>OY997274.1:357182921-362944375 GCA_963921465.1 Triticum timopheevii | reverse complement strand
CTACTACTATTTTTTTTGAAGGCAAAGCAAAAGCTTTATAGATTAACGGTGCTCAGGCATATCAGCCTTTGCACAAACAGCCACATTGGGCGGTACATCCGAGTCCCACTCCATACAGTCATTAGGTGAAAGCGTATAACCTAACTGAGCTAATTCATGTGCTACTGAGTTCGCACTTCTTCGACAAGCATTAACGCTGAATTTGGAGAACCACATCTTGAGTTGGAATTTTGTGTCCTCAATTATAGCTGCATATGGAGAGGAGTCTGCCGTCCAGATGTTCAGAGCGTCTGCCAGCAGTTGTGAGTCCGTTTCGAAAGCCACTCGAATGGCTCCAATTTCAGCCGCAGTCGCTACGGCCGCCGCCATTGCGTTGACCTCCGCCCCAAATGCAATGTGTACATGATCCTGGTGGCCCGCCCGTGCAGTAATGATTTGCCCAGTATTATCCCATGCAACAACACCCCAACCTCCAGACGAACTCCCCGGTCTGAACGCACCATCCAAATTGATCTTAATCTCCTCTTTGGTTGGTGGTTGCCATTTGGTCAGGTTTGGCCTCTTGGCTACTGCATATATCTGTCCATACTCAAGAGCATCACATCTAGCTCTCCTGACAATTTCTACCGTATTTGATCGCAGCTCACCCTCTCTAACCTTGTTTCTATTATTCCACCAATGCCACCAGAAGGTTATAATAAGAATCCTCTTGCTTTCCTCTAGCTCCCATAGCTTCTCTAACATTGCATGGACACCTCTGATATTCTCCAATTGAGCTCGTACATGCTCAAGCCCCAACGCCCTCCATCCTTCTTTAACCATCTTGCATTTTATAAAGAGGTGTGCATCTACTACTATTACTCCACACATCAACCGCTATCCAACATGCATCTAGAGTATTAGGTTCATAAGAACGGAGTAACGCATTAAGCAAGATGACATGATGTAGAGGGATAAACTCAAGCAATATGATATGAACCCCATCTTTTTATCCTCGATGACAACAATACAATATGTGCCTTGCTGCCCCTACTATCACAGGGAAAGGACACCACAAGATTGAACCCAAAGCTAAGCACTTCTCTCATGGCAAGAAAGATCAATCTAGTAGGCCGAACTAAACCGACAATTTGAAGAGACTTGCAAAGATATCAAATCATGCATCCAAGAATTCAGAGAAGAACCAACTAATATTCATAGATAATCTTGGTCATAACTCCACAATTCATCGGATCTCGACAAACATACCGCAAAAGAATATTACATCGAATAGATCTCCAAGAACATCAAGGAGAACTTTGTATTGAGAATCAAAGAGAGAGAAGAAGACATCTAGCTAATAACTATGTACCCGAAGGTCTGTGGTAGACTACTCACGCTTCATCGGAGAGGCAATGGTGTTGATGTAGAATCCCTCCGTGATCGAATCCCCCTCCGGCAGATTGCCGGAAAAGGCCCCAAGATGGGATCTCACAGGTACAGAAGGTTGCGGTGGTGGAAAAGTGGTTTCGTGGCTCCCCTTGATGTTTTTAGGGTATAAGAGTATATATATATATAGGTGAAAGAAGTAGGTCGGTGGAGCTACGAGGGGCCACGAGGGTGGGGGCACGCCTACCCCCTGGGCGCGCCCTCCTGCCTCGTGGACGCCTCGTTGCGTCTCTAACTTCAACTCCAAGTCTTCTAGTTTGATTTCGGTCCAAGAAAGATCATCGTGAAGGTTTCATTCCTTTTGGACTCCGTTTGGTATTCCTTTTCTGCAAAACTCTAAAATAGGCAAAAAAACAGAAACTGGCACTGGGCCTCCGGTTAATAGGTTAGTCCCAAAAATAATATAAAAGAGCATATTAAAGCCCATTAAACATCCAAAACAGATAATATAATAGCATGGAACAATAAAAAATTATAGATACGTTGGAGACGTATCGAGCATCCCCAAGCTTAATTCCTGCTCGTCCTCGAGTAGGTAAATGATAAAAACAGAATTTTTGATGTGGAATGCTACCTAACATATTTATCAATGTAATTTTCTTTATTGTGCCATGAATGTTCAGATCCGAAAGTTTCAAGACAAAAGTTTAATATTGACATAAAAATAATAATACTTCAAGCATACTAACAAATCAATCATGTCTTCTCAAAATAACATAGCCAAATAAAGCTATCCCTACAAAATCATATATTCATGGTTATGCTCTATCTTCATCACACAAAGTATTTAATCATGCACAACGCCGATGACAAGCCAAGAAATTGTTTCATACTTTTGATGTTCTCAAACTTTTTTAATCTTCACGCAATACATGAGTGTGAGCCATGGACATAGCACTAGAGGTGGAATAGAATGGTGGTTGTGGAGAAGACAAAAAGGAGAAGATAGTCTCACATCAACTAGGCGTATCAATGGACTATGGAGATGCCCATCAATAGATATCAATGTGAGTGAGTAGGGATTGCCATGCAACAGATGCACTAGAGCTATAAGTGTATGAATGCTCAAAAGGAAACTAAGTGGGTGTGCATCCAACTTGCTTGCTCATGAAGACCTAGGGCACTTTTAGGAAGCCCATCATTGGAATATACAAGCCAAGTTCTATAATGAAAAAGTCCCACTAGTATATGAAAGTGACAACATAGGAGACTCTCTATCATGAAGATCATGGTGCTACTTTGAAGCACAAGTGTGGAAAAAGGAGAGTAGCATTGCCCCTTCTCTCTTTTTCTCTCTTTTTTTATTTGGGCCTTTTCTCTTTTTTTATGGCCTCTTATTTATTTATTTTATTTTACTCTGGAGTCTCATCCCGACTTGTGGGGGAATCATAGTCTCCATCATCCTTTCCTCATTGGGACAATGCTCTAATAATGAAGATCCTCACACTTTTATTTACTTACAACTCAAGAATTACAACTCAATACTTAGAACAAAATATGACTCTATGTGAATGCCTCCGGCGGTGTACCGGGATGTGCAATGATTCAAGAGTGACATGTATGAAATTTTTTATGAACGGTGGCTTTGCCACAAATACGATGTCAACTACATGATCATGCAAGGCAATATGATAATGATGGAGCGTGTCATAATAAACGGAATGGTGGAAAGTTGCATGGCAATATATCTCGGAATGGCTATGGAAATGCCATAATAGGTAGGTATGGTGGCTGTTTTGAGGAAGGTATATGGTGGGTGTATTGTACCGGCGAAAGTTTTGCGGTACTAGAGAGGCTAGCAATGGTGGAAGGGTGAGAGTGTGTATAATCCATGGACTCAACATTAGTCATAAAGAACTCACATACTTATTGCAAAAAATTATTAGTTATCGAAACGAAGTACTACGCGCATTCTCCTAAGGGGATAGATTGGTAGGAAAAGACCATCGCTTGTCCCCGACCGACACTCATAAGAAAGACAATCAATAAATAAATCATGCTCCAACTTTATCACATAATGGTTCACCATACGTGCATGCTACGGGAATAACAAACGTTAACACAAGTATCTCTCAAATTCAGAACTACTATACTAACATGACTCTAATATCACCATCTTCGTATCTCAAAACAATCATAAAGAATCAAACTTCTCATAGTATTCAACGCACTTTATATGAAATTTTTTATTATACCCATCTTGGATGCCCATCATATTAGGACTAATTTTATAACCAAAGCAAATTACCATGCTGTTTTAAAAGACTCTCAAAATAATATAAGTGAAGCATGAGAGATCAACAATTTCTATAAAATAAAACCACCGCCATGCTCAAAAAAGATATAAGTGAAGCACTAGATCAATATTGTCTTGCTCAAAAGATATAAGTGAAGCACATAGAGTATTCTAATAAATTCCAATTCATGCGTGTCTCTCCCAAAAGGTGTGTACAACAAGGATGATTATGGTAAACGAAAAAGTAAAGAATCAAATCATACAAGACACTCCAAACAAAACAGATATCATGTGGTGAATAAAAATATAGCCTCAACACTACAAAAAACACATCCGTGACATTTTGGGCCGAACGGAAAAAAAATCTGTCATACTTATGACACTTCTATGACGATAATTGTGACAAAACCCGGTATCATCATAGATGTGGTGGGCTCCTACTTCTATGACAAAAAATCATGACAGAAAATGGGCTTTTCGTCCTGGGCGGCTGGACACGCAGCTGCATGACATTCTTTGGGCCATCCATGACGGAAAAAACCATGGTAGAAGCGAGGGCGAGGAAAATATTGGGGAGTTCCCGATTTTGGTGGGTGGTCGGGGGCCGAACGATGTGCCTTTCTCTCATACCGTACGTGCCTGGGTGCGAGGCGTTGGGCTCTAACTGAACCCGAGCGATTGCACTCCAGGCTACGCGTTACTGAACCCGAGCGATCGGTCGATTCCTTCGCTACTACTGCTAACTGAAACCAATCGATGCTGCCTCTGGATGAATAGTGAGTGTTGCTGGGGGGGGTTTGGATGAACAGTTCCCGGTGGGAGTGGATGAACAGGACCCCGTGGTGTTGCCTCTGGATGACCACGACCCCGATCGAGCCGGTTGGGGCTAGATGAATAGGACCCTGTGGAGGGCTGGATGAATAGGACGACCCCGTGGAGGGATGTTTGAACAGTAGCCGGTGGAGGGCTGAATTAACAGTAGCCCGTGGAGGGGTGGTTGAATAGCACCCCATGGAGAGTGCTGGTTGAACAGTAGTCGGTGGAGGAGCGCGCGGTGGAGTCTGGATGAACAGGAGCCCGTTGATGAACAGTCGCAGGTGGAGGCTAGAGGAGGTCGATGGTGGATGAACAGTAGACCGTGGAGGATGGAGGAGGTCGACGATGGAGATGAACAGTATCCCGTGGAGTCCCGTTTTGTGGTACGCCACACCACTGCCGATGAACAGGACCCCCCTTTCGACCATAGCGCTCGAACACAAGTCTGTTTCCTCTGTTTTGCGGTACGCCACACCCCTCCCGATCAACAGGACCCCATTTCGACCATAGGAGGTCCAATAGAAGTCCGTTTCCTCCGTTTTGTGGACACCAGACCCCTCCCGATGAACAGGATCTGGTATCGACCGTGGCCAGTCGAACACAAGGTCGTTTCCTCCGTTGTGCGGTACGCCAGGCCTCGTTTCCATCAGCTATTCCATCCAAGCCCTCCCGATGAACACGATGATGCATTCCGTTCCGACCCAGCCAGTTGGCTCCCCATGAACACGACGACGATGCAGTTTCTCCGTTCTGACCCAACCATGTACGTGAGCCCTGGTTGTACGTATGCGCGAGTAGGCGCTCGAGACCCCGCCCATATGTATGTACATGGCCATATTTTCTTTCTTGCACACTGGCCATTGTACATACGTGTACATGCTATGTGCGTGCTTCTACTATGACACGTGCGCGCCTCTACATCGACCAGTATGCACGTACACGTTCGCGACCAGAATGACAATGCTGCGTACGCTTCGACCAGGTGGGTCTCGACTGTCAGGCACTTCCTTGCGTGCGAAGATGTAGCTGGTGGATCCCAGCTGTCAGGGGGGTGAATCCTTTTTTTTCGGACGCACTTCCTTGCATGCGAAGATGTAGCTGGTGGGTCCCAGCAGTTAGGGGGAAACATTTTTTCACGAAATATGGTGGCCCGTCCGGTGGGTCCCAGCTGTCAGGTGGAGGAATCATTATTTTCCGTGTAATAAGGAGGCACTTCCTTGATGCGGCCGTGGACCTAGCTGTCAGGCTCTCCATGTACAGTACTCTTTCGATGGAAGTCATTCCTTGACCACGTTGACCACGCCGTGTTCCGTTGCATGCATGCATCCATGGGCGTGGTGCATCCCCACTGTCAGCCTCTCATGTAGAGTCATCTTCCGATGACTCTCGGTTGTTGACCACATTGACCACACCGTGTCGAGCGCACCAATGCTAGTGGATGACGGCGAGGCCCCAGACTGGAACGACCCGGAGATGGGGAAGACACGGTAGTGGAGTCACAGATGGAGAGGAGTGGGAAACTTGACTGGTTCGGGTGCGCGGCAGTACAGCCGTGGTGCCGCCCACGGGAGACAGGAGCAAGAACAGAAGTTGAAGTAGGAGCACGGCTGTTGGATTAACATCCAATGGTCCAGCTGCTAGAATCATTTGTTGATTAAGTTGACAAAACCCTACGAACATGTCCACTTAGTAGGCCCACAAGTCAGCCACCAAATCTGACGGGTCCTAGCTATCAACTGGAGGAATATTTTTTTGCATAATAAGTAGGCACTTCCTTCCATGCGAAGATACAGCCTGTGGGTCCCAGCTGTCAGGGGAGGAAACATTTTTTTCAGCTTAATAAGGAGGAACTTTCCTTGTGTGCGACCATGGACCTCGTGGGTCCCAGCCATCAGGCTCTCCACGTACAGTCCTCTTCTGATGACTCTCGTTTGTTGACCACGCCGCACCGAGCGCAACGAGGTGGTGGATGACAGCGAGGCCCCGAACGAGAACGACTCGGAGATGGGAAGACGCGGTAGTGGAGTCGCAGATTGAGAGGAGGAGGAGAGTTATAACTGGTTCTGGTGTGGCGTGGTGCTGCAGTCGGTGGAGAATAACAGGAGGTGTGAAGGGGTGGAGGGATAACCTGGCCGGCGGTGGGGTAGCGCTTTGCAGCGATGCATGCTAAGCAGAGCCGCTAGCCGCCGGAGGCCAGACCAGGTGGCCCCAGCGACGCTGGAGGAAGAAGACGAGAGATTGAAGGTGCATGCCGGCCGTTGGATATAAATCCAATGGCTGTGGATGTCATAATCATGTGTTGACCAAGTTGACAACACCCTGTGTAGGCTTCGACCTATTGGCCCACATGTCAGCCTGCAAAAATTTGGCATATATTTAACTCATGTTTTCTAGAATGTATAGTCCATTTGCTAGGCTAGGTGAACAAATAATTTCGCGTCAATGCGACCCATTTATATTTTCTAACAAATCCTAGCCCATTTGCACTTCCTTGAAATACACGAATTAGCTGGGCTCGTTTTATATATCAAAAAATAATCGGGAGAGGCACATTTTTTACATATAAAATTAACAAATTAGCGAGTTATTGCTCAAAATAAAAATGAGCGCGTTATTATTACATTGGTCCTTAAAATCTTCGCAAGCTTTTGTACGCAATCACCAGGATTTTCCTTGCTAGTGAGTCAAAAACAACCAAGATTTTCCTTGCCAACTTCTGTTAAACATCTACTTTTATAAGTTAATAACACGTGGGATGTTTTCATAATGTATATATAAGTCTCTATAAAATATACAATAATAGTAATAATATAAATATATATAATGTGGTTAGAAGGGAAAACATAAATTGGACATAGCATTATTATTCTTATATATAGATAAATAGAACATAGACCTGCATTTTATTAAAAAAATACATTGGGCTGCCGATCTTTAAGAAAAAGCTCATAGGCCGGTATGGAACTCAAAAAATAAGTTGAAACCACTGTCTCCGTATGTCGTGGGCTACGCATGTTAAAATCCAAAACCTAGGCCTAGCTGATACTTGTTCGCCCTCTGGAAAAAGATGATACCAGCTTGATCCCCGAGCCAACTGGATTAAAGATGGGGCCGGCGGCACGACTAAAGAAGCACATAAGGAGTGATTTTTTTCCATCACTGGATGGCTCTCGATGGCTTTTTTTACTTGACTCTGCACCGTACAACTTGTATTTTTAGCCTCCCGGTCCGTGGTGCACCAGCAGTCCATTTGCTAGGCGGGCCAACCTATAGAAACCAGCACTCGATTTTTCATCAAGCCCCAAAAACAACGCAGTACTATGGTTGTTTTGAGGCCGAAAACATTACGACAGGGGTTGAGCGGGGGAGGGGGGATGATAGAGCAAAAATATTAAAAAGAGCTAATGCGCCCTTGCTACCTAACAAAGCAGGTGCAATTCTTCTCGGGAAGAAGGTGTGTCATTAACACCCACACGTCAGATATCCCACAGTAGGCATACTAACAAGTTCACACACAAGTACAATAGAAAAGGTAAACATTCGTATCAAACTCAGGTTCACAGGACACGTTCATATTCATAGCCAACATTTACAATAAACAACTCAAAAGATTCATATATACACAAGTTCAGCATGTCTATGCATCCAAATGATTGATAGATCGCACGACAATATTCATTGATAATTCAAAAAAAGATTCAGATATACACATGTTCAGTATGTTTATGCATCCAATGATTGAGATCACAGCCAATATGATTCATGGATGAACTTTAACTACGTAGGGTACAGACTGGTAAATGGTGTTCAGTCGGAGGTACTTCTTGCTAAAATTAATGCTTGTACGAGTAAACTTTCGAGTACATAAGAGGCAGCACAGACATCCGAACTTTGCTTGTAGGTTTATCCTCAAATAGTGGCTCGTGCCAAGGGAGGTTTGAGCAACTTGGCCACTACTTTCATCCAACTAGTTTACTGGCTCATCTTGGTCATGTAGCACGCCAAATTTCTACATTGCAGACAAGAAAGGAGGCGGTTGAGAAAATGAACCACGCAAATTTTTTGTGCAGTTCAACTAAAATGGAGCATCCCTGGCGTGCAGACTGATTAAGTGCCAAATGAATATACACGTCAACCAACTTGTCTGGAATCTTTAGACTCCACGCCATACAGTTTGCTACCATATCTGCCGATAACCAAAAGGCACAAGTTGGGACCAAAGACTAGACTGTGTTTTTCTGGGCTATGCGCCAAGCAATATTTTTGGTGTTCACTATCCTAATACTTGGAGTTTGACAACTGGTTGACGTCGGTTGATACTCGAATGAATATAGGTACTTCTTCTTGTCAACATCGATGCTTGTCTGAGTGAACTTTGGAGTACATAGCAGCAGCATAAGTATCTGTCCATCTGATCTTTTTGTGCAGTTCTACTGAAATCACCCAATGCAATGATTTGTCTGCGAGTTCAGGCTCCAAGTTACTCCTTTACGAAATCGGCAAATAGTGGAACAATACCAAATTACCAATACATGACAAGCACAATAATCAGGATAAAGACCAGTACCAACATGTGTGAGGTAGCATATCAATTACTATTTCCTTTGACTGGAAGCCGAGATAAGTGAAGCGACTGACAGCAAAAGAAGGAAGCAGGCCCAGATTAGCGACTGACAGGAAAGGACGGAAGTTGTCGAGGCAATGAAGCACCCAAAGTTTTTGTGCAGTTCTACTAAAATCGAGCATCCCTGTTGGCACATATATTGAGAGAGTGAGATTACTGTAATAGTGGGACTAGTTGATGAAACATACACTAACAAATAGAAGCACCCTCATTATCTTAATGGGTAAAGTTAGCAACATAGTAGTCTTGCTTAAAGAGAGGTATTAGTTTATTTAATCAGTGCCAATTAGCTCAACAATCAAAGCATTGCCATGTATCATAGGTTGCAAAACTTTAACGTGCAAAGATAAAGGAGTTTCTCATGACAGTAGCACGATACAAATAGAGATGACAGCAAACTAATATGGATGAAGGCCTTAGGCCCGTACCAACCCGAGGAAAAAAGCTTATTCATGTAGTCCCATAAGAGATGATAAAGCACTCACTAGGATCACTCAATAGTATATATTTTGGTGCACTTCAAATGTATGGTTGAAATCACTCTAGTTTACCAGTGCTGAGATTATATCGAAAGATTATCAAGAACTTCCAGCAGAGTTAAAGCACTGGCTGTGATACAGTTCATTGTATTGTCTTGTGTAGTTCCACTAAAATGTATGATTGGCACAACATGATCCCTGTTTGCACAAGTAGGAACAAGGTGAAACCTTCATTAGCTTAGTGAGAAAGGATAGTAAGACATTAGCATATTACTCTAATAGTAGCATCAAATTCATGATGGACAATACGCAAAACATTGCCTCACTGAACCAATGGCAATAAATTGACATGCAAAATAATAGCACTATTATGTCATGACACTAATAATATTCCCTCCCTGCTCCACCACATGATTCACCTCCATAGACAGACATACACACGTACATGATTCAGCATAGGGTGCTACTAAAGATTTGTTTAACTCCGACAGGAAAATTAGACAACAATAAATTAGTTGTACTTAAGTACTCCTAATTAATTAAGTGACCTTGTAGAAGTGGAAGGCTCGCTGGAGGATCGTCTCACATGTAAGGTAGTCATTTCCGGAGCCCTTGAATGGCCTTGATTGAGGTCTCTGGCTTCAGCAAGATCACCTTGGCACTGTTTATTCTTCTTCTTCTTTCTCTTCATGCTCAGTTTCTCTTTCTCCTCACCAGTTGGTGAAACCAAGTACATGATTGGACTTCTACTTTAGAATTTGTTTTGTCAGTGAGGGAGTACAAGTGTACTAGTATAAAATAGCATTATTTTCTCATGGCAGTCGCAAATAGAGATGAACACATGCATTAAATATCATTCTTACCTAAAGGAAGGTTATGGCGCCAATATGGATGATGAGGATTGCAACACAGATCTCCCTTTGTGCTGTTCCACCGAAATGAACCAGCTGTTCCATTGTGACATTCTAGTTAAACAGCAAAAAAGTCACTTCTTTTAAGAAGTGTTTTGTGCAATGCACCAAAAGGTCACAATAGAAACCAGGTGAAATGGATATCCCTATTTTCACCAAAAGCTACAGAGGAAACAGTCAGAGTCTCAAACAATTACATGCAAAAACATTTGGCTAAACTTGTCGTGGCTTATAACAGTGCCATGGATCCATTTTACCAGGGACATTAGATTAAGAACAACTAAATATTTGGTATAAGGGCATGGGACAGTGGGTGCACCAGCAGTCCAAAACAATGTACCTAAACAGGGGCATAAAGTGGTGAGTCATAGTTTGTTGCCCCGAGAAACAAACATCCAAGAAACATATCTTGGTGGGTCCCATTTTTGTTCTCTCTAGCCACCTACTCCTATGGGTGTGGATAGCAAATCTAGTCCTGGTCATACCACTGTGTACAGTGTTACCCCTATATTTCCCTTTTCGACCAAGAGACCGGTTGGATGACTAGTCTGTACTACTTCTACCCCCTTTCCTTCTTGTTTGTTACCAAGTCTGATGTACATACTAAATTGTCCCACCCCCACTTTATTTCTTGTTTGAACCAACTACAAGACTCGACTCCATGAAGTAGCTTTACCTCTAACAATAGAAGAAAAAAATAGGTGACATTGGATCATCCAATGGAGAGGGGCTGAGAGGTAGAAAATGATGCACATGCAGCAATGTAGCTAGCTGGGAAGTAGAGCTAATGCGGTTTCGAAGGAAGATATACCTGAAGGTCATTGGGATGTGGATAGGTGGGCGCCGGGAGGCTTGATCCGCCGACACTAGGGTAACGACGAAGGGATCGGAGGACCTCCCGTGCCGGCGCTCGGCCAGAGATAATGGTGCGGCCGGAAGTGGGTCTCCTCCCTCGCTGTCGACGACGGCCTAAATGCTGCCGCTCCACCCCTTCACCGGCGGAGGGGGATACGTCCGGATCTGTAACCAGCGGTGAGGATAGAAACACAGTGTTTTTTGAAGGGAGAAAGACAGTGTTACCACTGCTATCTTGTTTAGATCTGGAGAGGATGAGAGTGTGTGAATAGAGCAACCCCAGCAAGCAACCGCGGAGGCTCCGACCTATATATACGTATTGGGGTAGTTTTCCTTTTTCACTCCGTCAAAAAAATCGTTTAAAATTGTGTACTACGTGCCAGGTCTCCGTTTTTTTTGTTCTTGATTGTTTTTTTAGATAGCTACCCGCTTATTCCAAGTGGTGTTACGGTGTGCCAGCTTGCACTTTGTATTGTTCAAGTCTGGTACAAGTCCCTCCATTAAATGAACAACCACCCCCTCGTAAAAATTGTGAACAAGCCCACGGCTAAAATTATCGGAAACGTGGGTTGCCCCATCATGCATTATTATTTATATTTTCTACTCCCTCCATTCCTAAATATAAGTCTTTTTTATTAGCCACACCTAAGACAAGATTTTTTTTATTACCAGTGAACCCCACATGTCATAGACACAAAAAGTGTGGCAAGATTCCCTTAGGCAAGCCAAAGTGTGTCTAACAATTTGAGCAACTAAAGTTAGGCAAGTGTGGGAAAAATAATGTGGCAACATAAGACAAACATAGTCACAATCCAAACAGCCCCGTAATTGTTTTTTGACATGCATGAACATTTGGTTAGTTAAATATATAGTCAAAATTTGGCTGGTTCATCAAATCAACACATGCAAGTATAAAAAGGAAAGTCACGGCATGCATGCATGCGTAGTACTCCCTCCTTTTCCAAATATAAGTCTTTTTAGAGATAGCAAGAAGTGACTACATATGATGAAAAATGAGTGAATATACACTCTAAAATTATGTCTACATACATCCTAATGTTCTAGTCCATTTGAAATGTCTAAAAAGATTTATATCGAGTGCAGTGCTTTGACGTGTTGCATAATTAATTCATCGGTAAACGCAAATTATTGAAATATATCGAGTGTACTGTTTTGATGTGTCGCGTCAACTCATACAAGACCGAGAAGTTTGATTACTACAACGCCTCTCCCTCGCGGACTGAGATCCGGTGCCTTAAATACACCTGCCTTTGGCTGCATGACAGGTGGGCCACCCACCTGTTGGGCCCACCTGTCATAGACGCAAAGGCAGGAGCAGTAAGTCATTGAATCTATGTCCCTCCCTCGCGCATGAGCGTGGTGGCTGGCAGGACTAGTAGAAGCTTTCACTACACGATATCCCTCCTGCACGACGTGCACGGACATGCAGGAGTAGATTCGATACTATAGAAGTAGTAGTAACATCATTGTTCGTCTTCTCGAAGAGGCGAAGAGCCAGGCGCAACCCGAACGTGGCAGTTGCGAACACTCGCGTGGCAGTCTTTGTGTAGGGGTGGGGCGTGGTGCGGTGCCTTGGAGCACGCATATAGCCAGACTCTTGCATGAGACAAAATTGCTATTTGAGCCCACTATTGTAGTACTAGTACTTGCTAGTATAGCCCTATAAACCGGAAAGGAGTATTTGCCTTTCTAGAGATTTCAACAAGTGACTAGACTACACCGCATGCAGTACTCCCTCCCTTTCGGTTTATAGGGCTCAAATCTCAAATCTCATCAACCAAGGCATTTTGTGATTGGAGGAATGTATCTCGTACTTTACAAAACTACCCTAATTAAACTCATGCATTACTTACGTAGTTCTCTCGTTTTCCTCTCCGTCTTGGTCACGGTGCACAATATTAAGCACTCCTATATGACTAGCCGCTCTATCTACATGCTGGACATCAAAGCATCCGGGCCCGCGTGCCATCCACCAAATCACAGCGAGGTACTACAATCAAGACTCACCGATCACCCCGGTGTGGCCGTCATGACCCGTCATATCACAAAACCCAGACCTTTACCAGTAGTGGTAAAGTGCCTCGAAGTTGGACTCGATGAAGCAACCATCATTTCACTGGAACGCTCGTTTAAGCCCTTTCTCCCCTTTCTTGAAGAAAACCTCACTCCAGGCTACTCACTTCTGCCATTTTTCTTCTGTATCGACGAAGGAAAGGTGGGCGAATGAGTGATGCTGCTATATTTTTATTCCAAGAATCTTCTTTTTGCAAAGCACAGACCGATTCTCACAGCCTATTCTTGTCTCATTTTCATTGCGATTGTGGTTCCCTTTCAATTGCTTTTTGTTTGTCAGTTCATTGATGGATCCTAGAGCACTAGGCAAAGAGTTGCCGGCGGACAACCCACTGGAGACAGCGATCTCCAGGAAGCGAGCACCAACCAACGAGTTGACCATGTTGGCGGGCCAACCCATGGAGACAAAGAACTCCAAGAAACAAGCACTGGCCACAGAGTTGATGATGTCGGCGGACAAACTCCTCAAAGAAAGTTGGAGGAATAGCAAGGGCCCCACCTTGCCTACCCCAAAAACTCTAATGGCCACCTATGCGACGCTCAAGGCCGAGTTTGAGGAGATAGTCGCCGTTGAGAAGCAGTATTCCGCTGGCAAGGTGATGGCCCCCATCGAGGACAAGGAGATGGCCCCCAGAGGGATGGGATCCCCCGGTAAGCTGCCCAAGGTAAAAAATAATGGCTTACCATAGTTGTGGTTTTTAATTATTTGCAATGTGCTTGCTAATATGTTTGGGTTGTGCAGGTGCCGGTGGACGTCCTTGATGATTCCGATGTCGCGGCCCATCCTGTGGACAACTCCCCGGAGATCGTTTTCGATGTCGTGCTCCGTCCTGTTGGCATCGCCCCGGAGATCGATTCCGATGCCGCTGTCTATCCTGTGGACATCGCTGCAGAGATCGATTCTGATGTCGCGGTCAGTCCTGTGGACATCGCCCCAGAGATCGATTCCCATGCCGTTGTCCGTGATGTGGTCACTGCCCAAGAGATCGATGAAAATAAATAGTTGGTAGTGCTAATCCTTCAGGGTAGTTTGCATTGCCCTGTGTTTAATTACCAGAACGATGCGTGTTATCAAACCATCTTAGGGCTAGTGCACTCTCTTGTGTGGGCGGTACTTGCTGCTTTCGTTTGATAGTGAATCATGCGAACCCTCTCCTAGTTATGGAAACAGATGTATCCTCACCAGCTTTTGATGTAATATATGGCATGCTTAGATATAAGTTTGAACTGTTTATAATATCGGCAGGGCTTGTTTGATGATTCTTGGTGTTAGTAGGCTAGCTACTGTGCGAGCTATAGTACTTGCAAGACACTCACCGAAGAGAAACATTGGGGTTGATGAGCTCGTGGTACGCTTATACTTATCCGTCATCGATCGGCCAATAGCCCAAGCTCCTAAAATTGTAGGCTTAGTCGACACGGATACATTCAGGCCTCATTTGGTTCA
Organism: Triticum timopheevii; assembly: GCA_963921465.1. Taxonomy (NCBI): domain Eukaryota; kingdom Viridiplantae; phylum Streptophyta; class Magnoliopsida; order Poales; family Poaceae; genus Triticum; species Triticum timopheevii. Next base: position 362,929,485 of record OY997274.1, on the reverse strand, counting down.
TACGGTAGGAAAATCGTAGCAAAAGTACAGGAATGTACAACACAAAATCATAGCAGTACAGAGACGTACTCCCTCCGTTCCAAAATAGATGACCTAGGCGGGCTAGTTTGGCCTAGTGGGTTTCAGTGATATGACGTGGTACAGTGCAGTCCAGTCTTCGCGTGTGTTAGAAGTATTGCAGTTACAGTAAGTTTTCTTGAAGAAGTGGAATTCAACGGCGTCGACTGAGTGGAGTAGCGGTGGCCTTCCTGGGACCAGAGCGGCGGTGACCTGCCGTGTACTACTCTTCCTTGCTGTCGGCTGAGCCAGCGCACTGGCTTCATGGTCGTGGTGGTGGAGGGTGGCCGAGGGGGTGCCGGCGATCTCGTTCGTCTGCTCCTGCGAGGCTACGACAGTACGTCGAAGAGAGCTTTTGAGTGCGCCCGGAGCGGAGTCGCCGATGTCCTTCGTCTGCTCCTGTGATAGTACGTCCAAGAGAGGTTTGGAGTTCTAGGAGGCCATGGTTGGAGTGGTGCCAACAGAAGGAAGGGACCGAAGGAGAATGAGTGTGGGTCTTTGGCTATGGCTGGGAGCTAGGGCTCAAGTTAATATAGCGGGCGAATGGCAATGAGCCGCGGCAGATGGATGGACAGCTGGCGCCGGAGTAGGTTCATCGGGCGTGAATGCGAATGCTGCTTAAGTGACTTAACTGCAGGTGTGTTGGGTTACTAACATGTGGGCCCAACGGGTATCTGGCCCGCATATCAGTGACACACCAACTGCACCTGCAGTTAAGTCCGGCAAATGCGGCATTGACGTTCTGGAGAGATGGTGACTGTTTCAGGCGGGAAACGCACGCTAGTGATGGAAGGGGTTTCAGTAGGCCAGGGCAGTCAGACGCTGGCGTGGTGGTAAAATGTGAACTCATGGATGACGAGCCTTTGAAGCATATGCGACACGTATTGACAACCAGGCGTCCATGCAACCGCTCTTCTCGTTAGCTAGCCTTCAACGACTACCATTAGACACCACACAACCATGCATAACTTACGAATAATGGACGAATCGATCAGACACACACTCGTGTGCAGTGGCACTAAGATCGGTCGCTCACGATAGTACATACTCCGTACCATAGTACCCTCTCTAGCTAGGTTGTTTTATAGATTGTCATTGTGATGGACGATATACATAAGCAAGGCGCTCCCGAGTATGACCGTTGGTGTTGAGCCAGGTGAATACATGCTCGGAGTCTGCGTAGGCCTCCATCAAACGTCTAAACAGTAATGTCAGGAACCACCGGGGCGCGCAGGTGATGGGCTCGCTATTTGCGTTGCGCCATGAGTAGGACTTTGATTGAGAGGGCGACGTGCATGCATTAGCATGGTTTGACAGCGTGAGTGTCTGACGCAAAGTGTTTCATTTTCATTTGGCTGACGAGTGTGCGTTGCAGCAACGAGTCTGTGGTTTGATTCCCCACATACGCATAGTTTTGGTTTTTATTTCTTTCTCCACTAACAGGTAGGCGCGCATAGATAGATAAAGAACACATGCTGATGAGGCGCTTGTGGACTGTTTGACTGGTCAACCAGACAAATACGGAGCTATAGGCTGAGCCAGTGAGCGTATAATCACCATATCTCGTATACAATGATCAAAGTGAGCTATCAAGACAAGTTTGAAGACCTCCAATGCATTTTACTCGGTAATAAATGACCAGGATTGAAGGGGATTCCAAATTTCCTTCGTCTTCTGTCCTTGAGCTCTTGACAAACCAATGCACTATACACTTGTCCGGCCACTCCACCCCAGAGCTCTCACCAAGCATTGTTCACGCTACCACGCCACACACTAACCGGTAAGGAAGTGATGACGTCCCGCTGCGCCGAGTTCCTCGCCGCCCACGACCGCACACAAAATGGTAGGGAAGCGATGGCATCCCGTCGTGCCGAGTTCACCGCTGCTCGCGACCTCATACCTATGTGGGAGGAATTTTAAGCTGCCAAGGCTGAATGGGCGGGAGAGCAAGAGGCGGCCAATGCCACACAGAGGGAGCGGAAAAGTCAGAAAGCACTCAAGAAAAGAGAGGACCGCCGCCGCAAGAAAGAAGAGGATGCACGCGCTGCTGCGAAGAGGTCGGCGGAGATCCAAGCAAGGTGGGGTGTCACCGACAAAGCCGGGAAGGAGTACGACGGTGTCTGGCCAGCATGTGAGAAGTACTAGTACTAGTAGTTAGTGTGTGTGTGTCTATGTCTAAGTACGAGCATGTACTAGTACTACTAATTACTATTGTAGTTTTTAGAGCAAATTACCAGTACATTAGCCTAGACTCAATGGAAAAATTCCTATCCTATGCATCAAATGACATCTCTTTCTCTATAGGAATTGAGATGCGTGTCATCTCACTTCCTATGATTTTCATATTCCTATAAAATTCCAATCCTATGAATGAAAGGAGGCCTTTGTTGGAGTAACTAATGTAGCTAGCAGTACTGCTGGTACAATAGTTTTCTTCAAGAAGCGGAATTTAACGAAGTCATGATGGTTCCTTCATCCGAGCAACTTCACAGTGGGAAAGGTTGGGCCTGTGATTTGACGGCTCATTAGTCATTATTACTGCGGCGCAACGACCGGGGTGACTCTCCCTTGGAGTTCTGCGTGCATGGCAAGTGGACCAGGATGGTCGACGTCCCACATGTTGGCGAACGGAAGTATTCTTTTCGATATCGAGGAGCAAGGAAACCGCGTGGTATAGTATCAGTACTGATTTAAATTTTTTTTATTTCTGATGAATGCTAGCGTTTCAACTCTTATGACGAAGAGTGCCAAGCACGACACGTGTTGGATGTCCCACACGTCAGCGAAAGGAGCGGGACATGAACAGCGTGGTAGAGCCCAGCTCAAAAAACAACAACGTGGTAGAGCGTCTCCACTTCTTCCACTTCTTGGTCGGAGACCACACAGTACAAGCGGTATGAATGATACAAACTGCGACCCGGAGAGAAAGACACGCCTAGTTGGAAGGTCTCGGGGCATACAGGTAAACAGATGTAAAAGCTAATATGTGCCTCCAATTAATATAGTAGTAGTAGAGTACTTAGGCACGTACTCCATAAGATCACCGTGCATTGCATGTACAAAATTTAGTGGTACATAGTAAGAGACAAATGCATATATGCCACACATATTCATACCATTTGTGCCTTTCTACTTCACTTACTGCACTACATTACTTAGGTTCGTACGTCCACTCCTGGGTACATGTTCGTCTCATAGTTCCAGTCCCACGTGTTCTTCATATAGATGGAACGATCCTTGCATGACACGTGCACCTTGATGCTAGATGTCTCGTGTGGTGGCAAAAGGATGAACAAAGCTCACATAAAAAAAGAGTGGAAGAACATAGATTCCCGACGACCGAGGAGCAAGGAACCTCGTGGTGGAGCATCTGCACCCATAATATTTTATATTATTTAGCGATATAAAATCAACCAATCATCTCCACAGTGGACGGGAAGAGTATGTAACACGGCAGCCCAGTGTAGTTACATCATACTAGTACATGGCTAACCCACGCTATCACCATATTTCTTGGCTTCCATGCAACACCTAGCTCTAGTAATCCAGCAGCCCGTATCACTTCTCGCTCCTCGTCTCTCTCAAAGTACGGCGGGCTGGCGTTTTTGCTGTCTACTGAGGTCAGTTAACTCATCACATGTTAGCGACATACCAAGAGCATTCTAAAAAAATAGTACTGTACTCTATTGTTATGCCAAGAAGAGGAAGTGCTTTGATCGACGGACCAAACGAGACACGCGTGTCGTGCCGTGAGTGGGTCCAGTTTCTCGTTTTGAACTCATTTAGAACACTTGGTTTTGAGTATTGATAAGATTTTTATATAAGGCCTAATGTATTCTTCGAGGATGCCTTTGACTATTGATAAGACTTTATATAATTTTAAAATTATATCATTCAAATATCCTTTCACGTTCCGTTTAAAAAAAGATCCTTTCATCTACGAATTTGACTGTATGCTTTGACCAACTTGCATTCCTATACTGCTCCTGTTTGGATACTCTAACTTAGCTAGAGGTTAGACTAACTCATGACTAACCCTGAACAAGCTGTAGCCAAAGAGGTGTTTGGGTGACAGGGTTAGATTGACAATAAATGCACTTGATGGAGAGAGAAAAGTGATTTTTCAGTGGGCCCAATGAGAACTATCTCTAGTTAGCACCTCTTGGGTGGGATAGTTTTTTTTTGTGGGTTCAGTGCAACTTGCTCCAATTTAACCCTCGTGCTTGGATACTTTAGGGCTATTTGAGCCCCAACTAGATCAAACTAACTCTAACCCATGGATCCAAACAGGGCCTATGGCCAGCCTCGACGCGGAGCAGTCGCGTGCGCCGGGAAGCGGTGCTCTCTCGGTCGTCGCGCTGCTTCAAAGCCGGCGCCAGTGAGAGGTCGCCTCCGCTCTGGCCGGGCATTAATGCGGCATTAACGCTCCAGGGCGACACTGACCATTTCATGCGGGAAGCGCATGCTGGCAAGAGAGTATTGGTTTTGAACCGTTTTAGGTGTATTACTGGTAGTTTGCAAAACTACTCAATTTTTGCACTCAGTTTCCTAAGAAATTGTGGTAAAAAATGTTACTCCACAGCCCGCTTCCCTTCCCCTTCCTCTTCCACCGCCCGCGCACGTCCACGGGAAGCGACCGGTCAACCCTTATATAGGAGAGCTAGCACAAAAAGATGCATGCATGACCACTAAAATTTCCAGATTAAGGCGCCGCTCCGGCGGGAGTATGGCGTATGTTGTTAACTTTGGACGGGCCATGGCTACCGGGTGACGGAAACCAGAGAAGAGGCAGTGGGAGGGGAATGAATGCAGCTACTGTTTGGGTTCGCCATCCAACTTAAAAAAAGGCGCACCATCACGTGTACCCGCGGGTGCACAAATTGTAACATACGTGTCTGCTTAAGTGGGCGTCACGTAACTGATGTGTGTGTGTGAGAGATTCTGAGAGACAGAGTGTGTGTGTGCAACTCTGCTCTTCGGACATGTACTCAACCTTTTGCATCGTGATATAAGTATAATGGTATTATACTTTAGCTAGTGATTTATGTGGCCATGTTAACATGGTTGTGTAAAAAAATGTCACTTCCTGCTTGTAATTTGCATTATATAATTACAAGCAATATGCTCGTGCATTGCACGGAACATCAATATGCATTTTTTTTACAAAACACCTGTTGTGATTGACCCATGAAGAGGTAATCCCATTTGTAAAAACTAATGATGTCTCGAGAATTTTATCGGAAAACTGGTATCTCGAGAATGTCATCGAAAAAATGAAAGATGAGAGATAAGGTGAGGAGGAGTGGAGCGTGGTGGTGACTCTTGGTCGGACTGGGCGGAGGCATGGGGATGGACGGCGCCGACAAGCGGCAACGGCCACCTTCTAGATTGTTCCAAAGACTTCCTTTTTTTAATTTCTCAGCAATGAGGTTATGGGAGATAAGGATGTCGAGAGAGGTGCGGGTATCTTTTGTAAAATTATCATAGTTTGCTTTCAATCCATCAGATATAGATCGGACGGTCTATATTACAAGATGGCAGGCACACCATCATAGCCAACTCGGTTTTTTTATAAGGGTAGAGATGATAAGTTTGCTAACTACTAAAGTAAAGTGGAATTTGTCCATGTTATACAAGTAAATTAAGGTGATTGTTTATCATACGTGTAAGGTTGGATGAAGGGTGGTGAGGGAGTCCTGGACTAGGGGGTGTCCGGACAGCCGGACTATCATCATCCGCCGGACTCCAAGACTACGAAGATACAAGATTGAAGACTCCGTCCCGTGTCCGGATGGGACTTTCCTTGGCGAGGAAGGCAAGCTTGGCGATACGGATATGTAGATCTCCTACCATTGTAACCGACTCTGTGTAACCCTAGCCCTCTCCGGTGTCTATATAAACCGGAAGGCTTTAGTCCGTAGGACACAACAACCATTACAACAATCATACCATAGGCTAGCTTCTAGGGTTTAGCCTCCTTGTTCTCGTGGTAGATCCAGTCTTGTACTACCCATATCATCAATATCAATCAAGCAGGAGTAGGGTTTTACCTCCATCGAGAGGGCCCGAACCTGGGTAAAAACATTGTGTCCCTTGTCTCCTGTTACCATCCGCCTAGACGCACAGTCCGGGACCCCCTACCCGAGATCCGCCGGTTTTGACACCGACATTGGTGCTTTCATTGAGAGTTCCTCTGTGTCGTTACCGATAGGCTCGATGGCTTCTTCAATCAACAACAACACCGTCCAGGGTGAGACTTTTCTCTCCGGACAGATCTTCGTATTCGGCGGCTTCGCACTGCGGGCTATTTCACTTGGCCATCTGGAGCAGATCGAAAGCTACGCCCCTGGCCATCAGGTTAGATTTGGAAGCCTAAACTTCACGGCGGACACCCGCGGAGACTTGATCTTCGATGGATCCGATCCGCAGCCGAGCGTGCCGCACTGTCGCGATGGGCACGATCTAGCTCTACCGCCGGACAGTGCCTTGGAGGCCGCACATGAATCCGCTCCGACCCATAGTTCGGAGCCGATTGCGCTGATCGAGGACGGGTGGCTGGACACCTCCTCGGGAGCTGCGCCTTCCATGGTGATAGAGCCGAACACTGACCTTGTCCCCTGTAAAGCTCGTGACTCTGAGGTGCCGGACTCCCTACCGGATTCCGAACCCCCTGCGCCCCTGCGAATCGAATCCGATTGGGCGCTGATCATGGAGTTCACCGCTGTGGACATCTTTCAGCACTCGCCCTTTGGCGACATCTTAAATTCGCTAAAAAATCTCTTGCTATCCGGAGAGCCCTAGCCGGATTATGGCCAGGATGGTTGGGATGCGGACGACAAAGAAATTCAAAGCCCACCCACCACCCACTTTGTAGCCACTGTCAACGATCTAACCGACGTGCTAGACTACGACTCCGAAGACATCGACGGTATGGACGAAGATGCCGGAGACGATCAAGAACCAGCGCTCACAGAGCACTGGAAGGTCACCCCAACCCATGATGTATATATGGTGGATACCCCAAAAGGAAGCAATAACGAGGACCAACGGGACGCGACAAAGGATAATCCCGCTGATAAACAACCAAAACGGCAACGCAGACGCCGCCCTAAGTCCCGCCTCGACAACAACAGCGCTCCTAATGACCCAGCAATAGAGCAGGGCAAACCAGTGGACGACGAACATGCAGCCAAGCAACCGTCCGAACAGGACATATCGGATAATCAATCCATGCCCGGCGAAACCAATAGTCCAGACGACCTCACGCCAGACACACCACCGGAGAATAAGAGCCTTCGGAAAAGACTCGTCGCCACTGCAAGAAGTTTGAAGAAGGAAAAACAGAAGCTCAAAATAGCGGAAGACATACTCAGAATGAGGTGGAGCAAAGTGCTCAAAACCGCAGACAAATACGGCAATGGCCATCAATCAAAGAGCTACCCGAAGCGCAAGCTGCTTCCAGAATTTGACGAGGAAGCCATAGAGCCCCCACAGTCAAAAAACAAAGAGGCCGCCTGGCCGGATAGACGACCAGATGATAGGCCAAAATCTACAAGTGGCGACGCACACAAGCCGACTCATGATCCTGGGAAAACAGATGGCCCAGCTAGGTCCATTTACGGGCCAAAAAAGAGGGCCCCAGGAAGCAACATAACACGCCAAGTGTTCGAAGACAGCGGTACACCCAAATACAGGGGCGCCGCACACCCACTATGTTTCACCAATGAGGTGCTGGATCATGAATTCCCAGCAGGGTTTAAACCCATAAACATAGAGGCTTACGACGGAACAACAGACCCTGGAGTCTAGATAGAGGATTATATACTACACATACACATGGCTAGAGGAGATGACCTCCACGCCATAAAATACCTACCCCTCAAGCTCAAAGGGCCAGCTCGGCATTGGCTCAAAAGCCTCCCAGAAAACACTGCTGGAAGTTGGGAAGAGCTTGAGGACGCGTTTAGAGCAAATTTTCAAGGGACTTATGTCCGCCCTTCGGATGCAGACGATCTAAGTCATATAACTCAACAGCCCAGAGAGTCAGCGCGCAAATTCTGGAACAGGTTCCTTACTAAAAAGAACCAAATAGTTGACTGTCCGGACGCTGAAGCCTTAGCAGCTTTTAAACACAATGTCCAAGACGAATGGCTCGCCAGACACCTCAGTCAAGAGAAGCCGAGGACAATGTCCGCGCTAACAAGCCTCATGACCCGCTTTTGCGTGGGGGAAGATAGCTGGCTAGCAAGACGCAGCACCAGCGACCCAAGTACATCCGAGATCAGAGATGGAAACGAAAAATCACGGCGCAGAAAAGATCAGCGCCAGAATAAAGAGAAAAGCCCAAAGAACACGGCGGTCAACGCCGGATTCAAAAGCTCGCGGCCAAACAACAAAACACTGCCTCTTAAGGACAACAGTGACGAGCTATCCAACTTAAACAAAATTTTGGATCGGATATGTCAAATCCACAGTACCTCTGGAAGGCCTGCAAACCACACCCACAGAGATTGTTGGGTTTTCAAACAGTCCGGCCGACTCAACGCCGAATACAAGGGGCTCGACGCACCAAGCGAGGACGATGACGAACCCCACTAGCAGGGCACCGGAAAACAAAAGACTTTCCCACAAGAAGTCAAAGCAGTAAACTCACTTCATGTGATAATACGGAAAAACAATGTGGCACCCGCTAAGATGGGTCTCGCACGGTCCACCCCAGCGGAACCTCGAGATTGGATGTCAAAACCAATCAACTTTGACCACCTGGATTAATCCAGAAGGGTTCGAAATGCAGGAGGGACTGCCCTGATATTGGATCCTATAATCGACGGACTACAATTTACACAAGTCCTGATGGACGGAGGCAGCGATTTAAACCTGCTATATCCGAACACAATCCGCAAGTGGGGATAGACCTTACTAAAATTCGACATAGCCGCACCTCCTTTAAAGGAGTGATGCCAGGCACTTACGCCAAGTGCACAGGCTCCTTATTACTGGAAGTTGTGTTCGGGTCGCCGAACAACTTCCGACGTGAAAAACTAATCTTTCATGTCGCCCCATTCAAAAGTAGCTATCAAGCACTATTGGGACGTGAAGCTTTTGTCCGCTTTAACGCAATACCACATTACGCGTCTCTTACACTTAAAATGCCTGGTCCACGTGGCATCATTTCATTAAGAGGGTCATCTAAAGACCCCGGACACGGCTAGACGAGTCCGGCATAAATAAGCTAGGGGCTCCCTAGCCGCACACCCCTTCACAAGGGGCTGTGCGTATAAGCAATAATGAGCTAATATAGACTCCGCTTTATTTATTTATTGGTATTTTTCATACACTTTTTCGCACGATTTCCTTTCAAACTAAGTTCCTCTCTTTTTACAGATGAACAACGTGCATACCCATCCAGGATAACGGCACAACGGAGACACAGGCGCAGACGTGCAGTAGGGACCTGTCGCAAGGATTCTTTTCAGATTAAGACCCTGCGTAAACCTTTTTTACTGTCTCTTGTTGCTATAATCCGCTGGTTTTTCACTATAACCAGAGTGGAGACTGACGTTTTGGCATCGGCCACGTCAGAGGACCTCGCCCGTACCTGGACACTAGGGGCTTAGGGCATTGGTCTGCCCATTATTATAAAGACCGAACACCTTAGGGAGTGTTCGGCGTCTCGAGTTAGGCCTTATATGCATCAGCTCCGAATCATGTCTTTGGTCAAATGTTGGGTTTGCCCAGCTCCTATGTTTTGCTGCCTTACATTCCGTATCATCGGCTAACGCGGCACCAGGAGAACTACTGCGATTGTGCCCCAGTTCGGCTGGGCGAGCACCTCAGTAGAGAAAGCCAAAAACTGACTGTCATGATACAGCGAGAGACTGGTCAACCACTTGATCGACCACCGGAATGTTTAGAATTCCTCCGCTTTGACGAAGGACCGTTTCCCGGTCAGGCACACACGCGCCCCGAATTCGGAGAGCGCGGCGCCCCCAGGGGCTATATCGTAGTCCCACCCTCGAACTCCAATGGCTAAGTGAAAGTGATAAAGCATCATAGTCCGGTTGCCTCGTTTGCTATGCTACCACCTCCTCAACAGGACCGAGACGTCGGATTAAGTGTGAAAATGCGCTATTTTTGCGAACACCCCCGCACCTTGTGCGTGGGGGCTGAAGCCAAAGACTGCCATCTTTCAGGTTATACACACGTATACATAAACGGCCGCATAGGAGATATTTCAATACTTGAAACGCACAAGTATAAAAAGCGAGTATATCATAACAATTGTTTTACAAAGTAAAACGTTCATTTGAACGTGACATTTTTCGAGCACTACGACTCTATACACGAGCACCACGCAGAACTTCCCCAAAATAATGCTCGGCGGGTAACCGGCTCTCGTCCGAACCCTGGGTTGCAACAGCGGTGGCATCCATCTCTGTCCAATGTGTCTTCACACGGGCAAGGGCCATCTGTGCACCCTCTATGCAGGCCGACCGCTTCATCAATTTGAGATGCGGCACCGCCCCAAGAAATTGCTGCAATAAGCCAAAATAGCTCGTCGCCTTGGGCCTCTCCGGCCAGACATGAGTCACGATATCTGTCATGGCAAGTCCGGACAACCTATTCAGCTCAGCCCATTCGGCCAACCGATCGGTCAGCGGAAGTGAATGATCCGGACTATGGAATTGAGACCAAAACAGCTCTTCCGTCTTGTGATCCTTCTGACTTCGGAAGTGCACAACGGCATCAACCGCACTCGCCGCTAAGTCCATATATGGATCCTCCGGACCCCACAGCTGGCCAAGCTGGGCATACTTTGGATCCGTAAACCTGCGGCGCAGCAGAAAAGGCTTGCCAGCCACAATGTCTCCGGCCTGACGCAGCTCCTCCTTTATAGCCCGCATTGCAGAATGGGCATCCTTGGCTTCGGCGATGGCCTTCCCCAGGTCTTCCCGCTCCGATAGGCGCTCCTTTTCAAGAGCCTCATTGCGGTCAGTAGCATCCTTCAATTTAACGGCCAGTTCGGCCATCTCTTCCCTGCTTCGGCAGTGTGCAGCCCTTTCGGCTTCTAACTCCTCGGCCACCCTCGAGGCAGCCGCATCACTCCTTCAGGCTTGCTCCTTGGCTTGAGCAAGTTCTGCCCGAAGGCTCTCCACAGCAACAGCACCATCTGCGTCAAGCATAAATATTGTAAGAGGTGGGCTTTGGCTCCCTTAATAGGTGACTGCGGAGAGACAACTTACCCTGCGACTCATCAAGTCGCTTGTTGACTAGCGCGATGTCTGCATCCGCAACATCGAGTTGTCACATTAATTCAGCAACTCCATCAGTCCGGCTAGCCCCCGGACTATCCGCCACCTGCATAGGAAAGGCGACACTCAATACCTGCGATTTTGATCCTCGGCACGCTGTCGCTTTCGACAACCTACCGAGTCTCAGGGGCTACTATCTATACAGGGCGCACTTTCATGTGCAAAACTGTCAAAAAGGTGCGTCGTTTTTACGTACCTCAAACCCCGCCAGCAAACTCCTGACGGCATTATGCAATCCACTTTCGGCGGACGAAATCCTTCCAATCACCGCACTCATCAACGCACAGTGATCTTTTGAGATGGACGCCCTCTCAAGCAGATCCTTCAGCTCCCCCGGCCGAACACTAGTCGGCGCCGAACTCTTCGGCTCTGCCGGGCTCGGGGATACCCTCCGTGACGACACTTCAGGCTCGTCCGCCCTATCCGACGGCGCAGCAGAAGGAGGCGTCTCGCTCTCCATCATCTCCGGACGGAGATCCACCGAAGACGAGCTCATCTGAGAAGGTCACAGATCCGAACTACAAGGTAAAAATTTCGGTTATCCTCAGAAGCACAAATAGGAATGTTTCTTATCAATAAACTCCCCCTTTTTTTACTCACGGCTCGCTGGAGGGCTGATTCTTTAGAGAAGACTGTGCGGCCGGGGCCTCCCCGGACGCAGGACCCTCTAGTGAAGATTTCTTCCCCCGCTTAGGGGCTTTGGCCTCCGGGTCTTCGGAGGCGGTCCTCTTCTCCCCCTGGAGGGAGGGATTCTCGATCCCCCCTTCTTCAAGCGCCCCCTTGGGCGAGGCGGTAGCTCCTCTGTTTTCCCCTTCGCCTTCTTCTAAAGGCACAACCTCCAACATCCTGACCAGCACGGGATCCGGCGCGGTCTCTGGGAGGGGGGCCGGACACCGTATCAGCTTTGCTTGCGCTATCCACTCCTGTCGAAGGATAATGGGTTAAAAGGCGAATTGTAGAAAGGCAAATAAACAATACGTCCAAACACTGAGCTACTTACTTGAGTATCCGGGCGATTGCAGCTTAGGCCGGCATCCTCGGTCAATTCCGGACACGCCGCCTGCGGTCCGAAGAATAACTTGTACATGTCCACGGGTGTCGTACCCATAAAGTGTTGGAGAATCAGTGGTCCCTCCGGATTAAACTCCCATAGCCGGAGAGGACGGCGTTTGCAGGGCAGAAGACGCCTGATTAGCATGACCTGCATCCCCACGACCAGATCGATCTCCCTCGCCTGGAGGTCTCGAATCCGGCCCTGCAATAGGGGCACGTCTTTTGACGGCCCCCAGTTGAGCCCTTGGTTGACCCACGACATCAACCGTCGAGGAGGTCCCGAGCGGAATATGGGCAGCGGTGATATATAACCACTCCTGCTGCCACAAGCCGAGCTCCTCTTGGAAGGAGCCCTCGGGCCACGGGGCATCGGCCCTCCTGCTTACGGCCGCCCCACCGCACTTTGCTTGACGCCCCCCGATCATCTTCGGCTCCACATTGAAGGTCTTTAGCCACAGGCCGAAGTGGTGGTGAAGTGGAGGAAGGCTTCGCAGACGACGATGAATGCGGAGATATGGAGGATGGACTCCGGAGCCAAGTCGTGGAATTCCAACCCATAGTAAAACATGAGCCCTCTCACGAAAGGATCCATCGGGAAGCCTAAACCCCGACGGAGGTGGGATAAAAAGACGACGTACTTGCCGGGCTCGGGGGTGGGTATGGCCTGCCCTTCGGCGGGCAGCCTGTGTGAAATCTCGTAAGACAGGTACTTGGCCTCTCGCAGCTTTAGCACGTCCTCCTCCGTGACGGAGGAGGGCATCCACCGGCCCTGAAGGTCGGAACCGGACATTGTTGAAGGTCTGAGGCGCTCGAATCTAGGGCTCTGGGTGTTGGAACTCGGGGCAAGGAGAAGGTTCGATGGAGGATTGAAGAAAAGAAACGAGCCTTGGTCCTGTTATAAAGAGGAAGAATACCAAGAGCCGTCTCCGTGACCGTTCGGGGCTCGCCTTCGATAGAGGGGGCGTGGCGACGGGCGCGGTTGGGTTACCCACGTCTGTATTGATGAGAATCCCGGATTAAGGGGAACACGATCTCTGCTTCGACAAGACGTGCCAAGGAAACCGCTTTGCTAAACGCGCTAAGGTGGTATGATAAAAAACAATTAAAGTAAAGGCTTGGTAGTGGTGTGACGTCATGCCGCAAAATACGTCAGCAGATTGAACTTGTGTACATATTATTCTCTCTACGGTGGAACGTGGAATTTATTTTGCAGAGCTCGACACTATCCTGGTGTTCACGATCTTCTATGGATTATTCGGAGGAGGAACCTGCCTTGCAATGCCGAACATTATGCGCGCCGGACTCATCGTCATTGAAGCCAGGTTCAGGGGCTACTGAGGGAGTCCTGGACTAGGGGGTGTCCGGACAGCCGGACTATCATCGTCCGCCGGACTCCAAGACTACGAAGATACAAGATTGAAGACTCCATCCCGTGTCCGGATGGGACTTTCCTTGGCTAGGAAGGCAAGCTTGGAGATACGGATATGTAGATCTCCTACCATTGTAACCGACTCTGTGTAACCCTAGCCCTCTCCGGTGTCTATATAAACCGGAAGGCTTTAGTCCATAGGACACAACAACCATTACAACAATCATACCATAGGCTAGCTTATAGGGTTTAGCCTCCTTGATCTCGTGGTAGATCCACTCTTGTACTACCCATATCATCAATATCAATCAAGCAGGAGTAGGGTTTTACCTCCATCGAGAGGGCCCGAACCTGGGTAAAAACATCGTGTCCCTTGTCTCCTGTTACCATCCGCCTAGACGCACAGTTCGGGACCCCCTACCCGAGATCCGCCGGTTTTGACACCGACAGGTGGTAGGAACAAATGATCCGCCTAGAGCATGTGTGTGTGAGATGGAGTCTTAGTGTGTGTGTGTGGGTGCGCGGCGTGTGTGTGTGAGAGAGAGAGAGAGAGAGATGGAGTCTTAGTGTGTGTGTGTGTATGCGATGGAGTCTTAGTGTGTGCGTGTGTGTGCGTGTGTGTGACGGAGTCTGTGTGTGTGTGTGTGTGTGTGTGTGTTTGTGTGTGTGTGGGTGGGTGTGTGGGTGGGTGCGCATGTGTGTGTGTGTGTGGGGGGGGGGGGGGGGGGGTTGGTGTGTGTGGGTACGATGGGGTGCGAGAGAGAAAAGGCCCGTAGAGAGGGAAGAGAAGGTCTGTGCGCATGAGAGGAGTCGACATCGAGAGAACGTGTTTGTTTGAGAGACATCGAGGAAGACTACTATATATCAATGGTGCATGTAGGCGGGAATTAAATGAAGGGATGGTATTATTGGTTTCGGGGATATAGGGGAAGAGTGAGAGGGGGGGTAGCTAGAAGGAGATTGTTAAGTGTGAGTGTGTGTTTTACCCATCGAGGCGGAAGTTATGTGCACACAAGAGGAGAACGATTCGATGTGGCATTAGGGTTGAGGGTAATTAACTATGTATGGAGACATAGAGACCTTGAATGTGCATTTTTGAGAGGTATACATGTATACGTGGGATGTGTGTGTGCGCGCGCATGATCGAGATAAAAGAAAGAAGACATAAGTCATAAGATCAACGACATGGGAGAGACCGATCGGTATGACAATATGCATGCATGTGAGAGTGCAGGGAAGAAGGCCCGACAATTGAGCATGTGTTTTTGTGTTGAAGAGATAGTGGCGTGGGCTGGAGCATGCATCTATGGCGAGCAGAGGGTGTGAGACACAACGATTGTGCAAAGCGATCAACCTATAAATGCATATGTATGGCGAGACATGTATAGTGTGGGTGATAGGAAGCAAGACTGCATGCGGGAAAGAAATATTGACGGAGAAACTACAGATAGATACATAGCTGGAGATGCTAGCTAGATCCGCTAGTTTGAGTGATGGAGATGACCACCGAGTGGTTCAGAGAGTGAATTTATGTGTGTGTGGGAGAAAGATAAAAAGAGGGCACTTGACTGCATGTAGAGAGAAACATATGTAGTGTGCGTGATAGGAAGCAAGAGTGAGGGCGAGAAAGAAGGTTGATGGAGAAACAGATAAATAGAAAGATAAAGATGCTTTCTAGTGTGCGTTAGAGATAGGAGTCAAGTGGATCAGAAGGCTGAGTTATGTGTGTGGGTGTGAGAGAGATAGAGAGAGGGTGCATGTGAGTCACATACAAACAAATATCAGAGAGAAATGAGATCCCGAGAGACAAAGTTTTGTGTCTGCGAGAGAGAAAGATATTTCACAACAAGAGTGATAGCTCAAGAGACATATGAGGGAACGCAAGATATCTCTAGGGAGAGAGAGTGTGTGTGAGGGACATACAAGAGAACGATGGAGAAATATGGGACCCTGGGAGACAGAGTTTGTGTTTGTGTGTGAGAAAGAGATATTTAAGAGGAAGAGTCGTAGGTTCTCATACCTAAGGAGCGAAAGACATCTCTGTGTGAGGGGTGTGCGAGTGGCACATAGGGGAATAGTAGAGAGAAATGAGACCTCGGGAGACAAAGTTTTGTGTTTGTGTGAGAGAAAGAGATTCCACATGGAGAATCATAGTTAGACACATAGCAAGGAGCGAGATATACTTAGAGAGAGATAGAGTGATGAAGGTCGAGGGAGAGAGTACCGTCAGTGTGTTACAAAGATAAAAGATCATTGTCGACATACAGGTAGCATGAGAGATACCCGAGAGACGATAAACGCGTATAGGTCTAGAGAGATACTCCTATATAAGCATGAGTGATAGCTATATGAGACGAATATCTAGATTAAAGTGGATTCAAATATTTAAACGGGAGATCACGACATCGATAATATCATAACGCAAATTGGTGTATCAAACATGCATATTCATTTGAATTTGGGGACACTTGTAATGTTATATAGTTTATCAATATTTGTGATCCATAGATTCTTTAATTAGAAACAATGCATGGTTTATATGCAATTAATGTCTAAACTGGATTACACTATATGTTGTGTGTGTGAAACACATTATACATGTTTGAGAAGTAAAATAAACCCGCATGAAACACACATTAATTGGACATAGTTAGCGAGGAATGCATACATTGGATTTCATCCTAAAGTGGTTTCAAATATTAGAAAATCCAAATTGATGGATACAACCTTATGAATCTGAGATCATGCCTTTTGTAAACCATATTTATTTATAAAGGGTGTTGTGATTTTGAAAGTATATATAAAAGATGATGTATATAGAATTTTATTCCAATCGAAAATGGATCCTGCCCAGAAAAAATAGAATACAAACGGGATTCAAATTGAGTTGGCACAGTAAACATGCACTCTGCAAAATTTGAATGATGCAGGGAAAGTCGCAGTAACTGCCCGAAACCAAAATCTGCGAGATGGAAATTACTACTGCCTATCCCTGCCACGCAAAGCCTATGGGCTCGATTTCTATAGGTTTCAATAGGGGTAGGTTTGTAATTTCACTCAAACCTGACATAACAGCCTCTCACCTGGATTCATACACGGTGGACGCCAAAACATAGTGTCTCCTCGGATGAAATTGACTCCCTCCCCAATTCATACACGGTGGGCGCCAAAAACAAACTCTCGTCAGCAAATATTCGGTGTATGCGAGATTACCGCCCTATCCCCAATCGACTAATATTGATGTGATGTAGGAAATTTGAAACGGGGGCTAAGTTTGTAAATTTCCTCGCATTTGAGACAAGCGCGCCCTGAAGACATGGTTCCCCCCTTCCTCTCTACCTCCATTTCCCCATTCGTACTCCGTGGGTGCCAAAACACCCTCTCCACCCCAGCCTCCTTCGTTCGCCATCCCATCCACCACCGTCCTCCTCCACCATGCCAGAGCTGATACCCCAATGCCGCTGTCCAATACAAGAGATCGACTTCTCTCATCCATGGCTTTGGACCGGGATCCTTGCATCCCGTCCTCTCGCTTCATCCCCGCCGTGGTCCACCTTGCCGGCCCCGCTCCTACGACTGTCTCATCCACCGCGCCCCACCGCCACCGTCTACCCTCCTAGATCTGCTTCCACACTGCCGACAACCATTGCTACCGCAGCACTGTCAAATTCTCAGCAGATGCATACACAGCGCCACACCAGAGGCGGTACTCTTTCTTATCTGCTCAACTTATTTATTGCAGCAAGAAAATAGATCGCCACTGCTTTACTCTGATTTCTTGTCCATCACTTACTTGCTAGTTGAAAGCTAATATTGGTTGTGAAGTTGCCTTTGTCCGGTTTGCACCTTCAGATCCGCCATGGCACGCTCAACACTATACTCCCAATGCTTATGATTTTCCCCTTTTATATTCCACACTAGGTAAATCACAGTAGAATAAATTTCAAAATTGGGTCAGTCAATTCTTCAGAGCTCGCCGGAGTTCGCTAGTGCGCAGGAATGGGCTCCAGTGGGGACGGTGGTTGTGGGGGGTAGTGGTGGGGCCTCGTCGAACAAAGAAAACTCGACGCGGGTGTGGGCGGGGGTGGGGGTGGGGTGGCGGAGGAACACAGGCGATGGGGGCCGGTGGTCCGGCCGGCGGCCCGTGCAGTGTTCTGTATGGGAAGAATCAGAGATGAGGAAGAAGAAGGGTTAGGAGACGTAGGATCTACATCTAAGCGCCTGAAATGGTTGACTGACCCAAATGACAAAAGTCACGCAACTTTCATGCAGACATGCCTTTATATTCAGTACCATCATCGTACCTGCTTAGCACTGCTCCTGAATCCATCAAACTAAATAACGTGCCACACATAATTCCAAACTTGTTGCTCAAATACGAATCTGATATGATGTTGATATCTATACCTACTAATAAAGCAAGGTGCGTTTCACCAAATTTTTAATCCGTTCACCCATATTATTATTGTTGATGTTATATCCGAGGTGGTACTAAATTTTTCGTTGGAAATATTATTCGGCTGCGCTATGTTCGTTATTAGGCTCCTGCAATATCTATTGGGCCAGGCCATGTTTAGTAAGTTTTTGTGCCTCCCGTGAACTGACCATTGTTGGGCCTTAAAAAAAGAAAGCACAGCCGGCTCGATCTCTTTCTTCTTCTCTGTCTCGGTCTGCTCTTTCTTCTTCTCTACGTGTCTGCCGCCGCAGCCTTCCCCGCCCGCCGTAGCCACCTCCGTCGCAGGGATGCAGACCAACGTCATCTCTCCCCAACCTCGCCCCTCCCAACGTCATCGAGCTCCCCACACATCTCGAACTCAGACTCGGAGAAGAGTCCATGTTGCGTGCGTCTTGGAGTTGTGTCCGAGGAGGAGATGTTCAGGAGCACGGAGCCGTCCGGTACACCGAAATTGATGATATAAGAAGGAACCCCTCGACCAGGATTAGATTGCATCGAAAGTTTCTTGCCCGACATCGCCGCGTTACAAGTTTCCGACATCGCCGTTCATGTACACCGTCGATTTCGCCGAAGATCCGTCTGCACGTGCTCCACCGCCCGCCGGAATTTCTCCCGGTCTGAGGTACATACTATAGTATCTCATCAGTTTATACATCTACCATGAACGGCGATGATTACATGCCTCAAGAAGTCAATTCACATGTGAGGTCGCTGGCGCCTATGAATTTAGGGTAGCCTGTAGTTCCTGCCGAGTCACAGAGTAACATTGAGGTGAGGAGGCGGCGGCCAGCACAAGCCCCAGGAGCTGCAGTGGGGCTACGAGAACGGCGACAACAATGACTAGCGGCGGCCAGGTCTTGGTGGCATGACATCCTCCTTGCCCATCATAAGGTACTTCTCCACCACCCAGTGTGGGTGACGACGCGGCAGCGGTCGGCCAGCACTCGTGGCGGCGCTTGCCCATCTGACGTGATGTCAGATTGGCGGCTCGGGCACTCGGCATAGCGACGTTTACGATGTCTCTCTCTGGACAGGGTGGAACTCGTGCATCCGGCGTGGCTGATGCATCTGTGCAGCACTACGGATCGTTGTGAGCACGACGACCTGATGGCGCGTGCGATGCGACGGCGGCCAGCGGTGTGGCACTGTAGTTGTCTCTGGAAAGCTGACGTGCGAGACTTGGGAGGCGGTGGGCGAGACATCCACCGGGGTTGACTGGATGATGAGGTGACTACTGGATGACCAGGTGCTCATGGAGGACTCGGTGAATCATGAAGTGGATCGAGGAGTTCACTGACGCGCATGTATGATGGCTTTTCAAATTTCAGAGGTACGACGCACGGGCTGCAATGCTTTACTAAACTGAATCTTCTATGCTTCTAAAGTTTGCTTCTCTAGACTTCATGTGGAAGGTGAAATCGATTATTCTTGTACGACACTCAAAACAAATTTTCTGAACCTTTTGTCCGATCAATGTTAAGACCAGATTAGTTCGTGTAACTTTCTCATTCAGCCCTCACCAGTTTCACAGGTTGCAGTACGAGCATGCGGAAAGGATGCACTCTATGGTGTTCTTCCTGATAGATGTACTAATGGACATGATTTGTCTCTATCTAAATACTAAGATTGAGTTCACACGTGCAGGTGATGCAAAGGCTAATCTTCTTTCACATGTTTTTGTCGTCTTTACCACTGAAAATTTGTTTCCAATTTGTTCAGTTCCAGCTATACCACTTTGTTTATGCAATTAACTGTAAATTGTCGGGTATTGAGGGTCCCCTAACTGTTTATGTCCTAGCCAGTCCACAGGATTATGATCGTGGTCGTGTGATATTTGTGATGTTCTTTACACTGATTCAATGCAAGTGATGTGTGTTCTTGTCCTTTTGAAATTTCTTTTATCTCAGGTTCGATCTTCTTCTTATTGAACAAATAAAATTCACACTTGGATGGAAGGATTTGTGATTCAGAAATAAATGTTTTATTTTGTAGAAATACATATTTAGATTTGGTTAGTTTATCCACAAACCCACGTGCGTAGAACTAAAACATGTTCTTTTCTTCATGTAGTTGTGTTAAGAACAGGGAGGGCAGAGATTTTGTCTACTGATGGTTGCAGAACATAATATGATTACTTTGTTGCTTCAGTTGACATTCCTCCTCTCTGATGTTGTCCTGTCTAAGTTGTGTTAGGTCAGTGGTTTAGAAACTTAGAATCTTATTTGCACACCCGTACAAAATATATATATATATATATATTTAAACATCCATTCTCACAAAGCATGTCAATATGCCAGCATGCATATGGCTAACATCGCAAGTAGGGGATCTGCCAAATAAATTATGATGATTTGCTATAATAAAGGTCTGCCAAATGAAGTTCCTAATATTTTGCTTTTAGGTGTTATTATTTTCTATCATATATTTCTTTTATCTGGTCAAATCACATTGTAAATTTTCATATATGGTCCACCAAATAAATGGCTTGATTTTTGGGAGATGTTTTGTCTATTTTTCTCTTTTTAACCAACAATGAATTCTTGTATACGGTATAAGGGATAAGTATATTTTTCGTCCTCGAACTCTTTGCAAAGTTGAGAAATCATCCCTCAACTCCAAAACCACCAAAAGTCAGTCCCTGAACTATTTAAGCCGGATATTTTTCGTCCTTCAACTATTTAAACCGGATACTTTTCATCCCTCATAACGCTTATGGTGGTTTTACTCTAATTTGGACCATGTTTTGATTGAAACGGCCACTTTGACTGGTTTTGACTGCGACGCCAATTAAGTGTTTGTGCATGAGTATGTGTGTGCGCGTGTGTACAAGTGAGAACAAGGGAAAAGGAAAGTGTTTGCACTTCTACTTGTGTGTGAACAAGAGAAAGGCAGCTGTACTGAATATAGCTTAAGAAAATCTGAATATAACTGAACATCATTTGCAGCTTCTCAATCTTCATTTGCAGGCTCATTTGAGTTACCAGCAGTGATTGCAAGACAATCAGTAGGTGCAGAACTAGCGAATGCGACAAAATGATCTCTACCTCTCCCTGATTCACTACTAGCATTTGGACCCATCAGAAGCTCAACGTCATTTCCCGGATCCCTGTCGTGTTCGTCATTTTCAGAATTTGGATATAGCTGCACGTATATTTCAGCTACACTTCCAACGGCAACATAATTTGTAAGCTGCTTGCAATCACTATCTAAAGCAACCATTTTTAGAGCATGTAACATTTCTTTTCCAGGAAATAGCCAATGGAACATCTTGTCATCCTTTATTTGGCAGTGCATACCAAAACTCTGAACAGATCAACCAGCAACCGGGGGCCTCAATCACCGCCGCCCATGAGTGAATCGTCGTCTCCGCCGCCGCCGCCGCCCAGGACTGGTTTTGCTCAAGGTCGCCGCCGCCGTGCCCTGGCAGCCACCACCACAGAAGCCCAGCTCAGCCAACAATCACCGGCTGGCCACACCGCGACCACCGCTGTTGCCACGCCTCACTACCGGCCGCCGCCGCCGCTCTGTTTTGGGTTCGTGAATGGGAAAGATCGAGAGAATGGGAGAGCGAGAGAGAGTAGGCGGGTGCCCGTTGTAGTCGAAACCAGGCCACGTGGTTCTTTTTAGTCAAAACAGGGTCAAGTCACTATAAAACCACCTTAAACCTTATTAGGGACGAAAAATATCCGGTTTAAATAGTTGAGGGACTAATTGTTGGTGGTTTTGGAATTGAGGGACGATTTCTCAACTTTTGAAAGAGTTTGAGGACGAAGAATATACTTATCCCTATATATAATTGGTTAGTGTATTAATGCGAATACGGTGGCAAGTTAAATCTTTTAATAGTCAACATGGGGATTGGAAAGGTGCACCCCATGGATGTCGAGTGGAAAAGAGAGGAAGTCATACACCAATTTCAGTCAGAGAAACAAGGAAGGAAAACTCTCTAATTAAAACGGAATTATATGAAGCGCATAAGAAAAATGTCGATGACCTATTGAGATATTTAAACTGGGATCACTTGGTCATATGGAGTGCAGTGAATTTTTATCCCGTTGCAATGCATTTCTTTTTTTTTTACAAATACCATTGGAGTGCGGATAGTTTTTATCCTGTTGCAACGCAAGGGTGTGTGGCGGACTGGAAAGAGGAGATGAGACGCACGAAAATTACTGAGGCATGAGACGTATAACAATGTCTCCCGTTGCAACGCACGGGCATTTGTGCTAGTTACTAAAACAGATAACGTTTAATTAGTCAGCTAATGTTCCTACTTTACTTTTCAAAAGCACGTGCACCACATATAGAGAGACGACAGGGAGTTGCATTCACTACAAAAAAATACACTTCCGTGATGATACGTGTTTGTCACAGTAGGTCGCATTTTTTTTCATGCATGTACATCCATGACGATAAATTGCGCGTCACAAAAGTGCTTTCGTCAAGGGTGACCGACACGTGGCATCCACCGTAAGGGAACATCGTTAAGCTATCGGGTCGGGTTTTGGATCCGATAACCCGTTAACAGCCCCGACCAATGGGAAATTTCCACGTGTAAAATTCTTATTGGCCGGACGAAACACGTGTCAGCTCGTCAGTGGGTCAGATAGGCGCCTATGATATGTCGACACATGCCACGGCCCACCACTGGCCCATTTAGATTACAAAGTCGGCCCGTTTGACTTGGTCAAAAGTTAACGGGCTGACCCATGAAAAGCCTGTTAACGGTCTCTTCGCAAATAGCCCATTCTACGGCCCGTTAACTCACGACCCGTTAGGCCCTAAGGGAAATCGGCCCAACAACGTCATGTGGGCCGTCGAATATAACACCAGCCCATTTCACTTTCGGCCCATGTATGGCCCACGACGTCTTTCGGCCCATATGAGGCCTTCTTATCTTTCGGCCCTTTACATGCCCACGGTGACTCTAGCCCATAATGAATAGTAATTTTCTTTATACCCGTTAACGGCCCGTGATTTACATGGCCTGTTTCCAGCCCGTGTTAGCTTTCGGCCTATTGACGGCCCATACGTTCTTGGGCTCCTTTTTGGCCCTCGATTACTTCCGGCCTGTTACTGGCATGTTCCCCTAATGGGCCAAATTCGGCCCATGGGAAGAGTCGGCCCGTTACTGGCCTGCTCCCCTAATGGGCCAAATTCGGCCCATGGCAAGAGTCGGCCCGTTACTGGCCTGTTACCGTAATGGGCTAAATTTGGCCCATGGCAAGAGTCGGCCCGTTTCTGGCCTGTTAACCAGTTGCGCTGTTTCTAGCCCGTCCTATATTCTGGCCCATTAACGACCCGTCATGCCTGTGACAGAATTAAGCCTTTGCTGTCCTACGGCCTGTTAACAGCCCGTTACCATGCTGGGCCGATACTAATTACGCCCGATTACGGCCCATGTAGACCCATTTATCCAACGGCCCGAGGCCCACCAATTACAGGCCCATTTGTCGACGGCCCGTAGGAGACCCATGGATCCTACGGCCCGTATATGGCCCATGGTAGTTGCGGCCATTAGCAAACCAGGGAAAAAGAAGACTAGGAAATAAGTAAGGTCGAAACTAATGCTAGGCTATTAAGGCGATTGCACAGATTACATCCACTCGGCATCAAAGATCGCCACCAGTGCAAATATAGGGAACACCCTACACTATACAAAAATGACTTGCTATTTTCTTCAGCCGGTGGCTGCATGTTAAGAATAAATTTTGTATCGCACCAAAACAAATTACAACTATATAACAAAAGGAAGGCTGGCATAGAACTTAACAGTCTAGCAGATAAATGCACGACCAGAAGTTCAGAAGCTCAATTCATTTGACCTGACTATTACGTTTTCATGTTGTATTGTCCGATGGAGCACCATAACCCTCGCCTTCATTTCCCCTAGGCTCCTGAACAACATAGCAAATGTCTGATAGTCTGGTTTCAAAACCATGCATATCTTGACGACATTGAGCAATGTTTCTCCTTGTTTCACAAAGGGTCTCTGTTAGGGAATAGACTTGTGTCTGGAGCGCAGATACAACATTGCTTTGAGCTTGCATATCTTGATCATGAGGCAGTTTGGACGATATTGCCTTAACAACCAACCAAGTATAACGCAGGAACGTGCTTTTGGCACTGTTAGTGGACAGGTACTGACCCACTGCAGCAAGAGCTGACATTGCGGTTATAGTTGCCTCGCCACCTTCAGAAGGTGGAGGTTCCACCAGTTTTTTCATAGCTCGCTGAAAAGTTGAGGTTTTACATTAGTAGTACCAGAACAGAAGATATTAAGGAGGCAGCAAAACCAAACAAAATAGCTTTGGTCTATATACAGAACTTATTCTGGTGAACCATGTAAAATATTAGTTGTATTTTATTACAAAGTACATAATTAAACCAGGTTCCAAACATACAACCATGTACCATCGCTAATGTATTGTCTATTTCTTCACATTGTATTGAGGGCTAAGGATAAAGAGACGAAGTTTATAATACGGTAAGCATAGTATGACATCATTCATATCACAAAACAACTAAGAAGAGACAAATAGGCAATTGTAACGTTGTGTGGGCAAGTCCAGCACGAAACTAGATTACGGGTCAAGATCAAAGGAACATCACTCCTCTCTTTTAAACCTTGTAAGGTGCAATGATACGCTAAGACAATTGTGTATAAAATTGAAAAGAGTAATAGACATTGGCTGCAAACCATATAGTTCAAGGCACAAGTCAGAGTAAGTAGTAGTTAAGAGGCATGAGGATTAAGGACTTACAACAGCGACTTTGACTGGTGTAGTCATGCCCTTCTTCTTGATGGTGTAACAGTCCTTGAAGATTTCCACGGCATTTGATTCAGGTACTTTTTGGTCCTTGCGGGATTTCCTCTACATTTCAAACAAGTAAATATAGATCTGATAATATGGTACAGCGAAAAGAGTGAAACAGCAGCTAATTACAAGAGCCTCGCAGTGTGCAATATAGCTACGAGATCCTGGCGTCTGTTGGAATTTCACTTTCGTACGGTTGGCCTTATTCTTTGAACAGTTCACCTACAAGAAGATAGATTTGTGTGGCACATGCGTAAATAGGACTTCAACATGTGATTTGATCACATATATATAATGTACCTGATACTTCGGATCAGACAAGTGTTTAACAAGGCCCCTCCAGTCTTCATCCGATATATTTTCAACAGGAGAAGTTTGGGAAAGTTCACTGTTAGCCTTGCCTTCAAAGTGAGTTTTGCTCAAGTTATACCGATACTGTTGCAGAGCAGACTTGAAAACATGGGTGCAAGCTTGTCTGGTTGCATCATCTTGGCTATCCAACTTGAACCTCATCCGTTGAAAATTATGGGAGTCTCATTATCAGCAACCTAGAAAGTATGGGACAGAGCAAGACGATATTACTAGTTTCCATACATAACCATACTTACAGATAAATGGTCGAGGAAGGTGTTGAACTGGGTTACGTCTTTGTCATTCCTGTACTGAATCCATGTTGGGACGATACGTACATGACACCTAATGGCAACCGCTGCATCTAATACTAACTTGGCTGACTCTATAGCATCACGTGGCCTTTTTAAACCTGCCTCAAAACAGATCTCCGTTCTTCCTCCTCTAGATTTAGTTACCTATCGACCATTATCCCTGATTTTTGTTTCCTCTTGCACCTAGGTGCTAGTCCAACAACGAACATAGGAAGTGTTAGTGTACATCAAACTGTGAGACTACATATAAAGAAGCATGCAACTGTAACTTGACTCCAGCAACTACCTTCTTGCTGTTGAAGCTCACAAGGTTAATCTGATATTGCCAACTCATCTTGTGTCAAGAGTGCTTGGGAAGTAGTGTCATGTGGCAAGGGAGCTTGGGAATGTGCTGCTAGCTCAGTTGACGCACGAGTAAGTTGTGCAGCTGGTAGTATTGTGGTAGGTCTTGCAAGAACTAGGGCTGTCTCTGCTTGTTTGGTGGCAGCTATTTGTTTTTGTTTGGCTTTTTTTGCAACTCGTGTAGCATGGGATGCCGTGTTTGTAGAATTTTCCACTGGACTTTGACCTTCTATTGCACCATCAGTACCAGCAAAATCTGCAGGATTCATCCGCCTCTCGTTCCCTGCCATTCTGTGTTTCTTCCTCTTTCCCGGTGCCATGTTAAGTCAAGCCGACAAGAAAAACGAATAACAATTTAGTTCTTCAGAACAAATTGATGCGTGATGCAGACGAACTGAACTTTGATGTTAGACAACCACATGATAGGAGGATGTAATATGTATGAAAAATAGGACAGAAGAGATAACCAGAACTATGATGTGTAAACTAAGAAGAAGACATTTCACCAAATTAGAAGCAATGCAATGGAAGGTAGACACCATATGAAAGATGCTACAAATATCGCTCTGCCAAGTTAACAATGTCTCATCATAAATGGCGTTTAAACAAATGTGAAGCAGTACAAGAAATAAATCATATGCAAGCTGCAAACAACATCACACTCCCATGTTATAGGTCTCTCCTCATTAGTGCCATTGCATATTCACAGCTTATGATGTGTAAACTAAGGAGAAGGCATTTCAACAAATTAGAAGCAATGAAAGCTAGACACCATATGGAAGATGCAACGAATATCACTCTTCCAAGTTAAAACTGTCTCGTCATAAGTGCCATTTCAACAAATTAGTAGTACAAGCTAGAAAATAATGTGAGATGTAACCTATATCACACTCCAAAGTCAAATGTGTCATATGATAAGTGATTGTTGCAGGTTACACAACAGTAGTAATTTGATGTAAGAACATGGTGTGATAGACATATACTGTATGTTCTAGAAACAGGAACACGTGTCTTATTCAAGTATAATGTGTAAAGTAAGCAGATGGAATTCAACAAAATTAGAAGCAATACGAGCTAGACATCACACATAACATGCAACCACATATAACAGTGCCAAGTTAGAGGGAGCTCCGGTGATGCTGCACTAGAAGAGACGTGCTCATCATAAACACAACTTTGTTGAGTGTCTATGCATGTGTTGTCTGGGAAATCATCTTGGGGGTGTGGAGGAGTAGAAACTGTAGAGGCCCTCCGTTCGGAAGGAGCACCTTTATCTGCTGCCTTGCTAACTTCCTTCCGCTTTATTGATTTTGAATTGTCAAGGAAAACCGACAAGAAAAAGCAATAAAATTCTCTCTTCAGAACTCATTCATGCATGATACTGACAATCACTACTTTGATGTAAGGCAAACACATGATACCAGGATGGAATATGTACGAAAAACAGGACGGCATGGCATGTTCACAACTGTTTGTGTAAACTAAGCAGAAACCATTCCAGCAAATAAGAAGCAATGCAAGCTAGACACCACATGAAAGATGCAACCAATATGACTCTGCCAAGTTAAAAGCGTCCCATCATAAATGGAATTTCAACAAATTAGAAGCAGCGCATGCTATAAATCATATGAAAGATGCAACTAATATCGCACTGCATATACTAAAGGTGTCTCGTCATGTTGATTGATGCGGGATACAAAAAAGAATAGTTTTATGTAAGGACATGCTTAATAGACAGATGTACTATGTACTAAATATAGGAAGGCATGTCACATTAACAGGTATAATGTATAAGCTAAGCAGACTAGCACATACTGTTTAACCAGATTGGAAGAATTACAATCTAGACACCATATGCAACATGCAACAACATATCACGCTGCCAAGTTAGAGCAAGCACCTACGATGCTAGTGTAGGGGAAATGTTGTAATCAACTACAGAGCTACATTCACTATCTTCATCTAGCATTTCTGTTTCTTGAGAATAATGTCGGGAGGCTGACGCTGCATTCTTTAAATGAGGAGTAGTCCCCTTGCCTGCCTGCCTCGTCATAAGTGATTGATGAGGGATACACAAGAACATTAGTTTGATGTAAGAACATGGTTAATACACAGATGTACTAGTATGTACCAAAAACAGAAAGTCATGTCATATTCAAAGGTATAATGTGTAAGCTAAGCAGATGCAATTTAACCAAATTGGAAGCAATACAACCTAGACATCATGTTGGAGTGGTGAGCATGATCATCTAGGACCTGAGAGCCTGGTGGGAGGCGGGCTGCTTCACCACCATCGCAGCTTTTTAGTTGGCTTCTAGGTGATGCCTATCTTTGTTGGGCTTGTCACTGGCTCGGCCAGTGCCCTGACTAGCTATTTGTCTTCTGGTGCTCACGGGATGGTGGTTCATGTAAAAAATATATATTTCCTTATCTTATCGACTTCGCCTTTCGAATACAAGCTAGACACCATATGGAGCATGCAACCACATATGACACCGCGAAGTTAAAGCACGCACCTGGGATGGTGGTTCATTGCGAGCGAGGTCATCAACTCCAGAGCTACATTTACCATCTCCATCTACTGACACTGCACCCTTTATAGCACTGTAACGTGTCCTGCCTACGCGCATACGAAGCTAGAGCGTCTTCTCTCTTTTCTTTTTGGCTTCTCTCATGGCAGTAGAGTCTGAAATACCCTTGCATAAAAACACAATAGTGAGAGTAAGGGTGAAGTGTGTGCAGAACTAGTGCACTATAAAAGTAGCAGATAGCAGGTGGCTGAAAAATAAATGACAGGAGACATATGATAGCTCTACAACATTGAATGGCAAACAAAATTAGATTCTACTCCGTATCATTTTGTAATATATGAGCAGAGGAAATGCAGGTACTCCTCCAGCACACCACCACATGTGGTCATATCTAAGATAACAGTCGACTGAAACTAAATAGGTCAGTCGATTTTTTTAATGAACCGTCCGATCTATAAGGAACGGGCAGATGGCCTTCGTCTACCTCCCGCCAGTCACTGTTGACGATCTTTCTCGAACCGCCAGCGACCACCGGCCCAGACCCCTGCCTCCGCCGCCCCGCCCTCCCATCGACCTCACACAACCGCCATGCTTGGCAGCGCCCCCAGGCCATCCCTTTAATCCCAGCCGACCTCCAGATCGGGCGCCAATAGCTCTAGGCCGCACAGGCCCCTAAGATAAACACCAAGGCACTGCTTCCCCAGCATAATAGGCGTACTAGTGCTTGTTATGCTGGGGAATGCTTCCGTTAATTGGGAATCAACTAGCCAGAAATTGAAATTCAGGGGGGCGACGGACCCCTAGCTAAGGTGAAATAGTATATGAGGAGAAACCTTGTGCATCGCGAGTTACTAGGAACATCTAGTATCAAGAAGAAGCGGTCAACTAGTGTCTTCTGTGGGATGAATACCGTGCAAGCAGAGACGTAAGATTTGCACGAATAAGGGAAGAGGAGTACCTTTTTCGGTTGCCGGTGTGGTCACCTCCACATGTTGCCCCGATCTTCTTCTTTTTATCGGGGAAACCGATGTTCTGGAGGGTGCAGGCTTGGACGAACCCATGGCCAAACGTTTGACTGTGTTGCCGGGGCCGTATGTCGGCGAGGGGAAGTAGATCCGAGGCGGCAAAGGGCGGCGTAGCAGGAACAGCTCCGGTGCGGTGGAGGGTGGCAAAGTTGGAGCAGCAGCGGTGAGGCGCAGGACGACGTGGTTGAACTGGCTCGGGTATGGATGGCTCGGCCTCGGCTTTAAGTACTAGCCGTGGAGGGCGTTGCGGTTGAGGTTGCGGTGGACGACGACGTCGGGGTATCGGCTCCAGCGTGATGGAGGAGGGTGGCGGTTGATGGGTGGGATGGTGTGGCGGACGGAGGACGCCGGGGTTTCGCGGCTGATGGAAAGGTAGTTTTGGCGCCCACGGAGTACAGATGGGGAATCGGACGGGTGGGGGGAACCATGTTTTGGTCTGGGACAGGCTTGTCTTTGGCTTTTTTGAACAGAAGATGGGACGCGCTTGTTTGAAATTTGGGGAAAGTACAAACTTTGCCCCCCTCTTAAATTTCGGACCTACTGCGGGTTGGGGGTAGGATGGTAATCCCTGGTGTCCCAAATAGTGGGCGGGAGCGATTTCGGCCGCACGCATGTGTGCTTAGGCGGCCATTGTGTATGAATGTTTTTCGGAGGCGGTTGCATGGCGTCTAGATGAAGCTACAAACCTACCCTGGTTTAGACCTTTGGACGTCGGGCCGGTAGGTTTCACGGGTCGGAGTTATTAGAAAAGTAATTTCCTTGTACTACCAAACATTGGTCTCACACGGTCTCGGGCGAGTAGAGGCTCTTCTGGCGCTTCGTTCAAAATTTTGAAACACAAACATTCACGTTTAGAGTACTCTTGAACTATGAGGATTGACCTAAATAGACAACGTTATATTTGACCTTGTATGTTTGAAAACCTCATTAAATTATCCGCTTCTTTTTGAAATTTTGACACTTGAAAATCCTGTAACTACGATTATTTTGGAATGGAGGAGCTAAATTTGAATCTATTTTGTACACGACTACATATGCTATTATGTACAAAATCAGAGCAAAGATTGGTGCCCCCATAATTTAGGTATGGTTTAAAAATGGCATGATGTCAAATTCAAATAATTGAATGGACTTCATGTTGAATTCGATTTTTTTAAACCACCTTAAGTTGAATTCAAATGTATGCTAGTTCATAGGTAGCTATTTATAATGTCCATTGTGTAAATTTCGTACGTATAATGTGCTTTACACACACAACATGAACTATACTCACATTTATATTCGGTTGCTAAAGCGATGCATTGTCTGGAGTTCAAAATACTAACTATGTGGATCAATTGTGTCGAATAATAACATAGACATGCTCAAATTTGATAGAATCTAGATGTCTAATGGATCAATGACCGCTCCTTACGCGAATTGCAAATATCATGATCCCATCCTAATATTTGGATACAACTTATATATTTAATCAATGTGTAGAGCATTCTTTTACGTGTAGTTTCACTCTCCATCAGTGGTCTCTCACACATGCTCACACTCTCTCTCCCGAGGTGTCTTTCTCGCACACATGCTCTAGATATAACCCTCCCTCCCTCTCGTAACCATTTACAACTGTTTTCACTAACCTTTATCACAAGCACTCTTCCTCTCGCAAACATACACACGCACAATCCTCATTGACCCTTTCTATATACATGGACCTGCCTACGTGTCTCATGTATGCACATTATCTTTACGCCTGTCTCTCATGCATTGTCTCACACCTCTCTTCCTAATCGACGAGTATGATTCTAGCAGAGCATTCTGTAGGATGCCCCTTAAAGTTAGGTTGGATGAATAGTAATATCAGAGGTAAAGGGGTTACCTTAGTCCGAGAACCTAGGGTTACAAATCCTAGCCGGCTTTGTCAGTGGACACAGAGTCCTTCACAATTCTGCTATCTTTGTCTTGTTCGACTAGTCATGCATGGGTCTTCCTAAATGTGTCACGGGCCGACCAATGTGGCGCAGGACGGAACCGAACGAAGGGCCTCACCTCGACCCACCGGACCTCACGCGGTGACACACCCTCTGCCCCCACATTTGACTATCTTATCAGAACCACACATACCAACACAAACACCACACACACAGAAAATTTCTCCTGGTGCCTCTATTCCCTCCCCCCTTGCATATACACACTCAAGGGAATGGAATCTCTTGTCATGACGTCATATTCGTCTCTCTCTCTAGACCACTCTCATTTCTCGTGCTATCTCTCCCATGCCCCCCCTGTCGGCCCCTCTATCCATGCCTCTCTCGAATACGTAATACACACACATACCTCTCTAGGCCCCGCCAAATGCATCAACTACACATTCACACATGTTACATCACGTACCCCATTGATCTAAAAAGCCCTCTCTTCACGTTTATTTCGCATACAACTTTCCTTTTGAATAAAGTGTGGCCAAAAAATTATTTTAGAGTTTCTACATATATACAACATTACAAAGTTATATGGAGGAGTACGAATGCTAATTTGCATTGCATGGTGCCCACAATGATATTTATTCCGCACTGTGAATTTGTATATTTGTATACTATATACAAAGTTAGTCATAATAAAGAGAAACGAAGAGCATCTCTCTCTCCATCGCATACCCCATGTACGCCCCTTTCACGTATGCACACAAAACTATCTCTAGGTCCTCTAAAAGTAAGCCCCCAGAAAATTCACGCATGTTTCATCTTTCTCTCGCGATATATGCAATGACAATCATTGTATTTGAAGCGAAATCACGATACGTACATTGGACTTCAAAATCCACTCATTATGGTCACCATTTATGTTTAGTGGTTATTATACAGTCACGGGCTCACCGTACAACTCTGTATTTGCTCATGACATGACTAGTTGACGAGTTAAACGCTCCATGTGGCACCTCTAGGGTTGCATCACATTATCTCACTACCATCGTGCCCACCTGTCAACTTGTATCTACTCTACATCTACACTCTTATAAAATACATAAAATACACTCTTACAAAAAACAAAGTTGCTGATGATGGTGTGCCTGCCATCCTGCAATATAGGTCGTCCGATTTATATGTGACGGATAGGAAAGAAACTATGACAATTTTGCAAAAAGGTACCCACACACCTCTCCACATTTGCAAATAAGGCCTTCCCTCGTTCATCCTTTTCTCTCACAATATAAACAAGTCATACAAATGCATCTTGATATTACGGGCATCTTGCTAGTAAGAATGAAAACAAACGACAAAAAAATATTTGGACGGTGGTTCGAAGTCATGACCGCGGGCATAGTGGACAAGGTGGCCTTGTATTGGTATGCTGAGCTGTCTGTTTTAACACACAGGAGCTGGTGTGGTGATTATACACACACACACGCATGCACACGAACTGCATCCACACAACACTTCACAAACACATACACCCACGCACGCGCGCAACACTCACACGTACACACACAGCCACACACGCATGCAACACTCACACGCACACACGCACGCATGCATGCACACACCAGTACACCACATGACCAACACACACTCTCACGCTCAAGTGCTCAACCTACACGTGCATGCGCACACATCAGGCCCTAACAAACACATACACAACCAGGTGATTCCCGCGCACGGGTTGGAGCCTTGTTGCACCTGCGTAAATTTATGTTTATCTGACCTTTTCACTATGCGAACTGACAGGTGGGACCCACAAGGAACGTGGTCAATTTAACTAGTCAACATGGTGCCACGCAGACTATTTGGCCGGTCAACAGAGTGCAATCCAATGCTGAACTGTGAGCAAGTGACGGTATAATCACCGCAAAACGTATATAGTGACCGTAATCAGCTTATTCTAAAGTTCGGTGACCGTATTACGCTTTTCTCTCTGTAGGCCCTCCAAAACTACATCTCTACACGTTCTCGCATGTTACATCTAACAACTATGCAATACAGCACTACTACTACACTCTAACACAATAAATCATATGTGTTTTTAGTTTTACTAGATAGCATATTGTTACTTATAATTATTTAGTTTGCATACATTAAAATTGACTTTGAAATGTATGGCCAGTATCATCTACCACGCGGAAAAAATCCCGCCCTTTCCTATTTAATTGGGTTTGTCTCGATGGATCATGCGAAACAGCAAAACTATAGTACTATACAGTACAAGTGATAGTTCACTAGGCCGTCGTATCGTCTACTCCTCCGTTGTAAGAGTGGAGCGCTCGCTTTCATAAATCTTCTAGTCCCTTTCGCCGACATGTGGGACATCAAGCTACCGGGTCCACGTGCCATACCGGAATACAGTGCAGAGCAGCCGGGTGAAGCACAACAGTCATGGCCCCCGCGTAGTAATGAGCAATGAGGCGTGAAATCACAAAGCTGCACCTTTCCTGCAGTTAAGTTGGAGGGACGAAGTAATAATGCTAAAAAAAGAAGTTGGAGGGACGAAGCAACCATCATTTCACTCGTTGCTGAATCTGCTTCTCCCTCATCTTCTTCAACTTAACCATGTGTTGCTTCTGCCGTTGTTCTGCCTCATGTGGGACGCAGATCGTCTTGGTAAAGCACTGACACGTGGGACTGCATGTTAGCAAACCGCCAGGACAACGTCCTCCGAAAATAAGAAGCCTAATCCTAGACTTACAAAGGGCTACGTAGCTGCTACGTATACTTTCCATCTAATCTATATATGCCCCCCCTTATTTTCAGGTGGGGTGGGCCTAATCCTCTCCTTTAATCCAATCAAATAGTCCCACATCACATCAGTTCGTAACTTTACGTAAACCATTACGTGGATGTAGCATTGCTCAAATAAGAAACCTCCCCCGCCATCCGCGCGGCAAAATCACCTCCTTTTTACTAATCTTGATTCTATAATTTTTTAGATCAATATAATTGAGATTTGTATAGATAGCACACAGGAGCAAAACCAAGTGGTATGATTAAGGGAATCCACAAAGTAGCCAAATGTGAAAATAGCTTTTGGCATCGTGGGAACCATTGTGGACGGTGTTGCCAAAGCCAAAAAGATGGAACCAAAGCTCCCTGATTGAATGATTGAAGGAATAGAAAAATGCAACGTCTCTCCTCTTTCTCCCATGCTTGGATGCATGTAGTACAGTATAGAGCACAGAGTCTACTCCCCTGTCCCTTCTATCACAAATCACAAAGCAGTGAAGCGTGAAATCACAAAAGCACGGACGAAGCAACCATCATTTCACTCTTCGCTGACTCCGCTTCTACATCGTCTTCTTCGAGAAACCATCTCACCGCACTAGTACTCCTAGTAGTAGTAGTAAAGGACTTCCTGGATGCAAATAATGCGGTTGTCTCGGCTTGCAGGCGTCACTTGCGAACGACTTACCGTGGTCCCTCAATGGTGTTCTCAGTCGAACGCACTTCGCCAAACCACAAAAAAAGATATCGTCGACGTCACCGCAATGGGGAAGGAAGTTAAATATAGTTACTACCTCCATTTTTTTGTACACAAGGCCAGTATATCAAAATTACAATTTGCAAAGGGCCACTCACACTAATCGAGGCAAAATTGATGGGGTTAGCAACCAAGGGCATTAATATCCCCTGCATGCATGCGGAAGTGAGAAGGTTGGTTTGCATGGCGCTGCATTAATCAAGCGATGAGGAGTGAGATGGTTAGCTCTTTGGTCTTTGGAGAAAAAAATACGCATTAATTGACACGTGAAACGAGGATTTGTATCGATTAAATCCCGCGAAGGAAAATCCCGCCTTTCTTTTTTGACACTACTACTCCTAGTACGTACGTACTTATCCTATTTGGGTCTAGGCCTTGCATTGCCAAACTTCGTCACACATTTTTGCCAAGCTTGCCTAAAGTTTTAAAAATGAGAAGGAGGTACACTTGCGCACGGCTGTCGCGGCCGCACCACACCCTCACACGGTCGCTCCTGCACACCACGGGCGCACCGCACCCTCACATAGTCGCTCCTGCACGCCGCAAACCCAACCAAGGGAACGCACCCTCACTGACACGTGCTGTCGCATGTGAACAAACCAAACTCAGCCATCCTATCGCTGGCACATAATTTTCGTTCATAGAGTATGTTTATCCAACCGCATGTTAGAGATTATCCATATGGCCCGTGCGGTGGTCTGTTGGGGAATAAGAAGAGGTGAGGAAGAAGGAAAGAAGGGTTAGGAGACGTAGGATATTCATCCAACAGCCTGAAATGGTAGACTGACCCAAGTCAGGCGACTTGCATAAGAAATATATGTTTTTACACAGCAAAAGATCCATAAAAACAACAACATAAAGAAAAACTATCACTGCTCGCGGAAAGAGACGGCCTCGTCGTCTTTGGCTGCCGGCACGAACCAGCCGTCGCTGCCGACGTGTGTCTCCGCGCCTTGGTTGTCCTTGGCCTCCAGCTACGTTCAAGCGGAGCGTGCGGGCGCTCTGCACGGACGAGAGCACAGCCTGATTCAAGTCGAGGACGTCCGGTTTCGCCTGCAGGAGGTCCTCGATGGGAGCGGCATCCGCGCGCTTCGCGTCGAGTCGAGCCTCCGCCGCCCGGTTCAAGTCCAGGACGTCCGGTTCCGCCTGTAGGAGGGCGTCGATGAGAGCGGCATCCGTGCCCTCTGCGTCGAGTCGAGCCTCTGCCGCCCGGTTCATGTCCAGGACGTCTGGTTCTGCCTGCAGGAGGGCCTCGATGGCAGTGGCATCCGTGCACTCCGCCTCAAGTTGAGCCTCCGCCGCCCAGTTCACATCCACGACATCCGGTTCCGCCTGCAGGAGAGCCTCGATGGCAGCGGCATGCGCGCGCTCCACGTCGAGTTGAGCCTCTTCCTCCCGGTTCTCCTTTAGTATTGCCATGTTGAACCGCTGGTCCGGCTGCACCATGGGGGACTCGGACGCCGGCACGAAGTCGACGTCCATCGTCTCATACCCATCGGGGACCTTCTGCGCCGCGACCTCCGCCATGAACTTGGATCGGTTTCCTCCTCCTCGTAGCTTGGCTCCAGAGAACTCGGGGATTGGCCCGTCGCAAAGCGAGCTTGGGAACAAAGGTCTGTGGCGCCGACCACCGCCGTGATTTCTGCGCGGCGCTCCGGCGTCAGCATCTTGTACTAAGTGATCTTGCGGCGCACCATGGCTTTCTGGCGAACTACGGGACGCTTAATGCGGGCTAGGGGATCAAAAGGTGGGGGAATGGGCTGGAGATTTGGTGTGGTTTTAGGGCAGTGGCTGGCGTAGGCCGAGCAGCGAAGGTTCTGGTGTGAATAGTGGTTCCGGTGACGACCGGTCAATCAGTTTTGACTGTACATCGCTCTTGTCGCGTTTGCGTTGTAGCCCAGCACGCTGGACCCTCCATGTCGCTCACCGAATGGAACGGGCTTCGTCTTGAGTTTTCGCTCGCTTGTGGGACCGCAGTTGAGAGCAAACCGACGTCCCTCCCCCTCCCCGGCCCGCGTCATTTATTATACCACCACTCCCTCCATTTTATGCGGAGTAAATAAAAATAGAGGGAGTATACTACAGATGAGGATCCCCTGACGTGGTTGAACCCATTGAGTAACTGACATGCGGGGCCTAGCAAGCATGGGGTCCGCCAATAAGTCACCGAAAGGGAGGGTAAGGCAAGGATACCTACATCAGAGGATCCACTTCCACTATACTACTTTGACCAAATGTTAGAGTAATAATATATGACATGCAACTTACACAAATGTTAGAGTAATAATATATGACATGCAACTTACACAAAGCATACAGGGTCTAATGCGTTTTTCGAGGCTAACTTTGACCAAATGTTAGAGTAATAATATATGACATGCAACTTACACAAAGAATACAATCAAATTCGTATGTGAAATGAGTTTCCAATGATATAATTTTCACATTATACATCTCATGTACTAATAATCTTGTCAATAGTCAGATTGGAAACCATCTCGAGTACAAATCTAGGAGTACGTATGAATCTAACAATATTGATTGGGCGTTGTTGAATGTTGATACCTTTTTGACCAAAGTAGGGATACTTTGACTACACATAAAACTTATATGTAAACTAGAAAGGATAGGAGGGAGTATATTGTATGTTCAAAAACGAAACAAACATTGAATACCCTTTATATATGATTTGCGGATGCTATGATCACCGGTTCAAAATTTTGAGCCCGCCTTAGGTATCACGTGCCCCCACTCGTTCCCTCTTGATTTCATCTCGGGGTCCGGAGATCTATTGAAAGATGACTATGATGGGTACATGCGAATGATACTCGGCGGAATGTTGAAATGAGGCATGCGGGAGGATGAACTCGACTGGAGGGCAACATGATTGGTGGAGAAGAGGGTTGGAGAGGAATGAGAAATAAACAAACGCCACATGATTATACTTGAACGGCTCAAATAAACAATAAGTTGTCTCGCTTGGCCTACATAGTGAAAGGCCTAATGCGCAACTCGGAGCACTGACACTCGAATATGGCAGGGAAAATAGGGAAACCGACATGTGGGGCACACCCGTCGGGACGACGTAGCGCAGACTAGTCCAATGGAGGAGCTGGCCCACGACCTCCTCGCCACTAACAACCATTCATGTGGGTCGTTGGGGCCAACAACGGGGCACAGCTCCAGCACTGCCTCTGGACACGGCGACCGCGGTGAGCGACATGCTCTTATCGTCGCTAGACACGGTCGGTTTTAGTGTGCCGAGGGTGGCGTTAGTGCTGTGGCACGACCAACGGTATGTTTGGTTTGTGCCCAAGGTTGCCCCATCAAAGCATTGGGTAGCCAAAATTTTGGTTGAGGTATTGGTTGCCCATGATTTGGCCGACATTGGCAAGAAAAATGAACTAGAGTTGGCTAGAGTTCATTGGCATTCCAAAGAAATGGCAACCATCCAAACAAAGACCAATATTTGGGTCATGACCAAAATTTTGGTTGAGGTATTGGTTGCCCATGATTTGGCCGACATTGGC
Organism: Triticum timopheevii; assembly: GCA_963921465.1. NCBI lineage: Eukaryota > Viridiplantae > Streptophyta > Magnoliopsida > Poales > Poaceae > Triticum > Triticum timopheevii. Next base: position 362,890,870 of record OY997274.1, on the reverse strand, counting down.
AAGAAAAATGAACTAGAGATGGCTAGAGTTCATTGGCATTCCAAAAAAAATGGCAACCATCCAAACAAAGACCAATCTTTGGGTCATGACCAAAATTTTGGTAAGGTGCACTTTGGCAACAATCCAAACACACCCCAACACCCGGCTCGTCGAGGATGCACGGGGCGCCGCGATGCATCCACGGAGTGGTGTAACACGGACAACTACATCCTCTGGACCTGAGACCATGCCGGGTCGTCTTGCTTTTTCAATGACATGCGGGCACCGCATGTGAGCAAAGGGCATCTCCAACGTTGCCACGACCGCAGCTGACTACCCTGGCACACCAAAACCCTCGTCCCTCGTGCCGTCACGCGATTCGTTTCTAGCCGGCGCCAGCTGCCCGCATTCATGTCGTCCGTTCGTATGTCATCGTTAAGAGGCTCGGTGCCCGAGGAACCAACTCCGGCGACTTAATGACGCACCCGGACGCTTGGCCTCACCGGAATGCGCTACTTAAAGCGGCAACACCCAGCTAACCTCCACGCCATAGCACATCGTCCTCCTACCTGGCACCACATCCGCCATGACCGCAAGTGCGAACGCTCTGCGGGAGAGCTTGTCTTCGGGGATGAAGCTCGAGGTCGCCGCCCTCGCTTAAGTCGCCTCTCGCGATGCAATAGCGGCGTAGCCGGACGCGGACGTGACCGCACAAGCGGTGGCCACGCTGGCGGCCGACAACGGGAGCACCATCAGCCACGCGTCCTACTTGCCGCCGCCCAACGTCGGGGACCGCCGAGGTCGGGGACTCCTCCAAGGATGAGTAGGGCATGGGAGGCGGCAGGGCATGGTGTGCAAACTAGCCGGTCCGTATCCCGTGTTCTACTCTTCCTCGCCGGAGACCGCACCTTCACTTCACGGGTCTTGAACCCCGCCCCCGTACATAGAGATCGCAGATGGAGGACATCGGTCGCCGCCATAGAATAGGATTAGGGTCGGGTTTATTTTATTTTTCTGTCCTATAAAAGTTCGAAATGTAATGAAAATTTGTCGTGTTTGCATTAATCTCGGCCGGTGTATATGAACTTTCACAATAATATACATATTGTAGGAGTACTAGCAAGATGCCCGTGCGTTGCACGGAAGATCAAGATCTTGTGGGAGAAAAGGATGAACGAGGGAAAGCCTTATCTGCAAATGTGGAGAGGAGTGCGGGTAAATTGTCATAGTTTCCTTCCTATCTGTTAGATATAGATCGGACGGCCTATATTGCAAGATGACAGGCACACCATCATCACCAACTCTGCTTTTTATTGAACCGAGACAAATCTAACATGCGAAGTAAAATAAACACATAGGGTCTATACATACACAAATTATCTTAGGCACTCCAATAGTACGTCCACAACACATTCACGCATTTCACATCTTTCTACATCTACGGGAACCTACGAAAAGGTTAACGTAAATTGCCTCTCTCTCTCCTCCCCTGATTTTCATGGTGGTGGGCCCCTCCCTCCCCCCAATCTACAATCAACAGCTCACACGTTTCACATTACATTAATTACGTAACTGGGATTACGTAGGTGTAGCATTACTCGTCCAAAAAAACCCAACTAAGCCAACCTCCCAGCATATCGCGCGGGAAAAGACCCGGCTGTGCTGTTTTAGTCAGGATTACCGGATTACTAGTACTAGTATCGATGGATCGCATGAAGCAACAATTTTTTTGAGGGGGCGAAGCACCTAGTTTAAAAGGAAAAAAGGCGGTACACTCACAGCACTCCTGTCGCGGTCGCATTGCACCCCACACACGTTCGGTCCTACACACGGCTCACGCAAAAGGAACGCGCTTTGGCTTGCCTCTTCACTGACACGTGGGGCTGCACTTGGAGAAACCGACCATGCGCCAAACTCCCCACGCCCACCGCGCGAAAATCCTCCCCCTCCCCCCACACCCAAAAATTCCCCCCAAATTCGATTCAACCACCCTTCGGCCAACTAGCCAATAATATTGCCCCAACCCGCCCCCCCCCCCCTGTCCCCCTCCACTCCATTCGCTCCGCCAAAGCCGCCCTCCCCGCCGCGCCGACACGTCGGCACCGTGGTTCAGTGATCCCCTCGCTCCCAAAGTACGCTCTCGTAGACTGCCGTCCTCTAGCCGCGCCGCCACCTCTGGCTACGTTCTTGTGGAGGCGCACGGCTGTCAGCGCCGCTACCGCTGGCGACGTTCATGTGGAGATGCACGGTGGTCAACTTCTCCCACGGTACGCGCATTCTTGACTGAGGCCCCGTTCATGTCGGTGTAGCGCTCAATGTTAGCTGATAGACGCTGTTAATCTCACTGTTTGCCGAAGTGGTTTACTGTCAATATGCTCTGCTTAAGAAGCTTCCTTGCCCTGTTCTGCACTCAATCTACTTAGCTGAGATGGCATGCCAAGGCCGATTAGTTGCTAAAATATCCTGCCATATATTTATTGTGACGTAGATTGCCATGGTCTAGTAGCCAATCTGTTAGGTGAAATAGCTCTACACCGTTTTATACTCGATCTTTGTTGCTCCGATGGCCTTCGATAGTTTGATGGCTGTGTGCTCGACCTCATTGACTACTGAAAGAGCCTTCCATAATTTGGCACTCAAATCTGTTTGCTGAATTAGCTTTACATATATTTCGTTAGTTAGATCTGCTCGTCCAAATATCTTGCCATAGCTTTAGACATCGACCTAGGTATTTTTTTTCTAGACTTCATAAAAAAGCATATATGTTTTTCCTATAATATCTAGTAGAAGAACTAATTTGTATGTCTAACAGATGGACAGGACTTGGATAACTTCTGCTCGAAGATTCTTCGCTGCATATGTCGAGGGGGTTGAAAACTTCATGAACTTTATCAGAGCTGAGTACGGTGGTCCGAAATCAGATGTGCTCTGCCCGTGTAGCAGTTGCACGAATTCAGTTAAAAGACCCCAGTCAACTGTGCAAAATCATCTACACTTGTATGGGATGTCGGTCACATATACTAGGTGGGTTCATCATGGTGAAGCTGTGAATGTCAATGTTATTGACTACGTGGAAGCAGCAGATCACCATCTTGATCTACCTGATGCTCAGGTGGAAGAGGAGGAGGAGGTGGTGGTGGCAGAGCCAGTGAGTTTGACCAACATTGAAACAATGCTACGAAATGCTCATGCATTCCGTGAACTTTCACCTGCAGAAGAAAACGGTGGGCCCGCATGTTGGAACAATGCAAGGTTGCTGTCACCCCAGGAAATAAGTTGTCAGTATTCTCAGCTATGGTCACCTTTCTTCAGGTGAAGACATCTGAGCGGATGACCAACAAATCATTCGATGCGATGTTGGCTACTTTCCACGAATCTTTCCCAGATGCGTCCGAGTTGCCACACACCTATAGCAAAATGAAGAATTTCCTTCGTGCAGTTGGAATTGGATATGAAATGATTCATGTTTGTAAGAATAATTGTGTTCTGTTCCGGAAGGATTATGCCAACTTAAGTGAATGCCCGAAATGCAAATCATCAAGATGGAAAGATGGCGATGCTGTGAAGAGGATTCCTCACAATGTTCTGAGACATTTTCCAATTACACCAAGATTGCAGAGGTTGTTTCATGATGCTGAAACAAGAGAGGATGTACTGTGGCATTCTAGGAACCAGGAGTACAGGGATCAGAATGTAATGAGCTATCCTTCTCATGGTAGTGAGTGGAAAAGCTTCAATGATAAACACAAAGAGTTTGCTGCTGACCCGAGAAACATTAGACTTGGCTTAGCTTCAGACGGATTTAACCCATTTGGCCACCAGAGCGCCACATATAGCATGTGGCCAGTGCTTGTTATCCCTTACAACATGCCTCCAAATGTCTGCACCAAAGAATCAAACTACATGATGGCCTTGCTCATCCCAGGTCCAAAAAGTCCTGGAAAGGATTTTGATTTGTTCATGGAGCCTCTTGTGGAGGAACTTCAACAGCTATGGAAGGATGTTTTCACTCGAGACCTATATAGCAGCCCACCAGCTGATTTCTTTCGGCGTGCTGTTATAATTTGGTGCATCCATGATTATCCGGCTTTGGGCACTATGTCAGGGCGAACGACACATGGTTACAATGCATGTGTTCGCTGTGACAGGAATCATCTATCATACGCAATACTTAGCAAGATCTGTTACATTGGACACCGCCATTTCCTTGCCAAGGACAAGCCGCATCCTAGAAAATACCGAAGACATGTGTTCAATGCAAAGCATGAAAACCGTGATGCGCCAAAGAGGCTCACCGCTGATGAGTTGCAAGTGGAATTAGAGAAGGTCAGGCATATTACACCAGGAAACCATCCTGGTAATGGTAGCGGGAAAAGGAAGCATGGCAGGGTAGAAGAAAGATTATTGTTTACCCACAGGTCCACTTTGTGGGACTTGGAGTATTGGAAAGATTTGGATCTGCAACATAATCTTGATGTGATGCACATCGAGAAAAATATATGTGACAACATTATCGGCACACTTCTTAATATTGAAGGCAAGATGAAAGATACCTTAAAATCTAGGATTGATTTGACACACCTGGGTATCAGAAAGGATTTGCAGGTGCAAGATGAAGGTAAACCACGGGATATGGCACCGGCTGTGTACGTCTTGGACAAGGTAAAAAGAAAAGAATTCTGTGAGGTCCTGTCATGTGTGAGATTCCCACATGGATTTGCTTCCAACCCTCAAAGGAGAGTTAGTGCAGATGGAAACAAGGTACAAGGGTTGAAAACTCATGAATGCCATGTCCTACTTCAAAGGGTTTTACATGTTATCGTTAGAGGATTGGGCTGCCCTGACTTATACAGAGCAGTTGCAGAGTTGGGATAATTCTTCAGGGAACTCCGTAGTAGAAATATCAGGATAGATGCTTTGGAGCGTCTTAAAGACAAGATACCAACTATCCTATGCGACCTTGAGAAGATATATCCTCCAGCCTTCTTTGATGTGATGGTGCATTTGGCTCTTCATCTACCTGATGAGGCACTACTTACAGGTCCAGTATAGTATGGCTCGTTGTACCCTATTGAATGTCGGCTAGGCACTTTCAAGGGCTAAAACAGAGCTAGACCCGAGGGTTCCATTGCAGAGGCCTACATTGCTACAAAAGCGTTGACATTCTGCTCAAAATACATTGAAACAGCTGATCAGCTTAGCAAAGAGGTGGGTGAAGACAATCCCGGGATCAATGTTTTCGATTATTCTGTTCAAGTTAGAGGGAAGTGTCGACTAGAGGACAAACCTAAAGATTTGGACAAAATGGTTTGGTATGTGTTGAATAACTATCCTGAGATACTACCTTATATCAAGTAAGTGCAGTACTAAAAAAAAGTGCAGTACTGCAGCTTATACATCATAATGCACTAAACTTGCAGCACATTCTTATATATTTAGATGTTTGACGCGATCACTATGTTGTGCAGAATCTACAAAGAGGAGTTACTGCCGCAAAATCCAAGAAACATTAACAAACTGGTTATGGCAGGATTTGCAAAATGGTTCAAGAACCATGTAAGCTTTTGAAGTGCACTATTAGTTTTTTTTAATATATTGAGTACATAAGATGAACAGCTTGTCTATTTTCTAACCATAGGTTAAGAAGATGCGGGAGGATGGGCAGGCAGTTGATGATGCCCTTTACTCACTAGCAATGGGTCCTGATACTCGGGTAAGACATTATGAATCTTGCCTTGTTGGAGATGTGCGCTACAACACCCTTGCATGAGACTAAGGCAGGAAGACACAAAACAGTGCCATCATGAGCATGGATACGTATGACAAAGAGACAACTGAAATGTATGGTAACATAACAAACATTGTTCAGTTGCAGTATATCTCCAGTTTCGAGGACCATCAGTGTGTGGTTCTATTGTGCTATCGTTGGTATAACCTATTTTCCAGGATCGCAAAACCCAGAGCTGATGATTATTTCAAATCCATCAATGTCAAGGCGGCGTACCAGATCAACGAGCCTTTTATTTTGGCAAATCAAGCAACCCAGATATTTTTCTTGGAAGACACATTTGCACGTAGCGATGACTGGAGAGTATTGCAAAGGTTTGAGCAGAGGAATTCGTTTAATGAAGTTGCACAACAAGATGATGCTTACACTGCTCCTGATGTACAAGATAACACAGATGTTCCTAATATCTTTGAGAACCATCACGTCAATGACGCCGGCGAAAATATTGCATGTCGTGCTGTGGACATACAAGAGTTGATCAAGAAGAAGTCAACATTCGAGGACGTTGAGGACGAAGAAGAAGATGACACCGTGGGGAATTACGATTCAGACTGATACACATGGTGAAGATGTTGAAGCTGCTGCTACGGATGATGATTACATTGCTTTTGTCTTATTTTCCTGTCAGAAGAAGTTTTTTTATCTACTATGTGAAAGTGTGTTTGCTATGACAACTAAAACCTGATGAACATGTTGTTTAGTATTTTGCTGTGAGAACATCACTTGTTATGTATGCTGATTTGTGTTTGGTGATTGTATGACAACTAAAACATGATGACATTGTTGTTTAGTTGTACTCATATTTGGCTGTGAAACTTGAATTCGATGACATAGTTTGTTGTTGGACTGCAATTTGCTCGACGTCTTCGAATGAGAACAAAGCTGACCCGACAGGGCCTTTGCTATTTATTTATTTATATGAGCAAAAGGGGATACCCCCTGATTTCCGTCAATAGAAATCATTAGATGTTCACAACACTACACCCAGCCTGCTACACAGGTTTCATTCATTACTATTTTCAGCAAAGTGCTCACGTCGTAGCCACTGAATACATCACGAGTGCTACATACACTGCAAATAAAGAGACAATCATCCTACAGAGCACATCGATTTTGCCAATTATCTTCACAAGCTCTTTCATCTCCTCATTGCTATCAAGGCCGTTCAGCAGCTGTTGCTTGGCCATGATCAGAGGAACTGCATCTTTAACCTTCTGCTCTGCATCTTCCTCTTCTGTCGTTCCTTCAGTTACTTGTCCAACACCCCAACCTGCTGGTACTGGGATTCCTTGGCTAACCAAATAATCAGCGTAGTTGCATTCCCCCACATCAGCAACTTCCCAGAAATACAAATCACACGAATCTTCCCATTTCTGCATGAATCAAATTGGAAGATCATCAACCAAACTATTAAAAAAATCAGCAACTGAAAGCAGCAGAACAACACTTAAACATATTATTACCCCATGATTCGGGCATTTGTAGAAGACTCGGCCAGGGTTGCGGATTGTGGTTGAGACGCGAAGGATGACTCTGCATGATTCGCAGCAGTGGCACCACACCAACGGCAGCGGGTTGCGATGAGCAATCGGCTCCAATGCGCGTGCCGGCGGGGGTGTGATGAGACCCACAGGCGATGGTACGGGTGGTGACTTGGCGCATATCTGGTTGTTGCCTGCTGAAGAGCAGGTGGACGAGCAGCCAGCGGACATGGTTGCTTCAGCCAGAGCTTCTGATGCTAGGCAGAGTAAGTAGAGAAGAGGAGAAGCAAACGTTGGATATGTCAGTTTCATTACTTGCAGAGTAGCATAGCACCATATATAGTCATAGTCTAGGTTTGGATTCGAACCAGCTACAGGAGCACGTCTTTCTTTTTTCTAAAACTCCGCAACGTCTCTTTACTGGTACACTAGCTTGTTCTGTACGCCTTCCCTAGTCTTTGATTTTCTTTCCATTTTTTTGCGAGGAAGGAAGGAGGACAAAATTGAGAGTTCCTGGGACTCGAACCCAAGACCTCTCAGTTGAAAACCAAGGCTGCTAGTCACTTATGTGGCGAACGTTCCCTATGAGGAGGACGGCAGACGAACGCATTTTCCTTGCAGTTTTCTTCCTATATATAAAAAAGTATGCTACTTGGTGTCTGCTTAATCAACTAACGATTGTGCCAACCTTGACCGTTGGATTGACATTCAACGTCTGTCGCGTTTCTTCAGTCTCTTCTTCCTTGAGCCGCCAAAGCCAAACCAGCGCCGGCGGGACCGCCTGCTCCCGCCTCCCACGGCTGGCTGTGATCTTCCCCGGCTCCTGTTCGTTCCCATCCGAGGCCTCACCATCGTCCTTCGCCTTGGTTCGCTCACCGCAGCGCCGCCCTCCGGTGTTGTCAACACGGTCAACAACCGAGAGGAATAAGGAGATGATTGTACATGGTGAGGATGACAGTAGCTAGGGACCCAGCAGCGTGCGTAATAATTTTTTTTTTCGGGATGGAGAAGGGTATCAACTAGGTTGTGTGGGACCCGTGGACCGTCTAGCCCAGGCTTTTATTTCATATGTTTAGCGCATGACCAGCCCAGTTTGTTTATTTCCTTTCTGGAAATGGCTAGCCAGCTATTTTGTTTTTTTGCAGAATAACCAACATAGGCCTACTTGCTTCTCTATGCCCTGCTGGGCCGGAAATCTTTCAAGGCGAGGAGGGATGCATTTTTGCCCAGAAAATGGGCTATAAGTAATAAGAAATGGGCTATAAGTAATAATAAATGGGCTGTAAAATGAAAAAATACAGCAAACAGACAATTAGTTCCAAAATAGTGTTTTCTTTCGGATTTTGATATTTTAAATTTCATTGTTTTTTGTGTGGGTAAAATTTTATTGAATTTAAATTAAGGTATATTTAGATTTAAAATTAATTTGAATCTGGCTAGAAATTTCGGGCTGTATGCTGTTTGGGACAGATTTGGAGGCTGACTTGTGGGTCTACTAGGTTGACGTGTACTTTGGCTTTGTCAACTTAGTCCACAAACGATTCTAGCAGCAGTGACCGTTGGATGTTAATCCAACGGCCGTGCTGCTTCTTCAATATCTGATCTTCTTGCTCCAGCCGCCCAAACCAGCTCTGGTGGGACTGCCTGCTCCCGCCTCCCGTGGCCGGCTGTGCTGTCGCACAGGCCGCACCACCCCACCCTACTTCATTGCTGGCCAGGCCATTCCTCTACTCACCCACACCTCCTGTTATTTTTCGGCGACAGCAGCCGGACCAGTAAACCCTCGTACTCCCCACCCCGTGGGCAACCATTGCCGAGTCTTTCCCGGCTCCGTGTCATTCCCTTCCTAGGCCTCTCCGTCGTCCACCGCCATGGTGCTCTCGGCGCGGCCTGGTCAACGTGGTCAACGAACGACATCCATCAGCGATGGACTGTACGCGTAAAATAATTATTCCTCCACCTGACAGCTGGGACCCACCGGAAGGGCCTCTGTATTTCACGAAAAAACGTTCCCCCCACTGACATGTCGGACCCACCAGCTATATCTTCGCACGCATGGAAGTGCCTCCTTATTACGCAAAAAAAAATGAATACTCCCCTGCTAGCTGGGACCCACCATAGTGGGAGGATGACTTGTGGGACAACTAAGTTGACGGGGACGGAGGGCTTTGTCAACTTAGTCAATATGAACGATTCTAGCTCCATTGACCGTACGATGTCCATCCAACGGCCGTAGTCCTTCTTCAACCTCTGGTCTTCTTGCTCCAGCCGCCCAAAGCAGCGCCGGTCATGCCGCATGCTCCTGCCTCCCGTGGCCGGCTGTGCTGCCGCGGAGGCCTCACCGCCCCCTACTATTCTCACCGCTGGCCAGCCCTGCAGCAATGGCAGCCTCACACCGCAGCCGAACCAGTGAACCCTCGTACTCCTCTCCGCACGGGCTTCCGCTACCGCGTTTTCCCCAGCTCCACGTGGTCCCCTTCCGGGGCCTCGCCGTCGTCCACCGCCGTGGTGCTCTCGGCGCGGCCTGGTCAACATGGTCAAGGAACGACTTCCATCGGACGTGGACTGTACATGGAGAGGCTGACAGTTGGGTCCACGACCACAGCAAGGAAGTGCCTCCTTATTACACAGAAAATAATGATTCCTCCACCTGACAGTTGGGACCCACCGGACGGGCCACTGTATTTCATAGAAAAAACGTTTCCCCTTGACTGCTGGGACCCACCAGCTTCATCTTCGCACGCTAGGAAGTGCGTCCGGGCAAAAAAAAAAGATTCGCGCCCCTGACTGCTGGGACCCACCAGCTACACCTTCGCACGCAAGGAAGTGCGTCCGGGCAAAAAACTATTCGCCCCCTGACTGCTGGGCCCACCGGCTACATCTTCGCACGCAAAGAAGTGCGTTCGGGCTAAAAAAACGATTGCCCCCCTGACTGCTGTGACCCACCAGCTACATCTTCGCAGGCAAGGAAGTGCCTGACAGTCGGGACCCACCTGGTCGAAGCATACGTAGCGTTGTCATTCTGGTCGCGAACGTGTACGTACATATATATTGGTGGATGTAGAGGCGCGCACGTGTCGTAGTAGAGGCGTGCACGTAGCATGTACACGTACGTATAACGGCCAGGGTGCAAGAAAGAAAATATGGCCACGTACGTACATAAGGGCGGGGTCTCGAACGCCTACTCGCGCATACATACGGCAAGGGCTCGTTGACATGGCTGGGTTGGAACGGAGAAACAACGTCGTCGTCGTGTTCATGGGGAGGCGACGGAATGCGTCGTGTTCATGGGGAGGCAACGGAATGCGTCGTGTTCATCGAGAGGCAACGAAACGCGTGGGAGCCAACCGGCTGGGTCGGAGCGGAATGCATGGTCGTGTTCATCGGGAGGGCTTGGATGGAACAGGCAATGGAAACGAGGCCTGGCGTACCGCAGAACGGAGGAAACGGACCTCCTACGTTAGGAACGGGGTCCTGTTGATCGGGAGGGGTGTGGCGGACCGCAAAACGGAGGAAACGGACCTCCTACGGTCAAAACGGGGGTCATGTTGATCGGGAGGGGTGTGGCGTACCGCAAAACAGACGAAACGGACCTCCTACGGTCGAAACGGGGGTCCTGTTGACCAGGAGGGGTGTGGCGTAACGCAAAGAGGACGAAACGAACCTCCTACGGTCGAAACGGGGGTCCTGTTCATCGGGAGGGTTGTGGCGTACTGCAAAACGGGACTCCACAGGATACTGTTCATCTCCACCGTCGACCTGCTCTAGCCTCCACGGGCTCCCGTTCATCCAGCCTCCACCGCACGCTACTCCACCGGCTACTGTTCAACCGCCCCTCCACGGGGACCCCTCCACCGTCTACTGTTCATCCAGCCCTCCACACCACGGGGTCCTGTTCAACCACCCCTCCACGGGCACCCCTCCACTGTCTATTGTTCATCTAGCCCTCCACACCACGGGGTCCTGTTCATCCAGAGGCAACGCCACCGCTCACTATTCATCCAACCCCCCCCCCCCCCGCAACGCTCACTGTTCATCCAATCGACCCGCTTCAGTTAGCAGCAGTAGTGAAGGAATCACTCACTCGGGTTCAGTTAATAGCCATCGATCGATCGCTCGGGTTCAGTAACACGTAGCCTGCAGTGCCATCGCTCGGGTTCAGTTAGAGCCCAACGCCTCGCTCGGGTTCAGTTAGAGCCAACGCCTCGCACACACGCGCGTACGTGTACGAGAGAAACGCGCATCGCTCGGCCCCCGACCTCCCACCGTCACCGGGAACTCCCCGAAATTTTCCTCCCCCTCGCTTCTACCACGGTTTTTTCCGTCATGGACGGCCCAAAGAATGTCATGCAGCTGCGTCTCCGGCCCGCCCAGGACGAAAAGCCCATTTTCTGTCATGATTTTTTGTCATAGAAGTAGGATCCCACCACATCTATGATGATACCGGGTTTTGTCACAATTATCATCATAGAAATGTCATATGTATGACAGAAAAAAATTTCAGTCGGCCGAAAAAATGTCACGGATGTGTCCTTTTTTTTTGTAGTGATTCTTAATGCGCTCTGGGTCATCATGTGTGGGCACTACGCAATGAACATTTTATTATCCAAAATCTGCTTGCTCTTCTTTAGTATGTTCCTCTTCCATTCTTCTTTAATAAGTAGTCTCTCTATTCCTAAATACAAGTCTTTGTATAGATTCCACCATGGACTACATATGGAGCAAAATGAGTGAATCTACACTCTAAAATGTATCTAGATACATCTTTATGTTATCCATAGAGGAAATCTCTACAAAGACATATATTTTGAACGGAGGGAGTATGATAGTAGTACAGTGTGTTCCTTGTAGTGAAGATGAGCAGGGACATTTGCAGTGTAGAGGTCAATACGGTCGGTTGTGATGGACACTTTGAACTCTTCGGGCCTCTTTGATTCATAGGATTTTGTAAACATAGGAATAGGATTTGTAGTGGCCTGCCCACTTGAATCCTATAAGAATAACAAGGAAATGCGAGGAGTTGTGTCGCCTTTGAGAGTTACACTAATGTTAACAGTAACGCACCTTCAGTTGAAGAGAGCTGGTATTCGAAGCCTTTCTAGCCGTACCAGCAATACTAGCACATATATTCCAGCAAGTTCCACTTTGCTAATTTTACTCTGATGCTTAAGGTTTTCCCGTTATATCTACACTATGATCTGTGTAGCTGCTTTGTGTCGCACTAGCAGCTGTCCACTCTTGAAGCTAAACACTGCAATGACTTACAAAATTGGCACCAAGGCATTGAGTGCCATTCTGGATGCAATGAAACTCATACGCTCCCCACCCGTTGACTCTTGTTCAGAATATGATCCTAATGACTCTTGTTCAAAATTGCCACATATAGAGGGACAGCATGGAATTGCATTTCTTTGGGCGTTGTGATTCATCATGAATGGGCAGCCAACATTGTATGCTATGAAGCGGAACCTCAAGAATAAGATTCCTCTTATGTTCTTTAACATGCTCTCTTTTGTTATTTTGTATTTAGTATGTACAATATGTTCCTTGTCAGGAAGGGGAGCAGGGACATCTGCAGTCAACAGCTGATAGAGCTAGCCTATACTTGATCGACAGGCTTTCAATTACTAGCGGTAATACAACACTGTATTTTCAAGCCAGTTCCACTTTCCCGATTTATATATCGTAGTTATGGTGTACCTGTTTTATGTACACTATGATCTGCCTAGTTGTTGTGTGCTCTTGGTATCATGGTTTGGCAATAAACTCTCTATACAATATATTATGAACCTATCAGCTGCCAACTATCCTTACTTCTGGAGCCTATTTTTTGTGTACTTGTGCTAGATTATATTAATGCACGCACCATATTACAGCACACATGAGCTCTCTCATTAGAATCCAGTGATAGCACACAAGTGTTTACAGGGGTCCCCCTATATTAGAATATCCTCTTCAGTACCATCAATGTTTTTAGGGACTACGTGCATATATTCCCATCATGGGAAGATTATAGTGAAGACAAACACCATTTTCACATCTTCTTGTCCTACTTACGTGTAAGTGATATTATTCATGGTGATTATTTTCCTGTTTTCTGCTGATTGAACACATCAATGATTTACATTACATTGTTGTAAGTAGGCGAGGGTCAATCTGGATAGTCATGACGAGCAAAGCTTGCTTGCTCTTTTCAAGGAAGCATTGTAGCAGTATCGGTGTTACCTGAAGAAGTCACACTTTGATGGCAAGTCTATAAATGAATTTCCGGTGAAGTCTCCTGTGCTAAATTTAGAAGACATTGAATGGAAAACCATGTTATGCACTGGTCTCGTTCCCAAGATGACGTACTGTCTATGATATCGCATGACAATTTGAACTTCTAATTTTCTGCATGTGCCTTACGGATCTTTTTTGCAGGAAATCTGCTCGAAGAAGAATTCCGGTTTGAAAAGAATGACAGGATATTGCAAATATGCTGCCTGCTGCTTTGCTCTTGTTAGGACATGTTGTCATGTATCACCGTACTTGCATACATACCTGGTTCATTATGTGACAGCAGTATGCATGATAGCTTGCTTATCAATTGTTCGCTCCAAATTATCCGATCTGTATGAATGGTTACATTAGTGTAGAATATATCCAATGCCAATGAATATTTTAAGCTCTGCATTGTTCTTATAAGTACATGTTGTCCTTTATCAGTGTACTTATATTGACAGGTAGTTATTCATGTACCATCACTCTGCAGCTTATTTTCCTTTGCCCCCCATTTTCTACACATCAAATCTATATTTACTCTTACCATAAGGTTGGATAACACCGATGGTACTGAAGAAGTTTAGCTCTGCATTGCTCTTGGCTGTACCTTTTGCTTGTATCGCTGTACTTACATTTATAGCTACTTGGTTATGTAGCATCACTCTTCATCTTATCTTAAATATTCTCCATTTTTTCTTATATTATCACATCTATATTTACTCTTAACAAAATGTAGAATAAAGGCAATGCTTATGAAGAAGATTATGTGGTAAACTACTTGAAGTGCCCCCCCCCATCAGCATGGACAAGAGCTTTAAAGAGCCTGTCTTCACCAATAATGTAAGTTTGTCCTTCTCAAGCCTTCAAAGTTTGTTGTGTATATTTGGTTAGGCATGACTGCAACAGCAGTTTATTTTTGGTGTTTGCATCAAATTGCATGTTTAAAGTTAATTATGTAGTTCACAAACAAAAGTTTGTCCTTCTCAATTTAAGTTTTCAGTTGTACAACCAAGTTCCTTCTTCATACCATGTAAATTAAACTATACAGAGCAAGTGATCTTCTTTTGCACTGCATGTATGCTTCTGTTCTTGATCTATAATCCAGTGGTGTGGTGAACCTACCCACTACAATGTCATATTCTGCAATGTCTTAACTATGAACAATGTCATATCATTCTACTATTATTTAAACCGTCTCTTTATTTGCCAATCTGAAATGGGATAAATTGATAGCACACTAACCATTGATACTTATGAGTTCTTGATCTGTAATCCAGTGGTTCGTGAAGCTGTCAACTCCTTCACAATGTCATTTCCTCCCATTTGACCCGAACAATACCATTGTGTTAATGCTATTTTAAACGGTGTCACTTTATTCTTCAATAAGAAATGTGATGAATTGTTAGCACTGATACTTATATGTGCAAAACCTGTTATGTGTCTGTTTGTTTATCTTTCAGAGTGAGGAGCATATAAGTGTCAAACAAGCACAGTCTCATCAGCTTGCTCAGCTGCTTGCGCTGCAGCTCCCCAGTAGGGCCAACCTTTCTTGAACTCTATTGAAGTGCTGCTGGTTTTGTATATTATTTTGTCGGCGTGTTTATTTGCACTGGTGGCGATCTTTTGTAACATCCCAAATTTCAAATTTGGAATGTTATACATTAGATCATCATTGCATATCATATTTTATTGCATTTTGGCTTGATCCTAGAAATTCTAAGCAACTCAAGGACCCACGGAGAGAGTTGGGGATTTCATTATTTTCATATTTGAGTTTTCTCAAATTTTGAAAAGAGGATCGTTTGATTTTAATTATTTTCTCTTTCAAATATTTCTTTTAAAAAATTAAAAGAGAGGGGATAAAATGAGTTTCCCAAAATAAAGAAATATTGGAGATTTAATATTAAAATCAAATAATATTTTTATTCGGAATTTTATAGCTATTTTATTTGAATTAGGAAAAATATGCGGTTTTCAAAATTGCATTAGAGGCCCAAATAAATGTTCACTTTGTCCGCTATATTTTTAGAGGACAGCGAAAATTTATTTTAGGATTTTTGGAGTCCGTTTAGTATTTCTTTTATTTATTTTTCTACGCGCGGAATTATTTGAAAAAAAGAGAGAACCGACTTAGCCGGGCCGTACCCGACCCGGACTCGTCCGGTTGGCCTCTTAAAAAGGCCCGCCCAGGATCCCCCAGCCCATCCGCCTTCACCCGAAACCCTAGCCGCCGCTGCTGATCCACGCCGCTGCCGGCAGATCATCCGTCGCCGTCAACGCCGCCGCTGCGCCTCGCACCGTCGCTGCTGACTGCCACCAACGCCACCACCCCTCGTCGCCGCCGACGCCGTCGACCCCGCCGCCACCCGCCGCCGCCCTGCCGCCCGTCGCCGTTGCCGACCCCGCCGCCCCTCGCCGGACCTCGTCGAGGTAGTCGCCACCGCCGCCGACGGTTTTCGCTAGAAAATCGTCCGGTTTTTTGAAAAAAACCGTGGTTCTTTTTTTAGATCGGTTTATTTTTTTTCGGTTTAGCTAATTAGCGAACGCCCGTTCGTACGTTTGTTTTAACAAACGGTTTTCACCCGTTAGCCGCAGACAGCGAACATTCGTTCGTTAGCCTGTTCATCAGTTTTTCTTTTTCCAGGGTTTTTCCGCGATTATTTTCGATCGCGATTTCTGCCCTGATTTTAGTTTTAGTATTTCTTTTCGCTCGTTTATCGGAATCAGGCGATTCAAGCGCCTAGAGTTTCGTCTCGAAGCCTTCTTTCTGTTTAACCAACTTAGACAAGTTTTGCTACTATAAAATTTGACTTAAGTCCAGATTAGTAAATGAAGCTTGTTTCTTTCGCAGTTTGAGTTTTGTTCCTTCATTTGATTTGATTCCTTTTGCAAACCAGAGTTCTTAAGTTGAACTTTCGGGTTAGATCTCTTATTTGAGTTTTACCCATGCTTCTAGTTGAGTGCTTATTGTATGCTTGTTTGTTTGCGATAGAGTACCCGGAGTGCGAAGCGTGCTACTACGAGTCTCTAGGTTTCACGGATCATCAGCAAGGCAAGTAACACTTTGATCATACCTCTTTACTACCCAGTTTTATTGAATTAGATCAATCCTCGAACAATTGCATGGTTAGGATCTGATTAACATGTGGGTTTTGGGAAGTAGATGAGGTAGTACCTATTTGTCCTGTTATTTATCAAACCTTGGGAGTTACTTCTACGTTATGCTTATTTTGCTATGCTATGCTCGTAGACATGGTTTGGTTCGAGTGATTCATGACAGATGTGAGTGTTATTACTTAATGGTTAACTTAAGGTGGCTACTTTAATACACATCTGGGTGGATTGCCTGAAGGCACCCTGGAGTACCCAGTGGTTGTTAGGGCACTTGGAGAATCCAGTGTTGTCCTAGGATATCCCGGAGTACCCGTGTGATCATCCTACGGTCCGCCACCCAGGCTCAAAAGGATCATAAGATTATTCATGCTAGAAACTTCTGTGTGTAGCCACAAGCTATTATGGGCTCTAGCATAGTTGAGAAAGTTGCAAGACCTCTTTCAGTGGTGAGCTAGCAGATGTATGGGAAAGTAGGTGTAACTGTCCACCCAGAGTAAAGAGTCTTGTGGGGAAAAGCGCGCAAACCTCTGCAAAGTGTACAAACTAATCATGGTTAGCCGTGTCCCCGGTTATGGACATCTTGAGTATCTGGTTCTTGGATTATCATGTTAATCTCATCACTCTGAAATTAATTTGATTGGGTTTAATGATGATGATTAATTGGGATTGAGTTGGAGGAACCTTCTCAATGTTTAACAACCACCATGATAGTTAAATAAAATTTATTCCTTTGTTGTAGGGAAAAATTGGCTTTATGCAAAACTGTAACCATAGAGCTTTCCACCAGCCATATATGCATGTAGTGATAGCTTTTATTCTATTCATTACTCTCTTGTGTTACATTGCCAGCATATGCCATGTGCTGACCCATTTTGGGCTGCAACGTTCATGTTGCAGACTTTTCAGACGATGAGTAAGGTGCCATAGGTCGTTGTCTTTCACTCAGTGATGCCGTTGGAGTTGATGGACTCACTTTATCTTCCAAGACTTCCGCTGTTATCGACTTTAGATGACCTTAAGCCATATTTATTGTAATAAGTTCTCTTTTGAGACATTCAATGTAATAAGTGTGTGATTAAACTCTGTTATTAATCCGTCAAGTACTGTGCGTGTCAGCATTATTGATCTAGGGATCACACTAATGCACAGAGATTAGACTATTAGAGGTATGGTTGCTACAAGATGGTATCAGAGCACACGCTGAATGTAGGACACGACCACTAAGCTAAAGCCCTAGATAACTATTCTCTTCTCATTTCTGACTCCTCTCCTTTTTCTACTCTTTAGGATGGGGGATGCAAGGAACGAGTTCACTCAACCGGATGAAGAAACACCTTTTAGACGACACTTGAAGGAAGTCACTAGATACCTAAACATCAGAATACCAAGCTTCATCGGGACCTAGATCGCCACTTTACCAGAAGAGGAGCGTTGGATGATTCGAGTTCAAAGTTCCACGAAGGACGTTCATGCCATTCACTAAGCCCATAGAGTTTTCCTTTGAGGCACCAACCTGGAGTCTAGGAAAGAGCATGGCAGCCCACATTACCATGGGACGCATTGGAGAAGTTTACCACAAGGATCTCAAGGATACTATCTACCAGATTTGTGGGCGCCGAGATGAGCAATGGGAGATGTTCAGCACCAGGAAGGATAGATCCATTGCAGCTTTCATCCAGGAGTTAAACCAGCACATTCGTCGCTAGGAGAACCAGATGTGCGCAGGCATGATAGATCTGAAGAACGCAATGACCAGGATCATGGAGCTGGAGGAAGAACTCAAGACTACACGCGATGGATATGAGGATGAAATGACGATACTCATGGAGAGGAATGATGATCTGATCAAGAAGTTAGGAGTATTCATGGGAGACCCCGCGTCAGGAGGAGAAGACGACGATTCCACTTGCCCGGAGAACTACATCATCATCGACGACACCGACTCGGACCCTGGCGATGATGACTTTGTTGATGAAGCTGGAGCAGATATCATGGAGTCTTCCACCGATCAATTTTTCTAGTCGACCACCATATCAGTAGTAGTATTCCCCCATGTACATAGTATAGTCCAAGCACTATTGTAACGATAGTTAGACCGTTGTATGCCCTTGTCTGAAATTGATTGAAGTGATATGTTTGTGTTTGTCCCATGTGCATATGGGTAGTGTTTTCCCTCTAGACCTCATTCTATTCTAATTGTCTCATCTTTTCTAAACCCTCAGATGCCTCCGAGATGCGATAATGGATTTGCCTTCCCACCGGAGCTCACTCAGTTGATCCAGCAGCAGAATGCATTGATGCAGATACTAGTCCAGTATCAGAATCAGGGGAACAACAACAACAACAACCCACCACCACCACATGTTGATCACTTAGCTCGTTTCCTAAGGCTGAATCTGCCGGTGTTCTCCAGTAGCACTGAGCCAATTGCTGCAGATGATTGGCTCCGCAAGATTGGAAGGGAGTTGGCCACTTCAGGATGCACAGATGTGGAGGGAGTGCATTTTGCCGCACATCAGCTTGATGGACCCACAACATCATGGTGGGAGAATTTCACAGCCACTTACCCCATCGACACTGTCACATGGGACCAGTTCCAGCAGGCTTTTCGTACATCCCATGTTTCAGCAAGATCTATGGCCATGAAGAAGCGCGAGTTTTGCAACTTGCGCCAAGGAGGACGCACAGTGGGCCAGTATGTGGATGATTTTAGCAAGTTAGCATGCTATGCCCCAGATGACGTTGCTACAGATGCAGCTAAGCAGGAGAAGTTTTTGGAAGGACTGAATGGTGAGCTGAGCATGCAGTTGATGGTGGCAACTTTCAAAAACTACTAGGAGTTGGTAGATAGAGCTCTCATGATTAAAGGGAAGCAGCAGCAGATTGACAACTGCAAGAGGAAGTATGGACAAGGCAAGTATAGTTCTGGAGCTCAACAGAGGCCCCGTTTTACCCCGAACTCGGGAGGACACCTTCAACATAACCATGGAGGTCACAATCACAATGGAGGAAGTTCACACAACCATAGTGGCCCCAAGCATGGTAATGGTAATGGAGGAAGCAACGGCCAGAACAGTTCCAACCCAGCAACGCCCACCAAGAAGGATCTAAGTCACATTACTTGTTTCAAGTGCGGGAAGAATGGACGTTATGCTACGGAGTGTTCTGAAGCAAAGAATGGAAATGGCAATGGAAGATCTGGGAAGAAGCCCAACCCTTTCAACAGGGGACAAGTGAACCACGTTAACATGGAGGAGGTTGAAGCCCAGCCTGATGCAGTAATAGGTAAATTTTTGGTTAAGTCATTTACTGCAATCGTTCTTTTTGATATTGGTGCATCGCATTCATACATATCAAGGGGATTTGTGGATAAGTATAAACTACCCACCAAAGTTCTTAGAACACCTATGTTAGTAAGCTCACCAGGAGCGGAGCATATGGCAAGCCAAGGATGTTTTCAGATGCCATTGACCATAGGTAGGCATATTTTCCCCTCAGACCTGATAATTTTGGAGTTGCAAGGTTTGGATGTGATTTGGGGTATGGATTGGCTATCGATGTATGGAGGAAACATCGATTGCACCAGTAAGTCGATTATGCTCACTACCCCAGTAGGAAGAAGGATTAAGTATGTATCCTGGCATGTGCCGAAGAGGACTCAAGTGAATTCCTTATCAGGAGTTGTACAGGAGGAAGTACCAGTGGTGAAGGATTTCCCTGATGTATTTCCAGAAGAGTTGCCAGGCATGCCACCGGATAGAGACATTGAGTTTTTGATTGAGCTTTTGCCAGGCACAGGGCCAATATCTAAGAGACCGTACATGATGCCAGCAAAGGATTTGCAAGAAATTAAGAAGCAGATTAAGGAGTTACTAGATAAAGGCTATATTCGCCCAAGTTTCTCACCTTGGGGATCACCGGTGCTTCTAGTGGAGAAGAAGGATGGATCGTTGAGAATGGTTGTTGATTATCGGGGATTGAATGAAGTGACATTCAAGAACAAGTACCCACTGCCGATGATCAATGATTTGTTCGACTAGTTGCAAGGAGCTAAAGTATTTTCCAAGATAGATCTGCGGTCAGGATACCACCAGCTGAAGATTCGAGAGCAGGATATACCTAAGACAACTTTTACCACGAGGTACGGGCTATATGAGTGTACCGTTATGTCATTTGGTCTGACTAACGCACCTGCCTATTTCATGAACATGATGAACAAGGTGTTTATGGAGTTTTTGGATAAGTTCGTTGTGGTGTTCATTGATGACATATTAGTCTACTCGAAGAATGAAGAGGAGCATAAGGAGCATTTGCGTCTGGTACTTGGGAAGCTCAGAGAACATCAGTTATATGCTAAGTTCAGCAAGTGTGAGTTTTGGTTGAAGGAAGTTGGATTCCTCGAACATGTTATATGTTATATCCGGAGAAGGAATAGCAGTAGACCCCACCAAGGTTGTTACTATGACAAATTGGGAAGCACCCACGTTAGTTGGAGAGATCCGGAGTTTTCTGGGACTCGCAGGATACTACCGGAGGTTCATTGAGAATTTCTCGAAGATTGCAAAGCCCATGATGGAGCTGTTGAAGGACACCAAGTTCAAATGGACTTAGGAATGTGAGGCCAGTTTTCAGGAATTGAAGAAACGTTTGGTTACGGCTCCAGTGTTGATTCTTCCAAATCAATGCAAGGATTACCCGGTGTATAGCGACGCTTCTCGTCGAGGACTTGGAGCAGTGCTTATGCAGGAGGGAAGAGTTGTTTCTTATGCCTCACGATAGCTTAAACCCCATGAGTTGAATTATGCTACCCATGATTTGGAGTTAGCATCCATAGTGCATGTGTTGAAGACATGGAGACACTTTCTTATCGGAAACCATTGTGAGGTGTACATGGATCACAAGAGTTTGAAGTATATCTTCATGCAGAAGGAGTTCAATCTCAGGCAAAGGAGATGGTTGGAGCTCATCAAGGATTATGATATGAGTTACATTATCATCCCGGAAAGGCCAATGTAGTAGCTTATGCATTGAGTCGCAAGAGCCATGTCAATACACTCATGACCAGAGAGTTACCCCAGGAGTTAGCAGAGGATCTTCGTGAGCTATGTTTGGAGATAGTTCCGAGAGGCTATGTAGCAGCATTGGAGATTCAGTCTACTTTGATGGATAAGATCAGAGAAGCTCAGAAGATGGACAAGGAGATTTCCAAGATAAAGGAAAGGATGAGCAAAGGAAAGGCTAAAGGGTTTCGTGAGGATGAGCATGATACCTTATGGTTTGAGGACCGCGTTTATGTGCCTAATGACCAGGAGATCGGGAAGTTGATTCTACAGGAGACCCATGATTTTCCATACTCGATTAACCCAGGAAATACCAAGATCTATCTGGATTTGAAGGATAGTTTCTGGTGGACCGGAATGAATAAGGATATTGCGGAGTATGTAGCAATTTGTGATGTATGTCAAAGAGTGAAGGCGGAGCTTCAGAAGCCAGCTGGATTATTACAGCCATTGCCGATACCCGAATGGAAGTGGGATAAGCTAGGCATGGATTTTATCAAGGGATTGCTCGGGACTCGTTCTGGCTATGACTCGATATGGGTTGTAGTCGATCGTTTGACGAAGGTAGCTCATTTCATCCCAATGAAGACCACTTACACCAGTGCTAAGTTGGCAAAGATATACATGATCAGGATCGTATGTCTGCATGGAGTTCCGAGGACCATTGTACCAGATAGAGGAACCCAGTTTACCTCAAAGTTCTGGAATCAGTTGCATGAAACTTTGGGTACCAGGCAAGAGTTCAGTACAGCCTTTCATCCACAGACAGATGGACAGACCGAGAGAGTCAATCAGATTCTGGAGGACATGTTGAGAGCTTGTGCGCTAGATTATGGATCTAGTTGGGATGACAATTTGCCATATGCAGAGTTATCTTACAACAACAGTTATCAAGCCAGGTTGAAGATGGCCCCTTTCAAAGCTTTGTACGGAAGGAGGTGCAGGACACCATTGTTATGGGATGAGGTTGGAGACCGTCAGTTGTTTGGACCAGATTTGACTAAAGAGTCTAAAGAGAGGGTTAAGTTGATTCACGATAGACTCAAGGTAGCCCAGTCTAGGCAGAAGAGCTATGCGGATTCTAAATGCAAGGACACAATTTACAAAGTCGGATAGAGAGTTTATCTTCGTGTGTCCCCACTTCGAGGAGTTAAGCGTTTTGGAGTTAAGGGAAAATTAGCACCATGTTTTGTGGGACCATACAAAGTTTTGGAACGTATGGGAGAAGTTGCTTACAAGTTGGTATTGCCTGAAGAATTGTCAGGAGTTCATGATGTGTTCCACGTTTCCCAGTTGAAGAAGTGCCACGCAGAGATGGCCGATATCCCTCTGAGAGATACAGTGCCACTGGAAGCGATTCAGTTGGATAGCGACTTGACCTACGAGGAGAAACAAATGTAGATTCTCTAGTTTGCCAGCTGAGTCACACGCAGCAAGGTTATCAAGTTTTGCAAAGTTTAGTAGAGCCACCATACCGAGGATGAAGCCACCTGGGAGCGAGAGGAAGACCTACGGAAGGATCACCCTCACCTATTTTCTTGCCAACCCGAATCTCGAGGGCGAGATTCATCTTAAGGGGGGTAGGTTTGCAACATCCCAAATTTCCAATTTGGAATGTTATACATTAGATCATCATTGCATATCATATTTTATTGCATTTTGGCTTGATCCTAGAAATTCTACGCAACTCAAGGACCCACGGAGAGAGTTGGGGATTTCGTTATTTTCATATTTGAGTTTTCTCAAATTTTGAAAAGAGGATCATTTGATTTTAATTATTTTCTCTTCGAAATATTTCTTTTATAAAAATAAAAGAGAGGGGCTAAAATGACTTTCCCAAAATAAAGAAATATTGGAGATTTAATATTAAAATCAAATAAGATTTTTATTCGGAGTTTTATTGCTATTTTATTTGAATTAGGAAAAATATGCGTTTGTCAAAATTGCATTAGAGGCCCAAAGAAATGTTCACTTTGTCCGCTATATTTTTAGAGCATGGGGAAAATTTATTTCAGGATTTTTGGAGTCCGTTTAGTATTTCTTTTATTTGTTTTTCTGCGTGCGAAATTATTTAAAAAATGAGAGAACTGACTTAGCCGGGCCGTACCCGACCTGGACTCGTCCGGCCGGCCTCTTAAAAAGGCCCGCCCGGGACCCCGCAGCCCAGCCGCCCTCACCCGAAACCCTAGCCACCGCCGCCGCCGGATCCGCCACCGTCGTCGTCACCGACCGCTGCCGACACCGCCACCCCTCGCCGCCGCCGACGCCGTCGACCCCGCCTTCACCCGCCGCCGCCCCGCCGCCCGTCGCCGTTGCCGACCACCGCCGCCGACCCTGCCGCCCCTCGCCGGACCTCGTCGAGGTAGTCGCCACCGCCGCCGACGGTTTTTGTTAGAAAAACCGTCCGTTTTTTAAAAAAAAAACCACGGTTTTTTCTTAGATCGGTTTATTTTTTCGGCTTAGCTAATTAGCGAATGCCCATTCGTACGTTCTTTTTAATGAATGGTTTTCACCTGTTAGCCGCAGACAGCCTGTTCATCAATTTTTCTTTTTCTAGGGTTTTTCTGCGATTCTTTCGATCGCGATTTCTGCCATAATTTTTGTTTTAGTTTATCTTTTCGCTCGTTTATCGGAATCAGGCGATTCAAGCGCCTAGAGTTTCGTCTCGAAGCCCTCTTTCTGTTTAACAAACTTAAACAAGTTTTGCTACTATAAAATTTGCCTTAAGTCCAGATTGGTAAACGGAGCTTGTTTCTTTCGCAGTTTGAGTTTCGTTGCTTCGTTTCATTTGATTCTTTTTGCAAACCGTAGTTCTTAAGTTGAACTTTCTGGTTAGATCTCTTATTTGAGTTTTACCTATGCTTCTAGTTGAGTTCTTATTGTATGCTTGTTTGTTTGCAATAGAGTACCCGGAGTGCGAAGCGTGCTATTGCGAGTCTCTAGGTTTCACGGATCATCGGCAAGGAAAGTAACACTTTGATCATACCTCTTTACTACCCAGTTTTATTGCATTAGATCAATCCTCAAACAATTTCGTGGTTAGGATCTGATTAACATGTGGGTTTTGGGAAGTAGATGAGGTAGTACCTATTGTCCTGTTATTTATCAAACCTTGGGAGTTACTTCTACGTTATGCTTATTTTGCTATGCTATGCTCGTAGACATGGTTTGGTTCGAGTGATTCATGACAGATGTGAGTGTTCTTACTAAATGGTTAACTTAAGGTGGCTACTTTAATATACATCTGGGTGGATTGCTTGAAGGCACTCTGGAGTACCCAGCGGTTGTCAGGGCACCTGGAGAATCCAGTGTTGTCCTAGGATATCCCGGAGTACCTGTGTGATCATCCTACGGTTCACCACCCATGCTCAAAGGGATCATCAGATTATTCATGCTAGAAACTTCCGTGTGCAGCCATAAGCTATTATGGGCTCTAGCATAGTTGAGTAAGTTGCAAGACCTCTTTTAGTGGTGAGCTAGAAGATGTAGGGGAAAGTAGGTGTAGCTGTCCACCCAGAGTAAAGAGTTATTGTTTCAGAAAGACTGTGTCTCAATTCTCCGACCATGGATGTATTCGAGTCTTGTGGGGGAAAGTGCGCAAACCTCTGTATAGTGTACAAACTAATCATGGTTAGCCGTGTCCCCGGTTATGGACATCTTGAGTATCTGGTTCTTGGATTATTATGCTGATCTCATCAGTCTTAAATTAATTTGATTGGGTTTAATGATGATGATTAATTGGGATTGAGTTGGAGGAACCTTCTCAATGTTTAACAACCACCATGATAGTTAAATAAAATGTATTCCTTTGTTGTAGGTAAAAATTGGGTTTATGCAAAACTGTAACCATAGAGCTTTCCACCAGCCATATATGCATCTAGTGATAGCATTTATTCTGTTCATTACTCTCTTGTGTTACATTGCCAGCATATTCCATGTGCTGACCCGTTTCGGGCTGCAACATTCATGTTGCAGACTTTTCAAACGACGAATAAGGTGCCATAGGTCGTTGTCTTTCACTCAGTGATGTCATTGGAGTTGATGGACTCACTTTATCTTCCAAGCCTTCCACTGTTATCGACTTTAGATGGCCTTAAGCCATATTTATTGTAATAAGTTCTCTTTTGAGACATTCGATGTAATAAGTGTGTGATTGAAACTTTGTTATAAATCCTTCAAGTACTGTGCGTGTCAGCATTACCGGTCTAGGGATGACACTGATGCACAGAGATCAGACTGTTTGAGGTCTGGTTGCAACATCTTTGATGCCCAGTGTATGTAATCTCCTATCTGCTTGTGCTTTATTATCATAGTGGCAAACTTTGATGCCCAGTGGATGTAATATGCCGTAATTTTTTTATTGTATAGTCTAGGTTTTTTTCTTATTCACAATGCTGCAGTTATTTTACTATATATATATCCTATCTTCGCAGTAAACCGGCCAAACCGTAGAATTACGTTACATAATCAGGCCGTCATGCAAATCACTATGTATGATCCGCATCATGGGCCCCGTCATCTTGGTCCGTTAACAGGCCTAAATGTAAACTAGCCCACTAGTAGATTCGGGCCTTTAATAGCCTGAGTAAACCGTCGGCCCTATTTTCGCAAGAAAATTCAATGGGCTTTTAGGAGGCTGAAAAGTAGGTTAGGCCTGAAACGTGCCGAACAGCTCACAAGACGGCAGCAGGCCGAAATAGACCCTGGCCCGTGATTGTGCCAATCAAATCACGGGCTTGTAACAGGCCAAAATTGTCTCGGTCCTTGTTTGGCCCAATCAGATTATCGGCTGTGAGCAGGCCAGATGCAACTCGGGCCGTAGTTAGGCCCAACTATATGACGGGCTTTTAATAGGCCGAAATAAAATATAGGGCCGAAATGTTAAATGGGCCTTTAATAGGCCAAAACTAATATCTGGCCGAATTATTAAATGGGCCATCATCAAGTGGGCCCAAAAGCATAGCGTCCAGTTGACGGGCTGAATCTAATATGGGCCATAATTTAGCCCAAAGCCTCTTAAAGGCTGGACCTGATCTAGGCCGTAATTTGGCCCAGAACGTGGTAGGCTTTTAATGGGCCAGATCTCATATTGGCCTTTATTAGGCCCGGAACATGGCAGGCTGTTAATGGACCGGATCAAATATGGGCCGGCATTTGGCCCAAAACATGGCAGTATGTTAATGGCCGGCCTACTACTGTCATGAAAATCTTGTGGGCCTTCAGCTGGGCCGGCCCATTATGGTCGGCGATATCTCGTGGGCCTTTAGCTGGGTCGGCCCATTATGGTCCACAAAATCTTGTGGGCCTTTAGCTAGGCCAGCCCATTATGGTTCGCAAAATCTCGTGGGCCTTTAGTTGGGCCGGCCCATTATGGCCTGTAAAATTTTGTGGGCCTTTAGCTGGGCCGGCCCATTATGGTCCGCAAAATCTCGTGGGCCTTTAGTTGGTCGGCCCATTATGGACCACAAAATCTTGTGGGCCTTTAGTTGGGCTAGCCCATTTAAACTTTATGGGCCACTTTGGGGCCGGTCCACGTGTCAACATATCATAGGCGCATCTCGCCCATTGGATGAGTGACAGATGTGCCAATGCGGAGCTGACACGTGTTTTTCCAGCCAATGATGATTTTACACGTGGAAAATCCCCATTGGTCCAGGCTGTTAACGGGTTATCGGATCCAAAACCGGACCCGATATCTTAATGGCATTCCGTTATGGTGGATGCCACGTGTTGATCACCCTTGATGAAAGCACTTCTCTGACGCGCGATTTATCGTCATGGAAGTGGACACTTCCGTGATGATAATTTTGGTAATGTCATGGAACACTTCTACGACAACACAGGTATGACTATCTTGATTCTGTCATAAAATTGTCATGGATGTACATGCATGACAGAAAACGTGACCTACTATGACAAACACGTATCATCACGGAAGTGTATTTTTTTTGTAGTGCAAGTAAAGTTACGGATAGATGAAGACGAAAGAGGGGATGCCTTCCGAGGCACCCCCAAGCTTAGGCTTTTGGTTGTCCTTGAATTTTACCTTGGGGAGCCTTGGGAATCCCCAAGCTTAGGCTCTTGCCACTCCTTATTCCAAAATCCATCAAATCTTTACCCAAAACTTGAAAACTTCACAACACAACACTTCAACAGAAAATCTCATGAGCTCCGTTATTATAAGAAAATAAACCACCACTTTAAGGTACTGTAATGAACTCATTCTTTATTTATATTGGTGTTAACCCTACTGTATTCCAACTTCTCTATGGTTCATACCCCCCCCCCCCGATACTACTCATAGATTCATCAAAATAAGCAAAGAA
Organism: Triticum timopheevii; assembly: GCA_963921465.1. NCBI lineage: Eukaryota > Viridiplantae > Streptophyta > Magnoliopsida > Poales > Poaceae > Triticum > Triticum timopheevii. Next base: position 362,862,861 of record OY997274.1, on the reverse strand, counting down.
CACACGAAAAACAGAATCTGTCAAAAACAGAACAATCTGTAGCAATCTGTAACTTTAGAATACTTCTGTATTTCCAAAAATTCTGAAATAAACTGGTGGACGTGAGGAATTTGTATATTAATCATCTGCAAAAATAATCACCCTAAAATCACTCTTTTGTAAAAAAATGGCAGATATTCTCGTGAGTGCAAAAGTTTCTGTTTTTGATAGCAAGATCGCAAGTACTTCACCCAAGTCTTCCCAAAGGTTCTACTTGGTACAAACACTAATTAAAACATAAAACTACATCTAAACAGAAGCTAGATGAATTATTTATTACTAAACATGAGCAAAAAGTAAAGAACAAAAATAAAATTGGGTTGCCTCCCAACAAGCGCTATCGTTTAATGCCCCTAGCTAGGCATAAAAACATGAACATATCTAGGTATTGCCATCTTTGGTATGCAATACATAAGTGGCTCTCATAATAGATTCATAAGGCAGTTTTATTTTCTTCCTAGGAAAGTGTTCCATGCCCTTCCTTATGTAAACTAGAATCTAATGTTTCCTTCTTTCATATCAATAATTGCACCGGTCGTTCTAAGGAAAGGTCTACCAAGAATAATAGGACATGTAGTATTGCAATCTATATCAAGAACAATGAAATCTATGGGCACATAATTCCTATTTGAAACAATAAGAACATCATTAATCTTTCCCATAGGTTTCTTAATGGTAGAATCCACAAGATGCAAATTTAAAGAACAATCGTCAAATTCACGGAAACCTAGCACATCACACAAAGTTTTTGGAATCGTAGAAACACTGGCCCCCAAATCACACAAAGCATAACATTCATAATATTTAATCTTTATTTTAATAGTAGGTTCCCACTCATCATAAAGTTTTCTAGGAATAGAAACTTCTAGTTCAAGCTTTTCTTCATAAGATTGCATCAAAACATCAATGATATGTTTAGTAAAAGCTTTATTCTTATTATAAGCATGAGGAGAATTTAACACGGATTGCAACAAGGAAATACAATCTATCAAAGAGAAATTATCATAATTAAATCCCTTGAAATCCAAAATAGTGGGTTCATTGCTATTTAAAGTTTTGACCTCTTCAATCCCACTATTATCAATTTTTGCATCTAGATCTAAAATCTCTGAATCATTGGGACGCCTTTTAACTAAAGTTGACTCATCCCCATTCCCATCTTTATCGGATTCATATTGGAAAACAAAGATTTAATAGGAGTCACATCAATCACTTTTAGATCTTCATCATTATTATCATGAAAATTGGAAGAACACGCTTTCACAAACCAATCTTTTTTAGCACGCATCCTAGCGGTTCTTTCTTAGCACTCATCAATGGAAATTCTCATGGCTTTGAGAGACTCATTGATATCATGCCTAGGTGTAATAGATATGAGTTTCAAAGAATCAACATCAAGAGAAATTCTATCCACGATCCTAGCCAACTCATCAATCTTAAGCAATTTTTCTTCAATCAAAGCATTCAAATTCTTTTGCGAACTCATAAATTCTTTAACACTACTCTCAAAATCAGAGGGCATCTTATTAAAATTTCAATAAGAGTTGTTGTAGGAATTACCATAATTATTAGAGGAATTCCTAGGAAACGGCCCAGGATTAAAATTTCCTCTATACACGTTACCAAAATTGTTCCTACCAACAAAATTCAGATCCATAGATTCATTATTATTCTCAATCAAAGTATACAAAAGCATATCATTAGGATCGGAAGAAACACTTTTATTAGCAAACAATTTCATAAGTTCATCCATCTTTCCACTCAAAACATTAATCTCTTCAATCGCATGGCCTTTTTTACTAGTGGATCTTTTGGTGTGCCATTGAGAATAATTAACCATAATATTATCTAGGAGCTTAGTAGCCTCTCCTAAAGTGATTTCCATAAAAGTGCCTCCCACGGCCGAATCTAAAGGATTTCCAGAAGCAAAATTCAATCCAGCATAAAACTTTTGTATAATCATCCACAAATTGAAACCATGTGTAGGGCAATTATGTATCATTAATTTCATCCTCTCCCAAGCTTGTGCAACATGCTCATGATGAAGTTACTTAAAATTCATAATATCGTTCCTAAGGGAGATGATCTTAGCAGGAGGAAAATACTTAGAGATAAAATCATCTTTGCACTTATTCGATGAATCAATACTATTTTTAGGCAAAGAAGAAAACCAAGTTTTAGCACGATCTCTAAGAGAAAACGGAAATAGCTTCAATTTAACAATATCATTATCCACATCTTTCTTCTTTTGCATATCACACAAATCAACGAAGTTGTTTAGATGGGTTGCAGCATCCTCATTAGGAAGGCTAGAAAATTTGATATTTCATAACAAGATTCAACAAAGCGGTATTAATTTCACAAGATTCAGCATCAGTAGTAGGAGAAATCGGAGTGCTAATAAAATCATTGTTGTTGGTATTGAAAAAGTCACACAATTTAGTATTGTCTTGAGCCATTGTGACAAGCAATCAGTCCAACACACAAGCACAAAAGAAGCAAGCAAGAAGAGACTAATGGAAGAGGGGCGAAGAAAAGGCAAAGGTTTTCGAAAATCATTTTAGAAGTGGGGGAGAGGAAAACGAGAGGCGAATGGCAAATAATGTAATGCACGGGAGAAGAGTTTATGATGGGTACTTGGTATGGCTTGACTTGGCGTAGATCTCCCCGGCAACGGTGCCAGAAATCCTTCGTGCTACCTCTTGAGCTTGCGTTGGTTTTCCCTTGAAGAAGAAAGGGTGATGCAGCAAAGTAGCGTAAGTATTTCCCTTAGTTTTGAGAACCAAGGTATCAAACCAGTAGGAGACGACACACAAGTCACCGAATACATGCACAAATAATCAAGAACTTGCAACCAACGCGATAAAGAGGTTGTCAATCCCTTCACGGTCACTCACAAAAAGTGAGATCTGATAGAGATAATAAAGTAAATATTTTTGGTATTTTTTTATATATATTGAAAAGTAAAGATTGCAAAATAATAAACGAGATTCGATAATATGGAAAAGGGACTTTAATATAATGGAAAAGAGACTCGGGGTCCATAGGTTTCGCTAGTGGCTTCTCTCGAGATAGCATGTATTATGGTGGGTGAACAAATTACTGTCAAGCAATTGATAGAAAAGCGCATAGTTATGATGACATCTAGGGCAATGATCATGAACATAGGCATCACATCGGTGTCAAGTAGACCGAATCCTGCTTGCATCTACTACTATTACTCCACACATCGACCGCTATCCAGCATGCATCTAGAGTAGTAAGTTCATAAGAACGGAGTAACGCATTAAGCAAGATGACATGATGTAGAGGGATAAACTCAAGCAATTGATATAAACCCCATCTTTTTATCCTCGATGGAAAAAACACAATACGTTCCTTGCTGCCCCAACTGTCACAGGGAAAGGACACCGCAAGATTGAACCAAAAGCTAAGCACTTCTCTCATGGCAAGAAAGATCAATCTAGTAGGCCAAACTAAACCGATAATCGGGAGAACTGTTCTGTGGACGCCTCGTGGGCGCGCCCTCCTGCCTCATGGATGCCTCGTTGCGTCTCTGACTTCAACTCTAAGTCTTCTAGTTTGCTTTCGGTCCAAGAAAGATCATTGCAAAGGTTTCATTCCGTTTGGACTCCGTTTCGTATTCCTTTTCTGCAGAACTCCAAAATAGGCAAAAAAAACAGAAACTGGCACTTGGCCTCCGGTTAATAGGTTTGTCCCAAAAATAATATAAAATAGCATATTAAAGCCCATTAAACATCGAAAACAGGTAATATAATAGCATGGAACAATCAAAAATTGTAGATACGTTGGAGACGTATCATTCATCCACCGTCTACTACCTCGCTCCAGCCTCCATGGGCTACTGTTCATCCATCGCCGACTTCCTCCAGCCTCCACCTGCTACTGTTCATGCACCCTCGACTTCCTCCACCCTCCACCAGCTACTATTCACCACGGGGTCCTATTCATGCAGCCTCCATCGGTTACTGTTCAACCAACCATCAACATGGGGTCCTGTTCAACCAGCCCTCCACGGGGTCATGTTCATCCACCCCCCAACCGGCTCGAGTGTGTGGTGGCCTCCTCTCGATTGGGGTCCTGTTCATCCAGCGGCAATGACCTCTACTACCACGGGGTCCTGTTCATCCAACCCCCACCGAGAACTGTTCATCCAACCCCCAACAACGCTCACTATTCATCAAGAGGCAGCAGGTTTGATCGGCTTTAGTTAGCAGCAATAGCAAAGGAATCGCTCGATCAGGTGCATTTAACAGCCATGGATCGATCAATCGCTCGGGTTCAGTAACGCGGTAGCCAGTGCAAACGCTCAGGTTCAGTAAGTGAATGCCTCGCTCGGGTTTAGTTAGAGCCCAATGCCTCGCACACACGCACATATGTGTACGAGAGAAAAGCGCAATCCCTCCTAGCATTGCTCGGCCCTGACCACCATCATAACCAGGAACTCCCCGAAAGTTTCCTTGTCCTCCCTTCTACCACGACTTTTTTCATCATGGACAACCCAAAGAATGTCATGCATGTGCATCCCCGGCCCGCCCAGGATGAAAAGCCCATTTTCTGTCATGATTTTGGTCACAAAAGTAGGAGCCCACCACACCTATGATGATAAATGCTTTTGTCACAATTATCGTCATAGAAGTGTCATAAGCATGACAGGAAAAAAATCGTTCGGCCCAAAATGTCACGGATGTGTCTTTTTTTGTGGTGATGAAATGGAGCCCCTTCCCAAGGAGATCGTCGAGCGCATGCTGGACATGGAGGAGGTGGCGAAAATCGATGAGTGCCAGCCGGAGTAGTACTCTTTCTTTAGAGCACCGGTCTTTTGTTAGAGTAATGTTTAGGTCAGCTAGCTCTGTTTAATTGCTGAACTTGATCGATTAAGAAGTGTGGGTGTGTTGTAGGCTCTTTTGTGTACCCAAATTATGCAATGACATGGATGACCACTGTAACCAGGGAAATTCGGACCAAAATTTGCACGTTCAAACTCATCACACATGGGGTAAGCTATATGAATCGTTTGTGATGTTCACATATTGTATAAAGTGCTGAACAAGGGACCGTGTCTGATGACACTTTGTGTGCCAGTATTTTGCTGCACCGATCCAAAATTTTCGGCTTCCACAAAAATATCTACCTCCCCCCTCCTCGTGACCAAAAGCTACATTTCCCCTGTTTCCGCCTACCTTTCCAAGTTCAAACCTTCAGTGCTTGCTTGCAGCGCCGCCTCCTACCGGCGACGCTCCTTCCCGCTGCTCGGCCTCATCGATATAGGAAGGTAATCCACACACGACCCCCATCCTCCTCCTCCTTATACATCCCACATGCCCCGACCGCCGGCACGACACCTTACATGCAAATCACCGACCCATCCTCCAAATAAGCAACACCCTAAGCCATGGTGCATGCAGTATAGCCAGGAGCTCAAGGAGCATTTGGCAGCGGAGAAGCAAATCATGGTCGCATGCGTGGATGAGGTCGTTATGGCTGCCATTCGTGTCGGCCCCCAGATCTTGGAGGAGCGCCTCGCTGTCGAGGCCACCATAAATGCCTCGCGTGCCGACGCCGCTGAGGGAGTCCTGTATTAGGGGGTATCCGGACTGCCGGACTGTGTACAACGTCCGGACTATTGAAGCGTGAAGATACAAGACACAAGACTTCGGCCCGTGTCTGGATGGGACTTTCCTTGGCGTGGAAGGCAAGCTTGGCGATCCCGATATTATATTTCCTTCCTTGTAACCGACTCCATGTGAACCCTAGCCCACTCAGGTGTCTATATAAACCGGAGAGGTTGGTCCTTAGAAGGCCAATCACAATTACATTCATACCATCATAGGCAAGCTCCTAGGGTTTAGCCTCTACGATCTCGTGGTAGATCTACTCTTGTACTACCCATATCATCAATATTAATCAAGCAGGAAGTAGGGTTTTACCACCATCGAGAGGGCCCGAACCTGGGTAAACACCTGCGTCCCTTACTTCTTGTTACCATCAGCCTTGACGCATAGATCGGGACCCCCTACCAGAGATCCGCCGGTTTTGACACTGACATTGGTGCTTTCATTGAGAGTTCCTCTGTGACGTTGCCGTAAGGCTTGATGGCTCGACTTGTCTTCAAGGATGACATTACTTTGGAGGGAGCTCTGGCTATAGGCCAGACGGTCCGGCTCGGCGTCTTTATCATGGCCGCCCCGTCGGCGACAGAGCCGATGATGGCCTCTCGGGTCATCAATCATAACCTTCGGGTCAGTTCAGAACTTGCCGAACAGATGGATCCAATGGAGCTCTCCTCCTTTAATGAACTCTTGGATCGCATCGCTGCTCTGGGAGTTGATACGAACTACGACTGGATAGGGCTTAAACTCGACCGAAGGGACATTAGATCCCCGCCGGCCACCCATGAGATAGCGATCATGGAAGAACCACACGCGGATCGTCCCCCAGCTTTGAGGATGAATTATGTTTGGATTGCCGAACTCCTTGAGCTGCAAATCTGCTCAGAGGACAACCTGCCCCAGGTCCCGGACTTAGAATCGGGCATTGGGCTGAAGGAATCGGGTAGCATCCCGGATTCCAAGCTGTTGGGCTCGGAATCGCCCGCGCCCCTAGGCGTTAGATCGGATCATAATCCAGATTCTGCTAACAATACTTATTTGGACTTAAACTGTCTCTCCCGCATCAGGCAAGATCCCCAGGAGACGGTACATCATTACTGGGCCAGATTCCTCCTTGCGCTTAACAAGGTTAAGGACTGCCGCGAGGAGACCATGTCTCATTCTTCTGCAAAAACTGCACGGACGAAGGACTCCTCAATGCTATAAGCCGCCGCAAAATAATACGTTTCGCGGACTTGGCAATCATAGTACGTAAGTACTGTGCGATGGAGAGCACTTGGAAGACCCAAACAGAATTTTCAGATAGTACCGCCCTCACCGAGACCTTTGTCCGAACCAAACGGACGAACTCTCGTAGGACATCCGATCCAATCCCCAAGAAACTGAAGCCCACCCTAGGGCGGGGATCCGTATTGGAAGAATGGCTCGACGGGCCATGTAAGCTACACGGTACGCCGGACACAACGCCAACTCATAGCCTTAGGGCGTGCTGGATACTCCGAGAGGTGGCGAAAAGTTGCAAGGATCTTCTTGCAGGCTATAAAGCGGAACAATATCCTGCCCACGGACACAATACGGTACTAATAGTCTTCGAGACTTTTGCCTCGAACAACGGGCGCAAGCGGGCTCACCGAAGCTCTGCGGAAATTCACCATGTGGCAAAGATAAACCCCTGGAACGAAACGGCTATAAATTTCAATGCCAGTGACGAACCTCGGTTCCAGACTGTCCGGGCACCGGCCGCTCTGGTCCTTAGCCAATCGTGGACGGCTTCCGGCTGACCAAAGTACTCATGGACGACGGAAGCGGGTTAAACCTGAGCTATGAAGAAACGCTCAACAAAATGGAGATTGATAAAGGCCGCATTGAGCAAAGCGGCACAACCTTCAGGGGAATCATCCCTACTCGGGAAGCACGGTGCGCGGGAAAAATCACACTCGATATGGTATTCGGCACCCCAGAGAAATATAGGTCCGAAGAAATCACATTAAAAGTGGCTCCTTTCAGCAGCGGATACCACGCCCTTCTAGGGCGGGACGCGTTTACAAGCTTTCAAGCTGTACCCCATTACGGGTACATGAAGCTTAAAATGCCCGGGCCCAATGGAATCATCACTCTAGCCAGTGATCCGGACGTTGCACTCCACGCCGAAAACAAAACCGCAGCACTAGCCCTGGAAGCATTATCTGAAGCCCTAGCAGCCGAAGAGTTAACAATACTGTGGGGCACCATGGACAAGGACGATGTGATACTCGACAAATGACCCAAGTCCACCTCATTTAAACCTGCAGATGAGATAGTCAAATTCCAGGTCCACCCAACAGACCCCATGAAGACAGCATCCATCGGAACACAATTGAGCCCCATGATGGACGCCGCACTGCGAGATTTCTTACGCGAGAATTGGGACATTTTCGCCTGGCACCCTTCGGACATGCCAGGCATCCCACGCCGGCTGGACGAACACAGTCTCAATATACTAAAGGGATACAAACCGGTCAAACAGACCCTAAGGCGGTTTTCAGAACCCAAACGGCAAGCCATGGGGGAAGAGCTAGCCAAGCTGCTCGAGGTCGGATTCATCAGAGATATTAAACATCTGGATTGGTTGGCGAATTTGGTAATGGTGCCAAAAAGGGACAAATCGTGGCACCTATGCGTCGACTTCAAAGACCTCAACAAGGCTTGCCCCAAGGATCCCTTTCCCCTCCCGCGCATCGATCAAATCATCGATGCCACAGCTAGACATGACTCACTGTGTTTTCTCGACGCATAATCTGGATACCATCAAATAAAGATGGCAGAGTCTGACCAAGCTGCAACAACTTTTATAATGCCATATGGACCTTTTTGCTTCAACACTATGCCCTTCGGGCTCCAGAACGCCGGCGCAACCTATCAACGCATGATCCAAACATGCCTGGAGAAACAAATCGGCAAAACAGTGGAAGCATATGTGGACGATGTTTTCATCAAAACCAGACACGTCGAAACACTAATAGATGACTTGAGGCTCACATTCGATAACCTCCGGACATACGACATCAAGTTGAATCCGGAAAAATGTGTTTTCGGTGTCCCTTCGGGGAAGCTCCTGGGTTTCATTGTTTCCAATAGAGGAATAGAAGCGAATCCAGCAAAAATCCGAGCCCTGTCGCAGTTGGCCATACCAACAGACCTCAAGCACATTAGAAGCTAGCGGGATGCGTGCCCACTTTGAGCCGCTTTATATCCAGGCTAGGAGAAAAGGCGTTGCCTCTTTACCGCCTCCTTCGGATGCAGCCGCGGCCGGACTCGACGGGATAAAGACCTTATTGGCCAGTAATCCGGTCCTAACAGCGCCAAACATCGGTGAACCTATGCTGCTATACATAGCTGCAACACATCAAGTGGTAAGCACAGTGCTCGTTGTCAAACAAGAGGTGGATGGATACAAATTCCCACTTCAAAAGACGGTTTACTATGTATCAACGGTCCTCACCCCATGTAAATCCTGATACCCGCACTATCAAAAAATAGCATACGTAGTTTTCATGGCATCTCGGAAGCTAAGACACTACTTTCAAGAGTGTTCGATTACCGTCGCCTCCAAAGTACGACTCAACGACATAATTAATAACCGCGATGCTACGGGCCGGATTGCTAAATGGGCTATCGAGCTCCTGCCGTTCGACATAACATACAAACCGCGGCGGGCCATTAAGTCGCAAGTATTGGCTGACTTTGTCATCGAATGGATAGAAGCCGAACTCCCTAAAGAGTACGGCGCGTACTCCAACTGGATCATGCACTTTAACGGCTCCAAAATGCTGGCCGGACTAGGAGCAGGGGTAGTCCTGACGTCTCCCACTAGGGATATGGTCCAGTACGTCCTACAAATATTATACATAGACTCCAACAATGCGGCCGAATATGAGGCCCTGTTACATGGTCTTCGGATGGCAGTCTCTATGGGCATCCAACGCCTGGAAGTGCGCGGGTATTCGAACCTCGCAATATCACAAATAAATGGAGACTTTGATGCCAAGGATCAGAAAATGGCGGCCTGTCGTAATGCCATCCTCAAAATGTCAGCTCGGTTCGAGGGGCTCGAATTCCACCATGTGGCTCGAGAAAACAATCAAGCGGCGGACGTCCTTGCCCGCATCAGCGCCAAACGCGACCCTATCCCACCTAATATATTCCTGGAAAGGCTGTTCAAGCCATCTGTAGTATGGGAAGGGAAGTCCGGCAATACCAGCACAGATTCGAATACACCCCCAGATTCCGAACCATCCGACACAATCGGAGACTCTGCCCTCGAAATAACACCTTTGGCCCACAAAATAATGGCCATAATCGCCCCATGGACCGAGCCGTTCTTGGCCTACCTAAATAGGCAGGAGCTCCCCGAAGACAAAAACGAAGCACGCTACATAGTCCGGCGTTATAAAGCTTACAAGGTCCACGAAGGGGAGTTCTACAAGAAAAGCGTGACCGGAGTGCTCCAAAGGTGCATCTCCGAAGAGGAAGGGCGGCAACTCCTGGCTGAAATTGACACCGGACTGGGCGGACACCACGCCGCAGCTTGAGCGCTAGTCAGCAAAGCCTTCCGTACAAGCTTCTATTGGCCGACGGCCCGAGCAGACGCACAGGACCTTGTCCAACATTGCATCGGCTGCCAGCTCTTCGCCAATCAGAGTCATATGCCCCCTACCGCTCTGCAAACAATCCCCATAACTTGGCCCTTCGCGGTCTGGGGGCTGGATATGGTCAGAACCCTTAAAGGGGGAAGCCATAAGAAAAAATACCTATTGGTCATGGTGGACAAATTCAACAAATGGATCAAAGCCAAACCAGTTAAAACGGCCGAATCCGGACAAGTAATAGATTTCATATCCGGGGTTGTACACCGGTACCATGTCCCCCATAGCATGATCACTGATAATGGCTCAAATTTCAAAGCCGATGAAGTGAAAACTTGGTGCAGCAAAATGGGCATTAAGCTCGACTACGCTTCCGTCTACCACCCGCAAACAAACGGCCAGGTCGAACGGACAAATGGTCTTATCATGAGCGGCATAAAACCCAGATTAGTGCGATATTTAACAGAATCGGATACGCACTAGGTAGAGGAGCTCGACTCCGTACTCTGGGGGCTGCGGACCATGCCGAATCGAACCACCGGATAAACACCATTTTTTATGGTGTATAGTGCGGAAGCAGTACTACCCTGCGACATAATACATGATTCGCCACGCGTACGCATGTACGAAGAGAAGGAAGCCGAGTTAGATCGGAAGGATAACTTGGACGCCCTGGAGGAGGAGCGCGATGTCGCAAAAGCCCGTTTCGCATTCTGTCAATAGCAGGCTCGGCGATATCAAAGCAGAAAAGTGCGGGCCAAAACATACAATATTGGCGAGCTCGTTCTACGCCTACCGGAGAAGAAGAAGGACAAACTCAAACCCAGATGGGAAGGTCCCTTTGTCATTGACAAAGTTCTCACCGGAGGACCGTCCCACCTACGTAATGCATCTGACAACAGGCTCGAGCCGAACCCATGGAACATGGCTAGACTTCGGAGATTCTACGCCTAATGCCGAACGCAGTGTTTGTCTCCTCACCCCTCCTTTTTAAATTATACTCCACCACTGTTTCTCTCCTTTCTCGACCCTCTTTCCATTCACACAAAGTACTTAATACAGTGCGAATTCCCAGATTATCTCGGCCGTACCATGTGTGCAAGCTATATCTGGGGGCTTCCTATTCGGAAGCTAGACATAATTACTTTAATGGCTTTTTGCCCATCACATATGCGTTCTTTCTCCATATGTGCCTTTTCTTCACCATTATATGCGTCGCTATGACTTAAGATGTGGCCAAGCTGGGTTGCCTGGCTCTTGTGTTTATGCCCTATGTTCCAGTTAATTCGGCTAGGGCATAAGGGGAGCACCTCTCTGATTGTTACTGCCGGTTGAGCCGGATGTGTACCTCAGACTGGGTGAAGCCGAAAGCTAGTTTCCTTAAGAGAATATTCGATCGGTGAACAAAGGATGTATTCGTTGGTTACAACAAAGAACCCCAGAAGCTTTGTATCCTGCGCCATCGTGCGTAGTCCGGACATGTGCATCGACACATGGATACCTAGGGAAAGGAACCCCTAACGGAACTATTCTCCCTAGAAGATGTTTCTTGCTATCCATGCAATATAACATAACTAATTGGGTACTTGTCTGTTCAAGCACCTATGACCCCTACACCTGGTCTCCAAGCATGCCCCGGTTTTCGCATAATCGAGCAGGTATTCGGACACACCACGGACTATAGGGTCCGGGGGCTGAAGCGAAAAGGTCTGCCACGACAAATGATTTCAATCCGGCTAGAGGCTACTTATGCCAATCAATTTACATAGTCACTGAGAATGACTATATTCCTCCTCTATACCATCTAACAGGTTATCTAGCCTACAATCCTGCTGAGAATGCTTAGCGGCTAATGCTACCTGGTCATACACCAGGCTCACGGGAATTTCTTGCCCATCGGGCCCCGCCGGTCCCACTTCGCCCATATGGTTAGGGTCCAACTTGGTGTAGCGCGTGTTCACCATCGCCCAGGCTTCTCTTGCTCCTTGCCGGCAGGCTGATATCTTCCACAGACAAAAGCGCCGCCGGGCTCCTTGGAGAAGGTCCGCAAGCTCTCCCATGCCATTCGGCAGTAGGCTCGACGGCCACAAGGCCTGAGCAACGCCGTGCGCCACCAGCCGGGCACGCTCGTGCATCTGCGATAGTTGCAACAAATCACCTGCAGATGATGGCATCTCCTCTTCAGGGCGACCCTTTAACATTCCTGCAAGGAAAAATCTTTTTAATAAACTTCCTCGCCGAACTATCAAACAGTTCGCTTGCGTTCTTACCATAAATGCCGCGACGAAGTTTTTTGTTCTCCTTCACGGAGTCCGCCAGTTGTGCGCGGACGTCCTTTAATTCCACGTCAAGACGAATATTGGCATCATGAAGCTTGTTCTTCTCTTGTGTCCCCTGCGTAAGGATCTGCTCGCCGGCCTTTAGTTGCCGTTGGAGATGCGAGTCGTCACCCACTGCGCCATCCGGATTCACTCCAGGATCGTCTGCAGCACTTACTGTTAGACTAACCGCACCAGCCATCTACTAACTAGCACATCTGTGTATAATGGAGACAAATATTATCGGCAGGGGCCTTTCGGGATCCCTCTAACTTGGCTACAACATCAGATAATTGGGCCTTGTAGGCCTCCAGCTCCCAAGGCAATTGTTCATTCTTGTCCACAAGGACATGCGGATATATTGATCCTTAAAACAGTTGTCCCAACTATTCTAAGTCTCAGGGGCTACTGCTAGGCATACTTATCAAAATCTCTTACCCGTATGTCTTTGGTATACTGGCTTGTCGCTTGGTCAAGCCCGCCTCGAGCGGCTCGGACATATGCGTCCGCCGAATTGAAGGCATTAAAAGCCTCTTCGGAAAAGATGTTGTGCCAGAGCACGGCCTTCTGGCACCGGTGGTCCATGGCGCTCTCCACTTCGGAGTTCGTGGCCGAACACATATCCGTATCCTCCGTCGGGAAGCTATGCGGTGCTGGCCCCGTATCCGCCTCCGCCCCCGAAGCCAGTTCTGGAACCCGGCTGGTGGAGGCATGGATGGTGGGGTTCCCGGATATAGCCCGTTTATTCCTCTTCCTGCCAGACACAAAGGGTGCTGTCATATTTCAAATTCTATGACAGCAAGACATGCTATGACTTTACCTCTGCAGCGGTGTGTCAGCCCTCGCCGACTTCCTCTTGAGCCTGCCCGATCTGGACGCCCGTGGTTGACGAGTCCCTAGGGGCTCAGCCCCTCGCTCCGGCCGTCGTTTCTGCAAACAGAGCGACGCCTCAAAGGTAATATTACAATACCTGGGGAATGTCCTCTTCGGAGGATAGGCTTTTTTAGCTCAGCTTACACACAACGTGGGAAGCAGTCCAGGGGAGTCGGCCGTAATGGCCACTAGGGCGCCGTCCCAGCTCGCCTGATAAAATACTCCGTCGACAAGCTCACGGTAATATCCGGATCTACTTTGAGTCCCGGATCTAGGGCCCTTCCAGGGTCCTCTGGTTGCGGGGAGGGGCTGAAGATTCCTTCCACGGCCCTCCTTAGTTCCTGCTCAGAGGCATTGATGCAAGTAATCTTAGCAGAAGTACGATAGACTAAATGAAACTCGGAAAAGAATGACTACTTACCCACTCTGGGGGGTTGTACATGGAGAATCTGTCCCGCGTTTTTATACGAAATAACTCCTTCTCTTCCCCTTTGTACAAATCGGACAATATCCTTGCCAAAGCGGCAGCGGATCCGGATCCTTACGACCACAGCGGGTGGCGTCATCTTCCCCGTTGTAATGCCACATGGGCTTCCCCCGATATTGGAGCGGCTGCACTCCTCGCTTTATGCATATTGCCATGACCTCAACAATCGTCAGTCTGGACTTGGCCAGCAGCTTTATCCGGTTCATCAGGAGGAATATTTCCCTTGTGTCCTCTTCTTGAGGGCCCCGGGGACGCCAGCTTAGACGTGTCCTCGGTGGGGCGTTGCTGAACTTGGGGAGACCCCTCTGGACTGGATCCGGAAGGGGAACGTCATTTATATAGAACCACTCTGAAGGCCAGTTTTCTGGTGCATTCTCAGGAGTGCTGGACAGGTATCCGGTCTCGGCAATGCGCCATACTTCGGCCCCGCCCACTTGATATAGGGACTCCCCCTGGGTGCGGGGGACAAGGCAGAACAGCTTCCTCCACAATCCGAAGTGTGGTTCGTAGCCTAAAAACAGCTCGCAAAGGGCGACATACCCTGCTATGTGCAGAATGGAGGCTGGGTTAAGATTGTGTAGCTGGAGGCAATAGAACTCTAGGAGCCCGCGGAGAAACAGGTGGATAGGGAACCCGACGCCCCTCAGCAGATGCAAGATGAGGCATACTCGCTCCTCCGGAGACGGGTTAGGAAATCCCTCCGCTTGTTCCCCTCCGTCGTAAGTAGCTATTCCAACTCGACGGAGACCATGAATACCGGTGGAAGAAACCCTTGAGTTTGTAACTTCACCAAACGGCTGTGAGGAACTGAGCACTCTCCCCAATCCCCTGACTTAGAGCGAGGAGGGCACGCAGAAGAGATGCGACGACCGGCCATGCTGGAATGGCTTTTCGCGTAGCGCTCTAGGATGCTAGCTCAAGGGAGGAGAGTGAGGTTTGGATCTGAGAACATCTGTCCCTTCAAATAGACGGTTGGCTCAGAGGTTCAAGGGTGGCAAACGCAAAAATACCTTGACTCCTCGCATTCGCTCGACACGTGGAGATGGTCATTACTGAGGCGCTGAAGCCGAGGAGCACAACATTGATTGGAGACCGGACACTATTCGTCGTAACAGGTACTTTGGAGTATTCGGAGGAGGAACCCGCCTTGCAATGCCGAAGACAATACTGCGCACCAAACTCATCGTCATTGAATCCTGGTTCAGGGGCTACTGAGGGAGTCCTGGATTAGGGGGTATCCGGACAGCCGGACTGTGTACAACGTCCGGACTATTGAAGCGTGAAGGCACAAGACTCAAGACTTCGACCCGTGTCCGGATGGGACTTTCCTTGGCCTGAAAGGCAAGCTTGGCGATCCGGATATTATATTTCCTTCCTTGCAACCGACTCCATGTGAACCCTAGCCCTCTCCGGTGTCTATATAAACCGGAGAGGTTGGTCCTTAGAAGGCCGATCACAATTACATTCATACCATCATAGGCTAGCTCCTAGGGTTTAGCCTCTACGATCTCGTGGTAGATCTACTCCTGTACTACCCATATCATCAATATTAATCAAGCAGGAAGTAGGGTTTACCTCCATCGAGAGGGACCGAACCTGGGTAAACACCTGTGTCCCTTACTTCTTGTTACCATCAGCCTTGACGCACGGATCGGGACCCCCTACCCGAGATCCGCCGATTTTGACACCGACAGCCGCCACGCAGTTGGCTGCTTTAAACGACAGCCGCCACGTAGTTAACTGTTTGTTTCAATTCTACAATCTGATGTTCAATTCTTGTGGGTTCAATTTTGTATTGTCTTGTATGTGAAAAATAAATCGTATTTGAATGTAAAAAATACATGTGGAACAAATACAATTGCTATATTTCCAAGTTGTTAAGCATGCTTGTTTTGGTTAACTATATGATCTTCTAGTACGTTAAATATTGTGCAATATTGATACGTCTCCAACGTATCTATAATTTTTGATAGTTCCATGCTATCATATTACCCGTTTTTGAAGTTTATGGGCTTTACTAAGCACTTTTATATTATTTTTGGGACTAACCTATTAATCGGAGGCCCAGCCCAAATTGCTGCTTTTTTGCCTATTTCAGTGTTTCGCAGAAAAGGAATATCAAACAGAGTCCAAACGGAATGAAACCTTCGGGAGAGTTATTTTTTAAACAAATGCAATCCAGGATACTTGGAGTGGACGTCAAGAAACAAACGATGAAGCCACGAGGCAGGGAGGCACACCCCAGGGGGGTGGGCAACCCCCCACCCTCGTGGGCCCCTCGTGGCTCCCCTGACCGACTTCCTTCACATATATATATTCACATACCCTGAAAACATCCAGGAGCACCACGAAACCCTATTTCCACCGCCGCAACCTTCTGTACCCATGAGATCCCATCTTGGGGCCCTTTCCGGAGCTCCGCCAGAGGGGGAATCAACCATGGAGGGCTTCTACATCAACACCATAGCCTCTCCGATGAGTTGTGAGTAGTTTACCAAAGACCTTCGGGTCCATAGTTGTGAGCTAGATGCCTTCTTCTCTCTCTTTTAATCTCAATACAAAGTTTTCCTCAATCTTCTTGGAGATCTATTCGATGGAACTCTTTTTGCGGTGTGTTTGTCGAGATCCGATAAATTGTGGGTTTATGATCAAGTTTATCTATGAGAAATATTTGAATCTCCTCTGAATTTTTTTATGTATGATTGGTTATCTTTGCAAGTCTCTTCGAATTATCAGCTTGGTTTGGCCTACTAGATTGATCTTTCTTGCAATGGGAGAAGTGCTTAGCTTTGGATTCAATCTTGTAGTGTCCTTTCCCAGTGACAGCAGGGGCAGCAAGGCACGGATTGTATTGTTGCCATCGAGGATAAAAAGATGGGGTTTATATCATATTGCTTGAGTTTATCCCTGTACATCATGTCATCTTGCCTAATGTGTTACTCTGTTCTTATGAACTTAATACTCTAGATGCATGCTGGATAGCGGTCGATGTGTGGAGTAATAGTAGTACATACAGAATCGTTTCGATCTACTTGTCGCGGACGTGATGCCTACATACATGATCATGCCTAGATATTCTCATAACTATGCACTTTTCTATCAATTACTCGACAATAATTTGTTCACCCACCGTAATACTTATGCTATCTTGGGAGAAGCCACTAGTGAAACCTATGGGCCCCGAGTCTATTTTCCATCATATTAGTTATCGATCTACTTTATTTTGCAATCTTTACTTTTTAATCTATATCATAAAAATAACAAAAATATTTATCTTATTATTATCTCTATCAGATCTCACTTTCGCAAGTGGTCGTGAAGGGATTGACAACCCCTCTATCGCGTTGGTTGCGAGGTTCTTGTTTGTTTGTGTAGGTACGAGGGACTTGCGTGTAGCCTCCTACTCGATTGATACCTTGGTTCTCAAAAACTGATGGAAATACTTAGGCTACTTTACTGCATCACCCTTTCCTCTTCAAGGGAAAACCAACGCAGTGCTCAAGAGGTAGCAAGAAGGATTCCTGGCGCCGTTTCCGGGGAGGTCTACGCACAAGTCAAGACATACCAAGTACCCATCACAAACTCTTCTCCCTCGCATCACATTATTTGCCATTTGCCTCTCGTTTTCCTCTCCCCCACTTCACCCTTGCCATTTTATTCGCCCTCTCTTTTCCATTCGCCTCTTTTTAGCTTACCTCTTGTGTGCTCATGTGTTAGATCGTTTATTCGTCGTCATGGCTTGCTCTTTCCTCCTTCCTTCGTCTCCCGATTTTGAAGTCCTCCACTTCAAAGAAAGACATGGAGAAAACTTAAAATATGCTTGGTATAGGATGTTAGAATCGTATCTTGGTTGCATTATAGAAGGAGATTTCAAGATTTTACTTCGCAATTTTTATGTTGGGCTAACCATATCCCATAAACAACTCCTTGATTTTGCCGCAAAGGGGAATTTTATTGAAATTGATCCTAGCTTTGCTTATGAAATTATAGAGGGGATAGTAGGAGTACTTTCCCTACAAAAGGTACCACCCCTTACTCAATAAGGAACCCAAATCTTAGAGAAATTATGTGCATTGCAAAAATCTATTGAACCTCTTAAAAATGTTGGTGGGAATCTCAACCGCATGAATACTTTGATTACACTTTGCAATAAGCGGTTGGATGCTCTAGATCTAAAGATCTCTGAGAATGAAGGAAAACACAAGGAACCTCCCGGATCCCAGCATAACTCCATTAAAAAGACAAATACCAAAGATGGCAATACTTAGATCTATTGTCGCTTTTATGCCTAGCTAGGGGCGTTAAACGATAGCGCTTGTTGGGAGGCAACCAAATTTTATTTTTCTTCTTTACTTTTTGCTCCTGTTTAGTATTAAATAATTCATCTAGCTTCTGTTTAGATGTGGTTTTATGCTTTAATTAGTGTTTGTGCCAAGTAGAACCTATAGGCTAACCTTGGGTGATAGTTAATTTGATCTTGCTGAAAAACAAAAACTTTTGCACACACGAGAATAATTTTAATAAATCACAGAAACATGATTTTTAGTTGATTATTTTTGCACAAGATTAATAGACAAATTGCCTAGGACTTCCTATTTTGGTAGGATTTTTAGGGTTCCAGAAGTATTCGAAAGTTATAGATTACTATAGACTGTTCTGTTTTTGACAGATTCTGTTTTTCGTGTGTTGTTTGTTTATTCTGATGAATCTATGGCTAGTATCGGGGGGGTATGAACCAGAGAGAAGTTGGAATACAGTAGGTTTAACACCAATATAAGTAAAGAATGATTTCATTACAGTACCTTAAAGTGGTGGTTTGCTTTCTTGCACTAACGGAGCTTACGAGTTTTCTATTGAGTTTTGTGTTGTGAAGTTTTCAAGTTTTGGGTAAAGATTTGATGGATTATGGAATAAGGAGTGGCAAGAGACTAAGCTTGGGGATGCCCCGGAAGGTATCCCCTCTTTTGTCTTCATCCATCGGTAACTTTACTTGGAGCTATATTTTTATTCACCACATGATATGTATTTTGCTTGGAGCGTCTTGTATGATATGAGTCTTTGCTTTTTAGTTTACCACAATCATCCTTGCTGTCCACACCTTTTGGGAGAGATACACATGAATAGAAATTTAGTAGAATACTCTATGTGCTTCACTTATATCTTTTGAGCTAGACAATTTTGCTCTAGTGCTTCACTTATATATTTTTAGAGCACGGCAGTGGTTTTATTTTATAAAAATTATTGATCTCTCATGCTTCACTTATATTATTTTGAGAGTCTTTTAGAACAGCATGGTATTTTCTTTGGTTATAAAATTAGTCCTAATATGATTGGCATCCAAGTTGGGTATAATAAAAACTGTCATATAGAGTGCATTGAATACTATGATCAATTTGATACTTGATAAAAAAATTTGAGATATAAAGGTGGTAATGTTAGAGTCATGCTAGTTGGGTAATTATGAAATTGAGAAATACTTGTGTTAAAGTTGGCAACTCCCGTATCATGCACGTATGGTAAAAGTTGTGTGACAAATTTGTTGCATGGGGTGTTCTTTTGATTGCCTTCCTTATGTGTGGAGGTCGGGATCGCGCGATGGTTAACTCCTACCAACACTTCCCCTAGGAGAATGCATAGTAGTACTTTGCTTTGAGGGCTATAAAATAAAACCACTGTCGGGTACTTTGCAGTAAGTATATGAGTTCTTTATGACTAATGTGATTCCATGGATTATACGCACTCTCACCCTTCCACCATTGCTAGCCTCTCTTGTGCCGCGCAACTTTCGCCGGTACCATACACCCACCATACATCTTCCTCAAAACAGCCACAATACCTACTTATTATGTCATTTGCATAGCCATTCCGAGATATATTGCCACACAACTTTCCACCATTCCGTTTATTATGACACGCTCCATCATTGTCATATTGCTTTTGCATGATCATGTAATTGACATCGTATTTGTGGCAAAGCCACCTTCATAATTCTTTCATACATGTCACTCTTGATTCATTGCATATCTCGGTACACCGCCGGAGGCATTCACATAGAGTCATATTTTGTTCTAAGTATTGAGTTGTAATTCTTGAGTTGTAAGTAAAAAAAAGTGTGATGATCTTCATTATTAGAGCATTGTCCCAAGTGAGGAAAGGATGATGGAGACTATGATTCCCCCACAAGTTGGGATGAGACTCCGGACTTTATGAAAAATAAAAGAGGCCAAGGAAGCCCAAATAAAAAAAAGAGGCCAAAGAAGCCCACAAAATAAATAAAAAAGGAAAAAGGAAAAAGTTGAGAGAAAAAGAGAGAAGGGACAATGTTACTATCCTTTTTCCGCACTTGTGCTTCAAAGTAGCACCATGATCTTCATGATAGAGAGTCTCCTATGTTGTCACTTTCATATACTAGTGGGAATTTTTCATTATAGAACTTTGCTTCACTACAAAAAAAATACACTTCCGTGATGATACGTGTTTGTCACAGTAGGTCGCGTTTTTTGTCATGCATGTACATCCATGCCAAATTTATGACAAAATCAAGATAGTCATACATGTGCTGTCGTAGAAGTGTTCCATGACATTACCAAAATTATCATCACGGAAGTGTCCACTTCCATGATGATAAATCGCGCGTCACACAAGTGCTTTCGTCAAGGGTGACCGACACGTGGCATCCACCATAATGGAACGCCGTTAAGCTATCGGGTCGGGTTTTGGATCCGATAACCCGTTAACAGCCCCGACCAATGGGAATTTTCCACGTGTAAAATCATCATTGGCTGGAGGGAACACGTGTCGGCTCATCGTTGGGACAGATGTCATCCACTCATTGGACAGAAGGCGCCTATGATACGTCGACACGTGGCACGGCCCAACAGAGGCCCATTCCTGTGAAAAGGCCGGCCCGTTTGACTTGGTCAAAGGTGACGGGCCGGCCCATGGAAAGCCTGTTAACGACCTGTTCGCATATAGCCCATTTACAGCCCACTAACCCAAGGCCCGTTACGCCCTATCCGAATTAGGCCCAGTAGCGTCATCTGGGCCATCCAATATGATTCCAGCCCATTTTCACTTCTGGCCCATGTATGGCCCATGACGTCTTTCGGCCCATATGAGGCCCTGTGTAACTCTTGGCCTATTAATGACCCATGGTGAAACTGGCCCACAATGAACAGTGTATCACTTTAGACCCATTAACGACCCGTGGTGAAACTGGCCCATAATGAACAGTGTATCAGTTTATACCCATTAAGGGCCCGTTATTCAGTTGGGCCGTTTCTAGCCCATGTTATCTTTCGGCCTTCTCAGAGCCCATTTATTCTTGGGCTCATTTCGAGCATTCGTTTACTTACGGCCCGTTTTTGTCATTTTCTGCTTGTGGGCCAAATTCAGCCCGTGGTTACAGTCGGCCCGTTTGTGGTCCATTAATACATTGGGCCATTTTCATAGCATCATCAAATATAGCCTATTAACGATGGCCGGTTATGGTCGGCCCATGAACGGATGATTCCAACTCTAGCCCGTTTACGGCCATAATGCGGCATGTTATTGGCCCATGTTTGGCCAATCGATCATACAACCCATATAAGGCCCATTGATGATACGGCCCGTAGAAGGCCCATTGATGATACGGCCCTTAGAAGGCCCATTGTTTCTACGGCCCGTAGAAGGCCCAATGTTTCTACGGCCCGTAGAAGGCCTACTGTTTCTACGGCCCATAGAAGGCCCACTGTTTCTATGGACCGTAGGAGGCCCAGTGTCACTACAATAAATATTAGCCCATGGTTATTGTGGCCTAGTTTTAAAAAGTAGGTTATTGTAGAACTAGCAAACCGCAGAAAAAGAACTGCACTGACTACAAGCAAACAAATAAACAAGACAACAAGGAAATAAATAAGCAACCAACTTATGCTAGGCTATCACAGCTATTACACATATTACATCCACTGGGCATCAAAGTTCACCACCAGTGCAAATATAGGGAACACAGCAGCATATAAACGCCGTAGCAAAACAAGTCCAGAACTGAAACCACTTTAGAAGAGTTCAAGAAACAATATCCTGGGTACCCATAATGCTGGCAAGATGCTTAGCAAACTTATTAACTTTCTCTTGTTTGGCGCTTAAATCCTCTAGCGCTTGCTGTTGCACAAGAAAGTAAGCATCTGAATTCCGCAGGGACTTCCTCAGTCCTTTGGCTTCTTGCCGCAACACAGCTGACTGATGCCTTTCAGCTTGTAGCTGAGGCTAAAGAAGCCGAAGTGATTCAGGCAGCGAGTTCGAAGAGCTTGTGCAGCGGTACTGGGCATTAACTCGAACACTACATCAACGCACGACTATGGGGTTTTCTCACTGTCTACAAGATTGTTTTTATCACCTTTCTTGAAGACCAACAGGGTTGTCTCACTATCTTGAACCTTATCTGCATTACTTTCTCTACCATTGCATAGTGGGGTGCTCTTCTCCAATATTCTGTTTGCATACTACAAGAGAAACAAGCAGACACATCACAGGTTTAGCTTGTACTATACCAAACTCATTTTGTTAAACCGGTTCAGTAGTAAGGTGGACAGGATAACATCATGAAACAAACATATATCTATGTACTATGGTCACTGTATTGTCCATATCATTCTAGTTTATGTTCCCTAATCAAGATAGAGACACAGTTCAACTCATATATTTTTAAGACACATCAGCATAGACAGAATATAAGTGTGAGAAACTACACAACATTGGTAGCACTTGTAATGTGCATCACATGAGAACATAATTGTTTATACAACTTAAGCTGAAATCAACATAGAGCAAGAAGTTAGAACAGCAATCTAGTTAAAGAAATAGGTTTAAAACATACTTGTTGCACCATTGGAGTTTCAATTGGATCATTCAAATTCGAAAGTAGTTGGTATGAGTAAATACAATGATGCAACAACAAAGGAGTATGCACCATAGCTATGGAATCTGACCTGAGAACAGTTGCTCTTCTGCTTTAAACGTGGAGTTTGGGTTAGCTATGGTGGTCTTTGTGCTTTGGGCACTGCAGTAGCTTTACAAACTGCTCGCATGGGGGTACTCTGTGGTGGACATGGTGCTTTGTCAACTATAAGTGGGTTACTATCCGTTGGGGTTGCGGTTAGATGGGTTGTAGCTGGTTCTCTGCCCAACGGTGTAAGTGTGCAATCTGGAAGAGTCTCGATTATGTGTGGTGGGGCTAGTTTGTGGGCCAGTACAACCATAGTTCTATCTGCATCGACGGGTAGCACTGTCTTTTGTGAAGAACGGGTTTTTGCTCCCTTAGATACTGCCATCACCCCCTCCAATTCAAATGGCTGATAAACAAGAAAATAAGTTGAACGTACAGACATCGTATGATAGACAGATGTGGTAATTCACATATATGTTGTCTAACCAAACATGACAGCATGACACAATTTCACATATATGATGCCTAACTAAACAGGATAGCATGACACAGTTTCAGATATATGATGGATAACTTAACAGGATATAATGGCATAATTCAACATATGATGAGTACCTAAACAGGATGACATGACAAAACTATATGATGTCTTTCTTAAATAGGTTGGGATGAAATAATTCACATACATGTTGTCTAAGTATACAGGATGGCATGATATATTTGACGTAATTGATTCATATACTAAGCAGCTGGCACTCGCATGTATGATCTCTAAACTAAGCAGATAGAATTCAATATTGTGCATATGATGTCTAAACTAAGCAATGCAAGACAGCATATGAATCATATGAGAAATATAAACATTGCAACTTAGAGCATACACCTCAGGTGGGATATAGGATTGGTCATCTGTCTCTGAGTCCTCCTCTGAGGAGCTCCCGGTAACCATTGAGATATATGCTTCAACAGGTACCATTGCCTGCTCTGAAGACCTTGTTTTCACTCCAGATTTTTCCATAACCGGCTCAAATGGCTGATACACATGAAGAGTAGTTCAATATACACAGATTGTCGACAAATGGAATACGTAATGAAAAAAAATATGGCATGAGATAATTCACATATATGATGCCTGGCTCCATGGCGGTGCATAATTCACATATATGATAATTGGCTGAAAAACATGGCATTGCATAATTCACGTATCTGATATAGAAAGCAAACAGGAGGCAATCACACAAAGCATGTCTAGTCTAAGCAGATGGCATGATAATGCAAGACACCATATGCATGGTATTAGCAATATAACCCAGCCAAGTTAGAGCATGCACCTCGGGGGGGCTATCTATAACCAGCAAGAAATCTGCATCGACAGGTAGCACTGACTGCTCAGAAGACCTTGTTTTCACTCCAGATTTTCCCATGACCGACTCAAATGGCTGATGCACAGGAAGAGTAGATGAATGTATAAACATTGTTGACAAATGGAATACATTATGGAAAAAAATATGGCACGATACAATTCACATATATGATGACTGGCTAAACAGGATGGCATTGCATGATTCACGTATATGATGCCTGGCTAAATAAGATGGCATTGCATAATTCCCATATACTCCCTCTGTTCCTAAATATTTGTCTTTTTAGAGATTTCAAATGGACTACCACATACGGATGTATATAGACATATTTTAGAGTGTAGATTCACTCATTTTGTTCCGTATGTAGTCACTTGTTGAAATCTCTAAAAAGAAAAATATTTAGGAATGGTGGGAGTATGATATAGAAACCAAACAGGTGGCATTCACACAAAGCAAATATAAACTAAGCTGATGACATATAAGATGTATAATGTAAGCAATGCAAGGCGCCATATGCATGATATGACCAACATCAGCATGCCAGGTTAGAGCAAACACCTCAGGTGGTAAACAGGCATGGTCGGCTCCTTCTGAATCTCCATCTGAACAGTTATCTTCCTCTGGAATACAATCTAGAAATGCAGGAGAGGGGGGGCACTTCGCCCACCATGGAGCAGCGTCTACATGACATTATATTCGCACGCAACGGTCTTCTCTTTTTCTCTACATGTTCAGTACGATTGTGTACAATATCTTACATGCATAATAAAAAAATAGTTAGATTTTGTAAGGCCTAAGGGGTGCATGCAAAAATCAAGACTGATGGTAGCAAACGAGTGGATGGATCCAAAACTAATGATAGCAGGTAGATTATAGCTTAAGTTTAAAAAGATAGACAATGGATCATCTATTGTTTGCTTCCCACCCAACATGAACCACATATAAGACCCCAGATGAACCAGATAGTAAACAGATACTATTCGTTGCTGGCTCAATATGAGACCCATGGGCAATTCAAAACTCAAGATTGAACGATAAAGTAGCAGGTAATAATAACCGATGTATAACGTAAGCAAACACGAAAGACTGCGACCTCTCTTCCAGAACTGTGTAGTCCTCAGGTTTATCTGCTCAGTCGATGATGGTAATGCAGTTGGCATGGCTGCTGGCAACAGGGAAGATGATCTGAGGCGGCGATAGAAAGTCTGCAGGGGGGATCTCTGCCGTAGTGAATGCTTCTATCGATGGTGCACCTCAGGTGGGGTGGATGACAGCACAACAGGAGCAGGACATAACACACATAGTTCTCTTTGATGCCAATCTGAAAATGAAGTAAATCTGTAAGGGCTCCTTAGAATTGGAGGACTCTATAAACGCAGGGACAGGAAAAACACAGGAATAGGATAGGAATGCACATGCAAAACAGAGCATTTGGAAACATAGGATTTCAGTCAACCTGGGTGTTTGGCTCTTTGGCATAGTGATGCGACGAGTGTACAACCTCTTTGGCACAGCCTTGTGGACCTCAGCAACATTGGGTTGGATGTGGAGGATGGTGATGATGCTAGTGTGACTATCGGAGGCAGGGAAGAAGATCCGAGGCCTCTAGAAACGGCGCCGAGGGTACTGCTCCGCTGTGATGGACGGTTCCGTCTTTGGAGCAGCTCCGCTAAGGTGTACGGCGACGAGGCTGAAGCATGACAAGACAGATAACTTTAATCTGAAGTGCGACCCTAATATCATCTGCAATAGATGATGTAAAATACATCACCAAAAAGTGCTAGATGTAAAACGCATCAGCCGCGTCACAGCCGCTCTGACAGATGCTGTAAGTACTGGTCACTCTGAACTTAGCTGAAGAAAATGAACGTCACAGTCAAAACTGAATTTTACTGTCGAAGCTGATTGAACTAGTAATAGAGCATTGCAATAGATGTTTAGGGCGTTCGAGCACTAGTAGCAGAGAAGTAGTGATCTAAATTAGCAGACGCTCGAGCAGGGAACGCACTAGCAAAGAGCAAGTCATGCAGTAGCACCGCGAGCTAGTCCTAAAGCAGCAACTCATGTAGTTGCCGGAGGTCGTGCAGCAGCAGCAGCGCAAGCGAGAGCAAGAGCAGAGCAACAGCACGAACAAAAGCAGGAGCAGTGCAGCAGCGCGACCGACAGCAAGAACAGAGCTGCAGTGCGAGCGAGAGCCGGAATAGCTGCAGCTAGTGCCGTTGTGGAAGTCGCCACCGAGGAAGCAACAACATGGGGGAGAGACGCCGTTGATGATGTGGCCGGCGACGGCGCCGTCGATGGAGACGCCATGTCTGCTCGGTATCTAGCACCGGCAGCCCCGTGAGATCGAATAAAAGATAAAATGCAGCGGTGAGTGCAGCTTGGTGGCACCGAGTTGGCCTCGGCTTCATCGGAGGAATTGGTGAGGGTGTTGCGGTTCCGGTGGGGCAGGTCAAGACGGCGCTGTGGGGATTGAGGTGGCGCGATAGACGAGGCAAACATCAGGGAAGCTCCTTGGAGGTGGAGGACGGGGCGGCTGATCCGGCGGGATGACGAGATCGACAACGGATCCTCATCCGATGGAGTGGATGAGGGACGGCGAGCTGTTGCGGTGGACGACGTAGTCGGGGAAGAGTCTCCGGCTGAGCGGCGGTCGGGAGGCCGACGGAGGAGCGTGGGGTTTCGCGGGTTTTAGCGGCCTCGGTGTACGAATGGGGGGGGAGGGGGAGGGGGAGGGGG
Organism: Triticum timopheevii; assembly: GCA_963921465.1. Taxonomy (NCBI): domain Eukaryota; kingdom Viridiplantae; phylum Streptophyta; class Magnoliopsida; order Poales; family Poaceae; genus Triticum; species Triticum timopheevii. The sequence goes on along the minus strand of OY997274.1, from coordinate 362,835,854 downwards.
GAGCCAAGCTTAGGGACGCGCTTGTCTGAAATGTAGGGTAAGTTACCAGCATACCCCCATCGGTTTTGACATCGCTACGTGGAGCTTCATTTTCGGCTGAGGGGTAGAAGGGGGATTTCGCGTGACTGGGCTGCGGGAGCGATTTCGGATGAGGAGGGAGTTCTTGCACGCGTCCAAATTTTGGGATAACAAGGCGCGGCGCGGGTTGAAGAAGCGGGAATTTCAAAGCAGGTGAGACAAAAGATACTCGAGCTTGAAAATTTCGGGATAACAAGGTGCGGATTCCTTGTTCGGCAGAACAAACTTAACATGTAAAAAAAATCATACAAGACACAAGAGAGTCATGTCCCCTTTTACTATATTGCTATAGATGCCATTGAAAAAACTACAAGAAAAATGTAAAAAAAATCGGGAGAACAAGATTACCCTGCACAGTACCAAATCGATTTGCACTTCCCTCAACAACAACAAAAAACAAATCAATTCCCACCAAAGAAAGAGTAATGTCCCTTTTTATATGATTACAGATGCCATGATCTCGAATTGCAATTTTTGAATCCACGTTATGTTGAATTCGAATTTATCATTAGGTGACCTTGTGGTTTATAATTGATGTACTCGTACATTTTGATCTTCCATCATATATGAACATTTTACTCCACCATGTGAACATATATATTGTCGTCTACCATATGGACTAAACTTGAATCAATTTTCCTTATTTGAATACGATTGTTGTCAAGTTATAAAAAAATTAAATATTATCTTGATAACAAAAAGACATGCATATAGCAGTAATCATATTTCACTATGAACTACATGTACCATACGCTCTCCAACTCAAATATCTGTATCCATTTTATGTTGAATTCAAATCATAGTACATTATTGGTCTAGGTAGCGAGATGTTTGGGATAATCTAAACCCTGTTTTCATACGTATAATTTTTGGCCGAATTGGGACAAGTTTTGGTATAAGCCTCTTGCAGAACCGGAGATTCTCTCAACAAGCCTCATGGTTCCGAGAGGGAACGTGTCACCTTTGTGTGCGAAACCATATACACTGCCTCCCCCTGATTTTATTTACAGAGGCAACATAGAACTATATGAGTGCCCTGTTAAATTTTGGAATTATTTTGGGTTCATTTGGCCTTTTTATACATTAATTGAGTTTCTGGACTTCTAATGTGCATAATCCAAATATGAATTGCATGCACATGCTCCGGTGCACCAAAGTGGGTTGAAAAATCACATGTGTGTCCTTGGTTGAATTTATAGGTCCCATGGAAGAAACGAGAATGAAATTCAAACATCTGGGCGTCATGACTCTGCCGAGAACATCGAGAAACTTAGATTTTAAATTCATGTAAATCCAAAACTTGGCTGGAAATCATGAAACTTGGCATGGTGTCATGTCATGGCACTAACATGTTGTGGTAAAAAATTGGGCCGATTTGGAAGCTCGTGGTTCTAAGAGGGAACGTGCCACCTTTGAGTGTGAAACGATATACGCTGCCGCCCCCCCCCCCCCCCGCCCTTGAGTTTCTTAACAAAGGCAACATAGAACTACATTAGTGACATGTTAAATTTTGGAATTATTCTAGGTTCATTTGTCGTTTTTTATACATTAATTGAGTTTCTGGTCATTTAATGTGCATAAGTCAAATTTGAACTACAAGCACATGCTCTCATGCACCAAAGTTGGTTGAAAAATCACATTTGTGTCCTCGAGTGAATTTCTAGGTCCCATCCAAGAAATGAGAATAAAATTAAAACATCTGGGCATCGTGGCTCGGCCGAGAACATTGAGAAACTTGGTTTTAAAATTCTTGTAAATCCAAAACACGTCTGAAAATCATGAAACTTGGCATGGATGTCATGTCATGGTACTACCATGTTGTGGTAAAAAAATGGCCAAATAGGAACAGATTTTGGTATAAGCTTCTTGCAAATCGAAGCTTCTCTCAAGAAGGCTCGTGGTTCTGAGAGGGAACGTGTCACCTTTGAGTGCGAAACGATATACGTTGTCCCCCTTGAGTTTATTTACAAAGGTAACATAGAACTACATGAGTGCCCTGTTAAATTTTGGATTTATTCCGGCTTCGTTGGCCTTATTTACACATTAATTGAGTTTTTGGTCATTTAATGTGCATAATTCAAATTTGAACTACAAGCACGTGCTCCCGTGCACCAAAGTTGGTTGAAAAATCACATTTGTGTCCTCGGGTGAATTTCTACTCCCATGCAAAAAATGAGAATAAGATTCAAACATCTGGGCATCGTGGCTCGGTCGAGAACATTGAGAAACTTGGTTTTAAAATCATGAAACTTGCCATGGTGTCATGTCATGGTAGTACCATGCTATGGTAAAAAAATTGGCCAAATAGGAACAAAATTTGGTATAAGCTTCTTGCAAATCGGAGCTTCTCTCAAGAAGGCTCGTGGTTCTGGGAGGTAATGTGTCACCTTTGTGTGCATAATTCAAATTTGAAATACAAGCACATGTTCCAGTGCACCAAAGTTGGTTGAAAAATCACATGTGTGTCCTCGGGTAAATTTCTAGGTTCCATGCAAGAAATGGGAATGAAATTCAAAATTCTGGTCGTCGTGGCTGGGTTGGAAACATTGAGAAACTTAGTTTTTTAATTCCTGTAAATCCAAAACACGCATGAAAATAATGAAACTTGGCTTGACGCCATGACATGGCACCAACATGCTGTGGTAAATTTGCAGTCCAATTTGCGAAGGCGCACACATTAACAATCAACAAAGTCATTTTGGAACAAGTGTTGTCACGTTACAATCGGAAACACAAGTATTATTGAGACCGTGGGCGTTCTACTTACTAGTACCATTTACGTGCCGCCACGCGTCCCCATTTTTTATTAGCTAGGAGGCACCATGCAGGGTAGCTATTTGAGTACGAGAGGCGTGCAATCAGACCCCTGCGCGTGCTTATCGGGAGGAGAGCCCTTTGATCTCCATCTGCCGTCCACCTCTCTCCCAAGGTCTCAATTAATGGCGTCCGAGCCTCTGTTTAATGGCGTGGCTATGTCTCACTCGACTGAGATTTAAGAGAGAGTAAAGAAAATCTGAAAGAACGGATCTTGATGTAAGATCCGACGGACCTATATAGCATCTACTGCGACTTATAGCAAGACTGATGAATATATAAGGACGGTTTTTTTTGATCAAAGAAGGGATTGCCCCTTCCGGTTTTCATTACTGAAAACCACCACAATTCACAAGAAGTTCAGCACAACTCCAGCCTAACACGAAGGACTAAAAGCTACTCCCTCCGTCCCATAATATAAGACGCTTTTTGACACTAGTACCAGATTGAAATCGCAACATCGCAAGAGGCCAACAAAGGCCAAACATCCGCGCTAGAACCCAACATTTCACAACCGACGACACAATCCACATCCTAAACCGATTATTACATCAAAAGAAACCAGGAAACTGAAGGAAGCCCAACAGCAACTAGAAAAACAGCAACGCTAGGGTCGCCACAGCAAGAGTTTTCTTCATTCCAGCCTTGCAACATTGATCTTCCACAGAAAGATAAGGACAATTAATTGTCTTACATAACTAGAAAGATAATTAAAAAATCCACATGCAGCTACGCCCGAAATACACAAGGGCAAAAGAAGAAGAAAGACAAGTATCTGGCTCGCTGATCTCTACTTTCTTGATGCGTTCCTCCACCAGCCTTTGGCGCTCGTTGCGGAGCATGTCATTCTCATCCATAAGTTTCTTGACGATGACGCCGGTCCTCTTCAACAAGGCACTGGTCTCCTCCTGCTCGTCTGCACTTCGGACGATCTTCTCCCTCAGCAGGTCGCGCTCGGCCCGGAGCCTCTCATTGCCCTCCCTTAGTTTCCGGATGATGCCGATAGCCTATTCAAACGAGGCTTTTGCGTCATCCTGCAACCTCGCCAAGCCGGAGATCTGATCCATCTGGCTATGGACGATCGCATGCATGCGCCCGTAACAGTCGTCGCCTACCCGCGAGAAATTTTCCCAGGCTGCCGCGGCGCGGCGGGACATCTCTGCTGCTTCCGCAGCGCGGCCGGACCAGTCTGCTGCATCGACGGTGCGGCGGGACCTCCGTGCTGCTTCAGCGGCGCAGCGGGACCTCTGTGCTGCTACTTCCGCGCGGTGGGACATGTCGGCTGCTCTCGCAGCGAGGCGGGACATCTCTCGTGCTTCCGCTTCCATGCTCACCTCTCCCTGGTGGCAATCTCTCGACCCAAAACTCACGCTGGCCATGGCAGACGCAAGGGAAGGATGCTGAATGACTTGTTTGTTTTTGTGGATGAGGAGTTGAGGAGGAATGTGCAGTCATCTTGGCATACTAGTATTTATAACCGAGTACTAATACGCTCCTAAGTGGGAAACCGTTTAGGTTGTGATCGGTGTGAACAGGTTTGGAACTTAATATAGCGTGGTACTAATACGCTCCTATGTGGGAAACCATTTAGGTTGTGATCGGTGTGAACAGGTTTGCAATTCAATACAGCATGGAGTAATTTGGAATGTGACGAGACGCAAGCTCAAAATTTATTGACGGTTCTAGTTTCAAAGTGCGGCACTATTCCTGGATGGATTAGTTTTTTTCTACTCCCTCCTTTCTGGTTTTATAGGGCTTATCTCAAAATTTTAGTTTTTCCATTTTATAAGGCTCAATTTGATTGTTCCCCAACACATGTTCAGATTCCAAGGTGCATTAAATCATTGCATGCAAGTATTAAGAGAAAATTGACCAATGCATGTACTTTATGCATGCATGCATGCATTGCAATTAATGCATTGATAAACATAATTTTTTGAGAAAAACAAGAGCATTAATTAGGTGCTTTTGCAAACTACAAAAAATATTCCACCACTCACCATAAACCGGAAAGGAGGGAGTACTGCTGTGTACGTGCAATAACTGGCACCATCGTATACATATCTTACGGTTAATGGGGCGTTCGACAGGAATAGCTGCATGGCGAGCTCTAGGCTAGTCCTTTTTTCAGACGCATTAAACCTATCTCTCGGGACTTCTCGCACGCACCATCATGCCACCCACAAAAACTTGTACTCTGAGTTTAGTAGTACGTTATACAGGAAGAGAAGAGGTGCACGCACACACTCGTCCTCTCACACACGCGTCTATTTTTTCTCGAAAAGGGGGACGATGACCCCCGGCCTCTGCATCTGGGAGTCACACACGCATCTGTAGCTACGAATTATAGTGTTCTCAACCATCCGATTGGCTCTATCATGGATGTACCTATGTACTAAAACATGTCTAGATACATCTATATTTTGACAAATGGAAGGCATGTATTGTGGAACGGAAAGAGTGCTTCTCATCAAAATGGATAAAAAGGGACGTATCTAGAACTAAAATACGTCTACATACATCTCCTTTTATCCATTTTGATGACAAGTAGTACTTCTTACCCAAAGGAACTTTATATCCAACAGACACAAAATATCCGTTCGACTGTTGGAAATTACTGATCTGATGTCGAAGTAATTGCTGCATCGCCACCAAAACCCACCATTTCTTAAGCTAAAGTAGACCAAGGTAATCCCTATATTAGCATATTACTAAGATAAACAGAAGGCACTGTCGAAACATTTAGGACGTGAGCTTGTCAATCTGAATGTGGAGGGACACAAGCTTAGCCCCGGCTAGCAGCTTGGGCGGAAGTGTCAAGAAGGTCAGCTCCTGCACGTCGACGACGCCGGGATCCTTGCTGCTTGTCACCTCCATTTCCACCTTGACGGCGTCGGTCGTGCCTTTGGGCTCCCCCGGCGGGCCGTTCGCCCACAGCTTGGCCAAGTAGTGTGGTAGTGGGGACGCCCCTACTCTGATGCAGATGACTGAAACGGCGATAGGCGCACTGATGTCGAGCACACCACCGACCAAGAAAAATGCGTGTCGGTCCTCCTCCGCGAACAGCAAGAGCCGTGGCTCCGACAGTGGCACTTGCAGCTGGAGCACCTTACCGTACTGGATCCTGTGCACGGGGCATGGGATGCGCGGTGCTGATGTGGTGGTAGAGCGCCGGCGGCGGGCCTTCGCAGTCGTAGACGGGCACGGGGCATTTGTAGGGCGCGAGCGGACACACGCTCTGGTGATCGGCAAGCTTGTGGTAAGTGACGTAGAGCCCACAACCTTCATGCGGGCACTCCACCCTCACCGACGAAAGGACGGAGTCCATCGTCGTGTTCCGCACGTCGAAGCCACCGCCGCGCTCGCACTTCTGGCACTGCCGCTGGTTCCCCGGGCGCTCGACGCGGCAGTCCATGTAGGCCAGGTGCCATCCCTTGCACTGCAGAAATCAATCCAACAACACATCAATCAAGAAACATGCACCTTGCTCAATCAGCCGAGCAGACGAGTTGTATTCGAACCGCATACACTGGAGGCGTCAAGGGACGGAGGCACAAGGGGCAGTGGAGCACGGTGAGGTCCATCGAGACCTTAGAGAGCTCCATCGTCAGGTCCTATTCCTGTTCGGTCTGCATGATCTCGCCCTACTCATGCACAACCATCTCTCGACTTGGGCCGGGGTATTACAAAGCTTACCGTCACATATTTTATACTCCCTCCATTCCTAAATGTACTCCCTCCGTTCGGAATTACTTGTCTCGGAAATGGATGTATCTAGAACTAAAATACGTCTAGATACATCCATTTTCTTGACAAGTAGTATCATGCACTTGGGACTCGCAAATATGCTTATGTGGCAGGCAATTAAAGAAGAGAGAGATGGTTATAGTAACATAGGTAGATACCGTAACATAATAAATATGGTGCTACTATGTGTCATGCATGGCAATAAATGAGACCATCTATGATACTAATCTATGATACTATGCACTATAGAGGTAGTAACATAGACTACTAATGTATGCATGTTACTAGTCTAAGTTACTCCCCACTATGACCAGCCTAATTCCGAACGGAGGGACTAAGTGTTTACAGAGATTTCATTAGGTGGACTACATACGGAGCAAAATGAATGAATCCACACTTAAAATGCATCTATATACATCCGTATGTAATTCATAACGGAATCCCTACAAAGACTTATAATTTAGGAACGGAGGGAGTACTATTTCAAGGTGCATTAAATCAACACATGCAAGTACTATCAAAAGAAGAGTCACGGCATGCATGCATGCATGCGTTGTAATTAATGCATCGGTAAACGCAAATTATTGAAATATATCGAGTCAGTGCTTTGATGTGTCGCGTCAACTCATACATCAACGAGAAGTTTGATTATCCTCTCCCTCGCGGACTTAACTGCACCTGCCTTTGGCTGTATGACAGGTTGGCTACACACCTGTCGGGCCCACCTGTCATACACGCAAAGACAGGAGCGTCCCTCCCTCGCCCATGAGCGTGGCGGCTGGCAAGACTAGGAGAAGCTTTCGCTACACGCTCTCCCTCCCGCACGCGGTGTACATGCAGCAGTTCAATCGGTGTCAGATGGCCAGAAGCGTACTGTAGTACTCCTCCAGTGCAGTAGTACACCATCATTGTTGGACTTCCCGAAGAGGCGAAGAGCCAAGCGCAGCCCGGACGGTCGTGTGGCAATTTCATGTGTAGAGTAGTCTAGATAGCGTGTACCGTGCCTATATGCTTAAAATCGTTGGGGTCGGCTCCATGCTATGTGGCTATCTCGAAGTTTTTTTTAAATTAAAATAGTCTTTTGGCCCTACCTGTCACCCTGGTGATTGTAGTTTGCACACTCATCTGGTCAAGACAGGAATATATATTTTAATTTGTTTTTTCGAAAAGGGGGGACTCCCCGGCCTCTGCATCAGAACGATGCATACGGCCACATATATTTTAATTTGTGGTGGGTAAATGTTAGGAGGCAAGCATGTGGGGCCAGTGCTATGATGTGTCGCGTCAACTCGTAGAACGAGGAGAAGCTTGATTTTACGACACGCCTTCTCCCTCGCCCATGCACGCTGTTGCTCGCAAACGAGGGCAGGCTTTTGCTTAGTAGTACTTCTACAACAAGCTATCCGTCCCGCTCGCGGTGGACGGACATGCAGCAGTGGATTCGACACTGTAGAAGCAGTAGTAGTAACATCATTGTTCGTCTTCTCGAAGAGGCAAAGAGCCAAGCGCAAACCGAACGTTGCAGTTGCGAACATTGGAGCACGCATATAGCTAGGCTCTTGCATGAGACAAAATTGCTATGTGAGCCCACTATTGTACTAGTACGTACAACTACTTGCTAGTATAGCCCTGTAAACTAGAAAGGAGTATTTGCCCTTCTAGAGATTTCAACAAGTGACTAGACTACACCGAGACAGAGTACATATGGAGCAAAATGAGTGAATCTACATTGTAAATAAATACGTACTAGTTCTATCGTTTTCCTCTCCGAGGTCCACAATATTAAATATACTGACTAGTCTCTTTTTGACACGCATTTACGTTGTTGTTTTTTTGACAGAGTACAGACGCAAGCGCTCATATACACGCGCATACACTCACCCCTATGAACGCACACACGCACGACACTATCATCTTGAAATTTACGAAGTCACCATAGGCACCTCGTCGTCGACGGGTCCATAGGTGCTTGAATGCCAAGGAGGAAGAGGGTACCGGTTCCCGAGACATTGAACGGTCAATGTTGCATCCTCAGTTACGTGCAGAGGGAATTAATTGGAGAAGCAGACTAGAGCCAGCACGATGTGAATGCAACAGAGTTTGGACTCTCATATAATAAAGGCGACCCGCCACTCCAATCCATCTACTCCCAAGTCTCTGCGCAACACTGCTCACTCCAATCCAAGACCAAGTGAACAGAAGCCACAAGCACCTATAGAGGCGATGGACACGAGCGGCAGTCGGCTGTGCCAAATCATCCAAGGCGCCGGCCTGCGGCCCCGCACCGTGCAGCGTTTCCACACGGTGCTGGCGACCACGGGCATCGTAGCCCTCGCCGACGCCGGCTTCACCTCTCGCATGGACGACATGATGGTCAACTCCATCCGCAAGTTCACCGCCGTCAAGAAGCACGCGGACGACCTTGCCGTACTGCTCCAGCCCGCGCGCCCAGGCTCCTCATTGCCTGCCATCCTCATCGGCCTACATGGTGATGAACTCTTTCAAGCCCTGGTGGCCCTACAGGTGCCGGAGGTCGCAACGAAGAATGTGCACCTCGAGGCCGCGCTCGCCGCGCAGTGCCTTGCCATGCAAGAAACCGTCGACCTGCACATCCACGTCTACGAGGAAATCGTCTACATAGGCCACTACAAGGCAAGCGAGGACAGAAAGACGTTGGCCTTTTTCTAGCGGCTGGAATCTTTGGATGCCATTGTTCAGAAGCACGTCGACCTGGCCACGAAAGCCGCTGCTACTTAGGACCGTTCGGTGGGCCGACGCCCTAAGTCGAGGAGGTGGACGTCGTCGATGGATGCATCTCTTCTTCTTGTGTCGTGGGAAACGAGCACCTATGGGGCAGGGCCCCTTCTTGGTCCGGCAGGGAGCGGAGGGCGCACGAAGAGCAGATCGAGGGCGAAGCACGCGAGGGATTTTACCCAGCTTCGGAGCTCTCCGGAGAGATAAAACCCCTACTGCTGCTTTGTGTTTATATTCTGTTCTTGCTCGAGAGCGTGAGTGTGTTGTAGTTTCGAATGAGTCGAACCCCCTCTACGTTGCGCATGGGCCTCCTTTTATAGGCTAAAGGGGTCACCGACAGGTGGCAACGTAGTCAGGGGTAAAAATGTAAAAAGAGGGGTTGGTACAACCGCTATCCACAGTGCACCCTACCTAACTCTGACGGCAGGGGACAAGGGCATTTAATACCCGTCGGATCGCCCAAATAGTGCAGAAAACGACCGTTTGGGCCGCCACTGCTTGCCACGATGGCCTTCTCGTCATCTCCACTTGCCACCTCGCATCGCTTGGCTGCACAGCTACCCGCCACGTGCGCCAGGAACGATCCTGCGGCGACACATCGTCGGATGCGCTGGAGCATGGGCGCAGAGTGTGGTGGCTTCGCCGCAGCAAGCGCCTTGCCGCGGTCATTGTCTTGTCACACCTGAAAGCTTGTCGCTCGCCGGGTCTTGCCGGGACGCGCGGCGCGTCGCGGTAAGTTTCTTGGCTGGCCCTCCCGGCAAGCTCCTCTTGCCGGGGCCTTGTCCTTCCCGGCAAGCTCCCCTTGCCGGGGCCTTGTCTTCTTAGTCAAAACACTTTGTTCTTGAATGGCATCAATAGGAATAGAGGAGGATCTTGGCAGACGCCCGGCAAGCCTTGCCGCAGGACGCTGCGACTGCCCGTGCACAAGTTCGGGATACTAAGGTACCCCTACTTTAGTACACCGACAGGAGCCCCCGGGCCTGGGCCACACACGGTGCCGAGCACTGTTGGGCCAGGCCCAAAACAGGGCACGGGCACGCGCGGCCTGGGTCCACACCAAATCTAACTCCGTATCCACCGCGCCCTCCCGTAACGGCACACGTCAAACGCGGCGTCGTGGGAGAGATCGTGGGCAATTCTTTAATCAAGAAAGGCGTAACGTTCGCCTCTTCTCTTTATAAGCAGAGGAAACAGGGGTCGTTCCCCCACCTTCGCCACTTGCTGTTTCTTCCTCAGAAAGCTCCGCCGCTCCCCTCCGCTTCCCAAGCCGAAAGAGAGCAGCGCTCTGCCGCCCGTCGCCGCCGTCGCCGCCGCCGCCTCCGCGCCCCCCCCCCCCTCCACCGCCTCCGCCATGGCTCCGAAGACCGGAAAGAGTGCGAAGTCGGCCGAGGCGCTGCGGCTTGAGGCGTTGCGCAAGGAGCGAGCACTTTTTCCCCCCGAGCTCACCCCGAAGGCACCGCGGGAGGAGTTCTATCTATTCTGGTCGACGGAGACGCGGGCGCATCTGCGCACGCAGACGCTCTCCGCCGAAGCTTCTACTTCGAAGCGGTGCCCGAAAGGGTACTACTTCTTCCCATTGTTCTTGTACTAGCACACATGCCCGTGCATTGCAACGGGATAATAAAATTACATGCCTCTAGCTCAATATAAGAATGACTCAAGACCCCCGCACGTTCGAGTTCTCTAGTTCGACGTGGCTCCCCGCTCGTGCCGCTGCTTGGCTGCTTCGCAGTTTGGTATATTACATATGAGCTTAAATTTACATATTGTAAAATGTAAAGGTAGAATTGTTTTTGTAAGTTTCAAGTTAGAATGATGATTAAGTGAAATTGAGTTCATTTTGCCATGAAAATAAGCCATCCCACATACAATTTTTTTTAGGAGCCCACATACAAAACTTGCATTAAAAAGATACGATTTAAACCGTATTTTCGTGATTGGTCCATTCATTAGTAATTAATTGAAATTGCTCGAGATGCATATGACATGTGTACATGGTCCAACTTGGCATGCACGAATGTGGATGACCAATTTTCTCCCATCGTTGATCGGAAAAAAATTATGTGCGACCCGGGCCATACCTTCCTTGTCCTTAGATCCTCTTCCTCAGCTAAATACTGACGCGTGGCAAAACAAATCTCAAAGGTTCTTCTCCTTTGTCGCATGCTCTCGGTGACGCCACCGCAACTCTTCAATTTCGTGGAACCACCGATGCTCCGTCTTATCTTCCCTCCCTCTTCTCTCTTCCTCTCGTCTCAAATCACGACACGACGGCGTCTCAGCTACTTTGCTAGGGCTAGCGGCCTCAGTGGATGGAAATTGGATGAGTAGCGGTTGCAATCACAAGTCGGCAACGACCAGAAGCACAACCATTTTATTGCTTTAAGATTCGTTTTTCCACAAGCCAGCAAATGGAGAGGGTCAAGCGAACTGGAGTGTGTGACCATGTCATATTATGAGTTTTTTCCCTCGCTGATCTACATGTCCATTATTTAGGACTAATCCGCCTTAATTATAGAAGCCCATATCCATGCGTTCACAATCCCATTTAATTACGACACACATTTCTATTTTAATGAGAGCCAACAAGCAGCGGCGTACACTTCCTTTCCAATCAAGTTTACACATGCAATGCATGGCAGCCCACAAACTCCTCTAATTATTTGCAAATGTCACGCTCATGCTCACCATTTTATTTAATTTAATCTGATCCCAATCAATTAAGGCACGCACCGATCAGCCCATAAATCCCTCTTTTCCAATCCAGTTTACATCATGCAATGCTTGGCGCCCCATCAATCCCTTTTAATTATGCAAATACTCACCTTTAATGTGATTTCAATCCAATCAATTAAGGCACATTTAGCCCACAAATCTGTCTTTCCAATTGAGTCATCTCCTCTGTTCTATTTTCCATTCTTTGATTTTGGAGAGTTTCTTTTGTAATTTTTTTTATTTTGGACGTTGACTGTTGATATTCTATACAATCTGTGACGTATAGAAATTGAAATTATTTGATGTCATGCACCGAGGTGGTATTATTTAATTGTCGATACGCGCTCTTTTTTAATATAAATCTCTCTTTTATTTTCTAAGCCCACTTGCATGGCTCCTGACAATGAGAATTCCTCTAATTTTTAGAAAAGCCGATAAGAATTTCTTTAGTAGAATCAGCTCGTGGCCCATAAGTGCAGCGGCTGCCCAGTACAGGCTTCGAACTATTTTTTTCGAATTCAAAACAACTCGGCCCATGATTAGCTTTATTAAGGGGGTAACCGGATCTTCTAACATCATAGGATTCCTAGCCCAATTGGCTCCCCGTGTAAATTGTGGGCCGGAGGTCTGAAGTTCGAATCTGATGCCACAATATTTTTTGCTGCTGCCACACATCCGAATTAGTACCACATTGAAAATTTAAAAAAAACTCAAAAAATTCCGAAAAATAATAATATAGGTGAACGGATGAAAAAATCAGCGAAACGCACCTTGCTTTATTAGTAGGTATAGATTGCGGGCTCTGCCCGCCCTTTTCCGATTTCTTCTGCGATATCATGAACACATACATGCTTCATCTCCTTGACTTCACCCCCAACGCCGTTCTGACAATGACGGTTTTCGCACATCTTTGCGAGAACTTCGTCGGAATCCACCCCAACGTTGCCCTTTTCCGCCACTATTTCATGCCCCGGGTCGAGAAAGGAGAGCCCTTGTCTGGCGGGGTCTCTTGGATCTCGAGGGCCGGCAAGAAGGAGGTGTATCTGGAGGGGGAGCTCCGCAGCAAATGGGACGAGTGGAGGGCTGAATGGTATTGGATTGTTGACGCAGATCCGCAGCCATTCACCAATTTGCGCCAAACCCGAGTGGTGCGCGGCGGTGACTGGAGCGCTCTGGCGGCGGATGATGCTAAGTTGAAGATCGCCACCACCCGGATTCTGCGACTCAGGCTTGCCGGGCTCACTGTATGGGGCTGTTGGCGCGGACTTCCTTCGCCGCCGCATCGCCCCTCTGCAGGAGAGGGGGAGGCCCGCCTGGCTGTTCGGGGGCCCGGCAGATATCATGAGGCTGCACCCAGGCCTCAATTTTAACTTCACTATTTTGGAGTTGGATGGGATGCTCAAGGATTTGTTCAAGCACGACCCCAACCACCCGGAATGGTTCAGCTGCCGTAGGGCGTCATCCCACTGTGCAACAACTCCCAGCTTGATCGCATCCGCGCAATGATGCCGGAGTGCGACTCGCACGGGATTATCCCAACTTGGCGGGAGCCCTCCGACGACATTGTGCGACAATTCTTTGACGGCCTGGTGGAGGTAGTAGTCCGTGCCGACGAGCAGAGGCTCCTCACCCACGACACCACCGACGACGAGATGCGGTACATCGCTACCAGGGCTGAAGAGGCGGCGGCAGCCGCTTCCGCGGGCGAGTTCGGTTTCACGTTGGAGGAGGCAGAGGCAGCCGAGGTGGCAAGCCTTGCCGACCGAGAGGACCTTGGCGGGGAGGTCGTTGGCGAGGGGGAGCCCGAAGCCGAGGCGAGCGAGCCTGCCGGGGGCGCAAGTGGCCATCCATCTTCGAGTAGCTTGCCGCAGACGAGGCCCTCGGAGCAGCCCCCAGCTCAACCAAGGAGGCGCCTCCGCAGGACCGGAGACACAGCAGGGCGGCAGACAGGCCAACAGCCGCCGCGCCGCGGGACACGCTCCACCGCGCCAAGCACCGCTGACACGGGAGCATCTCATGCCGCGCCGGCAACTGGAGAGGGGTCTTCTCGGGCCGCCACTTCCGATCCTGCTGCAGCTCCCGCCAAGCGCCCAAGGGAGCCTACTCCTCCACCTCGTCACGCAGAAAGGGTACCTGACTTCGACCTTTCCGCGCTCAGCTCCGACGAGGAGGAAGAAGAGGAGGAGGAGTAAGACTTTCTTCCTGTTGTATTTATACTTCTTCGTTTCTTGCTGTTTCTTGTCTTGTATATGATCTGCTTCCCTCTGAACCTCGTTCCATTTCAGGACTCTGGCCGAGAGAGCGGCAAAGAGGGCCAAGGTCCCCGTGGCAGTCATCGAGGATGATCCTGCTGTGACAGCAGAGGACGCATCCGAGACCACCGTGACGGACCCGGCAACCTCTCCCCGGAGCAGCCCCCAGCGCAGCCCCCAACGTAAGTATTTGTTCACTTTCTGTTGTGGGGCGCGCATAAGTGTGATTTCCTTGTTGACATCTTGATTGTTGATTTACTTGTGTAGGAGCAGAACAGGCCCATCAGGAACAACCAGAAGTCGCTCCTGAGGTGCTGTCTGCTTTGACTACACCGCCAAGGGGCGATTCCCTGACGAGGGAGCGCTCCCCGGCAAGGGAGAGGTCCCCGGCAAGGGGTAGTTCCCCGGCAAGGGGCGGGACCAGCGAGCCTTCGATGGTGGAGCCCATGGTCACAGAGCCCAGCACAGGTAACCCTCCTTGTCGGAAATTTTCAATTGGGTTCTTCTTCTTCTGGTCTTCTTTTTGGATATTTGCGTGACTTTTCCTTCCTCTTCCTGTCTTCAGATCCCCCTCCCACAGATCCGATGGAGACTGAGGCCACCGGCAAGGAGGACGCACGCGGCAACACTGAAGATGTCGCCGGCGCCGAGGAAGAGGCCGACGCTGACAACCCCGTCGGCGAAGAGTCCGCCAAGGCTGCCGGCGCAGGAGCTGGCGAGGGGTCCGGCGATCGCACTGACAACCTTGAGGGCGCAAGAGCGCAAGGCGCTACACTGACCGCCGACCCCTCTGCCGCTGATGCAGCACCGGGCCCCGAGGAGCCCCAGCCCGGTGCCTACTTGAAGGCCGGCGAGGGTGTCTTCACCCATCTTCCCTGGGCGTCGAGCTCCAGGGCGCCGATCGAGGGAGAGTCTTTTGACGGAGAGGTGCTCGCCTCCGCTGGGCTGACAGTGGTTGACGCACCAAGCAGCAGCGGCGGCGAGTCCGAGGAGGAGCAGTTGCTCCGGAAGTTGGTGTCACTCTACCGCACCCGCCAAGCGAAGCTGGAGTCCCGGGAAGCGCTTGTCGCGCAGGCGGGAGTTGACATAGAGAAGCATGCGGAGGAGCTCCAGAGCCACAACCAAGAGGCCCTCCAGTCCATTGCGGAGGAGAGGGCGCAGCTTGTCGAGGCGCGGAAGGCCTTCATCCTCGAGAAGGCAGAAGCCGAAGAGCAGTAGCGGCTTGCCGCCGAGGATCTGTCCACGCGAGAAGGCGAGCTGACGCAGAGGAAGGTCAACTTGGGCTGTTATGAAGAGGAGCTCGCCGCACGCGAGCAATCACTTGGCGGGGCACTCAAGGAAGCGAAGGACGCTGCCACAGCTGCTGAGTCCGCCAAGAAGGAATTGGAGGTGAAGGTGACGCAGCTAGAGGCTGATATGAAAGGGAAGAATGAGGAGCTTGCCGCACTCCAGCGCGAACGCGAGAAGGATGCCCTTGCTCATGGCGATCTGCAAGTTCAACTCGCCGACAAGGGCAAGGAACTGAACGCCGCCAAGGACTCAAATGCTGATCTGGAGCTGAAGCTGGCCACACTGACGGAGACGCTGGACGGCGCCAAGAAGCGAGAGGATGACTTGAAGAAAGAGATCAAGGACAACGAGGAGCTGTTAACGAGGGCCGCCGAGACTCAAAACACCTTCAGGGCTACGGTGGAGCTCTGGAAGGAGGGCCTTGTCAACATCGCTGCAACCATCGACGAGGAGCTGGCACAACTGGACTTGGCGGGCTTCGGGTACTCCACTGACGAGAATCTTCAACCCAGCGCCAAGCTCACTCTATTCTTCAAGGGCGTGGTGACGGCTCTCCAGCAACTCCGGGAAAGGATCCCAAAGCAACTGGCTGACGAGTCGCGCGCCATCTGTGCTAGAGTCTTGGAGAAGGTGTTAGTGAAGGTGCTCTTCCGCAATCCGAACCTCAACCTCACCAACGTTCTCAAGAAGCAGCCGGCGGGTGCTGATCTTGCAGAGCTCAAGGCCCTTGTCGCACCCATTGTGGACAAGGTGAATGAAGTCAGAAGGGTCGACGGCGATCGTGTAGATTAGGCCGCCCTTTTCTTCCTTTTTCTTGCCGCTGCCAGATATGTCACAGGAACAATCCATTAGAGCGCGCAAGTTATTTATTGTAATATAACTTTATCCTGGGTAGTACTTGCTATGTTATTTCCTTTACTTGGGTCCCTCCTTTGTATGTTTTTACCCTACGCTTTTAGGGGACTTGCCGGCGCAGGCACCCTTGCCGTGAGCGCTGAGTGCGGAACATCAGCCGCCTGCTGGCGGTGTTGCCTCCGGCAAGAAACCTTGTCGGAACTAGTCGCAGCACACTCACATTGTTGAGCGGACTCGAAACAAAGTAAGGGCACAACTAGCCATGAGTCGGTTCCTCCGCGCACAGGTTTTCCATACAAAGCACGGTCGTTCAAGGAAGATAACTTCAAAATTTAAAACTGATTGTGCTCAAACTTTGGCAACTTAGTTTTTCTCTCGTCTGCGTCCCGGCAAGGCTATACTTCTTTCAACGACGCCTGGTCCACACCTTTATCCTCTCCTTCCCCCCCGGTGAACTTGTGGGCGAAGGAACCTTCTTTTTGAGAAAAAGAAAGAAGAGAAAATAAAGATATGGAGCCTTAAGGCTCGCTATTGCTTACCGGGGGCAAGTGCTGCACAAAGTGTCAGATTATACATGCAAAAGAAAAGAAAGCATGAAATTTGACAACATTTGCAGAGCATATGATCTTTATTTATGCATGGGATCTGCGCCCGGCTTTGTACAAAGGGTTACATGCAACAGCGGCAAGGCTTGTACAAAAGGTGGTTGTCGGAACAGCTGGTTCCGGCAACCGCGCCTCATGGGTAAAACTTACGAAGATGCTCTATGTTACAGGAGTTGCTCACCGGAAAGCCATCTTCGGTCTCAAGGCGGACAGCGCCGGGCCTAGTGACTCGTTTTACTCGATAAGGGCCTTCCCACTTCGGCGTCAACTTGTTGGAATTCTTGGCGGATTGAACGCGCCGAAGAACAAGGTCGCCTTCCTCGAAACTTCTGGCATTAACTTTGCGGCTATGGTAGCGACACAAAGCTTGCTGGTAGCGAGCAGCTCGTACAGCAGCCTGAAGACGATCCTCCTCAAGGAGTAGCGCGTCATCTTCCCGCAGCTGCTCTTGCTCAAGCTCATCATAAGAGAGCACTCGAGGCGATCCGTATACGAGTTCCGTGGGGAGAACTGCCTCTGCTCCGTAGACTAGAGCAAAAGGTGTCTGGCCAGTGGCTTGATTTGGCGTCGTCCTGATCGACCAAAGAACCACTGGCAGCTCCTCAATCCAATTTCTTCCGCACTTGTGCAGCCTGTCAAAAGTCCTGGTCTTGATCCCGCGCAGCACTTCAGCGTTTGCCCTCTCCGCTTGACCGTTGCTTCTCGGGTGAGCAACAAAAGTGAAGCAGATCTTGGCGCCAAGATCTTGGACGTACTGCATGAAGGTGCGGCTCATGAATTGTGTGCCATTGTCGGTGATGATCCTGTTAGGGACTCCGAAACGGCAAACAATCAACCAGAAGAACTTGACTGCTGACTGTGTTGTCACCTTCCTCACTGCTTCCACCTCTGGCCACTTTGTGAACTTGTCGATTGCCACGTACAAGTACTCAAAGCCCCCGACAGCTCGGGGAAAGGGGCCGAGGATGTCGAGCCCCCAGACCAAAAATGGCCAGGATAAAGGGATCGTCTGGAGAGCTTGAGCTGGTTGATGTATCTGCTTGGAATGGAACTGGCACGCTTGACACTTGGTTACTTGTGCAGTTGCATCCTGGAGGGCTGTTGGCCAAAAGAAACCTTGCCGGAAGGCTTTGCCGGCAAGTGCTCTTGCGCCAATGTGGTGACCACATATGCCTCCATGTATCTCCGCCAACAGCTCCTGTCCATCTTCCCGGGGAATGCACTTCAGTTTCACTCCGTTGAATCTTCCTCTGTACAGTATGTCATCGACAAACTGGTACATACTTGATTGTCGGGCTACTCTCTCGGCTTCTTCTTGCTCTTCGGGAAGTTCTCCTATTTGAAGGAAACGGACGATCTGCTGTGCCCATGTCGGAGCTTGTGGCTCGACGACAAGGACTAAAGGCGCAAATGCTGCTGCGGGAACATCTGCTTCCACGGCAAGAATCTGCGATTCAGCCGGAGCTTGATGTTCCCCGGTAAGCTTGCCGGAGCAAAACTTGTCGGGAGCATCTGCTTCAACGAGACAAACCCTAGGGCTTGTCGGAGCAGACTGCTCCTCATCACTCTTTGTGTTGATCTTGGGGACCTTCTTGACGGCGGCTTCGGGGAGCTCAGCCGGAAAGTAGTCACCAGAAATCAACTTTCTCTTCTTGCTCTATCCAGTTGATGGTGTTACAGATGGTTGAGTCAGCTTGAGCACAAAGATCCCTAGTTCCACAGGCAACTTGAGTGCAGCGCATTTTGACAGGCCATCTGCAATGTCGTTCTGAGCTCTCAGAACATGTTCCATCTGCAGGCCGTCAAAATGCTCTTCCAACTTCCTCACTTCATCAATGTAGGCCTCCATCAACGGACTCTGATAATCTTTGTTCACTTGGCGGACGACAAGCTGCGAGTCACCCCTGACAATGAGCTTCTTGATCCCAAGGTCTGCCGCAATCCTAAGTCCGGCAAGCAAGCCCTCATACTCTGCAGAATTGTTTGTCGCTTGCTCCTTGGGAAGGTGCATCTGGACCACGTACTTGAGGTGCTCTCCGGTGGGTGCGACAAGTAACACACCCGCACCGGCGCCTTGCAGTGAGAAGGCACCATCAAAGTGCATGATCCATTCTTTACTTGCCTCCTTGACGGGGATGCTCGTTTCTGGAGTTTCTTCATCAGGTGTTGGCGTCCACTCTGCTATGAATTCTGCCAATGCTTGGCTCTGGATAGTTGAAGTACTCTCGAACTTGAGGCCAAAGCTCGACAGTTCCAGTGCCCACTCGACAATCCTGCCTATTGCTTCTGGATTCTGTAATATCCTCTTCAACAGAAAGCGAGTGACAACTGTGATCTCATGTGCTTGAAAGTAATGGCACAGCTTCCTCGATGCCATGAGAAGGCCGAAAAGCAACTTCTGCACTCCAGAGTACCTTAACCTAGCCCCCTGTAGAAGGGAACTGACAAAATAAACTGGGCGCTGCACCATCTTCTTTTGTTTCTCTTCCTGCGGCTGCACAGATCCATCCTTGTCGGGACCAGAGCTTGTCGGGGAAGTCCCCTGGTTGTCGCTGGACTCGCTTGCCGCGGTCGCTGGCTCATCATCCGCCTCCCTTTCCGCTACTGACGCAGCACTAACCACTTGATCGGTTGCCGCTAGATACAGCAGCAACATTTCTTGTGGCTTAGGTGCAACAAGTATTGGAGTGGAGGACAGGTATCTCTTCAAGTCCTGCAGCGCAGCCTCCGCTTCCGGAGTCCATTTCATTGGACCTGCCTTTTTCAAAATTTTGAAAAATGGCAGGGCGCGCTCAGCAGACTTAGAGATGAACCTACTGAGAGCAGCAACGCAGCCGGCAAGCCTTCGCACATCCTTGACGCGCTTCGGTGCTTCGATCTGCTCAATGGCCTTGATCTTGTCGGGATTAGCTTCAATCCCCCTCTGGGATACAAAGAACCCGAGAAGCTTGCCGGAAGGAACTCCAAACACGCACTTCTTGGGGTTCAACTTGAGATTGATCTTGTGCAGATTTGCAAAGGTCTCGTCCAAATCTTGGACCAAAGTTGCTCTGTCCTTGCTCTTGACCACTATGTCATCCATGTAAGCTTCTACATTCCTGTGTAACTGTGGCTCAAAAGCGTGACTGACTACTCTCGCAAATGTTGAACCAACATTCTTTAGTCCGAAAGGCATCCGTACAAAGCAGTACGTGCCACATGGAGTAATGAATGTGGTTTTCTCTTCATCTTCTTCTGCCATGAAGATCTGATGATATCCTGAGTATGCATCAAGAAATGAAAGCAAATCACATCCGGCCGTGGAGTCGACAATCTGGTCAATGCGCAGCAAGGGAAATGGATCCTTGGGACAAGCTTTATTAACATCAGTGAAGTCAATACAAAGCCTCCATTTCCCGTTCGCCTTGCGCACGACTACTGGATTGGCTAACCACGTTGGGTGGAGTACTCCTCAGACAAGGCCTGCTGCTTCCAACTTCTTGATCTCTTCGGCAATGAACTCTTGGCGTTCCACCGCTTGCTTCCTAACTCTCTGCTTGACGGGCCGCGCGTGAGGACAAATGGCAAGGTGGTGCTCAATTACTTTCCTGGGAACAGCGGGGATGTCAGACGGTTGCCATGCAAACACATCGACATTCGCCCGTAGGAAAGCAACGAGCGCGCTTTCCTATTTGGGGTCAAGCGTGGCACTGATGGTGAAGGTACCACCAGTGTCGTCCTCCTTGGCGGCCACTTTCTTGGTCTCTGGTGAAGCTGTCTTTGCCTTCTTGCACTTGCCGGTGGAGCTCGATGGTGCGTCCTCAATGGTAGCGCAGCACTCCGAAGAGGTGCATTTGCCGGAGTGGGCATCAGAGCTACTCTTGCCGGACTTGGTCTTCTTCTTCCCCCCGGGAGCTTCAGCGGCAAGTGTCTTGCGATCTGCTGCGGCTGCTGCTTCCCGGTAGATCTTGTCGGTACAGATAAGAGCATCTTTCTTGTCGCCGGGGACAGAAATGACACTTATCGGACCGGGCATCTTGAGCATGTTGTAGGCGTAGTGAGAGGCTGCCATGAACTTGGCGAGCGCTGGTCGACCGAGTATCCCATTGTAGGGCAATGGGAAATCAGCAATGTCAAAGGTGACTTTCTCTGTCCTAAAATTCAGCTCACTGCCAAATGTCACTGGCAGTGTAATCTTCCCCTTCGGCTTGCTCCTTCCTGGGTTGATTCCTTGGAAAGTGCCAGTCTCTTCGAGCTCGCTGTCGAGGATCTGGAGTCTCTTGAGCACCGCGGAGGAGATCAGATTCAAGCCGGCCCCACCGTCAACCAGCATCTTTGTGACCTTGAGGTTGCGGATAGTTGGGGAAACCAACATCGGCAAGCACCGGACCGCAGTTACGCGATCAGGGTGATCCTCAACATCAAAGATGATGGGCGTGCTAGACCACTTCAGAGGCTTGCGCGAGTCGACCGACGGTTCTGCTGCATTTACTTCCCGCACCCACTATTTGAGTTGGCGGTGCGAAGTATGCAGAGAAGCACCGCCGTCGACGCACAAAACCTTTGTTGCTTTCTGAAACTCCTGCTCGTCGGCCTTATCCTCATCCATCTCTTCATCTTCGTCTTCGTCTTCATCCTTGTCGCGGCCGCGGGGAGGCCTGTCTCCTTGCCGCTGCTTAGCCTTGCCACGGCGCCCTCCCCGGGCGGGACGCTTCTTGCCGGATCCTCCACCACCTTCTTGGGCCTTCTCCTTGTCGCGACGCTCGTATTCAGCTTTCTGTAGCTCAACAAGCTGCTCAACCTTCTTGCAAGTCTGGAGATCATGGCCCTTGGTGCGGTGGATCTTGCAGTACTGCTTGCCGGAGCCGTCCTGCTTGTCGGTGGCCACCACAGCCTCGCCGGATTCACCAGCTTTGGCTTTCTCGGCGCCACCTCCGTTGTCGGACTGCTCGACAACTAGCACATCCTTAGCCTTCCTCTTTCAGTTATTTCGCCTCCGGTTCTTCTTTGCCAGGGCGGCATCATCACTGTCAGACCCTTCTGCTCCTGCATTCTCTCCGGGGAGTTTCCTCCCTTCTTCAGCACGCGCACACTTGTCGGCCAGAGCATATAGCTCGCTGACATCTCTGATTTTGCACATCGCCATCTCCTCCCTCATCCTACGATTATGCACGTTCTGATGGAACACGCTGATAACCGCGGCAGGGTGGACCTCTGGGATGTTGCACTGCACCTGGCTGAATCTTTGAATGTACTTGCGCAGGGGTTCTCCTTCTTTCTGGGCGAGCAGATGAAGATCGCTCTCCTGGCCATGGGGCTTGTGGCCGCCTGTGAAGGCGCCGACAAACTGATGGCACAAATCTGCCCATGAGGAGATGGAGTTGTCCGGCAAGTGCATGAGCCAAGATCTGACGTTGGGTTTGAGCACCAATGGGAAGTAGTTGGCGAGGATCTTCTCGTCGCGCTCCCTGACAGCCTGCACCGCGATGGTGTAGACGCTGAGGAACTTTGACGGATGTATCCTGCCATCGTACTTCTCGGGTACGTCTGGCTTGAAGTTCTTGGTACTGGGCCACTAGACCTGCCGCAGCTCACGAGTGAACGCAGGGCAACCTACCGCGTACGGCAAGTCGCCTGGTTCCCCTGGCGCATGCATATCAACAGTGGGCCCAGCGCGCTGGTCTGACTGACGCCGCGCTTCTCTTCGACGCTCGATGCGAGTACGAGCGTCTTCTTGCCGTCGTTCTTGGAGAACTTGGCGCTGATCGCGACGAGCTCGTGGGTCCGACGACGCGGTGGAGTCGGTGTCGAGGTTAGCCCGGTGAGTCGGCGATCTTAGCCTTCGGGGCGGGGAGTGCACAGTGGTGGCACCCCCACCGGTCTTGTCGCCACCGGCTTGTGCCTGGGCGTCTTGCCGAGGCTTCGACGTGCTCAGTTGCCAGGGCTTGTCGCCGTTGGCGAAGCCGATGAGGCTCTGGATGGTGATCCTCCAGTCGTCGATCTTGTCCGGCGCTGGAGGGTAGTCTAGTAGCAGTTGGGCTCGAGCCAACGCTTCTTCTAGGGTTTTTGGCGGCGGGGGCGAACGACGCGAGGATCGGGATATGCTCAAACTTCTAGCAGTGTTAGAAGGAGCAACATCTCGTCCAGGCGACCGTTCCGCGCTCGCGCCAACATGCTGGCGTGTATGTTGGCCTTGAGCATCCCGCGATCCGCCAGCTTGGCCTTGTTCTAACGCGAGCACGGTGCTAGGAGCACCATGGCGTTGTCGATCCCACGCCTCCTGAGAGGGGCGCGGCGCATGTACGGACGCCGAAGTTTGTGGGGCCTTGTCCTTGGATCTGGTGACAATGTGGGTTCCCCCGTCGGCGCCCGTTCCTCCGCCGGCGTCCACTCCACCGCCCGTTTGCTCCGGTGGCGGTGGAATCGACGCAGACGGACCAACCACCTCTGAAGCCTTCTTCTTCGGTGGCATGTCGATGAAGATGATGATGTAGCGCGCGCGAGCACCGGATCAGGTTCGCACAACCTCGACGCACCCTACCTAGCGCGCCAAAGATGTCGTGGGAAACGAGCACCTATGGGGCAGGGCCCCTTCTCGGTCCGGCAGGGAGCGGAGGGCGCACGAAGAGCAGATCAAGGCGAAGCACGCGAGGGATTTTACCCAGCTTCGGAGCTCTCCGGAGAGATAAAACTCCTACTGCTGCTTTGTGTTTATATTCTGTTCTTGCTCGAGAGCGTGAGTGTGTTGTAGTTTCGAATGAGTCGAACCCCCTCTACGTTGCGCATGGGCCTCCTTTTATAGGCTAAAGGGGTCACCGACAGGTGGCAACGTAGTCAGGGGTAAAAATGTAAAAAGAGGGGTTGGTACAACCGCTATCCACAGTGCACCCTACCTAACTCTGACGGCAGGGGACAAGGGCATTTAATACCCGTCGGATCGCCCAAACAGTGCAGAAAACAACCGTTTGGGGCGCCACCGCTTGCCACGATGGCCTTCTCGTCATCTCCACTTGCCACCTCGCACCGCTTGGCTGCACAGCTACCCGCCACGTGCGCCAGGAACGATCCTGCGGCGACACGTCGTCGGATGCGCTGGAGCGTGGGCGCAGAGTGTGGTGGCTTCGCCGCGGCAAGCGCCTTGCCGCGGTTGTTGTCTTGTCGCACCCGAAAGCTTGTCGCTCGCCGGGTCTTGCCGGGACGCGCGGCGCGTCGCGGTAAGTTTCTTGGCTGGCCCTCCCGGCAAGCTCCTCTTGCCGGGGCCTTGTCCTTCCCGGCAAGCTCCTCTTGCCGGGGCCTTGTCTTCTTAGTCGAAACACTTTGTTCTTGAATGGCATCAATAGGAATAGAGGAGGATCTTGGCAGACGCCCGACAAGCCTTGCCGCGGGACGCTGCGACTGCCCGTGCACAAGTTCGGGATACTAAGGTACCCCTACTTTAGTACACCGACATCTTGCCTCCTGTAACCAGCACTGCATCGCCTCGTGGCCTTAATGTTTTATTAGTATAGTACTCCCTTCGTTCCCAAATATAAGTCTTTCTAAAGATTCCAGCAAGTGACTACTACATACGGAGCAAAATGAGTGAATCTACACTCTAAGCTATGTCTACATACATCTGTATGTTGTATTCCATTTGAACTAGTATCTAAAAAGGCTTATATTTATGAATGGAGGGAGTATATGGCATTTTTTATTCCAGTCGTAACGTTTTCACTGTGAGGTGGGGCCGCAGTTGAGCAAACCCACCCCACCCACCAGGCGTCGGCTGAGTTTAGAATTAGAATAGAGAAATGAGGGAGGAGAGCTAGCTGTAGCACGGATGCTGTTGTCAGATGGGACTCGTGTTTATAGAATAGGAGTACTGAGCACTCGTGCCTCTTTTTTTGAGGGGAAAATTAGTCGTATGTCTAGTACCACTAGTTGGGTGCGTGCGACCTGTAGCTGTCATCACTTTAGGTCTCCTTTTCGAAAAGCGGCTACGCTTCACAGTACATATTTTTTCACGCATTTATCCTCCTATATGTACTCCTAGGCTATTTCCACGTGCTCCCTTTCGCCGACATGTGGGACATAGAGCTTCTGGGTCGTAGTGCATGCACGACTCGGAGCATAAGCCGGGGTACTTCACATTTCAGACCTCATGAATTACATGCAGACCTCCCGCAGAAGAATAAATAAATCAATGAATTACTACATGAAACCGGATTATTTTCATGGAAACCGGAGCACGTTCATTAAATTTTGGACATAACACGTTATAAAAAATGACCAGACCTAAACCAGTCTGAGGGCCTCTTTGATTTTTCCCGAAAAAAGGCCTCTTTGATTCGCAGGATACTAAAAACACAGGAATGGGGAAAGTATGATGACGATGAACCGAGACGAGGATAACTCTAACTCAGTTAGAGGTTAGAGTTAGATTCTAACCCTGAACTAACTCTAAACCAAAGAGGTGTATGGATGGCAGGGTTAGATTGACAATAAATGCTCTATCTCAATCATTTGAATACTTTGGACCCTATTTTTAGTCAGACTAAAATAAGTCCCTTGGATCCAAGCACCCTCTTGGTGTGGCTGGCTCTTCTGTGGCCTCCTCCTGCTCACAATTGACATAAACGAACCATCTATACAAATCAAGCATGCAAAACATGATAATTTTTACTTTGTCCATACAAATGAGATATCCCACTTAAACATACAAGTCGTCAATCAAGCTTCACAAAATAAGAAAACACTTCATGAAACAAAGAATGAGCTAACTCATCATGGAAGTCGTTCACGATAGGGAGGGAGCCTGGAGCCCCTCAAGCACCGAGGGAGGAGCTCGCCATCGTCGCTCTAGAGGAAGGCTCTGTAGAGCCCAAGCTCTGGGAACCCCCCCGACGCCGGCCCTTGCGAGTTGAGGTCGACACCGGCATGGGTAGCAGGGTCGCTTGCCGCCGACTGGGAACTTAATCTTTGGGCCTCTAGAAATAATGCAAGCCTGTAACTAAAATACCTAGAAAGGTGAACTGAATCTTTGGGCCTCTAGAAATAATGCAAGCCTTTAACTAAAATACCTAGAAAGGTGAACTGAATCTTTGGGCCTCTAGAAATAATGCAAGCCTGAAACTTAAATACCTAGAAAGGTGAACTGAATCTTTGGGCCTCTAGAAATAAGGCAAGCCTGAAACTGAAATGCCTAGAAAGGTGAACTGAATCTTTGGGCCTCTAGAAATAATACAAGCCTGAAACTGAAATACCTAGAAAGGTGAACTGAATCTTTGGCCCTCTAGAAATAATGCAAGCCTTAAACTCAAGTACCTAGAAAGGTGAACTGATTCTTTGGGCCTCTAGAAACAATGCAAGACTGAAATTGAAATACCTAGAAAGGTGAACTGAATCTTTGGGCCTCTACAAATAATGCAAGCCTCAAATTGAAATACCTAGAAAGGTGACCTGAATCTTTGGGCCTCTAGAAAGATCTATTACCTCCTCAAGCAGCATCAAACAATTCCATGCATGCACCATAAATCTATAGCAAGTTTGATCAGGATCTACTTTTCCAAATTAGAATTAGCGCTAGAGCAAGCAAGATCAATGATATGGCCGTGAGACAGAGAAGGAACGAACAAACTCACCCCTCTCGTGACCTCCCTAGTAGATGCACCACCGCCGCGCACGACAGAGGGAGAAAAACGACTGGTGAAAGGGGAGCGGGGCCCGATCCTCTGCCCGTGCCGTTCTCTCCGACACAGCGCCGGCTCGGGAGGTCCTCCGACCCTTCTTCCTCTGTGTTGTATTGTTCGCAGATCCGACCTGCCGCCGTTGACATCCCAGCGACCCTCTGGTATAAGTTCTTCGAAAGCGGCCTTGCTCTACTGCCCCAGCTCCCCACGTGTCTGCATGTGCATCTTTTTCTACTCCCATCAGCTCTTCCAAAGCCACCTAAATTTTTAGTATCATTAGAGGTAAAGCTACTTCTTGCATTCGAATCTACGGCTTTGTTCAAACAATGAAGAAAGGGGGGGAAAGTTATAGCATGAATCTAGGACTTGATTCAAAGAGGAAATAATATGGTGAAAGTAGTAGAGACGGGATACCCAACCGGTCTCTTGGTTGAAAAGGGAAATAATGGGAAAACGTAGTACAAACTGGATAAGGAAGAGATCTATTATTGGTTGAAAAAAGGATAGAAAGTGGCGGCTGGTGGACAAGTCAACAGAGTATGTCCAGGATTAGATTTGCTGCCATCACATAGTAAAAGGTCTCCAGGATTAGATTTGCTTCCCTCACATAGTAAAAGGTCTCAGGATTAGATTTGCTGTCCTCACATAGTAAAAGGTCTCAGGATTAGATTTGCTGCCCTCACATAGTAAAAGGTCTCAGGATTAGATTTGCTGCCCTCACATAGTAAAAGGTCTCCAGGATTAGATTTGCTGCCCTCACATAGTAAAAGGTCTCCAGGATTAGGTTTGCTGCCCTCACATAGCGTGAACAAGCTCGGCATCACCACTTTATGCCTCCTTGTAGGTACATTGTGTTGATGCGTCCACTGTCGCATGTCCTTATACCAATCTTTTGCTGTTGTTAATGTAAGGGCGCATGTAAAATGAAGCGATCACACTGTTACCTTAGGGACATGTCTAACCAGTGTTATTGTTAATCTAATGCCTCCAATGATAAGATGCAATTAAACTGTGTTACAAATGGCACTCCTGCTGTTTTTCCCCAGTATGATAAGTAAGTTGCTCCTTTACGCTACTGAGTGTCCTGGTGTCCCCATGGTCCCATGCCCTTAAACCAACTCTTTAGCTGTTGTTGATTTACTGTGTCTAGTAAACAAGCAATGCCACCATTAAAGTAATCCCATATCTGAGGAATCTCATTGTTGATCGTAATGCTTCTGGTAACATGAAGCATTGCTGATGTTTTAAAATTTCTACTATCCTTGCGTGATTGCCATGAACATAATTAAGATGCTTCTTTTTATTTTGTATATGTTTTGTATATTCTTATTGACCAGCAACTGTTTACTTTCTATCATCTTGTGCAGATAGGGATATCCATTTCACCTTGTTGCTATTGTGACCTTTTGGTGAACTGCACAAAACACTTTTTTTGGAATGAGTGTCTTGTGTAGTTCAACTAAAATGTCACGTGGGCAACATCTCTCAATTTTGGTGGAACTGCACAAAATGGTGATTGGAGTTTCCAAAATCTCCGTCAAGTTCTGCTGGTAATCTCGTGCAACATTTTATTAGCCTTTGCAAGATGGAGTCGTCACTGTCACCACAATGGCACTTTATTTTAGTGGAACTATACAAAAGGATAAGAAAATTATAGTTGCACCTTACATGAGCCGGACAGCCAACCTTAATGTTCCTCAATTTTAGTGCAAGTACTAAAGATGAACCTGCCAGCTCACAAGAGCAAGTACTTCTTGCTAGCTGAATGATGCAATCTTTGCTTCATTTTAGGTAAACCGCAGAAAAAGGCGCATGAATTGAATCATGGAACTCCAGGCAGACCTCATCCTAGTGGAGCTGGAGGTTGAGTTCAAGGAGGCCGCTATTAAAGTGAAATCATGCTCTCCTGTCTCCTTGTTTGTGTTGTGCAAACATGCTGTGCAAACGAGAATACTCAACTACAGATGTTGTGACGGTCAAGGGCATTCGCCAAGTTCTTCGATTGTATGACATGGCTCGCCAAGATGGATTTAATCCTGATATTCACCTTATCAAAAGGCTCTAATGGGTTGGTTCTGAATCTTGCAAGCTGGGAATCAATGAGATGTGTAGGCATCTTTGTTGTACTTATTATTTGAATCTTATTTGTTGGTTCTGAATCTTGCAAGCTGGGAATCAATGAGATGTGTTGGCATCTTTGTTGTACTTATTATTTGGATCTTATTTGTTGGTTCTGAATCTTGCAAGATGGGAATCAATGAGATGTGTAGGCATCTTTGTTGTACTTATTATTTGGATCTTATTTGTTGGTTCTGAATCTTGCAAAATGGGAAACACGGCATGATGATGCAGAGGACAGCAACCATAACAAACAGTTCAAACTTGGTAGTATTATCTTTGTGAAAGTGCGACAAATGTGCTGATCGTGTGCGTCCTGAGAATAATAATTCTAATTGTTGTGCATGTTGATCCCGTGGCACTGATAGAACGAGCCAATGCAGTGCTTGTTTTAAGTATAAATTTCTATTAAAGCTAATTAAATTTAGGTAATGTGACCACTAACTCCGGTTATTATAGTACCAATACAGACCCGCTCGTGAACCGACGTGTGGCGAGAGTAGGTTTCTTAATGGAGGCATTTGAATGCGCTGAGGGTGCATCTTCTGCCGGGCGTGCAGCATCCGAGGGAGGGGTAGTAACTGTTGTCGCCTGTACACACTCAGCTTACTTTTGAATCCAGTTCCCCAAGAGCTGAAAAATGAACTATTGTCGCCGCCTACACACTCGTTCACTCGAAGAGACTGCAATGGCGATCCGAGGGGTGAGCCTGCTGGATATGGACTTCAGCAAGGAGTTAGTTCGCTATTCAGTCCTATGGCTGTAACAAGTTGAATGTGATGTACACCAACGATACGGACTCGGTGAAGTTCTGCCTCGCCTCAGTCCTATGGCTGCACCAGGTTCTGGAGCATTAACCCATTTCATCGGCAGCGCCGACTGCACCTTCGCTACGGTGGAGAGAAGGAAGAACGCGACGATTCGGCCATCTGGTGCAACAAGCTTGTAGACATCCAGAAGCAATACAAGATCATCAGCAACGGGCAGGAGAAGGACTCCGTGGTTGACCTCGCTGAGACCATGATCGACCCCTGATACGCCAACATGAAAGAAGACGACCTGAACACGTGGGAGGTACCTCTGAATCTAGCCTACATAACCTACGCGGCCAAGGACGCATACGCATGCTACGATATGTACAGGCAGATCTTGGACATGAGGGTGTGTCCGCTTCCCATAACCGACGAGTACACGGACATCCGCAGCGTCATGATCAAGCGTGCCAGGAAGGTCTAGATGTTGTACTTTATATGTTTATAAGCACCTTTATCATCTGAGTGTTTCATGCATTAGCCTATGTGTCGTAATTCTCTGTTTTGTCCGAAATATTTCTTTTAAGAACCCATTAACCTGATTGCTTTTTTTAGTGGCTATTTGCTTATGTATGTAAACTAGTTCACTTGTCCGTTAAAAAAACTAGTTCACTCGGCTGCCGTGCTTTGAATCTCCTTCCTCCCAACATATTCCTCTCCTCAGGTGGACCCAGCAGGTCTCTGAATTTTCTCCCACTTTCTTTTTCGATGTAAACTGAGTTTTCTCCCAGTACTTTCCCCTAGAACCAACTCAACTGTCCCACGTCTAGCCTAAAAAATAATAATACCCCACGTCCTATTAACTCATCAAATTAAAATGATATTTTATTTTGTAAGTTGAAAGTTCTTACAAAATAATAATAATAATTGTTTATATATAACTTGCCAAGTTAACTCCTTGTGATTGCGTACATAAGCTTGCAAAGATTTTACTGACGTGCAATCATGTGTTTATGTTTTTATAACATTTCTCCGTCTAGCCCAACATGATATTTTCACCCAGCCCAGCAAGTCCGCGGATTTCGAGAAAAATGCAAATGGGATTTAAATGGGCTGCATAGATGCTACGTCATTTTTTCACCCAGCCCACCAAATGGACTAAAAAACAAATGGACTGGCTGACATGTGGGCCAGTAGGTCAAAGCCTAAGAAGGCATTGGATTTACATCCAACGACCGACATTCTTCTTCAATCTCTCGTCTTCTTCCCCCAGCGCCGCTGGAACCGCCTGCTCCAGCCTTCGGCGTCCAGTGGCGTTGTTTTGCGCTCCTTAGCGAAACGCTACCCCACCGACGGCTAGGCCATCCCTCCACTCTGCACCTCCTGTTATTCTCTGCCGAGTGTAGGCCCACCCCGCACCCGAACCAGTCAAGATTCCCACTCCTCTCCATCTGCGACTCCACTGCCGCGTCTTCCCCATCTCCGGGTCGTTCCAGTCTGGGGCCTTGCCGTCGTCCACCGCCTCGGTGCGCTCGGCGCGGCGTGGTCAACATACGAGAGTCATCGGAAGAGGACTGTATGTGGAGAGCCTGATGGTTGGGACCCACGAGGTCCATGGTCGCACGCAAGGAAAGTTCCTCCTTATTACACACTGTGCGTGGGAAGGGCTTCTGTATTTCGCGAAAAAACGTTCCCCCCGCTGACAGGTCGGACCCACCAGTGATATCTTCGCACGCAAGGAAGTGCCTCCTTATTACGCACCAAAAAATGAATACCCCCTGCAAGCTGGGACCGACCATACTGGGTGGCTGACTTGTGGGCCTACTAAGTTGACGAGGACAGAGGGCTTGGTCAATTTAGTCAATATGAACGATTCTAGCTCTAATGACCGTACGATGTCCATCCAACGGCCATAGTGCTTCTTCAACCTCTGGTCTTCTTGCTCCAGCCGCCCAAAGCAGCGCCGGTCGTGTTGCGTGCTCCTGCCTCTCATGGCCGGCTATGATGTCGCGGAGGCCTCACCGCCCCCTACTACTCCCACCGCTAGCCCAGGGTATCCCTCTACTCACCCAAACCCCCTGTTATTCTGCGGCGACAGCAGCCTCACGCCGCAGTCAAACCAGTGAACCCTCGTACTCCTCTCCGCGTGGGCATCCACTGCCGCATCTTCCCCGGCTCCGCGTCGTCCCCTTCCTAGGCCTTGCCGTCGTCCACCACCTTGGTGCTCTCGTTGCGGCGTGGTCAAAGTGGTCAACGACCGACTTCCATCGGAAGAGTACTGTACGTGGAGAGGCTGACAGCTGGGTCCAAGGCCACAACCCAGTTTTTTTGTGATTTGCCAAGTAAGTCGCTTTGTCAGGCCTGTTGGGCTGCAAATCTTTCAAGACGAGGAGAGCTTCATTCGGCTGGCCGAGAAAATGGCCTATCAGTAATGAGAAATGGGTTGTACATTTTTAAAACACATCAAACCGGCAATTAGTTTCAAATATCTTTTTTCATTTCGAGATTGTAAATTACATTAATTTTTATGCGTGGAGAATTTGTTGGATTTTATATTGATATACATTTATTTTTAAAATCAGTTTGAATGTGAGTCGAAATTTCGGGATTAAAAACAGTTCGGACCGCACCGAAATATGCAAAAATTTGTATAATTTTTTAACCGTGGCCACAATATGGGCTGTAATGCTAAAAAAGAATATGGGCTCCAAAATAACCTTAAGAATTAGCAAATGGGTTGTAAATTATTATAAATAATGGCGGATGGGATGTATGCTGTTTTCCACAGATTTGAGGCTTTCCTTAAAAAAATGTTGACGCACAAGCACTGACTATTGGATGTCCATCCAACGGCCATCGTGCTTCTTCAATCTCTTCTCTTCCTGCTCCAGCCGCTCAAACAAGCGCCGGCGAGACTGCCTGCTCCCCGCGGCCGGCTGTGCTGCCGCGCAGGCCTCACCGCCCCACCGTACTCCCATCGCTGGCCTAGCCATCCCTCTACTCACCCACACCTGCTGTTATTCTCCTGCGACGGCAGACGAACCAATAAACCCTCGTATAGTCGTACTCCCCTCCGCGTGGGAAACAACTATCAAGTCTTCCCTGCCTCCGTGTTGTTCCCTTCCTAGGCCTCGCCGTTGTCCACCGCCCTGGTGCTCTCGGCGCGGCCTGGTCAACGTGGTCAACGACCGACATGCATCTGAAGTGGACTATACGTGGAGAGGCCGACAGCTGGGTCCACGGCCGCACGCAAGGAAATTCCTCCTTATTGCGTGCAAAATAATGATTCCTCCACCTGACATCAGGGACCCACCGAAAGGGCCTCTGTATTTCGCGAAAAAAATGTTACCGCCGCTGATAGCTCGGACCCACTAGCTATATCTTCGCACGCAAGGAAGTGCCTCCTTATTACGCACAAAAAATGAATACTCCCCCTGTTAGCTGGGACCCAGTATAGTGGCAGGCTGACTTGAGGGCCTACTAAGTTGACGGGGTCGGAGGGCTTTGTCAACTTAGGCAATATGCACGATTCTAGCTCCAGTGACCATATGATGTCCATCCAACGGCCGCAGTGCTTCTTCAACCTCTGCTCTTCTTGCTCCAGCCGCCCAAACAAGCGCTGGTCGTGCCTCGTGCTCCTGCCTCCCGTGGCCGGCTGCGATGCGGTGGAGGCCTCACCGCCCCCTACTACTCCCACCACTGGCCAGGCCATCCCTCTACTCACCCACGCCCCCTGTTATTCTGCGGCGACGGCAGCCTCACACCGCAGCGAACCAGTGAAACCTCTTACTCCTCTAAGCGTCAGCTTCCACTGCCGCGTCTTCCCCGGCTCCGCGTCGTCCCCTTCCTAGGCCTCTCCGTCGTCCACCGCCCTGGTGCTCTCGGCGCGGCGTGGTCAACGTGGTCAAGGAATGGCCTCCATCAGACATGGACTGTGCATGGAGAGGCTGACAGCTGGGTCCACGGCCGCAGCAAGGAAGTGCCTCCTTATTACACGCAAAATAATTATTCCTCCGCCTGACAGCGGGAACCCACCGGACGGGCCACCGTATTTCGCGAAAAAAACATTTCCCCCTGACTGCTGGGACCCACCAGCTACATCTTCGCACGCAAGGAAGTGCGTCCAGGCAAAAAAAACGATTCTCCCCCCTGACTGCTGGGACCCACCAGCTACATCTTCGCAGGCAAGGAAGTGCCTGACAATCGGGACCCACCTGGTCGAAGCGTACGTAGGGTTGTCATTCTGGTCACGAACAT
Source organism: Triticum timopheevii (assembly GCA_963921465.1). Lineage (NCBI taxonomy): Eukaryota > Viridiplantae > Streptophyta > Magnoliopsida > Poales > Poaceae > Triticum > Triticum timopheevii. Next base: position 362,801,970 of record OY997274.1, on the reverse strand, counting down.
GTCCGTACATATTGGTCGTTGTAGAGGCGCGCACGTGTCGTAGTAGAGGCGCGCACGTAGCATGTACACGTACGTACAGCAGCGAGGTTGCAAGAAAGAAAATAGGGCCACGTACGTACATACGGGCAGGGTCTCGAATGCCTACTCGTGCATACATACATGGCTGGGTTGGAACGGAGAAACAGCGTCATCGTCATATTCATGGGGGGAATCTTCATGGGGAGCCAACCGGCTGGGTCGAAACGGAATGAGTGGTCGTGTTCATCGGGAGGGCTTGGACGGAACAGGCGATGGAAACGAGGCCTGGCATACCGCACAACCGAGGAAACAGACCTCCTACGTTCGGAACGGGGTCCTGTTGATCGGGAGGGGTGTGGCGTACCGCAAAACGGAGGAAACGGACCTCCTACGGTCGAAATGGGGGTCATGTTGATTGGGAGGGGTGTGGCGTACCGCAAAATGGACGAAACGGACCTCCTACGGTGGAAATGGGGGTCCTGTTGATCGGGAGGGGTGTGGCATACCGCAAGACGGAGGAAACAGACCTCCTACGGTCGAAATGGTAGTCTTGTTCATCGGGAGGGGTGTGGCGTACCGCAAAATGGGACTCCATGGGATACTGTTCATCTCCACCGTCGACCTCCTCCAGCCTCCACGGGCTACCGTCGACCTCCTCCAGCCTCCACGGGCTCCACCGGCTACTGCTCAATCACCCCTCCACCGTCTACTGTTCATCCAGCCCTCCACACCACGGGGTCCTGTTCAACCACCCCTCCACGGCCACCCCTCCACTGTCTACTGTTCATCCAGCCCTCCACACCTCGGGGTCCTGTTCATCCAGAGGCAACGCCACCGCTCACTGTTCATCCAACCCCCTCCCCCCCCCCCCCCCCGCAACGCTCACTGTTCATCCAATCGATCGGCTTCAGTTAGCAGCAGTAGCGAAGGAATCCCTCCATCGGGTTCAGTTAACAGCCATCGATCGATCGCTCGAATTCAGTAATGGGTAGCCTGTAGTGCAATCGCTCGGGTTCAGTTAGAGCCCAACGCCTCGCTCGGGTTCAGTTAGAGCCAATGCCTCGCACATGTACGAGAGAAACACGCATCGCTCGGCCCCCGACCTCCCACCTTGACCCGCAACTCCCCGAAATTTTCCTGCCCCTCGCTTCTACCATGGTTTTTTCCATCATGGATGGCCCAAATAATGTCATGCAGTTGCGTCTCCGGCCCACCCAAGACGAAAAGCCCATTTTCTGTCATGATTTTTTGTCATAGAAGTAGGAGCCCACCACATCTATGATGATACCGGGTTTTGTCACAATTATCGTCATAGAAGTGTCATATGTATGACAGAAAAAAAAATTGTTCGGCCCAAAATGTCACGGATGTGTCTTTTTTTTGTAGTGCTTGTATATTCCAATGATGGGTTTCCTCAAAATGCCCTAGGTCTTCATGGGCAAGGGAGTTGGCTGCACACCCACTTGCATGTTTTTGAGCTTTCATACATTTATAGCTCTAGTGTATCCGTTGCATGGCAATCCCTACTCACTCACATTGATATCTATTAATGGGCATCTCCATAGCCCATTGATATGCCTAGTTGATGTGAGACTTTCTCCTTTTTTTGTCTTCTCGACGCAACCTCCATCATCATATTCTATTCCACCCATAGTGTTATATCCATGGCTTACGCTCATGTATTGCGTGAGAGTTGAAAAAGCTGAAGCGCGTTAAAAAGTATGAACCAATTGCTTGGCTGAAACCGGGGTTGTGCATGATGGGAGTATTTTGTGTGACGAAAATGAAACATGGCCTAAATATATGATTTTGTAGGGATAAGCTTTCTTTGGCTATGTTATTTTGATAAGACATGATTACTTGTTTGTTTGCTTGAAGTATTACTATTTTTATGTAAATATGAACTTTTATCTTGAATCATTTGGGTCTGAACATTCATGCCATAATACAGAGAATTACATTGAGAAATATGCTTGGTAGCATTCCACATCAAAAATTCTGCTTTTATCATTTACCTACTCGAGGACGAGCAGGAATTAAGCTTGCGGATGCTTGATATGTCTCCAATGTATCTATAATTTTTTATTGTTCCATGCTATTATATTACCCGTTTTGAATGTTTATGGGCTTTACTAAGCACTTTTACATTATTTTTGGGACTAACCTATTAATCGGAGGCCCAATCCAAATTCCTGTTTTTTTGCCTATTTCAGTTTTTCACAGAAAAGGAATATCAAACGGAGTCCAAACAAAGTGAAACCTTCGGGAGAGTTATTTTTGAAACAAACGCAATCCAGGAGACTTGGAGTGGACATCAAGAAGCAAACGAGGAAGCCACGAGGCAGGGAGGCACGCCCCCCACCCTCGTGGGCCCCTCGTGGCTCCCCTGACCGACTTCCTTCGCCTATATATATTCACATACCCTGAAAACATCCAGGAGCACCACGAAACCCTATTTCCACTGCCGCAACCTTCTATACCCGCGAGATCCCATCTTGGGGCCTTTTCTGGCGCTCCGCCAGAGGGGGAATCAATCACGGAGGGCTTCTACATCAACACCATAGCCTCTCTGATGACTTGTGAGTAGTTTACCATAGACCTTCGGGTCCATAGTTATTAGCTAGATGGCTTCTTCTCTCTCTCTTTGAATCTCAATACATAGTTCTTCTCGATCTTCCTGGAGATCTATTCGATGTAACTCTTTTTGCGGTGTGTTTGTCGAGATCCGATGGATTGTGGGTTTATGATCAAGTTTATCTATGAGAAATATTTGAATCTCCTCTAAATTCTATTATGTATGATTGGTTATCTTTGCAAGTCTCTTCGAATTATCATCTTGGTTTGGCCTACTAGATTGATCTTTCTTGCAATGGGAGAAGTGCTTAGCTTTGGGTTCAGTCTTTCGGTGTCCTTTCACAGTGACAGCAAGGGCAGCAAGGCACATATTGTATTGTTGCCATCGAGGATAAAATGATGGGGTTTATATCATATTGCTTGAGTTTATCCCTCTACATCATGTCATCTTGCCTAATGCGTTACTCTGTTCTTATGAACTTAATATTCTAGATGCATGCTGGATAGCGGTCGATGTGTGGAGTAATAGTAGTAGATGCAGAATCGTTTCAATCTACTTGTCGCGGACGTGATGCCTATATACATGATCATGCCTAGATATTCTCATAACTATGCACTTTTCTATCAATTGCTCGACAGTAATTTGTTCACCCGCCGTAATACTTATGCTATCTTGAGAGAATCCACTAGTGAAACCTATGGCCTCCGGGTCTATTTTCCATCATATAAGTTTCCGATCTACTTTATTTTGCAATCTTTACTTTCTAATCTATATCATAAAAATACCAAAAATATTTATCTTATTATTATCTCTATCAGATCTCACTTTCGCAAGTGGCCGTGAAGGGATTGACAACCCCTTTATCGCGTTGGTTGTGAGGTTCTTATTTGTTTGCATAGGTATGAGGGACTTGCGTGTAGCCTCCTACTGGATTGATACCTTGGTTCTCAAAAACTGTGGGAAGTACTTAGGCTACTTTGCTGCATCACCCTTTCCTCTTCAAGTGAAAACCAACGTAGTTCTCAAGAGGTAGCAAGAAGGATTTCTGGCGCCGTTGCCGGGGAGGTCTACACACAAGTCAAGACATACCAAGTACCCATCACAAAATCTTCGCCATCGGATTACATTATTTGCCATTTGCCTCTCATTTTCCTCTCCCCCACTTCACCCTTTCCGTTTTATTCGCCCTCTCTTTTCTGTTTGCCTCTTTTTCGCTTACCTCTTGTGTGCTCGTGTGTTAGATCGTTTATTTCGTCGTCATGGCTAGCTCTTTCCTCCTTCCTTCGTCTCCCGATTTTGAAGTCCTCCACTTCAAAGAAAGACAAGGAGAAAACTTAAAATATGCTTGGTATAGGATGTTAGAATCCTGTCGTGGTTGCATTATAGAAGGAGATTTCAAGATTTTACTTCGCAATTTTTATGTTGGGCTAACCATATCCCATAGACAACTCCTTGATTTTGCCGCAAAGGGTAATTTTATTGAAATTGATCCTAGTTTTGCTTATGAAATTATAGAGGGGATAGTAGGAGTACTTCCTGTACAAAAGGGACCACCCCTTACTCAAGAAGGAACCCAAATCTTAGAGAAATTATGTGAATTGCAAAAATCTATTGAACCTCTTAAAAATGTTGGTGGGAATCTCAACCGCATGAATACTTTGATTACACTTTGCAATAAGCGGTTGGATGCTCTAGATCTAAAGATCTATGAGCATGAAGGAAAACGCAAGGAACCTCCCGAATCCAAGCATAACTCCATTAAAAAGACAAATACCAAAGATGGCAATACTTAGATCTATTCTCGCTTTTATGCCTAGATAGGGGCGTTAAACGATAGCGCTTGTTGGGAGGCAACCCAATTTTATTTTTCTTCTTTACTTTTTGCTCCTGTTTACTATTAAATAGTTCATCTAGCTTCTGTTTAGATGTGGTTTTATGTTTTAATTAGTGTTTCTGCCAAGTAGAACCTATAGGATAACCTTGGGTGATAATTAATTTGATCTTGCTGAAAAACAAAAACTTTTGCACGCACGAGAATAATTTTAATAAATCACAGAAACGTGATTTTTTAGTTGATTATTTTTGCATAATATTAATAGACAAATTTCCTAGGACTTCCTATTTTGGTAGAAGTTTTAGGGTTCCAGAAGAATTCGAAAGTTACAGATTACTACAGACTATTCTGTTTTTGACAGATTCTGTTTTTCTTGTGTTGTTTGCTTATTTTGATGAATCTATGGCTAGTATCGGGTGGTATGAACCATAGAGAAGTTGAAATACAGTAGGTTTAACACCAATATAAATAAAGAATGAGTTCATTGTAGTACCTTAAAGTGGTGGTTTGCTTTCTTGCACTAACAGAGCTTTTGAGTTTTCTATTGAGTTTTGTGTTGTGAAGTTTTCAAGTTTTGGGTAAAGATTTGATGGATTATGGAATAAGGAGTGGAAAGAGCCTAATCTTGGGGATGCCCAAGGCATCCCAAGGTAAAATTCAAGGACAACCAAAATCCTAAGCTTGGGGATGCCCCGGAAGGCATCCCCTCTTTCGTCTTCGTCCATCGGTAACATTACTTGGAGCTATATTTTTATTCACCACATGATATGTATTTTGCTTGGAGCATCTTGTATGATATGAGTCTTTGATTTTTAGTTTACCAAAATAATCCTTTCTGTACACACCTTTTGGGAGAGACACACATGAATCGAAATTTATTAGAATACTCTATGTGCTTCACTTATATCTTTTGATTTAGACAATTTTGCTCTAGTGCTTCACATATATCTTTTTAGAACACGGCGGTGGTTTTATTTTATAGAAATTATTGATCTCTCATGATTCACTTATATTATTTTGAGAGTCTTTTAGAACAGCATGGTATTTTCTTTGGTTATAAAATTAGTCCTAATATGATGGGCATCCAAGTTGGGTATAATAAACACTGTCATATAGAGTGCGTTCAATACTATGATCAATTTGATATTTGATAATTGTTTTGAGATATAAAGGTGGTCATGTTAGAGTCATGATAGTTGGTTAATTAGGAAATTGAGAAATACTTGTGTTAAAGTTGGCAAGTCCCATAGCATGCACTTATGGTAAAAGTTGTGTGACAAATTTGTTGCATAGTGTGTTCTTTTGATTGCCTTCCGTATGTGTGGATGTCGGGATCGCGCGATGGTTAACTCCTACCAACCCTTCCCCTAGGAGAATGCGTAGTAGTACTTTTCTTCGAGGGCTATAAACTTTTGCAATAAGTATATGAGTTCTTTATGACTAATGTGAGTCGATGGATTATACGCACTCTCACCCTTCCACCATTGCTAGCCTCTCTTGTGACGCGCAACTTTCGACAGTACCATACACCCACAATATACCTTCCTCATAAAATCCACCATACCTACCTATTATGGAATTTCCATAGACATTCCGAGATATATTGCCATGCAACTTTCCACTGTTCCATTTATTATGAGACGCTCCGTCATTGTCATATTGCTTTTGCATGATCATGTAATTGACATCATATTTGTGGCAAAGCTACCTTCATAATTATTTCATACATGTCACTCTTTATTCATTGCATATCCCGGTACACCGCCAGAGGCATTCACATAGAGTCATATTTTGTTCTAAGTATTGAGTTGTAATTCTTGAGTTGTAAGTAAAGAAAAGTGTGATGATCTTCATTATTAGAGCATTGTCCCAAGTGAGGAAAGGATGATGGAGACTATGATTCCCCCACAAGTCGGGATGAGACTCCGGACTTTATGAAAAATAAAAGAGGCCAAAGAAGCCCAAATAAAAAAAACAGGCCAAAGAAGCCCACCAAAATAAATAAAAAATAAAAAAAGAAAAAAATGAGAGAAAAAGAGAGAAGGGACAATGTTACTATCCTTTTTCCACACTTGTGCTTCAAAGTAGCACCATGATCTTCATGATAGAGAGTCTCCTATGTCGTCACTTTCATATACTAGTGGGAATTTTTCATTATAGAACTTGGCTTGTATATTCCAATGATGGGCTTCCTCAAAATGCCCTAGGTCTTCATGAGCAAGCGAGTTGGATGCACACGCACTTAGTTTCTTTTTGAGCTTTCATACATTTATAGCTCTAGTGCATCCATTGCATGGCAATCCCTACTCACTCACATTGATAACTATTAATGGGCATCTCCATAGCCCATTGATATGCCTAGTTGATGTGAGACTTTCTCCATTTTTGTCTTCTCCACACAACCTCCATCGTCATATTCTATTCCACCCATAGTGCTATATCCATGGCTTACGCTCATGTATTGCGTGAGAGTTGAAAAAGCTGAAGCGCGTTAAAAAGCATGAACCAATTGCTTGGCTGAACCAAGGCTGTGCATGATGGGAGTTTTTTGTGTGACGAAAATGAAACATGGCCTAACTATATGATTTTGTAGGGATAAGCTTTCTTTGGCTATGTTATTTTGATAAGACATGATTAATTGTTTGTATGCTTGAAGTATTACTATTTTTATGTCAATATGAACTTTTATCTTGAATCATTTGGATCTGAACATTCATGCCACAATAAAGAGAATTACATTGAGAAATATGCTAGGTAGCATTCCACATCAAAAATTCTGTTTTTATCATTTACCTACTCGAGGACGAGCAGCAATTAAACTTGGGGATGCTTGATACGTCTCCAACGTATCTATAATTTTTTATTGTTCCATGCTATTATATTACCCGTTTTGGATGTTTATGGGCTTTACTAAGCACTTTTACATTATTTTTTGGGACTAACCTATTAATAGGAGGCCCAGCCCAAATTGCTTGTTTTTTGCCTGTTTCAGTGTTCCGCAGAAAAGGAATATCAAACGGAGTCCAAACAGAATGAAACCTTTGGGAGAGTTATTTTTTGAAACAAACACAATCCAGGAGACTTGGAGTGGACGTTAAGAAGAAAACGAGGAAGCCACGAGGCAGGGAGGCGCGCCCCAGGGGGGTGGGCGCGCCCCCCACCCTCGTGGCTGCCCTGACCGACTTCCTTCGCCTATATATATTCACATACCCTGAAAACATGCAGGAGCACCACGAAACCCTATTGCCACTGCCGCAACCATCTATACCCGTGAGATCCCATCTTGGGGCCTCTTCCGACACTCTGCCGGAGGGGGAATCAATCACGGAGGACTTCTACATCAACATCGTAGCCTCTCCGATGAGTTGTGAGTAGTTTACCACAGACCTTCGGGTCCATAGTTATTAGCTAGATGGCTTCTTCTCTCTCTTTGAATCTCAATATAAAGTTCTCCTCGATCTTCTTGGAGATCTATTCGATGTAACTCTTTTTGCGCTGTGTTTGTCGAGATCCGATGGATTATGGGTTTATGATCAAGTTTATCTATGAGAAATATTAGAATCTCCTCTGAATTCTTTTATGTATGAATTGTTATCTTTGCAAGTCTCTTTGAATTATCAGCTTGGTTTGGCCTACTAGATTGATCTTTCTTGCAATGGGAGAAGTGCTTAGCTTTGGGTTCAATCTTGCGGTGTCCTTTCCCAGTGACAGCAGGGGCAGCAAGGCACGTATTGTATTGTTGCCATCGAGGATAAAAAGATGAGATTTATATCAGATTGCTTGATTTTATCCCTCTACATCATGTCATCTTGCCTAATGCGTTACTCTGTTCTTATGAAATTAATACTCTAGATGCATGCTATATAGCGGTCGATGTGTGGAGTAATAGTAGTAGATGCAGAATCATTTCGATCTACTTGTCGCAGACGTGATGCCTATATACATGATCATGCCTAGATGTTCTCATAACTATGCACTTTTCTATCAATTGCTCGACAGTAATTTGTTCACCCACCTTAATACTTATGCTATCTTGAGAGAATCCACTAGTGAAACCTATGGCCCCGGGTCTATTTTCCATCATACAAGTTTCCGATCTACTTAATTTTGCAATCTTTACTTTCTAATCTATATCATAAAAATACCAAAAATATTTATCTTATTATTATCTCTATCAGATCTCACTTTCGCAAGTGGCAATGAAGGGATTGACAACCCCTTTATCGCGTTGGTTGCGAGGTTCTTGTTTGTTTGTGTAGGTACGAGGGACTTGCATGTAGCCTCCTACTGGATTGATACCTTGGTTCTCGAAAACTGAGGGAAGTACTTACGCTACTTTGTTGCATCACCCTTTCCTCTTCAAGGGAAAACCAATGAAATGCTCAAGAGGTAGCAAATATGGTGATCAGTTAATGTTTGGTTCATTACTTGTGGTGTTTAGTTAACTGTTTGGTTCAATACTGCAATGCGATGTTCAATTGTTGTGGGTGCAATTTTGTATTGTCATCCATTTGAGAAATAAATCGAATTAGGTTGTACAAAATACATGAGAAACAAATACAATTGCTATATTTCTAAGTTGTTAAGCATGCTTGGTTTGGTTAACTGTCTGATCTTCTATTAGGAGTATGTTATATTGTGCAATGTGATGCTCAGTTAATGTTTGGTTCATTCGTTGTGGTGTTTAGTTAACTGCTTGGTTCAATTCTGCAATGCGATGTCCAGTTGTCGTGCGTAGAATTTTGTATTGTTGTGCATGTGAGGAATAAATCGAATTTGGTTGTACTAAATACATGAGAAACATATACAATTGCTATATTTCCTAGTTCTTAATCATGCTTGGTTTGGATAAATGGCTTTTTCCATGTGGCTCAAATTAATCTACTGAATCTGTAATGTGTTAATTTTTTTCCATCAACATATTTTACTAATAGTATGTCATCCCTCACTTAACATCATCAATAACTACCTTATATGTGTTGTAGGGAAACAATGGGAACCACTGAGGTTTGCAATTGTGGTTTGCACATGCATGGTACTTTGTCTAATAGCACATTATTGTGCAATTACAGGAACCATTCTAATATTTAGGCTTTTAACAATTTAGTCTTGCACATGTAGGTCCTGATGTCGGAGGTTTTGACCCACTATTCGACCCATTTTGCATACGGGGAAATGAGTTGTCCATGAATATCAGTCAAACCAAGAAACTCGGAAAGATTGTTAGGATAAAGAAAATAGCGACAAAAAACAACAAGATCTTTGTCTGCACAATGAAGAAGACATCAGTGAACTACAAGATGGTTCTAACTCTTATACCTTGTGTTTTTATTCCTTTGCGCCATTTCCAAATTTAGAGAAGATATTTATGCATATCTTTGTTTTCAGTCCTTTCCAAAGCAGTTCACTGATGATGACTTCTCAAATCACATGTATGGTTAGGAGGCGAGGAAGGTATTCATATAACACCCACGGTACAATATTGAAGTCTTCCTCAAGAGGATGAAGGATGGACGGTCAATCATCCACAGGCACTTGCTTGCAAGTACCTTCAACATCATTGAAGGCTCAATATTTGCCTTCCGCTTCAGCAGTTTTCCAGATGAGATTCATCTGTCTATCTACCATCTATGATGCTAATTTCCAAAGGTCATAGATGTTGCATGTAAAACTTGGTCCTGGTGTAGTTGTGTAATGAGGTAGCTATTATATTCCTATATGGTGTAACTGAGTGCTGAAGCTATATGATGGTGTACTCTGATGTATTTCAATTATGAAATCCTGGTTCCATAGTACGAAAGTGAAATATATTTTGTGCTTAATATGAAACGTCAATTTGATTATTATTGGGTTAATAATAATAGGCTAATTAGCCTGCTTATTGGGTTTTTCTATTGCAAATGGTTATTAAGACAATGATACGTCCATTTTGCATCATGTTTTCCTACTGTTATTTATGTTGTTTTATTGTATAATGATGCTTTTTGGTGTAATTCTAATGCCTTTTCTCTGATAATATGCAAGGTATACACAAAGGGGGAGAATTCTGGCAGCTGGAAATCTGGACCTGAAAAAACTACGTCAAGCTACCTATTCTGCACAACTCCAAATGAGATGAAACTTCACGAGGATTTTTTATGGAATAAATAAGAATTTTTGGAGTCAATAAGTACCAGAGGGGGCCCATCGGGTGGGCACAACCCACCTGGGCGCGCTAGGGAGCCCAGGCGCGCCCTGGTGGGTTGTGCTCACCCAGGGCTACCTCCGGTGCCCCTCTTCTGGTATATAAGTCATTTTGACCTAAAAAATAAGGGGAGGACTTTTGGGACGAAGCGCTGCCGTCTTGAGGCGGAACCTGGGCAGGAGCACTTTTGCCCTCCGGCGGAGCGATTCCGCCGGGGGAACTTCCCTCCCGGAGGGGGAAATCATCGCCATCATCATCACCAACAACTCTCCCATCTTGGGGAGGGATATCTTCATCAACATCTTCAATAGCACCAAATCCTCTCAAACCCTAGTTCATCTCTTGTGTTCAAACTTTGTACCGGAACTATAGATTGGTGCTTGTAGGTGACTAGTAATGTTGATTACATCTTATAGATGATTACTATATGGTTTATTCGGTGGGAGATTATATGTTCAGATCCATTATGCTATTTAATACCCCTCTGATCTTGAGCATGATTATCATTTGTGAGAAGTTACTTTCGTTCTTGAGGTCACGGGAGAAATCATGTTGCAAGTAATCATGTGAACTTGATATGTGTTCAATATTTTAATGATATATATGTTGTGATTCCCTTAGTGGTGTCATATGAACGTCGACTACATGACACTTCACCATATTTGGGCCTAAGGGAATGCATTGTGGAGTAGTTTTTAGATGATAGGTTGCGAGAGTGACAGAAGCTTAAACCCCAGTTTATGCGCTATTCCGTAAGGGACCGATTTGATCCAAAAGTTTAATTCTATGGCTAGAATTTATTCTTAATAATTTTCTCGTAGTTGCGGATGCTTGCGAGAGGGTTAATCATAAGTAGGAGTTTTGTTCAAGTAAGAACAACACCTAAGCACCGGTCCACCCACATATCAAATTATCAAAGTAGCGAACACGAATTAAGCCAACATGATGAAAGTGACTAGGTGAAATTCCCATGTACCCTCAAGAACACTTTGCTTATCATAAGAGACCGTTTTGGCATGTCCTTTGCCTCAAAAGGATTGGGCTACCTTGCTGCACTTTTGTTACTACTATTGTTACTTGCTCGTTACAAATTATCTTGCTATCAAACTACTCCGCTACTTACAATTTTAGCACTTGCAGACATTACCTTGCTGAAAACCACTTGTCATTTCCTTCTGCTCCTAGTTGGGTTCGACACTCTTACTTACCGAAAAGGCTACAACTGACCCCTTATACTTGTGGGTCATCAATGTTATTTTCTGGCGCTGTTGCCGGGGAGTGAAGCACTCTTGGTAAGTGGAAATTGGTAAGGAAACATTATTACTACGTGCCGAAATTTATTGTCACTTGCTACTATGGAAAACAATCCTTTGAGGGGTTTGTTAGGGGTATCTTCACCTCGAATGGAACCGCAATCAGTTGCCCCTCAACCTACTGTAGATACTGAAAATATTGAATATGAAATTCCTTTGGGTATGGTAGAACAACTGCTAGCTAATCCTTATGCAGGAGATGGAACCGAACATCCTGATATGCACTTGATATATGTGGATGAAATTTGTGGATTGTTTAAGCTTGCAGGTTTACCCGGAGATGAAGCTAAGAAGAAGGTTTTCCCTTTATCTTTGAAGGGAAAAGCATTGACATGGTATAGGCTATGCGATGATATTGGATCTTGGAACTGGAATCGGTTGAAATTGGAATTTCATCAAAAAAAATATCCTATGCATCGAGTTCATCGTGGTCGGAATTATATATATAATTTTTGGCCTCGTGAAGGACAAAATATCGCTCTATCTTAGGGGAGGCATAACTCAATGTTATATTCATGCCCAACCATGAGCTCTAAAGAGAAATTTTTATTCAGGATTTTTATGCTTGGCTTTCTCGTAATGATCAATCCATGCTCGACACTTCTTGTACCGGTTCTTTTATGAAGAAGACTATTGAATTCTGATGGGATCTTTTAAAAGAAGTAAACGCAACTCTAAAGATTGGGAACTCGACGAAGGTAGAGAGTCAGGTATTGAACCTAAGTTTGATTGTGTTAAATATTTTATGAATACCGATGCTTTCAAAAGTTTAACACTAAATATGGGCTTGACTCTGAGATAGTAGCTTCCTTTTGTGAATCTTTGGCTACTTATGTTGATCTCCCTAAGGAGAAGTCGATTAAGTTGATCCAGTTGTTCCCAATAAATATGGACCCACAATGTTGATCCAGTTGTTCCCACTGTTTATATTGAAAAACCAGCTTTCCCTGTTAGGATGAATCAGCATGCTAAAGCTTCAACTGTGGTAAACAAAAGTTATGTTAGAACACCCAAACCAGCTGAACAAATTGGAGTTGAACCTAGTGTGGCTATGATTAAAGATCTCTTAGTCGATAATATTGATGGGCATGTTATTTACTTCTGTGATGAAGCTTCTAGAATTTCCAAACCTGATACAAAGGATAAACATAGACCAGTTGTTGGCATGCCTGTCATCTCAATTAAGATAGGAGATCATTGTTATCATGGGTTATGTGACCTAGGTGCTAGTGTGAGTTCTATTCCTTTTTCCTTATATGAATAAACTAATAATGAAATAGCACCTGCTGAAATAGAAGACATAGATGTCACTATTAAACTTGCCAATAGAGATACTATATCACCAATTGGGATTCTTAGAGATGTTGAAGTCTTGTGTGGAAAAATAAAATACCCTACTGATTTTCTTGTTCTTGGCTCCCCACAAGATGACTTTTGTCCCATTATCTTTTGTAGATCTTTCTTGAACACCGTCAATGCCAGAATAGATTGTAAGAAAAAAACTGTCGGTGTTAGCTTTGGTGATGAATCTCATGAATTTAATTTTTCCAAGTTTAGTAGACAACCTCATAAGAAAGATTTGCCTAGTAAGGATGAAATTATTGGTCTTTCTTCTATTGTTGTACCTCCTACTGATCCTTTGGAACAATATTTTCTAGACCATGAAAATGATTTGCATATATGTGAAAGGAATGAAATAGATAAAATCTTTTTCAAACAACAACCTCTGCTTAAACATAATCTGCCAATTGAAACTCTAGGAGGTCCTCCTCCACCTAAAGGTGATCCTGTGTTTGAATTAAAACAATTGCCAAACACTTTGAAATATGCTTATCTTGATGAGAAAAAGATATATCCTGTTATATGTAGCAACCACGATCCTAATGGATCAAAATCTCTGTGCTTAAGTGTCATCCCTGGATTGGTAATGCTGACACACATAGTACTCGAGGAATTATAGCAGAGTTCAATCACACACATATTACATCGAAGTCCTGATAAAGAGTATGATTACACAAATAAAATGGCTGAAGGCCATTTAACTAAATATCTGTGGAAGCTTCGAAGGTAAATGAGTCCATCAACTCCAACGTCATAGCTGAGTGCACTACAACGACCTATCGCACCTTATTCATTGTCTGAGAAGTCTGACACATGAGAAGTTGCAGCCGTGTAGGTCAGCACATTGAATATGCTGGCAGAGTTACAGTGTAAATCAATGAATGCAAGAACTATATATACATGCAATATTTGGTTGGTGGAGGCTCTAAGTTCAAGATTTTGCATAAAGCTAGGTTTTCCCTACAACAAAGGAATAAATTTTTATTTACTACTCCAAAGTTGTACCAATATTTGAGAAGGTTCCTCCAACTCAACTCCCAATTAAATAAGTATCACCATTAAACCCAATTCAATTTATTAAAGAGTGATGAGATCAAAAATAATATCCAATTCCAGATAGTCAAGATGTCCATAACAGGGGACACGGCTAACCATGATTAGTTTATACACTTTGCAGAGGTTACCCAGTTTTCCCCACAAGACTCGACTGCATCCATAATCGGAATATCAAGACATAGTCTTTCTGAAGCATTAACTCTCTACTCCGGGCAGACCGGTACACCTACTTTCCCCTACATCTGCTAGTCCACCTCTTCGAGAGCTCATACAACTTACTCAACTATGCTAGAGCCCATAAAGGCTTGTGGCTACACACGGAAGTTTCTAGGCATGAAATATCATATAATCCCTTTGAGCCTGGGTGGCGAACCGAAGAAAAATCACACGGGTACACTGGAATTTTTCCGAATGGACAAACACTGGATTCTCCAGGTGCCCCGGCCAATCCACCCAGATGTGTATTAAAGTTGCCACCTTAATGTTATCCAAGATTAATAACTCTCATGACTACTATGTGTATCACGATCCAATCCCCATCTACAAGCATGGCTAAGAAATAATAGAGCATAAAGTATATTCCAGGGGTGACCAAAAGGTATTAGGTTCCTACCTCAAGTACTACAACCAAACCACATGTTCCCAATCCTACTCATGCAAATATTTGAGGGGCAAAGCTAATGCATAGTAAAAACTAGGTATAGAAGAGCATGATCAAAGTGTAACTTGGCTTGCTGACGATATGCAAACTCTAGAGATTCGTAGTAACAAGTTCGCACTCTGGTTAAGCTAGCATAGACAAACAGTAGCATACATAAGCAATCACTCAAACCAAACAAAGAGAAATCAAGAAAAGATCCAAAACAAACCCAAAACAAGCAAACGACTAAACTAAACAGAAAATCAAACCTAACAGCATTATTTTCTTGTGGATTAGAACTTAACAGTAGGTACATGTGATTACCTACGATTTGCAAAAAGAAACAACTCAAACGGAGTTACGAAACTCAAGATACAAATGAAACAAGATCAAATACTAATCTGATCTATACTCAAATTTAAATTGTCAAAATCATGTTCAAGTCGGTTTACTGGAAAGAATAGATCGTTACGAAGATTTAGGCGTTGGTTTCAACTAATTTGGATAAACAAGCAAAAAGTTACACTAGTTTTAAGATCAGGGGCTAAATCGCGATAAAACTCATTTGCGGATAGGTCCCTAGCGAAAATTAAACTAAAAAAATTCTATCGGACGAACGTCCACTAACAAAACATAACGTATAAATTCGTTTGTTAAAATAAACTAACAGGTGAACGTTCGTCAAATAACGAACTAAAATAAAAACCGATCTAAACCTAATAACCGAAACTAAAAAAATCAACTAAACCCAAAAAAAGACCAGATCGGTTTAATGCCAGTCAACCCGGGCGGCGAGGTCAATGGCGGGATTCGGCGGCGGCTCCTGGCGCGGCCGGGCGAGGCGAAGGCGACGACGCAGACGGCGGGTGGCGGTGCGGCGGCGGCGGCAGCGCTGCAGCTAGCAGCAGGCGGCGGCTACGGTGGCAGTAGCTGCTAGCGGCAGCGGCGGTGAGCAAAATCGGCTACGGTGCTCGGCTGCGGGGATGGTGCGGTGGCGGCGGCGACTTGGAGAGGAGGGGGCCAAGGTCGGCTCCTTATAAAGGCCCGAGGGCGGCGGTGGCTTGCGCGAGGAGACGATGCGGGCGGCGGCATTGAGGAGTCCAAGCCGGACTCCTCTAGCGGCTCGGGGCAGGACTCCTCCCGAGAAAAGGAAGGCAGCGGCGGCGCTGGGCCGTGGCCCGGCTCGGCTGGGCCGGCCCGGGAAGTTTTTTTAAACGACTTCCGCGAAGAAAAATCCTAATAAATAAAAATAAATATCTAAAAATTCCAGAAACAATTTTCATCGTCCATACCTAATATTTGGACAATATGAACATTTTTCTGGACTAAATGCAATTTTTTAAAAATGCATGCTTTTCTCAAATTCAAATAAATTTGCAAATAAAATACAATTGAAATAATAATTTGATTTCAAAATTTATTTCCTATATTTCTCCTCTGTTGAAGAAGTCATTTTATCTTCACTTTATTATTTTTTTATTGTTGGAAATAATTGGAGAGAAATTATTGAAAATCAAATTGATCCTTTTGTTCGACCGCGTATGGTTAAAACGGGGTCATGTTCATCGGGAAGGGTCTGGCGTACCGCAGAATGGAGAGAACAACCTTCTGTTCGAGTGCCTACAGTCGAAACGGGGTGTTGTTGATCGGAAGCGGTGTGGCGAACCGCAAAACAGAGGAAACAGACTTGTGCTGGAGCGCCTACAATCGAAACGGGGTCCTGTTCATCGGGAGGGGTGTGGCGTATAGCAAAACGGGACTCCACGGGCTATTGTTCATTTCTACCTCTTGAGCTTGTGTTGGTTTTCCCTTCAAGAGGAAAGGGTGATGCAGCAAAGTAGCGTAAGTATTTCCCTTAGTTTTGAGAACCAAGGTATCAATCCAGTAGGAGACGACACACAAGTCACCGAATACCTGCACAAACAATCAAGAACTTGCAACCAATGCAATAAAGGGGTTGTCAATCCCTTCACGGTCACTCGCAAAAGTGAGATCTGATATAGATAATAAAGTAAATATTTTTGGTATTTTTTTGTATAGATTGAAAAGTAAAGATTGCAAAATAGTAAAAAAGATTTGATAATATGGAAAAGAGACTTTAATATAATGGAAAAGAGACCCGGGGGCCATAGGTTTCACTAGTGGCTTCTCCGGAGATAGAATGTATTACGGTGGGTGAACAAATTACTGCCAGGCAATTGATAGAAAAGCGCATAATTATGATGACATCTAAGGCAATGATCATGAACATAGGCATCACGTCCGCTTCAAGTAGACCGACTCCTGCATGCATCTACTACTATTAATCCACACATCAACCGCTATCCAGCATGCATCTAGAGTATTAGGTTCATAAGAACGGAGTAATGCATTAAGCAAGATGACATGATGTAGAGGGATAAACTCAAGCAATATGATATGAACCCCATCTTTTTATCCTCGATGGCAACAATACAATACGTGCCTTGATGACCCTACTGTCACTGGGAAAGGACACCGCAAGATCGAACCCAAAGCTAAGCACTTCTCCCATGGCAAGAAAGATCAATCTAGTAGGCCAAACTAAACCAACAATTTGAAGAGACTTGCAAAGATATCAAATCATGCATATAAGAATTCAGAGAAGAACCAAATAATATTCATAGATAATCTTGATCATAAATTCACAATTCATCGAATCTCGGCAAACACACCGCAAAAGAATATTACATCGAATAGATCTCCAAGAACATCGAGGAGAACTTTGTATTGAGAATCAAAGAGAGAGAGAGAAGAAGCCATCTAGCTAATAACTATGTACCCGAAGGTCTGTGGTAGACTACTCACGCTTCATCGGAGAGGCAATGGTGTTGATGTATGATACGTCTCCAACGTATCTACTTTTCCAAACACTTTTGCCCTTGTTTTGGACTCTAATTTGCATGATTTGAATGAAACTAACCCGGACTAACGCTGTTTTTAGCAGAAATGCCATGATGTTGTTTTATGTGTAGAAAAGAAAAGTTCTCGGAATGTCCTAGAAATCCACGGAGGCACTTTTCAGATTTAATAAGAATTTTGGCGAAAGAATTAGTGCCAGGGGGCCCATGGCCTATCCACGAGACAGGGGGCGCCCCCCCTAGGGCGCGACCCCCTATCTCGTGGGCCCCCTGGACCTCCTCCGACCTCAACTCCAACTCCATATATTTCGTCTCGGGGAGAAAAAAATAAGGGAGAAAGTTTCATTGCGTTTCACGACACGGAGCCGCCGCCAAGCCCTAATCTCTCTCGGGAGGGCTGATCTGGAGTCCGTTCAGGGCTTCGGAGAGGGGGATTCATCGCCGTGGTCATCATCAACCATCCTCCTTCACCAATTTCATGATGCTCACCGCCGTGCGTGAGTAATTCCATCTAGGCTTGCTGGACGGTGATGGGTTGGATGAGATTTACCATGTACTCAACTTAGTTTTGTTAGGGTTTGATCCCTAGTATCCACTATGTTCTGAGATTGATGTTGCTATGACTTTGCTATGCTTAATGCTTGTCACTAGGGCCCAAGTGCCATGATTTCAGATCTGAACATATTATGTTTTCATGAATATATGTGTGTTCTTGATCCTATCTTGCAAGTCTATAGTCACCTATTATGTGTTATGATCCGACAACCCCGATGTGACAATAATCGGGATACTTCTCGGTGATGACCGTAGTTTGAGGAGTTCATGTATTCACTATGTGCTAATGCTTTGTTCCGGTTCTCTATTAAAAGGAGGCCTTAATATCCCTTAGTTTCCGTAAGGACCCCGCTTCAACGGGAGGGTAGGACAAAAGACGTCATACAAGTTCTTTCCCATAAGCACGTATGACTATTTACGGAATACATGCCTACATTACATTGATGAATTGGAGCTAGTTCTATATCACCCTATGTTATAACTATTGCATGAGGAATCGCATCCGGCATAATTATACATCACTGATCCATTGCCTACGAGCTTTTAACATATTGTTCTTTGCTTATTTACTTTTCCGTTGCTACTGTTACAACTACTACAAAAAACCCAAAACATTTATCTATACTTTTGCTACCGTTACCTTTATTAACATACCATTTTTGCTACTAAACACTTTGCTGTAGATACTAAGTTATCCAGGTGTGGTTGAATTGACAACTCAACTGCTAATACTCAAGAATATTCTTTTGCTCCCCTTGTGTCGAATCAATAAATTTGGGTTCAATACTCTACCCTCGAAAGCTGTTGCGATCCCCTATACTTGTGGGTTATAAAGACTAATTTCTGGCGCCGTTGCCGGGGAGCATAGCTCTACTCTCTGAGTCACTTGGGATTTATATCTGTTAATCACTATGAAGAACTTGAAAGACGATCGAACTACTATTTTGCGCTCAACTACAAGGGGAGGTAAGGAACTGCCATCTAGCTCTGCACTAGATTCTCCTTCCGTTATTAGTAGGCTTGTGATACCTAAACCTGCTACTGCTATGAATTCTGATATGTCGCATGTTATTGATGATGCCACTTCTGCTATGCATGATGAAACTACTTCTGTGCGTGATACTACTATGCCATTAGGTGAATTTCTAGATGAACAACTTGCTAGATTTAGGGGGAATGAAAATATTGAAGAACCTATTACTGAGGATAGTGATGATGAAGGTCCCCCCAATGATTATGTATTACCTGTTGTTCCTAAGGGTTATGTTATGAATGAAAAAGCTGCTATGGAAATTCTTGCTTGCAATGATAGAAATGATCTTAACAAATTATTAGCTAAATGGAAGCAGCAGTCTCTTAATGCTAGAATGAAACCCGATCCTGCTTTTGCTACTTCACCTATCTGTGTTACTGATAAGGATTATGAATTCTCTATTGATCCTGATATTATTACTTTAGTTGAATCTAATCCTTTTTATGGCCTTGAACCTGAAACTGTTGTGGCACATCTCACCAAGTTGAATGATATAGCCACCCTATTTACTAATGATGAGAAGTCTCGCTATTTATATATGCTTAAGATATTTCCGTTCTCATTAAAGGGTGATGCTAAGACTTGGTATAATTCTCTTGCTCCTGGTTGTGTGCGTAGTCCCCAGGATATGATTTATTACTTCTCTGCTAAATATTTTCCTGCTCATAAGAAACAAGCTGCCTTGCCGGAAATATATAATTTTGTGCAAATCAAAGAAGAGAGTCTCCCACAAGCTTGGGTGAGGCTTCTCCGGTTACTTAATGCTTTGCCCGATCATCCTCTTAATAAAAATGAAATACTTGATATCTTTTATAATGGACTAACCGATGCTTCCAAGGACTACTTGGATAGTTGTGCTAGTTATGTTTTCAGGGAAAGAACAATCAACGAAGCTGAAATATTATTGAATAACATGTTGACTAATGAAGATAATTGGACTCTTCCTGAGCCAATTCCTGAAGTAATTCCTGAACCAATTGAGCCAACTCCTGATCCTATTCCTAAACCCACTCCGAAGAAGAGAGGTGTTTTATTTCTCAGTCCTGAAGATATGCAAGAGGCAAAGAAATCAATGAAAGAAAAAAGGTATTAAAGCTGAAGATGTTAAGAATTTACCTCCTATTGAAGAAATACATGGTCTTAATTTACCGCCTGAAGAACCACATTGTCTTGATAACCCGACACAGGTAGTAAAGGTAAATTCTCTCTATAGATATGATAAAGTTGAAATACCCTCTACTAAATTTCATAGCCCATGCTTAGATGAATGTGATGACTTTATGGCTAGACAAGAAAGTTTTAATACTTATGTTGGTAGAGAGTTAAAGAATAGTGCTTTCGAGATAGGACGCATAGGTGATAATCTGGCTAGAGTTAAAGATGAACTTCACTGCGTTAGCAAATATACTTCTATGTTGCTACTCAAGCTGAGCAAGTACTCAAAGTTCAAAATGATTTGCTTGATGAATTGAATAATAAAAATGACTTTGCTGTTAGAGTGGCTACTAGAACTAGTAGAATGACTCAGGAACCTTTGTATCCTGAAGGCCACCCTAAGAGAATCGAGCAAGATTCTCAGAGAAATAATTTAGAGGCACCTAGTTCTTCTAAAAAGAAGAAGAAGAAAAACGATATGACTTTGCATGCTTCTGATGAACCTACTGTAGACACACCTGAGAATCCCAATGATATTTCTATTTCTGATGCCGAAACACAATCAGGTGATGAACATGAACCTAGTGATAATCTTAATGATAATGTTCATGTTGATGCTCAACCTAGTAAAGACAATGATGTAGAGATTGAACCCGCTGTTGATCTTGATAACCCACAATCAAAGAATCAACATTATGATAAGAGAGATTTTGTTGCTAGGAAGCACGGTAAAGAAAGAGAACCATGGGTTTAGAAACCCATGCCCCCCTAAACCATCCAAGTGAAAGGATGATGAGGATTTTGAGCGCTTTGCTGAAATGATTAGACCTATTTTCTTACATATGTGCTTAACTGATATGCTGAAAGTAAATCCTTACGCTAAGTATATAAAGGATATCATTACAAACAAAAGAAAGATACCGGAAGCTGAAATTTCCACCATGCTTGCTAATTACACTTTTAAGGGTGGAATACCAAAGAAACTTGGAGATCCGGGTGTGCCAACTATACCATGCTCTATTAAAAGAAATTATGTTAGAACTGCTTTATGTGATCTTGGAGCCGGTGTTAGCGTTATGCCTCTCTCTTTATATCGTAGACTTGAATTGAATAAGTTGACACCTACTGAAATATCTTTGCAAATGGCTGATAAATCAACTGCTATACCTGTCGGTATTTGTGAGGATGTGCCTGTTGTGGTTGCAAATGTCACTATCTTAACGGACTTTGTTATTCTTGATATTCCTGAGGACAATAGTATGTCTATTATCCTTGGTAGAACTTTTCTTAATACTGCAGGGGCTGTTATTGATTGCAACAAAGGCAATGTCACTTTTCATGTTAATGGTAATGAGCACACGGTACACTTTCCGAGGAAACAATCTCAAGTTCATAGATCAAATATATTGAAAAAGTTCGAACTATCATTTTTGGAGGTTTTTAATTTCCTCTCCCTACTGTCAAGAAAAAGTATGATATTCTTATTGTTGGGGATTTTCATATCCCCGTTGAGGTAACTTAGTGTTATTCGAAATTTCTCTGGTTTCGTGTTATTCGGAACGAGTTTGTTAACAAGACTTGATCAACCGTGTTAGTGGGTTCATTTTGATGATCACGAGATGGATGAAACTAGAAGGAACAACCTTCTGTACCCTCTTTTTACTTTCTGTTATTTAGAATAAATAAAGCAAAAATAGTATTATCCGTCAGTTTTCTGAATTATCCGTGCATTAAAAATAGTCCAAAAATAAAAGTGCTCCAAATGCCCTGCAAATTTAGTATGATTTTTTCTAGAATATTTGAGGATTTTAGGCACTTAAAACACAGCAGGAGGGGCAAGCACCAGGCCACGAGAGAGGAGGGCCCCCCCTGTAGGGTGCGCCTCCCTGTCTCGTGGGCCCCTGGTGGCCCCCCTCCACTTATGCCAGCACCCACACACTTCATCTTCTACCCAAAAAAATCCCCATCCAGATCAAGCACGAGTTCTAGCTCGTTTTGTTGCGACTTTCGATCTCTTAGCTCAAAGCTCCATTTACAAAACTGCTTTGGGAGATTGTTGCTTGGTATGTGACTCCTCCATTGGTCCAATTAGTTTTTGTTCTAGTGCTTTATTCATTGCAAATTTTTGCTGCATAGGTTACCATGTTCTTGAGCTTGCATGTTAAATTTTTGAGGTCCCAAGCAATTCCAATGCATGATATAGGCTCTAGGCACTTGTAGGAGTAGTTGCTATCAATCTTGTTTAGTTTTATTCACTTTTATTTTGAAGTTACTAAAATTTCAGAATTTTTCAGAAAATGTTAAGGAGGTTCTTTAAAGGCTCTTCTAGCCAAAGCTCTAAGGAAAAACAAGACAAAGAGAAGGAAAACCCCAAGTATAATCTTCCTCGCTTAGCGGAAGTACGATCGTGTGAATGGCCGTGTGATGATTTCTTGAAAGAAGCCGGAATTCATGAAGACTTTTATGCTTTAATCGGGACTACAGGCCTCACCGGTTTCATGAACGACCGAATCGATCAGTATCTCTTATTTACCAATACTTTCGTGCAAAACTTTTATTATTATCCTAAGAAGTCACCGCTTGCAGTATCATTTCATTTATATGATGAATTCAAAGAAATGTCTTTACGTCATTTTTGTGCGGTATGTAGGATACCTTATGAGGGAAGATTAGAGGAACCCCATCGTGAAGATGTGGATGGCTTCGTTAAAACTATTGTTGTAGAAGAGCCAAAGAAGGGCTCAGAGGCAAAAGTCTCTAGCATACACTTTCCTGTTTTACGCTACTTTGCCATATTTGCTAGTAGATGCTTGATTGGTCCTGGGAATAGTGGAAATTTGAGTGTTCCAGATATTATTATTCTTCAACATGCTTTGATGGGAGACAATACTTTTAGTATAGGTGCCGTCGTTGCTAAACGTCTAGCCCTGAATCGTACAAAGGGCCCCATATTTGGAGGTATCTACACTGCACGTCTTGCTGAACATTTTCAGATACCTATTAGGCACCTTGAGGAGGAGGAGACAAAATTACCTCCTCACATTTTAGATTACAAGAGCATGGTAGCACACAAGTTTATTGTTGACAGCGAAGAGAAGATGCTCTTGTATAGACTTAGATTCAATAAGAAACACTTTGAGTTTATTATTTTGCCTGCACCTCTATTATTTGATTTGCTTGCAGAAAGTCGTCTTGTCACGTCGGAGGCAGTGAACAACCATCTAGCCCAAGCTTTTACTCCGGAACCTGAACCTGAGCCGGAACCTGAATTGGACCCTTATCGTGCATCATCTGTCCAGTGGGATCCGGAGATGACCAGCCAGTGGTATCCTGATTACACCTCCCACTACACCGGGGAGAGTAGCGGTGGTCCTTGGTATTAAACCAACTTAGGCCAAAATCCTAAGCTTGGGGGAGTACGTATTTCTCACCGACTTTACATTCATGTTCACACACTAGTTGTCGGTGCTCACACTCTTTCATTGTACTTTCCATGCTAGTTTAAATTTCCTTTTCTAGTTTTCTTCTTGTGTGTTTGATGAACCTTAAGAAAAACCAAAAAATTAGTTAGTTTAATTTCCTTGCTTGTAGTAGAAATTAAAATGAAAACCCAAAAAGATTTATCGTTCTTCTTTTACTTGTTGGGAGCTTTCCCGTGTAAATAGTTTTATTTTCTTTTCTTTCTTTTGGGGGTCGAGAAGACCACATTGAAAATGCTTAGTGGCTCTTATATGCATGATTGTTTATTTAATTTAGGGCCCATATTACTTGTCTTCTCTCTTGAGTTGAATGCTTGCAGATTCCAGCTTAGTCCAATGCACGTGCACTCTTATTATTATACACATCATTCGGTCGTGCAAGTGAAAGGCAATAATGATGATATATGATGGACTTATTGGGATGAGAAAAGCTGGTATGAACTCGACCTCTTTTGTTTTTGTAAATATGATGATTCATCGTTCCTGAGTCAGCTATTGTGAAGTAAACATATTTGCAATGACATTTAGAGATTATAGTTGCTTGTGCCATGCTTGATTAGCTATGAGTTATGATGGTTTACCTTGCATGCCAACATGCTATTAGAATGATTATGATGTGATATGATGGGATGGTATCCTCCTTTGAATGTATTAAGTGACTCGACTTGGCACATGTTCACGCACGTAGTTGAATCAAATCAACATAGCCTTCATGATATTTATGTTCATGGTAGATTATATCCTACTCATTCTTGTACTCGGTGTAAATTAATTTTAATGCATGTTTACGACTGTTGTCGCTCTCTCAGTTGGTCGCTTCCCAGTCTTTTGCTAGCCTTCACCTGTACTAAGCAGGAATACTGCTTGTGCATCCAAACTCCTTAAACCCTAAAGTTGTTCCATATGAGTCCACTATACCTTTCTATATGCGGTATTTACCTGTCGTTCCAAGTAAATTTGTATGTGCCAAACTCTAAAACTTCAAATGAAATTCTGTTTTGTATGCTCGAGCAGCTCATGTTTCAACTAGGGCTGCCTATATCTTCCATGCTAGGTGGGTTATTCTCACGAGGAGTGGACTCCGCTCCTCATTCACGAGAAAGGGCCAGTAACCGGGATGCCCAGTTCCATGATCCAAAAAGATCAAAGAAAATCAAAATAATTAAACAAAACTCCCCCAGGGTTGTTGTATGTTGGAGGCACTCGTTGTTTCGAGCAAGCCATGGATTGATGCTTGTTGGTGGTTGGGGGAGTATAAACCTTTACCATTCTGTTTGGGAACTGCCTATAATCCATGTAGTATGGAAGATACAGCCATCTCATAGTTGTTACGTTGACAACAAAAGTATGCCACTCAAAATGTTACTCAATCTCTATTTTAAAGCCGAGCTCTGGCACCTGTACAAATCCCTGCTTCCCTCTGCGAAGGGCCTATCTATTTACTTTTATGTTGAGTCATCACCCTTCTTATTAAAAAGCACCCGCTAGAGAGCACACTGTCATTTGCATTCATTACTATTGGTTTATATTGGGTATGACTTGACTGGATCTCTTTTACCATGAATTACAATGTTTAGTCAGTCCTTGATCTTTAAAGGTGCTCTGCATTTATGTTTTGCGGTCTCAGAAAGGGCTAGTGAGATACCATTTTGTTATATCATGTTATGATTATTTTGAGAAAGTGTTGTCAACCGAGTTTTATTATTATGGCTCGCTAGCTGATTATGTTATTGATATGAGTAACTGTTAGACCTATATGTTATTTTGAGTATGGTTAGTTCATAATATTTGCTAAAACTTGAATGCTGGCTTTTCATGTTACAACAACAAGAGCAAACAGAGTTGGTAAAAGTTTTTCTTTATCACTTTCAGTTTATCAACTGAATTGCTTGAGGACAAGCAAAGGTTTAAGCTTGGGGGAGTTGACATGTCTCCAATGTATCTACTTTTCCAAACACTTTTGCCCTTGTTTTGGACTCTAATTTGCATGATTTGAATGAAACTAACCCGGACTGACGCTGTTTTCAGCAAAACTGCCCTGATGTTGTTTTATGTGTAGAAAAGAAAAGTTCTCAGAATGTCCTGGAAATCCATGGAGGCACTTTTCAGATTTAATAAGAATTTTTGGCAAAAGAATTAGTGCCGGGGGGCCCACGGCCTATCCACGAGACAGGGCCTCCCCCCCCTAGGGCGCGTCCCCCTATCTCCTGGGCCCCCTGGATCTCCTCCGACCTCAACTCCAACTCCATATATTCCGTCTCGGGGAGAAAAAAATAAGGGGGAAAGTTTCATCGTGTTTCACGACACGGAGCCACCGCCAAGCCCTAATCTCTCTCGGGAGGGCTGATCTGGAGTCCGTTCAGGGCTCCGGAGAGGGGTATTCGTCGCCGTCATCATCATCAACCATCCTCCATCATCAATTTCATGATGCTCACCGCCGTGCATGAGTAATTCCATCGTAGGCTTGCTGGACGGTGATGGGTTGGATGAGATTTACCATGTAATCAACTTAGTTTTGTTAGGGTTTGATCCCTAGTATCCACTATGTTCTGAGATTGATGTTGCTATGACTTTTCTATGCTTAATGCTTGTCACTAGGGCCCAAGTGCCATGATTTCAGATCTGAACCTATTATGTTTTCATTAATATATATGTGTTCTTGATCCTATCTTGCAAGTGTATAGTCACCTATTATGTGCTATGATCCGACAACCCCGAAGTGACAATAATCAGGATACTTCTCGGTGATGACCGTAGTTTGAGGAGTACATGTATTCACTATGTGCTAATGCTTTATTCCGGTTCTCTATTAAAAGGAGGCCTTAATATCCCTTAGTTTCCATAAGGACCCCGATTCAACCGGAGGGTAGGACAAAAGACGTCATACAAGTTCTTTCCCATAAGCATGTATGACTATTTACGGAATACATGCCTACATTACATTGATGAATTGGAGCTAGTTCTATATCACCCTCTGTTATAACTATTGCATGAGGAATCGCATCCGACATAATTATCCATCACTGATCCATTGCCTACGAGCTTTACACATGTTGTTCTTCGCTTATTTACTTTTCCGTTGCTACTGTTACAACTACTACAAAAACCCCCAAACATTTATCTTTACTTTTGCTACCGTCACCTTTATTATCATACCACTTTTGCTACTAAACACTTTGCTGCAGATACTAAGTTATCTAGGTGTGGTTGAATTGACAACTCAACTGCTAATATTCAAGAATATTCTTTGGCTCCCCTTGTATCGAATCAATAAATTTGGGTTGAATACTCTACCCTCGAAAGCTGTTGCGATCCCCTATACTTGTGGGTTATCAATGTAGAAGCCCTCTGTGATCGAATCCCCCTCCGGCAGATTGCCGGAAAAGGCCCCAAGATGGGATCTCACAGGTACAGAAGGTTGCAGCAGTGGAAAAGTGGTTTTGTGGCCCCCCTGATGTTTTTAGGGTATAAGAGTATATATATAGGCGAAAGAAGTAGGTCGGTGGAGCTACGAGGGGCCCACAAGGGTGGGGGCACGCCTACCCCCCTGGGCGTACCGTCCTGCCTCGTGGATGCCTCGTTGCGTCTCTGACTTCAACTCCAAGTCTTCTGGTTTTCTTTCGGTCCAAGAAAGATCATCGCGAAGGTTTCATTCCGTTTGGACTCCGTTTGGTATTCCTTTTCTGCAAAACTCTAAAATAGGCAAACATACAAAAACTGGCACTGGGCCTCCGGTTAATAGGTTAGTCCCAAAAATAATATAAATTAGCATATTAAAGCCCATTACACATCCAAAACAGATAATATAATAGCATGGAACAATAAAAAATTATAGATATGTTGGAGACGTATCAAGCATCCCCAAGCTTAATTCCTGCTCGTCCTCGAGTAGGTAAATGATAAAAATAGAATTTTTGACGTGGAATGCTACCTAACATATTTATCAATGTAATTTTCTTTATTGTGCCATGAATGTTCAGATCCAAAAGATTCAAGACAAAAGTTTAATATTGACATAATAATAATAATACTTCAAGCATACTAACAAAGCAATCATGTCTTCTCAAAATAACATGGCCAAAGAAAGCTATCCCTACAAAATCATATAGTCATGGTTATGCTCTATCTTCATCACACAAAGTATTTAATCATGCACGACCCCAATGACAAGCCAAGAAATTGTTTCATACTTTTGATGTTCTCAAACTTTTTCAATCTTCACGCAATACATGAGTGTGAGCCATGGACATAGCACTATAGGTGGAATAGAATGGTGGTTGTGGAGAAGACAAAAAGGAGAAGATAGTCTCACATCCACTAGGCATATCAATGTGCTATGGAGATGCCCATCAATAGATATCACTATGAGTGAGTAGGATTGCCATGCAACAAATGCACTAGAGCTATAAGTGTATGAAAGCTCAAAAAGAAACTAAGTGGGTGTGCATCCAACTTGCTTGCTCACGAAGACCTAGGGCACTTTGAGGAAGCCCATCATTGGAATATACAAGCCAAGTTCTATAATGAAAAATTCCCACTAGTATATTAAAGTGACAACATAGGAGACTCTCTATCATGAAGATCATGGTGCTACTTTGAAGCACGAGTGTGGAAAAAGGATAGTAGCATTGCCCCTTCTCTCTTTTTCTTTCATTTTTTTATTAGGGCCTTTTCTCTTTTTTTTATGGCCTCTTTTTTATTTTTCTTTTATTTCAGTCTGGAGTCTCATCCCAACTTGTGGGGGAATCATAGTATCCATCATCCTTTCCTCCCTGGGAAAATGCTCTAATAATGAAGATCATCACACTTTTATTTACTTACAACTCAAGTATTACAACTCAATACTTAGAACAAAATATGACTCTATGTGAGTGCCTCCGGTGGTGTACCAGGATGTGCAATGATTCAAGAGTGACATGTATGAAAAAAAATTATGAATGGTGGCTTTTCCACAAATACGATGTCAACTACATGATCATGCAAGGCAATATGACAATGATGGAGTGTGTCATGATAAACGGAATGGTGGAAAGTTGCATGGCAATATATCTCGGAATGGCTATGGAAATGCCATAATAGGTAGGTATGGTGGCTGTTTTGAGGAAGGTATATGGTGGGTGTATTATACCAGCGAAAGTTGTGCGGTACTAAAGAGGCTAGCAATGGTGGAAGGGTGAGAGTGCGTACAATCCATGGACTCAACATTAGTCATAAAGAACTCACATACTTATTACAAAAATTTATTAGTTATCGAAACGAAGTAGTATGCGCATGCTCCTAGGGGGATAGTGTCAGTGTCAAAACCGACGGATCTCGAGTAGGGGGTCCCGATCTGTACGTCTAAGGATGATGGTAACAGGAGGTAAGGGACATGATGTTTACCCAGGTTCGGGCCGTCTCGATGGAGGTAAAACCCTACTTCCTGCATGATTGATATTGATGATATGAGTATTACAAGAGTTAATCTACCACGAGATCGTAGAGGCTAAACAATAGAAGCTAGCCTATGATGATTATGATTGTGTCTCTAAGGACTAAACTCTCCGGTTTATATAGACACCGGAGAGGGCTAGGGTTTACATGGAGTCGGTTACAAAGAAGGAAATATAATATCCGGATCGCCAAGCTTGTCTTCCACGCAAAGGAGAGTCCCATCCGGACACGGGACGGAGTCTTGAGTCTTGCATCTTCACGCTCCAATAGTCCGTACCAACTATATAGTCCGGCTGTCTGGATACCCCCTAATCCAGGACTCCCTCAGTAGCCCCTGAACTAGGCTTCAATGACGATCAGTTTGTCTTCGGCATAGAATACTCCAAAGTAACTATCGAACACTTAAACCGTGTCCGGATCTAAAATATGATCTTCACATACCACCATAGAGAGAATGATATTTCACAAATGTAATCTGCTGACAACTTTTTAGACAACGTGACATGTCACTATGGTCGGGTCATTATTCGAACCGTTTTCCCACAACCGGCCACAGCGCATATTGCGTGGCAGTTTCCTTGACACGTCTTGTCAAAGCAGAGATCGTGTCCCCTTATCACGGGATTCTCATCAATAAGGGTATGGGTAATCCAACCGCGCCATCAATCCTGGCGCTTGGGAAGTAAGCGATTCTCAACGGGCAAGTGGGGAGGTGCACCACTTTCGTCACCTCTATAAAGGGATAAGGGCTCCCCATTTTCACCCACGCCTTCTTCCTCCTTTGCACATCCTTGCCTCCTCGAGCTCCAGCGCCCTAGTCCAAGCCATCTCCGCACAGCTAAACATGTCCGGAGCAGGAGGCAAGTGGGTGGCTTCCACCGTGAAGGAGAAGCATATTGCGAATCTTCGGGCGGCCGGATACTTGGCTGCAGACATCGTGCACCAGCTACCGGACGACGGGCAGGTCATTCCAACCCCGGAACCCCACGAGAGGGTCATGTTTCTCGCCCACTTCGTCCGTGGACTGGGGTTTCCACTTCATCCCTTCGTCCGCGGGCTCATGTTCTACTACGGGCTAGATTTCCATGATCTAGCCCCAAATTTCGTCCTCAACATCTCGGCGTTCATCGTCGTGTGCGAGGCCTTCCTCCGCATCAAGCCTCACTTTGACTTGTGGCTACAAATCTTCTGCATGAAGCCAAAGATCGTGAGCGGCCAGCAAGCGGAGTGTGGAAGTGCCATGGTGGGCAAGATGCCCAACGTCACCTGGCTTGACGGCTCCTTTGCGGAGATCGTGAAAGGGTGGCAATCGGGGTGGTTCTACATCACCGAGCCGCGCGACGCCAACTGGGTGGCGGCCCCCATATTCCGATCCGGAATCCCCATGCGGCTCACCTACTGCGAAAAGAAGGGCGTGGCCTGGGGCGAGCCTGCGGAGCTGACCGGACTTCAGAACTGCATCAAGAACATGAAGGACAAGAAAATCAAGCTTGTCAACGTGGTCCAGATCATGCTTGTCCGCCGGATTCTTCCGTGCCAAAGATGGGTTTTTAATCTGTGGGAGTTTGTCCTGGCCGAACACCAGACGCTTCGAAAGCTCTATGGCATGATGCACAAGGACGCATGGAAGGTGTTGTTCAAGGCCTCTGAAATGCCTCCCCCCACATCCGAGGACCGTGGACTTCATGCTACGCGGCTCCCCCATTTGGTGAGTTTTCTGACTATCACCGGATGTAATTTTCCCCAGTGTACCCATGGGGGAATCTTAAGTCATTGTGTGTATTTGATCAGGAGTATGTGGAGACGGCGGAGCGGATTGACTGTCCGGCTCCGCTGCCAGAAGGTCTAGTAGATGCTCTCCTGACGGAGATGCTAATCCCGGCGCCCTACAAGGTGCCAGAAAAGAAGGCCGAAAAGAAGGCCCGGGAGACCAGGAAGGGTCTCCGGCGAAAGATCATACCAGACGCCTCATCTGAAGACGATGAGGCACACTCCTCCCCCGAAGGAGAGGAGGAAGAAGAAAGGGCCGCCCCATCTGGAGAGGACGAGGGGCCTGAGAAGGCGGCCCAGGGGACCAGGAAAGGTACCCGGCGTAAGGCCGTCATACCCTCGTCGTCCGGAGACAACGAGGTAGATTCCTCCCGCGGAGGCGGGGGGAAGCATGAGGAAACTCTACCTTCCCGCACTGGGGAGGAGAAGAAGAGGAAAGCCGCCTCAGACGGGGAGGCCAGGATGCCCAAGAAGGGAAAGGCGTCCCTTCTGGATTAGTCCACCATGGACGCCTATAGCGAGGAGGAGTGGCTACCTAGGGGGAAGCCCCTAGTGAGATCATGAGTATCCGCACGTTGCTATACTTTAGTGTGACTTCGCTTCACAGTTTGTTATAACGCCAAACTCATATATGCAGTCCGGCCAGGGTCCATCCCGAGGTATCGTCTTCGGATGGGTCCTTCATACGTCTCCAACGTATCTATAATTGTTGATTGCTCCATGCTACTTTATCTACTGTTTTGGACTATATTGGGCTTTATTTCCACTTTTATATTACTTTTGGGACTAACCTATTAACCGGAGGCCCAGCCCAGAATTGCTTTTTTTGCCTTTTTCAGTATTTCGAAGAAACAGAATATCAAACGGAGTCCAAACGGAATGAAACCTTCGGGATCGTGATTTTCCAACCGAACGTGACCCAGGAGACTTGGACCCTACTCCAAGCAGTGCCCGAGGAAGTTACGAGGGTGGAGGGCGCCTCCCTGGGCGCGTCCCCTACCTCGTTGGCCCCTCGGAGCTCCACCGACGTACTCCTTCCTCCTATATATACCTACGTATCCCCGAACGATCAGAACAGGAGCCAAAAACCTAATTCCACTGCCGCAACCTTCTATATCCACGAGATCCCATCTTGGGGCCTATTCGGGAGCTCCGCCGGAGGGGGCATCCACCATGGAGGGCTTCTACATCATCACCATAGCCCCTCCGATGAAGTGTGAGTAGTTTACTTCAGACCTTTGGGTCCATAGATAGTAGCTAGATGGCTTCTTCTCTCTTTTTGGATCTCAATACAATGTTCTCCCCCCCTCCCATGGAGATCTATTCTATGTAATCTTCTTTTTGCGGTGTGTTTGTTGAGACCGATGAATTGTGGGTTTATGATCCAGTATTATCTATGGAAAATATTTGATTCTTCTCTGAATTCTTTTATGTATGATTGAGTTATCTTTGCAAGTCTCTTCGAATTATCTTTTTGGTTTGGCCAACTAGATTGGTAGTTCTTGCAATGGGAGAAGTGCTTAGCTTTGGGTTCAATCTTGCGGTGTCCTTACTCAGTGATAGAAAGAGTTGCAAGGCACGTATTGTATTGTTGCCATCGAGGATAACAAGATGGGGTTTTTATCATATTGCGTGAATATATCCCTCTACATCATGTCATCTTGCTTACGGCGTTACTCTGATTTTACTTAATACTCTAGATGCATGTTGGATAGCGGTCGATGAGTGGAGTAATAGTAGTAGATGCAGAATCGTTTCGATCTACTTGTTTTGGACGTGATGCCTATATACATGATCATTGCCTAGATATACTCATAACTATGCTCAATTCTATCAATTGCTCAATAGTAATTTGTTCACCCACCATAGAATACTTATGATCTTGAGAGAAGCCACTAGTGAAACCTATGGCCCCCGGGTCTATTCTCATCATATCAATCTCTATCGCTTTATTTACTTGCTTTGTTTTTACTTTGCCTTTACTTTTACTTTGCATCTATCAAAAATACCAAAAATATTATCTCTATCAGATCTCACTCTCGTAAATGACCGTGAAGGGATTGACAACCCCTAAGCGTTGGTTGCGAGTTGCTATCGTTTTGTGTAGGTACGAGGGACTTGTGCGTGGCCTCCTACTGGACTGATACCTTGGTTCTCAAAAACTAAGGGAAATACTTATGCTACTTTACTGCATCATCCTCTCCTCTTCGGGGAAATCCAACGTAGTGCTCAAGAGGTAGCAAGAAGAATTTTCCTCTATCGGGGAGGCTCACGCAAGCAAGTCAACCATACCAAGTACCCATCACAATCCCTATCTCTCGCATTGCATTACTTGCCATTTGCCTCTCGTTTTCCTCTCCCCCACTTCACCTTTGCCGTTTTATTTGCCCTCTCTTTCCCAATCTCCTCCTCCTTTCCCTTTTGTTTGCTTTCTTCCGCCTTACTTTTTCTGCCGCTATGTCTGAAATTGGGGAGATTATCGTCGATATGGACAACAATGATAATACAGAAAATCCCGAGGCTCCGGCCGATGAACCTCCTATCTTGCATACCAAAGAGTTTTGAATCGGTAGTGGTAACATCATTGGAAAGGCGTTATTCAAGATTTCTTTACTTGTGCTGGTGCTTTACCTTCCATGGGTTGTTCTATTCTTCATAGAACTAGTAGCCTTGCGGATGCTATAGCTATGCTTGTGGTTGAACTTGAAAGACAATTTATGCATATGCACCCTTGCATACAGAGAATTTTCTTAGAATTCTCTAATATTGAGCACTCTTCTATTAAGCGCGCTGTTACTATCTTTTTGGCTCATGAATTTAGATTTATCATAAGAGAAGCCAAAGAAATATTTTCGCACTATAAGGTGGACGCCGGTCGTCCACCCATAGAAGCAATCCTCTATGATCAAGAAGAAATTAGACGCTTTCAATCTTCGGACTATGTCGCTTTCAATGAAAACCTTAGGAAAAAGGTCCCTATCAATGTCTTAGTTGATTGCATTAACGAGCTTAATAATGACTTTTCCCTTAGAAATAATGAGCTAGGATACTCTCTCGAGTATAAGCTCACAAGATTTTGCCAAAAGAATGCTTTCAGTGATGAAATAGTTGTGCACTATGAAGGGCCAAGGGAGGAACCCGTTCCTCCCGTGATTGATCTTGGGGATTTTTGTCCCGCTAAATTTAGCCCTTTTGGTTATTTTTGCTTGACCCAAAGGAAACTTGCTGCCGAACGTAGGGAATACGAGATGAGCTTTCAAGATCTATCTTATTATTACGGCACAACCTAGATCTATCCTTGCTTTTATGCTTAGTTAAGGGCGTTAAACGATAGCGCTTGTTGGGAGGCAACCCAATTTTATTTTATGTTTTTTGTTTTTTCTTCTGCTTAGAAATAAATAATCCATCTACCTTCTGTTTGGATGTGGTTTTAT
This sequence comes from Triticum timopheevii, assembly GCA_963921465.1. Lineage (NCBI taxonomy): Eukaryota > Viridiplantae > Streptophyta > Magnoliopsida > Poales > Poaceae > Triticum > Triticum timopheevii. The sequence goes on along the minus strand of OY997274.1, from coordinate 362,767,271 downwards.
GTTTTAGTTAGTGTTTGTGCCAAGTAGAACCTATAGGATAACCTACGATGATAGTTGATTTGATTCTGCTGAAAAACAAAAACTTCGCACCCACGAATTTAGTTATGATAAATCACAGGAACGTGAGTTTGCGTTGATTCGCTTTGCTGCTGATCAATAAACAAATTTTCCAGGACTTCCTATTTTTGTAGAATTTTTAGAGTTCCAGAAGTTTGCGTTAGTTACAGATTCCTACAGAGTGTTCTGTTTTTGACAGATTCTGTTTTTCGTGTGTTGTTTGCTTATTTTGATGAATCTATGGCTAGTAAATTAGTTTATAAACCATAGGGAAGTTGGAATAAAGTAGGTTTAACACCAATATAAATAAAGAGTGAGTTAATTACAGTACCTTGAAGTAGTCTTTTGTTTTCTTTCTCTAACGGAGCTCACGAGATTTCTGTTGAGTTTTGTGTTGTGAAGTTTTCAAGTTTTGGGTGAATTCTTTTGATGGATTATGGAACAAGGGGTGGCAAGAGCCTAAGCTTGGGTATGCCCATGGCACCCGCAAGATAATCCAAGGACACCAAAATGTCAAAGCTTGGGGATGCCCCGGAAGGCATCCCCTCTTTCGTCCACTTCCATCGGTAATTTACTTGAAGTTATATTTTTATTCACCAACATGACATGTGTTTTGCTTGGAGCGTCTTGTATTATTTGTGTCTTTGCTTGTTAGCCTACCACAATCATCCTTTCTGTACACACCTTTTGAGAGAGCCATACATGAATTGGAATTTGTTAGAATACTCTATGTGCTTCACTTATATCTTTTGAGCTTGATAGTTTTGCTCATAGTGCTTCACTTATATCTTTTGAGCGTGATAATTTTTGCTCTAGTACTTCACTTAGATCTTTTAGAGCATGGTGGTGGATTTGTTTTAAAGAAACTAGTTGATCTCTCATGCTTCACTTATATTATTTTGAGAGTCTTTAATAGCATGGTAATTTGCTTAATGTCAATATACTTGGTGTTCAAGATATGTGAAACTTTCTTTTGAGTGAATTGAATACTAAGATAAGTTTGATGCTTGATAATTGTTTTGAGATATCGAGGTTATAATATCAAAGTCATGCTAGTTGGGTGATTATGAATTTGAGAAATACTTGTGTTGAAGTTTGCAAGTCCCGTAGCATGCACGTATGGTTAAAGTTGTGTAACAAATTTGAAACATGAAGTGTACCTGGCTTGTGCATCCTTATGAGTGGCGGTCGGGAACGAGCGATGGCATTTTCCTACCAATCTATCCCCCTAGGAGCATGCGCGTAGTACTTGAATTTTTGATGACTTCTAAATTTTTGCAATAAGTATATGAGTTCTTTTGACTAATGTTGAGTCCATGGATTATACGCACTCTCACCTTTCCACCTTTGCTAGCCTCTTCGGTACCGTGCATTGCCCTTTCTCACCTTGAGAGTTGGCGCAAACTTCGCCGGTGCATCCAAACCCCGTGATACGATATGCTCTATCACACATAAACCTCCTTATATCTTCCTCAAAACAGCCACCATACCTACCTATCATGGCATTTCCATAGCCATTCCGAGATATATTGCCATGCAACTTCCACCATCATCATCATGACATACATTACTTTTGTCACATTGCCATTGCATGATCTTGTAGTTGAGATCGTATTTGTGGCAAAGCCACCATGCATTATTTTCCATACATGTCACTCTTGATTCATTGCACCATCCCGGTACACCGCCGGAGGCATTCATATAGAGTCATATCTTGTTCTAAGTTTCGAGTTGTAATCCTTGTGTTGTAATCAATAGAAGTGTGATGATCATCATTATTAGAGCATTGCCAAAATAATAATAATAAAGAGAAAGGCCAAAAAAAGGCCCAAAAAAAGGGCAATGCTACTATCTCTTTTTCCACACTTGTGCTTCAAAGTAGCACCTTGTTCTTCATGAAGTGAGTCTCATATATTGTGCTTCAAAGTAGCACCTTGTTCTTCATGTAGTGAGTCTCATATATTGTGCTTCAAAGTAGCACCTTGTTCCTTATGTAGTGAGTCTCATAAGTTGTCCTTTTTATAGTAGTGGGAATTTTTCATTATAGAACTTGGCTTGTATATTCCTACGATGGGCTTCCTCAAATGCCCTAGGTCTTCGTGAGCAAGCAAGTTGGATGCACACCCACTAGTTTTCTTTTGTTGAGCATTCATAGCTCTAGTGCATCCTCATGTTGACATCAATTGATGGGCATCTCCATAGTCCATTGATTAGCCTCGTCAATGTGAGACTTTCTCCTTTTTCTCTTCTCCACACAATCCCCATCATCATATTCTATTCCACCCATAGTGCTATATCCATGGCTCACGCTCATGTATTGCGTGAAGGTTGAAATTTTTTGAGATTATTTAAGTATGAAATAATTGCTTGGCTTGTCATTGGGGGTATAGAAGTTGGGAACATCGTTGTGTGACGAAAATGAAGCATAGCCTAACTATATGATTTTGTAGGGATGAACTTTCTTTTGCCATGTTATTTTGAGAAGACTGATTGCTTTGATTAGTATGCTTGAAGTATTATTATTTTTGTGTCAATATGAACTTTTGTCTTGAATCTTTCGGATCTGAATATTCATATCACAATTAAGAAGATTTACATTGAAATTATGCCAAAGTATCACTCTGCATCAAAAATTCTTTTTTATCATTTACTTACTCGAGGACGAGCAGGAATTAGGCTTGGGGATGCCTGATACGTCTCCAACGTATCTATAATTTTTTATTGCTCCATGCTACTTTATCTACTGTTTTGGACTATATTGGGCTTTATTTTTATATTACTTTTGGGACTAACCTATTAACCGGAGGCCCAGCCCAGAATTGTTGTTTTTTGCCTTTTTCAGTATTTCGAAGAAACAGAATATCAAACGGAGTCCAAATGGAATGAAACCTTCGGGATCGCGATTTTCCAACCAAACGTGACCCAGGAGACTTGGACCCTACTCCAAGCAGTGCCCGAGGAGGTCACGAGGCTGGACGACGCCCCTGGACGCGCCCCCTACCTCGTGGGCCCCTCGAAGCTCCACCGATGTAATCCTTCCTCCTATATATACCTACGTATCCCCGAACGATCAGAACAGGAGCCAAAAACCTAATTGCATCGCCGCAACCTTCTGTATCCACGAGATCCAATCTTGGGGCCTGTTCTGGAGCTCCACCGGAGGGGGCATCCACCACGGAGGGCTTCTACATCATCACCATAGCCCCTCCGATGAAGTGTGAGTAGTTTACTTCAGACCTTCGGGTCCATAGCCAGTAGCTAGATGGCTTCTTCTCTCTTTTTGCATCTCAATACAATGTTCTCCCCCTCTCTCGTGGAGATCTAATCAATGTAATCTTCTTTATGTGGTGTGTTTGTTGAGACCAATGAATTGTGGGTTTATGATCCAGTATTATCTATGGAAAATATTTGATTCTTCTCTGAATTCTTTTATGTATGATTGAGTTATCTTTGCAAGTCTCTCGAATTATCTTTTTGGTTTGTCCAACTAGATTGGTAGTTCTTGCAATGGGAGAAGTGCTTAGCTTTGGGTTCAATCTTGCGGTGTCCTTACTAAGTGAAAGAAAGAGTTGCAAGGCACGTATTGTATTGTTGCCATAGAGGATAACAAAATGGTGTTTTTATCATATTGCATGAATTTATCCCTCTACATAATGTCATCTTGCTTACGGCATTACTCTGTTTTTACTTAATACTCTAGATGCATGCTGGATAGCGGTCGATGAGTGGAGTAATAGTAGTAGATGCAGAATCGTTTCGATCTACTTGTTTTGGACTTGATGCCTATATACATGATCATTACCTAGATATACTCATAACTATGCTCAATTCAGTCAATTGCTCAACAGTAATTTGTTCACCCACCGTAGAATACTTATGCTCTTGAGAGAAGCCACTAGTGAAACCTATGGCCCCCGGGTCTATTCTCATCATATCAATCTCTATCGCTTTATTTACTTGCTTTGTTTTTACTTTGCCTTTACTTTTACTTTGCATCTATCAAAAATACCAAAAATATTATCTCTATCAGATCTCACTCTCGTAAGTGACTGTGAAGGGATTGACAACCCCTAAGCGTTGGTTGTGAGTTGCTATCGTTTTGTGTAGGTACGAGGGACTTGTGTGTGGTCTCCTACTGGACTGATACCTTGGTTCTCAAAAACTGAGGGAAATACTTACGCTACTTTACTGCATCATCCTCTCCTCTTCGGAGAAATCCAACGCAGTGCTCAAGAGGTAGCAGTCCTTGAGTGATTCAGCGAGGAACTCGCTCCCGACGGCCACTACTCCTCGGCCTGCGGATGACACGGAGGTGTTGTCCCAAAGGCTCCCCGAGCAGGGGGAGATGACTCTGGAGGCGCCCCAAGGCGAGATTCCAGACGTCAGGCACACGGGGTATAAGATCCCCGCGGATTGTGTCGACAAGAGCCGTAGCAAGCCGGGCTCTCAGCCGGATACTGTGCCAGAACCTCCAATGGTCCCGGATTCGGGCAGGCAGCCCCTCGCTAGGGAGGGCGAGCCATCCGTGCCGACGATGTTTGTTACGCCAGAGGCGTCAGATAGTCTGATGGAAGCGCTTCGCAGCGCTTCCATGGATGAAGAACGCTGTACTCTTATGAGTGCGGTGATTCAGAAGGTTCTGTCTACCAAGAGCGGAATAGCCGAAGCCTGCACCAGCCTCTTGACGGGTTTTGAGGTAAGTAATCAAAAAAATGTGTGAAGTTATTACCCGATAGGTAGTAGCCGCTGATACTCTGTTTGGTGTTTGGAACGAAAAGCCAAACGGAGGGACGATTATAATCCGCAGGAGTCTAATAGTAAATGTGCATGTGAATAAGTAGGCAGTGCTGCTTGCTACTGCTGCCATACGGCCGAGGTCGCCGGACTAAAACGGGACCTGGAGCGGGCACAAGGAGAGCTCGGCCTCACGAAGAGGCAGCTCGAAGAGAACAAAGGTTAGTGGCACCTCGTTTGAATATCATAAAGAATAGTCAAAATTTGTGATTCTAACGACAAAGCATTGTGACTTTGAAATAGGGGCCACAACTGAAGGGGCGTCTTTGAAGAAAGCGATGTCCGAGGCCAAAGACAAGGCGGCCCTGGAGCGCATTGAGCGCGAAAAGCAGAATGCTAGGGTGGGCGAGGTGCAGCAAGAGATCCAGGAGATCGGCAAGAAGTTCGAGTCCTTGGAGCATGACCTCAAGACGAAGTAGTCTGAGCTTGCGAAGGCCCTTGCCAGTATGAAAGATGCCAAGGCCGAAGCCGAAAAGGCCCAGCAGGAGATCCAGGTGGCCAAGAAGGTAGCGGCGGGTAAGCCATTTTTTATGCAAAGCAAGCATGTGGAGGAGGCGTTTCTTTTACTTACTCGAATTCGGAGCTCTCCAGGGGCATTCGCAGATCTGCCGCGCAGCGTATCAGATGCTGCGGAGTTCTATTGTGCCAAGGAGGGGGGCTCAACGGAGAAGCTGTTCTGGTCCTAGTATGCTGGAGCCGAACACCCAATTCCTCTGAGTGACCAACTGATGCAGTTGGTTGAACTCCATAGGGCGGCCGAAGTGGATATGAAAGATTTCATAGTCCAGATGTGGCCTGGTGAGCCCCTGCCCACTAGCTACTTCGGCTTGATCAGGCGGATGGTAAATGCCTGTCCGCGGCTTGAAGTCATCAAGCGATCTGTTTGCATTGATGGTGCCCGCCGGGCCTTTGCCCGTGCGAAGGTGCATTGGGGCAAGCTGGATGCGGAGAAGCTGGCGAAGGACGGTCCGCCGGAGGGCAAGGCGCATCGCTGTCCCGAAAAGTATTAGGATGGCGTCATGAAAGGTGCTTGTCTCATGGCCGAAGAATGTACCAAGGACACGATCTTTGAATGACTGTACTTCTATCGTTTTTGTAATATGAAAATGAAGTTATTTGCGCTATATAGCACTTTGTTTTGATTTAAAATATTACCTTCTGTGCGGCTGTTTATAAAATTCTGAAAGTAGGCCAGTCGTCGGCTTCTGCCCCCACGTAACCAGTACCGGGGTGTTCGTGAAAAACCTAAAAAACTGTTTTATCCAAATTTTTGGTCCATGGAGGAGGTCTTTGGTGCAGCGAACAAGGCAATCGGACTATGCAGCTTTATAACTTTCACTTAGCCATAGAAGTCTACAATTTTAAATTTCGGCGAAGCCCCTAGAATTTGGAAATCCGAATTAGGGCACTATATACGCCTAAATCGGACGAAGCCGATTCCTCGCCTGAAGCGGAAAAAATCTTTAAGGATTTTAAGACCTCTCAAACAGCGACCTGCTCTAGCCGCATCATGCCGTTCAGTTTTCGGCTATCTCTACTAAGGTGCTCGTCCAGAAGAACCGGGACACAATCGTAGTAGTCCTCCCTGCGCCACCTTAGCCGATATAACAGAACATAAGGTACCAAAACAAGGGAGCCGGGCAAACCCAACTATTGACCCAAGACATGATTCGGAGCTGATGCATATAGTGCTATAAGTTCGGGGTGCCGCACTGTTGAAAGTGTTCGGACTTGTCTTGCAGTATTATGAGGCGTCATAAGAAGCCCCTGGCAAGCTGAACGTACCAAGGTGTACGGATGCAATATTGAATGATCATTTATATAAAAAATATGCAAAATGGGAATAATAAGTTGACGCTATATATTATCTCTCATTGATGAAAAATACGTTTAGGCGTATGTTTACAATGAATGCATTTAAGCAGAGGTAAATAGGGCTATTACACATGTCCTATCCAAGGGCGGGCTGCATGTAGGTATATAAAACAGGTATAACGATCATGAACAGATTCCACCTGGGTATTCCCTTTCTGCGCAAAGCTTGTTGCCTCCTTGGTTTCCCCTCCTGTGTAAGTCCGACAATCCGGCTCTTCTGAAGAGGCTGCCCGAAAGCAATGTCCTGAAAGGTGAAGGGGGGTTATTAAAGTATATTGCGGTTATACCGCACTGTTGACTGAGTCACTGTTGCACCTCCGCCTATGCCCATGGTATTTTAAGTACGTAATTGTGTACGCGCGGCACGAATGCTGCTTTGATGGGGCTTGAGCGGAGGCCGGACTGCTAGTCGCGCTCTTGGCGTGCCTGGCGATCCTGCTGCGGGGTACTCTAGACTCGCTTGATGGTGTTCGGGGTTGTTGTCAGCGGATTGGTGGTTTGCCGGAGAAGGCTCCATTGTACTTCTGCTGCGAGGGCTGCAGTGTGCTCTTCTGTATGGAGAGAGCGGTCCATGTTTCCGTTGACTGTTATGACCCCGCGAGGTCCTCGCATCTTGAGCTTGAGGTATGCATAGTGTGGTACCGCATTGAATCGACCAAATGCGGTTCGTCCCAGCAGTGCATGATAACCACTGCGGAAAGGGAGGATATCGAAGATTAACTCCTTGCTTCGGAAGTTATCCGGAGATTCGAAGACCACTTCCAGTGTTATGGAGCCCGTGCACCGAGCCTCTACTCCTGGGATTACACCTTTAAAGGTGGTTTTGGTGGGATTGATCCTTAAAGGGTCGATGCCCATTTTACGCACTGTGTCCTGATAAAGCAGGTTCAGGTTGCTGCCGCCATCCATATGGACTCGCGTGAGGTGGAATCCGTCGATGATTGGGTCTATGACCAGTGCGGCTGAACCGCCATGACGGATGCTGGTAGGGTGATCCCTACGATCAAAGGTGATCAGACAAGATGACCATGGATTGAATTTTGGGGCGACTGGCTCCATCGCATAGACGTCCCGTTGTGCTCTCTTCCGTTCCCGTTTGGGAATATGGGTGGCATAAATCATGTTGACCGTTTTCACCTGGGGAGGAAATTTCTTCTGTCCTCCTGTGTTTGGACGCCGGGGCTCTTCGTCATCGTCACTGTGCAGCTCCATGTCCCTGTTTTCGGCGTTTATTTTACCGGCCTATCTGAACACCTAGAAGTCTCTATTAGTGTGGTTGGCTAGCTTATCCCGGGTGCCATGAATTTGACACGGGCATTCAAGTATGCGGTCCAGACTGGACGGTCCCTGATTGTTTCTTTTGAATGGCTTTTTCCGCAGACCGGATTTCGAGCTTGGTGTTGACTGTCGTGTCTTCGGTGTTGTCGCCATTGTTCCGTCGCTTATGTCTGTTGCACCGTGGCTTGCCGTTATTGTCGCGGACATCTGAGTTGCCTAAGTTTATCAGCGTGGTTCTACTACGAGCCAACCAGCTATCCTCGCCCGCACAAAAGCGGGTCATGAGTGTCGTGAGGGCTGCCATGGATTTTGGTTTTTCCTGGCCGAGGTGTCGGGTGAGCCACTTGTCATGGATATTATGCTTAAAGGCTGCCACTACTTCAGCATCCGGACAGTCGACTATTTGGTTCTTTTTGGTTAGGAACCGAGTCCAGAATTTCCTGGCTGACTCTCCGGGCTGTTGGGTAATGTGGCTCAGGTCATTGGCATCCGGTGGTCGCACATTTGTGCCCTGGAAGTTGTCGAGGAACGCGTCTTCCAGGTTTTCCCAACTTCCAATGGAATTTGCCGGCAAGCTGTTTAGCCAATGTCGGGCTGGTCCTTTGAGTTTAAGGGGAACATACTTGATGGTGTGCAGATCGTCTCCGCGGGCCATGTGGATGTGGAGAAGGAAATCTTCGATCCATACTGCGGGGTCTGTTGTGCCATCGTATGATTCGATCTTTACGGGTTTAAACCCTTCTGGGAATTCATGATCCATCACTTTGTCAGTGAAGCGGAGGGGGTGTGCGGCGCCTCTATGCCGGGCTATGTGGCTACGCAGTTCGAATGAGTCCGGGTGGCTATGTTCGGCCCGGCCGGACTTGTTCGTAGTGTATCCGGTGTGACGATCATCGTCATGTGTTGGGGCACGCCCCCGTGATCCGTAGATCGATCTTGGCTATCCTGCCTTGTTTTCCAGTATATCTTGCAGGTCCTGCCTATTGCCCCGGGCCATAGTGTATTGGCGTGGGGGTGCAGGCTGGTATTTGGGCTGGTATGCCATTTTATCCCAGCCACGAGGTGGCTGGTTAGCCGTCTGGCGCTCGAGTCCGTATTCCTCAGCTGCCAGGACTTCAGTCCATCTGTCTGTGAGCAGGTCTTGATCAGCTTGGAGCTGCTGCTACTTCTTTTTCAGGATTCTTGTAGTGGCCATAAGCCGGCGCTTGAAGCGCTCTTGCTCCACCGGGTCCTCAGGTACGCCGTACTCGTCGTCGCCGAGGCTAATCTCGTCCTCGGAGGGGGGGCATGTAGTTGTCCTCCTCCGGATATCCATCTGTCGCCTGTTCATCTAGGCTGTCCTGCCCATCTTCCTGTTCGGCCTTCTCGAAGGCGGGCTGATCGGGGTTGTATTCCTCTTCGGCACCATCCGGACTGTTTTCGTCACCTGTGCCGGTATTGCTGTGGCGGGGCTTGGAGCGGTGCCAACGACGCCCATGCTTTGTTTTCTTCCTTGAGGGGTTATCCTCCATTGCCTCATCGCCATTGGTTTCTTTTGGAGTGTCCACCATATATATATATATATTCATATGATGAGGTGGCTGTCCACCGCCCCATGGGTGGTGGTTCCTGTTCTTCTCCCGCGTTGTCGTCCACACCGTCGATGTCTTCGGAGTCGAAGTCAAGCACGTCGGTCAAATCATCGATCGTGGCAATGAAGTGGATGGTGGGTGGGCAACGAATTCCTTCGTCGCTTGCTTCCCACTCGAGCCGGACATAGTTCGGCCAAGAGTCTCCTGACAAAGAGAGAGACTTTAACGAGTTCAGCACGTCGCCAAAGGGCGAGTGCTGGAAGATATCCACAACAGTGAACTCCATTATCGGAGCCCACCCAGGTTCGGCGGGCTCGGGAGCGCGCAGACTGGAACCTTCAGCCGGATACGAGTCCGGGGGTCCGGTGTCACAGGCTTCTTTGGGGGTGAGGCCTGTGTTCGGCTCTACCGCCGATGAGTGTGCGGCCTGCGGGGCGGGGTCCATCCACCCGTCCTTGGACAACTCAATCCGCTCCGGATTTAGGTCCGGGGCTCCTGCAGGGGCGATATCCCGAGCATTGTCCGACAGCAGGTCTAAGCCGTGCTCATCGTGATTGTCCGGCGCTCCTGGCGCAGGCCCGAACCCATTGAAGATTAAGTCTCCATGGATATCGGCCATTTAGTTTAGGTTTCCGAACCTGACCTGGTGGCCAGGGGCGTAGCTGTCGATCTGCTCGAGTTGGCCAAGCGAATTGGCCCGCAGTGCAAAGCCGCCGAACACGAGGATCTGTCCGGGGAGAAAGGTCTCACCCTGGACCGTGTTGTTGACGATTGAAGGAGCCATCAAGCCTTGCAGCGATGACACAGAGGAACTCTCAATGAAAGCACCAATGTCAGTGTCAAAACCGGCGGATCTCGGGTAGGGGGTCCCGATCTGTACGTCTAAGGCTGATGGTAACAGGAGGTAAGGGACACGATGTTTACCCAGGTTCGGGCCCTCTCGATGGAGGTAAAACCCTACTTCTTGCTTGATTGATATTGATGATATGGGTATTACAAGAGTTGATCTACCACGAGATCGTAGAGGCTAGACCCTAGAAGCTAGCCTATGATGATTATGATTGTGTCTCTAAGGACTAAACTCTCCGGTTTATATAGAGACCGGAGAGGGCTAGGGTTTACATCGAGTCACTTACAAAGAAGGAAATATAATATCCAGATCGCCAAGCTTGTCTTCCACGCAAAGGAGAGTCCCATCCGGACACGGGACGGAGTCTTGAGTCTTGTATCTTCATACTCCAATAGTCCGGACCAAGTATATAGTCCGGCTGTCCGGATACCCCCTAATCCAGGATTCCCTCAGATACATTGGTAGGAAAAGACCATCGCTTGTCCCCGACCGCCACTCATAAGGAAGACAATCAATAAATAAATCATGCTCCAACTTTATCACATAATGGTTCACCATACGTGCATGCTACGGGAATCACAAACGTTAACACAAGTATCTCTCAAACTCACAACTACTCTACTAGCATGACTCTAATATCACCATCTTCATATCTCAAAACAATCATAAAGAATCAAACTTCTCATAGTATTCAACGCACTTTATATGAAAGTTATTATTATACCCATCTTGGATGCCCATCATATTAGGACTAATTTTATAACAAAAGAAAATTAACATGCTGTTTTAAAAGGCTCAAAATAATATAAGTGAAGCATGAGAGATCAACAATTTCTATAAAATAAAACCACTACCGTGCTAAAAAAATATATAAGTGAAGCACTAGATCAATATTGACTTGCTCAAAAGATACAAGTGAAGCACATAGAGTATTCTAATAAATTCCGATTCATGCGTGTGTCTCCCAAAAGGTCTGTACAGCAAGCATGATTGTGGTAAACTAAAAAGTAAAGACTCAAATCATACAAGACGCTCCAAACAAAACACATATCATGTGGTGAATAAAAATATAACCTCAACACTACAAAAAAAACACATCCTTGACATTTTGGGACGAACGAAAAAAAATCTGTCATACTTATGACACTTCTATGACGATAATTGTGACAAAATCCGGTATCATCATAGATGTGGTGAGCTCCTACTTCCATGACAAAAAATCATGACAGAAAATGGGCTTTTCGTCCTGGGCGGGCTGGACACGCAGCTGCATGACATTCTTTGGGCCGTCCATGACGGAAAAAACCATGGTAGAAGCGAGGGCGAGGAAAATATTGGGGAGTTCCCATTTACAGTGGGAGGTCGGCGGCCGAGTGATGTGCGTTTCTCTCGTACCGTACGCGCGTGGGTGCGAGGCATTGGGCTCTAACTGAACCCGAGCGAGGCATCGCCGAACTGAACCCGAGCAATTGCACTGCAGGCTACGCGTTACTGAACCCGAGTGATCGATCAATTCCTTCGCTACTGCTGCTAACTGAAGCCGATCAATGCTGCCTCTAGATGAATAGTGAGTGTTGCTGGGGGGGTTTGGATGAACAGTTCCCGGTGGGAGTGGATGAACAGGACCCCGTGGTGTTGCCTCTGGATGACCAGGACCCCAATCGAGCCGGTTGGGGCTGGATGAACAGGACCCTGTGGAGGGCTGGATGAACAGGACGACCCCGTGGAGGGCTGGTTGAATAATAGCCGGTGGAGGGCTAGATGAACGGTAGCCCATGGAGGGGTGGTTGAATAGGACCCCGTGAAGAGGGCTAGTTGAACAGTAGCTGGTGGAGGAGCGCGCGGTGGAGGCTGGATGAACAGGAGCCCATGGATGAACAGTCGCAGGTGGAGGCTGGAGGAGGTCGACAGTGGAGATGAACAGTATCCCGTGGAGTCCTGTTTTGCGGTACGCCACACCACTCCCGATGAATAGGACCCCTCTTTCGACCGTAGCGCTCCAACACAAGTCTCTTTCCTCTGTTTTGTGGTACGCCACCCCCTCCCGATCAATAGGACCCCATTTCGATCGTAGGAGGTCCAACAGAAGTCCATTTCCTCCATTTTGTGGTACGCCAGACCCCTCCCGATGAACAGGATCCTGTTTCGACTGTGGTCGGTCGAACACAAGGTCGTTTCCTCCGTTGTGTGGTATGTCAGGCCTCGTTTCCATCATCTATTCCATCCAAGCCCTCCCGATGAACATGACGATGCATTCCGTTCCGACCCAACCGGTTGGCTCCCCATGAACACGATTATGATGCAGTTTCTCCATTCTGACCCAGCCATGTACACGAGCCCTGGCCGTACGTATGCGCGAGTAGGCGTTCGAGACCCCGCCCATATGTACGTACATGGCCATATTCTCTTTCTTGCACACTGGTCGTTATACGTACGTGTACATGGTATGTGCACGCCTCTACTATGACACGTGCGCGCCTCTACATCGACCAGTATGCACGTACACATTCGCGACCAGAATGACAATTCTACGTACGCTTCGACCAGGTGGGTCCCGACTGTAAGGCACTTCCTTGCGTGTGAAGATGTAGCTGGTGGATCCTAGCAGTCAGGGGGGTGAATCTTTTTTTTGCCCAGACGCACTTCCTTGCGTGCGAAGATGTAGCTGGTGGGTCCCAGCAGTCAGGGGGAAATGTTTTTTTCACGAAATACGGTGGCCCTTCCGTGGGTCCCTGCTGTCAGGTGGAGGAATCATTATTTTCCGCGTAATAAGGAGGCACTTCCTTGACTGCTGGGATCCACCAGCAGTCAGGGGGAAATGTTTTTTTTCACGAAATACGGTGGCCCTTCCGTGGGTCCCTGCTGTCAGGTGGAGGAATCATTATTTTCCGCGTAATAAGGAGGCACTTCCTTGATGCGGCTGTGGACCCAACTGTCAGCCTCTCCACGTACAGTACTCTTCCGATGGAAGTCATTCCTTGACCATGTTAACCACGCCACGTTCCATTGCATGCATGCGTCCATGGCCGTGGTGTGTCCCCACTGTTAGCCTCTCACGTACAGTCATCTTCCGATGACTCTTGGTTGTTGACCACGTTGACCACACCGTGCCGAGCGCACCAAGGCCGATGGATGACGGCGAGGCCCCATACTGGAACGACCCGGAGATGGGGAAGACGCGGTAGTGGAGTCGCAAATGGAGAGGAGTGGGAAACTTGACTGGTTCGGGTGCGCGGTAGCACAGCCGCGGTGCCGCCCACGGGAGACAAGAGCAAGAACATAGGTTGAAGAAGGAGCATGGCTATTGGATTAACATCCAATGGTCCAGCTGCTAGAATCATTCGTTGATTAAGTTGACAAAGCCCTACGAACACATCCACTTAGTAGGCCCACAAGTCAGCCACCAAATCTGACGGGTCCTAGCTATCAACGGGAGGAATAATTTTTTTTGCATACTAAGTAGGCACTTCCTTCCGTGCAAAGATATAGCAGGTGGGTCCCAGCTGTTAGGGGGAGGAAACATTTTTTCCAGCTTAATAAGGAGGAACTTTCCTTGCGTGCGACCATGGACCTCGTGGGTCCTAGCCATTAGGCTCTCCACATACAGTCCTCTTCCGATGACTCTCGTTTGTTGACCATGCCGCGTAGCGAGGCAGTGGACGACGGCGAGGCCCCAAACGGGAACGACTCGGATATGGGAAGATGCGGTAGTGGAGTTGTAGATTGAGAGGAGGATAAGAGTTATAACTAGTTCTGGTGCGGCTGGGGCTGCAATCGGTGGAGAATAACAGGAGGTGTGGAGGGGTGGAGCGATAGCCTCGCCGGCGGTGGGGTAGCGCTTCACAGCAATGCGTGCTAAGCAGAGTCGCTAGCTGCCGGAGGCCGGACCAGGCGGTGCCGGCGACGCTGGAGGAAGAAGACGAGAGGTTGAAGGTGCATGCCGGCCGTTGGATATAAATCCAACGGCTATGGATGTCATAATCATTTGTTGACCAAGTTGACAACACCCTGCATAGGCTTCAACCTATTGGCCCACATGTCAGCCTGCAAAAATGTGGCATATATTTAACCCATGTTTTCTAGAATGTACAGTCCATTTGCTGGGCTGGGTGAACAAATAATTTCGTGTCAATGCGGCCCATTTATATTTTCTAAGAAATCCCAGCCCATTTGTACTTCCTTGAAATACACGAATTAGATGGGCTCGTTATATATATAATGTTGTGTAAGAAGGAGCAATTAATATCAAAAAATAAACCGGGGAGGCACATTTTTTATATATAAAATTAACAAATTAGCGAGTTATTGCTCAAAATAAAAATGAGCGCGTTATTATTACATTGGTCCTTAAAATCTTCGCAAGCTTTTGTACGCTATCACTAGGATTTTCCTTGCCTGTGAGTCAAAAACAACCAGGATTGTCCTTGCCAACTTCTGTTGAACATTTACTTTTATAAGTTAATAACACGTGGGATGTTTTCATAATGTATATATAAGTCTCTATAAAATATACGATAATAGTAATAATATAAATATATATAAAGTGGTTAGAAGGGAAAACATAAATTGGACACAGCATTATTATTCTTATATATAGATAAATAGAACAGAGACCTGCGTTTTAATAAAAAAAATACATTGGACTGCCGATCTTTAAGAAAAAGCCCATAGGCCGGTATGGACCTCAAAAAATAAGTTGTAACCAAAGTCTCCGTATGTCGTGGGCTATGCATGTGAAAATCCAAAACCTAGGCCTAGCTGATACTTGTTCGCCCTCTGGAAAAACATGATACCAGCTAGATCCCTGAGCAATCTGGATTAAAGAGGGGACCGGCGGCACGACTGATGAAGCACATCAAGAGCGATTTTTTCTTCTTCAATGGATGGCTCTCGATGGCGTTTTTTACTTGATTCTGCACCGTACAACTTGTATTATTAGCCTCCTAGTCCGTGGTGGACCAGCAGCCCATTTGCTAGGTGGGCCAACCTACAGAAACCAGCACTCAATTTTTCATTAAGCCCCAAAAACAACGCAGTACTATGTTTGTTTTGAGGCCGAAAACATTACGACTGGGGTTGAGTGGGGGAGGGGGGAAGACAGAGCGAGAAGATTAAAAAGAGCTAATGCGTCGTTGCTACCCTAACAAAGCAGGTGCAATTCTTCTCGGGAAGAAGGTGTGTCATTGACACCCACATGTCACATATCCCACAGTAGGCATACTAACAAGTTCACACACAAGTACAATAGAAAAGGTAAACATTCGTATCAAACTCAGGTTCACAGGACACGTTCATATTCATAGCCAACATTTACAATAAACAACTCAAAAGATTCATATATACACAAGTTCAGCATATCTATGCATCCAAATGATTAATATATCACATGACAATATTCATTGATAATTCACAAAAAGATTCAGATATACACATGTCCAGTATGTTTATGCATCCAAATGATTGAGATCACAGCCAATATGATCCATGGATGAACTTTAATTACCTACGGTACAGACTAGTAAATGGTGTTCAGTCGGAGGTACTTCTTGCTAAAATTAATGCTTGTACGAGTAAACTTTCGAGTACATAAGAGGCAGCACAGACATCTGTACTTTTCTTGTAGGTTTATCCTCAAATAGTGGCTCGTGCCAAGGGAGGTTTGAGCACCTTGGCCACTACTTTCATCCAACTAGTTTACTGGCTCACCTTGGTCCTGTAGCTCGCCAAAATTCTACATTGCAGACAAGAAAGGAGGCGGTTGAGAAAATGAACCACCCAAAGATTTGTTTAACTCTGCCGGAAAATTAGGCAACAATCAATTAGTGGTACTTAAGTACTCCTAATTAATTAAGTGACCTTGCAGAAGTGGAAGGGCTCCCTGGAGGATCATCTCACATGTAAGGTAGTCGTTGCCGGAGCCCTTGAATGGCCTCGACTGAGGCCTCTGGCTTCAGCAAGATCACCTTGGCACTGTTTATTATTCTTATTCTTCCTCTTCATGCTCTGTTTCTCTTTCTCCTCACCATTTGGTGAAACCAAGTACTTGATTGGCCTTCTATTTCAGAATTGGTTTTCTCAATGATGGAGTACAAGTGTACTAGTAAAAAATAGCATTATTTTCTCATGGCAGTCGCAAAATAGAGATGAACACATGCATTAAATATCATTCTTACCTAAAGGAAGGTTATGGCGCCAATATGGATGATGAGGATTGCAACACAGATCTCCCTTTGTGCAGTTCCACCAAAATGAAACAACTGTTCCATTGTGACATTCCAGTTAAATTGCAGAAAAGTCACTTCTTTTAAGAAGTGTTTTGCGCAGTGCACCAAAAGGTCACAACAGCAACCAGGTGAAATGGATATCCCTGTTTGCACCAAAAGCTACAGAGGAAACAGTCAGAGTCTCAAACAATTACAGGCAAAAACATTTGGCTAAACTTGTCATGGCTTATAGCAGTGGCATGGCTTCATTTTACCAGGGGCATTAGATCAAGAACAACTAAATATTTGGTATAAGGGCATGGGAAGTGGGTGCACCAGCAGTCCAGCACCATGTACCTAAACAGCGGCATAAAGTGGTGATTCATAGTTTGTTGCCCCGAGAAACAAACATCCAAGAAACATATATTGGTTGGTCCCATTTTTGTTCAATCTAGCCACCTACTCCTATGTGTGGATAGCAAATCTAGTCCTGGTCATACCACTGTGTACAGCGTTACCCCTATATTTTCCTTTTCGACCAAGAGACCGGTTGGATGACCAGTCTGTACTACTTTCACCCCCTTTCCTTCTTGTTTGTTACCAAGTCCGATGTACATACTAAATTCTGCCACCCCCACTTTATTTCTTGTTTGAACCAAGTACAAGATTCGACTCCATGAAGTAGCTTTACCTCTAACAATAGAAGAAAAAAATAGGTGACGTTGGACCATCCGATCGAGAGGGGCTGAGAGGTAGAAAATGATGCACATGCAGCAACATAGCAAGCTGGGGAAGTAGATCTAACGCGGTTTCGAAGGAAGATATACCTGAAGGTCATTGGGATGTGGATAGGTGGGCGGAAGGAGGCCGGATCCGCCCACACTAGGGAAACAACGAAGGGATTGGAGGACCTCCCGCGCCGGCGCTCGGCAAGAGATAATGGTGCGGCCGGAAGTGGGTCTCCTCCCTCACTGTCAACGACGGCCTAAATGCTGCCCCTCCTACACTTCACCGGCGGAGGGGGATACGTCTGGATCTGTAACCAGCGGTGAGGATAGAAAGACAATGTTTTTTGAAGGGAGAAAGACAATGTTACCACCGCTATCTTGTTTAGATCTGGAGAGGATGAGAGTGTGTGAATAGACCAACCCCGGCAAGCAAGCGCGGAGGCTCCGGCCTATATGTATGTAGTGGGGTAGTTTTCCTTTTTCACTCCATCAAAACAATCGTTTAAAATTGTGTACTACGTGCCAGGTCTCCGTTTTTTTGTTGTTGATTGTTTTTTGAGATAGCTCCCCGCTTATTCCATGTGGTGCTACAGTGTGCCAAGTCGCACTTTGTATCGTTCAAGTCTGGTACAAGTCCCTCCATTAAATGAACAACCACCCCCTCGTAAAAATTGTGAATAAGCCCACGGCTAAAATTATCAGAAACGTGGGTTGCCCCAACATGCATTATTATTTATATTTTCTACTCCCTCCATTCCTAAATATAAGTCTTTTTTATTAGCCACACCTAAGACAAGAATTTTTTTTATTAGCAGTGAACCCCACATGTCATAGACACAAAAAGTGTGGCAAGATTTGCTTAGGCAAGCCAAAGTGTGTCTAACAATTTGAGCAACTCAAGTTAGGCAAGTGTGGGAAAAATAATGTGGCAACATAAGACAAACATAGTCACAATCCAAACAGCCCCGTAATTTTTTGTGACATGCATGAACATTTGGTTAGTTAAATTTATAGTCAAAATTTGGCAAGGTGCATTAAATCAACACATGCAAGTATCAAAAGGAAAGTCATGGCATGCATGCATGCGTTGTACTCCCTCCGTTTCCAAATATAAGTCTTTTTGGAGATTGCAAGAAGTGACTACATACGAAGCAAAATGAGTGAATCTACACTCTAAAATATGTCTACATACATTCGAATGTTGTAGTCCATTTGAAATGTCTAAAATGACTTATATCGAGTGCAGTGCTTTGATGTGTTGCGTAATTAATGCATCGGTAAACGCAAATTATTGAAATATATCGAGTGTAGTGTTTTCATGTGTCGCGTCAACTCGTACAACACTGAGAAGTTTGATTACTACAACGCCTCTCCCTTGCGGACTGAGCTCCGGTGCCTTAACTACACCTGCCTTTGGCTGCATGACAGGTGGGCCACCCACCTGGTGGGCCCACCTGTCATAGACGGAAAGGCAGGAGCAGTAAGTCAATGAAGCTACGTCTCTCCCTCGCGCATGAGTGTGGTGGCTGGCAAGACTAGTAGAAGCTTTCGCTACACGATATCCCTCCCGCACGAGGTGGACGGACATGCAACAGTAGATTCGATACTATAGAAGTAGTAGTAACATCATTGTTCGTCTTCTCAATGAGGCGAAGAGCCAAGCGCAACCCGAACGTGGCAGTTGCGAACACTCGTGTGGCAGTCTTTGTGTAGAGGTGGGGCGTGGTGCGGTGCCTTGGAGGACGCATATAGCCAGGCTCTTGCAGGAGACAAAATTGCTATTTGAGCCCACTATTGTAGTACTAGTACTTGCTAGTATAGCCCTGTAAACCAGAAAGGAGTATTTTCCTTTCTAGAGATTTCAACAAGTGACTAGACTACACCGCGTGCAGTACTCCATCCCTTCCGGTTTATAGGGCTCAAATCTCAAATCTCATCAACCAAGGCATTTTGTGATTGGAGGAATGTATCTTGTACTTTACAAAACTACCCTAATTAAACTCATGCATTAATTACGTAGTTCTCTCATTTTCCTCTCCACCTTGGTCGCGGTGCACAATATTAAGCACTCATATATGACTAGCCGCTATATCTACATGCTGGACATCAAAGCATCTGGGTCCGCATGCCATCCACCAAATCACAACGAGGTGCTATAATCGAGACTCACCGATCACCCCCGTGTGGCCGTCATGACCCGTCATATCACAAAACCCACACCTTTACCAGCAGTGGTAAAGTGGCCTCAAAGTTGGACTGGATGAAGCAACCATCATTTCACTGGAACGCTCGTTTAAGCCCTTTCTCCCCTTTCTTGAAGAAAACCTCACTCCAGGCTACTCACTTCTACCATTTTTCTTCTGTACCGACGAAGGAAATGTGGGCGAATCAGTGATGCTGCTATATTTTCATTCCAAAAAATCTTCTTTTTGCGAAGCATGGACCGATTCTCACAGCCTATTCTTGTCCCGTTTTCATTGCGATTGTGGTTCCCTTTCAATTGCTTTTTGTTTGTCAGTTCATTGATGGATCTTGGAGCACTAGGCAAAGAGTTGCCTGCGGACAACCCACTAGAGACAGCAATCTCCAGGAAGCGAGCACCAACCAACGAGTTGACCATGTTGGCGGGCCAACCAATGGAGACGAAGAACTCCAAGAAACAAGCACTGGCCAAAGAGTTGACGACGTTGGCGGACGAACTCCTCAAAGAAAGTTGGAAGAACATCAAGGGCCCCACCGTGCCTACCCCAGAAACTCTAATGGCCACCTATGCGATTCTCAAGGCCGAGTTTGAGGAGATAGTCGCCTTTGAGAAGCAGTATTCCCCTGGCAAGGTGATGGCCCCCATCGAGGACAAGGAGACGGCCCCCAGAGGGATAGGATCCCTCGGTGAGCTGCACAAGGTAAAAAATAATGGCTTACCATAGTTGTGGTTTTGATTATTTGCAATGTGCTCGCTATATGTTAGGGTTGTGCAGGTGTCGGTGGACGTCCTTGATGATTCCGATGTCGCGCCCCATCCTATGGACAACGCCCCAGAGATTGTTTTCGATGTCGCAGTCTGTCTAGTTGGCATCGCCCCGGAGATCGATTCTGATGCCGCTGTCTATCCTGACATCGCTGCAGAGATCGATTCTGACGTCGTGGTCAGTCCTGTGGACATCGCCCCAGAGATCGATTCCCATGTTGTTGTCCGTGCTGTGGTCATTGCCCGACAGATCGATGACAAGAAATAGTTGGTCGCGCTAATCCTTCAGGGTAGTTTGCATTGCCCTGTGTTTAATTACCAGAACGATGCGTGTTATCAAACCATCTTAGGGCTAGTGCACTGTCTTGTGTGGGCGGTACTTGCTACTTTTGTTTGATAGTGAATCATGCGAACCCTCTCCGAGTTATGGAAACAGATGTATCCTCACCAGCTTTTGATGTAATATATGTCATGCTTAGATGTAAGTTTGAACTGTTTATCATATCAGCAGGGCTTGTTTGATGATTCTTGGTGTTAGTAGGCTAGCTATTGTGCGAGCTATAATACTTGCAAAACACTCACCGAAGAGAAACGTTGGGGCTGATGAGCTCGTGGTACGTTTACTTATCCGTCGTCGATCGGCCAATAGCCCAAGCTCCTAAAATTGTAGGCTTAGTCGACACGGATACATTCAGGCCTCATTTCGTTCATACGGTAGGAAAATCGTAGCAAAACTATAGGAATGTACAACACAAAATCATAGCAGTACAGAGACGTACTCCCTCCGTTCCAAAATAGATGACCTAGGCGGGCTAGTTTGGCCTAGTGGGTTTCAGTGATATGACATGGTACGGTGTCGTCCAGTCTTCGCGTGTGGTAGCAGTATTGCGGGTATAGTAAGTTTTCTTGAAGAAGCGGAATTTAACGAAGTCATGATGGTTCCTTCGTCCGACCAACTTATAGTGGGAAAGGTTGGGCCTGTGATACGATCGGGGTAGACCAGGATAATTTTGTCCATGGCATGTGGACCAGGATGGTCGACGTCCCACATGTCGGCGAATGAAAGTATTCTTTCCGATATAGAGGACGAGCAATGAATATCCATTGTTTATTTTTGATGAAAGCTATTGTCTCCACTGCTACTTCGGAGGAGTGTGAAACACGGCAGCCCAGTGAACTTGGCATGTGCACCACTCCCTCCTTCCTCATGTAATACTACCATACTGTTGACTATAAGGTTGGCTATAAGGTTACAACTTTTTCTCACTTTCTCTCTATATATTTCCTCTCAAATGTTTTTTACCTTTCTTTTTTTAGACACAATTGTTTTTTTGCCTCTTTTTTTAGAATTACTTTTCTATACCTAGGAGCACGTGTAGAGACGGGCTCGTGCAGAGCCCACTCCTTGACTTTGTCAATGACTCTCTCTCCTCCACATAAGCGGGCTTATAGCCCAGTATTTTACTGGTACTACTTGCTATGCATGCATGTGGCGGGCAACTGGCGTATGAGGGGGGAGAGTGTGCAGGGAGGTGGGGGGGTTTCTGGTGGGCCAGGGCGGTCAGAAGCAGGCTTGGAAGCGGTCCGGACTCCCGCATGGCCCACCTCACATTATCACCATATATTTCTTATAGTCCGTGCGCGGCAGGCTGGCGATCTCTTCTCCCAACCCCGTCTCTCTCTTCTCAGCCGACTCCTGCTAAGCAATTAGATTTCGACTATCGACGGTTTATTCAATTACAGTCCCACATGTTAGTGAAATTGCAAGAAAACGTGTGTCCCCTCTGGTGAGCGGCGTGTTGAAGGAAATATTCCCTAGAGGCAATAATAAAGTTATTATTTATTTCCTTATTTCATGATAAATGTTTATTATTCATGCTAGAATTGTATTAACCGGAAACATAATACATGTGTGAATACATAGACAAACATAGTGTCACTAGTATGCCTCTACTTGATTAGCTCGTGAATCGAAGATGGTTAAGTTTCCTAGCCATAGACATGAGTTGTCATTTGATTAACGTGATCATATCATTAGGAGAATGATATGATTGACTTGACCCATTCTGTTAGCCTAGCACTTGATCGTTTAGTATGTTGCTATTGCTTTCTTCATGACTTATACAAAGTTCCTACAACTATGAGATTATGCAACTCCCGTTTACCGGAAGAACACTTTGTGTGCTACCAAACGTCACAACGTAACTGGGTAATTATAAAGGAGCTCTACAGGTGTCTCCGAAGGTACATGTTGGGTTGGCGTATTTCGAGATTAGGTTTTGTCACTCCGATTGTCGGAGAGGTATCTCTGGGCCCTCTCGGTAATGCACATCACTATAAGCCTTGCAAGCAATGTAGCTAATGAGTTAGTTACGGAATGATGCATTACATAACGAGTAAAGAGACTTGCCGGTAACGAGATTGAACTAGGTATTGGATACCGACGATCGAATCTCGGGCAAGTAACATACCGATGACAAAGGGAACAACGTATGTTGTTATGCGGTTTGACCGATAAAGATCTTCGTAGAATATGTAGGAGCCAATATGAGCATCCAGGTTCCGCTATTGGTTATTGACCGAGAATAGTTCTAGGTCATGTCTACATAGTTCTCGAACCCGTAGGGTCCGCATGCTTAATGTTACGATGACAGTTTTATTATGAGTTTATGAGTTTTGATGTACCGAAGGAATTCGGAGTCCCGGCTGAGATCGGGGACATGACGAGGAGTCTCGAAATGGTCGAGACGTAAAGATCGATATATTGGACGACTATATTCGGAGTTCGGAAAGGTTCCGAATAATTCGGGTATTTTTCGGAGTACCGGAGAGTTACGGGAATTCGCCGGGGAGTATATGGGCCTTATTGGGCTTTAGGGGAAAGAGAGAGGAGAGGTTGGGCGCCCCCCAAGGCCTAGTCCGAATTGGACTAGGGGGAGGGGCTGTGCCTCTCCTTCCTTCTCTTCTCTTCCCCCTTTCCTTGACTCCTACTCCTACTACTTGGAAGGGGGAATCCTACTCCCGATGGAAGTAGGACTCCTCCTTGGTGCGCCTCCTCCTAGGCCGGCCACCCCCTCCGTTGCTCCTTTATATACGGGGGCAGGGGGGCACCCCATGACACACAAGTTGATCTACGGATCGTTCCATTGCCGTGTGCGGTGCCCCCCTCCACCATATTCCACCTCGGTCATATTATCGCGGAGTTTAGGCGAAGCCCTGCGCCAGTAGAGCATCATCATTGTCACCACACCGTTGTGCTGACGGAACTCATCCCCGACACATTGCTTGATCGGAGTCCGGGGATTGTCATCGAGCTGAACGTGTACTGAACTCGGAGGTGCCGTACGTTCGGTACTTGGATCGGTCGGATCGTGAAGACGTACGACTACATCAACCGCGTTGTCATAACGCTTCCGCTTACGGTCTACGAGGGTACGTGGACAACACTCTCCCCTCTCATTGCTATGTCATCACCATGATCTTGCGTGTGCGTAGGAAATTTTTTGAAATTACTACGTTCCCCAACAGTGGCATCCGAGCCTAGGTTTTATGCGTTGATGTTATATGCACGAGTAGAACACAAGTGAGTTGTGGGTGATACAAGTCATACTGCTTACCAGCATGTCATACTTTGGTTCGGCGGTATTGTTGGATGAAGCGGCCCGGACCGACATTACGCGTACGCTTACGTGAGACTGGTTCTACCGATGTGCTTTGCACACAGGTGGCTGGCGGGTGTCAGTTTCTCCAACTTTAGTTGAACCGAGTGTGGCTACGCCCGGTCCTTGTGAAGGTTAAAACAGCACTAACTTGACGAACTATCATTGTGGTTTTGATGCGTAGGTAAGAACGGTTCTTGCTCAGCCCGTAGCAGCCACGTAAAACTTGCAACAACAAAGTAGAGGACGTCTAACTTGTTTTTGCAGGGCATGTTGTGATGTGATATGGTCAAGACGTGATGCTATATTTTATTGTATGAGATGATCATGCTTTGTAACCGAAGTTATCGGCAACTGGCAAGAGCCATATGGTTGTCGCTTTATTGTATGAAATGCAAACGCCTTGTAATTGCTTTACTTTATCACTAAGCGGTAGCGATAGTCGTAGAAGCAATAGATGGCGCAAACGACAATGATGCTACGATGGAGATCAAGGTGTCGCGCCGGTGATGATGGTGATCACGACGGTGCTTTGGAGATGGAGATCACAAGCACAAGATGATGATGGCCATATCATATCACTTATATTGATTGCATGTGATGTTTATCCTTTATGCATCTTATTTTGCTTTGATTGACAGTAGCATTTTAAGATGATCTCTCACTAAAAATTATCAATAAGTGTTCTCCCTGAGTATGCACCATTGCCAAAGTTCGTCGTGCCCACACACCACGTGATGATCGGGTGTGATAAGCTCTACGTCCATCTACAACGGGTCCAAGCCAGTTTTCCACACGCGGAATACTCAGGTTAAACTTGACGAGCCTAGCATATGCAGATATGGCCTCGGAACACGGAGACCGAAAGCTCGAGCGTGAATCATATAGTAGATATGATCAACATAGTGATGTTCACCATTGAAAACTACTCCATCTCACGTGATGATCGGCTATGATTTAGTTGATATGGATCACGTAATCACTTGGAGGATTAGAGGGATGTCTATCTAAGTGGGAGTTCTTAAGTAATGTGATTAATTGAACTTTAATTTATCATGAACTTAGTCCTGGTAGTATTTTGCAAATTATGTTATAGATCAATAGCTCGAGTTGTTGCTTTCATATGTTTATTTTGATATGTTCCTAGAGAAAATTGTGTTGAAAAATGTTAGTAGCAATGATGCGGATTGGATCCGTGATCTGAGGTTTATCCTCATTGCTGCACAGAAGAATTATGTCCTTAATGCACCGCTAGGTGACAGACCTATTGCAGGAGCAGATGCGGACGTTATGAACGTTTGGCTAAGCTCAATATGATGACTACTTGATAGTTTAGTGCACCATGCTTAATGGCTTAGAATCGGGACTTCAAGGACGTTTTGAACGTCATGGACCATATGAGATGTTCCAGAAATTGAAGTTGATATTTCAACCAAATACCCGAGTTGAGAGATATGAAGTCTCCAACAAGTTCTATAGCTAAAAGATGGAGGAGAATCGCTCAACTAGTGAGCATGTGCTCAGATTGTCTGTGTACTTCAATCGCTTGAATCAAGTGGGAGTTAATCTTCCAGATAAGATAGTGATTGACAGAATTCTCTAGTCACCATCACTAAGTTACTAGAACTTCGTGATGAACTATAGTATGCAAGGGATGACATAAACGATTCCCGAGCTCTTCGTGATGTTGAAATCGACGAAGGTAGAAATCAAGAAGGAGCATCAAGTGTTGATGGTCAACAAGACCACTAGTTTCAAGAAAAAGGGCAAAGGGAAAGAAAAGGAAACTTCAAGTAGAATGACAAGCAAGTTGTCACTCCCGTGAAGAAGCTCCAAGATGGACCAAAGCCTGAAACTGAGTGCTTACACTGCAAAGGAAATGCTCACTGGAAGCAGAAATGCCGTGAATATTTGGTGGATAAGAAGGATGGCAAAGTGAACAAGGGTATATTTGATATACAGGTTATTGATGTGTGCCTTACTAGTGTTTATAGTAGCCCCTGAATATTTGATACTTGTTCGGTTGCTAAGATTAGCAACTCGAAACAGGAGTTACATAATAAACAGAGACTAGTTGTAGGGGAAGTGACGATGAGTGTTGGAAGTAGTTCCAAGATTGATATGATCATCATCGCACACTCCCTATACTTTCGGGATTAGTGTTAAACCTAAATAAATGTTATTTGGTGTTTGCGTTGAGCATGAATATGATTTGATCATGTTTATTGCAATACGGTTATTCACTTAAAGTCAGAGAATAATTGTTGTTCTGTTTAAATGAATAAAACCTTCAAATGGTCATACACCCAATGAAAATAGTTTGTTGGATCTCGATCGTAGTGATACACATATTCATAATATTGATGCCAAAAGATGCAAAGTTAATAATGATAGTGCAACTTATTTGTGGCACTGCCGTTTGGGTCATATCGGTGTAAAGCGCATGAAGAAACTCCATAAAGATGGATCTTCGGAATCACTTGGTTACAAATCATTTGATGCTTGCGAACCGTGCCTTTTGGGCAAGATGACTAAAACTCCATTTTCAGGAACAATGGAACAAGCTATTGACTTATTGGAAATAATACATACCGATGTATATGATCCAATGAGTGTTGATGCTCGTGGCAAGTATCGTTATTTTCTGACCTTCACAAGATGATTTGAGCAGATATGAGTATATCTACTTGATGAAACATAAGTCCGAAATAGTTGAAAGGTTCAAAGAATTTCAGAGTGAAGTGGAAAAATCATCGTAACAAGAAAATAAAGTTTCTGCAATCTGATCGTGGAGACGAATATTTGAGTCACGAGTTTGGTCTTCAATTAAAACAATGTGGAATAGTTTCACAGCTCACGCCACCTGGAACACCACAATGTTATGGTGTGTCCGAACGTCATAACCACACTTAATTGGATATGGTGCGATCTATGATGTCTCTTACTGATTTACCAATATTGTTTTGGGGTTATGCATTAGAGACAGATGCATTCACGTTAAAAGGGCACCATCTAAATCCATTGAGACGACACCATATGAACTGTGGTTTAGTAAGAAACCCAAGCTGTCATTTCTTAAAGTTTGGGGCTGCGATGCTTATGTGAAAAAGTTTCATCCTGATAAGCTCAAACCCAAATCGGAGAAGTGCGTCTTCATAGAATACCCAAAGGAAATTGTTGGGTACACCTTCTATCACAGATCCGAAGGCAAGATATTCTTTGCTAAAAATGGATCCTTTCTAGAGAAGGAGTTTCTCTCGAAAGAAGTGAGTGGGAGGAAAGTAGAACTTGATGAGGTAACTGTACCTTCTCCTGAATTGGAAAATAGTTCATCACTAAAATTAGTTCCAGTGATTCCTACACCAATTAGTGAGGAAGCTAATGATGATGTGAAGGAAATATGCCCTAGAGGCAATAATAAAGTTATTATTTATTTCCTCATATCATGATAAATGTTTATTATTCATGCTAGAATTGTATTAACCGGAAACATAATACATGTGTGAATACATAGACAAAACTATGGTCACTAGTATGCCTCTACTTGACTAGCTCATTAATCAAAGATGGTCATGTTTCCAGACCATAGACATGTGTTGTCATTTGATTAGTGGGATCACATCATTAGAAGAATGATGTGATTGACATGACCCATTCTGTTAGCCTAGCACCTGATCGTTTAGTATACTGCTATTGCTTTCTTCATGACTTATACAAAGTTCCTGCAACTATGAGATTGTGCAACTCCCGTGTACCGGAAGAACACTTTGTGTGCTACCAAACGTCACAACGTAACTGGGTGATTATAAAGGTGCTCTACAGGTGTTTCCGAAGGTACATGTTGGGTTGGCATAATTCGAGATTAGGATTTGTCACTCCAATTGTCGGGGAGGTATCTCTGGGCCCTCTCGGTAATACTCATCACCTAAGCCTTGCAAGCATGTAACTAATGAGTTAGTTATGAGATGATGTATTACGGAACGAGTAAAGAGACTTGCCGGTAACGAGATTGAACTAGGTATTGGATACCGACGATCAAATCTCGGGCAAGTAACATACCGATGACAAAGGGAACAAAGTATGTTGTTATGCGGTTTGACCGATAAAGATCTTCGTAGAATATGTAGGAACTAATATGGGCATCCAGGTCCCGCTATTGGTTATTAACCGAGAATGGTTTTAGGTCATGTCTACATAGTTCTCGAACCCGTAGGGTCCGCACGCTTAATTTTTTGTTGACGATATAGTATTATATGAGTTATGCATGTTGGTAACCGAATGTTGTTCGGAGTCCTGGATGAGATCATGGACATGACGAGGAACTCCGGAATGGTCCGGAGATAATGTTTGATATATGGGATAATAGTGTTTGATCTCCGGAAGGGTTCCGGGATTCACCGGAAGGGGTTCCGGATGTTTCCTGAAATGTTTGGGTACGAGAACTCGTTATTTGAGCCAAAGGGGAAAGCCCACAAGGTTTTTGGAAAGCGCAAAAGGAAGTTTTGCGGAGTCCAGGGGCCAGACGCCAGGGTCCCTGGCGTCTGGGTCCAGACGCCGGGAACCCTGGCGTCTGGCCCTGGAGTCCGAGAAGGACTCTTGCCTTTCGGGTGAAACCGACTTTGTGGAGACTTTTACTCCAAGTTTCGACCCCAAGGCTCAACATATAAATAAAGGGGTAGGGCTAGCACCAAAGACACATCAAGAAACACCAAGCCGTGTGCCGGCAACCCCGTCCCCTCTAGTTTATCCTCCGTCATAGTTTCCGTGGTGCTTAGGCGAAGCCCTGCGGAGATTGTTTTTCACCAACACTGTCACCACGCCGTCGTGCTGCCGGAACTCATCTACTACTTCGCCCGTCTTGCTGGATCAAGAAGGCGAGGACGTCATCGAGCTGAACGTGTGCAGAACTCGGAGGTGCCGTGCGTTCGGTACTTGGATCGGTCGGATCGTGAAGACGTATGACTACATCAACCGTGTTGATAAACGCTTCTGCTTAGCGATCTTCAAGGGTATGAAGATACACTCCCCTTCTCGTTGCTATATCATCACCATGATCTTGCGTGTACGTAGGAAATTTTTTGAAATTACTACGTTCCCCAACAGTGGTATCCGAGCCAGGTTTTTATGCGTTGATGTTATATGCACGAGTAGAACACAAGTGAGTTGTGGACGATATAAGTCATACTGCCTACCAGCATGTCATACTTTGGTTCAGCAGTATTGTTGGATGAAGCGGCCCGGACCGACATTACGCGTACGCTTACGCGAGACAGGTTTTACCGCCGTGCTTTGCACACAGGTGACTAGCGGGTGTCTGTTTCTCCAACATTAGTTGAACCGAGTGTGGCTACGCCCAGTCCTTGTGAAGGTTAAAACGGAGTCTATTTGACAAACTATCGTTGTGGTTTTGATGCGTAGGTAAGAACGGTTCTTGCTAAGCCCGTAGCAGCCACGTAAAATTTGCAACAACAAAGTAGAGGACGTCTAACTTGTTTTTGCAGGGCATGTTGTGATGTGATATGGCCAAGACGTGATGCTATATTTTATTGTATGAGATGATCATGTTTTGTAACCGAAGTTATCGGCAACTGGCAGGAGCCATATGGTTGTCGCTTTATTGTATGAAATGCAAACGCCCTGTAATTGCTTTACTTTATCACTAAGCGGTAGCGATAGTCGTAGAAGCAATAGATGGCGTAAACGACAACGATGCTACAATGGAGATCAAGGTGTCGCGCCGGTGACGTTGGTGATCACGACGGTGCTTCGGAGATGGAGATCACAAGCACAAGATGATGATGGCCATATCATATCACTTATATTGATTGCATGTGATGTTTATCCTTTATGCATCTTATCTTGCTTTGATTGACGGTAGCATTTTAAGATGATCTCTCACTAAAATTACCAAGAAGTGTTCTCCCTGAGTATGCACCGTTGCCAAAGTTCGTTGTGCCGAGACACCACGTGATGATCGGGTGTGATAAGCTCTACGTCCATCTACAACGGGTGCAAGCCAGTTTTGCACACGCAGAATACTCAGGTTAAACTTGACGAGCCTAGCGAATGCAGATATGGCCTCGGAACACAGAGACCGAAAGGTCGAGCGTGAATCATATAGTAGATATGATCAACATAATGATGTTCACCATTGAAAACTACTCCATCTCACGTGATGATCGGTTATGGTTTAGTTGATTTGGATCACGTGATCACTTAGATGACTAGAGAGATGTCTGTCTAAGTGGGAGTTCTTTAGTAATATGATTAATTGAACTTAAATTTATCATGAACTTAGTACCTGATAGTATCATTGCTTGTCTATGTTTGTTTGTAGATAGATGGCTCGTGCTGTTGTTCCGTTGAATTTTAATGCGTTCCTTGAGAAAGCAAAGTTGAAAGATGATGCTAGCAATTACACGGACTGGGTCCATAACCTGAGGATTATCCTCATTGCTGCACAGAAGAGTTACGTCCTGGAAGCACCGCTGGGTGCCAGGCCTGCTGCTGATGCAACTGACGATGTTAAGAACGTCTGGCAGAGC
The DNA here is from genome assembly GCA_963921465.1 of Triticum timopheevii. NCBI lineage: Eukaryota > Viridiplantae > Streptophyta > Magnoliopsida > Poales > Poaceae > Triticum > Triticum timopheevii. The sequence goes on along the minus strand of OY997274.1, from coordinate 362,736,743 downwards.
AAAGCTGATGACTACTCTATAGTTCAGTGTGCCATGCTTTAAGACTTAGAACCGGGTCTTCAACGACGTTTTGAACATCATGGAGCATATGAGATGTTCCAGGAGTTGAAGTTAATATTTCAAGCAAATGCCCGGATTGAGAGATATGAAGTCTCCAATAAGTTCTACCGCTGCAAGATGGAGGAGAATAGTTCTGTCAGTGAACATATACTCAGAATGTCTGGGTATAACAATCACTTGATTCAACTGGGAGTTAATCTTCCTGATGATAGTGTCATTGACAGAATTCTTCAATCACTGCCACCAAGCTACAAGAGCTTTGTGATGAACTATAATATGCAAGGGATGAACAAGACTATTCCCGAGCTCTTCGCAATGCTGAAAGCCGCGGAGGTAGAAATCAAGAAGGAGCATCAAGTGTTGATGGTCAACAAGACCACTAGTTTCAAGAAGAAGGGCAAAGGGAAGAAGAAGGGGAACTTCAAAAAGAACGGCAAGCAAGTTGCTGCTCAAGAGAAGAAACCCAAGTCTGGACCTAAGCCTGAAACTGAGTGCTTCTACTGCAAGCAGACTGGTCACTGGAAGCGGAACTGCCCCAAGTATTTGGCGGATAAGAAGGATGGCAAAGTGAACAAAGGTATATGTGATATACATGTTATTGATGTGTACCTAACTAGAGCTCGTAGTAGCACCTGGGTATTTGATACTGGTTCTCTTGCTAATATTCGCAACTCGAAACAGGGACTACGGAATAAGCGAGCACTGGCCAAGGACGAGGTGACGATGCGCGTGGGAAATGGTTCCAAAGTCGATGTGATCGCCGTCGGCACGCTACCTCTACATCTACCATCGGGATTAGTTTTAGACCTAAATAATTATTATTTGGTGCCTGCGTTGAGCATGAACATTATATCTGGATCTTGTTTGATGCGAGACGGTTATTCATTTAAATCAGAGAATAATGGTTGTTCTATTTATATGAGTAATATCTTTTATGGTCATGCACCCTTGAAGAGTGGTCTATTTTTATTGAATCTCGATAGTAGTGATACACATATTCATAATGTTGAAGCCAAAAGATGCAGAGTTGATAATGATAGTGCAACCTATTTGTGGCACTGCCGTTTAGGTCATATCGATGTAAAACGCATGAAGAAACTCCATACTGATGGACTTCTGGAATCACTTGATTATGAATCACTTGGTACTTGCGAACCGTGCCTCATGGGCAAGATGACTAAAACACCGTTCTCCGGAACTATGGAGAGAGCAACAGATTTGTTGGAAATCATACATAAAGATGTATGTGGTCCGATGAATGTTGAGGCTCGTGGCGGATATCGTTATTTCCTCACCTTCACAGATGATTTGAGCAGATATGGGTATATCTACTTAATGAAGCACAAGTCTGAAACATTTGAAAAGTTCAAAGAACTTCAGAGTGAAGTGGAAAATCATCGTAACAAGAAAATAAAGTATCTACGATCTGATCGTGGAGGAGAATATTTGAGTTACGAGTTTGGTTTACATTTGAAACAATGCGGAATAGTTTCGCAACTCACACCACCCGGAACACCACAACGAAATGGTGTGTCCGAACGTCGTAATCGTACTTTACTTGATATGGTGCGATCTATGATGTCTCTTACCGATTTACCGCTATTGTTTTGGGGTTATGCTTTAGAGACGGCCGCATTCACGTTAAATAGGGCACCATCAAAATCCGTTGAGACGACGCCTTATGAACTATGGTTTGGCAAGAAACCAAAGTTGTCGTTTCTTAAAGTTTGGGGCTACGATGCTTATGTGAAGAAACTTCAACCAGATAAGCTCGAACCCAAATCGGAGAAATGTGTCTTCATAGGATACCCAAAAGAGACTGTTGGGTACACCTTCTATCACAGATCCGAAGGCAAGACATTCGTTACTAAGAATGGATCCTTTCTAGAGAAGGAGTTTCTCTCGAAAGAAGTGAGTGGGAGGAAAGTAGAAATTGATGAGATAACTGTATCTACTCCCTTATTGGAAGGTAGTTCATCATGAGAACCGGTTCCCGTGACAACTACACCAATTAGTGAGGAAGCTAATGATATTGATCATGAAACTTCAGATCAAGTTTCTGCTGAACCTCGTAGGTCTACCAGAGTAAGATCCGCACCAGAGTGGTACGGTAATCCTATTCTGGAAGTCATGTTACTTGACCATGATGAACCTACGAACTATGAGGAAGCAATGATGAGCCCAGATTCCGCAAAATGGCTGGAGGCCATGAAATCTGAGATGGGATCCATGTATGAAAACAAAGTATGGACTTTGGTTGACTTGCCCGATGATCGGCAAGCCATTGAGAATAAATGGATCTTTAAGAAGAAGACTGACGCTGATGGTAATGTTACTGTCTATAAAGCTCGACTTGTTGCGAAAGGTTTTCGACAAGTTCAAGGAGTTGACTACGATGAGACTTTCTCACCCTTAGTAATGCTTAAGTCTGTCCGAATCATGTTGGATGTCAAGACTGCATTCTTGAATGGATTTCTAGAAGAAGAGTTGTATATGATGCAACCTGAAGGTTTTGTTGATCCAAAAGGTGCTGACAAAGTGTGCAAGCTCCAACGTTCCATTTATGGACTGGTGCAAGCATCTCGGAGTTGGAATAAACGTTTTGATAGTGTGATCAAAGCATATGGTTGTGTACAGACTTTTGGAGAAGCCTGTATTTACAAGAAAGTGAGTGGGAGCTCTGTAGCATTTCTAGTTTTATATGTTGATGACATATTATTAATTGGAAATGATATAGAATTTCTGAATAGCATAAAGGGATACTTGAATAAAAGTTTTTCAATGAAAGACCTCGGTGAAGCTGCTTACATATTAGGCATCAAGATCTATAGAGATAGATCGAGATGCTTAATAGGACTTTCACAAAGCACATACCTTGACAAAATTTTGAAAAAGTTCAAAATGGATCAGGCAAAGAAAGGATTTTTGCCTGTACTACAAGGTGTGAAGTTGAGTCGAACTCAATGCCCGACCACAGCAGAAGATAGAGAGAAAATGAAAAATGTTCCCTATGCTTCAGCCATAGGCTCTATCATGTATGCAATGCTGTGTACCAGACCTGACGTATGCTTAGCAATAAGCTTGGCAGGAAGGTACCAAAGTAATCCAGGAGTGGATCACTGGATAGCAGTCAAGAACATCCTGAATTACCTGAAAAGGACTAAGGATATGTTTCTCGTATATGGAGATGACAAAGAGCTAGTCGTAAATGGTTACGTCGATGCAAGCTTTGACACTGATCCGGACGATTCTAAATTGCAAACCGGATACGTGTTTTTATTAAACGGTGGAGCTGTAAGTTGGTGCAGTTCTAAACAAAGCGTCGTGGCGGGATCTACATGTGAAGCGGAGTACATAGCTGCTTCTGAAGCAGCTAATGAAGGAGTCTGGATGAAGGAGTTCATTTCCGATCTAGGTGTCATACCTAGTGCATCGGGACCAATGAAGATCTTCTGTGATAATACTGGTGCAATTGCTCTGGCAAAGGAATCCAGATTTCACAAGAGGACCAAGCACATCAAGAGACGCTTCAATTCCATTCGGGACCAAGTCCAAATGGGAGACATAGAGATTTGCAAGATACCTACGGATCTGAATGTTGCAGACCCGTTGACTAAGCCTCTCTCACGAGCAAAACATGATTAGCACCAGGACTCCATGGGTGTTAGAATCATTACTATGTAATCTAGATTATTGACTCTAGTGCAAGTGGGAGACTGAAGGAAATATGCCCTAGAGGCAATAATAAAGTTATTATTTATTTCCTCATATCATGATAAATGTTTATTATTCATGCTAGAATTGTATTAACCGGAAACATAATACATGTGTGAATACATAGACAAAACTATGGTCACTAGTATGCCTCTACTTGACTAGCTCATTAATCAAAGATGGTCATGTTTCCTGACCATAGACATGTGTTGTCATTTGATTAGTGGGATCACATCATTAGAAGAATGATGTGATTGACATGACCCATTCTGTTAGCCTAGCACCTGATCGTTTAGTATACTGCTATTGCTTTCTTCATGACTTATACAAAGTTCCTGCAACTATGAGATTGTGCAACTCCCGTGTACCGGAAGAACACTTTGTGTGCTACCAAACGTCACAACGTAACTGGGTGATTATAAAGGTGCTCTACAGGTGTTTCCGAAGGTACATGTTGGGTTGGCATAATTCGAGATTAGGATTTGTCACTCCAATTGTCGAGGAGGTATCTCTGGGCCCTCTCGGTAATACTCATCACCTAAGCCTTGCAAGCATGTAACTAATGAGTTAGGTATGAGATGATGTATTACGGAACGAGTAAAGAGACTTGCCGGTAACGAGATTGAACTAGGTATTGGATACCGACGATCAAATCTCGGGCAAGTAACATACCGATGACAAAGGGAACAAAGTATGTTGTTATGCGGTTTGACCGATAAAGATCTTCGTAGAATATGTAGGAACCAATATGGGCATCCAGGTCCCGCTATTGGTTATTGACCGAGAATGGTTTTAGGTCATGTCTACATAGTTCTCGAACCTGTAGGGTCCGCACGCTTAATGTTTCGTTGACGATATAGTATTATATGAGTTATGCATGTTGGTAACCGAATGTTGTTCGGAGTCCCGGATGAGATCATGGACATGACGAGGAACTCCGGAATGGTCCGGAGATAATGTTTGATATATGGGATAATAGTGTTTCATCTCCGGAAGGGTTCCGGAATTCACCGGAAGGGGTTCCGGATGTTTCCCGAAATGTTTGGGTACGAGAACACGTTATTTCGGCCAAAGGGGAAAGCCCACAAGGTTTTTGGAAAGCGCAAAAGGAAGTTTTGCGGAGTCCAGGGGCCAGACGCCAGGGTCCCTGGCGTCTGGGTCCAGACGCCGGGAACCCTGGCGTCTGGCCCTGGAGTCCGAGAAGGACTCTTGCCTTTCGGGTGAAACCGACTTTGTGGAGACTTTTACTCCAAGTTTCGACCCCAAGGCTCAACATATAAATAGAGGGGTAGGGCTAGTACCAAAGACACATCAAGAAACACCAAGCCGTGTGCCGGCAACCCCGTCCCCTCTAGTTTATCCTCCATCATAGTTTCCATGGTGCTTAGGCGAAGCCCTGCGGAGATTGTTTTTCACCAACACCGTCACCACGCCGTCGTGCTGCCGGAACTCATCTACTACTTCGCCCGTCTTGCTGGATCAAGAAGGCGAGGACGTCATCGAGCTGAACGTGTGCAGAACTTGGAGGTGCCGTGCGTTCGGTACTTGGATCGGTCGGATCGTGAAGACGTACAACTACATCAACCGCGTTGATAAACGCTTCCGCTTAGCGATCTTCAAGGGTATGAAGATACACTCCCCTTCTCGTTGCTATATCATCACCATGATCTTGCGTGTACGTAGGAATTTTTTTGAAATTACTACGTTCCCCAACATGATGATCATGAAACTTCTGATTAAGTTACTACAGAACCTCGTAGGTCTTCCAGAGTACGGTCCACACCAGAGTGCTACGGTAATCCTATTCTGGAAGTCATGTTACTTGACCATGACGAACCTACGAACTATGAGGAAGCGATGATGACCCCAGATTCCGCAAAATGGCTAGAGGCCATGAAATCTGAGATAGGATCCATGTATGAGAACAAATTGTGGACTTTGGTGGACTTGCCCGATGATCGGCAAACCATAGAAAATAAATGGATCTTCAAGAGGAAGACGGACGTTGATAGTAGTGTTACTATCTACAAAGCTCGACTTGTCGCAAAAAGGTTTTTGACAAGTTCAAGGTGTTGACTACAATGAGATTTTCTCAACTATAGCGATGCTTAAGTCTGTTCGAATCATGTTAGCAATTGCCACATTTTATGAAATCTGGCAAATGGATGTCAAAACTGCATTCCTTAATGGTTTTCTTAAAGAAGATTTGTATATGATGCAACCAGAAGATTTTTTCAATCCTAAAGGTGCTAACAAAATGTGCAAGCTCCAGGGATCCATCTATGGACTGGTGCAAGCATCTCAGAGTTGGAATATACGCTTTGATAAGTTGATCAATGCATATAGTTTTTTACAGACTTACGGTGAAGCCTGTATTTACAAGAAAGTGAGTGGGAGCACTACAACATTTCTGATAAGTATATGTGAATGACATATTGTTGATCGGAAATAATGTAGAATTATTCTACAAAGCATAAAGGAGTGTTTGAAAGGAGTTCTTTAAAAGAAAGACCTCAGTAAAGCTACTTACATATTGAGCATCAAGATCTATTGAGATAGATCAAGACGCTTGATAAGATTTTCATTGAGTACATACCTTGACAAGATTTTGAAGTAGTTCAAAATGGAACAGTCAAAGAAAGAGTTCTTGCCTGTGTTGCAAAGGTATGAAATTGAGTAAGACTCAAATCCCGACCACGGCAGAAAATAGAAAGAGAATGAAAGTCATTCCCTATGCATCAGTCATAGGTTTTATAAAAGTATGCCATGCTATGGACCAGACCTATTGTATACTCTGCCCTGGTTTGGCAAGGGAGTACAATAGTGATCTAGGAGTAGATCACTGGAGATTGGTCAAAATTATCCTTAGTGGAATAAGGATATGTTTCTCAATTATGGAGGTGACAAAAGGTTCGTCGTAAAAGGTTACGTCGATACAAGTTTTGGCACTGATCCAGATGACTCTAAGTCTTAATTTGGATACATATTGAAAGTGGGAGCAATTAGCTAGAGTAGCTCCGTGCAGAGCATTGTAGACATAGAATATTTGCAAAATACATACGGCTCTGAATGTGACAGACCCGTTGACTAAACTTCTCTCACGAGCAAAACATGATCATACCTTTGTACTCTTTGGGTGTTAATCACATAGCGATGTGAACTAGATTATTGACTCTAGTAAACCCTTTGGGTGTTGGTCACATGAAGATGTGAACTATGGGTGTTAATCATATACAGATATGAATATTGGTATTAAATCACTTGGCGATGTGAACTAGATTATTCACTCTAGTGCAAGTGGGAGACTGAAGGAAATATGCCCTAGAGGCAATAATAAAGTTATTATTTATTTCCTTATTTCATGATAAATGTTTATTATTCATGCTAGAATTGTATTAACCGGAAACATAATACATGTGTGAATACATAGAAAAACATAGTGTCACTAGTATGCCTCTACTTGACTAGCTCGTGAATCAAAGATGGTTAAGTTTCCTAGCCATAGACATGAGTTTTCATTTGATTAACGGGATCACATCATTAGGAGAATGATATGATTGACTTGACCCATTCTGTTAGCCTAGCACTTGATCGTTTAGTATGTTGCTATTGCTTTCTTCATGACTTATACAAAGTTCCTACAACTATGAGATTATGCAACTCCCGTTTACCGGAGGAACACTTTGTGTGCTACCAAACATCACAACGTAACTGGGTGATTATAAAGGAGCTCTACAGGTGTCTCCGAAGGTACATGTTGGGTTGGCGTATTTCAAGACTAGGTTTTCTCACTCCGATTGTCGGAGAGGTATCTCTGGGCCCTCTCCGTAATGCACATCACTATAAGCCTTGCAAGCAATGTAGCTAATGAGTTAGTTACGGAATGATGCATTACGTAACAAGTAAAGAGACTTGCCGGTAACGAGATTGAACTAGGTATTGGATACCGACGATCGAATCTCGGGCAAGTAACATACCGATGACAAAGGGAACAACGTATGTTGTTATGCGGTTTGACCGATAAAGATCTTCGTAGAATATGTAGGAGCCAATATGAGAATCCAGCTTCCGCTATTGGTTATTGACCGAGAATAGTTCTAGGTCATGTCTACATAGTTCTCGAACCCGTAGGGTCCGCACGCTTAACGTTACGATGACAGTTTTATTTTGAGTTTATGAGTTTTGATGTACCGAAAGAGTTCGGAGTCCCAGATGAGATCGGGGACGTGACGAGGAGTCTCGAAATGGTCGAGACGTAAAGATCGACATATTGGACGACTATATTCGGAGTTCGGAAAGGTTCCGAATGATTCGGGTATTTTTCGGAGTACCGGAGAGTTACGGGAATTCGCCGGGGAGTATATGGGCCTTATTGGGCTTTAGGGGAAAGAGAGAGGAGAGGTTGGGCGCCCCCCAAGGCCTAGTCCGAATTGGACTAGGGGGAGGGACTGCGCCCCCTCCTTCCTTCTCTTCTCTTCCCCCTTTCCTTGACTCCTACTCCTACTACTTGGAAGGGGGTAATCCTACTCCCGATGGGAGTAGGACTCCTCCTTGGTGCGCCTCCTCCTAGGCCGGCTACCCCCTCCCTTGCTCCATTATATACGGGGGCAGGGGGCACCCCATGACACACAAGTTGATCTATGGATCGTTCCTTAGCCGTGTGCGGTACCCCCTCCACCATATTCCACCAAGGTCAAATCGTCGTGGAGTTTAGGCGAAGCCCTGCGCCGGTAGAGCATCATCATCGTCACCACGCCGTTGTGCTGACGGAAGTCATCCCCGACACATTGCTGGATCGGAGTCCGGGGATTGTCATCGAGCTGAACATGTGCTGAACTCGGAGGTGCCGTACGTTCGGTACTTGGATCGGTCGGATCGTGAAGACGTACGACTACATCAACCGCGTTGTCATAACGCTTGCGCTTACGGTCTACGAGGGTACGTGGACAACACTCTCCCTTCTCGTTGCTATGTCATCACCATGATCTTGCGTGTGCATAGGAATTTTTTCGAAATTACTACGTTCCCCAACACGTGTGAGCTGGACTGTCGGGGGTGCGACGCGTACGAGTTGTAAGTGTGCCGCCTTTTCCTTTAGAACTTGCAAAGCGTAACATTTTTGTGCGATCGATTGATAGAAATCCTGAACAAAATGACGAGGGCAGTGTTTTCCCATGTGTTAGGTGGGCTAGTTTGAGTGATATGACATGCTACAGTGCCGTACACTTGCTCCATTTTTATGTAAGCCAGAGTTTACACTCTTACGTGGGAGTAGTGCAAAACACGGCGGATCTGATTTTGATCGAGGGATAACTGTTCCCTACCAAGTAATGGAGCACCGTTAGCAATTAGAGCATGATAGTTAGGGCATCTCCAGCGCTGGCCCACAAATTTACACCGGCATCTGTGCGAGGACACTGATGGATGCCATCCGATGCTGCCCACATACCTTTCGACAACTATATGAACTAACCAGACGAAATTCGTGCAAATAAAGCAAAATTCAAATTAACTAGATGAAATTCATTATATTTTGAAAACTTTTCCTACAAACTGGACGAAATTGATTACATATTTCGCACAAACCGTACTAAAACCTACTTTAAACACAATATAAACGATTGCTGGCGCCCGGCCACCATGTCCGGCCATGAACCCGAGAAAGCCAACCATTGCCTTTGCCTCCTCCTCATCCGCCTTGATAACCTCCTCCACCAGAGCACAAGGTTTCCGCCTCCACGTCACCGTCAAGCGGCTAATCGGCCGCCAATGTTTACCCCACCAAGCTTGGCCTCGACTGAGTGGAGTAGCGCTGACCTTCCTGGGACCAGAGCGGTCGCGACCTACCGTGTACTACTCTTCCTTGCTGCCCGCTGCGCCCGCGCATGCGCGCCGGCTTCATGGTCGTGGTGGCGGAGGGCGGCCGAGGGGGTGCCGGCGATCTTCTTCGTCTTCTCCTATGACAGTACATCAAAGAGAGCTTTCGAGCGCGCCCGGAGCGGAGCCGCCGATGTCCTTCGTCTACTCCTGCGATAGTATGTCCAAGAGAGCTTTGGAGCGCTAGGAGGCCATGGTTGGAGTGGTGCCAACAGAAGGAAGGGACCGGAGGAGAATGAGTGTGGGTCTCTGGCTATGGCTGGGAGCTGGGGCTCAAGTTAATATAGCGGGCGAATGGCAATGAGCCGTGGCAGACGGATGGACGGCTGGCGCCGGAGTAGGTTCGTCGGGCGTGAATGCGGATGCTGCTTCAGTGACTTAACTGTAAGTGCGTTGGGTTACTAACATGTGGGCCCAACGGGCATCTGGCCCGCATGTCAGTGACACACCAACTGCACCTGACGTTAAGTCCGGCGAATGCGGCATTGACGTTCTGGAGAGACGGTGACCGTTTCAGGCAGGAAGCGCGCGCTAGTGATGGAAGGGGTTTCGGTTGGCCAAGGCGGTCAGACGCTGGCGTGGTGGTAAAATGTGAACTCATGGATGATGAGCCTTTTAAGCATATGCGACACGTATTGACAACCAGGCGTCCATGCAGCCGCTCTTCTCGTCAGCTAGCCTTCGACGACCACCATTAGACACCACACAACCATGCATAACTTACGAATAATGGATGAATCGATCAGACACACACTCGTGCGCAGTGGCACTAAGATTGGTCGCTCACGATAGTACATTCTCCATACCATAGTACCCTCTCTAGCTAGGCTATTTTATAGATTGTCGTTGTGATGGACGATATACATAAGCAAGGCGCTCCCGAGTATGACCGTTGGTGTTGAGCCAGGTGAATACATGCTCGGAGTCCTTGTAGGCCTCCATCAAACGTCTAAACAGTAATGTCAGGCACCGCCAGGACGCGCAGGTGATGGGCTCGCCGTTTGCATTGTGCCATGAGCAGGACTTTGATTGAGAGGGCGACGTGCATGCATTAGCATGGTTTGACAGCGTGAGCGTGAGTGTCGGACGCAAAGTATTTCATTTTCATTTGACTGACGAGTGTGCGTTGCAGCAATGAGTCCGTGGTTTGATTCCCCACATACGCATAATTTTGGTTTTTATTTCTTTCTCCACTGACAGGTAGGCACGCATAGATAGATAAAGAACATGAGCTGATGAGGTGCATGCGGACTATTTAACTAGTCAACCAGACAAATACGGAGCTATACGCTAAGCCATTGAGCGTATAATCACCATATCTCATATACAATGATCAAAGTGAGCTATCAAGACAAGTTTGATGACCTCCAATGCATTTTACTCGGTAATAAATGACCAGGATTGAAGGGGAATCCAAATTTCCTTTGTCTCCTGTCCTTGAGCTCTTGACAAACCAATGCACTATACGGTTGTCCGGCCACTCCACCCCAGAGCTCTCACCAAGCGTCGTTCATGCTACCGCGCTGCACACTAACCAGTAAGGAAGTGATGGCATCCCGCCGCGCCGAGTTCCTCGCCGCCCACGACCGCACACAAAATGGTAGGGAAGCGATGGCATCCCGTCGTGCCTAGTTCATCGCCGCTCGCGACCTCACACCTATGTGGGAGGAATTTGAAGCTGCCAAGGCCGAATGGGCGGGAGAGCAAGAGGCAGCCAAAGCCGCATAGAGGGAGCGGAAAAGTCAGAAAGCACTCAAGAAAAGAGAGGCCCACCGCCGCAAGAAAGAAGAGGACGCACGCGTTGCTGCGGAGAGGTCGGCGGAGATCCAAGCACGGTGGGGTGTCGCTGACAAAACCGGGAAGGAGAACGACGACGTCTGGCCAGCATGTGAGAAGTAGTAGTACTAGTAGTTAGTGTGTGTGTGTCTATGTCTGAGTACGAGACTGTACCAGTACTACTAGTTACTACTGTAGTTTTTAGAGCAAATTACCAGTACATTAGCCTAGACTCAATGGAAAATTCCTATCCTATGCATCAAATGGCATCTCTTTCTCTATAGGAATTGAGATGCATGTCATCTCACTTTCTATGATTTTCATATTCCTATAAAATTCCTATCCTATGAACGAAAGGAGGCCTTTGTTGGAGTAACTAATGTAGCTAGCAGTACTGTTGGTACAGTAGTTTTCTTCACAAAGCGGAATTCAATGAAGTCATGATGGTTCCTTCGTCCGAGCAACTTCACAGTGGGAAAGGTTGGGCCTATGATTTGACGGCTCATTAGTCATTATTACTGCAGCGCGACGACCGGGGTGACTCTCCCTTGGAGTTCTACATGCATGGCAAGTAGACCAGCATGGTCGACGTCCCACATGTTGGCGAACGGAAGTATTCTTTCCGATATCGAGGAGCAAGGAAAATGAGTGGTATAGTATCACTGCTGATTTATATTTATGTTTTATTTCTGATGAATGCTAGCGTTTCAACTCTTACGACGAAGAGTGCCAAACACAGCACGCGCTGGATGTCCCACACGTCAGCGAAAGGAGCGGGACATGAACAGCGTGGTAGAGCCCAGCTCAAAAAAAAAACAACGTGGTAGAGCATCTCCACTTCCTCCACTTCTGGGTCGGAGACCACACATAGTAGTACAAGTGGTATGAACGATACAAAGTGCGACCCGGAGAGAAAGCACGTCTAGTTGGAAGGTCTCGGGGCATACACATAAACAAATGTAAAAGCTAATATGTGCCTCCAATTAATATAGTAGTACTAGAGTACTTAGGCACGTAGTCCATAAGATCACCGTGCATTGCACGTACAACATTTAGTGGTACGTAGTAAGAGACAAATTCCTATATGCCACGCATGTTCATACCAGTTGTGCCTTTCTACTTCACTTACTGTGCTACATAACTCAGGTTCATACGTCCACTCCTGGGTACATGTTTGTCTAGTAGTTCCAGTCCCACGTGTTCTTCATATAGATGGAACGATCCTTGCATGACACGTGCACCTTGATGCTAGATGTCTCGCGTGTTGGCAAAAGGATGAACAAAGCTCACGTAAAAAAAGAGTGGAAGAACATAGATTCCCGACGACCGAGAAGGAGCAAGGAACCTCGTGGTGGAGCGTCTGCACCCACAATATTTTATATTATTCAGCGATATAAAATCAACCAATCATATCCACAGTGGACTGGTAGAGTATGAAACATGGCAGCCCAGTGTAGTTATATCATACTAATACATGGCTAACCCACGCTATCCCCATATTTCTTGGCTTCCGTGTGACACCTAGCTCTAGTAATCCAGCAACGCGTATTGCTTCTCGCTCCATGTCTCTCCCAAAGTACGGTGGGCTAGCATTTTTGCCGTCTATTAAGGTCGGTTAACTCATCACATGTTAGCGACATGCCAAGAGCATTCTAAAAAAATAGTACTGTACTCTATTGTTATGCCAAGAAGAGAAAGCGCTTTGACCGACGGACCAAACGAGACACGTGTGCCGTGCCGTGAGTGGGTCCAGTTTCTCGTTTTGAACTCATTTAGAACACTTGGTTTTGACTATTGATAAGATTCTATATAGGGCCTAATGTATTCTTCAAGGATGCCTTTGACTATTGATAAGACTTTATATAATTTGAAAATTATATCATTCGAAGATCCTTTCACGTTCCGTTTTAGAAAAAAGATCCTTTCACGTACGAATTTGACTGTATGCTTTGAGCAACTTGCATGTCCTATACTGCTCCTGTTTGGATACTCTAACTTAGCTAGAGGTTAGACTAACTCATGACTAACCCTGAACTAACTGTAGAAAAAGAGGTGTTTGGGTGACAGGGTTAGATTGACAATAAATGCACTTGATGGAGAGAGAAAAGTGATTTTTCAATGGGCCCAATGAGAACTATCTGCAGTTAGCACCTCTTCGGTGGGATAGTTTTTTTTGTAGGTTCAGTGCAACTTGCTCCAATTTAACCCTCATGCTTGGATACTTTAGGGCTATTTGAGCCCCAACAAGATCAAACTAACTCTAACCCATGGATCCAAATAGGGCCTATGGCCAGCCTCGACACGGAGCAGTCGCGTGCACCGGGAAGCGGCGCCCTCTTGGTCGTCGCGCCGCTTCAAAGCCGGCGCCAGTGAGAGGTCGCCTCCACTCTGGCCGGGCATTAATGCAACACTGACGCTCCAGGGCAACACTGACCGTTTCACACGGGAAGCGCGCGCTGGCAAGGGAGATTGGTTTTGAACTGTTTCATGTGTAGTACTGGTAGTTTGCAAAACTACTCAATTATTGCACTCAATTTCCTAAGAAATTGTGGTAAAAAACATTACCCCACAGCCCGCTTCCCTTCACCTTCCTCTTCAACCGCCCGTGCATGTCCACGGGAAGCGACTGGTCAATCCTTATATAGGAGTGCTAGGACAAAAAGATGCATGCATGACCACTAAAATTTCCAGATTAAAGCGCCGCTCCGGCAGGAGTATGGCATATGTTGTTACCTTCAGCCGGGCCATGGCCACTGGGTGACGGAAACCAGAGAAGAGGCAGTGGGAGGGGAATGAATGCATCTACTATTTGTGTTTGCCATCCAGCATAAAAAAACGCGCACCATCATGTGTACCCGCGGGTGCACAAATTGTAACATACATGTCAGCTTAAGTGGGCGTCATGTAACTGGTGTGTGTGAGAGAGATTCTGAGAGACAGAGTGCATGTGTGCGACTCTACTCTTCGGACATGTACTCAACCTTTTGCATCGGGATATAAGTATAATGGTATTATACTTTAGCTAGTGATTTACGTGGCCATGTTAACGTGGTTGTGTAATAAAATGTCACATCCTGCTCGTGATTTGTGTTATATAATTATGAGCAAGATGCTCGTGCATTGCACGGAACATCAATATGCATTTTTTTACAAAACACCTATTGTGATTGACCCATGCAGGAGTAATCCCATGTGTAAAAACTAATGATATCTCGAGAATTTTATCCAAAAACTGGTATCTCGAGAATGTCATTGAAAAAATGAAAGATGAGAGATAAGGTGAGGAGGAGTGGAGCGTGCTGGTGACTGGTGATCAGGCTGGGTGGAGGCATGGGGATGGACGGCGCCGGCAGGTGGCAGCGGCCACCTTCTAGATTGTTCCAGAGACTTCCTTTTTTAATTGCTCAACAATGAGGTTGTGGGAGATAAGGATGTGGAGAGAGGTGTGGGTATCTTTTGTAAAATTATCATAGTTTGCTTTCTATCCGTCAGATATAGATCAGACGGTCTATATTACAAGATGGCAAGCACACCATCATAGCCAACTCAGTTTTTTATAAGGGTAGAGATGATAAGTTTGCTAACTACTAAAGTAAAGTGGAATTTGTCCATGTTATACAAGTAAATCAAGGTGATTGTTTATCATACGGGTAAGGTTGGATGAAGGGTGGTAGGAACAAATGCTCTGCCTAGAGCATGTGTGTGTGAGATGGAGTCTTAGTGTGTGTGTGTGTGCGTGGGTGGGTGGGTGCGCGGCGTGTGTGTGTGAGAGAGAGATATGGAGTCTTAGTGTGTGTGTGTGTGTGTGTGATGGAGTCTTAGTGTGTGTGTGTGTGCGTGTGTGTGAGGGAGTGTTAGTGTGTGTGTGTGTTTGTGTGTGTGTGTGTGGGTGGGTGGGTGGGTGCGCATGTGTGTGTGTGTGGGTGGGTGGGTGTGTGTGTGTATGTGTGTGTGTGTGTGTGTCGCGGGGTCCTCGGTGGTGGATGTAATTTAACTGTGCGTGGCTTCATCATAGAGAGGTGATGTGTATGGCAGAGGCCACCGACGATGGGGTGCGAGAGAGAAAAGGCTCGTAGTGAGGGAAGAGAAGGTGTGTGCGCGTGAGAGGAGTCGACATCGAGAGAACGTGTTTGTTGGAGAGACACCGAGGAAGACTACTATATATCAATGGTGCATGTAGGCGGGAATTAAACAAAGGGATGGTATTATGGGTTTCTGGGATATAGGGGAAGAGTGAGAGGGGGTAGCTAGAAGGAGATTGTTAACTGTGAGTGTGTGTTTTACCCATCCAGGCGGAAGTTATGTGCACACAAGAAGAGAACGATTCGATGTGGCATTAGGGTTGAGGGTAATTAACTATGTATGGAGACATAGAGACCTTGAACGTGCATTTTCAAGAGGTATACATGTATACGTGGGATGTGTGTGTGCGCGCGCATGATCGAGATAAAAGAAAGAAGACATAAGTCATGAGATCAACGACATGGAAGAGACGGATCAGTATGACAATATGCATGCATGTGAGAGTGCAGCAAAGAAGGCCCGACAATTGAGCATGCATCTATGGCGAGCAGAGGGTGTGAGACACAACGATTGTGCAAAAGAGATCAACCTATAAATGCATATGTATGGAGAGACATACATAGTGTGGGTGATAGGTGTTGAGGAACGTTGCAGAAAATTAAAATTTTTCTTACGGTTTCATCAAGATCCATCTATGAGTTCATCTAAGCAACGAGTCAAGGGAGTGAGTTTGCATCTACATACCACTTGTAGATCGCGTGCGGAAGCGTTCAAGGGGATGGTGATGATAGAGTCGTACTCGACGTGATTCAGATCACCGATGTCCAAGTGCTGAACAGACAGCACCTCCGTGTTCAACACACGTACGGGACGGGAGACGTCTCCTCCTTCTTGATCCAGCAAGGGGGAAGGAGAGGTTGATGATGATCCAGCAGCACGACGGTGTGGTGGTGGATGCAGCAGAACTCCAGCAGGGCTTCGCCAAGCGACTACGGGAGGAGGACGAGGTGTAGCAGGGGGGAGGCGCCAAGCACAAGGGTGCGGCTGCCCTCCCCCTTGCCCTCCTTTATATAGGCCCCCAGGGGGGGCGCCGGCCCTGGGAGATTGAATCTCCCAAGGGGGTGGCGGCCAAGGGGGGAGGAGTGCCCCCCAAGGCATGTGGTGCCCCCCCCCCACCCACCCTAGGGTTTCAACCCTAGGCGCAGGGGGTGGGCCTAGGGGGGCGCACCAGCCCACTATGGGCTGGCTCCCCTCCCACGTCAGCCCATGGGGCCCTCCGGGATGGGTGGCCCCACCTGGTGGACCCCAAGGGACCCTTCCGGTTGTCCCGGTACATTACCGGGAGACCAATGTGACCAAGGCGGCAGTGCCACAAGTATGTGGGACTATCGTTATCAACTTTACATCTTTTGGTATCCACACTATGAATATGTGTAATATTACGCTCGAGATTCATTAAGAATAAACCATTGACCATTGGAGCATGACCATAAAACATATCTCTCATATAAATAGAACAACCATTATTCTCGGATTTAAATGAGTAGCTATCTTGTATTAAACAAGATCCTGATACAATGTTCATGCTCAAACTTGGCACTAAATAACAATTATTAAGGTTCAAAATTAATCCCGTAGGTAAATGTAGAGGCAGCGTGCCGACGGTGATCACATCGACTCTAGAACCATTCCCGACGCGCATCGTCGCCTCGTCCTTCGCCAGTCTCCGTTTATTCCGCAGCTCCTGCTGTGAGTTACAAATATGAGCAACGGCACCGGTATCAAATACCCAGGAGTTACTACGAGTACTAGTAAGGTACACATCAATTACATGTATATCAAATATACCTTTGGTGTTGCCGGCCTTCTTTTCCACTAAGTATTTGGGGCAGTTCCGCTTCCAGTGACCCTTCCCCTTGCAATAAAAGCACTCAGTCTCAGGCTTGGGTCCATTCTTTGACTTCTTCCCGGCAACTGGCTTACCGGGCACGGCAACATCCTTGCCGTCCTTCTTGAAGTTCTTCTTGCCCTTGCCCTTCTTGAACTTAGTGGTCTTATTGACCATCAACACTTGATGCTCTTTCTTGATTTCAGCCTCTGCTGATTTCAGCATTGAGAACACTTCGGGAATGGTCTTCACCATCCCCTGCATGTTGTAGTTCATCACAAAGCTCTTGTAGCTTGGTGGGAGCGACTGGAGGATTCTGTCAATGACCGCCTCATCTGGGAAGTTAATGTTCAGCTGGGTCATACGGTTGTGCAACCCAGACATCTTGAGTATGTTCTCACTAACAGAACTGTTTCCCTCCATCTTACAACTATAGAACTTGTCGGAGACATCATATCTCTCGACCCGGGCATGAGCTTGGAAAACTAGTTTCAGCTCTTCGAACATCTCATATGCTCCGTGATGCTCAAAACGCTTTTGGAGCCCCGGTTCTAAGCTGTAAAGCATGCCGCACTGAACGAGCGAGTAATCATCAGCACGAGTTTGCCAAGCGTTCATAACGTCTTGGTTCTCTGGGACGGGAGCGTCACCTAGCGGTCCTTCTAGGACATATTGCTTCCTGGCAGCTATGAGGATGATCCTCAGGTTCCGGACCCAGTCCGTATAGTTGCTGCCATCATCTTTTAGCTTGGTTTTCTCTAGGAACGCGTTGAAGTTCATGTTGACATGAGCGTTGGCCATTTGATCTACAAGACATATTTGCAAAGGTTTTAGACTAAGTTCATGATAATTAAGTTCATCTAATCAAATTATGAACTCCCACTTAGATTAGACATCTCTCTAGTCATCTAAGTGTTACACGATCCGAGTCGACTAGGCCGTGTCCGATCATCACGTGAGACGGACTAGTCATCGTCGGTGAACATCTTCATGTTGATCGTATCTTCCATATGACTCGTGTTCGACCTTTCGGTCTTCGTGTTCCGAGGCCATGTCTGTACATGCTAGGCTCTTCAAGTTAACCCTAAGTGTTTTGCTGTGTAAAACTGTCTTACACCCGTTGTATGTGAACATAAGGATCTATCACACCCGATCATCACGTGGTGCTTCGAAACGACGAACTGTAGCAACGGTGCACAGTTAGGGGAGAACACTTCTTGAAATTGTTGTAAGGGATCATCTTATTTACTACCGTCGTTCTAAGTAAACAAGATGCATAAACATAATAAACATCACATGCAATTATATAGTAGTGACATGATATGGCCAATATCATATAGCTCCATTGATCTCCATCTTCGGGGCTCCATGATCATCTTGTCACCGACATGACACCATGATCTCCATCATCATGATCTCCATCATCGTGTCTTCATGAAGTTGTCACGCCAACCACTACTTCTACTTCTATGGCTAACGCGTTTAGCAATAAAGTAAAGTAGTTTACATGGCGTTCTTCAATGACACACAGGTCATACAAAAAAATAAAGACAACTCCTATGGCTCCTGCCGGTTGTCATACTCATCGACATGCAAGTCGTGAATCCTATTACAAGAACATGATCTCATACATCACAATTCATCATTCATCACAACTTCTGGCCATATCACATCACATGAACAATCGCTGCAAAAAGAAGTTAGACGTCCTCTAATTGTTGTTGCA
The DNA here is from genome assembly GCA_963921465.1 of Triticum timopheevii. Taxonomy (NCBI): domain Eukaryota; kingdom Viridiplantae; phylum Streptophyta; class Magnoliopsida; order Poales; family Poaceae; genus Triticum; species Triticum timopheevii. The sequence goes on along the minus strand of OY997274.1, from coordinate 362,717,679 downwards.
TCTTTTACGTGGCTGCAATTGGGTTCTAGCAAGAACGTTTTCTTACCTACGAATAACCACAACGTGATTTTGTCAACTTCTATTTACCCTTCATACGGACCCTTTTCATCGAATCCGCTTCAACTAAAGTGGGAGAGACAGACACTCGCCAGCCACCTTATGCAACTAGTGCATGTCAATCGGTGGAACTGGTCTCACGTAAGCGTACGTGTAAGGTTGGTCCGGGCCGCTTCATCCCACAATACCGCTGAAGCAAGAAAAGACTAGTAGTGGCAAGCAAGTTGACAAGATCCACGCCCACAACAAAATTGTGTTCTACTCGTGCATTTGAGAACTACGCATAGACCTAGCTCATGATGCCACTATTGGGGAACGTTGCAGAAAATTAAAATTTTTCTTACGGTTTCACCAAGATCCATCTATGAGTTCATATAAGCAACGAGTCAAGGGAGTGAGTTTGCATCTACATACCACTTGTAGATCGCGTGCGGAAGCGTTCAAGGGGATGGTGATGATGGAGTCGTACTCGACGTGATTCAGATCACCGATGTCCAAGTGCTGAACGGACAGCACCTCCGCGTTCAACACACGTACGGGACGGGAGACGTCTCCTCCTTCTTGATCCAGCAAGGGGGAAGGAGAGGTTGATGATGATTCAGCAGCACGACGGCGTGGTGGTGGATGCAGCAGAACTCCAGCAGGGCTTCGCCAAGCGACTACGGGAGGAGGACGAGGTGTAGCAGGGGGGGGAGGTGCCAAGCACAAGGTTGCAGCTGCCCTCCCCCTTGCCCTCCTTTATATAGGCCCCCAGGGGAGGCGCCAGCCCTGGGAGATTCAATCTCCCAAGGGGGCGGCGGCCAAGGGCGGAGGAGTGCCCCCCAAGGCATGTGGTGCGCCCCCCCCCCACCCTAGGGTTTCAACCCTAGGCGCAGGGGGTGGGCCTAGGGGGGCGCACCAGCCCACTATGGGCTGGCTCCCCTCCCACGTCAGCCCATGGGGCCCTCCGAGATGGATGGCCCCACCCGGTGGACCCCCGGGACCCTTCCGGTGGTCTCGGTACATTACCGGGAGACCCCGAAACTTTCCCGATGGCCAAAATACCACTTCCTATATATTATTCTTTACCTCCGGACCATTCCGAAACTCCTCGTGACGTCCGGGATCTCATCCGAGACTCTGAACAACATTCGGTATGCTGCATACTCATATTCATACAACCCTAGCGTCACCGAACCTTAAGTGTGTAGACCCTACGGGTTCGGGAGACACGCAGACATGACTGAGACGACTCTCGGGCAATAACCAACAGCGGGATCTGGATACCCATGTTGGCTCCCACATGCTCCTCAATGATTTCATCGGTTGAACCATGATGTCGAGGATTCGATCAAACCCCGTATACAATTCCCTTTGTCAATCGGTACGTTACTTGCCCGAGACTCGATCATCGGTATCCCAATACCTTGTTCAGTCTCGTTACCGGCAAGTCACTTTACTCGTACCGTAATGCATGATCCCGTGACCAACCACTTGGTCACTTTGAGCTCAATATGATGATGCATTACCGAGTGGGCCCAGAGATACCTCTCCGTCATACGGAGTGACAAATCCCAGTCTCGATCCGTGTCAACCCAACAGACACTTTCGGAGATACCTGTAGTGCACCTTTATAGTCACCCAGTTACGTTGTGACGTTTGATACACCCAAAGCACTCCTACGGTATCCGGGAGTTACACGATCTCATGGTCTAAGGAAGAGATACTTGACATTGGAAAAGCTCTAGCAAACGAACTACACGATCTTTGTTCTATGCTTAGGATTGGGTCTTGTCCATCACATCATTCTCCTAATGATGTGACCCCGTTATCAACGACATCCAATGTCCATAGCCAGGAAACCATGACTATCTGTTGATCACAACGAGCTAGTCAACTAGAGGCTCACTAGGGACATATTGTGGTCTATGTATTCACACGTGTATTACGATTTCCGGATAATACAGTTATAGCATGAATAAAAGACAATTATCATGAACAATGAAATATAATAATACTTTTATTATTGCCTCTAGGGCATATTTCCAACAGTCTCCCACTTGCACTAGAGTCACTAATCTAGTTACATTGTGATGAATCAAACACCCATAGAGTTTTGGTGTTGATCATGTTTTGCTCGCGAGAGAGGTTTAGTCAACGGATCTGCGACATTCAGATCCGTATGTACTTTGCAAATATCTATGTCTCCATCTTGAACATTTTCACGGATGGAGTTGAAACGATGCTTGATGTGCCTGGTCTTCTTGTGAAACCTGGGCTCCTTGGCAAGGGCAATAGCTCCAGTGTTGTCACAGAAGAGTTTGATCGGCCCCAACGCATTGGGTATGACTCCTAGGTCGGTGATGAACTCCTTCACCCAAATCGCTTCATGCGCTGCCTCCGAGGCTGCCATGTACTCCGCTTCACACGTAGATCCCGCCACGACGCTCTGCTTGCAGCTGCACCAGCTTACTGCTCCACCATCCAACATATACACGTATCCGGTTTGTGACTTAGAGTCATCCAGATCTGAGTCGAAGCTAGCGTCGACGTAACCCTTTACGACGAACTCTTCGTCTCCTCCATAAACGAGAAACATGTCCTTTGTCCTTTTCAGGTACTTCAGGATATTCTTGACCGCTGTCCAGTGTTCCTTGCCGGGATTACTTCGGTATCTTGCTACCAAACTTACGGCAAGGTTTACATCAGGCCTGGTACACAGCATGGCATACATAATAGATCCTATGGCTGAAGCATAGGGGATGACACTCATCTCTTCTTTATCTTTTGCCGTGGTCGGGGACTGAGCCGAGCTCAATCTCACACCTTGTAACATAGGCAAGAACCCCTTCTTGGACTGATCAATTTTGAACCTTTTCAAAATCTTATCAAGGTATGTGCTTTGTGAAAGACCTATGAGGCGTCTCGATCTATCTCTATAGATCTTGATGCCTAATATATAAGCAGCTTCTCCAAGTTCCTTCATTGAAAACACTTATTCAAGTAGGCCTTAATGTTGTCCAGAAGTTCTATATCATTTCCCATCAAGAGTATGTCATCTACATATAATATGAGAAATGCTACAGAGCTCCCACTCACTTTCTTGTAAACGCAGGCTTCTCCATAAGTCTGCATGAACCCAAACGCTTTGATCATCTCATCAAAGCGAATGTTCCAACTCCGAGATGCTTGCACCAGCCCATAAATGGATCGCTGGAGTTTGCATACTTTGTTAGCGTTCTTAGGATCGACAAAACCTTCCGGCTGCATCATATACAGCTCTTCCTTAAGATGTCCGTTAAGGAATGCCGTTTTGACGTCCATCTGCCATATCTCATAATCATAGTATGCGGCAATTGCTAACATGATTCAGACAGACTTCAGCTTCGCTACGGGAGAGAATTTCTCGTCGTAGTCAATCCCTTGAACTTGTCGATAACCCTTAGCGACAAGTCGAGCCTTATAAATGGTAACATTACCATCCGCATCCGTCTTCTTCTTAAAAATCCATTTGTTTTCTATCGCTCGCCGATCATCGAGCAAGTCTGTCAAAGTCCATACTTTGTTTTCATACATGGATTCTATCTCGGATTTCATGGCTTCAAGACATTTGTTGGAATCTGGGCCCGCCATCGCTTCTTCATAGTTCGAAGGTTCATCGTTGTCTAACAACATGATTTCTAGGACAGGGTTGCCGTACCACTCTGGTGCGGAACGTGTCCTTGTGGACCTACGAAGTTCAGTAGCAACTTGATCTGAAGTACCTTGATCATCATCATTGTTTTCCTCTTCAGTTGGTGTGGGCATCACAGGAACATTTTCCTGAGCTGCACCACTTTCCCGTTCGAGAGGTAGTACTTCATCGAGTTCTACTTTCCTCCCACTTACTTCTTTCGAGAGAAACTCTTTCCAGAAAGCATCCGTTCTTGGCAACAAAGATCTTGCCCTCGGATCTTAAGTAGAAGGTATACCCGACAGTTTCCTTAGGGTATCCTATGAAGACGCATTTTTCTGACTTGGGTTCGAGCTTTTCAGGTTGAAGTTTCTTGACATAAGCATCGCATCCCCAAACTTTTCGAAATGACAGCTTAGGTTTCTTCCCAAACCATAATTCATACGGTGTCGTCTCAACGGATTTAGATGGTGCCCTATTTAAAGTGAATGTAGCTGTCTCTAGAGCGTATCCCCAAAATGATAGCGGTAAATCGGTAAGAGACATCATAGACCGCACCATATCCAATAGAGTGTGATTACGATGTTCGGACACACCATTACGCTGAGGTGTTCCAGGAGGCGTGAGTTGTGAAACGATTCCACATTTCCTTAAGTGTGTACCAAATTCGTGACTTAAGTATTCTCCTCCACGATCTGATCGTAGGAACTTTATCTTTCGGTCACGTTGGTTCTCTACCTCATTCTGAAATTCCTTGAACTTTTCAAAGGTCTCAAACTTGTGTTTCATTAAGTAGACATACCCATATCTACTTAAGTCATCAGTGAGAGTGAGAACATAACGATATCCTCCGCGAGCCTCAACGCTCATTGGACCGCACACATCGGTATGTATGATTTCCAACAAGTTGGTTGCTCGCTCCATTGTTCCGGAGAACGGAGTCTTGGTAATTTTGCCCATGAGGCATGGTTCGCATGTGTCAAACGATTCATAATCAAGAGACTCTAAAAGTCCATCAGCATGGAGCTTGTTCATGCGCTTGCACCAATGTGACCAAGGCGGCAGTGCCACAAGTATGTGGGACTATCGTTATCAACTTTACATCTTTTGGTATCCACACTATGAATATGTGTAATATTACGCTCGAGATTCATTAAGAATAAACCATTGACCATCGGAGCATGACCATAAAACATATCTCTCATATAAATAGAACAACCATTATTCTCGGATTTAAATGAGTAGCTATCTCGTATTAAACAAGATCCTGATACAATGTTCATGCTCAAACTTGGCACTAAATAACAATTATTAAGGTTCAAAACTAATCCCGTAGGTAAATGTAGAGGCAGCGTGCCGACGGTGATCACATCGACTCTAGAACCATTCCCGACGCGCATCGTCGCCTCGTCCTTCGCCAGTCTCCGTTTATTCCGCAGCTCCTGCTGTGAGTTACAAATATGAGCAACGGCACCGGTATCAAATACCCAGGAGTTACTACGAGTACTAGTAAGGTACACATCAATTACATGTATATCAAATATACCTTTGGTGTTGCCGGCCTTCTTTTCCACTAAGTATTTGGGGCAGTTCCGCTTCCAGTGACCCTTCCCCTTGCAATAAAAGCACTCAGTCTCAGGCTTGGGTCCATTCTTTGACTTCTTCCCGGCAACTGGCTTACCGGGCACGGCAACATCCTTGCCGTCCTTCTTGAAGTTCTTCTTGCCCTTGCCCTTCTTGAACTTAGTGGTCTTATTGACCATCAACACTTGATGCTCTTTCTTGATTTCAGCCTCTGCTGATTTCAGCATTGAGAACACTTCGGGAATGGTCTTCACCATCCCCTGCATGTTGTAGTTCATCACAAAGCTCTTGTAGCTTGGTGGGAGCGACTGGAGGATTCTGTCAATGACCGCCTCATCTGGGAAGTTAATGTTCAGCTGGGTCATACGGTTGTGCAACCCAGACATCTTGAGTATGTTCTCACTAACAGAACTGTTTCCCTCCATCTTACAACTATAGAACTTGTCGGAGACATCATATCTCTCGACCCGGGCATGAGCTTGGAAAACTAGTTTCAGCTCTTCGAACATCTCATATGCTCCGTGATGCTCAAAACGCTTTTGGAGCCCCGGTTCTAAGCTGTAAAGCATGCCGCACTGAACGAGCGAGTAATCATCAGCACGAGTTTGCCAAGCGTTCATAACGTCTTGGTTCTCTGGGACGGGAGCGTCACCTAGCGGTCCTTCTAGGACATATTGCTTCCTGGCAGCTATGAGGATGATCCTCAGGTTCCGGACCCAGTCCGTATAGTTGCTGCCATCATCTTTTAGCTTGGTTTTCTCTAGGAACGCGTTGAAGTTCATGTTGACATGAGCGTTGGCCATTTGATCTACAAGACATATTTGCAAAGGTTTTAGACTAAGTTCATGATAATTAAGTTCATCTAATCAAATTATGAACTCCCACTTAGATTAGACATCTCTCTAGTCATCTAAGTGTTACACGATCCGAGTCGACTAGGCCGTGTCCGATCATCACGTGAGACGGACTAGTCATCGTCGGTGAACATCTTCATGTTGATCGTATCTTCCATATGACTCGTGTTCGACCTTTCGGTCTCCGTGTTCCGAGGCCATGTCTGTACATGCTAGGCTCTTCAAGTTAACCCTAAGTGTTTTGCTGTGTAAAACTGTCTTACACCCGTTGTATGTGAACATAAGGATCTATCACACCCGATCATCACGTGGTGCTTCGAAACGACGAACTGTAGCAACGGTGCACAGTTAGGGGAGAACACTTCTTGAAATTGTTGTAAGGGATCATCTTATTTACTACCGTCGTTCTAAGTAAACAAGATGCATAAACATAATAAACATCACATGCAATTATATAGTAGTGACATGATATGGCCAATATCATATAGCTCCATTGATCTCCATCTTCGGGGCTCCATGATCATCTTGTCACCGACATGACACCATGATCTCCATCATCATGATCTCCATCATCGTGTCTTCATGAAGTTGTCACGCCAACCACTACTTCTACTTCTATGGCTAACGCGTTTAGCAATAAAGTAAAGTAGTTTACATGGCGTTCTTCAATGACACACAGGTCATACAAAAAAATAAAGACAACTCCTATGGCTCCTGCCGGTTGTCATACTCATCGACATGCAAGTCGTGAATCCTATTACAAGAACATGATCTCATACATCACAATTCATCATTCATCACAACTTCTGGCCATATCACATCACATGAACAATCGCCGCAAAAAGAAGTTAGACGTCCTCTAATTGTTGTTGCATCTTTTACGTGGCTGCAATTGGGTTCTAGCAAGAACGTTTTCTTACCTACGAATAACCACAACGTGATTTTGTCAACTTCTATTTACCCTTCATACGGACCCTTTTCATCGAATCCGCTTCAACTAAAGTGGGAGAGACAGACACTCGCCAGCCACCTTATGCAACTAGTGCATGTCAATCGGTGGAACTGGTCTCACGTAAGCGTACGTGTAAGGTTGGTCCGGGCCGCTTCATCCCACAATACCGCTGAAGCAAGAAAAGACTAGTAGTGGCAAGCAAGTTGACAAGATCCACGCCCACAACAAAATTGTGTTCTACTCGTGCATTTGAGAACTACGCATAGACCTAGCTCATGATGCCACTATTGGGGAACGTTGCAGAAAATTAAAATTTTTCTTACGGTTTCACCAAGATCCATCTATGAGTTCATATAAGCAACGAGTCAAGGGAGTGAGTTTGCATCTACATACCACTTGTAGATCGCGTGCGGAAGCGTTCAAGGGGATGGTGATGATGGAGTCGTACTCGACGTGATTCAGATCACCGATGTCCAAGTGCTGAACGGACAGCACCTCCGCGTTCAACACACGTACGGGACGGGAGACGTCTCCTCCTTCTTGATCCAGCAAGGGGGAAGGAGAGGTTGATGATGATTCAGCAGCACGACGGCGTGGTGGTGGATGCAGCAGAACTCCAGCAGGGCTTCGCCAAGCGACTACGGGAGGAGGACGAGGTGTAGCAGGGGGGGGAGGTGCCAAGCACAAGGTTGCAGCTGCCCTCCCCCTTGCCCTCCTTTATATAGGCCCCCAGGGGAGGCGCCAGCCCTGGGAGATTCAATCTCCCAAGGGGGCGGCGGCCAAGGGCGGAGGAGTGCCCCCCAAGGCATGTGGTGCGCCCCCCCCCCCCACCCTAGGGTTTCAACCCTAGGCGCAGGGGGTGGGCCTAGGGGGGCGCACCAGCCCACTATGGGCTGGCTCCCCTCCCACGTCAGCCCATGGGGCCCTCCGAGATGGGTGGCCCCACCCGGTGGACCCCCGGGACCCTTCCGGTGGTCTCGGTACATTACCGGGAGACCCCGAAACTTTCCCGATGGCCAAAATACCACTTCCTATATATTATTCTTTACCTCCGGACCATTCCGAAACTCCTCGTGACGTCCGGGATCTCATCCGAGACTCTGAACAACATTCGGTATGCTGCATACTCATATTCATACAACCCTAGCGTCACCGAACCTTAAGTGTGTAGACCCTACGGGTTCGGGAGACACGCAGACATGACTGAGACGACTCTCGGGCAATAACCAACAGCGGGATCTGGATACCCATGTTGGCTCCCACATGCTCCTCAATGATTTCATCGGTTGAACCATGATGTCGAGGATTCGATCAAACCCCGTATACAATTCCCTTTGTCAATCGGTACGTTACTTGCCCGAGACTCGATCATCGGTATCCCAATACCTTGTTCAGTCTCGTTACCGGCAAGTCACTTTACTCGTACCGTAATGCATGATCCCGTGACCAACCACTTGGTCACTTTGAGCTCAATATGATGATGCATTACCGAGTGGGCCCAGAGATACCTCTCCGTCATACGGAGTGACAAATCCCAGTCTCGATCCGTGTCAACCCAACAGACACTTTCGGAGATACCTGTAGTGCACCTTTATAGTCACCCAGTTACGTTGTGACGTTTGATACACCCAAAGCACTCCTACGGTATCCGGGAGTTACATGATCTCATGGTCTAAGGAAGAGATACTTGACATTGGAAAAGCTCTAGCAAACGAACTACACGATCTTTGTGCTATGCTTAGGATTGGGTCTTGTCCATCACATCATTCTCCTAATGATGTGACCCCGTTATCAACAACATCCAATGTCCATAGCCAGGAAACCATGACTATCTGTTGATCACAATGAGCTAGTCAACTAGAGGCTCACTAGGGACATATTGTGGTCTATGTATTCACACGTGTATTACGATTTCCGGATAATACAGTTATAGCATGAATAAAAGACAATTATCATGAACAATGAAATATAATAATACTTTTATTATTGCCTCTAGGGCATATTTCCAACAATATGAAGCAAGACTGCGTGCGGGAAAGAAATGTTGACGGAGAAACTACAGATAGATACAGAGATGGAGATGCTAGCTGGATCCGCTAGTTTGAGTGTTGGAGATGCCCGCCGGGTGGTTCAGAGGGTGAAGTTATGCGTGTGTGAGAGAAAGATAAAAATATGGCACTTGACTCCATGTAGAGAGAAACTGTCGGCGTTCTAGGAACGGGGGTCCCCAGATTTGCCTGCCTGCGGCCTGCTGCGTGGATCAACAGTGGCCCAGTACGGCTCGTCTTCATCAACCCAAGCTCAAGACCCTTGCAAGGTGCCAAGCCTCACGGGGCGGACGACACAAGGCCTCCTCAGGGGTGGCCTCACCAGGCAGGCTCGCAAGTTGGCGGAAGAGATCAAGGAGAGGGGCGCCTCGCGAGGTGCTCATGACGCAAGCCATGACGATCAAGACCAGGCGGGCGCCAGCCTGTGCAGCGTCCTCGTTTCCTCTTTGGTGCAAAGGAGGCAAGTGCAGGTGCAGAATACTAAGGCATCAAGCAAAGGTTTCCATATCGGTGCAATGAGACCATGACCAGCAGGACGGCAGGACGGAGGTCATCGTGGAGCCCAAGACGACGTCATCGCTAGTGCCTTTGGCAGTCAAAGACTACCTTTACTCAGGATAGCGTGTACTAGATGTCCCTTACAAAATGGCCGTTGTTGGCTCCCTTCCCGCTCAATATTTGGGAAGAGGACCAGGGCCTTTATAAATAGGGCTAGCCACCACAATAGGGGGGATCAAATCCTTCCTAAGTTAGGTTCATCCGCATTCCCCCACAAGAACACCTCTCCTCGCGAGGCTGTTCTTCCTCTGTATTGCTCGTCATCAGCCCAAGAGGAAATCCACCACACCACACACTGGATTAGGGTATTACACCACAGCGGTGGCCCGAACCAGTATAAACCTCATGTCTCTTGTGTTGCTCATCGTGCTAGCTTAGAATCGCGGTGAGGTTCTGCGCGTGTTTCGGTAGGGAGAAGATCTTCGTGCGCACCCCAGAGTTTGAACCTTAAGGGTTTTTCCAAAACCCGATATCAGACATTTGGCGCGCCAGGTAGGGGTGGGCCAAAATCTTTTCTCCGCTGATCTGCGTCCCATCACTTTGTCGCATCCATGGCAGATGCTCGCCGGGCTCGCGCCGAGCGCCGAGCCGCTCTCACGGCCCGCATTGCCCAGACGGCTCCCGTCGGCAGGCCTCCTCGTCGTTCTCTATCGCCTGCCGCCAACGCTGCCACCGGCCCGGCGGGGAATGAGCAGCAAGCATCTTTGCTGCACCCCTCGGTGCGGCAAGAAGGCCGCACCGCCACTCCGTCGCTGACCCCAGCTAGTTCATCGTCTCACGCTCATCGTGCCCCCATGGACGTGCAGGCCGCGTTGCTCCTGGCACGTGAGCTCCTGCACTACCGCCCCATCGACGACCTCTACGAGGAGTGGATCGCTCGCATCACCAAGCTCATCAGCGCCGCAGGGGGATCTCCTCCGCCGTCCCTCTCACTGCCTCGCCCTTCGTCATGCATGGGCGACGCGGCTCAGGTAGCGCCTCTGCCACCTCCTCCCCAAGATGGCGCTCTGGCTCCAAGGCGCGTGGCCCCTGGATGTGACCCACCGCGCCCGGTGCCCGCACGACAAGAAAGAAGCTGCCAAGAAATTCCTCGGCCTCAAGAAGGCGCTCACGTGCTCCCTGCACCAGCACGGCAAGACCGCATCCCCGCACCAGCACACCAAGACCCCGCGCTGCCCCTGGCGGCGATGCGCGAGAACCATCAAGAGCAAGCCCCGCGTCCGCAAAAGGCTCCGGTAGCCACAGCAGGTTGCCATGCCTTCACCACCAAGCTGTGTCGCGTCGCCTGGCCCGGCAAGTTCAAGCCGGGCCTGCCTCCCTGCTACGACGGTACTGCCGACCCCGCGGAGTTCCTGCAGCTCTACGAGCTGGGCATTGAGGCGGCCAACAGAGATGAAAAGGTCATGGAGAACTGGTTTCCCATGATGCTCAAGGATGGTGCCCACACCTGGCTCCTGAACCTGCCTCTCGGCTCGATATCCTCTTGGGACGAGATTCGCAGCCGTTTCATCGCCAACTTCCAGGGCACTCGCGACCGCCCCCCGGCCGCGGGTGACCTGCACCGCATCAAGCAGCAGCCTGGAGAGACCCTGTAGAAATACATCCAGCGCTTCAACAGCACCCGCCTCAAGATCGCCAAGGTGACGGATGAGGCCATCATCTCAGTGTGTTCTGATGGCGTCCGCGACGTCAAGATGAAGGAGGAGCTCACCATCCACGAGGATCTGTGCACATCTCTGGACATGTTCAACCTGGCGACCAAGTGCGCAAGAGCTGAGGAAGGAAGCCCCTCCCTCCTCGAGCTTCCAGCTGCTGACCCAGAAGAGAAGAAGGCCAAGGCCAAGGACGTGAAGTGCAAGGGAGCGGCCGTGCTCGCAGTAGAGCCAGACACAAAGCACGGCAAGGACCAGCCGAAGTCGTCCAAGGGCAACCGATTCTGCGCCTACCACAACCTCTACACCCACAACACCAACGAATGCCAGGAGCTCAGGGCCGTTCGAGAAGGACGCATCGGTCGACGCCCCGAGCGCAATGACCGGGGCTACAGCCGAGGAGGAGGAAGGGGCGGAGGACAATGGGACGGCCGAGGCCCTCGCCAGGAGTGGCGTGACCAACCTCGCGAGGATCGTTGGCAGGACCAGCCTCCTGAGGGAGCCTGGAGGGATCAGCCTCGCGAGGACCGCCCGCAGGGCAACGCAGGCCTTCCTCCTCTGCTGCCACCGCTAAGAAGGAATGATGACCACCACCAGGACGAGGGGGCTGGGGGCTTCCAAGAGCCACGTGCTATCGCTTGCATCTTGGGCGGTGCCCAGGCCCCTGCCTCTTAGCGCATCTTCAAGCAGTTTGCCCGCGAGGTGAATGCAGTCCTCCCCAAGCACGAGGCCACGCGCCCTCTCAAGTGGTCCAAGTGCGCCATCACTTTCAGCTCAGCAGATCAGCTCAAGTGTGCGGCCACAGCTGGCGTCCTCCCAATGCTTTGTTCCCCAGTCATCAGCAACGTGCAAGTTACCAGGACCCTCATCGATGGAGGCACAGGACTCAATGTTCTGTCCGTCGAGATGTTCAACAACCTTCAAGTGCCATATGATCAACTTCAGCCTACCAAGCCTTTCTCAGGATTTACTGACGGCTCCACTACCCCGATAGGGCAGGTCCACCTCCCTGTCACTTTCGGGCAGCGCAAGAACTACTACACTGAACTCACCGACTTCGACGTCGCCCACATTCGCCTGCCATACAATGTCATCCTCAGGTATCCATCCCTGGCCAAGTTCATGGCAGTGACCCACCATGGCTACAATGTCCTCAAGATGCCAGGAAGCGGCGGAATCATCACAGTGCCCTGCGAAGAGAAAGATGCGGTGTGCTCCCTCGAGCGCGCCTTCCAAGCTGCATCAATCAAGGACCTAGGTAGCAAGGGCGAGAACCCTCCTGAGGCAGTTCCCAAGAAGAAGAAGACATCACCCAGCTCAAGGCCTCGGGAGGTTGGCATCTCAGGAGAAGTCGTGTCAGGATCTGCGCCCATGCAAGGGGCGCCTCCTTCCATCGCATAGGAAGGCGCGCCCAGCGCCCATCTCGGGCAGGGCTCGGGGGCTCTCTTTTGGAGGGCCTCAGACTTTGCCAAGATCACGAGGGAGGCGCTCGGGCACCGCTTGGAGGCGTGCTTCGCAGCACGTTTCCTTCAGGAAGGCATGGGGCGTGGAAAGCCCAACCCTCAGGAGTTCATCACCAAGGCCACTCAGGAGCTTCAGGAATCAAAAGTCATACGCGGCGATCATCGTCTGCCTGGTGTAGCTCCCCATTCAGGTGAGGATGGCGGGCTGCGCGTCTGCATTGACTTCCCAGGGCTCAACCGAGCCGCGTCTCAGGAGCGCATCTGGCCTTCACGCGCGGGATGTTGCGAGGGTCCGCCGCACAGCTACGTTCGCATGCCTTTTGGCCTGCCGAACGCGGCTGCCACTCACCAGCGCCATCTGCGGAGCATTCTGGTGGCTCAGGAGGCCAGGCACCACGCGGTCCTGGCGGAGATGGAGAAGGTCCTCGAGGAACCACCTGGGCCCCAGAGCCTCCCGAGGCTCAGGGCTCCGGTGGCTCGTGAGGATCGGCCTCGTCACCATGCATCTTCAGCTACTCCGACACCCCTTCGACAATGGTACCGGGTGACATCTATCGAGTTCATTTCAGCTGGGAGCGCCCTCAGGGCTGCATCATTCCCAGGTCACGTGGGTCTGTCCCTGCGGCATGTATCCCTTTTGCTTATGTCTTTAGTTTACCTTGCTGGGGGCGCCCCTCGGGCTGATTCATCCCCAAGCTGCTCGGGCCTGACCCAGTGGCATGTCTCCTTCCTGCATTTATCTAAGCTGATTTGCCCTTCATGCTTAACCTGCATGTGATTATCGCCCGCTCGATTGACACCCACCTTTGGAGCCGCTCGCTCTGGCACGACGCTTGCGCATGGGTCCGTCCCTGCAATGTCGACAAATCTGAGTGGTCGAGCTCTCGCCCGCGGCAGCCTCGCAAGCGTCACCTCTCCAGGCCCTCAGTGCCCTCACCACTCTCTCAGAGCAACCAATGGCCGGTCGGCAATCATAATGGCAACCCGTGCTTTTCTCGTGTTGGCTTATTGGAACCTTCTGAGGTTTACAGCGGGTGGCACCATGAGCTCTCTCCTTCTTTCGGCGTGATCCGCTTGCGCGTTAAAAGGGGGGCTCCTGAGCATCGTGACTCAGGAGCTCTTACTGGCTCTCCAGCCCTCTCCCCCTGGCCTTGTCCACGGCATCGTGACCAGGCATACCAGCGGCAGCTGAGCTCGCTCGAGGGCCGGGACCTGAGGACGTAGAGCACTAAGGAGTGTGTGGGTAAGAGAGGGGAAGCTCGTGAAGGCCTAACCCAGCTACATCCCAGCTGCTGACGTACAAGTCTGGCGCAACACGAAGGAACGACTCCATGTTTTCGAGATAAGTTTTGCACGTGGAATAGATAATTGATGCGACATGGAATCTCCACCTAATGCGGCTCTGTGACAGTGATGTTGCCTTCCTTTCTCATCTTTCGGCGGCTGCTTGTGCGCTAAAGGGGACCTCCTGAGCATCGCGCCTCAGGGGCTCTTACAGGACCTCGGGCCGCTCACCTCCTGGCCTTGATCACGGCATCGCGACCTGGCATACCAGTGACGGCTGAAGCCTGCCTGGGGACCGGGACCTGTCAGCGTAGAGCACCAAGTCGTCGCGAGGTTAGAAAGGGGGAACCAAGCCGGGACAGGACAAGCATTCGCACCGCTTCATAATAAGGATATTATCAACAAAAGACATTGTGGACCCTTTACATGCCCGCACGGGGTGTTCACTCGATTCCTCGCAGGGAACAAAAGACATGAATCCTAAGGAGCCCTAACTACACGCGCCTCCATGGCTGACGCCATCATCAACAGTGGGCCACGAGAGGCCGGCGCCAACCCCATCCAGATCCGCTGCGCCTGCGGCCTGATGCAGCCACCTTGGTCCGGGCACGACGCGAGCTCGGGGGCACGTAGCTGTCGTCGCTCGTCTCCGGAGTCGCGAAGAGCTCGGGAGAGTCAATGGACTCCCAAGCATCGCTGCTGCTGCCAGAGGAGCTGTTGGGGAAGCGGGTGGCAGGCCTAGCCCCTGCCACGACAATGTCCAGGCTTCCTCCCCTGGGGCAACACTCCAGCCGACGGCCTTCTGCGTCGAAGACCTTGAAGAGCATCAAGGAGGCGCCATCGTATTCGAAATGAATCACGAGGGCACCCCCTGTTCGGCAGACCCGGGTGACCTCGCCCCAGCCTCGGGTCATGAAGACCTTGCCCGGAGCGACGACTTCAACCTCCGCTCCGATCGCCGGAGCACCGCAGTCGGTGTGCTGCAGCCAAAGCTCGAGAGGCCCCCTCAGCGACATCTCGAAGGCGAAGAATGGAGGGAAGCGGATCCAGGTGCTTGGAGGCATCACGGCGTGGCGTGGACTCCAGGGGCGACGGCGCGTGCCACCATGGCTCGTCAACCTCGCCTGCGGCGCGGGTGGCGTCGCTCGTCGTCTCTTTCTCCAGGGCCCTCGGCTCGGGCGCACAGGGGTAGTAGGAACCCAGGAGGTGGCCACTTGCACCAAGGCCTCTTCATCTCCATCCTTGCAACCTCATCGCGGTGGCACGGGACTAGCCATTTCTTCGGCGGGAGCGGGTCAGGCCCCTCCCAGGGGGCCTTTCCTTTCTCTTCGGCTGAGAACTGGTGGATCGGTGCCATTGGCGTTGAGAACGGAGGTGGAGCAAGGGAGCAAGAAGAGATGGACAACAGGGGCTCACACCCCTCCGTACTTGTAGCCCAAGGGAGGCCAACCATCGACCTCCATGATCACAGGTAATGATGACTCTTTTTGCATGCATCAGGGACTCATCAAATCGGGAAGTTGCTGAGGAAGCGTGGGGAAGCGAAGACGCCCACGTCCAATCAACTGCCACACGGTGACCAAGGCCGCGGGCTGTTGGGGCCCGCGGCGCTCCGCACTTGCCCTTTGGCTTCGCTGCTAAGCCAAGTCCGAGCATGCCTTGGGCCCGGGGGCTACTGTCGGTGTTCTGGGATCCTTGCATCCCGTCCTCTCGCTTCATCCCCGCCATCGTCCACCTTGTCGGTCCGCCACCCCATCCACCGCCGTCCTCCTCCACTATGTCGGAGCTGATACTTCGACGCTGCCGTCCATTACAAGAGATCGACCTCTCTCATCCACGGCTTCGGACTGGGATCCTTGCATCCCGTCCTCTCGCTTCATCCCCGCCATTGTCCACCTTGTCGGCGCCGCTCCTACGACCGTCTCATCCACCGTACCCCGCCGCCACTTTCTACCCTCCTAGATCTGCTTCCATGCCGCCGACAGCCATCACTACCGCAGCACCATCAAATTCTCAGAAGATGCATACACGGCGCCACACCAGAGGCGGTACTCTTTCGTATCTGCTCAACTTATTTATCACAGCAAGAAAATAGATCGCTACTGCTTTACTCTGATTTCTTGTCCATCACTTAGTTGCTAGTTTAAAGCTAACATTGGTTGTGAAGTTGCCTTTGTCCGGTTTGCACCTTCAGATCCACCATGGCACGCTCAACACTATACTCCCAATGCTTATGATTTTCCCCTTTTATATTCCACACTAGTTAAATCACAGTAGACTAAATGTCAAAACTAGGTCAGTCGATTTTTAGAGCTCGCCAGAGTTCGTCGATGCGAAGGAAGGGGCTCGGATGGGGATGGTGGTTGTGGGGGGCAGTGGTGGGGCCTCGTCAAATGAAGAAAACATGACGCGAGTGGGGGCGGGGTAGGGGTGGGGTGGCAGAGGAACACAGGCGATGGGGGCCGGTGGTCCAGCCGGCGGCCCGTGCGGTGTTCTGTATGGGAAGAATCAGAGACGAGGAAGAAGAAGGGTTAGGAGACGTAGGATCTTCATCCAAGCGCCTGAAATGGTCGGCTGACCCAAATGACAAAAGTCACGCAACTTGCATGCAGACATGCCTTTATATTCAGTACCATCACCGTACTGCTTAGCACTGCTGCTGAATCCATCGAACTAAACAACGTGCCACTCATAATTCCAAACCTGTTGCTCAAATACAAATCCGAGATGATGTTGATTACTAAAACAGATAACGTTTAATTGGTCAGCTAATGTTCCTACTTTACTTTCGAAAAGCACGTGCACCACATATAGAGAGACATCAGGGAGTTGCATTCTTAATGCGCTCTAGTTCATCATGTGTGGGCACTGCGCAATGAACATTTTATTATCCAAAATCTGCTTGCTCTTCTTTAGCATGTTCCTCTTCCGTTCTTCTTTAATAAGTACTCTCTCCGTTCCTAAATACAAGTTTTTGTATAGATTCCACCATGGACTACATATGGAGCAAAATGAATGAATCTACACTCTAAAATGTATCTGAATACATCTATATGTGATCCATAGCAGAAATCTCTACAAAGACTTGTATTTTGGAACGGAGGGAATATGATAGTAGTACAGTGTGTTCCTTGTAGTGAAGATGAGAAGGGACATTTGCAGTGTAGAGGTCTATACGATCGGTTGTGATGGACACTTCAAACTCTTCGGGCCTCTTTTATTCATAGGATTTTGTAAACATAGGAATAGGATTTGTAGTGGCCTGCCCACTTGAATCCTATAAGAATAACAAGGAAATGCAGGGAGTTGTGTCGCCTTTGAGAGTTACACTAATGTGACAGTACCGCACCTTAAGTTGAAGAGAGCTAGTATCCGAAGCCTTTCTAGCCGTACCGGCAATACTAGCACATATATTCCAACAAGTTCCACTTTTCTAATTTTACTCTAATGCTTAAGGTTTTCCCATTATATCTACACTATGATCTGTGTAGCTGCTTTGTGTCGCACTAGCAGCTGTCCACTCTTGAAGCTAAACACTACAATGAGTTACAAAATTGGCACCAAGGCATTGAGTGCCATTCTGGATGCAATGAAACTCATACGCTCCCCATCTGTTGACTCTTGTTCAGAATATGATCCTAATGACTCTTGTTCAAAATTGCCACATATAGAGAGACAACATGGAATTGCATTTCTTTGGGCATTGTGATTCATCCTGAATGGGCAACCAACATTGTATGCAATGAAGCGGAACCTCAAGAATATGCTTCCTCTTATGTTCTTTAACATGTTCCTCTTTTGTTATTCTGTATTTAGTACCTACAGTATGTTCCTTGTCAGGAAGGGGAGCAGGGACATCTGCAGTCAACAGCTGATAGAGCTGGCATGTACGTGATTGATAGGCTTTCAATTACTAGCGGCTATACAACACCGTATTTTCAAGCCAGTTCCACTTTCCTGGTTTATATATCGCGGTTATGGTGTACCCCTTTTATGTACACTATGATATGCCTAGTTGTTGTGTGCTCTTGTTATCATGGTTTGGCAATAAACACTCTATACAGTATATTATGAACCTATCATCTACCAAATATCCTTACTTCTGGAGCCTATTTTTGTGTACTTGTGCCAGATTATATTAATGCACGCACCATATTACAGCACACATGAGCTCTCTCATCAGAATCCAGTGATAGCACACAAGTGTTTACAGGGGCGCCCCTATATTAGAATATCCTCTTCAGTACCATCAATGTTGTTAGGGACTACGTGCATATATTCACATCATGGGAAGATTATAGTGAAGACAAACACCATTTTCACATCGTCCTGTCCCACTTACGTGTAAGTGCTATTATTCATGGTGATTATTTTTCTGTTTTCTGCTGATTCAACACATCAAAGATTTACATTACATTGTTGTAAGTAGGCGAGGGTCAATCTGGATAGTCATGACGAGAAAAGCTTGCTTGCACTTTTCAAGGAAGCATTGCAGCAGTATCGGTGTTACCTGAGGAAATCACACATTGATGGCAAGTCTATAAACGAATTTCCGGTGAAGTCTCATGTGCTAAATTTAGAAGACATTGAATGGAAAAACCTGGTTATGCACTAGTCTCGTTCCCAAGATGAGGTACTGTCTATGGTATCACATGACAATTTGAACTTCTACTTTTCCGCATGTGCCTTACGGATCTTTTTTGCAGGAAATCTGCTCGAAGAAGAATTCCGGTTTGAAAAGAACGACAAGATATCGCAAATATGCTACCCGCTACTTTGCTCTTGTTAGTACATGTTGTCCTGTATCACCATACTTGCATACATACCTGGTTCATTATGTGATAGCAGTATGCATGATAGCTTGCTTATCAATTGTTCACACCAAATTATCTGATCTGTATGAATGGTTACATTAGTGTAGAATATATCCAATGCCAATGAAAATTTTTAGCTCTGCATTGTTCTTGTAAGTACCTGCTGTCCTTTATCAGTGTACTTATATTGACAGGTAGTTGTTCATGTACCATCACTCTGCAGCTTATTTTCCTTTGCCCTCCATTTTCTACACATCAGATCTATATTTACTCTTACCATAAGGTTGGATAACACCGATGGTACTGAAGAAGTTTAGCTCTGCATTGCTCTTGGTTGTACCTTTTGCCTGTATCGCTGTACTTACATTTATAGCTACTTGGTTACGTAGCATCACTCTTCATCTTATCTTAAATATTCTCCATTTTTTCTTATATTATCACATCTATATTTACTCTTAACAAAATTTAGAATAAAGGCAATGCTTATGTCGTGGGAAACGAACACCTATGGGACCGGGGTCCCTTTCGGTCCGGTGAGGGGTGGAGATCGCACGAAGAGCGGATCGAGGCGAAGCACGCGAGCGATTTTACCCAGCTTCGGAGCTCTCCGGAGAGATAATACTCCTACTGCTGCTTTGTGATTGTATTGCGTTCTTGCTTTAGAGCGTGAGTGTGTTCTCGTTTCGAATGCTTCGAACCCCCTCTACGTTGCGCATGGGCCTCCTTTTACATGCTCAAGGGGTCACCGACAGGTGGCAACGCAGGCGAGGGCAATAGCGTAAAAAGAGTTGCGGTTGGTACAGCTACCTCTATAGTGCATCGTACCTAACCCTGACGGCAGGGGACAAAAGCATTAAATGCCCATCTGCATCGCCCAAACAGTGCAGAAAAGCGACCGTTAGGGGCGCCACCGTTCGCCACGATGGCCATCTCGTCATCTCCGCTTGCCACCTCGCACCGCTTAGCTGCACAGCCTCTTGCCACGCGCGCCTGGGAGAGTCTCAGGGCGACACGTGGGTGGATGTGCTGGAGCGCAGGTACAGAGTGGTAGCTCTGCCGCAGCAAGCGCCTTGCCGCGGTCGTTGTCTTGTCGCGTCCGGAAGCTTGTCGCTCACCGGGCCTTGCCGGGACGCGAGGCGCGTCGCGGCAAGTTCCTTGAAATGCCTTGGTTGGCCTTCCCGGCAACCTCCTCTTGCCGGGGCCGTGTCCTTCCCGGCAAGCTCTTCTTGCCGGGGCCTTGTCTTCTTGGCTTAAACACTTTGTTCTTGAATGGCTCCAAAGGAACCAATGGAGGACCTTGGCGGTCACCCGGCAAGCCTTGCCGCGGGGTGCTGCGACTGCCCGTGCACAAGTTCGGGATACTAGGGTACCCCTACTCTAGTACACCGATAGGAGCCCCCGGGCCTGGGCCATACACGGTGCCGAGCGCTGTTGGGACAGGCCCAAAACAGGGCACGGGCACGCGCGGCCCGGGGTCACGCCGTATCTGACTCCGTATCCACCGCGCTCTCCCTTAACGGCACGCGTCGAATGCGGCATCGTGGGAGAGATCATGGGTGATTCTTTATTCGGCAAAAGCGTAACGTTCGCCTCCTCCTCTTTATAAGCAGGGGAAACAGGGGCGGTTCCCCCACCTTCGCCATTTGCGGTTCCAATCTCAGAAATCTCCGCCGCTCCCCTCCGCTTCCAAAGCCGAAAGAGAGCAGCGCTCCGCCCCCCATCGCCACCGTCGCCACCAATGCCGTCGATCTCTCCCACCACCTCCACCATGGCTCTGAAAACCGGGAAGGGCGTGAAATCGGCCGAGGCACTACGGCTTGAGGTGCTGCGAAAGGAGCAGGCAACTTTCCCCTCCGAGCTCGCCGCGGCGGAGCTGAGGGAATGGTACTATCTCTTCTGGTCGACGGAGACGCGAGCGCATCCGCGCACGAAGGTACTCTCCGCCGCCGCTTCGAAACGGGCTCCAAACGGATACCCCTTCTTTGTGCTGTTCTTCTACTGCGGGCTCTGCCCGCCCTTCTCTGAATTCTTCTCGATTTCACCCCCAATGTTGTCCTGACCATGGCGGTTTTCGCACATCTCTGTGAAAACTTTGTCGGAGTCCACCCAAACGTAGCCCTCTTACGCCACTACTTCATGCCCCGGGTCGAGAGAGGAGAGCCCTTATCCGGCGGGATCGCCTGGATCTCAAGAGCCGGCAAGAAGGAGACGTATCTGGAGGGGGAGCTCCGCAGCAAATGGGAGGAGTGGAGAGCAGAATGGTGCTGGATCGTCGAGGAGAACCCACAGCCATTGACCACATTGCGCCAAGCCCCAGTAGTGCGCGGCGGCGATTGGAGCGCCCTGGCCGCGGACGGCGACAAGCTGAAGATCGCCACCACCCGGATCTTGCGTCTCAGGCTTGCCGGGCTCACTGTAGGCGCTGTTGGCACGGATTTCCTTCGCCGCTGCATCGCCCCCCTGCAAGAGAGGAGGAGACCCGCCTGGGAGTTCGGGGGTCCGGCGGACATCATGAGGCTGCGCCCGGGCCTCAACTTCAATTTCACCGTGCTGGAGCTGGATGCGATGCTCAAGGAGTTGTTCAAGCACGATGTTGGGGAACGTAGCAGAAATTCAAAATTTTCTACACAACACCAAGATCTATCTATGGAGAGACTAGCAACGAGGGGAAGGAGAGTGCATCTACATACCCTTGTAGATCGCTAAGGGGAAGCGTTCAAGAGAACGGGGTTGAAGGAGTCGTACTCGTCGTGATCCAAATCACTGGAGATCCTAGTGCCGAACGGACGGCACCTCCGCGTTCAACACACGTACAGCCCGGTGACGTCTCCCATGCCTTGATCCAGCAAGGTGAGAGGGAGAGGTTGGGGAAGACTCCATCCAGCAGCAGCACGACGGCGTGGTGGTGATGGAGGAGCGTGGCAATCCTGCGGGGCTTCGCCAAGCACCGCGGGAGAGGAGGAGTACTTGGGAGAGGGGGAGGGATGCGCCAGGGGCTGTGGTGAAGCTCCCATGCGCCTCCTCCAAGTCCATTGGGGCGTTGGCAAAGGTGGGAGGAAAGAAATCCCAATATTTCCTTTCCCACCGATTGTTATCCCCCCTTTTTAGGGATCTTGATCTTATCCCTTTGGGATATGATCTTATTCCTTCTAAGGGGGGATCTTGGTGTGCCTTGACCAGGGGTGTGGGGCCTTGCCCCCACTACCCACGTTCATGTGGGTCCCCCCATGCAGGTGGCCCCACTCCGGAACCTTCTAGAAGCTTCCCGGTACAATACCGAAAAATCCCGAAACTTTTTCGGTGACCAAAACAGGACTTCCTATATATAAATCTTTACCTCCGGACCATTCCGGAACTCCTCGTGATGTCCGGGATCTCATCCGGGACTCCAAACAACATTCGGTAACCACATACAAACTTCCTTTATAACCCTAGCGTCATCGAACCTTAAGTGTGTAGACCCTACGGATTCGGGAGACATGTAGACATGACCGAGACGTTCTCTGGTCAATAACCAATAGCGGGATCTGGATACCCATGTTGGCTCCCACATGTTCCACGATGATCTCATCGGATGAACCACAATGTCAAGGACTCAATCGATCCCGTATACAATTCCCTTTGTCTAACGGTATTGTACTTGCCCGAGATTCGATCGTCGGTATACCGATACCTTGTTCAATCTCGTTACCGGCAAGTCTCTTTACTCGTTCCGTAACACATCATCCCGTGATCAACCCCTTGGTCACATTGTGCACATTATGATGATGTCCTACCGAGTGGGCCCAGAGATACCTCTCCGTTTACACGGAGTGACAAATCCCAATCTCGATTCGTGCCAACCCAACAGACACTTTCGGAGATACCTGTAGTGCACCTTTATAGCCACCCAGTTACGTTGTGATGTTTGGTACATCCAAAGCATTCCTACGGTATCCGGGAGTTTCACAATCTCATGGTCTAAGGAAAAGATACTTGACATTAGAAAAGCTTTAGCATACGAACTACACGATCTCTGTGCTAGGCTTAGGATTGGGTCTTGTCCATCACATCATTCTCCTAATGATGTGATCCCGTTATCAACGACATCCAATGTCCATGGTCAAGAAATCGTAACCATCTATTGATCAACGAGCTAGTCAACTAGAGGCTTACTAGGGACATGGTGTTGTCTATGTATCCACACATGTATCTGAGTTTCCTATCAATACAATTATAGCATGGATAATAAACGATTATCACGAACAAGGAAATATAATAATAACCAATTTATTATTGCCTCTAGGGCATATTTCCAACAGTCTCCCACTTGCACTAGAGTCAATAATCTAGTTTACATCGCCATGTGATTAACATTCACAGGTCACGTCGCCATGTGACCAACATCCAAAGAGTTTACTAGTGTCATTAATCTAGTTCACATCATCATGTGATTAAGACTCAATGAGTTCTGGGGTTTGATCATGTTTTGCTTGTGAGAGAGGTTTTAGTGAATGGGTCTGCAACATTCAGATCCGTATGTACTTCGCAAATCTCTAGGTCATTCTGTAAATGCTGCTTCCACGCTCCACTTGGAGCTATTCCAAATGGTTGCTCCACTATACGTATCCGGTTTGCTACTCAAAGTCACTCGGATAGGTGTTAAAGCTTGCATCGACGTAACCCTTTACGCTGAACTCTTTATTACCTCCATAATCGAGAAACATGTCCTTATTTACTCCAAGGACAGTTTTGACCGCTGTCCAATGATCCATTCTTGGATCATTCTTGTACCCCTTGACTGACTCATGGCAAGGCACACTTCCGGTGCGGTACACAGCATAGCATACTATAGAGCCTACGTCTGAAGTATAGGGGACGACCTTCATCCTTTCTCTCTATTCTACCGTGGTCGAGCTTTTAAGTCTTAACTTCATACCTTACATCTCAGGCAAGAACTCCTTCTTTGACTGATCCATCTTGAACTCCTTCAAGATCATGTCAAGGTACGTGCTCATTTGAAAGTACTATTAAGCATTTTGATCTATCTTATAGATCTTGATGCTTATTATCCAAGTAGCCTAATTCAGGTTTTCCATTGAAAAACACTTTTCAAATAACCCTATATGCTTTCCAGAAATTCTACATCATTTCTGATCAACAGTATGTCAATAACATATACTCATCAGAAATTCTATAGTGCTCCCACTCACTTCTTTGGAAATACAAGTTTCTCATAAACTTTTGTATAAACCCAAAATCTTTGATCATCTCATCAAAACGTACATTCCAACTCCGAGATGCTTACTCCAGTCCTTAGAAGGATCGCTGGAGCCAGCATACCTTTTAGCATCCTTAGGATCGACAAAAACTTTCGGATTGTATCACATACAACCTTTCCTTACGAAGACTGGTAAGGAAACTCGTTTTGACATCCATCAGCTAGATTTGATAAATGCAGCTAACGCTAACATGATTCCGACGGACTTAAGCATCGCTATGGATGAGAAAATCTCATCATAGTCAACTCCTTGAAATTGTGAAGAACTCTTCGCCACAAGTCGAGCTTCATGGACGGTGACATTACTGTCCATGTCCGTCTTCTTCTTAAAGATCCATTTATCTTAATGGCTTGCCGATCATCGGGCAAGTCCACCAAAGTTCATGCTTTGTTCTAATACATGGATCCGATCTCGGATTTCATGGCTTCTAACCATTTGTCGGCATTTGGGCCCACCATTGCTTCTCCATAGCTCGTAGGTTCATTGTTGTCTAGCAACATGACCTTCAAGACAGGATTACTGTACCACTCTAAAGTAGTATGCATCCTTGTCACCCTACGAGGTACGGTAGTGACTTGATCCGAAGTTTCATGATCACTATCATAAGCTTCTACTTCAATTGGTGTAGGTGCCACAGGAACAACTTCATGTGCCCTACTACACACTAGTTGTAGTGACGGTTCAATAAGCATATCAAGTCTCCACCATCCTCCCAC
Source organism: Triticum timopheevii (assembly GCA_963921465.1). Classification (NCBI taxonomy): domain Eukaryota; kingdom Viridiplantae; phylum Streptophyta; class Magnoliopsida; order Poales; family Poaceae; genus Triticum; species Triticum timopheevii. The sequence goes on along the minus strand of OY997274.1, from coordinate 362,692,784 downwards.
TCAACTTTCCGAGACAAAGTTTTCCTCGAGAAAGGACCCGATTCAAGAAACAATCCCTATTGCTTTCGGATCTGAATTAGGAGGTATACCCAACTGTTTTGGGTGTCCTATGAAGATGCATTTTATCCGCTTTGGGTTCAAGCTTATCAACCTGAAACTTTTTCACATAAGCGTCGCAGCCCCAAACCTTTAAGAAATGATAGCTTAGGTTTCTCTAAACCATAGTTCATACGGTGTCATCTCAACGGAATTACGTGGTGCCCTATTTAAAGTTAATGTGGTTGTCTCTAATGCCTGACCCATAAATGATAGTGGTAATTCGATAAGAGACATCATGGTACGCACCATATCCAATAGGGTGCAACTATGATGTTTGGATACACCATCAAACTGTGGTGTTCCAGGCGGTATTAATTGTGAAACAATTTCCACAATGTCTTAATTGTGTGACAAAGCTCGTAACTCACATACTCATCTCTATGATCATATCATAGACATTTCATCCTCTTGTCACGATGATCTTCAACTTCACTCTGAAATTACTTGAACCATTCAATAATTCAGACTTGTGTTTCATCAAGTAAATATACTCTACATCTACTCGAATCATCTGTGAAGTAAGAACATAACGATATTCACTGCATGCCTCAGCACTCATTGGACTGCACACATCAAAATGTGTTACTTCCAACAAGTTGCTATCTTGTTCCATTTTACTGAAAAACGAGGCTTTTTAGTCATCTTGCCCATGTGGTATGATTTGCATATCTTAAGTGATTCAAAATCAAGTGAGTCCAAACGATCCATCTGCATGGAGTTTCTTCATGCGTATACACCAATAGAGATGGTTCGCATGTCTCAAACTTTTCAAAACGAGTGAGTCCAAAGATCCATCAACACGGAGCTTCTTCATGCGTTTTACACCAATATGACTTACATGGCAGTGCCACAAGTAAGTGGTACTATCATTACTATCTTATATCTTTTGGCATGAAAATGTGTATCACTACGATCGAGATTCAATAAACCATTCCTTTAGGTGCAAGACCATTGAAGGTATTATTCAAATAAATAGAGTAACCATTATTCTCCTTAAATGAATAACCGTATTGCAATAGACATAATCCAATCATGTCTATGCTCAACGCAAACACCAAATCTCGATGGTAGAGGGAGCGTGCGATGCTTGATCACATCAACCTTGGAAACACTTCCAGCACATATCGTCAGCTCACCTTTAGCTAGTCTCCGTTTATTTCGTAGCTTTTATTTCGAGTTACTAACACTTAGCAACCGAACCGGTATCTAATACCCTGGTGCTACTAGGAGTACTAGTAAAGTGCACATTAACATAATGTATATCCAATGTACTTCCGTCGACCTTGCTTGCCTTCTTATCTACCAAGTATCTAGGGTAATTCTGCTCCAGTGGCTGTTCCCCTTATTACAGAAGCACTTAGTCTCGGGTTTGGGTTCAACCTTGGGTTTCTTCACTAGAGCAGCAGCTGATTTGCCGTTTCATGAAGTATCCCTTATTGCCCTTGCCCTTCTTGAAAATAGTGGTTTCACCAACCATCAACAATTGATGCTCCTTCTTGATTTCTACTTTCGCGGTGTCAAACATCGTGAATATCTCAAGGATCATCATATCTATCCCTGATATGTTATAGTTCATCACAAAGCTCTAGTAGCTTGGTGGCAATGACTTTGGAGAAACATCACTATCTCATCTGGAAGATCAACTCCCAGTTGATTCATGTGATTGTTGTACTCAGACAATCTGAGCACAAGCTCAACGATTGAGCTTTTTTCCCTTAGTTTGCAGGCTAAGAAAATCGTCGGAGGTCTCATACCTCTTGACGTGGGCACGAGCCTGAAATCCCAATTTCAGCCCTCGAAACATCTCATATGTTCTGCGACGTTTCGAAAACGTCTTTGGTGCCTCAACTCTAAACCGTTTAACTGAACTATCACGTAGTTATCAAAACGTGTATGTCCGATGTTCGCAACATCCACAAACGACTTTTGGGGTTCAGCACACTGAGCGGTGCATTAAGGACATAAGCTTTCTACTGTCCGCATAATCGCTACTGTCAACTTTCAACTATATTTTCTCTAGGAACATATCTAAACAGTGGAACTAAAGCGCGAGCTTACGACATAATTTGCAAAGATCTTTTGACTATGTTCAGGATAATTAAGTTCATCTTATGAACTCCCACTCAGATAGATATCCCTCTAGTCATCTAAGTGATTACATGATCCGAGTCAACTAGGCCGTGTCCGATCATCACGTGAGACGGACTAGTCATCATCGGTGAACATCTTCATGTTGATCGTATCTACTATACGACTCATGTTCGACCTTTCGGTCTCTGTGTTCTGAGGCCATGTCTGTACATGCTAGGCTCGTCAAGTTAACCCTAAGTGTTTTGCATGTGTAAAACTGTCTTACACCCATTGTATGTGAACGTAAGGATCTATCACACCCGATCATCACGTGGTGCTTCAAAACGACGAACTTTAGCAACGGTGCACCGTTAGGGGAGAACACTTCTTGAAATTGTTGTAAGGGATCATCTTATTTACTACCGTCGTTCTAAGCAAATAACATGTATAAATATGATAAACATCACATGCAATCAAATAGTGACATGATATGGCCAATATCATTTTGCTCCTTTTGATCTCCATCTTCGGGGCTCCATGATCATCATCGTCACCGGCATGACACCATGATCTCCATCATCATGATCTCCATCATCGTGTCTTCATGAAGTTGTCTCGCCAACTTATTACTTCTACTACTATGGCTACCGGTTAGCAATAAAATAAAGTAATTACATGGCTTTGTTCAATGACACGCGGGTCATACAATAAATAAAGACAACTCCTATGGCTCCTGCCGGTTGTCATACTCATCGACATGCAAGTCGTGATTCCTATTACAAGAACATGATCAGTCTCATACATCACATATCATTCATCACATTCTTCTTGGCCATATCACATCACATAGCATACCCTGCAAAAACAAGTTAGACGTCCTCTAATTGTTGTTGCATGTTTTAAGTGGCTGCTATGGGTTTCTAACAAGAACGTTTCTTACCTACGCAAAACCACAACGTGATATGCCAATTGCTATTTACCCTTCATAAGGACCCTTTTCATCGAATCCGTTCCGACTAAAGTGGGAGAGACTGGCACCCGCTAGCCACCTTATGCACCAAGTGCATGTCAATCGGTGGAACCTGTCTCACGTAACAGTACGTGTAAGGTCGGTCCGGGCTGCTTCATCCCACAATACCATCGAAACAAGATTGGACTAGTAACGGTAAGCATATTGAACAAAATCAACGCCCACAACTACTTTGTGTTCTACTCGTGCAAAGAATCTACGCATAGACCTAGCTCATGATGCCACTGTTGGGGAACGTAGCAGAAATTCAAAATTTTCTACGCAACACCAAGATCTATCTATGGAGAGACTAGCAACGAGGGGAAGGAGAGTGCATCTGCATACCCTTGTAGATCGCTAAGCGGAAGCGTTCAAGAGAACGGGGTTGAAGGAGTCGTACTCGTCGTGATCCAAATCACTGGAGATCCTAGTGTCGAACGGACGGCACCTCCGCGTTCAACACACGTACAGCCCGGTGACGTCTCCCATGCCTTGATCCAGCAAGGTAAGAGGGAGAGGTTGGGGAAGACTCCGTCCAGCAGCAGCACGACGGCGTGGTGGTGATGGAGGAGCGTGGCAATCCTGCGGGGCTTCGCCAAGCACCGCGGGAGAGGAGGAGTACTTGGGAGAGGGGGAGGGCTGCGCCAGGGGATGTGGTGAAGCTCCCATGCGCCTCCCCACTATATATAGGGGTGGAGGGGGCTGGTTTCTTGCCCTCCAAGTCCATTGGGGCATTGGCAAAGGTGGGAGGAAAGAAATCCCATCATTTCCTTCCCCACCGATTGTTATCCCCCCTTTTTAGGGATCTTGATCTTATCCCTTCGGGATATGATCTTATTCCTTCTAAGGGGGGATCTTGGTGTGCCTTGACCAGGGGTGTGGGGCCTTGCCCCCACTATCCACGTTCATGTGGGTCCCCCCATGCAGGTGGGCCCCACTCCGGAACCTTCTAGAACCTTCCCGGTACAATACCGAAAAATCCCGAAACTTTTCCGGTGACCAAAACAGGACTTCCTATATATAAATCTTTACCTCAGGACCATTCCGGAACTCCTCGTGACGTCCGGGATCTCATCCAGGACTCCAAACAACATTCGGTAACCACATACAAACTTCCTTTATAACCCTAGCGTCATCGAACCTTAAGTGTGTAGACCCTACGGGTTCGGGGGACATGTAGACATGACCGAGACGTTCTCTGATCAATAACCAACAGCGGGATCTGGATACCCATGTTGGCTCCCACATGTTCCACGATGATCTCATCGGATGAACCACGATGTCAAGGACTCAATCGATCCCATATACAATTCCCTTTGTCTAACGGTATTGTACTTGCCCGAGATTCGATCGTCGGTATACCGATACCTTGTTCAATCTCGTTTCCGGCAAGTCTCCTTACTTGTTCCGTAACACATCATCCCGTGATCAACCCCTTGGTCACATTGTGCACATTATGATGATGTCCTACCGAGTGGGCCCAGAGATACCTCTCCGTTTACATAGAGTGACAAATCACAGTCTCGATTCGTGCCAACCCAACAGACACCTTCGGAGATACCTGTAGTGCACCTTTATAGCCACCCAGTTACGTTGTGACGTTTGGTACACCCAAAGCATTCCTACGGTATCCGGGAGTTGCACAATCTCATGGTCTAAGGAAAAGATACTTGACATTAGAAAAGCTTTAGCATACGAACTACACGATCTCTGTGCTAGGCTTAGGATTGGGTCTTGTCCATCACATCATTCTCCTAATGTTGTGATCCCGTTATTAACGACATCCAATGTCCATGGACAGGAAACCGTAACCATCTATTGATCAACGAGCTAGTCAACTAGAGGCTTACTAGGGACATGGTGTTGTCTATGTATCCACACATGTATCTGAGTTTCCTCTCAATACAATTATAGCATGGATAATAAACGATTATCACGAACAAGGAAATATAATAATAACCAATTTATTATTGCCTCTAGGGTATATTTCCAACACACGATCCTCAGCATCCCGAGTGGTTCAGATTGCCAACGGGTGTCGTTCCGCTGTGCAACAACTCCTCGCTGGATCGCATCCGCGCAATGATGCTGCAGTGCGACTCCCATGGAATCGTCCCCACTTGGCAGGAGCCTGCGGACGATGTTGTGCAGCAGTTCTTCGACGGGCTGGTGGAGGTAGCGGTCCGCGCCGACGAACAGAAGAGCCTCACCCGCGACACCACTTAGGAGGAGATGCAGCGCATCGCCACCAGGACAGAGGAGGCGGCGGCAGCCGCTGCCGCGGGTGAGTTCGGGTTTACCATGGAGGAGGCAGAGGAAGCAGAGGCGGCAAGCCTTGCCGAGCGAGAATGGCTTGACGGCGAGGAAGAGCTGGCCACGCCTGACGCTGAGTCGAGCGAGCCCGCCGAGGGTGCGAGCGGCCCGCCGTCTCCAGGTAGCTTGCCGCAAGCGGAGCCCACAGCGCAGCCCCCAGCTCCACCAAGAAGGCGTCTCCGAAAGGCCGGGGATGCAGCAGGGCGGCAGACGGGTCAGCAGCCATCACGCCGCGCGACACGCTCCGCCGCGACAAGCAATGTTGCCGCGGGAGCGCCTCGCACCGTAGCGGCAACTGGAGCTGGGTCGTCCCGGACCACCGCCACTGCCCCCGCCAAGCGGCCAAGGGAACCTACCCCTCCGCCTCGTCGCGCCGAAGGTGGGCTTGACTTCGACCTCTCCGCACTCAGCTCCGATGAGGAAGAAGACGAGTAAGAATCTTCGTTGTACTTGTATTTCTTCATTTTTTGCTGTTTGTGTCTTTTATCTGATCTGCTTTATTCTGAACCTTGTTCCTTTGCAGGACCCTGGCCCAGAGAGCGGCGAAGAGGGCCAAGACTCCGGTGATTGTCATCGAGGACGAGCCCACCGTGACGGCAGGAGGCGCGCCCGAGACCACCTTGCCGGACCCGGCAACCCTTCCCCAAAGCAGCCCCCAGCGTAAGTATATGGTTTACTTTTTGCTGTTAGGTGCGCATGGGTGCTCTTTATTTGCTGACATCTGTCTTCTTGTTTGTGCAGGAGCAGAACATCTTCACCAGGAGCATCCGGAAGCCGCCCCTGAGATGCTATCTGCTTCGACTATGCCGCCAAGGGAGGATTCCCTGGCAAGGGAGCGTTCCCCGGCAAGGGAGAAGTCCCCGGCAAGGGAGGAGTCTCCGGCAAGGGGCGGCACCAGCGATCCCCCGTTGGTACAGCCCATGACTGTAGATCCCGGCACAGGTAATCCTTCTTGCCTGAAACTCCCCTTGGGTTCTTCTTCTGATTTTCTGAATATTTGCTTGATTTTTCTCCCTCTTCCGGCCTTCAGATCCTCCTTCCACGGATCCGATGGAGACCGAAGCCACCGGCGAGGAGAACACGCGCGGCAACACTGACGACGCTGCCGCCACCGAAGAAGAGGCCGGCGCTGATGATCCTGTCGGTGAAGAGGCCGCCACAGCTGCTGGCGCAGGAGCTGGCGAGGGGTCCGGCGATCGCACTGACGACCCTAGGGCCGCAGGAGCGCAAGGTGCTACGCCGACCGCCGATCCCTCCGCCGCTGATGCAGCGCCAGGCTCCAAAGAGCCCCAGCCCGGCGCCTACTTGAAGGCCGGCGACGGTGTCTTCATCAAGCTCCCCTGGGCTTCAAGTTCCAAGGCGTCGGTCGAAGGAGAGACTTTTGACGGAGAAGTGCTCGCCTCCGCTGGGTTGACGCTGGTTGACGCGCCAAGCAGCAGCAGCAGCGAGTCTGAGGAGGAGCAGCTGCTCCGGAAGCTGGTGTCGCTCTACCGTGCCCGACAAGCCAAAGTGGAGTCCCGGGAAGCACTTGTCGCGCAGGCGGGAGCAGATATTGAGAAGCGCGTGTAGGAGCTCCGGGAACGCAATCAGGAAGCTCTCCGGTCCATTGCAGAGGAGCGGGTGCAGCTCGTCGAGGCGCAGAAAGCCTTCCTTCTTGAGAAGGCTGAAGCTGAAGAGCAACAGCAGCTTGCCGCCGAGGAGCTGTCCACGCGCGAAGGTGAGTTGACGCAGCGGAAAGTCAATCTGGACAGCTACGAGGAGGAGCTTGTCGCGCGAGAGCAGACACTTGGCGGGGCTCTCAAGGAGGCAAAGGATGCTGCCGCAGCTGCTGAGGCCGCCAAGAAGGAGCTGGAGACGAAGGTGGCGCAGATAGAGGCCGATCTCAAGGCGAGGAATGAAGAGCTTGCCGCGCTCCAACGTGAGCGCGAGAAGGATGCCCTCGCCCATGGTGAGCTGCAGGGTCGTCTCGCCGAGAAGGGCAAGGAGCTCAGCGCCGCCAAGGACTCCAATGCACATCTCGAGCTAAAGCTGGCCATTCTGACCAGGACGCTGGACGGCGCCAAGGAGCGGGAGGTGGCCTTGAAGGAGGAGATCAAGGCCAACGAAGCGCTGCTGACGAGGGCCGCCGAAACCCAGAACACCTTCAGGGAGACTGTGGAGCTCTCGACAGAGGGCCTCGTAAACATTGCCGCAGTCATCGATGAGGAGCTGGCGCAGCTGGGAATGGAGGGTTTCGGGTACTCTTCCGATGAGAACCTCCAGCCCAGCGCCAAGCTCACTCTGTTCTTCAAGGGCGTGGCGACGGCCCTCCAGCAACTCCGGGAAAGGATCCCAAGGCAGCTGGCCGACGAGTCGCGCACGATCTGCGCGAGAGTTCTGGAGAAGGTGTTGGTGAAGGTGGCCTTCCGCAACCCAGGCCTCAACCTCACCAACGTCCTCAGGAAGCTGCCGGCGGATGCTGATCTGGAAGAGCTCAAGGCCCTTGTCGCACCCATTGTGGACAAGGTGAATGAAGTCAGGAGGGTTGACGGCGATCGCGTAGATTAGGCCGCCTGTTTTCTCCTTTTCTTGCCGCTGCTGATCATGTTGCGAGAACAATTTATTAGAGCCGCGACAAGTTACCTTGTAATATAACTTTATTTTGGGCAGTATTTACTATGTTATCTCCTTTACTCGATTCCTTCCTTTGTATGTTTTTACCCTACGCTTTCAGGGAACTTGTCGGCGCAGGCACCCTTGCCGCGAGTGCTGAGTGCGGAACATCAGCAGCCTACTGGCGGTGCTGCTACCGGCAAGAAACCTTGTCGTAACTAGTCGCAGCACACTTAAGTTGTTGAGCGGACTCAAAACAAAGTAAGGGTGCAACTAGCTACGAGTTGGTTCCTCCGCGCACAGGTTTTCCATACAAAACACGGTCATTCGAGGAAGATAACTTAAAAAATTTTAAAACTGATCGCTCAAACTTTGGCAACTTAGCTTTTCTGTCGTTTGCGTCCCGGCAAGGCGATACTTTCTTGAACGACGCCTGGTCCACATCATTATCTCCTCCTTCCCCCCGGCAAACTTGTGGGCGAGGGAACCTTCCTTTTGAGAAAAAGAAAGAAGAGAAAATAAAGATATGGAGCCTTAAGTGTCAGATAACACATGCAAAAAACTGAAAGCATGAATTTTGACAAGATGTGCGGAGCACATGAGCTTTATTTATGCACGGGGTCTGCGCCCGGCTTTGCACATAGGATTACATGCAACAGCGGCAAGACTTGTACAAAAGGTGGTTGCCGGAACAGGTTCCGGCAACCGCGCCTTACGGGTAAAACTTACGAAGATGCTCAATGTTCCAGGAGTTGCTCACTGGAAAGCCATCTTCGGTCTCAAGGCGGACAACGCCAGGCCTAGTGACTCGTTTCACCCGATAAGAGCCTTCCCACTTCGGCGTCAACTTGTTGGAATTCTTGGCGGACTGAACGCGCTGAAGAACAAGGTCGCCTTCCTCGAGACTTCTGGCATTAACTTTGCGGCTATGGTAGCGGCGCAAAGCTTGCTGGTATCGAGCAGCTCGTACAGCAGCCTGAAGACGATCTTCCTCAAGGAGCAGCGCGTCATCTTGTCGCAGCTACTCTTGCTCAAGCTCATCATAAGCGAGCACTCGAGGCGATCCGTATACGAGTTCCGTGGGGAGAACTGCCTCTGCTCCATAGACTAGAGCGAAAGGTGTCTGGCCAGTGGCTCGATTTGGCGTCCTCCTGATCGACCAAAGAACCACCGGCAGCTCCTCGATCCAGTTTTTTCCGTACTTGTGCAGCCTGTCGAAAGTTCTGGTCTTGAGCCCATGCAGCACTTCAGCATTTGCCCTCTCTGCTTGACCGTTGCTTCTCGGATGAGCAACAGAAGCGAAGCAGACCTTGGCGCCAAGATCTTGGACGTACTGCATGAAGGTGCGGCTCGTGAATTGCGTACCGTTGTCGTTGATGATCCTGTTAGGTACCCCGAAACGGCAAACAATCGACCTGAAGAACTTGACTGCTGACTGTGCTGTCACCTTCCTCACTGCCTCCACTTCCAGCCACTTTGTGAACTTGTCGATTGCAACGTACAAGTACTCAAAGCCCCGATAGCTCGGGGAAAGGGGCCGAGGATGTCGAGCCCCCAGACCGAAAATGGCCAGGATAAATGGATCGTCTAGAGAGCTTGAGCTGGCTAGTGTATCTGCTTGGAATGGAACTGGCACGCTTCACACTTGGTTACTTGCGCAGTTGCATCCTGGAGGGCTGTCGGCCAAAAGAAACCTTGCCGGAACGCCTTGCCGGCAAGTGCTCTTGCGCTAATGTGGTGACCACATATGCCTCCATGTATCTCCACCAATAGCTTCTATCCATCTTCCCGGGGAATACACTTTAATTTCACACCGTTGAGTCTTTTTCTGTACAGTGTGTCATCGACAAACTGGTACGTACTTGACTGCCGGGCTACTCTTTCCGCTTCTTCTTGCTCTTCGGGAAGTTCTCCTGTCTGAAGGAAACGGACAATCTGCTGCGCCCATGTTGGAGCCTGTGGCTCGACAACAAGGACCAAAGGTACATATGTTGCTGTGGGAACAACTGCTTCTACGGCAAGAACTTGTGGCTCAGCCGGAGCTTGATGTTCCCCGACAAGCTTGCCGGAGCAAAACTTGTCGGGAGCATCTGCTTCAACGGCACAAACCCTAGGGCTTGTCGGAGCAGACTGCTCCTCAGCACTCTTGGCGTTGATCTTAGGGACCTTTTTGGCGGCGGCTTCGGGGAGCTCTGCCGGAAAATAGTCACCAGAAATCAACTTCTTCTTCTTGCTTTGTCCAATTGATGGTGTTACGGATGGTTGAGTCAGCTTGAGCACAAAGATCCCTGGTTCCACAGGTAACTTAAGTGCGGCGCACTTTGATAGGCCATCAGCAATGTCATTCTGAGCTCTCGGAACATGTTCCATCTGCAGGCCGTCAAAATGCTCTTCCAACTTTCTCACCTCATCAACGTAGGCTTCCATCAACGGACTCTGATAATTCTTGTTCACTTGGCGGACGACAAGCTGCGAGTCACCCCTGACAATGAGCTTCTTGATCGCAAGGTCTGCCGCGATCCTGAGACCGGCAAGCAAACCTTCATACTCTGCAGTATTGTTTGTCGCTTGCTCCTTGGGAAAGTGCATCTGGACCACGTACTTGAGGTGCTCTCCGGTGGGTGCGACAAGTAGCACGCCCGCACCGGCGCCTTGCAGCGAGAAGGCACCATCGAAGTACATGATCCACTCTTTGCTTGCTTCCTTGACGGGGATGCTCGTTTCTGGAATTTCTTCGTCTGGTGTTGGCGTCCACTCTGCTATGAACTCTGCCAATGCTCGGCTCTGGATGGTTGAAGTGCTCTCAAACTTAAGGCCAAAGCTTGACAGTTCCAGCGCCCACTCGACAATCCTGCCTGTTGCTTCTGGATTCTGCAGTATCCTCTTCAGCGGAAAGCGAGTGACAACTGTGATCTCATTTGCTTGGAAGTAATGGCGTAGCTTTCTCGAGGACATGAGAAGGCCGAAAAGCAACTTCTGCACACCAGGGTACCTTGACCTAGCCCCCCTGCAGAAGGGAACTGACAAAGTAAACTGGGCGCTGCACCATTTTCTTCTGTTTCTCTTCCTGTGCCTGCGCAGATTCATCCTTGTCGGGACGAGAGCTTGCCGGTGAAGCCCCCTGCTTGTCGCTGGCTGCGCTTGCCGCGGTTGCTGGCTCATCATCCACCTCCCTCTCCGCTACTAACGCAGCACTAATCACTTGATTGGTTGCCGCTAGATACAGCAGCAACTTTTCTTGTGACTTAGGTGCGACAAGTATTGGAGTGGAGGACAGGTATCTCTTTAAGTCCTGCAGCGCAGCCTCCGCTTCCGGAGTCCATTTCATTGGACCTGCCTTTTTCAAAATTTTGAAAAATGGCAGGGCGCGCTCAGCAGACTTAGAGATAAACCTGCTGAGAGCAGCCACGCAACCGGCAAGCCTTCGTACATCCTTGACGCGCTTCGGTGCTTCGATCAGCTCAATGGCCTTGATCTTGTCGGGATTGGCTTCAATCCCCCGCTGAGACACGAAGAACCCGAGAAGCTTGCCGGACGGGACTCCAAACACACACTTCTCGGGGTTTAGCTTGAGGTTGATCTTGCGCAGATTTGCAAATGTTTCGTCCAAATCCTGAATCAGAGTTGCCCTGTCCTTGCTCTTGACCACTATGTCATCCATGTAAGCTTCTACATTTCTGTGCAACTGTGGCTCAAAAGCATCATGGACTACTCTTGCAAATGTTGAACCAGCATTCTTTAATCCGAAAGGCATCCATACAAAATAGTATGTGCCACACGGAGTGATGAATGCGGTCTTCTCCTCATCCTCTTCTGCCATGAAGATCTGATGATATCCTGAGTATGCATCAAGAAATGAAAGCAAATCACATCCAGCCGTGGAGTCAACAATCTGGTCAATGCGTGCTCGTTTCTGGAATTTCTTCGTCTGGTGTTGGCGTCCACTCTGCTATGAACTCTGATAATTCTTGTTCAACGGACTCTAATAATTCTTGTTCACTTGGCGGACGACAAGCTGCGAGTCACCCCTGACAATGAGCTTCTTGATCCCAAGGTCTGCCGCGATCCTGAGACCGGCAAGCAAACCTTCATACTCTGCAGTATTGTTTGTCGCTTGCTCCTTGGGAAAGTGCATCTGGACCACGTACTTGAGGTGCTCTCTGGTGGGTGCGACAAGTAGCACGCCCGCACCGGCACCTTGCAGCGAGAAGGCACCATCGAAGTACATGATCCACTCTTTGCTTGCTTCCTTGACGGGGATGCTCGTTTCTGGAATTTCTTCGTCTGGTGTTGGCGTCCACTCTGCTATGAACTCTGCCAATGCTCGTCTCTGGATGGTTGAAGTGCTCTCAAACTTAAGGCCAAAGCTTGACAGTTCCAGCGCCCACTCGACAATCCTGCCTGTTGCTTCTGGATTCTGCAGTATCCTCTTCAGCGGAAAGCGAGTGACAACTGTGATCTCATTTGCTTGGAAGTAATGGCGTAGCTTTCTCGAGGACATGAGAAGGCCGAAAAGCAACTTCTGCACACCAGGGTACCTTGACCTAGCCCCCCTGCAGAAGGGAACTGACGAAGTAAACTGGGCGCTGCACCATTTTCTTCTGTTTCTCTCCCTGTGCCTGCGCAGATTCATCCTTGTCGGGACCAGAGCTTGCCGGCGAAGCCCCCTGCTTGTCGCTGGGTGCGCTTGCCGCGGTTGCTGGCTCATCATCCACCTCCCTCTCCACTACTAACGCAGCACTAATCACTTGATTGGTTGCCGCTAGATACAGCAGCAACTTTTCTTGTGACTTAGGTGCGACAAGTATTGGAGTGGTGGACAGGTATCTCTTTAAGTCCTGCAGCGCAGCCTCCGCTTCTGGAGTCCATTTCATTGGACCTGCCTTTTTCAAAATTTTGAAAAATGGCAGGGCGCGCTCAGCAGACTTAGAGATAAACCTGCTGAGAGCAGCCACACAACCGGCAAGCCTTCGTACATCCTTGACGCGCTTCGGTGCTTCGATCAGCTCAATGGCCTTGATCTTGTCGGGATTGGCTTCAATCCCCCACTGAGACACGAAGAACCCGCGAAGCTTGCCGGAAGGGACTCCAAACACACACTTCTCGGGGTTTAGCTTGAGGTTGATCTTGCGCAGATTTGCAAATGTTTCGTCCAAATCCTGAATCAGAGTTGCCCTGTCCTTGCTCTTGACCACTATGTCATCCATGTAAGCTTCTACATTTCTGTGCAACTGTGGCTCAAAAGCATCATGGACTACTCTTGCAAATGTTGAACTAGCATTCTTTAATCCGAAAGGCATCCATACAAAATAGTATGTGCCACACGGAGTGATGAATGCGGTCTTCTCCTCATCCTCTTCTGCCATGAAGATCTGATGATATCCTGAGTATGCATCAAGAAATGAAAGCAAATCACATCCAGCCGTGGAGTCAACAATCTGGTCAATGCGCGGCAAGGGAAATGGGTCTTTGGGACAAGCTTTATTAACATCAGTAAAGTCGATACAAAGCCTCCATTTCCCACTTGCCTTGCGCACGACTACAGGATTGGCCAGCCACGTGGGATGGAGCACTCCTCTGACAAGGCCTGCTGCTTCCAACTTCTTGATTTCTTCTGCAATGAATTCTTGGCGCTCCACTGCCTGTTTCCTGACTTTCTGCTTGATGGGCCGCGCGTGAGGACAGACGGCAAGGTGGTGCTCAATTACTTTCCTAGGAACACCGGGGATGTCAGACGGTTGCCATGCAAACACGTCGACATTCGCCCGCAGGAAAGCAACAAGCGCGCTTTCCTATTTAGGGTCGAGCGTGGCACGTATGGTGAAGGTACCACCAGTGCCGTCCTCCTTGACGGACACCTTCTTGGTCTTTGGCGGAGCTGCCTTCGTCTTCTTACACTTGCCGGTGGAGCTCGATGGTGTGTCCTCGACGGTAGCGCAGCACTCCGAAGAGGTGCGCTTGCCGGAGTGGGCATCAGAGCTCTTGCCGGACTTGGTCTTCTTCTTCCCCCCGGGAGCTTCAGCGGCAAGTGTCTTGTGTTCTGCTGTGGCTGCTGCTTCCCGGTTGATCTTGTCGGTGCAGATAAGGGCATCTTTCTTGTCGCCAGGGATAGAGATGACACTTATCGGACACGGCATCTTCAGTACGTTGTACGCATAGTGAGAGGCTGCCATGAACTTGGCGAGTGCTGGACGGCCGAGTATCCCATTGTAAGGCAATGGAAAATCAGCAACGTCAAAAGTGACCCTCTCAGTCCTGAAGTTCATCACGCTGCCAAATGTCACTGGCAACGTGATCTTCCCCTTCGGCTTGCTCCTTCCCGGGTTGATTCCTTGGAATGTACCGGTCTCTTCGAGCTCGCTGTCAGGGATCTAGAGTTTCTTGAGTACCGCGGAGGAGATCAGGTTCAAGCCGGCCCCGCCGTCAACTAGCATCTTTGTGACCTTGAGGTTGCGGATAGTTGGTGAAACCAACATCGGCAAGCACCCGACCGCAGTTATGCGAACAGGGTGGTCCTCAATATCAAAGATGATAGGCGTGCTGGACCACTTCAGAGGCTTGCGTGACTCGACGAGTGGTTCTGCCGCATTGACTTCCCGCACCCACTGCTTGAGTTGGCGGTGTGAAGTATGCAAAGAAGCACCGCCGTCAACGCACAGGACCTCTGTGGCTTTCTGAAACTCCTGCTCATCAGCCTCGCCATCATCTATCTCTTCATCATCGTCTTCATCTTCATCTTTGTCGCGGCCGCGGGGAGGCCTGTCTCCTTGCCGCTGCTTGGCCTTGCCGTGGCGTCCTCCCCGGCCGGGACGTTTCTTGCCGGATCCTCCAGTACCTTCTTGGGCCTTCTCCTTGTCGCTTCGCTCGTACTCAGCTTTTTGCTGCTCGACAAGCTGCTCGACCTTCTTGCAGCTCTGGAGATCATGACACTTGGTGCGGTGAATCTTGCAGTACTGCTTGCCGGAGCCGTCCTGCTTGTCGGCGGCAGCCACAGCCTCGCCGGAGTTACCAGCTTTGGCTTTCTCGGCGCCACCTCCGTTGCCAGACTGCTCAACGACTAGCACATCTTTGCCTTTCCTCTTCCTGTTGTTCCGTCGCCGGTTCCTCCTTGCCGGGGCGGCATCCTCACTGTCAGATCCTCCTGCTCCTGCGTTCTCTCTGGGGAGTTTCCTCCCTTCCTCAGCACGTGCACACTTGTCGGCCAGGGCGTATAGCTCACTGACATCTCTGATCTTGCACATCGCCATTTCCTCCCGCATCCTGCGGTTACGCACGTTCTGATGGAACGCGCTGATAACCGCGGCATGGTGGACATCCGGGATGTTGCGCTGCACTTGGCTGAATCTCTGAATATACTTGTGCAGGGGCTCTCCTTCCTTCTGTGCGAGCAGATGAAGATCGCTCTCTTGGCCATGAGGCTTGTGGCCGCCTGTGAAGGCGCCGACAAACTAATGGCACAGATCCGCCCATGAGGATATGGAGTTGTCCGGCAAGTGCATGAGCCAGGATCTGACATTAGGCTTGAGCACCAGCGGGAAGTAGTTGGCAAGGATCTTGTCGTCTCGTCCCTAGGAGCTTGCACCGCGATGGTGTAGATGCTGAGGAACTCCGACGGATGCAACCTGCCGTCGTACTTCTCTGGTACATCTGGCTTGAAATTTTTCGTACTGGGCCACTGGACTTGCCGCAGCTCACGAGTGAACGCAGGGCAACCTACCGCATATGGCAGGTCGCCTGATTCCCCTAGCGCATGCATGTTGAAAGCGGGCCCAGCGCGCTGGTCTAATTGACGCCGCGCTTCTCTTCGGTGCTTGATGCGAGTATGAGCGTCCTCTTGCTGCCGTTCCTGAAGAACTTGGCGCTGATCGCGACGAGCTCGAGGATCAGATGACGCGGTGGAGTCGCTGTCGAGGTTGGCCCGGCGAGTCAGCGATCTTGGCCTTCGGGGTGGAGAGTGCACAGTAGCTGCACCTCCACCGGTCTTGTCGCCATCGGCTCGCGCCTGGGCGTCTTGCCGTGGCTTTGATGTGCTCGGTTGCCGGGGAGTGTCGCCATTGGCGAAGCCGATGAGACTCTGAATGGTGGCCCTCCAATCATCGATCTTGTCTGCCGCTGGAGGGTAATCCAGGAGCAGTTGAGCTCGAGCTAACACTTCTTCTGGAGTCTTGGGTGGCGGTGGCGAACGGTGCGAGGAACGGGATATGCTCGAACTTCTAACTGTGTTAGAAGGAGCAGCATCTCGTGCAGGCGACCGTGCCGCGCTCGTGCCAGCATGTTGGTGTGCATGCTGGTCTTGAGCGTCCCGAGATCCACCAGCTTGGCCTTGGCCCAACGAACGTATGGTACCGCGTGTACCATGACGCTGCGATCCCGCGCCTCCTGAGATGGGCGCGGTGCGTGTACGGACGCCGAGGTCTGCGCCGCCTTGTCCTTGGACCTGGCAGCAGGTGAGCTCCCTTGTCAGCGCCCGTTCCTCCGCCGGCGTCTATCCCACCACCTGCTTGCTCCGGTGGTGGTGGGTTCGACGCGGACGGAGCAGCCACCTCCGAAGCCTTCTTCTTCGGTGGCATGTCGATGAAGATGACGAAGATGTGGCTCGCGTGAACGCCGGATCAGGTTCACACAACCTCGACGCCCCCTACCTAGCGCGCCAAGATGTCATGGGAAACGAACACCTATGGGACCGGGGTCCCTTTCGGTCCGGCGAGGGGCGGAGATCGCACGAAGAGCGGATCGAGGCGAAGCACGCGAGCGATTTTACCCAGCTTCGGAGCTCTCCGGAGAGATAATACTCCTACTGCTGCTTTCTGATTGTATTGCGTTCTTGCTTGAGAGCGTGAGTGTGTTCTCGTTTCGAATGCTTCGAACCCCCTCTACGTTGCGCATGGGCCTCCTTTTACATGCTCAAGGGGTCACCGACAGGTGGCAACGCAGGCAAGGGCAAAAGCGTAAAAAGAGTTGCAGTTGGTACAGCTACCTCTACAATGCATCGTGCCTAACCCTAACGGCAGGGGACAAAAGCATTAAATGCCCGTCTGCATCGCCCAAACAGTGCAGAAAAGCGACCATTAGGGGCGCCACCGTTCGCCACGATGGCCATCTCATCATCTCCGCTTGCCACCTCACACCGCTTAGCTGCACAGCCTCTTGCCACGCGCGCCTGGGAGAGTCTCGGGGCGACACGTGGGTGGATGTGCTGGAGCGCAGGTATAGAGTGGTAGCTCTGCCGCGGTCGTTGTCTTGTCGCGTCCGGAAGCTTGTCACTCACCGGGCCTTGCCGGGACGCGAGGCGCGTCGTGGCAAGTTCCTTGAAATGCCTTGGTTGGCCTTCCCGGCAAGCTCCTCTTGTCGGGGCCTTGTCCTTCCTGGCAAGCTCTTCTTGCTGGGGCCTTGTCTTCTTGGCTTAAACACTTTGTTCTTGAATGGCTCCAAAGGAACCAACGGAGGACCTTGGCGGTCACCCGGCAAGCCTTGCTGCGGGGTGCTACGACTGCCCGTGCACAAGTTCGGGATACTAGGGTACCCCTACTCTAGTACACCGACAGCTTATGAAGAAGATTATGTGGTAAACTTCTTGAATTGCCCCCCCCCCCCTCATCAGCATGGACAAGGGCTTTATAGAGCCTGTCTTCACCAATAATGTAAGTTTGTCCTTCTCAAGCCTTCAACTTTGTTGTGTATATTTGGTTAGGCATGACTGCAACAGCAATTTATTTTTGGTGTTTGCATCAAATTGCATGTTTAAAGTTTATTATGTAGTTCATGAACAAAAGTTTCTCCTTCTCAATTTAAGTTTTCAGTTGTACAACCAAGTTCCTTCTTCATACCATGTAAATTAAACTATACAGAGCAAGTGATCTTCTTTTGCACTGCATGTATGCTTCTATCCTTGATCTGTAATCCAGTAGTGTGGTGAACCTACCCACTACAGCACAATGTCATATTCTGCAATGTCTTAACTATGAACAATGTCATATCATTCTACTATTATTTAAACCGTCTCCTTATTTGCCAATCTGAAATGGGATAAATTGATAGGACACTAACCATTGATACTTATGAGTTCTTGATCTGTAATCCAGCGGTGTCGTGAAGCTGCCAACTCCTTCACAATGTCATTTCCTGCCATGTCTTGACCTGAACAATACCATATTGTGTTAATGCTATTTTAAACTATGTCACTTTATTCTTCAGTAAGAAATGTGATGAATTGTCAGCACTGATACTTATATGTGCAAAACATGTCATATGTCTGCTGTTTATCTTTCAGAGTGAGGAGCATATAAGTGTCAAACAAGCGCAGTCTCATTAGCTTGCTCAACTGCTTGCGCTGCAGCTCCCGAGCAGGGCTAACCTTTCTTGAACTCTATTGAAGTGCTGTCAGTTTTGTATACTATTTTGTCTGCATGTTTATTTGCACTGGTGGCGATCTTTGATGCCCAGGGTATGTAATCTGCTGTCTAATTGTGCTTTATTATCATAGTGGCGAACTTTGATGCCCAGTGGATGTAATATGCCGTAATTTCTTTATTGTATAGTCTAGGTTTTTTCTTATTCATGATGCTATAGTTATTTTACTGTATATATATCCTGTCTTCGTAGTAAACCGGCCAAACCGTAGAATTACGTTACATAATCGGGCCGTCATGCAAATCACTATGTATGATCGGCATCACGGGCCCCATCATCTTGGTCCGTTAACAGGCTAAATGTAAACTGGCCCACTAGTAGATTCGGGCCTTTAATAGGCCGAGTAAACCGCCGGCCCTATTTTCGCAAGAAAATTCAATGGGCTTTTAGGAGGATGAAAAGTAGGTTGGGCCTGAAACGTGTCGAACAGCTCACAGGCCGGCAGCAGGCCAAAATATACCCCGGCCCATGATTGTGCCAATCAAATCACGGGCTTGTAACAGGCCAAAATTTTCTCGGTCCTTGTTTGGCCCAATCAGATTATTGGCTGTGAGCAGGCCGGATGCAAACCGGGCCATAGTTAGGCCCAACTATATGACGGGCTTTTAACAGGCCGAAATAAATATAGGGCCGAAATGTTAAACGGGCCTTTAACAGGCCGAAACTAATATCAAGCTGAATTATTAAATGGGCCTTTATCAAGTGGGCCCAAAAGCATAGCATCCAGTTGACGGGCCGAATCTAATATGGGCCATAATTTAGCCCAAAGCCTCTTAAAGGGCTGGACCTGATCTAGGCCGTAATTTGGCCCAAAACGTGGTAGACTTTTAACGGGCCAAATCTCATATGGGCCTTTATTAGGCCCGAAACGTGGCAGGCTGTTAATGGACCGAATCAAATATGGGCTGGCATTTGGCCCAAAACATGGCAACCTGTTAATGGGCCGGCTTACTAGTGTCATCAAAATTTTGTGGGCCTTCAGCTGGGCCGGCCCATTATGGTCGGCGAAATCTCGTGGGCCTTTAGGTGGGTCGGCCCATTATGGTCCGCAAAATCTTGTGGGCCTTTAGCTGGGCCGGCCCATTATGGTCCATAAAATCTCGTGGGCCTTTAGCTGGGCCGGCCCACTATGGCCTGCAAAATCTTGTGGGCCTTTAGCTGGGCCGGCCCATTATGGTCCGCAAAATCTCGTGGGCCTTTAGCTGGGCCGGCCCATTATGGACCGCAAAACCTTGTGGGCCTCTAGTTGGGCTGGCCCATTTAAACTTTATGGGCCACTTTTGGGCCAGTCCACGTGTCAACATATCATAGGCGCATCTCGCCCATTCGATGAGTGACACCTGTGCCAACGCGGAGCTGACACGTGTTTCCTCCAGCCAATGATGATTTTACACGTGGAAAATCCCCATTGGTCCATGCTGTTAATGGGTTATCGGATCCAAAACCGGACCCGATAGCTTAACGACGTTCCGTTACGGTGGATGCCACGTGTCGGTCACCCTTGACGAAAGCACTTCTCTGACGCGCGATTTATCGTCATGGAAGTGGACACTTCGGTGATGATAATTTTGTGTCACAACCCTATTTCAGTAATGCACCTGGGTTAGATCTGCATGTTGCATCATGTCTAAATTTCTTTTAAACTTGAAATGGGGATTGTTCAAACCCTAGCACCAGATCAAATCAAATAGGTTCAACCTAAAATAATCTTGAGTGAACCCAAAATGCCTTTGGAAATGTTCATGATTTTGAAAAAGGTGAAAACCTCTGCCAAAAATGATGAGAATATTTCTTGGCCATTTATGGATTTTTGAATTAACCCATATTGTATTTGAATTGGGGCATTTAAATTCTATAAATACTTAAAATTCTCTAATAATTCTGAAAATAGTTGAGGGCTGTTGGGAATAATCCAGTATGTGCCCACAATTTATTTCAGGATTTTATAAAGTGATTTAGTATTTTACTAAATCCAAAAAACAAAGAGAAAATAGAAAAAAACTAAACTAGGAAAACAGAGAGAGAGAAGAATTTTACCTGGCGCTTACCCGTCTAGCCTGGTGGCCTAGCACTGTTGGCCCAGCCCACCAGCCTTCTCCTGGCGTCTTCCTCCTGCCGGGAGGACAGACAGGTGCGTGGCGAGCGTGCCGACGATGCCTTACCACCTCCTGCTTCAGCCGCGCAGCCTTGACCCCCCAGGCGTGCCACGGAGACGCCCCGAAGCCCCCTGTCCCCTCTCCCCCACTCGCTGCTCCCTCTCCTCCTCTCTAGCTCGTCCCCGAGCTCCGTCCGAGAGCAACAGTCGTCGTTGGCCATACTCCGGCGAGCCGACGTGGCTCCGTCGTTAGGGGATAATGACCCTGCTAATTAACCCTCTCTCACACTTACAGCTGGGTCCCACTACCTAACTAAACACCATTTATATTCTGTTTAGATCTAACTAACCCAGTGGGCCCACGCGTCAGCTTTCACCAAGCTGACGTGGCTGTTGACTAGGCCCACATGTCAGCGACACTAATCAGCCCCAATCACTGACCAGTGGAACCCACTGGTTAGGTTTGACCTAAACCCGCCCTGTTGACCTGCTGACGCAGTAAGTAATTTTCTGTATTTTAAATAATTCAGAAAATTCCATAAATTGTATAAACTTCTAAAATTCATAGAAGATTATCTATAGCTCCAAATGAAACAAATTATATATGAAAAATTATCAGAAAAATCCAAAGAATCTGTTTATGGCATTTTCATGCATGTTTGAACAACTTAAATCTGCTGTATACAACAATTTGAATAAATGGCATTTGAAATGCCTTAAGTGGAGTTTGAATTTGAACCTAGGGTTCAAACCAACTTCATTTAACCTGTTGTTAGTTGCATTAGCCCAACACACTCATTTTGCCATGTCATGATCATGCATCATATTGTGCATTGCATTGATTGTGTTCTTCCTTGTTTGCCGGTATTTGTCCCCTCTCAGTAGACGACGTTTCGACGATGAATTTGATGACACCGATGAAGAGCTATTACTATCTTCAGAAGTGTCAGGCAAGCAAAACCCCCTTGTTCATTCCGATACAATCCCACTCTCTCGCTCCTGCTCTCTTTTACTGCATTAGGATAACAACGACTCATGTGTTACTTGTTGCGGTAGTTAAACCCCTTTTCCTCTGCATGACATGTCATTGCCACAGTAAGTAGATGAAACCCACTAGCATGAGTAGGAGTTGTTTGTGTTGGGGAACGTAGTAATTTCAAAAAAATTCCTACGCACATGCAAGATCATGGTGATGCATAGCAACGAGAGGGGAGAGTGTGTCTACATACCCTCGTAGACCGAAAGCGGAAGCGTTAGCACAACACGGTTGATGTAGTCGTACGTCTTCACGGTCCGACCGATCAAGCACCGAAACTACGGCACCTCCAAGTTCTTGCACACGTTCAGCTCGATGACGTCCCATGTACTCCGATCCAGCAGAGTGTCGAGGGAGAGTTTCGTCAGCACGATGGCGTGGTGACGATGATGATGTTCTACCGTCGCAGGGCTTCGCCTAAGCACCGCTACGATATTATCGAGGAGGACTATGGTGGAGGGGGGCACCGCACACGGCTAAGAGATCAATGATCAATTGTTGTGTCTCCAAGGGGTTCCCATCTCCCCGTATATAAAGGAGTGGAGGAGGGGGAGGGACGGCCCTCTCTATGGCGCGCCCTAGGGGAGTCCTACTCCCACCGGGAGTAGGATTCCCCCTTTCCTAGTAGAACTAGGAGCCCTTCCAAGTAGTAGGAGTAGGAGATAAGGAAAGGGGAGAGAGAAGAGAAGGAAGGAGGGGGCGCAGCCCCTCCCCCTAGTCCAATTCGGACTAGGCCTTGGGGGCGCCCAGCCTCTCTTCTCTCTTTTCCCTAAAGCCCAATAAAGCCCATATACTCCCCGGCGAATTCCCGTAACTCTCCGGTACTCCGAAAAATACCCAAATCACTCGGAACCTTTCCGATGTCCGAATATAGTCGTCCAATATATCGATCTTTACGTCTCGACCATTTCGAGACTCCTCGTCATGTCCCCGATTTCATCCGGGACACCGAACTACCTTCGGTACATCAAAACACATAAACTCATAATATAACCGTCATCGAACTTTAAGTGTGCGGACCCTACGGGTTCGAGAACAACGTAGACATGACCGAGACACGTCTCCAGTCAATAACCAATAGCGGAACCTGAATGCTCATATTGGCTCCCACATATTATACGAAGATCTTTATCGGTCAAACCACATAACAACATACGTTGTTCCCTTTGTCATCGTTATGTTACTTGCCCGAGATTCGATCGTCGGTATGTCAATACCTAGTTCAATATTGTTACCGGCAAGTCTCTTTACTCTTCCATAATGCATCATCCTGCAACTAACTCATTAGTTACAATGCTTGCAAGGCTTATAGTGATGTGCATTACTGAGTGAGCCGAGAGATCCTCTCCGACAATCGGAGTGACAAATCCTAATCTCGAAATATGCCAACCCAGCAAGTACCTTTGGAGACACCTGTAGATCACCTTTATAATCACCCAGTTACGTTGTGACATTTGGTAGCACACAAAGTGTTCCTCCGGTAAACGGGAGTTGCATAATCTCATAGTTATAGGAACATGTATAAGTCATGAAGAAAGCAATAGCAACATACTAAACGATCAAGTGCTAAGCTAACGCAATGGGTCAAGTCAATCACATCATTCTCCTAATGATGTGATCCCGTTAATCAAATGACAACTCATGTCTATGGTTAGGAAACTTAACCATCTTTGGTTAACGAGCTAGTCAAGTAGAGGCATACTAGTGACACTATGTTTGTCTTCACACATGTGTTATGTTTCCGGTTAAAACAATTCTAGCATGAATAATAAACATTTATCATAAAATAAGGAAATAAATAATAACTTTATTATTGCCTCTAGGGCATATTTCCTTCTGTCTCCCACTTGCACAAGAGTCAATAATCTAGTTCACATCGCCCTGTGATTTAACACCAATATTCATATCTGTATATGATTAACACCCATAGTTTACATCGTCATGTGACCAACACCCAAAGGGTTTACTAGAGTCAATAATCTAGTTCACATCACTATGCGATTAACACCCAAAGAGTACTAAGGGGTGATCATGTTTTGCTCGTGAGAGAAGTTTAGTCAACGGGTCTGGCACATTCAGAGCCGTATGTATTTTGCAAAATATTCTATGTCTACAATGCTCTGTACGGAGCTACTCTAGCTAATTGCTCCCACTTTCAATATGTATCCAGATTGAGACATAGAGTCATCTGGATCAGTGTCAAAACTTGCATCGACGTAACCCTTTACGACGAACCTCTTGTCACCTCCATAATCGAGAAACATATCCTTATTCCACTAAGGATAATTTTGACCAATGTCCAGTGATCTACTCCTAGATCACTATTGTACTCCCTTGCCAAGCCAGGGAAGAGTATAAAATAGATTTGGTCCATAGCATGGCATACTTTTATAGAACCTATGACTGAGGCATAGGGAATGACTTTCATTCTCTTTCTATTTTCTGCCGTGGTTGGGATTTGAGTCTTACTCAAATTTCACACCTTTGCAACACAGGCAAGAACTCTTTCTTTGACTGTTCCATTTTGAACTACTTCAAAATCTTGTCAATGTATGTACTCATTGAAAATCTTATCAAGCGTCTTGATCTATCTCAATAGATCTTGATGCTCAATATGTAAGTAGCTTTACTGAGGTCTTTCTTTTAAAGAACTCCTTTCAAACACTTCTTTATGCTTTCCAGAAAAATTCTACATCATTTCTGATCAACAATATGTCACTCACACATACTTATCAAAAAGCCTGTAGTGCTCCCACTCACTTTATTGTAAATATAGGCTTCACTGCAAGTCCGTATAAAACTATATGCTTTGATCAACTTACCAAAGCATATATTCCAACTCCGAGATGCTTGTACCAGTCCATAGATGGATCGCTAGAGCTTGCAAATTTTGTTAGCACCTTTAGGATTGACAAAACCTTCTGGTTGCATCATATACAACTCTTCTTTAAGAAAAACATTAAGGAATGCAGTTTTGACATACATTTGCCAGATTTCATAAAATGTGGCAATTGCTAACATGATTCAGACAGACTTAAGCATCACTATAGTTGAAAAAATCTCATTGTAGTCAACACCTTGAACTTGTCAAAACCCTTTTTGCGACAAGTCGAGCTTTTTAGATAGTAACACTACTGTCAATGTCGGTCTTCCTCTTGAAGATACATTTATTTTCTATGGCTTGCCGATCATCGGGCAAGTCCACCAAAGTCCACACTTTGTTCTCATACATGGATCCTATCTCAGATTTCATGGCCTCCAGCCATTTTGCGGAATCTGGGCTCATCATCGCTTCCTCATAGTTTGTAGGTTCATCATGGTCTAGGAACATGACTTCTAGAATAGGATCGCCGTACCACTTTGGTGCGGACCATACTCTGGAAGACCTACGAGGTTTGGTAGTAACTTGATCTGAAGCGTCATGATCATCATCATTAGCTTTCCTCACTAATTGGTGTAGGAGTCACAAGAACTGATTTCTGTGATGAACTACTTTCCAATAAGGAAGCAGGTACAGTTACCTCATCAAGTTCTACTTTCCTCCCACTCACTTCTTTCGAGAGAAACTCCTTCTCTAGAAAGGATCCATTCTTAGCAACGAATATTTTGCCTTCGGATCTGTGATAGAAGGTGTACCCAACAGTTTCCTTTGGGTATTCTATGAAGACGCACTTCTTCGATTTGGGTTCGAGCTTATCAGGTTGAAAACTTTTTCACGTAAGCATCGCAGCCCCAAACTTTAAGAAACGACAAATTTGGTTTCTTGCTAAACCACAGTTCACAAGGCGTCGTCTCAACGGATTTTGATGGTGCCCTATTTAAAGTGAATGCAACTGTCTCTAATGCATAACCCAAAACGATGGTGGTAAATCGGTAAGATACATCATAGATCGCACCATATCCAATAAAGTGTGGTTACAACGTTCGGACACACCATAACGTTGTGGTGTTCCAGGTGGCATGAGATGTGAAACTATTCCACATTGTTTTATATGAAGGCCAAACTCGTAACTCTCCTCCACGATCAGATCATAGAATCTTTATTTTCTTTTTACGATGATTCTCCACTTCACTCTGAAATTCTTTGAACCTTTCAAATGTTTCAGACTTGTGTTTCATTAAGTAGATATACCCATATCTGCTCAAATCATCTATGAATGTTAGAAAATAACGAGACTTGCCACGAGCATCAACACTCATTGGATCGCATACGTCGGTATGTATTATTTCCAATAAATCAGTAGCTCATTCCATTGTTCCTAAGAACAGAGTTTTAGTCATCTTGCCCAAAAGGCACGGTTCGCAAGCATCAAATGATTCATAATCAAGTGAATCCAAAAACCATCAGCATGGAGTTTCTTCATGCGCTTTACACCGATATGACCGAAACGGCAGTGCCACAAATAACTTGCACTATCATTATTAACTTTGCATCTTTTGGCATCAGTATTATGAATATGTGTATCACTACGATCGAGATCCAACAAACTATTTTCATTGTGTGTATGACCATTGAAGGTTTTATTCATGTAAATAGAAAAACAATTATTCTATGACTTTAAATGAATAACTGTATTGCAATAAACATGATCAAATCATATTCATGCTCAACGCAAACGCCAAATAACATTTATTTAGGTTTAACACTAATCCCGAAAGTATAGGGAGTGTGTGATGATGATCATATCAATCTTGGAACTATTTTCAACACTCATCATCACTTCCCTCCCAACTAGTCTCTTTTTATTCTGTAACTCCCGTTTCGAGTTACTAATCTTAGCAACCGAACAAGTATCACATACTGATGGGCTACTATAAACACTATTAAGGAACACATCAATAACCTGTATATCAAATATACCCTTGTTCACTTTGCCATCCTTCTTATCCACCAAATATTCAGGGCATTTCCGCTTCCAGTGACCATTTCCTTTGCAGTGTAAGCACTCAGTTTCAGGCTTTGGTCCAGCTTTGGGCTTCTTCGCGGGAGTGACAACTTGCTTGCCATTCTACTTGAAGTTCCCTTTCTTTCCCTTTTCTTGAAACTAGTGATCTTGTCAATCATCAACACTTGATGTTCTTTCTTGAGTTCTACCTTCGTCGATTTCAACATCACGAAGAGCTCGGGAATCATTTTCGTCATCCCTTGCATACTATAATTCATCATGAAGTTCTACTAATTTGGTGATTGTGACTAGAGAACTCTGTCAATCACTATCTTATCTGGAAGATTAACTCCCACTTGATTCAAGCGATTGTAGTACCCAGACAATCTGAGCACATGCTCACTAGTTGAGCAATTCTCCTCCTTCTTTTAGCTATAGAACTTGTTGGAGACTTCATATCTCTCAACTCGGGTATTTGCTTGAAATATTAACTTCAACTTCTGGATCATCTCATATGGCCCATGATGTTCAAAATGTCTTTGAAGTCCCAATTCTAAGCCGTTAAGCATGGTGCACTAAACTATCAAGTAGTCATCATATTGAGCTAGCCAAACGTTCATACCGTCTGCATCTGCTCCTGCAATAGGTCTGTCACCAAGCGGTGCATCAAGGGCACAATTCTTCTGCGCAGCAATGAGGACAATCCTCAGATCACGGATCCAATCCGCATCATTGCTACTAACATTTTTCAACACAATTTTCTCTAGGAACATATCAAAATAAACATATGAAAGCAACAACGCGAGCTATTGATCTGCAACATAATTTGCAAAATACTACCAGGACGAAGTTCATGATAAATTTAAGTTCACTTAATCATATTACTTAAGAACTCCCACTTAGATAGATATCTCTCTAATCATCTAAGTGATCACGTGATCCAAATCAGCTAAACCATACCCGATCATCACGTGAAATGGAGTAGTTTTCAATGGTGAACATCTCTATGTTGATCATATATACTATATGATTCATGCTCGACCTTTCGGTCTCAGTGTTCCGAGGCCATATCTGCATATGCTAGGCTCGTCAAGTTTAACCTGAGTATTCTGTGTGTGCAAAACTGGCTTGCACCCGTTGTAGATGGACGTAGAGCATATCACACCCTATCATCACGTGGTGTCTGGGCACGACGAACTTTAGCAACGGTGCATACTCAGGGAAAACACTTTTATCTTGAAATTTAGTGAGAGATCATCTTATAATGCTACCGTCAATCAAAGCAAGATAAGATGCATAAAAGATAAACATCACATGCAATCAATATAAGTGATATGATATGGCCATCATCATCTTGTGCTTGTGATCTCCATCTGGGAAGCACCGTCATGATCACCATCGTCACCGGCGCGACACCTTGATCTCCATCGTAGCATCGTTATCGTCTCGCCAACTATGGCTTCTACGACTATCGCTACCGCTTAGTGATAAAGTAAAGCAATTACAGGGCGATTGCATTGCATACAATAAAGCGACAACTATATGGCCCCTGCCAGTTGCCGATAACTCGGTTACAAAACATGATCATCTCATACAATAAAATATAGCATCATGACTTGACCATATCACATCACAACATGCCCTGCAAAAACAAGTTAGACGTCCTCTACTTTGTTGTTGCAAGTTTTACGTGGCTGCTACGGGCTGAGCAAGAACCGTTCTTACCTACGCATCAAAACCACAATGATAGTTCGTCAAGTTAGTGATGTTTTAACCTTCTCAAGGACCGGGAGTAGCCACACTCGGTTCAACTAAAGTTGGAGAAACTGACACCCGCTAGTCACCTAGGTGCAAAGCATGACGGTAAAACCAGTCTCGCGTAAGCGTACGCGTAATGTCGGTCCAGGCCGCTTCATCCAACAATACCGCCGAACCAAAGTATGACAGGCTGGTAAGCAGTATGACTTGTATCACCCACAACTCACTTGTGTTGTACTCGTGCATATAACATCAATGCATAAAACCTAGGATCGAATGCCACTGTTGGGGAACGTAGTAATTTCAAAAAAATTCCTACGCACACGCAAGATCATGGTGATGCATAGCAACGAGAGGGGAGAGTGTGTCTACATACCCTCGTAGACCGAAAGCGGAAGCGTTAGCACAACACGGTTGATGTAGTCGTATGTCTTCACGGCCCGACCGATCAAGCACCGAAACTACGGCACCTCCGAGTTCTTACACACGTTCAGCTCGATGACGTCCCCCGTACTCCGATCCAGCAGAGTGTCGAGGGAGAGTTTCGTCAGCACAAATACCCAAATCACTCAGAACCTTTCCGATGTCCGAATATAGTCGTCCAATATACCGATCTTTACGTCTCGACCATTTCGAGACTCCTCGTCATGTCCCCGATCTCATCCGGGACTCCGAACTACCTTCGGTACATCAAAATACATAAACTCATAATATAACCGTCATCAAACTTTAAGTGTGCAGACCCTACGGGTTCGAGAACAATGTAGACATGACCGAGACACGTCTCCGGTCAATAACCAATAGCGGAACCTGGATGCTCATATTGGCTCCCACATATTCTATGAAGATTTTTATCGGTCAAACCGCATAACAACATACATTGTTCCCTTTGTCATCGGTATGTTACTTGCCCGAGATTCGATCGTCGGTATCTCAATACCTAGTTCAATCTCGTTACCGGCAGGTCTCTTTACTCGTTCCATAATACATCATCCCGCAACTAACTCATTAATTACAATGCTTGCAAGGCTTATAGTGATGTGCATTACTGAGTGGGCCCAGAGATCCTCTCCGACAATCTGAGTGACAAATCCTAATCTCGAAATACGCCAACCCAACAAGTACCTTCGGAGACACCTATAGAGCACCTTTATAATCACCCAGTTACGTTGTGATGTTTGGTAGCAAACAAAGTGTTCCTCCGGTAAACGGGAGTTGCATAATCTCATAGTTATAGGAACATGTATACTAAAGAAAGCAATAGGAACATACTAAACAATCAAGTGCTAAGCTAACGCAATGGGTCAAGTCAATCACATCATTCTCCTAATGATGTGATCCCATTAATCAAATGACAACTCATGTCTATGGTTAGGAAACTTAACCATCTTTGGTTAACGAGCTAGTCAAGTAGAGGCATACTAGTGACACTATGTTTGTCTATGTATTCACACATGTATTATGTTTCTGGTTAATACAATTCCAGCATGAATAATAAACATTTATCATGAAATAAGGAAATAAATAATAACTTTATTATTGCCTCTAGGGCATATTTCCTTTAGTTTGAGCCCTGATGTGCCTACTCATTCATGCTTGTTTGTCATGCCTGCTATGCCTAGAGTTGTGTCAGGTCTGATTCATCGGGGATGAATTGGAACAGTGATGAACATGTCCTATTGTGTGAGCTAAGTGTTTGAACACAATTTGGTAAAGGTAGCGGTGAGAGGCCATGTAGGAGTAGATGGTGGGTTGTCTCATTGAAGCCGTCCTCGGGAACTGAGTTCTGTGTTTGTGATCCATGAACAGCTACTACCACTCATTGGGATCCTTAATTGACCCTCTCGGCTTCTTAATCACCCTTGTCCTCTGTCTAGGAGTTGCAAGTAGTTTCTAGTGTTTGTAGTATGCTGGAGGCCGTGCGCAGCACTGACCCGAGGGGTGGGCTGTAATGCGGTAGGCACGTGGCACGGTGTACCGGGCACCTGTTTGGTGTCTCGGGAACCCTGCTCACATCGTTCGGGGCCGTATGTGGAAACTTCGGCCTGGCTCCCTACGGATGGAACCTGAATAGGTGATAGACCTGGACTAGAGACTTGAGTGTTTAGGTAGGCCGTGGCCAACACCCTCGCCAGGCTTCCGCTTGAAGGTTGCCGAGATACATGACGTGTACATGGCGGTAAGTAGCGAGAGCATGTGTGAAGAAGTACACCCCTGCAGGGTTAACATCATCTATTCGAATAGCCGTGTCCGTGGTAAAGGACATCTGGGTTGCCTATACAGTTCATAGACAAGTGAAAGTGGATACTCTAAAATACGCAAGATAAGCGTGAGTGCTATGGATGGCGATCTTGTACGGAGACGGGAGCAGATCCATAGTGGTGTATTGATATGGTGAATATGTGGACTCGTGTGCGCCACCTCAAAAGAGTTACTTGCAGTCGTAGTTCAGGTTAGCCACCGAGTCAAAGCTGGCTTGCTGTAGTTAAACCCCACCATCCCTTTGTTGATAATGATGCATATGTAGTTAGTTCTGATGTAAGTCTTGCTGGGTACATTTGTACTCATGTTTGCCTATTTTATGTTTTGCAGAGAGACTTCAGTTTCACTAGTAGTTCCGTGTGGACTTCGACGTTTAGCTTGTTACCTCAGCTACGATCTTGTGCCCTCGGCAGGATCTGGTAGATAGTCAGGCTTCTCAGCCCTTTTCATTTGTAGATGTCTGTACTCAGACATGTTAAGCTTTCGTTTGTGCTTTGACTTGTATGCTCTGAATGTTGGGTCATGAGACCCATGTTTGTAATATCTCGCTCCTCGGAGCCTATTGAATAAAATACTTGAGTTGTAGAGTCATGTTGTGATGCCATGTTGTATTTGCAGATATCGAGCATATTGTGTGTATGTTATTGAAATGCTTGGTATGTGTGGGATCTGACTATCTAGTTGTTTATCCTTGGTAGCCTCTCTTACCGGGAAATGTCTCCTAGTGCTTCCACTGAGCCTTGGTAGCTTGCTACTGCTCCAGAACACTTAGGCTGGCCGGCATGTGTCCTTCTTTGTTCCTGTGTCTGTCCCTTCGGGAAAATGTCACGTGGTGTCTATCGGAGTCCTGTTAGCCTGCTACAGCCTGGGTCACCAGAGTCCTGCTAGCCCAGTTGCTACAGCCTGGATTCACTCGCTGATGATCGACACGTTCGTTGGTGGGTCATGTATGCCTGTCCCTGCAAGTTAGTGCCACTTTGGGTTCACGACTAGCCATGTCAGCCCGGGCTCCTTGTCATATGGATGCTAGCGACACTATCATATACGTGTGCCAAAAGGCACAAACGGTCCCGGGCAAGTAAGGCGACACTCGTGGGAATAACGTGCGTGAGGCCGCAAAGTGATATGAGGTGTTACATGCTAGATCGGTGTGGCTTTGAGTCGGGGTCCTGACATTTTGGTAATGTCATGGAACACTTCTACGACAACACAGGTATGACTATCTTGATTCTGTCATAAAATTATCATGGATGTACATGCATGATAGAAAATGTGACCTACTGTGGCAAACACGTATCATCACGGAAGTGTATTTTTTTGTAGTGCAAGTAAACTTACCGATAGACAAAGACGAAAGAGGGGATGCCTTCTGGGGCATCCCCAAGCTTAGGCTTTTGGTTCTCCTTGAATTTTACCTTGGCGTGCCTTGGGCATCCACAAGCTTAGGCTCTTGCCACTCCTTATTCCAAAATCCATCAAATCTTTACCCAAAACTTGAAAACTTCACAACACAAAACTTCAACAAAATTCTCATGAGCTCCGTTAGTATAAGAAAATAAACCACCACTTTAAGGTACTGTAATGAACTCATTATTTATTTATATTGGTGTTAAACCTAATGTATTCCAACTTCTATATGGTTCATACCCCCCCCCCCCCCGATACTACTCATAGATTCATCAAGATAAGCAAACAACACACGAAAAACAGAATCTGTCAAAAATAGAACAGTCTGTAGCAATCTGTAACTTTAGAATACTTATGTAACTCCAAAAATTCTGAAATAAACTGCTGGATGTGAGGTATTTGTATATTAATCATCTTCAAAAAGAATCAACCTAAAATTACTCTTCTGTAAAAAAAATGACAGCTATTCTCGTGAGCGCAAAAGTTTCTGCTTTTTACAGCAAGATCGCAAATACTTCACTCAAGTCTTCCCAAAGGTTCTACTTTGCACAAGCACTAATTAAAACATAAAATCACATCTAAACATAAGCTAGATGAATTATTTATTACTAAACTGGAGCAAAAAGTAAAGGACAAAAATAAAATTGGGTTGTCTCCGAACAAGCGCTATCGTTTAATGCCCCTAGCTAGGCATAAAAACACGAATAGATCTAGGTATTGCCATCTTTGGTATGCAATACATAAGTGGCTCTCATAATAGATTCATAAGGCAATTTTATTTTCTTCCTAGGTAAGTGTTCCATGCCCTTCCTTACGGAAGTTGGAATCTAATGTTTCCTTCTTCCATATCAATAATTGCACCAGTCGTTCTAAGGAAAGGTCTACCAAGAATAATAGGACATGTAGTATTGCAATCTATATCAAGAACAATGAAATATACAGGTACATAATTCCTATTTGAAACAATAAGAACATAATTAATCCTTCCCATAGGTTTCTTAATGGTAGAATCCGCAAGATGCAAATTTAAAGAACAATCGTCAAATTCACGGAAACCTAGCGCATCACACAAAGTTTTTGGAATCGTAGAAACACTAGCCCCCAAATCACACAAAGCATAACATTCATAATCTTTAATCATTATTTTAATAGTAGGTTCCCACTCATCATAAAGTTTTCTAGGAATAGAAACTTCTAGTTCAAGCTTTTCTTCATAATATTGCATCAAAACATCAACGATATGTTCAGTAAAATCTTTATTTTGATTATAAGCATGAGGAGAATTTAACACGGATTGCAACAAGGAAATACAATCTATCAAAGAGAAATTATCATAATTAAATCCCTTGAAATCCAAAATAGTGGGTTCATTGCTATTTAATGTTTTGACCTCTTCAATCCCACTTTTATCAATTTTTGCATCTAGATCTAAAAACTCTGAATCATTGGGACACCTTTTAACTAAAGTTGACTCATCCCCAGTCCCATCTTTATCAAGATTCATATTGGAAAACAAAGATTTAATAGGAGTCACATCGGTCACTTTTAGATCTTCATCATTATTATAATGAAAACTAGAAGAACATGCTTTCACAAACCAATCTTTTTTAGCATGCATCCTAGAGGTTCTTTCTTTGCACTCATCAATGGAAATTCTCATGGCTTTGAGAGACTCCTTGATATCATGCTTAGGTGTAATATATATGAGTTTAAAAGAATCAACATCAAGAGAAATTCTATCCACGTTCCTAGCCAACTCATCAATCTTAAGCAATTTTTCTTCAATCAAAGCATTCAAATTCTTTTGCGAACTCATAAATTCTTTAACACTATTCTCAAAATCAGAGGGCATCTTATTAAAATTTCCATAAGAGTTGTTGTAGGAATTACCATAATTATTAGAGGAATTCCTAGGAAACGGCCTAGGATTAAAATTTCCTCTATACGTGTTGTTACCAAAATTGTTCCTACCAACAAAATTCAAATCCATAGATTCATTATTATTCACAATCAAAGTAGACAAAGGCATATCATTAGGATCAGAAGAAACACTTTTATTAGCAAATAATTTCATAAGTTCATCCATCTTTCCACTCAAAACATTAATCTCTTCAATCGCATGGACTTTTTTACTAGTGGATCTTTCGGTGTGCCATTGAGAATAATTAACCATAATATTATCTAGGAGCTTACTAGCCTCTCCTAAAGTGATTTCCATAAAAGTGTCTCCCGCTGCCGAATCTAAAAGATTTCTAGAAGCAAAATTCAATCTGGCATGAAACTTTTGTATAATCATCTACAAATTCAAACCATGTGTAGGGCAATTATGTATCATTAGTTTCATCCTCTCCCAAGCTTGTGCAACATGCTCATGATCAAGTTGCTTAAAATTTATAATATCGTTCCTAAGGGAGATGATCTTAGCGGGAGGAAAATACTTAGAGATAAAATCATCTTTGCTCTTATTCCATGAATCAATACAATTTTTAGGCAAAGATGAAAACCAAGTTTTAGCACGATCTCTAAGTGAAAATGGAAATAGCTTCAATTTCACAATATCATTATCCACATCTTTCTTCTTTTTCATATCGCACAAATCAACAAAGTTGTTTAGATGGGTTGCGGCATCTTCACTAGGAAGGCTAGAAAATTGATCTTTCATAACAAGATTCAACAAAGTGGTATTAATTTCACAAGATTCAACATCGGTAGTAGGAGCAATCGAAGTGCTAATAAAATCATTGTTGTTGGTACTGAAAAAGTCACACAATTTAGTATTGTCTTGAGCCATCATAACAAGCAATCAATCCAACACACAAGCACACAAGAAGCAAGCGAGAAGAGACAAACGGAAGAGGGGCGAAGAAAAGGCAAAGGTTTTCGAAAATCGTTTTAGAAGTGGGGAGAGGAAAAGAGAGGCGAATGGCAAATAATGTAATGCAAGGGAGAAGAGTTTATGATGGGTACTTGGTATGGCTTGACTTGGCGTAGATCTCCCCGGAAACGGTGCCAGAAATCCTTCTTGCTACTTCTTGAGCTTGTGTTCATTTTCCCTTGAAGAGGAAAGGGTGATGCAGCAAAGTAGCGTAAGTATTTCCCTCAGTTTTGAGAACCAAGGTATCAATCCTGTAGGAGACGACGCACACGTTACTGAATACATGAACAAACAATCAAGAACTTGCAACCAACGCGATAAAGAGGTTGTAAATCCCTTCACGGCCACTCGCAAAAGTGAGATCTGATAGAGATAATAAAGTAAACATTTTTGGTATTTTTGTTGTATAGATTGAAAAGTAAAGATTGCAAAATAATAAACGAGATTCAATAATATGGAAAAGAGACTTCAATATAATGGAAAAGAGACCCGGGGGCCATAGGTTTAGTGGCTTCTCTCGAGATAGCATGTATTACGGTGGGTGAACAAATTACTGCCGAGCAATTGATAGAAAAGTGCATAATTATGATGACATCTAGGGCAATGATCAAGAACATAGGCATCACGTCCGTGTCAAGTAGACTGACTCCTGCCTGCATCTACTACTATTACTCCACACATCAACAGCTATCCAGCATGCATCTAGAGTATTAAGTTCATAAGAACGGAGTAACGCATTAAGCAAGTTGACATGATGTAGAGGGATAAACTCAAGCAATTGATATAAACCCCATATTTTTATCCACGATGGCAACAACACAATACGTGCCTTGCTGCCCCTACCGTCACTGGGAAAGGACACCGCAAGATTGAACCCAAAGCTAAGCACTTCTCTCATGGCAAGAAAGATCAATCTAGTAGGCCAAACTAAACCGATAATTCGAAGAGACTTGCAAAGATATCAAATCATCCATATAAGAATTCAGAGAAGAACCAAATAACATTCATAGATAATCTTGATCATAAATCCACATTTCATCGGATCTCGTCAAACACAACGCAAAAGAATATTACATCGAATAGATCTCTAAGAACATCGAGGAGAACTCTGTATTGAGAATCAAAGAGAGAGAAGAAGCCATCTAGCTAATAACTATGGACCCGAAGGTCTGTGGTAAACTACTCACGCTTCATCGGAGAGGCAATGGTGTTGATGTAGAAGCCCTCCGTGATCGAATCCCCCTCCGGCAGATCGCCAGAAAAGGCCCCAAGATGGGATCTCACGGGTACAGAAGGTTGCGGCGGTGGAAAAGTCGTTTCATGGCTCCCCCTGGTGTTTTTAGGGTATAAAAGTATATAAAGGCGAAAGAAGTAGGTCAGTGGAGCTACGAGGGGCCCATGAGGGTGGGGGCGCGCCTACCCCCCCCCCTCCTGGGCGCGCCCTCCTTCCTTGTGAACGCCTCGTTGCATCTCTGACTTCAACTCCAAGTCTTATGGTTTGCTTTCGGTCCAAGAAAGATCATCGCGAAGGTTTCATTCCGTTTGGACTCCGTTTGGTATTCCTTTTCTGCAAAACTCTAAAATAGGCAAAAAAACAGAAACTCGCACTAGGCCTCCGGTTAATAGGTTTGTCCCAAAAATAATATAAAAGAGCATGGAACAATCAAAAATTGTAGATACGTTGGAGACGTATCATTCATCCACCGTCTACTGCCTCGCTCCAGCCTCCATGGGCTACTGTTCATCCACCGCCGACTTCCTCCAGCCTCCACATGTCACTATTCATGCACCCTCGACTTCCTCCACCCTCCACCAGCTACTATTCACCACACGGTCCTATTCATCTAGCCTCCATCGGCTACTATTCAACCAGCCCTCCACATGGGGTCCTGTTCAACCAGCCCTCCACGGGGTCATGTTCATCCAGCCCCCAACTGGCTCAGGTGTGTGGTGGCCTCCTCTCGATTGGGGTCCTGTTCATCCAGCGGCAACGACCTCTACTACCACGAGGTCCTGTTCATCCAACCCCCACCGAGAACTTTTCATCCAACCCCCAACAACGCTCACTATTCATCAAGAGGAAGCAGGTTTGATCGGCTTTAGTTAGCAGCAATGGCGAACGAATCGCTCGATTGGGTGCATTTAACAGCCATGGATTGATCAATCGCTCGGCTTCAGTAACGCGTAGCCAGTGCAAACGCTCGGGTTCAGTAAGCGAATGCCTCGCTCGGGTTTAGTTAGAGCCCAACGCCTCACACACACGCACGTATGTGTACAAGAGAAACGCACAATCCCTCCTCGCATTGCTCGGCCCCAACCACCCATCATAACTGGGAACTCCCCAAAAGTTTCCTCACCCTGGCTTCTACCACGACTTTTTTTCGTCATGGACAACCCAAAGAATGTCATGCATGTGTGTCCCCGGCCCGCCCAGGACGAAAAGCCCATTTCCTGTCATGATTTTTTGTCACAGAAGTAGGAGCCCACCACATCTATGATGATACATGCTTTTGTCACAATTATCGTCATAGAAGTGTCATAAGCATGACAGGAAAAAATCGTTTGGCCCAAAATGTCACGGATGTGTCTTTTTTTTTTTGTGGTGATGCCATGGAGCCCCTTCCGAAGGAGATCGTCGAGCGCATGCTAGACATGGAGGAGGTGGCAGAAATCAATGAGCGCCAGCCGGAGTAGTACTCTTTGTTTAGAGCACCGACCTTTTGTTAGAGTAATGTTTAGGTCAGCTAGCTCTGTTTAATTGCTGAACTTAATCGATTAAGAAGTGTGGGTGTGTTGTAGGCTCTTTTGTGTACCCAAATTATGCAATGACATGGATGACCACTGTAACCAGGGAAATTCAGACCAAAATTTGCATGTTCAAACTCATCACACATGGGGTAAGCTATATGAATCGTTTGTGATGTTCACATATTGTATAAAGTGCTGAACAAGGGACCGTGTCTGATGACACTTTGTGTGCCAGTATTTTGCTGCACAGAGCCAAAATTTTTTGCTTCCACGGAAATATCTACTTCCCCCCTCCTCGTGACCAAAAGACACATTTCCCCTGTTTCCGCCTACCTTTCCAAGTTCAAACCTTCATTGCTTGCTTGCAGCGCCGCCTCCTACTAGTGACGCTCCTTCCCGCTGCTCAGCCTCATCGATCTAGGTAGGTAATCCACACCCGACCCCCATCCTCCTCCTCCTTATACATCCCACATGCCCCGACCGCCGGCACGACACCTTCCACGCAAATCACCGACCCATCCTCCAAATAAGCAACACCCTAAGCCATGGTGCATGCAGTATAGCCAGGAGCTCAAGGAGCATTTGGCAGTGGAGAAGCAAATCACGGTCGCCTGCGTGGATGGGGTCGCTATGGCTGCCATTCGTGTCGGCCCCTAGATCTTGGAGGAGCACCTCGCTGTCGAGGCCACCATAAACGCCTCGTGTGCTGATGTCGCCACGCAGTTGGCTGCTTTAAACGAGAGTTCATGGAATTTTCTCGAGGCCACCATCGGTGCCTTCGACAAAGACTACAAGGTTTTTTCTCAGTATGCCTGTGCTTACCTCAACTCGAGAGCCAGCAAGTTGGTGCCCGGAGCGGCTCAAGCAACTCACTACTACGAGGAGGGCACCCATGATGTGGAGGCCTCGCCCTCTTCCAAATCCAGGGAGCCAATCATCATCGATATCTCCGATGATGAGGAGTAGCCTATCTTATTAGCTCACTATAAGGACCTATGTTCGACTAGCTAGCTACGCTGGTTAAGCATGTGCGGTTTACCTATTGCATGTGCTGCTCCTGCCTTTACCTAACAAATTCTAGTGAATTGTCCTATGTATTGTTACCATGCAATCTGATCCTCTAGTTATGTTCTATATGTTGTGCAATGTGGTGCTCACTTATTAACTATTTGGTTAATTTGTTGTCGTGTTCAGTTAACTGTTTGGTTCAATTCTACAATGTGATGTTCAATTCTTGTGGGTTCAATTTTGTATTGTCTTGTATGTGAAAAATAAATCGAATTTGGATGTAAAAAATACATGTGGAACAAATACAATAGCTATATTTCCAAGTTGTTAAGCATGCTTGGTTTGGTTAACAATATGATCTTCTAGTATGTTAAATATTGTGCAATATTGATACGTCTCCAACGTATCTATAATTTTTGATTGTTCCATGCTATTATAATACCCGTTTTGGATGTTTATGGGCTTTACTAAGCACTTTTATATTATTTTTGGGACTAACCTATTAACCGGAGGCCCAGCCCAAATTGCTACTTTTTGCCTATTTCAGTGTTTCGCAGAAAAGGAATATCAAACGGAGTCCAAACGGAATGAAACCTTCGGAAGAGTTATTTTTGGAACACATGCAATCCAGGAGACTTGTAGTTGACATCAAGAAGCAAACGAGGAAGCCAGGAGGCAGGGGGGCGCGCCCCAGGGGGGTGGGCCCCCCCACCCTAGTGGGCCCCTCGTGGCTCCCCTGACCGACTTCCTCCACCTATATATATTCACATACCCTGAAAACATCCAGGAGCACCACGAAACCCTATTTCCAACGCCGCAACCTTGTTGTACCCGTGAGATCCCATCTTGGGGCCTTTTCCGGTGCTCCGCCGGAAGGGGAATCAATCACGGAGGGCTTCTACATCAACACCATAGCCTCTCCGATGAGTTGTGAGTAGTTTACCACAGACCTTCGGGTCCATAGTTATTAGCTAGATGGCTTTTTCTCTCTCTTTGAATCTCAATACAAAGTTCTCCTCGATCTTCTTGGAGATCTATTCTATGTAACTCTTTTTGCGGTGTGTTTTTCGAGATCCGATGAATTGTGGGTTTATGATCAAGTTTATCTATGAGAAATATTTGAATCTCCTCTGAATTCTTTTATGTATGATTGGTTATCTTTGCAAGTCTCTTCGAATTATCAGCTTGGTTTGGCCTACTAGATTGATCTTTCTTGCAATGGGAGAAGTGCTTAGCTTTGGGTTCAATCTTGCGGTGTCCTTTACCAGTGGCAGCAGGGGCAGCAAGGCACGTATTGTATCGTTGCCATCGAGGATAAAAAGATGGGGTTTATATCATATTGCTTGAGTTTATCCCTCTACATCATGTCATCTTGCCTAATGTGTTACTCTGTTCTTATGAACTTAATACTCTAGATGCATGCTGCATAGCGGTCGATGTGTGAGGTAATAGTAGTAGATGCAGAATCGTTTCGATCTACTTGTCGCGGATGGCATGCATATATACATGATCATGCTTAGATATTCTCAAAACTATGCAATTTTCTATCAATTGCTCGACAGTAATCTGTTCACCCACCGTAATAATTATGCTATCTTGAGAGAAGCCACTAGTGAAACCTATGGGCCCCAGGTCAATTTCCATCATATAAGTTTTTGATCTACTTTATTTTGCAATCTTTACTTTCTAATCTATATCATAAAAATAAGAAAAATATTTATCTTATTATTATCTCTATTAGATCTCACTTCCGCAAGTGGCCGTGAAGGGATTGACAACTCCTTTATCGCGTTGGTTGCGAGGTTCTTGTTTGTTTGTGTAGGTACGAGGGACTTGTGTGTAGCCTCCTACTGGATTGATACCTTGGTTCTCAAAAACTGAGGTAAATACTTACGCTACTTTGCTGCATCACCCTTTCCTCTTCAAGGGAAAACCAATGCAGTGCTCAAGAGGTAGCAAGAAGGATTTCTTGCGCCGTTGCCGGGGAGGTCTACGCACAAGTCAAGACATACCAAGTACCCATCACAAACTCTTCTCCCTCGCATTACATTATTTGACATTTGCCTCTCGTTTTCCTCTTCCCCACTTCACCCTTGCCATTTTATTTGCCCTCTCTTTTTCGTTCGCCTCTTTTTCGCTTGCCTCTTGTGTGCTCGTGTGTTAGATCATTTATTTCGTCGTCATGGCTAGATCTTTCCTCCTTCGTGCGTCTCCCGATTTTGAAGTCCTCCACTTCAAATAAAGACAAGGAGAAAACTTAAAAGATGCTTGGTATTGGATGTTAGAATCCTATCGTGGTTGCATTATAGAAGGAGATTTCAAGATTTACTTCGCAATTTTTATGTTGGGCTAACCATATCCCATAAACAACTCCTTGATTTTGCCGCCAAGGGGAATTTTATAGAAATTGATCCTAGCTTTGCTTATGAAATTATAGAGGGGATAGTAGGAGTACTTCCCCTACAAAAGGGACCACCCCTTACTCAAGAAGGAACCCAAATCTTAGAGAAATTATGTGAATTGCAAAAATCTATTGAACCTCTTAAAAATGTTGGTGGGAATCTCAACCGCATGAATACTTTGATTACACTTTGCAATAAGTGGTTGGATGCTCTAGATCTAAAGATCTCTGAGAATGAAAGAAAACGCAAGGAACCTCCCGGATCCCAGCATAACTCCATTAAAAAGACAAATACCAAAGATGGCAATACTTAGATCTATTGTCGCTTTTATGCCTACCTAGGGGCGTTAAACGATAGCGCTTGTTGGGAGGCAACCAAATTTTATTTTTCTTCTTTACTTTTTGCTCCTGTTTAGTATTAAATAATTCATCTAGCTTCTGTTTAGATGTGGTTTTATGCTTTAATTAGTGTTTGTGCCAAGTAGAACCTATAGGCTAACCTTGGGTGATAGTTAATTTGATCTTGCTGAAAAACAAAAACTTTTGCACACACGAGAATAATTTTAATAAATCAAAGAAACATGATTTTTAGTTGATTATTTTTGCACAAGATTAATAGACAAATTGCCTAGGACTTCCTATTTTGGTAGAATTTTTAGGGTTCCAGAAGTATTCTAAAGTTATAGATTACTATAGACTGTTTGGTTTTTGACAGATTCTGTTTTTCGTGTGTTGTTTGCTTATTTTGATGAATCTATGGCTAGTATCGGGGGGTATGAACCTTAGAGAAGTTGGAATACAGTAGGTTTAACACCAATATAAATAAATAATGAGTTTGTAACATCCCAAATTTTCAATTTGGAATGTTATGCATTAGATCATTATTGCATATCATATTTTATTGCATTTTGGCTTGATCCTAGAAATTCTACGCAACTCAAGGACCTACGGAGAGAGTTGAGAATTTTGTTATTTTCATATTTGAGTTTTTCCCAAATTTTGAAAAGAGGATCAATTGGTTTTAAGTATTTTTCTTTCCTAATATTTCTAAAATAAAAACATATGAGAGGAGATAAAATGACTTCTCCAAAATAAATGAAATATTAGAGGAAAAATATTAAAATCAACTTATTATTTTATTTGGAGTTTATTGCAATTTTATTTGAATTAGAAAAAGTGCACGTTTTCAAAAATTGCACTTTTAGGCCAAGAAAATGTTCATCTTGTTCTAAATATTTTATTTAGATGGTGAAAGTTTGTTTTGGCATTTTTAGATTTTTATTTATTTTTCTAGGATTTATTTAAGTTTCGGCAGAATTATTTAAAAAAAAATCTCCCCGCGGACCGAACTGGGCCGAAGGCCCAGCCGGCCCACCTGCCCGCGCCGCCTCGCCCGAGCGTGGCTGAGCCGGACTCCGGCCGGAGTCCGGGCCAGCGCCGCCGCCGCCGAGGATAGATCCATTGCAGCTTTCATCCAGGAGTTAAACCAGCACATTCGACGCCAGGAGAACCAGATGTGCGCAGGCATGATAGATCTGAAGAAGGCAATGACCAGGATCACGGAGCTGGAAGAAGAACTCAAGTCTACACGCGATGGATAATAGGAGGAAATGGTAACACTATTGGAGAAGAATGACGACCTGATAAAGAAGATTGGAGTGTTCATGGGAGACCCCGCACCAAGGGGAGAAGACGACTATTCAACCTATCCGGAGAACTACATCATCATCGACGACACCGACTCGGACCCTGACGATAGTGATAATGACTTTGTTGATGAAGCTGGAGCAGATATCATGGAGTCTTCGACCGATCAATTTTTCTAGTCGACCACCATAACATTAGTAGTATTCCCCCATGTAAATAGTATAGTCCGAGCACTTTTGTAACGATAGTTAGACCGATGTATGCCCTTGTTTGAAATTGATTCAAGTGATATGTTTGTGTTTGTCTCATGTGCATATGGGTAGTGTTTTCTCTCTAGACCTCATTCTATTCAATATTCTCATCTTCTCTAAACCCCTAAGATGCCTCCGAGACGCGACAATGGATTTGCTTTCCCACCGGAGCTCACTCAGTTGATCCAGCAGCAGAATGCACTTATGCAGATACTAGTTCAGAATCAGAATCAGGGGAACAACAACAACAATAACCCACCACCTCCACCACCACCTATTGATCACTTAGCTCGTTTTCTAAGGCTGAATCCACCGGTGTTCTCCAGTAGCACCGAGCCAATAGTTGCAGACGATTGGCTCCGCAAGATTGGAAGGGAGTTGACCACTGCACGATGCAAAGATGCGGAGAGAGTGCGGTTTGCCACACATCAGTTGGATGGACCCGCAGCATCATGGTGGGAGAATTTCACAGCCACTTACCCCATCGACACTGTCACATGGGATCAGTTTCAGCAGGATTTCCGTACTTCCGACGTTTCAGCAGGAGCTATGGCCATGAAGAAGCGTGAGTTTTGCAACTTGCGCCAAGGAGGACGCACAGTTGGCCAGTATGTAGATGATTTTAGTAAGCTAGCACGTTATGCCCCAGATGACGTTGCTACGGATGCAGCTAAGCAGGAGAAGTTTCTGGAAGGACTGAATGATGAGCTGAGCATGCAGTTGATGGTGGCAACCTTCAACAACTACCAGGAGTTGTTAGATAGAGATCTCATGATTGAAGGGAAGCAGCAGCAGATTGACAATCGCAAGAGGAAGTATGGACAAGGGAAGTACAATTCTGGAGCTCAGCAGAAGCCTCGTTTTACCCCGAACTCGGGAGGACAGTTTCAGCATAACCATGGAGGTCACAACCACAATGGAGGAAGTTCACACAACCATAGTGGCCCCAAGAATGGGAATGGTAATGGAGGAAGCAATGGACAGAACCGTTCCAACCCAGCAACACCAGCTAAGAAGGATCTGAGCCACATTACTTGCTACAAGTGCCAGAAGACTGGACATTATACCAATGAATGTCCTGAAGCTAAGAATGGAAATGGCAATGGAAGCTCTGGGAAGAAGTTGAACCCTTTTAACTGGGGACAGGTGAACCACGTTAACGTGGAGGAGGTTGAAGCCCAGCCAGATGCAGCAATAGGTAAGTTTTTGGTTAAGTCATTTATTGCAATCGTTCTTTTTTATACCGGTGCATCACATTCATACATATCAAGGGGATTTGTGGATAAGTATAAACTGCCCACCAAAGTTCTTAGAGCACCTATGTTAGTAAGCTCGCCAGGAGCAGAGTATATGGCAAGCCAAGGATGTTTTTAGATGCCATTGACCATAGGTAGGCATGTTTTCCCCTCAGATCTGATAATTTGGAGTCGCAAGGTTTGGATGTGATTTTGGGTATGGATTGGCTATCGATGTATAGAGGAAACATCGATTGCGCCAGTAAGTCGATTTTACTCACCACCCCAGAAGGAAGAAGGATTAAGTATGTATCCCGGCATGTGCCGAAGAGGACTCAAGTGAATTCCTTATCAGGAGTTGTGCAGGAGGAAGTACCAGTGGTGAAGGATTTCCCTAATGTATTTCCAGAGGAGTTGCCAGGCATGCCAGCGGATAGAGACATTGAGTTTTTGATTGAGCTTTTGCCAGGCACAGGGCCAATATCTAAGAGACCGTATCGGATGCCGGCAAAGGATTTGGAGGAAATTAAGAAGAATATTAAGGAGCTACTAGATAAAGGTTATATTCACCCAAGTTCATCACCTTGGGGATCACCAGTGCTTCTAGTGGAGAAGAAAGATGGATCGTTGAGGATGGTTGTTGATTATCGTGGATTGAATGAAGTTACCATCAAGAACAAGTACCCACTGCCGATGATCAATGATCTGTTTGATCAGTTGCAAGGAGCGAAAGTACTTTCCAAGATCGATCTACGATCAGGATACCACCAGTTGAAGATTCGAGAGCAGGATATA
This sequence comes from Triticum timopheevii, assembly GCA_963921465.1. NCBI lineage: Eukaryota > Viridiplantae > Streptophyta > Magnoliopsida > Poales > Poaceae > Triticum > Triticum timopheevii. The sequence continues at coordinate 362,647,887 of OY997274.1, read as the reverse complement.
CCTAACACAGCTTTTACCACAAGGTACGGGCTATATGAGTATACCGTTATGTCATTTGGTCTGACTAACGCACCTGCCTATTTCATGAACATGATGAACAAGGTGTTTATGGAGTTTTTGGATAAGTTTGTCGTGGTGTTCACTGATGACATATTATTCTACTCGAAGAATGAAGAGGAGCATAAGGAGCATTTGCATTTGGTACTTGGGAAGCTCATAGAACATCAATTATATGCCAAGTTCAGCAAGTGTGAGTTTTGGTTGAAGGAAGTTGGATTCCTCGGACATGTTATATCCGGAGAAGGAATAGCAGTAGACCCCACCAAAGTTGTCAATGTGACAAATTGGGAAGCACCCACGTCAGTTGTAGAGATCCGGAGTTTTCTTGGACTCGCAGGATACTACCGGAGGTTCATTGAGAATTTCTCGAAGATTGCAAAACCCATGACGGAGTTGTTCAAGAAGGACACCAAGTTCAATTGGACTGAGGAATGTGAGGCCAGTTTCCGGGAGTTGAAGAACACTTGGTTACATCACCGGTGTTGATTCTGCCAAATCAATGCAAGGATTATGTAGTATATTGCGACGCTTCACGTCGAGGACTTGGAGCAGTGCTTATGCAGGAGGGAAGAGTTGTTTCTTATGCCTCACGACAGCTTAAACCCCATGATTTGAACTATGCTACACATGATTTGGAGTTAGCAGCCGTAGTGCATGTGTTGAAGACATGAAGACATTTTCTCATCGGAAACCATTGTGAGGTGTATACAGATCACAAGAGTTTGAAGTATATTTTCACGCAGAAGGAGTTGAATCTCAGGCAAAGGAGATGGTTGGAGCTCATTAAGGATTACAATATGAGATTGCATTATCATCCCAGAAAGGCTAACGTAGTAGCTGATGCGTTGAGCCGCAAGAGCCATGTCAACACCCTCTTGACTGGAGAGTTACCCAAGGAGTTAGCAGAGGATCTTCGCAAGCTATGTTTGGAAATAGTTCCGAGAGGCTATGTAGCAGCCTTGGAGATTCAGTCTACTTTGATGGATAAGATCAAAAAAGCTTAGAAGACAGACAATGAGATTGCCGAGATAAAGGAAAGGATGAGCAAAGGAAAAGCTAAAGGATTTCGTGAGGATGAGCACGATACCTTATGGTTTGAGGACCGCGTATATGTGCCTAATGATCCAAAGATCAGGAAGTTGATTCTGCAAGAAGCCCATGATTCGCTGTACTCGATTCACCCAGGAAATACCAAGATGTATCTAGATTTGAAGGACAGTTTTTGGTGGACCGGAAGAAGAAAGATATTGCGGAGTATGTAGCAGTTTTGATGTATGTCAGAGAGTAAAGGCAGAGCACCAGAAGCCCGCAGGTTTACTACAGCCATTGCCGAATCCCGAATGGAAGTGCGATAAGCTATGCATGGATTTTATCATGGGATTGCCCAGGACTCGCTCAAGCTATGTCTCGATTTGGGTTGTAGTCGATCGTTTGATGAAGGTAGCTCATTTCATCCCAGTGAAGACCACTTATACCAATGCTAAGTTGGCAAAGATATACATGACCAGGATCGTATGTCTACATGGAGTTCCAAGGACCATTGTATCAGATAGAGGAACCCAATTTACCTCAAAGTTCTGGAATCAGTTGCATGAAACTTTAGGTACCAGGCTAGAGTTTAGTACAGCCTTTCATCCACTAACAGATGGACAGACCGAGAGAGTCAATTAGATTCTGGAGGACATGTTGAGAGCTTGTGCGCTAGATTATGGATCTAGTTAGGACGACAATTTACCATATGTAGAGTTTTCTTACAACAACAGTTACCAATCCAGTTTGAAGATGGCCCCTTTCGAAGCTTTGTATGGAAGGAGGTGTAGGACACCGTTGTTGTGGGATGAAGTTGGAGACCATCAGTTGTTTGGACCGGATTTGATCAAAGATTCTGAAGAGAAGGTTAAGCTGATTCGCGATAGACTCAACGTAGCCCAATCCAGGCAGAAGAGCTATGCAGATTCTAAATGCAAGGAGACAGTTTACGAAGTCAGAGACAGAGTTTATCTTCGAGTGTCCGCGCTTTGAGGAGTTAAGCGTTTTGGATTTAAGGGAAAGTTAGCACCACGTTTTGTGGGACCATACAAAGTTTTGGAATGTATGGGAGAAGTTGCTTACAAGTTAGAATTGCCCGAAGGAATGTCAGGAGTTCATGATGTGTTCCATGTTTCTCAGTTGAAGAAGTGCCACGCAGAGATGGCTGATATTCCTCTGAGAGATACAGTGCGACTGGAGGTGATTCAGTTGGATAGAGATTTGACCTACGAGGAGAAACCAGTCAAGATTCTCGAGTTTGCCAGCCGAGTCACCCGCAGCAAAGTCATCAAGTTCTGCAAAGTTTAGTGGAGCCACCATACCGAAGATGAATCCACCTGGGAGCGAGAGGAAGACCTACGGAAGGATCACCCTCACCTATTTTCTAGCCAACCCGAACCTCGAGGGCGAGATTCATCTTAAGGGGGGTAGGTTTGTAACATCCCAAATTTTCAATTTGGAATGTTATGCATTAGATCATTATTGCATATCATATTTTATTGCATTTTGGCTTGATCCTAGAAATTCTACGCAACTCAAGGACCTACGGAGAGAGTTGGGAATTTCGCTATTTTCATATTTGAGTTTTTCTCAAATTTTGAAAAGAGGATCAATTGGTTTTAAGTATTTTTCTTTCCTAATATTTCTAAAATAAAAACAAATGAGAGGAGATAAAATGACTTCTCCAAAAATAAATGGAATATTAGAGGAAAAATATTAAAATCAACTTATTCTTTTATTTGGAGTTTATTGCAATTTCATTTGAATTAGAAAAATTGCACGGTTTCAAAAATTGCAATTTTAGGCCAAGAAAATGTTCATCTTGTTCTAAATATTTTATTTAGAAGGTGACAATTTGTTTTGGCATTTTTAGATTTTTATTTATTTTTCTAGGATTTATTTAAATTTCGGCGGAATTATTTAAAAAAAATCTCCCCGCGGACCGACCTGGGCCGAAGGCCCAGCCGCCCCACCTGCCCGCGCCGCCTCGCCCTAGCGTGGCCGAGCCGGACTCTGGCCGGAGTCCGGGCCAGCGCCGCCGCCACCGCCCGGGGTGCCCCCTCCCCCTAGTCGGACGCCCCCCCGACCCCTTTAAGTACCCTACCCGGCCGCCACTTCCGCCCCACCCAGCGCCGCCGCGCCGACGCCCCGCTGGAGCCCCGCCGCCCGCCGGACCTCGCCGGAGGTACCCGGAGCCGCCGCCGCCGTTTGACGTTTTTTTGAGAAAAACCGATTCGTTTTTTTTTGAAAAACCTAGTTTCGTTTTTTTTGTTTAGATCGGTAGTTTTTCCGGTTTATTTATTTAGCGAGCGTCCGCTCGTTTGTTCGTTTTAACGAACGTTATTCACCATTTAGCCACAGACAGCGAACGTTCGTTCGTTAGCCTATTCGTCAGTTTTCTTTTTCCAGGGTTTATCCACGACTATTTTCGATCGCGATTTCTGCCATGATGTTCATTTTAGTTTATATTTTCGCTCATTTATCAAAATGAGGCAATTCAAGCGCCTAGAGTTTCGTCTCGAAACCCTCTTTCTATTTAGCCAACATAAACAAGTTTTTGCTACTGTAAATTTTGACTTAAGTCGAGATTAGAAAACGAAGCTTGTTTCTTTCGCAGTTTGAGTTTCATTGTTTCGTTTGATTTGATTCTTTTTGCAAATCGGAGTTCTTAAGTTGAACTTTCTTGTTAGATCTCTTATTTGAGTTTTACCCGTGCTTGTTTTTGAGTGCTTATTGTATGCTTGTTTGTTTGTGATAGAGTACCCAGAGTGCGAAGCGTGCTACTACGAGTCTCTAGGTTTCACGGATCATCAGCAAGGTGATACATCCATTTTGCATCATGCTTTTATATCAATATTTATTGCATTATGGGCTGTTATTACACATTATATCTCAATACTTATGGCTATTCTCTCTTATTTTACAAGGTTTAACATGAAGAGGGGGAATGCCGGCAGCTGGAATTCTGGTTGGAAAAGGAGCAAATATTGGAAACCTATTCTGCACAACTCCTAAAATCCTGAAACTCCACAGAAGTTATTTTTGGAATTAATAAGAATTATTGAGCGAAGAAACTACCAGAGGGGGCCCACACCCAGGCCAGGAGGGTGGGGGGGCGCCCACCCCTACTGGGTGCGCCCCCTATCTCCTAGGCCCCCTGGTGGCCCTCCGGTGCCCATCTTCTGCTATATGAAGGCTTTTACCCTGGAAAAAAATCATAAGCAAGCTTACGGGACGAAACTCCGCCGCCACGAGGCGGAACCTTGGCGGAACCAATCTAGGGCTCCGGCAGAGCTGTTCTGCCGGGGAAACTTCCCTCCGGGAGGGGGAAATCATCACCATCGTCATCACCAACGATTCTCTCATCGGGAGGGGGTCAATCTCCATCAACATCTTCATCAGCACCATCTCCTCTCAAAACCCTAGTTCATCTCTTGTATCCAATCTTGTATCAAAACCACAAATTGGTACCTGTGGGTTGCTAGTAGTGTTGATTACTCCTTGTAGTTGATGCTAATTGGTTTACTTGGTGGAATATCATATGTTCAGATCCTTAATGCATATTATTACTCCTCTGATTATGAACATGAATATGCTTTCTGAGTAGTTACGTTTGTTCCTGAGGACATGGGTGAAGTCTTGCTATTAGTAGTCATGTGAATTTGGTATTCGTTTGATATTTTGATGAGATGTATGTTGTCTTTCCTCTAGTGGTGTTATGTGAACGTCGACTACATGACACTTCACCATTATTTGGGCCTAGAGGAAGGCATTGGGAAGTTATAAGTAGATGATGGGTTGCTAGAGTGATAGAAGCTTAAACCCTAGTTTATGCATTGCTTCGTAAGGGGCTGATTTGGATCCATATGTCTAATGATGTGGTTAGGTTTACCTTAATACTTCTTTTGTAGTTGTAGATGCTTGCAATAGGGGTTAATCATAAGAGGGATGCTTGTCCAAGTAAGGGCAGTACCCAAGCACCGGTCCACCCAGATAGCAAATTATCAAAGTACCAAACGTGAATCATATGAGCGTGACGAAAACTAGCTTGACGATAATTCCCAGGTGTCCTCGGGAGCTCTTTTCTCATTATAAGAAATAGTCCAGGCTTGTCCTTTGCTATAAAAAGGATTGGGCCACCTTGCTGCAGTTTATTTACTTTCATTGCTTGTTACCCGTTACAGTTTATCTTATCACAAAATAATCTATTACCTACAATTTCAGTGCTTGCAGAGATAACCTTACTGAAAACCGCTTGTCATTTCCTTCAGCTCCTCGTTGGGTTCGACACTCTTACTTATCGAAAGGACTATGATAGATCCCCTATACTTGTGGGTCATCAAGAATCTTTTCTGGCACCGTTGTCGGGGAGTGAAGCACCTTTGGTGAGTGGAACTTGGTAAGGAAACATTTATATAGCATGCTGAAATTTTCTGTCACTTGTTACTATGGAAACTAATCCTTTGAGGGGCTTGTTCGGGGTATATTTACCCTGACCAGAAGAGCAAAGAGTTTCTCCTCAACCTACTGAACCTACTGAGAATAATTACTTTGAGATTCCTTCGGGTATGATAGAGAAACTTCTAGCTAATCCCTTTGCAGGAGATGGAACATTGCATCCTGATTTACACCTTATCTTTGTGGATGAAGTTTGTGGATTATTTAAGCTTGCAGGTATTCCCGATGATGTTGTCAAAAGGAAGATCTTCCCTTTATCTTTGAAGTGGGATGCATTGACATGGTATAGGCTATGTGATGATACGGGATCTTGGAATTATAAACGATTGAAGTTGGAATTTCACCAGAAGTTCTATCCTATGCATCTTGTTCATCATGATCGTAATTACATATATAATTTCTGGCCTCGCGAAGGAGAAAGCATAGCTCAAGCTTGGGGGAGGCTTAAGTCAATGTTATATTCATGCCCCAATCATGAGCTCTCCAGAGAAATGATTATTCAAAATGTTTATGCTCGACTTTCTCCCAATGATCGCAACATGCTCGATACTTCTTGTGTTGGTTCTTATATGATGAAGACTATTGAATTCAAATGGGATTTATTAGAAAGAATTAAACGCAACTCTGAAGATTGGGGTTCCGACGATGGTAAGGAGTCAGGTATGACACCTAAGTTTGATTGTGTTAAATCTTTTATGGATACCGATGCCTTTCGTGGATTTAGCACTAAGTATGGACTTGACTCTGAGACAGTAGCTGCTTTTTGTGAATCTTTTGCTACTCGCGTTGATCTCCCTAAGGAGAAGTGGTTTAAATATAATCCTCCCATTGAAGTAAAAGTAGTTGCACCTATTACAGTTGAAGAAAAGAGTGTCACTTATAATGATCCTATTGTTCCTACTACTTATGTTGAGAAACCTCCTTTTCCTGTTAGGATAAAGGATCATGCTAAAACTTCGACTGTTGTTCATAAGAGTAATACTAGGACTTATACACCTCCTGAGCAAATCAAAGTTGAACCTAGTATTGATATGGTTAAAGATCACTTGGATGATGATTTAGATGGGCATGTTATTTATTTCTGTGGTGAGACTACTAATATTGTTAGACCAGATGCTAAGATACATAGACTTGTTGTAGGCATGCCTGTTATTTCTGTTAAAATAGGAGATCATTGTTATCATGTCTTATGTGATATGGGTGCTAGTGCTAGTGCAATACCCTATGACTTATATAAATAAATTATGCATGATATTGCACCTGCTGAATTGGAAGGTATTGATGTTACTATTAAGCTTGCCAATAGAGATACTATTTCACCAGTTGGGATTGTTAGAGATGTTGAAGTCTTGTGTGGGAAGGTTAAATATCCTGCTGATTTTCTTGTTCTTAGTTCCCCACAGGATGACTTTTGTCCCATTATTTTTGGTAGACCCTTCTTGAATACTGTTAATGCTAGGATTGATTGTGAAAAGGATACTGTTACAATTGGCTTAGAGGATGTGTCTCATGAGTTTAATTTTGCTAAGTTTCGTAGACAACCCCGTGATAAAGAATCACCTAGTAAGGATGAGATTATTGGTCTTGCTTCTATTGTCGTGCCTCCTACTGATCCGTTAGAACAATATTTGCTAGACCATGAAAATGATATGTTTATGAATGAAAGTAGGGAAATAGATAAAGTGTTCCTTCAACAGGGTCCTATTCTGAAACACAACTTACCTGTTGAAATCCTAGGGGATCCCCCTCCACCCAAGGGTGATCTCGTGCTTGAACTCAAACCATTACCTGATAATCTTAAGTATGCTTATCTTGATGAAAAGAAAATATATCCTGTTATTATTAGTGCTAACCTTTCAGAGCAAGAAGAAGAAAGATTATTGAAAATTCTAAAGAAGCACCGTGCTGGTATTGGATATACTCTGGATGATCTTAAGGGCATTAGTCCCACGCTATGTCAACACAAAATTAAATTGGAGCAAGATGCCAAACCAGTTAGAGATCCTCAACGACGATTGAATCCTAAGATGAAAGAAGTGGTAAGAAAGGAGATACTAAAACTCCTTGAGGCAGGTATAATTTATCTCGTTGCTGATAGTGATTGGGTAAGCCCTGTCCATTGTGTTCCTAAAAAGGAAAGTATTACTGTCGTTCCTAATGAAAAAGATGAATTGATCCCGCAAAGAATTATTACATGTTATAGGATGGTAATTGATTTCTGTAAATTAAATAAAGCTACTAAGAAAGATCATTACCCTTTACCTTTTATTGATCAAATGCTAGAAAGACTATCCAAACACACACATTTCTGCTTTGTAGATGGTTATTCTGGTTTCTCTCAAATACCTATGTCAGCGGGGGATCAATCAAAAACTACTTTCACTTGCCCTTTCGGTACTTTTGCTTATAGACGTATGCCTTTTGGTTTATGTAATGCACCTGCTACCTTTCAAAGATGTATGATGGCTATATTCTCTGACTTTTGTGAAAAGATTTATGAGGTATTTATGGATGATTTCTCCGTCTATGGATCCTCTTTTGATGATTGCTTGAGCAACCTTGATCGAGTTTTGCAGAGATGTGAAGACACAAGTCTCATCTTGAATTGGGAAAAGTGCCACTTTATGGTTAATGAAGGCATTGTCTTGGGGCATAAGATTTCCGAGAGAGGTATTGAAGTCGATAAAGCTAAAGTTGATGCTATTGAAAAGATGCCATGTCCCAAGGACATAAAAGGTATAAGAAGTTTCGTTGATCATGCCGGTTTTTATAGGAGGTTCATTAAGGAATTTTCTAAAATCTCTAGGCCTTTGACTAATTTATTGCAAAAAGATATTCCTTTTGTCTTTGATGATGATTGTGTAGAAGCATTTGAAATACTCAAGAAAGCTTTGATCACTGCCCCTATTGTTCAGCCACCTGATTGGAATTTACCCTTTGAAATTATGTGTGATGCTAGTGATTATGCTGTAGGTGCTGTTCTAGGGCAAAGAGTTGATAAGAAATTGAATGTTATCCAGTACGCTAGTAAGACTCTTGATACTGCCCAGAGAAATTGTGCTACTACTGAAAAAGAGTTCTTAGCAGTTGTGTTCTCATGTGATAAGTTTAGACCTTATATTGTTGATTCCAAAGTTACTATTCACACTGATCATGCTGCTATTAAATATCTTATGGAAAAGAAAGATGCTAAGCCTAGACTCATTAGATGGGTTCTCTTGCTCCAAGAATTTGATTTGCATATTATTGATAGAAAGGGAGCTGAGAACCCCGTTGCAGACAACTTGTCTAGGTTAGAGAATGTTCTTGATGACCCACTACCTATTGATGATAGCTTTCCTGATGAACAATTAGCGGTCATTAATGCTTCTCGTACTGCTCCATGGTATGCTGATTGTGCTAATTACATTGTTGCTAAATTTATACCACCTAGTTTCACATACCAGCAAAAGAAAAAGTTCTTTTATGATTTAAGACATTACTTCTGGGATGACCCACACCTTTATAAAGAAGGAGTAGATGGTGTTATTAGACGTTGTGTACCTGAGCATGAACAGGAACAGATCCTACGCAAGTGTCATTTTGAACCATATGGAGGACACCACGCTAGAGATAGAACTGCACATAAGGTATTGCAATCTGGTTTTTATTGGCCTACTCTCTTCAAAGATGCTTGTAAGTTTGTCTTATCTTGTGATGAATGTCAAAGAATTGGTAATATTAGTAGACGTCAAGAAATGCCTATGAATTATTCTCTTGTTATTGAACTGTTTGATGTTTGGGGCTTTGATTATATGGGACCTTTTCCTGCCTCTAATGGTTACACACATATTTTAGTTGTTGTTGATTACGTTACTAAGTTGGTAGAAGCTATTCCAACTAGTAGTGCTGATCATAACACTTCTATTAAAATGCTTAAAGAAGTTATTTTTCCGAGGTTTGGAGTCCCTAGATATCTTATGACTAATGGTGGTTCACATTTTATTCATGGTGCTTTCCGTAAGATGCTTGCTAAGTATGATGTTAATCATAGAATCGCATCTCCTTATCACCCGTAGTCTAGTGGTCAAGTAGAGGTGAGCAATAGAGCTCAAATTAATTTTGCAAAAGACTGTCAATAGATCTAGAAATAATTGGTCCAAGAAACTTGATGATGCATTATGGGCCTATAGAACTGCATACAAAAATCCTATGGGTATGTCTCCATATAAGATGGTTTATGGAAAAGCACGTCACTTACCTCTTGAACTTGAACATAAAGCATATTGGGCTATTAAAGAGCTCAATTAGGACTTCAAACTTGCCGGTGAGAAGAGGTTATTCGATATTAGCTCACTTGATGAATGGAGAACCCAAGCCTATGAGAGTGCCAAGCTATTCAAAGAAAAAGTCAAATGCTGGCATGACAAAAGGATACAAAAGTGTGAGTTTAACGTAGGTGATTATGTGTTATTATTCAACTCTCGTTCAAGATTTTTTGCAGGAAAACTTCTCTCTAAATGGGAAGGTCCTTACGTTATCGAGGAGGTCTATCGTCCGGTGCCATAAAAATCAACAACTTCGAAGGCACAAGTCCGAGGGTGGTGAACGGTCAAAGAATTAAACATTATATCTCAGGTAATATTGTTGAGACCGTAACCCCGGAGGAATACATAAGGGACACTTTCCAGAACGTTCCAGACTCCGAAAAGGAATAGGTATGTGATACGCTAAGTAAACCGACTCCAAAACAATTCTAATGGCAATTTTTATCCGTTTTGGAATATTTAAGAATTTTGGAAAGAAAGAAGTAGTCCGGGAAGGACACGAGGCCTCCACGAGGGTGGAGGGCGCGCCCACCCTTCCTGGGCGCGCCCCCCAGTCTCGTGGCCACCTCGTGTGCCTCCCGGACTCCATTTTCTTGCACATTACATATTTTTGTCGGTAAAAATTCATTATGTAATCTCCCGAAGGTTTTGACCATCGTATCATGCAAATATCCTCTGTTTTCGTTTCGAGCTGTTTCTGTTACAGATCTAGAGCACCATTACGTCTCCAAGCGCTCCCAAGGACAAGTTTTTCGAGAGGGTTATCAACCCCTATCTCTTGGAGGTGCTACAACACGCTCAAACCATTGAGATGCGTGAGGGGTGCTGCACATCCGCGATGTGGAGGGACCAAGGCGTACCGGAAGCGTGGAGACAAAGCTCGAAGCCATGGAGAAACACGTTTTCAAGTGCCAAGGGATGGTGGAGCGTGGACTCAATGCCAACCAGATGATGATCACGAAGTTCACCAACAACCACAAGCTAGATGCCAAGGTCATTGGGGAGACCATCTTCAAGCTTTAAGAGAAAATCGAGCACCTCCAAGCCCAAATCTATTACCTGCAAAACCAAAACTGTGGAATATAGATTCAAGAGGATGAGTTTGGCTGCAGACTTAAGGATCCCGGAGACTCGATCATCCTTCTATGATGGTGAGCCTATGCCTTGGAAGATGGACGACGAGCCTACATCATCAACAACTCCTACTTCACCACCTCCGAGGACATAATCACATGGGTATGGGCACTCCCCTTGGCAACTGCCAAGCTTGGGGGGGGGGGGGGGTGCCCTGGTATCGTATCACCATCACACTCCTATCTTTACCGTTTTACTTAGTTCGATCCTTTTAGTAATATCTTGATCTAGTAGATTGAAGTTTTAGTATCAAGTAGTTTTGAGTTTTGCTTTGTGATCTTTTTATGTAATCGAGTCCGTGAGCTATCTATAATAAAGAAGAGTGTTGAGTCAAGGGCTTTGCTATATTGCTATGATCTTGAGAAAGTAGAAAGAATAAAAAGAATAAAAGAGTTGATATTAATCTTATGGATAGTAATGACTTCACACATAAAAAGTATGAGGCATAAAAGTTGTTGAGAGTTGACAAACTTAGTTTTGGTCATCGTTGCAATTAATAGGAAGTAATAAGGAAAGAGAGGTTTCACATATAATATAGGGAAAATTTTGTTTTTGCCACTCTAGATTATGCCAATTTTCCTTATGCCACTCTAGATTTTGACATTTCAGTTTGCCACTCTTAGCTTTTTACAAATATCACAATTGCCATTATGTGGCAAAAGCAAATTAATTTTGTTTCACTTTTGCCACTCTAGATTTTGACAATGTATCACAATTGCCACTCTAATTTATTTTGTTTTTGCCATGGAATGGCAATTGTGATGACTGTCAAAAGCTAAGAGTGGCAAAAATGAAATGTGAAAATCTAGAGTGGCATAAGGAAAATTGGCAAAATCTAGAGTGGCAAAAACAAAATTGTCCCTGTAATATACTATCTTGGTCATCTTTTATGATTGTGAGCACTCATTAAGTATGACATGCTAAAAGAGTTGATGTTGGACAAGGAAGACAACGTAATGGTTTATGTTTTCTCACATCCCAGTTAAAGTATATTGTCATTGATCTTCCCAACATGTTGAGCTTGCCTTTCCCCCTCATGCTAGCCAAATTCCTTGCACTAAGTAGAGATACTACTTGTGCTTCCAAATATCCTTAAACCCAGTTTTGCCATGAGAGTCCACCATACCTACCTATGGATTGAGTAAGATCCTTCAAGTAAGTTGTCATGTTGCAGGCAATAAAAATTGCTCTCTAAATATGTATGACTTATTAGTGTAGAGAAAATAAGCTTTATACGATCTTGTTATGGAAGCAATAAAAGCGACGGACTGCATAATAAAGGTCCATATACAAGTTGCAATATAAAGTGATGTTCTTTTGCATTAAGATTTTATGCATCCAACACTAAAAGCACATGACAACCTCTGCTTCCCTCTACGAAGGGCCTATCTTTTACTTTATGTTTTTACTTTATGCTTGAGTCAAGGTGATCTTCACCTTTTCCTTTTTCATTTTATCCTTTGGCAAGTTCCTCGTGTTTGAAAGATCACGATATATATATCCAATTGGATGTAAGTTAGCATGAATTATTATTGTTGACATCACCTAAAGGTGAACATGTGGGAAGGCAACACAATAAGCCCCTATCTTTCTCAGTGTCCGGTTAAAACTCCATAACCACAAGTATAGCGTGAGTGTTAGCAATTGTAGAAGACTACATGATAGTTGAGTATGTGGACTTGCTGAAAAGCTCTATTCTTGACTCTTTCTGATGTTACGATAAATTGCAATTGCTTCAATGACTGAGATTATAGTTTGTTAATTCCCGATGAAGTTTCTGAACCATACTTGACATTGTGAATTGATTGTTACTTGAGCATAAGAAATCATATGACAAAATCTTTATATGTTGCTATTATAAGAATGATCATGATGCCCTCATGTCCGTATTTTATTTTTATCGACACCTCTATCTCTAAACATGTGGACATATTTTTCGATTTCGGCTTCCGCTTGAGGACAAGCGAGGTCTAAGCTTGGGGGAGTTGATACGTCCATTTTGCATCATGCTTTTATATCAATATTTATTGCATTATGGGCTGTTATTAAACATTATATAATAATACTTCTGGCTATTCTCTCTTATTTTACAAGGTTTTCCATGAAGAGGGGGAATGCCGGCAGCTGGAATTCTGGCTGGAAAAGGAGCAAATATTGGAAACCTATTCTGCACAGCTCCAAAAATCCTGAAACTCCACGGAAGTTATTTTTGGAATTAATAAGAATTATTGAGCAAAGAAACTACCAGAGGGATCCCACACCCAGGCCACGAGGGTGGGGGCGTGCCCACCCCTACTGGGCATGCCCCCTGTCTCCTGGGGCCCCTGGTGGCCCTCCGGTGCCCATCTTCTGCTATATGAAGGCTTTACCCTGGAAAAAATCATAAGCAAGCTTACGGGATGAAACTCCGCCGCCACGAGGCGGAACCTTGGCGGAACCAATCTAGGGCTCCGGCAGAGCTGTTCTGCCGGGGAAACTTCCCTCTGGGAGGGGGAAATCATCACCATCGTCATCACCAACAATCCTCTCATCCGGAGGGGGTCAATCTCCATCAACATCTTCATCAGCACCATCTCCTCTCAAAACCCTAGTTCATATCTTGTATCCAATCTTGTATCAAAACCACAAATTGGTACATGTGGGTTGCTAGTAGTGTTGATTATTCCTTGTAGTTGATGCTAATTGGTTTACTTGGTGGAAGATCATATGTTCAGATCCTTAATCCATATTATTACTCCTCTGATTATGAACATGAATATGCTTTGTGAGTAGTTATGTTTGTTCCTGAGGACATGGGTGAAGTCTTGCTATTAGTAGTAATGTGAATTTGGTATCCGTTCGATATTTTGATGAGATGTATGTTGTCTTTCCTCTAGTGGTGTTATGTGAACGTCGACTACATGACACTTCACCATTATTTGGGCCTAGAGGAAGGCATTGGGAAGTAATAAGTAGATGATGGGTTGCTAGAGTGACAGAAGCTTAAACCCTAGTTTATGCGTTGCTTCGTAAGGGGCTGATTTGGATCCATATGTCTAATGTTGTGGTTAGGTTTACCTTAATACTTCTTTTGTAGTTGCGGATGCTTTCAATATGGGTTAATCATAAGTGGGATGCTTGTCCAAGTAAGGGCAGTACCCAAGCGCTGGTCCAGCCACATATCAAATTATCAAAGTACCGAACGCGAATCATATGAGCGTGATGAAAACTAGCTTGACGATAATTCCCATGTGTCCTCGGGAGCTCTTTTCTCATTATAAGAAATAGTCCAGGCTTGTCCTTTTCTACAAAAAGGATTGAGCCACCTTGCTGCACTTTATTTACTTTCATTGCTTGTTACCCGTTACAGTTTATCTTATCACAAAACTATCTGTTACCTACAATTTCAGTGCTTGCAGAGAAAACCTTACTGAAAACCGCTTGTCATTTCCTTCTGCTCCTCGTTGGGTTCGACACTCTTACTTATTGAAAGGACTACGATAGATCCTATATACTTGTGGGTCATCACAAGGCAAGTAACACTTTGATCATACCTCTTTACTACCCAGTTTTATTGCATTAGAATAATCCTCAAACAATTGCACGTTTAGGATCTGATTAACATGTGGGTTTTGGGGAGTAGATGAGGTAGTACCTATTTTCCTATTTATTATCAAACCTTTGGGAGTTACTTCTATGTTTGCTTTTATTGCTATGCTATGCTAGTAGACGTGGATTGGGTGAGTGAATCCATGATAGATATGAGTATTGTTATTTAGTGGTTAACTTAAGGTGGCTACTTTAATACACATCTGGGTGGATTGAGGCACCTGGGGAACCCAGTGTTGCCTGTATTGTTTGGAAATCCCGGGGTACCGTGTGATTCTCCTATGGACAGCCACTCAGGCAAGGGATCATAAGATTATTCATGCTAGAAACTTCCACGTGCAGCCACAAGCTATTATGGGCTCTAGCATGGTTGAGTAAGTTGCAAGACCTCTTTCAGTGGTGGGCTAGCGGATGTAGGGGAAAGTAGGTGTAATTTTCCACCCAGAGTAAAGAGTTATTGTTTCAGAAAGACTATGTCTCGTTTCTCCGACCATGGATGTATTTGAGTCTTGTGGGAAAAAGTGCGCAAACCTCTGCGGAGTGTACAAACTAATCATGGTTAGCCGTGTCCCCAGTTATGGCCGTTTTGAATATCTAGTTCTTGGATTATCGTGTGGATCTCATCACTTTTTAATATAATTTGATTGGGTTTAATGATGATGCTTAATTGGGATTGAGTTGGGTGAACCTTCTCAATGTTTAACAACCACCATGATAGTTAAATAAAATGTATTCCTTTGTTGTAGGAAAAAATTGGCTTTATGCAAAACTGTAACCATAGAGCTTTCCACCAGCCATATATGCATGTAGTGATAGCATTATTCTATTCATACTCTTTTGTGTTACATTGCCAGCATGTTCCATGTGCTGACCCATTTCGAGCTGCAACGTTCATGTTGCAGACTTTTCAGATGACGAGTAAGGGCCTTAGGTCGTGATCTTTCACTCAGTGATACCGTTGGAGTTGATGGACTCACTTTATCTTCCAAGACTTCCGCTGTTATCGTATTTAGATGTCCTTAAGCCATATTTATTGTAGTAAGTTCTCTTTTGAGACATTCGATGTAATAAGTGTGTGATCGCTACTCTATTATAAATCCTTCAAGTACTGTGTGTGTCAGCATTACCGATCCAGGGATAACACTGATGCACAGAGATCAGACTGTTTGAGGTATGGTCGCTACAGAGTTCATTACAGTACCTTAAAGTGGTGGTTTGCTTTCTTGCACTAACAGAGCTTATGAGTTTTCTGTTGAGTTTTGTGTTGTGAAGTTTTCAAGTTTCAGGTAAATATTTGATGGATTATGGAATAAGGAGTGGCAAGAGCCTAAGCTTGGGGATGCCCAAGGCACCCCAAGGTAAAATTCAAGGACAACCAAAAGCCTAAGCTTGGGTATGCCCCAGAAGGCATCCCCTCTTTCGTCTTCGTCCATCGGTAACTTTACTTGGAGCTATATTTTTAATCACCACATGATATGTATTTTGCTTGGAGCGTCTTGTATGATATGAGTCTTTGCTTTTTAGTTTACCACAATCATCCTTGTTGTACACACCTTTTGGGAGAGACACACATGAATCAAAATTTATTAGAATACTCTATGTGCTTCACTTATATCTTCTGAGCTAGACAATTTTGCTCTACTGCTTCACTTATATCTTTTTAGAGCATGACGGTGGTTTTATTTTATGGAAATTATTGATCTCTCATTCTTCACTTATATTATTTTGAGAGTCTTTTAGAATAGCATGGTATTAGCTTTGGTTATAAAATTAGTCCTAATATGATGGGCATCCAAGTTGGGTATAATAAAAATTGTCATATAGAGTGCATTAAGTACTATGATAAATTTGATATTTGATAATTGTTTTGAGATATAAAGGTGGTAATGTTAGAATCATGCTAGTTGGGTAATTATAAAAATGAGAAAAACTTGTGTTAAAGTTGGCAAGTCCCGTAGCATGCACGTATGGTAAAAGTTGTGTGACAAATTTGTTGCATGGGGTGTTCTTTTGATTGCCTTCCTTATGTGTGGAGGTCGGGATCGCGCGATGGTTAACTCCTACCAACCCTTCCCCTAGGAGAATGTGTAGTAGTACTTTGCTTCAAGGGCTATAAACTTTTGCAATAAGTATATGAGTTCTTTATGACTAATGTGAGTCCATGGATTATACGCACTCTCACCGTTCCACCATTGCTAGCCTCTCTTGTGCCGCGCAACTTTCGCCGGTACCATACACCCACCATATACCTTCCTCAAAACAGCCACCATACCTACCTATTATGCCATTTTAATAGCCATTCCGAGATATATTGCCATGCAACTTTCCACCATTCCGTTTATTATGACACGCTCCATCATTATCATATTGCTTTTGCATGATCATGTAATTGACATCGTATTTGTGGAAAAGCCACCTTCATAATTCTTTCACACATGTCACTCTTGATTCATTGCATATCTCGGTACACCGCCGGAGGCATTCACATAGAGTCATATTTTGTTCTAAGTATTGAGTTGTAATTCTTGAGTTGTAAGTAAAGAAAAGTGTGATGATCTTCATTATTAGAGCATTGTCCCAAGTGAGGAAAGGATGATGGATACTATGATCCCCCCACAAGTCGGGATGAGACTCCGGACTTTATGAAAATAAAAGAGGCCAAAGAAGCCCAAATAAAATAAAGAGGCCACAGAAGCCAACCAAAATAAATAAATAAAAGAAAAAAATAAGAGAAAAAGAGAGAAGGGACAATGTTACTATCCTTTTTCCACACTTGTGCTTCAAAGTAGCACCATGATCTTCATGATAGAGAGTCTCCTATGTTGTCACTTTCATATACTAGTGGGAATTTTTCATTATAGAACTTGGCTTGTATATTCCAATGATGGGCTTCCTCAAAATGTCCTAGGTCTTCATGAGCAAGCGAGTTGGATGCACACCCACTTAGTTTCTTTTTGAGCTTTCATACATTTATAGCTCTAGTGCATCCGTTGCATGGCAATCCCTACTCACTCACATTGATATCTATTAATGGGCATCTCCATAGCCCGTTGATACGCCTAGTTGATGTGAGACTTTCTCCTTTTTTTGTCTTCTCCACACAACCTCCATCATCATATTCTATTCCACCCATAGTGCTATATCCATGGCTTACGCTCATGTATTGCGTGAGAGTTGAAAAAGCTGAAGGGCGTTAAAAAGTATGAACCAATTGCTTGGCTGAAACCGGGGCTGTGCATGATGGGAGTATTTTGTGTGACGAAAATGAAACATGGCCTAACTATATGATTTTGTAGGGATAAGCTTTCTTTGGCTATGTTATTTTGATAAGACATGATTACTTGTTTGTATGCTTGAAGTATTACTATTTTTATGTCAATATGAACTTTTATCTTGAATCATTTGGATCTGAACATTCATGCCACAATAAAGAGAATTATATTGAGAAATATGTTTGGTAGCATTCCACATCAAAAATTCTGTTTTTATCATTTACCTACTCGAGGACGAGCAGGAATTAAGCTTGGGGATGCTTGATACGTCTCCAACGTATCTATAATTTTTTATTGTTCCATGCTATTATATTACCCGTTTTGGATGTTTATGGGCTTTACTAAGCACTTTTATATTATTTTTGGGACTAACCTATTAATCGGAGGCCCAACCCAAATTGCTGTTTTTTTGCCTATTTTAGTGTTTCGCAGAAAAGGAATATCAAATGGAGTCCAAACGGAATGAAACCTTCGGGAGAGTTATTTTTGAAACAAACACAATCCAGGAGACTTGGACTTGACGTAAAGAAGCAAACAAGGAAGCCACGAGGCAGGGAGGCGCGCCCCAGGGCGGTGGGCGCGCCCCCCACCCTCGTGGGCTCCCCTGACCGACTTCCTTCGTCTATATATATTCACATACCCTGAAATCATCCAGGAGCACCACGAAACCCTATTTCCACCGCCGCAACCTTATGTACCCGTCAGATCCCATCTTGGGGCCTTTTCGGGCGCTCCGCCGGAGAGGGAATCCATCATGGAGGGCTTCTACATCAACACCATAGCCTCTCCGATGAGTTGTGAGTGGTTTACCACAGACCTTCGGGTCCATAGTTATTAGCTAGATGGCTTCTTCTCTCTCTTTGAATCTCAATACAAAGTTCCCCTCGATCTTCTTGGAGATCTATTCAATGTAACTCTTTTTGCGGTGTGTTTGTCGAGATCCGATGAATTGTGGGTTTATGATCAAGTTTATCTATGAGAAATACTTGAATATCCTCTAAATTCTTTTATGTATGATTGGTTATGTTTGCAAGTCTCTTCGAATTATCAGCTTGGTTTGGCCTACTAGATTGATCTTTCTTGCAATGGGAGAAGTGCTTAGCTTTCGGTTTAATCTTGCGGTGTCCTTTCCCAGTGACAGTGGGGCAGCAAGGCACGTACTGTATTGTTGCCATCGAGGATAAAAATATCGGGTTTATATCATATTGCTTGAGTTTATCCCTCTACATCATGTCATCTTGCCTAATGCACTACTCTGTTCTTATGAACTTAATACTCTAGATGCATGCTGGATAGCGGTCGATGTGTGGAGTAATAGTAGTAGATGCAAAATCGTTTCGATCTACTTGTCGCGGACGTGATGCCTATATGCATGATCATGCCTAGATATTGTCATAACTATGCACTTTTCTATCAATTGCTCGACAATAATTTGTTCACCCACCATAATATTTATGCTATCTTGAGAGAATCCACTAGTGAAACATATGGCCCCCGGGTCTATTTTCCATCATATAAGTTTCCGATCTACTTTATTTTGCAATCTTTACTTTCTAATCTATATCATAAAAATACCAAAAGTATTTATCTTATTATTATCTCTATCAGATCCCACTTTCGCAAGTGGCCGTGAAGGGATTGACAACCCCTTTATCGTGTTGGTTGCAAGGTTCTTGTTTGTTTGTGTAGGTACGAGGGACTTGCGTGTAGCCTCCTACTGGATTGATACTTTGGTTCTCAAAAACTGAGAAAAATACTTACTCTGCATTGCTGCATCACCCTTTCCTCTTCAAGGGAAAACCAACGCAGTGCTCAAGAGGTAGCAAATATGGTGATCAGTTAATGTTTGGTTCATTTGTTGTGGTGTTTAGTTAACTGTTTGGTTCAATTCTGCAATGCGGTGTTCAATTGTAGTGGGTGCAATTTTGTATTGTCATCCATGTGAGAAATAAATCGAATTTGGTTGTACGAAATACATGAGAAACAAATTCAATTGCTATATTTCTAAGTTGTTAAGCATGCTTGGTTTGGTTAACTATCTGATTTTCTATTAGGGGTATGTTATATTGTGCAATGTGATGCTCAGTTAATGTTTGGTTCATTTGTTGTGGTGTTTACTTAACTGCTTGGTTCAATTCTGCAGTGCGGTGTCTAGTTGTCGTGCGTAGAATTTTGTATTGTTGTGCATGTGAGGAATAAATCGAATTTGGTTGTACTAAATACATGAGAAACATATACAATTCTTATATTTCCTAGTTCCTAATCATGCTTGGTTTGGGTAAATGGCTTTTTCCATGTGGCTCGAATTAATCTACTGAATCTGTAGTGTGTTAATTTTTTTCCATCAACATATTTTACTAATAGTATGTGATACGTCTCCGTCGTATCTATAATTTTTTATTGTTCCATGCCAATATTATTCAACTTTCATATACTTTTGGCAACTTTTTATACTATTTTTGGGACTAACATATTGATCCAGTGCCTAGTGCCAGTTCCTGTCTGTTGTATGTTTTATGTTTCACAGAAACCCCATATCAAACGGAGTCCAAACGGGATAAAAACGGATGGAGAATTATTTTGGAATATTTATGATTTTTGGGAAGTAAAATCAACGCGAGACGGTGCCCGAGGGGGCCAGGAGATAGGGGGCGTGCCCCAGGGAGGTAGGTGCGCCCTGGACTCTCCTGGTGGGCCCGTAAGGCGGTTGACGCTCCTCTTTTGCCACAAGAAAGCTAATTTTATGAGAAAGATCTGGGCGAAAGATTCACCCCAATCGGAGCTACGGATCTCCAGATATAAAAGAAACGGTGAAGGGGCAGAATCTGGGAACGCAGAAACAGAGAGAGACAGAGAGATAGATCCAATCTCAGAGGGGCTCTCGCCCCTCCCAAGCCATGGGAGCCAAGGACCAGAGGGGAAACCCTTCTCCCATCTAGGGAGAAGGTCAATGAAGAAGAAGAAGAAGGGGGGCTCTCTCCCCCTTGCTTCCGGTGGCGCTGGAACGCCGCCGGGGGCCACCATCATCACCGCGATCTTCACCAACACCTCCGCCATCTTCATCAACATCTCCATCATCTTCCCCCATCTATATTCAGCGGTCCACTCTCCCGCAACCTGATGTACCCTCTACTTGAACATGGTGCTTTATGCTTCATATTATTATCAAATGATGTGTTACCATCCTATGATGTCTGAGTAGATTTTCGTTGTTCTATTGGTGGTTGATGAATTGCTATGATTGATTTAATTTGCTTGTGGTTATGTTTCTGTCCTATTGTGCCCTCCGTGTCGTGCAAGCATGAGGGATTCCCGTTGTAGGGTGTTGCAATACGTTCATGATTCTTTTATGGTGGGTTGCTTGAGTCACAGAAGCATAAACCCGACTAAGGGGATTGTTACGTATGGGATAAAGGGGACTTGATGCTTTAATGCTATGGTTGGGTTTTACCTTAATGAATGTTTAGTAGTTGCGGACGCTTGCTAGAGTTCCAATCATAAGTGCATATGATCCAAGAAGATAAATTATGTTAGCTTATGCCTCTCCCACATAAAACTTGCTATCGGTCTAGTAACATAGGCAATTGCTTAGGGACACTTTCACAACTCCTACCACCACTTTTCCACACTCGTTTATTTACTTTATTGCATCTTTATCTAAACAGCCCCTACTTTTTTACGCGTTCTTTATTATCTTGCAAACCAATCCAACAACACCTATAAAGTACCTCTAGTTTCATACTTGTTCTAGGTATAGCGAACGTCAAGCATGCGTAGAGTCGTATCAGTGGCCGATAGGACTTGAGAGAGTATTTGTTCTACCTTTAGCTCCTCGTTGGGTTCGACACTCTTACTTATCGAAAGAGGCTACAACTATCCCGTATACTTGCGGGTTATCAAGACCTTTTTCTGGCGCCGTTGCCAGGGAATCATAGCGTGGGGTGAATATTATCATGTGTGCTTGTTTGCTTTATCACTAAGTAATTTTTATTTGCTGTTCTAAGTTCTTCTCTATCTTTAGTTATGGATATGGAACATGTAATACCAAAAAAATTAGGTGTACTTGCTACTCATGGAGATGGGGTAACTCCTAAAACCCTCGATGATCATCATGTGAGAAATATTTTGTACTACTTTGATAATCCTGAGAAAACCCAACTCAACTTTATAATGCGAGGCACGTTGGATCAACGTGAATACTTTATGGATTGTCGCTTGACACAAAAAGGTAAACTATTATGGCATCAAATTAATATGTTGTGTTGGTATGCTCGTCAACTATGCTTGAGATATGATATTACTTGTTGCTCTAGGATGAAGGCTCCACACCTTCCCTTTTCATGCAAATTCAATGATAATGAATCCTTAGCTTCTTATGCTAATGGTAGATATGATTACTATGATGTGGAACAAATAGAAGAATTTGTTGCTTTTAAGGATGCTTATGAAATTGAATCTTTGTTTGAAAAGTATGAAGCTTTAGATGATGATGTTTATAGGCCTGGAAATCTTGCTATACTTAGATACTGCTATGAAAATTATGAATACAATTACAATATTAACGCATTTATTGAGAAAGTCTTCGCTGTCCAAGAAGAGACTAATATTTTGCAGGAAGCTATGGAAGAAGAAATTGATGAAACTGTGAGCTCATTGGATGAAAAAGATGATGAGGAGAGCGAAGAACAAAAGGAGGAAGAGCGGATTGATCACCCGTGCCCACCTTCTAATGAGAGTAACTCTTCAACTCATACATTGTTTAATTCCCCTTCGTGCTTACCGAAGGATGATTGCTATGATGATTGTTATGATCCCGTTGATTCTCTTGAAATATCCCTTTTTGATGATGCTTGCTATGCTTGTGGCCAATATGCCAATATGAATTATGCTTATGGAGATGAACTTGCTATAGTTCCTTATGTTAAACATGAAATTGTTGCTATTGCACCCACGCATGATAGTCCTATTATCTTTTTGAATTCTCCCAACTACACTATATCGGAGAAGTTTGTGCTTATTAAGGATTATATTGATGGGTTGCCTTTTACCATTGCACATGATGATTTTGATGAATATAATATGCATGTGCTTGCTGCTCCTACCTACAATTATTATGAGAGAGGAACTATATCTCCACCTCTCTATGTTTCTCATACGATAAAATTGCAAGAAACTGCTTATACTATGCATTGGCCTTTACTTGGTGTGCATGAATTGTTCTTTTATGACATGCCAATGCATAGGAAGAGAGTTAGACTTCGTTGTTGCATGATGTATGTTACTTTGTGCTCACTACTAAATTACAAATCATTGTTAATTAAAATTTGCTTTGATATACATTGGGATCCGGGTGGATTCATTACTTGAGCACTAAATGCCTAGCTTAATGGCTTTAAAGAAAGCGCTGCCAAGGAGACAACTAGGAAGTTTTAGAGAGTCATTTATTTCTGTTGAGTGCTTTCATATAGTTTAAAAAATAAAAATACAGAGGGGAACCTAAAAACTTTTCAAAAAGGAAAGTGAAAGTGAGAAAGACAAGCATTGTTGAAGTGGGAGCTAGCCTTGAACTTTGCTCATGCTCACGGAAACTTTGTGAATCTTAATTACATAAACTTTTCAACAAAAATAATTATCCCCTTGTACAATTCCATTGTATTACAAAAATAATGTGCTAAGGTTTGCCTTTAGGATGTTTACAATGCTTGTTGGTTTGTACGGTGCAGGAAAGAAACTTTGGCTGTCGTGCACGATTTTACATTTTTATCTCGAACGTCAAACGGTTCTGATTCCTTTTGCAATGTCTGTCTATATAACTTGTTTATTTTTCATAATTTTGGTAGAATTGTTGGGATACCAGAAGTATGGTGGATGTTCATATTGCTACAGACTGTTCTGTTTTTGACAGATTCTGTTGTTGATGCATAGTTTACTTGTTTTGATGAATCTATCAATTTATATTAGTGGATTAAGCCATGGAAAAGTTATATTACAGTAGAAAAAATGCAAAAAAATAATATGAATTGGTTTTCAACAGTACTTAGAGTGGTGATTTGCTCTATTATACTAACGGATCTTACCGAGTTTTCTGTTGAAGTTTTGTGTGGATGAATTGTCTAAACGAGGAGGTCTCGATATGAGGAAAAGAAAGAGAGGCAAGAGCTCAAGCTTGGGGATGCCCGAGGCACCCCAAGTAAATATTCAAGGATACTCAAGTGTCTAAGCTTGGGGATGCCCCGGAAGGCATCCCCTCTTTCTTCAACAAGTATCGGTATGTTTTCGAATTCGTTTCGTTCATGTGATATGTGCAAGTCTTGGAGCGTCTTTTGCATTTAGTTTTCACTTTTCTTTTATGCACCATGCTGGTATGAAATATTCCTTGGTTGATTTATAGAATGCTCATTGCACTTCACTTAAATCTTTTGAGTATGGCTTTATAGAATGCTTCATGTGCTTCACTTATATCATTTGAAGTTTGGATTGCCTGTTTCTCTTCACATAGAAAACCGCCATTTGTAGAATGCTCTTTTGCTTCACTTATATTTGTTAGAGCGTGGGCATATATTTTGTAGAAAGAATTAAACTCTCTTGCTTCACTTATATCTTTTTAGAGAGATGACAGGAATTGGTCATTCACATGGTTAGTCATAAAATCCTACATAAAACTTGTAGATCACTGAATATGATATGTTCGATTCCTTGCAATAGTTTTGCGATATAAAGGTGGTAATATTAGAGTCGTGCTAGTTGAGTAATTGTGAATTGAGAAATACTTGTGCTGAGGTTTGCAAGTCCCGTAGCATGCACGTATGGTGAACCATTATGTAACGAAGTTGGAGCATGAAGTGTTTTTTGATTGTCTTCCTTATGAGTGGCAGTCGGGGACGAGCGATGGTCTTTTCCTACCAATCTATCCCCCTAGGGGCATGTGTAGTAGTACTTTGCTTTGAGGGCTAAGTAGACTTTTGCAATAAGTATATGAGTTCTTTATGACTAATGTGAGTCCATGGATATACGCACACTCACCCTTCCACTTTGCTAGCCTCTATTGTTGTCGTGGGAAACGAACACCTATGGGGCAGGGCCCCTTCTCGGTCCGACAGGGAGTGGAGGGCGCACGAAGAGTAGATCGAGGCGAAGCACGCGAGGGATTTTACCCATCTTCGGAGCTCTCCGGAGAGATAAAACTCCTACTGCTGCTTTGTGTTTGTATTGTGTTCTTGCTCCAGAGCGTGAGCGTTCTGTAGTTTCGAATGAGTCGAACCCCCTCTACGTTGCGCATGGGCCTCCTTTTATAGGCTAAAGGGGTCGCCGACAGGTGGCAACGCAGACAGGGGTACAAATGTAAAAAGAGGGGTTGGTACAACTGCCTCTACAGTGCACCCTACCTAACTCTGACGGCAGGGGACAAGGGCATTTAATGCCCGTCCGGTCGCCCAAACAGTGCAGGAAACGACCGTTTGGGGCGCCACCGCTTGCCACGATGGCCTTCTCGTCATCTCCACTTGCCACCTCGCACCGCTTGGCTGCACAGCCACCCGCCACGTGCGCCAGGAACGATCCTGCGGCGACACATCGTCGGATGCGCTGGAACGTGGGCGCAGGGCGGTGGCTTCGCCGCGGCAAGTGCCTTGCCGCGGTCGTTGTCTTGTCGTGCCCGGAAGCTTGTCGCTTGCCGGGTCTTGCCGGGACGCGCGGCGAGTCGCGGCAAGTTTCCTAAAATGCCTTGGTTGGCCTTCCCGGCAAGCTCCTCTTGTCGGGGCCTTGTCTTCTTAGTTAAAACACTTTGTTCTTGAATGGCATCAATAGGAGCTACGGAGGATCTTGGCGGACGCCCGGCAAGCCTTGCCGCGGGGCACTACGACTGCCCGTGCACAAGTTCGGGATTCTAAGGAACCCCTACTTTAGTACACCGACAATTGTGTCGCGCAACTTTCGCCAGTATCATGAACCCATTATTTACCTTCATCAAAACAGCCACCATACCTACCTATTATGGCATTTACATAGCCATTCCGAGATATATTGCCATGCAACTTTCCACTATTCTGTTATTATGACACATTCCATCATTGTCATATTGCTTTGCACTATCGTAAGATAGCTAGCATGATGTTTTCATGCTTGTCCGTTTTCTGATGTCATTGCTATGCTAGATCATTGCACATCTCGGCCGCCGGAAGCATTCATATAGAGTCATATCTTTGTTCGAGATATCAAGTTGTAATATTGAGTTGTAAGTAAATAAAAGTGTGATGATCATCATTATTAGAGCATTGCCCCAGTAAGGAAAAGATGAAGGAGACTATGATTCCCCCCACAAGTCAGGATGAGACTCCGGACTTTATGAAAAATAAAAGAGGCCAAAGAAGCCCAAATAAAAAAGGCCAAAGAAGCCCACCAAAAAAATATAAAAATATAAAAATATAAAAAAAGAAAATAAAAAAATGAATGAGAGAAAAAGAGAGAAGGGGCAATGTTACTATCCTTTTACCACACTTGTGCTTCAGAGTAGCACCATGTTCTTCATAGAGAGAGTCTCCTATGCTTTCACTTTCATATACTAGTGGGGATTTTTCATTATAGAACTTGGCTTGTATATTCCAATGATGGGCTTCCTCAAAATGCCCTAGGTCTTCGTGAGCAAGCAAGTTGGATGCACACCCACTTAGTTTCTTTTGTTGAGCTTTCATACATTTATAGCTCTAGTGCATCCGTTGCATGGCAATCCCTACTCACTCACATTGATATCTATTGATGGGCATCTCCATAGCCCGTTGATACGCCTAGTTGATGTGAGATTATCTTCTCCCTTTTTGTCCTCACAACCACCACCATATACCATCATAGTGCTATGTCCATGGCTTGCGCTCATGTATTGCGTAAGAGTTGAAAAAGCTGAACCGCGTTAAAAAGTATGAACCAATTGCTCGGCTCGTCATCGGGGTTGTGCATGATTTGAATGCTTTGTGTGATGAAGATGGAGCATAGCCATACTATATGATTTTGTAGGGATGAGCTTTCTTTGGCTATGTTATTTCGATAAGACATAATTTCTTGGTTGGTATGCTTGAAGTATTATTGTTTTTATGTCAAATGATAGACTATTGCTTTGAATCACTCGTGTCTTAATATTCATGCCATGATTAGACATATGATCAAGATTATGCTAGGTAGCATTCCACAACAAAAATTATCTTTTTTATCATTTACCTACTCGAGGACGAGCAGGAATTAAGCTTGGGGATGCTGATACGTCTCCGTCGTATCTATAATTTTTTATTGTTCCATGCCAATATTATTCAACTTTCATATACTTTTGGCAACTTTTTATACTATTTTTGGGACTAATATATTGATCCAGTGCCCAGTGCCAGTTCCTGTCTGTTGCATGTTTTATGTTTCACAGTAATTACATATCAAACGGAGTCCAAACGGGATAAAAACGGACGGACAATTATTTTGGAATATTTATGATTTTTGGGAAGTAAAATCAATGCGAGACGGTGCCCGAGGGGGCCAGGAGATAGGGGGCGTGCCCTGGACTCTCCTGGGCACCCCGTAAGGCGGTTGACGCTCCTCTTTTGCCACAAGAAAGCTAATTTTATGAGAAAGATCTGGGCGAAAGATTCACCCCAATCGGAGCTACGGATCTCCAGATATAAAAGAAACGGTGAAGGGGCAGAATCTGGGAACGCAGAAACAGAGAGAGACAGAGAGATAGATCCAATCTCAGAGGGGCTCTCGCCCCTCCCAAGCCATGGGAGCCAAGGACCAGAGGGGAAACCATTCTCCCATCTAGGGAGAAGGTCAAGGAAGAAGAAGAAGGGGGGCTCTCTCCCCCCTTGCTTCCGGTGGCGCCGGAACACCACCGGGGGCCACCATCATCACCGCGATCTTCACCAACACCTCCGCCATCTTCACTAACATCTCCATCACCTTCCCCCATCTATATTAAGCGGTCCACTCTCCCGCAACCCGCTGTACCCTCTACTTGAACATGGTGCTTTATGCTTCATATTATTATCCAATGATGTGTTGCCATCCTATGATGTCTGAGTAGATTTTCGTTGTCCTATTGGTGGTTGATGAATTGCTATGATTGATTTAATTTGCTTGTGGTTATGTTTCTGTCCTATTGTGCCCTCCGTGTCGCGCAAGCGTGAGGGATTCCCGCTGAAGGGTTTTGCAATACGTTCATGATTCTTTTATGGTGGGTTGCTTGAGTCACAGAAGCATAAACCCGAGTAAGGCGATTGTTGCGTACGGGATAAAGGGGACTTGATGCTTTAATGCTATGGTTGGGTTTTACCATAATGAATCTTTAATAGTTGCGGAGGCTTGATAGAGTTCCAATCATAAGTGCATATGATCCAAGAAGAGAAAGTATGTTATCTTATGCCTCTCCCACATAAAACTTGCTATCGGTCTAGTAACGTAGTCAATTGCTTAGGGACACTTTCACAACTCCTACCACCACTTTTCCACACTCGCTTTATTTACTTTATTGCATCTTTATCTAAACAGCCCCTACTTTTTTACGCGTTCTTTATTATCTTGCAAAGCTATCCAACAACACCTACAAAGTACCTCTAGTTTCATACTTGTTCTAGGTAAAGTGAACGTCAAGCTCCTCGTTATATCAGTGGCCGATAGGACTTGTGCCCTAGGTCTTCGTGAGCAAGCAAGTTGGATGCACACCCACTTAGTTTCTTTTGTTGAGCTTTCATACATTTATAGCTCTAGTGCATCCGTTGCATGGCAATCCCTACTCACTCACATTGATATCTATTGATGGGCATCTCCATAGCCCGTTGATACGCCTAGTTGATGTGAGATTATCTTCTCCCTTTTTGTCCTCACAACCACCACCATATACCATCATAGTGCTATGTCCATGGCTTGCGCTCATGTATTGCGTAAGAGTTGAAAAAGCTGAAGCGCGTTAAAAAGTATGAACCAATTGCTCGGCTCGTCATCGGGGTTGTGCATGGTTTGAATGCTTTGTGTGATGAAGATGGAGCATAGCCATACTATATGATTTTGTAGGGATGAGCTTTCTTTGGCTATGTTATTTCGATAAGACATAATTTCTTGGTTGGTATGCTTGAAGTATTATTGTTTTTATGTCAAATGATAGACTATTGCTTTGAATCACTCGTGTCTTAATATTCATGCCATGATTAGACATATGATCAAGATTATGCTAGGTAGCATTCCACAACAAAAATTATCTTTTTTATCATTTACCTACTCGAGGACGAGCAGGAATTAAGCTTGGGGATGCTGATACGTCTCCGTCGTATCTATAATTTTTTATTGTTCCATGCCAATATTATTCAACTTTCATATACTTTTGGCAACTTTTTATACTATTTTTGGGACTAATATATTGATCCAGTGCCCAGTGCCAGTTCCTGTCTGTTGCATGTTTTATGTTTCATAGTAATTCCATATCAAACGGAGTCCAAACGGGATAAAAACGGACGGACAATTATTTTGGAATATTTATGATTTTTGGGAAGTAAAATCAATGCGAGACGGTGCCCGAGGGGGCCAGGAGATAGGGGGCGCGCCCTGGACTCTCCTGGGCAGCCCGTAAGGC
Source organism: Triticum timopheevii (assembly GCA_963921465.1). Lineage (NCBI taxonomy): Eukaryota > Viridiplantae > Streptophyta > Magnoliopsida > Poales > Poaceae > Triticum > Triticum timopheevii. The sequence goes on along the minus strand of OY997274.1, from coordinate 362,618,437 downwards.
GGTTGACGCTCCTCTTTTGCCACAAGAAAGCTAATTTTATGAGAAAGATCTGGGCGAAAGATTCACCCCAATCGGAGCTACGGATCTCCAGATATAAAAGAAACGGTGAAGGGGCAGAATCTGGGAACGCAGAAACAGAGAGAGACAGAGAGATAGATCCAATCTCAGAGGGGCTCTCGCCCCTCCCAAGCCATGGGAGCCAAGGACCAGAGGGGAAACCATTCTCCCATCTAGGGAGAAGGTCAAGGAAGAAGAAGAAGGGGGGCTCTCTCCCCCCTTGCTTCCGGTGGCGCCGGAACACCACCGGGGGCCACCATCATCACCGCGATCTTCACCAACACCTCCGCCATCTTCACTAACATCTCCATCACCTTCCCCCATCTATATTAAGCGGTCCACTCTCCCGCAACCCGCTGTACCCTCTACTTGAACATGGTGCTTTATGCTTCATATTATTATCCAATGATGTGTTGCCATCCTATGATGTCTGAGTAGATTTTCGTTGTCCTATTGGTGGTTGATGAATTGCTATGATTGATTTAATTTGCTTGTGGTTATGTTTCTGTCCTATTGTGCCCTCCGTGTTGCGCAAGCGTGAGGGATTCCCGCTGAAGGGTTTTGCAATACGTTCATGATTCTTTTATGGTGGGTTGCTTGAGTCACAGAAGCATAAACCCGAGTAAGGGGATTGTTGCGTACGGGATAAAGGGGACTTGATGCTTTAATGCTATGGTTGGGTTTTACCTTAATGAATCTTTAATAGTTGCGGACGCTTGATAGAGTTCCAATCATAAGTGCATATGATCCAAGAAAAGGAAGTATGTTATCTTATGCCTCTCCCACATAAAACTTGCTATCGGTCTAGTAACGTAGTCAATTGCTTAGGGACACTTTCACAACTCCTACCACCACTTTTCCACACTCGCTTTATTTACTTTATTGCATCTTTATCTAAACAGCCCCTACTTTTTTACGCGTTCTTTATTATCTTGCAAAGCTATCCAACAACACCTACAAAGTACCTCTAGTTTCATACTTGTTCTAGGTAAAGTGAACGTCAAGCTCCTCGTTATATCAGTGGCCGATAGGTAAAGTGAACGAGTTCGGCAGGTGATGAAAGGCGTCGCCCAGGCCTTGTGCCCATCTGTCTCCCTGCCCGAAGGCCTTGGAGAGCTTGCAGAGAGGCTTCAGGGAGCACGGTGGCGCTTCCTCTTATGGAAGATATCGGCCTGCCGTCAAGGCACCAGGGAGACCTGGGCCATGGTGAAGACGTGGTACACGAAGGCTGACCCAAACCACATGGCCGAGGTCGGACCTGTGGGGCTCGATGGGAAGGAGATCCATGTGAGCTTAGTGTACGGCCAAGTAGAATTGGCCGCAAAGTATTCCCAACAGGACTGTAAACTAGACAACCTGTTGGATGGCATTGAAGAGGAATATGCCCAGTCAAGTTGACTATGTAATTTAAGATGACATGTAAAATGCCTTCTAGCTGGATTGTAGATCGTTTGTCATGGCGGACCTTTTCGCTTCAACCTCGGGACCCGATAGTCCGGAGTGTGTCCGAATACCCTCACGGTTATGGAAGAACCGGGCCATGCGTGGAGACCAGGCGTAGGGGTCATTAGTGCTTTATCAGACAAGTGCCCAACTAGTTATGTTATATTACATGGTTAGTAAGAAACATCTTCCAGGGAGAATAGTTCTGTTAGGGGTTCCTTTCCCTGTGAGGCATGCCCTAAAGTGCATGTCCGGACTGCGAAAAATGCAGAAAAACATCCGGGGGCGGATAAATTAATAAATGAGAAATTGTCTTTTAGTTCACCAACCGAATATTCCCTTAAGAACGCTGGCTTTCGGCTTCACCCAGTCTGAGGTACACATCCGGCTGACCCGGCAGTAATAATCGCAGAGGTTCTCCCTTTACCACCTAGCCGAACAATCGGGAATGTAGGGGTAAGCACAGGAGCCAGGCAACCCATCTTGGCCAAAACTTAAGTCATATCAATGCATATAATGGTGAATAAAAGGTATATGCAGAAGTGTGACACATGTGTTGGGCATGAAGCCCGTATAAATAAGCTTCTGTTAAAGAAGCCCCCAGGTATAATGAGCGCGGATAGCGCGTCAAGTGTGTGCGAACAACGCGCAAACGAGCCTTCAAAGGCTGTAAGAGAAAAGGAGGGAGAAGGAGAGAAACAGAAGACAGCTAATGTGTAAAATATAGACAGAGGAAGGAGACGAACTCAGAATCCGGTGCTAGGCATAGAATCTTCGGAGACGGGCTGCGTTCCATGGGTTCGGCTCGAGTCGGTTATCTGATGCATTTCGCAGACAGTACGCTCCGCCGGTCAGGACTTGGTCGATGATGAAGGGACCTTCCCATTTGGGATTGAGTTTGTCCTTTTTCTTGTCCGGCAGGCGTAGAACTAATTTGCCAGCATTGTAAGTTTTGGCCCATACTTCGCTGCTTTCATATCTTCGAGCCCGCTGTTGATAGATGTGGAACGGGCTTTTGCCACGTCATGCTCCTCCTCCAAGGCATCCAAACTGTCTTGCCGATCGAGCTCAGCTTCTCTTTCTTCGTACATGTGCACGCGAGGTGAGTCATGAATTATGTCGCAGGGCAGAACTGCCTCTGCACCGTATACAATAAAAAATGGTGTGAATCCGGTAGTGCGATTCAGCGTGGTCCGCAGCCCCCAGAGTATGGAGTCAAGCTCCTCTACCCAGTGCGTGTTAGATTCCTTGAGGGATCACACTAACCTGGGTTTGATGCCGCTCATGATTAGACCATTTTCTCGCTCGACTTGACCGTTAGTTTGAGGGTGATAGACTGAAGCATAGTCGAGCTTAATGCCCATGTTTTTGCACTAGAGTTTGACCTCGTCGGCCGTAAAGTTCGTGCCGTTATCAGTGATGATGTTGTGGGGGACGTCGTAATGGTGTACGACCCCTGATATGAAGTCTATCACCGGTCCGGATTCGGCCATCTTAACAGGATTGGCCTCTATCCATTTGGTGAATTTATCCACCATGACCAGTAGGTATTTTTGCTTGTGGGTTCCTCCTTTAAGGGGTCCAACCATGTCAAGCCCCTAGACCACGAAGGGCCAGGTGATGGGTATAGTTTTGACGGCGGTGGGTGGCATGTGGCTTTGATTAGCAAAGAGCTAGCAACCGATGCATCGTTGGACTAAGTCCTGAGCATCTGCCTGGGCCGTCGGCCAATAAAATCCTGTACGGAAGGCCTTACCTACAAGGGCCCGGGCTGCGGCGTGGTGCCCGCCGAGTCTGGCGTGAATTTTAGCCAGAAGATTCCGTCCTTCCTCTTCGGAGATACACCTTTGAAGGACTCCGGTTGTGCTTTTCTTATAAAGCTCTCCATCATGGACCTTATAGGCTTTAGATCGCCGCACTATGCAGCGGGCCTCGTTTTGGTCCTCGGGAAGTTCCTGCCTAGTTAGGTAGGCTAGGAATGGTTCCATCCACGGGGCGATGACTGCCATTATTATGTGGGCTGAGGATGTTACTTCGTTGGCAGAACCACCAATTGTGTCAGAATGTTCGGTGTCGAGCGGTGCGGTTGGGTCCGAGTTGTTATTTCCAGACTCCCCCTCCCATAGTATGGATGGCTTGAACAGCCTCTCTAGGAAGATCTTAGGAGGGACGGCATCGCGCTTTGTGCCAATGCGTGCTAATACGTCTGCTGCCTGGTTGTTATCCCGGGCTATATGGTGAAATTCGAGCCCCTCAAACCGAGCTGACATCTTTAGAATGGCGTTGCGATAAGCTTCCATTTTCATATACTTGGCATCGAAGTCTCCATTTATTTGGGATATTGCGAGGTTCGAGTCCCCGCGCACCTCTAGGCGTTGAATGCCCATGGAGACTGCCATCCGGAGACCATGTAGAAGGGCCTCATATTCGGCTGAGTTGTTGGAGTCCGTATACATTATCTGGAGTACGTATTGAACTGTATCTCCGGTTGGGGACGTCAGAATGATGCCAGCCCCCAAACCAGCCAACATTTTGGAGCCGTTGAAGTGCATGATCCAGTTGGAATATGTGCCATACTCTTTAGGGAGTTCGGCTTCTGTCCATTCGGCGACGAAGTCGGTCAAAACTTGCGACTTAATAGCTCGTCGTGGTTTATAGGTTATGTCAAACGGGAGGAGCTCAATCGCCCATTTGGCAATCTGGCCCGTCGCGTCGTGGTTGTTTATAATGTCGTTGAGGGGTACTTCGGAGGCTACTATTATCGAACACTCTTGAAAGTAGTGTCGCAGCTTCCGGGATGCCATAAACACCGCATACGCTATCTTTTGATAATGCGGGTACCGTGACTTGCATGGAGTTAGGACAGTGGACACGTAGTAAACTGGTTTTTGAAGGGGGAACTTGTGTCTGTCCGTTTCTCGTTCGACAACGAGCACCGCGCTTACATTTTGATGAGTTGTCGCGATATATAATAGCATTGGTTCACCCATGTTGGGCGCGGCCAGGACCGGGTTTGTTGCCAATATGGCTTTTATTTCTTCGAGTCCGGCCGTGGAGGCATCCGTCCACTCGAAGTGTTCGGTGCATCGGAGGAGGCGATAAAGGGGTAATGCCTTTTCTCCCAAACGGGAGATAAAGCGGCTTAGAGCCGCCATGCATCCCGTCAATTTTTGTATTTGTTTGAGGTCCTTTGGGATATCCAATTGTGACAAAGCTCGGATCTTGGCTGGGTTTGCTTCAATTCCTCTACTAGACACAATGAAGCCCAAGAGCTTTCCGGCTAGTACGCTGAAAACGCATTTCTCCGGGTTGAGCTTGATGTCACATTTTCGGAGATTATTGAATGTGAGCCTCAAGTCGTCTACTAGAGTTTCGACGTGCTTGGTTTTGACGACCACATCGTCTATGTATGCCTCCACTGTTTTGCCGATCTAGTTTGCCAGACATGTCTGGATCATGTGCTGATATGTTGCGCCGGCGTTTTTGAGCCCGAAGGGCATTGTGTTGAAGCAGAATGGGCCATATGGGGTGATGAATGCCGTTGCGGCTTGGTCAGGCTCTGCCATCTTAATTTGGTGGTAGCCGGAGTATGCGTCGAGGAAGCACAATGAATCATGTCCTGCGGTAGCGTCGATAATTTGATCGATGCGGGGGAGGGGGAAGAGATCCTTTGGGCAAGCCTTGTTGAGGTCCTTGAAATCGACGCATAGGCGCCAGGATTTGTCCTTCTTTGGTACCATCACCAGGTTCGCTAGCCAGTCCGGATGTTTTATATCTCTGATGAATCCGGCCTCCAATAGTTTGGCTAGTTCCTCTCCCATGGCCTGTCTCTTGGGTTCGGAGAAACGCCGAAGAGCCTGTTTGACTGGCTTGAATCCTTTTAGGATGTTTAGGCTGTGCTCGGCCAACTGGCGTGGGATTCCTGGCATGTCTGAAGGCTGCCAGGCAAAAATGTCCCAATTTTCGCATAGGAATTCTCGTAGAGCGGCGTCTACATCAGGGTTTAATTGTGCCCCGATGGAGGCCGTTTTTGTAGGGTCCGTTGGATGGACTTGGAATTTGACTATTTCGTCCGCCGGTTTAAAGGAGGTGGACTTGGATCTCTTATCGAGTATCACATCGTCCCTGTTCACCGTGGAGCGCAGCGCAGTGAGTTCCTCAGCCGCTAGGGCTTCGGATAGTGCCTCAAGGGCCAGTGCGGCTGTCTTGTTTTCGGCGCGGAGTGCTATGTCCGGGTCACTAGCAAGAGTGATGATTCCGTTGGGCCCGGGCATTTTGAGCTTCATGTACCCGTAATGGGGTATAGCTTGAAAAATTGTGAATGCCTCTCGCCCTAATAGAGCGTGATATCCACTGCTGAACGGGGCCACTTGGAACGTGACCTCCTCGGACCTGTAATTATCTGGCGTGCCGAACACCACATCCAGTGTGATTTTTCCTGTACAGCATGCTTCCCAATTGGGGATTATTCCTCTAAAGGTTGTGCTGCTTCGCTCAATGCGGCTCCAGTCTATTTCCATTTTTCGGAGGGTTTCCTCGTAAATGAGGTTCAATCCGCTACCACCGTCCATGAGTACCTTGGTAAGGCGAAAGCCGTCCACTATTGGACTGAGGACCAATGCGACTGGTGCTCAGGCTATTCGGAATTTAGGTTCGTCACTTGCATTAGAGGTAATAGCCGTGTCACTCCATGGGTTTATTGTTGCTACTTGGTAGACTTCGGCAAGACTGCGGAGTGTTCGTTTCTGCATATTATTTGATGCGAAAGTCTCGAAGACTGTTAATACCATACTGGTATCCCTGGGCTGGTGCTCTGGAGTTAGAAGCTCTTCGCCACTTTTGGCCACCTGTCGTAGTATCCAACATGCTCTAAGGCTATGAGTTGGAGTGGCGCCCTCTGTACTATGAATTTTACAGGGTCCATTGAGCCATCCCTCCAGTACGGTTCCATGCCCTATAGAGGGTTTTTGCTTTTTGGTATTTAACCCAGGTGCCTGGCGATGATGCACCCTTTTATTTCGGACTGGGGTTGTATTCAGGGCCGGATTGTCCCAAAAATTGATTTCGGTTTTCCAGGCGCTTTCCATCGCACAGTACTTTTGTACTATGGACGCCAAGTCAGCAAAGCGTGTAATTTCACGACGACTTATGGCGTTGAGGATTCCCTTGTCCGTGCAATTATTGCAGAAGAATGAAATTGCGTCCTCCTCCCGGCAATCCTTTATCCTGTGCATGACCAGGAGGAATCTGGCCCAGTAATGATGTACTGTTTCTGCGGGCTCTTGCCGGATTTGGGATAGATTGCTTATGTTTGGGTGGGCGGGTGGAATTAAATTCGGAGCGCTGTCCAGTTTAAGACTCAGAGGCCAAGAAGTTTCCGAACTTGGAAGCTTGGGTTCTTGGATGTTGTCCAATGAATCTAGCCTACTGCCTGACTTTAGGTTCAGGGCTTGAGTGACGTCCTCCCCTCCGCGGGAATCCGGCATGGAGGGATCAGGAATCCGGACATAGCTAGTCCTTAAGATAGAAGAAGGGTTGTCGTATTGTTCCTCTACCACAGCAACGTGGTGGGTAACCTGGGGAGAGTTAATCTCTCTCAGATCGGGTTTAGGCCCAATCTAATCGTAGTCTGTAGCGACTCCCAGGGCGGCGATGCAATCCAAGAGCTCGTTTAAGGAAGAGAGCTCCATCGGATCTAACTGCTCAGCGAGTTCCGAGCTAACGTGAAGATTGCTTTCGATGACCCGAGAAGTCATCGTCGGAGCGGCGGCCGAACAGGCGGTCATAAGAAAACCGCCTAGCCGGAGAGTTTGGCCGATGGCCAAAGCTCCTTTAGCGACAATGCCGTCTTTAAAGACGGGATGAGGCATCCTTCCTGATGGTGACGGCACAGAGGAACTCTCAATGAAAGCACCAATGTCGGTGTCAAAAACCGGCGGATCTCGGGTAGGGGGTCCCGAACTATGCGTCTAGGCGGATGGTAACAGGAGACAAGGGACACAATGTTTTTACCCAGGTTCAGGCCCTCTCGATGGAGGTAAAACCCTACTCCTTCTTGATTAATATTGATGATATGGGTAGTACAAGAGTAGATCTACCACGAGATGAGAGAGGCTAAACCCTAGAAGCTAGCCTATGGTATGATTGTTGTTCGTCCTACGAACTAAAACCCTCCGGTTTATATAGGCACCGAAGAGGGTTAGGGTTACTCAGAGTCGGTTACAATGGTAGGAGATCTACATATTTGTATCGCCAAGCTTGCCTTCCACGGCAAGGAAAGTCCCATCCGGACACGGGACGAAGTCTTCAATCTTGTATCTTCATAGTCCAGGAGCCCGGCCAAAGGTGATAGTTCGGCTATCCGGACACCCCCTAATCCGGGACTCCCTCACATAGTCTTTCTGAAGCATTAAATCTCTACTCCGGGCAGACCGGTACACCTACTTTCCCCTACATCTGCTAGTCCACCTCTTCGAGAGCTCATACAACTTACTCAACTATGCCAGAGCCCATAAAGGCTTGTGGCTGCACACAGAAGTTTCTAGGCATGAAATACCATATGATCCCCTTGAGCCTGGGTGGCGAATCGAAGAAAAATCACATGGGTACTCTAGGATTTTTCCGAATGGACAAACGCTCGATTCTCAAGGTGCCCCAATCAATCCACCCAGATGTGTATTAAAGTTACCACCTTAATGTTATTCAAGATTAATAACTCTCATAACTTCCATGTGTATCACGATCCAATCCCCATCTACGAGCATGGCTAAGCAATAATAGAGCATAACGTATATTCCTAGGGTGATCAAAAGGTATTAGGTTCCTACCTCAAGTACTACAACCAAACCACATGCTTCCAATCCTACTCATGCAAATATTTGAGGGGCAAAGCTAATGCATAGTAAAAACTGGGTATAGAAGAGTATGATCAAAGTGTAACTTGCCTTGCTGAAGATCTGCAAACTCTAGAGATTCGTAGTAACAAGTTCGCACTTTGGGTAATCTAGCATAGACAAACAGTAGCATACATAATGCTACGTCTTGAGCTTGTGTTGGTTCTCCTTGAAGAGGAAAGGGTGATGCAGCAATAGTAGTGTAAGTATTTCCCTCAATTTTTGAGAACCAAGGTATCAATCCAGTAGGAGGCTACTCAAAAGTCCCACACACCTACACAAACAAACAAAGAACTCGCAACCAACGCAATAAAGGGGTTGTCAATCCCTTCACGGCCACTTGCAAAAGTGAGATCTGATAGAGATAGTATGATAAGATAAATATATTTTTGGTATTTTATAATATAGATGCAAAAAGTAAAGATGCAAATAGAAGTAGATTGAAAGCTTATATGATAAAGTATAGACCCAGGGGGCCATAGGTTTCACTAGAGGCTTCTCTCAAGATAGCATAAGTATTACGGTGGGTGAACAAATTACTGTCGAGCAATTGATAGAAAAGCGAATAATTATGAGATTATCTAGGCATGATCATGTATATAGGCATCACGTCCGCAACAAGTAGACCAACTCCTGCCTGCATCTACTACTATTACTCCACACATCGACCGTCTCCTGCCTGCATCTAGAGTATTAAGTTCATAAAGAACAGAGTAACGAATTAAGCAAGACAACATGATGTAGAGGGATAAACTCATCCAATATGATATAAACCCCATCTTTTTATCCTTGATGGCAACAATACAATACGTTCCTTGCAACCCTTTCTGTCACTGGGTAAGGACACCGCAAGATTGAACCCAAAGCTAAACACTTCTCCCATGGCAAGAAAGATCAATCTAGTAGGCCAAACCAAACTGATAATTCAAAGAGACTTGCAAAGATAACTCAATCATACATAAAAAAATTCAGAGGAGATTCAAATATTTCTCATAGATAAACTTGATCATAAACCCACAATTCATCGGATCTCGACAAACACACCGCAAAAATAGTTTAAATCGAATAGATCTCCACAAGAGAGGGGGAGAACATTGTATTGAGATCCAAAAAGAGAGAAGAAGCCATCTAGCTAATAACTATGGACCCGAAGGTCTATGGTAAAATACTCACAACTCATCGGAGGGGCTATGGTGTTGATGTAGAAGCCCTCCGTGGTCGATTGCCCCTCTGGCGGAGCGCCGGCGAAGGCTCCAAGATGGGATCTCGCGGATACAGAAGGTTATGGTGGTGGAAATTGTGTTTCGTTGGCTCCCTGGATGTTTTTGGGGTACGTAGGCTTATATAGGAGGAAGAAGTACGTCGGTGGCTGCCCAAGGGGCCCACAAGATAGGGGGCGCGCCCAGAGGTGGTGGGCGCACCCTCCTGTCTCGTGGCCGCCTCGGCTGCTTCTTGACTTGCACTCCAAGTCCTCTGGATCACGTTCGTTCCAAAAATAACGCTCCCGAAGGTTTCATTCCGTTAGGACTCCGTTTGATATTCCTTTTCTTCGAAATACTGAAATAGGCAAAAAATATAGCAATACGGGTTGGGCCTCCGGTTAGTAGGTTAGTCCTAAAAATGATATAAATGTGTAAAATAAAGCCCATAAGCATCCAAAAGGGGTAATGTAATAGCATGCAACAATAAAAAATTATAGATATGTTGGAGACGTATCAAGCATCCCCGAGCTTAATTCCTGCTCGTCCTCGAGTAGGTAAATGATAAAAACAGAATTTTTGATGTGGAATGCTACCTAGCATAATTCTCAATGTAATTTTCTTTATTGTGGCATGAATGTTCAGATCCAAATGATTCAAGATAAAAGCTTATAAAACATAAAAATAAAAATGCTTCAAAGCATACTAACAAATAATCATGTCCTATCAAAATAGCATAGCCAAAGAAAGCTTATCCCTTCAAAATCTTATAGTTAGGCCATGCTTCATTTTCATTACACAAAATACTCCCATCATGCACAACCCCAATGACGAGCCGAGCAATTGTTTCATACTTTTCAACGCGCTTCAGCTTTTTTTTCAACTCTTACGCAATACATGAGCGCAAGCCATGGACATAGCACTAAGGTGGTATAAGGTGGTGGTTGTGAGGACAAAAAGAGGGAGAAGATAGTCTCACATTAACTAGGCGTATCAATAGGTTATGGAGATGCCCATCAATAGATATCAATGTGAGTGAGTAGGGATTGCCATGCAACGTATTCACTAGAGCTATAAATATATGAAAGCTCAACAAAAGAAACTAAGTGGGTGTGCATCCAACTCGCTTGCTCATGAAGACCTAGGGCATTTTGAGGAAGCCCATCATTGGAATATACAAGCCAAGTTCTATAATGAAAAATTCTCACTTAGTATATGAAAGTGACAACATAGGAGACTCTCTATCTTGAAGGTCATGGTGCTACTTTGAAGCACAAGTGTGGAAAAAGAGATAGTAGCATTATCCCTTCTCTCTTTTTCTCTCATTTTATTTTATTTTATTTTTCTTTTTTTTCTTTCTCTTTTTTCCTTTGGCCTTTCTTTTTTTTTCTTTTTGGCCTCTCTCTCTTTTTTCTTGTTGTAAAGCCCGAAGTCTCATCCCGACTTGTGGGGGAATCATAGTCTTCATCATCCTTTCCTCACTGAGACAATACTCTAATAATGAAGATCATCACACTTTTATTGATTTACAACTCAAGAATTACAACTCAAAGCTAGAACAAGATATGACACTATATGAATGCCTTCGGCGGTGTACCGGATATGCAATGAATCAAGAGCGACATGTATGAAAATTATGAAGGTGGCCTTGCCACAAATACGATGTCAACTACATGATCATGCAAAGAGCAATATGACAATAATGAAGCATGTCATAATAAACAGAATGGTGGAAAGTTGCATGGCAATATATCTCAGAATGGCTATGGAAATGCCATAATAGGTAGGTATGGTGGCTGTTTTGAGGAAGGTAAATAATGGGTTCATGATACCGGCAAAAGTTGCGCGGCACAATAGAGGCTACCAAAGTGGAAGGATGAGTGTGCGTATATCCATGGACTCACATTAGTCATAAAGAACTCATATACTTATTGCAAAAGTCTACTTAGCCCTTGAAGCAAAGTACTACTACGCATGCCCCAAGAGGGATACATTGGTAGGAAAAGACCATCGCTCGTCCCCGACTGCCACTCATAAGGAAGACAATCAAAAGAGCACCTCATGCAACAAATTTGTCACACAACTTTTACCATACGTGCATGCTACGTGACTTGCCAACTTCAACAAAAGTATTTCTCAGTTTCATAATTACCCACTAGCATGACCCTAACATTACTACCTTTATATCTCAAAACAATTATCAAGCATCAACTTGATCATAGCATCCAATTCACTTTCTATGATAGTTTTTATTATACCCAACTTGGATGCTCATCATTCTAGGACCAAATTTGTAACCATAGCAACCACCATGATATTCTAAAAGACTCTCAAAATAATATAAGTTAAGCATGAGAGACTAGCAATTTCTTCAAAATTAAGCCACCGCCATGCTCTAAAAGATATAAGTGAAGCACTAGAGCAAAAACTATCAAGCTCAAAAGATATAAGTGAAGCACATAGAGTATTCTAGCAAATTCTAATCAAGTAGGCTTCTCCCAAAAGGTGTGTAAAGGAAGGATGATTGTGGTAAACTAAAAAGCAAATACTAATATAATACACGATGCTCCAAGCAAAACACATATCATGTGGCGAATAAAAATATAGCTCCAAGTAAAGTTACCACTGAACGAAATGGAAAGAGGGGATGCCTTCCCGGGGCATCCCCTAGCTTAGGATTTTGGCTATTCTTGAATATATTGGGGTGTCATGGGCATCCCCAAGCTTAGTCTCTTGCCACTCCTTATTCCATAGTCCATAAAAGCTTTACCCAAAACTTGAAAACTTCACAACACAAAACTCAACAGGAAATCTTATAAGCTCCGTTAGTGAAAGAAAACAAAACCACCACATAAGGTACTGTAATGAACTCATTATTTATTTACTTTGGTGTTAAACCTACTGTATTCCAACTTATCTATGGTTTATAAACTATTTTACTAGCCATAGATGCATCAAAATAAGCAAGCAACACACGAAAAACAGAATCTATCAAAAACAGAACAGTCTCTAGAAATTTGTAACTAACGCAAACTTATGGAACTCTAAAACTCCTACCGAAATAGGAAGTCCTGTAAAATTTGTCTATTGATCAGAAGCAAAAAATAATCAACGCAAAATCATGTTTCTGTGATTTAACAAAACTAATTTCGTGCGTGCAAAGTTTCTGTTTTTCAGCAGAATCAAATTAAATATCATCATAGGTTATCCTATAGGTTCTACTTGGCACAAACACTAAGTAAAAGATTAAAACACATCTAAATAGAAGGTATATGCAAAATTTATTACTAAACAGGAACAAAAACAAAAAACACAAATAAAATTGGGTTGCCTCCCAACTAGTGCTATTGTTTAACGCCCCTAGCTAGGCATAAAAGCGAAGATAGGTCTAAGTAGTGCCATCTTTGGCACTCAACTACTCAATAGAGCACTTATAATTTTTAGGGGTTTCTTCCTTTTTAGCAATGACTAAACCTTTAGGCAGAAATTCATGAAATTCGTTTGTAGCAAAAGGTTCCTTAACGATAGAGAGACAATTGGGATGAACACTTATGGATTTGAGATCCGCGTCTCCTTTACTAGAAGATTTACCCTTATTTTTAGGAACATAAATAAACTTGGCAGTCTTGGTAGGGGGTTTTGGAGTGTTTTTCATGGAAGAAAACGCGGAACCTAAGTTGGTAATGATATCCTCAAGTTTACTGATTCTTGCTGAATCTAGATCTATTTTTCATTAACTATAGGTTCTTTCTCTTTAAGATTTTTCAAAGTAACTCCAACCCTAGATCCATATTGGGTAATGTGATTATCAATCTTTTTATCCAAATTTTCAATCAACTCAACAGTGGCAATTTTATTTTCAATAATCTCAAGCCGTTGCATAACATGTTCTAAAGTTAAAACAGTTCCATTAACCAAAAGAGGTGGTGGGCCAAACAAATCTAACATAGCATTGTAAGCATCAAACGTATGGCTACTCAAGAAATCACCTCCCGCAACAGTATCAAGAACACATCTATTCCAAGGAGTAATGCCTACATAAAAATTGCAAAGAAGAACGGAAGTAGAAAGCTTCCTAGTAGATCTATTTTGATCATTGCAAATTCTATGCCAATCATCTTTTAAATTTTCTCCCTCCCTTTGCTTAAAATTGAGAATTTCATGTTCGGGGGTAATAATAAGGATAGGAGGACTAGCCATAACGACAAGGTAAACGATCTAACACACGAGCAAACGGAAAAAAGGCGAGCGAAAAAGACAGAGAGAGATAGGGAAAGAGAGGGCAAATAAAACGGCAAGGGTGAAGTGGGGGAGAGGAAAACGAGAGGCAAATGGCAAATAATGTAAATGCGAGGGATATGGGTTTGTGATGGGTACTTGGTATGTCTTGACTTGAGCGAAGACCTCCCCAGCAACGGCGCCAGAAATCCTTCTTGCTACGTCTTGAGCTTGCGTTGGTTTTCCATGAAGAGGAAAGGGTGATGCAGCAATAGTAGCATAAGTATTTCCCTCAGTTTTTGAGAACCAAGCTATCAATCCAGTAGGAGGCTCCTCAAAAGTCCCATGCACCTACACAAACAAACAAAGAACTTGCAACCAACGCAATAAAGGGGTTGTCAATCCCTTCACGGCCACTTGCGAAAGTGAGACTGATAGGATAGTATGATAAGATAAATATATGTTTGGTATTTTATAATATAGATGCAAAAAGTAAAAATACAAATAAAAGTAGATTGAAAGCTTATATGATAAAGGATAGACCCGGGGGCCATAGGTTTCACTAGAGGATTCTCTCAAGATAGGATAAGTATTACGGTGGGTGAACAAATTACTGTCGAGCAATTGATAGAAAAGCGAAAATTATGAGATTATCTAGGCATGATCATGTATATAGGCATCACGTCCGCAACAAGTAGACCGACTCATGCCTGCATCTACTCCACACATCGACCGACTCCTTCCTGCATCTAGAGTATTAAGTTCATACAGAACAGAGTAACGTATTAAGCAAGATGACACGATGTAGAGGGATAAACTCATGCAATATGATATAAACCCCATCTTTTTATCCTCGATGGCAACAATACAATACGTGCCTTGCGACCCTTTCTGTCACTGGGTAAGGACACCGCAAGATTGAACCCAAAGCTAAAAACTTCTCCCATGGCAAGAAAGATCAATCTAGTAGGCCAAACCAAACTGATAATTCGAAGAGACTTGCAAAGATAACTCAATCATACATAAAAGAATTCATAGGAGATTCAAATATTTCTCATAGATAAACTTGATCATAAACCCACAATTCATCGTATCTCGACAAACACACCACAAAAAGAGTTTACATCGAATAGATCTCCACAAGAGAGGGGAGAACATTGTATTGCGATCCAGAAAGAGAGAAGAAGCCATCTAGCTAATAACTATGGACCCGAAGGTCTGTGATAAACTACTCACAACTCATCGGAGGGGCTATGGTGTTGATGTAGAAGCCCTCCATGGTCAATTCCCCCTCCGGCGGAGCGCCGGCAAAGGCTCCAAGATTGGATCTCGCGGATATAGAAGGTTATGGTGGTGGAAATTGTGTTTCGTTGGCTCCCTGGATGTTTTCGGGGTACGTAGGCTTATATAGGAGGAAGAAGTACGTCGGTGGCCGCCCGAGGGGCCCACAAGATAGGGGGCGCGCCCTCCTGTCTCTTGGCCACCTCGGCTGCTTCTTGACTTGCACTCCAAGTCCTCTGGATCACGTTCGTTCCAAAAATCACGCTCCCGAAGGTTTCATTCCGTTTGGACTCCGTTTGATATTCCTTTTCTTCGAAATACTGAAATAGGCAAAAAAACTGCAATACGGGTTGAGCCTACGGTTAGTAGGTTAGTCCCAAAAATGATATAAATGTGTAAAATAAATCCCACAAACAACCAAAAGGGGTGATATAATAGCATGGAACAATCAAAAATTATCCAACGTATCACATAAGTAATCACTCAAACAAAACAAAGAGAAATGAAGAAAAGATCCAAAACAAACCCGAAACAAGCAAATGACTAAACTAAACAGAAAATCAAACCTGACAGAATTATTTTCATCTGGATTAGATC
Organism: Triticum timopheevii; assembly: GCA_963921465.1. Classification (NCBI taxonomy): domain Eukaryota; kingdom Viridiplantae; phylum Streptophyta; class Magnoliopsida; order Poales; family Poaceae; genus Triticum; species Triticum timopheevii. The sequence goes on along the minus strand of OY997274.1, from coordinate 362,602,749 downwards.
TTAACAGTAGGTACATGTGATTAGCTACGATTTGCAAAAACAAACAACTCAAACGGAGTTACGAAACTCAACATACAAACCAAACAAGATCGAATACTAATCTGATCTAAACTCAAATTTTAAATTGTCAAAATCATGTTCAAGTCGGTTTACTGGAAAGAAGAGATCGTAATGAAGATTTAGGCATTGGTTTCAAATAATTTGGATAAACGAGCAAAAAGTTACGCTAGTTTTAAGATCAGGGGCTAAATCGTGATAAAACTTATTTGCGGATAGGTCCCTGCCGAAAATTAAACTAAAAAAAATTCTATCAGGCGAACGTCCGCTAACAGAACATAACGAACAAATTCGTTTGTTAAAATAAACTAACGGGTGTACGTTCATCAAATAACGAACTAAAATAAAAACCGATCTAAACCTAATAACCGAAACTAAAAAAAATCAACCAACCCGAGAAAAAGACCGAATCGGTTTAATACCGGTCAACCAGGGCGGCGAGGTCAAAGGCATGGTTCAGCAGCGGCTCCTGGCGCGGCGGGGCGAGGCGAAGGCGGCGGTGCGGACAGCGGGTGGCGATGCGACGGCGGCAGCAGCGCTGCAGCTAGCGGCAGGTGGCAACGATGGCGGCAGCAGCTACTAGCGGTGGCAGCGGCGAGCAAAATCGGCAGCGGCGCTCGGCGGCGGAGGCGGTGCAGTGGCGCCGGTGACTTGGAGAGGAGGGGGCCGAGGTCGGCTCCTTATAAAGGCCCGAGGGCGGCGATGGCTTGCGCGACGAGGCGATGCGGGCGGCGGCGTTGAGGAGTCCGAGTCGGACTCCTCTGGCGGCTCGGGGTGGGACTCCTCCCGAGCGGAGGAAGGCGGCGGCGGCGCTGGGCCATGGACCGGCTCGGCTGGGCCGGCCCAGGAAGGTTGCTTTTAAACGACTTCCGCGAAGAAAAATCGTAATAAATAAAAATAAACATCTAAAAATTCGAGAAACAATTTTCATCGTCCATACCTAATATTTGGGACAATATGAACATTTTTCCGGACTAAATGCAATTTTTTTAAAATGCTTGTTTTTCTCTAATTCAAATAAAATTGCAAATAAAATACAAATAAAATAATAATTTGATTTCAAAATTTATTTCCAATATTTCTCCTCTATTGAAGAAGTCATTTTATCTTCACTTTATTATTTTTTATTGTTGGAAATAATTGGACAGAAATTATTGAAAATCAAATTGATCCTCTTTTCAAATTTGAATAAATTCAAAAATGAAATTTTAAATGAAACCTCCAACTCTCTCCTTGTGTACTTGAGTTGCTTAAGATTTCTTGGATCACAACCAAATGCAATAAAATATGATATGCATATGATGATCTATGTATAACATCCAAATTGAAAATTGGGATGTTACAAACCTACCCCCCTTAGGATGAATCTCGCCCTCGAGATTCGGGTTGGTCAGCAAAATGGTGTGGGTGGTCGTGGTGGAGGTCTTCTTCTCGCTCCCAGGTGGCTTCCTCCTTGGTATGGTGGCTCCACTGAACTTTGCAAAACTTGATAACCTTGCTGCGGGTAACACGGCTGGAAAACTCGAGAATCTTGACTGGCTTCTCTTCATAGGTCAGAACACTATCCAATTGAATCGCTTCCAGTGGCACTGTATATCTCAGAGGAATGCCGGCCATCTCTGCGTGGCACTTCTTCAACTGGGAAACGTGAAACACATCGTGAACTCCTGACAATCCTTCAGGCAATTCCAACTTGTAGGCAACTTCTCCCATGCGTTCCAAAACTCTATATGGTCCCACAAAACATGGTGCTAGCTTTCCCTTGGCTCCATAACATTTAACTCCTCGAAGTGGGGACACACGAAGATATGCTCTGTCTCCGACTTCATAGGCTACCTCCTTGCGTTTAATATCGGCATAACTCTTCTGCCTGGACTGGGGCATGAGAAAACAAAATAGAATAAGGTCTAAGAGAGATTTCACTACCATATGCACATGAGGCAAATACAATCAATTCACTTCATTCAATATCAATCAATATTCACACAAAGGATCTAACTATGATTACAAAGCGATCGATGCTAACTACTTGGAAGAATACTACTAGTAACATCGTGGTCGTCTAGAAATTTTGATCGGTGGAAGACACCATGATATCTACTCCAGCTTCGTCTACGTAGTCGTCATCACTGTCATCATTTGCATCACTGTCTGTGTCGGTGTTGTCCAAGATGATGTAGTCCTCCAAACAGATACCCTTTTCAGGTTCTTGCTTATGGTTCTCCACGGGTAGTCCTAGCTTCCTCTACAAATCTTCATGCTTCTGTAGTAGTACAGAAATTTCTTCTTCATATCCATCGCGTGTTGACTTGAGTTCCTCTTCTAGCTTGATATTCTTCTTCATCAGCTTCTTGATCTTCTTCATGTTGAAGCACAACTGATTCTCGTATCGGAGAATGTGATCACCCATCTCCTGAATGTAAGATGCAATTGATCCATCCTTCTTGGTACGAATCATCTCCAATTCCTCGTCTCGGCGTCCACATATTTGATAGATGGTGTTCTCAAGATCCTTGTGATACACTTCACATATGCGTCCAAAAGTGATGTGGGCTGCCATGTTCTTTCCCAAACTCCAACTTGGTGCATCTAGGTAGAAATCAATGGGCTCCGTTCTTGGCGCAAACGTCCTCCCAGGTACCCAAACTTTGATCTTCCAGTGCTCCTCTTCCAGAAAAGTTGCAGAGAAAGTCCCAGTGAAGCTTGGTAGTCTGATGTTCAGGTACTTGATGACTTCCTTCAAGTGTCGTCCGAAAGGGGTGTCGTCATCCGGCTGAGTGAACTAGTTCCTGGGGTCCGCCATCTATAGAGTAGAAATAGAGGAGGATTAGAAATGAGCAGAGAAGAGTAATCCTATGGTTTTTCCTAGTGGTCGCATCCTACAGTCAGGGTGTGCTCTGATACTATCTTGTAGCGACCACGATCCCAATGGACCGAAGTCTCTGTGCTTAAGTGTCATCCCTGGATTGGTAATGCTGACACACACAGTACTCGAGGAATTATAGCAGAGTTCAATCGCACACATATTACATTGAAGTCCTCATAAAGAGTATGATTACACAAATAAAATGGTTGAAGGCCATCTAAACTAAATATCTGCGAAAGCTTTGAAGGTAAATGAGTCCATCAACTCCAACGGCATAGCTGAGTGCACGACAACAACCTATCACACCTTATTCGTCGTCTGAGAAGTCTGCAACATGCGACATTGCAGCCGTGTAGGTCAGCACATTGAATATGCTGGTAGAGTTACACTGTAAAGCAATGAATGCAAGAACTATACTTACATGAAATATTTGGCTGGTGGAGTCTCTAAGTTCAAGATTTTGCATAAAGCTAGTTTTTCTCAACAACAAAGGAATAAATTTTTATTTACTACTCCCAAGTTGTACCAATATTTGAGAAGGTTCCTCCAACTCAAATCCCAATTAAATAAGTATCATCATTAAACCCAATTCAATTTATTAAAGAGTGATGAGATCAACAATAATATCCAATTCCAGATACTCAAGATGTCCATAACCGGGGACACGGCTAGCCATGATTAGTTTATACACTTTGCAGAGGTTGCGCTCTTTTCCCCACAAGACTCGACCACATCCATAATCGGAAGATCAAGACATAGTCTTTCTGAAGCATTAACTCTCTATTCTGGGCAGACAGGTACACCTACTTTCCCCTACATCTCTAGTCCACCTCTTTCAGAGCTCATACAACTTACTCAACTATGCCAGAGCCCATAATATCTTGTGGCTGCACACGGAAGTTTCTAGGCATGAAATATCATAGATCCCTTTGAGCCTGGGTGGCGAACTAAGGAAAAATCACACGGGTACTCTGGGATTTCCCAAATGGACAAACACTGGATTATCCAGGTGCCCCAACCAATCCAACCAGATGTGTCTTAAAGTTGCCACATTTATGTTATCCAAGATTAATAACTCTCATAACTTCCATGTGTATCACGATCCAATCCCCGTCTACGAGCATGGCTAAGAAATAATAGAGCATAATGTATATTCCCGGGGTGATCAAAAGTTATTAGGTTCCTACCTCAAGTACTAAAACCAAACCACATGTTCCCCATCCTACTCATGCAAATATTTGAGGGGCAAAGCTAATGCATAGTAAAAACTGGGTATAGAAGAGTATGAGCAAAGTGTAACTTGCCTTGCTGATGATCTGCAAACTCTAGAGATTTTTAGTAACAAGCTTCGAACTCTGGGTAATCTAGCGTAGGCAAACAGTAGCATACATAAGCAATCACTCAAACCGAACAAAGAGAAATTGAGAAAAGATCCAAAACAAACCCGAAACAAACAAACAACTAAAATAAATAGAAAATAAAACCTAAGAGCATTATTTTCCTATGGATTAGATCTTAACAGTAGGTACATGTGATTAGCTACGATTTGCAAAAAGAAACAACTCACACGGAGTTACGAAACTCAACATACAAACGAAACAAGATCGAATACTAATCTGATCTAAACCCAAATTTTAAATTGTCAAAATCATGTTCAAGCTGGTTTACTGGAAAGAAGAGATCGTTACGAAGATTTAGCATTGGTTTCAACTAATTTGGATAAACGAGCAACAAGTTACGCTGGTTTTAAGATCAGGGGCTAAATTGCGATAAAACTTATTCGCGAGTAGGTCCCTGGCGAAAATTAAACTGAAAAGAAAAATTCTATCAGACGAACGTCCGCTAACAGAACATAACGGACGAATTTGTTCGTTAAAATAAACTAATGGGTGAACGTTCGTCAAATAATGAACGTAAATAAAAACCGATCTAAACCTAATAACTGAAACTAAAAAAACCAAACTAAACCGAGAAAAAGACCAGATCGGTTTAATACCGGTCAACCGGGGTGGCGAGGTCAACGGCGGGGTTCGGCATCGGCGACGGTGGCTCCGGGCATGGCAGGGCGAGGCGAAGGCGGCAGCACGAACAGCGGGTGGCGGTGCACCGGCGGCAGCAGCGCTGCAGCTAGCGGCAGGCATTGTTCATTGTGCCACAAAGAATTGCCACGGGCTATAGGATGGTAATTGATTATAGAAAATTAAACAAAGCAACTAGAAAAGATCATTACCCTCCCTCTCCCTTTTATTGATCAAATGTTAGAAATATTATCTAAGCGCACACATTTTTGCTTCCTTGATGGATATTCTAGTTTTTCACAAATACCTGTTTCACAACCTGATCAAGAAAAGACCACTTTTACTTGTCCTTTTCGAACTTATGCTTATAGACATATGCCTTTTGGTTTTATGTAATGCACCTGCTACCTTTCAAAGATGTATGACTACTATATTCTCTGATTTTTTTTGAAAATATTGTTGATGTTTCCATGGATGACTTTTCCGTTTATGGGAAGTCTTTTGATGATTGTTTAAGCAATCTTGATCGAGTTTTGCAGAGATGTGAACAAACAAATCTTGTCTTGAATTGGGAGAAGTGCCACTCTATGGTTAACGAAGGTATTGTTTTGGGCCATAAAATTTCTGAAAAAGGAATTGAAGTGGACCAGGCCAAGGTTGATGCAATTGAGAAAATGTCATGTCCTAAAGATATCAAAGGTATTCTTAGTTTCCTTGGTCATGTTGCTTTTTATAGGAGGTTTATCAAAGACTGTTCTAAAATTTCTAGGCCTCTTACGAGTATTTTGCAAAAGGATATTCCCTTTGTGTTTGATGATGATTACTTGGAAGCCTTTGAAACACTAAAGAAAGCCTTAATTACTGCACCTGTTGTTCAACCACCTGATTGGAACTTGCCTTTTGAGAGTATGTGTGATGCTAGTGATTATGTTGTTGGTGTTGTTCTAGGACAAAGAGTTGATAATAAACTGAATGTTCTCCATTATGCTAGTAAAACTCTAGAGAATGCTCAATGAAATTATGCTACTACTGAAAAAGAATTCTTAGCAGCGATGTTTGCTTGTGATAAATTCAGATCTTACATTGTTGATTCTAAAATGATGGTTCACACAGATCATGCTGCTATAAAATAACTTATGGAAAAGAAAGATGCTAAATCTAGAATCATTAGGTGGGTTCTTCTACTACAAGAATTTGATTTGCATATCACTGATAGGAAAGGGGCAAAGAACCCCGTAGCTGATAACTTGTCTAGGCTTGAAAATATTCTTGATGACCCACAACCTATTAATGATAGCTTTCCTGATGAACAATTAGCTGCAATAAATGTTTCTAATAGTACACCTTGGTATGCTGACTATGCTAATTATATTATTGCTAAATACATACCACCTAGCTTCACATACCAACAAAAGTAAAAATTCTTCTATGATTTAAGACATTACTTTTGGGATGACCCACATCTTTATAAAGAAGGAGTAGATGGTATTATTAGACGTTGTGTACCTGAGCATGAACAGGAACAAATCCTACGGAAATGTCACTCTGAAGCTTATGGAGGACATCACGCAGGAGATAGAACCGCTCATAAGGTAGTGTAATCTGGTTTTTATTGGCCTACTCTCTTCAAGGATGCCCATAAGTTTGTCTCATCTTGTGATGAATGTCAAAGAATAGGTAATATCGTTAAGCATCAAGAAATTCCTATGAATTATTCACTTGCGGTTGAACCATTTGATGTTTGGGGATTTGATTTCATGCTACCTTTTCCTTCCTCTAATGGGTATACACATATTTTGGTTGTTGTTGATTATGTTACTAAGTGGGTAGAAGCTATTCCAACTAGTAGTGATGATCACGACACCTCTATTAAAATGCTTAAGGAAGTTATTTTCCCAAGGTTTGGAGTCCCTAGATATTTAATGACTGATGGTGGTTCACACTTTGTTCATGGTGCTTTCCGTAATATGCTTGCTATATGATGTTAACCATAGAATTGCATCACCTTATCATCGTCAGTATAGTGGTCAAGTTGAACTTAGCCATAGAGAAATAAAACTAATCTTACAAAAGACTGTCAATAGGTCCCGGAAGAATTGGTCTAAGAAATTAGATGATGCACTTTGGGCTTATAGAACAGCTTATAAGAATCCTATGGGTATGTCCCCATATAAAATGGTTTATGGAAAAGCTTGTCATTTGCCTCTTGAGTTCGAACATAAAGCATATTGGGCAATTAAATAACCCAATTATGATTTCAAACTTGCTGGTGAAAAGAGGTTATTTGATATTAGCTCATTAGATGAATGGAGAACCCAGGCTTATGAAAATGCAAAGTTATTCAACGAAAAAGTTAAAAGATGGCATGACAAAAGAATCCAAAAGCGTGAGTTCAAAGTTTGAGAATATGTTCTTTTGTACAACTCTCGTTTAAGATTCTTTGCAGGGAAACTCATCTCCCAATGGGAAGGACCCTATGTCATCGAGGAGGTCTATCGATCCGGAGCTATCAAAATAAATAATGCCGAAGGTACTAACCTGAAGGTTGTCAATGGGGAACAAATAAAACACTATATCTCAGGTACGCCCATTAATGCTGAAAGCAATATCATCCAAACTTTGACACCGGAAGAACACATAAAGGAAACCTTCTAGAACACTCCAGAATCATGAAAAAAGGGAGGTACGTGATACGGTAAGTAAACAAACTCAGAAATTCGCAAAAATATTTTTTGTTCAGTTTTTGAATATTTAAAAAACTAGAAAAATAAGAAACTTCCAGGAAAGTGACCCTGGTGGGCACGATACACCAGGGCGCGCCTGGCATGCCAGGCGCCCCGGCGGGTTGTGCCTCAGGGTGTGCAAAACCGAACCGAAAACCAAAATCTGAACCAAAAAAACCAAACCAAACTAAATTTTCGGTTTTTTCAGGTTTCAAGTTCAGGTTGAGTTCCCAAATATGGAAACCGTTTAACACTCGGTTTTTTCGGTTAGAAACCGAATGGTTTTTGCTTAAACCGAAAAAACGAAGCCAGCTCCGATGTGTGTTCAACAACGGAAGTGCTGAGTTGATCCTTCCCGTCATCCCTCCTTTTATAGCCATCTACCCATCTCATTGTTGTTCACTCCGTGAGGTGGTACTAAAATGTGCAGCATGGCTAGTGCATGAGCTGGACTGCTGGAGGCTGGCGCTTGGACCTGGGCCTTGGGGTGCATAGCGCCTAGTGCATTGCTGGAGGCTGGCGCTGTGCTTGGACCAGGAGCGTGGAGGCTTTTTTCTAAAAAAAAAGGAGCGTGGTGGAGGCTACAGGCTAGCGATGTGGTGTTTGGTGGCATATTTTGTCACATAAAAAACCTGGAGGCTAGCGCATGTTGTGCTCTTCCTCCATTTTGTCCTCAAATTTTCCTAGTATACGTACATACATCTTTGTCAACGCCTCATCGGCCATAGATGCCTCGATCTGGCGCACGGAGTACGCACATATGCCGCCAAATCATGTCTGCCATCACAGTTCTCAAAAGAAAAAACTAATCTACATACACAGATTGAATAATGTGATAAAAAATATGTGTCATTCAAAAATTCGTGTCAACTTTGGTTATTTTGGTTATTACTGAAACCGAACCGAACTTAAATGGTTATTACCGAAACCGAACTGTATCTGTGTATAAAACCGTATAAAGCAAAGTATAAGAACCGTATAAACTAAAAACCGTATAAACTAAACTGAACCAAACCTAAAAACCGAACACACACACTGAGTTGTGCCCACCTCGGGTACTTTCCGGACTTTGTTTTTCTTCCGTTCTGCTTGTTCCCCAAGATAAAAAATCTTTATATACCTCCCGAACCTTGTTGACCTCCGTATCGCAGAGAAATCTCTTGTTTTCTTTTCTTTTTGTTTTCTGTTAGATCCAATCCGTCATGGCCGCTTCAAGCTCCTCCAATGACAAGTTCTTCGACAACATCATCAACCCATATCTATGGGAGGTGATGCAGCACCCTCAAGCTATTCAGATGCGCGATGGGGTGCTACACATCCGCGATGTGCAAGGACCCAAGGGGACTGGATCCATGGAGGCCAGGCTTGAAGCTATGGAGCAGGACATCTTCCGATACAAGGGGATGGTGGAACATGGACTCAATGCCAATCACCTCATGATCGCGGACTACATCCGTGATCTTAAGGTGGATGGAAAGTCCATGAAGGACATCGTCTTCTCCCTCAACGAGCAAATCAACTTCCTCCATAGCCAGATTCACGACCTTCAAAGCCAAGTCTTTGAATATGAGCCAAGGTTCAAAGGTATGAGCTTGGCTGCCAGTTGTAGGATCCGAGAGACTCACTCCTCCTCTTATGATGGTGAGCCTCTGCCATGGAAACCGGAGGACAAGATTGCTTCTACTTCATCACCACCAGCTCCTTCTTCACCACCAAAAGAAAACTGAGTATCGGGTATGGGCACTCCCCTTGGCTTTCGCCAAGCTTGGGGGAGGTGCCCCGGTATCGTATCATCTCCACTATCTTTTGCCTTTACTTTCTTAGTTCGATCCATGGTTATCTTTTGCTATTAGATGAATAAAAGTTAAGTTCGATCATTTCTTTTTGAGAGTTTGCTTAGTGATCAATCCTTGTAATCGTGTGCGAGATATATAATAAAGTTTACTTTGAGTTTTGCCTTCTTTACTCTATTGTTTCAATAAAAAGAAAGGAAATAAATGAAAAATATCATATGCTAACCTTATGGTAAGTGATGATATTACACAAGGAAAAGTGTAAGTAGTAAATTTTATTGTAGATTGACAAACATAGCATTGGTCAATGATGCAACTCATGAAAGAATTAATAAGGGAAGAGAAGATTCACATACAAATACACTATCCTGGAAATCTTTTGTGATTGTGAGCACCCATCAAACTATTATATGCCAAAATTGTTGACGTTGGACAAGAAAGACAACTTAATGAATTATGTTTGTTCATATTCACATAAAAGTTATATTGTCATAGATCCTTCAACATGTGGTGCTTGCCCCTATCTTTTCTAGCCAAAACCTCCGCACTAAGTAGAGATACTACTTGTGCATCCAGAACCCTTAAACCCAAATCTTGTTTGAGAGTCCACCATACCTAGCTATGGATTGAGTAAGATCCTTCAACTAAGTTGTCATCGGTGCAAAAAGGGCAATAAAAATTGCTTCTAAAAGTGTAAGATCATTTAGTGTAAGGGAAAATTGAGCATTGTACAAACTTGTGATGGCGGACAATAAAAGCGACAGACTGCATAATAAAGGTTGCCATCACAAGGGGAAATATAACATGACGTTCTCTTGCACTAAGGGGTTGAGCATACAAACAAAAAGCACATGACAACCTCTGCTTCCCTCCGCGAAGAGCCTATCTTTTACTTTCGCGTACTTACTTTCATGCAAGAGTCAAAGTTTTTCTCTCTATTCCTTTTAGTGTTCTCCTTCGGCAAGCATCATGTGGTGAGGAAAGATCTAGGCACATATATCCAGTTGAGTATGGGTAGCATGAGTTATTATTGTTGACATCACCCTTGAGGTGAATGCGCTGGGAAGCGAAACTATAAGCCCCTATCTTTCTATGTGTCCGGTTGAAACATTTTGCTCATGTGTACATGGTGAGTGTTAGCAATCATAGAAGACTAAATGATGGTTGAGTATGTGGACTTTCCTAAAGGCTCCGATACATGACCTTCCTGAAAAGATGATGAATTATAGTTGCAAAATTGACTGAGAACATAGTTTGTTGGTTTCCAATAAATTTTATGCTTTATACTTCGACGTTGTGATGAATTGTCACTTGTTCATGAGAAGTCTATGATAAGAATTTTATGTTAAAGTTTGTTTTTCTTATAATAAGTTACATGATGCTGCTATGTCCGTATTTTTGTTTTTATCGACACCTCTCTCTCTCTCTAAGCAAGTGGTCATGTTTTTCGATTTTGGTTTTCGCTTGAGGACAAGCGAGGTCTAAGCTTGGGGGACTTGATACGTCCATTTTGCATCATGTTTTCCTACTGTTACTTACGTTGTTTTATTGTATAATAATGCTTTTTGGAGTAATTCTAATGCCTTCTCTCTCATAATATGCAAGGTATGCACCAAGGGGGGATTCTGGCAGATGGAAATATGGACCTGAAAAAGCTACGTCAGGCTATCTATTCTGCACATGCATGGTCCTTTGTCTAATAGCACATTATTGTGCAATTGCAGGAACCATTCTAATATTTAGGTTTTTAACAATTTGTTCTTGCACATGTAGGTCCTGTTGTCAGAGGTTTTGACCCACTATTCGACCCATTTTGCATATGGGGAAATGAATTATCGATGAATATCATTCAAATCAAGAAACTCGAAAAGATGTTAGGATAAAGAAAATATCGACAAAAAACAACAAGATCTTTGTCAACACAATGAAGAAGACATCAGTGAACTACAGAATGGTACTAACTCTTATACCTTGTGTTTTTCATTCCTTTGCGCCATTTCCAAATTTAGAGAAGATATTTATGCATATCTTTGTTTTCAGGCCTTTCCAAAGCAGTTCACTAATGACTACCTCTCAAATCACCTGTATGGTCAGGAGGCGAGGAAGGTGTTCATATAACACCCATGGTACAATATTGAAGTCTTCCTCTAGAGGATGAAGGATGGACGATCAATCATCCACAGGCACTTGCCTGCAAGTACTTCAAACATCATTGAAGGCTCAATATTCGCCTTCCGCTTCAGCAGTTTTCCAGATGAGATTCATTTGTCTATCTATCGTATATGATGCTAATTTCCAAAGGTCATTGATGTTGCATGTGAAACTTGGTGCTGGTGTAGTTGTGTAATGAGGTAGCTAGTTATATGCCTATATGGTGTAACTGAGTGCTGAAGCTATATGATGGTGTACTCTGATGTATTTCAATTATGAAATCATGGTTCTGTAATACGAAAGTGAAATATATTTTGTGCTTAATATGAAATGCCAATTTGATTATTAATGTGTTAATAATAATAGGCTAATTAGCCTGCTTATTGGGTTTTCTATTGCAAACGGTTATTGAGATAATGATACGTCCATTTTGCATCATGTTTTCCTATTGTTATTTATGTTGTTTTATTGTATAATAATGCTTTTTGGAGTAATTCTAATGCTTTTATCTCATAATATGCAAGGTATACACAAAGGGGGAGAATTATGGCAGCTGGAAATCTGGACCTGAAAAGCTACGTGAAGCTACCTATTCTGCACAACTCCAGATGAGCTGAAACTTCACGAGGATTTTTTATGGAATAAATAAGAATTTTTGGAGTCAATAAGTACCAGAGGGATCCCACCGGTGTGCTTACCCAGGCCCACTTCCAGTGCCCCTCTTCTGGTATATAAGTCATTTTGACCTAGAAAAAAATAAGGGGAGGACTTTTGGGATGAAGCGCCGCCATCTTGAGGCGGAACCTGGGCAGGAGCACTTTTGCCCTCCAGCGGAGCGATTCCGCCGGGGGAACTTCCCTCCCGGAGGGGGAAATCATCGCCATAATCATCACAAACAACTCTTCCATCTTGGGGAGGGATATCTTCATCAACATCTTCAATAGCACCAACTCCTCTCAAACCCTAGTTCATCTCTTGTGTTCAATCTTTGTACCGGAACTATAGATTGGTGCTTGTGGGTGACTAGTAGTGTTGATTACATCTTATAGTTGATTACTATATGGTTTATTTGGTGGGAGATTATATGTTCAGATCCATTATGCTATTTAATACCCTCTGATCTTGATCATGATTATCATTTGCGAGAAGTGACTTTCGTTCTTGAGGTCATGGGAGAAATCATGTTGCAAGTAATCATGTGAACTTGATATGTGTTCAATATTTTGATGATATGTATCTTGTGATTCCCTTAGTGGTGTCATGTGAACGTTGACTACATGACACTTCACCATATTTGGGCCTAAGGGAATGCATTGTGGAGTAGTTTTTAGATGATGGGTTGCATGACAAAAGCTTAAACCCCAGTTTATGCGCTATTCCGTAAGGGATCGATTAGATCCAAAAGTTTAATGCTATGGTTAGAATTTATTCTTAATACTTTTCTCGTAGTTGCGGATGCTTGCGAGAGGGTTATTCATAAGTAGGAGTTTTGTTCAAGTAAGAACAGCACCTAAGCACTGGTCCACCCACATATCAAATTATCAAAGTAGCGAACACAAATTAAGCCAACATGATGAAAGTGACTAGATAAATTCCCGTGTACCCTCAAGAACACTTTGCTTATCATAAGAGACCGTTTTGGCCTGTACTTTGCCTCAAAAGGATTGGGCTACCTTGCTGCACTTTTGTTACTACTATCGTTACTTGGTCATTACAAATTATCTTGCTATCAAACTACTCCGCTACTTACAATTTTAGCACTTGCAGACATTACCTTGCTGAAAACCACTTGTCATTTCCTTCTGCTCCTCGTTGGGTTCGACACTCTTACTTATCGAAAAGGCTACAATTGACCCCTTATACTTGTGGGTTATTAGACAACACCATGGGGGATGACCTCAGACAACCCACACAGTTTCTAGGAAGTAAACGTGTTGGATCAATGAACAATCACACACGACTTCCTCTAGAAAATTGTTTGTGTTAGGCCACATGCGCCAAACGTTTTCCACATAAAAAGTGTGTGTGATGGACGACCTATGCCACACAGTTTCTTCTAGGCATCGTGTGTGATGCATCTAATAATGCAAACAATAAAATTGTTAATATCGTCTGCAATGGCAACGCTATCACAAACAATTTGATGTGGAAAATTGTGTGTGATGTACTTGTGAACAGAAACGTTTGTCTGGCATTCACCGTGTGGGATGTACATATGACCGAAAACGTATTTCTTGGAGACTTTGTGGGATGTACATACGAACGGAAACATATTCCTTAGATTGACTGTGTGGGATGTACATAGGAGCAGAAACATGTGGCTTGGATTCACTGTGTGAGATGTACTTACGAACGGAAATGATTGGGCATGTATAATTGTCTGCGGTGGCTCGCCCAATCACACACGAGCTCTTTTTGCCCCGCGTGTGTAACCGGAGGGCCTATCCCCGATGGTTTCTGGGTCATGTGGGAAGGACCCCCCCCCCTATCACACACACTAATAAGGCGATGGTTTAAAACTCCATTGCGGAAAGGGGGTAAAAACCGTTTGTATAGCACGGCGCTGCACCAGTGGTAGGGATTGCCATGCACGGATGCAGTAAGAGCTATAAGTGTATGAAAGCTCAAAATGAAAACTAAGTGGGTATGCATCTGATACATCTCCAACGTATCTATAATTTTTGATTGCTCCATGCTATATTATCTACTGTTTTGGGCAATATTGGGCTTCATTATCCACTTTTATATTATTTTTGGGACTAACCTATTAACCGGAGGCCCAGCCTAGATTTGCTGTTTTATGCCTATTTTAGTGTTTCGAGGAAATGGAATATCAGACGGAGTCAAAACGGAACGAAATCAATTGGAGAAGTTATTTTTGGAAGGAAAGCAACCCAGGGAACTTGGAGTGCACGTCAGGGGAGATATGGGCTGCCCACAAGGGTGGGGCGCGCCCACCCACCCCGGGCGCGCCCCCAACCTTGTGGGGCCCCCGTAGCTCCTCCAACGTACCCCTGCACCAATATATACTCTTGTACCCTAAAACTTCCAGAACAGAAGATAGATCAGGAGTTCCGCCGCCGCAAGCCTCTGTAGCCACCAAAAACCTCTCGGGAGCCTGTTCCGGCGCCCTGCCGGAGGGGGATCCCATCACCGGTGGCCATCTTCATCATCCCGGCGGTATCCATGACGAGGAGGGAGTAGTTCACCCTCGGGGCTGAGGGTATGTACCAGTAACTATGTGTTTGATCTCTCTCTCTCTCTCGTGTTCTCTCTCGTGTTCCGTCTATGGCACGATCTTGATGTATCCCGAGCTTTGCTATTGTAGTTGGATCTTATGATGTTTCTCCCCCTCTACTCTCTTGTGATGAATTGAGTTTCCCCTTTGAAGTTATCTTATTGGATTGAGTCTTTTACGAGAACACTTGATGTATGTCTTGCCGTGATTATCTGTGGTGACAATGGGATATCATGTGCTACTTGATGTATGTTTTGGTGATCAACTTGCGGGTTTCGTGACATTGGGAACCTATGCATAGGGGTTGGCACACGTTCTTGACTCTCCGGTAGAAACTTTGGGGCACTCTTTGAAGTACTTTGTGTTGGTTGGATGAATCTGAGATTGTGTGATGCATATCGTATAATCATGCCCACGGATACTTGAGGTGACAATGGAGTATCTAGGTGACATTAGGGTTTTGGTTGATTTGTGTCTTAAGGTGTTATTCTAGTACGAACTCTTTTATAGATTGATCCGAAAGAATAACTTTGAGGTGGTTTCGTGCCCTACCATAATCTCTACGTTTGTTCTCCGCTATTAGTGGCTTTGGAGTGACTCTTTGTTGCATGTTGGGGGATTGTTATATGATCTATCTATGTTATTATTGTTGAGAGAACTTGCACTAGTGAAAGTATGAACCCTAGGCCTTGTTTCCTATCATTGCAATACCGTTTACGGTCACTTTTATCATTAGTTACCTTGCTGTTTTTATATTTTCAGATTACAAAAACCTATATCTACCATCCATATTGCACTTGTATCACCATCTCTTCGCCGAACTAGTGCACCTATACAATTGTATTGGGTGTGTTGGGGACACAAGAGATTCTTTGTTATTTGGTTGCAGGGTTGCTTGAGAGAGACCATCTTCATCCTACGCCTCCCACAGATTGATATACCTTAGGTCATCCACTTGAAGGAAATTTGCTACTGTCCTAAAAACCTGTGCACTTGCAGGCCCAACAACGTCTACAAGAAGAAGGTTGTGTAGTAGACATCAAGCAGTTTCTGGCGCCATTGCCGGGGAGGCAAAGGTAAAGGGCACTCACTCACACCCCGTCAACTAAGATCTTTTCTGGCGCCGTTGTCAGTGAGGTGAGTGCTTGAAGGTATATCTTTAGATCTTGCAATAGAATCTTTTTGTTTCTTGTTTTAGCACTAGTTTAGTTTATAAAAGAAAATTACAAAAAATGGAGTTAAGTTTGCCTCTTATGCTTCATCTTTTTAATGTATTTCGTGAAAATGATGGGAAGGAAAATTGTGCTCAGGTGCTAGAAGAAGAATTACATAGAATGCTTGGCATGAAATATGTGAATGATGAGCATGATTGCAATGTTGTTAGTATGAATTCCTTGAATATCCATGATGCTAATGATATGAAAGGCCACAAGCTTGGGGAAGCTATGTTTGATGAAGATGATATTTTTTGTCCCCCAAGCTTTGATGAGAAAATTTACTATGATGAAAGCATGCCTCCTACCTATGATGATTATTGTGATGATACGTATGCCATAAAGAATAAGTTTGCTTATGTGGAGAGTAGTAAAATTTCTATGCTAGTATATCATGAAAAGAATGCTTTAGGTGCTGGTTATATTGTTGAATTCATTCATGATGCTACTGAAAATTATTATGAGGGAGGAATATATGCTTGTAGGAATTGCAATAATATCAAGTTTCCTCTCTATGTGCTTAAAATCTTGAAGCTATGCTTGTTTTACTTCCTATGCTAGTTGATTATTGTTCCCATAATTTGTTTGCTCACAAAATCCCTATGCATAGGAAGTGGGTTAGAGTTAAAAGTGCTAGTCATGTGCTTCATGATGCTCCCGTTACGTTTCAATTCTTATCTTTTATGTGAGCATCATTGCCATCATCATGCCTAGCTAGAAAGGCATTAAAGAAAAGCGCTTGTTGGGAGACAACCCAATATTTATCCTTACTGTTTTTGTGTGTCCACATGATTATCCTATTGTAGTAATCATGTTTTATAGCTTTTGTTTCAATAAAGTGCCAAGTAAAACCTTTAGGATAGCTTATGGTGATAGTTGTGTTGATCCTGCTGAAAATCAGAAACTTTTGCACCCAGTAAATTAGTTTTGTTAATTCACATAAACGTGCTTATGATCTTATTATTTTTGCTCTGGATTGGTACACGAATTGCTTAGGACTTCCTAATTTGGTAGAATTTTTGGAGTTTCAGAAGTATACGTTTGATACAGATTACTACAGACTGTTCTGTTTTTGACAGATTCTGTTTTCCATGTGTTGTTTGCTTATTTTGATGAATCTATGAGTAGTATCGGAGGGTATGACCATAGATAAGTCGGAGTACAGTAGATATTACACCAATATGAATTTAGAATGAGTTCATTACAGTACCTAAGTGGTGGTTTTATTTTCTTATACTAACGGAGCTTACGAGTTTTCTGTTGAGTTTTGTGTTGTGAAGTTTTCAAGTTTTGTGTGACGCCCGGGTAATTAAGTTACAGTAATCCCCGCTAATGATGCCACGTCACCTCGGTTACTGTGGATAAACTCGCGTTAGTTCAGAACCTAGTTCGAATTTCAAATTAAAAATCGAGCAAACAATAAAAGTTTTCAAATATTAAAATTTAAATGTTCGGAGTGAACCAAATAATACATAGGTAATTATGGTGATGAAACCACATTTTTATAAAAAGTTTAAATGCTCAAAGGAAAATAAAACAGCGGCAAAAGAAAGTAATTAAATGCCTTTTGTATTTTGTAAAATATTGAACTATTTTATTTAGCTGTCCAAATTAATGTGGCAGTGGTATCTTTAACATACCATATTTAGGTGTTGTTCTCACATTCTTCAAAATTGAAATAAATTAATAATCTAATAAAACTGAAAGGAATAAATAAAAGAAAAGGAAAAAGAGAACAAAAAGAAGAAGAATAAAAGAGAGAAAGAACCCCCCCCCCCACTGGGCCACAGCCCAGCTGGCCTCTGGGCCAACCAGGCCGGCCCAGCCGGCGCCTATAGCCCCCCCTGGGGCGACGGAAACCCTAACCCGTAACCCCCGCCCATTCCCCCACTCCCCCCCCCACGCGCTTTCTTCCTCCCCCCCCCCCCCCCCCCGATCCAATCGGGATCGGGCCGACGCCCGGCGCCCCGTCCCCATCGCCAATCCCGCCGCCCACCGGCGACGACCCCCCTCCCTTGCGCCCGTGCCACGGCCTCCCCCTCACTAGACCCCGCACGCCTCTCTCCCCTTCCCCGTCCGGATCGGGGCAGAGGGCCCCGACCCCCCCCCCCCCCTCCAATGACGCCGCCTCGCCGCAGGCCCCGCCGGCCGGGTGCGCCCCGCCGCATCGTGCCCCGACCACCACTGGCGCCGCACGACGGCCGCGCCGCCGGAGTCCCCTCACCGTCTTCGCCAGGATCGGCCACCGCCCTGGTTCGCCGTCGCTTGGAGCCACATCGCCGAGCCCCCTTTTGTCGGAGCTCCACCGTCGTCGCGGGATCTCGCGTCCCCGTCCTCCTCCTCGCCGGTCCTCCCCGACCGCCGTCACGCCCGTTGCCCGTGCCCTACACCCCCCTCAGTGAGCTCCGCCTCGCCCCTCCCCTCCTCTCGGTCCTGCTCCGGTCGCGCCCATGGCCGCACCCCCGCGCTCCCTCTCTACTCCCCCGCGTGGTCACCGCACTCACGCGCGTGCCCAGGCGCTCTCACCGCGCCACGGCCAGCGCGCCGCCCCGTTCCCCACGTCGCCCCGCTCGCTGTCTCTACTGGAGACCGCCCGTGGCGACCCTTCCGGCCACCGTGACCATCTGCGCCGGCCTCCCGCTCCAATCCCACCCCTCGCCTCCGCCCGCTGTGGCCCCGGTTGGCCGCGCCGGCGTGCCGCGCCGTTGGCGCCTCGGCAGCCTCGTCCCGCCCTGCGGGCGAGTGCTCGTTCGGGTGGCGCCCGTAACCGCACGCCCGCATAGGCTCCCCTGGCCCCATGACAATTGGGGCCCGCCCCCATAACATTTTATTAAAAAAAGGGAGTTAAAAAAAAGAAGATAATAAATAAAAAAAGATTTAATAAAATTAATTAATAATTAATTAATTATCTAATGAATTAATTAAGTTAATTAATCCGATTTAATTAATTTAATTAACTAGTTAGGTTAATTAAATAGTAATTAAATTATCTAATCTGTAATCAACCTAAACAGAGAATGACAGGTGGGTCCCACTGGACCCACATGTCAGGTTGACCAAGTCAACTCTGTTAACTGCTGACGTCAGCATGACATCATGCTGACGTCATAAATCCATTTTTCGAATTAATTAATTAATAAATTTAATTCCAGGAATTAATAAAATCTTTCGAAAATCATATCTTTTAATCCGTAACTCGGATTAAAATATCTTCAACATGAAAGTTGCTCAGAACGACGAGACGAATCCGGATACGCAATCCATTCGTCTGCCACGCACCCCTAACATATCAAACTCGCAACTTTCCCCCTCCGGCTCCTCTGCCCGAAAACACGAAACACCGGGGATTATTTTCGGATGTTTCCCCCTTCACCGGTATCGCCTATCCCTACGTTAGGTCACCCCTAGCACAACGTATTGCCGCGTCTTGCTTTGTGTTACATTTGATTGCTCTGTTATTTATTGTGTTCCCCCTCCGTTACTCCTTTCCGGTAGACTCCGAGACCGATGCTGATGCCCCTGTGGTCGACTACGTCACCGACGACCCCTCCTTGTCTGAGCAACCAGGCAAGCCCCCCCCCCCCCTTGATCACCAGATATCGCCTATTCTCCTCTATTCTGCTTGCATTAGAGTAGTGTAGCATGTTACTGCTTTCCATTGATCCTATTCTGATGCATAGCCTGACATTGTTGCTACATCTGTTGATACCTTACCTGCAATCCTAAATGCTTAGTATAGGATGCTAGTTTATCGCCATTGGCCCTACATTCTTGTCAGTCTGCCTTGCTATACTATTGGGCCGTGATCACTCGGGAGGTGATCACGGGTATATACTATACATACATACATACTATACAGATGGTGACTAAAGTCGGGTCCACTTGAAGAGTACCCGCGAGTGATTCACGGATTGGGGGCTGAAAGGACCTTTGTCCCGACGGCCCTCTGGATGGATCTTTGTGGCGGAGCGACGGGGCAGGTTGAGACCGCCTAGGAGAGAGGTGGGCCTGGCCCTGTTCGGCGTTCGCGGATACTTAACACGCTTAACGAGATCTTGGTATTTGATCTGAGTTGGCTACGAGCCTATACGCACTAACCAACTACGTGGGAAAGATATGGGCACTCGGCGTCGTGGTATCAGCCGAAGCACTTCAGACGTCAGCGACGGAGCGGCGCGCGCCGGATTGGACTGGAATGCCACTAGGCTAGGTCTGCTTCCGGCCGCCCTCGCAACGTGCAGGTGTGCTATGGGCGATGAGCCCAGACCCCTGTGCGCTTAGGTTTAGACCGGCGTGCTGGCCTCTCTGTTTTGCCTAGGTGGGGCTGCGACGTGTTGATCTTCCGAGGCCGGGCATGACCCAGGAATGTGTGTCTGGCCAAATGGGATCAAGCGTGTTGGGTAAGTTGGTGCACCCCTGCAGGGAAGTTAATCTATTCGAATAGCCGTGATCTTCGGTAACAGGACGACTTGGAGTTGTACCTTGACCTTGTGACAACTAGAATCGGATACTTAATAAAACACACCCTTCCAAGTGTCAGATACAACCGGTGGTCGCTCTCTCTCAGGGATACGAGGAGGGGATCGCCGGGTAGGATTATTGCTATGTGATGTTACTTGGAGGACTTCAACCTACCCTCTTCTACTTGTTGCAAGACGAAGGTGACCAGAAACGTAGTCTTCGATAAGACTAGCTATCCCCCTCTTATTCTGGCATTCTGCAGTTCAGTCCACTGATATGGCCCTTTACACATATACCCATGCATATGTAGTGTAGCTCCTTGCTTGCGAGTACTTTGGATGAGTACTCACGGTTGCTTTCTCCCCCCTTTTTCCCTCTTTCCTTTCTTTCTGGTTGTCGCAACCAGATGCTGGAGTCCAGGAGCCAGACGCCACCCTCGACGACGACTCCTACTACACCGGAGGTGCCTACTACTACGTGCAGCCCGCTGACGACGACCAGGAGTAGTTAGGAGGATCCCAGGCAGGAGGCCTGCGCCTCTTTCGATCTGTATCCTAGTTGTGCTAGCCATCTTATGGCAACTTGTTTAACTTATGTCTGTACTCAGATATTGTTGCTTCCGCTGACTCGTCTATGATCGAGCACTTGTATTCGAGCCCTCGAGGCCCCTGGCTTGTATTATGATGCTTGTATGACTTATTTTATTTGTAGAGTTGTGTTGTGATATCTTCCCGTGAGTCCCTGATCTTGATCGTACACATTTGCGTGCATGATTAGTGTACGATTGAATCTGGGGCGTCACAAGTTGGTATCAGAGCCGACTACCTGTAGGAATCCCTCTTCCAACTCCTTGGCTGAAGTTGAGTCTAGACATTGCAAAACTTTTACTAACATGGATGTGTGTCTTACGGGTACACGTCGCCATTGGGTGGTAGTAGGATCTTTTACTCCTCGACCTTTACTCTGGGACTCTGATCTCTCCTCTATTCGGGTTAAATGAAGTTTACTAAATCTAACAATAGGATCTCGTTATCACTTTCACCCGGAGAGCCCCTTGTTACTGATGATCGTCTGCTGTCGTGGTTCTAAGTCTGACAGTAGAGTGGGGGTAGGTATGGAGAGGCAAGGTCCTAGCTATGGAGAAGTTGTAAACACAAGCGATGTACGAGTTCAGGCCCTTCTCGGAGGAAGTAAAAGCCCTATGTCTCGGAGCCCTGAGGCGGTCGAGTGGATTATGTGTATAGGTGTTACAAGAGTCCGAACCCTTCTGCCTGTGGAGGGGGGTGGCTTATATAGAGTACGCCAGGACCCCTACCAGCCCACGTAATGAAGGGTTTAAAGTGTATTAAGTCTGGGGCGTTACTGGTAACGCCCCACATAAAATGCCTTAACTATCATTAAGTCTATTCAACTACAGACCGTTGCAGTACGGAGTGCCTTCTGACCTTCTGGTGGTCGAGTGTATCTTCATGGTCGAGTGTATCTCCATGGTCGAGTCCTTCTTCCAGTCGAGTGGGTTCTTAGTTGGTCGACTGGAAGGTGATCTCTTCTAAAGCTGTCCTAGGGTAGGGCATTCAGGTCAGGCCTATGACCCTACCCTAGGTATATGAATCCATCATTAGCCCCCGAATGGATTGAGGCTTGAATGAGGAAAGAGTTGATGCTGTTTCCGATTGGCTTTTGCATACTGGCTATGCGTCGTTCTGGATTAAGATCTTCTTTGTCGATAACGAACAACTTTTCTTCAGTCGACTCGATCCATTCTTGACTTTCGTCGAGTGATCTTTTAGACTTTGCTGGTTCCCGAGCGACAGATCGCAGGAAATCTTGCGTCTGACAGACCGATCTGCCGTCCGCGGATTCCACGGGATACGGAATTTGGGGGAGCGCGCGAAGCGGAACAGACCGTGGCGCTCGGACGGGACGGGACATGAACGCCTCGATCTCTGCGCCGCCTTTTCCGCCACGTATCGTGTCAAAGCAACTGTTAAGGGATATGATTAGGTTGCCTGGGTCCACATGTCATCCACCCGGAAGGGATGGTATATAAATGCAACAGGCGAGGGTTTTCTGAATAGTGCTCTATTCTTTCTCCTCTGTTCCCCTCGTCTCCGCCCAGCGCGCTTGCTCTCGCCCCCGCAAAGCTCTCCCTCGCGCACCTCGCCGGCAGCCATGGTCAAGGAGAAGACGGCGGCGTTGGAGCGCGCAAAGAAGGCGTCGGCGACGGAGAAGGCATCGGCGGCGGAGAAGGCGAAGGGGAGATCCACCAGCCGCAGTGGGTCTTCGTCGAGATCCCGCTTGCCGAAAGGCTGGGTCCAGGGAGATTGGATCCAGTCGACCATCACGGAGAAGGATCTCCTCGACATGGCCGACGACGGGCTGATCCCCCATGGCGCAACGAGACTCCCAGGGAAAGAGTGGCAACCTCAGCCAGAAGAGGGTGAGTGCGTGCTCCTGGCGACTCATATTGATCGAGGGTTTTCTTTGCCACCGAGCATCTTCTTTCGTGGTTTTTTGAACTTCTTCGGAGCCCAACTCCACCACTTTACTCCGAACTCTATTGCGTACCTTGCTGCATTCGTATCCATGTGCGAGAGTTTCCTGGGCTGTCGACCGCACTGGGGCTTGTTCAAGCACATCTTCACGTGCCGTTCTCAGACCGTGAAGAAGGCGAGTCCAGGCGACGAGAAGACCCAGGTTGTCCAAATGTGCGGGGGTCTGGGGATTCAAGTGAGGAACAAGAGCACCTTCCCCGCTATGACATTTCCCGAGTCGGTCAGAGGCTGGCAGTCGACTTGGTTCTACTGCCGGGACGAGCTGACGCCGGGACAGTTGAGTGGGCTTCCCCCATTCACCATGAGTCGAGTGAACAAGCCCTCTTCTCTCAAGGTGGTTCCGGAGGAAAGGGCTGACGTGAAGATGTTGATGGACCGAGTGGTGCAGTTGGTCCGGGACGGCGTGACTGGCATGGACCTTCTGGAGGTTTTCCTTCGGCGGCGGATCCAACCTCTTCAGTTCCGAAGCCATGGCATGTGGCTGTACTGCGGGACTGAAGACGATACCCGAGTCCACCCAGAAGCAGTCGACGACGCCATGGTGGAAAGATGGATGGCCGCGGTCACTGGGAATAAGGATAATCCCCGTGGATCCAGGAGGGTTCCTCCACTCGACCATCACACCGATCCAGACAAGGTACACTTGCCCTGCCTTCCATTGTATATCCGTCGAGTGAGTTTCTGTATATTCTGCGACTTGGTCGATTGATCTCTGTTTTGACGTCTTCTAGGCCCTCACCGACCTATATTCGATGCCCAATGGAGCTCAAGCTCCGACTGAGGAGGAAGAAGCCAGCGGGGGCGAGAGCCAGGAGGAGTGGGATTCAGACGCTGCTGAAGGTGATGACGACGACGATGATGACGAGGACGAAGAGGAGGAGGAGGAGGAGGAGGTTGCACCGCCGTGCTCGGAAAGGCGGTCAAAGCTTGTCCATGACCCCGCGACTGAACGCGGTAAGGGGGTGGCGACTGCCTCGCAGTCGACCAAGCGCCCTCGGACCGCTTCTCCGGTGCCGAGTGACAGGGCTCCGAAGCAGTCGAGGGTGGCTCTGCCGAAACCCCCCAAGCTCCTGCCGAAGATGAAAGTGTCCATCCCCACCATATCCGGGTAAGCACGTTACTTGAGTTCTCTTGTTTTGCATAAGCTTTATCTCTGGTTGATATTTGAGTTGGTCGACTGATTCTTTGGAACTTCAGTGCTGCGACTTCTGAGACCTCAGGCAAGGCTGACGACCATGAGATGGAGGACGCAGCAACCTCGAATCCTGGTACTGTACTCTCGATTCTGTCCTTAGTCGACTGACTCAAGATTTCTGACTTTGATTCTTTTTCCGAAGCTCCACCCCATGACATTATCACCCTTCCCGAAGATGATGACGAGGATGAAGAACCACTGAGGCACAGGATGAGCAGCAAGACGTCTACTGGTAAGGCAACCCAGAGTGCGACGGCGCCCCAAGCTGTGGCTACGGAAGGGGAGATCCTCACTTGACACACCGTGTCTTTCGCGGTGCCGTTGACGAGTGCTCGTCCCACTTCGTCGAGTGCTGCACAGCCTTCGCTCTTCACAACACATCATGTCCCAGAGGACCAAGCCAGTGCTGCTAAGGAGGCGATACGTCAAGCGGGGATCATGATGGAGCAGGTGAAGACCATCCGGGATGCAAGCAAAGCAGCTTATGACGCCAGCTCTGCCCTTCAACGCAATGTGCAGGTCAGTCGACCACCGCCTGTTCTGTTAGAATATGCTATTAAGATTTTTCCTTCCTGATTTCTGAAATTCGTAGCAATCACCCGCTGGGTGTGTTGATAGAAAGTTCCGTGTTAGCGGGGGCACGCTGAGTGCACCCGCTGGGTGTAGTCCCCAAGGCTAAGGTCGACTGCTGGCAGTCGGCCTTAGGCTTTATAAGTAAAGGATGTTCATCATTCGATTTGGTCGACTGGTCGACTCTGTCTTGGACAGAACTAGTGGGGGCACGCTAGTGCACCCACTGGGTGTAGTCCCCGAGATTGTGGTCGACTGCTTGCAGTCGACTACAGTCTGAAGACCACGTCTCTCTTTTTTTTGGGGGGGGGGGGGTCGACTGGTCGACTCTGTCTTGAACAGAACTAGTGGGGGCACGTTGAGTGCACCCACTGGGTGTAGTCCCCGAGACTACGGTTGAATGCTTGCATTCGACTGTAGTCTTAGAAACGTATGATTTTTCCCTATCCACTCGGAAGTGAACCATCTTTGATATTTTGTTGATTGGTTCTTCGTAGAAATCCTGTGACCTTGCGGCTCGCTATACGGAACTGGAGCAGAAGCACATTCAGCTCGAGTTGGATTTGAAGCTGGTGCAGGAGAATCTGACGAAGGCGAAGGAGGAGACCAAAGGTATGTTCGGTGAGACCTCGACGACTCCTTTTTCCTTCCATTTATTTCAAGATCTGACTTTGCTGTAACTTACAGACAAAGTGCGGGATGCCCAGAAGAAGAAGGACCTTGAGCTAGCCGAGAAGACCAAGCTTGCTGACGAGAAGTTAGCTTCAGTCACCAAGCTTGAACAGGAAAATCACAATCTGAAAACTGCTCTGGCGATTGCCTCCAAGGATGTTGACCGACTGAAAGCTGACAAGACTACCCTGACCGAGAAGATCAACCAATTGACTGGGAAGAAGAATGACCTTGAAAGCTTCCTGGGCGGTCTTGCTAAGAAACTGTTCCTTATGCTCGAAGGTAAACTTTTCACTCGACCAGCATTTTCAACTGTGATGCTTCCATTCGACCATTGCCTTGACTCGGTGTTTTGTCCTTGCAGAATTCTGTCAGAACTTTGAAGATGAGACTAGCCAGTTGGAGCCGAACCTTGATCCTGTCAATTCTCCGGTGAATGATGAAGTGGCCATGAATGTCTTCCGGCTGGAGTCTCGTGTTGCAGCTGTCGTGGACTATCTTGCAAGGCTGAAGGCCGCCACTTCTCGCATCGACTCGACGCTTTGGCCCGGGGCGACACTTCAGAATGACCTCGAGTCGTTGATGGCTCGACTAAACGCAGTCCCCGACCGAGTGCAAGAGTGGAAGAAGTCCTCGGCTCGGTGCGGCGCAGACGTTGCCCTGTGTCTGGCCCGAGTCCACTGCAAGGACACACGAGAAGAGAAGCTGGCGGCTCTCCGAGTGGCCAACACTAAGAAACACGACTTCAGGTCCTTCATGGAAACTTTCATCGCTGCTGCTACCCGGATTGCAGACGGGATCGACCTCGATGAATTTGTTGCTCCTTCCAGCCCTCCACAGGAGGGGTAAAAAACTTTCTTTAAGCCCAACACTTTAAATTTGCCTCGGTATGCCGAGTGTAATTGTAACCGGTAAACCTTAACAGGCTTAGTGCCTGAGAACTCTCGGTTCCTTTAGGTATCGACCTAAACTTGGATTTGATGTTTGGATATGATTGCTCTTGGTTCGAATTGTCTTTTGCAGGTTCACAGCAAGATGCCCACTGCAGTCAACTTATTCCTTAGGCGAGCACTGGGCCGCAGCTAAACCGCCGAGTGAGAGGTTTGCTCTTCACTCGGTAGGATTCTTATTCCTTAGGCGAGCGCGGGGCTACAGCTAAGCCTCCGAGTGAGAGGTTTGCTCTTCACTCGGTAGGATTTTTATAACTTAGGCGAGCGCTGGGCTGCAGCTAAGCCTCCGAGTGAGAGGTTTGCTCTTCACTCGGTAGGATTTTTTATAACTTAGGCGAGCGCTGGGCTGCAGCTAAGCCTCCGAGTGAGAGGTTCGCTCTTCACTCGGTAGGATTTTTTATACCTTAGGCGAGCACTGGGCTGCAGCTAAGCCCCCGAGTGAGAGGTTTGCTCTTCACTCGGTAGGATTTTTATAACTTAGGTGAGCGCTGGGCTGCAGTTAAGCCTCCGAGTGAGAGGTTTGCTCTTCGGTAGGATTTTTTATAACTTAGGCGAGCGCTGGGCTGCAGCTAAGCCTCCGAGTGAGAGGTTTGCTCTTCACTTGGTAGGATTTTTTATAACTTAGGCGAGCGCTGGGCTGCAGCTAAGCCTCCGAGTGAGAGGTTCGCTCTTCACTCGGTAGGATTTTTTATACCTTAGGCGAGCACTGGGCTGCAGCTAAGCCCCCGAGTGAGAGGTTTGCTCTTCACTCAGTAGGATTTTTTATAACTTAGGCGAGCGCTGGGCTGCAGCTAAGCCTCCGAGTGAGAGGTTTGCTCTTCACTCGGTAGGATTTTTTATAACTTAGGCGAGCGCTGGGCTGCAGCTAAGCCCCCGAGTGAGAGGTTTGCTCTTCACTTGGTAGGATTTTTTATAACTTAGGCGAGCGCTGGGCTGCAGCTAAGCCCCCGACTGAGAGGTTTGCTCTTCACTCGGTAGGATTTTATATAACTTAGGCGAGCACTGGGCTGCAGCTAAGCCCCCGAGTGAGAGGTTTGCTCTTCACTCGGTAGGATTTTTATAACTTAGGCGAGCGCTGGGCTGCAGCTAAGCCTCCGAGTGAGAGGTTTGCTCTTCACTCGGTAGGATTTTTTATAACTTAGGCGAGCGCCGGGCTACAGCTAAGCCCCCGAGTGAGAGGTTTGCTCTTCACTCGGTAGGATTTTTTATAACTTAGGCGAAACGGATTCGCGGCTAAGCGTCCCGAGTGGAAGTCTGGCTTACCACTCGGTAGGATTTTTATAAACTTAGGCGAAACGGATTCGCGACTAAGCCACCCGCTGGGGGAAAAAGTGACAAAAGTTATGAAGGAATTATGGCACTATTATTTCGAGATCCATGAACTACAGAAGTATTTTATTACAACTCATCCGAGTGGAAAACTTTTAAGTGTAAAACGGGCGGAGCAGATCCGCATTCCAAGCTCGGGGCTCTTCGATGTTGTGTTCGACGTTGTAGAGACGGTAAGCCCCGTTGTGGAGAACTTTAGTGACGATGAAGGGTCCTTCCCAAGAAGGAGCGAGCTTATGTTGTTTCTGCTGATCCACTCGGAGAACTAGATCTCCCTCTTGGAAGGCTCGACCCCTCACATTCCTGGCGTGAAAGCGGCGCAAGTCTTGTTGATAGATGGTCGATCGGATCAGAGCCATCTCCCTTTCTTCCTCTAGAAGGTCGACTGCGTCCTGACGCGCTTGCTCAGCTTCTGCTTCGTTGTAGAGTTCAACTCGAGGAGCATTGTGAAGAAGATCACTCGGCAAGACTGCTTCAGCTCCATAGACCAAAAAGAATGGAGTTCTTCCAGTCGACCGATTGGGTGTGGTTTGCAAACCCCAAAGCACCGAAGGAAGTTCATCGACCCATGCTCCAGCCGCGTGCTTGAGGTCACGCATCAGTCGGGGTTTTAAACCCTTGAGGATTAAGCCATTGGCTCGCTCCGCTTGTCCATTCGACTGGGGGTGAGCGACTGAAGCGTAGTCGACTCGTGTGCCTTGAGCGTTGCAGGAATCCTTGAATTCTTCCGAGTCAAAGTTCGACCCATTATCCGTAATGATGTTGTGCGAAACTCCATATCTGAACGTCAGCTCCCTGATGAAGGTAACTGCAGTACCGGCGTCAAGATTCTTGATCGGTTTAGCCTCGATCCACTTTGTGAACTTGTCGACTGCGACCAGTACGTGCGTGAAACCACTTCGACCTGTTCTCAAGGGACCGACCATATCTAACCCCCATACTGCGAATGGCCAAATGAGTGGAATGGTCTTAAGAGCTGACGCGGGCTTATGTGACATATTGGAGTAGAATTGACATCCTTCGCACTTGTCCACTATTTCCTTTGCCATCTCATTCGCTCTTGGCCAGTAAAATCCAGCTCGGTATGCTTTGGCTACAATGGTCCGAGAGGACGCATGGTGACCACAGGTCCCCGAGTGGATATCATTGAGAATGATTTGACCTTCTTCTGGCGTTATGCATTTTTGACCAACCCCAGTCGGGCTTTCTCTATACAGCTGTCCTTTGATAACGGTAAAGGCTTTGGACCGACGGACGATCTGCCGAGCCTCTTCCTCCTCTTCTGGGAGCTCTTTTCTCAGGATATACGCCATATAGGGAATTGTCCAGTCGGGAATGACCACTAAAACCTCCATGACCAAGTCGACCACTGTTGGGACCTCAACCTCAGTCGGATCTGTGGCACTCTTGGGCTGTGGAGCTTCCTCTGTGAAGGGATCTTCTTTAACTGACGGTGAGTGTATATGCTCCAAAAACACACCACTCGGAATGGCTTCTCTTTTGGAACCTATCTTTGCCAGATCATCTGCTGCTTGATTTTTCAGTCGGGGGATGTGATGGAGCTCCAACCCCTCGAACTTCTTTTCCAGCTTCCTCACTGCATTGCAGTATCCAGTCATGGCTGGGCTTCTCACGTCCCACTCCTTCATCACCTAGTTGACCACTAAATCTGAATCGCCGTAAACCATCAGGCGACGGACGCTGAGTGAGATGGCCATGCGCAATCCATATAAAAGGGCCTCATACTCTGCCTCATTGTTGGAGGAATCAAAGTGAATCTGGAGCACATATCTAAGCTTATCTCCTCTGGGGGAAACCAGAACAACCCCAGCACCAGAACCATTCAGCATCTTAGAGCCATCGAAGAACATGGTCCAATGCTCCGAGTGAACTTCGGTCGGCTGCTGTTGTTCAATCCACTCGGCGAGGAAATCTGCTATTGCCTGGGACTTAATGGCTTTCTTTGCCTCGAACTTGATATCAAGGGGAAGAAGTTCAATCGCCCATTTCGCCACTCGACCAGTTGCATCTCTGTTGTGCAGAATCTCTGAAAGTGGAGCGTCGCTGACGACTGTGATAGAATGATCAGAGAAATAATGAGCAACCTTCTTCGTGGTCATGTATATTCCATACACAAGCTTCTGATAATGAGGATATCTCTGCTTGGATGGAGTCAAAACTTCAGACAAATAATACACCGGGCGCTGAACTTTGAAGGCTTTTCCTTCTTCTTCCCGCTCGACCGTAAGTACTGTACTGACGACTTGTCCTGTGGCTGCAATATAAAGCAACAAAGGCTCTTTGCTGATTGGAGCAGCAAGCACCGGCTGGGTGGAGAGCAGAGCTTTTAGCTCGGCAAACGCTGCATCAGCTTCTGGAGTCCACTCGAACTTGTCTGCCTTCTTCATCAGTCGGTAAAGAGGCAATGCCTTTTCACCGAGTCGTGAGATGAATCGACTTAATGCGGCCAAGCATCCAGTAAGCTTCTGGACATCGTGCACTTGCACAGGGCGTTTCATTTGTAGAATAGTGCCGATCTTCTCTGGATTTGCGTCGATTCCTCGCTCGGAAACGAGAAAACCGAGTAACTTTCCACCAGGAACTCCGAATGTGCACTTCGATGGATTGAGCTTGATATCGTACCTTCTGAGGTTGGCAAATGTTTCGGCGAGGTCAGCAAGCAGGTCGGAACCTTTTCGCGACTTAACGACGATATCATCCATATACGCTTCCACATTCCGACTGATTTGAGTGAGAAGACACTTCTGAATCATACGCATAAATGTGGCTCCGGCATTCTTGAGGCCGAATGGCATGGTGATATAGCAGAAGCACCCGAATGGAGTGATGAAAGCTGTTTTTACTTCATCGGGTCCGTACAGACGGATCTGATGATACCCGGAATATGCGTCTAAAAAAGACAATCTCTCACATCCCGTGGTCGAGTCAACAATTTGATCTATGCGAGGGAGAGGGAAATGATCTTTCGGGCAGGCCCGATTGATGTGCTTGAAGTCAATGCACATGCGGAGTGACTTGTCCTTCTTGGGAACCATGACGACATTAGCGAGCCACTCAGAGTGGTATATCTCTCGGATAAATCATGCCGCCAACAGTCGAGCCACTTCCTCACCGATAGCTTTTCTCTTCTGGACGGCGGACCGCCGAAGATGCTCTTTGACTGGCTTTGCTGATTTGTCGACTCTGAGGCGATGCTCAGCTAGTCCCTTGGGAACACCTGGCATGTCAGCTGGCTTCCATGCAAAAATGTCCCAGTTCTCACGGAGGAACTGGATGAGCGCTTCTTCCTATTTCGGGTCGAGTGTCGTGGAGATGTGGGTCGGGGCTGCATCGGGGTCGGTCGGGTGAATATGAACAGGCTTCATCTCACGAGACGACTGAAATGCAGATTCTGTGGCTGGTTTCTTGGATCGCAACAAATCACTCGGATCTGCGTTTTGCTTGTATTCTTCAAACTCGACCGCTGTCACCTGGGAATCGGCAATCTTTGAGCCCTTCTGAAAGCACTCTTCTGCCTTTTTCCGATCGTCGGTGACAGTGATCACCCCTTTGGGACCTGGCATTTTCAGTTTGAGGTACACGTAACATGGTCGAGCCATGAACCGTGCGTAGGCGGGCCTCCCCAAAATGGCGTGGTACGCGCTCTGAAAATCCACTACCTCAAAGGTCAACTTTTCCTTGCGAAAATGTTTTGAGTCGCCAAAAACCACGTCCAGGGCTATTTGGCCGAGTGAGTTGGCTTTCTTCCCTGGTATGACTCCGTGGAAACTCATGTTGCTGGTGCTCAATCGGGACATCGGAATGCCCATTCCCTTCAGTGTGTCTGCATATAACAAGTTCAGCCCACTGCCACCGTCCATCAACACTTTCGTCAGTCGAGTGCCTTCAACAACTGGATCGACCACCAAAGCTTGCCTCCCAGGGGTGGCAATATGAGTCGGGTGATCAGATTGGTCGAATGTGATGGGTGTTTGGGACCATTTCAGATAACTTGGTTTTGCTGGGGCAACCATATTCACCTCACGGTTAATGACTTTCAGTCGACTCTTGCTTTCCACATCCGCGAAGATCATCAGAGTGGAGTTGATATGTGGATATTCTTCCTCACTGTCCTCTTTGTCTCCGGCCTTGTCTGACTCTTTCTCCTTGTCCTTAGACTGTTTTCCCTGAAACTGCTGGATCAGGAGTCGACACTGGCGAGTGGTGTGCTTTGGGTAAATAATGTTGCCCTCTTCATCTTTCTTCGTGTGGATGTGGCATGGCATATCCATCACGTCGTTTCCTTCTTTATCCTTTACTTTCTTAGGATTCCAGGATCCTTTTGGCTTCCCTTTGAACTTTCCCTGAGTTACGGCCAGAGCCTCTCCAGGAGCTGCTGGCTCGGCTTTCCGCTTCTGTTTCCGACTGGAATTTCCCTTCTCCGACTGACTTGGCTTAAACTTGCCGCTTCGGAGTCGGTCCTCTTCCTCACCATTTGCGTACTTGGTAGCAATCTCCATCATCCGACTCAGAGTCATGTCTCTGCTTCGACCAAACTTCAGACTCAATTCTCTGTTTTTGACGCCATCTTTGAAGGCGCAGACTGCTTGATGATTAGACACATTTTCCACAGTATGGTGCAGAGTGATCCACCTCTGAATATACTCTCTGAGAGTCTCATTGGGCTTCTGCACACAAACTTGCAGCTCTGTCAAACCAGCTGGTCGCTTGCAGGTTCCTTCAAAAGTTCTAACGAACACTCGGAACAAGTCTTCCCAAGTGTAAATACTGCTAAGAGGTAACTGATTCAACCACGCTCTGGCTGAACCTTCCAGCATAAGGGGCAAATGCTTCATGGCCACCTCATCATTCCTGCCGCCAATCTGAACAGCCACTCGGTAATCCTCGAGCCAAGTTTCAGGCTTGGACTCTCCAGTGAACTTGCTGACTCCTGTCGCCAACCTGAAATTGGGGGGAATCACTGCGGCTCTGATAGCCCTGCTAAAACACTCTGGACCAGAAACATGCACTCGACTGCTCGTGGGTGCATCTCTCTCGGGTCCACCTCGATGGGCTTTGTTCCGGTCGACCAAGCTTTGCACGATAATGGATCGCGCGTCGAAGCCTGGCCCCCTGGGGTCGACTGGAACCCTTCGCCCCACACTGAACTGACGCCTGTCATCCTGTCGGCGAGGAGCGTAAGACCCTTCCCTCGGAGGGGAAACGGGCACTCGACGCCTGTCATCTCGGTCGTGTCGATCTCCATGCTGATCACGCTGGTTGTCGCGTCCTTCCCGCCGCGGAGGCGATCTAGGACTGTGAGCCGACTGAACCGTATTCGCAGCGACGGATCGACTATGAATTCTGTTGCGCGACTGCGACACGGCTGAGTTCTGGTCCCCAGCTGCTCGGAGCAAATCTCTGATCTGCATCAAGCCTCTCCCAGCTTCCGACTGTGAAGGCTGGATGGACTCTGCTATACGGGTTGCAGCTGCTAAATTCTGAATTGGCGTGCGGTATACCTGAGTCGGTGGGAAGAGTCGACGTCGACTGGCTTCGGGGACTCGTTGCCGCGCGCGCTCGTCGAGTGCTCGCTGAAGGTTCTCCAGACGAGCGCGTTCATCCACATTGGCCAAACGTGCCTCCTCCAAGGCGCGAGCCTCGGGGGTTTCTCCCGTAATAGGAGTATGCAGGGCATCCATGTTCCTGCGGCGAAGCTCCTCTCTCTACAGAGAGTCGAGTGCCTCGGGCTGGTACTCTTCGTGGTCCTGTGCGGGGCTACCTCCGCCGCCTGCTCCGCCGCCATGGGCAAAGCCAGGAGGACTGCGGGGCCCGTCGACCATGAGAATTTCCGCCGCTGGATCACTGCTATCGCACTCGGATGCAGTCTCTACGGAGCCAGTCGACGGATCGAACAGGCCGTAGAGAGATTCGTCGGGCTCGATTGCCGCAACTTGTGCGATGGCCACCTGGTGAGCCACCGCGTGTTTCACCCACCGCTGAAGCCTCGACTGACCAGAGCGCTTGCGCTAGTGGGAGACCGGGCGGGCGACCGATAAAGGAGTCGACCGATAGGGGGCCGACGGTTGCCGCAGCAGAACGCCGCGGACACATGCGCGAAAATGCGTCGCACCGCGGACGGGGAGCGCATCAACGTCGAGTGGAGCCTCCTGGAGCCACGCGGAGTCGTCGATGACGAAGGTGAGAGCGCCAAGACGGATCTCGCGCCCTTCGACCAAAACTCCAGCAGTCATCATGATGAAAGTATTCGGAAATACTGCAACTTCTCCACAAAATCGCTAAAACACGGCCCCACGGTGGGCGCCAACTATCGTGGTTCTAAGTCTGACAGTAGAGTGGGGGGTAGGTATGGAGAGGCAAGGTCCTAGCTATGGAGAAGTTGTAAACACAAGCGATGTACGAGTTCAGGCCCTTCTCGGAGGAAGTAAAAGCCCTACGTCTCGGAGCCCTGAGGCGGTCGAGTGGATTATGTGTATAGGTGTTACAAGAGTCCGAACCCTTCTGCCTGTGGAGGGGGGTGGCTTATATAGAGTACGCCAGGACCCCTACCAGCCCACGTAATGAAGGGTTTAAAGTGTATTAAGTCTGGGGCGTTACTGGTAACGCCCCACATAAAATGCCTTAACTATCATTAAGTCTATTCAATTACAGACCGTTGCAGTACGGAGTGCCTTCTGACCTTCTGGTGGTCGAGTGTATCTTCATGGTCGAGTGTATCTCCATGGTCGAGTCCTTCTTCCAGTCGAGTGGGTTCTTAGTTGGTCGACTGGAAGGTGATCTCTTCTAAAGCTGTCCTAGGGTAGGGCATTCAGGTCAGGCCTATGACCCTACCCTAGGTATATGAATCCATCATCTGCTGCACCAGAAGACCGTGAAGATACTCTCCGCTGTTAACCCGAGAACTTATGTTCATCGCATTTGCAATTCCCCTTCCACCGTCAACCCTTATGGATAACCACTTGCAGTTGTTATTCTTACATTCATCCCCAGTTGGTCTTGTTATTACCAGATACCTCGAAACACTCGTCGTTGTTTTGATAATCCTTTGAGCTTATCGCCTTGCTGTTCTTTGTCACCTGAATACCCCTATGGATAATTCTCGCACTTATCGAGTATCCGCTCATCCCCCAGTTGTTCATGTGTTTCACAATGGTCTTCGAAATACTAATTGAGCCTCCAAAAATCCTTAATAGCTTATTGCTCTGAAATACTTGTCTGCTTGCATTATGGATGCTTTCCATATGTCTGGCAATATTCGTTAGTATCCTTAGGCACCGTCATTTTGATCCTATTGATTCAACATGTGTGCGAATGCACACAATCATCTATCAACCCTTCTAAATTATCCTTCCGGCTCAGACATCATTTTTGAACATGAGCTGGTTCTCGACCAAACTATTTGTCATCAATTGTGCCTCTGGTATATCCAACTTATCCATCCTTGATCAGAGCGACTGCTTCTGATCCTTTGTTTTGGAAATCGAAATCCCTTTATTATCTAAGCATCGAATTATTCCGATGTTCTATAATATGATGCCCGTGCATTCTTCTTCCTCTGGTTGAGTACCGATGCTCACATCAGATCCCTTGTGGACCATCGGTTCCTTTGTTGGATTTTGTCCGACAGTGTCCTTCATATTGAATAACCTTGAGAGCCTTTCCATGGGTATATAATGCCTTGGTAATCTCCTTTTGAACAATGCTCTACTTTCGAGCTTGTATTATTTACCCCGAAGTTTGTGGTATATGTTCGTAAGATGCCCTGATGGGTTGAACCTATGCCTTCCTTACTATGTGTGAACTCGGAATTTTTCACAGGTCAAACTTATCTGGTATTGCACCAGGTAAAACTTTCAACAACTAATGTCATCTTCGAAATACGAGAGGTGAATGAAAGATTATGCATTGAGGAAGTGGGAGTCGACCTTGAACCTTGTGTTCATGCCCATGGACGCGATGTATATCCTATCATGGAAGCTTCTTGTAATAATAACTATTTCCTTGATAACTAACATATGGTATCTGTGAATTGATCCCTTGCAACCATGGTTCCGACCATGATTGTTCTTCTTTGATTCCATTTCTCGGACAAGTTAAAACAATTGTCTTCTATGGATCCTTCGTGTTACCAATGTCTGACCTTTGCTCGAAGACCATGTCGATGCTATCTCGAAGCATGTTTGTGGTACTTTGATTTTCAACAAGAACATTTGAAGCCCAATGCTAAATGTTTCCTGCTAAATTATCCAAACACCGCTGTATGGGTAATGTCATGAAATTTCTCTCCCCTACCTAAAGAGTTTTCTACATTATTTCCTGTCATGGATATCATGCTCTGCTTGTCCTTGGGAAGGATATACCCCTGAAATATGTGTTTAAACATATTTTCCTTTCCATTGTTCTATTTAATCTGATGATCATATTTTCCTTCCATTGGTTTGTTTAAACCTTTTCTATGATCTATATGATATAAGCAGTAATAATCCACTACTTGTGCAAACACCTCGATGTACAACTCTGTCAGTAAGACCTTGTTACTATTGTTGATGACATTCCGGTAACCACCGATGGACGGGAACCTATGTTGTTACGCCTCGTTTCAACGAGCAGGAAAATGGTTCTCTTCATCCCTCGCCCTTGGTACCAAGTTGTTGCCGACATAACTGACATGGTACTCTCTGACATGCCTTGCTATCATGACCGTGCAAGATGTCACTGCTCCTAAAAAAACCCACATGGTGGGCCCATAACCCACAGTTCTACAGGATCGAAACCTGACTGTCCTGTACACCCCCTATTCCCAAAGTTATTCCTCGCGCGTGGACTCGTATGTAATCCACGGGCCACTGTCCTAGTGATCTATTCTGGTATCAGATGCAATACTTACTCTCGCTACTCTGAACCCCTTTCTCACTCTGGTTCAGGCTTCGAGCAACTATCTATCCGCTTGGAGCCTATTATGGTACCTTCGTACCTTACTATCGAGGTATTTCATATGTTCAACTCGAGAGATAATCTTATACTAATTCATGGGTTAACCCCAGATTGTTTCCCTCAAAAGCATTATGTCATAGTGAGCTGCCCCTTATCTTTTCGTAAGTACGATGGAGTTCCCGAAGAAATGATGACAAGTTTATCATGATGCATCGGAATAAAGGATTGAAGACACCAGCGAAAGGGATTAACTTCTTCAAGAAGATCCGTTAGAATGTCGTAACCAGAACTTTCCCCTTACTCCCCTCTTAAATCTCGGGACGAGATTTCTTGTAGTGGAGGAGAATTGTGACGCCCGGGTAATTAAGTTACAGTAATCCCCACTAATGATGCCACGTCACCTCGGTTACTGTGGATAAACTCGCGTTAGTTCGGAACCTAGTTCGAATTTCAAATTAAAAATCGAGCAAACAATAAAAGTTTTCAAATATTAAAATTGAAATGTTCGGAGTGAACCAAATAATACATAGGTAATTATGGTGATGAAACCACATTTTTATAAAAAGTTTAAATGCTCAAAGGAAAATAAAACAGCAGCAAAAGAAAGTAATTAAATGCCTTTTGTATTTTGTAAAATATTGAACTATATTATTTAGCTGTCCAAATTAATGTGGCAGTGGTATCTTTAACATACCATATTTAGGTGTTGTTCTCACGTTCTTCAAAATTGAAATAAATTAATAATCTAATAAAACCGAAAGGAATAAATAAAAGAAAAGGAAAAAGAGAACAAAAAGAAGAAGAATAAAAGAGAGAAAGAAACCCCCCCCCCACTGGGCCACAGCCCAGCTGGCCTCTGGGCCAACCAGGCCGGCCCAGCCGGCGCCTATAGCCCCCCCCCCCCCCGGGGCGACGGAAACCCTAACCCGTAACCCCCCCCCATTCCCCCACTCCCCCCCACGCGCTTTCTCCCTCCCCCCCCCCCCCGATCCAATCGGGATCGGGCCGACGCCCGGCGCCCCGTCCCCATCGCCAATCCCGCCGCCCGCCGGCGACGACCCCCCTCCCTTGCGCCCGTGCCACGGCCTCCCCCTCACCAGACCCCGCACGCCTCTCTCCCCTTCCCCGTCCGGATCGGGGCAGAGGGCCCCGACCCCCCCCCCCCCTCCAACGACGCCGCCCCGCCGCAGGCCCCGCTGGCCGGGTGCGCCCCGCCGCATCGTGCCCCGACCACCACTGGCACCGCACGAGGGCCGCGCCGCCGGAGTCCCCTCACCGTCTTCGCCAGGATCGGCCACCGCCCTGGTTCGCCGTCGCTTGGAGCCACATCGCCGAGCCCCCTTTTGCTGGAGCTCCACCGTCGTCGCGGGATCTCGCGTCCCCGTCCTCCTCCTCGCCTGTCCTCCCCGACCGCCGTCACGCCCGCTGCCCGTGCCCTACACCTCCCTCAGTGAGCTCCGCCTCGCCCCTCCCCTCCTCTCAGTCCTGCTCCGGCCGCGCCCATGGCCGCACCCCCGCGCTCCCTCTCTACTCCCCCCCCGTAGTCACCGCACTCACGCGCGTGCCCAGGCGCGCTCACCGCACCACGGCCAGCGCGCCGCCCCGTTCCCCACGTCGCCCCGCTCGCCGTCTCTACTAGAGACCGCCCGTGGCGACCCCGCCGGCCACCGCGACCATCTGCGCCGGCCTCCCGCTCCAATCCCACCCCTCGCCTCCGCCCGCCGTGGCCCCGGTTGGCCGCGCCGGCGTGCCGCGCCGTTGGCGCCTCGGCAGCCTCGTCCCGCCCTGCGGGCGAGTGCTCGTTCGGGTGGCGCCCGTAACCACACGCCCGCATAGGCTCCCCTGGCCCCATGACAATTGGGGCCCGCCCCTATAACGTTTTATTAAAAAAAGGGAGTTAAAAAAAGAAGATAATAAATAAAAAAAGATTTAATAAAATTAATTAATAATTAATTAATTATCTAATGAATTAATTAAGTTAATTAATCCGGTTTAATTAATTTAATTAACTAGTTAGGTTAATTAAATAGTAATTAAATTATCTAATCTGTAATCAACCTAAACAGAGAATGACAGGTGGGTCCCACTGGACCCACATGTCAGGTTGACCAAGTCAACTCTGTTAACTGCTGACGTCAGCATGACATCATGCTGACGTCATAAATCCATTTTTCGAATTAATTAATTAATAAATTAAATTCCAGGAATTAATAAAATCTTTCGAAAATCATATCTTTTAATCCATAACTCGGATTAAAATATCTTCAACATGAAAGTTGCTCAGAACGACGAGACGAATCCGGATACGCAATCCATTCGTCCGCCACGCACCCCTAACATATCAAACTCGCAACTTTCCCCCTCCGGCTCCTCTGCCCGAAAACACGAAACACCGGGGATTATTTTCGGATGTTTCCCCCTTCACCGGTATCGCCTATCCCTACGTTAGGTCACCCCTAGCACAACGTATTGCCGCGTCTTGCTTTGTGTTACATTTGATTGCTCTGTTATTTATTGTGTTCCCCCTCCGTTACTCCTTTCCGGTAGACTCCGAGACCGATGCTGATGCCCCTGTGGTCGACTACGTCACCGACGACCCCTCCTTGTCTGAGCAACCAGGCAAGCCCCCCCCCCCCCCTTGATCACCAGATATCGCCTATTCTCCTCTATTCTGCTTGCATTAGAGTAGTGTAGCATGTTACTGCTTTCCATTGATCCTATTCTGATGCATAGCCTGACATTGTTGCTACATCTGTTGATACCTTACCTGCAATCCTAAATGCTTAGTATAGGATGCTAGTTTATCGCCATTGGCCCTACATTCTTGTCAGTCTGCCTTGCTATACTATTGGGCCGTGATCACTCGGGAGGTGATCACGGGTATATACTATACATACATACATACTATACAGATGGTGACTAAAGTCGGGTCCGCTCGAAGAGTACCCGCGAGTGATTCACGGATTGGGGGCTGAAAGGACCTTTGTCCCGACGGCCCTCTGGATGGATCTTTGTGGCAGAGCGACGGGGCAGGTTGAGACCGCCTAGGAGAGAGGTGGGCCTGGCCCTGTTCGGCGTTCGCGGATACTTAACACGCTTAACGAGATCTTGGTATTTGATCTAAGTTGGCTACGAGCCTATACGCACTAACCAACTACGTGGGAAAGATATGGGCACTCGGCGTCGTGGTATCAGCCGAAGCACTTCAGACATCAGCGACGGAGCGGCGCGCGCCGGATTGGACTGGAACGCCACTAGGCTAGGTCTGCTTCCGGCCGCCCTCGCAATGTGCAGGTGTGCTATGGGCGATGGGCCCAGACCCCTGTGCGCTTAGGTTTAGACCGGCGTGCTGGCCTCTCTGTTTTGCCTAGGTGGGGCTGCGACGTGTTGATCTTCCAAGGCCGGGCATGACCCAGGAAAGTGTGTCCGGCCAAATGGGATCAAGCGTGTTGGGTAAGTTGGTGCACCCCTGCAGGGAAGTTAATCTATTCGAATAGCCGTGATCTTCGGTAACAGGACGACTTGGAGTTGTACCTTGACCTTGTGACAACTAGAACCGGATACTTAATAAAACACACCCTTCCAAGTGCCAGATACAACCGGTGGTCGCTCTCTCTCAGGGATACGAGGAGGGAATCGCCGGGTAGGATTATTGC
Source organism: Triticum timopheevii (assembly GCA_963921465.1). Lineage (NCBI taxonomy): Eukaryota > Viridiplantae > Streptophyta > Magnoliopsida > Poales > Poaceae > Triticum > Triticum timopheevii. Next base: position 362,562,346 of record OY997274.1, on the reverse strand, counting down.
TATGTGATGTTACTTGGAGGACTTCAACCTACCCTCTTCTACTTGTTGCAAGACGAAGGTGACCAGAAGTGTAGTCTTCGATAAGACTAGCTATCCCCCTCTTATTCTGGCATTCTGAAGTTCAGTCCACTGATATGGCCCTTTACACATATACCCATGCATATGTAGTGTAGCTCCTTGATTGCGAGTACTTTGGATGAGTACTCACGGTTGCTTTCTCCCCCCTTTTTCCCTCGTTCCTATCTTTCTGGTTGTCGCAACCAGATGCTGGAGTCCAGGAGCCAGACGCCACCCTCGACGACGACTCCTACTACACCGGAGGTGCCTACTACTACGTGCAGCCCGCTGACGACGGCCAGGAGTAGTTAGGAGGATCCCAGGTAGGAGGCCTGCGCCTCTTTCGATCTGTATCCTAGTTGTGCTAGCCATCTTATGGCAACTTGTTTAACTTATGTCTGTACTCAGATATTGTTGCTTCCGCTGACTCGTCTATGATCGAGCACTTGTATTCGAGCCCTCGAGGCCCCTGGCTTGTATTATGATGCTTGTATGACTTATTTTATATGTAGAGTTGTGTTGTGATATCTTCCCGTGAGTCCCTGATCTTGATCGTACACATTTGCGTGCATGATTAGTGTACGATTGAATCTGGGGCGTCACATTTTGGGTAAAGATTCGATGGACTATGGAATAAGGAGTGGCAAGACCTAAGATTGGGGATGACCAAGGCACCCCAAGGTAATATTCAAAGGACAACCAAGAGCCTAAGCTTGGAGATGCCCCGGAAGGCATCCCCTCTTTCGTCTTCGTCTATCGGTAACTTTACTTGGAGCTATATTTTTATTCACCACGTGATATGTGTTTTGCTTGGAGCGTCATTTCCTTTTGTTAGTTTTTGCTTTCTGTTAGTTAGAATAATGTTTTGCATATTTATTTTCAATAAAAAAGTCAAGGATAGCATTTGCCATGCTTATTTTGCTAGTATACATGTTGCTGTTTGAAAACAGAAAGTTTACTGCTGTTGCAAAAATTCCCTAGAAAAGTCAGAGAGTGGTGTAATGTTGAATCTTTTTGCATATTGAGCTCTGATAAAATTATTACAGTGGGAATTTTAGTTCATAATTTTTAGAGTTAGGGAAGTATTGATACTCTTGCATTCTTCACAGACTATACTGTTTTGGCAGATTGCTGTTATGTTTGCATTGTTTGCATATGTTTGCTTGTTTAATGATTCTATTTGAGGATAGGAGTATTAAATATGCAGAGGCATTTAGTATTCAATGTTGAATAATAATTTTAGTGATTTTTTACAGTATAAAATGATAAGGTTTTGCATTGGTTTATACTAACCGATCTCACGAGTTCTTGTTGAGTTTGTTGTGAATGAAGCTTTTGATAAAAAGAGAAACCATGATATGAGAGGAATTAAGGAGACACAAAAGCTCAAGCTTGGGGATGCCCAAGGCACCCCAAGATAATATTTCAAGAAGTCTCAAGCATCTAAGCTTGGGGATGCCCCGGTAGGCATCCCACCTTTCTTCTTCAACAACTATCGGTTAGTATCGGTTGAGCCTAAGTTTTTGCTTCTTCACATGAGTTGTGCTATCCTTGCAATGTAGTTTTCTTTAGCTTTGCTTGCTGTTTGAATAAAGTATCAAGATCTGAAATTATTAAATGAGAGAGCCATACATGAATTGAAATTTGTTAGAATACTCTATGTGCTTCACTTATATCTTTTGAGCGTGATAATTTTTGCTCTAGTACTTCACTTAGATCTTTTAGAGCACGATGGTGGATTTGTTTTAAAGAAACTATTAATCTCTCATGCTTTACTTAGATTATTTTGAGAGTCCTTAATAACATGGTAATTTGCTTAATATTAATATACTTGGTATTCAAGATATGTGAAACTTTCTTTTGAGTGCGTTGAATACTAAGATAAGTTTGATGCTTGATAATTCTTTTGAGATATGAAGATGGTGATATTAGAGTCATGCTAGTTGGGTGATTATGAATTTGAGAAATTCTTGTGTTGAAGTTAGCAAGTCCCGTAGCATGCAAGTATGGTTAAAGTTGTGTAACAAATTTGAAACATGAAGTGTACCTGGCTTGTGCATCCTTATGAGTGGCGGTCGGGGACGAGCGATGGTCTTTTCCTACCAATCTATCCCCCTAGGAGCATGCGCATAGTACTTGATTTTTGATGACTTCTAAATTTTTGCAATAAGTATATGAGTTCTTTTGACTAATGTTGAGTCCATGGATTATACGCACTTTTACCTTTCCGCCTTTGCTAGCCTCTTCGGTACCGTGCATTGCCCTTTCTCACCTTGAGAGTTGGTGCAAACTTCGCCGGTGCATCCAAACCCCGTGATATGATACGCTTTATCACACATAAACCTCCTTTTATCTTCCTCAAAATAGCCACCATACCTACCTATCATGGGATTTCCATAGCCATTCCGAGATATATTGCCATGCAACTTCCATCATCATCATCATGACATACATTACTTTTGTCATATTGCCATTGCATGATCATGTAATTGACATCGTATTTCTGGCAAAGCCACCATGCATTATTTTTCATACATGTCACTCTTGATTTATTGCACCATCCCGGTGCACCGTCGGAGGCATTCATATACAGTCATATCTTGTTCTAAGTTTCGAGTTGTAATCCTTATGTTGTAATCAATAGAAGTGTGATGATCATCATTATTAGAGCATTGCCCAATCAAAAAAAGAGAAAGGCCAAAAAAAGAAAAAAAGAAAGGCCCAAAAAAGGGGGGGCAATGCTACTATATCTTTTCCACACTTGTGCTTCAAAGTAGCACCTTGTTCTTCATGTAGTGAGTCTCATATATTGTGCTTCAAAGTAGCACCTTGTTCTTCATGTAGTGAGTCTCATAAGTTGTCTTTTTATACTAGTGGGAATTTTTCATTATAGAACTTGGCTTGTATATTCCTACGATGGGCTTCCTCAAATGCCCTAGGTCTTCATGAGCAAGCGAGTTGGATGCACACCCACTAGTTTTCTTTTGTTGAGCATTCATAGCTCTAGTGCATCCGTTGCATGGCAATCCCTACTCCTCATGATGACATCAATTAATGGGCATCTCCATAGCCCATTGATTACCCTCGTCAATGTGAGACTTTCTCCTTTTTTGTCTTCTCCACACAATCGCCATCATCATATTCTATTCCACCCATAGTGCTATATCCATGGCTCACGCTCATGTGTTGCGTGAAGGTTGAAAAAGTTTGAGATTATTTAAGTATGAAACAATTTCTTGGCTTGTCATCGGGGGTATAGAAGTTGGGAACATCTTTGTGTGAAGAAAATTAAGCATAGCCTAACTATATGATTTTGTAGGGATGAACTTTCTTTTGACATGCTATTTTGAGAAGACATGATTGCTTTGATTAGTATGCTTGAAGTATTATTATTTTTATGTCAATATGAACTTTTGTCTTGAATCTTTCGGATCTGAATATTCATATCACAATTAAGAAGATTTACATTGAAATTATGCCAAAGTATCACTCCACATCAAAAATTCTTTTTTATCATTTATCTACTCGAGGACGAGCAGGAATTAAGCTTGGGGGTGCTTGATATGTCTCCAACGTATCTATAATTTTTTATTGATCCATACTATATTATCTACTATTTTGGGCAATATTGGGCTTTATTATCCACTTTTATATTATTTTTGGGACTAACCTATTAACCAGAGGCCTAGCCCAGATTTGCTGTTTTATGCCTATTTCAGTGTTTCGAGGAAAAGGAATATCAGACGGAGTCAAAACGGAACGAAATCAACTGGAGAAGTTATTTTTGGAAGGAAAGCAACCCAGGGAACTTGGAGTGCACGTCAGGGGAGATACGGGCTGCCCACAAGGGTGGGGGGCGCGCCCACCCCCCGGGCGCGCCCCCTACCTCGTGGGGCCCCCGTAGCTCCTCCGACGTACCCCCTGCACCCATATATACTCTTGTACCCTAAAACTTCTAGAACAGAAGATAGATCGGGAGTTCCGCCGCCGCAAGCCTCTGTAGCCACCAAAAACCTCTCGGGAGCCCATTTCGGCGCCCTGCCAGAGGGGGATCCCATCACCGGTGGCCATCTTCATCATCCCGGCGCTATCCATGACGAGGAGGGAGTAGTTCACCCTCGGGGCTGAGGGTATGTACCAGTAACTATGTGTTTGATCTCTCTCTCTCGTGTTCTCTCTCGTGTTCCGTCTATGGCACGATCTTGATGTATCCCGAGCTTTGCTATTGTAGTTGGATCTTATGATGTTTCTCCCCCTCTACTCTCTTGTGATGAATTGAGTTTCCCCTTTGAAGTTATCTTATCGGATTGAGTCTTTTACGAGAACACTTGATGTATGTCTTGTCGTGATTATCTGTGGTGACAATGGGATATCATGTGCCACTTGATGTATGTTTTAGTGATCAACTTGTGGGTTTCGTGACATTGGGAACCCATGCATAGGGGTTGGCACACGTTCTTGACTCTCCGTTAGAAACTTTGGGGCACTCTTTGAAGTACTTTGTGTTGGTTGGATGAATCTGAGATTGTGTGATGCATATCGTATAATCATGCCCACGGATACTTGAGGTGACAATGGAGTATCTAGGTGACATTAGGGTTTTGGTTGATTTGTGTATTAAGGTGTTATTCTAGTACGAACTCTTTTATAGATTGATCCGAAAGAATAACTTTGAGGTGGTTTCGTACCCTACCATAATCTCTACATTTGTTGTCCGCTATTAGTGGCTTTGGAGTGACTCTTTGTTGCATGTTGAAGGATTGTTATATGATCTATCTATGTTATTATTGTTGAGAGAACTTGCACTAGTGAAAGTATGAACCCTAGGCCTTGTTTCCTATCAATGCAATACCGTTTACGTATCATTAGTTACCTTGCTATTTTTATATTTTCAGATTACAAAAACCTATATCTACCATCCATATTGCACTTGTATCACCATCTCTTCGCCGAATTAGTGCACCTATACAATTTACAATTGTATTGGGTGTGTTGGGACACAAGAGATTCTTTGTTATTTGGTTGCAGGGTTGCTTGAGAGAGACCATCTTCATCCTACGCCTCCCACGGATTGATAAACCTTAGGTCATCCACTTTTGGGAAATTTGCTACTGTCCTACAAACCTGTGCACTTGCAGGCCCAACAACGTCTACAAGAAGAAGGTTGTGTAGTAGACATCAGCATCCAACTTGCTTGCTCTAGAAGACCTCAGGCATTTGAGCAAGCCTATCATCGACATATACAAGTCAAGTTCTATAATGAAAAATTCCCACTAGTTATATGAAAGTGACTACATAGGAGACTCTCTATATGAGAAACATAATACTGCTTTGAAGCACAAGTGTGGAAAAAGATAGTAATATTGCCTCTTCTCTCTTTTTCCCTCATCTTTTTTTTGTTGGGCTCCTTTTGGCCTCTTTTTTCTAGGCTCTTTTTGGCCTCTCTTTTTATTTCCTCACCTGGACAATGCTCTAATAATGAATAATGATGATCATCACACTTCTAATTACTTATAGTGTATTACAACTCGATACTAGAACAAAATATGACTCTATATGAATGCCTCTCGCAGTGTACCAACATGTGCAATGGTTTAGCGTAACATGTATAAAAAATTATGAATGGTGGCTGAGCCACAAATACTATGTCAGCTATATGATCATGCAAAGCAAACTTATCATATTCAGTTATCTACATGAAAGTTTTATTATATCCCTCTTGAATACCGATCATATTAGGACCAATTTCATAACCTGTGCATATTGCCATTACTATTTATTAAACTCTCAAATTGATATAAGTGAAGCATGAGAGTGCAACTATTTCTTTAAAATATAACCGTCGTTGTTCTCTAAAAGATATAAGTGAAGCACTAGAGCAATCGCCTAGCTCAAAAGATATAAGTGAAGCACAAAGAGTATTCTAACAACTCATGAATGAATGTGTGTCCATATCAAAAGGTGTGTCCAATAAATATGATTGTGGCAAACTAAAAAGCAAACAAAGCAAAGACTCATATAATACACAACGCTCCAAGCAAAACTCATATCATGTGATGAATAAAAATATAGCTCTAAGTTATTTACCGATGGTTGGCAGAAGAAAGAGGGGATGGCATTTGTGGCATCCCCAAGCTTAGAGTCTTGGGTGTCCTTGAATATTACCTTGAGGTGCCTTGGGCATCCCCAAGCTTAGGGTCTTTCCATCCTTATTCCTTCGTCCATCATGATGTCACTTAAAACTTGAAAACTTCAGCACACAAAACTCAACAGAAAACTCATGAGATCCTTAGTATAACAAGCAAATTATCAACTTTAGGTATTGTTGTAAACCCATTCATATTTTATCATTGCATAATACCAAATGTATTACAACTTCACCATGACTTATACCCCTTGATACAATCCATAGATTCATCAAAACAAGCAAACTATGCAACAAAAACAGAATCTGTCAAAAACAGAACAATATGTAATGATCTGGACAAACGCAATACTTATCTAACTACAAAATTTATGAAAAAATAGGAAAACATGGGAAATTTTTATATCAATAATGTTCAAAATATTCATAATTTTATCTCGTTCCAGTGAATTTAAACAATTCTGCTACTATGCGCAAAAGTTTCAGTTTTTCCACATAATCAAATCAACTATCAACCAAATCGTCCGAAAGGCTTTACTTGGCACAAACACTAATTTAAGCACAAAACCACAACCATAAAAGTAGCATAATTGTGTGCACACAGAAAAATGGAAAAGAAAAAGGGGGAATGAAGATAACTATTGGGTTGCCTCCCAACAAGCGCTATTGTTTTACACCCCTAGCTAGGCGTAGTGCATAGTTTCAAGTTCTGCCATCCTTCATTTTTGAATCATGGGATACATGTTCATCAGGAGGCTTTTAAAAAACAATGGGGAACACATCATTAACCAAAATTTTAGCACTATTAAGGCAACTTTCCTCAAATCCTTGTCAGTTCCCTTCTACTATCCAAGAATATTGCTAATTAATACCATTGAAAACTTATTGGATAATGTATATAGGAGGAACTTCCTTTTTTGGTATTTTCATCAAAAGTATGATTATCACGAAACAAATACCTCAACAAATAATCTTCATCATATAAAATTTCATCTATAACAGGATGTTCATGGCTCATATTATAAAAATCAAAGCTCTCTCTAGCCTCACGTACTATATAATCATATTCATTCATAAGGACAAGGGTAGCTATCTTTTTAGCCTTAGGGTTATTTATAACATGTAATTCATAGAACAATCTCTACAAAGTGGAGTGACTACGCAAAAAACTTCTCTCAAGTTTAAGAATAAAGTGTTGAAATAGCTTCGGTGTAACTCTTAGTTCTTTTTAGACTAGGAATGTCATCACAACCCAATGCCCCCATACAATTAAAGAATTCCTGAATAACACTTTTTCCTATGATATTCCCACTACAAAAATCTTATAATCCAAATTTGTGGGAATTTCAACATTGGGGATTTTACCATCCTCACTTTTTCGATAACAACTCAGACATGGTAACGACTTCAAGCAAGCAAACAATTTTTTTTGTGTTTTTGTAAAACTATTTTACAAGTGGGGAAGATGAAACAAGAGTCAAATGGCAAATGAAAGTAAGAACAAGTAGATGGTAGTTTATGCAAAGGTACTTGATAGGTTTTGGTGATGTTTCCCCAGCAACGGAGCTAGAAATTCTTCCTCCTACTTGTGAGCTGCGTTGGGATTTCCTCGAAGAGGAGAGGATGATGCGTTACAGTAAAGATAAGTATTTTCCTCAGTTAAGAACCAAGATTATAAATCCAGTAGGAGAACCATGCGAAACCTCGTTAACAATACCTACACACAAAAGAGCAAATACTTGCACCCAGTGCGATCAAGGGGGTTGCCAATCCCCTTCGTGGTTTTTTGCAAGGATCAAATCTGATAGTGATAGATAGATAAATAAAATGCAAAATAGAATAATGGTAAATAAATTGTAACAAGGTATTTTTGGATTTAATATTTGATAAAGGTAGACCCATGGGGCATAGTTTTCACTGGAGGCTTCTCTTTGGAACATACGTTGGGTAAACAAATTAATGTAGGGAAATTGATAGAAAAGCGCATAGTTATGACGATATTTAAGGCAATGATCATATATATAGGCATCACGCCCCAAACAAGTAGACTGGCTCCTGCCTGCATCTACAACTATTACTCCACCCATCGACCACTATCCAGCATGCATCTAGAGTATTAAGTTTGTGAAAAATGGAGTAATGCCTTAAGCAAGATGACATGATGTAGACAAAGTAAATCCAATCAATATGAATAAACCCCATCATTTTCCCCTTAATGGCAACAATACAAATACGAGTCTTGTCCCCTTCTGTCAATGGGATATAGATCACCGCAAGATTGAACCCATTACGAAGCACCTCTCCCATTGCAAGACAAATCAATCTAGTCGGCCAAACTGAACGGATAGATCGGAGGGAAATACAAAGCTATAACAATCATGCATAAAAGAATTCAAAGAAGACTCAATCAATATTCATGAATAATTTAATCATAAACCCACTATTCATTGGATCCCAACAAACACACCGCAAAAGAAGATTACATTGAATAGATCTCCAAGAACATCGAGGAGAACATTGTATTGAAGACCAAAGAGAGAGAAGAAGCCATCTAGTTACTACGTATGGACACATAGTCTGTGGTAAACTACTCACACATCATCGGAAGGGCAGCAATGTTGATGTAGAAGCCCTCTATGATCAATTCCCACTCCTCATATTACCGGAAAAGGCCTCCAGATAGGATCGCGGAAGAATAGAAACTTGCGGTGGCGGAAAAGGTATTTTGGGTGGCTCTCTAATGTATTGGGGATATTTGGGAATTAATAGAGGAGGAATCAAGTCAAGAGGTGCCACGAGGGGCGCACAAGCCTGAGGGGCACACCTCCCAAGCTTCTCTCTCCCTCATGACCCATCAGGTCTTCTCCCGAACCTTCTAGGGTACCGTCTAGTCCAAAAAAATAATCCAAAGTTTTTCTTCATTTGGACTCTGTTTGGTATTGATTTTTTGAAAAGCCAAAAACAAGCAAAAAAAATTAGCAACTGGCATTGGGCACTAGGTTAATAGGTTAGTCCCAAAAATGATATATGATTGCATATAATTGCATATAAAAGATCCAAAATTGACACTATAATAGCATGGAACAATCAAAAATTATAGATATGTTAGAGACGTATCATGTACTCACCAACATCCTCTGGATCGACAAAATACTTTGGAATGTAACACATACATGTCCTTGGTTGTATTTCCTCCTCATGGAAATCCTTTCGGCGTCCATCCTGTCATATCTCATAATTGAAATATGTACTAATTGCTAGTATAAATTGAACCGACTTTATGGGTCGCTACAGCGAGACAATCTCATCGTTGTCAACTCCTTGAATTTGTTATAAGAAAAAAGCATTTTTATCTATATCTGTTTATAGTTCCATTAATATTTTTTAGACTTCAAGTCTTCCGGAGGGTTTATCAAGATCTAGTATTGAATCATTTATATGGATACTATCTTGGATTATTTTGGCATTTAGCCAATTACAAAGTCAGAGCCCATCAACTACCTTGTGCATTGTAGGTATACTGTTGTCTGACGACAATATATGGGCTGCCTACCTATGAGGTTTGCATGAGTTTTGCCTACTTGGTTTAACTGCAAGTTCGATCGAAGTCCATACATGTCATGTAGAGGCTTTCGTATCAGTTGGAGTACCAAACTCTGAAATTAGTTCTGCGGTTTCTTTCCTTTGACCTGATGACGAGATAATGTTATCTCATAGAGTTGCACTTCCCTACCACTCACTCTTTTGGAAGAGACATTTTCTTCAAAAATCATGCCGCTCTATACAGCAAACCTTTTGCCTCGGCATAGTGATGGAGGAATGCCCAATAATTTGGGATAACCTACAAAGTAGTATTTTTCTAATTTGGAATAGGTTTGTAAACACTTTACACATGTCTTATTTTCCAAATCTTAAGAAAAGACAAAACATGGTTGGGCGTACCATACCATGACATCATTTCAACATATCTGATGGCACTCTTTTCAGTGTAAAATCACAGTCTCCAAAGCATTACTTTAAAAGGGATAATGGCAAATTTATTTATATCACTTTGATCTTACCATGTCATATATTGTTTCATTACATCTTATCGGACATTCCACTCATTCTTTACAACTCATTCCGGGAGGTGTAAGTTATGAAACCTTTTTCACAACTCATCAGACATTCGCTAAACTTCTAACTTAGATATTCCTTTCCGCAAGCTAATTTCAGAAACATAATTTTCTTGTTACAATAATTTCTACTTAATTCTGAAAACCTTTTGAACTATTTCAAAAGATCTAGACTTATGCCTCATTAAGAAAATATTCACATATCTACTTGAGTCATTACTGAAGATAGATAAATTTATTGCTAGTAACAATACTTATTGGACTGCACACATCAAAATGCATGATTACTAGTATGTTTCTTGCTCGTTCCTTATGGTCTGTGAAGCATATTTTAGTTACTTTACTTTTGGATGAAAGTTGCAAGTGTTAAATGATTCATAATCAAATGACTTCAATATCCATCAACATGGAATTTCTCCATGTGGGTTTCTCCCATGTGACAAAAATGCAGTGCCACACATATGTGGTATTCTTTTAGTCTTACGACATTTAGCGTCATTGTTATGGATGTATTATATTATTATCAATATTCATAACATACATCACATTCATGATGGAAGCATGGCCCTTATTTTATTCATAACACTGACCAACAATTGTTCTCTTATGAACAACATTCTTGCAACAAAACATTTTGTAATGGGCTAGAGTGTATGAAACTCTAAAACAAATTTCGAAAATATATGCAGAGGTAATATGCCGAGGGAAAGTATCATAACTTTTACTATGTTCCCAATGTGTATCAAACACTTCATTACTAGCTAGTCTATTAGTTAGGCCATACTAGTTCTTGCGTCGAGTGGCAATAGAATGCAATCAAATAGGTGTCCTTTGATTAACTTTTAATCATAATACCCTAGAATCAGTGACTAAGAGTTTAATCATAGTTCCCAAGAATTACTACTTTGACCAGCCTCTTATACATCAATAACTTGTATGCTATTCATACCTGGCCTGGACCTTCCAGTCTTATTTCCTTTTGCCTTCACACTTATAATAGTTTTACTTTTGATATTTCTCTCACTCATAGAAGAGACACCCAACCTTTAAGAGTGGATTTAGACCTAGATTTTCCTAGGCGTGTAAGTCTCACTAACACCCTTCAGACTTGTACTTTCTCTTTAAGTTGTTCTTTTATTCACCATCATCACATGACTAGTGTCCTTCATGATCCCATCTTTCACCAGTCTAGTTCATAGTGAGCACTTCACTAATACTGCAAACAAGCGTTGCTTCAGATATCTCATATCTTTTGGCCTTTGTTTCTACCTGGAAACTAATTTTCAGTTCCATAAAAATCACATAACTATCCCGGACATTCGAAGTTCGGGTCTCATGGAAACAAGCATATTGCACTTGCCCATAACGGAATTCTAGATTTTGGGTTGAAGGACGAGAGCCACTTCATCCACAACATTAGCGATAGAATACCAAAAGCATGTGATAGGACAAAGTCCTTCTTGACACTCTTGAGGACAATCCTCACATTACGTTACCAATCGCAAAGTATTAACCAGATAAATAACAGCTATTCAATTCCAACAGGGAAGGTGGAAACGCAAGTCATTATTCTACAACTAATATGCAAATTAAACTTAGACTATGTTCAGTAATTAATTGCACTTAGAGATTAAACATTTAACTCTAAAGTGCACTCCCACTCAAATCAATATCTCTAATAATTGATTTTGAGTGATACAAGACCCATTTAACAATTCAATGATGTGGACATCACCGATGACGAGAATTTCAATCGGTAGGCCAGCTTGCCAATCACATCTCTATGTGACTCTTGTTCATCTTTCGATGGGCATGTTCAGAGCTCAGGACTATCGTTCCTGAACATTCAAGACAACCAAGTGATCTCGCTGCAAGGTCTAACCTCACCCGCCTCATACTCTCGACTCGTCTGTACTCATGTGGACAATGCACACCCCAAAAAGATACATATTTCAGACGGTGCTACTTCATATATTTAAGCGAGAGATCACCCTAATAAAGAGCGACTACGGTGCAATCAAAAGGGTGCAATAAAAGGGGATAAACATCTCAAGCAATTCACAGTAGCATGATATGGTATAGACCTTTTTGATGGAGGAGTTTTATTTTCTTCGCCTTTGGCATTTGTGTCAGTATCCACCTTCGCAAAACTTGTCACCGCCTATAAGATGCATCAAATGATATTTTTATCACAATAGCTGATTAAATTAATGCAATACAACAAGGTCGATACGCAGGTCATTAAAGTGACAATCATCTGGCTCTAGCCATCATGATAAATCATGACAAGCAGGTCAGGTTAATTAATTTACATCGTATAGCCTTCTCACATATACTCCCATTAAATAAGACAGAGACTATACCATATCACATGCCTTCCCGCAAAACCAATTTAGACGCCTCTAATTGGTTTGTGCAGATTTTATTTTATGTAGCTTATAGGGTTTTGAAACAAACCGCAGCTACCAACATTCATCATCAAGTATGATTATTCAAGTTGCTAGATTAACTTTGTGGGAATTATGAAACATGAGATAAAAAATTCTCGAGCCCCATAGTGAACTTCGTCATACGCAAGAACCCCGTGCAGATCATATCTGCATTGCCCTTTAATCTGCGAAACATCTATCAACTAGCATACTCAAGAGCAGCATGGAAGGATCGTGGATTGCCAGAACTCTGTAGCAAAAAGTCCACCATGTCATCAAGATTAGAACTACACAAATTCAAGGGAAACAACAAGAACATCAGGTAATAGATTTCATCCACTACTCACACAAATAATTTTTAGCAATAGATCTCATCTACTAAAAATTATATTGTGCAATACCCATACATATCATGTATTCTAGATCATAACATGCATCTACGCATAGCATGACTCTTGATGCCACTTTAGGTTCACGCAGCAGAAAACAAAAATTTCCTACCTGCGCACCAGCCTAGTACCACTATGAAGATTCATACAAGGTTTGATACGATCGTTACCAACTCGTAGTGCAATGGAAGTGGAGTTAGCGAAGATCGTCAGTGCAGATCCTCGCAGCTAGGATTTTATAACCTCCCAACCGTGATGATGTTCTCCCCCAGACAGCCCCTCGGGTGGTCCCTTGGATAGCCCTTTGAGAGGCCCTTAGGCAGAACCTCCGACGGCCCTTCGGGAGGCCCTCAGACTGAACCTCGGGTAGTCCCTCGGACAACACCTTGACATGTCTCTCAAACTAAGATCAAAACTAAGATCTCTCTACCGGGTTGCACACATCTGGTGTCAACTATCCAGCAAGGCTTTGCCATCCAAAACTAGGACCTACCGACGACTAGACAGCCTTTCAACGTACAAAACTATTTTGCGATGAGAGAGATAGAAAGACAGACCATTGCATTGCATGTGTTGAGAGAGAACTTGAGTGAAATGGAGAGCTCTCTCCACCTCTATTTATAGTGGGAGGCAAGGGGTAGAGGCTAGGGGAAAAGATCAAAAGAGCCTTGGATATTTTCCACCTAAAGGCACAAAAGGGGGCACCTCCCCATGACATCACCCACTACTTTAGGGTAACCACTACTTTAGGGCATGGATGACATCACCCACTACTTTAGGGAACGGGTGACATCACCCATGACATCATAATCCCACGATTCATGGGATCTTGTCCCCTCAGACTGGGACAAGTTTCCCCACGACCATTTAATCTGGAAAAAATCCCGAAGGTCAGGAACATTTTTGGCACCCCCTAAAATAATTCTGGACATGTTCCGGAACATTTGGTGTGTTGTTTTTATCTCTGAAACACTTCTGGTGACTCCAAAACATTTTTGGTTTTCTCTGAGAAGTTTATTTTGTCTTCGAAACTTTTCTGGTAACATTCTCTCGGACTCCATGTCTATTACTTTGCAGATAGATGACCCATAAGTGTGTGACCCTATAGGTTTGGTGAAGTATAGACATGACCGGAACTCTTTCCGATTAATGATCAATTGGCGGAATCGTGGACATCCATATTGACCCCTATACCCACATGAATGAATATTTGAGTGAACTTGTAATCACCGAATGTTGTTCCTGTTGCTTCGCGATATGCTACAATACCTGAGATGAAATTTAATGGCATCTCCGTGAATCAACAACCTGTTCACCATGCCAGTTTTCTCGTTACTGGTTTTGTTCTCTTTTCTTGTTCCCGCATTTCAGTATCCTTGTGATCAAGTCACATTGTTTCTAGCCAAACGATGATGGATACCATAACACCAAGAGGGCTCAAAGAATATATATCCATCATTATAGGAGAAAATCCCAATCTTGAGCTATCAAGTCACTTGTGATACTTTTCCATGAACCCAAAAGCCGCTGTAATAGCCACCCTGTTACGGATGATGTTTAACAAAACCCCAAAGTTCATGAAGCAAGCATGAAGGAACACAATACTCTCATGGTCTTAGGAATTATGAAAACGCTAACTTCTTTGTGTTATAAAACCATTAACTCGTGAGCGATGTATCTCATAGCATAACATCAATATGGGTTAATTCAACACAAGCGTTCTTATAACATTGTGTCCACGAACTTGCCGGCATAGTCATACCCATGATTAGGAAAACATGACCATCCTGCAATGCTTGAGCTGGTCTTAGAGGCACGACTAGGAATATTTCTTTTTTGTTTATTATTCTACATGTGCATATGGGTTTCCCTCTGAGACTTTATGGATATACAGACTCAAGGACCATTGCAGTTATAGCATCGAACATAAATATAATTATGAACTTGGAGATAAATAGTAGCTCTTATAACTGCCACTAGGCCATATCTACTACCCTTATGGATTGATTATTTTTGGTGGACATGCCTAATATGTGCTCTTATGTGCATGGTATCATCGGGTATTAAAATGTATTTTGCTACCTTTAGCCTAATGCACTATTTTTGGAGCATCACTAAGGAGGAACACCGACAAAGACATGAATTGATACACGAACCTAGGTAGATATTTATGATGTCTAATAAATTGGGCACACCTTTAATACATTTTTAAATCGTCCCACCTTTATGTCTTCACGCAACACCATCGTGTTGTTTCTCGTACAACATCATGAAATATTTCAAGGGATTTATGTCTTGAGTGTGTCTGAGGGGTGTTCTTTTCTCCATCCTTATATGTCAATTATTTATCTGTTTCATTGTGTGAACATGAAATATCCCTTATATTGTGTGTTATGACATGGTCAATTTGTGAACCGGTGACATGGTCAACTGGTCATCTCCCTTTATATTCTGACTTGGTGCCTTTTCCCATGCATATTGTGTGATCTGACATGGAGTCCCCCCCTCCCCACACACACTTCCGTTTTTGTCACCCTCCGCCACTAAATGGAAGGGAGCTTGGGGTTTCATTGTTCGTTACGTGTATGGCGAGGTTCATGTTGCGACTACTCTAGCCCCGGCGGCCACCAAACCCTGCCGGTGTTCCCCTCCGGACTCGGCCTCCAGGGTGTCCCTGTCTGCGGCCTCATCTGGCTCTCCATCCCCCTCCCCTCCCCTGCCACCGCCTCCGGCAGGACCGGCGCTCCCCTCCCTTCTCGGCGTGCCTGATGTGGTTGGCACTGCGCGGGGCCCTATCGTCCGTGGTGGCAGCTCCGGTCCCCTGAGGCCGGAGGCTGAGATCTGGCGGACCCAGGGCGGGCAGCGTGACCCGGCCCCTCGGGCATTTGGCCAGGAGCGCCCGGCGCGGCGTTCCCCTCCTAGCTGGGGCGCCAACATCCTCCCCTCCTCCAGGCCGCCTCGTAGCCGCATCCCGGGGGAGTTGGTGGGCTGCTGCTACAACTGCGGCAGCGACAAGCACATCTCAGCTATGTGCACGAATCCCACGTTCTGCGTACGCTGCCGGGGCCAGGGCCACATCGCGCGGGGCTGCACATGCCCGCGCCCTCGCAGCTCGTCGCCGGTGGACCATCCTCGTCCTCCTCCCGCTGCTCATCCCCGCCCAGCCCCTGCGGCGCAGTCCCCGCCGGCCCCCTTGGTGCCGCCCCCACCCCCGCCCAGGACCGTTCTGCCCCCGCCCCCGCTGGGCCCGCCGCCGGTGGGCGCGGTGCGCCTCGACTTGCCTTGGAGCCAGGTGGTCCGCGCCGGGTCTGCGGCGTGCGTGGTCGGGCCAAGCTTTGCGGTGTCGTTTGCGCCGTTGGCCGTCCCTACGCTGGTTGAGGACATTGTGGACTGCTGCTTCATGGAGGCGGGCCCGAACCTGCGCGAGCTGGAGGTGGATCTTGCCCGCGCAGTGGTGGTCACGGTGGTGGGCTCTCGTCAGGCAGCGCACCTGGCTGCGGTGGCGGAGGCCGTCCGCGTGGAGTTCGATCTTGGTCCCATGGACATGTCAATCAGGCCATATTTCCCGGAGGATTTCCTGATCCTCTGCCGTTCGAAGGAGATCCGTGACATGATGGTGAGGAAGGTGCGGGCTGGCACGCCGCAGTTTGACCTGCTACTCCGGCCTTGGCTCCGGCAGGCTGGGGCCACGGGCATTAGGATGCCGTTCCTGGTGCCCCTGGTGCTCCGGGGGGTGCCGGCGAATGCATGGACTCGACGCTCGGCGGAGGTGCTGTTGCGCGGATTGGGAATAGTCGTTAAGGTGGCGGCATCCACGGAATCTAGGAGTGACATGGCTGGCTTCAAAGTGTAGCTGCGCACGGACGACCCTGCGCGCGTCCCGCCCTGGCGCATCCTCATCGTGGAGGAGCCTAATAGGAGGAGTGTGCGGGCGCTGTCGGAGGCTGATCTCGACGATGCTTTGTGGTACCCTGTGGACATCTCTCAGGACGGTCCGGTGGTTCTCATTGGGCAGTCCGGCGCCGGGCAGTCATCGCTGCCTGACCCTCCCTCCTCAGGCGGCGATGGGCATGGCCAGGACGCAGCGGGAAGTGGGGATCACGCAGGCGGCCTGCCGCCCTCGGGGGGCGGCAGGCAGGAGCAAGGTGGTGGTCCAAGGAGTTCCTCGTCTGGCATGTCGGGAGGCTCGTCATCGGCGTCGGCGTCAACGCCGGCGAGCTGCTGCAGGCCTGGAGCGCCGGAGTTGGCCGGCCAGGCTGTTCGGCCAGCTGTTCGGCCAGTTGTGGACAGTGGTGTGGCCGCTGAGGTCACTCACTTGGGGGTGGTTGTGGACTGTCAGGACGGACGGTAGGAAAGTGTGGACAGGCCCGTGCAGGCTGAACGCGTGGTGGCTGCCGCTGGGAGTTCCCAGCTGCTTTCGGTGGAAAGCAGGATTGGGCACAGGACGGAGCAGACCGAATCTCGGTCGGTGTGTGCGACCGGCCAACGGGAGTTGTGCATGGTGGCTCTAGAAGGCTCCCCACGTTCTGTCAATTGGGCGGGCGCGAGTGTCGAGGGTGGTGGGACCCCAACCACCCCTTCCCTTGCCACAGGCCAGCTCCCGCTGTCTGTGGGTCAAGACGCGACGGCGCAGGTGTCGATGGGCGCATGCGATGTCGCCATCCCTCTGGTGGGTCCAGCGAAGGATCCGACGCGGCTGCGCCAGGAAGATCTCATGCTACACGACGCGGGAGAGGATCTCTCGGGATGCACATCGGTGGTTGAGACAAATGGTCAAGCTAGGGATCTGACTCCAGCCGGTGGACCCCTCTTGCATGGGGATGGGACGCCCCCATGCACGGCACCTACGGGCTGGGTGCAGATCAGCTTATCTGCTGATTGAAATTATGCTGTGAGGCGTTGTGCGGAGTCAGGAAGTGCTCGGTCTGCGAGAACTAGGGTATCGTAGCTATGCGCGGAGCTCGCCCAAAACCTGGCTCCACTGCTTGCCCACCCTGGATCGAGAGCACTGCCAAAGCAGAGGAGGCCAAGGCAAAGAAGGCCAGCTGTCTCCCCCATTAGGCGAAGCGCAAGGCTGACACGTGGTGGCCTGGGGTCCAAGGCATCTAAGCAGCAGGCAGCGCTCATTCACAAGTTATGCCTGGCGAATGAACGGGAGATGATTGGCGACGATGCACTGCAGGCGTATGTGCGCCTGTTCGACAAGCCGCTGACGGACAGCCACATTCGCGCCATCCTGGCGCTCTTCGGATGGGATGCGACGGTCCTTCTTGCAGGAGGATTCAGGGGAGGACCCGGTGGGGGCCTAGGGCCGTGTTAAGTGGACTAGTGGATGGTGGGCCTTCTTCATGGCGGCACAACCACCCAAGATGCTCATGTGGAATGTTCGTGGCCTAAACTCGTCTGCAAGGAGGAATGCCATCTACCAAGCGGTGAATTGCTATGTCTCGATCTTGCGTTGGTTTTCCCCGAAGAGGAGAGGATGATGCAGCACAGTAGCATAAGTATTTTCCTTAGTTTTTGAGAACCAAGGTATCAATCCAGTAGGAGGTCACGCGCAAGTCCCTTGCACCTGCACAATACGATAGCAACTCGCAACCAACGCTTAGGGGTTGTCAATCCCTTCACGGTTACTTACGAGAGTGAGATCTGATAGAGATAATATTTTTGGTATTTTTTATATAAAGATGCAAAGTAAAAAAGTAAAGGCAAAGTAAAAACAAAGCAAGTAAATAAAGTGATATAGATTGATATGATGAGAATAGACCCGGGGGCCATAGGTTTCACTAGTGGCTTCTCTCAAGAGCATAAGTATTCTACGGTGGGTGAACAAATTACTGTTGAGAAATTGATAGAATCGAGCATAGTTATGAGGTTATCTAGGTATGATCATGTATATAGGCATCACGTCCGAGACAAGTAGATCGAAACGATTCTGCATCTACTACTATTACTCCACTCATTGACCGCTATCCAGCATGCATCTAGAGTATTAAGTTAAAAACAGAGTAACGCCTTAAGCAAGATGACATGATGTAGAGGAATAAATTCATGCAATATGATAAATACCCCATCTTGTTATCCTCGATGGCAACAATACAATACGTGCCTTGCAACTCTTTCTGTCACTGAGTAAGGACACCGCAAGATTGAACCCAAAGCCATGCACTTCTCCCATTGCAAGAACTATCAATCTAGTTGGCCAAACCAAACGGATAATTCGAAGAGACTTGCAAAGATAACTCAATCATACATAAAAGAATTCAGAGAAGAATCAAATATTTTCCATAGATAAGTTGGATCATAAACCCACAATTCATCGATCTCAACAAACACACCGCAAAAAGAAGATTACATCGAATAGATCACCACGAGAGAGGGGGAGAACATTGTATCGAGATCCAAAAAGAGAGAAGAAGCCATCTAGCTACTAGCTATGGACCCGAAGGTCTGAAGTAAACTACTCACACTTCATGGGAGGGGCTATGGTGTTGATGTAGAAGCCCTCCGTGGTGGATGCCCCCTCCGGCGGAGCTCCGGAACAGGCCCCAAGATGGGATCTCATGGATACAGACGGTTGCGGCGGTGGAATTAGGATTTTGGCTCCCCTTTGATCATACGGGGATACGTAGGTATATATAGGAGGAAGGAGTATGTCGGTGGAGTTCCGAGGGGCCCACGAGGTAGGGGGCGTGCCCAGGGGGGCGCCCTCCACCCTCGTGACCTCCTCGGAAGCTTCTTGGCGTAGGGTCCAAGTCTCCTGGATCACGTTCGGTGAGAAAATCACGTTCCCGAAGGTTTCATTCCGTTTGGACTCCGTTTGATATTCCGTTTCTTCGAAATACTGAAATAGGCAAAAAAAACAGCAATTCTGGGCTGGGCCTCCGGTTAATAGTTAGTCCCAAAAATAATATAAAAGTGGAAAATAAAGCCCAATATAGTCCAAAACAGTAAATAAAGTAGCATGGAGCAATCAAAAAGTATAGATACGTTGGATACGTATCATGAATGCAACAAATGTTAGCATTGTATGTCTCCAAGAGACTAAGATGGAGGTGCTCTCAAATGACATTGTAAGGCAGTGCCTTGGAAATAAATTTGAGGGGGTTTTCTATGCGCCGGCGAGTGGTACTAGAGGTGGAATCCTCCTTGCGTGGGATCCCTTGGTGGTGTCACTCTCAAATCCCCACATGACGGAGACCACACTTACAGCGCTGGTGAGCAGAGATGGGACCCAAACTTGGTGGCTCACAGGAGTGTATGGTCCTCAAGGGGACACGGAGAAAGTAAACTTTATGCAGGAACTCTGAGACATTCGCGACCTTCACGCGGGCCCATGGGCAGTGGTAGGCGACTTCAACCTCCTGGTGAATCCGGAGGATAAGAACAAGGCCAACCTCAACAGGCGCATGATGGGTCGCTTTCGAGCTTTGCTCAATAGGATGGAGCTGAAGGAACTCTACCTTAATGGTAGAAGATACACGTGGTCAAATGAGCAGCGTGATCCGACTATGGAAAAGATCGACCACATATTTGTGACGAACTCGTGGGAAGACATGTTCCCGGCCAGCATGCTTACTACTCTGGGGACGGCAGTATCTGATCATTGCCCCCTTCTGGTGGATTTGGACGCAGACTTTGCCCTAGGAAAAAGGTTCAGATTTGAATGCTTTTGGCCTAAGGTGGGCAGGTTTCAACAAGTGGTGCAGGATGCGTGGGACTCTCTGTCGTCGGAAGGAAACCCCTTCCTTGTGTTGGACAACAAACTGCGGGCTACAGCTAAGGCGCTCCAGAACTAGAGCGATCGCTGGATTGGAAACGTCCGTCTTCAGATTGCGATCGCAATGGAAGTTATTGGAAGGCTTGAGGTGGCTGCGGAGACCAAAGTGCTTACGGCACAGGAGTTTGAGTTGAGACGAGTGCTCAAGAGGAAGTTGCTTGGACTCAGCTCCTTGGACAAGACTATAGCAAGGTAGCGCTCGAGGTTGCTCCAGTTAGCGGTGGGCGACGCCAACACAAAATTCTTTCATAGACAGGCAAGGCACATGCAGAGAAAAAACATCATCACCACCATGCAACACAATGGGCAGATCTTCACAGGTCAGGATAACATTGCGGGCGATGTGGATGATTACTACGAGGAGTTACTTGGCTCCACATCCGGGAGAGCATCGGCCATCAACTTGGACTGTCTCGACCTACCATCTCGTGACCTTACTCACCTGGAATCACCTTTTACGGGGGAGGAGGTGGAGCAGACGATCAAGAGCATGCCTCTCGACAAGGCGCCGGGACCTAACGGGTTCATTGGCAGGTTCTATGTGGTGTGTTGGCAAACCATCAAGTTGGACTTCATGAGGGCACTACAACATTTTCATAGTGGGGATATAAGAGGCCTTGTGGCAATCAACAAAGCGGTGGTCTCTCTATTGCCAAAAAAGGAAGGTGCGGTGGACATCAAGGACTTTCGGCCAGTCAGCCTTGTCCATGGCGCCGTTAAGATCTATGACAAGGTGCTGGCAACACGACTGGCGGAGGAGCTGCCACACTTGGTGGGGAACCATCAAAGTGCCTTCATACGCGGCAGATCGCTACATGACAATTTTATGATGGTTCAGTGTATGGCGCGGCGATTGCGTCTAGCTACTAGCTATGAACCCGAAGGTCTGAAGTAAACTACTCACACTTCATCGGAGGGGCTATGGTGTTGATGTAGAAGCCCTCCGTGGTGGATGCCCCCTCCGGCGGAGCTCCGGAACAGGCCCCAAGATGGGATCTCGTGGATACAGATGGTTGCGGCGGTGGAATTAGGTTTTTGGCTCCCCTTTGATCATACGGGGATACGTAGGTATATGTAGGAGGAAGGAGTATGTCGGTGGAGTTTTGAGGGTCCCACGAGGTAGGGGGCGCGCCCAGGGGGGGCGCGCCCTCCACCCTCATGACCTCCTCGGAAGCTTCTTGGCGTAGGGTCCAAGTCTCCTGGATCACGTTCGGTGAGAAAATCACGTTCCCGAAGGTTTCATTCGGTTTGGACTCCGTTTGATATTCCGTTTCTTTGAAATACTGAAATAGGCAAAAAACAGCAATTCTAGGCTGGGCCTCCGGTTAATAGGTTAGTCCCAAAAATAATATAAAAGTGGAAAATAAAGCCCAATATAGTCCAAAACAGTAAATAAAGTAGCATGGAGCAATCAAAAATTATAGATACATTGGAGACGTATCAAGCATCCCCAAGCTTAATTCCTGCTCGTGCTCGAATAGGTAAATGATAAAAAAGAATTTTTGATGCGGAGTGATACTTTGGCATAATTTCAATGTAAATCTTCTTAATCATGGTATGAGTATTCAGATCCGAAAGATTCAAGATAAAAGTTCATATTGACATAAAAATAATAATACTTCAAGCATACTAATCAAACAATTATGTCATCTCAAAATAACATGGCCAAAGAAAGTTCATCCCTACAAAATCATATAGTTAGGCTATACTTCATTTTCGTCACACAAAGATGTTCCCAACTTCTATACCCCAGATGACAAGCCAAGCAATTGTTTCATACTCAAATAATCTCAAACTCTTTCAACCTTCACGCAATATATGAGCGCGAGCCATGGATGTAGCACTATGGGTGGAATAGAATATGATGATGGGGATTGTGTGGAGAAGACAAAAAAGGAGAAAGTCTCATATTGACGAGGATAATCAACGAGCTATGGAGATGCCCATCAATTGATGTCAACATGAGGAGTAGGGATTGCCATGCAACGGATGCACTAGAGCTATGAATGCTCAACAAAAAAAACTAGTGGGTGTGCATCCAACTCGCTTGCTCACGAAGACCTAGGGCATTTTGAGGAAGCCCATCATTGGAATATACAAGCCAAGTTCTATAATGAAAAATTCCCACTAGTATAAACAAGACAATTTATGAGACTCACTATATGAAAAACATGGTGCTACTTTGAAGCACGAATATATGAGACTCACTACATGAAGAACAAGGTGCTATTTTGAAGCACGGGTGTGGTAAAAGGATAGTAACATTGCCCCTTCTCTCTTTTTCTCTCATTTTTTTATTGGCCTTTCCTTTTTTTATTGGCCTTTCTCTCTTTCTTTTTTTATTTCGTCCGGAGTATCATCCCGACATGTGGGGGAATCATAGTCTCCATCATCCTTTTCCTCACTAGGGCAATGCTCTAATAATGATGATCATCACACTTCTATTGATTACAACATAAGGATTACAACTCGAAGCTAGAACAAGATATGACTCTATATGAATGCCTCCGGCGGTGTACCGGGATGGTGCAATGAATCAAGAGTGACATGTATGGAAAATAATGCATGGTGGCTTTGCCACAAATACGATGTCAACTACAAAATCATGCAATGGCAATATGACAAAAGTAATGCATGTCACGATGATGATGGTGGAAGTTGCATGGCAATATATCTCGGAATGGCTATGGAAATGCCATGATAGGTAGGTATGGTGGCTGTTTTGAGGAAGATAAAAGGAGGTTTGTGTGTGATAGAGCGTATCGTATCATGGGGTTTGGATGCACCGGCGAAGTTTGCACCAACTCTCAAGGTGAGAAAGGGCAATGCACAGTAACGAAGAGGCTAGCAAAGGCGGAAAGGTGAGAGTGCGTATAATCCATGGACTCAACATTAGTCAAAAGAACTCATATACTTATTGCAAAAATTTAGAAGTCATCAAAAATTCAAATACTATGAGCATGCTCCTAGGGGGATAGATTGGTAGGAAAATACCATCGCTCGTCCCCGACCGCCACTCATAAGGATGCACAAGCCAGGTACACTTCATGTTTCAAATTTGTTACACAACTTTAACCATACGTGCATGCTACGGGATTTGCTAACTTCAACACAAGTATTTCTCAAATTCACAATTATTCAAATAGCACGACTTTGATATTATCACCTCCATATCTCAAAACAATTATCAAGCATCAAACTTAATTTAATTCACTCAAAAAAAAGAAAGTTTCACAAATCTTGAATACCAAGTATATTAACATTAAGCAAATTACCATGCTATTAATGACTCTCAAAATAATCTAAGTGAAGGATGAGAGATCAAGTTTCTTTAAAACAAATCCACCACCGTGCTCTAAAATATCTAAGTGAAGCACTAGAGCAAAAATTGTCACGCTCTAAAGATATAAGTGAAGCACATAGAGCAAAGCTATCAAGCTCAAAAGGTATAAGTGAAGCACATAGAGTATTCTAACAAATTCCAAATCATGTATGGCTCTCTCAAAAGGTGTGTACAGCAAGGATGATTGTGGTAAACTAACAAGCAAAAACACAAATAATACAAGACGCTCCAAGCAAAACACATATCATGTTGGTGAATAAAAATATAGCTCCAAGTAAATTACCGATGGAAGTGGACGAAAGAGGGGATGCCTTCCGGGGCATCCCCAAGCTTTGAATTTTTGGTGTCCTTGGATTATCTTGGGGGTGCCATGGGCATCCCCAAGCTTAGGCTCTTGCCACTCCTTGTCCCATAATCCATCAAAAGAACACCCAAAACTTGAAAACTTCACAACACAAAACTCAACAGAAATCTCGTGAGCTCCGTTAGAGAAAGGAAACAAAAGACTACTTCAAGGTACTGTAATGAACTCATTCTTTATTTATATTGGTGTTAACCTACTGTATTCCAACTTCTCTATGGTTTATAAACTAATTTACTAGCCATAGATTCATCAAAATAAGCAAACAACACACGAAAAACAGAATCTGTCAAAAACAGAACAGCCTGTAGTAATCTGTAACTAACGCAAACTTCTAGAACTCTAACAATTCTACCAAAATAGGAAGTCCTGGACAATTTGTTTATTGATCAGAAACAAAAAGAATCAACGCAAAATCACGTTCCTGTGATTTATCAAAACTAAATTCGTGCATGCAAAGTTTCTGTTTTTCAGCAGAATCAAATCAACTATCATGGTAGGTTATCCTATGGGTCTTACTTGGCACAAACACTAATTAAAACATAAAACCACATCCAAACAGAAGGTAGATGGATTATTTATTCCTAAACAGAACCAAAAACAAAAAACACAAAATAAAATTGGGTTGCCTCCCAACAAGCGCTATCGTTTAACGCCCTAGCTAGGCTTAAAAGCAAGGATAGATCTAGGTATTGCCATCTTTGGTAGGCAATCCATAAGTGGCTCTCATGATAGATTCATATGGTAATTTTATTTTCTTTCTAGGAAAGTGTTCCATGCCCTTCTTTAAGGGAAATTGGAATCTAATATTCCCTTCCTTCATATCAATAATTGCACCAATCGTTCTAAGGAAAGGTCTACCAAGAATAATAGGACATGAAGGATTGCAATCTATATCAAGAACGATAAAATCTACGGGCACATAA
This sequence comes from Triticum timopheevii, assembly GCA_963921465.1. NCBI lineage: Eukaryota > Viridiplantae > Streptophyta > Magnoliopsida > Poales > Poaceae > Triticum > Triticum timopheevii. The sequence continues at coordinate 362,536,801 of OY997274.1, read as the reverse complement.
TTCCTATTTGCAACAATAAGAACATCATTAATTCTTCCCATAGGCTTTTTAATAGTGGAATCCGCAAGATGCAAGTTTAGAGAGCAATCATCAAAATCACGAAAATCTAGTAAACCACATAGAGTTTTGGGGATAGTAGAGACACTAGCACCCAAATCACACAAAGCATGAAACTCAAAATCTTTAATTTTAATTTTAATGGTAGGTTCCCACTCATCATGGAGTTTTCTAGGGATGGAAACTTTCAACTCAAGCTTTTCTTCATAGGATTGCATCAAGGCATCAACAATGTGTTCGGTAAAGGCCTTATTTTGACTATAAGCATGAGGAGAATTTAACACGGATTGTAACAAGGAAATACAATCAATCAAAGAGCAATTTCCATAATTAAATTCCTTGAGATCCAAAATAGTAGGTTTAGCAACATCACGGTTTCTATTTATTTCAATCCTACTTTCATCAATTTCATCATCAAGATCTAGAAACTCAGAATTCTTAGAACGCCTTCTAGGTAAGGGAAGATCATATTCGGATTCATCAAGATTCATATTGCAAAACAAAGATTTAATGGGGGACACATCAATAACTTTTAGATCTTCATCTTGATTTTCATAGGGATTAGAAGAACACGCTTTAATAAAGGCATCTTTGGAAGCACGCATCCTAGCGGTTCTTTCTTTGCACTCGTCAATGGAAATTCTCATAGCTTTGAGAGACTCATTGATATCATGCTTAGGAGGAATAGATCTAAGCTTTAAAGAATCAATTTCAAGAGAAATTCTATCAATGTTCCTAGCCAAATCATCAACTTTAAGCAATTTCTCTTCAAGCAAAGCATTAAAATTGTTTTGTGAATTCATAAAGTCTTTAACACTACTCTCAAAATCAGAGGGCATCTTATTAAAATTTCCATAAGAGTTGTTGTAGGAATTTCCATAATTGTTAGAAGGATTGCTAGGAAAAGGCCTAGGATTAAAATTCCCTCTATAAGCGTTGTTACCAAAACTATTCCTACCAACAAAATTCACATCCATAGATTCATTATTTTTTTCAAGCAAAGTAGATAAAGGCATATCATTAGGATCAAGAGGAGTATTTTTAGGAGCAAACATCTTCATAAGTTCATCCATCTTTTCACTCAAAACATTGATTTCTTCTATAGCATGCACTTTTTTACTAGAAGATCTTTCGGTGTGCCATTGAGAATAATTAGCCATAATATTATCAAGCAATTTGGTAGCATCCCCTAACGTAATTTCCATCAAGGTGCCTCCCGCGGCCGAATCTAAAAGATTTCTAGAAGCAAAATTCAATCCGGCATAAAAAATTTGTATGGTCATCCATAAATTCAAACCATGAGTAGGGCAATTGCAAAGCATTAATTTCATTGTTTCCCAAGATTGGGCAACATGCTCATAATCAAGTTGTTTAAAATTCATGATATCGTTCCTAAGAGTGATAATCTTAGCGGGAGGAAAATACTTAGAGATAAAAGCATCTTTGCACTTGTTCCAAGAATCAATACTGTTTTTAGGCAAAGATGAAAACCAAACTTTAGCACGATCTCTAAGTGAAAACGGAAATAACTTCAATTTGACAATGTTGTTATCTGTATCTTTTTTCTTTTGCATATCACACAAATGAACAAAAAAATTTAGATGTGTAGCGGCATCTTCACTAGGAAGGCCAGCGAATTGATCTTTCATAACAAGATTCAGTAAAGCGGTATTGATTTCACAAGACTCATCATTATTAAGAGGAGCAATCGGAGTACTAAGGAAATCATTATTATTGGTATTCGAGAAATCACACAATTTGGTATTATCTTGCGCCATGGCAACAAGCAATCCAACACACAAGCAAACAGAAAGGCAAAGGGAAAAAGGCAAACGGGAAAGAGAGGTGGAGATTGGGAAAGAGAGGGCGAATAAAACGGAAAGGGTGAAGTGGGGGAGAGGGAAACGAGAGGCAAATGGCAAATAATGTAATGCGAGAGATAGGGATTGCGATGGGTACTTGGTATGTTGACTTTTGCGTAAGCCTCCCCGGTAACGGCACTAGAAATTCTTCTTGCTACTTCTCGAGCTTGCGTTGGTTTTCCCCGAAGAGGAAAGGATGATGCAGCACAGTAGCGTAAGTATTTCCCTCAGTTTTTGAGAACCAAGGTATCAATCCAGTAGGAGGTCACGCGCAAGTCCCTCGTACCTGCACAATACAATAGCAACTCGCAACCAACGCTTAGGGGTTGTCAATCCCTTCATGGTTACTTACGAGAGTGAGATCTGATAGAGATAATATTTTTGGTATTTTTGATATAAAGATGCAAAGTAAAAAAGTAAAGGCAAAGTAAAAACAAAGCAAGTAAATAAAGTGATATAGATTGATACAATGAGAATAGACCCGGGGGCCATAGGTTTCACTAGTGGCTTCTCTCAAGAGCATAAGTATTCTACGGTGGGTGAACAAATTACTATTGAGCAATTGATAGAATCAAGCATAGTTATGAGGTTATCTAGGTATGATCATGTATATAGGCATCACGTCCGAGACAAGTAGATCGAAATGATTCTGCATCTACTACTATTACTCCACTCATCGACCGCTATCCAGCATGCATCTAGAGTATTAAGTTAAAAACAGAGTAACGCCTTAAGCAAGATGACATGATGTAGAGGAATAAATTCATGCAATATGGTAAATACCCCATCTTGTTATCCTTGATGGCAACAATACAATATGTGCCTTGCAACTCTTTCTGTCACTGAGTAAGGACACAGCAAGATCGAACCCAAAGCCATGCACTTCTCCCATTGCAAGAACTACCAATCTAGTTGGCCAAACCAAACGGATAATTCGAAGAGACTTGCAAAGATAACTCAATCATACATAAAAGAATTCAAAGAAGAGTCAAATATTTTCCATAGATAAGTTGGATCATAAACCCACAATTCATCGGTCTCAACAAACACACCGCAAAAAGAAGATTACATCAAATAGATCTCCACGAGAGAGGGGGAGAACATTGTATTGAGATCCAAAAAGAGAGAAGAAGCCATCTAGCTACTAGCTATGGACCCGAAGGTCTGAAGTAAACTACTCACACTTCATCGGAGGGGCTATGGTGTTGATGTAGAAGCCCTCTGTGGTGGACGCCCCCTCCGGCGGAGCTCCAGAACAGGCCCCAAGATGGGATCTCGTGGATACAGATGGTTGCGGCGGTGGAATTAGGTTTTTGGCTCCCCTTTGATCATACGGGGATACGTAGGTATATATAGGAGGAAGGAGTATGTCGGTGGAGTTCCGAGGGGCCCACGAGGTAGGGGGGCACGCCTAGGAGGGCGCGCCCTCCACCCTCTTGACCTCCTCGGAAGCTTCTTGGCGTAGGGTCCAAGTCTCCTGGATCATGTTCGGTGAGAAAATCACGTTCCCGAAGGTTAGATTCCATTTGGACTCCGTTTGATATTCCGTTTCTTCAAAATACTGAAATAGGCAAAAAACAGCAATTCTGGGCTGGGCCTCCGGTTAATAGGTTAGTCCGAAAAATAATATAAAAGTGGAAAATAAAGCCCAATATAGTCCAAAACAGTAAATAAAGTAGCATGGAGCAATAAAACATTATAGATACATTGGAGACGTATCATGAATGCAACAAATGTTAGCATTGTATGTCTCCAAGAGACTAAGATGGAGGTGCTCTCAAATGACATTATAAGGCAGTGCCTTGGAAATAAATTTGAAGGGGTTTTCTATGCGCCGGCGAGTGGTACTAGAGGTGGAATCCTCCTTGCGTGGGATCCCTTGGTGGTGTCACTCTCAAATCCCCACATGACGGAGACCACACTTACAGCGCTGGGGAGGAGAGATGGGACCCAAACTTGGTGGCTCACAAGAGTGTATGGTCCTCAAGGGGACACAGAGAAAGTAAACTTTATGCAGGAACTCCGAGACATTCGCAACCTTCACGCGGGCCCATGGGCAGTGGTAGGCGACTTCAACCTCCTGGTGAATCCGGAGGATAAGAACAAGGCCAACCTCAACAGGTGCATGATGGGTCGCTTTCGAGCTTTGCTCAATAGGATGGAGATGAAGGAACTCTACCTTAATGGCGGAAGATACACGTGGTCAAATGAGCGGCGTGATCCGACTATGGAAAAGATCGACCACATCTTTGTGACGAACTCGTGGGAAGATATGTTCTCGGCCAGCATGCTTACTGCTCTGGGGATGGCAGTATCTGATCATTGCCCCCTTCTGGTGGATTTGGACGCAGACTTTGCCCTAGGAAAAAGGTTCAGATTTGAGTGCTTTTGGTCTAAGGTGGACAAGTTTCAACAAGTGGTGCAGGATGCGTGGGACTCTCTGTCGTCGGAAGGAAACCCCTTCCTTGTGTTGGACAACAAACTGCGGGCTACAGCTAAGGCGCTCCAGAGCTGGAGCGATTGCTGGATTGGAAACGTCCGTCTTCATATTGCGATCGCAATGGAAGTTATTGGAAGGCCTGAGGTGGCTGCGGAGACCAAAGTGCTTACGGCACAGGAGTTTGAGTTGAGACGAGTGCTCAAGTGGAAGTTGCTTGGACTCAGCTCCTTGGACAGGACTATAGCGAGGCAGCGCTTGAGGTTGCTCCAGTTAGCGGTGGGCGATGCCAACACAAAATTCTTTCATAGACAGGCAAGGCACATGCAGAGGAAAAACATCATCACCACCATGCAACACAATGGGCAGATCTTCATGGGTCAAGATAACATTGCGGGCGCTGTGGATTATTACTATGAGGAGTTACTTGGCTCCACATCAGGGAGAGCATCGGCCATCAACTTGAACTGTCTCGACCTACCATCTCGTGACCTTACTCACCTGGAATCACCTTTTACGACGGAGGAGGTGGAGCGGACGATCAAGAGCATGCCTCTCGACAAGGCGCCGGGACCTAACGGGTTCACTGGCAGGTTCTATGTGGTGTGTTGGCAAACCATCAAGGTGGACTTCATGAGGGCACTACAACATTTTCATAGTGGGGATATAAGAGGCCTTGCGGCAATCAACAAAGCGGTGGTCTCTCTACTGCCAAAAAAGGAAGGTGCGATGGACATCAAGGACTTTCGGCCAGTCAGCCTTGTCCATGGCGCCGTTAAGATCTATGACAAGGTGTTGGCGACACGACTGGCGGAGGAGCTGCCACACTTGGTGGGGAACCATCAAAGTACCTTCATACGCGGCAGATTGCTACATGAAAATTTTATGATGGTTCAGTGTATGGCGCGGAGATTGCATGCCCTCAAGCAGCACACAATCATGCTTAAACTTGATATCAACAAAGCCTTTGATTCGATCAAGTGGCCGTTTGTGTTGGAGGTTCTCCGGAGAATGGGTTTTGGCGATCGATGGAGGGCGTGGATTTGCGGCATGTTATCAACTTCATCCACAAGAATAATGGTCAACGGGCTACCAGGAAGGCCAATCCTAAATTGCCAAGGATTGAGGCAAGGGGCTCCTCTATCCCCCATGCTTTTCATCTTGTGCATGGAACCCCTACATAGATTGTTCGACTTTGCTGCGGATAGGGGCTTGCCTCAACCCTTGGCGGCTTCGGGTGTGAAGCAGCGGGTTTCGATGTTTGAAGACGATGTGATGCTCTTTTTCAAGCCCAATGAGCTGGAGATCCGTACATGTGGGGCCATACTTGACATCTTTGGTAAGGCAGCCGGGCTAACAGTGAATATGCTCAAGAGCGCAGCTCTTCCTATCCAGTGCTCTCAGCAAGAAGTGGATTTGGTGTGCAACCTGCTTGGATGTGCGGCAACAACCTTCCCCTGCACATACCTAGGGTTACCCATGACAATATGGAAGCAAACAGCAGCTCATTTTCAGAGGCTTGTGGATCGTGTGAGGGGCCACCTACTGCACTGGAAAGCGGCGATGATTGTTGGGGAACGTTGCAGAAAATTAAAAAATTTCCTACAGTTTCACCAAGATCCATCTATGAGTTCATCTAAGCAACGAGTCATGGGAGAGAGATTGCATCTACATACCACTTGTAGATCGAGTGCGGAAGCGTTCAAGGGAAGGGTGATGATGGAGTCGTACTCGCCGTGATTCAGATCACCGATGACCAAGTGCTGAACGGACAGCACCTCCGCGTTCAACACACGTACGGGACGGACGACGTCTCCTCCGTCTTGATCCAACAAGGAGGAAGGATAGGTTGAGGAAGATTGCTCCAACGGCAGCACGATGGCGTGGTGGTGTTGGTGCAGCAGTACTCCGACAGGGCTTCGCCAAGCACGTAACGGAGGAGGAGAGGTGTTGGGGAGGGGAGGGGCTGCGCCTTAGGTTGTGTCCAGCAGCCCTCCCCTCAACCCTTTATTTATAGGGGAAGGGGCAAGGGGGGGCGGCCCCTCTAGATGGGATCTAGAGGGGGGCGGCGGCCAGGGAGGGGGGACTTCCCCCCCCCCCAAGCAAGGGGGGCGCCCCCTCTAGGGTTTTCCCCCCAACCCTAGGCGCATGGGCCCAAGGTGGGGGCGCGCCCAGCCCTCCAGGGGCTGGTTCCCTGCCCCTTGCAGCCCATGTGGCCCTCCGAGAGGGGTGGCCCCTCCCGGTGGACCCCCGGAACCTCTCCGGTGGCCCCGGTACAATACCGATATGCCCCCGAAACTTTCCGGTGTCCGCATGACAACTTCCCATATATAAATCTTCACCTCCGGACCATTCCGAAACTCCTCGTGACTTCCGGGATCTCATCCGGGACTCCGAACAACATTTGGTAATCACATACAAGTGTTCCTAATAACCCTAGCGTCACCGAACCTTAAGTGTGTAGACCCTACGGGTTCGGGAGACATGCAGACATGACCGAGACGACTCTCCGGTCAATAACCAACAGCGGGATCTGGATACCCATGTTGGCTCCCACATGTTCCACGATGATTTCATCGGTTAAACCATGATGTCGAGGATTCGATCAACCCTGTATACAATTCCCTTTGTCAATCATACGTTACTTGCCCGAGACTCGATCATCGGTATCCCAATACCTTGTTCAGTCTCGTTACCGGCAAGTCACTTTACTCGTACCGTAATGCATGATCCCATGACCAACCACTTGGTCACTTTGAGCTCATTATGATGATGCATTACTGAGTGGGCCCAGAGATACCTCTCCGTCATACGGAGTGACAAATCCCAGTCTCGATCCGTGTCAACCCAACAGACACTTTCGGAGATACCTGTAGTGCACCTTTATAGTCACCCAGTTACGTTGTGACGTTTGGTACACCCAAAGCACTCCTACGGTATCCGGGAGTTACACGATCTCATGGTCTAAGGAAAATATACTTGACATTGGAAAAGCTCTAGCAAACGAACTACACGATCTTGTGCTATGCTTAGGATTGGGTCTTGTCCATCACATCATTCTCCTAATGATGTGATCCCGTTATCAACGACATCCGATGTCCATAGCCAGGAAACCATGACTATCTGTTGATCAACGAGCTAGTCAACTAGAGGCTTACTAGGGACATATTATGGTCTATGTATTCACACGTGTATTATGATTTCCGGATAATACAGTTATAGCATGAATAAAGACAATTATCATGAACAAAGAAATATAATAATAATACTTTTATTATTGCCTCTAGGGCATATTTCCAACAGTCTCCCACTTGCACTAGAGTTAATAATCTAGTTACATTGTGATGAATCGAACACCCATAGAGTTCTGGTGTTGATCATGTTTTGCTCGTGAGAGAGGTTTAGTCAACGGATCTGCGACATTCAGATCCGTATGTACTTTGCAAATATCTATGTCTCCATCTTGAACATTTTCACGGATGGAGTTGAAGCGACGCTTGATGTGCCTGGTCTTCTTGTGAAACTTGGGCTCCTTGGCAAGGGCAATTGCTCCAGTGTTGTCACAGAAGAGTTTGATCGGCCCCGACGCATTGGGTATGACTCCTAGGTCGGTGATGAACTCCTTCACCCAAATTGCTTCATGCGATGCCTCCGAGGCTGCCATGTACTCCGCTTCACATGTAGATCCCGCCACGACGCTCTGCTTGCAGCTGCACCAGCTCACTACTCCACCATTCAACATATACACGTATCCGGTTTGTGACTTAGAGTCATCCAGATCTGTGTCGAAGCTAGCGTCGACGTAACCCTTTACGACGAGCTCTTCGTCACCTCCATAAACGAGAAACATGTCCTTTGTCCTTTTCAGGTACTTCAGGATATTCTTGACTGTTGTCCAGTGTTCCTTGCCGGGATTACTTTGGTACCTTCCTACCAAACTTACGGCAAGGTTTACATTAGGTCTGGTACACAGCATGGCATACATAATAGATCCTATGGCTGAAGCATAGGGGATGACACTCATCTCTTCTTTATCTTTTGCCGTGGTCGGGGACTGAGCCGAGCTCAATCTCACACCTTGCAATACAGGCAAGAACCCTTTCTTGGACTGATCCATTTTGAACTTCTTCAAAATCTTATCAAGGTATGTGCTCTGTGAAAGACCTATGAGGCGTCTTGATCTATCCCTATAGATCTTGATGCCTAATATGTAAGCAGCTTCTCCAAGGTCCTTCATTGAAAAACACTTATTCAAGTAGGCCTTAATGTTGTCCAGAAGTTCTATATCATTTCCCATCAAGAGTATGTCATCTACATATAATATGAGAAATGCTACAGAGCTCCCACTCACTTTCTTGTAAACGCAGGCTTCTCCATAAGTCTGTATAAACCCAAACGCTTTGATCATCTCATCAAAGCGAATGTTCCAACTCCGAGATGCTTGCACCAGCCCATAAATGGATCGCTGGAGCATGCATACTTTGTTAGCATTCTTAGGATCGACAAAATCTTCCGGCTGCATCATATACAGCTCTTCCTTAAGATGTCCATTAAGGAATGCCGTTTTGACGTCCATCTGCCATATCTCATAATCATAGTATGTGGCAATTGCTAACATGATTCGGACGGACTTCAGCTTCGCTACAGGAGAGAATGTCTTGTCGTAGTCAATCCCTTGAACTTGTCGATAACCCTTAGCGACAAGTCGAGCTTTATAGATGGTAACATTTCCATCCACGTCCGTCTTCTTCTTAAAGATCCATTTGTTTTCTATCGCTCGCCGATCATCGAGCAAGTCTGTCAAAGTCCATACTTTGTTTTCATACATGGATTCTATCTCGGATTTCATGGCTTCAAGCCATTTGTTGGAATCTGGGCCCGCCATCGCTTCTTCATAGTTCGAAGGTTCACCGTTCTCTAACAACATGATTTCCAGGACAGGGTTGCCGTACCACTCTGGTGTGGAACGTGTCCTTGTGGATCTACGAAGTTCAGTAGCAACTCGATCCGAAGTACCTTGATCATCATCATTATTTTCCTCTTCAGTTGGTGTAGGCATCGCAGGAACATTTTCCTGGGCTGCACTACTTTCCCGTTCGAGAGGTAGTACTTCAGCGAGTTCTACTTTCCTCCCACTTACTTCTTTCGAGAGAAACTCCTTTTTCCAGAAAGCATCCGTTCTTGGCAACAAAGATCTTGCCCTCGGATCTTAAGTAGAAGGTATACCCAACGGTTTCCTTAGGGTATCCTATGAAGACGCATTTTTCCGACTTGGGTTCGAGCTTTTCAGGTTGAAGTTTCTTGACATAAGCATCGCATCCCCAAACTTTTAGAAACGACAGCTTAGGTTTCTTCCCAAACCATAATTCATACGGTGTCGTCTCAACGGATTTAGACGGTGCCCTATTTAAAGTGAATGTAGTTGTCTCTAGAGCGTATCCCCAAAAAGATAGCGGTAAATCGGTAAGAGACATCATAGACCGCACCATATCCAATAGAGTGCGATTACGACGTTCGGACACACCATTACGCTGAGACGTTCCAGGCAGCGTGAGCTGTGAAACGATTCCACATTTCCTTAAGTGTGTACCAAATTCGTGACTTAAATATTCTCCTCCACGATTTGATCGTAGGAACTTTATCTTTCGGTCACATTGATTCTCTACCTCATTCTAAAATTCCTTGAACTTTTCAAAGGTCTCAGACTTGTGTTTCATTAAGTAGACATACCCATATCTACTCAAGTCATCAGTGAGAGTGAGAACATAACGATATCCTCCGCGAGCCTCAACGCTCATTGGACCGCACACATCGGTATGTATGATTTCCAACAAGTTGGTTGCTCGCTCCATTGTTCCGGAGAACGGAGTCTTGGTCATTTTGCCCATGAGGCATAGTTCGCATGTGTCAAATGATTCATAATCGAGAGACTCTAAAAGTCCATCAGCATGGAGCTTCTTCATGCGCTTGACACCAATGTGACCAAGGCGGCAGTGCCACAAGTATGTGGGACTATCGTTATCAACTTTACATCTTTTGGCATTCACACTATGATATGTGTAATATTACGCTCGAGATTCATTAAGAATAAACCATTGACCATCGGGGCATGACCATAAAACATATCTCTCATATAAATAGAACAACCATTATTCTCGGATTTAAATGAGTAGCCATCTCGTATCAAACGAGATCCAGATACAATGTTCATGCTCAAACTTGGCACTAAATAACAATTATTAAGGTTTGTAACTAATCCCGTAGGTAAATGTAGAGGTAGCGTGCCGACGGCGATCACATCGACCTTGGAACCATTCCCGACGCGCATCGTCACCTCGTCCTTCGCCAGTCTCCGCTTATTCCGCAGCTCCTGCTATGAGTTACAAATATGAGCAACGGCACCGGTATCAAATACCCATGAGTTACTACGAGTACTAGTAAGGTACACATCAATTACATGTATATCAAATATACCTTTGGTGTTGTCGGCCTTCTTATCCGCTAAGTATTTGGGGCAGTTCCGCTTCCAGTGACCCTTCCCCTTGCAATAAAAGCACTCAGTCTCAGGCTTGGGTCCATTCTTTGACTTCTTCCCGACAACTGGCTTACCGGGCGCGGCAACATCCTTGCCATCCTTCTTGAAGTTCTTCTTGCCCTTGCCCTTCTTGAACTTAGTGGTCTTATTGACCATCAACGATGTTCTTTCTTGATCTCAACCTCTGCTGACTTCAGCATTGAAAATACTTCAGGAATGGTCTTCACCATCCCCTGCATATTGTAGTTCATCACAAAGCTCTTGTAGCTTGGTGGGAGCGACTGAAGGATTCTGTCAATGACCGCCTCATCAGGGAGGTTAATGTCCAGCTGGATCAGGCGGTTGTGCAACCCAGACATTTTGAGTATGTGCTCACTGACAGAACTGTTTTCCTCCATCTTACAACTATAGAACTTGTCGGAGACTTCATATCTCTCGACCCGGGCATGAGCTTGGAAAACTAGTTTCAGCTCCTCGAACATCTCATATGCTCTGTGTTGCTCAAAACGCTTTTGGAGCCCCGGTTCTAAGCTGTAAAGCATGCCGCACTGAACGAGGGAGTAATCATTAGCGCGAGACTGCCAAGCGTTCATAACGTCTTGGTTCTCTGGGATGGGAGCGTCACCTAGCGGTCCTTCTAGGACATATTGTTTCCTGGCAGCTATGAGGATGATCCTCAGGTTCTGGACCCAGTCCGTATAGTTGCTGCCATCATCTTTTAGCTTGGTTTTCTCTAGGAACGCGTTGAAGTTCATGTTGACATGAGCGTTGGCCATTTGATCTACAAGACATATTTGCAAAGGTTTTAGACTAAGTTCATGATAATTAAGTTCATCTAATCAAACTATTATAATGAACTCCCACTCAGATTAGACATCCCTCTAGTCATCTAAGTGTTACACGATCCGAGTTGACTAGGCCGTGTCCGATCATCACGTGAGACGGAGTAGTCATCATCGGTGAACATCTTCATGTTGATAGTATCTTCCATATGACTCGTGTTCGACCTTTCGGTCTCTGTGTTCCGAGGCCATGTCTGTACATGCTAGGCTCGTCAAGTTAACCCTAAGTGTTTTGCATGTGTAAAACTGTCTTACACCCGTTGTATGTGAACGTAAGGATCTATCACACCCGATCATCACGTGGTGCTTCGAAACGACGAACTTTAGCAACGGTGCACAGTTAGGGGAGAACACTTCTTGAAATTGTTGTAAGGGATCATCTTATTTACTACCTGTAAGTGCATCTAGTGCCCCTTAGTGATTTTGGTGTATTGAAGACTTATAGGTTAAGGGACTAATGCGTTTGTGAGTGTACACAAGTCTATAAGTCTATGAGGAGTTTGATATTTACAGAGAAAGTCGACCCCTAAAAATGAAGTTCTTCGACTGAAGACTTTGATATTCTGAAGACTTTCTGAAGACTTTGAAAGTGAAGAAATTGGTGTGACCTTGAAGATTTGATATTCATTTGAGGAACATGAAGCGTGAAGACTTTTGTTTTCATAGTTTCATTTTCTCTTTCTTGAGTCATAGGAAACACCGTACTGTTAAAGGGGGTCGAGGAAATACTAAGGAAAAATTTCCATGTGATGCTCAACTCAAAATCCTACACCTACCAATCCCTTCGAGTGAAGCCATTGGAAATCTCATACAGTTCAGTCAATTTCTTCAGTGACAGAGACGCAGTTCTTCTGGTCACTGAGGACTTTGCTCTGACTGAGGAGTTAGGAATCCGCCAGTGCAAATTGCCTACACAGTGAGGAACATGATAGCCCTGAGGAATTTGAGAGCCAAATTTCCGACCGTTGCTGTGCTGCGCGCCAGCAGTCCCAAAATATCCTATCCACCTAACAGTCATATCATTGAAGGGCATTTATGTCTTATCATGTCAGGCTGCTCCCTAGGCTATAAATAGCCGCCCCCTACAAAACCCAAAACCAAACCCCTACAAACCCAAAGAGATTGAGCATCACTGAAGAAATTGATCCTGCGTGGATCCGACGCTTGTTACCTTTGAAGAATGTGCTTCTTCCAGACGGTTAGGCGTCATGGTCTAGAGCATCCAAGAGGAATTGTGGATCGCCGAGTGACCAAGTCTGTGAAGGTTTGGAAGTCACATGAAGACTTACCACGAGTGATTGGACGAGGTCTGTGTGGCCTTAGTTCAAGGAGAATACGGTGAGGACTGGGTGTCCTGAGCTGCGGCTCAGCGACTGGGTGTCCAGGACTGCGTGTCCTCGAGTTTAAATACTCAGCCGCTCCAACCAGACGTACAACTGAGACAGCAGTTGGAACTGGTTTACCAAATCATTGTCTTCACCAACCTAACTGGTTCTATTTCCTCAACCCTTTCATTTCCTCATTACTGTGTTGAGTGTTTGTTCATATCTGTGTTTGAAGACTTTGACTGAAGACTTTCTCAACCTCAGTTCAATTTCTTCAGTCTGTTTGTCTTCATCTTGTGTTATCCTGTGATTACGCTTTCTGTACTCTGTGCTAGTCTTCATGTCATCATGATGACCATGCTTGTATTCTGTTATGCTTACTTCTGAGTACTTATTCCGCTGCAAGTAGTTCTTCGCTAAGGAATTTCCTCACCAGCAAATTCCTCAGTGAAGAATTCATAAAAATCGCCTATTCACCCCCCCCCCCTCTAGTCGATATAACGCACTTTCAATTGGTATCAGAGCAAGGTACTCCCTTGTTCTATGTGATTTTTGTTTAACCGCCTGGAGTTTTAGTTATGTCGACCACAGGTATGATCAAGGTCTCGGCTGGGTGTCCTACCTTTGATGGGACGGACTACCCCTACTGGAAGAACAAGATGCGAATGCATCTTGAAGCAATTAACAACGATCTCTGGTATGTTGTGGAAAATGGTGTTCCCTCTGTCTCACCCTCACTGAATGCTACCGATGTGAAGAGATTCAAGCAACTCGATTCTCAAGCGAAGAATATCATATGTGGCCATCTGAGCAAAGGACAGTATGGAAGAGTGAGTGCTTTGGAAACTGCTAAGCTTATCTGGGATAGGTTGTCCAAGGTGAATGAAGGAGTCTCAACTCAGCGTGACTCTTGAGTTGATGTTCTTCGGAATCTCTTCAACCGCTTCAAAAGACTCGACAATGAAAATGTCCAACAAACCTTTGATCGCCTCACTGACATCTCAAATGAGCTTCAAGCCCTCGGTGCCACTGATATCACTGATCATGAAGTGGTGAAGAAACTGTTGAGATCGCTTGATTCCTCATTTGATACTCTGGGACTGATGATACAAGAACGTGCTGACTACAAGTCTCTTGATCCTGCCGATATCCTCGAAAGGCTAAATACTCACGAGTTCCAGCTTGCTGAAAAGAGAGATCTCTATGGTTCAAGCTATGGCAAACCACGTGCCCTGAAGGCCAAGGCTGTGTCTGACTCTGAATGTGAGGATTCTGGTAGTAGCCTTGGTGATCCTGAAGAACTGAGCCAGGAGCTAGCACTGCTCGTGAAGAAATTCCAGAAGTTCTCAAGACGAGGTCGCTTTGGAAAATCCTCAAGAAGCAGTGATTCCTCATCAAGTGACTATAAGAGAAGGCTGTGCCACAAATGCAAGAAGCCTGGTCACTATATTCAAGACTGTCCTCAGTGGGAAAAGGAAATGAAGAAGAAGAAATACAAGGATTACAGTTATGATGATGCAAAGAAGAAGAAGAAATCGTCAAAATCTTCATCATCAAAATCCTCGAAGTCTTCATCTCACAAGAAGAGCAACTCCAAGAGGGCTTGGGCATTCATTGGCAAGGAAATGGACTCTGAAGCTGGATCTGAGGAAAATGAGGAAGAGGAGGCGTTTGAAGAATCTGAATCTGGTGTGGCGAGCCTGGCTTTCACTACTGCTTTCGTTACCAAGTCCATCTTCAACACTGAAGAAACTGACCCCACCAACAAGCCTGATGAAGATAATGATGGCTACGCTCCCACCTATTGCTTCATGGCGAAAGGTGCAAAGGTACTCAAATACAACTCCTTTGAATCTAGTGAAAATGAATCTGATGAGGACCTCAAGCCCAGCTACTCTAAACTTGCTAAGATTGCTGTAAAACAACAAAGGGCTTTTGAAAAGGTTCAAAACATGCTCGACAAAAGTGATGATATGTTGGGTGAAGAAATGGATCGCACTAAAGCCCTGACTGAAAATCTTCAGAGACTTCAGTCTAGGTTCGATAACCTTCAAGGTAATCATAACTCTCTCTTATCTGATCATGAGAAACTTTCCTATGAATTTCTTCAAAGAAAGCAAGATCTTGAGAAGCTAAGAGTGAGTTATGAAGATCTTCAGAAGGAGCGCGATTCATTACTAGCTCAACAAATCAGCGCTTCTCAGGAAGAATTTGTTCCTCCATGCTTAAAGTGCATTGAATGTGAATCTGCTAATTCTTCACCTGAATGTTCAAATGCTTCAACTGTTACAAATTCTTCACCTGCCTCTGCTATCACTAATTCCTCATCTGAGGACATTGCTAGTATCACTGACAATGCAGGGCTGAAGGAATTGTACATGACAGGCATGTACAAAAGTCTCAAAGGGAATCAGACTCTTTGCGATGTGCTTAAAAAGCAGATCCTCAACAGAAACCCTAGGAAAGAGGGTATTGCCTTTGAGAGAAAACTTAATGCTGATGGAACATATTGGAAGCCTGAGCAGTACCCCAAAACCTCATGGGTTGCTGCAAAGGGACCTCTAGTTGATCCATCTAACTTATCTGGCTTTACATGTGAATCTCCTCATTCTTCTGATGAGTCATTTGACTCCAACTATAAACTGTTCAAAAATCAGAATGGTGAAGTATTTGCTAGGTGTGTTGGCACTAACTGCAGGAATGGTTCTCCTATGAAGAAAATCTGGGTTCCCAAGAAGCGCCTTGAAAGTCTTCAGGTGAATGTCCTTATGACACCACCTGTGAAGAACAGGAACCCCAGATCAAATTCTTCATATGGACCAAACTCCTCACATGGATCAAATTCCTCAAAAGGATCAAAGTCCTCATATGATTATCATCGTGCTAACAACTCTGTCTCGCAGGGTAGAGCTAAGGGCTATGAATATGTGCATTATTCTTCAAACCATTATGTTCATAAGTCCTCGAAGAATTTCTCTGCTTATTCATATGCTTACCCTAACCCCTCTTATGTGAATCGAAATGGTTTGGCATCTTTGCCACCTTTCTCATATGGTGCTCGCAGAGTGATGAATTCTTTGCCACCCCTCCATATGTGGGTGGTGAAGAAAAAGAACTAATCTATTCTGCAGGGTCAGGTCTCTAGACGTGCGTTAACGTCTGAAGAATTTGCTGGGGACCTGACGAAACTGCCTAAAAGGACGCAGGCGAATCATGATGAAATGAACCTTCATTTCACACGTCCTCATACTGCTATATCTATTTACTGCTTGATGAAATTCATCTGATGAACTTGATATCATATTCTTCACTGATGAAGCATATGAGATTGTAAGCTACACTAATTCATCTGCAGGATGATCAACCCAAAACCACTGAATGGGTCCTCAATAGTGGATGTACAAATCACATGACTGGTGACAAGAATCTATTGATGGATGCTCCCTTATCACAGTCACATCTGAAGCATATCATCTTTGCTGACAAAGGCAAAAGTCAGGTATTGGGTCTAGGTAAGGTTGCAATCTCTAAGGATAAACACATGGACAAAGTCATGCTTGTTGAGTCCTTAGGATACAATCTCATGTCAGTCTCAATGCTTTGTGATCTTGATATGGTTGTTGTCTTTGGCAAGTATCGCTGTGTTGTGATCATGGAAGCTGACAATTCCAAAGTCTTCGAAGGCTTTAGGAGAGGAGATTTGTATATTGTTGATTTCTCTACAGGACCACAACCAGCCGTGTGCCTACTTGCAAAAGCTTCAGAAGGTTGGCTATGGCATCGACGACTTGGTCACGCAGGCATGAGGAATTTGCACACGCTTGCGAAGAAGAAGCATGTCATTGGCATTGAGAATGTCAAATTCCTCAAGGATCACTTATGCGGAGCCTGTGAAGCTGGAAAAATGACCAAGGCCAAGCATCCAGCGAAGACTATCATGACCACTACTCGTCCATTCGAATTGCTTCACATGGACCTCTTCGGACCTAATCATTACTCAGCAGTCACTAATGATGCATCTCTATATGGTTTTGTCATTGTTGATGATTACTCTCGATATACATGGGTACACATTGTTACTTACAAACATGAAGTGCAAGAAGTCTTCAAACGATTTTCCTCGAGGGCTTCAACCAACTTTGGTGTGAAGATCAAGCACATCAGAAGTGACAATGGAACTGAGTTCAAGAATTCTGGTCTTGATGATTATCTTGATGAACTTGGTATTACTCATGAGTTATCTGCTCCCTATACTCCTCAGCAAAATGGCGTCGTGGAGCACAAGAACAGAACTCTTGTTGAGATGGCTCGCACTATGCTTGATGAATACAAAACGCCTCAGCGTTTTTGGATTGATGCAATTGATACTGCGTACCACATCCAACAGAGTATATCTTCACAAATTCTTCAAGAAGACGGCCTATGAACTCCTCACTGACAAGAAACCCAATGTGAGTTATTTCAAAGTCTTCGGTGCTAAATGTTGGATTAGAGATCCTCACCACAACTCTAAATTTGCACCGAAAACACATGAAGGTTTTATGCTTGGTTACGGAAAGGACTCACACACCTACAGAGTCTTCAACATTGCTCTTCACAAGATTGTTGACACTGTAGATGTGCGATTCGATGAAACTAATGGCTCGCAAAGAGAGCACCTACCTTCTGTGTTAGATGAACCAGCACCTGAGGATTCTATCAAGTTCAAGGCAACTGAGGATGTCATTCCTACTGAAGAATCTGCTGAAGAATTCATTCCAGTTCATGAAGAACGTCGAGCTGATGCACCTGAAGAAAATGCTGAGGAAAATGGTGCTGAAGAAAATGTTGATCAACTACCTCAGCGACAACCAGCTCATCCTCGCGTTGCAAAAGAAGTGCAAGTGGAGAAGATCATCGATGACATTAGCGCACCAGGTCCTCTCACACGCTCAAAAGCTTCACATTTATCTAACTTTTGTGGGCACTGTGCTTTTGTCTCTATCACAGAGCCCACTAAAGTATATGAAGCATTTATGGAGCCGGAGTGGATTCAGGCTATGCAAGAAGAATTACATCAGTTCGAGCTTAACAATGTCTGGGAACTGGTCAATCGCCCAGATCCTCACAAGCATAATATCATTGGCACAAAGTGGATCTACCGCAACAAGCAAGATGAAAATGGCCTTGTGGTGAGGAATAAGGCACGACTAGTAGCTCAAGGCTACACACAGGTTGAAGGAATTGATTTCGATGAAACTTTTGCACCTGTTGCTAGACTTGAGGCTATTCGCATATTACTTGCTTATGCTAACCATCATGATATCATCTTATATCAAATGGATGTGAAAAGTGCATTCCTCAATGGTAAGCTTGAGGAAGAAGTATATGTTGCTCAACCCCCAGGTTTTGAAGATCCAAAGAATCCTGACAAAGTCTTCAGACTCAATAAGGCCCTCTATGGCCTCAAGCAAGCCCCTCGGGTGTGGTATGATACATTGAAGGAATTCTTCGTGAAGAATGGCTTCACACCCGGTTCACTCGACCCTACTCTCTTTACTAAATCTTATGATGGTGAACTGTTTGTGTGCCAAATATATGTTGATGATATTATCTTTGGCTGTACTGACCAACGTTATAGTGATGAATTTGCCTATATGATGAGTGAAGAATATCAAATGTCTATGATGGGAGAGTTGAAATTCTTCTTAGGTCTTCAAATTCGTCAGCAGCGCAATGGCATATTCATATCTCAGGAGAAATACCTCAAAGATGTACTGAGGAAATTCGGCATGCAAGATTGCAAAGGCGTCAAAATTCCTATGCCCACAAATGGCCATCTATGCACTGATGAAAATGGTATTGACTTCGATCACAAGGTATACCGCTCCATGATTAGTTCTTTATTGTACTTATGTGCATCTAGGCCAGATATAATGCTTAGTGTTTGCATGTGTGCACGATTTCAAGATGCACCGAAGGAATCACACCATAAGTCTGTGAAGCATATTCTTCGATATCTAGCTCACACACCAACACTAGGATTATGGTACCCCAAGGGCTCTGCTTTTGATCTCATTGGATATTCTGACTCTGACTATGCTGGTGATCGTGTGGACCGCAAGTCAACATCTGGCACTTGTCATTTCCTCAGACGATCTTTAGTCTGTTGGTCCTCGAAGAAACAGAACTGCGTATCACTGTCTACTGCGCAAGCTGAATACATTGCTGCTGGCTCTTGCTGTGCTCAACTGCTTTGGATGAAGCAAACCCTCAAGGACTATGGCGTCAATGTGAAGAATGTGCCTCTCCTCTGCGACAATGAGAGTGCCATCAAGATTGCTCACAACCCAGTTCAGCACTCGAAGACAAAGCACATTCAGATTCGTCATCATTTTCTTCGTGATCATGTGTTGAAGGGCGACATCTCCATCGAGCACGTGAAGACTGAAGAACAGCTAGCTGATATCTTCACTAAGCCCTTGGACGAGAAGAGATTTAGCAAGTTGCGATGTGAGCTAAATATCTTAGAATCTTCGAATGTTCTTTGAAAAGGACACACATCCTGACACTTATGCAAAATTGATGACTTAGATGTGCAACACATGAAGAAACGTTTTTCTTCAATCAATGAAGAATAACACTCTAAGTGTGAAGAAATTAATGAAGAATTTGATTCTCAGAACCCTACGACAATTGTACGCGGTGTCTGAAATCATCATTCTTATACGGTGGGTCACGCCACCACAAAAGTTGAAAATCTTCAATTTGAGTTTTTTCTCAGTTTTTGAAATTCTTCAGTTTTTCAAATTCTTCAACTTTGCAAAATCTTCACTGTTTCCGTCGTTTTTCTTCATTGGCTATATACATATATATGAGTTTATGTCCTCTATAGCATTCACTTATGGCTATTTCTTCAAGTTGCTTTTTTTGCTAAGTGAATGTGATCGGACCCTTCCCCCTCTATGCTAAAACTCAACCCAATCTATTCACAAATTCTTCATGTGCGTTCTATTTGAAACTCATTCAAAATCTTCACTGCATCCTTGTCAGCTGAAGAAATTGCGAACGAAACTTTAAAACAAATCTTATCCAGATTTTCGGTTTTGCCGCTCAAAGCGTTCCGCATCCCACGATGCATTATTTTATTCACCCACGATCTTACACGATCTCAACTACACAGTACGTGGGTGACACATGTCGCGAGAAGGAGAAAGGGCAGGGGCATGTTCGTCCCAAAATCTTCGGGCGAACAGTTTTTCACCGTGGCTATAAATACCCCTCTCCCCTTCCTCACTTCATTTACTCCGCTCGACCGCTCTCTCTCGCTCGAGCTCCTCAAACCCTAGCGCCGCCGCTACTCCATCGTCGCCGGTGAGGAAGAGCTTCGCTGCCTCGACCTCGTCGCCGTCGTACTCGCGCCGGTTGCGGAAATCTTCACTCCGCCGCCGCTGTAGCTGTCTCCCTCTGCCAAGTTAGGGCGTGGGAGATCTAACCTGACGAACTTCACATCTGTTCTTCTCAGTTCGTCGCGTTCTTCAGTTCGGGTAATTAAAAGTTACTTCTATTACTCACTTTGATTCTCAAGCTTTCCTGAAAATCTTCAAAGGTGTTTTATTCTTCAAATCTTCACACGTATGAACAGCTCACACACTGTATGCTCTTGATCCATTTCTCTAAGCAATCATTTTCTTCAAGATTCCTCAATTGTGTGGATCTTCGATCTGTACAACTCTGGAACCTAAGACAAGAACGCTTAGTGAAATTCCTCAAGGCTCAACTGGTCAAATCCCTCAAAAACTTGTCTTTTCGAAAAACCTTCTGAGAACGCATATGACCTCTCCAAATTCCTCGCACCTACACTCTGTTCACAGGTACTCATGTCCGCTGCTGAATCACTAGGTTCTCATCAACTTAACTCATTTGCAGCATTCCTCGAAGAAAAACTGCATACTTCTTCAGAGTGTTCAATTGTTCAAATTCCTCATGTGAAGAATATGGCTGAAGGAAAGAGACCGCAGAAAGGAGGAAAGAAGCCTGAGGTCATGACTGCTTTTGAGATCCCTGATGACATTTATAAGGACTATTGCACACCTGATGAAGCCAAATTTGGCAAAGAAAACAAAAATCAGCGTAAAGTGCGCATTCAGAGGATTGAACGGAGATGGGCAAGAGAATGGAGGGAGTACAGATATGTGACTCCAAAGTACATGAAGAAATTCGCCCTCAATCCTCCATGCCCAAGAGCTCCATTGGCACCTGGCCAAGTAGCTGATCCCAC
This sequence comes from Triticum timopheevii, assembly GCA_963921465.1. Lineage (NCBI taxonomy): Eukaryota > Viridiplantae > Streptophyta > Magnoliopsida > Poales > Poaceae > Triticum > Triticum timopheevii. The sequence continues at coordinate 362,515,483 of OY997274.1, read as the reverse complement.
CAGCATCAAAAGTGGTGAGGACTTTCCTGAAGAATGGGCTAAGCGCCAAGCTAAATTGGCAAGACAAGCCAAGGAGGCTGTGAGGAAATTCAACGAGGATTCTGCCACTGCTGCTGCAACTGAGGCCTCGGTCAAGCCGAGGAAATCTATGCCAAAGAAGCCTGCTCGTAAACCAAGTGCTTCACCAACAGCGCCCTCACGGCCAAGTTCCTCAGCTATGCCCTCACGGAAAATTCCTCAGACTGCTACTGCTCCACCAAAGTCCTCAGCAGCTCCATCAAAGTCCTCAGCTCCTGTGCATCTGGCTACATGTCAAAGGACTACGGGTTTCTCGATTGCCTCTGGTGTTTCAGCGAGTTCCTCAGCTGCACCAATTTCCTCATCAGGCCCCACACTGTTGAAGACTAAAGCAACAGCTGGACGCGGTCCTCGGCCAAGTCCAAGGAAGAAACAGGTCACATTCCATGTGCCCTCTGATGATGAAGCTTCTGATGATGAACTTGCAGAAATCATCAGAGACAGACAAGTGAAGGCCGCTAGAGCCAAAGGCACATCTGTGCCACTGCTTTTGGATCCGAAGAAGATCCTCGACTACATTGATCTCTGGCACAAGGATCCTAACACCCCTATGCCTGTTTTCCTCTGACTTCTGGTCAAAGTCACATGCTGACCCATTTCATCACTCAAGAGAAATGGAAATTTGAAAAGGCAAGAGAGATCAAGAAAGCGCAATACAGAAAGGAGAAGCTCCTGAAGAAAAATGTTGTCAGAATGACACCTGAGGAACTTCTCAAGGCTCAGTCTGAGATTCAAGCCCTCAGCAAAGACTTTGATGCTTACTATGCTGATTGTCAAGGAGCCAAAGTGAGATTCGTCAATCTGGCGAAGAAAATCACAAGTGTTGCAGACCCATCACAACAAGAAAATCTTCAGGCTACAGACTCTGCTCAGCCTGCTGAAGAACATGCCAGCACCGCTGATGACTATCAGCCTGCTGATGAAAATGCTAGTTCCAGGGCTGATGACTCCATTCCAACCGCTGAAGAAATTGCCAGGGCATCCACTAGTGGTGCGCCTGAAGAAACTGAAGAGACCAGGGCAACTGCATCAGTTGCGCCTGAAGAAAATCAACCAAATTCCTCAGCTCCTCCCGCGCCTACACCAACTCCAATTCTTCCATCTGCCTATGAGGTGAAGAAGACCAAGGCTGCAGAGCGAGCTGCAGTGAAGAAAAGGAAGGCATCAGCTGCGTCAAATTCTTCGGCTGCGAAGAAGATGAAGCAAATGACCAGCTCACTCGAAAATCCAATTGATGCTGTTCCAATTTCCTCCATGTCATCAAAGGAAATTGTTCCTTTTGGAGAAGACTATAAGATTCCAAGCGGATCTGATGAAGAAAATCATTCTGCTGCTTCGTCAGAGCAGTTTGATGAAGAAATTGAAGTGGACGCAATCCCTTCAACGACAGTCATTTCCTCACCTATGCCTCAGTTCACAGCTGAAGAGGCTGGTGTTGAGGAAATTGAAGATGAAGATGTGGATATTGGATGCACCACACCTGTGATGAATGATGACTTTTGGGAAAGTCAGCATCCCGATACTCCTCTCTTCACTCCTATCCAACAGATTCCTCTGTCCCCGGCAACAACAGTTCAAATGGGCTCTGAAGAAACTCATCCCACTCCCTCTGTGCATGAAGAAATTCCAGCCACTAGTGTTGAAGAACCTGCTGCTGCTGATCCTCAAGCTGCACAAGAAGAGGAACCAGAAATTCCTCAGCCTGAAGTACCTGAGCTCGCGATTCCAGAGGTGGTGATGCAACTCAGTGACATCCCTCTGCCCAAGCCGAAGAATCCGTTCTCAAGCAAACAGAAGTTCAAGGCTGAAGACTTCTTTTCCGAGCATGTATTCTTCACTGACTACAACCCTTATGACTCTGCTCGCATAAGGAAGAGGCGTTTCTGGACTGCTAGTCAAGCCAACTTCTATTCCTCAGTGCTGTTTGACAAGGACAAAATCTTCGATCATGAACATATTCCTCACGTGGACATGGAATCTCTGCCATGCTTCGAGCCAGTCCTTAGTGTTATTCACGATGCAGGATTACTCAATTTCTGCACTGACATCTGTGATTGTAATGAAGAACTCATTCTTCAGTTCTACACTGCATATCACTGGAGACGCTGAAGATGTGAACTCATGGGTGTTGGATTGGATGACTGAAAACACTCACTACAAGGCACCGGCAACTGAATTGCTTCGTGTCCTTCCTCTCGATCCTCCCCATGACAGTGCACGTTGCATCTATAATGACCCTGAACTGACAAATCACTACATGCAAGTGCTCATGAAGCCTTTGAAGCCTGGGCAGGCCCCTCGTACCAAATTCCTCGTCAAGGAATTACTCTATGTGCCTCGGACTGTCTATCGCATTCTGATGAAGACAATGAGTCCTATCAAAGGCCACGACTCAAATGATGAAGAAGTCGTTGGCATCATGAAGAATATGCTTTTCAACATCATTCATGGCGTTCCCGTCAACTTCCATGATTTCTTCATGAGGACTCTGGCCAATATTGCTATGTCACCATTCGAGCTGAAGCCCTATGCTCCATGGATTATGAGATTCATCAGGGCAAGATCTTCACTGAATTACAAAGCTGACACTCTGAACCACGGTAGCTTCTTGCCTCCCATTGAAGTCCTCAAACGGACAGTTTCATCATCTGATGATAAAGACAAGGCAGCTGCTGTGATCGATGAAGGCATTCGTCCATTGGATGGTCAATTTCTCCTGGCTACATCTTACTCTACCAATGACGACTCTGCCACACATGACACTGCCGCAAATACCTCAGCTAAGCAAAATCCTCAAGCCACAGCACCCAGGGTGATGACTGACCGTGAGTTACTCCTCAGTCTTCATCAGAAGGTTGATCGCAATCACAAATGGGTAAAGCATCAGTTTGGTGCAATTCTTCACAATATGACCTCAACACACAATGCAGTGAAGAAGAACCATTACTACCTTCATGAAACCCTCAACCGCACCTGGGCTGTCCTCACTCATGTCTATAGCGCTGAAGAACTGAAGACTATGGGTCTCAAGGAAGAATTTGACTGGTCTGCACCTCCTCCGAAGAAATTCAAGAGGGTCAAAGTTCCTCCACTGGTGGCCAGCTCTTATTCTTCATCGCGTGACACTGATGAGTATGAAGATTTGGACAACACTGCGGCAGGCCCTGCTACAACGAACAACCCCGACAACACTGGCGCTCCTCCTTCGACTTGAAATTCTTCAGGGGCGTTAGTCCTCAGTTTCAATCCTTTTGGTCATTTGATGACAAAGGGGGAGAAATCTGAGTTAGTCTTCAAGCGGGTCTATATTAAGGGCATTTTGTTAAGTTACAACTCTCGTTCTTCCGAAAGTTTTATCTGGATCGAGTTGTAATCTTAAACCCGATGGTGCGCTGATGCTTTTGTTGCATTATGCTCTGATACTTTTGATGCTTTATTTGGCATGCTTATTCCTCGTTAATATTATTGCACGCATGTTGAATCTCATCAGGCACCATATTTCATCATGCATTTCAAATTCTTCATATTATATATCAAATGCGTGTATGAATTACAAGATATAGGGGGAGATCTCCATGATTCAACTCTTCAAATGTGCATTGCCTCAAAAGCAAATTCCTCACTATGCACATGTTCAGGGGGAGTTCTTCTATATCTTGCAATCAAATTCCTCAATATCAGTATTTACACTTCATATGTTTATCCCCGTTGAAAACTTAACCTATGTTGTCATCAATCACCAAAAAGGGGGAGATTGTAAGTGCATCTAGTGCCCCTTAGTGATTTTGGTGTATTGAAGACTTATAGGTTAAGGGACTAATGCGTTTGTGAGTGTACACAGGTCTATAAGTCTATGAGGAGTTTGATATTTACAGAGAAAGTCGACCCCTAAAAATGAAGTTCTTCGACTGAAGACTTTGATATTCTGAAGACTTTCTGAAGACTTTGAAAGTGAAGAAATTGGTGTGACCTTGAAGATTTGATATTCATTTGAGGAACATGAAGCGTGAAGACTTTTGTTTTCGTAGTTTCATTTTCTCTTTCTTGAGTCATAGGAAACACCGTACTGTTAAAGGGGGTCGAGGAAATACTAAGGAAAAATTTCCATGTGATGCTCAACTCAAAATCCTACACCTACCAATCCCTTTGAGTGAAGCCATTGGAAATCTCATACAGTTCAGTCAATTTCTTCAGTGATAGAGACGCAGTTCTTCTGGTCACTGAGGACTTTGCTCTGACTGAGGAGTTAGGAATCCGCTAGTGCGAATTGCCTACACAGTGAGGAATATGATAGCCCTGAGGAATTTGAGAGCCAAATTTCCGACCGTTGTTGTGCTGCGCGCCAGCTGTCCCAAAATATCCTATCCATCTAACGATCATATCATTGAAGGGCATTTATGTCTTATCATGTCGGGCTGCTCCCTAGGCTATAAATAGCCGCCCCCTACAACCACTAGCTGGTTGGCTGCTCCGAGAGAACTAGACACTTGTCATTTGAGAGCAACCCATCCTCCGAGGACTTTGAGCGAAAATCATCAAGTGAGGAAAACCCAAAACCAAAACCCTACAAACCCAAAGTGATTGAGCATCACTGAAGAAATTGATCCTGCGTGGATCCGACGCTTGTTACCTTTGAAGACTGTGCTTCTTCCAGACGGTTAGGCGTCATGGTCTAGAGCATCCAAGAGGAATTGTGGATCGCCGAGTGACCAAGTCTGTGAAGGTTTGGAAGTCACCTGAAGACTTACCACGAGTGATTGGACGAGGTCTGCGTGGCCTTAGTTCAAGGAGAATACGGTGAGGACTGGGTGTCCTGAGCCGCGGCTCAGCGACTGGGTGTCCGGGACTGCGTGTCCTCGAGTTTAAATACTCAGCCGCTCCAACCAGACGTACAACTGAGACAGCAGTTGGAACTGGTTTACCAAATCATTGTCTTCACCAACCTAACTGGTTCTATTTCCTCAACCCTTTCATTTCCTCATTACTGTGTTGAGTGTTTGTTCATATCTGTGTTTGAAGACTTTGACTGAAGACTTTCTCAACCTCAGTTCAATTTCTTCAGTCTGTTTGTCTTCATCTTGTGTTATCCTGTGATTACGCTTTTTGTACTCTGTGCTAGTCTTCATTTCATCATGATGACCATGCTTGTATTCTGTTATGCTTACTTCTGAGTACTTATTCCGCTGCAAGTAGTTCTTCGCTAAGGAATTTCCTCACCAGCAAATTCCTCAGTGAAGAATTCATAAAAATTGCCTATTCGCCCCCCCTCTAGTCGATATAACACACTTTCACTACCGTCGTTCTAAGTAAACAAGATGCATAAACATAATAAACATCACATGCAATTATATAGTAGTGACATGATATGGACAATATCATATAGCTCCATTGATCTCCATCTTCGGGGCTCCATGATCATCTTGTCACCGGCATGACACCATGATCTCCATCATCATGATCTCCATCATCGTGTCTTCATGAAGTTGTCACGCCAACGACTACTTCTACTTCTATGGCTAACGCGTTTAGCAATAAAGTAAAGTAATTTACATGGCGTTCTTCAATGACACGCAGGTCATACAAAAATAAAGACAACTCCTATGGCTCCTGCCGGTTGTCATACTCATCGACATGCAAGTCGTGATTCCTATTACAAGAACATGATCTCATACATCACAATATATCATTCATCATTCATCACAACTTCTGGCCATATCACATCACATGACAATTGCTGCAAAAACAAGTTAGACGTCCTCTAATTGTTGTTGCATCTTTTACGTGGCTGCAATTGGGTTCTAGCAAGAACGTTTTCTTACCTACGAATAACCACAACGTGATTTTGTCAACTTCTATTTACCCTTCATAAGGACCCTTTTCATCGAATCCGCTCCAACTAAAGTGGGAGAGACAGACACCCGCCAACCACCTTATGCAACTAGTGCATGTCTGTCGGTGGAACCGGTCTCACGTAAGCGTACGTGTAAGGTTGGTCCAGGCCGCTTCATCCCACAATGCCGCTGAAGCAAGAAAAGACTAGTAGTGGCAAGCAAGTTGACAAGATCCATGCCCACAACAAAATTGTGTTCTACTCGTGCAATAGAGAACTACGCATAGACCTAGCTCATGATGCCACTGTTGGGGAACGTTGCAGAAAATTAAAATTTTTCCTACGGTTTCACCAAGATCCATCTATGATTTCATCTAAGCAATGAGTCATGGGAGAGAGATTGCATCTACATACCACTTGTAGATCGAGTGCGGAAGCGTTCAAGGGAAGGGTGATGATGGAGTCGTACTCGCCGTGATTCAGATCACCGATGACCAAGTGCTGAACGGACAGCACCTCTGTGTTCAACACACGTACGGGACGGACGACGTCTCCTCCATCTTGATCCAGCAAGGAGGAAGGAGAGGTTGAGGAAGATTGCTCCAACGGCAGCACGACGGCGTGGTGGTGTTGGTGCAGCAGTACTCCGACAGGGCTTCGCCAAGCACGTAACGGAGGAGGAGAGGTGTTGGGGAGGGGAGGGGCTGCGCCTTAGGTTGTGTCCAGCAGCCCTCCCCTCACCCCTCTATTTATAGGGGAAGGGGCAAGGGGGGCCGGCCCCTCTAGATGGGATCTAGAGGGGGGGCGGCGGCCAGGGAGGGGGGACTTGCCCCCCAAGCAAGGGGGGCGCCCCCTCTAGGGTTTTCCCCCCAACCCTAGGCGCGTGGGCCCAAGGTGGGGGCGTGCCCAGCCCTCCAGGGGCTGGTTCCCTGCCCCTTGCGGCCCATGTGGCCCTCCGAGAGGGGTGCCCCTCCCGGTGGACCCCCGGAACCTCTCCGGTGGCCCCGGTACAATACCGATATGCCCCCAAAACTTTCCGGTGTCCGCATGACAACTTCCCATATATAAATCTTCACCTCCGGACCATTTCGGAACTCCTCGTGACGTCCGGGATCTCATCCGGGACTCCGAACAACATTCGGTAATCACATACAAGTCTTCCTAATAACCCTAGCGTCACCGAACCTTAAGTGTGTAGACCCTACGGGTTCGGGAGACATGCAGACATGACCGAGACGACTCTCCGGTCAATAACCAACAGCGGGATCTGGATACCCATGTTGGCTCCCACATGTTCCACGATGATTTCATTGGTTGAACCACGATGTCGAGGATTCAATCAACCCTGTATACAATTCCCTTTGTCAATCGGTAAGTTACTTGCCCGAGACTCGATCGTCGGTATCCCAATACCTTGTTCAGTCTCGTTACCGGCAAGTCACTTTACTCGTACCATAATGCATGATCTCGTGACCAACCACTTGGTCACTTTGAGCTCATTATGATGATGCATTACCGAGTGGGCCCAGAGATACCTCTCCGTCATACGGAGTGACAAATCCCAGTCTCGATCCGTGTCAACCCAACAGACACTTTCGGAGATGCCTGTAGTGCACCTTTATAGTCACCCAGTTACGTTGTGACGTTTGGTACACCCAAAGCACTCCTATGGTATCCGGGAGTTACACGATCTCATGGTCTAAGGAAAAGATACTTGACATTGGAAAAGCTCTAGCAAACGAACTACACGATCTTGTGCTATGCTTAGGATTGGGTCTTGTCCATCACATCATTCTCCTAATGATGTGATCCCGTTATCAACGACATCCGATGTCCATAGCCAGGAAACCATGACTATCTGTTGATCAATGAGCTAGTCAACTAGAGGCTTACTAGGGACATATTATGGTCTATGTATTCACACGTGTATTACGATTTCCGGATAATACAGTTATAGCATGAATAAAGACAATTATCATGAACAAAGAAATATAATAATAATACTTTTATTATTGCCTCTAGGGCATATTTCCAACAATGATGCCAAAGAGTGGGCGCGCCCTCCTCATCTCATCTGTGCTATGCTCCATACCCGTACACTCCATGCTAGCACTTGATGTCCCGCCGAAGATCGTGGCTGCGTTGGCAGAGATCTGCCGAGGGTTCTTATGGTGTGGAAAGGATGAGGCGCCAGGAGGAAAATGCTCGGTGGCCTGGGAGACCGTGTGCTCACCGCGGTGGGCTAGAGGCTTGGGAATCCCAAACCTGAGGTGGATGAACAAGGCACTACAAGCGAGATGGCCATGGCTACAACGGACCGATCGCAATAGGCCATGGAGCGAGTTCTCCATACCAGTTCCAGCAGAATCGAGGGAGTTATATCGGGCGGCCACCAGAGCCACGATGGGGAACGACAGATCCATACTCTTCTGGGAGGATAAATGGATAGATGGATACCGGATGTGCGACCTTGCGCCGGCGATTTACCGGCGTATTCCGCGCCGGATCAGAAAGGAGAGGACGGTGGAGGAGGCGCTGTTCAACGAAACATGGGCTAGAGATATTGGGCCGGACCTATCAGTGGAGGCCATCGGGCAATTCCTCTTGTTATGGCAAAGGGTATCGGGGACGAGGCTGGATGCGAGCAGCCAGGACACCTTTACCTGGTCCTGGACTATGGACGGGCAGTTCTCGGCCAAATTTGCATATGAGGCGCGATTCATGAGAAGAGAGGTTTCTTCCACGGCTACATTTACGTGGAAATCACGAGCACCACTGAAGTGCCGTTTCTTCGCCTGGCTTGCACTTCAGGGAAGGGTGTGGACCTCGGACAGGCTAGCTCGACGCGGCCTACCCCATCAGGATACATGTCCGTTCCTGCGACCAGCATGACGAAACAATCCAACACCTTCTGGTAGGTTGCGTTTTTCCGAGGCAGGTATGGAGATGGCTGAGTGTCAGAACGGGCAGGGATGCTTTTGAACCAAGGCATGAGGAAAGCCTACAGGCATGGTGCACCAGGCAGGATCGAAGCAGACCGGACACAAGGAACATCCGGGCACTAAGCCTCCTTGGCATGTGGCTCATCTGGAAACATCGGAACGACATCGTCTTCAACGGCGCGACTCCATCGCTGGCAATTCTCACGAAGCACATGACAGAGGAGGGAACTTTGTGGGCGAAGGCAGGGCTGCTCAAGGGCACAATTCGAGGATTCGAGGTGAGGAACGTGGAGTGGGCAGGGAGGGAGTAGTTAACCTAGGCATGCGAGATGGATGCGGCTCGACCGCTTGTACATATTATGTAATCTTGTGACTTTGGGGAGCTTTTCCCCCTCCTCCTTTAATGAATGATACGCACACTCGTGCGTATTCGAGAAAAAAAATGTTGCGACTACAGGGAAGTTTGATCATGTTCGTAGTCCACTACAAGCTAAAGCAATGACGTGATTAAAAGCAATGGGAGGTGTTGTGGATCTTGGAGGAATCATGTTATTTTCGAGTCTGATTACCAGGTTCAAGTTGAAGCTCTCAAGTCAAGGGAGTATGATTCTACAAAAGTAGGGGGTCCCCGTGCGCAAGGGACGTAGCTTATATGCCATATGGACTTTGCAAAATTCAATTTTGTCTTTTGTCATCGGAAGTGTAATAAGCCTGTATTAATTGATGCACCATTCAATCGCTCTAAAAGTCAAAACTATAAGAAAGGGCCAGACATTATACTCCAATTCTCCCTCATGTCTATGCTCCTTTGGAGTTTATGACGTGGGAAGCGAAAGCGGGGACAGGCCGCAATTATTTAGTATGTCTACTGGGTTTTGACTCTAAACCTTAGAGGTGAGATGATGTGGGCCGCAAAATCTTTCTTTAATATTGCATCGGCAAGGTCTTGAACTCAATACTGCGTTTGCACGATCCAGCCAACTAATCCAAAAGTTCAAACTGTGAGAGATGACCGTATATTATACTCCAACGGTCTGCGCATCTACTCGCACAACACGGGTTGAAGGTTGTTCTGCCGCTCTCAGTTTTGGCAGATGGCGGTGCCCCCGATATTGTTATTGGTTTCATGAGTAGCGATATGGAAAAAAAACAATATGGCTAGGATCAGTGGAATTAAACCCATTAAGCTACGCGTGAAGGGCGGCCAATCAGCTATGCCACGTGGCGCAAACTGGTTGGCCGCAGTGAAAAATCTTTTGGAATTCTTTTTAGATGAAGGTATGGATTATTTTTTCAATGTATTTTTTTATTTTTAGATGGAGGTGAGGATCTCTGGTATTTTTAAATGAAGGGTTATGCAAAATGGCACTCGCAGGTAGGTTGCGGTGGTATTTTTTTCTTTTTTACTTCTTTTTCTGATGAAGTGAGGATTTTTTTCTGAGATGTTTTTCTAGATGAAAGCGAGGACTCTATGTAATTTTTAAAATAAAAACGTATGCATATAATTTTCTCTCAGGTGGCGCCACCCACTAGTATATTTTATTTGTTTCATATAAAAGGGGAAAAAGTCCATTTTAAACCCTGAACTCGTAGACGTTCGGCGAAACGAACCCCAAGTTAAAATCCCGGTCGATTGCAACTTGAACTATGCAATCCCGGTCTAAATCAAACCTTGACAAATTTCAACCGGGATTTGTCTAGCTGGTGGGCCAAGGAGCACCGTCCTCCGCACTAGGCCAGCCCATTTATTTTTTTGCTTGCTCAAAAAAAATTCTTTGCGGCAGAACTTCGACGTACGCACAGTAAGAGCGGGACCTCGTACTCAGCGCTTAGGCCCCTGCAAAAAAAAGTACCCAGCGCTTAGGCCGGTTCGAGCTGCTGGCGGCCGCGCGCGACGCGCGACGGGCCGGCCCAGCAAGCTGCTGACAGGGAAAACGCGAAGCAGAGAAATATACAGTTTCGTTCGGCCGCAGTGAAAAATCTTTTGGAATTCTTTTTAGATGAAGGTATGGATTATTTTTTAAATGTATTTTTTTATTTTTAGATGGAGGTGAGGATCTCTGGTATTTTTAAATGAAGGGTTATGCAAAATGGCACTCGCAGGTAGGTTGCGGTGGTATTTTTTTCTTTTTTACTTCTTTTTCTGATGAAGTGAGGATTTTTTTCTGAGATGTTTTTCTAGATGAAAGCGAGGACTCTATGTAATTTTTAAAATAAAAACGTATGCATATAATTTTCTCTCAGGTGGCGCCACCCACTAGTATATTTTATTTGTTTCATATAAAAGGGGAAAAAGTCCATTTTAAACCCTGAACTCGTAGACGTTCGGCGAAACGAACCCCAAGTTAAAATCCCGGTCGATTGCAACTTGAACTATGCAATCCCGGTCTAAATCAAACCTTGACAAATTTCAACCGGGATTTGTCTAGCTGGTGGGCCAAGGAGCACCGTCCTCCGCACTAGGCCAGCCCATTTATTTTTTTGCTTGCTCAAAAAAAATTCTTTGCGGCAGAACTTCGACGTACGCACAGTAAGAGCGGGACCTCGTACTCAGCGCTTAGGCCCCTGCAAAAAAAAGTACCCAGCGCTTAGGCCGGTTCGAGCTGCTGGCGGCCGCGCGCGACGCGCGACGGGCCGGCCCAGCAAGCTGCTGACAGGGAAAACGCGAAGCAGAGAAATATACAGTTTCGTTCGGCCGGATTGGGAATCGAACTCCGGCCACCAATTTGCACGCCACGTACGTCAACCAATATGACAAGCTCACGTTGCTGTTTATAAAAGGAAACAACACTATTTGACCCTATCTTCAGTACAAACAGTAAACATATAGCTGTATTATAAACCAGCTATAAATTATTTGAATAAAGAAAACATAAATTTAAAAACTGTTCACAAAAACAAAAAATTGAAAGAAATCAAAATTTTGAAAAAGAATAGTACCAATTGAATTCGCAAAAATGGAAAAAGTTTGTTAATTTAAAATAATTCATCAAATTTTAAAAAAGTTCATCGAATTTGAAAATTTTCAGCAATTTCGACAAAAAAGTTCATTGATTTTGAAAAAATTCATCGAATTAGAAAAAAGGTTCACGAATTTGAATAAAGTTCATTGTTAAAAATTCTTAAATAAAAATTGAACATTTTCGTGATATACTTTGAACAGTATTTAATACATGTTGAACATTTTTGTGATATCCACTGAACAATATTTAAATTTCATTGAACTTCTTTGTAAGAAAATGGTTTTTTGAAGTAGTTCTATGTTTTAGTTTAGAACAAATATTTGTAAACAGAAAAAAAAAAGAATCAACAAGGTAAGAGAAAGCAAAATGAAACAGAAAAACAGAAAATCGAACAAGGAATGTTTTTTGAATCTCCGAAACGAAATTAGAACGCATGAATATTTTTTAAATTGGTGAACAATATTTGAAACAGAGATATTTTTTTAATCCCGAACATTTCTTTAAAAAGTTTTAAGAAATATAGGAAAAAGCATTCTGAACAAATTTTTAACAAAAACTAAAAGTGGGACGGCCCAGCAGGAGCAAGGTCTAGGGCCCTTTGTAAATTTTTATTATTTAACGAAGGAAAACTAAAGCGGGCGGCCCAGCAGGATGCAGGTGTGTGCCCTCAGCGAAATCCCAGCAATCCCGCCCATCCAAACGACTCGAAGGTTTGATTTAGACCGGGATTGCATAGTTCAGGGTATAATCGACCGGGATTTCGATTTGAGGGTTCGTTTCGCCGAACGTCTACGAGTTTAAGGTTTAAAATAGACTTTTTCCTATAAAAGGAGAATTCCAGACAATTCGACCGCACGGCCGAACCGTCCAGATTCAGCCGTGGGCCTAATTCTTCCCCAATTCTAAAAGCTCCCCGTCTCTAGACATCAGTTTCGTACGCTCAGACGACGCGCAGATCCGAGGAAAGAAAAGCAAATCGTGCCCAACCAAACCCTAGCCCCCTCCCCAGCCCATGGCGAAGTTCGGCGAGGGCGACGCACGGTGGATCGTGCAGGAGCGCGCCGACGGTGCCAACGTCCACAACTGGCACTGGGCGGAGCGCGACTGTCTCGACTGGTCTCGCGCGCTTCTCTCCAAGCTCCTCGCGGGCCTCCCCGTCCTCTCCGGAGAGGGCGGCCTCACCCTCCGCACCACCACCCTCGACAAGCTTGATGGCGAGGCCTACGTCAACATCCGCAAGGGCAAGGTCATCCCAGGGTACGAGCTTTCCCTCACGCTTGCCTGGGAGGCCGATGCCACAACGGAGTCGGGGGTCGTCAAGGTCACTGGCACCGCTGAGGTACCCTACCTCGCTGACGAGAACGCCGACGAGGACCCCGAACTCCGCATCACTGTTCGCGGTGACGACGGCCCCCTCGCGCGCCGGGCCAAGGATGCCTTCATCGCCCATGGCAAGCCTCTGGTCATTGCGAAGATCCGGGATTATGTCGCCGCCATGGCGAATGGTGGCCCCGCCAAGGACGAGATAGATTCTAAGAAGATTTCCACCAAGGCCGCCCCGGCGGCCGGTGGCGCAGCTGTTGCTCCTGCTCCTTCAGTGAAGGTGACAGCAGCGCCAGTGCAGGCGCCAGCAGCTAAGGAGAAGAAGGCGAATGGCAAGGATAAGGAAGGATTCAAGACTATCGAGATGACAGAGAAGTTCAACTGCCGCTCCAAGGACATCTATGAGATCTTGATGGATGAGAACAGGTGGAAGGGTTTCACACAGAGCAATGCGAGGATCAGCAAGGATGTTGGTGGGCAGTTTAGCCTCTTTGATGGGTCCATCACAGGTGTTAATGAGGAGCTGCAGGAAGGGAAGCTGATCGTGCAGAAATGGCGGTTTGGGAGCTGGGCTGATGGCGTCCATTCTACAGTAAGTTCTATGCTTAAAGACATCATTATGGTATTGTGCTTGCTTGTGTTATGTAGTTTTACCGCTCCACCGTTCGGTATTTGATAGGGATCCATCCGTTCGGTATTTGATAGGGATGCATGAAATCGGCTCACGCTGAACCAAGTTAGCTTGGGCTCATCTAACAATGAATGAACAAGATTGGATGTTTGATTATATGAATTATTACTTTCATACAGTTAGACGAGCTGGTAAGAACGGGCCGTCTGCGAATTCTAGTAATAAGCATAGAACTTGAGCTGTTGACTATTTACAGTTACAATTTACTTTTCACTCCTTTGTACCTCCTGCCAAGTACCATCTGTGGGTAGCACCATGTTCAGCAAAAATGGGCATCTCTAGTATGGCATTTGAGGTTGATATAATTCAGCATATGATCAGTACTATTTTGTTTTTATGATGAGAGGAGAGATTTTCATATATCGTACCAATTACCATGGAAATCTTCGCAGATTCTAGCCTTGTAGCCTTGTAGGTGGACTGAATGCTAGGCCTTGTGTAAGGAATGTCTGCCTGTTGCCATAGAATTAGGACCAGTTCTTTTGGGCAATTCTCCCAGAATTGACCCCCTCCCGAGCTTCTCCCAGAATTGCCACTCCATCTTTTTTTACAATTCCTAGCTAGTTAAGGTCTAATTAGCTAGGAATTGTAAAAAAAGATGGAGTGACAATTCTGAGAGAAGCTGGGGAGGGGGTCAATTGTGGGAGAATTACCCAAAAGAACTGGCCCTTAGTCTGTTATCAGCAATGTGGAGTGATCCAAGGACTAATGAGTCCAGTCTACCATTTTTAGAACATGAGTCCTAGCTAGAAGAATGGTTTCACTTCATATTGTATCTTTTTTTTTTTGCAATGAACTACTAATGCTGACCTTGTACTGTATTAATACTGATTCAATGTGGGCGGTGTAAATTCTTGGGAACGAGATCCTCTGACTTATCAAGGGATGTCAGAGTAGCCACAGTGGCCTAACATTCCTTCCTTGCAGTTGTATCTCCGTTCCGTAATATGCATATGGTTATTTGCCTACTTGCTCCATGTCTCTTTTCCTAGCTGCCTTACTAATGATACTAGTGCTTAATATGCTTGGCCAGCTGATATTTTTCATCTTGCTAGTGATGTTCTGTAGATATAAAACGTCACATTTTTCGTTCAGGAACATAACCTCATTGTGCTGTAATGCAGGTCAGGTTGGTGTTTGATGAGCCTGAGTCAGGAGTGACAATAATAAAGCTCAAACAAACTGATGTGCCAGAGGAAGACAGGTACTTCAAGTTATTGTGCTTTAAACTTTTGAATTGGTTATAATCTATATACCGGTTTCGGCTCTTGTATATGAAAGTCCTGTGTTGCCATTTCCTACTGCAGGTATGGGAACTCAACCGTGGTGGAGAACACCGAGAGAGGCTGGAAAGAGCTCATCTTCCAGAGGATACGTGCAGTGTTCGGTTTTGGGGTCTGAAAAAGCATCTTTGACATCCAACTTCAATGAAGTCGATCCTGCCTTTTCATGGCTATCCATGTTTTGCTGTCTTAGTTTATTCGATGCTGATAGACACACACAAAACTTCGTGAACTTCCGGGAATTGAAAAATACGTGCTACCTTGTATTCAT
The DNA here is from genome assembly GCA_963921465.1 of Triticum timopheevii. Classification (NCBI taxonomy): domain Eukaryota; kingdom Viridiplantae; phylum Streptophyta; class Magnoliopsida; order Poales; family Poaceae; genus Triticum; species Triticum timopheevii. Next base: position 362,500,102 of record OY997274.1, on the reverse strand, counting down.
CACGCTGGGTTGTGCTTCGAAGTCGTCACTCCTGAAAGTTTTAGCTTGTGACTCATGTAGAGGCCGGCGAAAGATGGTCGCTGAGTGACTATTCTTTTTGTTCCTACCAGATAAATTGTATTGAAGGTTCTAGTTCTACAAGCACCACTGCGAGTGCTGCTTTGCCAAAATGTCGTGAAAAACTTTGAAAATAAGTGCGTGCGCGCGTTGACAACATAAGATTTCATTATTAAGTCCACTTTAAATTCCATCCTCGACCTATCGACACAGTTTCATGTTACCATCAAGACGAGTTTTCATTATAGACGATTTGAAGTGTTTTTGCGCGACGTTGCATCATACTTCCGTCGTCCCATAATATAAGAGTGTTTTTTATAGTAGTTAGAGCTAATGTGGATTTGAACCAGCAATGAGTTCACATTATAGACGATTTGAAGGTTGTTTTTTGCGTGACGTTGCATCCGAGTAGACAAGATAGAGCTGATGTTGCAAAAATGTACTCCCTCTGTTCCATAATATAAGAACGTTTTTGACACTACATTAGTCAAAAAACGTTCTTATATTATGGGATGGAGGGAGTAGAACATAATTGGTGGTTTGCTCTACCGTTGACGTCCAGGATGGGAGGGGGGGTGGCCGGAGCGCGGAGGGAGTCGAGATGACGTTAGCTCTAAGACGTAATCGCCATGGAGGAGCGCCTTTTGTCTTCTCCTCCCGCGATGGCATGTCCGATTCGGTGGGGTGGTTGTGTCCGATTCGGTGGGGTGGTTGGCAAGGTTAACTTAGTGGTGTTTCTCTAGAACGGAAGAGGAGTGGCCGCGTTGCCTTGGAGGGCAGGAGGCGGTAGCACCCACGATGATTGAATCCCTCTTTTATTGCAACCGGTGGTCCATCAAGAAGAAACTCTCCGGTCAAGGGCATTTGTAGGTCATCGCCGCCACGAGGTCGACCGTGCCGGCTAGAGCTCCTTCACGTTCTGAGGTCAACCGTGCCGGCCATTGCTCCTTTTTGCTCTGAGATAGTCACACGCCGCTTAACCTTTGTTTTTGTCGTCCTCGACGTCTAGTGGACCGCTGTTCGCGGCCACGGTGACTAGTAGTAGATGCCATCGATGGCCACCTTGCAACTTTGTGCGGACTATGAGCTCGCCGCCGCATTGTCCAATAGGTGCTCGGCGACGCTCGATTTCCATCATCTTTGCATCATAGGCGCAACCCCACCCCATCTCTGCCCTTGATGTCTCCCCCAGTGACATCTCCCCCCTCCTAGCATCATGTCTCCCACCTCAGCTCACACTCGCAGCGCCCTTGTGAAGGTGGAACGGGAGACGGTGCCCATGATGTTGCTCTCCTACATCTCACGGGTGCCACTCCCACTCCCTCACATCTGGGCGATGCCGCCGCCTGTTGCTCTCACATATGGCCGGCGTCCTGGAATTGCACACGTTTTAGTGATAGCTGAATAAGAGTATCGATTCCATGAAGAGATGAGGAAATGGTCCTTTTCCCTTTATTAAGGTTTATCAGAATTGGGTTGGAAATATTGCAAGTGCGTGAAGGCAAGAATTAAAGCTGCAATAGGGATACATAAATGTTCTCATGGAGTCCGGAATACCCATTAGTACTTATCTCTACCTAATATTAAAGGGAGGATTGTTTCTCCAATTATTTTGGTTTACCATGAGACCCAGGTTTTCTTCGTCCGTCGGACCAGTCGATTCCGTTCGTCACGATTCGTTTCTGCCAGAAAAATCGCATGACGCACGGAGCCGAGCCGCGATGGGCCGGCCCATTAGCGGATGTTGTGCCAACGGCCCGTGCCAGTAAAAATAGTCGAAGACAAAACAATAAAGCGTCACGAGGGATCGAACCCAGGAGCTCACGCTGGACGGATCATAACGACAGCCACTGGCCTAAACAAGACGTTGTGTTCAAGTTACATCGCGACATATTAAAGTGAACAGTCGCGGCATATACTAAGAGCAAAGAAAAATATTTTTTTGGAAAAAGTAAATATATTTTAGAACGTGAATATCTTTGCAAATTTCTAAACAATTTTTTAGCTTGAACATTTTTTTTCAAAAGAACAATTTTTCTCTTTTTATTTTTTTCTGAAACCTGAACATTTTTAAAACGCCTTTTGTTCCTACAAAGGAAAAACGCCTTTTGTTCCCCGCGAAAGAAAAATGTCTCAGGTGTCTCGCTTGGCCTCGGCCTACGTTGTGGCCCAGTGAAACTTGCCCAAGCCAGCCTAGGCGATCAATGTTTGTGTTTAGGCGAAGGTTGTTTTGTGTTGTAAATAGTCCCAGCTTGGTTTCTTACAGATAATCCTTTGAGTTGATATACTTTTTTGGAATTTTTAGGTATGAAGGAGCTAACTTGGGAATCAATAGGCCAAGGGTAAGGAGCAACATGACAAAAAAATAAAGGAGGGAAGTTTAGTTTAGACAACTGCATGTCGCCGTGAGACGTGACAAAGGAATGAAATAACTAGAAGAGAGAAAGAAATAAAAAGGAATCTTCCATCGCGTCTTCACGTACGGCTAGCCTCGCTTGGCCAAGTGACACCCGTCATAATGCATGAGGACTCCAACTAAGGTTTTATTGTCTATTTTAGCACAAACTACACAATTTACATGGTAACAATAGACATACATTAGTGGGGTGATTTTCCCTATTATATTAGCGGCGTATACAAACATCTTTGTTCAACACTCTTGATCTCGCTGGACACGAAGGAGGCTCAACAATCCAGCTATTGGACCTGGCCAACCTTGGTTAGTGACAACTGGTACCGTGACCACCGATGACGAGGACGATAAAGAGGACAAGCGAAAGCATGGGTCTGATGTCATACTGAAATGGATGATGTGTACCTGAAGGTAGGGTATTACTCATGTTTATTATGTTAGGGGCATAAGGGTGATGGCTTTAGCCATGTTCGGTGGGCAAGGCGTATGGGGGCTGTTTTCTTCCGTTGTAACGCACGGGCATATTTGCTAGTGATACTTAAGGGCATCTCCAGCCGCGCCCCTCCCAGGCCCCCCCAGGCCACTTTTTCGGCGCCGGCGCCGAAAAAACGGCCCAGTCGCGCCCCCAGGACGCCAAAAATCGCCGGTTCGGACCTTTTTTCCGCCTGGCGGTCACAGGCCGAACCCGGCGCGCTGGGGAGCCGTTGGGGGCTCCGGCGCTAGGGAAAAGCACGCCTGGCCCACACCGACAGGGGAAAAGTCAAGGTTTTCTTCCCCCGACTCGCCTCGCACCCCCCGCGCCCTCGGCCACCACTAGCTATATCCCGGCGACGGCCGCCGGCCTACTCCGCTAGATAGCCATTCCCCACCGGAAAATAGCAGCGCTTCACCGCGACAGCCCCTCCCGCAGCAGCTGGGCGTTTCCGGCCGCCGTTTCCGGCTGCGGAGGCGCGGTTTAACGGCGGGTACACGCCCACCGAGCGCAAGGTGTTCGGCGTTTTGACTGTCTCAGCGATGGACTCGGATGAGGAGGAAGAGCTCGCCGCGCTGCTGGAGGAGGAAGCCGCGGCCGACGTCCAGGAAGAAGAGCATCTGATGGTGCTCGCCGCCCTCGCCCAGCTGCTGGCGAGCAATGAAAAGCCGCGTCGAGGTGGCTCGGTGCCGGGGCGGGTGAAAGCAAAGAACCGGCATCGTCTGCAAGGTTACTGCATGCTCTACTCCGACTACTTCGCCGATGCTCCACTTCATAGCGAGAGAACATTTCGGCGCCGTTATCGGATGAGCCGAAAGCTCTTTCTCAGGATTGTGAATTCCATCCGGGAGTTCGACAACTACTTCAAGTGCAAGATGGATTGCACTGGCGCTCTTGGATTCACCTCCATCCAGAAGTGCACGACAGCGATGAGGATGCTTGCATATGGAGCGCCCAGTGATTCACTCGACGACTATGGGCGCATGGCCGAGTCCACCAGCATAGAGTGTTTCTACAAGTTCTGTCGGGCAGTGGTGGCAGTGTTTGGGCCACAATACTTGAGAACACCCAATGTGGAAGACACTGCTCGGATCCTAGCCCAGAATGCAGCAAGAGGATTTCCTGGGATGCTTGGAAGCATCGACTGCATGCATTGGAAATGGAAGAACTGCCCATTTGGTTGGCAGGGGATGTACAAAGGCGCCAAAGGCGGTTGCAGTGTGGTGCTTGAGGCGGTAGCCACACAAGACCTCTGGATTTGGCACTCCTTTTTTGGTATGCCAGGAACTCACAATGACATCAACGTGCTGCAGTGCTCTCCTGTTTTTGCCAAGCTCGTTGAGGGCCATTCTCCTCCGGTGAATTTCGAGATCAATGGGCACCAATACAACAAGGGGTACTATCTAGCTGACGGCATCTATCCGAGATGGTCGACATTTGTGAAGACGATCTCAAGGAGGCAAGAACGCCTGGTTTGCGAAGCTTCAGGAGGCTTGCAGGAAGGATGTCGAGCGGGCATTTGGTGTGCTCCAATCTCGATTCGCTGTTGTTCGGTACCCCGCTCAGACCTGGTCGAAAGATCAAATGTGGGAGATCATGACTTGCTGTGTCATCTTGCACAACATGATCATTGAGAGCGAGCAAGAAGACCCAGTGTTTGACACTGAACCATACTACAGGCAGGGTCCTCTAGCCGAAGTTGATCACCAGCTACCGGCAACTCGGACTGCCTATCTCAGTATGCGTCAGGAGATCCGAGACCCACAGGTGCATCATCAACTGCAGAAAGATCTGATTGAGCACCTATGGAGGCTCAAGGGGGACGCCGCGTGATGAAATACGAGTTTTTATTTATTGAACTATATAATTTGTATTGAACTATTTGTTGTTGTAGTATTTTGTTGAAGTATTTGATTTTTCTGTGATGAAATATGTGATAACGAATAATTGTGTTGATAATTGAACGCCGAGACACGGCGAAACCACGCCAAATATGGGCCTATTCTCGCCCATATGGGCCGTTTATTCGCCGAAATTGGGCTGCAAAGTGGGCCAATTTCGGCGCCTGGGGGCGAGCTGGGGGCGACGACTGGGCGCAAAACCGCCCCCAGCGCCGAGTGTATCGCCGGCTCGCCCCTAGGGGGCGATTTGTATGCGTCCTGGGGGGGCCAACGGCTGGAGATGCCCTAACTAGTAAATATGCCCGTGCGTTGCATCAGGATAATAAAATTACATGCATCTAGCTCAATATAAGAAGGGCTCAAGATGTGTTAAAGGGGGGGGGGGGGGGCTCAAGACCCACAGGTCCAAGTTCTCTAGTTCAACATGCCACCCCAGTCGTGCTGGCGCTTGGCTGCTTCACTATGAGTTATATTACATCGTGAGCTTGCATTTACATATTGTAAAGTTAGAATAGTTGTAACACCCCAGATGTAACATGTCCATATTTGGCAATATATCAACTTGACCTTCATCCAATTCTTGTGGGTTTTATCATGTTTGGCCTCATCTTGTTTTGATTATGTGTGGTTTTATTCTTTTCTTTGTCATTTCCTTTTTAGCCATTTTGCATTTGTGCCTCTTGTCATTTTGCATTCATCCTCATCATATAGTGCATCTTCATCTCATGCCATCTCATTTTGCATTTTTGTCATTCATGTGGTTGCCATGAGCATCTTAGGCATGACCTTGTCCCCCCCTTTCAACCATTGCACCATCACTTCTCCTTCCTCCCCTTTTCCTTCCTTCTTTTATCAAGTGCTAATTTTCCTTTCTCTAATAATGTTCATCTTCTCCCTGTAAATCTTGCTCCTTGCCCTAAACCTCTTTGCCAAAGATCTCCTTATTTGAAGTTGTTTTGGTCAGGTTCAAAAATGACACAAGTTTGAATATAATTCAAACTTGTCTTATTTTTCTACCTCTAAAAGTGCCCAATGCAATTTATTAAAATAGTGGATAATTCCAGGAGTTGGAGAGTATTTTCTTTATGCTCTAACTCCTCTCCCTTTTTCCTGAGATTTTCGGTTTATATTTCTGTTTATATAAATAGAAATGAAGCAGCAGCAGCCCCCCCTGGGCCTCGGCCTCCCAGGCCGGCCCAGCTAGCGCACCGCGCAGCCCAGCCTTCACGCCAGCCGGCCCGCTCGGTCCTCTCCTCCGTGCGTTTTCTCACCCACGTTAGCGCGCACCCCCGCTAGACCCTCGACACGTGGTAAGATTGGCCCCGCTCGTCAGCACCTCCCCTGTTTCCCGCACCCACCTTTTCCCTCTCCTCTCGCCGTCGCCATGGGGACCGCGAGCACGAGCGCGTGTGAGCTTGCACCACTCGCCCTAGCCCTTATAAGCCCCAGCTTCCGTGTCCCTCGCGTCGCCTAGGGTTTCCCTCGCCCGCCGCCGCTGTTTCCAGGTGAGTTTAGCCACCAGATCTGCCGCTTCCGCCCCGTCCCGAGCGCACCTGGGAGAGCGCCTCGTCGCCGGCATGCTCTCCGGCCACTCCAAACCCCGTAGTTCGTGTCCATCTTCTTCCTCGCCGTCGTCTCCTTCCACGACGTCGACTACGGTGCCCGGACGATGAGTTCATTGACGTCCCCTGCTTCCTCCTACCTCTCGGTCAGAAAACGTGCCACGATTCAGAGCTCCACCTCGTCGCCGGCAGCTCGTCTCCGTCGACTACTCCGTGTCCTTGGGTGAGCTGGGTAACGCACCTCCCTCTCCCATCCTTTCCCTAACATTTAGGCAACCGTAGGGCGCATCCGACCCGTGTCTTTCCCGCGCTCGCAGTGCTCCGGCGTTTCTGAATTTGTTGGTGCAGTGCGGTGCAACCGTAGCGTGTTTTGCGTGTACCCGCTCCGGTTCCCCCTCTTCGTGCTCCCGTAGCGCGCTCGCGCACTCGTTTACGCCTTCGCGCGCACCCTGCAAGCCTATCGCAGCTCCGGCGAGTCCCTCTGCCGCTCGCCGCGGACGCCATGGCCCCGAGTCGAGCAACTGCTCGAGCTCGAGCGCCCCTGCTTTCCCTCGTAGATGCGCGCGTCCTTTTTCCCTTTCCGCACGGCCGCCGGAGGCCCTGTGCCCACTGGTTGCCGCCGTTGCCCTCGCCGGCGTCGTCGTCCTCTCTGTTTGCAATAGAGTTGCGCGACCTGGTGCCTATCTAAAAGGGGCCGAAGCCCTTTCCATATCAGTAGCGCCCGCCTAGCCCAGTGGTTGCAGTAGCAGAGCCACACCGGGGAGACCCGGGTTCGATTCCCCGCGGCTGCATATTATCCCCCCTTTTTATCCATTTCTTGCACTGTGCGTATGATAGGGTGGCCCCACCTGTCATACTCTCTTAGCCTGTCGTTTTTTTATTTATTTTATTTATTTATTTTTATTATTATTAAGTGTTTTATTTCTATTCCTGCGAATATACCATTTCTGGCATGTAGTACCTTTCCATTTCGGGCAAGTGCAATTCTGGACGTTTCCAATTATGGAAAATGCCATTTCTGTCATATTCCATTTAGGGCAGGTTTTAACTTAATGCACTTGTGAATATTTTTCTACAGCAACCCTAACATATTGTATATGTTTTTGGGGTAGAAAAATCCCACCAATCCAGTGGTGGCATTAGTTTCTGCATTTGAGCAAGTTCATGAACAAGTCATTTTACATCATGTTGTTGTCTTGTCATTTTTGTGTGGTTTATTTCAAGCATGCTATGAGGTTGTTTTGCACAAGGATAGCTTCATTTTCATGCCTACTTCATGCTAGTACTTGTTCCATGCCATGATATGCCTGTTAGTGAGTTAATCAAGATTGTAAAGATGTCATGTGAATCTGTTTTTGCCATGCCCTGAAGCTTCACTAAGTCTGGAACTGTTAATAAAACTTACTATGTTTACATGGGTGCCATCATTTCTTATGGTCCTTTTTGGCTTATGGTCAGTAAGGGACTTTTGATCTATGCTTTGAGTAGAATCATGTCATGCCTTGTTTTGCTATTATAAGTTCCTGTAGCAGGTTGGTTGCTTGCTCTAAACATGCCTTCTTGATGTTAATTTCTGGCATACTAGTATTTTCGCTAAGTCTGTGAACCTGATATTTTTTGCACTTTCACCATGCTGGATTGAGCCTGTTATGATGTGATTTAGCCGTAGCTCAGTGTTCCTCTTTTGTTAAGCATCTCCTGTAGATCACTGTCATATGCTTTGTTCTTATGTTGGGGTGCTGTAGCATAGTTTCTTGTTGCATGCTAAGTAGCATCGTGCTGTTAAACGCAGATTTGCGTCATTCTTGTTTTGCTTGTCATTTGCAAACCGTGCATCCGATTCCGGTGATCTTTATATCGATTTCAACCGAAATCATTTCATCTTTCCAGCGGCATACTTGGTTTGCCAAGTTGATGCCTTGTTCATCATTTTCCTTCCGGAGCACACATATGCATTGCATATCACATCTCGCATAGCATGTCATGTATTGCATCATATTGCTTGTGCATTGCTCCTTGTTTGATTGTTGTTCCATTGCTTGTGTTCTTGCTTTGGGTAGAGCCGGGATACGAGTACGTGAACGAGGAACCTGTTGAGAACGCCTATGAGGATCAAGCCTTCGACAACTCTGAGAACCTTGCAGGCAAGATGACCATACCTTCGATATCACTTCTATCTTTGCTTGCTAGATGCTCGCTCTTTTGCTATGCCTATGCTACGTTACCTACCACTTGCTATATCATGCCACCCATATTGCCATGTCAAACCTCTAACCATCCTTTCCTAGCAAACCGTTGTTTGGCTATGTTACCGCTTTTGCTCAGCCCCTCTTATAGCGTTGTTAGTTGCAGGTGAAGATGAAGTTGGTTCCATGTTGGAACATGGATATTTTGGGATATCACAATATCTCTTATTTAATTAATGCATCTATACACTTGGTAAAGGGTGGAAGGCTCGGCCTTATGCCTGATGTCTTGTTCCACTCTTCCCGCCCTAGTTTCCGTCATACCGGTGTTATGTTCCTTGATTTTGCGTTCCTTACGCGGTTGGGTGATTTATGGGACCCCCTTGACAGTTCGCTTTGAATAAAACTTTTCCAACAAGGCCCAACCTTGGTTTTACCATTTGCCACCTACACCCCTTTTTCCCTTGGGTTTTCGCGAGCCCGAGGGTCATCTTTATTTTAGCCCCCCCGGGCCAGTGCTCCTTCGAGTGTTGGTCCGAACTGAGCTGCCTGCGGGGCCACCTCGTGGAAACTCGAGGCCTGGTTTTACTCGTAGCTAGTCTCATCCGGATGTGCCCTGAGAACGAGATATGTGCAGCTCCTATCGGGATTTGTCGGCACAATCGGGCGGCTTTGTTGGTCTTGTTTTACCATTGTCGAAATGTCATGCGAACCGGGATTCCGAGACTGATCGGGTCTTCCTGGGAGAAGGTTTATCCTTCGTTGACCGTGAGAGCTTATGATGGGCTAAGTTGGGACACCCCTGCAAGGTATTATCTTTCGAAAGTCGTGCCCGCGGTTATGAGGCAGATGGGAATTTGTTAATGTCCGGTTGTAGAAAACCCGAAGTTGACCTTAATTAAAATACATCAACCGCGTGTGTAACCATGATGGTCTCTTCTCGGCGGAGTCCGGGAAGTGAACACGGTGTTGGAGTTATGTTTGACGCAGGTTGTTCTAGGATCACTTCTTGATCGCTACTAGCTTCACGACCGTGCCTTGCTTCTCTTCTCGCTCTCTTTTGCGATCGTAGCCACCATATATGCTAGTCGCTTGCTGCAGCTCCACCTCATTACACCACCCTTCCCTTAAGCTTAAATAGTCTTGATCTCGCGGGTGTGAGATTGCTGAGTCCCCGTGACTCACAGATTCTACCAAAACAGATGCAGGTACCGATGATACCAGCGCAGAGGGCGCAACTGAGCTGAAGTGGGAATTTGATGAGGCCCTTGGTCGTTAATATGTTTCATTCCCAGACGATCAGTAGTGGAGCCCAGTTGGGACGATCGGGGATCTGTGTTGCATTCGGGGTAGTCTTCTTTTATTTTGGTTCCATAGTCGGACCTTGAGTGTAAACTGAATGATGGATGTTTATTTATGTATTGTGTGAAGTGGCGACTGTAAGCCAACTATGTATCTCTTTTCCCTTATGTATTACATGGGTTGTGCGAAGATTACCTCACTTGCGACATTGCTTTCAATGCGGTTATGCCTCTAAGTCGTGCTTCGACACGTGGGAGATATAGCCGCATCGAGGGCGTTACAAGTTGGTAATCAGAGCCAGCCCCGACCTTAGGAGCCCCACTGCTTGATCGTTTTTAGCGGCCGAGTTGTGTCTAGAAAAATGTTTTGAGTCATTTAGGATTATATATATCGGAGAGTTAGGAATTCTTTTTACTCCCCAGTCTCTTCATCGCTCTGGTAAGGCATCCTGACGTAGAGTTTGACTCTTCTCTTCTCAAATTTCACTAAATTTTTTTTTAGGATCACGCGGGTATCTTGGAATCGTTCCGATGGTTTTATGATGAGAACATTGTCTTGGTGCCTCCTGTCAGGGGTTTAGTGGAAGTGTCCCGGGGAGTTGAGCTCTGAGGTGTTGTCGCCATAATTTTATCATTGCAGTTCTGGAATACCTGAGTTTAGTACGCCGACATCGAAAATCTCTTTTATGCAGTTGTTGGTGAGATAACCCCGTTAACCCAGTACTGAGGTGAGTACGGGAGTATTGCCATGACTCGTATAACGGATGCTTTTCGAAGGTTGAGGTACACGATTTCCGAAGGTTTCTTGGTTATGTGTTGACAGATGGATACAGCTGGATGTAGGGATTGTTAGTTTGGGTGAGATATATTGCTTCCCCTGTATCCCCAACACCTGATTGCATAACCGGAAAGTTTCGGGAGTTTATAGGTGGGATTCAAGTAGCTCTAGCATTTCTTCCCGCAGATATTTGGTTTGTGATTGGGTAATCCTTACCACTTATTTGTTCCATCCGAACCTTGCTTTTATTTTTCTATCATAATATCTTATCAAGTGGCTTCTCACCTTAATGGACGTGATGTTTACTTTGGAATTCATTCGTTCATCCTTGTCCGAATGTTTATTGTGAAGACTATATGTTGCAATTTCTATCCGTTGATTCAACTTGTCTATCTGTCTATCAAGATGCTAACGGATGTCACCCTCTTCAGGATGGCTCCGCCAATGCGTCAGAATCCGGAATGCAGTGATGGGAGTCAGGCGAACCCTCCACCTCCACCTCCGCCTCCGGAGGCATGGCAAACTTTGATGGCAACCACTAATGCCAACACTCAGTTGTTGATTCAGCTGATGCAAGAGCGTGACCAAGGCCAAGGCAACCAAGGGAATCAAGGTCAAGGGCAGTTCTACCATCAGCCTCAGTTTCCTACCCTCAACCAGTTCCGTGCAAATCAGCCAAAGTCTTTCAGCTACTGTGCCGAGGCCACAGACGCCGACGATTGGGTTGTGGATATCAACAAGCATTTCAAATGCAGCAATGTCAGACCTGAGGACTACGTCAAGTTCGCGTCTTTTCAGCTCAAGGATCAAGCAGCTGATTGGTTCCAGCAATATAAGGATTCCAGAGGAGGTCGGGTGATTACTTGGACTGATTTCTGTCGGGACTTTAAAGCTCACCACATTCCTACCAGTGTTGTTGAGAGCAAGCGTGAGGAGTTCCGCAATCTCAAGCAAGGCAACATGTCAGTGTACGAGTACAACAAGCAGTTTCAGAAACTTGCTCGCTTCGCTAAACAAGACGTTCCTGACGAAAAGAGTATGATCTATCAATTCAGAGGTGGCCTTAGAGAGGATCTGCAGTTAGCTCTCGTTCTTGTTGAGCCTACTCGGTTTGATCAATTCTACAATATGGCCCTCAAGCAAGAAGGTGCTCAGCTCAAGTGTGAAGCTTCTAAGAAGAGAATCAGGGATGCACTTCAGTCTTCTTCTTCCTCCCAAGTGGCAGCTAAACAACAAAAGTTCTACCTTCCTCCTCCTCCGTTCCGTCAGCCTTACCAACAGAAGAACTCAGGTGGTCGTGGATCTTCCCACCCACCCAACCCAAGCTACCAGAACAAGTCTCAGCCTCAAGCTCCAAGGTCAAATGCTCCTTATCACCGTCCGCTCTCAGAGGTGACTTGCAACAAGTGCCAGCAGAAAGGTCACTATGCGAACAAATGCTTCAACCAAAGGCACCTTCCGCCTCCTCCTCCTGTGAGATCTTCCAGCAATGCAGTGGTCAAGCATAATCCGAAGCATGCAAAGGTGAACATGATGAATGCAGCGCAAGCAGAGGATTCTTCTGATGTGATAATGGGTAATCTCTCAGTTAATGATATTCCTGCAAAAGTCTTATTTGATACTGGTGCATCGCATTCTTTCATGTCATATCCTTTTGCATCGAAGCACAGTTTTGACACAGAGGAATTACCTAAAGCTATGCAAGTTATTTCTCCCGCTAAGCGCTTGAGCTCTAGCATGATGGTTTCGAATGTCGGTATCAAGATGGGCGACTATAGATTTCTGTCTTCTCCAATTGTCCTTGGTGACTCGGACATCGATCTAATTCTCGGGATGGACTGGCTTTCTAAGCACAAGGCTCAGCTTGATTGTGCTGCCAGGGAAATTCAATTGACACACTCTTCTGAGCATGTTATCATCTATGCCGCTCGTGATGAAACCATTCGGTTGTTTTCTCTCAATGAGAAGGGCGAGCTACACGCAATCTCTCAAATTCTAGTCGTTTGTGAGTACCAAGATGTCTTTCCAGAAGAGCTTCCGGGTATGCCTCCACATTGGCCAGTCGAATTCGTTATCGATCTTGAGCCTGGCACTGAACCCGTTTGCAAGCGTCCTTACAAGCTTGGACCCGAAGAACTAAAGGAATTGAAGAAACAGCTCGATGAACAAGAGTGTCTGGGTTTGATCAGACCGAGTTCATCTCCTTGGGGTTGTGGAGTTCTTTTTGTCCAGAAGAAGGATGGCACGGACCGACTTTGCGTCGATTACCGTCCATTGAACAAGAAGACAATCAAGAACAAGTATCCACTTCCCAACATCAATGAGCTATTCGAGCAACTCAAAGGTGCTAAAGTTTTCTCCAAGCTAGACCTCCGTATGGGTTATCATCAGATTCGCATTCGTGAACAAGATATTCCCAAGACAGCATTCAGAACAAGCTATGGTTCTTATGAATATACTGTCATGTCTTTCGGCCTTGTCAATGCTCCTCCAACATTCTCTCGAATGATGAACTTCATCTTCAACCCCTACACAAATGATTTTGTCTTGGTGTATCTCGATGATATTTTGGTCTTCTCCAAGAACAAGCAGGATCATGCCAAACATTTGCGATTGGTGCTCGACAAGCTCAGAGAGCATCAATTCTATGCGAAGTTTTCCAAATGTGAGTTCTGGCTTGATGAAGTTCTTTATCTTGGTCATATCATCTCCGCCAAGGGAATTGCTGTTAATCCGGCGAAGGTTTCTGCTATTCTGAATTGGGAACCTCCTCAGAATGTCAAACAGCTTCGCAGCTTTCTTGGTCTTGCAAGCTATTGCCGAAGATTCGTTGAGAATTTCTCTAAGATTGCAAAGCCTCTTTCCAACCTCCTCCAGAAGCATGTCAAGTATGTCTGGACGCCTGAGTGTGATGTCGCTTTCAACACCCTCAAAGAAAAGCTCGTCACAGCTCCTGTCTTGACTCCTCCTGATGAATCCAAGCCATTCGAAGTTTTCTGTGATGCTTCTCTTCAAGGTCTCGGTGATGTGCTAATGCAAGAGAAGAAAGTTGTGGCCTATACCTCTCGTCAGTTGAAGCCCAACGAAAAGAACTACCCCACTCACGATCTTGAGTTGGCGGCAGTTGTCCATGCATTGATAACATGGAGACATCTCTTGTTGGGAAGGAAAGTGGACATTTTCACCGATCACAAGAGTCTCAAGTATATCTTCACTCAACCCAACCTCAACCTCAGGCAAACTCGATGGGTCGAAATGATTCAAGAGTACAATCCAAGTATTGAATATACTCCTGGCAAGGCGAATGTGATTGCAGATGCTTTGAGCAGAAAGGCTTACTGCAACAGCTTAATTCTCAAGCCCTTCCAACCGGATCTTTGTGAAGCTTTCCGCAAGCTGAATCTTCAAGTTGTTCCTCAATGCTTTCTTGCCAACCTCATAGTCTCTCCTACTTTGTAAGATCAAATTCGTGAGGCACAACTCCTGGATACCATGGTGAAGAAGGTGAAACGTGGTATTGACAAGGGCATTTCCAAATACAAGTGCTATCGCTTGGATGACAAAGATACTCTTTTCTTCGAGGATCGAATTGTGGTTCCCAAAGGCGATCTGAGAAAAGTCATCATGAATGAGGCACACAATTCCCTCCTATCCATTCATCCTGGAAGTACGAAGATGTACCATGACCTCAAGCAGTCGTTTTGGCAGACTCGAATGAAGCGAGAGATTGCTCAATTCGTGAATGAATGTGATGTCTGCAGAAGGGTGAAAGCAGAACACCAACGACCAACTGGTCTCCTCCAACCTCTTGCTATTCCGGAATGGAAGTTTGATCATATCGAGATGGACTTCGTGACTGGATTTCCCAAGTCCAAGCGTGGAAATGATGCTATCTTCGTTGTCATTGACAAGCTTACTAAAGTGGCTCATTTCCTTCCTATCAAAGAATCTATCACAGCAGCTCAGCTGGCAGAGCTATACACCTCCAGAATTGTCTCCTTGCATGGTATTCCACAATTGATCTCTTCAAACCGTGGAAGCATCTTCACTTCTAAATTCTGGGACTCCTTTCAGAAGGCCATGGGCACCAACATTCGTTTCAGCACAGCTTTCCATCCTCAAACAAGTGGCCAAGTCGAGCGAGTCAATCAAATCCTTGAAGATATGCTCAGGGCTTGTGTCATTTCCTTTGGCATGAAGTGGGAAGATTGTCTTCCATATGCCGAGTTCTCCTACAACAACAGCTTCCAAGCGAGTTCGGGCAAGGCCCCATTCGAAATTCTCTATGGCAGGAAGTGTCGTACTCCTCTCAATTGGTCCGAGACAGGTGAACGCCAACTTCTTGGCAACGACTTGATCACAGAAGCCGAAGAAATGTGCAAAGTCATTCGTGAGAATCTCAAAGCCGCGCAATCGCGCCAGAAGGGCTATTATGATGACAAGCACCGTGATGTGGCTTTTGAAATCGGAGACCATGTCTACCTCCGCGTCTCTCCAATGAAAGGCACTCGTCGCTTTGGTATCAAAGGGAAGCTTGCCCCTAGATACGTGGGTCCTTTCAAGATCATTGGCAAAAGAGGCGATCTCGCCTATCAACTTGAGCTTCCATCCAACTTTGCAAACGTGCATGATGTGTTTCACGTGTCACAGCTTCGAAAGTGCTTCAAGACTCCTGAGCGCACTATCAACTTCGAGGAAATTGACCTCCAAGAAGATCTCTCTTATCATGAGCACCCTGTTGCTATTCTTGAAGAAACTGAGCGCAAGACTCGCAACAAGTCAATCAAATTCCTGAAAGTGAAGTGGTCACACCATTCCGACCGAGATGCCACCTAGGAGCGCGAGGATCACCTCCGTTCCGAATATCCGGAGTTCTTTCAGTCCTAGATCTCGGGACGAGATCCTCTTGTAGTGAAGGAGAGTTGTAACACCCCAGATGTAACATGTCCATATTTGGCAATATATCAACTTGACCTTCATCCAATTCTTGTGGGTTTTATCATGTTTGGCCTCATCTTGTTTTGATTATGTGTGGTTTTATTCTTTTCTTTGTCATTTCCTTTTTAGCCATTTTACATTTGTGCCTCTTGTCATTTTGCATTCATCCTCATCATATAGTGCATCTTCATCTCATGCCATCTCATTTTCATTTTTGCCATTCATGTGGTTGCCATGAGCATCTTAGGCATGACCTTGTCCCCCCCTTTCAACCATTGCACCATCACTTCTCCTTCCTCCCCTTTTCCTTCCTTCTTTTATCAAGTGCTAATTTTCCTTTCTCTAATAATGTTCATCTTCTCCCTGTAAATCTTGCTCCTTGCCCTAAACCTCTCTGCCAAAGATCTCCTTATTTGAAGTTGTTTTGGTCAGGTTCAAAAATGACACAAGTTTGAATATAATTCAAACTTGTCTTATTTTTCTACCTCTAAAAATGCCCAATGCAATTTATTAAAATAGTGGATAATTCCAGGAGTTGGAGAGTATTTTCTTTATGCTCTAACTCCTCTCCCTTTTTCCTGAGATTTTCGGTTTATATTTCTGTTTATATAAATAGAAATGAAGCAGCAGCAGCCCCCCTGGGCCTCGGCCTCCCAGGCCGGCCCAGCTAGCGCACCGCGCAGCCCAGCCTTCGCGCCAGCCGGCCCGCTCGGTCCTCTCCTCCGTGCGTTTTCTCACCCACGTTAGCACGCACCCCCGCTAGACCCTCGACACGTGGTAAGATTGGCCCCGCTCGTCAGCGCCTCCCCTGTTTCCCGCACCCACTTTTTCCCTCTCCTCTCGCCGTCGCCATGGGGACCGCGAGCACGAGCGCGCGTGAGCTCGCACCGCTCGCCCTAGCCCTTATAAGCCCCAGCTTCCGTGTCCCTCGCGTCGCCTAGGGTTTCCCTCGTCCGCCGCCGACGTTTCCAGGTGAGTTTAGCCACCAGATCTGCCGCTTCCGCCCCGTCCCGAGCGCACCTGGGAGCGCGCCTCATCGCCGGCGTGCTCTCCGGCCACTCCAAACCCCGCAGTTCGTGTCCATCTTCTTCCTCGCCGTCGTCTCCTTCCACGACATCGACTACGGTGCCCGGACGACGAGTTCATTGACGTCCCCTGCTTCCTCCTACCTCTCGGTCAGAAAACGCGCCACGATTCAGAGCTTCACCTCGTCGCCGGCAGCTCGTCTCCGTCGACTACTCCGTGTCCATGGGTGAGCTGGGTAACGCACCTCCCTCTCCCATCCTTTCCCTGACATTTAGGCAACCGTAGGGCGCGTCCGATCCGTGTCTTTCCCGCGCTCGCAGTGCTCCGGCGTTTCTGAATTTGTTGGTGCAGTGCGGTGCAACCGTAGCGTGTTTTGCGTGTCCCCGCTCCGGTTCCCCCTCTTCGTGCTCCCGTAGCGCGCTCGCGCACTCGTTTACGCCTTCGCGCGCACCCTGCAAGCCTACCGCAGCTCCGGCGAGTCCCTCTGCCGCTCGCCGCGGACGCCATGGCCCCGAGTCGAGCAACTGCTCGAGCTCGAGCGCCCCTGCTTTCCCTCGTAGATGCGGGCGTCCTTTTTCCCTTTCCGCACGGCCGCCGGAGGCCCTGTGCCCACTGGTTGCCGCCGTTGCCCTCACCGGCATCGTCGTCCTCTCTGTTTGCAATAGAGTTGCGCGACCTGGTGCCTATCTAAAAGGGGCCGAAGCCCTTTCCATATCAGTAGCGCCCGCCTAGCCCAGTGGTTGCAGTAGCAGAGCCACACCGGGGAGATCCGGGTTCGATTCCCCGCGGCTGCATATTATCCCCCCCTTTTTATCCATTTCTTGCACTGTGCGTATGACAGGGTGGCCCCACCTGTCATACTCTCTTAGCCTGTCTGTTTTTTTATTTATTTTATTTATTTATTTTTATTATTATTAAGTGTTTTATTTCTGTTCCTGCGAATATACCATTTCTGGCATGTAGTACCTTTCCATTTCGGGCAAGTCCAATTCTGGACGTTTCCAATTATGGAAAATGCCATTTCTGTCATATTCCATTTAGGACAGGTTTTAACTTAATGCACTTGTGAATATTTTTCTACAGCAACCCTAACATATTATATATGTTTTTGGGGTAGAAAAATCCCACCAATCCAGTGGTGGCATTAGTTTCTGCATTTGAGCAAGTTCTTGAACAAGTCATTTTACATCATGTTGTTGTCTTGTCATTTTTATGTGGTTTATTTCAAGCATGCTATGAGGTTGTTTTGCACAAGGATAGCTTCATTTTCATGCCTACTTCATGCTAGTACTTGTTCCATGCCATGATATGCCTGTTAGTGAGTTAATCAAGATTGTAAAGATGTCATGTTGAATCTGTTTTTGCCATGCCCTGAAACTTCACTAAGTCTGGAACTGTTAATAAAACTTACTATGTTTACATGGGTGCCATCGTTTCTTATGGTCCTTTTTGGCTTATGGTCAGTAAGGGACTTTTGATCTATGCTTTGAGTAGAATCATGTCATGCCTTGTTTTGCTATTATAAGTTCCTGTGGCAGGTTGGTTGCTTGCTCTAAACATGCCTTCCTGATGTTAATTTCTGGCATACTAGTATTTTCGCTAAGTCTGTGAACCTGATATTTTTTACACTTTCACCATGCTGGATTGAGCCTGTTATGATGTGATTTAGCCGTAGCTCAGTGTTTCTCTTTTGTTAAGCATCTCCTGTAGATCACTGTCATATGCTTTGTTCTCATGTTGGGGTGTTGTAGCATAGTTTCTTGTTGCATGCTAAGTAGCATCGTGCTGTTAAACGCAGATTTACGTCATTCTTGTTTTGCTTGTCATTTGCAAACCGTGCATCCGATTCCGGTGATCTTTATATCGATTTCAACCGAAATCATCTCATCTTTCCAGCGGCATACTTGGTTTGCCAAGTTGATGCCTTGTTCATCATTTTCCTTCCGGAGCACACATATGCATTGCATATCACATCTCGCATAGCATGTCATGTATTGCATCATATTGCTTGTGCATTGCTCCTTGTTTGATTGTTGTTTCATTGCTTGTGTTCTTGCTTTGGGTAGAGCCGGGAGACGAGTACGTGAACGAGGAACCTGTTGAGAACGCCTACGAGGATCAAGCCTTCGACAACTCTGAGAACCTTGCAGGCAAGATGACCATACCTTCGATATCACTTCTATCTTTGCTTGCTAGATGCTCGCTCTTTTGCTATGCCTATGCTACGTTACCTACCACTTGCTATATCATGCCACCCATATTGCCATGTCAAACCTCTAACCATCCTTTCCTAGCAAACCGTTGTTTGCCTATGTTACCGCTTTTGCTCAGCCCCTCTTATAGCGTTGCTAGTTGCAGGTGAAGATGAAGTTGGTTCCATGTTGGAACATGGATATTTTGAGATATCACAATATCTCTTATTTAATTAATGCATCTATACACTTGGTAAAGGGTGGAAGGCTCGGCCTTATGCCTGGTGTCTTGTTCCACTCTTCCCGCCCTAGTTTCCGTCATACCGGTGTTATGTTCCTTGATTTTGCGTTCCTTACGCGGTTGGGTGATTTATGGGACCCCCTTGACAGTTCGCTTTGAATAAAACTTTTCCAGCAAGGCCCAACCTTGGTTTTACCTTTTGCCACCTACACCCCTTTTTCCCTTGGGTTTTCGCGAGCCCGAGGGTCATCTTTATTTTAGCCCCCCCGGGCCAGTGCTCCTTCGAGTGTTGGTCCGAACTGAGCTGCCTGCGGGGCCACCTCGTGGAAACTCGAGGCTTGGTTTTACTCGTAGCTAGTCTCATCCGGATGTGCCCTGAGAACGAGATATGTGCAGCTCCTATTGGGATTTGTCGGCACAATCGGGCGGCTTTGCTGGTCTTGTTTTACCATTGTCGAAATGTCATGCGAACCGGGATTCCGAGACTGATCGGGTCTTCCCGGGAGAAGGTTTATCCTTCATTGACCGTGAGAGCTTATGATGGGCTAAGTTGGGACACCCCTGCAGGGTATTATCTTTCGAAAGCCGTGTCCGCGGTTATGAGGCAGATGGGAATTTGTTAATGTCCGGTTGTAGAAAACCCGAAGTTGACCTTAATTAAAATACATCAACCGCGTGTGTAACCGTGATGGTCTCTTCTCGGCGGAGTCCGGGAAGTGAACACGGTGTTGGAGTTATGTTTGACGCAGGTTGTTCTAGGATCACTTCTTGATCGCTACTAGCTTCACGACCGTGACTTGCTTTTCTTCTCACTCTCTTTTGCGATCGTAGCCACCATATATGCTAGTCGCTTGCTGCAGCTCCACCTCATTACACCACCCTTCCCTTAAGCTTAAATAGTCTTGATCTCGCGGGTGTGAGATTGTTGAGTCCCCGTGACTCACAGATTCTACCAAAACAGATGCAGGTACCGATGATACCAGCGCAGAGGGCGCAACTGAGCTGAAGTGGGAATTTGATGAGGCCCTTGGTCGTTACTATGTTTCATTCCCAAACGATCAGTAGTGGAGCCCAGTTGGGACGATCGGGGATCTGTGTTGCATTTGGGGTAGTCTTCTTTTATTTTGGTTCCGTAGTCGGACCTTGAGTGTAAACTTAATGATGGATGTTTTATTTATGTATTGTGTGAAGTGGCGACTGTAAGCCAACTATGTATCTCTTTTTCATTATGTATTACATGGGTTGTGCGAAGATTACCTCACTTGCGACATTGCTTTCAATGCGGTTATGCCTCTAAGTCGTGCTTCGACATGTGGGAGATATAGCCGCATCGAGGGCGTTACAATTGTTTTGATAAGTTTCAAGTTAGAATGATGATTAAGTGAAATTGAAATAATTGTTAGTCTTGCGACTAAAGGACCTGATTGCTGGAGCAAGGAATCACAACTCAATCAAATAAGCCATCCCAGATACAAAAGTTGCATTAAGAAAAGATATATATGAAATCGTGTTTTCGTTATTGATGCATGCATTAGTAATTAGTCGAACTTGCTTGAGAAACATATCACTGCATTAGTAATTAGTCGAACTTGCTTGAGAAACATATCACATTTGTGCATGGTTATTTTCTGATTATTACATAATTGTTTTAATCTGAATCAGTGATACATGAATGACAGATGCATGGACTACAACAAATTAAATAAAAACCATGATTGTCCTTTTGGAACTAAGTCGTACTTACTTGTTCGTGCTTTGTTCTGTGGGGTTCTCTTCTTCCTTGCTTGCATCTCCATGGAGATGTAATGGCCGTTGTGCCCCCATCGCTGCCTTGCAATAGCGTAGGAGGAGGATGTGGCGCCGATGCTCAACATCAAGGAGGGTGTATTGGCAATATACACATTCGTGTGCAGCCCCAGCGGTAGGAATCAGTTTGAATATAATAGCACTTAATTAAACCAAATAAATGAATGAAAGCATTTATAAAAGCTCCTTCCCTTGTATTGCTTTAATGTTGCTAGTGCAAAAAATAGACTGATAAGTTGAATAAAAATGTGTATATTAAAATGGGTATACCTTAACTAAAACTATAATAAATACATCTGCACCATATAACTAAATTTAAAGTGCTTAGATCCAAAATAAAAGTGCTCAGACTTTCACATTAGCACAATTACTCTGCACTTCTGTAAATTAATTACGGCCACCAAACAGTGCAAGGAAAATTTTAATCAACATGAAAGATGAACAGTACTGAAAGGCGATAACCAAGTCATGCTATTTATTAAAGAATAAAGATGCCATGAGTAGTACACATCAAGATTAAATCAGTGACCCTGTATAAGCCGTTGGCAGTGCAGCAGCATCAACTCAGGCAATCATTATAGGCAGTCCAAGTTGTTCGCATTGTTTTAGACCGGAGAAATTGATTGCACAATTGCATCAGCTACAGTACAGAATTGCCTCACGTATAAGTCATAACATCAATACTCTAATGTATGACCAAACGATCAACGACTGTTGAGAAAAACAAACCGGCTGATCCGATTAGGATGGAGATCGATACGAACTGAATGGCGAAAACAATGAAGATCCCAGATGTGACAAATATAAAAAATGACTTAAGATGACAAATTAGATGAAGCCTCGCTGTTCAGTCTGTCAATGACGAGGAATCCTTGTGCTTGATGACGGCGACAGTGTCCATGGCATGGATTGACCGAGACCAATGACTTATGGGTAGAAACAAAATAGTTTTGTTGCAGAGCCGGAACTAACACAGAGGAGCTAGAGGAGAGTATCCTCTCGAGCACTCCCTAAATTGGTTGTTGCGGCCGCCGCGCGAGCATATCTTGATGGTGATGTTCTACGTACCGATACATGCATGTATGTACCACGCATGCTAGCAAGAAAGTCAACCGCATCAAGCCGTCGATCTTGGCACAAACCCGGGAGACGATGGCGGCTGTGATGCCGTCGTCGCCAGGATGAGGATGCATCTACGCCTCGCTTATACGTTTTAAATTCAAACTGAAAGCATAAATTCCCAGGAAGAAAGCATATTGTGATGGTGAACCCGACAAAGTCAATCCCTACTTTATTATTAATTAGGGAGAGATTGTTGTAAACACAACATTGGGTTCACATACTTAACCCGTGTTATAGCTAATAACATTTAGCATTATAGAATCTTTGCAATTTGAACCGACTCAAGATGGCTGCGTTGACATGCAAAGGAGAAAACAACATTGGAAAGTCGGCACAGAATTTGTTAATCGGAACATTCAATTGAAGCCTGAAGTGCACAACTTCTAGTTCTTATTCTCCATTACCGTTACCACAATTTCAATTCACACACTCAAGTGATCATGCCCTGTTACATATCGGTCCATGTCACGATGGCGAGTGTGTGTCGTCCGCCACAGGCAACGTAGTTCGCTTGCCATAGCCCTTCGGAGCTGGTGCTGGTCTTTGGTGGCGGCAAGTTTATGGGCACTTCCATTGGGTGACCCGTAGTCACCTTCCTACCGTCGCCTAGACGGCCATGATCGCCCCTCCCATACTGCAAACAAAGAAAGGGAAAAAGGATGAGCATAAATAAAGCTCATTAATAAAGAAATCCACTGGATACATACAGTAATGTACGTAGTATTCAAATGTTCGTACAAGAGGAGGGCTTATCAGCAAACATTATTGGATTGTCAGCAATATGACCTTTCGAAGCTAAAGAAAACAGTGGGGTTTCTAACAAACATGGTAAAGAAAATAATTTTTAAAACATACACGTTTTGCTCTTTACTCCCTCCGTAAACTAATATAAGAGCGTTTAGATTACAAACACTCTTTATATTAGTTTAAGGAGGGAGTACCTAACCTAAGCAGTACTAACTTGTGACACGGGTGATAATTATACAACTTTTTCCAAAAAGGAGGATTATCCCCGGCCTCTGGATATCACATGAATCATGATGTTTTCAAAGCATATCTATGACCCTGAGAATATGAAAATTCTTCAAGCAATTCATATTACTAGCGCAGATAGCCGCTTCATACGAGGAGGATTTGTGGCTCTCGTAGCATTAAAAAATATATCAGGAAATTTCAAAAAATTCTGAAATTTTGGAATATTAAACCTGGGTGCCCATTGTACACCCATATTCAGTTTCGTAGGGAATGGACCGTATTTCCTTCGCCACAGATACTACCACGGGCACCCATTCTCCGCGAAACGGAATACGGGTGTACAACGGGCACCCAGGTTTGATATCCCAGAATTTCAGAATTTTTTGAAATTTTCTGATATTTTTTCTTAATGCTATACTCATATAGGGGTGTGTGGCACCTAAGAGCTGCAATGCATTATCTTCGTGCGATGCCTATAATAGAGGTACCCATTTCGACTGGTTACAATGCTCAGTGAAACAATATCAATTAATAACAATGCATTATCTTCGTGCGAAACCATATTTTGTCTGTCCTAGTTCTGGTAAACCCAAAATAGCTTTAAAACTATGTTTAATTTATTTTATCTGCATAGCTAACACCTCCAAAAGTTGCTTATTCTAGCTGACATATCCAAAAAGATATTTACAAGTAGTGCGTGTAAGCAACTCCAAATTTTCTACTTACAGAGAACATTCGGCCATCACTGGTTAGCACAACTGAATGGGTCCCTCCACATGATACCTGCAAGCATTTAGAAGAGTGAACCCTGGTGCTGAACTTGGAAACAAACCTCAGTCAGACGCTTATAGGCGACAGACAATCAAGAAATTCAATACAACATTTCAGGCCCATGTTAAACTACCTGAACAATATCCTCTCCAGCTAGAAGCTGAACCTTTAGCGGCACCATGTGACTGCTCTTATCATCCCCAAAGCCGAGCCTCCCATGTTCTCCTCTTCCCCAAGCATATACCTGCAGAGACCGCAAAACAGATGATTGTGCCAAAGCATATTCAAGCTCGAGCAGTACATATATGGAAAATGGGTAGTTCCAACTAAAGAGTTAAAAATACATTTTCCTTCATCAGTTTAACAATCACGAATTTGGAAACGGACTCATTTCTTCTAATTTATGCATAGCAATTACCAAAATACATTTGTTTCAAACCTAGAAGATTCGCAATTGCCCATTGAACAAAACTTCAGAATAGTAAATACATGCTTCCTAAATTTAGTTTTCAACTGATATATTCACCATGTCAATTCGCTGTTATCTCTTAGCCTTCTTGCTCTGATGGCAGTACCACACCAAATGACAGTTGCATTGTGCTTCTCTTCTCATCATTATTCCAGTGGTCACAACTAATAGCTTCCTGCATCCATACACATTTGCATGTCCGCCCTACTATTTATGCAGAAAATTTGGAACGAACTAGGTGTGACCTAACTGAGCAGCCAACATTGAGCCAGTCAGTTATTTGCATGTCCGCCAACATTGAGCCAACAGATGAGCTCAACTTCTTCAAAGCTCAAGTCTAGTTAGCTTTATATCTTTGCCGGAGTTTCTTATGGACATATTTTGATCATGAACAGAAGGAATAACAAACTTGTCAGATTATATTGATTCTCAAGCCCGTTAAAAGTTATGACATGAATGTTCTCGGTCAAGAACTATCTGGAATCAATCAACCTTCTCTACTCTTCTATTGCTATACATACTAGTGTATAGGGAGAGATCAGGTGCTCCAGCGCCTTAGATGCTCCGGTGATACGAGCTATCGGAAGTCATTGGATCTCAGATCCGAATGCACCTAGGGGACTCTGAACATTTCTCAAAAAAGCCCTTCGAAAGTCTGAGAATAGCGTGCAAGTGTAGTAGCCCCTCAGATGTCGCTGGATCTGGGATCCGATGACCCGGAAGCTCGTATCACCTACGACGCTGGAGCACCTGATATTCCCCCTAGTGTATATGGGCCGCACACGCACACGCACACCTCAAGATGGACGATAGATATCCATAATCCACGTCTTGTCACATGCTGACAAACACTCTTTTGTTCCTGACCCCTTCATTATGCAATCAGCTATTTTTCCACGGAAGTAACATGGATTAGCTTCAGTGTTCCCTCGTCAAGCCTCTCTTTTATGAAAAAAACGATCTAGACATGCTTTGTTCGGTCATGCCGAACTAGATAATTTGCGATGTTGATTGCTGACTTGTTATCACACCCGAGCTTCAGTGGTCCTCTCCTTAGTAGCCTTAACTCTGATATGAGGCCTTTCATCCACAGCATCTCGCACAAACAAAAATACATTGCTCTATATTCTGCTTCAGTTGTAGATCAGGAGACCACCGGCTGCTTCATCCTCCTCGAAGGTTTACTCCAACAAAGACACAAAAGCCAAATGTTGACCTTCTGGCATCAATGCAACTAGCCCAATCAGCATCACAGTAGCCCTCTACATTTAAGTGCCCATTGGCCTTAAACAATAGACCTCTTCCATGACTCCCTTTTAGATAGGGCAATATACAGTGTGCTGATTTCTTGGGCCACGCATGTAGCGGATGACCACACTCACTGCATAGGATGTCAGGTATCATGTGGCACAAATAGATGAGCCAGACTACAAGCCATTTGTAGCTCTCCCTACAATTGGACTTCCAGATCGTGCATACGATTGATGATTTGGCTCGATAGGAGTTGAAGCAGCTCGACACCCAAGTATTCATGCACCACTAAGGTCCAAGACATACTTCAGCTGCAAGAGAACTATCCTTTCGAGGACGTTGCAGTTTCCACTGCCTAGAAAATACCTCTGTTGGCCAAGGTCCTTAATCTCAAACTCTTTGCTTAACGTCTGCTTTAATTGTGACATCTCAACAGTATCACCCCTTATAATAATGATATCATCCACATATACTGCAAGAACTGTGATATGCCTGCCGGAGTTGCGCTGTAACTATCCCATACCACACATAGCACAATGAAATTGATCAAACCATGCCCATGGAGATTGCTTAAGCCCATATAATGACTTTCTCAACCTAAGGAACTTTCAATGAGTTTGAGATGTACCAAAACCAGGTGGAATTTCCATGTACACTTCCTCATGAAGATTACCATGCAAAAAAAATGCATTTTTCACATCCAGCTGGTATGAAGGCCAACCCAAATTTACTGCACGTGATATCAAAGTTTTCAGGGTACTCCTCTTTGCCACAGGTGGCCTTATGTCTCTCCATCTTACCATTTGACTCTTGCTTCACGATGTAGACCCATTTGCAATTAACTGCCTTTTCCCTTTTGGAAGCTCTACAAGCTCCCATGTATTATCTACTATATCTAAATAGATGATCCCCACTAGCTGATTTCTCTGCGCTCTCGTGCAGCCACGTCATCATAATTTTTTCCAACCGTTTGATTGACCACAGGTGGCTCAGATCTGCAGTGCAAGTGTTGATCCCCCTGTGCCCCACGCCCCTCCTGTTGACTCCATCGTCTCCTCGCCTTCCAAGAACACTCATATCCTTTGCTGTTCAGCTTCCCCAATTGATGCGCCGTCCTCTTCTCCTTCCATCCCTCCCCGCCAATCCCTAGATTTCCCATCATAAACACACATGAAACAGATGGCAGCATGCGAACATCACCTGTCGAGGGATTTTATTGCTCATCTCCTTTCGGTGACGGACGAATTGGAGGCCATGCCGCCACCACGAGGCGGCTGCATCTTCTTCCTCCCGAGCGCATGCGACACATTGGAACAACACCTCACTGAGCACCACCTCACCTACGGTGAGGCACTGGTCGTGGAGGTGGACCTGCTGGCGCTCCTCCACGCCGCCGCCGCCGCCGCCGAGCTGTCCCACCTAAACCTTGTGGGGACATAGCATCCAATACCATGTGATCCGTCAGCATCTGGCCATGAGGCCAAGGCGGAGATGATCCGTCGCTGTTCGCAAGAAAAAGGCCATGGTACCTGCTCCTACTTCCTCTCCTTCATTCCGCCTACCCAGGATTGTTCAGTAAGAAATTAGTTCATTGACTGCAAGCTAGATTATATGTTATCTGTAAATAATATCCCTAATTCGTTTTGTAATTAGGACATTCAACCTTGGCAGGAGCCTTATACACATTTAAGGCTGAAGAATAGACCACTCCGACTGGTAACTTTGCACCGGGTTCCTCTTCTGCTAAATCAAAGATCATAACGTACGGCATGTACCAGACATAAAAATAGTTTCTACAAGGAGATGGTGTGCAGTTATTTTGTCCCAGTGAATCTATCTTATGCCGGAGTATGTATGTCTGAATTTTGTTTGCAGTTTATGGAAGCTGACGGGAAAGTGTACATGGACATGAGGTACTGCTTTCAGATAAGGAGCAGCCTAACTAAAAAAGAGTCTGTACAACTTTTGGTTCTACATTGTGGCTTCAAGGACGTTCCAGGTAATCAACGATCTGATGATCTCGAGTGAAGTAGATCTCTGAATCCTAATTGCTTGAAATATCTGAATTTGCATGTTATTCTATCTGAACAATTAACCTGCCTGCCTTATCAGCTATCACACGTTGCACTATGTCCTCTCCGTTGCACTGGCGAGTGAGCAGGTCGCCATCCCTTACACAGGATCCAGCCATCGTCCGCGTTGTAGGCATTGTCACACACTAATTGTTTTTTGCTGGTTGGATATAGATTTGTTTGGATGATTTGTGTTGCTGCTGCTTATTTAAAATTTGATTATTCTTTGACTATTTGTTTTGATTTAATTAGTAATACCAACATCTTGGCGCTGCATACGTCTACTAAAATGAAGTAACCCATTCTCATGTTGTTTGTGCAGATTTTGTTTTGTCATGTCAAACAAGGTAGTTAATGAAAATTCAATTCAAGCAGGCTGCAAGTAAGGTGGACCAGTGTAATCTTTATAAGGTAATCAAAAGAATAATCCCATGTCCGTCATGTTGTTTCTACATATGTTATGTTTTAGTCAATTTTTTTACTCTGTGATTTAAACATTATTATTGTTTCATGTAAGAAAGCTATAAAATAATGTACTAGCATGATTTCTATAACCATACATGTTAATATACATAAATGTTAGAGGTTGTGCTTCTTTCTCATTGCCAAGTTGTTTTCTACACAGGAAGTTAGTACAACAAAGCAGAAAAGCAAAGACATGGTAGGCAACATCCAAAGGAGCAAACTTTTTTTGAGAAAACGCAAAGTGATTTTTGCGTTTCATTGCATTGAAAAGGTGAGAGAGAGTACATGCCTCCTAGGAGGTTATATTTAGAGGGTCCTAGCGCCTCCGACCAAAGGAGCAAACTAACAAATGTTCAAGTAATTTGTCGGAGAGTCTTATTTGGCTGTGTTTCTCATGTATCAACTTGATTTTCTTGCCTTGAATTCCTTGCAGTATAAATATTTTGGCATATTTAGATGTAGTTTTAATGTATAAATATTTTGGCATATTTAGATGTAGTATATTGGTGCTTGCAGTTGAACTCCACAACAATGACACATTATCAATGCCATTTGTTTTCACATTAAGAGGCTCTGTACAATTGTTCACTTATTATTCCCGTTGCCATCCACAACCAAGAGCTATCCATTTTATGTAGTCATGTTTTATTTTTTATTTTAATCAATTTATAACCATAATTTACCACAGCAACGCGCGGGGTATCATCTAGTTCTTCTAAAGGGCTGGCATCTCCATCATCGCTTCATCCCACTCAGGATCTTGCGTTGCTGCTCTCCAATCAGTTGGGATTACCAACGATTGTTAGGAGGCAATGAAGGCTCTATACCTAGGTGACGGTGAGTCATATGACGCATAGTTTTCACTTTTCAGTATCATGCTCAAAACCGTACCTTCCAAGAGGATTTCCTGCCCCAGCTCATGGTTCTTTCCTTAAGGCAATAGGCACATTCATTCAATCATCTATGACACACAACTGACTCTTAGATGAGTCCACTTCATCAAGTACTGGAATCTGATGTCGCTGATGTTGCTCCCCCTGCAATTGGACCTCGCCAACTACTGGAATTTATTGTTCATGTTGCAATTTTCTCCTTGCATACGCCACTAAATTTGACTCCTCATTTGGCTTTCTCCATCTCTCTTCACTCATAGGTTTTCTTCTTGTATACACCCTCAAAGTTTCTTCCTCGTTTGCCTTTTTGAATCTTTCCTCACTCATACGACATGGAACTGTACCAATCACAACTCTCGATGGTTCCTCTTTCTCCACCGGCTTTGCTGCAGCTTCATCCTCTCGGTCGCCGCCACCTTCGTACTTCCTACTCTTGCTTCCATCCGACCACCAGGACCCAGCATCGCTGCCAACTGCCAAGACAAGTGCTGCCGTCTCCTCCGGCAGACCCACTCTCTCACACTGCCGGCCGCCGGCTCCATTCCCGCACAACTACTCCGCCTGGGCCTGTTGGCCTTTTCCCGGAGCTTGTTCCCCGCTGCGCTGACACCCTGGGCGCCCGGAGCTCCACCCCATGCTACTGATTCACCACGGGCGACCTGCAGAACCCAACATCTTCTCCCACCTGTGCTCTGACACAATCTTGTCGTTCAGGAAATATCTAGAATCAGTCAACCTTCTCTATTCTTCTCTCTTGCTTTGCATGCTAATGTATATGGGCCACATGGGCCAGGTAACACACACACACACACACACACACACACACACACACCAGCCAACAGTGGACAACACCCTTCATGAATAATCCTAGTATGCGAGAACTAGTACGCGAGAACAGTTTGTTGCTCCCTATAGCCGTGTCGTCTTTCATCAAAATAAAATGAAATAGAACTGTGTCAAAACTGGCCGTTCGGTCAGAGAACAACAAAGCCTTTCAGTCCCAAACAAATTGGCATAGGGTAGAGTTGAAACCCATAAGATCTCGAAACATGGTTCTGACACGTGGGTAGCTAACTTCCACGCAACCATGTCCATGGCTGGTTCTTTGGTGTTATTCCAGTCTTTCAGGCCTCTCTTTACGGACCCACCCATGTGAAGTTTGGTCTACCCCGATCTCTCTTGACATTATCAGAATGCTTTATCCTTCCGTTATGCACCGGCGGTTCGGTTAGAGTAAATAAATTTTATCATATGATGATAAACCAGTTTACAGAAAGAAAGAAAAAAGGAAATACCTCTCCTTCTTTAGTTAATGCGGCTGAATGCCAACCTCCAGCAGCAATGTCAACCTGCAAATAGACGTGGAAAATATAAAACAAGAAACAAGAAACAGAAACAGGACTTTAAGGATTCATAGGCCTGGTAAGGAAAATATGTGTGCAAAAGTATTTGTGATTTATCAGCATCTAGTGGTAGCCTGGTAGGCCATAATCAATATGAAATTGTTTACATAGGCAACATCGAACAAATGTAAGTTCCACAAAAATGGCAGAAATTCAACGATCAGTACCAGAGGTGCTAGATGCTTAACTTACTGCGAGTCAACATGAATTAACCTGGGATCCAATGGACCAACCTTTTTTTTTTGCTCAGCTAGAGTCTAACCAAGCCTTGAACCAGGCTTGTTAGGTAACATCTTCATACACCTCATTAATGTTCAACTTGATTTAGAAAGGATGTCGGAAATAAGAAGCAACAATCCAGTGTGGCTCACCAATGAGAGGTTAGATAGCCCTTCAACACGGATAGGTTGTGATCTCGGTTGGGTATCTCCAATCCCCAGCTGGCCATATTCATTATTACCCCATGCCCACAAGATTCCGTCTACTGACAGTGCCAAATTATGGAATGCCCCTACAGCAATCATGCTCACTTGTTCAAGCCCTTGCACACGTACTGGCGTAGATATTTTTTTGCTGAAAAGAAGACTAACATCGTCAATACTATGATACGAGGACAAACACACCAAAAATATAAAAATGGTTGATGATTTCAGTTGAAGTCACAGGCGCCATACATATCACCCGGAGGCCACGGTTGTCCCCATGTCCAGACATGGCCTTCTTGTGTCAAAACCACTGAGTGAGTCCCCCCCGCAGCGACCTAGAGTCAATGAAAGAAAACAGTAAACCAGAAGTTAATGATGTTGAATGGAGAGCAGGAGTGAAGGACTGAAAAGTTCTAGCATCATTTTACTAGAACATCAGTATTTCATTTGGAGATGACATACTGTAACAGTTCTAACAAAAAGTTATCCTATGTGTTCTCCCAGCCTAACACATGTTGGCAACAAGCATATGCTGATGTTGACACTAAGATGCAAAAAATTGCTAGTCCCAATCCTTAAAACATGCATAAAAATGACTAAAATCCCAAGAACATTGGGACTGGTGTAAGTAGTACATGATAGGAATCTGATTCCATTCCACTCACTTGCCGAACTTTGAGCTTGAGAGCGCATCGCTGTGGGATGGGGATGTCCCTCCTGAGTGCCCTTGTGCCATCTTCCTTCCTCTCAGGCTCCTCCCCGCACTGCCCATATTCGTTGCCCCCTGGAACATGGGCGCACATGTCATGTAATCAACCAATTCCGAAAAGAAAAAACCCACAACCAATTCAAGAAACCGAGTCCCCTTACCCCAAGCGTAAGCCCGGCCCTTGTCGTCCACCGCGAGGCAATGTCACCCGCCGATCGCTGCCTGGCACCAAAACCCAATGACACACGCATTACAAAAGAAGCGAATCGCATTTCAAAAGAGTGATCCTGCGCTCACCTGCACGATCTTGACCCCGATGAGGGCGTCTGACATGCGCCGGGGAGCTCTCTGTCTTGGTCTCCGGCGGGTGCCCGAGCGTTCCCCGCTGATTCCACCCCCAAGTGAAGAGCTGCAGAGAAACGGCGGCCGCCAGCGAGAAACCACATCAAAACAAACACTGTACTGTATAGAAAGGAAAGGAGTGCAAGGAGGAAGCGTACGCTGCCGTCGTTGCATATGGCGAGGGAGTTGCGGCTGCCGGCTACGACGGCGGAGACGGCGTACGCATCCAGAGCGCCGATGCAGCGGGCCCAGTCCTTCTCGTCGCATCGGCCCATGCCCAGCTGCCCGTCTTCCCCCGTACCCCTGCAAAACCCAACGAAATCAGGCGCCACCATCTCAGGGACAGAGCGGCCGGAGGGGGCGAGCGAGGGGGCGTCACCATGCGAGGACGGCTACGGGGCGGGAAGGCGGCGCCATATGGGGTGGGGGGAGGGGGCGGCTCGGGGTCTGAGGTGGCCGGGAAGCGGTGGGGAGAGAGTAAAATGCATTAGTGCACCCTAAACTTGCTGGTTAGGACCAAGACGGTCCTCAAACTCTGAAACTGTACTAGTACGGTCCTAATACTTGTTCATACGGTGCTCATACGGTCCTCCAATTTGAGTCACAGGTCCTGGCGTACCTGAAACATACGAGTTCGCTGTACAGAGCGTATTGGGCTGGCCATGTCAGCGTTCGTAGGGCCCACTAGTCAGTTGACTTGGTCTCCGGTGGGCAGAAATCCCCAATACGCTCTCAAATCCCTAACCCTCGCACACTCCCGCGGCGCCCAAATCCCTCCATCCGCCGCCGTACTCACGTAGCCGGCGCCACACTGCCGCCCCAAATACCTCCTTTCGCCGGACTCCCGCACCCATGGGTGGCGCGAGCGTGACCGTGAGCTCGGTCTCAGGCGAGGGCGGCAGCCTCGTATCGTCTCTCCCGTCGGGCGTAGTCGTCGCTGCCCCGCCTGTCGTCAGCCGTGCTTCCGATCGGAGACCGGCCACGTTCTCCTTCCGCGGCCGGCTTCCCTGGATGAGCTCGTTGGTGCTCGCGACGGCTGTCGGCGATGGTAGTTCAGCGGTGACGCTCAGCGCTTTTGGCAGCCATGGAGAAGAAGTGCACTGTCCTGCCGCAGAGGTGGGCATGGAGGTGACCTGTCGCTATACTTCCCGTCGTCAGACAAGTGCAACATGACCCATTAGTTCACCACAATGCTGGGTAGTGTGGATGGCAATGACGGCTCAGGTGATGCTCTTTGAGGAGTGCATCAAGTGTGTGTCCTGTTTCTGTGTCCAGTGCATGAAGATCATGTACTTGTGTGTGTCAAGTTGCTATGGCTTTTGTAAACCAGTTGTTGTATGTATGGAGCAACTTGTGATTTTAGTTTATGAGTGAAATGAAATGAACTTATTTGAACTAGATTTTTGTGAAATTTTAGCATGAAAATGAACAATACTTGCTAAATGTAAATGGCGAAACAAAATCAACGATGTTGATGTTGACTGCATTTTGGTTTATAGAACTGGAATAGAATAACAGTACAGACCGCTACTGGCACAATGCACTGTTTAAATTAAAGCACACATAAACATGATTTTTGCAGCTGAAAAAATTGGGTAATTAAGTTCCACAGTATAAATAACACATGGTCTGCAATAGTAGTTTCCTAATCAGAAGACACCTCTTACACTTCATGGTCAGCACAATGATCATAAACAAAACATTGCCATTACAAGTTTTGCACCTGATCATAAGCAGAAACACAAAAAGAGATGAAAATCATTCCAAACTTCACATCCCTTTACCTAAATTCGTCGAACATGTTAACCTTTCTAGGTTTCTTAAAACATGTCATGTTCTGATTGGTAGGTGCAGTTTTTTTCTTTGTCTTGTTTCCTTGAACAACGCAAGGATTAAATCTTGCCTCCTCAATCCTTGAACTAGTTCCTGCAGCTCTTTCTTTCATTTGTTCCTCCAACACGGCTTGCTTCCTTACTTGATCTGCCATTTGGTCATCCATGGCTTTCTTGTTTGTTTCTTCAGCTCTCCTCTTTCTCAGCTCCCATTCTTCATTCCTTGTTGTGTCTTGTTGATTGTTCTGCTGCTCCCAAGCATTTTGCCTTGCAGCCTCCTCAGCCTCCTTAAATTTTCTCCAACTCTCCTGCCTCTCAAACTCCTCTGCTTGATGTATCAGAAAAGCTGCCTCCTCCTGCTGGTATTTTGTATTTGCAATCATTTTCTTCTCCTCTGCAATCCTTCTCTTCTCCTCGGCCTTCTTTTGTTTTTCTATCTCTGCATTTCTTTTTCTCTCATCCATCATTTGCCTTTTCTTCTCTGCCATTTCAAGTTTCTCCTCTTGGGCTTTTTTCTTTTTTTCCTCAGTAGCTCTTCTCTTCTCTTCTGCAGCAAGTCTCTTTTCCTCTAGTATAGTTTTTTTCTTTTCCTCAGCTGCTTGTTTCTTAGCTTCCAGCTCTTCCTTTCTCTTTTGAGCTGCAAGCTTAATTTTGTCCTCTTCTTCTTTCAACTTTGCCATTGCTGCTTCAAACTTTGCTAGGTCTGCAACTTCTCTTTTCTCAGCTGCGGCTCTCAGCTTTGCCAATGCTAGAACCTCTCTTTTCCTGTGAACATTGCCCTCCTTTGTTGCAGTAGTAGGGATAACTGGTGGCTGAGACATGATGTGCTCCTCTATGAAAACAGAATTTGGTAATGGACCTTGATGGACTGCTTCCCTCTGGCTTGCTTCCCTCTGGCTTGCTTCTCTCTGAAATATAACTCAATTCTGAGGATCATACATGAACTTGCTATGTGTAATGAAAATAAATTACTATAAGTACCTCCTGTGTTAAAATATTAATTATCTCAGGCTGATACAAATGTACTGGCTCTTGAATTAAACCTTCTGTCCGCTGATTCTGTTCCTACAAACAGTAAAAGCATGGCAATTTTTACATGTTGAAGCATATAATTAGAAACATAATGAAGATCATGAAGCTAGATATAGGGCCTCACCTGAGTGACAACTGCTTCTTCCTCATCCGAGGAGGAGGAAACATCAGGCTCTGCCCTCACTCTGACCCTTTCAGATTTTTTCTTTGGTTTTAACCCTAATTTGAAGTCCATACAACCACCAATGTTATGGCCAGCAACTCCACAATAGCTGCAATGGATTATTGCCCCTGCCCTTGTAATTTTTACTCCTTTTTTCCCTTGTTTCTCTTCTGGCTGTTTTCTCCTGTTCTTCCTCCTCCTTCCTTTCTGCTTTACCAATGGTGGTGGTGCGATAGTTCTGCCATTCATTTTGCTCCACTCACTAATATCTCGGCATGGCATAATAATGTTTTCATATGCCTTGCGATATGTTGCAATAGAATAACATGAGTTAACATAATCCTCTGGATTGATTTTGTCATATCTAAGAGCAGCTACTCCATGGCTGCATGGAATGCCAGACAAATCCCATCTCCTACAGCTGCACTTCCTCAACTGGTAATCGACCCCGTAGTCTACACCTCTATCATTGACGTTAAAGATTCCCAATCCAGCTGGTGAAGCATAGCAAGTTCTAGCAAATTCCACATTCTTGTCCAATTTTTTCCTTATCTTTGGACATATAGTACCAGGCCACTTCAAGGCCTCTTGCAGCTTGCTATGATTTCTTCCCATTAGTTGTCCTTTAATCCTCTGGCACATGCTGATTATAGGCATTTCTCTTGCATCCAATATATACTTGTTGAACACCTCACAGTTATTGTTCAACAAGACATCACACTTTGGGAATTCATTTTGAAATGCCCTAACCCATGTTGGAGGGTCCAACTCCTCTAGCCAATCATGTGCCTCTTTGTTTAGAACTAACATCTCATTCATGTTATGTCTAAATTTCCCTTCGGTACTACTTCTAGCACATTTCCAGAGTTGGTTTTTGAGGGCCTCACCTTTAAAATTTTTGTTGAAATTCTGCCAAAGATGCCTGACACAAAATCTATGTGGGGAACCACTAAACAGTTCTTTCACTGCCTTTATTAGACCCTGACATAAGTAAATTCATAAAGCAAGTGTTAATAATATTTAAATGCAGCCCATGTACAATATGAAAATGTTCAAAATTAGGTAAGACACACTCACTTTTTGCTTGTCGGACATGATAGTCCAAAGATCATTGTTCACAATACCAAGATCTTTCTTTAAAGTTGTCAAGAACCACCTCCAAGCCTTTGTATCTTCTCTCTGAACCACTGCATGTGCAATAGGAATTATGCAATCGTTGGGATCCATTCCTACTGCACTAAGTAGGATGCCTCCATATTGTGTCTTCAAATGACAACCATCGAGGAAAAGAACAGGCCTACAAGCTGATAGGAAACCCCTCTTACAAGCATCAAAGGAAAAGTAGCATTTCTCAAACTGGCCATCTTCAACAAGGTCTAAATAAAATGTACTTCCTGGATTGGATCTCCTCAGCTCATTTGCATAGTCCCACAACTTGTTGTATTGTGCTATTTCATCTCCATATATAATATTGAAAGCTAGTCCTCTGGCCCTCCCTAGCTTCCCTCTTTTAATTGTCATGTTGGAATCTTCCTGCACAAGTGCTGCCAATCCCTTGAGGGTCATCCTCTCATTAGCTCTTATTTTCTCCACATACTTGTTAGCAATGTACTTGGCAGTAAATGCCCTCACTTGCCACTTCTTGCTACAATGATGCACACTGTTGAAGGTTTTCACCATAACTGAATTTGTCCTTTTGTCCAATGAGGCATAAAGATACCATGGACATCCATCCTCACACTTAGCTCCAATCCTACTTTTATCATTCTTGGGAAATGTGATGCTCACTCTCTCTTTCACACTATACTCCCTGATTGCTCTTCTTAGCAAATCAACTGATGAGAATAGCTGACCCACATGGAACTTTGGATCATGCATATCTTCTGCCGTAAAAGATTTGAAATTGAACTTCATCTCATCCTCGTCTGACTCCGGGGCTTCTAATTTCTCATCTTCAGAGTTACAATCCTCAACCACTTGCTTCCCTTTCCTATCACTAACAGAATGTAGTTGCTCCTGCACCAAGTCCTCATCACCATCCTCCAAATCGTAATCACTGTCCACAATCTCGGGAACATAATCACTATCTTCACTATCATCATCACCGTCACATCCTTCTTCATTGACATCACCTTGCTTTGCTCTTGGCCTCAACCTAACAACTTCCTCATTGCTTGCAAATTCATTGGCCTCACATATAGTGTTGACGTCAACATAACTGCCATCCACTGTGCTCTGCTCTTCACTACTGACATCACCCATGATTTTCTTCTTAGGACTGATAACAGGAGGTAAAAATGTCAGTGGAGTGCCAACCACGGCATCCCATGCTGATCCTCGTCCACCATTGTAGCTGTTTCCATGATCCAGAAAAATCATCAAGTATCGGTGCCCTCCTTTTACCATTCTCACAATGTCAATACAAACTTCTTCTTCCTTCGATAATAGCCTTGCACCATCTTCATTCAATTGAGAGCCAGGTAGCAACCAGTACATGGAAACCCTACCAGCCGTCTCATACCCAATATGCTCTACCAAATCTTCAAACATCTTCATGCATACACACCCAGTTTCACAAAAATCATAACAAGTCTTTTTCCCATTCAGATAGGCTCTATTTCTTCCACTGCCATGGAAAAATCCTCCATGAACGAACTCCAAAGTGAAAAAGTCACTGTCTTCCGCTGCAAAAAGAGCAAAATTGAACTAATTGAGACATTCAGTTTGAGATAAACCCTACAAATATGTAAACCCTAGCCTAATGTACGTCAAATGCCACCAAATCAATGCATAAATCATGGGGGATCGCTAAACAACTGCCTAATCTAGTGGAAAACACTTTTCAGGGGCAAATTTTCACAGCTATGTGGGAAATTTGACACTCACCGTACGAGGGCGCCGCCCCTTTCTCATGGCGTTGTACAGGGCCGACCATCGCTGCCGTGCACCGCCGCCTGCAGTTACTGCAGTGCGGCCCTGCGTTCCTCCGCCGTCCCCGCTGCTCGCATGGACCGGCAGAGGTGCCGATCAACCGTCCCTTCCACCGCGTGTTCGCGTCCCTGCTCCTGACTCGAAACAGGGGAAGAAGAGAACGAGTCTCGTACAGATGAGGGCAGATGGGAAATTCTGTACGACTAGTGGGGCCGAACACAAAGTTTACTTCCCCACGTTGACGTGGCCAGCCTCTGTACAGCGAACTCGTATGTTTCAGGTATGCCAGGACCTGTGAATCAAATTGGAGGACCGTATGAGCACCGTATGAACAAGTATTAGGACCGTACTAGTACAGTTTCAGAGTTTGAGGACCGTCTTGGTCCTAACCAGCAAGTTTAGGGTGCACTAATGCATTTTACTCGGTGGGGAGATAGCGAAACCGCAGCGGCAAAACAAGAATGCAGCGCTGGAGGCTGCTTTTGTTGCGGCCCTGTCCGGGAGGTGGGATTGGGGTCGGTGAGGAGGCGCGTGTCTTGTGTGGGTTTTGTGCTCCGCGCAATAGGGTTTTGGAGGCGGGGAGGCGGCGGGTGGATTCCACCTCATCTTCCGGTGAGCACTCAATTTTTCGCTCTCCTCTGTCTTGCTGCGAGCCCTGCACGCGTATGGCCAATTGGCAGCCACCACGTGTCCTGGTAGGCCCATCATCGAGTAAATAGATATTTTTTGTTCTTGCTAATTAATTGGAATCCTATCGCCGCCCTCCTCCGGTGCACTGAAGCTTGGCCCAAGGTTGCCCCGCATGCTGCTCTTGGATCCCGTCATTCCCCACCTGGGCTGACCAACTCCTTGGAAGATGGTTGAATTGCAGGCGTGTCGATGGTCATCCTGGTGCTTGGAACAGAATGGCGCCGGGATGGTCTGTTGTGTGCTTCGCCGAGATGCCTGTTGACTACAGGACAATTGTACTATCAAGAGAGATGCAAACAAAGGCTCTATGATTTGAACCCAATGAAAGATTGATGCGGAGCATCCTATGGTCATCCCCATGTACACTTCAACTACTCCCCAAGTCCCAAGTGCACCTACGATGAGAGCTCGAGCATGTGTCATTGGACATAAAGTGAACTCTCTTCTTGTTAAACTTTCCTTGGACCCACATGAGACATGGCTACTACCTCAAACAAAGACACTTTGTGTGCTTAGGTACCAAGGAACCAACAAGGAGAAGGAATGGTGCAAGATGGACACCAAGAGCATGGAGAGGGGTTTTCCCAGCGCAGAGATAGAGGTACAGCCGCCCATGTACCGCCCAACTACCGCCCGGGCGGTACAACCGCTCGACTACCGCCCAACTACCTGTCCAGCTTCTGTAATCGAGCGGTGCAAGGTCGGTACCGCCCCGGTTTGTCCCTGTAACAGTCGTATGACTAGTACAACCGCTTCAACCACCGGTACAACCGCTAATGACTTCCGGGGACACCTCCAGGAACCAGTACAAGAGCTCCAGGCGGTACAACCGCTCCCATGACCGGTACTACCGCTCTGCATGCGCGTAGTAAAAAGTCAACGACCCCTGTAACCCCAAACTTACCCCTTGGACTATAAATACTCATCTCCTACCTCCGAATTAGGGTTAGCAAAGGATTAGCTCATTTGAGATATAGAGCTTTGCTCATCCACTTGATACCCTTCTCCATTGGAGTTCACGACCTCTTCGGAGAAGATCCCCCAAGTGGATTCATGATCCCTCACGGGAAGACCCCCTCAAGACCTCCTCACGGAGAAGAACTTGCTACTTGTATCGTCCTTTGTTGATCGTGGATCGTGGATCGTGTATCTCTTTGTGTTTCGAGGATCTAGCACATGTGTAATCGAATCTTGTTGGTTTGAGTGATTTCTCTCGTGTTTCCCCTCGTGTTTTCCCCTCGTGTTCTTCGTAGGATCCGCTCCAATCGTGGAAGATCGGCCCTAGGGTTTCCACCCTACATCATCTTGGTACCATGAGCCAAGGTTGATCATGAATTTGGAGTCCCTACCCCCCTACTTTCTAGCCTTGTTTTGTTGATTTCGTCCTAAATTCGAAAATCCCCACCAAAAATAGCCCCCAGATTTTTTTGTTATTTGTTGGTTTGATGATGTTTTGTTGATTTTGATCCATGGATTTGCTTGTTTCGAGTGGGTCTAGCATCTCCTCAAGTTTCCCCATCTTTCATCCACGAAATCTTCGTAATTTTTCCCTGAAATCATCCATTTCCACCCCAAGTCCATCCCGTACTCGGATTTGGAAATTTTTCCAACAAAAGCAGTACAACCGCCCTCTAAGGAGGTACAACCGCCCCCCCCCATCCCCTGATACTTCTGCCAGCCCAAAGCTGGAACCCCGGGACTCTCCAGGAGCGGTACAACCGCCCCTCCCAGTTTCACCCTCGCTGATTGACCATTTTGTTCATAACTAATCCATCCGGAGTCCGATTTTGACATTCTTTAGCTCGTTGGATAGCTATTGACATCCCCCTCCATATAGATAGGTTCCAACATCATTTGACTCCATCAAATTTTTGGAACTTTGGCATCTTTGCCTAGATCCTCCACCACATCATCCACTATACCACCACCGGCTTCCGCAACCTAACCCATTTTGTTCCCCATAGCATTAGTGGTTGCTTGAGTAGTGATTCGAGTCTCCTAAGGTGTTTTGGCTATGTAGGGACGACTACTTCTTCATCAACCACCACCATAACTTCCGCATAACCTTGCCCTCCATACACTTCTGCCACCCCAACTTAACCAAATTTTGTTTGAGCTTGTTCGAGCTGTGGGTTGTGTCTCCTAAGGTGTTTCGGCTACTTAGGGACGGTGCTTTCAACTCCGACTCGCATAACCCAACAACTCCACTTCCGCATTGCCAACTCTGCAACCACCACCACATTCCGCTACCACCATTTGACATTTGCCTTTGAGATTTTGAGTTCGCGGTTTTTTCCGTTGCCTAAGGTGTTTAGGCTAATTAGGGACATGATGTAGGGCGGAACCCTAGGGCCCGATCTTTCACGTTTGGAGAGGATCCCTATGAGGAACACGAAGAACGCGCGGAGGGGAACGAGGGAAAACACGGGGAAATGCAAGAGAAAACACTCAACCAACACGAATATGATCACACATGTGCTAGATCATCGAGGCACAGAGTAACACGAGATCCAAAGTCAACAAGGGACGATACAAAGGTAGTCGTTCTTCTCCGTGAGGAGGTCTTGATGGTCTTCTCCGGATGGAGGTCTTGAATCCGGGTGGATCTTCTCCGAAGAGGTGCGGTCCCTCACAAGGAGTAGATCCGTACGGATGAGCAATGCTCTATCTCAAATGATCTAAACCAATGCTAAGTCTCGAAAGGAGGAGGAGGAGTCCTATATATAGGCTAGGGGGCCGAAGGGGTACATGGGCTCAGCCCAACACGCGCACGTAGGCGGGGATGATCCGGATGAGCTGGTGATGCAGGCGGTGGCCGTGCAGGTCCGGATGTCCGTCTGGGGGTCCGGATGATCGGGCGATGTCCGAATGATCCGGGTCGCGTGTCCGAATGGTCCGGTTTCAGGGATGAGCTTCGGGTGTCTTCGGGGATTTAGCCGGATCGTCCGGACCGGGGTCCGGATCGTCCGGGCCCACGTCCGGATCGTCCGGCCAGCCTAGGACTTGGCGCTTTCCCTCTCCGTCTTCACGCATGTCTTCCACTTCTGGTTCTCCTTGCTTCCTAGCTTCTCCATGGCTAACTCCTTGTTACCTGAGTATGCAAAGCGTCTCCGTTTGAGGTAGTAGCCATGTCTCATGTGAATCGAAAGGGAGTTATGAGAGGAGTGATGTCACCTCGGTTTCGAGAGCTCTTGCACGTGCTCTAGTCATAGGTCCAAGTGGTGTTGTAGGAGATGTAGATGCGTCCATGGGGATGATCGTGGAATGCTCTGCATCATCTCCCCCCCTTGGGAAAGATCCTACCTCGGATCGAAATCCTCATCACCATGGTACGGGGAGAGATCATTGACGTTGAAGATGTCGCTCATGTTGTACTTATCGCGTGGGAGATCGATCTTGTAAGCGTTGTTGTTGTAGCGTGCTAGCACCTTGAAGGGTCCATCGGCTCGAGGTAGAAGTTTGGACTTGCGTTCGTTGGGGAAGCGGTCCTTGCAAATGTGTAGCCACACAAGATCTCCAATGTTGAATATCATGGGTTGCTTGTTGATGTTGAGCTTGGTCGCTAGTCGTTGTATTTGGCGCTCGATGGTGTGCCTTGTATCCTCATGCATCTTCTTGATGTAGCTTGCACGTGCACTCGCATCCATGTTGGTGCGCTCTTGTAGTGGAAGAGGTAGAATGTCCAATAGGGACAACGAGTTGAAGCCGTAGACGACCTCGAAGGGGGACTTGCCAGTAGTCGAATGTCTTGCATGGTTGTAGGTGTACTCGGTGATGGGTAGACATGCCTCCCACTCCTTGATGTTCTTCTTGATCAACACGCGAAGTAGAGTGGAGAGCGTACGGTTCGTCACCTCCGTTTGGCCGTCGGTTTGAGGATGGTATGCGGATGAGAACAAGAGCTTGATTCTGAGCTTGGCGCATAGCGTCTTCCAAAAGTAACTCAAGAACTTAACGTCGCGGTCGGATACGATTGTCTTTGGTACTCCATGGAGTCGCAACATTTCCCTACAAAAGAGATTGGCAACATGTGAAGCATCGTCTATCTTGTTGCAAGGAATGAAATGTGCCATCTTA
The DNA here is from genome assembly GCA_963921465.1 of Triticum timopheevii. NCBI lineage: Eukaryota > Viridiplantae > Streptophyta > Magnoliopsida > Poales > Poaceae > Triticum > Triticum timopheevii. The sequence goes on along the minus strand of OY997274.1, from coordinate 362,457,607 downwards.
GAAAATCGGTCCACAACAACAAAGACGGAATCCTTGCCCTTTTGAGTTCTAGGCAAACCAAGTACAAAATCCATGCTAATGTCTTCCCAAGGTTGATAAGGGATAGGAAGAGGCATGTAAAGACCATGGGATTGAGCTTTAGACTTAGCTTTGCGACATGTAGAGCATCGGTTGGTGAAGCGTGAGACGTCGCGGAACATCTTGGGCCAAAAGTAGTTCTTGGAGAGCATGGTGAATGTCTTGTCGCGTCCAAAGTGTCCCATTAGTCCGCCTCCATGAGCCTCTTGCAAAAGGAGCAAACGAAGAGAAGACTCGGGAATGCAAAGTTTGTTAGCTCTCATAAGATAATCATCCTTGATGTAATATCGTTCCCAAGATGTATGCGTCAAACATTTAGCATAAGGAGTAGCAAAAGATGGATCATTAGCATACAAGTCTTTGATGTGCTCAAAGCCAATAACACTCAACTAAAGTTTAGTGACAAGCGTGCATATGCGTGAAAGTGCATCCGCAACTACATTTTACTTACGCTTAATGTACTTGATCACATAGGGGAAAGACTAAATAAATTCACTCCATTTGGCATGACGCTTGTTCAACTTAGTTTGGCCTTTTAAGTACTTAAGTGTTTCATGATCGGTATGTATGACAAACTCATGAGGTCTAAGATAATGTTCCCAAACATGTAGCACACACACTAAAGCATACAACTCTTTGTCATATATGGGATAGTTAAGTTGAGCACCGGAGAGTTTTTCACTAAAGTATGCAATGGCTCGTTTTTCTTGCATCAAAACTCCGCCAATTCCGGTACCACTTGCATCACAATGATCCTCAAAAGTTTTATCAAAGTTAGGCAAAGCAAGAATCGGAGCATGCGTAAGCAAAGACTTGAGCTCATCAAAAGCGGTGGATTGCAAAGATCCCCAAACAAAAGGAGCATTCTTCTTACTCAAGGCATGCAAAGGAGCGGCAATAGTGCTAAAATCTTTCACGAAGCGACGATAAAAACCCGCAAGGCCAAGAAAGCTACGCAATTGTTGCAAATTGGTGGTTTGGGGCCAAGTTTTAATTGCTTTAATTTTAGATACATCAACATGGACACCCTTGGAAGAGACAACGAAACCCAAGAAAACGAGCTTGTCAACACCGAACGTGCACTTTTCATGTTGGCATAAAGACGTTCCTTGCGAAGAGTTTGCAAAACAGCCCTAACATGCTTTAGATGCTCTTTCATGGATTTGCTAAAAACAAGAATGTCATCAAAATAAACCACAACAAACACTCCAATATAAGGTCGAAGCACAAAGTGCATAAGACACATGAAAGTACCGGGAGCTTCTGACAAACCCATAGGCATAACCAACCACTCGTACAAGCCAAATTTGGTTTTGAAAGCGGTTTTCCATTCATCACTTTCTTGTATGCGGATTTGATAATAGCCACTTTTAAGATCAATTTTTGAGAAAATGGTGGCACCGCTAAGTTCATCAAGCATATCATCTAAGCGAGGAATGGGATGCCTATAACGAACGGTAATAGCATTGATGGGTCTACAATCCGAGCACATGCGAAAACTACCGTCTTGCTTGGGCACAAGTATAACGGAAATGACACAAGAGCTTAAGCTTTCACGTACATGTCCGTTGTCGATTAGTTGTTGTACTTGCCGTTGGATCTCCTTAGTTTCTTCGGGGTTGACGCGGTATGGAGCTTTGTTTGGTAGGGGTGCTCCGGGATGAGGTCGATTCGGTGCTCAATGCCTCGTAGTGGAGGTAGACCCGGAGGTAGCTCATCGGGGAAAACATCGTGGAATTCCTGCAAAAGAGAAGATAACACTAAAGGTAGATCGTGAGAGGTGTTAGTTTTTGGGTCCCCGTCCTTGCACACAAGGACAAAGTGCATAACACTCAATGGGTTCTCACACACTTTTCTCATCTCACTTTTGGTGGCGAATATGACTAATTTTTCTTTTCGCTCATCGTGGAGGCACTCGGTTTTGGCTTGTGGCTCTCACTCTCTTTTGGGTGGATCACTTTCTCACTCTTCTCTCCAGGATGGGTGGCTTGCTTGTCGGCTATCATTTGACTAGGAGACATAGGTCGTAGCACATATTCCCTCCCTTTCATCTTGAAGCTATAGTGATTGGTACGCCCGTTGTGGATGATACCGTGGTAAAATTGCCATGGTCGACCAAGAAGGAGGTGGCAAACCGACATCGGGATGACATCACACTCCAAAGTGTCCTCATATGTGCCAATTTTGAAGGAGACTAGGACCGTATGCTCAACTCGTATAGTGCCGGAATCGCTTAGCCATTGGACTTTGTAGGGGTGCGGGTGCTTCATCTTGACCAATTGTAGCTTGGAGCATAGTTCTTCACGTTGTGGCAACTACCTCCATCAATGATGACCTTGACGGACCTTCCATTGATGTTGGCCTTTGTGTGGAAGATGTGGCATCGTTGGTCTTCTTATTGTTGATGTTGAAGGGTCAAGACTTTGGAGACAACGAGAGCAGGGCTCGAATCCTCATCACAAAAGACTTGATCATCTTCATCCTCGTTCACGCGCCGGTGCATGGCCACTTGCTCAAGGGCTTCCATCTCCTCTTCACTCATGGAGTCATAGGTTCCATCATCGTTGAGGATCATGGTGCGCTTGTTTGTGCATTGGAAAGACTTGTGGCCTCGGCCGCCGCAAGTGAAACACTTGAAGGAGCTTGTCTTGACGGTCTCATCGGTCGGAGTAGATGATGAAGCGCGCGGCTTGAAGTTGCTTGTAGTAGGAGGAGGACGACTTGAGGTTGTCGAAGCTTTCTTGTAACTTGACTTGTCGTCGTTGCTTGTAGATGGCTTGGTTGAGGTAGAAATTGGAGGAGTCGTTGAAGCTTGGGTGTTTGAGAAGCCGTAGGTATTGGATGAGTACTTGGCGTACTTGAAGTCATCTTGCACCTGGCGTTCGGCTTTGGTAGCTTGATGCACGAGCTCAATGAGGTTGGATTAGGGTTGGAAGTCGGCAATCTTCTTGATGGGATGATTGAGTCCATTCAAGAAACGTGCCATGGTTTGCTCATCATCTTCCGTGACATTGGCTCATATCATGGCTATCTCCATTTCCTTGTAGCATTCTTTAACACTCTTTGTTCCTTTCTTGAGGAGTTGGATCTTCTTGAAGAGATCGTGGTTGTAGCAGGTGGGCACAAAACGTGCTCGCATGACATCTTTCATTTGAGCCCAAGTGGTGATTGGAGGTTCACCTCTTGCTTCTCGACGCTCAAGGACTTGTTCCCACCATATGAGCAAATAGTCTTGGAACTCAAGTGATGCCATAGCGATCTTATTCTCTTCCTCATAGTTATGCAAATGAAAGATTTTGTCGACCTTCAATGCCCATGAGAGGTAATCTTTGGGATCATTGCCTCCATTGAACTTGGGCATAGTGAATTTTAGATTGCCGTAGCGTTGCTCTTCATTGTGTTGTTGGAGAGGGTGATGATGATGCCCTTGACGTGGAGGATAGTTAACCTCATGTTGCTATTGGCATGGAGGATGTTCGTCGTCTTCTTGCTCATGTTGAACTTGAGGTTGTGGAGGAGCTTGTCGAGCTTGAGGAGGAGCTTGTAGAGCTTGAGGAACTTGACGTTGCACTCGCGGTTGGTAGTTCCGCTCTTGGATCTCTTCTCGAAGTGCTTCCTCTTGATTTCACTTATCACGGTTGCGTTTGGCGATGGCTCAACTTGATTCTTGAAGGGCACATTGCACCTCAAGAGCTTGTGCTTCATGCTGTTGTTGTTGAAGACGTTGAGCCTCGGCGTCTTGTTCCTCTTGATGTAGACGCACTCATTCTTCCTCTTGGCACCGTTGACGTTGTCATTCTTGAGCTTGTGCAAAAGCAACTTGGTGTGGTTGAGGACGAAGTACTTGCTCATTGACTTGCTCTTGTGAATGCTTGTCGTGTAGAGGATTGCGAGATGCATGACGGTCTTGACGCGCGGCTTGTCGAAGAGTGTTCGATGTCGGTGTACTTGAGCCGGAGAAGGTGTCGTCGGAGTGTCGACTTGAGCGGCTCCGTCTTGAGTATGAAGAAGTCGAAGGAGGACGGTTCACCAACAAGGCGTGGATCTCATCCATTATTGCATCATTCTCTTGCTTGTGAGCATCGAGCTTGTTGTCGAAGTAGTCCTTTGTATGTTGCTCGAAGAGTCGCAAGTCGGTGGCGAGGTTGTCGATGCGGTCGATCATTTCTTGTTGCTCTTGATGCAACGCTCGTTGTGCACCAAAGAGGTGGCTCTTGGTGACGAATGATGACATGTCGTCGTCTTGCTCGATGAAGAGTGGGTTGGTAGAAGTACTTGGCCTATCCATCATTCCAAGCAAAATGTGAGTGGTAGAAAGAGAAGAACTTATACCAAATGTACCTTGACCGACGTTGACGATGAATCAAGATCACTCAAATGCGGACAATGAAATAGCACAATTGGTACCAATTTTTGTCGGTTCTCACACCTACACAAGTAAAAGCTTATGGTGGAGCTTGGTTAGGATGGTGGCGCAAAATTTGATGCAATTGTTAGTTTGACTAAAAAATGTTGAAAAAGATTCGCAAATTCGCAAATGCAACAAGTAGACCAAGCAAGTAGTGGTACATGGAAACACACACACAAATAGAATAATGGGATTGTGCAAACCAAAAATGAGCCAAAATGTGGAGTCCACGAAAATGCTCTTGTTGCACAATACTTGAGAGACGCTAGCACGATTGCACAATAGGCGGATACGGAGCTTGTGCACAACCTACTAGGCAAAAATGCAACGGCCTCTATCCCAAGTATGCTATATTTATGGTATTTCGGTGATATGATCCAAGATGATCAGATATGACAATCTTAATGAGGTATGATGCTATGGTTCTTTCTTATAAGCTCTTTGCTTATCTTTCTCTTTTTGCTTAAAAGCTTGGTTGGTTCTTTCACTTTTGAGCTCTTTTCTCATGCAAAACTTCACGAACCAAGGTAGCAATTGTGTATGCGATGACAACTTTGTGACACAAGAGATGATGCCAAGATATGCACCACTATGGTATGGTATGTATGCTATGGAGTATGATCACTAATGCGCACAAGTCACGTTGGCGGCAATACTCAATGGCTAGTCTCGATGGGTAAGCAACGCAAAAGTAAGGTCATGGTGGTTATCAATGCAATGGCAAGGCGTAGACAAATATGTCATCGAGGTTACCGTCCGTAGCAATGATGAGTAGTCGACGAAGATGAGCGGTGGTGATGTTGATGTCGCGCCGTACCTAAATAGCCGAAGCACAATAGGTCACGGGAAACCACAACTCAAATTCTCAAACCCAAAGTAGAATGGTGGTATGGAGGGGTATGTCGTGGGGTTGGCGGGTGAAGGTGGTGGTGGTCGAAGTGGGGTGTGTGCGGAGGCGTAGGTGGCGGTGGAAGAAAACTGTAGAAAATGCAGTTTCAGCAGACGAAGCCGGATGATCCGGGCCAGGAGCCGGATGATCCGGGTCAGGGTCTAGATGATCCGGGCAGGTCAACTACGCTCGGGGGCTGCTCGGGATGAACTCGAAAACGGGGAGAAATTTGAAGATTTCATGGATTTTGGATGGATTTCGAGGGTGAGATGGTGGGGAAAGGTAAGATCCACGAGTTACACAATGAATCCATGGATCAAAATCAACAAAACATCATCAAAACCAACAAATCACAAAAAAAATTGGGGGCTATTTTTGGTTGGGATTTTCGGATTTAGGACGAAAACAACAAAATCAAGCTAGTAAACACGGGGTAGGGGCTCCAAAAACGTGATCAACGTGGCTCATGATACCAAGATGATGTAGGGCAGAACCCTAGGGGCCGATCTTTCACGTTTGGAGCGGATCCCTACGAGGAACACGAAGAACGGGCGGAGGGGAACGAGGGAAAACACGGGGAAACGCAAGAGAAAACACTCAACCAACACGAATATGATCACACATGTGCTAGATCATCGAGGCACAAAGTAACACGAGATCCAAAGTCAACAAGGGACGATACAAAGGTAGCCGTTCTTCTCCGTGAGGAGGTCTTGATGGTCTTCTCCGGATGGAGGTCTTGAATCCGGGTGGATCTTCTCCGAAGAGGTGTGGTCCCTCACGAGGAGTAGATCCGTACGGATGAGCAATGCTCTATCTCAAATGAGCTAAAACAATGCTAAGTCTCGAAAGGAGGAGGAGGAGTCCTATATATAGGCTAGGGGGCCGAAGGGGTACATGGGCTCAGCCCAACACGCGCACGCAGGCGGGGTCTGGATGATCCGGGTGAGGAGCCGGATGATCCGGGCTCTGGCCGGATGATCCGGGAGGAGGCCCGGATGATCTGTTGACGCAGGCAGTGGCGGTGCAGGTCCAGATGTCCGTCTGGGGGTCCGGGCGATGTCCGGATGATCCGGGTCGGCATCCGGGTGGTCCGACTTCAGGGATGAGCTTCGGGTGTCTTCGGGGCGATTTAGCCGGATCGTCCGGACCGGGGTCCAGATCGTCCGGGCTCTGTCCGGATCGTCCGGGACCACGTCTGGATCGTCCGGTGAGCTTGGGACTTGGCGCTTTCCCTCTCCGTCTTCACTCATGTCTTCCACTTCCGGTTCTCCTTGCTTCCTTGCTTCTCCATGGCTAACTCCTTGGTACCTGAGTATGCAAAGCGTCTCCGTTTGAGGTAGTAGCCATGCCTCGTGTGAATCGAAAGGGAGTTGTGAGAGGAGTGATGTCACCTCGGTTTCGAGAGCTCTTGCACGTGCTCTAGTCATAGGTCCAAGTGGTGTTGTAGGAGATGTACATGCATTTATGGGGATGATCGTGGGATGCTCCGCATCAGGATGGGTCTACATCATCTTGGTATCTACATCAAGAACACCGTCACTCATCATCCTCACGGACGGTAACCTCCATATCATCTTGGTATCGTGGTATCCCGTCATTGTACATTCTTGCAATTGCATTGTTAACCCCTAGCCCATTTTGTGTCACTTTCCTATCGAGACTAGCCATTTGAGTATTGCCGGTAATGTAACTTGTGCACATTTGTGATCATTGGTCTACACCTTCCATTGCATACGTACCAAATTATATTGGTATCATCATATCATCTCTTGTGCCACAAGATTGTTCCCGCATATACACAATTGCTATCTTGGTTTGTGCATTTCGCATAGTGGTCAATGGTCATATATCAAAAATAATAATCAATAAGCTTTTAAGCAAAAGAAAAGGAGAGCAAACAAGCTTGTAAGCAATAGCCATAGCATCATACCACATTGCATATAAGATTGTCATATTCGATCATCTTGGATCATCTTGAGAGGATCACCGGTAACCATATATACATAACATACGTGGGATAGAAGTCATTGCATTTTTGTCTCCTATAGGTTGTGCACAAGTGTCGTGTCCGCCTATTGAGCAATCGTGCTAGCGTCTCTCTAGAGTTGTGCAACAAGAGCATTTTCCGTGGATTCCATATTTTGAGCTCATCCCTTGGTCGCACGACCCCATCTATCTATCTGTGTGTGTTTTTGTGTACCACATTGCTATTGGTATACTTGTTACACTTGCGAATTTGTGAATCTCTTTCAACATTATTGACTCTTGCTAACATTTTGCATCAAATTTTTGTGCCACTATCCTCGCCGAGATCCACCAAAAGCTTTACTTGGGTAGGTGTGAGAATTGACAAGATCCGGTACCAATTGTGCTATTTCCTTGCTACACTATTGAGTGATCATTGATCCATCTTCAACATTGGATAAGGTACATTTGGTCTTGTTCTTCTCTTTCTCCCACTCACATTCGCTCGAGTCTTGTGATGGATAGGCAAGGCATTTCATCTCCGGTCTTCCACGACAACGACGGCGCGAATAACTACATCACCAAAACATCCATCTTCGATCTACAACGACAAATGCAAGCCGCACAATCAAGCTTGCGAGAGCGCATTGACAACCTCGCCATCGACATACGACACTTCGAGCTATGTACAAGAGACTACCTTGACAACAAGCTTTCCGCAGAAAAGAAGGAGGAATGCAAGGATGGAGGAGATTCGGGCCTTATTGGCCAACCGTTCTTCCCCATCGTCTTCGTCCAGACGGCAGTGAGCAAGTCGGTTATCTTCGGAGCACCCAAGCAATGCAAGCGCAATTCATCCACGTCCACATCTCCATGGCGATCACCATCACGTTCGTGATCCACATCGTCATGAAGGGCAAGTCACCTCCAAGCATCATGTTCACAATGATGACGAACGGCATCTCCTACGATCTCAAGTATGACAACGACACCATCCACATGAAGATGCTCGAGACGTGAAAATCTACAAGTCCCAACAAGCTCTACATCAAGCTATGGACAAACTTCATGAGCACAAGAGAAGACCGCGAGACAAGCACTACCAAGAGGAAGCTATGGCAACCACCACCACTTCGGCATCTTTGCCAAGTGCTATCAAGGCATCTTCACCTTTGGACGTACGACATCTTGGCCTACTTCCCGTGAGTTTGCCTACATCGACATCTGCAACAACAAGGCGGACCTACAAGTGAGGGCGACACTTCCATCTTCGGAAGCCCCTCAAGGAAGATGACCGAGCATGGGAAATTCCCTTCGGTCATGGAGATGAGATGCGAGGTGCCACATCATATGGGCCTCCAACAACAAGACAGTGACAAGAAGGTCGAGCTAGGGACATCCCCTTTGACCACGACAGCGAGCACGAACCTCTTTAACAACATGAAGACGGCGCCCCAATATGTCTCCTACTCCGAGTCAAGCTACGCGAACGCACGTGAGACTTTATCTTCGGTCTCGAAGGAGAGTGATGTTTTGCCACATCCTACGACATTCATCTTTGGAGGCATTATGGATGAGGAGGTTGAGCATGGGACTATCCCTTCAACCAAGGCGGCGATAGGAGTTGAGCATGGAGACATTTGCACCTACATATCTCCGACACCCATATATGACGAGATGCCCCAATTCCCATGTGAGGAGAGCCACCCCACCATGAGTGATATGAGTGACTCCATCATATGTGACATTGAGTGCATTTCCTATGAGAGGATGAGTGTGACCACCACTAGCCCCACACACGAGAGCATGCCACACATCCTATGTGAGGTTGAGAGCCCTTTGAGTGACTCCACCAACCATATGAGTGGGAGCATCCAAGAGGGAGGGAGTGAGCCACAACACTTAGTGAGTGAGGTAGTTGAGAGGGCATGTGAGGCCACTATGATTTCTAACGACTTAACCTCTACTCCGAGTGTATTTTCTTTGGTGCAAGGTATCATACATGACGACGAGCCTACCCTCGACAATCCATACCTTCAATGGGAAAACCGATGGCCATGATGGAAGAAGATGCACTTCCCACATGGTACCATCAAGTTGCAACCTCACCTACAACACACGAGCGACGCTCCAAAGGTAACATATGTGATGGTGCTTCACTTGTCCCGCTAGTGGACTATCTTACCAATGATTGCTTGCATGATGTTGACACACCTATTACCATGCTTCATGCTAGTGCGACTTCCTCATGTCATGAGTTACCAATTTATGATGAATATGATGATGAGCATGTTGAGTTGCCTATATGTGATGCTATGCTCCATAGGATATCGTGTGAAAGTTCTTTTGGTCACATCATGTTCGACAACCCTTTAAACTTGTCATATGCTATGAGTGAAATCTCCCATATTGCATCATTTCAATCTCAACATAGTACCTGTGCATGCCCCATTAAAGTAAATCCCATTTGCACTTATGGCATAGATGACAAGGTCATGGTTATTGGAATGTGCTTCTCTTGTGATGATATTGCCATGCTTCCTTTACATGATTTGCGCAATTCATCTACTATGCCATGCCATGATCACATTGTTCCGCATATGCTTTGTTTTTTCTGTTGTCAATGTTCTCCATGTGATGTTTCCACTAATGCTCACGAGGAGACCCCCATGTATCCTCATACATATTAGGAGATTTTGATGCATTCCATGTTGGGTAATGTAGTAATAATTCAAAAAAATTCCTACATGTCACCAAGATAAATCTAGGAGATGCTAGCAACGAGAGAGAGGGAGTGCATCTTCATACCCTTGAAGATCGCTAAGCGGAAGCGCTACAAGAACGCGGTTGATGGAGTCATACTCGCGGCGATTCAAATTGCGGAAGATCCGATCCAAGCACTGAACGGACGGAGCCTCCGCGTTCAACACATGTACAGCCCAGGGATGTCTCCTCCTTCTTGATCCAGCAAGGGGAGAGGAGAAGTTGAGGGAGAACTCTGGCATCACAACGACGTGGTGGTGGAGCTCGTGGTTCTCCGGCAGAGCTTCGCTACGCTCAACAGAGGAGGAGGAGGAGTTGGAGGGGGAGGGCTGCGCCAGGGGTAAGGGGTGAAGCTCCCATGCGCCTCCCCACTATATATAGGGGTGGAGGGGGCTGGTTTCTTGCCCTCCAAGTCCATCGGGGGCATTGGCAAAGGTGGGAGGAAAGAAATCCCATCGTTTCCCTTCCCCACCGATTGTTATCCCCCTTTTTAGCGATCTTGATCTTATCCCTTCGGGATATGATCTTATTCCTTCTGAGGGGGGATCTTGGTGCACCTTGACCAGGAGTGTGGGGCCTTGCCCCCACTACCCACATTCATGTGGGCCCCCCATGTAGGTGGACCTCACTTCGGAACCTTTTAGAACCTTCCCGATACAATACCGAAAAATCCCGAACATTTTTCGGTGGCCAAAATAAGACTTCCTGATACGTCTCCGTCGTATCTATAATTTTTGATTGTTCCATGCTAATATTCTACAGCTTTAATATACTTTTGGCAACTTTTTGTATTATTTTTGGGACTAACATATTGATCCAGTGCCCAGTGCCAGTTCCTGTTTGTTGCATGTTTTGTGTTTCGCAGAAAACCCATATCAAACAGAGTCCAACCGGGATAAAAATGGACGGAGAATATTTTTGGAATATTTATGATTTTTGGGAAGAAAAGTCAACGCGAGACGGTGCCCGGGGGGGCCATGAGGCAGGGGGGCGTGCCCCAGGGGGGCAGACGCGCCCCTGACCCTCGTGGGCACCCCGTAAGGTAGTTGACGCTCTTCTTTTGCCGCAAGAAAGCTATTTTTCAGAGAAAAATCTGGGCAAAGCTTTCAACCCAATCGGAGTTACGAATCTCCGGATATATAAGAAACGGTGAAAGGGCAAAATCTGAGAACGCAGAAACAGAGAGAGACAGAGAGACAGATCCAATCTCGGAGGGGCTCTCGCCCCTCCCACGCCATGGGAGCCAAGGACCAGAGGGGAAACCCTTCTCCCATCTAGGGAGATGGTCAAGGAAGAAGAATAAGAAGGGGGGCTCTCTCCCCCTTGCTTCCAGTGGCGCCGGAACGCCGCCGGGGGCCATCATCATCACCGCGATCTTCACCAACACCTCCGCCATCTTCACCAACATCTCCATCACCTCACCCCATCTACATTCAGCGGTCCACTCTCCCGCAACCCATTGTACCCTCTACTTGAACATGGTGCTTTATGCTTCATATTATTATCCAATGATGTGTTGCCATCCTATGATATCTGAGTAGATTTTCGTTATCCAACCGGTGATTGATGAATTGCTATGATTGGTTTAATTTGCTTGTGGTTATGTTGCTGTCCTATTGTGCCCTCCATGTCGCGCAAGCGTGAGGGATTACCGCTATAGGGTGTTGCAATACGTTCATGATTCGCTTATAGTGGGTTGCTTGAGTGACAGAAGCATAAACCCGAGTAAGGGGGTTGTGGCGTATGGGATAAAGGGGACTTGATGCTTTAATGCTATGGTTGGGTTTTACCTTAATGATCTTTAGCAGTTGCAGATGCTTGCTAGAGTTCCAATCATAAGTGCATATGATCCAAGAAGAGAAAGTATGTTAGCTTATGCCTCTCCCACATAAAACTTGCTATCAGTCTAGTAAAGTAGTCAATTGCTTAGGGACAATTTCACAAATCCTACCACCACTTTTCCACACTCACTATATTTACTTTATTGCTTCTTTATCTAAACAGCCCTTAGCTTTTATTTACGTGCTCTTTATTATCTTGCAAACCTATCCAACAACACCTACAAAGTACTTCTAGTTTCATACTTGTTCTAGGTAAAGCAAACATCAAGCGTGCGTAGAGTTGTATCGGTGGTCAATAGAACTTGAGGGAATATTTGTTCTACCTTTAGCTCCTCGTTGGGTTCGGCACTCTTACTTATTGAAAGAGGCTACGATTGATCCCCTACACTTGTGGATTACCAAGACCTTTTTCTGGCGCTGTTGCCGGGGAGTCATAGCGTGGGGTGAATATTCTCGTGTGTGCTTGTTTGCTTTATCACTAAGTAATTTTTATTTGCTGTTCTTAGTTGTTTTCTATCTTTAGTTATGGATATGGAACACGAAATACCAAAAAAATTAGTTGTACCAACTACACCAATGGTTGAAGAACCACTCAAAATCTATCACACTCCTAAAGCTTTTTACTTGGATCATCTTCGATCCCTTTGTGCTCGTGCTGAAACCCCAACTAGCTTAGTTGAAGGCAAATCTTTAGATGAGCATGCTTGTATGTGCGATACCGTATATCTGAAAAAGGGAAACTTTTACTGGATCAAATTCATCGTTTGCAATGCTATGCTTGGAATTTATGTGAAATATATGATTTTACTTGTTGCTCTGAAAACCCTAAGAAACACCTTCCCTACCAATGTGAGTTTAGTGATAATGGGATCGTATCTTCGTATGCTAAGGGTGTTTATAATTACTATGATGTTCAACAAATTGAAGAATTTGTTGCTTTTAGGGTGCTTATGAAATTGCTTTTTTGATTGAAAAAGTATGATGCTACTCTCTACAAATCTGAAAATTTTGCCATATTTAAATATTGTTATGATAATTATGCTTCTAATGCCTATGTTAAACCATATATTGAGGACTCCTCCGCTGTCCAAGAAGATACTAATATTTTGCAGGAGTCTATGGAAGAAGAAATTGATGAAACTGTGAGCCCATTGGATGAAAAAGATAATGAGGAGAGCGAAGAACAAAAGGAGGAAGAGCAGATTAGCTACCCGTGCCCACCTTCTAATGAGAGTAACTCTTCAACTCATACATTGTTTAATTTCCCTTTGTGCTTACCGAAGGATGATTGCTATGATGATTGTTATGATCCCGTTGATTCTCTTGAAATACCCCTTTTTGGTGATGCTTGCTATGCTTGTGGCCATGATGCCAATATGAATTATGCTTATGGAGATGAACTTGCTATAGTTCCTTATGTCAAACATGAAATTGTTGCTATTGCACCCACGCATGATAGTCCCATTATCTTTTTGAATTCTCCAAACTACACTATATCGGAGAAGTTTGTGCTTATTAAGGATTATATTGATGGGTTGCCTTTTACCGTTGCACATGATAATTTTGATGAATGTAATATGTATGTGCTTGATGCTCCTACTTGCAATTATTATGAGGGAGGAACTATATCTCCACCTCTCTATGTTTCCAATATGATAAAATTGCAAGAAACTGTTTATACTATACATTGGCCTTTACTATGTGTGCATGAATTGTTCTTTTATGACATGCCGATGCATAGGAAGAGAGTTAGACTTCGTTGTTGCATGATATATGTTATTTTGTGCTCACTACTAAATCACAAATCATTGTTAATTAAAATTGGCTTTGATATACCTTGGGATCCGGGTGGATCCATTACTTGAGCACTATATGCTTAGCTTAATGGCTTTAAAGAAAGCGCTGCCAGGGAGACAACCTGGAAGTTTTAAAGTCATTTATTTCTGTCGAGTGCTTTTATATAGTTTAAAAACAATAAATAAATAAAGAGGGGAACCCAAAACTTTTCAAAAAGGAAAGTGAAAGTGAGAAAGACAAGCATTGTTGAAGTGGGGGAGCTCCCTTGAACTTTGTTCATGCTCACGGAAACTTTGTGAATCTTAATTACAGAAACTTTTCATAAAAAATAATTATCCCCTTGTACAATTGCATTGTATTATAAAAATAATGTTCCAAGGTTTGCCTTTAGGATGTTTACAATGCTTGTTGGTTTGTACGGTGCAGGACAGAAACTTTGGCTGTAGTGCGCAATTTTACATTTTTTACTGGAACATCAAATGGGTCTGAAACTTTTTGCACTATATTTATGTACAGATTGTTTATTTTTACTAATGTTGGTATAATTTTTGGGGTACCATAAGTATGGTTAATGTTCAGATTTCTACAGACTATTCTGTTTAAGACAGATTCTGTTTTTGATGCATAGTTTGCTTGTTTTGATGATACTATCAATTTCTATCAGTGGATTAAGCCATGGAAAAGTTATATTACAGTAGCTATAATGCAAAAACAAAATATGAATTGGTTTGCAACAGTACCTAGAGTAGTGATTTGCTTTATTATACTAACGGATCTTACCGAGTTTTCTATTGAAGTTTTGTGTGGATGAAGTGTTTGGTCGAGAAGGTCTCGATATGAGGAAAAGGAGGAGAAGCAAGAGCTCAAGCTTGGGGATGCCCAAGGCACCCCAAGTAAATATTCAAGGAGACTCAAGCGTCTAAGCTTGGGGATGCCCCATAAGGCATCCCCTCTTTCTTCAACAAGTATCGGTATGTTTTCGGATTCGTTTCGTTCATGCGATATGTGCAAGTCTTGGAGCGTCTTTTGCATTTAGTTTTCACTTTCCTTTTATGCACCATGCTGGTATGAGATAGTCCTTGGTTGATTTACAGAATGCTCGTTGCACATCACTTAAATCTTTTGAGTATGGCTTTATAGAATGCTTCATGTGCTTCACTTATATCATTTAAAGTTTGGATTGCCTGTTTCTCTTCACATAAAAAACGGCCATTTGTAGAATGCTCTTTTGCTTCACTTATATTTGTTAGAGCATGGGCATACCTTTTGTAGAAAGAATTAAACTCTCTTGCTTCACTTATATCTATTTAGAGAGATGATAGGAATTGGTCATTCGCATGGTTAGTCATAAAATCCTACATAAACTTCTAGATCGCTGAATATGATATGTTTGATTCCTTGCAATAGTTTTGCGATATAAAGGTGGTGATATTAGATTCATGCTAGTGGGTAACTGTGGATTAGTAGAAATACTTGTGTTGAGGTTTGTGATTCCCGAAGCATGTACGTATGGTGAACCGTTATGTGATGAAGTCGGAGCATAATTTATTTTTTTGATTGTCATCCTTTGTGTGGAGGTCGGGATCGCGCGATGCTTAACTCCTACCAACCCTTCCCCTAGGAGCATGCGTGTAGTACTTTGTTTCGATGGCTAATAAATTTTTGCAATAAGTATGTGAGTTCTTTATGACTAATGTTGAGTCCATGGATTATACGCACTCTCACCCTTCCATCATTGCTAGCCTCTTCGGTACCGTGCATTGCCATTTCTCACCTCGAGAGTTGGTGCAAACTTCGTCGGTGCATCCAAACCCCGTGTTATGATACGCTCTGTCACACATAAGCCTCCTTATATCTTCCTCAAAATAGCCACCATACCTACCTATCATGGCATTTCCATAGCCATTCCGAGATATATTGCCATGCAACTTCCATCATCATCATATACATGACTTGAGCATTCATTGTCATGTTGCTTTTCATGATCGTAAGATAGCTAGCATGATGTTTTCATGGCTTGTCCCTTTTTTTATGTCATTGCTACGCTAGATCATTGCACAACCTGGTACACCGCCGGAGGCATTCATATAGAGTTATATCTTTGTTCTAGTATCGAGTTGTAATATTGAGTTGTAAGTAAATAAAAGTGTGATGATCATCATTATTAGAGCATTGCCCCAGTGAGGAAAGGATGATGGAGACTATGATTCCCCCACAAGTCGGGATGAGACTCCGGACTTAATGAGAAAAAAAAAGAAAGGCCAAAGAAGCCCAAATAAAAAAAGGGGGCCAAAGAAGCCCACCCAAAAAAGAGAAAATAAAAAAATGAGAGAAAAAGAGAGAAGGGGCAATGCTACTATCTTTTTTTACCACAATTGTGCTTCAGAGTAGCACCATGTTCTTCATATAGAGAGTCTCCTATATTGTCACTTTGATATACTAGTGGGAATTTTCATTATAGAACTTGGCTTGTATATTCCGATGATGGGCTTGCTCAAACGCCCGAGGTCTTCATGAACAAGCAAGTTGGATGCACACCCACTTAGTTTCCAATTTGAGCTTTCATACATTTATAGCTCTTAGTGCATCTGTTGCATGTCAATCCCTACTCCTCACATTGACATCAATTGATGGGCATCTCCATAGCCCATTGATTAGCCGCGTCGATGTGAGACTTTCTCCCTTTTTGTCTTCTCCACATAACCTCCACCATCATATTCTATTCCACCCATAGTGCTATATCTATGGCTCATGCTCATGTATTGCGTGAAAATTGAAAAAGTTTGAGAATACTAAAGTATGAAACAATTGCTTGGCTAAAACCGGGTTTGTGCATGATTTAAATACTTTGTATGGTGAAGATGGAGCATAGCCATACAATATGATTTTGTAGGGATAACTTTCTTTGGCCATGTTGTTTTGAAAAGACATGATTGCTTTATTAGTACACTTGAAGTATTATCATTTTTATGTCAAATGATAGACTATTGCTTTGAATCACTCGTGTCCTAATATTCATGCCATGATTAGATTACATGATCAAGATTATTCTAGGTAGCATTCCACATCAACAATTATCTTTTTTATCATTTACCTACTCGAGGACGAGTAGGAATTAAGCTTGGGGATGCTGATACGTCTCTGTCATATCTATAATTTTTGATTGTTCCATGCCAATATTATACAACTTTCATATACTTTTGGCAACTTTTTATATTATTTTTGGGACTAACATATTGATCCAGTGCCAGTTCCTGTTTGTTGCATGTTTTATGTTTCGCAGAAAACCCATATCAAACGGAGTCCAAACGGGATAAAAATGGACAGAGAATATTTTTGGAATATTTATGATTTTTGGGAAGAAAAATAAACGCGAGACGGTGCCCGAGGGGGCCACGAGGTAGGGGGGCACACCCCGGGGGGCAGGCGCGCCCCTGACCCTCGTGGGCACCCCGTAAGGTGGTTGACGCTCTTCTTTTGCCGCAAGAAAGCTATTTTTCAGAGAAAAATCTGGGCGAAGGTTTCAACCCAATCGGAGTTACGGATCTCCGGATATATAAGAAACGGTGAAAGGGCAGAATCTGAGAACGCAGAAACAGAGAGAGACAGAGAGACAGATCCAATCTCGGAGGGGCTCTCGCCCCTCCCACGCCATGGGAGCCAAGGACCAGAGGGGAAACCCTTCTCCCATCTAGGGAGAAGGTCAAGGAAGAAGAAGAAGAAGGGGGGCTCTCTCCCCCTTGCTTCCGGTGGCACCGGAACACCACCGGGGGCCATCACCATCACTGCGATCTTCACCAACACCTCCGCCATCTTCACCAACATCTCCATCACCTTCCCCCATCTATATTCAGCGGTCCAATCTCCCGCAACCCGCTGTACCCTCTACTTGAACATGGTGCTTTATGCTTCATATTATTATCCAATGATGTGTTGCCATCCTATGATGTCTGAGTAGATTTTCGTTGTCCTACCAGTGATTGATAAATTGCTATGATTGGTTTAATTTGCTTGTGGTTATGTGGCTGTCCTATTGTGCCCTCCGTGTCGCGCAAGCATGAGGGATTCCCACTGTAGGGTGTTGCAATACGTTCATGATTCACTTATAGTGGGTTGCTTGAGTGACAGAAGCATAAATCCGAGTAAGGGGGTTGTGGCGTATGGGATAAAGGGGACTTGATGCTTTAACGCTATGGTTGGGTTTTACCTTAATGATCTTTAGTAGTTGTGGATGCTTGATAGAGTTACAATCATAAGTGCATATGATCCAAGAAGAGAAAGTATGTTAGCTTATGCCTCTCCCACATAAAACTTGCTATTGGTCTAGTAAAGTAGTCAATTGCTTAGGGACAATTTCACAACTCTGATACGTCTCCAACATATCTATAATTTTTGCTTGTTCCATGCTATTATATTACCCCTTTTGGATGTTTATGGGCTTTATTTTACACATTTCTATCATTTTTGGGACTAACCTACTAACCGGAGGCCCAACCCATATTGCTGTTTTTTTGCCTATTTCAGTATTTCAAAGAAAAGGAATATCAAACGGAGTCCAAACGGAATGAAACCTTCGGGAGCGTGATTTTTGGAATGAACATGATCCGGAGAGCTTGGAGTGCAAGTCAAGAAGCCTCCGAGGGGCCCACGAGATAGGGCCCCCCCTGTAGAGTGCGCCCCCTGCCTCGTGGGACCCTCGGGCGCCCACCGGCGTACTTCTTCCTCCTATATATACCTACGTACCCCGAAAACATCCAGGAGGACCACGAAACACAATTTCCACCGCCGTAACCTTCTGTATCCGTGAGATCCCATCTTGGAGCCTTCGCCGGCACTCTGCCGGAGGGGGAATCAACCATGGAGGGCCTCTACATCAACATCCTTGCCCCTCCGATGAGTTGTGAGTAGTTTACCACAGACCTACGGGTCCATAGTTATTAGCTAGATGGCTTCTTCTCTCTTTTTGGATCTCAATACAATGTTCTCCCCCTCTCTTGTGGAGATCTATTCGATGTAAACTCTTTTTGCGGTGTGTTTGTCGAGATCCGATGAATTGTGGGTTTATGATCAAGTTTATCTATGAATAATATTTGAATCTTCTCTGAATTCTTTTATGTATGATTGAGTTATCTTTGCAAGTCTCTTTGAATTATCAATTTGGTTTGGCCTACTAGATTGGTCTTTCTTGCCAGGGGAGAAGTGCTTAGCTTTGGGTTCAATCTTGAGGTGTTCTTACCCAGTGACAAAAAGGGTTGCAAGACATGTACTGTATTGTTGCCATCGAGGATAACAAGATGGGGTTTATATCATATTGGATGTGTTTATTGCTCTACATCATGTCATCTTGCTTAATGCGTTACTCTGTTCTTATGAACTTAATACTCTAGATGCAGGCAGGAGTCGGTCGATGTGTGGAGTAATAGTAGTAGATGCAGGCAGGAGTCGGTCTACTTGTTATGGACGTGATGCCTATATACATGATCATGCCTAGATAATCTCATAACTATGCGCTTTTCTATCAATTGCTCGACAGTAATTTGTTCACCCACCGTAATACTTATGCTATCTTGAGAGAAGCCTCTAGTGAAACCTATGGCCCCGGGTCTAACTCTTATCATATTTGCTTTCAATCTACCTTTATTTGCATCTTTACTTTTTGCATCTATCTTACAAAATACCAAAAATATATTTATCTTATCATACTATCTTTATTAGATCTCACTTCCGCAAGTGTCCGTGAAGGGATTGACAACCCCTTTATTGCGTTGGTTGCGAGTTCTCAGTTTGTTTGTGTAGGTGCGTGGGACTTTTGAGGAGCCTCCTACTGGATTGATACCTTGGTTCTCAAAACTAAGGGAAATACTTACGCTACACTTTGCTGCATCACCCTCTCCTCTTCGAGGAAAACCAACGCAAGCTCAAGACGTAGCAAGAGGGATTTCTGGCGCCGTTGCCGGGGAGATCTTCGCTCAAGTCAAGACATACCAAGTACCCATCACAAACCCATCTCCCTCGCATTTACATTATTTGCCATTTGCCTCTCGTTTTCCTCTCCCCCACTTCACCCTTGCCATTTTATTCGCCCTCTCTTTCCCAATCTCCTCCTCTCTTTTTCGCTCGCTTTCTTCCGCCTTACTTTTGTTTGCCACTATGTCTGAAATTGGGGAGATTATCGTCGATATAGACAATAATGATAACACAGAAAATCCCGAGGCTCCAGCCGATGAACCCCCTATCTTGCATACTAAAAAGTTTCGAATCGGTAGTGGTAACATCATTGGCAAAGGTGTTATTCAAGACTTCTTTACTTGTGCCGCTGCTTTACCTTCCATGGGTTGTTCTATTCTTCATAGAACTAGTAGTCTTGCGGATTCTATCGCTATGCTTGTAGTTGAACTTGAAAGACAATTTATGCATATGCATCCTTGCATACAAAGAATTTTCCTAGAATTCTCTAATATTGAGCATTCTTCTGTTAAGCGCGTTGTTACTATCTTTTTGGCTCATGAGTTTAGATTTATCATAAGAGAGGCCAAAGAAATCTTTGCACACTATAGGGTGGACGCCGGTCGTCCTCCCATAGAGGCGATCCTCTATGATCAAGAGGAAATTAAACGTTTTCAATCTTCGGACTATGTCGCTTTTAATGAAAACCTTAGGAAAAAGGTTCCTATCAATGTCTTGGTTGATTGCATTAACGAGCTTAACAATGATTTTGCCCTTCTAAACAATGAGCTAGGATACTCTCTTGAGTATAGGCTCACAAGATTTTGCCAAAAGAATGCTTTTAGTGATGAAATAATTGTGCACTATGAGGGGCCAAGGGAGGAACCCGTTCCTCCTGTGATTGATCTTGGGGATCTTTGTCCCACTAAATTTAGCCCTTTTGATTACTTTTGCTTGCCTCAAAGGAAACTTGCTTCCGAACATAGAGAATATGGGATGAGCTTTCAAGATCTATCTTATTATTACGGCACCACTTAGATCTATCCTTGCTTTTATGCCTAGCTAGGGGCGTTAAACGATAGCGCTAGTTGGGAGGCAACCCAATTTTCTTTATGTTTTTGTTTTTGCTCCTGTTTAGTAATAAATGTTGCATCTACCTTCTGTTTAGATGTGTTTTTATCTTTTAGTTAGTGTTTGTGCCAAGTAGAACCTATAGGATAACCTACGATGATAGTTGATTTGATTCTGCTGAAAAACAGAAACTTTGCACGCACGAATATAATTTTGTTAGATCACAGGAATGTGCTTTTGCGTTGATTCTTTTTGCTTCTGTTCAATAGACAAATTGTACAGGACTTCCTATTTTGGTAGGAATTTTAGAGTTCCAGAAGTTTGCGTTAGTTACAGATTGCTACAGACTGTTCTGTTTTTGACAGATTCTGTTGTTCGTGTGTTGTTTGCTTATTTCAACGCATCTATGGCTAGTAAATTAGTTTATAAACCATAAAGAAGTTGGAATACAGTAGGTTTAACACCAATATAAATAAAGAATGAGTTCATTGCAGTACCTTATGTGGTGGTTTTGTTTTCTTTCACTAACGGAGCTTATAAGATTTCCTGTTGAGTTTTGTGTTGTGAAGTTTTCAAGTTTTGGGTAAAGCTTTTATGGAATATGGAATAAGGAGTGGCAAGATACTAAGCTTGGGGATGCCCATGGCACCCCAAGATATTCAAGGATAGCCAAAAGCCTAAGCTTGGGGATGCCCCGGGAAGGCATCCTCTCTTTCGTCTTCGTTCATTGGTAACTTTACTTGGAGCTATATTTTTATTCACCACATGATATGTGTTTTGCTTGGAGCGTCGTGTATTATATTAGTCTTTACTTTTTAGTTTACCACAATCATCCTTGATGTACACACCTTTTTGGAGAAGCCTATTTGATTAAAATTTGCTAGAATACTCTATGTGCTTCACTTATATCTTTTGAGTTTGATAGTTTTTGCTCTAGTGCTTCACTTATATCTTTTAGAGCACGGTGGTGTCTTAATTTTGAAGAAATTGCTAGTCTCTCATGCTTCACTTATATTATTTTGAGAGTCTTTTAGAACAGCATGGTATTTGCTATGATCATAAAGTTGGTCCTAGAATGATGAGCATCCAAGTTGGGTATAATAAAAACTATCATAGAAAGTGAATTGGATGCTATGATGAATTTGATGCTTGATAATTGTTTTGAGATATGGAGGTAGTGATATTAAAGTCATGCTAGTTGGGTGATTATGAATTTAAAGAATGCTTGTGTTGAAGCTTGTGATTCCCGTAGCATGCACGTATGGTGAACCGCTTTGTGATGAAGTTGGAGCATAATTTTATTTATTGATTGTCTTCCTTATGAGTGGCGGTCGGGGACGAGCGATGGTCTTTTCCTACCAATCTATCCCCCTAGGAGCATGCACGTAGTGCTTTGGTTTTTGATGACTTCTAAAATTTTGCAACAAGTATATGAGTTCTTTTGATTAATGTTGAGTCCATGGATTATACGCACTCTTTCACCCTTCCACCATTGCTAGCCTCTCTTGTACCGCGCAACTTTCGCCGGTACCATACACCCACCATTTACCTTCCTCAAAACAGCCACCATACCTACCTATTATGGCATTTCCATAGCCATCCCGAGATATATTGCCATGCAACTTTCCACCGTTCTATTCATATGACACACATTACTTTTGTCATATTGCTTTTTGCATGATCATGTAGTTGACATTGTATTTGTGGCAAGGCCACCTTCATAATTTTCATACATGTCGCTCTTGATTCATTGCATATCTCGGTACACCGCTGGAGGCATTCATATAGAGTCATATCTTGTTCTAGCTTTGAGTTGTAAATCCATAAAAGTGTGATGATCTTCATTATTAGAGTATTGTCCTAGTGAGGAAAGGATGATGAAGACTATGATTACCCCACAAGTCGGGATGAGACTTCGGACTTTACAAAAAAAAGAAAAAAAAGAGAAAGGCCAAAAAAAAGGGAAAGTCCAAAGAAAAAAAAGGAAAAGAAAAAAAAAAATAAAGTGAGAGAAAAAGAGAGAAGGGACAATGCTACTATCTCTTTTTCCACACTTGTGCTTGAAAATAGCACCATGATCTTCATGATAGAGAGTCTCACATGTTGTCACTTTCATATACTAGTGGGAATTTTTCATTATAGAACTTGGCTTGTATATTCCAATGATGGGCTTCCTCAAAAGTGCCCTAGGTCTTCGTGAGCAAGCAAGTTGGATGCACCCCACTTAGTTTCTTTTATTGAGCTTTCATACATTTATAGCTCTAGTGCATCTGTTGCATGGCAATCCCTACTCACTCACATTGATATCTATTAATGGGCATCTCCATAGCCCGTTGATACGCCTAGTTGATGTGAGACTATCTTCTCCTTTTTGTATTCTCCACAACCACCCTTCTATTCCACATATAGTGCCATGTCCATGGCTCACGCTCATGTATTACGTGAAAGTTGAAAAAGTTTGAGATTATTAAAGTATGAAACAATTGCTTGGCTTGTCATCGAGGTTGTGCATGATTAAATACTTTGTGTGATGAAGATAAAGCATAGCCAGACTATATGATTTTGTAGGGATAACTTTCTTTAGCCATGTTATTTTGAGAAGACATGATTACTTTGATTAGTATGCTTGAAGTATTACTGTTTCTTATGTCAATATGAACTTTTATTTTGTATTCATTTGGATCTAAACATTCATGCCACAATAAAGAAAATTACATTATGAATTATGCTAGGTAGCATTCCACATCAAAAATTCTCTTTTTATCATTTACCTACTCGAGGACGAGCAGGAATTAAGCTTGGGGATGCTTGATACGTCTCCAACGTATCTATAATTTTTGATTGTTCCATGCTATTATATTACCCCTTTCGGATGTTCATGGGCTTTATTTTGCACATTTATATCATTTTTGGGACTAACCTACTAACCGGAGGCCCAGCCCATATTGCTGTTTTTTTTTGCCTATTTCAGTATTTCGAAGAAAAGGAATATCAAACGGAGTCCAAACGGAATGAAACCTTCGGGAGCGTGATTTTTGGAACGAACATGATCCGCAGAGCTTGGAGTGCAAGCCAAGAAGCCTCCGAGGGCCCCACGAGATAGGGGGCCGCACCCCCCCTGTAGGGCGCGCCCCCTGTCTCGTGGGACCCTCGGGCGGCCACCGGCGTACTTCTTCCTCCTATATATACCTACGTACCACAAAAACATCCAGGAGCCCCACGAAACACAATTTCCACCGCCGTAACCTTCTGTATCCGCGAGATCCCATCTTGGAGCCTTCGCCGGCACTCTGCCGGAGGGGGAATCAACCACGGAGGGCCTCTACATCAACATCCTTGCCCCTCCGATGAGTTGTGAGTAGTTTACCACAGACCTACGGGTCCATAGTTATTAGCTAGATGACTTCTTCTCTCTTTTTGGATCTCAATACAATGTTCTCCCCCTCTCTTGTGGAGATCTATTCGATGTAAACTCTTTTTGCAGTGTGTTTGTCGAGATCCGATGAATTGTGGGTTTATGATCAAGTTTATCTATGAATAATATTTGAATCTTCTCTGAATTCTTTTATGTATGATTGAGTTATCTTTGCAAGTCTCTTCGAATTATCAGTTTGGTTTGGCCTACTAGATTGGTCTTTCTTGCCATGGGAGAAGTGCTTAGCTTTGGGTTCAATCTTGCCGTGTTCTTACCCAGTGACAGAAAGGGTTGCAAGACATGTATTGTATTGTTGCCATCGAGGATAACAAGATGGGGTTTATATCATATTGCATGTGTTTATCCCTCTACATCATGTCATCTTGCTTAATGTGTTACTCTGTTCTTATGAACTTAATACTCTAGATGCAGGCAGGAGTCGGTCGATGTGTGGAGTAATAGTAGTAGATGCAGGCAGGAGTCGGTCTACTTGTTATGGACGTGATGCCTATATACATGATCATGCCTAGATAATCTCATAACTATGCGCTTTTCTATCAATTGCTCGACAGTAATTTGTTCACCCACCGTAATACTTATGCTATCTTGAGAGAAGCCTCTAGTGAAACCTATGGCCCCCGGGTCTAACTCTTATCATATTTGCTTTCAATCTACCTTTATTTGCATCTTTACTTTTTTGCATCTATCTTACAAAATACCAAAAATATATTTATCTTATCATACTATCTTTATTAGATCTCACTTCCGCAAGTGTCCGTGAAGGGATTGACAACCCCTTTATTGCGTTGGTTGCGAGTTCTCAGTTTGTTTGTGTAGGTGCGTGGGACTTTTGAGGAGCCTCCTATTGGATTGATACCTTGGTTCTCAAAACTAAGGGAAATACTTACGCTACACTTTGCTGCATCACCCTCTCCTCTTCGAGGAAAACCAACGCAAGCTCAAGACGTAGCAAACTCCTACCACCACTTTTCCACACTCGTTATATTTACTTTATTGCTTCTTTATCTAAACAGCCCTTAGCTTTTATTTACGTGCTCTTTATTATCTTGCAAACTTATCCAACAACACCTACAAAGTACTTCTAGTTTCATGCTTGTTCTAGGTAAAGCAAATGTCAAGCGTGCGTAGAGTTGTATCGGTGGTCGATAGAACTTGAGGGAATATTTGTTCTACCTTTAGCTCCTCGTTGGGTTTGACACTCTTACTTATCGAAAGAGGCTACAATTGATCCCCTACACTTGTGGGTTATCACTTCCCATATATAAATCTTTACCTCCAGACCATTCCGGAACTCCTCGTGATGTCCGGGATCTCATCCGAGACTCCGAACAACTTTCAGTAACCACATACAATTTTCACTACAACTCTAGCGTCACCGAACCTTAAGTGTGTAGATCCTACGGGTTCGGGAACCATGCAGACATGACCGAGAGGCCTCTCCGGCCAATAACCAATAGCGGGATCTGGATACCCATATTGGCTCCCATATGTTCCATGATGATCTCATCGGATGAACCATGATGTCGGGGATTCAATCAATCCCATATACAATTCCCTTTGTCCATCAGTATGTTACTTGCCCGAGATCCGATTGTCGGTATCCCTATACCTTGTTCAACCTCGTTACCAGCAAGTCTCTTTACTTGTTCCATAACGCATTATCCCGTGGCTAACTCATTAGTCATGTTGAGCTCATTATGATGATGCTTACCGAGTGGGCCCAGAGATACCTCTCCGTCATACACAGTGACAAATCCCAGTCTTGATTCATGCCAACCCAACAGACACTTCCGAAGATACCTGTAGTGCACCTTTATAGCCACCAAGTTACGTTGTGACGTTTGATACACCCAAAATAAAGCATTACTATGGTATTCGGGAGTTGCACAATCTCATGGTCTAAGGAAATGATACGTGACATTAGAAAAGCTCTAGCAAACAAACTATGCGATCTTGTGCTATTCTTAGGATTGGGTCTTGTCCATCACATCATTCTCCTAATGATGTGGTCCTGTTATCAACGACATCCAATGTCTATGGTCAGGAAACCACAACCATCTATTGGTCAACGAGCTAGTCAACAAGAGGCTCACTAGGGACATGTTGTAGTCTATGCATTCACACATGTATTACGGTTTCCGGTTAATACAATTATAGCATGAACAATACACAATTATCATGAACAAGGAAATATAATAATAACTATTTTATTATTGCCTCTAGGGCATATTTCCAATAGTCTCCCACTTGCACTTGAGTCAATAATCTAGTTGCATTGTGATGAATCAAACACCCATAGAGTTCTGGTGTTGATCATGTTTTGCTCGTGGAAGAGGTTTAGTCAACGGATCTGCGACATTCAGATCCGTGTGCACTTTGCAAATATCTATGTCTCCATCTTGAATATATTCACGAATGGAGTTGAAGCGATGCTTGCTGTGCCTAGTCTTCTTGTGAAACCTGGGCTCCTTGGCAAGGGAAATAGCTCCAGTGTTGTCACAGAAGAGAGTCATCGGGCCCGGCGCATTGGGTATCACTCCTAGGTTGGTGATAAACTCCTTCATCCAGACTGCTTCTTGTGCTACTTCCGAAGCAGCTATGTACTCCGCTTCACATGTAGATCCCGCCATGACACTTTGCTTGCAACTGCACCAGCTGACCGCTCCACCATTCAAAATATACACGTATCCGGTTTATGACTTGGAGTCATCCGGATCTGTGTCAAAGCTAGCATTGACGTAACCCTTTACGACGAGCTCTTCGTCACCTCCATAAACGAGAAACGTATCCTTAGTCCTTCTCAGGTACTTCAGGATATTCTTGACCGTTGTCCAGTGTTCCATTTCGGGATCACTTTGGTACCTCCCTACCAAACTTATGGCAAGGTTCACATTAGGTCTGGTACACAACATGGCATACATAATAGACCCTATGGCTGAGGCATAGGGGATGACACTCATATTTTCTCTATCTTCTGCCGAGGTCGGGCATTGAGCTGCGATCAATTTCACACCTTGCAATACAGGCAAGAACCCCTTCTTGGACTGATCCATATTGAACTTCTTCAATATCTTGTCAAGTTATGTGCTTTGTGAAAGACCAACGAGGCATCTCAATCTATCTCTATAGATCTTGATGCCTAATATGTAAGCAGCTTCTCCAAGGTCCTTCATTGAAAAACACTTATTCAAGTAGGACTTTATGCTTTCCAAAAGTTCTATATCATTTCCCGTCAACAGTATGTCATCCACATATAATATGAGAAATGCTACAGACTCCCACTCACTTTGTTGTAAATACAGGCTTCTCCATAAGCCTGTATAAATCCAAACACTTTGATCATTTCATCAAAGTGAATGTTCCAACTCCAAGATGCTTGCACTAGCCCATAGATGGAGTGCTGGAGCTTGCATACTTTGTCAGCATTCTTAGGATCGACAAAACCTTCTGGCCGCATCATATACAATTCTTCCTTAAGGAAACCGTTAAGGAATGCCATTTTGACGTCCATTTGCCAGATCTCATAATCATAGAATGCGGCAATTGCTAACATGATTCGGACGGACTTCAGCTTCGCTACGGGTGAGAAGGTCTCATCATAGTCAACCCCTTGAACTTGTCGATAACCCTTAGCAACAAGCTGAGCCTTATAGATGGTCATGTTACCATCCGCGTTAGTCTTCTTCTTAAAGATCCACTTATTCTCTATGGTTTGCCGATCATCGGGCAAGTCTGTTAAAGTCCATACTTTGTTTTCATACATGGATCCTATCTTGGATTTCATGGCTTCAAGCCATTTGTTGGAATCCAGGCCTACCATCACTTCTTCATAGTTCGAAGGGTTGTCTAACAACATGATTTCCAGGACAGGGTTGCCGTACCACACTACTGCAAAACGCGTCCTTGTGGACCTACAAACTTCAGTAGTAACTTGATTCGAAGTTTCATGATCATCATCATTAACTTCCTCTCTAGTCTGTGCAGGCACCATAGAAACATCTTCCTGTGCTGCGCTACTCTCCGGTTCAAGAGGGGGTACCTCATCAAGTTTTACTTTCCTCCCACTTACTTCAAAAAGGATCCATTCTTGGCAACAAAGATCTTGCCTTCGGATCTGAGGTAGAAGGTATACCCAATAGTTTCCTTTGGGTATCATATGAAGACGCATTTTTACGATTTGGGTTCGAGCTTTTCAGGTTGAAGTTTCTTGACATAAGCATCACCCCCCAAACTTTCAGAAATGACAACTTAAGTTTCTTCCCAAACCATAATTCATATGGTGTCGTCTCAATGGATTTAGACGGTGCCCTATTTAAAGTGAATGCGGCGGTCTCTAAAGCATAACCCCAAAATGATAGCGGTAGATCGGCAAGAGCATCATAGATCGCACCATATCCAATAGAGTGCGATTACGACATTAGGACACACCATTACGCTGAGGTGTTCGAGGCGGCGTGAGTTGTGAAACAATTCCACATTTCCTTAAGTGCGTGCCAAACTCGTGACTCAAATATTCTCCTCCACGATCTGTTGTAAGAACTTTATTTTCCTGTCATGTTGATTCTCTACCTCGCTTTGAAATTCCTTGAACTTTTCAAAGGTCTCAGACTTGTGTTTCATTAAGTAGACATACCCATATCTACTTAAGTCACCAGTGAGGGTGAGAACGTAACGATAGCCACCGCGAGCCTCAACGCTCATTGGACCCCATACATCAGTATGTATTATTTCCAACAAGTTGGTTGCTCTCTCCATTGTTCCGGAGAACGGAGTCTTGGTCATTTTGCCCATGAGGCATGCACACGTGTCAAAAGATTCATAATCAAGAGACTCCAAAATTCCATCTGATGGAGTTTCTTCATGTGTTTGACACCAATGTGACCAAGGCGGCAGTGCCACAAGTATGTGGGACTATCATTATCAACCTTACATCTTTTGGCATTCACACTATGAATATGTGTGACATCACATTGGAGATTCAATAAAAAAACCACTGACCAGTGGGGCATGACCATAAAACACATCTCTCATATAAATAGAACAACCATTATTCTTGGATTTAAATGAGTAGCCATCTCGCATTAAACGAGATCTAGATACAATGTTCATGCTCAAAACTGGCGCTAAATAACAATTATTAAGGTTTAAAACTAACCCCGAAGGTAGATATAGAGGTAGCATGCCAACGGCGATCACATCAACCTTGGAACCATTCTCGACGCGGATCATCACCTCGTCCTTCGCCAGTCTCTGCTTATTCCGCACCTCCTGCTTTGAGTTATAAATGTGAGAAACCGCACCGGTATCAAATACCCAGGAGCTACTACGAGCGCTGGTAAGGTACACATCAATAACATGTATATCATATATACCTTTGGCGTTGCCGGTCTTCTTATCCGCTAAGTACTTGGGGAAGTTCCGCTTCCAGTGACCATTTCCCTTGCAATAAAAGCACTCAGTCTCATGCTTGGGTCCATTCTTTGGCTTCGCCTTCCCGGCAACTGACTTACCGGGCGCGACAACTCCCTTGCCGTCCTTCTTGAAGTTATTATTTCCCTTGCCTTTCATGAAAGTAGTGGTCTTATTCACCATCAACACTTGATGTTCCTTTTTGATTTCCACCTCCGCTGATTTCAGCATTGAATATAACTCAGGAATGGACTTCTCCATCCCTTGCATATTGTAGTTCATCACAAAGCTCTTGTAGCTAGGTGGAAGCGACTGGAGGATTCTGTCAATGACCGAGTCATCTGGAAGATTAACTCCCATTTGAGACAAGTGGTTGTGCAACCCAGACATTTTGAGTATATGCTTGTTGACAGAACTATTTTCCTCCATCTTGCAACTGTATAACTTTTCGGAGACTTCATATCTCTCGACCCAGTCATGAGCTTGGAAAACCATTTTCAGCTCTTGGAACATCTCATATGCTTCGTGTTGCTCAAAACGCTTTTGGAGCCCGGTTCTAAGCTGTAAAGCATGCCGCACTGAACCAGGGAGTAATCATCACTACGTAACTGCCAGGTGTTCATAACGTCTTGAGTTGCTGGGAAAATGGGTGCGTCACCTAGCGTTGCTTCAAGGACATATGCTTTCTTGTCCGCTATGAGGATGATCCTCAAGTTACGGACCCAATCCGTGTAGTTGCTATCATCGTCTTTCATCTTGGTTTTCTCTAGGAACGCGTTGAAGTTGGGGGCAACATTAGCGTGGGCCATTGGATCTACATGATAGATTGTAAAGACAATTTTAGACTACATTCATGATAATTAAGTTCATCTAATCAAGTTATTTAATGAACTCTCACTCAGATAGACATCCCTCTAGTCATCTAAGTGATACATGATCCGAATCGACTAGGTCGTGTCCGATCATCACGTGAGACGGACTAGTCATCAACGATGAACATCTCCATGTTGATCGCATCTACTATATGACTCATGTTCGACCTTTCGGTCTATCATGTTCCGAGGCCATGTCTGTACATGCTAGGCTCGTCAAGTCAACCTAAGTGTTTCGCATGTGTAAATCTGGCTTACACCCATTGTATTCGAATGTTAGAATCTATCACACCCGATCATCACCTGGTGCTTCGAAACAACGAACCTTCGCAACGGTGCACACTTAGGGGGAAAACATTTCTTGAAATTTTAGTGAGGGATCATTTTATTTATGCTACCGTCATTATAAGCAAATAAGATGTAAACATGATAAACATCACATGCAAATCATAAAGTGACATGATATGGCCAATATCATCTTGTTCCTTTGATCTTCATCTTCGAGGCGCGGCATGATCACCATCGTTACCGGCATGACACCATGATCTCCATCATCGTGTCTTCATGAATTTGTCTCGCCAACTATTACTTCTACTACTATGGCTAACGGTTAGTGATGTCTATTACACAACCTTCTTCTTGTAGACGTTGTTGGGCCTGCAAGTGCACAGGTTTATAGGATAGTAGCAAATTTCCCTCAAGTGGATGACCTAAGGTTTATCAATCCTTGGGAGGCGTAGGATGAATATAGTCTCTCTCAAGCAACCCTGCAACCAAATAACAAAGAGTCTCTTGTGTCCCCAACACACCCAATACAATGGTAAATTGTATAGGTGCACTAGTTCGGCGAAGAGATGGTGATACAAGTGCAAAATAGATAGTAGATATAGGTTTTTGTAATCTGAAATAATAAAAACAGCAAGGTAACTAATGATAAAAGTGAGTGTAAACGGTATTGCAATGATAGGAAACAAGGCCTAGGGTTCATACTTTCACTAGTGCAAGTTCTCTCAACAATAATAACATAGATAGATAATATAACAAGCCCTCAACATGCAACAAAGAGTCACTCCAAAGCCACTAATAGCAGAGAACAAACGTAGAGATTATGGTAGGGTACGAAACCACCTCAAAGTTATTCTCAATCAATCCGTTGGGCTATTCCTATAAGTGTCACAAACAGCCCTAGAGTTCGTACTAGAATAACACCTTAAGACACAAATCAACCAAAACCCTAATGTCACCTAGATACTCCATTGTCACCTCAAGTATCCATGGGCATGATTATAGGATATGCATCACACAATCTCAGATTCATCCAACCAACACAAAGTACTTCAAAGAGTGCCCCAAAGTTTCTACCGGAGAGTCAAGAACGTGTGCCAACCCCTATGCATAGGTTCATGGGCGGAACCCACAAGTTGGTCACCAAAACATACATCAAGTGGCACATGATATCCCATTGTCACCACAGATAAGCACGACAAGACATACATCAAGTGTTCTCATAAAAGACTCATTCCGATAAGATAAATTCAAAGGGGAAACTCAATTCATCATAAGAGAGTAGAGGAGGAGAAACATCATAAGATCCAACTACAATAGCAAAGCTCGGGATACATCAAGATCGTGCCATAGAGGAAACACGAGAGAGAACACGAGAGAGAGAGAGAGATCAAAGACATAGCTACTGGTACATACCCTCAGCCCCGAGGGTGAACTACTCCCTCCTCGTCATGGATAGCGCCGAGATGATGAAGATGGCCACCGATGATGGGATCCCCCTCCGGCAGGGCGCCGGAAAGGGCTCCCGAGAGGTTTTTGGTGGCTACAGAGGCTTGCAGCGGTGGAACTCCCGATCTATCTTTTGTTCTGGAAGTTTTACGATACGTAGGTATATATGGGTGCAAGGGGTATGTCGGTGGAGCTTTGGGGGCCCCACGAGGCAAGGGGCATGCCCTAGGGGGGTGGGCGCGCCCCCCACCCTCTTGACTAGCTCCCGTATATTCTGACATAGAGTCCAAGTCTATCCGGTGGCTTTCCTTCCAAAAATAACTTCTCCAGTTGATTTCGTTCCGTTTTGACTCTGTCTGATATTCCTTTTCCTCGAAACACTGAAATAGGCATAAAACAGTAAATCTGGGCTGGGCCTCCGGTTAATAGGTTAGTCCCAAAAATAATATAAAAGTGGATAATAAAGCCCAATATTGCCCAAAACAGTAGATAATATAGCATGGAGCAATAAAAAATTATAGATACATTGGAGACGTATCAAGCATCCCCAAGCTTAATTCCTGCTCGTCCTCGAGTAGGTAAATGATAAAAAAGATAATTTTTGATGCGGAGTGATACTTTGGCATAAGTTCAATGTAAATCTTCTTAATTGTGGTATGAATATTCAGATCCGAATGAATACAAAATAAAAGTTCATATTGATAAAAGAAATAGTAATACTTCAAGCATACTAATCAAAGTAATCATGTCTTCTCAAAATAGCATGGCAAAAGAAAGTTCATCCCTACAAAATCATATAGTTAGGCTATGCTTCATTTTCGTCACACAAAGATGTTCCCAACTTCTATACCCCCGATGACAAGCCAAGCAATTGTTTCATACTTAAATAATCTCAAACTTGTTCAAC
Source organism: Triticum timopheevii (assembly GCA_963921465.1). Classification (NCBI taxonomy): domain Eukaryota; kingdom Viridiplantae; phylum Streptophyta; class Magnoliopsida; order Poales; family Poaceae; genus Triticum; species Triticum timopheevii. The sequence continues at coordinate 362,424,488 of OY997274.1, read as the reverse complement.
CTTCACGCAATACATGAGCGTGAGCCATGGATGTAGCACTATGGGTGGAATAGAATATGATGATGGGGATTGTGTGGAGAAGACAAAAAGGAGAAAGTCTCACATTGACGAGGATAATCAATGGGCTATGGAGATGCCCATTAATTGATGTCAACATGAGGAGTAGGGATTGCCATGCAACGGATGCACTAGAGCTATGAATGCTCAACAAAAGAAAACTAGTGGGTGTGCATCCAACTTGCTTGCTCACGAAGACCTAGGGCATTTGAGGAAGCCCATCATAGGAATATACAAGCCAAGTTCTATAATGAAAAATTCCCACTAGCATGAAAAGACAACTTATGTGACTCACCACATGAAGAACAAGGTGCTACTTTGAAGCACAATATATGAGACTCACTATATGAAGAACAAGGTGCTACTTTGAAGCACAAGTGTGGAATAAGAGATATTAGCATTGCCTTTTTTATTTATTTTCTTTTATTTTCTTTATTTTCTTTTTTTGGGCCTTTTTTTGGCCTTTCTTCTTCTTTTTCTTTTCTTTTTGGGCAATGCTCTAATAATGATGATCATCACACTTCTATTGATTACAACATAAGGATTACAACTCGAAACTTAGAGCAAGATATGACTCTATATGAATGCCTCCGGCGGTGTACCGGGATGGTGCAATGAATCAAGAGTGACATGTATGAATTATGCATGGTGGCTATGCCACAAATACGATGTCAACTACATGATCATGCAATGGCAATATGACAAAAGTAAAGTATGTCATGATGATGATGAACGGAACGGTGGAAAGTTGCATGGCAATATATCTCAGAATGGCTATGGAAATGCCATAATAGGTAGGTATGGTGGCTGTTTTAAGGAAGATATAGGGAGGTTTATGTGTGATAGAGCGTATCGTATCACGGGGTTTGGATGCACCGGCGAAGTTTGCACCAACTCTCAAGGTGAGAAAGGGCAATGCACGGTACCGAAGAGGCTAGCAAAGGTGGAAAGGTAAAAGTGCGTATAATCCATGGACTCAACATTAGTCAAAAGAACTCATATACTTATTGCAAAAATTTAGAAGTCATCAAAAACCAAGTACTACGCGCATGCTCCTAGGGGGATAGATTGGTAGGAAAAGACCATCGCTCGTCCCCGACCGCCACTCATAAGGATGCACAAGCCAGGTACACTTCATGTTTCAAATTTGTTACACAACTTTAACCATACGTGCATGCTATGGGACTTGCTAACTTCAACACAAGCATTCTTTAAATTCATAATCACCCAACTAGCATGACTTTAATATTACTACCTCCATATCTCAAAACAATTATCAAGCATCAAACTTTTCTTAGTATTCAACGCACTCAAAAGAAAGTTTCACATATCTTGAATACCAAGTATATTAGGATTTTAAGCAAATTACCATGCTCTTTAATACTCTCAAAATAATATAAGTGAAGCATGAGAGTTCATTAATTTCTACAAAATAAATCCACCACCGTGCTCTAAAAGATATAAGTGAAGTACTAGAGCAAATGACAAACTACTCCGAAAGATATAAGTGAAGATCTATGTGAAGACTCTCCCATTTAATAATTTCAGATCTTGGTATTTTATTCAAACAGCAAGCAAAGCTAACAAAAATGACAATGCAAGGATATCACAACTCATGTGAAGAAGCAAAAACTTAGGCTCAACCGATACTAACCGATAGTTGTTGAAGAAAAACGGTGGGATGCCTACCGGGGCATCCCCAAGCTTAGATGCTTGAGGCTTCTTGAAATATTATCTTGGGGTGCCTTGGGCATCCTCAAGCTTGAACTTTTGTGTCTCCTTAATTCCTCTCATATCATGGTTTCTCTTTTTATCAAAAGCTTTATTCACAACAAACTCAACAAGAACTCATGAGATAGGTTAGTATAAACCAATGCAAAACCTTATCATTTCCTACTGTAACAAATCACTAGAATTATTATTAAACATTGCATACTAAATGCCTCTTCATATTTAATACTCCTATCCTCAAATAGAATCATTAAATGGGCAAACATATGCAAACAATGCAACCATAACAGCAATCTGCCAAAACTGTATAGTCTGTAAAGAATGCAAGATTCATCATACTTCCCTAACTCCAAAAATTCTAAACTAAAATTCCCACTGTAATAAATTAATCAGAGCTCAATATGCAAAAATATTCAACATTAGACCACTCTCTGACTTTTCTAGGGAATTTTTTCAACCGTGGTAAACTTTCTGTTTTCAAACAGCAACATGTATACTAGCAAAATAAGCATGGCAAAGGCTATCCTTGACTTTTTTTATTGAAAATAAAGATGCAAAACATTATTCTAAATAACAGAAAGCAAATACTAACAAGAGAAAATGACGCTCCAAGCAAAACACATATCATGTGGTGAATAAAAATATAGCTCCAAGTAAAGTTACCGATGAACGAAGACGAAAGAGGGGATGCCTTCCGTGGCATCCCCAAGCTTAGGCTCTTGGTTATCCTTGAATATTACCTTGGGGTGCCTTGGGCATCCCCAAGCTTAGGCTATTTCCACTCCTTATTCCATAGTCCATCGAATCTTTACCCAAAACTTGAAAACTCCACAACACAAAACTCAACAGAAAACTCGTAAGCTCCGTTAGTATAAGAAAATAAAACAACCACTTAGGTACTGTAATGAACTCATTCTAAATTCATATTGGTGTAATATCTACTGTATTCCAACTTCTCTATGGTTCATAACCTCCGATAATACTCATAGATTCATCAAAATAAGCAAACAACACATAGAAAACAGAATCTGTCCAAAAACAGAACAGTCTGTAGTAATCTGTATCAAACGTATACTTATGGAACTCCAAAAATTCTACCAAATTAGGATGACCTGAGCAATTTGTGTACCAATCCAAAGCAAAAAGAATCAGATCAGAAGTGTTGGAATAAGCCACGGCGTGTGGTGTGGTCGGGCTCGTCGGGCGCGCCGGGTGCGCGCGGGACGTGCGGGACACACTGGTGCAGTCGGGCTCGTCGGGCGCGTTAGGTGCACGCGGGATGCGCGGGACGCATCATAAGTCGTGGAAAAGTGCGTACGTGGTGTAGCGTGTGTGTGTGCATCGCGTAGCTGGCATGAGTTACTGGCCGATTGGGGTGGCCGGGTCATGTGTGCATGCATTAGATGGATAATCTAGTTTGCATCAGGTTGTTAGCTGGTTGTTAGCATTGACCGGTGGAGATGGCCGCGTCGTGCGAGTAGCGTGCGCGTAGTGTGCATGACCGGGCTGATGGCTTAGGGGGTGTGTGTTGGAATAAGCCACGTCGCGTAATGTGGTCGGGCTCGTCGGGCGCGTCAGATGCGCGCGGGACGTGCGGGACGCACTGGTGGTGTCGGGCTCGTCGGGCGCGTCGGATGCACGCGGGACGGGCGGGATGCAGCGGAAGTATGGCGTACGTGTGTGTATGGTGGTGTGTGGCCGTGTCAGGTTCGTGAGTCCGTGTGCGTGCGTGTGGTGCGAGTTAGTTAGCTGGTTGTTAGCATTGACCGGTGGAGATGGCCGCGTCGTGCGCGTAGCGCGCGCGTAGTGTGCATGATCGGGCTGATGGATTGCATGCAGGGTAGTTAGCTAGGCGGCGTGCGCACGTGTGCAAAAGGAAACGTGGGCGCTGCATTGTTGTGCCACTACAAAGCCATGGCCACGAGTGTTTTTGTAGGTCAGTTGGTGCTCTAGAATAGTGTAACGGGGTCGTGTGCGGCCGGGTGAAATCCAGTGTATCCTTCTCCGTTTTCTTCTGTGCTCCTCCTTCTTCTACCTCCATCCATCCGTGTGAGAGAGTGGTTCCAACAAGAAGCACGTTTCTGTGAATTAACAAAACTAATTTACTGGGTGCAAAAGTTTCTGATTTTCAGCAGGATCAACACAACTATCACCGTAAGCTATCCTAAAGGTCTTACTTGGCACTTTATTGAAACAAAACCTATAAAACATGATTACTACAGTAGCATAATCATGTGGACACACAAAAACAGTAAGGATAAATATTGGGTTGTCTCCCAACAAGCGATTTTCTTTAATGCCTTTCTAGCTGGGCATGATGATGACAATGATGCTCACAAAAAAGATAAGAATTGAAGCATAACGGGAGCATCATGAAGCATATGACTACCACATTTAAGCCTAACCCACTTCCTATGCATAGGGATTTTGTGAGCAAACAACTTATGGGAACAATAATCAACAAGCATAGGAAGGTAAAACAAGCATAGCTTCAAAAATTTAAGCACATAGAGAGGAAACTTGACATTATTGCAATTTCTACAAGCATATGTTCCTCCCTCATAATAATTTTCAGTAGCATCATGAATGAATTCAACAATATAACCAGCACCTAAAGCATTCTTTTCATGATCTACAAGCATAGAAAATTTACTACTCTCCACATAAGCAAAATTCTTCTCATCAATAGTAGTGGGAGCAAACTCAACAAAGTAACTATCATGTGATTGAAAATTAAAATCAGGATGACAAGTTTCATGGTTATCATTATTCTTTAGAGCATACGTGTCATCACAATAATCATCATAGATAGGAGGCATGCTTTCATCATAGTAAATTTGCTCATCAAAGCTTGGGGGACAAAAAATATCATCTTCATCAAACATAGCTTCCCCAAGCTTGTGGCTTTGCATATCATTAGCATCATGGATATTCAAGGAATTCATACTAACAACATTGCAATCATGCTCATCATTCACATATTTCATGCCAAGTATTCTATGTAATTCTTCTTCTAGCACTTTGGCACAATTTTCCTTTCCATCATACTCACGAAAGATACTAAAAAGGTGAAGCGTATGAGACAAACTCAATTCCATTTTTTTGTAATTTTTTTTATAGACTAACTAGTGCTAAAACAAGAAACAAAAAGATTCGATTGCAAGATCTAAAGATATACCTTCACTTACCTAGCCTCCCCGGCAACGGCGCCACAAAAGAGCTTGATGTCTACTACATAACCTTCTTCTTGTAGACGTTGTTGGGCCTGCAAGTGCACAGGTTTGTAGGATAGTAGCAAATTTCCCTCAAGTGGATGACCTAAGGTTTATCAATCTGTGGGAGGCGTAGGATGATGATAGTCTCTCTCAAGAAACCCTGCAACCAAATAACAAAGAGTCTCTTGTGTCCCCAACACACCCAATACAATGGTAAATTGTATAGGTGCACTAGTTCGGCGAAGAGATGGTGATACAAGTGCAAAATAGATAGTAGATATAGGTTTTTGTATCTGAAATAATAAAAATAGCAAGGTAACTAATGATAAAAGTGAGCGTAAACGGTATTGCAATGATAGGAAACAAGGCCTAGGGTTCATACTTTCACTAGTGCAAGTTCTCTCAACAATAATAACATAGATAGATAATATAACAAGCCCTCAACATGCAACAAAGAGTCACTCCAAAGCCACTAATAGCGGAGAACAAACATAGAGATTATGGTGGAGGGGGATGGTTTCTTGCCCTCCAAGTCCATTGGGGGCGTTGGCAAAGGTGGGAGGAAAGAAATCCCATCTTTTCCCTTCCCCACCGATTGTTATCCCCTTTTTTAGCGATCTTGATCTTATCCCTTCGGGATATGATCTTATTCCTTCTAAGGGGGGATCTTGGTGTGCCTTGACCAGGGGTGTGGGGCCTTGCCCCCACTACCCATGTTCATGTGGGTCCCCCATGCAGGTGGGCCCCACTTCGGAACCTTTTAGAACCTTCCTGGCACAATACCGAAAAATCCCGAACATTTTCCGGTGGCCAAAATAGGACTTCCCATATATAAATCTTTACCTCCAGACCATTCCGGAACTCCTCGTGACGTCTGGGATCTCATCCGAGACTCCGAACAACTTTTGGTAACCACATACAATTCCCGTTACAACTCTAGCGTCACCGAACCTTAAGTGTGTAGACCCTACGGGTTCGGGAACCATGCAGACTTGACCGAGATGCCTCTCCGGCCAATAACCAATAGCGGGATCTGGATACCCATATTGTCTCCCACATGTTCCACGATAATTTCATCGGATGAACCACGACGTCGGGGATTCAATCAATCCCATATACAATTCCCTTTGTCCATCGGTATGTTACTTGCCCGGGATTCGATCGTCGGTATCCCTATACCTTGTTCAATCTCGTTACCGGCAAGTCTCTTTACCCATTCCATAATGTATTATCCCGTGGCTAACCCATTAGTCATGGTGAGCTCATTATGATGATGCATTACCGAGTGGGCCCAGAGATATCTCTCCGTCATACGGAGTGACAAATCCCAGTCTCGATTCGTGCCAACCCAACAGACACTTTCGGAGATACCTGTAGTGCACCTTTATAGCCACCAAGTTACATTGTGATGTTTGATACACCCAAAGCATTCCTACGGTATCCGGGAGTTGCACAATCTCATGGTCTAAGGAAATGATACTTGACATTAGAAATGCTCTAGCAAACGAACTACACGATCTTGTGATATGCTTAGGATTGGGTCTTGTCCATCACATCATTCTCCTAATGATGTGATCCCGTTATCAACGACATCCAATGTCCATTGTCAGGAAACCAAAACCACCTATTAATCAACGAGCTAGTCAACTAGAGGCTCACTAGGGACATGTTGTAGTCTATGCATTCACACATGTATTATGGTTTCCGGTTAATACAATTATAACATGAACAATAAACAATTATCATGAACAAGGAAATATAATAATAACTATTTTATTATTGCCTCTAGGGCATATTTCCAACATTCCATACTTTTCATGATTCCCATGATTGTGTGCACCATATGCATTCCATGAATAACAATGCTCTACATATTTCTCATGATGCATTACACAATTTGAGTCTCCATTATGCTATACATAATAACAAACCTATCATGATGGATGACATGTTTCTACATCACGCATCTCATTTATTTGTGCATTGGCTATTTTGTGCTAACCAACACATACATGTGCGCATTATGATGGATGATGTGTACATATACCACGCACACACAATTTTCCCTTTGCCTTTGTTGTGTGTAGGTACTCATAAATACTCGTCAACCTCACAATCCCATGAGTTGATGAAATGAGCTCTTGAGAGTAACAAAGATTTGGGATCACGTGGATTGTCCTTACCACCGTTCTCTTTGTGCACCTACTACGCGCACTTCTTTTACTTGGCTCTCACATGACTATGGGCTATTTACCACTTGTCACCTTATGCCCATTTGTAGGATCGAAAGTATGTCTAGAGGGGGGGGGGGTGATTAGACTACTTGACCAAATAAAAATCTAGCCTTTTCCCAATTTTAATTCTTGGCAGATTTTACCAACTTAGCACTAGTCAAGCAATCAACCTACACATGCAATTCTAAGAGTATAGCAGCGGAATGTAAATCATTGCATATGAAGGTAAAGGGGAGGAGTTTGGATGGAGCAAACACAATGTAGACACAGTGATTTTTGGCGTGGTTCCGATAGGTGGTGCTATCGTACATCCACGTTGATGGAGACTTCAACCCATGAAGGGTAACGGCTGCGCGAGTCCACTGAGGGCTCCACCCATGAAGGGTCCACGAAGAAGCAACCTTGTCTATCCTACCATGACCATCGCCCACGAAGGACTTGCCTCACTTGGGTAGATCTTCACAAAGTAGGCAATCTCCTTGCCCTTACAAACTCCTTGGTTCAACTCCACAATCTTGACGGAGGCTCCCAAGTAACACCTAACCAATCTAGGAGACACCACTCTCCAAAAGGTAATAGATGGTGTGTTGATGATGAACTCCTTGCTCTTGTGTTTCAAATGATAGTCTCCCCAACACTCAACTCTCTCTCATAGATTTGGATATGGTGGAAAGATTATTTGAGTGGAAAGCAACTTGGGGAAGGCTAGAGATCAAGATTCTTGTGGTTGGATTGGAATGTCTTGGTCTCAACACATGAGTAGGTGGTTCTCTCTTAGAAAATGAGTAGTGGAAGTGTAGGCACATTCTGATAGCTCTCTCCACGAATGGAGAATGGGTGGAGGGGTATATATAGCCTCCACACAAAATCTAACCATTACACACAAATTCCCAAACTCGGTGAGACCGAATAGTGAAACTCGGTCAGACCGATTCAGTTCAAAACATGAACGTTAGGATTTTCGGTGGGACCGACAACATCAACTCGGTGGGACCGATGTGCTAGGGTTATGGCATAACTTGATCTCAGTGAGACCAATCACATGAACTCGGTGGGACCAATTTTAGTAATAGGCAACCAGAGAGTTGGTCAGGCAAACTCGGTGGGACCGATCACTCATTTCAGTGAGACCGAAATGTTACGAAAAGGAAACAGAGAGTTTGCATTGCGAACTCGGTGGGACTGATCGCTCATTTCGGTTAGACCGAAACGTTGCGAAGGCATACAGATAGTTTGCAATCCCATCTCGGTGAGACCGAGATCCCTATCAGTGAGACCGAACTGATTAGGGTTTATGGCAGTGGCTATGTCAAATGAACTCAGTGGCGCCGGATAGATCAAATCGGTGGGGCCGATTTGGACTTTAGGTTTAGGACATATGTGGAAATGAGAAAGTGGTTGAGGGCTTTTGGAGCATATCATTAAGCATTTTGAGCAAGTAAGCCATTAAGCAACACCTCATCCCCTTTTAATAGTATTGGTTTTTCCTATGGACTCAATGTGATCTTGGATCACTAAAATGAAAATGTAGAGTCTTGAGCTTTTGCCAATATGTGTCCTTAGCATTTTGAGGGGTCGACATCTCTAGTCCATGCCATGCAAATCATTGAACTATTTGAAATGATCATCTTGAAAGAGTATTAGTTCAATGAGCTATATGTTGTTAAGAATTACCAAAACCACCCAGGGATTAGTTGCACTTTCATCATTCTATCATGTTCTTGCATGTTATGCCTCTTTACATTACTTTGCCACACAATTTTGACCCTTGCTTGCATTTACCCATGATTCACCATTATGCTACTCCTACGTGTATTTGCATGCTTGGTGGAGATGCTACTAGCTATTGCCATAATTTCTTTGTGCCCATGCTATTGATGCTTGTTGTGTTGGGAGAGTCATGATGTTCCATTGCCATTTACATAGAACCTCCCACCAATGCAATGATGATAATATGTTCCTATCTTGTTTTCATGATTGTGATATGTCATTTGCATTATATATGCCCACTATTTGCACCCATGACATGATTGTCATGATTACCTCTAGTATGTTGCATCTTCGCACTGCTAGCTTTCTTAGCTTGATTCATATGATTACTTGCTTGGTTGCATCACCCATGATATATTCTTGCTTGTTTCATTGGGTTGATAGCATATATGTTCATGCCTCTCATGTGATATATCTTGATCATTGTCGCTTGTCTCCATTAGTTGTCTCTCTCATATCCGCTTGTAGTGAGTGCAACCATGCTATGCTTATTGATCTTGGATACTTGGACATATTACTTGAGAAGCATGCTTGTTTGATTGAGCTTAATCTCTTTGGTTGTGCTAGCATCATATACTTACATACAATGCCATGTCCCCTTGTCCTTTCTTATGATAAGAGTGATGAAAACACTTGTTGGGTATTTCACCACATGAATGATAGGTGTTGCATTTGCACTAACCTCATTTGTTTTTCGAGTGTTTGTCATGTTCTTTCATTTTGAAGGATTCACAAGGTGGTACCATCATGAGACATATTGGTTATGTGAAGGCATACAAGATGTGCAACTCCAACATCTTCGAGAAACTCCTAAAGGTGACCTCTTTCCATTTGAGCCGTCCTCAAATACGCATATTGGACGGGTTATTCTTTCATTGTTGTTTCCTTCTTCTTGTCTACACGATACACATATTGGATGGAGGACCCACATTGGAGATGGATCCTAGGGACCTTCAAGTTGAGGAGTGCTCGAACTTAGTGGATGCGCCACCGGACCACCACTTCTACCACGACATTGAGCCATGGTACAACACCACACATAACAAATTTGCATCTTATGCATGGATTAACCCACATTATGATTGCCTTGTTGCATCTTCTACTTCGATGTCATCCATAATATATGAGCTTATGCACTTCCTTAGCAAATTTGTTGTGATCTTCCTTGATGGCATAGTCATACATAATGATCACATTGCCTTCCATCAATTGCATGATAACATAATCATATTGTGCACCCATTGCCATGTTCATGCTCTTGATATACCATCTCTCTATGACATCATTTTGCCCAATGGTAGAATTTGTAGCTTTGTGCACCATGACATTTACCATACCTTTGTGTGCACAACAAATGAATTTGCTCTCACAAATGCTTTACATCTCATTTTACATCATTTGACTAATCATCTTGTGCCTTGTCACGAGCAATACTATCAGACAAACTCATGCTTACATGATGGACACCTTGTGTGCACTAACCATTGTATTTCCGAGTGTCGTCTGTGTTTGCTCTTTTTGCATGTATACCACTCCGGAGACACCTTGGAGTACTTGGATCATGCCATGTCTTCAATTCCGACCAATTACAAGTCCGTCCACAACAACCGTTTCCATGGTGATGAGGATTACGATCCGAGGTCGGATCTTTCCCGGGGGGGGGGGGGGGGGATGATGCGGAGCATCCTACGGTCATCCCCATGTACACTTCAACTACTCCCCAAGCCCCAAGTGCACCTACGATGAGAGCTCCAGCATGTGCCATTGGACATAAGGTGAATTCTCTCCTTGTTAAACTTCCCTTCGATCCACATGAGACATGGCTACTACCTCAAACAAAGACACTTCATGTGCTTAGGTACCAAGGAACCAACAAGGAGAAGGAGTGGTGCAAGATGGACACCAAGAGCATGGAGAGGAATTTTCCCAGCACAGAGATAGAGGTACACCCGCCCAACTACTGCCCGGGCGGTACAACCGCTCGACTACCACCCAACTACCGGTCCACCTTCTCTAATCGAGCGGTGCAAGGCCGGTACCGCCCCGGTTTGTCCGCGTAACAGCCATATGACCGGTAAAACCGCTTCAACCACCCGTACAACCGCTAATGACTTTCGAGAACACCTCCAGGAACCAGTACAAGAGCTCCAGGCGATACAACCGCTCCCATGACCGGCACTACCACTCTGCCTGCACGCAGTAAAAGGTCAACGGCCGGTGTAACCCCAAGCTTACCCCTTGTGTTGTGGAAAGGTCATGGCAGATGTCCTAGCAAAAGGACTTAGTCGTGGAGCCATCGCAACAAGGAAGCTTAAAGGGGTTAAAAAGGGACAAAGGACACGGGAGTTTATACTGGTTTGGCCCCTTGCGGTGAAGGTAATGGCTTAATCCAGTTTGAGGTGGGATTGCTTATGTCTCGATTACCAGGGAGCGAATTCGCTTGACCTAGCTTTCGATCTGATGTTACTTGTCCCGAATCGCCGCCGAGTCGTCCCTTTATATACAGAGGTCGACGCCCAGCGGCTCACAGAGTCCCGGCCGGCTCATAAACAGTGTCCGGCTTGGTTACTATCTATTCTTGCCTTACAATACAAGTCATACATACATGGCGGTTTATCTCTACGGGCCTTGAGCTGCCTTTGGGCCTTGGGCCCTTAACTGAACCGCCATCTTCAAGTATCGTCTTGGGCTTCATATTATGAATCGCCATAGGTATAACCCACCCCCTCCTAGGCGGGTCATACCTAATAGTTATATCCCCAACATTAGGCCCCAGATTGATTTGAACTGGTTCATGTCAATCCTTAACACCTTAGAAAAAAATCTTCTGCTCTTCATCTGTGCGAGGGTTTATAACCCGCCATGACATCATCTTCTGGATTTGTGATAACCCGCCATGACGTCACCTGTCATTAATTCACACTTTGTCCAACATATCTCAATGGATCTTTATCTTTTAATAATCATCCGAGAATCGAGGCGCCGGAGCAGCTGGATAACCATGTTTTGGCCTCCTCGTTTTTCGCGCCCACTTATGAGTCTTTCCTTATAAATAGGCACGACCGGTATTTCCTCATTCTCCCCCTTTCCATTGTCTTCTTCCTCTCGCGACCTTCTGCCGCTCGAGCTCCGCCACCACCGCGAAGCGCACCGTTGTCCTCATCTTGGCTGCTGCATCACCCTGAACGAATCAGAGAACAACGACGCCTCTCCGCAGTAGATCTGCACATGTAAGTATTTGCTTTCCCGTACCCCAGATCCGCATTAGGGTTTCTGAACTTCTCTGTGTTCTTCATAGTTCATCGTAGTTCATCTTCTGTGCTTGCACCGTGAGCCTCTTTGATCTGAAAACGGCACATAACTGATGCAACAACTGTTTTGTATTTTCTTTCAATACTAGCAGACCCCCCTTTCTTTGAAGAAAAATCCCTTTAGAGCTTATGAACTCATCTGTACTTGTTTTTTAGGTCTTGATTTATTTCCTTTTTCTGAGCTGTCGCTGATCCAAAATAATGATTGCAATCTATGAAACCTGTCTGTGTGACACTTAGCCAAAAACTGCATTTTGATAGGTCCACCTAGTCATGGCGGCTCAAACCACCGTCTTAAATTGCAATGCTCAATAGATAACATCCAACTACTCATGGTGGCTTAAATAACCTGACTGCTCACGGTGGTTTAAAAAACATGACGTATTTAGTCATATACCATTATGCCCCTCTATAAGCCGCCATTCTGAATATGTGTTGTATACTTTTCCCCCGGCTTACATTTGAACCGGCAAATTTACTCTTTTTTAGGCTTCCTTTCTTCACAATGCCGCCCAAAACAACCACTTCATGTAATTGGGTCAAATCTATCGTCACGGAGAGTACACTTGACGATTTTGTGAAAACCGGCTATCTACCCAAAAAGGATGTCATGTCGTACCGTGCTCCTAATCCAACAAAAGAAAAACCTCAGCCCAAAGAAGGGGAAGTCATCGTCTTCACTGATCACATGAACCGGGGCTTTTCGCCACCCGGCTCAAAGTTCTTCAGAGATGTTTTGCACTTTTTTGACCTCCATCCTCAATACATCGGACCCAACTCCGTGTCTAACATATGCAACTTTCAAGTGTTCTGTGAGGTGTATCTTGAAGAAGAGCCCAACTTGCTACTTTTCAGAGAGTTGTTTTACTTGAACTGCCAGAATGAATATTCCAACAGACCTAGTTTGGAACTTGGCGGGGTCTCAATCCAACGACGGAGAGACACCATTTTTTCTTACATGCAACCACCGAGTCACCCCAAAGACTGGGACCAGACTTGGTTCTACTGCCAAGATACTTCTCCGGCCGATGAGAACCCTCTAGCCGGCCTTCGCGCCCCGCGCCTCGAGTCCAACCATCCTCTTCCAAACAAGTTGCCAGCTGCTGATCGCTAGAAGCTCGCCACTACCATGGCTAAAGTCACGGCTCTTTTGTGGAATGGCTTAAATGGTATTGACTTGGTCCGGTGCTGGGTCGCATGGCAGATCATCCCATTGAGCCGCCGCTCCGGGTTAATGTGCACTTACACAGGTGACAAAAAGGATCCTCTGTGCCACAGCCCTGACAATTTACCTGATGATGTTGTCAATGATATGACAAAGTCAGTTTTGAATGAAAGCCTAGCAGACTGTGGAAAGGTGGGCTTAAGCCCTTTCTGCAAAGCTAACCCGGCTCCAGAGGTAAGCTGCCAAACTTAATTAATTTGCTTTCAACTTTGATGTTTTGTCTTAACTTAAACCTTTGCTGATTTTTATAGGCTGATGATGAGTTTTGGAAGAAAGAATATGACCATGAGGCTGCAAAGAGAGCCAGGAAGGCCAAGAAAGCCACCAGGAGAGCCGCCACCAAGAAAAGAGGGAAAAAGCCCAGCGCCTCTGAATTGCTTCGACTGGAAGACACCTCTGAGTCGGAGGTAGTCCTTGATTCTCTTGGCTCTTTTTTCAACTACCTTATTGACACTGACTATCATCAGGATGACATGGGGACGAGTCAGGGAGTGAAGAAGAGGTAACTATTATTTCCTCCGACTCCGAGCCTTTGCCCAGACAAAAAATCCGAAGAGTAACCCGGAAAGTAAGATTTTCACACCCCTTAGCTCATCTGGATGCTCACTTTATTTTGAAGCAACAGCTACTCAAGAACCGGAGGCAGACCCGGACCAGCAAGGATGCAGAACTCTCCTCCGGCTTACCGAATACGCCAAGGAAGCGCTGAAATGAGGTCATCTCTGACTTAAACTCTTTTTATCCTTTGGCGGGTCTCACTCGTCAACCGCTCAACTCTTCTGATTCAAATTATCAGGAAACTTCACATTCCTCCTCCGGCGACTCAATCCAGTCGAATATGCCGGCTTTCAAGACCGCTCCTGGGTAATGACAATTTACTTATCCTTTAATTATTATAATCCTTTATACTTGTATTGACCTTTTTTATTTCATGCAGTGGAAAAGCAAAGCCCAGTAAGAGGGTGAAGAAAAACAAGCCGGTCGAAGAGCCGACCGTCAATAAGTCGGAGCTCCAGACCGCAGCGCCTGAGGCCTCTGTTCCTGAGCCGCCGCTTGAGCCGGTTCATGACATGCCAACACTGACTGCTGACCCACCTGTTGATCAAGCCACCGACAGCTCTTTTAACCCTAAAGCTTCAAGCCCGGTTAAGATAGCCAACCCACAAGATGTTGATGTGGAAATCACCAAGACCGGCTATACTGAGCCGGGAAGATCTACTGTGCTAGCCAAGTGTTCTGCCAAGGAGGAGCACATTGAACGACGTAAAGCCAGATTTGATGTTGCTAACTATACTCAATTGAGCATTGGCAAAGTTTTTTCTGGTTATCTTAGCCAAGTGCACAGCAGCTGCGATCTTGAAGTTGACATGGTGAAACAAATGCACCAGAAATTTGAGGTATGAATTCTTTCCTTTATTGAATTATCCGTACTATGCCAGCCCCCAAGTCTACTGCTTATGACGAATATGCTGTAGACTTAGAACAAACTTATGAGCATCAGTAATATCCTTTGGTAGAATCCTTTTTAAAAATCCGACTTAATCCGTAGTCCCCAAGGGCCGGTTTAATCAGCATGAATGAGCCGGTCCTTCATATGCTTGTATAGAAGACAATACTTGTGTAGTTTTTAACAACAATATACATTAGTCCCCAAGTGCCAAGTACTCTTGCTTGCAAAGTGCTTGGGACTTACTATCATAAGCCGCCACTTAGACAAAACTTTTGGGAGACATTAGCCCCCAAGTGCCAAGTGTTGTTGCTTGCAAAAGGCTTGGGACTTGATATTGTATACTAATATTTATGATTTTGATCCGGTATTTTTATAGACCACCACTGCTCAACTTCAATCAGAGCTGTCTAAATTAAAGAACCGCTTGGAGCTGCAGGAGACTGAAACCCAGAGGGCAAATTCCAAATTTGAATTTAGCGTGTCTGAACAAGAAAAATTGAAGGCCGACTTTGAAGTTGAGAAAAAGGCCTGGGCTGAAAAAAAAGATTGCCTTGACTCATCGAGCAGATAAAGTAGAGGCGCCTCTTGAAGAGGTGACCACTGAATTGTCCGGCTTAAAACGCCATGTGTCTCAGATGGTCTCGGCTATCTTTGGTAAGCCGCCTTATGAGTGTCAAGTGTTGAATATCTCTCTTGATCATATGAACTCTCTTTAACTCACCTATTATTACTATGCAGGCCCCAGGAGCTGTTGGAGCTGCAGCCTTCTCCCTCACTCGCCGGAGCTCTCTGTACCTCTTTCTCTCTCTCTCTCTCTCTCTCTCTCTCTCGCACAAACTGAAGAATAAAGGAGGAAGAAGGAGCAGCAGTGGACACGGGGTGTTTTTCCCGGCGCTCGAATGCCTGCCGCACGAACGACAAATATTTTCTCCCGCAGCACGAACACCCACAGCTGAACCAGTACAGAAAGGGAGACTTATACACGTACGCGCATGCATGATGCAGCGCTCCACTCTTCCACGCCCACGATCCGCAAGCCCGGCGCGCCCACGACACGCACAAATGCATCCTACACAGCCGGCTGCACCCGATCGCTACGCAACCTCCCGCTACTCTCGCCAACAGACTCACGCATGCACGCACACTTGCCAGGGACTACGCGTGGCCACGGACTCGCGTCCAACACGCTCACCGCACACGCATGCACCCGTACACTAGCTGGACTAAGCCTAGACACAACTCAGACTAACCCTAGACACAAGTCGGACTATGCCCAGACCATGGCCAAGCCATACACTAGTCAGACACTAATCAGACTAACGAGTGCCCCGCCGTGGCTTATTTGCTAATAGGAGCACCAACCTCAACCAAGACATGCTTGTAAACCTAAAGGCGGTTTACACATTGGTAGAGCAGCTTTACACTGGTGCCAAGCGCGCATTGGCCACAGTTGCTCTGTCCAATGAAGCCCCCACGCTCTTGGTTGATGTGCTAAGGAAACTGTCTGTGCTGCCCTAGCGGTTTAATGAAATTAAACAATCATCTACGAGAGCCGGAGGCGTATCTGCGTTAAGCCGGGCCAAAGCATGGCTACCGGCACTAGACCCGGCTGAACTTTCTACGGGTTATCCAAGCCTTAAGGAGGACGGCTCTCCGTTTGAACAGACAGATTTTGCTGCTTGTGTGAAGGAGATACATCCTCTGGCCAGCCTGATCGCCAATGAGACGGACCTCACCAAGTATCATCCGACTTACGATGTGGGAAATGATAGGAAGCTAACACCGACTTATAAAGTGACAAGCCTGATCCCCCCAATCCATAAGCACACCTTTGCCCCTGAAGTTAACCCGTCCAAGCTAGTTGATGATGAAGCCGAGTTTGAAGCTTTGAATGGCATTGACTGGTCGTCATCAACCTTCCAGGACGTGGAACAGGACAAAGAAGCGGAGAGGGTTGATCCAGAAGCCTCAGGCCAGCAGCGGTTGGGAGATTGAGCCGCGGGGCGGTTCATACTTGTGACTTTGAAAAACAATTGATCATTTAGAATCGGGGAGTCATGTAATAGGGTAGAAATGACTTTGCTCTGTCGTGCCATCGTGCACATTTTCGTGCTCAACACTGTTAAGCCGCCCTATTATATTTACCCTTGTTATACTTATCATCTGTTTTCCTTATGCATAAGAAAACCCTTGAACTATCCTGCACACAGAAATAGATCACAAGAAACCTTGGCGGTTTACTGCAGGGCGGGTCATAATATCTCACATATAACCACAGATATGTAAGACGGAGTCATAGATAAGTCTGTTATGAATTAGAGCTTGAAATATAACTATAATAGTAATATCATACCTTTGATATTGAATTTGTACTGCCGGTTTACATGACCTGTGCAGTAAAGGGTGATAACCAAACCTTTAGAAGCCAAAGCTTCCAAGTGTTTGATGATTCTCATATGCTGACGACTCTTCTTTCAAAGTCGAGCTGGGTTAAATAG
The DNA here is from genome assembly GCA_963921465.1 of Triticum timopheevii. Taxonomy (NCBI): domain Eukaryota; kingdom Viridiplantae; phylum Streptophyta; class Magnoliopsida; order Poales; family Poaceae; genus Triticum; species Triticum timopheevii. The sequence continues at coordinate 362,406,997 of OY997274.1, read as the reverse complement.
AAACCATACACATATGCTTCAAAAAGTTTCAAAACAAAACCAAAAGACTGTTTAAAAAACTTAAGTCAAATAGAGAAAAAATGATGCTTCTGATTCGAATATGATCAGTAAGCCGGACCAAAAGGGGTTAAGCTATGATTCGAATACGATCAGGAAGCCCCCTAGTGGGTTTGGCATTGCGCTGATCAAGAGGGTACCGAAAGCTATGTTCTCTTTGGTTCGAATACGACCTATGTTTGAACAGGAAGCCCCCAAATGACCTTGAGACTTTTGTAATGACTCTGATTCGAATACGATCAGAGTCAGACCAAAAGGGGTGAAGCTATGATTCAAATACGACCCAACCCCCAAATGATCAAGTTGTTTGAACAACTATGATTCGGATACGATCAGGAAGCTGTGCCAAAGGAGTTAAGCAAGATTCGAATACGATCAGCCCCCAGTGGTCTAAATTTTTAACGACTCTGATTCGAATACGATCAGAGTCGGATCAAAAAGGGGTTAAGCTATGATTCGAATACGATCCAGCCCCCAGATGATCAAGAGGTTTTGAACAGCTATGATTCGGATGCGATCATGAAGCTGTGCCAAAGGAGTTAAGCTAGATTCGAATACGATCAACCCCCAATTGGTCTTTGGAATTATGATGATGAAGACACATGATCATTGAGGATGAAAAGGACAGAGGTCCTACTTTATTATTTATCATAATATATACATCATCAAAAATATGTACATCATAAGAACCGGCGACTCAAGTGTAGTAAGGCCGAAGATGAGTGATATTCCACGGCCGACGGGTCTCCTCCTCCGACTTACATGAATCTTTGTGCTCTCGAACATCGATAAGGTAGTATGACCCATTTTTCAAACTCTTGTTGACCACAAAGGGCGCTTCCCAAGGTGGGGATAACTTGTGCATATCAGTTTGATCCTGGATGAGCCGGAGCACCAAGTCACCTTCTTGAAAGGTTCTGGACTTAACCCGGCGGCTATGGTAGCGGCGCAGGTCTTGTTGATAAATCGCCAAACGGGCTGCTGCGAGGTCACATTTCTCATCCAAGAGGTCTAGTGCATCTTGATGTGCCTGCTCATTATCGGCTTCGACGTAAGCCGCCACGCGAGGAGTCATGACGGATGTCACTAGGGAGAACCGCCTCTGCTCCATAAACCATGAAGAGAGGCCTGTAACCCGTAGACCTGTTGGGGGTAGTATTGATGCTCCATATCACAGAAGGTAACTCCTCCACCCAACAACCCGACGTCCATTGCAAAGGAACCATAAGCCGGGGTTTGATGCCTCTCAAAATCTCTTGATTGGCTCGTTCAGCTTGACCATTGGATTGAGGGTGAGCCACCAATGATACATCAAGACGAATATGCTCACGTTGAAAAAACTCTTTCATAGCACCTTTGGACAAATTAGTGCCATTATCAGTTATGATACTGTGGGAAAGGCCAAAACGGAAAATCACCTTTTTTCATGAATTGAACCGCTGTTTCCGCGTCACACTTGCTGACCGACTCTGCTTCAACCCACTTTGTGAATTTGTCAACCGCCACCAAGAGGTGGGTATTTTTATCCTTGGACCTTTTAAAAGGTCCAACCATGTCAAGTCCCCAGACTGCAAACAGCCAAGTAATTGGAATCATCCTCAATTCTTGAGACGACACGTGAGCTCGTCGTGAGAATTTCAGACAACCATCACATTTACTGACCAAATCCTCGGCATCAACATGAGTTGTCAGCCAATAAAATCCTTCATGATGGCCACGATCTCCTTCATGAATCTCACGAAGAATCTCTTGACCCTTCTCAGGAGAGACACATCGCTGAAACGCCCCAGTGACACTACGACGATGTAACTTGCCATTGGCAATTATCATTGACTTAGACTGCCAGGTTATCTACCTGGCCAAGGTTTCATCCTCAGGTAACTCGCCCCGGGTCATATAAGCCAAATACGGTACTGTACAATCTGGGATGACATGAAGAGCCACCACCAATTGTGCTTCCGGGTCAGGAACAACCAGGTCTTCCTCTGTAGGCAACTTGACAGAAGGGTTAAGCAAAATATCCAAGAAAGTGTTAGGTGGCACCGTGTAACGCCCCGGATTCGATGCGCCAGGTGTCCGCCGGTTATTCGCCGTCGTTGCCATGTCATTTGCTTGCGTGTTGCATTTTACCATGTCATCATGTGCATTTCATTTTGCATACATGTTCGTCTCATGCATTCGAGCCTTTTCCCCGTTGTCCGTTTTGCAATCCGGCACTCCTATGTCCTCCTGCGTTCCCCTTTTGTCTCTTGTTGTGAGTGGGTATTATACATTCTCGGAATGGACCGAGGTTTGTCAAGCAGCCTTGGTACATCACCGGTAGACCGCCTGTCAAGTTTCGTGCCATTTGGAGGTCGTTTGATACTCCAACGGTTAACCGGGTAACCACAAAAGCCCTCTTTGAGTTGCAGCCCAACACCCCTTCCAAAGTGGCCCAAAACCCATCTAACTCCCCTCCATGCTCTCGGTCGTTCGATCACGATCGTGTGGCCGAAAACCGCACCTCATTTGGACTCTCCTAGCTCCCTCTACCTATAAATAGGTCCTCCCCGTCCAAATTCCGGGTCCAAACCCTAGTCTCCTCTTCCCCGCGCCGCCGGACGCGTCTGCCCGCGCCGGACACGTCCACTGACCACGTCGCCCAGGCCAACCAGAGGCCACCACGTCACCGCCGCCGTCGCCCGGACCAACCACCTCCTGCCACGTGGCCACCCCGGCCACTGCGCGCCGCCGCGGGCCCGCGAGCCCAGGCGGGGCCCGCCCGGCCCGCTCCGCCGCCGCCGCCCGACCGCGGGACGCCCGCGCGCCCGCGCCGGTGCCCCCGCCGCCATTCGCCGCCGGCCTGGCCGCCCTCCGCCGACCGCCGTCCCGGCGTCATCCCGCCGCCGCTGGCCCGTGCCCCGAGGCGACCCCGAGCCCCGAGCGCCTCCGCCCGTGCCCCGGCTCGGCCCCGCCGCCCTTCGCCGCCGACGCCCCGCTCCAGCCGCCGCCTAGCCGCCTCCTCCGCCGCCCGCCGCTGCTCCTTCGAGCGCCACCGCCGGCCTCGCCCTGCTCCCGTCCGCGCCGGCCCGCGCCTTCCCGCGCGCCTCCCGCGCCCGCCGCCGGCCGGATCCGGCCCGGGGCCACCCTTCCCGCGCCTCCCTGGCCACCTCCGGCCACTTCTCCGGCAGAATCTCCGGCACCTCGAAGTCCGTGCCCGATCTGGGTCACGAGGTTGACTTTCCCCCCCTCTGAAATTCGTCTAAGTCCCAACTATTTTTGCATTATCATGCCATGTTCATGCCATCATATCTCTACATCCATAGCTCCGTTTCGTGCGTATAATATGTCAAATTGTTCGCCTCGACGAGTACTTCATTTCATTCCATTGCATCTTTTTCATTTGAGCTCATCTTGATGCCCGAAATGCTGTTGGAAGAGTGCATGTTGATGTTAACCTGCTGAAACTGTTATAATATGCTCATTTGTCATTTTTGCCATGTTTGATGTGTGCATCCTATGAGGTTGATGTCTTCATGTGTTTTGATCTATGCCATGCCATCTTTCCAGGGGTGTATACCATGTATTTTTGTGAGTTGTGTGCTGAGTGCATTGAGCTTGTTAAGGAGGGTACTTGCTGTTACTGTTTTGCTAGGCAGATTCTGTTATATTTAGTTGCTATGTTAACATGCTTCTACTAATCATTCTATGCATAATCTGGAGATGTTCTATAAACATGTTTTGATCTACATGTTATGCCCTATCCATACATGCCCCTGGTTGCATTTATAGCTTGCTGTAGATTGTTCATATCTTGCTCCAAAGTTGTGTGATAATGTTGCTATCAGCCTGTTAACATTAAGTTCAATGTTTCCATGATGGTTTACTAGTGATCCATGCATCCTATGACCTTGCTCTTGCCATGCTTAGCTTCATAAACATGCATTCTTACTGTTGGTTGCCTTGCCATGCCATGTATTGCTCTGTGGTGAATGACACAAGCTCACCAACATGCCTGTTTACATGGGTGCCATCATATTTTCTGATCCTTTTTGGCTCATGGTCAGTAAGGGACTTTTGATATATGCAATTAGTAGATTCATGCCATGCCTTTGTTTGCCATAATATGTTCCTGTAACATGTTGTTTGCTTGCTCTAAACATTGCAACCTAATGTTATTTCTGCTAAAGTCTGAAACTGTTATTATTTGCAATCTTACCATGTGTTTTGGAGCATGTTCTAGTGATTTCTGGAGATAGCTCAGTGTTCATGTTTTGTTATGCTTTACCTGTAATTCATGCCCATGCCTTTTGTTATTATGTTGGGGTGCTGTAGCATATTGTTTTGATGCTTGCAAGATGCCTAGTTGCTGTTATGGACAGATTGTTGTTATGACTTGTATAGTGTGTGTGTGTTGCACCGTTGCTCCGTTTTGAGTGTGCTCTATATGAAACTTGCTTGATTTTGTATGTAGATTCATATTATCATGTTGCATCCTTGTTTTGAGGTGTTTGCTTGATGTTTGGGTGCATTTTGCATAAATGCCATGTTTAACTTGTTTTGCTCATATCTTCTAGGCCGTAGCTCTGAACTAAATGAACTTTATATGTAACTTGACTAGAATTTCGTGTAGATCATCTTGGTGCATCTTAACTTGCTGTTTAACAACTTGAACATAAGGTTTATTCAGATCTGGACCAACTTCGAAATTTGCATATGAGGGCTTACCGGAATTGTTATATGTTGTTCCCGGCCTCATTTAAACTTGCCTTGATGTGTTGTTCTTGTTTGCATCATCTCTTGCCATGAGTAGCTTCATGTAGCTTGGTCATGCATCATGCTTGTTGTGCATCATGCCTTGTTCATGTGTGGTGTGTTTACTATGTTGTGTGCTTCTATTTGATAGTTCCCGTTTCGTTGCGATCGTGAGGATTCGTTCGTCTCCGCTTGGTTCGTCTTCGTGGCTTCATCTTCTTCATGGACTCTTTCTTCTTCCTAGCGGGATTTCAGGCAAGATGACCGCTACCCTGGATTTCACTACTATCATTGCTATGCTAGTTGCTTCGTTCTATCGCTATGCTGCGCTACCTATTACCTATTTATCAAGCCATCCCATATTGCCATGAACCTCTAACCTTTGACACCTTTCCTATGCAAACCGTTGTTTGGCTATGTTACCGCTTTGCTCAGCCCCTCTTATAGCGTTGCTAGCTGCAGGTGAAGTTGAAGATTTCTCCATGGCGGACATGATTTTGGTTGGGATATCACAATATCTCTTATTTAATTAATGCATCTATATATTTTGGTAAAGGGTGGAAGGCTCGGCCTTATGCCTGGTGTTTTGTTCCACTCTTGCCGCCCTAGTTTCCGTCATACCGGTGTTATGTTCCCGGATTTTGCGTTCCTTACGCGGTCGGGTGATTTATGGGACCCCCCTGACAGTTCGCTTTGAATAAAACTCCTCCAGCAAGGCCCAACATTGGTTTTACCATTTTCCTCACCACCACCTATCCCTTTCCCTTGGGTCGGCCAACCCGAGGGTCATCTTTATTTTAGCCCCCCCAGGCCAATGCTTGTCTAAGTGTTGGTCCAAACTAGAGCCACTTGCAGCGCCACCTCGGGGAAACTTGAGGGCTGGTTCTAGTTGTACGTAGTGCTCATCCGGTCGTGGCCTGAGACGAGATACGCACGGCTACTATCAGGATGTCGGCACGCCGGGAGGCTTTGCTGGTCTTGTTTTACCATTGTCGAAATGTCTTGTAAACCGGGATTCCGAGACTGATCGGGTCTTCCTGGGAGAAGGTCTATTCCTTCGTTGATCGCGAGAGCTTGTCATGGGCTAAGTTGGGACACCCCTGCAGGGTTTAAACTTTCGAGAGCCGTGCCCGCGGTTATGTGGCAGATCGGAATTTGTGAATGTCCGGTTGTAGATAACTTGACACCTGATCCGATTTAAAACGCATCAACCGTGTGTGTAGCCGTGATGGTCTCTTCTCGGCGGAGTCCGGGAAGTGAACACGGTTTCTGTGTTATGTTTGACGTAAGTAGGTGTTCAGGATCACCTCTTGATCATTGCTAGCTTCACGACCGTTCCGCTTGTTTCTCTTCTTGCTCTCATTTGCGTATGTTAGCCACCATATCATGCCTATTCGCTGCTGCAACCTCACCACTTTACCCCTTCCTTTCCCATTAAGCTTTGCTAGTCTTGATACCCATGGTAATGGGATTGCTGAGTCCTCGTGGATCACAGATTACTACAACAATAGTTGCAGGTACAGGTTTATGCGATGATCCTGACGCGAGTGCGATGCTTGCTTGCGTTAAGTTCTTCTTCTGCTTCTTCGATCAGGGGATAGGTTCCAGGTCGGCAGCCTGGGCTAGCAGGGTGGATATTGTTTGAGTTTCTGTTTATGATTCATCCGTAGTCGGATGTTGTTCTTGTGTGTTGTATTGTTGTATTCGTGTGGCATTGTATGCCTTATGTATGTATCCCCATCTATTTATGTAATGTTGATGTAATGATATCCACCTTGCAAAAGCGTTCCAATATGCGGGTCTATCCTTGGTGGGACCTTCGAGTTCCTTTTGGATAGGGTCGCATATTGGGCGTGACAAGTTGGTATCAGAGCCTCGACCGACCCTAGGAGCCCCCTTGATTGATCGTGTAGTTTGGCCGTTGTTGAGTCTAGAAGAAAACTATGTTTGGAGTCTAGTTATATCGGAGAGTAGGAATTCTTTTTACTCCTCTGCCCCTTCATCGCTCTGGTAAGGAATCTTGACGTAGGTGTTTTGAACTACTCCTCTTCCCTTTCAAATTTTCTTTAGGATCACGCAGTTGGTTTTCCGATCGTTGTTCCTCAGCTCTTTTATCCGGTGCATTTCTCGTCAAGTCGACTCGAGCCTCTTCATCTTTGCCAAGATCAATCCTCAGCTCTTTTCGATCGATGTTGTTTCCCTGTCCGAAGTTGTCCTTGTTTTTCCCACCCGCCCACCCTTCTTCCTCTCGGAACCGGAGTCCGCAATCGAGTATCCATCCTACTCGTGCGAAGTCTTTGCTTTCTTTCCTCAATGATTTCAACCGGTGTTTTCTCTTCTAGTTATTCGTCGATTCTCCCCTCTAGTTGACTTTGTTTTTCCCACCCTCCCACCCTCTTCTTCCCGGAGCCTGAGTCTCTTTCGACCATCAATTTCTTTTATGTGGAGCCTCTTCAGTCTTCCCTTAATCATTTCAACTGGTGAATTCTCGTCTCGTTCGTCATTCATCATCTCTTTTTCTTCTTTGGTGGACTCAATTCAAGTTATTCGTTGTCGATCGTATTCTTTTTCCTCGGCTCAAATGTTTTCCCCTTGCTTGTTCAACTCTCGCCAGTTTATCATCCCGGAGTTTGTAAGACATCTCAGGAGATTCGTCTGTGTTCCAATTAATTCGAGGTGGTCCCCTCATTCAAATATTTCAATTGTTCCGGTGCATCATCTATCTGTTCAACATTCCTTTCCAACGGTGTTTTTCTTTTAGTGGGCCCTAACCCACAGGTCTTTTTCCAGGATCTTACCTGACTCTTCTAATTCCCCGGAGTTATTCTCAATTCTTTTCAAGTGTGATGTAAGAATGGATCACATCAGTCACATGCCTTCTCCAAGATCGCTTTCAAATTCGTTTCATTGTTGGCTCAACCTCTTCGTTTCTCATTCTCCCGGAGTATCTCAGTAATTTTGGTGGTGCTTTCTCGTCGTCATTTGAAGACCGAAGAAGAGTTTCTCCTCTAAAGCTTGTTTGTTCGCTCGAAGATTCGGGGCGCTAGCTCAACGTTATCCTATCAAATTGTTTCAAGTCATGCAAATTCTTTTCATTCATCCGGAGCGTTTCAGGAGTGCTTTCCCTCTCGATCATCCGGAGGCCATCTTTTCGGAAGATTTCTTCATTCTAAGTTTTCAGATTCGTTCTCCAATTATTCTATATCTGTGCCCTTTCGTTCGTCTCAATATTATCCCGGTGCTTCGTTCAAGTGTTCTTTTATTAGCTCAGGATCTCAAGATGCTTTCAATTTCATTCGTGGCACAAGTTGTTATATCCTTATCCGTTCTTTTCATTCAACTATTTCAATTCTCCCGGAGGCATTGTGTCGTTCCTCTCGTCAAGTGTCTTTCCATCCTCTCAAGTTCGTTCTAATCCTCCCATTTTCAGCCGGAGTGATGCCTAAATTCTTTCAGTCTTATTCATTTCTTTTTCTCATTCTAACCACTCCGGTTAGAACCAGTCGGTTTCATAGTCTATCTGATTCCGTGAGCTTTCGATTCTCGTCGTTCTCGTCCTTCCTCTCTACTTCTCGAGTGCTCTTGATTCTTTGCTTCTTCTCTTCAGTTCTTGTTTCACCTCATCCCTTTTCCCTTCCGTCTCGGTCCTAAGATCTCGGGACGAGATCTCTTGTTAGTGGAGGAGTGTTGTAACGCCCCGGATTCGATGCGCCAGGTGTCCGCCGGTTATTCGCCGTCATTGCCATGTCATTTTCTTGTGTGTTGCATTTTACCATGTCATCATGTGCATTTCATTTTGCATACATGTTCGTCTCATGCATCCGAGCCTTTTCCCCGTTGTCCGTTTTGCAATCCGGCACTCCTATGTCCTCCGGCGTTCCCCTTTTGTCTCTTGTTGTGAGTGGGTATTATACGTTCTCGGAATGGACCGAGGTTTGTCAAGCGGCCTTGGTACATCACCGGTAGACCTCCTGTCAAGTTTCATGCCATTTGGAGGTCGTTTGATACTCCAACGGTTAACCGGGTAACCGCAAAAGCCCTCTTTGAGTTGCAGCCCAACACCCCTTCCAAAGTGGCCCAAAACCCATCTAACTCCTCTCCATGCTCTCAGTCGTTCGATCACGATCGCGTGGCTGAAAACCGCACCTCATTTGGACTCTCCTAGCTCCCTCTACCTATAAATAGGTCCTCCCCGTCCAAATTCCGGGTCCAAACCCTAGTATCCTCTTCCCCGCACCGCCGGACGCGTCCGCCCGCGCCGGACACGTCCACCGACCACGTCGCCCAGACCAACCAGAGGCCGCCACGTCACCGCCGCCGTCGCCCGGACCAACCACCTCCTGCCACGTGGCCAGCCCGGCCACCGCGCGCCGCCGCGGGCCCGCGAGCCCAGGCGGGGCCCGCCCGGCCCGCTCCGCCGCCGCCGCCCGCACGCGGGACGCCCGCGCGCCCGCGCCGGCGCCCCCGCCGCCGTTCGCCGCCGTCCCGGCGTCATCCCGCCGCCGCTGGCCCGCGCCCTGAGGCGCCCCCGAGCCCCGAGCGCCTCCGCCCGCGCCCCGGCTCGGCCCCGCCGCCCTTCGCCGCCGCCGCCCCGCTCCGGCCGCCGCCTAGCCGCCTCCTCCGCCGCCCGCCGCTGCTCCTCCGAGCGCCGCCGCCGGCCTCACCCTGCTCCCGTCCGCGCCGGCCCGCGCCTCTCCGCGTGCCCCCGCGCCCGCCGTCAGCCAGATCCGGCCGGATCCGGTCCGGGGCCACCTCCCCGCGCCTCCCCGGCCACCTCCAGCCACTTCTCCGGCGGAATCTCCGGCGCCTCGAAGTCCGTGCCCGATCTGGGTCACGAGGTTGACTTTCCCCCCTTTGAAATTCGTTTGTCCCGACTATTTTTGCATTATCATGCCATCTTCATGCCATTATATCTCTGCATCCGTAGCTCCGTTTCGTGCGTATAATATGTCAGATTGTTCGCCTCGACGAGTACTTCATTTCATACCATTGCATCATTTTCATTTGAGCTCATCTTGATGCCCGAAATGCTGTTGGAAGAGTGCATGTTGATGTTAACCTGCTGAAACTGTTATAATATGCTCATTTGTCATTTTTGCCATGTTTGATGTGTGCATCCTATCAGGTTGATGTCTTCATGTGTTTTGATCTATGCCATGCCATCTTTCCAGGGGTGTATACCATGTATTTTTGTGAGTTGTGTGCTGAGTGCATCGAGCTTGTTAAGGAGGGTACTTGCTGTTACTGTTTTGCTAGGCAGATTCTGTTATATTTAGTTGCTATGTTAACATGCTTCTACTAATCATTCTATGCATAATCTGGAGATGTTCTATAAACATGTTTTGATCTACATGTTATGCCATATCCATCCATTTCCCTGGTTGCATTTATAGCTTGCTATAGATTGTTCATATCTTGCTCCAAAGTTGCTTGATAATGTTGCTATCAGCCTGTTAACATTAAGTTCAATGTTTCCATGATGGTTTACTAGTGATCCATGCACCCTATGACCTTGCTCTTGCCATGCTTAGCTTCATAAACATGCATTCTTACTGTTGGTTGCCTTGCCATGCCATGTATTGCTCTGTGGTGAGTGGCACAAGCTCACCAACATGCCTACTTATTGTTGTTTCTGCCATGTTTGAATCTGTAATATAACTTGCCATGTTTACATGGGTGCCATCATATTTTTTGATCCTTTTTGGCTCATGGTCAGTAAGAGACTTTTGATCTATGCAACTAGTAGATTCATGCCATGCCTTTGTTTGCCATGATTTGTTCCTTTAACATGTTGTTTGCTTGCTCTAAACATTGCAACCTGATGTTATTTCTGCTAAAGTCTGAAACTGTTATTATTTGCAATCTTACCATGTGTTTTGGAGCATGTTCTAGTGATTTCTGGAGATAGCTCAGTGTTCATGTTTTGTTATGCTTTACCTGTACTTCATGCCCATGCCTTTTATTATTATGTTGGGGTGCTGTAGCATATTGTTTTGATGCTTGCAAGATGCCTAGTTGCTGTTATGGACAGATTGTTGTTATGACTTGTATAGTGTGTGTGTGTTGCACCGTTGCTCCGTTTTGAGTGTGCTCTATATGAAACTTGCTTGATTTTGCATGTAGATTCATATTATCATGTTGCATCCTTGTTTTGAGGTGTTTGCTTGATGTTTGGGTGCATTTTGCATAAATGCCATGTTTAACTTGGTTTGCTCATATCTTCTAGGTCGTAGCTCCGAACTAAATGAACTTTATATGTAACTTGACTAGAATTTCGTGTAGATCATCTTGGTGCATCTTAACTTGCTGTTTAACAACTTGAACATAAGGTTTATTCAGATCTGGGCCAATTTCGAAATTTGCATATGAGGACTTACCGGAATTGTTATATGTTGTTCCCGGTCTCATTTAAACTTGCCTTGATGTGTTGTTCTTGTTTGCATCATCTCTTGCCATGAGTAGCTTCATGTAGCTTGGTCATGCATCATGCTTGTTGTGCATCATGCCTTGTTCATGTGTGGTGTGTTTACTATGTTGTGTGCTTCTTCTCGATAGTTCCCGTTTCGTTGCGATCGTGAGGATTCGTTCGTCTCCGCTTGGTTCGTCTTCGTGGCTTCATCTTCTTCATGGACTCGTTCTTCTTCCTAGCGGGATTTCAGGCAAGATGACCGCTACCCTGGATCTCACTACTATCATTGCTATGCTAGTTGCTTCGTTCTATCGCTATGCTGCGCTACCTATTACCTGTTTATCAAGCCATCCCATATTGCCATGAACCTCTAACCTTTGACACCTTTCCTATGCAAACCGTTGTTTGGCTATGTTGCCGCTTTGCTCAGCCCCTCTTATAGCGTTGCTAGCTGCAGGTGAAGTTGAAGATTTCTCCATGGCGGACTGGATTTTGGTTGGGATATCAAGATATCTCTTATTTAATTAATGCATCTATATATTTTGGTAAAGGGTGGAAGGCTCGGCCTTATGCCTGGTGTTTTGTTCCACTCTTACCGCCCTAGTTTCCGTCATACCGGTGTTATGTTCCCGGATTTTGCGTTCCTTATGCGGTCGGGTGATTTATGGGACCCCCCTGACAATTCACTTTGAATAAAACTCCTCCAGCAAGGCCCAATATTGGTTTTACCATTTGCCTCACCAGCACCTATCCCTTTCCCTTGGGTCGGCCAACCCGAGGGTCATATTTATTTTAGCCCCCCCGGGCCAATGCTTGTCTAAGTGTTGGTCCAAACTAGAGCCACTTGCAGCGCCACCTCGGGGAAACTTGAGGGCTGGTTCTAGTTGTACGTAGTGCTCATCTGGTCGTGGCCTGAGACGAGATACGCGCGGCTACTATCAGTATGTCGGCATGCCGGGAGGCTTTGCTGGTCTTGTTTTACCATTGTCGAAATGTCTTGTAAACCGGGATTCCGAGACTGATCGGGTCTTCCTGGGAGAATGTCTATTCCTTCGTTGATCGCGAGAGCTTGTCATGGGCTAAGTTGGGACACCCCTGCAGGGTTTAAACTTTCGAGAGCCATGCCCGCGGTTATGTGGAAAATGGGAATTTGTTAATGTCCGGTTGTAGGTAACTTGACACCTGATCCGATTTAAAACGCATCAACCGTGTGTGTAGCCGTGATGGTCTCTTCTCGGCGGAGTCCGGGAAGTGAACACGGTTTCTGTGTTATGTTTGACGCAAGTAGGTGTTCAGGATCACCTCTTGATCATTGCTAGCTTCACGACCGTTCCGCTTGTTTCTCTTCTCGCTCTCATTTGCGTATGTTAGCCACCATATCATGCTTAGTCGCTGCTGCAACCTCACCACTTTACCCGTTCCTTTCCCATTAAGCTTTGCTAGTCTTGATACCCATGGTAATGGGATTGCTGAGTCCTCGTGGCTCACAGATTACTACAACAACAGTTGCAGGTACAGGTTTATGCGATGATCCTGACGCGAGTGCGATGCTTGCTTGCGTTGAGTTCTTCTTCTGCTTCTTCGATCAGGGGATAGGTTCCAGGTCGGCAGCCTGGGCTAGCAGGGTGGATATTGTTTGAGTTTCTGTTTATGATTCATCCGTAGTCGGATGTTGTTCTTGTATGTTGTATTGTTGTATTCGTGTGGCATTGTATGCCTTATGTATGTATCCCCATCTATTTATGTAATGTTGATGTTGTGATATCCACCTTGCAAAAGCGTTCCAATATGCGGGTCTATCCTTGGTGGGACCTTCGAGTTCCTTTTGGATAGGGTCGCATATTGGGCGTGACACACCGGCTTATGCTGAGATCCCAACCGGCTTAAATCATCAGCCGCTTCATTCTTTCTGTGATCAATGTGCTCCACTTGATAACCCTTGAAGTGCCCAACAACAGCATCAACTTCATGGCAATAAGCCGCCATGAGGGGATCCTTGGAATCCCATTTGCCTGAGACTTGTTGAGCCACCAAATCTAAGTCGCCAAAGCACCTCACCCGGCTTAAGTTCATATCCTTAGCCATCCAAAGACCATGGAGCAAGGCCTCATACTCATCTACATTGTTAGTACAGGGAAACATCAACCTTAGCACATTACAAAATTTATCACCTCGAGGGGAAGCTAAGACAACTCCAGCCCCCGAGCCCTCCAATTGCCTAGACCCATCAAAATGAATAGTCCAATATGTGTTATCTGGCTTCTCTTTAGGCATCTGCAGCTCTGTCTAGTCGTTGATGAAATCCACCAATGCTTGAGATTTGATAGCCGTGCGAGGCATATACTTTAAACCATGAGGCCCAAGCTGAATGGCCCACTTGGCGACTCGTCCTGTGGCTTCTCTATTTTGAATGATATCTCCTAAAGGAGAAGAACTGGCCACAGTGATGGGATGACCCAGAAAATATTGTTTAAGCTTCCGGCTAGCCATGAACACCCCATAAACTAGCTTCTGCCAATGTGCATATCTTTGCCAGGACTCAATAAGCACCTCACTGATGTAGTAAACCGGTCGTTGAACCGGATATTCCTTGCCAGCCTCCTTGCGCTCCACCACAATGGCCACATTGACAACATGGGTGTTAGCAGCCATGTATAACAAAAATGGCTCCTTATCAATGGGAGCAGCAAGAACTGGCGGCTCAGCTAGCTGCCTCTTCAAATCCTCAAACGCGTCATTAGCAGCATCATTCCAGACGAAGTTATCTATTTTCTTAATCATCTAATACAGTGGTATAGCCTTCTCACCCAACCAACTTAAGGCAGCAATACGACCCGCCAGACGCTGAACATCATTGATACATGCCGGCTTAGCCAAGGAGGTTATGGCCTTGATCTTCTCCGAGTTAGCCTCAATGCCTCTGTTAGAAACCAGAAAACCCAAAAGCTTGCCTTCTAGCACACCAAAAACGCACTTTGCCGGGTTAAGCATCATCTTGTAGACTCGGAGATTATCAAAGGTTTCCTTTAAATCATCTATCAAGGTCTCCTTCTCTCTGGACTTCACCACAATGTCGTCCACATAAGCATGAACATTGCACCCAATCTGATTGTGAAGACAGTTCTGCACACATCGCTGATAAGTCGCCTGGGCACTTTTGAGCCCAAAAGGCATAGACACATAGCAGAAGGCTCCAAAGGGAGTAATGAAAGCCGTCTTCTCCTGGTCCTTAACTGCCATCTTGATTTGATGATAACCAGGATAAGCATCCAGAAAGCTCAAATGCTCACAACCCGCCGTAGCATCAATGATTTGATCAATACGAGGGAGAGCAAAAGGATCAGCCGGACAAGCCTTGTTTAAGTCCGTGTAATCCACACACATACGCCAGGTGCCATTCTTCTTAAGCACTAGTACTGGGTTAGCCAACCACTCTGGATGAAAAACTTCAACAATGAACCCGGCCGCCAAGAGCCGGGCCACTTCTTCGCCAATGGCCTTACGCCGCTCCTCATTGAACTGCCAAAGAAACTGCTTGACCGGCTTAAATTTTAGATCAAAATTGAGAGTGTGCTCAGCGAGTTCTCTTGGTACACCCGTCATGTTAGAAGGTTTCCATGCAAAGATGTCCTGGTTCTCACAGATGAACTTGATGAGCGCGCTTTCCTATTTGGGATCCAGGTTAGCACTAATAGTAAACTGCTTAGATGAGTCGCTAGGAACAAAATCAACCAGCTTGGTGTCATCGGCCAATTTAAACTTCATCACCGGCTCATGCTCTGTAGTTGGCTTTTTCAAAGACGTCATGTCCGCTGGGTCAACATTGTCCTTGTAAAACTTCAATTCCTCTGCTACACAGACAGACTCAGTGTAAGCAGCATCACCTTCCTCACATTCCAGGGCTATCTTCTGACTCCCATGCACTGTGACAGTTCCCTTATAACCCGACATCTTGAGTTGCAGATAAACATAACACGACCGTGCCATGAACTTTGCATAAGCCGGCCGTCCAAATAGAGCATGATACAGGCTTTTGATTTTGACCAGTTCAAAAGTTAACTTCTCAGCCCTGGAATCATGCTCATCTCCAAAGGCCACCTCCAGATCAATCTTGCCCACTAGGTACGCTGACTTACCAGGCACCACTCCGTGGAAAACAGTGTTGGATGTCTTAAGATTTTTATCAGTTAACCCCATGCAATGGAAAGTCTCATAATAAAGGATGTTGATGCTACTACCTCCATCCATGAACACTTTAGTAAATTTATGTCCACCAACTTGAGGCGCCACCACCAAGGCCAAGTGACCCGAATTGTCAACCCGGGGAGGGTGATCCTCTCTACACCACAGAATAGGCTGCTCAGACCATCGTAAGTAACGAGGAACTGCCGTCTCAACAGCATTCACAACCCTCTTATGAAGCTTCTGGTCCCGTTTGCACAAACTAGTGGTAAACACATGATACTGTCCGCTATTCAGCTGCTTTGGATTACTCTGATATCCAAATTGTTGTTGCTGCTGACCCCCCTGGCTGGATTGCTGGTTGTAACCATCCTGATTTCCTTGATTAAAACCGCCCTGATGACCTTGGGGGCCCTGGAAGTTGGAATTAGAACCGCCACCCCCATAAACCAGGTCATAAAAACCGCCGCCGCCTGAGCCGCCGCCCGACCCATGATTGCCGTGAAATGCGTTAGAGTTTTTGAAAGCCTTCATAATCGTACAATCTTTCCAAAGGTGAGTGGCTGGTTTCTCCTGTGTGCCATGCCTTGGACATGGTTCATTCAGCAACTGCTCAAGAGTAGGACTTGATCCACTGTTCCGAGAAGGCGGCCTCCCCTTACGACGCTGGTTGTTGCCGTGCGCATTGGTGTTAGCCACAAACTCCGAACTACCACCCGCCTTACATTTGCTGTTGCCTCCCTGATTCACCGGGTTATGCTGCTGACCCTTGGCGTTACCGTTCTTCTTTCCCTTCCCTGTCTTCTCATCGTCAGACTCGGGGTCCTTGGTACTATCAGAGTCGACATATTTAACTAGAGCCGCCGTCAGCTGGACCATGTCATTACAATCGTGCTTGAGCCGCCCCAGCTTCTGTCTCAGAGGCTCAAAACGGCAATTTTTCTCCAACATTAAGATTGCAGAACCGGCATTCATGTTGTCGGATGAATGTATGATAGCTTTGACCCGATGCACCCAATGGGTTGTGGATTCACCCTCCTCTTGCTTACAATTAGTCAAGTCCACAATCGACATGGGCCGCTTGCATGTGTCCTTAAAGTTTTGAATGATCTGGGCCTTTAACTCTGCCCATGAACTGATGGAATTAGCCGGCAACCCCTTTAACCAAGTACGGGCCGTTCCGTCCAGCATCATGGTGAAGTATTTGGCACATGCAGCGTCGCTGACATCCAGTAGCTCCATGGTCATCTCATAACTTTCAATCCATACCTCAGGGGGTAAGTCGGCCGTGTAATTAGGCACCTTTCGAGGTCCTTTGAAATCCTTGGGCAAACGCTCATTACATAGAGCCGTCACCAAACAGGACACCCCTATAGATCTTGAGGTCACACCTGCCTCAACCGAGGTCGTTGGATAAACCGGAAGGGCCTGATAAGCCGCCTGCTGAGCCGCCTGCTAGGCTTCCTGACGCAATATGTCCTGATCACCCACATTAGGCACTCCATCACGTGCCGGATTGAAAGTGCGTTATGTCGACTAGAGGGGGGGGTGAATAGGCGATTTTTATGAATTCTTCACTAAGGAATTTGCCGGTGAGGAAATTCCTTAGCGAAAAACTACTTGCAGCGGAATAAGTACTCAGAAGTAAGCATAACAGAAGACATGCACAGTCATCATGATGAAATGAAGACAATCACAGAGTACAGAAAGCGTAAACACAGGATAACACAAGATGAAGACAAACAGACTGAAGAAATTGAACTGAGGAAATTGAGAAAGTCTTTAGTCAATGTCTTCAAACACAGATATGAACAACTACTCAACACAGTAATGAGGAAATGGAAGAGTTGAGGAAATAGAACCAGTAAGGTTGGTGAAGATAATGATTTGGTAGACCAGTTCCAACTGTTGTCTCAGTTGTACGTCTGGTTGGAGCGGCTGAGTATTTAAACTCAAGGACACACAGTCCTGGACACCCAGTCGCTGAGCACGCAGCTCAGGACACCAAGTCCTCACCGTATTCTCCTTGAACTAAGGTCACACAGACCCCGTCCAATCACTCGTGGTAAGTCTTTAGGCGACTTCCAAACCTTCACAGACTTTGGTCACTCGGCGATCCACATTCCTCTTGGATGCTCTAGACCATGATGCCTAACCATTTGGAAGAAGCACAGTCTTCAAAGGTAACAAGCGTCGGATCCACGCAGGATCAATCTCTTCAGTGATGCTCAATCACTTTGGGTTGTGGGTGTTTGGGTTTGGATTTTCCTCACTCGATGATTTTCACTCAAAGTCCTCGGAGGATGGGTTGCTCTCAAATGACAAGTGTTAGTTTCTCTTGGAGCAGCCAACCAACTAGTGGTTGTAGGGGGCGGCTATTTATAGCCTAGGGAGCAGCCCGACATGATAAGACATAAATGCCCTTCAATGATATGACCGTTATGTGGATAAGATATTTTGGGACAGCTGGCGCAAAGCACAACAATGGTTGGAAATTTGACTCTCAAATTACTCAGGGCTATCATGTTCCTCACTGTGTAGGCAATTTGCACTGGCGAATTCCTAACTCCTCAGTCAGAACAAATTCCTCAGCGACCAGAAGAGCTTCGTCTCTGTCACTGAAGAAATTGACTGAACTATATGAGATTTCCAAAGGCTTCACTCGAAGGGATTGGTAGGTGTAGGATTTTGAGTTGAGCATCACATGGAAATTTTTCCTTAGTATTTGCTCGACCCCCTTTAACAGTACAGTGTTTCCTATGACTCAAGAAAGAGAAAAACAAAACTATGAAAACGAAACTCTTCAAGCTTCATATTCCTCGCATGAATATCAAGTCTTCACGGACACACCAATTTCTTCACTTTCAAAGTCTTCATGAAAGTCTTCAGGAATACCAAAATCTTCAGTCGAAGATATTCATTTTTAGGGGTCGACTTTCTCTGTAAATATCAAACTCCTCATAGACTTATAGACCTGTGTACACTCATAAACACATTAGTCCCTTAACCTATAAGTCTTCAATACACCAAAATCACTAAGGGGCCCTAGATGCACTTACAGCCGGGTCATACCCGCGCGGCTGATCGTGGTGCTGGGCATTGCTTGAAACAGATGGTGAGTCCATGTGCCTGCTATAGCTCTGGCTCCGGCTTGGGCGAGGGGTCGAATGAATCTTGTCTTGACTATAAGAATACGCCTCCTGCTGTGCCAGAGCTGCCTGAAGAAGTTCTCTGACCCTTCGTGTTTCAACCGCCGTCGGAGAATCGCCATCCACCGGGAGAGCCGCCAATCGTGCCGCCACATCGATCATGTTTTCCAAAGGGTTAGAATAATGACCCGGTGGTGTCGGTACATGGTGAGGTGGAGCAGCATTCAGACGAGGGGGTTCCGTCATACGTGGCTGAACCGACGTCCCAGCCTCGGGCGCTGCAGCCCGGTTTACCTCCGGTGGGTTACTGGGCCCTGCACCAGGTGTGCGGGAGAGGTTTCTAGGCTCATAAACCGTAGGCAGACGGGACTGCGCCTTCTGGTGCCTTCTCCTCATGATCTCATTTGATGCGTTCTGATCCATCGTAAACTGGAAAGCCTCCGACTGAATCTGCTGGGCCCGAGCATCCAAAGCCGCTTGTCCCATAGCCATCCTGACGTCCTCTACCGCCAGGTCTTCCTTGGCTTGTGCTACCTCCTCACGCAGTTGTGCCACTTCCGCATCATGTTGAGCCTGATTCGCCCAGTTAACCATGGTGGTTAACAGAGCCGTCAACTTATCCATTAAAGCCATCAAAACTTGAGCCGGCGGGCGTGCAGGGCCTCCTGCCATGGCTGCCGTCACCGCTGCTGACCCGGAAGTCATTGCTGCTACAGCTGTAGAGTTTTGCCCGGGTTGAGTGCCAGCCATGAAGATCCCGACTCTGTTTGGCGGCTCAAAGGGGTCCGGAATATTGTTGCCATTGGAATAGCCCCCAAGCCCGCCATCTTGCAGTTGATACAACGAGTCCGTCTCACCCGTGGACGATTCACCATCAGAATAGATGGCCGTCTCACTGCTAGACATAGATCCTTCATCAAATTCCGCTCCGTGGATGCATCGCATGAAGGCACGCTTCATGGCGGGCTGAGCTCGGGCGGGTCTCGCACGCTGAGCCGTCTCGATGATGTCGGTGCAGATGTCCGGCTCAGGGCCCGGCTCACCGATCTTGCCGATGAAGACGTGGATTCCGCCGAAGGGGACCTGGTACATGTTCTCAATTGAGCCGGCCTCAGGGCCCCAGCTTGCGTCGTCGATGTAGAGCTTGCCGCAACGACTCTTGGTCATCTAACCCACAACATATCCCTTGAGACCTTCGAAGTTGCCCTTCAAGAACTCAAATCCATCGTGTGCTAGCCCCACGGTGGGCGCCAACTGTCGTGGAAAGGTCACGGAAGATGTCCTAGCACAAGGACTTAGTCGTGGAGCCATCACAACTAGGAAGCTTAAAGGGGTTAAAACGGACAAGGGACACGGGAGTTTATACTGGTTTGGCCCCTTGCAGTGAAGGTAATGGCTTAATCCAGATTGAGGTGGGATTGCTTATGTCTCGATTACCAGGGAGCGAATCCGCTTGACCTAGCTTTTGATCTGATGTTACTTGTCCTGAATCACCGCCGGGTTGTCCCTTTATATATAGAGGTCGACACCCAGCGGCTCACAGAGTCCCGGCGACTCATAAACAGTGTCCATCTTGGTTACTATCTATTCTTGCCTTACAATACAAGTCATACATACATGGCGGTTTATCTCTACGGGCCTTGAGCCGCCTTTGGGCCTTGGGCCCTTAACTGAACCGCCATCTTCAAGTATCGTCTTAGGCTTCATATTATGAATTGCCATAGGTATAACCCGGCCCCTCTTGGGTGGGTCATACCTAATAGTTATATCCCCAACACCTTGGACTATAAATACTCGTCTTCTAGCTTCGAATTAGGGTTAGCAAAGGATTAGCTCATTTGAGAGATAGAGCTTTGCTCATCCACTTGATACCCTTCTCCATTTGAGTTCACGACCTCTTTGAAGAAGATCCCCCAAGTGGATTCAAGACCCCTCACGGGAAGACCCCCTCAAGACCTCCTCACGGAGAAGAACTTGCTACTTGTATCATCCTTTGTTGATCGTGGACCGTGTATCTCTTTGTGTTTTGAGGATCTAGCACATGTGTAATCGAATCTTGTTGGTTTGAGTGATTTCTCTCATGTTTCCCCTCGTGTTTTCCCCTCATGTTCGGGTTTCCGCCCTACATCAAAGATCCCAATGAAAGATCCTCCAAGTATCTACCCCTAGCCGCTCTACATCCATCTTTCCCAAGCACTCGTACTGCCGTGCTTTTCATAACTAATATTGTCGAGCCATCTGAGTGTTCTAACCCTAGAGAGCACAATCTAGTTTTTCCACAGTTCAAAACTGGAAGGATATAGATGACCTGGAGCGGGATGAGTACAAGAAGATATACATTTTACTTCACTTATTAACAAATTTAGGTTTTCCGGACTATAAAATGTGTGCCTAAATATGCTAAGGTGAGATAACAACCTATATGATGTTTGCAAGGTCATGGGACCAAATTTAAACATAAGTAAATAAGCTATGGTTAGGGATAACTGAAAGCACATGGAGACATAAATGTATCCCGATGTTACTCCCTTGGAGGGGAGCTATTCGCCGTTGGAAAGGTGGGAGTACCACAAGGGCACACCAACACTACAAAGCCGCACCTTCTTCTCCTTGAGATATCACCACAATGGCTATTCTCAACCACTCATGGTAGACCTTGAGGCAGACTCCAAACCTATACAAACTTCGGGGTAAAATCACAAACTAGATTTCTTACCAAGAAATCCTACCGCATAGGAGTCTCCAACCTCCAAGAGTAACAACAACAAAGGAGAAAGCTCAAAACATGCTCAAATCACGGATCTGATTGGTTGAAAAAGAGAGGAGTAGATCTATGCTTTGGTTCTCTCAAATCTCTCTAGAATCAAATATATAGGATCATGGAAAGTTGGAGAGCCTCTTCTCAGATCTGGTCAGGTGTATATGAAGTGTTCAAACCAGTCATGTCATAACATGGGCACAAATGGCACAAGTAAACATACCATTCTAGTCATGGCTGAAAGAGTGGTCTTATAGCATGAACCTACATTGTTATAATCCTGCACACTGTGGGTCGATTTATGATGCAATATGATAGTGTATTGATCTTGATGTTCTTCATTGCAGCGGTCTACAGGTGAATTAGTCACAAGGAATGATGTTCCAAGAAGCAAAGGGCAAGGTTGCGGTAGAAGGGGGTGCCTCCAATAAGTGTCAGGGAAGGACAACGAATGTTGGCCACTTCCATGCACTACAAAATGGAGAACTTTTAGCATCGGTTCACTTGTGTCACGTAAAACCGAATTTCATCAACCAAAATGGTTTGCTGATGGTTTCGACCGTCAACCCCATCATCACTGAGGCACCGGCACAAAAAAATCTTGAAAGTTCCCCTTTTTCTATCACGTAATATCGTATCTTAGGTGACGAACCCAGTTTTGTCATGAATGTCCATTTTCAGTGGCTGACAAAATTGTCACCTTTGATAGGCTGATTTGTCACCTAAGGTTGCTTTTGGTGATGATAATTTGTCACTACTAATCGGTTCGTCAGTTTGATCAGTCAAAGATTCTGACAAAATGGGCCCAACAAAAATGCTGACATGGCTACCTCCATGTGGTCCGACTATTTTTTTTATTACCGATGGTACCCATCAGTAAAAGTAAGGCATCGGTTTTTAACCAGTCAGCGTATTGACATTGGCCCAAGAAGATGCTGACGTGGCTGCTAAAATGTGGGTCCGAACGGTGTTGATGTGGTTGCTGACATGTGGGGTCCATACGGTGATGACGGCTCAAATTTTTGTCACATATTCTAGATGGCGTCAAATCACGTATGGTTTGAAATTGTAGGCTAATTTTTATTTAAACTACTAAAATAAAATAAAATGAAATACTTCCATCATAGCTTTCATTAACAATGGGACTTGACAATTATCATAGCACTGTACCACATATTACATTAAGCATCCAAAGGACATAATATCGAACATGAGCAATAAGACACACAAGAAAGTATCATGACAAACAATAATGCACCATCTGTAATTGGTGGGTTGTGTGACAGTCTCCTGACAATACTATGACAACTTCCTTAAGAGGTGACTAAGAATTGTCTCCATTTCTTGTTGTTTTTAAGCAATGATTTGTATTTACCGATCCATCAATTTCTTGTCGCTCCTTCCTTTCGAGATCTTTCATTTCTTGCATCTATGCAACAAGTATTACATTCAAGTCTTATTTAATCGTGTCATTTGCCACTTTTGCATCTAACTCTTGTGTTGCAATCTTCAGTTCCAGCTCTCGGATGCATTTGCTATAACGCCTGCTACTTGTGAGCTGTGTTGGGATTTTCCCCGAAGAGGAAGCACTACTAGGCAAAAGCCTAGCAGTAGCGCGGGTGTCATGGGTGGACACGATCACCTATGGGGCCACGGGCCCCTTTGTGGTTCGGTAGGGGGGAGATCATGCTGCACAAAGAGCGGACGCCATGAAGCAACACGATGATGAGACTCTGGTGTTTTTTACCCAAGTTCGGGCCGCTGATAAGCGTAAAACCCTACTCCTGCTTTGGTGGATTGGATAGAGGAACACGATGACACACAACGCTCAAACCCGGCATGGTGGCCTCAGGGGAGCTGTTACGCGAGTACAAGTGTGAGAGGGTCCGAATCCTTCTCTAGGTTGCCTTGGACCTCCTTTTATAGCCCAAGGGGTAACATAGTGGCAAAACAGACATTATCTTGTGATTAGATAGCCAACAGTGCTATCATACCTAACTCTGGCACTTAGGACAAAATGCCATACATGCTACCTTAGGTGGCGTGCAGGGGTGCATCCCCAACATGCTTATATCGCCGCTTAGCTAGCTTCTGCTTATCATCTTGACACGCTCTTAGACGGGTGTCAGATGGGTGTGATCTGTCTTCCAGCAGACCGTCACGTGCTTAGTGAGAGCCACTTAGCTGCTTGGAGGATTGACACCGCATCGATAAGTGACTAGCATCATGATGCGGTGGAGCGGTGGTAACTGGCTTGTGCCTGCCGGGGGCAGGGCTTGTCGGGCCTTCTTGGAGGGGTCGCTCTTCGGTCTTCGGTCGCCCTAGAGACGTGGCTGGCACGCTTTGGTTTTGCTCTTGTTTGCTATATCGACTTTGTCGGCCTCGCCTTGCCAGCAAAGGACACTTCTCATGGAATCTTTGCCTTGTATATTTGGCTTGGTCTTCTTGATATGCTCCATGATCTCACAAAGAGCGGTTTCTCTGGCTCGGCCTTGTGTTAGCTTGACTTGAGCTCGTACTGACGGGGTCAGCTATATTGAGGCAGCTATTCCCCCGGCAAGCCCTAGCCATCAGGGTGGAGGCTTTTTGTCCGTGCACAAGTCAGGGGAAATAAACACCCTTGTTTGTGTACCCTGACAGAAGCCCCCGGGCCTAAGCCAAACGTGCCGCCGGGCATCGTTGGGTTTGGTCCCAAACAGTGCACAGACACGTACCAAAGGAATGCTGCCCATGCAGTTTTGGTCATGAGGACCCGTCAATCCCATGTCCACTCCGCGTAATTATCGCAAGTCGTGGGGTCGTGGAACAGTAGCCGCCAGTGATTAATGCGCCTGTAAAACGGTATCTTCCCGAAAAAGTAGTGAAGAGCCACCCCGACGCGTGTTCCCAATAAAAAGGCAACACGAAGGGGCGCTACTCATTCGCATCCACTTCTTCTCCCTTCATCTTCTTCCTCAAGCCAAGAAACCGCTTTCGCCGCCATTATCCACCCTCAAAATCTTTGCTAGATCCTTCTCTTTTCCTTTGAGTCCAAGAGATGGGGCAAAAGGCGAGCGCCGTGAAGGGAAGCTAGCGGCCGCCATCGCAGATCCCGTAGCGGAGGAGAGGAGGAGGAGAGCAAAGGAACTAGAGAGGCGGCAACAGGAAGATGTGGTTTTGTCCCTATCATAGCTGGACGACAATACCTTAATCACAAGGTATGCCTATATGTGGGGTAGGGAAACAAGGGCATGGAGTGCTGACAGTTCCACCGGAGGGGGCCAAGGTTCCATCAGATTCGTATCGCTTTTTCTGCGCATACTTTCTCTATGGCCTCTCTTCTCCCTTTTCAGACTTCTTTTGCGCCATGATGACAGTGTATGGGTTCCATCTCCTGGATTTCACGCACAATGCTATGGCGTGCATGGCAATCTTCGCCCATCTATGCGAGAATTTTGTTGGAGTCGCCCCCAATGTGGATTTATTCAGGCACTTCTTCATTCCCCAGATAGAAGACAAATCCCACCGCTCGGGAAACATAAGCTAGATCCCCCAAGGCAAGAAGGAAGAATGGGATTATCTTCCTGGCCAGCAACGCGGCAAGTGGGAGGAATGGAGGGCAGAATGGTGTTGGATCAAGGATGAAAAGGCCACTGAGTTCTGTTCGGCGCAGACTGAATGTGTCACGCACGGAAGCGATTGGAGCAAGTTGGGCCTCACTGACGATAGGCTCCGCCCGACGCTGAACAGGATCGCCCGCCTCAAAGTTGTCGGGCTGACCATCAAGCACGTGGGTGCCAACTTCCTCTGGCACCGCATTGCACTGCTTCAAAAGAGGTGCATGTTTGCTTGGGAGTACAAGAATTCTGCCGACATGATGCGACTATACCCAGGCCCTGCCAAGAACTTGATGGCGTACAACCATAACTGGCTATGAGAATAGTTGTTTGGAAATCTTGGGCCATTCCATCTGCTGGCAAAGGTTGTCCCCCTGCACCTTAACCCTACCTTGGGCCAGATCCTGCAATGGATGCCTGATTACAATGCCTTCGGGATTAAGGCTGATTGGGTGTTGCCCGCCCTGGATGCCGAGATTGATTGGGTCTCTCATTTGGCAGAAAGAGCTTCCAAGGTAGAGGACGACCTCGTCAAGCACACTACCAAGGCAGAGCAAGCATTCATTATGAATCGGATTGCAGAGCACAGGGAGCTCAGGGCTGCCAGGGGAACAAGGCTCGGAGAGGAGGAGGAGGAAGGAGCTGAGGGCGCAGGCTCTTTCGATGAGGGATGTGAAGAGCGAGCCACTGAGGAGGCTGCCGAGCTTGACCCTGCCGGGGCTGGGACTTCCCATGTCACACCAACAGGGGCCCAAGAAGGGTTTGAGCCTCAGGAGGCAAAAGGACACGAGGTGGAGGAAGAAGGGCTCGAAATGGGTCCTCAAGATCCGGAGCTAGGTTAGCATCTTCGCAAGCAGGCTAGCCAAGAGGCAGCGGTTCCCGCCCCCTCGTGGGGCAGCAAAAGGGTGAAGAAGACAACCACCAAGGGTGACAAGCAAGATGTGGCACACGGCCAATCCATTCGCCTTTCCCAGGCCAAGAATCCACCCGCCAAGCGATGGGTGGTCATGGGGGTAGATCCAAACCCCTCGTCAGGCACAACTTCCCCGTCAAGCTCAATCCCACTAGAGGTCTCGGTCCCACCAACGAGCTCATTACCGCCGGCAAGTTCTGCTCCTCTGACACTTAAGAGGGGAAGAGCAACCCCGCCACCTGCGGCATACGAGCTGGGCTCCATGCTCAGGGACCTGGAGTAAGCAGAACGACCAAGCGTCTTGTTGAAGCATTCTGTACTTGATTGTAGTTTTAATCTTGTCTTGTTGACTTGGTAGGAATGAACAACCCCTTGCTCAGCGGGCCAAACAGGACAAGCATGCGGCGGTGCCGGGCCAAAGATGTCGTGGGTGGACACGATCACCTATGGGGCCACGGGCCCCTTTGTGGTTTGGCAGGGGGAGATCACGTTGCACAAAGAGTGGAGGCCATGAAGCAACACGACAACGAGACTCCGGTTGTTTTTACCCAGGTTCGGTCTGCTGATAAGCGTGAAAACCGACTCCTTTGGTGGATTGGATAGAAGAATACGACGACATGCAACGCTCAAACCCGACAAGGTGGCCTCGGGGGAGCTGCTACGCGAGTACAAGTGTGAGAGGGTCCGAATCCTTCTCTAGGTTGCCTTGGACCTCCTTTTATAGCCCAAGGGGTAACCATAGTGGCAAAACAGACATTATCTTGTGATTAGATAGCCAACAGTGCTATCTACCTAACTCTGGAACTTAGGACAAAATGCGATAAATGCTACCTTAGGTGGCGTGCGGGGGTGCATCCCCGGCAAGTTTATATTGCCGCTTAGCTAGCTTCTGCTTATCATCTTGACACACTCTTAGATGGGTGTCAAATGGGTGTGATATGTCTTGTAGTAGACCGCCACGTGCTTAGTGAGAGCCACTTAGCTACCTGGAGGCTTGACACCGTATCGATAAGTGACTGGTGTCGCGATGCGGTGGAGCGGTGGTAACTGGCTTGTGCCTTCGGGGGGCAGGGCTTGCCGAGCCTTCTTGGAGGGGTGCGCTCTTTGTTGTCCGGTCGCCCCGGAGACGCGGCTGGCGTGGTTTGGTTTTGGTCTTGTTTGCTATATCAACTTTGCCAGCCTTGCCTGACCTGCAAAGGACACTTCTCCTGGAATCTTCGCCTTGTATATTTGGCTTGGTCTTCTTGATACGCTCCTTGATCTCACGAAGAGCGGTTTCTCTGGCTCAGCCTTGTGTTAGTGATGACCGACAAGTATAGGGGATCTATCGTAGTCCTTTCGATAAGTAAGAGTCACTACAAAAAAAAGACACATCCATGACATTTTGAGCCGAACAAATTTTTTTCCTGTCATACATATGACACTTCTATGACGATAATTGTGACAAAACCCGGTATCATCATAGATGTGGTGGGATCCTTCTTCTATGAAAGAAAATCATGACAGAAAATGGGCTTTTCATCCTGGGCGGGCCGGAGACTCAGCTGCATGACATTCTTTGGGCCGTCCATGACGGAAAAAGCCGTGGTAGAAGTGAGGGGGAGGAAAATTTCGGGGAGTTGCCGGTTACGGTGGGAGACCGATGCACGTTTCTCTCGTACATGTACGCACGTGTGTGCGAGGCGTTGGCTCTAACTGAACCCGAGCGATTGCACTGAAGGCTACGCGTTACTGAACCCGAGCGATCGATCGATGGCTGTTAACTGAACCCGATGGAGCGATTCCTTCGCTATTGCTGCTAACTGAAGCCCATCGATGCTGCCTCTGGGATGAACAGTGAGCGTTGCGGGGGGGGGGGGGGGGTTGGATGAACAGTGGGTGGTGGCGTTGCCTCTGGATGAACAGGAACCCGTGGTGTGGAGGCTGGATGAACAGTAGACGGTGGAGGGGTGGCCGTGGAGGGGTGGTTGAACAGGAACCCGTGGTGTGGAGGGCTGGATGAATAGTAGACGGTGGAGGGGTGGCCGTGGAGGGGTGGTTGAACAGGACCCCATGGTGTGGAGGGCTGGATGAACAGTAGACGGTGGAGGGGTGCCCGTGGAGGGGTGGTTGAACAGTAGCCGGTGGAGTAGCGTGTGGTGGAGGCTGGATGAACAGGAGCCCGTGGAGGCTGGAGGAGGTCGACGGTAGCCCGTGGAGGCTGGAGGAGGTCGACGGTGGAGATTAACAGTATCCCGTGGAGTTCCGTTTTGCAGTACGCCACACCCCTCCCGCTGAACAGGACCCCCGTTTCGACCATTTTGCGGTACGCCACACCCCTCCCGATCAACAGGACCCTCGTTTCGATCGTAGGAGGTCCGTTTCGTCCATTTTGCGGTACACCACACCCCTCCCGATGAACAGGACCCCCGTTTCGACTGTAGGAGGTCCGTTTCCTCCGTTTTGCGGTACGCCACACCCCTCCCGATCAACAGGACCCCCGTTTCGACCGTAGGAGGTCCGTTTTGTCCATTTTGCGGTACGCCACACCACTCCCGATCAACAGGACCCCCGTTTCGACCGTAGGAGGTCCATTTCCTCCATTGTGCGGTACGCCAGGCCTCGTTTCCATCGCCTGTTCCGTCCAAGCCCTCCCGATGAACACGACCACGCAGTCCGTTCCGACCCAGCCGGTTGGCTCCCCATGAACACGACGACGACGCTGTTTCTCCGTTCCGACCTAGCCATGAACGTATGCGCGATAGGCGTTAGAGACCCTTCCCGTATGTTCGTATGTGGCCGTATTTTCTTTCTTGCACCCTCGCCGCTGTACGTACGTGTACATGCTACGTGCGCGCCTCTACTACGACACGTGCGCGCCTCTACATCTATGACACGTGCATGCCTCTACATTGACCAGTATGTACGTACACGTTCGTGACCAGAATGACAATGCTATGTATGCTTCGACCAGGTGGGTCCCGACTGTCAGGCACTTCCTCGTGTGAGAAGATGTAGCTGGTGGGTCCCAGCAGTCAGGGGGGCGAATCGTTTTTTTTTGCCCGGACGCACTTCCTTGCGTTCGAAGATGTAGCTGGTGGGTCCCAGTAGTCAGGGGGTGAATCGTTTTTTTGCCAGGACGCACTTCCTTGCATGCGAAGGTGTAGCTGGTGGGTCCCAGCAGTCAGGGGGGAAACGTTTTTTCGCAAAATATGGTGGCCCGTCCGGTGGGTCCCCGCTGTCAGGTGGAGGAATAATTATTTTGCGCGTAATAAGGAGGCACTTCCTTGCTGCGGCCGTGGACCCAGCTGTCAGCCTCTCCACGTACAGTCCACGTCCGATGGAAGCCGTTCCTTGACCATGTTGACCACGCCGCACCGAGAGCACCAGGGCGGTGGACGACGGCGAGGCCTAGGAAGGGGACGACGCGGAGCCGGGGAAGACGCGGCAGTGGATGCCCACGCGTAGAGGAGTACGAGGGCTCACTGGTTCACTGCGGTGTGAGGCTGCCGTCGCCGCAGAATAATAGGGGGTGTGGGTGAGTAGAGGGATGGCCTGGCCAGCGATGGGAGTAGTAGGGGGCGGTGAGGCCTCCGCCGCATCGCAGCCGGCCAGGGGAGGCAGGAGCACGAGGCACGACCGGCGCTGGTTTGGGCGGCTGGAGCAAGAAGACCAGAGGTTGAAGAAGCACTACGGCCGTTGGATGGACATCGTACGGTCACTGGAGCTAGAATCGTGCATATTGACTAAGTTGACAAAGCCCTCCGTCCCCGTCAACTTAGTAGGCCAACAAGTCAGCCTGCCACTATACTGGGTCCCAGCTAACAGGGGGAGTATGCATTTTTTTTGGTGCGTAATAAGGAGGCACTTCCTTGCGTGCGAAGATATAGCTGGTGGGTCCGAGCTGTCAGAGCCGGCCGCGGGAAGGAGGGAGTAGGCAGTCCCGCCGGTGCTTGTTTGAGCGGCTGGAGCAGGAAGAGCAGAGATTGAAGAAGCACGACAGCCGTTGGATGGCCATCCAACAGTCACTTCTTGTGCGTCAACCTTTTTTTAGGAAAGCCTCAAATCTGTGGAAAACAGCATACAGCCCATCTGCCATTATTTTTAATAATTTACAGCCCATTTGCTAATTCTTAAGGTTTGTTTTGGAGCCCATATTCTTTTTGTTAGCATTACAGCCCATATTGTGGCCACGGTTAAAAACTTATACGAAATTTTGCATATTTCAGTGCGGTCCGAACTATTTTTAATCCCGAAATTTCGACTCACTTTTAAACTGATTTTAAAAATAAATGTATATCAATATAAAATCCAACAAATTCTCCACGCATAAAAATTAATGTAATTTAAAATCTCGAAATGAAAAAAAAGATATTTGAAACTAACTGCCGGTTTGATGTGTTTTAAAAACGTACAGCCCATTTCTCATTACTGATGGGCCATTTTCTCGGCCAGCCGAATGAAAGCTCTCCTCGTCTTGAAAGATTTGCAGCCCAACAGGCCTGACAAAGCGACTTACTTGGCAAATCACAAAAAAACTGGGCTGTGGCCGTGGACCCAGCTGTCAGCCTCTACACGTACAGTACTCTCCCAATGGAATGTCGTTGACCACATTGACCACGCCGCGCCGAGAGCACCAAGGCGGTGGACGACGGCGAGGCCTAGGAAGGGGACGACGCGGAGCCGGGGAAGACGCGGCAGTGGATGCCCACACGGAGAGGAGTACCAGGGTTCACTGGTTCGGGTGCGGTGTAAGGCTGCCGTCGCTGCAGGGCCTGGCTAGCGGTGGGAGTAGTAGGGGGCGATGAGGCCTCAACGGTAGCACAGCCGGCCACTGGAGGCAGGAGTAGGCGGTCTCCCCGGCGCTGGTTTGGGCGGCCATTGCAAGAAGAACAACGATTGAAGAAGCAGCAGGACCGTTCGATTCAAATCCAATGGTTACTGCTGCTAGAATCGTTTGTTGACTAAGTTGACAAGCCCTGCGTACGCGTCAACGTAGTAGGCCCACAGGTCAGCCTCCTAACCGGTGCGCCCCAGATGTCAGTGGGAGGAATCATTTTTTTTCGCGTAATAAGGAGGCAGTTGATTGCGTGTGGCCAGGCCAGCGGAGGGAGTAGGGTGGGCCGGGGAAGCCAGCGCGGCATCACAGCAGGCCACAAGAGGAGGGAGCAGGCAGTCCCGCCGGCGCTAGTTTAGGCAGCTGGAGCAGGAAGATCAGAGATTGAAGAAGCACGGCGGCTAGAATCGTGTGTTCACTGACAAAGCCTTGCGTAAACAAGTCAGCCTCGAAATCTGTGGCGTGTACAGCCCATTTTCTATTATTTTTATAATTTTTACTCATTTTCTAATACATATGGAAATTATTGCAGCCCATTTTCCATTTTTAGAATTGCCGGCCATTTTCTGTTCAGTACCAGGGTCAAAAAATTAACTAAATATGTGGGAAATTTTTGCTGGGGAACGAAATATTCTTAATCCAAAAATTAATAGCCATACTAAAACAAATTTAAAAATAAGTTAGTACTGCGTCATGTTAAACCCAATGAAATACGTATAAGATATCAGTGAAGAACAAAATTAAAAAAACTAGTATCCCATTTACTCGTCTTGAAAGATTTGCAGCCCAGTAATTCGGAGAAAACAAATAGACCTAGCTTGGGTATTCTTCAAAAAGAAATACTGGGCTACCTATTTTCCCAAAGAACTGGTGCATGAGCATTTAGCTTTATTTATTTATTTACTTATTTATGTTTAGGGGACCATGAGCATGTACCTGGGCTGGATTCATGTGAGAGCGTCCCTTCCAGTTAATTACGGGCTTCTCTATTGGGCCTTCATCAGTGGGCTGCATGTTATCAACAAGTGGAAAATGTGTTCCGTACGAAAAATAGTATGAGCTACGTACGGTACGGGGCACTAAAGGATCGAACCGTGCAACGACTTCCAAAACATTGTGTTTGTCGTTCTAACAACACATTTATATTCAACCAACAGACGAAATATACTACCGATTGTACATTGAAAATAGCAGCAGTAGCAACCAGGGCTGGGGGTGCAACAGAAGCAGTAAGCAGGCCAGAAGAGTGAAGACGCAGCTCTCTCTTCCAAACCAAACATCAGCCATCATTACAAAAGGGCTACCAAAAAAGAACAAGTGTATGCATCAAACTAAATAAAGATCCTACTACACCAAGTGTACGCATCTAACTAACTGGCTCAGTTAGACGTTACTATTTATTAAGCTGTGGAGATTGGCTGACGGCTTGAACCAGATGGGTGCCTGACGGGGGAAACTCCAGCCAGCAGGTCGAAGTCTGATACTTGCGACCCTCTCTCCTACTTTGGGCTGCAGAGCGTGGCGGCACATATCAGGGTATGGTGCATGCAGAGACGCATGGTATGCTGTGTACACACAGTTTTGCCTGATGAACAAAACCGCGCTGCCATCATGATCCTTGCCGTCGGTTATCTCCTGGTTAATCGGATAATTCAGTCCGACAAACAGAGAGCATGTGCCAAGGCTACTTACCAGCCTCTAGTCAAAAATTCTTGAAGGCCCAGAGAAGCTGGGATCCTGCTCAAAGACCTTGCAGTGATTGTGATTGTATTCCGCGAAACAACACGTCCGGTACGTGCGAACGATCATCAATCTTTCGCCGTCGTCTAATCGAGCCAGGAACCACCTGCAACTTCCATGCCGCTTTTCTTTGAAAGGTTCTGGGATTAGGAAGGGTAGGGACACCAGGCGGCCTACAACATCATATCAAGTTGGAGTCAAATAAAAAAGGGCTCTTGATTTAGTCAATCTTAAGAACAACATGTTATGAGCAT
The DNA here is from genome assembly GCA_963921465.1 of Triticum timopheevii. Classification (NCBI taxonomy): domain Eukaryota; kingdom Viridiplantae; phylum Streptophyta; class Magnoliopsida; order Poales; family Poaceae; genus Triticum; species Triticum timopheevii. The sequence continues at coordinate 362,374,389 of OY997274.1, read as the reverse complement.
TAATATTTTGTCAGTAAATGTTGACAGTAATATAAGCAAGCCATCATGATATCATAGGAAAGTAACATACTGCTGTAACAACCGTTTGTAGCGATGACTAGAGTAGGCCAGCAATACGTCCAGCCATAGAAGGAGTCGACAACGTAAATGAAGCCCTTGTGTTCAATGGCATCAGAGAACCATGGAGGATGTATGATCCTGCGATGGACGTGCAGATTTATCCACTTACCGCAGTGACCTGTCAGATAGGCGAGACCACGGTTGAAGAACGCAATTAGCCTGAAATCTTTATAATTCCCAGATCTTGTGGGCACTTGGCAGATTACAACCTTGAGCAAATCAAACTTGGTATCATGTTGGCTACTGTAAGATTCCGAGTATTCTGGGCCGCGGTGCCAAAGCAGTGCAGTGTTAATCGAAGGAAGGGGGATCAATCGCCGGGTGTAGACCTCCACGAGCATCTAGCTGCCGCGACCGTCGATGAGCACCATCCAAGACGTGTTCATGCCGACCCAGTACATACCATTAATGTAGCTGAGGCTGACGGGGATCGGATCGCAGTGAAGGGGGTTGATGCTCGCCACCCTACGATCGTTATGCTGCATGACACGCCGTTTCTGAAGATCAGGCGGCATCAGCAAGCAAGGAGCTGGCTTAAAAAGCTCCGACCTGAGGGCTTTGAGTAAACGGTACAGCCCCGACGAGCACACGGCGAGCGGCATGGTACTGAGATTGTCCACACGCGAAACAATGAGCTTGATTACCTCTGTGGGGAGCGAATTCCAGCCACTCTTTCGGCGGACGCTGCTCGGTTCTGCCATTATTAGTGCTTGGGTTTCGGGCGAGGGGGGGGGGGAGGCGCCTTAGCGGGGATGGAAGCTTGGACGAGATTATGTGCGGACAAAGATGGAGAAGCGAATATGTGCTGTGGGAAGTGGATAGGTGATGGTGACTACAGCACACCGCTTGACTTACGAGACACATACCAGCAGCGTAGGGTCATATTGATGCCAGACAACTTGCTTGAGTGATCACAGTACTGGTACTCCCTACAGTACCTACTATAGTACTGTGCCCTAGCTTGCTAGAGTAGAGTAGTAGAGTAGGACTCTGCTCTACTACTAGCATCGGAGGAGTAGTATATTCTAATCTAAAATAGTTACAAACTTCGATGCCCAATCGTGGAACGACTACGAACCGTGCTCAAAGACCGTGTCTACGTGGTGTTTGGACTTATATGCAAAAAAATAGCAAGATGCCCGTGCATTGCACGGCACACCATCATCACCAACTCGGTTTTCTATAAGAGTAGATATATATATAGATATAGATAGATAGAGACTAGGGAGTACTAGTAAGGACACCATCTACTGCTTCGTGTGCTACTCCTGCGCTCCATTCGGCGGCCGCAACGTCCCCCCTACAGCCACTCCCTCTTGCGCTCCATTCGGCGGGCGCTGTTGAAATCTGGGGAGCGCACTCTCGCGACTGCTGGCAGCCACGACTTCACCGACGACGACTTCTTCCCCAACCTCGGCAACCTCTTCCTTAACGACATGGGCGACAACCTCAACGCCAACGGTGCTGCTCCCGTTGCACCGTATGTGTTTCTGTCCTTCCTGTTCGAAATCTTGGTAGAATTCATGTTTATACTCTGTATCCTACTACTATGCTAGTCCACATGATTAGTTTCATCTCTGTTATAGCCGTCAAGATTTATTTTGTGCTTATTCGGATTAAATCTCGTAGTAACTTGCTCCCATATTCAACTGGCGCAACGTCCCCTACAGCCACTCCCGTTTCAAGGACGGCCTGGTCGATCCCTCCAAGGAGCCCTTCGTCCACTGCTATGAGTGCCCGATGCCGTTTTGTGGCTCGCCGGCAGACATGGTGCATTACCTCACGGATGCGTGCATCGGTCACTGCTGGCCCTTGGCGGAGAACATCAAGTACGACACGTGCTACCGGTTCACCATGCCGGAGTCGCTGGAGGATCACCGCCGCCTGCTAGTCTCGGAGGAGGACGACAGCGTCTTCCTCTTGATCGTGGGCACCGGCGAGGCCCGCGCAGGCCGCCGCCCCGTCTTTGTAGCATGCGTCAGGGGCATCGCCGCTGACGCTGACACTGACATGAGGCAGATGTACAGGTGCAAGGTCAATGTTACTACCCCTCCGGGTCACGTGGGAGGCGAAACCGGCCTCATCGGACAAACTTGGAATCTGAGGAGCTGGGACTATCCCGCCAATGTGGACTTGGAAAACCCATGGCATCCGTTCTATCCTTTACCCGCCGACTCGGTGCACGGGGACTCCAAGGAGGTTCATCTGGACATACGCATTATCAAGTGCACTTAGAAAACATGTAGTGTGTGTGTGGGCGCTTATGGCGCGTGTCTTTGCCGCTTTTGATTCTGTAAGCTTGTCGTTAAACATGAGTGGCTTTCGCCACAGTCCTTCATTTGAACTGCTCCTCTCAGTGAGCTGATGTAAGACACTTTGGGTTTCATTTGATAATGGAACCGGGGAGGAGCCTCCCTGTTCTTCTAAAAAATACGCATTTTCAAGTTAAATGTTGATCTTTAGACTTCCATGCAGGATCTTGCTCTATTGGAGTATCGCACATGAATAAAAGTGTATCCGTTTATGGTTTAGTCTAGAATGTTCCATGTATGAATTTTTACTATAGTACTGGTGAAAGACTTATGATGAACCATTTCTTACATCTCCTCTGCCCCCTTGCAAGTCATCCTGATTTAATCCCTCCGTCTAGGTGTATAAGGGCATTGTTAATATTACTTAATAGTATAGCCAACTGTTGACTATAAGAAAGTGCCATGTCATCTGTAGCCAACATGTATAACAATCAATACTCACAAACTAATTATTAAAGATCATTTCTTGCAAAGCACAATAAGTGTTATTTCTTCACAAGTTTTGGATGCAGGTTGAATAGTTGAACGCTTTTGTTTGCAAAAGATACCTCTTTATCTATTTCACCCGGATGTTTGTGAGCTCTAGAGATGAGATAATATCCGAAGAAACCTATCGATACCCGTTACACATGAGATGACCCCCACATCCTTTGTCAAAATAAACAACTCCCCGATCAATGCATTTCACTCTTCGGTGCAATGCATGGGCACCTTACTACTATAGATTAGTATGACCAAAAATTGAACTAACAGTATATATAGTACAATAAATACTGATGCATGTCACCTAAAATTATATCATTCAAAACTATGTTCAAATACGAATCCAACGATATAGTTTTTGTTGACATGCACTAACATTTTGTCAGTTAAATCTTCAGTCAAATTCAATGGGGGACTAATAAACCACGACCGATGTAGTACAAGTGTAGAGGGCGGTGCTGCACGGGAGTCTCACCTCTCACCCCGCTCGTGGCGCAGCAGTAAAGCCGTCATATCACAAAACCCAACCACTCCCAGTAATAAATGGCTAGTAAAATAAACGGACAAGAAACCATCACATCCCTTCGTCTTTTTTTGCATTTCATCTCTTTGCATTTACTTTCTCCGGTTCATCTCCCACACTCGATCCGTAGCTACTACTCCTAGGGCCAGTTCTTTTGGCGGCTTCCCCAGCTTTTCCCACAAGATTAGTCAAAGTGGAGAGTAACAATAAGGCGCCTCACTCATTTATTTGGGCTTCTAAACTAGTACTCCATCCTGGTTTATTCCTCACCATTGTAATTTGTGCTAATTTTTGACCAAAGATTTAACTGATAAAATGTTACTCAAAACACTTAGGCGCGGTGCATCTAGGTGTATAAGTCATCTTACGAAAACCAAATAATCCGAAAACACTTAGGCGCGGTGCATTAACTTCTACCTCTTTTCTTGTTTCTTGACATATTAACCAATAAGAGATAAAGAGTGTGCATGCTTTTAATGACTTGAGATATCAAACACGACATGCAGAGGTTAGTTCATTGCTTGCAATACTATTAATTAGCAAATAAACATTAACGTTTCTCATTTTCTCCTCCTCCTTGGTCACGGTGCAGAGAGAAATAACCACAGAGAAGGAAGCTAAAATTAAACAATCAAACGAGCATTTTTGCATTTGTTTTGCATTGAATCGTTTCACAAGCTTGACTAGTGCTGTTTTTCCACTTTTACAAAAACCGCATCGTAATGTTCAAACGTGCATTTGCATGTACATAAGTAATAGTAGTACTCCCTCCGTCTAGGTGTACAAGTCTTACCTCCTTCTTGGTCACCATGCACAACCAAAGATGACTTATTGACCTGGACGGAGGGAGTAACACAGTCTGCAAGCATATATCGAGAGAGATGTGTAGTCCGATAGTATATAGTAAAGTTTGTGCTATATGCACGTACTTGCAAAATGGGTAATAATACACAACGTTTCCAAACTTTCCCTTTTACATACTTAATTAAGGACGCTAAAAATTCCTGAACGTTCGGGAGTTATCATTTGCATCCCAAAACTAATGAGATCGCCTTACGAAACAAAAATTATACTCCTCCTAAAAGCCACGACGCTCGCAGGAGTGCTTGCGGCGCGCCACGAGTGCCCTGGTGCATGGCCGTTTCCCAGCGCGCCGACACAACGCCTCTTCCTCAGCCTCGCAACTCGCGAGGTGATGATTGGCGGCTTGCCGGTGGGCGAGCGCGATCTCACCGGTGTGGTGATCCGGCGCCAACAGGTACTCCTCCTGGCTGGAAGCGTGCACCCGGTCCACATACCGCCAAGCGTAGATGAGGCGCTTGGGCCCGACTGCACTCAAGGCGTCGGCACGGGCGTCCTCCGCCACCCTCACGGCCCTCGCACGAGCCTTCTGCCAAAGAACCAATTGCTTGACTCTCTCAGACGCGACATAGATCTCCCAGAAAGCTTGTTGCGCGGTGCGCTTCTCTTCCTCGACCTTCTTCTCCGCCTCTATTTTGGCGCGCTCTGCTGGAGGCAAAGCCTCCCACAAGGCGACATCCATTTCTTTCCAAAGCTCCTCAAGGCTGGGGGGCTCGGCGGGCGGCACGGCGTTCTCCTCGTAGTGGGGAGCCGACACGTCCTCCGATGCGCGTGCCGGCGAGATTGAGAATGCCGACGCGTCCACCTCGACGCGTCGCGGCGAGGAGCGGAACACCGCCGCGTCCTCCTCGACTAGTGGCGGTGAGGAACGGAAAGGCGACGCGTCGCATCACGGTGAGGAGCGAAACGCCGACGCGTCCTCCTCGACTAGTGGCGGCGAGGAACGGAACGGCGACACGTCGCGTAGCGGAGAGGAGCGGAACGCCGACGCATCCTCCTCGACTAGTGGCGGCGAGGAATGGAAAGGCGACGCATGACCGTCCGCGCGGTGCAGTGAGGGGCTCCTAGGGCTTGGGAGGGGAGATGCCATGGTGGTCGACGTGAGAGGGAGGGGGAGGAGATAGCGATGAACGTGAACTTGAGGGGGAGGATATAGTGATGTCGTGGGAGGCGCAGTATTTATAGCGAGCAATGGCACACCTACGTAAGATATGGACTGAGCTGCACTGACTTAACTGCAGGTCCAGTTGCATCACTGACATGTGGGCCAGTACACTGCTGGGCCCGTATGTCAGTGACCCAATGCACCTGAAGTTAAGTAAAAGCTACGTGGGCATATTTGTTGGAGTAAATTACGGGGGATCGAAGGGGTGGAAATATTGCTGGTCACAACGGATTGGACGAGCGTGGGGGGGAGGAGAGTCATGCATGCAGATTTTTTCACACGGGGTGGAGTGGTGGGACCGCCGGAGGGAGAAGGAGAGTTTGGCAGGCATATTTTTTCCACACATGGAGAGGAAAAGATTTGGAGACGAACGGGCTTCCTACAGGTATGGGGAACAGTGCATAATAAGTCATCTTGCATGCCGGGCTAGGTATAGTCTCAAGTCATTAAAAACATACACGCCCCACACATGTTCATATTTCAAGGTGCACTAAATTATTGCATGCGATGATTAAGGCTGGCCATCATGGTGGTATCTTAGCTGGTACACGGGAATAACAAACATGCTGATGTGGCAAAGAATTAAAAAAGAGAGGGGGGTTAGACTAACTAGTGTTCATGCATGCATTGGTAAACACTTTTTTTTGTGAAGATCAACAACATTAGTTGAGTACTTTTGCAGACTTCAAAAACTATTCCACCGCCTCTACTATCTTGCTAAGAGTAGGTGAAATTTTTGAGTCGAGCCCTTTAAACTAGAAGGGAGGTAGTGGTACTCTAATAGCTAGGTGTGTAAGTCATCTTATGAAAACCAAATAATCCCAAAACACGTAGGCGCGGTGCATTAACTTCTTCCTTGTTTCTTGTTTCTTGACATATCAACCAATAAGAGATGAGGGTGTGCATGCTTTTAATGACATGAGACTATCAAACATGACACACAGTGGTTAGTTCATTGCATGCAATACTATTTAATTAGCAAATAAACATTAATGTCTCTCGTTTTCCCCTCCTCCTTGGTCACAGTGCACAGCCTAAGAGGACTTACTCACCTAGACGAAGGGAGTATCAACATTCACAATGTCAAATCAATATTTTTACACTTATTATAAAACGTAGTTCTTATACTCATTATAATCAGTATTGTAGATATTGATATTTTTAGTATAAATTTGGTCGTGGGATTTCATTGATGCCTGTCAAAGCGTGGAGGAAGTGGAGCTTAGGGCTTGCATTGCCGGTCTCTACATAGGTATTTCTCTTCATAATCCTGTAATTTTAGAGACTGATTGCGCTTTTGTGGTAACATCTCTTGCATCGGGGGACTATGACAGGTCTGCTATGCGTGACCTGAAGATGAAAGTGTTGAGCATCTCGAAGTTGATCAACAATCTTTAATTGTCAAAGATTAGCTGTTCGGTCAATAAGGTGGCACACTTAATCGCTAATATAGTTTTGACAATAGATTAGATGGTATTCTTGTAAATAACGTACCACCCTGTGTGCTGAATATTGTATCGAATGAGTGTACTGGTGTGGCTGGTTAATTAATATAAGGTGGTGTTTAAAAAAAGTATATATTTTGCCAAACACTTTGCAAACGGTTGACGGGAGTAAAAAGGACCAGAGGGAGTATCATGCATGCGGAAGAGGCAAAGCAAAATTGCTCATTTTTAGCCAGTCGAAGTCTCAAAGGGCGCGACCGCGTGAGAAGGCAAAGGTCGTGGGAGGCGCAATGGTTGACGGAATTAAGTGAAGTTACACCCACGCGCCGGCATGGCGTGCGAACAGGCAGAAGCTATACCGTCAGGCCTACAATATGGGTCTAGTAGACATGACATCTAGTGGGTCCTGCATAGTTCTCGAGAACTCTTTGGGGGCTTGCAGCCGTTTATCCACCGGGCAAGCCAGCAACCCCACGCTCTTCAAATGCCCTACTCGTCCCCATCTTCTACCTCACAACAGTTCACTCCCAGTCGTCCCGTCCTTTCACATTAGTTTGCTCCCAGTTTTTGCGGGGTACAATAGTTCAACGTCTCCTAACCCTCCAAAATCCATGGCCTCCCAAATCTCCATGGTCTCCGCTGAGTACCACGTTAGAGCCATCACCGGCGATCAGTTCATCGTCATCGACACACGTGGATCCGTGACGGTGAAAGCATGGCTTGCTCGCTTCCTACGCATGTTCAATAGTTCAACGGATGAGTGGGTCGCTAGGCTAGATGTTGAGTACACCACAGTCGTGGGACGAGAGAAGTATCTAAAGGACAAAGAGAGGAGGAAGCCCGCCGTGATCTAGGTTTGCGTACATAACGTTTGCTTGGTCTACCACATATGCCATGCCGACGTTGAGTGCTAGGATTTTAAGAACTTCCTCAAGGACAAAAGAGTGAAATTCGTTACTATAGGCTTTAAGAACGACAAAGAAGTCCTGCGTCGGATAGGTCTCGTTGTAGGCCAGCCCTTCGATCTCCAGAAGGCAAGCCTGGTGTCCTCCTCTCAACCTTCAATGCTGACCCTGGCAGCAGCCATGATTGATCCTTCGTACGCTAAACTGAAGAAACCTCATCACGAGTTTCATCATGCATGGGAGTCGAAGACATTAGATGAAGATCACATCCTGTACGCAGCAATGGATGCCTACCTTTGTTTAAATATCTACATGGGTTGGATGAAGAAGCAGAGCCCAGTTTCCGGTTCAAGCAAAGAAGCGTTGGCGAAGAGGAAGAGGAAGAGGGACGAGGACGAAGTCGAGGGCGTGGACTCGGACTCCGAGTAGGTGGCGGTGCCATCGCTCATGCTGGTTCTACTGCAGTGTCAAGCCGACTAGTTGCTTAGTTTATTTTCAAGGGTGTGTTGTGCTGAGGCCCCAGCAGAACTATGTTTATGTTCTTTCTCGTTATTTGAACTATTTAGTATGTAGAGTAGTACTAGTACTATGTCTTACTACTGTTCTTCTTGCAGTTGGTACTACTGCTCGTACCTTCGTGTTCCCACTGTACTTAATATGTTCGTACTAGTAGTATAATTTGGGTCAGTCGATTTGTGAAAGAAGTTCAACGGAGCGAAGGAAGAAGACGACAGAAGAGGTGGAAGAAGCCCTTCTAGCCATCCATGTTGCATCAAACGGCTCACATGAGTCGACTGACCCAAATTCTCCTTCAGATTGCAGGATCCATGTGGCATTCAAGGCCTCGAAGGTAGATTCCGTGTCCGCACCCGGTTTGCGGGCTCGACGCGCGCGCGACCGGCTTCCACCGCGACAGCCACCATGCGCGCCTCCTCCGCGCGGGCGGAGACGACAATGACACGCTAGTTCCTCCTCGCCGGCGTGCTGGAGCACGCGCTCGTCCTCCTCTTCATAAGCTGCGTGCATAGACGCGGCTCCACCAGCTGCTCGCGTGCTTGGTAGAATGGCGGCATGGCGAGGAGGGACTGCAGACGACGTGAGCGGGCGAGCCTTTGGCTTCATGGCACAGGGATGGCGGCGACACGGCGGTGATGGGCGAGAAATTGTTGGCAAGAGCAGGCGGGCGCCGACATGCGCAATGGCGGCGGCGGCATATTGATGAGTGCGCGTATGGGAGCTTACTTTAGTTTTATATGAGGTTGGTCAAACTTAAAAGAAAACCGTACTAGTACACGTAAACATTAGACTTAGGCAGCGTTTTTTTGAAGTTAGTACTACAGCCACGATACGGAATCCTGTGCAAGCGCGTGAACCGCGGCCGCGCGGTCGATCGAACGGTGCGTCACCGTGTCGTGCTCGAAGGACATCAATCGAACCTTTCTGTGTGTGTGAAAACAATCCTCGAATATTACTCAACTTTTTTTCCTGGGAAAGTTCTTGACGCTGCAATATTTCCATATATTTGAATTTAGCTCCAGTTTGTGTTTATTTGGATTTGGACGTTTTAGGTGCGCCCTAGTTTTTTTTAATACTTGTTTTGTCTGTGTGACTGAGAGATAACGTGTGTATGTGTCCATATGTGTGTTGTGGCGGAAGGGCAATGTGGAGACGGTGTGCGTGTGATACAGACATAGAGAGGTGTGAATGTGCAAACGATCATGCATGAGTGAGACATAGACAGATGCCGATACGTTGTGTATACATGAGAGAACGGTCTTCTAGTTTACTTGTGTGTGTGTGTGTGAGAGAGAGAGAGAGAGAGAGAAAGAGAGAGAGAGGGAGAGAGAGAGAGAGGAGCATCCGTAACACAACAACCATCTCTCTCGATTCGTCTGTCCCTCGCATGATCGCATGCAACATATGCATCAACGCACACATTTGGACACCCTCACTCGGCCCCTGCCCACCTAAGGGCCCGCGCAATCTCTTCGTGAATACCCATTTCTCTCCTTAGGTTTGTTTTTGCTCAATGTCTGACACACACACACACACACACACACACGCGCGCGCGCACGCACGCGCGCGCACACACACACACACAACACAACACACACACACACACACATTCCCCCGAGCACACAATTCATCCCCATCCAAGGTTATACGGCGACCACTCTCACTTGTGCTTCTTTGCACCCCAACATGCACAACACCTCAATCTTCAAAGAGGGCATCGAGCAGATCGAAGACGGCGACCACACCGCGCTAGAGAATGCGGGGTCATTTGGAAGCAGGGTGATGTGGCGACGGCTGACTGACTCCTCCCCCCACCCTCTCTCTCTCTCTTGCACAAAATTACCAATTCTCTCTCCCCAGCACAAAATTGTCAATCCCTCAACCCATGAGATCCTTCCCCTCTCGTCCATGTTTTTCTAGCTCTCTCATAAAACATGTTGTCTCTTCTCCTTCCATGTATATAGAATCACGTATATTACATGTCTCCATCTTTCTCACAGACCTAACTTCTCTCTCTCTCTCTCTCTCTCTCTCTCTGTCTCTCTCTCTCTCTCTCTGTGTGTGTGTGTGTCTCGTTAGGTTTGTCTCCTACTCTCTCGTCCACATTCATACAATCTTTCCCGCCCTATCTGCTCCATCTTCAAAAGCTCTCTCTGCACGTTTCATTCACACAATGGGATATGTCAAAATGTTGCTTCTATAATGGCTGATGTAGAGTTTTGGTTGTTTTTGTTGCATCCTACAAAGTAATAACTATGAAATGCATTTAGATTCTCATTTGACTGGGATTATGTGAGTTTGAGCATGTTGTGAAGTACTATAGACCTTGTATACATCTTGGGATTCGACAATGATTGTAACTATTGAATTGTATAGACCATTACATTCGAAGTCAATAGCCTAATATATTTATTTCACAATTTCAACAAATGATTAGTTCACTACAAACTAAGAAAACAAATGTGTACTCCCTCCATTTTTATTGAAGTCCATGTATTGGCATTGGTCAAAGTCAAGTTTTGTAAACTCTCAGAAAGCTTATAACAAAAAATATTAACATATACAATAACAAATAAATACCATTAGATTCATTATTGAATGTACTTCCACATCATACATATTTGTTATGGTAAATGTTTATATTTTTATATAAACTTGGTCAAACTTTAGGAAGTTTGACGTCGGTGAAACCTAATATGCAGAGTTTACTACTACTACTCGCTAGTTGCTTAGCCGAATCACTCAACACGCCACACGGGGAGTCCAGTGTCACAAAATTTTGAGGTCGGCGGGAAAATCTCCCGCGACCCTGATTCGAGCAGTGGGAAGTTACCATCATAGCCTTCGGAACAGGCCTACGTACGACGCTTGGTAGGGGGCTGTTTTCATAACTTCAGGTTCACCCTACCCAGCCAGCCCCATCCCGGCACCCAGAGTAGTAGACCTGAAAACTCCCCATTTTCTATCCCCACCGCAAAATAGACTTCTCCACGGCACCGTAGCCTTCGTGCTCCTCCCCTTTACATCGGCACACTAGTCCACCGGAGCGCATCTGCCTCATCGATGACCTCATACGCCGCACTGGAGCCGGTCCACCGTCGTCGTCGTAGACGGAGCCTCTTCCCCGACATCGTCTTCCATGGTCTCGGATCTGCTTCCTGGAAGCCGACGCCAAGCGCAGAAGTTCCACCGTCGTGGACAATGAACTGACTCCCGTTGCCGACCATGACTCACAGAGGCTGCCGCAACCATCATTCTCCTCCTCGATTGGTAATGTGTGTATTGAATCACTTAGCAGTACATGTGCAGTTCAATTTTGTTCATACCTACCCTTCAATTTTCCTGGGTGCTATTGTTCCCGTAAAAGTAATTGGTTATAGCCTCCATTGTCCAACAGAATATCAGCTTGTAATTGTGCGTCGCTCCTGTATCGCGCTGTGCTTGGGTAGGTTTTTCATCTGCAACCAGCAGTGTGGCAAATGATGGAAAGGTTTTTAAAACTAGCAAGATGCCCATGCGTTGCACGCATCAAGATGCATTTGTATGAGTAGTTTATCTTGTGGGAGAAAAGGATGAACGAGGGAAGGCCTTATTTGCAAATCTGGAGAGGGGTATGGGTATCTTTTTGCAAAATTCCCATTTGTTTCCTTCCTATCTGTCAGATATAAATCGGACGGCCTATATTGCAAGAAAAAGAAGTATAGAGAAAAAAAGTAGACAGTAAAGGAAGTAGAGATAAATATTAAATATTAAATATAAAATAAATATAACCGTAGAGAAGAGAGTAGAGATAGCAGAGACGTCGGGAAAGGATCGCGCGCGCGTGGGAAAAAGCGGCCGGGCGTGCGCTAGTTTTGGCGCGCGGCGTCCGGCGTGCTTTATAAAATCCAACACCCTCCCACCGCTCTGTGCCTCTCCACCGCTCTCTCCCCGCTCTTTTTCGCCTCGCCGCCGCCGCGCCACCATGCCGCCGCGTCGCCGGAAAACTTTGGGATACCGCGGCGTCCGTGCGCGCCCCTCCAGCGGCTTCTCCGCCGAGATCCGGTTCCGCGGGATGCGCCTCAGCCTCGGCAATTTCGACACCGCCACCGAGGCCGCCCGCGCGTACGACGCGGCGGCGTGGCGCCTCCGGTGGCCTCATAGAACATTGAACTTCCTCAACATGCCGATGCGGGAGCCGGCGCAGGAGCTCGCGTCTCTGCCGCGGCTTAGCACCGACGAGGATCGTCGCGACAACCGGAGGCGGGAGCATCGTCTCGGCATTGCCGAGATGGACAAGGAAGCCATTGCGCTGTGGCGCCAACACTTCCCGTAGGACATCATCAACGAGCGCGAGTTCTACGCGCAAAGTTGGGCGGAGAGGGATATGAGGAGGGCGGAGCAGCCGCCTATCGCGAGGACAAGCGTAGGCGAAAAGCGGACGCTCAATTTAATGTGAGGCTAGGAGCAGCGTCGCCCTGGGAATCCGACGATGATCGGTATCTTCACGCCTATAGTCAGACGTCGACATCACCGAGGAGTAGTCGGACGACGAGGAGTAGTTTAATTATCTTTTTTGTATCTATCTATGCTGAGAACTATCCTCTACTCTCTAGTATCTACTTCTCGATCTGAGCACTGTAAACGCTTTTTTAAAAAGCCGCGCGTTGCGATTCTGTTGGAGATGCTCTAACATGGCAGACGAGTGCTTTAATGTTGCCCACAAGATGCGCGAGTATTACTAGTAGTATTTTTCCTGCCATGTTGAGATTTTGAAACCACGAGTGTGAACATGTAGAGGAGCAATGAAGACCAAACACGGGATATTCGGGACATCTTCAAGGAGCGTGGCAAGTTAAAGAGGAGCTGCATCGAACCTATAAAATGAGCTTTGGTAAGTAACACCCTTTCAATTACTTTTGTTTAGCCTTGTGTTCTTCGATGTGTATATGTTGTAGTTTCTATTTCTCTTAAGCGCGGTGTTCTTCGATGTGTAATAAGAAGAGTCTTAATCGTCCTAATGCTTTCATTTTTAACTTGATGTAGGAAGTGGGTGTTCTCACCGTGTAGTCTGTTTTTATATTTCTTTTCCTTTTGAATTCACTTCTCCGAGTTCTGTTTATCTGGCTTCTACTAAATGGATCTAGGTTTCTCTGAGTATTGATCTAAAAAAGAAGTAACTTCATGTCAGGATGCAGTTCCTACGAGGAGGGAAGTATGGTCAACCTCGAGATCATGTTTCCAAAATGAGGCTGGATTACACACAAGGTGCCAGTTCCCTAATGATGTTGGATTAGACACAAGGTGCAAATTCCCAGATGATGCTGGATTACACACAAGCCAGGTGGAGTCGTCAGCTGTTCGTGTCCTCGTGGCATTAGTAAAGGCTGAAAGAAAGCATGCAACAACCCTTGAGAATGTAGCTGAGTTCATAAAGAATTGAAAAGAGCAATCAGATGCTATCTTCACCCAAGGCAAAGAAGAGATGGAAGAAGCCAGAAATAACCTAGCAGAGGCAGAGCAGGCTAGGCGTCTCCTGCTATCTAAAACTGTTGTCAATACAAAATTTCCTTCATAATAGCTAGGTTCAAATGTTTATCCAGTCAGCATGCCTGTTGTGATGTATGTGCATCTACTGATGTGGCACAAAATGTTTTTTTTCGGGTCATGTAATAGCAGCAATTACTTTCCAATCAATAACAGACGAAGCATTGGACATGGTATAGTTCACGCGCAAGCCCGACATTCCAAGTCCAACTTCCACATCAAACTCATGTTCACAGATATCTACACATTCATACATAATGTCCACAACCATGATTCACTTCAAAGCCAAAAAAATGTGAGGAGAGTTATAAATAAAGAAAAACCTCTACTAGTTCCTGCTACCAGTGCGAGCACAACAAGTCAAGACCATGCGTAAATTAATTATATTTTAGTCATTTTTTGTGTTCTAAAATGCCTGCCGGCTCGCGGAAGGACGTGTTGCCGGCACACATGCGGATTCAATGAAGGTAGGCGGGGCAGTCTTAAGCTGGTTGCACGCGGCGAGGAGGCGTGCTCAGCCGGGCCTGCAGCGAGTGTGGCCCTCTTGGCCGGCGCGCCGGTTCAATGCCTGTGCTATGAGAGGTCGTGTCCGTGTCAGAGCAATCACTCCCTCCAGTCCTTTTTTGTTTGGGTATAACAAAATCTCGTTTTCCATTCACATTTTACAAGTAAAATTCGTGGACAAACTTAGACCCAAAGTACGATGGGGACTAGTAAACCATAATGGAGGTAGTAGTTTTTTTAATCAAAGAAGGGTTTCCCCTTCCGATTACTGAAAACCAGCATCTAAATCTAAACCATAGTATTTTCCCTAGAACTACTAGGTTCAACATCTCGTAACATAAACCCATACAACCATACGCCAAGGAGGTACGTAGTACTATGAATTCCATTTTCGCTCCATACCAATCTTTCTAAAAACTACTTACTACTTATAACGTGCCATTTAAAATCGGAACTCTTAACCCCGCTAAAAAACGATATTTTAAATGTGGCTACTCGGTCTGTGGCAACTGGTGAGCCACTGCGCTCCAAGTCGTTCACCTGTGGTCCCGACCATCAACTCCTACAAAGGTGCTCCACCACGTACCCGGTACCTGCGAATGCAGCAATCATGCACCTAGGGTTTTAGGGTTTATTTGTTAACATTGCCTTTACGTAACACTCATGTGTGCGAGACAGCGAGAGGCCGACTGCGTGCATGCGCCTCTTCTCTTTGTATATGTACTCCACCGTTTGTCTGGTGTCCAAAAAATTATAATAACTACTAGCAATGTGCCAATGCGTTGCCACACGATCAAAGTAGATTAATACATATTCACCGATTTGATAGGAAAAAAAGTCTAGTTTTGAAATACGTATATCACTAAAAATATGTTATGTTTCACTCAAAATATATTCCTTTGGTGGTTTTGATGAGATAAGGGAGGCATGTTGTTGGTTTCAAGATTCGAGAAGTGGTATATGTCTAATTTCTACTCTTACTAGCAAGATGCCCGTGCATTGCACCGAACATCAAAATCTCGTGGGAGAAAAGGATGAACGAGGGAAGGCCTTATCTGCAAATATGGTGAAGAGTGTGGGTAAATTGCCATATTTTCCTTCCTATCCGTCAATATAAATCGGGCGACCTACATTGCAGGATGGCAGGCCCACCATCATCACCAACTCTATTTTTTATCCCTACTCTTATAAAAAGCATTGTCGGTGATGATCGTGTGCCTGCCATCCTGCAATATAGGCCGTCCGAACTATATCTGACGGATAGGAAGGAAACTATGGCAATTTTGCAAAAAGATACCCACACCCCTCTCCACATTTGCAAATAAGGTCTTCCCTCATTCATCCTTTTCCCCCACAAGATAAACTACTCATACAAATGCATCTTGATGTTCCGTGCAACGCATGGCATCTTGCTAGTTGTTGCAAAAAGTCCATGTGTGTGTGAGAGAGGGAGAGTGGAGGAGGATGGAGTGCATGTGTGACAAAGGCACAAGTAGTGTGTGTGCGATAGGTATCAGCTTAAAATGAGGCGATAGTGCGTGTGTGCACGATCGAGAGGGCGTGTCTCAAGAAGAGAAGAAAAAGCTACATAGATACAAGGAGCGAGAGAGAGACATGTATGCGATGGTGGAAGCATGAGTGTGCGGGTGTATAAACCTATCTAGAGGCTAGCTAGTCGATAAATGCTTGTGAGAGAAATACGAGTCAGGGTGCGAAAGCGAGAGTTTTGTGTGTGAGAGAGAAAGACGGTAGTCGGGAAGGCGGGTGGAAGCAGGAGTTGTGTGTGTGTGTGTCTATGAGAGAGAGAGAGAGGAGACGGTAGTCGGGGTTGTCTGATCAGTGTCAGTCTGGGATGGAGACGAAAAGGAGACCGCAACAAATGTTGTGTCTATAGGAGTGAGAGAGAGAGCGTAATTTTAGTGGTATGAGTCATATGTAGAGACATATAGGGTGTGTGAGAGAATCCCATAGAGAGAAAGACAAAGTGAAAGTCGAGTGGAGACTGTGTGTGTGGCGGTGAAAAAGAAAGCTTAGGTACCGAGTGATACCAGAGAACAGTAGAGACGTGAGAGATAATGAAAACCGTGTAATGTATAATGATAGGGAGAGTGTGACACTTCTCAAGGGAGACGTCGAGAGACCATGTTTGCGAGGATAGGAGAAACATGAAGTGAGCGTGCGGGTGAGGTGGAGAAAAGAGAGTGATGGCTACCTGAAGGAGCATGCATGCGAGAGAGATGGGCGTGAAAGGAATGAACAAAAAAGGGATTCAAATAATTGAATTCGAGATGATGATACATGTAATCCATACTCGAACCAAAATTGATCTATCAAACATGCATACTCATATGAATTCACGCACATCTATGTTATTTAATATGTAGATATTACTGATCCATACATTTTAGTAGAACATAATTTGGTTAAATTTTTTCGAATTCAACCTTAAGATTTCGAGATCGTTGTATTTGTAAATCATATTATACATATAAAGGAGCAGAATTCTTCGTTGTGCTTTTGAAAGTATATATGTAAAAGAATGATGTATATAGAATGTAATTCCAATTGAAAATGGATCCCGCCCGAAAAAAAATAGTAGAATACAAACGGGATTCGAATTGAGTTGGCACGGTAAACATGCACTGTGCAAAATTTGAACGAAGCGGGGAAAGTCGCAGTAACCGCCCGAAACCAAAATCTGCGAGATGGAAATCACTACTGCCTATCCCTGCCGCGCAAAGCCTATCTGCTGGATTTCTATAGGTTTCGATAGGGGTAGGTTTGTAATTTCACCCAAACGTGATGTAACCGCCTCTCACCCGGATTCATACACGGTGGGCGCCAAAACACAGTGTGCCCTCGGCCGAAATCGACTCCCTCCCCGATTCATATTCATACACGGTGGGCGCCCAAAACAAACTCTCGTCGGCAAATATTCGGTGTATGCGAGATTACTGTCCTATCCCCCACCGACTAATGTTGCTGTTGTGTAGTAGAAATTTGAAACGGGGGCTAAGTTTGTAAATTTCCTCGCATTTGAGACAAGCGCGCCCTGACTACATGGTTCCCCCCTTCCTCTCTACCTCCCTTTTCCACATTCGTACTCCGTGGGCGCCAAAACACCCTCTCCACCCCACCCTCCTCCGTCCGCCGCCGTCCGCCACCCCATCCACCGCCGTCCTCCTCCACCATGCCGGAGCTGATACCCCGATGCCGCCGTCCATTACAAGAGATCGACCTCTCTCATCCACGCCTTCGGACCGGGATCCTTGCATCCCGTCCTCTCGCTTCATCCCCGCCGTCGTCCACCTTGCCGACGCTGCTCCTACGACCGTCTCATCCACCACGCCCCGCCGTCACCGTCTACCCTCCTAGATCTGCTTCCATGCCGCCGACAGCCATCGCTACCGCAGCACCGTCAAATTCTCACCAGATGCGTACACGGCGCCGCTCGAGAGGTGGTACTCTTTCGTATCTTCTCAACTTATTTATCGCAGCAAGAAAATAGATCGCCACTGCTTTACTCTGATTTCTTGTCTTGGTTGCGAAGTTGCCTTTGTCCGGTTTGCACCTTCAGATCCGCCATGGCACGCTCAACACTATACTCCCAATGCTTATGGTTTTCCCCTTTTATATTCCACACTAGTTAAATCACAGTAGACTAAATTTCAAAATTGGGTCAGTCGATTTTTCAGAACTCACCGGAGTTCGCCGGTGCAATCCAAGGGGCTCGGGTGGTTGTGGGGCCTCGCCGAATGAAGAAAACTCGACGCTGGTGGGGGTGGGGGTGGCGGAGGAACACAGGCGGTGGGGGCTGGTGGTCCGGCCGGCGGCCCGTGCGGTGTTCTGTATGGGTAGAATCATAGACGAGGAAGAAGGGTTAGGAGACGTAGGATATTCATCCAACCGCCTGAAATGGTCGAGAGACAGATGGGACTTGCATTCTTAATGTGCTCTAGTTCATCATGTGTGGGCACTGCGCAACCAACATTTTATTATCCAAAATCTGCTTGCTCTTCTTTACCATGTTCGATAGAGCTGTGACACAAAACGTAGGACCGACTCCAGCAGACTGTACCCATACTTCACTGGCCACACCACTAGCCCCACCACACAGGACCTGCACTCCAGCAAAAGGTATACCGATTTCATTTGCCATAGCACCAGCTGTACCACAGAAAAATCCCACTCCAGCAAAAAGTACAGCAAGTCCACCGGCCGAAGACCTATCCCAACTGCAGAGACGGCCAATTCCTACAGATTGGAACCCCATTCCATTTATTCCCAGTTTAAAATACAATGCTTTCAATGTTGTTAGGGAGTACGTGCATATATTCCCATAATGGGAAGATTATTGTGAAGACAAACACCATTTTCACATCTTCCTGTCCAACTTACGTGTAAGTTCTATTATTCATGGTTATTATTTTCCTGTTTTCTGCTGATTGAACACATCAATGATTTACATTACATTGTTGTAACTAGGCGAGGGTCAATTTGGATAGTCATGACGAGGAAAGCTTGCTTATTCTTTTCAAGGAAGCATTGCAGCAGTATCGGTGTTACCTGAGGAAATCACACTTTGGTGGCAAATCTATTAACGAATTTCCGGTGAAGTCTCCTGTGCTAAATTTAGAAGACATTGAATGGAAAAACATTGTTATGCACTGGTCTCGTTCCCAGGATGAGGTACTGTCTATGAAATCACATGACAATTTGAACTTCTACTTGTCCGCATGTGCCTTACGGATCTTATTTGCAGGAAATCTATTCGAAGAAGAATTCCGGTTTGAAAAGAACGACAGGATATCGCAAATATGCTACCTGCTACTTTGCTCTTGTTAGTACCTGTTGTCCTGTATCACTGTACTTGCATACATACCTGATTCATTTTGTGACAGCAGTATGCATGATAGCTTGCTTATCAATTGTTCGCTCCAAATTCTTCTGTATCCAATGCCAATGTTTTTTAGCTCTGCATTGTTCTTGTAAGTACATGCTGTCCTTTATCAGTGTACTTATAATGACAGGTAGTTGTTCATGTACCATCACTCTGCAACTTATTTTCCTTTGCCCTCCATTTTCTACACATTAGATCTATATTTACTCTTACCATAAGGTTGGTACGGAAGAAGTTTAGCTGTGCATTGCTCTTGGCTGTACCTTTTGCATGTATCGCTGCACTTACATTTATAGCTACTTGGTTATGTAGCATCTCTCTTCATCTTATCTTAAATATTCTCCATTTTTTCGTATATTATCACATCTGTATTTACTCTTAACAAAATGTAGAATAAAGGCAATGCTTATGAAGAAGATTCTGTGGTAAACTTCTTGAATTGCCCCCCCATCAGCATGTACAAGGCCTTTATAGAGCCTGTCTTCACCAATAATGTAAGTTTGTCCATCTCAAGCCTTCAAACTTTGTTGTATATATTTGGTTAGGCATGACTGCAACAGCTGTTTATTTTTGGTGTTTGCATCAAATTGCATGTTTAAAGTTTATTATGTACTCCCTCCGTTCCAAAATAGATGACCCAATTTTGTACTGAAGTTAGTATAAAGTTGGGTCATCTATTTTAGAATGGAGGGAGTAGTTCATAAACAAAAGTTTGTCCTTTCTCAATTTAAGTTTCAGTTGTACAACCAAGTTCCATATTCATACCATGTAAATTAAAGTATACAGAGCAAGTGATCTTCTTTTGCACTGCATGTATGCTTCTGTTCTTCATCCGTAATCCAGTGTTGTGGTGAACCTACCCACTACAGCACAATGTCATATTCTGCAATGTCTTAACTATGAACAATGTCATATCATTCTACTACTCCCTCCGTCCGAAAATACTTGTCATTGAAATGGATGTATCTAGATGTATTTTAGTTCTAGACACATCCATTTTGATGACAAGTAATTCCGGACGGAGGGAGTATTATTCAAACCGTCTCTTTATTTGCCATGAAATGGGATAAATTGACAGCACACTAACCATTGATACTTATGAGTTCTTGATCTGTAATCCAGTGGTGTCGTGAAGCTTCCAACTCCTTCACAATGTCATTTCCTGCCATGTCTTGACCTGAACAATACCATATTGTGTTAATGCAATTTTAAACTGTGTCACTTTATTCGTCAATAAGAAATGTGATGAATTGTCAGCACTGATACTTTTATGTGCAAAACCTGTCATCTGTCTGCTTGTTTATCTGTCAGAGTGAGGAAGATTTAAGTGTTGAACAAGTGCAGTCTCATCATCTTGCTCAGCTGCTTGCGCTGCAGCTCCCCAGTAGGGCTAACCTTTCTTGAACTCTATTGAAGTGCTGTCGGTTTTGTATATTATTTTGTCGACGTGTTTATTTGCACTGGTGGCGATCTTTGATGCCCAGTGTTGTAATCTGCTGTCTGCTTGTGCTTTATTATCATAGTGGCGAACTTTGATGCCCAGTGGAGGTAATATGCTGTAATTTCTTTATTGTATAGTCTAGGTTTTTTCTTATTCACGATGCTGCAGTTATTTTACTGTCTTCGCAGTAAACCGGCCAAACCGTAAAATTACGGTACATAATCGGGCCGGCATGCAATCACGATGTAGGTTGGGCCTGAAACGTGCCGAACAGCTAACGGGCCGGCAGCAGCCCAAAATGAACCCCGGCCCATGATTGTGCGAATCAAATCACGGGCTTTTAACAGGCCAAAATTGTCTTGGTCCTTCTTTGGCCCAATCAGATATCGGCTGCGAGCAGGCCGGATGCAAACCGGGCCGTAGTTAGGCCCAACTATATGATGGGCATTTAACAGGCCGAGATTAATATAGGGCTGAAATGTTAAACGGGTCCTTAAGAGGCCAAAACTAATGTCAGGCCGAATTACTAAGTGGGCCTCTAGCAAGTGGGCCCAAAAGCATAGTGTCCAGTTGACGGGCCGAATCTGATATGGGCTATAATTGAGCCCATAGCCTCTTAAAGGGCCGTACCTCATCTGGGCCGTAATTTGACTCAGAACATGGTAGGCTTTTAGCGGGCCGGATCTCATATGGGCCACTATTAGGCCCGGAACGTGGCAGGCCATTAATGGACTGGATCAAATATGGGCCGGCATTTGGCCCAAAACATGGCAGCCAGTTAATGGGCCGGCCTACTAGGGCCCTCAAATTCTTGTGGGCCTACAGCTGGGCCGGCCCGTTAATGTCGGCAAATTCTCGTGGGCCTTTAGCCGGGCCGGCCCATTATGATCCACAAGAATATTTTGGGCCTTTACCTGGGCCGGCCCATTATGGCAAATAAAAATCTTGTGGGCCTTTACCTGGGCCGGCCCATTATGGCCCGCGAAATCTTGTGGGCCGTTAGCTGGGCCAGCCCATTATGGCCCACAAAATCTCGTGGGCCTTTAGCTGGGCCGGCCCATTATGGTCTGCAAAATCTTGTGGGCCTTTAGTTGGGCCGGCCCATTTAAACTTGATGGGCCGGTCCACGTGTCAACATATCATCGGCGCGTCTCGCCCATTGGATGAGTGACACCTGTGCCAGCGCGGAACTGACACGTGTCTCCTCCAGAAAATGATGATTTTACACGTGGAAAATCCCCATTGGTGGGGGCTGTTAACGGGTTATCGGATCGAAAACCCGACCCTATAGCTTATCGGCGTTCCGTTACGGTGGATGCCACGTGTCGGTTACCCTTGACGAAAGCACTTCTGTGACACGCGATTTATCGTCATGGAAGTGGACACTTTCGTGATGATAATTTTGGTAATGTCATGGAATACTTCTACGACAGCACAGGTATGACTATCTTGATTCTGTCATAAATTTGTCATGGATGTACATGCATGAAAAAAAACGCGACCTACTGTGACAAACACGTATCATCACGGAAGTGTATTTTTTTGTAGTGAGTGTCGAACCCAACGAGGAGCATAAGGAAATGACAAGCGGTTTTCAGTAAGGTTTTCTCTGCAAGCATTGAAATTGTAGGTAACAGATAGTTTTGTGATAAGATAAATTGTAACGGGTAACAAGCAATGAAAGTAAAATAAAGTGCAGCAAGGTGTCCCAATCCTTTTTGTAGCAAAGGACAAGTATGGACAATTTCTTATAATGAGAAAAGAGCTCCCGAGGACACATGGGAATTATTATCAAGCTAGTTTTCATCACGCTCGTATGATTCGCGTTCGGTACTTTGATAATTTGATATGTGGGTGGACCGGTGCTTGGGTACTGCCCTTACTTGGACAAGCATCCCACTTATGATTAACCCCTATTGCAAGCATCCGCAACTACAAAAGAAGTATTAAGGTAAATCTAACCACAACATTAGACATATGGATCCAAATCAACCCCTTACGAAGCAACGCATAAACTAGGGTCTAAGCTTCTGTCACTCTAGCAACCCATCATCTACTTATTACTTACCAATGCCTTCCTCTAGGCCCAAATAATGGTGAAGTGTCATGTAGTCGACGTTCACATGACACCACTAGAGGAGAGACAACATACATCTCATCAAAATATCGAACGAATACCAAATTCACATGACTACTAATAACAAGACTTCACCCATGTCCTCAGGAACAAATGTAACTACTCACAAAGCATATTCATGTTCATAATCAGAGGATTATTAATATGCATTAGGGATCTGAACATATGATCTTCCACCAAGTAAACCAATTAACATCAACTACAAGGAGTAATCAACACTACTAGCAACCCACAGGTACCAATTTGTGGTTTTGATACAAGATTGGATACAAGAGATGAACTAGGGTTTTGAGAGGAGATGGTGCTGGTGAAGATCTTGATCGAGATTGCCCCCCTCCCGATGAGAGAATCGTTGGTGATGATTTCCCCCTCCCGAAGGGAAGTTTCCCCGGCAGAACAGCTCCGCCGGTGCCCTAGATTGGTTCCGCCTCGTGGCGGCGGAGTTTCACCCCGTAAGCTTGCCTTTGATTTTTTCTAGGGTAAAAGCCTTCATATAGCAGAAGATGGGCACCGGAGGGCCACCAGGGGGCCCAGGAGATAGGGGGCGCGCCCAGTAGAGGTGGGCACCCCCCCCTCCTGGCTAGGGTGTGGGCCCCCTCTGGTGTTTTCTTCGCTCAATAATTCTTATTAATTCCAAAAAATGACTTCCGTGGAGTTTCAGGATTTTTGGAGCTGTGTAGAATAGGTTTCCCATATTTGCTCCTTTTCCAGCTGGAATTCCAGCTGCCGGCATTCCCCCTCTTCATGGTACACCTTGTAAAATAAGAGAGAATAGCCATAAGTATTGACATATATTGTGTAATAACAGCCCATAATGCAATAAATATTGATATAAAAGCATGATGCAAAATGGACGTATCAACTTCCCCAAGCTTAGACCTCGCTTGTCCTCAAGCGGAAGCCGAAATCGAAAAATATGTCCACATGTTTAGAGATAGAGGTGTCGATAAAAATAAAATACGGACATGAGGGCATCATGATCAATCTTATAACAACAACATAAATAGATTTTATCATATGATTTCTTATGCTCAAGTAACGATCAATTCACAATGTCAAGTATGGTTCAGAAACTTCATTGGGAACTAGCAAACTATAATCTCAGTCATTGAAGCAATTGCAATTTATCGTAACATCAGAAAGAGTCAAGAATAGAGCTATTCAGCAAGTCCACATACTCAACTATCATGTAGTCTTCTACATATGCTAACACTAACGCAATACTTGTGGTTATGGAGTTTCAACCGGACACTGAGAAAGATAGGGGCTTATAACGTTGCCTCCCAACATATTCACCTTTGGGTGATGTCAACAATAATAATTCATGCTAACTTACATCCAATTGGATATATATATCAAGATCTTTCAAATATGAGGAGCTTGCAAAAGGATAACATGAAAAAGGGAAAGGTGAAGATCACCTTGACTCAAGCATAAAGTAAAAACATAAAGTAAAAGATAGGCCCTTCGCAGAGGGAAGCAGAGGTTGTCATGTGCTTTTAGGGTTGGATGCACAAAATCTTAATGCAAAAGAACATCACTTTATATTGCCACTTTATTATGCAGTCGGTCACTTTTATTGCTTCTATAACAAGATTGTATAAAGCTTATTTTCTCTGCACTAATAAGTCATACATATTTAGATAGCAATTTTTATTGCTTGCAACATGACAACTTACTTGAAGGATCTTACTCAATCCATAGGTAGGTATGGTGGACTCTCATGGCAAAACTGGGTTTAAGGATATTTGGAAGTACAAGTAGTATCTCTACTTGGTGCAAGGAATTTGGCTAGCATGAGGGGGAAAGGCAAGCTCAACATGTTGGGAAGATCAATGACAATATACTTTAACTGAGCTATGAGAAAACATAAACCACTACGTTGTCTTCCTTGTCCAACATCAACTCTTTTAGCATGTCATACTTAATGAGTGCTCACAATCATAAAAGATGTCCAAGATAGTATATTTGTATGTGAAAACCTCTCTTTCCTTATTACTTCCTATTAATTGCAACAATGACCAAAACTATGTTTGTCAACTCTCAACAACTTTTATGCCTCATACTCTTTATGTGTGAAGTCATTACTATCCATAAGATCAATATGAACTCTTTTGATCTATTTATTCTTTTCTACTTTCTCAAGATCATAGCAAGATAGCAAAGCCCTTGACTTAACACTAAACTTTATTAGAGATAGCTCACGGACTCGATTACATAAAGAGATCACAAAGAAAAACTCAAAACTACTTGATACCAAAGCTTCAATCTACTAGATCAAGATACTACTAAAAGGATCGAACTAAGTAAAACAGTAAAGATAGGAGTGTGATGGTGATACGATACGGGGGCACCTCCCCCAAGCTTGGCAGTTGCCAAGGGGAGTGCCCATACCCATGTGATTATGTCCTCGGAGGTGATGGAGTAGGAGTTGTTGATGATGTAGGCTTGTCGTCCGTCTTCCAAGGCATAGGCTCACCATCATAGAAGGATGATCGAGTCTCCGGGATCCTCAAATCTGCAGCCAAACTCATCCTCTTGAATCTACACTCATACTCACACTTTTGGTTTTGCAGGTCATAGATCTAGGCTGGGAGGTGCTCGATTTTCTCTTGAAGCTTGAAGATGGTCTCCCCAATGATCTTGGCATCTAGCTTGTTGTTGTTGGTGAACTCCGTGATCATCATCTGGTTGGCGTTGAGGATCTCTAACTGGTTTGGCATCTTCCTCCAATTTAATTTTGTGTTGGCATAGAGTGGGAACGCCCTTAAGATCATCCAGAGTATATCCAATAGCAGCGCGGTGCTTCTTCAGAGTTTTCCATAATGTTTCTTCTTCTTGCTCTGAAAGGTTAGCACTGATAATAGCAGGATATATTTTCTTTTCATCAAGATAAGCATACTTAAGTTTATCAGGTAATGGTTTGAGCTCAAACACGGGATCACCCTTGGGTGGAGGGGGATCCCCTAGGATTTCAACAGGTAAGTTGTGTTTCAGAATAGGACCCTGTTGAAGAACACTTCATCTATTTCCATTCTTTCATTCATAAACATATCATTTTCATGGTCTAGCAAATATTGTTCTAACGGATCAGTAGGAGGCACGACAATAGAAGCAAGACCAATAATCTCATCCTTACTAGTTGGTTCTTTATCACAGGGTTGTCTATGAAACTTAGCAAAATTGAATTCATGAGACATATCCCCTAAGCCAATTGTAACAGTATCCTTTTCACAATCAATCCTAGCATTAACAGTATTCAAGAAGGGTCTACCAAAAATAATGGGACAAAAGTCATCTTGTGGGGAACTAAGAACAAGAAAATAAGCAGGATATTTAACCTTCCCACACAAGACTTCAACATCTCTAACAATCCCAACTGGTGAAATAGTATCTCTATTGGCAAGTGAAAGATCGTGGATGTCGCCTAGAGGGGGGGGGGGTGAATAGGCGTTTTAAAATAATTACGGTAGAGGCTTGAACAAATGCGGAATAAACCTAGCGGTTAATTTGTCAAGCACCAAACCTACAACAACTAGGCTCACCTATGTGCACCAACAACTTATGCTAAGCAAGATAAGCAACTATGTGATAGCAAGATATATGACAAAGAACAATATGGCAATCACAAAGTAAAGTGCATAAGTAAAGGGGCTCGGGTAAGAGATAACCGAGGCACGCGGAGACGACGATGTATCCCGAAGTTCACACCCTTGCGGATGCTAATCTCCGTTTGGAGCGGTGTGGAGGCACAATGCTCCCCAAGAAGCCACTAGGGCCACCGTAATCTCCTCACGCCCTCGCACAATGCAAGATGCCGTGATTCCACTAAGGGACCCTTGAGGGCGGTCACCGAACTCGTACAAATGGCGACCCTTGGAGGCGGTCACCGAACCCGTACACTTTGGCAACCCTTGGGGGCGGTCACCGGTACCCGTCAAATTGCTCAGGGCGATCTCCACAACCTAATTGGAGACCCCGACGCTTGCCCGGAGCTTTATACCACAATGATTGAGCTCCGAACACCACCAACCATCTAGGGCGCCCAAGCACCCAATAGGAACAAGCTCAAGGGCACCAAGCACCCAAGAGTAATAAGCTTCTCAACTTGCAACTTCCACGTATCGCGTGGAGAACTCAAACCGATGCACCAAATGCAATGGCAAGGGCACACGGAGTGCCCAAGTCCTTCTCTCTCAAATCCCACCGAAGCAACTAATGCTAGGGAGGAAAATGAGAGGAAGAACGAAGGAAGAACACAAGGAACTCCAAGATCTAGATCCAAGGGGTTCCCTTCACTTAGAGGAGAAATTGATTGGTGGAAATGTGGATCTAGATCTCCTCTCTCTTTTCCCCAAAAAACTAGCAAGAATCCATGGAGGGATTGAGAGATAGCAAGCTCGGAGAAGGTCAACAACGGGGAAGAACACGAGCTCGAAGGATAAGTCTCAATGGGGAAGAAGACCCCCTTTTATAGGCGGGGAGAAAAACCAACCGTTATCCCCTCACTCAGCCCGCACGACGCGGTACTACCGCAGGGAGCTGCGGTACTACCGTGGTTTGCTGCGGTACTACCGCTGCAGGTCGCAGTACTACCACATGTGCAGCTTTGGCCAGATGAAGGCCTGTTGCACAGGGCAACGAGCGGTAGAACCGCCGGAGCGGTACTACCGCGCGCCCCTACGGTACTACCGTAAGGCAGGCAACACTAGGCGCAGAGAAAGCACAGACGTAAAAAATTACTTCCGTACCTACTACCGCTGAGGGAGGACCTGCGCAAAACTCCGGCACGGTACTATCGCACACGAAGAGCGGTACTACCGCGTAGGGCGCGGATCTAAAAAATTACATCCGCCCCTACTTCCGCTCATGCCGCTAAGCCTGGCCAGAGCCCACGGCACTACCGCGCTCGCGGCGCGGTACTACCGCGTAGGGCGCGGATGTAAAAAATTACATCCGCCCCTACTACCGCTCGAGCAGCTGCGCCTGGCCAGAGGCCGCGGTACTACCGCTCCCACAGAGCGGTACTACCGCAAGGGCCTGCGGTACTACCGCTCCGGAGAGTAGTACTACCGCATGCCCCAGATCAGCAACACTAGGAGTCCTTCATTTTGCAGAGAAGACAACAGAGGGAAACAATAAAACCAGAACTGCCATAACTTCTGCAAATGAGCTCTGAATTGAGCAAACTTAAGCTTGTTGGATACAAGACAACGAGTAGCATCAAACAGAGAAGAACCGGCAGAACCTCTAACAGAGAAGAACCGGGTTATAGTAAGAAGAGGCAGGGGAGGTATGCCTAACAGGAGAGGAGAGGAACCTCCAACAGAGAAGAACCGGCAGAACCTCCAACATCGAAAACATCATAGAAGATGCATGCAAACTCCGTTTTCGATGAACTCGAGCTTGTCATAAAAATGACCATAAGCTCCAAAACTCAAAAGGAGAAGAACCAAACAAGAACCAATAAAGATGATGCAAGGATGCAATGGTTTGAGCTCTCTACGAACGATACGATCAAGCAACTAATCGAGAGCCCCCCTTGATAGTACGGCAATCGATCCTATAACCCGGTCTCCCACAACTACCATGAGACCGGTAAAATAGAAAACCTATCAAGGGCAAACCTTTGCCTTGCACAAAGTCCACTTGAGCTAGATGATGACGATCTACTCCTCCTCAAGATGGACCACCTTTCTTGATTGCGTTGGCTCGATGAAGACTAGTTGATTGCTCCCCCATACTCCACTATGGGTGAGCCACTCTTCCGCTCATCTTCACAAGTCCATTGTCACCACAATGGACGGCAAGATTCAAGGACTTGATTTCTTCGTGATGCATCACTTGAACTTGCACACCGCAACCTAACCCCACAAGAACTCTCACGAAGACCATGGGTTAGCACACAAAGTGTAATGGACAATGCTTACCATACCATGGGATCACTTGATCCCTCGGTACATCTTGTGCGCTTTGTGTGTTGAATCTTTCCAACTCTCTTCATTTGGATGATATCTTGAAGGTGGACATGAATGATCACACAATCTTATTCTTCAAGACATGCTTGCAATAAGCTCAACACTCACATGACCAATCTTTGGATAATTTCTTAATAGCACCTTGGTCAACTCATAAACTCCTTGAAACCAACACATGGACTTCAAGAAAAGCCTATGGACAAAACCTTCAAATATAACTCAAGGCAACCATTAGTCCATAGAGATTGTCATCAATTACCAAAACCAAACATGGGGGCACCGCATGTTCTTTCAGCAAGCTTGATAGTAACATCAATACCTTCCAATTCAGCGGGTGCAATATCATGCATAATTTCTTTATATAAGTCATAGGGTATTGCACTAGCGCTAGCACCCATATCAAATAAGCCATGATAACAATGATCTCCTATTTTAACAGAAATAACAGGCATGCCTACAACAGGTCTATGTATCTTAGCATCTGGTTTAGCAATATTAGCAGCCTCACCACAGAAATAAATAACATGCCCATCTAAATTATCATCCAAGAGATCTTTAACCATAGCAATACTATGTTCAACTTTGATTTGCTCATGGGGTGTATAAGTCCTAGTATTACTCTTCCAAACAACAGTCGAAGTTTTAGCATGATCCTTTATCCTAATAGGAAAAGGAGGTTTCTCAACATAAGTAGTAGGAACAATATGATCACTATAAGTGACAGTCTTTTCTTCAACTGTAATAGGTACAACTAGTTTTAATTCAATGGGAGGATTATATTTAATCCACTTCTCCTTAGGGAGATCAACGTGAGTAGCAAAAGATTCACAAAAAGTAGCTACTATCTCAGAGTCAAGTCCATACTTAGTGCTAAACCCACGAAAAGCATCGGTATCCATAAAAGATTTAACACAATCAAACTTAGGTGTTATGCCTGACTCCTTACCATTGTCGGAACCCCAACCTTCAGAGTTGCGTTTAATTCTTTCCAATAAGTCCCACTTGAATTCAATAGTCTTCAGCATATAATAACCAGCACAGGAAGTATCGAGCATGTTGCGATCATTGGGAGAAAGCCGAGCATAAAATTTTTGAAAAATCATTTCTCTTGAGAGCTCATGATTGGGGCATACATATAACATTGACTTAAGCCTCCCCCAAGCTTGAGCAATGCTTTCTCCTTCACGGGGCCAGAAATTATATATGTAATTACGATCACGATGAACAAGATGCATAGGATAGAACTTCTGGTGAAATTCCAACTTCAATCGTTTATAATTGCAAGATCACGTATCATCACATAGCCTATACCATGTCAATGCATCTCCCTTCAAAGATAAAGGGAAGACCTTCCTATTAACAACATCATCGGGAATACCTGCAAGCTTAAATAATCCACCAACTTCATCCACAAAGATAAGGTGTAAATGGGGATGCAATGTTCCATCTCCTGCAAAGGGATTAGCTAGCAGTTTTTCTATCATACCCGAAGGAATCTCAAAGTAAATATTTTCAGTAGGTTCAGTGGGTTGAGGAGGAACTCTTTGGTCTGCTGGTCGGGGTGAAGATACCCCGAACAAGCCCCTCAAAGGATTAGTTTCCATAGTAACAAGTGACAGAAAATTTCAGCAAACTGTATAAATATTTCCTTACCAGGTTCCACTCACCAAAGGTGCTTCACTCCCCGGCAACGGCGCTAGAAAAGAGTCTTGATGGCCCACAAGTATAGGGGATCTATCGTAGTCCTTTCAATAAGTAAGAGTGTCGAACCCAATGAGGAGCAGAAGGAAATGACAAGTGGTTTTCAGTAAGGTTTTCTCTGCAAGCACTGAAATTGTAGGTAATAGATAGTTTTGTGATAAGATAAATTGTAACGGGCAACAAGCAATGAAAGTAAATAAAGTGCAGCAAGGTGTCCCAATCCTTTTTGTAGTACAGGACAAGCCTGGAAAATTTCTTATAATGAGAAAAGAGCTCCTGAGGACACATGGGAATTATCGTCAAGCTAGTTTTCATCACGCTCGTATGATTCGCGTTCGGTACTTTGATAATTTGATATGTGGGTGGACTGGTGCTTGGGTACTGCCCTTACTTGGACAAGCATCCCACTTATGATTAACCCCTATTGCAAGCATCCCCAACTACAAAAGAAGTATTAAGGTAAACCTAACCACATCATTAGACTATGGATCCAAATCAGCCCCTTACGAAGCAACACATAAACTAGGGTTTAAGCTTCTGTCACTCTAGCAACCCATCGTCTACTTATTACTTCCCAATGCCTTCCTCTAGGCCCAAATAATGGTGAAGTTTCATGTAGTCGACGTTCACATAACACCACTAGAGGAGAGACAACATACATCTCATCAAAATATCGAACGAATACCAAATTCACATGACTACTAATAGCAAGACTTCACCCATGTCCTCAGGAACAAATGTAACTACTCACAAATCATATTCATGTTCATAATCAGAGGAGTATTAATATGCATTAAGGATCTGAACATATGATCTTCCACCAAGTAAACCAATTAGCATCAACTACAAGGAGTAATCAACACTACTAGCAACCCACAGGTACCAATTTGTGGTTTTGATACAAGATTGGATACAAGAGATGAACTAGGGTTTTGAGAGGAGAAGGTGCTGGTGAAGATGTTGATGGAGATTGACCCCCTCCCGATGAGAGGATCATTGGTGATGATGATGGTCATGATTTCCCCCTCCCGGAGGGAAGTTTCCCCGGCAGAACAGCTCCGCCGGAGCCCTAGATTGGTTCCGCCAAGGTTCCACCTCGTGGCGGTGGAGTTTCGTCCCGTAAGCTTGCCTCCGATTTTTTCCAGGGTAAAAGCCTTCACATAGCAGAAGATGGGCACCGGAGGGCCACCAGGGGGACCAGGAGACAGGGGCGCGCCCAGTAGGGGTGGGTGCGCCCCCACCCTCCTGGCTAGGGTGTGGGCCCCCTCTGGTGTTTTATTCACTCAATAATTCTTATTAATTCCAAAAATGACTTCCTTGGAGTTTCAGGATTTTTGGAGCTGTGTAGAATAGGTTTCCCATATTTGCTCCTTTTCCAGCCAGAATTCCAGCTGCCGGCATTCCCCCTCTTCATGGTATACTTTGTAAAATAAGAGAGAATAGCCATAAATATTGAGATATAATGTGTAATAACAGCCCATAATGCAATAAATATTGATATAAAAGCATGATGCAAAATGGACGTATCAGTTAGCTTGACTTGAGCTTGTACTGACGGGGTTAGCTATATTGACGTAGCTATTACCCCGGCAAGCCCTGGCCATCGGGGTGGAGGCTTTTTGTCCATGCACAAGTCAGGAGATATAAACACCCTTGTTTGTGTACCCCAATAGCGGGAAGCGGCGCTACAACTAATGTTTAGCAGTAGCGTGGGTCGGACACACGCTGCCCCTATCCTACATAGCAGTAGCGCATGTCCATCCAACGCTTCTACTACACCTACCTAGCAGTAGCGTCTGGTCAACCAACAATATTGCCAAAATTTTGTGTATTTTTTTCTTCTGCGTATTGGTGCTATATTTGTATAAGTTTTATACAGTAGTCTCATCATATGATTTTATGATCATGATGAGTTATTATATCAAGTGGGTGAAAGAGACGTGGATTAGATTCAAATGGAGGCAACATGGGGCAGATATCTGCACCATGTTGCCTCCACTTGAATCTAATCCACATTTATTTCACCCACTGATATGTATAATAACTCATCATGCTCATAATGATATAACAACTCAGCATCATGATCATCATCATAATAACTCATCATTGTTATCATAATTACAAGTCATACTCATCAGCATCATCATACTCATCTAACAACTTCTACTCGTTATCATTGTCATAACCAACCCTAGTTAATTGTTCTTAGCACATGATCATGAGTATTAGCTAGGACCTGCTACCCTCTCTAAGGTAAAAATAGAATAAAGCAACATAGCCCCTGACTCTACGTTATGGAGAATGGAGATTATCGTGTCTCCAATTCCTAGGCTTCGCACCATGTTGCCTCCAAGTAGCTCTCTGCGATTAATTATAACTTTTTTCCATCATTTGACTATGAGGTCTTCAACTCTTTTAGAAATCGTGTATGCACAACGGAGAACCATAGGTAGACTTGTCCGTAAGCTCATAATATCCATGTGACCTTTCGTATGCATCAAGTGAGGCACACAATCCTTTGGGACTTTCTTTTGAAGAGCATAATAATAACGTAGTAAGCATAGTTTAGTTTAATTTAGAAGAATGTATGCAAAAGATGCATTGGTGGCATAATAGTAAAAAAAATCTTACCATGCCATCTCCATGGATGTTGTTGTAGTTCAACACATGGACTAGTGGCACATATTGACCATAATGTGGAGGAATTTCATAATCCTTATTGAAAGTCTCAACATCAATAATAAATGAGACAAGATGATCTTTCTCCTCGTAAGTTAGTAGGTTTGTCTACTATCTCAGAGCCATCAGTGTAGTAGGTTTGTCTACTACTTTCCGTAAAAAAATTGAATAATGTAAATAAGCTGTCAACTATTTTGAAATAAAGAATACAAATTACTTAATAAATATGTTTGAGAAACTCCCATAGAGGTAGAAGTGGAAGCATATCAACAACGACCCAAATGTCGATATTATCTTCGTCGATGTCATCTTCAGGATCACCAAGATCGAAGGTGATATGCATACCACTGGTACAGAGAGCTTCTATACAAATGGTTTTTAACCCCTTTTCGCAACGACATTCTGAATCGTCGCCAAGTGAGTGTGTGCGATAGGGGGGGTCTGATACGTCTCCAACGTATATATAATTTTGATTGTTCTATGCTATTATATTATCATTCTTGGATGTTTTACAATCATTTTATAACAACTTTATATCATTTTTTGGGACTAACCTATTGACATAGTGCTAAGTGCCAGTTGCTGTTTTCTGCTTGTTTTTAACATCACAGGAAATCAATATCAAAAGGAGTCCAAACACAACAAAATTTTTTGTGGATTTTTTAGACCAGAAGACATCCAGTGGGCCAAAGAAGTACCGAAGAGGGGGCCCGAGGTTAGCACAAGGCACATGGGTGCTCCTGAAGGCCCAGGCGTGCCCTCGTGGGTTATGCCCACCTCGGTGACCTCACGCACCACATCTTTGCTCTATAAATACCCCAATATTCCAGAAACCCCAGGGGAGTCGACGGAAATCAATTCCAGCAGTCGCAAGTTCCAGAACCACCAGATCCAATCTAAACACCATCACAGAGGGTGTCGGGGATATAACCCGTGGTATGACCCGGCCGGAGTCATAACCTGGCTGGGACTTGGTAAACCGGCGGATGGTAAACCGGCAGACAGTTAAGACAGATGGCTAAGACAGATGGTAAAATGGCAGGTGGTAAACCGGCAGGTGTTAAGACAGATGGTAACCCGGCAGGAGTTAAGTCAGATGATAACCCGGCAGGTATTAAGTCAATCATAAACCGGCAGACAATCATAAACCAACAGACCATCATAAACCGGGAGACCATCATAAACCGGCAGACCATCATAAACCGGCACCAGTCATAACCCGGCAGACAGTGATAACTGGGTTGCCAGGGGTTATGAAGCCCGAGATGTTAAGAAGCCCAAGACGTTAAGAAGCCCATGAAGGGAAGTCAAAATAGTTTAAGTCTTAGTCCGAGATAGACTCTACATGTAACCCACCCCTTCAACTTATATAAGGAGGGGCAGGGCACCCCAAGGGAGAGGGGAGACAATCTTAAAGGTTAGACATAACTGGGAGACCTAGAGATAACTGGGAGATCCGGTTTACGACGGCTTCCTCATGATGATAATGAGACCTAGCCACAAACGGCATGTAGGGTTATTACTAGATGTTGTTTCCCGGGGCCCGAAGCTGTCTAAACCTTTGTCTTGTGTTGTGTTTCCCTCGATTCCGCTCAACCCCTCTCAAGATACCACATAGATGTGTTGGCCTCATGATTAAGTTCTCACACTAGGACATCTGACGTGTTAATTCCACGATAGTTGGTGCCCACCGTGGGGCCAGCTCACGGTGGTGATGAGTTCTTGAAGGGATCACCTCAAGGGACCGGAAAGCTTGCAATATGCTGGATGAAGAAGAACCGGCATGGAAGTGCGTGTCATTGACGAACAGTCAAAACGGTGTGTTCAATATCTGAAGATTAAAACAAATCAGGGCTGCGTGAGCGCAAGGGCCGTAACTCGCCGAGATTGAGGGGAGATTTTTTCCACCGAAGCAAAACTAATGTGGCCGTCTACCAAAGTTGTTAGCGGTTTCTGTTACAGGATCGGTGGCCGTGTCCGATTGCTACTGTATATTCACTCAATGATTCAATCGGCCAGGCTGTTGTTACTCAGAATAGAGAAGTCCCAAGCTACGAGTCCTGAGGGGTTAATGGTTGCTCCTATTGCTTTAAGCGTGGAGGCCAAATCGAAGGCTAAAAGATTCCCAATAGTACGCAGTGAAGATTAAGACTGTTGAGTACTATTGAATTGGTTTTCCAATTGACTGGCTGGTCAATATTACGCAATGAAGATTTTGCTGATGACCCGGACACGGATGGCCCATGAGCTTAGGCTCCTCCTGCGAACGGTCTCGTTGACCCGCTGCGCCTCTGCTATCGCGGGATCGCGCTTGCAAACCGCCGACGCTGCAGCGAGCCGCCCGTTTGCGCGGCCTTGCTTCTGCTGTGACCCGCCGGCATGACTCCTGCTCACCCTCCGGATCACTTGCGCCGCCACTGTGACGCCGCAAGATACTGGAGCCATCGCTCCTTGCCGGGTCACCGGAGCCACTCTGCCACCGTTGTGGCCGTTTTGATCTGCCTGCGCCGAGAATCGCCATTCCGCTTCAATTGTTCTCGTGTGCTGCGGTCAAATCGCAGAGTCCTGGTTTTTTTCCTCCAATCAATCAAGACGCACACGCACGACTGGTTCAGATCTGTTGCAGTATACTCATATGACACCTTTGTTTGCACGAGCAAAATAGTAGCAATCGAAGTTGCAGCCAAACTATCCGATTGGGTCTACCGGAGAAGATTACCCGGAAACGGAGCGGGCCGAGACTCGGACTCCTTCACTATCAACGCTTCAGACCTCACCTTGAGGTGCCTCATCCTCCAAACGCTGGCGCTTCCTCTGGTCAGATTCCACTCCGAGGGACCCGCCGGTTTCGCACCCGTGCCCCGGCCTCGCGCTCAGCTTCAACCGCCGGCCGGTTTACTTCAACCTCGCTCGAAGGATTCAGATTCTACGATTACCTCAAAATCGCGCTAAGCCACCAGAGGATTTTGGGCTGTCCCCGCGCCGCCGCGGCTGTGTCCCGCCTCTCCTCCTCCGCCGCTCCGCCGGCTCTGCCACGAGCACCCTTGCCAGCTCCGTCTCCCCCTGCAGCCGGCCTGCCATCGGCCGTCTACGACTCGGACCGGTTCACCGCTGCACGAGGCTACGCCTGCATGCCTCCGCCCCGGTTTGTTTCTATGACGGACACCCCAGCCTCAAGCCATTTTCGCCAGGTCGATGGCGAGTGACCCCCGGCTTCGTTCTGCCGACAATACTGGGCCTGACATGCCCAACCTACCTCGCTCCGCTTCGTCGGGAGACACCTTACCTGCGGCCACGCCAAGTTGCCGTTGCCGTGACTCTGGAGACGAGCTACCTCTGCCACGAGCCCAGTGCGCTTCGGCCATTTCTATTCAGTCGCTCCGGATCACCGGTGCTGCCAGCCCGCTTATGCCAATAGTTTTTCTCCTCAGCGATTCGCCCGGCTGTGCCCAGCCTCCTCTGTTGGCCGTGGAGTCTGCGCCCACTTGCCCAAACCGCCGCCTCTGCGCCGTGAGCCACCGCCGGCCGGCCTCCAAGTCGCTTAGCTACAAGCTACCGCTGACCGGAGTCGCTGTAGTGAGCCTCTGCGGAGCCACCAATGTTCTCTGGCCTGAGTCGCCTAGCCTCCAAGTTTCGCTGGCGCTTCTCCACAGCCACTGCCGAGCCGTTTACGCTTTGATAATATCCGACACACGTCTTCATTAAGTCACCGTCACGGCCGGATTAAATCGCTGCCTTAGGCGGGTTGCCTCTGCCCGCGGCCGACGCCGGTTCTACCCTACCTGAGCTACCGTCACGGACCTTGCCGCCTCGTCATGGCCGTGTTACCTCGCCGCAGCAATCGCCGCCATCGCTGCCGGGTCAGCAGCGCGCCTCCGCCTTGGGCACGGCCCTGCCGCTTCATCCGTTACCCAGAGTCACCCCCACGCTCGGCCTTCAGCGCCCTGAAGCGGCCGGTCTTGAATCGCCTCCGCCTCACCGCTGCGCCCTACTAGGTCTCCCACGCCTCAATCCGCCTCCGCCTCCGTAGAGTCGCAGTCCCGGTGTGGAACCACCCCCGGGTCAAATCGACCTGTACAATAGCTCTTGCTGTTTTTCTGCCGTTCTCCGCCTTGCTGAAGACGCTTTAAACTGGCCCCTGAGCCTCCGTTGCCACTATAGGCCCTGCTCACCGTGCCGGATTACACCTTCATTTTAAACTGTCGGCCGGCTCTGCCTATTGTTGCGGCCGCATGCCAGGCTGCATTATCGCAGAAACGCTCAATGTTGCGGGTTGGTCAGCGCTAAGACTTCATCAAAACGCTGGCGCCGCCGTGAGTCGCCCCGCTTGATTTTTCCTCTGAAGATGTGGCACCCTTGCGTGCTGGCTGCCGTCTAAAAAAACACTATGACAAAGTACTGCCAAGGAAAGGGCAATAGTCAGCTTGTTCATGCATGTACGGATGACAAAACACATGCATGGGCAATCCTATAAACCGGACTGGCTTTACCTCGCTGTCTTGCCGCCGCTGGGGTGGCCATGACCTCACCCTCTGTTGTGGTCGGCCTCTATCTCTGCTGCGTGTCGACGCAAGACGCCATATCTGTGAAACGGCGCTGCAGTTTGTGTTCGCCATTTCAACAGCCAGCAGACAAAAATTGGCATGTTATTGGATGTTACTAACAGAATACTGAGTACACAAATCTACAGAATTTGAGGGACACAGAGTGTACATGGCTATATATGCTGTCGGTACACCCACATATATACAGGGCACCTTGGAGGCCTATTTTCGTGGCTCGATCAGCGTTGAAATTACTTGAGGGTATTCACAGACACTATATATGGATCATCTGTTATTTGGGCGAAACAGGTGAATTTTGTCTAGTCAATTTTTATTTGATATACTTTTTCTTTAAAGAATAAGTACTCTGGCTTGCGATGTTTTTGATATGTAGGACAATTATTCATTATAAACGTGGTTTATACCATGGGTACGGAGCACGCGCTGGCAACGCCCTGCCCGGTGTTCGTCCGTGCCACGTTACATGGTGAATGGATGCATGCAGGACGCCGCCCTTATGGCTCGGTTTACATCAGCTTGCCGGGACCGCGCCTGCGATTGACTCCCCCGTCCGTACTGGCTTACAATGCCGCGACCGAATCATCTGTCCGAGCCGCCTCTGATGCTGCGGTCGTCTTTGTCGTCTGTCTCTCGCGGCCTGGTCCACATCAACATACCGGGTCACACCTGTCTGCGTGAGTTATTTATTGAGTATAAGCAAGTCACTGCTTGGATAGCCCGGTTTTGTTCCAACACATTGGAAGCAAATTATCATTCAGCCGTCGTCTGCGCTGGATGACTCAATAGACATGCGCACAAATCGCTGCCACTACAGTTTGGTTAACTTCAAACAGCTAGTTGGAAACCATTGGCCGAGTTGCTGACACGGCTCACACGGGATCATTTATAACCCGCCGCAGTCACCTCAACCTTTTGTGGATTCACATCGCGTTATCAACACCAATGATATATACCTTCTGCTATGGTCAAGTACGGAGAATCTCAAGACAACTCCTTGAGTCATCTTAAGACTCGGGGGCTATGATGATATGACTCAGCAAGCCTTGCCACTTCAGCAAATTC
This sequence comes from Triticum timopheevii, assembly GCA_963921465.1. Taxonomy (NCBI): domain Eukaryota; kingdom Viridiplantae; phylum Streptophyta; class Magnoliopsida; order Poales; family Poaceae; genus Triticum; species Triticum timopheevii. The sequence goes on along the minus strand of OY997274.1, from coordinate 362,335,566 downwards.
AAGTGCCCCAGGACGTTGAAGGGAAAGATAACCCGGTCCCGAAGGCTACTGTTATATTGATGAAAATTTAAAGGCCGTCAGAAATATTCCGGCTCGCAATGATGTTTCCGGTTTATAGTCCGGTTTAAGGGAAATCCCGTCTCCCACACAGCGCTGAAGCCCTTAGTATCTGGTTCAAATCCGGTCTAAGAGTATACTGTCTCTTGCAAAGCTCAGACGCTCTCAATATCCGGTTCAAAATCCCGGTGCAAGAAGAATTTATCTCTTGCAAAAAGTTAAAGGTTGCCGAAGAGGACATGTTGCCATGATGCACGGTTCAAACGTGGGTATCCTGCCTTATTGGCTTATCATATTATTGATCACTTGGGGGCTTGGTCGTATTCGAACCATAGCTACACCTCTTGATCGGCGAAAGGACACCAGTGAAATCACTTGGGGGCTTGGTTGTATTCGAACCATAGCTACACCTCTTGATCGGCGTAAGGCCAACAGGAAATCACTTAGGGGCCAAAGAGAGTGTTGCAAGAAGCACAACTCAAACATAGGCACCCACTAAGCACAGCTCAAAATGTTACCTGGGGGCTCTTTGTGCACAACAACAAAGAGTTTGAAAGGACCCTTGTAATAGCCTATCAAGCCACGGCTTGGAAGCCTGATGTATTCATCTAAAACCCCGGGTTAAACTGCCTTCATCAAGTAAGCCACTCCTGTCCAGGTAATCCTGGTATGACCCGTTGAACGTTTGACAAGTCAATCTTATACAGACCCTAAACTTGTCAAAGTTAAAATGACGATTGGTTAATTGGAGGCCCATCTTAAAAGGCTTTGTCAAATGGTTTAACTCAGTGGCCTGACAGCCCATGAAAAGCCTCGAATTTGGGCCTGGCAGCCCTTGAAAAGCCTCGACTACAAGTTTTCATTTGCTTTTATTTGTCAAAGTCTCTTCTCCTTTGATAAGGTTTTATGATAAGCCGACGTCTATTGACCCGGCCTGACTATAAGTCATCAATAAAATCCGGTGTTTGTTAACTCGGACTGGCTTTGACTATAAGTCGCCAGGATGATCATCCGGTGTTTATTATAACCCGGCATGGCTTCATTATAAACAAGCAAAGCATGGTGGGAGTTATCAGTACTCAAAATTTGGGTTATCACCCTTACTACAAAAAGATGGCAAACCAACGATGTGATTCAATGTCACAGGTTGAATAAAGCATAATTATAAATCACGGGCGTTTATTAACCCGGCCTGGCTTTGGACTATAAGTCGCTAGTATATATTTGGATTGCACCATTGGAATCATGCGCTTATAAATCATTGGGTATATTATTTAAATCTTTAATAGCCAACATGGCTGGATTTTTATTATGGTTATCAATAACCAGTATTATGATTATGGTTTTCAAAGTTGCTTTAGCGCAATGGTTATCATATTATTAATTAATATGATTTATTCTACAATTGAAGGAATAGTCCCGAGTTGCTGCAGGCTTATGACCCGGCACTTGGGGGCTACATTATTTAAACTGAGGTTACATCAAATACACAAGTCTCATGTCGCTGCAAGCATGCACCATGACACTTGGGGGCTAATGCAAAGTCATTGTTTTCTCACCTTATTGAAGACCCGACTCATCACAGCATAATGAGCCGACCCTTGGGGGCTACCAATTGCTCCTGTCAACAATTCAAGGTACACAAGCTTTTAATCCATTATATTGAAGGGTCCACTGCTCAGTTGGTCAAGCACAAGGCTCTTAACCTCGTGGATGTGGATTCAATCCCCATGATGGGGGTTACATCATATTTCAAGTTCAAGGTTGCTGCAAGCATGACAACCCGGCACTTGGGGGCTACATATGTGGAATACTCAGTTTATGACTAAGGATTGAGATGAACAAATCGGATTTCTTCAAGGTTGTGACATTCATATTGAATCAAGTCTTAAGCTTTTACTACCTTTCCTTCTTAAGACTTGGGGGCTACAAGTGATAGGCATATAAGAGGTATATTTTCAAGCTTGATGTTAACTGCAATTATGACTCGGTGCCATCAATATTTATAAATCGGAAAGTTGTACATCCTTAAGTCGGTTGAAGATCAGATGAATATTACAAGGACCAATATTTTAAGCATCGGGAGCTGAGTCAAATGAATTGTTCTTCACAATATTTCTCTGTGACAAACCAATGTCAGCAAATTGATTATGAAGCTGGCCTATTGACCCGGATTTTCTAGAAGAAGGAAATGACAAGGACTTAAGGATGCTCAGGATTAGTTTAACATGGATAAATCCAAATTAAACTGGGGGCTAATGTCGGGAATATACCCCGCGGTATGACCCGGCCGGAGTCATAACCCGGCTGGGACTTGGTAAACCAGCGGATGGTAAACCTGCAGACAGTTACGACAGATGGCTAAGACAGATGGTAAACCGGCAGGTGTTAAGACAGATGGTAACCCGGCAGGAGTTAAGTCAGATGATAACCCGGCAGGTGTTAAGTCAATCATAAACCGGCAGACAATCATAAACCGGCAGACCATCATAAACCGGCAGACCATCATAAACGACAGACTATCATAAACCGAGACCAATCATAACCCGGCAGACAGTGATAACTGGGTTGCCAGGGGTTATGAAGCCCGAGACGTTAAGAAGCCCAAGATGTTAAGAAGCCCATGAAGGGAAGTCAAAATTGTTTAAGTCTTAGTCCGAGATGGACTCTACATGTAACCCGCCCCTTCAACTTATATAAGGAGGGACATGGCACCCCAAGGGAGAAAGGAGACAATCTTAAAGGTTAGACATAACTGGGAGACCCGGATATAACTGGGAGATCCAGTTTACGACGGCTTCCTCATGATGATAATGAGACCTAGCCACAAACAGCCTATAGGGTTATTACCGGATGTTGTTTCTCGGGGCCCGAAGCTATCTAAATCTTTGTCTTGTGTTGTGTTTCCCTCGATTGCACTCGACCCCTCTCAAGCTACCACATAGATGCGTTAGCCTCACGACTAAGTCCTCACACTAGGACATCTGACGTGTTAATTCCACGACAGAGGGGTTCATCATCATCATTGGTGCCTCTCTGATGATGCGTGAGTAGTTCATTGTAGACCTATGGGTCCATAGCTAGTAGCTAGATGGCTTCCTCTCTCCCTCTCTTGATTCTCAATACAATGGTCTCTTGGAGATCTAGATGTAACTCTTTTTGCGGTGTGTTTGTTCGGATCTGATGAACTTTGAGTTTATGATTAGATCTATGTTTTTATCCATGAAATTTATTTGAGTCTTTTGATCTCTTATATGCATGATTACTTATGGCCTCGTATTTCTTCTTCGAATCTTTGGTTTAGTTAGGCCAACTAGATCGATTTTTCTTGCGATGGGAAGAGGTGCTTTGTGATGGGTTCGATCTTACGATGCTTGATCCCAGTGATAGAAGGGACACCCACACCTATGTATCATTGCTATTAAGGATAACAAGATGGGGTCTATTTCTACATAAATAGATCTTGTCTACATCATGTCATCATTCTTATTGCATTACTCCATTTTTCCATGAACTTAATACACTAGATGCATGCTGGATAGAGGTCGATGTGTGGAGTAATAGTAGTAGATGCAGGCAGGAGTCGGTCTACTAATCTTGGACGTGATGCCTATATAATGATCATTGCCTGGATATCGTCATGATTATTTGAAGTTCTATCAATTGCCCAACAGTAATTTGTTTACCCATCGTATGCTATTTTTCTCGAGAGAAGCCACTAGTGAAATCTACGGCCCCCGGGTCTCTTCTTAATCATATTTTCCTTCGAGATCTATTTTTATTTGCTTTTATTTTCAGATCTATTAAACCAAAAACACAAAAATGCCTTGCTGCAATGTTTAGTTATTTATTTTATCTCGCGTTCCCGCGAGATGTATTTATCCAATCTACTACAATTTTATCTATCTTTTTACCCGTGAGGGATTCACAACCCCTCTCTTACGTCAGGTTGCAAGTAGTTGTTCTTTATGTGCAGGAGCTATTTACGTGGTGTTGCGTGTTTCTCCTAGTGGTTCGATAACCTTGGTCTCATCACTGAGGGAAATACCTACCGTTGCTATGCTGCATCATCCCTTCCTCTTTGGGGAAATACCGACGTAGTTCAAGCAAACATCAAAAGGAATTTCTGGCACCGTTGCCGGGGAGACATCACCAACATCTACTAGGTTCCTTATCACAAATCTCATCTCCTTGCAATTTACATTATTTGCCTCTCGCTTTCCTCTCCCCCAATTCAACAAATTTTTTGCTGTTTTATTCGCCCTCTTTTTCATTCGCCGTTTCTCGTCAGATATGTTTTTGAGTGCAATCTTGTTGCGTAGTCATGATGACTCAAGAGAACACCAAGTTGTGTGATTTCTCCAATACCAACAACAATGATATTATTAGCACCCCGAGTGCTCTCCCGCCACTAGTGCAGAGTCTAGTGATATTAATGCTGCTATGCTGAATCTTGTTACGAGAGATCAATTTTCCGGTACTCCTAATGAGGATGCCGCGTCCCATCTTAACACATTCGTGGAATTATGTGATATGCAAAAGAAAGAAGATGTGGACAATGATATTGTGAAATTGAAATTATTCCCATTTTCTTTGCTAGATCATGCAAAAATTTGGTTTTCTTGTTTGCCTCGCAATAGTATCGATTCTTGGGATAAGTGCAATGATGACTTTATTACTAAGTATTTTCCGCCCGCAAAGATTATTTCCCTTAGAACCCAAATCATGAACTACAAGAAATTTGAACATGAGCACGTTGCAATCTTGGGAAAGGATGAAACTGATGCTAAGGAATTGCCCAACTCAGTGTTAAATCTTTGGATGATCGTACAAAGTTTTTATGCGGGATTGAATTTTGTCTCTAGAAATCTTTTAAATTCCGCCGCGGGTGGTAATTTTATGGAAATTACTTTGGGTGAATGTACTAAATTGCTATACAATATTATGGAAAATTATTCATAATGGCATACCGAAAGAACTCCTACTAGTAGAAAAGTTAAAATTCGGTTGAAGAAATTTCTTCTTTGAGTGAAAAAGTTGATGCTCTTATGAAATTGGTTGCTAATAAAAGTGCCCCTATTGATTATAATGATGTGCCTTTATATACTTTGATTGATCAAAATAGTGATGCCATAGATGTGAATTTTATCTCGCGAAAAAATTTCAATAACAATGCTTATAGTGGTAATTTTAATCCTAGGACTTTTCCTACTAAGTCCTCTAATAATTATGGTAATCCCTCTTATAATAATAAAAGGAACACCTCTTACCTTGAGAATAATATTAAATAATTTATCAATACTCCAAAAGTTTTCAATGCTACAATATAAGAAAAGCTGAATAAGATTGATAGAATTTCTCATGATGTAGAAAATCTCAAGATGAAAATTTTTGTGCCTAAGGTATAAGAATCAATTAAAGCTCTTTATGTTTCTACGGATGAAAGTAAGAAAAGAACCGCTATGCTTAGAGCTAGAAGAGAATTTTTAGAAAAAGCGTTTTCTAGTGAATGCTTTCATAAAAGTGATGAAGATCTTAAAATGATTGGTGTTTCTTCTATTGGTTCTTTGTTTAGAAAAATTAAAATTGATGATAAAGGGACTGGAGAAGAGTCCACTTTAGCTAGAAGGCGTCCCAATAATTCGGAGGGTGAAAATCTTGTTGAGAAAATTGATAAAAGTGGGTTTGAAGAGGTCAAAACTTTAACTAGTGATGCGCCCTCTCTTTTGGATTACAAAGACTTTAATCATGATAGTTGCTCTTTGATTGATTGTATTTCTTTGTTGCAATCCATGATAAATTCACTATAGCGACCAGACCTCAAATAGTCCGATCTCTGTGCATCAGTGTCATCCCTGGATCGGTAATGCTGACATGCACAGTACTTGAAGGATTTAGAACAGAGTGGCAATCACACACTTATTACATCGAATGTCTCAAAAGAGAACTTATTACAATAAATATGGCTTAAGGCCATCTAATAATGATAACAGCGGAAGGCTTGGAAGATAAGCGAGTCCATCAACTCCAACGGCATCACTGAGTATAAGACCACGACCTAAGGCACCTTACTCGTCCTCTGAAAAGTCTGCAACATGAACGTTGCAGCCCGAAAACGGGCCAACACATGGAATAAGCTGGCATGTAACACATAGAGAGTAATGAACAGAAATATGCTATACTACATGCATATATGGCTGGTGGAAAGCTCTATGGTTATAGTTTTGCATAAAGCCAATTTTTCCCTACTGTAAAGGAATAAATTTTATTTAACTATCATGGTGGTTGTTAAACATCGAGAAGGTTCCTCCAATTCAATCCCAATTAAGCATCATCATTAACCCAAAAAAAATTAAATTAAGTAACATGATGAGATTCACATGATAATCCAAGTACTAGATACTCAAAACGTCCATAACCGGGGACACGACTAACCATGATTAGTTTATACACTCTGCAGAGGTTTGCGCACTTTTCCCTGCAAGACTCGATCTCCTCTGCTTCATTTCTCGCACTACATGATGTTTGAGAAACGGATGACCGAGACACAGTCTTTCAGAAGCATTAACTGTCTACTCCAGGTAGACAGTACCAACCTACATCCCCTACGTCTGCTAGTCTACCTCTTCAAGAGCTCACGCAACTTAATCAACTATGCTAGAGCCCATAGTAGCTTGCAGCTACACACTGAAGTTTCTAGCATGAATAATCTCATGATGCCTTTGAGCTTGGGTGGCGGTCCATAGGTGAATCACACGGTACCCCAGGATTTCCAAAAATACAGGCAACACTTGGTTCCCTAGGTGCCTCAATCCACCCAGATGTGAATTTAAGTTGCCACCTTAAGTAAACCATTAATTAACAATCTCACATCTGTCATGGATACACTCACCCAATCTACGTCTACTAGCGTAGCATAGCAATATAGGCAAACGTAGAAGTAACTCCCAAAGGTTTGATAATAAAACAGGTAATAGGTTCCACCTCATCTACTTCCCAAAACCCACATGTTAATCAGATCCTAATCATGCAATTGTTTGAGGATTGATCTAATGCAATAAAATTGGGTAGTAAAGAGGTATGATCAAATTGTTACTTGCCTTGCTGATGATCCCTGAAACCTAGAGATTAGAAGTAGCAAGCGGCGCACTCTGGGAACTCTATCACAAACAAACAAGCATACAATAAGCACTTATCTAATGCACAGGTAAAACACAAATAAGAGATCTAACCAAAAAGTTCAACTTAAGAACTCCGGTTTGCAAAAAGAATCAAATCAAACGACGCAACGAAACTCAAACGGCGAAAGAAACAAGCTTCATTTACTAATCTGGACCTAAGTCAAATTTTACAGTAGCAAAAACTTGTTTGAGTTGGTTAAACGGAAAGAGGGTTTTGAGACGAAACTCTAGGCGCTTAAATCGCCTGATTCCAATAAACGAGCGAAAAGTTATACTAGAACGAAAATCAGATGAGAAATCGCGATCTGGAATAATGACGGAAAAATCCGAGAAAAAGAAAAACGGACGAACAGGCTAACGAACGAACGTTCGCTGTCTTCGGATAAACGACGAAAACCGTTTGTTAAAATGAACGTACAGACGAACGTCCGCTAAATAGACTAAACCGGAAAAAAAATAAACCGATCTATTGAAAAAAACAACCGCGGTTTTTTTAAAAAAACTGGTCGGTTAACGGGCAAAACCGGCGGCGACGTCGCCTACCTCGGGGTCGGGGTCCGGTGAGGGCGGCGGCGGGCTCCAGCGGGTCTGGTGGCGGCAGCTGTGAGGGGATCTGACGGCGGGGTGTCGGGCGGCGGGGTGGCGGCGACGGACGTCGGCGGCGGCGGGGTTTCGGGGAGGGGGCGGCTGGCTCGGGCCTCGCGGCTCTTAAAGGGCCGGCCGGGTCGGAGTCCCGGGCGGACACGGCCCGGTTAGGTTGGTTCGCGTTTTTTTAAATAATTACACGCAGAAAAACAAATAAAAGAAATACTAAACTGACTCCAAAAATCCCAAAACAATTTTTCCCCAACTTCTAAAATCAAGCCGGACAAGATGAACATTTATTTGGGGCCTAAATGCAATTTTGAAAAACACGCATTTTTCCTTATTCAAATAAAATAGCGATAAAACTAAAATCTTGTTTGATTTTATTATTAAATCCTCAATATTTCTTTATTTTGGGAAAGTAATTTTATTCCCTCTCTCATATTTTTATAATGGAAATAATTGAAGATAAAGTAATTAAAATCAAATGATCCTATTTTTCAAAATTTGAGAAAACTCAAATATGAAAATAACAAAATCCCCAACTCTCTCCGTGGGTCCTTGAGCTGCGTAGAATTTCTAGGATTGAGCCAAAATGCAATAAAATATGATATGCAATGATGATCTAATGTATAACATTCCAAATTGAAAATTTGGGATGTTATAAACCTACCCCCTTAAGATGAATCTCGTCCTCGAGATTCGGGTTGGCTAGAAAATAGGTGAGGGTGGTACTTCCGTAGATCTTCCTCTCGCTCCTAGGTGGCTTCATCCTCGGTATGGTGCCTCCATTGAACTTTGCAAAACTTGATAACCATGCTGTGGGTGACTCAGCTGGCATATTCGAAAATCTTGACTGGTTTCTCCTCATAGGTCAAATCACTATCCAACTGAATCGCCTCCAGTGGCATTGTATCTCTCAACGGTATATCAGCCATCTCTGCATGGCACTTCTTCAACTAGGAAACATGAAACACATCATGAACTCCTAACAATCCTTCGGGCAATTCCAACTTGTAAGCAACTTCTCCCATACACTCCAAAACTTTGTATGGTCCTACAAAACGTGGCGCTAACTTTCCCTTAACTCCAAAGCGCTTAAGTCCTCGAAGTGGAGATACACGAAGATAAACTCTGTCTCCAACTTCGTAAAGTGTCTCCTTGCGTTCAGAATCTGCGTAGCTCTTCTGCCTGGACTGGGCTACCTTGAGCCTACCGCTAATCAACTTCACCTTCTGTTCAGACTCCTTAATCAAATCCGGTCCAAACAACTAGCGGTCTCCAACTTCATCCCACAACAACGGTGTCCTGCACCTCCTTCCGTACAGAGCACGAAAGGGGCCATCTTCAAACTGGATTGATAACTGTTGTTGTAAGAGAACTCCACATATGACAAATTGTCATCCCAACTAGATCCATAATCTAGTGCACAAGCTCTCAGCATGTCTTCCAGAATCTGATTTACTCTCTCGGTCTGTCCATCTGTCTGTGGATGAAAGGCTGTACTGAACTCTAGTCTGTTACCCAAAGTTTCGTGCAACTGTTTCCAGAACTTTGAGGTAAATTGGGTTCCTCTGTCTGATACAATGCTCCTCGGAACTCCATGAATACATACGATCCTAGTCATGTATATCTTTGCCAACTTAGCACTGGTGTAAGTGGTCTTCACTGGGATGAAATGAGCTACCTTCGTCAAACGGTCGACTACAACCCATATCAAGTCATAGCCTGAACGAGTCCTGGGAAATCCCGTGATAAAATCCATGCCCAACTTATCCCACTTCCATTCGGGTATCGGAAATGGCTGTAGCAATCCTGCTGGCTTCTGATGCTTTGCCTTCACTCTCTCACATACATCACATACTGCTACATACTCCGCAATATCCTTCTTCATTCCGGTCCACCAGAAAGTGTCCTTCAAATCCAGGTACATCTTGGTATTTCCTGGATGAATCAAATACGGCGAATCATGGGCCTCTTGTAGAATCAACTTCCTGATCTGTGAGTCATTAGGCACATAAACGCGGTCCTCAAACCATAAGGTATCGTGCTCATCCTCACGAAATCCCTTAGCTTTTCCTTTGCTCATCTTCTCCTTTATCTCGGCAATCTCCTTGTCAGTCTTCTGAGCTTCTCTGATCTTATCCATCAAAGTAGACTGAATCTCTAATGCTGCTACATAGCCTCTCGGAACTATCTCCAAACATAGCTCACGAAGATCCTCGGCTAACTCCATTGGTAACTCTCCGGTCATGAGTGTGTTGACATGGCTCTTGCGTCTCAATGCATGGGCTACTATGTTAGCCTTTCCGGGGTGATAATGCAATCTCATATCATAATCCTTGATGAGCTCCAACCATGTCCTTTGCCTGAGATTCAACTCGTTCTGCGTGAAGATGTACTTCAAACTCTTGTGATCCGTGTACACCTCACAATGGTTTCCGATGAGAAAATGTCTCCATGTCTTCAAAGCATGCACTACGGCTGCTAACTCCAAATCATGAGTAGCATAATTCAACTCATGGGGCTTAAGCTGTCGTGAGGCATATGAAACAACTCTTCCCTCCTGCATAAGCACTACTGCAAGTCCTCGACGAGAAGCGTCGCAATATACTTCATAATCCTTGCGCTGATCAGGCAAAATCAACACTGGTGATGTAATGAAATGTTTCTTCAACTCCTGGAAACTGGCCTCACATTCCTCTGTCCATTTAAACCTGGTGTCCTTCTTCAATAACTCTGTCATGGGCTTTGCAATCTTCGAGAAATTTTCAATGAACCTCCGGTAGTATCCTGTGAGTCCAAGAAAACTCCGGATCTCTCCAACTATGTTGGGGCTTCCCAGTTTGTCACAGTGACAACTTTGGTGGGGTCTACTGCTATTCCTTCTTCGGATATAACATGTCCGAGGAATCCAACTTCCTTTAACCAAAACTCACAGTTGCTGAACTTGGCGTATAACTGATGTTCTCTGAGCTTCTCCAGTACCAAGCGCAAATGATCCTTATGCTCTTCTTGAGTTCAGTGTAGACTTGAGTTCTTCCTCCAACTCCGTGATCTTGGTCAGAGCCTTCTTCAGATCTATCATGCCTGCGCACATCTGGTTCTCCTAGCGACGAATGTGCTGGTTTAACTCCTGGATGAAAGCTGCAATTGATCTATCGTTCTTGGTGCTGATCATCTCCCATTGCTCATCTCGGCGTCCACAACTCTGGTAGATAGTATCCTTGAGATCCTTGTGGTAAACTTCTCCAATGCGTCCCATGGTGATGTGAGCTGCCATGCTCTTTCCTAGACTCCAGGTTGGTGCATCAAAGGAAAACTCTATGGGCTCAATGACGGGCATGAACGTCCTTCCTGGAACTTGAACTTGAATCATCCAACACTCCTCTTCTGGTAAAGTGGCGATGTAGGTCCCAGTGAAGCTTGGTACTCCAATGTTCAGGTATCTAGTGACTTCCTTAAAGTGGCGTCCAAAGGGTGTATCTTCATCCGGTTGCGTGAACTTGTTCCTTGCATCCGCCATCCTAAAAGAGTAGAAAAGATGAGGAGTCAAAAATGAGAAGAGACAATAGTGATCTAGGGCTTTAGCTTAGTGCTCGTGTCCTACAGTCAGCGTGGGCTTTGATACCATCTTGTAGCAACCAGACCTCAAACAATCCGATCTCTGTGCATCAGTGTCATCCCTGGATCGGTAATGCTGACACGCACAATACTTGAAGGATTTATAACAGAGTAGCAATCACACACTTATTACATCGAATGTCTCAAAAGAGAACTTATTACAATAAATATGGCTTAAGGCCATCTAATAACGATAACAGCGGAAGGCTTGGAAGATAAGCGAGTCCATCAACTCCAACGGCATCACTGAGTATAAGATCACGACCCAAGGCACCTTACTCATCGTCTGAAAAGTCTGCAACATGAACATTGCAGCCCGAAAACGGGTCAGCACATGGAATAAGCTGGCATGTAACACATAGAGAGTAATGAACAAAAATATGCTATACTACATGCATATATGGCTGGTGGAAAGCTCTATGGTTAAGTTTTGCATAAAGCCAATTTTCCCTATTGTAAAGGAATAAATTTTATTTAACTATCATGGTGGTTGTTAAACATTAAGAAGGTTCCTCCAACTCAATCCCAATTAAGCATCATCATTAACCCAACAAAATTAAATTGAGTAACATGATGAGATTCACATGATAATCCAAGTACTAGATACTCAAAACATCCATAACCGGGGACACGGCTAACCATGATTAGTTTATACACTCTATAGAGGTTTGCGCACTTTTCCCCGCAAGACTCGATCTCCTCCTCTTCAGTTCTCGCACTACATGATGTTTGAGAAATGGATGACCGAGACACAGTCTTTCAGAAGCATTAACTCTCTACTCCGGGTAGACAGTACCAATCTACATCCCCTACATCTGCTAGTCTACCTCTTCAAGAGCTCACGCAACTTAATCAACTATGCTAGAGCCCATAGTAGCTTGCGGCTGCACACGGAAGTTTCTAGCATGAATAATCTCATGATCCCTTTGAGCCTGGGTGGCGGTCCATAGGAGAATCACACGGTACCCCGGGATTTCCAAAAATACAGGCAACACTGGGTTCCCCAGGTGCCTCAATCCACCCAGATGTGAATTTAAGTTTCCACCTTAAGTAAACCATTAATTAACAATCTCACATCTGTCATGGATACACTCACCCAGTCCACGTCTACAAGCAATATAGGCAAACAGGGAAGTAAGTCCCAAAGGTTTGATAATAAAACAGGTAATAGGTTCCACTTCATCTACTTCCCAAAACCCACATGTTAATCAGATCCTAATCATGCAATTGTTTGAGGATTGATCTAATGCAATAAAACTGGGTAGTAAAGAGGTATGATCAAAGTGTTACTTGCCTTGCTGATGATCCGTGAAACCTAGAGATTCGAAGTAGCAAGCGGCACACTCCGGGTACTCTATCGCAAACAAACAAGCATACAATAAGCACTCATCTAATGCATAGGTAAAACACAAATAAGAGATCTAACCAGAAAGTTCAACTTAAGAACTCCAGTTTGCAAAAAGAATCAAATCAAACGAAACAACGAAACTCAAACGGCGAAAGAAACAAGCTTTGTTTACTAATATGGACCTAAGTCAAATTTTTACAGTAGCAAAAACTTGTTTGAGTTGGTTAAACAGAAAGAGGGTTTCAAGACGAAACTCTAGGCGCTTAAATTGCCTAATTCCGATAAACGAGCGAAAAGTTATACTAGAACGAAAATCGGATCAGAAATCATGATCTCGAATAATGGTGGAAAAATCCGAGAAAAAGAAAAACGGACGAACAGGCTAACGAACGAACGTTCGCTGTCTCCGGCTAAACGACGAAAACCGTTCGTTAAAACGAACGTACGGACGAACGTCCGCTAAATAGACTAAATCGGGAAAAAAATAAACCGATCTATTAAAAAAAACAACCCCAGTTTTTTTTATAAAACCGGGCGGTTAACCGGCAAAACCGGCGGCGGCGGCAGCTGCCTCGGGTTCGGGGTCCGGCGAGGGCGGCGGCGGGCTTCGGCAGGTCTGGCGGCGGCGGCGGTGAGGGGATCCGGCGGCGGGGCGGCGGGCGGCGGGATCCGGCGGCGGCGGGGCGGCGGCGGCGGCGATCTCTGGCGGCGGCGGCGGCGATCTCCGGCGGCGGGGGCGGCGGAACGCGGCGGCGGGGTTTCGGGGCGGGGGCAGCTAGATCGGGCCTCGCGGCTCTTAAAGGGCCGGACGGGTCGGAGTCCCGTGCGGACACGACCCGGGTAGGTCGGTTCGCGTTTTTTAAAAGTAATTACGCGTAGAAAAACAAATAAAAGAAATACTAAACGGACTCCAAAAATCCCGAAATAAATTTCCCCCGACTTCTAAAATCAAGCCGGATAAGATGAACATTTATTTGGGGCCTAAATGCAATTTGGAAAAACGCGCATTTTTCCTAATTCAAATAAAATAGCGATAAAACTCAGAAATAAAATCTTGTTTGATTTTATTATTAAATCCTCAATATTTCTTTATTTTGGGAATGTTATTTTATTCCCTCTCTCATATTTTTATAATAGAAATAATTGAAGATAAAATAATTAAATCAAATGATCCTATTTTTCAAAATTTGAGAAAACTCAAATATGAAAATAACGAAATCCCCAACTCTCTCTGTGGGTCCTTGAGTTGCGTAGAATTTCTAGGATCGAGCCAAAATGCAATAAAATATGATATGCAATGATGATCTAATGTATAACATTCCAAATTGAAAATTTGGGATGTTACATTCACCCCATGCTTATGAACAAAATAAAGGTTTTACTAAACATATTGTTGATGCTATGATGAAAGCTTTAGAAGAAAAGTTGGAATTAGAAGTTTCAATTCCTAGAAAAAAACATGATGAATGGGAACCTACTATCAAAGTCAAGATTAAAAATATGAGTGTTTTGCTTTATGTGACTTGGGTGCTAGTGTTTCTACAATTCTGAAATCTTTATGTGATGAGCTTGGCCTTACCAATATTGAAGAATGTTCTTTAAATTTGCAGTTGGCGGATTCTACTATTAAAAACCCTATGGTAAGAATTGATGATGTTCTTATTCTTGCAAATAGGAATTATGTGCCCATAGATTTTATTGTTCTTGATATTGATTGCAATCTGTCTTGTCCAATTATTCTTGGTAGACCGTTTTTACGTACTATTGGTGCCGTGATAGATATGAAAGAAGGCAATATTAAATTTTTATTTCCACTAAGGAAGGGTATGGAGCACTTCCCTAGAACTAGAATTAAGCCACCTTATGAATCAATTATGAGGGCATCATATGGATCTAGAAACAAATATGACAACACTTAGATCCTTCACATTATGCCTAGCTAGGGACGTAAAATGATAGCACTCGTTGGGAGGCAACCCAACTTGTATCTTTTTGGTTGTTGGTTTTCTTGCTGTTTTCAATAAAATACCCAATTATGCCTCTGATTAGATGTGTTTTTGTGGTTTAAATTATTGTTTGTGCCAAGCAAAATCTTTGGCATGATTTGGGTGATAGTTGATTTGATCTTGCTGAAAAACAGAAACTTTTGCGCTCAGAAAAAAATTCCCAGAAGAGTGCTTTTGATTTGATTCTTTTTGCAGAAGATTAATATACAAATTCCCCATGTTTTCCTAATTTTTCAAAAAATTGGAGTTCCAAGAGTATTCAGAGTTCCTTGATTACTACAGACTATTCTATTTTTGACAGATTCTGTTTTCGTTGTGTTATGTGCTTGTTTTGATGATTCTATGGTTTTCTTTGAAGAGTTTTTTCCATGGAAAAATTAAAATATAGTAGATATAATATAATAAAAAATATCAATGGGTTTGCAACAGTACTTAAAGTAGTGATTTGCTTTCTTATACTAATGGATCTCATGAAGGTTTTGTTGAGTTTTGTGTGGTTGAAGTTTTCAAGTTTTGGGTGAGATTGCGATGGATGAAGGAATAAAGTAGCAAAAGGCTAAGCTTGGGGATGCTTGAGGCACCCCAAGATAATATTCAAGAAGTATCAAGCAACTAAGCTTGGGGATGCCCCTGAATGGCATCCCCTCTTTCTTCTAACAACCATCGGTATTTTACTTGGAGCTATATTTTTATTCGTCACATATTATGAGTTTTGCTTGGATCATCTTGTATGATATGAGTCTTTGTTTGTTTTGCTTTCTGTTTTAAGTCATTTTTCCTTGCTGGACACACCTATTTGTGGGGGCCAAAATTATGCTATGACTTGTTAGAATTGCTCACTATGCTTCACTTAAATCTTTATGAGCTATGGAATTGCTCTAGTGCTTCACTTATATCTTTTTGAGCATGGTGTGCTTCACTATTTTTGAAGAAATGCTCTCATGCTTCAGTTAGATTTAATTGAGAGTTAGTAATTTTTTTGAAGAAATCTCTCTTGATTCACTTAAATTATTTTGAGAGAAGAAAATTTTTCATGCTCATGTTCTTCACTTAGATTTGTTGAGCTATCAAAAGCAACATATGAAATTAGTCCCAAAGTGATAGATATTCAAGAAGGATATAATAAAAACTTTCATGAAGATCATTGGACAAAATAAAATTGATTCTTTGTAATAGTTTTGAGATATGATGATAGTGATATGTGAGTCATGTTGATGAGTAATTATGCTTTAGTAAGAATGTTCGTGTTAAGGTTTGTGATTCCCTATGCAAGCACGAAAGTCAATAGTTATGCAATGAAATTACATCCTACTTGTGGTGCATTATTTGGTGTTAGTTATGCTTAATGCTCGGTTATGAGATTTTTCGTTTCTTGGTTGGATGCTTCCCAATCTTTTGCTAGCCTTCATTTGCACTAAGTATGATCACTAGTTGTGCATCCAAAATCCTTTAAACTAGTTTTTGCCACATGAGTCCACTATACCTACCTATATGTGGTATTCTTTTGCCGTTATAAGCAAATTTGTATGTGCCATCTCTAAATTTCAAAATAAATTTCCCTTTTGTGTTCTCGTACCGCTCATGAAACTGTAGGGGGTGGCTGATATATTTCCATGCTAGATATGTTATTCTCAAGATGAGTGTTTATTCACTTGTCATTGCACGAGAGTATGGCAAAGGTATTAGGGAATCCCAGTCCCGAAATGAAAAATGAATTTACTTTACATTGTCAAATAATAAATTCCTTGGAAAGTGTTGTTATGGAGGGCACCTGTGGATACGGTTAGCTATGGAAAGTGAAAGTATGGTGGAAAAAGGAATAATATTTATTTTCTGTTTGGGAACCACCTATGATATATCTAGCATGGAAAGTATTGGTAACTATTCGATCGTTTTGGTTGACAGGAAAAGCATGCCACCCAAAATGTTTTATGTCTATCTTTTTCACTTTGAGCTTTGGCACCTCTAAATATCCCTACTTCCCTTTGCGAAGGGCCTTTCTATTTAATTTATGCATTTTTTATTTTACTTGAGTCTCCATCCTCTCTTATAAAGCACCAACTTTGGGGCAGTATGATCGTACTTGAGTGTTGGGTGTAGCTAATATGCGAGTGTGTTTCATGAATGGATCAATGATTGGGCATAATGGGCTAGGGATAACTTGCTTTAGTGTTGATATTTTGAAAGACATGGTTGCTTGTTGATATGCTTGAGTATTAAAGTCTTCATGTCAAAACTAGACTATTGCTTTGAACCATATAAAAGTCCAAATGTCCATGCTACAAAGAAATAATATGTGATGAACATGTTAGGCAGCATTCCACATCAAAAATTCTGTTTTTATCATTTACCTACTCGAGGACGAGCAGGAACAAGCGTGGGGATGTTGATACGTCTCCAACGTATCTATAATTTTTGATTGTTCCATGATGTTATATTATCATTCTTGGCTGTTTTACAATCATTTTATAGCAAATTTATATCCTTTTTTGGGACTAACCTATTGACATAGTGCCTAGTGCCAGTTGCTCTTTTCTGCTTGTTTTTTACATCACATGAAATCAATATCATAATGGAGTCCAAACACGCGAAACTTTTTGTGGATCTTTTTGGAACAGAAGACATCCAATGGGCCAAAGAAGTACCGAAGAGGGGGCCCGAGGTGAGCACAAGACACCTGGGCGCACCTGGTGGCCCAGGCACGCCCTGGTGGGTTGTGCCCACCTCGGTGACCTCCCGCACCGCCTCTTTGCTCTATAAATACCCCAATATTCCAGAAACCCTAGGGGAGTCGACTAAAATCAATTCCAGCCGCCGCAAGTTCCAGAACCACAAGATCCGAGCTAAACACCATCACGAAGGGGTTCATCATCCTCATTGGTGCCTCTCCGATGATGCGTGAGTAGTTCATTGTAGACCTATGGGTCCGTAGTTAGTAGCTAGATGGCTCTCTCTCTCTCTCTCTTGATTCTCAATACAATGGTCTCTTGGAGATCTATTTGATATAAGTCTTCTTGCGGTGTGTTTGTTGGGATCTGATGAACTTTGAGTTTATGACCAGATCTATGTTTTTATCCATGAAAGTTATTTGAGTCTTTTGATCTCTTATATGCATGATTACTAATAGCCTCGTATTTATTCTTCAATTCTTTGGTTTAGTTAGGCCAACTAGATCGATTTTTCTTGCCATGGGAAGAGGTGCTTTGTGATGGGTTTGATCTTACGGTGCTTGAACCCAGTGACAGAAGGGGAACCGACACGTATGTACCGTTGCTATTAAGGATAACAAGATGGGGTCTATTTCGACATAAATAGATCTTGTGTACATCATGTCATCATTTTTATTGCATTACTCCGTTTTTCCATGAACTTAATACACTAGATGCATGCTGGATAGAGGTCGATGTGTGGAGTAATAGTAGTAGATGCAGGCAGGAGTCGGTCTACTAATCTTGGACGTGATGCCTATATAATGATCATTGCCTGGATATAGTCATGATTATTTGAAGTTGTATTAATTGCCCAACAGTAATTTGTTTACCCACCGTATGCTATTTTTCTCGAGAGAAGCCACTAGTGAAATCTACGACCCCCAGGTCTCTTCTTACTCATATTTGCCTTCGAGATCTATTTTTATTTGCTTTTATTTTTAGATCTATTAATCCAAAAATACAAAAATACCTTGCTACAATTTTTAGTTATTTATTTTATCTCGCATTCCCGCGAGATCTTTTTATCCAATCTACTCGATTTTATCTATCTTTTTATTCGTGAGGGATTGACAACCCCTCTCTTACGTCGAGTTGCAAGTATTTGTTCTTTGTGTGCAGGAGCTGTTTACGTGGTGTTGCATGGTTCTCCTACTGGTTCGATAACCTTGGTCTCATCACTGAAATACCTACCGTTGATGTGCTGCATCATCCCTTCCTCTTTGGGGAAATACCGACATAGTTCAAGCAAACATCAGGGTCCTTCCCATACGACCCAAAAACCGTCAGGGATAAGGGAGCCATGATGCAGAGGCCTTGCCAAATGTAATCGTATGCGATGTAGCACACACCAAATTCTGTCACACGTGTGGGATCGGTGATTAAACTTTTCTAATGATGCGATGAAACCAAACGGTGTGTCATAATGAACCGTTTAGGAAATAGTATGTAAGGCACACATGCCAACATATGAACTGTGTGCGATATGTGCCCCCATCGCACACGAGTTTTCTGCGAAACTCTCTGCCATGCATGAATCCATCGCACATGTTTCCGAACAATTACCGTGTGCGATAATGTTCTATCACAAACGGTTCAGGAGACCCTTCGCACACATACAAGTGCTGCAGACCGTTTGTGATTTGTTGTGTATCACCAACGGTTGCTGTAAGAGTGATGTGTGCTTTTCATTTGGGATCCCACACGTTTCCTGAAAGACTGGGATTGTATTTTACATTGGGCACGGTTTACTCTGAGCTCTCGTGTGCGATAATGTGGTATCACAAATGGTTCTGGAGCCCCTACGCACACGTAGTAGTGCTGCAAATTGTCTACGATCTGCTGTGTATATCGACGGTTCTGCTATGATTGATGTATGCTTTCCGATGTGGATCGCACACACTCATTTAGATGAACCATGTGCGGAGCAATTGCCAGGTTAAAGCAAAAATGTCCAATTTGAATCGGCATGCAAAAAGAAAATTCGCCACAATATGCAATTGGACAAATAGTGTCCATAGGAAGAACATTCATCAGATTTCGTAACAATTGCAATTGAACAAATGGTAGCTAAATTCCAATGATTTGTCGACATATATATGCATTACATAATTAATCATAGTGTATGAAATACAAAGACCTCATCAGATGGGAAACAATGGATCCATGCGTATATGTTTAGCGGCCAACTCTTACTCAATGTTTCAGGAGAAGACATGCTGAAATCTTCATTTTCACCAGTGGGATTGATATAGTGATTCAGGAAGAAGTCGCTGATAAATCTCCGAACCATCAACAATTCACCAGCAGGGAGAGGTTCAGGGGTCCTCGATTCTAAGATGAGATGCAATATTTTTAAGATCAAAATGTGTCATATGAGTGGAGTAGAAGATATTAATTAAGATAGACTTACTGGTACTAATTCACGGGCATCTTCACACCTATCAACAGATTTCCATATGGAGATCATGTGTCTGCAAACATAGTATCCACAAAGGTTGGTCCCCGCTTGTTGCTGAGGACACTGATTTGTATTGTACAGAATTAGTCATGTATTTGTCCTGTTAGGAACAACCTAACTGGTGTTAGATGTATTTTTTTCTTTGGACAGAAATAGAAAGAGGTTTATTTAGAAGCTTGAACATTTGACAACCGTAAGAAAAGATATTTGCAGACTATTGGATACATTTTCCAAAAATAACGGATCTCGGTGTGTTACCGGAGAAACGATCTCGTGCTACAGAGGTAGTTCCCTCTTGAACAGGTTCCCTGGTTTAATTTTCCAAAATGCGAGCACACTGCAAATGAAGATGAATTTTGAAAACATCAATTATTGAACCAGATATGAATGCAAATTAATTTCAACACCATAGAATTCAATACCTATCCATGAATTGCTGAAGATGCGTCATATCCTGAGCGTTTGTTTGACTCTCTGAGAGAATCCATGTAGTAAACTATGTTCTTGTTTGGAACAATGAATACTAAGACCCGGTGTTTACTGCATATTAAGAAAGCCATGAACTTACAAATTATGTCGAAATCTAAAAGACAATCAGTGTATGCATGGTTGTTTATTTGACTTTCCATTCATGATATGGCCAGAGAAATGATTCTGCATGGGGCGTGTTTTCGAAGATATGGGCGACTGTGTTAATGGCCCACTCTCATTCATCCTTACCATGTAATGTTGTGCCATTTGCTAATGCAGGACCTATGAAATACACACCCTCCCTTTTTATTCTCAGTGCGTTCAATCCCCTGAGAGGAATAAAATGCAGTTAACTACTTATCATTTACAGCCTTGTATGGAGAAGTTGATTAGAGTTTGTTAAGTACTTACAAAATCAAGCATCTAACAAGAGTGGCATCGAGCTTGTTGAAGTTGAAGAAGAGATGTAAGTCCTCGAAATTCACACTGATGGAACTAGCATCCCGTCGCAAATGATCTCTGTTGTAGCAGACTAGCAGAACATGATGACCTGCTAACATTTGATCCATGCAATATTTATGTATCTCGCGGCAACTGGAGCTGCACCCATCAAAGTATTCGCCAACAAGAAATGGCTAGCCATGGACGTAATTACGTGCTTCAAGTACGTTTGCTTTATTTTTAACAAGCACCAAATCTATTTCTGCATCATTCATGCCGTCAAAAATAATATTACTCTCCGATTCGAATAACTTGCTGTTAATTTGGTTCTAGGCGATGAGTGCTTTAAGTAAGAGGCAATCGTTCTCTTTCCTCTTTGCTCTCGGGGCGCGCTTCCTCATGGTTGCAACATTTTTGCCTGCTTCCTTCTTGCTACTTGAAACATTTCTGGTCCAAGGTCTAGATGGCTGAAAGGCAGACTGTGGAGCAGACAGTAAAGCTTCGACGGACTGCTTAGCAGACGGTTTAGCTATGCCGGACTGCTGAGCTGGTGGTGTTGCTATAACGGACTGCTGGGCTGTAGGAGCAGAGGCATCAGACTGCTAACCATCCGGTGAAGCTATACCGGGTTTCTGCGCAGGTGGTGGCAACTTGTCGGTGTGCTGAGGAGGACATGCCAACACGTTGGTTTGTTGAGCAGGTAGTGCTGACGCATTGGTATGCTGATCACGCGGCTATGGACCGATGAAGTGAGGAGCAGTCGGTTCTGGACCTACAGACTGCTTAGCAGGCGGTTCCAAACCATCAGACTACTTAGCAGTCCGTTCCACCAGGTTGGTCTACTGAGCATGTGGTGCAGCTGGGTCTCCCCCTGCTGCTTTAGCGGTCGACATCTGAACTGGTCGTGCGTCTTCAGCAGTTGTAGGCCTTGCCACTGGCTGCTTTGGGGCGAACGATGACATGGCATGTACGGCACAAAATCGGGCGGGTTGATCAAAGGTTGATGTATCAGTCATCGGATTACGGGTATTAGGTTCCTTGGGGGAAGCACGCAAGAGCTGCTGTGGCAAGGAGAGCATCATCGGTTGAGGGGCGACATTGGTTGCTCTTGGCGGGGCTTCAGAGATCTCATCCATGAAGTCTACTTCCTTTCGTGGGCACTGGATGTGATGTAACAATGTTTCTCCCAAGGTCCTATGCTCATCAAAGTCCCCTAGGACATTCTTCAGGGAAAATTCATTGAATCCAGGCTTTACTTCAGTCACGTAGCACTTCACTCAGCCTAGCTTCAATGGCACATTGTCCAACAAGAGGCCCTTTTCCAAGAAGGGTGGGCAAACCCAGGCTGTTGCACATTTTAATGTACCTTCATAATGTGTAAGCATGCCCTTCAGTCTGTCTTCCATTCCAGATAGATCAGGTATAGCATCATCATGAGCAGCTGCAGTCTCAGTGTCGCTGGGGTCAGCTGATGCACAACTACTCTTGTGCAGTGTTGTCGCGCAATAACCAACATCCTCCATGCCCGCCTCCCCTCCCATCTACTGGCTATCTGTCAGTGTTAGGGTCTTCTGCATCATCATTGACTCCTCAATTTCCTTTCGAACATTCTGATACATGTCCTTCGTCAACCTTGCAAACAATTCATTCTGCTTCATTTCACAACTCGTTTTTTTTCAAGTCGAGCCTCTCTTCATTGCTAAGTGTGAAAGCCCTCTTGTGTAGGACATTAACACCTATACCCTTTGCACGGCCAGGGGGCTCTCTTGTTTCTAGAGCATCGGACATAATGTCACATGGCCCTGAGTTCCTGTAGAACCTTCCAGGGATCTTGGAAGCCTTTAACATCACACGATAAAGTTTTTTGTCATGTGAGTTTTCAAAGTAATAAGTCCCATCATCACGCCTCCTTGCACGTGCCCGCAAGTAGTCTCTAGCGCATTCGCCCCTGATTTCACTAAAGACCAGTTTCCCACCCACAGCTACTGCTTCTTTCTCCTCCTAATGTCGGGGAAACAACACCTATGGGATCCCGAGGATCCCTTCTATGGTTGGCGGGAAGGAGGAATGCAAAAAGAGCAGGTCTGGTGATCAGCACGAAGGATTTTTACCCAGGTTCGGGCTGCTGAGGAGCGTAAAACCCAAGTCCCGCTTTGAGTGTATATTTAGTGTTCTTGAACCTTGACTAGCTACTATGCATGCCTAGTCCACAAGTCTGAATCCTTCTCCAGTATGCCTTGGGCCTCCTTTTATACGTCCAAAGGGGTTGCCACAGTGGCACACATGAGGTGTAAAGTAGCTACAATGTACATGCTTATCACTAACGTTGTAGGACAAACACATTAAATGTGCTGCTTACGTGCCATCCAACTTTATCGGGGACATTAATAGAGCCCGTCCAATCCGTCGCCGCCTCACCCCGTCTCTGACATGCATCCAAGCTTTCTAGGCATGCAGCACCAAGCTGACTGGCTAGCAGCTGCGCTGGAGCAGCGGCATGATCTTTACTAAGATCTGCATACCACCACGCAGGTGCTTGCCTAGTTGGCAGGCTGGTTGCTGTGCTGGAACGGCCGTGGGGTGGAGAAACTTTGTCAAGCGAGCCTTGTGACGGTTTCGCAGTTGTCCCCGGAAAGAGCCTTGCCGGGGTCCAGTAGTCGTCTCCGGCAAGAGCCTTGCCAGGGGGCTTCATCCTCTGGTCTCCATGAATATCTGCATACCACCAGTCTTCACTAAGATCTGCATTCTACTACGCATGCGCCCCCGAGTCTTGGCCTTGACGTTGTTGATGGCGTCAGAGCTGTCAGCCTCAAGGGTGGTGGCCTTGCTGGTGCTGCACAAGCCGTCCCGACAAGGATCTTGACGGGGCTACGCAAGCCGCCCCAGCAAGGATCTCGCCGGGGAATGTCTAGCTTGTCTTCTGTTCTCTGTTTACTAGCTTGAATACTACCTTAGTCGTCTTGTATTTTGCCTTCTACTGCCCCGTCAAGCCTCACCACAGGTGCGGCTACAACTTCCCGTGCACAAGTAATGGGTACAAAAGGGAACAGACTTATGTACACCGACAAGAGCCCCCGGGCCTGGGCCACACACGAGTCAGCCGAGGAGTCAGCCGAGGAGGCAACCAATGTGGACGAGCCTTCAGCCCCAAAGAAGAAATGTGTCCTTCGGCGGGCCATCTCTGGTGAGCCAGTCAAGAGCTCCGGCAAGGGAGCGGCCGGCAAGGCCGCACAGTGGCAAGGGGCCCAGGCGCAACCTGTGCGTCATACAAGGAGCGCGACTATGGTAGCGAAGGAAGCTGCGGCTGCTGCCTCCTCCTCGGACAAGCGCCAAGGTCTCTGTCTCCTCCTCCTTTAACGGATACTATGGCGGAGGTTGATTTCGACCTCGCGTCCTTCAACCCAAATAGGAAGAAGGGGACAGAAGGAGAATATGGGTAAGTATCTTGCCTCTTTACTCATCCCCTCATCCTTTGTTTTGATTGTTTTATTCTGACTTGATCTTGTCTTGATTTGTCTTCATAGTGATACGGAGACGCTGGCCCAGAGGATGGCAAAGAGAGCCAAGGCCTCGACGGGCGACGAGCCCCCGGCAAGCACCTCAAGTGTGCCTGTGACGATCACAATCAGCCCGGACGCCAACCCTCAGCACAACCCCCAGCGTGAGTCCAATACTCATTTCCTACTAGCGAGCGTCGGAGTGTGCATCTTCAGTGCTAACCTCGCCAGGTTTGCAAAGGGAGAGTGGCAAGAGGAGGAGCCGCTGAGGGCCACCCCTGACACGCCATCCCCATCAACCACGCCACCTAGGGGGGGTCCCCAGCAAGGGCATCCACCAAGGAGCCCATGCGCATGGAGGAAGAGACGGCAAGCACAGGCACCGGCGGCTCTATCCCGGCAACAAGCATTGCCGGGGAGGGAACCACTCCTCCTCAGCTCATCATAGGTAAGCCGCCTGCCTCCTGTCCCTCGTCGTCTTTGCCATGCGACTTTCTTTCTTTTTCTTTTTACCTTTCTATGTTTCGACTTTGGTTTCGCCTCATTTTCCCTTTCGGCTTTCAGATCCCCTCTCGACGGTCTAGACGGACGTCGAGGCCATCATTGAGGAGACCACCAAGGATGCTGCTGCTGAGGCCACCAAGGTTGCTGCTGATGAAGTCGCCAAGGATGCACACAAAGAGGCCGCCAAGGGGTCTGCCGGTGAGGCCATCAAGGAGACCATCGACCGTACTGACGGCAATTTTGCCGCAGGAGCGCCTGGCACTACACCGGTACCAGAGCCCTCTTCTGCCGGGAAGAAGGTGGTTGATGATCAACCATCAACCTCTAAGGCCCCTACCCTGAGCAGATACCTGAAGGTGGGCGATGACCTATTCGTCAGCATCCCAGGAACGGCAAGCACCAGAGCGCCAACCGAAGGAGAGGCTTTTGGTGAAGAAATCCTTGCCGCTGTCGGGCTCCAGGTTGTTGATGAGCCGAGCACCAGCGGTAGTGGCTCCAAAGAAGATCAACTCCTCCAAGCCATGAGCGTCAACTTCCAAAAGCTTCAGGTGCTTCGCCGTGCTTGCAAGGAGAAGCTGGACTCCAAGACGGCGGAGGCAGATTTCCAGGAGCGCATCGCTCAGGTGCAGACCTGGTTCACCGAGGCCCAGCAAGAGCTAAAGGCCATCCAGGAGAAAATGAGCAAGCGCTGGCAGGAGCTCCTCCTGAAGCAGGCTGATGTCGAGAAGGCCTAGGAGGTGGCTGCTGCACATGCCACCAAGGATGAAGCTGCCCAGAGGGAGCGCCGTGTTCTGCTTGATACCCAAAAAGAAGACCTTGCCGCCCGGGAAGAGGCGCTTGCCGCCAAGCTCCACTGCAAGGATGAAGAAATCGAAAAACTTGTCACGCAGCAGACCCAGGAGCTGAAGTGGGAGCACAAAGACACACTTGATGCTCTGGTCCTGGACCATGCCACCAAGTTGAAGGAGGCCGTCAACGGTGCTGACGCCGCGGAGGCCGCCAAGAACGAGCTCTCCAGCAAGGTCTCCATGCTGAAGAGCAATAGAGACAAGACTGTCGACACCTTGGCGGAGCTACAGGTCACTATATCCAATAAAACCAAACTACTCTCCGAAGCTAATGACTCCATTGCCGATCTAAAGCTGGCCACTTTGGAGGAGACGCTTAAGAACAGCAGGGCCCGTGAAAAGGCCCTGGCCAAGGACCTCGAGGATGAGAAGCTGCTGCTGAAGAGTGATGCCGCCACCCACAACGACTTTGTGGATGGCACCAAGATCTGGACCGACTGTCTCGTTGACGTTGCGGAGAGGCTCACCACGCAGCTGTCTATCATGGGCATGCTGAGCTTCAGGTTCTCCAAGGAAGAGAGGGTGAGCCAGAGTGCCAGGCTGAACCTGTTCTTTTAGCGCATCCTCGACGCCCTAGTGCTGCTCCACTACAACCGAGCAACCCATCTGGCCAACGAGGCCCAGAAGCTTTGCCGGGGCATCCTCCTCAAAGTGCTCACCAAGGTGGCATATTGGAATCCCGACATCGACTTCACAAACGCACTCGATAGCTTGCCAGAAGACACAGACCTCAAGGCGCTTGAAGAGCTTGTCGAGCCCATCGTTAGCAGGGTTGACGAAGTCAAGAGGTTGGAAGGCCAGCGCCGGGACTAGATGCTTCACTTCTCCTTGCCGCTGCGAACTTGTGCCCAAGACGATTCTATCTTAAGTTAGAACCGCGGCAAACACTGATGTAATATAACTTGCTATATTTTGGATTAAATTCATGCTATCTTCCTGTTTGATTCCTCCTTGGACGTATTACACCCTATGCTTATTTGGAAAGGCTTGCCAGTGCGCGCACCCTTGCCGTGAGCGCATTGAGGAATGGATCCTTAGCAGCCTGCTGGGGGTTTCGCTACCGACAAGACACCTTGTCGTCCTTGGCGCAACCACTTGAGTTGCTGAGCAGACTCAAAACAGAACAAGGGCGCTACCAATTACGGCAGGGTTCCTTCGCGTGCATGTTTTCCATAGAAGAAATGAAACCGTTTGAGGAAAATAGCCTTACCATTTTTCCCTTTAAAAAGGAAATCACTCAAGGTTTGGTGCGACTTAGCTTTTCACTATCGTGTTCTTTTCCACAAGGTGCTATCTTGAACGGCGCCTGTTGGTGCCCATATGGTATCCCGAGGATCCCTTCTACGGTTGGCGGGGAGGAGGAATGCACAAAGAGCAGGTCTAGTGATCAGCACAAAGGATTTTTACCCAGGTTCGGGCCGGTGTGGTGCGTAAAACCCTAGTCCTGCGTTGAGTGTATATTTAGTGTTCTTGAACCTTGACTAGCTGCTATGTGTGCCTGGTCCAAAAGTCCGATTCCTTCTCCACTACGCCTTGGCCCTCCTTTTATACATCCAAAGGAGTTGCCATAGTGGCACACATGAGGTGTAAAGTAGCTACAGTGTACATGCTTATCACTGACTTTGTAGGACAAACGCATTAAATGTGCTGCTTACGTGCCCTCCAACTTTATCGGGGATGGTAATAGAGCCCGTTCCACCCGTCGCCGCCTCACCCCGTCTCGAAACGCATCCAGGCTACCGAGGCATGCAGCGCCAAGCTGACTGGCTAGCCAATGCGCTGGAGCGGCGGCAGGATCTTCACGAAGATCTACATGCCACCACGCAGGTGCTTGCCTAGTTGATAGGCTGGTTGCTGTGCTAGAACGGCCATGGGGTGGCGAAACCTTGTCGTGCGATCCTTGCGACGGTTCCACAGTTGTCCCCGGCAAGAGCCTTGCCGGGGTCTCGTAGTCGTCTCCAGCAAGAGCCTTGCCGGGGGCTTCGTCCTCTGGTCTCCACGAAGATCTGCATGCCACCAGTCTTCACTAAGATCTGCATGCTACTATGCATGCGCCCCCGAGTCTTGGCCTTGATGTTGTTGATGGTGTCTAAGCTCTCAGCCTCAAGGGTGGTGGCCTTGCTGGTGCTTCGCAAGGCGTCCCGGCAAGGATCTTGCTGGGGCTACGCAAGCTGCCTCGACAAGGATCTCGCCGAGGAAGGTCTAGCTTGTCTTCTGTTCTCTGTTTACTGGCTTGAATACTGCCTTGGTCATCTTGTATTTTGCCTTCTACTGCCCCATCAAGCCTCGCCACGGGTACGGCTACAACTGCCCGAGCACAAGTAAGGGGGTACAAAAGGGCCCAGACTTATGTACACCAACACCTGGTCCCATATCAGTTTCATGCCATAGTATCCTGCCACACCAGTATGGTGGGTGTGTGTGTTCCTGTTCTGAAGTTCCGATTGCTTGGCACTCTTCTTAGCAAACTCTGTAGTTGCCCTGACACTTTTGAATTCTACCCAATCTGCCTTTTTAATTTGGGGGTAAGCTAGGATTGGTTCCTCCCCTTCACTCAAGTACTCAACACGTGCTTCCAGTTTCTCCAGGCATCCCTAGCCTTCCGCAGTGTAGCGCATTCCACCTGCATCCTCTACTGCTCTAGAATGTTGAAGTGATTCATGATCTCCTAGACTATCCTTTGCCATGTTTCTATGTCAGCCTTCCAAAACCCCGACAGATTAATGTTGAGCCTTGCCCTGCAAACAAATCCACACACACTCCTGAACCTCGTGCGTGCTTTATCTGGTTTAGTTGGAGCCCAAGACTTTAAATCAATGTCAGTTACTTCATATACACCTTTAGGATGGTGTGTGGGCTTCCTTGGAGGGTTCCTCCATATCCTGACCGGAAGTGTAATTGCTACAGCTCTATCCCGTTCCAGATTACTTGATCCCTCACCATCTGTTGAAGAACTAGGGTTGTCGGAATCAGATGACGATATATCGCCTGAAGCATGAGTATTGTTGCTTCTTCCTTTCATCTATAGAGAACACATGCGAAACTCACGAAAGGAGGATAAGCATAAAGCTAACAACTTGGTATCAAGCTGTCTAAACATGTCATGCAATAATTTTAAAAAATGTATGACTAATTTGTTAAGTTTGTGTGACTCGGGCGCCCACGATCGGTAAATCGACAGTAACTTATTAGAACAAATACAACTTATCTGTACTAGTTAGGAAGGTAAATAATGAACATATATACGCTCTTTGTTATTTTATAGCCAATTTGGGGACATACGAAACGAAATAGGAAGATGGATTGTGAGGAAATATGCCTCACCGTGATGGAGAGTACTAACTAACAGGTTTCTTAATGCAAACCTGGCAGGACCACAGGAGAGGCGAGGGTTACATGATCGATATGCCCAAGGGTGGCTTGCGAGCAAACTAAGATGGCGAGGCGCAGGCAGCCGCGTGTTGGGAACGGTAGTGGAGGTAGGGTTGATGCTGAAGAGCGGGCACACGGCCGGGTTGAGCACGCCGGCGCTGGAGAGGGTTCTGTTGTGGATATGGGGGAGGGGGGAGCTGGCGATGGAGATTCGGTGGACTAATTTAGTGAAACCCGGACGGGCGATGGGGGCGTGTTGGTGGCCTAGGTGAAAAGGGTGAAAAAATATCCCCGTTCTCCGCGTGGAAAGGCCTATGCAAAAAGTTGCCTCTAAGTGCTCGTGTGCACAAATAGCATAATTTCATTTGAAATAAAGACGTGCTAATTTTGAAATGAAGACGCGAGTTCATCGTTTCGCCTCTAATTTTTTCCCACGGTAAGCAATCACCATTATACCACAAGTTTGATTTGCTGGCGCATTTTAGGTATCGTGTGCTATATTTAAGCCATATTTGGCATTTACTGTGCACTTTGGCATATAATTCAATCCTAGCGGGAACTGTATGTGCTGATGAAAGGGATGAGGATTGCCGCTCGATTTGGGAGGATCCAACGGTGCAGACGTACGATCTATGGGGTTTGGGTTCTGGCCAATTAGAATGCACGACTCAGATCACGTGCACAGCAGGGTGGCATCGGCCACAGTTTGGTAGGCACACGACTTTTGTGAGTGAACCATGTTCTATTTGAAAACATTTACATATTTTTGTTGATTGGAAACATGAGTTCAGCGTAGCACCTAGAATTTTTTTCCACGGTAAGAAATCACCATTGTACCCTATGGTTCGATTTTCTAGTGCATTTGAGATCTCGTTTGCTATATTTGAGTCATTTTTTGCATTTACCATGCATATATAGTCAACAAGATCATTTGTGTGTCACTTTGCGAGTTTTCATTCATTGTCCGAGAAACGGGAAAAAAATTCAAACAGTTCGGCTGTAGGGTGCGGCCAGAGGCGCATGCCTTGTTGGTATTTTAATTACAGGAAATGCATATAGAGTCCGAAAATTACGAAAATTGGTGTGTTACCATGGCGTGCTCTCACGATCCCATGAATTTTTTTGGTAAAGTTTGGCACAAGTTTTGGTGCTTGCACCTTCCAAACCAGAGCATCTCACAAGAAGGATCATATTTTCCAAAAGGAGACGCGACACTTCATACTCCAATCCTCGGTGATTAAATCGTTCCACCTCAATTTTTTTCACGGTAAAAAAATCACGGATGTACCCTAGGTTTGATTTTCTTGCCCATTTCAAGTCTTGTCTACTGTATTTTAGTCATTTTTCTTGCATTTACCTTCCATTTAGTGCATATAAAATCCAAACCCTACTACAACTACATGTGGGTGTTAGTTAGCAAAGAAGGTGTACAAATCATTTTTGCGTCGCTTTGCTAGTTTTCATCTGTTGTCCGAGAAGCGGGGAGAAGTTTCAAACATTTTGGTCGCGAGGTGCGGCCACCGGCGTCGGCCTAGTTGGTATTTTAATTACAGGAAATTCAGATGGAGTCCGGACGTCATCAAAATCGGTGTGTGCCTGTGGCGTGTTCTCACGACCCCAGAAAAAATTGGTAATGTGTGGCACAAGTTTTGATGATCGCTCCTTGGAAACTAGAGCATCTCACAAGAAGGATCATGGTTTCCAAAAGGAGACGTGTTAATTCAAACTCCAGTGGCCGGTGACTTCATCGTTTGGCCTCATAAAATTTTCCACGGTACACAATCACCATTATACCACGGGTTTGATTTTCTGGCGCATTTAAGGTATAGTTTTCTATATTTAAGACTTTTTTGGAATTTAACATGCATTTTGTGCATATAAAGAAAATTACAACCGGAACTGCATTTGCTGTCAAAAGGGATGAGGATTGCCGTTTCATCTGGGAGCATCCAAACGGGCAGACGTACGATTCGTTTGGCTTGGGTTCTGGCCAATCAGAATGCATGACTCAGATCGCCCGCACGGTTTGGTCGGCACACGGCTTTGATGAACGAACTGTGTGCTATTCGCAAACCAGATTCCATATCTTTTGTTCATACATACTGGAGTGAGATCAATTGAGTGTGCTACCTCTATGGTATAATAATAATAATAATAATAATAATAATAATAATAATAATAATAATAATAATAATAATAATAATAATAATAATAATAATAATAATAATAATAATAATAATAATAAACAGTTCAAATTCATTGCCTGAGCTGACAACATATCAAGGTCAACATATTAACGGTTCTTACATCAACAGAAAACCGGGCATAACTCACAAATTCAGTACACGCGACAGTTCTAAATTGAGCGAATTAAGTTGCAGGATAGGCATAAAAACTAGTCTTACGACTTAATTCCTATGTACATGGGGGAACTGGGATCATTACATTGGCCCCCAATGAACATGGGTTTTCTGATTATTTTACGCTTCTTTGTTTGAGGGGTGCGTGATCCCTTGGCTGGCAGCAAATTCATCGTACTTGTACTCACCGGCAACATCCTCGACACCCAGTACCCTCCTCTTCCCATGCATCACTACATGGAAGTTCTTATGCAAGGGGTCTTTCGGATAGAAAATCTGGGTAGCATCACTCGCAAAAATGAACGAGTACGCGTGATACGCCATCGTCGTCCTGTTAACACATGTCTTCCTGTAATCATCAACCTTTACCTGACTAAGAGGGATCCATGTGCACCTGAATAATGCCACCTGAACTTTCACATAGTTAAGCTCCCAAATCTCTTTGATGGTTCCATAATATATGATACGTCTCCAACGTATTGTCACATCCCCAGTTTAGGCCTTGCTTGTCTTTGCTTTAGCTTCCATGCATCATGTTTAAATTCTTTTGAAAACTTGAAATAGGGATTGCCTAAACCATAGCATCAAAGGAATTCACTAGGTTCAACTAAAATATTTTCAGTGAATCCAAATGGCTTTCAAAAATGTTCATCATTTCTGGAAAATGTTAGAAACAATAGCCAGAGGTGTTGCACATCTTTCCATGACATATTTGGTCACTGAATTAAATCATATAGTATTTGCAATTGGGCATTTAAATGCTATATATTATTTTAAGTGCTCAATTAATTCTGAACTTAGGTGTGGGCTGCTAGGAAGAATCCTAACAGAGCCCACAACTATTTTCATGATTTTTGGAAACATTTTTATATTTTTAATAAAGCCACAAAGATTACAGAAAATAGAAAACAATAAATAAAAAAGAGAGAGAGATTTTTACCTGGGCCACTTACCTGGCCGCAGCCCACCTCGCAGGCCCAGCACTGTGCTGGCCCATGCCAGCCAGCTGCTTCGTCCTTGCCAGGCAGGCACAGAGGTGACGCCGGCGAGCACGAGCTCGCCACGACGTTAGCTTCTTGCCGCCCGTGCCCCTGTACACCTGGGTGAGCTCCACGTCACCGCCCCGACCCCGTGGACACCTCACTCGCCCCCTGCCTCTCTCCCTCGCTCTCCCGCACCATGGCCGATGCTGCTGCGCCGCGCCACCGTAGTTCTCACGTCCTCCGTCGCCCCCGTACCGAGCCACCGTGTCCAATAGCTCCGCCGTCATCGTCTCCGTCGAGCAGCCTGAGCCCCGAGCGCTTGCGCGCCCTACTTCGTCTTCTTCAAGCTCGATGTCGGTGTCAAAACCGGCGGATCTCGGGTAGGGGGTCCCGAACTGTGCGTCTAGGCGGATGGTAACAGGAGACGAGAGACACGATGTTTTACCCAGGTTCGGGCCCTCTTGATGGAGGTAAAACCCTACGTCCTGCTTGATTAATATTGATGATATGGGTAGTACAAGAGTGGATCTACCACGAGATCAAGGAGGCTAAACCCTAAAGCTAGCCTATGGTATGATTGTTGTAATGTATGTTGTCTCCTATGGACTAAAGCCCTCCGGTTTATATAGACACCGGAGAAGGCTAGGGTTACACAGAGTCGGTTACAATGGTAGGAGATCTTGATATCCGTATCGCCAAGCTTGCCTTCCACGCCAAGGAAAGTCCCATCCGGACACGGGACGGAGTCTTCAATCTTGTATCTTCGTAGTCTTGGAGTCCGGCGGACGATGATAGTCCGGCTGTCTGGACACCCCCTAGTCCAGGACTCCCTCAGTAGCCCCTGAACCAGGCTTCAATGACGACAAGTCCGGCGCGCATAATGTTCGGCATTGCAAGGCGGCGCTACTAGGGAAAAGCCTATACACAGAATCTTACCAGCAGCGCTCTTCAAAATACCACACTACTGCTACTTAGCAGCAGCGCGTGTCTGCCAAACGCGCTACTGACTTGGAAGTAGCAGTAGCGCGTGTGTAGCCTACAGCGCTACTGCTATAGTTGCCATGACCTTGGCCCCCCCGCTAGCTATAGCAGTAGCGCACTTTACTGTAGAGCGCTACTGCTACTTAGGTTAGTTGTAGCGCGTTTTGGCAAACGCGCTACAACTATCCCTACCTTATCCCCACGGAGGACCGGCCCTCTCACTCACACTCTCACTCTCGCCCGCGTCAACCGTCGTCGTCCGTCGTCGCCGCCGCCGCCGCCTTCTTTCGTCCGCCGCCGAGGTACTCCCCTCCTTCCGTCCCTCCTCCATCCTCCTCGCACATCCTCCCTCTGCCTGCGGCCGCCCCTCCCTCCTCCGTCGCCGCCCTCCTCCCTCCGCCTGCGGCCGCCCCTCCTCCCTCCTCCGCCGGCAGCCCTCCTCCCATCGCCCTCGACCTCGCCGCCCCTAGCTACCTCTCCGTCACCCCCCACCCCCTGCCACTAGTTAGTACTAGATTTAGTAGTAGTAGATGTTAATTTAGGGTTAGCTAGTACTAGATGTTGCTTAGCTAGTACTAGATTTTTAGTAGTAGTATTGGTAGTTGAACTACTTTAGTTGTAGTTGAACTAGTTTAGTAAGTAAATTAATAAACTAGTTGAACTAGTTGAATTAACAGAACTAATCTATTTTTAGTAAGATAATTAATATAACTAGTTGAACTATTTTATTTTTAGAAAGAACTAGTTTTTTTCTATTTATAGTAAGTTTATATTTAGTAAGAACTAGTTGAATTAATAAAACTAGTTGAGCATGTCATGTTTGTTGTTAGTGATAACTTATATGGTTTCAGGTGACCTCCGTCGTCCCCGTCACCGACCCCCTCCGACATCCCAGCCGTCGTCCCAGTCACCGATCCCCTCCGACATCGAGGTGAGACCAGCCAAATATCCTTGTATATCTTGTGTTGTTGCTCAAATTGGATGTGGTTGCCCAAGTGGCCGTTCATGTTCAGTTTACATCTCCGAGTTGCCTATGTTTTGCCGGAGTGTTGATTAATTTCCGTTCCAGCAAATTTCAGGTGCTCGATATGTCCTTTTTTAGCAAAGGTTATGCCGGATTTTGTCGTGAATTCTGGCATGACTTGTGCTAGAATATGTACAAGTTTAATCTTTGAATTATGATTGTAGGAAATGTTGTACTCGGACGACGACGGTCTCCCGGGGGAGTGTAGCTGGTGCCACGACGATCGAGGTATGTGCGACAGGTTCGTTCGGTTGGACAACGATCGACGCTTCAGCATTAAGCTCGAGGAGACCTTTGATTGTGAAACAGTACGCAACAACGACAAGTGTTTTTTTCTCCATTAAGCATGACTTCAACTATTTCAACGTCTAATTTTCATAGTTTACAATTCGACTAGCTTATCCCATGCCATGCAAGACGCTATGTCTTAGAGAGGATGGGTTTTGAAGACCATGAAAATTTCGAAACAAAGAAAATACACCTAAGGACCCATCATGATATGGATTTTGAAGTAAATCTGTACAATGCTCAGAGCGTAACCCATTTTGGTTGCCAAAATTGGGAAGCACTTTGCAAAATGTATGGTTTTTATGAGGGTATGATTGTCACCATGGATCTTGGTGATCCTGACAGCGAGGAAGACAATATGGACATTTGGGTCCTTGTTGATACGCTTCCGATTGTACCGCTATGTGAGTTTCTCAAACATAGTTATTAACTAATTTATATTGTTTATTTCAAAATAGTTGATAGCTTATTTCCATTGACAGCTTATTTTAATTCTTCAAAGACTGTGCGGAAGATGGTAGATAAAACCCACTACACTGAAGGCACCCAATTAACGTATAAGGAGAAAAATCATCTGATCGCATTTTGTACACTTCTTGAGAATTACAATGACTATTATCAAACTCCTCCAAATTATGGTGAATACGTGCCACTTGTGCATGTGTTGAACAATGATAACTTCTCTGGAGATACCCTGGTAAGATTTTTTAATATTACGACATCCGTGCATTTTTTGCATACTTCTAAAACTAGCACATCATTGCTAACTACGAAGTTATTATTATGTTTTTCAACAGAAACTCCCGATGGATTGTGTGCCTCATCTGATGTCTCTGCATGGTCGCCTCTCAGTTCTGAACATACTGCCAGGTAAATCTATGGAGCTCACCTGTGCATATCGGATTTCTAAAACCCGTGAACACATGATCATCAGAGAATGGAAGAAATGTATGGACATTCGCAAGGAGGTTCTTGGAAGTAACATTCAGCGAAAGGCAAGAATAGGAGACAGGCTAATCTCCATTCTCCATAATGGAGAGTCAGGGGCTATCTTGTTTTTTGTTATTTTACCTTAGAAAATGTAGTAGGTCTTAATCGAATGTAATAGGTCCTATGAGGTACAATATGTTTATTATGTGGTAATGTGTTAGAGTTGATAATGATGATCTTGAGGAGGTGTTATGTGATGTCAATGATGAAAACAATGATATTGAGGAGGTGTTATATGACAATGATGTATTATGATGCTAAGTTGTTAATGATATGATGATGATGATGATATTATTATATCATTGGGTGAAAGAACCGCGGATTAGTTTCAAGTGGATGGACATCCACTTGAAACTAGTCCACGGTTCTTTCACCCCATGATGTAATAACTAATTATGATGTAAAAACAATCTCTAATTTCCTGTTGTATGAAAACTTGTGTAAAGGTGTATGAATACAACATGAAAAAGAAAAGAAATAAAATACTAAATAATAGTAGTAGCGCGGGTAAGGAGAAGCGCTACTACTAATTACCAGTAGCGATGTTCTGAAGAACCGCTGCTACTAAGTCAATTTAGCAGTAGCGTGGGTCAAGAAGCGCTATTGCTAAGCATTAGCTGTAGCGCCTTATCAGTAGCGCTCCTACCCGCGCTACTGATAGGCCCAAAACCCGCGCTGCTTCTAGGCTTTTCCCTAGTAGTGCGGGTTCCTCCCTTGAATAATCCAGAGAAGATCATGAACACCAGGATAGTGTCCGGCTCTGCAAAATAAATTCCACATTCCACCGTAGAGAGAATAAAATGTACACAAGTCCAATCTGCTGACGTATTATGCGGCATGACATCACACCGCTACCAAGCCTTTACTTGAATCGTTTTTTATTATACCACCTCAGCACGTTTAGCGAAGCGGTTTCCTTGGCACGTCCTGTCGAAGCAGAGATCGTGTTCACCTTATTCCGAGATTCTCATCAATACGGACGTGGGTAACCCAACCGCGCCATTGATGGTGGCGCTTGGGAGATAAGTGAGTTTTACCGGGCTGGTGGGGGGCGCATAGTCTTCGCCCACCTATATATAAGGGATAAGGATTCACCTTTCCACCCATGCCTTCTTCCTCCTTTGCTTATCCACCTCTGCGCACTCAAGCTCCAACGCCCAAGCTCGCACATCTTGTCTTAACCTTCCCCGACCATGTCCGGAGGGGGAGGCAAATGGTTGGCTTCCACCGTCAAGGAGGAGCACATCACCAAGCTGCGCAGCGCCGGATACCTTTCCGGCGATATCGCGCACCGGCTGCCCGACGAGGGGCAGATCATCCCTACCCCCGGGCCCCATGAGAGGGTCGTTTTCCTTCCCCACTTCCTCCGCGGACTGGGCTTTCCACTTCACCCCTTTGTCCGGGGGCTCATGTTCTACTACGGCCTGGATTTCCATGATCTGGCGCCGAACTTCATCCTCAACATCTCGGTGTTCATCGTCGTGTGTGAGGCCCTCCTCTGCATCCGGCCCTACTTCGGCTTGTGGCTCAAGACCTTCAACGTCAAGCCGAAGGTAGTGAAGGGCACGCAGGCGGAGTGCGGAGGCGCCATGTTGGGCAAGATGCCCAACGTCCTCTGGTTCGAAGGGGCCTTCGTGGACTCCGTCAAGGGGTGGCAATCGGGGTGGTTCTATATCACCGAGCCGCGCGACCCTGCGTGGGTGGCGGCCCCCGAGTTTAGATCTGGTATCCCTACGCAGCTCACCTCCTGGAAAGAGAAGGGATTGCTATGGGGTAATCCGAAGGAGCTGACGGGACTCCGAGCCTGTATCCAGAAGCTGGTGAACAAGAAGCTCAGGCTCGTCGACGTGGTCCAGGTCATGCTCGTCCGCCGGATCCTCCCATGAACAGCACCAGGCGCTAAGCGGGCTCTTCGACACGACGTACGAAGGCGCCTGGAGGGTGCTGTTTAAGGGCGCTGAAGCCCCCGCATCCGTGACGGAAGATCGCGGATTTCGCTCGCAGCATCCAGCTGACGAGGTAAGTGGTTCAACCCCTTTACGGGACACTTGTTGTAAATAGATTGATTCTAAGAGGGTTTCAATCTCCCTTTTCCTTTGACAGGAATGGATGAAGAAGGCCGAGCAGCTCATCTGCCCGGCTCCCATGCCAGAAGACCCAGTGGACGCCCGTCTAGCGGGGCTGCTGGTTCCGGCACCGCACGTGGTGCCGGAGAAGAAGGCCAAGAAGGTGGCCACGGAGACTCGAAAGAGTTCCTGTAATCAGGCGTCCGACGATGAGGCGGACTCCTCCCCCGAAGATGAGGAGGAGGAAGAAGACTCTCTCCCGGAGGAGGAAGAGAGGAAGAGGAAGGCTTCCCCAACTGGGGAGGCCGAAGGGTCCAAGAGGGGGAGAACTATTCCCCCAGACAGCTCCACCAACACCGACGTTGGCGAGGAGGAGTGGCCTTCAAGGGCCAGGCCTCCGGCGAGATCGTAAGTATCCGGATCCCTGATATGCAATTTCTTTCGTGTCACATAGTGTCCTACTAATGCCGCATACTGTCCGCAGTCCGGCCGATGATGATCTCCCCGCTTCATCGAGCGGGTTGTTGGCCCCGTCGGATGTGGATTCACTTCCGACTGCCTCTACCCCCCGCGCCGATGAGGACGCCAAGGTGGGATCCCAGAAAGGGACCCATCAGGAGGAGGCTCCGCAGGCGCCGCAAGGCAGCCTCCCGGACTTTGCGCCGGACTCTACGTCGGAACCTATAGTGGTTCCAAAGTCCGGCAGGCGGCCCCTTCGAAAGAAGGGCAAGACCGTGATGCCGGGGGACTCCGTCCAACCGGAGGCGCTGGACAACTTGCTGGAGGCGCTCAAAGGCGCTTCCATCGAGGAAGAACACCGCACTGTTATGAGTGCGGTGATTCAGAAGGTCCATCTTGCCAAGAGCGGGCTGACCGAAGCCTGCAGTAGCCTTTTAACAGGCTTTGAGGTAAGAAGTTAAAATTGTGTAATGTAATACCGCATAGGCAGTAGCCCCTGATGCTCGGTTCGATGTTCGGAAAGAAAAGCCGGACTGAGGATCTAAAAAGATATTCGCAGGTTGCTGATAAATTATGTCAATATGGGTTTGCAGGCTGTGCTGCTGACCTCTGCCGCACTGACTGCGGAGGTTGGTACATTAAAGAAAGATCTCGAGCGATCCGAGCGAGAGCTCGGCCATG
Source organism: Triticum timopheevii (assembly GCA_963921465.1). Classification (NCBI taxonomy): domain Eukaryota; kingdom Viridiplantae; phylum Streptophyta; class Magnoliopsida; order Poales; family Poaceae; genus Triticum; species Triticum timopheevii. Next base: position 362,296,631 of record OY997274.1, on the reverse strand, counting down.
CCAAGAGGCAGCTCGAGGACAAATAAGGTGAGGAGCACCACTTTGAATTGTTAGCTTACAGAAAAGGATTTTGGTCGCAATAAAATTAACAAGGATAATATGGGTATTGCAGGGGCCACAAACGAGGTGGCAGCCCTGAAGGAGGCTGTGTCCGCGGCCGAACGCAGTTCGGCCGCGGAACGGGCAGAGCGAGAAAAGGAGGAGGCACAGGTGGCGGAAGTGCGGCAAGAGCTCCAGGCTCTCATGGAGAAGCATGAGAGCTTGGAGCGCGACTCCAAGACTCGAGAGTCCGAGCTTGCCTCGGCTCTTGAAAGCGCCAAGTCCGCCAAGGCCGAGGCCCGTAAGGCCCTTCAGGAGGTTGAAGATGTAAAGAAGATAGCGGCGGGTAAGGCATTTTTCATGCACAGCAAGCATGTTAATGTAAACTACCTGACACTTACCCGCATTCGAAGCTCTCCAGGGGCGTTTGCAGATCTGCCGTGTAGTGTGTCCGATGCCGCCGCATTCTACCGTGGTGAGGAGGGGAGCTCAACGGAGAAGGTCTTCTGGTCTTAGTACGCTGAGGTCGGCCATCCGGTGCCCCCAAGCGACCAGCTGAAGCAGCTGGTCGAACTCCACAAGGTAGCTGAGGAGGCCATGAAGGGCCTTATAGTCCGGCTGTGGCCTGGACAGGCCATGCCTGGAGCTACTTCGGCCTCGTGCGGCGGCTGGTGGATGCGTGCCCCTGGGTGGAGGTCATCAAGCGCTCCGCCTGTATTGAAGGTGCTCGTCGGGCCCTTGCCCGCGCAAAGGTGCACTGGGGCAGGCTGGATGCGGAGAAGCTTCTTACTGATCTGCCGCCACCGGGCAAGGAGTATCGTACGCCCGAAATGTATTATAAAACTGTCCTAAAGGGGGCCCGCGATATTGCGGACGAATGCCCTAGAGATGTAATTTTTGAGTAAACTCGCTATGTATTATCCTGTGCGCTGAAAACTTTGTTCATGTGCGCTTTGAGCAACTCTTTTTTAATTTAAAATATTACCTTTTGTGCGGCCGTTTATAAAATCTGAGAGATGGCAAGTCGTTGGCTTCAGCCCCCAAGCCGCAAGTGCTGGGGTGTTCGGGATAACTTGAGCGCCCTTGTTCCCATTTTTGGGTCCATCTAGGGAGGCGCTCAACACAACGAACAAGGCAACCAGACTTATAGTGCTTGAACACTCTCACTTAGCCATAGAATTCTATGATTTTAAATTTCGGCGAAGCCCCTAGTATTCGGAAGACCGAATTCGGGGCGCTATCCACGCCTTCATCAAACATTATCCGGAACTTCGCTCGAAGCAGCATGAGTCTTTAAGGACCCGAAAAGACCTCTCGAACAGCGACCAGTCTCTCGCTTATCATGCCGGTCAGTTTTAGCTTTCTCCACTGAGGCGCTCGCCCGGCTCAACCAGGGCGCAATCGCAGTGGTTCTCCCAGTGCCACCTTAGCCGACGGAACGGAACGTAAGGCACCAAAACGTGGGAGCCGGGCAAACCCAACTATTGACCCAAGACATGATTCGGAGCCGATTCATATAATGCTATAAGTTCGGGGTGCCTCACTTGTGAAAGTGTTCGGACTTATCACACCATAATGTGGGGAACATAAGCCCCTGGTGTATTAGGCCGTATCAAAATATACGGGTGCAAGATGTCATGTAATGAACATATATATGTAATAACAGGCAAAAAAGTGATGCATAATTTATTAAAGGAAGTCTGGTATGAGTGCGGACTGATACAAATAGTGCGGTAAGCAAGGGTTTTGGACTAGTTAAACATGTCCCCCTCCAGGGATGGGCTGTGGACTTGGTGTATATAGTCAAATTTAATGCTCGTAACTGAGACCACCTGAGTGTTCGTCGCCGCATTCCTTCTTCCCCGGCTGTTGCATCATGAGTTCGGCAGGTTCACCGCCGGACAGGGCCTCTGGCTAACGGAGTCCTGTGTATACAAAAAAGGAAAATAATAATAAGAAAGAGTGACACACTTGCGAGCCCCTGGTGTGGTCGAGCCGCACTCTGGGTCTATTGTGGTCGTGCCCCTTCCCCTACGCCCATGGTATCTCCAAAGTGTAATGGTGTACGCGGAGGGTTGTTCTTGCAATCATGCGAGGGCGGGGGTTAGGGCCGCATTGCTACGCGTGCTCGGAACGTGCCAGGTGGTCTTGGTTGGTGTTGCTTCGGGCGCGTTTGGCTGTATCCGGCCGTTTAACGGCCGGACTCGAAAATTGCCTTAAAAGGCTGCTCTGTACTTTTGCCGGGAGAGCTGCTGTATGTTCCTCCGTTCGGAGGGAGCGGTCCATATTTCCGTTGACCGTGATGACTCCACGAGGGCCTGGCATATTGAGCTTGAGGTATGCATAATGCGGCACCGCATTGAACTTTGAAAACGCGGTTCGTCCGAGCAGAGCGTGATAGCCGCTGCGAAATGGGACTATGTCGAAGATTAACTCCTCGCTCCGGAAATTATCCGGGGATCCAAAGACCACTTCTAGTGTGACTGAGCCTGTACAATTGGCCTCCACACCTGGTATGACGCCTTTAAAGGTTGTCTTTGTAGGTTTAATCCTTGAGGGGTCTATGCCCATCTTGCGCACTGTATCCTGATAAAGCAGGTTCAGGCTACTGCCGCCGTCCATCAGGACTCTCGTGAGGTGAAATCCATCGACGATTGGGTCTAAAACCAATGCGGCGAATCCGCCATGGCGGATGCTGGTCAGATGGTCTCTTCGATCGAAAGTGATCGGACAACAGGACCATGGATTGAACTTCGGGGCGACTGGCTCCATCGCGTATACGTCCCTTAGTGCACGCTTCCGCTCCCTCTTGGGTATATGGGTTGCGTAAATCATGTTCACCGTCCTCACTTGTGGGGGGAAACCCTTCTGTCCTCTATTGTTCGGCGGTCGGGTCTCTTCCTCGTCGTCGCTGTTTAGCCCCTTGTCGTTGTTTTCGGCAATTAACTTGCCTGCCTGCTTAAACACCCAGCAATCTCTGTTGGTGTGATTAGCTGGCTTTTCTGGGGTGCCATGTATCTGGCATAAGCAGTCGAGTATTCGGTCCAAATTGGACGGACCCGGAGTGGTTCTTTTGAATGGCTTCTTCCGCTGACCGAGTTTAGAGCCTCGGAATCCGGCGTTGACTGCCGTATCCTCCTTGTCGTCGCCGTTAATGCGGCGTTTATTTTTGCTTCGTCGTGACCTGCCGTTGTGGTCCTTAGTATCCGGACTGCCAGAATTTTTACTGAGGTTGTTGCTGCGAGCTAGCCAGTTATCCTCTCCCGCGCAAAAGCGGGTCATTAATGATGTGAGGGCTGCCATGGATTTCGGCTTTTCCTGTCCCAGGTGCCGGGCAAGCCACTCGTCGCGGATGTTATGTTTGAAGGCTGCGAGGGCCTCTGCATCCGGACAGTCGACGATTTGGTTTTTCTTTGTCAAGAACCGTGTCCAGAATTGTCTGGCCGATTCGTCTGGCTGCTGAATTATGTGGCTTAGGTCATCGGCGTCTGGTGGCCTCACATACGTGCCCTGGAAGTTGTCGAGGAATGCGGCTTCCAGGTCTTCCCAACACCCAATTGACTCCGCGGGCAAGCTGTTAAGCCAATGCCGAGCTGGTCCTTTAAGCTTGAGTGGGAGATACTTGATGGCATGGAGATCGTCGCCGCGGGCCATATGGATGTGAAGGAGATAATCTTCGATCCAAACCGCGGGGTCTGTTGTTCCATCGTAGGATTCGATGTTTACGGGTTTAAACCCTTCAGGGATTTGATGATCCATTACTTCGTCAGTGAAGCATAGCGGGTGTGCGGCGCCTCTATATTGAGCAATATCACGACGTAGCTCGAGAGAGCGTTGTTTGCTGTGTTCGGCCCAGCCGGGGTTATTGTATCCGGCGCGACGGTATTCATCGCGGGTCGTGGGGCGCCCTCGTGATCCGTAGATAGATCTGGATTGCCTTGCTTTGTCCTCCAATACGTCTCGCAAGTCCGGCGCATTCACTCTTGGCTTCGTGCTTTTGGAGCGATGCCGGGGTACGGTCTTGGTGGAGGGCCTGGATGCCTCTCTGTCGCGACCACGGGGTGGTCGGTCGGCCGTATCGTGCACTGGTGATGAAGGTATGTATGCTTCCTCCTCTAATCGGGGGAGCAACTTGCGTCTGGGGTAGCTTTTGGAGGGGCGTTCGAGTTTAAACTCTTCGGCCGCGAGGACCTCGGTCCATCGATCGGCCAGCAGGTCCTGATCAGCTTGAAGCTGCTGCTGCTTTTTCTTTAGGCTATTTGCCGTGGCGATAAGCCTGCGTTTAAAACGCTCTTGTTCGACGGGATCCTCGGGCACGACAAATTCGTCGTCGTTGAGGCTTGCCTCATCTTCGGAGGGAGGTATATAGTTATAATCCTCGACCTCTTCGTCTGCCGCCCTCTCGTGAGGGCTTGCTTCTGCACCCTCCTGCGCTGAGTCTTGCTGGAGGGGATTCTCTTCGGCACTCTCTGGGGTATTATTATCTCCTGTGCCGGAATCTCCATTCTTGCTGTGGCGGGATTTAGAGCAGCGCCGCTGACGCCGGCGCTTGGGCTGTTTCTTTAAGGAATCTGCCTTCGCTGCTTCTTCGCCGTCCCCGTATTTTTGGGGTGTCCACCATGTATATGTCATATGACGAGGTGGTCTTCCAGTGCCCTGTAGGCGCTGGTTCCGGTTCGTCTCCGGCATCGTCGTCCATAGCATCGATGTCTTCGGAGTCATAGTCTAGCATGTCGGTTAGATCGTCGACAGTGGCTACAAAGTGGGTGGTGGGTGGGCTCTGAATTTCTTCGTCGTCCGTATCCCAACCATCCTGGCCATAATCCGGCCAGGACTCTCCCGATAGCGAGAGATGCTTTAGCGAATTTAGGATGTCGCCAAAGGGCGAGTGTTGGAAGATGTCCGCGGCGGTGAATTCCATAACCGGCGCCCGATCAGAGTTGATTGGCAGGGGCACGGGAGGTCCGGGGTCCGGCAAGGAGTCCGGCACCTCGGAGTCACGAGCTTCGCGAGGGACAAGGCTAGTGTTCGGCTCCATCGCCGTGGAAGTTGAAGCCCCCGAGGTGGTGTCCATCCACCGGTCCTCGATCTGGGCGATCGGCTCCGGGCTAAGGGCCGGAGCGGATTCGTGTGCAGCACCAAGGCACTGTTCGGCGGCAGAGCTAGATCATGCCCATTGTAACAGTGCGGCGCGCTTGGCTGTGGCTCGAGCCCGTCGAAGATCAAGTCCCCGCGGATGTCAGCCGTGAAGTTTAGGCTTCCGAATCTGACCTGATGGCCAGGGGCGTAGCTTTCGATCTGCTCCAGACGGCCAAGTGAATTAGCCCGCAGTGCGAAGCCGGTGAATACGAAGATCTGTCCGGGGAGAAAAGTCTCACCCTGGACAGCGTTGTTGATTGAAGATGCCATCGAGCCTATCGGTGACGACACAGAGGAACTCTCAATGAAAGCACCAATGTCGGTGTCAAAACCGGCGGATCTCGGGTAGGGGGTCCCGAACTGTGCGTCTAGGCGGATGGTAACAGGAGACGAGGGACACGATGTTTTACCCAGGTTCGGGCCCTCTTGATGGAGGTAAAACCCTACGTCCTGCTTGATTAATATTGATGATATGGGTAGTACAAGAGTGGATCTACCACGAGATCAAGGAGGCTAAACCCTAAAAGCTAGCCTATGGTATGATTGTTGTAATGTATGTTGTCTCCTACGGACTAAAGCCCTCCGGTTTATATAGACACCGGAGAAGGCTAGGGTTACACAGAGTCGGTTACAATGGTAGGAGATCTTCATATCCGTATCGCCAAGCTTGCCTTCCACGCCAAGGAAAGTCCCATCCGGACACGGGACGGAGTCTTCAATCTTGTATCTTCGTAGTCTTGGAGTCCGGAGGACGATGATAGTCCGGCTGTCCGGACACCCCCTAGTCCAGGACTCCCTCACTCGACTTCACCGAGCAGCGCCGCAGATCCCCTTCGCCGTCGCCGCCACATCAGCTCGTCCCCGACCGCGCCGTCTGGTTCTACGTGACCGCCGTGAGCTCAGCTACCTCTCCATCCTCTCCGTTTGCCTTCTTGTGCACCGTAGCGACTACACGAAGCTCCACTGCACTCGTCGCCGCCACCGCACGTCGCCGTCGTGGCCACAACCATGTTGGCTCGATTCCGAGCACACCTTCGTCCTCACCGCACTCGCAGGAGCCCAAAACACCACCCCACGCGCCTCGCCGTGCCCCCTAGCACCGTGTTCGACCTTCACCGAACTCCGGCGATGTTCCCGGCCACCCCGAGCCCAACCACTGCCACCAAACACCGCGGCTTGCTCCCAGCTACGCGTAGATGCCCTTCGCCGCTCATTTGGTCGCCGGAACGCGTCAATGCACTCTCACCGCCACGTCTGGCCTCGCCGACGGCTAAACGCCGGCGAGTTTGACCCGTTGACCTTGACTGGGTGGGCCCGGGTTGACTCCCCTGAGTCTATGACAAGTGGGACCCTCCCTCTGTTAATTAACTTAGATTAGAACTAACTAAATTTAGTTAGTTTAAATAACTGCTGACATGCGGGACCCACTGGTCAGGTTGACCTGGACGTCCCCTTTGACCACTGACGTCACCCTGACGCACTGCTGACACAATAACTCATTTTCTGGATTTATTCTTTTACAGGAAATTCCAGAAAATGCCCAAAACTTCTAAAATTCATATAAATTCAACCGTAACTCCAAATGAGATAAATTATATATGAAAAATGATCAGAAAAAATCCAATCTATCCATCTGCACTAGTTTCATGCATGTTAGAGCAATGTAACCCTGCTGTTTAGATGAAACAAGTTAATGCACCTTTATGACTTCATATAATGGGTTTGCATTTGAATCTTTGGTTCAAATGGACTCATTTCAATCTGCTCTAGCTTGCATTAGCCCAAAACACATTCATATTGCCATGTCATAGCATGCATCATATTGTTGCATATCTTCATGTGTTGATTGTGTTCGATGTATCTTTCGCGGTAGGTTCTGCCTCCGAGGATACCCACGATTATCCGACTGAAGGGCGGTATCCTACTACCACTCCATCAGGCAAGAAAAACCCCCTTGTTCATTCCGATACAATCCTACTCTCTCGCTCCTGCTCTCTTTTCCTACATTAGGACAACAACGATTCATCTGTTACTTGCTAGGGTAGCTGAACCCCTTTATCCTCTGCATGACCTGTCATTGCCACAGTAAATAGATGAAACCCACTAGCATGAGTAGGAGTTGTTTGAGCCCTATTGTGCCTACTCATTCATGTTTGTTTGTCATGCTTGCTATTGCTTAGAGTTGAGTCAGGTCTGATTCATCGGGGATGAATTAGAGGTGTGTGAACATGTCCTACTATGTGTGAGCTAAGTGTGTGAACACGATTTGGTAAAGGTAGCGGTGAGAGGCCATGTAGGAGTACATGGTGGGTTGTCTCATTGAAGCCGTCCTTAGGAATTGAGTTCTGTGTTTGTGATCCATGATTCAGCTACTACCATGCATTGGGCCCTGAAATATGACCCCGCTCGACTTCTTAATCACCCTTGTCCTCTGTCCAGGAGTTGTAAGTAGTTTCTGGTGTTTGTAGTATGCTGGAGGCCGTGCGCAGCGCTGACCGGAGGGGTGGGCTGTGATGCGGTAGGCACGTGGCACGGTGTACCGGGCGCCCGTTTGGTGTCCCGGGAACCCTGCACACATCATTCGGGGCCGTATGTGGAAACTTCGGCCGGACTCCCTGCGGATGGAACCTGAATAGGCGATAAACCTGGACTAGAGACTTGAATGTTTAGGTAGGTCGTGGTCTACACCCACATCGGCTTTCGCTTGAAGTCTGCCGAGCGCATGTCGTGTGCAGACGCTATGTGGTGGAAACATGTATGAAGAAGTACACCCCTGCAATGTTAACATCATATATTCGAATAGCCGTGTCCGTGGTAAAGGACTTCTGGGTTGCCTATAACAGTTCATAGACAAGTGAAAGTGGATACTCTAAAATACGCAAGATAAGCGGATGGCATTCTCGTAGGGAGACGGGAGCGGATCCATAGTGGTGTATTGATATGGGGAATATGTGGACTCGTGTGCGCCACCTCAAAAGAGTTACTTGCAGTAGTAGTTCAGGATAGCCACCGAGTCAAAGCTGGCTTGCTGCAGTTAAACCCCACCATCCCCTTTGTTGATAATGATGCATATGTAGTTAGTTCTGATGTAAGTCTTGCTGGGTACATTTGTACTCACGTTTGCCTATTTTATGTTTTTGCAGAGAGACTTCAGTCTCGCTAGTAATTCCGTGTGGACTTCGACGTTTAGCCAATTACTTTAGCTACGATCTTGTACCCTCGGCAGGATCTGGTAGATAGTCAGGCTTCTCAGCCTTTTTCTTTTGTAGATGTCTGTACTCAGACATGTTTGAGCTTTCGCTTGTGCTTGACTTGTATGCTCTGAATGTTGGGTCATGAGACCCATGTTTGTAATATCTCGCTCCTCGGAGCCTATTGAATAAAATACTTGAGTCGTAGAGTCATGTTGTGATGCCATGTTGTATTTGCACATATCGAGCATATTGTGTGTATGTTATTGAAATGCTTGGTATGTGTGGGATCTGACTATCTAGTTGTTTATCCTTAGTAGCCTCTCTTACTGGGAAATGTCTCCTAGTGCTTCCACTGAGCCATGGTAGCTTGCTACTGCTCCGGAACACTTAGGCTGGCCGGCATGTGTCCTTCTTTGTTCCTGTGTCTGTCCCTTCGGGAAAATGTCACGCGATGAATACCGGAGTCCTATTAGCCCGCTACAGCCCAGTTCACCGGAGTCCTGCTAGCCCAGTGCTACAGCCTGGATCCACTCGTTGATGACCGACACGTTCGATGCTGGGTCATGGATGCCTGTCCCTGTAAGTTTGTGCCACTTTGGGTTTATGACTAGCCATGTCAGCCCGGGCTCCTTATCATATGGATGCTAGCGACACTATCATATACGTGTGCCAAAAGGCGCAAACGGTCCCGGGCAAAGGTAAGGCGACACCCGTGGGAATACCGTGCGTGAGGCCGCAAAGTGATATGAGGTGTTACATGCTAGATCGATGTGGCATTGAGTCGGGGTCCTGACACGTATCTATAATTTTTGCTTGTTCCATGTTGTTATATTATCATTCTTGGATGTTTTACAATCATTTTATATCAACTTTATATCATTTTTGGGACCAACCTATTGACATAGTGCCCAGTGCCAGTTCCTGTTTTTTGCTTGTTTTTTACTTCGCAGGAATTTAGTACCAAACGGAGTCCAAAGGCAGCAAAACGTTTTGAGGAATTTTTCTAGACCAGAAGACACGTGTTGGGCCAAAGAAGTACCAGAGCGGGGATCTGAGGGGAGCACAACCCACCAGGGTGCGTATGGGGGCCCAGGTGCGCCCTAGTGGGTTGTGCCCACCTCGGCCGCATCCCGCACCACCTCTTTGCTCTATAAATACCCCAAAAATCCAAAAACCCTAGGGGAGTTGACGAAATACAGTTCCACCCGCCGCAAGTTCCAGAACCACCAGATCCAATCTAGACACCATCACGGAGGGGTTCATCATCCTCATTGGTGCCTCTCCGATGATGCGTGAGTAGTTCATTGTAGACCTACGGGTCCGTAGGCAGTAGCTAGATGGCTTCATCTGTCTCTTTTGATTCTCAATACAATGGTCTCTTGGAGATCTATTTGATGTAACTCTTTTTGCGGTGTGTTTGTTGGGATCCTATGAACTTTGAGTTTATGATCAGATCTATTTTATCCATGAAAGTTATTTGAGTTTTGATCTCTTATATGCATGATTACTTATAGCCTCGTATTTATTCTTCGAATCTTTGGTTTAGTTAGGCCGACTAGACCGATTTTTCCTGCCATGGGAAGAGGTGCTTTGTGATGGGTTTGGTCGTGCGGTGTTCTTTCCCAGTGACAGAAGGGGCAGCAAGACACGTATTGATCATTTCTATTAAGGATAACAAGATGGGGCTTATTCCTACATGAATAGATCTTGTCTACATCATGTCATCGTTCTTATTGCATTACTCCATTTTTCCATGAACTTAATACACTAGATGCATGTTGGATAGCGGTCGATGTGTGGAGTAATAGTAGTGCTTCAAAGTAGCACCATGATCTTCATGATAGAGAGTCTCCTATGTTGTCACTTTCATATACTAAGTGGGAATTTTTCATTATAGAACTTGGCTTGTATATTCCAATGATGGGCTTCCTCAAAATGCCCTAGGTCTTCATGAGCAAGCGAGTTGGATGCACACCCACTTAGTTTCTTTTGTTGAGCTTTCATATATTTATAGCTCTAGTGCATCCGTTGCATGGCAATCCCTACTCACTCACATTGATATCTATTGATGGGCATCTCCATAGCCCGTCGATACACCTAGTTGATGTGAGACTATCTTCTCCCTCCTTTTGTCCCCACAACCACCATCTTTTACCACCTTAGTGCTATGTACATGGCTTACGCTCATGTATTGCGTAAGAGTTGAAAAAAGCTGAAGCGCGTTAAAAAGTATGAAACAATTGCTCGGCTCGTCATCGGGGTTGTGCATGATGGGAGTATTTTGTGTAATGAAAATGAAGCATGGCCTAACTGTATGATTTTGTAGGGATAAGCTTTCTTTGGCTATGCTATTTTGATAGGACATGATTATTTGTTAGTATGCTTTGAAGCATTATTATTTTTATGTTTTATAAGCTTTTATCTTGAATCATTTGGATCTGAACATTCGTGCCACAATAAAGAAAATTACATTGAGAATTATGCTAGGTAGCATTCCACATCAAAAATTCTGTTTTTATCATTTACCTACTCTAGGACGAGCAGGAATTAAGCTTGGGGATGCTTGATACGTCTCCAACGTATCTATAATTTTTGATTGTTCCATGCTATTATATTACCCCTTTTGGATGTTTATGGGCTTTATTTTACACATTTATATCATTTTTGGGACTAACCTACTAACCGGAGGCCCAGCCCGTATTGCTGTTTTTTTTGCCTATTTCAGTATTTCAAAGAAAAGGAATATCAAACGGAGTCCAAATGGAATGAAACCTTTGGGAGCGTGATTTTTGGAACGAACGTGATCGAGAGGACTTGGAGTGCAAGTCAAGAAGCAGCCCAGGCGGCAACAAGACAGTAGGGCGCGCCCACCCCCTCTAGGCGCGCCCCCCATCTCGTGGGCCCCTCGGGCGGCCTCCGACGTACTTCTTCCTCCTATATAAGCCTACATACCCCAAAAACATCCAGAGAGCCAATGAAACACAATTTCCACCACCGTAACCTTTTGTATCCGCGAGATCCCATCTTGGAGCCTTCGTCGGTGCTCCGCCGGAGGGGGAGTCGACCTCGGAGGGCTTCTACATCAACACCATAGCCCCTCCGATGAGTTGTGAGTAGTTTACCATAGACCTTCGGGTCCATAGTTATTATCTAGATGGCTTCTTCTCTCTTTTTGGATCTCAATACAATGTTCTCCCCCTCTCTTGTGGAGATCTATTTGATGTAAACTCTTTTTGCTGTGTGTTTGTCGAGATCCGATGAATTTTGGGTTTATGATCAAGTTTATCTATGAGAAATATTTGAATCTCCTATGAATTATTTTATGTATGATTGATTTATCTTTGCAAGTCTCTTCGAATTATCAGTTTGATTTGGCCTACTAGATTGATCTTTCTTGCCATGGGAGAAGTGCTTAGCTTTGGGTTCAATCTTGCGGTGTCCTTACCCAGTGACAGAAAGGGTTGCAAGGCACATATTGTATTGTTGCCATCGAGGATAAAAAGATGGGGTTTATATCATATTGCATGAGTTTATCCCTCTACATCATGTCATCTTGCTTAATGCGTTACTCTGTTCTTTATGAACTTAATACTCTAGATGTAGGCAGGAGTCGGTCAATGTGTGGAGTAATTGTAGTAGATGCAGGCAGGAGTCGGTCCACTTGTCGCGGACGTGATGCCTATATACATGATCATGCCTAGATAATCTCATAATTATTCGCTTTTCTATCAATTGCTCGACAGTAATTTGTTCACCCACCGTAATACTTATGCTATCTTGAGACAAGCCTCTAGTGAAACCTATGGCCCCCGGGTCTATCTTTTATCATATTTGCTTCCAATCTACTTTTATTTGCATCTTTACTTTTTGCATCTATTTTATAAAATACTAAAAATATATTTATCTTATCATACTATCTCTATCAGATCTCACTTTCGCAAGTGGCCGTGAAGGGATTGACAACCCCTTTATTGCGTTGGTTGTGAGTTCTTTGTTTGTTTGTGTAGGTGCGCGGGACTTTTGAGGAGCCTCCTACTGGATTGATACCTTGGTTCTCAAAAACTGAGGGAAATACTTACGCTACTATTGCTGCATCACCCTTTCCTCTTCAAGGAAAACTAACGCAAGCTCAAGACGTAGCAATGGGCTTTAGGGGAAAAAGAGGAGAAGCCACGAGGGCTGGCCGCCCCCCATGGGCCTAGTCCGAATTGGACTAGGGGAGGGGCTGCGCCCCCTCTTTCCTTCTCCTCCCCCTCTCCTTCCTTCCCCCTCCTAGTGGGACTAGGAAAAGGGGAGTCCTACTCACACTAGGAGGAGGACTCCTCCTCCTGGCGCGCCCTACAGGGTCGGCCGGCATCCCCCCTTGCTCCTTTATATACGGGGGAGTGGGGCACCCCAAGACACAACAATTGATCATTGATCTCTTAGCCGTGTGCGGTGCTCCTCTTCACCATATTCCACCTCGGTATTATCATAGCGGTGCTTAGGCGAAGCCCTGCATCGGTAGCATCATCAACACCGTCATCACGCCGTCGTGCTGACAGAACTCTCCCGCAAAGCTCTGCTGGATCGAAGTTCGTGGGACGTCATCGAGCTGAACGTGTGCTGAACTCGGAGGTGTCGTACGTTCGGTACTTGGATCGGTCGGATCGTGAAGACGTACGACTACGTCAACCGCATTGTGCTAATGATTCCACTTTCGGTCTACGAGGGTACGTACCCAACACTCTCCCCTCTCGTTGCTATGCATCACCATGATCTTGCGTGTGCGTAGGAATTTTTTTGAAATTACTACGTTCCCCAACAGTGGCATCCGAGCCATGTTTTATGCGTAGATGTTATATGCACGAGTAGAACACAAGTGAGTTGCGGGCGATACAAGTCATACTGCTTACCAGCATGTCATACTTTGGTTCGGCCGTATTGTTGGATGAAGTGGCCCGGACTGACATTACGCGTACGCTTACGCGAGACTGGTTCTACCGACGTGCTTTGCACATAGGTGGCTGGCGGGTGTCAGTTTCTCCAGCTTTAGTTGAACCGAGTGTGGCTACGCCGGGTCCTTGCGAAGGTTAAAACAGCACTAACTTGACGAAATATTGTTGTGGTTTTGATGCGTAGGTAAGAACGGTTCTTGCTCAGCCCGTAGCAGCCACGTAAAACTTGCAACAACAAAGTAGAGGACTCTAACTTGTTTTTGTAGGGTATGTTGTGATGTGATATGGTCAAGACGTGATGAGATATAAGTTGTTGTATGAGATGATCATGTTTTGTTGAAGTTATCAGCAATTGGCAGAAACCTTATAGTTGTCTCTTTATTCCATAAGATGCAAGCGCCAAATAATTGCTTTACTTTATCGCTATGCGATAGCAATAGTTGCAAGAGCAATAGTTGGCGAGACAACCATGTGACGACACATTGATATAGATCAAGATGATGGAGATCATGGTGTCGATGATGGAGATCATGGTGTCGTTCCGGTGACGATAGAGATCATGACAGTACTTTGGAGATGGAGATCAAAGGCGCAAGATGATCATGGCCATATCATGTCACATATTTTGATTGCATATGATGTTTATCTTTTATACATCTTATTCTGCTTTGATTAACGGTAGCATTATAAGATGATCTCTCAATAAATTTCAAGGTATAAGTGTTCTCCATGAGTATGCACCGTTGCGAAAGTTCTTTGTGCCGAGACACCACGTGATGATCGGGTGTGATAAGCTCTACATTCAAATACAACGGGTGTAAGACAGTTTTGCACACGCAGAATACTCAGGTTAAACTTGACGAGCCTAGCATATGCAGATATGGCCTAGGAACACTGAGGCCGAAAGGTCGAGCGTGACTCATATAGTAGATATGATCAACATAGTGATGTTCACCATTGAAAACTACTCCATCTCACGTGATGATCGGACATGGTTTAGTTGATTTGGATCACGTGATCACTTAGATGATTAGAGAGATGTCTATCTAAGTGGGAGTTCTTAAGTAATACGATTAATTGGACTTTAATTTATCATGAACTTAGTCCTGATAGTATTTTGCAAATAATGTTGTAGATCAATAGCTCGTGCTGTTGCTTCCCTATGTTTTATATGTGTTCCTAGAGAAAACTAAGTTGAAAGATGATAGTAGCAATGATGTGGACTGGGTTCGTAATCTGAGGTTTATCCTCATTGCTGCATAGAAGAATATGTCGTTGATGCACCGCTAGGTGACAAACCTATTGCAGGAGCAGATGCAGACATTATGAACGTTTGGCTAGCTCAATATGATGACTACTTGATAGTTTAGTGCACCATGCTTAATGGCTTAGAATCGGGACTTCAAAGACATTTTGAACGTCATGGACCATATGAGATGTTCCAGGAGTTGAAGTTAATATTTCAAGCAAATACCCGAGTTGAGAGATATGAATTCTCCATCAAGTTCTATAGCTAAAAGATGGAGGAGAATTGCTCAACTAGTGAGCATGTGCTCAGATTGTCTGGGTACTACAATCGCTTGAATCAAGTGGGAGTTAATCTTCCAGATAAGATAGTGATTGACAGAGTTCTGTAGTCACCATCACCAAGTTTGTAGAACTTCATGATGAACTATAATATGCACGGGATGACGAAAACGAATCCCGAGCTCTTCGTGATACTGAAATCGACGAAGGTAGAAATCAAGAAAAAGCATCAAAGTGTTGATGATTGACAAGACCAATAGTTTAAAGAAAAGGGCAAAGGGAAAGAAAGGGAACTTCAAGTAGAATGGCAAGCAAGTTGTCACTCCCGTGAAGAAGCCCAAAGTTAGACCAAAGCCTGAAACTGAGTGCTTCTACTACAAAGGAAATGGTCACTGGAAGCGGAAATGCCCTGAATATTTGGTGGATAAGAAGGATGGCAAAGTGAATAAGGGTATATTTGATATACAGGTTATTGATGTGTACCTTACTAGTGTGTATAGTAGCCCCTGGGTATTTGATACTTGTTCGGTTGCTAAAAATTAGTAACTCGAAATAGGAGTTATAGAATAAACAGAGACTAGTTGAGGGTGAAGTGACGATGTGTGTTGGAAGTTGTTCAAAGATTGATATGATCATCATCGCACACTCCCTATACTTTCGGGATTAGTGTTAAACCTAAATAAATGTTATTTGGCATTTGCGTTGAGCATGAATATGATTTGATCAAGTTTTTGCAATACGGTTATTCATTTAAAGTCAGAGAATAATTGTTGTTCTGTTTACATGAATAAAACCTTCGATGGTCATACACTCAATGAAAATAGTTTGTTGGGTCTCGTTCGTAGTGATACACAAATTCATAATATTGATGCCAAAAGATGCAAAGTTGATAATGATAGTGTAACTTATTTGTGGCACTGCCGTTTGGGTCATATCGGTGTAAAGCGCATGAAGAAACTCCATAAAGATGGACTTTTGGAATCACTTGGTTATGAATCATTTGATGCTTGCGAACCGTGCCTTTTGGGCAAGATGACTAAAACTCCGTTCTCCGGAACAATGGAACGAGCTACTGACTTGTTGGAAATAATACATACTAATGTATGCTGTCCAATGAGTGTTGATGCTCGTGGCGGGTATCGTTATTTTCTGACCTTCACAGATGATTTGAGCAGATATGAGTATGTCTACTTAATGAAGCACAAGTCTGAAACATTTGAAAAGTTCAAAGAATTTCAGAGTGAAGTGGAGAATCATCGTAACAAGAAAATAAAGTTTCTACAATCTGATCGTAGAGGAGAATATTTGAGTTACGAGTTTGGCCTTCATTTAAAAACAATGTGGAATAGTTTCACAGCTCACGCCACATGGAACACCACAGCGTAATGGTGTGTCCGAACGACGTAACCACACTTTATTGGATATGGTGCAATCTATGATGTATCTTACCGATTTACCACTATTGTTTTGGGGTTATGCATTAGAGACAGCTGCATTCACTTTAAATAGGGCACCATCAAAATCCGTTGAGATGACGCCTTATGAACTGTGGTGTGGCAAGAAACCAAAGTTGTCGTTTCTTAAAGTTTGGGGCTGCGATGCTTATGTGAAGAAGTTTCAACCTAATAAGCTCGAACCCAAATTGGAGAAGTGTGTCTTCATAGAATACCCAAAGGAAACTGTTGGGTACACCTTTTATCACAGATCCGAAGGCAAGATATTCGTTGCTAAGATGGATCCTTTCTGGAGAAGGAGTTTCTCTCGAAAGAAGTGAGTGGGAGGAAAGTAGAGCTTGATAAGGTAATTGTACCTTCTCCCGAATTGGAAAGTAGTTCATCACAGAAATTAGTTCCAGTGATTGCTACACCAGTTAGTGAGGAAGCTAATGATGATGATCATAAAACTTCAAATCAAGTTACTACAAAACCTCATAGGTCTTCCAGAGTACGGTCCGCACCAGAGTGGTACAGTAATCCTATCCTGGAAATCATGTTACTAGACCATGATAAACCTACAAACTATGAGGAAGCGATGATGAGCCCAGATTCCGCAAAATGGCTTGAGGCCATGAAATCTGAGATGGGATCCATGTATGAGAACAAAGTGTGGACTTTGGTGGAGTTTCCCGATGATCGGCAAGCCATATTGTATAAATGGATCTTCAAGAGGAAAACAGACACTGATAGTAGTGTTACTATCTACAAAGCTCGACTTCTCGCAAAAAGTTTTTCGACAAGTTCAAGGTGTTGAATACGATGAGTTTTCTCACTCGTATCGATGCTTAAGTCTGTCTGAATCTTGTTAGCAATTGCCACATTTTATGAAATCTAGCAAATGGATGTCAAAACTGCATTCCCTAATGGATTTATTAAACAAGATTTGTATATGATACAGCCAGAAGGTTTTGTCAATCCTAAAGGTGCTAACAAAGTGTACAAGCTCCAGTGATCCATCTATGGACTGGTGCAAGCATCTCGGAGTTGGAATATACGCTTTGATGAGTTTATCAAAACATATAGTTTTATACAGACTTGTGGTGAAGCCTGTATTTACAGGAAAGTGAGTGGGAGCACTACAGCATTTCTGATAAAGTATATGTGAATGACATATTGTTGATCAAAAATAATGTAGAATCTTCTAGAAAGCATAAAGGAGTATTTGAAAGGAGTTTTTCAAAGAAAGACCTCGGTGAAGCTGCTTACACATTGAGCATCAAAATCTATAGAGATAGATCAAGATGCTTGATAAGATTTTTCAATGAGTACATACCTTGATAAGTTTTTGAAGTAATTCAAAATGGAACAGTCAAAGAAGGAGTTCTTGCCTATGTTGCAAGGTGTGAAGTTGAGTAAGACTCAAAACCCGACTATGGCAGAAAATAGAAAGAGAATGAAAAGTCAATCCCTATGCCGAAGTCATAGGTTCTATAAAGTATGCTATGCTGTGTACCAGACCTATTGTATACCTTGCTCTGAGTTTGGCAAGGGAGTACAATTTTTATCTAAGAGTAGATCACTGGACAGTGGTCAAGAATATCCTTTGTCGATGTACAAAAGTAGGGGCTCTCCTTTTGACCCCTTTACTTGTGCACGGGCAGTCAGAGCCATGCACCACAGCCGCACATAGTAGGACAAAGGAGGGGAGCCGGAGAGAAGCCGAAGGCACAAGACAATCAGCACAATGCCAAAGACCGAGACCACAGAGAGCAGATGGACAAAGCAGGTTTCCCCGGCAAGACCCTTGCCGAGGCGGCTCGCCCACACCAGCGGAGTGAGCCACCCTTGAACCCACGGTCTCCAACACCATCAACTACGTTGGGCCAGGGCTCGAGAGGCACCTCCATGGTGGCATGCAGATCTTTGTGAAGACAAAGAATATTCAAGATCAGATGAGGATTGGAAGGCAACGATCCTCAACAAGATCATTGCCGAGAAAACCCGCAAGACCCCCGGCAAGATCCTTGCCGGGGACGATAGCGCCACGGCAAGACCCTTGCCGGGCCACCCAGCAAGGCCCTTGCTAAGGGCGTCAGCGGGGCCACCACCAGGCCCGCGCCAGTCAAGTCTCCACCGCCGTTCACATGCAGCTGCCAGCCCAACCAGCTGGGCAGGCACCTGCATGGCAACATGCGGCTTCCAGGCCAACTCAGCACACGCCTGTGTGGCAGCATGCAGATCTTCATGGAGGCTCCACCACCGTGCCACCTCAGCTGCTTGCCTGCCTACATGGCGCCACATGCATCGCTGGCCAAGGCGCGTGTCGAAGCGAGGAGGAGTGGCGACGGATGGGACGGGCCTCGCTCTCGTCCCCGTTAAATCAAGAGGACACCTAAGCTACGCACTAAATGCGTCTTGTCCTGTAATACGAGCGATAAGCTCATAGCACTGTAGGACTTTCCACCTCCTGTGTGCCACTGTGGCAGCCCCTTTCGACTATAAAAGGGGGTCCATGCCGTACTAGAGAGGGATTCGGCTTTTTTGAACGACGCAAACACCGTAGCTAGTTCAAGAGCTGAAGAACACTCAATACATCCACCAAAGCAGGACTAGGGTTTTACGCATCCTCGCGGCCCGAAACTGGGTAAACGATCCTTGTGCTGACTGCTAATTCTGCTCTTCTCACAACCCCGCGCCCTGCAACCGCAGAAGGGATCCTCATGATCCCATAGGTGTCATTTCCCACCGACATCTTTGGCGCACCAGGTAGGGGCGCAATTGTGAGAATCTGGTCTGGTAGTTGGCCTAGCAGTTCTTCATCATCGGTACCGGTGCGGACCAGTAGCGGGCCAGTCGCGGAGAGAACCCGTGGCGCGGCCCGCGAACATCCACATCACCCTGGCAGTCCAAGCCTGGTGAGCGGCGTCGTTCGTACGCCAGACTACGAGCCACGCGTCGCGAACTCCAGAGACGGAGTTGGGGCCCCCGCAGGCGGCACGGGTCCCTCCAGGGGCATCGTCGTGCCGCCAGACGGCGGCACGGAAACCTCCAAGACACCAACACCGGTGCCCATGGCGCGCTCTTCTCAGGTCGTGTGCAATGAGCAATGCCGCCCTGCTGGTGACCCTGGGCGCCGCCCTGGGAAGAGTCCCATGTGCCCTTCCCACGATGAGGAGGTCCAGCATGCACGCCGAGGTGCTAGCGGAGGGGGCGGACGGCTGCGGGGCCGTGATGGGGCTCCTTATAACGCGTTTAGAAGTCGAAGCGCATCACGGTCCACATAGCTTTCGCCGCCGCCCACGCCAGCAGAAGCCCTAGCACGCGCGCAGCTACTCCTCGACTTTCCTCCCACTGCGGAGAAGCTTGACGAATGAAGGGCCGCCGTCCGGAGCCTCATCGGCATCGCTAACAATGATGAGTTGTGCCCGGCGGGACCCGTAGGCTGTCGCTCCGTCGAGCCACCGCATGCCAGCGGAGGTCGGGCCGGAGGTGATGCGGCCATGGTGCACTCCCCTCCTCCATACCGGCCACCGCGGGTGTCGGTCCGTCGCGATGACGCTCGTGATGATATCTCCATAGAGTCGTCCGACCCGCGAACCCACCGCGACCAACGTCAAGTTCTTCGGGAGCGAGCTCATGAAGACGCTCGAACCACCATCGAGCGCCGGCGTGACGCGCGCCACCAGTCGGACAGGCGGGCAGGGCCCACTACGGACCACCTAGCACCGGGAGGCTACGGTGGCCTACCCTACGAGCTGGGTTGTCCGGCTTTCACCCGTGAGCTACGGCAGTTCTAGTGGCCCTCCCACCGCATGTTCAAGCCCGATGTTGGCTAGAAGTACAATGGCAAGACTCACCCGTCGGAGTTCCTCAGCATCTACACCATCGCGATGCAAGCTGCTGGGGCCCGCGACGATAAGGTGCTTTCCAATTACTTCCCGTTGGCACTCAAGCCCAATGTTATGTCATGGTTGATGCACTTGCCGGTGGACTCCATTTCTTCTTGGGCGGATTTGTGTCATGAGTTTGTTGGCGCCTTTACTGGAGGCCACCAAGCTCATGGCCAAGCGAGCGACTTGCACATCATCCCCCAGAAAGAAGGAGAAAACTTGCGTAAGTACATCCAAAGGTTTAGCCGAGTGCAGTACAACATTCCCGACGTTCATCCTGCTGCCATGATCAGTGCATTCCATCAGAATGTGCGCAAGCGCAAGATGCGTGAGGAGCTGGTGATGAACAAGGTCAAGGATGTGGCCGAGCTTTATGTTCTAGCCGATCGGTGCGCTCGCGCTGAAGAGGGAAGGAAATACCCCGGTGAAGACACCGGCGCGAAACCGACTCCATGGATGATACCGCCACGCCGGCGAAGAAGGGACGGCGCCGTAACAGGAAGCGCAAGGGCAAGACTGTGCTTGCCTTCGAGGGGTCCGATGATACTGGCGCCACCAAGAAACCCAAGGTGAGTGTCCCCTGCAAGGAGGTTGCCAGGTGTGTCACTTGCCAGGCCTTGGCGGCTGCCGATAAGCCAGGGGGCTCCGACAAGAAGTATTGCAAGATCCACCGCACCAAGGGCCATGACCTCCAGAACTGCCAGCAAGTGGAGCTGCTCGCTGAGAAGCAGAAAGCCGAGTATGAGCGGCGGGACAAGGAGAAGGTACAAGAGGGTGCCGAGGGATCCGGCAAGAAGCATGGCAGCCAAGGAGGCCGCCACGGCAAAGATAATCAGCAGGAGAGGCCCGCCCGGGGCCGCGACAAGAAGCAGGAAGATGATGATCACGACGAGGACGGTGAGTCCGGCGACCACGAGTTCCAGAAAGCCACAGAAGCCATGTGCGTCGATGGTGGCGCCTCGCTGCATACATCCCACTGCCAGCTCAAGCAGTGGGCGCGTGAGATTACAGCGGTGGAGCCGTCGTTCGATGCACGGAAGCCACTGAAGTGGTCCAGCACACCTATCATCTTCGACGCCGTGGACCATCCGACCGCACTACTGCGGTCGGGTGCTTGCCATTGTTGGTTTCACCAACAATCCGCAACATCAAGGTGACAAAGATGCTGGTTGACGGCGGGGCCGGTCTGAACTTGATCTCGCCTGTTGTGATCAAGAGGCTGCAGATCCCTGATGGAGACCTCAACGGGACGGGCACGTTCCAAGGGGTCAACCCGGGGAGGAGCCAGCTGAAGGGAAAGGTCATGTTGCTTGTGACGTTTGGAGGCGAGCTGAACTACAGGACGGAGAGGCTAATCTTTGATGTGGCCGAGTGTCCCACCCAATATGCGACCCTATCCAAGAGGAACTCGAAGGTCCCACCAAGGATAGAACCGCATATTGATATGCTTTTGCAAGGTGGATATCATTACATCAACATTACATAATAGATGGGGATACATACAAGAGGCATAGAATGCCACACAAATACAACATCATCTTACATAAGAGCACCATCCGACTACGGATGAAACACAGACAGAAACTCAAACGACATCCACCTTGCTAGCCCAGGCTGCCGACCTGGAACCTATCCCATGATCGAAGAAGAAGCAAAAGAAGAACTCCAAAACAAGCAAACATCGCTCTCGTGTTATGATCATCGCATAAACCTGTACCTGCAACTGTTGTTGTAGTAATCTGTGAGCCACGAGGACTCAGCAATCCCATTACCATGGGTATCAAGACTAGCAAAGCTTAATGGGAAAGGAAGGGGTAAAGTGGTGAGGTTGCAGCAGCGACTAAGCATAATATGGTGGCTAACATACGCAAATAGGAGCGAGAAGGGAAGCAATGGAACGGTCGTGAAGCTATCAATGATCAAGAGGTGATCCTGAACTCCTACTTACGTCAAACATAACCCAAAACCGTGTTCACTTCCTGGACTCCACCGAAAAGAGACCATCACGGCTACGCACGCGGTTGATGCGTTTTAATTCGTATCTGGTGTCAAGTTATCTACAACCGGACATTAACAAATTCCCATCTGCCACATAACCGCGGGCATGACTTTCGAAAGATAATACCCTGCAGGGGTGTCCCAACTTAGCCCATGATAAGCTCTCATGATCAACAAAGGATATACCTTCTCGCAGGAAGACCCGATCAGTCTCGGAATCCCGGTTTACAAGACATTTCGACAATGGTAAAACAAGACCAGCAAAGCCGCCCGAATGTGCCGACAAATCCTGATAGGAGCTGCACATATCTCGTTCTCAGGGCACACCGGATTGTCCAAACTTCCGGTAGGCCATTCCAGAGTTGCCCCTGGTGGCCACCGGCGGCTAACAGGTTGGACAACCACTCACGACGAGCACTGGCCCAGGGGGGTAAATAAAGATGACGCTCGGGCTCCGGAAACCCAAGGGAAAAAGGGCTAGGATTTAGGCTAGAGCGAGATAAGACTGAAAGGATTTAGGCAGCACTCCGGCTAAAACATGGAGGATAGAACACGAGCTTGAGAGGATGGAATGATACTTGATGAAGACATGACACAAAACCTCCGGAAAGAATTGAAAAAAAATTGAATGAAAAGAACGGAGAAGAAAATGACAACTTGTGCCATGAATGGAATTGAAAACATGTTTAGAAGCAATGATTGAACGGAGTTGTTGGAAATTCAACACCAAAAGAATTGCTTGTTGTGGACTTATAGATAACATCTCAAAAAATTTGAGGTGATAACCGGCCACGAGCAGAAAAGATGGAAAAGATGAGAAGAACGAAGAAATGCAAAACTCCATTTCAGACGAATACGGAGAATTAAATGCACTTTGAGACGCAAGAAAAAGGATACTTGAGCTCCTTCGATTAGAATCTTGATGAACTCTTTGAATAATGAATTAAATCATGAAGAACCACCATGAAGAACTCGGATGACAAAAAAAAGGATGATGGGATAGAATGAAGGATGAAATAATAAGATGAGCCTTGCGATGATTTAGATGGAGGTTCCGACGAGATGGCCGAGGAAATTTGAACTCCGGAAATTAAAAGATGAAAACACTTGGAACTGGAATTTATTCCTCAGGAACAAACTCTGAAGGAAGGGATTAAACACTTTGAGGAAATAAGAATAAGATTTATGTTATGCTTATCCTCATCAAATTTAATTGATGACAACCGGATTTGGCATGCAACTTATTCTTCTTGAAAAGGATTAAGGGGTAAGCCACAAAACTTGAGAAAGTCTTCATGAACCACTGGTAGGATTGGAAAGAACGAATGAATTAAAATGATAATAAAGGAAAAAGAATCTTGAACGAACCACCGTAAGAATTCGAACATGACTAATGAAAGAGACTGAACCACCGGGAAGAATTAGAAGCACCAAGATACTTGAGGGAATTTAGAGAGACGAGAACGTAGAGATCGCGAACTGATTGAAGAATACTTGAATGAAGCACTGGAAGAATATTGAGGTGAACGAAGGGGCACGGATATAGAATAATTTGGAGAACGAATCTGAAAACTTAGAATGAAGAAATATTCCGAAATGATGACCTCCGGATGATCGAGAGGGAAACAACTCCTACAGTACTCCGGATGGGTAAGAAAAGAATATCTGACGAATGGAATAATTCGAGAGGATAAAATGAAGCTAGAACCATGAATCTTCGAGAGAAACAGACAAGATTTAGAGGAAAAACTCTTCTTCGGTCTTCAAATGACGACGGGAAACACCACCAAAATTACTGAGATACTCTGGGAGAATGAAAAGCAAAGAGGTTGAGCCAAATATGAAATGATTTGAAATCGATCTTGGAAAGGCATCTGACATATGAGATTCATTCTTACGTCACCCTTGAAAATAATTGAGAATAACTCCGGGGGAATTAGAAGAGTCAGGTAAGATCCTGGGAAAAGACTTGTGGGTTAGGGCCCACTAAAAGAAAACACCATTGGAAAGGTTTGTTGAAGAGCTAGATGATGCACCGGAATGATTGAAATATTTGAATGAGATGACAACCTCGAATTAATTCAAACACAAACGAATCTCCTGAGATGTCTTCCGAACTCCGGAATGATTGAATGGCGAGAGGCAAACGAGCAAGGAGAACACTTGATCCAACGAAAAGAATATGATCAACCCCAAAAAAAACTTGAATCGAGTCCACCAGAAAAGAAAAAGAGATGAAGAATGACAAACAAAACGAGAATTCACCGGTTGAAACAATTGAGGGAAGACTGAAGAGGCTCCACACGAATGAAATTGATGCTCGGAAGAGACTCAATCTCTGGGAAGAAGAGGGTGGGAGGGCGGGAAAACGAAGGCAACTTGGAAGGGGGAACCGACGAATATCTTGAAGAGAAAACACCGGTTGAAATCATTGAGGAAAGAAAGCAAAGACTTCGCACGAGTAGGATGGATACTCGATTACGGACTTCATTCGAGAAGAAAAAGGGGTGGGTGGGTGGGAAAAATAAAACAATTGAGGATTGAACTTGGCAAGAGGCTCGAGTCAACTTGACGAGAAATGCATCGGATAAAAGAGCTGAGAACCAACGAGCGAAAAACTAACCGCATGATCCTATAGAAAAATTTGAAGTGAAGAGGAGTAATTCAAAACACCTACGTCGCGATTCCTCACCAGAGCGGCGAAGGGGGCTGAGGAGTAAAAAGAATCCTACTCTCCGATATAACTAGACTCCGAAAACAGTTTTCTTCTAGACTCAACAACGGCCAAACTACACGATCAATCAAGGGGGCTCCTAGGGGCGGTCGAGGCTCTGATACGAACTTGTCACGCCCAATATGCGACCCTATCCAAGAGGAACTCGAAGGTCCCACCAAGGATAGAACCGCATATTGATACGCTTTTGCAAGGTGGATATCATTACATCAACATTACATAATAGATGGGGATACAGACAAGAGGCATAGAATGCCACACAAATACAACATCATCTTACATAAGAGCACCATCCGACTAATGATGAAACACAGACAGAAACTCAAACGACATCCACCCTGCTAGCCTAGGCTGCCGACCTGGAACCTATCCCCTGATTGAAGAAGAAGCAAAAGAAGAACTCCAAAACAAGCAAACATCGCTCTCGCGTCATGATCATCGCATAAACCTGTACCTGCAACTGTTGTTGTAGTAATCTGTGAGCCACGAGGACTCAGCAATCCCATTACCATGGGTATCAAGACTAGCAAAGCTTAATGGGAAAGGAAGGGGTAAAGTGGTGAGGTTGCAGCAGCGACTAAGCATAATATGGTGGCTAACATATGCAAATAAGAGCGAGAAGAGAAGCAACGGAACGGTCGTGAAGCTAGCAATGATCAAGAGGTGATCCTGAACTCCTACTTACGTCAAACATAACCCAAAACCGTGTTCACTTCCTGGACTCCGCCGAAAAGAGACCATCACGGCTACACACGCGGTTGATGCATTTTAATTCGTATCTGGTGTAAAGTTATCTACAACCGGACATTAACAAATTCCCATCTGCCACATAACCGCGGGCATGGCTTTCGAAAGATAATACCCTGCAGGGGTGTCCCAACTTAGCCCATGATAAGCTCTCGCGATCAATGAAGGATATACCTTCTCCTAGGAAGACCCGATCTGTCTCGGAATCCCAGTTTACAAGACATTTCGACAATGGTAAAACAAGACCAGCAAAGCCGCCCGAATGTGCTGACAAATCCTGATAGGAGCTGCACATATCTCGTTCTCAGGGCACACCAGATTGTCCAAACTTCCGGTAGGCCATCCCAGAGTTGCCCCTGGTCGTCACGGGCGGTTGACAGGTTGGACCAACACTCACGACGAGCACTGGACCAGGGGGGGGGGGGTAAATAAAGATGACCCTCGGGCTCCGGAAACACAAGGGAAGAAGGGCTAGGTGAGGCAAATGGTAAAACCAAGGTTGGGCCTTGCTGGAGGAGTTTTATTCAAAGCGAACTGTCAAGGGGGTCCCATAAATCACCCAACCACGTAAGGAACGCAAAATCTGGGAACATAACACCGGTATGACGGAAACTAGGGCGGCAAGAGTGGAAGAAAACACCAGGCATAAGGCCGAGCCTTCCACCCTTTACCAAGTATATAGATGCATTAATAATATAAGAGATATTTTGATATCCCAACATAATCCTGACCACCATGGAGCAATCTTCAACTTCACCTGCAACTAACAACGCTATAAGAGGGGCTGAGCAAAGCGGTAACATAGCCAAACAATGGTTTGCTAGGAAGGGTGAAAAGGTTAGGGGCTGACATGGCAATTTGGGAGGCTTGAAGAGCAAAAGATAGGTAGCGCAGCAAAGCGATAGAACGAAGCAACTAGCATAGCAATGATAGTAGTGAGATCCAGGGTAGCGGTCATCTTGCCTGAAATCCCGCAAGGAAGAAGAACGAGTCCATGAAGAAGATGAAGCCACGAAGACGAACCAAGCGTAGACGAACGAATCCTCACGATCGCAACGAAACAGGAACTACCGAGACATGATGCACAACAAGCATGATGCACAACAAGCATGATGCTTGACGAAGCTACATGAGGCTACTCATGGCAAGAGATGATGCATACAAGAGCAACACATCAAAACAAGTTTAAATGAGGCCAGGAACAACATATAACAAATCCGGTAGGTCCTCATATGCAAGTTTCAAAGTTGGTCCAGATCTGAACAAACATTAAGTTGAAGTTGTTAAACAGAAAGTTAAAGGTCACCAAGAGGATCTACATGAAATTCTAGTCAAGTTACATATAAAGTTCATTTAATTTGGAGCTACGGCCTAGAAGATATGAGCAAAACAAGTCAAACATGGCATTGATGCTAAATGCATCTAAACATCAAGTAAACACCTCAAAACAAGGATGCAACATGATAATATGAAACTTCATGCAAAATCAAGCAAGTTTCATATAGAGCACACTCAAAACGGAGCAACGGTTCAACACATACACTCTATACAAGTTTAAAGGACAAGCTTTCCAAAACGGCAACTAGGCATCTAGCAAGCATCAAAACAATATGCTACAGCACCTCAACATAAGAACAAAAGGCATGGGCATGAAGTACAGGTAAAGCATGACAAAACAAGAAATCATTAAAACATGCTCAAAAGGACATGGCAAGATTGCAAATTATAACAGTTTCAGGCTTAGCAGAAATAACAACAGGTTGCAATGTTTAGAGCTATCAAACAACATGCTACAGGAATTTAACATGGAAAACAAAGGCATGTAATGAATCTACTAATTGCATGTAACAAAAGTCCCTTACTGACCATGAGCCAAAAGGGCACAGAAAATATGATGACACCCATGTAAACATGGCAAATGATATGACAGATTCAGACATGGCAGGAACAACAATAAGTAGGCATGTTGGTGAGCTTGTGCCACTCACCACAGAGCAATACATGGCATGGCAATGTGACCAACAGTAAGAAGACATGTTTATGAATCAAAACATGGCAAGAGCAGTCCATAGCATGATTGGATCACTAACAACAATCATGGCAACATTGAACTTAATGTTAACAGGCTGACAACAACAATATTTAGCAATTTTGGAGCAAGCTTACAACAAGCTACAGCAGGCTATAAATGCAACCAGGGGCATGAATGGATAGATCATAACATGTATAACAAAACATCCTTAGAGAACATCTCCAGATTATGCATAGAATGACTTGTAGAAGCAGGTTTACATAGCATCATAATATAACAGATTCAGCCTAGCAAAACAGCAACATCAAGTACCCTACTTCACGAGCTCTATGCACTCACTAAAAGGCTCACAAAAATACATGGATTGCACCACTGTGAAGATGGCATGATGTATCACAAAACACATGCAGAGCTCATGCTCATAGGATACACACACAAAATGCAATGAAAAAGACAAATCAGCAAGTTATAACAGTTTCAGCAGATTAACATCATATAGCACTCTTGTAACGATGATTCGTGCATCAAGATGATCTCAAACAAGCATGGCACAATGGAACAAAATGAAGAGAATCTCATGATGAACAATTCTATATATTACATGCACGAAAGTGAGCAGAATGCATGGAATTATGATGCGATGAATATGCTAACATAATGCAAGATTTTCAGAGACGGTGGAATTTATACCCCGCGAAAACTGGACGGAGAAGACCCGGGATGGAGAGATCCAGGGGCGGGGCAGGAGTTTGGTTCGGGGGACGGGTTGATCTCATCCACCCCGACCCGATCGGGCGAGGAGGCGGCGCCGGCGAGCTTGGACGCCGGCGACGGAGGTGATCCGGCGGCGGGGAAGGCCGGCCGGCGTGGGGACGGCGCGGGGCATGGTACTGGGCGTGGGAGGCGGCGAGGGTCGGCTGGCAGGGCGCCTGCGGAGGCGCGCGGTCACGGGCGGAGGGCGCGGTGGCTCCGGACGCCGGCGGGAGGAGCAGGGACGGCGCGTCGGGCGGCGGGGAGGCGCCGGCGGGGCGCGGTCCGGCGAAGGGGCGGCGGAGCGGGGCAGTCGGGGAAGGCACGTGGGACCCGGGCGCTCGGGCCAGCGGCGGCGGCGGACGGGCCCCCGGCGGCGGGGTCGGCGAGGCGGGACGGTGGCCGGAGCAAGGGGCAGCGTGGGGATGCACCGTCGGCGAAGTCCCAGGCGGCGGAGGCGGCGCCGGCCTGTGGGCGCGGGGGCGAGGAGGCGACGGGCTTCGCGGGCGGCCGACGGGCTCGGGCGGGCCGCGCTTGGGCCATGCGGGCCCTCGGCGGCTGCCGGCGGCGGGGAATCCGGGGAGGACACGTGGCGACGGAGTGGCTGAGGGCGGCGGCGGACATGTCCGGCGGCGGGGGAAGTTTTTCCGTTGGCGCGGAGGGAAGAAGGCTAGGGTTTGGACCCGAGATTTCGGGGGAGAGGGCATTTATATAGGTAGAGGGAGCTAGGAGACTCTGGAGCACGGTTTTCGCCCACACAATCGTGACCGAACGACCGAGAGCATGGAGGGGGTTTGGATGGGTTATTGGGCTGATTTGGAGGGGTGTTGGGCTGCACACAAAAGAGGCCTTTGCGGTTACCCGGTTAACCGTTGGAGTATCAAACGACCTCCAAATGGCACGAAACTTGACAGGCGGTCTACCGGTGGTGTACCAAGGCCGCTTGGCAAACCTCGGTCCATTCCGAGAACGTTTAATACCCGCACACGAAAAGAGGCAAAAGGGGGCGTCGGGGGACATAGGAGTGCCAGATTGCAAAACGGACAACGAAGAAAATGCTCGGATGCAAGAGACGAACATGGATGCAAAATGAGATGCACATGATGACATGGCAATATGCAACACGCTAGCAAATGACATGGCAATGACGGTGAATAACTGGAAGACACCTGGCGCATCGAATCCGGGGCGTTACACCGAGATCCCCTTGCCCTAAAACGGGATCCTTAGCCGCCCGGCGCTAGCCAAGTTCATGGCGGCTTCACATTACGCCTACAACACGCTAAATATGCCCAGGCTGATGAACATCATCACTGTCCCCTCCGACAAGAAAGATGCGTTGCTTTGAGCTGACCAACTCTACCGGGAAGCAGTCGCAGCAGCTGCCGCCAAAGCACCTGCTCCTGCCGACGGAGTCCTGGGAGGGAAAAAGACCGGCGAGACCCCTCTCACCCACTCTGGCAAGCGCACCTCTTCGGGGTGTTGTGCTCCTGTTGAGGACGTGCCAGAGAGCTCCACCGGCAAGAGCAACAAGTCCAGAGCTGCACCACTAGAGACCAATAAGGTGCCCGTTAAGGAGGACGGCATAGGGGGGGGGAGCTTTTACCATAAGCTCCACCCTCGACAGCAAATAGGAAAGAGAGCTCATCACTTTCCTACGGGTGAATGTTGATGTGTTTGCATGGCAAGCCTCCGACATCCCCGGCGTTCCCAGGGAAGTGACTGAGCACCATCTTGTTGTCTGTCCTCATGCACAGCCCGTAAAGCAGACGGTCAGGAAGCAAGCTCTGGAGAGGCAGGAGTTCATCATGGAGGAGATCAGAAAACTAGAGGCAGCAGGCTTGGTAAGGGGGGGTGCTCCATCCGACGTGGTTGGCCAACCCGGTATTGGTGCACAAGGCAAACGGGAAGTGGAGACTGTGTATTGATTACACAGACATCAATAAGGCTTGTCCAAAGGATCCCTTCCCGTTATCGCGCATCGACCAAATTGTTGACTCCTCGACTTGGTGTGACCTGTTATCATTCCTTGACGCCTACTCAGGGTACCACCAGATCTTCATGACAAAAGAAGACGAGGAGGAGATAGCGTTCATCACCCCATGTGGTACGTATTGCTTTTTACGGATGCCTTTTGGGTTGAAGAGTGCTGGCTCAATCATTGCAAGAGCAGTCCAAATTGGTTTTGAGCCCCAGCTACATAGAAATACAGAAGCTTATATGGATGACATAGTGGTAAAAACCAAGGACAAAGCAACACTTGTGCAAGATCTAGAGGAAACATTTGCAAACCTGCGCAAGATCAACCTCAAGTTGAACCCTGAGAAGTGTGTCTTCGGTGTCCCGTCCGGCAAGCTTCTCGGGTTCTTTGTGTCGCATCGCGGAATTGAGGCAAACCCAGATAAGATCAAGGCCACCGAGCAGATTGAGGCACCTAAACGGATCAAAGACGTGCGTCTGCTCACTGGCTGCGTTGCCGCCATGAGCAGATTCATCTCCAAGTCCGCGGAGCGTGCCCTTCCTTTTTTCAAGGTCTTGAAGAAGACGGGCCCAATGGAGTGGACCCCGGAGGCCGAGGCAGCGCTGCAGAACTTGAAGAAGTACCTTTCCTCTACCCCAGTGCTGGTTGCGCCCAAACCATAAGAACCGTTGCTGCTGTATCTAGAAGCAACGAATCAAGTGGTTAGCGCCGCACTAGTGGCGCAGAGAGAGGTCGACGAAGAGGCAGCGGCAGAGTCAACGGATGGCGAGCCGGAACCCTCCCCGGCAGGGCTAGGTCCTGGCAAGACCAAGTCCCCGGCGGAGGCTGACGCTAGTGCGACAGGGCCCGCGCGACTGAGTGAAGTGGCACAGAGGAAGAAAATGGTGCAGCACCCAGTTTACTTCGTCAGCTCCCTCTTGCAGGGGGCTAGGTCGACGTACTCAGGTGTGCAAAAATTGCTCCTCGGCCTCCTTATGGCCTCGAGGAAGCTGTGTCATTACTTCCAAGCGCACGAGATCACCGTGGTCACCCGCCTCTCATTGCAACGGATACTACATAACCCAGATGCAATGGGGAGGATCGTGGAATGGGCCCTGGAGCTGTCAAGTTTCGATTTAAAGTTCGAAAGCACCTCAACGATTCAGAGCAGAGTCTTGGCGAAGTTCGTTGCAGAATGGACCTTGATGCCCGATGAAGAGGTACAGGAGACCACTCTCCCCGGCAAGGAAATGAGCCGCAACTAGACCATGTACTTTGATGTGGCTTTTTCGCTGCAAGGTGCCGGTGCTGGTGTGCTGCTTGCCGCACCCACCGGAGAGCACCTCAAGTATGTCGTCCAAATGCACTTTCCCCGGGAGATGTCAACCAACAACATCGCGAGTACGAGGGCTTGCTTGCCGGTCTCAGGATTGCGGTGGACCTCGGAGTCAAAAAGCTCATCGTCAGGGGTGATTCGCAGCTCGTCGTCAAGCAGATCAACAAAGATTTGTTGGGGAACGTAGTAATTTCAAAAAAATTCCTACGCACACGCAAGAACATGGTGATGATATAGCAACGAGAGGGGAGAGTGTTCGTCCACGTACCCTCGTAGACCGTAAGCGGAAGCGTTAGCACAACGCGGTTGATGTAGTTGTACGTCTTCACGATCCGACCGATCCAAGCACCGAACGTACGGAGCCTCCGAGTTCAGCACACGTTCAGCTCGATGACGATCTCCGGCCCTCCGATCCAGCAAAGGCTCCGGAGATGAGTTCCGTCAGCACGACGGTGTGGTGACGATGATGATGTTCTACCGGCGCAGGGCTTCGCCTAAACTCCGCGACGATATGACCGAGGTGGAATATGGTGGAAGGGGGCACCGCACACGGCGAAGGAACGATCCGTAGATCAACTTGTGTGTTCATGGGGTGCCCCCTGCCCCCGTATATAAAGGAGGGAGGGAGGAGGAGGCCGGCCCTAGGAGGGGCGCACCATGGGGAGTCCTACTACCACCGGGAGTAGGATTCCCCCTTTCCTAGTCCAACTAGGAGTCCTTCCATGTAGTAGGAGTAGGAGACAAGGAAGGGGAAAAGAGAAGGGAAGGAAGGAGGGGGTGCGGCCCCTCCCCCTAGTCCAATTCGGACTAGGCCTTGGGGGGCGCGCGGCCTGCCCTAGGCAGCCCCTCTCTCTTTCCCGTATGGCCCAATAAGGCCCAATACTTCTCCCCGGCGAATTCCCGTAACTCTCCGGTACTCCGAAAAATACCCGAATCACTCGGAACCTTTCTGAACTTCGAATATAGTCGTCCAATATATCGATCTTTATGTCTCGACCATTTCGAGACTCCTCGTCATGTCCCCGATCTCATCCAGGACTCCGAACTCCTTCGGTACATCAAAACTCATAAACTCATAATATAAATGTCATCGTAACGT
The DNA here is from genome assembly GCA_963921465.1 of Triticum timopheevii. NCBI lineage: Eukaryota > Viridiplantae > Streptophyta > Magnoliopsida > Poales > Poaceae > Triticum > Triticum timopheevii. The sequence goes on along the minus strand of OY997274.1, from coordinate 362,263,813 downwards.
TAAGCGTGCGGACCCTACGGGTTCGAGAACTATGTAGACATGACCTAGAACTATTCTCGGTCAATAACCAATAGCGTAACCTGGATGCCCATATTGGTTCCTACATATTCTACGAAGATCTTTATCGGTCAAACCGCATAACAACATACGTTGTTCCCTTTGTCATCGTTATTTTACTTGCCCGAGATTCGATCGTCGGTATCCAATACCTAGTTCAATCTCGTTACCGGCAAGTCTCTTTACTCGTTCCGTAATACATCATCCCGTAACTAACTCATTAGTTACAATGCTTGCAAGGCTTAAGTGATGTGTATTACCGAGAGGGCCCAGAGATACCTCTTCGACAATCGGAGTGACAAAACCTAATCTCGAAATACGCCGACTCAACATGTACCTTTGGAGACACCTGTAGTACTCCTTTATAATCACCCAGTTACGTTGTCACGTTTGGTAGCACCCAAAGTGTTCCTCCGGTAAACAGGAGTTGCATAATCTCATAGTTACAGGAACATGTATAAGTCATGAAGAAAGCAATAGCAATATACTAAACGATCAAGTGCTAGGCTAACGGAATGGGTCATGTCAATCACATCATTCTCCTAATGATGTGATCCCATTAATCAAATGACAACACATGTCTATTGTTAGGAAACATAACCATCTTTGATTAATGAGCTAGTCAAGTAGAGGCATACTAGTGACTATATGTTTGTCTATGTATTCACACATGTATCATGTTTCCGGTTAATACAATTCTAGCATGAATAATAAACATTTATCATGATATGAGGAAATAAATAATAACTTTATTATTGCCTCTAGGGCATATTTCCTTCAAGATTACCAAAGCCCGTTGATGGAAGCTTACGTGGATGAAGTGAGGAAACTAGAGGAGCGCTTTGACGATATACCAGCAGAGCATGTCCCTCGGACGGAAAATGACATCGCCGACTACCTGTCAAAGCGCTCTGCCCTGAAGCTACCTGTGGAACCAGGTACTTTTGTGCTTCGATTAACTCAACCATCCATCGAACAATCAACCGGGTAGAACAAGCGAAAAAGCTAGGCCCCGACAAGTACTTCCCCACCGAGCTCCCCGGAGCCGTTGGCGAAGATGTTGCCGTGGATGCCGATCCTGCCGCGGGGCAACCTACTCCGGAAGGGCCTCCGGCCATGGTCGTAGAGACGGTCGCTCCCGTGGCGGAACAGATGCCTTTGGTCCTTGTCGTCGAGCCACGGGCTCCGGCATGGGCGCAGCACACCGTCCAATTCCTCCAAAAAGGAGAGCTTCCTAAGGAGCAGGAAGAGGCAGAGAGAGTAGCCCGCCGGTCCGCTCTGTACCAATTCGTTGACAACGTCTTGTATAGAAAAAGACCGAATGGGGTGAAATTGAAGTGCATCTCCCGGGAGGTAGGACTAGAGTTGTTGGCAGAGATACATGAAGGCATATGTAGCTCCCACATAGAGTCGAGGGACCTTGATGGCAAGGCTTTTCAGCAAGGTTTCTTCTGGCCCACTGCCCTCCAGGATGCAACGGCACTAGTAACCAAGTGTGAAGCGTGCCAGTTCCATTCCAAGAAGCTTCATCAACCAGCTCAAGATCTTCAAACCATCCCTCTCTCCTGGCCCTTCTTGGTCTGGGGGCTCGACATATTGGGCCCTTTCCCTCGTGCCGTCGGGGGCTTTGAGTACTTGTACGTTGCAATCGACAAGTTCAGAAAGTGGCCAGAGGTGGAAGCGGTGAGGAAGGTGACAGCACAGTCAGCCATCAAGTTCTTCAAGGGGCTAGTTTTCCGTTTTGAGGTACCCAATAGGATCATCACCGACAACGGCACACAGTTCACAAGCCACGCCTTCATGCAGTACATTGAGGATCTCGACAGCAAGGTCTATTTTGCTTCCGTGGCACACCCATGGAACAACGGCCAAGCAGAGAGTGCAAACGCTGAAGTTCTGCGAGGCTTAAGAATGAAGACTTTTGACAGGCTGCGCAAGAGTGGAAGGCGCTGGATTGATGATTTGTCGGCGGTTCTTTGGTCGATCAGAACGGCGCCAAATCGAGCCACCGAACAGACACCCTTTACCCTGGTCTACGGGGTAGAAGCATTTCTCCACATGGAACTCATATACTGGTCACCTCGAGTGCTCGCTTATGATGAGCTTGAGCAAGAGCGATTGCGCCAAGATGACGCAATGCTCCTTGAGGAAGATCGTCTTCGGGCGGCTATGAGAGCAGCACGCTACCAACAAGCCTTGCGCTACTACCATAGCCGCAAGGTTCATGCCCGGAGCTTTGAGGAAGGCGACCTTGTTCTTCGGCATGTTCAGTCGGCCAAGAATTCCAACAAGTTGACGCCAAAGTGGGAAGGCCCTTATCGGGTAACATGAGTCACCAGGCCCGGCGCAGTCCGCCTGGAGACCGAAGATGCCATTCCACTGAGCAACTCCTGGAATATTGAGCATCTTCGCAAGTTTTACCCATAAGGCGCAGCTGCCGGGCCTCCCGGCAAGCCACCTTTTGTACAAGCCTTGCCTGCAAGGCATGTAACCCTTTGTACCAAGCCAGGCGCAGACCCTGAGCCTAAATAAATGAAGCGCTGGCGCCCTAAGTTATAGCATGCATGCTAGGTCGAGTCTCTTCCTCGGTTAGGGTTGATAGTGCTTAGCGGCGGCTAACCCCTAGCTTAGAGGTCGAGTGCGCGTCTCTCTGTTCTTTTCTATCCTCTTTGGTTCGCATCGCACATGAGCACTCCTACCGAGCTATTTGGAAGAAAGGGAATGGACCGGCATCCTGACCACGGCAAACTAAAGTTGCCGGGGGCTGCAAGTACAAGCATCCAACTGCGGCAAGCCAAGGTTGCCGGGGGCTGCAGATCTGGATAAGTCTTTTATCCTCTATCATGCATTCGATATGGAACTGGGGATGTGGAACCTTGTTTTATTTCTAGGCTACCATGCTCCCCTTTTTCTATACCCAAGGATTATCCCCTGGGTCCGGATTTGGTTGTAGTCACGACAGCAAGGAAATGGAACGAGGAGCCTAAGCCCACTTCATCCCTGCCTCCGCCAAGGGCGCAAGAAAGGTCGGGCAAAGTGGGGGGACGGCAAGGCCTGTTGCCGGGCGAAAAATGTTTATCTTAAATAATAACGAGGATTCGCTCCTTGTCGCGGGGTTCACCCACGAAGGAAAAACCCGGCAAACATCCCTTTCTCATTAAAAACATTCCGTACAAGTATAGTTCATATGAAGTGAAAAACATGAGCAAGGGGATTACAAGTTCTAAATTTAACGAAGGCCCGAAGGCTTACAAAATAAAAAGAGATAAGATGCCCGTAATCCCTTTCGTGTCCCTCTCCTCAGGAGGCAGGTCAAGGAAGCAAAAAGGGGCAAAAGGAGCGCCCAGGCGAGGTACGAGGAGCAGAAGGCGCCAAGAGAACATGCCGGCGGTCGCCTAGGGGAGGGTTGGCGGTGGTGGCGCCGGAGGGAGAGTTGGAAGATGAGGCAGCGGTCTGTCAATACGCTATGAAGGCATCGGCGCCATCGTACTCCGACTTGACGGCCTGCTACCCTCCTTCTTCGCCTTCTCCGGCCTCCCTACGCCAACCGCCCAAGGAGGCGACCCCGAGAGCTTCAAGGAACCAGCGACACAGATGATGGGGTCACCGGTGTCGCCCCGGAGCGGTGAGCCCGACACTTAGTCGGACCCGTCATCTTACCGCCCGCTGCCCTCGTCGTCTCTGCCGCTGTCCTCCTCGTCACTCTGGCTCAAGGAGGAGTCTTCGTCATCAGAGGAGCTCTCCACGCAACACCTTATGCGAGTCCCAAGGTGCCCAAAGACCTTGACGGAGAGGAAGCCACTCTCCATTAACTTCAAATGGAGAGTGAGCCCCTCCGTCAGGCTGTGGATACGGGAGAATGTCTTCCACCCTCGGTGAAGATACATGACGTGAGGGGCGGGGAACTTGACGTCGGCCCATGTACCGCTGTTCCCACAGCCCCTCATATGCAGTCGTAGTGCCTGCGGCGGGTCCAGCTCCATCTCCCATGCAAATGGGGTTGGGAGACGTAGACGATGGCGCGGCGGCTGGAGTAGCCTGAGGAAGAACTCGTAGGGGTTGTCCCCGACGTGGCCCTCCACCGGGGGAGGGGCCGCTGGCGGAGGCGAAGCCGATGCGCCGCCTCGTCCTCCTCTTCCCCGGGCACCACGACGGCCTCGACCTCGCCCCTCCCCCTTCCTCTAACGGCTGACTCTGCCGCCACGAGCTCTTGGGGAGGAGCGATGCGTTGTCTAGCCGAGACCCTCGCCGCCACCGATGAAGCATGGCCACGCCCCCTCGCCATGGCAGGAGGAAGGAGGGAGCAGGAATGGAGAGAAGCGGATGACAAAGGATTGAGAGGCGTCGTTCCTCCCGCTCCCCTCTTTATAAAGGGGCGGGGGCGGGGCTCGGCCGCCCCTTTCAGCCAACCCGGCTCGACGAAGTGACAACGGGCGTGGCTGTCGATCGCCCTCCCCGCTCAATTGAAGGCGCGTGGGAATCGACCCACGCGCACGCGCGACTTCCCGTATCCCGCGCACCTGTCATTCGCTCTGCGTCATGCATGCAGCAAACGCGCAAGAGACGGGCGCAGTGGGATGCGTGGAGCGACGGTTCCCAAGTAAGGGCAGTAAATGAGCAGTGGCCCCGCGGTCTCGAGGAGACGCGTAAGCCGCCTCTTTACTGTGCGCCACAAAATGACGCCAGCGTGCTTCGGTCACGCGCACATGCGCGACCCCCACGTCACGCATTCAATGAAGGTTGTGGGGAAGCGCAGCGGACAAAACAGTTACCGCTGTAAAATCTGCCCCGCCTGCCCGCGCACCGTTCTGGACCTTGCCCAACAACGTGTTGCACTTATGTGTGGCCCAGGCCCGGAGGCTCCTGTCGGTGTAAAAAAGTAGGGGCTCTCCTTTTGACCCCTTTACTTTTGCACAGGCATTCAGAGCCACGCGCCACGGCCGCACATAGCAGGGAAAAGGAGGGGAGCCAGAGAGAAGCCGAAGGCACAAGACAATTAGCACAACGCTAAAGACCGAGACCACAAAGAGCAGATGGATGAAGCAGGTTTCCCCGGCAAGGCCCTTGCCGGGGTGGCTCGCCCACACCAGCGGAGTGAGCCACCCTCGAACCCACAGTCTCCAATACCATCAACGACATTGGGCCAGGCCTCGGGAGACACCTCCATGGTGGCATGCAGATCTTTGTGAAGACAAATAATATTCAAGATCAGATGAGGATTGGAAGGCAACGATCCTCGACAAGATCCTTGCCGAGAAAACCCGCAAGACCCACGGCAAGATCCTTGCCGAGGATGACAACGCGCCACGGCAATACCCTTGCCGGGCCACCCAGAAAGGCCATTGCCAAGGGCGTCAGCGGGGCCACTACCAGGCCCGCGCCAGCCAAGTCTAAACCACCGTTCACATGCAGCTGCCAGCCCAACCAGCTGGGCTGGCACCTGCGTGGCAACATGCACCTTCCAGGCCAACTCAGCACATGCCCGCATGGCGGCATGCAGATCTTCGTGTAGGCTCCACCACCGCGCCACCTCAGCTGCTTGCCTGCCTACATGGCGCCACATGCATCGCTGGCCAGGGCGCGTGTCGAAGCGAGGAGGAGTGGTGACGGATGGGACGGGCCTAGCTCCCGTCCCCGATAAAGCAAGAGGACACCTAAGCTACGCACTAAATGCGTCTTGTCCTGTAATAGGAGCGATAAGCTCATAGCACTGTAGGCCTTTCCACCTCCTGTGTGCCACTGTGGCAGCCCCTTTCGACTATAAAAGGGGCCCCATGGCGTACTAGAGAGGGATTTGGCTTTTTTGAACAACGCAACCACCGTAGCTAGTTCAAGAGCTCAAGAACACTCAATACATCCACCAAAGAAGGACTAGGGTTTTACGCATCCTCGCGGCCCGAACTTGGGTAAATGATCCTTGTGCTGACTGCTAATCCTGCTCTTCTCACAACCCCGTGCCCGCAACCGCAAAAGGGATCCTCGTGATCCCATAGGTGTCGTTTCCCACTGACATCCTTAGTGAGGACTAAGGAAATATTTCTCGATTATGGAGGTGATAAAAGAGCCCGTCGTAAAGAGTTACATCGGTGCAAGCTTTTACACCGATCCAGATGTCTCTAAGTCTCAATCTGGATACATATTGAAAGTGGGAGAAATTAGCTAGAGTAGCTCCGTGCAGAGCATTGTAGACATAGAATATTTGCCAAATACATATGGCTCTGAATGTGACGGACCCGTTGACTAAACTTCTCTCACTACCAAAACATGATCATACCTTAGTACTCTTTGGGTGTTAATCACATAGCAATGTGAACTGATTATTGACTCTAGTAAACCCTTTGGGTGTTGATCACATGACGATGTGAACCATGGGTATTAATCACATATAGATGTGAATATTGGTGTTAAATCACATGGCGATGTGAACTAGATTATTGACTCTAGTGCAAGTGGGAGACTGAAGGAAATATGCCCTAGAGGCAATAATAAAGTTATTATTTATTTCCTCACATCATGATAAATGTTTATTATTCATGCTAGAATTGTATTAACCGAAAACATAATACATGTGTGAATACATAGACAAACATAGTGTCACTAGTATGCCTCTACTTGACTAGCTCGTTAATCAAAGATGGTTAAGTTTCCTAACCATAGACATGAGTTCTCATTTGATTAACGGGATCACATCATTAGGAGAATGATGTGATTGACTTGACCCATTTCGTTAGCTTAGCACTTGATCATTTAGTATGTTGCTATTGCTTTCTTCATGACTTATACATGTTCCTATGACTATGAGATTATGCAAACCCCGTTTACCGGAGGAACACTTTGAGTGCTACTAAACGTCACAACGTAACTGGGTGATTATAAAGGTGCTCTACAGGTGTCTCCGAAGGTACTTGTTGAGTTGGCGTATTTCGAGATTAGGATTTGTCACTTCGATTATCGGAGAGGTATCTCTGGGCCCTCTCAGTAATGCACATCACTATAAGCCTTGCAAGCAATGTGACTAATGAGTTAGTTGCAGGATGATGCATTACATAATAAGTAAAGAGACTTGCCAGTAACGAGATTGAACTAGGTATTGAGATACCGACGATCGAATCTCGGGCAAGTAACATACCGATGATAATGGGAACAACGTATGTTGTTATGCGGTTTGACCGATAAAGATCTTCGTAGAATATGTAAGAGCCAATATGAGCATCCAGGTTCCGCTATTTTTTATTGACCGGAGACGTGTCTCGGTCATGTCTACATAGTTCTCGAACCCGTAGGGTCCGCACGCTTAACATTTCAATGACGATTTATATTATTAGTTTATGTGTTTTGATGTACCGAAGGTAGTTTGGAGTCCCGGATGAGATCGGGGACATGATGATGAGTCTCGAAATGGTCGAGATGTAAAGATCGATATATTGGACGACTATATTCGGACATCGGAAAGGTTCCGAGTGATTCGGGAATTTTTCGGAGTACCGGTGGAGTTACGGGAATACGGGAGTACATATGGGCCTTAGTGGGCTTGAGGGGAAAAAGAGGGGAAGCCACGAGGGCTGGCCGCGGGCCCCCCATGGGCCTAGTCCGAATTGGAATAGGGGAGGGGCTGCGCCCCCTCTTTCCTTCTCCGCCCCCTCTACTTCCTCCCCCCTCCTAGTGGGACTAGGAAAAGGGGAGTCCTACTCCCACTAGGAGGAGGACTCTTCCTCCTGGCGCGCCCTACAGGGCCGGCCGGCCTCCCCCTTGCTCCTTTATATACGGGGGCACGGGGGCACCCCAAGACACAACAATTGATCATTGATCTCTTAGCCGTGTGCGGTGCTCCCCCTCCACCATATTCCACCTTGGTATTATCGTAGCGGTGCTTAGGCGAAGCCCTGCGTCGATAGCATCATCAACACCGTCATCACGCCATCGTGCTAACGGAACTCTCCTGCAAAGCTCTGCTCGATCGGAGTTTGTGGGACATCATCGAGCTGAACGTCTGCTGAACTCGGAGGTGCCGTACGTTCGGTACTTGGATCGGTTAGATCGTGAAGATGTACGACTACATCAATCGCGTTGTGCTAATGCTTCCGCTTTCGGTCTATGAGGGTACGAGGACAACACTCTCCCCTCTCGTTGCTATGCATCACCATAATCTTGCGTGTGTGTAGGAATTTTTTTGAAATTACTACGATCCCCAACAATCCCTACAAAATCATATAGTCTGGTTATGCTCTGTCTTCATCACACGAAGTATTTAATCATGCACAACCCCGATGACAAGCCAAGCAATTGTTTCATACTCATGATGTTCTCAAACTTTTTCCATCTTCATGTAATACATGAGCATGAGCCATGGAGATAGCACTATAGGTGGAATAGAATGGTGGTTGTGGAGAAGATAAAAAGGAGAAGATAGTCTCACATCAACTAGGCGTATCAACGGGTTATGGAGATGCCCATCAATAGATAACAATGTGAGTGAGTAGGAATTGCCATGCAACGGATGCACTAGAGCTATAAGTGTATGACAGCTCAACAAAAGAAACTAAGTAGGTGTGCATCCTGTTAGAGTTGTGTCGAATATAGTGTACAAGGTAGGTTACAGTTGGACTATGAGTTGTATTATGTTTACATAGGATATGGAGTCGTGTCCTAGTAGGACACTTGTATCCTAGGCCTCTCATATATAGCGGGGGTACACACACGATGTAACCTATGCCAACATAATAGCACCGGAACGCAGGGGAAGCCGGCGGCATGTGCCGGTGTCCAGGGCGACCAGGTGCGTTATTGTGACGGTGTCATGGGGAGGACCGCCCGTAGTCATGCCCTGGGGATGTAGCCATATCGGTGAACCTCGTTAACAAATCTCGGTGTCGTGCCTCGTGTGATTGCTAGGTCCTCGGTAGATCGACGGAGCGCCTCGGATTTATTCTAACAAGTGGTATCATGAGCAAGGTTCGATGAGGCAGTGCATCCATTGATCGACGAGGAAGCGATCGGAAGGCGCGTCAAGTAGCAGCATTAGGCGAGACGTGCGGCGATCGGATCGATCGGGCGAGCGTATTACAGCGGCGGAGTCGGATTAATTTGGGCGTGTGCGAGAAAGCGGCGGTGGCGCACACGGCCGAAGTACCAGGCAGGCAGAGGCGCTGTGCAGCCACGTGCGCGTGACCCAAGCCTAGCAGGCAGCAAGGGGCGCAGCCCAGGTAGTGCGTGGCACTTGAATCCAAGGCTCCGGTGTGCAGGGCTAGAAAGATGATGGAAGTTACAAGACGTATCGGATGTGTTTTGAAAAAAAGGAGGATCGGGTCCTCGTGTATGGCACAGACGGAGGCAACAGATCAAATCAGCAAAGGAAATCCATCGAGTGATACGTACTAGCTGGGACATTGACAAGGCAGCGCTAGCATCAGGAGTTGAGCATGGGAGCACATCACGTGAAGGCCAAATAATTTTGGTGACTGCTAGTAGTATGCAGAGGTTCTGCTCGTGTACTTGGGCATTGCGTTGGAAAGCTCAGATAGTTTTTTCACAGGGTCAGCTGTAGGAAGAACCAGGACATCAATAGTTTCAGGTTTGAGGTGGAGAAGTTCATGAAACTGAAAACCTTGGGTTATGGCAGAGAAAGGTGAAACATTTGTTGGCACAACGGGGATGCTTGAAGGCGTTGCGGGAAGTCAATTCAGTTAAGATGGAATTATCATGTGATGGATGGAAATTCGTGAAAGACGATTTGGGAGCCTTGAGCATGTGTCATACAGTCAAACGAGTTCGGCTGGGTCGGACCGGTCAGTCTAACGGATCGACGTGAGTCGGTTGGTACAGAAGACGGTGGTGGGATCGGCGACGGCGACGTAGGTGCATGATGCTGATGGTGACCGACTTCTGGGCGTGGAAACACGTGATGCACATGCCCAAGGCTTGTGCGGCTTCGACAAGACTATGGCGCGGGGTTGATTCAAGACGGTGCACATGAGATCTTGGAGTCGACGGGGTGCGGGGTGGCACGTACAACCACCATGGAGTCATGTTGAAGGTGGACCTGGATTGAGGGGCTACGGTGTAAGGATCCAGAGAATCGAAGCCTATTCAGCGGGGAGGAAAAAAGCGGGTGACACGTAGTTCATACTGGAGCCCAGTGGTCTGATGGAAGCGTGAAACTCGTCATCGGTCGGTGATGATCGGTGGTACTCTGTAGTGGGGGTTGAGTGGTGTGGGTTCGCGACTGTCGGTGTCAAAACCGGCGGATCTCGGGTAGGGGGTCCCGAACTGTGCGTCTAGGCGGATGGTAACAGGAGACAAGGGACACGATGTTTTACCCAGGTTCAGGCCCTCTTGATGGAGGTAAAACCCTACGTCCTGCTTGATTAATATTGATGATATGGGTAGTACAAGAGTGGATCTACCACGAGGTCAAGGAGGCTAAACCCTAGAAGCTAGCCAATGGTATGATTGTTGTAATGGAGGTTATGTCCTACGGACTAAAGCCCTCCGGTTTATATAGACACCGGAGAGGGCTAGGGTTACACAGAGTCGGTTACAATGGTAGGAGATCTACATATCCGTATCGCCAAGCTTGCCTTCCACGCCAAGGAAAGTCCCATCCGGACACGGGACGGAGTCTTCAATCTTGTATCTTCGTAGTCTTGGAGTCCGGCGGACGATGATAGTCCGGCTGTCCGGACACCCCCTAGTCCAGGACTCCCTCAGTAGCCCCTGAACCTGGCTTCAATGACGATGAGTCCGGCGCGCATAATGTTCGGCATTGCAAGGCGGGTTCCTCCTCCGGATAATCCAAAGAAGATTGTGAACACCAGGATAGTGTCCGGCTCTGCAAAATAAATTCCACATTCCACCGTAGAGAGAATAAAATGTACACAAGTTCAATCTGTTGATGTATTTTGCGGCATGAAGTCACACCACTACCAAGCCTTTACTTGAATCGTTTTTTATTATACCGCCTCAGCACGTTAAGCGAAGCGGTTTCCTTGGCACGTCTTGTCGAAGCAGAGATCGTGTTCCCCTTATTCTGGGATTCTCATCAATACGGACGTGGGTAACCCAACCGCGCCATTGATGGTGGCGCTTGGGAGATAAGCGAGTTTTACCGGGCTAGTGGGGACGCATAGTCTTCGTCCGCCTATATATAAGGGATAAGGATTGACCTTTTCACCTACGCCCTCTTCCTCCTTTGCTTATTCATCTCTGCACACTCGAGCTCCAGCGCCTAAGTTCGCACATCTCGCCTCGACCTTCTCCGACCATGTCTGGAGCGGGATGCAAGTGGTTGGCCTCCACCGTTAAGGAGGAGCACATCACAAAGCTGCACAGCGCCGGATACCTTTCCGGCGACATCGCGCACCGGCTGCCCGACGAGGGGCAGCTCATCCCCACCCCCAGGCCCCACGAGAGGGTCGTTTTCCTCCCCCACTTCCTCCGCGGACTAGGCTTTCCACTTCACCCCTTTGTCCGGGGGCTCATGTTCTACTACGGCCTGGATTTCCATGATCTGGCGCCGAACTTCATCCTCAACATCTCGGCATTTATCGTCGTGTGCGAGGCCTTCCTCTGCATCTAGCCCCACTTCAGCTTGTGGCTCAAGACCTTCAATGTCAAGCCGAAGGTAGTGAAGGGCACTCAAGCGGAGTGCGGAGGCGCCATGTTGGGCAAGATGCCAAACGTCCTTTGGTTCGAAGGGGCCTTCGTGGAATCCTTCAAGGGGTGGCAATCGGGGTGGTTCTATATCACCGAGCCGCGCGACCCTACGTGAGCGGCGGCCCCCGAGTTCAGATCTGGAATCCCTACGCATCTCACCTACTGGAAAGAGAAGGGCTTGCTGTGGGGTAATTCGAAGGAGCTGACGGAACTCCAAGCCTGTATCCAGAAGCTGGTGAATAAGAAGCACATGTTGGCTAACATGGTCCAAGTCATGCTCGTCCGCCGGATTCTCCCATGCCAAGAACGGGCATTCAACCTGTGGGAGTTCGATCCGGAACAGCACCAGGCGTTGAGAGGGCTCTTCGACACGACGTACGAAGGCGCCTAGAGGGTGCTGTTTAAGGGCGCCGAAGCCCCCGCATCCGCGACGGAAGATCGCGGATTTCACTCGCAGCGTCCAGCTGACGAGGTAAGTGATTCTACCCCTTTACGGGACACTTACTGTTAATAGATTGATTCTAAGCGGGTTTCAATCTCCCTTTTCCTTTGACATGAATGGATGAAGAAGGCCGAGCAGCTCATCTGCCCGGCTCCCATGCCAGAAGCCCTAGTGGACGCCCGTCTAGCGGGGCTACTGGTTCCGGCACCGCACGTGGTGCCGGAGAAGAAGGCCAAGAAGGTGGCCACGGGCACTCGAAAGAGTTCCCGTTTTTAGGTCTCCGACGACTCCGAGGCGGACTCCTCCCCCGAAGACGAGGAGGAGGAAGAAGACTCTCTCCCAGAGGAGGGAGAAAGGAAGAGGAAGGCTTCCCCAACAGGGGAGGCCGAAGGGTCCAAGAGGGGAAGAACTATTCCCCCGGACAGCTCCGCCAACACCAACGTTGGCGGTGAAGAGTGGCCCTCAAGGGCCAGGCCTCAGGCGAGATCGTAAGTATCCGGATCCCTTAATGATTTGTAATTTCTCTTTTGTGTCACATAGTGTCCTTCTAATGCCGCATGCTGCCTGCAGTCCGGCCGATGATGATCTCCCCGCTTCATCGACCGGGTCGTTGGCTCCATCGGATGTAGATTCCATCCCGACTGCCTCCACCCCTCGCGCCGATGAGGACACCGAGGTGGGATCCCAGAAAGGGACCCATCAGGAGGAGGCTCCGGAGGCGCCGCAAGGCAGCCTCCCGGACTTTGCGCCGGACTCTACGCCGGAACCTGCAGTGGTTCCGGAGTCCGGCAAGCGGCCCCTTCGCAAGAAGGGCAAGACCGTGACGCCGGCGGCCTCCATCCAACCGGAGGCGCCGGACAACTTGCTGGAGGCGCTCCAAGGTGCCTCCATTGAGGAAGAACACCGCACTGTTATGAGTGCGGTGATTCAGAAGGTTCAGCTCGCCAAGAGCAGGCTGAACGAAGCCTGCAGTAGCCTTCTAACAGGCTTTGAGGTAAGAAGTTAAAATTATGTAATGTAATACCGCATAGACAGTAGCCCCTGATGCTCGGTTCGGTGTTCGGAAAGAAAAACTGGACTGAGGATCTGAAAATATATACGCAGGGTTGCTAATAAATTATGTCAATATGGTTTTGCAGGCTGCGCTGCTGACCTCTGCCGCACTGACTGCGGAGGTTGGTGCATTGAAGCAAGATCTCGAGCGGTCTGAGCGAGAGCTCGGCCATGCCAAGAGGCAACTCGAGGACAAAGAAGGTGAGTAGCACCACTTTGAATTTTTACCTTACAGAAAAGGATTTTGGTTGCAATAAAGTTAACAAGGATAATGTGGGTACTGCAGGGGCCACGAACGAGGTGGCAGCCCTGAAGGAGGCTGTGTCCGTGGCCGAACGCAATGCGGCCGCGGAACGGGCAGAGCGAGAAAAGCAGGAGGCACGGGAGGCGGAGGTGCGGCAAGAGCTCCAGGCTCTCATGGAGAAGCATGAGAGTTTGGAGCGCGACTCAAAGACTCGAGAGTCCGAGCTCGCCTTGACTCTTTGAAAGTGCCAAGTCCACCAAGGCCGAAGCCCGTAAGGCCCTTCAGGAGGTTGAGGATATGAAGAAAATAGCGGAGGGTAAGGCATTTTTCATGCAAAGCAAGCATGTTAATGTAAATTACCTGAAACTTACCCGAATTCGGAGCTCTCCAGGGGCATTTGCAGATCTGCCTCGTAGCGTATCCGATGCCGCCGCATTCTATCGTGGCAAGGATGGGAGCTCAACAGAGAAGGTCTTCTGGTCTCAGTACGCTGAGGCCGGCCATCCGGTGCCCCCTAGCGACCAGCTGAAGCAGCTGGTCGAGCTCCACAAGGTAGCTGAGGAGGCCATGAAGGGCCTCATTGTCCGGCTGTGGCCTGGACAGGCCATGCCTGGGAGCTACTTTGGCCTCGTGCGGCGGCTGGTGGATGCATGCCCCTGGGTGGAGGTCATCAAGCGCTCCGCCTGTATTGAAGGTGCTCGTCGGGCCCTTGCCCGCGCAAAGGTGCACTGGGGCAGGCTGGATGCGGAGAGGCTTCTTACTGACCCGCCGCCAGCGGGCAAGGAGTATCGTACGCCCGAAATGTACTATAAGACTGTCCTGAAGGGTGCCCGCAATATTGCGGATGAGTGCCCCAGAGATGTAATTATTGAGTAAACTCGCTATGTATTATCCTGTGCGCTGAAAACTTTGTTCATATGCGCTACTCAACGCTTGTTTAATTTAAAATATTACCTTCTGTGCGGCCGTTTATAAAATCTGAGAGATGGCAAGTCGTTGGCTTCAGCCCCCAAGCCACGAGTGCTGGGGTGTTCGGGATAAACTTGAGCACTCTTGTTCCCATTTTTGGGTCCATCTAGGGAGGCGCTCAACACAACGAACAAGGCAACCAGACTTATAATGCTTGAACAATCTCACTTAGCCATAGAATTCTATAATTTCAAATTTCGGCGAAGCCCCTAGTATTCGAAAGACCGAATTCGGGGCGCTATCCACGCCTTCGTCGGACATTATCCGGTACTTCGCTCGAAGCGGCATAGGTCTTTAGGGACCCGAAAAGACCTCTCGAACAGCGACCAGTCTCTCACCTTATCATGCCAGTCAGTTTTAGCTTTCTCCACTGAGGCGCTCGCCCAGCTCAACCGGGGCGCAATCGCAGTGGTTCTCCCAGTGCCACCTTAGCCGACAGAACAGAATGTAAGGCACCAAAACGTGGGAGCCGGGCAAACCCAACTATTTACCCAAGACATGATTCAGAGCCGATTCATATAATGCTATAAGTTCAGGGTGCCTCACTTGTGAAAGTGTTCGGACTTATCACACCATAATGCGGGGAACATAAGCCCCTGGTGTATTCGGCCGTACGAAAATATATGGGTGCACGATGTCATTAGTGAACATATATGTAAAGTAATGCAATAACAGGCAAAAAGTGCTGCATTATTTATTCAAGGAATTCTGCTATGAGTGCGGAAGGATACAAATAGTGCGGTAAGCACGTGATTGGACTAAATAAACATGTCCCCCTCCAGGGGTGGGCTGCAGACTGGTGTATATAATCGAATTTAATGCTCGTAATGGAGACCACCTGAATGTTAATCGCAGCCTTCTTTCTTCATTGGCTGTTGCATCGTGAGTTCTGCGGGTCCACCGCCGGACAGGGCTTCTGATAAATGGAGTCCTATATATAAAAAAAGTGACACACTTGGGAGCCCATGGTGTGGTCGAGCCGCACTCTGGGTCTGTTGTGGTCGTGCCCCTCCCCCTAAGCCCATGGTATCTCCAGAGTGTAATGATGTACACGGAGGGTTGGTCTTGCAATTATGCAAGGGCTAGGGTTGGGGCCGCATTGCTACGCGTGCTCGGAACGTGCCAGGTGGTCTTGGTTGATGTTGCTCCAGGCCCGTTTTGCCGTGTCCGGCCGTTTAACGGCCGGACTCGAAAATTGCCTTAAAAGGCTGCTCTGTACTTCTGCCGCGAGAGCCGCTGTATGTTCCTCCGTTCGGAGGGAGCGTTCCATATTTCCGTTGACCGTGATGACTCCACAAGGGCCTGGCATCTTGAGCTTGAGGTATGCATAATGCGGCACCGCGTTGAACTTTGCAAACGCGGTTCGTCCGAGAAGAGCGTGATAACCGCTGCGGAACGGGACTATGTCGAAGGTTAACTCCTCGCTCCGGAAATTGTCCAGGGATCCGAAGACCACTTCCAGTGTGACTGAGCCTGTACAATTGGCCTCAACACCTAGTATGACGCCTTTGAAGGTCGTCTTTGTTGGTTTAATCCTTGAGGGGTCTATGCCCATCTTGCGCACTGTATCCTGATAAAGCAGGTTCAGGCTACTGCCACCGTCCATCAGGACTCTCGTGAGGTGAAATCCATCGACGATTGGGTCTAAAACCAATGCGGCGAATCCGCCATGGCGGATACTGGTCGGATGGTCTCTTCGATCGAAAGTGATCGGGCAAGAGGACCATGGATTGAACTTCGGGGCGACTGGCTCCATCGCATATATGTCCCTTAGTGCACGCTTCCGCTCCCTCTTGGGTATATGGGTTGCGTATATCATGTTCACCGTCCGCACTTGTGGGGGGAAACCCTTCTGTCCTCTATTGTTCGGCGGTCGGGTCTCTTCCTCGTCGTCGCTGTGCAGCCCCTTGTCATTGTTTTCGGCAATTAACTTGCCTGCCTGCTTGAATACCCAACAATCTCTGTTGGTGTGATTAGCTGGCTTTTCGGGGGTGCCATGCATCTGGCATAAGCGGTCGAGTATTCGGTCCAAATTGGACGGACCCGGAGTGGTTCTTTTGAATGGCTTCTTCCGCTGAACGGGTTTAGAGCCTCGGAATCCGGCGTTGACTGCCGTATCCTCCTTGTCGTCGCTGTTAATGCGGCGTTTATTTTTGCTTCGACGTGACCTGCCATTGTGGTCCTTGGTATCCGGACTGCCAGAATTTTTACTGAGGTTGTTGCTGTGAGCTAGCTAGCTGTCCTCTCCCGCACATAAGCGGGTCATTAGAGATGTGAGGGCTGCCATGGATTTCGGCTTTTCCTGCCGATGTTATGTTTGAAGGCTGCGAGGGCCTCTGCATCCGGACAATCGACGATTCGATTTTTCTTTGTTAAGAACCGTGTCCAGAACTGTCTGGCCGATTCGTCTGGCTGCTGAATTATGTGGCTTAGGTCATCGGCGTCTGGTGGTCGCACATATGTGCCCTGGAAGTTGTCGAGGAATGCGGCTTCCAGGTCTTCCCAACACCCAATTGACTCTGCGGGCAAGCTATTAAGCCAATGCCGAGTTGGTCCTTTAAGCTTGAGTGGGAGATACTTGATGGCGTGGAGATCGTCGCCGCAGGCCATATGGATGTGAAAGAGATAATCTTCGATCCAAACCGCGAGGTCTGTTGTGCCATTGTAAGATTCAATGTTTACGGGTTTAAACCCTTCAGGGATTTGATGATCCATTACTTCGTCAGTGAAGCATAGCGGGTGTGCGGTGCCTCTATATTGAGCAATATCACGACGTAGCTCGAGTGAGCGTTGTCTGCTGTGTTCGGCCCGGCCGGAGTTGTTGTATCCGGTGCGACGGTATTCGTCGTGGGTCGTGGGGTGCCCACGTGATCCATAGATGGATCTGGATTGCCTTGCTTTGTCCTCCAATATATCTCGCAAGTCCGGCGCATTCCCTCTTGGCTTCGAACTTTTGGAGCGATGCCGGGGTACGGTCTTGGTGGAGGGCCTAGATGCCTCTCTGTCGCGACCAAGGGGTGGTCGGTCGGCAGTATTGTGCGCTGGTGATGAAGGTATGTATGCCTCCTCCTCTAATCGAGGGAGCAACTTGCGTTTTGGGTAGCTTTTGGAGGGGCGTTCGAGTTCGTACTCTTCGGCCGCGAGGACCTCGGTCCATCGATCGGCCAGCGGGTCTTGATCAGCTTGAAGCTGCTGCTGCTTTTTCTTTAGGTTGTTTGCCGTGGCGATAAGCCTGCGTTTAAAACGCTCTTGTTCGACGGGATCCTCTGGCACGACGAATTCGTCGTCATTGAGGCTTGCCTCGTCTCTGGAGGGAGGTATGTAATTATCATCCTCGACCTCTTCGTCTGCCGCTCTCTCGTGAGGGCTTGCTTCTGCATCCTCTTGCACTGAATCTTGCTGGAGGGGATTGTCTTCGGCACTGTCTGCGGTGTTATTATCTCCTGTGCCGGAATCTCCATTCTTGCTGTGGCGGGATTTAGAGCGGCGCCGCTGACGTTGGCGCTTGGGCTATTTCTTTAGGGAATCTGCCTCCGCTGCTTCTTCGCCGTCCCCATCTTTTGGGGTGTCCACCATGTAAATGTCATATGACGAGGTGGTCTTCCAGTGCCCTGTAGGCGCTGGCTCTTGTTCGTCTTCGGCATCATCGTCCATACCATCGATGTCATCGGAGTCATAGTCTAGCATGTCGGTTAGATCGTCGACAGTGGCTACAAAGTGGGTGGTGGGTGGGTTTTGAATTTCTTCGTCGTCCGCATCCCAACCACCCTGGCCATAATCCGGCCAGGTCTCTCCGAATAGCGAGAGATGTTTTAACGAATTTAGGATGTCGCCAAAGGGCGAGTATTGGAAGATGTCCGCGGTGGTGAACTCCATAACCGGCGCCCAATCAGATTCGATTGGCAGGGGCGTGGGAGGTTCGGAGTCCGGCAGGGAGTCCGGCACCTCGGAGTCACTAGCTTTGCCAGGGACAAGGTTAGTGTTCGGCTCCATCGCCGTGGAAGTTGCAGCCCCCGAGGCGGTGTCCAGCCACCAGTCCTCGATCTGTGCGATTGGCTCCGGACTAAGGGCCGGAGCGGATTCGTGTGCGGCCACCAAGGTACTGTCCGGCGGCAGAGCTAAATCATGCCCATCGTGACAGCACGGCACGCTCGGCTATGGCTCGAGTCCGTCGAAGATCAAGTCCCCGCGGATGTCGGCCGTGAAGTTTAGGCTTCCGAACTTGACCTGATGGCCAGGGGCGTAGCTTTCGATCTGCTCTAGATGGCCAAGTGAATTAGCCCGCAGTGCGAAGCCGCCGAATACGAAGATCTGTCCGGGGAGAAAAGTCTCACCCTGGATTGTTGTTGATTGAAGAAGCCATCGGGCCTATCGGTGACGACACAGGGGAACTCTCAATGAAAGCACCAATGTCGGTGTCAAAACCGGCGGATCTCAGGTAGGGGGTCCCGAACTGTGCGTCTAGGCGGATGGTAACAGGAGACAAGGGACATGATGTTTTACCCAGGTTCGGGCCCTCTTGATGGAGGTAAAACCCTACGTCCTGCTTGATTAATATTGATGATATGGGTAGTACAAGAGTGGATCTACCACGAGATCAAGGAGGCTAAACCCTAGAAGCTAGCCTATGGTATGATTGTTGTAATGGAGGTTATGTCCTACGGACTAAAGCCCTCCGGTTTATATAGACACCGGAGAGGGCTAGGGTTACACAGAGTCGGTTACAATGGTAGGAGATCTACATATCCGTATCGCCAAGCTTGCCTTCCACGCCAAGGAAAGTCCCATCCGGACACGGGACGGAGTCTTCAATCCTGTATCTTCGTAGTCTTGGAGTCCGGCGGACGATGATAGTCCGGCTGTCCGGACACCCCCTAGTCTAGGACTCCCTCAACGACCCTTGAGACTTGATCGGGACAGCGGAGGCTCGACGCGGTAATATCGGCGAGGCGTGCAGTATGCACGGTGCATGGAGACGGGCCAGGGCTCTGGTGGTGATACATGTGGTGAGACAACTGCGAATTTGACTCGGGATGACTACAAGCAACGGTGAAATTCCTTCATGTTTCAGACATGCGGTCAAGAAAGGAGCGGTGATGTGGAGTTTAGGTAACTCTTATGTGTGACACCCAATATGTGAGTTGTTCATTTTCACGCAGGTCAGTGATTGGTGTGTGATGGCGTTGACGGATACTCTGTAAGTTGGGAGCATAATGTAGAGTAATGAGGAACTTAATTTGCTCGAGTGTTGACTGTGGTCAAGAAAAGAAGGGACTACAAGTTGCAGGTGAAGTCACAAGGAGTTTTTGGAGTAGCAGCGGTACTCATGGGATAAACTCAAGTTCAATGTAGATGGAAATTTGATGCATGGACGAATTCAAAGTGGTGGAGAATATTCTCCAAGGTGGAGTTTGTTAGAGTTGTGTCGAATATAGTGTACAAGGTAGGTTACAGTTGGACTATGAGTTGTATTGTGTTTACATAGGATATGGAGTCGTGTCCTAGTAGGACACTTGTATCCTAGGCCTCTCATATATAGAGGGGGTAGACACACGATGTAACCTATGCCAACGTAATAGCACCGGAATGCAGGGGAAGCCGGCGGCATGTGCCGGTGTCCAGGGCGACCGGGTGCGGTATTGTGACGGTGTCATGGGGAGGAGCACCCGTAGTCATGCCCCGGGGATGTAGCCATATCGGTGAACCTCGTTAACAAATCTCGGTGTCGTGCCTCGTGTGATTGCTTGGTCCTCGGTAGATCGACGGAGTGCCTCGGATTTATTCTAACAAGTGGTATCATGAGCAAGGTTCGATGAGGCAGTGCATCCGTTGATTGACGAGAAAGCGATCGGAAGGCGCGTCAAGTAGCAGCATTAGGCGAGACGTGCGGCGATCGGATTGATCGGGCGAGCGTATTGCAGCGGCGGAGTCAGATTAATTTGGGCGTGTGCGAGAAAGCGGCGGTAACGCACGCGGCCGAAGTACCAGGCAGGCAGAGGTGCTGTGCAGCCACGTGCGCGTGACCCAAGCCTAGCGGGCAGCAAGGGGCGCAGCCCAGGTAGTGCGTGGCACTTGAATCCAAGGCTCCGGTGTGCAGGGCTAGAAAGATGCTGGAAGTTACAAGACGTATCGGATTTGTTTTGAAAAAAGGAGGATCGGGTCCTCGTGTATGGCACAGACGGAGGCAACAGATCAAATCAGCAAAGGAAATCCATCGAGCGATACGTACTAGCTAGGACATTGACAAGGCAGCGCTAGCATCAGGAGTTGAGCATGGGAGCACATCACGTGAAGGCCAAATAATTTTGGTGACTGCTAGTAGTATGCAGTGGTTCTGCTCGTGTACTTGGGCATTGCGTTGGAAAGCTCAGATAGTTTTTTCACAGGGTCAGCTGTAGGAAGAACCAGGACATCAACAGTTTCAGGTTTGAGGTGGAGAAGTTCATGAAACTGAAAACCTTGGGTTATGGCAGACAAAGGTGAAACATTTGTTGGCACAACGGGGATGCTTGAAGGTGTTGCGGGAAGTCA
The DNA here is from genome assembly GCA_963921465.1 of Triticum timopheevii. Taxonomy (NCBI): domain Eukaryota; kingdom Viridiplantae; phylum Streptophyta; class Magnoliopsida; order Poales; family Poaceae; genus Triticum; species Triticum timopheevii. Next base: position 362,242,865 of record OY997274.1, on the reverse strand, counting down.
ATTCAGTTAAGATGGAATTATCATGTGATGGATGGAAATTCGTGAAAGACGATTTGGGAGCCTTGAGCGTGTCATACATCACGTGAACGACTGGAACGCAGGGGAAGCCGGCGGCATGTGCCGGTGTCTAGGGCGACCGGGTGCGGTATTGTGACGGTGTCATGGGGAGGAGCGCCCGTAGTCATGCCCCGGGGATGTAGCCATATCGGTGAACCTCGTTAACAAATCTCGGTGTCGTGCCTCGTGTGATTGCTTGGTCCTCGGTAGATCGACGGAGCGCCTCGGATTTATTCTAACACATCCAACTTGCTTGCTCACGAAGACCTGTTGGAGTTGTGTCAAATATTGTGTACAAGGGAGGTTACAGTTGAACTATGAGTTGTATTGTGTTTACATAGGATGTGGAGTCGTTTACCAATAAGACACTTGTATCCTAGGCCTCTTATATATAGTGGGGGTAGACACAGATGTAACCTATGCCAACATAATAGCATAGGCGCGCAAGGGGGAGCCGGGGGCATGTGCCGGCGCCCGGGTGGCTGGTGTGCGGCATTGTGACGGTGTCACGGGGAGGAGCGCCCGTAGTCAAGCCCCGGGGATGTAGCTATATCGGTGAACCTCGTTAGCAAATCTCAGTGTCATTCTCATGTGATTGCTTGGTCCTCGGATGATCGACGGTATACCTCGGATTTATTCTACCAAGTGCTATCATGAGCTAGGTTGTTTGAAGAGGCTGTGGAAGTTGATTTAGAGGAGAGCGATGAAGACCAGCGGCTGTGGAGGCACAGCGGCGTGCGACAGCGATTAGAGATCATCGCGCATAAAGCAATATGTAGCAACAGGCGTGTTCGTGAAGGTCCCCATGATGGCAGATCGTATCAAAATCGATCTAGCGAGTCCGTATGCGGGCGTGGCTGCAGGAGCAGAAGCGGACTCGCGTGCGGGCTGAGGCGGACACAGGGTCTGCAGCCAGGAAGCGTACGCATGTGAAGGCAGTCCAAGGGACGTGAACATGCTGGAGAGTACAGGAAGTGTACGCGGGATTTGTTTTGGACCAAAAGGAGACCGGGTCTCCGAGTGACATTGGGATAGGCTTGCAAATCAACTGGCGAATAGGAAAAAAATTGCAAGGGATAATCCGTTAGAAAGCAGAAGCTCAGGGCAGAGACAAAGCAATTAGCATGCATTGGGGGTTGTGCAATAAGGATGCTTAGAGTTGTTGCGGCAAGTCATGCCAGCTAATATGGAATTATCATGTGATGGATGGAAATTCATGAAAGACAATTTGGGTGCCTTGAGCGTGTCGTTGTAGTCGGACAAGTTCGGCTGGGTTGGACTAGATGGTCTGAGGGGATCGGCATGGATGTCGGTCGGTACAGAAGACGATGATGGGATCGGCGACTGCGACATAGGAGCGTGATGCTGATGATGACCGACTTCTGGGGCATGGAAACACGTAGCACATGCCCGAGGCTTGTGCGGCTTCGACCAGACTATGGCGCGGGATTGATTCAAGGTGGTGTATACACGGAGCTTGAAGTCGATGATGCACGCGATGGACTGATCATCTACCATGGAGTCATGTTGAAGGTGGAGCTGGAGTCTAGAGGACTTCACTCGGTGCTGATTGAGGGGCTACGGCGTAAGAGCTCAGAAAGTTGAAGCCTATTTCAGCGGGAAAAGCAAGTGACATGCAGTTCGGACTGGAGCCCAGTGGTCTGATGGAAGCATGAAACTCGGCATCGGTCGGTGATGATCGATGGTACTCTATAGTGGGGGTTGAGTGGTGTGGTTTTGCGACCCTTGAGACTCGACCGAGACAGTGGAGGTTCGACATGGTAATAGCAGCGAGGTGTGCGGTATGCACGGGACATGGCGACAGGCCAGGGCTCTGGTGGTCATACATGTGGTGAGACAACTGCGAATTTGACTCAGGATGACTACAAGCAATGGTGAAATTCCTTCAAGTTTTATCCAGGTGGTCAAGAAAGGAGCGGTGATGTTGAGTTTAGGTAATTCTTATGTGTGTCACCCAATATGTGAGTTGTTCTCTTTCACGCAGGTCAGTGATCGGTGTGTGATGGTGTTGGACGGGTACTCTGGAAGTTGGGAGCACAAGCTAGAGTAACAAGGAACATAATTTTGCTCGAGTGTTGACCGTGGTCAAGAAAAGAAGGGACTACAAGTTGCAGGTGGAGTCATATGGAGTCTTTGGAGTAGCAGCGGTACTCATGGGATAAGCTCAAGTCCAATGTACATGGAAGTTTGACGCATTGACAAATTCAAGGTGGTGGAGAATACTCGCCAAGGTGGAGTTTGTTGGAGTTGTGTCGAATATTGTGTATAAGGTAGGTTACAGTTGGACTATGAGTTGTATTGTGTTTACATAGGATGTGGAGTCGTGTCCAAATAGGACACTTGTATCCTAGGCCTCTCATATATAGTGGGGGTAGACACACAATGTAACCCATGCCAACATAATAGCACATGCACGCAAGGGGGAGCCGGCGGCGTGTGCCGACACCCGGGTGGCTGGTGTGCGGTATTGTGATGGTGTCACGGGGAGGAGCGCCCGTAGTCAAGCCCCGGGGATGTAGCCATATCGGTGAACCTCGTTAACAAATCTTGGTGTCGTGCTCATGTGATTGCTTGGTCCTCGGATGATTGACAGTATGCCTCAGATTTATTCTAACAAGACCTAGGGCACTTTTGAGGAAGCCCATCATTGGAATATACAAGCCAAGTTCTATATTGAAAAATTCCCACTAGTATATGAAAGTGACAGCATAGGAGACTCTCTATCATGAAGATCATGGTGCTAGTTTGAAGCACAAGTGTGGTAAAAGGATAGTAGCATTGCCCCTTCTCTCTTTTTCTCTCATTTTTTATTTGGGCCTTTCTCTTTTTTTATGGCCTCTTTTTTTAGTCCGGAGTCTCATCCGGACTTGTGGGGGAATCATAGTCTCAATCATCCTTTCCTCACTGGGACAATGCTCAAATAGTGAAGATCATCACACTTTTATTTACTTACAACTCAAGAATTACAACTCAATACCTAGAACAAAATATGACTCTATATGAATGCCTCAGATGGTGTACCGGGATGTGCAATGATTCAAGAGTGACATGTATGAAAAATTATGAACGGTGGCGTTGCCACAAATACGATGTCAACTACATGATCATGGTAGGCAATATGAAAATGATGGAGCGTGTCATAATAAACGGAACAATGGAAATTTGCATGGCAATATATCTCGGAATGGCTATGGAAATGCCATAATAGGTAGGTATGGTGGTTGTTTTGACGAAGGTGTATGGTGCGTGTATGATACCAGCGAAAGTTGCACAGTATTAGAGAGGCTAGCAATGGTGGAAGGGTGAGAGTGCGTATAATCCATGGACTCAACATCAGTCATAAAGAATTCACATACTTATGGCAAAAATCTATTAGTTATCAAAACAAAGTACTACGCGCATGCTCCTAGGGAGATATATTGGTAGTAAAAGACCATCGCTCGTCCCCGACTGCCACTCATAAGGAAGACAATCAATAAATAAATCATGCTCCAACTTCATCACATAACGATTCACCATATGTGCATGCTACGGGAATCACAAACTTTAACACAAGTATCTCTCAAATTCACAACTACTCTACTATCATGACTTTAATATCACCATCTTCATATCTCAAAACAATCATAAAGAATCAAACTTATCATAGTATTCAACGCACTTTATATGAAAGTTTTTATTATACCCATCTTGGATGCCCATCATATTAGGACTAATTTTATTACCAAAGCAAATTAACATGCTGTTCTAAAAAACTCTCAAAATAATATAAGTGAAGCATGAGAGATCAACAATTTCTATAAAATAAAACCACCGCCGTGCTCTAATAAGATATAAGTGAAGCACTAGAGCAATATTGTCTATCTCAAAAGATCTAAGTGAAGCACATAGAGTATTCTAATAAATTCTGATTCATGCGTCACTCTCCCAAAAGGTGTGTACAGCAATGATGATTGTGGTAAACTAGAAAGCAAATACTCAAATCATACAAGATGCTCCAAGCAGAACACATATCATGTGGTGAATAAAAAATATAGCCTCAAGTAAAGTTACCGATAGACGAAGACGAAAAAAGGGATGCCTTCCGGGGCATCCCCAAGCTTAGGATTTTGGTTGTCCTTGAATTTTACCTTGGGGTGCCTTTGGCATCCCCAAACTTAGGTTCTTGCCACTCCTTAGTCCAAAATCCATCAAATCTTTACCCAAAAACTTGAAAACTTCACAACACAAAACTTCAACCGAAAATCTCATGAGCTCCGTTAGTATAAGAAAATAAACCACCACTTTAAGGTACTATAATGAACTCATTATTTATTTATATTGGTGTTAAACCTACTGCATACCAACTTCTCTATGGTTCATACCCGCCGATACTACTCATAGAATCATCAAAATAAGCAAACAACACACGATAAACAGAGTCTGTCAAAAACAGAATAGTCTGTAGCAATCTGTGACTTTCGAATACTTATGTAACTCTAAAAAAATTTAAATAAATTGGTGACCATGAGGAATTTTTATATTAATCATCTGCAAAAATAATCGACCTAAAAGCACTCTTCTGTAAAAAAATGAAAGCTATTCTCTTGAGCGCAAAAGTTTCTGTTTTTTACAGCAAGATCACAAAGACTTCACCCAAGTCTTCCCAAAGGTTCTACTTGGCAAAAAAACTAATTAAAACATAAAACCACATCTAACCAGAGGCTAGATGAATTATTTATTACTAAACAGGGCAAAAACTAAAGAACAAAATAAAATTGGGTTGCCTCCCAACAAACTCTAACGTTTAACGCCCCTAGCTAGGCATAAAAACAAGAATAGATCTATGTATTGCCATAATATTGATAAGGCAAATCGCGAAAACTCATCTCATACTCCCTACGTTCTACAACAAGTTTTCTTTGTGGCAAGCAAACATTATCAAAAGGGCTAAATTAAAGGGACAAAAGTCCCCAAGATCAAGCTCGGGAGGAATTGGTTCCTCCTTTGGCCCTTCATATTGCACAACCAATTCATCATTATAAGCATTCTTTTGGCAAAAAGTCATGAGCCTTTGTTTAAGAGGAAAACCCAACCCATTGTTCTGAATAGAAAAATTATCATCAAGTTCATAAATCCTATCAACTAGAACATCGGTAGGAACACTCTTTCTAAGATTTTCATTATAAGCAACATGATCTAAAGATCGTAAACGCATTATGTCTTCTTGATTAAAAAGAATCGCTTCTATGGGAGGATGATCGGCGTCCACCCTATAATGCGCAAAAAAATTCATTGGCCTCTTTTATTATAAATCTGAACTCATGTGCTAAAAAGATAGTAGCCGCTCGCTTAACAGAAGAATGCTCAATATTAGAAAACTCTAGAAAAATCCTTTGTATGCAAGGATGCATGTGGATAAATTGTCTTTCAAGTTCAACTACGAGCAAAGATATAGTATCCGCAAGACTACTAATCCGGAACTCCTTTTCCAATAATGTTACCACTACTAATCCGGAACTTTTTAGTGTGTAAAATAGTAGGTTGTTCATGAGGATTATCAAAAGCATCAAGGTTCCCCCATCATTACTACTATCTTTTTCAATGATAACCTCCCCAGTTTCAGACATGATGGCAACAAACTGCACTAATGAACGAGCACACACGAGGCAAGCGAAAAGAGGCGAATGGAAGAGGGGCGAAGAAAAGGCAAAGGTTTTCGAAAATCGTTTTAGAAGTGGGGGAGAGGTAAACGAGAGGCGAATGACAAATAATGTAATGCAACGGAGAAGAGTTTATGATGGGTACTTGGTATGGCATGACTTGGCGTAGATCTCCCCGGCAATGGCGCCAGAAATCCTTCTTGCTACCTCTTGAGCTTCCGTTGGTTTTTCCCTTGAAGAGGAAAGGGTGATGAAGCAAAGTAGCGTATGTATTTCCCTCAATTTTGAGAATCAAGGTATCAATCCAGTAGGAGACAACGCACAAGTCACCGAATACCTGCACAAAAAATCAAGAACCTTGCAACCAACACGATAAAGGGGTTGTCAATCCCTTCACGGTTACTCGCAAAAGTGAGATCTGATAAAGATAATAAAGTAATATTTTTGGTATTTTTGTTGTATAGATTGGAAAGTAAAGATTGCAAAATAGTAAACGATATTCAACAATATAAAAAGATATGCAATATAATGGAAAAGAGACCCGGGGGCCATAGGTTTCACTAGTGGCTTCTCTCGAGATAGCATGTATTATGGTGGGTGAACAAATTACTGCTGAGCAATTGATAGAAAAGCGCATAATTATGATGACATCTAAGGAAATGATCATGAACATAGGCATCATGTCCGTGTCAAGTAGACCGAAACGATTCTACATCTACTACTATTACTCCACAGATCGACCGCTATCCAACATGCATCTAGAGTATTAAGTTTATAAGAACGGAGTAACGCATTAAGAAAGATGACATGATGTAGAGGGATAAACTCAAGCAATATGATATAAACCCCATCTTTTTATCCTCGATGGCAAAAATACAATACAATACATTCTCAAAGAACTTGTCCTTGGAGGAGCTCGGAGTGGACATGGTGATGTAGATCTGTCAGAAAACAGTAAGAAAGAAGAACAAAAGATTTCTCAGTGATGCGGGGGTCAATACATTCGGGGGGGGGGGGGGGGTATATAAAGATTTTTTTTATCTTGCGAACCAAGCAAAACGAGGGGAAACTGGAGTCAGGAAGGTTCCCTAGGTGGGGACAACCCACCTGGGCGCGCCAGGCAAGGCAGGCGCGCCCTAGTGTCTTGTGCCCTCCTCGGTTGCCTTCCGGGTTGTTTCTTATCTTCCTATTTTTTGTAATATTCCAAAACTGATAGAATTTTCCTTGCGGATTTGTCGGAGTCCCTTTACTTACCGTATCAGGTACCTTGTCTTTTTCAGGATTCTGGAGTGTTCCATAAGGTTTCTTTTATGTGTTCCTCTTGTGTCATTGTTTGAATAATATTGCTTTCAACATTAATAGGCGTACCTGAGATATAATGCTCAATTCTTTGCCCGTTGACAACCTTCGGGTTAGTACCTTCATCACTATTTATTTAGAGAGAAGTTTTCCTGCAAAGAATCTGAAACAAGAGTTGTACAAAAGAAGATATTCTCCAACCTTAAATTCCCGCTTTTGGCTTTTATCATGCCATCTTTTAACTTTTTCTTAAACAATTTGGCATTTTTGTAAGCTTGGGTTCTCCATTCATCTAGTGAGCTTATAAAAAATAACCTCTTTTCACTGGCAAGTTTGAAATCATAGTTGAGTTCTTTTATTGCCCAGTATGCTTTATGTTCTAACTCAAGAGGAAAATGAAAAGCTTTTCCATAAACCATTTTGTAGGGAGACATACCCATAGGATTTTTATAAGATGTTCTGTAGGCCCAAAGTGCATTATCTAATTTCTTAGACCAATTCTTTTGGGACCTATTAACAGTTTTTTGTAATGTTATTTTTATTTCTCTATTGCTAAGTTCAACTTGGCCACTAGATTTAGGATGACAGGGTGATGCAATTCTATGGTTAACATCATATTTAGCAATCATTTTACAAAAAGCACCATGAATAAAGTGTGAACCACTATCAGTCATTAAATATCTAGGGACTCCAAACCTTGGGAAAATAACTTCTTTAAGCATTTTAATGGAAGTATTGTGATCAACACTACTAGTTGGAATAGCTTCTACACACTTAGCAACATAATCAACAACAACCAAAATATGTGTAAACCCATTAGAGGAAGGAAAAGGTCCCATATAATCAAAACCCCAAACATCAAATGGTTCAACAACAAGTGAATAATCCATAAGCATTTATTGACGCTTACCAATATTACCAATTCTTTGACATCCATCACAAGATAAAACAAACTTACATGCATCCTTAAAGAGAGTAGGCCAATAAAAACCAGATTGCAATACCTTGTGAGCAGTTCTTTCTCCCACATGATGTTCTCCATAAGCTTCGGAGTGACATTTCCATAGGATTTCTTCCCGTTCATGCTAAGGTACACAACGTCTAATAATACCATCTACTCCTTCTTTATAGAGGTATGGGTCATCCCAAAAGTAATGTCTTAAATCATAGAAGAATTTTTCTTTTGTTGGTATGTGAAACTAGGTGGTATATATTTAGCAACAATGTAATTAGCATAGTGAGTATACCAAGGAGTATTATGAGAAACATTTATGGAAGCAAGCTGTTCATCATGAAAGCTATCATCAATAGGTAGTGGGTCATCAAGAATATTTTCTAACCTAGACAAGTTATCAGCTATGGGGTTCTCAGCTCCTGTTCTATCAATAATATGTAAATCGAATTCTTGTAGAAAAAGAACCCACATAACGAGTCTAGTTTTAGCATCTTTCTTTTCCATAAGATATTTTATAGCAGCATGATCAGTGTGAACAGTTACTTTAGACTCAACAATATAAGATCTGAATTTATCACAAGAAAACACGATTGCTAAAAATTCTTTTTTGGTAGTAGCGTAATTTCGTTGAGCACTGTCTAGAGTTTTACTAGCATAATGAATAAGATTTAATTTCTTATCAACTCTCTGTCCGAGAACATCACGAACAGCATAATCACTAGCATCACACATAATTTCAAAAGGCAAGTTCCAATCAGGTGGTTGTACTATAGGTGCAGAAGTTAAGGCTTTTTTAAGTGTTTCAAAGGCTTCTACACAATCATCATCAAAAACAAATGGAACATTCTTTTGTAAAAGAGTTGTAAGAGGCCTAGAAATTTTAGAGAAGTATTTAATAAATCTCCTATAGAAACTAGCATGACCGAGCAAACTACGAATACCTTTAATATCTTTAGGACATGGTATTTTCTCAATTGCATCAACTTTAGCTTTATCCACCTCAATACCTCATTCAGAGCTTTTGTGCCCCAAGACAATACCTTCATTAACCATAAAGTGGCATCTCCCGATTCAAGACAACATTAGTTTGGTCACATCCCCTCCAAGACTTGATCAAGGTTGCTTAAGCAATCATCAAAAGAAGTTCCATAAATAGAAAAATCATCCACGAAAACCTCAACAATCTTTTCACAAAAATCAGAGAATATAGCAATCATACATCTTTGAAAGGTAGAAGGTGCATTGCATAAATAAAAAGACATACGTCTATAAGCATAATTTCCAAAAGGGCAAGTAAAGGCGGTTTTCTCTGGATTCGGTTGTGAAACAGGTATTTGATGACCCACAAGTATAGGGGGTCTATCGTAGTCCTTTCAATAAGTAAGAGTGTCGAACCCAACGAGGAGCAGAAGGAAATGATAAGCGGTTTTCAGCAAGGTATTCTCTGCAAGTACTGAAATACGTGGTAACAGATAGTTTTGTGATAAGATAAATTGTAATGAGCAACAAGTAACAAAAGTAAATAAAGTGCAGCAAGGTGGCCCAATCCTTTTTGTAGCAAAGGACAAGCCTGGACAAACTCTTATAATAGGAAAAGCTCTCCCGAGGACACATGGGAATATCGACAAGCTAGTTTTCATCACGCTCATATGATTCGCGTTTGGTACTTTGATAATTTGATATGTGGTGGACCGGTGCTTGGGTACTGCCCTTACTTGGACAAGCATCCCACTTATGATTAACCTCTATTGCAAGCATCCGCAACTACAACAAAAGCATTAAGGTAAACCTAACCATAGCATGAAACATATGGGTCCAAATCAGCCCCTTACGAAGCAACGCATAAACTAGGGTTTAAGCTTCTGTCACTCTAGCAACCCATCATCTACTTATTACTTCCTAATGCCTTCCTCTAGGCCCAAATAATGGTGAAGTGTTATGTAGTCGACGTTCACATAACACCACTAGAGGTTAGACAACATAAATCTTATCAAAATATCAAACGAATACCAAATTCATATGACTACTAATAGCAAGACTTCTCGCTTGTCCTCAGGAACAAACGTAACTACTCACAAAGCATATTCATGTTCATAATCAGAGGGATAATAATATGCATAAAGGATCTGAACATATGATCTTCCACCAAATAAACCAACTAGCATCAACTACAAGGAGTAATCAACACTACTAGCAACCTACTAGCACCAATCCCGGACTTGGAGACAAGAATTGGATACAAGAGATGAACTAGGGTTTGGAGATGAGATGGTGTTGGTGAAGATGTTGATGGAGATTGCCCTCTCCCGATGAGAGGAGCGTTGGTGATGACGATGGTGATGATTTCCCCTTCCCGGAGGGAAGTGTCCCCGGCAGAATAGCTCTGCCGGAGCTCTAGATTGGTTCCGCCAAGGTTCCGCCTCGTGGCGGCGGAGTCTCGTCCCGAAAGGTGGCCTTCTATTTTTTTTCTCATCGAAAGACTTCATATAGCAGAAGATGGGCGTCGGAGAGCTACCAGGGGGCCCACGAGGTAAGGGGCGCGCCCAGGGGGGCGCCCCCACCCTTGTGAGCAGGGTGTGGGCCCCCTGGCCTTCATCTTTGGCGACGATTTTTCTTTATTTATTTTAAGGTATTCCGTGGAGTTTCAAGACTTTTGGAGTTGCGCAGAATAGGCCTTCAATATTTGCCACTTGTATATGGACCTTTATTATGCAGTCCGTCGCTTTTATTGCTTCCATAACAAGATCATATAAACTATTTTCTTCACACCAAAATATCATACATATTTAGAGAGCATTTTTTATTGCCTGCACCGATGACAACTTACTTGAAGGATCTTACTCAATCCATAGGTAGATATGGTGGACTCTCATGGCAAAACTGGTTTAAGGGTATTTGGAAGCACAAGTAGTATTTCTACTTGGTTCTGAGAATTTGGCTAGCATGAGGGGGAAAGGCAAGCTCAATGTGGTAGAGGATCCATGACAACATAATTTATCTCAGATGTAAGAAAACATAACTCATCATGTTGTCTTCCTTGTCCAACCTCAACTCTTTAGCATGTCATATTTTAATGAGTGCTCCCAATCATAAAAGATGTCAATGATAATATATCTATATGTGAAACGTCTCTTTCCTTATTACTTCCTATTAATTGCAACGATGACCAAAGCTATATTTGCCAATTCCCAACAACTTTTAATCATCATACTCTTTCTATGTGGAGTCATTACTTTCAATAAGATCAATATGAACTCTTTGATTCTTTTTATTCTTTTTCTTCTAATCACCCAAGATCATGGCAAAAAAATCAAGCCCTTGACTCAACACTAATCTTTATTAAATAACTCACAAACTCGATTACAAAGAAGGATCATAAAGCAAAACTCAAAACTAGATCATGCCATGACTTTATTCTACTAAATCAAGATACTACTAAAAGGATCGAACTAAAAAACGGTAAAGATAGGAGTTGTGATGGTGATATGATACCAGGGCACCTCCCCCAAGCTTGGCAGTTGCCAAGGGGAGTGCCCATACCCATGTGATTATGTCTCCTTCTTTGTTGTTGGCGGTGGAGGTGTTGTTGATGATGCAAGCTTGTCGTCCACCTTCCATGGCATAGGCTCACCATCATAGAAGGATGATCGAGTCTCCGAAATCCTCAAATCTGCAGCCAAACTCATCCTTTTGAATCTATATTCATACTCACAGTTTTGGTTTTGCAGATCATAGATTTGGGCTTGGAGGTGCTCGATCTTCTCATGTAGCTTGAAGATGGCCTCCTCGGTCTTCTTGGCATCCGGATCATAGTTGTTGGTGAACTCCGCGAGCATCTTGTGGGTAGCATTGATTCCACGCTCCACCATCCCCTGGCACTTGAAAACTTGTTGCTCCATTGCTTCGAGCCTCGCCTCCATGCTTCCGGTTCCCTTTGGTCCCTCAACATCGCGGATGTGCAACAACCCATCACCCATCTCAATGGTTTGAGGGTGTCACAGCACCTCCGCGAGGTAAGGGTTGATCACCTTCTCAAAGAACTTGTCCTTGGAAGCACTTGGGGTCGTCATGATGATCTAGACCTGTCAGAAAAATAGCTCGAAACAAGAACAGGGGAGATTTGCGTGATACAAGAGTCAAAACCTTCGGGAGTATTATAATGAATTTTTACCGACCAAAATACGTATGGTGCAAGGAAACAGAGTCCGGAGGGCACAGGAGGTGCTCACGAGGTAGGGGGTGCGCCCTCCACCCTCGTGGAGGCCTCGTTTCCTCCCCGGACTGCTACTTATTTTTCTATTTTTCTAAATATTCCAAAACGGAGAAATATTGCCTTAAAAATTGTTTTGGAGTCGGTTTACTTACCGTACCTCATACCTATTCCTTTTCAAAGTCTGGAACGGTCTGGAAGGTGTCCTTTATGTATTCCTCCGGGGTTACGGTTTCAATAATATTAGTTTCAACATTTATGGGATTACCTGAAATATAGTGTTTGATCCTTTGACCGTTTACCACCTTCGGATTTGTGCCTGCGAAGTTGTTGATTTTTATGGCACCGGAACGATAGACCTCCTTGATAAAGTAGGGACCTTACCATTTAGAGAGAAGTTTTCCTGCAAAAAATCCCAAAAGAGAGTTGTATAGCAACACATAATCACCTACATTAAACTCACATTTTTCTATCCTTTTGTCATGCCATCTTTTAACTTTTTCTTTAAACAACTTGGCATTTTCATAAGCTTGGGTTCTCCATTCATCAAGTGAGCTAATATCAAATAACCTCTTCTCACCGGCAAGTTTGAAGTCAAAGTTGAGCTCTTTAATAGCCCAATACGCCTTATGTTCTAGTTCGAGAGGTAAGTGACATGCTTTTCCATAAACCATCTTATACGGGGACATACCCATAGGATTCTTATATGTAGTTCTATAGGACCATAATGCGTCATCCAATTTCTTGGACCAATTCTTTCTAGACCTATTAACAGTGTTTTGCAAAATTAATTTGAGCTCTCTATTGCTCAATTCCACTTGACCACTAGACTGCGGGTGATAAGGAGATGCAATTCTATGATTAACATCATACTTAGCAAGCATTTTACGGAAAGCACCATGAATAAAGTGTGAATCACCATTAGTCATTAAATATCTAGGGACTCCAAACCTCGGAAAAATAACTTCCTTAGGCATTTTAATAGAAGTGTTATGATCAGCACTCCTAGTTGGAATAGCTTCTACCCACTTAGTAACGTAATCAACAGCAACTAAAATATGAGTGTATCCATTAGAAGCAGGAAAGGTCCCATATAATCAAAGCCCCAAACATCAAATGGCTCAATAACAAGTGAATAATTCATAGGCATTTCTTGATGTCTACTAATATTACCAATTCTTTGACATTCATCACAAGATAAAACAAACTTACGGGCATCCTTGAAGAGAGTAGGCCAATAAAAACCGGATTGCAATACCTTATGTGCAGTTCTATCTCCAGCGTGGTGTCCTCCATAAGGCTCGGAGTGACACTCGCATAGGATCTATTCCTGTTGATGCTCAGGTACACAACGTCTAATAACACCATCTACTCCTTCCTTATGAAGATGTGGGTCATCCCAAAAGTAATGTCGCAAGTCATAGAAAAACTTTTTCTTTTGTTGGTATGTGAAGCTAGGCGGTATAAATTTAGCAACAATATAATTAGCATAATCAGCATACCATGGAGTGCTACGAGAAGTACTTATGACATTTAATTGTTCATCAGGAAAGCTATCATCAATAGGTAGTGGGTCATCAAGAACATTCTCTAACCTAGATAAGTTGTCTGCAATAGGGTTCTCAGCTCCTTTTCTATCAACAATATGCAAATCAAATTCTTGTAGCAAGAGAACCCATCTAATAAGTCTAGGTTTTGCATCTTTCTTTTCCATCAGATATTTAATAGCAGCATGATTAGTGTGAATAGTTACTCTAGAATCAACAATATAGGGTCTGAATTTATCACAAGCAAATACAACCGCTAAAAGTTCCTTTTCGGTAGTAGCATAATTTCTTTGAGCATTGTCTAGAGTCTTACTAGCATAATGGATAACATTCAATTTCTTATCAACTCTTTGCCCTAGAACAGCACCTACAGCATAATCACTAGCATCACACATAATTTCAAAAGGTAAATTCCAATCAGGTGGCTGAACAACAGGTGCAGAGACTAATGCTTTCTTAAGTATTTCAAATGCTTCTACACAATCATCATCAAAGACAAATGGTACATCTTTTTGTAATAAATTAGTCAGAGGCCGAGAGATTTTTGAGAAGTCCTTAATGAACCTCCTATAAAATCTGGCGTGACCAAGGAAACTTCTTATACCTTTGATGTCCTTGGGACATGGCATCTTTTCAATAGCATCAACGTTGGCTTTATCAACTTCAATACCTCTTTCAGAAACTTTGTGCCCCAAGACAATACCTTCATTCACCATAAAGTGGCACTTTTCCCAATTCAAGACAAGATTAGTTTCTTCACATCTCTGCAAAACTCGAGCAAGATTGCTCAAGCAATCATCAAAAGAGGAACCATAGACGGAAAAGTCGTCCATGAAAACCTCACAAATTTTCTCACAAATGTCAGAGAATATAGCCATCATGCATCTTTGAAAGGTAGCAGGTGCATTACATAAACCAAAAGGCATACGTCTATAAGCAAAAGTACCAAAAGGGCATGTAAAAGTAGTCTTTGATTGATCGTTAGCCGACACAGGTATTTGAGAAAAACCAGAATAACCATCTAGAAAGAAATAATGTGTATGTTTGCATAGTATTTCTAGCATTTGATCAATAAAAGGTAAGGGGTAATGATCTTTCTTAGTAGCCTTATTTAATTTGCGGAAATCAATTACCATCCTATAACCTATGATAATTCTTTGCGGAATCAATTCATCTTTATCATTAGGGACAACAGTAATACCTCCCTTCTTAGGGACACAATGGACAGGACTTACCCACTGACTATCAGCAACGGGATAAACTATACCTGCCTCCAGAAGCTTGAGTATTTCTTTTCTTACCACTTCTTTCATTTTAGGATTCAAACGTCGTTGAGGATCTCGAACTAGTTTGGCATCAGCTTCCAAATTTATTTTATGTTGACACAGAGTGGGACTGATGCCCTTAAGATCATCCAGAGTATATCCAATAGCGGCACAATGCTTCTTCAGAGTTTTCAATAATCTTTCTTCTTCAGAGTTTTCAATAATCTAATAATGACATGATATATTTTCTTCTCATCAAGATAAGCATATTTAAGATTATCAGGCAACAGTTTAAGCTCAAAAACGGGATCACCCTTGGGTGGAGGAGGATCCCCTAGGATTTCAACAGGCAAGTTGTGTTGCAGAATAGGCTCCTGTTTAAAGAATACTTCATCTATTTCCCTTCTTTCATTCATGAACATATCATTTTCATGGTCTAACAAATAGTGTTCTAAAGGATCACTAGGAGGTACGGCAATAGAAGCAAGACCAATAATTTCATCCTTACTAGGCAATTCTTCCTCACGATGTTGTTTACTAAATTTAGAGAAATTAAACTCATGAACCATATCATCCAAGCCAATAGTAACAACATTCTTTTTGCAGTCTATCTTAGCATTAACAGTATTCAAGAAGGGTCTACCAAATATAATCGGACAAAAGCTATCTTGTGGAGAACCAAGAACAAGAAAATCAGCGGGGTATTTAGTTTTCCCACACAAGACTTCAACATCTCTAACAATTTCTATTGGAGATATAGTATCTCTATTGGCAAGTTTAATTGTAACATCAATATCCTCTAACTCAGCAGGTGCAATTTCATGCATAATTTCTTTGTATAAGTCAATGGATATAACACTAGCACTAGCACCCATATCACATAAGCCATGATAACAATGATCTCCTATTTTAACAGAAATAACAGGTAGCCTACCACAGGTCTATGTTTATCTCTATCACAGGGTTTAGCAATTCTAGCAGTTTCACCAGAGAATTGAATAACATGCCCATCAATATTATCAGACAAGAGATCTTTAAAAATAGCAGTATTGGGTTCTACTTTGACTTTCTCAGGAGGTGTATAAGTCCTAATATTGCTTTTACGAACAACAGTTGAAGCTCTAGCATGATCCTTCATTCTAACAGGGAAAGGTGGTTTCTCAACATAAGAAGTGGGAACAATAGGATCATTGTAAGTGACAGTCTTTTCTTCAACTTTAATAGGTGCAGCTACTTTTACTTCTATGGGAGGATGATATTTAAACCACTTCTCCTTGGGGAGATCAACATAAGTAGCAAAAGATTCACAGAAATAAGCTACTATCTCAGAGTCAAGTCCATATTTAGTGCTAAACTTACAGAAAATATTGGTATCCATAAAAGATTTAACACAACCAAACTTAGGTGTCATACCTGACTCCTTACCTTCGTCGAGGTCCCAATCTTCAGAGTTGCGTTTAATTCTATCCAATAAATTCCATCTAAATTCAATAGGCTTCATCATAAAAGAGCCATCACAAGAAGTATCAAGCATGGTGCGATTGTTATCAGAAAGCCGAGCATAAAAACTTTGCATAATTACTTCTCTTGCGAGCTCATGATTGGGGCATGAGTATAACATTGATTTAAGACTCCACCAAGCTTGAGCGATGCTTTCTCCTTCGCGAGGGCAAAAATTATATATATAATTGCGATCTTGATGATCAAGATGGATAGGGTAATACTTTTGATGAAATTCCAATTTCAATCTTTTATAGTTCCATGATCTCATATCATCACATAGCCTATGCCATATCAATGCGTCTCCCTTCAAAGATAAAGGGAAAGCCTTCTTCTTAACAACATCATCGAGTATACCTGCAAGCTTA
The DNA here is from genome assembly GCA_963921465.1 of Triticum timopheevii. Taxonomy (NCBI): domain Eukaryota; kingdom Viridiplantae; phylum Streptophyta; class Magnoliopsida; order Poales; family Poaceae; genus Triticum; species Triticum timopheevii. The sequence continues at coordinate 362,226,001 of OY997274.1, read as the reverse complement.
AATAGTCCACAAACATCATCCACATAGCGTAGATGTTCATCAGGATGCTTTGTTCCATCTCCTGTAAAAGTGTTAGCTAGCAGTTTTTCCATCATACCCGAAGGAATCTGAAAAGGAGTTTCATTTACAATAGGTTCAGTAGGTTGAGGAGCAACTCTTTGCTCTACTGGACGGGGTGAAGATACCCCGAACAAGCCCCTTAGACAATTACTTTCCATAGTAACAAGTGACAGAAAATTTCAGCACACTAAATAAATTTTTCCTTACCAAATTCCACCAACCAAAGGTGCTTCACTCCCCGGCAACGACGCCAGAAAAGAATCTTGATGACCCACAAGTATAGGGGATCTATCGTAGTCCTTTCGATAAGTAATAGTGTCGAACCCAACGAGGAGCAGAAGGAAATGATAAGCGGTTTTCAGCAAGGTATTCTCTGCAAGTACTGAAATAAGTGGTAACAGATAGTTTTGTGATAAGATAAATTGTAACGAGCAACAAGTAACAAAAGTAAATAAAGTGCAGAAAGGTGGCCCAATACTTTTTGTAGCAAAGGACAAGCCTGGACAAACTCCTATAATAGGAAAAGATCTCCTGAGGACACATGGGAATATCGTCAAGCTAGTTTTCATCATGCTCATATGATTCGCGTTCGGTACTTTGATAATTTGATATGTGGGTGGACCGGTGCTTGGGTACTGCCCTTACTTGGACAAGCATCCCACTTATGATTAACCTCTATTGCAAGCATCCGTAACTACAACAAAGTATTAAGGTAAACCTAACATAGAATGAAACATATGGATCTAAATCAGCCCCTTACGAAGAAACGCATAAACTAGGGTTTAAGCTTCTGTCACTCTAGCAACCCATCATCTACTTATTACTTCCCAATGCCTTCCTATAGGCCCAAATAATGGTGAAGTGTTATGTAGTCGACGTTCACATAACACCACTAGAGGTTAGACAACATACATCTTATCAAAATATCAAACGAATACCAAATTCACATGACTACTAATAGCAAGACTTCTCCCTTGTCCTCAGGAACAAACGTAACTACTCACAAAGAATATTCATGTTCATAATCAGAGGGGTAATAATATGCATAAAGGATCTGAACATATGATCTTCCACCAAATAAAGCAACTAGCATCAACTACAAGGAGTAATCAACACTACTAGCAACCTACTAGCATCAATCCCGGACTTGGAGACAAGAATTGGATACAAGAGATGAACTAGGGTTTGGAGATGAGATGGTGCTGGTGAAGATGTTGATGGAGATTGCCCTCTCCCGATGAGAGGAGCGTTGGTGATGACGATGGTGATGATTTCCCCCTCCCGGAGGGAAGTGTCCCCGCCAGAACAGCTCTGTCGGAGCCCTAGATTGGTTCCACCAAGGTTCCGCCTCGTGGCGGCGGAGGCTCGTCCTGAAAGGTTGCCTTCTATTATTTTTCTCATCGAAAGACTTCATATAGGAGAAGATGGGCGTCGGAGAGCCACCAGGGGGCCCATGAGGTAGGGGGCGTGCCAAGGGGGGGCGTGCCCCCCATCCTCGTGAGCAGGGTGTGGGCCCCCTGGCCTTCATCTTTGGCGACGATTTTTCTTTATTTATTTTAAGGTACTCTGTGGAGTTTCAGGACTTTTGGAGTTGCGCAAATAGGCCTTCAATATTTGCTCCTTTTCTAGCCCAGAATTCCAGCTGCCGGCATTCTCCCTCTTCATGTAAACCTTGTAAAATAAGAGAGAATAGCCATAAATATTGTGACATAACGTGAAATAACAGCCCATAATGCAATAAATATTGATATAAAAGCATGATGCAGAATGGATGTATCAGTATTTGAGAAAAACCAGAATATCCGTCAAGAAAGCAAAAGAGAGTGTTCTTAGATAGTATTTCTAACATTTGATCAATAAAAGGCAGAGGGTAATGATCTTCTCTAGTTGCTTTATTTATTTTTCTAAAATGATTTACCATTATATAGCCAGTGACAATTCTTTGTGGGATAAGCTCATTTTTGTCATTGGGAACAATAGTAATACCTCCCTTCTGAGGGACACAATGAATAGGACTTACCCGTCTACTATCAGCTATGGGATAGATTATACCTTCTTCAAGAAGCTTTAATATTTTTGTTTTTACCACTTCTTTCATCTTAGGATTCAAACGTTGTTGGTGATCAACAATGGGTTTAGCATCAGGTTCCATATTAATCTTGTGCTGACAGTGACTGGGACTAATGCCCTTAAGATCATCAAGAGTATACCCAATAGCAGCTTGGTGCTTCTTCAGAATTTTCAATAATCGTTCTTATTCATGTTCTGGAAGGTTAGCACTAATAATAACATGATATATATTTTTATCATCTAGGTAAGCATATTTCAAAGTGTCTGGCAATTGTTTTAATTCAAACATGGGATCACCTTTAGGTGGAGGAGGACCTCCTAGAGTTTCAATAGGCACTACTGCATGATGTTGTGCTAACGCGACACTACAATCAGAGACCCTTCTACGAAACTGTGTGCAATGCAATAATCGCAAATGATGGTGTAAATAACCCATCAAAAAAGGTGCAGAACACTTGCGATGATGTATGCATCAAACACGGTTCAGATTTTAGTTGCGTGTGCGATGCAGGGCATACACTTCATGTCGTGGTGGACCCACGGACACCTATGGGACCGGCGGACCAAGCCCCTTTCGATTCGGCGGGGGGCGGAGATCGCGCGAAGAGCAGATCGAGGCGAGGCACACGAGCGATTTACCCAGCTTCGGAGCTCTCCCGAGAGATAATACTCCTACTGCTGCATGTCTGAGTGTATTGAGTTCTTTCTCGGGAGCGCTGAGTGCTACAGTACACACTAGCTGCTAACGAGACCGAGCGTGAGCGTTTTCTGCCTTCGAACCCCTCTCTACGTTGCACATGGGCCTCCTTTTATATGCTCAAGGGGTCACCGACAGGTGGCAACGTAGACAAGGGCAAAAATGGAAAAGGTGTTGCGGTTGGTACAACTACCTGTATAGTGTATCCTACCTAACCCTGACGGCAGGGGACAAAGGCATTAAATGCCCGTCTACGTCACCTAAATAGTGCAGAAAGGGACCGTCAGGGACGCCACCGCTTGCCACGATGGCAATCTTGTCAGCGTCGCTTGCCACCTCGCACCGCTGGCTACACAGCCTCTTGCCACGCGCACCTGGAAAGGTCCCAGGTCGACACGTTGGTGGATGTGCTGGAGCGTGGGTACAAAGTGGTAGCTTGCCGCGGCAAGTGCCTTGCCGCGGTCGTTGTCTTGTCGCGTTCGGAAGCTTGTCGCTCACCGGGCCTTGCCGGGAAGCGCGGCGCGTCGCGGCAAGCTCCTTGAGATGCCTCGGTTGGCCTTCCCGGCAAGCTCCTCTTGCCGGGGCCTTGTCTCCTTGGCTTGAATACTTTGTTCTTGAATGGCTCCAAAGGAACCACGGAGGACCTTGGCGGTCACCCGGCAAGCCTTGCCGCGGGGTGCTGCGACGGCCCGTGCACAAGTTCGGGATACTAGGGTACCCCTACTCTAGTACACCGACAGGAGCCCCGGGCCTGGGCCAGACACGGTGCCGAGCGCTGTTGGGCCAGGCCCAAAACAGGGCACGGGCACGCGCGGCCTGGGTTACGCCGTATCTTACTCCGTGTCCACCGCGCCCTCCCCGAACGGCACGCATTGAATGCGGCGTCGTGGGAGAGATCGTGGGTGGTTTCTTTATTCGGAAAGACGGAACGTCCGCCCCCTCCCTCTTTATAAGCAGGGGAAACAGGGCCAGTTCGCCCATCTCGCTAGTTGCTATTCCAATCTCAAAAACATCCGCCGCTCCCCCCTTCTTCCCAAAGCCGAAAGAGAGCAGCGCTCCGCCCCCCATCGCCACCAGCACCACCAACGCTGTCGATCTCCCCCACCACCTCCGCCATGGCTCCGAAAGACGGCAAGGGTAAGGGCGTGAAGTCGACCGAGGCGCAGCGGCTCGCGGCACGGCAAAAGGAGCGGACAACCTTCCCCCCAAGCTCGCCGCGAAGGAGCTGAGGGAGTACTACTACCTCTTCTGGTCGACGGAGACGCGAGCGCATCCGCGCACGAAGGTACTCTCCGCCGCCGCTTCGGAACGGGCTCCGAATGGATATCCCTTCTTCGCATTGTTCTTCTACTGCGGGCTCTGCCCGCCTTTCTCTGAATTTTTCTGCGACATTATGAACACCTACGGGTTCCACCTCCTTGACTTCACCCCCAATGCCGTTCTGACCATGGCAGTTTTCGCACATCTCTGTGAAAACTTTGTCGGAGTCCATCCAAATGTAGCTCTTTTCCGCCACTTCTTTATGCCCCGAGTTGAGAGAGGGGAGCCTTTATCCGGCGGAATCGCCTGGATCTCGAGAGCCGGCAAGAAGGAAGCTTATCTGGAGGGAGAGCTCCGCGGCAAGTGGGAGGAATGGAGAGCAGACTGGTGCTGGATTGTCGAGGAGAACCCGCAGCCATTTACCGCCCAGCGCCAAGCCCCAGTAGCGTGCGACAACGATTGGAGCAGCGTGGCCCCGGAAGACGATAGGCTGAAGATTGCTGTCACCCGGATCCTACGCCTCGGGCTTGCCGGGCTCACTGTGGGCGCCGTTGGCGCAGATTTTCTTCGCCACCGCATCGCCCCCCTGCAAGAGAGGAGGAGACCCGCCTGGGAGTTCGGGGGTGTGGCGGACATCATGAGGCTGCGCCCGGGCCTCAACTTCAACTTCACTGTCCTAGAACTGGACGCGATGCTCAAGGAACTGTTCAAACACGACCCTCAACATCCCGAATGGTTCAGGTTGCCGAAGGGTGTCATTCCGCTATGCAACAACTCCTCGCTCGACCGCATCCGTGCAACGATGCCGCTGTGCGATTCGCATGGATTTGTCCCAACTTGGCAAGAGCCTGCAGACGACGTCGTGCAGTAGTTCTTCGACGGCTTGGTAGAAGTGCTGGTTCGCTCCGATGAATAGAAGAGCCTCACCCGTGACACCACCGATGCGGAGATGCAGCGCATCGCCACTAGGGTGGAAGAGGCGGCGGCAGCCGCTGCCACGGGCGAGTTCGGATTCACCGTGGAGGAGGCAGAGGCAGCAGAGGCGGCAAGCCTTGCTGAGCGAGATGAGCTTGCCAGCGAGGGAGAGCTTGCTGGGCCTGAAGTCGAGTCGAGCGATCCCGCCGAGGGTGCGAGCGGCTCGTTGGAGACCAACTCCTCTTCCTCCTCGTCTTCAGACAGCCTGCCGCAAGCAGAGCCCCCAGCTCCACCAAGAAGGCGTCTCCGCAAGGTTGGGGACGTGGCGGGGCGGCAGACGAGTCAACAGCCGCCACGCCGCGTGACACGCTCCACCGTGGCAAGCACTGTTGCCGCGGGAGCACCTCACGCCGATGCGGCAACTGGAGCGGGGTCGTCCCGGACCACCGCCACTGCCCCCGCCAAGCGGCTAAGGGAACCTACTCCTTCGGCTCGTCGCGCCGAAGGTGGGCCGGACTTCGACCTCTCCGCGCTCAGCTCCGACGAGGAAGAAGAAGAGTAAGATTCTTCGCTGTACTTGTAGTTCTTCAATTCTTGCTGTTTTTGTCTTGTATCTGATTTGCTTTACTCCGAACCCATTCCTTTTCAGGACTCTGGCCCAGAGAGCGGCGAAGAGAGCCAAGGTCCCGGTGATTGTCATCGAGGACGAACCCACCACGACAACAGGGGGGGTGCCCGAGACCACCTTGCCGGACCCGGCAACTATTCACCAAAGCAGCCCCCAGCGCAGCCCCCAGCGTAAGTATATGGTTTACTTCCCGCTGTTAGGCGTGCATGGGTGCTCTTTCTTTGCTGACACCTGACTATTGGTTTGTGTAGGAGCAGAGCAGCTTCACCAGGAGCGCCGGAAGCCGCCCCCGACATGCCATCTGCTTCGACTACACCGCCAAGGGAGGGTTCCCCGGCAAGGCAGCGTTCTCCGGCAAGGGAGAAGTCTCCGGCAAGGGAGAGTTCTCCGGCAAGGGACAGCACCAGCGACCCCCCGGTGGTGGAGAACGTGACTGTAGAACCCAGTACAGGTAATCCTCTTGCTTGAAAACTTCCCTTGGGTTCTTCTTCTTCTGATTTTCTTTTTGGATATTTTGCTTGACTTTTCTCCCTTTTCCGGCTGTCAGATCCTTCTTCCATGGAGCCGATGGAGACCGAGGTCGCCGGCGAGGAGAACGCGCGCGGCAATACCGACGACGCCGCTGCCACCGAAGAAGCAGCTGGCGCTGAAGATCCTGCCGGCGAAGAGGCCGCCAAAGCTGCCGCCGCAGAAGCTGGCGAGGGGTCTGGCAATCGTACTGACGGCCCCGAGGCCGCAGGAGCGTCAGGCGCTACGCCAACCGCCGATCCCCCTGCCGCCGCTGCAGCATCAGGCTCCAAAGAGTCCCAGCCCGGCGCCTATTTGAAGGCCAGCGATAGCGTCTTCATCAAGCTCCCCTGGGAGTCAAGCTCCAGGGCGCCGGTCGAAGGAGATACCTTGGATGGGGAGGTGCTCGCCTCTGTTGGGCTAACGCTGGTTGATGCGCCGAGCAGCAGCAGCGGCGAGTCTGAGGAGGAGCAGCTGCTGCGGAAGCTGGTGTCGCTCTACCGCGCTCGGCAGGCCAAGGTGGAATCCCGAGAAGCGCTTGTAGCAAAGGCGGGAGTGGACATGGAGAAGCGCGTGGAGGAGCTCCGGGGTCGCAACCAGGTAGCTCTCCGGTCCCTGGCAGAGAAGCGGGAGCAACTCGCCGAGGAGCGGAAAGCCTTCCTCCTCGAGAAGGCTGAAGCTGAAGAGCAACAGCGGCTTGCCGCCGAGGAGCTGTATGCGCGGGAGGGCGAGTTGGCGCAGTGGAAGGTCAATCTTGACAGCCACGAGGAGGAGCTTGCTGCGCGCGAGCAAACATTCGGCGGGGCTCTCAAGGAAGCAGAGGATGCTGCCACAGCTACCGAGGCCGCCAAGAAGGAGCTGGAGACGAAAGTGGCGCAGCTGGAGGCCGATCTCAAGGCGAGCGGTGAAGAGCTTGCCGCGCTCAAGCGTGAGCGCGAGAAGGACGCCTACACTCTTGGTGAGCTGCAGGGTTGTCTCGCCGAGAAGGGCAAGGAGCTTAGCGCCGCCAAGGACTCCAACGCAGACCTTGAGTTGAAGCTGACTACTTTGACCAAGACGCTGGACGGCGCCAGGGAGTAGGAGGTGGCCTCGAAGAAGCAGATCAAGGCCGACGAGGCGCTGCTGGCGAGTGCTGCTGCCACCCAGAACACTTTTAGGGAGAATGTGGAGCACTGGACGGAGGGTCTCGTGGATGTTGCCGCAGCCATCGACAGGGAGCTGGCGCAGCTGGGGATGGAGGATTTCGGGTATCCCTCCGATGAGAACCTCCAACCCAGCGCCAAGCTCAGCTTGTTCTTCAAAGGTGTGGCGACGGCCCTCCAGCGACTCCGGGAAAGGATCCCAAAGCAGCTGGCCGACGAGTCGCGCACGATCTGCGCGGGAGTTCTTCAAAAGGTGTTGGTGAAGGTGGCTTTCCGCAACCCAGGCCTTAACCAACGTCCTCAAGACTTTGCCGCCGGATGCTGATCTGGAAGCGCTCAAGACCCTTGTCGCACCCATTGTGGACAAGGTGAGCGAGATCAAGAAGGTTGAGTGCGATCGCGTAGATTATGCCGCCCATTTTCTCCTTTTCTTGTCGCTGCTGGTCATGTTATGAGAACAATCTGTTAGAGCTGCGACAAGCTATCTTGTAATATAACTTTATTTTGGGTATCGATTGCTATGTTGTTTCCTTTACTTGATTCCTTCCTTTGTATGTTATTTTGCCCTATGCTTTTAGGGAACTTGCCGGTGCAGGCGTCTTTGCCGCGAGCGCTGAGTGCGGAACGTCAGCAGCTTGCTGGCGGTGCCGCTACCGACAAGAAACCTTGTCGCAACTAGTCGCAGCTCACTTAAGTTGTTGAGCGGACTCGAAACAAAGTAAGGGCGCAACTAGCTACGAGTTGGTTCCTCTGCGGATAGGTTTTCCATACAAAGTACGGTCGTTCAAGGAAGATAACTAAAATTTTTTAAAACTAATTGCTCAAACTTTGGCAACTTAGCTTTTCTGTCGTTTGCTTCCCGGTAAGGCGAAACTTTCTTGAACGACGCCTTGGTCCACACCATTATCTTCTCCTTTCCCCCGGCAAACTTGTGGGCGAGGGAACCTTCCTTTCTTTGAGGAAAAGAAAGAAGAGAAAATAAAGATATGGAGCCTTACGGCTCGTTATTGCTTACCGGGGGTAGGCGCTGCACAAAGTGTCAGATAACACATGGAAAAATATAACGCATGAAATTGACAAGATATGCGGAGCACATGAGCTTTACTTATGCACGGGGTCTGCGCCCGGCTTTGTACAAAGGATTACATGCAACAGCGGCATGACTTGTACAAAAGGTGGTTGCCGAAACAGGTTCCGGCAACCGCGCCTTACGGGTAAAACTTACGAAGATGCTCAATGTTCCAGGAGTTGCTCACCGGAATGCCATCTTCGGTCTCAAGGCGGACAGCGCCAGGCCTAGTGACTCGTATCATCCGGTAAGGGCCTTCCCACTTCGGCATCAACTTGTTGGAATTCTTGGCGGACTGAACGCGCCGAAGAACAAGGTCTCCTTCCTCGAGACTTCTGGCGTTAACTTTGCGGCTATGGTAGCGGCGCAAAGCTTGCTGGTATCGAGCAGCTCGTACAGCAGCCTGAAGATGGTCCTCCTCAAGGAGCAGCGCGTCATCTTGTCGCAGCTGCTCTTGCTCAAGCTCATCATAAGCGAGCACTCGAGGTGACCCGTATACGAGTTCCGTGGGGAGAACTGCCTCTGCTCCATAGACTAGAGCGAAAGGTGTCTGGCCAGTGGCTCGGTTTGGCGTCGTCCTGATCGACCAAAGAACTACCGGCAGCTCCTCAATCCAGTTCTTTCCACACTTGCGCAGCCTGTCGAAAGTCCTGGTCTTGAGCCCGCGCAGCACTTCAGCATTTGCCCTCTCCGCTTGACCGTTGCTTCTCGGATGAGCAACAGAAGTGAAGCAGACCTTGGCGCCAAGATCTTGGACGTACTGCATGAAGGTGCGGCTCGTGAATTGCGTGCCGTTATCGGTGATGATCCTGTTAGGGATCCCGAAGCGGCAAACAATCGACCTGAAGAACTTGATTGCTGACTGTGCTGTCACCTTCCTCACTGCTTCCACTTCCGGCCACTTTGTGAACTTGTCGATGGCAACGTACAAGTACTCAAAGCCCCCGACAGCTCGGGGGAAGGGGCCGAGGATGTCGAGCCCCCAGACCGAAAATGGCCAGGATAAAGGGATCGTCTGGAGTGCTTGAGCTGGCTGGTGTATCTGCTTGGAATGGAACTGGCACGCTTCACACTTGGTTACTTGTGCAGTTGCATCCTGGAGGGCTGTCAGCCAAAAGAAACCTTGCCGGAATGCTTTGCCGGCAAGTGCTCTTGCGCCAATGTGGTGACCACACATGCCTCCATGTATCTCTGCCAACAACTTTTGTCCGTCTTCCCGGTGAATACACTTCAATTTCACACCAATGAGTCTTCTTCCGTACAGTGTGTTGTCGACAAACTGGTACATACTTGACTGCCGGGCTACTCTTTCCGCTTCTTCTTGCTCTTCGGGAAGTTCTCCTGTCTAAAGGAAACGGACAATCTGTTGTGCCCATGCTGGAGCTTGTGGCTCGACAACAAGTACTAAAGGCACATCTGCTGCTGCGGGAACATCCGCTTCTACGGCGAGATCTTGCGGCTCGGCCAGAGCTTGACGTTCCCCGGCAAGCTTGCCGGAGCAAAACTTGTCGGGAGCGTTTGCTTCAACGGAACAAACGCTAGGGCTTGCCGGAGCAGACTGCTCCTCAGCACCCTTGGTGTTGATCTTGGGGATCTTCTTGGCGGCGGCTTCGGGGAGCTCTGCCGGAAAATAGTCACCAGAAATCAACTTCCTCTTCTTGCTCTGTCCAGTTGATGGCGTTACAGATGGTCGAGTCAGTTTGAGCACAAAGATCCCTGGTTCCACAGGTAACTTAAGTGCGGCGCACTTCGACAGGCCATCGGCAATGTCGTTCTGAGCTCTTGGAACATGCTCCATCTGTAGGTCGTCAAAGTGCTCTTCTAACTTTCTCACTTCATCAACGTAAGCTTCCATCAACGGACTCTGATAGTTCTTGTTCACTTGGCGGACGACAAGCTGCGAGTCACCCCTGACAATGAGCTTCTTGATCGCAAGGTCTGCTGCGATCCTGAGACCGGCAAGCAAACCTTCATACTCTGCGGTATTGTTTGTTGCTTGCTCCTTGGGAAAGTGCATCTGGACTACGTACTTGAGGTGCTCTCCGGTGGGCGCAACAAGTAGCATGCCCGCACCGGCGCCTTGCAGCGAGAAAGCACCATCAAAGTACATCAGCCACTCTTTGCTTGCTTCCTTGACGGGGATGCTCGTTTCTGGAATTTCTTCATCTGGTGTTGGCGTCCACTCTGCTATGAATTCTGCCAATGCTCTGCTTTGGATAGTTGAAGTGCTCTCAAACTTGAGGCCAAATCTTGAAAGTTCCAGTGCCCACTCGACAATCCTGCCGGTTGCTTCTGGATTCTGCAGTATCCTCTTCAGCGGAAAACGAGTGACAACTATGATCTCATGTGCTTGGAAGTAATGGCGCAGCTTTCTCGAGGCCATGAGAAGGCCGAAAAGCAATTTCTGCACACCAGAGTACCTTAACCTAGCCCCCTGCAGAAGGGAACTGACAAAGTAAACTGGGCGCTGCACCATTCTCTTCTGTATCTCCTCGTGCACCTGCGCAGATCTATCTTTGTCGGGACCAGAGCTTGTCGATGAAGGCCCTTGCTTGTCGCTAGATGCATCTGCCGTGGTTGCTGGCTCATCATGCGCCTCCCTCTCCGCTACTAACGCAGCACTAACCACTTGATTGGTTGTCACTATATACAGCAGCAACTTTTCTTGCGGCTTAGGTGCGACAAGTGTTGGAGTGGAGGACAGGTATCTCTTCAAGTCCTGCATCGCAGCCTCCGCTTCTGGAGTCCATTTCATTGGACCTGCCTTTTTCAGTATTTTGAAAAACGGCAGGGCGCGCTCAGCAGACCTAGAGATAAACCTGCTGAGAGCAGCCACGCAACGGTCAAGTCTTCGTACATCCTTGACGCGCTTTGGTGCTTCAATCTGCTCAATGGCCTTGATCTTGTCGGGATTGGCTTCAATTTCCCGCTGAGACACGAAGAACCCGAGAAGCTTGCCGGAGGGGACTCCAAACACACACTTCTCGGGGTTAAGCTTGAGGTTGATCTTGCGCAGATTTGCAAAGGTTTCGAAATCCTGAATCAGAGTTGCCTTGTCCTTGCTCTTGACCACTATGTCATCCATGTAGGCTTCCACATTTCTGTGCATTTGTGGCTCAAAAGCGTCATGGACTACCCTTGCAAATGTTGAACCGGCATTCTTTAAACCGAAAGGCATCCGTATGAAACAGTATGTGCCACATGGAGTGGTGAATGCGGTCTTCTCCTCATCCTATTCTGCCATGAAGATCTGATGGTATCCTGAATATGCATCAAGAAATGAAAGCAAGTCATATCGAGCCGTGGAGTCAACAGTTTGGTCAATGTGCGGTAAGGGAAATGGGTCTTTGGGACAAGCTTTATTGACATCGGTAAAGTCGATACAAAGCCTCCATTTCCCGTTTGCCTTGTGCACGACTACAGGATTGGCCAACCACGTAGGATGGAGCACTCCTCTGACAAGGCCTGCTGCTTCCAACTTCTTGATTTCTTCTGCGATGAATTCTTGGCGCTCCACTGCTTGTTTCCTGACCTTCTGCTTGACGGGCCGCGCATGAGGACAGACGGCAAGATGGTGCTCGATTACTTTCCTGGGAACACCAGGGATGTCAGACGGTTGCCACGCAAACACGTCGACGTTCGCCCGTGAGAAAGCAACGAGCGCGCTTTCCTATTTAGGGTCGAGAGTGGCACTGATGGTGAAGGTACCACCAGTGCCGTCCTCCTTGGCGGACACCTTCTTGGTCTCTGACGGAGCTGCCATCGTCTTCTTATGCTTGCCGGTGGAGCTCGATGGTGCGTCCTCGACGGTAGCGCAGCACTCCGAAGAGGTGCGCTTGCCGGAGTGGGCATCAGAACTCTTGCCGGACTTGGTCTTCTTCTTCCCCCCGGGAGCTTCAACGGCAAGTGACCTGCGATCTGTTGCGGCTGCTGCTTCCCGGTAGATCTTGTTGGCGCAGATAAGAGCATCCTTCTTGTCGCCAGGGACAGAGATGACGCTTATCGGGCCTGGCATCTTCAGCATGTTGTATGCATAGTGAGAGGCTGCCATGAATTTGGCGAGTGCTGGACGGCCGAGTATCCCATTGTAAGGCAATGGAAAGTCAGCAACGTCAAAAGTGACCCTCTCAGTCCTGAAGTTCAACTCGCTGCCAAATGTCACCGGCAACGTGATCTTTCCCTTCGGCTTGCTCCTTCCTGGATTGATTCCTTGGAATGTGCCGGTCTCTTCGAGCTCGCTGTCAGGGATCTGGACTTTCTGGAGTACTGCGGAGGAGATCAGGTTCAAGCCGGCCACGCCGTCAACTAGCATCTTAGTGACCTTGAGGTTGCGGATAGTTGGTGAAACCAACATCGGCAAGCACCCGACCGCAGTTATGCGATTAGGGTGTTCCTCAATATCAAAGATGATAGGCGTGCTGGACCATTTCAGAGGCTTGCGTGACTCGACGGGTGGTTCTGCCGCATTGACTTCCCGCACCCACTGTTTGAGTTGGCGGTGTGAAGTATGCAGAGAAGCACCGCCGTCAACACACAGGACCTCTGTGGCTTTTTGGAACTCCTGCTCACCGGTCTCGTCATCATCCATATCTTCATCGTCGTCGTCGTCTTCATCCTTGTCGCGGCCGCGGGGAGGTCTGTCTCCTTGCCGCTGTTTGGCCTTGCCGCAGCGTCCTCCTCGGCCTGGACATTTCTTGCCGGATCCTCCAGTACCTACTTGGGCCTTCTCCTTGTCGCGTCGCTCGTATTCTGCCTTTTGCTGCTCGACAAGCTGCTCGACCTTCTTGCAGCTCTGGAGGTCATGGCCCTTGGTGCGGTGGATCTTGCAGTACTGCTTGTTGGTGCTGTCCTGCTTGTCGGTGACCGCCACAGCTTCGGCTTCCTTGGCGCCACCTTCGTTGCCGGACTGCTCGACGACTAGCACATCTTTGCCTTTCTTCTTCCTGTTGTTCCGCCACCGGTTTTTCTTTGCCGGGGCAGCATCCTCGCTGTCAGATCCTCCTGCTCCTGTATTCTCTCCGGGGAGTTTCCTCCCTTCCTCAGCACATGCACACTTGTCGGCCAGGGCATATAGCTCACTGACGTCTCTGATCTTGCACATCGCCATTTCCTCCCGCATCCTGCGGTTACGCACGTTCTGATGGAACGCGCTGATGACCGCGGCAGGGTGGACATCTGGGATGTTGTGATGTACATGGCTGAATCTCTGAATGTACTTGCACAGGGGCTCTCCTTCCTTCTGGGCGAGCAGATGAAGGTCACTCTCTTGGCCATGAGGTTTGTGGCCTCCTGTAAAGGCGCCGACAAACTGATGGCATAGATCTGCCCAGGAGGATATGGAGTTATCCGGCAAGTGCATGAGCTAAGACCTGACATTGGGCTTGAGCACCAGCGGGAAGTAGTTGGCAAGGATCTTGTCGTCCCGCCCCCAGCAGCTTGCACCGTGATGGTGTAGATGCTGAGGAACTCCGACGGATGCGACTTGCCGTCGTACTTCTCTGGTACGTCTGGCTTGAAATTCTTCGTGCTGGGCCACTGGACTTGCCGCAGCTCATGAGTGAACGCAGGGCAACCTACCGCGTACGGCAAGTCGCCTGGTTCCCCTGGCGCATGCATGTCGACAGAGCGCCTAGCGCGCTAGTCCGATTGACGTCGCACTTCTCTTCGACGCTCGATGCGAGTACAAGCGTCTTCTTGTTGTCGTTCGTGAAGAACTTGGCGCTGATCGCGACGAGCTCGTGGATCTGATGATGCGGTGGAGTCACTGTCGAGGTGGATCCGGCGAGTCGGCGATCTTGGCCTTCGGGGTGGAGAGTGCACGGTGGTTGCACCCCCACCGGTTTTGTCGCCATCGGCTCGTGCCTGGCAATCTTGCCGCGGCTGTGATGTACTCGGCTGCCGTGAGGTGTTGCCGTTGGCGAAGCCGATGAGACTCTGAATGGTGGTCCTCCATTCGTCGATCTTGTCTGCCGTTGGAGGGTAATCCAGGAGCAGTTGAGCTCGTGCCAAAGCTTCTGCTGGAGTGGTGGGTGGCAGTGGCGAACAGTGCGAGGAGCGGGATATGCTCGGACTTCTAACTATGTTAGAAGGAGCAGTATCCCGTCCGGGCGACCGAGTCTTGCTCGTGCCAGCATGTTGGCGTGCATGCTGGTCTTGAGCATCCCGAGATCCACCAGCTCGATCTTGGTCCAACGAACGTATGGTACCGCGAGTACCATGACGCTGTCGGTCCCGCGCCTCCTGAGATGGGCGCGGTGCGTGTACGGATGCCGAGGTCTGCGCAGCCTTGTCCTTGGACCTGGCAGCACCGTGAGCTCCCTCATCGACGCCCGTTCTTCCGCCGGCGTCTACCCCACCACCCATTTGCTCCGGTGGTGGTGGGATCAACGCGGACGGAGCAGCTACCTCCGAAGCCTTCTTCTTCGGCGGCATGTCGATGAAGAAGATGAAGATCTAGCTCGTGTGAATGTCGGATCAGGTTCACACAGCCTCGACACCCCCTACCCGGCGCGCCAAAGATGTCGTGGTGGACCCACGGACACCTATGGGACCGGCGGACCAAGCCCCTTTCGGTTCGGCGGGGGGCGGAGATCCCGCGAAGAGCAGATCGAGGCGAGGCACACGAGCGATTTACCCAGCTTCAGAGCTCTCCAGAGAGATAATACTCCTACTACTGCATGTCTGAGTGTATTGAGTTCTTGCTCGGGAGCGCTGAGTGCTACAGTACACACTAGCTGCTAACGAGACCGAGCGTGAGCGTTTTCTGCCTTCGAACCCCTCTCTACGTTGCGCATGGGCCTCCTTTTATATGCTCAAGGGGTCGCCGACAGGTGGCAACATAGACAAGGGCAAAAATGGAAAAGGTGTTGCGGTTGGTAAAACTACATGTACAGTGTATCCTACCTAACCCTGACGGTAGGGGACAAAGGCATTAAATGCCCGTCTGCGTTGCCCAAATAGTGCAGAAAGGGACCGTCAGGGACGCCACCGCTTGCCACGATGGCAATCTTGTCAACGTCGCTTGCCACCTCGCACCGCTGGCTGCACAGCCTCTTGCCACGCGCGCCTGGAAAGGTCCCAGGGCAACATGTTGGTGGATGTGCTGGAGCGCGGGTATAGAGTGGTAGCTTGCCGCGGCAAGTGCCTTGCCGCGGTCGTTGTCTTGTCGCGTCCGGAAGCTTGTCGCTCACCGAGCCTTGCCGGGACGCGCGGCGCGTCGCGGCAAGCTCCTTGAGATGCCTCGGTTGGCCTTCCCGGCAAGCTCCTCTTGCCGGGGCCTTGTCTCCTTGGCTTGAATACTTTGTTCTTGAATGGCTCCAAAGGAACCACGGAGGACCTTGGCGGTCACCCGGCAAGCCTTGCCGCGGGGTGCTGCGACGGCCCGTGCACAAGTTCGGGATACTAGGGTACCCCTACTCTAGTACACCGACACTTCAGTTCAATTAACTGTTTGCACTACAAAAAAAATACACTTCCGTGATGATAGGTGTTTGTCACAGTAGGTCACGGTTTTTGTCATTCATGTACATCCATGACGATTTTATGACAAAATAAAGGTAGTCATACTTGTGCTGTCGTAGAAGTATTCCATGACATTACCAAAATTATCATCACGGAAGCATCCACTTCCATGACGATAAATGCCGCGTCATGGAAGTTCATTTTTCAAGGGTGACCGACATGTGGCATTGATACGTCCATTTTGCATCATGCTTTTATAACGATATTTATTGCATTATGGGCTGTTATTTCACGTTATGTCACAATACTTGTGGCCATTCTCTCTTATTTTACAAGGTTTACATGAAGAGGGAGAATGTCGGCAGCTAGAATTCTGGGCTAGAAAAGGAGCAAATATTGAAGGACTATTCTGCGCAACTCCAAAAGTCCAGAAACTCCACAGAATACCTTAAAATAAATAAAGAAAAATCGTCGCCAAAGATGAAGGCCAGGGGGCCCACACCCTGCTCACGAGGGTGGGGGCGCCCCCCTGGGCGCGCCCCCATACCTCGTGGGCCCCCTGGTGGCTCTCCGACGCCCATCTTCTCCCATATGAAATCTTTCGATGAGAAAAAAATAGCAGAGAACCTTTTGGGACGAGACTCTGCCGCCACGAGGCGGAACCTTGGCGGAACCAATCTAGGGCTCCGACAGAGCTGTTCTGCCTGGGACACTTCCCTCCGGGAGGGGGAAATCATCACCATCGTCATCACCAACGCTCCTCTCATCGGGAGAGGGCAATCTCCATCAACATCTTCACCAGCACCATCTCATCTCCAAACCCTAGTTCATCTATTGTATCCAATTCTTGTCTCCAAGTCCGGGATTGGTGCTAGTAGTGTTGATTACTCCTTGTAGTTGATGCTAGTTGGTTTATTTGGTGGAAGATCATATATTCAGATCCTTTATGCATGTTATTACCCCTCTGATTATGAACATGAATATGCTTTGTGATTAATTACGTTTGTTCCTGAGGACAAGGGAGAAGTCTTGCTATTAGTAGTCATGTGAATTTGGTATTCGTTTGATATTTTGATAAGATGTATGTTGTCTAACCTCTAGTGGTGTTATGTGAACGTCGACTACATAACACTTCACCATTATTTGGGCCTAGAGGAAGGCATTGGGAAGTAATAAGTAGATGATGGGTTGCTAGAGTGACAGAAGCTTAAACCCTAGTTTATGCGTTGCTTCGTAAGGGGCTGATTTGGATCCATATGTTTCATGCTATGGTTAGGTTTACCTTAATACTTTTGTTGTAGTCGCGGATGCTTGCAATAGAGGTTAATCATAAGTGGGATGCTTGTCCAAGTAAGGGCAGTACCCAAGCACCGGTCCACCCACATATCAAATTATCAAAGTACGAAACGCGAATCATATGAGCATGATGAAAACTAGCTTGACGATATTCCCATGTGTCCTCGGGAGCACTTTTCCTATTATAAGAGTTTGTCCAGGCTTGTCCTTTGCTACAAAAAGGATTGGGCCACCTTGCTGCACTTTATTTACTTTTGTTACTTGTTGCTCGTTACAATTTATCCTATCACAAAACTATCTGTTACCACTTATTTCAGTACTTGCAGAGAATACCTTGCTGAAAACCGCTTATCATTTCCTTCTGCTCCTCGTTGGGTTCGACACTCTTACTTATCGAAAGGACTACGATAGATCCCCTATACTTTTGGGTCATCAAGACTCTTTTATGGTGCCGTTGCCGGGGAGTGAAGCGCCTTTGGTAGGTGGAATTTGGTAAGGAAAAATTTATTTAGTGTGCTGAAATTTTCTGTCACTTGTTACTATGGAAACTAATTGTCTGAGGGGCTTGTTCGGGGTATCTTCACCCTATGCATCTTGTTCATCGTGTCGCAATTATATATATAATTTTTGGCCTTGTGAAGGAGAAAGCATCGCTCAAGCGTGAGGGAGGCTTAAATCAATGTTATATTCATGCCCCAATCATGAGCTCTCAAAATTGACAATTCTACAGAATTTTTATGGTCGGCTTTCTGATAAGAATCGCAACATGCTCGATACTTCTTGTGCTGACTCTTTTATGATGAAGTCTATTGAATTTGGATGGAATTTATTGGATAGAATTAAATGCAACTCTAAAGATTGGGACCTCGACGAAGGTAAGGAGTCAGTTATGACACCTAAATTTGATTGTGTTAAATCTTTTATGGATACCGATATTTTCCGTAAGTTTAGCACTAAATACGGACTTGACTTTGAGATAGTAGCTTCTTTCTGTGAATCTTTTGCTACTTATGTTGATCTCCCCAAGGAGAAGTGGTTTAAATATCATCCTCCCATAGAAGTAAAAGTAGATGCACCTATTAAAGTTGAAGAAAAGATTGTCACTTATAATGATCCTATTGTTCCTACTTCTTATGTTGAGAAACCCCCTTTCCCTGTTATGAAGGATGATGCTAAAGCTTCAACTGTTGTTTGTAAGAGCAATGTTAGAACTTATACACCTCCTAAGCAAGTCAAATTAGAACCCAATATTGCTATTGTAAAAGATCTCTTGTCTGATAATATTGATGGGCATGTTATTCAATTCACTGGTGAAACTGCTAGAATTGCTAAACCCTGTGATAGAGATAAACATAGACCTGTGGTAGGCGTGCCTGTTATTTCTGTTAAAATAGGAGATCATTGTTATCATGGCTTATGTGATATGGGTGCTAGCGCTAGTGTTATACCCATTGGCTTATACAAATAAATTATGTGTCGGTGTACTAAAGTAGGGGTACCTTTAGTACCCCGAACTTGGGCACGGACAGTCGCAGCGACCCGCGGCAGGACTTGCCGGGCGTCCGCCAAGATCCTCAACGGCTACTTTGATGCCATTCAAGAACAACGTACTCAAGCTAAGGCCCCGGCAAGAGGAGCTTGCCGGGAAGGCCGACCAAGGCCCCGGCAAGAGGAGCTTGCCGGGAAGGCTAACCAAGGCTCCGGCAAGAGGAGCTTGCTGGGAAGAAGACAAGACCCCGGCAAGAGGAGCTTGCCAGGAAGGCCACTCAAGGCATTCCAAGAAAACTTGCCGTGACGCCCCGCGCGTCCCGGCAAGGCCCGGCGAGCGGCAAGCTTGCTGGTGCGACAAGATAAGGGCCGCGGCAAGGCGCTTGCCGCGGCAGGGCTGCCACTCTACACCCACGCTCTAGCACACCCGACGACGTGTCGCCACAAGATCGCTCCTGGTGCACGTGGCGGGTAGCTGTGCAGCATGGCGGTGCGAGGTGGCAAGCGAAGCTGACAAGGAGGCCATCGTGGCGATCGGTGGCGCCTCCAGCGGTCGTTTCCTTGCACTGTTGGGGCGACCGGACGGGCATTAAATGCCCTTGTCCCCTGCCGTCAGAGTTAGGTAGGGGACACTGTTGGTAGTAGTTGTACCAACCCGCGTTTTTACCTTTCTACCCCTCTTTCTACGCTGCCACCTGTCGGTGACCCCTTTAGCCTATAAAAAGGAGGCCCATGCGCACGTAGAGGGGGTTGGGAGGTTCGGATTTTTGGTTCCACAACTTGGGGGTTCGGCTGATTCGACGCCACGCCCGCGCTCTCTCGAGCAAGAACAGAATACAAAAACACAAAGCAGCAGTAGGAGTCTTATCTCTCCGAAGAGCTCCGAAGCTGGGTAAAAAGCCCCCCACGCGCTCTCGCCTCGATCCGCTCTGCGTGCGCCCTCCGCTCCCTTGCCGAACAAGAAGGGGCCCTCCTGCCCCATAGGTGCTCGTGCTCCCAGCAACCACGACATCTCTGGCGCGCCAGGTAGGGGGGCGTCGAGGTCGTGCGTATCTGATCCGGCGTCTGCGCGCGCTACATCAACATCTTCGTTGACATGCCACCAAAGAAGAAGACTTCGGAGGTGGCCGCTCTGTCTACGACTTCCCTACCGCCACTAGAGCAAACGGGCGGTGGGGCGGACGCCGGCGGAGGAGCGGGCGCTGGCGGGGGGACGCGCATCGTCACCCGGTCCAAAGACAAGGCCCCGCAAGGTTCATCTTCTGCATATCCACCGCACCCCTCCCAGGAGGTGCAAGATCGACAACGCCACGATGCTCCTAGCACCGTACTCGCGTTGGAACAAGGCCGTGCTGGTGGGTCGCGGGACGCTCAAGGCCAACATGCACGTCAACACGCTGGCGTGAGCGCAGTGCGGTCACCTGGGCGAGATGTTACTCCTTCTAACACTGTTAGAAGTTTGAGCATGTCTCGCACCTCGCGTCGCTCGCCACCGCCACCCAAGACTCCAGAAGAAGCGCTGGCCCGAGCCCAGCTGCTTCTAGATTACCCTCCAGCGCCGGACAAGATCGACGACTGGAGGGCCGCCACTTATAGCCTCATTGGCTTCGCCAACAGCGACAAGCCTCGGCGACCGAGCACATCGAAGCCCCGGCAAGACGCCCAGGCGCAAGCCGATGCCAACAAGACCGTGGGGGTGCCATCACTGCGCACTCCCCGCCCCGAAGGCCAAGATCGCCGACTCGCCGGGCCAACCTCGACACCGACTCCACCGCGTCGTCGGACCCGCGAGCTCGCCGCGATCAACGCCAAGTTCTCCAAGAACGACGAAACGAAGACGCTCGCACTCGCATCGAGCATCAAAGAGAAGCGCGACGTCAATCTGACCGGCGCGCTGGGCCCACTATCGACATGAATGCGCCAGGGGAACCAGGCGGCTTGCCGTACGCGGCAGGTTGCCCTGCGTTCACCCGTGAGCTGCGGCAGGTCCAGTGGCCCAGTACCAAGAACTTCAAGCCAGACGTGCCCGAGAAGTACGATGGCAGGATACATCCGTCAGAGTTCCTCAGCATCTACACCATCGCGGTGCAGGCTGCCGGGGGGCGCGACGAGAAGATCCTCGCCAACTACTTCCCGTTGGTACTCAAGCCCAACGTCAGATCTTGGCTCATGCACTTGCCGGACAACTCCATTTCTTCGTGGGCGGACCTGTGCCATCAGTTTGTTGGCGCCTTCACAGGCGGCCACAAACCCCATGGCCAGGAGAGCGATCTTCATTTGCTCGCCCAGAAGGAGGGAGAACCTCTGCGCAAGTACATACAGAGATTCAGTCAGGTGCAGCGCAACATCCCAGACGTCCACCCTGCCGCGGTTATCAGCGCGTTCCATCAGAACGTGCGTAACCGCAGGATGAGGGAGGAGATGGCGATGTGCAAAATCAGAGATGTCAGCGAGCTATATGCTCTGGCCGACAAGTGTGCACGGGCTGAAGAGGGCAGGAGGCTCCCCGGAGAGAATGCAGGAGCAGAAGGATCTGACAGCGAGGACGCCCCTCCGGCAAAAAGGAAACGGAGGCGGAATAACAGAAAGAGGAAGGTTAAGGATGTGCTAGTCGTTGAGCAATCCGGCAGCGGAAGCGGTTCCGAGAAGGCTAGAGCTGGTAATTCCGGCAAGGCTGTGGTGGCCGCCGACAAGCAGGATGGCTCCGGCAAGCAATATTGCAAGATCCACCGCACCAAGGGCCATGACCTCCAAGCCTGCAAGAAAGTTGAGCAGATGGCGGAGCTACAGAAAGCTGAATACGAGCGCCGTGACAAGGAGAAGGCCCGGGAAAGTGGCGGAGGATCCGGCAAGAAGTATCCCGCCCGGGGAGGGCGCCGCGGCAAGGCCAAGCCGCGGCAAGGAGACAGGCCTCCCCGCGGCCGCGACAAAGACGAAGACGAAGATGAGGATGATGAGATGGAGGAAGATGAGACTGACGAGCAGGAGTTCCAGAAGGCAACAGAGGTGTTGTGCGTCGACGGCGGTGCTTCTCTGCACACCTCGCACCGCCAACTCAAACAGTGGGTCCGGGAAGTGAACGCAGCAGAACCGTCCGTTGAGTCGCGCAAGCCCCTGAAGTGGTCCAGCACGCCCATCATCTTCGACATTGAAGATCACCCTGATCGCATCACTGCGGTCGGGTGTTTGCCGATGTTGGTTTCGCCAACAATCCGCAACCTCAAGGTTACGAAGATGCTGGTTGACGGCGGGGCCGGCCTGAATCTGATCTCCTCCACAGTGCTCAAGAAGCTCCAGATCCCCGACAGCGAGCTCGAAGAGACTGGTACCTTTCAGGGAATAAACCCGGGAAGGAGCAAGCCGAAGGGGAAGATCACATTGCCAGTGACATTTGGCAGCGAGCTGAAATTCAGGACAGAGAGAGTCACATTCGACGTTGCAGATTTCCCATTTCCCTACAATGGGATACTTGGCCGTCCAGCGCTAGCCAAGTTCATGGCAGCCTCTCACTATGCCTACAATGTGCTCAAGATGCCTGGTCCGATAAGTGTCATTTCTGTCCAAGGCGACAAGAAGGATGCACTCATCTGTACCGACAGGATCTACCGGGAAGCAGCAGCCGCAGCAGAACGCAAACCACTTGCCTCTGAAGCTTCCGGGGGGAAGAAGAAGACCAAGTCCGGCAAGAGTAGCTCTGATGCCCACTCCGGCAAGCACACCTCTTCGGAGTGCTGCGCTACCGTCGAGGACGCACCATCGAGCTCCACCGGCAAGTGCAAGAAGGCAAAGACAGCTTGACCGGAGACCAAGAAAGTGGCCGCCAAGGAGGACGGCACTGGTGGCTCCTTCACCATCAGTGCCACGCTTGATCCTAAATAGGAAAGCGCGCTCGTTGCTTTCCTGCGGGCGAATGTCGATGTGTTTGCATGGCAACCATCCGACATCCCCGGTGTTCCCAGGAAAGTAATTGAGCACCACCTTGCCGTCTACCCTCACGCACGGCCCGTCAAGCAGAGAGTTAGGAAGCAAGTAGTAGAGCGCCAAGAGTTCATTGCAGAGGAGATCAAGAAGTTGGAAGCAGCAGGCCTGGTCCGAGGAGTACTCCATCTGACGTGGTTAGCCAATCCAGTAGTCGTGCGCAAAGCAAACGGGAAATGGAGGCTTTGTATTGACTTCACTGATGTTAATAAAGCTTGTCCCAAGGATCCATTTCCCTTGCCACGCATTGACCAGATTGTCGACTCCACGGCGGGATGTGATCTGCTTTCATTCCTTGATGCATATTCAGGATATCATCAGATCTTCATGGCAGAGGAGGATGAAGAGAAAACCGCATTCATTACTCCATGTGGCATGTACTGCTTTGTACGAATGCCCTTCGGACTAAAGAATGCTGGTTCAACATTTGCAAGAGTAGTCAGTCATGCTTTTGAGCCACAGTTGCACAGGAATGTAGAAGCTTACATGGATGACATAGTGGTCAAGAGCAGGGACAAAGAGACTTTGATCCAAGACTTGGACGAGACTTTTGCAAATCTGCGCAGGATCAACCTCAAGTTGAATCCCGAGAAGTGTGTGTTTGGAGTTCCTTCCGGCAAGCTTCTCGGATTCTTTGTGTCCCAGAGGGGGATTGAAGCTAATCCCGACAAGATCAAGGCCATTGAGCAAATCGAAGCACCAAAGCGCATTAAGGATGTGCGAAGGCTTGCCGGCTGTGTTGCTGCTCTCAGTAGGTTCATCTCTAAGTCTGCTGAGCGCGCCCTGCCCTTTTTCAAAATTTTGAAAAAGGCAGGTCCAATGAAATGGACTCCGGAAGCGGAGGCTGCGCTGCAGGACCTGAAGAGATACCTATCCTCTACTCCAACACTTGTCGCACCTAAGCCACAAGAGAAGTTGCTGCTATATCTGGCGGCAACCAATCAAGTGGTTAGTGCTACGTTAGTAGTGGAGAGGGAGGCAGATGATGAGCCGGCGACCGTGGCAAGCGAGCCCAGCGACAAACAGGGGGCTTCCCTGACAAGCCCTGATCCGGCAAGTTCCGGTCCCGGCAAAGATGGATCTGTGCAGCCATAAGAAGAGAAACAGAAGAAGATGGTGCAGCGCCCAGTTTACTTTGTCACTTCCCTTCTGCAGGGGGCTAGATCAAGGTACTCTGGTGTACATAAGTTGCTTTTCGGCCTCCTAATGACCTCGAGGAAGCTGCGCCACTACTTTCAAGCACATGAGATCACAGTGGTCACTCGCTTTCCGTTGAAGAGGATATTGCAGAATCCAGAGGCAACGGGCAGGATTGTCGAGTGGGCACTGGAATTGTCAAGCTTTGGCCTCAAGTTCGAGAGTACCTCAACTATCCAGAGCCGAGCATTGGCAGAATTCATAGCAGAATGGACGCCAACACCTGATGAAGAAACTCCAGAGAGGAGCATCCCCGTCAAGGAAGCTAGCAAGGAATGGATCATCTATTTTGATGGTGCCCTCTCGCTGCAAGGCGCCGGCGCGGGCGTACTACTTGTCGCACCCACCGGAGAGCACCTCAAGTACGTGGTCCAGATGCACTTTCCCAAGGAGCAAGCAACAAATAATACTGCAGAGTATGAAGGCTTGCTTGCCGGACTCAGGATCGCGGCAGAACTTGGGATCAAGAAGCTTATTGTCAGGGGTGACTCACAGCTTGTCGTCCGCCAAGTTAACAAAGATTATTAGAGTCCGTTGATGGAAGCCTACATCGATGAAGTAAGGAAGCTAGAAGAGCATTTTGACGGCCTGCAAATGGAGCATGTTCCGAGAGCTCAGAATGACATTGCAGATGGACTGTCAAGTGCGCCGCACTCAAGTTGCCTGTGGAACCAGGGATTTTTGTGCTCAAGCTGACTCAGCCATCTGTGACACCATCAACTGGACAGAACAAGAAAAGAAAGTTGATTACCGGCGATTACTTTCCGGCAGAGCTCCCCGGAGCCGCCGCCAAGAAGGTCCTCGGGATCAACGCAGAGAGTGCTGACGAGCAGACTGCTCTGACAAGCCCCAGGGCTTGTTTCGTTGAAGCAAACGCTCCCGACAAGCTGTGTCCTGACACGCTTGCCGGGGAGCATCACGCTCCGGCAGGATCCCAGATTCTTGCCGTAGAAGCGGATGTTCCCGCAGCAGCATTTGCGCCATTAGTCCTTGTCGTCGAGCCTCAGGCTCCGGCATGGGCACAGCAGATCGTCCATTTCCTTCAGACAGGAGAACTTCCCGAGGAACAAGAAGAAGCGGAGAAAGTAGCCCGGCAATCAAGTATGTACCAGTTTGTCGATGACATACTGTACAGAAAAAGATTCAACGGAGTGAAATTGAAGTGCATTTCCCGGGAAGATGGACAGGAGCTGTTGGCGGAGATACATGGAGGCATATGTGGTCACCACATTGGCGCAAGAGCACTTGCCGGCAAAGCCTTCCGGCAAGGTTTCTTCTGGCCGACAGCCCTCCAGGATGCAACTGCACAAGTAACCAAGTGTGAAGCGTGCCAGTTCCACTCCAAACAGATTCATCAGCCAGCTCAAGCTCTCCAAACAATCCCTTTATCCTGGCCATTTTCGGTCTGGGGGCTCGATATACTCGGCCCCTTCCCCTGAGCTGTCGGGGGCTTTGAGTACTTGTACGTTGCAATCGACAAGTTCACAAAGTGGCCGGAAGTGGAGGCAGTGAGGAAGGTGACAGCACAGTCAGCAGTCAAGTTCTTCAGGTCAATTGTTTGCCATTTCGGAATCCCTAACAGGATCATCACCGACAATGGCACACAATTCACGAGCCGCACCTTCATACAGTACGTCCAAGATCTTGGCACCAAGATCTGCTTCGCTTTTGTTGCTCATCCAAGAAGCAACGGTCAAGCGGCGAGGGCAAACGCTGAAGTGCTGCGCGGGCTCAAGACCAGAACTTTCGACAGGCTGCACAAGTGCAGAAGAAATTGGATCGAAGAGCTGCCGGTGGTTCTTTGGTCGATCAGGACGACGCCAAATCGAGCCACTGGCCAGACACCTTTTGCTCTTGTCTATGGAGCAGAAGCAGTTCTCCCCATGGAACTCGTATACGGGTCACCTCGAGTGCTCGCTTATGATGAGATTGAGCAAGAGCAGCTGCGCCAAGATGACGCGCTGCTCCTCGAGGAATATCGTCTTCAGGCTGCTGTGCAAGCTGCTCGCTACCAGCAAGCTTTGCGTCGCTATCATAGCCGCAAAGTTCAAGCCAGAAGCTTCGAGGAAGGCGACCTTGTTCTTCGGCGTGTTCAATCCGCCAAGAATTCCAGCAAGTTGACGCCGAAGTGGGAAGGCCCTTATCGGGTGAAATGAGTCACTAGGCCCGGCGCTGTCCGCCTTGAGACCGAAGACGGCTTTCCGGTGAGCAATTCCTGGAACATAGAGCATCTTCACAAGTTTTACCCATAAGGCGCGGTTGCCGGAATCTGTTCCGACAACCAACTTTTGTACAAGCCTTGCCGCTGTTGCATGTAACCCTTTGTACAAAGCCGGGCGCAGATCCCGTGCATAAATAAAGTTCATGTGCTCCGCACATCTTGTCGAATTTCATGCATTCTTTCTTTCTTGCATGTTTTACCTGACACTTTGTGCAGCACTCATCCCTGGTAAGAAATAACGAGCCTTAAGGGCCCATACCATTATTTTCTCTTCTTCCTTTTTCTCAAAAAGAAGGTCCCTTCGCCCACAAGTTCACGGGGGGGGGGGGGGGAGAAGAGGATGAAGGTGTGGACCGAGCGTCGTTCAAAGAAGCACAGCCTTGCCGGGACACAGACGACAGAAAAGCTAAGTTGCCAAAGTTTGAGCACGATCATTTTCTTAAAATTTTAAGCTATCCTCCTGGAACGACTCTGCTTTGTATGGAAAACCTGTGCGCGGAGGAACCTCCTCGTAGCTAGTTGCGCCCTTACTTCGTTTCGAGTCGGCTCAACAACTTAAGTGAGCTGCTAAGCGCCCTTGCTTTGCTTCGAGTCCGCTCAGCAACTTAAGTGAGCCGCTAAGTGCCCTTACGTTGTTTTCGAGCCCGCTCAATAACTTAAGTGTGCTGCAACTAGTTGCAGCAAGGTTTCTTGCCGGAACCGGCACCGCCAGCAGGCTGCTGATGTCCCGCACTTAGCGCCCGCGGCAAGCGTGCTCCGGCACCGCCGGCAAGCTGTTGATGTTCCGCACTCAGCACTCGCGGCAAGCGTGCCCGTGCCGGCAAGTTCCCTAAAAGCGTAGGGTAAGAACATACAAAGAAAGGACCAAGTAGAGGAGATAGCATAGCAAGCATTGCCCAGAATAAAGTTATATTACAAAAGTAACTTATCGCGGCACTGACTAGATTGTTCTCATGACTCAAATAAACAGCGACAAGGGAAAGGGAAGAAGGATGGCCTAATCCACGCGCTCGCCATCGACCCTCCTGACTTTGTTCACCTTGTTCACGATGGGTGCGACGATGGCCTTGAGCTCCTCAAGATCAGCGCCCTCCGGCAGCTTCTTGGTGACGCGGGAGAGGTCGAGGTCTGGGTTGCGGAAGAGGATCTTCACCAGCACCTTCTCCAAGACCTTGGCGCAGATCGCGCGCGACTCGTCCGCCAGCTTCTTCGGGATCCTTTCTCGGAGTTGCTGGAGCACCGTCGCCACGCCCTTGAAGAAAAGACTGAGCCTGGCGCTGGGCGGGAGATTTTCGTCGGTGGAGTACCCGAAGCCCGCCAAGTCCAGTCCCGCCAACTCCTCGTCGATGGATGCGGCGATGTTGACGAGGCCCTCCGTCCAAAGCTCCACTGTGACCTTGAAGGTGTTTTGAGCCTCGGCGGCCCTCGTCAGCATCTCTTCGTTGCCCTTGAGATCTTTCCTCAAGTCATCTTCTCGCTTCTTGCCGGCGTCCAGCGTCTCCGACAAGGTAGCTAGTTTCAGCTCCAGGTCAGCGCTCGAGTCCTTGGCGGCGTTCAACTCCTTGATCTTCTCGGCAAGCTGAACTTGCAGATCACCATGGGCGCTCGCATCCTTCTCGCGTTCGCGCTGGAGTGCGGCAAGCTCTTCGTTCTTCCTTTTCACGTCCGCCTCCAGCTGCGTCGCCTTCACCTCCAATTCCTTCTTAGCGGCCTCAGCAGCCGCGGCGGCATCCTTTGCCTCCTTGAGTGCCCCGCCAAGCGATTGCTCCCGGGCGGCGAGCTCCTCTTCGTGGCTGTCCAAGTTCACCTTCTTCTGTATCAGCTCGCCATCCCGCTTGGACAGCTCCTCGGCGGTGAGCCTCTACTGCTCTTCGGCTTCAGCCTTCTCCAGGAGGAACGCCTTCTTCGCCTCCTTGAGCTGCGCCCTCTCCTCAGCGATGGACCGGAGGGCCTCCTGGTTGCGGCTCTTGAGCTCCTCCGCGTGCTTTTCTATGTCAACTCCCGCCCGCGCGACAAGCGCTTTCCGGGACTCAAGCTTTGCTTGCCGGGCGCGGTAGAGCGACACCAGCTTTCGGAGCAGCTGCTCCTCCTCGGACTCACCGCTGCTGCTGCTTGGCTTATCAACCACTGCCAGCCCAGCAGAGGCGAGTACTTCCCCGTCAAATTCCTCTCCTTCCACCGGCGCCCTGGAGCTCGACACCCAGGGAAGCTTGATGAACACGCCCTCGCCGGCCTTCAAGTATGCGCCTGGCTGGGGCTCCTCGGAGCCCGGCGCCGCATCAACTGCGGAGGGGTCGGCGGACGGTGTAGCGCCTTGCGCTCCTGCGTCCTCCGGGTCGTCAGTGTGATCACCGGATCCCTCACCGGCTCCTGCGCCAGCAGCCTTGGCGGCCTCCTTGTCGGCGGGATCATCAGTACCGGCCTCTTCCTCGCAAGTGGCGGCATCTTTAGTGTTGCCGCGTACGCCCTCCTCGCCGGCGGCCTCAGTCTCCATCGGGTCTACGAGAGGGGGATCTGAGGATAGGAAGAGGAAGGAAGGGTCAAGCAAAGATCCAAAAAGAAGATCAGAAGAAGGACCCAAGGGAAGATTTCCGACAAGGTTACCTGTGCTGGACTCTGTGACCGTGGGCTCCACCTCTAAGGGCTCGCTGGTCCCGCCCCTCGCCGGGGAACTGCCCCTTGCCGGGGACCGCTCCCTTGCCGGAGAGCGCTCCCTTGTCGGTAAGTCGCCCCTTGGCCGCGTAGTTGAAGCAGACAGCACCTCCGGAGCGGCTTCTGGTTCCTCCTGACGGGCTTGCTCTGCTCCTACATGAGCAAATCAACAATCAAGATGCCAGCAAAAGAAGAAGCACCCATGCACGCCCCACAACCGGAAGTGAACCAAACACTTACGCTGGGGGCTGTGCTGGGGGCTGCCGCGAGGAGAAGGAATCGGGTCCGTCAAGGTGGTCTCGGATGTGTCTTCTGCAGTCACAGCAGGATCGTCCTCGATGACAACCACAGGAATCCTGGCCCTTTTCGCCGCCCTCTCGGCCAGAGTCCCGAAATGGAACAGGGATTCAGAGGGAAGCAAATTAGATACAAGACAAACAATAACAAGGATCCAAGAAGATCAAGAACAGTGAGAAGAAAGCCTCACTCCTCCTCCTCCTCATCTTCATCATCATCGGAGCTCAGCGCGGAGAGGTCGAAGTCCGGAACCCTCTCTGCGTGGTGTGACGGAGGAGTAGGCTCCCTTCGACGTTTGCCGGGGGCTGCGGCAGGATCAGGCGTGGCGGCCCGGGAAGACCCCGCCTCAGTTGCCGGCACGGCCTGGGATCCTCCCGCGGCAGCGGTGCTTGCCGCGGTGGAGCGTGTCCCGCGGCGCCGCGGTTGCTGGCCGGCCTGCTCCTCTGCCGTATCTCCAACTCGACGGAGGCGTCTTCTCGGTTGGAATTGGGGCCGCGCTGGGGGCTCCGTCTGCAGCAAGCTGCTCGAAGACGGCTGGCCGCTCGTGCCCTCGGCGGGCTCGCTCGCTTCGACCTCGGGCTCCCCCTCGCCGGCGATTTCTCCGGCGAGGTCTTCCCGGTCGGCAAGACTTGCCGCCTCAGCCGCCTCCGCCTCCGCCAACGTGAAGCCATACTTGCCCACGGCAGCGGCTGCTGCCGCCTCTTCGGCCCTAGTGGCGATGTACACCATCTCATTGTCGGTGGTGGCGCGGGTGAGAAGCTTCTGCTCGTCGGGGTTGACCGCTACCTCCGTCAAATTATCGAAGAATCGCTGCACGTCCTCGGCGGCAGGCTCTATCCAAGTTGCACTTATCCCATGCGAGTCACACTCTGGCATCATTGCGCAGATGCGATCGCGCCGGGAGTTGTTGCACAAGGGGATGACGCCCTGCGGTAACCTGAACCATTCTGGATGGTTGGCGTCATTCTTGAACAGCTCCCTCAGCATCGCGTCAAGCTCCAGAATGGTGAAGTTGAAGTTGAGGCCTGGACGCAGCCTCATGATATCCCCCGGGCTGCCAAACAGCCAGGCGGGCCTCCCCCTCTTTTGCAGAGGGGCGATGCGACGGCGAAGAAAATCCGCGCCAACCGCCCCTGCTGTGAGCCCGGCATGCCTGAGCCGGAGGATTCGGGTGGTGGCAATCTTCAGCTTGGCGTCGTCCGGCGACAGAGCGCTCCAGTCGCTGCCACGCACCACCCGGGTCTGGCGCAGCTTGGTGAACGGCTGCGGATCGGCATCACAGATCCAGCACCACTCCGCCCTCCACTCGTCCCACTTGCTGCGGAGCTCGCCCGTCAAGTACACCTCTTTCATGCCAATCCGGGAGGTCCAGGCGATTCCGCCAGCCAGTGGCTCCCCTTACTCAGCACGGGGAGAGAAATAATGACGAAAAAGAGCGACATTGGGGAGGATGCCAACAAAGTTCTCACAGAGGTGTGCGAAAACCGCCATTGTCAGAACGGCGTTGGGGGTGAAGTCGAGAAGATGAAACCCGTAGGTGTTCATGATGTCGCAGAAAAAATCGGAAAAAGGCGGGCAGAGCCCGCAATAGAAGAACACAGGAAAGAAGTAGTAACCTCTGGGGCACTTTTTCGATTTGGAAGCCTCAGCGGAAAGCACCTGCGTGCGTGGATGCGCCCGCGTCTCCGTTGACCAAAAGAGGTAGAACTCCTCCCGCGGCGCCTGCCGGGTGAGCTTAGGGAGGAAAAGCACTCGCTTCTTGCGTAGTGCCTCAAGCTGCAGCTCCTCGGCCGACTTCGTAGCCTTCGCAGCCTTCCCGGTCTTCGGAGCCATGGCGGAAGCGGTGGGGGAAGGCGAGGGCGACGGCGGCGACAGCGGCGGAGCGCTGCTCTCTTTCGGCTTGGGAAGCAGAGGGGGGCGGTGGAGCTTTCGGAGGAAGGAACTGCAAGTGGCGAAGGTGCGGGAACGGCCCTGTTCCCTCTGCTTATAAACAGGGGAGGCGGACGTTATGCATTCCATGGATTAAAAAATTACCCACGTTCTCTCCCACGACGCCGCGATTGACGCGTGCCGTTGTGGGAGAGCGCGGTGGATGCGGAGTCAGATTTAGTGCGGACCCAGGCCGCGCGTGCCCGTGCCCTGTTTTGGGCCTGGCCCAACAGCGCTCGGCACCGTGTATGGCCCAGGCCCAGGGGCTCCTGTCGGTGTACTAAAGTAGGGGTACCTTTAGTACCCCGAACTTGGGCACGGACAGTCACAGCGACCCGCGGCAGGACTTGCCGGGCGTCCGCCAAGATCCTCAACGGCTACTTTGATGCCATTCAAGAACAAGGTACTCAAGCTAAGGCCCCGGCAAGAGGAGCTTGCCGGGAAGGCCGACCAAGGCCCCGGCAAGAGGAGCTTGCCGGGAAGGCTAACCAAGGCCCCGGCAAGAGGAGCTTGCCGGGAAGAAGACAAGACCCCGGCAAGAGGAGCTTGCCGGGAAGGCCACTCAAGGCATTCCAAGAAAACTTGCCGCGACGCCCCGCGTGTCCCGGCAAGGCCCGGCGAGCGGCAAGCTTGCTGGTGCGACAAGATAAGGGCCGCGGCAAGGCGCTTGCCGCGGCAGGGCTGCCACTCTGCACCCACGCTCCAGCACACCCGACGACGTGTCACCACAAGATCGCTCCTAGTGCACGTGGCGGGTAGCTGTGCAGCATGGCGGTGCGAGGTGGCAAGCGAAGCTGACAAGGAGGCCATCGTGGCGATCGGTGGCGCCTCCAGCGGTCGTTTCCTTGCACTGTTGGGGCGACCGAACGGGCATTAAATGCCCTTGTCCCCTGCCGTCAGAGTTAGGTAGGGGACACTGTTGGTAGTAGTTGTACCAACCCGCGTTTTTACCTTTCTACCCCTCTTTCTACACTGCCACCTGTCAGTGACCCCTTTAGCCTATAAAAAGGAGGCCCATGCACACGTAGAGGGGGTTGGGAGGTTCGGATTTTTGGTTCCACAACTTGGGGGTTCGGCTGATTCGACGCCACGCCCGCGCTCTCTCGAGCAAGAACAGAATACAAAAACACAAAGCAGCAGTAGGAGTCTTATCTCTCCGAAGAGCTCCGAAGCTGGGTAAAAAGCCCCCCGCACGCTCTCGCCTCGATCCGCTCTGCATGCGCCCTCCGCTCCCTTGCCGAACAAGAAGGGGCCCTCCTGCCCCATAGGTGCTCGTGCTCCCAGCAACCACGACATTATGCATGAGATTTCACCTGTTGAGTTAGAAGAAATTGATGTTACAATTAAACTTGCCAATAGAGATACTATATCTCCAATGGGAATTGTTAGAGATGTTGAAGTCTTGTGTGGGAAAACCAAATATCCCGCTGATTTTCTTGTTCTTGGTTCTCCACAAGATAGCTTTTGTCCCATTATATTTGGTAGACCCTTCTTGCGTACTGTTAATGCTACGACAGATTGCGAAAAGAATGTTGTTACTGTTGGCTTGGATGATATGGTTCATGAGTTTAATTTCTCTAAATTTAGTAAACAACATCGTGAGGAAGAATTGCCTAGTAAGGATGAAATTATTGGTCTTGCTTCTATTGATGTACCTCCTAGTGATCCTTTAGAACACTATTTGCTAGACCATGAAAATGATATGTTCATGAATGAAAGAAGGGAAATAGATGAAGTATTCTTTAAACAGGAACCTATTCTGCAACACAATTTGCCTATTGAAATCCTAGGGGATCCTCCTCCACCCAAGGGTGATCCCGTGTTTGAGCTTAAACCGTTGCCTGATAATCTTAAATATGCTTATCTTGATGAAAAGAAAATATATCCTGTCATTATTAGCGCTAACCTTTCAGAGCATGAAGAAGAAAGATTATTGAAAACTCTGAAGAAGCATCATGCCGCTATTGGATATACTCTGGATGATCTTAAGGGCATCAGTCCCACTCTGTGTCAACATAAAATAAATTTGGAAGCTGATGCCAAACTAGTTCGAGATCCTCAATGACGTTTGAATCCTAAAATGAAAGAAGTGGTAAGAAAAGAAATACTCAAGCTTCTGGAGGCAGGTATAGTTTATCCCGTTGCTGATAGTCAGTGGGTAAGTCCTATCCATTGTGTCCCTAAGAAGGGAGGTGTCGGTGTACTAAAGTAGGGGTACCTTAGTATCCCGAACTTGTGCACGGGCAGTCGCAGCGACCCGCGGCAGGGCTCGCCGGGCGTCCGCCAAGATCCTCAACGGCTACTCTTATGCCATTCAAGAACAAAGTACTCAAACTAAGGCCCCGGCAAGAGGAGCTTGCCGGGAAGGCCAACCAAGGCCCTGGCAAGAGGAGCTTGCCGGGAAGAAGACAAGACCCCGGCAAGAGGAGCTTGCCGGGAAGGCCACTCAAGGCATTCCAAGAAAACTTGTCGTAACGCACCACGCGCCCCGGCAAGGCCTGGTGAGCGACAAGCTCCCGAACGTGACAAGACGACGACCGCGGCAAGGAGCTTGCCGCGGGAAACCCCCACTTCGCGCCCGCGCTCCAGCACACCTGCCAACGTGTCGCTCTGGGACCTTCCCAAGCTCACGTGGCAGGAGGCCGTGCAGCTAGGGGTGCGAGGTGGCAAGCAAGCGCTAGCAAGATAACCATCATGGCAAACGGTGGCGTCCCTAGCGGTCCCTTTCGGCACTGTTTAGGCGACACAGACGGGCAATTAATGCCCTTGTCCCCTGCCGCCAGGGTTAGGTATGATAACACTGTACATGTAGCTGTACCAACCACCACTCTTCCATTTTTGCCCTTTCCCTTCGTTGCCACCTGTGGGTAACCCCTTGAGCATATAAAAGGAGGCCCGTGTGCAACGTAGGGGGGGTTGGGGCTCACTCGAGACTAGGAAAGTTTCGACTCATTCGAAACTAGAGGACACCCACGCTCTCAAGCAAAAACAATATACAAACACAAAAGCAGCAGTAGGAGTTTTATCTCTCCGGAGAGCTCCGAAGCTCGGTAAAAATCCCCCGCGCGCTCTGCCTCGATCTTCTCTTTGTGCGCCCTCCGCCCCCTTGCCGGACTAAAAAGGGGCCCTGCCCCATAGGTGCTCGCTCCCCGTGCGGCGATAGGAGGTATTACTGTTGTCCCTAATGATAAAGATGAATTGATTCCGCAAAGAATTATCACAGGTTATAGGATGGTAATTGATTTCCGCAAATTAAATAAGGCTACTAAGAAAGATCATTACACCTTACCTTTTATTGATCAAATGCTAGAAAGACTATGCAAACATACACATTATTGCTTTCTAGATGGTTGTTCTGGTTTTTCTCAAATACCTGTGTCGGCTAAAGATCAATCAAAGACTACTTTTACATGCCCTTTTGGTACTTTTGCTTATAGACGTATGCCTTTTGGTTTATTTAATGCACCTTCTACCTTTCAAAGATGCATGATGGCTATATTCTCTGACTTTTGTGAGAAAATTTGTGAGGTTTTCATGGACGACTTTTCCATCTATGGTTCCTCTTTTGATGATTGCTTGAGCAATCTTGCTCGAGTTTTGCAGAGATGTGAAGAAACTAATCTTGTCTTGAATTGGGAAAAGTGCTACTTTATGGTGAATGAAGGTATTGTCTTGGGGCACAAAGTTTCGGAAAGAGGTATTGAAGTTGATAAAGCCAAGGTTGATGCTATTGAAAAGATGCCATGTCCCAAGGACATCAAAGGTATAAGAAGTTTCCTTGGTCACGCCAGATTTTATAGGAGATTCATTAAGGACTTCTCAAAAATCTCTCTGCCTCTGACTAATTTATTACAAAAAGATGTACCATTTGTCTTTGATGATGATTGTGTAGAAGCATTTGAAATACTTAAGAAAGCATTAGTCTCTGCACCTGTTGTTCAGCCACCTGATTGGAATTTACCTTTTGAAATTATGTGTGATGCTAGTGATTATGCTGTAGGTGTTGTTCTAGGGCAAAGAGTTGATAAGAAATTGAATGCTATCCATTATGCTAGTAAGACTCTAGACAATGCTCAAAGAAATTATGCTACTACCGAAAAGGAACTTTTAGCGGTTGTATTTTCTTGTGATAAATTCAGACCCTATATTGTTGATTCTAGAGTAACTATTCACACTGATCATGCTGCTATTAAATATCTTATGGAAAAGAAAGATGAAAAACCTAGACTTATTAGATGGGTTCTCTTGCTCCAAGAGTTTGATTTGCATATCGTCGATAGAAAAGGAGCTGAGAACCCCGTTGCAGACAATTTATCTAGGTTAGAGAATGTTCTTGATGACCCACTGCCTATTGATGATAGCTTTCCTGATGAGCAATTAAGTGTCATAAGTACTTCTTGTAGCACTCCATGGTATGCTGATTATGCTAATTATATTGTTGCTAAATTTATACCGCCAAGCTTCACATACCAACAAAAGAAAAAGTTTTTCTATGACTTGCGACATTACTTTTGGGATGACCCACATCTTTATAAGGAAGGAGTAGATGGTGTTATTAGACGTTGTGTACCTGAGCATGAACAGGAACATATCCTACGCAAGTGTCACTCCGAGGCTTATGGAGGACACCATGCTGGAGATAGAACTGCACATAAGGTATTGCAATCCGGTTTTTATTGGCCTACTCTCTTCAAGGATGCCTGTAAGTTTGTTTTATCTTGTGATGAATGTCAAAGAACTGGTAATATTAGTAGACGTCAAGAAATGCCTATGAATTATTCACTTGTTATTGAGCCATTTGATATTTGGGGCTTTGATTATATGGGACCTTTTCCTGCTTCTAATGGATACACTCATATTTTAGTTGTTGTTGATTACGTTACTAACTGGGTAGAAGCTATTCCAACTAGTAGTGCTAATCATAACACTTCTATTAAAATGCTTAAGGAAGTTATTTTTCCGAGGTTTGGAGTCCCTAGATATTTAGTGACTGATGGTGGTTCACACTTTATTCATGGTGCTTTCCGTAAGATGCTTGCTAAATACGACGTTAATCATAGAATTGCATCTCCATATCACCCGCAGTCTTGTGGTCAGGTAGAATTGAGCAATAGAGAGCTCAAATTAATTTTGCAAAGGACTATCAATAGGTCTAGAAAGAATTGGTCCAAAAAACTGAATGACGCGTTGTGGTCCTATAGAACTGCATACAAAAATCCTATGGGTATGTCCCCATATAAGATGGTTTATGGAAAAGCATGTCCCTTACCTCTCGAACTAGAACATAAGGCATATTGGGCTATTAAAGAGCTCAACTATGATTTCAAACTTGCCGATGAGAAGAGGTTATTTGATATTAGCTCACTTGATGAATGGAGAACCCAAGCTTATGAAAAAGCCAAGTTGTTTAAAGAAAAAGTTAAAAGGTGGCATGACAAAAGGATACAAAAGCGTGAGTTTAATGTAGGTGATTATGTATTACTATACAACTCAAATTTAAGATTTTTTGCAGGAAAACTTCTCTCCAAATGGGAAGGCCCCTATGTTATTGAGGAGGTCTATTGTTCCGGTGCCATAAAAATCAACAACTTCGCAGGCACAAATCCGAAGGTGGTAAACGGTCAAAGGATCAAACACTATATCTCAGCAAATCCTATAAATGTTGAAACTAATATTATTGAAACCGTAACCCCGGAGGAGTACATAAGGGACACTTTCCAGAACGTTCCAGACTTTGAAAAGGAATAGGTATGTGGTACGGTAAGTAAACTGACTCCAAAACAATTTTAAAGGCAATATTTCTCTGTTTTGGAATATTTAGAAAAATAGAAAAATAAGTAGCAGTCCGGGGAGGACACGAGGCCTCCACGAGGGTGGAGGGCGCGCCCTACCCCCCTGGGCGCGCCCCCTACCTTGTGAGTACCTCGTGTGCCCTCCGTACTCCGTTTCCTTGCACAATATGTATTTTGGTCGGTAAAAATTCATTACATATACTCCCGAAGGTTTTGACTCGTGTATCACGCAAATATCCTCTGTTTTCGTTTTGAGCTGTTGCTGCTGCAGATTAGGGCAAGATGTCCTCCCAAGATTCGGAGGGAGAGAGCTACATGGCTGATTATATTGCAAATCCAAAAGTATATGGGGATG
Source organism: Triticum timopheevii (assembly GCA_963921465.1). Lineage (NCBI taxonomy): Eukaryota > Viridiplantae > Streptophyta > Magnoliopsida > Poales > Poaceae > Triticum > Triticum timopheevii. The sequence goes on along the minus strand of OY997274.1, from coordinate 362,188,987 downwards.
CGGAGCATTATGGCTGGACCACGGAGGAAGAAGAAGACTATGATCCAAAGAGGAACGAGGAAACGAGTTCCGATGAAGAGGACTATCCCCTACCTCAATCTGGTGATATGCATGTGGAGTTCAAGAAGTCAAGCCTCCCTAAGGTCCAATCTATCCCACCTCGTTTTTCGCATGACAGCAAGGCAGCACTATGCAAAAAGATAATGAAACTTGAGCTCGAGAATGAGGATCTAAGGGAGGAAAATTTTAGCCTCAGACGCAAGCTGGAGAAGAAAAATGCACCACCTCCATCACCTCCGAGAAAATAATCACATGGGTATGGGCACTCCCCTTGGCAACTGCCAAGCTTGGGGGAGGTGCCCTGGTATCGTATCACCATCACAACTCCTATCTTTACCGTTTTTCTTAGTTCGATCCTATTAGTAGTATCTTGATTTAGTAGAATAAAGTCATGGCATGATGTAGTTTTGAGTTTTGCTTTATGATGCTTCTTTGTAATCGAGTCTGCGAGCTATATAATAAAGATTAGTGTTGAGTCAAGGGCTTGAGTATTTTTCCATGATCTTGGGTGATTAGAAGAAAAAGAATAAAAAGAATCAAAGAGTTCGTATTGATCTTAGTGAAAGTAATGACTTCACATAGAAAAAGTATGATGATTTCAAGTTGTTGGGAGTTGGCAAATATAGCTTTGGTCATCGTTGCAATTAATAGGAAGTAATAAGGAAAGAGAGGTTTCACATATAGACATATTATCATTAACATCTTTTATGATTGGGAACACTCATTAAAATATGACATGCTAAAGAGCTGAGGTTGGACAAGGAAAACAACATAATGAGTTATGTTTTCTTACATCTGAGATAAAGTATGTTGTCATGGTCCCTCTACCGTGTTGAGCTTGCCTTTCCCCCTCATGCTAGCCCAATTCTCAGCACTAAGTAGAAATACTACTTGTGCTTCCAAATACCCTTAAAACCAGTTTTACCATGAGAGTCCACCATATCTACCTATGGATTGAGTAAGATCCTTCAAGTAAGTTGTCATCAGTGCAGGCAATAAAAATTGCTCCCTAAATATGCATGACTTATTAGTGCGGAGAAAATAAACTTTGTACGAACTTGTCGTGGACGCAATAAAAGCGACGGACTGCATAATAAAGGTCCACATACAAGGGGCAATGTAAAGTGACGTTCTTTTGCATTAAGATTTTGTGCATCAACCCTAAATGCGCATGACAACCTCTGCTTCCCTCTGCGAAGGGCCTATCTTTTATTATTATCCTCTACCTTATGCAAGAGTCACGGTGATCTTCACCCTTCCTTTTTCATTTTATCCTTTGGCAAGCTCAGCATGTTGGAAAGAACATGATATATATATCTAATTGGATGTGGGGGAGCGTGAATTATTATTGTTGACGTTACCCTTGAGGTAAAAGGTTGTGGGGCAAAAACTATAAGCCCCTATCTTTCTCTGTGTCCGATTAAAACTCCGTAACCACAAGTATCATGTGGGTGTTAGCAATTATGAAGGACTAAGTGATAGTTGAGTATGTGGACTTGCTTTTAAGCTCTGACATAGACTCTTTCCGATGTTATGATAAATTGCAATTGCTTCAATGACTGAGGGTATAAATTTTTTGGTGCTCAATAAGTTTTCTGATTCATATTTTGTCTTTGTGAAAAGATCATCACTTGAACATGAGTAATCATATGACAAAATTTATATATGTTGATGTTATGAAATAATCATGATGCCTTCATGTCCGTATTATATTTTTATCAACGCCTCTACCTCTAAACATGAGGACATATTTATTGTTATCAGCTTTTCGCTTGAGGACAAGCGAGGTCTAAGCTTGGGGGAGTTGATACGTCCATTTTGCATCATGCTTTTATATCGATATTTATTGCATTATGGGCTGTTATTTCACGTTATGTCACAATACTTATGGCTATTCTATCTTATTTTACAAGGTTTACATGAAGAGGAAGAATGCCGGCAGCTGGAATTCTGGGCTGGAAAAGGAGCAAATATTGAAGGACTATTCTGCGCAACTCCCAAAGTCCTGAAACTCCACGGAGTACCTTAAAATAAATAAAGAAAAATTGTTGCCAAAGATGAAGGCCAGGGGGGCCACACCCTGCTCAGGAGGGTGCCCCCCCTGGGTGCCCCCCCTACCTCGTGGGCCCCCTGGTGGCTCTCCAACGCCCATCTTCTCCCATATGATGTCTTTCGATGAGAAAAAAATAGCAGATGACATTTTGGGATGAGACTTCTCCGCCACGAGGCAGAACCTTGGCGGAACCAATCTAGGGCTCCGGCAGAGCTGTTCTGCCGGGGACACTTCCCTCCAGGAGGGGGAAATCATCACCATTGTCATCACCAACGCTCCTCTCATCGGGAGAGGGCAATCTCCATCAACATCTTCACCAGCACCATCTCATCTCCAAACCCTAGTTCATCTCTTGTATCCAATTCTTGTCTCCAAGTCCGGGATTGGTGCTAGTAGGTTGCTAGTAGTGTTGATTACTCCTTGTAGTTGATGCTAGTTGGTTTATTTGGTGGAAGATCATATGTTCAGATCCTTTATGCATATTATTACCCCTCTGATTATGAACATGAATATGCTTTGTGAGTAATTACGTTTGTTCCTGAGGACAAGGGAGAAGTCTTGCTATTAGTAGTCATGTGAATTAGGTATTCATTTGATATTTTGATAAGATGTATGTTGTCTAACCTCTAGTGGTGTTATGTGAACGTCGACTACATAACACTTCACCATTATTTGGGCCTAGAGGAAGGCATTGGGAAGTAATAAGTAGATGATGTGTTGCTAGAGTGACAGAAGCTTAAACCCTAGTTTATGCGTTGCTTCGTAAGGGGCTGATTTGGATCCATATGTTTCATGCTATGGTTAGGTTTACCTTAATACTTTTGTTGTAGTTGTGGATGCTTGCAATAGAGGTTAATCATAAGTGGGATGCTTGTCCAAGTAAGGATAGTACCGAAGCACCGGTCCACCCACATATCAAATTGTCAAAGTACCGAACGCGAATCATATGAGCGTGATGAAAACTAGCTTGACGATATTCCCATGTGTCCTCGGGAGCACTTTTCCTATTATAAGAGTTTGTCCAGGCTTGTCCTTTGCTACAAAAAGGATTGGTCCACCTTGCTGCACTTTATTTACTTTTGTTACTTGTTGCTCGTTACAATTTATCCTATCACAAAACTATCTGTTACCACTTATTCAGTACTTGCAAAGAATACCTTGCTGAAAACCGCTTATCATTTCCTTCTGCTCCTCGTTGGGTTCGACACTCTTACTTATCGAAAGGACTACGATAGATCCCCTATACTTATGGGTCATCAGGCATCCACCGTACCGGGTCACTGTTAAGCTATCGGGTTCTAGTTTGGATCCGATAACCCGTTAACAGTCCAGACCAGTGGGGATTTTCTACGTGTAAAATCATCATTGGCCGGAGGAAACACGTGTAGGCTCCTCGGTGGGCCAGATGTCGTCCGTCCAATGGAGGAGACATGCCTCTGATATGTCGACACATGGAAGGGCCCAACCGAAGCCCATATAGGTTAAAATGCCGGCCCATTCAAAGGCCCATAGTATTTACTCAGGTACTAGTGGCCAGCCCAATAACGGCATGTTTTAACATGGCCCATTTACGGCCCGAAGCTAGATCTGGCCCGTTAATTGTTTGCTAAATATTTGGCCCAATTACGGCCCAGTGACATTACGGCCTGTTAGAGGCCCAATGTAGACATGGGCCCATTTTAGCCTGGTGTTTCCTTTGGCCTGGGAATTGCCCATGCTGCCCATGCGCCATATATGGTCCGAGGCGACATCCGGCCCTCTAATGGCCCGTGATAAAGGTGGCAACAATTCAGCCCAACGTGACTTTGGGCCTATTAAAGGCCTTTCATATAATTCGGCCCGTTGATACCTCTACTAAGCTTTCGGACTCTTAAAGGCCCATGATATCAGTGGGCCAACTAAGGCCCGAGATATGTTTCGGCCTGGTAATGACACGTCATATAACTGGTCCAAAAAAGGCCTGGTCTACATTTCAGCCTACTAAAGTCCCGTCGATGACTAGTGAAAATTGAGGCCCAACATGCATTTCAGCGTGCTAAAGGCCCATGGTTTCTTCTGGGCCGTACCAAGCCAGCAGAATAGTCAGCCTGTTAATGGCCCAAAGCTACATGGGCCCAACTAAGCGCTGGGTCCACTAAAGGCCCAAATAAACTTTCGGCCGAATATAGGCCCGTGTAAGTTGTTTGCCTGGTGCAAAGTGAAGGAAATATGCCCTAGAGGCAATAATGAAGTTATTATTTATTTCCTCATATCATGATAAATGTTTATTATTCATGCTAGAATTGTATTAACCGGAAACATAATACATGTGTGAATACATAGACAAACAGAGTGTCACTAGTATGCCTCTACTTGACTAGCTCATTAATCAAAGATGGTTAAGTTTCCTAACCATAGACAAGTGTTGTCATTTGATTAAAGGGATCACATCATTAGGAGAATGATGTGATTGACATGACCCATTCTGTTAGCCTAGCACTTGATCGTTTAGTATGTTGCTATTGCTTTCTTCATGACTTATACATGTTCTTGTAACTATGAGATTATGCAACTCCCGTTTACCGGAGGAACACTTTGGGTGCTACCAAACGTCACAACGTAACTGGGTGATTATAAAGGAGTACTACAGGTGTCTCCAAAGGTACATGTTGGGTTGGCGTATTTCGAGATTAGGTTTTGTCACTCCGATTGTCGGAGAGGTATCTCTGGGCCCTCTCGGTAATGCACATCACTATAAGCCTTGCAAGCAATGTGACTAATGAGTTAGTTTCCGGATGATGCATTATGTAACGAGTAAAGAGACTTCCAAGTAACGAGATTGAACTAGGTATTGAGATACCGACGATCGAATCTCGGGCAAGTAAGATACCGATGACAAAGGGAACAACGTATGTTGTTATGCGGTTTGACCGATAAAGATCTTCGTAGAATATGTAGGAGCCAATATGAGCATCCAGGTTCCGCTATTGGTTATTGACCGAGAATAGTTCTAGGTCATGTCTACATAGTTCTCGAACCCGTAAGGTCCGCACGCTTAAGCTTTCGATGACAGTTATATTATGAGTTTATGATTTTGGATGTACCGAAGGAGTTCGGAGTCCCGGATGAGATCGGGGACATGACGAGGAGTCTCGAAATGGTCGAAACGTAAAGATCGATATATTGTACGACTATATTTGGAGTTCGGAAAGGTTCCGAGTGATTCGGGTATTTTTCGGAGTACCGGAGAGTTACGGGAATTCACCGGGGAGTATATGGGCCTTATTGGGCTTTAGGGGAAAGAGAGAGGAGAGGTTGGGCGCCCCCCCAAGGACTAGTCCGAATTGGACTAGGGGGAGGGGCTGCGCCCCCTCCTTCCTTCTCTTCTCTTCCCCCTTTACTTGACTCCTACTCCTACTACTTGGAAGGGGGGAATCCTACTCCCGGTGGGAGTAGGACTCCTCCTTGGCGCGCCCTCCTTGGCCGGCCGCACCTCCCCCCTCCCTCCTTTATATACGGGGGCAGGGGGGCACCCCATGACACACAAGTTGATCTTCAAGATCGTTCCTTAGCCGTGTGCGGTGCCCCCCTCCACCATATTCCACCTCGGTCATATCGTTGCGGAGTTTAGGCGAAGCCCTGCGCCGGTAGAGCATCATCATCGTCACCACGCCGCCGTGCTAACGAAACTCATCCCCGACACTTTGCTGGATCGGAGTCCGGGGATCGTCATCGAGCTGAACGTGTACTGAACTCGGAGGTGCCGTACGTTCGCTACTTGGATTGGTCGGATCGTGAAGACGTACGACTACATCAACCGCGTTGTCATAACGCTTCCGCTTACGGTCTACGAGGGTACGTGGACAACACTCTCCCCTCTCGTTGCTATGCCATCACCATGATCTTGCGTGTGCGTAGGAAAATTTTGAAATTACTACGTTCCCCAATAGTGGCATCCGAGCCTGGTTTTATGCGTAGATGTCATATGCACGAGTAGAACACAAGTGAGTTGTGGACGATACAAGTCATACTGCTTACCAGCATGTCATACTTTGGCTCAGCGGTATTGTGAGATGAAGCGGCCCGGACCGACATTACGCGTACGCTTACGCGAGACTGGTTTCACCGTTACGAGCACTCGTGCTTAAAGGTGACTGGCGGGTGTCTGTCTCTCTCACTTTAGCTGAATCGAGTGTGGCTACGCCTGGTCCTTGCGAAGGTTAAAACAGCACTAACTTGACGAACTATCGTTGTGGTTTTAATGCGTAGGTAAGAACGGTTCTTGCTCAGCCCGTAGCAGCCACGTAAAATTTGCAACAACAAAGTAGAGGACGTCTAACTTGTTTTTGCAAGGCATGTTGTGATGTGATATGGTCAAGACGTGATGCTATGTTTTATTGTATGAGATGATCATGTTTTGTAACCAAAGTTATCGGCAACTGGCAGGAGCCATATGGTTGTCGCTTTATTGTATGAAATGCAAACGCCCTGTAATTGCTTTACTTTATCACTAAGCGGTAGCAATAGTTGTAGAAGCAATAGATGGCGTAACGACAACGATGCTACGATGGAGATCAAGGTGTCGCGCCGGTGACGATGGTGATCACGACGGTGCTTCGAAGATGGAGATCACAAGCACAAGATGATGATGGCCATATCATATCACTTATATTGATTGCATGTGATGTTTATCCTTTATGCATCTTATCTTGCTTTGATTGACGGTAGCATTTTAAGATGATCTCTCACTAAATTATCAAGAAGTGTTCTCCCTGAGTATGCACCGTTGCGAAAGTTCTTCGTGCTGAGACACCACTTGATGATCGGGTGTGATAGGCTCTACGTTCAAACACAACAGGTGTAAAACAGTTGCACACGCGGAATACTCAGGTTAAACTTGATGAGCCTAGCATATAACAGATATGGCCTCGGAACACGGAGACCGAAAGGTCGAGCGTGAATCATATAGTAGATATGATCAACATATTGATGTTCACCGTTGAAACTACTCCATCTCACGTGACGATCGGACATGGTGTAGTTGATATGGATCACTTAATCACTTAGAGGATTAGAGGGATGTCTATCTAAATGGGAGTTCTTAAATAATATGCTTAATTGAACTTTAATTTATCATGAACTTAGTCCTGGTAGTATTATGCAAGTTATGTTATAGATCAATAGCTTGAGTTGTTGCTTTCATATGTTTATTTTGATATGTTCCTAAAGAAAATTGTGTTGAAAGATGTTAGTAGCAATGATGCGGATTGGATCCGTGATCTGAGGTTTATCCTCATTGCTGCACAGAAGAATTATGTCCTTAATGCACCGCTAGGTGACAGACCTATTGCAGGAGTAGATGCAGACGTTATGAATGATTGGCTAGCTCAATATGATGACTACTTGATAGTTTAGTGCACCATGCTTAACGGCTTAGAATCGGGACTTCAAAGACGTTTTGAACATCATGGACCACATGAGATGTTCTAGGAATTGAAGTTAATATTTCAAGCAAATACCCGAGTTGAGAGACATAAAGTCTCCAACTAGTTCTATGGCTAAAAGATGGAGGAGAATCGCTCAACTAGTGAGCATGTCCTCAAATTGTCTAGGTACTTCAATCGCTTGAATCAAGTGGGAGTTAATCTTCCAGATAAGATAGTGATTGACAGAATTCTCTAGTCACCATCACTAAGTTACTAGAACTTCGTGATGAACTATAGTATGAAAGGGATGACGAAAACAATTCCCGAGCTCTTCGTGATGTTGAAATCAACGAAGGTAGAAATCAAGAAAGAGCATCAAGTGTTGATGATTGACAAGACCACTAGTTTCAAGAAAAGGGCAAAGGGAAAGAAAGGGAAACTTCAAGTAGAATGGCAAACAAGTTGTCACTCCCGTGAAGAAGACCAAAGCTGGACCAAAGCCTGAAACTGAGTGCTTACACTGCAAAGGAAATGGTCACTGGAAGCGGAAATGCCCTAAATATTTGGTGGATAAGAAGGATGGCAAAGTAAACAAGGGTATATTTGATATACAGGTGTTTGATGTGTACCTTACTAGTGTTTATAGTAACCCCTGAGTATTTGATACTTGTTCGGTTGCTAAGATTAGTAACTCGAAACAGGAGTTACATAATAAACAGAGACTAGTTGAGGGGAAGTGACGATAAGTGTTGGAAGTAGTTCCAAGAATGATATGATCATCATCGCACACTCCCTATACTTTCGAGATTAGTGTTGAACCTAAATAAATGTTATTTGGCGTTTGCGTTGAGCATGAATATGATTTGATCATGTTTATTACAATACTGTTATTCATTTAAAGTCAGAGAATAATTGTTATTCTGTTTACATGAATAAAGCCTTCGATGGTCATACACCCAATGAAAATAGTTTGTTGGATCTCGATCGTAGTGATACACATATTCATAATATTGATGCCAAAAGATGCAAAGTTAATAATGATAGTGCAATTTATTTGTGGCACTGCCGTTTGGGTCATATCAGTGTAAAGCGCATGAAGAAACTCCATAAAGATGGATTTTCGGAATCACTTGGTTATGAATCATTTAATGCTTGCGAACCGTGCCTTTTGGGCAAGATGACTAAAACTCCGTTCTCCGGAACAATGGAACAAGCTACTGACTTGTCGGAAATAATACATACCGATGTATGCGATCCAATGAGTGTTGATTCTCGTGGCAAGTATCGTTATTTTCTGATCTTCACAAGATGATTTGAGAAGATATGGGTATATCTACTTGATGAAACATAAGTCTGAAATAGTTGAAAGGTTCAAAGAATTTCAGAGTAAAGTGGAAAAATCATCGTAACAAGAAAATAAAGTTTCTGCGATCTGATCGCGGAGACGAATATTTGAGTTACGAGTTTGGTCTTCAATTAAAATAATGTGGAATAGTTTCACAGCTCACGCCACCTGGAACACCACAATGTTATGGTGTGTCCGAATGTCGTAACCGCACTTTATTGGATATGGTGCGATCTATGATGTCTCTTACTGATTTACCACTATTGTTTTGGGGTTATGCATTAGAGACAGCTGCATTCACGTTAAAAGGGCACCATCTAAATCCGTTGAGACGACACCGTATGAACTATGGTTTAGCAGTAAACCTAAGATGTCATTTCTTAAAGTTTGGAGTTGCGATGCTTATATGAAAAAGGTTTTCAACCTGATAAGCTCGAACCCAAATCGGAGAAGTGCGTCTTCATAGAATACCCAAAGGAAACTGTTGGGTACACCTTCTATCACAGATCCGAAGGCAAAACATTCGTTGCTAAGAATGGATCCTTTCTAGATAAGGAGTTTCTCTCGAAAGAAGTGAGTGGGAGGAAAGTAGAACTTGATGAGGTAACTATACCTTATCCTGAATTGGAAAATAGTTCATCACTGAAATCAGTTCCAGTGATTCCGACACCAATTAGTGAGGAAGCTAATGATGATGATCATGAAACTTCTGATCAAGTTACTACAGAACCTCGTAGGTCTTCCAGAGTACGGTCCGCACCAGAGTGGTACGGTAATCCTATTCTGGAAATCATGTTACTAGACCATGATAAACCTACGAACTATGAGGAAGCGATGATGAGCCCAGATTCCGCAAAATGGTTTGAGGCCATGAAATCTGAGGTGGGATCCATGTATGAGAACAAAGTGTGGACTTTGGTGGACTTGCTCGATGATCGGCAAGCCATAAAAAAATAAAATAAATGGATCTTCAAGAGGAAGACGGACGCTGATAGTAGTGTTACTATCTACAAAGCTACACTTGTCGAAAAAGGTTTTTGACAAAGTTCAAGGTGTTGAATACAATGAGATTTTCTCACTTGTATCGATGCTTAAAAGTCTGTCCGAATCATGTTAGCAATTGCCACATTTTATGAAATTTGGCAAATGGATGTCAAAACTACATTCCTTAATGGATTTATTAAAGAAGAGTTGTATATGATACAACCAGAAGGTTTTGTCAATCCTAAAGGTGCTAGCAAAGTGTGCATGCTCCAGCGATCCATCTATGGACTGGTGTAAGCATCTCAGAGTTGGAATATATGCTTTGATAAGTTGATCAAAGCACATAGTTTTGTACAGACTTACGGTGAAGCCTATATTTTGAAAGAAAGTGAGTGGGAGCAGTACAACATTTCTGATAAGTATATGTGAATGACATATTGTTGATCGGAAATAATGTAGAATTATTCTGCAAAGCATAAAGGAGTGTTTGAAAGGAGTTCTTTAAAAGAAAGACCTCAGTAAAGCTACTTACATATTGAGCATCAAGATCTATTGAGATAGATCAAGACGCTTGAAAAGATTTTCAATGAGTACATACCTTGACAAGATTTTGAAGTAGTTCAAAATGGAACAGCCAAAGAAAGAGTTCTTGCCTGTGTTGCAAAGGTATGAAATTGAGTAAGACTCAAATCCCGACCACGAGAGAAAATAGAAAGAGAATGAAAGTCATTCCCTATGCATCAGTCATAGGTTCTATAAAATTATGCCATGCTATGGACCAGACCTATTGTATACTCTTCCCTGGTTTGGCAAGGGAGTACAATAGTGATCTAGGAGTAGATCACTGGCCATTCGTCAAAATTATCCTTAGTGGAATAAGGATATGTTTCTCGATTATGGAGGTGAAAAAAAGGTTCATCGTAAAGGGTTACGTCGATACAAGTTTTGGCACTGATCCAGATGACTCTAAGTCTTAATCTGGATACATATTGAAAGTGGGAGCAATTAGCTATAGTAGTTCCATGCAGAGCATTGTAGACATAGTATATTTGCAAAATACATACGGCTCTAAATATGACAGACCCGTTGACTAAGCTTCTCTCACGAGCAAAACATGATCACACCTTAGTACTCTTTGGGTGTTAATCACATAGCGATGTGAACTAGATTACTAACTCTAGTAAAACCCTTTGGGTGTTGATCACATGACGATGTGAACTATTGATATTAATCACATACAGATGTGTATATTGGTGTTAAATCACATGGTGACGTGAACTAGATTATTGACTCTAGTGCAAGTGGGAGACTGAAGGAAATATGCCCTAGAGGCAATAATGAAGTTATTATTTATTTCCTCATATCATGATAAATGTTTATTATTCATGCTAGAATTGTATTAACCGGAAACATAATACATGTGTGAATACATAGACAAACAGAGTGTCACTAGTATGCCTCTACTTGACTAGCTCATTAATCAAAGATGGTTAAGTTTCCTAACCATAGACAAGTGTTGTCATTTGATTAACGGGATCACATCATTAGGAGAATGATGTGATTGACATGACCCATTCCGTTAGCCTAGCACTTGATCGTTTAGTATGTTGCTATTGCTTTCTTCATGACTTATACATGTTCCTGTAACTATGAGATTATGCAACTCCCGTTTACCGGAGGAACACTTTGGGTGCTACCAAACGTCACAACGTAACTGGGTGATTATAAAGGAGTACTACAGGTGTCTCCAAAGGTACATGTTGGGTTGGCGTATTTCGAGATTAGGTTTTGTCACTCCGATTGTCGGAGAGGTATCTCTGGGCCCTCTCGGTAATGCACATCACTATAAGACTTGCAAGCAATGTGATTAATGAGTTAGTTGCGGGATGATGCATTACGTAACGAGTAAAGAGACTTGCCGGTAACGAGATTGAACTAGGTATTGAGATACCGACGATCGAATCTTGGGCAAGTAACATACCGATGACAAAGGGAACAAACGTATGTTGTTATGCGGTTTGACCGATAAAGATCTTTGTAGAATATGTAGGAGCCAATATGAGCATCCAGGTTCCGCTATTGGTTATTGACCGAGAATAGTTCTAGGTCATGTCTACATAGTTCTCGAACCCGTAGGGTCCGCACGCTTAAGGTTTCGATGACAGTTATATTATGAGTTTATGAGTTTTGATGTACCGAAGGAGTTCGGAGTGCCAGATGAGATCGGGGACATGACGAGGAGTCTCGAAATGGTCGAGACATAAAGATCGATATATTGAACGACTATATTCGGAGTTCGGAAAGGTTCCGAGTGATTCGGGTATTTTTCAGAGTACCGGAGAGTTACGGGAATTCACCGGGGAGTATATGGGCCTTATTGGGCTTTAGGGGAAAGAGAGAGGAGAGGTTGGGCCCCCCAAGGACTAGTCCGAATTGGACTAGGGGGAGGGGCTGCGCCCCCTCCTTCCTTCTCTTCTCTTCCCCCTTTCCCTGACTCCTACTCCTACTACTTGGAAGGGGCGGAATCCTACTCCCGGTGGGAGTAGGTCTCCTCCTTGGCGCGCCGTCCTTAGCCGGCCGCACCTCCCCCCTCCCTCCTTTATATACGGGGGCAGGGGGCACCCCATGACACACTAGTTGATCTTCAAGATCGTTCCTTAGCCGTGTGCGGTGCCCCCCTCCACCATATTCCACCTCGATCATATCGTCGCGGAGTTTAGGCGAAGCCCTGCGCCGGTAGAGCATCATCATCGTCACCACGCCGTCGGGCTGACGGAACTCATCACCGGCACTTTGCTGGATCGGAGTCTGGGGATCGTCATCGAGCTGAACGTGTGCTGAACTCGGAGGTGCCGTACGTTCGGTACTTGGATCGATCGGATCGTGAAGACGTATGACTACATCAACCGCGTTGTCATAACGCTTCCGCTTACGGTCTACGAGGGTACGTGGACAACACTATCCCCTCTCGTTGCTATGCCATCACCATGATCTTGCGTGTGCGTAGGAAAATTTTGAAATTACAACATTCCCCAACACAAAGTGTATAGACCCCAATAGCCTTTCAGGCCCAAGAAAGTTGCACCCTGGCCCAATTGTGGCCCCCTAAAAAGCAGGTCAGTTAGAGGTGAATGTTTTGGCCCGGTCGACTACATCAGATTTTCTCCATTTTTTAGTTAGCGAATAATGGCAGTAACTAATAGGAATTAAGAACAAACCTACTCTATACAATAAAGAAATTACGGCATAGTAACTTAGAATAAACCTACAGTATAAAATAAAGGATTTATGGTATATTACATCCACTATGGCATCGAAGTTCGCCAACAGTGATCATAAAGCGCAATGAAGAAGAAGATTACAAAAACTGGGCACCATTGCAACATAACAAAATAATACTGAACGAAGACCACTTCCAAGACAGTTCAATAAAGGTTAGCCTTGCGTGGGAACTGCTGCGCAAGCTGGTGAGCAAGGCTGTGAGACCGGCCTAGCATGTCGGTCATAGCTTCCAAGTGTAGCTGTTTCAATAACATAATTTGGCATTGTTCATAATGCAGGGAGCTTCACCACACTACTGGATTACCATGTCAACATAACAAGCATAGATGAAGGGCAAATACAATCATTGTATCTATTTTGGTTAATGTGCATGGCATGTTGTTCATATCATCAGCCACATCAATAAGATAAAACAGGAGATGACAAGGTGCAAACGTGGGCTGCTTCACCACACACTTGATTATAGATTCACAAAAACAAGCATACATACAGGGAGTATTGAGTAATGTGCATGGTATGAATAAGGAATTTGGTTTTACAAGTAAAACATGGAACATAGGTTGTTGCGAACATGCATTTTGATAGAAACAGCAAACTAAACAGCAGTTAACAATAGGGAGTATGAGCAAATTAAACAGTAGTTGAGGATAAAGGCTTTAGGAGCACTGACTTACATTAACAGTTAGCACCGGCTTTATAATGCCCTTCTCCATGTCAAGGGAAGGATAACTCAAGAATTTCAGCACAAAATCTTCTTCAGAAGCATTGTCTGTACTCTAGATTTTGTAGAGAGTAATTATAGATATGATAATACTGGAAGGGATAGAGGATAATGAAGATAAGATGTAGATTGATGCTACATAATCAACTACCAATCCGTGGAAGTAAAAGCGCTACAGGACAAAATGTACTGACAAGAGCAATGGGCTACACTTCTGCACTGGCATTGTCTGTGTATTCAAATTTTTGGTAAGATTAAATAGATCTGATATTTTTTGGTAAATGGTGGGCGAGGGAGATAAGATGCAGAATGCGACACAATGAACCAATCCCTCTTCCCATAATATAAGTGTTTTGAACATTGATGTACTCTACAAAACGTTCTTATATTATGGGACGGAGGGAGTAGCTATTAATGTAAGTACGGTGATAGATGACGTTCAGTCCTTACAAGAGGACTGCAGAACTAAACCTCTTCAAAAGCATTAGGTTGGTTCTACAATTATGTTTGAGTCCATACGGATCTTATAATGTCCACCGAATGGACGGCAACGAGGCTAACATGTGAAGTGATGCTACATAATCAACTAGTTATGAAAGTAAGTATGGTCATACATGGCAAGAGGTACTCACAAGAGTAATGCAGTGTGCAGCATAGCTGCGAGATTCTATGGTCCCTTGAGAATGAATGTTCTTCTACAAACAGCTTTCGTACAAGTGAGACGTCAAGGCACATGCATAAATGTAGTTCAAATTGTGATGTGATATCATAGGCAGTACCTTACGCTGCAGACGAGACCAATGTGTAACAAGATTATTCCAGTCACTGTCTGATAAATGTAGCACCGGAGACTTTACATAAATTACGTTTAGAGGCTTGCCATTGAAGTGCGCTTGCCTCAGGTAGGAATGATACATCATCAACGAGTTCTTGAAAAGCGCAACCAACCCTTGCTAGTCTTGACAATCCAATTTGGTCCTCGCCTATTTAAAAGAATGAAATCTTGTGTCTTTTGTCAGTAGAAACATATGCAGTAATTACCATGAATAACATTAGTACATTACTTACGTGTAAGTTGTGAAGGAAGATCGGAAATTGTTCTTTGTCTGTGGTATAATCTTTCCATGAAGGAAAGATGCGCACAAAGTTCCTGACAACAATATAAGCTTCATCTTGTAAACTGGGCAGAAGTGGAACATGAGTCCTATTTGCTGCAATTGGGGCTCTCTCTTGTTCGAAAAGGGATTTGGCAACTCGATTTGGTGTACTCTTTGCTGGAATGGGGGTTTTGCAGCGTAGAGGTGGTGCTATGTCAACTAGCATGATCATACTATTTGTGGCATCTAGGGTCCGCTGAATTGAGGCATTAGAGATGGCCAGTGTAGTAGGGCTAGAGTCTGCTAGAGTTGTGGTCGTGTTTTCTGGGTCTGGTGATATTGCAACTGTACCTAATGGGCTATTTGATTTATCAGGTGTCACTACCTTTTCCAAATACTTTGTTCATGCTCCTCCGCAATCAGCAATCACCCTCTTCCTTTTGAACGTGTGATACACAAGAACAACATTTGAATAGATAAATATGGAATGATGACAGATGGAATATCTATTGAAAATGGATAGGCAGGGCGTATTCACATACACAATGTGTAAACTAAGCTAATGGCAGTGCAACAAAGTAGAAGCAATGCAAAGCATCAGTTGCAGGATATGTGCAACTAATATAACCTTGGAAAGTTAGAGCAAGCACCTTGATGGGTGAATAAGATAGGGCATCTGCCTCTGACTCCTCCACTACGGAGCCACATTGACCTAGGTCTCCCTCTAGCTCAGAATCACTATTAGGATCATATTCTGAGCATGAATCTGTAGGTGGAGAGCGTTTGCATTGCATTGCATCCAGACTTGATTTCAGTCCCTTAATGCCAAGTTTGACAGCCATGGCATTGTTCTGCTTTATTCTTTTCATGTGCGCAAGCTCATAATCATTATGATGTTGTTCAGTATCTGAGATTCATGAAAACATAAAAAGTAGTCAGATTATCTATGGAATGCATTGCGGATTCAACTCGAAGAGTGTCTCCCTATAAACCCCTGCATATGCAAAGTTCACCCCCCAACCGTGCTGACCAGACCACACACAGAAATACAAACCTCTTATGTCTCTATAACAGGCAGACACACATTTCAAAACTAAAGTAGGAACATTAGAATCATATCAAATTCATATTTGAACAAATAAACTAATGAATTATGAGTGGCATAATGTTTAGCTTCAAGGATGGAGTGCTAGTAGTGTGACACAAAGCAAGTAGGCAGATTCAACTCCATGTAAAAGATTGTAGTCTATGTAAAAGGTGGAAATGACACTTTCTTTCTATACAATGTAGTGCTCATTGCCCACACATGATGGAAGAGATCACACAAAGAAATACTATTCACTCATGTCTGCGGTTCCAGTATTTTGAAACAGGGTGGTCCACCCTAAAAGAATATTGACAACAAATATGACAAAGCAAGCATAGATGTAGTGAATCAATCATTACTTGTGAGCTTATTAGGACAAGTATGCAGAATTGTACCTGCAGTAAGAGACCGTCCAAAATCTGAATCAAGAAGTTGTTCTAGCACTTATTGTTTGCAACTAATCAAGGTGAATAATTGGATATCATATCGAATGAGTACGAAAGACAAGTAAAATTGTCAATAAACCTGGCCTGCAGTAGTAATCTGGGTCAATGTCACTATGACCAAAAATGCAAAATGACTAGTGTCTGTTGCTAGGGCCGGAATTTTGAAACCCTGTGAACTTCACAGGTACTAAAGATTACTGAAATACATCTGAACCATTAAGTGTAGGTAGCACTCAGTACACAAGAAACCCTAATGACAGTCCTGCCTAATGAGTAATCAATTAGAAAATTGGTGATGAGGAGTGGTTGCTGAGTGTTGAGGATGTATCTCAGGATAAATCGGGTTGGCTTAGTGGCTATTGTATGGTTGAGCCCTGAACGGATTGGGAAGGTAGGCACTGCGGCGCGCCCGGGCAGCAGTGACATTGTTGGGTGAGCGGCTCCTGACCTCATGTTAGTCCGGCGTCTCCTCCTAGAGTCATGTCATTCTGGGACGGCAAGTCGCCGCCGAGGCAGGCGGCTGGGGGCGAGTAGAGATCGGAAGCGTAGTAGAACAGAGGGGAATCGGGGCCTAGGTCGACCCAAAATCCCAGAGTGAGCCGCGGCCCAGCATGGGCACCCTGTAGATACACACCCGAGCGGCGTACAAGCATTTTTGAAACTAAATTAGGAACATTTAGTTGACCAATTAAACGACTCTGTTTTATTAATATCAGATTCATATTTGAACAACTAAGCTTGTTTAGCTTGATGGGTGGAGCAATGCTATTGTGACACGAAGCACGTATGTTGATCGTATGATGATCATAAAAGGGAGAAACCCTAAGCATTTTTTGAGCAAAGGAGGGTTTTCCATCCGATTCCTATTAAAGAAACCAACATGGAACCAACATGATCAATTAAACCATAAGCATGATCAATTAAGCCCTATTATGACAGTGCCATGGTAGATTTAAAGCTACAAACCGCAGAAATGCTATTTACCATCCATTGTTTGCTGAACTAAGAACTAAATCTTAAGAGCTGAAAAGAAAGTATAGTAACCAAGTTATGATATATTTTCTAGTGGAGATCAAAACGTTGAGCAGATTTGAAGTACCAACTCTCTTGCGGTGTCATGTAGGCATTGGGGGTGCAATGGCTATCGGTGGCGTTGAAACATATCTGCGATGGTAGATGGGTGCATCAGGGGATAAGTCCCATTGCGGTGGATGAGAAGGTCGTGTGAGCTGCCCTGACAAAGAGGACGACAGCACCGATGAAGCGAGAGGACGCGATACAAGTCTCCTAGTCCGTCGCCGTGGATGAGAAACATCCATCTCTAGAAGTGGACGACGCGGTCTTGGTAGGCGCTCCAGCATGGTGGAGGACGGTGGCGATGGATGGGGTGGAGGACGGCGGCGATGGATGGGATGGCAGATGGAGGAGGCTAGTTTGGGGATGGTGTTCTAGCGTGGATTGTGTATGAATGGGAAAATGGAGGGAGATGTACGAGGAACCATGTTTTTAGGACGCGCCTGTCTGAAATATGGGAAAGTTATGAACTTAGCCCCCTTTTAAAATTTGGACGTCTCGTCCGTTGGGGAGAGGACGGTAATCTGGCATCTCCCCCAATATTTGCCTAGAGCGATTTCAGGTGAGGAGAGGGTGTTTTGGTGCCCACGGTTGGCGCCCACGGTGTATGAACGGGGCTGATAGGTAGGGTAGTTGTGTCATGTTTGAGTGAAGTTAGGAACCTGCCCCTATTGAAAATATTTGCCTACATCGATTTCGGCCGAGTCGAGTTTGTTTTGCCGCCCACCGTGTATGAATGGGGAAATGGAGGGAGAGACAGATGTTTTTCGGACGAGCTTGAATCAAATGTGTTTTGCCGCCCATGTTTGGCGCCCACCGTGTCGGAATGGGCTCAGAGGCAGTCGTGTCACGTCTAATTGAATTTACTAACCTACCGCTATTGAGAGCAGTGGGAATCGGGCTGATGGATTGTCCGTGTAAGGGGTAGATAGTACTTTCCATCTCCCAAACACTGGCTTCAGGCAGTCGACGTGGGAGTGGACATTTTGCCGCTTCTTTCGTATTTTGGGACAATAAGCATCCATGTTTACCCCGGTAACTAAATTCGAATCCATTTTGTATTCCTATACGAATCTTTATAAATCATTCTATGTTTTTTATATATCTTCAAAAGCACAACAAAGATGTATTCCACTGTCATATATGAATATGATTTACAAATGCCGATACTCGAATTCAGAAGCTAGAATCTAGTTTAAGGTGAATTCGAATATTTGAAACCACTTTATGTCCAACTCAAGTGCCCCACGCAGCATAATGTTTACTCCCATCTATATATGTACAGAAGCGATGTCTCAAGTTTCAAAATACCGAGTCAATCAACCAATAATGTACAAAACTAACAGACATATAAACACATATAGAGTATATGGATCAATAATATCAACTAACATACATAAGCCAGGCTGTTGTACTTTTTTTTGCTAGAAGAGCATCCTTTTTCTAGTGAAGCTAGTACAACATCTTGGCCCTTTCAGATGCATGTCACTTAAGAACCATTTATACTACTATTATTGTTGAATGCACATTCGACCCGATTGGCATATTTGTAGGTCTGGCATAACAATCAAAATGAAATGTCTCAGAGTCTTATCAATTAATACAAACTTGTGCTAAAAAATTACAACAAAAAGACAATTATTACATGATCTCTAAAACAAATGGTTTGATCGATTACATGAACAAACAACACAAAGGTTATTCAACGATGGAAAGAACATTTCACCTATGATTTACCAAGTGGGAATTTAATTTCCTTTCTTCCTTCAGGACCTTAACAATGCGGTCAATCTCAGCTTGCTTCATTTTGAAATCCACCAAAATATTTAATGGTTGTCTTTAGTACTGCTTGTGATTGTGCTCTTTGCTTCCTCATCATGTCAACTTCATCTCTAAGTGCTAAAGCAGAATCTCTTTCTACCAATACTTTAGCCTCTAGAGCATCAGCAGTTGGCAATTCATGATGCACGATTGGGCCGGTGCCACTGCTGTGGGATGATACAACATCCATGGGGACCTTACTCTTTGATCTTGGGCTAACCTGTTTTGCCATTAAAGTTCCATTTGGATTCCGAAAAGTTGAAGTTAGCAAAACATCTCATCTGGGAGTCATAACAGCAAACCAGTTAAACAAAGAACAAATTAAAGAGTTTCAATTGGATGCTGAAAAGTAGTTATTAACTTCATTGTAACCGGTTGCAGCAGCAAAGCAGTTAAACAAACAAGTTTCGCAAAAGGTACCTATTGTGGCATTGGAGTTTCTCTTGGATCCTGAAAAGTTGAGCAGCCAGTAATGTGATTAGAGCAACCGGTTGCAGCAACAAAGCAGTTAAACAAACAAGTTTTGCAAAAGGAACATGTTGTGGCATTTCTTGCAGCAGGGCTAACCACTTCTCCATGAGGAATTCTGTAAGCTTAATCTTTACATTGCTCCTCATAGATTCCTTTCTTCCTTGGTGGCGAAACCTACCCTCGAGGATCATATCATTACTGACCAGAAGTTTGATAGGGGTGTTATCCGCATCAAGAGAAACATTAAGAAGGTAGTTGGTGGATTTTTCTCTATGGATGATCGAGGTGTTGTTTTCTTTGAGAATCGCCTGGTGGTTCCCAAGAATCAACATTTGCAACAATTGATTCTTAAGGAGGCGCATGAATCTCCTCTCACGATTCATCTCGGTAGTACTAAGATGTATCAGGACCTACGCCAGAGGTTCTGGTGGACTAGGATGAAGAGAGAAATCGTTGAGTTCATTGCTAACTGTGACATTTGCCATCGCGTTAAGGCAGAACATCAGAGGCCTGCTGGCACCCTTCAGCCTTTAGCTATTCCTGAATGGAAATGGGATAAAGTTGGTATGGACTTCCTCACCGGTTTTCCCAGGACCAAGAGAGGGAATAATGCTATCTTCGTAATCATTGATCGTCTCTCCAAAGTGGCGCACTTCCTACCTGTTCGAGAGAGTATCACTGCTAGTCAGCTCGCTGACTTATATATTTCTCAAATAGTGTCACTTCATGGTGTTCCACTAGAGATCAATTCAGACCGTGGTAATCTTTTCACTTCTCATTTCTGGGAGAGTTTCCAAACTGCCATGGGGACCCATCTTTCCTTCAGTACCACTTTCCACCCTCAGTCGAGTGGTCAGGTGGAAAGGGTCAACCAAATTCTCGAAGACATGCTTAGAGCTTGTGTTATCTCATTCGGTATGGATTGGGAGAAATGTCTTCCTTTTGCCGAGTTTGCTTATAACAATAGCTATCAATCCAGTCTTAAGAAAGCTCCTTTTCAGATTCTGTATGGACGAAGATGTCGAACACCCTTGAACTGGTCAGAAATGGGTGAAAGACAATTCTTTGGATTGGACATGATCCAGGAGGCAGAAAAGCAAGTTCGCATCATTCGTGAGAATTTGAAAACAGCCCAGTCTCAACAAAAGAGCCAGTATGATCGTCATCATAAGGATATGACTTATGAAGTTGGCGAAAAAGCTTACCTTCGGGTTACTCCTTTGAAAGGTACCCATTGTTTCGGTATCAAAGGCAAGTTGGCTCCTCGTTACTTGGTCCTTTTCGCATTCTTGCTAAACGAGGAGAGGTTGCCTACCAGTTGGAACTACCCCCACATCTTTCCAGAGTGCACGATGTCTTCCACATCTCTCAACTCAGGCATTGCTTCTCGGATCCCATCCGCAGTGTGGACCACGAAACGCTTGATCTCCAAGATAAACTCACGTATCAGGAGTACCCTGTTCGCATTCTTGATCAAGCAGAGCATGTTACCCGACGTCAGAACATCAAGTTTCTCAAGGTTCAGTGGTCTCATCATTCTGAGAGAGAAGCTACTTGGGAGCGAGAAGATCGTCTTCGACTGGAGTACCCCGCTTTCTTTCCGTCGACCCCTGAATCTCGGGACGAGATTCTTTCAAGTGGGGGCGAGTTGTCACATCCATAGTTCTAGTATGACCTAGACTAGCTAGTCATGTGTGCATCATGTTTAAATTTCATTTAAGTTTGAAATGAGGATTTGTGAAACCCTTAGAATCATCTCTGGAAATGACCCAAATAAAAAATTGCTCCAAAAAGGTCCAAGAAAATGTTCATGTTGCTCTCTGAAAATATTGGACAGAGATAAAAATCAAACCAATATTTTTAGGAGCTCATAAGTATTTATTTTGGGCATTTGGTATTAATGAAGTAAATATTTGCTTTGGATATATATTGTTATATATATACAATATTGTCCAAAAATTATGCTAGTTGTTGAGGAGCTCTGGAATAATACCACTAGCCCCTTAAAAATTGGCATAAGTAAATAAAATGATTTAGTATTTTTATTAAATCAAAACAAATGTCAAAAAATAGAAAAGAAAAAGAAATAGGAAAAAGGGAGCTTACCTGCGCCCTGGCACTGTGCGGCCTGGCCTAGCCCAGCGGCCCAGTAGGCCGGCCCAGCCAGCTGGCCGTGCCAGTCGTCCCCTTCCTCGCGCCAGCAAGACAGGGGCATGCGCTCGGTGCCCGCGGCCACGCGTCCGGCCACCTCCTGCTCGTCTGCCTCATCCCCTCGTCGCCCTGGACGCCCTGGACGACGCCACGCACCGCCCCGCACCTCCCTCACTCTCCCTCGCTCTCCCTCCTCCCCTGGTTCTCTCTCCCGTGCTTCTCCCCTTCTCTGCTCTCTCTCTCCCTCTCGCGCCCGAGAGTCGCCATCGCCGCCGCTAGCTGCGGCCACGGCCAGAGCCACCTCCTCCCCCTCCGCCCGAGTCTAGAAGCTCCACCTCGTCTGCCTCGTCCTCTCCATCAACTCAGGCGACGCCGGATGCCTCGAAACGCCGCCCCCGACACCTTCTTCTTCCTCGGGTCGCCGGGATCTTCTTTGCCGCCCCGCCGACTCCAGCTCTTCCCCGAGCTCGCTGTCGACGCCGTCGAGTCTGCTGTGAGCCACTGCTCCGTTTCCCTCTCCCCGTTCCTCCGTTCTCGCGCCATAGCCCCCTTCCCCCGCCATGGCCGTAGCTCCTCGCCGCCGATCATGTCGCCGCCGTGGCCATAGCCACCGCAGCTCGCTCCCGAGCACGTCACCGAATTTTTTGCATCCCCAAGAGCCAAACGCACCCGCTCACAGCCCCTGCCGTGCCCCGTGGCGTCAAAACCGCACGCCACCGAACTCCGGCCGCCGCCATGGGGTCGCTCCCGGCGAGCTCCGACACCCCCATGGTCTCCCGCGTGTCCCACTGGATGCGCGTGAGCCTGGGCTCCTCGGAGATGGTCTCCATGGCCCATTTGGTCGCCGGAGACGCGATCCCGAGCCCCTCCAGCACGTTCGGCCTCGCTAGCGGCTAAACACTGGTGGGGTTTGACCCCTTTGACCTTGTCGGCCCGTAAGGTGGGCCCCATGGGTCAAGTGATTAGCTTAGGGCTAATCACCATTAACTAAACCCCCTAACACTGACAGTGGGCCCTAGTGCCCCCCCAATCTTTTAATTAAGCAAATAACCCCCCCCCCCCCCCCGTTTAACCCTGAGACACTGACGTGTGGACCCCACATGTCAGGTTTGACCTGGTCAGCTCTATTGACTTGCTGATGCAAGCATGACGCAGTGCTGACGCAGTTATTCTTTTCTGGATTTAAATTAAATCAGGAAAATCCAGAAAATGATATAAACTTCAAAAAAATCATAGAAATTCAACCGTAGCTCAGATTGAAATAATTTATATATGAAAAATTATTAGGAAAATGCAATCTATCCATCTGTACTAGTTTAATGCATGACAAACCAACTTATACCTACTGTATAAGTGAAACACTAAAATGGCATTTATAAAGACTTAACTTGGAGTTGCTTTTGAATTCTTGATTCAAATGGACTTCAACCAAATGAATGCTAGCTGCATTAGCTCAAACAACATCACATCTACATGCCATGATCATGCATCATATTGTTGCATATGCTTGTGTTTTGATTGTTAGCATCATTCCTTCTCGATAGGTCCTGCTTCGGAGAGTGCTCGAGAGTACCTGTCTGTGAAGCAGTGCCTCCTCTGTTGATCTACCAGGCAAGAAAACCCCCTTGTTCATTTCGATACAATCCTACTCTCTCACTCCTGCTCTCAATTATTGCATTAGGACAACAACGATTCAACTGCTACTTTGTGCTGCGGTAGTTGAACCCATTCCTTTACATGACCTGTCATTGCCACAGTAAATAGTTGAAACCCACTAGCATGTGTAGGAGTTGATTGAATCCATTGTTGTGTTCCTACCATGCCATGCTTGCTATTGCTTAGAGTGTGCCAGGTCTGATTCATTGGGAATGAATTGGAGTGCAGTGTTCTATGTTCTGATGCTGAGAGTGAAGTGTGTGAACACGATTTGGTAAAGGTAGTGTTGAGAGGCCATGTAGGAGTACATGGTGGGTTGTCTCACTGGAACCGTCCTTAAGCACTGAGTTCTGTGTATGTTGTCCAATGACTAGCTACTACCACACATTGGAATGCTTAAGTGCCCCTCTCGACTTATTACCAACTTGATCTCTGTCCAGGAGTTGCAATTAGTCTCTGGTGTTTGTAGGTAGTGTTAGTAGTCTACCAAGTGGCACCCGGCCAGGTGGGCTTTGGACAGACTAGACAAAGTGGCACGGTGTATCAAGTGGAACCCGGATGGTGGGCTTGGGAACCCTGCTCACATCGTTTGGGTCCGTGAGCGACACCCTGGCCGGATCTACTTGCGGATGGAACCCGAATAGGCGATAAACCTGGATTAGAGTCTTGTGTGGTTAGTCAGGTCGTGGCCGACTCCCTCGCCAGGCTTCCGATTGAAGGTTGCCGAGATACACGACGTGTACATGGTGGTAAGTGGCGAGAGCGTGTGTGAAGAAGTACACCCCTGCAGGGTTAACATGATCTATTCGAATAGCCGGGTCCGCGGTTATGGACTTCTTGGATGCTTACGTGGTACATAGACAACTTGAAGTGGATACTATAAAATGCTCAAGACAAGTGTGAGTGCTATGGATGGCCTCCTCGTAGGGAGACGGGGATGAATCCATAGTAGTGTATTGTGTGATGATTAGTGGACTCGTGTGCGCCATCTCACCTCAAAGAAGTTCTCGTAGTTGTAGAACAGGATAGCCACTGAGTCAAAGCTGGCTTGCTGCAACTAAACCCCACATTATCCTCTTGATACAAATGCATGTATGATAGGATCTGATGTAAGTCTTGCTGAGTACCTTTTACTCATGTTGCTTTATTTATGTTTTTGCAGCGGAGACTTCGGTCTTACTAGTTACGTGGGCTTCGATTAGTAGCTTGTACCTCAGCTACGATCTTGATTGGATGTTGTAGTTAGTCAGGCTCTTCAGCCTTTTTCATTTGTAGATGTCTGTACTCAGACATGTAATGCTTCCGCTTGTTGCTTGAATTCTCTGAATGTTGGGTCATGTGACCCCTGCTTGTAATAAATGCTATGATGGCTCTTCTGAGCCTTTATCTATATGAGTTGTTGAGTTATGTTGTGATGCCATGTTGTACAGCACATACTTGCATGTTATGCGTACGTGTAATGTGTATTGCCATGTGTGGGATCTTACTATCTAATTGTTTATCCTTAGTAGCCTCTCTTACCAGGAAATGTCTCCTAGTGCTTCCATTGAGCCCTGGTAGCTTGCTACTACTCCGGAACACTTAGGCTGGCCGACATGTGTCCTTCTTCGTTCCTGTGCATGTCCCTTAGTAAATTTCATGCGGTGTCTACCGGAGTCCTGTTAGCCTGCTATAGCCCGGATTCTCCGGAGTCCTGCTAGCCCAGCTGCTACAGCCCGGATTCACTCGCTGCTGACCGACACGTTTGTTGCTGGGTCATGTATGCCTGTCCCTGTAAGTTGGTGCCACTTTGGGTTCACGACTAGCCATGTCAGCCCGGGTTCTTTGTCATATGGATGCTAGCGACACTATCATATACATGTGCCAAAAGGCGCAAACGGTCCCGGGCATGGTAAGGCGACACCCGTGGGAATACCGTGCGTGAGGCCGCAAAGTGATATGAGGTGTTACATGCTAGATCAATGTGACTTAGGATTGGGGTCCTGACACATTGGAGTTTCTCTTGGATCCTGAAAAGTTGAGTAGTGAGTAACTTGATTAGACCAACAAGTTACAGCAGCAAACCAGTTACACAAATATATTTTTGAAAATATACCTGTTGTGCAATTGGACTTCCAATTGGATCCTAAAAACTTGTAGTTGGTAAGATGATTACCAAAACAAGTTACAGCAGCAAACCAGGTAAACAAGGAAGTTTCTGAAAACATACCTGTTGTGCCAACGGAGTTTCAGTTCAATCCTGCAAACTTGAATGTTAGCAATCATAAATAAAGTGTTGCAAGAGCCATAAGAAACTAACATCAAACTAGTAAAACTAACCAGTTTTGGCAACATATTAAAGTAACTAGTCGGTATCGTTTACCAGCAACAAAGACATCTATAAATTTCTTTGATGTAAGCAAAATGATTCCAACACATATGTATATAAGTTAATAGGACGGTGTCCCTCATATAAGCCTAACATTTGTCTATCTATGAACATGCAAACATTATTAGTGCTACAAGTGATAACAGCAAACCATTTAAACAAATAGGGTATCCGAACATAAATTACACGTGAATTATGCTGCACCCTAGAAGTACATATGACCAGCTATCTACGTGCTTAAGTAGCTATTTAAGTTCAGGCAAACAGGTAATTCTTAAAAGTAAGTATCAAACACATTGATAGGTGCAGTCTATAATAGGATTAATAGGCTATGACATTATGTAATCAGTAGCAAACTAATTAAGCCAAGCAACATAATTGAACAATTTTGCAATAAGTGGCCGAGAAGCAGGTAATTGAACTTACGCTAGCTCTTTGTACACGCACACTCCAACTTCTTTTTTGCTTACAAGGTTCTACGAAGGAGTCCATGGTATCAATTGCTTGGGTACGCAGTCCCAATACTTCTTTCTTCCCACACTGGATTAGTAAGTCGAATGGTTAATCTGATAAGATGGTGCGTCCTTGATATGTTATATGAGGGTGGGTTGTCAGACTAGTTGTAGCCACACACATTACACTGGCTTTTACTGTATATTTCATGCGATTACATTTGGCATATCGAGATCTAAGCAATCTACAATAGGATGAAAAGACTGGCATCCTTCACATTACTGGCAAACTCAATTCATAGAACAAGCAATTCAACCATTTTGTGGGTAAATCAAAATTGCCACGAGAATATTTTTCACTGCCCCAATCATACATGCAAAAAGGGGCGACACCACCTTAGGGGCTGGTATGGGCGACCGCCTTGGGTGGCTTGAAAGTGTGCACCTAGTTTGAGTCGTCCAGGTTGGCCCAGGCTAGTTTTGTTCGTCCCAACGCACGAGCATGTAATGTAAAAAATGAAGAAAAATGTTTCAATTTGGATGGGCCAATAACGTAAGTGCAAGGTAGGCCCTATAGCAGGGTCGCGGCCCAAACAAGCGCCTCCCATATTGATCGACGGCAGAAAAAATCCCAATTCGTTCGCTCCAGCCTCCAATCTAGTATGCTCCTAACCTAGCCGCCGCTGCACAGACCGACACAACACTTCCTCGCACCCTCGTTGGATGCCGGTCGCCAGGCTTTAAGCGAATGGAAGGACAAAAAGATGAAGATCCAACCCTGGGTGAAGCCTGCATGGGAGGCAGCAGCATCAACACGGGCATGGCATCGAGCTTGTGCAAATGGACAGTCACAGCTTGCAAGAGTAGCATGCACAACAAGCAGGTACATCACATCCCTGATTATATCTAATTAAACTATTCAATTTCTGGCCGATAGTTAAACCTGACGGTGTTGTAAAACTGCTTGTATGTAGGGAATCTTTGAGAAAATGAAACCAATTTCTGCTTATTTTATAACTCCCCCAATCAATACTGAAATGACTAAAACTGATATATCTAATCAAGTTTCCGGTGCAAACATACAAGCTCATGTTGTTCTTGATCCTGAAGTGTCTAATGAACAGACTGCTAATGAAGGATTTGATGCAAACATTTCACATGCTCCTGGTGATGAACATATAGTGTCTAATGAGGGATCTAATGCAAGAATTTTGCAAGCTCCATTGAAGGATTTAGTGTCTAATGATGATCTGCTATGTTGACAGAGACATAGACAATTGCAGACATTGATAACAAGCACATTATAGTACATTTTCATGCCTTGAGGAAACGTCGAGGCCATCTACCAGAAAGTCCCTGTATCATGACAACGTAGAATAAATACTTTTCTAATCTGTTATTTGAAACTATTGGCATACTTGTGCGGCATCGATATATTGATATGCAATTTGCGCACTAGTTATAGGTGCAATTACACTTCAATATTTTCAGCTAGAGAACGAATAACTCAAGCAAGTACAGACCATGTTAGTAGTCCTTGTACACCATGTTGCATCTTGTGTTTTTTGGTGCTTACATCATTTAGTGTTTTATAATCTGGAACTACTTTGGATCGTAAGCTGGTTTTCAAAGTGCATGTAGCTTCACATTTCTCGGTTATGTTGATTTCCGGAGTGCAAGTGCCTTCGTATTTTTTTCAGTTAAATTTTTGCCCCTGGTAACTTGAATTCGTGGATACGCCACTACACACAAATCATACACGCATGCCAGTACAAATTAAATGAAATGCAGGGACTTACGCTAGCTTGTTGTATAGGCTCACTGCAGCTCTACTTGCGCTTGGGATGTTCCATGTACAAGTCCATGTTACCACTTGCTTGGATGTGCAGGCCTTGTGCTCCTTTCATCCCCCTCTGCATTTTTGACACAATGAATGGTTGATCAAATAAGAGGAATTGACCTTGTTATTGTACCATGGACAGGTAATTACAAGGTTATACCAGTGTGCAGGATGTGTACCAGATCCCGTAGCACCGTCATGCTTCGCTAAAAAATGCATTTGCTTGTTTTAGATGATATCTCCATAAGAAATAAGAGTTAAAGTCAGAGTTGCATAGGCGTGTAAGATAAGAGAGCAGTGAAAGGATATCCAAACATCATCAGAACAGTGCACAAGGGAGTGATATGTGCATACCTAGTTCGGGCCAGCGATTGGGCATGCTTGCCTAGCTAGAGTGCGGGTCACTTCAGAGCCGCTGAGGGTGATGCGCTGGCGTTGGCTGGCCGCGCACGGATGCAGATCCTGAGTGGCAGTGGAGCGCTACAATGCGGTGGACGAGACCATTGGTGAAGCCCCAACAGCCTCGGGGGGCGGAGGTGCGACGATGTACTCAGTGAAGTAGCCCCGGTGAGGTGGGAGATGGCGTTGGTGAAGCGCACCAGATGCAGTGGAAGTAAGTGTCTGTGAGGCACGTCGGTTGCGGCGGCCAACGTTGTCGTTGGACCAATTGGCGCGGTGGACAAGGGCGTAGATGAGGTAGCTCCGGTGCGGTGGTGAAGCGCGACCGTCATCTTTGTCGTCATTGTCCGGCACAGAGGTGGGGAAAGAGACGAGATGAGGGGCGATTTGAAACTTGCTTGGGTTGGCGGCGAATTAGGGATTTGAGTGCTCTGGCCGCGGAAGGGGATGATGGAGAAGGGAGATTTTGCAGGGCTGGAATTGGGGCCGCCAGATATTTCAATCTGAAATGTGGAAGTGTGAACTTATTTTATCGTCGTTCTTTTTTGGGGGCGGGGGCGGGAGGGAGGGATGGGGGTAGGTGGCTGGGTGCTTGCGTCCGTACGACACACACGACCACCACGACATGACCCTGGTCTGCCTGGTGCGCCTACATTTGAGAATGCAAATGGATCTTCTTCCATTTGCAAACGAATTTGTATGTATTACCATGCCCGTGTTTTCCTTGCAAATAATTAGTCATTCGAAACGAGATACTATAAATTAATTAATGAGGAGTTATTTGAATTAGAGTGTGTGTCACATAGGGATCTCCAATTCTAACGTGGATTTCACATTTCATGGTATCCACACTACTTTTTTAATACAAATTCATATGTATATGATGAACACCATGGTAGTGAGAAAACTTTGGATGTAAGCCATATGGTGTACAAGGACTAGTATGGATGGAAGCCATATGGTGTACAAACTAGCATAACAATCGAGTTAATGTCAACTTTTCCAAACCTAGTATGGCACGAATTCGAAAAAAGTATGGAAGCCATATGCATGGTCCTCAATTCAAATCTGACAATGTACACTAAATTGAAATGTCGATATTAAGTCTCGTACTATCTACATTCAAATGTTGTTTTTAGCCCCACCCCTCGGCACACACGCTACATACTTCCTGTATCAATCAACCTTCCTCTCCTAACCACCTTAGGAAGATGTCGGTTTCCAACACACATTCATTCTTTCTCTCCATGTTTCGATCTCTAACTCTCTCAACTACACAACCCCCCTTTTACACTCTGTTACCAAATGTATCTACCTCACACCCGCCATTGCACTCCATGCTAAGCTCTCTCTCTCTCTCTCTCTCTCTCTCTCTCTCTCTCGCTCTCTCTCTCGCTCTCGCTCTCTCTCTCTCTCTCTCTCTCTCTCTCTCGCTCTCTCTCTCGCTCTCTCTCTCTCTCTCGCTCTCTCTCTCTCTCTCTCTCTCTCTCTATATATATATATATATATACATGCATTGCCTATGTAGATGCCCCCTCTCGTGCGCACGCATGCACGTTGTCTATCTAGGTCACTCTGTCGAGACTGTCTCACTCTTTCTTCTACACGGCGGGCCACACTTGCTCAATCTCGCTCTCTTTATCTAAGTCTCGATTAACGTCGCTTTATTTCACACACAAATGATATATCTCCCTGTTCGGGCCTCTATCAACACACTCTATACTCTATCACACATATTGTCTATCTAGGTCAGTCCATCCAAGCCGCTCCCACTCTTTTGACCTCATGGTGGGCACACTCTCTCAATCTCTCTCTCTCTCTCTCTCTCTCTCTCTCTCTCTCTCTCTCTCTCTCTCTTTTTCTCGCTCGCTCTCTCTCTTTCTCTCTCTGTATGTCTCGATTGACCTTGCTCTTTCTCGGACACAAACGATATATCTCCATGTTTGATCCCAATTCAACATATTCATATTGTATACTCTCTCATGCACAGTGTCTATCTAGGTCACTCTCTCCAACCCGTCTCACTCTTTCGATCGCACGACGACCCACAATCGCTCAATCTCTATCCCTTTATATATGTCAGTGACTGGATCATCCCTCATGCTCTATCTTACAGCCATCACCCTTCCCAAAATCTCAATCGGACAATATCTCTCCAGAGCTTATATATCTTTTCAATGAATGCTAGACCACACTCACTTTGTCTCTCTTATCTATCCGTGCCTTGATTGAACTTGCTTTCTCATGTCGTATCTTCCACACATTGAAGCTACCTCTCCATCCCTCGCAGAGCCGGAGCTATTTACATTGAGAGGGGGACTCCAACCTTGGATTAATTTGTGAAGGCATCTATTCTGGTGGGTTTAGATTATATTTTCATAGCAATTGGCCCACAACTACTCCAAACACCGTTGCAACCCCCGCTCCTCCCCTAGTTGATTTTCCTCTAGCTCGGTCATCACTCTCTCACACGTACTTTCTCACCTTCAATGTCGCAGCATGGTATTTTTGCAAAAAAAAAACTTTTTTATTATTACAAATAAGCTACAAAACTACACACCAATAGTCCACCTGTACTGGAACAAATTTCGACCCACAAATTAAAGTGCTACAAACTACACACTAAGGGGCCCACCTGTCATGGAACAAATTTGGACCCATATATAAATTAATAATTAAAAAGGACGAGGATCAAACATGTGACCAGGGCCTTCAAGGCGCACGTCAATAGGCAACATAGTACAGCAACATTTGTTATACCCCCCTTTGTTGATATAATGTTTTTATGTTACCACACCATATTTAATGGATAACATGTTTTAATATTATTTTTAGTACATTAGTGGGACCGGCTCGTTAGCACATACTATTCGCCTTCACTTACTGGTGGGTTCCATGTCTGATCTCTCTCTCTCTCTCTCTCTCTCTCTCTCTCCTCCCCTTCTACGTTTAGACACACAGGAAAACACGAAGAACTCGCGGGCGATGCTGCCGTTGACCATATCTGGACGTGTTTACAAGTTATGGCACCAGTTTCACATACTAGTAGTACTAGTCAATGTGTACGTAACGTTAATTTGGAAGTATATTAAGTGCATGCGGACATTAAGTAGAATATTATTTGTGTGTTATTATGTGATTAGCACTATTTTTGGCATGAAATGAACTGCACGCTAAATGTGGTGAGCGCTCGACATTGAACCAATCTAGGTCGTTGAATTGACATGATTTGATGGCCAAGATTAATTGGATCTGCCCCTTTGGTATAGATGGTATAGATATAGATTATACATGTAACAAGTTTAGGAACAAAAGTTACCATGATGGACAAGGTATCTAGTACTGTACTATTTATCTACTACTCCGTAATAATTAAATGCGTTGATAAATAGATGTATCGCCTAGTGCTCACACAAGGGGACTGGTCACGCCCTACAAGTATTTGGAATTGACTTCCCTAAGAAAATATTTGGAATTGACGTGGTATTTAGTATGAAATGTTTCCAATGAGAAGGAATACATGTGGCTTGATGAAGTTTTATATTTAACTTGATACGGCTCTAGCAGAACATTCAATCGATTAAACCATAGATTTCATTCAGTCGGACTCCGACTTTACATTCATACGACGATCAATCTAAAATAACGGAAATGACGTTCGGATTTTAAGCATGGAAATCCGAACATTTTTCATGGCAAATTTAGATTACACGGCGGTGGGGGCGTCTTACGGTGGGAAGCGGCTCCTCTGTCGTGCTCTGTGTGTCGTCGGTCCACTGACCGACGGCGAAGGCGACGGCGGCGTCTTGTGCTGTTGTTGGCATACTCCTGGATGTCGGCCCTAGCTTCAAGGAAGGCCAGAATGTTCTGGACTTAGGTCCCCAAGATCGAGCCAACTGGCGGGAGGAGGCAACTGGCGTTGGTTCAAGGAAGTGGTCGACAACGGCCATCCATGCTGCTGAGGGGGGCACTGGCACCTGCACGGGGATAGGCGCTGGACACGGCATGACAAAGACATTCATGTGCATGAGCACCAGCACGGGCACGCACGTCAGTGCACGCGCAAGCGCATGCAATGGCAGGTGCACGAGCGCGTGAAAGTCGGTGGGGACCTCGTGGAATCCCGTGGCATCAAGCTCGGCGATAATGTGCGGCTCCTAGCCCATCAATGCCACAGGGATGGGCGTTGGCGCCGTCGGGGCGACGGGAGCGGGGACAAGCGTGGCGTCTTCCCGCAAGGCCAGTTCAAGCTCGTCCCAAAGCGGTGTTTTCCTTAGGAAACTGGAAGACTAAGGGTAGACCATCATGATGCGGCATGGGGTACAGTTAGGTCAGGCTGGTTGGAGGTAGACAACAAGAGAATCGGAGAGGAAGAGAGAAGATTGTAGCGATACCGGGTAGCACGGGGTTGATTCTAAACTGCGGCGTGGGTGCCATTAAAAGTGGGGGCAGTTGAGACGAAGGTGGGCGGTGGAGCCTGGTCAAAGGGCTTGCCTCCCGGTGAGCCTGCGCAGCGGCCTGCTCGCACGCCTCCCGGCCAGCCGGCATAGCGGTCTGCTCGCCCACCTACTGTCGACTCACACGCTTGCTCGGATGGCACCTGCCGTTGAGAAGCGGGACTCGTGGCGGCACGTAAACGCCCAGGGTTTGAATAGTGAAAGTGTATGCCTTAACGTGATAGGTCTTTGTTCCAAAATACATTGGCTCTTCATTTGTGCAACTTCTCATAAGCAGCTTGTCTCAAATTGAACAAAAACAATATGACATCATATTTGTGCCATATCACAACACCATGCTCAATTTCATGAATTTTTTGTCACTTTTTGATATTCTGAAATTTAAAATCCAGGATTGGAAACAATATCATAACCTGCATCATGCAATAAATTTTTCAAGCGATACATCTTTACAGTTGTAGATGTTAATATTTCGGATTTGGTCAAACACTTTGCTTAGTTAGACTTCAAACAAGTTATATATGCAGAGTAAAAGGATAATTCCTCTGTACCAGTGCATTGCCTAATATATTAACTCATGTACTAGGCACGAACAAACGGGTCTCAGTTCTGTGCTCATCCTGGTGTAGTACTCCTATTAGTACTAGGCAATGTAGTTGACAGGTGATCTTGGGTACCGGCGACCGAGGGAATTGAACCGTTCTCGACACGGTAGGTAACGTTTTCTTGTTACTAAAGCATCCCTCCATTGTTCATCGGTAGTCATTATGGACCGGGGACATGAGGGGAATTTCCTAGGGCTGGAATTCTGGCCGCCAGATATTTCGACTCGAAACGCAGAGGCTCTACTGGTTGGGGTTGGCTAATCTGCGTACCACGCACACGACCAGAAGGACACGAGCCGGGTATTTTTTTAAGGATGAGCACAAGCCTGGGTCTGGCTGGTACGCCATTGGGTGCTACCATTCGAGAATACGAAAGGAATCTTTTAAATTGTTGAACGAATCTATATGTATTACAATGCCTGTATTTTCCTTGCAAATAGTAATCTCAACGTGGTAATTGATTTATGACGAGTTCTTGAATTAGAGTGAGTTTGTGATATAGTGATCTCAACGTGCATTTCACATTTCATGGTATCCATAGTAAGTTTTTCATTGCAAATTCAAATTTAAAAGATGAACGGTATGGTGGTGAGAAAACTATGTATGTATCAAGCATATGACCACACACACACACACACACACGAATACAACAACAATCCAGTAAGTATAGTGCATATATTTTTCCAAACCATGCATGGATGACACGAATTCAAAAATACTCCCTATGTTCCTAAATATTTGTCTTTTAGAGATTTCAACAAGTGACTACATACGGAGCAAAATGAGTGAATCTATACTCTAAAATATGTCTATATACATCCGTATGTGGTAGTCCATTTGAAATCTCTAAAAGGACTAATATTTAGGAACGAAGGGAGTAAAATGTAAGACATGCATGGTCTTCAATTCAATATTTAAAATGAATAGGAAACTGAAACATGAATATTAAGTCTAGTACTACATATATGCAGATGTTGTGTTTAGGCGGAGCTATGTAGATTGTCGTGGGTTAATCCCTCGACCTTAGATAAAATTGTGAAGCTCTATTTGGGATTGTTTAGATTATATTTTATGAACATTATATTTGTCCCCACCCACGCAAACACCAATTGGTTGTGCACCCTCCCTCCCCGGGAGAATATCATGTGCCTCGACACCTTAGATGCTATATGCTGATACGAGTTGCTTGGAGCTTGTAGATCTACGATATAGCAGCTCACAGGATGTCTTAATATGTTTACAGGAAACCTTAATGAGTTTGAGAATTGCACACAATTTGTAAAAAAACTACTCAGATGCCCTTGGATCCCATATCCAATGACCTTGAAGCTCGTATCACCATAGCATCTAAGATGAAGGAGGACCTCATATTCTCATGTATGTAAGAATATAATGTGCTACCACACCTTAGATGCTTTAGTGATACAAGCTCTTCGGAGCCGTTGGATCTGTGATCCAACAACTCCTTGGTGGTTCGATGTTTTTTGCAGAAAAGCCCCCAAAGAGTTCGTCCACTGCTTACAACCTCAGATGCCAATGGATCTCAGATCGAACAACCTCGAAGCTCGTATCACCGTAGCATCCAAGCTGAGAGACACCTGATGTTTTCTCGCACGAGAGAATATGAGGTGCTCCCGCACTGTAGATTCTATGGTGATACAAGTTCCCGGAGATCTAACGGCTCACAGTAGGAGGTTTGAATGTTTTTGCAATATACGCCTGAGAGAGTTTGAGAATTGTGCGGAAAGTACAAGCACTACGCATGTGGCATCTGATCACAGATCATACAACCTAGATGCCCGTATCACCGTAGCGGCTAATTAAGCTACGGGGAACACCTAATATGAGCAACTGGGAGCCGTTGGATCCAAGATGTAGCGGCACACAAGAGGCTTGAATGTTTTATTTGCAAAAAAGACCTTGGAGAGTTTGGAAATTATGCATAATTACAAAGACTACTCCCAAGCCATTGGATCTCAGTTCCAATGACGTAAAAACTCGTATCACCATAGAATCTAAGCTATGGGGTGGATGTGATATTCTATGCCGCTATCATTTTTGTTCCTGAACTTGCAAAATAAGTGTAACTCATGGTGTTACTTGTCTAACCGCGCAAAGTGTTTGTGCAAAAAACCATCCTACACTGAAATATCGAAACAACACACGGGGGTCCCACTTGTCATTGATCAAATTTGGACCTAAAACTAACAAATCTGAAAGACGAGATTCGAACTAGCAACCTAGAATACAAAGCGTAACTCGATAGCCTGAAACAACAACGGTTGTTGGCTTTGTCCCATAACTTGATTTTATACAGTATTACATTGAGTAGAGTAGAGGGAGTGACTCGTCCACACGTGCTTGACCATTGACTCACTTACTGGTGGGTCCCATGTCTGTGATCTCTCTCTCCTCTCCATCGTCTCCTTTAGACGCATGGGCACACATGAAGAGCGGCGCGAGCATGCCGGGTGTTATTATAACTAAAAAAAGCTTGGAAAATAGAAGAATCGCCTAGAACAAGAGACATTGTGGTTGGTCGAGATGGAGCTAACCACACCTATTCTCCGTGCCACATTAGCATGATGAAGTTGTGTGGCTAGTGGGGTATTTTATACCGATTGGCTGAGTCCCGAGGTCGAACCATAGGTAGTACGTCTGATACATTATATTTTTACACACACATTTTTCCTCTGAGCTGGGACATGGCACACTATACCGTGTGGTTTCGGGGTCCTCCCGGATGGTGCACGCATATTTTCTTCCTTGCTGGGACCTGCGACGCCCTACTGCGCGTTTTTGGGGTCCTCCTCAGTCGTAGCGCCAAAGCAAGTAAATGAGTCGTCAAATCATGAAAGACCACCTTTCCTGCCGAGTACATCAGTGAAGCACGGTGGCTAGCTAGTTGGGCTAGTGCGACTGATTAGCTAGGCCGCCACCACATTTGTTTTTTACCCCTTTTTTATCTCCTTGCCGACAGGTAAATTTAAATATCCACCGCGGCGTTGCTCTGGTCTTTGGGTGCGACAGGCGCGGCAGGATTTTTTTTTTGATTTATGGGAGCAGGCGTGGCAGCAATTAGTCACGATGACTCCGCCTATAAAACCCACTGCTCCATGATGTGAAAAGTCATCGCTGGTGTTTTCCCATGGTGAAAACCAAAAGATTCACCCCGCTCCTCGACTGGCTCCCTCCGACTTCCCGTAGATTGCGTTGCCTTTCAGCCGTTTCACCCCCTTTGCTTCATCTCCCCATTGCTTCTACTTGGTTCCATGGCGGCGCACCAGATCACGGAGTCTGAGGTGAGGCGCATGACACAGGAGCTCCTGGCCAAGGATGCGGAGCTCAGGCCAAGGACGTGGAGCTTTGTGAGCACAAGGAGGAGGGAAGTGGCATGCTCCTCCTTTATGTGCACGAGTTCAAGGAGCTTCAAAAGCGGCAGGCGTCCACCACAAAGATGCTCGAGGCATCGGTGGCATTGCTGCAGAAAGCGGGAGATACGATAGGCGGTCAGGCGAGCCAGCTAGAGCGTGAGCAGGCCGGTTTGTGACGAGGTCTAGGATCGCCTCAGCCACTTGGTGGACCATGTTGCCACGCACATGTTGCGGATGCATGATGCCTACCGTCATGCCAGCGTGACCATGACAGGTGTCGGGCTCAACCCGTTCGACCACCACGCCGACTTCAACGAGCTGCAGCTTTCCTGACCTGGTCTCCTTCTTCACCTATATATATCTTCAAGGAGCTGAGTCATCTCCACGCGATGGTGGGGGCGGAGCTGGACAAGGAGGGGTTGCGCGCTGTTGTCGCCATTGCCGGGCTAATCCTCTCAAGGCTCCGTCACCGGAATCCATTCATGCCATTGGATGTCATCTTTGACGAGCTGGCTCCCGTCGACTGGGAGCGGGCTCTACGGGTGGTGGCACCCTACATCACCAACGTCGTGCACCTCAAGAAGCAGAGGGACTTCTCCTCTGCATGGGCATGTCCATGTCTCGGCACAACATGACCCTTGGATCAAACTCGAACGGTGCAGATCAGTCACTGTAGCACAAAGCGTGTGGGTGTGTTTGGTTGCATTATCATCTCAATATAGTTGTTCCCTCTTCATGCATGCTCATCTCAGCACCCCTCTTCAAGCATGCTCCTAGTGTATTTGTATTAACCTACTTGTGTGGACTCATACACCCTTCATGCAGTCTGCCAAATACCCAAAAGTGGGTCGAGAAGGTAACTTTTGCTCCCATCCCATGCACCCTTCATACACCCTTCCTAACACTGATTCGTGCTTCATATGGTTCATGTTTTGTTGAGTACTATAGCACCATACTCTTCGTGCGCTATAGACTTAGTTTTGTTAACATTGATCTCACTGTTCATTATTGACTAGATAGTCAAAAAAGGGGTACTATGTTACATTACTGTTCATATAGTTGACATGGGCACAACATCATTTGTTATCGTCATATCTTACTACAATAGCAACAAGGTTATGTAGTACCGACGTATGAACCACTGCACATGCCTAGTAGTAGGTGCACTGTGTATGTTCAAGTGGCTACCGTGTTTCGCACACCTCCATCATAAGAGTGGAAATGCTTGTTGTAATCTTTTTTTCTTCAGAAATAGTGGACACGCTCTACCATGCGGATCCTCCTCGACGGTCGTCGGGAACCTTGGTACTCACTTTCGCCAACCTGTCGGACAGCCAGCATCGGGGTCCACTAGCCATGCACTAAATTACTCCATACTAGAGTGCCCAACTGCATGGTAGACTACCCCGATCGAAGCACCGCAGTAATGCCAAATGAGCCGTCAAATCACAAAACCCACACCTTTCCAGCAGTAAGTTGGACGAACGAAGCAACCATAATTTCACTCTTCTCCCTCAGCTTCCTCTCTTGAAGAAAACCCCAACTCGCTTCTCCCTCATCTTGTTCCTCATTTCATCAAGAAAACCCCGACCCGCTTCTGCCATTGTTCTTCTCTCCCAAAGAAGGAAAGCAGACCGCATCAATGGTGTTGATTCTAGCCAAGGCCCAGTGTTGCAACCCCGAGACTGATCCTATAACTCCCTCTCTGTTCTTCTTTTGGGTTTGTGATTATGGTTTCTTTTCATTTATTTCTATTTGATAGTTTCTTGATGGACCCTGGAAGACCGACCGAAGTGATATCTATGGCTCTGGCCAAAACTGTCGAGGCTCAGGGTACGAAGAAGCGCAAGCACCTCGCCGAGACTACCGCAGACAAGCTCAAGGCCATCGCGCTGTCCAAGGCCCCCTCGATCTCTCTGGGATCCCTCATTAAGCAAGTCCAAGTAATATCTCTTCTTGATGATCTTTTTCTCGATCTTGATCATGTTTTTTCATCTAGCACGCAGTACTAGTACTAGTATTACAACTTTCTGGGTGATCTTGCTTGTGATTTTTGTGTGCCAAATGACGGTTCTAGATTCCTCTTTTGAACAATACATGCGAGAGGTTGACACTGATTTCTGATGACCCACAAGTGTAGGGGATCTATCGTAGTCCTTTCGATAAGTAAGAGTGTCGAACCCAACGAGGAGCGGAAGGAAATGATAAGCGGTTTTTAGTAAGGTTTTCTCTACAAGCACTGAAATTGTAGGTAATAGATAGTTTTGTGATAAGATAAATAGTAACGAGCAAAAAGTAAATAAAGTAAATAAAGTGCAGCAAGGCGGCCCAATCCTTTATGTATCAAAGGATAAGCCTGGACAAAGTCTAATAACGAAGAAGGAGCTCCCGAGGACACATTGGGAATTATCGTCAAGCTAGTTTTCATCATGTTCATAAGATTCGCGTTCGGTACTTTGATAATTTGATATGTGGGTGGACCGGTACTTGGGTACTGCCCTAACTTGGACAAGCATCCCACTTATGATTAACCCCTATTGCAAGCATCTGCAACTACAAAAAGGAGTATTAAGGTAAACCTAACCATAGCATTAAACATATGGGTCCATATCAACCCCTAACGAAGCAACGCATAAACTACGGTTTAAGCTTCTGTCACTCTAGCAACCCATCATCTACTTATTACTTCCCCATGCCTTCCTCTAGGCCCAAATAATGGTGAATTGTCATGTAGTCGACGTTCACATAACACCACTAGAGGAAAGACAACATACATCTCATCAAAATATCGAACGAATACCAAATTCACATGACTACTAATAGCAAGACTTCAACCATGTCCTCAGGAACAAACGTAACTACTCACAAAGCATATTCATGTTCATAATCAAAGGAGTAATAATATGCATAAAGGATCTGAACATATGATCTTCCACCAAGTAAACCAATTAGCATCAACTACAAGGAGTAATCAACACTACTAGCAACCCGCAGGTACCAATTTATGGTTTTGATACAAGATTGGATACAAGAGATGAACTAGGGTTTTGAGAGGAGATGGTGCTGGTGAAGATGTTGATGAAGATTGACCCCCTCCCGATGAGAGGATCGTTGGTGATGACGTTGGTGATGATTTCCCCCTCCCGGAGGGAAGTGTCCCCGGCAGAACGGCTCTGCCAGAGCCCTAGATTGATTCCGCCAAGGTTACGCCTCGTGGCGGCGGAGTTTTGTCCCGTAAGCTTGCCCATGATTTTTTCCAGGGTAAAAGTGATGATATAGCAGAAGATGGACGCCGGAGGCCCACCAGGGGGCCCAGGAGATAGGGGGTCGCGCCCTATGGGGGGCGCGCCCCCTGTCTCCTGGACAGGGTGTGGGCCCCCTGGCCTATTTCTTTTGCTCATAAATTTTTATTAAATCCAAAACGTTGTTTCATGGAGTTTCAGGACTTTTGGAGTTGTGCAGAATAGGTTTCCAATGTTTGCTCCTTTTCCAGCCAGAATTCCAGCTGCCGGCATTCCCCCTCTTCATGGTAAACCTTGTAAAATAAGAGAGAATAGCCATAAGTATTGAGATATAATGTGTAATAACAGCCCATAATGCAATAAATATTGATATAAAAGCATGATTGATGTAGGGCGGAACCCTAAGGGGCCGATCTTTCACGTTTGGAGTGGATCCTATGGGAACACGACAAACGAGCGGAAGAACACAAGGAAAAACACGGGGAGGAACGAGAGAAACTCAACCGACAAGTAGTTGATCACACAAGGGCTAGAT
This sequence comes from Triticum timopheevii, assembly GCA_963921465.1. Lineage (NCBI taxonomy): Eukaryota > Viridiplantae > Streptophyta > Magnoliopsida > Poales > Poaceae > Triticum > Triticum timopheevii. The sequence goes on along the minus strand of OY997274.1, from coordinate 362,148,062 downwards.
CACCGAACACATATGGTAGCACAAGATTCAAAATCAACAAAGGAAAGATACAAAGGTAGCCGTTCTTCTCCGTGAGGAGGTCTTGATTGTCTTCCCTTGAGGGGGTCTTGAATCCGCTTGGGGGATCTTCTCCGAAGAGGTCGTGAGCTCCAAGGAGAAGTAACCAAGTGGATGAGCAAGGCTCTCACACAAAATATGAGCTAAACCAATGCTAACCCTAGAAAGAGGAAGGGGAAGGAGTATATATAGCTTAGGTGGGCGAAGAGGAACATGGGCTTCGGCCCTTTATTGTGCGTAGACAGGCAGGGCCGGATGTCCGGGCGACGGGCCGGATGTCCGGGGCTTCCGAAGGGGCCGGATGTCCGGGCGAGGTGGCTGGATGTCCGGGCGAGGTGGCTGGATGTCCGGGCTGGAGGCGAAAGCTTCTGTAGGTCCTGGTGTGTGGCTCCGGATTTCCGGGCTTTTGGCCAGATTTCCGGGCTGGGGCCAGATGTCTGGGCTGGACGCCGGATGTCTGGGCCCTGAAGACTTGGCCAGCTTGACTGTTGCTGATGAAGACGCTCCAGGGGCCGGATGTCCGGGGCCTTGGCCGGATGTCCGGGGCCTGGAAGGTGAGCTTGCCCATTTCCGTTGGTTCTCTTCATCCATGGATTTGGCGGCTTGTCCGTCTTCACGTGCATCCTTGGGAGGTTCCTCTTGACACCAAATCATGCATAGCATATCGGACTCAGGTAGTATCCATGTCTCCAGTGGATCATATGTGATATCACTAAGGAAGGAAGTCACCTCATTCTCGAGAGCTCTAGCTCGTGCTCGTGTCATAGGTCCTCTTGGCTCTTGATGAGACGAAGGTAGGTCCATGGGGATGACCGTAGGATGCTCCGCATCATCTCCCCTCCCTTGGGAAAGATCTGACCTTGGATCGAAATCCTCATCACCATGGTACGGGGAGAGATACGAGACGTTGAAGATGTCGCTCGCGTTGTACTTGTTGCGTGGGAGATCGATCTTGTAAGCGTTGTTATTGTAGCGTGATAGCACCTTGAAGGGTCCGTCGGCTCGAGGGAGAAGCTTGGACTTGCGTTCGTTGGGGAAGCGGTCCTTGCGAAGGTGTAGCCACACGAGGTCTCCAATGTTGAATATCATGGGATGCTTGTTGACATTGAGCTTGGTCGTGAGTCGTTGTACTTGGCGCTCGATGGTGTGCCTTGTATCTTCATGCATCTTATTGATGTAGCTTGCACGGGCAGTTGCGTCGAGGTTGGTGCGCTCTTGTAGAGGAAGAGGTAGAATGTCCAATGGGGACAACGGGTTGAAGCCGTAGACGACCTCTAAGGGAGACTTGCCGGTCGTCGAATGTCTTGCATGGTTGTAGGCGTACTCGGCGATGGGTAGACACTCCTCCCACTCCTTAATGTTCTTCTTGATCAACACGTGAAGTAAAGTGGAGAGTGTACAGTTCGTCACCTCCGTTTGGCCGTCGGTTTGAGGATGATATGCGGATGAGAACAAGAGCTTGATTCTGAGCTTGGCGCATAGGGTCTTCCAAAAGTAACTCAAGAACTTGATGTCGCGGTCGGAGACGATTGTCTTTGGTACTACATGGAGACGCAAGATTTCCCTACAAAAGAGATTTGCAACATGTGAAGCATCATCTATCTTGTTGCAAGGGATGAAATGTGCCATCTTAGAAAATCGGTCCACAACAACAAACATGGAATCCTTGCCATTTTGAGTTCTAGGCAAACCAAGTACAAAATCCATGCTAATGTCTTCCCAGGGTTGATAAGGAATAGGAAGAGGCATGTAAAGACCATGGGATTGAGCTTTAGACTTAGCTTTGTGACATGTAGAGCATCGGGTGGTGAAGCGTGAGACGTCGCGGAACATCTTGGGCCAAAAGTAGTTCTTGGAGAGCGTGGCGAATGTCTTGTCGCGTCCGAAATGTCCCATGAGTCCGCCTCCATGAGCCTCTTGCAAAAGGAGCAAACGAAGAGAAGACTCGGGAATGCATAGTTTGTTAGCTCTCATAAGATAACCATCCTTGATGTAATATTGTTCCCAAGAAGTATGCGTCAAACACTTAGCATAAGGAATAGCAAAAGATGGATCATTATCATACAAGTCTTTGATGTGCTCAAAACGAATAACATTCAACTCAAGTTTAGTCACAAGCGTGCATATGCGTGAAAGTGCATCCGCAACTACATTTTCCTTACCCTTAATGTACTTCATCACATAGGGGGAAGATTCAATACATTCACTCCATTTGGCATGACGCTTGTTCAACTTAGTTTGACCTTTTAAGTACTTAAGCGTTTCATGATCGGTGTGTATGACAAACTCATGAGGTCTAAGATAATGTTCCCAAACATGTAGCACATGCACTAAAGCATACAATTCTTTGTCATAGATGGGATAGTTAAGTTGAGCACCGGAGAGTTATTCACTAAAATATGCAATGGCTCATTTTTCTTGCATCAAAACTCCGCCAATTCCAGTACCACTTGCATCACAATGAACCTCAAAAGTTTTGTCAAAATTGGGCAAAGCAAGAATCGGAGCATGAGTAAGCAAAGACTTGAGCTCATTAAAAGCGGTGGATTGCAAAGATCCCCAAACACAAGGAGCATTCTTCTTACTCAAGGCATGCAAAGGAGCGGCAATAGTGCTAAGTCTTTCACAAAGCGACGGTAAAAACCCGCAAGACCAAGAAAACTACGCACTTGTTGCAAATTGGTGGGTTGGGGCCAAGTTTTAATTGCTTCAATTTTAGATTCATCAACATGGACACCCTTGGAAGAGACAACGAAACCCAAGAAAACCACTTTGTCAACACCAAATGTGCACTTTTTCATGTTTGCATAAAGACTTTCCTTGCGAACGGTTTGCAAAACAGCCCTAACATGATTAAGATGCTCTTTCATGGTTTTGCTAAACACAAGAATATCATCGAAGTAAACTACAACAAAGACTCCAATATAAGGGCGAAGCACATAATGCACGAGACGCACGAAAGTACTGGGAGCATCCGATAAACCCATAGGCATGACTAACCACTCATATAAGCCAAATTTGGTTTTGAAAGCAGTTTTCCATTCATCACCCTCTTGTATGCGGATTTGATAATAACCACTTTTAAGATCAATTTTTGAGAAAAAGTTGGTTCCACTAAGTTCATCAAGCATATCATCTAAGCGAGGAATGGGGTGCCTATAGCGAACGGTAATAGCATTTATAGGTCTACAATCAGAACACAAGCGGAAACTTCCATCGGGCTTAGGCACAAGTATAACCGGAACGACACAAGGGCTTAAGCTTTCACGTACATGACCGTTGTCGATTAGTTGTTGTACTTGCCGTTGAATCTCCTTGGTTTCTTCGGGATTGACACGGTATGGAGCTTTGTTTGGAAGTGGCGCTCCGGGGATGAGGTCGATTCGATGCTCAATGCCTCGTAGAGGAGGTAGACCCGGAGGTAGCTCATCGGGGAAAACATCTTGGAATTCCTGCAAAAGAGATTGAAACACTAAAGGTAGCTCATGAGAGGTGTTAGTTTTTGGTTCCCCATCCTTGCACACAAGGACAAAGTGCATCACACTCGATGGGTTCTCACACACTTCTCTCATCTCACTTTTTGTGGCAAATAGTATGAGGTTTTTCTCTCTAGACGAAGAGGCGCTCAAGTTTGGCTTGTGGCTCTCACTCACTTTTTGGTGGATCACTTTCTCACTCTTCTCTCCATGATGGGTGGCTTGCTTGTCAGCTATCACTTGACTAGGAGACATAGGTTGTAGCACATATTCCTTCCCTTTCATCTTGAAGCTATAGTGATTGGTGCGCCTGTTGTGGATGACACCACGGTCGAATTGCCATGGCCTACCCAGAAGGAGGTGGCAAACGGTCATGGGGACCACATCACACTCCAAAGTGTCTTCATATGCACCAATTTTGAAGGAGACTTGGACCGTATGATCAACTCGGACAGTGCCGGAGTCACTTAGCCATTGAACCTTGTAGGGGTGCGGGTGCTTCCTCTTTACCAATTGAAGCTTGGAGCATAGTTCTTCACTTGCCAAGTTGTGGCAACTACCTCCATCGATGATGACCTTGACGGATCGTCCATTGATGCCGGCCTTAGTGTGGAAGATGTGTGTAACACCCCGGATACAATTTTCCACATTCGTAACTCCAACTCTTGCCTTTTCCGGAGATGCGATATGGTATTTTCCTTCGTGGTTGGGTTTTTGTCTTTTGTTTTGTTTTCTGTTCATGTCTTGCATTTTATCTCATGGCATCATGCGCATTGCATCTGCATGTTTTCATAAAACTTGCATCCGTTGATAGTTCCCGCTTTTCCTCGTTGCCTTCGTTGACCGTTCCGAGACCAACCGGGTTTTTTGAGTCCCTCTTGTCTGGCCACTTAATCTTTCTCCACAGTGCATAGACCCCTCTCGCGTGTGTCCGAAAATTGTCCCGAACCCGAACCGCAAGGTCATGACTGTTGGATCCAGATCATCCCCAAACATCCCTAGAACATCTCCGTTTTCTTATTTGGACTCCCTAACCTGTTTATTTTCGACCGTTCGATTCGAATCGGAGGGTCCGTTTTCCCCTAAGCTAACCAACCTACCTATTTAAGTAACCAAACCCTAGCCCCTACCTGTCCAATCCACCAAATCCCGAGCAGCTGCCGCCGCTCCTGGTTTTCAGTTCAACCCCAGACCCGCACGCCTCCACCTCCCGCAGCGCTCGATCCGATCTGGATCGAGGCAACCACCTCTGCTCCAGTGCCTCGCTCAGCCCCGCGCGCCACCATCGGTCGGCGACCTCACCGGAGCTCTACCAGATCACTGCCAGGCCGCCCCTCTGCCCTTCCCTTTTCCTCTCCTTCTCCCCCTCGTTCGCATGATCTCTCTCTCACCTCACCCTCTCTATCTTTTCACAGGGAACAAGTGGGAGACGTCATGGCCGCCCGCGGAAGCTCCGTCGTCACCGGGATCAAGTTCCTCCGGCCTCGGCCTCGAACCCGACCTCTTCAGCCTCCTCCCAACCCGCCGGCGACCGGAACCACGCCACGCCGTCCTGGTCACCTGCGACCTCGGATCGCCTCTGCTTCCTCTGCCTCCACGTGCCGGGTCCGCCCCATCCCCAAGTTCCGCCGTTGCCGTGCCTTCGTCGTCCCGCTTCGGGCGCCGCCATGCCTGCTGCTTGCTTCGTCGACCCAGCCGCCAAATCCAGCGCCGCTTGCATCCTCTGCTTCTTCCAGAACGAGGCGCTCGCTCGCCCGCGCCTCGCGTTGACTGCGCCCCCCGCCTGCTTCCCCTTCGGCCTCCAAGGCCAGCTCAAGCCGGCCCAAGCCATATCCGGCCTGCCCTGCCTCCTCCACCGACCGGGCCGAAGCCCATGGGTGAGCTGCCCCAGCGCCTGCTTGTTTGTCCTGTTAGCCAGATTCGGCCCACATTGTATATTTTTTCCCTGCTGCGAATTTAGACATTATCCAGGATTTACTGATTTACAGAAAAACCCTCATCTTCATGCATTTAATATCTTATTAACCGTGCATCGGATTAAAATGTTTTAAACATGTAAAATGCTTAGAATTTCATCTAGTTTCATAATATGCAGTTTTCATCCATGTTAAAAATGTTTAAAATGTTGTTTGATTAAATTTGCTTAAATGCCATGTTAAAATGATTTATTTCATAACTAAATAACCGTTGCTCCGTTTTAAATAAACCTTATATGTAAATGGGGTGGAAAAATGCCTAGTTTAACATGGTCCACTTTATTTTCCTGTTTAACAACTTTAAAATATGTTTTACGGCAGAACAGTACCAAATACGAATTTTGCTCATGAGGATTTTCCGGAATTGTTGTTTGTTGTTCCGGCCTCATTTAAATTTGCCTAAATAGTTAGTTTAATTATGTTTCACCTCTTGCCATGTTTAACAACATTTAACATTGCTTGGTAGCTTAAACGAGATTGAACCAAATAACTCGAATGTGGTGTTTCGTCGATATGCAACTCGTTGCATATCGAGCTCCACTTAACTTGTAGTATTGTTTGTTGCACTTTGCCATGCCAAGCCTCATTAAACCGGACATGCATCATACTTGATCGTGCATCATGTCATGATTATGCCTGTGTGTTTACCATGTTGTTTGTTTCTTTTCCGGTGTTGTTCTTAGTTCCGGTAATGTTGCGATTGTGAGGATTCGTTCGACTACTTCCGTCCGTCTTCTTCATGGACTCGTTCTTCTTCCTTGCGGGATTTCAGGCAAGATGACCGCTACCCTGGATCTCACTACTATCATTGCTATGCTAGTTGCTTCGTTCTATCTCTATGCTGCGTTACCTATCTGTTGCTTATCAAGCCTCCCAAATTGCCATGAACCTCTAAGCTTTGACACCATTCCTAGCAAACCGTTGCTTGGCTATGTTACCGCTTTGCTCAGCCCTTCTTATAGCGTTGCTAGTTGTAGGTGAAGTTGAAGATTGCTCCATGGTGGACAGGGTTATGTTGGGATATCACAATATCTCTTATATTATTAATGCATCTATATATTTGGTAAAGGGTGGAAGGCTCGGCCTTATGCCTGGTGTTTTGTTCCACTCTTGCCGCCCTAGTTTCCGTCATACCGGTGTTATGTTCCCGGATTTTTGCGTTCCTAACGCGGTCGGGTGATTTGTGGGACCCCCCTGATAGTTCGCTTTGAATAAAAATTGTCCAGCAAGGCCCAACCTTGGTTTTACCATTTGCCTCACCACCACCTATACCCTTCCCTTGGGTCGGCCAACCCAAGGGTCATCTTTATTTTAGCCCCCCCGGGCCAGTGCTTGTCTAAGTGTTGGTCCGAACCGGGCAGACTGCGGGGCCACCTCGGGGCAACTCGAGGGCTGGTTTTACTCATAGGCTGACCTATCCGGTGTTGTCCTGAGAACGAGATATGTGCAGCTCCTATCGGGATTGTCGGCGCATCGGGCAGCTTTGCTGGTCTTGTTTTACCATTATCGAAATGTCTTGTAAACCGGGATTCCGAGACTGATCGGGTCTTCCTGGGAGAAGGAATATCCTTTGTTGATCGCGAGAGCTTATCATGGGCTAAGTTGGGACACCCCTGCAGGGTATAAACTTTCGAGAGCCGTGCCCGCGGTTATGTGGCAGATGGTAATTTGTTAATGTCCGGTTGTAGATAACTTGACACCAGATCCGAATTAAAACGCATCAACCGCGTGTGTAGCCGTGATGGTCTCTTCTCGGCGGAGTCCGGGATGTGAACACGGTCTTTCTGGGTTATGTTTGACGTAAGTAGGAGTTCAGGATCACCTCTTGATCATTGCTAGCTTCACGACCGTTCCATTGTTTCTCTTCTCGCTCTCATTTGCGTATGTTAGCCACCATATATGCTTAGTCACTACTGCAACCTCACCACTTTACGCCCTTCCTTTCCCATGGTAATGGGATTGCTGAGTCCTCGTGGCTCACAGATTACTACAACAACAGTTGCAGGTACAGGTTATTTCATGATCATGACGCGAGAGCGATGTTTGCTTGTTTTGGAGTTCTTCTTCTACTTCTTCTTCGATCAGGGGATAGGTTCCAGGTCGGCAGCCTGGGCTAGCAGGGTGGATGTTGTTTGAGTTTCTGTTTGTGTTTCATCCATAGTCGGATGGTGTTCTTATGTAAGATGATGTTGTATTCGTGTGGCATTGTATGCCTCTTGTATGTATCCCCATGTATTATGTAATGTTGATGTAATGATATCCACCTTGCAAAAGAGTCTTCAAGATGCACTTCTATCCTTGGTGGGACCTTCGAGTTCCTTTAGGATAGGGTCACATCTTGGGCGTGACAAGTTGGTATCAGAGCCTCGACCGGCCATAGGAGCCCCCTTGATTGTTGGCCGTTGTTGAGTCTAGAAGAAAACTATTTTGAGTCTTAGGATTATATATATCGAAGAGTAGGATTCTTTTTACTCCTCAGCCCCCTTCGTCGCTCTGGTGAGGACTCCTGATGTAGATGTTTTGTCTTTCCTCTCCTCAAATTTCACTAAAAAAATTTTAGGATCACGCGGGTATCTTGGGATCGTTCCGATATTCTTATGACGAGAACATTGTTCTTGGTGCCTCCTGAAATTTAGGGGTTGTGGCAGTGTCCCGGGGAGTTGAGCTCCGAGGTGATGTCGTCATAATTTTATCGTTGCAGTTCTGGAATACTTGAGTTTTGCCGACATCAAAAATCTCTTTTATGCAGTTGTTGGTGAGATAACCTCGACGTCACCCAGTACTGGGGAGTTCGGGAGTATTGCCATAACTCGTATAACGGATGCTTTTCGAAGGTTGAGGTACACGATTTCCGGAGTTTTCTTGGTTATGTGTTGACGGATGGATACAGCTTGGATGTAGGTATTGTTAGTTTCGGTGAGATATATTGCTTCCCCTGTATCCCCAACACCAGATTGCATAACCAGAAAGTTTCGGGAGTTTATAGGTGGGAATTCAAGTAGCTCCTAGAATATCTTTCCGACAGATGCATGATATGGGATTGGGTAAATCTCTATCATATGTATTTGTTCCGGCTTATTCTACAAGCCAAATCCTTTGTTTTGTTTTATGTGTGGTATTCGAGTTGCTTCGATGTCAAGTGTTGATTCCATACCTTTCCTAAACGGTGTTCTCATATTGCTATGTGAATACTAATCCTTTTTTATCATTGAGGTTGTCATGTTAATTCTTTTCCAACCGGTGTGCTTCTCTTCGAGATGATCCCATCATTCTCCCCATCTGCAAGATCAATTCTAAGTTTTCTCAATGGTGTTTGTTTCGTTCATCCCAAGTTGTCTTTGTTTTCCCCACCCTCCCACCCTTTTCTTCAAGGACTCATTTATTTTAATCAAGTATCCATTTATTCATGTGAAGTCACTTCACTCTTTTCAATCAATATTCATACCCGGTGATTTCCCATGAAGATGCTCAACAGTTTCAAGTTCATCATCCTCCGTTCTTTTTTTTGCTTCTCCGGTGGATCCAATTCAAGCTTTCAGTGTTGATCATATTCCTTTCTTCGTGTCAAATGCTTTCTCATGCCGGTGCACCTCTCAATCACTCACCTCTTGCTATTCATTTGTTCCAGAGTGTTGAAGATATCTCGGAAGATTTGTGTTTCCATTCTTAATCCGTTCAAGCCATTTGGAGATTGTTATCTCATTCAAGCCATTTAATTCAACCGGTGCAATCTCTCTTTAAAATCATTTTCAACGGTGTTTTCTTTTGAGTGGGCCCTAACCCACAGGTCTTTTCCCAGGATCTTACCTGACTCTTCTAATTATTCCAGAGTTATTCCCGGATTCTTTTCAAAGTGTGACGTAAGAATGAATTATCATCAGTCACATGCCTTCTCCAAGATCGCTTTCAAATCATTTTCATCTTTGGCTCAATCTTTCCTCTTTTAATCCTTCCGGAGTGCCTCAACTATTTGGTGGTGTTTCTCCTTTTCATTCTCGGATTTTGAAGACCGAAGAAGAGATCCTCTTAAATCCTTACCCGTTCTTCCAAAGATGCGTAGTTCAAGCTTGATGCCATCCTCTCATAATTTTTTTTCGATTGTGAGAATTCTTTTCAATCATCCGGCGCATTTCAGGAGTTGCTTCCTTTCTCGATCATCCGAAGGCCATCATGTCATAATTCTTCATTCTCAGCGTGTAGCTATCATTCTCCAAATCTTACCAGTGCATCATTCAAATACCCTCTAATCAGTTCATGATCTCTTCGTTATCAGGTATCTAAATCCCTTCAAGTATCTTCATTCATTTTCCAATTCTTCCCAGCTAATTGTGCCTTTGCTTCTTTAATTTTCAATTCTTACAGTGGTTCATTCAAGATTTCACTTCCTTCGTTATCATATAAAATATTCATTGTTTCCAAATCCCACCGGTGGTTCCATCAATACCTTCTCAAGTTTGCGCTATATCTATTTTAATCCTTTCTACGAGAATAAGTAGTATGCCAAATCCATTGCTTCTCATCAATTTGAAGGATAAGCATACAATAAATCTTAATCTTATTTCCTCGAGGTGATTGAATTCTTTTCTTCCGGAGATCGTTCATGATGAAGTAATTCTCAGTTCTAGTGTTTCATCTTTTTTTCCTGGAGTTCCATGTTTTCTCGCATTGTCTCGTCGCGAAGCTCCATCTAAATCATCGCAAGGCTTCACCTTGTGTTTCCAACTTCTCTTTCTTTCTATCATCCTTTTATTACCGGAGTTCTTCATGGAGGCTCTACATGGTGGTTCGTCAAGGATTCCTTTCATTCTTCAATTGTTCTTCAAGATTTCTCTTGAAGTTATGATCCGCCAAGCTACACTCTAAAATAAACATGGTGCTCAACACATGTTTTGTTTTGGGGAGTTCAAGTATTCTTCATCTTGCATTTCGAAATGCAATTCTTTCTACCTTATCTTTTGAGATGGTGTTATATCATTCTTGACAATTTCCATTCATGTTTCATGAGTCACATGTTGTCAAGAATGAGGTATTCTAAATCCATTAATCCTTCCATTGGAGTAATCTTGGTAAAGATTTCACCTAAATCCTTCCCTAAGGAATATTGCTAATTATGGTGCTATCAATGATCGAAGTTACCTCTCTATCATCTTGGTGGAAGAAGTTTTTCATCTCTTTGGTGCTCTCAATCAAATCAATGGTTTCCATTAGTGGCCGGTTGTCACCTCATAGTCTTGAGATGTTTTCCATAAGCCCACTACAAGCCTATTCGTTTCGTTGTTGGTTTTCCAACAACCCCGTTATAACCTTCTTGGAAGGGTGCTTTCCAAGCTCATTTGTGGTAGAAGTTGGCATTTTCTTCTCCATTCTTTTATTTCAATGATCTATCTTCTATTCTTTCTTCCGGAGGCATTGTGATGTTGCTCTCTTCACTCATCATCTCGAATCGAGGATCGTGTTCTTTTCATGTTTATCCATTTAACCGGAGTGTTGTGTCATCTCTTAGATGTCTTTTTATCTCATCAAGTTTTCCTTCATCTATCAGTCGGAGTGCTGCCCAAATTATATCAATCTTATTCCTTCTCTATCTAGTTTTAACCGGAGTGTTTTCAATATCTATCTTATCACTAAACCTCTTGGTTCTCGTCGTATCCCTTCTTCCTCTTTTCTAATGGAGTGTTTTCAACTTTGCTCATCGTCGTTGTTTTCTTTCTTTCATTTTGCTCAACATCTCAAGGTTCATGGTTTCACTCGTTCGTCAAAGAAGCAACTTAGTTTACCTCTTATCTTCCTCTTCCTTTTCCCTCCGGTGCCATCCTAGATCTCGGGACGAGATCCTCTCGTAGTGGTGGAGTGTTGTAACACCCCGGATACAATTTTCCACATTCGTAACTCCAACTCTTGCCTTTCCCGGAGATGCGATATGGTATTTTCCTTCGTGGTTGGGTTTTTGTCTTTTGTTTTGTTTTCTGTTCATGTCTTGCATTTTATCTCATGGCATCATGCGCATTGCATCTGCATGTTTTCATAAAACTTGCATCCGTTGATAGTTCCCGCTTTTCCTCGTTGCCTTCGTTGACCGTTCCGAGACCATCCGGGTTTTTCGAGTCCCTCTTGTCTGGCCACTTAATCTTTCTCCACAGTGCATAGACCCCTCTCGCGCGTGTCCGAAAATTGTCCCGAACCCGAACCGCAAGGTCATGACCGTTGTATCCGGATCATCCCCAAACATCCCTAGAACATCTCCGTTTTCTTATTTGGACTCCCTAACCTGTTTATTTTTGACCGTTCGATTCTAATCGGAGGGTCCGTTTTCCCCTAAGCTAACCAACCTACCTATTTAAGTAACCAAACCCTAGCCCCTACCTGTCCAATCCACCAAATCCCGAGCAGCCGCCGCCGCTCCTCGTTTTCAGTTCAACCCCAGACCCGCACGCCTCCACCTCCCGCAGCGCTCGATCCGATCTGGATCGAGGCAACCGCCTCCGCTCGCCACCATCGGCCGGCGACCTCACCGGAGCTCTACCAGACCACTGCCAGGCTGCCCCTCTGCCCTTCCCTTTTCCTCTCCTTCTCCCCCTCGTTCGCACGATCTCTCTCTCGCCTCACCCTCTCTGTCTTTTCACAGGGAACAAGTGGGAGACGTCATGGCCGCCCGCGGAAGCTCCGTCGTCGCCGGGATCAAGTTCCTCCGGCCTCGGCCTCGGACCCGACCTCTTCAGCCTCCTCCCAACCCGCCGGCGACCGGACCCACGCCACGCCGTCCTGGTCACCTGCGACCTCGGATCGCCTCTGCTTCCTCTGCCTCCACGTGCCGGGTCCGCCCCATCCCCAAGTTCCGCCGTTGCTGTGCCTTCGTCGTCCCGCTTCGGGCGCCGCCGTGCCTGCTGCTTGCTTCGTCGACCCAGCCGCCAAGTCCAGCGCCGCTTGCGTCCTCTGCTTCTTCCAGAATGAGGCGCACGCTCGCCCACGCCTCGCGTTGACCGCGCCCCCCGCCTGCTTCCCCTTCGGCCTCCAAGGCCAGCTCAAGCCGGCCCAAGCCAGATCCGGCCTGCCCTGCCTCCTCCACCGACCGGGCCGAAGCCCATGGGTGAGCTGCCCCAGTGCCTGCTTGTTTGGCCTGTTAGCCAGATTCGGCCCGCATTGTATATTTTTTCCCTGCTGCGAATTTAGACATTATCCAGGATTTACTGATTTACAGAAAAACCCTCATCTTCATGCATTTAATATCTTATTAACCGTGCATCGGATTAAAATGTTTTAAACATGTAAAATGCTTAGAATTTCATCTAGTTTCATAATATGCAGTTTTCATCCATGTTAAAAATGTTTAAAATGCTGTTTGATTAAATTTTCTTAAATGCCATGTTAAAATGATTTATTTCATAACTAAATAACCGTTGCTCCGTTTTAAATAAACCTTATATGTAAATCGGGTGGAAAAATGCCTAGTTTAACATGGTCCACTTTATTTTCCTGTTTAACAACTTTAAAATATGTTTTAGGGCAGAACAATACCAAATTCGAATTTTGCTCATGAGGATTTTCCGGAATTGTTGTTTGTTGTTCCGGCCTCATTTAAATTTGCCTAAATAGTTAGTTTAATTATGCTTCACCTCTTGCCATGTTTAACAACATTTAACATTGCTTGGTAGCTTAAACGAGATTGAACTAAATAACTCGAATGTGGTGTTTCGTCGATATGCAACTCGTTGCATATCGAGCTCCACTTAACTTGTAGTATTGTTTGTTGCACTTTGCCATGCCAAGCCTCATTAAACCGGACATGCATCATACTTGATCGTGCATCATGTCATGATTATGCCTGTGTGTTTACCATGTTGTTTGTTTCTTTTCCGGTGTTGTTCTTAGTTCCGGTAATGTTGCGATTGTGAGGATTCGTTCGACTACTTCCGTCCGTCTTCTTCATGGACTCGTTCTTCTTCCTTGCGGGATTTCAGGCAAGATGACCGCTACCCTGGATCTCACTACTATCATTACTATGCTAGTTGCTTCGTTCTATCGCTATGCTGCGTTACCTATCTGTTGCTTATCAAGCCTCCCAAATTGCCATGAACCTCTAACCTTTGACACCATTCCTAACAAACCGTTGCTTGTCTATGTTACCGCTTTGCTCAGCCCTTCTTATAGCGTTTCTAGTTGCAGGTGAAGTTGAAGATTGCTCCATGGTGGACAGGGTTATGTTGGGATATCACAATATCTCTTATATTATTAATGCATCTATATATTTGGTAAAGGGTGGAAGGCTCGGCCTTATGCCTGGTGTTTTGTTCCACTCTTGCCGCCCTAGTTTCCGTCATACCGGTGTTATGTTCCCGGATTTTTGCGTTCCTAACGCGGTCGGGTGATTTATGGGACCCCCCTGATAGTTCGCTTTGAATAAAACTTGTCCAGCAAGGCCCAACCTTGGTTTTACCATTTGCCTCACCACCACCTATACCCTTCCCTTGGGTCGGCCAACCCAAGGGTCATCTTTATTTTAGCCCCCCCCCCCCCCCCGGGCCAGTGCTTGTCTAAGTGTTGGTCCGAACCGGGCAGACTGCGGGGCCACCTCGGGGCAACTCGAGGGCTGGTTTTACTCATAGGCTGACCTATCCGGTGTTGCCCTGAGAACGAGATATGTGCAGCTCCTATCGGGATTGTCGGCGCATCGGGTGGCTTTGCTGGTCTTGTTTTACCATTATCGAAATGTCTTGTAAACCGGGATTCCGAGACTGATCGGGTCTTCCTGGGAGAAGGAATATCCTTCGTTGATCGCGAGAGCTTATCATGGGCTAAGTTGGGACACCCCTGTACGGTATAAACTTTTGAGAGCCGTGCCCGCGGTTATGTGGCAGATGGGAATTTGTTAATGTCCGGTTGTAGATAACTTGACACCAGATCCGAATTAAAACGCATCAACCGTGTGTGTAGCCGTGATGGTCTCTTCTCGGCGGAGTCCGGGATGTGAACACGGTCTTTCTGGGTTATGTTTGACGTAAGTAGGAGTTCAGGATCACCTCTTGATCATTGCTAGCTTCACGACCGTTCCATTGTTTCTCTTCTCGCTCTCATTTGCGTATGTTAGCCACCATATATGCTTAGTCGCTGCTGCAACCTCACCACTTTACCCCCTTCCTTTCCCATTAAGCTTTGGTAGTCTTGATACCCATGGTAATGGGATTGCTGAGTCCTCATGGCTCACAGATTACTACAAAAACAATTGCAAGTACAGGTTATGTGATGATCATGACGCGAGAGTGATGTTTGCTTGTTTTGGAGTTCTTCTTCTGCTTCTTCTTCGATCAGGGGATAGGTTCCAGGTCGGCAGCCTGGGCTAGCAGGGTGGATGTTGTTTGAGTTTTTGTTTGTGTTTCATCCATAGTCGGATGGTGTTCTTATGTAAGATGATGTTGTATTCGTGTGGCATTGTATGCCTCTTGTATGTATCCCCATCTATTATGTAATGTTGATGTAATGATATCCACCTTGCAAAAGCGTCTTCAAGATGCACTTCTATCCTTGGTGGGACCTTCGAGTTCCTTTAGGATAGGGTCGCATCTTGGGCGTGACAATGTGGCATCTTTGGTCTTCCTCTTGTTGATGTTGAAGAGTCAAGACCTTGGAGACAACAAGAGCAGGGCTCGTATCTTCATCACAAAAGACTTGATCATCTTCATCCTCGTTTACGCGCCGGTGCATGGCCACTTGCTCAAGAGCTTCCATCTCCTCATCACTCATGCAGTCATATGTGCCATCGTCGTTGAGGATCATGGTCCGCTTGTTGGTGCATTCATAGGACTTGTGGCCTTGGCCGCCGCAAGTGAAACACTTGAAGGATCTTGTCTTGACGGTCTCATCGGTCGGAATAGATGAAGAAGCACGTGGCTTGAAGTTGCTTGTAGTAGGAGGGAGACAACTTGAACTTGACGAAGTTTTCTTGTAACTCGGCTTGTCGTCGTTGCTTGGAGAAGGTTTGGTTGATGTTGGAAGAATAGTTGAAGCTTGGATGTTGGAGAAGCCATAGGTCTTGGACGAGTACTTGGTGTACTTGAAGTCATCTTGCACTTGGCGTTCCACCTCTGTAGCTTGATGCACGAGCTCAATGAGGTTGGTGTAGGGTTGGAAGTCGGCGATCTTCTTGATGGGATGATTGAGTCCATTCAAGAATCGTGCCATTGTTTGCTCATCATCCTCCTTGACATTGGCACGAATCATGGCAATCTCCATTTTCTTGTAGTATTCTTCAACACTATTTGTTCCTTGCTTGAGGAGTTGTAGCTTCTTGAAGAGATTGTGGTTATAGTAGGTTGGCACAAAACGTGCTCGCATGACATCCTTCATTTGAGCCCAAGTGGTGATTGGAGGTTCACCTCTTGCTTGTCGGCGCTCAAGGACTTGTTCCCACCATATGAGCACATAGTCTTGGAACTCAAGTGATGCCATAGCGATCTTCTTCTCTTCCTCATAGTTGTGCAAATGAAAGATTTTGTCGACATTCAATGCCCATGAGAGGTATTCTTCGAGATCATTGCTTCCATTGAACTTGGGCATTGCGAATTTGAGCTTGCCATAGCATTGCTCTTCATTGTGTTGTTGGCGATGGTGATGATGACGCCCTAGACGTGGAGGGTAATCATCCTCATGTTGCTCTTGGCATGGAGGAAGTCCATGATCAACTTGCTCTTGTTGACCTTGAGGTTGAGGTGGGGCTTGACGAGCTTGTGGAGGAGCTTGAGGGACTTGACGTTCCATACGCGGTTGATAGTTCCTCTCTTGGATTTATTCTCGAAGGGCTTCCTCTTGATTGTGCCGCTCACGATTGTGGTTGGCGATGGCTCGACTTGATTCTTGAAGGGCACGTTGCGCCTCAAGAGCTTGTGCTTCACGTAGTTGTTGTTGAAGACGTTGAGCCTCGGCGTCTTGTTGCTCTTGGTGTAGACGCGCCCGTTCTTCTTCTTCTTGGCGATGAAGACGTTGTTGTTCTTGAGCTTGGGCAAAAGCGACTTGATTTGATTGAGGACGAGGGACTTGCTCATCGGCTTGCTCTTGTGAATGCTTGAGGTGTAGCGGGTTGCGAGATGCATGACGGTCTTGATGCG
Organism: Triticum timopheevii; assembly: GCA_963921465.1. Lineage (NCBI taxonomy): Eukaryota > Viridiplantae > Streptophyta > Magnoliopsida > Poales > Poaceae > Triticum > Triticum timopheevii. Next base: position 362,131,454 of record OY997274.1, on the reverse strand, counting down.
CGGCTCGTCGAAGAGTGTTCGATGACGGTGTACTTGAGTCGGAGAAGGAGTCGTCAGAGTGTCGACTTGAGTGGCTCCATCTTGAGTATGACGATGTAGAAGGAGGCCGGTTGACCAACAAGGCGCGGATCTCGCCCATTCTTGCGTCGTTCTCTTGGTTGTGCGTCTCGAACTTGTTGTCGAAGTAGTCTCGTGTACGTTGCTCGGAGAGTCGCAAGTCGGTGGCGAGGCTGTCGATGCGGTCGTTCATTGCTTGTTGCTCTTGATGTAACGCTCGTTGTGCACCAAAGAGGTGGCTCTTGGTGACGTATGATGACATGTCGTCGTCTTGCTCGATGAAGAGTGGGTTGGTAGACGTACTTGGCCTATCCATCATTCCAACCAAAAATGTGAATGGTAGAAGGAGAAGAACTTATACCAATGTACCTTTGACCGATGTTGATGATGAATCAAGTTCACTCAAATGCGGACAATGAAATAGCACTATTGGTACCAATTCTTGTCGGTTCTCACACCTACACAAGTAAAAGCTTATGGTGGAGCTTGGTTAGGATGGTGGCATAAAATTTTATGCAATTGAAAGTGAGATTCAATAATGTTGGAAAAGATTCACAAATTTGCAAATGCAACAAGTAGACCAAGCAAGTAGGGGTACACAGAAATACACACGCAAAATAGATAAATGGGATTGTGCAAACCAAAAGTGAGCCAAAATGTGGAATCCACGAAAATGCTCTTGTTGCACAATACTAGAGAGACGCTAGCACGATTGCACAATAGGCGGATACGGAACTTGTGCACAACCTACTAGGCAAAAATGCAACGATCTCTATCCCAAGTATGCTATGTGTATGGTATTTCGGTGCTATGATCCAAGATGATCTTATATGACAATCTTAATGTAGTATGATGCTATGGTTCTTGCTTATAAGCTCTTTGCTTATCTTTCCTCTTTGCTTAAAAGCTTGGGTGGCTCTTTGAGTTTTGAGCTCTTTTCTCATGCAAAACTTCACGAACCAAGATAGCAATTGTGTATGCTATGACAACTTTGTGACACACAAGTTGATGCCAAGATATGCACCACGATGGTATGGTATGTATGCTATGGAGTATGATCACTAATGTGCACAAGTCACGTTGCCAGCAATACTCAATGGCTAGTCTCGATGGGTAAGCTACGCAAAAATAAGGCCATGTGGGGCATCAATGCAATTGCAAGGTATGACAAAGATGTCGTCGAAGTTACAGTCCTTGGCGATGATGAGTAGTCGATGGAATGAGCAGTGGTGATGGAGACGTCGAACCGTACCTATATAGCCGAAACACAATAGGACACAGGAACCACAACTCAAAATCTCAAAGACCAAAATGTGTCAAAATCGACATAGGAGGTAGCGGTGAACGGTGGTGGTGTTTGTGGAAACGTTGGGAGTTTGCAGAAGTAATCGTGGGCACCGGGGCAAAATTGGGGAAAGTATGCGGAAATGGGCGCAGGGGATGGAGTTGCTGCTCCCAGGGGCCGGATGTCCGGGCTAGCTGCCGGATGTCCGGGGACTCGGCCGGATGTCCGGGCGCCTGGAACGTGGACGAAGTCGAAGAACACCGCGGGCAAAAGGGCAACTCCGGGCAAAATTCGGACGAAATTGTGGATGGAAATTATGGGAGGGATGGGGAAAAGCTAGATCAACTCGAAGCAAAGCAGATCCATGGATCAAATCCAACAAAACTTCATCAAACCAACAAATCACAAAAAAATTGGGGGGCTATTTTTGGTGGGGATTTTCGGATTTAGGACGAAATCAACAAAATCAAGCTAGAAAACACGGGGTAGGAGCTCCAAAAACGTGATCAACGTGGCTCATGATACCAAGATGATGTAGGGCGGAACCCTAAGGGTCCGATCTTTCACATTTGGAGTGGATCCCATGAGGAACACGACGAGCAAGCGGAAGAACACAAGGAAAAACACGGGGAGGAACGAGAGAAACTCAACCGACAAGTAATTGATCACACAAGGGCTAGATCACCGAACACATAAGGTAGCACAAGATTCAAAATCAACAAAGGAAAGATACAAAGGTAGCCGTTCTTCTCCGTGAGGAGGTCTTGATTGTCTTCCCTTCAGGGGGTCTTGAATCTGCTTGGGGGATCTTCTCCGAAGAGGTCATGAGCTCCGAGGAGAAGTAACCAAGTGGATGAGCAAGGCGCTCACACAAAATATGAGCTAAACCAATGCTAACCCTAGAAAGAGGAAGGGGAAGGAGTATATATAGTCTAGGTGGGCGAAGAGGTACATGGGCTTCGGCCCTTTACTGTGCGCAGACAGGTGGGGCCGGATGTCCGGGCGATGGGCCGGATGTCCGGGCGATGGGCCGGATGTCCAGGGCTTCCGGAGGGGCCGGATGTCCGGGCGAGGTGGCCGGATGTCCGGGCTGGAGGCGAAAGCTTCTGTAGGTCCTGGTGCGTGGCGCCGGATTTCCGGGCGTTTGGCCAGATTTCCGGGCTGGGGTCGGATGTCCGGGCTGGACGCCGGATGTCCGGGCCCTCAAGACTTGGCCAGCTTGGCTGTTGCTGATGAAGACGCTCCAGGGGCCAGATGTCCGGGGCCTTGGCCGGATGTCCGGGGCCTGGAAGGTGAGCTTGCCTGTTTCCGTTGGTTCTCTTCATCCATGGAGTTGGCGGCTTGTCTGTCTTCACGTGCATCCTCGGGAGGTTCCTCTTGACACCTAATCATGCATAGCATATCGGACTCAGGTAGTAGCCATGTCTCGAGTGGATCATATGTGATATCACTAAGGAAGGAAGTCACCTCGTTCTCGAGAGCTCTAGCTCGTGCTCGTGTCATAGGTCCTCTTTGCTCTTGATGAGACGAAGGTAGGTCCATGGGGATGACCGTAGGATGGTCCGCATCAATGATGCAAAATGGACGTATCAACTCCCCCAAGCTTAGACCTCGCTTGTCCTCAAGCGGAAGCCGAAATCGAAAAATATGTCCACATGTTTAGAGATAGAGGTGTCGATAAAAATAAAATACGGACATGAGGGCATCATGATCATTCTAATAACAGCAACATAAATGGATTTTTGTCATATGATTTCCTATGCTCAAGTAATAAGCAATTCACAATGTCAAGTATGGTTCAAAAACTCCATTGAGAACTAACAAACTATAATCTCAGTCATTGAAGCAATTGCAATTTATCGTAACATCAGAAAGAGTCAATAATAGAGCTTTTCAGCAAGCTCACATACTCAACTATCTCGTAGTCTCCTATAATTGTTAACACTCACGCCATACTTGTGGTTATAAAGTTTCAGCCGGACACTGAGAAAGATAGGGGCTTATTGTGTTGCCTCCCAACGTATTCACCTTTAGGCGATGTCAACAATAATAGCCTATGCCAACTTACATCCAATTGGATATATATATATCATAATCTTTCAAACACGAAGAGCTTGATAAAGGATAAAATGAAAAAGGGAAAGGTGAGGATCACCTTGACTCAAGCATAAAGTAAAAACATGAAATAAAATATAGGCCCTTCGCAGAGGGAAGAAGAGGTTGTCATGCGCGTTTAGGGTTGATGCACAAAATCTTAATGCAAAAGAACGTCACTTTATATTGCCCCTTGTATGTGGACCTTTATTATGCAGTCTGTCGCTTTTATTACTTCCACAACAAGTTCGTACAAAGCTTATTTTCTCTGCACTAGTAAGTCATACATATTTAAAGAGCAATTTTTATTGCTTGCACCGATGACAACTTACTTGAAGGATCTTACTCAATCCATAGGTAGGTATGGTGGACTCTCATGGAAAAACTGGGTTTAAGGATATTTGGAAGCACAAGTAGTATCTCTAGCATGAGGGGGAAAGGCAAGCTCAACATGTTTGGAAGGTCAATGGCAATATACTTTAACTGAGATGTCGGAAAACATAAACCATTACGTTGTCTTCCTTGTCCAACATCAACTCTTTTAGCATGTCATACTTAATGAGTGCTTCACAATCATAAAAGATGTCCAAGATAATATATTTATATGTGAACCCCTCTTTCCTTATCACTTCCTATTAATTGCAACGATGACCAAGACTACGTTCATCAACTCTCAACAATTTTTATGCCTCATACTTTCTATGTGTGAAGTTATCACTATCCATAAGATCGATATGAACTCTTTTATTCTTTCTACTTTCTCAAGATCATAGCAACATAGCAAAGCCCTTGACTCGACAATAATCTTTATTATAGATAGCACACGGACTCGATTACATAAAGAGATCACAATGCAAAACTCAAAACTACTTGATATCAAAACTTCAAACTACTAGATCAAAATACTACTAAAAGGATCGAACTAAATAAAGCGGTAAAGATAGGAGTGTGATGGTGATATGATACCGGGGCACCTCCCCCAAGCTTGGAAGTTGCCAAGGGGAGTGCCCATACCCATGTGATTATGTCCTCGGAGGTGATGGTGGTGGTGATGATGACAGTGGATAATCGCACATGGAACATAAAAGTTCCTCCAACTTGCGGATAATGCCCTTGAGCCCAGCAATATGATCCTTCAACAAAATATTCTCCTGTGTGAGATACTTGTTCTGTATGCGAGCTAACTCAATCATCTTGAAAGCTTCAATCTCTGTTGGAGTAAAGAGGTTGGGTAAAGGTTGTGGGATATCTTCTTCTTTCGCCGCCGGAGCTTGAACCTCCATGGCCTCTTTGATCCCTTCATCCTTGTTGATCTCTTCCGGTTCTTCTCTTTTCAGCTCTATCTTCATAAGCCAAGCATCCTTATCTTCATTGTTGGAGGAGGGTGAAGTCACGGTGCTCTAAATCTGCAACAGAAACAACTCGAAACGAAAACAGAGGATGTTTGCGTGATATGGTGGTCAAAACCTTCGGGAACATATATAATGAATTTTTACCAACCAAAATACGTAACATACAAGAAAACGGAGTCTGGGAGGCACACAAGGTGACCACGAGAAAGGGGGCACGCCCTACAGGGGGGGCGCGGCCTCCTCTCTCGTGGGAGCCTCGTGTCCCTTTCGGACTACTTCTTTCTTCCTAAAATTCTTAAATAATCCAAAACTGATAAAAATTGCCATTAGAGTTGTTTTGGAGTCGGTTTACTTACCGTACCACGTACCTATACCTTTTCGGAGTCTGGAACATTCTGGAAAGTGTCTCTTATGTATTCCTCAGGGGTTATGGTTTCAATAATATTAGTTTCAACATTGATAGGATTACCTGAAATATAATGTTTAATTCTTTCACCGTTTACCACCCTCAGATTTGTGCCTTCGAAGTTGTTGATTTTTATAGCACCAGAACGATAGACCTCCTCGATAACGTAGGGACCTTCCCATTTTGAGAGAAGTTTTCCTACAAAAAATCTTAAATGAGAGTTGAATAATAACACATAATCTCCTACGTTAAACTCACGCTTTTGTATCCTCTTATCATGCCAGCGTTTGAGTTTTTCTTTGAAAAGCTTGGCATTCTCATAAGCTTGGGTTCTCCATTCATCAAGTGAGCTAATATCAAATAACCTCTTCTCACCGGCAAGTTTGAAGTCATAATTGAGCTCTTTCATAGCCCAATATGCCTTATGTTCAAGTTCAGGAGGTAAATGACACGCTTTTCCATAAACCATCTTATATGGAGACATACCCATAGGATTTTTGTATGCAGTTCTGTAGGCCCATAATGCATCATCAAGTTTTTTGGACCAATTCTTCCTAGATCTATTCACAGTCTTTTGCAAAATTAACTTGAGCTCTTTATTGCTCAACTCTACTTAACCACTAGACTGCGGGTGATAAGGAGATTTGATTCTATGATTGACATCATACTTAGCAAACATCTTACGGAAAGCACCATGAATAAAATGTGAACCACCATCAGTCATAAGATATCTAGGGACTCCAAACCTCGGAAAAATAACTTCTTTAAGCATTTTAATAGAATTGTTATGATCAGCACTACTAGTTGGAATAGCTTCTACCCACTTAGTAACATAATCAACAGCAACTAAAATATGTGTATAACCATTGGAGGCAGGAAAAGGTCCCATATAATCAAAGCCCCAAACATCAAATGGTTCAATAACCAGAGAAGAATTCATAGGCATTTCTTGACGTCTACTAATGTTACCTATTTTTGACATTCATCACAAGATAAGACAAACTTACGAGCATCTTTGAAGAGAGTAGGCCGATAAAAACCAGATTGTAGTACCTTGTGTGCAGTTCTATCTCCAGCGTGGTGTCCTCCATAAGATTCAGAGTGACACTTACGTAGAATATGTTCCTGTTCATGCTCAGGCACACAACGTCTAATAATACCATCTACTCCTTCTTTATAAAGGTGTGGATCATCCCAGAAGCAATGTCTTAAATCATAAAAGAACTTTTTCTTTTGCAGGTATGTGAAACTAGGCGGTATATATTTAGCAACAATGTAATTAGCATAGTCAGCATACCAAGGAGCAGTACGAGAAGCATTGACGACCGCTAATTGTTCATCAGGGAAGCTATCATTAATAGGCAGTGGGTCATCAAGAACGTTCTCTAACCTAGACAAGTTGTCTGCAACGTGGTTCTCAGCTCCCTTTCTATCAATAATGTGCAGGTCAAATTATTGGAGCAAGAGAACCCATCTAATGAGTCTAGGCTTAGCATCTTTCTTTTCCATAAGATATTCAATAGCAGCATGATCAGTGTGAATAGTAACTTTGGAATCAACAATATAAGTCTAAACTTATCACATGCAAACACAACTGCTAAGAACTCTTTTTCAGTAGTAGCATAATTTCTCTGGGCACTATCAAGAGTCTTACTAGCATACTGGATAACATTCAATTTCTTGTCGACTCTTTGCCCTAAAACAGCACCTACATCATAATCACTAGCATCGCACATAATTTCAAAAGGTAAATTCCAATCAGGTGGTTGAACAATAGGTGCAGTGATCAAAGCTTTCTTCAGTGTTTCAAATGCTTCTACACAATCATCATCAAAGACAAAAGGAATATCTTTTTGCAATAAATTAGTCAGAGGCGTAGAGATTTTAGAAAAGTCCTTAATGAACCTCCTATAAAAACCGGCGTGACCAAGGAAACTTCTTATACCTTTTATGTCCTTGGGACATGGCATCTTTTCAATAGCATCAACTTTGGCTTTATCAACTTCAATACCTCTCTCGGAGATCTTGTGTCCCAAGACAATGCCTTCATTAACCATAAAGTGACACTTTTCCCAATTCAGGACGAGACTAGTGTCTTCGCATCTCTGCAAAACTCGATCAAGGTTGCTCAAACAATCATCAAAAGAGGATCCATAGATGGAGAAGTCATCCATGAATACCTCACAAATCTTTTCACAAAAATCAAAGAATATAGCCATCATGCATCTTTGAAAGGTAGCATGTGCATTACATAAACCAAAAGGCATACGTCTATAAGCAAAAGTACCAAAAGGGCAAGTAAATGTAGTTTTAGATTGATCCTTCGCTGATACAGGTATCTGTGAGAAACCAGAATAACCATCTAGAAAGCAAAAATGTGTGTGTTTGGATAGCCTTTCTAGCATTTGATCAATAAAAGGTCAAGGGTAATGATCTTTCTTAGTAGCTTTATTTAACTTACGAAATCAATTACCATCCTATAACCTATAATAATTCTTTGCGGGATTAATTCATCTTTATCATTAGGAACTACGGTAATACCTCCCTTTTTAGGGACACAATGGACAGGGTTTACCCATTCACTATCAGCAACGATATAAATAATACCTACCTCAAGGAGCTTTAGTATCTCCTTTATTACCACTTCCTTCATCTTGCGATTTAATCATCTTTGAGGATCTCTAACTGGTTTGGCATCTTTCTCCACTGAAATTTTGTGTTGACATAATGTGGGACTAATGCCCTTAAGATCATCCAGAGTTTATCCAATAGCAGCTCGGTGCTTCTTCAGAGTTTTCAATAATCTTTCTTCTTCTTTCTCTGAAAGGTTAGCACTAATAATAACAGGATATATTTGTTTTTCATCAAGATAAGCATACTTAAGATTATCAGGTAAAGGTTTGAGTTCAAACACGGGATCACCCTTGGGTGGAGGGGGATCCCCAAGAATTTCAACGGGAAGGTTATGTTTCAGCATAGGTTCCTGCTTAAGGAACACTTCATCTATTTCTTTCCTTTCTTTCAAAAACATATCATTTTCATGGTCTAGCAAATATTGTTCTAACAGATCAGTTGGAGGAACGGCAATGGAAGCAAGACCAATAATTTCATCCTTACTAGGTGGTTCCCTTTCACGAGGTTGTCTACTAAACTAAGCGAAATTAAACTCATGAGACATACCATTTATGCCAACAGTGACAATATTCCTTTCACAATTAATCCTAGCACTAGCAGTATTCAAGAAGGGTCTACCAAAAATAGTGGGACAAAAATCATCTTGCGGGAAGCAAGAACAAGAAAATCAGCAGGGTATTTAACCTTCCCACACAAAACTTTAACATCTCTAACAATCCCAATAGGTTTAATGGTATCCCTATTAGCAAGCTTAATAGTAACATCAATGTCTACTAATTCAACAGGTGCAATGTCGTGCATAATTTCTTTATGAAGATCATAAGGTATCGCACTAGCACTAGCACCCATATCACATAAGCCATGATAACAATGATCTCCTATTTTAACAGAAATAACAGGCATGCCTACAACAGGTCTACATGTCTTAGTATCAGGTCTAGCAATAGTGGCAGTCTCACCACAGAAAGAAATAACATGCCCATCCAAATCCTCATCCAAGAGATCTTTAACAATAGCAATACTAGGTTCAACATTAATTTGCTCAGGAGGTGTATAGGTCCTAGTATTACTCTTACGAACAACAGTCGAAGATTTAGTGTGATCTCTTATCCTAACAGGAAAAGGAGGTTTTTCAACATAAGCAGTAGGAACAATAGGATCACTATATGTAATAGTCTTTTCTTCGACTGTAATAGGTGCAACTACTTTCACTTCAACAGGAGGATTATATTTAAACCACTTCTGTTTAGGGAGATCAACATGAGTAGCAAAAGATTCACAAAAAGTAGCTACTATCTCAGAGTCAAGTCCTTACTTAGAGCTAAATCCACGGAAAGCATCGGTATTCATAAAAGATTTAACACAATCGAACTTAGGTGTCATACCTGACTCCTTACCATCGTCGGAACCCCAATCTTCAGAGTTGTGTTTAATTCTTTCCAATAAGTCCCATTTGAAATCAATAGTCTTCAGCATATAAGAACCAGCACAGGAAGTATCGAGCAAGTTGCGATTATCGAGAGAAAGCCGAGCATAAAAATTCTGATCATTTCCCGAGAGAGCTCATGATTGGGGCATGAATACAACATTGACTTAAGCCTCCCCCAATCTTGAGCGATGATTTCTCCTTCGTGAGGCCAGAAATTATATATGTAATTACGGTCACAATGAACAAGATGCATAGGATAAAACTTCTGGTGAAATTCCAACTTCAATCGCTTATAATTCCAAAATCTCGTATCATCACATAGCCTATACCATGTCATTGCATCTCCCTTCAAAGATAAAGGGAAGACCTTCCTTTTGACAACATCATCAGGAATACCTGCAAGCTCAAATAATCCACAAACTTCATCCACAAAGATAAGGTGTAAATCGGGATGCAATGTTCCGTCTCCTGCAAAAGGATTAGCTACCAGTTTTTCTATCATACCCGAAGGGATCTCAAAGTGAATATTTTCATAAAGTTCAGTAGGTTGAGGAGCATCTCTTTGCTCTTCTGGTTGGGGTGAAGATACCCCAAACAAGCCCCTCAAAGGATTAGTTTCCATAGTGACAAGTAACAGAAAATTTCAGCACACTATATAAATGTTTCCTTACCAAGTTCCACTCACCAAAAGCGCTACACTCCCCGGCAACGGCGCCAGAAAAGAGTCTTGATAACCCACAAGTGTAGGGTATCTATCGTAGTCCTTTCGATAAGTAAGAGTGTCGAACCCAACGAGGAGCAGAAGGAAATGATAAGCGGTTTTCAGTAAGGTTTTCTCTGCAAGCACTGAAATTGTAGGTAATAGATAGTTTTGTGATAAGATAAATAGTAACGAGCAAAAAGTAAATAAAGTAAATAAATTGCAGCAAGGTGGCCCAATCCTTTGGGTCGAAACGGGGTCCTGTTGATCGGGAGGGGTGTGGCGTACCACAAAACGGACGAAACGAACTTCTCTTTGACCTCCTACGGTCTAAATGGGGGTCTTGTTCATCGGGAGGGGTGTCGCGTACCACAAAATGAGACTCCACGGGCTACTGTTCATCCACCATCTACTACCTCGCTCCAGCCTCCACGGGCTATTGTTCATCCACCGTCGACCTCCTCCAGCCTCCACCTTTGACTGTTCATCCAAAGCGTCTCCCTCCTGCCTCCACCAGCTACTATTCATCCACGGGCTCCTGTTCATCCAGCCTCCACTGGCTACTGTCCAACCAGCCCTCCACGGGCTACTGTTCATCCAGCCCTCCACCGGCGACTGTTCAACCAGCCCTCCATGGGGTCCTGTTCATCCACCCCAACCAACTCGATCGGGGTCCTGTTCATCCAGCGGCAACGACCTCTACTACCACGGGGTCTTGTTCATCCCCAGCGTAGTGTAGTGCATGTGGCGTTCCTATTGGGTGTGCGTGGAACACCCACCACACGCTCCACCGCCGCTGCCCGCCGATAGTTGTTGCCGACCATCGTTGCCGCGACACAACCGTCGAAATCCAGGGCCATCGCCTGCTTGCCGCCGTGGCCCGAAGGCGGGAGGTGGCCATCATGGCTACCACCCCACTATCAGTAACTGTGGCCATCACCCGCTCCGCCACCGCGGCCCAAAGGTGGGAGGTGGTGGTCGTGGCCGCCACCCCATCATCGGCCGCCATGGCCACCAGCCGACCGTCGGTCGCCGGGATCACCACCCACTCCGCCACCGTCGCCCAAAGGAGGGAGGTGGAGGTGGAGGCCCGCACATGCGTGACCTTGTGCGCTACATCGAGTTCCTGCAGGAGGAGGAGGAGTGCCTCGTCGAGCACACAAAGAGCCTTACAGCAGCCGTGGCCGCAGCACACACCGACGCAGAGGCGAGGAATCAGGAGATCTACGAGCAGTCCAGCCGCTTCAAGAGGGGTCATATGGAGCGGCAGAGGGTGTTCGAAGTGAGCCTCGCTGAAGGCGCAGTAGCGGCATGCACCATATTGTAGTTGTCCAGCTCATTAGTAGGATCCTCCCCCTCTTCCTCTTACTAAGCGTGCTCAGCAGAGGAGAGGCTGCCGGAAGTAGTACAAAGCCCCTCTATAGTAGTAATAGTATTTAGGGGCTATTTTGTTCAGTTCATCGGACTATAGATGAGGTGGAACTGTACAACATACTTAAAATTAGCTAGTATATAGAGTTGAACTAGCTATTTCAATTCGTGGTTGGCAACAATTGGGGAAAAGTTTGGTTGGTTCAGCTGTCGAGTTGAACTGTTTGTATAAATTAAGAATGGATGTTTAATCTATGAATGAAATCTATGCCTAGTTACTGAATTTTAGTTGCAAAAATTAGATAGTGATAGTGATTTAGCTGCATATTTTGACAAATTGCAGTGTTACAAGGATTGACAAATTGCAATGTTACTAGATCAACAAATGTCAATCTTTCTAGTTTGACAAATGGCAATATACCCAATATGACATATGCAAAGCTTACCAAATTGTCTGTACGTTGTTGCACACGGGTCATCCGAAAAAACCGTTTTCGTTGAAGGGAGGTACAAATCCTGCTTGCCAAATTTTCTCTTGGCTTATCGTCGAAGTCTCTCTTTGAATACCTTATTCAATCTGAACGATTTATGTTGAAGAGATGCACAAATCCTGCATGGCGAATTTTCCCTTAGCTTACTGCGGAACACCATAGCTCTCACTTTGAATATAGGTGTTCTATCTAAAACGTTTGCGATGAAGAGCTGCACATATCCTGCTCGGCATATTTTCCCTTGGCTTACTGGGGAAGCTGTCTGTTTACATACGGGTGTTCTATCTAAAACGTTTGCGATGTTAGAGTGGCAGCTATTTGTTTCCAAATGCCTTTGATGTCTGTTATTCGAGTGCGCCTTCTCTCAAAATGGACATGAAAAATACCACAGCATGTCGGGTGCCATGCCATGATAGCATGCCAAGTTTCATGAATTTCAGACGAGTTTTGGATTTACTAGAATTTAAAAACAAAGTATCTCAAAGTTTTGCCGGCAATCAACAGTGCCCTGGTGTTTGAAATTCATTCCCATTTCTTGCATGGGACCTAAGCATGCACCCAACATCACAGATTTGATTTTCCAACCAATTTATATGCACTGGAGCATGTGCATGTAGTTCATATTTGAATTATGCACATAAAATGCCTAGAAAACCCAGTTAATGTATAAAAATGTGCAAAAGAACCCCAAAAAGTTCCAAAATTTAACACAACACTCCTGTTTTTGTATGTTGACACTAGAAACTTTTTGAAAGCAATAAGAGGCAACGGATATTGTTTTGTCCACGAAGGTGGCACGTTCCCTGCCGAAACCATCAGGCTTGTTGTGAGAAGCTCTGGTTTGTGAGAAGCTTATACCCAGACCTGCCCCAAATGGGACAAAAAATTTACCATGACATGTTGATGCCTCTCCATGATAGCATGCCAAGTTTCATGAATTTTAGACGAGTTTTGGATTTACTAGAATTTAAAAACCAGGTATCTCAATGTTTGCGGTCGAGTGATGGTGGCGGGGTGTTTGATATTCATTCCCATTTCTTGCTTGGGACCTAAGTATGCAACCAAGGACACAAATTTGAATTTTCAACCAATTTATATGCATCAGAGCATGTGCCTGTAGTTCAAATTTGAATTATGCACATAAATGCATTGAAAACTCATTTAATGTATAAAAATGTCCAAACGAACCCCAAGAAATTCCAAAATTTAACACAACACTCTTGTTGTTCTATGTTGACACTAGAGAAAAAATTGAAATCAAGAAGAGGCAACGGATATCATTTAGTCCAGAAAGGTGAAACGTTCCCTATGGAAACCATCAGGCTTGTTGTGAGAAGCTCTGGTTTGTGACAAGCTTATATCCAAATCTTCCCTGGACAAAAAATTACCATGGCATGTTGATGCCGCTCCATGATAGCATGACAAGTTTCATGAATTTCAGACAAGTTTTGGATTGACTAGAATTTAAAAACCAAGTATCTCAATGTTTACGGCCGAGTGACGGTGGTAGGGTGTTTGACATTCATTCCCATTTGTTGCATGGGACCTACGAATGCAACCAGGGACATAGATTTGAATTTTCAACCAATTTACATGGATTACAGCATGTGCATGTAGTTCAAATTTGAATTATGCACATAAGTGCATTGAAAACTCAATTAATGTATAAAAATGTCCAAACGAACCCTGAAAAATTCCAAAAATTTAACACAACACTATTGTTCTTCTATGTTGACACTAAAGAAAAAAATTGAAATCAAGAGGAGGTAATGAATAACGTTTCGTCCAGAAAGATGAAACGTTCCCTACCGTAACCATGAGGCTTGTTGCGAGAAGCTCAGGTTTGTGAGAAGCTTATACCCCAACCTGCCCCAAATGGGACAATATTTTTACCACTGAACGTTGATGCTGTTACATGATAGAATGTCAAGTTTCATGAATTTTAGACGAGTTTTCGATTTACTAGAATTTTAAAACCATGTATCTCAATGTTAGCGGCCGAGCGACGGAGGTAAAGGTGTTTGACATTCATTCCAATTTCTTGCAAGGGACCTAAGGTTGCAACCAAGGACACACATTTGATTTTCAACCCGTTTATATGCACTGGAGCATGTTTGAATTATGCACATGAATGCATAGAAAACTCAGTTAGTGTATAAAAATGTCCAAGCAAACCGTGAAAAATCCCAAAAATTGCACAACACTCCTGTTATTCTATGTTGACACGAGAAAAAATTTGAAAGTAAGAAGAGGCAACAGATATTGTTTCGTCCCCCAAGGTGGCACGTTCCCTACCGAAACAATATGGCTTGTTGTGAGAGAAGCTCTAGTTTGCGAGAAGCTTATACCATAACCTACCCCAAATGGAACAATATTTTTTTACCCCAGCATGTTGATGTTGTTCCATCATCATGGTTCTCCCTAGAAGAGTCGATGGCTCCCCTCTCCTCTCCTTCAACTCCCCTGAGCTCCTCCCCCTCCTCCTCTCCTGTGCCCTCCTCCGTCCGGCAGTCGTGGCTTGCCCTCCGATCTGTTCCCCCTCGTGCTTCTCCTCCGTCTCCGGTGCCGTCTGCTCCGCTCTCCGTTGCCCCCCCTTCTTCCCATGGCCCCCTCCTCGCCCTTCTTCCAGTGGATCTGGATCTGGCAACAAGTTTTGGGCTCTATCGTCGGATGGGGGCGAGGATTCTGATTCTGACTCTGACCTTTCCCCTCCTGTTTCGGTCCCCTCTCCTGCCATGGCACCGCCGCTATGTTTGTTGCCATCGGGGCGGGCCAGGAAGTTTGCCCCAGGTGGGAGCGGCCGGCCGGTCTGCTCGGATGCTGTGGCCGGATCTTGCTGGTTCCAGGTTCGGTGTGGCCGTCGATGGTGTCGTTCGGGGATGGCCCCCTCGCCGGTCCACGCCATCCTTGGATATGTTGTGCTGCATGTTGTTGGCCCGGCCTGTTCGCCCCTCTCCTCTCTGTCCTCGTCACTGAAGGGCAGGCATGGCAGGTTGCCACTGTTGGCGGTGACGGCTGCTCCTCCAGCTCCTGGAACCCTAGATCGAGATCCTGGTTAGGAGGCTGGGTGGCCCCCTGCATGATCCTTTCTGCCCCTTCCTGGGCCTTCCCGCCCTATTGGGCCGCCTTTGCTTTCGTCCACGTGTGACTTCCCCCCTTATCCATTCTGGGCCCTGGGCCTCTCTTGGCCCAACCGCCCCCTCCCCCTGTGTTGAGCCCAGCCTGCGTGGCCCTTCCTGGCCTAGCCAGCTCTTGCTATATATGGGTGCGCAAGGGTGCCTCCCCCCATTCCTAGGGTTTCATGCTTCTCTTTCAGATCTGTGTCGCTCTCGTTTCCGCATTCCCACCTACTGCAGATCTCTACCCCTCCTCCTCTCACCCTCTCCTTCGTGGCCGTGGTCACCATGGATCATTCCCGTGGGTCCTCGAGCGAGGCCGTTTTGGGCTAGAAGCAGCGGCGGGAGGGTACTGGCGATGGGGAGGTGGATCTGGAGCTCAAGGCGTCCCTCAGCTCAAAGCTTGAGGCCGAGCAAGCGGCTCGGTTGGAAGTGGTCCGCGACCGTGAGGCCTGGGCAGCGGGGCCCGAGTTGCTTCAGAGGTACGAGCGCGCTTGGTTGGCAGTGGCGGCGGCGGCGACGACGGTGGCTTCTGGGTCGGAGGCCCCCGGATCGGGCGGATCTGGGGCCGACCCCTAGGAGGCCGCGGCGGCTGTTGGCGGCGCCGGTCCTGCTGCTTGTCCTCCTCCTCCGCCTCCTTCGCGTGGCCCTCTTTCTCTGGCTCGCAGTGGCGGCCGGCCTGCTGGCGCCTCGTTGGGGCCCGGCGGCTGCCAGAAGAGTCACGGGAGCGCTGTATCTGGCTCTTTTGTTCATCGTTCTCCGATTTTCGGTCTTGGCTCCTCCTCCGCTGCCTTGGGAGATGGGATCCTGCCCCCTCCCCCTCCTTTGTCGGCTCGTCCGCCCCCTTCACTTTCCCAACCACCAAACCCTAGCCTCACGTGCTTCGCATGCCATCAGCCCGGCCACTTTCAGTCTCGCTACCTCAACCCACCCTTCTGTCTGATCTGCAGAGAAGATGGTCATCTCACGGTGTATTGTCAAAACCACAGCAAGCTTGCTTCCTTCATGCTTTTCGATCAAGGTCTCACTGGTTCTTTTTATGCGCTCGATGGCGAGACCCTCAGGTGGCGGTGGCCCCTACGCTCTCTAATGCTGCCATCATTTCCATCAAAGACCACAAAATATCCTCCCAGACCCTCCTGGATGAACTCAAACTTTGGCATGACAGAGGCTGGGACTGGCAGATTCGGCAGCTCTCTGACTTTGACTTTGATGTGGTCTTTGTCGGCGTTCTGGGAACGGGGGTCCCCAGACTTGCCTGCTTGCGGCCTGCGGCGTGTCTCAAAAGGGGGCCCAGCACGGCCCATCTTCATAAACACAAGCTCAAGACCCTCGCGAGGGGCCAAGCCTCGCGGGGCGGATGACAAGGAGCTTCCTCAGGCACGGCCTCACCAGGCTGTCTCATGAGGAGGCGGAGAGTTCAAGGTTGGGTACCTCACGAGGTGCCCATGACGCAAGCCATGACGACCAAGGGCGCCAGTCGGGCGCCAGCCCGCGCAGTGTCCTCTTTTCCTCTTTGGTGCAAAGGGAGCAAGCGCAGGCAAGAGCATCAAGCAAAGGTATCCACTTCGGTGCAACAAGACCAAGACCAGCCCAACGGCAGGAAGGAAGTCATTGTGGATCCCAAGCAGGCGTCATACTAGAGCCTTTGACAGGCGAGGACCAACTTTATTCAGGATAAGTGTACCCGATGTTCCCCTTCAAAATGGCCAATTGTTGGCGCCCTTCCCACTCAATATTTGGGAAGAGTCCCAGGGCCTTTGCCTATAAATAGGACTAGCCGCCCCCAGGGTAGAGGCATCTGGATCTGTACCTAAATCGAGAGAGAGAGAGAGAGAGAGAGAGAGAGAGAGAGAGAGAGAGAAGGGCGGCTGAACTCCTCCTAGCAGTTCATTGTCCCAGCCAAGAACAGACCCTCGCGAGGCTGTTCTTCCTTGTATTGTTCATCATCAGCCCAAAAGGCAATCCACCACACCACACACTGGAGTAGGGTATTACACCACAATGGTGGCCTGGACCAGTATAAACCATGTGTCTCTTGTGTTGTTCCTTTCGTAGTTTAGATCCTAGCGAGTCGGCGAGGAGCAGGTAGGTAGAGGGCGAAATCTCTGCGCACACCCCAGTGTTCGAACTACAAGGGTCTGCCGGAACCCGAAATCTGACATTTGGCGCACCAGGTAGGGGTGCGCCGGAATTCGTCTTCCATCGCCCGTTCTTCTTCGACCATCGCATCCATGTCTGACGCCCGTCGGGCTCGCGCCGAGCGCCGAGCCGCCCTCGCTTCCCGCGTCGCCAAGACGGCTCCTGTCGGCGGGCGCCCTCGTTGTTCCCCGTCACCTGCCGTCAACGCCACCACCCGCCCGGCGGGGAACGAGCAGCAAGCATTGTTCCAGCATCCCTCCGTGAGGCAAGACGGCCGCGCTGCTACACCCTCGCTCACCCCAGCTGGTTCTTCGTCTCGCACGTTCCGCGCACCCATGGAGGCTCGGGCTGTGCTCATCGCGGCAAACAAGCTCGTGCGCTACCGTCCCGTCGGTGACATCTACGAAGAATGGCTCGACCGCGTCGCCGAGCTCGTCCGTGCCGTAGGGGGCTCTCCTGCGTCGTCCATCCTGCTGCACCGCACCCCGCCCTGCGCGGGTGATGAAGCTCCGGGGGCGCCTCGGCCGCCTTCCCCTCAAGAAGGCACCCTGGCCCCAAGGCGCGTGGCCCCTGGGCGGAATTCGCTCCGTCAGGCGCCAGCGCGGCAAGAGCAGAGCTGCCAAGAAGTCCCTCGCCCGCAAGAAGCTGCCCGAGTGCTCCCTGCTCCGGCTCGTCGCGACCACGCTCCTGCTCTAGCACGTGAAGACCCCGCGCTGCTCCCAGCTGCCGCGCATGGGGACCCGCAGGACCAAGCTCTTCGTCACCCAAGGCCCCCCGTGGCCACAGCAGGCTGCCGCGCCTTCACCACCGAGATGCGCAGCGTTGCGTGGCCCTGCAAGTTCAAGCCAGACCTACATCCTCGCTACGACGGTACGGCTGACCCCACAGAGTTCCTCCAGCTCTACGAGCTGGGCATCGAAGCGGCCAACAAAGACGAGAAGGTCATGGCGAACTGTTTTCCCATGGCGCTCAAGGACGGGGCCCGCACCTGGCTCCTGAACCTGGCTCCAGGCACGATCTTCTCCTGGGACGAGATGCGCACCCGCTTCATCGCCAACTTCCATGGTACTCGCGACCGGCCACCCGCCGTGAGCGACATGTGCTGCTTCAAGCAGCAACCAGGGGAAACCCTGCAGAAGTACATCCAGCGCTTCAACAGCGCACGCCTCAAGATTCCCAAGGTGACCAAGGAGGCCATCATCTCAGCCTTCTCTGCCGGTGTGCGTGACGTCAAGATGAAGGAGGAGCTGGCGATGCATGAAGACATGTGCACCTCCTTGGAGCTGTTCGACTTGGCGACCAAGTGCGCAAGGGCTGAGGAAGGGTGTCTCTCCCTCCTCGAGCTGCCTGCTGCAGACCCAGAAGAGAAGAAACCCAAGGCCAAGGATGTGAAGCGCAAGGGGGCTGTCGTGCTTGCGGCAGAACCAGACACCAAGCGGGGCAGAGATCAGCCCGAATCTTCCAAGGGCAACCGGTACTACATGTACCACGACCTCCACACCCACAACACCAATGAATGCCAAGAGCTCCGAGCCATGTGTGAAGGAAAGATCGGCCGACGTCCCGACCGCAGCGACCGGGGCTACGGTCGAGGAGGAGGAAGGAACGCAGGATGTTGGGAAGACTGCGGCCCTCGTCAAGGGTGGCGCGACCAACCTCGCGAGGATCGCTGGCAGGACCCGCCTCGCGAGGGAGACTGGAGGGATTAGCCTCGCGAGGATCGCCCGCAAGGCAACGCAGGCCTCCCTCCACTGCCGCTAAAGCCAAGGAGAAATGAGGACCGTCAGCAGGATGAGGGGGCTGGGGGCTTCCAGGAGCCACGTGCGATCGCCTGCATCCTGGGTGGAGCTCAAGCCCCACCCTCTCAAGGCATCTTCAAGCAGTTCGCCCGCAAAGTAAATGCAGTCCTCCCCAAGCTCGAGGCCACGCACCTTCTCAGGTGGTCGGCGTGCACCATCACGTTCAGCTCAGCTGATCAGCTCAAGTGCGCGGCCACAGCCGAAGTCCTCCCGATGCTTTGCTCCCCAATCATCAGCAACGTGCTAGTCACTAGGACCCTCATCGATGGCGGGGCAGGGCTCAACTTCCTGTCCGTGGAAACATTCAACAATCTCCAGGTGCCCTACAATCAACTTCAGCCAACTAAGCCTTTCTCTGGAGTCACCGACGGCTCCACGGTCCCGATTGGGCAGGTCCGCCTCCCTGTCACCTTCGGGGCGCGCAACAACTACCGCACCGAGCTCATCGACTTCGACGTCGCCCACATTCACCTGCCGTACAACGCCATCCTCGGGTACCCGACGCTGGCCAAGTTCATGGCCATAACCCACCACGGCTACAATGTCCTCAAGATGCCAGGAAGTGGTAGAGTCATCACGGTGCCCTGCGAAGAGAAAGATGCGGTGTGCTCCCTGGAATGAGCCTTCCAGGCCGCATCACTTGAAGACCCGGATCGCGGAAGCAGGAGGCTTCCCGAGGCCGCCCCCAAGAAGAAGAAGACATCATCCGGCCCGGCCCCTCAGGAGGCAGGCCCCTCAGGTCCCGCGCCTGCTCAGGGAGAACCTCCTTCCATCGCATAGGGAAGCGCACCCGACGCCCCCCTCAGGAAGGGCTCAGGGGCTCTCCCCTGGAGGGCCGCCGACCTTGCCAGGGTCACGAGGGAGGCGCTCGAGCACCACTTGGAGGCGTGTTTCGAAGCACGTTTCCCTTAGGAAGGAGCAAGGCAAGGAGGGTCAAACCCTCAGGAGTTCGTCAGCAAGGCCATTCAGGAGCTACAGGAGTCAAGAGTCATGAGAGGCAGCCGCCGCTTACCCGCTATGGCCCCCCATCCAGGCGAGGATGGTGGGCTGCGTCTGCATCGACATACCAGGGCTCAACCGAGCCGCCTCTCAGGAGCGTCTCTGGCCCATGCAAGTGGGGTGCTGCGAAGGTCCGCCCCACAGCTACGTTCGCATGCCTTATGGCTTGCCGAACACGACCGCCGCGTACTAGCGCCTCATGAGGGCCATCCTGGAGGCTCAAGAGGTCAGGCGTTCCGCAGCCCTGGCGGAGATGGAGATGGTCCGCGAGGAGCCACCAGCGCCTCCGGAGCCTCCCGAGGCCCCTGGGCCTGGGGGCTCGTGAGGATCAGCTCCCGCAGCCCACCGAGTCTGCTACACGAACACCCCTTCGTCGTCAACACTATCAGGTGACATATTTCAAGTTTCGTTTCCAGCTGGGAGCGCCCTCAGGGATGCATCATTCCCAGTCTGCGTGGGTCCGTCCCTGCGGCGTGTATCCCTTTTGCTTGCATTCTTAGCTTACTTTGTTGGGGCGCCCCTCGGGCTGCATTATCCCCAAGTCGCTCGGGTCAGACCCAGCGGCGTGTACCCATTTTGCATTTATCTTCGGGCCATGCTTTTGACCCATCATGCTTGTTATTTGATGCCTGTCCATGGCACCTTTTCTTACTTGATGTCGGAAGCTTGCGCATTAAAGGGGGGGTACCTGAGCATCACGAGTCAGGGCTCCTACCGGCTCTCCAGCCCTCACCCTCTGGTCTTGTCCATGGCATCGCGACCTGGCATACAAGCGACGGCTGAGACTAGCTCGAGGGCCGGGACCTGAGGACGTAGAGCGTCGGCATCTAACCAAATTTGCAGGAACACATCACAGGTTAATGCCCGGTGCCAGGCGCAACCCGCCTTGGGGTAGGGCCCCGTGAGTCCCGCGCTGGCTCACGGGTGCCCCAATACACCTCGCCAGGCCATTCGTGCCTCGTCGCCTCTCCAAAGTAACTAATGGCTGACCGTCGCTTGTCATAGTGGACTTTTGCTCTTTTTGTGGTGGGTCTGCGGGATCCCCCAAGGAGAAGCGCCAGGCGAGGCCCTCAAGGCGTCCTCTTCACTCTCGTCCGCGCGAGCCGCTTGCGCGTTAAAGGGGGGGTACCTGAGCATCGCGACTCAAGGCTCCTACCAGCTCTCGAGCCCTCACCCTCTGGCCTTGTCCACGGCATCATGACCTGGCATACCAGCGACGGCTGAGACCAGCTCGAGGGCCGGGACCCGAGGACATAGAGCAGAAAGGGGAGCAGAGGCGAGAGGAAAAGAGGCACGCGGAGACCTCGCCAGGAAACCCCTCGCCGGCCAAAGCACGGACCTAGCGCCACACCGGGAAGCGTTTCCTGACCCTCGAGATAAGTCACTCTTCGAAAACACTAGCTATCGCAGCGCCGTCACCGCATCCAATGCAATCCCGTGTTAGCAATGTCACATTCCTTTCTCTCCAAACGATGGCTGCTTGAGCGCTAAAGGGGACCTCCTGAGCATCGCGACTCAGGGGCTCTTACTGGACCCCGGGCCGCTCACCTCCTGGCCTTGACCACGGCATCGCGACCTGGCATACCAATGACGGCTGAAGCCGCCTTGGGACCGGGACCTGTCAGCGCAGAGCACCAAGCCCTCGTGAGGTCCGAAAGGGAGAAACTAAGCTAAGACAGAATAAGCCTCTCGCACTGCTTCACGATGAGGACCATATTGATAAACGGAGCTACAGACACCTTACAAGCCCCCACGGGGTATACTCTTGGCTCCTCGCAGGGACAAAAGACACGTATCCTAAGGAGTCCTAACTACAGGAACCATTGCGGCAGACGCCATCATCAACAGTGGGCCGCCAGGCACCGGCGCCAACCCCATCCAGATCAGAAGCGGCGACGGCCTGACGAGCCCGCCCTGCTCCGGGAGCGGCGCAGACTCGGGGGCTCGTAGCTGTTGTCGCTCGTCTCCGGAGTCACGAAGAGCTCGGCGGAGTCGTTGGATCCTCCGGCGCCTCCGTCGCCTGAGGAGCTGCCAAGGGAGCGGTTAGCCGGCCTCGGCCTCGCCGTAGCGGGGTCCCGACCGCCTCTCCCGGGGCAGCACTCCAGCCGGCGCCCCTCCGCATCAAAGACCTTGAAGAACATCACCGAAGCACCATCATACTCCAGGTGGATCGCGAGGGCGCCCCTTGTCCTGCAGACCCGAGCGATCTCGCCCCAGCCTCGAGTCATGAAGACCTCGCCCGGGGCAACGACCGCGACCTCTGCCCCGGTCGCGAGGGTGCTGCAGCCGGCGTGCTGCAGCCAAAGCCCCAGGAGTTCCCCCTGCGGGATGATGGAGGCGAAGAAACGAGGAAGGCGAATCCAAGACTGAGGAGGCGTGGCGGCGTGAAGCACAAACTCTCGAGAGGAGCCCTCTGCGTGGACTCCAGGGGGAAAGATGCACACCTTCGTGACCCGCCGGCGCCGACGGCGGCACCGCCCGTGGCGTTCGGCATCAACTCCTTCAGAGCCCTCGATGTGGGCGTACAAGGGAAGCGGGAACCCTGGTGGTGGCCGCTCACACCAGGGCCTCAACACTTCCTGGCGGGCGCCCTCGCCCCGATGGCAGAGGGCTAGCCGTTTCTTCGGTGGAAGCGGGTCAGGATCCTCTCGGGGAGCCTTTCCCTTCTCTGCCGCAGAGAACCAGCGGATCGGAGCCATTGCAGCAAGACGGAGCAAGGACCGGGAAGAAGGAGAAGCAAGAAGAGATAGACTGGAAGGGCACGCGCCGTGCCGTACTTAAAGCCAGAGGAGACCAACCGCCGACCTCCACGATCGCAGGTAATCATGACCCGCTTTGCATGCAGGGACTTGTCAATTCGTGCAGTTGCCGAGGCGTCGTGGGGAAGTGGAGACGCCCACGTCCAATCAACCGCCACGCGGCGCCCAAGGCCGCAGGCTGTTAGGGCCCATGGTGTTTCGCACTTGCCCCTTCGCCTCTCTGCTCAGCCAAGTCCGGGCGCGCCTTGGGCCCGGGGGCTACTGTCGGCGTTCTGGGAACGGGGGTCCCCAGACTTGCCTGCCTGCAGCCTGCGGCGTGGCTCAAAAGGGGGCCCAGCATGGCCCATCTTCATCAACACAAGCTCAAGACCCTCGCGAGGGGCCAAGCCTCGCAGGGCGGACGAGAAGGAGCTTCCTCAGGCACGGCCTCATCAGGCTGGCTCACGAGGAGGCGGAGAGTTCAAGGCGGGGTACCTCGCAAGGTGCACATGACGCAAGCCATGACGACCAAGGGCGCCAGTCGGGCGCCAGCCCGCGCAGTGTCCTCCTTTCCTCTTTGGTGCAAAGGGAGCAAGCGCAGGCAAGAGCATCAAGCAAAGGCATCCACTTCGGTGCAACAAGACCAAGACCAGCCGAACGGCAGGAAGGAAGTCATTGTGGAGCCCAAGCAGGCGTCATCACCAGAGCCTTTGACAGGCGAGGACCAACTTTAGTCAGGATAAGTGTACCCGATGTTCCCCTTCAAAATGGCCAATTGTTGGTGCCCTTCCCGCTCAATATTGGGAAGAGGCCCAGGGCCTTTGCCTATAAATAGGACTAGCCACCACCAGGGTAGAGGCATCTGGATCTATACCTGAATCAAGAGAGAGAGTGAGAAGGGCGGCTGAACTCCTCCTAGCAGTTCATCGTCCCAGCCAAGAATAGACCCTCGCGAGGCTGTTCTTCCTTGTATTGTTCATCATCAGCCCAAGAGGCAATCCACCACACCACACACTAGAGTAGGGTATTACACCACAATGGTGGCCTGAACCAGTATAAACCCTGTGTCTTTCGTGTTGTTCCTTTCGTAGTTTAGATCCTAGCGAGTCGGCGAGGAGCAGGTAGGTAGAGGGCGAAATCTCTGCGCGCACCCCAGTGTTCGAACCACAAGGGTCTGCCGTAACCCGAAATCCGACAGTCTTCCCCTCCAAGAGCAGCATCAAGATGATCTCCTCTTGCTCCAGCTTTACCTTACCTCTCAACCAACTCGTGGTGTCTGTGAAGGCAGCTTCAAATGGTGCTAAACCTATCGCCTCTCTCTCGGAAACCTGGATCCTCATCAATGACATCCCTCCCACTCTACGATCTGCTGATTTTGTCATGGCCTTTGGGGTTCTGATTGGCAAGCCCATCATGGTGGACATGGAGTCTCTGTCTGTCCTTGGCCCTGTCCGTCTCAAGATCTTGGCGGTGGATTCCCTTTGCATTCATGGTTCAGTTGATATTTTCCCCTCGTCTGACGGGTTTCGGCTGCGAGTCCGCGTGGACGATGGCGCCAACCCCAACATCCCTTCCCCTCCCCCACACTCGCCAACGGAGAACCATGGCGGGGAGGCGATGATGCTGCCAACCAGAGCGGGGACTCACATCCTCGCTTTACCTCTTTGGAATGGGTTGTCATGGGATCGGAATCCAGGGATCTCTTCAAGGACAGTGCGCCACAGGGCAAGGAAGATGGAAAGGATACCATGGCTGATAAAGCTTCTGATCCGGTTGCTCTGACTGTTCCCCCTGCTGGTACCCCTGTCTCTGGGGTCTGCTCCAACCTGCCAGTTCGTTAGGGCTCTCCTTCTCTGACGGGCATCGAAGATTTCCCCGCCTCCCCTCCACGTGCCTCGGCTGGCATCATCCCCAAGCACAAGTCCTCTATCCAGAAGTTCTCGGCTCGTAGCCGGGCCTCCTAGGCACCAAGCTTTCAGCGGCTAGGCTTTGTCGTTGTCTGGATGATGATTTGGGTGATGTGGCGGGCCAGGCTTCCCCGGTGGCGGCGCACTCTACTTCGATTCGCTCTCCTTCCTCTACGGCGTGCAAGAGTGGTCAGCTTCGCGACTCCATGATGCGGGTGGCTGACAAGGCCGCCCACCGTGCGGCAACTTGTGATCTTCTGGCTTTAGGTACTCTTCCAGCCCACCCTTCGCCAGTCCCTTCTTATCCTCCTTCCTCCCCTGTTAGGCTTGTTCTACCTTCGTATTCGGATGATCACTTGACTAAAGTTCTTTCGGATGTGGGTATTTCGCTTGATCACAATGTTGGGTCTCCTTCGTCCCTTCTTGCTTTAGTTCGGGCCAATGAGGTGGCCCAGGCTACGATTGCCAAAGCTAAAGAGCTTGTGGTGGCTCCTCCTACTCCTCCGGTTGTGGCTGGGGGGGTTTCGGAGGGGGCGGTTCTTGCTAGTTCTGCTACCCCCCAAGTTGTTAAGAAGAAGGGTGTCCCTAAACGTGCTAAAACCTGCTTGTTACCCTGCAGGTCGAGCTTGCGTATTAAGAACTTGTCCTTCAAATGAAAGCGCTTTTCTGGAATGTTAGAGGTTTCGGGGCTCGGAGGCACCGGGACCAAATCAAAGACATCATCAGGGGTGCGAATATTGACCTGGTCAGTTTAGTTGAAACCTTTAAACCCTCCTTCTCTCCTCAGGAACTTTCTGCAGTTACGGGCGTCGACCGTTTTGACTGGAATTGTCTCCCCTCTTTGGGCCACTCGAGTGGTATTCTTATTGGTTCCAAATGTGACGTCTTTGATTTTGTTACCTTTGACCATGGTATTTTCTGGGCTAGCTCGGTTGTGATTCACTGCCAACTTAATACACTTTGGGAAGTGATGGTAGTATACGGCCTGGCGGATCATTCTCTTTCCCCCTAATTCCTGGATGAAATCTCTAATAAGGTCGAATCCTCCACCCTTCCCCTTCTAATTGGTGGTGACTTCAACCTGTTGTGGTACCCTATTGATAAGAACTCTAATAACTTCTCCTGGGCTTTGGCTGATGCTTTTAATGACTTCATTAGCGCTTGCGCTCTTCGTGAAATGCCTAGGGTCGGATCTAGGTTTACTTGGACTAATCATCATATTTCTCCTATTCATTCTGTCTTGGACTGTGTTCTGATTTGCCCGAGTTGGGATTCTCTCTTTCCCCTTGCGTCTCTCAAATCTAAGGCTATAGTTGGCTCAGATCATGCTCCACTCATTCTTGATGTGGGGCTGCACTGTGTGTCCTCTCCTCATCGGTTCCAGTTTGATGCTTCCTGGCTCCTAGTCGACAGTTTCCGTGATCTCCTTGGTTCTAGAATCGTCGCTCTTCTCTCGATTGATCGTCGCTCTTCCGGTCCCATGGATGATTGGCACTTCTGCTCGTACTCTTTACGCAAGTTTCTGCTAGGCAGGTCTCGTAATCACGTGGTGCAAGATCGCAGAGACAAAGCGCTTCTCATGGCTCAGATAGAGCCTTTAGACGCTCGGCCTGATTCATCTGGTCTGTCTGAGTCAGATTGGTCCTTGCGCTTCTCCCTTGAGCAATCTCTGGTGCAGTTGCACCGTCTCGCGGAAGCTTACTGGCGTCAGAGGGGCACGATCAACTGGATGCTTAAAGGAGACTCTCCTACCGCTTATTTTTTTGCCATTGCAAATGGTAGGCGGCGTAGATGCCTCATTGATAGTTTATTGATTGATGGGGTCAGGGTTTTGGACCAAGGTATCATCATGAATCACATTGGCCAATTTTTCTCCTCCCTCCTCTCTGCCAAACCTGATCAGGGATTCAGGTTAGCTCCTGCCTTTTGGGATCAAGGGGACAGGGTATCCCTGGAGGAAAACCATGACATTATGGTTCCTTTCTCTGAAGAAGAGATCTTTACCTCCATCATCAAAGCTAACCCTAACTCTGCCTCTAGCCTGGACTGCTTTTCGATCCCTTCCTTCAAATCTTTCTAGCCCCAACTTAAAAATCTAATCTGTGCGGTTATCCAAGGGTTTTGTTTGGGGACGGTGGACATCTCTAGGCTCAATTATGTGGTTATCTCCCTCATTCCTAAGATTAAGGGTCCAGAGCTCATTTCTCAGTTTAGGCCTATTGCGCTTATCAATAACTTTGCCAAATTCCCTGCTAAATGCTTGGCCACTCGTCTTACTCCTGTGGCTCATCGTACCCTCTCGCCTACTCAATCTACTTTTGTACAGGGGCATTTTATTCTTGATGGGGTCCTTTGCCTTCACGAGATCATCCATGATATTCACAAGTCTGGTAGTAAGGCTGTCATTCTTAAGC
Organism: Triticum timopheevii; assembly: GCA_963921465.1. Lineage (NCBI taxonomy): Eukaryota > Viridiplantae > Streptophyta > Magnoliopsida > Poales > Poaceae > Triticum > Triticum timopheevii. The sequence goes on along the minus strand of OY997274.1, from coordinate 362,104,520 downwards.
TAGATTTTGAAAAAGCTTACGATTCGGTTAGTTGGGGTTTCTTAAGGCAAGTTTTGTTAGCTAAAGGTTTTGATGGTGGTGTGGTTCATCGTATCATGCAGTTGGTCATGGGCGGCCACACTGCAATTTTGGTTAACGGGAAAGTCGTCAATTTTTTAAAAAACTCTAGAGGACTGAGGCAAGGGGACCTGGCCTCTCCAATTCTTTTCAATTTTGTTGTGGATGCTCTCGCTAATATCTTGTCTAGGGCAGCGGAGCCGGGCCACATTACTCATGTTAGCTCCCATCTTATTCCCCAGAGGATCACCCATCTTCAATATGCTGACGACACGATTATTATGGTGGAGTTTAGTGATCATGGCCTTGCCCACCTCAAATTCCTTCTGCTCTGTTTCGAGGCTCTCTCCGGTCTTAAGATTAACTTCTCTAAAAGCAAAGTCATTGTTACTAGTGTCCCAGATACCGAGGCATTGCGTGTTGCTCGCCTTTTGAATTGCTCCCTTGGCTCCTTTCCTTTCAAATATCCGGGTCTCCCTATTTCTTCCAACAAACTCCTTGCTAAAGACTTTACTTCCATGGTAGCCAAAGTGGGCAATCGCGTTATGCCCTAGAGGGGTAGATACCCAGGCTGGTAAAGTTTCCCTGATTAATGCCTGCCTTTCTTCCCTTCCAATTTTCCTTATGGGATTCTATCTTCTTTTGATCGGCACTCACGTTGGGTTTGACAAACATAGAGGTGCCTTTTACTGGAACGCGGCTGATAACAAACGCAAATATCGCATGATCAAGTGGGATTTGATCTGCAGACCCAAAGGCCTAGGGGGTTGGGTATCATTAATACTCTTGTCATGAACAAATGCTTGATCATCAAATGGTGGTGGAAGATCATGACCACCACCTCAGAAAAACCTCTCTGGCTCAACATTCTCAAAGCTAAGTATTTCCCTAACTCTAGCCCTATGTTTGCTCGTGCCTCCAAAGCGTCCCAGTTCTGGAAAGATATTATTAATCTTAGGCCTACTTTCCAAAGCCTCGTCAAGTTTGTTGTTCACAATGGCAGATCCACTAGATTCTGGCTTGATTGGTGGTGTGGCTCGACTACGTTGGCGATCGCTTTTCCTGTTCTTTTTCCTACTGTCCTGAGCCTAAGATCTCAATATTTGAGCTCTCTTCCAATAATTGGGACCTACAACTCCGTCGCTCTCTCTCTCTCTCTCTCCTGAAGAGTTGGTTGACTGGCAGCGCCTTGTTGCCTTCTTCCCTATGCTCTCGGAGGAGGAGGAGGAGGTGGTGTGGCCTCATTCTCCTTCTGGTCGTTTTTTGGTGAAATCGTTGTATGGTAAACTTATCTCGGGGTCAACCACTTCAAAATTCAAGTGGATCTGGAGGGCTTGTATACCTCCTAAGATCAAGATCTTTCTCTGGCAAGCTTCTCGCGGGCGGCTTCTGACTGGTGACCAGATCCGCAAACGTAATGGGCCTGCGTCTAATCGGTGCGCCCTCTGTGGGCTGAGAAAAGATACTATGCATGTTTTCTTCTCTTGTGTTTTGGCTAAATTATTCTGGTGCTGCATCAGATCTTGGTTGCATGTCGACGGGAGATCGTCTTCCTTCTCAGATCTTCGTCTCTTGGCTAATAATCTGCTTGGGGCCCATAGGAGAATTTTCTGGGTGTGCTTTGTTGCGATGTGCTAGCCTTTATGGACGACTATGAAAGTGCTAGTATCGACTAGAGGGGGGGTGAATAGGCGATTTTTATGAAAGTCTTCAAAACTTGGAAGTTTCGAAGACAAACAACAGAAACAACCTAATTGATATGCAGCGGAAGATAAACTACCCTAAACAAGCCATAGTCAAGTATGTAATGATGTGAAAGTACAGGACTAATAGCAGTAAGGTAGTAAGGATCAAGATGGAAGATAGTGTGAAGCCAATCAACGATAGTAGTCAAGCAATGAAGTCAAACAGATGAACAGATAAGCAATGACTTCATGAAGACAAACTTAAGTAAGGTTGGAAGGGATAGAACCAGTTGCTTGTTGAAGACACGGGATTTGTTGGACCAGTTCCAATTGCTGTGACAACTGTACGTCTGGTTAGGGAGGCTGAGATTTAACTCAGAAGACCGTGTCTTCACCTTATTCCCCTTGAGCTAAGGACACCCAGTCCTCACCCAATCACTCTGGTAAGTCTTCAAGGGAGACTTCCAAACCTTCACAGACTTCGTTCACCAGCAATCCACAATGACTCTTGGATGCTCAGAACGCGACGCCTAACCGGCTGGAGGATTCACAGTCCTCAAGTGTAATAAGTCTTCAGGTCACACAGACAGAAAAACTTCAGTGATGCCTAACACTCTTTGGCTCTGGGTGTTTGGGCTTTGTCCTCGCAAGGAATTCTCTCTCTCAAATGCTTCGAGGTGGGTTGCTCTCAAACGACAAAAGCCGTGCACAAACTCTGACCAGCCACCAATTTATGGTGTAGGGGTGGACTATTTATAGCCACTAGGCAACCCGACCTGATTTGTCCAAAATGACCCTGGGTCACTAAGGAACTGACACGTGTTCCAACGGTCAGATTTCAAACACACGCGGCAACTTTACTTGGGCTACAAGCAAAGCTGACTCATCCAGCTCTGGATAAGATTTGCTCTCATTGTCTTCGCTCGAAGACATAGGATTTGAGTTGAGCATCACTTCAGTCACTCTGACTTAGTTCACTTGGACCCCACTTAACAGTACGGTGGTTCCTATGACTCAACAAAGAAGAAAATGAAACAGCGAAACCACACAGTCTTCGCGCTCCAAAGTCTTCACACAATGTCTTCTCATGTCATAGTCTTCAATATGAATATCTTCTCTTACCACCATTGTCTTCAATGTCTTCATACATTTTTAGGGGTCATCTCCGGTAGGTAAACCGAATCAATGAGGGACACTACCTGCGTTATCCTGCCATTCTCACAAACGCATTAGTCCCTCAACCAACTTTGTCGTCAATACTCCAAAACCAACTAGGGGTGGCACTAGATGCACTTACAATCTCCCCCTTTTTGGTGATTGATGACAAACTGGTTGAAGTTTTCAACGGGGATAAATATGTGAAATTGTAAGGATAGGGAGTTGTCTTCATAAGTTGCAAGGGCTCCCCCTGAAGATGTGCATATAAGTAATTTGCTTTTGGATTTCAAATGCACATGGCAGGTTGTACTTGTGGAGATCCACTTTAACTTATGAAGATAATTCATCATGCATGAAATGATATAGCAATAAGAATGACATGCATAATGAAAAATGGACGTCTGCAGAATGATCTAAGTGCGGGAGTTATCATCGCAAATACGTAGCAGAAGTAGCAGACGACCATCAAGTTTAGGTGTTACAACTCAAAGAACCAAATGTTTCAAAACGCAAGAGTTGTAAGCACGCAGCAAAATATAATGCAACCGCTCATATGAACCCGCTTGAAGACTATCAACTCATACGCTTCTCCCCCTTCTGTCAGTAATGACCAAAAAGGTTTGAAGACATAGAGCATCTACTCATCAGGAATAGGTGAGGCGGCAGGGTTGTCGTCGTTGGTTGGCGGTGCAGACGAGCTTGGTGCAGTGTCGATGCGCGCAGTAGTAGTTGGAGGTGGTGAAGTAGCGTCATCTTCATCATCGATCACTCTGGCACTAACTGTTGCCGCGGAAGAGGAATATTCAGAGTCTTTAAGAGATGGAGTTCGACGCAGGGTAGCAGTCCTTGGAGGAGTGGAGTCGAACTAGAATCTTTCATTGAAGCCATCATCTTGAAGATCAGCTTCAGCACTGAGCAGAGTCAAACTCTTCCATGATCTTCGGCAAGTTTCATGAGCAACAAAGGCATTCTTGGTGGCAAGGTTGCGAATGCGATTGACATCCACCAAGAGGCTTTGCATTTGGCGCTTGAGCCAGAAATGATGCTTATCCTGCTTCTGATGAAGAGCCACAAGAAGATCTCAGTCATTAAGAACACGAGTACGCTTCCGAGGCCTTTGCGCAATGGTGCTTTCAGTGGCTTCAGTTGGCGCTCTGTGAGGCGGACGGGTGTTAACAGCTAGTGGGTAGAATCTTGTTGCTGCTTGAACACCTTCAATAGGCTGAGTGAAGCTTTGGTGCTCAATGTTCTGAAGACAAAGCGGCGTCTTGGCAGGGTCAGAGTATACAGCATCAACTGACATATCAACCTCTGGCAGAAATATGATATGATTGCGAGCAGAGGGCTGATAATTGACAGATGAGTGTCGCTTGATGAGGCGCATGACCCATGGAGCATAAAACTTCAGACCAAATAGGTAAGAGCCGGAAGCAGCAAGTTGCTTGATGAAGAATTCCTGAGTGTTGAAGCTGATGCCATTAAGCATATAGAAGACCAAAGTCTTCATGGCTCCTTCAAGCTTGGCCGGTGATGAGTGTCCCTTGACTGGCCATAGAGTTCACCTGATGATATGGTATATGGTGTGAGGCAGATACTCAAGGTCTTCAACAAAGAAATGTGTGGGATACTCAGCGTCAGATGGCAAAGGCTTCATCATGCTCAGCATCTGGCTCATATTGGGTTCTGGCTTGTGAAAGATGCTCTCCACAGCATTCCGGTGTAGCTGACAGGTAGCTGACAGTTAGGCTCATACAGTTCTCCAGGAGTGGCTAGCCCTGTAAGCTCAATGATATCCATAGCTTTGGCTTCATGATGAACATTTCCATTCATCCACTCGAGAACCCAAGTCTTGATGTCTCTGTAGTAGCCGCGAATGTGCAGAGTGGCATAGAATTGAAGCAATAGCTCTTCATTCCAATGTTCCTTGTCTGTCACAAAATGGAGCAGACCAGCATCACGAAAGCAGTCAAGTGCTTCTTCTAAGCATGGCAATCCAGCAATAGCTTCAGTGTCAAGGCGCATATGAGGGAAAATGCGCCCTTGATCATATAGCACGCATGAGTAATAGCTTCTCTGCTGATAGCTCCAGAACCGATCTGATGAAATCCTTGGCTTGGAGTAGGGGTTCTTGGCGCTGTCAAAGAAGGTATTGTGGCTCTTGAAGCCATTGGCATTGAATGACACGGGGAAGTTGGCAGTACCTGGAAACCTTGGCAACCAGGGCTTTGGCTTCTGGACCTGAGGCCGATGCTCAACATGATAGTCAAATTGGGGTCCTGAGGCGGAAGGTGGAGGCACCAGAATGGGCCATCGGACAGTGACAAGCTGACCGTGATCGTATGCTTGCTCAATAGTGTGAGGCCTTGGTAGCGGAACAGGAGCAGGGGCAACATCAGAGGATTCAGGATGCACAACAAGTGCTTCTGGAGCAGTTGTCATATTGGCTTCGGGTGCAGCATCCTCATGGGCTTCAGGTGCGGCATTCTCATGAGCTTCAGGTGCAGCATTCTCATTGACTTCAGGGGCAACATCCTCAGTGGCTTGAGATTCAGTGGCCACATTTGCTTCAGGCACAGTGGCCTCATTGGTTTCAGGCACACTGGTTGGTGCAGGCTCCACATTGGCGTCAGCCATGACTACGTCACTGGCTTCATTGGCATTGGTGGTGGCAGCCTCAGCATTTTCAACCTCCTCTTGACGAACAGGAGGGTCGGGCACAGGCACGTTCAAATCATGAACTGCTTCTTCTTCAATCGCTGGGGGAGTTGGTACACGAACTTCTTCTTCTTCATTTTCTTCGGCTGATGCAGCCGGAATGTCGTCAGCAGCATGTGCTTCAGACACGGAGACGTTCACTGTTGGAGCTGGTTAAGAAAATACTTGCCGTACAACAGGTGAACGTTGCACTTCTCCTTCAGGAACGCTCGACAGAGGGACTTCAGGCCTTTGTCCTCTGCGAAGCCTGCGAAGCGCTGGCTTCAAGTTAGGAGATGGAGTTGGCTGAGCCTGAAAGTCTTCATCCTCTTCTTGCACTGGGGGTGTAGCTTGTTGTTGTTGTTGGGGAGTACTGGGGGAGTCTTGTTGTTGTTGTGGGTGATCAGCCCACGAAGCATCCTGAGCAATTGGCGTCAATGGACGACCAATGTTGATGAGTTCGCTGTTCGTATGAACAGGCGATGATACCACTTGATGTTCGATCTGAGGAAGAACTTCATCATCATTTACATTGTCATCTTGACCAATGTCTTCAGCAGCGTTAGGTTCAGCTGCTGGAATATCTTCAGCTTCATGAGCCTCTGTGGTAGCAGGCTCATGGACAACCATTCTTCGTTCCTGATGTACTGATACAGGGCGAACCACGGAAATGGGTTCAACGACTAAGGGCTCTGTGGAAGCAGCCCTAGTCTTCTTGGTCTTGCGCTTCTTCTTGGAGGGAGCGGCATCAGAGGCTTCAGTATGCTTTCTCTTTCTGGCGTCAGCCTCGGCAGCCTTTGTCTTCTTCAGTTCTGAAGCGGTTGTGGTGACCTTTGGCTTCGAGCTAGTCATGCTGCTCAGGAAGATAATGCGAGGGGCTTCTTGGCTTGAAGGCTCAGGCTGTTCAGCAGGGTGCTTCTTCTTCCTCTTTGCAGCCATCCTGGGGTCAATGCCTGGACGGCCAAGGGACTTGCGCTTCTCAGCCTCCTTGTAGGCAAGCACACACTTATCAGCCAAAAGTTTCATGCGTTCTCGAGAGCCCTGAGCTTCTTGGCGTTTCTTCAGAAAAGCTTCTTTAAGCTCATGTAGCATGACCTTGAAGTTGCGGACGTCTTGAACACTCAGATTGGCCACATGCTTCTTGAATTGAGCCTTCTCAAAATCAATCTTGTTTTTGAGCTCAGCGATGCACTGAGCGAGAGCTAGCTCAGAAGCAATGGCGCCATTGAAGGCGACACTGAGGCCAATTGGGAGTTGTAAATCTTCAAAGCTGACGTTGGGGGTGTCGAACCACTCATCAATGAAATTGTGAATGATGGCCACATCAAAGAGAGGCAAGTTGCTAAAGATTTCTGCTTCTTCTTTGCTCTTTATCGGCTGCTCAAGAGCATCATCAGCAAGATCTTCATCACTTGATAGATCGATGGGTTCTTCACGCAGAATTGCGGCAGGAGTCAAAGCTCTTTGATCAGCTGGTCTAACAAGTTGCTTTTTCTTGTCCGTTCTCTTGGAGACACGGGACAGATCTTCAGATTGCACACTAGCTTCAGGAGGTGCAGTGGCCAGTGGCTTCGCACATGAAGTCTTTGGAGGTGCAGCTGAGGTAGAAGCCTTGGACTTCTTTTGCTTCTGCGGCTTTGGAGGAGGAGCAGGGGCTTCATCAGAGTCAGCACCATTGTCAGAATGATCTACTCTGGCGCCTTGGACCATGATGTAAGTGATGAGGCCGTCAAGGTTGGCATAGGGGCCAATGACATTGGGATTAGCTTCACAGGAGCCGTCAGCACGGGGAGCAGAGGGATCTGGGTTGAAGTCCAAACCCAAGGACTTCTTGTTCTTCTTGGCCGAAGCCACAGCAAACTGATAGTTGCGCTTGAAGAGCGAATCTTCACGACACCATAGTAGTGAAGTGGGATCTGCGTTCGCTGGCTGTGGCCCGCGGACCATACAAGGATAGAAGCCTTGTTCAATGGCTTCAGCTCGGCTCTTGGGTTGAAGCCCTCGATAGAGGATATCACCCCACGGTCTCTTGATGGCATGCTTCTCTACATATTCCTTTGTCACAAATCTGTACTTGAACCACTCCTCAGCCCAATAGCGTCGAATCCATTGGATTCGCGTCTTCCTCTGATGATAATTTTCTTCTGGATCTATCTTATAGTTCTGCTAAATCATCAGGCAGATCTTCGATGTCCCTTCCTTGCTGATTTTTTTGTTGCCATGAACTTCAAGCTGAAAGGCTTCAATACGTTCAAAGGCTTCAGAGATTTGCGCTTGCTGGTCAAGCAAGAACTGGCTTCAGGAGAATTTATATGATGCTGCAAGTATTCTGCAAACGAATGCAGACTATGAGAACCAAGGGATTCTCCTACGGACATGTACCTGTGACAGCATTAGAGATGCGAGGGAAGGGGAAGAGGTCATATGCATTCTCAGAAGATTTTGAAGATAAATCAGTTTGAAGACATTGACCACATGTTGCGAAGACATTCACTTATATAGATGAGTTGGTTCCAGATTTGTACCAATCCGTGAATAAGTACAAGTGAGGAATCAAACTAGTAGAAATCTAAGTGAATCGACTAAGCAGTATGAGATGCAGACAGAATAGATCTAGCTTTGAATAGACAGAAACTACTTTCGGTAAACAGGATGAATCTTGAAGATCAAAAAGGTGGTAAAAATAGAGTTATAATTACCGCACGAAGAACTGCTAGATGGAGAGGAATAGGAGACCAAGCAGTTCAGCCCACCGTGCCCTAACTTGGTGACGGAGGACACCTACGGCGACGGCAGAGAGGACGATGTCTGCGGCCAGCGTGAGGACGGCGTCGGAGAAGTCGTGGTAGCTAAGCGCTTCGTCGCCGGCGTCGTCGCGAGCTAGCGGTGGCGCTAGGGTTTTGACGGAGGTGGAGAGGTGGAAGAAGTATTTCTTTACCGCAGGGGGACAGGTATTTATAAGTAGGTGAGAGACATAGCGCAATTACGCTGGTGCCCCTGGCGGTTCACATCTGAGGGGCACGTGGCAAGCATGCAACACCCTCAGGGTTGTCCCACGTTCCCACACCCGCCAGGCATGTCGGAGAGTTGTTCCGGCTTCTCCGGATTTCAATAGTAAAGATAAGCCATTAAAAACATATTTAATGTTTGTCTCTTTGCCTTCTGCTGACTAGGACGCAGAGAAGACATTCGACAGTTTCAACAGAATGCATATGATTTGGACAGATAGATTTTGAGATAGTAAGCATAGAGAGGTTAGGGTCCGATCACATTCACTTAGTTCAAAAGATCCAATCTTGAAGACATAGCTATAAGTGAATGTTGTAGAGGACAGAACACTAGTATATATATATATATCAGAAAGCAATCAAATCATCATAGTGCAGAAAGTCATGAAGACAAATTGAAACTGAAGCCAAACCAAATGCGAAGTCATTGCAATATAACACCTTGAGTGAAACACTTCAAACAAGAAAGTTGGTGGTGGCGTTACCCACCGTATAGGAAGTATTAGACCCAGACACGGCGCACAATTATCGTGGCGCTCCGAAGTCAAATTCCATGTTAATGTATTCACACTCAGAGTGTAAATCTTCATTGATTGAAGATATACATTACTTTGTGTGTTGCACATCTAAGTCATCAACATGCATAAGTGTTAGGATGTGTGCCTGATCACATGACATTAGAGGATTCTAAGATATTTAGCTCACACCATAACTTGCAAAACTTTTTCTCATCCAAGGGCTTTGTGAAGATATCTGCCAGTTGCTCATCAGTGTTGACGTGAATGATATCGATATCTTTCTTCATAACATGATCTCTGAGAAAGTGATGACGAATTTCAATGTGCTTTGTCTTCGAGTGTTGGACTGGATTGTTGGCTATTTTGATGGCACTCTCATTGTCGCAGAAGAGAGGTACTTGTTTCAGGTTGATGCCATAATCCTTGAGAGTTTGCTTCATCCATAGAAGCTGAGCACAACAGGATCCAGCAGCAATGTATTCAGATTCAGCAGTTGAGAGTGATACACAGTTCTGCTTCTTCGAAGACCAACAGACAAGTGATCGTCCCAGAAAATGGCATGTGCCAGATGTAGACTTGCGATCCACCTTGTCACCAGCATAATCAGCATCCGAGAATCCAACCAAATCGAATCTTGAGCCCTTGGGATACCATAATCCGAGAGTTGGGGTGTAAGCCAAATATCGAAGAATTCGCTTCACAGCTAAGTGATGCGATTCCTTTGGTGCCGCTTGGTACCGAGCACACATGCAAACACTAAGCATAATATCTGGCCTAGATACACATAAATAAAGCAAAGAACCAATCGTGGAGCGGTATACCTTTTGATCGAACTCTTTACCATTGTCGTCGGGACCAAGATGGTGCTTGGCTGGCATTGGCGTCGTGTAGCCTTTGCAGTCTTCCATTCCAAACTTCTTCAGACAATCTTTGAGGTATTTCTCTTGAGATATGAAGATGCCATTCCTCTGCTGACGAATTTGAAGACCAAGGAAGAACTTCAGCTCACCCATCATGGACATTTGATATTGCTCTTGCATCATGTACCCAAACTCATCACTATACTTCTGGTTGGTGCATCTGAAGATTATGTCATCCACATATATTTGGCACACAAACAGTTCACCATCATATGTCTTCGTGAAGAGAGTGGGATCGAGGGATCCGGGTTTGAAGCCTTTGCTCTTCAGGAAGTCTTTGATTGTATCATACCAGGCACGAGGAGCTTGTTTGAGGCCATACAGTGCCTTGTTTAGCTTGTACACCATATCAGGATGTTTTGGATCTTCAAAGCCAGGTGGTTGTGCGACATATACTTCTTCAATCTTGCCATTGAGACATCCATTTGATATAGCAAGATATTGTGATGATTTGCGTAGGCTAGCTGTATGCGAATAGCTTCAAGCCTAGCAACAGGAGCAAATGTTTCATCAAAGTCAATTCCTTCAACTTGAGTGTATCCTTGAGCTACAAGACGTGCTTTGTTTCTGACGACTTGACCATGCTCATCTTTCTTTTTCGATATATCCATTTTGTTCCAATAATGTTATGCTTGCGAGGATCAGGTCGCTTGACAAGTTCCCAGACATTATTCAGTTTGAACTGTTGAAGTTCTTCTTGCATGGCTTGAATCCATTCAGGTTCCATAAAAGCTTCAGCAACCTTCTTGGGTTCTGATATTGACACAAATGAAAAGTGCTCACAGAAGTTTGCTAGCTGAGTTGCTCTTGATCGAGTGAGCGGACCAGGTGCATTGATGCTGTCAATTATCTTCTCTATTTGAACTTCATTTGCAACACATGGATGAACAGGACGAAGATTTTGCTCGCGCTGATCATTGTCATCATTGGGAGGATTGTCTTCGGACTGAGCATTGTCTTCAGGTTGATTTGGTGCAGAGATGATAAGTTCCTCTTCAGGTTGTGCTTCAGAGGGCATGATCTCACCTGTTCCCATAAGCTTGATAGACTCGTTTGAAGGGGCTTCATCAATTGTATTTGGCAAAATCTCTCTCTGTGAACCATTGGTTTCATCAAATTTCACATCCACAGTTTCAACGATTTTGTAGAGATAAAGGTTGAAGACTCTGTAGGAGTGTGAATCCTTTCCATAGCCAAGCATGAAGCCTTCATGAGCCTTTGGTGCAAATTTTGACTTGTGATGGGGATCCTTTATCCAGCATCTTGCTCCAAATACTCTGAAGTAACTGACGTTTGGCTTCTTGCCAGTAAGCAGCTCATATGATGTTTTGTTCAGAAGCTTATGAATGTATACACGGTTGATGATGTGACATGCTGTGTCAATAGCTTCAGGCCAGAACTTTCTTGGTGTCTTGTACTCATCTAGCATTGTTCGAGCCATCTCAATGAGGGTTCTGTTTTTGCGCTCAACAATGCCGTTTTGCTGAGGTGTGTACGGAGCAGAGAACTCATGAGTGATTCCCATTGTATCCAGATACAGATCAAGTCCAGTGTTCTTGAATTCAGTGCCATTGTCACTTCTGATGTGCTTGATCTTCACTCCATAATTGTTCATTGCTCGATTAGCGAAGCGCCTGAAGACATCTTGCACTTCAGTCTTGTACAGAATTATATGAACCCATGTGTATCTTGAGTAGTCATCAACAATGACGAAGCCATAGAGACAAGCAGTTGTTGTGAGGGTGGAGTAGTGAGTAGGTCCAAATAAGTCCATGTGTAACAGCTCAAAGGGTTGAGATGTTGTCATGATTGTCTTTGATGGGTGCTTTGCCCTTGTCATCTTTCCAGCTTCACAGGCACCACACAGATGATCCTTCTTGAACTTGACATCCTCGATGCCAATGACATGCTTCTTCTTGACAAGTGAGTGTAAGTTCCTCATGCCAGCATGTCCCAGCCTTCGATGCCAGAGCCAGCATTCTGAAGCTTTTGTGAGAAGACATACGGCAAGCTGTGGACCTGCTGAGAAATCTACCATGTACAGATCATCTTTTCGATACCCTTCAAAGACTAGAGATTTCTCAGATTCCATTAGTACAAGGCAACGATATTTGCCAAATATCACAATCATGTTCAAGTCACAAAGCATTGAGACAGACATTAAGTTGAAACCAAGGGATTCAACAAGCATCACTTTATCCATGTGTTGATCCTTTGAGATTGCAACTCTACCTAGACCCAATACTTTGCTTTTGCCAGTGTCAGCAAATGTGATGTGACTCTTGTCGGATGGACGTAAGGTTGAGTCCATGAGAAGACTTCAATCACCAGTCATATGATTTGTGCATCCACTGTCCATAATCCATTCTGAAGCTTTTGGTGATGTACCCTACAGTGCAGTTAGGAGGATAGGCTTCACACGAGTGTTGTGAAGCATAAGCATTTGACACATATAGGTACAGTCACATCTTATATCAAGGTTAGGACATAGTATGACTGATATGAAATTCAGATGTGAAGCATATAGAATGACATTTCATGGTGCTTCCTCAACAAGTTTTAGGTCCCCAGCAATAGTATCGGACGCCATTGATTGCTGGCTGGAGACCATTTTCTGCAAAAGAGAGTTAGTTCTTCTTTTCCACCCACATCTTCAGTGGGGGCTTAGAAGCAATGAGTCTAAGTGCAGCATCTGAGAATTTTGGCTTTGAAGCCCTAGCAAATAGCCTTGCAGGAGATGAATGATACTCATATGAATAAGCAGAAAAGTTCTTAGTCCTATGAACACAGCGGTTCGAAGATACACGCTCATATTCATAAGTCTGAGCATGATTTCCCTGCAAAACATTGGCGTTAGGGTGACTCATGTGAGTCCTGTATCTGTATGAAGCCTTTGGGCCATATGAAGCTATAGTTCTGGGGTTTGTCTTCTTCCTTGGTGGTGTCATGACGACATTCACAGGAAGATTCTCAATGTACCGCTTAGGTACCCAGATCTTCTTCATAGGTGGTCCATTCCTGCAGTTAGTACCAATGTACTTGGCAAACACTTCACCATCTTGATTTTTGAACAGCTTATAGTTTGCATCAAAGGATTCATCAATGATAATAGGATTAGCACAGGTAAAGCCAGATAAGGTAGATGGATCTACTGAAGGTCCCTTTGCAGCAACCCATGTGGTTTTGGGGTACTGCTCAGGCTTCCAGTACGAGCCATCAACATTCATTTTCTTTTCGAACCCAACACCCTCTTTCCTAGGGTTTCGGTTCAGAATCTGCTTTTTGAGGACATCGCAGAGAGTCTGATGTCCCTTCAAACTTTTGTACATCCCTATTTCAAGCAATGTCTTCAACATAGCATTTTCATCAGCAACAGCAGTGGTATCCTCCGCAGAGGGGTTAGTGACCACATCAGTAGGTGAAGACAATGAAACAGTAGCAGCAGTGGAACATTCAGCAACAGATGTAGCGTTATCACGCTCAATGCATTTTAGACATGGTGGTTCAAATCCTTCCTGAGCGGAACTGATCTGTTGAGTGCGAAGTGAATCTTGCTCCTTCTGAAGATCTTCATAATCCACTCTTATCTTTTCAAGGTCTAGCTTTCTTTGAAGACATTCAGAAGAAAGCTTCTCATGATCAGATAAGAGAGCATTATGTTGATCTTGAAGGGCGTCAAACTTAGCATGGAGTCTTTGAAGACTATCAGCCAAAGCTGTTGACTGATCCATTTCAGCACCCAACATATCATCGCTCTTACTAAGCATGTCTTGAACCTTTTCCAAGATTCTTTGTTGTTTAGTGGCAAGGGAAGCAAGCTTGTCATAACTGGGGCCAAATTCATCACCTGATTCATCATCACTAGATTCAGAGAGATAGCATTCAGTTACCTTATCACCCCTTGCCATGTGGCATGATGAGGATGATGATGGTTCAGGTGTAAAGGTCATTTTCTTGAGAGATTCCTTGTAGTCCTCAAACGGCTGATCATGACGAGTGCGATGACCTTCGTATACATCAGAAAGCTGGTCCCAGATTAGCTTCGCGTGATTGAGGTGCATAACATTCCTGAACTGATTTCGGGACAGATGACAGCAGATGACGTCCTTTGCTGTGAGGTTCAATAGAGTGTACTTGCGAATGTCATCAGCTTCTGCCATCTTGCATAGATCAGTGAGTCCAATCTCAGTGACGGTCCATAGTTCACTGTCCATGGACATGAGTAGCTTCTTCATCATGGCCTTCCATCGAGTATACTCATGACCGTCAAAAGTGGGACACGATATGTTCCTCAATCCTGCAGTCGACATAGCTGAAACTCCAGGTGGTTAAACCGAATCACACAGAACAAGGGAGTACCTTGCTCTGATACCAATTGAAAGTGCTAGTATCGACTAGAGGGGGGGTGAATAGGCGATTTTTATGAAAGTCTTCAAAACTTGGAAGTTTCGAAGAAAAACAATAGAAACAACCTAATTGATATGCAGAGAAAGATAAACTACCCTAAACAAGCCATAGTCAAGTATGTAATGATGTGAAAGTACAGGACTAATAGCAGTAAGGTAGTAAGGATCAAGAAGGAAGATAGTGTGAATCCAATCAACAATAGAAGTCAAGCAATGAAGTCAAACAGATGAACAGATAAGCAATGACTTCATGAAGACAAACTTAAGTAAGGTTGGAAGGGATAGAACCAGTTGCTTGTTGAAGACACAGGATTTGTTGGACCAGTTCCAATTGCTGTGACAACTGCACGTCTGGTTAGGGAGGCTGAGATTTAACTCAGAAGACCGTGTCTTTACCTTATTCCCCTTGAGCTAAGGACACCCAGTCCTCGCCCAATCACTCTAGTAAGTCTTCAAGGGAGACTTCCAAACCTTCACAGACTTCGTTCACCGGCAATCCACAATGACTCTTGGATGCTCAGAACGCGACACCTAACCGGCTAGAGGATTCATAGTCCTCAAGTGTAATAAGTCTTCAGGTCACACAGACAGAAAAACTTCAGTGATGCCTAACACTCTTTGGCTCTGGGTATTTGGGCTTTGTCCTCGCAAGGATTTCTCTCTCTCAAATGCTTCGAGGTGGGTTGCTCTCAAACGACAAAAGCCGTGCACAAACTCTGAGCAGCCACCAATTTATGGTGTAGGGGGTGGGCTATTTATAGCCACTAGGCAACCCGACCTGATTTGTCCAAAATGACCCTGGGTCACTAAGGAATTGACACGTGTTCCAATGGTCAGATTTCAAACACACGCGGCAACTTTACTTGGGCTACAAGCAAAGCTGACTCATCCAGCTCTGGATAAGATTTGCTCTCATTGTCTTCGCTCGAAGACATAGGATTTGAGTTGAGCATCACTTCATTCACTCTGACTTAGTTCACTTGGACCCCACTTAACAGTACGGTGGTTCCTATGACTCAACAAAGAAGAAAATGAAACAGCGAAACCACACAGTCTTCGCGCTCCAAAGTCTTCACACAATGTCTTCTCATGTCATAGTCTTCAATATGAATATCTTCTCTTACCACCATTATGTTCAATGTCTTCATACATTTTTAGGGGTCATCTCCGGTAGGTAAACCGAATCAATGAGGGACACTACCTACGTTATCCTGCAATTCTCACAAACGCATTAGTCCCTCAACCAACTTTGTCATCAATACTCCAAAACCAACTAGGGGTGGCACTAGATTCACTTACAGACTAGAAACAAATTTACTATTGAGCATGTTTTCCCTACTAAGCCTGTTGACTGCTTATTTAAAACTTGCGTGTTCTTTCAGCAGTGGAGATTATTGATTAAGGAGGCGGATAGGGATGCACTCGATATGATGATATCCAAGATCCGGGCTTTTGCTATCTCCCTATCTCCAACCCATGCCAACAGTTAGGTGTTGCTGGCCCTATGTTTGGCGTCTATAGTCCCTCTGGCCTGCGTGCCGTGTACTGGCCTGGGAGCCATGTACGCTACTTCTTTTGCTCATTTGTGCTGGGTGATACTCTTAATGCTGTTTGTGATGTTCGTTCAGGTTGTTTAACTCTGCCTGGTGGCTTTATTTATAAAGTCGGGGCTCGACTTTTATCTAAAAATATGTCGTTCCATGATAGCATGCCAAGGTTCATGAATTTCAGACAAGTTTTGTATTTACTAGAATTACAAAAGCAAGCACCTCAACGTTTGCTAGAGAGACACGGTGCCATGGTGTTTGAAATTCATCCCCATTTCTTGAATGGGACATAAGCATCAACCCATGGACACATATATCATTTTTCAACCCATTTTGGTGCACCGGAGCATGTGCATGTAGTTTAATTTTGAATTGTGCACCTGAAATGCCTAGAAAACCAAGTTAATGCATAAAAATGTCCAAACGAACCCTGAATAATTCCAATTTTTTGAACAACACACCTATAGTTGCATGTTCACTACAGATAAAAGTTCTAGCAATTCAAACACCATCCTTTGCAGTTGTGACCCCATTATGTAATTCAAATCAAGATGAAAAATCAAGTAGATCCCACACAGTTTATTATCACCAACCGTGTGAGATGCAATACAAAATATCCTGGAGCACCGTCGGTGTATACTACGCATATGGCTTACGTGAGAAGGTGCGTCGGCTATAGTCCACAACCGACATGTCAAGCACACTAGCTCGCTCCCCAAATATCATTTCACTATTCAATGATTACTGGTGAAAGATGGGGACGTGGACCCGCTTCGTGAGGGTAACTTTGGCGGCCCACTCCAGAGAGAGTGCGACCGTAACCGCCAGGCGCGTGCTAACAAGCTTCGTGAGCATGGCTGCAATCTACGACCAGGCGGCCAAGGCAGTCCAAACGGCCGCTATTGCTTCTCAGGTGGCGGCAGCAACATCTGTCTCAGGGATAGCAACTGGCGAGAGTGGCACAACAGCTGTCCATTCCGCAGTGGTGGCCTTAGCCCTATTGGAGGCCGCCCACGACCATGTCGAGGCCACCCACGCCCAGCTCGTGGCGGTGACCACACAAATCGAATGAAGCTTCTCCAACAACAGTCGGCGACCCACGACCGAAGACTTGGCAATCGCTGAGAGTGTTTGAGCAGTCGTCCATTCCTGCGCGGCATTGCCACGACAAAGCCCGCCCAAGCCAAGATCGCGGCTGCCCACGCCAACCTCGTGGTGGCCAATTCCAAAGATATGGCAGATGCGGATGGCGAGATGCTTGCCGAGTATGGTGCGATGGATGCCACGGAGACCCTTCCCCAGGAGATCGTCAGGCGCGAGCTGGACATGGAGGAGGCGGCGGAGATCGACGAGCACCAACTATAGTAGTACTCTTTGTTTTGTTTAATTAAGAGCACCACTCTTTAATTCGTTAGATTAATGTTTAGGTCAGCTAGCTCTGTTTAATTGCTGAAATTGCTCGATTAAGAAGTGTGGGTGTGATGTAGTCTCCTTTGTGTATGCAAATTATGCAATGACTTTGCTGACCACTCTAACCAGGGAAATTCAAACCAAAATTTTGACGTTCAAACTCATCACATACAGGTTAAGCTATCTAAATTTTTTGTGATGTTCACATATCATACACAG
The DNA here is from genome assembly GCA_963921465.1 of Triticum timopheevii. Lineage (NCBI taxonomy): Eukaryota > Viridiplantae > Streptophyta > Magnoliopsida > Poales > Poaceae > Triticum > Triticum timopheevii. The sequence continues at coordinate 362,086,898 of OY997274.1, read as the reverse complement.
TGTTGAATAAGGGATCGTGTCTGATGACACTTTGCGCGCCAGTTTTTCGCTGAGCTTATTCAAAATTTTCGGCTTCCGTGAAAATATCTACCTCCCCCCCTCCCCTTACCAAAAGCCACATTTCCCCTATTTCCGCCTTCCTTTCTAAGTTGAAACCTTCACTCCTTGCTTGCAGCGCCGTCTCCTCGCTGGCGACCCTCCTTCACGCTGCCCGGCCTCGTCTATCCAGGCAGGTAATCCACACCCGACCCCCATCCTCCTCCTCCTTCCACATCCCACATGCCCCGACCGCCTGCACGACACCTTCCACCCAAATCATGACTCCTCCACCAAATAAGCGCTTCCCTAAGCCATGGTGCACGCAGTATAGCCAGGAGCTCAAGGAGCATTTGGCAGCGGAGAAGCAAATCGTGGTCGCGCGCGCGGATGAGGTCGTTATGGTTGCCATTCATGCCGACCCCCAGATCTTGGAGGAGCACCTCGCCGTCGAGGCCACCATCGACGCCTCGTGCACCGATGCTGCAACGTGGTTGGCTGCTTTAAACGACAGTTCATGGTGTTTTCTCGAGGCCACCCTCGGTGCCTTCGACGAAGACTATGAGATGTTTTCTCAGCTTGCACATGCTTACCTCAACTCGAGAGCCAGCAGGTTGGTGCCTGGAGGGCTCAGGTAACTCACCACTACGACGAGGGCACCCACAATGCGGAGGCCTCGCCCTCTTCCTTGTCCAAGGAGCCAATCATCATCGATATCTCTGACAATGAGGATTAGCTTGTCTTATTAGCTCACTATAAGGACCCATGTTCAGTTTGCTAGCTACTGGCTTTCCTTAACAAATTTTAGTGAATTGTGATATCTACTTTTACAATGCAATCTGTTGTTCTAGTGTATATGTTCTATATGTCGTGCAATGTGGTTCTCACTTATTAACTGTTTGGTTAATTTGTTGTCATGTTCAGTTAACTATTTGGTTCAATTCTGCAAATGTGTTGTTCAATTATTCAGGGTGCAATTTTGTATTGTCTTCCATGTGAGAAATAAATCAAATTTTTCTTTACAGAATACATGAGAATTAAATACAATTGCAATATCCAGTTGTCAAGTATGCTTGGTTTGGTTAACTATCTAATCTTCTAGTATGTTATACATTGTGCAATGTGGTGCTCGGTTAACGTTTGGTTCATTTTTTGTGGTGTTTAGTTCTGTTTGGTTCAATTATGCAATGCGATGTTCAATTGTTGTGGGTGCATTCTGTTATTGTATACCATGTGAGAAATAAACCGAATTTGGCTATACTAAAAACATGAGAAACAAAATACAATTGATATATTTCCAAGTTGTTAAGCATGCTTGGTTTGATTAACTGTCTAATCTTCTATTAGGAGTATGTTATATTGTGCAATGTGGTGCTCAGTTAATGTTTGGTTCATTTGTTGTGGTGTTTAGTTAACTGCTTGGTTCAATTCTGCAATGCCATGTCCAATTGTCGTGGGTAGAATTTTGTATTGTTGTGCATGTGAGGAATAATCGAATTTGACTGCACTTAATACATGAGAAACATATAAAATTGTTATATTTCCTAGTTCTAAATCATGCTTGGTTTGGATAAATGGGTTTTCCATGTGGCTTGAATTAATATGATGAATCTACAATGTGCTTATTTTTCATCAACATATTTTACTAATAGCATGTGAACCCTCACTTAACCTGATCACTAACTACCTTATATGTGTTGCAGGGAAACAATGGGAAGCACTGAGGTTAACAATCAATGTTTGCACATGCATGGTCCTTTGTGTAATAGCACATTATTGTGCAATTGCAGGTACCATTCTAATACTTAGGTTTTTAACAATTTGGTCTTGCACATGTAGGTCGTGCTGTCAGAGATTTTGACCCACTGTTCGACCATTTTTGCATATGGGGAAATGATTTGTCCATGAATATCAGTCAAGTCAAGAAACTCAGAAAGATTGTTAGGATAAAGAAATTAGCGACAAAAAACAACAAGATCTTTGTCTGCACAATGAAGAAGACATCAGCTAACTACAGGATAGTACTAACTATTATACCTTGCCTTTATTACTCATTTGCCCCATTTCCAATATAGAGAAGATATTTATGCACATCCTTCTATTCCGGCCTTTCCAAAGCAGTTCACTAATGATTACTTCACAAACCACCTGTATGGTTAGGAGGCGAGCAAGGTATTCATTCAACACCCATGGTTCAATATTGAAGTGTTCCTGAAGTGGATGAAGGATGGACGGTCAATCATCCATAGGCACTGGCCTAAAGTTGCAAAGACCTTCAACATCAGTGAAGGCTCAATATTCGCCTTCTGCTTCAGCAGTTTTCCAAATGAGATACATCTGTCTATGTACCATCTATGATGCTAATTTTGAAAGGTTATAGATGTTGCATATGAAACTTGGTGCTGGTGCAGTTGTGTAATGGGATAGCTGAGTGTTCAATCTATATGATGTTGTACTCTGATGTATTTCAATTATGAAAATGAAATATATTGTGTGCTTGATACGAAATGTCAATTAGATTTAGAAATGGATTATTAATAATAGGATAATCAGTCTGCTAATTGGGTTTTTCTATTGCAAACGCTTGTTGAGAAAACACCGTAGGTGATGACCTCAGGCAACACACTCTATTTCTAGGAATAAACCGTGTTTGTCAGATTCCGGGCTCCGCAGACCCAAGAAAAGTTTGAACTTAGGGGTGTGTGCAAAGAACTCAACCTCTCTAGCCGATCGACTCGCTGCTCTCACGATCTAGCTCGATGAACGGGAAGGAAATGGACACGACAGTTTACCCAGGTTCGGGCCACCTTGCGGTGTAAAACCCTAATCCTGCTTTGTGGTGGATTAGCCTCGTGGGGCTGAGGATGAACTAGTACAAGGGGAAGAACAGCCTCAGGAGGCTAGTTCTTGTGATGAGCTCAAGGGGTTCGGTCTCGGGGGGTCCGATCCCTTCTATGGTGGTGGCTAGGCTATATTTATAGTGGCCTCAGTCCTCTTCCCTCAAAACTTAGGCGGAAAGGGATCCCACAATGGCCAATTTTGAAAGGGGACAAGGAATACATATGATCCTGACAAAAGGTGGTCTTCGCCTACAAAGCTTCTGATCATGATGTCGTGGTGGGCTCGATGATGAGATCCATCCTGCCGTTCTGGCGATCCTGGTCTTGTTGCATGCAAACGGCAACCTTTGGCTGATTCCTTGGGACTCCGCACCTACGCTTGCCTCCTTAGCACCAAAGAGGAAACCTGCCGCTCTACGCCTATTGGCGCACGCCTGACCTTGGTCGTCATGGCTGGCGCCACCGTGACCTCAGGAGGAGAGCGCTTTCATAGAAATCTCGGCCCCTCAGGAGGCCGGCTGGGGAGGCTACTCCTTCAGGAGGTCTTGATGTCGTCCGCCTCGCGAGGCTTGGCCCCTTCGCGAGGGTCTTGCCTCGTCGTGGTTGAAGATGGGTCGTACCAGGCCGTAGATGGATCCACGCCGTGGGCCGCAGGCAGGCAAGTCTGGGTACCCTGGCTCCCAGAACACCGACAGTAGCGCCCGGGCGCAAGGCGCGCTCGCACTTGGCTTCGAGGCGAAGCCAAAGGGCAAGTGCGGAATGCCGCGGGCCCCAATCACCTGCGGACCAGGTCGACGCGTGGTGCTTGATAAGATGTGGGTGCCTTCCCCGCGCTGCCTCGGCAACCGTCCAACTTGACCTGCCTCCTGCATGCAGAGGAAGCTATCATTACTCAAGATCATGGGAGGCCGACGATTGACCTCCCTTTGGCTATAAATGACAGAGTAGGTGGAGCCTCCTGCCCATCTTCGTCTTCTCGCCCCTTGCTTCTCCTTCTTCTCGCGCCATCACCTAACTAGAGCATCCATGGCACCGACGAGGAGGTTCTCCACCGCGGAGAAGGGAAAGGCCCCCAAGAAGGGACCAGACTTGCCTCCGCCCAAGAGGGGCTGCGGGCGACACCGTAAGTATGCTGCGACGCCGGCAGCGGCTCCCCGCGAGCGCGGGAGTCCTCTCTAAAAGGCTGGCGCTGCCTCTGGTGGTCTTAGGGCGCATCATCCTGCAGCGGAAGCCGCTGCGAGGATGTGAGGCGCGCAGTGGCCATCCGGCTGCCACGGCCGCGATCCCACTCAGCCGGCGCTCCCCCAAAGTTCGTGGTGTGGGCGGAGAGGCCTGCAGGTGCCTGGCTCTGGCTTCCGCACTTCTTCGCGAGTGCGCTGCCGGCCGGGGGGCCTGGTGGCTTCTGGCTTCAGCTGATGGCTGTTGCAGCAGGGCCTCGTGGGTGGAGGCCGAGGTCATGGCCGCTGGCAACGTGTTCCTGAACCGCGGGTGGTAGTCATTTGCCAGCGCACTGGACCTGTGCGGGAGGTGCACCCTCCACTTCAGGTACGATGGCGTCGCGACCCTCTACATGAGGATCTTCAGGGAGGACGACCCCTGCGTAGGGTGCTGCCCGGAGAGCGACAGTGATGACGACGGTGATGATGACAGCGGACGGAACGATGGTATCGTCGTCGGTGACGAGCTCGCCCTTGGCGATGGTCATGCCACCTCCAGCAGCGGTGGCTCTTCCTCCGTGGAAAGCTCCAGGGACGACGACTCCAATGAGCCACCGCGTCGCCGAGCCCGGACCGGGAGGGGAGATGAGCTGCGCCGCCTCCACGCCCTGCTGAAGCGGGAGGAGGACTCTGGGTGAGACGAGCGCTTCTAGGACCGGGCCTTAGGAGCTGCCGTCGTCGCGTACTTGCTTTTGTTCCTTTCTTTCTGCTGTGAAAAAAGAAGAAGTAGGAGGCCCTACTATGGCGTGTAATGGACTACGGCACTTGCGCCGTTATGTTATTGTTTCTATGCTACCTCCTAATATCCGTGTTGCCATTGATTGTGATTGGGATAACTTAGCTTAGGGTTCCTGCGATGAACTTCCGCGCTGCGGGAGCGCTCCTTGCCGAGAGGTGACCCGGGGTCGCCTAGCCTCAGGGGGCCTTGCAGCTGTGGGACTAGAAAGCCACAGAGGCGCAGTGCCCACGATCTCGTTCGAGAGCGTCCCGTGAGGACGGATACGCCACAAGACCAGGGACTGAGGCTTTGGCGAGGTGTGTTCGTGGGCAAACCCGAAGCGCACACACCTCCAAGCCCCCGCGTGCGGGACACGCGAGGAGGAGTGATGGGCAACTGCCACTCCTCCTAAGGCAAGGCCGGAGAGAACGAATGAGGCAAGAAGAAAAAATTCCCAACCCTCGAAAAGAGACGCTGAAACTCCAAATTCCATTCAAGAAGCGCAAATCAGATACAGAAAGCAAGCAAAATAATAGCCGCGTCCGGCACCTATGTTAGTCTTCTCACCAGTGCGGAGCTAAGTGGTTCCACTAGGATGTGGGTGGGAGCCCCCGTGAGGCCCAAGGGCGACGCTCAGCAGACTCCGGGGCGTGTACAACCCCAACTCATTATTACGCAAGAGTGTCACGGCCGGAGACCTTCACAGGCGTGGAGCCTTCTTTACGGCTAGAACATCCGGAGGTGCTGGATGTTCCAGGCATTCTGGATGGTGACCCCGTCCTGCATCTCTAGGCTCGCGGTGCCAGGCCTGGAGACACGAGCGATCCTGAATGGGCCCTCCCACATGGGGGAGAGCTTGTGAAGCCCTTCCCTAGAGAGCACCTGCCTCAGGACGAGGTCACCCACCTCGAGGGTCCTGGAACGGATGTTGCGGCACTGGTACCGCCGCAGCGCCTGCTGGTACCTCGCAGCTCGGAGCAAGGCTTGGCGGCAGTGTTCCTCCCCCAACACGAGGTCCATCTACCGCGCGTCCTCGAATGCCAAGACCCGCGGGGAGAGATTCCTAGCCTCGTGAGGGAGGACCGCCTCGGCTCCGTAGACGAGGAAGAACGGGGTCTCGCCTGTGGGCTTGGTCGTGGTGGTGCAGATAGACCACAACACGGACGGGAGTTCATCGAGCCAGCCCCTGCCGCAGGCCTCGAGCTTTTTATTGAAGCTCCTTGCCTTGAGGCCCCTCAAGTCCTCCGCGTTGGCACGATTGGCCTAGCCATTGCTCCGCAGGTGCACCACCGAAGCGTAGCATATCTACACCCCAAGGTTAGCACAATATGTTTTAAAGAGGTTGCTCGTGAACTGGGAGCCGTTGTCGGTTATGATGCGGTTGAGCACCCCGAAGCGGCTCACGAGGCCCTTGATGAACTTGACCGCGGAGCCGGCCGGGATGGTGTGGATAGCTTCCACCTTTTCCCACTTGGTGAACTTGTCAATGGGGACGTAGAGGTAGCAATAGCCCCTGGGCGCTCTAGGAAATGGGCCCAAGATGTCCAACCCCCAGACCGCAAATGGCCACGAGAGCAGGATGGTCTGGAGGCACTGAGCGGGCTGGTGGATCTGTTTAGCATGGAATTGACAGGCTTCACAAGATCTTACCAATTGAGCGGCGTCGTTGAGCGTTGTGGGCTAGTAGAATCTGCTGCGGAACGCCTTGCCCACGAGGGTGCGTGATGAGGAGTGATGCCCGCAATGCCCACCATGTAAGTCGGCCAGCAGCTCACACCCCTTCTCCTTGGAGATGCATCATAGGGAGACGTCGTTCGGGCGCCTTCAGTAGAACTCGCCGTCGTGGATGCGGTATGCGGTGGCCTGGCGGGGCACCCGCTCTGCACCTTCTTCCTTCTCTGGCAGGATGCCCTGAAGCAGGTATGCCTTGAATTCCTTAGTCCAGCACCCCTCCCGAGACTCGAGCGCGAGGAGCAGACGGGCCCCTGAGGCCGGGCCACAGGCTGGGGTGCCCATGGTGGGTATCGCGGACAGCTCCTCCCGAGGTAGCACTGACTCGAGAACGGGGGGAGCTCCCGACGGCCTGAAGAGCGGCTCCTCAAAGACACCAGGCTCCTTGGGGAGGCGCGGGGACGCCTTATGGGCGATGCTGTCCACTTCCTTGTTCGTGTCGCGTGGTACATGCTGCAACTCCAAACCTAAGAATTGTTTCTCAATTTTGCGTACCTCCTCGAGGTATACCTCCATGTGCTTGTCCTTTGGCGTGTACTCCTTGTTGGAGAAGTTGACGAGGAGCTGGGAGTCACCCCTGATGGTGAGGCGCCTGACCCCCAGGGAACTGGGGTCTTGAGCCCAACGATCGGGCCCTCGAATTCGGTGATGTTCTCGGAGACCTTCTTGTCGTGCTGGAAGTAGAGCTACACGTCACAGTAGAGCTTGTCTTGGGTGGGCGAGATGAGCACGGCTCCAACCCCCGCGCTGTGGCGTGCGAATGCGCCATCGAAGTACATGACCCAGCCATCAGGCGCTTCGTCTCCTGGGGTGAGAGAGTGGTCCTCAACTTCTTGGCTTGGTGCGTCAGTCCATTCATCCACAAAGTCACCGAGGGTTGCGCCCTTAATGACTCGGGGGTGCTGAATTCCAGCTGGAATGCTTGCAACTCAATATTCCATTCGGCGACCCTTCCTGCAGAGTTGGGGCTCTGAAGCACCCTCTCCAGTGGTAGGCTGACATGACCTTGATAGGGTGGCCTTGGAAGTAGTGACGCGGCTTCCTAGAAGCGACGAGGAGTGCAAGGAGGAGCTTATGCGGCATGGGTTAACGTGCCCGGGCGTCACGCAGTATGATGTTAACGAAGTAAACGGGATGCTCGATGTGGGAGGAAGTGTCCTCTGAGCCTTGCTTCTCTTGAGGTGGTCGAGCCTTAGGGGCATCATCCTCAGGGAGGGCCACTGTTTCCTCAGGGGCCTCGACTTCAGGAGCCCCATCTCTTGATGGTACGGTCGAGGTCTCAGGCGCGCTGTCCTGAGATCGCGGCATATTGGATGGGTGTGTGGCCCCGCGCCTCACACCCTTGGCTACATGCTCTTCGCAGACCGCCACCAGCGCTGCACTAGTTGAGTGAGGTGTGGCTGCCAGGTAATGCACCATAGTTTCAAGAGGGCGAGGCACTACCATCACTGGTGGGCTAGTGAGGTACTTCTTGAGGTCTTGGAAAGCCACGTCGGCCTCTGGAGTCCATTCGAACGGGCCCTTCCTCTTTATAGCTTGAAGAACAGGAGGGCGCGCTCCCCTAGCTTGGAGATGAAGCTCCCAAGAGAGGTCACACAGCTCGCCAGCTTTTGCATTTCCTTGAGAGTTTGAGGTGGGCTCATCCTTTCTATTGCCTTAACCTTTTCTGGGTTGGCCTCAATTCCCTTATGCGACACCAGGAACCCCAACAGCTTGCTGGACGGGACACCGAATACACACTTCTCAGGGTTGAGCCGCAACTTCACCTTGCGCAGGTTGGCGAATGTCTCCTCCAGATCTCCAACATGGGTTCTTGCCTCCCGGGACTTGACCACTATATCATCGACATAAGCCTCTGCGTTCCTCCCGAGCTGCTTGCCCATGGCGATGTGCATCAACCGCTAGAATGTTGCCCCGGCATTGCACAACCCAAATGGCATGCAGGTGTAGTAGTACACCCCGCACGGGGTCAAGAAGGTCGTCTTCATTATGTCTTCCACTGCCATATTGATTTGAGGATAGCCTGAGAAGGCGTCCAAGAAGCACAGTAGATCGCACTCGGCAGTGGAGTCAACGATCTGGTCGATGCATGGAAGAGGAAATGGGTCCTGAGGGCAGGCTTTGTTCAGGCTCGTGAAGTCAATGCACATGCGCTCCTTCCCACCCTTCCTGGAGATGATGATTGGGTTTTCCAACCACTCCAGGTGCCGCACTTCTCGATAACGCCGGCCTCCTGCAGCTTATGGGCCTCCTGGACGATGAACAACTGCTTCTCTGGGGCTTGTCGCCACGTCTTCTGCTTCACAGGACATGCATTGGGGCACACCATGAGGCGGTGCTCGATCACCTCCCACAGGATGCCCACCAGGTCGGTTGCTTTCCACGCAAATACATCCCTGTTCGCTCGGAGGAAGCCGACTAGCGCCTCCTCCTGATCTTGGGGTAGGCCGGCGCCTACGGTGAAGGTAGCTCCCAACTCCCCGCCCTCGTCTACTGGTACTTGCTTTGTCTCGGCCCGGTCTTGAGAGAACAACAGATTCTTCTTTGCCGGGGCACCCCCCGGGCCCTCCGGAGCGCTCCCCGCATTTACCCGTGTGGCTGTTGCGGCCTTAAAGGTGAGCCTGAGGGCTGTCAGCGCATCCCCATTGTCTCCTGCCATGGTGAGGACACCGCTGCTTCCTGGCATCTTCATGATGTTGTAACACGGATGAGTCGCCGCCATGAACTTGGCGAGGGCCGGGTACCCAAGGATAGCGTTGTATGGGAGCCTGATGCACGCGACGTCGAAGTCAATGAGCTCGGTGCGGTAGTTGTGGCGCGTTGCTAAGGTGACGGGGAGGCGAATCTGCCCCACGGGGTAGGTGGAGCCGCCGACCACTCCGGAAAATGGCTTGGTGGGGAGGAGCCGGTCATGAGGCACGTGAAGCTGGTCAAACACCACCACGAAGAGGACGTTGAGGCCGGCGTCGCCATCGATGAGGGTCCTAGAGACCGCTACGTTGCAGATGGTGGGGATGCAGAGCATGGGCAGCGCGCCGGTGGCAGCCGTGGTCTTGGGGTGATCCCTGGAGTCAAAGGTGAGATCGGCCTTGGGCGCCACCCGGCCCGGAGGGGCCCCACGGGGGGACGGAGAAGCCCCCATCTGGCGGAAGAACTCCTTGACGTGGCGCCTTGAAACGGGCTCCTGCGACCCGCCGATGATGGCCGCCATGGCGTGGGGCACCAGAGCCGCGAAACGCTCGATGAACAACTTGCACAGCTCTTCCCAGGAGGCCATCGAAGACTCCGGCAGGTCGAGCAGCCAGGAGTGAGGCACGCCTGTGAGTGCCATGGGGAGCCAATTTGCCATGGCCTTGTCGACTCCGCCCGCCGCCCAGATGGCCTCCGCGTACGCTCGGAGGAACTCCGTAGGGTCAACCGCACCGTCATAGCGCGGCGGCAGCTCCGGCCTAAACTTCGAAGGCCACTGCACCTATCGCAAGGCGGGGGAGAAAGCTCGGAGGCCCGCGACACCTCCAGACACGCTCGGTGGACCGGCAGATGGGGCGGCGCCCCCCATGCAGACTATAACACCCACAATGCGGCTATATCTCTCACGTGTCGAGGCACGACTTAGAGGCATAACCGCATGGTGGTTTTGTCGCAAGAAGCGTCATCTTCACACAATCACATGTGATGAACAAGAATGGGATAAGGAGTTGGCTTACAATCGTCACTTCACACAATGAACATATAATTCATACATCATCCAAAGCACACACATAGGTCCGTCTGTTGGGGAACGTAGTAATTTCAAAAAAAATCCTATGCACACGCGAGATCATGGTGATGGCATAGCAACGAGAGGAGAGAGTATTGTCCACGTACCCTCGTAGACCGTAAGCGGAAGCGTTATGACAACGCGGTTGATGTAGTCGTACGTCTTCACAATCCGACCGATCCAAGCACCGAACGTACGGCACCTCCGTGTCCAGCACACATTCAGCTCGATGACGTTCCCCGGGCTCTGATCTAGCAAAGCGTCGGGGATGAGTTCCGTCAGCACGACGGCGTGGTGACGATGATGATGTTCTACCGGCGCAGGGCTTCGCCAAAACTCTGCGACGATATTACTGAGGTGGAATATGGTGGAGGGGGGCACCGCACACGGCTAAGGAACGATCCGTAGATCAACTTGTGTGTCCTAGGGTGCCCCCTGCCCCCGTATATAAAGGAGCCAAGGGGGAGGGGGCGGCCGGCCAAGGAGGGCGCGCCAAGGGGGGAGTCCTACTCCCACCGGGAGTAGGGCTCCCTTCTTTCCTAGTTGGAGTAGGAGAAGGGGGAAGGAGGAGGAAGAGGGGAAGGAAAGGGGGGGGGCGCCGCCCCCCTCTCCTTGTCCTATTCGGACTAGGGGAGGGAGAGGGCTCAGCCCACCTCTTGCCTCCTCTCCTCTTCTCCCTTAGGGCCCATGAAGGCCCAATAACCCCCGGGAGGGTTCCGATAACCCCCCGGTACTCCGGTAAAATGCCGATTTCACCCGGAACACTTCCGATGTCCAAACATAGGCTTCCAATATATCAATCTTTATGTCTCGACCATTTCGAGACTCCTCGTCATGTCTGTGATCACATCCGGGACTCCGAACAAACTTGGGTACATCAAAACTTATAAACTCATAATAAAACTGTCATCGTAACGTTAAGCGTGCGGACCCTACGGGTTCGAGAACTATGTAGACATGACCTAGAAATATTCTCGGTCAATAACCAATAGCGGAACCTGGATGCCCATATTGGCGCCTACATATTCTACAAAGATCTTTATCGGTCAAACCGCATAACAACATACGTTGTTCCCTTTGTCATCGGTATGTTACTTGCCCGATATTCGATCATCGGTATCCAATACCATTTCAATCTTGTTACCGGCAAGTCTCTTTACTCGTTACGTAATGCAACATTCTGTAACTAACTCATTAGCTACATTGCTTGCAAGGCTTATAGTGATGTGCATTACTGAGAGGGCCCAGAGATACCTCTCCGACCATCGGAGTGACAAAACCTAATCTCGAAATATGCCAACTCAACATGTACCTTTGGAGACACCTGTAGTACTCCTTTATAATCACCCAGTTACGTTGTGACGTTTGGTAGCACCCAAAGTGTTCCTCCGGTAAACGGGAGTTGCATAATCTCATAGTTACAGGAACATGTATAAGTCATGAAGAAAGCAATAGCAATATACTAAACGATCAAGTGCTAGGCTAACGGAATGGGTCATGTCAATCACATCATTAGGAGAATGATGTGATCCCATTAATCAAATGACAACACATGTCTATGGTTAGGAAACATAACCATCTTTGATTAATGAGCTAGTCAAGTAGGGGCATACTAGTGACTATATGTGTGTCTATGTATTCACAATGTATCATGTTTCCGGTTAATACAATTCTAGCATGAATAATAAACATTTATCATGATATGAGGAAATAAATAATAACTTTATTATTGCCTCTAGGGCATATTTCCTTCAGTCTCCCACTTGCACTAGAGTCAATAATCTAGATTACATAGTAATGATTCTAACACCCATGGAGTCTTGGTGCTGATCATGTTTTGCTCGTGAGAGAGGCTTAGTCAACGGGTCTGCAACATTCAGATCCGTATGTATCTTGCAAATCTCTATGTCTCCCACTTGGACTTGGTCCCGGATGGAATTGAAGCGTCTCTTGATGTGCTTGGTCCTCTTGTGAAATCTGGATTCCTTTGCCAAGGAAATTGCACCAGTATTGTCACAGAAGATCTTCATTGGTCCCGATGCACTAGGTATGACACCTAGATCGGAAATGAACTCCTTCATCCAGACTCCTTCATTTGCTGCTTCCGAAGCAGCTATGTACTCCGCTTCACATGTAGATCCCGCCACGACGCTTTGTTTAGAACTGCACCAACTTACAGCTCCACCGTTTAATAAAAATACGTATCCGGTATGCGATTTAGAATCGTCCGGATCAGTGTCAAAGCTTGCATCGACGTAACCATTTACGACTAGCTCTTTGTCACCTCCATATACGAGAAACATATCCTTAGTCCTTTTCAGGTATTTCAGGATGTTCTTGACCGCTGTCCAGTGATCCACTCCTGGATTACTTTGGTACCGTCCTGCCAAGCTTATTGCTAAGCATACGTCAGGTCTGGTACACAGCATTGCATACATGATAGAGCCTATGGCTGAAGCATAGGGAACATCTTTCATTTTCTCTCTATCTTCTGCTGTGGTCGGGCATTGAGTCTGACTCAACTTCACACCTTGTAGCACAGGCAAGAACCCTTTCTTTGCCTGATCCATTTTGAACTTTTTCAAAATTTTATCAAGGTATGTGCTTTGTGAAAGTCCTATTAAGCGTCTTGATCTATCTCTATAAATCTTGATGCCCAATATGTAAGCAGCTTCACCGAGGTCTTTCATTGAAAAACTTTTATTCAAGTATCCCTTTATGCTCTCCAGAAATTCTATATCATTTCCAATTAATCATATGTCATCTACATATAATATCAGATATGCTACAGAGCTCCCACTCACTTTCTTGTAAATACAGGCTTCTCCAAAAGTCTGTATAAAACCATATGCTTTGATCACACTGTCAAAGCGTTTATTCCAACTCCGAGATACTTGCACCAGTCCATAAATGGATCGCTGGAGCTTGCACACTTTGTTAGCACCTTTTGGATCAACAAAACCTACTGGCTGCATCATATACAACTCTTCTTCCAGAAATCCATTCAAGAATGCAGTTTTAACATCCATTTGCCAAATTTCATAATCATAAAATGCAGCAATAGCTAACATGATTCGGACAGACTTAAGCATCGCTACGGGTGAGAAAGTCTCACTTAGTCAACCCCTTGAACTTGTCAAAAACCTTTTGCAACAAGTCGAGCTTTATAGACAGCTACATTACCATCAGCGTCAGTCTTCTTCTTAAAGATCCATTTATTCTCAATGGCTTGTCGATCATCGGGCAAGTCAACCAAAGTCCATACTTTGTTCTCATACATGGATCCCATCTCAGATTTCATGGCTTCTAGCCATTTTGCGGAATCTGGGCTCATCATCGCTTCCTCATAGTTCGTAGGTTCATCATGGTCAAGTAACATGACTTCCAGAATAGGATTACCATACCACTCTGGTGCGGATCTTACTCTGGTAGACCTATGAGGTTCAGTAGAAACTTGATCTGAAGTTTCATGATCAACATCATTAACTTCCTCACTAATTGGTGTAGGTGTCACAGGAACCGATTTCTGTGATGAACTACTTTCCAATAAGGGAGCTAGTATAGTTACCTCATCAAGTTCTACTTTCCTCCCACTCACTTCTTTCGAGAGAAACTCTTTATCTAGAAAGGATCCATTCTTAGCAACGAATGTCTTGCCTTCGGATCTGTGATAGAAGGTGTACCCAACAGTCTCTTTTGGGTATCCTATGAAGACACATTTCTCCGATTTAGGTTCGAGCTTATCTGGTTGAAGTTTCTTCACATAAGCATCGCAGCCCCAAACTTTAAGAAGCGACAACTTTGGTTTCTTGCCAAACCACAGTTCATAAGGCGTCGTCTCAACGGATTTTGATGGTGCCCTATTTAACGTGAATGCGGCCGTCTCTAAAGCATAACCCCAGAATGATAGCGGTAAATCAGTAAGAGACATCATAGATCGCACCATATCTAGTAAAGTATGATTACGACGTTCGGACACACCATTTCGTTGTGGTGTTCCGGGTGGCGTGAGTTGCGAAACTATTCCGCATTGTTTCAAATGTAAACCAAACTCGTAACTCAAATATTCTCCTCCACGATCAGATCGTAGAAATTTTATTTTCTTGTTACGATGATTTTCCACTTCACTCTTAAATTCTTTGAACTTTTCAAATGTTTCAGACTTGTGTTTCATTAAGTAGATATACCCATATCTGCTCAAATCATCTGTGAAGGTGAGAAAATAACGATATCCGCCACGAGCTTCAACATTCATCGGACCACATACATCTGTATGTATGATTTCCAACAAATCTGTTGCTCTCTCCATAGTACCGGAGAACGGTGTTTTAGTCATCTTGCCCATGAGGCACGGTTCGCAAGTACCAAGTGATTCATAATCAAGTGATTCCAAAAGTCCATCAGTATGGAGTTTCTTCATGCGCTTTACACCGATATGACCTAAACGGCAGTGCCACAAATAAGTTGCACTATCATTATCAACTCTACATCTTTTGGCTTCGACATTATGAATATGTGTATCACTACTATCGAGATTCAATAAAAATAGACCACTCTTCAAGGGTGCATGACCATAAAAGATATTACTCATATAAATAGAACAACCATTATTCTCTGATTTAAATGAATAACCGTCTCGCATCAAACAAGATCCAGATATAATGTTCATGCTCAACGCTGGCACCAAATAACAATTATTCAGGTCTAAAACTAATCCCGAAGGTAGATGTAGAGGTAGCGTGCCGACCGTGATCACATCGACTTTGGAACCGTTTCCCACGCGCATCGTCACCTCGTCCTTGGCCAGTGCTCGCTTATTCCGTAGTCCCTGTTTCGAGTTGCAAATATTAGCAACAGAACCAGTATCAAATACCCAGGTGCTACTGCGAGCTCTAGTAAGGTACACACCAATAACATGTATATTACATATACCTTTGTTCACCTTGCCATCCTTCTTATCCGCCAAATACTTGGGGCAGTTCCGCTTCCAGTGACCAGTCTGCTTGCAGTAGAAGCACTCAGTTTCAGGCTTAGGTCCAGACTTGGGTTTCTTCTCTTGAGCAGCAACTTGCTTGCTGTTCTTCTTGAAGTTCCCCTTCTTCTTCCCTTTGCCCTTTTTCTTGAAACTAGTGGTCTTGTTGACCATCAACACTTGATGCTCCTTCTTGATTTCTACCTCCGCAGCTTTTAGCATTGCGAAGAGCTCGGGAATTGTCTTGTTCATCCCTTGTATATTATAGTTCATCACGAAGCTCTTGTAGCTTGGTGGCAGTGATTTGAGAATTCTGTCAATGACGCTATCATCTGGAAGATTAACTCCCTGTTGAATCAAGTGATTATTATACCCAGACATTTTGAGTATATGCTCACTGACAGAACTATTCTCCTCCATCTTGCAGTTGTAGAACTTATTGGAGACTTCATATCTCTCAATCCGGGCATTTGCTTGAAATATTAACTTCAACTCCTGGAACATCTCATATGCTCCATGACGTTCAAAACGTCATTGAAGACCCGGTTCTAAGCCGTAAAGCATGGCACACTGAACTATAGAGTAGTCATCAGCTTTGCCCTGCCAGACGTTCTTAACGTCGTCAGTTGCATCAGCAGCAGGCCTGGCACCCAGCGGTGCTTCCATGACGTAATTCTTCTGTGCAGCAATGAGGATAATCCTCAAGTTACAGACCCAGTCTGTGTAATTGCTACCATCATCTTTCAACTTTGCTTTCTCAAGGAACGCATTAAAATTCAACGGAACAACAGCACGAGCCATCTATCTACAACAAACATAGACAAGCAAAATACTATCAGGTACTAAGTTCATGATAAATTTAAGTTCAATTAATCATATTACTTAAGAACTCCCACTTATACAGACATCTCTCTAGTCATCTAAGTGATCATGTGATCCAAATCAACTAAACCATAACCGATCATCACGTGAGATGGAGTAGTTTTCAATGGTGAACATCACTATGTTGATCATATCTTCTATATGATTCACGCTCGACCTTTCGGTCTCCGTGTTCCGAGGCCATATCTGCATATGCTAGGCTCGTCAAGTTTAACCTGAGTATTCTGCGTGTGCAAAACTGGCTTGCACCCGTTGTAGATGGACGTAGAGCTTATCACACCCGATCATCACGTGGTGTCTGGGCACGACGAACTTTGGCAACGGTGCATACTCAGGGAGAACACTTCTTGATAATTTTTAGTGAGAGATCATCTTAAAATGCTACCGTCAATCAAAGCAAGATAAGATGCATAAAGGATAAACATCACATGCAATCAATATAAGTGATATGATATGGCCATCATCATCTTGTGCTTGTGATCTCCATCTCCGAAGCACCGTCGTGATCACCATCGTCACCGGCGCGACACCTTGATCTCCATCGTAGCATCGTTGTCGTTTACGCCATATATTGCTTCTATGACTATCGCTACCGCTTAGTGATAAAGTAAAGCAATTACAGGGCGTTTGCATTTCATACAATAAAGCGACAACCATATGGCTCCTGCCAGTTGCCGATAACTTCGGTTACAAAACATGATCATCTCATACAATAAAATATAGCATCACGTCTTGACCATATCACATCACAACATGCCCTGCAAAAACAAGTTAGACGTCCTCTACTTTGTTGTTGCAAGTTTTACGTGGCTGCTACGGGCTTAGCAAGAACCGTTCTTGCCTACGCATCAAAACCACAACGATAGTTCGTCAAGTTAGTGTTGTTTCAACCTTCGCAAGGACCGGGCGTAGCCACACTCGATTCAGCTAAAGTGAGAGAGACAGACACTCGCCAGCCACCTTTAAGCACGGGTGCTCGTAACGGTGAAACCAGTCTCGCGTAAGCGTACGCGTAATGTCGGTCCGGGCCGCTTCATCTCACAATACCGCCGAACCAAAGTATGACATGCTGGTAAGCAGTATGACTTGTATCCCCCACAACTCACTTGTGTTCTACTCGTGCATATGACATCTACGCATAAAACCAGGCTCGGATGCCACTGTTGGGGAACGTAGTAATTTCAAAAAATTTCCTACGCACACGCAAGATCATGGTGATGGCATAGCAACGAGAGGAGAGAGTATTGTCCACGTACCCTTGTAGACCGTAACCGGAAGCATTATGACAACGCGGTTTATGTAATCGTACGTCTTCACGATCCGACCGATCCAAGCATCGAACGTACGGCACCTCCATGTTCAGCACACGTTCAGCTCGATGACGTTCCCCGGGCTCCGATCCAGCAAAGCATTGGGGATGAGTTCCGTCAGCACGACGGCGTGGTGACGATGATGATGTTCTACCGGCGCAGGGCTTCGCCTAAACTCCGCGACGATATGACCGAGGTGGAATATGGTGGAGGGGAGCACCGCACACGGCTAAGGAACGATCCGTAGATCAACTTGTGTGTCCTAGGGTGCCCCCTGCCCCCGTATATAAAGGAGCCAAGGGGGAGGGGGCGGCCGGCCAAGGAGGGCGCGCCAAGGGGGGAGTCCTACTCCCACCGGGAGTAGGACTCCCTTCTTTCCTAGTTGGAGTAGGAGAAGGGGGGAGGAGGAGGAAGAGGGGAAGGAAAGGGGGGACGCCGCCCCCCTCTCCTTGTCCTATTCGGACTAGGGAGGGGAGGGGGCACAGCCCACCTCTTGCCTCCTCTCCTCTTCTCCCTTAGGGCCCATGAAGGCCCAATAACCCCCGGGAGGGTTCCGGTAACCCCCCGGTACTCCCGTAAAACACCGATTTCACCCGGAACACTTCCGATGTCCAAACATAGGCTTCCAATATATCAATCTTTATGTCTCGACCATTTCAAGACTCCTCGTCATGTCCGTGATCACATCCGGGACTCCGAACAAACTTCGGTACATCAAAACTTATAAACTCATAATAAAACTGTCATCGTAACGTTAAGCGTGCGGACCTACGGGTTCGAGAACTATGTAGACATGACCTAGAACTATTCTCGGTCAATAACCAATAGCGGAACCTGGATGCCCATATTGGCTCCTACATATTCTACGCAGATCTTTATCGGTCAAACCGCATAACAACATACGTTATTCCCTTTGTCATCGGTATGTTACTTGCCCGAGATTCAATCGTCGGTATCCAATACCTAGTTCAATCTCGTTACCGGCAAGTCTCTTTACTCGTTACGTAATGCATCATTCTATAACTAACTCATTATCTACATTGCTTGCAAGGCTTATAGTGATGTGCATTACCGATAGGGCCCAGAGATACCTCTCCGACAATCGGTCTGACAAAACCTAATCTCGAAATATGCCAACTCAACATGTACCTTTGGAGACACCTGTAGTACTCCTTTATAATCACCCAGTTACGTTGTGACGTTTGGTAGCACCCAAAGTGTTCCTCTGGTAAACGGGAGTTGCATAATCTCATAGTTACACGGACATGTATAAGTCATGAAGAAAGCAATAGCAATATACTAAACGATCAAGTGCTAGGCTAACGGAATGGGTCATGTCAATCACATCATTCTCCTAATGATGTGATCCCATTAATCAAATGACAACACATGTCTATGGTTAGGAAACATAACCATCTTTGATTAATGAGCTAGTCAAGTAGGGGCATACTAGTGACTATATGTTTGTCTATGTATTCACACATGTATCATGTTTCCGGTTAATACAATTCTAGCATGAATAATAAACATTTATCATGATATGAGGAAATAAATAATAACTTTATTATTGCCTCTAGGGCATATTTCCTTCACCGTCTACGGACAAATCCAAAAGAAAGAAAACAACCCCAAATGCTAGATCCCCGATCGTCCCAACTGGGCTCCACTACTGATCATCCGGAAAAGAAACATAGCAACGACCAAGATCTTCGTTGAGCTCCCATCTGAGCTCGGTTGCATCACCTGCACTGGTATCATTGGCACTTGCAACTGTTGTGATAGTATCTGGTGAGTCACGAGGACTCAGCAATCTCAAACCCCGCGAGATCAAGACTATTTAAGCTTATGGGTAGGAAGTGGTAATGTGGTGGTGTTGCAGCAAGCACTAAGCATATATGGTGGCTAACATACGCAACTAAGAGCGAGAAGAGAAGCAACGGAACGGTCAAGAAGCTAGAAGTGATCAAGAAGTGATCCTGAAACTACATACGCACAATCATAACACAAAGACCGTGTTCACTTCCCGGACTCCGCCGAGAAGAGACCATCACGGATACACACACGGTTGATGTGTTTTAACTCGAATCTGGTGTCAAGTTCTCTACAACCGGATATTATCAAATTCCCATCTGCCACATAACCGCGGGCACGGCTTTCGAAAGTTTAAACCATGCAGGGGTGTCCCGACTTAGCCCATCAGAATCTCTCACGGTCAACGAAGGATATTACTTCTCCCAGGAAGACCCGATCAGACTCGGAATCCTGGTTACAAGACATTTTGACAATGGTAAAACAAGACCAGCAAAGCCGCCTAAATGTGCCGACAAATCCCTATAGGAGCTGCACATATCTCGTTCTCAGGGCACACCGGATTGTCCAAACTTCCGATAGGCCAGCCTAGAGTTGCCCCCCGTGGCCACCGGCGGCTGACAGGTTGGACCAACACTCAGAGGAGCACTGACCCCGGGGGATAAATAAAGATAACCCTCGGGCTCCGGAAACCCAAGGGAAAAAGGCTTAGGTGAGGCAAATGTAAAACCAAGGTTGGGCCTTGCTGGAGGAGTTTTTATTCAAAGCGAACTGTCAAGGGGGTCCCATAAATCACCCAACCACGGAAGGAACGCAAAATCAAGGAACATAACACCGGTATGACGGAAACTAGGGCGGCAAGAGTGGAACAAAACACCAGGCATAAGGCCGAGCCTTCCACCCTTTACCAAGTATATAGGTGCATTAATTAAATAAGAGATATTGTGATATCCCAACATAATCCTGTCCCTCATGGAGCAATCTTCAACTTCACCTGCAACTAACAATGTTATAAGAGGGGCTGAGCAAAAGCGGTAACATAGCCAAGCAACGGTTTGCTAGGAAGGGTGAAAAAGGTTAGAGGCTGACATGGCAAATTGGGAGGCTTGAAGAACAAGTGATAGGTAGCGCAGCATAGCGATAGAATGAAGCAACTAGCATAGCAATGATAGTAGTGAGATCCAGAGGACGAACGGACGAAGACGAACCAAGCGTAGACGAACGAATCCTCAGATCGCAACGAAACAGGAACTATCGAGAAGAAGCACAACCGGAAAGAAGCAAACACCACGGTAAACACACAACACATAAACATGACATGATGCACAACCAAACATGATGCATGACAAGGCTAGATGAGGCTACTCATGTTAAGAAATGATGCATACAAGAGCAACACGTCAAAGCAAGTTTTAAATTAGGCCGGAAACAACATATGACAATTCCGGTAAGTCCCCATATGCAAATTTCGAAATTGGTCCAGAACTGAATAAACCTTATGTTCAAGTTGTTAGACAGCAAGTTAAGATGCACCAAGATGATCTACACGAGATTCTAGTCAAGTTACATATAAAGTTCATTTAATTCGGAGGTACGGCCTAGAAGATATGAGCAAAACAAGTTAAACATGGCATTGATGCAAAATGCATACAAACATCAAGCAAACAACCTCAAAACATGGATGCAACAAGATAAGATGAAACTACATGCAATTCTAAGCAAGTTTCCTATAAAGCATGCTCAAAACGGAGCAACGGTGCCACACATACACATGAAACAAGTTTGAAGGACAAGCTGTCCAAAACAGCAACTAGGCATTTACAAACATCAAAACAACATGCTACAGCACCTCAACATGAAGACAAAAGGCACGGACATGATGTACAGATGAAGCATAACAAAACATGAACACTGAGCTATCTCCATAAAACACTATAACATGCTCAAAAGGACATGGCAAGATTGCAAATAATAACAGTTCACAGACTTGACAGAAATTCACTGGACATGACAGAATTAACATCAGGTTGCAATGTTTAGAGCTATCAAACAACATGTTAGAGCAAGCTATCATGACAAATTAGAGCATGACATGCTAATACTAAAGACAAAGAACAAAACTCCCTTTCTTAACTAATACAAAAGATCAACAGAAAAGATGGTAGGATCCATGCAAACATGGCAAGTGATATGACAGATTCAGACTGAAAATAACAGCACATGGCAGGAACAATGATAAGTAGGCATGTTGGTGAGCTTGTATAACTCACTACAGAGCATTTCATGGCATGACAAGGTGAGAAACAGTAAGATAACATATTTATGAAGCTAATCATGGAAAGAGCAAATTCATAGGGTGCATGGATCACTAGCAAGACACATGGCAAAACTGAACTTCATGTTAACAGGCTGACAGAAACATTATTTATCAATTTGAGAGCAAGATTACAACAATCCACAGCAGGCTATAAATGCAACCGAGGACATGGATGGATAGATCATGACATTTATAACAAAACATCCTTAGTGAACATCTCCATATTACGCATAGAATGACTTGTAGCAGCAGGTTTACATAGCATCATGATATAACAGATACAGCCTAGCAAAACAGTAACAGCAAGTAGCCCATTTCACAAGCTTGATGCACTCACCACAAGGCACACAAAAATACATGGATTGCACCACTGTAAATATGTCATGAGTATGCTCCTAAAACATGTAGACATCATGCTCAAAGGATGCACACACAAAATGCAACGAAAATGACAAAACAGCAAGTTATAACAGTCTCAGCAAATTAACATCATTTAGCACTCTTGCAACGATGACTGGGGCATCAAGATGAACTCAAACAAGAATGGAACAGTGTAATGAAATGAAGACAATCTCACAGTGAACATTTTTATATATTACACGCACAAAGCAGAGCAACACACAAGAACTTATGGTATGACGAACAGTGCATCAGAATGTAAGATTTTCGGGACTTGGAAGAAAATATACCCTCCGAAACTGGATGGGGTCATTCCGGGGCGGAGAGATCCGGGCGCGGGGAGGCCGTTCGGAAGCGGGGATGGGCGGATCTCATCCATCTTCTCCGGATCCGACCAGAGAGGAACTCCGGCAAGCTCCGGCGGGGTTGCGGTCAGCGGGGAGGCGCGGGACGGCGCGGGATGGCAGATTCGGCGGCGAGGCAGCGACGTCCGGCGGAGACGGCGAGGCGT
This sequence comes from Triticum timopheevii, assembly GCA_963921465.1. Classification (NCBI taxonomy): domain Eukaryota; kingdom Viridiplantae; phylum Streptophyta; class Magnoliopsida; order Poales; family Poaceae; genus Triticum; species Triticum timopheevii. The sequence goes on along the minus strand of OY997274.1, from coordinate 362,064,396 downwards.
GGCTCCGGTGAGCTCGGGCAGAGGCCGGTGAGCTTATGCGGCGGTGGGCCGCGGAGCACGACGGCGCCGGTGAGGGGGCGCGGGGGACGACGCGGGAGCCGGGCCGCTGGGTCCTGGGTGGCGGCGCGGCGCACCCCGGCGACGAACGGGCGACAGAGGCGCATCAGAGCGGGCGGAGGTCGCCAGCGCGGGGGCAAGGCGCTCGGGCATGGGAGGCGCACGGCCAGGCGGCGGAGATCCGGGCCTGCGGGCGGGCGGCTGCGCTGACTCGGGCCGGGAGGGCCCTGCGTGGGCTCGGCGGGCCGGCGGCGCGAGGAGAGAGAGGGGCGGCGGCGGTGACGTGGCGGCGTGGGATTGGTCCGGGCGCGGTGGCGGTCGCGTCCGGTGGGGGGTGCAGACATGTCCGGCGGCGGGAGGAGGAAGAAGCTAGGGTTTGGACGCAAATTTCGGGGGAGGGGACTAATTTATAGGTAGAGGGAGCTAGGAGAGTCCAAATGGGGTGCGGTTTTCGCCCACACGATCGTGATCGAACGATGGAGAGCATGGAGGGGGTTTAGTTGGGCTAGGTGGGCTGTGTGAAGGGGTGCTGGGGTGCAAGAGAAAAGGGGGTTTTGGTTAACTCGGTTAACCGTTGGGGAATCAAACGACCTCCAAATGGAACGAAATTTGACAGGCGGTCTACCGGTGATATACCAAGGCCACTCAGCAAATCCTGGCCCATTCCGAGAATGTTTTTCTCCCACTCACGAAACAAGGTCTGAGAGGGGCGACGGGTGCATCCGAGTGTGTCTGTGCTCAGAACGGACAACAGAGAGAACCGGGGGAACCCGAACGGATGCAAGTTTTGAAAAACATGCAGATGAAATACAGATCATGACATGGCAAAATGCGACACGCAAGCAATGACATGGTAACGACGGCAAATAACTGGAAGACACCTGGTGCATCGGATCCGAGGCGTTACAGAGACCGAGCGACGAGGGTGAACCGCGGTTGATGAAGAGGCCGACCTTCGACACGCCCCTACCTGGCGCGTGAAATGTCGGATTCCAGGTTCCGCGGACCCAAGAAAGGTTCGAACTCATGGGCGTGTGCGAAGAACTCAACCTCTCTAGCCGATCGACTTGCTGCTCTTACAATCTAGCTCGATAAATGGGAAGGGAATGGACACGGCAGTTTACCCAGGTTCGGGCCACCTTGTGTTGTAAAACCCTACTCCTGCTTTGTGGTGGATTAGCCTCGCGGGGGCTGAAGATGAACTAGTACAAGGGGGAGAACAGCTTCAGGAGGCTTGTTCTCGTGATGAGCTCAAGGGGTTTGGTCTTGGGGGGTCTGATCCCTTCTATGGTTGTGGCTAGGCTATATTTATAGTGGTCTTGGTCCTCTTCCCTCAAAACTTAGGCGGGAAGGGATCCCACAATGGCCATTTTGAAAGGGGACAAGTAGTACATCTGATCCTGACGAAAGGTGGTTTTCGCATGCAAAGCTTCTGATCATGACATCGTGGTGGGCTCGATGATGACATCCATCCCACCGTTCTGGCGGTCCCGGTCTTGTTGCACGCAAACGGCAACCTTTGGCTGATTCCTCGGGGCTCCGCACCTGCGCTTGCCTCCTTAGCACCAAAGAGGAAACCTTTCGCTCTGTGCCAGCTAGCACGTGCCTGGCCTTGGTCGTCATGGCTGGCGTCACCGCGACCTCAGGAGGTGAGCGCTTGCATAGAAGTTTCCGCCCCTCAAGAGGCCGCCTTGGGAGGCTGCTCCTTCAGGAGGTCTTGACGCCGTACGGCTCGTGAGGCTTGGCCCCTTCGCGAGGGTCTTGCCTCATCGTGGTTGAAGATGGGTCATATCAGGCCGTCGATGGAGCCACGTCGTGGGCCGCAGGCAGGCAAGTCTGGGTACCCTGGTTCCCAGAACGCCGAAGTGTTGGATTAATGAACAATCACACACGACATCCTCTTGAAAACTATTTGTGTTATGCCACCAGGCGCAAACGTTTACCAGATAAAAAGTGTGTGTGATGGACAGCCTTTGCCACACAATTTCTTCTATGCACCGTGTGTGATGCATTCAATAACGCAAACGATAAAATTGTTAATACCGTGTGCAATGGAAACGCTATCACAAACGATTTAACGAGGAAAATTGTGTGTGATGTACCTGCGAATAGAAACGTTTTACTTGGAGCGACTATGTGGGATGTATATACGAACGGAAACGTTTAGCGGGGACTGACTGTGTGGGATGAACTTACGACCGAAAAATGATTTCGCCTTTATAATTGAATTTTTTAGCACTAATGTACGTACAATCGTATTTGATCGCTCCTCGGTCGCACACGACATCATTTTGCCGAGCGTGTGTGCCAGGAGGGCATATCCCCGACGGTTTCTGGGTCGTGTGGGAAGGACCCCCCTACCGCAGTGACTCACTAGGCGACGGTTCCAAATGCCATCGCGAAAAGGGGTTAAGAACCGTTTGTATAGCACCTCACTATACTAGTGAGGCAAATTGTGTTTGAGCAGAGGTCGTTGTTCAAAGAAATTTTTATCTATTTCATTTCTTTCATGCATATGCATATCATTTTCATGATCTAGCAAATATTGTACTAGTGGATCAGTAGGAGGCACGACAATAGAAGCAAGACCAATTATTTCATCTTTACTAGGTAATTCGTTCTTATGAGGTTGTCTTCTAAACTTGGAGAAATTAAACTCAAGAGACTCATCAACAAAACTAACACCGACAGTTTGTTTTTCACAATCTACTTTTGCATTAACGGTGTTCAAGAAATGTCTACCAAAAGTAATGGACAAAAATCATCTTGTGGGGAACCAAGCACTAGAAAATCAGTAGGATATTTTACTTTCCCACACAAGACTTCAACATCTCTAACAATCCCAAGTGGTATGATGGTGTCTCTATCAACAAGTTTAATAGTAACATCTATGTCTTCTATTTCAGCAGGTGCTATGTCATTCATGATTTCTTGATATAAAGTAAAAGGAACATCACTCATGCTAGCACTTAAGTCACATATGCCATGATAACAACGATCTCCTATTTTGACTGAGACAACAGGTATGCCAACAATAGGTCTATGTTTATCTTTTTCATTGGGTTTAGCAATTCTAGCAGCTTCATCACAGAAGTAAATAACATGCCCGTCAATATATTCTACCAGGAGATCTTTAACCATAGCAACACTAGGTTCTACTTATTTGCTCAGAGGGTTTACTTGCTTTGATGTTGCTTTTGTGAACGACAGTTGATACCTTAGCATGTTCCTTTATCTTTACAGGGAAAGGTGTTTTTTCAATATAAGCAGTAGGTATAATTGGATCAACATTGTAAATGATAGTTTCATCTTTAGCTTTAACCAGTTCTTTAATTTCTTGTTTAATAGGGGGATGATATTTAAACCACTTCTCCTTAGGGAGATCAACATTAGTAGAAAATGATTCACAAAAAGAGGTCTCTATCTCAGAGTCAAGTCCATATTTAGTGCCAAACTTGTGAAAGTCATCGGTATTCATAATAGATTTAACACAATCAAACATAAGCTTAATACCTGACTCTTTACCTTCACCGACTTCCCAATCCTTAGAGTTGCATTTTATTATTTCTAAATGATCCCACCTGAATTCAATAATCTTCTTCATAAAAGAACCAGTACAAGAAGTATCAAGCATGGATCGATCATCATGAGAAAGCCGAGCATAAAAATTCTGAATAATAAGAGATCATGATTACGGCACGAATATAATGTTGACTTAAGCCTCTCCCAAGCTAGAGTGATACTTTCTCCTTCACGAGGCCAAAAATTATATATATAAGTCCGATCACGATGAACTAGATGCATAGGATAATTTTTTTGGTGAAATTCCTATTTCAATCGATTCCAATTCCAAGATCCAATATCATCGCATAGCCTATACCATGTCAATGCTTTTACCTTCAGAGATAAAGGGAAAACCTTATTCTTAGCTTCATCTCCGGGTAAACCTGCAAGCTTAAAAAATCCACAAATTCCATCGACATATATCAAGTGCATATCAAGATGTTCAGTTCCATCTCCTGCATAAGGATTAGCTAGTAGTTGTTCTATCATACCCGAAGGAACTTCATAACTAATTGTGGTTCTGCTCGAGGTGAAGATACCCCGAACAAACCCCTCAAAGGATGGTTCTCCATGGTAACAAGTGACAATAAATTTCAGCACGTAGTATAAATTTTTCCTTACTAATTTCCACTTACCAAGAGCGCTTCACTCCCCGGAAACGGTGCCAAAAAAGAGTCTTGATGACCCACAAGTATAGGGGATCAATCATAGTCCTTTCGATAAGTAAGAGTGTCGAACCCAACGAGGAGTAGAAGGAAATGATAAGTGGTTTTCAGCAAGGTATTTTCTGTAAGCACTGAAATTGTAGGTAACAGGTAATTTGATAGCAAGAAAAACAACATCATCGCACATAGTTCTTTCTTATTAAATGTTTGTGATAGTCACCTTACCACACATACTTCGAAATTATTGACTGTTTGTGATGTTGTGCGCATCACAAATGTTTGGTACTTCTTGGATTAATTGTGTGGGTTGTATATACTAACGGAAACGTATTCCTTGGATGGACTGTGTGGAATGTACGTACGAACGGAAATGTTTAGCGGGGATTGACTATGTGGGATGTACTTACGACCGGGAATGATTTCTCCTGTATAATTGTTTTTTAGCACTACTTTACGTATAACCGTATTTGCTCGCTCGCCAGTCGCACACGACCTCATTTTGCCGAGCGTGTATGCTAGGAGGGCATATCCCCAACGGTTTCTGGATCATGTGGGAAGGGCCCCCCTATCGCCCTCACTCACTTGGCGATGGTTCCAAATGCCGTCACAAAAAGGGGTTTAAAACCATTTGTATAGCATCGACGCGTACCAGTGGCTACTGCTAAATTTTCCTGTATTTTTGAAAATGCAGCTTATTGTTGTTGTCTTTGTATAGGTTTTATATGCAGTACTTTCATCATATGATTTTATGACCATGATTAGTTATTATTTTTAACAGTGGGTGAAATGAACATGGATTAGATTCAAATGGAGGCAACATGTGGTGCACATCGAAAGTACTACTAGTCCAAACTAGATCAAGTTTGGATTAGTAGTACTTTCGACATGCACCACATGTTGTGTACACTTGAATCTAATTCACGTTCATTTCACCCACTGATATATATATAATAACTCATCATGCTCATATAATAACTTAGCATCATGCATCATCATAATATTAAATAACCCATCATTGGTATCATAATAACAAGTCCTACTCATCATCATCATACAACTTCTACTTGTTATCATGATAACAAGTCATACTCATCATCATCATAGTCATCTAACCAACCCTACTTAATTGCTCTTAGCACATGATCAGGAGTATTAGCTAGGATCTAACTACCCTCTCTAAGGTAGAATAGCATAAAACAAGATAGGCCCTGACTCTCCATTATGGAGAATGGAGATTATCATGTCTCCAATTCTTGCACTTCGCATAATGTTGCTTCCAAGTAGCTCCCTACGATTGACCATACATTTTTTTCCAATCTTTGATTGTCATGTCTTCATCGGTTTTAGAAATCCAGTATGGACAACAGTGATGCCTATTAGGATGACCTGGCCATAAGCTCATAACATCAAGGCGACATTTCAGAAACATCAGATGAGGCACACAATCCTTCGGGATTTTTTGTTGAAAAACATAGTAATAACTTCGTAGTTAGCAACGTAGTTTAGTTTTAGAAGAATTTATGCAAAAGATGCACGGACGTCGTAATAGTAAAAAATCTTACCATGCGATCTCCATGGATGTTGCCGTAGTTCACACGTGCACTAGTGGCACGTATTGACCATAATGTGCAGGAGTTTGATAATAGATATTGTAATTCTCAAGATCACTAATAAATGAGATAAGATGATCTTTCTCCTGATAAGTTAATTATGCGCCATCAGTGTAGTAGGTTCTATCTACCATCTTCCATACATTTTTTGAAGAATGAAAATAAGCCGTTAATGGAATAAGTTATCAACTATTTTGAAATAAACAATATAAATTACTTAATAAATATGTTTAAGAAACTCACATAATGCTAGAATTGAAAGCGTATCAACAAGGACCCAAATGTCCATATTATCTTCGTCGATGTTAGGATCACCAAGATCCAAGGTAACAAGCATACCCTCATGGAAATCATATGCCTTGCAAAGTGTTTCCCAATTCCGGCAACCAAAATGGGATACGCTCTCAGAATTGTATAGATTTACAGCAACATCAAAACCATGATGGGTCCTTAGGTGAACTATCTTTGTTTTCATACTTTCATGATCTTCTAAACACATCCTCTCCAAGACATAGTGTCTTGCGTGGCATGGGAGCTAGTCGAATTATGGAAGACGAAAATTACACGTTGAAGAAGCAGAAGTCGAGCTTAATTATGAAAAAAATATTTTGCGTCATTGCATACCGTTTCAACATCGAAGGTCTCCTGGGGCTTAATGCTGAAGCGTCGACCTTCTACCAGGTGAGGCCCGTCGCAGAAACCCCAGTCGTCGCCGCACCAGTCGCACTGCGGGAGACTTTCGTCATCCGACGACATTTCCTATGTTTATAATTCAAAGATTAAACTTCTAAAATTCAGTATATGTACTACAAAAACTAAATTAGATCATTATTATTCATCACGGGTTGACTATCGGTCCGTCGAGTCTTTTTTTGAGAACTCTCAGCTCACGTGGTGTATATATTCGACCATTGGTGATGGTTGCTCCTCCCTTCATCCCCGGGTGCATTAAACCAAAATGTCTAGCACACGAGAATGAAGGAGAAGCGAGCCCCACAACAACAGTCGGCATTCTTCTTCTCTCATATATGGTGGAGTCTCGACAAATTTAAAGTCAACCTGAAATGTCGTTTAATTATCTTTCTAGAAAATCCAGGCCACACGATATTTCCTACATATTCTAGCACAAGTCATGCCAAAATTCACGGAAAAATCCGGCATGACCTTTGCTAAAAAAAAGGACATATCGAGCGCCTGAAATTTGTTAGGACGGAAATTAATCAACACTCCGACAAAACATAGGCCACTCGGAGGTGTTACCTGCAAACATGGCCGGCCACTTGGGCAAGCACATATCCTATTTGAGCAACACAAGATATACATGTTTATATCTACATCATATGATCATTCAAACTTGATGGTCATTGCATTTCAGTGGTTGAAAATAAAAAATCTTATAGGACTCATATTGACATGGAGATTTGGTTGGTCTCACCTCGAGGTCGGAGGGGGTCAGTGACGGGGACAACGGCGGGGATGATGTAGGGGCTCCTTGATTTCTGCAAAAACAAAATATAAACAAAAACATCATTATCCTCATCTTAGGACTTAGTGAAATCCTATAAGCTATCAACTAATCAAATGCATACGCCTTGCATAGTGCTCTCCAATTTGAGCGTTCAAAATAGGAGTGGTTCTCCAATTTGAGCATTCAATAAGCAAAACTAAATCATAAAATAAATTAGTATTCAAACTAGCATGCCTTCAATAAGCAAAACTAAATCATCTCTTGCGTCCATACATCGTCGAATATTATCACTAATACATCTCGAATACTATCATACATATAACATCAATAATACAGCTACAACCCTAGCGAACGACGGGTATCGGCGTGGACGGTGAACATCCAAAGAGAAGGAACCATCACAGGATCATAGCCCAGTGAGATCCCTGAAGAACCTGCCAAGTATTGTCGAACCTGCCCTCCAACGCAACCATGTAACGACGGACATGCTCGTCCTCCTCGCTGACACGGTGATGTACCACCTCCCCGGGGGACGAAAGCCTCCACACCGTCAGTAGCCCACGCGACCGCCATCAAAGAAGGTTCGGGTCAACGACGGGTTGGCTCCTCACCAAGCTGCGCCCCCTAGAAGGTAGCACTCCCAGTACTAGCCCGGCGAAGCCCAGTCCCGGACATGGCCCCTATGATCAAGCAGGCCTCCTCCGCCGAGTCGACGATGAGGATGTGGGATAGACATCATCGATGTCGATGTGGGAATAATTGCTTTAACTAAAAAAATAACAACAAATGTGACATGTTTAAAATATATGTCTACTTCAAAACGAATCAACCTAGAATGCTGTTAAATACACCTAAAACACCTCAATTCTATTAACTACACCTAATTAAAAACCTACATTTTGAACATAGTTCGATCATAACTAGGGTTCATTCTACATTATTCTAAGATTAAACACCTAAAATACCTAATTATATTAACTACACCTAATTAAAAACCTACATTTTGAACATGGTTCGATCATAACTAGCTAGGGTTCATACTACATTATTATATGATTAAACACCTAAGATTAAACACCTAAGATCATAACCTACTACATTATTCTAAGATTTAACCTACATTTTTCAGCTAGCTAGGGTTCAAAATAAACTAGGGAGGAGGAGGAAGGAGGAGTACCTCTCGGTGGAGGACGGCCGACGCAGGGGGGGGCGAGGGAGGAGGGCTGGCGTGGGAGGGCAGCCGGTGGGGGAGGTCAGCGTGGGGGGGTGGCCGGCGGGGGAGGAGGGCCGGCGGGGGCGAGGGCGGTCGACGGGGGAGGACCGACGCGGGGGACGGCGGCAGGTACCTTGGGGCTGACGGCGGCGACAGTGGGCGACAGCGCGCGGCGGAGGCGAGTGAGGGTGTGAGGGAGAGAGTGAGGACGCGCGCGGGCCTGAGTGTGGATAAGGTGCCCATAGTAGTAGCGTTGGATCCTAAACACCACTACTGCTAATAACCATAGCAGTAGCGCTTCCAGGGAATAAGCACTACTAGTATGTCCGGCCTGCCGTCAATGGCCTGAGTGTGGATAAGGTGCCCGTAGTAGTAGCGTGTTTTATAACTACAGCGTTACTGGTAAGTGCATAGTAGCAGCGCTTTCTACGGCCAAGCGCTACTAATAGCAGCGGTGCCTTTTGAAAAGTGCTACTAGTAAGCTCATGTGTATAAGGTTTTCCCTAATAGTGGACGGATGGTTTCGATATTTATAGGAATTTATGGGGGTGGAATCAGGTCAAGGCGGTTCCCATGGGCCCCACATGGACAGGTGGTGCGGCCACCCCTAGTCGCGCCACGTGTCCATGTGGCTAGCTCGTGGCCCCTCTTGACTTCTCCCGAAGCTTTCAGTGTTTCTTATTGCCCAAAAAAAAATCGTGTTAAATAAGCAACATATTTTGACCTCCTAGATATTAGTTTCTCACGAAACAAAAAAATAAGCAGAAAACAGGAACGGGAACCGGCACTCTATTAATAGATTGGCCCATAAAAATAATATAAATTGCTATAAAAATATATAAACATGATAATATAATAACATTAAACAATCAAAAACTATAGATACATTTAAGGCGTATCAACGATGCAGTTTAAAAAAACGTGTTTCGAAACAAAACCCGAAAAATTGACGTCCACAATAACAACACTAATAAGTTATGAGATTAATCGGTAAATTAGGAATTTCTTTTAGCGCTCGAGATAGCGTCCACCTTCAGTCAAACCGACTTGTGCGGGAAAAATAATTAGCCGAGTCATCGGGCGACAGGTTAGTATTCCTCCATAAGACTTACATTATGTCACTGATTAGCAAAATGTGAAGAATCATACAAACAAGATAACAACAGTTTCTCTCAAAAGAAAGGAGAAAAGGATGAAAGCTTCAGTTACACATACTTAATAGGGTACATACATAAACCATTGTGGAAGGGATCCTTGACGTCCGATATGAATCAAGACTGCAACAATTAGGATACCATGACTGCCTCCAAAAAAACGGCTGCTAGTTCTATTACTGTTAGTGTTTTATACTATATCGTTTCCAACCCCCTGGATTAAGTATGGGTCTCCAGAAGCACGCCCAAGACACAGCTACCCATCCATCAATGATAAACAAGGGCCCGGTATACTTTTCAAAGTCTACGGATTAGGATGAGCAGCATCCAGCCTTCTTTACGGCAGAGACATCGTCTTTGGACCCTATGTTGATGGTCTGCCCTCGCGGTGGAGCGGCAGGGTCGTCGCCGATGTCAAGAGCTTTCTTGCTGACCACTCGGTAGATCTGGGTTAACACCTCAGTGAAAGCGTCCTCTACATTCATGGCCTCCAGGGCAGAGGTTTCCATGAAAAAGGTGTATTCCCTCTCCGCAAATGCCTTGGCATCCTCCACAGAGACAGCCCGCAAGTGGCGCAGGTCGGCCTTGTTGCCGACTAGCATGATCACAATGTTAGCATCGGTATGGTCCTTGAGCTCCTTCAGCCACCTCTCCACATTCTCGAAGGTCACATGGCGTGTCACATCATACACAACAAGCGCACCGACAGCTCCTCTGTAATATGCGCTTGTAATTGCACGATATCTGCAAAGGGATTGCAAAAGTTATGTGTTATGCAATTGAAATATTAGCAATGTTGCAACCAGATTACAAAGAACTTCACAATTTGTAGTTGGACTTTCATAAGGAAAAAAAAACTGTTCTTTATAAAAAAAACATTACTTCTATATAATGCCTTAACAATAGCAATTACAATACAAGAATTGAGATACAGCCAATGCTTCAATGGGTGAAAAATCAATATAAATAATCACAACAATCCATATAAAAAGGTTAAAATCTATTATGTCCATTTTCCACTCGAGGACGAAATGCCAACTGCCCAAATTAGCACTTGATTGAGGGCCAATATTGAAGAAAAAATAAAAGTGAAAACCCTTTTATTGCACTAAAAAAGGAAAGCACATATATAGGGCCTGTTTGGGACTGCTCCACTTCAGCAAAATCAGTTTTACTCCACCAAATCTACTTTGGAGCAGTTTCATACAGAAGTTGTAGCACTATCAAAGAGAATGTTTGGCTTCCATCTAGCTCCAGCTTCAAGAATGAGAAATGGTGGGGGGGGGGGGATGAAGGGGTATCCACTTACTGATGGCAATGGTGGGTAATTTCCCCCCAACTCCAGCTTCTAGAGTTTTTTGGTGCACCCCTTGAAGAGCTTCATAAAAAACTGTGAGATGTACCCCAGATTTTAGTTTTTTAGCAGAGCGGCATATCGTGGAGCTACCCCGTTTGGCTTGTGTTTTCTGGAGCGAAGCTGAATTTTAAGGAGCAAAGCAGTCCCAAACAGGCTCATATTATGGATGCAAAATCAGAGTTCAGACAAGTCTTACAGAAACAAGAATCAGCTTGCAGATGCATATAACATATGGCCGGCTTGGATATCAATATTGCTCCAAAGAGACAACTAAGGATTATAAGCTATTAAGTTGAGGCAGTAGAATGCATTGACATATATGTTTCAAGAGACAAGCTAACACCGTTACTCACTTCAGTTCAAGGCAAAAAATAATTAGCATTAGCGCCAAGGAATTTTCGTCGGGTCTTGACAGCATCCTAGAACTAGTACGTGCGATTTATTGTCAAGAAGTCGTCAGGATACCCGTAGATCTAGAACACAGGTAAAGGGGGACAGACGATTTACACAGGTTCAGACCCACAAGGTGGGTAAAAACCTTCATGTCTTGCTCTTTTCTTATATATGAAGAATATCGATGACTAAAATATCACGGTGTACCCCGCGAGTTAGGGAAACTCGGCAAGCTGTTGGTGATTTTGGCAGGAAGAGCCTAATATCTTCTATGTGGTGCCTAGGCACTAGGTGGAAAAGGAGTGGATCCCCTTCTACATTGCCTCTGTTGCCCTTACATAGCGGTATGGATGGCTTCATGTCGGTGCGTATGGCGTATAGGGGCACGAGTTGGACTGGTGTTAGTTTACAACACATATAGCCTTCCCTACGTCGTAGAGAGCTTTCCTTGAAGTTGTGTCCTTGGATGAAAAGTCTCTTCCGTGGTGGGTGGCGCTTCTCTTTGGTATGATAACTTGTCTGAAGATTTAGTGGGTCCCGTTGATACGGTGTTAGGTAATTCCACTTATCATCGGCAAGCCCCCCATCAGTATTCGTAATGGAGCTGGATCCCTGAGTAAGATTGTTATGACCGGTCTGGTCTATACTAGGAAGAGGCCCACCGGGCATTAGTATTAGGGGACTTGACCCACAAGTTATCTTAGGCAAGTTATTTTAGGCAAGTTATCTTAGGCTAAAGTTATAAATACTAGTTGTAAGACATCGTTTGAGATCAAGCAATAAAGATATTATCATCTTCTGTTGCCCGGCTCCCTGAGGAGCCGGAACCCTAGCCGACACCAGCCAACCGCCGCCGCCCCTAAACCCTAGCCGCGACGGCGCCCACCTGCCGGCGCGCCCGCTCCAGCCCTCGTCCACCTCCACCTCATCCCTATAACCTACGTAGCCGTGCTGGTAGGAACCCTAGTCCTACCAATTTGGTATCAGGTACCTGGGTTTCGACCATGTCTTCGCCACCTCCAATTCCGCCACCGCCGCCACCACCGCCGCTGCCCGTCAACTCCACCACCGCCGCTGCCGCCAACTCCACCGCCGCCGCTTCCGCGCCGGGCGTCACGGCCTCGCTCTCGGCGGGCGCCACGGCGTCGCTCTCGGCGCCGACCCTCCCGGCGCCCGGCACCGCGCTAGGCCACGGGCGGCCACCGGCCCCCGTCCAACATACGCCGCCGCCGTCACCTCCCCCGCAGCCGCAGCAGTTCACACAGGAGGCAATGGCCGGCGTCCTCAACGACCTAGTCGCCGCGGTCCAGGGCATCCGCCTCTACCTGGCAAGTCCGTACGGGCCGCCTCCACCACTCCATCCAGCCATGGCCGTGGGTCCGCAGGCGCTGCCGTGGTACTCGGTACCAGGGGCCATCACCGGAGACTACCCGGCGCTCCCCGCCCCGGCGGCCGCACCGCTGCCTTGGCCACAGTGGCCGCCGCCGCTCGCGACGGCAACCGCGCCACTCGCCGCCACCACGGGGCCGCAGTGGCCCACCTGGACCGCGGCAGCCGCGCCGTCTCCCGCCGCGCCGTCACTCCCAGCGGCCACGGAGCAGGGTCCTCCACCGCCCCATCCTAGCCCTAACTTGGGCCGGTCGTCGCCGAGCGGGCTTTCGATCCAGGAGGTCCGCTTTCCGTCATCGCCATCGCCACTTCCCGACTGGCTTCACGGGCCGCCATCGGCCTACGCGGGGGCCCGTCCGCCGTCCGGTTTTCCGTTGCAGCCCGAGGCGTCAGGCGCCACCGGGAACTACGTCGGGCCTTCCACCATGGACCGCGCACAATCATCCGCCCTACGCACCGCCGAGACAGTGGGCCAGGGCGCGCCACACCAGCAGCCGCCCCGGTTCACCAAGATCGACTTCGCCACATACGACGGCTCCGACGACCCGCTTAACTGGCTCAACCAATGTGACCAGTTCTTCCGCGGACAGCGCACACCCGCGTCGAAGCGTACTTGGCTGGCTTCCTACCATCTCCGTGGGGCCGCCCAGACATGGTACTATGCCCTCGAGCAGGACGAGGGCGGCATGCCCCCGTGGGATCGTTTTCGAGAGCTGTGCCTTCTTCGTTTCAGGCCACCGGTCCGCGGGAGCCGCTTGGCCGAGTTGGGCCGCCTGCCGTTCACCTCCACGGTGCAGGACTTCGCCGACCGCTTCCAGGCCCTGGCGTGCCACGCGCCTGGTGTGACGGCCTTACAGCGGGCGGAGCTTTTCATCGGCGGCCTTCCCGACCACATCCGCGTGGATGTCGAGATGAAGGGGCCCCAAGACCTTCAGAAGGCAATGTACTATGCCCGGGCGTTCGAGCAGCGCGCCCAGGCCCTAACGCGTCCATCCGCGCCACGTGGGGGCCGACAGCTTCCCCGGCCGTCTCCGGCAGCACCGGCGTCGTCCACAGCCGCCCCGGCACCCACCCTAGCACCGACGCGGCCATTCAGGCGCCTCACTCAGGCGGAACAGCTGGAACGCCGGCGCCTGGGCTTATGCTTCAACTGTGATGCGCCCTATGCACCGGGCCATGTCTGTCCCCGCCTCTTCTACTTGGAGACGACAGACGAGACTGAGGAGGACACACTGGAGGATGGCCTCGGCGCTCCAGCCCTTGCCGAGGCCGCAGCGGCACCCGCGCCCGCCCCGGCCACCGCCCTCGTGGTGTCCCTACACGCGCTGGCCGGCATCCATGATGAACGGACGATGCTCTTACCGGTCATGATCCAGGGCGAGCGCCTGGTGGCCCTCGTGGATACAGGGTCCACGCATAACTTCCTGCCGGAGACCACCATGCGGCGCCTTGCATTACAGCCAACCGGTGGTGAGCAGTTGCGAGTCACAGTCGCTAATGGCAACCGTCTCCGCTGCCACGGGCTCGCCCGCGACGTGCCCATCACTATCGGCGACGAGCACTTCACCATCACCTACGCCGGCATCGACTTGGGCTGCTTCGACTTCATCCTCGGCGTCGACTTCCTGCGCACTCTTGGTCCTATTCTATGGGATTTTGACGCGCTGTCGATGACCTTCTGGCGGTTGGGCCGCCGCATTCGGTGGGATGGCATTGGGGGTGCCTCCCCAACCACCGCCACGGCCGAGCACCCACTATTGGAGAGCCTCCTCCAGCAGCACGCGGACATCTTCACCGAGCCACAGGGGCTGCCGCCCACCCGCATGTACGATCATCGTATACATCTTCTGACAGGCTCCGCGCCGGTGGCGGTACGGCCTTACCGCTACCCACAGTTGCAGAAGGATGAGTTGGAGCGGCAGTGTGCGCTCATGCTCGCGGCAGGCATCATCCGGCTCTCCACTTCGCCATTTACCGCGCCGGTGCTTCTCGTCCGAAAGTCAGACGGCACATGGCGTTTCTGCATCGACTACCGTGCCCTTAATGTTGTCACACATAAGGACAAGTTCCCTATTCCGGTGGTCGACGAGCTCCTCGATGAGCTCCACGGGGCGCGCTTCTTCACCAAACTCGACCTCCGGTCAGGGTACCACCAGGTGCGCATGCACCCGGATGACATCGCCAAGACGGCGTTTCGGACTCATCACGGCCACTTCGAGTTCTTGGTGATGCCCTTTGGCCTCACCAACGCCCCGGCGACCTTCCAGGCTCTGATGAACGACGTCCTCAGGCCCTACTTACGCCGGTTTGTGCTCGTTTTCTTTGATGATATTCTAATCTACAGTGCATCTTGGGCCGAGCACCTCCAGCATGTCGCCATCGTCTTCAACGAGCTTCGAGCGCACCACCTCCACCTTAAGCGCTCGAAGTGCTCGTTCGGGACGCCTTCGGTGGCCTACTTGGGCCACGTCATCTCAACCGACGGGGTGGCTATGGACGCCGACAAGGTGGCAGCCGTCTCCGCATGGCCGACGCCTCACTCGCCGCGGGCTCTCCGCAGGTTCCTCGGCCTCGCCGGCTACTATCGGAAATTTATCCGGGAGTTCGGGCTCATCGCGGCGCCCCTCACGCGATTGCTTCGCCGCGACGCTTTTGCCTGGGACGACGAGGCGACGACGACGTTCGAGGCCCTCAAAGGGGGCCCTCACGACGGGCCCCGTCCTCCAGATGCCCGACTTCGACCGCCCGTTCGTGGTGGACTGTGACGCCTCGGGCGCAGGGTTCGGCGCCGTGCTTCATCAGGGCGATGGGCCCCTCGCCTTCTTCAGCCGGCCTTTCGCTCCGCGTCATCTTAAGCTGGCGGCATATGAGCGGGAGCTCATTGGCCTTGTACATGCCGTTCGTCATTGGCGGCCGTACTTGTGGGGACGGTCCTTCCAGATTCGCACCGACCACTACAGCCTGAAGTTTTTGCTGGACCAACGGCTGTCGACCGTGCCGCAGCACCAGTGGATCAGCAAGCTCTTCGGCTTCGACTTCTCCGTCGAGTATCGACCAGGCCGCCTTAACACCGTGGCCAACGCGTTGTCCCATCGCGACTCCGACCTCGCTTCCTCCGCCGACGAGTCCACCGGGGCGGCCCTCTGCATCCGCTCCAGGCCAACATTCGGCCTCTTCGCCGACATACGCCGCGCCACTGCAACGGCCGACGACGCTGTCCGTCTTCAGCAGCAGCTCACGACCGGCGACCTGGAGGAGCCTTGGTGCTTCTCTGACGGACTGCTCCTACATGGGCGCCGGGTCTTTGTTCCGGCGCAGGATGATCTCCGTCACCAGGTGTTACAGCTCGCCCACTCGGCAGGTCATGAGGGTATGCAGAAAACCCTCCATCGTCTTCGCGCCGACTTCTACATCCCTGGCGATCGGGCCCTGGTCCGCGACTGGGTTCGGTCTTGTCAGACATGCCAGCGCAACAAGACAGAGACCCTCAGGCCGGCCGGGTTACTCCAGCCCTTGGAGGTGCCATCTCAGGTCTGGGCGGATATATCCATGGACTTCATTGAGGGCCTTCCCAAGGTGGGCGGCAAGTCGGTCATCCTCACGGTGGTCGACCGCTTCTCCAAGTACGCCCACTTCATAGCGCTCGGCCATCCATACACGCCGGCGTCCGTGGCCCGGGCCTTCTTCGACGGCATCGTCCGTCTACACGGGTTCCCTGCTTCGATCGTCAGTGATCGAGACCCAGTGTTCACGGACCATGTTTGGCGCGACCTCTTCAGGATGGCGGGTGTCCAGCTCCGCTTGAGTACGGCGTTCCATCCTCAGACGGACGGTCAGTCCGAGGTGGTTAACAAGGTCATTGCCATGTATTTGCGTTGTGTGACAGGTGATCGGCCTCGCGCCTGGGTGGACTGGCTATCTTGGGCGGAGTACTGCTACAACAGCTCCTATCACTCCGCCCTGCGCGCTACGCCATTTGAGGTGGTCTATGGTCGACCACCCCCGCCTATACTTCCGGTGGATCCGGAGACAGCCCGGACGGAGGTTGCGGGTGACCTCATCCGCACTCGTGACGAGATGCTTGTTGAGGTTCGTCAGCGTCTCCTTCAGGCCCAGCAGCTGGCCAAGCACTACTACGACGATCATCATCGTGAGGCGGAGTTCGCGGTGGGTGATTGGGTGTGGCTGCGTCTTCTCCACCGCTCTACGCAGTCACTCGACCCGCACGCGAAGCGCAAGCTCAGCCCTCGCTACGCCGGGCCCTTCCCTATCTTGGAGCGCATTGGGAAGGTGGCCTATCGTCTTCAGCTTCCAGCCCGCGCTCGCATCCACGACGTCTTCCATGTGGGGTTGCTCAAGCCTTTCCGTGGCGAGCCACCGGCGGCTCCACCGGCGCTTCCTCCCATCGCCAATGGTCGCATTCTTCCAGAGCTGGCAAAGGTGTTGCAGGCGCAGCTCCGTCGTGGCGTCTGGTTCATCCTCGTTCAGTGGGCAGGCTTTCCGGAGGAGGAGGCTACTTGGGAGCAGCGTGAAGAATTCCGCCAACACTATCCAGACTTTCAGCTCGAGGACGAGCTGTTTGTGCAGGCGGGGAGAGATGTTATGACCGGTCTGGTCTATACTAGGAAGAGGCCCACCGGGCATTAGTATTAGGGGCTTGACCCACAAGTTATCTTAGGCAAGTTATTTTAGGCAAGTTATCTTAGGCTAAAGTTATAAATACTAGTTGTAAGACATCGTTTGAGATCAAGCAATAAAGATATTATCATCTTCTGTTGCCCGGCTCCCTGAGGAGCCGGAACCCTAGCCGACACCAGCCAACCGCCGCCGCCCCTAAACCCTAGCCGCGACGGCGCCCACCTGCCGGCGCGCCCGCTCCAGCCCTCGTCCACCTCCACCTCATCCCTATAACCTACGTAGCCGTGCCGGTAGGAACCCTAGTCCTACCAAAGATTGACATAGATACTCGCAATCTTCAGCAGATGCTGCTACTTCCTTTGTCGCAGATGTTGCCTCTTGCTCGTCGGGCAGAGTTGATCTTGGTTCTTGTCCTGTGCTTGACTCTTCATGTTCTTCAACGGCTGAGAATTCCTAAGTGTCCACCTGTTGCAGGGACGTGCTTTGGCGTGCCGGACCAGAAATAACTATGGGTGTTGATTGTAATGTGGCCTCGTGCTGAGACGCAATTGATTTGATAATGCGCTTCCGCTTTCCTCGGGGCCCGATACGGCACAATACTGCCTTTGACTCAGTGGTTTCCATGTTGAATTAATACGGTTGTGGAAAAAAAATCCCCTGCTTTAGATTGCAATCTAGGAGTTTATTTGCCCTTTTATCCTCTACCTGGCAGCATTATCGTTGCATGTTCTTCTTTCTTTCTCTTGTTCTTCCTGACCTCTATGACGCGACGTGTGGGTGTTAGCTCTCTTGCTAGCGGTGTCGGTTTCTCTTCCAACTCGCGCGGGATGGTGTGGCCCTCTCCTTCCATTACCATGTATCCATTGAGAAGATGCACGAGCTTGGTTGTCTCCCCAGTGACGTTAGTTTCCAAGTGCCTTGCTCGGTCAATGTCCCCTTGGTCGGGTGAAACAGTGGTGATTGCGGATGCTTCTTGTTACGGGATTGCCTTCCTCTTCCCCCCTTCGCTTATCGTTATCGTCTCGGTCAGCTAGGGATTAGAGATTAATCGGAAATCGGCCAATTAATCGATTTTATCGATCGACTATTAATCGGATATTTTTTTGCAAACCTCAGGTTCCCAACACTAAACTAGGTTATATTCAACACCAAAACAATATTAGACATAAGTGTCACCTTGATTCCTAGCCTTTGAATCCTCGTATGATGACAAACAAATTAGGACAATAGTACATATTGCGTAACAAGGTCCACAAAAAATAAATAAACATAGTTTTTGCAAACATAGTGCTATGAATAGGTCCGATTTATCGGTAGATTCCTGATAAATCGCTTGTCAGAGCGATAAATTAGTCCAAAAGATAAATGGTGAAGATAAGGCATAATCTTATCGGTCATCCCCCGATTAGCGATTAATCAGAAGATTAATCGTTGAATCGGAAGATTTTTTTTGAACAGTGGCAAGCGCAAATCCATTGTTGAAGATTACAGCAACCGTGTGAGTCCTTGCTTAAGGATGTTCGGTTGATGTCATCGATGACTATGTTCGCATTGAGATCTCATCCTGGCCAGGGATGCTTAGATCAATTGACTATATGCATTGGACATGGAAGAATTGCCTGGTCACATGGCAAGATCCAACCATCGTTCTTGAGGCAATTGCGTCACATGATCTCTGGATTTGGCACACATACTTCAGGATGTCTGGCTCTCAATGATCTCAATGTCTTGCAGTGATCTCTTTCTGCAAGGCTTGTTGTCGATGACAATCCACCTTGCAACTATGTTGTCAATGACCATGAGTAAAACATGGGATACTACCTTGCCTATGCCATATATCCTCCATGGGCCATCCACCGCCCTAAAGGCAACAAGAGATTTCACTTTGCAACGTGCCAAGAATCTACTAGAAAGGACGTTGAGAGAGTTTTTGGTGTGCTTCAAAGACGTCTTGCGATTGTACATGGCCCTACTGAGTATTGGAAGCTTGAGACCATGTGGAGATCATGGCAACATGTGTTATGGCTACAATGGTGTCCCGATGGAGCCGAAACATAACCTAAACAAGATCGAAACATTCCTCCAAACACACCGTGAGATCGAGAGGCGAGAAGCTCACAACAAACTTCCAAAACATTTTATCGAGTGTTAGAGATATGTTTGGTAGTTAGCGAGATTAGATAGGAATTGTTTCCATCTTATCTTTAGGAGGCGTCTTGCCCTCCAAGTCTTGTACCCAATATATACTCGCCCTCGAGGCTCAATAATATCATCCAACGCATTACATTGATTCCACCAATCCATTTCTATCCCTTCTAACATGGTATAAGCCTAATCTCGATCCAAAACCCTAGCCGTCGTCGCTTCCGCACCGCCCCGCCCCCGGGGCGGTCGGTCTCCATGATCGCCGCCGGGGGCCGCGCCGCCCGTACCTAGGGTTCATGTGCCGGTCATGTAGATCGGCTGCCCTAGAGAGTCTTTTTCCCGATCCTTGATCCTTGATCCGGGTTTTTCTCTCTCATGCCGGTCATCTTGATCAACGCTTCTTTTTTGGTTTTCCGGTCTAAGGTCGGTTTGCGTCGCTCCCCGCCGTTCGTCATCTACAATGCATGTCTATTTCATCGACTCCAACGGAATCGGCTGCCACACCACGCCTGTGGCCTTACGCGCGCATCAAGTTCGCTGGTACGGCTATCAGTCCTGCGCTGACCCGTCGTGCTGGTCGTGTCACCCGCAACCACTCACGCGCCCTGTGTGGCGCGAGGTTAGCTGCAGGCCCATCCGCTGGCCCTTTGATGCATGTCTCGTGGCCTTTGTGCAGGTTGTGTTCACATTGGCCACTCATGCTTCTTGGCTAGCTGTTCGTGCACGTTGGCTTATGCAGGTGAAGGTTGTTCCCGTGCGTCCGCGTCCAGATCAGCCTTCCTGTACATATCATCGTCAACAAGTATGCATTCCTCTCCGTCGATTGAGCAACAGACTGCAGCTGCATCGTCCCTTCGGACCGCAGCATCGCCATTTCATGGTTCTTCCATAACTGCATCGACCCGCGCGCTGCCGCTGCGTCGCCCCGAGGCCTTCCCCTCCAGGTCGTCCCCGTGGCTCCACCGGCCCTCGCACTGCTGCTGCGTCGCCCCATCGGGTCGTAGCGAGCGTGGCACGCAGTCCCTGCCGCTGCCCCGTGATTATCCTCACGGCAGCACCGACCCATGCGCTACCGCTGCGTCGCCCCTTCGGGCCGTAGTGCCATGGCCCGCGGTCTACTTCACCGCCCCGAGGTCGCCGCTCCAAGCCGTCCCCGTGGCGTCACCGACCCTCGCGTTGCCGTTGTGTCGCCCCACCGGGCCGTAGCGAGCGTGGCACGCGGTCCCTGCTGCCGCCCTGAGGTCTTCCCCGCCGTCGCCCGACTCGCGCGCTGCCGCTGCGTCGCCCCTTCGGGCCGTAGCGCCGTGGGACGCGGTCCACTTCGCCGTCCACGCGCGTCGACTTCCGTGCGGTATGCGCCGCACCGTCTTCCTACATGCGGGAACGCCACTGTCCGCGCCGGTCTTCGTCACGTTGTCAGGTTCTTCCTCACCTACATCGAGCACCGCAGCCACGCTCCTAACCTAGCCGCCGCCGCGCTTCTTCTCGGTCCACGGCGACTACCTCGACACGGCCACCCCGACTCGGCATCGACCACGGCGTCCCTCACACGGCTACCTCGACCACGACTATACCACCCTATGCTCTCGGCTCCATCGACATCGGCACAAAAGGCTATCACCTCGCTTGAGCAACTCGTCGGCTTCCTCTAAAGTCAACGCGTCCGCAACGCGACACCGTCCACGACGCTCCTGCTACGACTAAGGGGGGTTGTCAGCTAGTCAGCTGCTATTCTCTCCAGTCTGACCGTCCACGACGCTCCTGTTGTTCGCAACGCTACTGCTACAACTGCGGGGGCATGTTAGAAATATATTTGGTAATTAGAGATTGTCCGGGATTAGATAGGAATTGTTTCCATCTTATCTCTAGTAAGCGTCTTGCCCTTTGTACCCAATATATACTCGCCCTCGAGGCTCAATAATATCATCCAACGCATTTCATCGATTCCACCAATCCATCTCTATCCCTTCTAACATTGAGCACCATTGGCGACTTCATAGCACTTGACTCTTGTGTTTTTATCATGTTTATTTGAATTCTTAGTTCATTTGGACCGTATGTTGTGTTAGAATTTAGATGGCTAAATTTGAGAATATAAAATTTGATGTGTATTTGACTTTTGAGGTATACAATTAATATGTTGTGATCAGTTTGGAAACGGTTGGATGAATTGGCAAAAGAAAATTTTGAAGGGATTAAGTTCTAGGCAATCTGCTCAATGAAGAAAAGTTTATAATCCCCTTAAAATCATAAATTTTGGGGATAGGAGATACGTTTTGGCATTATAGGTCAGGGGGATCTGCTAGAGATGCTCTAACCCAATCACCGTATAAAGTTGAACACAAGCCTGTTGCCGGCAAGCAGTAGCCTGGGGAATTTAAAAATCGAAGCAAAATGCAAATGATTCATCATAATCACGATAAGAGAGGAGAGGAACCTACCTCTCTTGGCCAGCTGTATCCCAGATCTGCGCCTTGACGACCTTATCGTCGACCCTAATGCTCCTGGTAGCGAACTCGACCCCGATTGTGGACTTTGACTCCAGGCTGAACTCGTTGCGCGTGAACCGGGTGAGGAGGTTGGATTTCCCGACGCCCGAGTCGCCGATGAGCACCACCTTGAAGAGGTAGTCGTAGTCGTCATCCGCCCGGTACGCCATTCTTTGGTTTCGCCCGCGGTGGTCACGTGCAGGCCACGCCCTCGTACCTTCGTCCTCCCCTTCGTCCTCGCAGAATCGGTCAAGCCACCCGCTCTTCCCGCGGATGGCAGCTCGGAGGTGGCTTCTGAGGCCGTCGGCGGCGGCGCGCGCTTATCGGAGTTACAGCAACGGGATGGGGTGGTGGGAGGAGGAGGAGGCGCCGCGGAGAACGTTCTTGGAATGGCAAGGGGCAGGAAGGACTGCTCGGACGAGCCAGAGAACGAGCGTTGCTGACACGTCATGACGTGTGGAGCTTCACAAGGCGGACGCAGCTGGACGGCACGGCGGGGCTTGCATGCTGCGCGGATCACCATTTTTTTTTTCATAAAAGTAGGTAATTGCCAATGCGCTGCAACGCGGCATACCTGTTCTAATAGTTCAACGTCAAGATCAATTTTAGTTTTTTTCGTCTTCTTTACCACTATCTTCATTTCTCCGCCTCCCCAATTGAAACCCGCCACCTCTATCAACGATGCATCCGGCTTACAATCCCTCCCTCCACCCCCATTCAAACCCACGCTTAAATTTTTAGGAAGGATAATGTCTCATATTTGGCTTCTATCATTTGGCATCCAATCAACTCATGTCCCCCGCGTATTATCAAGAGATTATAGTGCATTATATTTGCCACCACAATAGATAAAAATAATGTTACAGAAATCGATCAATCACATTCACATGACAAATCGATCAATCACAGTCACATAACAAACCATGTAATAGTAGGAGGTTCTCCTACTGTTCAGGTTAAAAAAATAGCTTTTGAGCCATTTAATCAAGTAAGAATAATTGAGTCGTCCTTCCTTTTTAGCAGAAAGGTATTCGATGTTGTGAGAACCAATGACAAGGACCTTTATCCCTTATATTAAGAGTTAAACACGTTGGAGGTGCCTCAACTTGTCTAAAAAGTTTAGTGCCTAAAGTTGTAAAATACATGAAACCATACCTGGCCAAACGGGCCGGCCTGGCACGGCACGGCCCGGCCTGCCATAAACGTGCCTGGCACGGCACGGCCCGTCTCGGCACGAATAATAGCCGGGCCGTGCCGTGCCGGCCCACGGGCGGGAGCTAGCAGCCCAAGCACGGCACGTAGGCTACGTGGGCCGGCACGCGGCACGCCTAGGCACGCCGGCCCGTTGGAGGACGCTGGCCCGTCTGGCACGATTTTTTTTCTTTTTATTCGTAATACCTCTGAAAACAGCAAAAAAAAGGCCAAAAAAATGTAGAAAATTGCAAAATCTGGTAGAATATTATGTGAGATAAATATAGAGTTTTATTAGCACATGTACATCATTAAAACTCCCATCTGAAAGAATAAAAGAATACAAGACATACTCTATAATTACAAAAGGATAAAAAATACAAAGACTACACTATAACACTACTACTACTTAGATTCAAGCACTAATAAAATACGCATGCACTATGAAAATATTAAACATATTAGGGTATTCGGTATTTATATAGGACATATATATTTATATTTTTCAAAAAACATAAACGGGCCGTGCCGTGCCGGCCCGCGTGCCTAGCCTCGAGGCCCAGGCACGGCCCATGGCGTGCCGCGTGCCGGGCCTGGCCCGTTTAGCCCGGGCCGTGCCGTGCCTGGGTCGTGCCGGACCTGCGTGCTACTGGGCCGGCCCAGTTAGCACGGCCCGTTTGGCCAGCTATACATGAAACTGGTGCTTGAACTTGTCCGGCTGTGCAAATACGATGTCTCCATTTGTATCCAAACGTACATCCAGCCCGCATGGCGTGCCAACGTGCTCGTGGCCCACCCGGACGTGAGGATTTTTTTTATAAAACCACCTGATATTTTATTCAATCACATCTGAAAGCCCCACAAATATACAGATTGTGTTGCGCGCATAGGCTGTCCATCAGGCCATACTGTGGTTAGTAGATATAGACTAGGTCAAACTTTATATATTGTGTTGCTATGCGAAATGTAATTTTGACGCACCGGCACATTGTGCCCTTTTTTCAAAAGTCAAATAAACGGATTTTATAGCTAAAAAACTTCTGAACTTTTGTGTACATGCTCACATAGAAGTGCAATATATCTGTGTTATTTTTTCTAATCAAAATATGTACTTGTTTGTGAGAGATACAGAAAAAGTAAAATACATGCAAAAATCAGCTTATTTTTTTGGCCTGGTTTTTTTTTCAGGGTATAATATAACAAAAAATCAAACAAAACTTGAAAGTCACTTAGAGCACATGCATACATCGAAATTTCAAATTTTTGTATGAAACTTCTAAGTGCTAGTTTTTAAGCTTTCAAGAAAAAACGTGCTGCCATAAACTTCAAGAAAGTGTTAGTGCATTTGAAAAATGTTCAACATGTTTTCGGTAAATGTTTCACATGTATTCACAAAATATAACGCAAAAATGTTTGTCATGCATTAAAAAAGTTTACAACATGTATTTCTAAAAGAGTTCAACATGTGTGAAAAAGTTATTGTGTAATTATCCTTACATTTATACAAACACGGTTGACATATTTAATTCTTAAATTTAGACAATAATTTCTAGTATAGGTTAAAATATTTAAATCTACATAAATAGAGTTCATGTCTACCTCTTCGAAGGACACAATAATGAAAATGGAAAAATATTTAAAATATAAAATAATAGCATATTGATAATTGTCTTTTTCATATGGGAAAATTTATGTGTTATGAAACTTAACAGGAACTTGGAAAAAATAGAAAGGAGAAAACTGCATAGCTTTCTAGGTATGAGTTCAATTCGAAGCATGGTCCAGCCAGCTGGCCAGATCGTGCCATTGTTAAACATGACGTGCCAGGTTCGATACCCCTCCATGGAGGTTTTTTCATGTTATTTCTCGCTATCAGAGAGTGTATTGATGGATTTTCTATTGATAAAATAAAATGTGAGTTTTTTTGTGAAAACATCCTCACGCGTGGGCCACCCGGCGCCTCTTAGCCACTGTCGGGTGGGCCACCGTCACGTTTGTACGCCATGTGGGCTGGACGTACGTCCGGATACGAATGGAGACACCACATTTGCACGGTCGGACAAGTTCGAGCACTAGTTTCACGTATTTTACAACTTTAGCCACTAAACTGACCGCAAAGGACAAGTTGAGGCACCTCCAGTGTATTTAACTCTTTTAACATGATGTTTAACAAATTAAAGCAAACAACAATTAAAACATTTTTATCATGCATGAAAGCTGGAAATTATTAACCTACATGAAATTCTAAGCATTTTACATATTTAAAACATTTTAATCCGATGCACGATTTGTGTGATATTAAATGCATGAACTCTAGGGACTTTTCTGTAAAACAAGTTTTTCTGAGGATAATGGATAAACTCGCCAGACGGAAAAATAAACCACGCGAGCCAAATCTGAGGCAAACTGGGCCTCATGAGAGGGGCTCAGTCCATGCAGTGGAGAGGACGCTGGTAGGGGGCGCGTTGGGCCGAAGCAAGGCTGGGCCTTGGCGATCTGGCAAGGGGAACCCACGCGTGTGACTGGCGTGCGCTCGAAACAACGCTGCTCCATCTCACTGCAGAAGAATGGCAGCGGCGCCATGGCGACAGGAGGTAGAGGAGTCGCAGCGGCAGAGCTCTTTCTGGCCGGATCATGCCGGATCCCGCGGGAATGGAGGGAGGGCGACTCGATCCACGCACGAGGAGACGAGGCAGAGGCTTGTGGCGGCGCGAGGAGGCGGCGAGCTTGAGGCGGCTGTTGTTGCCTGAAGAAAGACAGAGAGAGTTCAGAGTTCAGACTTCAGGGCATGTACAATGGTGGCATATGGATACATAAGCCCCATGACTAAAAGTAATTTGAGGCACCTACATTTATTTTTTCTCCCCAATGCAAGCTATCATTAGTGGGCCTCATTAAGAAATAGAAAATAAAGACTCTTATACACATGCATCTCTACTTTTCACTCCAACATTTTCAGCTTTTGTCACTGGACCACACTTTTTCTCTTCAAGCACCCGCCTCCTGAAGAGGATCCCGCTTCCCTATCCGAACCTACTTTACGTCATATCCGATCCTACATGGCTTGCGAAGCATCACCTTGAGGCTATGCATTGTACATGCCCTCAGAGAGCTTGGAGAGAAACGGGAAATAGAGGAAAGGAAGATGACAGGGGAAAAAGAAAGCAGGGGAGCAGGGAGGAGAAGCAGGGCAGCAGTGCTGGGGTGCTCACGGACGACGGGGCACTCAAGGAGGACCCGATCCGGCCAGGGAGACGCCGGACCTGCCTGGTGGTGGCGAGGCAGAGGAGGACCGGCGGTGGAGCTCCATGGGGCGGCCTTGGATGGTCTGCACGGGCGGCGGCCATGGCGGACTCTGCTGCGAGGGAAAAGAGAGGGAGAGACTTGCGTGAGGGACAGAGATGCCGGGGAAAAGAGAAAGGAGAAGGGTGCGAGGGAGAGGAGGTGAGACAGGGAAATAAATAAGAAGAAGAAGAAGAAAGGGAAGAAGAGCAGGCAGGGAAACTCCGGCGAGATGGTGGTCCAGCGAGCCGGCAGCGAGCCGGCGCGGACGAGGTGGTGGAGGGGCTTGATCGGGAGCTCCTCTCCCGATCCTGGTCGAATCGAGGAGGCTGTGGCTGCGGGAGCTGCAGGGGCACCTCTTGGATGTTGGATCTCGATCCGATGGCCGGATGGATGGATCTGGAGTCTGGGGTGAACTGGGTGGTGGCTGAAAACGAGGAGGGAGGTGGCTGCGCATGTGACTTCGGGGAGGATCCCGAGGTGGAGTGAGGCTGGCGGCGGCGATGGGTGGATGGGACAAGAGGCCTAGGTTTCAGGGATTGGTCTAGGGTTGTCCACGATATATATAGCAAATGGGTTAGACTTAGAGTCATTTGGTACCTCCGATCGTAATCGAACGGTACGAGATAAATAGGTTAGAAGAGCCCAACAAAGAACCAAAAATATTTTGGGGATGTTTGGGGATGATCCGGACCCAACGGTTATGCCCGAGCGGTTCGGGTTCAGGGCAGTTTCGGACACAAGCGCGAGGGGCCTGTGCACTATGCAGAAGGCTAGGTGCTTTGGCAAGAGAAAATCCAAAACCCGGTTGGTGCGAGAAGATCAACGGAGACAAAGAGGGAAACGACTACTACAAACAGATGCATGTTTTATGAAACCATGCGGATGCAATGCGTATGAAGCCATGATGGATGCAACAAACGAATAAACACACATCGGTCGTGCAAAACATGGAAGGCGTCTGGAGCATCGGTCTCGGGTCGTCACAACACTCCCCCACTTACAAGAGATCTCGCCCCATGATCTAAGAATGAAAAACGGAGAGAAGAGGTAATACTAAGTTGCTTCTAGACAAACGAGTGAAACCAAAGAACCTTGAAAGGTTTAACAATTTGAAGGAAAGAATACACCGGATGAAGTTGAAAACACTCCGTTAGAAGAGAGGAACAAGGAACATTACGAGAACCAAGAGCTCAAGAAAGAAGGAGAACTGAAACCACTCCAATTAAAATGACATGAGAAAGGAAGAATTCAGGCAGCACTCTGGCTGAAAAGCGAAGGAATTTAACATGAACTTGACAAGATGGAATGACACCTCGAAGAGAGCAGCAACATAATGCCTCCAGAATAAATGAAGAATAAAATGAAAATAACGGAGAAGAGAAAACCAACATCTCTCACAATTGAACTTGAGAGAGCATTCTTATGAAGAAGGGTTGAATGGAGTTGTTGGATAATCAAGGAAAAAGGATAAGCTTGTTGTGGGCTTATGGAAAACATCTCAAAGTTGAGGTGAAGTTCTGCCACTAACGGAATCAATTAATTTGATTAAGAACACCAAGAGATGAAAAACTTCTTCCACAAAGATGATAAAGAGATAACTTGGATCATTGATAAGCACCACAATAGCAGCATTCCTTAGGGAAGGCTTTAGGTGAAATATAACCCAAGATAACTCCAACAAAGAAAGTGCTCGGTTGAAAAGATCTCATAAACAAAGAGAAAATGATGGTTTTAAATTATCTCATTCTTGACAACTTGTGAATCATGAAACACTAAGAGAAATTGTCAAGGATGACATAACACTGCCGCAGAAGACAAGATAGTAAGAATTTCACTTCGGAATGCAAGATGAAGAATACTTGAGTTTCAACAAGAATCTTGAAGAACACTTCGAGGATGAATTAAATCCTTAACAAACCACCATTTTGGGCCTCCGTGAAGAACTCCGGTAATGGAAGGATTATATAAAAGAATTGAAGGTTGAAAAGAACAAGAGTTGAAGACTTGGAATGATTTAGATGGAGCTTCGTGAAGAGACAACCAAGAAAACTTGGAACTCCGGAAAGCAAGAAGAACAACTTGAAACCGAGAATTACTTCATCATGAAGAAACTCCGAAGGAAGGGATTACTCACTTGGATGAAACGAGAATACGAATTATGTTATGTGTATCCTTCACCGATTTAAATTGATGTCAAACAGATTTGGCATGCTACTTATTCTCGTTGAAAGGATTAAAGAGAGATATAGCACAAACTCATCAGACCACTGGTAGGATTTTAGAAGAACGAATGCATTGATACGACAACAATGGAAGATGAATCTCGAATGAACCACCATAAGAATTGAAAACGATCAAAGAAAAGAGCACGAATCGTCGGGGGAATTAGAAAATGAATAAAGATACTTGAGAAATATAGATACAAGTGAACGGAGAGATCATGAGCTGATTAGAGAATACTTGAACGATGCATCAAAAGAATTGGAGAATGAATGAAGAGACATCAATTTAGAATAATCGGAGAGGAAAGCTGAAAACTTAGAACGAAGAAATCTTCTGAGATGATGGCTTCCGAAGAATGCAGAACAGAAAGAACTCATGAAATGCTTCGGATGGGTATGAGAATAATTCTCACAATCGAATACAATTGTGAGGATGGCATGAAGTTAGAGCCATGAATCTTTAAGAGAACAGACCAAGATTTAGAGAAAAACTCTTCTTCGGTCTTCAAAAGCTGAGAATGGCGATGAGAGACGCCACCATTAATTATTGAGGCACTCCGGAACAATGAAAAATAGAAAGGTTGAACCAACGGTGAAAAGAATTTGAAAGTGATCTTGGAGAAGGCATATGACTAATGACAATTCATTCTTATGTCAAACTTTGAAATGAATTTGAGAATAACTCTGGAAAAAATTAGAAGAGTCAGGTAAGATCCTGGGAAAAGACCTATGGGTTAGGGCCCACTCAAAAGAGAACACCGTTGGGAATGGTTGCTTGAAAGAGAGATTGCACCGGTTGATTTAAATGGCTTGAACGGATTAAGAATGGAGACACGAATCTTCTGAGATATCTTCAACACTATGGAACACAAGAATAGCGAGAGGTGAATGATTGAGAGGTGCACCGGCATGAGAGAGCATTTGAAACGAGTAAAGGGGATATGATCAACAACTAAACCTCGAATTGAATGCACCGGGAAAGAATATGAGAATGAAGAAAGATGAACTTGAAGCTTCCTTAGCATCTTCATGAGAATCACCGGATTAGAACATTGATGGAAAAGAATGAAGAGACTTTACACAAATGAAAGGATACATGATTTGAGAATTTTGACTCCGAGAAGAAAAAGGGTGGGAGAGTGGGAAAAAAGACAACTTGGGACGGATAAAACGAACAATCCTCGGGCTTCTCAACGGCACCCGCATGGAATAACTTGAAGAGAAGTGCACCGGTTGAAAAGGAATTGAGATGACAATCTCGAAGATCAAGAAGGATTTGCACTCTCATAGAAATATGAGAACACCGTAGAGGAAACAATATGGAATCAACACTTGACATCGAAGCAACTCGAATACCACAACCAAGACAAAACAAAGCATTTGGCTTGCAGAATAAGCTGGAAACAAATACATAACCCCTCATGCATTTGTTGGAAGGATAAACCTAGTTAACTACTTGAATTCCCACCTATGAACTCCTGAAATTTTCTAGTTATGCAATCTGGTGTTGGGGATACATGGAGGCACAAATATCTCACAGAACTAACAAATCCTACACTCCAACTGTATCCATCCGTCAACACATAACCAAGAAAACCTCGGAAATCGTGTACCTCATGCCTTCTAACAACATCCGCTATACTAGCTGTGGCAATACATCTGATCGCTCTCCCCGGTACTGGGTGGCGCCTAACTACTCTCACCACAAAGAGTATAGAAGCGTTTTTGATGCCAGCGTCCTCTGGTATCCTGGAACTGAAATGATAAGCACTGTGATGAAAACACCTTGGAGCTCAACTCCCCGGGACACTGCCACAACCCCTAAATGTCAGGAGGCACCAAGAACAGAATTCCCGTCACAATGATATCGGACCAATTCAACAATACCCGCGTGATCCTCAAAAATTTGAGTGAAAAAGGAGAGTAATGGAAAAAAAACACCCACGTCACAATTCCTCACCAGAGCGATGAAGGGGATGAGGAGTAAAAAGAACTCCTACTCTCCGATATATAAGTAGGCTCAAAATAGTTTTTTTCTAGACTCAACAACGGCAGCGGTTCGATCAATCAAGAGGGCTCCTGAGGTCGGTAAGGCTCTGATACTAACTTGTGGCGCCCAAGATGCGATTCTATCCCAATCACATGATGAACTCATGATTGGGGCACAACCGCATTTTAAGCGCCTAGCAAGGTGGATATCATTGCAACATTCCATGTACTGAATATACAGGGATACAAGATGAAGGCTTACACTCGCCACAAGCTACAACATGAATACATGAATACATCAATACATAGCAATTATCATACAGAAGAGGAGGATCCAACTACGAATAAATCAAACAAAAATGAAGAATGACATCCACCCTACTAATCCCAGGCTCCCGACCTGGAACCAATCACTTAATCAAAGAAGAAGAAGCAGAAGAGGAACTCCAAAACAAGCTAGCATTTCTCTCTCGTCTAAGCATCGCTTTACCTGTACCTGCAACTGTTGTTGTAGTAATCTGTGAGCCACGAAGACTCAGCAATCCCATTACCGTGGGTATCAAGACTAGCAAAGCTTAATGGGTATGGAATGGATAAGTGGTGAGGTTGCATCAAACACTAAGCATTGTATGGTGGCTAACTTACGAGTATAAGAATAAGAGGAGAAACTACGCATAACGGTCGCAAACTAGTAATGATCAAGAATTGATCCTGAACTACTTACGAAACATAACCCCACCGGCTTCTCTTCTCAAAATCACTCGAAAAGAGACGGTCACGGTTACGCACGCGGTTGGTGTATTTTAATTCGGATCTGGTGTCAAGTTCTCTACAACCAGATATTAAAAATTCCCATCTACCACATAACCGCGAGCACGACTTCCGGAAATATTAAACCCTGCAAGGGTGTCCCAACTTAGTCCATCACAAACTCTCACAATCAGCGGAGGAAAATCCTCCATCCCGGAACAACCCATCAAGCTCAGAATCCTAGTTCACAAGACATTTCGACAATGGTAAAACAAAACCAGCAAGACCTCCCGACGTGTTGACACCCTGATAGTAGCCGCGCGTATCTCGTCTCAGGCCATGATCGTATGAGCACTACGTGCGGCAACCAAAAACCCTAGATGACAGGGTGGCACTGCAAGTGGCTCTGTTTTGGACCAACACTCATGGGGAGCACTGCCCGGGTTGTTGATTAATTATCCTCGGGTACGGGTAAGTCCCTATGCAAGTTTTAGTTGTCATTAGGCAAATGGTAAAACCAATGGTGGGCCTTGCTGGAAGAGTTTTATTCAAAGCAAACTGTTAAGGGGGGCCCATAAACCCTGACTGTGTTAAGAACGCAAAATCAAGGAACATAACACCGGTATGACGGAAACTAGGGCGGCAAGAGTGGAATATAACACTGGGAAAAGGGCCTAGCCTTCCACCCTTTACCAAGTATATAGATGCATTAATCAAATAAGAGATATTGTGATATCCCATGAAATCCATGTTCCAACATGGAACAACCTGCAACTAGCAATGCTATAAGAGGGGCTGAGAAGCGGTAACATAGCCAAACAACGGTTTGCTGGGGTGGTGCAAAAGGGTTAGAGGCTATTTCATGGCATATTGGGATGCTTGATAAACAAGTGGTAGGTAGCACGACATAGTGATAGCATCGAGACAACTAGCAAATCAAAGATAGTAGTGGTATCCAGGGTAATGGTCCTCTTGCCCGAAATCCTACTAGGAAGAAGACCGAATCAATGAAGAAGAGGAACGGGCGTAGTCAAACGAATCCTCACAATCGCAATGTTACCGGAACTATCAAGAAGAAGCACAGTCAAAAAGAAGCAAACAACATGGTAAACGACCATCACATAAACATGGGATGATGCACAACCAAGTATGATGCATGTCCAGTTTAATGAGTCATAGCATGGCAAAGTGCAACAAACAATATTACAAATTAAGTGGAGCTCAATATGCAACGAGTTGCATATAGACGAAACACCACATTCAATTATTTAATTCACTCTCATTTATTTACCCAACCATATTAAATGTTGTTAAACATGGCAGGAGGTGAAGCATATATAAACTATCTATTTAGGCAAGTTTAAATGAGGCCGGAAACAACAAACAACAATTCCGGAAAATCCCCATATGCATATTTCAAATTTACTATTGTTCTTCCCTAAACCATATTTTAGAGTTGTTAAGTAGTAAAATAAATTGCACCATGTTAATCTATGCATTTTTCTACCCCATTTACATATAAAGCTACGGTTATTTAGTTATGAAATAAACCATTTTGACATGTTGTTTAGCAAATTAAAGCAAACATCAATTTAAACATTTTTATCATGCATGAAAGTTGGAAATTATTAACCAACATGAAATTCTAAGCATATTACATATTTTAAAAAAATTAATCCGACTTGTGAGATATTAAATGCATGAACTCTAGGGACTTTTCTGTAAAACAAGTTTTTCTGAGGATAATGGATAAACTCGCCAGACCAAAAAATAAACCACGCGGGGCAAATCTGAGGCAAACTAGGTATCACTAGAGGCGCTAAGCCCATGCGGTGGAGAGGAGGCCGGTAGGTGGCGCGCTGGGCCGAAGCAAGGCTGGGCCTTGGCGATCTGGCAAGGGGAGCCCATGCACATGGCGGGCGTGCGCTCGAAACAGCGTTGCTGCATCTCGCTGCACAAGAACGGCAGCGGCGCCATGGCGACAGGAGGTAGGGGGTCGCAGCGGCAGCACTCCTTCCGGCCAGATCATGCCGGATCCCGCGGGAACGGAGCGAGGGCGACCCGATCCACGCACGAGGAGATGAGGCAGAGGCTTGTGGCGGTGAGCTTGAGGCGGCTGTTGTTGCCTGTGATGACCCGATCAAGAGGGGATCGAGAGGGGGAAGGAGATCGAGATGTGGGGGAGCAGGGTAGGTGAGAGCGAGAGAGAGACATGAGGAAGGGGAAAGTAGTTCATCTATTTCTCAATGTTGTTGCCGGTCCACTCGCTTGGTTACAAGTAAGCCATAGCCGTCGTATCAGACACACATACACATGACAGGTGGGTCCTAACCCAGTCTCTTTGTTGACCTGGTCGTTGCAAGTTCAGGCTCTACACTTGCACTCTTCAGTCCGCTGTAGGTTGGTCTGCAGGCGTGACATTTGCCCCCACTTGAGCAGCTTGTTCTTCCTCTATCCAAAGTGACGTGTCTGGGTAACGCTGCCGAAGCATGGACTAGTCTTCCCAGGTTGCTGTCGATGGTGGCATGGAGTTCCATTGCACCTGAACTTGGACAACCGAGGCGTCCCCTTTCTTCATCATGTGACGGTCCAGAATGGTGACCAGGACGCGCTCGGTGGCGGTGAGATCCGGTATCTTCGGCAGCTCCGCTAAGACAACCGTGTAGTCTAGAATGAAGGGATTGAGCTGTGAGACATGGAAGACGGGATGGATGCGGCTGTCCGGCGGCAGGTTCAGGCAATATGCCAGCGTGCCGATGCGCTCCATCACGGTGAAGGGGCCGAAGGACTTGTATGCCAGCTTGCGGCAGGGGCGGTTGGCAACATAGGTTTGAGCGTAGGGTTGAAGCTTGAGGAGGACCTGCTCACCCATGTCAAACGCACGCTCGCCACGGTGACGATCAACCCGTTTCTTGAAACGCGCCTGGGCGCGCGCGAGCTGGGCGTGCATCAGCTCTGTGTGTGTCGCCCAGTCGATCTCTTCGAGGGGCACATCCGCGGGTAGGTTGGTGTTGACCGCTGGCATGCCACCGAGGTTGGTTCCCGGCCATACGGGGCCTTGAACGGGGAGCCGTTGAGCGAAGCATGGTCCGAGGAGTTGTACTAGAACTCTACTGCAGAGAGCCACCGGCGCCATTGCTTGGGTATATTGTGCACGGCGCAACAAAGGTACGTCTCCAAGCATTGGTTGACATGCTCCATCTGACCGTTCGTCTGGGGGTGGTATGCCGTGGAGTACAGGAGCTTGGTGCCTGCAGCGTTGAGCATCTCCCGCCACATGGCGCTGGTGAACACCTTGTCACGATCGGAGACGATGGAGTGCGGCACGCCGTGGAGTCTGATGATGTTTTTCCAGAAGGTTCTGGCGACCTGAGCGACGTTGAAGGGGTGGCGGAGAGGCATGAAGTGGCCATTTTTGGTGAGCCGATCGACGATGACCATGATTGCGTCTTAGCCGTTGGACTTGGGCAGCGCTTCTACAAAATCCATGGTGATCTCATGCCATGGCTCTTGCGGGATTGGAAGTTGTTGCAGTTTGCCGGCTGGATGTGTTTGCTCATGTTCGCGTGTTGGCAAATGCTACACTGCCTGACGAAATCCTCGACAGTGTGCTTCAAGCCTGTCTAGGCGAAGAGTTTGTGTACCGGGTGGTAGGTGGCGGTGGTGCCGGAGTGTCCCCCCATGACGCTGTGGTGCAGCGTGGCGATGAGCTTGGTCTGTAGTGCGGTGTTGGTGCTGATCCACAACCGCCCTCGTTGTCTAATCACGCCTTCCTGCAGGGTGTGGCCTTGTTCGTCGGTGTTGCAGAGCGCTAGCTTGGCGAGGAGCTCTTGTGCGTTTGCATTCGTCTCGTATGAATTGTCCACCTCCTAGAGCCTTTGTGGTTGGCACACTGAGAGCGTGTCCTTATACAGCAGGTGCCCCACCCTGGAGAGTGCTTCAGCAGCGCCATTGTTCGTGCCTTTCTTGTAGCGGAACATGAACCGTAAGCCCACCATCTTGGACATGGCCTTGCGCTGGAGATCCGTGACGAGCTGCTGATCCCCCAAAGAACACAAGCTCTTGTGGTCGGTGACGATCTCAAAGGTGTGCACTGGAGGTATGGCCGCCACTTGTTGACGGCCATCATGACCACCAGGAACTCCTTCTCGTAGGCTGATAGCTTTTGGTTGTGCATGCCCAGTGCCTTGCTGAGGTACACAACGGGGTGCCCATCCTAGACCAGGACCACTCCCACGCCGGTGTCGCACGCATCAGTCTCAATGGCGAACGGGCGCTTGAAGTCTAGAAGGGGGAACACGAGGAAGCCTTTCTTTATCAACAGACGTGTCAGCGGCTTCGCAATGATGCTGTAGTGTGGCACAAACTTGCGATAGTATCCCATAAGGCCGATGAAGCCGCGGAGCTCCGTGGGCGTTGTGGGCATGGGCCAGGCGCTCATGGCGCTGGTCTTGCTCGCGTCGGTGGCGACACCGTCCTTGGAGATGACGTGCGAACGAGCACTTGGAAGCCTTGGCGAATAGCTGGTGCTCCCATAGCAGGTTGAGGACAGTGCGCAGGTCTTCCTCGTGTTCCTGGAGATCGAAACAAAAGACCAAATTGTCATCCAAGAAGATGATGATGAACTTACGAACATGGCGGCCGAACACTGAGTTCATGAGGCATTGGAACGTCACTGGCGCATTGCCGAGGCCGAACAGCATCACCTAAAAGTGAAAATGCTCATGGTGCATTTTGAATGCAGTCTTCTCCTCGTCCTCCTCGCGCATGCGAATCTGGTGGTAGCCGGCGCATAGATCAATCTTGGAAAAGTATGCTGCACACCCCAATTCATTGAGCAGCTCGTCGACCACCGGCAGTAGAAACTTGTTCTTGACAGTGGCAGTGTTCAGGCGTTGAAAATCGACGCAAAAAGGCCAACTACCGTCCTTCTTCTTGACTAGCAGAACCGGTGCAGCATGCAAGCTTAGACTATGCGCGATAACCCTGGATTGCAGCATTTCTTGTACTTGTTTCTCGATTTCTTCTTTCTGAGCTGGAGAATAACTGTAGGGTCTGGTGTTAATCGGGGTAGTGCCCGGTTCCAGGTTGATGGCATGATCATACTGTCTCTTGGGTGGCAGGGTTTTAGGTTCAGAGAACACATCCTCATATTCACATAGGAGCTTCTGAATACTAGCAGGGACGGGTTCAGATTCTGGTTTGTTAGCTGTTTCCACAGTAACTAAGGCCACGGTCCAGATAGCATTTGAAACTTCCATCCCGTGCAGTTCATAAGCATCCAGCTCTGAAATTGGCAGCAAGTGAGTAGTATAAACCCCCTGTAGGTTCACTTGCTTGCCCGTGGTTTCAAATGATATGGTCTTCTGTTGCCAGTGACAATTCATGGGGCTCTGAGCTGATAACCAATCTATGCCCAGAACACCATCGTAGGCATCTAATGGAAGTACTCAAAGATCAGTGTGGAAGGTGTGACCAGGCACGTCCCACTCCAGTCTTCGCACTATTTGGTTGCACTGCAGCCTCTGCCCATTTGCAACTCAAACTGAAACCGGGGGAAGTTGTTCTGTCTCAACTTTCAGGCGAGAGAGAAAAGTTCTCCTGATGAAACTGTGTGTGCTCCCGGAATCGACCAAGAGCAGCATAATCTGGTCCCCAACTTGAGCGCGGAGACGAATTGTGGATGGTGTTTCTACCCCAAAGATTGCTTGTTGCAATAATGAGCAGCATTCTAGTTCTTCTGCTTCAGGTCCATCGAGCAGTTGCAGCGCGTGTACGGTGTCGTCAGACAGGATCTCTCCAAAATCACCTACCTCGATCATCAAAATTTGGCCAGTGCGCTTGCATTGATGCTCTCTCGAATACTTGTCCCCGCAGCAAAAACATAGGCCATTCGCCCTTCTGAATACACGTAGCTGGACCCTCTCTTGCACAGTTGTCGGCCCTTGTCACGACATTGCTACTGCGCGAGCTACTACCACGGTCGCCGATGGTATCATTGGAGGTGGTGGCCGCCCAACCGGTGCGATGTGTGGGCGTGCGATACACTGCTTCTCTAGCTCCTCCTCCTGAATATGGGTGAACACGGCTGCACGAATGATACTGGTCGAGGCTTGCAGTCGAACTCCCAGTCGTAGTTAATCCTTGAGGGTGATCAGGAACTGAGATATGAAGAATTTGGAGCTGAGACTTGGGTCTAGAGCCAGCAAATGATACATTGTTGTTTCAAATTGTTGCATGTATGTTTGCACACTGTTGGTCTGTCGCAACTGAACAAAGTGATGCATCTGAACCTCAAATTCTTCTGGACCAAATTCCTCTTGCACTGCTACTCTGAATGTTTGCCAAGTGACCCCTGGGTGTGTCTGGTGATATGCTTGCAGCCACATCGCAACAAGTCCATCCATGTAGAGCGCCGCGGTGGTGACCCAATTGTGCGGTGGCACTTGGTACAGCTCGAAAAAGTGGTGCAGCGATCCAACCAGATGCGTGGGGCGTCACTATCGAACCTGGGGAAGTCATGCTTAGGTGGTTTGATGTAGTGATCACCGTGGCAATTGATCTCTGTGGATGATGGCGAGCGCGAAGTGAGAAGCAGTGGGTCATGGTTGACAAGGCGGGTGAAAGGCAGATCTGCTGCACCCTCAGTATAGAGCGGTAGTGGTGGTGGACGGGTCAGCAGTGGCAGAGGTGGGGGTCGTCAATGGTGCGGGGAGGAGTCCACGGTTACCGTGACGCTCGATGGAGATGTGCCTCCAGAGATGGTCGCCGCGGGGTCG
Organism: Triticum timopheevii; assembly: GCA_963921465.1. Classification (NCBI taxonomy): domain Eukaryota; kingdom Viridiplantae; phylum Streptophyta; class Magnoliopsida; order Poales; family Poaceae; genus Triticum; species Triticum timopheevii. The sequence continues at coordinate 362,026,038 of OY997274.1, read as the reverse complement.
ATGTTAGAGCAACCTTGCGGGCCTCGTCCACGTCTGCTTGGGTGAGGTCGATCTGCTTGTAGAGGAGCTTGAGTTTGGCGGAGACCTGGTCGTTGTAGGTGATTTGTGCTTGGTGACGCTCATCGATGGTCTTCTGATACACATCGAGGCGGCGGATGACGGTCTCGAGAAAGTTATGCAGCTTGTCCGTGGTCTCCGACATGGCGTCGAGCACGCGATAGGTCTGCGCCGAGGGCTTGGATGGCGGTGCCGTGGTCTCGTGCTGGATCAGATCGAACCCCGGGCAGGATTTTGGACGAGCTCACTGAAGCGGCTCGCACCTGACCCAACGGATGTTACCGATCGATCTCGAGCAGACGGTGGCAGTGTTGGGGAAAAAATTCGGGCTCTAAATACCTGATTGTCATGACCCGATCGAGAGGGAATCGAGAGGGGGAAGGAGATCGAGATGAGGGAGAGGAAGCAGGGTAGGTGAGAGCGAGAGAGAGAGACATGAGCAAGAGAAAGTTGTTCATCTATTTCTCAATGCCGTCGTCTGTCCATTTGCTCGGTTACAAGTAAGCCACAGCTGGCGTATCACATGCGCATACACTTGGCAGGTGGGTCCTAGCCCAATCTCTTCGCTGACTTGGTCGTTGCAAGTTCTAGCTCTACACTTGCACTCTTCAGTCCGCTGCAGTTTGGTCTGTAGGTGTGACATTGCCCGAAGAAAGACAAAGAGAGTTCAGAGTTCACACTTCAGAGAGCTTGGAGAGAGACGGGAAATAGAGGAAATAAAGATGACAGGGGAGAGAAGAAAGTAGGGGAGTAGGGAGGAGAAGCAGGGCAGCAGTGCTAGGGTGCTCACCGACGACGGGGCACTAAAGGAGGACCCGATCTGACTAGGGGGACGCCGGACCTAGCCGGTGGTGGCGAGGCAGAGGAGGATCGGCAGTGGAGCTCCATGGGGCGGCCTTGGATGGTCTGCATGGGAGCCGGACATGGAGGACTCTGTTGCGAGGGAAAAGAGAGGGAGAGACTTGCGTGAGGGGCAGAGATGCCTGGGAAAATAGAAAGGAGAAGGGCGTGAGGGAGAGGAGGTGAAATAGGGAAATAAGTAAGAAGAAGAAAGGGAGGAAGAGAAGGTAGGGAAACTCCGGCGAGGTGGTGGTCTGGCAAGTCGGCAGCGCTCCGGCACGGACGAGGTGGTGGAGGGGCTTGATCGGGAGCTCCTCTCCTGATCCAGATCGAATAGCGGAGGCTGTGGCTGTGGGACCTGCAGGGGGCACCTCTTGGACGTTGGATCTCGATCCAACGATCCAGATGGATGGATCTGGAGTCTGGGGTGAACTGGGTGGTTGCTAAAAATGAGGAGGGAGGTAGGTGCGCAGGTGACTTCGGGGAGGATCCCAAGGTGGAGTGAGGCTGGCAGCGACGATGGGTGGATGAGACAGGAGGCCTAGGTTTTAGGTATTGGTCTAGGGTTGTCCACAATATATAGCAAGTGGGCTAGGCTTTGGGTCATTTGGTACCCCGATCATAGTCGGACAGTTTGAAATAGATTAGGAGAGTCCAACAAAGAACCAAAGATATTTTGGGGATGTTTGGGGATGATCCGGACTCAATGGTCATGCCCGAGCGGTTCGGGTTCGGGGAAGTTTCGGACACACGCGTGAGGGGGCCTGTGCACTATGCAGAAGGCTAGGTGGTTTGACAAGAGCAAATCAAAATCCAGGTTGGTGTGAGAAGATCAACGGAGACAAAGAGGGAAACGACTACTACAAACAGATGCAAGTTTTATGAAACCATGTGAATGCAATGCGTATGAATCCATGATGAATGCAACAAACGAATAAACACACCTCGGTCGCGCAAAACATGGAAGGCGTCTGGAGCGTCGGTCTCGGGTCGTCACACCCCACCTCCTCTGGTGATCGTGGGAAGGGTGAGGGGGGTGCGCAACCCCTTAGTGGGTTGGTGTGCTCCCTCACCTTGGCCCATGAGGGCCCCCAACACTTGGCGGGGCCCCGAAACTCTTTTCGGTTCTCCTGGCCATAACCCGATACCCTTGAAACACTTCCAGACTCCAATACCTTTCGTCCTATATATCAATCTTGACCTCCGGACCATTCCGTAGTTCCTTGTCACATCCAGGATCTCATCCGGGACTCTGAACAATCTTCGGTTACCACCATAATAACTCAACTATACTTATATCGTCACCAAACGTAAAGTGTGTACACTCTGCAGGTTTGAGAACTATGCAGACATGACCGAGACACCTCTACAGCCAATAACCAATAGTGGGACTTGGATGTCCATATTGGTTCCTACATAATCTACGAAGATCTTTATCGGTCGAACCTCGATGAAGGATTCAAATAATCCCGTATGCAGTTCCCTTTGTCTATCAGTATGTTACTTGCCGAAGATTCGATTGTCGGTATCACCATACCTAGTTCAATCTTGTTACTGGGAAGTCCCTTTACTCGTTCTGTAATACAAGATCCCGCGGCTAACCCATTATTCACATTGCTTGCAAGCTCATTGTGATGATGTATTACCGAGTGGGCCCTGAGATACCTCTCCGTCACACGGAGTGACAAATCCCAGTCTTGATCCATGCCAACTCAACAGACACCCTCTAAGATACCTATAGAGCACCTTTATAGTCACCCAATTATGTTGCGATATTTGGTAAACACAAGTTACTCGTCTGGTGTCAGTGAGCTGCATGATCTCATGGTCATAGAAACATATACTTGACATGCAGAAAACGATAGCAATAAACTTGACACGATCATATGCGTTCATAGTTTGGGTCTTGTCCATCACATCATTCTCCTAATGATGTGATCCCGTTATCAAATGACAACTCATGTCTATCGCTAGGAAACCCTAGCCATCTTTGATCAACGAGCTAGTCCGGTAGAGGCTAACTAGGGACATGTTGTTGTCTATGTCCCCGCATGCATTTGAGTTTCTGGTCAATACAATTATAGCATGGATAATAAACGATTATCATGAACAAGGAAATATAATAATAACCACTTAATTATTTCCTCTAGGGCATATTTGCAACAGACTTCCACTTGAACTAGAGTAAATAATCTAGTATTACATGGTAATGAATCTAACACCCATATAGTTCTGGTGTTGATCATGTCTTGCCTGTGGAAGAGGTTTAGTTAACGGATCTGCAACATTTAGATCTGTTTGTACTTTGCAAATGTTTATATCCTCTTCCTTGACTGCATCATGGATGGAGTTGAAGCGTTGCTTTATGTGTCTAGTCCTCTTGTGAAACCTTGGTTCCTTGGCTAAAGCAATGGCACCAGTGTTGTCACAGAACATAGTCATTGGGTTCAGTACACTGGGCACAACTCCACGATCTGTCATGAACTACTTCATCCAGACACCTTCATTCGCTGCCTCCAAGGTAGCTATGTACTCCGCTTTGCATGTAGAATCAGCTACCACGCTTTGCTTGGAACTGCACGAGCTTACCGCTCCCCCATTCAGAATGTATACGTATCCGGGTTGATACTTAGAGTCATTCGGATCAGTGTCAAAGCTTGCATCAACGTAACCCTTTACGATGAGCTCTTGATCACCTCCATAAACGAGAAACATTTCCTTAATCCTTTTCAGGTACTTAAGGATATTCTTCACCGCTGTCCAGTGATCCATTCATGGATTACTTTGAAACCTTCTGGCCATACTTATGACAAGGCTAACATCCGATCTTGCACATAACATTGCATACATGATAGAGCCTATGGCAGAAGCATAGGGGATGACACTCATCTTTTCTCTATCCTCTGTAGTCGTTGGGCATTGAGTCTAACTCAACTTCACACCTTGCAAAAAATAGGCAAGAATCCCTTCTTGGATTGATCCATTTTGAACTTCTTCAGAATCTTATCAAGGTATGTGCTTTGTGAAAGTCCTATTAAGCATCTCGATCTATCTCCATAGATCTTGATGCCTAATATGAAAGCAACTTCTCCTAGGTCCTTCATTGCAAAACTCTTGTTCAAATATTCCTTCACATTTTCCAAATGTTCTATACTTCCAATTAGCAATATGTCATCCACATATAATACTAGTAGAATACCCGTGCGTTGCCACGGGCTTCTGAAATAGTCATAGATAGAGACAATATAACACGGTCCCAATTGCATAATAATTGAAGTACACTTAACCTGTAAAGTAAAGTGATAACAAAATAGCGCATTAAAAATGTATACATATAAAGCGATGATCCAACTAAAAATCTTTTACAAATTATTGAGATCTACTTGATGCACTTAAGAAATTGTCTCACAATATGAGGCAAGTTTCTTTAGCTTCATTCGCACGATGCTTGACCAAGTATAATAAAAACTGCTTCCTCAACTCATACCCATCCCGCAAAAGAAATATATGTAGTTAGCACAAATACTTCACGTGGAATGATTAAAAACATGTGTAACAAACAATACTCACCACACAAATTGGCTTCGCCAGGTCTTTACTGTTCCATAATAGCATAAAATGGAAGAGAAAATAGCTTGACAAATCCCTGCAATTTCCTAAATTGTTACTATATTAAATATGGTGATAACAAAAAAATGTTTGTATTCTAAATTTATTACACGTCTACGCTCGTTGGAATACCATTAGGAAATAAACGTTGCCATTTTGATATATCAGAATTCCATCCTAGTTGCTTTATTTCGAGTGCTTCTTTGAATTTCCTTGCAAAACTTTTTAATTTCACTAAGTGCCTTAAAATTTTCATCTCTGATGGGAGTGTTGTATGAGAATAGATACACGACGTGTCTCTTTGTCGATGACGTACAAGATGTATCGACCGATGGATTCATATGGTAGATAAATCTACAAGTGGTAGCTATTACAGACAACAATAAACCATGATAAACAATAGACAAAAGACCGTACTTACCATGTTGCACGATGAGATGATGTTGTCTATCCCAGGCCAGCTATCAAACAAAGTTGCCAAGTTCTGAATAGTTTCCTTATCGCAGAACTTTTGATCTTGTGTTGAATCCGGCATCATGGACTGAGTAAAAAATATTTAGAAATATGTTGATACTAATGATATTGAATGAAGAATTTTTATAACTTACACAAAATTGTAGATCCACGTAGTGTATAGGAGGGTCTATGAACATTACTCCCTCGTCACATGCCAGTATACGCACGGCAATGTTGAAACAATCATTGTCATAGACTGCTCCATGTTAAGTATGCCCTGATGTTTTTTAAGGCTTAAGCCCATTGGACGGGGTGTCGAGCTTCAGACCCATTCCTTCATGAAAATTGGATGGTAAGAATAACAATAATGTATACTGGCACATTACATATTGATAAATGATACTTACTCCAAACACTTGGCATCATCGATCGACATGATATAGTTGTAGAGGCCGGCAAGTAATTCACATTGATCCATGGGCATGATGGGGATTAGGCTAGGACGTTTGTCTCTGACTCCATCAGGTGGATTATCCATGAGCTCGAGATCAAAATTAGATGAACTTTCTTCATTGTCAGATTGATGGTATACCGGACATCCTTTTAGCTTATTCAGTTCTGAATCGAGCAAAATGACAACTAATTTTCGTCAAAAGTGTTTCATATCTTCCTGCAAGATATAAAAATACTAAATTAATACAATATATTGATATAAAATGATAATATAATGTATAAAAAGGGAATACCTGGGTCAACTGATCTGGTAATGTGTCTGTTGCCCAATATTCCATATAATTTAGAATATAAAATCCACAGGATGCGCTATAATATCATAAAAAATGATTTAAAATATCACACAGAGGAATCAAATAAAATGACCATTTGAACAAATAATAGATACACTATGACATTTTACTACCAATATTTTCTATTATATGATATTTTTATGTTCATGAGTACCCAACACAATATCACAATGAGACACTAAGTTGTACAGAGTAATATGCAAGAACAAAGTTAAAGATGATGTACCTGTGATGCTTTTGTCCCGTAGCGGGAATATGTCTCCAAACTGTGGGAAGCATGGTGGGCAAATTTTCGACGTTATGCACTGCGTCGACATCCTAACTGTTGGAAATATGCCCTAGAGGCAATAATAAAATGATTATTATTATATTTCCTTGTTCATGATAATTGTCTATTGTTCATGCTATAATTGTATTAACTGGAAACCGTAATACATGTGTGAATACATAGACCACAACATGTCCCTAGTGAGCCTCTAGTTGACTAGATCGTTGATCAATACATGGTTATGGTTTCCTGACCATGGACATTGGATGTCATTGATAACGGGATCACATCATTAGGAGAATGATGTGATGGACAAGACCCAATCCTAAGCATAGCACAAGATCGTGTAGTTCGTTTGCTAAAAGCTTTTCTAATGTCAAGTATCATTTCCTTAGACCATGAGATTGTGCAACTCCCGGATACCGTAGGAATGCTTTGGGTGTGCCAAACGTCACAACGTAACTGGGTGGCTATAAAGGTGCACTACGGGTATCTCCGAAAGTGTCTCTTGGGTTGGCACGAATCGAGACTGGGATTTGTCATTCCGTGTGACGGAGAGGTATCTCTGGGCCCACTAGGTAATGCATCATCATAATGAGCTCAATGTGAATAAGTAGTTAGTCACGGGATCATGCATTACAGAACGAGTAAAGTGACTTGCCGGTAACGAGATTGAACGAGGTATTGGGATACCGACGATCGAATCTCGGGCAAGTAACGTACCGATTGACAAAGGGAATTGTATACGGGATTGCTTGAATCCTTGACATCGTGGTTTACCCAATGAGATCATCATGGAACATGTAGGAGCCAACAATGGTATCCAGATCCCGCTGTTGGTTATTGGCCAGAGAGCTGTCTCGGTCATGTCTGCATGATTCCCGAACCCGTAGGGTCTACACACTTAAGGTTCGGTGACACTAGAGTTGTTATGGGAAATAGTATGTGGTTACCAAATGTTGTTCGGAGTCCCGGATTAGATCTCGGACGTCATGAGGAGTTCCGGAATGGTCCGGAGGTGAAGATTTATATATGCGAAGTCTAGTTTCAGTCACCGGAATGGTTTCGGGGGTTATCGGTATTGTACCGGGACCACCGAAAGGTGTCCGGGGGTCCACCGGGTGGGGCCACCTGCCCCGGGGGACTGAATGGGCTGAATATGGGAGAGAACCAGCCCCTAGTGGGTTGGTGCACCCCTCCCCAAGGGCCCAAGGCGCCTAGGGTTGGAAACCCTAGGGGAGGGGGGCGCCTCCACCTTGCTTGGGGGGCAAGTCTTCCCCTCCTGGCCGCCGCGCCCCCTCTAGATGGGATCTAGAGGGGCCGGCCTCCTCTCCCCTTCACCCTATAAATATAGGGGGGTGGGAGGGCTGCAGCACCCTGGCTTTTGGCGCAGCCCCTCCCTCCTCCAACTCTTCCTCCTACTCCATAGTGCTTGGTGAAGCCCTGCTAGAGAACCACGAGCTCCACCAACACCACGCCGTCGTGCTATCGGAGTTCTCCCTCAACTTATCCTCTCCCCTTGCTGGATCAAGAAGGAGGAGACGTCCCTGGGCTGTACGTGTGTTGAACGCGGAGGCATCGTTCTTCGGTGCTTAGATAAGATTCGGCCGCGATCTGAATCGCTTCGTGAACGACTCCACCGACCGCGTTCTTGTAACGCTTCCGCATCGCGATCTTCAAGGGTATGAAGATGCACTCCCCTCTCTCTCGTTGCTAGTATCTCCATAGATTGATCTTGGTGATGCGTAGAAAATTTTGAATTTCTGCTACGTTCCCCAACAGTGGCATCATGAGCTAGGTCTATTGCGTAGATTCTATGCATGAGTAGAACACAAGTAGTTGTGGGTGTTGGTTTGTTCAATTTGCTTACCGTTACTAGTCCTATCTTGATTCGGCGGCATCGTGGGATGAAGCGGCCCGGACCGACCTTACACGTACGCTTACGTGAGACAGGTTCCACCGACTGACATGCACTTGTTGCATAAAGGTGGCTAGCGGGTGCCAGTCTCTCCCACTTTAGTCGGATCGGATTCGATGAAAAGGGTCCTTATGAAGGGTAAATAGCAATTGGCATATCACCGTTGTGGCTTTTGTGTAGGTAAGAAACATTCTTGCTAAAAACCCATAGCAGCCACGTAAAACATGCAACAATAATTTGAGGACGTCTAACTTGTTTTTGCAGGGTATGCTATGTGATGTGATATGGCCAAAAGAATGTGATGAATGATATATGTGATGTATGAGATTGATCATGTTCTTGTAATAGGAATCACGACTTGCATGTCGATGAGTATGACAACCGGCAGGAGCCATAGGAGTTGTCTTAATTTATTGTATGACCTGCGTGTCATTGAAAACGCCATGTAATTACTTTACTTTATTGCTAAACCATTAGCCATAGTAGTAGAAGTAATAGTTGGCGAGACTACTTCATGAAGACACGATGATGGAGATCATGATGATGGAGATCATGGTGTCATGCCGGTGACGAAGGTGATCATGTCGTGCCTCAAGATGGAGATCAAAGGCGCAAGATGATATTGGCCATATCATTCCACTTTATGATTTGCATGTGATGTTTGTCATGTTTACATCTTATTTGCTTAGAACGACAGTAGCATAAATAAGATGATCCCTCATTAAAATTTCAAGAAAGTGTTCCCCCTAACTGTGCACCGTTGCGAAAGTTCGTTGTTTCGAAGCACCACGTGATGATCGGGTGTGATAGATTCTAACGTTCACATACAACGGGTGTAAGCCAGATTTACACACGCAAAACACTTAGGTTGACTTGACGAGCCTAGCATGTACAGACATGGCCTCGGAACACAAGAGACCGAAAGGTCGAACATGAGTCGTATAGTAGATACGATCAACATGGAGATGTTCACCGATGATGACTAGTCCGTCTCACGTGATGATCAGACACGGCCTAGTTGACTCGGATCATGTATCACTTAGATGACTAGAGGGATGTCTATCTGAGTGGGAGTTCATTAGATGAACTTAATTATCATGAACATAGTCAAAAGGACTTTGCAAATTATGTCGTAGCTTGCGCTTTAGTTCTACTATTTAAGATATGTTCCTAGAGAAAATTTTAGTTGAAAGTTGATAGTAGCAATTATGCGGACTGGGTCCGTATACTGAGGATTGTCCTCATTGCTGCACAGAAGGCTTATGTCCTTAATGCACCGCTCGGTGTGCTGAACCTCGCGCGTCGTTTGTGGATGTTGCGAACATCTGACATACACGTTTTGATGACTACATGATAGTTCAGTGCGTAATGTTAAACGGTTTAGAATTGAGGCAGCGAAGACATTTTTTGAAACGTCGCAGAACATATGAGATGTTCCAAGAGCTGAAATTAGGATTTCAAGCTCGTGCCCACGTCAAGAGGTATGAGACCTCCGACAAGTTTCTTAACCTGCAAACTAAGGGAGAAAAGCTCAATCATTGAGCATGTGCTCAGATTGTTTGAGTACTACAATCACTTGAATCGAGTGGGAGTTAATCTTCCAGATGAGATAGTGATGGTTCTCCATAGTCACTACCACCAAGCTATTAGAGCTTCGTGATGAACTATAACATATCAGGGATAGACATGATGATCCTTGAGCAATTCGTGATGTTTGACACCACAAAAGTAGAAATCGAGTAGGAGCATCAATTGTTGATGGTTAGTAAAACCACTAGTTTCAAGAAGGGCAAGGGCAAGAAGGGATACTTCATGAGACGACAAATCAGTTGCTGCTCTAGTGAAGAAACCCAGGGTTGAACCCAAACCCGAGACTAAGTGCTTCTGTAATGAGGGAACGGTCACTGAAGCAGAACTACCCTAGATACTTGGTAGATGAGAAGGCTGGCAAGGTTGACAGAAGTATATTGGATATACATTGTATTAGATGTGTACTTTACTAGTACTCCTAGTAGCACCAGGGTATTAAGATACCGGTTCGGTTACTAAGTGTTAGTAACTCGAAATAAAAGAGCTACGGAATAAACAGATACTAGCTAAAGGCGAGATGACGATGTGTGTTGGAAGTGTTTCCAAGGTTGATGTGATCAAGCATCGCCTGCTCCCTCTACCATCGAGATTGGTGTTAAACCTATATAATTGTTATTTGGTGTTTGCGTTGAGCATAAACATGATTGGATTATGTTTATCGCAATATGGTTATTCATTTAAGGAGAATAATGGTTACTCTATTTATTTGAATAATACCTTCAACGGTCTTGCACCTAAAATGAATGGTTTATTGAATCTCGATCGTAGTGATACACATGTTTGTGCCAAAAGATATAAGATAGTAATGATAGTACCACTTACTCGTGGCACTACCACTTAAGTCATATTAGGTATAAAACGCATGAAGAAGCTCCATATTGATGGATCTTTGGACTCACTCGTTTTTGAAAAGATTGAGACATGCGAACCACGTCTATTGGTATATACGCATGAAGAAACTCCATGCAGATGGATCATTTGGACTCATTTGTTTTTGAATCACTTGAGACATGCACATCATACCACATGGGCAAGATGACTGAAAGGCCTCATTTTTAATGAGATGGAACAAGAGAGCAACTTGTTGGAAGTAATACATTTGATGTGTGCAATCCAATGAGTGCTGAGGCACGTAGTGAATATCATTATGCTCTTACTTCACAGATGATTTGAGTAGATTCTTAGTATATTTACTTGATGAAACACAAATCTGAATTATTGAAAGGTTCAAGTAATTTCACAGTGAAGTTGAAGATCGTCGTGACAAGAGGATAAAATGTCTATGATATGATCATAGAGATAAGTGTCTGAGTTACGAGTTTGGCACACAATTAAGACATTGTGGAAATTGTTTCACAACTAACACCGCCTGGAACACCATAGTGTGATGGTGTGTCTGAACATCGTAACTGCGCCCTATTGGATATGGTGCATACCATGATGTCTCTTATCGAATTAACACTATCGTTTATGGGTTAGGCATTAGACACAACCGCATTCACTTTAATAGGGCACCACACAATTCCATTAAGATGACACCGTATGAACTATGGTTTAGAGAAACCTAAGCTGTCATTTCTTATAAAGTTTGGGGCTGCGATGCTTATGTGAAAAAGTTTCAGGCTGATAAGCTCGAACCCAAAGCGGATAAATGCATCTTCACAGGACACCCAAAAAAAGTTGGGTATACCTCCTGTCTCAGATCTGGAAGCAAAAGGGATTGTTTCTAGAATCGGGTCCTTTCTCGAGGAAAAGTTTCTCTCGAAAGAATTGAGTGGGAGGATGGTGGAGACTTGATGAGGTTATTGAACCGTCACTTCAACTAGTGTGTAGCAGGGCACAGGAAGTTGTTCTTGTGGCACCTACACTAGCTGAAGTGGAAGCTGATGATAGTGATCATGAAACTTCGGATCAAGTCACTACCAAACCTCGTAGGTCGACAAGGACGCGTACTGCTTCAGAGTGGTGCGGTAATCCGGTCTTGAAGGTCATGTTGCTAGACAACAATGAACCTACGAGCTATGGAGAAGCGATGGTGGGCCCGGATTCCGACGAATGGCTCGAGGCCATAAAATCTGAGAGAGGATCCATGTATGAAACCAAAGTATAGACTTTGGAAGAACTACTTGATGGTCGTAAGGCTGTTGGGTACAGATGGATTTTAAAAGGAAGATGGACAATGATGGTAAGTATCACCATTAAGAAAGCTCGACTTGTCATTAAGATGTTTTCCGACAAGTTCATGGAGTTGACTACGGTGAGACTTTCTCACTCATAGTGGTGCTAAGAGTCTGTTGGAATTATATTAGCAGTTACTGCATTATTTATGAAATCTTGCAGATAGGATGTCAAAACATTGTTTCCTCGACGATTTTCTTGAGGAAAGGTTGTATATGATACAACCGGAAGGTTTTGTCAATCCTATAAGATGCTAACAAGTATGCAAAGCTCTAGCAATCCTTCTAAGGACTGGAGTAAGCATCTCGGAGTTGGAACATACACTTTGATGAGATGATCAAAGCTTTTGGGTTTATACAAAGTTTATGAGAAACTTGTATTTCCAAAGAAGTGAGTGGGAGCACTATAGCATTTCTGATGAGTATATGTTGTTGACATATTGTTGATCGGTAATGATGTAGAATTTCTGGAAAGCATATAGGGTTATTTGAAAAGTGTTTTTCAATGGAAAACCTGGATTAAGATACTTGAACATTGAGCATCAAGATCTATAACGATAGATCAAAAATTGCTTGATAGTACTTTCAAATGAATACGCCTCGTGACAAGATTTTGAAGGAGTTCAAAATAGATTGGCAAAGAAGGAGTTCCTGGCTGTGTTATAAGGTGTGAGTATTGAGTAAGACTCAAGACCTGACCACGGCTGAAGAGAGAGAAAGGACGAAGGTCGTCCCCTATGCTTTAGACGTAGGCTCTACAATATGCTATGCTGTGTACTGCACCTGAAGTGTGCCTTGCCATGAGTCAGTCAAGGGGTACAAGAGTGATCCAGAAATGGATCACAGGACATCAGTCAAAGTTATCCTTAGTGACTAGTGGACTAAGGAATTTTTCTCGATTATGGAGGTGGTAAAATAGTTCGTCGTAATGGGTTACGTCGATGCAAACTTTGACACTAATCTGGATGACTCTGAATAGTAAACCGGATTCATATAGTAGAACAATTATTTGGAATAGTTCCAAATAGTGCATGGTAGATGCATCTATAAGATGACGTAGAGATTTGTAAAGCACACATGGATCTGAAAGGTTCAGACCCATTGACTAATAACCTCTCTCACAAGCGAGATATGATCAAACCCCATGGGTGTTGGATTCATTATGATCACATAGTGATGTGAACTAGATTATTGACTCTAGTGCAAGTGGGAGACTGTTGGAAATATACCCTAGAGGCAATAATAAAATGGTTATTATTATATTTCCTTGTTCATGATAATTGTCTATTGTTCATGCTATAATTGTATTAACTGGAAACCATAATACATGTGTGAATACATAGACCACAACATGTCCCTAGTGAGCCTCTAGTTGACTAGCTCGTTGATCAATAGATGGTTATGGTTTCCTGACCATGGACATTGGATGTCATTGATAACGGGATCACATCATTAGGAGAATGATGTGATGGACAAGACCCAGTCCTAAGCATAGCACAAGATCGTGTAGTTCGTTTGCTAAAAGCTTTTCTAATGTCAAGTATCATTTCCTTAGATGTGCAACTCCTGGATACCGTAGAAATGCTTTGGGTGTGCCAAACGTCACAACGTAACTGGGTGGCTATAAAGGTGCACTACGGGTATCTCCGAAAGTGTCTGTTGGGTTGGCACGAATCGAGACTGGGATTTGTCACTCCGTGTGACAGAGAGGTATCTATGGGCCCACTCGGTAATGCATCATCATAATGAACTCAATGTGACTAAGTAGTTAGTCACGGGATCATGCATTATGGAACGAGTAAAGTGACTTGCCGGTAACGAGATTGAACGAGGTATTGGGATACCGACGATCGAATCTTGGGCAAGTAACGTACCGATTGACAAAGGGAATTGTATACGGGATTGCTTGAATCCTTGACATCGTGGTTCATCTGATGAGATCATCGTGGAACATGTGGGAGCCAACATGGGTATCCAGATCCCGCTGTTGGTTATTGGCCAGAGAGCTGTCTCGGTCATGTCTGCATGATTCCCGAACCCGTAGGGCTACACACTTAAGGTTCGGTGACGCTAGAGTTGTTATGGAAATAGTATGTGGTTACTGAATCTTGTTCAGAGCCCCAGATGAGATCCCGGACGTCACGAGGAGTTCCGGAATGGTCCGGAGGTGAAGATTTATATATGGGAAGTCCAGTTTCAGTCACCGGAATGGTTTCAGGGGTTATCAGTATTGTACCGGGACCACCGAAAGGTGTCCGGGGGTCCACCGGGTGGGGCCACCTGCCCCAGGGGACTTAATGGGCTGAATATGGGAGGGAACCAGCCCCTAGCTGGCTGGTGCTCCCCTCCCCAAGGACCCAAGGAGCCTAGGGTTGGAAACCCTAGGGGAGGGGGCGCCTCCACCTTGCTTGGGGGGCAAGTCTCCCCCTCCTGGTCGCCGCCCCCCCTCTAGATGGGATCTAGAGGGGCCGGCCTCCTCTCCCCTTCACCCTATAAATAGAGGGGGTGGGAGGGCTGCATCACCCTGGCTTTTGGCCCAGCCCCTCCCTCCTCCAACTCTTCCTCCTACTCCGTAGTGCTTAGCGAAGCCCTGCTGGAGAAACACGAGCTCCACCAACACCACACCGTCGTGCTGTCGGAGTTCTCCCTCAACTTCTCCTCTCCCCTTGCTGTATCAAGAAGGAGGAGACATCCCCGGGCTGTACGTGTGTTGAACGCGGAGGCACCGTTCTATGGTGCTTAGATCGGATTCGGTCGCGACCTGAATCGCTTCGTGAATGACTCCACTGACCGTGTTCTTGTAACGCTTCCGCATCGCGATCTTCAAGGGTATGAAGATGCACTCCCCTCTCTCTCGTTGCTAGTATCTCCATAGATTGATCTTGGTGATGCGTAGAAAATTTTGAATTTCTGCTATGTTCCCCAACACTAACCTCGGTCCTAGCACTTAGTGTGATGACAAGGTCCACAGCTAGATACCAGAAATGTCCATCTGGTATTTCTGTGGGGTTGAACCCGACGCGGTTGAAATCATAGGTCATATCGGTTTGCAGCATGCTGTTGAAGCGAATTGCTTGGTTGTTGTACGCAATCACTTCCATCTTTGTTCCCTAATATTTTTTATGAATCATAACAATAATGAGGTAACAAAACTGTTTATCAAAATTGTACTTTAAAAATGCGGGCTATCAAGTAGTGATTATTAATGGCTTACATGTTGATCGAGTAGTATGCATTGAAGGTATAAGTTTCCCATGCCATTCTCCTTGATTTGAGCCTTCCACAGGACGCTAGCATGAATGATCTAGAAATTCTGATATATATGCTCCATTTGGACGCGATGAAAAGTCAGGTTCCTATGTGTAGAATAGAAATAATGAATGAGGTAAATTACTGAGAAGTGATGGCAAACAGCCGGAAAGTGACTCTTCTATCTTGCCTGTTCATCAGAAGGGTGATTGGTTGACTGATGACAGGAACCAGCGGCGATGCCATCACCCTCTTAGAGGTGATCGATCCGTATGAGATTACCATCATGGAGGAGATGGCTTTTCCTCTGTAGAAAGATGGAGAGAAATATGGTGCTGTGGGGCTTTTTTATAAGCATAGTGGGCGGCGGGAAAACGAAATATATTTGAAAATTTGTTTTTGGCGGGCTAGGTCCCCGCGGGTGACATATCAATATTCAGATCTTCAATATTTGGCAACCTATTAAAAATTGTTTATTAATCAAGGAAACAGACACCTCAAAATTGGTCCGTGATCAACCCAGTTGATTCACAATATATCTAATTAATGCAAATTTGTGATTTATGTTCACTTGCCTTATGAAAACGTATCTGATTTATCACATGCGTATACAATCTTAATTTCTTGCCATAATATATTAAATAGGGGAATTTGACTTTCTTCTTTATGGATATTTCTTAACCTTACTGATATTCACATTAAGTTATTTCTTTTCTCCCTTTTATATTATGTTACTTTCCATTTCAAGTTGATATCTTTCATTACGTTATTATGTGCATGTCTCGAACAACCAATTAATAAACGAGGCTAGCTTGGTTCGAGATGTGCAGAAAGTAATCAGCAATAGGCTAATCTCTCCCTAACAATTTCTGTTGGTTTAGTTTTAATAATAAACTGACCATGTTCGTATGTAGTACTACAGTAACTTAAAAAACAATATTTTTTAAGCCAAACACTTGAAAGTATGTAGTACTAAATATTTTTCCAGAAACCACAATATTCCTGAAAAACTTCAAAATTACATTGCTTCCAAATGCACATCTGTGAAGTATAGTTTCTCCATTGGCTTTTGAACCATTAGCTAGTGTATAGTAAACATCACTGATTGCAAGTTGTTGCTGGATGTTTATTGTACACCTTTGTTGCAGCACCACTATGATTTCCAACGACTACTTGTAATGTTCCATGTAGAGTTAAGTATTAATATCTGGTACAGATTAAGGGGAGCTCCACCATCTTTATTCTGAGGTACAAGTTTTATTAACTGAAAGTAATTTGTAATGGGATGGAAGTGAGTTAATATTGCACCAAATAAAATAGAATCGGAGATGAACCCTAGGATTGTATATTTCGTTCACTTCTAAAAATGTTGGCAACCATATTTTTGCTACTTAATTTGTTTGCGAATAAGCATGTGCATTGCTGCTGCAATGAGTAAAACATGGAATAGGGATGAGAATAAACAAGCAAGTAAAGAGAATCTTCTATTCTTCTTCCGGTATAGCGACAAGAGAAAGCAAAAATAGCATGTTGGTCGGGATAAATAAGAGATAAGGGAAAATCAAATTGTCATTGAGCGTATTTAGCAGTCACGTAGCATGGATAAATCAATTGAAAATAACACTTCATTATTTTCATATCCGGGCGGTTCCATGCGATGAAACATCAAAACAATCTAACATCTCAACAATACTGGAGGCTCCTCATGCTTGGTCCTTTGAAGGTGGGGGTGGCTTGTTATCGCAGGCTTGGATATGCTTAACGACCATCTCCGTCAACTGATTTATCTGGTTCATCATAGACTGCACCAACATGCTATTGTGCTGGAGTGCCTACAGAATCTGATAGCTGTTGGTACCCCAACCGTCTTTCCTCTCTGCACTTGTCCCCGTGTCCTGCTAGATATCCCAGCCTGAGGGGACATGTGCACGAGGGATGTTTTCCACCTCATGGATACGGATTAAGTTATGAAAGTGGTTCATGGAAAGCATGGATGGGAAGTTAATAGGCAGGTTGTGCGTATGCATCGCAAGGGTCTTAAGTTTTTTACACCTCGGTGCGGTTCCCTTGGCAACACGGGGATTTGTTGGTAAGGTGAAGATGCAAACGTTTGCTGACCCCTGTTCTTGCTCATCTTCCGGTTGAGCCAAAACATCAGGGTGCAGTTGCGTCGTTTCTTCCTGATCTTCATGCTGATCCTCAGCCCCCTTGTTGTTGAAACCAGAGGACGACATGACATAGGACACGGAAATGGCGTGATATCGAAGGAGTTGTCCACGAGCGGTCAGGTTTGGGTGATGCAAAGCACAGGCAATATATAGTTGCTTATAAGGAAACAACCATCACGAAAATCCGTCTGTGAATCAACTGGGTTGATTGAAAATATATTTAATGAAAGGAAACCTTGGTTATCGTATGATCACTTGCCTTATCATAATGCATCGGATTTATCAAATTTCAATACAACCTTATCTACTTTCCGTAATATATTAAATAGGGGAATCTGACTTTCCTCTTTTTGCATATTTCTTAACCTTATTGATATTCACGTTAAGTTATTTCCCTTTTCCCTTTTATGTTATGTTAATATATCGTGCGTTTGCTTTATTTTTATAAGTATATTCAACGGTTTGCTACTGAATATTGAACCTTCCAGCCTAAGGCAGTGAAGCCACCATCCTTATATTAAACGGTTTACCCATCTGTACCATTAATCCAGTGGGATATATCATGGTTGCTTTGCCCATCTGTACCATCAATTATCGCAGAACCAATGGCCACATTTAATTGTTGATTAACAGTGACTAACTTAACTTGGGATGCAAATAACCTAGTCGTGCATGCTGGAGTTCTAATACCAATGATAGTCTCCGGTCATGACCAAGCAACCAGAGTTATTCTGCATAGGGAAATAAATAATATACTAAACAAAAAAATAACATTGACTGTGCATGCTTTGGGGCCTCATCGTAATTATTTATATAATGTAGAACACTCAAGTGGAGTCTTGTTTTACAACAACGGAGTGACCCAGGCATTGTGCAATATTTGTGCTAGAAAATAAAGCCGAGTTTAGATGTAGTAGATGATTGATTAAAAAAAACAAAATAATAATATACATAAGCAAACCAGCAAAATGAAAATAATGTCACATATAACAAAATTTGGCAACTTGCAAAGTCTCAAATTCGAGGCAATATTATTAATACTTGACTTGTACTATAAACATAATAAGTTCAATTCATAACATCGAAAGATAGAGATCTGTACAAGAACACCGAAGAGCACCAAATTATATGTAGCATAAGAGTAAATCCTCTGTCATATCTAAGAGCAGACTTCAGCCTGTAAGGACTTCCTTATAGACGATATTCTTCATCGAGGTCTGCAAGGACAAGGCAGGTCTTTTTTGCTTCTTTGATTTGCTGCTTTGCTTCTTGCCATTCTCCTTCTCCTTCTCCTTCTCGATGAGGATGTTTATGTTTCTCTTCGTGGTGGCTCGGGACAATGCGACATAGAGTTGACCATGAGAGAACACCCGATTGGGTAGGTACACGCCAACAATCGGAATCGTTTGTCCTTGAGCCTTGTTAATTGTCATAACAAAGCTAAGCCTTACAGGAAATTGATTCCTCTTCAACTTGAATGGAAACATGTCGTTGTCAACGGGCATAGGGGTATTCAAGGAAGGAAAACCCTCCTACCCACATGTTGTCCAATCATGATTTTTGCGTCGATGGTGTTCCTCTCGGAACCTCGCACCACAAGCCTCGTCCCATTACATAGACCATTAGCCGGATCAATGTTCCTCAGAAGTATGACAGGGAAGTTGATCTTAAGTTTGAGTGCATGCGGAGGCAGACCGTTGGGAGTCAATCCATTAAGGAACTCGGGAGCATAGTAGCCATATGGGCCATCCTCTGCACTATCAAAGCTATGGTAGATTACATCTTCTCCTCGAAAACGTTCTACCATGTGTATGTTTATCTTGTCGACATTGTCGTTCATGGTGGAGAGGATTGCGCGAGAAGTCATGTAATTCGGATCGGACATGTTTTCATGTAGTCTCGGAAACACATGGTCAGTCAGCTTCTCCAGGTCGTCACCCTCGCCCATAGACGACAATCAAATATCTTTAGGGAGTCGTATGTTTCCTTGATTGTCAAAGTCCTCGGTGCCATTGCCTACCCTTAGCAAGTAATCCGCAAACCAGGTGTCATTATGAGTCCTCATGTTGGTGATGAGCCTTAGCTGGCGCATACCCTTCTAGAAATGTGAGCTTCGGAGGGTTGCATTGATTATCTGACCCCGGGACCCCCTCCCGAATCGGAAGCACCTACCTGAAGTCCCCACCAAACACAACAGTTTTACCTCCAAAGGCTCTATCCCGTCTTCCCATGATGTCGTGCATGCTGTTGTCCAATGCCTCAACCGCCTGTCGCTTAGTCATGGTGGCCTCGTCCCATAGTATCAATGAGGCCATTCTCAGTAGCTTGGCGGTCCCACTCAGGTGCATGAGGCGCCATCGTCGCAACTCAATGGGATCTTGAACCTCGAGTGGGCAGTCCTACCTCCAGGCATGATAGAAGTGGTGATGCCTGATATCGCGGTAGCGATAGCGATGTTTTCGTCGCTCTGAGCCTTGGCGAGTAGCGCCCTGTATAGGAAGGTCTTCTCTGTACCTCCCGGGCCATCAACAAATAACACCCCCATCACCGCTTTCAACTGCAGCTAGTATCTCATCGTATGCAACCCTCTGCTATAAGTTTAGCGAAGGTGCCAATTTAGTGTCATTGGTGTCAAAATCGACGGTGGATTCCTCGATCACCACTCCGGCCTCACATTCGAATGCATCGTCAATGCTTGGAAGAGCGGAATCAGCTATGTCTTTGCCCATGGACTGCAACATACCCCTAATGTCAAGCAACACCATCTGTTCCACCTCAACCGGGCACGTGTGTGATTGGCGATAGTCATCAGACATAGGCTCTAAGTGCCTATCCCATAAACCACGCACCTCGCCCGGCTCACAGTGCACCAAAATTGTTGCGAAGAGCCTCCTGAGTGAACATGGCATCGCCCACTGCTCTACCTCGGTAAGACAGTCGACAAGCGTGTTATCTGCCTCGATGAGTCCCAACCGTTCGACAGCCTCTCTAAAGCTCCCGCATAGCCTACCATCCATGGTGAGCAGGTCCTCAAAGGATTTCTTGCCAGCAACATGGTTTATCAGTACACATAGATATTATCGCTCCCCCTCAGCATGATTGGCAGACACAATTCGACCTATTTGATAAGGCTCCACCCGCGGCTTCCAATACTTCTTACCCTTATGCCATGTGAAGCTTCCAGGAAAACCCTTGTACAATATATCCCTAGCCCACAGATGGATCTGGTTAGCCTTGAAATACTCTGTCAACATGGATTTTGAAGAATTCTCAGAGGCGACGATGTCAGTCAAGTGAGCTTTCTCATTGACTGCCACCCTGTGCATATTCGGGAGATGAAGAGGCAACTGTAGGACAGACGGGGAGTTGGCACACAAGGGGAAGCCAAATATCCTCCACATTGCCTCCGGAGGAGTAACCCACCTCGCGTCTATGTATATTTTGATCTCATCAATGTTACCATGAGCATCGGGCTGGTCGATGCCGAAAGAAGCCCTATCATGGCCCTTGTATATGTACTTGTAAAGGTATTTGACGACCTTTATGCTGGAGCAAACCTCAACGTTGATGTGGCAATTGAACATCCATAGAATGTAAGGGTTATAAGGCACAACCCATTTGTTGTCCAGCATTTTACCCCGGACCTTAGCCTGTCGACCATCATCTCGACAGCGATAAACCGGGTATGAGTCCTTGCCATGTGCCGTGTTTTCATTGAACGGCGGCGGGTATCTGCACTTGCACTCATTATGTTGCATGCACACATTTTTTATGTTGAGAGAACCACATGGTCCGTGCATCATATGTTTCACCACCAAGGAGTGGAGTTCAGGATACTTCTGCTTGTCTGGGAGCTCGCCAGAAATGAGTCGATCATACTGCTCCAGAACGACAAGCTTATAGGCAGAATCCATGATCAACAAAAAGTGTGTGTGTGTGGGGGGGGGGAGCCCCCTCTTCTAGAACTCGACTACGTATACATACGTGACAACAACACCCAAGATATTCTTCTGGATCAATATCTCTTTCATAGCCTCTAGCTTGCCATGGAACACATATGCCACAAGATCAGGTCGGTCTTCCGCTGTCTGACCAGGAAACAACTCATTTGAGATCTCTTCCTAGTTAGAGTTGCAGGTCATAGTCAAGAAGATGTCAGGCTTCCCGTAGGTATGGACAATTTCCATGGAATCCATATGCCTTCGCTTCATGTCGTGGTTGCCACCTGGGTATGTTCCAGGGAGCACTATCCTTAATCCAACAATGCTTGCTCGGGTCTCCAATGTAATTGCATCAACAACTCCTTTATATAGGTCGGCACGGATCTTTGTGTGGTTCTTCCTGTACCGTTTCAACCTACAACTCTCATTCTTGATGTACATGTCCACCCCCCATTGTTGGAGCAATTGTGCTCGACATAGTATGGGATTGAATATCCAGGGTCGTGTCTGCAGCATGTAAGAGTAGAAGTCTCTCACGGAGACACATAACCTTCTATTCCCCTATGCAAATGGATGAGTAACGCGGAAATTAGGATTCATATGAGAATTCTATTATCCATCAAAACAACAGAATACGTATAAGGCATACCTGCATCCTCCTCCTCATCATCACCTCCACCTCTTGGTTGTTGCACAACCGGTCAAGGGACATCACGTTTAGGTAGTTTTGGATGCCAACCGAGCTCCCCCTTGGGTAGAAGAGTGGGTAAGAGAGCGCGTCGTATGAGCCATCTGTCACATGTATACCGTGCCTCTGGTTGTCGTTCCCGCAAAGTGTAATCCTACGACTGAGCCTCTTCGCTAGGTCAGTGCCCTCCACCCAAATTGCAGCGACCTCAGATGACACCAGTCTATTATACTTCCGTTGGTCTAGTCTCTGGTCTGTGTTGAGGTCTATCCTGTAATCGTCGAGGTTGTCCCTGTGCGCACCCAAACTCCTAAACTGCTGGGAGGGTTTTCCTTGAGTATGTGCACTAACTTTCTGACGACATTCTGGTCTAATTGCTTGGTGGCAGCCTTGCAATGTGTTAGGTCTGGGTCGTCATCATAGAAGTACAACTGTAGATGCTCCGGACGAGATGTTGGCCAAAATGAATGAACGTTGTGGTATATGGTGCTGTGCGCCCGGAACGTGTACACCCCAGACTTCATGTTTGTGTAGTTTTCATCGAGCTGACGCCAAGGGTTGTGAAGGAGAAGTGGCCATTAAAGAACCGTATGTTCGCCCAAAAATGCCTAGAGTCCTCATCCGTGCTGGACCAGAGCCTCATTAGCTCTGGGATGGGCTCCTGTGCCTTCGACTCGATTTGCCCATTGCGGCAGCAGAAACCCATGTCTTCTGACTCAAACTTCTTGGCCTTGTGGTGGTCGCAGTTCATGTCGTGCTTTAGGATGTGTGTGTGTGTTGTCTGGTAGGTTCGAGTACACACAGTCAAATGGATCATCATTGATATAAGTATTGTCACTTGAGTCTTCCACTTCGTCGTGCTCCATGTCATTAGCATATGAGCCTGCAAACAATGTTTCTAATTAGTGTGATACTCCAAACATGTGGATCTTGCTCAAGCGGGTGTACATACCTTTACGAGCAAACATGTAATACTCATCGTCAAAGAGATTGTCAGGGTTGGCATCATCATTCATGAGACCACTAAGGTAAGCGCCCATGTCATCTACCCAGGTGCCGAACCAATAAATGAGGGTTCAGTGTCAAGGGATGAAAGGAGAGTAAGGATGGGAGTGTTACCTTCACTTCTGATCGTGTACTCCCGCGTGCTAGATGAGGTTGAGGCACTGTGTGCTTCAAGTATGGTTGGTTGACCCGTTGAGCTCATTTTCGGTATGGATATGGACCTGGCGGTTGGGGTCTTCACCCTACTTGCAAAGCTTTCATTACAAGGATCTAGCAGAGCCTTCCTCTCACCACGTGGCACCTACGTACATGATTTTTGCTTGCTAATTTTCTCCTGACGCTTCTTCGCCGCCATACTTCCCTTGCAAGCTCGCTCTCTCGTCCTAATCCGAGCTCTGGAATCATGCCTCTGCTTGTCAGCTCCACTATCCGCTATTGTTAGGGGGTCATTGGTTTGCTGGTCGACACTTTTTAGGCGATCATCGATTTCGATTAGGTCGCCATCTACAGCACCATCACCAAAGGTTCTACTTAGGTAAGCACCTGCAACATTTTTGAATTAGCTTAAATAATTGTTGAACGATAAAAAAATGAAAGCTGATTGCTGATGGGATAAGTACCACCAGCTTCAGTCTTGCGCGTGTATGTGGGGGACGACATGATAGTAGGGGCATAATCTATTTTTTCACCAGGGGATTGTTGCGCAGGATCCAACATGACGATATTATCGTCCATCATACTGCAACTGTAGGTGACTGCACCGATACAGAGCAAGTAAATATTTGTTTAATGCATACAAACAAAAGATGTGGAGTACACATGCGAGAAATACCGTAAGTTTTGAAGGTGTGACCGCATGTGCTTGCCGTAGCTGAGGTTTCTAGATCAGGACGAGCCATTGCAATGGATTTAGCACACGGGGTGTTCCGCATAGCTTTCTCCCATTGTCGGCGTTGAGCACTCATCTCCCCTTTCTGCTCTGGTGTTAAGCTATCTCGATGTTTCTGATCTGTTTCACATCTTTGCGTGTTTATTTGTTCCTTATTCTTCTTGTATGTGGCTCGCCTCTTTGTGTTTATAATATCTCTTTGCTGTTGTGATAAGACATGACCAATGTTTGTGTCATCTTGTGTCTTCTTCTGATAAGATGCTGGCCTCTATGCATTTATATTTTCTCTTTGTTTTCTTGTGTCCTCTTGTTTCTTCTTCTAGTAAGATTCTTGTCTGCGTGTGTTCAACTTATAGATCTATTCTTGGTACCCTTCGTCTTCTTTTTTATTTTTATAAGCTGCCCTTCTCCGTGCGTTCTTGGCATTGATATGTATCCAACGTATCTATAATTTTTTATTGTTCCATGTTGTTATATTATCATTCTTGGATGTTTTACAATCATTTTATAGCCACTTTATATCATTTTTGGACTAACCTATTGACATAGTGCCTAGTGCCAGTTGCTGTTTTTTGCTTGTTTTTTACTTCGCCGGAAATCAATATCAAACAGAGTCCAAACACAGTGAAACTTTTTAGAGAATTTTTATGGACTAGAACACCTAGGATGGGCCAGGAAGTACCAGAGGGGTGCCCAGGGGGGGGGGGGCACAACCCACCTGGGCGCGTCTGGGGGCCCAGGCGCGCCGTGGTGGGTTGTGCCCACCTCAGTGGCCTCCAGCACCGCCTCTTCGCCCTATAAATTGTCAAATATTCCAAAAACCCTGAAGGAAACCCTACATTAGAAGTTCCGCCGCCGCAAGTCTTTGTAGCCACGAAAAACCAATCTAGACCCTGTTCCGGCACTCCATCGGAAGGGGAAATCATCACCGGTGGCCATCTTCGTCATCCCGGCGGCCACCATGATGAGGAGGGAGTAGTCCACCATCGGGTCTGAGGGTTTGTACCAGTAGCTATGTGTTTAATCTCTCTCTCTCTCTCTCTCTCTCTCTCTCTCTCTCTCGTGTTCTTGAGATGTCACAATCTTGATGTATCGCGGGCTTTGTTAATATAGTTGGATCATATGGTGTTTTCCCCTCTCTATCTTGTTGTGATGAATTGAGTTTTTGCTTTGAGATTTTGTTCTTATTGGATTGAATACTTTAATGGATTTGAGAGAACTTGATATATGTCTTATATATGAATACTCGTGGTGACAATGGGGTATTATATTGATTCACTTGAGATATGTTTTGGCACTCAACTCGCAGATTCCTGAGGTGACATTGGGGTAATCTATGCATAGGGGTTGATGCACATTCTCGTCTTTTTATTGTCCGGTAGAAATCTTGGGGCAGTCTTTGAGGTTATTTGTGTGTGATTGAGTATTATGAATCTGAATTTTCTTTGGTGCTATCTTAGTACGAACTCTTGATAGATCGATCGAAAAGAATAACTTGGTGTTATTTTAGTATGAACTCTTGATAGATCGATCAAAAAGAGTTATTTTAGTACGAACTCTTGGATAGATCGATCGGAAAGAATAGCTACAAACAATTTCTTCTTATGTTCTCGCTAGATAAGAACTTTTGAGTGATTCTTCATCGCACTTTGACAGATGGTTGTATCATCCAATTAGATTAGCATTGTTGAGAGATTGCACTAGTGAAAGTACGGACCCTAGGCCTCATTTTCAAGCATTGCAATATCATTTGTGCTCACTTTTATTGTTTGCTACCTTGCTGTTTTTTATTTTTAGATTATAAAAATATATTTCTACCATCCATATTACACTTTTATCACCATCTCTTCGCCGAACTAGTGCACCTATGCAAATTGTCATTATATTGGGTGTGTTGGGGACACAAGAGATTTCTTGTATTTGATTGCAAGGTCATTTGAGAGAGACCATCTTCATCCTACGCCTCCCACGGATTGATAAACCTTAGATCATCCAGTTGAGGGAAAATAGCTACTGTCCTACAAAACTCTGCGCTTGGAGGCCCAACACGAGTCTACAATAATAAAGTTGCGTAGTAGACATCAAGCCCTTTTCTGTCACTGTTGCCGGGGAGGTGAGTGCTTGAAGGTATATCTTTAGATCTTGCAATCTAATCTTTTAGTTTCTTGTTTTATCACTAGTTTGGTTTATAAAAAGAAAACTAAAAAATGGAATTGAGGTGGCCTCATATTATTCGTCTTTATAATGTCTTTCGTGAAAATGATGGAAAGGAAAATTGTGCTCAACTGATAGAAGAAGAATTCTATACAATGTTTGGCACAAAATATTTGGGGATGCTATGTTTGATGAAGATGACATTTTTATTCCTGCAAGTTTTGATGCGCAAATTTGTTATAATGGTAGCATGCCTCCTATTTATGATGATTACAATGATGAATGTGTGTTTGGAAGAGTGTCAACGCTAGGTAATGATCCCGCTATTTTTGAGGGTGTTGAATCTTTTCACAATATTGATGAAAGTGGATTTGGAGAGGTCATGACTTTATTTAGTGATGAATCCACTATTTTGGAAGAGGTTTCAGTTGACTATGAGAACAAAGTTGCTATCTGTGATGATTATGGTGATGACATGTATGCTATAAATAATAATGATAACCGTGAAACTTGTGATCATAATTTAAATTCTCAATATGATTATGCCAATCAAGTAACGTATGATAGTTATTTTGTTGAATTTTCTCCCACTACTATTGATGAGAATAAATTTGCTTATGTGGAGTGTAATAAAATTTCTATGCTTGTGGATCATGAAAAGAATGCTTTATGTGATACTTATATTGTTGACTTCATTCATGATGCTACTGAAAATTACTATGAGGGAGGAACATATGCTTCTATATATCTCAATAATATCAAGTTTCCTCTCTATGTGTTGAAAATATTGAAGTTTCGCTTGCCTATGCTAGTTGATTCTTGCTCCCATAAGTTGTTTGCTCACAAAATCCCTATGCATAGGAAGTGGGTTAGGCTTAAATGTGATTTCCATGTGATTCATGATGCTCTTTTTCATGTTTCAATTCTTATCTTTTATGCGAGCATCATTGAAATCATCATGCCTAGCTAAAAAGGCATTAAAGAAAAGTGCTTGTTGGGAGACAACCCAACACTTTTACCTACTGTTTTTATGTGTTCACATGACTATTATACTGTACTAATCATGTTTTATTGCTTTTGTTTCAATAAAGTGCCAAGTAAAGCCTTTGGGATAGTGTGGATGATAGTTGACTTGAATCTGTGCAAAACATAAACTTTTGTGCTCACTCCAGGAATTTTCAAAATTCACTAGAACATGCTTTTGATCTGAATTTTTTACAGGTGATAGATATACAAAGTACATATATTTCCCTAATGTTTCAGAATTTTTGGATTAGCATAAGTATGGTTGTTTTACATATCATTACAGACTGTTCTGTTTTTTATAGATTCTGTTTTCAATGCATAGTTTGCTTGTTTCCTAGTTTCTATGGCTTATATTTCTCAATATAAATTGTGGAAATGATAAGGTACAGTAGGCGTTGTGTGAGAACAATTATGTATCTTGTCTTTGATAGTACCAAAGTGAATGATTTGCTTTATCATACTAACCTACCTCACGAAATTTCATTAAGTTTTGTGTGATTGAAGTTTTCAAGTTTCAGGTGAGATATCAATACGAGGAGAACAAGGAGTGACAAGACCCTAAGCTTGGGGATGCCCAAGGAACCCCAACTTAATATTGAAGGTGTAACATCCCAATTTTCAATTTGGACGTTATACTTAGACCATTCATATGCATTCATATTTTATTGTAGCTTAGTTGTGCTTGCATTTTGATCCAAGAGGCCTTAAGCAACTCAAGGACCAATTTGAGAGAGTTGGAGGCTAATATCTGCAGCGCTTTTTAGCAGGAAGCGCTACTAGTAAGGGAGCGCTACTGCTAACTTTGTTCCCCTCGCTACTGCTAGTTTTATTAGTTTCTGTTTTTTTTCTGCATATTTGTTTTGTATTTGAATAGGCTTTATACAATAATCTTTAGCATATCATACACATACAAATGTAATCATAGCATATACATACAAATAGTCTCATCAAATCATGTCATCATCATAATCATCATCCAACACAAAGTGGTCTCTCGTCATCATCTCGAAAATAGAGATACAAGTCTCGATTACTTGCAACTACATCGTCATCCATCTAAACAATGATATACGTGAGAAGAGCTATCACTATGAGTGAGAGCGGAACTTTGAAGTACATGAGTTCGTATCCCTCTCTCGCATTAGCGTGAACCTAAACTAACTACTGGCTGTCGCTCAGAAACTGGAAACCAGTACACCTGGGCCTAACACTCCGGCCACTCGTCGTATAATCCTGGCGTAGCACTTCTTCGCCATCGATGATCTATGCACTTGCATCGTCACATGAGTCGATGATATGCAACATATATAGTTGAGCAACAGAAAGAGACAGACTTGGCAAAAATAGAAGCAACATATCATAAGCATGCACAACAAAGTTCATCGAACCCAAAATGCCCTAACTAGAGTGATCTTCGCTAGTCGAGGAGGAGGACGGTTTAATTAAATCACAAATAAAGTTTCGCCGTGCATAACTCAAAGTTTTGTCATACAGAAAGTATGGACTAAACGGACACATTGTCATATATCGACAATCACTCCAACATGTCGTGCCATCCATCCATGTCAGGGAGATAGTCCCCGAGCTTAGTGAAAGGCGTCATGTCGAGACGCTGAGAGGCTACGCATGTTCGGACGTCTTCCCGTGACATTTGCCCTTCTTCGTAGAACATCCCTATTTTTCGACGACCTCCTTCGTGATGATTTGGGAAAGTTTGCGCTGGATGTGATAGAACTCAGCTCGAAGTCGATGATCCTTGATATCTCCTAAGTCCTTTGCCCATTGCAGAATATGGTCATCGCCGGATTTAGGTGACATGCGAAGGTTCTGGTGATCCCATCTGTACTCCAGCATGTGGTGTAGGACATAGAATCCATCATTAAGAGAATCACTTGGTTGCTGGATGCAGCAAAAGTCGGTCTTATGGCTGAAGGCGGGCCTGCCGTTCCTTGTCTTCTTTTCGTTGACCTCTCCACCCCGTTTGCCGTAGTAAAAGATAGCACTGTCGAGAACAGACTTGATGTGGGTGTAATCCTTTTTGGTAATGTTCTTCGACGAGTCCAAGTAAAGAGCGTGGGAGTATCGATGGTAGAGGATGATGAGGAGGCGCGCCCGCCGCTGCACAAACTAAGTACACCTCAAATTAATTAGCCTCCACCGTGCAAATGAATGATTGAAATTGAAGGAAGGATATCCGCGCGGATGACTTACAGGGGATGATAAGGCACGAGAATCGCCTCCTTGTCCTTATTGGCGAGCATGAAATTGACGAGGTAGTCCCTCGCGTATTCACAGTGCTTTGCGCAAACTGCTAAGAAGCCCTCGTGCATGAAGTACGAGTCAGGGACACAGATAAAAGGTATCTGCTCAACCCCGATGAGGTAGTTCATGTGCAAGGCATAAAGGCGGACAAACTTAAAATCCAGCTTCTTCGAGTGAAACATGTCGAAGATGTAATCAAATCGAAGGAAGAACTTCTCCACAGGGAATGTGTCGATGTACGATAATTGCCGTGGCACGTTAGCCATGTAGAGTGGGTATCCTGGATTTTCTGAGGCAAGGAGGCCTTTCTCTCTCCGCAGCACATCGTCATGAAGTCTCCTTACATCGCCGAATCTGGCCCCTATCGCTGCTTTAGGTAGAATTGGTTCACTGGCGATATGCCATTTTGCCGCATCGGGGATATTTATATGGTCTTGAACCCGAGGCTGCTGAGGCGGCTGGATCATAGAAGCAGTTTTTTTGCCTTTCCTCGGTCTCTTCCTAGACTTCTTTGATACCGGAAGGTTGTCCATAATACATTCAGACTCCGGAGGCGGCAATTCAGGCACCGACTCATGACGCTCAAACCCTAAGTAGGCGCCAGTATTGACATACTGTTGAGTGTCATCGTCATCCTCATCCTCATCTATGGCGACGTCACCAGCGACTAATGGAGCCTCTTCCTCACCCCCTCCACTATCACCCAGCACGACAACCGACGCTAATTGAGTAGGTGAGGTGTTGATATCCATACCTAATTGCGTGCTTGTGGGTGTGCTCCGGCCGCCTCCAGACGAAGCAGACTCTTTGGCCACAACAGGACCCACCCATTGCAACAATCACCAAGCCGTCGCGGGGTCTCATCGTCATCCCCCACTAGTACCAGAGGAGCCAAATTCTCGTGGCCCGGTTTGACACTGGCCACGGAAACCTTGTAGACGTCCGGGGGGATCGGCCAGCTGTGGAACAATGGTTCCTTCGGCTCCATTATCGTCGCCTTCCCCACGTCCACCTTCTGGTCGCCGATGTCTACTACACAACCTTCTTCTTGTAGACGTTGTTGGGCCTGCAAGTGCACAGGTTTGTAGGATAGTAGCAAATTTCCCTCAAGTGGATGACCTAAGGTTTATCAATCCGTAGGAGGCGTAGGATGAAGATGGTCTCTCTCAAACAACCCTGCAACCAAATAACAAAAAGTCTCTTGTGTCCCCAACACACCCAATACAATGGTAAATTGTATAGGTGCACTAGTTCGGCGAAGAGATGGTGATACAAGTGCAATATGGATGGTAGATATAGGTTTTTGTAATCTGAAATAATAAAAACAGCAAGGTAACTAATGATAAAAGTGAGCGTAAACGGTATTGCAATGATAGGAAACAAGGCCTAGGGTTCATACTTTCACTAGTGCAAGTTCTCTCAACAATAATAACATAGATAGATCATATAACAAGCCCTCAACATGCAACAAAGAGTCACTCCAAAGCCACTAATAGCAGAGAACAAACGTAGAAATTATGGTAGGGTACGAAACCACCTCAAAGTTATTCTTTCAGATCAATCTATAAAAGAGTTCGTACTAGAATAACACCTTAAGACACAAATCAACCAAAACCCTAATGTCACCTAGATACTCCATTGTCACCTCAAGTATCCGTGGGCATGATTATACGATATGCATCACACAATCTCAGATTCATCCAACCAACACAAAGTACTTCAAAGAGTGCCCCAAAGTTTCTACCGGAGAGTCAAGAACGTGTGCCAACCCCTATGCATAGGTTCCCAATGTCACGAAACCCGCAAGTTGATCACCAAAACATACATCAAGTGGCACAAGATATCCCATTGTCACCACAGATAATCACGGCAACACATACATCAAGTGTTCTCATGAAAGACTCAATCCGATAAGGTAACTTCAAAGGGGAAACTCAATTCATCACAAGAGAGTAGAGGGGGAGAAACATCATAAGATCCAACTACAATAGCAAAGCTCGAGATACATCAAGATCGTGCCATCGAGGGAACACGAGAGAGAGAGATCAAACACATAGCTACTGGTACATACCCTCAACCCCGAGGGTGAACCACTCCCTCCTCGTCATGGAGAGCGCCGGGATGATGAAGATGGCCACCGGTGATGGGATCCCCCTCCGGCAGGGCGCCGGAAAGGGCTCCCGAGAGGTTTTTGGTGGTTACAGAGGCTTGCGGCAGCGGAACTCCCGATCTATCTTCTGTTCTGGAAGTTTTAGGGTACGTAGGTATATATGGGTGAAAGAAGTACGTCGGTGGACGGAAGGGGGGGCCACGAGGCAGGGGGCGCGCCCCCCACCCTCATGGGCACCTCCCTTCTTCCCTGACTTGCACTCCAAGTCCATCGGGTGGCTTTCCTTCCAAAATTAACTTCTCCGGTTGATTTCGTTCCGTTTTGACTCCGTCTGCTATTCCTTTTCCTCGAAACACTGAAATAGGCATAAAACAGCAAATCTGGGTTGGGCCTCCGGTTAATAGGTTAGTCCCAAAAATAATATAAAATTGGATAATAAAGCCCAATATTGCCTAAAACAGTAGATAAAGTAGTATGGAGCAATCAAAAAATTATAGATACGTTGGAGACGTATCAAGCATCCCCAAGCTTAATTCCTGCTCGTCCTCGAGTAGGTAAATGATAAAAAAGAATTTTTGATGCGGAGTGATACTTGGCATAATTTCAATGTAAATCTTCCTAATTGTGATATGAATATTCAGAACAGGAAGATTCAAGACAAAAGTTCATATTGACATAAAGATAATAATACTTCAAGCATACTAATCAAAGCAATCATGTCTTCTCAAAATAACATGGCCAAAGAAAGTTATGCCTACAAAATCATATAGTCTGGCTATGCTCCATCTTCCCCACACAGTATATTTAAATCATGCACAACCCCGATGACGAGCCAAGCAATTGTTTCATACTTATGACATTCTCAAAACTTTTTCAATCTTCACGCAATACATGAGCGTGGGCCATGGTTATAGCACTATATGTGGAATAGAATGGTGGTTGTGGAGAAGACAAAAAGAGGGAAGATAGTCTCACATCAACTAGGCGTATCAATGGGCTATCGAGATGCCCATCAATAGATATCAATGTGAGTGAGTAGGGATTGCCATGCAACGGATGCACTAGAGCTATAAGTATATGAAAGCTCTACAAAAGAAACTAAGTGGGTGTGCATCCAACTCGCTTGCTCACGAAGACCTAGGGCATTTTGAGGAAGCCCATCATTGGAATATACAAGCCAAGTTCTATAATGAAAAATTCCCACTAGTATATGAAAGTGACAGAATGAGAGACTCTCTATCATGAAGATCTTGGTGCTACTTTGAAGCACAAGTGTGGTAAAAGGATAGTAACATTGTCCCTTCTCTCTTTTTCTCTCATTTTTTTATTTGGGCCTTTTTCTCTTTTTTTTATGGCCTCTTTTTTTTCGTCCGGAGTCTCATCCCGACTTGTGGGGGAATCATAG
Source organism: Triticum timopheevii (assembly GCA_963921465.1). Classification (NCBI taxonomy): domain Eukaryota; kingdom Viridiplantae; phylum Streptophyta; class Magnoliopsida; order Poales; family Poaceae; genus Triticum; species Triticum timopheevii. Next base: position 361,993,420 of record OY997274.1, on the reverse strand, counting down.
TCTCCATCATCCTTTCGTCACTGGGACAATGCTCTAATAATGAAGATCATCACACTTTTATTTACTTACAACTCAAGAATTACAACTCGATTCTTAGAACAAAATATGACTCTATATGAATGCCTCCGGCGGTGTACCAGGATGTGCAATGACTCATGAGTGACATGTATGAAAGAATTATGAACAGTGGCTTTGCCACAAATACGATGTCAACTACATGATCATGCAAAGCAATATGACAATGATGGAGCGTGTCATAATAAACGGAACGGTGGAAAGTTGCATGGCAATTTATCTTGGAATGGCTATGGAAATGCCATGATAGGTAGGTATGGTGGTTGTTTTGAGGAAGATATATGGTGGGTGTATGATATCCGCGAAAGGTGCGCGGTATTAGAGAGGCTAGCAATGGTGGAAGGATGGGAAAAAGTGCGTATAATCCATGGACTCAACATTAGTCATAAAGAACTCATATACTTGTTGCAAAAATCTAGAAGTTATCAAAGCAAAGTATTACGCGCATGCTCCTAGGGGGATAGATTGGTAGGAAAAGACCATCGCTCGTCCCCGACCGCCACTCCTAAGGAAGACAATCAATAAATAAATCATGCTCCAAGTTCATCGCATAACGGTTCACCATACGTGCATGCTACAGGAATCATAAACTTCAATACAAGTATTCTACAAATTCACAACTACTCAACTAGCATGACTCTAGTATCACCATCTTCATATCTCAAAACTATAATCAAGCATCAAACTTTTCTTAGTATTCAACGCACTCAAAAGAAAGTTTCACATATCTTGAATACCAAGTATATTAACATTAAGCAAATTACCATGCTATTAACGACTCTCAAAATAATCTAAGTGAAGCATGAGAGTTCATCTATTTCTTCAAATAAAACCACCACTGTGCTCTAAAAGATATAAGTGAAGTACTAGAGCAAATGACAAACTACTCCGAAAGATATAAGTGAAGATGAATGAGTAGTCGAATAATTGTGCAACTATGTGAAGACTCTCTAACATTAAAGAATTTCAGATCTTGATACTTTATTCAAACAGCAAGCAAAGCTAAAGAAAACTACATTGCAAGGATAGCACAACTCATGTGAAGAAGCAAAAACTTAGGCTCAACCGATACTAACCGATAGTTGTTGAAGAAGAAAGGTGGGATGCCTACTGGGGCATCCCCAAGCTTAGATGCTTGAGAATTCTTGAAATATTATCTTGGGGTGCCTTGGGCATCCCCAAGCTTGAACTTTTGTGTCTCCTTAATTCCTCTCATATCATGGTTTCTCTTTTTATCAAAAGCTTCATCCATAACAAACTCAACAAGAACTCGTGAGATAGGTTTGTATAAACCAATGCAAAACCTTATCATCTTCTACTGTAACAAATCACTAAAATTATTATTAAATGTTGCATACTAAATGCCTCTGCATATTTAATACTCCTATCCTCAAATAGATCATTAAATAGGCAAACATATGCAAACAATGCAACCATAACAGCAATGTGCCAAAACAGTATAGTCTGTAAAGAATGCAAGATTCATCATACTTACCTAACTCCAAAAATTATGAAATAAAATTCCCACTGTAATAAATTTATCATAGCTCAATATGCAAAATGATTCAACATTATACCACTCTCTGACTTTTCTAGGGAATTTTTGCAACAGCGGTAAACTTTCTGTTTTCAAACCGCAACATGTATACTAGCCAAATAAGCATGGCAAAGGCTATCCTTGACTTTTTTATTGAAACTAAAGATGCAAAACATTAATCTAATTAAAATCAAGCAAAGACTAACAAAATGAAATGACGCTCCAACCAAAACACATATCATGTGGTGAATAAAAATATAGCTCGAAGTAAAGTTACCGATGAACGAAGATGAAAGAGGGGATGCCATCCGGGGCATCCCCAAGCTTAGGCTCTTGGTTGTCCTTGAATATTACCTTGGGGTGCCTTGGGAATCCCCAAGCTTAGGCTCTTGCCACTCCTTATTCCATAGTCCATCGAATCTTTACCCAAAACTTGAAAACTCCACAACACAAAACTTAACAGAAAACTCGTAAGCTCCGTTAGTATAAGAAAATAAAACCACCACTTAGGTACTGTAATGAACTAGTTCTAAATTCAAATTGGTGTAATATCTATTGTACTTCAATTTATCTATGGTTCATACCCTCCGATACTACTCATAGATTCATCAAAATAAGCAAACAACACATAGAAAACAGAATCTGTCAAAATCAGAACAGCCTGTAGTAATCTGTATCAAACGTATACTTCGGGAACTCCAAAAATACTACCAAATTAGGAAGTCCTAAGCAATTTCTGTACCAATCCAGAGCAGAAAGAATCAGATCATAAACACATTTCTGTGTATTAACAAAACTAATTTACTGGGTGCAAAAGTTTCTGATTTTCAGCAGGATCAACACAACTATCACCGTAAGCTATCCTAAAGGTCTTACTTGGCACTTTATTGAAACAAAATCTATAAAACATGATTACTATAGTAGCATAATCTTGTGGACACACAAAAACAGTAAGGGTAAATATTGGGTTGTCTCCCAACAAGCGCTTTTCTTTAATGCCTTTCTAGCTAGGCATGATGATGACAATGATGCTTCACATAAAAGATAAGAATTGAAACATAACAGGAGCATCATGAAGCATATGACTAGCACATTTAAGTCTAACCCACTTCCTATGCATAGGGATTTTGTGAGCAAACAACTTATGGGAACAATAATCAACTTGCATAGGAAGGTAAAACAAGCATAACTTCAAGATTTTAAGCACATAGAGAGGAAACTTGACATTATTGCAATTCCTACAAGCATATGTTCCTCCCTCATAATAATTTTCAGTAGCATCATGAATAAATTCAACAATATAACCAGCACCTAAAGCATTCTTTTCATGATCTACTAGCATAGAAAATTTACTACTCTCCTCATAAGCAAAATTCTTCTCATGAATAGTAGTGGGAGCAAACTCAACAAAATAACTATCATATGATTGAAAATTAAGATCAAGATGACAAGTTTCATGGTTATCATCATTCTTTAAAGCATACTTGTCATCACAATAATCATCATAGATAGGAGGCATGCTTTCATCATATTAAATTTGCTCATCAAAGCTTGGGGGATAAAAAATATCATCTTCATCAAACATAGCTTCCCCAAGCATGTGGCTTTGCATATCACTAGCATCATGGATATTCAAGGAATTCATACTAAAAACATTGCAATTATGCTCATCATTCACATATTTCATGCCAAGCATTCTATGTAATTCTTCTTCTAGCATTTTGGCACAATTTTCCTTTCCATCATACTCACGAAAGATATTAAAAAGGTAAAGCGTATGAGACAAACTCAATTCCATTTTTTGTAATTTTATTTTATAGACTAACTAGTGCTAAAACACGAAACAAAAAGATTCGATTGCAAGATCTAAAGATATACCTTCCAGCGCTAACCTCCCCGGCAACGGCGCCAGAAAAGAGCTTGATGTCTACTACACAACCTTCTTCTTGTAGACGTTGTTAGGCCTGCAAGTGCACAGGTTTGTAGGATAGTAGCAAATTTCCCTCAAGTGGATGACCTAAGGTTTATAAATCCGTAGGAGGCGTAGGATGAAGATGGTCTCTCTCAAACAACCCTGCAACCAAATAACAAAAAGTCTCTTGTGTCCCCAACACACCCAATACAATGGTAAATTGTATAGGTGCACTAGTTCGGTGAAGAGATGGTGATACAAGTGCAATATGGATGGTAGATATAGGTTTTTGTAATCTGAAATAATAAAAACAGCAAGGTAACTAATGATAAAAGTGAGCGTAAATGGTATTGCAATGATAGGAAACAAGGCCTAGGGTTCATACTTTCACTAGTGCAAGTTCTCTAATCAATAATAACATATATAGATCATATAACAAGCCCTCAACATGCAACAAAGAGTCACTCCAAAGCCACCAATAGCGGAGAACAAACATAGAGATTATGGTAGGGTACGAAACCACCTCAAAGTTATTCTTTCAGATCAATCTATAAAAGAGTTCGTACTAGAATAACACCTTAAGACACAAATCAACCAAAACCCTAATGTCACCTAGATACTCCATTGTCACCTCAAGTATCCGTGGGTATGATTATACGATATGCGTCACACAATCTCAGATTCATCCAACCAACACAAAGTACTTCAAAGAGTGCCCCAAAGTTTCTACCGGAGAGTCAAGAACGTGTGCCAACCCCTATGCATAGGTTCCCAATGTCACTAAACCCACAAGTTGATCACCAAAACATACATCAAGTGGCACATGATATCCCATTGTCACCACAGATAATCACGGCAAGACATACATAAAGTGTTCTCATGAAAGACTCAATCCGATAAGATAACTTCAAAGGGGAAACTCAATTCATCACAAGAGAGTAGAGGGGGAGAAACATCATAAGATACAACTACAATAGCAAAGCTCGGGATACATCAAGATCGTGCCATCGAGGGAACACGAGAGAGAACACGAGAGAGAGAGAGATCAAACACATAGCTACTGGTACATACCCTCAGCTCCGAGGGTGAACCACTCCCTCCTCGTCATGGAGAGCGCCGGGATGATGAAGATGGCTACCGATGATGGGATCCCCCTCCGGCAGGGCGCCGGAAAGGGCTCCCGAGAGGGTTTTGGTGGCTACAGAGGCTTGCGGCGGCGGAACTCCCGATCTATCTTCTGTTCTGGAAGTTTTAGGGTACGTAGGTATATATGGGTGAAAGAAGTACCTCGGTGGACCAAAGGGGGGCCATGAGGCAGGGGGCGCGCCCCAGGGGGTTGGGCGCGCCCCCACCCTCGTGGGCACCTCCCTTCTTCCCTGACGTGCACTCCAAGTCCATCGGGTGGCATTCCTTCCAAAATTAACTTCTCTAGTTGATATCATTCCGTTTTGACTCCGTCTGATATCCCTTTTCCTCGAAACACTGAAATAGGCATAAAACAGCAAATCTGGGCTGGGCCTCCGGTTAATAGGTTAGTCCCAAAAATAATATAAAAGTGGATAATAAAGCCCAATATTGCCTAAAACAGTAGATAAAGTAGCATGGAGCAATCAAAAATTATAGATATGTTGGAGACGTATCAGTCGCCGATGGTGTACAATATGGTGCACGGGGTTTTCTCGGCCTGCAAAGAAAAGTCTGCGACGTGAGACATCTGAAAGGCAATGAAAATGGGAGATTATACATTTATTGAGGAGGGCGGTGTGACAGATACTGTGAGGATGTTGAGCTCAACCAAAGACGAAGCACCACCGAGCACGTCCGGTGCCGGAGCAGGTGCGGTAGCTGGTGCGGGAGCAGGTACAGCTGCAGGTGCTGGTGCAACGCTAGTCGAGCTGCTCCCCAAGAAGTCAGCAAGGGGAAAGTCCGCTGCATTTTTACTTCTGGATTTTGCCTGCTCCAATTGAAAATGGCCGGAAACAAGGTAGTAGACATATCTACAAGCACCTGTTTTGCGGCAGCTACCGCTGTTGTGATTGTCTCAGATGATTTCTTGTTAACCGCAATCTCAACCTTCTTGTCGATGTTTTCTTCAGTTAACCGCCATCTTTCCTTTCTCTCCTCCGTGGTCCCACGGTAGTACTTCGTCCACGTGGCGCCGTCTCCGACACCGTGCACGCGTCCATACGACGGTCGAGTCTCCATCGGGAGTCCTTTCAATATGTTCAACGCTGGGTTGAATGGAGTGTCCCACTTGGGCCTCGCCAACGCCTCAGACGGCGAGTCACTTTCGGCCGCAATCCTGTGCTGCTCTCTTTGCAAAAGGCACAAGGATCGTTTACAAATATGACTAAGGTGCAGTCGAATTGATCAGAAACTAAAATTACCAGCAGTCTCATGAACTCCGTCCTGACTCGAAAACCTTCTTCACTGGGTCCCAACGGTGCCGGGCCCTGAGGACATCACGCTCCTGCAGGACGGTGAACTCCTCCAAGGGGTCTGGGATGCCCGGACTCGCGGCTTCCGCGTCTTTCTTGGCCCATATGGACCTCTTCCCGCCATAACCATGGCTTCCGAGGTGGTGGCACGCAATGTTCCTCTGTTGAAGCCCCTTCATGTACTTCGTTTTTTTTGGCAGCTTTGGCCTCGCAAGCTGCCTTGAGTATTTGAAAGTGTTCTGCCGTGATTGTCGGATTATCCTTTACAATCTCGGAGTAGGGTTCCTTTTTGTTGACGATATAATATTTCACCCTTGATTTCTAGGCGGCCAACGTGTCGCTAAACTTGGTCATGGCATGTTTGTTTATCTTCTTCATTGCCGGGTCCTTATCTGGATCTTTATAATCCTTTTCATTCGGCCCGGGAACAAGAATATCTGGTGTAGCTTCTTTAGGAGGGAGGGCCTCATATTATCTATCTTCTTTAGTTTCTCATCGTTGATGGTGGCGCTTGTCCGTATGATGCAGCCTATTTGATTGCCTTAGCACGCACGCGCTTCCTCGGGCACGGTTGGCTCAAAATTGCTGTCGTCGACCTCCGTGACCACCAGTCTAGTAGTCCTAAGCTTGTTAGGAAGCCGTTGCCTCTTTGCTTTCGGTTCTATACCGGCTCCGCTAGTCTCGGTGCCGGTCTCAGTCTCATCACCGGTCTCGATGCCGGTCTCAGTCTCAGCGCCGGTCTCAGTCTCAGTGCCGGTCTCGATGTCGGTCTCAAACTCCGATGTGACAGGTGGACCAACCAACATCAACTCTTGATCGTCGGCTTCCCTCAAAAATTCTTCTGCCGCCAGGTAGACGTTGTCACAGTCACCAAAACCCTGTCCTTCATCGTTGCTAGCCATGTTTCCTACGATTAAATCTAGTCAATTAATTCTAGACCTAATACAATGAATAATGACATAAAAAAGGCCTATTCTTTGCAGGAACATTGACTCCTTCTCGGTGCGGCAAATCTCGGGCACTCGATATGTCCTAGTTTGTAGCACAAGTCATGCTGAAATTCATGGAAAATTTCGGCATGACTTTTGCTAAAAATGGACAAATCGAGAACCTGAAATTTGCCGGAACGGAAATGAATCAACATTTCGGCAAAACATAGGCCACTCGGCTTCATTCCCTGGAAACAACAAAGCCACTTGGGCACAATCGAAACATGTGCAAACATAATTGAGGAATTTGCATATATCCTGACCACTTCAAATTTTGACCACTTCAAATTTGCATGTCCTAGCGTTTGACACTTCAAGAAAATCTACACAAATCTCATGCTCTCTCAAACTCAATTCAAAAAAAAAGATTATATTTAGTTAACTACTAAACTAAACTTTACCCTGAACTAAACCCTACTGCCCTAATTAACATCTAGTTAAAAAAACTCTATTCAAAAACTAAACCCTACTGAACTAATTAACATCTACATTATCTACTACTTAACATCTATTATTACCCCAACTAAAAAATGTCTACTATTAAACATACTGCCCTAGTTAACTAGTACCATCACTACTACTAATTAACATCTACTACTACTACTAAAAATCATTATGTACGAACCCTAGTACTAATTAACATCTACTACTACTGCTAATTAACATGGCAGTGGAAGAAAAAGCAGAGAGAGAGAGAGAGGGGGTGGGGGAGGGGTGGGGGGGCTTACAGAGAGGGGAGAGACGGTGGCGGGGAGGTGCTCAGTGATGGAGGTAGGGGCGGCGAGGGCGGGCTCGGGATCGGGAGGCGGCAGTCCTGGGCGGGCTCGGGGGCGATGAGATCGAGGGCGGCGACGGTGTGGTCGAGGGCGGCCCGAGGGGCGGCGACGGTGAGGCTGGACGGCCTCAGGCGGCGGCAGTGAGGATGAGCGCGGCGTCGACGCCGACAGGAGAAGACGGCGAAGTGGGGGCGACAGCGAAGTGGGGGAGAGGCGGCGAAGTGCGGGCAAGGGATTTGGGGAGTGGTGGCCGGGGGGAAACCATTTTTGGGTTAAGTCAAAAATAACGGTAGTGCGTTAGGGAAAACATGCTACTGCTATTCCTTCATCCTCTTTTCCCTTTTTCGTTTATTTTTCTTTATATTTTATATTTTTCCTTTCTCCTTTTTCTATTTCTTTCATTTTCATTTACTTTTCTAATTGTTTTTTATTTTATTTTATTTTCGTTAGCAGTAGCGCTTTACACATAAATGCGCGTCTATAAGAATATTAGCGGTAGCGCGGTTTTTGAAAGATTGCTACTACTATTTGTAGCCCATCGGCTTAGTGGTTTGAATTTTAGTAGTAGCAAGTTTTCAGCGAGATGCGCTACTGATATATATGCATCTGCAGCGTACTTATTTTGCATGCGCTACTACTGTCTAGCAGTAGCGGGCTTTTTTAACAAGCGCTACTGCTAAAGTTCTGTGTATAACATTTTCCCTAGTAGTGGCTGCTCGCTGCTGCCGCCGCCTCGCCGCCCGTTGCCGGAGCCGCCGCCCCGCCAAACCCCGCCGCCGTTGACCCGAGCCGCCCCCGACAAAACCGGTAAAAACCGATCGGTTTTTCTCTCGGGTTTTTTTCAGTTTTTTTGGTTTTAGATTATATTGGTTTTTTTATTTTAGTTCGTTAATTAGCGAACACTCACCCGTTTAGATATGCTAACGAATGAATTCGTTTGTTAGTCTCTGTTAGCGGACGTTCATCCGATAGATTTTTCTTTTTTTGTTATTTTCGGCCAGGGACCTATCCGCGAATAGTATTATCGCGGATTAGCCCCTGATCTCAAACTAGCGTAACTATTAGCTCGTTTGTCCAAATTAGATGAAACTAGCGCCTAAATCTTCGTAACGATCCCCTCTATCCAGTTAGCCAACTTGAATATGATTTTGAAAAATTAAAATTTGATTTTAGTTCAGATTAGTATTTGATCGTTTTTTGTTTGTATCTTGAGTTTCGTAGCTCCGTTTGAGTTGATTCTTTTTGCAAATCATAGCTAATAAATTGTTCCTACTGTTAAGATCTAATCCACATAAAAATAATGCTGTTAGAATTTGTTTTCTGTTTAGCTTAGTTATTTGCTTGATTTGAGTTTTATTTGGATCTTTTCTCGTTTTCTCTTTGCATCGTTTGCTTGATTGCTTATGTATGCTATTGTTTGTCTATGCTAGATTTTCCGGAGTGCGAAGCTTGTTACTATGAATCTCTAGAGTTTTCCGATCGTCGGCAAGGCAAGTTACACTTTGAGCATACTTTTCTATGCCCAGTTTTTACTATGCATTAGTTTCGCCCCTCAAATATTTGCATGAAAAAGCTATGGCGACCTCCTCCCACCTCCTGTCCCACCCCACCCTAGGCGACCATGGCGCCGGCCGTGATCAGATCTTATTCCTCCACCAAAATCCATTTCCAAGCCGATGGATCCCTTCAGCGATCCACTCTCCATCGCCCATCAATTGCATTTTTCATTTGGACATCATTTTAGAGGTGAGATCCGTAAGTTTTTCCAATCTTCGGTAAACCCCATCTCCCCCTCCCATGGTTTCTGCCTCGTGGTATCATTTGCAAGATTTGCTTTCCATCTGAACCCCCACAATGTGAGTTTGGCACTATCTTCATGCACGGGAGGATCTTATGAGTCATTTGAGGTATCTCATATCAAGGGCAATGTCTTCAAGTTCAAAGTTTGTTCCAAGGCAGTGGGTTTCTTTCTGGTTCGTAAGTCCTATTTCAACTATGATTTATTCAAATGATACCTCCATCTATGGAGTGCTGGAGGACTGAACTGGATATATGAAGAGAAGAAGTGTTATAAAGAACAAGACTCTGAATGGACTATTGTCACGCGACGTCACAAAGGTAAACGCACGCATCTTGTTCCTACTAATCAAGTTTACCGTAGAATCCTTGGTCAACTTTCCCCCTCGTGTTCGAGTGATGCTACTCATGGAAATAATCTGCCATCGGGGGCGAACGCACCTCCTATTGGATCTCCATTGCATGCCCTGTCGAATCATGTTGATCATGATCATCGCACGTCGCCAGTGGATGCAACCACCCCCATGCATAGCGGATCGGCCGTTGCTAGGCCTAGGGAAGGTTTGAACCAGTCGGCCTAGGATGTATACTCTGGGCCAATAGGTTGTCGCATTTGGACTAGCCCAACAACACGGAAGGCGTATCGATAGTGTTGAATTTTCCTGGCATATCCAACTTTATTTCTTGCCAAAAATGCCTTGGTATTGGGCACGTGCGTTTTCAATGCAACAATAAAATCAGATGCCGTGTTTGTTACCGATATAATCATATCGCAAGATTTTGTACAACAAGAAAACTAGTGTTAATGCTTATCGGGTCAAACAGAACCAGAATCCTCTACCTGATATAACTGAAGCCTACTTAGTCTCCTCGGCTTCTCCCCTCTGTCATTCATCCCATGCTCCGCCTGCTACTGTTGCACACACTGAGATGGCCTGCTTCCCCTGCAATCTGCTCCCCTACCTTCCCCCCTAGCACTACAATCATCCCTCCTGGCCCCCTTCATGCTCGCCGTGGATATGTGGTGCTTGGTGGTGAGCTCTCGATGGTTTGCGATGAGTGGGCAATCGCCACGCGAAGTTGCATGGCACCATCGCCTTGATCACCAACTACTTGGAGGGGCGTGGATGGCGCATCAACTACACCTCTCGCTGTGGTATGGGAACTGCTCTGATTCAATTTACTACTGCTTGCTCGGGTGACACTGCTGTCAGTCTTTGCCCGTTTCCAATTGGCGATTCTGTTCTTAGAGTTAGCAGACAGGATAGAGGTTTAAATTACCGCAGCATTACTTTCACGCATGATGTTTGGATCTTACTCATGAACTATCCTCTTGAATGTCGGGATGTTGGGGTTATAAGCCGTACTGTCTCACCTTATGGCCGCTTTCTGATCTAGAACAAAGATCCAAGGGACACGTCAAGGGTTGTCGTTAAGCTCAGGGTTATGAATGTGGACACTATACCCATTAGTTTAGTTGTGTTGAGAAATCTTGATGATGTTGGCTATGGTGACTCATGGACCTGCCCAACTTATATTCTGTCTCGGGAGCTGATTGGTCAGCAAGGGGGGATGAGGATCCACTGCCCCGAGATGGTGGAAATCCTCACCCTCTTCCACATGTCCATGGAGGGTTTTGGCATGATGAGGTTTTAGGGAATATACCTATGGATCAGGTTGTTATTAATCCCCACAATGAGAATCTTGGTGCACCCTATGAAGATGTTCATGTTGTTCATAATGATAATGTGAACCATTCTGCTGATCACATGGCTGCTGCTGCTGAACCTAGTGTGGTTGATCATGTGGAGGCACCTATCTTGGAGGAAACACAGGAACCCATCCAGATACACACAAACACACACTATGTTGCTCCTCATGAGACTCTTGGGCCTGATTATATCCCAATTAATCCTATGCCTTCTCAGCCCAGCTCACAGAATGCTCCTAGACCTGTGTTTATTCCTAAAAACTGCACCATGGACTACAATGACATGCACTCTTCTAGTAGTGCCTAGCCTGTGCAGACATGCAACATTTCTATTGAAGGTGTATCTGAGCATATTAATGTTCTTCAGGGATCTCATTGGTAATCTTGTGACAAATGCTCAAGACATCATTCCCAAACTTGGTGGCAGCCAGATTGTCAATGCATCTTGCAATGTGGTTGATGTAGTGGGCACAAATGGTACCAACAAAAGATGTTATCTACAGATTCAGACCATCCAGAATGAGCCAGATCACTTGCCAAGAATTCTCTGAAGTTCATAAACCAACCAACAGGCAGAAAAAGAAGAAAATCATAGATGACTCTTTCTGCAGGAGGAGCAACAGGATTGCTAAGCTCACCAAGGGTTTCAAAGACCAGGCTGCTGCAGAAATATCCAACTCTAATGATGTTAGGGTTGATCACATCACTCAACAGTGTCCGAAGAAACTGAAGAAAGCTGTCTCTGTCAATTTGGGTCCTCAGTTTGATGCTGTGATTATCAACAAGCAGGCACCTCCTCCACCTGAAATACCTATGAAGACCCTGCAGGCCATTGGCACTGGCCCATGTAAGATGGCACCTCATGAAGTGTCATCTAGTGCACTTCACTATGACAGCTCTGATGATTAGATTCTGCTACTATCTTGAGGGCTTAGGTGGCTCCCCTAACTGCCATCTAGTTATGATTTCCTTGCATTTTGCTTGCTCTACTATGTCATTTGGATGCCTGCGTGCATTAGCTATTAGTTTGGTATGTAATAATTATACTATGTGGTACCTCTGTTATGATGGACAACCTATCAGAATTTTATTCTGTTATATGAGCCTGGTCAGTTTGGTTATTTTCTTTCTGGAAATTTTCCTTCTCTTGATATTTAGTGGTTATTTCTATGATTATGACGCTTGCTGCAGCAATAGCAATATCAGGCCCATTGGCAGTACATACTATGTCTTCGTAATATGTCACAGTGCTTCCATCTATATATTTGCTATGAATAGAAGTTGGAATATCTTAAACTGGAATGTGAGAGATATAAATTCAACAACTAGATGGAATGATATAAGAAGGAAAATAGATGAAAGTGCATGTTGCATTATGACTTTTCAAGAAACCAAGAGAGAAATATTTGACAATGCATACATCAAGAACTTTTGTCCCAAGAGGTTCAACCAATTTTGTTATTCACCATCCAATGGTAGCTCTAGAGGTTTGATTACTATTTGGAACGGTAGCATAACGAAAGGCAGAGTAATATCTCAAAATTACTATCAGATCACCATTGAGTTTTCATCTAATTTGGATAATAGTTGCTGGTATCTCACTAATGTTTATGAGCCTAACAGCACTGAAGGCAAATTGGAATTCACTGACTAGCTTATGAGTCTGAATATGAACCAGTCTAAATTATGGATGATACTTGGTGACATAATTTTATAAGAAGCCCTAACAATAGGAACAAACCTGGTGGTGATCCTGCCAGTATGATGACTTTTAACAATATCATTGTCAATTTGGATTTGGTTGAAATCCCACTGAAAGGAAGATCCTTCACATGGAGCAATAAACAAGACCAGCCACTATTGGAAAAATTAGACTGGATATTTACTAGCTCTCACTGGACTACTGCTCATCCATCTACCATGGCTATTCCATTGGCAAAATTTCATCTGACCATGTTCCTATAAAAATTCAAATTGACAGCAACATCCCAAAAAGTCAGATATTCAGATTTGAAGAATATTGGACTGAGTTTAGTGGATTCATCGAAACTATGGAGAAACACAGGTATAATTCCACTCATTTTTCCGATTCTGCTAAAAATTTAAATTCCAAATTTAAAGCTATTAGAAGAGGACTGAAAACATGGAGCAAGCAATACTCCCAACTGAACAAAATCATTGACAATTGCTGTTCCTATGTGAAGTTAATTGATGGTCTAGGAACAAAGACCACTATCTAGGGTGGAAAGGAATTTTAGGATTCTACTCATCAATCATACAAATAAGTTACTGGAGGCAAAGATAATATATTGGAGAATTAGGGCAAACATCAGATGGGCAAACCTTGGGGATGAAAATACCAAGTTTTTTCATGCCATTGCTACTTATGTATTTAGGCACAACTACATCACATATCTTATGACAATGGATGGACAACAAGTTTTTGATCATGACCATAAAGCTGCTATTCTTTTGGCATCATTCAAGGATAGGATTGGTACTGAAGTAAACTGCACACAAAACTTTGATATATCCCACCTTGCTATGCATGATGACCTCTATGATCTTGACAGACCTTTCTCCAATGAAGAAATTGATGATATCATCAATAAAATGCCTAATGACAAATCTCCTGGGCGTGATGTTTTCAATGGACTATTTATGAAGAAATGTTGTCACATCATGAAGCTTTACTTCTACAAGTTCATTAATGGTTTCCACAATGAAATTGTTTCCCTAGCTCCTATTAACACTTCCTACATAACTCTGATACCTAAGAATGATAGCCCTGAAACTCCTGATGATTATAGGCCCATATCCCTTGTATGCCTATCAAAATACTTACTAAACTTCTTGCTAACAAATCACAACAGATTATTATATCTAGAGTTAGCAAGAATCAATATGGCTTTATTAAGACAAGGAATATTCAAGACCGCCTTGCATGGAGTTTTGAATACATACATATGTGCCACAAATCCAAGAAAGAAATCATTTTATTCAAGATTGACTTTGTTAAGGCATTTGATAAGGTCAACTACAAGGCCATCTTATTCATGATGAAGCATCTGGGTTTCTGCAGCAAATGGATTAAATGGGTTACATCTATCTTATCTACTGCCACTAGCTCTGTCATCCTCAATGGTGTTCTAGGTAAGTGCATCCAATGCAAATGTGGTGTCAGGCAAGGAGATCCATTTCCCCCCTTGCTATATGTTATGGTTGGAGAATTATTACAAATCATGGTTAATGAAGCATGGAGAAATGTTACACTATCTTTACCTATTGAGACCAGCTATACTGAATGCTACCCAATCATACAATATGCTGATGATACCCTAGTTATCCTGCCTGCTGATGATGATCAAATTAAGAATTTCATTGAGATCCTAGATAATTTCTCCAAATTCACTGGGCTTGTAGTAAACTAAAGTAAATCCTCTATGGTGCCAATCAATATCTCTAAGGATAAAGCACAGGATCTGGCTAATGCCTTTAACTATAAAAAAGAAGCCATGCCCTTCACATATCTTGGTCTGCCAATGGGATCAACAAGGCCTAAAGTATCTGATTTGATGCCAATGGTATCAAGGCTTGATCACAGGCTATCTGTCATTGCTTCCATGATGTCATATTCTGGGAGACTGGTTCATCTCAAATCCATAGTTGCTGCTCTTCCAATTTTTGCTATGTGCTGCATCAGAGTACCTTTCACCATACTGGATCATTTTGAAAAATCTGGTAGAAATTTTCTTTGGTATGGCAAAGACATTAATAAAAAAGGAAACTGCCTTGTCAAATGGGATAATGTTTGTCTGCCAAAAAAAGCAGGGGGTCTGGGAGTGCTTGATCTGAGAATAAAAAACAAAACTTTGCTTACAAAATTCCTTTTCAATTTTTTTAATAAGCATGATATTCCCTGGGTTAACCTTATCTGGAACAATTACTATGGCAATGATGAGGTACCTGGTTTCCCTACCAGGGTGGGATCTTTTTGGTGGAGAGATTGTTGTTCTATTTTGCAGGACTTCAAAGATATGACTATCTGCTATGCTGGTGGTGGTAATACAATAAAGCTATGGTCAGATAAATGATGTTCCCATACACTTTCCCAGTCAATGCCTCAACTATATTCTTATGCAAAAAATGTTGACATCGCCCTTGCATCTGCCAGCAATATGGAGGACAATGACTTATGAATTGTTTCATTTGCCTATGTCTTCTATTGTAGTGCAACAGAGTAACAATCTCAGAGAACTGATCAATAGCAGAGATAACCAACAAATACCAGACTCATGGAAATTTTATTGGGGTAGTTCTAAGTACTCTAATAAAAGAATATATCTTGAACTCATGGGAAATCCTCCTGATGCTCCTAAACCTTATCAATGGATATGGAAGTCATGTTCACTGCCCAAATAGAAATTCTTCTTCTGGCTTCTGTTACAAGATAGATTAAACACTAGAGACCTACTTAACAGGAAGAATTTCTACATTGAGACAAGTAAGTGTGTGTTATGTGATGATGAACCTAATGAACATCTAATGCACCTCTTTTTTAGCTATGATTTCAGCCAAAATTTCTGGATGATCATTGGTTACCAATGGGACACTAATTATAACCTCATACAAATGCTCCTGGAGGGGAGGAAGCAAAATACCTATGGTTGTTTTAAAGAGAGTCTGATTGCTGGATGTTGGTGTTTATGGAAGCATAGAAATGGCATCATCTTTGATCACAAGGTCAAGAATATGGCATATTGTATAGCCACTTTCAAGGAACACTTCAGCATGATCATAAAGAAAGCTAAACCTGGATTGAAGGAGGGCATGCAAAGTTGGCTAGACTATTTGTAGATATTTTGTTTTTTCCTACCACTTTTTTCTCCACCATGTACATCCATATGTAACTGTCCCTTGTTATAAATGAAAACGAGAGTTCAGTGGGGGGGCCTTCCCCACCGTTTTTGCTCAAAAAAATATATTTGCATGAGTAGGTATGGGAACATGTGGTTTGGTTGTAATACTTGAGGTAGGAACCTATTACCTTTGATCACCCCGGGAATATACGTTATGCTCATTTATTTCTTAGCCATGCTCATAGACGGGGATTGGATTGTGATACACATGGAAGTTGTGAGAGATAATAATTTTTGGATATCATTAAGGTGGCAACTTTAATACACATCTGGGTGGATTGGATGGGGCACCTGGAGAAACCAGTCCTTGCCCATTTGGGAAATCCCGGAGTACCCGTGTGATTTTTCCTCGGTTCGCCACCTAGGCTCAAAGGGATCAGATGATATTTCATGCCTAGAAACTTCAGTGTGCAGCCACAAGCCATTATGGGCTCTATCATAGTTGAGTAAGTTGTATGGGCTCTTGAAGAGGTGGACTAGCAGATGTAGGGAAAAGTAGGTGTACTGGTCTACCCAGAGTAGAGAGTTAATGCTTCAGAAAGACTATGTCTCGATTTTTCGATCATGGATGCAGTCGAGTCTTGTGGTGAAAAGTGCGCAACCTCTGCAGAGTGTATAAACTAATCATGGTTAGCCGTGTCCCCAGTTATGGACATCTTGAGTATCTAGAAGTGGACATTATTGTTGATCTCATCACTCTTTAATAAATTAATTGGGTTTAACGATGATACTTGATTAATGTTGGGATTTGAGTTGGAGGAACCTTCTCAAATATTGGTTTAACTTTGTAGTAAATAAAATTTATTCCTTTGTTGTAGGGAAAAATTAGCTTTATGCAAAACATTTAAAATTAGAGCCTCCACCATCCAAATATGCATATAGATATAGTTTCTTGCATTTATTTGCTTTACAGTGTAACTCTGCAATCATATTCCATGTGCTGACCTACACGGCTCATGTTGCAGACTTTACCGACGAAGAATAAGGTGCGATAGGTCGTTGTCATGCATTCAGCTATTCCGTTGGAGTTGATGGACTCATTTATCTTCGAATCTTCCGCAGTTATTTAGTTTAGATGGCCTTCAACCATTTTATTTGTGTAACTGATACGCTTTATGAGGACCTCGATGTAATAAGTGTGTGATTGAAACTCTGTTATAATTCCTTGAGTATTGTGTGTGTCAGCATACCGATCCAGGGATGACAATTAAGCACAGAGACATTGGTCCATAGGGATCATGGTCGCTACAAGATGGTATCAGAGCACATGCTGACTATAGGACGTGACCACTAGGAAAACCACATGATACTTTCTTTGCTCATTTCTAATTCTCCTCTATTTCTAGTCTATAGATGGTGGACCCTAGGAACAAGCACACTCAGCCGGATGACGACACCCCTTTCGGACGACACTTCAAGGAAGTCACAAAGTACCTGAACATCAGACTACCAAGATTCACTGGAACCTTCACTGCAACATTACCGGAAGAGGAGCGCTGGAGGATCAAAGTTCGTGTACCTGGGAGGACGTTTGCGCCAACAACGGAGCCCATTGATTTTACCTTGGATGCACCAAGTTGGAACTTGGGAAAAAGCATCGCAGCCCACATCACTTTTGGATGCATTTGTGAGGTGTACCACATGGAGCTTGAAGACACCGTCTATCAGATATGTGGACACCGGAACGAGGAATGGGAGATGATTCGTACCAGGAAGGATGGGTCAATTGTAGCATACATTCAGGAGAAGGATCATCACATTCATCGATATGAGAACCAGATGTGCGCTATCATGAAGAAGACCAAGAAGCTAATGAAGAGGAATATCTACCTAGAAGAGGAACTCAAGTCAGCACGTGATGGATATGAGTAAGAAATTGCTATGCTATTGGAGAAGCATGAAGACCTGAAGAAGAAGCTAGGAATACCCGTGGTAAACTAGAAGCAAGAACGTGAAGTGGAGATCCGTTCGGAGGACTACATCATATTGGACGACACCGAAATGGACAGTGATGCAAATGATGACAGCGACGAAGACTATGTAGACGAAGCTAGAGCAGATATTGTGGAGTCTTCCACTGATCAAAATTTCTAGACGACCACCATGTTACCAGTAGTATTCTTCCAAGTAGTCAGTGTCGATCGATTTGTAATCATAGTTTAGATCGTTTGTGTGAACCTTGTTTGATATTGAGTGAGGTGAATTGATTATATTTGCCTCATATGCATATGGGTAGTGAAATCTCTCTTAGACCTTAGTCAATTCAGTTTTCTCACCCCCTCTAACCCATCAGATGCCTCCGAGACGTGACACCGGATTTGTTTTCCCGCCGGAGCTCACCCAGTTGATCTAGCAGCAGAATGCCTTGATGTAGATGTTAGTCTAGAACCAGTATCAGAACCAAGGCAACAACAACAACAACAACAACAACAACAACAACAACAACAACAACAACAACAACAACAACAACAACAACAACAACAACCCGCCACCACCACCCCCTGTTGACAACCTATCCCGTTTTTTGAGGTTGAATCCGCCGGTGTTCTCTAGCAGCACCAAGCCAATTGTTGCAGATGATTGCCTCCGCAAGATTGGAAGAGAGCTGACCACTGCCGGATGCACATATGCGAAGAAAGTGCACTTTGCTGCACATCAGCTTGATGGACCCGCAACATCTTGGTGGGAGAATTTCACCACCATGTACCCCATTGCTACAGTTACATGGGATCAGTTTTAGCAGGCCTTCTGCACTGCACATGTTTCAGCTGGATCCATGAGTTTGAAGAAGCGTGAGTTTCGCAACTTATGCCAAGGGAGTCGTACAGTGGGACAGTATGTGGATGCGTTCAGCAAGTTAGCACGCTATGCCCCAGATGATGTGGCCACAGATGCCGAAGTAGGAGAAGTTTCTTGAGGGACTAAATGATGAGCTAAGTATGCAGTTGATGGTGGCAACTTTCAACAACTACCAGGAGAGGGCCCTCATGATAGAAGGCAAGCAACAACAGATGACAACCGCGAGAGGAAGTACGAACATGGAAGGTACAATTCTGGAGCTCAGCAGAAGCCTCGCTATTCCTCGTACTCAGGAGGACATACTCATAACCATGGAGGGCATAACCATGGAGGACATTCACACAATGGAGGAAGTTCACACAACCACAATGGCCCTAAGAAAGGCAATGGTAATGGAGGAAGCAACAGTTAGAACCGTTCCAACCCCGCGACACCCGGTAAGAAGGATCTGAGTCACATTACTTGTTTCAAGTGAGAGAAGACCTAAAACTACACCATTGAATGTTGTGAAGCAAAGAATGGAAATGGCAATGGAAGTTCTGGAAAGAAGACCAACCCCTTCACCAGAGGTCAGGTGAACCACGTCAGTGTGGAGGAGATTGAGGAGCAGCCCGACGTAGTTTTTGGTAAGTTTTTGATTAATGCATTTACAACACTTGTTATTTTCGATACTGGTGCATCTCATTCATTCATATCAAGGGGATTTGTGGACAAGTTTAAGTTGCCAATAGTAGCCCTTAAGTCACCTATATTAGTGAGTTCCCTAGGAGCAGAGTATATGGCTACTCAGGGATGTTATCAGTTTTCAATAACCATAGGTACGCATGTTTTCCCCACCGACCTTATTGTCTTGAAGTCACAAGGATTGGACATGATACTAGGCATGGATTGGCTATCCAAGTTTGAAGGAAACATCGATTGCGCTAGTAAATCAATTCTTCTCACCACACCAGAAGGAAAGAGGATCAAGTATGTGTCTAGGCATGCGTCGAGGAGGACTCAAGTGAATTCCCTATCGGGGGTTGTTCAGGAGGAAGTACCAGTGGTGAAGGATTTTCCTGATGTATTTCCGGAGGACTTACCAAGCATGCCACTAGACCGAGACATTGAGTTTTTGATCGAGTTACTGCCAGGCACTGGACCGATATCGAAGAGACCGTATCGGATGCCCGCAAATGATCTAGAGGAAATTAAGAAGCAGATTAAGGAGTTACTAGAGAAAGGTTATATTCGACCAAGCTCATCACCTTGGGGAGCCCTAGTGCTTCTAGTTGAGAATAAGGATGGATATCTAAGGATGGTTGTTGATTATCGTGCGTTGAATGAGGTGAGGATCAAGAACAAATATTCTCTGCCGATGATCAATGATTTGTTTGACCAGCTGCAGGGAGCTAAGGTTTTCTCCAAGATCGATCTTTGATCAGGTTATCACCAGCTAAAGATCTGAGAGCAGGATATGCCTAGGACAGCTTTTACCATGAGGTATGTGCTATATGAGTATACACTTATGTCATTTGGTTTGACTAATGCCCCTGCCTATTTCATGAGTATGATGAACAAGGTGTTCATGGAGATTTTGGACAAGTTTGTTGTGGTGTTCATTGATGATATATTGGTCTATTCGAAGAATGAAGAAGAGCATAAGGAACATTTGCGCTTGGTTCTCAGGAAGCTCAGGGAACATCAGTTGTATGCCAAGTTCAGCAAATGTGAGTTTTGGTTGATGGAAGTGTGATTTCTCGGACATGTTATATCAGGAGAAGGAATAGAAGTAGACCCTACCAAGGTTGCATCTGTCACTAAGTGGTTGGCACCCTCCTTAGTTGGTGAGATCAGAAGTTTTCTTGGACTCGCAGGTTATTACTGGAGATTTATTGAGAATTTTTCCAAGATTGCGAATCCTATGACGGGGTTATTGAAGAAGGACACCAAGTTTAAATGGACTGACGATTATGAGGCCAGTTTTTAGGAGTTGAAGAAATGTTTGGTTACAGCCCCAGTGCTGATTCTCCCAGACATACGCAAGGATTTCCAAGTTTATTGCGACGCTTCATGTCGAGGACTTGGAGGTGTGCTTATGCAGGACGGAAGAGTTGTTTCATATGCCTCACGACAGCTTCGACCTCATGAGTTGAACTATGCTACACATGATTTGGAATTAGTAGCCGTAATGCACGCACTCAAGACATGGAGACACTTTCTCATCGGAAACCGTTGTGATGTTCATATGGATCATAAGAGTTTGAAGCACAGCTTCATGCAGAAGGAGTTGAACCTCAGGCAAAGGAGATGGTTGGACCTCATAAAGGATTATGACATGAGGTTGCATTATCATCCAGGAAAGGCCAATGTCGTAGCAGATGCGCTGAGCCGCAAGAGTTATGTTAACACACTCATAACCGGAGGATTACCTCAGGAGTTAGCTGATGATCTCCGAGAGCTATGCTTGGAGATAGTTCCGAGAGGTTATGTTCCAGCATTGGGAATTCAGTCCACTTTGCTGGAAAAGATCCGAGAAGCCCAGAAGACGGACAAGGAGATTGCGGAGATAAAGGAAAGGATGAGTAAAGGAAAAGCTAAATGTTTTTGTGAGGATGAGCATGACACTTTATGGTTTGAGGATCGTATCTATGTGCCTAATGACCCTGAGATCAGGAAGTTAATTCTTGAAGAGGATCACGATTCACCTTATCCGATTCACCCAGGCAACACCAAGATGTATCTGGATTTGAAGGAGAGTTTTTGGTGGACAGGAATGAAGAAGGATATTGCAGAATATGTAGCAGTATGCGATGTATGTCAGAGAGTTAAGGCAGAGCATCATAAACTAGCAGGGTTACTTCAGCCTTTGCTGATACCCAAATGGAAGTGGGATAAACTTGGCATGGATTTTGTCACTGGATTACCCATGACTCATTCAGGCTATAACTCTATCTAGGTTGTAGTCGATTGCTTGACGAAGGTAGCCCATTTCATCCCTGTGAAGACAACTTATACGAGTGCTAAGTTGGCAAAGATATACTTGAGCAGGATCGTATATTTGCATGGAGTTCCGAGGACCATCGTATCAGATAGAGGAACATAGTTTACTTCAAAGTTTTGGAATTAGTTGCATGAAACTTTGGGTACCAGGATAGAGTTCAGTACAACCTTTCATCCACAGACAGATGGACAGACCGAGAGAGTCAATCAGATTCTGGAGGACATGTTGAGAGCTTGTGTGCTAGATTATGGATCTAGTTGGGATGATAATTTGCCCTATGCAGAGTTCTCCTATAACAACAGTTATCAAGCCAGTTTGAAGATGGCCCCTTTCGAAGCATTGTACAGAAGGAGGTGCAGGACCCCATTATCATGGGATGAAGTTGGAGATAGACAGTTGTTCGGACCAGACTTAATAAGATATTCTGAGGAGAAGGTTAAGTTGATTCGAGACAGACTCAAGATATCCCAGTCCAGGCAGAAGAGTTATGCAGATACCAAACGCAAGGAGGTAGCCTATGAAGTCGGAGACAGAACATATCTTCGTGTGTCCCCACATCGAGGAGTTAAGCGTTTTGGATTCAAGGGAAAGCTAGCACCATGATTTGTGGGACCATACAGAGTGTTGGAACGTATGGGAGAAGTTGCCTACAAGTTGGAATTACCCGAAGGATTGTCAGGAGTTCACGATGTGTTTCACGTTTCCCAGTTGAAGAAGTGCCACATAGAGATGGCTGACATTCCTCTGAGAGATACAATGCCACTGGAAGCGATTCAGCTGGATAGTGATCTGACCTATGAAGAGAAGCTAGTTAAGATCCTCGAGTTTTCCAGCCAAGTTACTTGCAGCAAAGTCATCAAGTTTTGCAAAGTTCAGTGGAGCCACCATACCGAGGAGGAAGCCACCTGGGAGCGAGATGAAGACCTCCGGAAGGACCACCCACACCTTTTTTGCTGACCAACCCGAATCTCGAGGGTGAGATTCATCTTAAGGGGGGTAGGTTTGTAACATCCCAATTTTCAATTTGGATGTTATACTTAGACCATTCATATGCATTCATATTCTATTGCATTTTGTAGCTTAGTTGTGGTTGCATTTTGATCCAAGAGGCCTTAAGCAACTCAAGGAGCAATTTGAGAGAGTTGGAGGTTTCACAAAAATCCAGTTTTGATTTATTAAAATCTGGTAGTTGGATCAAATTGTTTTTCAAAATACTTTTTCCAAATAATTTAAAAATAATGAGAGAAGATAAATGAATTCTTCAAATCAGTAGAAAAATATTGGAAACTGAATTTTGAATTTTTGAGAGTTTATTTGATTTTATTTGCGAGTTTATTTATTTATTAGCTGAGTAATTAGAATTGTAATATTTATATTTTAGTTAGGCATATAAGTCCAGAAAATATGTTCACGAGGTCATATATATAAGGCCATTTAGCTACGTGAATTTTTCTGGAATTTTTAGGCTTATATTTATATTTATTTTTAGTGTTTTAGTCTCTTGAAAAATTGTTAAAAAAAACTCCAACTGGGTCGGCCCAGCCGAAGCCAGGCCTCGGCCCATCTCGCGCAACCGCCACCGCCACTGCCGCCCGTGTCCACGCCGGACGCCAGCAGGAGTCCGTGTCGGAGCCACCACCGCCGCCCCCTGCCGCAAGTCGAGCCCCGCCTCAGCCTCTTAAAAGCCGACCCCGCCCCCCTCTCCACCCCGTCCCGCTCGCGCCACCACCGCTGCCACCACCGCGCCGCCGCCCGCTCGGGCTGTCACCGCCGCGTGCGCAAGCCGCCGCCGCCGCCTGCTGCTGTTGTTGCGTGCCGCCACCGCTCGCCGCTGCTGCCACCGCCTCGCCTCCCCGCCGAACCCCGCCGCCGTTGACCCGAGCTGCTGCCGTCAAAACCGATAAAAACCGATCGGTTTTTCTCTCGGTTTATTTTTGGTTTTAGATTAGATTTGTTTTTTTATTTTAGTTCATTAATTAGTGAATGTTCACCCGTTTAGATATGCTAATGAATGAATTCGTTCGTTAGTTTCTGTTAGCGGACGTTCGTCCAATAGATTTTTTTCTGTTATTTTCAGCCAGTGACCTATCCGCGAATAGTTTTATCGCAGATTAGCCCCTGATCTTCAAACTAGCGTAACTGTTAGCTCGTTTGCCCAGATTAGATGAAACCAATGTCTAAATCTTCGTAACGATCCCCTCTATCTAGTTAACCAACTTGATCATGATTTTGACAAATTAAAATTTGACTTTAGTTCAGATTAGTATTTGATCTTGTTTTGTCTGTATCTTGAGTTTCGTAGCTCCGTTTGAGTTGATTCTTTTTGCAAATCGTAGCTAATCACTTGTACCTAATGTTAAGATCTAATCAACATAAAAATAATGATGTTAGAATTTTATTTCTATTTAGCTTAGTTATTTGCTTGATTTGAGTTTTATTTGGATCTTTTCTCGTTTTCTCTTTGCATCGTTTGCTCGATTGCTTATGTATGCTATTGTTTGTCTATGCTAGATTTTCTGGAGTGCGAAGCTTGTTACTACAAATCTCTAGATTTTTCCGATCATCAGTAAGGCAAGTTACACTTTGATCATTCTTTTCTATACCCAGTTTTTACTATGCATTAGTTTCGCCCCTCAAATATTTGCATGAGTAGGTCTGGGAACATGTGGTTTGGTTGTGGTACTTGAGGTAGGAACCTATTACCTTCGATCACCCCAGGAATATACATTATTCTCATTTATTTCTTGGCCATGCTCGTACATGGGGATTGGATTGTGATACACATGGAAGTTGTGAGAGATAATAATTTTTGGATAACATTAAGGTGACAACTTTAATACACATCTGAGTGGATTGGTTGGGGCACCTGGAGAAACCAGTGCTTGTCCATTTGGGAAATCTCAGAGTACCCTTGTGATTTTCATCAGTTCGCCACCCAGGCTTAAAGGGATCAGATGATATTTCATGACTAGAAATTTCCGTGTGCAGCCACAAGCCATTATGGGCTCTGGCATAGTTGAGTAAGTTGTATGAGCTCTTAAAGAGGTGGACTAGCAAATGTAGGGGAAAGTAGGTGTACCGGTCTACCAAGAGTAGAGAGTTAATTCTTTAGAAATACTATGTCTCGATCTTCCGATCATGGATGCAGTCAAGTCTTGTGGGGAGAAGTGTGCAACCTCTTTAGAGTGTATAAACTAATCATGGTTAGCCGTGTCCCTGGTTATGGACATCTTGAGTATCTAGAAGTGGATATTATTGTTGATCTCATCACTCTTTAATAAATGAATTGGGTTTAATAATGATACTTGATTAACAATGGGATTTGAGTTGGAGGAACCTTCTCAAATATTGGTTTAACTTTGTAGTAAATAAAATGTATTCCTTTGTTGTAGGGAAAAATTAGATTTATGCAAAACATTTAAACTTAGAGCTCCACCAGATAAATATGCATATAGATATAATTTCTTGCATTTATTTGCTTTATAGTGTAAGTTTGCCAGTATATTCCATGTGTTGACCTACACGGCTACAACGTCTCATGTTGCAGACTTTACCGATGAAGAATAAGTTGCGATATGTCGTTATCATGCACTCAGCTATGCCGTGTGAGTTGATGGACCCATTTATCTTCAAAGATTCCGCAGTTATTTAGTTTAGATGGCCTTTAGCCATTTTATTTGTGTAACAGATACACTTTATGAGGACCTCAATGTAATAAGTGTGTGATTGAAACTCTGTTATAATTCCTCGAGTATTGTGTGTGTCAGCATACCAATACAGGGATGACACTTAAGCACAGAGACTTCGGTCCACTGGGATCGTGGTCGCTACACAAGGAAGATCCAAGCAACTAAGCTTGGGGATGCCCCGGAAGGCATCCCCTCTTTAGTCTCCAAAATTATCGGTAATCTTACTTGGGGCTATATTTTCATTTGCACATGATATGAGTTTTGCTTGGAGCATCATTTTATTTTGTTTTGATTTGCTTGCTTCTATCTATAATAATGTTTTGCATCTTTTACTTCAATAAAAATGTCAAGTATAGCCTTTGCAATGCTTATTTTACAAGTTTATGAGTTGCTGTTTCAAAACAGAAAGTTTATTGTTGTTGCAAAACTTCTCTAAAAAAGTCAGAATGTGATGAAATTTTGAAACTTTTTGCACAATAAGCTATAATAAATTTTCCATAGGGTGGTAATTTTTAAGAATGTTTTGAGTCAGGGAAGTATGGATCCTCTTGCATCCTTTACAGACTGTCCTGTTTAGACAGATTGCTGTTATGTTTGCTTTGTTTGCATATGTTTGCTTGTTTAATGATTCTATTTGAGGATAGGAGTATTAAATATGGAGTGGAATTTAGTAAGCAATGTTAAATAATAATTTTAGTGATTTGCTACAGTAGAGAATGATAAGGTTTTGCATTGATTTATACTAACTAATCTCACGAGTTCTTGTTGAGTTTTATGTGGATGAGATTTAGGCAAACCGTGATATAAGAGGAATTAAGGAGACACAAAATCTCAAGCTTGGGGATGCCCAAGGCATCCCATGTTAATACTCCAAGAAGTCTCAAGCATCTAAGCTTGGGGATGCCCCGGTAGGCATCCCACCTTTCTTCTTCAACAATTATCGGTTAGTATCGGTTGATCCTAAGTTTTTGCTTCTTCACAGGATGTGTGTTATCCTTGGAAGGTCATTTTATTTTGTTTTGCTTGCTGTTTTAATAAAATACTTAGATATGAAAGTTTTTAAATAAGAGAGAGTCCCCACATAGCTACCTATTTACTTAACTAATCGCTTGATCTCACTTTTATCTTTTTGGAGTAGTTTGTCCTGCACTCTCATGCTTCACTTAGATTATTTTGAGAGATGAAAATTTTTATGCTCATTTCTTCACTTCAATTTGTTTTGAGCTTGTCAAAAGGAATTGCAACATTTGGAACTAGTCCCAAAGTGATAGATATTCAAGAGGGGTATAATAAAAACTTTCATGAAGATCATTGGACAAAATAAACTTGATTCTTTGTAATAGTTTTGAGATTTGGTGATAGTGATATGTGAGTCATGTTGATGAGTAATTATGCTTTAGTAAGAATATTGGTGTTAAGGTTTTTGATTCCCTATGCAAGCACGAAAGTCAGTAGTTATGCAATGAAATTACATCGTACTTGTGGTGCATTATTCGGTGTTAGTTATGCTCAATGCTTGCTTATGAGATTTTTAGTTTCTTGGTTGGATGCTTCTCAATCATTTTGCTAGCCTTCGCTTGTACCAGGTAGGAATACTACTTGTGCATCCAAAATACTTAAACCCAGTTTTGTCATATGAGTCCACCATACCTACCTATATGCGGTATTTCCGTGTCATTCTAAGCAAATTGGTATGTGCCATCTCTAATTTTCAAAATAAATTTCCTTTTTGTGTACTCGTACTGCTCATGAGGCGGCAGGGGGTGGCCAATATTTTCCATGCCAGATGTGTTATTCTCAAGATGAGTGTTTATTCACTAGTCATTGCACGAGAGTACGGCAAAGGTATTAGGGATGCCCACTCCCGAAATGAAAAATGAATTTACTTTATGGTTGTCAAATAATAAATTCCTTGGGAAGTGTTGGTATGGAGGGCACCCGTGGATACGGTTAGCCATGGATTGTGAAAGAATGGTGGAAAAAGGAATAAACTTAATTTTCCGTTTGGGAAGCGCCTATGATATATCTAGCATGGAAAGTGTTGGGAATTACTCGGTCGTTTTCATTGACGGGAAAAGTATGCCTCTCAAAATGTTTTTATCTCTCAATTTAAGTTTTGAGCTCTGGCACCTCTACAAATCCCTACTTCCCTGTGCGAAGGGCCTTTCTATTTACTTTATGCTTTTACTTGAGTCTACATCTTCTCTTATAAGCACCAACTAAGGGGCACTATGATCGTACTTGAGCATTGGATGTAGCTAATATGCGAGTGTGTTTCATTAATGGATCAAGGACTGAGCATGATGGGCTAGGGATAACTTGCTTTAGTGTTGATATTGTGAAAGACATGGTTGCTTGTTGATATGCTTGAGTATTGAAATCTTCATGTCAAAACTAGACTATTGCTTTGTACCATATAAAAGTCCATTTGTCCATGCTACAAAAGAAAAGAATGTGACGAACATGATAGCAGCATTGCACATCAAAAATTGTGTTTTTATCATTTACCTACTTGAGGATGAGCAGGAATTAAGCTTGGGGATGCTGATACGTCTCCAACGTATCTATAATTTTTTATTGTTCCAGGCTGTTATATTATCATTCCTGGATATTTTACAATCATTTTATGGCCACTTTATATCATTTTTTGGGACTAACCTATTGACATAGGGCCCAGTGCCAGTTGCTGTTTTTTGATTATTTTTTACTTTGTAGGAAATCAATATCAAACGGAGTCCAAACACATCAAAACTTTTCGGAGATTTTTTACGGACCAGAACACCCAGGATGGGCCAGAGAAGTACCAGAGGGGTGCCCTAAGGGGGCACAACCCACCTAGGTGTGTCTGGGGGCCTAGGCGCGCCCTGGTGGGTTGTGCCCACCTCGATGGCCTCCCGCACTGCCTCTTCGCCCTATAAATTGTCAAAATATTCCAGAAAACCTGAAGGAAACCCTAGATTAGAAGTTCTGCCACCGCAAGTCTTTATAGCCACGAAAAACCAATCTAGACCCTATTCCGGCACTCCGCCAGAGGGGGAAATCATCACCGGTGGCCATCTTCGTCATCCCAGCATCCACCATGATGAGGAGGGAGTATTCAACCCTCGAGGATGAGGGTTTGTACCAGTAGCTATGTGTTTAATCTCTCTCTCTCTCTCTATCTCTCTCTCTCATGTTCTTGACATGTCACAATCTTGATGTATCGCGGGCTTTGTTAATATAGTTGGATCATATGGTGTTTTCCCCTCTCTATCTTGTTGTGATGAATTGAGTTTTCGCTTTGAGATTTCGTTCTTATTGGACTGAATACTTTAATGGATTTGAGAGCACTTGATATATGTCTTGCATATGAATACTTGACAATGGGGTATTATATTGATTCACTTGAGATATGTTTTGGCACTCAACTTGCGGGTTCCTGAGGCGACATTGGGGTAATCTATGCATATGGGTTGATGCACATTCATGTCTTTTGTTTCTCCGGTAGAAATCTTGGGGCTCTCTTTGAGGTTCTTTGTGTTGGATTGAGTATTATGAATTTGAATTTGCTTTGGTGTTATTTTAGTATGAACGATTGATAGATCGATTGGAAAGAATAACTTGGACTTATTTTAGTATGAACTCTTGATAGATCGACCGGAAAGAATAACTTGGTTTTATTTTAGTATGAACTATTGCATAGATCGATCGGAAAGAATAGCTACAAAAAATTTCATCTTATGTTCTCCGCTAGATAAGAACTTTGGAGTGATTCTTCATCGCACTTTGAGGGATGGTTATATGATCCAATTGGATTGGCATTGTTGAGAGATTGCACTAGCGAAAGTACGGACCCTAGGCCTCATTTTCAAGCATTGCAATATTGTTTGTGCTCACTTTTATCGTTTGCTACCTTGCTGTTTTTTATTTTCAAATTATAAAAATATATTTCTACCATCCATATTACACTTCTGTCACCATCTCTTTGCCAAACTAGTGCACCTATATAAATTGTCTTTGTATTGGGTGTGTTGGGGACACAAGAGATTTCTTGTATTTGGTTGAGGGTTGTTTGAGAGAGACCATCTTCATCCTATGGCTCCAACGGATTGATAAACCTTAGGTTTGCTACTGTCCTACAAAACTATGCACTTGGAGTCCCAACACGAGTCTACAAGAAGAAAGTTGTGTAGTAGACATCAGGCATCCCTTTCTTCTGTTGATAAGGTCCCTTTACATTGGACATCACGACACCTTGTAGCTGGACCTATTATTGTACCCATATATATACACATCAGTATACGAACCAGAACATTAAAGATAAATGATCTCACGGACTACTAGAGCTCCCGGTTAATAGTATATACTGCTACAATCATGCATTATGAGAGCTACAAATATATCAATGATATAACAAACCAGATTACGAGCAAGTGGACTGTGAGATGCATTAAATTTAGTGCTACAATTTTTTTTGAAATTAAATGGAGGTGTGAGTTTGGAAGTTATACATGGACTCCCTTTAGGGAGTTCTATGGTTTCAGCATAGGGGATTGTTGCTTCATGTATAACCAGGCCACTCGACGGTTGTGGGTCATATGCAATGGCATCTGAAATATTGTTCAAATTAGTAAAAACCAATATCGGAGGCATTTAAACCTTGATGATGAGGGCTACAATATATCAATGATATAACAAACCAGATTACGAGCAAGTGGACCATGAGATGGATTAAATTTACCGCTACAATTTTTTTTGGAATTCAAAGGAGGTGTGAGTTTCAAAGTTATACCTGGACCCCCTTTGGGGAGGTCTACGGTTCAAGCATAGGTGATTGTGGTTTCATGTATAACTAGGCCGCTCGACGATTGTGGGTCAGATGTAATGGCATCTGAAATATTGTTCAAATTAGTAAAAACCAATATCGGAGACATTCAAACCTTGTTGATGAGTTATACCTAGACTCCCTTTGGGGAGTTCAATGGTTGAGGGAGATGGGATTGTTGCTTCACGAATAAAAATGTCGCTCGATGGTTGTGGGGCACATCCCATGGCTTGCGAAAGGGATTCTTCAAATTAGTAGAAACCAATCTTGAAAACAAATTACTAAAAACAAATATTATTCAAATTCCATATACCTGGACCCTCTCTTGGGAGTATATCAACATTGGTGATATCACCAAGAGGGCGTCGGAGGCTATTTGTTGCTTCCATTTGTCGCTGTCGGTGTTACTTCTAAAGATTCACCCTTTCCCAACGAGAACCAAACAGGGTCAAGTCATTTGAAGATATCACTGTCACAGACAAATGTCATCGGAAAAACAGATCAACAAGTACCGTCTACTATATTTAACCTACTTTAACCTACAATATCTCAGACCCATTAACATCACGTATTTGGAAAGCCCATGAATTTGCACTAAGGATTTATTCCTTCCTTCTTTTAAATAGGTTTTAGTTTTGCTGACTTTCCCCTGGTACTGAAATGAGCTCTGTTGTTGAATGCACTCATCAGGTTATTACACATGCAACAAATGTTGGATTTATTCCTTCCTGCTTTTAAATATTTTTTAGTTTTGCTGATTTTCCCCTGGTACAGAAGTGATTTCTGTTGTTGAATGCACTCATCAGGTTATTACACGTGCACAAAACTGATCACATGCTCACCAATACTCCAGCAAGGCACCATTACCTGGGTTCCTAATTCATTGAAGAGACAAACATCAAAGTCTGGAAGAAGCTCAAGGAGTTTTAATTGGTAGCATTTTCATCCCCTTGCATACTTTTGTTGAGAACAGAGTACTTCAAAAACAGTTGAGAACTATTGTATATCTCCATATGGCATTGTAGAACGAAAAAGGTGATTTACTAAAAAGTGATTTACATAATTTGAGAACCACTGTAACTAAAAAGTGATTTACACCCTCTCTCTGCCATCGTATATTTAACAATTGTGACAATGGAAGCTTGCATTCTCCATATCCAGAACAAGAGTATAGATTCTAGTCGCGGAAATTTACCTCTTTTACAGCAAGGTCATGTTCCATTTGAGCCTTGCTACATACTGTGATTCTAATAGCATTTTCTTCCTTAAATCTAACAGCTCGGTGCCTCGCTACTACATAAGAAGGCCATGTGCGCATCACTGGAGTTATAATGAACAGTTGGGGCTACCACATAAGAACATTTGTGGCACTCACCAACAAAGGTAAAGTAGCAAATGTGAAGCGTGCACACCTTACTGCCCTGTGGTTTAAACTCGATCGAACAATAGTAGTTACTGACCTGTTGCTCGCAGCCGCGGCGGCACCGATGCCTCCTGCTCCGATGGCAAACTTAGAAAGAAACAGGCCTCGCCCACCCGCTCAAGTGGCAAACTGGTAGGATCCCAAACTGAGACCTGCAAGCATGGAGAAACGAGCCTCACCCGTCTCACTCGGAAATGATTTGAAAATTGGTTTATTGTTGTATATGGAAGGCGTGAGATGGACAGAGTATTTTTAGGCATCGGAGGTGTAAGATGGAAAGAACAAAAAGATTGATTGGCGTTGTATATTTGATTGCGATTGCGATGCGATTTGATTCTTGTTGTTTATGGAAGCTATTAATTTTTTGAGCTGTTATGGAAGCTATTATTCGGAAAGAATCATATTGTTTGGAAATTTTATGGCGCAAGGGAGGCGTGGAGAGGAAAGGATGCCATCATTTGGTATTTCTGGGGTTTTTTGGGGATTGTCTCGGTTAATAACAAAAATCAGAAAAAATCGGTGGAAGTGGGATGTGATCGAGGGGTGGCCTCTCGTTCGATGGGAGGGGGAGGGAACGAGCGAACGAAACTAAGTGCGGACTAAGACATTAGGAGTAGAAATTAGAAATGCTATAGAGCTCCCACTCACTTTCTTGTAAATACAAGATTCTCCAAAAACTTGTATAAACTCAAATGCTTTGATCACCTCATCAAAGCGAAGATTCCAACTCCGAGATGCTTGCATCAATCCATAAATGGATCGCTGGAGTTTGCACACTTTGTCAGCATTCTCTGGATCGACAAAACATTCTGGTTGGATCATATACAACTCTTCCTTAAGAAAACCATTAAGGAACACTGTTTTGACATCCATCTGCCAGATTTCATAATCGAAAAATGCAGCTATTGCTAACATGATTCGTACAGACTTAAGAATCACTACGGGAAAGAAAGTCTGATCATAGTCAACCCCTTGAACTTGTGAAAACCCCTTTGCCACAAGTCGAGCCTTATAGATGGTAACATTACCGCCGGCTTCCGTTTTCTTCTTGAAGATCCATTTATTCTGAATGGCCTTGTGCCCTTCAGGTAATACTTCCAAAGTCCGTACTTTGTTTTCATACATGGATCCCATCTCGGATTTTGTGGCCTCTAACCATTTGTCGGAATTCGGGCCCACCATCGCTTCTCCATAGTTCGTAGGTTCACCGTTGTCCAACAACATGACCTCTAAGACAGGGTTACTGTACCACTCTCAGGAGTTGTACGTACCCTTGTCGACCTACAAGGTTCGATAGTAACTTAATCCGAAGCTTCATGATCATCATCACTAGCTTCCTCTTCACCTGACGTAGGTGCCACAGAAACATCTTTCTGTGTTGTGCTACTCTCTGGTTGAAGTAAATGTTCAACAACCTCATCATGTTGTATCTTCCTCCCACTCAATTCTTTCGAGAGAAACCCTTTCTCGAGAAGGGACCCGTTCTTAACGACAAACACTTTGCCTTCGGATCTGAGATAGAAGGTATACCCAACTATCTCTTTTGGGTATCCTATGAAGACACATTTGTTCGCTTTGGGTTCGGGATTTTCCGGTTGAAGCTTTTTGACATAATCATCGCAGCCCCAAACCTTAAGAAACTACAACTAAGGTTTCTTGTCAAAACACAGTTCATACGGTGTCGTCTCCATGGACTAAGATGGTGCCCTATTTAAATTGAATGCAGTTGTCTCTAACGCCTAACCCCAAAATGCTAGTGGTAGATCGGCAAGAGACATTATAGAATGCACCATATACAATAAGGTATGATTACGACGTTCGAACACACTATTACGCTGTGGTGTTCCAGGTGGTGTCAACTGTGAAATAATTCCATATTGTTTTAAGTGATTGCCAAACTCATAACTCACATACTCTCCCCCTCGATCAGATTGTAGGAATTTTATCTTCTTGTTATGATGATTCTCAACTTCACTCTAAAATTGCTTGAACTTTTCAAACGTCTCAGACTTGTGCTTCATTAAGTAAATATACCCATATCTACTCAAAGCGTCGGTGAAGGTGAGAAAGTAATGATATCCACCACGCGCGTCAATGCTCATCGGAGAACACACATCAGTATGTATGATTTCCAACAAATCACTTGCTTGTTCCATTGTTCCGGAAAACGGGGTCTTAGTCATCTTGCCCATGAGGCATGGTTCACATGTGTCAAGTGATTCCAAATCAAGTGACTTCAAAAGTCCATTAGCATGGAGTTTCTTCATACGCTTTACACCAATATGACCTAAGTGGCAGTGCCACAAGAAAGTGGTACTATCATTATTAACTCTACATCTTTTGGCAACAATGTTATGAACATGTGTATCATCACTATCGAGATTCAATAAGAATAAACCCCTCACAATGGGTGCATGACCATAAAACGTATTACCCATATAAATAGAACAACCATTATTCTCTGATTTAAATGAGTAACCATCTCGCATTAAACAAGATCCAGATATAATGTTCATGCTCAACGCAAGCACTAAATAACAATTATTCAGGTTCATCACTAATCCTGATGGTAATCAAAGAGCGAGCGTGCTGACGGTGATCACATCAACCTCGGAACCATTTCCCACGTGCATCGTCACTTCGTCCTCCGCCAGCCTCCGTCTATTTCGGAGTTCCTGCTTTGAGTTGTAAATGTGAGCAACCGAACCGGCATCAAATACCCAGGCACTACAATGAGAGTTGGTAAGGTACACATCAATAACATGTATATCATATATACCTTTCTTGATGTTGGCCCCCTTCTTATCGGACAGATACTTGGGGAAGTTCCACTTCCAATGGCCAGTTCCCTTGCAATAGAAGCATTCAGTCTCTGGCTTAGGTCCAGCCTTGGGTTTCTTCACGGGAGGAGCAACTGCCTTGCCACCTTCCTTTAAGTTTCCCTTCTTTCCCTTGCCTTTCTTGAAACTAGTGGTTTTATTCACCATCAACACTTGATGCTCCTTCTGGATGTCTGAGTCAGCGACTTCTAGCATCGCGAATAGCTCGGAGACTGACTTGTTATTCCCTTGCGTGTTATAGTTCAACACCAAGCTCTTGTAGCTAGGTGGTAGCGATTGAAGAACTCTGTCAGTGACAGCCTCTAGCGGGAGCTCAACTCCCAACTCAGACAGACGATTGTAGTACCCAGACATTCTGAGTATGTGCTCACTAACAGACCCGTTCTCCTCCATCTTGCAGGCATAGAACTTATTGGAGGTATCATACCTCTCGTTCGGGGCATTCTTCTCAAAGATAAACTTCAACTCCTGGAACATCTCATATGCTCCATGATGTTCAAAATGCCTTTGAAGTCCTGGCTCTAATCCATATAGCATGACACACTAAACTATCGAGTAGTTATCAACACGCGACTGCCAGACATTCACAATGTCCACAATTGCTGGAGGGGGTCGCGCACCAAGCGGTGCATCAAGGACTTAAGAATTTTGGGCTGCCATGAGGATAATCCTCAGATTATGGGCCTAGTCTACCAAGTTGCTTCCATCATCCTTCATCTTAACTTTCTCTAGGAACGCATTGAAATTCATGGGAGCTACTGCATGAGCCACTGATCTATGACATAATTTTCAAAGATAGTTTAGACTATCGTTCATGATTTATGAGTTCAATTAATCATATTACTTAAGAACTCTCACTCAAATCAACATCCCTCCGATTAGTGTAACACGATCCAAATTCACCAACCCAAGTCCGATCATCTGAAAGCACAAGTGCTCCCTGGGTGATTTTGGTAATTAATGTCAACATATCTCTTTTTGGACTAATACTTTTATCTAGTATATTTCCGATAAGCCCAACAGTGGAGTGGAATGGACAAGAGGATGTGGAACCCCTTCAAGATGCTAAGGACAAAGGATTGGCTCAAGCTCAAAGCTCAAGACTCTACATTTCCTATTTTAGTGATCCAAGATCACATTGAGTCCATAGGAAAGCCAATACTATTAAAAGGGGATGAGGTGTTGTTTAATGGCTTGCTTTCTCAAAGTGCTTAGTGATATGCTCCAAAGCCCTCAGCCACCTTCTCATATCCACATTTGACCAAAACCAAAAGTCAAACTCGGCCCCACCGATTTGATCCATCCAGCGCCACTGAGTTCATTTGACATAGCCACTGCCAGAAACCCTAGTCTTTCGGTTTCACAGATAGGGATCTCGTTCTCATCGAGATGGGATTGCAAACTCTCTATTTCCCTACGTAACGTTTCGGTCTAACCGAGATAAGCGATCGGTCCCACCGAGTCTGCAAATGTAAACTCTCCGTTTCCTTTTCGTAACGCTTCGGTCCCACCGAGACGAGTGAATCGGTCCCACCGAGTTTGCCTGACCAACTCTCTGGTTAGCTTATTACCAAAGTCGGTCCAACCGAGTTTGAGTAATCGGTCCAACCGAGATTACGTTATGCCCTAACTCTAATGATATCGGTCCCACCGAGATGACATGTCGGTCCCACCGAAATTGCCTAACGGTCACATATGCACTGAATCGGTCTGACTGAGTTTTCTGATTCGGTCCCACCGAGTTTGGTATAACGTGTGTAATGGTTGGACTTTTTCACTACAAAAAAATACACTTCTATGATGATACATGTTTGTCATGGTAGGTCGCGTTTTTTGTCATGCATGTACATCCATGACGATTTTATGAAAGAATCAAGATAGTCATACCTGTGCTGTCATAGAAGTGTTCCATGACATTACCAAAATTATCATCACAGAAGTGTCCACTTTCGTGACGTTAAATCGCGCGTCACAGAAGTGCTTTCGTCAAGGGTGACCGACATGTGGCATCCACCGTAACGGAACGCCGTTAAGCTATCGGGTCGGGTTTTGGATCCGATAACCCGTTAACAGCCCCGACCAATGGGGATTTTCCACGTGTAAAATCATCATTGGCTGGAGGAAACACGTGTCGGCTCATCGTTGGGACAGATGTCATCCACTCATTGGACAAAAGGCGTCTATGATACGTCGACACGTGGCACGACCCAACAGAGGCCCATTCCTGTGAAAAGGCCGGCCCGTTTGACTTGGTCAAAAGGTGACGGGCCGACCCATGGAAAGCCTGTTAATGGCCTATTCGCATATAGCCTATTTACAGCCCGCTAACCCAAGGCCCGTTATGCCCTATCCGAATTAGGCCCAGTAGTGTCATCTGGGCCATCCAATATGATTCCAGCCCGTTTTCACTTCTGGCCCATGTATGGCCCATGACGTCTTTCGGTCCATATGAGGCCCTTTGTAACTCTTGGCCCATTAACGACCCATGGTGAAACTGGCCCGTAATGAACAGTGTATCACATTACACCCATTAACATCCCATGGTGAAACTGGCCCATAATGAACAGTGTATCACTTTATACCCATTAATGGCCTGCTATTCCGTTGGGCCATTTCCAGCCCAAGTTATCTTTCGGCCTTCTGAGGGCCCATTTATTCTTGGGCTCATTTGCAGCATTCGGTTACTTACGGCTTGTTACTGTCATTTTCTACTTGTGGGCCAAATTCAACCCGTCGTTACATTCGGCCCGTTTGTGGACCATTAATCTGTTGGGCCATTTTCATAGCATCACCAAATACGCCCTATTAACGACCCATTATGGTCAGCCCATAAAACGTATGATTTCCACTCTAGCCCGTCTACGGCCCATTAAAGGCTCGTAAAAGGCCCATAGATGAGTCAGACCTTATAAGGCCCATGGATCCTACGAGACATAGAAGGCCCATAGATCCTACGAGACGTAGAAGGCCCATGGATCTAACGGCCCATTGAAGGCACATGGATCCGACGGCCCATTGAAGGCCATGGATCCGACGGCCCGTACACGGCCCATGGATCGTACGGCCCGTGGAGGGCCATGGTCACTACAACGTTTGGGCGAGTTGGCCCCCATTTGAACGATATAGCATATTCAAAGAATTATCCTACTCAATACTATCACCTCTAAAACATACACTATACAACAAAGAGACCAAGGCATAGAAACGTACAATAATCCTACACTATACAATAAAGAAATTACAGCCGATTATACCCACTAGGCATTATGGTTCGACACAGGTGATAATAAAGCATACACAAATAGCAAATTACATACACTGGGAAAATACAACTCATACATCATGGACGCGCATCAACTTAACTCCATTTGAACTATCATCTCTTCAGAAAATAGGATTGGCCGGATTCAGATAGCACAAATTTCAGTCTGCAAAATCTCCAATTCCTTCGTGGTTACCTCAGTGTCTTGTTTCATTTTTTGACTCCCGCATCTAATACCTTCATGTTCAGTCTCAACTTGTTGATTATACATTGACAATCATGTACATGTTGTCTTGCCACCTCTAGTTGATGCTCGAGAACATCAGCACATTCCAATTCCAATCCATAATCATTCATTAACGGCCATGCCGCACTGCTCGTAGATCTTTGTGTTGATGTCACTTCATCTTGAAATGTTTCTGTAAGTACACATGACTAGGGCAAAAATATAGTTACAATAGTGAAGCGAGCAAGAAACTATTTTGTACTACATGGAAAAATAGGACTGACAATAATGTTACACGTCATGAAGCATAAGTAGGTGATATTTTAAAAATTATAAAAAAGGTAGCGTGTGCAGCCTGCATACAGAAATCCCTCTTAGCTCACCAGAGGAGCATGATGTTGGGGCCCAATCCAAAACACAGACAAGTTACAAATTTAGATAGCACGTTGCGTATAAGTAAGCAAGCAGTTGGCCATTCTGTAGCTCAATTAAAGTCTTAGGGAGCATAATGAACAGCAGAGGGTTTCATACAAACATACTACAGCAGGCAAAACTATGCAATCATTAGCCTAGTATAAACTAGATTGTGAGCCTCATGCAATAATAGTTGGTTAATAGACTTCAAAGCTTCAGGAACACTTTGACAGAGTAATTAAATGGTAGGGCCTTTAATTATGTCAACTAATAGTTATACAAGTACCCAACATCAGGCATGATTCTTTGGCCATCTCATTAACTGAGGACAAATAAAGCAATTGAAAAGAGCAAATTAACTATGCCTGAAACAAACAAGGAATTGAACTGTTGAGTTGCATACAGTGACTTACCTTAACAGGTTGAAGAGGCTCAGCGCAGCTCCTACTTCTCTTGCAAGGCTCCTTCCTAACATCTTGTACTTGGAAATCCACAATCTTATCTTCATTGCACCCCCTCTGCAAGGTGACACAAACTAGTTACTCATCTCCTTGGAAGATAAATATGCATACTTTCTAGTCTGTGAACACAAAAGGATGAGATTATAACAAAACAACACCACATAATGAAACATGCCGCATCTCTTGCATTTGCACACAATGAAATGAGCATTTACTATGTCTGCACTATGTAAAAACTAGGCATACCTTCGAACTGGATCTCCAAGTACTCTTGGAGAGCCTACTTTAGTGTACAGCCAAACCTTTATGTCACCTATGAGTTAGACAAGGCCCCACTACAGCAGCCCTTAGTGTTTAAATCATTGACAAGCTCTGTTAGAGTGTTAGGTCAAGAACAACAAGTAATCAAAGCAAACAGTCCTAGTATGGCTGGCTGATGCAAACAAGCAATTGAACAGATGTGTGAGCAAATCTTACATATCAAGAAAAGAAGAAAAGAAGGAGGCTTAAAGACCATCACTTGACTGACCAGATTTAAGGGGCATTTAAGCATCACGTGAAACGTATGAACTAACATAAACATTGCATATTCCAGATTCTACAATGGAATGCACATGTATTAGGTTATGCCATGTATGATGATGCCTAAATGTACACTATAGCAGGCAGGAGTGATTCATCATTGCACGCACAATTGAATCGCGGGTTAAGGGCCAGTTCGATTCCGCCTTTTCAGGGCTTATTGTCAAAATAAGCCATAAAAGATGTAAAGAAGTATTTTTTGAGTTATGGGCTTTGGCTTAACTAATTTCGCTTTGGAGGGGGTGTTTCGGGTAGAACCTCACTAAAAATTGAAGGGAAGGGGAATAGTGAAATGACTCTGTTGTCTGCCTATATTACACTCAAAATGCAACTGATGACGCACGTATCACACCTGACCCTCAAGTAAAAACAAACACGCAAGTGTTCATTGCTCTGCCCGCTTGCATCTCCTCTCCCCTTTCCCTCTACCTCGATCCCCTGCCTGCAGCACTAGGGTTCCTCCAGCGAGCCGTCGCCACTGGTCCCATCTGGCTTGGTCCTCGACAATGCTATGTCCAACTAGGCTACATGGCCGGAGGGTAGGGGTAAATCTCACTGACTGCTCCTCCCTCTGGCGCCGCCCCTCATTCTCATGGTCTCCAGCAGCTGCTCCACTATGGTTCGTCCAACACACTACTCCAGCGGGCGCTGCACAACTACGGCTGATGCCACACTGCGGCAGAAGGCACCTTATTCCCCCTCCCCTTCTCCCAGGCCATGGCCTTGAGGCGTTGTTGAAGGATGAGCTCATCCAACAAGGTGAGGATCTCCTCTGATTTTTTGCCAAATTTTCATTCTGATTCACTATACGACGAATTGCTATGAGCTGCTTCTGCTGCTGTTATATGATGCATTGCTATGAGCTGCTCCTGCCGCTACTATATGATGAATTGCTATGAGCTGCTGCTGCTATATGATGAATTGGTATGAGCTGCTGCTGCTGCTATATGATGAATTGCTATGAGCTACTGCTGCTGCTATATGATGAGTTGCTATAAGCTGTTCCGGCTGAAGCTATATGATGAATTGCTATGAGCTGCTCCTGCTGCTGCTATATGATGAATTGCTATGAGCTGCTCCTGCTGCTGCTATATGATGAATTGCTATGAGCTGTTGCTGGTATATGATGAATTGCAGACTGCTGCTGCTGTATGATGAGTTGCTATGAGCTGT
The DNA here is from genome assembly GCA_963921465.1 of Triticum timopheevii. Lineage (NCBI taxonomy): Eukaryota > Viridiplantae > Streptophyta > Magnoliopsida > Poales > Poaceae > Triticum > Triticum timopheevii. The sequence continues at coordinate 361,952,610 of OY997274.1, read as the reverse complement.
TGCTGCTATATGATGCTTTCAGGTGGTGCTGCTATATGATAATAACCAGCCACTTGGACCATCGAATTTCAATAAATAATTTTTCTTCATTTAAATGTGGGTCATGCGTTCTTCATTTAAATTAGGCAATGGGATCTCTATGGAAAACATTAACCAAAGTAGATTGTGCCAAGTAGATGGTATCTTTGTATTTGCATTTTGAGCAAATAGTGATGGTCTGTTTTCCTATCCTATTAATTACTGCACTGGGTTCAATTTGTTATGTTTGCAAGTCAAATTAATTTTCATATGGGCAGCAAAATGAAAAAAATATAATGCAATCTAGACTTTCCACTGATCGTACCAAAGATAAGCTGAAAACACAATGAAAAGAACTGGTTGGCTTATTACATGGAGCTTATATTCACAGGTGCTTATTTTCTTAGGATAACTCGTAATAACTGTCCCTAAGAAACTTGGCTAATAGAACTGACATACAAATAACATGTCACGGTGATTGCAATGGAGGAGTGACGTACCATAGCACACTATATAGGCTCACTGCTGCCTCTCCTTTTTTTGCGATGTTCCATGAAATTGCCACATACATGTTGTACTTTTTCATTGTGTAACCCTATCTGCAAGTTGACACGGCTAATTTCAGACATCTCTACATGATACTACATTGCATATCCCTTGCGCATATTTAAACCACCAATTAACGATTGTGTGCGTACCATAAACTAGCCATGACTCTGTGTGCTGGACTAGCAGGCACTCTAAGGGAGCCTAATGTATTGCACTGGAATTCCTACATGCCACCTACGATTTTGTGTAATGTACTGCCCCTGTTCCTAAATATATGTCTTTGTAGAGATTCTGGTATGGACCACATATAGATGTATATAGATGCATTTTCGAGTGTAGATTCACTCATTTTGCTCCGTATGTAGCCTATAGTTGAATCTCTAGAAAGACTTATATTTAGGAACGGAGGTACGAGGTAGTATCATGTATGATATCTACATATCTAATTTAGCAGCCAGTAGTAGAAATCATTGTCTGCACAAAGGGATTACTGGTCGAAAATACTAGCAAACCACGCTGGCAGGCACAGAACAATACAAGAGAGAGAGACGCACTTACAAGATCATAGCAATGCCTCAGTCCAGGATCTTGGTTGGACAAGCTGTTAGATCCATAAGAAACATCGTCCTTGTAGTTTTTGCCAGCTACATAACAGGTAACAGCGGCCGGTTAGTATATTTGAAGTACATCGGGCAGGTGATGCTGGACGGGTTTAAATGTGACAAGTACCTAGGCCATGGCGGGTACTTGGCATCTCTTCAGACGGTAGGAATCAGGTTAGAAACGTCAAGGGTGATGACGCTGCACTGGCTGTCGGGGTCCGGTAAGGAGATCTAGAACTATCGAGTGGGTGTTTGTGGAGCAGCTCCGGTAGGGTGGACTACGGTGTGGGCGAAGCGGATCTGTGGCCGTGGACGAGGACGTAGGTGAAGCTGCTCCGGTGGTTGGGTTAAGGATGGTGTCGACGACGCGGATCTGCGGCCGTGGACGGGATGTTAGAAGCTGCTCCGGTGTTTGGGTTAAGGATGGTGTCGACGATGCAGATCTGTGGCCGTGGACGGGCGTCAGAAGCTGCTCCGGTGGTTGGGTTAAGGATGGTGTCGATGGCGCGGATCTGCGACCGTGGACGGGGCGTCATAAGCTGCTCTGGTAGGTTGGATGAGGGTGCGAGGAAGCGGATTTGAGGCCGTGGACTTGTGAGTTGGCAAAGCGGCCCCGGTAGGGTTGTGAATGGTATAGGTGAAGCTACTCCGGTAGGATTGACGATGGTGTCGGCGAAGCGGCTCCGGTAGGGTTGACGAAGGTGTCGGCGAAGAGGATCAAAGGCCGTCGACGGGGGCATCGGTGGGGCGGCTCCGGAGGGTGTGGACGAAGCGTCTCCGGTGGGGAGTACGAATGAGCCGCTGCAGATGCGCGGCGGTTGACGAGAGTACCGGTGAAGCAGATCCGGCGCCGTGGACAAGGCCGACACTGAATGGGCTGTGGTACAGTGGTGGATGAGCAGTCTAGTTGTTTCTAGGGGAGGTGGGAGGGGTAGATGAGGCCGCAGAAGCAGATCTGGTGGGGTGGACGCCGCTGGCAGTGAATGGGCTATGGTACGCCGGTGGATGAGCAATCTAGGGTTTTGAGAGGGGAGGGGAGAAAGGGCGATGAAGTACGGACGGCGTGATGTAAGATGCTCTGGTGCTGTGGGGTTAGTCGTTTTTGCGGGAGGGGGAGAGGAAATGGGGGTGCCGTGTAGTGGGGGGAACCAGGAGTTACACAAGCAGCCCCGACCTATTATGTAGATGAGGGCGGTATTGTAACTGTTGGTCTCCGTGCACCAAGGACAAAAAGGGAATTTCGCATGCTAAAGACTAAGGTGGCGGAAATTTTAGAAGGAGGCGGGAGATTTCGCCGCCCGCGGGATCGTTCGTATCTAGTTTCAACTAATTTTGGACCGTGTTAGCGGGAAGGTCATGCTAGACTGTGTACACGGGGCACGCGTCAGCAGTTAATAACTGTTGTGAAGTCCACCCCAGAAAAAAGACAATAACTCGGGATGATGCGCTGATAACTTGGACGTTCACACGGGCACGGCCAATCGTACGGGTGTAGTGGCGCGTTCACAAAAAAAGGGATCAAATGCCCAGCCTATGTATTTCTCGTGTAAATAGATAATTTAGTGCCATTGGTTATTTACTTTAAACATAATGCATTGACGTGTTAGTGTAGAGGCGCATAAAAAGAAATGGATATTGTAGTCCTCTACTTAAAAGTGTTACCTCATATGATTACATAGCCTCCATTTCATAAATTGCGTACGCGTTGAATTCATATATGAATATTACATATATTACTTCAAAATAGAAACTTAAATCATCCAAGACTAATGAATTTGAATGCAAGAGTAACAATGGTGCATGTACATGATAGCTACATTGGTTGTTTGAAGAAACATCACTGTAACTTTGGCATGCACAACTGAAAAGGTTTATTTAAAGAGAAAAAAAAATGTAATATGTGAGTGTCCAATCTTTATAGCGTTGAATCGATATTGTACCTTTGGCCACGATACGAAGTAGATATTGACTTATGTTCAAGCGATGCACGTCCACGATCGCTAGATAGTGATACATGAATGAATTGTGAATCTCTCTCACACGCATACATATCTCATTTCCCTGTGGGCATCGGAATCACACACACGCACTTCGTGTATTTCTCTCCCTCCGTCAAGGTTAAATTCGTCTTTCTACCCCGTCCTACAAGTCTCTCACACAGAAACACACACGCTCTCTCTGTCTAACATGCCCACCCCTTTAATTCCGCCCACCCACAGCCACTAATGTCTCAAAGTATAATAATGTCTCTCACACACATGCCTAAGGTTAACTCAAGTTCCGGAACCATATGAATACATACAATGGGACTCCAACAGAGCACCTTTTGTTTTGAGATTTCTCTCTCTCTCTCTCTCTCTCTCTCACACACACACACACACACACACACACACACACACACACACACACACACACACACACACACACACACACACGCGCGCGCGCGCGCGCGCATGCGCGCGCGCACACACACATTGTTTCTCGCTTCATTTTTTTCGGCACTTGCATGCACACCATTTGTTTATCTTCGTGATGCTTTAAGTATGCCTCGCACAAATGCTATCTACCTATCCCTAAATATAGCTAGATATGTGTCACACAAACTCCTTCTCCCTACTAGCAAGATGCCCATGCGTTGCACGGAACATCAAGATGCATTTGTATGAGTAGTTTATCTTGTGAGAGAAAAGGATGAACGAGGGAATGCCTTATTTGCAAATGCGGAGAGGGCAGTGGGTATCTTTTTGCAAAATTGCCATAGTTTCCTTCCTATCCGTCGGATATAAATCGGATGGCCTATATTGCAGGATGGTAGGAACACCATCATCACCAACTCTATTTTTTTATAAGAACTAAAGATATGTGAGTGTCATTGCCCCCCCCCCCCACCACCCACACACCCACACTTCCCAACACTGAAGGAGTAGGGTGACACCTCGATCTTGATACTAATCTATCGACTGGCTTCTCTCTCAAACATACACACACACACACACTACCCGACACCAAAGGAGTAGGGTGGCACATCGATCTTGATAATAATCTATCTACTCCTCTTTCAAACAGACACACACACACACACACGCACACACACACACACTCACTAGTTGTGCCTCTGTGCCTATCGCGCACACTCTCGATACGTCTTTCTCTCCCTCCCCCCAACAATGACAGCAGAAGGGTGACAACTCGATCTGATCATAATCTGTCAATTGGTTTCTCTCTCAAACATTGTGTCTTGGTGCCTTGCTCGGTAGCCCCCTCGATATGTAGACTCCTCGCGCGCGCACAGCTGTAGTGACGATGACGCTGAACCCAGTGTGCCTTGTTTTTACCAGCCTCATGTGATAGTTTTCACCCTGTTTTCTGTTAATTAACAATGCAACCTTTTCTTTCTTACTACTAGTGAACCTGAAATCATTCGGGGCAGACATAAAATATTTCACTTCAACCCAATTATCGCAGCAACTATTTTAAAAGAAACTAGCTAGCTGCTCGTGCGTTGCACGGAACATCAAGATGCATTTGTATGAGTAGTTTATCTTGTGAGAGAAAAGGCTGAACGAGGGAAGGCCTTATTTGCGAACGTGGAGAGGCGTGTGGGTATATTTTCGCAAAATTGCCATAGTTCCTTTCCTATCCGTTAGATATAAATCCGACGGCCTATATTGCAGAATGGCACGCACACCATCATCACCAACTCTGTTTTCTACTCCCTCCGTTCCTAAATACTCCCTCCGTCCGAAAATACTTGTCATCAAAATGGATAAAAAGATATGTATCTAAAACTAAAATACGTCTAGATACATTTCCTTTTATCCATTTTGATGACAAGTATTTCCGGATAGAGGGAGTATTTGTCTTTTTAGAGATTTCAACAAGTGACTATGACCGGACCTTACCAACATACTCAAAAAAGTAGTCCATAATTTTGATGTTACCCTCTTTTCTTGGCGGTGCAGTGCCATCTGGATACCTCATAAATAAATCAAAGTCAAATCTGACACCTTCCTGAAAAGACATACGGAGCAAAATGAGTGAATCTACACTCTAAAATATGTTTACATACACATCCGTATGTGGTAGTCCATTTGAAATCTGAAAAAGACAAATATTTAGGAACGAATGGGGTATAAGAGTAGACATGGAGATATATCTCCAGCATGGTCTACAACAAAAATGTGCTGGGCTGGTTAGCGCCGGATGCTCGCAACGCAATGACATGAGTTCGAATTCTGTCTTTTAACTTTAGATTTTTATATTATATATTACTTATTTAATATATACTTCTTTTTCTACGGTACTGATAGTGGAACCCACATAGTACTTAGAATACAAGATTAAGGATGGACTTGTTTCTTTTTAACTTTCTGTACGAAGCTGTAGCCACCTTGCAAGTCACGTGTACACTGACATGCAATTAACTTTTTATAGAGGGACAATCATACAGGCAATTAACTCAAATGGATTGGATGTCACTCTATTATTTCCAGCATAAGAGCATCTCCAACGGCAACCGGCAAATTTCCTCCCACTTCCTTCCATGCAGGACGACATCAAACGCCAGCGGCATACATTTTTACAACTCTAACCAACCAGAAAATCCGTGCAAACACGGACTGATTTCATATAAGCATGAAGGATTTCATATAAAAAAGCCGGATCTTCATATAAACATGATGGATTTCATTACATTTACATGAACTAAGCGGTGCCAACCCGGCTCTCTTGGTATAATTAATACTCCCTCCATCCGGAAATACTTGTCCTAGAAATGGACGTGTCTAGACTTATTTTAGTTATAGATACATACAATTTACCCATTCTTAGAACAAATATTTCCTGCCAGCTGCAAAGGGAGTACATAATATAAATGGCCACCCGCGTATCCCTTTGTCTTCCTCATGTCCGTCAGACACTTGCAGGGTCGAAGAAGTTCCTCGGAAGAGACGAAGTAGCAAAGAAACCACCTGAATGCGCAGTCGTCTCCTCGGTGGTGGCCTTCATGGGTCCCAAGTGGCGGCGGCCTCCCGTGTTCTACTTCTCCTCGATGATGGCGGCGGACACGGAGAAGCTGGCCACCGACTCGTCGCTCTCCACACACCCGACTTCTGTCTCTGCCTGGATGGCGCTGTTGCAGGCACGGGAGGCACGGCCACCGCAGACACTGGTGGCGCGGTACGACGCGGCAGCGACGACGCCCATACCGGCATGCTCGCCGCCATGCCGGCGTGGAGTGCCTCACCACTCCTCATCGAGCTGAACTGGAGCGGCGAGTTGCTGAACCACACGCCTGCTTGGGGCGGCAACTGGCTCCATCGGGCCAAGCAAGGTTGGTGAAGCACCGAGCGGCCTCGCCCGTATCCGGAGGGCTCGACGGGCCACCCAGCCGGGTAATATGCCGGAGAACGGCTCCTCGGAAGCCATCGGAAGAGTGGAGAAAATTGTGAAGGAGGAGATGGGGGAGCGGCGGAGGGGTGCGATTCTTGCCTGCTGTCTGTCTGGCCTCGTGTAAATAGAGGGCAGGCGGTAGGAGCTTGGCCGGTGCCTGGCCTCGTTTAAACTGAGGGCGGACGGGAGGAGCTCGGCCGTGTTGCATTTAATTACGGCCCGCTCATGAACGGACGTGTGGCCGGAGTAGGATTCTCGGTTTGCATGCGGGTTTAATGGACGGGTTTAATGGAGGCACTGGGCGTGTAGCGGGCGGCGCAGTGCTACTCGATTTGACAGCAGTAATGAGCCATCCAATCACAAAGGCCCTCGCCTCTCATGAAACCGACCAAGCTAGACTGCCCCGCCCTCTAGCCTTTTAAAAAATGTATATACTCCACTTTTGTACAGTAGTAGTATCGATGGATTGCGCCATGGAGAAAAACTTGAAATTAAAAAAAGGTGGTACATATAGAGAGCGCTCGTCGCCAAATTATGCATATAGTACTATTAAAAAGGCTAGTCACAATAATGGTGTCCAGCACAAGTGCACAACCCACCCCTCAAATAAAACTAAGCACCCTGGAATTCTTTGACAAAGCTAAGCACCCTGGAATTCTTTGACAACTAAACTGCTGGCTATATGATGTTGGCCATATATATTGTACGTATATAATGTGAAGAAACGAGTGGTAGTACTATACCAACTAAAAGATGAAATGTAAGAAATACTAGTATGTACATACTAAAGAGTTAAAGTAACGAGAAGAAACATAACATAGTTCTGCTGGGGGATCGGCACAACACACCCCTCAAATTAAACTAAGCACACCTGAAACTAAACTTTGCAACTATTCCGGTAGACACTGCATTAGAACCACCATGAGCAACGACACTGCCACCTTACTTGGAGTCCTCGTCCACGTCCTCGACATCGTCCTTGTCCCTCTTCCTCTTGGCCGATACTTCTTTGCTTGAACTGCACACTTGGCTCTTGCTCTTCATCCAACCCTTGTAGATATTGAAACAAAGGTTGCCATCGATTGCAGTGTAGTGGATGTGGTCTATATCTAGTACATTCCGCTGCCATGCATGACGATGAAACCTGTATTGAGGTTTCTCCAGTTTACCATATGAAGGATGAACCATGGCTCCTGCCAGGGTCAGCATTGAAGGCCGGCCACTTGAGGGCAGCAGCCGATTCTTCTGGAGGTCGAAGGGGTTGCCTACAACGAGGCATATCCGACCCAGGACTTTTTTGTCGTTCATAAAGTCTACAGTAACGAATTGGACTAGGTTGCTCTTGAGGAAGTTCTTAAAATCCAGGCATTCAACGTCGGCATGGCATATGTGGTAGACCAAGCATAAGTCATGCACGCAAACCTAGATCACGGCGAGCTTCTTCATCTCTTCCTCCTTTAGATCCTTCTCTCGTCCCAAGACTGTGGTGTACTCAACATCTAGCCCAGCGACCCACTCATCATCTGAGTTTTCGAATATGCGTCTGAAGAGAGAAAGGCATCCTTTCACCGTCGCGGAAGAACGTGTGTAGATGACGTCGAACTCATCGCCAGTGATGGTTCTAACCTTGTACTCACTGCCGATCATGGAGATTTGGGACGCCATGGATTTGGGAGGAGGGTTAGGATTAGCGGAACTGCCATAATGTGAAAGGACGGGACGACTAGGAGCGAACCGCCATAATATTAAAGGACGTGCGGGGACGAGTAGGAGCGAACTGCCAGCGTGCGAACGGCAGGGTAGTGGCTTTCCATTCTCCCATGATACGGGCTTCCGTGAGCCCTTGGATCTGAGATCGAACGGTTGCATGGCGTGATTCTAGACCTATGGGTGAATATTCTATCCTGGAGGATTATTCTGCAAATTTTCAGCAACTTAACATGCGACCGTTCAATCTCAGATCCAAGGGCTGCCAGCAGCCCGTATCATGGTCGCGCCTACCACGACCATCACATCGCTCACGCGGTTGCGCCCTTGGAGATTTAACACGGTGCGTTAGGCTATCTGATGTTGTCATGTCATCACTTAGTCACTCATACTACAACAAGGTTAGCTCTAAGGTTGGCTATACGTGTATTTTTTTACTTCTCTCTATCTCTTTCTTCGTACTATAGTATTTATAGCATTTGCCAAGGAGTGACCTCTTCCAATGAAATGGTGCTTTAGATGAGGTGCTAAGGGCATTAAATGGCTTAGCAATCAAGTCCCCAATGCATAGGTGCTTATTAGTTTTTTGTTGCTAAGTTTGCTTCATTTAATTAGCTATAGACTCAAAATTCTCTTTTCACCTAAGTACACGCATTTAGCACCGTTTCTTCCTTGGGTCACCAAACTAGTCTCTCTCTTCTTAATTAACTTGCCACATCAGACTTTATGCCTATGTGGCAAGCTTAGCACCTGTAGGAGCAAGTAAGTAGTACTACAATAGTGGGCTATATGTGGAGGAAAGAGAGGCAAGGAAAAAGTGGAGAAGTGGGCTCTCATTCAAGAGCCAGCCTCAACTACATGGTGGAGCATTGGGAGAGGCACCTGTATGGAGGTGGTCAGGAATCGGGAGACTCACGCCGGTCGTAGAGCCGCAGTTAATATGATAATGGCAAGTCAAATCATGGGGCCCCACCTGTCCAGCAGTAACTCGCTGTCAAATCACACAACCCTACATTTGCAGCAGCCTACTCCCTCATCTTCTCGCGTCTCTGTCGAACCGACTAGGCAGAACTGCCCCGCCTACCGCATAGGAAAAGCCCCGCCCTCGACTTTTAAATAGTATACTCCCTCCGTCTAGGTGACCAAGGTGGAGAGGAAAATGAGAGAACTTATTGTTTATTTGCTAAGGATGGTTGTAATGGTAGTATCATAGCTATATCATGCATGCCAACTAGGCAATTTTGATGAGGTGTCAAAGAATTAAGTGAAGAAAGAGAGAGAGTTGAGTATCATATCATGATACCGTATCATAATAAATGCTATGCTACTATGTGTCATACATGGCAATAAATAAAGTACTACATGACACTAATATATGATACTAAGTATTATTAATACAGTTTTGCTAGAAATCATCTAGATGAGATATAATTTGGTCTCATTCATCTTTTATAGCCATTGGATGTGATGCTATAAGATGCGTGTGTGCTGACGTGGGTTGTATTTGTTCTTGTTTTCAAAGTGAATGAGACCAAATTATATCTCATCTAGATGAGTTCTAGGTACTCCCTTATTAATATCATTGCGTGCAACGAACTGACCACTGCATGTCATGTTTGATAGTCTCAAGTCATTAAAAGCATACAAGCCCCACATCTCTTATTGGTTGATTCCTATATTTATGTCAAAAAATAAGAAACAACGTGAGAGTTAATGCACCACGCCTATGTGTTTACTATTTGGTTTTCGTAAGATGACTTAATACTCACCTAGACAGAGGGAGTATTCGATTTGACAGCGGACGGCGCGGTTCCCGATACGGCTTTAATGCAGACGAGGGAGGGAGTAGCGGTTCCCGAAATGTTGAACGGCCAATACATCCGCCTTCAATTAATGCATGAGGGAAGTAATGGGAGGAGGTCTGGGAAAAGAGGCTGCACGATGTGAATGCAACGCAGTTTGCCCTCATTGCCCTCATATAAAGGCGCCCCTCCATTCCAATGCATCTACCACATCGTACGCACCTAAGCATTTGCCTAAGCACCTACAATAAGCACAAAAGAGCTCACTCCAGACCCATGGCGGCGATGCGCGTGAGCGGCCAGCGCCTGTGCCAGATGGTCCATGACGCCGGCCTGCGGCATGGCGCCGAGGATCTTCTCCAGATGGTGTTGGAGACCGGCTGGTGGATGGCCGCTGTCGACGCCAACTACGACTCTCAGTTGGACCAGATGATCCTTGCCACCAGCAACAAGTTCACCATCCTCAAGAAGCTCGCGGACGACATCACCGTACTCCTCCATCCCGCGTGCCCGGGCTCCTCATTGCCCACCACCCTAATCGGCCTCCATGGCCGGAACCTCTTTCAAGCACTGGTGGCCCTACGACTGCCCGCCGATGCCACGAAGAATGTCCACCTAGAGGTTGCGCTCGCCGCGAGGCGCCTCGCCCTGCAAGAATTCGTCGACCTACACATCCACGTGTACGAGCAAATCGTGTACATAGGTATCTACAAGGCCAGTGAGGACGCTACGACATTGGCCTTCCTCAACCGGCTGGAAACCTTGTATGCCCTTGCTGAGTAGCACCTCGACCTCGCTACAAAAGCCGCCGCTCCTTAGGTCGGTGGCCCGACACACTAAGTTGAGGAGTGCTACGTCTCGAGCTTGCGTTGGTTTTCCCCGAAGAGGAGAGGATGATGCAGCACAGTAGCGTAAGTATTTCCCTCTGTTTTTGAGAACCAAGGTATCAATCCAGTAGGAGGTCACGCGCAAGTCCCTCGTACCTGCACAACACGATAGCAACTCGCAACCAACGCTTAGGGGTTGTCAATCCTTTCACGGTCACTTACGAGAGTGAGATCTGATAGAGATAATATTTTTGGTATTTTTAATAGATAGATGCAAAGTAAAAGTAAAGGCAAAGTAAAAACAAAGCAAGTAAATAAAGTGATATAGATTGATATGATGAGAATAGGCCCGAGGGCCATAGGTCTCACTAGTGGCTTCTCTCAAGAGCATAAGTATTCTACGGTGGGTGAACAAATTACTGTTGAGCAATTGACAGAATTGAGCATAGTTATGAGTATATCTAGGCAATGATCATGTATATAGGCATCACGTCCGTGACAAGTAGATCGAAATGATTCTGCATCTACTACTATTACTCCACTCATCGACCGCTATCCAGCATGCATCTAGAGTATTAAGTTAAAAACAGAGTAACGCTTTAAGTAAGATGACATGATGTAGAGGGATAAATTCATGCAATATGATAAAAACCCCATCTTGTTATCCTCGATGGCAACAATACAGTACGTGCCTTGCAACTCTTTCTGTCACTCAGTAAGGACACCGCAAGATTGAACCCAAAGCCGTGCACTTCTCCCATTGCAAGAACTACCAATCCAGTTGGCCAAACCAAACGGATAATTCGAAGAGACTTGCAAAGATAACTCAATCATACATAAAAGAATTCAGAGAAGAATCAAATATTTTCCATAGATAATACTGCATCATAAACCCACAATTCATCGGTCTCAACAAACACACCGCAAAAAGAAGATTACATCGAATAGATCTCCACAAGAGAGGGGGAGAACATTGTATTGAGATCCAAAAAGAGAGAAGAAGCCATCTAGCTACTAGCTATGGACCCGAAGGTCTGAAGTAAACTACTCACACTTCATCGGAAGGGCTATGGTGATGATGTAGAAGCCCTCCATGGAGGATGCCCCCTCCGACGGAGCTCCGAAACAGGCCCCAAGATGGGATCTCGTGGATACAGAAGGTTGCGGCGGTGGAATTAGGTTTTTGGCTCCTGTTCTGATCATACGGGGATACGTAGGTATATATAGGAGGAAGGAGTACGTCGGTGGAGCTCCGAGGGGCCCACGAGGTAGGGGGCGCGCCCAAGGGGGGTGCATCCTCCACCCTCGTGACCGCCTCTGGCGCTTCTTGGAGTAGGGTCCAAGTCTCCTGGGTCACGTTCAGTTAGAAAATCACGATCCCGAAGGTTTCATTCCGTTTGGACTCCGTTTGATATTCTGTTTCTTCAAAATACTGAAAAAGGCAAAAAACAACAATTCTGGGCTGGGCCTCCGGTTAATAGGTTAGTCCCAAAAATAATATAAAAGTGGAAAATAAAGCCCAATATAGTCCAAAACAGTAGATAAAGTAGCATGGAGCAATCAAAAATTATAGATACGTTGGAGATGTATCAAGCATCCCCAAGCTTAATTCCTGCTCGTCCTCGAGTAGGTAAATGATAAAAAAAGATTTTTGAAGCGTAGTGATACTTTGGCATAATTTCAATGTAAATCTTCTTAATCATGGTATGAATATTCAGATCCGAAAGATTCAAGACAAAAGTTCATATTAACATAAAAATAATAATACTTCAAGCATACTAACAAAGCAATTATGTCTTCTCAAAATAACATGGCCAAAGAAAGTTATCCCTACAAAATCATATAGTCTGGCTATGCTCCATCTTCCCCACACAAAGTATTTAAATCATGCACAACCCCGATGACAAGCCAAGCAATTGTTTCATACTTATGACATTCTCAAAACTTTTTCAATCTTCACGCAATACATGAGCGTGAGCCATGGATATAGCACTATAAGTGGAATAGAACGGTGGTTGTGGAGAAGACAAAAAGAGGGAAGATAGTCTCACATCAACTAGGCGTATCAACGGGCTATGGAGATGCCCATTAATAGATATCAATGTGAGTGAGTAGGGATTGCCATGCAACGGATGCACTAGAGCTATAAGTATATGAAAGCTCAACAAAAGAAACTAAGTGGGTGTGCATCCAACTCGCTTGCTCACGAAGACCTAGGACATTTTGAGGAAGCCCATCATTGGAATATACAAGCCAAGTTCTATAATGAAAAATTCCAACTAGTATATGAAAATGACGAAATGAGAGACTCTCTATCATGAAGATCATGGTGCTATTTTGAAGCACAAGTGTGGTAAAAGGATAGTAGCATTGTCCCTTCTCTCTTTTTCTCTCATTTTTTTATTTGGGCATTTTCTCCCTTTTTTTATGGCCTCTTTTTTTCGTCCGGAGTCTTATCCCAACTTGTGGGGGAATCATAGACTCCATCATCCTTTCCTCACTCGGACAATGCTCTAATAATGATGATCATCACACTTTTATTTTCTTTACAACTCAACAATTACAACTCGATATTTAGAACAAAATATGACTCTATATGAATGCCTTCGGCGTTGTACCGGGATATGCAATGAAACATGAGTGACATGTATGAAATAATTATGAAAGGTGGCTTTTGCCACAAATACGATGTCAACTACATGATCATGCTAGCAATATGACAATGATGGAGCGTGTCATAATAAACGGAATGGTGGAAAGTTGCATGGCAATATATCCCGGAATGGCTATGGAAGTGCCATGATAGGTAGGGATGGTGGCTATTTTGAGGAAGGTATATGGTGGGTGTATGATACCGGCGAAAAGTGTGCGGTATTAGAGAGGCTAGCAATGATGGAAGGATGGGAAAAAGTGCGTATAATCCATGGACTCAACATTAGTCATAAAGAACTCATATACTTATTGCAAAAATCTAGAAGTTATCAAAGCAAAGTATTATGCGCATGCTCCTAGGGGGATAGATTGGTAGGAAAAGACCATCGATCGTCCCCGACCGCCACTCATAAGGAAGACAATCAATAAATAAATCATGCTCCGAGTTCATCACATAATGGTTCACCATACGTGCATGCTACGGGAATCACAAACTTCAACAGAAGTATTCCTTAAATTCACAACTACTCAACTAGCATGACTCTAATATTATCACCTTCATGTCTCAAAACAATTATCAAGCATAAAACTTATCTTAGTATTCAACACACTCAAAAGAAAGTTTCACATATCTTGAATACCAAGTATATTAACATTAAGCAAATTACCATGCTATTAACGACTCTCAAAATAATCTAAGTGAAGCATGAGAGATCAAGTTTCTTAAAAACAAATCCACCACCATGCTCTAAAATATCTAAGTGAAGCACTAGAGCAAAAATTATCACGCTCAAAAGATATAAGTGAAGCACTATGAGCAAAACTATCAAGCTCAAAAGATATAAGTGAAGAACATAGAGTATTCTAAAAAATTCTAATTCATGTATGGCTCTCTCAAAAGGTGTTTACAGCAAATATGATTGTGTTAAACTAACAAGCAAAGACACAAATAATACAAGACGCTCCAAGCAAAACACATATCATGTTGGTGATTAAAAATATAGCTCCAAGTAAATTACCGATGGAAGTGGACGAAAGAGGGGATACCTTCCGGGGCATCCCCAAGCTTTGACTTTTTGGTGTCCTTGTATTATCTTGGGGGTGCCATGGGAATCCCCAAGCTTAGGCTCTTTCCACTCCTTGTTCCATAATCCATCAAAAGAATTCACCTAAAACTTGAAAACTTCACAACACAAAACTCAACAGAAATCTCGTGAGCTCCGTTAGAGAAAGAAAACAAAAGACTACTTCAAGGTACTGTAATGAACTCATTATTTACTTATATTGGTGTTAAACCTACTGTATTCCAACTTTTCTATGGTTTATAAACTAATTTACTAGCCATAGATTCATCAAAATAAGCAAATAACACACGAAAAACAGAATCTGTCAAAAACAGAACAGTCTGTAGTAATCTGTTACTAACGCAAACTTCTGGAACTCTAAAAATTCTACCATAATAGGAAGTACTGGAGAATTTGTTTATTGATCAGAAGCAAAAAGAATCAACGCAAAATCACTCTCCAGTAAAAAATGGCAGCTAATCTCGTGAGCGCTAAAGTTTCTGTTTTTCAGCAGAATCAAATCAACTATCATCGTAGGTTATCCTATAGGTCCTACTTGGCACAAACACTAATTAAAACATAAAACCACATCCAAACAGAAGGTAGATGGATTATTTATTACTAAACAGAAGCAAAAACAAAAAACACAAAATAAATTTGGGTTGCCTCCCAACAAGCGCTATCGTTTAACGCCCCTAGCTAGGCATTGAGATTTCGATGATGCTCACATGAAAGACAAGAATTGAAGCACAAATAGAGCATCATAAAGCATGTGACAAACACATCTAAGTCTAACATACTTCCTATGCATAGGCATATTATAGGCAAACAAATTTGCAAGGCAAGCAAAAACTGGCATATGCAAGGAAGAAGAAGGTGACGATAGCAATCTCAACATGAAGAGAGGTAATTTAGTAACATGAAAACTTCTACAACCATATTTTCCTCTCTCATAATTATTACATGTAGGATCATAAGCAAATTCAACAAAATAGCTATCACATAACATATTCTTAGCATGATCCACATGTATGCAAAGTTGACACTCTTCCAAAATAGTGGGATTATCATTAACTAAAGTCATGATTTCTCCAAGCCCACTTTTATCAAAAATTTCATAAGATTTAATGTTATCCAAATATGTGGGATCTAAAGTTGACACTCTTCCAAACCCACTTTCAATATTATTGCAAACAATATTATCAATCTCATATTCATCATGGGACTTAAATAAATTTACAAGATCAAAAGAAGAATCAGCCCAATCATGATCATTGCAACAAGTAGTAGGCATAGAAAAACTAGCATCCCCAAGCTTAGGGTTTTGCATATTATTAGCATAATTGGCATCAAGAGGATTTATAGTAAAATCATTGCAATCATGCTTTTCATCAAAGGAACTATCAAGTATGGGTGCAATAGCAACGATCTCATGTTTAACATAAGGAACTATAGCAAATTCATCTTCATAAATATTGGCATCATGGACACAAGGATAGCAAGCATCATGTTCATCAAGGGATATTTCAATCAAATCATCGGAATCATCATCATCTATAGATTCATGCATATCATTATTTTCTTCCAAAGCAACGACCATTCTTTCAATAAACTCTTGGACATAGACATTATGAACAAGGTTTTCATTGCAATATTTAAGTATGACGGAATTTTCAGATTTGTTGAGAGTAAAATCATACTTTTCAATCAAAAAAGCAACTTCATGAGCACCCTTAAAAACGACAAATTCTTCAATTTGTTCGATATCATAGTAACTATAAACACCCTTTGCATAAGAACATAAGGTTTCATTATTATTGAACTCACATAGGTAGGGAAGGTGTTTTTTAGGGTTCTTAGAGCAACAAGTAATATCACACATTTCACAAAGATTCAAAGCATAGCATAGCAACCTATTTATATGATACCGTAAGAGTCTCCCCTTTTCAGACAAACGATAATGCACAAAATAAGCATGCTCATCTAAAGATTTCCCATCAACTAGGCTAGTTGGGGTTTCAGCACGAGCGCATAAGGATCGAAGATGATGCAAGTAGAACACTTTAAGTGGATCCATATCAATAGATTTTCAGCAAGCGAAGATGCAAGCATATAGAAGGCACAAGCAAACACAAATAAAGATACATACGGGAAGAAGGCAAACGGGAAAGAGAGGAGGAGATTGGGAAAGAGAGGGCGAATAAAATGGCAAGGGTGAAGTGGGGGAGAGGAAAACGAGAGGCAAATGGCAAATAATGTAATGCGAGAGATAGGGATTGTGATGGGTACTTGGTATGTTGACTTTTGCGTAAGCCTCCCCGGCAACGGCGCCAGAAATTCTTCTTGCTACGTCTCGAGCTTGCGTTGGTTTTCCCCGAAGAGGAGAGGATGATGCAGCACAGTAGCATAAGTATTTCCCTCAGTTTTTTAGAACCAAGGTATCAATCCAGTAGGAGGTCACGCGCAAGTCCCTCGTACCTGCACAACATGATAGCAACTCGCAACCAACGCTTAGGGGTTGTCAATCCCTTCACGGTTACTTACGAGAGTGAGATCTGATAGAGATAATATTTTTGGTATTTTTGATAGATAGATACAAAGTAAAAGTAAAGGCAAAGTAAAAACAAAGCAAGTAAATAAAGTGATACAGATTGATATGATGAGAATAGACACGGGGGCCATAGATCACTAGTGGCTTCTCTCAAGAGCATAAGTATTCTACGGTGGGTGAACAAATTACTGTTGAGCAATTGACAGAATTGAGCATAGTTATGAGTATACCTAGGCAATGATCATGTATATAGGCATCACGTCCGTGACAAGTAGATCGAAACGATTCTGCATCTACTACTATTACTCTACTCATCGACCGCTATCCAGCATGCATCTAGAGTATTAAGATAAAAACAGAGTAATGCTTTAAGTAAGATGACATGATGTAGAGGGATAAATTCATGCAATATGATAAAAACCCCATCTTGTTATCCTCGATGGCAACAATACAATATGTTCCTTACAACTCTTTCTGTCACTGAGTAAGGACACCGCAAGATTGAACCCAAAGCCATGCACTTCTCCCATTGCAAGAACTACCAATCTAGTTGGCCAAACCAAACGGATAATTCGAAGAGACTTGCAAAGATAACTCAATCATACATAAAAGAATTCAGAGAAGAATCAAATATTTTCCATAGATAATACTGGATCATAAACCCACAATTCATTGGTCTCAACAAACACACCGCAAAAAGAAGATTACATCGAATAGATCTCCACAAGAGAGGGGGAGAACATTGTATTGAGATCGAAAAAGAGAGAAGAAGCCATCTAGCTACTAGCTATGGACTCGAAGGTCTGAAGTAAACTACTCACACTTCATCGGAGGGGCTATGGTGATGATGTAGAAGCCCTCCGTGGAGGATGCCCCCTCCGGCGGAGCTCCGGAATAGGCCCCAAGATGGGATCTCGTGGATACAGAAGGTTGCGGTGGTGGAATTAGGTTTTTGGCTCCTGTTCTGATCATACGGGGATATGTAGGTATATATAGGAGGAAGGAGTACGTCGGTGGAGCTCCGAGGGGCTCACGAGGTAGGGGGGTGCGCCCAGGGGGGGCGCCCTCCACCCTCGTGACTGCCTCTGGCGCTTCTTGGAGTAGGGTCCAAGTCTCCTGGGTCACGTTCGGTTGGAAAATCACGATCCTGAAGGTTTCATTCTGTTTGGACTCCGTTTGATATTCTGTTTCTTCGAAATACTAAAAAAAGGCAAAAAACAGCAATTCTGGGCTGGGCCTCCGGTTAATAGGTTAGTCCCAAAAATAATATAAAAGTGGAAAATAAAGCCCAATATAGTCCAAAACAGTAGATAAAGTAGCGTGGAGCAATCAAAAATTATAGATACGTTGGAGACGTATCAAGGAGGAGGAGGTCATACGTTCATGGATCCATCTTTCTTTTTGCCTTTTGTAACCACCACTGTGATCGCATCATCATGGCCTTAATTCTTATTGGGCGGTTGCATTCTCGTTCTAGTCAATAACGACATGTGCGATCCCTTTGCTTAATTATATGCATCACTGTAACTAGTCCTCCATCCATCAATTTATAAGTTTACCTTTTCCATCAACTTCGTGCAACACGCGGGCATCTTGCTAGAAACACTAGAATATTTCTATATAATCCATATGTGATAGTCCATTTGAAATCTCTAAAAAGACAAATATTTAGGTATGGAGGGAGTAATATATTAGAAGTATATCAAAACAAGAGTGATTTCTTTCAAGTTTGTGAACAAGTACTACTATTCTACTACTTTGGATCCGTTGCAACGCACGGGCACATTGCTAGTAAAAGGAAAAGGTCTGCCGCGTTCTTGTCGCATCCCCACACGCCCGGGAATTGGGAGTACTCCACGACCCGTCCAGCACGACACATAGCTTAGGGAAGGCATGTTGCCTAGCATTTTCACTTTCATGTGGGACCGCCGTTGAGCAAACCAACTATTGGCAAACCGCACCCCGCCCACCACCGGGTTGGAAAACAAAAAATGAGGGGAAGATCTAGTTGTAGCACAGAAGCCAAGAAATTTGGTGTCAGATGGGGCTCGTTGATAGAGTAGGAGCATTCTGTACTAGTACTACTCCTACTAGTACCAAGTTTGTACTCCTAATACTATATTACTAGTACTACCACTATACAACTAGTAGGTACGTGCACGACACAACATCATAGGAACAAAAAACGGGAAGATCTTGTTTTGGGTGATTTATCTTTTTTTCAATCAACGTAGTATGAATAATATGATGTGGGGGGCACCCATGAAGCTTATGTGGCTTGGTTGCATGGATACAAAAGGTTAGAGAAAATTAAATAGATAACATGTTTAGAGTGCACTCCACTAAATAGATATACTTTGGATCCATTGCAACGGACCGGCACATCTATATCTATACCCCCTATATAGTGTGTGAAAAACTTTGAAAGTTGGTCGTTGGATGAAGCCAATCCGACGGTACAAAGATGGCAAATCCGAGCACTACTGGTCGTTGGATATCATCCACCAGATTCTGCCACATGTATGATCTAGAAGACTCCATGGTTGAACTTAATTCATGACTAACTTTGCCACAACTAAGCTTAGGAAAAGTTATTAGTTCTTCAAAATAAGAGCCACAAGTTGGCAAGCCTAAGGGAATCTTGCCACATTTTTTGTGTGTATATCATGTGGGGCCTTAGTGTGGTTTGCCTAAGGTGTGGCTTGAACCAAACAATCACCTAAGTTAGTCAAACTTGCCTAACCTTACGTGTGGCAATCTAGGGTCTGCTTGGTTTGAGACTAGTGTGGCCAAGCCAAAGTGCGGCTAGCCACACAAGTATGGCAAGCCACACAAGTGTGGCTAAGAAATTGGACGCCAAACTTTGGCAAAAGTTGGTAAAAAATTGTCTCTTTGACAAGTGGGCCATAGGGGCCATAAAGTGTGGCAAGCCAAAGTGTGGCAAAAACCAAACACATGCTTGGCAAACTATGGCTGCCAAATTTTGGCTTGGCAAACTGTGGCCAGGAACCAAACAGCCCCTAATAACTGTGTGGCAAGATTCCCTTAGGCAAACCAAAGTGTGGCTACGGGTCTGTTTGGTTCATGACTAACTTTGCCACAACTAAGCTTAGGCAAAGTGCGGCTGCCACAAAAAGTGTGGGTAACAAAATGGCCACCACAAGTGTGGCAAGATTTGGCAAGAAGTTGAGTCTATGACATGTGGACCATGTAACTAGAAAAGTATGGCAAGCCACAAGTGTGACAATGAACCAAACACATGCCTAAGATATTGTGGCATGCCTAAGCTTCGGCGTGGCAACCTTAGGCTGCAAACCAAATAGGCCCGAAGCAACTCAACTAAGGAAAGTGTGGCAAGTGTTGCAAAAATCATGTGGCAATATATGGAAAAGATAGTCACAATTCAAACAGCCCTACTAACCAAACAACCCCTAACCTTAGGCAAGTTTGGGAACATTGTATGATAAAGTGTGGCATTGCTAGGCCTAAAACCAAACAACCCATGTGTCTGCGACAAAAAATGTGGCTAACAAAATGGGCACCACAAGTGTGGCAAGATTTGGCAAGAAGTCGAGTCTATGACATGTGGACCATGTAGCTAGAAAAGTGTGGCAAGCCACAAGTGTAGCAATGAACCAAACACATGCCTAAGATATTGTGTCACGCCTAAGCTTAGGTGTGGAAACCTTAGGCTGCAAACCAAACATCTATATATCTATACCCCTATATAGTGTGTGAAAAACTTTGAAAGTTGGTCGTTGAATGAAGCCAATCCAACGGTACAAAGATGGCAAATCTGAGAACTACTTGCCGTTGGATATGATCTACATTCCACCAGATTTTGCCACATGTAGAATATAGAAAACTCCACATGTAGAAGCATAATGTACAAACCACCAGAATCTCATGCGTGCAATGCACATGTACCTTACTAGTACTAGTTGGTAGTAGTAAGAAACAAATTCCGGTTTTGGCACGAGCTCGTACTGCGGGAGCACCACAAGGCCTGCCGCAAGAGTTACATTTCCCTCTCGGGGCCCACGGGACCGAACTTCAGTGGCTTAGTGCCCGGCCTATGAGTCAATGACATGCGAACCTTAAATGTGGCTGGCCCACATGTCATTCTCATGGTGGTGGCGTGGTTCGCGACTCACTCGTTCGAGATGAACCAGCCGGTGGTGGCGTGGCCGTGGCGAGGGTGCCACAGCTGGGCGTCAGGGCGTTACGAGGCGTAGATGGCCACACCGGTGGGTACTACCTGTAGTACAGAAGTACTCCAGCTGAGGATTGATGCCCGAGACGAAATGTGTCACAGCCGCTGGATGAAAATTCGATGGTGCGGGAGTACGGATCGGACCACAACAGCAGAATAGGCAAACCGCGCCCAATCGGGTGTGTCTATGGTAGAAAGTTGATGATCGCCGCAGTTCAGCTGGCCCGCATGTCATGCACACAAAGGCAGAGGAGCGGTGGGTCCGAGAGGGATGAGGGGCACGTCGGGGGGATGAGGATCCCCTGACGCGAACAATCCTACCATTCTGTCACTGACATGTGGGACCCATAAGCGTGGGTCCCAGCTGTCAGCGAAGGAATGGCAGGGCAAGGCAGTGATAGCCACGTCAGAGGATCCATGTCCACGTCGGGGGACGTCGTGCCATGGGTTGGAGCGGCATCATGGGAATCACGTGTGGGTGTGGTAAGAAACAAGAAACCTGATGGTCGCCGTGGTTCAACTTCCATGGACAAGCTGTCATGTCTGCTGACACATGTATATCAAAACTAGAGTGTTTATATTTCAAGCACGTGAACAAGTATCATTCTACTACTTTTGATCCATTGCAACGCACGGGCCAGCACATTCGTATTAGTAGTGTCTATCTCTATCTCTAGAGGCCTTCCCTCGTTCATCCTTTTCTCTCACAAGATAAACTACTCATACAAATGCATCTTGATGTTCCGTGGAACGCACGAGGATGTTTCCTTGGGGGTCTCTCCAGTGTGACGTGGCCGTAGTTGCAAGTTGACGCCCCTTGAGATGCCGACGTTGAGGGGCACTCGAATTTCCTCCGATGAGCAGGTAAGATGAGTTTGATCATGTAGTAAATGCATTCTAAAGACTACTTCCGTGTCCATTTCCTAATTCTCCCCCACCCACTGTTTCACCGGTTAGGCTCGGTGCGAGTGGAGATTGGCTTGCATATGTACGGGAGGGTACCAACATCAATTTGCACAACATTTACAATGGTGCCACCGTTCCCGTAGAACCTTTGTCCAACATTGGGATCAGCCATGCAACGGGCCACCGCATGAATTGGTATGATGGAACCACGGTCAGATTGAATAAGATAGCACGAACCTTGCACATGGCGGTCAAAGGCGGACCATGCTATCTGCGGCCGATTTGTTGCCGTACGAGTACGAAGACGCTCTGCTCCTTTCTAACCGCATCTTCGCGGTGACAAACCAGGGGACTTATTTTGTATGGGACACATCCTACGATATACTCCCTCTCTCCCAGTTTATTTGTTTTGAATCTTTTCGTTTTATAAGTTTCAAATTGAAATTTAGAGCTCCCCATCACATGTTGAGATTACAATGTCCATCAAGTCATTGCGTGCATGTATAGTAAAGAAACAAATCTCGAGTTTGGCATGAGTTCATGCAGCGGTAGCACCACAAGCCCTGGCGCAGGTGTTACATTTCCCTCTCAGGGCCGTTGGGACTGAGCTTTAGCGCCTTACTACACCTACCTTTGAGTCAATAACTTGTGGATCCGATAGGTGACTGGTCCACATGTAATGCTCCCGAAGGCAGAGGGGCAGTGGCGCCAAGAGGGGTGAGCCGCAGGTCGGGGGACGTGTGGTGTCATGGGTTCGAGCGGCATCGTGGGAATCACGTGTGGTTGTGGTAGAAACTTGATGCTCACCGCATTTTAGGTTGGCCCACATGTCATGCACACAAAGGCAGAGGGGCGGTGCGGCCGAGAGGGGTGAGGCGCACGTCGGGGGACATGGTGCCGTGGGTTGGAGCGGCATCGTGGGAATCGCGAGATGAAACGTGATGGTTTCCGTAGTTGAACTTCCATGGACAAGTTGTCATGTCTACGGACACATGCACTGCATACCGATCACTAGAAGGAGTAGCAGAGAAAGCTATATATGCGAATAAATAGTTCCTTATAGTCAAGCGGACCCATGCTACTACTTTGTTCCAAAGACATGCACACCATCGAAATAGTCCATCTATATCAATATACACCGAGAGGGAATAATTTTTTTTTACAAGAGAGGAAATAGTTCATCCATCCATAATGCCCGCCTGCTGGTGCAGCCTTTTCTTCTTATTCTTCTTCTTCTTCTTCGTTCTCATTTTCTGTGGGAGACGGCTTCACAACAAACTCTTTGGACCTTGCAGCTATCTCGAAACTCACACGGGCATCAAGGGCAGCATATTTTATCCGCTCGTACGTCAAGGGATTATTCTCCCATCCAGATGATCTTAATGCCACTGTCTCGTCACCCTTCTGAAGATTTGTACCGAGCACAAATTTGCTACGTCAAATAGGGATGGTGTATGTTTATCACAATCTTCTACAGGAATTTTGATTCTGGTTTGTAGGTCAGCGATGCTTTTCAAATCTAGGTTGTATGGCTCCAGCTTCTGTTTGTCCCCTTTGATGGCTGCCCCACAGAAGTATACATCCTCCCGAGACAAGAAATCATGAAGCTCACCTGGTATGGAGGGCGTGTATGATGTGGTACACCAAAACATCATCTTCGAGGCATAGCTGAAGGACGGCGGTGCGTTGGATCTTCCCAGTGGCACGCTCTGTGTACTCTGCGTCGAGACCGATGACCCTCGTCTCTAACTTTTCGAGGGAGTTGGATACATTGTTGATCCACCGCCGAAAAACCCTTGGGTGGACAGTGACGATGGCAACTATGCTCATTGAGTCTTCGACGAGGACATGTCAGACGCAAAAAACCTACATCTCGATCTCTTTCGCCATTTGGAACCGCTGGAACGGAGGGCTATGGTTTGGAGAATTAGGATTAGATGGCTAGTCTAACTGAAGTAGTAGATTATTATTTAAATAGGTTAAAACAATGTGAACGCAGTGGGGTTTGGATGCAAATGAAGACGAAGGGGAGGTGAAGAAGCCAAGGAAAATCGGTTCCCGATGGAGAAGTAAATAGGAGAAGTGGCGTGCAGGCAGTTGATTAGACGGCTAGGTAGACTAAACGAAAAGGCTATGCGGGTAGACTGATGAGTCGTACCTGTTCGTGTACGTGCCCATCCTTCCTGATAGGTAGGCCCTATGCAAACAAATAAAAAAATGTGTCGTAGCTAGTTCAGATGGATATTGGCGCGTGAGTGGGGGACACAACATTCTCTGGTTAAGGAATACTCCGTCCATTTAGGTGAGTAAGTCACCTTATGAAAATCAGGTTTTCCCGAAACCTTTAGGCGTGAAGCATTAACTTCCTGCTCGATCCCCTCCCAGCCTCGTTAGCCAGCGTTCTATTCCTCTGCTGCCGCGTTCTAGCTTTCCATTTTTCCTCTTCTCATGTGTGGAACGATCTGCATGCCGTCCTTGATGCACTAGAACGACCACTGCATGCATCGCTGCAGGGCGTTGATTGGGCCTTCTTGGAGAGCTGAAAAGGCATCCTTATAACTACGTATTAGTTGCTGATTTTGCTTCCATTTGTAACAGTGCCGTGGTTGGAAGTTTTGCTCGTCCCGGTGCTCTTTCTTGTCCAATCTACAGCCACCTAGGTTGCGCTCACCTAGACAGAGGGAGTACACGGTTATCCTCATCAAAGGCCCATCTTCGCGCTTCTGCATGCACGAAAATTTGGTTCTGCTCGCAATATGGATGATACCTGAACGATGAAGTGAACAGGCATGCTAGCACGGGAGACCTATTTACGCTATACAATACTGGAGTACCCATGTTCCTACTAGTAGTAGTAGTAGTACAACTGTGGTACACTTGATGGTCAAAATACTATTCATCCGGTCCTCACAGTGAAGTGACAACACCCTACGCCTAACACTAGTCCAGGCGGCGTGTTCGGGTTACCAAAGTCAGCCTCACCCTATGCACTGTGCAGTCTGTCACTGCCACTATATAGCACGTTGGTGCCTTGCCTCGTCTGCCTCTCCCCTCCCATAGCACCACTCCATCTCCATCTCCTTCTCCGTCTCCGTCTCCATCTCACTGTGCCCCCGTGTACTGTCGCCTCGCTCGCCTCCCCCAGTACCACTATCCCCTCGCTAGCCGCTCCAGCACCAACGACCTTGTCCCCCGTAAATCAAGCCCCCAAAACCCCCCACCTTCTAAACTCCACCATGGCCGAACGCGAACCGCGCAGCATCCATATGAGACACGATTGGAGCAATCTCCCCAGTGACATCCTCGACCTCTGTTGTTCGTGTATGGATATGTTGAGCGCCCCGCGGCTGGCTGCATGCTCGAGGGATGTGCACACGGCCATCATTGAAGCGAGGCCTAAGCTTTTCAAGACGCCCTGCTTGCTGCTATCTGGTCTTGCGAGATTGGATCACCATGATATGGAGGCGTACATGATGCCCCTCGACTTCAATCCGATCTCCATTAGCCAAAACTTCTTTGCAGGTACGTAGTGGGTCGCCATACATCATCTCCCTCGACTTCGATCCGATCACCATCGCCCGAAACTTCTTGGCAGGTATGTACTGGGTCAGCATGAACTCCCACTAGATGGCTGCCTTCAGAGAAGACGGTAAAAAGTTGGTGCTCGTGAACTTCCAGGCCTCCCATGAGATTATCCTTCCTCCATTGGATTATATAGAGTTTTACCATCGTGGTCCAAGTCATCTAGATTAACACGTCAGTTGGACGGACCTTGTTTTGCAGAAGATTGTAATCTGCCAAGTGCCCACACGACATGCGAATTACGCAGACTTCAAGCTAATTGCCTTGTTCGACTGCGGACTCGCCTATCTTTACGTCGGTGCCTTCTTTAGCTGGAGATGACTCAGCTCGTAGTGGATCATCGTCAAAGCTGATACACACTTTGGTGATTCTATTGAACACAATGGCATTATCTACGCGATCGACAAAGCACATGGCACCACGTATTGCTGGGACGGCGCATGTAAGTTGTTTCCGTCTCATGTTAATGATGATGCCATGACACTGTTTGAACTTTTTGTGATGATTGACATATCCCTGTTTGAGCAGAATTTGAGTAGAACTATGGCAATGTATTAGAGACGCTGTAAATCAGCTATATTTGGAATGAGTTAATTCATGCGATTGTGACCATGTCATTACAGCCAATTTGTACCCTGAATAATGAAACGGTTAGGAATATATGGATATTATCCTTATTTTACAGTAATCTATATACTACTACTAAATATGAGTGTGTATCAATTGCCATGTTAGTTTCCTCATTTTCATGATGTAGAAACATGCACCACACTGTTGGTTTCATCTAACCATACATTAGGGAAGTAAATGTGCATACGGAGAACTCTGTATTTGGAAGTAGTGAAATCCTGCAATGCTTACCATGTGTACATACATATATTCGCCCTTCAGCAATCAATGGCTAGAATAATATCCTCACAAAAATTTTGCCCATAGAACACGAGTGTCGGTGTCAAAACCGGCGGATCTCGGGTAGGGGGTCCCGAACTGTGCGTCTAGGCGGATGGTAACAGGAGACAAGGGACACGATGTTTTACCCAGGTTCGGGCCCTCTTGATGGAGGTAAAACCCTACGTCCTGCTTGATTAATATTGATGATATGGGTAGTACAAGAGTGGATCTACCACGAGATCAAGGAGGCTAAACCCTAGAAGCTAGCCTATGGTATGATTGTTGTAATGGAGGTTATGTCCTACGGACTAAAGCCCTCCGGTTTATATTGACACCGGAGAGGGCTAGGGTTACACAAAGTCGGTTACAATGGTAGGAGATCTACATATCCGTATCGCCAAGCTTGCCTTCCACGCCAAGGAAAGTCCCATACGGACATGGGACGGAGTCTTCAATCTTGTATCTTCGTAGTCTTGGAGTTCGGCGGACGATGATAGTCCGGCTGTCCGGACACCCCCTAGTCCAGGACTCCCTCAGTAGCCCCTGAACCAGGCTTCAATGACGATAAGTCCAGCGCGTATATAGTCTTCGGCGTTGCAAGGCGGGTTCTCCTTTTAAGTTCCATGTACCTGCCGAACAGTGTCCGGCTTCCTTATAAATGCTGCGCTTCTCGGCTTCTACGCCCAATAATGGCCTTCTTCCACGCGTCGCACGAATGCAAAAAGCCAGGGTATCTTTTATGTTTTACCCCTTAGTCGTGCAAATAATCTGCCTATAAGAGAGGCAAAAATCCAGATCCAAATCACACCATCTTCCTTCCGCGAATACTCATCGGAGCGCCTTTGACCCAGAATCCATTCCACCATGGACCGTCGACGCGGCTCCTCTTATCGCGCTCCCAGCCCTCAGCCAGGAGATTGGAGGAGATGCTCTGTTCCGCACAACGAGCTGGTGAAGCTCCAAGCGGGGGGATATCTCCCTCCGGCCTTCATGGTTCCGGTCCGAGCCGGGCTGGCCACCTACCAAGGTGGGAAGCAAGCGGAGGCTACCCCAAGTCCCAACAAAGGGGAGCGGGTATGCTTCGTCCCCTATCTGATAAGGGGACGCGGATTTCCTATACATCCGTTCCTCCGCGGGCTCCTGGAGTTCTACGGACTCCAGCTCCATCACCTTACACCCGCCTCTATCCTGCATATCGCGGGTTACGTAGCTCTTTGTGAGCTATTTCTTGGCATCGAGCCCCATTTTGCACTGTGGAAGAGGTTGTTCTGCCTCATACCCCGTTCTCACGAGGGGTCTATATATCAAGTGGGCGGCGCCGAAATATGGCGCATTGTCGGGACCGGATATCCATCCGGAACCCCTAAGAAGGCGTCCGAAGACTGGCCTTCGGAATGGTTTTACATAGAAGATGCTCCGCTGCTGGACCCAGTCCGGGTCAGCCTCCCGGAGTTTAGTACTGCTCCTCTAAAGAAACGCCTTAGTTGGCGCCCGCGGAGCCCCCAACTGGAGGAAGACAAGAGCGTCCATTATCTGATGGGCCGAATAAGATTACTGGCCCATTCCGGGTTGACCATGATTGGAGTCATGGCAACATGCATTACGCGGGGGGTGCAGCCACTGCAATACAGGGGCCACCCCATGTGGGATTTCAACGGGGAAGACGACGCCACCCGTCATGGCCGCAAAGGACCGGATTCGGCCGAGGATCTGGTGCAGATCCTGTCCGGCCTGTACAAGGGGGAGAAGGAGGACTTCCTTTAGACGAACCCGTTGAATGGGTTCTCCATGAATAACCCCCATCGTTGGGTAAGCGAACACTTTAAGGGCCCGACCCATGTTTTCGAAGTTTAAGCTTCTTATATTATGTCTTCGGCGCAGGAACTGCGTCGGATTGTGGAGGACATGATAAGTCCAGCTCCGCAACCCGAGGATCCAGAGAGATCCCAGGATCCGTTCTCCGAAGAGGATCCGGACATTCAGGTGGAGCTAATCGATGGGGTGTTCCACCAGCTAAGCATGGATAATGCTTTAGTCGCCATTACGGCTGACTACCCCGGACTATATCCGGCTTCCCAGGTGATTGTGACGGAAGTGCGGACACCATTATCTCTTCCTTGCCCATTTCTGACCTTCGCGTACGATGGTGTTTTGCAGGAAGAGCCTTCAAGGCGGGAAGCCGAGCCCGTGGCGGCTGACCAACAAAGGCCAGTCCGGACCAGTAGGCGGAAGAGGAGCGCGGCGCGGACTGAAACGTCGCCGCAAGGGTATAGATCGTAATTAATTATTTGGAGCAACGTTCTTAGGAAGCGTTTGAGTGCTCATGATCTTTGTAGGAGAAAAAGCACCCGTCGGACTGCGGGCGCAGAGGTTGCCAATCCGACCTCTACCAGCCAGGCTCCAGCACCCGGTCTGGAGGGGGTGGCAAGCGCAAGGCGCGGGCCGGATACTCCTCCAACGGAGGATACCGACAGACTGTCCGCTACCAAGTCTGAGGTGGAGAGCGCCATGAACCACAGGCGCCGCCGGACAGTATTTCGTGAAGCGTGCTTCTCCCCTAAGGCATTGAGTGCCTTTAACGAGGGGGACGCGCACCTCCGTGCTGCTCAAGATGGTTTTACCAGAGCCACGGAGCAGTATGTAAAAGACATACGGGTAAGAGAATTTAATAGTTATATATGCCAGTAGCCCCCGAGACTTAAAGTAGTTATGTTAACTGATTTAAGGATCATTTGAAATGCAGGATCTTACCAAGAAGAATACCCAACTGTCTCAGGAGCTGCAAGAGTGCAAGGCCCAACTTGAGGCCGCACTTGCTGCCGCAGGAGGAAACATAGAGGCCCCTCCGGTAACACATTTGCTTTTAAATATAAGCGATGTGCGGCGTGCGCGCAAGACTAATAATGACATTGCAGGTGCTGCCGGACAAGATCCGGACAGGCAGGAACTACTGCGCCAGCTGAAGGCCGGCGAGAGGGTGCTGAATAGAGTGCAGCAGGAAAGGAACAAGCTCCAAGATGCCCACGCCCAGCTTGGAGAAGAGCTGAAAGGCGTTCGGGTCGAGCTGTCCGGCTCCGTTAAGGAGAATCAGTGGCTTCGTCGCGGCATCTATAGTAAGTGCTTGAGTGAACTCCTTTGAAAAGAAGAGTTCAGCGAGGAAGTCAATTGACAAAATATGTCTTGTAGGTATACTCACAGGTCGCCCTGCGGAGGAGATGCCCGTATCGACGGGTGATCAACTTCCCGAGCTGTTGCAACTGCTCGAACGAGTTTGGCAGACAATGAGCAGCGTCGTCCAAGCTGTATGGCCAGCCCTCTCCCCACCCGAGGGCCTTGGGGAGCTTGCAGAGAAGCTTCAGGGAGTGCGGCAGCACTTCCGTTTATGGAAGATTTCGGCCTGCCGCCAAGGTGCCAGGGAGGCTTGGGCCATGGTGAAGACGCGGTACAAGAAGGCGGATCCCAACCACATGGCCGAGGTCGGACCGGTGGGGCCCGGTGGGAAGGAGATCCCTGTGAGTTTAGTTTACAGCCAAGTAGAGTTGGCTGCTAAATATTCCCAACGGGACTGTAAGTTAGACAGCCTGTTAGACGGGATTGAGGAGGAATATAGTCAGTAGATTTGACAATGTATTTTAAAATGACATGTGAAATGCCTTCTAGCCGGATTGTAGATCGTTTGTCTTTGCCGACCTTTTCGCTTCAACCTCGGGACCTTAGAGTCTGGAGTGTGTCCGAATACCTTCTTGGTTAAGAAACAACCGGGGTATGCATGGAGACCAGCCGTAGGGGTCATTAGTGCTTTATCAGACAAGTGCCCAACTAGTTATGTTATATTACATGGTTAGTAAGAAACATCTTCCAGGGAGAATAGTTCCGTTAAGGGTTCCTTTCCCTGGGAGGCATGCCCTAAAGTGCATGTCCGGACTGTGAAAAAAGCAGAAAAACATCTGGGGGCAGATAAATAAGTAGGTAAAAAATCATCTTTCAAGTCACCGACCGAATATTCCCTTAAGAACGCTAGCTTTCGGCTTCACCCAGTCTGAGGTACACATCCGGCTGACCCGGCAGTAACAATCGCAGAGGTGCTCCCTTTACCTCCTAGCCGAACAATCGGGAACGTAGGGGTAAGCACAGGAGGCAGGCAACCCAGCTTGGCCAAAACTTAAGTCATATCGATGCATATAATGGTGAGTAAAAGGTACATGTGGAAGCTTGACACATGTGCTGGGCATAAAGCCCTTATAATTGAGCTTCTGGAAAGGAAGCCCCCAGGTATAATGAGTGCGGATGGCACATCAAGTATGTGCGAACAATGCGCAAGTAGGCCCATAAGGGCTTTTTTAGGAAAAAGGTTAAGAGAAGAAAGAGAAACAAAAGACAGCTGAAGTGTAAAAATTTGGACGGGGGAAGGGGACGAACTCTTAGTCCAGCGCTAGGCATAGAATCTTCGGAGGCAGGCTGCGTTCCATGGGTTCGGCTCGAGTCAGTTGTCCGATGCATTTCATAGACGGTACGCTCCGCCGGTCAGGACTTGATTGATGATGAAGGGGCCCTCCCATTTGGGCTTGAGCTTGTCCTTTTTCTTGTCCGGCAGGCGTAGAACTAGTTCGCCAACGTTGTAAGTCTTGGCCCGTACTTCTCTGCTTTGATATCTTCGAGCCTGCTGCTGATAGAATGCGGAACGAGCCTTGGCGACGTCGCATTCTTCCTCCAATGCGTCCAAACTGTCCTGCCGATCCAACTCGGCTTCTCTTTCTTCGTACATGCGTACTCGAGGTGAGTCATGAATAATGTCGCAGGGCAGAGCTGCCTCTACGCCGTATACCATAAAAAATAGTGTGAATCCGGTAGTACGGTTGGGCGTTGTCCGCAGCCCCCAGAGCACGGAGTCGAGCTCCTCTACCCAGTGCGTGTCGGATTTCGTAAGTGACCGCACTAGTCTGGGTTTAATGCCGCTCATTGTTAGACCATTTGCTCGTTCCACTTGACCGTTGGTTTGAGGATGATAGACTGAAGCGTAACCGAGCTTAATGCCCATGTTTTTGCACCATGACTTAACCTCGTCGGCCGTGAAGTTCGTGCCGTTATCGGTGGATGCCGTGGGGGACACCATAATGGTGTACTACCCCGGATATAAAGTCTATCACTGGTCCGGACTCTGCCGTTTTGACTGGTTTGGCCTCTATCCATTTGGTGAATTTGTCCACCATGACCAATAGGTACCTTTGCTTGTGGGTTCCCCCTTTAAGGGGTCCAACCATGTCAAGCCCCCAGACCGCGAACGGCCAGGTAATGGGTATAGTTTTGAGGGCGGTGGGTGGCATATGGCTCTGATTAGCAAAGAGCTGACAACCGACGCATCTTTGGACTAAGTCCTGAGCATCTGCCCGGGCCGTCGGCCAATAAAATCCTGTACGGAATGCCTTTCCTACAAGGGCCCGGGCTGCTGCGTGGTGTCCGCCTAGTCCGGCATGAATTTCAGTCAGGAGGTTTCGCCCTTCCTCTTCGGAGATACACCTTTGAAGGACTCCGGTTGTACTTTTCTTATAAAGTTCTCCCTCATGGACCTTGTAGGTTTTCGATCACTGAACTATGCAGCGGGCCTCATTTTGGTCTTCGGGAAGTTCCTGCCTAAGCAAGTAGGCTAGGAATGGTTCTGTCCACGGGGCGATTACTGCCATTATGTCGTGGGCTGAAGGTGTTATGTCATCGGCTGAATCGTCAGTTGGTGCGGTTTTTTCTGATTTGTCGTTTCCGGACTCCTCTTCCCATAGTACGGATGGCTTGAAGAGCCGTTCCAGGAAGATATTTGGAGGGAAAGCGTCACGTTTTGCGCCGATGCGTGCCAGTACGTCGGCTGCTTGGTTATTATCTCGGGCTACGTGATGGAATTCAAGTCCTTCAAACCGAGCTGACATTTTTAAGAAAGCGTTGCGATATGCTGCCATTTTCGGATCCTTCGCGTCAAAGTCTCCATTTATTTGGGATATTGCAAGGTTTGAATCCCCGCGCACCTCTAGGCGTTGAATGCCCATGGAGATTGCCATCCGGGGACCATGTAGAAGGGCCTCGTATTCGGCTGCGTTGTTGGAGTCCGTATACATTATTTGAAGTACATATTGGACTGTGTCCCTGGTCGGGGACGTCAATACGACGCCAGCCCCCCAGTCCGGCCAACATTTTAGAGCCGTCGAAGTGCATAGTCCAATTGGAGTATGCGTCGTACTCTTTAGGGAGTTCGGCTTCGGTCCATTCAGCGACAAAGTCAGCCAAAACTTGCGACTTTATAGCTCGCCGAGGTTTGTAGGTTATATCGAATGGTAAGAGATCAATGGCCCATTTAGCAATCCTGCCCGTTCCATCGCGGTTGTTTATAATTTCATTAAGTGGTACTTCGGAGGCCACTGTTATCGAACACTCTTGAAAGTAGTGTCGGAGCTTCCGGGATGCCATGAACACCGCATACGCTATCTTTTGATAGTGCGGGTAACGGGACTTGCAGGGGGTTAACACAGTGGATACGTAGTACACTAGTTTTTGAAGAGGGAATTTATGCCCTTCTGTCTCTCATTCGACGACGAGTACCGTGCTTACAACTTGATGTGTTGCTGCGATGTATAACAACATTGGTTCGCCCGGTTGGGCGCAGCCAGGACCAGATTTGTTGCCAATATGGCCTTTATTTCTTCGAGTCCGGCAGTGGCAGCATCCGTCCACTCGAAGTGTTCGGTGCGCCTAAGGAGGCGATAGAGGGGCGGTGCCTTTTCTCCCAAGCGGGAGATAAAGCGGCTTAAAGCCGCCACGCATCCAGTCAATTTTTGTATCTGTTTGAGGTCTTTTGGAATATCCAACTGTGACAGAGCTCGGATCTTGGCGGGGTTTGCTTCAATTCCTCTACCGGATACAATGAAGCCCAGCAGCTTTCCGGCTGGTACGCCGAAAACGCATTTTTCCGGATTCAGCTTGATGTCATATGCTCTGAGGTTGTCGAATGTGAGCCTCAAGTCGTCTACTAAAGTTTCGATTTGTTTGGTTTTGACGACTACGTCGTCTACGTATGCCTCTACTGTTTTGCCGATCTGGGTGGCCAGACATGTTTGGATCATGCGCTGATATGTTGCGTCGGCATTTTTAAGTCCGAAGGGCATCGTGTTGAAGTAGAATGGTCCATATGGAGTGATGAATGCCGTTGCGGCTTGGTCTGCTTCCGCCATCTTGATTTGATGGTAGCCAGAGTATGCGTCGAGGAAGCACAATGAATCGTGCCCTGCAGTAGCATCGATTATTTGGTCGATGCGGGGGAGGGGGAAGGGATCCTTTGGGCAAGCCTTATTGAGGTCTTTAAAGTCGACGCATAGGCGCCAGGATTTGTCCTTCTTTGGTACCATTACCAGATTTGCTAGCCAATCTGGATGTTTGATATCTCTGATGAATCCAGCTTCCAATAGTTTGGCTAGCTCTTCTCCCATTGCCTGTCTTTTGGGTTCAGAAAATCGTCGAAGAGCCTGTTTGACTGGCTTGAATCCTTTTAGGATGTTTAGGCTATGTTCTGCCAATCTGCGTGGGATTCCGGGGGGTGCCAGGCGAAGATGTCCCAGTTTTCCCGAAGGAATTCTCGCAGTGCGGCGTCTACATCAGGGTTCAACTGTGCCCCGATGGAGGCCGTCTTTGTTGGGTCCGTTGGGTGGACCTGGAATTTTACTATTTCATCTGCTGGTTTAAAGGAGGTGGACTTGGATCTCTTATCGAGTATCACATCGTCCCTATTCACCGTAGAGCGCAGCACGGTGAGTTCTTCTGCCGCTAGGGCTTCGGATAGTGCCTCCAGGGCTAATGCGGCTGTCTTGTTTTCGGTGTGGAGTGCTATATCCGGATCACTAACGAGAGTGATTATTTCGCCGGGCCCAGGCATTTTGAGCTTCATGTACCTGTAATGGGGTACGGCTTGGAAAATTGTGAATGCCTCTCGTCCTAATATAGCGTGATATCCGCTGTTGAATGGGACCACTTGGAACGTGACTTCTTCGGATCTGTAATTGTCCGGTGAGCCGAACACCACATCGAGTGTGATTTTTCCGGTGCAGCGCGCTTCCCGGCTAGGGATTATTCCTCTGAAGGTTGTGCTGCTTCGCTCAATACGGCTCCAGTCTATTTCCATTTTTTGAAGAGTTTCCTCGTAGATGAGGTTTAATCCGCTGCCACCATCCATGAGGACCTTTGTAAGTCGAAAGCCGTCCACTATTGGACTAAGTACCAGTGCGGCTGGTGCTCGGGCTGTTCGGAATTTAGGTTCATCGCTGGCGTTGAAGGTGATGGTTGTGTTGCTCCATGGATTTGTTGTCGCTACTTGGTAGACTTCGGCGAGGCTGCGGATTGTTCATTTTCGCATATTATTTGATGCGAAAGTCTCGAAGACTGTTGATACCATACCGGTATTGTTGGAGTGGTTATCCGGGGCTAGAAGCTCCTCGCCACTTTTGGCCACCTGCCGTAATATCCAACATGCTCGAAGGCTATGTGTTGGGACAGCGCCTTCTGTACTGTGAATTTTACAGGGTCCGCTAAGCCACCCCTCCAGTACGGTTCTGTGCCCTCTATGGGGTTTTTGCTTTTTGGTTTTTGTATCTGGGGCCTGAGTGTAATGCACCCTTTTGTTGCGGGCTAGGGTTATATTCGGGGCCGGATTGTCCCAAAACTTATTTTCGGTTTTCCGGAAACTCTCAATCGCACAGTACTTTCGTACTATGGACGCCAGGTCGGCGAAGCGTGTAATTTCGCGACGGCTGACAGCGTTCAAGATTCCCTCGTCCATGCAATTATTTTAAAAAATTCAGATTGCGTTTTCCTCTCGGCAGTCCTTTATCCTGTCCATAACCAGGAGGAATCTGGCCCAGTAGTGATGTACTGTTTCGGCGGGCTCTTGCCGGATTAGAGATAGATTGCATATGTCTGGGCGGGTGGGTGGAATAAAGTCCGGAACCCTACCCATCTCAAGGCTTGAAGGCCGTGAAGTTTCCAAATTTGGAAGTTTGGATTGCTGGACGTTGTCCAACGAGTCCGGTCCGATGCCTGACTTTAAGTTCAGCGCTTGATCGAAGTCCGTCCCTCCGCGGAAATCCGGCATGGAGGGTTCGGGAGCCCAGACATGACTAGTTTTCAATACAGGAGAAGAGTCGCTGCATTGTTCCTCTACCACTGCAACGTGGTGGGTGACCTGGGGAGAGTTAATCTCTCTCAGATCGGTTTTAAGCCCAATCTGATTGTAGTCCGTAGCGACTCCCAGGGCGGCGATGCGATCCAAGAGCTCATTGACAAACGAGAGCTCTATTGGATCCAGCCGCTCGGCAAGTTCCGAGCTGACGTGAAGATTGCTTTTGACGACTTGAGAAGTCATTGTCGAAGCAGTGGCCGGACAAGCGGTCATAAGAAAACCACCTAGCCGAATAGTTTGGCCGGCGGCCAAGGCCCCTTTGGCGAAAATACCATCCTTGAAGACGGGCGGAGGCATCCTTCCTATCGGCGACAGCACAGAGGAGCTCTCAATGAAAGCACCAATGTCGGTGTCAAAACCGGCGGATCTCGGGTAGGGGGTCCTGAACTGTGCGTCTAGGCGGATGGTAACAGGAGACAAGGGACACGATGTTTTACCCAGGTTCGGACCCTCTTGATGGAGGTAAAACCCTACGTCATGCTTGATTAATATTGATGATATGGGTAGTACAAGAGTGGATCTACCACGAGATCAAGGAGGCTAAACCCTAGAAGCTAGCCTATGGTATGATTGTTGTAATGGAGGTTATGTCCTACGGACTAAAGCCCTCCGGTTTATATTGACACCGGAGAGGGCTAGGGTTACACAAAGTCGGTTACAATGGTAGGAGATCTACATATCCGTATCGCCAAGCTTGTCTTCCATGCCAAGGAAAGTCCCATCCGGACACGGGACGGAGTCTTCAATCTTGTATCTTCGTAGTCTTGGAGTCCGGCGGACGATGATAGTCCGGCTGTCCGGACACCCCCTAGTCCAGGACTCCCTCAACGAGTATATAACAATGCATGGTCTGGTAGTTACCTTGAAGAATTTGTCTGTGAGGACAGAACACGATTACATAACATGCATGACATGGTAGTTTCCTGTGAAGAATTGATTGCGAGATAACATGAGTATAACCATGCATGGCACTTCTATATTTTCGAACCCAATATACATTTCTCTGTATTTTCCTTCCAGTTCCAACAGGGACATATCAATGTTGTTTCTTGCATTATCCTACTCATACTCTTCACAATGCTGATCTTACATTAACAACGCGTGTCCTTTTTGATATGATGCAGTGTCCCTACAGTTACTGCCCTTTGTAATCACACCACCTTTGCTAAAAATAGGGAAGCACAACTGGTTCCTCGCTCGATCAGACGACGGCAAAAGACTGATGATCATTCGGACACATGAGCCGAAAAAGTTATATTGCAAAAACCCCACTGTATACAAGCACCGTGTAATACGTGAGTATCCGGACAGTGGCTGTTATGTCTATGAGCAGGATACCAGCTTGTTGGGGCCTTTAGGATTTTTTAGTTGGAGGCGGGTAAACAGCCTTGGTTCACACTCTCTGTTTCTCGGACTCAATTATTCGATTAACCAGGAGATCACCGTTGGCAAGGACCTTGATGGAAGAGAGGCTTTGTTTGCTACGGAAAACTGTGTCTACACATCGAGCCCTAGGAGTTCGGGAGCAAACTCCCCTGACTGTCAACGATACAGCCTGCAGCCAAAAGAAGGTGAGAATGACAAAGGCATCCGGATTAACTTTGATCCTTGGATGTCTCAATTACGACAGGCAGTGATGTGGTTCAAGCCTTCAGGTTGATAGGTAATTGGGCTGTTGCATCGAAAGGGTGGAGTACTGGTGTCTCCAGATCACTGGTCGCTGAAGCGGGGCTGCAAATTATGATGGTGTTGGATCATCTCTTCGAATGACTTTGTTTTCTTTGCTGCTGGTTCTGGATGGGTAGTTCTTTCTTTTGTTATGCATATTCCTTGTCATTTGGTCCTCGTATATGTCACTCTTACTATTTAATAGTTGCTTCTGTTTAAAATGTCATTCTCATCTGGATCACGAGAGTCTGAGTGCCGCAGATGGGTACGTTTTGGTGGTGTAGCAAGACTTCTTATGAACTATCATGTCTTGTTGTTTATGTCAGTAGTAGTCACTAGTCAGTGTTTGAATGTTGTATATATCGTTGTTTCGAACTATTTATTGTCTCGAACTACTGATGGGCTAAATGAGGGCATCACCATTCTCCAGTGTTCAGAGTATATCTCCTTTTTTCAAGTTATATAATTTGAGCTCAGTGTCTTTTCGATGATGTACACTTGTTTGGGCCAGTGAGGTGTCGTTGAATATGGGCCGAGTAGTAACGCAATGCCAAACAGGTCAATTATGACTCTCAGGCCGGGCTCTCAAAAGATCCTGAAAAATAAAGGTCGGGATCCCCAAAAATGAAAGAATAAGGACTCTTAGGCCGACATGT
Organism: Triticum timopheevii; assembly: GCA_963921465.1. NCBI lineage: Eukaryota > Viridiplantae > Streptophyta > Magnoliopsida > Poales > Poaceae > Triticum > Triticum timopheevii. The sequence continues at coordinate 361,914,320 of OY997274.1, read as the reverse complement.
GGGCGCCACCGGTTTTTTCGTGCGCTTGCGCGCCGAGAGCATATTGGCGCGTGCTCAAAATTCATGCTACCTTTTGATCCCCAGTCTCCCGCCCCCCTCTGGAATCTTGATTCCTACCCCAGTTTCCCCAAATCCCCCTCATGTACTCCCTGTACTCAAGCGCACTATCATGTCGCCGGTCAACAAGGATCTCCGAGCTGGAGATCCTGAGGTCCGCCCTGCCTTCGGTCGCTGCATGATGTCGCTCAACAGTGGCATGGCGGTGCTTGACGACCAGTTTGCCGGCAAAGTGCTGATGGTAACCATCAACGACGATCGGCCTCCCCTCTCGTCGGACGACCTTGTCAAAGCTCTTGGCATTGCGCATGGCATCCAAATAAGTGACTTGCTTGTCGAAGTCTGTCCGCCACCGGCTAATTTCTTCGTCAGGTTCCGGACAACTTTCAACTGTAGTCGTGTGTTTGAATCTTCCTGGCTTTTGTTCTACGATGGCGCGCTGGTGAGATTTGATCGGTGGCACCCAGGATGGGGCTCGTGCCCTCTGAGCTTGAGTTTTTAACAAAGCTTACCTTCCACGGCATGCCTCGACGTGCTTGGAATAGCGAGTCCATGAATGAGCTTATCAACGACCTTGGAGGTGAGCTCGTAAGTATGTTTGTTCCTCCAGACAGCTGGGCTCTAACGGTTATGGCATGGATGAAGAAGCCATCCACCATAACGAAGGTGATTGGTGTTGAGATACCGGTGCAGGAACCGGGGTAGTACTATTCGTCGCCACCAAGGCCGCCGCGGACCACGTTAGGGATGTACCTGTATCAAGTGTTCGTGCATGTCAAAGAAGTGGTCAATCCATCAATCGAAATCCTGCCGCCGCCGCTGGTGCCAGGGTCTGTCGACGACGTCCATTACAGGAGTCAACGTCAGACTTTCCCTGTGTTGCTCGGAATGATGGATGGCACAGGGCCTACTCCAACGCGCGGCGGAGGCCACTGCTTATTTGGGAGAAGAGGCAGGGCTGGCTGCCTGGATGTGCTCTAATTTGAGGTCACAACTGAACCTTGTCAGATACTAGTTAAATCCAAGCTATGGGTGTGAAGCACTGATATGACAGTACATTTGATTATGACCTGTTCGAATTTTGTACCTGAACTTTTTTTAGAAAGGGTTGTACGTCAACTTAATGTGCTAGCAGAACTTATTGTTTTGTCTGTCTGTTTTCTTTGCACAACATTTAAGATATTTCCTCGTTATTGATAAAGACGATGAACCGTTATGTACGACTTTGTTGGTTTCAACATAGCCCTACCCGTAGCGATCCACTGCTTCCATCCTGATTGTGCCGCCTGCGTGAATTTTTTTTATGCAAGTTCAGTGTGCTATGATGTTCTATATGATTGTGTCAACTATGTAAGTTTTTACTGAATATCAGCAATGCATATGGCTGAAAGATGTATTTACAAGCATCGACCAATGGGTCTCTCTCTCTCTCTCTCTCTCTCTCACACACACACACACACACACAGACACACACACACACACGCACACACGCACACACGCACAAGTGGGACCCGTTGAATTATTTATTTGCTCGTGACAGCTTTTAATTAGGTTCCACTATAATCTAATTTTTTCTTAAGTTATTAATTGAGCTCAGTGACTTCAAAAAGTTGTACAGAAGCCTTGTTTGGCCCTTTCCGGCGTCGCTGAATGTGGGCTGAGTAGCCATGTTAGGTTGTACTGTACTACACAGGCCTTTTTTTCAACATCAGCAATGCAACTGGGCCGATAGTTGTATACAATATCCGGGTCAACTTTTTATTCTCTGCCCCGCTGGGCTGCAAACTTTCCTAGGAGGTATGCATTAGGCTTAACAAGAAAATGGACTTTAAGAAATAATAAATGGGATGTAATTATAATAACAGGGCAGTAACTATGCACCAAAGGCGTAATTAGTTTAAAAAATATTATTTTTGGAATTTGAAAATTTTAATTTCATTACTTTTTGCGCGCGCAATATTTCGTTGGATTTTAACGTAATGCAATTTTATTTTGAAATTATACTTAACCCGACTAGAAATTTCGGATAAAAATATTTTGGATCCCATCAAAATGTGGGAATTTTTTTTGAATTCTGTCTTGAGCGATTGTTTGAAATTATTAATCGTTGTCCTAGCTAGAAGTTGGGCTGTACTTTTAACAAACTGTAAATGGGTTGTAGTAAATTCCATTAGAATTAAAAAATGGGTTGTACATTCTTACAAATCGCAAATGGGCTATATGTTCTCTGCCAAATCCGAGCTGTGGGCCTACTAAGTTGACGCCTAGCATGGGCTTTGTCAACTTAGTCAATATAAACGATTCTAGCTGCAGTGATCGTACGATGTCCATCCAACGGCTGTAGTGCTTCTTCAACCTCTGGTCTTCTTGCTCTAGCCACCCAAAGCAGCATCGGTCGTGCCGCATGCTCCTGCCTCCCGTGGCCGGCTGTGATGCCGTGGAGGCCTCACCGCCCCGTACTACTCCCACCACTGGCCAGGCCATCCCTCTACTCATCCACACCCCATGTTATTCTGCAGCGACGGCAGCCTCACACCACAGCCGAACCAGTGAACCCTCGTACTCCTCTCCGCGCGGGCTTCCGCTGCTGCGTCTTCCCCGGCTCCGCGTCGTCCCCTTCCTAGGCTTCGCCATCGTCCATCGCCCTGGTGCTCTCGGCATGGCGTGGTCAACATGGTCAATGACCGACTTCCATCAGAAGAGTACTGTACGTGGAGAGGCTGACAGCTGGGTCCACGACGACCACAAGGAAGTGCCTCCTTATTACGCACAAAATAATTATTCCTCCAACTGATAGCAGGGACCCACCAGACGGGTCACCTTATTTCGTGAAAAAAAGGTTCCCCCCTGACTGCTGGGACCCACCGGACGGGCCACCGTATTTCGTGAAAAAAACGTTCTCCCCGCTGTCAGCTCGGATCCACCGGAAGTGCCTCCTTATTACGCACAAAAAAATGAATACTTCCCGTGCTAGCTGTGATCCACCTTAGTGGGAGGCTGACTTGTGGGCCTACTAAGTTGACGGGCATGGAAGGCTTTGTCAACTTAGTCAATATGAATGATTCTAGCTCGAGTGATCGTACAATGTCCATCCAACGGTCGTAGTGCTTCTTCAACCTCCGGTCTTCTTGCTCCAGCCGCCCAAAGTCGCGCCGGTCGTGCCGCATGCTCCTGCCTCCCGTGGTCGGCTGTGCTGCCGTGGAGGCCTCACCGCCCCCTACTATTCCCACCACTGGCCAGGCCCTGCGCCGATGGCAGCCTCACACCACAGCCGAACTAGTGAAACCTCGTACTCCTCTCCGCGCGGGCTTCCACTGCCGCGTCTTCCCCGGCTCCACATCATCCCCTTCCTAGGCCTTGCCGTCGTCCACCGCCCTGGTGCTCTCGGCGCAGCGTGGTCAACATGGTCAAGGAACGACTTCCATCGGACATGGATTGTACATGGAGAGGCTGACAGCTGGGTCCACGGCCGCAGCAAGGAAGTGCCTCCTTATTACGCGAAAAATAATGATTCCTCCACCTGACAGCAGGGACCCACCGGACGGGCCACCATATTTCACGAAGAAAATGTTTCCCCCCTGACTGCTGGGACCTACCAGCTACATCTTCGCATGCAAGGAAGTGCGTCCATATTACGGGCAAAAAATGATTCGCCCCCTGACTGCTGGGACCCACCACGCACATCTTCGCACGCAAGGAAGTGCGTCTGGGCAAAAAAAAAGATTCGCCCCCCTGACTGCTGGGACCCACCAGCTACATCTTCACACGCAAGGAATTGCCTGACAGTCGGGACCCACCTCGTCGAAGCGTATGTAGTGTTGTCATTCTGGTCGCGAACGTGTACGTACATACTGGTCGATGTAGAGGCGCACACGTGTCGTAGTAGAGGCGCGCGCGTAGCATGTACACGTACGTACAATGGCCAGGGTGCAAGAAAGTAAATATGGACACGTACGTACATACGGGCGGGGTCTCGAACACCTACTTGCGCATACGTACGGCCAAGGCTCGTGTACATGGCTGGGTCGGAACGGAGAAACAGCGTCGTCATCGTGTTCATGGGGAGCCAACCGGCTGGGTCAGAACGGAATGCGTCGTCGTGTTCATCGGGAGGGCTTGGACGGAACAGGCGATGGAAACGAGGCCTGGCGTACCGCAGAACGGAGGAAACGGCCTTGTGTTCGACCGGCCACGTTCGAAAGGGGATCCTATTCATTGGGAGGGATCTGGCATACCGCACAATGGAGGAAACGGACTTGTGTTGGACTTCCTACGGTGGAAATGGGGTCCTGTTGATCGGGAGGGGTGTGGCGTACCACAAAACAGACGAAACGGACTTGTGTTGGAGCACTACGGTCGAAACGGGGGTCCTGTTCTTCGGGAGGGGTGTGGCGTACCGCAAAACGGGACTCCACGGGATACTGTTCATCTCCACCGTCGACCTCCTCCATCCTCCACAGGCTACTGTTCATCCACCGTCGACCTCCTCCAGCCTCCACCTATGACTGTTCATCCACGGGCTCCTGTTCATCTAGCCTCCACCACGCGCTACTCCACCAGCTACTGTTCAACCACCCCTCTCCACGGGCTCCTGTTCATCCACCCCTCCATAGGCTACTGTTCATCCACCCCTCCACCATCTACTTTTCATCCAGCCCTCCACGTGGTCGTCCTGTTCATCCAGCCCTCCACGGGGTCCTGTTCATCCAGCCCCAACCGGCTCGATCGATCGGGGTCCTTTTCATCCAGAGGCAACGCCACGGGGTCCTGTTCATCCCCCCCCCCCCACCGCTCACTATTCATCCACCCCCCCCCCCCCCCCCGCAACACTAACTGTTCATCCAGAGGCAGCATCGATCGGCTTTAGTTAGCAGCAGCAGCGAAGGAATCGCTCGATTGAGTTCAGTTAACAGCCATCGATCGACCATTCGGGTTCAGTAACGCGTAACCTGCGGTGCAATCGCTCGGGTTCGGTTAGAGCCCAATGCCTCGCTCGGGTTCAGTTAGAGCCAACGCCTCGCACACACGTGCGTACGTGTACGAGAGAAACGTGCATCGCTCGGCCCCCGACCACCCACCGTAACCGGGAACTCCCCGAAATTTTCCTCGCCCTTGCTTCTACCACAGTTTTTTCCGTCATGGACGGCCCAAAGAATGTCATGCAGCTGCGTCTCCGGCCCGCCCAGGACGAAAATCCCATTTTGTATCATGATTTTTTGTCATAGAAGTAGGAGCCCACCACATCTATGATGATACTGGGTTTTGTCACAATTATCGTCATAGAAGTGTCATAAGTATGACAGAAAAAATTCGTTCGGCCCATAATGTCACGGATGTGTCTTTTTTTTGTAGTGTGTGTGGAGGATATATATACCCCTCCAACCTCTCCTCATTCGTGAGGGAAGCCATCAGAATGTGCCTACACTTCCACTACTCATTTTCTGAGAGAGAGCCACCTACTCATGTGTCGAGACCAAGATATTCCAATCCAACCATATGAATCTTGATCTCTAGCCTTCCTCAAGTTGCTTTCCACTCAAATCATCTTTCCACCAAATCCTATCTTATGAGAGTGAGTTGAGTGTTGGGGAGACTATCATTTGAAGCATAAGAGCAAGGAGTTCATCATCAACACACCATCTATTACCTTTTGGAGAGTGCTGTCTCCTAGATTGGTTAGGTATCACTTGCACTAGTGCAGAACCGGGCTTTAGGGCCGGTTCGTAACGGCCTTTAGTGCCGGTTTGGCAACCGGCACTAAAGAGTGGGGACTAGACCCCCCCCCCTTTAGTACCAGTTCGTCACGAACATGCGCTAAAGTGCCACCACGTGGCACGAGCCAGGCCCGGGTGCGTGTAGGACATCAGTACCGGTTGGTAACACCAACCGGTACTAAATGTTTGGGCATATTTTGTTTTTTTATTTTTCCTTTAATTTTGTGTTTTCAATTTAATTTAGTGATTGTTTTACATTATAATGAGTTGTTAAATCATTAGGTGAAAGTACCGCAGATTAGTTTTGACTGGATGCATATGTGGATCCTAGCTAAGTGATCAAGTATATGCCATATCCATATTATACTTGATCACTTAGCTAGGATCCATCCAGCTGAAAGTAATCTGCGGATTCTTTCATAAATGATATAATAACTCATCATTATCATATTAATATAAAAAATCTTGCATCATATCATCAACATCAGTATACTAGCTAGCTAAAAATCATCATAGTCGTCATTACCACTATTTAATCATCATATTCACTACCGCTATCTAATCACCACCAACACTAGCTTAAAGAAGAAACATTCACTTGTACCAGAAGCAAAGATATCATCGAGTTCAACATGGTCATGATATTATAAGCGTTCATAACACCACAAAAGCAAATCACTCTTTGAGATTAAGTTCAGGACGAAGAACACAGACATGAGAGGACAAGTACTAAGAGCATGAACTAGCTAAATCACTCCTGCTGCTCTCTCTCAGATAAAATAGCATAGAACATGTATAGCTCTCCTGATTCATCATACTAGAGCATGCAGATGAACCTGTCTCCTAATCGTGGGCTGCGCTTCTCATTGCTGCCCCCTAGTACTTCTCTGCAATCGTTAACAATTTTGCTCCAATCTTTCACTATTAAGCATTCATCGCTTCTAGAAATCCTGAATGCACTCATGTGCAATGTAGGATATCTTGGCCGTAAGCTAACAATTGACATGCGACCTTTAGTCTAGATCCACTGAGGCACAACTTTCATCGGGAGTCCCTATTGAAGAACATCGTATAGTAATTAATATACTTAGCAATGAAAGTTTAGCAAAAAAAAATTATGTATGCAAAAGATGCACTGAGGACAAATAGTAAAAAATCTTACCATCATTCCTAAATAGATGTGACCGTAGTTCAATACGTTCACTATTGGTCGCACGTTTTGGAGTACTAACATTTCTAAGTGCAGGAAGAAAATTTGTCTTGACAGTATGAAGATCCTCAAGCCATGAAACATAATGACTTATCTCCTCGCAGTTTAGTTCAGCTCCGGGACAGTAGTAGGTCCTGTCTACCAAGCTCCGGACATGTTTGCTTGAATGGAAATAAGTTGTCAATAGAAATTAGTTGTCAACTATTTTTGAATAAACAATATCAAAGACATAAATATGGTTGAGAAGAACTCACATAATGGTAGAACTGGAGGCGTCTGCACATCGACCCAGATGTCTCTATTACCTTCAATATCATCTTCCGGACGAATATCAAAGGTGATAACCATATCAGGCTCAAATGCATAAGCCTTGCATAGTGCTTGCCAAGTTTTGCATTCAAAATAGGTGTACGTGTCTGCAGTGTATACATTGACGTTGAAAGTATAACCATGCTCAGTTTTCAGGTAAACTCTCTTTACCTCCATAGTTTCCATAGCATTGAAACCTATCTTATCTAAGACAAAAATTCTTGCATGGCAGGGGATGCGCTAGTAGAATAGTGAGAATTAAAAATTATAAATTGAAGCAAATGAAGCATATATAAGTCATGCTTAATCACGAAAAAAGACTTGTCGTTGTGACTTACTGTATCAAATTCGAATGTCTCATCCAGCTTGATGCTGAATCACCTATCATTAACAAGGAAATTTCTGTCGCACAGGCCATGCTGGTCTTCACATTATTCGCACATAATGAAAATCTTTTTCGTCGTCAGACGACATTTCCTATGTTCATATAGGTGAAACATTAAACACTTACTAATTCTATTAATTCAACTAATTCAACTACTTCTATTAATTCAACTAGTTCTGTTAATTCAACTAATTCAAGTAAGCATTTACTAAAAATAAACTTGTTCTATTAATTTTCTTACTAAAATAAGCTAGTTCTATTAATTTAACTAGGAATTTACTAAAAACAAACTACTTCTATTAATTTACTTACTAAAAGATATAAAGTAGCTATATATAGTAATATTATAATTAGATCATCAAATCTCATATACCTAAATTTTATTACTAAAAATAAACTAGTTCTATTAATTCAACTAGTTAAACTAAGCATTTACTAAAAATAAACTAGTTACATTAATTAAACTAGTTCAAATAATCTCATATACCTAAATTTTCTTACTAAAAATAAACTAGTTCTATTAATTCAACTAGTTCAACTAAGCATTTACTAAAAATAAACTAGTTATATTAATTCAACTAGTTCAAATAATCTCATATACCTAAATTTTCTTACTAAAAATAAACTAGTTCTATTAATTCAACTAGTTCAACTAAGCATTTACTAAAAATAAACTAGTTATATTAATTCAGCTAGTTAAAATAATCTCATATACCTAAATTTTCTCACTAAAAATAAACTAGTTCTATTAATTCAACTAGTTCAACTACACATTTACTAAAAATAAACTAGTTATATTAATTCAACTAGTTCAAATAATCTCATATACCTAAATTTTCTTACTAAAAATAAATTAGTTCTATTAATTTTCTTACAAAAATAAACTAGTTATATTAACTCAACTAGTTCAAATCTCATATATATACCTAATTAATATTTAGCTAATTCATCTAGCTAACAATTGACATTAATATTTAACAACTTTTCTATCTAATTCATCTAACATTAACATTCTAACATTCTTATCTACGAAATTCATCTAACATTAATCTAAACAATAGAAAACAGAAAATAAGTAAAAAAAATATGTGTGTGTGTGTAGTACTGTGTGTAGTGTGTGTGTGTGTGTAGTGTGTGTGTGTATGTGTGTGTGTGTGTAGTATTGTGTGTGTGTATATATATGTGTGTGTAGTGTGTGTGTGTGTGTGTGTGTGTATGTGTGTGTGTGTGTGTGCGAGCGGGGGGGGGGGGGGGGGGGGCGTATGGGCGGCGGCGCGAGACGGTCACGCGACGGTGACTGCGTGACGATGGGCGGCGGGCCGGGGGCGATAGATGGCGCGATCGAGATGGCTACGTAGTATGGGGCGGCGGCGCGAGATGGCGACGACGGGGAAAGCGACGACGGGCGGCGGGGGCGGCGAGGGCGGCGGAGGCGACGGCGCGGCGGCGGCGGCGATGTCGCGCGAGAAGTTGGAGAAGAAGTGGTCGATGAAACTGAATTTTTCGTAAGTGCCATATATATAGGAGGGGCCTTTAGTACAGGCTAGAGCCACCAACTGATACTAAAGGCCAATTTTGGCCAGGCCAAGCGGCGGGAAACGGCCGCCTTTAGTACCGGTTCATCACCCTAACCGGTACCAAAGGCCAACCCATTAGTACCGGTTGGAGCCACCAACTTGTACTAATAGTTGTGCGCTGCCACTCGCGGTGCACTATGTTTAGTCCCACCTCACAGAGCGAAGGGCAGCCGCACTGGTTTATAAACCCAGCCGCGACTGCTCCTTCGAACTCCTCTATATAGCAGTCTTCTGGGCCTAACTAGGGCGTGCTGCCCTGTAAGCGCGCCGGCCTTTCTGGGCCTGAATTTGCACACCTAGGTCTAGCAAGCCCACTGGGCACTGCCCCAACTATTTTTTATATAGTTTTTTTCTTTTCTGCATTATTTATTTTCTACTATTTATTTTTGAGTAATTTTTTATATAGTTTTTTCTTTTCTGCTTTATTTTTTTCTTCTATTTATTTCTGAGTAGTTTTTTTGCTGTATTTAGTTTCTTTGTGAATATTTTTGCTTTATATAGTTTTTTTCTTTTCTGCATTATTTATTTTATTCTATTTATTTTTGAGTAATTTTTTATATAGTTTTTTCTTTTCTGCTTTATTTTTTTTCTTCTATTTATTTCTGAGTAGTTTTTTTTTCTGTATTTAGTTTCTTTGTGAATATTTTTGCTTTAATTGCTTCGAATGCAGCATATTGCTTCATTTTGTTGTGATTTTCAATTTCACGGACATTTAGCTCTCTAAACAAATCGGTAAATGACTGAAAAACAACAAATGATGTCAGAACGTGTTGGAAATTGTTGACATCGCTTCGAATGCTCAATAATGCCGGCTCAAAAAAAGTCTAGAGTTCAAGTAAGTTTTGAAAAAATGAAGTTCCCATGTAACAGATGAGTTCTCGTCTGAAACCCTGATACTCCGAAAGAGATTGTCTAGTTTGTAAACGAAGTGCATCCAGTTTTTGCCGTGACCCTCTCTACTCTTTCGCACATGCTATGCGAGTGAAATGATGATACCTTCAACATTTTTAGAGTTTGTTTTGTAGTGATTTTCAATTACACGGTCATTTAGCTCTGATCTAAACAAATCGGTGACTGAAGAACAGGAAATGATGTCAGAACGTGTTGGAAATTGATGACGTCGCTTCGAATGCTGCATGCCGGCTCAAAAAAAGTCCGGAGTTCAAATAAGTTTAAAAAAATGAAGTGCCCGTGTAACAGATGAGTTCTCGTCCGGAACCCTGATACTCTGAAAGAGAGTGTCCAGTTTGTACACGAAGTGCGTCCAGTTTTTGCCATGACCCTCTCTGCTCTTTCGCACATGCTATGCGTGTGAAATGATGATACCATGCCAAGTTTCAACATTTTCAGAGTTCATTTTGTTGTGATTTACTGTTTCATGGTCATTTAGCTCTCTAAACAAATTGGTAAATGACTGAAAAACAACAAATGATGTCAGAACGTGTTTGATGACGTTGCTTCGAATGCTGCATAATGTCGGCTCAAAAAAAGTCTGGAGTTCAAATAAGTTTAAAAAAATGAAGTGCCCATGTAACAAATGAGTTCTCGTCTGAAACCCTGATACTCCGAAATAGATTGTCCAGTTTGTACACGAAGTGCGTCCAGTTTTTGCCGTGACCCTCTCTACTCTTTCGCACATGCTATGCAGGTGAAATGATGATACCTTCAACATTTTTAGGGTTTGTTTTGTAGTGATTTTCAATTTCTCGGTCATTTAGCTCTGATCTAAACAAATTTGTGACTGAAAAACAGCAAATGATGTCAGAACATGTTGGAAATTGATGACGTCACTTTGAATGCTGCATAATGCCGGCTCAAAAAAAGTCTGGAGTTCAAATAAGTTTAAAAAAATGAAGTGCCCGTGTAACAGATGAGTTCTCGTCCGAAACCCTGATACTCTGAAAGAGATTGTCCAGCTTGTACATGAAGTGCGTCCAGTTTTTGCCGTGACCCTCTCTACTCTTTCGCACATGCTATGCGGTGATGATACCATGCCAAGTTTCAACATTTTCAGAGTTCATTTTGTTGTGATTTACTGTTTCACGGTCATTTAGCTCTCTAAACAAATTGGTAAATGACTAAAAACAGCAAATGATGTCAGAACGTGTTGGAAATTGATGACGAATGCTGCATAATGCCGGCTCAAAAAAAGTTTGGAGTTCAAATAAGTTTAAAAAATGAAGTGCCCGTGTAACAGATGAGTTCTCGTCCGAAACCCTGATACTCCGAAATAGATTGTCCAGTTTGTACACGAAGTGCGTCCAGTTTTTGCTGTGACCCTCTCTACTCTTTCGCACATGCTATGCAGGTGAAATGATGATACCTTCAACATTTTTAGAGTTCGTTTTGTAGTGATTTTCAATTTCACGGTCATTTAGCTCTGATCTAAACAAATCGGTAACTGAAAAACAGCAAATGATGTCAGAACGTGTTGGAAATTGATGACGTCGCTTCGAATGATGCATAATGTCAGCTCAAAAAAAGTTTGGAGTTCAAATAAGTTTAAAAAAATGAAGTGCCCGTGTAACAGATGAGTTCTCATCCGAAACCCTGATACTCCGAAAGAGATTGTCCAGTTTGTACACGAAGTGCGTCCAGTTTTTGCCGTGACCATCTCTACTCTTTCGCACATGCTATGCGGGTGAAATTATGATACCATGCCAAGTTTCAACATTTTCAGAGTTCATTTTGTTGTGATTTACTGTTTCACGGTCATTTAGCTCTCTAAAAAAATTGGTAAATGACTGAAAAACAACAAATGATGTCCGAGCATGTTGGAAATTGATGACGTCGCTTCGAATGCTGCATAATGCCGGCTCAAAAAAGGCTGGAGTTCAAATAAGTTTTTAAAAATGAAGTGCCCATGTAACAATAAGTTCTCGTCCGAAACCCTGATACTCCAAAAGAGATTGTCCAGCTTGTACACGAAGTGCGTCCAGTTTTTGTCGTGACCCTCTCTACTCTTTCGCACATGCTATGCGGGTGAAATGATGATACCTTCAACATTTTTAGAGTTCGTTTTGTAGTGATTTTCAATTTCACGGTCATTTAGCTCTGATCTAAACAAATCGGTGACTGAAAAATAGCAAATGATGTTAGAACGTGTTGGAAATTGATGACGTCGCTTCGAATCCTGCATAATGCCGACTCAAGAAAAGTCTAGAGTTAAAATAAGTTAAAAAATGAAGTGCTCGTGTAACAGATGAGTTCTCGTCCGAAACCCTGATACTCCGAAAGAGATTGTCCAGTTTGTACACGAAATGCGTCCAATTTTGAAGTGAGTGGCGGCCGGTGGGGGAGGACCGGCGCGGGGGATTCAGGGGGAGACCGAGTGAGTGGAGAGAGTGACGGTGTAAACATGTAAAAATATACATAAAAAATTCATTGATTATCAATGATCTTTTTGTGTACAATCTGAATTGTCAATATGAGTCCTCAACGGTTTAGAAACCGGTGAAGACTCATATTGAGTCCACAAATTATACACATAAAGTTCAGTGAAGACCAAATGCTTGTGATAGTTTGAGAAGTAACATATTCAAGGTGGTAAAAATCTTGGTAGGGGAGCGAGGTGGGACTAAAAACAGCCTGCCACAACCTATTTACTACCGGTTCATTACACGAACCGGTACTAAAGCTGCTGGCTGGGCCTCAGCATCTATAGTACTGGTTAGTGGCATGAACCAGTACTAAAGGTCCACAATGAACCGGTACTAAAGATCACCTCCCGCCTAGCCATTTGAACCGGCACTAATGGACACATTAGTGCCGGCTCAAATGCAAACCGGGACTAATGTGTCTCACATTTGACCCTTTTTCTACTAGTGTTGGGAGCCTCCAACAAGATTGTGGAGTGAACCAAGGAGTTTGTAAGGGCAAGGAGATCGCCTACTTCGTGAAGATCTACCCTAGTGAGGCAAGTCCTTCGTGGGCGATGGCCATGGTGGGATAGACAAGGTTGCTTCTTCGTGGACCCTTCGTGGGTGGAGCCCTCAGTGGACTCGCACAACTGTTACCCTTTGTGGGTTGAAGTATCCATCAACATGGATGTACGATAGCACCACCTATCAGAACCACAACAAAAACTTCCGTGTCTCCAATTGCTTTTGCACTCTCCAATCCCATCCCTTCATTTTCTTGCAAGTTGCATGCTTTACTTTCCGTTGCTCATATACTCTTTGGATGCTCGTTTGATATGTATTATGAATGGTTAAACTTATGCTAAAACGCCACCCAAACTTGAAAAACTTAAAAACTGCCAACTTTGTTTGTTGAGGGTCTAATCACCCCCCCTCTAGACACATCTTCCCGATCCTTTAAATTGGTATTAGAGCTTTGGTCTCCATTGCTTTGGTTTAAACACCATTGGAGGAAGATGGATGAGTCTACTTTGGGGAGTCTTAGACATAGAGTGCCTATACTTGATGGAGATTACTTTCATGAGTGGAAAAAAGAGATGCTTGTGATTTTCAATTAATATCATTTGAACAAGTACATTACTAGCCCTTGTGCAGCTCATGTTGATCCTATGCATCCTACTCTTGATGAGTCAATTGACATGATTCGTAATCTTAGAACTGTTGATCTTATCACTAGAGGCTTGCCTAGAAACTTGATTGGTTGCTTGCCTACTCTTAAGTGTGCCTATACCACATGGAAATTTATTGAGGAACGATTTCCAAATTATTCCTTGCAAAATCTAGATGAAATTCTCCATAAGTCTATTGCCTTGTGTAAGATGAATTCCAATGATCCTAAGTTTGGTGATAGTCTATTTGAGCTTACAAATCTTATGCGTGCCAAAGGAGATGTTGGAATTATTAGCAATATTATTTCCGAAGCTGTCAGAATTCATGAAGAAGATCATTGTCAAACTCATTCTAATGAATCACCCTCTCTAGGAATTGATCCACCACATGACAATGTTGAACATGGATACTATGATGAGGATGATGATAGTGACTTTGATCTTGATGATGCAATGAGACACTTTGGTCTTATGGCAAATCTTTGGGGATACATGGCAGGAGGAAAGGAATGGGTTCTTGATAGTGGATGTACCAATCACATGACCAGAGATAAAGATATGTTTCGTGAGCTTGCTGAAAACGACAGCCCTTGAAAGTATGTCACTTTTGGTGATAACTCAAAGGGTAAGGTGGTTGGCTTTGGTAAGGTGGCCATCTCACATGATAGCTCCATACAAAATGTCATGGTCGTTGAATCCCTTGGCTATAATTTGCTTTCTGTTTCTAGACTAGCTGACTTTGGTTTCAATGTCCTTTTTACCGAAGTAGATTGCCAAGTGTTTCATAGAGATAATTATAAAATGGTCTTTACTGGCATACGCAAAGGTGATCTATATATTGTTGATTTCACTAAAAAGGCTCAACCTAGAACTTGCTTAATTGCTAAATCCTCTAAAGGTTGGTTGTGGCATAGACGGTTAGTTCATGTGGGCATACGATACCTTGGCAAGCTTATTAAAGGTGATCATATCCTTTGTGTTAAAGATGTCATATTTGATAAGGATAGACTTTGTAGTGCTTGTCAAGAAGATATACAGGTGGCCGCTCGAGCTACTTCACATGGACCTTTTTGGTCCCAACGCTTACAAAAGTCTCGGTGGAAATTCTTTTGGTCTAGTTATAGTTGATGATTTTTCAAGATTTACGTGGGTGTTCTTTCTCAATGATAAATCGCAGGTCCAAAAGATCTTCAAAAACTTCCCTAGGAAGGCCCAAAATCAATTTGAAGTGAAGATTAAGAAGGTTCGCAATGACAACGGAATGGAGTTTCAAGAACGCAAATGTGGACACCTTTCTTGACGAAGAAGGGATTTCACATGAGTTCTCGGCTACGTACACACCTCAACAAAATGGAGTTGTTGAGAGGAAGAACTAGACGCTCATCAAAATGGCAAGAACGATGCTTGATGAGTACAAGACACCAAAGCACTTTTGGGCAGAAGCGGTTGAGACAGCTTGTCATGCGACAAATCGCTTGTATCTTCACAAGCTACTCGGCAATACGGCATACGAGCTCCTCACCGGTAACAAACCCCAAGTTGGATACTTTCGAGTATTCGGCTCAAAGTGCTACATTCTTGATAAGCATCGTTGTTCTAAATTTGCTCCAAATCTCATGAGGGATTCCTACTTGGTTATGGCTCAAACTCTCACACATGCCATGTCTACAACAATTTCACCCAAAAGGTTGAAGAGACGGTAGATGTGAAGTTTGATGAATCTAACAGCTCGCAAGTAGAGCAATTGGCAATTGATGTAGGAGATAAAGATCCTTCGGAAGCAATCCAAGACTTGTCTATTGGCAAGGTTCGTCCAAGGGAGGTGAAGGAGAGTACCTCGTCAGTTCAAGTGGAAGCTTCTACCTCATGACAAGGTGAACCAAGAGTTGACATGGAAGCAACCACAAGTGGGACACACCAAGATGAAGAAAACGAGGAAGTACACCAAGATAAACCTCATCAACCTCCTTCTCCACCATGACGAGAGAATGACAACGTCAACAATGATGAAGGCCAAGAATAAGAACGAGATGATGAAGAAGATGTTCCACCCCGATCAAAGCAAAAGCTCTCACGAGTTCGAGCAAGAGTTGCTAGAGACCATCCCGTCGAGCAAATCTACAATGATATCCAAACCGGGAGAATCACTCGCTCTAAATCTCGTTTGGCAAACTTTTGTGAACATTATTCATTCATCTCTAGCATTGAACCTATGAAGGTTGAAGAAGCATTGGAATATCTGGATTGGATAAACGCCATGCACGAAGAACTACACAACTTTGAGAGAAACCAAGTGTGGACATTGGTCGAGAAGCCCGACAACAACCACAACATCATCGGTACCAAATGGGTGTTTCGCAACAAGCAAGATGAAGATGGACAAGTGGTCCGCAACAAAGCACGTCTCGTCGCCCAGGGCTATACTCAAGTCGAAGGTATGGACTATGGTGACACATATGCCCCCGTTGCTAGACTTGAGTCCAGTCGCATCTTACTTGCCTATGCTAATCACCATGATATCACCTAATACCAAATGGACATTAAAAGTGCTTTTCTAAATGGTGAAATTGAGGAGGAAGTTTATGTCAAACAACCTCCCGGCTTTGTTAATCCTAAGGAACCCAATCATGTTTACAAGCTTCACAAAGCTCTTTATGGTCTTAAACAAGCTCCTAGAGCATGGTATAAATGCTTGACCAAGTTCCTTATTGAAAAAGGCTTTGAGATTGGAAAAATTGATTCTACTCTTTTCACTAAAAGGGTTAATGGAGAATTATTTGTGTGCCAAATTTATGTTGATGATATTACATTTGGATCAACTAACCCTCATTTTAGTGAGAAGTTTGGGAAGCTTATGTCAGAGAAGTTTGAGATGTCTATGATGAGTGAACTCAAGTTCTTTCTTGGTTCGCAAATCAATCAAACTAAAGAAGGCACCTTCGTCTCTCAAATAAAGTACACCAAAGACTTGTTCAAGAAGTTCAATATGCAAGAATGCAAAGGTATGAGTACACCCATGCCTACTAGTGGCCATCTTGACTTGACCAAAGATGGTGAACCCATTGATTAAAAGGTTTATCGCTCTGTGATTGGTTCATTATTATATCTATGTGCCTCTCATCCTGATATCACGCTAAGTGTGTGCATGTGTGCACGATATCAACCGGCCCCTAAAGAATGTCATCTTAAGGCCGTGAAAAGGACAGCGAGATACTTAATTCATACACCAAACTTTGGCATTTGGTATCCAAAGAGGGCCTCTTTCAATCTTGTTGGCTACTCCGACTCGGACTATGCCGGTGACAAGGTTGATAGAAAGTCCACTTCGGGTACTTGTCAATTTCTTGGTAGATCTCTTGTGTCTTGGTCCTCCAAGAAACAAAACTTGGTATCCTTATCCACCGCCGAAGCGGAATACATTGCCGCTAGTTCATGTTTTGCTCAATTACTTTGGATGACCCAAACTCTTAAAATTATGGGATATATGTGAAACATGTTCCTTTGCTTTGTGACAATGAAAGTGCTATTAAAATTTCTCACGATCCCGTGCAACACTCTCGAACACATTGAAGTTCGTCATCATTTCATTCGAGATCATGTTGCTAAGGGTGGTATTAACCTTAAGCATGTTCACACCAACAAGCAATTGGCAGATATATTCACTAAACCACTTGATGAGAAAGTGTTTTGCAGGTTGAGAGGTGAATTGAACATCACTGATGCCTCAAACTTGGAGTAGGAACTCCATGTGGATACATGCAAGACATGAGTCTATGACTAATCCTTGATATTTCTCTCATGATGATGATCATATATCTTGGATACATTTGCACACTTGCATGTTATCTAACACATGTAGGTACTTGGATGGATCTAAATCTATGAGATTGCAACTCATTCATATCTTGAGCAATCTCTACATCACCAAGTCTGTACTTTATGGTGGTTGAAGACAAGGAAGCATGAAACCCTTCAAATATATCCTTTGACATATTCCTATACCAAATTTCATGATTGTCATTTTGGATACACAAGTGCTTTTCCTTGCAAATCTAATCCACGTACGTAGATGAACTCCAATTACAAGTGGTGCTCCAAATGAACTACACCAACGTTGAGCATCCCACACAAGTTCAACTACATGATCAAGTTCAACACCACCACCCAAGGTATGTTATTACATCTTAGAGAAGCTTTACCCCAAGACATGGGTCAAAGCAACTCAACAAGATGATAATACATCAAGATGCTTAAATGAAAAATGGCAACCCCATTTTGAGCTTAAATGATGAGTATGACCTATGATCAAGTGTCCCCACTTGACTCCTATGTCAATATACTCTAACATAGGTGACTTTGTCGCCGACCAATTCTAGATGAAGTTATCTAGTGTTTCTTCTTGTTCTTGCATTTTGTCTCATGCAAACTTAATCCCCATTCAAAAAAAAACTTCATCTAGACTTATTTTCTTTTTATTTCCATTCTGTGTTCCTCTGCATCCAATTCATTGCAAATCCTTTAGTTAATTCCCTGAAAATCCTTGTAAGACTTTCTTGCCTAGCGAGATGAGGTGACTAGTGTTTTCTATGTGATGAACTTGGACAAACTGATTTGCCTCTTTCGGTCAAACCAAAATTCTTCGGTGCCACCGAAGGAACCATCTCGGTTTAGCCGACTTCAACACTGAGAAATCACTCTGTCATTTGTATTCTGCACATTTGTTCCTACTCCACTTGATGATTCTTATCCTCTACCAGCATCATATTCCATGTGTTGCTTTGCTCTGTGACTCGAGGACCAAACCTATTTTGACTCACACTCCAGAAGACCCTTCATGGAAATTGATGTCAAAGGGGAGAGAGAGTTCACATCAAAGCTTAATTACTCCATCAGGGGAGAAAGCAACATGGGGAGAGAGATATTCTTTTAATAAAAAGAGACCCCCAGCTGCTTGGTATTTAAAGAGGAGAGAAGTCACATGTCTTTAGTGGGGAAAGACATGTTCATGTTGTTTGTGTGTTTGCTTTGCTGTGATTTTCTTTTCCTTATCTTCTCCCAATATCCATTATAAGATTCAAGGGGAGCAAGACATCTAAGGGAAGAAAATTTTAAAATTCATTGCATATGTTTACCTTTGGGGACATGTCTACACTCAATTAGAGTACCCAGTACTCACTCTCTACATGTCATCCCAATCTTGGTACTCTTGTGGTTTACTGCTCTTGCTCTGCTTAGTAGATGTTTCTGTGTTGTCTAAGCTTGTTTACTCAGGTTCATCTCTTCCAAAGCCAGTTCAAGACCACAAGGTAAGTATGCATCACATTCATGTGCATGAGGATCTCTTGCTGATGTACATATTGTTCGCAAGAAGGACTCATAAGCATGAAGGTATCCTTCCCATGATCACCATTTGCTCTGATCCATATAGCCAAGATACATGTAACTCTTTGCTTGCTCTGTCATGATTATGCAATCACATGATCCTATTTTTTTTGTATTTACATGATTGCATACATGTAGGGGGAGCCTATGCATGTTACATGTCTTTCCAAAGCTTTACTTGCCTTTGTTTATATCTTTATCTAAAGCTTTGATGTATGTTGTCATCAATTACCAAAAAGGGGGAGATTGAAAGCACAAGTGCTCCCTGGGTGATTTTGGTAATTAATGTCAACATATCTCTTGTTGGACCAGTACTTTTATCTAGTATATTTTAGATAATCCCAACAGTGGAGTGGCATGGACAAGAGGATGTGGAACCCCATCAAGATGCTAAGGATAAAGGATTGTCTCAAGCTCAAAGCTCAGGACTCTACATTTCCTATTTTAATGATCCAAGATCACATTGATTCCATAGGAAATCCAATACTATTAAAAGGGGATGAGGTGTTGTTGAATGGCTTGCTTGCTCAAAGTGCGAAGTGATTTGCTCCAAAGCCCTCAACCACCTTCTCATATCCACATCTGACCAAAACCAAAAGTCAAACTCGGCCCCATCAATTTGATCCATCCGGCGGCATCGAGTTCATTTGACATAACCACTGCCAGAAACCATAGTCTTTTCAGTTTCACCAATAGGGATCTCGGTCTCATTGATATGGGATTGCAAACTCTCGGTTTCCCTTCGTAACGTTTCAGTCTAACCGAGATAAGCGATCGGTCCCACCGAGTCTGCAATGCAAACTCTCTGTTTCCTTTTCATAACACTTCGGTCCCATCGAGACGAGCGAATAGGTCCCACCGAGTTTGCCTAACCAACTCTCTGGTTAGCTTATTACCAAAGTCGGTCCAACCGAGTTTGAGTAATCGGTCCAACCGAGATTACATTATGCCCCAACCCTAATGATATTGTAGCGACCATACCTCAAACAGTCTGATTTCTGTGCATCAGTGTCATCCCTAGAGTACTTGAAGGGTTTATAATAGAGTTTCAATCACACACTTATTACATCAAATGTCTCAAAAGAGAACTTATTACAATAAATATGGCTTAAGGCCATCTAAAGTGGATAACAGCGGAAGGCTTGGAAGATAAAGTGAGTCCATCAACTCCAACGGCATCACTGAGTGAAAGACAACGACCTATGGCACCTTACTTGTCGTCTGAAAAGTCTGCAACATGAATGTTGCAGCCTGAAATGGGCCAGCACATGGAATATGCTGGGAATGTATCACAAGAGAGTAATGAACAGAATAAATGTTATCACTACATGCATATATGGCTGGTGGAAAGCTCTATGGTTACGGTTTTGCATAAAGCCAATTTTTCCCTACAACAAAGGAATAAATTTTATTTAACTATCATGGTGGTTGTTAAACGTTGAGAACGTTCCTTCAACTCAATTCCAATTAATCATCATCATTAAACCCAATCAACTTAATTTAAGAGTGATGAGATCAACATGATAATCCAAGAACCAGATACTCAAGATGTCCATAACCGGGGACACGGCTAACCATGATTAGTTTGTACACTCTGCAAAGGTTTGCGCACCTTTCCCCACAATACTCAAATCCATGGTCGGAGAATCGAGACACAGTCTTTCTGAAACAATAACTCTTTACTCTGGGTGGACAGTTACACCTACTTTCCCCTACATCTGCTAGCCCACCACTGAAAGAGGTCTTGCAACTTACTCAACTATGCTAGAGCCCATAATAGCTTGTGGCTGCACACGGAAGTTTCTAGCATGAATAATCTTATGATCACTTTGAGCTTGGGTGGCGGACCGTAGGATGATCACACGGGTACTCCGGGATATCCTAGGACAACACTGGATTGTCCAGGTGCCCTGACAACCACTGGGTACTCCAGGGTGCCTTCAAGCAATCCACCCAGATGTGTATTAAAGTAGCCACCTTAGGTTAACCATTAAGTAACAACACTCACATCTGTTATGAATCACTCAAACCAAACCAGCATAGCATAGCAAAATAAGCATAACGTACAAGTAACTCCCAAGGTTTGATAAATAACATGACAATAGGTACTACCTCATCTACTTCCCAAAACCCACATGTTAATCAGATCCTATCCATGCAATTGTTTGAGGATTGATCTAATGCAATAAAACTGGGTAGTAAAGAGGTATTATCAAAGTGTTACTTGCCTTGCTGATGATCCGTGAAACCTAGAGACTCGTAGTAGAATGCTTCGCACTCCGGGTACTCTATCACAAACAAACAAGCATACAATAAGCACTCAACTAGAAGGACGAGTAAAACTCAAATAAGAGATCTAACCAGAAAGTTCAACTTAAGAACTCCGGTTTGCAAAAAGAATCAAATCAAACGAAGCAACGAAACTCAAACTACGAAAGAAACAAGCTCTGTTTACTAATCTGGACTTAAGTCAAATTTTACAGTGGCAAAATCTGTTTAAGTTGGCTAAACAGAAAGAGGGCTTCGAGAAAAAACTCTAGGCGCTTTAATCGCCTGATTCCGATAAACGAGCGAAAAGATAAAATAAAACGAAAATCAGGGCAGAAATCGCGATCAAAAATAATCGCGGAAAAACCCTGGAAAAAGAAAAACTGACGAACAGGCTAACGAACGAACGTTCGCTGTTTGTGGCTAACGGGTGAAAACCGTTCGTTTAAATGAACATACCAACGGGCGTTCGCTGATTAGCTAAACCGGAAAAAATATACCGATCTAAAAAAACAACCACGGGTTTTTTTTAAAACGGACGGTTTTTCTAACGAAAACCGTCGGCGGCGGGGTCGGCGGCTGTGGTCGGCCACGGCGATGGGCGGCGGGGCAGCATGCGGGGTCGACGGCGTCGACGGCGGCGAGGGGTGGCGGCATCGGCGGCGGCGGATCCGGCGGCGGCGGATCCGGCGGCGGCGGTGCGGATCGACGGCGGCGGCTAGAGTTTCGGGTGCGGGCGGCTGGGCTGGGGGGTCCCGGGCGGGCCTTTTTAAGAGGCCGACCAGACGAGTCCGGGTCGGGTATGGCCCGGCTAAGTTGGTTCTCTTTTTTTTAAATAATTCCGCGCGCAGAAAAATAAATAAAGAAATACTAAACGGACTCCAAAATCCTGAAATAAATTTTCCCCGTCCTCTAAAAATATAGCGGACAAAGTGAACATTTATATGGGCCTCTAATGCAATTCTAAAAAACGCATATTTTTCTAATTCAAATAAAATAGCGATAAAACTATGAATAAAAATCTTATTTGATTTTAATATTAAATCTCCAATATTTCTTTATTTTGGGAAAGTCATTTTATCCCCTCTCTTTTACTTTTATAAAAGAAATATTTCAAAGAGAAAATAATTAAAATCAAACGATCCTCTTTTCAAAATTTGAGATAACTCAAATATTAAAATAACGAAATCCCGAACTCTCTCCATGGGTCCTTGAGTTGCGTAGAATTTCTAGGATCAAGCCAAAATGCAATAAAATATGATATGCAATGATGATCTAATGTATAACATTCCAAATTGGTGGGCATAAGAAACAACTCTTACCTCCTGCATAAGCACTGCTCCAAGTCCTCGACAAGACGCGCTGCAATACACCTGGTAATCCTTGCGTTGATGTGGAAGAATCAACACTAGAGCCGTAACCAAACGTTTCTTCAATTCCTGAAAACTGGCCTCACATTCCTCAGTCCATTTGAACTTGGTGTCCTTCTTCAACAGCTCCGTCATGGGCTTTGCAATCTTCGAGAAATTATCAATGAACCTCTGGTAGTATCCCGCGAGTCCTAGAAAACTCCGGATCTCTCCAACTAACGTGGGTGCTGCCCAATTTATCAGAGTGACAACCTTGGTGGGGACTACTGCTATTCCTTCTCCGGATATAACATGTCCGAGGAATCCACCTTCCTTCAACCAAAACTCACACTTGCTGAACTTGGCATATAACTGATGTTCTCTGAGCTTCCCAAGTACCAGACACAAATGCTCCTTATGCTCCTCTTCATTCTTCAAGTAGACTAATATGTCATCAATAAACACCACGACGAACTTATCCAAAAACTCCATAAACACCTTGTTCATCATGTTCATGAAATAGGCAGGTGCGTTAGTCAGACCAAATGACGTAACAGTATACTCATATAGCACGTACCTTGTGGTAAGAGATGTCTTAGGTATATCCTGCTCTCGAATCTTCAGCTGGTGGTATCCTGACCGCACATCGATCTTGGAAAATACTTTAGCTCCTTGCAACTGGTCGAACAAATCATTGATCTTCGGCAGTGAGTACTTGTTCTTGATTGTCACTTCATTCAATCCCCGATAATCAACAACCATTCTCAACGATCCATCCTTCTTCTCCACTAGAAGCACTGGTGATCCCCAAGGTGACAAACTTGGGCGAATATAGCCTTTATCCAGTAACTCCTTAATATGCTTCTTAATTTCTTCCAAATCCTTTGAGGGCATCCTGTACGGTCTCTTAGATATTGGCCCTGTGCCTGGCAAAAGCTCAATCAAAAACTCAATGTCTCTATCCGGTGGCATGCCTGGCAACTCTTCTGGAAATACATCAGGGAAATCCTTCACCACTGGTACTTCCTCCTATACAACTCCTGATAAGGAATTCACTTGAGTCCTCTTTGGCACATGCCGGGATACATACTTAATCATTCTTCCTTCTGGGGTGGTGAGCATAATTGACTTACTGGCACAATCGATGTTTCCTCCATACATCGATAGCCAATCCATACCCAAAATCACATCCAAACCTTGCGACTCCAAAATTATCAGGTCTAAGGGGAAAACATGCCTACCTATGGTCAATGGCATCTGAAAACATCCTTGGCTTGCCATATGCTCCGCTCCTGGTGAGCTTACTAACATAGGTGCTCTAAGAACTTTGGTGGTGAGCTTACTAGTATCAAGAAGAACGATTGTAGTAAATGACTTAACCAAAAACTTACCTATTACTGCATCAGGCTGGGCTTCAACCTCCTCCACGTTAACGTGGTTCAGTTGTCCCCTGTTGAAAGGGTTGGGCTTCTTCCCAGAGCTTCCATTGCTATTTCCATTCTTTGCTTCAGAACACTCCATGGCGTAATGTCCATTCTTCCCACACTTGAAACAAGTAATGTGACTTAGATCCTTCTTGGCGGGCGTTGCTGGGTTGGAACGGTTCTGGCCGTTGCTTCCTCCATTACCATTCCCATTCTTGGGGCCACTATGGTTGTGCGAACTTCCTCCGTTGTGATTGTGACCTCCATGGTTATGTTGAAGGTGTCCTCCCGAGTTCGGGGTAAAAGGGGGCCTTTGTTGAGCTCCAGAATTATACTTCCCTTCTCCATACTTCCTCTTGTGGTTGTCAATTTGTTACTGTTTCCCTTCAATCATGAGAGCTCTTTCTACCAACTCCTAGTAGTTGTTGAAAGTTGCCACCATCAACTGCATGCTCAACTCATCATTCAGTCCTTCCAGAAACTTCTCCTGCTTAGCTGCATCTGTAGCAACGTCATCTGGGGCATAGCGTACTAACTTGCTAAAATCATCCACATACTGGCCCACTGTGCGTCCTCCTTGGTGCAAGTTGCAAAACTCACGCTTCTTCATGGCCATAGCTCCTGCTGAAACATGGGCAGTACGAAAAGCCTGTTGGAACTAGTCCCATGTGACAGTGTCGATGGGGAAAGTGGCTATGAAATTCTCCCACCATGATGCTGCAGGTCCATCAAGCTGATGTGCGGCAAAACGCACACTCTTCGCATCTGTGCATCCAGCAGTGGTCAACTCCCTCCCAATCTCGCGGAGCCAATCATCTGCAACAATCGGCTCGGTGCTACTAGAGAACACCGGCGGATTCAGCCTTAGGAAACGGGCTAAGTGATAAACAGGTGGTGGTGGTGGGTTGTTGTTGTTGTTATTCCCCTGATTCTGATTCTGGACTAGTATCTGCATCAATGCATTCTGCTGCTAGATCAACTGAGTGAGCTTCAGTGGGAAGGCAAATCCATTATCGCGTCTCGGAGGCACCTGGGGGTTTAGAAAAGATGAGAAAAATAGAATAGAATGAGGTCTAGAGGGAAAACACTACCCATATGCACATGAGACAAACACAAACATATCACTTCAATCAATTTCAGACAAGGGCATACAACGGTCTAACTATCGTTACAATAGTGCTTGGACTATACTATGTACATGGGGGAATACTACTATTGATATGGTGGTCGACTAGAAAAATTGATCGGTGGAAGACTCCATGATATCTGCTCCAGCTTCATCAACAAAGTCATCATCGCTATCGTTGGGGTCCGAGTCGGTGTCGTCGATGATGATGTAGTTCTTCGGGCAAGTGGAATCGTCATCTTCTCCTCCTGGCGCAGGTTCTCCCATGAATACTCCTAGCTTCTTGATCAGATCGTCATTCTTCTCCACGAGTATCATCATTTCCTACTCATATCCATCACGTGTAGTCTTGAGTTCTTCCTCCAGCTCCGTGATCCTGGTCATTGCCTTCTTCAGATCTATCATGCCTACGCACATCTGGTTCTCCTGGCAATGAATGTGCTGGTTTAACTCCTGGATGAAAGCTGCAATGGATCTATCCTTCCTGGTGTTGATCATCTCCCATTGCTCATCTCGGCGCCCACAAATCTGGGAGATGGTATCCTTGAGATCCTTGTGGTAAACTTCTGCAATGCGTCCCATCGTAATGTGGGCTGCCATGCTCTTTCCTACACTCCAGGTTGGTGCATCAAAGGAAAACTCTATGGGCTCAGTGACTGGCATGAACGTCCTTCCTGGAACTTGAACTTGAAACATCCAACGCTCCTCTTCTGGTAAAGTGACGATGTAGGTCCCAGTGAAGCTTGGTATTCCGATGTTCAGGTATCTAGTGACTTCCTTCAAGTGTCGTCCAAAAGGTGTTTCTTCATCCGGTTGAGTGAACTTGTTCCTTGCATCCGCCATCCTAAAGAGTAGAAAAAGGAGAGGAGTCAGAAATGAGAAGAGAGTAGTGATCTAGGGCTTTAGCTTAGTGGTCGTGTCGTACTTTCAGTGTATGCTCTGATACCATCTTGTAGTGACCAGACCTCAAACAGTCTGATCTCTGTGCATTAGTATCATCCCTGGATTGGTAATGCTGATACGCACAATACTTGAAGGGTTTATAACAGAGTTTCAATCACACACTTATTACATCGAATGTCTCAAAAGAGAACTTATTACAATATATATGGCTTAAGGCCATCTAAAGTCGATAACAGCAGAAGGCTTGGAAGATAAAGTGAGTCCATCAACTCCAACGGCATCACTGAGTGAAAGACAACGACCTATGGCACCTTACTCGTCGTTTGAAAAGTCTGCAACATGAACGTTGCAGCCCGAAACGGGTCAGCACATGGAATATGCTGGCAATGTAACACAAGAGAGTAATGAAAAGAATAAATGCTATCACTACATGCATATATGGCTGGTGGAAAGCTCTATGGTTACAGTTTTGCATAAAGCCATTTTTTTCCTACAACAAAGGAATAAATTTTATTTAACTATCATGGTGGTTGTTAAACATTAAGAAGGTTCCTCCAACTCATTCCCAATTAATCATCATCATTAAACCCAATCAAATTAATTTAAGAGTGATGAGATCAACATGATAATCCAAGAACGAGATACTCAAGATGTCCATAACTGGGGACACGACTAACCATGTTTAGTTTGTACACTCTACAGAGGTTTGCACACTTTTCCCCTTAAGACTCGAATACATCAATGGTCCAAGAATCGAGACACAGTCTTTCTGAAACAATAACTCTTTACTCTGGGTGGACAGTTACACCTACTTTCCCCTACATCTGCTAGCCCACCACTGAAAGAGGTCTTGCAACTTACTCAACTATGCTAGAGCCCATAATAGCTTGTGGCTGCACACGGAAGTTTCTAGCATGAATAATCTTATGGTCCCTTTGAGCCTGGGTGGCGGACCGTAGGATGATCACACGGGTACTCCAGGATATCCTAGGACAACACTGGATTCTCCAGGTGCCCTCACAACCAATGGGTACTCTAGGGTGCCTTCAAGCAATCCACCCAGATGTGTATTATAGTAGCCACCTTAAGTTAACCATTAAGTAACAACACTCACATCTGCCATGAATCACTCGAACCAAACCACATCTACGAGCATAGCATAGAAAAATAAGCATAACGTAGAAGGAACTCCCAAGGTTTGATAAATAACAGGACAATAGGTACTACCTCATCTACTTCCCAAAACCCACACGTTAATCAGATCCTAACCATGCAATTGTTTGAGGATTGATCTAATGCAATAAAACTGGGTAGTAAAGAGGTATGATCAAAGTGTTACTTGCCTTGCTGATGATCCGTGAAACCTAGAGACTCGTAGTAGCACGCTTCGCACTCCGGGTACTCTATCGCAAACAAACAAGCATACAATAAGCACTCAACTAGAAGCACGGGTAAAACTCAAATAAGAGATCTAACCAGAAAGTTCAACTTAAGAACTCCGGTTTGGAAAAAGAATAAAATCAAACAAAGCAACGAAACTCAAACTGCGAAAGAAATAAGCTCCTTTTACTAATCTGGACTTAAGTCAAATTTTATAGTAACAAAACTTGTTTAAGTTGGTTAAACAAAAAGTGGGCTTCAAGATGAAACTCTAGGCGCTAGAATCGCATAATTCCGATAAACGAGCGAAAAGATAAACTAAAACGAAAATCAGGGGAAAAATCATGATCGAAAATAATCGCGGAAAAACCATGGAAAAGAAAAGCTAACGAACATGCTAACGAACGAACGTTCGCTGTCTGCGGCTGACGGGTGAAAACCATTCGTTAAAACGAATGTATGATCGGGCGTTCGCTGATTAGCTAAACCGGAAAAAAATAAACCGATCTAAAAAAACAATCGCGGTTTTTTTTAAAGAAAACCAGACGGTTTTTCTAACGAAAACCGTCGGCGGTGGTGGCGACTACCTCGACAAGGTCCGGCGAGGGGCAGCGGGGTCGGCGGTGGTGGTCGGCGATGGCGACGGGCGGCGGGGCAGCGGCGGGTGGCGGTGGGGTCGACGGCGTCGGCGGCGGTCGGCGGTGGCGGTGCGAGGCGCAGCGGCGGCGGCGGCGGATCCGGCGGCGGCGGCTAGGGTTTCGGGTGCAGTCAGCTGGGCTGGAGGGTCCCTGGCGGGCCTTTTTAAGAGGCCGGCCAGACGAGTCCGGGTCGGGTACGGCCCGGCTAAGTCGGTTCTCTTTTTTTCTAAATAATTCCGCACGCAGAAAAACAAATAAAAGAAGTACTAAACGGATTCAAAAAATCCTGAAATAAATTTTCCCCGTCCTCTAAAAATATAGCGGACAAAGTGAACATTTATTTGGGCCTCTAATGCAATTTTGAAAAACGCATATTTTTCCTAATTCAAATAAAATAGCGATAAAACTCCGACTAAAAATCTTATTTGATTTTAATATTAAATATCAAATATTTCTTTATTTTGGGAAATTCATTTTATCCCCTCTCTTTTATTTTTATAAAAGAAATATTTCGAAGAGAAAATAATTAAAATCAAACGATCCTCTTTTCAAAATTTGAGAAAACTCAAATATGAAAATAACGAAATCCCCAACTCTCTCCGTGGGTCCTTAAGTTGCGTAGAATTTCTAGGATCAAGCCAAAATGCAATAAAATATGATATGCAATGATGATCTAATGTATAACATTCCAAATTGGAAATTTGGGATGTTACTGATATCGATCCCACCGAGATGACATGTCAGTCCCATCGAAATTGCCTAACGGTCACATATGCACTGAATCGGTCCAACCTAGTTTTCTGATTCGGTCCCACCGAGTTTGGTATAATGTGTGTAACGGTTAGATTTTGTGTGGAGGCTATATATACACCTCCACCCTCTCCTCATTCGTGAGGGAAGCCATCAGAACATGCCTACACTTCCACTACTCATTTTCTGAGAGAGAGCCACCTACTCATGTGTTGAGACCAAGATATTCCAATCCGACCATATGAATCTTGATCTCTAGCCTTCCCCAAGTTGCTTTCCAGTCAAATCATCTTTCCACCAAATCCTATCTTATGAGAGTGAGTTGAGTGTTGGGGAGACTATATTTGAAGCACAAGAGCAAGGAGTTCATCATCAACACACCATCTATTACCTTTTGGAGAGTGTTGTCTCCTAGATTTGTTAGGTGTCACTTGGGAGCCTCCAACAAGATTGTGGAGAGAGCCAAGGAGTTTGTAAGGGCAAGGAGATCGCCTACTTCATGAAGATCTACCCTAGTGAGGCAAGTCCTTCGTGGGCGATGGCCATGGTGGGATAGACAAGGTTGCTTCTTCGTGGACCCTTCGTGGGTGGAGACCTCCGTGGACTCGCGCAACCGTTACCCTTCGTGGGTTGAAGTCTCCATCAACGTGGATGTACGATAGCACTACCTATCGGAACCACGACAAAAACATCCGTGTCTCCAATTGCGTTTGCACACTCCAATCCCACCCCTTTACTTTCTTGCAAGTTGCATGCTTTATTTTTCGTTGCTCATATACTCTTTGCATGCTCACTTAATATGTATTGTGAATGGTTAAACTTATGCTAAAACTCCACCCAAACTTGAAAAACTTAAAAACTGCCAACTTTGTTTGTTGAGGGTCTAATCACCCCCCCCCCCTCTAGACACCTCTTCTCGATCCTTTCATCATCACGTGACATGAGGTGGTTTCAATGGTGAACATCTCCATGCTGATCATATCTACTATATGACTCGTGTTCAACCTTTCGGTCTCTTGTGTTCCAAGGCCATGTCTATACATGCTAGGCTCGTCAAGTTTAACCCAAGTGTTCCGCATGTGCAAAACTGGCTTGCACCCATTGTATGCGAACGTAGAGTCTATCACACCCGATCATCACGTGGTGCTTCGAAAGGACGAACTTTCGCAATGGTGCACACTTGGGGAGAACACAATTTTATCTTGAAATTTTAGTGAGGGATCACCTTATAATGCTACATAAAAGGATTAACATCACATGCAAATCATAAGTGACATGATATGGCCATCATATTGTGCTATTGATCTCCATCTCCAAAGCACCGGCATGATCTCCATCATCACGACATGAAACCATGATCTCCATCATCATAATCTCCATCATCGTGTCACCATCTGGGTTGTCACGCCAACCATGATTCTACAACTATTGCTACCATTTAGCGATAAAGTAAAGCATTACATAGCGCCTAATGATTGACACGCAAGTCATACAATAATTAATACAACCCTATGGCTCCTGCTGGTTGTTGTATACATTGACATGCAAGTCTCGATAAACTATACAAAACATGATCATATCATACATCAAATATATCTCATCATTTCTTTGGTCGTATCATATGACAACATACCCTGCAAAAACAAGATAGACGTCCTCTAATTTGTTCTTGCATGTTTTACATGGCTGCTATGGGTATCTAGGAAGAACGATTCTTACCTACGCAAAGCCACAACGGGGCTTGCCAATTGCTATTTAACCTTCTACAAGGACCGCCTTTGTCGAATTTGATTCAACTAAGGTGGGAGAGACAGACACCCGCCAACCATCTTTATGCAACAAGTTACATGTCAGTCGATGGAACCGTATGATGTACATGGACATGTAAAGTTGGTCCGGGCCGCTTCATCCCACAATACCGCTGAATCAAAATAAGACCAAGGAAGGAAGCAATCTAAATATCAGAGCCCACAAACTCCTTTGTGTTCTACTCGTGATGTCATCTATGCAAGACCTAGCTCATGATGCCACTGTAGGGGAACGTTGCATGGGAAACAAAAAATTTCCTACGCTCACCAAGATCAATCTAGGAGATGAACATCTATGAGAGGAGATATTGCATCTACATACCCTTGTAGATCGCTAAGCGGAAGCATTAAGAAGTGCAGTTGATGTAGTCGAACATCTTCACGATCCAATCACGATCCGCCCCTCAAACTCCCAATCCAAGTGCCGAACGGACGACACCTCTGTGTCCATCACACGTACGACTTGATGACGCCTTCATCTCCTCGATCCAGCAAGCGATGGTGAATTAGTAGAGGGAGAGGGAGGGCAGCATGGCGGCGTGATGGCGGTAGTGGTGGAGAAATCTCGGCAGGACTTTGGTAAACAGTGCGGAGAGAAGATGGACTATGAGGGAGAGAGAGGGCAGGGCAGTGCCGCCGAATAGATGGGGTGCGGCTGACCTCTCTCTACGCCTCTATATATAGGGGGGAGGGAGGAGGAGGGGCACCCTAGGGTTTCCCCTAGGGGGAGGCAGCCACCACAGATGGGGGCGCCCCTAGGGAAACCATAGGGTGGCTTGCCCCCAAGCCAGGTGGAGGCAGCCCTAGTGGGCGCCCACCTCCGCTGGTGATCGTGGGAAGGGGTGAAGGGGCGCACAAACCCTTAGTGGACTTTTATGCTCCCTCCCCTTGGCCCATGAGGCCACACTTGCTGGGGCCCCCGAAACTCTTTTTGGTTCTCCTGGCCATAACCCGGTACCCCCGAAACACTTTCGGACTCCAATACCCTTCGTCCTATATGTCAATCTTCACCTTCGGACCATTCTGGAGTTCCTGGTCACATCCGGGATCTCATCTGGTACTCTGAAAAACCTTCGGTTACCACCATAACAACTCAACTATACTTATATCGTCACCAAACATTAAGTGTGTAGACCTTGCAGGTTCGAGAACTATGCCGACATGAACGAGACACCTCTACGGTTAATAACCAATAGCGGGACCTGGATGTCCATATTGGTTCCTACTTTTTCTACGAAGATCTTTATCGGTCAAACCTCGATGTCAAGGATTCAGATAATCCCGTATGTAGTTCCCTTTGTCTATCGGTATGTTACTTGCCCAAGATTCGATCACCGGTATCACCATACCTAGTTCAATCTCGTTACCGGCAAGTCTCTTTACTCGTTCAGTAATACAAGATCCCGTGGCTAATCCATTAGTCACATTGCTTGCAATCTCATTGTGATGATGTATTACCGAGTGGGCCCTAAGATACCTCTCCGTCACACGGAGTGACAAATCCTAGTCTGACCCATGCCAACTCAAGAGACACCCTCAGACATGCCTGTAGAGCACCTTATAGTCACCTAGTCACATTGATGTTTGTTACACACAAGGTACTCCTTCGGTGTCAATGAGTTGCATGATCTCACGGATAGGAACATATACTTAACATGCAGAAAACGATATCAATAAACTTGACACGATCATATGCTACATTCATAGTTTGGGTCTTGTCCATCACATCACTCTCCTAATGATGTGATCCCATTATCAAATGACAACTCATGTCTATGGCTAGGAAACCATAGCCATCTTCCGGAGGAGGGAATTTCCCCTGGCGGAATTGCTCCGCCGAACGGCAAAAGTGCTCCTGCCCAAGTTCCGCCTCAAGACGGTGGTGCTTCGTCTCGAAAGTCCTCTCCTCATTTTTTCTAGGTCAAAATGACTTAAATACCAGAAGAGGGGCACCGAAGGTGGCCGAGGGGAGCACAACCCACCAGGGTGCGCCTGGGCTCCCTGGCGCACCCAGGTGGTTGTGCCCACCTGGTAGGCCCCCTCTAGTACTTTTTAGCTCCAATAATTCTCATTTATTCCATAAAAATTCCTTGTGAAGTTTCAGCTCATTTGGAGTTGTGCATAATAGGTGGCCTGACATAGCTTTTTTAGGTCCAGATTTCCAGTTGCTGGAATTCTCCCTCTTTGTGTGAACCTTGCATATTATGAGAGAAAAGGCATTAGAATTACTACAAAAAGCATTATCATGCAATAAAAAAACATAAATAACAGCAGGTAAACATGATGCAAACTGGACGTATCACACCCTGCAACTTATTGGCTTCAGCGAACCCAATGAGGCTTTGGATGGTAGCTATCCATTCATCCATCTTGTGTGCTGCTGGGGGAAAGCTCAGGAATAGCTGAGCCCTTGACATTGCTTCGGCCATCGTGCCTGGCATGGTGTGGGAAGCAGAGCGCGACACCGCTCGACTCCTAGTTGAACCAGAAGGTGCGTCGTTATGCTCCTGCCGCCTTGGACCAATTGATATGTCTCCAACATATATATAATTTATGAAGTATTCATGCCATGTTTGCAACAATTTTATATGGTTTTGGTCTGATTTGATTAGAACTAACATGGACTGATGTTGTTTTCAGCAGAACACATGGTGTCGTGTTTTGTGCAGAAATAAAAGTTCTCGGAGTGGGCTGAAAATTTACGGTGATTTTTGATGGACCAAAAGAGACCCCCGAAGCACCAGAGCTGGGCCAGCAAGTGACAGAGGAGGCCACAAGCCCGCTAGACACGCCCTACCCCCAGGGCGCGGCCTAAGGGCTTGTGGGCCCCTCGGGTACCCCCTTGACTTGTTTCCAATGCGAAAAGTTCTTATAAATATGGAAACCTCCGAAAAGAACCCTAGATCGGAAGTTCCGATGCCGCAAGCCTCTGTAGCTCCAAAAAACCAATCGAGAGCCCATTCCGGTACCCTACCATAGGGGGAAGCCATCACCGAAGGCCATCTTCATCATCCGGGCGGTCTCCATGACGAGGAGGGAGTAGTTCACCCTCGAGGCTAAGGGTATGTACTAGTAGCTATGTGTTTGATCTCTCTCTCTCTCTCTCTCTCTCTCTCTCTCTCTCTCTCTCTTGTTCTTGAGTTGGCACAATCTTGATGTACCGCGAGCTTTATTACTATAGTTGAATCATATTGTGTTTCTCCCCCTCTACCTTCTTTTGATGAATTGGGCTTGCTCTTTGAGGTTTCTTATGTTGGATTGAGTATTAGATTTGAGAACACTTGATGTATGTCTTGTGATGGGATATCTGTGGTGACAATGGGATGTTCTATTGATTCACTTGATGTATGTTTTGGCACTCAACTCGTGGATTCTCGAGGTGACATTGGGGTAATCTATGCATAGGGGTTGATGCACGTTTTCGTCCTACGTTCTCCGATAGAAAGTTTGGAGTGATTCTTTGTCACACGTTGAGGGATCGTCATATGATTTAATTATGTTATCATTGTTGAGAGACTTTGCACTAGTGAAATTATGAACCCTAGGCCTTGTTTTCAAGCATTGGAATACCGTTTTTGCTCACTTTTGCTACTAGGTATGTTGCTGTTTTTATATTTTCATATTACAAAAACCTATATCTAATATCCATATTACACTCGTATCACTATCTCTTCGCCGAACTAGTGCACCTATACAATTTACCATTGTATTGGGCGTGTTGGGGACACAAGAGACTCTTTGTTTTTTGGTTGTAGGGTTGTTTGAGAGAGACCGTTTTCTTCCTATGTTTCCCATGGATTGATAAACCTTAGGTCATCCACTTGAGGGAAAATTCCTACTGTCCTACAAAACTCTGCGCTTGGAGGCCCAACACGAGTCTACAAGAAGAAGATTGCGTAGTAGACATCAAGCTCTTTTCTGGCGCCGTTCCCGGGAGGTGAGTGCTTGAAGGTATAGCTTTAGATCTTGCAATTGAATCCTTTAGTTTCTTGTTTTATCACTAGTTTAGTCTATAAAAGAAAACTACAAAAAATGGAAGTGAAGTTGCCTCATTTGCTTCATCTTTTTAATGTCTTTCAAGAAAATGATGGAAAGGAAAATTGTGCTCCAGTGTTAGAAGAAGAAGTCAATAAAATGTTTGGCACTAAATCTTTGAATGGTGAGCATGATTACAATGTTGTTAGTATGAATTCTTTGATTATCCATGATGCTAATGATATGCAAAGCCATAAGCTTGGGGATGCTATGTTTGAATGAACATGATATTTTTAGTCCCCCAAGTTTGGATGAGAAAATTTATTATGATGATAGTATGCCTCCTATTTATGGTGATTATGTTGACGAAAGTGGGTTTGAAAGAGTGTCAACTCTAGGAAATAATGATCCTACTATTTTGGAGGGTGTTGAAACTTATTGTTATAATTATGAAAGTGGATTTGGAGAGGTCATGACTTTATTTAATGATGATTCCACTATTTTGAAAAAGGTCCCAATTGATTATGAGAACAAAGTTGCTATCTATGATGATTATTGTGTTGACATGTATGCTATAAAGAATAATGATAACCATGAAACTTGTCATCATGATTTTAATTTTCAGTTGGATTATGCCTCACATGATATTTATTTTGTTTAATTTGCTCCTCCCACCAGTATGAATGAGAAGCATCTTGCTTATGCGGAGAGTAGTAAAATCTCTATGCTTATGAATCATGAAAATAGTGCTTTATGTGATATTTATATTGTTGAATTCATTCATGATTCTACTAAAAATTATTATGAGAGAGGAACATATGCTTTTACATATCTCAGTAATCTCAAGTTTCCTCTCTATGTGTTGAAAGTTTTGAAGTATTACTTGTTTTGCGTTCCTATGCTAGATGATTCTTGTTCCCATGAATTATTTGCTCAAAAAATCCCTATGCATAGGAAGTGGGTTAGACTTAAATGTGCTAGTCATATGCTTCATGATGCTCCCATTATGTTCTAATTCTTATCTTTTATGTGAGCATTATTGAAATCATCATGCCTAGCTAGAACAACATTAAAGAAAAGCGCTTGTTGGGAGACAACCCAACATTTACCCCTATTGTTTTTGTGTGTCCACATGATTAAGCTATTGTATTAATCATGTTTTATAGCTTTTATTTCAATAAAGTGCTAAGTAAATCCTTTGGGATAGTGTGGATGATTGTTGATTTGGTTCTGTGAGAAACAGAAACTTTTGTGCCCAGTAACATAATTGGTCTCATCTTCTGGAGTGATGAAAAATTCTGATTTTTTTCCACTTTATTGATATACAAATTTCGTATGTTTTCCTAATGTTTCAGAATTTTTGGAGTAACAGAAGTATGGTTGTTTTTTAGATCATTACAGACGGTCCTGTTTTTGAAAGATTATGTTTTCAATGCGTAGTTTGCTTGATTTAGTGTTTCCATAGCTTATATTAAGTGATATAAATTATGGAAATGATAAGGTACAATAGGCATTGTGTGATGAAAAATAGGAATCTTATCTTGACAGTACCAAAGTGATTGATTTGTCTTTATCGTACTAACCTATCTCACGAAGTTCCGTTAAGTTTTGTGTGATTGAAGTTTTCAAGTTTTGGGGTGAGATATCGATATGAGGAGAATAAGGAGTGACAAGACCCTAAGATTGGGGATGCACAAGGCACCCCAAGATAACATTCAAGGAATATCCAAGCAATTAAGCTTGGTTATGTCCCGGAAGGCATCCCCTCTTTCGTCTCCAACATTATCGATAACCTCATTTGGAGCTATATTCTTATTCTTCACATGATATGAGATTTCCTTGGAGCATGATATGTCTCCAATGTATGTATAATTTTTGCTTGTTCCATGCTGTTATATTATCATTCTTGGATGTTGTACAATCATCTTATAACAACTTTATATCATTTTTTGGGACTAACCTATTGACATAGTGCCCAGTGTTAGTTGTTGTTTTTTGCTTGCTTTTACTTCAGAGAAAATCAATACCAAACGGAATCCAAACAAAGTGAAACTTTTTGGAGATTTTTACTGGACCAGAAGGAACAACTTGGGCCGAAGAAGTACCATAGGGGTGCCCCGAGGGGGGCACAACCCACCTGGGCGTGCCTGGTGGCCCAGGCGCACCCTGGCGGGTTGTGCCCACCTTGGTGGCCTCCCGCACTGCCTCTTCGCTCTATAAATACCCCCAAAATCCAAAACCCCTAGTGGAGTCGATGAAACACAATTCCAGCTGCCGCAAGTTCCAGAACCACGAGATCCAATCTAGACACCATCACAGAGGGGTTCATCATCCTCATTGGTGCCTCTCTGATGATGCGTGAGTAGTTCATTGTAGACCTACGGGAGGCAGTAGCTAGATGGCTTTCTCTCTCTTTTGATTCTCAATACAATGGTCTCTTGGAGATCTATTTGATGTAACTCCATTTGCGGTGTGTTTGTTGGGATCCGATGAACTATAAGTTTATGATCAGATCTATTTTATCCATGAAAGTTATTTGAGTTTTGATATCTTGTATGCATGATTGCTTATAGCCTCGTATTTCTTCTTCGAATCTTTGGTTTAGTTAGGCCGACTAGATCAATTTTTCTTACCGTGGGAAGAGGTGCTTTGTGATGGGTTCGATCTTACGGTGCACAATCCCAGTGACAGAAGGGGAAATGAACGTATGTATCGTTTCTATTAAGGATAACAAGATGTGGTCTATTCCTACATGAATAGATCTTGTCTACATCATGTCATCGTTCTTATTGCATTACACCGTTTTTGTATGAACTTAATAGACAAGATTCATGCTGGATAGCGGTCGATGTGTGGAGTAATAGTAGCAGATGCAGTCATGAATCGGTCTACTAATCTTGGACGTGATGGCTATATAATGATCATTGCGTGGATATCGTCATAATTATTTGAAGTTCTATCAATCGCCCAATAGTAATTTGTTTACCCACCGTATGCTACTTTTCTTGAGAGAAGCCACTAGTGAAATCTACACCCCCCGAGTCTCTTCTTTATCATTTTTGCTGTCCAATCTATTATTTGCCTCTTTTATGTTCAAATCTATTAATCCAAAAAACCCCAAAATACCTTGCTGCAATTTTTTGTTATTTATTTTATCTCGCGTTCCCACGAGATCTATTTATCCAATCTACTCCAATTTTATCTATCTTTTACCCGGGAGGGATTGACAACCCCTCTTACGCGTCGGGTTGCAAGTATTTGTTCTCTGTGTGCAGGTACTGTTTACATAGTGTTGCATGGTTCTTCTACTGGTTCGATAACCTTGGTCTCATCACTGAGGAAAATACCTACCGTAGCTGTGCTGCATCATCCCTTCCTCTTTAGGGAAAATACTGACGGGGCCCGAGCCATCAATAAAGGATTTCTGGCGCCGTTGCCGGGGAGACATCATCAACATCTATCAAGTTCCTAATCACAAATCTCATCTCCTTGCAATTTACATTATTTGCCCTTTGCCTCTCGTATTCATCTCCCCGACTTCCCAAAAAATTTCCGCTTTATTCGCCCTCTTTTTCGTTCGCCGTTTTCTCGGCAGATCTGTTTTTGTGTGCAATCTTGTTTGCATAGTCATGATGCCTCAAAGAAAATGTTATGATTTTCCTCACCCCAATATTTTTCTTAAAATTGAGAAAAGTACAAAGGAATATATGACTACACAATTTGAGCACAGTAAATATTTTACCAAAGAACTTAGGGAACACTCTATTGTGTTGGATGCTATAACGAAACAACTTGATGATATAAGTAGATAAGTTTGTAATCTCCAATCTAAGTATAGTTTTGCTGAAAGTTTACAAGGTAAAATATCCGATGCACAAGCTACCCTAGTAAATCAAATGGCCGCTAAACCAATCTCGTTAGAAGATAAAAATAATGAAGATATTAAAGTGATTGGTGTTTCTTCTATTGATTCCTTGATT
This sequence comes from Triticum timopheevii, assembly GCA_963921465.1. Lineage (NCBI taxonomy): Eukaryota > Viridiplantae > Streptophyta > Magnoliopsida > Poales > Poaceae > Triticum > Triticum timopheevii. The sequence continues at coordinate 361,875,557 of OY997274.1, read as the reverse complement.
AGTAAAATTAAGATTGATGATAAAGGGATTGAAGAAGAGTCAACTTTAGTTAGAAGGAGCCCGGATAATTTGGAGGGTGAAAATCTTCTTGAGAAAATAGATAAAAGTGGGTTTGGAGAGGTCAAAACTTTAACTAGTGATGTGCCCACTCTTTTGGATTATAAAGACTTTAATTATGATAATTTTTCTTTGATTGATTGTATTTCTTTGTTGCAATCCATGCTAAATTCACCTCATGCTTATGAACAAAATAAAGCTTTTAGTAAACATATCATAGATGCCATGATGAAACCTTTGGAAGAAAAGTCGGATTTGATATTACAATTCTTAGAATCAATGGGAACCTACTATCAAAGTCAAGATTAAAAATTATGAGTGTTTTGCTTTATGTGACTTGGGTGCTAGTGTTTCCACAATTCCGAAATCTTTATGTGATGTACTTGGTCTTACCAATATTTAAGAGTGTTCTTTAAATTTTCACTTAGCGGATTATACTATTAAAAAGCCTACAGGAAGAATTAATGATGTTATTATTCTTACAAATAGGATTATGTGCCCATAGATTTTATTGTTCTTGATATTTATTGCAATCCGTCTTGTCCAATTATACTTGATAGACCGTTTTTACGTACTATTGGTGTTGTGATTGATATGAAAGAAGGCAATATTAAATTTCAATTTCCACTAAGGAAGGGTATGGAACACTTCCCTGGAACAAGAATTAAGCCACCATATGAATCAATCATGAGGGCACCCTATTGACCTAGAAATAAGAATGACAATACTTGAATCTATGCTTTATGCCTAGCCAGGGGCGTAAAACGATAGCGCTTGTTGCGAGGCAACCCAATGAATAAATTTTATTTTTCCCTGTTTATTTTTGTTCTTGAGTGTTTGCACAATTATTCTACTATTATGATTGTGTTTGTTATGTTTTAGTTAGTGTTTGGGCCAAGCAAAGACTTTGGGATCATGTTGGGTGATAGTTGATTTGATCTTGTTGAAAAACAGAAAATTTGTGCGCCAGTGATAGAATTGTTTAAAATTTACATAAGCATGATAATATTCTGAATTTTTTACACAAGATTGATATACAAATTGCCTACGTTGTCCTAATTTTTCAGAATGTTTGGAGTTATCAAAGTATTTGAAGTTTAGATTGCTACAGACTGTTCTATTTTTGACAGATTCTGTTTTCTTTGTGTTGTGTGCTTATTTTGATGAATCTATGGTTTGTATTGGAGGGTAGGAGCCATAGAAAAGTTGGAATCCAGTAGATATAATGCAAAAGTGAAATATGAATGGGTTTGCAATGATACTTAGAGTAGTGATTTGCTTTGTTATACTAATGGATCTCACGAAGGTTTCGTTGAGTTTTGTGTGATTGAAGCTTTGGGTGAGATCACGATGGATGAAGGAATAAGGAGTAAGAAAAGCCTAAGCTTGGGGATGTCGTATGGCACCCCAAGTTATTGTCCAAAGAGACGCGAGGAACTAAGCTTGGGGATGCCCCCGACTGGCATCCCCTCTTTCTTCTAACGACCATCGGTATTCTACTTGAAGCTATATTTTTATTCATCACATATCATGAGTTTTGCTTGGAGCATCTTGTATTATATGAGTCTTTGCTTGTTTTGCATTTTAATTCGTGTCATCTATCCTTTATGAACACACCTATTTGAGAGAGCCAAAATTATGCTATGATTTGTTAGCATTTCTCTGTATGCTTCACTTAAAATTTTTGAGCTATGGAATTGCTCTAGTGCTTCACTTATATATTTTTGAGCACGGGTGCTTTATTATTTTTGCAGAAATGATCTCATGCTTCACTTAGCTTCATTTGAGAGTTAGTAAAATTTTGAAAAAATTCTCTCATGCTTCACTTATATTATTTTGAGAGAAGAAAATTTTTACGCTCATGTTCTTCACGTAGATTTGTTTGAGCTATAAAAGCAACATATGAAACTAGTCCCAAAGTAACAAATATTCAAGAGGGATATAATAAAAACTTTCATGAAGATCATTGGACAAAAAAAACTTCATTCTTTGTAATAGTTTCGCGGTATGATGATAATAATATGTGAGTCATGTTGGTGAGTGATTATGCTTTACTAAGAATATTGGTGTTAAGGTTTGTGATTCCCTATGCAAGCACGAAAGTCAATAGTTATGCAATGAAATTATATCCCACTTGTGGTACATTATTCGATGTTAGTTATGCTTAATGCTCGCTCATGTGATTTTTTGTCCCTTGGTTGGATGCTTCTCAATCTATTTGCTAGCCTTCCCTTGTACTAAGTGGGTTTACAACTTGTGCATCCAAAATCCTTAAACACAGTTTTGCCAAATAAGTCCACCATACCTACCTATATGTGGTATTCTCTTGCCGTTCTAAGCAAATTTGTATGTGCCATCTCTAATTTTCAAATAATTTCCTTTTTATGTGCTCGTATCGCTCATGAAACGGTAGGGGGGTGGCTGATATTTTTCCATGCTAGATGTGCTATTCTCAAGATGAGTGTTTATCCACTTGTCATTACATGAGAGTACGACAAAGGTATTAGGATGGCCAGTCTCGAAATGAAAAATGAATTTATTTTATATTGTCAAATAATAAATTCCTTGGAAAGTTTTGGTATGGATGGCACCCGTGGAATGTGAAAATATGGTGGAAAAAGGATTAAACTTTATTTTATATTGTCAAATAATAAATATGGTGGAAAGTATTGGGAACTGCTCGATCGTTTTCGTTGACAGGAAAAGCATGCCACCCAAAATGTTTTATCTCTATATTTTCGCTTTGAGCTCTGGCACCTCTACAAATCCCTACTTCCCTCTACGAAGGGCCTTTCTATTTACTTTATGCAATTTTTATTTTTATTTGAGTCTCTATTTTCTCCTATAAAGCACCAACTAAGGGGCACTATGATCGTACTTGAGCATTGGGTGTAGGTAATATGCGTGTGTGTTTCATGAATGGATCAATGATTGAGCATGATAGGCTAGGGTAACTTGCTTTAGTATAGATATTTTGAAAGACATGGTTGCTTGTTGATATGCTTGAGAATTGAAATCTTCATGTCAAAACTTGACTATTGCTTTGAATCATATAAAAGTCTAAATGTCCATGCTACAAAAGAAAAGAATATGTGATGAACATGTTAGGCATCATTCCACATCAAAAATTATGTTTTTATCATTTACCTACTCGAGGAAGAGTAGGAATTAAGCTTGGGGATACTGGTACGTCTCCAATGTATCTATAATTTTTGCTTGTTCCATGCTGTTATATTATTATTCTTGGATGTTTTACAATCATCTTATAGCAACCTTATATCATTTTTTGGGACTAACCTATTGACATAGTGCCCAGTGCTAGTTGTTGTTTTTTGCTTGTTTTTTACTTCGCGGAAATCAATCCAAACGGAGTCCAAATGCAGCGAAACTTTTTGGAGATTTTTTCTGGAGTAGAAGGAACAACTTGGGCCAAAGAAGTACCAAAGGGGTGCCCCGAGGGGGGCACAACCCATATGGGCGTGCCTGGGGGGCCAGGCATGCCCTGGTGGGTTGTTCCCACCTCGGTGGCCTCCCGCACCGCCTCTTCTCTCTATAAATACCCCCAAAATCCAAAAACCCTGGGGGAGTCGACGAAACACAATTCCAGCCACCATAAGTTCAAGAACCACAAGTGAGTAGTTCATTGTAGACCTACGGGTCCGTAGGCAGTAGCTTGATGGCTTCCTCTCTCTCTTTTGATTCTGAATACAATGGTGTCTTGGAGATCTGTTTGATGTAACTATTTTTGCGATGTGTTTGTTGGGATCCGATGAACTCTGATTTTATGATCAGATCTATTTTATCCATGGAAGTTATTTGAGTTCTAATCTCTATATGCATCATTGCTAATAGCCTCGTGTTTCTTCTTCGAATCTTCGGTTTAGTTAGGCCAACTTGATCGATTTTTCTTGCCATGGAAAGAGGTGCTTTGTGATGGGTTCGATCTTACGGTGCTCAATCCTAGTGATAGAAGGGGAAATGACACGTATGTATCGTTGCTATTAAGGATAACTAGATGGGGTCTATTCCTACATGAATAGATCTTGTCTAGATCATGTTATCGTTCTTATTGCATTACTTCATTTTCCATGAACTTAATACACCAGATCCATGCTGGATAGTGGTCGATGTTGGAGTAATAGTAGTAGATGCAGGCAGGAGTCGGTCTACTAATCTTGGACGTGATACCTATATATTTGTTTACCCGCCGTATGCTTTTTTTGTTGAGAGAAGCCACTAGTGAAATCTACGGCCCTGGGTCTCTTCTTTATCATATTTTGTTTCCGATATATTTTTTGCCTATTTTATTTTCAGATCTATTAATCTAAAAACCCAAAAATACCTTGCTGCAATTTTTTGTTATTTATTTTATCTCGCGTTCCCGCGAGATCTATTTATCCAATCTACTATTATTTTATCTATCTTTTACCCGGGAGGAATTGACAACCCCTCTTATGCGTCGGGTTGCAAGTATTTGTTCTTTATGTGTAGGTACCATTTACATAGTGTTGTGTGGTTCTCCTATTGGTTCGATAACCTTGGTCTCATCACTGAGGGAAATACATACCGTAGTTGTGTTGCATCATCCCTTCCTCTTCGGGGAAAATACTGACATGGACACGAGCCACCAGAGGATCATTTTATTTACGAGGATTTTCTTTCTGTTATTTAGAGTAATGTTTTCCATATTTTAGTTCAATAAAATGGTTAAGTATAGCCTTTGCCATGCTTATTTTGCAAGTCTATAAGTTGCTGTTCTGAAACAGAAAGTTTTCTATCATTGTCTGAATTCTTCTCAAAAGTCAGAACATGATAAAATCTTGAAATTTTTACACATTAAGACACAACAATTTTTCTAAAGTGTGGGAATTTTTCAGAATATTAGGAGTTAGATAAGTATGAATCTTCGTGCATTCTTTACGGACTATCCTGTTTAAATAGATTGTTGTTAGCTTGCATTGTTTCCAAATGTTTGCTTGTTTAATGATTCTATTTGAGCATAGCAGTATTCAATATGCAGAGGTATTTAGTATGCAACATCAAATTATAATTTTAGTGTTTTTCTACTGTAAAGAATGATAAGGTTTTGCATTGATTTGTACTAACTTATCTCATGAGTTCTTGTTGAGTTTTGCGTGGATAAAGTTTTTAAGAATTAGGGAAACTGTGATATGAGAGGTATTAAGGAGATACAAAGGCTCAAGCTTGGGGATGCCCCTGTTGGCATCCCACCTTTCTTCTTCAACAATGATCGGTCAGTTTTGGTTGAGCTTGCATTTTTGCTTCTTCACATGATATGTGCTATCCTTGGAATGTCATTTTATATGTTTTTCTTGCTGTTTGAATAAAATAATTAGGAATTTTTTTTATGAGAGAGAGTCTTCACATGCTACTTAATTATTTGACTACTCCTTCACTGATATCTTTTTGGAGTAATTTGTTAGTTGCTCTAGTGCTTCACTTATATCGTTTCAGAGCACGGCGGTGGTTTTCTTTTGAAGAAATTGATGAACCCTCATGCTTCACTTATATTATTTTGAGAGTCTTTAGACAACATGGTAATTTGCTTAGGTTATGAATTTAGTCCTAGTATGATGGGCATCCAAGAGGGATATAATAAAAACTTTCATTTAAGAGCACTGAATAATATGCGAAGTTTGATTCCTTGCATTTGTTTTGATATATAAAGATGGTGATATTAGAGTCATTCTAGTGAGTAATTGTGGATTGGTAGAAATACTTGTGTTAAATTTTGTGATTCCCGAAGCATGTACGTATGGTGAACCGTTATGTGATGAAGTCGGAGCATGATTTATTTTTTGATTGTCTTCCCTATGAGTGGCGGTTGGGGACGAGTGATGGTTCCTACCAATCTATCCCCCTAGGAGCATGTGATTAGTATTTTGCTTTGATGGCTAATAAAATGTTGCAATAAGTATGTGAGTTCTTTATGACTAATGTTAAGTCCATGGATTATACACACTCTCACCCTTCCACCATTGCTAGCCTCTCTAGTACCACGCAGCTTTCATTGGTGCATTAAACCCAGCATATACCCTTCCTCAAAACTGCCACCATACCTACCTATTATGGCATTTCCATAGTGATGCGGAGCATCCCACGTTCATCCCCATGTACACTCCGACTACTCCCCAATCCCTAAGGATACATAAGATGAGACCTCGACTATGCGCCATTAGACACAAGGTGAATTCACTCCTCTTCGAACCGTCACTTTCCACGTGTGAGACATGGCTACTACCTCATGCATGGACCTTGCATATATTCAGGTACAATTGAGATGATCATGGAGAATCCAAGGATCAAGGCCAAGCATGGAAGAGAAGACGGAAGAAAGAAGAAGAAGACGGAGCAACGGCTGAAGCTAGCCCGGACATCCAGACCCAGCCGGATCATCCGGGTCCCCCTCCGGATCATCCGGATAACCGCGCTGAGGATACCCGAAGGTTTCTCCTGAAGCCGGATCATCCGGGCCACCTCCCGGATCATCCGGACCCCGATGCCCGGATCATTCGGGACCCCGTCCGGATCACCCGGCCTTCCCTGCGTGCATGACTTGGGCCGAGGCCCGTGTACCCCTCCGCCCCTCACTTACCCCTTCGTGGCTTAGCACTATAAATAGACCTCCTCCTCCCCATTTTGAGGGTTAGCATTGGATTAGCTCATATTTGTGTGAGAGCCTTTGCTCATCCACTTGGATACTTCTCCTCGGAGATCACGACCTCTTCGGAGAAGATCCCCCAAGAGGATTCAAGACCCTTTCTAGGGAAGAACATAAAGGCCTCCTCTCGGAGAAGAACAGTTCCTTTGTATCCTTACCTTTGTTGACTTTGGATCTTGTGGATCTCTTATGTGTGTGGTGATCTAGCACTTGTGTGATCGATTCCTTGTTGGTTGAGTGATTCTCTCTCGTTTTCCCCGTGTTTTCCCTTTGTGCTTCCGCGTGTTCTTCATGATTCCCCGTAGGATCCACTCCAAACGTGAAAGATCGACGCTATAGGGTTCCACCCTACATCATATGGTATCATGAGCCACGTTGATCATGTTTTTGGAGCCCCTACCCCGTGTTTTCTAGCTTGATTTTGTTGATTTCGTCCTAAATTCGAAAATCCCCACCAAAAATAGCCCCCAAATTTTTTTTGTGATTTGTTGGTTTGATGATGTTTGTTGATTTTGATCCGTGGATTTGCTTGGTTTCAAGTGGATCTAGCATATCCCCAAGTTTCACCACCTTCCATCCATGAAATCCATCAAATTTTGCCCCGAAAATCATCCATTTCCGCCCAAAAATTCGTCCCCGAGAGGAAATCCCGAGCAGTTTGACCTGCCCGGATCATCCGGACCCTCTCCCGGACGTCCGGATAACCCACGCGGCCGAATTCCCAAACCGGAGCTGACGAACCCGGATCATCCGGATGTACTCCCGGATCATCCGGACATAGCCCGGATGAGCTGGACCCCCTCCCGGATGTCCGGTTAACCCTGACACTGACTCGGCTGAAATCTTGTTTTGGCCGTAACTAATTCATCCGAACTCCGTTTTTGACGTTCTTTAGCTCGTTTTGAAGCTATTGACATCCCCTATCCCAAAAAAATACCACCAACATCATTTGACTCCATCATATTTTATGAAATTTGGCAAGTTTGCCTAGGCCCTCCACCATATCATCTGCATTACCACCACCACTTCCGCAACCTAACCCATTTTGTTCCCCATAGCATTAGTGGTTGCTTGAGTAGTGATTCGCGTCTCCTAAGGTGTTTCGGCTACTTAGGGACAATTGCTTCTTCATCAACCACCACCACCACTTCCGCATAGACATGCCCACCATACATTTCCACCCCAACTAAACCCAATTTTGTTTGAGTTGTGGCTTGTGTCTCCTAAGGTGTTTCGGCTACTTAGGGACGGCAACTTCAACTCTGACTCGTGTATAGCCCATCATTCCACTTCCGCATTGCCTAGTGCAACACCACCACCGCTTTCCGCTACCACCATTTTGACATTTGACGTTTGAGATTTTGAGTTCGCGGTTTTTCCGTTTCCTAAGGTGTTTCGGCTACTTAGGGACGAGAATCCATCATCTTGGTTTCTACATCAAGAACACCGCCACTCATCATCGCCAAGGACGGTAACCTCCATATCATCTTGGTATCGTGGTATCCCTCCATTGTATATTGCCCTTGCCATTGCATTGTTAACCCCTAGCCCATTTTGCGTTACTTGCCTATCGAGACTAGCCATTTGAGTATTGCCGGCAACGTTACTTGTACACATTAGTGATCATACCTTCCATTACATACATACCATATCATCTTGGTATCATATCATCCATTGTGTCTCAAGTTTGTTCCCGCATATACACATTTGCTATCTTGGTTTGTGCATTGTGCAAAAGTGGCCATAGAGAAAAAAAGAAATAAAGCTTTTAAGCAAAAGAGAGAGAGAGCAAAGAAGCTTGTAAGCAAGTGCCATAGCATCATACCACATTGCATTTAAGATTGTCATATCCGATCATCTTGGATCATCTTGAGAGAAACACCGGGAACCATACGTACATAGCATACTTGGGATAGAAGTTTATCCATTTTGCATCTTATAGGTTGTGCACAAGTGTCGTATCCGCCAATAGAGCAATCGTGCTAGCGTCTCTCTTGAGTTGTGCAACACGAGCGTTTTCCGTGGATTCCACATTTTGTGCTCATTCCTTGGTTGCACGACCCCATTTATCTATCCGTGTGTGTGTTTCCGTGTGCCATTCTTTGCTATTGGTCCATTTGTTTCACTTGTGAATTTGTGAATCTTTTTCAACATTATTGACTCTTGCTAACATTTTGCATTAAATTTTTGTGCCACTATCCTCACCGAGCTCCACTATAAGCCTTACTTGTGTAGCTGTGAGAACCGACAAGAATTGGTACCAATAGTGCTATTTCATTGTCCGCATTTGAGTGAACTTGATTCATTGTCAACATCGGTCAAGGTACATTGGTATAAGTTCTTCTCTTTCTCCCACTCATATTTTCTCGAGTCTTGTGATGGATAGGCAAGGCATTTCCTCTCCGGTCTACGACAACAATGACGGCGTGAACAACTACATCACCAAAAGGTCCATCTTCGGACTACAACGACAAATGCAAGGCGCACAATCAAGATTGCAAGAGCGCATTGAGAACATCTCCATCGACATTTTCCACTCTGAAGCAAGGAAAAGGGACTACATCGACAACAAGCTTGCCGCACAAAAGGAGGAGCAAGATGCGAGGATGGAAGAGATTCGGGCCTTGATCAAGTCTTCTTCCACTTCATCATCCTCAAGACGACGACGGTCAAGAAACAAGTCTTTGGAGCGCGAAAAAGATGCAAGTGCAAAACGTCCTCGTCCACATCTACATGGCGACCACCATCACGTTCGTGATCAACATCGTCATGAAGGGCAAGTCACCTCCAAGCAACATGTGCACGACGACGACGAACGCCTACGATCTCAAGCACGACAACGACATCATCATCATGAAGATGCTCCACAAGCACAAATGCACAAGTCCCAACAAGCCCTACTTCACGCCAAGTCCAAGCTTCAAGAACACAAAAGAAGACCGCGAGACGACCACCACCAAGACGGCGCTACGGCTACAGCAACCACTATGGCATCTTCGCCAAGTGCTATCAAGGCATCTTCGCCTTTGGACGTACGGCATCTTCGCCTACTTCCCACGAGTACGCCTACAACGACTTCCTCAAGTCCAAGGCGACGACCTACGAGCCAGGGTGACACTTCCTTCTTCGTAAGCCCCTCAAGGAAGATGGCCAAGCATGGGACATTCCCTTCGGTCATGGAGACGAGCTATGAGGTGCCACATCATATGGGCCTCCAAAAATAAGACGGTGACAAGAAGGTTGAGCATGGGACTATCCCTTCAACCAAGGCGACGATAGTAGTTGAGCATGGAGACATTTGCACCAACATCTCTCTGACACCCACATATGTCAAGATGCCCCATTTGTCATGTGAGGAGAGCCACCACCCCATGAGAGAGATGAGTGACTCCACCATATGTGACATTGAGAGCATTTCCTTTGAGAGGAGGAGTGTGACCACCACTAGCCCCACACATGAGAGAATGCCACACATCCTATGTGAGGTTGAGCGCCATTTGAGTGACTCCACCAACCATATGAGTGAGAGCACCCTTGAGGGAGTGAGTGAGCCACAACACTTAGTGAGTGAGGTAGTTGACACGGCATGTGAGGCCACTATGATTTCTAACGACTTAACCTCTACTCCTAGTGTGTTTTCTTCTTTGGTGCTAGGTCTCTTACATGACGACATGCCTATCCTCGACGAGTCCATCCCTCCAATGGAGACGACGATGGCCATGGTGGACGATGATGCACCCCCCACATGGTTCCATCAAGATGAAGATGACAACGAGACGATCTTCAACACCTCACCTACAAAACATGAGCGACACTCCAAAGGTAACATAGGTGATGGTGCTTCTCTTGTCCCACTAGTGGACTCTCTTGACGATGATTGCTCCCATGATGTTGACCCACCTATTCCCATGCTTCATGCTAGTGAGACTTCTTCATTCCTTGACTTACCTATTTATGATGAATATGATGATGAGCATGTTGAATTGCCTAGTTGTGATGCTATGCTTCATAGGATATCATGTGAAAATTCTATTGGTCACTTCATGTTTGACAATCCATTGAACCTGTCATATGCTATGAGTGAGATCTCCCATATTGCATCCCTACAATCTCAACATAGTAACTATGCATGCCCCATTAAAATCAATCCCATTTGCACTTATGGCATAAATGACGAGATGATGGTCATTGGCTTTTGTTTTTCATGTGAGGATATTGCCATGCTTCCTTTACATGATTGGCACAATTCATCTACTATGACATGCCATGATCACATTGTTCCGAATATGCATTGTTTTGGATGTTGTCAATATTCTCCATGTGATGTTGCTACTCATGCTCATGAGGAGACCCCCATAGTTTCCTCATACATATTAGGAGATCTTGATGCATTCCATACTTTGCATGATTTCCACGATTGCGTGCACCTTATGCATTCCATGAATAACAATGCTCTAGATATTTCTCATGATGCATTACACAATTTGAGTCTCCATTATGTGATACATAATAACAAACCTCTCATGATGGATGACATGTTTCTATATCACGCATCTCATTTATTTGAGCATTGGCTATTTTGTGCTAACAAACACATGCACGTGCGCATCATGATGGATGATGTGTACATATACCACGCACACACAATTTTTCCTTTGTATTTGTTTTGTGTAGGTACTCACGTATACTCATCAACCTCTCAATCCCAAGAGTTGAGGAAACGAGCTCGTGAGAGCAACGATGACTTGGGATCCCGTGGACTATCCTTACCACTGTTCCCTTCGCGCAAGGACTACGCACATCTCTTTTACTTGGCTCTCATATGGCTATGGGCTATTTTCCACTTGTCACCTTATGCCCATACTATTGTGTTCACTTTGCATGTTATCCTTGCTTCTATGCCTTTGCCATGCAATTGTGACCCTTGCTTGCATCTACCCATGTTTCATCATTATGCTACTTCTATGTGTATTTGCATGCTTGGTGGAGATCCTTGTTGCTATTGCCATGTTTATCATGTGCCCCATACTATTGATGCTTGTTGTGTTGGGAGAGTCATGATGCCACATTGCTATTTACATATGGTCTCTCGCCAATACATTGATGGTATTTTACTCATACCTTGCTTTCATGCTTGTGCTATGACATGTGAATTATTCATGCCCACTATTTGCACACATTACATGCTTGCCATGCTTCCTTCTAGTATGTTGCATCTTTGCACTACTAGCTTGCTTGACTTGATTTCTATGATTGCTTGCTATGTTGCATCACCCATGTTCCACTATTATTTGCTTTCTTGGGTTGATGACATATATGCTCATGCCTCTCACATGATATATCTTGATCATTGTCTCTTGTGTCCATTAGTTGCCTCTTTCATATCCACTTGTATTGAGTCCAACCATCCTATGCTTATTGATCTTGGAGACTTTGACACCTTACTTGTGATGCATACTTGTTTGATTGAGCCTATTGCATTTGGTTGTTCTCGTATCATGTGCCTCCATACTATGCAATACTCCCTTGTCATTTCTTATGATGAGCATGATACATACATTTGTTGGGTATCTTACCACTCAAATGATAGGTTTTGCATTTTCGCTAACCTCATTTGTTTTTCCGAGTGTTTGTCATGTTCTTTCATTTTGGAGGTTTCACAAGGCGATGCCGTTATGCGACAACTTGGTTATGTGAAGGCATACATGATGTGCAACTCCAATATCTTCGGGAACATTCATAAGGTGAACTCCTTCCCTTTGAGCCATCCTCAAGTACGCATATTGGATGGGTCACTCTTTCATTGTTGTTTCCTTCTTGTTGTCTACATGATACATCTCATGAATGGAGGAGCGACATTGGAGATTGGCTACATGGACCTTCACATTGAGGAGCGCTCGCACTTATTGGATGCACCTTCGAAATTCCACTCATGCCACGACATCGAGCATTGGTACATCAACACTCCTTTGACACCTTGCACTCCCACATCCATATTTGTTGATTGTGCTCATATATGTCATGCTCGATGGACATATCATACTCACCGCAAGTTTGCACCCTATGCATGGATTGACTCACATTATGATTTCCTTGTTGCATCTTGTATTACCATGTCATCCATGATATATGAGCTTGTGAATTTCCTTAGCAAATTTGTTGTGATCTTCCTTGATGGCATATTCATACATCATGATCATATTACCCACCATCAATTGCATGATAACATATACATATTGAGCATCCATTGCCATGTTCATGCTTTTGATGCACCATCCCATTATGACATCATTTTGCACAATGGTAGAATTTGTCGCTTTGTGCACCATGCTAATTATCCCATGAATGCTTTACATCTCATTCTACTTCTTTTGGATAAGCATCTTGTGTCTTGCCACGCACTATCTTGCCGCACGGACTCACGCTTAATTGATGGACACTTTGTGTGCGCTAACCATTGTATTTCCAAGTGTACTTTGTGTTTGCTCATTTTGCATGTACCACATACCGGAGACACCTTGGAGTACTTGGATTGCGCAAGGGCTTCACCTACGTCCCACTACAAGTCCGTCCACGACACCCGTTTCCATGGTGATGAGGACCACGATCCGAGGTCGGATCTTTCACAAGGGGGGGGGGGAGATGATGCGGAGCATCCCACGTTCATCCCCATGTACACTCCGACTACTCCCCAAGCCCTAAGGATACATAAGATGAGACCTCGACTATGCGCCATTAGACACAAGGTGAATTCACTCCTCTTCGAACCGTCACTTTCCACGTGTGAGACATGGCTACAACCTCATGCATGGACCTTGCATATATTCAGGTACAATCGAGATGATCATGGAGAATCCAAGGATCAAGGCCAAGCATGGAAGAGAAGACGGAAGAAAGGAGAAGAAGACGGAGCAGCGACTGAAGCTAGCCCGGACATCCAGACCGCCATCCGGATCATCCGGACCCAGCCGGATCATCCGGGTCCCCCTCCGGATCATCCGGATAACCGCGCTGAGGATACCTGAAGGTTTCTCCTGAAGCCGGATCATCCGGGCCACCTCCCGGATCATCCGGACCCCGACGCCCGGATCATCCGGGACCCCGTCCGGATCATCCGGCCTTGCCTGCGCGCATGACTTGGGCCGAGGCCCGTGTACCCCTTCACCCCTCACTTACCCCTTCGTGGCTTAGCACTATAAATAGACCTCCTCCTCCCCATTTTGAGGGTTAGCATTGGATTAGCTCATATTTGTGTGAGAGCCTTTGCTCATCCACTTGGATACTTCTCCTCGGAGATCACGACCTCTTCGGAGAAGATCCCCCAAGAGGATTCAAGACCCCTTCTAGGGAAGAACATAAAGGCCTCCTCTCGGAGAAGAACAGTTCCTTTGTATCCTTACCTTTGTTGACTTTGGATCTTGTGGATCTCTTATGTGTGTGGTGATCTAGCACTTGTGTGATCGATTCCTTGTTGGTTGAGTGATTCTCTCTCGTTTTCCCCGTGTTTTCCCTTTGTGCTTCCGCGTGTTCTTCGTGATTCCCCATAGGATCCAGTCCAAACGTGAAAGATCGACGCTATAGGGTTCCACCCTACATCACATAGCCATTCCGAGATATATTGCCATGCAACTTCCACCATTCTATTTATTATGACACATACCATCATTGTCATATTGCTTTGCATGATCATGTAGTTGGCACAGTATTTGTGGCTTGGTCACCGTTCCAATTTTTTATACATGTCACTCTTGATCATTGCAAATCCCGGTACACTGCCGAAGGCATTCATATAGAGTCATATTTTGTTCTAGTATCGAGTCGTAACTCTTGAGTCATAAGTAAATAAAAGTGTGATGATCATCATTATTAGAGCATTGTCCCATGTGAGGAAAGGATGATGGAAGCTATGATTCCCTCACAAGTTGGGATGTGACTCCAGACTTAAAAATATAAAAGAGGCGAAAGAGCCCAAACAAAAAAACAAAAAATGAGAGAAAAAGAGAGAAGGGACAATGTTACTATCCTTTTTCCACACTTGTACTTCAAAGTAGCACCATGTTCTTCATGATAGAGAGTCTCCTATTTTATCACTTTCATATACTAGTGGGAATTTTTCATTATTGAACTTGGCTTGTATATTCCAATTATGGGCTTCCTCAAATTGCCCTAGGTCTTCGTGAGCAAGCAAGTTCGATGCACACCCACTTAGTTTTCATTTTGAGCTTTCATACACTTATAGCTCTAGTGCATCTGTTGCATGGAAATCCCTACTCACTCACGTTGATATCAACTGATGGGCATCTCCATAGTCCATTAATTTGCCTAGTTTATGTGAGACTTTCTCCTTTTTTGCCTTCTCCTCACAAGCTCCACTGTATTCTATTCCACCTATAGTGCTATATCCATGGCTCGCACTCATGTATTGCGTGAAAGTTCAAAAATCTTGAGAACATTAAAAGTATGAAAGAATTGCTTGGATTGTTATCGGGGTTGTGCATGATGAAATATTTTGTGTGATGAAGATAGAGCATAGCCAGACTATATTATTTTGTAGGGATAGCTTTCTTTGGCAATGATATTTTGAGAAAACATGATTGATTTATTAGTATCCTTTAAGTATTATTGTTTTTATGTCAATATTAAACTTTTATTTTGAATCTTATGGATCCAAACATTAATGGCACAATAAACAAGATTACATTGTTAAATATGTTAGGTAGCATTCACACTTCATAAATTCTTTATTTTATCATTTACCTACTCGAGAACGAGCAGGAATTAAGCTTGGGGATGTTGATGCATCTCCAACGTATCTATAATTTATGAAGTATTCATGCCATGTTTACAACAATTTTATATGGTTTTGGTATGATTTGATTAGAACTAACCCGGACTAACGCTGTTTTTAGCAGAACATATGTGGTGTCATTTTTTGTGCAGAAATAGAAGTTCTCGGAATGAGCTGAAAATTTAAAGTGATTTTTTATGGACCAAAAGAGACCCCTGAAGCATGAGAGCTAGGCCAAGAAGTGGACGAGGAGTCCACAAGCCCCCTAACCGCGCCCTATCCCCAGGGCGCTAGCTCCAGGCTTGTGGGCTCTGATAACCCACAAGTATAGGGGATCGTTTGTAGCCTTCTTCGATAAATAAGAGTGTCAAACCCAACGAGGAGCTAAAGGCAGAACAAATATTCCCTCAAGTTCTATCGACCAGCGATACAAGTCTATGCACAATTTAACGCTTGCTTTACCTAGAATAAGTATGAACCTATTTTGCGAGAAGAAAACTACGAGTACTTTGCGAGAATAAAACCACAAACAAATTGCAAGGTAATAAAAGTGGATAGCTTCTGTCAACAGGGAAGTCATTTGTCCCTAGGCAATCGATAACAAGTACCGGTAATCATTCTTGTAATTTTATATGAGGGAGAGGCATGAGCTAACATACTTTCTCTACTTGGATCATATGCACTTATGATTGGAACTCTAGCAAGCATCCACAACTACTAAAGATCATTAAGGTCGTGAAACCCAACCATAGCATTAAGTATCAAGTCCTCTTTACCCCCATACGCCATAGCCCACTTACCCACGTTTAGGCTGCTGTTACCCCCGCAACACTGACAATAAGCAAACCATGAACATATTGCAACACCCTACAGTGGGGGCCCCTCATGTTTGCGCGAGCCCGAGGGCACCGTAGGACAGCACCATAAATAAAATATACAATCATACCAACCAAGATCAAGATTAACCCACAGGACAAAACGGATCTACTCAAACATCACAGGATAACCATATATCGTTGGGAAATAGTATATGGAGTTTATCCACATGTTTAAGTAGAGATTACAGCGGGGAGAAGGGGTGTTACACCGCTGCATAGACGGGGAGAGAGTTGGTGATGACGATAGCAAGATTGTTGATGTAGGTCGCCGTCACGACCCTTGCCCCGGCAGCACTTCGGCGCCACCGGGAGAGAGGGGGAGAGAGCCCCCCTCCTTCTTCTTCTTCCTTGGCCTCCCTCCTAGATGGGAGGAGAGTTTCCCCTCTAGTCCATGGCCTCCATGGCGGCGGAGGGGCAATAGCCCCTCCGAGATTGGATCTCCCTCTCTGTTCTCTTCTGTTTCGTGTTCTCAGATCTGGCCCATCACGGTTTCTTAAATTCCCGGAGATCGATAACTCCGATTGCACTGAAATTGCTACACAATTTTCTCCATAAAATATCTTTCTTTCTCACTATGGGCCTCCATTTGCATTAATTCCACCTCCCAAAAATCACTTAAATTCCAAAATAATTCTCCGTAGATTTTTATCGCGTTTGAACTTCATTCGATATGGATTATCTGTGATACAAAAAACATGGAAAAAACATGAACTAGCACTGGGCACTGGATCAATAGGTTAGTCCAATAAATCATATAAAAAATAGCCAAAAGTATGTAAAAGTTGAATAATATTGGCATGGAACAATAAAAAATTATAGATATGACGGAGCCATATCAGGCCCCTCGAGCACCCCCTTGACGTGAGAACGACGCCAAAAATTCTTATAAATACCCAAACTTTTGAAAATAACCCTAGATCAGAAGTTCCGCCGCTGTAAGCCTCTCTAGCCTCGAAAAACCAATGGATATCCCATTTCGGTACACTGCCGGAGGGGGAAACCATCACCGGAGGCCATCTTCATCATGCCCGCGGTCTCCATGATGAGGAGGGAGTAGTTCAGCCTCGGGGCTGAAGGTATATACCAGTAGCTATGTGTTCTCTCTCTCTCTCTCTCTCTCTCTCTCTCTCTCTCTCTCTCTCTCGGGTTCATGATTTGGCATGATCTTGATGTACCGCGAGCTTCGTTACTATAGTTGGATCTTATGGTGTTTCTCCCCCTCTACCTTCTTGTGATGAATTGAGTCTTGCTCTTTGAGGTTTCGTTATGTTGGATTGAGTATTCAATGTGAGAACACTTGATGTATGTCTTGCGATGGGATATCTGTGCTGACAATGGGATGTTCTATTGATTCACTTGATGTGTGTTTTGGCATTCAACTCGCGGATTCCCGAGGTGACATTGGGGTAATCTATGCATAGGGGTTGATGCATGTTTTCGACCTACGTTCTCCCATAGAAACTTTGGAGTGATTCTTTGTGGCATGTTGAGGATTGTTATATGATCCAATTATGTTTCCATTGTTGAGAGATTTTGCACTAGTGAAAGTATGAACCCTAGGCCTTGTTTTCAAGCATTGCAATAACGTTTTTGCTCACTTTTGCTACTAGTTAATTTGCTATTTTTTTAGATTACAAAAACAGATATCTACTATCCATATTACACTCGTAACACCATCTCTTCACCGAACTAGTGCACCTATACAATTTAGTATTGTATTGGGTGTGTTGGGACACAGGAGATACTATTGTATTGGGTGTGTTGGGACACATGAGACTCTTTCTTATTTAGTTGCAGGTTGTTTGAGAGAGAACATCTTCATACTAGGCCTCCCACAGATTGATAAACCTTAGGTCATCCACTTGATGGAAAATTGCTACTGTCCTACAAAACTCTGTGCTTGGAGGCCCAACACGAGTCTACAAGAAGAAGGTTGCGTAGTATACATTAATCACCAAAAACACGTGACTCCAAAAGATGAGGTAAAAACTATTGACCCTAAACTTAATTGTCAAAGCTAGATTTTACTGCCAAATCTGAATATTAATGTCGAAATTGAATTTTACTTTTGAAACTGAACGCACTAGTAGAAGAGAAGCAATTTACATGTAGTTTAGTCCACTCGAGCACTAGTAGCAGAGAAACAGTGATCTAAATCTGCAGCCGATCAATAGGGAACACACTAGCAGATAGTAGCCGGAGCAGTAGCGTGAACTAGTGCCGGAGCAGCAACTTGTGTAGCTGCAAGAGCTTGTGTACCAGCATCGGCAACATGAGATAAAGGAAGACCAGGGCAGCTGCATGAGCAAGAAGTAGAGCAGAGAAGCAGTGCGAGCGAGCGGGAGCCGGAGCAGCAGCAGCATCTCCAGCTAGTATGGATGCCGCCTAGGGAGCCTCGCACTAGGAAGTGTCACAATGAAGGAAGTCACCGGAGTCGAGGGAGCCGCGCCATGGGGGAGTGATGTCTACTACGCAACTTTATTCTTGTAGACACATGTTGGGCCTCCAAGCGTAGACTCAAGTGGATGACCTAAGGTTTATCCGTCCGTGAGAGGTGTAGGATGAAGATGGTCTCTCTCTAACGACCCTGCAACCAAATACAAGAAATCTCTTGTGTCCCCAACACACCCAATACAATGGCAAATTGTATAGGTGCACTAGTTCAACGAAGAGATGGTGATAAAAGTGTAATATGGATGGTATAAATATATTTTTATAATCAAAATAAATAAAAACAACAAGGTAGCAAATAGTAAATGGGCACAAAAACGGTGTTGCGATGCTTACAAATGAGGCCTAGGGTCCATACTTTCGCTACTGCAACCTCTCAACAATGCTAACATAGTTGGATCATATGATTATCCCTCAAAGTGCAATAAAGAATCATTCCCGAGTTCCTATTAGCGGAGAACAAAAGATAGGAATTGTTTGTAGGGCACAAAACCAACTCAAAGCTATTCTTTCTGTTCCATCTATTCAAGAGTTCGTACTAAAGTAACACGAAGCTATTTTTTCCGTTCGATCTATCCTAGAGTTTGTACTAGAATAACACCAAAGAAAATTCATATTCATAATACTCAATCCACACAAAGAACTATAAAGAGACCCCAAAGTTTCCGTCGAGAAAAACGTGCATCAACCCCTATGCATAGATTACCCCAATATCACCGCGGAATCCGCGAGTTGAATGCCATAACACATATCAAGTGAATCAATAAGATACCTTATTATCACCTCAAGTATTCATATTGCAAGACATATATCATGTGGTCTCATCTCTAAATATTCAATCCGACAAGAGAAAACTTTGAAGGGTAAAGATTCAATTCATCGTAACAAGAGTATAGAGGGGAGAAACATCATATGCCCGACTATATTAACAAAGCCCATGATATAGATCACGAGAGAGAGAGAGAGAGAGATCAAACACATAGCTGCCGGTACAAACCCTCAGCCCCGAGGGTGGACTACTCCCTCCTCCTCGTGGTGGCCGCCGGGATAATGAAGAGGGCCACCGGAGATGATTCCCCCCCCTCCGGCAGGGTGCTGAAACTGGGTCTAGATTGGTTTTCGTGGTTACAGAGACCTTGCAACGGCAGAACTAGCTACCTCGAAGGGTTTTGGAATATTTGGGAATTTATAGTGCAAAGAGGGGGTACGGGAGGCCACCGAGGTGGGCACAACCCACCTGGGCGCGCCAGGGGGGCCTGGCGTGCCTTGGTGGGTTGTGCCCCTTGGGGCACCCCCCAGGTGCAGCTCAGGCCCATTGGGTTCCTTCTGGTCCAGATAAAAACTCCAAAAAGTTACGTAGTGTTTGGACTCCATTTGATATTGATTTCGTGCGATGTAAAAAACAAGCAAAAAACAACAACTGGCACTGGGCACTGGGTCAATAGGTTAGTCCCAACAATGATATAAAGTTGCTATAAAATGATTGTAAAACATCCAAGAATGATAATACAATGGCATGAATACTTCATAAATTATAGATACGTTGGAGATGTATCAGCATCCCCAAGCTTAATTCCTACTCGTCGTCGAGTAGGTAAATGATAAAAGAAATAATTTATGAAGTGTGAATGCTAGAAAAGTGCATAAGTTTGATCAATGATAATTTCAATCACTTTTTCTAGCATCATAACAACAATTCTTTCTCATAAAACTTCTCATGTTATAGTAGCAACCAATTCACATGTTAAGGTTGAAATAATGAATTCTGTTGAAACTCAACAACCTATCTTCTCAGTCACCAAGCAATTGCAATTCAACTTATTCAACAGAGTTTAAGTAAGAGCTTCACATACTCAACCATCATATAGTCTTCTATGATTGCTAACACTCACCGCATACACATGAGCAAAACATTTCAACCAGACACGTAGAAAGATAGGGGCTTATAACTTCGCCTCCCAACATATTCACCTTTGGGTGATGTCAACAATAATAACTCATGCTACCCATATCCAACTGGATATATGTGCCTAGATCTTTCCTCACCACATGATGCTTGCCAAAGGATAAAAATAAAAAGGAATAGAGATAAAGACTTTGACTCTTTGCATAAAAGTAAATACATAAAAGTAAAAGATAGGGCCTTCGCAGAGGGAAGCAGAGGTTGTCATGCGCTTATTTGTTTGTATGCTCAATCCCTTCGTGCAAAAGAACATCATGTTATATTGCCCCTTACGATAGCAACCTTTATTATGCAGTCCGTCGCTTTTATTCTTTGCCATCACAAGTACATACAACCTTTATTATGTAGTCCGTCGCTTTTCTCAATCCAGTAGGAGGCTCCTCAAAAGTCCCATGCACCTACACAAACAAACATGAACCTCGCAACCAACACAATAAAGTGGTTGTCAATCCCTTCACGGTAACTTGCGAAAAGTGAGATCTGATAGAGATAATATGATAAGATAAATATTTTTGGTATTTTTATGATATAGATTGGAAATTAAAAGATGCAAATAAAAGTAGATGGAAAACTTATATGATAAAAGATAGACCCAAGGGCCATAGGTTTCACTAGTGGCTTCTCTCAAGATAGCATAAGTATTACGGTGGGTGAACAAATTACTGTCGAGCAATTGATAGAACAGCGCATAGTTATGAGATTATCTAGGCATGCTCATGTATATAGGCATCACCTCCGTGACAAGTAGACCAAAACGATTCTGCATCTACTACTATTACTCAACACATCGACCGACTCCTTCCTGCATCTAGAGTATTAAGTTCATGAAGAACAGAGTAATGCATTAAGAAAGATGACATGATGTAGAGGGATAAACTCATGCAATATGATATAAACCCCATCTTTTTATCCTCGATGGCAAGAATACAATACGTGCCTTGCTGCCCCTGCTGTCACTGGGAAAGGACACCGCAAGATTGAACCCAAAGCTAAGCACTTCTCCCATTGCAAGAATGATGAATCTAGTAGACCAAACCAAACTGATAATTCGAAGAGACTTGCAAAGATAACTTAATGTCAGAGGAGATTCAAATATTTCTCATAGATAAACTTGATCATAAACCCACAATTCATCGGATCTCTACAAACACACCGCAAAAAGAGTTACATCGAATAGATCTCCAAGAAGATCGAGGAGAACTTTTTATTGAGATTCAAAGAGAGAGAAGAAGCCATCTAGCTAATAACTATGGACCCGAAGGTCTGTGGTAAACTACTCACAAATCATTGGAGAGGCCTTGGAGATGATGTAGAGGCCCTCCGCGGTCGATTCCCCCTCCAGCGGAGCGCCAACGAAGGCTCCAAGTTGGGATCTCGCGGATACAGAAGGTTGCGGCGGTGGAAATAGTTTTTCGTGGTGCTCCTGGATGTTTTCGAGGTACGTGGATATATATAGGAGGAAGAAGTAGGTCGGTGGACGCTCGAGGGGCCCACGAGGGTGGGGGGCATGCCCACCCCCAAGGGGGCGCGTCGGGCACCCTCGTGGCCGCCCGCTTGTTGCTTGACGTCCACTCCAAGTCCCCTGGATTGCGTTTGTTCCAAAAAGATCACTCCCAAAGGTTTCATTCCATTTGGACTCCGTTCGATATTCCTTTTCTTCGAAACACTGAAATAGGCAAAAAACTGCAATTCGGACTGGGCCTCCGGTTAGTAAGTTAGTCCCAAAAATGATATAAAAGTGTAAAGTAAAGCCCATTTACATCCAAAACGGGTAATATAATAGCATGGAACAAACAAAAATTATAGATACGTTGGAGACGTATCAAGCATCCCCAAGCTTAATTCCTGCTCGTCCTCGAGTAGGTAAATGATAAAAACAGAATTTTTGATGTGGAAAGCTACCTAGCATAATTCTCAATGTAATTTTATTTATTGCGGCATGAATGTTCATCTGCAAAAGATTCAAAATAAAACTTCATATTGACATAAGAAATAGTAATACTTCAAGCGTACTAACAAAGCAATCATGTCTTCTCAAAATAACATGGCATTAGAAGGTTCATCCCTACAAAATCATATAGTAAGGCTATGTTTCATTTTCATCACACAAAATACTCTCATCAAGAACAACCCTGGTTTTAGCCAAGCAATTGTTTCATACTTTTTAACGCGCTTCAACTTTTTTAACTCTCACACAATACATGAGCGTGAGCCATGGATATAGCACTATGGGTGGAATAGAATATGATGATGGAGGTTGCGTGGAGAAGACAAAAAAAGAGAAAGTCTCATATTGACGAGGCTAATCAACGGGCTATGGAGATGCCCATCAATTGATGTCAACATGAGGAGTAGGGATTGCCATGCAAGGGATGCACTAGAGCTATAAATGTATGAAAGCTCAACAAAAGAAACTAAGTGGGTGTGCATCCAACTTGCTTGCTCACGAAGACCTAGGGCAATTTTGAGGAAGCCCATCGTAGGAATATACAAGCCAAGTTCTATAATGAAAAATTCCCACTAGTATATGAAAGTGACAACATAAGTGACTTTCTATATGAATGGTGCTACTTTGAAGCACAAGTGTGGAAAAGGATAGTAACATTGCCCCCTTTTTTATTTTCTTTTTCCTTTTTTTGGGCCTTTCTTTTTTTTCTTTGGCCTTTCTTTTTTTTGGCATTTTTTGGCCTTTCTTTTTATTTATTTGGGGACAATGCTCTAATAGTGATGATCATCACACTTCTATTTATTTACAACTCATGAATTACAACTCAAAACTAGAACAAGATATGACTCTATATGAATGCCTCCGGCGGTGTATCGGGATGGGCAATGAATTAAGAGTGACATGTATGAAAAATTATGCATGGTGGCTTTTCCACAAATATGATGTCAACTACATGATCATGCAAGGCAATATGACAATGATGATGCGTGTCATGATGAACGGAACGTTGGAAAGTTGCATGGCAATATATCTCGGAATGGCTATGGAAATGCCATGATAGGTAGGTATGGTGGCTGTTTTGAGGAAGATATAAGGAGGTTTATGTGTGATAGAGCATATCGTATCACGGGGTTTGGATGCACCGGCGAAGTTTGAACCAACTCTCAAGGTGAGAAAGGGCAATGCACGGTACCGAAGAGGCTAGCAATGATGGAAAGGTAAAAGTGCGTATAATCCATGGACTCACATTAGTCATAAAACTCATATACTTATTGCAAAAGTTTTATTAACCCTCGAAGCAAAGTACTACTACACATGCTCCTAGGGGGAGGTTGGTAGGAGTTAACCATCGCGCGCCCCCGACCTCCACACAAGGGAAGGCAACCAAAAGAGCACCCCATGCAATAAATTTGTTACACAACTTTTACCATACGTGCATGCTACGGGACTTGCCAACTTCAACACAAGTATTCTTTAAATTCAAAATCACCCAACTAGCATGACTCTAATATCACCACCTCTATATCTCAAAACAATTATCAAGCATCAATAGCATCCAATTCACTTCCTATGATAGTTTTTTTTATACCCAACTTGGATGCCCATCATTCTAGGACTAATTTTATAACCATAGCAAATACCATGCTGTTCTAAAAGACTCTCAAAATAATATAAGTGAAGCATGAGAGATCAACAATTTCTACAAAATCAAGCCACCGCCTTGCTCTAAAAAGTATAAGTGAAGCACTAGAGCAAAAACTATCTAGCTCAAAAGACATAAGTGCAGCATATAGAGTATTCTAATAAATTCCAAATCAAGTGGGTTTCTCCCAAAAGGTGTGTACAGCAAGTATGATTGTGGAAAACTAAAAAGCAAAGACTAATATCATACAATACGCTCCATGCAAAACACATATCATGTGGCGAATAAAAATATAGCTCCAAGTAAAGTTACCGATAGACGAAGACGAAAGAGGGGATGCCTTCCGGGGCATCCCCAAGCTTAGGCTTTTGGTTGTCCTTGGATATCTTGGGGTGCCATGGGCATCCCCAAGATTAGGCTCTTGCCACTCCTTATTCCATAGTCCATCAAATCTTTACCCAAAACTTGAAAACTTCACAACACAAAACTCAACAGGAAATCTCATAAGCTCCGTTAGTGCAAGAAAGAAAAACCACCACATAAGGTACTGTAATGAACTCATTCTTTATTTATATTGGTGTTAAACCTACTGTATTCCAACTTCTCTATGGTTCATACCCCCCCCCCCCCGATATTAGCCATAGATGCATCAAAATAAGCAAACAACACACGAAAAACAGAATCTGTCAAAAACAGAACAGTCTGTAGCAATTGGTAACTTTCGAATACTTCTGGAACTCTAAAAATCCTACCAAAATAGGAAGTCCTGGGAAATTTGTCTATTGATCTACAGAAAAAAGAATCAATGCAAAAGCACATTTCTGTGAATTACTAAAATTATTTTCATGCGCGCAAAAGTTTCTTTTTTTCAGCAGAATCAAATTAACTATCACCATAGGTTATCCTATAGGTTCTACTTGGCACAAACACTAATTAAAACATAAAACCACATCTAAACAGAAGCTAGATGAAATATTTATTACTAAACAGAAGCAAAAAGCAAGGAAGAAAAATAAAATTGGGTTGCCTCCCAACAAGCGCTATCGTTTAACGCCCCTAGCTAGGCATAAAAGCGAGGATAGATCTAAGTAGTGCCTTCTTTGGCATTCAATTCATCAATAGAGCACTTATAACTTTTAGGAGTTTCTTTCTTTTTAGCTATGATTAAACTCCTAGGCAAGAAATCAAGAAAGTCATTTGAAGCCAAAGGTTCCTTTATGATAAGAGAGACAATTGGGGTGAACACTTATTGATTTGAGGTCTGCATTTTCCTTAATAGAAGATTCACCCTTATTTTTAGGAACATAAATAAATTTGGCAGTTTTGGTAGGAGGAGTTGGAGTATTTTTCACGGATGAAAAGACCGACCCTAAGTTGGTAATAATATCCTCAAGTTTACCGATTCTCGTAGAGTCTAGATCTATTCTTTCATTAACCATAAGTTCTTTCTCTTTAAAAAATTTCAAAGTAACTCCAACCCTAGATCCATATTGGGTAGTTTGGTTATGGATCTTTTTATCCAAATTTTCAATCAACTCAATAATGGCGACTTTATTTTCAATAATTTCAAGCCTTTGCATCACATGTTCCAAAGTTAAAACAGTTGCATTAACCAAAAGAGGTGGTGGGCCAAACAAATCTAACATAGCATTATAAGCATCAAAAGTATGGCTACCCAAGAAATCCCCTCCGGTAATGGTATCAAGGATACATCTATTCCAAGGAGTAATGCCTACATAAAAATTGCGAAGAAGAACAGAAATAGAGAGCTTCCTAGTAGATCTATTTTGAGCATTGCAAATTCTATGCCACACATCTTTTAGATTTTCTCCCACCCTTTGTTTAAAATTGAGAACTTCATGCTCGGGAGTAATAACAAGGATAGGAGGACTAGCCATGACGACACGATAAATGATCACATGAGCACACAAGAGGCAAGGGAAAAAGAGGCGAACGGAAAAGAGAGGGCGAATAAAATGGCAAGGGTGAAGTGGGGGAGAGGAAAACGAGAGGCAAATGGAAAATAATGTAATGCGAGGGAGATGAGTGTGTGATGGGTACTTGGTATGTCTTGACTTGAGCGAAGAACTCCCCGGCAACGGTGCCAGAAATCCTTCTTGCTACCTCTTGAGCACTGCGTTGGTTTTCCTTGAAGAGGAAAGGGTGATGCAGCAAAGTAGCGTAAGTATTTCCCTCAGTTTTTGAGAACCAAGGTATCAATCCAGTAGGAGGCTCCTCAAAAGTCCCATGCACCTACACAAACAAACAAGAACCTTGCAACCAACACAATAAAGGGGTTGTCAATCCCTTCACGGTAACTAGAGAAAAGTCAGATCTGATAGAGATAATATGATAAGATAAATATTTTTGGTATTTTTATGATATAGATTGGAAAGTATAAGATGCAAATAAAAGTAGATGGAAAACTTATATGATAAAAGATAGACCCGGGGGCCATGGGTTTCACTAGTGGCTTCTCTCAAGATAGCATAAGTATTACGGTGGGTGAACAAATTACTGTCGAGCAATTGATAGAAGAGCGCATAGTTATGAGATTATCTAGGCATGATCATGTATATAGGCATCACGTCTATGACAAGTAGACCGAAACGATTCCGCATCTACTACTATTACTCCACACATCGACCGACTCCTGCCTTCATCTAGAGTATTAAGTTCATGAAGAACAGAGTAACACATTAAAAAAGATGACATGATGTAGAGGGATAAACTCATGCAATACGATATAAACCCCATCTTTTTATCCTTGATGGCAACAATACAATACGTGCCTTGCTGCCCCTGCTGTCACTGGGAAAGGACACCGCAAGATTGAACCCAAAGCTAAGCACTTCTCTCATTGCAAGAACGATCAATCTAGTAGGCCAAACCAAACTGATAATTCGAAGAGACCACATACAAGAATTCAGAGGAGATTCAAATATTTCTCATAGATAAACTCGATCATAAACCCACAATTCATCGGATCTCGACAAACACACCACAAAAAGAGTTACATCGAATAGATCTCGAAGAAGATCGAGGAGAACTTTGTATTGAGATTCAAAGAGAGAGAAGAAGCCATCTAGCTAATAACTATGGACCCAAAGGTCTGTGGTAAACTACTCACAACTCATCGGAGAGGCCTTGGAGATGATGTAGAGGCCCTCCATGGTCGATTCCCCCTCCGGCGGAGCACCGACGAAGGCTCCAAGATGGGATCTCGCGGATACAGAAGGTTGCGGCGGTGGAAATAGTTTTTCGTGGTGCTCCTGGATGTTTTCGGGGTACATGGATATATATAGGAGGAAGAAGTAGGTCGGTGGACGCTCGAGGGGCCCGTGAGGGTGGGGGGCGCGCCGGGCACCCTCATGGCGGCCTTGCTTGTTGCTTGACATCCACTCCAAGTCTTGGATTGCATTTGTTCCAAAAAGATCGCTCCCGAAGGTTTCATTCCGTTTGGACTCCGTTTGATATTCCTTTTTTCCGAAACACTGAAATAGGCAAAAAATAGCAATTCGGGCTGGGCCTCCGGTTAGTAGGTTAGTCCCAAAAATGATATAAAATTGTAAAGTAAAGCCCATAAACATCCAAAACGGGTAATATAATAGCATGGAATAATCAAGAATTATAGATACGTTGGAGACGTATCACACACATCATATGGAGAAGCAAAATCTTAGGTTCAACAAATACTAACCGATAATCGTTGAAGAAGAAAGGTGGGATGCCTACCGGGGAATCCCCAAGCTTAGATGCTTGAGACTTCTTGAAATGTTAGGTTGGGATTCCTTGGTCATCCCCAAGCTTTAGCTTTTGTGTCTCCTTAATTCCACTCATATCTCGGTTTTCCTAAATCTCAAAAACTTCATCCACACAAAAGTCAACAAGAACTCGTGAGACAAGTTAGTATAAATCAATGCAAAACCATTTTATTCTCTACTGTAGAAAATCACAAAAATTATTATTCAACATTGCATACTAAATTTCTCTGCATATTTAATACTCCTATCCTCAAATAGGATCATTAAACAAGCAAACATAACAACAATCTGCCAAAACTGTACAGTCGGTAAAGAATGCAAGATTCATCATACTTCCCTAACTCCAAAAATTATGAGAAAAATACTACACTGTAGAAAAATTATCAGAGCTTATTTTGCAGGACGTTTCAACAATTTATCATATTCTGACTTTTCTAGGGAATTTTTGCAACATCGATAAACTTTCTGTTTTTAAACAACAACAAGTAAACTTGCAAAATAAGCATGGCAAAGGCTATCATTGCCACTTTTATTGAAATAAAATATGAAAAACATTGTTCTAAATAACAGAAAGCAAATACTATCAAAATAAATTGACGCTCCAAGCAAAACACATATCATCTGACGAATGAAAACATAGCTCCAAGTGAGGTTACGATAATGTTGGAGACGAAAGAGGGGATGCTATCCGGGGCATCCCCAAGCTTAGTTTCTTGGATATTCCTTTAATATTACCTTGGGAGTGCCTTGGGAATCCCCAAGCTCAGGGTCATGTCACTGCTTATTCTCCTCATATCGACATCTCACCAAAACATGAAAACTTCAATCACACAAAACTTAACGGAACCTTGTGAGATAGGTTAGTACGATAAAGAGCAAACCATTTCACTTTTGGTACTGTAAAATAAAAGATTCATAATTGTTTCTACACAATTCCTACTGTAGAATATAATTCCACAATTTATATTGAGCAATATAAGCCATAGAAACAAGGAAACAAGCAAACTATGCATTGAAAACAGAATCTGTCAAACACAGAACAAACTATAGTAATCTGTACTCAAACCATACTTCTGCTACTCCAAAAATTATTAAAAACATTGTACCACGTGAGAAATTTGTATATTAATCTTCTGCAAAAAGAATCAACTCAAAAGCACTCTTTTTTTAAAAATGAGAGCTATTTTCGTGAGCACAAGAGTTTCTGTTTTTCAGCAAGATCAAATCAACTATCACCCAACATGATCCCAAAGGCTTTACTTGGCACTTTATTGAAACAAAGACAATAAAACATGATCACTACAGTAGCCTAATCATGTGAACATACAAAAACAGTAGGTAAAAGTGATGGGTTGTCTCCCAACAAGCGCTTTTCTTTAATGCCTTTTAGCTAGGCATGATGATTTCAATGATGCTCGCATAAAAGATAAGGATTGAAACATAACAAGAGCATCATGAAACACATGGCAAGCACATTTAAGCCTAACCTACTTCCTATGAATAGGTATTTTGTGAGCAAATAATTCATGGGAACAAGAATCAACTAGCATAGGAAGGCAAAACATGCATAACTTCAAAACTTTCAACACATAGGGAGGAAACTTGATATTATTGAGATATGTAAAAGCATATGTTCCTCTCTCATAATAATTTTCAGTAGCATCATGAATGAATTAAATAATATAACTACCACATAAAGCATTGTTTTCATGATCCACAAGCATAAAAATTTTACTACTCTCCACATAAGCAAATTTATTCTCATGAATAGTTGTGCGAGCAATCTCAACAAAATAACCATCATGGGATTGAAAATTAAAATAATGATGACAAGTTTCATGATTATCATTATTCGTTATAGCAAACATGTCATCACCATAATCATCAAATATAGGAGGCATGCTTTCATCATAATAAACTTGCTCCTCAAAACTTGGGGGACTAAAAATATCATCTTCATCAAACATAGCATCCCCAAGTTTATGGCTGTGCATATCACTAGCATCATGAATATTCAAAGAGTTCATACCAACAACATTGCAATCATGCTCATCATTCATGCCAATCATTTTATTAAATTCTTCTTCTATCAATTGAG
This sequence comes from Triticum timopheevii, assembly GCA_963921465.1. Classification (NCBI taxonomy): domain Eukaryota; kingdom Viridiplantae; phylum Streptophyta; class Magnoliopsida; order Poales; family Poaceae; genus Triticum; species Triticum timopheevii. The sequence goes on along the minus strand of OY997274.1, from coordinate 361,845,286 downwards.
CACAATTTTCTGAACCATCATTTTCAAGAAAGACATTATAAAGATGATCAATAATATGATGCAGCCTAAATTCCATTTTTTGTGGTTTTCTTTTATAAACCAAACTAGCGATAAAACAAGAAACTAAGAGATTCAATTGCAAGATCTGAAGATATACCTTCAAGCACTCACCTCGCCGGCAACGGCGCTAGAAAAGAGCTTTGTTGCCGGAGTGTGAGTGCCGGTTTCCTCACCTCCCCGGCAACGGCACTAGAAAAGAGCTTGATGTCTACTACAAAACTTTATTCTTGTAGACACGTGTTGGGCCTCCAAGCGCAGAGTTTTGTAGGACAATAGCAATTTTCCCACAAGTGGATGACCTAAGGTTTATCAATCCGTGAGAGGTTTAGGATGAAGATGGTCTCTCTCAAACGACCCTGCAACCAAATACAAGAAATATCTTGTGTCCCCAACACACCCAATACAATGGAAAATTGTATAGGTGTACTAGTTCGGCGAAGAGATGGTGATAAAAGTGTAATATGGATGGTAGAAATCTATTTTTATAATCAAAATAAGTAAAAACAGCAAGGTAGCAAATAGTAAATGGGTTGCAATGCTTAAAAATGAGGCCTAGGGTTCGTACTTTCGCTAGTTCAACCTCTCAACAATGCTAACATAGTTGGGTCATATGATTATCCCTCAAAGTGCAATAAAGAATCACTCCCGAGTTCCTATTAGTGGAGAACAAAAGATAGGAGTTCTTTGTAGGGCATGAAACCAACTGAAAGTTATTCTTTCCATTCGATCTATTCAAGAGTTCGTACTAAAATAACACAAAGCTATTTTTTCCGTTCGATCTATCCTAGAGTTCGTACTAGAATAACACCAAAGCAAATTCATATTCATAATACTCAATCCACACAAAGAAATATAAAGATACCCCAATGTTTCCGTCGGAGAAAAACGTGCATTAACCCCTATGCATAGATTACCCCAATATCACTTCGGGAATCCGCGAGTTGAATGCCATAATACATATCAAATGAATCAATAAGATACCTCACTGTCACCTCAAGTATTCATATTGCAAGACATATATCATGTGTTCTCATCTCTGAATATTCAATCCGACAAGACAAAATTTTCAAGGGTAAAGATTCAATTCACCATAACAAGAGTATAGAGGGAAGAAACATCATATGATCTGACTATATTAACAAAGCCCATGATATAGATCACGAGAGAGAGAGAGAGAGAGAGAGATCAAACACATAGCTATCGGTACAAACCCTCCGTCCCAAGGGTGGACTACTCCCTCCTCATCGTGGTGACCGCCAGGATGATGAAGATGGCCATCGGAGATGATTCCCCCCCCCCTCTCAGGCAGGGTGCCGAAACGGGGTCTAGATTGGTTTTCGTAGATACGGAGACCTTGCGGCGGCGGAACTTCTATCTAGGTCTACCCCAAAGGATTTCGGAATATTTGGGAATTTATAGTGCAAAGAGGGGGTACGGGAGGCCACCGAGGTGGGCACAGCCCACCTGGGCGCGCCAGGGGTCCGTGGTGCACCCTGGTGGGTTGTGCCCCCTCGGGGCACCCCCAGGTGCAGCTCAGGCCCATTGGGTTCCTTCTTGTCCAGAAACAATCTCCAAAAAGTTACGCCATGTTTGGACTCCATTTGATATTGATTTCCTGCGATGTAAACAACAAGCGAAAAATAGCAACTGGCACTAGGCACTGGGTCAATAGGTTAGTCCCAAAAAATGATATGAAGTTGCTATAAAATGATTGTAAAGCATCCAAGAATGATAATATAATGGCATGAATACTTCATAAATTATAGATACGTTGTAGACATATCAGGGGGCGGGATCGAGCACAAGCGACACCGTGAGGTCGAGTTAAGGAGAAGGTGCGATGCGATGAGTGTACAACCTCTTTGGTGGCGCCGAGTAGGCCTCGGTTTTGTTTGAGGAATCAATGAGGATGTTGCAGTTCCGGTGGAGCAGGGTAAGGCGGCGCCGTGGGGATGGAGCAGTTGCGTTAGACGATGCGATTATCGAAGCAACTCCTTGGAGGTGGAGGACGTGGCGACTGAGCCACTGGGACGATGAGATCAATGATTGATCCTCATCTAGGGTGATGGATGAGGGACGTCAAGTTGTTGTGGTGGTTGACGTATGGTGTCCTGGATTAGGGGGTACTCACCACGTAGTCTCCCAACCAGGTGGATCGGGCCGAGGACCCCCATGGCGGTTCACTCATGGGCCAGTTCGGGCAACCCATGCTGCATACAAGGGATATTCCACAAGACTTGGTGCACAAGACGAGGACTCTCCTAAACCCTAGACCTCTGGTGCATTATATAAACCGAGGCTAGGCTAGTCAATAGATCAATCTAATATTCATTAGAACAATCTCATGGTAGATACATGTACTCTATACTATCCCCCCATATGAATACAATCAAAGCAGGACATAGGGTTTTACCTCCATCAAGAGGGCCGGAACCTGGGTAAAGCCTATGTCCGTGTTACCATCGCTCCAAGACGCCTAGTTTAGGATCCCTACTATGAGATATGTCGGATATAGAACTGACATTGGTGCTTTCATTGAGAGCCCGCTGGGTGATTGTCATGGATCGAGAGAGTTCTACATCATCGGGTCTTCGACGTACGAGCCATATTTCTTTTATTATTCACTTTGCATAAATTCTTAATTATGCAACGATTTTATTATTATTATTATTATTATTATTATTATTATTATTATCATCATCATCATCATATTCGGCTTGCACTATTTTATGTGTGCAGGTGAATGATTTGGGTCGGTAGCATTGTCACCTTGGCGTACCGACGTGGTTGTTTCACCTCTGTCGCTCAAATGGTGTTGTTACCTTGGCATGCCGCCCTGTGTCATCATCCATATTAATGGGTTTGCAATGATTCTTAGAGTAGTGATTTTCTTTGTTATACTATGGATCTCACGAAGGTTTCGTTGAGTTTTGTGTGATTGAAGTTTTTGAAGTTTTGGCTGAGATCACGATGGATGAAGGAATAAGGAGTAAGAAGAGCCTAAGCTTGGGGATGCCCCATGGCACCCCAAGTTATTGTTCAAAGAGACGCAAGCAACTAAGCTTGGGGATGCCCCCGACTGGCATCCCCTCTTTCATCTAACGACCATCGGTATTCTACTTGGAGCTATATTTTTATTCATCACATATCATGAGTTTTGCTTGGAGCGTCTTATATTATATGAGTCTTTTCTTGTTTTGCTTTTTAATTCGTGTCATCTATCCTTGCTGAACACACCTATTTGAGAGAGCCAAAATTATGCTATGATTTTTTAGAACTGCTCTATATGCTTCACTTAAATTTTTTGAGCAATGGAATTGCTCTAGTGCTTCACTTATATATTTTTGAGCACTGCTGCTTTATTATTTTGTAGAAATGCTCTCATGCTTCACTTAGATTTATATGACAGTTAGCAAAATTTTGAAGAAATTCTCTCATGCTTCACTTATATTATTTTGAGAGAAGAAAATTTTTATGCTCATGTTCTTCACCTAGATTTGTTTGAGCTATAAAAAGCAACATATGAAACTAGTCCCAAAGTGATAGATATTCAAGAGGGATATAATAAAAACTTTCATGAAGATCATTGGAGAAAAAAAACTTGATTCTTTGTAATAGTTTTTCGGTATGATGATAATAATATGTGAGTCATGTTGGTGAGTGATTATGCTTTAGTAAGAATATTGGTGTTAAGGTTTGTGATTCCTTATGCAAGCACGAAAGTCAATAGTTATGCAATGAAATTACATCCCACTTTGGTACGTTATTCAGTGTTAGTTATGCTTAATGCTCACTTATGTGATTTTTCGTTCCTTGTTGGATGCTTCTCAATCTATTTGCTAGCCTTCCCTTGTACAAAGTGGGTTTACTACTTGTGCATCCAAAATCCTTAAACACAATTTTGCCAAATGAGTCCACCATACCTACTATATGTGGTATTCTCTTGTCGTTCTAAGCAAATTTGTATGTGCCATCTCTAATTTTCAAAATATTTTCCTTTTTGTGTGCTTGTATCGCTCATGAAACAGTAGGGGTGGCTAATATTTTTCCATGCTAGATGCGTTATTCTCAAGATGAGTGTTTATTCGCTTGTCATTGCACGAGAGTACGACAAAGGTATTAGGGATGCCCAGTCTCGAAATGAAAAATGAATTTACTTTATGTTGTCAAATAATAAATTCCTTGGAAAGTTTTGGTATGGATGGAACCCGTGGAATGTGAATATATGGTGGGAAAAGGAATAAACTTTATTTCCTGTTTTGGGAACTGCCTATGATATATCTAGCATGGAAAGTACTGGGAACTACTCGATCATTTTCGTTGATAGGAAAAGCATGCCACCCAAAATGTTTTATATCTATCTTCTTTGGTTTGAGCTTTGGCACCTCTACAAATCCCTACTTCCCTCTACGAAGGGACTTTCTATTTACTTTATGCAATTTTTATTTGAGTCTCTATCTTCTCTTATAACACACCAACTAAGGGGCACTATGATCGTACTTGAGCCTTGGGTGTAGGTAATATGCGAGTGTGTTTCATGTATGGATCAACGATTGAGCATGATAGGCTAGGGATAACTTGCTTTAGTATTGATATTTTGAAAGACATGGTTGCTTGTTGATATGCTTGAGTATTTAAATCTTCATGTCAAAACTAGACTATTGCTTTGAATCATATAAAAGTCCAAATGTCCATGCTACAAAAGAAAAGAATATGTGATGAACATGTTAGGCATCATTCCAGATAAAAAATGCTGCTTTTATCATTTACCTACTCGAGGACGAGTAGGAATTAAGCTTGGGGATGCTGGTACGTCTCCAATGTGTCTATAGTTTTCGCTTGTTCCATGCTATTATATTATCATTCTTGGATGTTTTACAATCATCTTATAGCAACTATATATAATTTTTTGGGACTAACCTATTGACATAGTGCCAGTGACAGTTGTTGTTTTTTCTTGTTTTTTAATTCGCAGAAAATCAATCCAAACGGAGTCCAAATGCAGCAAAACTTTTTGGAGATTTTTTCTGGACCAAAAGGAACAACTTGGGCTGAAGAAGTACCAGAGGGGTGCCCTGAGGGGGCACAACCCACCTGGGCGTGCCTGGGGGTCCAGGCACGCCCTGGTGGGTTGTGCCCACCTCAGTGGCCTCTCGCACCGCCTCTTCGCTCTATAAAAATACCCCCAAAATACATAAACCCTAGGGGAGTCGACGAAACATAATTCTAGCCGCTGCAAGTTCCAGAATCACGAGTGAATAGTTCATTGTAGACGTACAGGTCCGTAGGAAGTAGCTAGATGGCTTCCTCTCTCTCTTTTGATTCTGAATACAATGGTCCCTTGGAGATCTATTTGATGTAACTCTTTTTTTGGTGTATTTGTTGGGATCCGATGAACTCTGATTTTATGATCAGTTCCATTTTATCCATGAAAGTTATTTGAGTTCTGATCTCTTATATGCATGATTGCTTATAGTCTCATATTTCTTCTTCGAATCTTTGGTTTAGTTAGGCCGACTTGATCGATTTTTCTTGCCATGGGAAGAGGTGCTTTGTGATGGATTCGATCTTACGTTGCTCAATCCTAGTGACAGAAGGGGAAATGACACGTATGTATCGTTGCTATTAAGGATAAGAAGATGGGGTCTATTCCTACGTGAATAGATCATGTCTACATCATGTCATCGTTCTTATTACATTACTTCATTTTTCCATGAACTTAATACACTAGATGCATGCTGGATAGCGGTCGATGTTGGAGTAATAGTAGTAGATGCAGGCAGGAGTCGGTCTACTAATCTTGGACGTGATGCCTATATGTTTGTTTACCCACGCGTATGCTATTTTTGTTGAGAGAAGCCACTAGTGAAATCTACGGCCCTGGGTCTCTTCTTTATCATATTTGTTTTCCGATCTATTATTTGCCTACTTTATTTTCAGATCTATTAATCCAAAAACCCAAAAATACCTTGCTACAATTTTTTTGTTATTTATTTTACCTCGCGTTCCCGCGAGATCTATTTATCCAATCTACTACAATTTTATCTATCTTTTACCCAGGAGGAATTGACAACCCCTCTTACGCGTCGGGTTGCAAGTATTTGTTCTTTATGTGCAGGTACCATTTACATAGTGTTGCGTGGTTCTCCTACTGGCTCGATAACCTTGGTCTCATCACTAAGGGGAATACCTACCGTAGTTGTGTTGCATCATCCCTTCCTCTTTGGGGAAAATACTGATGCGGACACGAGCCACCAGAGAGTCATTTTATTTTATGAGGATTCGCTTGTTGTTATTTAGAGTAATGTTTTCCATATTTTAGTTCAATAAAAAGGTCAAGTATAGCCTTTACCATGCTTATTTTGCAAGTCTATATGTTGCTGTTCTGAAACAGAAAGTTTTCCATCATTGTCTGAATTCTTCTGGAAAGTCAGAATGTGATAAAATCTTGAAATTTTTACACAATAAGATACAACAATTTTTCTAAAGTGCGGGAAATTTTCAGAATTTTTGGAGTTAGAAAAGTATGAATCTTAGTGCATTCTTTACAGACTATCCTGTTTAAACAGATTGTTGTTAGCTTGCATTGTTTCCATATGTTTGCTTGTTTAGTGATTCTATTTGAGGATATGAGTATTAAATATGCAGAGGCATTTAGTATGCAATATCAAATTATAATTTTTAGTGATTTTCTATAGTAAAGAAAGATAAGGTTTTGCATTGATTTGTACTAACTTATCTCACGAGTTCTTGTTGAGTTTTGTGTGGATAAAGTTTTTAGGAATTAGGGAAACTATGATATGAGAGGGATCGAGGAGACACAAGAGCTCAAGCTTGGGGATTCCCAAGGCATTCCTAGTTAATATTTAAAGAAGTATCAAGCATTTAAGCTTGGGGATGCCCCTGTTGTCATCCCACCTTTCTTCTTCAACAATGATCGGTCAGTTTTGGTTGAGCCTAAGTTTTTGCTTCTTCACATGATATGTGCTATCCTTTGAATGGCATTTTATTATATTTTTCTTGTTGTTTGAATAAAATAATTAGGATTTAAATTTTTTATGAGAGAGAGTCTTCACATAGCTACTTAATTATTTGACTACTCATCGATCTTCACTTATATCTTTTTGGCGTAGATTGTCAGTTGCTCTAGTGCTTCACTTATATCGTTTTAGAGCACGATGGTGGTTTTATTTTGAACAAATTGATGAACTCTCATGCTTCGCTTATATTATTTTGAGAGTCTTGAGATAGCATGTTAATTTTCTTAGGTTATGAATTTATTCCTAGTATGATGGGCATCTAGGAGGGATATAATAAAAACTTTCATATAAGTGCACTGAATAAAATGAGAAGTTTGATTCCTTGCATTTGTTTTGAGATATAAAGATGGTGATATTAGAGTCTTTCTAGTGAGTAATTGTGGATTGGTAGAAATACTTGTGTTAAAGTTAGTGATTCCTGAAGCATGCACGTATGGTGAACCGTTATGTGATGAAGTCGGAGCATGATTTATTTTTTGATTGTCTTCCTTATGAGTGGCGGTCGGGGACGAGCAATGCTTCCTACCAATCTATCCCCCTAGGAGCATATGTATTAGTACTTTGCTTTGATGGCTAATAAATTTTGCAATAAGTATGTGAGTTCTTTATGACTAATATTAAGTCCATGGATTATACACACTCTCACCCTTCCAACATTACTAGCCTCTCTAGTACCACGCAACTTTCGCTAGTGCATTAAACCTACCATATACCCTTCCTCAAAACAGCCACCATACCCTACCTATTATGGCATTTCCATAGCCATTCCGAGATATATTGCCATGCAACTTCTACCGTTCCGTTTATTATGACACATATCATCATTGTCATATTGCTTTGCATGATCATGTAGTTGGCATAGTATTTGTGGCTTGGTCACTGTTCATATATTTTATACATGTCACTCTTGATCAATGCACATCCCGGTACACCACCAGAGGCATTCATATAGAGTCATATTTTGTTCTAGTATCGAGTCATAATTCTTGAGTCATAAGTAAATAAAAGTGTGATGATCATCATTGTTAGAGCATTGTCCCATGTGAGGAAAGGATGATGGAAGCTATGATTCCCTCACAAGTTGGGATGTGACTCCAGACTTAAAAAAATAAAAGAGGCCAAAGAGCCCTAAAAAATAGGCCAAAGAGCACAAAAAATGATAGAAAAAGAGAGAAGGGACAATGTTACTATCCTTTTTCCACAATTGTGCTTCAAAGTAGAACCATGTTCTTCATGATAGAGAGTCTCCTATTTTATCACTTTCATATACTAGTGGGAATTTTTAATTATAGAACTTGTCTTGTATATTCCAATTATGGGCTTCCTCAAATTGCCCAAGGTCTTCATGAGCAAGCAAGTTCAATGCACACCCACTTAGTTTTCATTTTGCGATTTCATACACTTATAGCTCTAGTGCATCTGTTACATGGCAATCCCTACTCACTCACATTGATATAAATTGATGGGCATCTCCATAGCCCATTAATTTGCCTAGTTTATGTGAGACTTTGTCCTTTTTGTCTTCTCCTCATAAGCTCCACTATATTCTATTCCACCTATAGTGCTATATCCATGGCTCGCACTCATGTATTGCGTGAAAGTTAAAAAAGCCTGAGAACATTAGAAGTATGAAACAATTGCTTGGATTGTCATCGGGGTTGTGCATGATGAAATATTTTGTGTGATGAAGATAGAGCATAGCCAGACTATATTATTTTGTAGGGATAACTATTTTGGCCATGATATTTTGAGAAAACATGATTGCTTTATTAGTATGCTTCAAGTATTATTATTTTTACGTCAATATTAACCTTTTATTTTGAATCTTATGGATCCGAACATTCATGGCACAATAAACAAGATTACATTGTTAAATATGTTAGGTAGCATTCACACTTCATAAATTCTTTCTTTTATCATTTACCTACTCGAGGACGAGCATGAATTAAGCTTGGGGATGCTGATCCATCTCCAACGTATCTATAATTTATGAAGTATTCATGTTATGTTTACAACAATTTTATATGGATTTGGTATGATTTGATCAGAATTAACCCGGACTAATGATGTTTTCTGCAGAACATATGTGGTGTCATTTTTTGTGCAGAATAAAAGTTCTCGGAATGAGCTGAAAATTTACAGTGATTTTTTATGGACCAAAAGAGACCCCTGAAGCACGAGAGCTGGGCCAAGAAGTGGACGAGGAGTCCACAAGCCCCCTAACCACGCCCTACCCCCAGGGTGCTAGCTCCAGGCTTGTGGGCCCTAATAACCCACAAGTATAGGGGATCGTTTGTAGCCTTCTTCGATAAATAAGAGTGTCAAACCCAACGAGGAGCTAAAGGCAGAACAAATATTCCCTCAAGTTCTATCGACCACCGATACAACTCTACACACACTTTAACGTTTGCTTTACCTAGAACAAGTATGAAACTATTTTGCAAGAATAAAACTACGAGTACTTTGCGAGAATAAAACCACAAACAAATTGCAAGGTAATAAAAGTAGATAGCTTCTGTCAACAGGAAAGTCATTTGTCCCTAGGCAATCGATAACAAGTACCGGTAATCATTCTTGTAATTTTATATCAGGGAGAGGCACGAGCTAACATACTTTCTCTACTTGGATCATATGCACTTATGATTGGAACTCTAGCAAGCATCCACAACTACTAAAGATCATTAAGGTCATGAAACCCAACCATAGCATTAAGTATCAAGTCCTCTTTACTCCCATACGCCATAGCCCACTTATCCGCGTTTAGGCTATTGTCACCCCCGCAACACTAACAATAAGCAAACCATGAACATATTGCAACACCCTACAGCAGGGGCTCCTCATTTTTGCGCGAGACGGAGGGCACCGTTGGACAACACCATAAATAAAATATACAATCATACCAACCAAGAGCATGATTAACCCATAGGACAAAACGGATCTACTCAAACATCATAGGATAACCATATATCATTGGGAAATAATATATGGATTTGATCATTGATCTACATGTTTATGTAGAGATTACACTGGGGAGAAGGGGTGTTACATCGCTGCATAGAGGGGGAGAGAGTTGGTGATAACGGTAGCAAGATTGTTGATGTAGATCGCCATCACGATCCTTGCCACGGCAGCACTCCGGCCACCGGGAGAGAGGGGGAGAGAGCCCCCCTCCTTATTCTTCTTACTTGGCCTCCCCCCTAGATGGGAGGAGAGTTCCCCCTCTGGCCCATGGCCTCCATGGCGGCGGAGGGGCGAGAGCCCCTCCAAGATTGGATCTCCCTCTATGTTCTCTTCAGTTTCGCATTCTCAGATCTGGCCCTTCACAGTTTCTTAAATTCCCAGAGATCCGTAACTCTGATTGCACTGACATTTTTACACAATTTTTTTTCCATAAATTATCTTTCTTGCGCCAGAAGAAGGGCTCCAACCGACGTTCGAGGAGGTCACGATACACTAGGGCGCGCTTGGGCCCCCAGGCGTGCCCCGGTGGGTTGTGCTCACTGTGGGCCTCTGTTTGCATTGATTCCACCTCCCAAAAATCACATAAATTCCAAAATAATTCTCCGTAGATTTTTTATCGCGTTTGGAATTTTTTTGATATAGATTTTCTGCGATACAAAAAACATGCAAAAAACAGGAACTAACATTGGGCACTGGATCAATAGGTTAGTCCAATTAATCATATAAAAATTTGCCAAAAGTATGTAAAAGTTGAATAATATTGACATGGAACAATAAAAAATTATAAATACGACGGAGCCGTATGAGGCCCCTCGAGCACCCCCTTGACGTGGGAACGACGCCAAAAATTCTTATTAATGCCCAAACCTTCGAAAAGAACCCTAGATCGGAAGTTCCACCGCTGCAAGCCTCTCTAGCCTCGAAAAACCAATTGAGATCCCGTTTCGGCACCCTTCCGGAGGGGGAAACCATCACCGGAGGCCATCTTCATCATGCAGGTGGTCTCCATGACAAGGAGGCTATGTACCAGTAGCTACGTGTTTGATCTCTCTCTCTCTCTCTCTCTCTCTCGGGATCTTGATTTGGCACGATCTTGATGTACCGCGAGCTTTGTTACTATAGTTGGATCTTATGGTGTTTCTTCCCCTCTGCCTCCTTGTGATGAATTGAGTCTTGCTCTTTGAGGTTTCCTTATGTTGGATTGAGTATTCGATTTGAGAACACTTGATGTATGCCTTGCGATGGGATATCTGTGTTGACAATGGGATGTTTTATTGATTCACTTGATGCATGTTTTGGCATTCAACTCGCGGATTCCCGAGGTGACATTGGGGTAATCTATGCATAGGGGTTGATGCATGCTTTCGTCCTACGTTCTCCCATAGAAACTTTGGAGTGATTCTTTATTGCACATTGAGGGTTGTTATATGATCCAATTATGTTTCCATTGTTGAGAGAATTGGCACTAGTGAAAGTATGAACCCTAGGCCTTGTTTTCAAGCATTGCAATAATGTTTTTGCTTACTTTTGCTACTAGTTAATTTGCTATTTTTTTAGATTACAAAAACCTATATCTACTATCCATATTACACTTGAAACACTATCTCTTCACCGAACTAGTGCACCTTTACAATTACCATTGTATTGGGTGTGTTGGGGACACAAGAGACTCTTTGTTATTTAGTTGCAGGGCTGTTTGAGAGAGATCATCTTCATACTACGCCTCCCATAGATTGATAAACCTTAGGTCATCCAGTTGAGGGAAAATTGCTACTGTACTACAAAACTCTGCGCGTGGAGGCCTAACACGAGTCTACAAGAACAAGGTTTTGTAGTAGACATCAATCACCAAAAACACGTGACTCCAAAAGATGAGGTAAAAACTATTGACCCTAAACTTAACTGTTAAAGCTAGATTTTACTGCCAAATCTGAATATTAATGTCAAAATTGAATTTTACTTTCGAAACTCAACGCACTAGTAGAAGCGAAGCAATTTACATGTAGTTTAGGCCTCTCGAGCACTAGTAGCAGAGAAACAGTGGTCTAAATCAACAGATGATCAACAGGGAACACACTAGCAGATAGCAGCCGGAGCAGTAGCAAGAACTAGTGCTAGAGTAGCAACTCATGTAGCTGCAAGAGCCCGTGTACCAGCATCAGCAACACGAGATAAAGGAAGAGCATGGCAGCTGCATGAGCAAGAAGAAGAGCAGAGAAGCAGTGCGAGCGAGCGAGAGCCGGAGCAGCAGCAGCATCTCCGGCTGGTATGGCTGCCGCCTAGGGAGCCTCGCACTAGGGAGAGTCACAATGATGGAAGTCACCAGCGTCGAGGGAGCCACACCATGGGGGAGCGGGATCGAGCATAGGCGACACCGTGAGGCTGAGTTAAGGAGAAGGTGTGATGCGATGAGTGTACAACCTCTTTGTTGGCGCCAAGTAGGCCTTGGTTTTGTTCGAGGAATCAGTGAGGATGTTGTAGTTCTAATGGAGCAGGTTAAGGCGGCGCTGTGGGGATGGAGCTGTCGCGATAGACGATGCGATTATCGGAGCAACTCCATGGAGATGGAGGACGTGGCGGCTGAGCCACCGGTACGATGAGATCAATGATTGATCCTCGTCTGGGGTGGTGGATGAGGGGCGTTGAGTTGTTGTGGTGGATGACTGACGGTGTCCTGGATTAGGAGGTACTCAGCACGTCGTCTCCCGACCAGGTGGATTGGGCAGAGGACCCCCATGGTGGTTCACTCATGGGCCAGTTTGGGCAACCCATGCTGCATACAAGGGATATTCCACAAGACTTGGCGCACAAGATGAGGACTCTCCTAAACCCTAGACCTCTGGTCCATTATATAAACCGAGGCCATGCTAGTCAATAGATCAATCTAATATTCATTAGAACAATCTCGTGGTAGATACATGTACTCTGTACTATCCCCCCATATGAATATAATCAAAGCAGGACGTAGGGTTTTACCTCCATCAAGAGGGCTAGAGCCTGGGTAAAACCTGTGTCCGTGTTACCATCGCTCCAAGACGCCTAGTTTAGGATCCCTACTACGAGATATGCCGGATATAGAACTGACATTGGTGCTTTCATTGAGAGCGTGCTGGGTGATCGTCACGGATCGATGGGATGATCAGGTGATATTTTTTCAAGTTAGATCTATTCGGTATAAACTATCCTTTTTTAGATTACGGCTGCTGCCATGAGCTACCCTATTCGCAGTCAAATCAAGACCAGAAAAAGTGTCTGGCGACTGGTGGTACGCCAGGTTCAGCCTCCACTGGGACTCTCACGCGCCGCAGCCGAGCAGCCATCAAGCGCGCCCAGGCCAAAGAACAACACTATATGAACTGATATTGCTGGCGTGCAACAACACACGAGCTTAGCTCGGTGGCGGCCACAGGGAGATTTGATCTTTTCTTTAGTATTTAATTAGGTTGTTTACACTTTTTTTACTACTAATCCTTTTCTATGCACTTTCCCGTGGAGCAATAAGCTGGAGTACTAGTCGGCACACATCAATTGGTTTGGTTGATGCAACATGTACATCTGCACTCAAGCGGAATTATACCAGCTTTTTGTCTCGTACAATTTAGTCCGAGAAATTTGATACTTCCAATTCGCACTGTTCTGGTTTCGAAGGTTATCTATGATCGACCCGACTAACGGCGCCTTTAAGCGGGATGCTACCTGTTTGGTATATTGGAAATTGTTTCTGCTTTGGCTGCCATGACTGCTACCGAGAAAACCATTAGGTGCGACTGTTTCATTTACTGGTTCTACAAAAAAAACTTGTACCTCTTCCCAGATATTTTTTCTGTCAGTCGGCATTGTTTTGTGCAAGCATCATTTTTTTATTGTGGCTGCCACTTCGAGGTGATCCAAGATGTTGCCACTAGAATGACAACCATGGTCCGACGAACTCCACATCGCGCCTACATTATCATTCCACGAGCGACGGCCTGCGTTGTCATCTTCGCTTGACCAAGACGACGCCAACATACATGCCATATTTCTTAAAATTATTTATTTTGCATGAATAAATTATATAAAGGACCTCCTTATTTTTATTTCCCATCTTGCGCTGCTTTACGTATGCAGGAAAATTAACTATGGTCGTGATGTGCTGCCACCTTGGCAAGCCGACATCATCGTCTTGATCGGCGTAAATCGGCTCGCGTGGTCATATTGTTTGTCAAATTGTCATACTGACATGTTCGATTGCCTCGGGCACTTCAACATCACCGAGAGAGTTCTACCTCATCCGGTCTTCGACACATGGGCCATATTTCTTTTATTATTCACTTTGCATAAACTCTTAATCATGCAACAATTTATTATTATTATTATTATTATTATTATTATTATTATTATTATTATTATTATTATTGTTGTTGTTGTTGTTGTTGTTGTTGTTGTTGTTGTTGTTGTTGTTGTTGTGGTCGTCGTCGTCGTCGTCGTCGTCGTCGTCGTCGTCGTCGTCGTCGTCGTCGTCGTCGTCGTCGTCGTCGTCGTCGTCGTCGTCGTCGTCGTCGTCGTCGTCGTCGTCGTCGTCGTCGTCGTCGTCGTCGTCGTCGTCGTTGTTGTTATTATTATTATTATTATCATCATCATCATCATCATCATCATCATCATCTTCGGCTTGCACTATTTTATGTGTGCAGGTGAATGATTTGGGTCAGTAGCATTGTCACCTTGGCATACCGACGTGGTTGTTTCACCTCTGTTGATCAAATGGTGTTGTTACCTTGGCATGCCGCCCTGTGTCATCATCCATATGCCTTCACTTCATTAAAGCATCGTCTAATACCCCGTTTCGCCACCTCAGCTAGACCGGGGGCTTCACCATCGCTTCATTGATCTACTCCTGGGTCTTCGGCATCACCCTGCTGACCTGTTTCGTCACCTCGACTAGACCGGGGGCTTCGCATCGCCACTTCGTCAAATCGAGCTCTTTGCTCAGTCACCTCAGGCTTGGGGGTTGGGACCTCAGCCAGGCCGAGGACTACATCTTTGTCCTGCCGCAAGACCATACCTCGTCATCTACACCGAACACATTAACGAGCTAAGTCGCTTTCATGCTCAGCTTTTTCAATTTTTAATTCTTGTTCCGTTCGACCAAACATTATAGTTATTTTTTAAAAACTTAGTTTGTCAAGAACGTTGTTTGTTAAAAATATTTCTTTTACCCAAGTTAACTAGGGGCTCATAAATTTACATGAGCCATTTTATAATATATTTTTTCTTTTAAGTTGTTGCAAAGTCTTTTTCTGCCACTCCTTTTTCGACGCAAGTATACGGTCAATAGCCAGATGGCCTGGTTTCTCTCTAAAGCCGCTTGAGTTTAGTTCGTCACACAGGCCTTTGAGAAACACTCCGCCTTCAGGATAGGGAGGTTGAAGCCGAAGGCTAACCTACTCCATGTCTAGAGATCGGATATGTCGTGTTAAAGCACGAAAGAAGTAAAAATTATTTTAAGACCAATTTTTGGATTGGCACAAAAAAATCTTGATTTAGTACGGACATCAACTTTTTACATAAGTTTTTGGCTTTCCAAGCTTATGGCACCTTTTAGCTATTTGTATGTTTTCCTTTCAGGAGGCGGGACATCCTCATGACCGAAGTGCCCCGCATAATAATAATTCTATTTGGGAGAGCTTTTCTGACCCGCAGCTCGGCATCTTTCCTATCGATCTACACCTCAGCCATGGCGAAACGCACATGAAATCCAGACTAATTCCCGAGGAGATTCGATCCTCAGGTTGGTCGGCCGCGCCCAAACTGAGTCTCGGGGGATACTATGTGTCCTCAGCAAAACTCTCGCAATACAACATTGGGTGCCTTTAAAAGCACTGGTAATATCCATGGGAGTTGCGACTACAGCCAAACCCACCAAAACCAAGGTACCCCATAGAGTCCTTGGCAAAGCGTTCTCGGGCATTGCTTTATATGCATCGGTTTCAAATTGTGTCTTCGGTCAATAGTTGGATTACCCGGCTACCGTGCTTGCCTCCTACGTTCCGCTTTGTTCGGCTAGGTGTGCAAAGGGAGAACCACTGAGATTATGCTTCCCACTCGAATGGTTAAGCACCTCAGTGGAGAAAGCCGAAACTGACTGTCACAATGCGCGTAAACTAGTCAGCTGTCTGATGACTGTGTCAAACTATAAGATCGATGGAGGTCACCCCAAGTTAAACGATGGGCCATTCATAACATTGGCCAAAGTGTTAACGACTTGACCTCGGCTGATGCTGAACACTAACCGGGGGATAGTAACTGGCCTCCCAACTTTAAGCTCCTATTATTAAGTGAAAGTTATAAAGCCGCATATCTGATTGCCTTGTTTTGGTAACACAACCGCCTCCGGGCACCGAGACATCGGCTAAGGGTTCTTTTGTTATTGTAGAAACACCCTTTGTAGCATCTACAAATGGGTGGAAGCCGATGATGGACCACTTTCAAATGATAAACGGTCGCAACAGAGTCAAAATAAAAATATACCATTAGCAGATGTATTCATTATACAAGTGCTGCCTTCCGTAATTATCGTTATAAAGCCATATATATGCATCAATTTGACTTAAGATTTTGGCCAAGCTAGATTGCCTGGCTCCTGTGCTTACCCCTACGTTCCTGATTGTTTGGCTAGGCAGTAAAGGGAGCACCTCTGTGATTGTTACTACCGGTCATCCGAGTTAGTACCTCTGACTGGGTGAAGCCGAAAGCTAGCCATGTTAAAGGATATAATTGGTCGGCAACGACGGAAGTGAAAATTTTGGTTCGTTAGACCATAGAGTTCGGGAACTTTCCCTGAACTAAATCCTCAATATTTTTCTCCCACATTGACCGGAGGTGAGGTTTCATGATCATGGTTAGCATGACAACCCGAAGAAAGGAACCGATAGTGGGACTATTTTCTTTGGAAGATGTTTCTTACGTTAATAGTAATATAATATATCTCTCTGTGTACCTTTGTTTATAAACCATATGTCCGGATTTCCTTGTTTGACGTAAATCTTTGCCTTTATAAAGGCTTTATAAAGTATGACAAACACTCCCCGGCTACTGGCCAGGAGGTTGAAGCCGATGGTCGGTCAACAAAGTTTTGTACAATGCGGGTTCGAGCATTAATGTAGAGTACTTGGATACATAGAATCGTTACACATAATTTGTGATTTTACTCTGAATATCGATCCTTAATTCGGCCACCCGTGCATTAAGGCTCGGGGGCTACTGGGCTTTGGGTTTATCATTTACAAATATTAAAGGAGCACATCGATCCTCTGATCTGGTGTTGCCACTCGAGCAGTGGCTCGGGGGCTACTGCATTGCCTATTCAATGCATAAATTTCAAAGTGCTTAGTGTTCGGCTAGACCGAGCTATGGGCAAACGCATCTTTTGTCAACAATAGGTACCATCTTGGACTTATCCGGCATCAATCTAATATGTTACAATGACTTCTCAAAACCCTCTCTCAAGGGCCCGTCCGCCGATCACTATCTGTTCTAATGTGCATCTCGGGTTTTAGGCCAACACACACCTTGAAAGTAACTGGCTATACATCTCATCATCAAATAAATTGCACAGCTTGG
Organism: Triticum timopheevii; assembly: GCA_963921465.1. Classification (NCBI taxonomy): domain Eukaryota; kingdom Viridiplantae; phylum Streptophyta; class Magnoliopsida; order Poales; family Poaceae; genus Triticum; species Triticum timopheevii. Next base: position 361,827,626 of record OY997274.1, on the reverse strand, counting down.
AAGCAGTCCAGCATTTAAACCAATAAAGATGCTAGCCAACTTGCCTCCACGGCGATCCCTCGATTTGCTACCTTTCTGGCCGTTCGATCGTCCTCGTTTCGAGCCTGAGCTGTCAGATCTTCATCTCCTGGTAAATCTTGTTTTCACTCTACGGTTGTTTTTCCTACCCAATGATGGGTGGGCTCATCTCGCCCTTCTATTGGTTGGGTCAGCCGCGCACGTGTGCAAGAGGGATTCGCCAGCAGCTCTGCGGGCACTGCACCGCGTCTCATCTCAAGTTGGGTAGGTCCCCAGCCCCCACCTCACAAACCCTATCCTCCAAAGCCCTGCAGCGCCGCCCTCACTCCTCCATCTTTCCTTGTCAGCCGCCGCCGCCGCCATTTCGCTTCGCTCTCTCTGTCCGACGGCCACGCCACTGGGAGGAATCCGCCGCACAAGAGGATAAAGCACTGTTTTGGTGCGGGTTGCGCGAGCGGTATCAAATCGAGACAAACTCTGAATACTAGATATGACCCAAAAATAACAGGGGTCAAGGTCGGCCAGTGAGACGATGGGGGATAAGCTTCATCGTCGAGAGGGAAACAGCCCGGATCACCAGCTAAGGCCACTAAATGACCGCTCAGGGGACGCCCGTTGGCGAGCTTCTGGGCAGGAAGCTGAACGGGAGCATGCCATCAACGAGCCCCCGGGGAGGAGCTATCGGCCGGTCCTGAGTCGTCCACCAAAGGCCTCCGATTGTGCCGTCGTGAGAGGAGCAGCATGGGAGGAGATGAAGATATGCCGCCGGCGTTGGACTCCCTCTTCCCTGGCTGCATCTTCCCCGTGAGCTCCTTCTTACATTCCTCTCTTTGCCTCTCCTCCTTCGCTCCCTCTCCCTCATGTGCTCCTCTAGTGTGATTTTGATTTGGTTGTGTGATTGTCTGATTGTTCATTTATTTATTTTAATTTCTCAAATTTTGGTATGTGCATTTGGCCTTATGAATTTAGACATTTTGGTTCTTCATTTGGTTTGCTACAGGAATAAATGTTCTAGGGTTGGAGAAGAGGGGGTTGAGCAGCAGCTGAGCTTAGATGAGTGCTCAGGTTGATCACCTTCACCAAGAAAAGTGTGATGCCAGTTATGCACTTTCTTTTCATAGAATGTTGTTATCTGTATCTTGCTGAATATACAGAGCTAATGTTCAGTTCATTGTCTCAGGCATGGGTTTATAGATTCAAAATTTTCTTATACACTTGCTCGGCGCACACCAGCTAGGCAGGCCAGGGGATGAAGGCACGATGCAGTGGGTGCAGCAGCGGTAGCGGGGAAACCCCTCCTGGCCGAGCCTTATCCCTAGCCTCTACCTGCAGAGGTGAACCCCAGGAAAACTAAAAGTTTGTGGAGGAGCGCCGACACAGGTGAGCATCTTCCTATTTCTCTTCATCCTTTCCTCAACTTCCATGGGAACCTATGGTTTTTTTCTTCCAGTTTTTTAGAGGGTATTTTGGACTCAAGATTGATCTGGTAGTGCACGTGGTGTGGTGTGCCATAAGCAAGAATATCTTATCTGTGCCATGACAGTAAGGGCTTGCTGCAGCCAGGTAGTTCTTGGGAGTATGGTGCTTCGAGTTGGTTCCTGTGGTGGTATCTTCCCTCCCTTCTCCCTCCTATTTCTTACTTATGGTTTGACGCTTTGATATGTTGTATTGGCTTAAATTATGTACTTGGTTGAGTCCTACATGCTTATTGAGATGAATCATTTACAAAGTTATAGTGTTATTTTCAGAATCTGTAATGATACAGTTACCTTCAGAATTTGAGGTGAACCATTTCCAGAGCGTATATGGAGAGCCTAGAAGCAGCAGGGGTCGGCGGAGCAGCGGATGCGGTCGATGGAGTAGCAGGAGCAAGGAGCTCGAGATGGTTCAGGTTTTCCTCCACTTCCTCTCTTATTCGTTGGTATACAGCTAGGTTGTTATATACAAGTTATTCATTTTTATACAACTAAGTTTTTGTAGGAAGAGTGCCTACCGAGATTATAGAACTGGATAGAGGTGCCTTATGATAGTATAGCTAAAGAACAACAGGTATGAGTAGATGGCACTGTCACCTATGTGTTTCATTTTTATTTGTTGCGATATTTCACACACCCCATATTGGCACCCCCTCTATATTTTCCCATGCTTATAGACTTGCAGAAACACATGCTGCTTGTCTCTATTTATCTTGGTATTCACATTATAAATTAAAACGTAGTTGGAAAGAATTATGGGTCATTTTGGCATGAAGCTCGAGAATGATAATACCACCTCAAGTGGGGATAAAGCAGAACAAGAAATAGATGAGATGTAATTACTGAAACTAGAAAAAAATTCTCTTCTTCTGATTATGCATATGTAAAGTCATGATTACGTGTGGACCAGATGTGTGCTCTGTTCCATTGCATACCAGATTGTCGGTTAAAAGAGTTTTTTGTCTTCCAGCAATGAGCTTTCATTTTCATTGCGGAGGATTGTTTGGTTCATCTCCTCTGGTCATTTTTTCAGTTTGTCTCTTCAGAAGTTTGGGTGCCTCTGTTTTGCTACTTTTTAGTTCTCATCATTAAAGTTGTATCTTTCCTCCCCTCTTGGATTGTTGCATCCTTATTGTGTCTCATCGTTAAGGTGGCACATATAAGTATTAATTTGTTGAGTTCTGCTAAAGTACCGCTGAAAATTCAAATTCTATGTACTTTACTTTTGGCTATACACGAGAATACAGTACACACATTTGAGTAGTGATTGAATGTGAAGACCGTTGTGCATGTTTTTGTAAATGTGGAATAATTAAGTTTTATTGCTTTATGGTGAGATGAATATATTGATTATAATGATATAATATTAAGAGATTTTCAAGTGTAAGCTTGTAGCAAATTATCTTCTAATGCAGACTCCATATCATTATTTATATTGTAACACAAATGTGTTCTATTATACTCCCAGCCTCGGTACATGAAGGCATGATATTACCCCTCTCCCCCTGCCCCTTCTATGTATTTTTTGATTTGTTTGTGTGACTGTACTGAATGGTGCTAGCAGGTCCATGGACATTGTCAGAATTTTCACTTTATTGCAGTGTCTTATTTTCAGATCCCATGTTCCTCAAGGTAATGGACAAGATTGTGTTTTTTGTAGTATGGTACCATCACAACATTTTCTATTCTGTCATTCATTTGTTATGCACCATATTTAATAAGGAAATAGAGGGCGTTTGTTTGCTATTGTTATAAATCTGTTTCTGAATATTATTTGTAGATTTATGTTTGGAAACACCAATCACAGTAATATTTTTGTGTATGTAGATAGATTTGTATATTTCATATACTAATACCGAAATTGAAAAATTGTAAGAAATATGGTTGGAGATGTCATGTAAACTGGTAGTTTTCTTAAGAAGATCATTGTCATGTAATATGATATATCATTAGGTTATTTGTAATACTGCTGCAATTTCTTATATAGTTAAAATAATTTAATGTGGGCTTTGGAGCCATGGTTTTCTTAGGTAGCTTTATTAGGGCATCAAACTATTTGGTGCTACAATTGTTGTAAATGTCTAACTTTGTAAGATATTCATCATTGGTTCATCATAGTATGCTTTATTCTGTGCCTTGTTTCACAGGCTTGCTCTCACTGCTGCTCTAGACAGGGAACGTTGATGACAACATACAGGTAACTCTTTCAAAATCATGGATAGTATAAATATACAGTTGTATTATTAAATTTGAGGTTATTTCTTAAACCGGCATATACTTTCCTTGCCTTGAGGGCACAATTTATAATCAAATGGAAACGGCATACCTTTCTTTACTTGGAACATGGCATCCAACAGAGGAACATGAGTACTTTATATGTATATCAGTATACCGCGAGCTCTAAAAAGGTTTTCCTCTATTGCTTTCGCACATCAGGCTTTTTCTGATTGTTGCCAATACAAAAAGAGCTTGCTGCCATGCATAGGATAATAGAATACACGTACTTGAAATGAAGCAACTTATTAAACTAAACCATGATGATGTACTCCTTGCCGCTGATTTATTGAGGTCCAGCTGAAAATAAGGGGAAAGCAAACATCATCGTGCCACTTAAGTTATCTCATATTTGTGGAGAAAAGTTACACAGTTAGCTATTACAAAAATACTAAAATTCATGTATGTATCCGGCTTCATTATGGAGTTGAGAACGAAATCATTGGAATCCTTATGTTGAGAAAAGGCCAATGGAATATTATTATTATGTGTTACAAAGTTCATACAAAGAATATATATTGTAGTGCTCTAAATATAAATTAAAATATTACTAGGGTCCTTGGTTAATGCGTTGTTTTTTCTTTTTCATCCAGAATGATATTTGAAGATAAGGAATTAGTATGAGATGCTTTAGGGGGTTTAAACAATTGGATAAGACTAGCACATGGCCCATGCGTTGCAACGGGAGAAAAGGAACATCACACACCCTTCCCTATTCTTCTGCATGCCAAATCCTTATCTATGATTTGTGTTCATAAGTGGAAATAAAGAAAGAGTGAAAATACACATAATCGGTTTTAGTGTTGTGCTACTACCTCCGTCGGTTTATTGAGCCCACATCGTATTTTGGGTTAAATTTTGACCCTCTACAAAACTAACAAAATATAAATAATTTGTTACAAAAATTATATTATTGCTTTTGTATTCGAAATAGGTTTCCCATCATATAATTTTTGTGATATATGGTGTATGAATTATGAGTTAAACAGGGTCAAACTGTGAACCAAAATAGGAGAGCGTCTAATAAACCCGGACGGCAGGAGTAATTTCTAACATTTGATTAAAAAGTGTATATAACTCTATTACGCTTATTTTATTTATGTAATTTTTTTAGCTGCATACTAAATTTGTATGAAAATCGATGCTATTTTCCTCTAACTTGTTATTCTGAATTCTATAAATAAAATAAAGTTTTGTTATAAAATTTAGCTGCTAGTTTCATAAAATATTATTTGAATTTTTTTTCTTATGATTACTTTTTTTAAATCTTTTTTAGAATTTGTAAGATAGAGTTGTCATATTTGTTTGCATGTTCGCCTATCGAAATTGTTTCTATAGTGGGCCGAATTGTCCGGTTCATCTAAATATCGTCATACCTCGACATGCCACGACAATCGCGTAGATATTTTAGCTTTCAAACGATTGTGGCATTTTTTATATCAATTTTTTTATATATATGATATTGATATTTATCAAACATCGTACCCATCGAACAGTCGGGCATTAGTTGTGACTTCGTTTATTTACAAGCTTTACGACATACATAGACGTGTATTAGTAATATGTTTCGTGATTTACATGTATATTGACACGACCGTAAGCAGCCGCCCGAATCCGTACACACCGTACGTCCTCCCAGCCTTTTTTTCCTTCTTTCTTTTTTCTGAATGATGATTATCTGAGTGGACGCACAAGGCCGCCGTAAGCTCAGCTCATGTGAAAGTTTATTTTTGGTTCGATGCACACTTGAACTCTTGGCTTCTCCGGCTAGATCCGTGTAGAGGGGATCATCGTGCAAAAATTGAGTCCGCCATCACCGCGTCCAACGTTGCTCCTTCTCTACCATCTCCCGTGTCCTCCTTTCCTCTCCCTCTAATTCCTCGCTCTCCAGGAGCGCCGCTGGCCCGAGGAGCACCCCCCGCCGGTTATGGACGCAACCCGATCTGCTCTGCCAACAGCCGCTGCCACCGCCAAGAACTGCGCCGCCGGAGCTCCCCATGCCCGGCGAAGCCCCCGCCGCCACGTCGTTTCGGCCAGAGGCCGAGCTGCCTCGCGTTGCCATCGCCCCGTGTAAAGTCGGGTTGCGGCCATGTTCTATAGGATTCCAATGCCTTGGGTCGATTCATCTATTTGTTCTTTTCTTGATTCGATCCTTTCCTCGCTGTGCCGCGCCGTCCAAAATCATGTCGCGCCGCCGCGTCCGTCGTTCCGTCCTTGTAGGATTCCAAAGCCTCCGTCGTTCGGTCCTCCTTTCCTTGTAGGATTCGATTTGATTCTTTCCTCGTGTTGGGTCGAAGTCCCTCTATCTTCATGTCCTTTGTAATTTCTCTACATATATAAACTGATAGGAGGCCATGCAAGCAATCGAGGTGGGACTATGTTGTCGTGAATACGTACGAACCCGGGTGAGGCACACAAATGCGAGACCCGTGCGTGCAGGCCCATAGCCTCGCAGGCCCATAAAGACCACGTGGCCTAGGCGTGTGAACGGATTGGAGACAGACGTATGAAACTGGACGGGCAGGGTGGACGGACGAAATTACGGTGCGAAGAAGCAATAGCCCTTTTATTAATATATATATATAATATAATAATAATAATAATAATAATATATATATATATTAAATATATATATATATATAGATTAAACACATGTTGTGCCGAATTGGCAGTCCTTCGTCCGTATTTTCCTGATAATCCAGTCCTGCCTGCGGCCCACCACGTGGCACCATCGACGACCTGGTACGGCCCAGCTTCGACAACAACACAGCAAGACCCTCGCGAGGGGCCAAGCCTCGCGAGGCGGACGACGCCAAGACCCCCGAAGGAGTTGGCCTCCTCAGGAGAGCTCCTGAGGGGCGGAGAGATCTATGCATCTACCTCATGAGGATCAGCTGACGTGAGCCATGACGACCAAGGCCAGGCGGGCGCAGAGCGCAAGTTTCCTCTTCGGTGCAAGGGAGGCAAGCCACAGGCGCGGAGTCCCTAGGAATCAGCCAAAGGTTTCCATTCTGGTGCAACGAGACCAAGACCGCCAGGACGGCGGGACGGAGGTCATCACCGAGCCCACCGCAGCGTCACGACCAGAGGCTTTTCGCAGGCGAAGACTACTTTTGTCAGGATAGACTGTACTACTTGTCCCCTTTCAAATCCCGCCGTTATGGGATCCCTTCCCGCTCATATTTGGGAAGAGGACCAAGGCACTATATGTAGGGCTTAGCCACCACCATGGAGGGGGATCGATTCCTCCCTGAGCAACACACCAGCTCAAGAACACCTCACCTCCTGAGGCTTGTTCATCCTTGTACTAGTTCATTAATAGCCCCTCGAGGCAATCCACCACACCACACTGGAGTAGGGTATTACACCACAACGGTGGCCCGAACCGGTATAAATCTCTGCGTCTTTGTGTCTCTGTGAGCTCTTCGCGCTAGGCTAGCGAGGATCGCGAGTAGGCAGGCTGGGCAGGTTGAGATCTCCACCCCAGTGTTCGAACCTCTCACGGGTTGCCGGATCCCGAAATCTGACATTTGACGCGCCAGGTAGGGGGTGCGTCGGATCCTCTCTTCCGCCGTTCGATCCTCCACTACTCTGACATCTCCATGGCCGACAAGCGCAGGGCTCGCGCCGAGCGTCGGGCCGCAGTCATCGCCCGCGTCGCTCAGATGGCCCTAGAGGGTGACGGCTGCGCCCGCGGCGCTCCTTCTTTGGTGGCCAACACCGCCAGAGGCCCTGCCGACCACGAGCAGCAAGCTTCGTAGTTGCACCCGTCGGTGCGCCGCGACGGCCACACCACTACTCCGTCCCTGATTCCAGCAGCTTCATCATCCCAAGCGCGTCGTGGCCAGGTGGACGCGCAGGCCGCTCTGCTCACGGCGTGGGAGCTCCTTCGCTACCACGGGAGTCCCGGATTAAGGGGTCCTCGGACAGCCGGACTATATGCATATGTCGGACTGTTGGATTATAAATATACAAGATAGAAGACTTCGTCCCGTGTCCGGATGGGACTCTCCTTTGCATGGAAGGCAAGCTTGGCGATTCGGATATGAAGATTCCTTTCTCTGTAACCAACTCTGTGTAACCCTAGCCCCCTCCGACGTCTATATAAACCGAAGGGTTAAGTCCGTAAGACAAAAACAATCATAATCATAGGCTAGCTTCTAGGGTTTAGCCTCTACAATCTCGTGGTAGATCAACTCTTGTAATACTCATATCGTTAAGATCAATCAAGTAGGAAGTAGGGTATTACCTCCATCGAGAGGGCCCGAACCTGGGTAAACATTGTGTCCCCCGCCTCCTATTACCATCGGCCTTAGACGCACAGTTCGGGACCCCCTACCCGAGATCCGCCGGTCTTGACACCGACATTGGTGCTTTCATTGAGAGTTTCACTGTGTCGTCACCATAAGGCTTGATGGCTCCTTCAATCATCTACGACAACGCAGTCCAAGGTGAGGTTTTCCTCCCCAGACAGATTTTCGTATTCAGCGGCTTCGCACTGCGGGCCAACTCACTTGGCCTTCTGGAGCAGATCGACAGCTACGGCCCTGGCCATCAGGTCAGGTCTGGAAGTTTGAACTACACCGCCGACATCCGCGGAGACTTGATATTTGACGGATTCTAGCCCATGACAGCCGCGCCCTGCCGCCACAATGAATATGACCTAAATCTGTCATCAGACTGTGTGCAGGAGATAGCGCCTGTAATCGCTCTGGCCCTAGATCCAGAGCAGAGCATGCCATCCAAGGACGGGAAGCTTAACCTCGCCACGGAGGCCGCAGACTCAGCGGCGCTAGAGCCGAACACAGATCTGACCTCCAATGAGGCCTGTGTCATCGGAACCTCGGACTCGTCTCCGGCCATAGGCTCAGAACCGCGTGTATCTGCACCCATCGAATCTGACCGGACGCCGATCTTAGAGTTCAGCTCCGCGGACATGTTCCAACACTCACACCTAGGCGATGTGTTAAACTCATTAAAGTCTCTCTCCTTGTCTGGAGATTCTTGGCCGAACTATGTCCGGCTTGAGTGGGAAGTGGACGACGAAGAACTTCGTTACCCACACACCACCCACTTGATAGCCATTGTCGACAATTTGACCGACATGCTTGATTTCGGCTCCGAAGACGTCGACAGTATGGACGACGATGCCGGAGAAGAACAGGAACCACCGCCCACAGGGCGCTGGACGACCACCTCTTCATACGACATATAAATGGTGGATACACCCAAAGAAGACAATGGCGATGACATAAAAGATCCAGTTGAGGATAAACCTACTGAGAAGCAGCCAAAGCGCCGACGTCAGCGGCGCCGCTCTAAATCACGCCATGGTAAAAATAGCGATACTGACACAAGAGAAAATAACACTTCGGACGATACAGAAGACAACGAAGACCCCGCCAAGCCAAGTTTCGAACAGGCTGAACGGGAAGACGGGCAAGCCAGCCCCAATGAACAGGCCTTGAACAACGACTCGAAGGACAACGATTACATGCTTCTCTCCGAGGATGAGGTGAGCCTCGGCGACGAAGAATTTATCGTGCCAGAGGATCCCATAGAGCAGGAGCGTTTTAGGCGCCGGCTTATAGCCACGGTAAAGAGCCTGAAGAAGAAGCAGCATCAGCTTCAAGCTGATCAAGATCTGCTCACTGATAGATGGACTGAGGTCCTGGCAGCCGAGGAATATGGACTTGAACGCCCAACCAAAAGTTACCCGAAGCGCAAATTGCTACATCAATTAGACGACGAGGCGCTGGAGCCAGCACTACAAGCGCATAATACGGCTGACCGACCACCACGTGGCCGAGATAAAATGGCAATTCAGCCCGAACACTAGCCGGCACTGCCTCGCCGAACAAATAGAAATACAACAGATAGGGGATACACACATGACCTGCGGTATGACTTGGAAAACAGAGCAGGACAAACCAGATCGATCTATGGATCGTGGGGGTGCGCCCCAATGCGCAACGACGACCACCAAGCCGGATATAACAAACCCAAACCTGGCCGGGCCGAATACCGCAGACCGGCTCCATCCGAGCTGCGTCCTGACATAGCCCGACACAGAGGCGCCGCACACCCCCTCTGCTTCATTGATGAAGTAATGGAGCATGAATTCCCAGAAGGGTTTAAACCCGTAAACATTGAATCATATGATGGAACAACAGATCCCGTGGTATGGATCGAGGACTTCCTTCTCCATATACATATGGCCCGCAGCGATGATCTCCACGCCATCAAGTATCTCCCGCTAAAACTCAAGGGACCAACTCGGCACTGGTTGAACAGTCTGTCCGAAAACTCCATTGGCAGTTGGGAGAACCTGGAAGATGCATTCCTTGACAACTTCCAAGGTACTTATGTCCGACCTCTGGATGCCGATGACTTAAGTCATATAATCCAATAGCCCGGAGAGTCAGTCAGGAAATTCTGAACTCGGCTCTTAACTAAAAAGAACCAAATCGTTGACTGTCCGGATGTCGAAGCCCTAGCGGCCTTTAAGCATAACATCCATGATGAGTGGCTCACCCGACACCTTGGCCAAGAGAAGCCGAAGTCCATGGTAGCCCTCACAACGCTCATGACCCACTTTTGTGCGGACGAGGATAGCTGGCTAGCTCGTAGCAACAACACCTCAAGTAAGCTTGGCACTTCTGAATCCAGAGATAGCAATGGCAAGCCCCGACGCAATAGACACAAGCATCGAAATAATGGCGATAACGCCGAAGACACGGCCGTCAATGCTAGATTCAATGGCTCCAAGTCCGGTCAGCGAAAAAAGCCATTTAAGAGAAACAATCCGGGCCCGTCCAGTCTGGAAAGCATACTCGATCGTCCATGTCAAATCCACGACACCCTCGATAAACCAGCCAATCATACCAACAGAGAATGTTGGGTCTTTAAACAGGCTGGCAAGTTAAATGCCGAAAACAAGGAAAAGGGATCGTAAAGTGAGGACAACGAGGAGCCCCGGTCACCGAACACAGGAGGACAGAAAAAGTTTCCTCCCCAAGTTAAAACGGTGAATGTGATATATGCTACCCATATCCCCAAAAAGGAGCGGGAGCGTGCACTAAGGGACGTCTAGGCGATGGAGCCAGTCGCCCCAAAATACTACTCGTGGTCCTCCTGTTCGATCACTTTCGATCAAAGGGACCATCAGACTAGTATCCATCATGGCGGTTCAGCCACACTGGTGCTAGACCCTATCATTGACGGATTCCACCTCACAAGTGTCCTCATGGATGGTGGTAGCAGCCTGAACCTGCTCTATCAGGATACAGTGTGCAAAATAGGTATTGATCCCTCAAGAATCAAGCCCACCAAAACCACCTTTAAAGGTGTCATACCAGGTGTAGAGGCCTGCTGTACGGGCTCAATATCACTGGAAGTGGTCTTCGGATCCCCGGATAATTTCCGAAGCGAAAAATTAATATTCGATATCGTCCCCTTCCGTAGTGGTTATCACGCACTGCTCGGACGAACCGCATTCGCTCGTTTCAATGCGGTGCCGCACTATGCCTACCTTAAGCTCAAGATGCCCGGACCTCGTGGTGTTATAACAGTCAACGGAAATACGGAGCACTCCCTCCGTATTGAGGAGCACACCGCGGCCCTTGCAGCAAAAGTACAGAATAGCCTTCTTAGGCTAAACCTCAATTTGGCAATAAAGCCCCCGGACACCGTCAAGCGAGTCCGAGCTACTCTGCAATTGGACCGTCCGACTCATCCGGAGATCAGCTAGCAACCCGGCCTTCGTCCCAACCCCAATCAAGTGGTGAAATTCGTGTCGCGCGCACACAACTACGCACTTAAAATACCATGGGCACGAGCGGAGGCACGGCTAGACCACGGTCCACAATGTGGCTCAACCGCTCCCGGATCCGCATACCTTCATTTTTTCTCTTTCTTTCAGGGTTTTTCTCCTCTCGAGGCTTCTCTTGATAAACCTGATCATCGGACCCATCGTGGGACGGATACACCAAGAAAGCTAGGGGCTTGGACGTACAAGGGAATACCCAGGTAGTCTCTGCTAATGATCGTCATACCTGTTTTAAATACTCGCACGCAGCTCGCTCTTGGTCGTGGCATTTTAAATAGCCCTATTCGCTTATTGCACTACTTGTACACATACACCTTGATGTATTAATAAAAAAATAATTTGCAGCGTCAGCTTATTACTTAATTTTTTCGTTGTTTATTTATTTGTTATCAATTGCACCCGTACATTTTGGTACGCCTTAATTCGCCAGGGGCTTCATTGTACCCCATAATACGGCAAGAAAGTCCGAACACTTTTACAGTACAGTTCGGCACCCCGAACTTATAGCATTATATGCATTGGCTCCAAATCATGTCTTTGGTCAACAGTTGGGTTGCCCGACTCCTGTGCTTGCTACCCTACATTCCGCTATATCGGCTAGGGTAGTAAAGGGAGAACTACTGCGATTGTGTCCCGGTTCTTCCGGATGAGCACCTCAGTAGAGAAGGCCGAAAACTGACCGTCATGATGCGGCGAGAGCTGGTCAGCTATTCGAGAGGTCACAAAATCTTTAGCGATTTCTTCCGCATGATGCGCTAACTAATTCATCGTGCGACAGATCGGTTTTTATCCGATCAGGTGTCTTACAATACCCCAAGTTCGGTCTTCCGAACACTAGGTGCTGCGCCTACCTTTCTTTTTTGAAACTCCTATGGCTAAGTGAGGGTGATAAAGTGTTATAGTCTGATTGCCTGGTTCATCACGCTAAACACCTCCTTTAAGAACCAAAAATATGGAGTAAAGAGTGTTTCGATTTATCCCGAACACCCTCATACTTCCTACATGGGGGCAGAAGCCGACGACTGGCCAACTCTCAGAATTAATTTAAAAACGGCCGCACATGAGGTAATAATTCAAAAAACAAGCATTATTTTACATAACGACCTTGTTTCATATTACAGCATAGGATAGCATGCATACATTCATGGGAATATAATATCCTTGGCACATTGCTCCGCCACAAGGCGGGATCCCTCTAGGACACTGTCATAATACAACTCGGGCTTGCGGTTGTCTTTCCCTTCAGGCGGTCCTTCGGTCATCAGCTTCACATCATCCATCTTCGCCCAATGCACCCTGACGCGTGCAAAGGCCATTCGCGCACCTTCGATGCAGATCGACCGCTTGATGGCGTCAAGCCGAGGGCAGGCACTAACCAGCCGCTTCATGAGTCTGAAGTAGCTGCTGGGAATCACTTCGGCATGCCATAGCCGGATAATTAAATCCTTGAGGGCTAGTTCGACCGCCCTATGCAGCTCGACCAGCTGCTTCAGCTGATCGGTAAAGGGTACTGGGTATTCTGGCGCAAGATATTGCGACCAGAACAGCTTCTCCATAGAGCTCCCCTCTTCGGCTCGGTAGAATTGTGCGGCGTCAGACACGCTGCGCGGGAGATCTGCAAACACCCCTGGAGAACTCCGAATCCGGGTCAGTAAACAAAATCTTTCCTTCGCGTATTTGCTCTACATAATAAAGGCCTTACCCACTGCGATCTTTCGGGCTTCCTGGATTTCCTGGAAGGCGCCTTGGGCTTCAGCTCGGGCATCGTGTGCGGATTGACAAGCCTTGGTGAGTTCGGACTCTTGATCCTTTATACTCTGCTCCAAGGTCTCGCACTTCTTTATGGCTTCTTGGAGCTCTTGTTGAACTTCAATGACCCGGGCCTCGTGGTTTTCACGAGTGGCCTGCTCCTTGGCTGCCTTCTTCTCGGCCTCGGTTACCGCCTTCTTAAAAGCCTCGACTTCGGTCGACGCTCCTACTACATATCATGACATTTTTTAGTCAAAATAACTATTCACTTGTATTTAAATACAAACAAAGTTACCCCATACCTTGGTTATCTTCCAGTTGCTTTTTTACTTGGCCGAGCTCCTTTTCAGCCCGCTCCAGACTCTGCTTCAGTCCGGAGACCTCAGCAGTATGAGAGGTTGCAGTCAATAATGACGCCTGATTATTCACATAGGTTTTTCCTAATTAGTCTCCTGCAAAATATATTTGATCCTCTATCCGGCTTTCTTTTCGAACACCGAACAGTGTATCAGGGGCTACTATCTATATTATGACATTCTTTTAACTTCATTACTTACCTCAAAAGCCTGTTAGAAGGCTGGTGTAGGCTTCGGTCAGCCCGGTTTGGTGGGCTGGACCTTCTCAATCACCGCACCCATAAGGGTACAGTGCTCTTCAACGATGGAAGCGCTTTGCAGCGCCACCAATAAAGTATCCGGCACCTCTGGGTGGACTGAGGTCACCGGTGGAATAGGCGCACCACCTTCTGTTGAAGAAGGTTGTTGGCCTGATTTCGGAGCCGTATTGGTCTCCGGAGTTGTCTTTGGCTGGGGGCTGAATTCAGGATGGCCCCCGCCTTCAGCATCCATGGGGGTCTGCTCCCCCGTGTGTCCGGTTGCCGAGGTCTGACCCTCCGGCGCCGCCTCGACGGTCTGCTGAGCTTTGCCCTGGCCTGGGCCCCTTTGGGACGACACCTCAGTGTTGTCCACGCCTTCGAGGGAGGAGGCCGTCAGGAGGGGCTCACTGTCCATTGCATCCGGGTCCAACGAATCTTCTGACGAAGATCGCTCGATGTCGGACCCTGCCGGACTGCAGAATATGTGACTCAATACATTAATGTTATGCAAAAATGAGACAGGATATATGGATGTGTCCTGGTTTCTTTGTACTCACGATTTGGCCAGGGGCTTGACCCTGGGTTCCCACTCCGGGCTGTTGTTGGTGGCTGCGGTGGATTCGTCTGGAAGTGAGGCTTTCCCCTTCTTAGAAGTTTCGGCCTCCAAACGTGTGGAGGCCGTCCTCTTTTTTCTCCCCCTCGCAGGGGGGACTGGCTTTCCTCTTCTTCCTCCTCCTCTTCCTCGTCTTTTTCAGCGGAGGAGTGGGCCTCGGTGTTTTCGGACATCACGTCCAAAGTACCCTTGCAACGAAGCCTGCCCCTGGTCTCCTTAGCCTCCTTCTTGGCCTTCTTCTTCGGCGCCTTATATGGCACCGGGACCAGCATCTTCATCAGAAGTGGGCTGGCTTGTTCTTCAGGCAGCGGAGCCGGACAGTAGATCCGCTCTCCTTTCCTCGTCCAGCCCTGGGAGAATCGTTAGGGAAATGTGTTTTCCCCAAGGTATACAAATAAAGGATACACCCTGAAGACATATAAAGACTTACCGAACTTGTGGGGCGGGACAATTTGTGCCCGCGATCCTCGGCGGTGTCCGGCCATGACTTGCCGGGCTTGAATAGCACCTTCCAGATGCCTTCGTGCGTCATGCCGAAGAACTCCAGCAAGGTTTGGTGCTTGCCCAGATCAAACTCCCATAGATTGCAAGTCCGGTGTTGACAGGGAAGGATCCGGCGAACTAGCATCACCTGGACCACATCAACAAGTTTGATATTCTTGTCCTCCATGCTCTTGATACGCGCTTGGAGCGGCGTCAGCTCATCTAAGGAAGACTATTCTAGGCCCTTTTCGGGCCAGGACATGAGCCGCAGTGGGGCTCCGGATCGGAACTCGGGGGTGGCGGCCCATTTGGTGATGCGTGGCTCGGTAACATAGAACCACTGTTGTTGCCAACCTTTGATGGACTCGTTGAATTTACCTGATGGCCATTTGATGTTGGGCATCTTGCTCACCATGGCTCCTCCGCACTGGGCTTGTTCGCCGCCTACCACCTTTGGCTTCACGTTGAAAATCTTTAGCCATAGTCCGAAGTGTGGAGGAATGCGGAGGAAGGCCTCACACACGACGATGAATGTCGAGATGTTGAGAAAGGAGTTGGGGGATAGGTCATGTAAATCTATCCCGTAGTAGTACATAAGGTCGCGAACAATTGGGTGGAGGGCAAACCCTAGCCCGCGAACAAAGTGAGGGAGGAATACAACCCTCTCATGGGGTTTTAGAGTCGGGATGATCTATCCCGCCGCTGGGAGACGGTGTGCAATCTTCTTGGCCAGGTATCCGGCCTCCCGGAGTTTCTTGATATCCTTCTCCTCGAAGGAGGAGGCCATCCACTTACCTTGCGCTTTGGATCCAGACATGGTTGGAGTGCTTTTTGGGTGGAAGAGATGGGTGCTTGGGCACTGGAGCTCGAGAATGAATGAGCAGAGGAAGAAGAGGGCGTGGGTGAAAGAGGGGAATCCTTATCCCTTTATAAGGGCAGTAAAAATCATGCGCCTCCCCACTCGCCCTAAAGCTCGCTTATTTCCCAAGCACCATGCTGATGGCACGGTTGGGTTACCCGTGCCCGCATTGATGAGAATTCCGTGATAAGGGGACATGATCTCTGCTTTGACAAGACGTGCCAATGAAACCGCGCCTCGAAATACAGAGGGGTAGGATAAAAACGATTCGAATAAAGACCGGGCCGTGGCGTGTTGTCATGCTATGAGTTGTCAGCAGATTGGACTCGTGGGATATTATACTCTCTACAGTGGTATGTGGAATTTGTTTTGCAGAGCCGGACATGAATCTTATGTTCAAGATCTAGTTTGGAGTATTCGGAGAAGGAACCCGCCTTGCAATGCCGAAGACAATCTGCGCGTCGGACTCATCGTCATTGAAGCCCGGTTCAGGGGCCACTGAGGGAGTCCCGGATTAAGAGGTCCTCAGACAGCCGGACTATATGCATATGCTGGACTGTTGGATTATGAAGATACAAGATAGAAGACTTCGTCCCGTGTTCGGATGGGACTCTCCTTTGCGTGGAAGGCAAGCTTGGCGATTCGGATATGAAGATTCCTTTCTCTGTAACCGACTCTGTGTAACCCTAGCCCCCTCCGGTGTCTATATGAACCGGAGGGTTTAGTCCATAGGACAAGAACAATCATAATCATAGGCTAGCTTCTAGGGTTTAGCCTCTACGATCTCGTGGTAGATCAACTCTTGTAATACTCATATCGTCAAGATCAATCAAGCATGAAGTAGGGTATTACCTCCATCGAGAGGGCCCGAACCTGGGTAAACATTGTGTCCCCCGCCTCCTGTTACCATTAGCCTTAGACGCACAGTTCGGGACCCCCTACCGAGATCCGCCGGTTTTGACACCGACAACCGCCCCGTGGGTGATCTCTACGAGGAGTGGCTTGAGCGCATCGCCGAGCTCATCAGCGTCGCGCACGGGGGCTCCGACGGGCCAGCTCGCTCGCTGCCTCAGCAACCACCTGCAGCGGGTGAAGTCGCACACGGGGCTCCTCCTCCTCCTCCGGCCCGGGGCGCCATCATCGAGCCAAGGCGTGTGGCTCCACGGCGCGGCCCGCAGCGCCCGGCGCCATCTCGAGACGAAGTGAGCTGCCAGGTGGTTCAACACCCCCAAGGAGAAGCGCACGTGCTTCCAGCGCCCCAGCACCAGGCTTGCGAGCCGCCATAGGAGGTGGCGGTGCGCGTGCACCAGGACCATGTTCCACCCCCTTGGCGACCTCCGGTGGCCATGACAAGATGCCGTGCGTTCACTGCAGAGCTCCACAACGTCGTTTGGCCGAGCAAGTTCAAGCCTGACCTGCCCCCACGCTACAACGGCACCGCAGACCCTGCCGAGTTCTTGCAGCTCTACGAGCTGAGCATCGAGGCCAACGGCGATGAGAAGATCATGGAAAATTGGTTTCCGATGGCCCTCAAGGATGGCGCATGTTCTTGGCTCCTGAACCTGACCGAGGGGTCGGTTTCTTCCTGTTAGGAGATGCGCAGCCGCTTCATCGCCAACTTCCAGGGCACTCACGACCGTCCGACGACCGTGGGAGACCTACGCCGCATCAAGCAGCAGCCTGGAGAAACCCTGCATAAGTATATCCAGCGCTTCAACAATGTCCTCCTCAAGATTCCCAAGGTGTCCGACGAGGCCATCATCTGCGCGTTCACCAACGGTGTCCGCGAAGTCAAGATGAAGGAGGAGCTTGCCATCCACAAGGACCTCCGCACTGCTCTGGAGATGTTCAACATGGCGAACAAGTGTGCGAGAGCTGAGGAGGGACGCCTCTCCCTCTGAGGGAGTCCTGGATTAGGGGGTCCTCGGACAGCCGGACTATATGCTTATGCCGGACTGTTGGACTATGAAGATACAAGATTGAAGACTTCGTCCCGTGTCCGGGTGGGACTCTCCTTTGCGTGGAAGGCAAGTTTTGCAATTCGGATATGTAGATTTCCTTCTCTGTAACTGACTCTGTGTAACCCTAGCCCCCTCCGGTGTCTATATAAACCGGAGGGTTTAGTCTGTAGGACAACAACAATCATAATCATAGGCTAGCTTCTAGGGTTTAGCCTCTATGATCTCGTGGTAGATCAACTCTTGTAATACTCATATCATTAAGATCAATCAAGAAGGAAGTAGGGTATTACTTCCATAGATAGGGCCCGATCCTGGGTAAACATTGTGGTCCCCGCCTCCTGTTACCATTAGCCTTAGACGCACAGTTCGGGACCCCCTACCCGAGATCCGCCGGTTTTGACACCGACATTGGTGCTTTCATTGAGAGTTCCACTGTATCATCACCATAAGGCTTGATGGCTCCTTCAATCATCCACAACGATGCGATCCAGGACCTCCCCGGGCAGATCTTCGTATTCGGCGGCTTCGCACTACGGGCCAACTCGCTTGGCCATCTAGAGCAGATTGATAGCTACGCCCCTAGCCGTCAGGTCAGGTTTGGAAGCCTGAACTACACTGCCGACATCCACGGAGACTTGATCTTCGACGGATTCGAGCCCATGACAGATGCGTCGTATAGTCACAATGAGCGTGACTCAGATCTGCCATTGGACGGTGTTTAGGAGAACGCACCTGCAGCTGCCCTGGCCTTAGATCCGAAGCAGATCGTGCCATCTGAGGACGGGTGGATAGACCCCGACACGGAGGCCGCACATACATCGGCGATAGAGCCAAACACAGACTTCGCCTCCAATGAGGTCTGTGTCATCGGACCCTCGGACTCGTCTCCGGCCATAGGCTCCGAACCGCGCGCATCCGTGCCTATCGAACCTGATTGGGCACCGATCATGGAGTTTACCTCCGTGGATATCTTTCAGCACTCGCCCTTGGGCGACGTGCTAAATTCGTTGAAATGCCTCTCCCTGTCAGGAGACTCTTGGCCGAACTATGTCCGGCTTGAGTGGGAAGCGGACGATGAAGAAATTCGTTTCCAACCCACCACCCACTTAATAGACACTATCGACGACTTAACCGACATGCTTGATTTCGACTCCAAAGACATCGACGGTATGAACGACGATGCCGGAGAAGAACAAGAACCACTAACCACAGGGCGCTGGACAGCCACCTCATCATATGATATATATATGGTAGACACACCCAAAGAAAGCAATGGCGATGAGGCAACGGAGGATAACCCCCTTGAGAAACAATCTAAGCGCCGGCGTCAGCGGCGCCGCTCTAAGCCCCGCCATAGCAAAAATAGCGATATCGGCACAAGAGACAATAGCACTCAGGATAATGCCGAAGACGAAAACAATCCCGCCCAGCCAAGCTTCGAGCAAGCCGGACGGGAGGATGGGCAAGCTAGCCCTGATGAACAGGCAATGGATGGAGACTCGGAGGACGACAATTACATGCCCCTCTCCGAAGACGAGGTGAGCCTCGGCGACAAAGAGTTTATCATGCCTAAGGATCCCATCGAGCAGGAGCGCTTCAAGCGCCAGCTTATAGCCACTTCAAAAATCCTGAAGAAAAAGCAGCACCAGCTTCAAGCCGATCAAGATCTGCTAACTGATAGATGGACTGAGGTCCTGGCAGCCGAGGAATACGAACTCGAGCGAACAACCAAAAGCTACCCAAAGTGCAGGTTGTTACCTCAATTCGAGGAGGAGGCACTAGAGCCTACACTACCAACGCAGGATGTGGCTGACCGGCCACCTCGTGGCCGAGACAAAACGGCGTATCAGCCCGAACACCAGCCCGCACCCCGTCGCCAAACAAACAAAAACACGAAGGCCCGGTGCTACACACATGACCTGCGAGACGAATTGGAAAACAAAGCAGGACAGTCAAGATCGATCTACGGATCACGGGGGCACGCCCCAACACTTGACGATGACCGCCACGCCGGATATACTAAATACAAATCCGGTCGGGCCGAATACAACATACTAGACTCATTTGAACTGCGTCGTGATGTAGCCCGGCATAGAGGCACCGCACACCCCCTATGCTTCACTGACGAAGTAATGGAGCATGAATTCCCAGAAGGGTTTAAGCCCGTGAATATCGAGCCCTACGATGGGACTACATACCCCGCGGTATGGATAGAAGATTTCCTTCTCCACATTCACATGGCCCACGGGGATGATCTACATGCCATCAAGTACCTCCCACTAAAACTCAAGGGACCGGCTCGGCATTGGCTGAATAGTTTGTCGGCAAACTCCATTGGAAGTTGGGAGAACCTGGAAGACGCATTCGTGGATAACTTCCAGGGCACTTATGTGCGACCACCGGATGCTGATGATTTAAGTCACATAACCCAACAACCCGGAGAGTCAGCCAGGAAATTCCGGACTCGGTTCCTAACTAAAAAGAACCAAATTGTCGACTGTCCGGATGCCGAAGCCCTAGTGGCCTTTAAGCATAACATCCGTGACGAGTGGCTTGCCCGACATCTCGGCGAAGCCGAAGTCCATGGCAGCCCTCACGACACTCATGACTCGCTTTTGTGCGGGCGAGGATAGCTGGCTGGCTCGTAGCAATAGCACATTAAGAAATCCTGGCACCTCAGATGCCAGAGATAGCAACAGCAAGCCCCGACGCAACAGACACAAGCGTCGCAATAATGGCGATAACACCGAAGACACGGCCGTCAATGCCGGATTCAGTGGCTCTAAGTCTGGTCAGCGGAAAAATCCACTCAAAAGAAACAATCCGGGCCCGTCCAGTCTGGACCGCATACTCGATCGTTCATGTCAAATTCACGGCACTCCCAGTAAACCAGCCAACCACACCAACAGAGAATGTTGGGTGTTCAAACAGTCCAGCAAGTTGAATGCCGAAAACAAGGAAAAGGGGCCACATAGTGATGACAACGCGGAGCCCCGGCTGCCAAACACCGGAGGACAGAAGAAATCCCCCCCCCCCCCAAGTAAAAACGGTAAATATGATATACGCAACCCATATTCCCAAGCAGGAACGGAAGCGTGCACTAAGGGACGTCTAGGCGATGGAGCCAGTCACCCCAAAGTTCAACCAATGGTCTTCTTGTCCGATCACCTTCGATCGCAAGGACCACCCGACCAGTATCCGTCATGGCGGTTCGGCCGCACTGGTCCTCGACCCCATCATTGACGGATTCCACCTCACACGAGTCCTTATGGACGGCGGCAGCAGCCTGAACCTGCTCTATCAGGATACAGTGCGCAAAATGGGCATCGATCCCTCAAGGATCAAACCCACCAAAACCACCTTTAAAGGTGTCATACCAGGTGTAGAGGCCTGTTGCACGGGCTCAATCACACTGGAAGTAGTCTTCGGATCTCCGGATAACTTACGAAGCGAGGAGTTAATCTTCGATATCGTCCCCTTCCGCAGTGGCTATCACGCACTGCTCGGACGAACCGCATTTGCCAGATTCAATGCGGTACCGCATTATGCATACCTCAAGCTCAAGATGCCAGGACCTCGCGGGGTTATAAAAGTCAATGGAAACATAGAGCGCTCCCTCCCTACAGAGGAGCACACTACGGCCCTCGCAGTAGAAGTACAGAGCAACCTTCTTAGGCAGACCTCCAATTCGGCAATAAAATCCCCGAACACCGCCAAGCGAGTCTGAAGTACTATGCAACAGGATCGTCCGGCACATCTAGAGCTCGCCTAGCAATTCGTCCTCCATCCTATTCCCAGTAAAGCGGTGAAATTTGTGCCACGCGTACATAATTACGCACTTAAAATACCATGGGCATAGACGGAGGCATAGCTAGAATGCGGTCCACAATGTGGCTCAGCCGCCCCAGGATCCGTATACCTTCACCCCTTTTCTTTCTTTCAGGTCCCTATTTTCTGGAGGCTCTTCCGATAGCCTAATTATTGGACCCATCACGGGACGCAAACATCAAGGAGGCAAGGAGCTTTGACGTACAAGGGAATCCCCAGGTGGTCTCTGATAACGATCGCTATACCTGTTTTACATACCCACACGCAGCTTGCTCTTGGTTAGGACATGTCAAATAGTACTATTTTGCTTATCGCACTACTTGTATACATATGCCTTGACATATTATTCAAATAACAATGGAAAATAATGTACAGCGACAACTTCTTATTACATTTCTTTATCTTTTTCCTTGACTGTTTATTTATTACAAATTGCACCCATACATTTTGGTACGTTCAGCTCGCCAGGGGCTTCAGTGTACCCAATAATACGGCAAGAAAAGTCCGAACACTTTCGAAAGTGCGGCACCCCGAACTTATAGAATTATATGCATCAGCTCCGAATCATGTCTTGGGTCAATAGTTGGGATTGCCCGGCTCCCATGTTTTGCTGCCTTACGTTCCACTATATCGGCTAAGGTGGCACAGGGAGAACTACTGCGATTGTGTCCCGGTTCTTCCGGACGAGCACCTCAGTAGAGAAAGCCGAAAACTGACTGTCATGATGCGGCGAGAGCTGGTCGCTGTTCGAGAGGTCTCAAATCCTTAAAGATATTTTCTGCTTTGGGCGAGGAATCGGCCTTTGTCCGATTTAGGCATGTATAGCGCCCCAAGTTCGGCCTTCCGAATACCAGGGGCTACGCCAAAATTTAAAATTATAGAACTTCTATGGCTAAGTGAGAGTGATAAAGCTGTATTGTCTGATTGCCTTGTTCGTTGCGCTAAACACCTCCTTAAAGGACCAAAAATTTGGATAAAGAGTGTTTAGATTTATCCCGAACACCGTGGTACTAGTTACATGGGGGCAGAAGCCGATGACTGGCCAACTTTCAGATTTTATAAACAGCCACACAGAAAGTAAAATTTTAAACCAGCAAGCGTTATATTGCGCAAAAGAACTTGTTTCATATTACAGGTTCAAATGAGTGTATTCACTCAAAGATTACATCCTTCGCACATTGCTCTGCCACAAGGCGGGATCCCTTCAGGAGACTATCGTAATACTTTTCGGGGTGGCGATGCTCCTTGCCCTTCGGCGGCCCTTCGGTCATCAGTTTCTCGGCATCCATCTTCGCCCAGTGCACTTTTGCGCGGGCGAAGGCCATTCGCGCACCTTCAATGCAAACTGACCACTTTATAACTTCAAGCCGCGGGCAGGCACTCATAGGCCGCTTTACTAGGCCAAAGTAGCTACTAGGTAGAGGCTCGGCAGGCCACAGCCGGACTATGAGGTCCTTCATGGCCAGTTCAGCCGCCTTGTGTAGTTCAACCAGTTGCTTCAGCTGGTCGCTCAAGGGCAACGGGTGTTCGGTCCCAATATACTGAGACCAGAACAACTTGTCCGTCGAGCTCCCTTCTTCGGCTCGCTAGAACTCTGCGGCATCCGATATGCTGCATGGCAGATCTGCGAACGCTCCTGGAGAGCTCCAAATTCGGGTAAGTAAAAGGAAAGTCTCCTTCACATGCTTGCTTTGCATAATGAATGCCTTACCCGCCGCAATCTTCTTGGATGCCTGAATCTCCTAGAGGGCCTTTTGGGCTTCGGCTTTGGTGTCTCGCACGCTCTGGAGGGCCTTCACAAGCTCGGACTCTTGCATCTTAGAGTCATGATACGTCTCCAACGTATCTATAATTTTTGATTGCTCCATGCTACTTTATCTACTGTTTTGGACCATATTGGGCTTTATTTTCCACTTTTATATTATTTTTGGGACTAACCTATTAACCGAAGGCCAAGCCCAGAATTGCCGATTTTTGCCTTTTTCAGTATTTTGAAGAAACAGAATATCAAACGGAGTCCAAACGGAATGAAACCTTCGGGATCGTGATTTTCCAACCGAACGTGACCCAGGAGACTTGGACCCTACTCCAAGAAGCACCAGAGGCGGTCACGAGGGTGGAGGGCGCGCCCCCCTGGGCGCGCCCCCCTACCTCGTGGGCCCCTCGGAGCTTCACCGACGTACTCCTTCCTCCTATATATACCTACGTATCCCGTATGATCATAATAGGAGCCAAAAACCTAATTCCACCGCCGCAACCTTCTGTATCCACGAGATCCCATCTTGGGGCCTGTTCTGGAGCTCCGCCGGAGGGGGCATCCACCACGGAGGGCTTCTACATCAACACCATAGCCCCTCCGATGAAGTGTGAGTAGTTTACTTCAGACCTTCGGGTCCATAGCTAGTAGCTAGATGGCTTCTTCTCTCTTTTTGGATCTCAATAAAATGTTCTCCCCCTCTCTTGTGGAGATCTATTCGATGCAATCTTCTTTTTGCGGTGAGTTTGCTGAGACCGATGAATTGTGGGTTTATGATCCAGTATTATCTATGGAAAATATTTGATTCTTCTCTGAATTCTTTTATGTATGATTGAGTTATCTTTGCAAGTCTCTTCGAATTATCCGTTTGGTTTGGCCAACTAGATTGGTAGTTCTTGCAATGGGAGAAGTGCATGGCTTTGGGTTCAATCTTGCGGTGTCCTTACTCAGTGACAGAAAGAGTTGCAAGGCACGTATTGTATTGTTGCCATCGAGGATAACAAGATGGGTTTTTTTATCATATTGCATGAATTTATCCCTCTACATCATGTCATCTTACTTAAAGCATTACTCTGTTTTTAACTTAATACTCTAGATGCATGCTGGATAGCGGTCGATGAGTGGAGTAATAGTAGTAGATGCAGAATCGTTTCGATCTACTTGTCACGGACGTGATGCCTATATACGTGATCATTGCCTAGATATACTCATAACTATGCTCAATTCTGTCAATTGCTCAACAGTAATTTGTTCACCCACCGTAGAATACTTATGCTCTTGAGAGAAGCCACTAGTGAAACCTATGGCCCCCCGGGTCTATTCTCATCATATCAATCTATATCACTTTATTTACTTGCTTTGTTTTTTACTTTGCCTTTACTTTTACTTTGCATCTATCTATCAAAAATACCAAAAATATTATCTCTATCAGATCTCACTCTCGTAAGTGACCGTGAAGGGATTGACAACCCCTAAGTGTTGGTTGCGAGTTGCTATTGTGTTGTGCAGGTACGAGGGACTTGCGCGTGACCTCCTACTGGATTGATACCTTGGTTCTCAAAAACTGAGGAAAATACTTACGCTACTGTGCTGCATCATCCTCTCCTCTTCGGGGAAAACCAACGCAAGCTCGAGACGTAGCAAGAAGGATTCCTGGCGCCGTTGCCGGGGGGGGGGGGGGGCTTACGCAAAAGTCAACATACCAAGTACCCATCACAATCCCTATCTCTCGCATATTTGCCATTTGCCTCTCGTTTTCCTCTCCCCCACTTCACCCTTGCCGTTTTATTCGCCCTCTCTTTCCCAATCTCCTCCTCTCTTTCCCGTTTGCCTTCTTCCCGTATGTATCTTTGTTTGTGTTTCCTTGTTCCTTCTATATGCTTGCATCTTCGCTTGCTGAAAATCTATTGATATGGATCCACTTAAAGTGTTCTACTTGGATCATCTTCGATCCTTATGCGCTCGTGCTGAAACCCCAACTAGCCTAGTTGATGGGAAATCTTTAGATGAGCATGCTTATTTTGTGCATTATCGTTTGTCTGAAAAGGGGAGACTCTTACGGTATCATATAAATAGGTTGCTATGCTATGCTTTGAATCTTTGTGAAATGTGTGATATTACTTGTTGCTCTAAGAACCCTAAAAAACACCTTCCCTACCTATGTGAGTTCAATAATAATGAAATCTTATCTTCTTATGCAAAGGGTGTTTATAGTTACTATGATATCGAACAAATTGAAGAATTTGTCATTTTTAAGGGTGCTCATGAAGTTGCTTTTTTGATTGAAAAGTATGATTTTACTCTCAACAAATCTGAAAATTCCGTCATACTTAAATATTGCAATGAAAACCTTGCTCATAATGTCTATGTCCAAGATTTTATTGAAAGAATGACCGTTGCTTTGGAAGAAAATAATGATATGCATGAATCTATAGATGATGATGATTCCGATGATTTGATTGAAATATCCCTTGATGAACATGATGCTTGCTATCCTTGTGGCCATGATGCCAATATTTATGAGGATGAATTTGCTATAGTTCCTTATGTTAAACATGAGATCATTGCTATTGCGCCCATACTTGATAGTTCCTTTGATGAAAAGCATGATTGCAATGATTTTACTATAAATCCTCTTGATGCCAATTATGCTAATAATATGCAAAACCGTAAGCTTGGGGATGCTAGTTTTGCTATGCCTACTACTTGTTGCAATGATCATGATTGGGGTGATTCTTCTTTTGATCTTGTAAATTTATTTAAGTCCCATGATGAATATGAGATTGATAATATTGTTTGCAATAATATTGGAAGTGGGTTTGGAAGAGTGTCAACTTTAGATCCCACATATTTGGATAACATTCAATCTTATGAATTTTTTGATAAAAGTGGGCTTGGAGAAATCATGACTTTAGTTAATGATAATCCCACTATTTTGGAAGAGTGTCAACTTTGCATACAGGTGGATCATGATAAGAATATGTTATGTGATAGCTATTTTGTTGAATTTGCTTATGATCCTACATGTAATTATTATGAGAGAGGAAAATATGGTTGTAGAAGTTTTCATGTTACTAAATTACCTCTCTTCATGTTGAGATTGCTATCGTCACCTTCTTCCTTGCATATGCTAGTTTTTGCTTGCCTTGCAAATTTGTTTGCCTATAATATGCCTATGCATAGGAAGTATGTTAGACTTAGATGTGTTTGTCACATGCTTTATGATGCTCTATTTGTGCTTCAATTCTTGTCTTTCATGTGAGCATCATCGAAATCTCAATGCCTAGCTAGGGGCGTTAAACGATAGCGCTTGTTGGGAGGCAACCCAATTTTATTTTGCGTTTTTTTGTTTTTTCTTATGTTTAGGAATAAATAATCCATCTACCTTCTGTTTGGATGTGGTTTTATGTTTTAATTAGTGTTTGTGCCAAGTAGGACCTATAGGATAACCTACGATGATAGTTGATTTGATTCTGCTGAAAAACAGAAACTTTAGCGCTCACGAGATTAGCTGCTATTTTTTACTGGAGAGTGCTTTTGCGTTGATTCTTTTTTACTTATGATCAATAAACAAATTTTCCAGGACTTCCTATTTTGGTAGAATTTTTAGAGTTCCAGAAGTTTGCGTTAGTTACAGATTGCTACAGACTATTCTGTTTTTTGACAGATTCTATTTTTCGTGTGTTGTTTTCTTATTTTGATGAATCTATGTCTAGTAAATTAGTTTATAAACCATAGAGAAGTTGGAATACAGTAGGTTTAACACCAATATAAATAAATAATGATTTCATTACAGTACCTTGAAGTAGTCTTTTGTTTTCTTTCTCTAACGGAGCTCACGAGATTTCTGTTGAGTTTTGTGTTGTGAAGTTTTCAAGTTTTGGGTGAATTCTTTTGATGGATTATGGAACAAGGAGTGGCAAGAGCCTAAGCTTGGGGATGCCCATGGCACCCCCAAGATAATCCAAGGACACCAAAAATTCAAAGCTTGGGGATGCCCGGAAGGCATCCCCTCTTTCTTCCACTTCCATCGGTAATTTACTTGGAGCTATATTTTTATTCACCAACATGATATGTGTTTTGCTTGGAGCGTCTTGTATTATTTGTGTCTTTGCCTGTTAGTTTACCACAATCATCTTGCTGTACACACCTTTTGAGAGAGCCATACATTAATTAGAATTTGTTAGAATACTCTATGTTCTTCCCTTATATCTTTTGAGCTTGATAGTTTTGCTCATAGTGCTTCATTTATATCTTTTGAGCGTGATAATTTTTGCTCTAGTGCTTCACTTAGATATTTTAGAGCACGGTGGTGGATTTGTTTTTAATAAACTTGATCTCTCGTGCTTCACTTAGATTATTTTGAGAGTCGTTAATAGCATGGTAATTTGCTTAATGTTAATATACTTGGTATTCCAGATATGTGAAACTTTCTTTTGAGTGCGTTGAATACTAAGATAAGTTTGATGCTTCATAATTGTTTTGAGACATGAAGGTGATAATATTAGAGTCATGCTAGTTGAGTAGTTGTGAATTTAAGGAATACTTGTGTTGAAGTTTGTGATTCCCGTAGCATGCATGTATGGTGAACCGTTATGTGATGAACTCGGAGCATGATTTATTTATTGATTGTCTTCCTTATGAGTGGCGGTCGAGGACGAGCGATGGTCTTTTCCTACCAATCTATCCCCCTAGGAGCATGCACGTAATACTTTGCTTTGATAACTTCCAGATTTTTGCAATAAGTATATGAGTTCTTTATGACTAATGTTGAGTCCATGGATTATACGCACTTTTTCCCATCCTTCCATCATTGCTAGCCTCTCTAATACCACACACTTTTCGCCGGTATCATACACCCACCATATACCTTCCTCAAAACAGCCACCATACCTACCTATCGTGGCACTTCCATAGCCACTCCGAGATATATTGCCATGCAACTTTCCACCGTTCCGTTTATTATGACACGCTCCATCATTGTCATATTGCTATCATGATCATGTAGTTGACATCGTATTTGTGGCAAAAACCACCTTTCATAATTCTTCCATACATGTCACTCATGTTTCATTGCATATCCCGGTACACCGCTGGAGGCATTCATATAGAGTCATATTTTGTTCTAAGTATCGAGTTGTAATTGTTGAGTTGTAAAGAAAATAAAAGTGTGATGATCATCATTATTAGAGCATTGTCTCAGTGAGGAAAGGATGATGGAGTCTATGATTCCCCCACAAGTCGGGATAAGACTCCGGACGAAAAAAAAGAGGCCATAAAAAAAGGGGAGAAAAGGCCCAAAAATAAAATGAGAGAAAAAGAGAGAAGGGACAATGCTACTATCCTTTTACCACACTTGTGCTTCAAAATAGCACCATGATCTTCATGATAGAGAGTCTCTCATTTCTTCACTTCCATATACTAGTGGGAATTTTTCATTATAGAACTTGGCTTGTATATTCCAATGATGGGCTTCCTCAAAATGCCCTAGGTCTTCGTGAGCAAGCGAGTTTGATGCACACCCACTTAGTTTCTTTTGTTGAGCTTTCATATACTTATAGCTCTAGTGCATCCGTTGCATGGCAATCCCTACTCACTCACATTGATATCTATTGATGGGCATCTCCATAGCCCGTTGATACGCCTAGTTGATGTGAAACTATCTTCCCTCTTTTTGTCTTCTCCACAACCACCCTTCTATTCCACCTATAGTGCTATATCCATGGCTCACGCTCATGTATTGCGTGAAGATTGAAAAAGTTTTGAGAATGTCATAAGTATGAAACAATTGCTTGGCTTGTCATCGGGGTTGTGCATGATTTAAATACTTTGTGTGGGGAAGATGGACCATAGCCAGACTATATGATTTTGTAGGGATAACTTTCTTTGGCCATGTTATTTTGAGAAGACATGATTGCTTTGATTAGTATGCTTAAAGTATTATTATTTTTGTGTCAATATGAACTTTTGTCTTGAATCTTTCGGATCTGAATATTCATACCATGATTAAGAAGATTTACATTGAAATTATGCCAAAGTATCACTCCGCGTCAAAAATTCTTTTTTATCATTTACCTACTCGAGGACGAGCAGGAATTAAGCTTGGGGATGCTTGATACGTCTCCAACGTATCTATAATTTTTGAATGCTCCCTGCTACTTTATCTGCTGTTTTGGACTATATTGGGCTTTATTTTCCACTTTTATATTATTTTTGGGACTAACCTATTAAACGGAGGCCCGGCCCAGAATTGCTGTTTTTTTGCCTTTTTCAGTATTTCGAAGAAACAGAATATCAAACAGAGTCCAAACGGAATGAAACCTTCGGGATCGTGATTTTCCAACCGAACGTGACCCAGGAGACTTGGACCCTACTCCAAGAAGCGCCAAAGGTGGTCACAAGGGTGGAGGGCGCGCCCCCCTAGGCGCGCCCCCTACCTCGTGGGCCCCTCGGAGCTCCACCGACGTACTCCTTCCCCCTATATATACCTACGTATCCCCGTATGATCAGAATATGAGCCAAAAACCTAATTCCACCGCCGCAACCTTCTGTATCCACGAGACCCCATCTTGGGGCCTGTTCCGGAGCTCCGCCGGAGGGGGCATCCACCATGGAGGGCTTCTACATCAACACCATAGCCCCTCCGATGAAGTGTGAGTAGTTTACTTCAGACCTTCGGGTCCATAGCTAGTAGCTAGATGGCTTCTTCTCTCTTTTTGGATCTCAATACAATGTTCTCCCCCTCTCTTGTGGAGATCTATTCGATGTAATCTTCTTTTTGCAGTGTGTTTGCTGGGACCGATGAATTGTGGGTTTATGATCCAGTATTATCTATGGAAAATATTTGATTCTTCTCTGAATTCTTTTATGTATGATTGAGTTATCTTTGCAAGTCTCTTCGAATTATCCGTTTGGTTTGGCCAACTAGATTGGTAGTTCTTGCAATGGGAGAAGTGCATGGCTTTGGGTTCAATCTTGCAGTGTCCTTACTCAGTGACAGAAAGAGTTGCAAGGCACGTATTGTATTGTGGCCATCGAGGATAACAAGATGGGGTTTTTATCATATTGCATGAATTTATCCCTCTACATCATGTCATCTTACTTAAAGCGTTACTCTGTTTTTAACTTAATACTCTAGATGCATGCTGGATAGCGGTCGATGAGTGGAGTAATAGTAGTAGATGCAGAATCGTTTCGATCTACTTGTCACGAACGTGATGCCTATATACATGATCATTGCCTAGATATACTCATAACTATGCTCAATTCTGTCAATTGCTCAATAGTAATTTGTTCACCCACCGTAGAATACTTATGCTCTTGAGAGAAGTCACTAGTGAAACCTATGGCCCCCGGGTCTATTCTCATCATATCAATCTATATCACTTTATTTACTTGCTTTGTTTTTACTTTGCCTTTACTTTTACTTTGCATCTGTCTATCAAAAATACCAAAAATATTATCTCTATCAGATCTCACTCTCGTAAGTGACCGTGAAGGGATTGACAACCCCTAAGCATTGGTTGCGAGTTGCTATCATGTTGTGCAGGTACGAGGGACTTGCGCGTGACCTCCTACTGGATTGATACCTTGGTTCTCAAAAACTGAGGGAAATACTTACGCTACTGTGCTGCATCATCCTCTCCTCTTTGGGGAAAACCAACGCAAGCTCTTGCTGGACCTCGTTGACCCGGGCCTCTTGCTTCTCACGCTCGGCGCGCTCCTTGGCCGCTTTGTCTTCGGCCTCAGTCAACACTGTCTTAAGGGCCGCTACTTCGGTCGTGGCCCCTAGTGAAGTTCATGATGCTTTCATCAGTAGAAACCATTTTTACTTTTCAAATATACAGACGGGGTATTGTGTACCTTTGTTTTCCTTGAGCTGCCTCTTCACGAGGCCGAGCTCTCCCTTGGTCCGCTCTAGGTCCCGCTTCAGTCCGGAGACCTCCACAGTACGAGCGGCAGCGACCAGTAGTGGCGCCTGCTCATTCACATAGACATCTTCTGTTAGACTCCTGCGGATGTTATTTGACCCTCTGTTCGGCCTATCTCTCCGAACACCAAACAGAGCATCAGGGGCTATTGTCTATACTGTGATATTTTCTTACAATTTTGTTACTTACCTCAAAGCCTATTAGGAGGCTTGCGCAGGCTTCAGTCAATCCGCTTTTGGCGGACCGGACCTTCTCAATCACCGTACTCATAATAGCACGGTGTTCTTCATCAATGGAAGCATCGCGAAGCGTTTCCAGCAAGTTATCCGATGCCTCTGGATGGACAGAGGTCATCGATACAGGTGGCTTGCCCTCCTTAGAGAGAGGCTGCCTGTCTGAATCCGGAACCACTTGGGTTTTCGGAGCTATATCCGGCTGGGGGCCAGACTTGCTGCGGCCCCCGTTATCAGAGTCCATGGGGGTCTTCCCCCCCATGTGCCCGGTGACTGGGATTTCGCCTGGGGGCGTCTCTAGAACTGTCTCCCTTGGTCCGGTATCCTTTGAGACAACACCTCGGTGTCATCCGCGGGCCTGGGCGAGCAGGCTGCCTAACCATCTCGCAGGACCAATCCAAGCATCCCCAATCAAGACCAGGTGCAACCCGCCTTGAGGTAGGGCCTCGTGAGTCCCACGCTGGCTCACGGGTGCCCATATACAGCTCCTCCAGCCCTGCCGTGCAAGCCACGTGTCAGGGAGGGGCTGTACACGCCCCGGGTCTCTCCTCAGAGGGAGCCTCCTCCCACGTACTAGTGGAAGCACCATGCTCTACGCTGGTGATAAACAACTGGGGTGGCCTCACGGCCGCATTAACCTTAGGGACCCTATGGGCTAAGTGACTAGCCTCACCCCGCACTCTCCTTCGGGGAGGTAGCGCGAGGGGGCTGGGCATGGGGGCTACGCTCAGGTCACGCCTGGCGTACCCCACCTCGCCAGGCCTCACGGGCCTGGTCTTCGCGCACCCCTCCCAAGCGAGAGCTCGGCGAGGGAAAGGTAGGATGGTCTTTTCGTATGTCAAGGGGGACTCCTATGCATCGCGACTCAGGAGCCTAACTGGTCACGTAGCCCCTCACCTCTTGGGCTCGTTCTGGTGATCCGGACGACCCAACGACGGCCGAGGTATGCGCGAGGCCGGGCCCCGCCGACGCAGAATGCCAAAACCTGGTTGTCACCCTTCTCTTTCAAGTCATTCATACGTCAAGGGGGTCTCCTGAGCATCGCGACTCAGGAGCCTAACTGGTTCCGTAGCCCCTCATCTCTTGGGCTCGTCCTGGTGATCCGGACGATCAAACGACGGCTGAGGTATGCATGGGGCCGGTCCCTGCCGACGCAGAACATCAAGGCTTTCCCCTACATCTTTTCCTAAGTTGTTTGCATGTCAAGGAGGACTCCTGAGCATCGTGACTCAGGAGCCTAACTGGTCACATAGCCCCTCACCTCTTGGGCTCGTCCTGGTGATCCGGACGACCCAACGACGACTGAGGTACGCGCGGGGCCAGGCTCTGCCGACGCAGAACAATAAAGCAAACGGAAAAGCTGAAGGAGCATAATCTAGTTATTACAAGACAAATTGTTCCAAGCAAATAGTTTTAAACGCCTCCCCGAGGCATGTCGCATGGTGCAGGATAAAAAGGCGAAAAGCAGAATCTCCGAAACCACCTCTTCAGACTTGTGCGTCACCACCGCTCGCCAGCGGAACCTCATCGCCAGGTGTGTCGCTTGTCCCACCGGCTTCGCTTGGAGGGCCAACCACCATGTACTTGTTCAGCATGGCATCCATGGAGCTCTTCATGGCAGTAGCAGCAGCATTCCGAGAGTCGGCGTCCACCAGAGCAAGGAAGGAGGAGAGGTTGAAGCTAGCATCCTGGAGATAAAGGTGGCTGAAGATGCATGTCAGAGCCGAGGAAGAAAGTGAGCATGCCTCGCCTTCCACCAGGGACGTAAACTCGTCGACAGCCTCTTCGAGCACCACCACGACCTCAGGCAGCAGAGCAGCCGGGCTCTCCCTCGGGGTCGTCACCACCACCTTTTCCGAGGGACCTTCTCCAAAGAGCGCCTTCTGGGCCTTGAGGAAGTGCGCCTCGAGGGAGGAGAGGGTGTCGCGTTCCATGGCGGCCGCTTTCTTAGCCTCAGTCAGGGCCGCTTGGGCTGCCTCCGCCTCCTCCCTCAGCTTCACCAGGCGATCGCGCTCCCCAGCCTGCTCTAAGGTCGTCTTCCTCACCTCGATGTCCTGACTGGCAACGACAGCCTCCTGGGCCTTCAGCTTCTCCTCGCGCTCCCGGAGCTGGCTGGCCTGGGTGGCCTGCTGATCCTGGAGGATCTTCAGGTTAGCCTTCGCCGCACGGCACCGGTTCTCAGTTTCTATGACCTCCTTCCATGCCAGGTCGCGCGCCGTGGCTGCCACCCCAAGCGCCTTCTGGGCCTCCTCCGCAGAGCCCCAGGCCGCATGAACAGACGCGTCGGCCCTGAGCCAACCAGAGATCAACCCCAAGCGTCCTCGTGCCGAACGACAGTCCGGGCCCTGAAGCTCACCCTGGAGGAGGTCCAGCATCGCCCTTGCCTCTTCCAGGGTCCCAGAGGGAGCAGAAGCACCATGGCTTGGCGACGTGCTGGGCAAGGGAGGAGACGCCCTCGGGGCCAAGGCAGAAGAAACCTCGGCCTCATGAAGGACCCGGGGCTCCAGATATTGGTTGCCCCAAGTGGCCACGACAAGGCTGGGCGCCAGAGGGGCCAGGTCTGCCACCTCCTGAGGACGGGCATCCACATCCTCCGGAGCTGGCGTTGTCCCTGGGGCTGCAGGGCCTGCGGTACTCTTCTTCACCAGGGCCGCGGAGGTCGCACAGTCGCCTGCGGCCGCGGTGATCCCCGTACCTTCCCTCTGCTTCTTCGCCAGCTGCTGACTAGCGACAAGAGAATATGTTCAACACCACTTCAAGAACTGACAAGCAAGGATAAGGAAGAAGCTTACTGGTCAACGAAGGTGTATTGCCTCTTCATGCTCAGCAGCGGGACCTGAGGTGGAGCAGCTGGCGCCGAGCCCTTGGGAGCAGGGGAGCTTGTGGTTGGCGCCGCCCAGGACGACGTCGATGAAGGTGGGCTGCTTCCCAGAGAAATCACCGCGGACCTGCTCTTCTTCACAACTACTCGCTGGTGCTTCTTCAAGGAGGCCACCGCAGACCTCGTGCAACCCCTGGAGGGCGCGGCACCTCCACCACCGGGGCTCGCCATCATCATCGTTGTCCGGCAGATCGCGCAGGAGCTCCCTTTGCTGCGGGACGGAGGATTCATCCACGACATCATCCTCGGTGG
Source organism: Triticum timopheevii (assembly GCA_963921465.1). NCBI lineage: Eukaryota > Viridiplantae > Streptophyta > Magnoliopsida > Poales > Poaceae > Triticum > Triticum timopheevii. Next base: position 361,792,890 of record OY997274.1, on the reverse strand, counting down.
CCTCGGAGGATTGGCCGTCGGAGGAGAGGAGCACCAAGGTAGTGGGCGGCAAGGGAGACACCAGCCGCACAAACCCGAGGTTGTCGAAGATAGGCATGGCTGCGACAACCTCCTCGGTGTCATCGCGGTCGTACAGCAGGAGCCAGCCCTCCGGAGGGTCGCCCGGGTCCTTTCCCGTTAGGTAGGTCAGCATCTTGTTTAGGTCCTCCTCGGGAAGGGGATCCCGGCGTAGGCGGATCTTGTCGTCATCACCGCCAAGCTTCCACAAGGGACGGGGGCGGTCTTGAAGCGGCTTGATGCGCTGCTTCAGGAACTCCCTAATGAGCATGGCCCCCGTCAGCTTCGCTTACTTCAGCCCCTTGACCATCATCCTCACGAATGGCGTCAGGGTAGGGTCGGTGATCTTCTCAGACTTCCACCACTTGTCGAAGACGGGGAATGTGGTTGGCAGCTTCAGCGAGCTCTGGGAGCTCTTGGCATCCATCAACACCCACCTCTTCATGGCATCCTCCACCTTCTTCCCGGCGCGGTATATTTCGTCGCCACCCCGCGCCGTGACGAAGCCGATGCACCCAACCGGGTTGTCGCCGGTCTTGCGAAGATAGAAGAAGTGGCGGAACAGGGCAACAGAGGGCAACACGCCCATGAACGCCTCACAATAGAAGGCGAAGAGGGACAAAAGGAGGATGGAGTTGGCATGGATGTGGAGCGCATGGAGTCCGTACTGGTGAAGGATGGCAAAGAAGAAAGGGGAGAACAGAGGCACCAACCCGGAGTAGATGTTGTGCATGAAGAAGGGGAAGATGTTGCTGCCCGCGGGCTCCGGGACAGCAGTGGCGACCCGGAGCATGGTGTCTCCCCACTCATTATTGTCGCTCACCGTCAGGAGGAGCGTTGTCTTGAGCTTCTCTCCTGTCATGCAGGGCGCCATCAGCCCTGGCTCGTACCAGGCGGCGCCGGCGGCCTAGGAGGAAGCCATGGCCTTTTCGGCGGCCATCAAGCAGGAGATTTGGTGGAGAATCGGCGGATCTGGTGAGCTCTTCCGCTGCGGGGAGAAGGGGATCTGGAGCAAGACGAAGAGGAGCAATGAAAGCCTGGCGGCAGGCGGCACCCCTTTTGTCATATGGGAGCAGTTGCCGAGGCAGCATGGAAGTCGCCCACGTCCAATCAATCGCCACGCGTCATCAAGGCCGCAAGCGGTTAGGGCCCGCGGCGCTCCGCACTTGCCGTTTGGCTTCGCCTGGAAGCCAAGTCCGAGCGCGCCTTGGGCCCGGGGGCTACTGTCGGCGTCCTAGACTTGGGGGTATCCAGTCCTGCCAGCCAGCGGCCCACCACGTGGCTCCATCGACGGCCTGGTACATCCCAGCTTTGACAACGACACAACAAGACCCTCGCGAGGGGCCAAGCCTCGCGAGGCGGACGATGCAAAGACCCCCGAAGGTGTTGGCCTCCTCAGGAGAGCTCCTGAGGGGCGGAGAGATCTGTGCAGCTACCTCATGAGGCTCAGCTAACGTGAGCCATGACGACCAAGGCCAGGTGGGCGCAGAGCGCAGGTTTCCTCTTTGGTGCAAGGGAGGCAAGCCACAGGCGCGGAGTCTCGAGGACTCAGCCAAAGGTTTCCATTCTGGTGCAATGAGACCAAGACCGGCAGGACAGTGGGACGGAGGTCATCACCGAGCCCACCGTAGCGTCACAACCAGAGGCTTTTCGCAGCCGAAGACTACTTTTGTTAGGATAGACTGTACTACTTGTCCCCTTTCAAATCCCGCTGTTGTGGGATCCCTTCCCGCTCATATTTGGGAGGAGGACCAAGGGACTATATATAGGGTTGGGCCACCACCATGGAGGGGGATCGATTCCTCCCCAAGCAACACACCAGCTCAAGAACACCTCACCTCCTGAGGCTTTTTCATCCTTGTACTAGTTCATCCATAGCCCCTCGAGGCAATCCACCACACCACACTGGAGTAGGGTATTACACCACAACGGTGGCCCGAACCAGTATAAATCTCTGCATCTTTGTGTCTCTGTGAGCTCTTCGCGCTAGGCTAGGGAGGATCGCGAGTAGGCAGGCTGGGCAGGTTGAGATCTCCGCACGCACCCTAGTGTTCGAACCTCTCATGGGTTGCCGGATCCCGAAATCCGACAATAATGATGCACCATTTGGTGACAGGTTCTCTACAGAACTTAAGATTACAGTAGAAATTATTTATTTTTATGATACACGGCCGTGTATCTGTGATCTTAGAGTTAAGATATAATGGAAAAGGGATCAAAAATGTGGTTTGTATGACCAAAAACATTCTTCACCTGTGGTTGTTTGTTATTTATTATGCTATGTGGTAGTGAGATCGGTTAGTTATGTTACACATGATACAGTTTCGCAGTCGTGTCCCTCGCCCTCTTAAGCATGTTTCTGTTGTATACCGGTTAGTTCTCACAATGCATGTATTTGAGGCCATCGCCAGGTCTCCACTGTTGTACATTTGTCTTGCTACTTTGTTGTTCAAATTATTTTTTAGGAAACTATTTGAACTCTTCTGAAGGCCATTTTTTCTTATTGTTTTTATTTATAAGTTTCTCCATGATGGCACTTTCCACCTAGAAAAAGCGTAAGGTTGGCGATCCAGCTTTTGTCCTATAGGCATCTCTTCTTCGAACGAGGCATGGTAGCAGTTGATGTATTTGTTTTACGTGTGTCAGAACAGGCATCCAGTTGCTTGATTTTGTATGCACATTTTGTAAATTAAACTTTGCAATGCAGCTTTGACAATTCTATTCTTTGCCATCTCCCTACCAAACGATATATTATCTTCTGGTTCTTTAATCTTTTTTGTACAACCTATAACTATCCAATTTATTCTTGGTATGATGACCACATCTGCTAACACAATCTTGAGATATTTTGTTGCGTCTATGTTTTTGTACTGAACTTTAGGGAATCACCTACTGTTGAAAGACTTGCCCAAGCTATGTATGTCAAGACATAATGTTGCTCTATTCGCAGAAAAACATAATGATGCTCTAAATCATCCTTACGGAAAAACAAACCAATATATTGCTAAAGCCAAATTTTGTCAACAAAGACTAACCTTCTTAAAACGCACCAGGTTTGTGGCAATCGATCAAGGGGTACACATGCCCTATGTAGTTGCTAAGTTATTAACAAATGCAAAAAAAAATTCAAAGCTCTCATGGTTTTAAATGGGAGATTACCGAATGTTTTTCAGTGCAACATGGTTTTCGTTAGAACTTTGTAATGCAAAATTTAAATGTGTGTGTACATCTCATTGTACACAACAAGCAAATGTTTCTTTAATTATAAATTGCATTAAATGTTTCACCGTATGTGCTTGTCTACAACTAAACTAACTAAGACATGGGTTTTCTTTGCAATCTGGACATGTATTCAACGAGTCTTTGTGCCATTTGGCGCAACGGGTCCACTAGTAAAGCTCGGATGCAGGTGGCTAAATCCATATAGGACATTTTTGGCATAGATATCAGATACAAATGGTTGGCTCCATAGAGGGCATTTCTGGCATTAAGCTCGATTGAACTCCTTAAACTTTTTCAAACGAAGGTGATCTATGACAGCTCGGATATAGTATGGTGTTGGAGCTCGAATACAGTCCGGCGTTGGATCTCGCATACAGTCTGGTGTCAGAGTTCGGATACAGACCGACATTGGAGCTCGGCTGCAAAACAACATTTCGGATGCAGACCGGCGTTGGAGCTCGGCTGCAAAAAGGGCTCTTGGATACTCGACGTGTGTACTCTTTGGATTTAGCTCGGCAATCCTCAAGGACGAAGACGGGAAGATTTGTTGTACCACTTTTCAAGACCGATGACCGAAGATGAAGAATAGTACAGAAGATTCGAGGAGCGTCCCCAACCTGAAGACCGGTTCAGGGGGCTACTGAAAGTGTCCTGGATTAGGAGGTACTCACCATGTCATCTCCCGACCAGGTGGATCGGGCCAAGGACCATCATGGCGGTTCACTCATGGGCCAGTTCGGGCAGCCCATGCCGCATACAAGGGATATTCCACAAGACTTGGCGCAAAAGACGAGAACAATAGATCAATCTAATACTCATTCGAACAATCTAATACTCATTAGAACAATCTAATACTCATTAGAACAATCTAATACTCACTATATAAACCGATGCCAGGCTAGTCAATAGATCAATCTAATACTCATTAGAACAATCTCGTAGTAGATACATGTGCTTTGTACTATCCCCACATATGAATACAATCAAAGAAGGACGTAGGGTTTTATCTCCATCAAGAGGGCCCGAACCTGGAACCTATGTCCCTATTCCCATCGCTCCAAGATGCCTAGTTTAGGATCCCTACTACGAGATATGTCAGATATAGAACCAACAATGACGTCATCGGAGTAGAGCCTCTGGCTAGGCAGCGGTGGGGTGGCGGATGGAGGAGGGTGGGGTTTCGCGGCTGGAGTAGAGAGGTTATGGCAGCCTGGGTTTTCGAATGGCGAAAAGGAGGTGATGGGAGGGGGAACCATGACTTAGGGACGCGCTTGTCTGAAATGCAGGGTGTGTGACAAAAGTACCCCCACCGATTTGAACTAGCGACCCTTTCGGCTCAGTGTTAGAAAGGTGATTTCTCATGTCGGGATTTGGCAGCAGGAAGGAGTTTTCACGCGTGTTGTAATTTCGGGATAGCAAGTCGCGGGTTGAGGAGTGAGTTTTCGGAGAAAAAAGAGACAAAGAGATATCTAAAAATTCAGGATAACAAGGCGCAAGTTGAAATTTCGGGACAAGCCTAATGTTTACTGTACCAAATCAATTCATGCTTCCCAAAAAAATCTATTCACACCACACAATAGAGAGTCTTGTCCTGTTTTACTGTATGGATTATTACAAATGCCATTCAAAACTTTGAATCCATGTTATGTCCAATTAAAAAATCGCTAGGTGTATAAGGCATGTAATCTACTCAGATGAATATTTTAGTGCACCAAATGTATATACTATGGCTGCAATTTGAACTAAATTTGAATTCATTTCTCTATTTGAATAAGAATCTACAATCATGATTGTTGCCAAGTTAAACCATCATCTGTATATTATGAACTATGTGTACTATATGAACTCTAATTCAATTTTTTAACCAACTTGATGTTGATTCCAAATAATAGTACACTTGAAGCGCTAGCTAGATCTTCATAATCTAAACCATGTTTCATTTGTATAATGTGGTTATCACACAATGTATAGTGCCGCATCCCCTGATAACCCACAAGTATAGGGGACCGCAACAGTTTTCGAGGGTACAGTATTCAACCCAAATTTATTGATTCGACACAAGGGGAGCCAAAGAATATTCTCAAGTATTAGCAGCTGAGTTTTCAATTCAACCACACCTGGAAGACTTAATATCTGCAGCAAAATACTTAGTAGCAAAGTAGTATGGAAGTAACAGTAACGGTGGCAAAAGTAATAGTACCAGTATTGTAGCAATCGTAACAGTGGAAACGGAAAAGTAACTTAGCAAAGATAAATATGAAATGAGCTCATAGGCAATGTATCAATGATGGATAATTATGTCGGATGGCAATCATCATGCAACAGTTATAACCTAGGGTGACACAGAACGAGCTCCAATTCATCAATATAATGTAGGCATGTATTCTGAATATAGTCATATGTGCTTATGGAAAAGAACTTGCGTGACATCTTTTGTCCTACCCTCCCATGGCAGCGGGGTCCTATTGGAAACTAAAGGATATTAAGGCCTCCTTTTAATAGAGTACCAAACCAAAGCATTAGCACTTAGTGAATAGATGAACTCCTCAAACTACGGTCATCACCGGGAAGTGTCCCGACTATTGTCACTCTGGGGTTGCCGGATCATAACACGTAGTAGGTAACTATAACTTGCAATATAGGATCAAGAACACAAATATATTCATGAAAACATAATAGGTTCAGATCTGAAATCATGGCACTCGGGCCCTAGTGACAAGCATTAAGCATAGCAAAGTCATAGCAACATCAATCTTAGAACATAGTGGATACTAGGAATCAAACCCTAACAAAACTAATTCGATTAGATGGTAAATCTCATCCAACCCATCACTGTCCAGCAAGCCTATGATGGGATTACTCACGCACGACGGTGAGCATCATGAAATTGGTGATGGAGGATGGTTGATGACGACGACGACGATGATTTCCCCTCTCTGGAGCCCCGAACGGACTCCAGATCTGCCTTCCTGAGGAAGAACAGGAGGTAGCGGCGGCTCCGTATCATAAAACAGGATGAATCCTTCTCTCTAATTTTTTCCTCCTCGAAGGTGAATTTATGGAGTTGGAGTTGAGGTCGGTGGAGGTCCAGGGGGCCCGCAAGGAAAGAGGGCCCGCCCCAGCGGGGTGGGAGCACCCTCCACCCTTGTGGCCAGGGTGTGGTCCCCTTCGGTTGATTCTTTTGCCAATATTTTTTATTTATTCTAAAAGTGATCTCCGTGAAGTTTCAGGTCCTTCCAAGAACTTTTATTTCTGCACAAAAATAACACCATGGCAATTCTGCTGAAAATAGCATCAGTCCGGGTTAGTTCCATTCAAATCATGCAAATTAGAGTCCAAAACAAGGGCAAAAGAGTTTGGAAAAGTAGATGCGTTGGAGAAGTATCAACTCCCCCAAGCTTAACACATTGCTTGTCCTCAAGCAATTCAGTTGACAAACTAAAAGTGATAAAGAAACACTTTTACAAACTCTGTTTGATCTTGTTGTTGCAAATATGTAAAGCCAGCATTCAAGTTTTCAGCAAAGATTATGAACTAACCATATTCACAATAACATTTAGGTCTCATGTTTACTCATATCAATGGCATAATCAACTAGCGAGCAATAATAATTATAGATCTCGGATGACAACACTTCTTCAAAACAATCATGATATGATATAACAAGATGGTATCTCGCTAGCCCTTTTTGAGATCACAAAACATAAATGCAGAGCACCCCTGAAGATCAAGGACTGACTATACATTGTAATTCATGGTGAAAAAAGATCCAGTCACAGTCTTACTCAATATCAATTAATAACAACGCATAAAAATGACAATGGTGCTCTCTAACTGGTGCTTTTTATAAGAGGATGATGATTCAACATAAAAGTAAATAGATAGGCCCTTCACAGAGGGAAGCAGGGATTTGTAGAGGTACCAGAATCGAGTTTTTGAAATGGAGATAAATAATATTTTGAGCGGTATGCTTTCATTGTCAACATAAAAAACAAGAGATCTCGGTATCTTCCATGCTATATACATTATAGGCGGTTCCCAAATAGAATGGTAAGTTTATAGTCCCCCACCACCAACAAGCACACTCCACGGCTGGGCCGAAACTACGGGTATCGTCCAACTAACAACAATCCTGGGGGAGTTTTGTTTGCAATTATGTTGATTGATTTGAGCATGGGACTGTGATACGTCTCCATCGTATCTACTTTTCCAAACACTTTTGCCCTTGTTTTGGACTCTAACTTGCATGATTTGAATGGAACTAACCCGGACTGACGCTGTTTTCAGCAGAATTGCCATGGTGTTATTTTTGTGCAGAAATAAAAGTTCTTGGAATGACCTGAAACTCCACGGAGAATATTTTTGGTATTAATAAAAAATACTGGCGAAAGAATCAAGGCCAGGGGGCCCACACCCTGTCCACAAGGGTGGGGGGTGCGCCCTACCCCCCTGGGCGCGCCCCTGCCTCGTGGGCCCCCTGGTGCTCCATCAACCTCAACTCCAACTCTATATATTCATGTTCGGGGACAAAAAATAGAGAGAAGGATTCATCGCGTTTTACGATACAGAGCCCCCGCCGAGCTCTAATATCTCTCGGGAGGGCTGATCTGGAGTCCGTTCGGGGCTCCGGAGAGGGGAATCCGTCACCGTCGTCATCATCAACCATCCTCCAACACCAATTTCATGATGCTCACTATCGTGCGTGAGTAATTCCATCGTAGGCTTGCTGGACGGTGATGGGTTGGATGAGATTTACCATGTAATCGAGTTAGTTTTGTTAGGGTTTGATCCCTAGTATCCATTATGTTCTGAGATTGATGTTGCTATGACTTTGCTATGCTTAATGCTTGTCACTAGGGCCTGAGTGCCATGATTTCAAATCTGAACCTATTATGTTTTCATGAATATATATGAGTTCTTGATCCTATCTTGCAAGTCAATAGTCACCTACTATGTGTTATGATCCGGCAACCCCGAAGTGACAATAATCGATACCACTCCCGGTGATGACCGTAGTTTGAGGAGTTCATGTATTCACTAAGTGTTAATGCTTTGGTCCGGTACTCTATTAAAAGGAGGCCTTAATATCCCTTAGTTTCCAATAGGACCCTGGCGCCATGGGAGGGTAGGAAAAAAGATGTCATGCAAGTTCTTTTCCATAAGCATGTATGACTATATTCGGTATACATGCCTACATTACATTGATGAACTGGAGCTAGTTCTGTGTCACCCTATGTTATAACTGTTGCATTAGGAATCGCATCCGACATAATTATCCATCACCGATCCAATGCCTATGAGCTTTTCACATATTGATCTTTGCTTAGTTACTTTACCGTGGCCACTGTTACAATTACTACAAAACTGCTACTGTTACTTTTGCCACTGTTACCGTTACTTCCATATTACTTTGCTACTAAATACTTTGCTGCGGATATTAAGTTATCCAGGTGTGGTTGAATTGACAACTCAACTGCTAATACTTGAGAATATTCTTTGGCTCGCCTTGTGTCGAGTCAATAAATTTGGGTTGAATACTCTACCCTCGAAAACTTTTGTGATCACCTATACTTGTGGGTTATCAAGACTATTTTCTGGCGCTGTTGCCGGGGATCATAGCTCAATTCTTTGAGTCACTTGGCATTTATATCTGCTGATCACTATGAGGAACTTGAAAGACGAAAGAACTAAGATTTTTCCCTCAACTACGAGGGGAGGTAAGGAACTGCCATCTAGCTCTGCACTTGATTCTCCTTCTGTTTTTAGTAAACTTGAGACACCTAAACCAGCTTCTGCTATTAATTCTGATATGTCGCATGTTATTGATGATGCCACTTCTTCTATACATGATACTTATGATGAAACTACTTCTATGCTTGATAATGCTATCCCACTAGGTGAATTTCTTGATGAACAACTTGCTAGGGCTAGAGAGAATTAAATTATTGAAACTGATAATACTGATGAAAGTGATCATGAAGATTCTCCCCTAGATATGAATCGCCTGTTATGCATGAGGGTTATGTTATGGATGAAGAAACTGCTAGAGACTTTCTTACTTGCAATGATAGATCTGATCTTAAGAAATTATTAGCCAAGCTGAAAGAAAAGTCTCTGAATGCTAGAATGAAATATGACCCTGCTTTTGCTACTTCACCTATCTGTATTACTGATAAGGATTATGATTTCCCTGTCGATCCTGAGATAATTACTTTGGTTGAATCTGATCCTTTTTATGGCTATGAATCTGAAACTGTTGTGGCACATCTTACTAAATTAAATGATATAGCACCCTATTCACTAATAATGAGAAAACTCGTTACTACTATATCCTTAAATTATTTCCGCTCTCATTAAAGGGTGATGCTAAAACTTGGTTTAATTCTCTTGATCCTGGTTGTGTGCGTAGTCCCCAGGATATGATTTACTACTTCTCTGCTACTTATTTCCCTGCTCATAAGAAACAAGCTGCCTTAAGGGAAATATATAATTTTGTGCAAATTGAAGAAGAGAGTCTCCCACAAGCTTGGGAGAGGCTTCTCCAATTACTTAATGCTTTGCCTGATCATCCTCTCAAGAAAAATGAAATACTTGATATCTTTTATAATGGACTAACCGATGCTTCCAGAGACCACCTGGATAGTTGTGCTGGTTGTGTTTTCAGGGAAAGAACATCAAGCTGAATTGCTATTGAATAATATGTTGACTAATGAAAACAATTGGACACTTCCTGAACCAACTCCTAAGCCAACTCCGAAGAAAAGGGGTATTCCATTTCTCAGTCCTGAAGATATGCAAGAGGGAAAGAAATCTATGAAAGAAACGGGTATTAATTAAAGCTGAAGATGTTAAGAATTTACCACCTATAGAAGAAATACATGGTCTTGATAACCCGACACAGGTAGTAAAGGTAAATTCTCTCTATAGATATGATAAAGCTGAAATCCCGTCTAGTAAGTTTGCTAGCCAATGTTTGGATGAGTTTGATGACTTTATGGCTAAACGAGAAAACTTCAATGCTTATGTTGGTAGACAATTGAAAAGAAATGTTTATATGATTGAAAACTTGAGTGATTATATGTCTAGAGTTAAAGGTGAACTTAAACTTATTAGTAAACATGCTTCTATGGTTACCACTCAAGTAGAACAAGTGCTTAAAGCTCAAAATGATTTCCTCAATGAATTAAATAATAAGAAAAATGATAATGTTGTTAGAGTTATGACTAGAGGTGGTAGAATGACTCAGGAACCTTTGTATCCTGAGCGCCACCCTAAGAGAATTGAGCAAGATTCTCAGAGAAATAATGTCGATGCACCTAGTCCTTCTAAAAATAAGAAAGAAAAATGATAGGACTTTGCATGCTTCTAGTGAACCTGTTGTTGACACACCTGATAATCCCAATGATATTTCTATTTCTGATGCTGAAACACAATCTGGTGATGAACATGAACCTAGTGATAATGTTAATGATGATGTTCATGTTGATGCTCAACCTAGGAATAATGATGATGTAGAGATTGAACCTGCTGTTGATCTTGATAACCCACAATCAAAGAATCAATGTTATGATAAGAGAGACTTCGTTGCTAGGAAGCACGGTAAAGAAATAGAACCATGTATTCAGAAACCCATGCCTTTTCCTCCTAAACCATCCAAGAAAAAGGATGATGAGGATTTTGAGCACTTTCCTGAAATGGTTAGACCTATCTTTCTGCGTATGCGTTTTACTGATATGCTTAAAATGAATCCTTATGCTAAGTACATGAAAGATATTGTTACAAATAGAAGAAAGATACCGGAAGCTAAAATTTCCACCATGCTTGCTAATTATACTTTTGAGGGTGGAATACCTAAGAAACTTGGAGATCCAGGAGAACCAACTATACCATGCTCCATTAAAAGAAACTAAGTTAAAACTGCTTTATGTGATCTTGGAGCCGGTGTTAGTGTTATGCCTCTCTCTTTATATCATAGACTTGACTTGAATAAGTTGACACCTACTAAAATATCTTTGCAAATGGCCGATAAATCTACCACTATACCTGTCGGTATTTGTCAGGATGTGCCTGTTGTGGTTGCAAACGTTACTATCTTAACGGACTTTGTTATTCTTGATATTCCCGAGGACGATAGTATGTCAATTATCCTTGGTAGACCCTTTTTGAATACTACAAGGGCTGTTATTGATTGCAACAAAGGCAATGTCACTTTTCATGTTAATGGTAATGAGCATACGGTACACTTACCGAGGAAACAACCTCAAGTTCACAGTATCAACTCTGTTGGAAAAATTCCAACTATTACTATTGGAGGTTTTGAATTTCCTCTTCCTACTATAAATAAGAAATATGATATTCTTATTATTGGGGATGTACATATCCTCGTTGAGGTAACTTAGTGCTATTCGAAAATTCTCCGGTTTCATGCAATTCGGAATGAGTTTGTTAACAAGACTTGATCAACCTTGTTAGTGGATTCCTTTTGATGAGCATGACATAGAAAGCACAACTCTCTGTACCCTCTTTTTACTTTCTATTATTTAGGTTAAGTAAAACAAAAATAGTCTTTTCTGTCTGTTTTCTGATTTATCCGTGCAATAAAAAATACCCAAAAAATAAAAGTTCTCCAAATGCCCTGAAAATGAAATATGATTTTTTTCTAGAATATTTGAGAATATCTGGCACTGAGAACACATTAGGGGGAGCCAGCACCTGGCCACGAGGGTCCAGGGCGCGCTCTACCCCCCTGGGCGCGCCCCCTGCCTCGTGGGTCCCTAGTGGCCCCCCTCTACTTATTCCAGCACCCACACACTCCTTCTTCCTCCCAAAAAATCACCAACCAGCTCAAGCACGAGTTCTAGCTCATCTTGCTGCCATTTTCGATCTCCTTGGTCAAAGCTCCACTCACAAAACTGCTTTGGGAGATTGTTCTTTGGTATGTGACTCATCCAATGGTCCAATTAATTTTTGTTCTAGTGCCTTATTCATTGCAAATTTTTACTGCCTAGGTGACCCCGTTCTTGAGCTTGCATGTCAAATTTATTTGGTCCCAAGTAGTTCTAATGCATGACATAGTCTCTAGGCACTTGTGGGAGTAATTGCTATCAATTTTGTTGAGTTTGGTTCACTTTTATTTTGAGTTACTAAAAATTTCAGAAATTTTTAGAAAATGATGAAGAGATTTTTGAGAGGCTCTTCGAGCCGAAGCTCGAAGGATAAACAAAATGAGGAGAATAAAAAGCCCAAATATAATCTCCGGCCTTGTGATGAGTTCTTGAGAGCAGCCAGGATTCATGATGATTTTTATTATTTGGCAGAGAATGCAGGCCTCACCGACTTCCTCCACGGCCATCTTGATCAGTATCTCCTACTCACTAATATCTTTGTGCAAAACTTTTACTTTCATGCTAGGAAATCACCACCTTCAGTGGAGTTTCATTTATACGATGAGGTTAAGGAGATGTCACTATATGATTTTTGTGGGGTTTGCAAGATACCCTTTGCGGGCAGCATAGAGGAACCACATCGTATGATGTGGATGGGTTTATTGATATGATCGCTGTAGGGGAGACGAGGAAGGTTTCTGATGCAAGAATTTCTAGCATACACTTTCCTGTTCTACGTTACTTTATAATATTTGCTAGTAGATGCTTAATTGGTCGTGGGAACTGTGGAAACCTTAGTTCCCCTGATATTGTTATTTTGTGCCATGCTTTGTTTCGTGATAACACTTTTAGTTTAGGCGCTATTATCGCTAAACGATTAAGTCTGAACCGTACAAAGGGCCCCATCTTTGGAGGCATCTTTGCTTCACGCCTTGCTAAACATTTTAAGATACCTATTAGGCATTATGAGAAAGAAGAAAAGTTGCTACCCCCTATTTTTCTAGATTATAATAGTATGGTAGCACATGAGTTTATTGTTAAAAATAAGGAGATGATGCTTAAGTATAATTTGAGATTCAATAAAACTCACAGTGAGACTATTATCTTGCCTGCACCCTTTTTGTTTAACATATTTTCAGGAACATACCTCATCTTGCCGGAGGCCATTTACGCATACCGGAGCCTGACACTAGCTCCAGAGCCCGAGCCGGAACCACCACTTGACCCTTATCGCAGTCCATTTATCAGTGCGGTTCGGAGGAGATCGCTAACCAGTGGCACCCAGATGACACTCCTCAGTACACCGGAGAGAGTAGCTTTGATCCATGGGCATATACCAACTTAGGCCAAAAGCCTAAGCTTGGGGGAGTATGTATTTCTCACCGACATTACATTCATGTTCACACACTTATTATAGTTGTCGGTGCTCATACTTTTTTATTGTACTATCCATGCTAGTTTATTTTATTTTTTAAGCCTTCTTCTTGTGTGTTTGAAAAACCTTAAGAAAAACCCAAAAAAATTAGTTATAGCTTTTAGCTAGTTTACTTTCCATGCTTGTAGTAGTAGTAATTAAAAGAAAACTCAAAAAGATTTCTCGTTCTTCTTTTGCTTGTTGGGAGCTTTCCCCTGTAAGTTTTATTTCTTTTCATTTCTTTGGGGGTAGAGAGGAGAAGACCACGATGAAAATGTTGAGTGGCTCTCATATGCATTATTGTTGATCTAACTAAGAGCCCATATTACCCTGTCTTCTCCCTTGAATTGAATGCTTGCAGATTCCAGCTTAGTCCAATGCACGTGCACTATTATTATTTTACACACCGCTCGGTCATGCAAGTGAAAGGCAATAATGATGATATATGATGAAATGATTGAGATGAAGGAAGCTGCTATGAACTCGACCTCTCTTGTTTTTGTAAATATGATTAGTTCATCGTTCCTGATTCAGCCTATTATGAATAAACATGTTTGCAATGACAATTAGAGATTATTGTTGCTTATGCCATGCTTAATTAGCTAGGAGTTTATAATGGTTTACCTTGCATGCCAACATGCTATTAAAATGGTTGTGATGTGGTATGATAGGGTGGTATCCTCCTTTGAACGATTCGAGTGACTTGACTTGGCACATGTTCATGCATGTAGTTGAAAAAAAATCAACATAGCCTCCACGATATTTATGTTCACGGTGGATTATATCCTACTCATGCTTGCTCTCAGTGTTGATTAACTTTAATGCATGTTCATGACTGTTGTCGCTCTCTAGTTGGTCGCTTCCCAGTCTTTTTCTAGCCTTCACTTGTACTAAGCGGGAATACTGCTCATGTATCAACTAGGGTTGTCTATATCTTCCATGCTAGGTGGGTTATTCTCACGAGGAGTGGACTCCGCTCCTCACTCATGAGAAAATGGCCGGTAACCGGGATGCCCAGTCCCATGCTCAAATCAAATCAAAAATAATTGCAAGCAAAACTCCCCCAAGATTGTTGTTAGTTGGAGGCACCCGTTGTTGCGGGCAAGCCATGGATTGATGCTTGTTGGTGGTGAGGGAGTATAAACTTTACCATTCTGTTTGGGAACCGCCTATAATGTGTGTAGAATGGAAGATATCGAGATCTCTTGGTTGTTATGTTGACAATGAAAGTATACCACTCAAAATATTATTTATCTCTATTTCAAAATCGAGCTCTGGCACCTCTACAAATCCCTGCTTCCCTCTGCGAAGGGCCTATCTATTTACTTTTATGTTGATTCATCATGCTCTTATTAAAAAGTAGCAGTTGGAGAGCACCGCTGTCATTTGCATGCATTACTATTAATTTATATTGAGTATGACTATGACTGGATCTCTTTTACCATGAATTATAATGTTTAGTCAGTCCTTGATCTTCAGAGGTGCTCGGCATTTATGTTTTGTGGTCTCAGAAAGGGCTAGTTTTATTTTTATTGCTCACTAGTTGATTATGCCATTGATATGAGTAAACATGGGACCTAAGTGTTATTGTGAATGTGCTTAGTTCATAATCTTTGCTAAAAACCTGAATGTTGGCTTTACATATTTGCAACAACAAGAGCAAACAGAGTTTGTAAAAGTTTCTTTTATCACTTTTAGTTTATCAACTGAATTGCTTGAGGACAAGCAAAGGTTTAAGCTTTGGGGAGTAGATACGTCTCCATCGTGTCTACTTTTCCAAACACTTTTGCTCTTGTTTTGGACTCTAACTTGCATGATTTGAATGGAACTAACCCGGACTGACGCTGTTTTCAGCAGAATTTCCATGGTGTTATTTTTGTGCAGAAATAAAAGTTCTCGGAATGACCTGAAACTCCACCGAGAATATTTTTGGAATTAATCAAAAATACTGCCGAAAGAATCAAGGCCAGGGTCCCCACACCCTGTCCACAAGGGTGGGGGGTGCGCCCTACCCGCTGGGCGCCCCCTTGCCTCGTGGGCCCCCTAGTGCTCCACCGACCTCAACTCCAACTCTATATATTCACGTTCGGGGAGGAAAAGAATTAGAGAGAAGGATTCATCGCGTTCTACGATATGGAGCCGCCGCCAAGCCCTAATCTCTCTCAGGAGGGCTGATCTGGAGTCCGTTCGGGGCTCCGGAGAGGGGAATCCATCGCCGTCGTCATCATAAACCATCCTCCATCACCAATTTCATGATGCTCACCGCCGTGCTTGAGTAATTCCATCGTAGGCTTGCTGGGTGCTGATGGGTTGGATGAGATTTACCATGTAATCGAGTTAGTTTTGTTAGGGTTTGATCCCTAGTATCCATTATGTTCTAAGATTGATGTTGCTATAACTTTGCTATGCTTAATTCTTGTAACTAGTGCCGGAGTGCGATGATTTCAGATCTGAACCTATTATGTTTTCATGAATATATATGAGTTCTTGATCCTATCTTGCAAGTCAATAGTCACTTACTGTGTGTTATGATCCGGCAACCCCGAAGTGACAATAATCGGACCACTCTCGGTGATGACCGTAGTTTGAGGAGTTCATGTATTCACTAAGTGTTCATGCTTTGGTCCGATACTCTAGTAAAAGGAGGCCTTAATATCCCTTAGTTTCCAATAGGACCCAGCTTCCACGGGAGGGTAGGACAAAAGATGTCATGCAAGTTCTTTTCCATAAGCACGTATGACTATATTGAATACAGGCCTACATTACATTGATGAACTGGAGCTAGTTCCATGTCACCCTATGTTATAACTGTTGCATGAGGAATCGCATCCGACATAATTATCCATCATCGATCCAATGCCTACGATCTTTTCACAGAATGATCTTTTCTTAGTTACTTTACCGTTGCCACTATTACAATTACTACAAAATAGCTACTGTTACTTTTGCCACTGTTACCGTTACTTCCATATTACTTTGCTACTAAATACTTTACTGCAGATATTAAGTTATCTAGGTGTGGTTGAATTGACAACTCAACTGCTAATACTTGAGAATATTCTTTGCCTCCCCTTGTGTCGAATCAATAAATTTGGGTTGAATACTCTACCCTCGAAAACTTGTTGCGATCACCTACACTTGTGGGTTATTAATACGTCTCCAACGTATCTATAATTTTTGATTGTTCCATGCTATTATATTACCCCTTTTTGGATGTTTATGGGCTTATTTTACACATTTATATCATTTTTGGGACTAACCTACTAACCGGAGGCCTAGCCCATATTGCTGTTTTTTTGCCTATTTTAGTATTTCGAAGAAAAGGAATATCAAACGGAGTCCCAACGGAATGAAACCTTCGGGAGCGTGATTTTTGGAACGAACCTGATCCGGAGAGCTTGGAGTGCAAGTCAAGAAGCCTCCGAGGGCCCCACGAGATAGGGGGCCGCGCCCCCCCTGTAGGGCACGCCCCTGTCTCGTGGGCCCCTATGGTGGCTACCGACGTACTTCTTCCTCCTATATATACCTACGTACCCCGAAAACATCCAGGAGCACCACGAAACACAATTTCCACCGCCGTAACCTTCTGTATGCGCGAGATCCCATCTTGGAGCCTTCGTCGGCATTCTGCCGGAGGGGGAATCAACCACGGAGGGCCTCTACATCAGCATACTTGCCCTTCCGATGAGTTGTGAGTAGTTTACCATAGACCTACGGGTCCATAGTTATTAGCTAGATGGCTTCTTCTCTCTTTTTGGATCTCAATACAATGTTCTCCCCCTCTCTTGTGGAGATCTATTCAATGTAAACTCTTTTTGCGGTGTGTTTGTCGAGATCCGATGAATTGTGGGTTTATGATCAAGTTTATCTATGAATAATATTTGAATCTTCTCTGAATTCTTTTAGGTATGATTGAGTTATCTTTGCAAGTCTCTTCGAATTATCAGTTTGGTTTGGCCTACTAGATTGGTCTTTCTTGCCATGGGAGAAGTGCTTAGCTTTGGGTTCAATCTTGCGGTGTTCTTACCTAGTGACAGAAAGGGTTGCAAGACACGTATTGTATTGTTGCCATCGAGGATAACAAGATGGGGTTTATATCATATTGCATGAGTTTATCACTCTACATCATGTCATCTTGCTTAATGCGTTACTCTGTTCTTATGAACTTAATACTCTAGATGTAGGAAGGAGTCGGTCGATGTGTGGAGTAATAGTAGTAGATGCAGGCAGGAGTCGGTCTACTTGTTATGGACGTGATGCCTATATACATGATCATGCCTAGATAATCTCATAACTATGCGCTTTTCTATCAATTGCTCGACAGTAATTTGTTCACCCACCGTAATACTTATGCTATCTTGAGAGAAGCCTCTAGTGAAACCTATGGCCCCCGGGTCTGTCTCTTATCATATTTGCTTTCAATCTACCTTTATTTGCATCTTTACTTTTTGCATCTATATTACAAAATACCAAAAATATATTTATCTTATCATATTATCTTTATTAGATCTCACTTTCGTAAGTGGCCGTGAAGGGATTGACAACCCCTTTATTGCATTGGTTGCGAGTTCTCAGTTTGTTTGTGTAGGTGCGTGAGACTTTTGAGGAGCCTCCTACTGGATTGATACCTTGGTTCTCAAAACCGAGGGAAATACTTACGCTACACTTTGCTGCATCACCCTCTCCTCTTCGAGGAAAACCAACGCAAGCTCAAGACGTAGCAAGAAGGATTTCTGGCACCGTTGCTGGGGAGGTCTTCGCTCAAGTGAAGACATACCAAGTACCCATCACAAACCCATCTCGCTCGCATTTACATTATTTTCCATTTGCCTCTCATTTTCCTCTTCCCCAGTTCACCCTTGCCGTTTTTATTCACCTTCTCTTTCCCAATCTCCTCCTCTCTTTTCGCTTTCCGTTTTTCTGTTTGCTTGTGTGTTGGATTACTTGTTGCCATGGTACAAGATAATACCAAATTGTGTGACTTCTCGAATACCAATAATAATGATTTCCTTAGTACTCCGATTGCTCCTCTTAATGATGTTGAGTCTTGTGAAATCAATACCGCTTTGCTGAATCTTATTATGAAAGATCAATTCGTCGGCCTTCCTAGTGAAGATGCCGCTACTCATCTAAACAATTTTGTTGATTTGTGTGATATGCAAAAGAACAAAGATACGGATAACAATATTTTCAAATTGAAGTTATTTCCGTTTTCACTTAGAGATCATGCTAAAGTTTGGTTTTCGTCTTTTCCTAAAAATAGTATTGATTCTTGGAACAAGTGCAAAGATGCTTTTATCTCTAAGTATTTTCCTCCCACTAAGATCATCACTCTTAGGAAAGATATTATGAATTTTAAGCAACTTGATCATGAGCATGTTGCCCAATTTTGGGAAAGAATTAAATTGATGCTTCGCAATTGCCCTACTCATGGTTGGAATTTATGGATGATCATACATAAATTTTATGCCGGTTTGAACTTTGCTTCTAGAAATCTCTTAGATTCGGCCGCGGGAGGCACGTTTATGGAAATTACGTTAGGAGATGCTACAAAATTGCTTGATAATATTATGGCTAATTATTCTCAATGGCACACCGAAAGATCTTCTAGTAAAAAAGTGCATGCTATAGAAGAAATCAATGTTTTGAGTGGAAAGATGGATGAACTTATGAAAATGTTTCCTACTAAAAATACTCCTCTTGATCCCAATAATATGCCTTTATCTTCCTTGATTGAGAATAATAATGAATCTATGCATGTGAATTTTTTTGGTAGGAATAGTTTTGGAAACAATGCTTATAGAGGAAGTTTTAATGCTAGACCGTTCCCTAGTAATTCCTCTAATAATTATGGAAATTCCTACAATAATTCTTATGGTAATTTTAATAAGATGCCCTCTGATTTTGAGAATAGTGTGAAAGAATTTATGATTTCTCAAAAGAATTTTAATGCCTTGCTTGAAGAAAAATTTCTCAAAGTTGATGATTTGGCTAGGAACGTTGATAGACTTTCGCTTGATGTTGATTCTCTTAAACTTGGATCTTCTTCTCCTAAGCATGATATCAATGAGTCTCTCAAAGTAATGAGAATTTCCATTGACGAGTGCAAGGAAAGAACCGCTAGATTGCGTGCTAAAAAAGAAAGCTTTATAAAAGCGTGTTCTTCTAGTCTTCATGAAAATAATGATGAGGATCTTAAAGTTATTGATGCGTCTCCGATTAGATCTATGTTTTGCAATATGAATTTTGATGATTATGGGAGTGATGATGAATCCACTTTGCCTAGAAGGCGTCCCAAAAATTCGGAGTCTTTAGATCTTGATGCTAAATTTGGTAAAAGTGAGATTGGAGAATCCTCAACTTCTAATATTATTGAACCTACTATCTCGGATTTCAAGGAATTTGATTATGATAATTGTTCTTTAAAAGGGTGTATTTCCTTGTTGCAATCCATTGTTAATTCTCCTCATGCTTATAGTCAAAATAAAGCTTTTACCAAACATATTGTTGATGCCTTGATGCAATCTTATGATGAAAAACTTAATTTGGAAGTTTCTATACCTAGAAAACTTAATGATGAGTGGGAACCTACTATAAAGATTAGAATTAAAGATTATGAGTGTTTTTCTTTGTGTAATTTGGGGGCTAGTGTTTCCACGATGCCGAAAACTTTATGTGATATTCTAGGTTTCCATGATCTTGATGATTGCTCTTTAAATTTGCACCTTGCGGATTCCACCATTAAAAAGCCTATGGGAAGGATCAATGATATTCTTATTGTTGCAAATAGAAATTTGATGCCCGTAGATTTTATCGTTCTTGATATAGATTCAATCTTTCTTGCCCTATTATTCTTGGTAGACCTTTCCATAGAACGATTGGTGCGATTATTGATATGAAGGAAGGGAATATTAGATTCCAATTTCCATTAAAGAAAGGCATGGAGCAGTTTCCAAGAAAGAAATTCAAATTACCTTATGAATCTATCATGCGTGCTACTTATGAATTTAGTGCCAAAGATGGCACTCGTTAGATCTATCTTTGCTTTTATGCCTAGCTAGAGGCGTTAAACAATAACGCTAGTTGGGAGGCAACCCAATTTTCTTTATGTTTTTTGCTTTTGCTCCTGTTTAGTAATAAATCTTGCATCTACCTTCTGTTTAGATGTGTTTTTATCTTTTAATTAGTGTTTGTGCCAAGTAGAACCTATAGGATAACCTACGATGATAGTTGATTTGATTCTGCTGAAAAACAGAAACTTTGCACGCACGAATATAATTTTGTTAAATCACAGGAACGTGCTTTTGCGTTGATTATTTTTGATGCTGTTCAATAGAGAAATTTTCCAGGACTTCCTATTTTGGTAGGATTTTTAGAGTTCTAGAAGTTTGCGTTAGTTACAGATTGCTACAGACTGTTCTGTTTTTGACAGATTCTGTTTTTCGTGTGTTGTTTGCTTATTTCAATGCATCTATGGCTAGTAATTCAGTATATGAACCATAAAGAAGTTGGAATACAGTAGGTTTAACACCAATATAAATAAATAATGAGTTCATGGCAGTACCTTATGTGGTGGTTTTGTTTTCTTTCACTAACGGAGCTTATAAGATTTCCTGTTGAGTTTTGTGTTGTGAAGTTTTCAAGTTTTGGGTAAAGCTTTTATGGACTATGGAATAAGGAGTGGCAAGAGCCTAAGATTGGGGATGCCCATGGCACCCCAAGATATTCAAGGATAGCCAAAAGCCTAAGCTTGGGGATGCCCCGGGAAGGCATCCCCTCTTTTGTCTTCGTTCATTGGTAACTTTACTTGGAGCTATATTTTTATTCGCCACATGATATGTGTTTTGCTTGGAGAGTCGTGTATTATATTAGTCTTTGATTTTTAGTTTACCACAATCATCCCTGCTATACACACCTTTTGGGAGAAGCCTATTTGATTAGAATATGCTAGAATACTCTATGTGCTTCACTTATATCTTTTGAGTTTGATAGTTTTTGCTCTAGTGCTTCACTTATATCTTTTAGAGCATGGTGGTGTCTTAATTTTTAAGAAATTGCTAGTCTCTCATGCTTCACTTATATTATTTTGAGAGTCTTTTAGAACAGCATGGTATTTGCTATGATCATAAAGTTGGTCCTGGAATGATAAGCATCCAAGTTGGGTATAATAAAAACTATCATAGAAAGTGAATTGGATGCTATTATCAATTTGATGCTTGATAATTGTTTTGAGATATGGAGGAAGTGATATTAAAGTCATGCTAGTTGGGTGATTATGAATTTAAAGAATGATTGTGTTGAAGTTTGTGATTCCCGTAGCATGCACGTATGGTGAACCGCATTGTGATGAAGTTGGAGCACAATTTTATTTATTGATTGTCTTCCTTATGAGTAGCTGTCGGGGACGAGCGATGGTCTTTTCCTACCAATCTATCCCCCTAGGAGCATGCCCGTAGTACTTTGGTTTTTGATGACTTCTAAATTTTTGCAACAAGTATATGAGTTCTTTTGATTAATGTTGAGTCCATGGATTATACGCACTCTTTCACCCTTCCACCATTGCTAGCCTCTCTTGTACCGCGCAACTTTCGCCGGTACCTTACCTTCCTCAAAACAGCCACCATACCTACCTATTATGGCATTTCCATAGCCATTTCGAGATATATTGCCATGCAACTTTCCACCGTTCCGTTCATATGACATGCATTACTTTTGTCATATTGCTTTTGCACGATCATGTAGTTGACATTGTATTTGTGGCAAGGCCACCTTCATAATTTTCATACATGTCGCTCTTGATTCATTGCATATCCCGGTACACCGCCGGAGGCATTCATGTAGAGTCATATCTTGTTCTAGCTTTGAGTTGTAAATCCATAAAAGTGTGATGATCTTCATTATTAGAGCATTGTCCTAGTGAGGAAAGGATGATGAAGACTATGATTCCCCCACAAGTCGGGATGAGACTTCGGACTTTACAAAAGAAAAAAAAGAAGAGAAAGGCCAAAAAAAAGAAAGGCCAAAGAAAAAAAAGGAAAAGAAAAAAATGAGAGAAAAAGAGAGAAGGGACAATGCTACTATCTCTTTTTCCACACTTGTGCTTCAAAGTAGCACCATGATCTTCATGTTAGAGAGTCTCATATGTTGTCACTTTCATATACTAGTGGGAATTTTTCATTATAGAACTTGGCTTGTATACTCCAATGATGGGCTTCCTCAAAAGTGCCCTAGGTCTTCGTGAGCAAGCAAGTTGGATGCACCCCACTTAGTTTCTTTTATTGAGCTTCCATATATTTATAGCTCTAGTGCATTCGTTGCATGGCAATCCCAACTCACTCACATTGATATCTATTAATGGGCATCTCCATAGCCCGTTGATCGCCTAGTTGACGTGAGACTATCTTCTCCTTTTTGTCTTCTCCACAACCACCCTTCTATTCCACATATAGTGCTATGTCCATGGCTCACACTCATGTATTACGTGAAAGTTGAAAAAGTTTGAGATTATTAAAGTATGAAACAATTGCTTGGCTTGTCATCGGGGTTGTGCATGATTAAATACTTTGTGTGATGAAGATAGATCATAGCCAGACTATATGATTTTGTAGGGATAACTTTCTTTAGCCATGTTATTTTGAGAAGACATGATTACTTTGATTAGTATGCTTGAAGTATTACTATTTCTTGTGTGAATATGAACTTTTATTTTGTATTCATTTGGATCTGAACATTCATGCCACAATAAAGAAAATTACATTATGAATTATGCTAGGTAGCATTCCACATCAAAAATTCTCTTTTTATCATTTACCTACTCGAGGACGAGCAGGAATTAAGCTTGTGGATGCTTGATACGTCTCCAACGTATCTATAATTTTTGATTGTTCCATGCTATTATATTACCCCTTTTTGGATGTTTATGGGCTTTATTTTACACATTTATATCATTTTTTGGACTAACCTACTAACCGGAGGCCTAGCCCATATTGCTGTTTTTTTGCCTATTTCGGTATTTTGAAGAAAAGGAATATCGAACGGAGTCCAAACGGAATGAAACCTTCGGGAGCATGATTTTTGGAACGAACCTGATCCGGAGAGCTTGGAGTGCAAGTCAAGAAGCCTCCGAGGGCCCCCGAGATAGGGGGCCGCACCCCCCCCCACTGTAGGGCGCGCCCCTGTCTCATGGGCCCCTCGGGCGGCCACCGACGTACATCTTCCTCCTATATATACCTATGTACCCCGAAAACATCCAGGAGCACCACGAAACACAATTTCCACTACTGTAACCTTCTGTATCCGCGAGATCCCATCTTGGAGCCTTCCCCGGCACTCTGCCGGAGGGGGAATCAACCACGGAGGGCCTCTACATCAACATCCTTGCCCCTCCGATGAGTTGTGAGTAGTTTACCACAGACCTACGGGTCCATAGTTATTAGCTAGATGGCTTCTTCTCTCTTTTTGGATCTCAATAAAATGTTCTCCCCCTCTCTTGTGGAGATCTATTCGATGTAAACTCTTTTTGCGGTGTGTTTGTCGAGATCCGATGAATTGTGGGTTTATGATCAAGTTTATCTATGAATAATATTTGAATCTTCTATGAATTCTTTTATGTATGATTGAGTTATCTTTGCAAGTCTCTTCGAATTATCAGTTTGGTTTGGCCAACTAGATTGGTCTTTCTTGCCATTGGAGAAGTGCTTAGCTTTGGGTTCAATCTTGCGGTGTTCTTACCCAGTGACAGAAAGGGTTGCAAGACACGTATTGTATTGTAGCCATCGAGGATAACAAGATGGGGTTTATATCATATTGCATGAGTTTATCCCTCTACATCATGTCATCTTGCTTAATGCGTTACTCTGTTCTGATGAACTTAATACTCTAGATGCAGGCAGGAGTCGGTCGATGTGTGGAGTAATAGTTGTAGATGCAGGCAGGAGTCGGTCTACTTGTTATGGACGTGATGCCTATATACATGATCATCCCTAGATAATCTCATAACTATGCGCTTTTCTATCAATTGCTCGACAGTAATTTGTTCACCCACCGTAATACTTGTGCTATCTTGAGAGAAGCCTCTAGTGAAACCTATGGCCCCCGGGTCTACCTCTTATCATATTTGCTTTCAATCTACCTTTATTTGCATCTGTACTTTTTGCATCTATATTACAAAATACCAAAAATATATTTATCTTATCATACTATCTTTATTAGATCTCACTTTCACAAGTGGCCGTGAAGGGATTGACAACCCCTTTATTGCGTTGGTTGCGAGTTCTCAGTTTGTTTGTGTAGGTGCATGGGACTTTTGAGGAGCCTCCTACTGGATTGATACCTTGGTTCTCAAAACTGAGGGAAATACTTAGGCTACACTTTGCTGCATCACCCTCTCCTCTTCGAGGAAAACCAACGCAAGCTCAAGACGTAGCAAGAAGGATTTCTGGCGCCGTTGCCGGGGAGGTCTTCGCTCAAGTCAAGACATACCAAGTACCCATCACAAAACCATCTTCCTCGCATTTACATTATTTGCCATTTGCCTCTCATTTTCCTCTCCCCCACTTCACCCTTGCCGTTTTTATTCACCCTCTCTTTCCCAATCTCCTCCTCTCTTTTTGCTTGTCGTTTTTCTGTTTGCTTGTGTGTTGGATTACTTGTTGCCATGGTACAAGATAATACCAAATTGTGTGACTTCTCGAATACCAATAATAATGATTTCCTTAGTACTCCGATTGCTCCTCTTAATGATGTTGAGTCTTGTGAAATCAATACCGCTTTGCTGAATCTTGTTATGAAAGATCAATTCGCCAGCCTTCCTAGTGAAGATGCCTCCACTCATCTAAACAATTTTGTTGATTTGTGTGATATGCAAAATAAGAAAGATACGGATAACAATATTGTCAAATTGAAGTTATTTCCGTTTTCACTTAGAGATCGTGCTAAAGTTTGGTTTTCGTCTTTGCCTAAAAATAGTATTGATTCTTGGAACAAGTGCAAAGATGCTTTTATCTCTAAGTATTTTCCTCCCGCTAAGATCATCACTCTTAGGAACGATATTATGAATTTTAAACAACTTGATCATCAACATGTTGTCCAATCTTGGGAAAGAATGAAATTGATGCTTCGCAATTGCCCTACTCATGGTTGGAATTTATGGATGATCATACAAATTTTTTATGCCGGCTTGAACTTTGCTTCTAGAAATCTCTTAGATTCGGCCGATGGAGGCACGTTTATGGAAATTACGTTAGGAGATGCTACAAAATTGCTTGATGATATTATGGCTAATTATTCTCAATGGCACACCGAAAGATCTTCTAGTAAAAAAGTGCATGCTATAGAAGAAATCAATGTTTTGAGTGGAAAGATGGATGAACTTATGAAAATGTTTGCTACTAAAAATACTCCTCTTGATCCCAATGATGTGCCTTTGTCTTCCTTGATTGAGAATAATAATGAATCTATGGATGTTAATTTTGTTGGTAGGAATAGTTTGGGAAACAATGCTTATAGTGGAAATTTTAATGCTAGACCGCTCCCTAGTAATTCCTCTAATAATAATGGAAATTCCTACAATAATTCTTATGGTAGTTTTAATAAGATGCCCTCTTATTTTGGGAATAGTGTGAAAGAATTTATGATCCGAAATCATAGTTGGGGTCGTATTGTGCTGCGCCAGCTACCGCCTGGCGAGCTGCTTCCTGGAGGCGAGCGGCCTCCGCTGTTCTCTCATACTCATTTGGCTCTTCTCTATTTATAAAATATCTTCCATTTACCTAAAATTTAAAGAAGGAAGGAGCAGGAAGGGTAATATCGTTAGCATGCCGTCTGTCAAAGATTAGTCGTACTTGAGGGACTGGTCGTTCCTCTCAAGAAACTGGTAGTGTACCATAGCATTATTATTTGGAAAAGCAGGTGGCAACTCAATGTCATTTCCCCTTATGGGCACACCAAGATAATTATCTAAATGGGTTGCATAAATCCCACCAAATAAATCTCCATCTTTAGCATTAAGATGTAACCTCCTCGCAACAATGGCCCCCAAGTTATATCGCTTATCACCCAACACTGCACTCTTGAGAACACTAAGATCTGGGATGCAAAGGTGGTTATGCTCATGCTTACCATTAATGCGTCTACCTATAAAGAGAGCAAAGTAATGTATGGCAGGAAAGTGAATGCCCCCTAAGGTAGTTTGTGTGATATTTCTAGTTTCTCCCACAGTGATGCTAGCAAGGAAATCATTATATTCAGATTTGTTAGGCTCACTAAAAATACCCCACTTTGGGATTTTGCAAGAAGTATTAAAATCTTCAACGTCCATGGTGTATGATTCATCATAAAGATCAAATAAAACAGTATGAGTATTGTGCCTAGTAGAAAATCCAAACCTCTACACAAAGGAATCGGTGAGGTAATAGTATTGTTGGCACTTATCCGATACGAAGTCCTCAAGATCAGCATTACGTACATACGCATCAAATTCATCCTTGAAGCCTGCATGAACCATAAATTCATCTGAGGGCCACTCACAAGGCCACACTTGAGCTTCCCTTGATGGTCCAAGGTCCGACTCATGAATCGCGAGCATCGGTTCTTGCTTCCTCGAAGAACCACCTTGGTACATTTTCCCAGACATTTTTTCTTCCTATGAAAAATTTCTAACATTTTTAGTAACTCAAAATAAAAGTGAACCAAACTCAATAATATTGATAGTAACTACTCCTACAAGTGCCTAGAGGCTATATCATGCATCAAAACTACTCTGGACCATATAAATTTGACATGCAAGCTCAAGAAGAGGGTAACCTCAGTAGCAAAATTTTGCAATAAATAAAGCACTAGAACAAAAAGTAATTGGACCATTGGAGGAGTCACATACCGAAGAACAATCCCCCAAAGCAGTTTTGTCAATGGATCTTTGAGAAAGGAGATCGAAAATGGTAGCAAAATGAGCAAGAACACGGGTTTGAGCTACGGGATGATTTTTTTCTGGAGGAAGACGAAGTGGATGGGTTCTGGAATAAGTGGAGGGGACCCATGTGGGGCCCATAAGACAGGGGGGCGCACCCAGGGGTAGGGCGTGCCCTCCGTCCTTGTGGCTCACTGGTGCATCCCCCTAGTGTGTTCTCAGTGCCAGAAATTCTCAAATATTCTATAAATATCATACTAAATTTTCAGGGCATTTGGAGAACTTCTATTTTTGGGGTATTTTTTATTTCACGAATAATTCAGAAAACAGACAGAAAATACTATTTTGCTTTATTTAATCTAAATAATAGAAAGTAAAAGGTGGGTACAGAAAGTTGTGCCTTCTATATTCATCCATCTCATGCTCATCAAAAGGAATCCATTAACAAGGTTGATCAAGTCTTCTTAACAAACTTCTTCCGAATAACATGAAACCGTAGAATTTTTTAATAACACTAGATTACCTCTACGGGGATATCCATGTCCCCAACAATAAGAATATCATATTTCTTTTTGCCAGTAGGAAGAGGGAATTCAAAACCTCCAATAGTAATAGTTGAAAATTTTCCCATAGAACTGAAATTATGAACTTGAGGGATTCTTCAGAAAGTGCACCGTATGCTTATTACCATTAACATGAGAAGTGACATTGCTTTGTTGCAATCAATAATAGCCCCTCCAGTACAAAATGGGTATACCAAGGATGATCAACATACTATCGTCCTCGGGAATATCAAGAATAACAAAGTCCATTAAGATACTAACGTTTGCAACCACAACAAGCACATCCTCACAAATACCGATGGGTATAGCAGTTGATTTATCAGCCATTTGCAAAGAGATTTCTGTAGGTGTCAACTTATTAAAATCATTTCTACGATATAAAGAGAAAGGCATAATACTAACACCAGCTCCAGGATCACAT
Source organism: Triticum timopheevii (assembly GCA_963921465.1). NCBI lineage: Eukaryota > Viridiplantae > Streptophyta > Magnoliopsida > Poales > Poaceae > Triticum > Triticum timopheevii. Next base: position 361,764,422 of record OY997274.1, on the reverse strand, counting down.
AAAGCAGTTTTAACATAGTTTCTTTTAATACAGAATGGTATAGTTGGTACTCCTGGATCTCCAAGTTTCTTTGGTATTCCACCCTTAAAAGTATAATTGGCAAGCATGGTGGAAATTTGAGCTTTCGGTATCTTCCTTTTATTAGTGACAATATCTTTCATATACTTAGCATAAGGAGGCATTTTAAGCATATCAGTCAAACGCATACGCAAAAAGATAGGTCTAATCATTTAAGCAAAGCGCTCAAAATCCTCATCAACCTTTTTCTTGGATGGCTTAGGGGGAAAAGGCATGGGTTTCTGAACCCATGGTTCTCTTTCTTTACCGTGCTTCCTAGCAACAAAGTCTCTCTTATCATAACGTTGATTCTTTGATTGTGGGTTATCAAGATCATAGCAGGTTCAATTTCTACATCATTATCATTACTAGGTTGAGAATCATCGTGAACATCATCATTAACGTTATCACTAGGTTCATGTTCATCACCAGATTGTGTCTCAGCATCAGAAATAGAAATACTATTGGGATTCTCAGGTGTCTCTGTAATAGGTTCACTAGAAGCATGCAAAGTCCTATATGTATTCTTTCTCTTTTTATTAATAGGACTAGGTGCATCAGTATTAATTCTATGAGAATCTTGCTCAACTCTCTTAGGATGGCCCTCATGATACAAAGGTTCATGGGTCATTTTAGCACCTCTAGTCATAACCCTAACAGCATTATGATTGTTCTTATTATGTAACTCACTGAGCAAATCATCTTGTGCCTTAAGTACTTGTTCTACTTGAGTCGTAACCATGGAATCATGTTTACTAATAATCTTAAGCTCATTTTTAACTCTAGACATATAATTACTGAAGTGTTCAACCATATAAGCATTATGTTTCAATTGTCTACCAACACAAGGATTGCAGTTTTCTTGTTTAACAATAAAGTTATCAAACTCCTCCAAGCATTGACTAGCAGACTTATTATGAGGAGTATCACCTTCATAAAATCTATAGAGAGAATTTACCTCTACTACCTATGTCGGGTTATCAAGGCCATGTATTTCTTCAATAGGTTGTAGATTCTTAACATCTTCAGCTTTAATACTGTTTTCTTTCATAGATTTCTTTGCCTCTTGTATATCTTCAGACTGAGAAATAGAATACCTCTTTTCTTTGGAGTTGGCTTAGGAGTTGGTTCAGGAAGTGTCCAATCATTATCATTACTCAATATATTATTCAATAGCAACTCAGCTTCCTCAATAGTTCTTTCCCTGAAAACATAACCAACACAACTATCTAGGTGGTCCATAGAAGCATCGGTTAGTCCATTATAAAGTATATCAAGTATTTCATTTTTCTTGAGAGGATGATCAGGCAAAGCATTAAGTAATTGGAGAAGCCTCCCGTAAGCTTGTGGGAGACTCTCTTCTTCAATTTGCACAAAGTTAAATATTTCCCCTAAGACAACTTGTTTCTTATGAGCAGGAAAATATTTTGGGGACTATGCACACAATGAGGAGCAAGAGATTTAAACCATATCTTAGCATCACCCTTTAACGAGAAAGGAAACAACTTGAGAATATAGTAATAGCGATTTTTTTCCTCATGAGCAAATAGGGTGGCTATATCATTCAGTTTAGTAAGATGTGCAACAACAGTTTTAGATTCATAACCATGGAAAGGATCAGATTCAACCAAAGTAATTAACTCAGGATCGACAGAAAATTCATAATCCTTATCAGTAACACAGATAGGTGAAGTAGCAAACTTAGGGTCATATTGCATTCTAGCATTCAACGATTTTTCTTTCGGCTTAGCTAACAGTTTCTTAAGATCATCTCTATCATTGCAAGCAAGAAAGTCTCTAGCAGTTTCCCCATCCATAATATAACCCCCAGGTACAACAGACAATTCATATCTAGGGGGAGAATCATAATCTTCAGTTTCAATAATATCATTAGTTTCATTAATTTCATTCTCTCTAACCCAGCAAGTTGTTCATCAAGAAATTCACCTAGTGGCACAATTTTTTTTGAGAAACTACTCTAGAACTTGGTTCCACATCCTTACTTTATTAATGCTTGGATTACATATATACAGATGTACATAGCCCCTGAGGGGCTAAAAGCAAAGAGAAAGAAACTAAGAGCTAACAAAAGCTAAGAGTTACAGAAAGCTACCTTAAGGAGGTAAGAAAGCAATCAACCTAAACAAATCATCTCTAAATTTAAGCTTAATCATGTGCGTCATCAGAGAGATGTCATGAATAAAACTAGCTCTCCATTTGTTGAAAGATGGCCTTTCATTTCTAAAAATCTTCCCATTTCGAATAGTCCAAATATTCCAGCATGCTATGAACACCATTTCAGTGAAGAAGGGTTTAGCAAAATCTCTCCTAGCTTGCAACAGTCCCCACCTGATCCTCCCCTGGGGGCCAGTAAATTTGCAGATAATTCCATACCCTATGGCTAAATCTGCTGTTTAAAAACAGGTGGTCTCTATCTTCTCTATGATTCCCAGGGCAGAGTACACAAGCAGGTGAGTCAGACACATTCTAATGCCTTCTTAATAGCATATCTTGGGTGTTAAGCCTATCCATGATCATCATCCAAGAGAAAACCTTGATTTTCATGGTACATGAGGAGGCCCATATCCATTTCAACAGTGGATTATGATATTTCTATGGACATATGTGTATTAACTCTTAGCCACATACTGCTTGCCCTTTTCTTTAAGCACATTACAATATGGCCCTGAAGCTTGCAACTGCAAAGTTTGCACCATCTCATGTAACCGAAGAAGCTCCTGATGAGCCTATTGTGATAGTGGTAGGTGAAAAAGAGTCCCACTGTTGGCAATCCATGAAGTAGTTAACTGAAGCCAAAGTATCAAAAGCAAAGGAGAATAACCTGGAAAATCTCTGTTTCAAAGGAACCAAAGAATTGTCCTACTGCCAATTATCATCCCAGAACAACACAGTGTCACCCTGGTTGACCAGAACACATGTAAAATCTCTAAATTTGTCCATTAAATTGCAAACATCCTTCCACCAGAAAGAACCACATTCAGCGGTAGCTTGTGGTACTCTTTCATGATATATGTATTTATCAGATTTCGGGTTCCACAAACCCTTGAGAGGTTCGAACTCTAGGGTGCATGAGGAGATCTCAACCTACCCAGCCTGCCTACTCGCGATCCTCACAGCCTAGCGCGTCGAGCTCAAAGGGACAGAGAGACAAAGCAGTTTATCCTGGCTTAGGCCACCTTGCGGTGTAATACCCTACTCCAGCTTTGTGGTGGATTGCCTCGATGGGCTGAGGATGAACTAATACAGTGGATGAACAGCCTCAGGAGGTGAGGTGTTCTTGAGCTCAAGTGAGTTGGTGAGATAGTGAGGATGGAATGGTTCCGATCCATTCGGGTCCCTCCTCTATAGTGGTGGCTAAGTCCTATTTATAGTGGCCTTGGTCCTCTTCCCAAATGTTGGCGAGAAGGGAACCCACAGCGGCCATATTTGAAGGGGGACAAGAAGTACACCCCATCTTGAATAAAGTGGTCTTCGCTTGCAAAAGCCTCTAGTCATGATGCTGTGGTGGGCTCAGCGATGACCTCTATCCTTCCGTCCTGGCGGTCTTGGTCTTGTTGCACCAGAACGGAAACCTTTAGCTGATTCCTCGGGATACAGCGCCTGGCGCTTGCCTCCTTTGCATCAAAGAGAAAACTAGCATTCTACACCCGCTGGCGCCCGCCTGGCCTTGATCGTCATAGCTCACGTCAGCTAAGCCTCGCGAGGTACACCTTGCATAGAAGTCACCGCTCCTCAGGAGCTAGCCTGAGGAGGCCGACCCCCTTGGAGGTCTTGGCGTCATCTGCCTCGCGATGCTTGGCCCCTCGCGAGGGTCTTCAGTCATTGATGCTGAAGCTGGGCCATATCAGGCCGTCGACGAAGCCATGCAGTGGGCCGCAGGCAGGCAAGTCAGGGTACCCCCATATCCAGAATGCCGACAGTAGCCCCTGGACCTAAGGCGTGCTCGGACTTGGCTTCTAGGCGAAGCCAAAGGGAAAGTGCGGAGCACCGCGGGCCCTAACCGCCTGCGGCCTTGAACGACGCGTGGCGATTGATGGGACATGGGCATCTCCACTTCCCCATGCTGCCTCAGCAACCGTTCGACTTGACGGGTCGATGCTGCATGCAGAAGATCATCATTACGCGAGGTCGTGGAGGCCGGCGGTTGCCTCCCTCTGGCCATAAATAAGGGAGTGGCAGAGCCCCTCTCGCTCTTCTATTCCTTCGTCTTCTAGCCAGTCACCCCTTCTCCTTCTCCATCTTGCTGTAGCTTCCATGGCGCCGATTAGGAGATTTTCTGCGGCCAAAAAGGGAAAGGCCCCTCAGGAGGGGCCTGATCCACTCCCGGCGAAGAAGCGGTTCCGCCATCCATGTGCCGCGAGGCAGGAGGTGACCAGGCCTTGGCAATCAAGGCCTCCGCCCGGATTCCCCCTTCCTCTATATGCCCGCGCATAGGACGGTGACGTGCACCGTCGAGCAATCCCAGGTGGCGGTGGACAAGCCGTTGCCGTCACACTTGTTGAGCCACGGACCCACGCTGAGGGTAACTTGCGTGAGTTCGTGGTGTGGGCAGCGATGCCACCCGCCTCGTGCATCCGGCTCTCGAGGTTCTTCGTTGACGAGCTGCCGCCGAGGGGGCCACTTGAGTTGTGGCTGCAGCACGCCGGGTGCTGCAGCCTGGCCACCAGGGCTGAGGTTGAGGTGGTTCCCCTGGCCACGTCTTCATGACCCCCAGATGGGGCGAGGTTGCCCGAGCCTACCGCGCGGAGGGGGCCCTCACGATCCTCTTCGAGTACGACAACACATCCACCTTTTTCTTCAAGGTCTTCGACGAGAAGGGCCGGTGGCTGGAGCACTGCCCCGGAGGAAGCAGCCCGTAGGATGCAGCCGTGGGTGCTGGACCTGCTTCCATCCCCATTGGTGCCTCCTCTAGCAGCAGCGATGACTCCTGGGAATCCAGCGACTCTCCTGAGCCCAACGAGTCTCCAGAGTCCAACGATGCAGCTACGTGCCGCCAAGCTCCCGCCGTGGCCGGAGCGCGGCAAGGGCTGCCGCTCGGCATCGTTAGTGATGCGCGCTAGCCTGGTTAAAGCTTTTCTTCTTTTGTTTCCCTGTGCAGAATTAGGAATAGCCCCGCTAGGGTATGTAAGGATCGAAATGCTTTAATTCCAACGTTGTGCTTTTGATCTTTATGATGAAATCGTGTATCCCAATCTGGCATGGTTGCCCCTTTATTCCCCTTAGGTAGCATAGTGCTCTACAATGGCGGGACTCAGTCCCTAGGCAGGCTTCAGCCGTTGCTAGTATGCCATGTCGCGATGCCATGGTCAAAGGCTAGGAGGTGAGCGGCCCGAGGTCTGGTGAGAACTCATGAGGCGCGATGCTCATGAGGTCCCCCTTGGCATGCAAGCAGCTGCCCAAGAAACGAAAAGGGGAGTCAAACTTCTAGAGTGGGACTGCAAGACTCGAGTGAGCGGGTTGCGAGACTCATGTCATCGTGTGAGCGACTTATCTTTTGGCAGACTCATTGCAACTCCCCTGGGTGGTGCCCATTCGTGCCTCTACGGTAGCATCACTAGGTGGGGCCCGCAACGCTCATCCCCTTTCCTCACTTACCTAGGTGCTCTACGTCTTCGGGTCCAGCCGCCGCTGGTATGCCAGGTTGTGATGCCGTGGTCAAGGCCAGGGGGTGAGGGATGGAGAGCCAGTAGGGGCTCCTGAGGCGCGATGCTCAGAAGCCCCCCTTTAACGTGCAAGCGACTCGCGGGGCAAGGTGGTGACTGCTGGGGCCTGCGCGTAGCTAGGCCTCAGGTGAACCTGTGTGTTAGCTGGTAGAAGAGATTGCGACTCCCTATGGTGCTGACTGACTATCCTTGAGCCTTTCGCGGGAAGACGAAGGCACCGAGGACCTGGTGAGGTGGCGTGTGCGAGGCGGGCTGTGAGCCAGAGCTCGGTTCTCGGGTTTATCAGCGTTGCTGGGACGGACCCAATCACACACATCGTCCCAACGTGAGTAGCTTCTGTTGCAGGACAAGTTGGCAATGTAAGGGGACCGCAAGGCGGACAGGTCTCGAAGCAAGCAGGTGATGGTAATAAAACAGCTCATGAGAGATGGTTTAACTTTGACAAGTTCAGGGTCTGTGTAAGATTGACTTGCCAAACGTTCGGCGGGTCGTGCCAGGATTACCTGGATAGGAGTGGCTTACTTGATGAAGGCAGGTTAACCCGGGGTTTTAGGTGAATACACCAGGCTTCCAAGCTGTGGGTCGATACCCAATTACAAGGGTCCCTTCAAGCTCTTTGTGGCTTTTGCACAAAAGAGCCCCCAAGTAACTTTGTGAGCTGTGCTCAATGGGTGCCTATGTTTGAGCTGTGCATAAAATCCAAACTCTCTTTGGCCCCTTGGGTGTGAAGCTCCCAAGCTATGTTGTGGCATGATAGCCGGTTTAATGGATAAGGTGAGTCATCGCTTTGAGAGCAGAAGCCCCCTTGTAACCAAGAACTTTTTGGAAAAAATGACTGAGGCCTTGCTTTTAGCAAGGATGCCGGTTTATTATATTGATCATAATATATACATTGTCATAATATGTACATAAGGAAAGCCTATGGCTCAGGTGTAGTAAGGCCGAAGGAGAGCTATGTTCCATGGCCGCCGAGTCTCCTCCTCAGAACTATGTGAGTCTTCTCGAACGTCAATGAGGTAGTAAGATCCATTGTGTTGATTTTTGCTGACCACAAAGGGTCCTTCCCAAGGTGGGGATAACTTGTGCATATCGGTCTGATCCTGGATGAGCCGAAGCACTAAGTCGCCTTCTTGAAAGGTTCGTGTTTTAACCCGGCAGCTGTGATAACGCCGCAGGTCTTGTTGATAAACCGCCGACCGAGCCAAAGCCATGTCCCATTTATCATCTAATAGGTCCAACGCCTCTTGACGCGCTTGCTCACTGTCCGCTTCAACATAATTGGCAACCCAGGGCGAGTCACGACGAATATCACTTGGGAGGACAGCCTCAGCCCCGTAAACCATGAAGAAAGGTGTATAACCCGTGGATCGGTTTGGGGTGGTGTTTATACTCCATAACACAGATGGTAACTCTTCCACCCAACAACCCGGCGTCCGCTACAAGGGAACCATAAGCCTGGGCTTAATACCCTTCAGGATCTCTTGATTCACCCTTTTAGCTTGACCATTGGACTGGGAATGAGCCACAGATGCTACATCAAGCCGGATGTGCTCTTGTTGGCAGAACTCCTCCATCTCACCTTTAGAAAGGTTTGTTCCATTATCTGTGATGATGATGTGTGGAAACCCAAAACGGAAAATGATCTTTTTGAGAAATTGAACCGCCGTGGCTGCATCACACTTGCTAACATGCTCCACTTCAACCCATTTAGTAAACTTGTCAACCGCCACCAACAGGTGGGTCTTCTTATCCTGGGAACGCTTAAAAGGTCCCACCATATCAAGCCCCCAAGTGGAAAACGGCCAAGTGATAGGAATCATCCGTAGCTCCTGAGCCAGAACATGAGCTCGACGTGAAAATTTCTGACAAGCGTCACATCGCTTTACCAGATCCTCTGCATCAGCATGAGCTGTCAACCAATAGAACCCATGACGAAAAGCTTTCGCAACCAGGGATTTTGAACCGGCGTGGTGATAACAATCCCCTTCATGGATTTCACGTAGAATCTCTTGTCCTTCTTCAGGGGAAATACAACGTTGAAAAACGCCTGAAACACTGCAACAGTGTAACTCGCCATTGTGAATAACCATGGACTTGGACCGCCGTATTATTTATCGAACGAAAACCTCATCATATGGTAACTCGCCCCGGTTTAAATATGCCAAATATGGAACCGTCCAATCTGGAGTAGTGTGTAAAGCGGCCACCAATTGGGCCTCCGGATCAGGAACAGCTAAATCCTCCTCTGTGGGCAACTTAACAGACGGGTTATGCAAGATATCTAAAAAGGTATTTGGTGGTACCGGTTTATGCTGAGATCCCAGCCGGCTTAAAGCATCTGCTGCCTCGATTTTGCGCCGGTCAATGTGCTCCACCTGATAACCCTTAAAATGACCTGCCACAATATCCACCTCGCGTCTGTAAGCTGCCCTTAGTGGGTCCTTAGAGTCCCAAGTACCAGAAACTTGCTGAGCCACCAGATCAGAATCGCCAAAATAGCGAACCCGCCTTAAGTTCATCTCCTTAGCCACTCGGAGACCGTGGAGTAAGGCCTCGTACTCAACTGCATTGTTAGTACAAGGAAACATTAAGCGGAGAACATAACAAATTTTATCACCTCGAGGGGAAGTAAGAACAACTCCAGCCCCCGAGCCCTCCAATTGCCTGGATCCATCAAAGTGAATGGTCCAATGTGTATTATCCGGTTTGTCCTCTAGTGCTTGTAACTCGGTCCAATCATTGATGAAGTCAACAAGTGCCTGTGACTTGATTGATGTCCGAGGCATATACTTCAATCCATGCGGGCCAAGCTCAATTGCCCACTTTGCAACCTGGCCAGTCGCCTCCCTGTTCTGAATTATATCGCCCAAAGGAGCTGAACTCACCACTGTAATGGGATGGCCTTGAAAGTATTGTTTGAGCTTCCGACTTGCCATAAAAACCCCATAAACCAGCTTCTGCCAATGCGGATATTGTTGCTTTGACTCGATAAGTACTTCACTTATGTAGTAAACCGGCCGTTGAACCGGATATTCCTTACCATCCTCCTTGCGCTCTACAACAATCGCCACGCTGACAGCCCGGGCATTAGTAGCCACGTATAATAACAAGGGCTCCTTGTCAACCGGAGCAGCAAGAACCGGCGGTTCAACCAACTGCCGCTTTAAGTCCTCAAATGCCGCATCAGCTGCATCACTCCAGACGAAATCATCTGCCTTTGTCAACATCTGATATAAAGGAATCACCTTCTCTCCCAAATGGCTGATAAACCAGCTAAGGGCGGAAATTCGACCCGCCAGACGCTGAACATCATTGGTACACTTCGGTTTAGCCAAAGATGTAATCGCTTTGATTTTTTCCGGATTAGTCTCAATGCCTCTGTTGGACACCAAAAAGCCTAAGAGCTTGCCTGCCGGAACACCAAAAACACACTTGTTAGGATTAAGCATCATTTTGTAAACCAGAAGATTGTCAAACGTTTCCTTGAGGTCATCTATCAAGGTTTCCTTCTTCCTGGATTTTACCACAATGTCATCCACATAGGCATGAACATTACGCCCAATCTGCGTGTGAAGACCATTTTGCACACAACGCTGATAAGTTGCCTAGTCACTCTTGAGCCCGAAGGGCATAGAAACATAGCAGAAGGCTCCAAAGGGAGTGATGAAGGTTGTCTTCTCCTGGTCCTTAACTGCCATTTCAATCTGATGATAACCTGAATAAGTATCCAAGAAACTCAGGCGCTCACAACCCACCGTCGCATCAATAATCTGATTAATACGCGGGAGAGCAAAGGGATCTGCCGGACAAGCCTTGTTCAAATCTGTGTAGTCCGCACACATACGCCAAGTGCCGTTTTTCTTAAGTACGAGCACCGAATTAGCCAACCACTCAGGGTGAAACACTTCAATGATAAACCCTGATGTCTACTACACAACCTTCTTCTTGTAGACGTTGTTGGGCCTGCAAGTGCACAGGTTTGTAGGACAGTAGCAAATTTCCCTCAAGTGGATGACCTAAGGTTTATCAATCCGTAGGAGGCGTAGGAGGGAGATGGTCTCTCTCAAACAACCCTGCAACCAAATAACAAAAAGTCTCTTGTGTCCCCAACACACCCAATACAATGGTAAATTGTATAGGTGCACTAGTTCGGCGAAGAGATGAAGATACAAATGCAAAATAGATAGTAGATAAAGGTTTTTGTAATATGAAAATATAAAAACAGAAAGGTAACAAATGGTAAAAGTGAGCGTAAACGGCATTGCAATGATAGGAAACAAGGCCTAGGGTTCATACTTTCGCTAGTGCAGGTTCACTCAACAATAATAACATAGATAGAGCATATGACAAGCCCTCAACATGCAACAAAGAGTCACTCCAAAGCCACTAATAGCGGAGAACAAACATAGAGATTATGGTCGGGTACGAAACCACCACAAAGCTATTCTTTCGGATCGATCTATAAAAGAGTTTGTACTAGAATAACACCTTAAGATACAAATCAACCAAAATCCTAATGTCACCTAGATACTCCATTGTCACCTCAAGTATCCGTGGGCATGATTATACGATATGCATCACACAATCTCAGATTCATCCAACCAACATAAAAGAACTTCAAAGAGTGCCCCAAAGTTTCTACCGGAGAGTCAAGAATGTGTGCCAATCCCTATGCATAGGTTCCCAAGTGTCACGAAACCCGCAAGTTGATCACCAAAACATACATCAAGTGGATCAATAGAATAACCCATTGTCACCACAGTTATCCCACGCAAGACATACATCAAGTGTTCATAAAAGACTCAATCCAATAAGATAACTTCAAAAGGGGAAACTCGATTCATCACAAGAGAGTAGAGGGGGAGAAACATAATAAGATCCAACTACAATAGCAAAGCTCGGGATACATCAAGATCGTGCCATAGAGGAACATGAGAGAGAACACGAGAGAGAGAGAGATCAAACACATAGCTACTGGTACATACCCTCAGCCCCGAGGGTGAACTACTCCCTCCTCGTCATGGATAGCGTCGGGATGATGAAGATGGCCTCCGGTGATGGGATCCCCCTCCGGTAGGGTGCCGGAATGGGGTCGCGATTGGTTTTTGGTGGCTATAGAGGCTTGCGGCGGTGGAACTCCCGATCTATTTTCTGTTTTGGAAGTTTTAGGGTACATAGGTATATATGGGTGTAGGGAGAACGTCGGTGGAGCTACGGGGGCCCCACGAGGCAGGGGGCGTGCCCAGGGGGGAGGGCGCGCCCCCCACCCTCGTGAGCACCTCCCGTATCTTCTGACGTGGGGTCCAAGTCCATCAGGTGGGTTTCCTTCCAAAAATAACTTCTCTAGTTGATTTCGTTCCGTTTTGACTCTGTTTGATATTCCTTTTCCTCGAAACACTGAAATAGGCATAAAATAGCAAATCTGGGCTGGGCCTTCGGTTAATAGATTAGTCCCAAAAGTAATATAAAAGTGGATAATAAAGCCCAATATTGCCTAAAATAGTAGATAAAGTAGCATGGAGCAATCAGAAATTATAGATACGTTGGAGACGTATCAAGCATCCCCAAGCTTAATTCCTGTTCGTCCTCGAGTAGGTAAATGATAAAAAAGAATTTTTGATGCGGAGTGATACTTTGGCATAATTTCAATGTAAATCTTCTTAATTGTGATATGAATATTCAGATCCGAAAGATTCAAGACAAAAGTTCATATTGACATAAAAATAATAATACTTCAAGCATACTAATCAAAGTAATCATGTCTTCTCAAAATAGCATGGCCAAAGAAAGTTCATCCCTACAAAATCATATAGTTAGGCTATGCTTCATTTTCGTCACACAAAGATGTTCCCAACTTCTATACCCCCGATGACAAGCCAAGCAATTGTTTCATACTCAAATAATCTCAAACTTTTTCAACCTTCACGCAATACATGAGCACGAGCCATGGATATAGCACTATGGGTGGAATAGAATATGATGATGGGGATTGTGTGGAGAAGACAAAAAAGGAGAAAGTCTCACATCAACGAGGCTAATCAATGAGCTATGGAGATGCCCATCGATTGATGTTAATGCAAGGAGTAGGGATTGCCATGCAACGGATGCACTAGAGCTATGAATGCTCAACAAAAGAAAACTAGTGGGTGTGCATCCAACTTGCTTGCTCATGAAGACCTAGGGCATTTGAGGAAGCCCGTCGTAGGAATATACAAGCCAAGTTCTATAATGAAAAATTCACACTAGTATATGAAAGTGACAAAATGAGAGACTCTCTATTATGAAGATCTTGGTGCTAGTTTGAAGCACAATATATGAGACTCACTACATGAAGAACAAGGTGCTACTTTGAAGCACAAGTGTGGTAAAAGGATAGTAACATTTCCCCTTCTCTCTTTTTCTCTCATTTTTTTGGGCCTTCTCTTTTTTTTATTGGCCTTTCTCTCTCTTTTTTTTATTTTGTCCAGAGTCTCATCCCGACTTGTGGGGGAATCATAGTCTCCATCATCCTTTTCCTCACTAGGGCAATGCTCTAATAATGATGATCATCAGACTTTTATTTTTCTTACAACTCGATATCTATAACAAAGATATGACTCTATATGAATGCCTCCGGCGGTGTACCGGGATGGTGCAATGAATCAAGAGTGACATGTATGAAAAATAATGCATGGTGGATTTGCCACAAATACGATGTCAACTACAAAATCATGCAATGGCAATATGACAAAAGTAAAGTATGTTATGATGACGATGAACGGAACGGTGGAAAGTTGCATGGCAATATATCTCGGAATGGCTATGGAAATGCCATAATAGGTAGGTATGGTGGCTGTTTTGAGGAAGATATAAGGAGGTTTATGTGTGAAAGAGCGTATCATATCACGGGGTTTGGATGCACCGGCGAAGTTTGCACCAACTCTCAATGTGAGAAAGGGCAATGCACGGTACCGAAGAGGCTAGCAAAGGCAGAAAGGTAAGACTGCGTATAATCCATGGACTCAACATTAGTCAAAAGAACTCATATACTTATTGCAAAAATTTAGAAGCCATCGAAATTCAAGTACTACGCACAATGCTCCTAGGGGGATAGATTGGTAGGAAAAGACCATCGCTCGTCCCCGACCGCCACTCATAAGGATGCACAAGCCAGGTACACTTCATTCTTCAAATTTGTTACACAACTTTACGCATACGTGCATGCTACGGGACTGAAAAACTTCAACACAAGTATTTCTCAAATTCACAACTACTCAACTAGCACGACTTTGATATTATTACCTCCATATCTCAAAACAATTATTAAGCATTAAATTTATCTTAGTATTCAATTCACTCAAAAGAAAGTTTCACATATCTTGAACACTAAGTATATTAATATTAAGCAAATTATCATGCTATTAATGACTCTCAAAATAATCTAAGTGAAGCATGAGAGATCAAGTTTCTTTAAAACAAATCCACCACCGTGCTCTAAAAGACATAAGTGAAGTACTAGAGCAAAAATTATCACACTCAAAAGATATAAGTGAATCACATAGAGTATTCTAGCAAATTCCAATTCATGTAAGGCTCTCTCTCATTAAATAATTTCAGACCTTGATACTTATTCAAACAGCAAGCAAAGCTAAAGAAAACTACATTGCAAGGATAGCACAACTCAAGTGAAGAAGCAAAAACTTAGGCTCAACCGATACTAACCGATAGTTGTTGAAGAAGAAAGGTGGGATGCCTACCGGGGCATCCCCAAGCTTAGATGCTTGAGACTTGAAATATTATCTTGGGGTGCCTTGGGCATCCCCAAGCTTGAACTTTTGTGTCTCCTTAATTCCTCTCATATCATGGTTTCTCTTTTTATCAAAAGCTTCATTCACAACAAACTCAACAAGAACTCGTGAGATAGGTTAGTATAAACCAATGCAAAACCTTATCATATTATACTGTAAAAAATCACTTAAATTATTATTCAACATTTAATACTAAATGCCTCTGTATATTTAATACTCCTATCATCAAATAGAATCATTAAACAAGCAAACATATGCAAACAATGCAACCATAACACCAATCTGTCAAAACAGTACAGTCTGTAAAGAATGCAAGAGTATCAATACTTCCCTGACTCCAAAAATTATGAACTAAAATTCCCACTGTAATAAATTTATCATAGCTCAATATGCAAAAATATTCAACATTATACCACTCTGTGACTTTTCTAGGCAATTTTTGCAACAGCGGTAAACTTTCTGTTTTCAAACAGCAACATGTATACTAGCAAAATAAGCATGGCAAAGGCTATCCTTGACTTTTTTATTCAAACTAAAGATGAAAAATATTAAACTAAGCAACATCAAGCAAAAACCAAAAAAATAAAATGACGCTCCAAGCAAAACACATATCATGTGGTGAATAAAAATATAGCTCCAAGTAAAGTTACCGATGAACGAAGACGAAAGAGGGGATGCCTTCCGGGGCATCCCCAAGCTTAGTTGCTTGGTTGTCCTTGAATATTACCTTGGGGTGCCTTGGGCATCCCCAAGCTTAGGCTCTTTCCACTCCTTATTCTATAGTCCATCGAATCTTTACCCAAAACTTGAAAACTTCAACCACACAAAACTCAAAACAAAACTCGCAAGCTCCGTTAGTATAAGAAAATAAAACCACCACTTAGTTACTGTAATGAACTCATTCTAAATTCATATTGGTGTAATATCTACTGTATTCTAACTTCTCTATGGTTCATACCACTTAATACTAGCCATAGATGCATCAAAATAAGCAAAGAACACATAGAAAACAGAATCTGTCAAAAACAGAACAGTTTGTAGTAATCTGTATAAAACGTATACTTCTGGAACCCCAAAAATTATGAAATAAACTGCTAGACCTGATAAATTTGTCTATTAATCATCTGCAAAAAGAATCAACCTAAAATCACTCTCCAGTAAAAAATGACAGCTAATCTCGTGAGCGCTAAAGTTTCTGTTTTTCACAGCAAGATCATATAAACTTCACCCAAGTCTTCCCAAAGGTTCTACTTGGCACTTTATTGAAACAAAAGCTATAAAACATGATTACTACAGCAGCATAATCATGTGGACACACAAAAACAGTAAGGATAAATATTGGGTTGTCTCCCAACAAGCGCTTTTCTTTAATGCCTTTCTAGCTAGGCATGATGATGACAATGATGCTCACATAAAAGATAAGAATTGAAACATAACGGGAGCATCATGAAGCATATGACTAGCACATTTAAGTATAACCCACTTCCTATGCATAGGGATTTTGTGAGCAAACAACTTATGGGAACAATAATCAACTAGCATAGGATGGCACAACAAGCATAACTTCAAGATTTTAAGCACATAGAGAGGAAACTTGACATTATTGCAATTCCTACAAGCATATGTTCCTCTCTCATAATAATTTTCAGTAGCATCATGAATGAATTCAACAATATAACCAGCACCTAAAGCATTATTTTCATGATCTACAAGCATAGAAAATTTTCTACTCTCCACATAAGCAAACTTTTTCTTTATAGCATACGTATCATCACAATAATCATCATAGATAGGAGGCATGCTTTCATCATAGTAAATTTGTTCATCAAAGCTTGGGGGACAAAATATATCATATTCATCAAACATAGCTTCCCCAAGCTTGTGGCTTTGCATATCATTAGCATCATGGATATTCAAGGAATTCATACTAACAACATTGCAATCATGCTCATCATTCACATATTTCATGTCAAGCATTCTATGTAATTCTTCTTCTAGTACTTGAGCACAATTTTCCTTTCCATCATACTCACGAAAGATATTAAAAAGGTGAAGCGTTTGAGACAAACTTAACTCCATTTTTTTGTAATTTTATTTTATAAACTAGACTAGTGCTAAAACAAGAAACAAAAAGATTCAATTGCAAGATCTAAAGATATACCTTCACTTACCTAGCCTCCCCGGCAACGGCGCCAGAAAAGAGCTTGATGTCTACTACACAACCTTCTTATTGTAGACGTTGTTGGGCCTGCAAGTGCACAGGTTTGTAGGACAGTAGCAAATTTCCCTCAAGTGGATGACCTAAGGTTTATCAATCCGTAGGAGGCGTAGGAGGAAGATGGTCTCTCTCAAACAACCGCGCAACCAAATAACAAAAAATCTCCTGTGTCCCCAACACACCCAATACAATGGTAAATTGTATAGGTGCACTAGTTCGGCGAAGAGATGAAGATACAAGTGCAAAATAGATAGTAGATAAAGGTTTTTGTAATCTGAAAATATAAAAACAGCAAGGTAACAAGTGGTAAAAGTGAGCGTAAACGGTATTGCGATGATAGGAAACGAGGCCTAGGGTTCATACTTTAGCTAGTGCAAGTTCTCTCAACAATAATAACATAGATAGAACATATGACAAGCCCTCAACATGCAACAAAGAGTCACTCCAAAGCCACTAATAGCGGAGAACAAACGTAGAGATTATGGTCTGGTACGAAACCACCACAAAGCTATTCTTTCGGATCGATCTATAAAAGAGTTCGTACTAGAATAACACCTTAAGATACAAATCAACCAAAACCCTAATGTCACCTAGATACTCCATTGTCACCTCAAGTATCCGTGGGCATGATTATACGATATGCATCACACAATCTCAGATTCATCCAACCAACATAAAAGTACTTCAAAGAGTGCCCCAAAGTTTCTACCGGAGAGTCAAGAACGCGTGCCAACCCCTATGCATAGGTTCCCAAGTGTCACGAAACCCGCAAGTTGATCACCAAAACATACATCAAGTGGATCAATACAATAACCCATTGTCACCACGGTTATCCCACGCAAGACATACATCAAGTGTTCATAAGACTCAATCCAATAATATAACTTCAAAAGGGGAAACTCGATTCATCACAAGAGAGTAGAGGGGGAGAAACATCATAAGATCCAACTACAATAGCAAAGCTCGGGATACATCAAGATCGTGCCATAGAGGAACACAAGAGAGAGAGATCAAACACATAGCTACTGGTACATACCCTCAGCCCCGAGGGTGAACTACTCCCTCCTCGTCATGGATAGCGCCGGGATGATGAAGATGGCCTCCGATGATGGGATCCCCCTCCGGCAGGGTGCCGGAACAGGGTCCCGATTGGTTTTTGGTGGCTACAAAGGCTTGCGGCGGTGGAACTCCCGATCTATTTTCTGTTTTGGAAGTTTTAGGGTACATAGGTATATATGGGTGCAGCGAGAATGTCGGTGGAGCTACGGGGGCCCCACGAGGCAGGGGGCGCGCCCAGGGGTGAGGGCGCACCCCCCACCCTCGTGAGCACCTCCCGTATCTTATGACGTGGGGTCCAAGTCCATCAGGTGGGTTTCCTTCCAAAAATAACTTCTCCAGTTGGTTTCATTCCGTTTTGACTCCGTTTGATATTTCTTTTCCTCGAAACACTGAAATAGGCATAAAACAGCAAATCTGGGCTGGGCCTCCGGTTAATAGGTTAGTCCCAAAAGTAATATAAAAGTGGATAATAAAGCCCAATATTGCCTAAAACAATAGATAAAGTAGCATGGAGCAATCAAAAATTATAGATACGTTGGAGACGTATCAAACCCAGCAGCCAACAGCCTGGCTACCTCTTCACCAATGGCCTTGTGTCTTTCCTCGCTAAACCGCCGAAGAAATTGCTTGACCGGTTTAAACTTGGGATCAATATTGAGAGTGTGCTCAGTGAGTTCCCTCGGTACACCTGGCATGTCAGAAGGCTTCCATGCAAAAATGTCCCGGTTCTCACGGATGAACTCGATGAGCGCGCTTTGCTATTTCGGATCCAGATTGGTGCTGATGCTAAACTGTTTGGATGAATTGCCAGGAACAAAGTCAACAAGTTTAGTCTCATCAGCCGGTTTGAATTTCAGGGTCGGGTCATGCTCAGTGGTGGGCTTCTTCAAAGGAGTCATGTCTGCTGGATCAACATTGTCCTTATAAAACTTCAGCTCCTCTGTAGCACAAACCGATTCAGCGTAAGCCGCTTCACCTTGCTCACAATCCAAAGCGATCTTTCGACTTCCATGTACTGTTATAGTTCCCTTGTGACCCGACATTTTGAGCTGTAAATAGATATAGCAGGGCCTCGCCATGAATTTTGCGTAAGCCGGCCGTCCAAACAATGCGTGATACGGGCTCTGGATTTTTACCACTTCGAAGGTCAACTTTTCAGACGTGGAATCATGCTCGTCTCCAAACACAACCTCCAAAGAGATCTTGCCAACAGGATATGCCGATTTACTTGGTACTACACCATGAAAAACAGTGTTGGACGGTTTAAGACTCTTGTCTGTCAACCTTATGCGACGAAAAGTCTCATAGTACAGGATGTTGATACTGCTCCCTCCATCCATCAGGACTTTGGTAAACTTGTAACCTCCCACCTGAGGTGCTACCACCAGAGCTAGTTGAACCGGATTGTCAATCCGGGGCGGATGATCCTCTCTGCTCCACACAATGGGCTGCTCAGACCACCATAAATAATGTGGCACTGCCGGTTCAACAGCATTAACTGCCCTTTTGTGAAGCTTCTGATTTTGCTTACACAGGCTCGTATTAAACACATGATACATCGCCCCATTCAACTGCTTGGGGTGACTTTGATAACCTGATTGCTGCTGATTCCCTTGATTATTCTGTTGGCCATTACCCCCTTGGTTATGTTGGTTGTCCCTCTTGGAGTTGCCGGATTGCTCGGCCCAGCGCCTGGTGTTTGAAAGAGGTTCAATCCTTCGTAGACCGACCGCAGACGAGACCGGTATTTCCTTTGCATTACATCCTCTGATGCGGTCCGATCCAGCATGAGCCGATAATTCTGCACCTGTATCTGCTGTGACTGGGCATCCAAAGCAGCCCGTTCTTCAGCCATCCTAGCATCCTCAGTTGCTAGATACTCCTTAGCTTGTGTTATCTGGTCCTTCATCTTCGCAATGTCCGCATTGTGCTGATCCCGCGTCTCCGGGGTGACTGCCGTGGTTAATAAGGTCGCCCAGGCATCCATCAAACCGGAGAGGACTTGAGCCGGTCGGTGCGCCGGGGCTCCTGCCGCAGCTGCTGATCCGGTATTCATTGCCACTGTGGATGAAGACCGCAAAGTGGGCTGTGTTCCGGCCATGTAAATAGCAACCCAACTTGTTGGTTCAAGGAGGTCCGGAATACTGTTGCCGTCGGAATATCCTTCAAACACACCGTTATGAATCTGGTACAGGGACTCGGTTTCGCTAGTGGATGACTCGCCGTCGGAATAAACAGCCGTCTCGCCTTCAGACACCGGTTCAGATCCGATCCCATGGACACATCCTATGAACGCATGCTTCATGGCGGGCTTAACCCGGGCTGGACTCGCATGCTGAGCCGTCTCGACGAGGTATGTCCGGCTCAGGGCCCGGTTCGCCGATCTTGCCGATGAAGACACGAATCCAGCCAAAGGGGACCCGGTACCCGTACTCGATTGAGCCGGCCTCGGGGCCCCATCCTTCGTCGTCGATGTAGAGCTTGCCGCGATGACTCTTGGTCATCCGGCCAACCACGTACCCCTTGAGTCCTTCAAAGCTACCCTTCAAGAACTCGAAACCCTCGTGCGATAGCCCCACGGTGGGCACCAACTGTCATGGAATTAACACGTCAGATGTCCTCATGAAAGGACTTAGTCGTGGAGCCATCGCAACGGGTTAGCTTGAAGGGGTTAAACCGGACAAGGGACACGGGAGTTTTATACTAGTTCGGCCCCTTTGATGAAGGTAAAATCCTACGTCTAGTTGTGATGGGATTGATTGGGTTTCGATGATCAGGGAGCAAATACGCTTGCCTGAGTATCGAGTTGTTGTTTCTTGTCCTTCAACCGCCGCCGGGTCGTCCATTTATATACATAGGTTGACGCCCGGCCGGTTTACAGAGCCCCGAGGCCAACTGAGGGAGTCCCTGATTAGGGGGTGTCCGGATAGCCGAACTATCACCTTTGGCCAGACTCCTGGACTATGAAGATACAAGATTGAAGACTTCGTCCCGTGTCTGGATGGGTCTTTCCTTGGCGTGGAGGGTAAGCTTAGTGATACGGATAGGTAGATCTCCTACCATTGTAACCGACTCTGTGTAACCCTAACCCTCTTCGGTGCCTATATAAACCGGAGGGTTTTAGTCCGTAGGACGAACAACAATCATACCATAGGCTAGCTTCTAGGGTTTAGCCTCTCTGATCTCGTGGTAGATTTAGTCTTGTACTACCATCAATATTAATCAAGCAGGAGTAGGGTTTTACCTCCATCGAGAGGGCTCTAACCTGGGTAAAAATACCGTGTGCCTTGTCTCCTGTTACCATCCGTCTAGATGCACAGTTCGGGACCCCCTACCCGAGACCCGCCGGTTTTGACACCGACATTGGTGCTTTCATTGAGAGTTCCTCTGTGTCGTCATCTTTAGGCCCGATGGCTCCTCCGATCATCAACAACGATGCGGTCCAGGGTCAGACTTTTCTCCCCGGACAGATCTTCGTATTCGGCGGCTTTGCACTGCGGACCAATTTGCTTGGCCATCTGGAAAAGATTCAAAGCTACGCCCCTGGCCATCAGGTCAGATTTGGAAATTTGAACTATACGGCTGACGTCCGCGGAGACTTGATCTTCGACGTGTTCGAGCCACAGCCAAGCGCGCTGCACTGTCACGATGGGCATGATCTAGCTCTGCCGCCGGACAGTGCCCTAGAGGCCACACTAGTGTCCGCTCCGACCCTTAGCTCGGAGCCGACTGCGCCGATCGAGGACGGGTGGCTGGACACCGCCTCGGGGGCTCCTATCTCTACGGCGATTGAGCCGAACACCAACCTTGTCCTTTGCGAAGCTCGTGACTCCAAGGTGCTAGACTCCTCTCCGGACTCTGAACCTTCCGTGCCCCTGCCAATCGAATCCGATTGGGCGCCGATCATGGAGTTCACTGCCGCGGACATCTTTCAGCACTCGCCCTTTGGCGACATCTTGAATTCACTAAAGTCTCTCTCTTTATCAGGAGAGCCCTGGCCGGATTATGGTCAGGAAGGTTGGGATGCGGATGACGAAGAAATTCAAAACCCACCCACCACCCACTTCGTAGCCATTGTCGAAAGTTTAAATGACGTGCTTGACTTCGACTCCGAAGACATCGACGGTATGGACGACGATGTAGGAGATAAACATGAACCAGCACATATAAGGCACTAGACAGCCACCTCATCTCACAATGTATACATGGTGGACACACCTAAAGGAAGCGACGACGAGGAACAATGGGACGCCACGAGGGATCATTCCCTCGAAAAGCAGTCAAAACGGCGACGTAAGCGCCGCTCAAAATCCCGCCTCGACAAAGACAGAAGCCATACAGACCCAGCCATAAAGCAGGGCGAACTGGTGGACGATGAACATGCTATCGAGCAACCGTCCGAACAGGACAACCTTGATAAACAATCCGTCCCTGGCGAAGATAACAGTCCGGACGATCTCACGCCGGACAAGTTGCTGGAGCAGAAGAACCTCCACAAAAGGCTCGTCGCCACTGCGCGTTGCCTGAAAAAGCAGAAGCGGAAGCTCAAAACAGCGGAAGATGCGCTCAGAATCAGATGGAGCAAAGTACTCAACACCGCAGACAAATACGGCGATAGTCGCCGAACAAAGAGCTACCCGAAGTGAAAACTACTGCCCGAATTTGATGAGGAGGCCGTAGAGCCCCCGCAGTCAAAGAACAAGGAGACCACCCGGTCGGATAGACGACCCCATGGCAAACATAGAGCGGCAAACGGCACCGCACACAAGCCGGCACGCGATCCGCACAAGGATTCGCATTAAAAAGATGGCCCAGTTAGATCTATCTACGGGCCAAGAAAGCAAGCTCTAGTAAGCAATCCAGCAAATCAAGTATCCGAATATCACGGTACACCTAAATATAGGGGTGCCGCACACCCCCTATGTTTCACCGATGAGGTGCTGGATCATGAATTTCCAGCGGGATTCAAGCCCGTAAACATAGAGGCATACGACGGAACAACAGACCCTGGAGTCTGGATTGAGGATTACATCCTCCACATACACATGGCTAGAGGAGATGACCTCCACGCCATAAAGTACTTACCCCTCAAGCTCAAAGGGCCAGCACGGCATTGGCTTAAAAGCCTCCCCGAAAACACCATTGGAAGTTGGGAAGAGCTCGAGGATGCTTTTCGGGCAAATTTTCAAGGGACCTATGTCCGACCTCCGGATGCAGACGATTTAAGTCACATAACTCAACAACCCGGAGAGTCAGCCCGAAAATTCTGGAACAGATTCCTTACTAAAAAGAACCAAATAGTCGACTGTCCGGACGCCGAAGCCTTAGCAGCTTTCAAACACAACGTCCGAGACGAATGGCTCGCCAGACACCTCGGCCAAGAAAAGCCAAGAACAATGGCCGCATTAACAAGCCTCATGACCCGCTTTTGCGTGGGAGAGGATAGCTGGCTGGCAAGATGCAGTACCAGCGACCCTAGTACATCCGAAATAAGGGATGGAAATGGGAAACCGTGACGCAGCAAGGACCAGCGCCGGACCAAGGGAAACAGCCCGAAGAGCACGACAGTCAACGCCGGATTCAAAAGCTCACGGCAGAATCATAAAAAACTGCCCCCTAAGGATAACAGGAACGAGCTATCTAACTTAAACAAAATCTTGGACAAGATATGCCAAATCCAGAGTACTCCCGGGAAGCCCTCAAACCATACCCACAGAGATTGTTGGGTCTTCAAGCAGTCCGGCAAACTCAACGCCGAACACAAGGGGCTCGACACACCAAGCGAGGACGAAGACGAACCCCACAAGTAGAGCACCAGAAAACAAAAGAATTTCCCACAAGAAGTCAAAACAGTAAACTCTCTTCACGTGACAAAGGGAAAAAAAGAGTGGCGCCCATAGAGATACGCGCCATATGACCTATCCTAGAGGAGTCCCGCCACTGGTTGTTAAAACCAATCACCTTCAACCATCAGGATTACTCTAGAAGTATCTGGAATGCAGGATGGACTGCCTTGATATTAGATCCGATAATCGACGGACTCCAATTCACACAAGTCCTAATAGACGGTGGCAGTGATCTAAACCTACTATATCAGGACACAATCTGCAAAATGGGGATAGACCAAACCAAAATTCGCCATAGCAACACTTCCTTTCAAGGGGTAATGCCAGGCCCATATGCCCATTGTACGGGCTCTCTACTGCTAGAAGTTGTGTTCGGCTCAACCGACAACTTCCGCCATGAAAAGTTAACCTTCCACCTCGCCCCATTTACAAGTAGCTACCAAGCACTACTAGGACGCGAAGCTTTCGCCCACTTTAACGGAATACCGCATTATGCATCCCTTACACTTAAAATGCCTGGTCCGCGAGGCATCATCTCCTTAAAGGGAAATATCGAGTGTTCCTCGAGCGCGGAAGATTGTGTGACTGCCTTGACAGCCACACACTAAACCGGCTCCACTAGTCAAAGCACCTAAACAGGTCGTTCAGACCCCGGACACGGTTGGACGAGTCCGGCATAAACATACAAGGGCTTACTAGCCGCATACCCCCGCACAAGGGGCTCCGCGCATGTACAAGAAGATATAATAAAGCTCAATTTTATTCATTTTTTGAATCGTACTTTGTTTATTTAATATAACGTACATTTTCACACGATCTTTTTCAACTAAGTTCCTCTCTTTTACAGATGAACACCGTGCTACACCCGTCCAGGATACGGCACAACGGAGACACAGGCGCAGACGTGCAGTAGGGACCCGTTGCAAGGATTCTTTTCAGATCAAGACCCTGCGTAAACCTTTTTTACTGTCTCTTGTTGATACACATCCCCCGGTTTCTTGCTATAACCGAGGAGGAGGCTGGCGTTTTGGCATGGGCCACGTCAGAATTTCGCGCATACCTGGACACCAAGGGCTTATTACAAAGGGCGTTGTTCGTCCCGTTTTCATAAAGACCGAATACCTTAGGGAGTGTTCGGCGTCTCGAGTTTGGCCTTATATGCATGAGCTCCGAATCATGTCTTTGGTCAAATGTTGGGTTTGCCCGGCTCTTGTGTTTTGCTGCCTTACGTTCCGCTCTATCGGCTAACGCGACACCAGGAGAACTACTGCGATTGTGCCCCGGTTTGTCCAGGCGAGCACCTCCGTAGAGAAAGCCAAAAACTGACTGTCATATAGCGTGAGACTGGTCAACCACTCGATGGCCCGTCGGAATCTTTAGAATTCCTCCGCATTAACGAAGGGCCGTTTCCCGGTCAGGCACATACGCGCCCCGACTTCGGGCGAGCGCGGTGCCCCTAGGGGCTATATAGTAGCCCCATTGTCAAACTCCTATGGCTAAGTGAAAGTGATAAAGCATTATAGTTCGGTTGCCTAGTTTGCCACGCTATCACCTCCTTTATAGGACCAAGACGTTGGATCAAGTGTGAAAATGCGCCTTTTGCAAACACCCCCGCATTATATGCGTGGGGGCTGAAGCCGAAGACTGCCATCTTTCAGGTTATATACACATATACATTAACAGCCGCACAGGAGGTATTTTAATTCTTGAAAGGCACAAGTATAAAAAGCTTTTATATATTCCATCAAAACATTATTTCACAATAATACATGTTATTCAAACATAATATCCTTCGAGCACTGCGTCTCTATTAAACGAGCGCCCTGTAGAACTTCCTGAAAATAGTGCTCGACAGGTACTCGGCTTCCGTTCGAATCTTGGGATGCAACATCAGTGGCCTTCATCTCCGCCCAGTATGTCTTGACACGGGCAAGAGCCATCCGCGCACCCTCTATGCATGCCGACCTCCTCATTGCATTGATATGCGGCACCGCACCAAGGAACTGCTGCACCAAGCCAAAATAACTCTTCGGCTCGGGCCTTTTCGGCCACAAAAGACTCACGACATCCTTCATGACAAGTCCGGATAACCTAGTTAGCTCCGCCCATTCGGCCAAGCGATCGGTTAATGGAAGTGGGCGCTCTGGATTATGGAACTGTGACCAAAAAACCTTTTCCATTTCGTGATCCTTTTGATCTCGAAAGTGTTCGGCCGCGTCCGCGGCACTTGCCGCCAAGTCCAGATAAGCATCCTCCGCACTCCACAGCCGGTCCAACTGAGCATATTTAGGATCCACGAATTTCCTCCGCAGCAGAAAGGGCTTTCCAGCCGCGATATCTCTGGCCTGACGCAGCTCCTCCTTCATAGCTCTCATCGCAGAGCGATCATCCTTGGCCTCAGTAGTGGCCTTCTTCAGGTCCTCTTGCACTGCTCGATCTTCTTTTCAAGAAGCTTGCAGCGGTCGGCAGCATTCTTTAACTTCACGGCCATCTCGGCCATTTCCTTCTTGCTTCAGCAGTGAGAAGCCTATTCGGCTTTTAGCTCTTCAGCCGCCTTTAAGGCAGCCGCATCACTCTTTCTGGCCTGCTCCTTGGCTCGGGCGACCTCCGCCCGAAGGTTCTCCATGGTAGCGGCACCATCTGCATCAAGCATACATGTTGTAAGGCACGGGCATCAAGCTCCCTTACCAGGTGTCCGCGGAGAAATTGCATACCTTGTGACTCGTCAAGCCGCTTATTGACAAGCGCGATGTCGGCATCCGCCACGTCAAGTTGCCGCTTTAGTTCGGCAAATTCATCAGTCCGGCTAGCCACCGGACACTTCGCCACCTACATAGGAAGGGTGACATATTATACCTGGGAATATGATCCTCGGCGCGCTGTCATTTTTTACAACACACCGAGCCTCAGGGGCTACTATCTACATAGGGCGCATTTTATATGCGGAACTGTCAGAAGGTACATCATTTTGCGTACCCCAAAACCTATCAGTAAACTTCTGCCGACTTTGTGCAATCCGCTCTCAGCGGATGAAATCCTTTCAATCACCGTACCCATTAACGCATGGTGATCTTCTGAGATAGACGCTCGCCCGAGCAGATCCTTCAGCTCCTCCGACCGTACACCAGCTGGTGCCAGACTTGTCCGATGGCCTTTTTCGAAGGCCGGATGTGGAGGGCTTTGAGGGGACATACAACTGCTTCCGGCCCCGCCGGACTCGGAGAAACCCTCCGCGACGACACCTCAGGGTCGCCCGCCTCGCAAGACAGTACGGCAGGGGGAGGCGTTTCGCTCTCCATCATCTCCGGACGAAGATCCCCTGAAGATGAGCTCTGCTGAGAAGGGCTGAGATCCAAACTACAAGGTAAAATTTCGGTTATCTTCATCAGAAATAGGGCAGGGATATCCTTTATTTAAAAAAAAACTCCCCTTTTTACTTACGGCTCGGTGGAGGGCTGATCCCCTTGGGGGCACAATGCGGCCGAGGCATCTCTCGGCGCAGGACCCTCTGACGAAGATTTCTTCCCCTGCTTTGAGACCATGGTCTTCGGGTCTTCAGAGGCGGTCCTCTTCTTCCCTTGGATGGAGGGATTCTCGATCCCTCCTTTCCTGACAGCCTCCTTCGTGGAGGAGGTAGCTTCCTTGTTCCACCCTTCACCTTCTTCCGAAGGCTCAACCTCTAGCATCCTGGTTAACACGGGATCCGGCGTGGTCTTAGGGAGGGGGGCTGAACACCTAATTAACTTTGCTTTCGCTATCCACTCCTGTTCAAGGGAAATCTCTTTTAAAGGGCAAGTTCGTGATAAATATGGGATAGCGTGTCCGGGTACAGGGCTACTTACTTGAGTATCCGGGCGATTGCAGCTCAGACCTGCGTCCTCGGTCAAGTCCGGACACATCGCTTGTGATCCGAAGAAAAGCTTGTACATCTCCACGAGCGTCACGCCCATAAAATGTTGGAGAGCTCGTGGTCCCTCCAGGTTAAATTCCCACAGGCGGAGGGGGCGACGTTTGCAGGGCAGGGTGCGACGAATTAGCATGACCTGCGTTACTATGACCAGAGTGATCTCTCTCTAGGAGGTCTTGAATGCGGCCCTGCAACAAGGGCACGTCCTTGGACGGCCCCCAGTCAAGTCCTTTATTGACCCATGACGCCAGCCGCGGTGGAGGACCCGAGCGAAAGGCAGGTGGCGCCACCCATTTGGTGCCCCTGGGAGCTGTGATATAAAACCACTCTTGTTGCCATAGGCTGAGCTCCTCTTGAAAAGAGCCCTCGGGCCATGGAGCATCAGCATTCTTGCTTATAACTGCCCCTCTGCACTCTGCCTGCTGCCCCTTGATCATCTTCGGCTCCACTTTGAAGGTCTTGAGCCACAATCCGTAGTGAGGGGTAATGCGGAGGAAGGCTTCGCATACGACAATGAACGATGAGATGTGGAGGATGGACTCCGGATCCAAGTCATGAAATTCCAACCCATAGTAAAACATGAGCCCCCTCATGAAGGGTCCGTCGGGAAGCCTAGCCCCCGAAGAAAGTGAGACGCGAACATTACGCTTTCGCCAGGCTTGGAGTGGGAATAACCTGCCCTTGGGCAGGCAGCCTATGCAAAATTTTGCCGGTTAGATACCTGGCATCTCTTAACTTTAACACGTCTTCTTCCGTAATGGAGGAAGGCATCCACCGGCCTTGCAGGTCGGAGCCGGACATCATTGAATGTCCGAAGCGCCTCAATCTGGAGCTTTGGGTGTTGGGTCTCTCCTTTGCTAACTTACATTACAAGTTACATAGTCATGGCAGTTTACCCCTATGGGCCCTAATCCGCCTTTGGGCTCCGGGCCTCTAAACTTCATTAGTAAAGCGTCATCTTCTGGATCTTCATGGGCTTCAACATAGTCGGGGGTGAACCGGGCCCTGCTGGCCGGTTTACACTCAGTAGTTATATCCCCAACACAAGGGATGGCGGAGCATGGACTCAACGCCAACCAGATGATGATCACGGAATTCACCAACAACCACAAGCTAGATGCCAAAGTCATTGGGGAGACCATCTTCAAGCTTCAAGAGAAAATCGAGCACCTCCAAGCCCAGATCTATGACCTGCAAAACCAAAACTATGAGTATGAATATAGATTCAAGAGGATGAGTTTGGCTGCAGATTTAAGGATCCCGGAGACTCGATCATCCTTCTATGATGGTGAGCCTATGCCTTGGAAGACAGACGACAAGCCTACATCATCAACAACTCCTACTTCACCACCTTCGAGGACATAATTACATGGGTATGGGCACTCCCCTTGGCAGCTGCCAAGCTTGGGGGAGGTGCCCCGGTATTGTATCACCACCACACTCCTATCTTTACCATTTTATTTAGATCGATCCCTTTAATAGTACCTTGATCTAGTAGATTGAAGTTTTGATATCAAGTAGTTTTGAGTTTTGCTTAGTGATCTCGTTATGTAATCGAGTCCGTGAGATATCTATAATAAAGATTAGTGTTGAGTCAAGGGTTTTGCTATGTTGCTATGATCTTGAGAAAGTAGAAAGAATAAAAGAGTTCATATTGATCTTGTGGGTAGTGATGACTTCACACATAGAAAGTATGAGGCATAAAAGTTGTTGAGAGTTGACAAACATAGTTTTGGTCATCGTTGCAATTAATAGGAAGTGATAAGGAAAGAGAGGTTCACATATAAATATATTATCTTGGACATCTTCTATGATTGGGAGCACTCATTAAGTATGACATGCTAAAAGAGTTGACGTTGGACAAGGAAGACAACGTAATGGTTTATGTTTTCTCACATCTCAGTTGTATATTGTCATTGACCTTCCAAACATGTTGAGCTTGCCTTTCCCCCTCATGCTAGCCAAATTCCTTGCACCAAGTAGAGATACTACTTGTGCTTCCAAATATCCTTAAAACCTAGTTTTGCCATGAGAGTCCACCATACCTACCTATGGATTGAGTAAGATTCTTCAAGTAAGTTGTTATGTTGTAGGCAATAAAAATTGCTATCTAAATATGTCTGACTTATTAGTCAGAGAAAATAAGCTTTATACGATCTTGTTGTGGAAGTAATAAAAGCGACGGACTACATAATAAAGGTCCACATACAAGGGGCAACATAAAGTGACGTTCTTTTGCATTAAGATTTTGTGCATCGAACCCTAAACGCACATGACAACCTCTACTTCCCTCTGAGATTGGCCTATCTTTTACTTTATGTTTTTACTTTATGCTTGAGTCAAGGTGATCTTCACCTTTTCCTTTTTCATTTTATCCTTTAGCAAGCTCCTCGTGTTTGAAAGATCATGATATATATATCCAATTGGATGTAAGTTAGCATGGGCTATTATTGTTGACATCGCCTAAAGGTGAATACGTTGGGAGGCAACACAATAAGCCCCTATCTTTCTTAGTGTCCGGTTGAAACTCCATAACCACAAGTATTGCATTAGTGTTAGCAATTGTAGAAGACTACATGATAGTTGAGTATGTGGATTTGCTGAAAAGCTCTATTGTTGACTCTTTCTGATGTTATGATAAATTGCAATTGCTTCAGTGACTGAGATTATAGTTTGCTAGTTCTCAATGAAGTTTTTGAACCATACTTGGCATTGTGAATTGATTGTTACTTGAGTATAAGAAATCATATGATAAAATCTATATATGTTGCTGTTACAAGAATGATCATGATGCCCTCATGTATGTATTTTATTTTTATCGACACCTCTATGTCTAAACATGTGGACAAATTTTTCGATATCGGCTTCTGCTTGAGGACAAGCGAGGTCTAAGCTTGGGGGAGTTGATACGTCCATTTTGCATCATGCTTTTATATCAATATTTATTGCATTATGGGCTGTTATTGCACATTATATCTCAATACTTATGGCTATTCTCTCTTATTTTGCAAGGTTTACCATGAAGAGGGGAATGCCGGCAGCTGGAATTCTGGCTGGAAAAGGAGCAAACATTGGAAACCCATTCCGCACTGCTCCAAAAATCCTGAAACTCCACGAAACCTGTTTTTGGAATTAATAGGAACTATTGAGCGGAAGAAATTGTAGCACCAGACCTCAAACAGTCTGATCTCTGTGCATTAGTGTCATCCCTGGATCAGTAATGCTGACACGCATAGTACTTGAAGGATTTATAACAGAGTCACAATCACACACTTATTACATCGAAATGTCTCCAAGGAGAACTTATTACAAAAATATGGCTTAAGGCCATCTAATAACGATAACAGCGGAAGGCTTGGAAGATAAGTGAGTCCATCAACTCCAACGGCATCACTGAGTATAGAACCACGATCCTAAGGCATCTTACTCTTCATCTGAAAAGTCTGCAACATGAATGTTGCAGCCCGAAAACGGGTCAGCACATGGAATATGCTGGCAAAATAACACATAGAGAGTAATGAAAGAATAAAGCTATACTACCTGCATATTTGGCTGGTGGAAAAGCTCTATGGTTACAGTTTTGCATAAAGCCAATTTTTCCCTACTGCAAAGGAATAAATTTGTTTAACTACCATGGTGGTTGTTAAACATTGAGAATGGTTGACAGCATTCTCAATCACAATTAAGTAACATCATCATTAACAAACCCAAAAATATTAATTAGAGTAACATGATGAGATTCACATGATAATCCAAGTACTAGATACTCAAAACATCCATAACCGGGGACACGGCTAATCATGATTAGTTTATACACTCTGCGGAGGTTGCGCACTTTTCCCCACATGACTCGATCTCCTCTATTAGGATTCTCGCACTACATGGTGTTTGAGAAACAGATGACCGAGACATGGTCTTTCAGAAGCGCTAGCACCTTACGATGGGTAGACCGTACCAACCTACATCCCCTACATCTGCTAGTCTACCACTGTAAGAGTTTGCATGACTTAGTCAACTATGCTAGAGCCCATAATCGCATGTGGCTGCACACGGAAGTTTCTAGCATGAATAATCTTATGATCCCTTTGAGCCTGGGTGGCGGTCCAAAAACAAACAGGCAATCCTGGAATACCCAGGTACCTCAATCCACCCAGATGTGTATTAAAGTGGCCACCTTAAATAAACCATTTATAACAATCTCACATCTGTCATCGATACACTCACCCAATCCACGTCTACTAGCATAGCATGGCATAAAAGCAAACGTAGAAGTAACTCCCAAGGGTTTGATAATAAAACAGGTAATAGGTACTACCTCATCTACTTCCCAAAACCCACAATTTAATGCAATACTTGAGGATTGATCTAATGCATAAAAACTGGGTAATAAAGAGGTATGATCAAAGTGTTACTTGCCTTGCTGATGATCCGCGAAACCTAGAGATTCGAAGTAGCAAGCGGCGCAATCCGGGTATTCTAACGCAAACAAACAAACAAACAAGCACACAATAAGTACTCATCTAATGCATAGGTAAAACTCAAATAAAAGACCTAACCAGAAAGTTCAACTTAAGAACTCCGGTTTGCAAAAAGAATCAAAACGAACGAAGAAACAAAACTCAAACGGCGAAAGAAACAAGCTTCGTTTACTAATCTGGACCTAAGTCAAATTTAACAGAAGCAAAAACTTGTTTGAGTGGATTATTTGGAAACAGGGTTTCGAAACGAAACTGTAGGCATTTGAATCGCCTGATTCTGATAAATGAGCGAAAAGTTAAACTAAAACGAAAATCGGATCATAAATCGCGATCAAAAAAATCGCGGAATAAATCCGAGGAAAAGAAAAACGACAAACAGATTAACGAACGAACGTTCATTCTCTGAATCTAAACGATGAACGCATTCATTAAAATGAACGAACGAGCGAACGCTCGCTAACTAAATAAACCGAAAAAACTGATCTAATAAGAAAAATCTAGGGTTTTCTTTATAAACAAACCGAAGTGGTATTTCTCAAAAAAAAAAACGGTCCGGCGGCGGCTCGGGCGGTACCTCCGGCGAGGTCCTCCGGTGGGGCGGGGCGGCTCCGGTGGGGCTGGCGAGGGACGGCGGGGCTCCGGCAGCGGGGTGGGGTGGTGCGGCAACGACGGCGGCTGCAGGCGACGGCGACGGCGGCACGAGGCGGTGGGGCGGGTCGGCTTCGGCGGCGGGGTGTGCGGCGGCGGCGGCGGCTGCGGCTCGGGGCTCCAAGGTGGGGGGGGGGGATGGTATTTAAGGGGGGGAAGAGGCGGCGGCGGCTCCGACTTGGGGAGGGGGTCGGGCGGCGGCGGCGGCTTGGACTCTCCCGAGTCCGGCGGTGGCACGGGACGGGCGGGGCGGTGGCGCGGGCGGGCCGTCTGGCTCGGCTGGGCTTCGGCCCAGTTGGGCGCAGGGAGTTTTTTTTATATAATTTCGCCGAACAGAAGAAAAAAATTCTAGAAAATTAAATAAAAATCTAAAAAATACCAAAATAAATTTTCATCGTCCAAATAAAATATTCAGAATGAGATGAACATTTTTTGGGTCCTAAAATGCATTTTTGAAAATCGTGCAATTTTTCCTAAATTCAAATAAAATAGCAAAAACACCAAAATAAATCTTATTTGATTTTTTTATTAAATCCTCATTATTCCTTTATTTTGGGAAAATCATTTTATTCCCTCTCTCATATTTTTATGATTAAAATAATTGAGGATAAAATAAATAAAATCAAATGATCCGATTTTCAAAATTTGAGAAAACTCAAATATGAAAATAACGAAACTGCCAACTCTCTCCGTGGGTCCTTGAGTTGCGTCGAATTTCCATGATCGAGGCAAAATGCAATAAATATGATATGCAATAATGATCTATTTGTATAATATTCCAAATTGAAAATTTGGGATGTTACAGAAATACATCAGGGGGCCCACACCCTGGCCAGGAGGGTGGGGGCGCGCCCACCCCTACTAGGCGCCCCTATCTCCTGGGCCCCCTAGTGGCCCCCCGGTGTCCATCTTCTGCTATATGAGGGATTTTACCCTGGAAAAAATCGTGGGCAAGCTTACAGGACAAAACTCCGCGGCCACGAGGCGGAACCTTGGCGGAACCAATCTAGAGCTCCGGCAGAGCTGTTCTACCAGGGATAATTCCCTCCAGGAGGGGGAAATCATCACCATCGTCATCACCAACGATCCTCTCATCGGGAGGGGGTCAATCTTCATCAACATCTTCACCAACACCATCTCCTCTCAAGACCCTAGTTCATCTCTTGTATCCAATCTTGTATCAAAACCACAAATTGGTACCTGTGGGTTGCTAGTAGTGTTGATTACTCCTTGTAGTTGATGCTAATTGGTTTACTTGGTGGAAGATCATATGTTCAGATCCTTAATTCATATTATTACCCCTCTGATTATGAACATGAATATGCTTTGTGAGTAGTTACGTTTGTTCCTGAGGACATGGGTGAAGTCTTGCTATTAGTAGTCATGTGAATTTGGTATTCGTTCGATATTTTGATGAGATGTATGTTGTCTTTTCCTCTAGTGGTGTTATGTGAACGTTGACTACATGACACTTCACCATTATTTGGGCCTAGAGGAAGGCATTGGGAAGTAATAAGTAGATGATGGGTTGCTAGAGTGACAGAAGCTTAAACCCTAGTTTATGCGTTGCTTCGTTAGGGGCTGATTTGGATCCATATGTTTAATGCTGTGGTTAGGTTTACCTTAATACTTCTTTTGTAGTTGCAGATGTCGGTGTCAAAACCGGCGGATCTCGGGTAGGGGGTCCCGAACTGTGCGTCTAAGGCTAATGGTAACAGGCGGCAGGGGACACGATGTTTTACCTAGGTTCGGGCCCTCTTGATGGAGGTAATACCCTACTTCCTGCTTGATTGATCTTGATGAGATGAGTATTGCAAGAGTTGATCTACCACGAGATCGTAGAGGACAAACCCTAGAAGCTAGCCTATGATTCTGATTGTTCTTTTCTACGGACTAAACCCTTCGGTTTATATAGACACTGGAGGGGGCTAGGGTTACACAGAGTCGGTTACAAAGAAGGAGATCTAACATCTGGATTGCCAAGCTTGTCTTCCACGCAAAGGAGAGTCCCATCCGAACACGGGACGAAGTCTTGAGTCTTGTATCTTCACGGTCCAACAGTCCGGCCAAAGTATATAGTCCGGCTGTCCGGATACCCCCTTATCTAGGACTCCCTCAGTAGCCCCTGAACCAGGCTTCAATGACGATGAGTCCGGCGCGCAGATTGTCTTCGGCATTGCAAGGCGGGTTCCATCTCTGAATACCCAAAGTAGATCAAGGATTGTGTCCGGCTCTGTGAAATAATTTCCGCACACCACTGTAGAGAGCATAACACTATACAAATCTAATCTGCTGACAATTTTCATGGTGTGCCCTCGCGCCGCGGCCTGGCTTAATACGAACTGGTTTTTCTTGGCCTGCGACGACACGCATTGCAAGGAGGTTCTATTGGCATGCCTCGTTGAAGCAGAGATCGTGTTCCCCTTATTGCAGGATTCCCATCAATACGGGGGCGGGCAACCCCACTATGCCTGTTGGTATGACTCCGTGTTTGTAGGAAAGTCCCAGACGGCCATGATGGGGACGCTTGATATTCACCCCCTTTATAGAGGGACCGAGGCCTATCCCTCTTTCCTACCACGCTTGCGCCTTTCCGCATCTCGAGTTCCAACAACCGAAGCCCAAGCTTAGGCACTTCAAATCTTCAATCATGTCCGGATCCAACCTTCAAGGCCGGTGGATGGCCTCCTCTGTCACGGAGGAGGACATTGCGAAGCTTAGGGAGGTCAGATATCTGACCGCCGACATCAATCACAGGCTTCCTGCTCTAGGGCAGGTCATCCCTACTCCCGAGCCCAACGAGAGTGTTGTATTTGTTTCTCACTTCCTCCGTGGCTTAGGTTTCACCCTCGATCCCTTCATGAGAGGGCTCATGTTCTATTACAGGCTAGATTTTCATGATCTAGCTCCGGACTCCATCCTTCACATATTGTCGTTTATCGTCATGTGCCAAGCCTTCCTCCACATCACCCCGCACTTCGGCTTATGGCTCAAGACCTTCAATGTAAAGCCGAAGGTGATTGAGGGGCAACATGCGGAGTGCGGAGGCGCTGCAATAAGCAGAAACACCGACGACCCATGGCCTGAGGGCTTCTTCCCGGAGGTATCCAATTTATGGCAGCGGAGGTGGTTCTACGTCACGGCTCCCAGAGGCACAAAGTGGGTGGACGCCCCCGACTTCTGCTTGGGCCCTCCGCCTCAACTGGCGTCGCGGGCCAACGTGGGACTAGATTGGGGGCCTGCTAACAACGTACCGACATTGTAGAGCTGCATTCGGGAGCTTCTTGAGAGGGACATCAGTCTTGTCAGCGTAATTCAGGTAATGCTTGTCCGACTGATCTTGCCGTGCAATCATCGGCCTCTCCGAATGTGGGAGTTCAACCCGGAAGGTCCACGAACTATTCAGCACTTCTTCGGCATGACGCTCGAAGGGATGTGTAAGTTATTCTTCGGACCACAAGTAAAGTGTCCGGACATCACCGAGGATGCGGGCCTGAGCTGCAACCGCCCGGATACCCAAGTAAGTAACCTAGAAACCGAACACTTCGTTTATATTTATCATAACATTATTCTAAAAACCATCTGCGGCCAGGATTAGCTCAGCAAGGCAGAGCGAATCAGGTGTCCAGCAGCGCTTCCCGAAGGTTCACCTAGTCCTGCCATAGCCAGGATGCTTAGTCATGTGCTAAGTCAAGTGCCTTCGGGGAAAGACGAAGGGAAGAACAGAGAAGCAGAGCTTCACACATTGCACATCCAAACCGGGGGAATTACTATCTCCATGAAGGAGGATAGTCGGGGAGGGGAATCTACGGTCTCCTCCCCCCGCGGGAAGAAGAGGGCCGCCTCCGAAGACTTGGAGACGGAGGTGCCTAGACAAGGGAAGAAAACTTCACCAGGGGGCCCTGCCCCGAAGGGAGTCCTCACCGCGCCATTCCCGCAAACGGGCCAGCCCTCAGCCGAGCGGTAAGTTAATCGTAAATACAAAGCTACTGCTTCCTCCTCCGAGAACATTAACTAGGATCCATTCTTTGCAGTCCGGCTAGCAGCTCTTTTCACAGAGTTCGTCTTCGGGGGATCTTCTTCCGGAGATGATGGAGAGTGAAACTCCACCTGCCTCTCCGACTCATGGGGCGGGCGACCCCGAGGTGTCGTCACGGAGGAGTCCAGATTTGCCGAGGCCAGAAGCTAATGCTTCGGCTGCCCTGAGCCCAGAGCATTCGGCTCCCACGGGGGGCAATAAGAAGGGTCCGGCACAGTCCGGCGATCGGCCGCACATGCTGACGGGCCTTCTTGAGCGAGCTGCTCTCTCGGAGGATCACCGTTCGTTAATGGGCACGGTGCTTGAGAAGATTTCATCTGTCACGAGCGGGTTGAATGAAGCTTTTACGAGCCTGCTCAAAGGCTTTGAGGTACATAATGAAATACGTAATTTTTTGGTTGTATTGCACACGCTAGGTGTGCTCCGTATAGATAGTAGCCCCTGAGACTTTGGTTGCCAGCCCTAGGCGGGAAATGGAGGATCACACTCTTAAGTAATGATCGCACTACATTCATGCATAGGTGGCTAAGGGTCCAGTGGAAGACCGGACCGCTGAAGTCGCTGAACTGAGGCGACAAATTGAAATTGTGGACGCCGACATCACACTTGTGAACGAGCGGCTTAACGAGTCGCAAAGTATGTGCTCTGCTTTCCTTATTTTTATAGGAAATATTAAGAGGAGCATAATGTTAAAGTTATATGCTGCGACTGCAGGCGGAGCTGCTGCTGTGGAGGCCCTGAGGGTGGAGCTTAACCTAGCCAAGGAACAAGCCCGGGCTAGCAATGTGGCTGCCCTAAAGGAGGGCGAAGAGTTGAGAGCCGAACAGGCTACTCATCGCCAAAGTGAAGATAAAATAGCCGAGATGGCTGTGGAGCTGAAAAACACCATCGGCCGGTATGAGCTCCTTGAAAAGGAGAATCAGGCGAAGTCGGCTGACCTGAAGAAGGCCCTTGATGCGGCCAAGGAGACGCGTTCTGAAATTAGGGATGCGCCGGAGGAGCTTCGACAGGCCAGATAAATCACGCTGGAAGCCCCTATTTTTTGCGGATGAAGTTTTTATATCCAAAGTACGCTCTTCTGGATCGGCGCTGGAGCCCTGCAGACGCGTATGTGGATTTGGCGAAGTGTTATTGTGCCTCCTCTGCGGCCGTTTGATGTATATATAACCTGAAAGTTAGCAGTCGTTGGCTTCAGCTCCCACGCATACAATGCATGGGAGTTCGAAAAAATATGCGTAATCACACTTGATCCAATGTCTTGGTCCATTAAGGAGGTGATCGCATGTCAAACTAGGCAACCGGACTATATAGCTTTAACACTTTCACTTAGCCATAGGAGTTTGACGGTGGGGCTACTATGTAGCCCCTGGTACCTTCGCGTGCATCCGGATACGGGGGCGTGTGTACATGACCTAGAAACGGCCCTTCGTTAATGCCGAGGAATCCTAAAGATTCCGGTGAGTCCTCGAGTGGTTGACCAGTCTCTCGCTATATGATGACAGTTAGTTTTCGGCTTTCTCTACTGAGCTGCTCATCCGGAATAAGCAGGGCACAATCGCAGTAGTCCTCCTTTGGCCGCCTTAGCCGATAGAAGAGGAACATAAGGCAGCAAATCTAGGAGCCGGGCAAACCCAACATTTGACCAAAGACATGATTCGGAGCTAATGCATATAAAGCCAAACTCGCGACGCCGAACACGCCCAAGGGTATTCGGACTTTATAACATATGCTGGGCTGAGTATCGCCCTTGATTATGAACCCTGTATTTCCAGGTACGTGCGGTAGTCTGTCGTGGCGAAATGACAATCACACTAGTATCCCCTGTGGGTGTATAGAATACCCATGGGATGTCAAGCAACAAGAGACAAGAAAGAAGGTTTACACAGGGGCATAATCTAAAGAGAAACCTTTGAGCGGGGCCCTGCTGCACGTCTGCGCCTTTGTCTCTATTGTGCCGTGTCCTGGTAGGGTGTCGCACGAATGGTGTCTGTAAAGTGGAAAACTCATGTAAAAGAGTATGGCGTAATCGTGTGAAGAGTTGATTATTATCAAATGATAGTAGAGGTGTAAGCCATTGGCCTGTTAGTAAGGTCAACCAAAAAGGTGGGCTTTATTGCATGTTTGTAGCCCCTGGTGCCCTCTATGGGGTTACATGTATAGCACCCAGCTCAGGTTTATCTGGGCTGTTGCCGAGGGTGGTGTGCCGGACTCATCTAACCGTGTACATGGTCTTAACGACTGATCATGCGTTCTGATAGGAGAGGCCGCTTAGTGTTCGGCTGCCAGAGCCGCCGCATACTCTTCCGCACGTAAGGAACGCTCTGTATTTCCGCTGACGGTGATGACGCCATGTGGACCGGGCATCTTGAGTTTAAGGTAGGAGTAGTGCGGTACTGCGTTGAAGCGAGCGAAGGCCGTTCTTCCGAGCAATGCATGATAACCACTTCGGATGGGAGCGATGGTGAAGAGTAATTCTTCACTTCTAAAGTTGTCTGGAGAACCGAATATCACCTCTAATACGAGGGAGCCCCTGCAGCGGGCCTCAACGCCTGGTATCACCCCTTTAAAGGTGGTGTTACTTTGGCTGATTCTGGATGGGTCTATCCCCATCCTGCAGACAGTGTCCTGATATATTAGATTGAGACTACTGCCGCCGTCCATGAGGACACGAGTGAGATGGTATCCGTCGATTATTGGGTCGAGCACCAAGGCAGCCGATCCTCTGTGCCGCATACTAGTCTGGTGGTCCCTGTGATCAAAGGTGATCGGGCAGGCCGACCAGGGGTTGAGATTGGGGGCAACGGGCTCTACAGCGTATGCATCTCTGAGCACTTTTGTGCATTCTCTTTGGTATGTGAGTCGCATAGATCATGTTTACTGTTTTTACCTTTGGTGGGAATTTTTTCTGTCCCCCAGTGTTCGGCTGGTGAGGCTCATCCTCGTCTTCACTTGGTGTTTCCCTTCCCTTGCGCTCGGCATTTAACTTGCCTGCCTGCTTAAAGACCCAGCATTCTCTGTGGGTGTGGTTCGCAGGTTTTTTGGGGGTGCCATGAATTTGGCACAGTCTGTCCAGGACTTTGTTCAAGCCGGACGGTCCCTCTTTGCTGCCTTTAAATGGCTTCTTTTGTTGACCGGGTCGAGAGCCCCTGAATCCAGCGTTGACTGCCGTGTTGTCCGTACTTTCTTCCTTGTTTTGACGCTTGTATTTATTGCGTCGTGGCTTCCCGTTGCCATCCCTGATTTCGGATGTGCCCGGGTCGCTGGTGCCTCTACGGGCCAACCAGCTGTCTTCACCCGCGCAGAAGCGGGTCATATGGCTTGTTAAGGCTGCCATTGTCCTCAGCTTTTCTTGGCCGAGGTGTCTGGCGAGCCACTCGTCTCGGATACTGTGTTTGAAGGCCGCTAGGGCTTCAGCATCCGGACAATCGACAATCTGATTCTTCTTAGTGAGGAATCTATTCCAAAGCTTGCAGGCGGACTCTCCGGGCTGTTGTATTATGTGACTTAAATCGTCACCGTCCAGAGGTCGGACATAGGTCCCTTGAAAATTGGCCTTGAAAGTGTCCTCAAGTTCTTCCTAGCTGCCGATTGAATTTTCGGGGAGGCTTTTCAACCAGTGCCGAGCTGGCCCCTTCAACTTGAGCGTTCCGTCATATGCCTCTATGTTCACGGGTTTAAAACCCTGTGGAAATTCATGATCTAATACCTCTTCGGTGATGCACAGAGGGTGCGCATCCCCTCTGTATCTGGACATGTTGTGGCATGCTA
The DNA here is from genome assembly GCA_963921465.1 of Triticum timopheevii. Taxonomy (NCBI): domain Eukaryota; kingdom Viridiplantae; phylum Streptophyta; class Magnoliopsida; order Poales; family Poaceae; genus Triticum; species Triticum timopheevii. The sequence goes on along the minus strand of OY997274.1, from coordinate 361,724,931 downwards.
TTGACTGTTGTTGTGTCCGGTGTTGATTCCGAACTGGTATTCAATCAGTCTGATTGTTTTGGTGACCATAATCCTGCGCCGGAGCATGTCCTCTAGATCCATAGATGGACCTGGTTGCGCTGGCCTTTTTGTCCAGGAGCTCACGTAAATCGTGTGCGGCGTCAGTAGCTGCTCTATTGCAGTCATGAAGTGGTTCGTCCGGCCTACTGGCCATATTATTCTTTGGTGGAATGGCCTCATCGTCGAATTCTGGCAGCAGCTTGCGCTTTGGGTAGCTCTTTGTGTGGCGATCGTCGCCATATTTTTCTTCGGTGTCTAGCACTTTATTCCATCTGTGGTTGAGCGTTTCCTGCGCGGCCTTAAGCCTTTGCTTCTGCTTCTTTAGGCTTCTCGTAGTGGCCATAAGCCTTCTGTGGAGGTTATCTCGTTCTAGGCATTTTTTCTGGGATGATGAATGCATCAACGTCCAGACTGTGCTCTTCTCCCGAGGCAGGTTGATGAGTTCGGCCCTCGGGATCTGTCGCGGAAATATCACGTCAGATGTCCTAGCAGAAGGACTTAGTCGTGGAGCCATCGCGACGAGGTTAGCCTAAAGGGGTTAAACCGGACAAGGGACACGAGAGTTTATACTAGTTTGACCCTTCGCTGAAGGTAAAAGCCTATGTCTAGTTGTGATGGGATTATTGGGGTTTCGATGACCAGGGAGCAAATACGCTTTGCCTGAGTCTCGAGTTGTAGTCCGTTGTCCCTGAACCGCCGCCGAGTCATCCCTTTATATACACAGGTTGACGCCCGGCCGGTTTACAGAGTCCCGAGGCCGACTCATACAGGTGTTCGGCTCGGTCTCTCCCTTTCCTTATCTTACAACACAAGTTATACAACTACGACGGTTTACCACTACGGGCCCTAATCCTCCTTTGGCTATGGGCCTCTAAACTTTATCAGTAAAGCGCCATCTTCTTGTCTTCATGGGCTTCAGCATAGCTGAGCGTGAACCGGCCCCTCCTGGGCAGTTTACACTCAATGGTTATATCCTCAACATTAGGCCCCAGATTGATTTGAACCTGTTCATGTCACTCTCCAAATACTTACGAAATTTCCATGAACACCTTCTAATGATTCTCCATAAACCGCCATGTTGTCCTCTTCCTGTAAGCTTTGGTGAACCGCCGTGACATCATCTTCTGTCACTGCAGTAAATCGTCATGATGTCATCTCTGTATAAAAAAGATTCCTTTCATTAATCGCTCCCGAAGATCGAGGCAACAACTGTGTCCTCTTTTACCGCTTCAGGCCCCTCGATTTTCGTGCCTGTCATTTTATCCTCTTGCCTTTATAAATAGGGCCGGGGGTCTTCCCATTTTCCCCCCTTGGCTCTCATCTTCCTCCTCGCGACCCGAAGAACTCGAGCGCCGCCGCCGCCGCCGTCGATCCTCGACCCTGCACCGACTAGGCCGCTGCATCACCCTGTTCGTACTAGAGCTCCTGCGATACCTCTCCGCTGCTGCGTGGCCCTGGTAAGCCTTCTTCCCATAACCCTAGATCTCCATTAGTGCTTTGAGTTCATCCGCGTTCATCAGGGATTCTCCGCCTTTCCTTTAACTTCTTCGGTAAATCTAGCTATGCCTACTAGTTTTCTTTCACGGCTAGATCCAGAACTTTGGTCCTCCGTACCACAGCATGTTGCCGTTCCTGGATAAACTCCATCTGGACCTTCTCCGTTCCTCTTAGCGCCATTGTAGGGCTCAATTTTTTTTCTTTATCCAACCACGGTAGATCCAAAATTTATACTGTCATATTGTGAAACCTATTTCTGTACACACTTAGTAGATTTCAGCTCCGCCTCTTCTGTTTAAGGGCGGTTTAACCTTTAGTAGTTAGTAATCTGCCGGATACCGTTAGCCCTCACTTAAACCGCCATTCTGACTTGGATAGCAATATCTGGTTCAACTTTCAAATTTGTCCTTTTTAAATTTCCCGGTTTAACACCGGTTTAGAGCACCTCGACCTTGAATCTTAAACCGGCCTTCGCATTTCCTTTTACAGTTTATCCTCCAAAATGACTAAGCAATTCTCAGCTTGCAACTGGGCTCCTTCCTGGATCATAGAGACTCAAATCAATGGATACGTTGTAACTGGCGCTTTAGCCTCGAAGAATGTCCTTCATTGGCGAGTCCCTGGCCCTGAGTGCCCTCCTGAACCTCAAGACAGAGAAGTGATTGTATTTATGCAGCACTTAGACTGGGGATTCAGCCCTCCCGGATCAAAGTTCTTCTAGGATGTCCTTGCTAGTTTTCAACTCAATCCTCAGGACATTGGACCAAATTCTGTGTCCAACATATGCAACTTCCAAGTGTTCTGCGTAGTTTACCTTCAAGAGGAACCAACTGTTGAGCTCTTCCGGGATTTCTTCCACTTAAACCGCCAAACTGAGTTCTCTGACGGCCCCAATACTGAACTTGGTGGTGTGTCGACTCAGAAGAGAAAAGAAGTTGGTTTTCCTCACGCCAAACATCACAACCATCCGAAAGACTGGAATCTAACCTGGTTCTATTGTCAAAACACTGCCCCTGCTGGAGAAAATCCTTTGCCGGGTTATCGTGCTCACCGGCTCAGCAATGGCCATTCACTGCCTCAACGGCTCATCGCCAAGGAATGACAGGCTTATGCACCTCAACTCTCCAAGCTCTGGGCTCCCCTAGCCAACGGTTTGAGTAATATTGACCTCGTTTGTTGTTGGGTTGCGTGGCATGTCCTTCCGTTAAGCCGCCGCTCCAGATTGATGCACGAGTATACCGACAATGCCAAGGATCCTCAACGGTTTAATGAGATAGAAATGACTGATGATGAAGTCACTGAATCTGTGAAGAAGATGCTAGACGAACCGATCGCTGCATGCAGCCAAACTGGGCTGGCCCCTTTTTACACCTCCAACAAACCGCCAGCGATAAAGATTTTAACCTTGTGCTTTCTTGATCTGCCTCCGCTTTAACATTGTTCTAATAAACCTTTGTTTTAATTTTATAGGCCAAAAGCTCCTTCTGGAAAAGGAAAGCTTCAGATAAACCGGCAAGGGCTCCTCGTGCCAAAAGCAAAGTCATAAAGAAACCGGCCAAAAAGAAAACCGACGAATCTGCTGATCCACCCGAAGATATTGAAGAATCAGACCAAGAGCTAGAACTTGACTCCCTTGGCTTATTTTTCGTACACCTTATTAACAATGATTGTTGCCATGATGATGCGGAAGCCAGTCATGCTGATCATGTTGAGGTAATCTCCCTTTCCTCTAGTTCAGATCATGTGCCGGTTCAAAAATTTTGCTGTGCAGTTCAGAAAGTAAAATGCTCTCACCCTCTTGCTTATTTGGATCCAAAATTTTCTTTGAAGACACAAAAGTTGAAGGCCGTCGCACAACCCGGCACAGTGGCCAACAAGTCACTTCCTCCGGTTTACCGGACACTCCACCTCGGAAACGTCGTCCAGAGGTCTCTTCCTCTTTTAATAAACCTTGTCCCTTGGCGGGTTGCTTCCAATACCCACTTAATCCGTCTGATTCAAATTATCAGGTAACTTCTAACTCTTCATCTAGCGACTCATCAACCACACAATTGCCTCCCCTCAAGACCATCGCTGGGTAAGTATACTGCCCTTTAACTTTTTCTCCATGCATCGGTTTACCATACTAATCTTCTGTTTTGATATTATAGTGCCAAGGGCCGGTTGAGCAAGAAAGCCAAGACCAGTGGCCCCACTGATGAAATTGAACCAGAGAAGACCCCAGAAGATGCTGGTAGAGACACTAAGGTTGTCATGGATGCTAATCCCCCACAAAATCCAGCCACTGATGCTAATCCGCCGGAAGCTGATCCAGCTATGCATATTGATCCATCAAGCCTGCATGCTACACCTCCGAGACCAGCTGCTGATCTGCCGAGCCTAGCTGCCAATCTGCCGAGCCCAGCTGCTAATCCGCTGAGGCCAGCCAGGGATACCGTCAATCCGCCAAGTCCGTCAAAAGGTGGCAATGATGATGTTATTATCACTAGCACAGGTCACACCAGCCCTGGCAATCCGGTTGTCCTGGCAAAGCATACCGCCAAGGAAGAATTTGCTGCTATGGGCAAGGGGAAAGAAAAGACAGATTTATCCAACTATGTCAACTTTTCTGCCGAAGAGCTTCATTCCAGTTTCTTACATCGCCTCTACACAAGCCGAGACTATGAAGCCGGTTTGGTGAACATGATGAAGGAGCGCTATGAGGTAACTCACCACACACTTTAATCTTGCTTTGTTCTGTATATCTCTATTGTAGCCCCCAAGGGTCGGTTTGTCTCTTGAAGACAAACCGGGACTTGTGAATAAAACATGTTTCAACTGAGTAGCCCCCAAGGGCCGGTTTAATCTTATCAAGGTGAACCGAGACTTCATGACCCAATATTCATTTTGCCATCTCCTTTTGCCTGTATACCTTTTGATCAAACATGCATTAGCCCCAAGTGCCAAGATTCATACTTGTATTGAGCCTTGGGACTTGTTAAATAAGCAGAAAGAGAAAAGCATTCCGCATTAGCCCCCAAGTGCCAAGTGTATAATTGGTTATATGCTTGGGACTTTGAGAAAAATATCATCATCATCTGATCTTTGCAGGCCAATATAAACAACAAAGACTCCAAAATTGCCTATCTTCAAGATAATATCAAATCCCAGCAATCAGAAACTTCCAGGGCCAAGGATGAGCTTAAAACCGCTTTGGCAGCCATGGAACAACTTAAAGAAGGGTTCAAGAATGATCGTGCCAGCTAGGAAACAGAAAAGACAGCATTGTTGAAGCGGGCTGAGGACGCCGAGTCAGCTCTTAAAATGGTGGCGGAAGAACTAATTGGGTTGAAGCGCCAAGTAAATGCCATGACCTCTGCAATATTTGGTAAATACTCTTGTCAAGATCTCTTGAATAACCATCTTTGAAATTGCCAGTTTAACATCAATGTCTTAAACCGTTATAGGTGGCCGTGTTGCTCATCTGGGCGCTGACATGCGGATGAAGTTGAAGGCAACATATACGTTGATAGAGCAACTGTATATTGGTGCCCAATGGGTTATCTATGCAGTCTCATACAACAAACCGGCACCAACATTGATCAAGGACACTCTAGCAATGCTATCCATGACGCCGGCGCAGATAGAAGAGATGAAGCGATCCACTGCCAGGGCTGGCGCTTTGTTGGCACTTACCCGAGCCAAAACATGGATAGCTGACCTGGATCCGGTTGACATTGCCAAGGGCTTTCCTGGTGAACAAGAAAATGGAGCAGAATTTGATAATGAAGCCCTCAAAGTCCTGACAAAGGAGATGCGTCCTTTGGCAAGTCAATTGGCGGAAGAGGCTAATTTGACTGTTCATCGGTCCTTCTATGATGCCAACAACCAATGTGTCAACACTGCTGTAAAGGAAGTGCAAAATCTGATCCAGCCAATCCGTAAGCACACTTACGCTCCTGACATTGATCCGTCCGAACTTATAAGTGAAGAAGCTATCTTTCAAGCTTGAACCCAGATTGACTGGACCACCGTTGACTTCCAGCCACTGGATGGGGAGGAGGAGGCTGAACCGACACCAGAAGATCCATCAACCTCTTGTCAACCCGACGATGAATCTTAATTTGGCAACTGGGTTGATATTTACAGATTGTGTTCTGTGTAAAGAACAATCGCTTATTTTGGGCCTTAAAGCGCCTTGTAATAGGCTAGTTGAAGTACTTTGATTTGCTGCCATCATGCACTGGGATGTAACTTTTTTGATCCACCATGATGATTTCAGTGTTGGTTTATATACATTCATAATATTATGCAATCTCTGTGTCTGCATAAAAAGATCTGTCCGGGCGGTTTACCGCCGGACGGGTCAAAATGCCCAACACACAACCTGGTACACAACCAAGGTTGTAAAAATAGCAAAAATAAATCATACCTGTGATATGAAATTATCCTGTTGGTTTACCAACTTATTTGTAGTAAGGTTGAATACCCAACTTCCACCATGCAATGATGGTATGCATGAAGTAAAACCGGGTTGTGATGAACACCGGATGATCATACTGGCGGCAGGTAGTCAAAGCCAGACCGGATTGAAAGATGTCGGTTCACCCTTGATTATATGCTTAATAGCTGATATCTGTAAGCCACACCGGGTTAAGAAACGTCGGGTTAAGATGAAGACATATAGTCTGGCCGGGTCGAAAGACGCCGGTTTTCTTGAAAAGTTGAGCAATAAAGATAAAACTTATACAAAGCAAAGCAAATAAAAACTTGTATTAGAGGCTTTTCGAGGGCTGCCAGGCCCAAATTCGAGGCTTTTCATGGGCTGCCAGGCCGCTGAGTTAAACCATTTGACAAAGCCTTTTAAGATTGGCCTCCAACTAACTAATCGTCGTTTTAACTTTGACAAGTTTAGGGTCTCAATGAGAGTAACTTGTCAAATGTTCGGCGGGTCGTGCCAGGATTACCTGGATGGGAGTGGCTTACTTGATGAAGGCAGGTTAACCCGGGGTTTTAGGTGAATACACCAGGCTTCCAAGCCGTGGGTCAATACCCGATTACAAGGGTCCTTTCAAACTCTTTGTTACTTTACCCAAAGAGCCACCAAGTAACTTTGTCAGCTGTGCTCAATGGGAGCCTATGTTTGAGTCGTGCTTTTAGCAACAGAACTCTCTTTGGCCCCTTGGGTGTGAAGCTCCCAAGCTGTATGATGGCATGATAGCCGGTTTAATGGACAAAACGGGTCATCGCTTTGAAAGCAGAAGCCCCCTTGTAACAAAGAAATATTGGAAGAACGGCAAAGGCCCTGCTTGTAGAAAGGATGCCGGTTTATTATATGGAGCATAATATATACATTGTCATAATATGTACATAGTGAGAGCCTATGGCTCAGGCGTAGTAAGGACAAAGGAGATCTTGCTACCTCTTGAGCACTGCGTTCGATATCCCCGAAGAGGAGAGGATGATGCAGCAAATTAGTGTAAGTATTTCCCTCAATTTTTGAGAACCAATGTATCAATCCAGTAGGAGACCACGCACAAGTCCCTCGTACCTACACAAAACGATAGCTACTCGCAACCAACACGATTAGGGGTTGTCAATCCCTTCACGGTCACTTACGAGAGTGAGATCTGATAGAGATGATAAATAATATTTTTGGTATTTTTGATAGATAGATGCAAAGGCAAAAGTAAAAGGCAAAGTAAAAACAAAGAAAGTAAATAAGTAATGGAGATTGATATGATGAGAATAGACCCGGGGGCCATAGGTTTCACTAGTGGCTTCTCTCAAGAGCATAAGTATTCTACGGTGGGTGAAAAAATTACTGTTGAGCAATTGACAAAACTGAGCATAGTTATGAGTATATCTAGGTATGATCATGTATATAGGCATCACGTCTGAGACAGTAGATCGAAACGATTCTGCATCTACTACTATTACTCCACTCATCGACCGCTATCCAGCATGCATCTAGAGTATTAAGTTAAAAATAGAGTAACGCCTTAAGCAAGATGACATGATGTAGAGGGATAAATTCATGCAATATGATAAAAACCCCATCTTGTTATCCTCGATGGCAACAATACAATACGTGCCTTGCTACCCCTTCTGTCACTGGGAAAGGACACCGCAAGATTGAACCTAAAGCTAAGCACTTCTCCCATTGCAAGAACTACCAATCTAGTTGGCCAAACAAAACGGATAATTCGAAGAGACTTGCAAAGATAACTCAATCATACATAAAAGAATTCAGAGAAGATTCAAATATTGTTCATAGATAAGTTGGATCATAAACCCACAATTCATCGGTCTCAACAAACACACCGCAAAAAGAAGATTACATCGAATAGATCTCCACGAGAGAGGGGGAGAACATTGTATTGAGATCCAAAAAGAGAGAAGAAGCCATCTAGCTACTAGCTATGGACCCGAAGGTCTGAAGTAAACTACTCACACTTCATCGGAGGGGCTATGGTGTTGATGTAGAAGCCCTCCATGGTGGATGCCCCCTCCGGCGGAGCTCCGGAACAGGCCCCAAGATGGGATCTCGTGGATACAGAAGGTTGCGGCGGTGGAATTAGGTTTTGGCTCCTGTTCTGATTGTTTGGGGATACGTAGGTATATATAGGAGGAAGGAGTACGTCGGTGGAGCAACAGGGGGCCACAAGGCAGGGGGGCGCGCCCTAGGGGGGCGCGCCCCCCACCCTCATGACCGCCTCTGTTACGTCCTTGAGTAGGGTCCAAATCTCCTGGATCACGTTCGGTCAGAAAATCACGTTCCCTAAGGTTTCATTCCGTTTGGACTCCGTTTGATATTCCGTTTCTTCGAAACACTGAAATAGGCAAAAAAACAGCAATTCTGGGCTGGGCCTCCGGTTAATAGGTAGTCTCAAAAATAATATAGAAGTGGGAAATAAAGCCCAATATACTCCAAAATAGTAGATAAAGTAGCATGGAGCAATAAAAAATTATAGATACATTGGAGACGTATCAGGCATCCCCAAGCTTAATTCCTGCTCGTCCTCGAGTAGGTAAATGATAAAAAAAGAATTTTTGATGCGGAGTGATACTTTGGCATAATTTCAATGTAAATCTTCTTAATCGTGGCATGAATATTCAGATCCGAAAGATTCAAGACAAAAGTTCATATTGACACAAAAATAATAATACTTCAAGCATACTAATCAAAGCAATCATGTCTTCTCAAAATAGCATGGCAAAAGAAAGTTCATCCCTACAAAATCATATAGTTAGGCTATGCTTCATTTTCGTCACATAGAGATGTTCCCAACTTCTATACCCCCGACGACAAGCGAAGCAATTGTTTCATACTTAAATAATCTCAAACTTTTTCAACCTTCACGCAATACATGAGCATGAGCCATGGATATAGCACTGTGGGTGGAATAGAATATGATGATGGGGATTGTGTGGAGAAGACAAAAAAGGAGAAAGTCTCACATTGACGAGGATAATCAACGGGCTATGGAGATGCCCATCAATTGATGTCAACATGAGGAGTAGGGATTGCCATGCAAATAATGTACTAGAGCTATGAATGCTCAACAAAAGAAAACTAGTGGGTGTGCATCCAACTCGCTTGCTCATGAAGACCTAGGGCATTTGAGGAAGCCCATCGTAGGAATATATAAGCCAAGTTCTATAATGAAAATTTCCCACTAGTATAAAAAGACAACTTATGAGACTCACTACATAAAGAACAAGGTGCTACTTTGAAGCACAATATATGAGACTCACTACATGAAGAACAAGGTGCTACTTTGAAGAACAAGTGTGGAAAAGAGATAGTAGCATTGCCCCCCCTTTTTCTGGGCCTTCCTTTTTTTTCTTTTGGCCTTTCTCTCTCTCTCTCTTTTCTTGGGCAATGCTATAATAATGATGATCATCACACTTCTATTGATTACAACATGAGGATTACAACTCGAAGCTTAGAACAAGATATGACTCTATGAATGCCTCCGGTGGTGTACCGGATGGTGCAATGAATAAAGAGTGACATGTATGAAAAATAATGCATGGTGGCTTTTCCACAAATACGATGTCAACTACATGATCATGCAATGGCAATATGACAGAAGTAATGTATGTCATGATGATGATGATGATGGTGGAAGTTGCATGGCAATATATGTCGGAATGGCTATGGAAATGCCATGATAGGTAGGTATGGTGGCTGTTTTGAGGAAGATATAAGGAGGTTTATGTGTGATAGAGCGTATCGTATCACGGGGTTTGGATGCACCAGCAAAGTTTGCACCAACTCTCAAGGTGAGAAAGGGAAATGCACGGTACCGAAGAGGCTAGCAAAGGCGGAAAGGTGAGAGTGCGTATAATCCATGGACTCAACATTAGTCAAAAGAACTCATATACTTATTGCAAAAATTTAGAAGTCATCAAAAATCAAGTACTACACACATGCTCCTAGGGGGATAGATTGGTAGGAAAAGATCATCGCTCGTCCCCGACCGCCACTCATAAGGATGCACAAGCCAGGTACACTTCATGTTTCAAATTTGTTACACAACTTTAACCATACGTGCATGCTACAGGACTTGCAAACTTCAACACAAGCATTTCTCAAATTCACAATTACTCAACTAGCACGGCTTTGATATTATCACCTCCATATCTCAAAACAATTATCAAGCATCAAACTTATCTTAGTATTCAATTCACTCAAAAGAAAGTTTCATATATCTTGAATACCAAGTATATTAACATTAAGCAAATTACCATGCTATTAACGACTCTCAAAATAATCTAAGTGAAGCATGAGTGGTCAATAGTTTCTTTAAAACAAATCCAGCACTGTGCTCTAAAAGATCTAAGTGAAGTACCAGATCAAAAATTATCACGCTCAAAAGATATAAGTGAAGCACTATGAGCAAAACTATCAAGCTCAAAAGATATAAGTGAAGCACATAAAGTATTCTAACAAATTCCAATTCATGTATGGCTCTCTCAAGAGGTGTGTACAGCAAGGATGATTGTGGTAAACTAACAAGCAAAGACGCAAATGATACAAGATGCTCCAAGCAAAACACATATCATGTGGTGAATAAAAATATAGCTCCAAGTAAATTACCGATGGAAGTGGACGAAAGAGGGGATGCCTTCCGAGGCATCCCCAAGCTTTTACTTTTTGGTGTCCTTGGATTATATTGGGGGTGCCATGGGCATCCCCAAGCTTAGGCTCTTTCCACTCCTTGTTCCATAATCCATCAGAAGAATTCACCCAAAACTTGAAAACTTCACAACACAAAACTCAACAGAAATCTCGTGAGCTCCGTTAGAGAAAGAAAACAAAGAACTACTTAAGGTACTGTAATGAACTCATTATTTATTTATATTGCTGTTAAACCTACTGTATTCCAACTTCTCTATGGATTATAAACTCTTTTACTAGCCGTAGAGTCATCAAAATAAGCAAACAACCCACGCAAAACAGAATCTGTCAAAAACAGAATAGTCTGTAGCAATCTGTAACTAACGCAAACTTCTGGAACTCTAAAATTCTACCAAAATAGGAAGTCCTGGAAAATTTGTTTATTGAACAGAAGCAAAAAGAATCAACGCAAAAGCACTTTCCTGTGATTTAACAAAATTATATTCATGCGCGCAAAGTTTCTGTTTTTCAGCAGAATCAAATCAACTATCATCGTAGGTTATCCAATAGGTTCTACTTGGCACAAACACTAATTAAAAGATAAAACCACATCCAAACAGAGGCTAGATGGATTATTTATTCCTAAACAGAAGCAAAAACAAAAAACAAAAATAAAATTGGGTTGCCTCCCAACAAGCGCTATCGTTTAACGCCCCTAGCTAGGCATAAAAGCAAGTGTTGCCATCTTTAATTTTTAGTTTTTTAGCGGAGTCATGCTCGAATCCGAGGGGTTCTTCCCGCTTCCTGAGGGAGTCCTGAACTAGGGGGTGTCCGGATAGCCGGACTATCATCATCGGCCGGACTCCAAGACTATGAAGATACAAGATTGAAGACTTCATCCCGTGTCCAGATGGGACTTTCCTTGGCGTGGAAGGCAAGCTTGTCAATACGGATATGTAGATCTCCTACCATTGTAACCGACTCTGTGTAACCCTAGCCCTCTCCGGTGTCTATATAAACCGGAGGGTTTTAGTCCATAGAACGAACAACCATTACAACAATCATACCATAGGCTAGCTTCTAGGGTTTAGCCTCCTTGATCTCGTGGTAGATCTACTCTTGTACTACCCATATCATCAATATTAATCAAGCAGGAGTAGGGTTTTACCTCCATCGAGAGGTCCCGAACCTGGGTAAAAACATCGTGTCCCTTGTCTCCTGTTACCATCCGCATAGACACACAGTTCGGGACCCCCTACCCGAGATCCGCCGGTTTTGACACCGACATTGGTGCTTTCATTGAGGGTTCCTCTGTGTCGTCACCGATAGGCTTGATGGCTCCTTCAATCATCAACAACAACGCAGTCCAGGGTGAGACTTTTCTCCCCGGACAGATCTTCGTGTTCGGCGGCTTTGCACTGCGGGCCAATCCGCTTGGCCATCTGGAGCAGATCGAAAGCTACGCCTCTGGCCATCAGGTCAGATTTGGAAGCCTAAACTTCACGGCTGACATCCGCAGAGACTTGATCTTCAACGGATTCGAGCCACAGCCGAGCGCGCCGCACTGTCACAATGGGCATGATTTAGCTCTGCTGCCGGACAGTGCCCTGACTGCCGCACATGAGTCTGCTCCGACCCTTAATTCGGAGCCGACCACGCAGATCGAGGACGGATGGCTAGACACCGCCTCGGGGGCTGCAACCTTGACGGCGATGGAGCGGAATACTGACCTTGTCCCTTGTGAAACTCGTGACTCCAAACCCCCTGCACCCTTACCAATCGAATCCGATCGGGCGCCGATCATGGAGTTCACCGCCGCGGACACCTTTCAGTACTCATCCTTTGGCGACATCCTGAATTTGCTAAAGTATCTCTCGTTATCAGGAGAGTCCTGGCCGGACTGCGGCCAAGACGGTTGGGATACGGACGACAAAGAAATTTAAAGCCCACCCACCACCCACTTGGTAGCCACTGTCGACGATTTAAAAGACATGCTAGATGACGACTCCGAAGACATCGACGGTATGGACGACGATGCCGGAGACGACCAAGAACCAGTGCCTACTGGGCACTGGAAAGCCACCTCAACTCATGATATATATATGGTGGACACCCCAAAAGGGAGCGATAATGAGGAACAACGGGACGCGGCGAAGGATAAATCCCCCGAAAAACAACCAAAACGGCGACGCAAGCGCCGCCCCAAGTCCCGCCTCGAGAACAACAGCACCCATAATGACCCAGACGTAGAGCAGGGCAAACCAGTGGACGGCGAACATGCAACCAAGCAACCATCCAAACAGGATGAATCGGACAATCAACCCATCCTCGGCGAAAACAACAGTCCAGACGATCTCACGCCGGACACACCACCGGAGCATAAGAACCTTCACAAAAGGCTCGTCACCACTGCAAGAAGTTTGAAGAAGTAGAAATGGAAGCTCAAAACAGTGGAAGACATACTCAGAATGAGGTGGAGCAAAGTACTCAAGACCGCGGACAAATACGGCAATAGCCATCAAGCAAAGAGCTACCCGAAGCGCAAGCTGCTGCCCGAATTCGATGAGGAGGCCGTAGAGCCCCCACAATCAAAAAGCAAAGAGGCCGCCTGGCCGGATAGACGACCAGATGAAAGGCCAGGAGCGGCAAGCGGCACCGCACACAAGCCGGCACATGACACACATAAAGATCCTCGCAAAACAGATGGACCGGTCAGGTCCATTTATGGGCCAAAAAAGAGGGACCCAGGAAGCAACACAACACGCCGAGTGTTCGAAGATAACGGCACACCTAAATACAGGGGTGCCGCACACCCACTATGTTTCACCGATGAGGTGCTGGATCATGAATTTCCAGCGGGATTCAAGCCCGTAAACATAGAGGCATACGACGGAACAACAGACCCCGGAGTCTGGATTGAGGATTACATCCTACACATATGGCTAGAGGAGACGATCTCCACACCATAAAATATCTACCCCTCAAGCTCAAAGGGCCAGCTCGGCATTGGCTCAAAAGCCTCCCAGAAAATACCATTGGAAGTTGGGAAGAGCTCGAGGACGCGTTTAGAGCAAATTTTCAAGGGACTTATGTCCGCCCTCCGGATGCAGACGATTTAAGTCACATAACCCAACAGCCCGGAGAGTCAGCGCGCAAATTCTAGAACAAGTTCCTCACCAAAAAGAACCAAATAGTCGACTGTCCGGACGCCGAAGCCCTAGCAGATTTTAAACATAACATCCGAGACGAATGGCTCGCCAGACACCTCGGCCAGGAAAAGCCAAGAACAATGGCCGCGCTAACGAGCCGCATGACCCGCTTTTGCGCGGGGGAAGATAGCTGGCTGGCAAGATGCAGCACCAATGACCCGAGTACATCCGAGATTAGAGATGGAAATGGAAAATCACGGCGCAGAAAGGATCAGCGCCGAAACAAAGAAAATGGCCCAAAGAACACAGCGGTCAACGCTGGATTCAAAAGCTCGCGGTCGAACAACAAAACACTGCCTCTTAAGGACAATAGTGATGAGCTATCCAACCTCAACAAAATCTTGGATCGGATATGTCAAATCCACAGTACCCCCGGGAAGCCTGCAAACCACACCCACCGAAATTGTTGGGTCTTCAAATAGTCCAGCCGACTCAAGGCCGAACACAAGGGGCTCGACACGCCAAGCGAGGACGACGACGAACCCCACCAGCAGAGCGCCGGAAAACAAAAGACTTTCCCACAAGAAGTTAAAACAGTAAACTCACTTCATGTGATTATACGGAACAATAGTGCGGCACCCGCTACAGTAAGCGTCACACGGTCCACCCCAGCGGAATCCCGAGATTGGATGTCAAAACCAATTACTTTCGACCACCTGGATTATTCCAGAAGTATTCGAAACGCAGGATGGACTGCTCTGATATTGGATCCTATAATCGACGGACTACAATTTACACAAGTCCTAATGAATGGCGGCAGCAATTTAAACCTGCTATATCCGGACACAATCCGCAAGTTGGGGATAGACCCTACTAAAATTCGCCATAGCCGCACTTCCTTCAAAGGAGTGACGCCAGGCCCTTACGCCAAGTGCACGGGCTCCTTACTACTAGAAGTTGTGTTCGGATCAACCGACAACTTCCGTCGCAAAAAGCTAATCTTCTACGTCGCCCCATTCACAAGTAGCCATCAAGCACCATTGGGACGTGAAGCTTTCGCCCGCTTTAACGCAATACCGCAATACGCGTCTCTCACACTTAAAATGCCCGGTCCACGCGGCATCATCTCATTAAAAGGTCGTTCAAGACCCCGGACACGGCTAGGCGAGTCCGGCATAAATAAACTAGGGGCTCCCTAGCCGCATACCCTTTCACAAGGGGCTGCGTGTACGAAAAATAAAGAGCCAATAAAAGCTCAACTTTATTCATTCATTCCTACTTTGTTTTCAATACATTTTTTCGCACAATTTCTTTTCAAGCTAAGTTCCTCTCTTTTACAGACGAACAGCATGTACACCCGTCCAGGATACGGCACAACGGAGACACAGGCGCAGACGTGCAGCAGGGACCCATGGCAAGGATTCTTTTCAGATTAAGACCCTGCGTAAACCTTTCTTACTGTCTCTTGTTGATTCACATCCCACGGTTTTTCACCATAACCAATGAGGAGGCTGGCATTTTGGCATCGGCCGCGTCAGAAATTCTCGCCCGTACCTGGACACTAGGGGCTTAGGGCATTGTTCTGCCTGTTATCAAAAAGACCAAATACCTTAGGGAGTGTTCGGCGTCTCGAGTTAGGCCTTATATGCATCAGCTCCGAATCATGTCTTTGGTCAAATGTTGGGTTTGCCTGGCTCCTGTGTTTTGCTGCCTTATGTTCCGTATCATCGGCTAACGCGACACCAGGAGAACTACTGCGATTGTGCCCTGGTTCGGCCGGGCGAGCACCTCAGTAGAGAAAGCCGAAAACTGACTGTCATGATACAGCGAGAGGCTGGTCAACCACTCGATCGACTGCCGGAATGTTTAGAATTCCTCCGCTTTGACGAAGGACCGTTTCCCGGTCAGGCACATATGCGCCCCAAATTCGGAGAGCGCGGTGCCCCTAGGGTCTATATTGTAGCCCCACCTTCGAACTCCTATGGCTAAGTGAATGTGATAAAGCATCATAGTCCGGTTGCCTCGTTTGCTACGCTACCACCTCCTTCATAGGACCAAGACGTTGGATTAAGTGTGAAAATGCGCTATTTTGCAAACACCCCCGCACCATGCGCGTGGGGGCTTAAGCCGAAGACTGCCATCTTTCAGGTTATACACAAATATACATTAACGGCCGCACAGGAGATATTTCAATACTTGAATGCACAAGTATAAAAAGAAATTTTATTATGAATATCATTTTAAATATCATAAAGATCATTTGAACATGACATTCTTTGAGCACTGCGACTCTATTGCACGAGCACCCCGCAGAACTTCCCCAAAATAGTGCTCGGCGGGTAACCGGCTCTCGTCCGAACCCCGAGTTGCAACATCGGTGGCATCCATCTCCGTCCAGTATGTCTTCACACTGGCGAGGGCCATCCGTGCACCCTCTATGCAGGCCGACCGCTTCATCGCCTTGATATGCGGCACCGCCCCAAGGAATTGCTGCAATAAGCCAAAATAACTCTTTGGCTTGGGCCTATCCGGCCAGATATGAGCCACTACATCCGTCATGGCAAGTCCGGACAATCTATTCAGCTCAGCCCACTCAGCCAGCCGATCGGTCAATGGAAGTGAACGCTCCAGACTGTGGAATTAAGACCAAAAAAGCTCTTCCATCTCGTGATCCTTCTGACTTCGGAAGTGCAAAATAGCATCTGCCGCACTCGCCGCTAAATCCATATAAGGATCCTCCGGACCCCACAGCTGGCCAAGCTGAGCATACTTCGGATCTGTGAACTTCCTGCGCAGCAGAAAGGGCTTGCCAGCCGCAATGTCTCCGGCCTGACGCAGCTCCTCCTTTATAGCCGTCATTGCAGAACGGGCATCCTTGGCTTCGGTGGTGGCCTTCTTCAGGTCTTGTTGCTCCGCTCGGCGTTCCTTTTCAAGAACCTCATAGCGGTCGGTTACATCTTTCAGCTGCACGGCCATTTCGGCCATCTCCCCCCTGCTTCGGCAGTGAGCAGCCCTTTTGGCTTCTAGCTCTTCGGCCGCCTTAGAGGCAGCCGCATCACTCCTTCGGGCCTGCTCCTTGGCTTGAGCAAGCTCTGCTCGAAGGTACTCCACAGCAGCGGCACCATCTGCATTAAGCATACATGTTGTAAGGAGTGAACATCAGCTCCCTAACTAGGTGACCACGGAGAAACAACCTACCTTGTGACTCGTCAAGTCGTTTATTGACCAGCGCGATGTCCGCATCGGCAACGTCGAGTTGCCTCTTTAATTCAGCAACTCCATCAGTCCGGCTGGCCACCGGACTATCCGCCACCTGTGTAGGAAAGGCGAGAATTAATACCTGAGATTATGATCCTCGGCACGCTGTTGCTTTCGACAACATACCGAGTCTCAGGGGCTACTATCCATACAGGGCGCGCTTTATGTGTAAAACTGTCAAAAGGTATGTCATTTTTATGTACCTCAAACCCCGCCAGCAAACTTCTGACGGCATCATGCAACCCGCCCTCGGCGGATGAAATTCTTTCAATCACCATACTCATGAATGTACGGTGACCTTCTGAGATAGACGCCTTCTCAAGCAGATCCTTCAGCTCCCCCGGCCGTACACCAGTTGGTGCTGAACTCTCCGGCCCTGCCGGACTCGGGGATACCCTCCGTGACGACACATCAGGGTCGTCTGCCCCGCCTGATGGTGCGGCAGATGGAGGCGTTTTGCTCTCCATCATCTCCGGATGAAGGTCCCCCGAAGACGAGCTCAGCTGAGAAGGACGGAGATCCGAACTACAAGGTAAAAACTTCGGTTATCCTCAGAAGCAAAAATAGGGATGTCCCTTATTACAAAACTCCCCTTTTTCTACTTACGGCTCGCTGGAGGGCTGATCCCTTGGGGGAGAGGGTGCAGCCGGGGCTTCCCTAGGCACAGGACCCTCCGGTGAAGATCTCTTCCCCCGCTTTGAGGCCTTGGCCTCCGGGTTTTCGGAAGCGGTCCTCTTTTCCCCTTGGAAGGAGGGATTCTCGATCCCCCCTTTCTCGAAAGCCTCCTTGGTAGAGGCAGTAGTTTCTCTGTTTTCCCCTTCGCCTTCCTCCGAAGGTGCAACCTCCAGCATCTTGACCAACATGGGATCCGGCGTGGTCTCCGGGAGGAGGGCCGGACACCGTATCAGTTTTGCTTGCGCTATCCACTCCTGTTCAGAGGACAATTGGTTAAAAGGCAAATCCAAGATATGCAAACGAACGGTATGTCCGGACACAGAGCTACTTACTTGTGTATCCGGGCGATTGCAGCTTAGACCGGCGTCCTCGGTCAATTCCGGACACACCTCTTGTGATCCGAAGAACAATTTGTACATCTCCATGGGTGTCGTACCCATGAAGTGTTGGAGAACTCGTGGTCCCTCCGGATTGAATTCACACAGCCGGAGAGGGTGATGTTTGCAGGGCAGAAGACGCCTAATCGGCATAACCTGCATCACCGCGACCAGATTGATCTCCCTCTCTTGGAGGTCTCGAATCCGGCCCTGCAATAGGGGTACGTCCTTTGACGGCCCCTAGTTGAGACCTTGGTTGACCCATGACATCAACCGTCATGGAGGGCCCGAGTGGAAGATGGGTGGCGGCTTTTGCCTGCTGCCCCTGGGAGCGGTAATATAAAACCACTCCTGTTGCCACAAGCCGAGCTCCTCCTGGAGAGAGCCCTCGGGCCATGGAGCATCGGCCCTCTTGCTTACAACCGCCCCGCCGCACTCTGCTTGACGCCCCTCGATCATCTTCAGCTCCACGTTGAAGGTTTTGAGCCACAAACCAAAGTGAGGGGTAGTGCTGAGGAAGGCTTCCAGACGACAATGAATGATGAGATGTGGAGGATGGACTCCGGAGCCAAGTCGTGGAATTCCAACCCATAGTAAAACATGAGCCCTCTCACAAAAGGATCCATCGGGAAGCCAAAACCCCGACGGAGGTGGGACACAAACACGACACTTTCGCCGGGCTCGGGATTAGGAATGACTTGCGCTTTGGCGGGCAACCTATGCGTAATCTCGTAGGTCAGGTACCTGGTTTCTCTCAGCTTTTGCACGTCCTCTTCCGTGATGGAGGAGGGCATCCACCGGCCCTGTAGGTCGGAGCCGGACATCGTTGAAGGTCCGAGGCGCTCGAATCTGGGGCTCTGGGTGTTGGAACTCAGGGCGAGGGGCAGATTCGATTGAGGATTGAAGAAAAGAAACGAGCCTTGGTCCCATTATAAAGAGGGAGAATACTAAGAGCCGTCCCCGTGACCGT
The DNA here is from genome assembly GCA_963921465.1 of Triticum timopheevii. Classification (NCBI taxonomy): domain Eukaryota; kingdom Viridiplantae; phylum Streptophyta; class Magnoliopsida; order Poales; family Poaceae; genus Triticum; species Triticum timopheevii. The sequence goes on along the minus strand of OY997274.1, from coordinate 361,705,839 downwards.
TTGGGACTCACCTTCGATAGAGGAGGCGTGGCAGCGGGCACGGTTGGGTTACCCACGTCCGTATTGATGAGAATTCCGGAATAAGGGGGACACGATCTCTGCTTCGACAAGACGTGCCAAGGAAACCGCTTCGCTAAACGCGCTGAGGTGGTATAATAAAAACGTAAAGGCTTGGTAGTGGTGTGACGTCACACCACGAGATACGTCAGCAGATTGAACTTGTGTACATATTATTCTCTCTACGGTGGTATGTGGAATTTATTTTACAGAGCCGGACACTGTCCTGGTCTTCACAATCTTCTATGGATTATTCAGAGGAAGAACCCGCCTTGCAATGCCGAAGACAATATGCGCACCGGACTCGTCATCATTGAAGCCTGGTTTAGGGGCTACTGAGGGAGTCCTGGACTAGGGGGTGTCCGGATAGCCGGACTATCATCATCAGCCGGACTCCAAGACTATGAAGATACAAGATTGAAGACTTTGTCCCGTGTCCGGATGGGACTTTCCTTGGCGTGGAAGGCAAGCTTGGCAATACGGATATGTAGATCTCCTACCATTGTAACCGACTCTGTGTAACCCTAGCCCTCTCCGGTGTCTATATAAACCGGAGGGTTTTAGTCTATAGGACGAACAACCATTACAACAATCATACCATAGGCTAGCTTCTAGGGTTTAGCCTCCTTGATCTCGTGGTAGATCTACTCTTGTACTACCCATATCATCAATATTAATCAAGCATGAGTAGGGTTTTACCTCCATCGAGAGGGCCCGAACATGGGTAAAAACATCGTGTCCCTTGTCTCCTGTTACCATCCGCCTAGACGCACAGTTCGGGACCCCCTTCCCGAGATCCGCCGGTTTTGACACCGACACTTCCTTTCATACTCGGAAATTTTTAGATCTAAAGAATCCAACCGCTTATTACAAAGAGTAATCAACATATTCATACGGTGAAGATTTCCGCTAATATTTTTAAGAGCCTCAAGAGACTTTTGTAAAACATTTGTTACTTTGCAAATCTTCTCAAACACTTGGGTTTCTTCCTGGGTAGGATGAGATTCTCCCTTTTGGGGTAGTTTTCCCACTATTCCCTCTATAATTCCATGCGCAATACTGGGATCAATATCAATGAAATTTCCCTTGGCCATGCAATCCAAGAGTTGTCTATACGTCATATTTAACCCAACATAAAAATTACGAAGAAGAATTCTATAGTTCACCTCTAGGGTGCACTTACGATAAGATTCCATCATCCTATACCAAGCATCTTTTAAGTTTTCTCCTTGCCTTTGCTTGAAGTGAAGAACTTCAAACTCGGGAGACATAGGAGTGGATATGAGACTAGTCATGACGACAAGCAAGCAAACTAACACACGAGCAAACAAACATACTAGAAAAGGCAACGGGAAAAAGAGGAGGAGATTGGGAAAGAGAGGGTGAATAAAATGGCAAGGGTGAAGTGGGGGAGAGGAAAATGAGAGGCAAATGGCAAATAATGTAATGCGAGAGATAGGGATTGTGATGGGTACTTGGTATTGTTGACTTGCTTGTGTGAGCCTCCCCGGCAACGGCGCCAGAAACTCTTCTTGCTACCTCTTGAGCACTGCGTTGGATTTCCCCGAATAGGAGAGGATGATGCAGCAAAGTAGCGTAAGTATTTCCCTCAGTTTTTGAGAACCAAGGTATCAATCCAGTAGGAGACCACGCACAAGTCCCTCGTACCTACACAAAATGATAGCTACTCGCAACCAATGCAATTAGGGGTTGTCAATCCCTTCATGGTCACTTACGAGAGTGAGATCTGATAGAGATGATAAATAATATTTTTGGTATTTTTGATAGATAGATGCAAAGTGAAAAGTAAAAGGCAACGTAAAAACAAAGCAAGTAAATAAGTAATGGAGATTGATCTGATGAGAATAGACCCGGGGGCCATAGGTTTCACTAGTGGATTCTCTCAAGAGCATAAGTATTCTACAGTGGGTGAACAAATTACTATTGAGCAATTGACAGAATTGAGCATAGTTATGAGTATATCTAGGTATGATCATGTATATAGGAATCACATCCGAGACAAGTAGATCGAAACGATTCTGCATCTACTACTATTACTCCACTCATCGACCGCTATCCAGCATGCATCTAGAGTATTAAGTTAAAAACAGAGTAACACCTTAAGCAAGATGACATGATGTAGAGGGATAAATTCATGCAATATGATAAAAACCCCATCTTGTTATCCTCGATGGCAACAATACAATACGTGCCTTGCTTCCCCTTCTGTCACTGGGAAAGGACACCGCAAGATTGAACCCAAAGCCATGCACTTCTCCCATTACAAGAACTACCAATCTAGTTGGCCAAACAAAACGGATAATTCGAAGAGACTTGCAAAGATAACTCAATCATACATAAAAGAATTCAGAGAAGATTCAAATATGTTCATAGATAAGTTGGATCATAAACCCACAATTCATCGGTCTCAACAAACACACCACAAAAAGAAGAAGATTACATCGAATAGATCTCCACGAGAGAGGGGGAGAACATTGTATTGAGATCCAAAAAGAGAGAAGAAGCCATCTAGCTACTAGCTATGGACCCGAAGGTCTGAAGTAAACTACTCACACATCATCGGAGGGGCTATGTTGTTGATGTAGAAGCCCTCCATGGTGGATGCCCCCTCCGGCGGAGTTCCGGAATAGGCCCCAAGATGGGATCTCGTGGATACAGAAGGTTGCGGTGGTGGAATTAGGTTTTTGGCTCCTGTTCTGATCGTTTGGGCATACGTAGGTATATATAGGAGGAACGAGTACGTCGGTGGAGCAACAGGGGGGCCACGAGGTAGGGGGGCGCGCCCCCACCCTCGTGACCGCCTCTGTTACTTCTTGGAGAAGGGTCCAAGTCTCCTGGATCACGTTCGATGAGAAAATCACGTTCCCGAAGGTTTCATTCCGTTTGGACTCCGTTTGATATTCCGTTTCTTCGAAACACTAAAATAGGCAAAAAAACAACAATTCTGGGCTAGGCCTCTGGTTAATAGGTTAGTCCCAAAAATAATATAAAAGTGGAAAATAAAGCCCAATATAGTCCAAAAGAGTAGATAAAGTAGCATGGAGCAATCAAAAATTATAGATACGTTGGAGACGTATCAGAGCTATGTTCCACGGTCGCCGGGTCTCCTCCTCAGAACTGCGTGAATCTTCTCGAACGTCAATGAGGTAGTATGATCCGTCGTGCAGATTCTTGCTGACTGCAAAGGGTCCTTCCCAAGGTGGGGATAACTTGTGCATATCGGTGTGATCCTGGATGAGCCGGAGCACTAAATCGCCTTCTTGAAAGGTTCTTATTTTAACCCGGCGGCTGTGACAATGCCGCAGGTCTTGCTGGTAAACCGCTGAACAAGCCAAAGCCATATCCTGCTTCTCATCTAACAGGTCAAGTGCTTCTTGACGTGCTTGCTCATTGTCCGCTTCAACATAATTGGCAACACGAGGCGAGTCATGACGAATATCACTGGGGAGTACCGCCTCTACTCCGTAAACCATGAAGAAAGGCGTATAACCTGTAGACCGGTTTGGGGTGGTGTTTATGCTCCATAACATAGATGGTAGTTCTTCCACCCAGCGACCCAGCGTCCGCTTCAAAGGGACCATAAGCCGGGGCTTGATACCCTTTAGAATTTCCTGATTAGCCCACTCATCTTGACCATTGGATTGGGGATGAGCCAGAGACGCTACATCAAGCCAGATGTGCTCTCGTCGACAAAAATCCTCCATCTCGCCTTTAGAGAGGTTCGTGCCATTATTTGTGATAATGCTGTGTGGAAAACCAAAACGGAAGATCACCTATTTGATGAACTGAACCGTCGTGGCTGCGTCACACTTGCTTAGTGGCTCCGCTTCAACCCGTTTAGTGAACTTGTCAACCGCCACCAACAGGTGGGACTTCTTATCTTTTGATCGCTTGAAAGGCCCTACCATGTCAAGCCCCCAAGTTGCAAATGGCCAGGTGATAGGAATCATCCGTAGATCTTGAGCCGGAACATGAGCCCGCCTTGAGAATTTCTGACAGCCGTCACACCGTCTGACCAAGTCCTCAGCATCCGCGTGAGCCGTCAACCAATAGAAGCCATGACAAAAAGCTTTGGCAACCAAGGATTTTGAACCGGCGTGATGACCACAGTCTCCTTCGTAGATCTCATGTAAAATCTCACGGCCTTCTTCAGGAGAAACACAGCGCTGGAACACACCAAAAACACTGCAGTGGTGTAACTCGCCGTTGTGAACAACATGGACTTGGACCACCGGACTATCTGTCTGGCCAAAATTTCATCATCTGCTAACTCGCCCCAGTTCATATATGCCAAGTATGGAACCGTCCAATCCGGAATGATATGTAAATCGGCCACCAATTGTGCCTCTTGATCAGGGATAGCGAGGTCCTCCTCTGTAGGTAGTTGAACCGACGGGTTATGCAAGACGTCCAAAAAGGTATTGGGTGGCGCCAGTTTACGCTGAGATCCTAGCCGGCCTAAAGCATCAGCTGCTTCGTTTTTACGCCTATCAATGTGCTCCACTTGAGAACCCTTAAAGTGACTAGCCACAACATCCACCTCTCATCGGTAAGCCGCCATGAGCGGATCCTTGGAATCCCAAGTACCTGAAACTTGCTGGGCTACCAATTCTGAGTCTCAAAAGCATCGTACATGGCTTAAGTTCATCTCTTTAGCCACTCGAAGACCATGGAGTAAAGCTTCATACCCAGCTGCATTGTTAGTACAAAAGAACATTAAGCGAAGAACATAATGAATTTTATCACCTCGAGGGGAAGTACGGACAACTCCAGCCCCCGAGCCCTCCAATTGCCTGGACCCGTCAAAGCGAATAGTCCAGTATGTACTGTCCGGTTTGTATTCTGGTGCCTGCAACTCGGTCTAGTCATTGATGAAATCCACAAGATCCTGGGACTTGATGGCTGTGCGAGGCATATACTTCAAACCGTGTGGCCCAAGCTCAATAGCCCACTTAGCAACCCGGCTAGTTGCCTCCCTGTTCTGGATTATATCCCCCAAAGGAGCAGAACTGACCACCGTGATGGGATGACCTTGAAAGTACTGTTTAAGCTTCCAGCTAGCCATAAAAACCCCATACAACAGCTTCTGCAAATGCGAATATCTTTTCTTCGACTCAATGAGTACTTCGCTGATATAATAAGCCGGCCTTTGAACCGGGTATTCCTTCCCTCCCTCCTTGCGCTCTACCACAATAGCGACACTGACAGCCCGGGCATTACCAGCCACATATAACAGCAGTGGCTCCTTATCAATTGGAGCGGCAAGAACTGGCGGTTCAGCCAACTGCTTCTTCAAGTCTTCAAACGCCGCATCAGCAGCCTCGCTCCAGTCAAAATTGTCTGTCTTCTTCAACAACTGGTACAGAGGGATCGCCTTCTCTCCCAACCTGCGGATAAACCGGCTCAAGGCCGCAATACGACCCGCGAGATGTTGAACATCATTAATACATGCCGGTTTAGCCAGAGACGTGATAGCCTTGATCTTTTCCGGATTAGCCTCAATGCCTCGATTGGACACTAGAAAACCCAAGAGCTTGCCAGCCGCTACACCAAAGACACACTTAGCTGGATTGAGCATCATTTTATAAACTCGCAGATTATCAAAGGTTTCTTGCAAATCAGGGATGAGCGCCTCTTCTTTCCTGGACTTGACCACAATATCATCCACATAAGCATGAACGTTGCGCCCAATTTGAGTATGAAGACAATTATGCACACAACGTTGATAAGTTGCCTGGGCACTCTTGAGCCCAAAGGGCATAGATACATAGAAGAAGGCTCCAAAGGGAGTAATGAAAGCTGTCTTCTCCTAGTCCTTAACTGCCATCTTGATCTGATGATAACCAGAATAAGCATCCAGAAAACTCAAACGCTCACAACCCGCCGTAGCATCAATGATTTGATGAATACGAGGGAGGGCAAAGGGATCAGCCGGGCATGCTTTGTTCAAATCTGTGTAATCCACACAGATACGCCAAGTGCCGTTTTTCTTAAGTACCGGGACCGGATTAGCCAACCACTCTGGGTGAAATACTTCCACGATAAACCTTGGTGCCAGGAGCCGGGCTACCTCTTCTCCAATGGCCTTGCGCCATTCCTCATTAAAGCGGCAAAGAAACTGTTTGACCGGTTTGAACTTCGGATCAATATTAAAAGTGTGCTCAGCGAGTTCCTTGGTACACCTAGCATGTCAGAAGGTTTCCATGCAAAGATGTCCCGGTTCTCACGGATGAACTCGATGAGCGCGCTTTCCTATTTGGGATCCAAGTTAACGCTGATGCTGAACTGCTTGGATGAATCGCCAGGAACAAAGTCAACCAATTTGGTTTCATCAGCCGATTTAAACTTCAAAGCCGGATCATGCTCTGTGGTGGGCTTCTTTAAAGAAGTCATGTCTGCCGGATCAACATTGTCCTGATAAAACTTCAACTCTTTCGTTGCACAAACCGATTCAGTGTAGGCCGCATCACCTTCCTCACACTCTAGAGCAATCTTACGGCTACCATGAACCGTGATGGTTCCTTTGTGACCCAGCATCTTGAGCTGCAGATAAACATAACACAGCCTCGCCATGAATTTAGTGTAAACCGGCCGTCCAAATAAAGCGTGGTACGGACTTCTGATCTTGACCACTTCAAAGGTCAGCGTCTTGGACCTTGAATCACGATCATCTCCTAAAACCACCTCCAGAGCTATCTTACCAACTAGGTAAGCCGATTTACCAGGCACCACTCCGTGAAAAATGGTGTTTGACGGTCTAAGATTCTTATCTATCAACCCCATACGCTGGAAGGTTTCATAGTACAAGATATTGATACTGCTCCCTTCGTCCATGAGCACCTTGGTAAACTTATAACCTCCCACCTGAGGTGCAACCACCAAAGCTAGGTGACCTGGATTGTCAACTCGGGGCGGGTAATCCTCCCTGCTCCAGACAATAGGCTGCTCAGACCAACGTAGATAACGGGGCACCGCCGGTTCAACAGAGTTCACTGCCCTTTTATGGAGCTTCTGATCGCGCTTGCACAAGCTAGTAGTGAGGACATGATACTGTCCACCATTTAACTGCTTTGGGTTGCTTTGATAACCCGACTGCTGTTGATTCCCCTGATTACCCTGTTGATGGTTACCACCTTGGTTGTTCTGATTGCCCTAATTATTCTGAAACCCTGAGCTTGAACCGCCACCACCATAACCCGGCCCATGGAATCCTGGACCGGAACCACCAGATGGACCCATTGTTTCCATGGCCCGCCTGATTATGCTGCCCCTTTGAACCGGCATTCTTCTTTCCCTTCTCCTGTTTCTCTTCATCAGAATCAGGGTCTTTGGTATTATCAGAATGAGCATACTTAACCAGAGCCGCCATAAGTGTTCCCATATCACTGCAATGGCGCTTGAGTCATCCCAACTTCATCTTTAATGACTTAAACCAGCAATTGCCCTCCAATGTCACAATTGCTGTATCCGGATTGATGCGGCCGGATGAATGCAAAATTTCTAAAACCCGGCGTACCCAATGGGTTGTCGACTCCTTCTCTCCTTGGACACAAGCCGCCAGATCTACAATAGACATAAGTTGCTTGCATGTATCTTTGAAGTTTGCTATGAACTTGGCCTTCAGCTCATCCCATGAATTAATCGAGTTAGCAGGCAGGCTCTTCAGCCAGGTGCGAGCCATTCCTTCTAGCATCATGGTGAAGTATTTTGCACACGCCGCTTCATCCACATCTAGCATCTCCATTGCCATCTCATAACTCTCCACCCACGCCTCGGGGGGCTGATCAGTGGTATAGTTAGGCACCTTGCGTGGACCCTTGAAATCTTTGGGTAACCACACATTCCGGAGAGCCGGGATGAGACACGGTACTCCCCAGGAGCTGAAGGCAAGCCCAGTCCCTCGTTCTACAGACGCCACTGGCTGAACCAGGGCGGGTTGATGATGACCCGCATACTGTGCCGCTAAAGCGGCCTCCCTTCATGCTTTGCCATTATCCACCACGTCCTGAGCATTTCGACCGCCGTTCGCCGGATTAGCCCCTCGAGGGGCATCACAACGCCACGCGCTGCTTGACATGGCCGGCTCGTCCATGTGCCTGCTATAACTCTTGCTCGGACGGGGGGTTGAATGTATTCTGTCTCGGCTGTAGGAATAAGCCTGTTGCTGAACAACGGTGGTTTGAAGAAGATCCCTGGCTCGTCGAGTCTCAATCGCTGCTAATGAATCACCCTCCATCGGAATAGCCGCCAAACGTGATGCTGCCGCAATCATGTTATCCAAGAGGCTGGAAAAGTGACCCGGCGGTGTTGCTACATATTGCGGCAGGTTGTCCTTCCGTCGAGGCGGGTCCATCGTCCGTGGCTGATCCGGCACCGCCCCAGGTGCCTCGGTCCGGTTTACTCCTGCCAGATTGCTAGGCCCAGCTCCTGGTGTGCTGAAGAGATTCAGACCCTCGTAAATTTGCGTCAGTCGAGACCGGTACTTCCTTCTCATGACATCGTTTGATGCGTTCTGATCCAACGTAAGCCGGCAATTCTGTGCCTGGATTTCTTGTGATCGGGCATCTAAAGCGGCCCGATCTTCATCCATCCTGGCTTCCTCAGCTGCCAAGTCTGCTTTGGCCTGAGCTATCTGATCCCTTAGATTTGTGACATCCGCATTATGCTGAACTTGAGTCTCTGGAGTCATCGTGGCGGTCAACAATGCTGTCAAATCGTCCAGTAAACCGGCAAGAACTTGAGCCGGCCGGCGCACCGGGCCTCCTGCCGCGGCTACCGATCCGGAGACCATCGCTGCTGTAGATGAAGATTGCACGTTGGGCTGCGTACCAGCCATGAAGATCGCAACCCGGTTTGGCGGTTCAAGGGGACCCAGAATACTGTTGCCATCGGAGTATCCCTCAAACCGGCCATCGTACAGTTGGTATAACGACTCGGTTTCGCCAGTGGATGATTCATCATCTGAGTAGACGGCCTTCTCACCATCGGACACCGGTTCAGATTCCGCTCCATGGATGAATCCTAGGAACGCATGCTTCACGGCAGGCTGAACCCAGGCAGGACTTGCATGCTGAGCCGTCTCGACGAGGTCGGTGGAGATGTCCGGCTCAGGGCCCGGTTCACCGATCTTGCCAATGAAAACGTGAATCCCACCAAAGGGACCCGGTACCCATACTCAATTGAGCCGGCCTCAGGGCCCCATCCTGCATCGTCGATGTAGAGCTTGCCGCGACGACTCTTGGTCATCCGGCCAACCACATACCCCTGGAGTCCTTTAAAGCTGCCCTTCAAGAACTCGAAACCATCGTGCGATAGCCCCACGGTGGGTGCCAACTGTCGTGGAAATATCATGTCATATGTCCTAGAAGAAGGACTTAGTCGTGGAGCCATCGCGACGAGGTTATCCTAAAGGGGTTAAACCGGACAAGGGACACGAGAGTTTATACTAGTTCGGCCCCTTCGATGAAGGTAAAAGCCTACGTCTAGTTGTGATGGTATTATTGGGGTTTCGATGACTAGGGAGCAAATACGCTTTGCCTGAGTCTCGAGTTGTTGTCCGTTGTCCCTGAACCGCCGCCGGGTCGTCTCTTTATATACACAAGTTGACGCCCGGCCGGTTTACAGAGTCCCGAGGCCGACTCATACAGGTGTTCGGCTCGGTCTTTTCCTTTCCTTATCTTACAACACAAGTTATACAACTACGATGGATTACCACTACGGGCCCTAATCCGCCTCTGGCTATGGGCCTCTAAACTTTATCAGTAAAGCACCATCTTCTTGTCTTCATGGGCTTCAGCATAGCTGAGCGTGAACCGGCCCCTCCTGGGCGGTTTACACTCAGTGGTTATATCCTCAACAGGATCGCTGTGATCGGGCGTCTGCTCCGGACTATGTTTGGCGTGACCTGGCTCTTCCTGCTCCATCGCTGGGTCCATATGGTCGTTGTTGCCTTTGGAGTTGACTGGGTCAATTTTTCTAGCGCTGTTATCGCTATTTTTACTGTGGGTGGACTTAGAGCGGCGTCTGCACTGTCGTTTTGGCTTTTGTCCGGGGGTTTCATCCTCCGTTGTGTCCTTTTTGTCGCCACTGTCCTCCTTAGGCATGTCCACCATGTATATATCATATGATGATATGGCCGTCCAGCGCCCCGTGGGCGGTGGTTCCAAATCGCCCCCTGCGTCGACATCCATACCGTCGGTGTCGTTGGAGTCGAAGTCAAGCATGTCTGTTACGTCATCGACCATGGCTATGAAGTGGGTGGTGGGTGGGCAACTAATTTTCTCGTCGCCTGCTTCCCACTCGAGCCGGACATAGTTCGGCCAAGAGTCCCCTGACAAAGCAAGAGACTTTAATGAATTCAGCATGTCACCAAAGGGCGAGTGCTGGAAGATATCCACAGTGGTGAACTCCATTACCGGAGCCCAACCAGATTCGGCGGGCTCGGGGGCGCGCGGTCTGGAATCGACGGCTGGACACAAGTCCGGCGGTCCAGTGACACAGACTTCCTTGGGGGTGGAGTCCGTGTTCGGCTCTACCACCGATGAGTATGCGGCCTTCGGGGCGGGGTCCATCCACCCATCCTCGGACGATGCGATCTGCCCCAGATTTAGGTCTGGAGCTCTTGCAGGTGCGATATCCCGAGTATTGTCTGACAGCAGGTTTAAGCCGTGATCGTCGTGACTATTCGGCGCTCCTGGCGTAGGCCCGAATCCGTCGAAGATCAAGTCTCCACAGATATCGGTCATGTAGTTCAAGTTTCTGAACTTGACCTGATGGCCAGGGGCATAGCTGTCGATCTGCTCCAGATGGCCAAGTGACTTGGCCTGTAGTGCGAAGCCGCCGAACACGAAGATCTATCCGGGGAGAAAAGTCTCACTCTCGACCGTGTTGTTGATGATTGAAGGAGCCATCGAGCCCTGCAGCGATGACACAGAGGAACTCTCAATGAAAGAACCAATGTCGGTGTCAAAACCGGCGGATCTCTGGTAGGGGGTCCCGAACTGTGCATCTAAGGCTAATGGTAATAGGAGGCAGGGGACACGATGTTTTACCCAGGTTCGGGCCCTCTCGATGGAGGTAATCCCCTACTTCCTGCTTGATTGATCTTGATGATATGAGTATTACAAGAGTTGATCTACCACGAGATCGTAGAGGCTAAACCCTAGAAGCTAGCCTATGATTCTGATTGTTCTTTTTCTACGGACTAAACCCAACGGTTTATATAGACACCGGAGGGGGCTAGGGTTACACAGAGTCAGTTACAAAGGAGATCTAACATCTGGATCACCAAGCTTGTCTTCCACGCAAAGGAGAGTCCCATCCGAACACGGGACGAAGTCTTGAGTCTTGTATCTTCACGGTCCAACAGTCCGGCCAAAGTATACAGTCCGGCTGTCCGGATACCCCCTTATCCAGGACTCCCTCAGCGGACGCTTGCAATAGGGTTTAATCATAAGTGGGATGCTTGTCCAAGTAAGGGCAGTACCCAAGCACCGGTCCACCCACATATCAAATTATCAAAGTACCAAACGCAAATCATATGAACGTGATGAAAACTAGCTTCACGATAATTCTCATGTGTCCTCGGGAGCTCCTTCCTCATTATAAGAAATTGTCCAGGCTTATCCTTTGCTACAAAAAGGATTGGGCCACCTTGCTACACTGTATTTACTTTATTTACTTGTTGCTCGTTACAATTTATCTTATCACAAGACTATCTATTACCTACAATTTCAGTGCTTGCAGAGAAAACCTTACTAAAAACCGCTTATCATTTCCTTCTGCTCCTCGTTGGGTTCGACATTCTTACTTATTGAAAGGACTACGATAGATCCCCTACACTTGTGGGTCATCAGAGAGATCCAGAGTTTTCTTGGACTCGCAGGATACTACCAGAGATTCATTGAGAATTCCTCTAAGATTGCGAAGCCCATGACAGAGTTGTTGAAGAAGGACCCCAACTTCAAATGGACTGAGGAATGTGAGGCCAATTTTCAGGAGTTGAAGAAACACTTGGTTACAGCTCCAGTGTTGATTCTGCCAGATCAACACAAGGATTATCAAGTGTATTGCGACGCTTCTCGTCGAGGACTTGGAGCAGTGCTTATGCAGGAGGGAAGAGTTGTTTCATATGCCTCACGACAGCTAAAACCCCATGAGTTGAATTATGCTACACATGATTTGGAGTTAGCAGTCGTAGTGCATGCATTGAAGACATGGAGACATTTTCTCATAGGAAACCACTTTGAGGTGTACACGGATCACAAGAGTTTGAAGTATATCTTCACGCAGAAGGAGTTGAATCTCAGGCAGAGGAGATGGTTGGAGCTCATTAAGGATTATGACATGAGGTTGCATTATCATCCCGGAAGGCTAACGTAGTAGCCGATGCGTTGAGCCGCAAGAGTCATGTCAATACACTCATGATCGGAGAGTTACCAAAGGAGTTAGCAGAGGATCTTCGTGAGCTATGTTTGGAAATAGTTCCAAGAGGCTATGTAGCAGCATTGGAGATTCAGTCCACTTTGATGGACAAAATTAGAGAAGCTCAGAGGACTGACAAAGAGATTGCTGAGATAAAGGAAAGGATGAGCAAAGGAAAGGCTAAAGGATTTCGTGAGGATGAACACGATACCTTATGGTTTGAGGACCGCGTATATGTGCCTAATGATCTAGAGATCGGGAAGTTGATTCTGCAAGAGGCCCATGATTCACCGTATTTGATTCACCTAGGAAATACCAAGATGTATCTGGATTTGAAGGACAGTGTAGCGACCCGACCTCAGACGGTCAAGCCTCTGTGTATCCGTGTGTCACGCCCAATATGCGATCCTATCCAAAAGGAACTCGAAGGTCCCACAAAGGATAGACCCGCATATTGAAACGCTTTTGCAAGGTGGATATCATTACATCAACATTACATAATAGATGGGGATACATACATAAGGCATACAATGACACACGAATACAACACCATCTTACATAAGAGCACCATCCGACTACGGATGAAACACAAACAGAAACTCAAACGACATCCACCCTGCTAGCCCAGGCTGCCGACCTGGAACCTATCCCCTGATCGAAGAAGCAGAAGAAGAACTCAACGCAAGCAAGCATCGCTCTCGCGTCATGATCATCGCATAACCCATGCCTGCAACTGTTGTTGTAGTAATCTGTGAGCCACGAGGACTCAGCAATCCCATTACCATGGGTATCAAGACTAGAAAAGCTAAATGGGAAAGGAAGGGGTAAAGTGGTGAGGTTGCAGCAGCGACTAAGCATGATATGGTGGCTAACATACGCAAATGAGAGCGAGGAGAGAAACAAAGGAACGGTCGTGAAGCTAGCAATGATCAAGAGGTGATCCTGAACTCCTACTTACGCCAAACATAACCCAAAAACCGTGTTCACTTCCCGGACTCCGCCGAGAAGAGACCATCACAGCTACACACGCAGTTGATGCGTTTTAATTCGGATCTGGTGTCAAGTTATCTACAACCAGACATTAACAAATTCCCATCTTCCACATAACCGCGGGCACGGCTCTCGACAGTTTATACCCTGCAGGGGTGTCCCAACTTAGCCCATCACAAGCTCTCGCGATCAACGAAGGAATAGACCTTCTCCTAGGAAGACCCGATCAGTTTCGACAATGGTAAAACAAGACCAGCAAAGCCGCCTGATGAGCCGACAATCCTGATAGGAGCTGCACATATCTCGTTCTCAGGGCAACACCGGATAAGTCAAGCTACGAGTAAAACCAGACTTCGAGTTTCCCCGAGGTGGCCCCGCAGGCTGCTTAGTTCGGACCAACACTTAGACAAACACTGGCCCGGGGGGGGGGGGGGGGGCTAAAATAAAGATGACCCTTGGGTTAATTACTCCCAAGGGAAAAGGTAGGTGGTGGTGAGGCAAATGGTAAAACCAAGGTTGGGCCTTGCTGGACAAGTTTTATTCAAAGCGAACTGTCAGGGGGGTCCCATAAATCACCCGACCGCGTTAGGAACGCAAAATCCGGGAACATAACACCGGTATGACGGAAACTAGGGCGGCAAGAGTGGAACAAAACACCAGGCATAAGCCCGAGCCTTCCACCCTTTACCAAGTGTATAGATGCATTAATAATATAAGAGATATTGTGATATCCCAACATAACCCTGTCCACCATGGAGCAATCTTCAACTTCACCTGCAACTAGCAACGCTATAAGAAGGGCTGAGCAAAGTGGTAACATAGCCAAGCAACGGTTTGCATAGGAAAGGTGTCAAAGGTTAGAGGTTCATGGCAATATGGGATGGCTTGATAAACAGGTAATAGGTAGCGCAGCATAGCGATAGAACGAGGCAACTAGCATAGCAATGATAGTAGTGAGATCCAGGGTAGCGGTCATCTTGCCTGAAATCCCGCAAGGAAGAAGAACGAGTCCATGAAGGAGATGAAGCCACGAAGACGAACCACACATAGACGAACGAATCCTCACGATCGCAACGAAACGGGAACTATCGAGAAGAAGCACACAACATGGTAAACACACCACACATGAACAAGACATGATGCACAAGAAGCATGATGCATGAAGGCTACATGAAGCTACTCATGGCAATAGATGATGCAAACAAGAACAACACATCAAGGCAAGTTTAAATGAGGCCGGGAACAACATATAACAATTCCGGTAAGTCCTCATATGCATATTTTGAAATTGGTCCAGAACTGAATAAACCTTATGTTCAAGTTGTTAAACAGCAAGTTAAAATGCACCAAGATGATCTACACGAGATTCTAGTCAAGTTACATATAAAGTTCATTAGATTCGGAGCTACGGCCTAGAAGATATGAGCAAAACAAGTTAAACATGGCATTGATGCAAAATGCATACAAACATCAATAAAACACCTCTAAACAAGGATGCAACATGATAATATGAAGCTACATGCAAAATCAAGCAAGTTTCATATAGAACACACTCAAAACGGAGCAACGGTTCAACGCACACACACTATACAAGTTATAGCAACAATCTGTCCATAACAGCAACTAGGCATATTGCAAGCATCAAAACAACAAGATACAACACCCCAACATAAGAACAAAAGGCATGGGCATGAAGTACAGGTAAAGCACTACAAAACATGAACACTGAGCTATCTCCAGAAATCACTAGAACATGCTCAAAAGGACATGGGAAGATTGCAAATAATAACAGTTTCAGACTTTAGCAGAAATAACATCAGGTTACAATGTTTAGAGCAAGCAAACAACATGTTACAGGAACTTAACATGGCAAACAAAGGCATGGCATGAATCTACTAATTGCATAGATCAAAAGTCCCTTACTGACCATAAGCCAAAAAGGATCGGAAAATATGATGGCACCCATGTAAACATGGCAAGTTATATTACAGATTCATACATGGCAGGAACAACAATAAGTAGGCATGTTGGTGAGCTTGAACCACTCACCACAGAGCAATACATGGCATGGCAAGGCAACCAACAGTACGAAGACATCTTTGTGAAGCCAAGCATGGCAAGATCAAGTTCATAGGGTTCATGGATCACTAGGAAAACACATGGAAACAACTGAACTTAATGTAAACAGGCTGACAACAACATTATGAAGCAACTTTAGAGCAAGATATGAACAATCTACAGCAAGCTATAAATGCAACCAGGAGCATTTATGGTTAGGGCATAACATGTAGATCAAAACATGTTTATAGAACATCTCCAGATTATGCACGAAATGACTTGTAGAAGCATGTTAACATAGCAACAAAATATAACAGAATCTGCCTAGCAAAACAGTAACAGCAAGTACCCTCCTTAACAAGCTCGATACACTCAGCACACAACTCACAAAAATACATGGTTGACACCACTGGAAATATGGCATAGCATAGATCAAAACACATGTAGACATCAACCTCATAGGATGCACACATCAATCATGGCAAAAATGACAAATGAGCAAGTTATAACAGTTTCAGTAGATTAACATCAACATGCACTCTTCCAACAGCATGTCGGGCATCAAGATGAGCTCAAATGAAAATGATGCAATGGAATGAATTGAAGTACTCGTCGAGGCGAACAATTTTACATATTACACGCACAAAACGGAGCTACGGATGCAGAGATGTGATGCGATGAACATGGCATGATTATGCAAACATTTCGGGACTTAGTGGATTTCGGGGGTCAACCTCGGGTAGCACGGATTTTGATGCAGGTCGGAGCTCACCGGAGGAACTCGCCGGAATCCCGCCGGAGTTGGAGGAGACGGTGGCCGGAGCGCGGGAGAGGTCGGGGAGGCCGGGAGAGGACGGATCCGGGCCGGATCTCGCCGGATCCGGCCGGATCCCGGCAAGGGACGGCGAGGGGTGCGGGGAGGAGAGCCCCTCGAAGCTCGCTGGAGCTCGGAGCGAGGCCGGGCGCGGCACGGCGGGGAGGCGCCCGGGGCGGCGCCGGCGCCCATGGCGCGAGGCGGCAGCCGGGGAGAGGAAGCGCGGGCGGCGGAGGGTGGACGGAGGCGCGCGGGGCCTCGGGGGCGTCGCGGCTGCGGGTGGCGGCAGCCGCAGACGGGCATCGGCGGCGTGCGGTCGGGCGGGCGAGGCACCCGAGGCAGACGCGAGGCGGTGGAGGGCGGTGCCGGCGGCGGCGCAGCACGCCGGCGGCAGGGAAGCGGCGGCACTCGGGCGCGGGCCGGGGAGGCAGACGGCGGCGGGGGCGCGGGCTCGCGCGGGCCCTCCCTGGGCTTCGCGGGCCGCGGCGGCGGAGGACGGTGGCGCGCCACGTGTCAGATCCCGGTTCGCCGGCGGGCGGCCGCTGGACATGTCCGGGCAGCCGGGGAGATGCGTCCGGTGGCGCGCAGGGGAAGAGGCTAGGGTTAGGGGTGGTTTCATCCGCGAATTTCAGAGGGGGAGGTGTTTATATAGGTAGAGGGAGCTAGGAGAGTCCAAATGAGGAGCGGTTTTCGGCCACGCGATCGTGATCGAACGACCGAGAGCATGGAGGGGAGTTTTCTGGGTTTTGGGCCACTTTGGAAGGGGTGTTGGGCTGCAACTCAAAGAGGGCTTTACGGTTACCCGGTTAACCGTTGGAGTATCAAACGACCTCCAAATGGCACGAAACTTGACAGGCGGTCTACCGGTGCTATACCAAGGCCGCTTGGCAAACCTCGGGCCATTCCGAGAACGTTTAACACCCGCTCACAACAGGAGAGAAGAAGGGGACGTCGGAGGACATAGGAGTGCCGGATTGCAAAACGGACAACGGGGAAAATGCTCGGATGCATGAGACGAACATGTGTGCAAAATGAGATGCACATGATGACACGATATGAAATGCATATAATGACATGGCAAAGTGCAACACGCAAGCAAATGACATGGCAACGGCGGCGAATAACTGGAGGACACCTGGCGCATCGAATCCGGGGCGTTACAACACTCCTCCACTAACAAGAGATCTCGTCCCGAGATCTTAGGACCGAGACGGAAGGGAAAAGGGATGAGGTGAAACAAGAACTCAAGAGAAGAAGCAAAGAATCAAGAGCACTCGAGAAGAAGAGAGGAACGAGGAGAATGACGACAAGAAACACCACCGAAATTACTGAGATACTCCGGGAGAATGAAAAGCGAAGGGGTTGAGCCAACAATGAAATGATTTGAAAGAGATCTTGGAGAAGGCATGTGACTGATGGAATCCATTCTTACGTCACACTTGAAAAGAATTGAGAATAACTCCGGGGGAATTAGAAGAGTCAGGTAAGATCCTGGGAAAAGACCTGTGGGTTAGGGCCCACTGAAGAGATAACACCGTTGAAAAGGATTGTTGAAAAGATAAATGATACACCAGAACAATTGAAATATTTGTATGAGGTGACAACCTCGAATTAATTGGAACACAGACGAATCTCCTAAGATGTCTTGAACACTCCGGAAGGATAAACTAGCAAGAGGCGAACGAGCAAAGAAAACACTTGATCCCAGGAAAAGAATATGATCAACCCGAAAAACTTGAATTGAGTCCACCGGAAAGAAAAGAGATGAAGAATGACGACGAGACGAGAAATCACCGGTTGAAATAATTGAGGGAGGACTGAAGAGACTCCACACGAATGAAATTGATGGTCGAAAAAGACTCAAACTCCGGGAAGGAGAGGGTGGGAGGGCGGGAAAACAAAGGCAACTGGAAGGGAGAACCGACGAATATCTTGAAGAGAAAAACACCGGTTGAAATCATTGAGGAAAGAAGGCAAAGACTTCGCACGAGTAGGATGGATAATCGATTACGGACTCCGGATTCGAGACGAAAAAAGGGTGGGTGGGTGGGAAAAGAAAACAACTGAGGATTGAACTCAAAGATGAAGAGGCTCGAGTCAACTTGACGAGAAATGCACTGGATAAAAAGAGCTGAGGACCAACGATCGGAAAAACAACTGCGTGAACCTAAAGAAAAATTTGAACGGGAAGAGGAGTAGTTCAAAACACCTACGTCAAGATTCCTCACCAGAGCGACAAAGGGGCTGAGGAGTAAAAAGAATTCCTACTCTCCAATATAACTAGACTCAGAAAAAAGTTTTTTCTTCTAGACTCAACAACGGCCAAACTACACGATCAATCAAGGGGCTCCTAGGGTCGGTCGAGGCTCTGATACCAACTTGTCACGCCCAATATGCGACCCTATCCAAAAGGAACTCGAAGGTCCCACCAAGGATAGACCCGCATATTGAAACGCTTTTGCAAGGTGGATATCATTACATCAACATTACATAATAGATGGGGATACATACATAAGGCATACAATGACACACGAATACAACATCATCTTACATAAGAGCACCATCCGACTACGGATGAAACACGAACAGAAACTCAAACGACATCCACCCTGCTAGCCCAGGCTGCCGACCTAGAACCTATCCCCTGATCGAAGAAGCAGAAGAAGAACTCAACGCAAGCAAGCATCGCTCTCACGTCATGATCATTGCATAACCTGTACCTGCAACTGTTGTTGTAGTAATCTGTGAGCCACGAGGACTCAGCAACCCCATTACCATGGGTATCAAGACTAGCAAAGCTAAACGGGAAAGGAAGGGGTAAAGTGGTGAGGTTGCAGCAGCGACTAGGCATGATATGGTGGCTAACATACGCAAATGAGAGCGAGGAGAGAAACAAAGGAACGGTCGTGAAGCTAGCAATGATCAAGAGGTGATCTTGAACTCCTACTTACGCCAAACATAACCCAGAAAACGTGTTCACTTCCCGGACTCCGCCGAGAAGAGACCATCATGGCTACACACGCGGTTGATGCGTTTTAATTCGGATCTGGTGTCAAGTTATCTACAACCGGACATTAACAAATTCCCATCTGCCACATAACCGCGGGCACGGCTCTCGAAAGTTTATACCCTGCAGGGGTGTCCCAACTTAGCCCATGACAAGCTCTCGCGATCAACGAAGGAATAGACCTTCTCCCAGGAAGACCCGATCAGTCTCGGAATCCCGGTTTACAAGACATTTCGACAATGGTAAAACAAGACCAGCAAAGCCGCCCGATGCGCCGAAAATCCTGATAGGAGCTGCACATATCTCGTTCTCAGGGCAACACCGGATAAGTCAAGCTACGAGTAAAACCAGACTTCGAGTTTCCCCGAGGTGGCCCCGCAGGCTGCTCAGTTCGGACCAACACTTAGACAAGCACTGGCCCGGGGGGGCTAAAATAAAGATGACCCTTGGGTTAATTACTCCCAAGGGAAAAGGTAGGTGGTGGTGAGGCAAATGGTAAAACCAAGGTTGGGCCTTGCTGGACAAGTTTTATTCAAAGCGAACTGTCAGGGGGGTCCCATAAATCACCCGACCGCGTTAGGAACGCAAAATCCGGGAACATAACACCGGTATGACGGAAACTAGGGCAGCAAGAGTGGAACAAAACACCGGGCATAAGGCCGAGCCTTCCACCCTTTACCAAGTGTATAGATGCATTAATAATATAAGAGATATTGTGATATCCCAACATAACCCTGTCCACCATGGAGCAATCTTCAACTTCACCTGCAACTAGCAACGCTATAAGAAGGGCTGAGCAAAGCGGTAACATAGCCAAGCAACGGTTTGCAGAGGAAAGGTGTCAAATGTTAGAGGTTCATGGCAATATGGGATGGCTAGATAAACAGGTAATAGGTAGCGCAGCATAGCGATAGAACGAAGCAACTAGCATAGCAATGATAGTAGTGAGATCCAGGGTAGCGGTCATCTTCCTAAAATCCCGCAAGGAAGAAGAACGAGTCCATGAAGGAGATGAAGCCACGAAGACGAACCACACATAGACGAACGAATCCTCACGATCGCAACGAAACGGGAACTATCAAGAAGAAGCACACAACATGGTAAACACACCACACATGAACAAGACATGATGCACAACAAGCATGATGCATGACAAGGCTACATGAAGCTACTCATGGCAACAGATGATGCAAACAAGAACAACACATCAAGGCAACTTTAAATGAGGCCGGGAACAACATATAACAATTCCGGTAAGTCCTCATATGCATATTTAGAAATTGGTCCAGAACTGAATAAACCTTATGTTCAAGTTGTTAAACAGCAAGTTAAAATGCACCAAGATGATCTACATGAGATTCTAGTCAAGTTACATATAAAGTTCATTAGATTCGGAGCTACGGCCTAGAAGATATGAGCAAAACAAGTTAAACATAGCATTGATGCAAAATGCATACAAACATCAAGCAAACACCTCTAAACAAGGATGCAACATGATAATATGAAGCTACATGCAAAATCAAGCAAGTTTCATATAGAACACACTCAAAACGGAGCAACGGTTCAACGCACACACACTATACAAGTTATAGCAACAATCTGTCCATAACAGCAACTAGGCATATTGCAAGCATCAAAACAACAAGCTACAGCACCCCAACATAAGAACAAAAGGCATGGGCATGGAGTACAGGTAAAGCACTACAAAACATGAACACTGATCTATCTCCAGAAATCACTAGAACATGCTCAAAAGGACATGGGAAGATTGCAAATAATAACAGTTTCAGACTTTAGCAGAAATAACATCAGGTTGCAATGTTTAGAGCAAGCAAACAACATGTTATAGGAACTTAACATGGCAAACAAAGGCATGGCATGAATCTATTAATTGCATAGATCAAAAGTCCCTTACTGACCATAAGCCAAAAAGGATCAGAAAATATGATGGCACCCATGTAAACATGGCAAGTTATATTACAGATTCATACATGGCAGGAACAACAATAAGTAGGCATGTTGGTGAGCTTGAACCACTCACCACAGAGCAATACATGGCATGGCAAGGCAACCAACAGTAAGAAGACATGTTTGTGAAGCTAAGCATGGCAAGAGCAAGTTCATAGGGTTCATGGATCACTAGGAAAACACATGGAAACAACTGAACTTAATGTAAACAGGCTGACAGCAACATTATGAAGCAACTTTAGAGCAAGATATGAACAATCTACAGCAAGCTATAAATGCAACCAGGAGCATGTATGGTTAGGGTATAACATGTAGATCAAAACATGTTTTATAGAACATCTCCAGATTATGCACGAAATGACTTGTAGAAGCATGTTAACATAGCAACAAAATGTAACAGAATCTGCCTAGCAAAACAGTAACAGCAAGTACCCTCCTTAACAAGCTCGATACACTCAGCACACAACTCACAAAAATACATGTTTGGCACCACTGGAAAGATGGCATAGCATAGATCAAAACACATGTAGACATCAACCTCATAGGATGCACACATCAGTCATGGCAAAAATGACAAATGAGCAAGTTATAACAGTTTCAGCAGATTAACATCAACATGCACTCTTCCGACAGCATTTTGGGCATCAAGATGAGCTCAAATTAAAATGATGCAATGGAATGAAATGAAGTACTCGTCGAGACGAACAATTTGACATATTACAAGCATGAAATGGAGCTACGGATGCAGAGATGTGATGCGATGAACATGGCATGATTATGCAAACATTTTGGGACTTGGTGGATTTCGGGGGTCAACCTCGGGTAGCACGGATTTTGATGCAGGTCGGAGCTCGCCGGAGGAACTCGCCGGAATCCCGCCGGAGTTGGAGGAGACGGCGGCCGGAGCGCGGGAGTGGTCGGGGAGGCCGGGAGAGGACGGATCCGGGCTGGACCTCGCCGGATCCGGCCGGATCCCGGCAAGGGACGGCGAGGGGCGCGGGGAGGAGAGCCCCTCGGAGCTCGCCGGAGCTCGGAGCGAGGCCGGGCGCGGCATGGCGGGGAGGCGCCCGGGGCGGCGCCGGCGCCCATGGCGCGAGGCGGCGGCCGGGGAGAGGAGGCGCGGGCGGCGGAGGGTGGACGGAGGCGCGCGGGCCTCGGGGGCGTTGCGGCTGCGGGCGGCGGCGGCCGCAGACGGGCATCGGCGGCGTGCGGCCGGGCGGGCGAGTTGCCCGGGGCAGACGCGAGGCGGCGGAGGGCGGTGCCGGCGGCGGCGCAGCACGCCGGCGGCAGGGAAGCGGCGGTGCTCGGGCGCGGGCCGGGGAGGCAGACGGCAGCGGGGGCGCGGGCTCGCGCGGGCCCTCCCTGGGCTCCGTGGGCCGCTGCGGCGGAGGACGGCGGCGCGCCACGTGTCAGATCCCGGTTCGCCGGCAGGTGGCGGCTGGACATGTCCGGGCAGCCGGGGAGATGCGTCCGGCGGCGCGCAGGGGAAGAGGCTAGGGTTAGGGGTGGTTTCATCCGCGAATTTCGGAGGGGGAGGTGTTTATATAGGTAGAGGGAGCTAGGAGAGTCCAAATGAGGAGCGGTTTTCGGCCACGTGATCGTGATCGAACGAACGAGAGCATGGAGGGGAGTTTGCTGGGTTTTCGGCCACTTTGGAAGGGGTGTTGGGCTGCAACTCAAAGAGGGCTTTACAGTTACCCGGTTAGCCGTTGGAGTATCAAACGACCTCCAAATGGCACGAAACTTGACAGGCGGTCTACCGGTGCTATACCAAGGCCGCTTGGCAAACCTCGGGCCATTCCGAGAATGTTTAACACCCTCTCACAACAGGAGAGAAGAAGGGGATGCCGGAGGACATAGGAGTGCCGGATTGCAAAACGGACAACGGGGAAAATACTCGGATGCATGAGAAGAACATGTATGCAAAATGAGATGCACATGATGACATTATATGAAATGCATATGATGACATGGCAAAGTGCAACACGCAAGCAAATGACATGGCAACGACGGCGAATAACTGGAGGACACCTGGCGTATCGAATCCGGGGCGTTACACGGTGCCATCCCTGGATCAGTATGCTGGCACACACAGTACATCAATGTATATATCAAAGTGCAATCACATGTATAAATAACGTAAAACTGATATATACCTCGTAAGTCTCAGCGGAAACAATCAATCGGGTGTGGAGTCTCATCAACGCCGTAGGCAAGTTGAGTGTAGACTGTAACCCTGTACCGTACTCTTACTCGTCAGAAGAAATTATCTACAACATGATACGTTGCAGCCGTGTAGGTCAGTACATTGAATGTACCGGCAAAATCACAACATGAGAAAACAGATGATAAAACTATACTATATGCAATATGGCTTTGTGGCCTTGTGTCTGAGTTCTGTTTTGCATAGAAGCTGGTTTTATTTTCCCTACATCAAGAAAATATCAGGAGTCTATACTACGGAGTTTCCTATCATGACATTTTTCCGCCAACCGATGTCTCATAGCCCAAATCATCATAAGTTGCCCACAATTAAGTTATCAGTCCGATGTTGAGAGTTCCAAGATAGATCCAAGTCCAGAAGCTCAAGTTGTCCGTAACCGGGGACACGGCTAATCGATTAGGTTTAAACCCTCTACAGAGGTTTGTACACTTTACCCGCAAGATTCGATCCCTCTCTTTACGTTCTCGCACTTCAGGGTGTTTGAGAACAAGACGACCGAAACATGGTCTTCCGAAGAGTTGCCCTGACCACTGTCTGGTGCTTATCCAATCCTACCGTAGTTCTACATCTGATAGCATTGTCCCAGCCAGAGTCACAACTAAGGTCTACCAAGCCAGAGCCCATATTGACTTGCAGTTGCACAGGTAAGCTTCCGGGCATGAAGTATTCTTCCGTCTCTTTGAGTCTGGGTGAAGCTTTCTGCAAGATGTGATGGCGCTTCTCCATGCATCCCAGCCATCCACTAGTTTCTCCAGGGTGCCCGTCAACCGTCCTTCACCCAGTAGTGTGTATTGAATTCTTGTCTTGAATCTTGAAGTCTTGGCCTTGAAGATGCAGTCCTTGCATATGCCATCATGGAGTTGTCGTCATTGACGTAGAGTCCTCCTTCTTCACACCACTCTCGTGCACTCATACCAAACCCCGTCTACTATAGCGTAGCATTAAAATAAATAACGTCCCGAGCTTGGTAACAGGGTGACGGGTTCCTACCTCATGCATACTACTCAACTACAAGAATTCAATATCACTACTGGAGGGTTGTTGCAAAGATGCCACTGGATGCAATAAAAACATAGGTATGAAAGCATGGTCAAAGTGAACTTGCCTGGTAATACTTGATGAAGATAATAACGCTCTCAGAATAATGACTTGGTAGAACTATTCGTCACTCCGTTGAAAATCTATATAGTCAAACATAGCATTCATATAAGCAAACATACTAGCAAGCTATTCTAGCACTCATAATAAAACCAACAAATAAAATGCAAATCAACAAGGGACACTAAATAAAAACAAAGGAAAACTACACAAAAAAACTATTAAAGAAAACTCTAAGACATAACACAAAACAGTTTTGTCCTAAGTAAAACTTAACAACAATTAAAACACTAAACTAATAAATTAACAGAAAATACAAAGTAAAACAACTAAGTTAACAGAAGGTATTTTTCATAGAATTTTATTTGCAAAAAGAAACAAATAAAAAGCTTTTATGAAACACTAACTATGACCTAAACGAGTTTTCATACAAAACTAAGAAAAATAAATTTTTAAAATAAAAACAAAATTTTCTTTTGTTGAATATCAGAAACAAAATAAATTTTTCAAGAGTGTCAAAAATAAATAATTTAAAATTAATAAAAACAATAAAGAAAAGACTAAAACAAAACTATAACTAAAACAGTACTGTTTTGCCTAAAAGTCTAATTTAAAATAAACTAAAATAAATAACTATATGCTACTGGACAAACCAAACAATAACAAAACAGTAGCAAAAAGAATCAATCAAAAATATTTTATAAAACTCAAGATACGGCCAAAATAGTGATTTGAACAAATTTCATGAAAGACCAAATTTAAAATATTCAAATTTGGAAACTTAGTACACAAACAGAAACTTCAACAAATTTGTGACACAATGCAAAAAGAATCACTCAATTTGGATCTAAAACATAAAATTTATAGAATATCTAAGATTGAAACTTTTCTGTTTTAAAAACAGAAACGAAAATACAGAAGAAGAAAAAACAAACGGGAGCTATTGGGCCTACGGGTGTGCGATCTGTAACTACCAAACGATCGGGCGAAACTTAACAATACGTACACGTGCGTTTATTTTTCTATAGAATAAAACCGATCAGCTGGTTTGATCTGAACCGTACTAAACCGCTAAAAAAACCGATAACTAAAACCGATCTAATGAAAATAAAATGATCTACTAAACCGATCTAATCTACCACAACGTTTCGATCTAAAGAGAAAAAAATACACTAGCGAACAGAGGAGAGGGTTCGTGCTTACAGAGGGGAAACGGGCGAGGTAGAGAAGAAGAGGCTGGTGGGCGGCGGGGCTCTGGTCGGCGGCAGCGTCGGCGAGGATGTCCAGGTGATGCGGGGGTTCGGGGGCGTCCGCTTTTCTGTGTACGGTGAGGCGAGGGGATGTCGGGGACGGCGGAGACGATGAAGATAAGGCGGTGGAGCTCGGTGCTCCGATGGAGCGCGCGGAGTTGGGGGCGGCCTCTGTAGATGACGAAGGTGAACAAAAACATGTCAAAAAGATTTGTGGGCTCGGGCTAGGCCGATAGCTCAGGTTAGAGAGGTTGGGGATGCTCACCGGTGAAGAAAACGACGGTGAACGGCGGTGGCTGGGGCGAGATCGGAACGGAGATGGTGGCGGACGTGGGTGCTTTTTGCGAGGCTTTCTGAAGGGGATCGCGGGAGGACGGGTAGGGGGTACTTATAGGACATGTTACTTGGGCGAGGGGAAGACTTTAGCTTGGGTCTTAGCGAGGGCGCGGACGCGGCCGGTGTTGAACGAAACGAGATACGGGCATGGGAGTATCGGGAGGAAAGAGATAAGGCGGTGGGATCCAGCGGTCAGAAAATAGAAAAAAATGAGAGAGGGAGGGTTACGTGAGGGGAGGGGCTCGAGCGTGCGAGGGGGTCGAGCGTTGGGGTCGCGGCCTGCTCGGGCGCTTGTGGCTGGCCTGCTCGGGTGCTGGCTGGGCCGGTTGGCCTGGCCAGCTCGCTGAGGTTCTTTTTTTTGACAAAGGAAAAATAAATAAAAAATAGGGAGAATAAAAATACTTTTATATAGGACATATATATATCATAAAATTCATAAAAATAAAATCTAAAAGATGAACTATTTTTCAGAGGCGAAAATGAAACTTTATAAAAACATTTTTTTAGAAAATTCCAAATAAAACCAAATTTGAATTCAAACTTTTGGCATTATTTTCTTCTGACATTTTTGGAGTGTCATTTTAAGTCCTCTCATTCTTTTGAACAAGTATTTGTCAGGGATTTTTGAACTAAAATTCAAATGTCAATTTGAATCCAAATTCAAGCAAAACTCAAATGCCTATGAAATTTCCAAATGCCACTCAATTTCACACAATTAGTCACACAACAATCAAACAAACAATCATAAATATTTATTTAATATAACATTTCAAAATTTAGAATTTTGGGATGTTACAAACCTACCACACTTAAAATGAATCTCGTCCTCGAGATTCGAAGAGGCTAGAAAGGAAAAGGTTAGGGTTTGGGGGTCTTCCAGCAATTCCATTGATCAGAATGGTCTAGTGTGCTACCACACTTAAAAGCAAGGTTAGGTTTCCGACAGAACTCATGTACTCAATCCCTTTGGATTGACGGTGTCGGTCTTCTCATGTTATCTCGTATAACTCCTTCACTGATGCTCTCCCGGTAGGGGCATAACCATTTCCTCAAACACGTGTCCTTTCATCCTGGTGAGGTTCTTCCGAGACTGGGTCTCCTTAGCTGACAGGTCTATCGCCAATACTAAACAACTCTCTAAATCTCATGGTGGTCAACCAATACAGGCTTCTGCTGCGGGAAAATGGTCTGTGCTGAATCTCACCGTATAACCTACGATTGGCAACGGTTGCCTATACAGGGTTCCATCGTCCTACGATTCTAAGGTTTTTTGGCTTGTCATATCGACACTTATCTAGGGTTTTCAGGGCTCTCTGATTTTCCATCAACTTATGATAGTTCATGATAGAAGTCTTCGGTATGGGGGACAATCCATCCCGTACTTCAACCATTACTTCATACGCTGAAGGTGAATCACGTATTCTATCATTTGGGCATCCTCACAAGCATTGCAGAATTTTTCTTGTCCTCGAACAGGGTTCAGGTAAATCCATTGGTTCTGCAAGCTGGGCAAGACATCTATCGTTTCTTCACCACTCTCGGGTTTTTGTGTAACCTCCTATGAAAAGTCCGCTGATGGAATCATAGTTTCTTCCAAATTTCTTCCTTCATCAAGGTTATGTCTGTTCCTGTTCAAATCCTGGGCATGTGGGTTATGGCCTACTTCAACACTAGTACAACTTTAACTCATCCTTGGAGTAACTCTCTTGTTCCATATTACACCTCCTTTAAATCCAATAGTACTCCGTTTCTTCAGAACTATGGTATCAAAAGCAAAACTCCAAATTATTTTTTTATTCGAACTCCAGTATGGGGAATATATTTTCCTATCCATTGGTCTAGCGTTCTTCACAGGGTGAGGGAGTCCTGGATTAGGGGGTATCTGGACAGCCGGACTATGTACAGCGTCCGGACTATTGAAGCGTGAAGATACAAAACTCAAGACTTCGGCCCGTGTCCGGATGGTACTCTCCTTTACATGGAAGGCAAGCTTGGTGATCCAGATATTGTGTTTCCTTTCTTGTAACCGACTCCATGTAAACCCTATCCCTCTCCGGTGTCTATATAAACCGGAGAGGTTGGTCCTTAGAAGGCCGATCACAATTACAATCATACCATCATAGGCTAGCTCTTAGGGTTTAGCCTCTACGATCTCGTGGTAGATCTACTCTTGTACTACCCATATCATCAATATTAATCAAGCAAGAAGTAGGGTTTTACCTCCATCGAGAGGGCCCGAACCTGGGTAAACATCTCTGTCCCTCGCTTCCTGTTACCATCAGCCTCGACGCATAGATTGGGACCCCCAACCCGAGATCCGCCGGTTTTGACACCGACATTGGTGCTTTCATTGAGAGTTCCTTTGTGATGTCCGCGAGGCTCGATGGCTCCTTCAATCATCGTCAACGACACGGTCCAGGGTGAGACTTTCCTTCCCGGACAGATTTTCGTGTTCGGCAGCTTCGCGCTGCGGGCCAATTCGCTTGGCCATCTGGAGCAGATCGATAGCTACGCCCGTGGCCATCAAATCAGGTTTGGAAGCCTGAACTACACGTCAGATATTCGCGGAGACTTGATCTCCGATGGATTCAGGCCTACGCCAGGAGCACCGAACAGTCACGATAAGCACGGCTTAGACCTGCTATCGGACAGCGCGGGGGATATCACCCCTGCGGTAGCCCCGGACTCAAATCCGGAGCAAGCCACGTTGCCCAAGGATGGAGGGCTGGACCCCCGCCCCGCAGGTCGTACCCTCATCGGCAATGGAGCCGAACATAGGCCTCACTTCCGAGGAAGCCTGTGACTACGGGCCCCCGGATTTGTATCCGGATGCAGGTCCCAGTCCGCGCATTCCCGAGCCCGCCGAGCCGAGTTGGGCTTCGGTAATGGAGTTCACCACAGCGGACATCTTTCAGCACTCGCCCTTTGGCGACATACTGAACTCTTTGAAGTCTCTCTCTCTGTCAGGAGGCTCTGGGCCGAACTATGTCCGGCTTGAGTGGGAAGCGGACGATGCCAAAATTTGTTGCCCACCCACCACCCACTTCATTTCCACAATCGATGAATTAACCGACATGCTTGACCTAGACTCCGGAGACATCGACGGTATGGACGAAGATGCAGGAGAATTACAGGAGCCACTGCTCATAGGGCGGTGGACGGCCACCTCCTCATACGATATATGCATGGTAGACACTCCGAAAGAGACCAGTGGCGACGAGGCAACAGAGGATAACCCCTCAGGAGGAAAAGCAAAGCACGGGCGTCTTCGACGCCGCTCCAAGCCCCACTACATCAACACCAATCACGGAGATGAAAGTATTCCAGAAGGTACCGAAGAGGAATACAAACCCGATCAGCCTACCTTCAAGCAGGCCGGACTAGCCACGGTGTGGTACCTGGAGAGGGAGAACCGCACACCCCCCTCCGAAGACAAGGAAAGCCTTGGCAATGATGCGTTCCACGTGCCTGAAGACCCAGTGGAACAGGTTCGCTTCAAGCGACGGCTTATGGCCACGGCAAGGAGCCTGCAAAGGAAGCAAGAGCAGCTCAAAGCTGACCAATGTTTGCTAGTGGAAAGGTGGACCAAAATCCTGGCCACCGAAAAGTATGGATTCGACCACCCCAACAAAGGGCATACCGGGCACAACTGGCTACCTCAACTCAAGCAGGAAAACCACAGGCACACACCCAGGCGCTCACACATCACTACGGTCCAAGACAACAAGAAGTATTCACGAAGAGGCATCCTCAAGCCTCGGCACAATGGTCATAAACTTCAAGACAGGGAAACTGCTAACAGGTCCAGCAACCCTCAGTCCGGTAAACGGACAAAGAACAGCTCAAGCCTACTCGATCAAAGCCACACACTCGATCAACCGTGTGAAATCCACGGTACTCCTAGAAGGACGGCAAAGCATACCAATAGAGAATGTCGGATCCTCAAAACAAAGTGGCTGGTTGTGCGCCGGAAGCAACAAGGGGAGGCGTCTTGTCAAGAACCCCCCCCCCCCAGAGCATAAAAGTATGACCGATCGGCCACGATCAAATCAACCATAGCAAGTCCATTGCGGTAACCCCAGACCTAGTAGTCCGGGGGGCTCCATAATACACAAAGCCCACATGGGTATAAAGCCACGACTAACATCTCCTAAAAGATGTAAATGCGCAAAGGCCAAGTTTTATTGGCCCACCACTCTAAAGGTTGTCTTCGAATCACCGAAAAATGCCACGCCAAAGAATAAATCTTCGGCACCTTCCCACCATGCGGTAGTTTACCGTATGCCAACGGGATAAACCACGCTGACTAGATTCCACGTGGTAAATCACTCAGGCCAACTAATCCGGACACCCATTGAGGAGTCCGCATTACCCCACGGTTTAACGGCTGGACCCACCGGGGTCCAATCAAGGAACCTTGGACCAACCACAAGAGGACGCCCAGCCGCCTTCAAACATTTGCCTTTACAAACTGACGATTGACGCAGAACAGGATTGGTGGCACGGAATCAGCACCGGACACACAATGGAAGGAATGTGCGGGTAGAAGGCAGTTCGGATTCACTCTCGATCTACTCACAACCCCCTCTAGTCCGGCCACCACAGGTTCCGCCAAATAACACCTCCTTTCATACATTATACTAATATGCATAGACATATCGTCCAACTACAATGCGTAGAGTTAAATAAGATTTACCGGCCGTCGCTTATCGCCGATGCCTCTTTGCCGACAATGACAAGCACGCTTTGCGTTCGCCCGGTTACACCAGGGACTTCACAGTATGGCAATAAAATCCGACCACCTTTTCGATCGCTCGGCACCGCGAACTTTTAGCACTATATGCATCAGCTCTGAATCATCTCTTGGGTCATTGGTTGGGTTTGCCCTGCTCCCATGTTTTGGTACCTTATGTTCCGTTCTGTCGGCTAAGGTAGCGCTGGGAGAACTACTGCGATTGTGTCCCGGTTTAGCCGGACGAGCAGCTCAGTAGAGAAAGCCGAAAACCGACCGTCATGATGAAGTGAGAGCTGGTCAGCTGTTCGAGAGGTTGTAAAATCCTTAAAGATTTATTGCGCACAATGCCATTATCAATGCAGAGTGCGACGGATCGGTCTTCTGATCAGGCGCCAATAGAGCCCCTAGTTCAGCCTTCCAAACACTAGGGGCTGTGCCGACCATACTCGAATTCCTAAGGCTAAGTGAGAGTAATAAAGCCATATAGTCCGATTGCCTGGTTCGTGGAGAGAAGCACCTCCTTGAAAGGACCCAACTATGGGATAAAGAGCGTTCAGATATATCCCGAACACCCCAGTATTCTTTTACGAGGGGGCAGAAGCCCACGACTGGCCAACTCTCAGGATTTGCATATAATAAACAGCCACACAGGAAGAACATATGTTCAAACAAAACATGCAATGTATAATAAAAATGCCATGATCCCATATTACAAAAGCGGCACAAATGCCCTCGGGGAAATATAATGTCTTTGGCACACTTATCCGCTGCAAGGCGGGCCCCTTTCATCACACCTTCATAGTACAGCTCGGGCTTACGGTGCTCCTTACCCTCCGGCGGCCCCTCAGTCATCAGCCTCTCCGCATCAAGCTTCCCCCAATGCACTTTTGCACGGGCAAATGCCATGCGCGCGCCTTCTATACAGACTGATCGCTTGATAGCATCAAGCCGAGGACAAGCACCCACAATCCGCTTAACGACTCCGAAGTAACTACTTGGAATTGGCTCCGCAGGCCACAGCCGGACAACTAAGTCCTTCATGGCTAGTTCGGCCGCCTGGTGCAGTTCGACCAGCTGTTTCAGCTGATCAATAAAGGGCACCGGATAGTTCGGCGCCAAATACTGCGACCAGAAATCCCTCTCCGCAGACTTCTTCTCCTCGTTGTGGTAGAATTGGGCGGCATCGGATATGCTGCGAGGAAGATCTTCAAAAGCCCCTGGAAAAATAAGAATCCAGCTTGCCGCTTAGGATTCTTCCCATTATCACGTACAAGGGGCTAAGATTACAGAAGGCCTTACCAGCCGCAACTTTTCGGGCCTCCTGAATGTCCCATGCAGCACCTCGGGCTTCTTCCCGAGCACTTTCCGTGGCCTCGAGGGCTTGGGCGAGTTAGGATTCTTTCCCTATTAAACTCTGCTCCAAGTCCTTGTTTTTCTTCACAGCTTCCTGGAGCTCTCGCTCAGCTGTGATGACCCTGGCCTCGTGTTTCTCACGAAGCGCCTGTTCGGCCTCAGCCTTCTTGTTGACATCAGCCACAGCCTTCTTTAGTGCCTCATACTCGGCACTCGCTCCTAGAGCATACAATACAAATATTTATCATGATGCACAACTATTCGTTCGTGCCAACTTCAAGACAAATGTTTTCAACATACATTGCTTGTCTTCCAGTTGATTCTTCACACGGCCGAGTTCTTCCTCGGCCCGTGCAAGGCTATGCTTCAGTTCGGACACTTCTGCATTATAAGCGGCCGTCCTCTCCGCAGACACCTGTTTTCACATAAAGGGTATACGTCATTCACATAGGCTCCTACGATTGCAAAGGATTTGATCCCCTGCCCGGCTTTGTCTCCTCCGCCGGACAGTGCATCAGGGGCTACTACTCATATTATGACAAACCCTCAAAGGTTTCTTAGGAAACATAGCTCAAAGGCCTTTATAAGGCCAAAGCACTCTCGGTGGACTGAATCTTCTCAACCACCGCGCCCATGAGAGTGCGGTGCTCATCGATGATGGATGCGTTGTTTAACGCCATCGATAGACCGTTGGGCAGCTCTGCTTGAATAGAGGACGCTGGCGGGGTAGGAAGGGCTCCCACCACCGAAGGTGGCTGTTCGCTCGACTCTGGAACCTTAGAGGTCCCGGGGGCCTTATCCGCCCCCGTGTGTCCGGCGACGGGGACACGTCCTCCCTGGGACGGGTCCTGTCGGGATGACACCTCAGCGTCGCGCCTGGACTTTGGGGAAGGGGCCTGCGGAGGCGTCTCACTCGCCAAGGCGTCTGAGCCCAGTGAATCCTTCGATGAGGACTGTGCGGCGCGAGACCTCGCTAGGCTGTGCAAAATACGGCAACGGTTCAAGCCAATAAACTCAACAACAGTCCCGGACACATACGCGTGTTCGGATTCTGTATACTTACGACTTCCCCAGGGGCTGGCCCCTGGGATCCCTCTCTGGGCTGCTGTCGGCAGCCGTGGTGGATGTCTCCAAGAGGGAACCTCTCCCTCTCTTGGGCGATTCGGCCTCCAGGGACGGGGAAGCTGCACGCTTCCTCCCACCTTCAGAGTGAGGCCCATCCTCCTCTGCTTCTTCCTCTTCGCCTTCTGAAGAAGGAGCGTCGCTTGAGTCTTCGGATTTTGCATCCGAAGCCTCGTGACGACAGAGGCCACTCCAGGTCTTCTTGACCTTCTTGGAGGCCTCCTTCTTTGGCGCCTCGTAAGGCGCAGGGACCAACATCTTCGATAGAAGGGGTCCGACCGGTTCCTCCGGCAGCGGGGCCGGACAATATATCCGCTCCACTTTCTTTATCCATCCCTGAGGTCACAATGAAACACGATTAAGATGTCTCCCTTAGGACATGCCAGCTGAAGCATGAGTGAACAGAGCGCAGCTATAACTTACCGAGCTTGCGGGATGAGATAATTGATACCCGCGGTCCTCGGTGGGGCTCGGCCATGATTTGTCGGGCTTGAAGAGCACCTTCCAGATATCCTTGTGGGAGGAATCATAAAGCCCCTGAAGGGTTTGGTGCTCGGTTGGGTCGAACTCCCAAAGAGTGCAAGCTCGGCGCTGGCAGGGGAGAACTAGGCGAACTAGCATCACCTGGACTACGTCGACGAGTTTGACGTCCCTGTCAACCATGCTCTGAACACGCATCTGGAGCAATGAAAGCTCGTCGGGCAAAGACCAGTTCGGGCCCTTCTTGGGCTAGGACGTGAGCCGCAGTGGAGCTCTGGATCTAAACTCTGGGGCTGCCGCCCACTTTTTACCGCGTGGTTCGGTGATATAGAACCACTGCTCCTGCCACTCCTTGATGGAGTCATTGAAAGCACCCTTCATCCAAGCGGCCTTGGGCATCTTGCTTACCATGGCGCTGCCGCACTCGGCGTGTTCGCCACCCACCACCTTGGGTTTTACATTGAAAATCTTCAGCCACAGGCCGAAGTGAGGTGGGGTCCGGAGAAAGGCCTCACACACAACGATGAACGTCGAGATATTGAGGAAGGAATTGGGGGAAAGATCGTGAAAATCGATCCTGTAGTAATACATGACTCCGCGAACAAATGGGTGAAGGGGAAACCGAGCCCATGGACAAAATGGGAAGGAACACGACTCTCTCATGAGGTTCCGGAGTGGGGACGACCTGTCCCGCCAGTGGGAGACGGTGGCTGATCTTCTGGGCCAGATACCCGGCTCCTCGTAGCTTCTTGATGTCCTTCTCCTGGACGGTTGAGGCCATCCATCTGCCTCCTGCTCCAGATCTGGACATCTTTGGAAGACCTCTCTTTGATGGAGAAAAAGAATGCTTGGGCGCTAGGGCTCGGGCAGGGGGGAATGAGCTAACGGGAGGAGAAGGCATGGGTAAAGAGAAAGGGGGCCTTGCCTCTTTATAAGGGTGGTAAAAGTTTTTTTGCATCCCCACTTGCCTGGTGAAGCCCGTCCGCCTCCCACTCGCCGCGATTAGTGGTGCGGTTGGGTTACCCACGCCCGTATTGATAAGAATCCCGTGATAAGGGGACACGATCTCTGCATTGGCAAGACATGCCAAATAAACCGCCTCGCAATATGCGCTGTAGCTGGTTGCGGGAAAACAGTTCGAATAATGATCCGACCGTAACAATATGTCACGTCATTAGAAAAAGTTGTCAGCAGATTGCATTTGTGAAATATCATTCTCTTTACGGTGGCATGTGAAGACCATTTTGTGGATCCGGACATGATTCAAGTGTTTGATAATTACTTCGGAGTATTCGGAGGAGGAACCTGCCTTGCAATGCCGAAGACAATATTGCGCGCCAGACTCATCGTCATTGAAGCCTGGTTCAGGGGCTACTGAGGGAGTCCTGGATTAGGGGGTATCCGGACAACTGGACTGTGTACAGCGTCTGGACTATTGAAGCGTGAAGATACAAGACTCAGACTTCGGCCCGTGTCGAGATGGGACTCTCCTTTGCATGGAAGGCAAGCTTGGCGATCTGGATATTGTGTTTCATTTCTTGTAACCGACTCCATGTAAACCCCAGCCCTCTTTGGTGTCTATATAAACCGGAGAGGTTGGTCCTTAGAAGGCCGATCACAATTACAATCATACCATCATAGGCTAGCTCTTAGGGTTTAGCCTCTACGATCTCGTGGTAGATCTACTCTTGTACTACCCATATCATCAATATTAATCAAGCAGGAAGTAGGGTTTTACCTCCATCGAGAGGGCCCGTACCTGGGTAAACATCTGTGTCCCTCGCTTCCTGTTACCATCAGCCTCCACACACAGATCGGGACCCCCTACCCGAGATCCGCCGGTTTTGACACCGACACAGGGTACTACCACCCTTAAATGAAATTCACAAATCCATCCATAGACCATATTTCTCATATCCTCGAAACTGGTCCAAAAATCTTTGTTCATAGAGTAAAAACTCACATAATATGAAATCATTACACATTAACTTTATTGATTTCATGAATTCATTAGAATCTTTGACCACCCATTACATAACTCAACTCATCGAACTTACGAAAAAAAACTGCTTTCTACCACTCTTATTATCCATATCAAAATTCCAACTACTCAACTCCAGCTTCCTTCTTGAAGGGAAATTCATCAGCATAATGTCCGGCTTCCTTGCAGCGAAAACAGATGACTTCCATCAAGTCTCAAGGCCTCTTGGTGATTATGTATGCTCCATGGGTTCTTGGCTTCCTCTCTGGACATTTATTAGCGTAATGACATCCTTGCACCTGTAACAAGTGATATGACTCAGGTCTTTTCTGCAGAAGTTGGGTTGTTCTAGGGATGCCCTCGTTTTCTTTTCCTGGATTTCTCCGTAATTATCAGATCTTCTATTTCCCGAGGGTCAAACTTCACTTCTGCTGTCGGGAAGTCTCCCAGATATTCATCTCTTTCCTTGGTGCAATACTAGGAATAATGTCCTTCTTCTCCACATGAATAGCAAGCGTTGGAGTAGAATCTGATTAGGCTTTCTCCATCGGGGTCTTCAACATCTTCCTTCATCATGGGTTCCTCTAAACTTTCCCTAAGTGCTTCTTTCTGCTGCTTGGTAATTTCTTGTACCTTGTGGTAAATGTGACATTGACCAGGGTAGTGTGTAGTTCCTTCACACAGGAAACAAGTAACTTTCCTAGTCATGCATTCTTCGGTTGGGTGATTCTCCTCACAATATGGGCATCCATCCTTGTGTTCCTCCTGGGTGTGTCCTATTTCTCCACATATCTTACACGCACAAGTTTGCTTCATTTTACTATCACCGGGCTTCTAGATAAAACGAGACCTCCATAGAATCGTCTTGAATTCTTCCCAAGCATTTGCTCCATTCTATCCTTGTATAGCTTGATGTATCTCTCGCCATCTTGCAGCACCTTGTGTGATCTGTCGTAGGGTGTATGGAACCATATACTCTCCTTCAATACAGTGGTCCTTCATGCGATCTTCCATGTTCCGTATCCACTGTGCTACCTCCGGCTGTGTCATCAATCTCGGAAATACACGTCCATCTTCATTCATCATCTATTGGGTCCAAGGTTTTGGGATGAGATACGAGAGATAGGGAGAAGGATGGAGGGATATACACACAATACAAATAATAGTTTTGAAGAAATGAGTTTATTTTGTGGCTGTCAAAAAAACATCAAACAAATGACAGCTCACAAATCGTCGCATCTAACGTAAGTATATAATAGGGGTTTGGTATTCAAAAGGTCAATAATTCCTCAGATTCTTCAAATTCTTCAGAGTCTTCAATGCTCAAGATTTTCCAATTTTTGATGCTTTTCCCATATGAAGGCCTTCTGCTGTTCTTCCGTAACGTACGTCTCTCAAGGTTGAAATAACTACAAGCCTACGAATATCGCATCTATCCAACCATTCATTAAACACAAAAGATAATAGCAACCAAACATTCATTTATTAAATCAATTCCACAGTATCGCCACCCACATAAGTTGGTATGGTCAGATACTTAAACCGAAAAAACATTCATCTTTATTTCTCTCATGGTGGGCTACTACTAAGCTAATTCATCGGGAACTTGGTCATTGTCCCTACTGGGGCTTCTTCTTTGTGGACTTGACCTCCTCCATTTCTTCTGCTAGATTTTCCCTGTTGACGCAGAGTTTCTTGTGACGACCTTGTATGTCCTGAAGTTGTTCCTTGAGCTTCTGGATTTCAACGTCCTTGGCATGAGCCATGGTCCCGCTGCTTTTCAGTTCCTGATGCATTCTCAAGATCTCAAGTTCTCCTCCTCTAGCTTGTCTACCTTCAGTCTCTGAGTCTCGACCTATTCTCGTAGTGCTTCATTGTCAAACAGGGCTTCTAGGAGGTCCATCTGAAGATTCTTGATGTATTGTTCTAGATCCTGATTATACACTAACAGTGGGGAGAACTTCATCTTCTGCTCTTCCGCTAGGGCAATAGTTGCTCCATCAAATTTCTGCCATCCAATCTTTCCAAAGGAGTATGGGTTTAGTGCAGCACGATGACGATAGCATAAGCGTGCAATAGCATCATGGACGGCCGTGCTGATGCCCATATCAAAGTCACCATTTATAGTTCCGAAGCTGATGTCTGCAGTCTTGGGGTCTTCTTTACGGCCAAAAACTTGCATCTTGAATCCCCATGATCTAGACGTCCTCTTAGTTGTCTTGATCTCAGGTATCGGTAGCTTCAGGTGCCTGACTAGCTCCACAAGGAAGGGGCCTCCAAGAACCTTCTCGTAGTGTTCTCTTTTGTTCAGAACATAGCTCTCCATCTATAGTTTGAAATAAGGAAGGTTCAGTAAAATAAATCAGGTGTTACGAGTAGTACAAAACTAAGGTCATTCTCATTTGGGTCTTCATATTACTAATCCATTTCCTAGGGTCACGTCCTACAGTCAACATGTGCTCTGATACCATATCTGTAGCGACCCAACCTTAGACGGTCAAGCCTCTGTGTATCCGAGCCATCCCTGGATCAGTATGCTGGCACACACAATACATCAATGTATATATCAAAGTGCAATCACATCTATAAATAATGTAAAACTGATATATACCTCATAAGTCTCAGCTCAAACAATCAATCAGGTGTGGAGTCCCATCAACGCCATTGGCAAGTTGAGTGTAGACCATAACCCTGTACCGTGCTCTTACTCGTCGGAAGGAAGTATCTGCAACATGATACGTTGGAGCCGTGTAGGTCAGTACATCGAATGTACCGGCAAAATCACAACATGAGAAAACAAATGATAAAACTATACTATATGCAATATGGCTTTGTGGCCTTGTGTCTGAGTTTTGTTTTGCATAAAAGCTAGTTTTATTTTCCCTACATCATAAAAATATCAGGAGTCTATACTACGGAGTTTCCTATCATGACATGGTTCCGCCAACCGATGTCTCATAACCCAAATCATCATAAGTTGCCCACAATTAAGTTATCAGTCCGGTGTTGAGATTTCCGAGATAGATCCAAGTCCAGAAGCTCAAGTTGTCCGTAACCAGGGACACGGCTAATCGATTAGGTTTAAACCCTCTGCAGAGGTTTGTACACTTTACCCGCAAGATTCGATCCCTCTCTTTATGTTCTCGCACTTCAGGGTGTTTGAGAACAAGACAACCGAAACATGGTCTTCCGAAGAGTTCCCCTGACCATTGCCCGGTGCTCATTCAATCCTACCGTAGTTCTACATCTGCTAGCACCGTCCCAGCGAGAGTCACAACTAAGGTCAACCAAGCCAGAGCCCATAGTGACATGCGGTTGCATAGGTAAGCTTTCGGGCATGAAGTATTCTTCCGTCTCTTTGAGTCTGGGTGAAGCTTTCCGCAAGATGTCATGGCGCTTCTCCATGCATCCCGGCATCCACTGGTTTCTCCAGGGTGCCCGTCAACCGTCCTTCACCCTGTAGTGTGTATTGAATTCTTGTCTCGAGTCTTGAAGTCTTGGCCTTGAAGATGCAGTCCTTGCATATGCCATCATGGAGTTGTCGTCATTGACATAGAGTCCTCCTTCTTCACACCACTCTCTTGCACTAATACCAAACCCCGTCTACTATGGCGTAGCATTAAAATAAATAACGTCTCGGGCTTGGTAACAGGGTGATGGGTTCCTACCTCATGCATACTACTCAACTACAAGAATTCAATATCACTACTGGAGGGTTGTTGCAAAGATGCCGCTGAATGCAATAAAAACATAGGTATGAAAGCATGGTCAAAGTGAACTTGCCGGTAATACTTGATGAAGATAATAACACTCTTAGAATAATGACTTGGTAGAACTATTTGTCACTCCGTTGAAAATCTATATAGTCAAACATAGCATTCATATAAGTAAACATACTAGCAAGCAATTCTAGCACTCATAATAAAACCAACAAATAAAATGCAAATCAACAAGGGACACCAAATAAGAACAAAGGAAAACTACACAACAAAACTACTAAAGAAAACTCTAAGACATAACACAAACCAGTTTTGTCCTAAGTAAAACTTAACAACAATTAAAACACTAAACTAATAAATTAACAGAAAATACAAAGTAAAACAACTAAGTTAACAGAAGGTATTTTTCATAAAATTTTATTTGCAGAAAAAAACAAATAAAAAGCTTTTATGAAACACTAACTATGACCTAAACAAGTTCTCATACAAAACTAAGAAAAATAAATTTTTAAAATAACAACAAAATTTTCTTTTATTGACTATCATAAAAAAAAACTAAATTTTTCAAGAGTATCAAAAAGAAATAATTTAAAACTAATAAAAAACAATAAAGAAAAGACTAAAAAAACCATAACTAAAACAGTACTGTTTTGCCTAAAACTCTAATTTAAAATAAACTAAAATAAATAACTATATGCTACTGGATAAACCAAACAATAACAAAACAGTAGCAAAAAGAATCAATCAAAAATATTTTATAAAACTCAAGATACAGCCAAAATAGTGATTTGAACAAATTTCATCAAACTCAAATTTAAAATACTCAAATTTGGAAACTAAGTACACAAACATAAACTTCAACACATTTGTGACACAATGCAACAAGAATCACTCAATTTGGATCTAAAACATAAACGTTATAGAATATCTACGATTGAAACTTTTCTGTTTTAAAAACAGAAACGAAAATACAGAAAAAAACAAACGGGCGCTATTGGGCCTTAGGGGGGGGGGGGGGGGCGGCGGTGCGATCTGTAACTACCAAACGATTGGGCGAAACTTAACAATACGTACACGTGCGTTTATTTTTCTACAGAATAAAACCGATCAGTTGGTTTGATCTGAACCATACTAAACCGCTAAAAAACGTAACTAAAACTGATCTAATGAAAATTCAAAGATCTACTAAACCGATCTAATCTACCACAACGTTTCGATCTAAAGAGAAAAAAATATACTAGGGAACAGAGGAGAGGGTTCGTGCTTACAGAGAGGAAATGGGCGAGGCAGAGAAGAAGAGGCCGGTGGGCGGCGGGGCTCTGGTCGGCGGCAGCGTCGACGAGGATGTCCAGGTGATGCGGTGGTTCGGGGGCGTTCGATTTTCTGTGGACGGTGAGGCAAGGGGATGTCGGGGATGGCAGAGACGATGAAGACAACGCGGCGGGGCTCGGTGCTCCGATAGAGCGCGTGGAGTTGGGGGCGGCCTCTGTAGATGACGAAGGTGAACAAAAACATGTCAAAAAGATTTGTGGGCTCGGGCTAGGCCGATAGCTGAGGTTAGAGAGGTTGGGGATGCTCACCGGTGAAGAAAACGACGGTGAACGGCGGTGGCTGGGGCGAGATCGGAACGGAGATGGTGGCGGACGTGGGTGGTTTTTGCGAGGCTTTCTGAAGGGGATCGCGGGAGGACGGGTAGGGGGTACTTATAGGACATGTTACTTGGGCGAGGGGAAGACTTTAGCTTGGGTCTTAGCGAGGGCGCGGACGCGGCCGGTGTTGAACGAAACGAGATACGGGCATGGGAGTATCGGGAGGAAAGAGATAAGGCGGTGGGATCCAGCGGTCAGAAAATAGAAAAAAATGAGAGAGGGAGGGTTAGGTGAGGGGAGGGGCTCGAGCGTGCGAGGGGGTCGAGCGTTGGGGTCGCGGCCTGCTCGGGCGCTGGTGGCTGGCCTGCTCGGGTGCTGGCTGGGCCGGTTGGCCTGGCCAGCTCGCTGAGGTTCTTTTTTTTGACAAAGGAAAAATAAATAAAAAATAGGGAGAATAAAAATACTTTTATATAGGACATATATATATCATAAAATTCATAAAAATAAAATCTAAAAGATGAACTATTTTTCAGAGGCGAAAATGAAACTTTATAAAAACATTTTTTTAGAAAATTCCAAATAAAACCAAATTTGAATTCAAACTTTTGGCATTATTTTCTTCTGACATTTTTGGAGTGTCATTTTAAGTCCTCTCATTCTTTTGAACA
Source organism: Triticum timopheevii (assembly GCA_963921465.1). Classification (NCBI taxonomy): domain Eukaryota; kingdom Viridiplantae; phylum Streptophyta; class Magnoliopsida; order Poales; family Poaceae; genus Triticum; species Triticum timopheevii. The sequence continues at coordinate 361,663,946 of OY997274.1, read as the reverse complement.
AGTATTTGTCAGGGATTTTTGAACTAAAATTCAAATGTCAATTTGAATCCAAATTCAAGCAAAACTCAAATGCCTATGAAATTTCCAAATGCCACTCAATTTCACACAATTAGTCACACAACAATCAAACAAACAATCATAAATATTTATTTAATATAACATTTCAAAATTTAGAATTTTGGGATGTTACAAACCTACCACACTTAAAATGAATCTCGTCCTCGAGATTCGAAGAGGCTAGAAAGGAAAAGGTTAGGGTTTGGGGGTCTTCCAGCAATTCCATTGATCAGAATGGTCTAGTGTGCTACCACACTTAAAAGCAAGGTTAGGTTTCCGACAGAACTCATGTACTCAATCCCTTTGGATTGACGGTGTCGGTCTTCTCATGTTATCTCGTATAACTCCTTCACTGATGCTCTCCCGGTAGGGGCATAACCATTTCCTCAAACACGTGTCCTTTCATCCTGGTGAGGTTCTTCCGAGACTGGGTCTCCTTAGCTGACAGGTCTATCGCCAATACTAAACAACTCTCTAAATCTCATGGTGGTCAACCAATACAGGCTTCTCCTGCGGGAAAATGGTCTGTGCTGAATCTCACCGTATAACCTACGATTGGCAACGGTTGCCTATACAGGGTTCCATCGTCCTACGATTCTAAGGTTTTTTGGCTTGTCATATCGACACTTATCTAGGGTTTTCAGGGCTCTCTGATTTTCCATCAACTTATGATAGTTCATGATAGAAGTCTTCGGTATGGGGGACAATCCATCCCGTACTTCAACCATTACTTCATACGCTGAAGGTGAATCACGTATTCTATCATTTGGGCATCCTCACAAGCATTGCAGAATTTTTCTTGTCCTCGAACAGGGTTCAGGTAAATCCATTGGTTCTGCAAGCTGGGCAAGACATCTATCGTTTCTTCACCACTCTCGGGTTTTTGTGTAACCTCCTATGAAAAGTCCGCTGATGGAATCATAGTTTCTTCCAAATTTCTTCCTTCATCAAGGTTATGTCTGTTCCTGTTCAAATCCTGGGCATGTGGGTTATGGCCTACTTCAACACTAGTACAACTTTAACTCATCCTTGGAGTAACTCTCTTGTTCCATATTACACCTCCTTTAAATCCAATAGTACTCCGTTTCTTCAGAACTATGGTATCAAAAGCAAAACTCCAAATTATTTTTTTATTCGAACTCCAGTATGGGGAATATATTTTCCTATCCATTGGTCTAGCGTTCTTCACAGGGTGAGGGAGTCCTGGATTAGGGGGTATCTGGACAGCCGGACTATGTACAGCGTCCGGACTATTGAAGCGTGAAGATACAAAACTCAAGACTTCGGCCCGTGTCCGGATGGTACTCTCCTTTACATGGAAGGCAAGCTTGGTGATCCAGATATTGTGTTTCCTTTCTTGTAACCGACTCCATGTAAACCCTATCCCTCTCCGGTGTCTATATAAACCGGAGAGGTTGGTCCTTAGAAGGCCGATCACAATTACAATCATACCATCATAGGCTAGCTCTTAGGGTTTAGCCTCTACGATCTCGTGGTAGATCTACTCTTGTACTACCCATATCATCAATATTAATCAAGCAAGAAGTAGGGTTTTACCTCCATCGAGAGGGCCCGAACCTGGGTAAACATCTCTGTCCCTCGCTTCCTGTTACCATCAGCCTCGACGCATAGATTGGGACCCCCAACCCGAGATCCGCCGGTTTTGACACCGACATTGGTGCTTTCATTGAGAGTTCCTTTGTGATGTCCGCGAGGCTCGATGGCTCCTTCAATCATCGTCAACGACACGGTCCAGGGTGAGACTTTCCTTCCCGGACAGATTTTCGTGTTCGGCAGCTTCGCGCTGCGGGCCAATTCGCTTGGCCATCTGGAGCAGATCGATAGCTACGCCCGTGGCCATCAAATCAGGTTTGGAAGCCTGAACTACACGTCAGATATTCGCGGAGACTTGATCTCCGATGGATTCAGGCCTACGCCAGGAGCACCGAACAGTCACGATAAGCACGGCTTAGACCTGCTATCGGACAGCGCGGGGGATATCACCCCTGCGGTAGCCCCGGACTCAAATCCGGAGCAAGCCACGTTGCCCAAGGATGGAGGGCTGGACCCCCGCCCCGCAGGTCGTACCCTCATCGGCAATGGAGCCGAACATAGGCCTCACTTCCGAGGAAGCCTGTGACTACGGGCCCCCGGATTTGTATCCGGATGCAGGTCCCAGTCCGCGCATTCCCGAGCCCGCCGAGCCGAGTTGGGCTTCGGTAATGGAGTTCACCACAGCGGACATCTTTCAGCACTCGCCCTTTGGCGACATACTGAACTCTTTGAAGTCTCTCTCTCTGTCAGGAGGCTCTGGGCCGAACTATGTCCGGCTTGAGTGGGAAGCGGACGATGCCAAAATTTGTTGCCCACCCACCACCCACTTCATTTCCACAATCGATGAATTAACCGACATGCTTGACCTAGACTCCGGAGACATCGACGGTATGGACGAAGATGCAGGAGAATTACAGGAGCCACTGCTCATAGGGCGGTGGACGGCCACCTCCTCATACGATATATGCATGGTAGACACTCCGAAAGAGACCAGTGGCGACGAGGCAACGGAGGATAACCCCTCAGGAGGAAAAGCAAAGCACGGGCGTCTTCGACGCCGCTCCAAGCCCCACTACATCAACACCAATCACGGAGATGAAAGTATTCCAGAAGGTACCGAAGAGGAATACAAACCCGATCAGCCTACCTTCAAGCAGGCCGGACTAGCCACGGTGTGGTACCTGGAGAGGGAGAACCGCACACCCCCCTCCGAAGACAAGGAAAGCCTTGGCAATGATGCGTTCCACGTGCCTGAAGACCCAGTGGAACAGGTTCGCTTCAAGCGACGGCTTATGGCCACGGCAAGGAGCCTGCAAAGGAAGCAAGAGCAGCTCAAAGCTGACCAATGTTTGCTAGTGGAAAGGTGGACCAAAATCCTGGCCACCGAAAAGTATGGATTCGACCACCCCAACAAAGGGCATACCGGGCACAACTGGCTACCTCAACTCAAGCAGGAAAACCACAGGCACACACCCAGGCGCTCACACATCACTACGGTCCAAGACAACAAGAAGTATTCACGAAGAGGCATCCTCAAGCCTCGGCACAATGGTCATAAACTTCAAGACAGGGAAACTGCTGACAGGTCCAGCAACCCTCAGTCCGGTAAACGGACAAAGAACAGCTCAAGCCTACTCGATCAAAGCCACACACTCGATCAACCGTGTGAAATCCACGGTACTCCTAGAAGGACGGCAAAGCATACCAATAGAGAATGTCGGATCCTCAAAACAAAGTGGCTGGTTGTGCGCCGGAAGCAACAAGGGGAGGCGTCTTTCAAGAACCCCCCCCCCAGAGCATAAAAGTATGACCGATCGGCCACGATCAAATCAACCATAGCAAGTCCATTGCGGTAACCCCAGACCTAGTAGTCCGGGGGGCTCCATAATACACAAAGCCCACATGGGTATAAAGCCACGACTAACATCTCCTAAAAGATGTAAATGCGCAAAGGCCAAGTTTTATTGGCCCACCACTCTAAAGGTTGTCTTCGAATCACCGAAAAATGCCACGCCAAAGAATAAATCTTCGGCACCTTCCCACCATGCGGTAGTTTACCGTATGCCAACGGGATAAACCACGCTGACTAGATTCCACGTGGTAAATCACTCAGGCCAACTAATCCGGACACCCATTGAGGAGTCCGCATTACCCCACGGTTTAACGGCTGGACCCACCGGGGTCCAATCAAGGAACCTTGGACCAACCACAAGAGGACGCCCAGCCGCCTTCAAACATTTGCCTTTACAAACTGACGATTGACGCAGAACAGGATTGGTGGCACGGAATCAGCACCGGACACACAATGGAAGGAATGTGCGGGTAGAAGGCAGTTCGGATTCACTCTCGATCTACTCACAACCCCCTCTAGTCCGGCCACCACAGGTTCCGCCAAATAACACCTCCTTTCATACATTATACTAATATGCATAGACATATCGTCCAACTACAATGCGTAGAGTTAAATAAGATTTACCGGCCGTCGCTTATCGCCGATGCCTCTTTGCCGACAATGACAAGCACGCTTTGCGTTCGCCCGGTTACACCAGGGACTTCACAGTATGGCAATAAAATCCGACCACCTTTTCGATCGCTCGGCACCGCGAACTTTTAGCACTATATGCATCAGCTCTGAATCATCTCTTGGGTCATTGGTTGGGTTTGCCCTGCTCCCATGTTTTGGTACCTTATGTTCCGTTCTGTCGGCTAAGGTAGCGCTGGGAGAACTACTGCGATTGTGTCCCGGTTTAGCCGGACGAGCAGCTCAGTAGAGAAAGCCGAAAACCGACCGTCATGATGAAGTGAGAGCTGGTCAGCTGTTCGAGAGGTTGTAAAATCCTTAAAGATTTATTGCGCACAATGCCATTATCAATGCAGAGTGCGACGGATCGGTCTTCTGATCAGGCGCCAATAGAGCCCCTAGTTCAGCCTTCCAAACACTAGGGGCTGTGCCGACCATACTCGAATTCCTAAGGCTAAGTGAGAGTAATAAAGCCATATAGTCCGATTGCCTGGTTCGTGGAGAGAAGCACCTCCTTGAAAGGACCCAACTATGGGATAAAGAGCGTTCAGATATATCCCGAACACCCCAGTATTCTTTTACGAGGGGGCAGAAGCCCACGACTGGCCAACTCTCAGGATTTGCATATAATAAACAGCCACACAGGAAGAACATATGTTCAAACAAAACATGCAATGTATAATAAAAATGCCATGATCCCATATTACAAAAGCGGCACAAATGCCCTCGGGGAAATATAATGTCTTTGGCACACTTATCCGCTGCAAGGCGGGCCCCTTTCATCACACCTTCATAGTACAGCTCGGGCTTACGGTGCTCCTTACCCTCCGGCGGCCCCTCAGTCATCAGCCTCTCCGCATCAAGCTTCCCCCAATGCACTTTTGCACGGGCAAATGCCATGCGCGCGCCTTCTATACAGACTGATCGCTTGATAGCATCAAGCCGAGGACAAGCACCCACAATCCGCTTAACGACTCCGAAGTAACTACTTGGAATTGGCTCCGCAGGCCACAGCCGGACAACTAAGTCCTTCATGGCTAGTTCGGCCGCCTGGTGCAGTTCGACCAGCTGTTTCAGCTGATCAATAAAGGGCACCGGATAGTTCGGCGCCAAATACTGCGACCAGAAATCCCTCTCCGCAGACTTCTTCTCCTCGTTGTGGTAGAATTGGGCGGCATCGGATATGCTGCGAGGAAGATCTTCAAAAGCCCCTGGAAAAATAAGAATCCAGCTTGCCGCTTAGGATTCTTCCCATTATCACGTACAAGGGGCTAAGATTACAGAAGGCCTTACCAGCCGCAACTTTTCGGGCCTCCTGAATGTCCCATGCAGCACCTCGGGCTTCTTCCCGAGCACTTTCCGTGGCCTCGAGGGCTTGGGCGAGTTAGGATTCTTTCCCTATTAAACTCTGCTCCAAGTCCTTGTTTTTCTTCACAGCTTCCTGGAGCTCTCGCTCAGCTGTGATGACCCTGGCCTCGTGTTTCTCACGAAGCGCCTGTTCGGCCTCAGCCTTCTTGTTGACATCAGCCACAGCCTTCTTTAGTGCCTCATACTCGGCACTCGCTCCTAGAGCATACAATACAAATATTTATCATGATGCACAACTATTCGTTCGTGCCAACTTCAAGACAAATGTTTTCAACATACATTGCTTGTCTTCCAGTTGATTCTTCACACGGCCGAGTTCTTCCTCGGCCCGTGCAAGGCTATGCTTCAGTTCGGACACTTCTGCATTATAAGCGGCCGTCCTCTCCGCAGACACCTGTTTTCACATAAAGGGTATACGTCATTCACATAGGCTCCTACGATTGCAAAGGATTTGATCCCCTGCCCGGCTTTGTCTCCTCCGCCGGACAGTGCATCAGGGGCTACTACTCATATTATGACAAACCCTCAAAGGTTTCTTAGGAAACATAGCTCAAAGGCCTTTATAAGGCCAAAGCACTCTCGGTGGACTGAATCTTCTCAACCACCGCGCCCATGAGAGTGCGGTGCTCATCGATGATGGATGCGTTGTTTAACGCCATCGATAGACCGTTGGGCAGCTCTGCTTGAATAGAGGACGCTGGCGGGGTAGGAAGGGCTCCCACCACCGAAGGTGGCTGTTCGCTCGACTCTGGAACCTTAGAGGTCCCGGGGGCCTTATCCGCCCCCGTGTGTCCGGCGACGGGGACACGTCCTCCCTGGGACGGGTCCTGTCGGGATGACACCTCAGCGTCGCGCCTGGACTTTGGGGAAGGGGCCTGCGGAGGCGTCTCACTCGCCAAGGCGTCTGAGCCCAGTGAATCCTTCGATGAGGACTGTGCGGCGCGAGACCTCGCTAGGCTGTGCAAAATACGGCAACGGTTCAAGCCAATAAACTCAACAACAGTCCCGGACACATACGCGTGTTCGGATTCTGTATACTTACGACTTCCCCAGGGGCTGGCCCCTGGGATCCCTCTCTGGGCTGCTGTCGGCAGCCGTGGTGGATGTCTCCAAGAGGGAACCTCTCCCTCTCTTGGGCGATTCGGCCTCCAGGGACGGGGAAGCTGCACGCTTCCTCCCACCTTCAGAGTGAGGCCCATCCTCCTCTGCTTCTTCCTCTTCGCCTTCTGAAGAAGGAGCGTCGCTTGAGTCTTCGGATTTTGCATCCGAAGCCTCGTGACGACAGAGGCCACTCCAGGTCTTCTTGACCTTCTTGGAGGCCTCCTTCTTTGGCGCCTCGTAAGGCGCAGGGACCAACATCTTCGATAGAAGGGGTCCGACCGGTTCCTCCGGCAGCGGGGCCGGACAATATATCCGCTCCACTTTCTTTATCCATCCCTGAGGTCACAATGAAACACGATTAAGATGTCTCCCTTAGGACATGCCAGCTGAAGCATGAGTGAACAGAGCGCAGCTATAACTTACCGAGCTTGCGGGATGAGATAATTGATACCCGCGGTCCTCGGTGGGGCTCGGCCATGATTTGTCGGGCTTGAAGAGCACCTTCCAGATATCCTTGTGGGAGGAATCATAAAGCCCCTGAAGGGTTTGGTGCTCGGTTGGGTCGAACTCCCAAAGAGTGCAAGCTCGGCGCTGGCAGGGGAGAACTAGGCGAACTAGCATCACCTGGACTACGTCGACGAGTTTGACGTCCCTGTCAACCATGCTCTGAACACGCATCTGGAGCAATGAAAGCTCGTCGGGCAAAGACTAGTTCGGGCCCTTCTTGGGCTAGGACGTGAGCCGCAGTGGAGCTCTGGATCTAAACTCTGGGGCTGCCGCCCACTTTTTACCGCGTGGTTCGGTGATATAGAACCACTGCTCCTGCCACTCCTTGATGGAGTCATTGAAAGCACCCTTCATCCAAGCGGCCTTGGGCATCTTGCTTACCATGGCGCTGCCGCACTCGGCGTGTTCGCCACCCACCACCTTGGGTTTTACATTGAAAATCTTCAGCCACAGGCCGAAGTGAGGTGGGGTCCGGAGAAAGGCCTCACACACAACGATGAACGTCGAGATATTGAGGAAGGAATTGGGGGAAAGATCGTGAAAATCGATCCTGTAGTAATACATGACTCCGCGAACAAATGGGTGAAGGGGAAACCGAGCCCATGGACAAAATGGGAAGGAACACGACTCTCTCATGAGGTTCCGGAGTGGGGACGACCTGTCCCGCCAGTGGGAGACGGTGGCTGATCTTCTGGGCCAGATACCCGGCTCCTCGTAGCTTCTTGATGTCCTTCTCCTGGACGGTTGAGGCCATCCATCTGCCTCCTGCTCCAGATCTGGACATCTTTGGAAGACCTCTCTTTGATGGAGAAAAAGAATGCTTGGGCGCTAGGGCTCGGGCAGGGGGGAATGAGCTAACGGGAGGAGAAGGCATGGGTAAAGAGAAAGGGGGCCTTGCCTCTTTATAAGGGTGGTAAAAGTTTTTTTGCATCCCCACTTGCCTGGTGAAGCCCGTCCGCCTCCCACTCGCCGCGATTAGTGGTGCGGTTGGGTTACCCACGCCCGTATTGATAAGAATCCCGTGATAAGGGGACACAATCTCTGCATTGGCAAGACATGCCAAATAAACCGCCTCGCAATATGCGCTGTAGCTGGTTGCGGGAAAACAGTTCGAATAATGATCCGACCGTAACAATATGTCACGTCATTAGAAAAAGTTGTCAGCAGATTGCATTTGTGAAATATCATTCTCTTTACGGTGGCATGTGAAGACCATTTTGTGGATCCGGACATGATTCAAGTGTTTGATAATTACTTCGGAGTATTCGGAGGAGGAACCTGCCTTGCAATGCCGAAGACAATATTGCGCGCCAGACTCATCGTCATTGAAGCCTGGTTCAGGGGCTACTGAGGGAGTCCTGGATTAGGGGGTATCCGGACAACTGGACTGTGTACAGCGTCTGGACTATTGAAGCGTGAAGATACAAGACTCAGACTTCAGCCCGTGTCGAGATGGGACTCTCCTTTGCATGGAAGGCAAGCTTGGCGATCTGGATATTGTGTTTCATTTCTTGTAACCGACTCCATGTAAACCCCAGCCCTCTTTGGTGTCTATATAAACCGGAGAGGTTGGTCCTTAGAAGGCCGATCACAATTACAATCATACCATCATAGGCTAGCTCTTAGGGTTTAGCCTCTACGATCTCGTGGTAGATCTACTCTTGTACTACCCATATCATCAATATTAATCAAGCAGGAAGTAGGGTTTTACCTCCATCGAGAGGGCCCGTACCTGGGTAAACATCTGTGTCCCTCGCTTCCTGTTACCATCAGCCTCCACACACAGATCGGGACCCCCTACCCGAGATCCGCCGGTTTTGACACCGACACAGGGTACTACCACCCTTAAATGAAATTCACAAATCCATCCATAGACCATATTTCTCATATCCTCGAAACTGGTCCAAAAATCTTTGTTCATAGAGTAAAAACTCACATAATATGAAATCATTACACATTAACTTTATTGATTTCATGAATTCATTAGAATCTTTGACCACCCATTACATAACTCAACTCATCGAACTTACGAAAAAAAACTGCTTTCTACCACTCTTATTATCCATATCAAAATTCCAACTACTCAACTCCAGCTTCCTTCTTGAAGGGAAATTCATCAGCATAATGTCCGGCTTCCTTGCAGCGAAAACAGATGACTTCCATCAAGTCTCAAGGCCTCTTGGTGATTATGTATGCTCCATGGGTTCTTGGCTTCCTCTCTGGACATTTATTAGCGTAATGACATCCTTGCACCTGTAACAAGTGATATGACTCAGGTCTTTTCTGCAGAAGTTGGGTTGTTCTAGGGATGCCCTCGTTTTCTTTTCCTGGATTTCTCCGTAATTATCAGATCTTCTATTTCCCGAGGGTCAAACTTCACTTCTGCTGTCGGGAAGTCTCCCAGATATTCATCTCTTTCCTTGGTGCAATACTAGGAATAATGTCCTTCTTCTCCACATGAATAGCAAGCGTTGGAGTAGAATCTGATTAGGCTTTCTCCATCGGGGTCTTCAACATCTTCCTTCATCATGGGTTCCTCTAAACTTTCCCTAAGTGCTTCTTTCTGCTGCTTGGTAATTTCTTGTACCTTGCGGTAAATGTGACATTGACCAGGGTAGTGTGTAGTTCCTTCACACAGGAAACAAGTAACTTTCCTAGTCATGCATTCTTCGGTTGGGTGATTCTCCTCACAATATGGGCATCCATCCTTGTGTTCCTCCTGGGTGTGTCCTATTTCTCCACATATCTTACACGCACAAGTTTGCTTCATTTTACTATCACCGGGCTTCTAGATAAAACGAGACCTCCATAGAATCGTCTTGAATTCTTCCCAAGCATTTGCTCCATTCTATCCTTGTATAGCTTGATGTATCTCTCGCCATCTTGCAGCACCTTGTGTGATCTGTCGTAGGGTGTATGGAACCATATACTCTCCTTCAATACAGTGGTCCTTCATGCGATCTTCCATGTTCCGTATCCACTGTGCTACCTCCGGCTGTGTCATCAATCTCGGAAATACACGTCCATCTTCATTCATCATCTATTGGGTCCAAGGTTTTGGGATGAGATACGAGAGATAGGGAGAAGGATGGAGGGATATACACACAATACAAATAATAGTTTTGAAGAAATGAGTTTATTTTGTGGCTGTCAAAAAAACATCAAACAAATGACAGCTCACAAATCGTCGCATCTAACGTAAGTATATAATAGGGGTTTGGTATTCAAAAGGTCAATAATTCCTCAGATTCTTCAAATTCTTCAGAGTCTTCAATGCTCAAGATTTTCCAATTTTTGATGCTTTTCCCATATGAAGGCCTTCTGCTGTTCTTCCGTAACGTACGTCTCTCAAGGTTGAAATAACTACAAGCCTACGAATATCGCATCTATCCAACCATTCATTAAACACAAAAGATAATAGCAACCAAACATTCATTTATTAAATCAATTCCACAGTATCGCCACCCACATAAGTTGGTATGGTCAGATACTTAAACCGAAAAAACATTCATCTTTATTTCTCTCATGGTGGGCTACTACTAAGCTAATTCATCGGGAACTTGGTCATTGTCCCTACTGGGGCTTCTTCTTTGTGGACTTGACCTCCTCCATTTCTTCTGCTAGATTTTCCCTGTTGACGCAGAGTTTCTTGTGACGACCTTGTATGTCCTGAAGTTGTTCCTTGAGCTTCTGGATTTCAACGTCCTTGGCATGAGCCATGGTCCCGCTGCTTTTCAGTTCCTGATGCATTCTCAAGATCTCAAGTTCTCCTCCTCTAGCTTGTCTACCTTCAGTCTCTGAGTCTCGACCTGTTCTCGTAGTGCTTCATTGTCAAACAGGGCTTCTAGGAGGTCCATCTGAAGATTCTTGATGTATTGTTCTAGATCCTGATTATACACTAACAGTGGGGAGAACTTCATCTTCTGCTCTTCCGCTAGGGCAATAGTTGCTCCATCAAATTTCTGCCATCCAATCTTTCCAAAGGAGTATGGGTTTAGTGCAGCACGATGACGATAGCATAAGCGTGCAATAGCATCATGGACGGCCGTGCTGATGCCCATATCAAAGTCACCATTTATAGTTCCGAAGCTGATGTCTGCAGTCTTGGGGTCTTCTTTACGGCCAAAAACTTGCATCTTGAATCCCCATGATCTAGACGTCCTCTTAGTTGTCTTGATCTCAGGTATCGGTAGCTTCAGGTGCCTGACTAGCTCCACAAGGAAGGGGCCTCCAAGAACCTTCTCGTAGTGTTCTCTTTTGTTCAGAACATAGCTCTCCATCTATAGTTTGAAATAAGGAAGGTTCAGTAAAATAAATCAGGTGTTACGAGTAGTACAAAACTAAGGTCATTCTCATTTGGGTCTTCATATTACTAATCCATTTCCTAGGGTCACGTCCTACAGTCAACATGTGCTCTGATACCATATCTGTAGCGACCCAACCTTAGACGGTCAAGCCTCTGTGTATCCGAGCCATCCCTGGATCAGTATGCTGGCACACACAATACATCAATGTATATATCAAAGTGCAATCACATCTATAAATAATGTAAAACTGATATATACCTCATAAGTCTCAGCTCAAACAATCAATCAGGTGTGGAGTCCCATCAACGCCATTGGCAAGTTGAGTGTAGACCATAACCCTGTACCGTGCTCTTACTCGTCGGAAGGAAGTATCTGCAACATGATACGTTGGAGCCGTGTAGGTCAGTACATCGAATGTACCGGCAAAATCACAACATGAGAAAACAAATGATAAAACTATACTATATGCAATATGGCTTTGTGGCCTTGTGTCTGAGTTTTGTTTTGCATAAAAGCTAGTTTTATTTTCCCTACATCATAAAAATATCAGGAGTCTATACTACGGAGTTTCCTATCATGACATGGTTCCGCCAACCGATGTCTCATAACCCAAATCATCATAAGTTGCCCACAATTAAGTTATCAGTCCGGTGTTGAGATTTCCGAGATAGATCCAAGTCCAGAAGCTCAAGTTGTCCGTAACCAGGGACACGGCTAATCGATTAGGTTTAAACCCTCTGCAGAGGTTTGTACACTTTACCCGCAAGATTCGATCCCTCTCTTTATGTTCTCGCACTTCAGGGTGTTTGAGAACAAGACAACCGAAACATGGTCTTCCGAAGAGTTCCCCTGACCATTGCCCGGTGCTCATTCAATCCTACCGTAGTTCTACATCTGCTAGCACCGTCCCAGCGAGAGTCACAACTAAGGTCAACCAAGCCAGAGCCCATAGTGACATGCGGTTGCATAGGTAAGCTTTCGGGCATGAAGTATTCTTCCGTCTCTTTGAGTCTGGGTGAAGCTTTCCGCAAGATGTCATGGCGCTTCTCCATGCATCCCGGCATCCACTGGTTTCTCCAGGGTGCCCGTCAACCGTCCTTCACCCTGTAGTGTGTATTGAATTCTTGTCTCGAGTCTTGAAGTCTTGGCCTTGAAGATGCAGTCCTTGCATATGCCATCATGGAGTTGTCGTCATTGACATAGAGTCCTCCTTCTTCACACCACTCTCTTGCACTAATACCAAACCCCGTCTACTATGGCGTAGCATTAAAATAAATAACGTCTCGGGCTTGGTAACAGGGTGATGGGTTCCTACCTCATGCATACTACTCAACTACAAGAATTCAATATCACTACTGGAGGGTTGTTGCAAAGATGCCGCTGAATGCAATAAAAACATAGGTATGAAAGCATGGTCAAAGTGAACTTGCCGGTAATACTTGATGAAGATAATAACACTCTTAGAATAATGACTTGGTAGAACTATTTGTCACTCCGTTGAAAATCTATATAGTCAAACATAGCATTCATATAAGTAAACATACTAGCAAGCAATTCTAGCACTCATAATAAAACCAACAAATAAAATGCAAATCAACAAGGGACACCAAATAAGAACAAAGGAAAACTACACAACAAAACTACTAAAGAAAACTCTAAGACATAACACAAACCAGTTTTGTCCTAAGTAAAACTTAACAACAATTAAAACACTAAACTAATAAATTAACAGAAAATACAAAGTAAAACAACTAAGTTAACAGAAGGTATTTTTCATAAAATTTTATTTGCAAAAAAAACAAATAAAAAGCTTTTATGAAACACTAACTATGACCTAAACAAGTTCTCATACAAAACTAAGAAAAATAAATTTTTAAAATAACAACAAAATTTTCTTTTATTGACTATCATAAAAAAAAACTAAATTTTTCAAGAGTATCAAAAAGAAATAATTTAAAACTAATAAAAAACAATAAAGAAAAGACTAAAAAAACCATAACTAAAACAGTACTGTTTTGCCTAAAACTCTAATTTAAAATAAACTAAAATAAATAACTATATGCTACTGGATAAACCAAACAATAACAAAACAGTAGCAAAAAGAATCAATCAAAAATATTTTATAAAACTCAAGATACAGCCAAAATAGTGATTTGAACAAATTTCATCAAACTCAAATTTAAAATACTCAAATTTGGAAACTAAGTACACAAACATAAACTTCAACACATTTGTGACACAATGCAACAAGAATCACTCAATTTGGATCTAAAACATAAACGTTATAGAATATCTACGATTGAAACTTTTCTGTTTTAAAAACAGAAACGAAAATACAGAAAAAAAACAAACGGGCGCTATTGGGCCTTAGGGGGGGGGGGGCGGCGGTGCGATCTGTAACTACCAAACGATTGGGCGAAACTTAACAATACGTACACGTGCGTTTATTTTTCTACAGAATAAAACCGATCAGTTGGTTTGATCTGAACCATACTAAACCGCTAAAAAACGTAACTAAAACTGATCTAATGAAAATTCAAAGATCTACTAAACCGATCTAATCTACCACAACGTTTCGATCTAAAGAGAAAAAAATATACTAGGGAACAGAGGAGAGGGTTCGTGCTTACAGAGAGGAAATGGGCGAGGCAGAGAAGAAGAGGCCGGTGGGCGGCGGGGCTCTGGTCGGCGGCAGCGTCGACGAGGATGTCCAGGTGATGCGGTGGTTCGGGGGCGTTCGATTTTCTGTGGACGGTGAGGCAAGGGGATGTCGGGGATGGCAGAGACGATGAAGACAACGCGGCGGGGCTCGGTGCTCCGATAGAGCGCGTGGAGTTGGGGGCGGCCTCTGTAGATGACGAAGGTGAACAAAAACATGTCAAAAAGATTTGTGGGCTCGGGCTAGGCCGATAGCTGAGGTTAGAGAGGTTGGGGATGCTCACCGGTGAAGAAAACGACGGTGAACGGCGGTGGCTGGGGCGAGATCGGAACGGAGATGGTGGCGGACGTGGGTGGTTTTTGCGAGGCTTTCTGAAGGGGATCGCGGGAGGACGGGTAGGGGGTACTTATAGGACATGTTACTTGGGCGAGGGGAAGACTTTAGCTTGGGTCTTAGCGAGGGCGCGGACGCGGCCGGTGTTGAACGAAACGAGATACGGGCATGGGAGTATCGGGAGGAAAGAGATAAGGCGGTGGGATCCAGCGGTCAGAAAATAGAAAAAAATGAGAGAGGGAGGGTTAGGTGAGGGGAGGGGCTCGAGCGTGCGAGGGGGTCGAGCGTTGGGGTCGCGGCCTGCTCGGGCGCTGGTGGCTGGCCTGCTCGGGTGCTGGCTGGGCCGGTTGGCCTGGCCAGCTCGCTGAGGTTCTTTTTTTTGACAAAGGAAAAATAAATAAAAAATAGGGAGAATAAAAATACTTTTATATAGGACATATATATATCATAAAATTCATAAAAATAAAATCTAAAAGATGAACTATTTTTCAGAGGCGAAAATGAAACTTTATAAAAACATTTTTTTAGAAAATTCCAAATAAAACCAAATTTGAATTCAAACTTTTGGCATTATTTTCTTCTGACATTTTTGGAGTGTCATTTTAAGTCCTCTCATTCTTTTGAACAAGTATTTGTCAGGGATTTTTGAACTAAAATTCAAATGTCAATTTGAATCCAAATTCAAGCAAAACTCAAATGCCTATGAAATTTCCAAATGCCACTCAATTTCACACAATTAGTCACACAACAATCAAACAAACAATCATAAATATTTATTTAATATAACATTTCAAAATTTAGAATTTTGGGATGTTACAAACCTACCACACTTAAAATGAATCTCGTCCTCGAGATTCGAAGAGGCTAGAAAGGAAAAGGTTAGGGTTTGGGGGTCTTCCAGCAATTCCATTGATCAGAATGGTCTAGTGTGCTACCACACTTAAAAGCAAGGTTAGGTTTCCGACAGAACTCATGTACTCAATCCCTTTGGATTGACGGTGTCGGTCTTCTCATGTTATCTCGTATAACTCCTTCACTGATGCTCTCCCGGTAGGGGCATAACCATTTCCTCAAACACGTGTCCTTTCATCCTGGTGAGGTTCTTCCGAGACTGGGTCTCCTTAGCTGACAGGTCTATCGCCAATACTAAACAACTCTCTAAATCTCATGGTGGTCAACCAATACAGGCTTCTCCTGCGGGAAAATGGTCTGTGCTGAATCTCACCGTATAACCTACGATTGGCAACGGTTGCCTATACAGGGTTCCATCGTCCTACGATTCTAAGGTTTTTTGGCTTGTCATATCGACACTTATCTAGGGTTTTCAGGGCTCTCTGATTTTCCATCAACTTATGATAGTTCATGATAGAAGTCTTCGGTATGGGGGACAATCCATCCCGTACTTCAACCATTACTTCATACGCTGAAGGTGAATCACGTATTCTATCATTTGGGCATCCTCACAAGCATTGCAGAATTTTTCTTGTCCTCGAACAGGGTTCAGGTAAATCCATTGGTTCTGCAAGCTGGGCAAGACATCTATCGTTTCTTCACCACTCTCGGGTTTTTGTGTAACCTCCTATGAAAAGTCCGCTGATGGAATCATAGTTTCTTCCAAATTTCTTCCTTCATCAAGGTTATGTCTGTTCCTGTTCAAATCCTGGGCATGTGGGTTATGGCCTACTTCAACACTAGTACAACTTTAACTCATCCTTGGAGTAACTCTCTTGTTCCATATTACACCTCCTTTAAATCCAATAGTACTCCGTTTCTTCAGAACTATGGTATCAAAAGCAAAACTCCAAATTATTTTTTTATTCGAACTCCAGTATGGGGAATATATTTTCCTATCCATTGGTCTAGCGTTCTTCACAGGGTGAGGGAGTCCTGGATTAGGGGGTATCTGGACAGCCGGACTATGTACAGCGTCCGGACTATTGAAGCGTGAAGATACAAAACTCAAGACTTCGGCCCGTGTCCGGATGGTACTCTCCTTTACATGGAAGGCAAGCTTGGTGATCCAGATATTGTGTTTCCTTTCTTGTAACCGACTCCATGTAAACCCTATCCCTCTCCGGTGTCTATATAAACCGGAGAGGTTGGTCCTTAGAAGGCCGATCACAATTACAATCATACCATCATAGGCTAGCTCTTAGGGTTTAGCCTCTACGATCTCGTGGTAGATCTACTCTTGTACTACCCATATCATCAATATTAATCAAGCAAGAAGTAGGGTTTTACCTCCATCGAGAGGGCCCGAACCTGGGTAAACATCTCTGTCCCTCGCTTCCTGTTACCATCAGCCTCGACGCATAGATTGGGACCCCCAACCCGAGATCCGCCGGTTTTGACACCGACATTGGTGCTTTCATTGAGAGTTCCTTTGTGATGTCCGCGAGGCTCGATGGCTCCTTCAATCATCGTCAACGACACGGTCCAGGGTGAGACTTTCCTTCCCGGACAGATTTTCGTGTTCGGCAGCTTCGCGCTGCGGGCCAATTCGCTTGGCCATCTGGAGCAGATCGATAGCTACGCCCGTGGCCATCAAATCAGGTTTGGAAGCCTGAACTACACGTCAGATATTCGCGGAGACTTGATCTCCGATGGATTCAGGCCTACGCCAGGAGCACCGAACAGTCACGATAAGCACGGCTTAGACCTGCTATCAGACAGCGCGGGGGATATCACCCCTGCGGTAGCCCCGGACTCAAATCCGGAGCAAGCCACGTTGCCCAAGGATGGAGGGCTGGACCCCCGCCCCGCAGGTCGTACCCTCATCGGCAATGGAGCCGAACATAGGCCTCACTTCCGAGGAAGCCTGTGACTACGGGCCCCCGGATTTGTATCCGGATGCAGGTCCCAGTCCGCGCATTCCCGAGCCCGCCGAGCCGAGTTGGGCTTCGGTAATGGAGTTCACCACAGCGGACATCTTTCAGCACTCGCCCTTTGGCGACATACTGAACTCTTTGAAGTCTCTCTCTCTGTCAGGAGGCTCTGGGCCGAACTATGTCCGGCTTGAGTGGGAAGCGGACGATGCCAAAATTTGTTGCCCACCCACCACCCACTTCATTTCCACAATCGATGAATTAACCGACATGCTTGACCTAGACTCCGGAGACATCGACGGTATGGACGAAGATGCAGGAGAATTACAGGAGCCACTGCTCATAGGGCGGTGGACGGCCACCTCCTCATACGATATATGCATGGTAGACACTCCGAAAGAGACCAGTGGCGACGAGGCAACGGAGGATAACCCCTCAGGAGGAAAAGCAAAGCACGGGCGTCTTCGACGCCGCTCCAAGCCCCACTACATCAACACCAATCACGGAGATGAAAGTATTCCAGAAGGTACCGAAGAGGAATACAAACCCGATCAGCCTACCTTCAAGCAGGCCGGACTAGCCACGGTGTGGTACCTGGAGAGGGAGAACCGCACACCCCCCTCCGAAGACAAGGAAAGCCTTGGCAATGATGCGTTCCACGTGCCTGAAGACCCAGTGGAACAGGTTCGCTTCAAGCGACGGCTTATGGCCACGGCAAGGAGCCTGCAAAGGAAGCAAGAGCAGCTCAAAGCTGACCAATGTTTGCTAGTGGAAAGGTGGACCAAAATCCTGGCCACCGAAAAGTATGGATTCGACCACCCCAACAAAGGGCATACCGGGCACAACTGGCTACCTCAACTCAAGCAGGAAAACCACAGGCACACACCCAGGCGCTCACACATCACTACGGTCCAAGACAACAAGAAGTATTCACGAAGAGGCATCCTCAAGCCTCGGCACAATGGTCATAAACTTCAAGACAGGGAAACTGCTGACAGGTCCAGCAACCCTCAGTCCGGTAAACGGACAAAGAACAGCTCAAGCCTACTCGATCAAAGCCACACACTCGATCAACCGTGTGAAATCCACGGTACTCCTAGAAGGACGGCAAAGCATACCAATAGAGAATGTCGGATCCTCAAAACAAAGTGGCTGGTTGTGCGCCGGAAGCAACAAGGGGAGGCGTCTTGTCAAGAACCCCCCCCCCCCCAGAGCATAAAAGTATGACCGATCGGCCACGATCAAATCAACCATAGCAAGTCCATTGCGGTAACCCCAGACCTAGTAGTCCGGGGGGCTCCATAATACACAAAGCCCACACGGGTATAAAGCCACGACTAACATCTCCTAAAAGATGTAAATTCGCAAAGGCCAAGTTTTATTGGCCCACCACTCTAAAGGTTGTCTTCGAATCACCGAAAAATGCCACGCCAAAGAATAAATCTTCGGCACCTTCCCACCATGCGGTAGTTTACCGTATGCCAACGGGATAAACCACGCTGACTAGATTCCACGTGGTAAATCACTCAGGCCAACTAATCCGGACACCCATTGAGGAGTCCGCATTACCCCACGGTTTAACGGCTGGACCCACCGGGGTCCAATCAAGGAACCTTGGACCAACCACAAGAGGACGCCCAGCCGCCTTCAAACATTTGCCTTTACAAACTGACGATTGACGCAGAACAGGATTGGTGGCACGGAATCAGCACCGGACACACAATGGAAGGAATGTGCGGGTAGAAGGCAGTTCGGATTCACTCTCGATCTACTCACAACCCCCTCTAGTCCGGCCACCACAGGTTCCGCCAAATAACACCTCCTTTCATACATTATACTAATATGCATAGACATATCGTCCAACTACAATGCGTAGAGTTAAATAAGATTTACCGGCCGTCGCTTATCGCCGATGCCTCTTTGCCGACAATGACAAGCACGCTTTGCGTTCGCCCGGTTACACCAGGGACTTCACAGTATGGCAATAAAATCCGACCACCTTTTCGATCGCTCGGCACCGCGAACTTTTAGCACTATATGCATCAGCTCTGAATCATCTCTTGGGTCATTGGTTGGGTTTGCCCTGCTCCCATGTTTTGGTACCTTATGTTCTGGCGTCGAACGGAATGAGATACTGGCACTGGAGTATCGGGAGGAAAGAGATAAGGCGGTGGGATCCAGCGATCAGAGAAGAGAAAAAAATGAGAGAGAGAGAGAGAGGGTTACGTGAGGGAGGGGCTCGAGCGTGCGAGGGGATCGAGCATTGGGGTCGCGGCCTGCTCAGGCGCTGGTGGCTGGACTGCTCGGGTGCTGGCTGGGTCGGTTGGCCTGGCCAGCTCGCTGAGGTTCTTTTTTTGACAAAGGAAAAATAAATAAAAAATAGGGAGAATAAAAATACTTTTATATAGGACATATATATATATATCAAAAAATTCATAAAAATAAAATCTAAAAGATGGACTATTTTTTAGAGGCGAAAATGAAACTTTATAAAAACATTTTTTAGAAAATTCCAAATAAAACAAATTTGAATTCAAACCTTTGGCATTATTTTCTTCTGACATTTTTGGAGTGTCATTTTAACTCCTCTCATACTTTTGAACAAGTATTTGTCAGGGATTTTTGAACTAAAATTCAAATGCCAATTTGAATCCAAATTGAAGCAAAACTCAAATGCCTCTAGAATTTCCAAATGCCACTCAATTTCACTTAATTAGTCACACAACAATCAAACAAACAATCATAAATATTTATTTAATATAACATTCCAAAATTTTGAATTTTGGGATGCTTTAGACAGTTTCTGGTGGACTGGAATGAAGAAGGATATCGCGAAGTATGTAGAAGTTTGTGATGTATGTCAGAGAGTGAAGGCAGAACATCAGAAGCCAGCTGGATTGTTACAACCATTGCCTATACCCGAATGGAAGTGGGATAAGCTAGGCATGGATTTTATCACGGGATTGCCCAGGACTCGTTCAGGCTATGACTCGATATGTATTGTAGTCGATCGTTTGACGAAGGTAGCTCATTTCATCCTAGTGAAGACCACTTACACCAGTGCTAAGTTGGCAAAGATATATATGACCAGAATCGTATGTCTGCATGGAGTTCTAAGGACCATTGCATCAGATAGAGGAACCCAGGTTACCTCAAAGTTTTGGAATCAGTTGCACGAAACTTTGGGTACCAGGCTAGAGTTCAGTACAGCCTTTCATCCACA
Source organism: Triticum timopheevii (assembly GCA_963921465.1). NCBI lineage: Eukaryota > Viridiplantae > Streptophyta > Magnoliopsida > Poales > Poaceae > Triticum > Triticum timopheevii. The sequence goes on along the minus strand of OY997274.1, from coordinate 361,643,491 downwards.
GATAGATGGACAGACTGAGAGAGTCAATCAGATTCTGGAGGACATGTTGAGAGCTTGTGTGCTAGACTATGGATCTAGTCGGGATAACAATTTGCCATATGCAGAGTTCTCTTACAACAACAACTATCAAGCCAGTTTGAAGATGGCCCCTTTCGAAGCTTTGTACGGAAGGAGGTGGAGGACACCGTTGCTATGGGATGAAGTTGGAGACCGTCTGTTGTTTGGACCAGATTTGATTAAAGATCTGAAGAGAAGGTTAAGTTGATTTGCGATAGACTCAAGGTAGCCCAGTCCAGGCAGAAGAGCTATGCAGATTCGAAACGCAAGGAGACAGTTTACAAAGTCGGAGACAGAGTTTATCTTCGTGTGTCCCCACTTCGAGGAGTTAAACGTTTTGGAGTTAAGGGAAAGTTAGCACCACGTTTTGTGGGACCATACAAGGTTGGAACGTATGGGAGAAGTTGCTTACAAGTTGGAATTGCCCAAAGGATTGTCAGGAGTTCACGATGTGTTCCACGTTTCTCAGTTGAAGAAGTACCAAGCAGAGATGGCCGATATACCTCTGAGAGATACAGTGCCACTGGAAGCGATTCAGTTGGACTGCGATTTGACCTACGAGGAGAAACCAGTGAAGATTCTCGAGTTTGCCAGCCGAGTCACACGCAGCAAGGTTATCAAGTTCTGCAAAGTTCAGTGGAGCCACCATACAGAGGATGAAGCCACCTGGGAACGAGAGGAAGACCTACGAAAGGACAACCCACACCTATTTTCTAGCGAACCCGAATCTCGAGTGCGAGATTCATCTTAAGGGGGTAGGTTTGTAACATCCCAAATTTTTAATTTGGAATGTTATACATTAGATCATCGCTGCATATCATATTTTATTGCATTTTGGCTTGATCGTAGAAATTCTATGCAACTCAAGGACCCATGGAGAGAGTTGGGGATTTTGTTATTTCATATTTAAGTTTTCTCAAATTTTGAAAAGGGGATCATTTGATTTTAATTATTTTCTCTTCAAATATTTCTTTTATGAAAATAAAAAGAGAGGGGATAAATGACTTCCCTAAAATAAAGAAATATTGGAGATTTAATATTAAAATCAAATAAGAATTTTATTCGGAGTTTTATCACTATTTTATTTGAATTAGGAAAAATATGTGTTTTTCAAAATTGCATTAGAGGCCCAAATAAATGTTCACTTTCTCCGCTAGATTTTTAGAGGGCAGGGAAAATTTATTTCAGGATTTTTGGAGTCTGTTTAGTATTAATATTAATTGTTTATCTGCGCGCGAAATTATTATTTTAAAAAAAGTCAATCGACTTAACGGGCCATGTCCGACCCGGACACTGCGCCCGGCCGGCCCTTTAAGAGCCGGGAGGCCTGAGCCGCCGCCGCCCCGCCCCGAACCCTAGCGCCGCCCGATCCCTGCTGCCCCCGCCGCGATCCGCCGCTGGATTTCGCCGCCGCCGCCGCGAGCCGCCGCGCCGCCATGCCGTTCCGCCGCCGAAGACCGCCACCACCGCCCGAAGCCTCGCTGCCGACCCCGCCGCCCACCGGAGCCACCTCCCATCGCCGGAGCCGCCGCTGTCTCGCCCGTCGAGGTAGCCGCCGCCGCCGCCGCCGCCGGTTTTCTCCGGAAAACCGTACGGTTTTTTTACAATCCGCGGTTATTTTTTTAGATAGGTTTTTTCCCGGTTTAGTTATTTAGCGAACGTCCGTCCGTACGTTCATTTTAACGAACGGTTTTCACTCATTAGCCGCAGACAGCGAACATTCGTTCATTATCATGTTCGTCAGTTTTCTTTTTCCAGGGTTTTTTCGCGATTATTTTCGATCGCGATTTCTGCCCTGATTTTCGTTTTAGTTTATCTTTTTTCTCGTTTATCGGAATCAGGCAATTCAAGTGCCTAGATCTTCATCTCGAAACCCTCTTTCTTTTTAAACAACTTGAACAAGATTTTTCTACCGTAAAATTTGACTGAAGTCCATATTAGTAAATGGATCTTGTTTCTTTCACAATTTGAGTTTTGTTGCTTCGTTCGATTTGATTCTTTTTGCAAACGGAGTTCTTAAGTTGAAATTCCTGGTTAGATCTCTTATTTGAGTTTTACCCGTGCTTATAGTTGAGTGCTTATTGTATGCTTGTTTGTTTGCGATAGAGTACCCGGAGTGTGAAGCATGCTACTACGAGTCTCTAGGTTTTGCGGATCATCAGGAATGCAAGTAACACTTTGATCATACCTCTTTACTACCCAGTTTTATTGCATTAGATCAATCCTCAAACAATTGCATGGTTAGGATCTGATTAACATGTGTGTTTTGGGAAGTAGATGAGGTAGTACATGTTTACCTGTTTATTATCAAACCTTTGGGAGTTACTTCTACGTTGCTTATATTGCTATGCTAAGCTCGTAGACGTGGTTTGGTTCGAGTGATTCATGACAGATGTGAGTAATGTTAATTAATGGTTGAACTAAGGTGGCTACTTAAATACACATCTGGGTCGATTGCTTGAGGCACCCTAGAGTACCCAGTGGTTGTCAGGGCACCTGGAGAATCCAGTGTTGTCCTTGGATATCCCAGAGTACCCGTGTGATCATCCTACGGTCCGCCACCCAGGCTCAAAGGGATCATGAGATTATTCATGCTAGAAACTTCGGTGTGTAGCCACAAGCCAATATGGGCTCTCGCATAGTTGAGTAAGTTGCGTGAAGCTCTTGAAGAGGTAGACTAGCAGATGTAGTGGGTTGTAGGTGGTACTGTCTATCCAGAGTAGAGAGTTAATGCTTCAGAAAGATCGTGTCTCGAATCTCCGACGATGGATGTATTCGAGTCTTGTGGGGAAAAGTGTGCAAACCTCTGCAGAGTGTATAAACTAATATCATGGTTAGCCGTGTCCCCGGTTATGGACGTCTTGAGTATCTAGTTCTTGGATTATCATGTTGATCTCATCACTCTTAATATAATTTGATTGGGTTTAATGATGATATTTAATTGGGATTCAGTTGGAGGAACCTTCTCAATGTTTAACAACCACCATGATAGTTAAATAAAATTTATTCCTTTGTTGTAGGGAAAAATTGGCTTTATGCAAAACTGTAACCATAGAGCTTTCCACCAGCCAAATATGCATGTAGTGATAGCCTTTATTCTGTTCATTACTCTATGTGTTACATTGCCAGCATATTCCATGTGCTGACCCGTTTTGGGCTGCACCGTTCATGTTGCAGACTTTTCAGACGACGAGTAAGGTGCCATATGTCGTTGTCTTTCACTCAGTGATGCCGTTGGAGTTGATGGACTCACTTTATCTTCCAAGCCTTTCGTTGTTATCGTTTTAGATGGCCTTAAGACATATTTATTGTAATAAGTTCTCTTTTGAGACATTCGATGTAATAAGTGTGTGATTGCTACTCTGTTATAAATCCTCAAGTACTGTGCATGTCAGCATTACCGATCCAGGGATGACACTAATGCACAGAGATCAGACTGTATGAGGTCTGGTCGCTACACAGTCCAAGGTATGTGAAAGGCAAATATCCAACTTTACAACCAAAAGAGACTACCAAATTGGCCAGTTCCACTTCATCCACATTAATAGGAAGCATAGATGGCTTGTGACAATTTATATGAAGCCCAGTGGACTGTGAAAACTTGAGCAACATTTCTTTGAGAGCCAAAAGCTGGTTTCCTCGGTAGGTAAAATGATCAAAGTATCATCTGCATACTGAACTGTTGGATAGTGTGGATCATGATTGGGGATTGGCAGCTTTAGGATTCCTTTGTGCAGCAAATCATTCACATCAGATTATAAAATATCAGCAGCCAGAACAACACAACAAAGGGGAGAGAGGGTCACCCTGCCTGACCACCTTTTTGCAAGCAAAGTGTTTCCCAGGTACTCCATTAACTAAGACAGAGGAAGTACCAATTGAAAGGAATTGTTTGACCCATAAGTTCCATTAGTCAGGGAAACCTTTGTGCCTCAGAATCTGATAAATTGCCTCATGCTCTATTGAGTCAAAAGCTTTTTCAAAATCCAGCTTTAGGATAACAATTTTCCTTTCGGACTGATGGCACTAATGCTAATATTCCAAGGTCCAAGCTACACAATCCTGGATGGTCATGTATTTGATAAAACCATATTGATTTTTGTGTATGCTGATACGTCTCCAACGTATCTATAATTTTTGATTATTCCATGCTATTTTATTATTAATCTTGGATGTTTTATAATCATTGTATAGTCATTTTATATCATTTTTCAGTACTAACCTATTGACATATTGCCAAGTGCCAGTTGTTTTCTGCATGTTTTTTACATCACAGGAAATCAATATCGGACGGAGTCCTAATGCCACGCCAATTTACAATGATATTTTATGGACCAAAAGGAAGAAGATGGGCCCTGGTTGCACCTTGGGGGAGTCCCGAGGAGGGGACAACCCACTAGGGCGCGCCAGGAGGCCCAGCCGCGCCCTGGTGGGTTGTGCCCACCTCGGGTGCCCCCTGGACTGACTCTTTGCTCTATAAATACCCCAATATTCCAGAAACCCTAGGGGAGTCGACGAAATTTTCATCCAGCCGCCGCAGAGTCCAGAACCACCAGATCCAATCTAGGTACCATCACGGAGGGGTTCACCACTTCCATTGGTAACTCTCTGATGATACGTGAGTAGTTCTTTGTAGACCTTCGTGCCCGTAGTTAGTATCTAGATGGCTTCCGCTCTCTCTCTCTCTTTCTCTCTCTCTCTCTCTTGATTATCAATACAATGGTCTCTTGGAGATCCATATGATGTAAGTCTTTTGGCGGTGTGTTTGTTGGGATCTGATGAACTTCGAGTTTATGATCAGTTATATCTTTTTATATCCATGAATGTTATTTGAGTTCTTTGATCTCTTATATGCGAGATCTCTTATAGCCTCATATTTCTTCTCTGATATTTGGGTTTTGTTTGGCCAACTTGATCTATTTATCTTGAAGTGGGAAGAGGTGCCCGGTAGTGGGTTCGATCTTACCGTGCTTTTTCCCTATGACAGAAAGGGAACCGACACGTATGTATCATTGCTACTAAGGATAAAAAGACGGGATCCATATCTGCCGCAATAGATAAACAGACCTTGTCTACATCATGTCATCATTCTTATTGCATTACTCCGTTTTTCCATGAACTTAATACACTAGATGCATGCTGGATAGCGGCCGATGTGTGGAGTAATAGTAGTAGATGTAGGCACGAGTCGGTCTACTAATCTTGGAAGTGATGCCTATGTAATGATCATTGTCTGGATATCATCATGATTATTTGAAGTTCTATCAATTTCCCAACAGTAATTTGTTCACCCACCATTTGCTATTTTTCTCGAGAGAAGCCACAAGTGAAACCTACGGCCCCCAGGTCTTCTTTCTCATATATTTGCCTTGCGATCTACTTTTTCCTTGCGTTTATTTTCAGATCTATTAAACCAAAAAAATACAAAAGTACCTGATGGCAATTTATTTGTTCCGCGATCTATTTATCCCATCTACAAATTTACCTCACGTCCTTTGCCTATCTTGAGGCGCCATACCCCGAAAGGGATTGACGACTCCTTTAACACGCCGGGTTGCGAGGTGTTGTTATTTGTGTGCAGGGGCTGTTTATGTTGTGTTGCTTGGTTCTCCTACTGGTTCTATAACCTTGGTTTCATATCTGAGGGAAATACCTACCGCCGCTGTGCTGCATCGTCCCTTCCTCTTTGGGGAAATACCAACATAGCTTCAAACAGCATCAAAAAGAATTTCTGGCGCCATTGCCGAGGAGGATCTTCAACATAACAAGGTTCCTAATCACAAATCTCATCCCCTTGCAATTTACATTATTTTCCTCTCATTTTCCTCCCCCCCACTTCACAAAAAATCACCGTTTTCTTGTCGGATATGTTTTTGAGTGCAATCTTGTTGTGTGGTCATCATGACTCAAGATGACACCAAACTATGTGACTTCTCAAATACCGACAACAAGGATTTTATTGGCACTCCACTTGTTCCTCCCGCCACTAGTGCGGAGACTTGTGATATTAACACTGCTTTGCTGAATCTTGTTATGAAAGACCAATTTTACGGTACTCCTAATGAGGGTGCCGCATCCCATCTTAATACCTTCATGGAATTATGCGATATGCAAAAGAAAAAAATATGAACAATGATGTGGTCAAGATGAAATTATTTCTATTTTCTTTGCATGATTCTGCAAAAATTTGGTTCTCTTCTTTGCCTGTAATAGTATCGATTCTTGGAATAAGTGCAAAGATGCTTTTATCACTAAGTATTTTCCTCCCGCAAAAAATATTTCCCTTAGAACCCAGATCATGAATTTCAAGCAACTTGAACATGAGCATGTTGCACAATCTTGGGAAAGGATGAAAATGATGCTAAGGAATTGCCCAACTCATGGGTTAAATATTTGGATGATCGTACAAAAATTTTATGCGGGATGAATTTTGTTTCTCATAATCTTTTAGATTCCGCCCAGGTGGTACTTTTATGGAAATTACCTTGGGTGAAGCCACCAAATTTCTTGATAATATCATGGCAAATTATTCACAATGGCATACCGAAAGGGCTCCTACTAGTAAAAAAAGTTAATTCGGTTAAAGAAATTTCTTCTTTGACTGAAAAAGTTGATGCTCTTATGAAATTAGTTGCTAGTAAAAGTGCTCCTATTGATTTTAATGATATGCCTTTGTCTACTTTGATTGAGCAAAATAGTGATGCCATAGATGTGAATTTTATTTCTCACAATAATTTCAACAACAATGCTTATAGAGGTAATTTTAATCCTAGGCCTTTTCCTAGTAATTCCTCTAATAATTATGGTAATTCCTATGGAAATCAATCTTACAATAATAGTAGGAATACCTCTGATCTTGGAAGTAATATTAAAGAATTTATCAACGCACAAAAGGTTTTCAACACTTCCATAGAAGAAAAGTTGAATAAGATTGATGATTTGTCTAGAAGTGTTGATAGAATTGCTCATGATGTGGAAAATCTCAAGATGATTTTTTTCCTAAAGTAGATGAATCAATTAAAGCTCTTTATGTTTCTATGGATGAAAGTAAGAAAAGAACCGCTATGGTTAGAGCTAAAAGAGAATTTTTAGAAGAAGTGTTTTCTAGTGATTTCTTTTGCAAAAGTGATGAAGATCTTAAAATGATTGGTGTTTCTTCTATTCATTCCTTGATTATTAAAATTAAGATTGATGAAAACGGGAGTGGAGAAGAGTCAACTTTAGGTAGAAGGCGTCCCAGTATTTCGGAGGGTGAAAATCTTGTTGAGAAAATTAGTAAAAGTGGGTTTGAGGAGGTCAAAACTTTAACTAGTGATGTGCCCACTCTTTTGGATTACAAAGACTTTAATTATGATAGTTGCTCTTTGATGGATTGTATTTCTTTGTTGCAATCCATGATAAATTCACCCCATGGTTATGAGCAAAATAAAACTTTTACTAAGCATATTGTTGATGCCATGATGAAAGCTTTTGAAGAAAAATTGGAATTAGAAGTTTCAATTCCTAGAAAATTGCATGGTGAATGGGAACCTGCTATCAAAGTCAAGATTAAAAATTATGAGTGTTTTGCTTTATGTGACTTGGGTGCTAGTGTTTCTACAATTCCGAAATCTTTATGTGATGTGCTTAGTCTTACCGATATTGAAGAATGCTCTTTAAATTTGCACTTAGCAGATTCTACTATTAAAAAGCCTATGGGAAGAATTAATGATGTTCTTATTATTGCAAATAGGAATTATATGCCCACATATTTTATTGTTCTTGATATTGATTGCAATCCGTCTTGTCCAATTATTCTTGGTAGACCGTTTTTACGCACTATCGGTGCAGTGATTGATATGAAAGAAGGCAATATTAAGTTCCAATTTCCTTTGAGGAAGGGTATGGAACACTTTCCTAGAACAAGAATTAGGCCACCATATCAATCAATCATGAGGGCATTTTATGGATCTAGAACCAAAGATGAAAAAACTTAGATCCTTGCTTTATGCCTAGCTAAGGGCGTAAAACTATAGTGCTTGTTGGGAGGCAACCCAATGAATATAATTTATTTTTTATTTTTGCTTTCTGTTCTTGAGTGTTAACACAATTACTCTACTGTTATGATTGTGTTTTTTGTGTTTTAATTAGTGTTTTTGCCAAGTAAAGCCTTTAGGATCTTCTGGGGTGATTGTTGTTTGATCTTACTGAAAAAGACAGAAACTTTGTGCTCACGAAAATAATTATCATAAATCACAGAAAAGAGATATTTCCCTGATTATTTTTTAAGAAGATTAAAATACGAATTATGCTGGTCTTCCTAATTGTTTTGAATTTTTTGAGTTACAGAAGTATTATAAAGTTCCAGATTACTACAGACTATTCTGTTTTGACAGATTCTGTTTTCTTTGTGTTGTGTGCTTATTTTGATGGCTCTATGGTTTTCTTTGATGAGTTTTTGCCATAGAAAAGTTGCAATACAGTAGATATAATACAAAAACAAAATAAGAATTGGTTTTACACAGCACTTATAGTAGTGGTTTCCTTTCTTTTACTAATGGATCTCACAAGGGTTTTGTTGAGTTTTGTGTGATTGAAGTTTTCAAGTTTTGGGTTATCTTACGATGGATGTAAGAAGGATAGAAGAGCCTAAGCTTGGGGATGCCCCGGCATCAAGATATTATCCAAGAATGAGCAACCACCTAAGCTTGGGGATGCCCCTGAGTATCATCCCCTCTTTCTTCTAACGACCATCGGTATTTTACTCGAGACTATAGTTTTATTCGTCACATGATATGTGTTTTTGCTTGGAGCGTCTTGTATGATATGTGTATTTTCTTATTTTATTTTTTGTTTTAAGTCATAAATCCTTGCTGGACACACCTATTTGAGAGATCCAAAGTTATGTCATGACTTGTTAGACTTGCTCTCTATGCTTCACTTAAATTTTTATGAGCAATGGACTTGCTCTAGTGCTTCACTTATATCTTTTTGAGCGCGGTGTGCTTAGTATTTTTGAAGAAATTCTCTCTTGCTTCACTTATATTTATTTGAGAGTTAGTAAAATTTTTAAGAAATTCTCTCTTGCTTCACTTAAATTATTTTGAGAGAAAGAAAATATGTTATGCCCATGATCTTCACTTATATTTGTTTGAGCTTATGAAAAGCAACACATGAAAATTAGTCCCAAAGTGATAGATATCCAAGAAGGATAAATAAAGAAAAAAATATATGTCATGAAGATCATTGGACAAAATAAACTTTATTATTAGTAATAGTTTTGAGATATGATGATGTGATATGTGAGTTATGTTAATGAGTAATTGTGCTCTAGTAAGAATATTGGTGTTAAGGTTTGTGATTCCCTATGCATGCACAAAAGTCAATAATCATGCAATGAAAATTATATCCTACTTGTGGTGCATTATTCGGTGCTAATTATGCTTAATGCTTGCTTATGAGATTATTCGTTTCTTGGTTGGTCGCTTCTCAATCTTTTTGCTAGCCTTCAATTTGCACCAAGTATGACCTCGACTTGTGCATCCAAAATCCTTTAAACCAATTTTGCCACATGAGTCCAGTATATCTGCCTATATGCGGTATTCTTTTGCCGTTCTAAGCAAATTTGCATGTGCCATCTCTAATTTTCAAAATGAACTTCTCTTTTGTGTGTTTCTTTTGATCGCGGAACGGTAACGGGTAGCTAATATTTTGCATCTAGATGTGTTATTCTCACGGCGAGTGTTTATTCACTTGTCATTGCACGAGAGTAAGGCAAAGGTATTAGGGATGCCTAGTCCTGAAATGCAAAAATGAATTTACTTTATGTTGTCAAATAATAAATTCCTTGGATAGTGTTGGTATGGAGGGCACCCGTGGATACGGCTAGCCATGGAAAGTGAAAGTTATGGTGGAAAAAGGAATAAACTTTATTTTTTTGTTTGGGAACCGCCTATGATATATCTAGCATGGAAAGTGTTGGGATGCTCCAAGTCGTTTTCGTTGGTGGGATGGAGACACCTCCCAAAATGTTTTTATCTCTAATTTTTTGCTTTGAGCTCTGGCACCTCTACAAATCCCTACTTCCCTCCGCGAAGGGCCTTTCTTTTACTTTATGCAATTTTTATTTTTGAATTTGAGTCTCCATCCTCTCTTATAAAAGCACCAACTAGGGGACAATATGATCGTACTTAAGTATTGGGTGTAGCTAATATTCGAGTTTGTTTCATGAATGGATCAATGTTTGAGCATGATGGGCTAGAGATAACTTGTTTTGGCATTGGTGTTTTGAAAGACATGGTTGCTTGTTGATATGCTTGAGTATCTAAAGTATTATGTCAGAATGAGACTATTGCTTTGAATCACATAAAATTCCAAATGTCCATGCTATAAAGAAAAGAATATGATATGACATGATAAACAACACTCCAGATCAAAAATTCTGTTTTTATCACTTACCTACTCGAGGACGAGCATGAGTTAAGCTTGGGAATGCTGATACGTCTCCAACGTATCTATAATTTTTTATTATTCCATGTTGTTTTTATTATTAATCTTGGATGTTTTATGATCATTATATAGGTATTTTATATCATTTTTGGTACTAGCCTATTGACATAGTGACAATCGCTAGTTCTGTTTTCTGCATGTTTTTTTTACATCGCAGGAAATCAATATCAGATGGAGTCCAAATGCCATGCCAATTTATGATGATTTTTTATGGACCAAAAGGAAGAAGATGGGCCCTGGTTGCACCTGGGGGAGTCCCGAGGAGGGGACAACCCACCAGGGCATGCCAGGAGGCGCAAGCGCACCCTGGTGGGTTGTGCCTACCTCGGGTGCCCCCTGGACCGACTCTTTGCTCTATAAATACCCCAATATTCCGGAAACCCTAGGGGAGTCAATGAAATATTCATCCAGCCATCATAGATTCCAGAACCACCAGATCCAATCTAGACACCATCACAGTGGGGTTCACCACTTCCATTGGTGCCTCTCTGATGATGCGTGAGTAGTTCTTTGTAGACCTTCGGGTCCGTATTAGTAGCTAGATGGCTTCCTCTCTCTCTTGATTATCAACACAATGGTCTCTTGGATATCCATATGATGTAAGTATTTGGGTGGTGTGTTTGTTGGGATGTGATGAACTTCGAGTTTATGATCAGTTATACCTTTTTATATCCATGAAAGTTATTTGAGTTCTTTGATCTCTTATATGCGTGATCTCTTATAGCCTCGTATTTCTTCTCTGATATTTGGGTTTTGTTTGCCCAACTTGATCTATTTATCTTGCAATGGGAAGAGGTGACCGGTAGTGGGTTCGATCTTACCGTGCTTGATCCCCATGACAGAAAGGGAACCGACACATATGTATCGTTGCTACTAAGGATAGAAAGACGGGATCCATATCTGTCGCAATAGATAAACAGATCTTGTCTACGTCATGTCATCGTTCTTATTGCATTACTCCGTTTTTCCATGAACTTAATACACTAGATGCATGCTGGATAGTGGTCGGTGTGTGGAATCATTGTAGTAGATGCAGGCAGGAGTCGGTCTACTAATATTGGACGTGATGCCTATGTAATGATCATTGCCTGGATATCATCCTGATTATTTGAAGTTCTATCAATTGCCCAATAGTAATTTGTTCACCCATTGTTTGCTATTTTTCTCGAGAGAAGCCACTAGTGACACCTACGGCCCCCGGGACTTCTTTCTCATATATTTGCCTTGCGATCTACTTTTTCATTGCGTTTTTTTCAAATCTATAAAACAAAAAATACAAAAATACCTTGCTGCAATTTATTTGTTCCGCGATCTATTTATCCCATCTACAAATTTTCCTCACGTCCTTTGCCTATCTTGAGGCGCCGTACCCCGAAAGGGATTGACAACCCATTTAACACGTCGGGTTGCCAGGTGTTGCTATTTGTGTGCAGGGCTGTTTACGTTGTGTTTCTTGGTTCTCCTACTGGTTCGTTAACCTTGGTTTCATATCTAAGGGAAATACCTACCGCCGCTGTGCTGCATCATCCCTTCCTCTTTGGAGAAATACTGATGTAACTTCAAGCAACATCATATGCATATCATAATTTCCAACTGAAATCTATCAGCAGCCATCTTAGAAATGAATTTCAGTCCCATACTAGTAAGAGATATGGGCCTAAAATCATTAACAGTTTCAGGGACAACCACCTTAGGAATGAGGGTGATATATGACTCATTTCTATTTTCCAACTTAGATGTTCCCTCATGAAAGGCCTTGGCCAGCTCATAAAACTCATTGCAGATAATTGGCAAACATTTCTTGAAGAAAAGACCATTGAAGCCATCCGGGCCTGGTGCTCTGTCAATTGGCATCCTCTTCATTGTTGAGTCCATTTCCTCTTTCTCAAAAGGTTTTACCAGCACCTCTAGATCCTCAACAGGTTTTATCAAAGCTGCAGGATCCAATGTCATATGAATTCCTCTGGCAGTACCCATTCTGTTCTTAAAAGTAGACCAAAAAGCCCCCGCAATCAAAATATGATCATTGGTAACAGTTCCATCCTCTAGTCTGAGAGTAGTATTGAATTCCTTCTATATCTTTCTGTAGCCATAGCATGGAACAATTTTGTGTTTTCGTCCCAGACCATTATGGACCTGATTGTGCAACTTTTTCTCCAATAAAGATATTGTAAATGCAGAAGCTTCTCCATGTGTAACTTAACAATCTTTCTGAAGTTGAACTCTGGCCTGAATAAAGGACTCAACTCCTCAAGTTCGTCAAGCAGAAAAATGACTCTTGTGCATTTCTGAATCAGGATTTTCATTTTGGATAGACCCATCTGCCATTTTTTAAGGTCCTGCCTTAAAGTTCTGAGCTTATCAGCAATTACAGCTGAGATGTGTGACTTATGAGAATGTTTCTTCCAGGACTTCTGCACACACCCCATAAAACCCTCAAGTTGCACCCAGTAATTCTCAAAATAAATAAATTACATTTGGGTATGTTGGTGTTGATGACAACTACACATGGAACATGATTAGAAGTAGTTTTGCATGGTACAAAGTTGTCCAAGTTGCAGTGGTGAAAAACCAGTCCAATTGCTCAAGAAGGGGAGTGTCCTGCATATTAGAACATGTAAATTTTCTCCCTTTTATTGGAAGCTCAATCAGCCCTGAGTGTCCAATTATGTCATTGAAAATAAACATATCATTGGGACCCCCCCCAGGCCTATTTCTGTTAGTGGTATATCTGAAGAAATTGAAATCACCTAACAAAACCCAGTTTTCTTCCTCAGGGATTTGGAGATTATATAACCAATCAACAAAATCATCTCTATCTCTTCCACCACAGGGGCCATAGACTGATACTAGAGTTCAAGATTCACCATTATGCACAGATGTGAACTTAATGACAGTGCCAAACTTTTTAATTTCAATTAGAGTGCCGGCAAAAAGGTTGAATTCCACAGAACCACAATTCCACCTGATGCGCCCACTCAGGGGCAAAAAGAAAAATTATCAAACCGCTCAGGAGAGAAAGACTTTATGGTACGATGATCAATGTGATGCATTTTAGATTCCTGGACAAAGACCATAGAGCATTGACTTTCTTCAATTTTCTGTCTAACTGCACGCTGACGATCATCAGAATTTAGACGATGCACATTTCAGCATAGCACACACCAATTTCTACTGCTAATATGATTACTATTCATAAATAAACATAAAAGCAAAAGATAGGTCTATGTAGACACACAGTGTGCTACACCAGAAGTCACACAAAAGCAAGTGCACATCATGGATTACAGTTCCAGAAGATAAAACAAGACATCTAAGATAAATAGAAAATTTGAGGGCTTGCCACACCCAATCCAGAACATAGAATTTATTCATTGGAAGCTGATGAGGAAGGCTGCATCACCGGATCTGCCATAAGCATTTCCACTAAAATCTTCTTTGGGGCAATATCCAGTTCTGCTCCCATCTGTTGAAGCACCTTGATTGTTGTTTCAAGTGGGACCTGGTTAGCTTGAGCTTCCTCATGCATGCCATTTGCAGGTGCAGATGTGTCCTGAGAAGCCTCCCCCAAAGGTTTGGACTTAGGCCTCTTCTTCCTTGGCTGAACCATTGGCAATTCTTGCATAATTGGCTTGAAACCATCCCTCATAATAGATCCACATGTGTATCTTCTCACACTAGTGTCAACAACAGGTACAAGAGCTTTCTTTCTCTTGGTGATCTTGCGGGCCTGCTATGCTGAGAAAGAAAAATGCTCTTCAGAGTTAGGCTGAGAAGGAAGGGCCACCTGAATATTCCCAGCTTCAGTGAATAAGGCTCGTGCCACAGGTCTACTAGAGCATGTTACAGTAAAATCCTCAGAAAACAACATCACCTCCTGAGTTATTTGCAGTGGTATTGGGAACTCCAGCTGAAAAGCGTCCTCCCAAGATCTCTTGAGGTTTATCTGCAAGCACCTTGGGTTTGGCATAGAGTTCATAACCCCAACAGAAACCATCTGTTCAAAAGCTTGCTGCCAAATCATTTCAAGTGGCAAAGGTGGTCCATATGGCACCATAGGCTGAGAGATCTCCATACTTGGAGCAGAGTAGAAAGGATGTACATATGGTACAATGGCTAGGTCATTGTTAACTAGCCCCTCCTTAGCGTTGACAGGTGGGTCCACTTCCATGACATAATCCAAACTTGCAGCACTCATGTTACCAATGGAGTCAGACTCAAACACAACAGAGTTATAAAGCACAGTGGAGTTCTGCTCTTGAACTGGAGACATCTGGTTTTGTTACTGGAGATCATTGTGCTCCTGCACCTCATCATCATCACCCCAAATCGCATGACCCCAACTGTGCACTAGTGGTGGCGGGGGAGCAACAAGGTTTTCATTCCACCCAAGGGCCGGGAAAGGTGGCAATGCAAATTTGTGGTTGTCCGGAATGAAGTCCCCAGGAAGCGGATGCAGATCACCATTGAAAGGCATTGGATCTTCATCAGGTGGCATCTGCGCTGCCCAGTTAGCCCCCAGAATGTATAGCGGAGCAGTCCAAGAGACTCTGGCCCCTCCCCACGCAGCATACTCTGAAAAAACTATATCCCGTGGAACCAAAAGTTCTTCGGGGAAAGATGTAAAAACAATGGTGCACACCAGGTAAGGATCATCACTGACCCAATGCTGAAAAGTACCAAAAGTATTGACTGTTGCATGGATATTCTCCGTGGTACGGTACTCTAGAGGTATTCCTAAGAACATGAGACATCCATGTCGAAAACCCTGAGCCCCATGGAAACCAATCCCCTCATTATGCTTGCAAAAACACACAACCCGATCATTGCCCACACCGCAAATCAAAGGCTGAGAAGACCTAACAGTAGCATCACGAACTTCAAACAAACCCGCATCACAAATCAAAGGCTAAGAAGACCTAACCAAGTGGCCTCTTTGCTCCAAGAAATCCACCACCGCTTCTCTAGCTTGCCCAATATGATTTGGAGGGGGGGCTGGCATTACCTCAGCGACCATGAAAGCTTCATGACAATGCACGATCGGGATCGGCGGCATAACGAAGGTCCGGGGGAGATGAGCTTCGCCTCCATCGATGATGTGATGTCTCGCAGGCACATAGTGCATCGGGTCAAGCTCGAAGACTGCCATCTGAGGTGGTGGAGAGCTTGGCAATGGTGGAGTCGATGGTGGCGCGGTGGACGGTGTCTTGGGCTTGGGGTTTATGGAACTGGACTTTACAATAGCTGGCTTGGAACTCGAGGCATCCCGCTAGGGAACTAACACGGTATCAATTAGCCCGGTAGGTGAGACCGAAATATCTTGGATTTTTGGCTTCCAAAACCACCCTTGCTCCTTAGTGATACGATTACAATCCTTCCTAGAATGACCTACCCTTGAGCAAGCCAGGCACAATTGCTTGGACTTGCATTGACCTGCAAAGTGTCCCTTTTTGAAACATTCACTACTAGGGAAAAGGGTAGTAGCAGCGCGGGTTTTAGATGTATCAGTAGCGCGGGGATAGGCGCTACTAATAAGGCGCTATAGCTAACACATAGCAGTAGCGCGTGCTAACCGGCGCTACTGCTACACAAGTGTAGCAGCAGCGCTGTTAGTGGAAGCTCGCTACTGCTATTAGCTCTAGCGCGCTTTGCCTGGACGCGCTACTGCTATCGCGGCGCTGCTGCTAACTTTTATACACTCGCTCCTGCTAATTTAAGTAGTTTTTTGTTTTTTTTGGCATATTTGTTTTGTATTTGAACATGCTTTATAGAAGAATCTTTAGCACATAGAAATGTCATCATGATACACATACAAATGCCTGCGAGACCACAAATGTAATCATAGCATGTACATACAAATAGTCTCATCATAATCATCATCCAACACAGTGGTATCTTGTCATCATCTCGAAAATAGCAATACATGCAAGTCTCGAATACTTGCAACTACAACAACGTCATCCATCTAAACAAAGGTATACGCAAGAAGAGCTATCACTATGAGTGAGAGCGGAACTATGCAGTACATGAGGTGGCGGTTACGAGTCCTCTCTCGCGCTAGCATGAACCTCAAGTAACTAGCTTCTCCTTCTTGTCTGATTTTGAAGCCTTTATGGCTGGCGCCCGTGAACCCATTCACTTGCGCCTGACACTCATGCCACTCGTTGTACACCCCCGGAACCTTCCCTTTGTACACGACATAGTAATTCCATTTTGCCATCAAGAAACTAGGTACCTGTTAGAGATGCATTTTCATGAAGAGGATGTACAATCATATATATGCAACAAAATATACTAGAGCAACACCGAAAAAGAAAGGGTTAGCAACTAGATGCAACATACAGTACACAAATTAATTAACTAGAGGTACGCACATCATCGTACGCAAACTAACAAAGTAGCATTACGCAAGTTCGGCAGGGACCGTGGATATCACAAAGTTTCATCGCTACAAAAAGTATACAAGTTCAACCGACACATATCATCATCATCGGCATCATAAATCACTAGAATTTCCATCCTTCCATATCATCGAGGATGAACCCTAGCTTCTTGAACGGCGTGAGGTCTAGACGTTGCATGCCTATCCGAGTTCGGACGTCAGCTCGCGATATAGGGTCGTAAGCACTTGGTCCACCATGTCATTGACCATCACCTCAAAATCATTGGAAATATTCTGCTCCTCATGTGTTACTGGGCCATTAGAATGTGGCTGCTCAACATGGGCTACACCAGAATGGGCCGAAGAAGACTCCAGTTGGTCCACCAGATTCGAAGGAGCAACAATTCCGCCCGAAACACCCGCGTGAGGCTAGTTGGACGTGTGTCCCGATCTACGATCATGCATGATATTTGCATTGATCGTTCCAAAAGTGATCGGCGGCGAGCTAACAGTCCACTGAAGATCCGGCTACAGGGTTGGATGAATGACCACATGTTCACAAGTAGGCAAATCATAACCCGCATCTAAAATGGTGTCAATGCATTTCTGGGTGGCCTCATATCTATAGCCTCTACAAGCATCATACTTTTGAAATGTAGCAAAGGACAAATTCTTTCTAGTAGTAGGTGGAGCACGAGATGACTTGCTAGGAGGTTTATGCATGGCAATCATTCCCAAAGCCGATGCCTCTTAGAGGGACTAACTAAAACTCATTCAACATCACATTCTTTTTTCCAAATATGAAATTCCCATACCCAATAAGGACCTCCTCTTCCACAAAGATGAAAATAACACTTAAACTATGGGCAAGCATAAGATATTAAATCGGTGATGAAGAATCCAACCTGCTTGCAGGAAACATTGAAAGAGAAAACCTTGTCATTGATCTGAGAAACCCAAAGATCCACTACAGATCCTCCAATAGCTGCCTCCAAGGGCGGCTCCATAGAGAAATCATCCAGACAAAAATCATGCCTACTAAAAGACACGATCAAAATGAATGATCCCATGCCCTCCATGGGGTGCACCGTGAGACCAGTAGATCAAGAAACCTCTTCTGCGAAAGCTAAACCCTTGGCGAAGTCCATGCCAAGGTTGGATCCCCCACTAGATCCCATGAGATGGGTATGAGAGTTGAGATCACAGGACGCCAGAGAGATTGATTGGAGAGAAAACAAAAGTTAGTGGCTAGTGGTGGAGATCGTCGGTGAATCATGGCAGTCGCCGTGGGGTGGTGGTGGTGGGTGGGAGGCCATTATAGTGGCACAATATTATCAAGCAAAGAAGTAGTATCATCATAAGCATCATGCATAGCAGAAGTGGCATCATCAATAACATGCAAAATATCAGAATCAATAGCAGGTGTAGGTGTCGCAAGTTTACTCAAAACAGAAGGTGAATCAAGTGCAGAGCTAGATGGCAGTTCTTTACCTCCACTCATAGTTGTGGGAAAAATTATGGTTCTTTGATCTTTCAAATTCCTCATAGTGATCAACATATATAAATCCCAAGTGACTCAGAGAATAGAGCTATGCTCCCCGACAACGGCGTCAGAAAAGGGTCTTGATAACCCACAAGTATAGGGGATCGCAACAGTTTTCGATGGTAGAGTATTCAACCCAAATTTATTGATTCGACACAAGGGGAGCCAAAGAATATTCTCAAGTACTAGCAGTTGAGTTGTCAATTCAACCACACCTACAAGACTTAATATCTGCAGCAAAGTATTTAGTAGCAAAGTAGTATGGAAGTAACGGTAACGGTGGCAAAAGTAATAGTAGCAGTTTTGTAGCAATCATAACAGTGGCAACGGAAAAGTAACTTAGCAAAGATCAATATGAAACAAGCTCGTAGGCAATGGATCAATGATGGATAATTATGTCGGATGGCGTTCATCATGCAACAGTTATAGCCTAGGGTGACATAGAACTAGCTCCAATTCATCAATATAATGTAAGCATGTATTCTGAATATAGTCATACATGCTTATGGAAAAGAACTTGCATGACATCTTTTGTCCTACCCTCCCATGGCAGCGGGGTACTATTGGAAACTAAGGGATATTAAGGCCTCCTTTTAATAGAGTACCGGACCAAAGCATTCACTGCAAAAAAGAAAAATCCATGACATTTTGGGTTGAACAAATTTTTTTATCACGCTTATGACACTTCTATGACGATAGTTGTGACAAAACCCGGTATAATCATAGATGTGGTGGGGTCCTACTTCTATGAAAAAAATCATGACAGAAAATGGGATTTTCGTCCCGGGCGGGCCGGAGACACAGCTGCATGACATTCTTTGGGCCGTCCATGACGGAAAAAACCATGGTAGAAGCGAGGGTGAGGAAAATATCGGGGAGTTCCCGGTTACGGTGGGTGGTCGGGGCCGAGCAATGCACAGAGGGATTGCACGTTTCTCTCGTACACGTACATGCATGGGTGCGAGGCATTGGGTTCTAACTGAACCCAAATGAGGCATTCTCCTACTGAACCCGAGCGATTACAGTGGCTATGCATTACTCAACCCGAGCAATCGATCGATCCCTGGCTATTAACTGAACCCGATCGAGCGATTCCTTCGCTACTGCTGCTAACTGAAGCCAATCGAACCTGCTGCCTCTTGATGAATAGTGAGCGTTGTTGGGGGTTGGATGAACAGTTCCGGATGGGGGTTGGATGAACATGACCCTGTGAGGGTGTAGAGGCTGTTGCCGCTGGGTGAAAAGGATCTCGATCGAGCCGGTTGGGGGTGGATGAACAGGACCCCGTGGAGGGCTGTGTCGGCGTCCTGGATTTGGGGATATCCAGTCCTGCTTGCCTGCGGCCCACCGTGTGGTTCCATCGATGGCCTGGTACGGCCCAGCTTCAACACCAACACCGCAAGACCCTCGTGAGGGGCCAAGCCTCGCGAGGCGGATGACGCCAAGACTCCTGAAAGAAGTGACCTCCTTGGGAGGGCTCCTGAGGGGCGGAGAGTTCTATGCAGCTACCTCATGAGGAACAGCTGACGTGAGCCATGACGACCAAGGCTAGGCGGGCGCCAGCCGGGTGCAGAGCGCGGGTTTCCTCTTCGGTGCAAGGGAGGCTAGCCACATGCACGGAGTCCCAAGGAATTAGCCCAAGGTTCCCATTTCAGTGCAACAAGACCAAGACCGCCAGGACGGCAGGATGGAAGTCATCACGGAGCCCACCACAGCGTCACGACCAGAGGCTTTTCGCAGGCGAAGACTACTTTTGTCAGGATAGACTATACTACTTGTCCCCTTTCAAATCCCTCCATTGTGGAATCCCTTCCCACTCATATTTGGGAAGAGGACCAAGGCCACTATATATTGGACTTAGCCACCACCATAGAGCGGGGACGAAGGACCTAAATCAGAACAAGTAGAGCACCACACCAGCTCAAGAACACCTCACCTCCTGAGTCTTGTTCATCCTTTGTACTAGTTCATCCATAGCCCCTCAAGGCAATCCACCACACCACACTGGACTAGGGTATTACACCACAACGGTGGCCCAAAACAGTATAAATCTTTGTGTCTCTGTGTCTCTTTGAGCTCGACGCGCTAAGATAGGAGGATCGCGAGTAGGCAGGCTGGGCAGGTTGAGATCTCCGCACGCACCCCAGTGTTCGAACCTCTCAAGGGTTGCCGGATCCCTAAATCCGACATTTGGCGCGCCAGGTAGGGGTGCATCGGATCCTCTCTTCCATCGTTCGATCCATCTCCGCTTCGACATCTCCATGGCCGACGCGCGCAAAGCTCGCGCCGAGGGTCGGGCTGTGGTCACCGCCCGTATCGCTCTGACGGCTCCGGCGGGTGACGGTTGTGCCCGCCGTGCTCCTTCTCCAGTGGCCAACGCCGCCACGGGCCCTGCCGGCCATGAGTATCAAGCTTCATCGCTGCACCCGTCGATGCACCATGATGGCCGCACCGCTACTTCGTCACTGACCCCAGCAGCTTCGTCATCCCACGCGCGCTGCGGTCAGGTGGACACGCAGGCCGCTCTGCTCACGGCGCGGGAGCTTCTTCACTACCGTACGGTGGGTGATCTCTATGAGGAGTGGCTCGAGCAGATTGCCGAGCTCATCAGTGTCGTGCACGGGGGCTTCGACGGGCCGGCTCGCTCGCTGCCTCAGCAATCGCCTGCGGTGGGCGACATCACGCACGGGGCTCCTCCTCCACCTTCGGCCCGGGGCGCCATTGTTGAGCCAAGGTGTATGGCTCCACGGTGCGACCCGTAGCACCCGGCACCAGCTCGGGATGATGTGAGCTGCCAGGTGGTGCAACGTCCCCAGGGAGAAACGCGCATGCTTCCAGCACCCAAGCACCAGGCTCACGCACTGCCACAGGAGGTGGCGGAGCGCGTGCTCCAGGACCACGTTCCACCCCCTCAACGACCTCCGGTGGCCATGGCAAGATGTTGCGCATTCACTGCGAAGCTCCGCAACGTCGTCTGGCCGAGCAAGTTCAAGCCTGACCTGCCTCCATGCTACGATGGCACCGCAAACCTCTCCTAGTTCCTACAGCTCTATGAGGTGAGCATCGAGGCGGCCAATGGCGACAAGAAGATCATGGCAAACTGGTTCCCAATGGCCCTCAAGGATGGGGCGCATTCTTGGCTCCTGAACCTGACCGAGGGGTCGGTTTCCTCTTGGGAGGAGATGCGCAGCTACTTCATTGCCAACTTCCAGGGCACTCGCGACTGTCTGCCGGCCGCGGACGACCTGCGCCGCGTCAAGCAGCAACCTGGAGAGAACCTGCATAAGTATATCCAGCGCTTCAACAACGTCCACCTCAAGATTCCCAAGGTGTCTAACGAGGCCATCATCTCCGCGTTCACTGATGGCGTCCGTGATGTCAAGATGAAGGAGGTGCTACCCATCCACGAGGACCTCTGCACCGCTCTGGAGATGTTCAACATGGCGAACAAGTGTGCAAGGGCTGAGGAGGGACGCCTCTCCCTCCTCGAGCTCCCTGATGCTGATCCAGAAGACCAAGACCAAGGACACGAAGTGCAAGGGGCCAGCCGTGCTGGCGGAAGAGCCAGAGACCAAGCGCGGCTGCGACCACCCCGAGTCATCCAAGGGCAAGCGGTCGTTTCTGCGCCTTCCACAACGTCTACAGCCACAACACCAGCGACTGCCAGGAGCTCAGGGCTCTCCGTGATGGGCGCCTTGGTCGACGCCCCGAGCGCAATGATCGAGGCTACGGTCACGGAGGCAGCCGAGGTGGAGGACGCTAGGATGGGCGCGGCCGCCGTTAGGAGTGGTGCGACCAGGCTCGTGAGGTCCGTTGGCAGGACCAGCCTCGCGAGGGCAACTGGAGGGAGCAGCCTCATGAGCACCCCCCTCAGGGCAATGCAGCTTTGCCTCCTCTGCCTCCACCACTAGGAAGGAATGAAAATCACCACCAGGACGAGGGGGATGGGGGCTTCCAGGAGCCTCGGGACATTGCCTGCATCTTGGGCAGCTCACAGGCCCCGGCTTCCCACCATGTCTTCAAGCAGTTTGCACGCGAGGTGAATGCAGCGCTCCCCAAGATCGAAGCAACTTGCCCTCTCAAGTGGTCCAAGTGCGCCATCACCTTCGACTCCTCACACCGGCTCAAGTGCGCGGCCACCGCTGGTGCGCTCCCCATGCTCTGCTCCCTCGTTATCAGCAACGTGACCATCACCAAGACCCTCATCGATGGCGGAGCAGGGCTCAATGTTCTCTCCATTCAGATGTTCGATAGACTCCAGGTGCCATACTACCAGCTGCACCCTACCAAGCCATTCTCAGGAATGACCGACGGATCGACACACCCGATCGGGCAAGCTCGCCTCCCTGTCACCTTCGGCGAGCACAACAACTACCGCATCGAGCTCATTGACTTTGATGTCGCCGACATCCTCCTGCCCTACAACACCATCCTAGGGTACCCAGCACTGGCCAAGTTCATGGCGGCCACATACCACGGATACAACGTCTTCAAGATGCCAGGAAGTGGCGGCATCATCACGGTTGCCTACCAGGAGAAGGGTGCGGTGTGCTCCCTCGAGCATGCCTTCCAGGCTGCAGCAGTTGAGAACCCAGAAGACGAAGACAATGCCCTCCCTCCCGAGGTCGCCCCAAGACGAAGAAGCTGCAGCTGGGCCAGGGGTCTCGTGAGGGAGCATCGCTTGATGACGCGGCGCTGAGCCTCGCATCTCTAGACACGACACCTTCACCCATCGCATAGGAAGGCGTGCCCGGTGCCCCTCTCGGGCTGGGCTCGGGGGCTCTCTTTTGGAGGGCCTCAGATCTAGCCAATGTTGCAAGAGCGACGCTCGGGCAACATGTGGAGGCGCTCTTCAGAGCACGCTTCCCAGGAGAGGACAGCAGGCGTAGGGCACCAGGCGTTCAGGAGTTCATCAGCAACGCAATCGAGGAGGTTCAGGCAGGAAGGGTTCTGCAAGACGATCATCGCCTGCCGCACTGCGCAGCTCACTGCCCTGGTGAGGGTAAGGAGTTCCACATCTGCATCGACATCCCCGGGCTCAACAGGGCCGCGTCTCGGCAGCTCATGTGGCCGTCTCGTGTCGGCCAATGCGAGGGTCCACCTCACAGCTACGTCCGCATGCCCTTCGGCCTGGCAGGCGAGGCTGAGGTGTTTCAGCGTTGCATGAGGGACGCTCAGGCGGCCTGCAAAGCCAGGCACCAGGCGATCCTGGCAGAGATGGAGGAGCACCTTTAGGGGCCTTCCGGTCCCTCCGAGCCTCACGAGGCTCGGCACCGGAGCGGCTCATGAGGAATGGCTTCTACGACGCACATTTTTTTGGCTACTTCGACAACTCTTCAGCAACGGTACCAGGTGACATCTCCCTAACTTGTTCATTCAGTTTGGGGTCGCCCCTCGGGCTGCGTCAACCCCAGGCTGTGTGGGTCCGGCCCTACGGCATGTATCGTTTTGCATTCACCAGGACTATCTAATCGTTGCCGTGAATTTTTCTATGATCGCCACATCGTGACCACCGCCTCACGACCCTCATGCATTCTGACTAACGCCATTTCCTCATCACTGCATGATACCCACATCAGCACGGCGCTTGTGCTCGGGTCCGTCCCTGCAACGCTGAGAAACCTGGGGATCGAGCTCTGGTTCACGGACCGCCTCGTGTACACCACCTCGCAGGGTCCTCGGTGCCTCCGTCTCACGCTCTGGGGCTCTCGGCCTCCTTTGTCATTCAGCCTGCAGGATCACCCAACAATGGGCCAAAGGTAGGCCCGGAAAACCACCGTCAGGCCTTGCAAGTCGCTTGCATGTTAAAGGGGGGGCCTCCAGACCATCGCGTCTCGGGAGGTCCTACTGGCTCTCCAGCCCTCACCCTCTGGCCTTGACCACGGCATCGCGACCTGGCATACCAGCGACGGCTAAGCTCGCTCGAGGGTCGGGACCCGAAGATGTTGAGCATTTTGGCAAGCGAGGCAGGAGGGTGGCCAATGCAGGCTGCACCTAACGGCACCATAGGCACGACAGCAAGCATCGCCTCCCTAATGTACCAAGACGCCAAAAAGATAAGTATCGGCTCGCTACAGCACCAGTTTCACTCCCCATACGCCCCGCCTCACGGTTCCACTTGGGCGGTTCATCTCCCCTTTTTGATTTTCTATGCGGTTGCTTGCACGCCAAGGGGACCTCATGAGCATCGCGTCCTATGAGCTCTTACCGGACCTTGGGCCGCTCACCTCCTAGCCTTGACCACGGCATCGCGACCTGGCATACTAGCGATGGCTGAAACCTGCCTGGGGACTGGGTCCTGCCAGCGTAGATCACCATGCTGGCTAGAGAAAAGAAAAGGGGAGGAACCTAGCCGAACTGGAATACGCACATCCATCACAAGATCAAAAGAAACAGCGTTGATATTAAATACATTCTGAATCCTTACAAACCCCCCGGGGGCTGATCTCCATTCCAAAGGGAAGGCAACTACTAGGTCCTACGGCATCGTCGACGGCGCCGAGCGGCAGCGGCAGCAGCACTCCGTCCTCGACGGGAGCTAGGTGGCACGTAGTTGTTGCCGCTCGACTCCGGAGAATCACTGGGCTTAGGAGAGTCACTGGATTCCCAGGGGTCGTCGCTGCCGCTGGACGAAGCGCTGAAGGGGGCACCGACATATCCAGAACCCGCTACGGCGTCCCACGAGCTGTCTCCTTTGGAGCAGTATTCCAGCCGCTCGCCCCACTCGTTGAAGACCTTGAAGAACAGGGTGTCCACACCGTCGTACTCGAAGTGGATCGCCAGGGCTCCCTCCGATCGGAGAGCCCAGGCGATCTCGCCCCATCCTTGCATCATGAAGACGTCTCCAGGCAGCACCACCTCGACTTCAGCCCTAGTGGACAAGCTACGGCACCCTGCGTGCTACAGCCACAGCTCCACCGGTCCCCTCGGAGGCAACTCGCAGGCAAAGAACCGCGGGAGTCGGATCCAGGTGTCTGGAGGCATCGCCTCCGACACCATGAACTCGTGCGAGCTACCCTTGGCGTGGGTCTGTGGTGCGGCCGGCAGGGAAATGGCGGCCCTGCCGTCTTCATTAGGCACCGCGCGACGGTGCACTCCATCTTCCTGAGCGCGGGCGTATAGGGGGAGGGGGAAGCTAGGAGGAGGCCTCGATTGCCATGGCCTAGCTACCTCTCGCCCCGCACGAGCATCGTCATGAAGGCGGATTTGTTTCTTCGGCGGGAGAGGGTCGGGCCCCTCCCTAGGAGCCTTCCCCTTCTCTATCGCAGAGAACCTCCTGATCGACACCATGGAAGCAAGATGGAGAGGAGAAGAAGCAGGCGGGAGCAAGACGAAAGAAAGATGGGCAGGGGCTCCACCTGCTCGCACACTTATAGCCGGGAGAAGGTAAAACATCGGCCTCCCACGATTTCCAGCAATGATGATCCTCTCTGCATGCAACGTGCAGTTGTCAAGTCGAGCAGTTGCCGCGACAGCATGAGGAAACGGAGTCGCCCACGTCCAATCAATCGCCACGCATCATCAAGGCCACATGCGGTTAGGGCCCATGGTGCTCCGCACTTGCCCTTTGGCTTCGCCTGGAAGCCATGTCCGAGCACGCCTTGGGCCCGGGGGCTACTGTTAGTGTCTAGGATTTTGGGGTATCCAGTCCTGCCTGCCCGCGGCCCACTACGTGGTTCCATCGACAGCCTGGTACGGACCAAAATCAACACCAACACCGCAAGACCCTCGTGAGGGGCTAAGCCTCGCGAGGCAGACGATTCCAAGACCCCTGAAGGAAGTGAACTCCTCGGGAGGGCTCCTGAGGGGCGGAGAGTTCTACGCAACTACCTCATGAGGCTCAGCTGACGTGAGCCGTGACGACCAAGGCCAGGCGGGCGCGAGGTGGGTGCAGAGCGCAGGTTTCCTCTTTGGTGCAAGGGAGGCAAGCCATAGGCATGGAGTCCTGAGGAATCAACCAAAGGTTTCCATTTCAATGCAACTAGACCAAGACCGCAAGGACGGCAGGACGGAGGTCATCACCAAGCCCACCGTAGCGTCACAACCAGAGGCTTTTCACAGGCAAAGACTACTTTTGTCAGGATAGACTGTACTACTTGTGCCCTTAAAAATCCCGCTGTTGTGGAATCCCTTCCCGCTCATATTTGGGAAGAGGACCAAGGCCACTATATATAGGACTTAGCCACTACCATAGAGGGGGGACGAAGGGCCGAAATCAAAACAAGTAGAGCACCACACCAGCTCAAGAACACCTCACCTCCAGAGGCTTGTTCATCCTTTGTACTAGTTCGTCCATAGCCCCTCGAGGCAATCCACCACACCACACTAGATTAGGGTACTACACCACAACAGTGGCCCGAACCAGTATAAATCTCTATGTCTCTGTGTCTCTTTGAGCTCGACGCGCTAGGCCAGGAGGATCGTGAGTAGGCAGGCTGGGCAGGTTGAGATCTCCGCACACACCCCAGAGTTCGAACCTCTCAAGGGTTGCCGGATCCCTAAATCTGACATTTGGCACGCGAAGTAGGGGTGTGTTGGATCCTCTCTTCCGTCGTTCGATCCGTCTCTGCTCCGACATCTCCATGGTCGACGCACGTAGGGCTCGCGCCAAGCGTCGGGCTGCGGTCGCCGCACGTGTCACTCAGACGGCTCTGGCGGGTGACGGCTGTGCCAGCCACGCTCCTTCTCCGGTGGCCAACGCCGCCACAAGCCCTGCCGGCCACGAGCAGCAAGCTTCATCGCTGCACTCGTCGGTGCGCCGTGATGGGCGCACCACTACTCTGTCACTAACCCCAGCAGCTTCGTCACTTACCGTACGAGGCCGAAGAGAAGTCCATTTCCCCCGTTTTGCGATACGCCACACCCCTCCCGATCAACAGCACCCCGTTTCGACCGTAGGAGCTCGAACACAAGTCTGTTTCCTCCATTTTGCGGAACGCAAGACCCCTCCCGATGAACAGGACTCCTGTTTCGATCGTACGCGGTCGAACAGAAGGCCGTTTCCTCCGCTCTGTGGTACGCCAGGCCTCGTTTCTGCTTTTCCGTCCAAGCTGGTTGGCTCTCGATGAAAACGACGCATTCCATTGCCTCCCGATGAACATGACAATGCAGTTTCTCCGTCCCGACCCAACCGTTTGGCTGCTGATGAACAGGACGCTGTCGCTGCTCTCCGTTGTCTCTCCATGTACACGAGCCTTGGCCGTACGTATGCGCGAGTAGGCGTTCGAGACCCCACCCGTATGTACATACATGGCTGTATCTATTTTCTTGCACCTTGGTTGTACGTACGTGTACATGATATTGATGGGACTGTGTGACATGCTACATCCGCGCCACTACTACGCCACGTGCCCTTCCTTACTCGGCCACGGTTCATCACTGCAGCCTGCAGA
Source organism: Triticum timopheevii (assembly GCA_963921465.1). Classification (NCBI taxonomy): domain Eukaryota; kingdom Viridiplantae; phylum Streptophyta; class Magnoliopsida; order Poales; family Poaceae; genus Triticum; species Triticum timopheevii. Next base: position 361,615,629 of record OY997274.1, on the reverse strand, counting down.
CACACCGATCGACCAGTATGTATGTGCACGTTTGCGACCAGAATGACAACGCTACATACACTTTGACCAGGTGGGTCCCGACTGTCAGGGAGGATAAGAAGGCAATTCCTTGAGTGCGAAGTTATTGCTGGTGGGTCCCAGCTGTCAGGGGAGGAATCATTTTTTCCCGTAACATCGCCACACTTCCTTGTGTGTGAAGATGTAGCTGGTGGGTCCCAGCAGTTAGGGGGAAACGTATTTTTTGCAAAATACAGTGGCCCGTCCAATGTGTCCCTGCTGCGAGGTGTAGGAATAATTATTTTACGCATAATAAGGTTGCACTTCCTTTCTGCGGCCGTGCACCCAGCTGTCAGCCTCTCCACGTACAGTCCACGTCTGATGGAAGTCGTTCCTTGACCACATTGACCACGCCACGCCGAGAGCACCAAGGCGGTGGACAACGACGAGGCCTGGGAAGGGGACAACGCGGAGCCGGGGAAGACGCGACAGTGGATGCCCACGCGAAGAGGAGCATGAGGGTTGACGGGTTCGGCTGCGGTGGGAGGCCTCTGTCGCCGCAGAATAACAGGGGTTGTGGGTGAGTAGAGGGATGGCCTGGCCAGAGGTTGGAGTAGGGTGGGGCGGTCAGGCCCGCACGGCAGCAGAGCCAGCCACCGGAGGCAGGAGCAGGCGGCATGACCGGCGCTCGTTTGGGCGGCTGGAGCAAGAAGACGAGAGGTTGAAGAAGCACTACGGCCATTGGATGGACATCGTACGATCGCTTGAGCTAGAATCGTTCAAATTGACTAAGTTGACAAAGCCCTCCGTCCGCGTCAACTTAGTAGGCCAACAAGTCAGCCTCCCACTATGGTGGGTCCCAGCTAGCAGGGGTAGTCTTCATTTTTTTATGCAATAAGGAGGCACTTCCTTGCGTGCGAAGATACAGCTGGTGGGTCCGAGCTGTCAGCTGGGGGAATGTTTTTTTCGCGAAATACATAGGCCCTTTCGGTGGGTCCCTACTGTTAGGTGGAGGAATATTTTTTTACACGTAATAAGGTTGCACTTCCCTACTGCAGCTTTGGACCCAGCTGTCATCCTCTCCACGTACAATATTCCTCTGATGGAAGTCATTCCTTGACCACATTGACCACGTCGCGCAGAGAGCACCAAGGCGGTGGACGATGGCGAGGCCTAGGAAGGGGACGACACGGAGCCGGGGAAGATGCGGCAGTGGATGCCCACGCAGAGAGGAGTATGAGGATTGGCTGGTTCGGCTGTGGTGTGAGGATGTCGTCGTCGTAGAATAACGGGGTTTGTGGGTTAGTAGAGGGATGGCCTGGACAGAGGTTGGAGTAGGGTGGGGCAGTGAGGCCTATACGGTAGCAGAGCCGCCACCGGAGGCAGGAGCAGGCGGCACAACCGACGCTGGTTTGGGCGGATGGAGCAAGAAGACCAGAGGTTGAAGAAGCACTACGGCCGTTGGATGGACATCGTACGATCACTGGAGCTAGAATCGTTCATATTGACTAAGCTGACAAAGTCCTTCATCCTTGTCAACTTAATAGGCCCACAAGTCAGCCTCCCACTATGATGGGTTCCAGCTAGCAGGGGGAGTATTCTATTTTTTTGTGCATAATAAGGAGGCACTTGCTTGCGTGTGAATATACAACTGGTGGGTCCGAGCTGTCAGCGAGGGGAACATTTTTTCGTGACATAAAGAGGCCCTTTCGATGGGTCCCATTTGTCAGGTAGAGGAATCATTATTTTGCGTGTAATAAGGAGGCATTTCCTTGCGTGCGGCCGTGGACCCAGCTGTCAGCCTCTCCACATACAGTCCACTTGCGATGGATGTTGTTCGTTTACCACGTTGACCACGCCGCGATGACATCACCAGGGTGGTGGACAACTGCGAGGCCTAAGAAGGGAACGACATGGAGCCAAGGAAGTCACGAAAGTTGTTTCCCACGCGGAGGGGAGTACGAGGTTTTACTGTTTCGTCTGTCGTCGTCGGAGAATAACAGCAGATGTGGGTGAGTAGAGGGATGGCTAGGCCAACAACGGGAGTACTGTGGGTCCATGAGGCCTGTGCGGCAGCACAGCCGGCCATGGGAGGAGGGAGCAGGCAGTCCCGCCGGCGCTTGTTTGAGCGACTGGAGCAGGAATAACAGAGATTGAAGAAGCACGACGACCGTTGGATGGACATCCAATAGTCACTTCTCTTGTGTGTTGACTAAGTTGACACGGCGTTGCGTCTGCGTCAACCTTTTTTTTAGGAAAGCATACGCGTCAACCTATAGTAGGCGCACAAATCAGCCTCAAATGTGTGGAAAATAGCATACAACCCATCTGCCATTATTTCTAATAATTTACATCCCATTTGCTAATTCTTAAGGATTTTTTTGGAGCCCATCTTCTTTTTGTTAGCATTACAACCCATATTGTGGCCACGGCTAAAAATTATACGATATTTTGCATATTTCAGTGTGGTCAATTGTTTTCAATCCCAAAATTTTGAATCACATTCAAACTAATTTGAAAAATAAATTTATATAAATATAAAATCCAAATATTGTCCATGCATAAAAATCAATGGAATTTAAAATCTTGAAATGAAAAAAATGAAATTAATTCCCGGTTTGATGTGTTTAAAAAATGTATAGCCCATTTCTCATTACTAATAGCCCATTTTCTGGGCAAGCCAAATGAAACTCTCCTCGTCTTGAAAGATTTGTAGCCCAGCAGGGCTGACAAAGCAAGGAGGCCTCGGTTGAGTATTTCTTTTGAAAAGTAGAACTAGGCTAGCCATTTTCAGCAAGAAAAAAACACAACTGGGCTCATGATGTGGTAAACATAATTAAAACCCTAGCTAGATGGGCAACAGCCCCCGCACAGCCCCGTTGTTACCCTGATATATCTCTAAAACTGGTATAAAAATAACAACTACTTGTTCGTAAAAAAAGTAAATAACAACTGCGCGACCTGCTGGGTCCCTGGTGTCACCCACTCGTTGTGTAATTCTCTCGCTTATTGACTATGCTGACAATGGCGTGGCCCCCAGATGTCCAACTATTAGGAGGAACCATTTTTGGGGCTTTTAATAACGAGGCACTTGCTTGCGTACAGCCATGACCCTGGTAGGTCCCTACCGTCATTCTCTCCATGTACATTCATCTCCTTGTTCCTCTCGGTTGTTGATGACATTGACAACACAACAGGGCGATGCACCGCGCACGGCGAGCGAACCAAGGCGAAGGACGACGGCGAGGCCTTGGACGGAACAAACATGAGCTGTGGAAGATGCACCAGTCCAATCGCAAGCTGAGGGGAGTACAAGGGTTGACTGGTTCGGGTGCGGGTGTGTGTTGGGGATAACGTCGCCAGATAATAAAGGGATGTGTGGGGGAATAGGGAGGGACTGGCCAACATTGGAGGGTATGGTAGGGCGGCGGAGGCGTAGCCATCCGTGGGAGGCGGGAGCAGGCGGAACCGATGGGGTGGTTTGGTTTGGGCGGTTGGAGGAAGAAGACAAGAGATAGACGATACACGACAGATGTTAGATGTCAATCTAGCGACTGGTAGGCAGAATCGTTTGTTGACTAGCTATTAAGTCGACACCACCTTGGATAGGCTTTTTCCTCGTGGGTAGGAAATTTCAGAATCCAAATCTTTCACGGTCATGCAACCTTTCTTATGAAAATTTACAGCCAATTGGTGTGCTAGTTCAAAATAAGTTTGTAGGTGCTGATGGGGGCTAATCACTTGGGTTCTGTAATGCACAGTGAGCTCAAGCAGCCGGCGAGAGTGATGTGATTTCCCTGGGTTGGGATTTGTTACAGTATTTCACTCTTAATTAAACATATGGCAAGCCATTTGCCTTGTTTCAAAGAAAATATGAGAGTCACATCCGAGTTGAAAAGGGAAACAACATCTAACTCCAGCTTACAAACTATACAAAAGCACGAGGGTTAATTGTTCATCAGGTTTAGACAAAACCCAGATTGAAAAGGGCAACAATATCTAACTCCAGCACTCTTTTCGGCTATAGAATGAACATCCTAGGTCGTAAGATTGATTGGATTATGACCACAAGATGTTGTAAATAGCTGAACGGTTAGTTCTAGTGCACTATATGCGGGCTTCCAATGTGCGTGAAATTATCACCTTTATATAAAACTTCTCCAGACATGGAAAGCATTGCAGCAAGCCAATAATCTTCTTCAGATCAAAACTATTCATTGTGATATATACGAACTTGACAGAATCCAACACCATTGATAGGCTATCCATGGAGAAACTCTTCATTGAGCATAGAACATAATATTTGTACAAAATATGTACTCCAAGATGATATAAAACTTATGCCTAGAAATTCGAACAGTTTGTTATGGTTGTTGTCCTCTGCATCAGCATGCCGTGTTTCCCGGCTTGCAAGATTCAAAACCAACAAATAAGATTCAAATAATAAGTACAACAAAGATGCCTACACATCTCATTGATTCCCAGCTTGCAAGATTCAGAACCAACAAATAAGATTCAAACAATAAGTACAACAAAGGTGCCTACACATCTCATTGATTCCCAGCTTGCAGGATTCAGAACCAACCCATTAGAGCCTTTTGATAAAGTGAATATCGGGATTAAATCTATCTTGGCTAGCCGTGTCATACAATCCAAGAACTTGGTGAATGCTCTTGACCATGACAACATCTGCAATCGAGTATTCCTGTTTGCACAAATAAGAAAGAGCATGATTACTATAATAGTGGCACTAGTTGAAGCAAACTTTATTGTGCAGTTCCACCATAACACCATTTTGTGCAGTTCCACCATAATTGAGAGATGTTGCTCACGTGACATTTTAGTTGAACTGCACAAGATGCTCATTCCAAAAAAGAGTTTTGTGCAGTTCACCAAAAGGTCAAAATAGCAACAAGGTGAAATGGATATCCCTATCTGCACAAAAGATAGAAAGAAAATAGTTCCTAGTCAACAACAAGATACGGAACATACAAAAAATGAAAAGAAGCATCTTGATTATGTTCATGGCAATCACACAAGGACAGCAGGAATTTTAAAACGTCAGCAATGCTTCATGTTACCAGAAGCATTACGAGCAACAATGACATCCGTTAAATATGGGATTAATTTAATGGTGGCATTGCTTGTTTACCAGATACAGTAGATCAAAAGCAGCTAAAGAGTTGGTTTAAGGGCATGGGACCATGGGGACACCAGGACACTCAGTAGCATAAAGAAGAAACTTACTTATCATACTGGGAAAAATAGCAAGAGTACCATTTGTAACACAGTTTAATTGCATCATATCACTGGAGGCATTTGATTAACAGTAACACTGGTTAGACATGTCCTTAAGTTTATGGTGTGATCGCTTCATTTTACATGCGCCCTTACAGTAACAACAACAAAAAGTTGGTACAAGGACATGCGACAGTGGACGCATTAGCACAATGTACCTACAAGGAGGCATAAAGTGGTGATGCCGAGTTTGTTCATACTCTGTGAGGGCAGCAAATCTAATCTTGGAGACCTTTTACTATGTGAGGGCAACAAATATAATCCTGGACATACTCTATTGACTTTTCCACTAGCCACCACTTCCTATCCTTTTTTCAACCAAATAATAGATATGTTCCTTATCTAGTTTGTACTACCATTTCCCTTTATTTCCCTTTTCAACCAAGAGACCGGTTGGGTATCCAATCTTACTTTCCCCCTGTTATTTCCTCTTTGAATCAAGTCCTAGATTCATAGTACGACTTCCCCCTTTCTTTGTTGTTTGGACCAAGTCCTAGATTCGACTGCATGAAGTAGCTCCCGCGCCGCCTCGCCGCCCGCCCTCCCCCACCACCGGCGGTGACCACCGCCCTCACCCTAAACCCTAAGATAGATAGTGAGGTACCTCTCTGGCAAGCCCCCCTCCCCACTGCGGCTGGTTATTCCTTAACTCCGGCGACCCCTCCCCACCCCCTGAAAATCGACTGACCCAAAAGAAGATTCAGTCGACTGAAGTGTAGCAAAATCGAAAAGATGCACATGTAGACACGTGGGGAGCTGGGGCTGTAGAGCAGGGCCGCTTTGGAAGAACTTATACCTGAGGGTCGTCGGGATGTCGGCGGCGGCAGGTCGGATCTGCGCACGATACGACAGGGAGGAAGAAGGATCAAAGGACCTCCCGAGCCGGCGATGTGTCAGAGAGAATGGCACTCGCATAGGATCGAGAGAGCGCCGACAGCTGTGGGTTTCCTCCCTCGCTGTTGATGACTGCGTGAACGATGCACTAGTCCTCTACACACACCAGCCAAAGGGATCCGTCCGGATCTGTGACCAGCGGTGAGTAGAGAGAAAATGTCGATGCTGCTCTCTTGTCCTAGTAAAGCAAGCGCTCAGGACCTTGCCTATGTATATATATATATAGTGGAGTGATTATCTTTTTCTCTCCATAACAAGCATTTCAATTTGTGTGCGTGGCATTAAAGAAAAGAAACTCTCTATTTAACGTGACTAACTATACGATTCCTACTTACTAGTACAGTAGTAGTATTGTTTCATTGTGCTCCCCAGCCCCCATTCAGTGAACAACCCCATGGGTGAATAAACATACATCACTAGTATTTATATAGAACGAAAAAGCTCGAACTATTTTGGCTTTGAGATATCGATGGTACACTTTGACCACATTGCATCAATGGACTCAGTACTTTGAAGTAACCTATACGTATATGCACGTTTGACATTCCAAATCGCTAGCTAGATCTTGAACTGGATTTGTTTACATGTACCACATTTTTCTTTTGGTTTTCTGCTCCATGGCGCAATTCATCGATACAAAATTATACTATGAGTAGTTAAAAGTTGAGGGTGGGGCTTTTCCCGGGCAGTACGCTCAGCAGTTTTCACGTAGGTTGTTTGACAAAGAGGCGAGGAGGGTGAGGGAGTAGCATATTCAACTTACTACTTGAAGGGTAGGGTTGTGCGATTTGACGACGCGTTACTGCTAGAAAGACATGGTCTTGTGATATGACTACTCACTATAGTCATGAATTACTGGCGCTACAACCGGAGTGATGCCACCCATCCATTCCCCAATCAAATCTGGTGCATGGCACATTGACCCGGATCCTGGCTCTCCCACATATCGGTGAAGTACGTAAGAAGGAGCAAAGAATCATGCGGTATATATAGTGTATATACTAGTATTACTACTCACATCGGAGGAGTGCGAACCACGGCAACCTAGTGAACCAGCAGGCGATAGGCCAAAGAAAACAATGTGCTGATATGGCCATAAAAAACAATGTGCTACAGTCTAGTCTCTAGCATGTACAGTACTACTCCTCTTCCTCCGCGTCTCAGTTCATCGCCGTCATACTTTCCCCATTCTTGTGTTTTCAGTATCATGCGAATCAAAGAGGCCATTAGACTGGTTTAGGTCAGTCATTTTTTATAAATGTGTTATGTCCAAAATTTAATGAACGTGCTCCGGTTTCTATGAAAATAATCTGGTTTGCATGTAGTAATTCATTTATTTATTTATTCTTCTGCGGGGGGTTTGCATGTAATTCGTGAGATCTGAAATGTAAAGTACGCCAGCATGGTTGCATATACTCTGTGTCGTGCATGCACTACGACCCAGATGCTCTATGTCCCACATGTCAGCGAAAGGGAGCACGTGGAAATAGAGGAGTATGTAAGGAGGATAAATGCGTGAAAAATATGTACTATGAAGTGTAGCTGCGGTTCAGAGAAATATGTACTATGAGGTGTAGCCTGCTTACATGGCAATTTTGTCTCATGCAAGAGCCTGGCTATATGTGCTCCAAGGCTCCTCACCACACCCCACCCCTACACAAAGACTACCACGGAGCGTTCACAACTGCCACATTCGGGTTGCGCTTGGCTCCTCGCCTCTTCGAGAAGACAAACAATGATGTTACTACTTCTACAGTACCGAATCAATTGCTGCATGTCCATCCACCGCGTGCAGGGTGGGATAGCTTGTTGTAGTTAGCAAAAGTCTATTCTCGTCTACAAGCCACCGTGCGCATGGGCGAGGGAGAGGGCGTGTAGTAGTAAAACCAAGCTTCTTCTCGTTGTATGAGTTGACACAACACATCATAGCACTGGCCCCACATGCTTGCCTCTAAACTTGGCTAAAAGACCCGCAGTGTACAATATATTTGCTACAACCTCTAACATTTACCCCACCACAAATTAAAGTATATATTCCTATCTTGACCATATGCGCGTGCAAACTAGAATCACCAGGATGACAGGTAGGGCCAGAAGATTATTTTAATCAAAAAATGCTTCAAGACATCCTGGAGCCGACTCCAACGATTTCAAGCTTAGAGGCACGGTACATGCTATCCTAGACTAAGATAGTATACTACCCCCCCCCCCTACACATGAAACTTCCACACGAGCGTCCGGGTTGCGCTTGGCTCTTTGCCTCTTCGGGAAGTCGAACAATGATGGTACTACACAGTGGAGTACTACTAGTATGCTTCTGGCCATCTGACACCGAATGAACTGCTGCATGTCCACCACGTGCGGGGGGGGGGGGGGGGGGAGAGCGTGTAGCGAAAGCTTCTCCTAGTCCTGCGAGCCACCACACTCTAAGACCAAGGCAGTGGAGTATTCCCCGTACAATTCTCGTGCCTCGCATCCAATTGAACTGCATGGGCGGTCAGCTGTTAATGCTAGATTTGCTCCTAGGCGTGCTTATTAGGCATGCATTAGCTACATGCTCAAGAGATTTATATCCCACCAACTCTCTCCTCTTAAATAACTATCTAACACACCAACGGGAGGGAGTCCGAGGAGAAATCAACACTTTCCAATGTGACTTAATTGCAACTTTAATTATAGGGCCTAATAGGAAGGGACACGCTTAGACTACTCAAGGGCCTAATAAACCCGGACAGAGGGAGTAGTACTCGGTTATAAATACTACTATGCCAAGATGGCTGCACATTCCTCCTCAACTCCTCATCCACAAAAACAGACAAGTCATTCAGCATCGTTCTCTTGCGTCTGCCATGGCCAGCGTGAGCTCTAGGTCGAGAGATTACCACCAGGGAGAGGCGAGCATGGAAGTGGAAGCACGAGAGATGTCCCGCCTAGCCGCAAAAGTAGCCGACATGTCCTGCCGCGCGGCAGTAGCAGCACAGAGGTCCCGCTGCGCCGCCGAAGCAGTATGGAGGTGCCGCCACACTGTCGATGCAGCAGACTGGTCCGACCGCACCGCGGAAGCAGCAGAGATGTCCTGCCATGCCACGAATGCAACAGAGATGTCCCCCCGCACCGCGGCGGCCTGGGAAAATGTCTCGCGGGCAGGCAATGACTCTTACAGGTGCATGCATGCGATCGTCCATAGCCAGATGGATCAGATCTCCGGCTGGATGAAGCTGCAGGACGATATGAATGCCTTGTTTTAACAAGCTACCGGTGTCATCCGACAAGTAGGGGAGGGCAATATGAAGCTCCGGGCCGCAAACTATTTCGGGCGAAGATCACCGAAAGGGTGAAGCACGCGGAGGAGACCGCTGCCTTGTTGAAGAGGACGGCCGTCATCGTCAAGAAACCTATGGACGAGAATGTCATGCTCCGCATCAAGCATGAAAGGCTGGTGGAGGAATCCATGGTTGCTTCCAAGCAGTGTATTAAGGACATGAAACTGATGAAAGAGATCATTTCCGCTCGCCGCGAGAACTAGTCTATTCGACCTGTAGCACATCAAGAAAGTAGAGATCAGTGAGCCAGATTGTTGTATGTGTCTTCCTTCATCTTTTGCCCTTGTGTATTTTGGGCGTAGCCGCATGTGGCTTTTTAATTATCTTCCTAGATATGTAAGACAATTATTATCCACTGTCGTCGTCCTTATATATTCATCAGTATTGCTATATGTCGGAGTATTTGCTATATAGGTCCGTCGGATCTTACATCAAGATCCGTGCAAAATTTCCTTTTCAGATTTTCTTTTTCTCTCTCAAATATCAGTCGAGTGAGACATAGCCGCGCCATTAAACAGGGGCTTGGGCGCCATTAATCGAGACCTCGGGAGAGAGGTGGGCGGCAGATGGAGGTCAAAGGGCTCTCCTCCCAATAAGCACACGCAGGGGTCTGATCGCACGCCTCCCGTACTCAAATAGCTACCCTGCATGGTGCCTCCTAGCTAATAAGAAAAGGGGACGCGTGGCGGTACGTAAATGGTAAGTAGAACGCCCACGGTTTCATTAATACATGTGTTTCCAATTGTAATTTGACAACACTTGTCCCAAAATAACTTTCTTGATTGTTAATGTGTATGCCTTTGCAAATCGGACAGCAAAATTACCATAGCATGTTGGTGCCATGTCATGACACCAAGCCAAGTTACATGATTTTCATGTGTGTTTTGGATTTATAGGAATTAAAAAACCAAGTTTCTCAATTTTTACGACCGAGCCATGACGCCCAGATGTTTGAATTTCATTCCCATTTCTTGCATGGGACCAGGAAATTTACCCAAGGACATACATGTGATTTTTCAACCAACTTTGGTGCACTGGAGCATGTGCTTGTAGTTCAAATTTGAATTATGCACATTAGACGACCAGAAACTCAATTAATGTATAAAAAGGCCAAGCGAACCCAGAATAATTCCAAAATTTAACACGACACTCTATATAGTTCTATGTTGACTCTGTAAAGAAAATCAAGGGGGGCAGCGTATATCATTTCGCACACAAAGGTGGCACGTTCCCTCTCAGAACCACGAGCTTTCTTGAGAGAAGCTCCGGTTTGCAAGAAGCTTATAACAAAACTTGTTCCAATTCGGCCAATTTTTTACCACCGCATGATAGTACCATGACATGACACCATGCCAAGTTTCATTATTTTCAGGTGTGTTTTGGATTTACAAGAATTTTAAAACCAAGTTTCTCAATGTTCTCGGCCGAGCCACGACGCCCAGATGTTTGAATTTCATTCCCATTTCTTGCATGGGACCTAGAAATTCACCCGAGGACACACATGTTATTTTTCAACCAACTTTAGTGCACTGGAGCATGTGCTTGTAGTTCAAAATTGAATTATGCACATTAAATGACTAGAAACTCAATTAAAGTATAAACATGGCCAAACGAACCCGGACTAATCCCAAAATTTAACACGACAGTCATATAGTTCTATGTTGCCTCTGTAAAGAAAATCACGGGGGGGGGGGGGGGTGGGGCAACTTATATCATTTCACACACAAAGGTGACACGTTCCCTCTCAGAACCACAAGCCTTCTTGAGAGAAGATCCATGTTGCAAGAAGCTTATACCAAAACTTGTTCCAATTCGGCCAAGTTTTTTTACCATGGCATGTTAGTGGCATGTAACGACACCATGCCAAGTTTCATGATTTCTAGGAGAGTTTCTGATTTAGAGGAATTAAAAAACCAAGTTTCTCAATGTTTTCGGCCAAGCCATGACGCCTAGATGTTTGAATTTCATTCCCATTTCTTGCATGGGACCTAGAAATTTACCTAAGGAGACACATGTGATTTTTTGACCAACTTTGGTGCACTGAAGCATGTGCTTGTAGTTCCAATTTGAATTATGCACATTAAATATCCATAAACTCAATTAATGTATAAAAAGGCCAAACAAACTCGGAATAATTCCAAAATTTAACACAACACTCATATAGTTCTATGTTGCCTCTGTAAAAAAACCAAGAGGGGGCAGCGTATATCGTCTCGCACACAAAGTTGGCACGTTCCCTCTCAGAACCACAAGCCTTCTTGAGAGAAGCTCCGGTTTGCAAGAAGTATATACCAAAACTTGTTCCAATTTGGCCAAAAATTTCACCACAGCATGATAGTACCATGACATGACACCATGCCAAGTTTCCTGATTTTTAGGTGTGTCTTGGATTTATAAGAATTTTAAAACCAAGTTTCTCAATGTTCTCGACCGAGCCACGACGCCCAGATGATTGATTTTTATTCCCATTTCTTGCATGGGACCTAGAAATTCACCCGAGGACACACAGGTGATTTTTCAACCAACTTTGGTGCACTGGAGCATGTGCTTGTAGTTCAAATTTGAATTATACACATTAAATGTCCAGAAACTCAATTAATGTATAGAAAGGCCAATGAACCCGGACTAATCCCAAAATTTAACACGACAGTCATATAGTTCTATGTTGCCTCTATAAAGAAAATCAAGGGGGGCAGAGTCTATCGTTTCGCACACAAAGGTGCACGTTCACTCTCAAAACCACGAGCCTTCTTGACAGAATCTCCATTTCGCAACAAGCTTATACCAAAACTTGTTCCAATTCGGCCAAGTTTTTTACCACAGCATGTTAGTGGCATGTCATGACACCATGCCCAGTTTCAAGATTTCCGGGCGAGTTTTTGATTTACAGGAATTAAAAAACCAAGTTTCTCAATATTTCCGGCCGAGCCATGACGCCCAGATGTTTGAATTTCATTCCCATTTCTTGCATGGGACCTAGAAATTTACTCGAGGACACACATGTGATTTTTCAACCAACTTTGGTGCACTTAAGCATGTTCTTGTAGTTCAAATTTGAATTATGCACGTTAAATGACCTGATACTCAGTTAATGTATAAACAAGGCAAAATGAACAAAGAGATGAAATGGAAATTACCATTAGTTTGAACCAAGAGATGAAACCGGGATAGCCGCCTCCATACTTTGCCAGAAGCTCATACTCTTCGACAGAATCTTTTTGGATCACCGCTCCATAAGTGAATTTGGTGACATATTGAATGTATCAAATTTATCCGGGAATAAGAGCAGTTCAAAGGAATTACAAGTTGTGAAACAATGTACTGAGTACTTACTCGATGTACGGCCGCACTTCTGTTAGGTTGTTAAAGATATACAACGAAATGGTCCGCCATTCTTTGACATCCAACGTTAAGGAATTAGAAGCACCGGCTGGTGCGAGATCCCCTTTGAATAGGCTGAGGTTGGATCCACCCTTTTTAGGGTCGCCAGCATTGTACCGAGGCTTCATATTATGCAAATGATGATTTTTGGCTTCGTAGTGTGCTGACACGAAGTTTGCTACCTCCTCAGGAATGAATGCCTCGGCCATCAATGCTTCAATTCTATGTTTATTTTTACATTTTGCTCGAAGCGTCTTCTGCATCCTCTCAGTTGCATAGCACCAACGATTTTTCATGCCCCCCCAATCTTGCCTAAGTTGGGAGATGCAAAATCAAGTGCTGCATTTGATTAAAGAAACCCGATGGAAATATCTTCTCTAACTAGCAGACCAACTCCGGCACCAACTCTTACATTTCTTCTACCAGGTCAGGTGATAGTTCTTTCTCACAAAGAACACGGAAGAAATAGCTCATCCACAGGGATGAAGCCACACAACATCACCGACATTACCCGCTCAATCCATATGTGCCAATCATGACTCTTGAGACCAAATATCTTCAATTTTTCAAGACTCGCACCCCTCTTTAGATTCGTTGCATACCCATCGTTGAACATCAATTGCTTTTGCACCCACAAGATAATTTCCCTCATAGCTGGCCTTCCAAGATTGAACCATGCCTTTGGCTTTGTCCAGTTCTTCTTTCCTTTTGGTGGTTGCATGTTTTGTAATGGTCTATGACATAGCGCCTCCTGATCGACTCTTGCCTTAGGATTATCCTTTGAATTCCCATCTATGCCGAACAATGTACCAAAAAGTGCCTCGGCGATATTCTTCTCAGTGTGTATCACGTCGATGTTGTGTGAGCAAAGGAGGTCTTTGAAGTAAGGCAGATCTCACAAGCATGTCTTGTGAGTCCAGGAGTGTTGCGAATTATGCCCCTTGAAATACCCTGGATGCTCTGGATCTGGCCCGAGAGCGTTTAACTGCTCCAGGATCTCTTGTCCTGTCAATGGAGGTGGTGCATAGTTTTTGACAACTCTACCTTTGATGAAGTTTTGCTTGTCTTTCTTGAACTTATGGCGAGGATGCAGGAACGGTCTATGCAAGTCGAAGCAAGATAACTTGCGACCGGCCTAAATCCAACGAAACTGAAGAGCTCCCTTGCACGTGGGGCACGGGAACCTTCCATGCACACACCAGCCAACAAATAGCGCATATGCTGGCAAGTCATGCGTCAAGTACACGTACCATACACACATTATGAAGTTCTTTTTGCTAAAGGCATCGTATGTCTTGAACCCATTATCCCAGGCTTCTTGCAATTCGTCCTTCAGTTGCTGCATGTACACAATCATATTCCCCTAGATAGTTGGGCCCTAGAATTATCAACGTCAGGAATATGTTCTTTCTTTGCATAATTTGTTCGAGGGCGATTGAGTGGAATGACAAATACGGGCCAACAACTGTATTGGGTTGCCATCAGACCAAACACACTGAACCCATCCGTGCTGATGGCAACTCAAGGATGCCTCAGATCTGTCGCTTTGTTGTCATGTAATGCATCGAAGTGCTTCCACGCTTCACGGCTGAAAGCACAAGTGCTCCCTAGGTGGTTTTGGTAATTAATGTCAACATATCTCTTGTTGGACTGACACTTTTATCTAGTTTGTTTCAGATAAGTTCAAAAATGGAGTGGCATGGACGAAAGGATGTGGGAACTCCTTCAAGATGCTAAGGACAAAGGATTGGCTCAAGCTTCAAGCTCAAGACTCTTCATTTTATATATTAGTGGTCCAAGATCACATTGAGTCTATAGGAAAAGCCAATACTATCAAGGCAGGATGAGGTGTTGCTTAATGAGCCTCTTGCTTCATGTGCTTTGTGGTATGCTCCAAAACCCTCAGCTACTTTCCCACTTCCAAAAATGACCTAAACCTAAAGCCAAAATCGGTCACACCGATTCTTCCTATCCGGCGCCACCGATTCCAAAGGTCATAGCCACTGCCACAAACCCTAAGCAACAGTCTCACCGATAGGGATCTCGGTCTCACCGAGATGGGATTGTAATCTCTTTGTGTATGTCCATTACCGAAATCGGTCTCACCGAGTTTGGGCAGTCGGTACTACCGAGATTACAATGCAAACTCTCTGGATAACTCATTACCAAAATTGGTCTCACCGAGTTTGTGTAATCGGTCAAACCGAGTTTGCCTGACCAACTCTCTGGAAAGCTTATTACCAAAATCGGTCTCACCGAGTTTGAGTAATCAGTCTTACCGAGATTACGTTATGCCCTAACCCTAACCAAATCGGTCTCACCGAGTTGCATTTCGGTCCCACTGAAAATCCTAACTGTCACATTATTTGCTAAATCGGTCTGACCAAGTTTTACGATTCGGTCCCACCGAGTTTGGTAGATTGTGTGTAACGGTTAGATTTTGTGTGGAGGCTATATATACCGCTCCACCTCCTCTTCATTCGTGGAGAGAGACATCAGACTGAACCTACACTTCCAGCATACATTTTCTGAGAGAGAACTACCTACTCATGTGTTGAGGCCAAGATATTCCATTCCTACCATATGAATCTTGATCTCTAGCCTTCCCCAAGTTGCTTTCCACTCAAATCTACTTTCCACCAGATCCAAAACCTATGAGAGAGAGTTGAGTGTTGGGGAGACTATCATTTGAAGCACAAGAGCAAGGAGTTCATCATCAATGCACCATTTGTTACTTCTTGGAGAGTGGTGTCTCCTAGATTGGCTAGGTGTCACTTCGGAGCCTCCGACAAGATTGTGCAGTTGAACCAAGGAGTTTGTAAGGGCAAGGAGATCTCCTACTTTGTGAAGATCTACCGCTAGTGAGGAAAGTCATTCGTGGGTGACGGCCATGGTGGGATAGACAAGGTTGCTTCTTCGTGGACCCTTCGTGGGTGGAGCCCTCCGTGGACTCGCGCAACCATTATCCTTCGTGGGTTGAAGTCTCCATCAACATGGATGTACGATAGCACCACCTATCAGAACCACGCCAAAAACATCCATGTCTCGAATGAGTTTGAATCCTCCAAACCCTTCCCTTTACTTTCTTGCAAGTTGCATGCTTTACTTTCCGCTGCTCATATACTCTTTGCATGCTTGCTTGATATGTATTGTGAATGTTAAACTTGTGCCTAAACTCCACTTAAACTTAAAGAAACTTAAAAACTGCAACTTTGGTACTTAGTGTCTAATCACCCCCCTGTCGGTGTACTAAAGTAGGGGGGTACCTTAGTATCCCGAACTTGTGCACGGGCAGTCGCAGCGACCCGTGGCAGGGCTTGCCGGGCGTCCGCCAAGATCCTTCACGGCTACTTTGATGCCATTCAAGAACAGAGTACTCAAGCTAAAGCCCCGGCAAGAGGAGCTTGCCGGGAAGGCCAACCAAGGCCCCAGCAAGAGGAGCTGGCCGGGAAGAATACAAGGTCCCAGCAAGAGGAGCTTGCCGGGAAGGCCAAGCAAGGTCCCGACAAGAGGAGCTGGCCGGGAAGAAGACAAGACCCCGGCAAGAGGAGCTTGCTGGGAAGGCCACTCAAGGCATTTCTAGAAACTTGCCGCAACGCCCCGCGCGTCCCGGCAAGGCCCGGCGAGCGGCAAGCTTGCTGGTGCGACAAGACTAGGGCCGCGGGAAGGCACTTGCCGCGGCAAGGCTGCCACTCTGCGCCCACGCTCCAGCACATCCGACGACGTGTCGCCACAGGATCGCTCCTGGTGCACGTGGCGGGCAGCTGTGCGGCATGGCGGTGCGAGGTGGCAAGCGAAGCTGACAAGGAGGCCATCGTGGCGATCGGTGGCGCCTCTAATGGTCGTTTCCTTGCACTGTTGGGGCGACCAGACGGGCATTAAATGCCCTTGTCCCCTGCTGTCAGAGTTAGGTAGGGGACACTGTTGGTAGTAGTTGTACCAACCCGCATTTTTACCTTCCTACCCCTCTTTCTACGCTGCCATCTGTCGGTGACCCCTTTAGCCTATAAAAAGGAGGCCCATGCGCACGTAGAAGAGGTTCGGAATTTTGGTTCCGCAGCTTGGAGGTTCGTTCGAGTCGACACACACAACACCACCATACGCTCGCTCTCAAGCAAGATCAAATAAAAACACAAAGCAGCAGTAGGAGTTTTATCTCTCCGGAGAGCTCCGAAGCTGGGTAAAAATCGCCCGTCTCCCCGCGCGCGCCCGACCTCGATCTGCTCTGCGCGCGGCCTCCGCCCCCTTGCCGGACTAGAAGGGGCCCCCCGTGCCCCATAGGTGCTCGTGGCCACAGGAAGGAACGGCCCCGACATCTTTGGCGCGCCGGGTAGGGGTCGCGTCGAGGTCGTGAGCATCTGATCCGGTCTCCGCGCGCGCTGCATCAACGCCTTCATCAACATGCCACCGAAGAAGAAGCCTTCGGAGGTGTCCGCTCCATCTACATCGATTCCGCCACCACCGCCGGAGCAAACGGGCGGTGGAGTGGACGCCGGCGGAGGAGTGGGCGCCGACGGTGGGTCTCACGTCGTCACCAGATCCAAAAACAAGGCTCCGCAAGCGTCGGCGACCGTGCAGACACCGCACCCTTCCCAGGAAGTGCAAGGTCGACAACGCCCCGGTGCTCCTAGCACCGTGCTCGCATTGGAACAAGGCCAAGCTGGTGGGTCGCGGGACGCTCGAGGTCAGCATGCACGCCCGCATGCTGGCGCGAGCGAGGTACGGTCGCCCGGGCGGGGTGTTGCACCTCCCAATCTAGTTGGGAGTCCAAGCACATCCCGCTCCTCGCGCCGCTCGTCGCCACCACCACCCAAGACAGCAGAGGAAGCGCTGGCCCGAGCCCAGCTGCTTCTAGACTACCCTCCGGCGCCGCACAAGATCGACGACTGGAGGATGGCCATATACAGTCTCATCAGCTTTGCCAACGGCGACAAGCCCCGACAACCGAGCGCATCGAGGCCCCGGCAAGGCGCCCAGGCGCAAGCCGACGCCGACAAGACCGCTGGGGGTGCCACCTCCGTGCACTCCTAGCCCCGAAGGCCAAGATCGCCGGCTCGTCGGGCCAACCCCGGCGGCGACTCCACCGCGTCGTCGGACCCGCGAACCCGACGCGATCAACGCCACGTTCTCCAAGAACGGCGGCACGAAGACGCTCGCACTCGCATCGAGCGCAGAAGGGAAGCGCGACGTCAATCCGACCAGCGCGCTGGGCCCACTGTCGATATGCACGCACCCGGGGAACCGAGCGGCTTGCCGTACGTGGCAGGTTGCCCTGCGTTCACCCGCGAGCTGCGGCAAGTCCACTGGCCCAGAACCAAGAACTTCAAGCCAGACGTGCCCGAGAAGTACGATGGCAGGATACATCCATCGGAGTTCCTCAGCATCTACACCATCGCGGTGTAGGCTGCCGGAGGGCGCGACGAGAAGATCCTCGCCAACTACTTCCCGCTGGTGCTCAAGCCCAACGTCAGATCTTGGCTCATGCACTTGCCGGACGGTTCCATCTCTTCATGGGCGGACCTGTGTCATCAGTTTGTCGGCGCATTCACAGGTGGCCACAAGCCTCACGGCCAGGAGAGTGACCTCCACTTGCTTGTCCAGAAGGAGGGAGAACCCCTGCGCAAGTACATACAGAGATTCAGCCAAGTGCAGCGCAACATCCCAGACGTCCACCCCGCCGCAGTAATCAGCGCGTTTCATCAAAACGTGCATAACCGCAGGATGAGGGAGGAGATGGCGATGTGCAAGATCAGAGACGTCAGCGAGCTCTATGCTCTGGCCGACAAGTGTGCACGGGCTGAGGAGGGGAGGAAAATCCCCGGAGAGGTTGCAGGAGCAGAAGGATCTGACAGTGAGGATGCCGCCCCGGCAAGGAAGAACCGGAGGCAGAACAACAGGAAGAGAAAGGCTAAGGATGTGCTAGCTGTTGAGCATTCCGGCAATGGAGGCGGCTCCGACAAGGCCAAAGTCGATGACCCCGGCGAGTCTGTGGCAGCCGCCGACAAGCAGGATGGCTCCGGCAAGCGGCACTGCAAGATCCACCGCACCAAGGGCCATGATCTCCAAACCTGCAAGAAAGTGGAGCAGATGGTGGAGCTACAGAAAGCCGAATACGAGCGCCGCGATAAGGAGAGAGCCCAGGGAGGTGGCGGAGGATCCGGCAAGAAGCTTCCTGCCCGGGGAGGACACCGCGGCAAGGCCAAGCCGCGGCAAGGAGATAGGCCTCCCCGCGGCCGCGACAAGGACGAAGATGAGGATGAGGATGATGAGATGGAGGAAGATGAGACCGATGACCAAGAGTTTCAGAAGGCGACAGAGGTGTTGTGCATCGACGGCGGCACCTCTCTGCACGCCTCGCACCGCCAACTCAAGCAGTGGGTGCGAGAGGTGAATGCAGCGGAGCCGTCCGTCGAGGCGCGCAAGCCTCTGAAATGGTCCAGCACGCCCATCATCTTCGATGTTGAGGACCACCCTGATCGCATCACTGCGGTCGGGTGCTTGCCGATGTTGGTCTCACCAACAATCCGCAACCTCAAGGTCACGAAGATGTTGGTTGACGGCGGGGCCGGCCTGAACCTGATTTCATCCGCAGTGCTCAAGAAGCTCCAGATCCCCGACAGCGAGCTCAAAGAAACTGGTACCTTTCAAGGGATAAATCCGGGAAGGAGCAAGCCCATGGGGAAGATCATGCTGCCAGTAACGTTTGGCGGCGAGCTGAACTTCAGGACAGAGAGGGTCACCTTCGATGTTGTTGATATCCCATTACCCTACAATGGGATACTCGGCCGTCCAGCGCTTGCCAAGTTTATGGCAGCCTCTCACTACGCATACAATGTGCTTAAGATGCCTGGTCCGATAAGTGTCATCTCTGTCCAAGGCGACAAGAAGGATGCACTTATCTGCACCGACAAGATCTACCGGGAAGCAGCAGCCGCAGCAGAGTGCGAGCCACTTGCCGCTGAAGCTCCCCGGGGGAAGAAGAAAGTCAAGACCGGCAAGAGCAGCTCTGATGCCCACTCCGGCAAGCGCACCTCCTTGGAGTGCTGCGCTGCCGTCGAGGACGCACCATCGAGCTCCACCGGCAAGTGCAAGAAGGCAAAGGCAGATCCGCCAAAGACTAAGCCCGGCAAGAACAGCTCTGGTGCCTGCTCCGGCAAGCATGCCTCTCCGGAGTGCCGCGCTGCCATCGAGGATGCGCCATCGAGCCCCACCGGCCAGTAGGGCGAAGGAAGCATCCAGCTTCGAGCTTTTGAATTCCCTGAGAATCCGTACCTTGTATGAAGAACCTGTGCGCAGAAGGGTGGAATCGTGGCTAAGTTGCGCCCTTGATCTGTTTCGAGTCCGCTCAACGATACAAGCGCGCCGCAACTAGCCCGACGAGTTCTTCCTGCCGGAGGCAACACCGCCAGCGGGCTGCTGATGTCCCGCACTCAGCAAGTGTGTTTGCGCCGGCGGGTTCCCTGAAAGCGTGGGGCCGAAAACGTACAAGGGAGGAAGTCAAGGGGGAAGTGCGGCTTCGCCGGATCGCGGAGGACGGAAAAGCTAAGTCGCCCGAGCTTGAGTACAAAACACTTTTTAGTTCTAAGCTTTTATGTTATATTCCTCGAACGTTCGTCCCTTGTACGAAAAACCTGTGCGCGGAGGAACCAACTCGTGGTTAAGTTGCGTCCTTGCTTTGTTTTCGAGTCCGCTCAACAATACAAGTGCGCTGCAACTGGCCCGAGAAGGTTTCTTGCCGGGTACAACACCGCCAGCGGGCTGCTGATGTTCCGCACTCAGCAAGTGTGTTAGCGCCGGCAAGTTCCCTAGAAGCGTAGGGTAAAAACGTACAAGGGATGTAATGAAGTAGAGGACGTAACATAGCAAGCCTTGCCGTGGGACGTCCTTCGTATGTAAAACTTGTGCGCAGAGGAGCTAACTCGCGGCTGAGTTGCACCCTTGATTTGTTTCCGAGTCCGCTCGGCAATGAAAGCACGCTGCAACTAGCCCGACGAGGTTTCTTGCCGGAGGCAACACCGCCAGCGGGCTGCTGATGTTCCGCACTCAGCAAGTGTGTTAGCGCCGGCAAGTTCCCTAGAAGCGTAGAGTGTAAACATACGAAGGGCGAAGCATGGCATTGCGTTGCCCAACCTAAATAGTCACACCACGAAAGAGTAACTTATTACGATGCTGTCTTAGTTATTTTCGTGGCTATAATAACAGCGACAAGGGAAAACCAGAAGGGCGCACTGGCGCAGGGGCCCCGGCAAGCCGATTTCGCTGGGGGCTGCAAGTACCGAAGTTCCTTCGCGGCAGGCCAGGATCCCCGGAGGCCGCAGCGTCCGCGACAAGGGCAAGGAAAGGCGCACCGGCACCTAGGTCTCGGCGGAGCCAGAGTTTCCGGGGGCTGCAAACGCCAAGATTCAGCCCCGGCGAGCTAGAATCGCCGGGGGCTGCGGTATCAGATAAGTTTTTCATCCCTCGTCATGCATCCTCTTATGGGCTGGGGAATGCGAGGCCACGTCCTTGAACGAGCGTGCCTTGTATGGAAAAACCTGTGCGCAGAGGAGCCGAATTGCGGCTAAGTTGCGCCCTTGATTTGTTTTCGAGTCCGCTCAACAATGCAAGTGCGCTGCAACTGGCCCGACAAGGTTTCTTGCCGGGAACAGCACCGCCAGCGGGCTGCTGATGTTCCGCACTCAGCAAGTGTGCTTGCGCCGGCAAGTTCCCTCATAGCGTAGGGTGGAAACATACAAGGAACGGAGTCAAGTAGAGGATATAATCCAGCAGGCATTCCCCTCTTTTCATTAAAAAACATCCCAATTTAGTACAAGTCCATAGAGGATGAAAAACATGATAGAGAGGATTACAAATTTTAAATACAGCTAAGGCCCGAAGGCTTACAAATTGAAAGATAAGGTGCCCGTAATCCCTCTCCTGTTTCTCTCTTCAGGAGGTAGGTCAAGGAGGCCCCGGCAAGAGAAGCTTGCCGGGGAGGGCAGGAAGGAGCGGCCCCGACATCTCCCTGCTCGCGACGGCCCAGATTCCCTGATCTTCCCGTCCGTGACCCCAAGCGCATGGGAGCCGCATGGCGAGGATGCAGAGCCGAGGGGACGGGTGAGGCGGCCTCGCCTCACCCCGTGATCATGGGAGTGGACGCCTCGAAAGCCGCACACCGGTCCCATCCAGTAAATGCACCACGCCCCCACGCCTACCTCCGTTTAGGTAGGAGGGCGTGAGCCGTCCCCTTCATCATGGCTCGATGCATGTTCGCGAGGCTCAGCCCCGCACGCGCCGCCCACGTCACCCACGACGCCGCGTTTGACGCGTGCCGCTCTGGGCGTGCGCGGTGGAAGCGGAGAGATATGAGGTGTGACCTAGGCCGCGCGTGCCCGTGCACTGTTTTGGGCCTGGCCCAACAGCGCTCGGCACCGTGTGTGGCCCAGGCCCGGGGGCTCCTGTCGGTGTACTAAAGTAGGGTGGTACCTTAGTATCCCGAACTTGTGCACGGGCAGTCGTAGCGACCCACGGCAGGGCTTGCCGGGCGTCCGCCAAGATCCTCCACGGCTACTTTGATGCCATTCAAGAATAGAGTACTCAAGCTAAAGCCCCAGCAAGAGGAGCTTGCCGGGAAGGCCAACCAAGGCCCCGGCAAGAGGAGCTGGCTGGGAAGAATACAAGGTCCTAGCAAGAGGAGCTTGCCGGGAAGGCCAACCAAGGTCCCGACAAGAGGAGCTGGCCGGGAAGAAGACAAGACCCCGGCAAGAGGAGCTTGCCGGGAAGGCCACTCAAGGCATTTCTAGAAACTTGCCGCAACGCCCCGCGCGTCCCGGCAAGGCCCGGCGAGCGGCAAGCTTGCTGGTGCGACAAGACTAGGGCCGCGGCAAGGCACTTGCCGCGGCAAGGCTGCCACTCTGCGCCCATGCTCCAGCACATCCGACGATGTGTCGCCACAGGATCGCTCCTGGTGCACGTGGCGGGCAGCTGTGCGGCATGGCGGTGCGAGGTGGCAAGCGAAGCTGACAAGGAGGCCATCGTGGCGATCGGTGGCGCCTCTAACGGTCGTTTCCTTGCACCGTTGGGGCGACCAGACGGGCATTAAATGCCCTTGTCCCCTGCTGTCAGAGTTAGGTAGGGGACACTGTTGGTAGTAGTTGTACCAACCCGCATTTTTACCTTCCTACCCCTCTTTCTACGCTGCCATCTGTCGGTGACCCCTTTAGCCTATAAAAAGGAGGCCCATGTGCACGTAGAAGAGGTTCAGAATTTTGGTTCCGCAGCTTGGAGGTTCGGTCGAGTCGACACACACAACACCACCATACGCTCGCTCTCGAGCAAGATCAAATAAAAACACAAAGCAACAGTAGGAGTTTTATCTCTCCGGAGAGCTCCGAAGCTGGGTAAAAATCGCCCGTCTCCCCGCGCGCGCCCGACCTCGATCTGCTCTGCGCGCGGCCTCCGCCCCCTTGCAGGACTAGAAGGGCCCCCCCGTGCCCCATAGGTGCTCGTGGCCACAGGAAGGAACGGCCCCGACACCCCCCCCCTCTAGACACCTCTTCTCACTACTGGAATCAGCTACTTTGCCATCTGCCAGCTCTTTGCCGTCTGCTAGCAGACGGCAAAGAAGCTCTTTGCCATCAGCTACCCAAAAGCATACGGCAAAGCACGGGCTGATGGCAAAGAAAGTCTTTGCCATCAGCCAGTTCTTTGCCATCGGCTAGCAGATGGCAAAGAGGGAGGCGGCCCACTGAGGAGCTTCTTAAAAAATACTTAATGGCCCCCCTCTTTGCCGTCTGCTAGTAGACGGCAAAGAGCAAAAAAGTGGACGACAAAGAGGGCAGACGACAAACATGTAGCATATCTAACGGCGCGCCCCACCCCGCCCCTCTCTCTCTCTCTCTGTTTCTCTCCCTGCTCCCACACGCGTGCCGCCGCCCCCACCGCTCGCCGCCGCGCGGTCGCCCCACCGCCCCGCCGCCCCACCGCCCCCCCGCCCCGTCGCCCTGCTGTCTCGGCGCCGCCGCGCCCCGGCCCCCCGGGGCCCCGGCCCCCCCGTGCCCCACCGCCCTGGGCCCGGCACCGCCGCCCCAAGCCACCCCGCCCCCCTCCTCCACCGCCCTCCCGCCTCGTCGCCACTTCCGCCCGGCGCCGTCGCCCCACCGGCCCCCCGCCCCGTCGCCCCCGCCGCCCTGCCGTCTCGGTGCCGCCGCGCCCCGGCCCCCCGGCGCCCCACCGCCCCAGGCCCGGCGCCGCCGCCCCAGGCCGCCCCGGCCCCCTCCTCCACCGGCCACCTCCTCCACCGGCCCAGTGAGCTCTACCTCCTCTGTTTTTCCTTTTTTCTGTTTTTTAGTTTTAGGTTTATGTTTAGTTTAGATTTAGTTTTAGTTTTAGCTTTAGGTTTAGTTTTAGGTTTAGGTTTAGTTTTATTTTAGTTTTAGTTTTAGATTTAGTTTTTTCCTTTTTTCTGTTTTTTTAGTTTTAGGTTTATGGTTAGTTTAGATTTAGTTTTAGTTTTAGTTTTAGTTTTAGATTTAGGTTTAGTTTTAGGTTTAGTTCAGTTTTAGGAAAGAAGAAGAAGAAGAAGAAGAAGAAAAATAGGAGAGGAGGAGAAGAAGAAGTGGAAAAAGGAAAGGAAGAAGAAGAAGAGGAGGAGGAGAAGAAAAAAGAAGAAGAGGAAGAAGAAGAAGAAAAAAGAGGAGAGGAGGAGAAGAAGAAGAGGAAAAAGGAAAGGAGGAAGAAGAAGAAGGAAAAAAGGAAGAAAAGGAAGAAAAGGAAGAAGAGGAAGAAGAAGAAAAGGAAAAAAGAGGAAAAAAACCCGACCCGACAGGGCACCCCGACCCCGACCCGACACCCCGACCCCGACACCCCGACCCCGACCCCGACCCCGAGCTTGACCCGACACCCCGACCCCGACCGCGACACGGCACCCCAACACCGACACGACACCCCAACCCCCGACACCTCCCGAAAAGGTGTTCTTTGGCCTTCCAGAGGCCGACGGGGTCATATATTTGTGAATTATTAGTTAGGTCATATATTTTTCGATTTTGTTATGAAAAACATCATATACAATTGTGTTGATCGGGTAGTTTTAAATGTGCAGTTGTTTCATTGTTGCGAGGTTTGGTGTTCAACGACCTCGCCGTGCGGTTGATGAGCTCTGCCCCTTCGTTCGTGGGTGAGCACAAATGACATGTCCTCCTCCCCCATTAATTATTTGATCTATTCCGATGAAACTTGATAGCTAGCTATATATGTGTCTTGAATCATCAGTATGCGTAACCAATATGTGTCTCCCGTTCGAAAGCGTCATAGTTATAAATATGCATGCATTTGCATATTTATAACCTTGATTCTTTCAAATTGTCCAACGCTATCCATGGACAGCCCGAGTATGTGTAGATTGGGTTCATTTTCCCATATGCTTTGCTCCGGATCCGACGCATAAATTTCGTCAGTGCCTCCCCTATTGTTCTCCGGGTACACATCCTCTCTGTTTATTGCAGAGACGTGTATCAGGAGAACAGCGGGGAGGTACTTCCGAAATTTTGCGTCGGATCCGGAGCATAGCATGTGAAAATGAACCCAATCTACACATACACGGGTGGGATTAGGACCTATCATTACCTATTAGAGTGTAGGTTGCATGGACGTAATAAAATTGACAAAGTAGATCAACTGATGAATATATACATGGTGAATTACATATATAATTGTTGTGTGTCCAGTAGCTCTGAAAGTCAAGATGAGTGATCATGCGTGGATGTATACCGGTCACACTGGTCAGAACAAATGGAGCGCTGAATGGTTCACAAAAACCAAGGGGTTTGTGCAAGCCGCATTTGCAAATGGCCAGAACAAAACCTGGTGCCCCTGTTTACGGTGCGGCAATTGGGACAAGAGGACAGAGGCTGAAATGGGCAAACACCTGCAGAAGAGTGGTTTTACGCCCGATTATACGGTGTGGACATTTCATGGTGAGTCTGCCCAACGTGACCGAGCTGAGGTGGATCATCGTCGCACCGACGAGCATGGTACCGGGATGGAAAACATGATGCAAGACTATGATGATGCTCGGGATTCGGATGAGGAGATGGAGGAATCTGCAAAGGCCTTCAATGAAATGTTGGAGTCTTCAAAACATCCGCTCCACGAGCACACTGAGCTTTGTCAGTTGGATGCCATCTCACAAGTAATGGCTCTGAAGGCTCAGTTCAACTTGGGCAGAGAATGCTATGACGCAGTTACGACAGTATTTGGACGCTTTCTACCCAAAGGCCATGTAATGCCTGCAAACCTGTACCAATCGGACAAAATCCTCCGTGCACTGAAGATGCCCTATGAGAAGATACATGCCTGTGAGAAAGGATGTGCCTTATTTAGGCTTGACTATGCGGACTTGAACTATTGTCCCATTTGCAAGTCTTCCAGGTATATTGTGGTAGACAACGGTATGGGTGAGAAGACACAGACCAAAATCCCCGTTAGTGTTCTTTGGTATATGCCAATCGTACCAAGACTTCAACGCCTTTTCATGGTCGAAGAGACGGCCAGACAGATGACATGGCACAAAATAGGCAAAAGAACCGAACTAGATACAGATGGGAATCTGATGATGGTACACACATCGGATGGTGTTGCGTGGAATTTTTTTGATGAATTACATGCTGACAAAGCGGCAGATCCGAGGCATCCTCGAGTCGGCATCAGCACGGATGGGTTCAGTGTGTTTGGTATGACGGCAGCCCAATATAGTTGTTGGCCCGTATTTGTCTTTCCACTCAATCTCCCCCACCCCCAGGACAGATTATGCAAAGAAAGAACATTTTCCTGACATTGATAATTCCAGGGCCCAACTATCCGGGGAAAATATGAATGTGTACATGTAGCCGCTTAAGGACGAATTGCAAGAAGCCTGGGATAATGGGTTCAAGACATACGGCGCCTATAGCAAACAGAACTTCATAATGCGTGTCTGGTACATGTACTCGACGCATGACTTGCTGGCGTATGCGCTATTCGTTGGCTGGTGTGTGCATGGAAGGTACCCATGCCCCACATGCAAGGGAGCTCTTGAGTTTCGTTGGCTTCAGGCCGGTCGCAAGTTTTCTTGCTTCGACATGCATAGACAGTTCCTGGATCCTCGCCATAAGTTCAGGAAAGACAAGAAGAACTTCATCAGAGGTAGAGTTGTCAAAAACTCTGCACCACCTACATTGACAGGCCAACAGACCCTGGATCAGTTAAATGCTCTCGAGCCAGATCCACAGCGTCCAGGGTACTTCAAGGGGTATAATACTAAGCACGCGTGGACCCACAAAACATGCTTATGGGATCTGCCTTACTTCAAAGACCTCCTTTGCCCACACAACATCAACGTGATGCACACTGAGAAGAATATTGCCGAGGAACTTTTTGGTACATTGTTCGGCGTAGATGGGAAGTCAAAGGATAATACTAAGGCTAGAGTCGATCTGGAGGCGCTATGTGATAGGCCGTTACAAAACATGAAAGAACCGAAAGGAAAGCAGAACTTTGCTTCCTCGGAGATGAGCCATTTGGCAAATTTGCCTACCGTGGCAGACGGCAAAGTTAAGCTGATGGCAAAGACTTTGCCTTTGCCGTCCGCCGTGGCTGACGGCAAAACACAGCGGGCGCTGACGCATTACTGACGTCAACTGGCGGACAGCACAGAGCCGTTCAAATTTGCCGTCCACTGGCCGACGGCAAAGGCCGCCGTTAGCTGCCTAACGGACTAACGCTGACGGACGTCCAATATTTTGCCGTCACTCCTCTTTGCCGTCCGCCGCTGTAGGCAAATCACTCTTTGCCGTCCGTCATAAAAAGCAGACGGCAAAGGGCCTGTTTGCCGACCCTGTCTTTGCCGTCACTGTTTGCCGTCCGCCGCTGACGGCAAATTATTTTGCTGTCTGCCATTCCTGGCTTTGCCGTCCGCTGTGGCGGACGGCAAAGTAGCTGATTCCTGTAGTGTCTCAAGGTCCTACAAGTGGTATCAGAGCATTGGTCTCCATTGCTTTGGTTTAATCACCATTGGAGGAAGATGGATGAGTCTACTATTGGGAGTCTTAGACATAGAGTGCCTATTATTGATGGAGAGTATTTTCATGAGTGGAAAAATGAGATGCTTGTTATTTTCAATCAATATCATTTGAACAAGTACATTGCTAGCCCTTGTGCTCCTTATATTGATCCTATGCATCCTACCCATGATGAGTCAATTGACATGATTAGGAATCTTAGAACTGCCGAACTTATCATTAGAGGATTGCCTAGAAACTTGATTGGATGCTTGCCTACTTTTAAGTGTGCCTACACCATATGGAAATTTCTTGAGGAACGATTTCCAGATTATTCCTTGAAAAATCTTGATGAAATTCTCCATAAGTCTATTGCCTTGAGTAAGATGAATACTAGTGATCCTATGTTTGGTGATCGTCTATTTGAGCTTACAAACCTTATGCGTGCCAAAGGAAATGTTGGTATTATTAGTGATATTATTTCCGAAGCTATAAAAATTCATAAGCAAGATCATTGTCAAACCCATTCTAATGAATTACCCTCTCTAGGACTTGATCCACCACATGACGATGTTGAACATGGATACTATGATGAGGATGATGATAGTGACTTCGATCTTGATGATGCAATGAGACATTTTGGTCTTATGGCAAATCTTCGGGGATATATGTCAGGAGGAAAGGAATGGGTTCTTGATAGTGGATGTACCGATCACATGACCGGAGATAAAGACATGTTTCGTGAGCTTGCTGATAATGATAGTCCTCGAAAGTATGTCACTTTTGGTGACAACTCAAAGAGTAAGGTGGTTGGCCTCGGTAAGGTGGCCATATCACATGATAGCTCCATACAAAACGTCATGCTCGTTGAATATCTTGGATACAACTTACTTTCAGTATCTAGACTTGCTGATTTCGGTTTCAATGTCTTATTTACTGAAGTAGATTGCCAAGTGTTTCGTCGAGACAATCATAAAATGGTCTTTACAGGTGTGCGTAGAGGTGATCTATACATTGTTGATTTCACTAAAAAGGCTCAACCTAAAACTTGCCTCATTGCTAAATCCTCAAAAGGTTGGTTATGGCATAGACGACTAGATCATGTTGGTATGCGAAACCTTGACAATCTTATTAAAGGAAATCATATCCTTGGTGTTAATGATGTCATATTTGATAAGGATAGACTTTGCAGCGCTTGTCAGGCAGGTAAACAGGTTGGAGGAAGGCATCCCGTGAAGAACATCATGACCACAAGGAGGCCACTCGAGCTACTTCACATGGATCTCTTTGGTCCCAACTCTTACAAGAGTCTCGGTGGAAATTCTTTTGGTCTAGTTATAGTTGATGATTTTTCAAGATTTACATGGGTGTTCTTTCTCGATGATAAATCGCAGGTCCAAAAGATCTTCAAAAACTTCGCTAGGAAGGCCCAAAATCAATTTGAAGTGAAGATCAAGAAGGTTCGCAGCGACAACGAAACGGAGTTCAAAAACGCAAATGTGGACACCTTTCTTGACGAAGAAGGGATTTCACACGAGTTCTCGGCTACGAACACACCTCAACAAAATAGAGTTGTTGAGAGGAAGAACCGGACGCTCATCGAAATGGCAAGAACGATGCTTGATGAGTACAAGACGCTGAAGCATTTTTGGGAAGAAGCAGTTGAGACAGCTTGTCATGCAAAAAATCGCTTGTATCTTCACAAGCTACTCGGCAAGACGGCATACGAGCTCCTCACCGGTAAAAAACCCCAAGTTGGATACTTTCGAGTATTCGGCTCAAAGTGCTACATTCTTGATAAACATCCTCGTTCTAAATTTGCTCCTAAGTCTTATGAAGGTTTCCTACTAGGTTATGGCTCAAACTCTCACACTTACCGTGTCTACAACAATTTCACCCGAAAGGTTGAAGAGATGGTAGATGTGAAGTTTGATGAATCTAACGGCTCGCAAGTAGAGCAATTGCCAATTGATGTAGGTGACAAAGATCCTTCGGAAGCAATCCAAGACTTGTCTATTGGCAAGGTTCGTCCAATGGAGGTGAAGGAGAGTACCTCGTCCGTCCAAGTGGAAGATTCTACTTCACGACAAGGTGAACCAAGAGTTTATACGGAAGCATCCACAAGTGGGACACACCAAGATGAAGAAAACGAGGAAGTGCATCAAGATGAACGTCAACAACCTCCTTCTCCACCACGACAAGAGAACGACAACGCCAACAATGAAGAAGGCCAAGAAGAAGAAGAACAAGATGAAGAAGATGTTAAACAAAGACCCAAGCAAAAGCTTTCACGAGTTCGAGCAAGAATTGCTAAAGATCATCCCGTCGAGCAAATCTACAATGACATTCAAACCGGGAGAATCACTCGCTCTAAAACTTGTTTAGCTAACTTTTGTTAAAACTATTCTTTCATCTCTAGCATTGAACCTATGAAGGTTGAAGAAGCATTGGAAGATCCGAATTGGATAAATGCCATGCATGAAGAGCTACATAACTTTGAGAGGAACCAAGTTTGGACATTGGTTGAGAAGCCCGACAACAACCACAACATCATCGGTACCAAATGGGTGTTTTGCAACAAGCAAGATGAACATGGACAAGTAGTTCGCAACAAAGCACGTCTCGTCGCCCAAGGCTACACACAAGTCGAAGGTATGGACTATGGTGAGACTTATGCTCCCGTTGCTAGACTTGAGTCAATTCGCATCTTACTTGCCTATGCTAATCATCATGATATCACCTTGTACCAAATGGACATTAAAAGTGCTTTTCTAAATGGTGAAATAGAGGAGGAAGTTTATGTTAAGCAACCTCCCGGCTTTGTCAATCCTATGAAACCCAATCATGTTTACAAACTTCACAAAGCTCTTTATGGTCTTAAACAAGCTCCTAGAGCATGGTATAAATGCTTGACCAAGTTCCTTATTGAAAAAGGCTTTAAAATTGGGAAAATTAATTCTACTCCTTTTAGTAAAAGGGTTAATGGAGAACTATTTGTGTGCCAAATCTATGTTGATGATATTATATTTGGTTCAACTAACCCTCATTTTAGTGAAAAGTTTGGGAAGCTAATATCGGAGAAGTTTGAGATGTCTATGATGGGTGAACTCAAATTCTTTCTTGGGTTGCAAATCAAGCAAACTAAGGAAGGTACCTTTGTTTCTCAAACGAAGTACACCAAGGACTTATTCAAGAAGTTCAATATGCAAGAATGCAAAGGTATGTCTACACCCATGCCTACTAGTGGACATAATGACTTGACCAAAGATAGTGAACCGGTTGATCAAAAGGTTTATCGCTCTATGATTGATTCATTGTTATATCTATGTGCTTCATGTCCCGATATCATGCTAAGTGTGTGCATGTGTGCACGATATCAAGCTGCTCCTAAGGAATGTCATCTTAAGGCTGTGAAAAGGATAGTGAGATACTTAATCCATACACCAAACTTTGGCATTTGGTATCCTAAGAGGGCCTCTTTCGATCTTGTTGGCTATTCCGACTCGGACTATGCCGGAGACAAGGTTGATAGAAAGTCCACTTTGGGTACTTGTCAATTTCTTGGTAGATCTCTTGTGTCTTGGTCCTCCAAGAAACAAAACTCGGTATCCTTATCCACCGCCGAAGCAGAATATATTGCCGCTGGTTCATGTTGTGCTCCATTACTTTGGATGACCCAAACTCTTAAAGATTATGGGATATATGTGAGACATGTTCCATTGCTTTGTGACAATGAAAGTGCTATCAAAATTGGTCATAACCCCGTGCAACATTCTCGAACTAAGCATATTGAAGTTTGTCATCATTTCATTCGAGATCATGTTGCTAAGGGTGACATTGATCTTAAGCATGTTCGCACCGAAAAGTAACTAGCGGATATATTCACTAAACCTCTTAATGAGAAAGTGTTTTGCAGGTTAGGAGGAGAATTGAACATCATCGATGCTTCAAACTTGGATAGAAACTCCATTGGATACATGCAAGACATGAGCTTATGACTAATCCTTAATATTTCTCTTATGATGAAAATCTTATGTCTTGGATATATTTGTATCTTGCATGTTATCTAACCCATGTAGGTACTTGGTGGAATCAAATTCCATGAGATTGTAATCTACTCACATCTTGAGCAATCTCTACATCACCAAGGTTCTACACCATGGTGGTTGAAGACAAGGAATCACGAAACCATTCAAACATATCCTTTGACAAATTCTACGTTGAGCTTCATAATTGTCATTTTGGATACACAAGTGCTCTTCCTTGCAAGAACTAACCCATGTAGGTAGATGAACTCAAATTGCAAGTGGTGCTCCAAATTCTTGATGAGCTACATCAACCTTGAGCAACCCACACAAGTTCAACTACATGGACTACACCACCAACCAAGGTATGTTATTCCATCTTAGAGAAGCTTTACTCCAAGTCATGAGCTAAAGCAAGTCGACAAGATGTGAATACATCAAGATGCTTAAACGAAATATGGCAACCCCATTTTGAGCTTAAACGATGAGTATGACCTATGATCAAGTGATCTCACTTGACTCCTAAGTCAATATACTCTAACATAGGTGACTTTGTCGCCGACCATCTCTAGATGAAGTTCTCATGTGTTCTTTTCTGTGTTTTTGCATTTGTCACATGCATATTTGTTTCCCCTTTCGATTTAAAAAAAAGGAAACTTCATCTAGATTTCTTTTTGTTTGCTCTGCATTTTCTGTACCAAATTCATTGCACATCTTTCAGTAAATTCCTTGCAAATCTTTGTGAGATCTAACTAGTCTAAGTGAGCTGAGGTGACAAGTGTTTTCTCTGAGATGAACTCGGCTTCACCGATTTGTTATTTTCGGCCCAACCGAATCCTTTCAGTACAACTGAAGCATACCACTCGGTGCCACCGATTTCACAACAGGAAAAACAGTTTGCCACATATTCTATGTTTCTTTTGATCCAGCTCCACTCAGTGAATCTTGTCCTCTACAAGTATCACATTTTTATCTTTGCTTTGTGCTGTGTCTCAAGGACCAAACCCATTCGACAAATTCCAGAAGACCCTTCTTGGAAATTGATGTCAAAGGGGGAGAGAGAGAACATCAAAGCTTATCATTCAGAGAGAGATCACATCAAAGAAAGAGTTTATCATCTCCTAAAGGGAGAGAGAGACCCTCAAGGGGAGAGAGAGATCTCCAGGGGGAGAGGATACTTAAGTAGAAAGTATTTCTCAAGGACCCCAGATGCTTGGTGTTCAAGAGGAGAGATGCCCACATGTCTTCTTGAGGGGAAAGACATGTTCATTTGATTCTTTTGTGCTTATTTGCATTAGCATACATTAGTTCTGATCATCATTCATATCTTTCAGCTCTGATTTTTCAGCTCTGATTTTTTGTTCCCTATCTTCTCCCAGTATCCCATGTTAGATTCAGGGGAAGCAAGCCATCTAAGGGAAAGAAATCATTTAAATTCACTGCATATCTTTACTCTTGGGGACATGTCTAATCCAATGTGGTACTTAGTACTCACTCTCTACATGTCATCCCAGTCTTGGTATTCTTGTGGTTTCTTTTGTTTGCTCTGGCCAGTAGATGTACCTGTGTTGTCTAGCCTTGTTTGCAAAGGTTCATTTCATCCTAAGCCAACTCAAGACTACAAGGTAAGTATATGCATCACAATCATGTGTATGAGGAATTCTTGCTGATGTACATATTGTTTGCAAGAAGGACTCATGAGCATGAAGGTATTTTCCTTAATATTCTTTGCTCTGATGCATATGGCCAAGATACATGTAACACATTGCCTACTCTATCATGGTTATGCTCTCGCATGCCTCTATATTCCATATTCACATGATTGCATACATGTAGGGTGAGCCTATGTTTGTTACATGTCTTTCCAAAGCTTTACTTACTACTCTTTATATATTTATCTAAAGCCTTGATGTATGTTGCCATCAATTACCAAAATGGGGGAGATTGAAAGCACAAGTGCTCCCTAGGTGGTTTTGGTAATTAATGTCAACATATCTCTTGTTGGATTAACACTTTTATCTAGTATGTTTCAGATAAGTTCAACAATGGAGTGGCATGGACTAAATGATGTGGGAACTCCTTCAAGATGCTAAGGACAAAGGATTGGCTCAAGCTTCAAGCTCAAGACTCTTCATTTTATATTTTAGTGGCCCAAGATCACATTGAGTCTATAGGAAAAGCCAATACTATCAAGGAGGGATGAGGTGTTGCTTAATAAGCCTCTTGCTTCATGTGCTTTGTGATATGCTCCAAAACCCTCAGCTATTTTCCCACTTCCACAAATGACCTAAACCTAAAGCCAAAATCGGTCACATCGATTCTTCCTATCCGGCGCCACCGAGTCCAAAGGTCATAGCCACTGCCACAAACCCTAAGCAAATCGGTCTCACCGATAGGGATCTCGGTCTCACCGAGATGGGATTGCAATCTCTTTGTGTATGTCCATTACCAAAATCGGTCTCACCGAGTTTGGGCAATCGGTACTACCGAGATTACAATGCAAACTCTCTGGATAACTCATTACCAAAATTGGTCTCACCGAGTTTGTGTAATCGGTCAAACCGAGTTTGCCTGACCAACTCTCTGGAAAGCTTATTACCAAAATTGGTCTCACCGAGTTTGAGTAATTGGTCTTACCGAGATTACGTTATGCCCTAACCCTAACCAAATCGGTCTCACCGAGTTGCATTTCGGTCCCACTGAAAATCCTAACGGTCACATTATTTGCTAAATCGGTCTGACCGAGTTTTACGATTCGGTCCCTCCTAGTTTGGTAGATTGTTTGTAATGGTTAGATTTTGTGTGGACGCTATATATACCCCTCCACCTCCTCTTCATTCGTGGAGAGAGCCATCAGACTGAACCTACACTTCTAGCATACATTTTCTGAGAGATCACTACCTACTCATGTGTTGAGGCCAAGATATTCCATTCCTACCATATGAATCTTGATCTCTAGCCTTCCCCAAGTTGCTTTCCACTCAAATCTTCTTTCCACCAGATCCAAAACCTATGAGAGAGAGTTGAGTGTTGGGGAGACTATCATTTGAAGCACAAGAGCAAGGAGTTCATCATCAATGCACCATTGTTACTTCTTGGAGAGTGGTGTCTCCTAGATTGGCTAGGTGTCACTTCGGAGCCTCTGACAAGATTGTGGAGTTGAACCAAGGAGTTTGTAAGGGCAAGGAGATCGCCTATTTCATGAAGATCTACCGCTTCATGGAGAGTCTTAGTGAGGCAAGTCCTTCATGGGCGACGGCCATGGTGGGATAGACAAGGTTGCTTCTTCGTGGACCCTTCGTGAGTGGAGCCCTCTGTGGTCTCGCGCAACCGTTACCCTTCGTTGGTTGAAGTCTCCATCAACGTGGATGTACGATAGCACCACCTATCTTAACCACGCCAAAAACATCTGTGTCTCCAATTGCGTTTGAATCCTCCAAACCCTTCCCTTTACTTTCTTGCAAGTTGCATGCTTTACTTTCCGCTACTCATATATGTAACGCCCTCGATGCGGCTATATCTCCCACGTGTCGAAGCACGACTTAGAGGCATAACCGCATTGAAAGCAATGTCGCAAGTGAGGTAATCTTCACACAACCCATGTAATACATAAGGGAAAGAGATAC
Organism: Triticum timopheevii; assembly: GCA_963921465.1. Classification (NCBI taxonomy): domain Eukaryota; kingdom Viridiplantae; phylum Streptophyta; class Magnoliopsida; order Poales; family Poaceae; genus Triticum; species Triticum timopheevii. The sequence goes on along the minus strand of OY997274.1, from coordinate 361,580,068 downwards.
ATAGTTGGCTTACAGTCACCACTTCACACAATACATAAATAAACATCCATCATTCAGTTTACACTCAAGGTCCGGCTACGGAACCAAAATAAAAGAAGACTACCCCAAATGCAACACAGATCCCCGATCGTCCCAACTGGTCTCCACTACTGATCATCTACAAAAGAAACAAAGTAATGACCAAGGGCCTCATCAAATTCCCACTTCAGCTCAGTTGCGCCATCTGCGCTGGTATCACCGGTACCTGCATCTGTTTTGGTAGAATCTGTGAGTCACGGGGACTCAGCAATCTCACACCCGCGAGATCAAGGCTATTTAAGCTTAAGGGAAGGGTGGTGTAATGAGGTGGAGCTGCAGCAAGCGACTAGCATATATGGTGGCTACGATCGCAAAAGAGAGCGAGAAGAGAAGCAAGGCACGGTCGTGAAGCTAGTAGCGATCAAGAAGTGATCCTGAAACTACTTACGTCAAACATAACTCCAACACCGTGTTCACTTCTCGGACTCCGCCGAGAAGAGACCATCACGGCTACACACGCGGTTGATGTATTTTAATTAAGGTCAACTTCGGGTTTTCTACAACCGGACATTAACAAAATCCCATCTTCCTCATAACCGCGGGCACGGCTTTCGAAAGATAATACCCTGCAGGGGTGTCCCAACTTAGCCCATCATAAGCTCTCACGGTCAACAAAGGATAAACCTTCTCCCGGGAAGACCCGATCAGTCTCGGAATCCCGGTTCGCATGACATTTCGACAATGGTAAAACTAGACCAGCAAAGCCGCCCGATGTGCTGACAAATCCCGATAGGAGCTGCACATATCTTGTTCTCAGGGCAACACCGGATGAGACTAGCTACGAGTAAAACCAGACTTCGAGTTTCCCCGAGGTGGCCCCGCAGGCAGCTCAGTTCGGACCAACACTCGAAGGAGCACTGGCCCGGGGGGGGGGGGGGGGCTAAAATAAAGATGACCCTCGGGCTCGCGAAAACCCAAGGGAAAAGTGGTAGGTGGTAGGTAGTGAAATGGTAAAACCAAGGTTGGGCCTTGCTGGAGGAGTTTTATTCAAAGCGAACTGTCAAGGGGGTCCCATAAATCACCCAACCGCGTAAGGAACGCAAAATCAAGGAACATAACACCGGTATGACGGAAACTAGGGCGGCAAGAGTGGAACAAAACACCAGGAATAAGGCCGAGTCTTCCACCCTTTACCAAGTATATAGATGCATTAATTAAAACAATAGATATTGTGATATCCCAAAAGGATCCATGTTCCAACAAGGAACAAACTTCATCTTCACCTGCAACTAGCAACGCTATAAGAGGGGCTGAGCAAAAGCGGTGACATAGCCAAACAACGGTTTGCTAGGACAGGGTGGTTAGAGGTTTGACATGGCAAAATGGGTGGCATGATATAGCAAGTGGTAGGTAACGTAGCATAGGCATAGCAAAAGAGCGAGCATCTAGCAAGCAAAGATAGAAGTGATTTCGAGGGTATGGTCATCTTGCCTGCAAGGTTCTCAGAGTTGTCGAAGGCTTGATCCTCGTAGGCGTTCTCAACAGGTTCCTCGTTCACGTACTTGTCTCCCGGCTCTACCCAAAGCAAGAACACAAGCAATGGAACAACAATCAAACAAGGAGCAATGCACAAGCAATATGATGCAATACATGACATGCTATGCGAGATGTGATATGCAATGCATATGTGTGCTCCGGAAGGAAAATGATGAACAAGGCATCAACTTGGCAAACCAAGTATGCTGCTGGAAAGATGAGATGATTTCGGTTGAAATCAATATAAAGATCACCGGAATCGGATGCACGGTTTGCAAATGACAAGCAAAACAAGAATGACGCAAATCTGCGTTTAACAGCACGATGCTACTTAGCATGCAAAAAGAAACTATGCTACAGCACCCCAACATAAAAACAACGCATATGGCAGTGATCTACAGGAGATGCTTAACAAAAGAGGAACACTGAGCTACGGCTAAATCACATCATAACATGTTCAAACAAGCATGGTGAAAGTGCAAAAAATATCAGGTTCACAGACTTGGTGAAAATACTAGTATGCCAGAAATTAACATCAGGAAGGCATGTTTAGAGCAAGCAAACAACAAGCTACAGGAACTCATAATAGCAAAACAAGACATGGCAGGAATCTACTCAAAGCATAGATCAAAAGTCCCTTACTGACCATGAGCCAAAAAGGACTAGAGGATATGATGGCACCCATGTAAACATAGCAAGTTTCATTACAGATCTCAGACTTAGCAGAAAAACTGGACATGACAAAAACAGATAACAAGTAGGCATGTTCGTGAGCTCGATGCACTCACTACAGAGCATCTCATGATAAACTAAGCATACACCCATCAAGAAGACATGGCATAGAAGCTATACATGGCAAGAACAACATCATAGCATGCACGGGTCAACTACAACAACCTTGTGAAAATTGAATATCATGTAAACAATTTGCCAGGAAACATTTTGAAGCAAAAGTAGAGCACGAAAATGACATGCTAGACTACTCCATAAATGCCAAACAAAGGCATGGACGGATAGAGCACATCCATATATTCAAAAAACCCTTACTGATCATGCTCAAAATGGGCATAGATCTCTCTGTAACAACATGAATACATGGCATAAAAATAACAGCAGGGCATGACTTAGTGAAATTACTAAGTCCCTGAAATCAGCAACATTGAGATGCCTAGTTTGCATGCTTGTGATAGTCACCACAGAGATCACAAAAATACATGGCATACACCCCTGTAAAGCTGGCATGGCATAGATAAAAACACATGTAGGGCTCAAGTTCATAAGATGCACACATTAATCATGGCAAAAATGACAAAAGTGCAAGTTCTGTTAAGAAACAGAAACTAACATCACATAGCCCTCTTCCAACAGCATTTCGGGCATCAAGATGAGCTCAAATGAAAATGATGCAATGAGATGAAATGAAGTACTCGTCGAGACGAACAATTTGACATATTATACGCACGAAACGGAGCTATGGATGCAGAGATATAATGCGTTGAACATGCAACAATTTTATGACAGAGAAAAGACTTAGACGAAATTTGGGGGGGAGAAGTCAACCGAGGGGTTCGCCGGCACGCGAACCGACGCGTGGCCGGATCTCGCTGGAGTTGGCCCGGGGATCGCCGGAGTTGCTGGGGTGGCCGGATCCGGGCGCGGGGCCGCCGGATCTGGGGCCTGGGACGGCGGGGACGGCGCCGCTGCGGGGAGGCGACGACGGCTGGCGACGGCGAGCGGGGCGGCGGAGGAGGCCGGCGACCGGGGTGGCGGAGGAGACCGGCGACTGGGGCGGCGGAGGAGAGCCACGGGCTCGGGGGAGCCGGGCGGAGGCGCGGGAGGCGCGGGCCATGGGGGCTCCACGTGGCACGCCCTGACTGGCCGCGGGCGGCGGCGGATTCGTCCGGCGCAGACCGGACGTGTCCGGCGCGCGGATGGAGCGGGGAGCTAGGGTTTGGGGATCCGGAAATGGAGGAGGGGTGCACGTATTTATAGGTAGAGGGTGCTAGGAGACTCCAAATTGAGTGCGGTTTTCGCCCACACGATCGTGATCGAACGACTGAGAGCATGGAGGGGAGTTAGCTGGGTTTTGGGCCACTTTGAAGGGGTGTTGGGCTGCAAAGAGAAAGGGGCTTTTGCGGTTACCCGGGTAACCGTTGGAGTATCAAACGACCTCCAAATGGCACGAAACTTGACAGGTGGTCTACCGGTGTTATACCAAGGCCACTTGGCAAGCCTCGGTCCATTCCGTGAAAGTTTAATACCCACTCATGGAAAAATGTAAAAGGGGACGCCGGGGGACATAGGAGCGCCGGATTGCAAAACGGACAACGGGGAAAATGCTCGGAATCATGAGACGAACACGTATGCAAATGCGATGCACAAGATGACATGATATGAAATGCATGACATGGACAAAATGCAAAATGGAGAAAAACCCAAACACGGAGGGAATACCATAGCACATAGCCGAAAATGGCAAGAGTTGGAGTTACAAATATGGAAAGTTACATCCGGGGTGTTACAATATATTCTTTGCATGCTTGCTTGATATGTATTGTGAATGTTAAACTTGTGCCTAAAACTCCACTTAAACTTAAAGAAACTTAAAAACTGCGACTTTGGTACTTAGTTCTAATCACCCCCCCTCTAGACACCTCTTCTCAAGGTCCTACAACCGTCCGATGTGTGCACCATCATCAGCATCCCATCTGCATCTAGTTGGGTTCTTTTGCTCGTTTTGTGCCGTGTCATCTGTCTTGCTGTGTCTTCGACCATGAAAAGACGTTGAGGTCTTGGTACGATTGGCATATACCAAAGAACATTAACGGGATTTTGGTTTGCGTCTTCTCATCCATACCGTTGTGTACCACAAGATACCTGGATGACTTGAAAATGGGACAATAGTTCAAGTCTGCATACTGAAGCATAAATAGGGCACATACTTTCTCACAGGCATGTATCTTCTCATAGGGCATCTTAAGAGCACGGAGGATTTTTTCTGACTGGTACAGGTTTGCACATAGTACATGGCCTTTGGATAGAAAACGTCCAAATACTGTCATCATCGCTTCGTAGCATGCTCTGCCCAAGTAGAATTGAGCCTTCAGAGCCATTATTTGTGAGATGGCATCTAGCTGACAAAGCTCAGTGTGCTCGTGGAGAGGACGTTTTGAAGACTCCAACATTTCATTGAAGGCCTTCCCCATCTCATCGTCCGAGTCCCGAGCATCATCAAAGTCTTGCACCATGTCTTGCATCCCGATACCATGCTCGTCGGTGCAATGACGAAGCACCTCAGCTCTGGCACATTGGGCAGGCTCGCCATGAAATGTCCACACTGTATAATCTGGCGTAAAACCCCTCTTCTGCAGGTGTTTGCCCATTTCATCCTCTGTCCTCTTGTGCCAATTGTTGCACCCGGCATAGGGGCACCAGGTAGTCCTCTGGCCATTTGCAAATGCGTCTCTCAGAAACCCCTTGGTTTTTGTTAACCATTCAATGGTCATGTCTTTCTGACTAGTGTGACCGGTCTACATCCACGCATGATCACTCATCTTGCCTAGCTACTTGACACATAAGAAATATATATATATATAAATCAGCATCTATATATTCATCAGTTAATGGAGTTTGTCACTTTTATTACATCCATGCAAGCTAGATGCTAATAGGTAAAGATAGATCCTAATCCCACCCGAGTATGGATAGATTGAGTTCATTTTCCCATGCTCTGCTTCGCATCCGACGCAAAATTCTGGCAGCACCTCCCTGTTGCTCTCCTGATACGCGTCTCGGCAATAAGCATAGAGGACGTGTACCTGGAGAACAACAGGGAGGCACTTACGAAGTACTGCATCGGATCCGGAGCAGAGCATATGGGAAAACGAACCCAATCTACACATACTCGGGTTGTCCATGGATAACGTTGGACAATTCAAAAGAATCACGGTTATAAATATGAAATGCATGCATATTTATAGATGTAACCCTTTCAAACGGGAGACGCATAGTGGTCATGCATACTGATGATTGAAGACACCTATAGCTAGCAAGTTTCATCGGCATGAAGACCAAAACAACGCAAATGAAGGGGGGAGGAGGACATGTCATTTGTGCTCATCCATGAACACAGGGGCGGAGCTCGTCGAACACTAGACCCTCGCACTGATGAAAAAATTGCACATTTAAATCGAAAGATGAGTAACATAGCAATATTTACAACAGGACGAGCGGGTTAAGGGGTTCCTCAGTATCGATGGAACCCTAAATAGCAAGTATCATCGGTGCGAGATACATGTGGCGCTCGGTGTTGAACACTAGATCCAAGTCCCACAAGTGACGCTGGCGTCAGGCGTCCCACAACAATAGTTCTGGGGGCCGATGACTGTCGAACACCTTGGCGAATTTGTCTGGTAGCCTCTACGATGAGGATTAAAGCCAACTTTTGAAACTTCAGACGACCAAACCGACATGAGTCAGTTTAGGTGTTTCAAGTTTCAACACTTGGCTTTTAATCGTCATTGTTGAGGATGCAAGACAAATTCGCATAGGTGTTCGACCGCCATCGACCCCGAGAACTATTGTTGTGGGATGCCGGACACCGGTTCACTTGTGGGACGTGGATGTCGTGTTCAACACTGACAGCCACATGTATCTCGCACCGATGATACTTGCTATCTAGGGTTCCATCAACGTCGAGGAACCCCATAACCTGCTCATCCCCGGGCGCCCTCTGGTATGGCGACGCACGGTCGACGGGACAACACTTGGACCGGGGGATTCTCAGCATGAGCGACGGCGTTGGGACCAGCAAGACCCACTGGCTTCACCATCTATCGCCTCCGGCGATCCACGACCCTCTGCCCCGACCCTCGACCCCTTGGTGACCGGCGATTCCCGACCCCTCGGCGACCAGTGATCCTCGACCCGATTACGTCGGGGACACACCCAGATCCTCGACCTGGTTTCATCGGTGGCACACCCCTAATCTTCTTCTTCCTCCTCCTCCTCTTCCTCCTCTTCTTCTTTTTCATCCTCCTCGTCTTCTTCTTCTTCCTCTTCTTCTTCTTCTTCTTCTTCTTATTATTATTATTATTATTATTATTATTATTATTATTATTATTATTATTATTATTATTATTATTATTATTATTATTATTTATCTTTCTTCTTAACCTAAATTAAACCTAAACTAAACTAAATCTAAACCAAAACATAAAAAACAGAAACAAAACCTAAACTAAACCAAGCCTAAATCAAACTAAACCTAAACTAAGTCTAAAAAAAGAAAAAATACAAGGTCTCATCGGAGGAGGGGGTGTCGGAGTGGCGGGGCGGCCACGCGGGTGGAGGAGAGGGGCGCCGGGGTGGAGGAGGGGGCGTCGGGGCTGTGGGGCGGCCGTGGGGATGGAGGAGAGGGCTGCCGGGGTGGAGGAGGGGGCGGCGGGGCAGGGCGCTGGGCAGCGGGGGTGGCTCGGGCACAGGGGCGGTGGCGCGGGTGTGGTGAGGGGAGGGAGAGAGAGGGGAGAGAGAGGGGTGGGGCTGGCCACTTTTTAGTTAGGTCACAACTCTTTTCCGTCTGCTAGCAGACGACAAAGAGCCTAGCTAACGGACATTAGTTGGTCACCTTCTTTGCCATCTGCTAGTAGATGCAAAGAAAGTGGCCATTAGGTGGTTCTCGCTAGTGGGCCACCCTCCCTCTTTTTCGTGTGCTAGAGAACGCCAAAGCTTCTATGTCGTCTGCTAGCAGACGACAAAGAGCAGGCTGACGACAAACACCCTATTTGTCGTCCACTCTTTACTTGTCGTCAGCTTTCTGTGAGCTGATGGAAAAGACCTTCTTTGCTGTCAACTAGCGGACGACAAAGAGCTAGCTGATGGCAAAGATCCTAATTCCAGTAGTGTGTATAGGGTAATCTTGTTCTCCCGATTGTTTTTACATTTTCCTTGTAGTTTTATCAATGCATTTATAGCAATATAGTAAAATGGACATGAATCTCTTGTGTCTTGTATGAATTGCTTTTTTTGTACATGTTAAGTTTGTTCTGTCGAAATGGGTTCCGCGCCTTGTTATCCCGAAATTTTAAGCTTGAGTATCTTTTGTCTCTTCAGCTGTGAAACTCCCACCTCTTCAACCCACGCTGCTCCTTGTTATCCCAAAATATTGATGCGCGCAAAAACTCCCTCCTCTCTGAAGTCGGCCCTACAGCACAGACACGCGAAATCCCCCTTCTACCCCTCAGCCGGAAATGCCGCTTTGTCATCGCATGGTCAAACCAGGTGGGGTACGTTCGTAACTTACCCTACATTTCAGACAAGCGCGTTCCTAAGCCATGGCTCCCCCCACCTCCCCCTTCGCCCCCCATTCGTACACCGATTCCGCCAAAACCAGCGAAACTCCATGCTCCTCCGTTGGGCTCCCGACCGCCGCCTAGCCGGAGACTCTTCCCCGATGACGTCGTCCACTAAAACAGCTCGTCGTCCCTCATCCACCGCACTGGATGAGGATCCGTCGTCAATCTTGTCGTCCCGCTGGATCAACCGCCCCATCCTCCAACTCCAATGAGCTGCCCTAACGTTTGCATCATCTATCGGGCCACCTCCATCCGCACAGCACCGTCTTGACCTGCCGCACCAGAACCACATCACCCGCACCAATTCCTTCGATGAAGCCGATGCCTACTCGGTGCCACCAAGGAGGTTTTGCACTCACCGCTGCATTTTATCTTTTATTCGATCTAGCTTCCTCGATGGCGACTTCCACACTGGCACTAGCTGCTGCTGCTGCTCCAGCTCTCGCTCGCGTTGCGGATTCATTCTTGTTGTCGGTCGTGATGTCGTACTGCTCTTGCTTTCATTTGTGCTACTGCTCTGCTCTGCTATTGCTTTCAATGGCGCTGCTGCTCCACTCTTTCTCTCGTTTGTGCTGCTGATCTGCTCTTGCTCTCACTCACGCTATTGTTGCTATTGCACGACCTCCAGCAGCTACAAGAGTTGCTGCTTTAGCACTCGCTCGCGGTGCTGCTACATGAGTTGTTCTCTGCTAGTGCATTCTCTGCGTGAGCGGATACTCATTTAAATGACTGCTTCTCTGCTACTAGTGCTCGAACGCCCTAAACATCTATTGCAATGATCTGCTACTAGTTCAATTAGTTTCGACAGTAAAATTCAGTATCGACTGTAAAGTTCAGTTTCTCAGTTAAGTTTAGAGTGAACAGAATTTACAGCATCTATCGGAGCGGCCGTGATGCAGCTGGTGCATTTTACATCTAGCACTTTTTGGTGATGTATTTTACATCATCTATTGCAGATGATATTAGAGTCCCACTTCAGATAAACGTTGTCTATCTTCGCCTGCTTCAGCCTCGCCGTCTTACATCTCAACCGAACTGCTCCAATGACAGAACCATCCATCACAACAGAGCAGTACCCTCGGCACCGTATCCAGAGGCCTCAGATCTTCTTCCCCGCCTCCGAAAGTCACACCAGCATCACCATCCTCCACGTCCAGCCCAATGATGCTGAGGTCCACAAGGCTATGACAAAGAGGTTGTACACTCGTCGCATCACTTTGTTACTCTGCATTCATGTCGATCCCTCAGGGATCCTTTGGTTCAAGGAGGTTGCAAATCTAGAAATAAATGAAACATGGTCACAAAGTTAACAGGGAGAAAACTAAATGCTCTTTTGAACCACAATTTTAATCGTTAAGCAAGATAGCCATTATATGATACTAATGTGGACCAAATGTAAGCTCACAAAATATTTCGAGGTCAGGCTTCAGCCTGTTGAAGACTGCCTACTAGAATCGCCACTGGTTCAAAGATAAAGTGAAGGAAAACATATGAATTTGAAACTTTACTATGGTACTACTATTCGTGCATTTGATTAGAAGGAATGGAGCAAAGAAAAACTGGAGGATTTTTTACCTTTGGTGTCTCTTTCAAAGAAAAAACGTAGGAATTTTAATATCCACTTGGACGTCCTTTTCAAATTAATATGCATGGAGAACAGGACTAATTGCATTACTGGCATAATGAGATTCTTATTTTTTTTCATTTTCATGTGGTTTAACTTTAATTTGACCATATTTATCCATTCTTGTGTTCTTCCAATTCATGTGAACCAAACACCCAGGTTGACAGAAATCCTATGTTTGAAAATGCTCTATTTTGCACGTGCATTCGTATCCTATACCTGTGTTTTTCCTATCCCTGCATTTATATAATCCTCCAATTCTAAGGAGCCCTTATAGATTTACTTCATTTTCAGATCAAAGAAAACTTTGTGTGTTATGTCCTGCTCCAGCCGTGCCGTCATCCACCCCACCTGAGGTGCACAATTGATGGAAGCATTCACTGCAGCAGAGATTCCCCCTGCAGACTTTCTTTCGCCACCTTAGATCATCTTCCCCGTTGCCAGCAGCCACGCCAAATACATTACCATCATCGACTGAGCAGATGAACCTGAGGACTACACAGTTCCGGAAGAGATGTCACACTCTTTCGTGTCTGCTTACGTAATACATCGGTTATTATTACCTTCTACTTTATTGTCATGTTCACCTCTTAGACTCCGATTCAAGTCCAAATTAATGTTCACACTTGAGTTTTAAAATGCCTGTGGGGCACACATCAAGGCAGTAATGAATAGTATCTGTCTACTATCTGGTTCATCTGGGGTGTTCTATGTGGTTCATGTTGGGTGGGCAACAAACAGTAGATGATCCATCGTCTATCTTTTTAAACTGAAGCTATAATCTACCTGCTATCATTAGTTTTAGATCTTGGATCTATCCACTCATTTGCTACCATCAGTCTTGGTTTCTACATACAACCCTTAGGCCTTACATAATCTAACTATGTTTTTTATTATGCATATCAGTTATTGTACACAATCGTACAAGACATGTAGAGAAAAAGAGAAGACCATTGCGTGGGAATATAATGTCATACAAATGCCGCTCCATGGTGGGCGAAGTGGGGTCCCCTCCCGCCATTCCATATTGTATTCCAGAGGAAGATAACTGTTCAGAGGGGGATTCAGAGGGAGCCGACCACTCCCATTTACCCCTGAGGTGTTTGCTCTAACCTGGCATGCTGATGTTGGTCATATCATGCACATGGCGCCTCGCATTGCTTACATTATACATCTTATATGTCACCAGCTTAGTTTAGATTTACTTTGTGTTCAATGTCACCTGTTAGGTTTCTATATCATACTCCCACCCTTCCTAAATATATTCTTTTTAGAGATTTCAACAAGTGACTACATACGAAGCAAAATGAGTGAATCTACACTCTAAAATATGTCTATATACATCCATATGTGGTAGTCCATTTGAAATATCTGAAAAGACAAATATTTAGGAACGGAGGGTGTATATGGGAATTATGCAATGCCATCTTCTTTAGCTAGGCATCATATACATGAATCCAGCAATGCCATCCTGTTTAGCCAGTCATCGTATATGTGAATTCTATTGTGCTATATTTTTTTCATAATGTATTCCATTTGTCAACAATGTTTATACATTCATCTACTCTTACTGTGCATCAGCCATTTGAGTCAATCTGCGGAAATCTCGAGTGAAAACAAGGTCTTTTGAGCAGTCAGTGCTACCTGTTGATGTAGATTTCTTGCTGGTTACAGATAGCTCCTCAGAGGTGGATTTAGAGACAGATGACCAGTCGTATCTCCCCCCCCCCCCCCCCGAGGTGCATGCTCTAACTTGGCAGGTTATATTGCTCAGATCATGCATATGGTGTCTTGCATTGCCATGCCATCTGCTTAGATTGGACATGCTTTGTGTGAATGCCTCATGTTGCTTTCTATATTAGATATGTGAATTATGCAATGCCATATTTTTCAGCCAGTTATCATATATGTGAATTATGCACCGCCATGTAGCCAAGCATCATATATGTGAATTATCTCATGCCATCCTTTTTTTCATTACGTATTCCATTTGTCGAAAATCTGTGTATATTGAACTGCTCTTCATGTGTATCAGCCATTTGAGCCGGCTATGGAAAAATCAGGAGTGAAAACAAGGTCTTCAGAGCAGGCAATGATATATGTTGAAGCATATATCTCGACGGTTACAGGTAGCTCCTTAGAGGAGGATTTGGAGACAGATGACCAGTCCTATATCCCACCTGAGGTGTATGCTCTAATTTGCAATGTTTATATTTCTCATATCATGCATATGGTGTCTTGCATTGCTTAGTTTAGACATCATATGCACAATATTCAATTCCATCTGCTTAGTTTAGAGATCATACATGTGAGTGCCAGCTTCTTAGTATATGAATCAATTATGTCAATTATATCATGCCATCCTGTATACTTAGACAACATGTATGTGAATTATTTCATCCCGGCCTATTTTAGAAAGACATCATATAGTTTTGTCATGTCATCCTGTTTAGATACTCATCATATGTTAAATTGTGCCATTATATCCTGTTAAGTTATACATCATATATCTGAAACTGTGTCATGCTATCCTGTTTAGTTAGCCATCGGCCCTGTTTGGTTCAGCTTTTATCGATGGATTCCGCTGCCGCGCAGCAGAATCTGAACCAAAGGGCTAAGCCAGTAGAATCTGATTCCAGAAATCCGCTGCCAAAATCTGAACCAAAAGCGGAAGTAGCCCAGGACGTGCTTTCCAAAATCTAATTCCGCTGCGGGCCAAAATCTGAAAAAGCTGTATCAGCTGGTTTGCCAAATAACCTACATCCTTTTGACATCAAATTTTCCACAGCTGTTTTTCCACAGCAGATTTTTCACAGCTGCTTTTAGAAATCAACAGCCGAACCAAACAGGGCCATCATATATGTGAAATTGTGTCATGTTGTCCTGTTTGGTTAGACAACATATATGTGAATTACCACATCTGTCTATCATACAATGTATGTACGTTCAATTTCTTTTATTGTTTATCAGCCATTTGAATTGGAGGGGGTGATGGCAGTATCTAAGAGAGAAAAAACCCATTCTTCACAAAAGATGGTGCTACCCGTTGATGCAGATAGAACCATGGTTGTACTGGCCCACGAACTAGCCCCACCACACATAATCGAGACTCTTCCAGATTGCACACTTACACTGTTGGACAAAGAACCAGCTAAAACCCATCTAATCCCAACCCCAACGGATAGTAACGCACTTCTAGATGACACATCACCATGTCCACCATAGAGTACCCCCACACGAGCAGTCTGTACAGCAACTGCAGTGCCCAAAGCATGAAGACCACCACAGCGAACCCAAACTCCACGGTTAAAGCAGAAGAGCAACTGTTCCTAGCTTAGATTCCATAGCTATGGTCCATACTCCTTTGCTCTTGCATCACCATACTTACTCATACGAACTACTTTCCAATTTGAAGGATCCAATTGAAACTCCAATGGCGCAACAGGTATGTTTTAAACCTATTTCTTTAACTGATTGATGTTCTAACTTCTTGCTCTATGTTGATTTTAGTTTCAGTTGTATAAACAGTTATGTTCTCATCTGATGCACATTACAAGTGTTGCCAGTGTTGTCTTTCTCACATTATATTCTGTCTATGCTGTTGTGTCTTAAAAATATATGATTTGAACTATGTCTCTATCTTGATTTGGCAACATAAACTAGAATGATGTGGACAATACAGTGACCATAGTACACAGATATATGTTGGTTTCATGCTGTTATCCTCTCCACCTTACTACTGAACCGGTTTACCAAAATGAGTTCCGTATACTACATGCTAAACCTGTGATGTGTCTGCTTGTTTCTCTTGTAGAATGCGAACAGAATATTGGAGAAGAGCACCCTACTATGCACTTGTAGAGAAAGTAATGCAGATAAGGTTCAATATATTGAGAAAACCCTGTTTGTCTCGAAGAAAGGTGATAAAAACGATCTTGTAGACAGTGAGACAACCCCACAGTCCTGTGTTGATGTAGTGTTCGAGTTACTGGCTAGTACCCCTAGCACAAGCTCTTCGAACTCGCTGCATGAATCACTTCGGCTTCTTCAGTCTCAGCTACAAGCTAAAAGGCATCAACCAGTTGTGCTGTGGCAAGAAGATGAAGGACTGAGGAAGTCCCTGCAGAATTCAGATACATACTTTTTGGTGGAATAGCAAGCGCTGGAGGATTTAATCTCCAAACAAGAGAAAGTTAATAAGCTTGCTAAGAATCTTGCCAGCATTATGGGTACCCAGTATATTGTTTCTCGAGCTCTTCTGAAGTGGTTTTAGTTCTGGACTTGTTTTGTTGTGGTGTTTATTTGCAGTGGTCTCCAACTTTGAAAACTAATGTATGTGATATGCTGCTTTGTTCCCAATATTTGCACTGGTGGCGAACTCTGATGCCCACTGGATGTAATATGTGTAATAGCCTAGCGTAAGTTGCTTGCTTATTTATTTCCTGTGGTCTTGTTTATTTGTTTGCTTGTAGTCAGTGCAGTTGTTTTTCCATGATTTGCTAGTGGCCCCAATAACCTATTTTTTAGAACTAGGTCACAATAACCATGGGCTACATATTTACCATAGTGATGACCATGGGCCTCCTACGGGTTGTAGAAACAATGTGCCTTCTACAGGCAATAGAAACAATGGGCCTTCTACGGGCCATAGAAACAATGGGCCTTCTAACGGGCGTAGCATCAATGGGCCTTCTACGGGCCGTATGATCGACTGGCCAAACATGGGCCAATAACGGACCACATTATGGGCCATGAACGGGCTAGAATTGGAATCGTCCATTCATGGGCCGACAATAACGGGCCGTTGTTAATCGGCTGTATTTGATGACACTATGAAAACAGCTCAATGGATAAACGGGCCACAAATGGGCCGATTATAACCACGGGCTGAATTTGGCCCACAAGTAGAAAAGGCCAGTAACGAGCCGTAAGTAACCGAATGCTGGAAATGAGCCCAAGAACAAATGGGCCCTAAGAAGGCCGAAAGTTAACATGGGCTGGAAACGGCCCAATGGAATAATGGGTCGTTAATGGGTATAAAGTGATACACTGTTCATTACGGGCCAGTATCACCACAGGCCGTTAACGGGCCAAGAGTTACAAAGGGCCTCCTATGGGCTGAAAGACGTCACGGGCCATACATGGGCCGAAAGTTATAATGGGCTGGAATCATATTGGTCGGCCCAGATGACGCTACTGGGCCTAATTCGAATGGGCTGTAACGGGTCATGACTTAGCGGGCGTAAATGGGTTATATGAGAACATGCCGTTAACAGGCTTTCCATGGGCCAACCCACTACCTTTTGACCAAGTCAAATGGGCTGGCCTTTTCACCGGAATGGGCCTCTGTTGGGCTGTGCCACGTGTCGGCTTATCATAGGCGCCTTCAGTCGAATGAGTGTATGACATCTGTCCCAACCGTGAGCCCACACATGGTTCCTCTGGCGTTTGAGAATGTTACACATGGAAAATCCCGTTTCCGGGCTGTTAACGGTTATCGGATCCAAATCGGAACCCGATAGCTTAACTGCGACCCGTTACGGTGGATGCCACGTGTCGGTCACCCTTGACGAAAGCACTTCTATGACGTGCGATTTATCGTCATGAAAGTGGACACTTTCGTGATGATAATTTTGGTAATGTCATGGAACACTTCTAGGACATCACAGGTATGACTATCTTGATTCTGTCATAAAATCGTTATGGATGTACATGCATGACAGAAAACGTGACCTACTGTGACAAATACGTATCATCACGGAAGTGTATTTTTTTTGTAGTGATTAGCACTTAGTGAATACATTAACTCGTCAAACTATGGTCACACCAGGAAGTGTCCCGAGTATTGTCACTTCGGGGTTGCCGGATCATAACACGTAGTAGGTGACTAAACTTGCAAGATAGGATCAAGAACACAAATATATTCATGAAAACATAATAGGTTCAGATCTGAAATCATGGCACTCGGGCCCTAGTGACAAGCATTAAGCGTAGCAAACTCATAGCAACATCAATCTTAGAACATAGTGGATACTAGGGGATCAAACCCTAACAAAACTAACTCGATTACATGGTAAATCTCATCCAACCCATCACCTTCCAGCAAGCCTACGATGGGATTACTCACGCACGGCGGTGAGCATCATGAAATTGGTGATGGAGGATGGTTGATGATGACGACGACGATGATTTCCCCTCTCCAGAGCCCCAAACGGACTCCAGATCTGCCCTCCCGAGGAAGAACAGGAGGTGGCGGCGGCTCCGTATTGTAAAATGCGATGAATCCTTCTCTCTGATTTTTTCTCCCCGGACGTGAATATATGGAGTTGAAGTAGAGGTCGGTGGAGGTCCAGGGGGCCCACAAGGATAGAGGATATGCCCCAGGGGGTGGACGCGCCGTCCACCCTTGTGGCCAGGGTGTGGGTCCCCTTCAATTGATTCTTTCGCCAATATTTTTTATTTATTCCAAAAGTGATCTTCGTGAAGTTTCAGGTCATTCCAAGAACTTCTATTTTTGCACAAAAATAACACCATGGCAATTCTGCTGAAAACAGCGTCAGAACGGGTTAGTTCCATTCAAATCATGCAAATTAGAGTCCAAAACAAGGGCAGAAGAGTTTGGAAAAGTAGATATGTTGGAGACGTATCACCCCCTACATTATGACAAGTATTTAGGTGTGAGCTGCAAAAGCCACACATTATCACAAATTCAAATAAATGTTATATATTTATATATAGTACAACATGTTCATAACCACACAGTGCGTACCACAATTATATTCATGCATGCATGGATTTAAAGCAAAATAATCTCTTATTCAAATATCTGGATCCACTTTTATAATGAATTATGATCTCTGTTAGTCTTTTACACCCACACAATCCTCTTCTCTTCGTAGCTAGCAATAACTTTCTCTCGTGCATGCACATGCCAGCCTCGCCCTCACCCTCCCTTAGCACTCTCTCCATCACGCACATTCGTTATTTTTATTTAGGTCATTCTCCCACGGTGTCTGTAGGTCTTCCTAGCCCCTTCTTTCCGGCACACACTAATCGATATACCTCTCTAGCCAGGTCTGCCTACCATAAACACACACTTTCCCTCTTCTCTTCTCACCTTCCATGCATCCCTATGTCTAATACGGTCCCACACACATGCACACTCTCGCCCCTCTTTTCATCATCTCGCACACTCCTCCCCCTCTCGATATAGTAGGCCTCTTGCACCACCTCCTAGCCACATCCCTCTCTCTATCCGTCTCTCCAGGAATTATTTGCCTCTAACACATGCATGTGTACCGATCGATCTCCCTACATATACCTAGGTCGACTATAACTCTTTTTCCCCACGCACCAATCAATGTACCTCACTAATTATGTCTCTCCCTTTCTCTGACATATGATGATTGATCTACCTATCTAGTTAGGTATTCTTACAAGAGACATATCGTCCCCCCTCATCATCCAGGCATGCCTCCCAACCATCTCTCACATGCACATGCACACACAGACACGCATCCCCTCTCTTATTGATATTGCAGTCATACAATTCGTTTGTCTAGTAGGCCTCTCCCACCATCTGCGAGAAGCAACTCCACCACCAACCCTCCGGCACTCTACCTCTGTCTCTGCCCCCCCCCCCACACTGATAGTTCAACACTGTAGTTAGGTATCCGTGCCACAGAGACACTACACCTCTCCCCTCTCACGTTCCAGTAGGGCAACCACATTATATCTTTGATGTGCGCACACACAATTTTGCTGGCTCTCTTTATCGACTGCGCACACATACACTTCATCCCTCTCTTCATTCTATCGATATCTCACACCGATGATACCTCAACTCTCTTCTCGTGGATCGCCCCCTCTATATATGATATATCTGGGTCTCTATTTCACACACATTGCATATGTTACATTTTTTGTTTGAGATATCATCGATACATATTCCCTGTCTATCTCTCACGCACCCCTAAAAAAATACTCACGAACACACACACACCATCTCTCTCTAGGTTTGTATCGCTCTCACACACCCACGTAGGTGTTGGGGAACGTAGCAGAAATTCAAAATTTTCCTATGTGTCACCAAGATCTATCTATGGAGAAACCAGCAACGAGGGGAAGGAGAGTGCATCTTGTCGGTGTACTATAGTAGGGGTACCCTAGTATCCCGAACTTGTGCACGGACAGTCGCAGCACCCCGTGGCAAGGCTTGTCGGGCGACCGCCAAGGTCCTCCGTGGTTCCTTTGGAGCCATTCAAGAACAAAGTATTCAAGTCAAGGAGACAAGGCCCCGACAAGAGGAGCTTGCCGGGAAGGCCAACCGAGGCATCTCAAGGAACTTGCCGCGACGCGCCACGCGTCCCGGCGAGGCCCGGTGAGCGACAAGCTTCCGGACGCAATAAGACGACGACCGCGGCAAGGCGCTTGCCGCGGCAAGCTACCACTCTGTACCCGCGCTCCAGCACATCCACCAACATGTCACCCTGGGACCTTTCCAGGCGCGCGTGGCAAGAGGCTGTGCAGCCAGCGGTGCGCGGTGGCAAGCGACGCTGACAAGATAGCCATCGTGGCAAGCGGTGGCGTCCCTGACGGTCCCTTTCTGCACTATTTGGGCGACGCAGACGGGCATTTAATGCCTTTGTCCCCTGCCGTCAGGGTTAGGTAGGATACACTGTACAGGTAGTTGTACCAACCGCAACACCTTTCCATTTTTACCCTTGTCTACGTTGCCACCTGTCGGTGACCCCTTGAGCATATAAAAGGAGGCCCATGCGCAACGTAGAGGGGGGTTCAAAAGCAGAAAACACTCATGCTCGGTCTCGTTAGCAGCTAGTATGTACTGTAGCACTCGGCGCTCCCGAGCAAGAACTCAATACACTCAGGCAAGCAGCAGTAGGAGTATTATCTCTCCGGAGAGCTCCGAAGCTGGGTAAATCGCTCGTGTGCTTCGCCTCGATCTGCTCTTCACGCGACCTCCGCCCTCCGCCGAACCAAAAGGGGCTCGGTCCGCCGGTCCCATAGGTGCCCGTGGATCAGTTCCCAAGACATCTATGGCGCGCCAGGTAGGGGGTGTCGAGGTTGTGTGAACCTGATCCGACGTTCACACGAGCCAGATCTTGATCTTCTTCATCGACATGCCACCGAAGAAGAAGGCTTTGGAGGTGGCTGCTCCGTCCGCGTCGATCCCACCGCCGCCGGAGCAAATGGGTGGTGGGGTAGACACCGGCGGAAGAATGGGCGTCGACGAGGGAGTTCACGGTGCTGCCAGGTCCAAGACAAGGCTGCGCAGACCTCGGCGTCCGTACATGCACCGCGCCCATCTCAGGAGGCGCGGGACCGACAGCGTCACGGTACTCGCGGTACCATACGTTCGTTGGACCAAGATCGAGCTGGTGGATCTCAGGGTGCTCAAGACCAGCATGCACGCCAACATGCTGGCACGAGCAAGACATGGTCGCCTGGACGGGATACTGCTCCTTGTAACATAGTTAGAAGTCCGAGCATATCCCGCTCCTCGCACCGTTCGCCACTGCCACCCACCACTCCAGAAGAAGCTTTGGCACGAGCTCAACTGCTCCTGGATTACCCTCCAACGGCAGACAAGATCGACGAATGGAGGGCCACCATTCAGAGTCTCATCGGCTTCGCCAACGGTGACACCCCACGGCAGCCGAGTACATCGCAGCCGCGGCAAGATTGCCAGGCACGAGCCGATGGCGACAAAACCGGTGGGGGTGCAACCACCGTGCACTCTCCACCCCGAAGGCCAAGATCGCCGACTCGCCGGATCTACCTCGACAGTGACTCCACCGCATCATCAGATCCACGAGCTCGTCGCGATCAGCGCCAAGTTCTTCACGAATGACAGCAAGAAGACGCTCGTACTCGCATCGAGCGTCGAAGAGAAGCGCGGCGTCAATCGGACCAGCGCGCTGGGCCCTCTGTCGACATGCATGCGCCAGGGGAACCAGGCGACTTGCCATACGCGGTAGGTTGCCCTGCGTTCACTCATGAGCTGCGGCAAGTCCAGTGGCCCAGAACGAAGAATTTCAAGCCAGATGTACCAGAGAAGTACGACGGCAAGTCGCATCCGTTGGAGTTCCTCAGCATCTACACCATCGCGGTGCAGGCTGCCGGGGGGCGGGACGACAAGATCCTTGCCAACTACTTCCCGCTAGTGCTCAAGCCCAATGTCAGGTCCTGGCTCATGCACTTGCCGGATAACTCCATATCCTCCTGGGCAGACTTATGCCATCAGTTTGTTGGCGCCTTTACAGGCGGCCAAAAACCTCATGGCCAAGAGAGCGACCTTCATCTGCTCGCCCAGAAGGAAGGAGAGCCCCTGCGCAAGTACATTCAGAGATTCAGCCATGTACAGCACAACATCCCAGATGTCCACCCTGCCGCGGTCATCAGCGCGTTCCATCAAAACGTGCGAAACCGCAGGATGTGGGAGGAGATGGCGATGTGCAAGATCAGAGACGTCAGTGAGCTATATGCCCTGGCTGACAAGTGTGCACGTGCTGAGGAAGGAAGGAAACTCCCCGGAGAGAATACAGGAGCAGGAGGATCTGACAGCAAGGATGCTGCCCCGGCAAAGAAAAACCGGTGGCGGAACAACAGGAAGAAGAAAGGCAAAGATGTGCTAGTCGTTGAGAAGTCCGGCAACGGAGGTGGCGCCAAGGAAGCCGAAGCTGTGGCGGTCGCCGACAAGCAAAACGGCACCAACAAGCAGTACTGCAAGATCCACCGCACCAAGTTCCATGACCTCCAGAGCTGCAAGAAGGTCGAGCAGCTTGTCGAGCAGCAAAAGGCTGAATACGAGCGACGCGACAAGGAGAAGGCCCAAGAAGGTACTAGAGGATCCGGCAAGAAACGCCCCGGCCGAGGAGGACGCTGCGGCAAGGCCAAGCAGTGGCAAGGAGACAGACCTCCCCGCGGCCGTGACAAGGATGAAGATGACGACGATGATGAAGATATGGATGATGACGAGACCGGTGAGCAGGAGTCCAGAAAGCCACAGAGGTCTTGCGCGTTGACGGCGGTGCTTCTCTGCATACTTCACACCGCCAGCTCAAGTAGTGGGTGCGGGAAGTCAATGTGGCAGAACCACCCGTCGAGTCACGCAAGCCTCTGAAATGGTCCAGCACGCCTATCATATTTGATATTGAGGACCACCCTGATCGCATAACTGCAGTCGGGTGCTTGCCGATGTTGGTTTCACCAACTATCCGCAACCTCAAGGTCACTAAGATGCTAGTTGACGGCGGGGCCGGCTTGAACCTGATCTCCTCCGCGGTACTCCAGAAACTCCAGATCCCTGATAGCGAGCTCGACGAGACCGGCACATTCCAAGGAATCAATCCGGGAAGGAGCAAGCCGAAGGGAAAGATCACGCTGTCGGTGACATTTGGCAGCGAGTTGAACTTCAGGACTGAGAGGGTCACTTTTGACGTTGCTGACTTTCCATTGCCTTACAATGGGACACTCGGCCGTCCAGCACTCGCCAAATTCATGGCAGCCTCTCACTATGCATACAACGTGCTGAAGATGCCAGGACCGATAAGTGTCATCTCTGTCCCTGGCGACAAGAATGATGCTCTTATCTGCGCCGACAAGATCTACTGGGAAGAAGCAGCCGCAACAGAATGCAAGTCACTTGCCATTGAAGCTCCCGGGGGGAAGAAGAAGACCAAGTCCGGCAAGAGTTCAGATGCCCACTCCGGCAAGCGCACCTCTTCGGAGTGCTGCGCTACCATAGAGGACGCACCATCGAGCTCCACCGGCAAGCATCAGAAGACAATGGAAGCTCCGCCAGAGACCAAGAAGGTGTCCGCCAAGGAGGACGGCACTAGTGGTACCTTCACCATCAGTGCCACTCTCGACCCTAAATAGGAAAGCGCGCTCGTTGCTTTCCTGCGGGTGAACGTCGACGTGTTTGCGTGGCAACTGTCTGACATCCCCGGTGTTCCCAGGAAAGTAATCGAGCACCATCTTGCCGTCTGTCCTCATGCGCGGCCCGTCAAGTAGAAAGTCAGGAAACAAGCAGTGGAGCGCCAAGAATTCATCGCAGAAGAAATCAAGAAGTTAGAAGCAGCAGGCCTTATCAGAGGAGTGCTCCATCCTACGTGGTTGGCCAATCCTGTAGTCGTGCGCAAGGCAAACGGGAAATGGAGGCTTTGTATCAACTTTACCGATGTCAATAAAGCTTGTCCCAAAGACCCATTTCCCTTACCGCGCATTGACCAGATTGTTGACTCCACGGCTAGATGTGACTTGCTTTCATTTCTTGACGCATACTCAGGATACCATCAGATCTTCATGGCAGAAGAGGATGAGGAGAAGACCGCATTCATCACTCCATGTGGCACATACTGTTTCATACGGATGCCTTTTGGTTTAAAGAATGCTGGTTCAACATTTGCAAGGGTAGTACATGACGCTTTTGAGCCACAAATGCACAGAAATGTGGAAGCCTACATGGATGACATAGTGGTCAAGAGCAAGGACAAGGCAACCCTGATTCAGGATTTAGACGAAACCTTTGCAAATCTGTGCAAGATCAACGTCGAGCTTAACCCCGAGAAGTGTGTGTTTGGAGTCCCCTCCGGCAAGCTTCTCGGGTTCTTCGTATCTTAGCGGGGAATTGAAGCCAATCCCGACAAGATCAAGGCCATTGAGCAGATTGAAGCACCAAAGCGCGTCAAGGATGTACGAAGACTTGCCAGTTGCGTGGCTGCTCTCAGCAGGTTTATCTCTAGGTCTGCTGAGCGCGCCCTGCCGTTTTTCAAAATATTGAAAAAGGCAAGTCCAATGAAATGGACTCCGGAAGCGGAGGCTACGCTGCAGGACTTGAAGAGATACTTGTCCTCCACTCCAACACTTGTCGCACCTAAGCCACAAGAGAAGTTGCTGCTGTATATAGCGGCAACCAATCAAGTGGTTGGTGCTGCGTTAGTAGCGGAGAGGGAGGCGGATGATGAGCCAGCAACCACAGCAGATGCATCCAGCGACAAGCAGGGGGCTTCACCGACAAGCTCTGGTCCCGACAAAGATGGATCTGCGCAGGCACATGAGGAGATACAGAAGAGAATGGTGCAGCGCCCAGTTTACTTTGTCAGTTCCCTTCTGCAGGGGGCTAGATCAAGGTATTCTGGTGTGCAGAAATTGCTTTTCGGCCTTCTCATGGCCTCGAGAAAGCTGCGCCATTACTTCCAAGCACATGAGATCACAGTTGTCACTCGTTTTCCGCTGAAAACGATACTGTAGAATCCAGAAGCAACAAGCAGGATTGTCGAGTGGGCACTGGAACTGTCAAGCTTTGGCCTCAAGTTTGAGAGCACTTCAACTATCCAAGGCAGAGCATTGGCAGAAATCATAGCAGAATGGACGCCAACACCAGATGAAGAAATTCCAGAAACGAGCATCCCCGTCAAGGAAGCAAGCAAAGAGTGGCTGATGTACTTTGATGGTGCCTTCTTGCTGCAAGGCGCCGGTGCGGGCGTGCTACTTGTTGCGCCCACCGGAGAGCACCACAAGTACGTAGTCCAGATGCACTTTCCCAAGGAGCAAGCAACAAACAATACTACAGAGTATGAAGGTTTGCTTGCCGGTCTCAGGATCGCGGCAGACCTTGGGATCAAGAAGCTCATTGTCAGGGGTGACTCGCAGCTTATCGTCCGCCAAGTGAACAAGAACTATCAGAGTCCGTTGATGGAAGGTTACATTGATGAAGTGAGAAAGTTAGAAGAGCACTTTGACGGCCTACAGATGGAACATGTTCCAAGAGCTCAGAACGACATTGCCGATGGCCTGTCGAAGTGCGCCGCACTTAAGTTACCTGTGGAACCAGGGAACTTTGTGCTCAAACTGACTCAACCGTCTGTAACGCCATCAGCTGGACAGAGCAAGAAGAGGAAGTTGATTTCTGGTGACTACTTTCCGGCAGGGCTCCCCGAAGCCGCCGCCAAGAAGGTCCCCAAGACCAACACCAAGAGTGCTGAGGAGCAGTCTGCTCCGGCAAGCCCTAGGATTTGTTCCGTTGAAGCAGACGCTCCCGACAAGTTTTGCTCCGGTAAGCTTGCCGGGGAACGTCAAGCTCTGGCTGAGCCGCAGGTTCTCGCCGTAGAAGCGGATGTTCCCGCAGCAGCAGATGTGCCTTTAGTCCTTGTTGTCGAGCCACAAGCTCCAGCATGGGCACAGCAGATTGTCCGTTTCCTTCAGACAGGAGAACTTCCCGAAGAGCAAGAAGAAGCGGAAAGAGTAGCCCGGCAGTCAAGTATGTACCAGTTTATCGACAACACACTGTACAGAAGAAGACTCAACGGTGTGAAATTGAAGTGTATTCACCGGGAAGATGGACAAAAGCTGTTGGCAGAGATACATGGAGGCATATGTGGTCACCACATTGGCGCAAGAGCGCTTGCCGGCAAAGCATTCCGGCAAGGTTTCTTTTGGCCGACAGCCCTCCAGGATGCAACTGCACAAGTAACCAAGTGTGAAGCGTGCCAGTTCCATTCCAAGCAGATACACCAACGAGCTCAAGCTCTCCATACGATCCCTTTATCCTGGCCATTTTCGGTCTGGGGGCTCGACATCCTCGCCCTCTTCCCCCGAGCTGTCGGGGGCTTTGAGTACTTGTACGTTGCAATCGACAAGTTCACAAAATGGCCGGAAGTGGAAGCAGTGAGGAAGGTGACAGCACAGTCAGCAGTCAAGTTCTTCAGGTCGATTGTTTGCTGCCACGGGATCCCTAACAGGATCATCACCTACAATGGCACGCAATTCACGAGCCGCACCTTCATGCAGTACGTCCAAGATCTTGGCGCCAAGGTCTGCTTCGCTTCTGTTGCTCATCCGAGAAGCAACGGTCAAGCGGAGAGGGCAAATGCTGAAGTGCTGCACGGACTCAAGACCAGGACTTTCGACAGGCTCCGCAAGTACGGAAAGAACTGGATTGAGGAGCTGCCGGTGGTTCTTTGGTCGATCAGGACGCCGCCAAATCGAGCCACTGCCAGACACCTTTCGCTCTAGTCTATGGAGCAGAGGCAGTTCTCCCCACGGAACTCGTATACGGGTCACCTCGAGTGCTCGCTTATGATGAGCTTGAGCAAGAGCAGCTGCGACAAGATGACGCACTGCTCCTTGAGGAGGACCGTCTTCAGGCTGCTGTACGAGTTGCTCGCTACCAGCAAGCTTTGCGCCGCTACCATAGCCGCAAAGTTAATGCCAGAAGTCTCGAGGAAGGCGACCTTGTTCTTCGGCGCGTTCAGTCCGCCAAGAATTCCAACAAGTTGCCGAAGTGGGAAGGCCCTTACCGGGTGAAACGAGTCACTAGGCCTGGCGCTGTCCGCCTTGAAACCGAAGATGGCACTCCGGTGAGCAACTCCTGGAACATTGAGCATCTTCGTAAGTTTTACCCGTAAGGAGCGGTTACCGGAACCTGTTCCGGCAACCACCTTTTGTACAAGTCTTGCCGCTGTTGCATGTAATCCTTTGTACAAAGCCGGGGCGCAGACCCCGTGCATAAGTAAAGCTCATGTGCTCCGCACATCTTGTCAATTTCATGCTTTCTATTTTTTGCATGTGTTATCTGACACTTTGTGCAGCGCCTACCCCCGGTAAGCAGTAACGAGCCTTAAGGCTCC
The DNA here is from genome assembly GCA_963921465.1 of Triticum timopheevii. NCBI lineage: Eukaryota > Viridiplantae > Streptophyta > Magnoliopsida > Poales > Poaceae > Triticum > Triticum timopheevii. The sequence continues at coordinate 361,554,884 of OY997274.1, read as the reverse complement.
ATATCTTTATTTTCTCTTCTTTCTTTTTCTCAAAGAAAGGAAGGTTCCCTCGCCCACAAGTTTGCCGGGGGGAAAGGAGAAGATAATGGTGTGGACCAGGCGTCATTCAAGAAAGGTTTGCCTTATCGGGAAGCAAACGACAGAAAAGCTAAGTTGCCAAAGTTTGAGCAATCAGTTTTAAAAATTTTAAGTTATCTTCCTCGAACGACCGTGCTTTGTATGGAAAACCTGTGCGCGGAGGAACCAACTCGTAGCTAGTTGCGCCCTTACTTTGTTTCGAGTCCGCTCAACAACTTAAGTGAGCTGCGACAAGTTGCGACAAGGTTTCTTGTCGGTAGCGGCACCGCCAGCAGGCTGCTGGCGTTCCGCACTCAGTGCTCGCGGCAAAGGCGCTTGCACCGGCAAGTTCCCTAAAAGCGTAGGGCAAAAAAACATACAAAGGAAGGAATCAAGTAAAGGAAATAACATAGCAACCGATACCCAAAATAAAGTTATATTACAATATAGCTTGTCGCAGCTCTAATAGATTGTTCTCGTAACATGACCAGCAGCGACAAGAAAAGGAGAAAACGGGCGGCCTAATCTACACGATCGCCCTCAACCCTCTTGATCTCGCTCACCTTGTCCACAATGGGTGCGACAAGGGTCTTGAGCGCTTCTAGATCAGCATCCGGCGGCAGCTTCTTGAGGACATTAGTGACGTTGAGGCCCGGGTTGCGGAAAGCCACTTTCACCAACACCTTTTGAAGAACTCCCACGCAGATCTTGCGCGACTCGTCAGCCAGCTGCTTTGGGATCCTTTCCTGGAGTTGCTGGAGGGTCGTCGCCACGCCTTTGAAGAACAAGCTGAGCTTGGCGCTGGGTTGGAGGTTCTCGTCGGAGGGATACCCGAAATCCTCCATCCCCAGCTGCGCCAGCTCCCTGTCGATGGCAACGGCAACATCCACGAGACCCTCCGTCCAGTGCTCCACATTCTCCCTAAAAGTGTTCTAGTTAGCAGCAGTACTCGCCAGCAGCGCCTCGTCGGCCTTGATCTGCTTCTTCAAGGCCACCTCCCGCTCTCTGGCGCCGTCCAGCGTCTTGGTCAAAGTAGTCAGCTTCAACTCAAGATCTGCGTTGGAGTCCTTGGCGGCGCTGAGTTCCTTGCCCTTCTCGGCGAGACTACCCTGCAGCTCGCCAAGGGTGTAGGCGTCCTTCTCGCGCTCACGCTTGAGCGCGGCAAGCTCTTCACCGCTTGTCTTGAGATCGGACTCCAGCTGCGCCACCTTCGTCTCCAGCTCCTTCTTGGCGGCCTCGGCAGTTGCGGCAGCATCCTCTGCTTCCTTGAGAGCCCCGCCGAATGTTTGCTCGCGCGCAGCAAGCTCCTCCTCGTGGCTGTCGAGGTTGACCTTCCGCTGCGCCAACTCGCCCTCCCGCGCAAACAGCTCCTCGGCAGCAAGCCGCTGTTGCTCTACAACTTTGGCCTTCTCGAGGAGGAAGGCTTTCCGCTCCTCGGCGAGTTGCTCCCGCTTCTCTGCCAGGGACCGGAGAGCTTCCTGGTTGCGACCCCGGAGCTCCTCCACGCGCTTCTCGATGTCCACTCCCGCCTTCGCGACAAGTGCTTCTCGGGATTCCACCTTGGCCTGCCGAGCGTGGTAGAGCGACACTAGCTTCCATAGCAGCTGCTCCTCCTCAGACTCGCCGCTGTTGTTGCTCGGCGCGTCAACCAGCGTCAGCCCAGCGGAGGCGAGCACCTCTCCATAAAAGGTTTCTCCTTCGACCGGCACCCTGGAGCTTGACGCCCAGGGGAGCTTGATGAAGACGCCATCGCCGGCCTTCAAATAGGCAACGGGCTGGGGTTCTTCGGAGCCTGACGCTGCGGCAGCGGCGGAGGGATCGGCGGTCGGTGTAGCGCCTGTCACTCCTGCGGCCTCGGGGCTGTCAGTACGATCGCCAGACCCCTCGCCAGCTTCTGCGGCGGCAGCTTTGGCGGCCTCTTCGCCGGCAGGATCATCAGCGCCGGCTTCTTCTTCGGTGGCAACGGCGTCGTCGGTGTTGCCGCGTGCGTGCTCCTCGCCGGCGACCTCGGTCTCCATCGGCTCCGTGGAAGATGGATCTGACGTCCGGAAAAGGGAGAAAAGTCAAGCAAATATCCGAAAAGAAAATCAGAAGAAGAGGAACCCAAGGGAAGTTTTCAAGCAAGAGGATTACCTGTACTGGGTTCTACAGTCACGGTCTTCGCCACCGGGGGGTCGCCGGTGCTGTCCCTTGCCGGAGAATTCTCCCTTGCCGGAGAACGCTCCCTTGCCGGTGAACCCTCCCTTGGCGGTGTAGTCGAAGCAGATGGCATGTCGGGGGCAGCTTCCGGGCGCTCCTGGTGAGGCTGCTCTGCTCCTACACAAACCAATAGTCAGACGTCAGCAAAGAAAGAGCACTCTTGCGCGCCTAACAGCGGGAAGTAAACCATATACTTACGCTGGGGGCTGCGCTGGGGGCTGCTTTGGGGAATAGTTGTCGGGTCCGGCAAGATGGTCTCAGACACACCACCTGCTGTCGCGGTGGGTTCGTCCTCGATGACAATCACCGGGACCTTGGCTCTCTTCGCCGATCTCTGGGCCAGAGTCCTAAAAAGGAATGGGTTCAGAGTAAAGCAAATCAGATACAAGACAAAAAAAAGCAAGAATTGAAGAATTACAAGTACAACAAAGAATCTTACTCTTCTTCTTCCTCGTCGGAGCTGAGCGCGGAGAGGTCGAAGTCCGGCCCACCTTCGGCGCGACGAGGCGGAGGAGTAGGTTTCCTTAGCCGCTTGGCGGGGGCAGTGGCGGTGGTCCGGGACGACCCCGCTCCAGTTGCCGCATCGGCGTGAGGTGCTCCCGCGGCAACAGTGCTTGCCACGGTGGAGCGTGTCGCGCGGCGCGGCGGCTGTTGACTCGTCCGCCGCCCCGCCACGTCCCCAACCTTGCGGAGACGCCTTCTTGGTGGAGCTGGGGGCTCTGCTTGCGACGGGCTGTCTGAAGACGAGGAGGAAGAGGAGTTGGTCTCCAACGAGCCGCTCGCACCCTCGGCGGGATCGCTCGACTCGACTTCGGGACCAACAAGCTCTCCCTCGCCGGCAAGCTCTCCCTCACCGGCAAGCTCATCTCGCTCGGCAAGGCTTGCCGCCTCTGCTGCCTCTGCCTCCTCCACGGTGAATCCAAACTCGCCCGCGACAGCGGCTGCCGCCGCCTCTTCCGCCCTAGTGGCGATGCGCCGCATCTCCGCATCGGTGGTGTCGCGGATGAGGCTTTTCTGCTCATCGGAGCGGACCAGCACTTCTACCAAGCCGTCGAAGAACTCCTGCACGATGTCGTCTGCAGGCTCTTTCCAAGTTGGGACAATTCCATGCGAATCGCACAGCGGCATCATTGCACGGATGCGGTCGAGCAAGGAGTTGTTGCACAGCGGAACGACGCCGTTCGGCAACCTGAACCATTCAAGATGTTGAGGTTCGTGCTTGAACAATTCCTTGAGCATCGCGTCCAGTTCCAGGACAGTGAAGTTGAAGTTGAGGCCCGGGCGCAGCCTCATAATGTCCGCCGCACCCCCGAACTCCCAGGCGGGTCTCCTCCTCTCCTGCAGGGGGGGCGATGCAGCGGCGAAGAAAATCTGCACCAACGGCGCCTACAATGAGTCCGGCAAGCCTGAGGCGTAGGATCCGGGTGATGGCAATCTTCAGCCTATCGTCTTCTGGGGCCACGCGTCTCCAATCGTTGCCGCGCGCTACTGGGGCTTAGCGCTGGGCGGTAAATGGCTGCGGGTTCTCCTCGACAATCCAGCACCAGTCTGCTCTCCATTCCTCCCACTTGCCGTGGAGCTCTCCCTCCAGATAAGCTTCCTTCTTGCTGGCTCTCGAGATCCAGGCAATTCCGCCGGATAAAGGTTCCCCTCTCTCAACTCGAGGCATAAAGAAGTGGCGGAAAAGAGCTACATTTGGATGGACTCCGACAAAGTTTTCGCAGAGATGTGCGAAAACTGCCATGGTCAGAACGGCATTGGGGGTGAAGTCAAGGAGGTGGAACCCGTAGGTGTTCATAATGTCGCAGAAAAACTCAGAGAAGGGCGGGCAGAGCCCGCAGTAGAAGAACAACACGAAGAAGGGATATCCATATGGAGCCCGTTCCGAAGCGGCAGCGGAGAGTACCTTCGTGCGCGGATGCGCTCGCGTCTCCGTCGACCAGAAGAGGTAGTAGTACTCCCTCAGCTCCTTCGCAGCGAGCGTGGGGGAGGAAGGTTGTCCGCTCCTTTCGCAGCACCATGAGCCGCTGCGCCTCGGTCGACTTCACAGCCTTCCCCTTGCCGGCTTTCGGAGCCATGGCGGAGGTGGTGGGGGAGATCGACGGCGTTGGTGGTGCTGGTGGCGATGGGGGGCGGAGCGCTGCTCTCTTTCAGCTTTGGGAAGAAAGGGGGGAGCGGCAGAGATTTCTGAGATTGGATTAGCAACTGGCGAGATGGGCGAACTGCCCCTGTTTCCCCTGCTTATAAAGAGGGAGGGGGCGGACATTCCGTCTTTCCGAATAAATAAACCACCCATGATCTCTCCCACAACGCCGCATTCAACGCGTGCCGTTCAGGGAGGGCGCGGTGGATACGGAGTGCGATATGGCATAACCCAGGCCGCGCGTGCCCGTGCCCTGTTTTGGGCCTGGCCCAACAGCGCTCGGCACCGTGTGTGGCCCAGGCCCGGGGGCTCCTGTCGGTGTACTAGAGTAGGGGTACCCTACTATCCCGAACTTGTGCACGGGCAGTCGCAGCACCCCGCGGCAAGGCTTGCCGGGCGACCGCCAAGGTCCTCCGTGGTTCCTTTGGAGCCATTCAAGAACAAAGTATTCAAGTCAAGGAGACAAGGCCCCGGCAAGAGGAGCTTGCCGGGAAGGCCAACCGAGGCATCTCAAGGAACTTGCCGCGACGCGCCACACGTCCCGGCGAGGCCCGGTGAGCGACAAGCTTCCGGACGCGACAAGACGACGACCGCGGCAAGGCGCTTGCCGCGGCAAGCTACCACTCTGTACTCGCGCTCCAGCACATCCACCAACGTGTCGCCCTGGGACCTTTCCAGGCGCGCGTGGCAAGAGGCTGTGCAGCCAGCGGTGCGCGGTGGCAAGCGACGCTGACAAGATAGCCATCGTGGCAAGCGGTGGCGTCCCTGACGGTCCCTTTCTGCACTATTTGGGCGACGCAGACGGGCATTTAATGCCTTTGTCCCCTGCCGTCAGGGTTAGGTAGGATACACTGTACAGGTAGTTGTACCAACCGCAACACCTTTCCATTTTTACCCTTGTCTACGTTGCCACCTGTCGGTGACCCCTTGAGCATATAAAAGGAGGCCCATGCGCAACGTAGAGGGGGGTTCAAAAGCAGAAAACACTCACGCCCGGTCTCGTTAGCAGCTAGTGTGTACTGTAGCACTCGGCGCTCCCGAGCAAGAACTCAATACACTCAGGCAAGCAGCAGTAGGAGTATTATCTCTCCGGAGAGCTCCGAAGCTGGGTAAATCGCTCGTGTGCTTCGCCTCGATTTGCTCTTCGCGCGACCTCCACCCCCCGCCGAACCGAAAGGGGCTCGGTCCGCCGGTCCCATAGGTGCCCGTGGATCAGTTCCCACGACACATGTACATACCCTTGTAGCTCGCTAAGCGGAAGCGTTCAAGAGAACGGGGTTGAAGGAGTCGTACTCGTCATGATCCAAATCACCGAAGATCCTAGTGCCGAACAGACGGCACCTCCGTGTTCAACACACGTACAGCCCGGTGACGTCTCCCATGCCTTGATCCAGCAAGGAGAGAGGGAGAGGTTGAGGAAGACTCCATCCAGCAGCAGCACAACGGCGTGGTGGTGATGGAGGAGCGTGGCAATCCTGCAGGGCTTCGCCAAGCACCGCGGGAGAGGAGGAGGGAGAGAGGTAGGGCTGCGCCAGGGAGAGGTGAAACTCACGTGTTGGCAGCCCCAAAACCCTCAAGTATATATAGGGGAGAGGGAGGGCTGCACCCCCACCCAGGGTTCCACCCCTAGGGGCGGCGGCCAGCCCAAACCCATCTAGGGTGCGGCCAAGGGGGGGGGGAGAGGGGAAACTTGCCCCCCAAGTTAGGTGGGTGCGCCCCCTCCCCCAACCCTAGGTGCCTTGGGCCCTTGTGGGGGGCGCACCAGCCCACCTGGGGCTGGTCCCCTCCCGCACTTGGCCCATGCAGCCCTCCGGGGATGGTGGCCCCACTTGGTGGACCCCCGAGACCCTCCCGGTGGTCCCGGTACGTTACCAATAAAACCCGAAACTTTTCCGGTGACCAAAACAGGACTTCCCATATATAAATCTTTACCTCCGGACCATTCCGGAACTCCTCGTGACGTCCGTGATCTCATCCGAGACTCCGAACAACATTCGGTAACCACATACAAACTTCCTTTATAACCCTAGCGTCATCGAACCTTAAGTGTATAGACCCTACGGGTTCGGGAACCATGCAGACATGACCGAGACGTTCTCCGGCCAATAACCAACAGCGGGATCTGGATACCCATGTTGGCTACCAAATGTTCCACGATGATCTCATCGGATGAACCACGATGTCAAGGACTCAATCGATCCCGTATACAATTCCCTTTGTCTAGCGGTATAGTACTTGCCCGAGATTCGATCGTCGGTATACCGATACCTTGTTCAATCTCGTTACCGGCAAGTCTCTTTACTCGTTCCGTAACACATCATCCTGTGATCAACCCCTTGGTCACATTGTGCACATTACGATGATGTCCTACCGAGTGGGCCCAGAGATACCTCTCCGTTTACTGGAGTGACAAATCCCAGTCTCGATTCGTGCCAACCCAACGGACACTTTCGGAGATACCTGTAGTGCACCTTTATAGCCACCCAATTACGTTGTGACGTTTGGTACACCCAAAGCATTCCTACGGTATCCGGGAGTTGCACAATCTCATGGTCTAAGGAAATGATACTTGACATTAGAAAAGCTTTAGCATACGAACTACGATCTTTGTGCTAGGCTTAGGATTGGGTCTTGTCCATCACATCATTCTCCTAATGATGTGATCCCGTTATCAACGACATCCAATGTCCATGGTCAGGAAACCGTAACCATCTATTGATCAACGAGCTAGTCAATTAGAGGCTTACTAGGGACATGGTATTGTCTATGTATCAACACATGTATCTGAGTTTCCTATCAATACAATTATAGCATGGATAATAAACGATTATCATGAATAAGGAAATATAGTAGTAATAACTAATTTATTATTGCCTCTAGGGCATATTTCCAACAGTCTCCCACTTGCACTAGAGTCAATAATCTAGTTCACATCGCCATGTGATTAACACTCATAGGTCACATCGTCATGTGACCAACACCCAAGAGTTTACTAGTGTCACTAAACTAGTTCACATCATCATGTGATTAAGACTCAATGAGTTCTGGGGTTTGATCATGTTTTGCTTGTAAGAGAGGTTTTAGTCAACGGGTCTGCAACATTCAGATCCGTATGTACTTCGTAAATCTCTAGGTCATATTGTAAATGCTGCTTCCACGCTCCACTTGGAGCTATTCCAAATGGTTGCTCCACTGTATGTATTCGGTTTGCTACTCAGAGTCATTCAGATAGGTGTTAAAGCTTGCATCGACGTAACTCTTTACGTTGAACTCTTTATCACCTCCATAACCGAGAAACATATCCTTATTCCTCTAAGGATAATTTTGACCGCCATCTGGTGATCCACTCCTTGATCACCTTTGTACCCTCTTGCCAGACATGTGGCAAGGCACACATCAGGTGGGTACTTAGCATAGCATACTGTAGAGCCTACGTCTAAAGCATAGGGGACGACCTTCGTCCTTTCTCTCTTTTCTGCCGTGGTCAAGCTTTAAGTCTCAACTTCGTGCCTTACTACTTAGGCAAGAACTCCTTCTTTGAGTGATCCATCTTGAACACCTTCAAGATCATGTCAAGGTATGTGCTCATTTGAAAGTACTATTGAGCGGTTTTTGATCTATCCTCATAGATATTGATAGTCAATATTCAAGCAGCTTAATCCAGGTTTTCTATTGAAAAACACTTTTCAAATAACCCTATATGCTTTCCAAAAATTCTACATCATTTCTGATCAACAATATGTCAACAACATATACTCATCAGAAATTCTATAGTGCTCCCACTCACTTCTTTGGAAATACAAGTTTCTCATAAACTTTGTATAAACCAAAAATCTTTGATCATCTTATCAAAGTGCATATTCCAACTCCGAGATGCTTACTCCCGTCCATGGAAGGATCACTGGAGCTAGCATACCTTTTAGCATCCTTCGGATTGACAAAACTTTTCTGATTGTATCACATACAACCTTTCCTTACAAAAACTGGTAAGGAAACTCGTTTTGACATCCATCTGCCAGATTTCATAAATGCAGCTAATGCTAACATGATTCCGACAGACTTTAAGCATCGCTTCGGATGATAAAATCTCATTGTAGTCAACTCCTTGAACTTGTGAAAAACTCTTCGCCACAAGTCGAGCTTCATAGATGGTGACATTACCATCCACGTTTGTCTTCTTCTTAAAGATCCATTTATCTCAATGGCTTGCCAATCATTGGGCAAGTCCACCAAAGTCCATGCTTTGTTCTGATACATGGATCCTATCTCGGATTTCATGGCTTCTAACCATTTGTCGGAATTTGGGCCCACCATCGCTTCTCCATAGCTCGTAGGTTCATTGTTGTCTAGCAACATGACCTTCAAGACAGGATTACTGTACCACTCTGATGCAGTACGCATCCTTGTCACCCTACGAGGTACGGTAGTGACTTGATCCGAAGTTTCATGATCACTATCATAAGCTTCTACTTCAATTGGTGTAAGTGCCACAGGAACAACTTCCTATGCCCTGCTGCACACTAGTTGTAGTGATGGTTCAATAACCATATCAAGTCTCCGCCATCCTCCCACTCAACTTTTCGAGACAAACTTTTCCTCGAGAAAGGACCCAGTTTAAGAAATAATCCCTATTGCTTTCGAATCTGAATTAGGAGGTATACCCAACTATTTTGGGTGTCCTATGAAGATGCATTTTATCCGCTTTGGGTTCGAGCTTATCAACCTAAATTTTTTTCACATAAGCGTCGCAGCCCCAAACTTTTAAGAAATGACAACTTAGGTTTCTCCAAACCACAGTTCAAACGGTGTCGTCTCAACGGAATTACGTGGGGCCCCATTAAAGTGAGTGCGGTTGTCTCTAATGCCTAACCGATGAACGATAGTGGTAATTCAATAAGAGACATCATGGTACGCACCATATCCAATAGGGTGCAACTATGATGTTCAGACACACCATCACACTATGGTGTTCCAAGCGGTATTAATTGTGAAACAATTTCCACAATGTCTTAATTGCGTGCCAAAGCTTGTAACTCAGATACTCATCTCTATGATCATATCATAGACATTTTATCCTCTTGTCGCAATGATCTTCAACTTCACTCTGAAATTACTTGAACCATTCGATAATTCAGACTTGTGTTTCATCAAGTAAATATACTCAACATCTACTCGAATCATCTGTGAAGTAAGAACATAACGATATTCACTGCATTCCTCAGCACTCATTGGACTGCACACATCAAAATGTGTTACTTCCAACAAGTTGCTATCTTGTTCCATCTTATTGAAAATGAGGCTTCTCAATCATCTTGCCCATGTGGTATGATTTGCATATCTCAAGTGATTCAAAATCAAGTGAGTCCAAACGATCCATCTGCATGGAGTTTCTTCATGCGTATACACCAATAGACGTGGTTCGCATGTCTCAAACTTTTCAAAAATGAGTGAGTCCAAATATCCATCAACATGGAGCTTCTTCATGCGTTTTATACCAATATCACTTACATGGCAGTGCCACAAGTAAGTGGTACTATCATTACTATCTTATATCTTTTGGCATGAAAATGTGTATCACTACGATCGAGATTCAATAAACCATTCGTTTCAGGTGCAAGACCATTGAAGGTATTATTCAAATAAACAGAGTAACCATTATTCTCCTTAAATGAATAACTGTATTGCGATAGACATAATCCAATCATGTCTATGCTCAACGCAAACACCAAATGACAATTATTCAGGTTTAATACTAATCTTGATTGTAGAGGGAGCGTGCGATGTTTGATCACATCAAACTTGGAAATACTTCGAACACATATCGTCAGCTCACCTTTAGCTAGTCTCCGTTTATTCCGTAGCTCTTTTATTTCGAGTTACTAACACTTAGCAACCGAACCGGTATCTAATACCCTGGTGCTACTAGGAGTACTAGTAAAGTACACATTAACATAATGTATATCCAATATACTTCTATCGACCTTGCCAGCCTTCTCATCTACCAAGTATCTAGGGTAATTCCGCTCTAGTGACTATTCCCCTTATCATAGAAGCACTTAGTCTCGGGTTTGGGTTCAACCTTGGGTTTCTTCACTGGAGCAGCAGCTGATTTGTCGTTTCATGAAGTATCCCTTCTTGCCCTTGCCCTTCTTGAAACTAGTGGTTTCACCAACCATCAACAATTGATGCTCCTTCTTGATTTCTACTTTCGCGGTGTCAAACATCGTGAATACCTCAAGGATCATCATATCTATCCCTGATATGTTATAGTTCATCATGAAGCTCTAGCAGCTTGGTGGCAATGACTTTGGAGAAACATCACTATCTCATCTGGAAGATCAACTCCCACTCGATTCAAGTGATTGTTGCACTCAGACAATCTGAGCACAAGCTCAACGATTGAGCTTTTCTCCCTTAGTTTGCAGGCTAAGAAAATTGTCGGAGGTCTTATACCTCTTGACGTGGGCACGAGCCTGAAATCCCAATTTCAGCCCTTGAAAACATCTCATATGTTCCGCGACGTTTCGAAAACGTCTTTGGTGCCTCAACTCTAAACCTTTTAACTGAACTATCACGTAGTTATCAAAACGTGTATGTCCGATGTTCACAACCTCCACAAACGACGTTTGGGGTTCAGCACACTGAGCGGTGCATTAAGGACATAAGCTTTCTACTGTCCGCATAATCGCTACTGTCAACTTTCAACTATATTTTCTATAGGAACATATCTAACAGTGGAACTAAAACGCGAGCTTACGACATAATTTGCAAAGATCTTTTGACTATGTTCAGGATAATTAAGTTCATCTTATGAACTCCCACTCAGATAGACATCCCTCTAGTCATCTAAGTGATTACATGATCCGAGTCAACTAGGCCGTGTCCGATCATCACGTGAGACGGACTAGTCATCATCGGTGAACATCTTCATGCTGATCGTATCTACTATACGACTCATGCTCGACCTTTCGGTGTCTTGTGTTCCGAGGCCATGTCTGTACATGCTAGGCTCGTCAAGTCAACCTAAGTGTTTCGCGTGTGTAAATCTGGCTTACACCCGTTGTATGTGAACGTAAGAATCTATCACACCCGATCATCACGTTGTGCTTCGAAACGACGAACTTTCGCAACGGTGCACAGTTAGGGGGAACACTTTCTTGAAATTTTAATGAGGGATCATCTTATTTACTATCGTCGTTCTAAGCAAATAAGATGCATAAACATGATAAACATCACATGCAATCAAAAAGTGACATGATATGGCCAATATCATATTGCTCCTTTTGATCTCCATCTCCGGGGCTCCATGATCATCATCGTCACCGGCATGACACCATGATCTCCATCATCGTGTCTCCATGAAGTTGTCTTGCCAATTTATTACTTCTACTACTATGGCTATCAGTTAGCAATAAAGTAAAGTAATTACATGGCGTTGTTCAATGACACGCAGGTCAAACAATAAATAAAGACAACTCCTATGGCTCCTGCCGGTTGTCATACTCATCGACATGCAAGTCGTGATTCCTATTACAAGAACATGATCAATCTCATACATCACATATCATTCGTCACATTCTTCTTGGCCATATCACATCACATAGCATACCCTGCAAAAACAAGTTAGACGTCCTCTAATTGTTGTTTGCATGTTTTACGTGGCTGCTATGGGCTTCTAGAAAGAACGTTTCTTACCTACGCAAAAACCACAACGTGATATGTCAATTGCTATTTACCCTTCATAAGGACCCTTTTCATCGAATCCGATCTGACTAACGTCGGAGAGACTGGCACCCGCTAGCCACCTTATGCAACAAGTACATGTCAGTCGGTGGAACCTGTCTCACGTAAGTGTACGTGTAAGGTCGGTCCGGGCCGCTTCATCCCACAATGCCGCCGAATCAAGATTGGACTAGTAACGGTAAGCATATTGAACAAAATCAACGCCCACAACTACTATGTGTTCTACTCATGCAAAGAATCTACGCAATAGACCTAGCTCATGATGCCACTGTTGGGGAACATAGCAGAAATTCAAAATTTTCATACGTGTCACCAAGATCTATCTATGGAGAAACCAGCAACGAGGGGAAGGAGAGTGCATCTACATACCCTAGTAGATCGCTAAGCGGAAGCGTTCAAGAGAACGGGGTTGAAGGAGTCGTACTCGTCGTGATCCAAATCACCAAAGATCCTAGTGCCGAACGGACGACACCTCCGCGTTCAACACACGTACAGCCCGGTGACGTCTCCCATGCCTTGATCCAGCAAGGAGAGAGGGAGAGGTTGAGGAAGACTCCGTCCAGCAGCAGCATAACAGCGTGGTGGTGATGGACGAGCGTGGCAATCCTGCAGGGCTTCGCCAAGCACCGCGGGAGAAGAGGAGGGAGAGAGGTAGGGCTGCGCTAGGGAGAGGTGAAACTCACATGTTGGCAGACCCAAAACCCTCAAGTATATATAGGGGGAGAGGGAGGGCTGCGCCCCCACCTAGGGTTCCACCCCTAGGGGCGGCGGCCAGCCCAAACCCATCTAGGGTGCGGCCAAGGGGGGGGGGAGGGGAAACTTGCCCCCCAAGTTAGGTGGGTGCGCCCCCTCCCCAAACCCTAGGCGCCTTGGGCCCTTGTGGGGGGCGCACCAGCCCACCTGGGGCTGGTCCCCTCCCACACTTGGCCCATGCAGCCCTCCGGGGATGGTGGCCCCACTTGGTGGACCCCCGGGACCCTCCCGGTGTTCCCGGTACGTTACCGATAAAACCCGAAACTTTTCCAGTGACCAAAATAGGACTTCCCATATACAAATCTTTACCTCCAGACCATTCCGGAACTCCTCGTGATGTCCGGGATCTCATCCGGGACTCCAAACAACATTCAGTAACCACATACAAACTTCCTTTATAACCCTAGCATCATCGAACCTTAAGTGTGTAGACCCTACGGGTTCGGGAACCATGCAGACATGACCGAGACGTTCTCCGGCCAATAACCAACAGCGGGATCTGGATACCCATGTTGGCTCCCACATGTTCCACGATGATCTCATCGGATGAACCACAATGTCAAGGAATCAATCGATCCCGTATACAATTCCCTTTGTCTAGCGATATAGTACTTGCCCGAGATTTGATCGTCGGTATACCGATACCTTGTTCAATCTCGTTACCGGCAAGTTTCTTTACTCGTTCCGTAACACATAATCCCGTGATCAACCCCTTGGTCACATTGCGCACATTATGATGATGTCCTACTGAGTGGGCCCAGAGATACCTCTCCGTTTACCGGAGTGACAAATCCCAGCCTCGATTCCTGCCAACCCAACAGACACTTTCGGAGATACCTGTAGTGCACCTTTATAGCCACCCAGTTACGTTGTGACGTTTGGTACACCCAAAGCATTCCTACAGTATCCGGGAGTTGCACAATCTCGTGGTCTAAGGAAATGATACTTGACATTAGAAAAGCTTTAGCATACGAACTACGATCTTTGTGCTAGGCTTAGGATTGGGTCTTGTCCATCACATAATTCTCCTAATGATGTGATCCCGTTATCAACGACATCCAATGTCCATGGTCAGGAAACCGTAACCATCTATTGATCAACGAGCTAGTCAATTAGAGGCTTACTAGGGACATGGTGTTGTCTATGTATCCACACATGTATCTGAGTTTCCTATCAATACAATTATAGCATGGATAATAAACGATTATCACGAACAAGGAAATATAGTAATAATAACTAATTTATTATTGCCTCTAGGGCATATTTCCAACAGTAGGTGGGGTACATGCATGAAGAGAAGACGTGCACTCACGATGCACCTACTCACGTCTCGTTCCCAAGCACATCTGCGCATGTACACAGTGGAGCTCATTTTGGTATGAAAAGTCAGCCCACGTGATAATTCAACGCATGTAGCGGTTGTTTACTTGAAGGAGGGTCGTGTACCACACGTGCACGAAACTGTCGGGTTTCAGGTTCCGCAAACCCTTGAGAGGTTCAAACTCTGGGGTGCGTGCGGAGATATCAACCTGCCTAGCCTGCCTACTCGCAAACCTCATGGCTTATCGCGACGAGCTCGAAGGGAAAGGAAGACACGATAGTTTACCCAGGTTTGGGCCACCTTGCTGTGTAAAAGCCTACTCCTGCTTTGTGGTGGATTTGCCTCGAGGGGCTGAGGAAGAACTAGTATAGTGGGGGGCAGCCTCAAGAGGCGTGTTCTTGAGCTCAAGTGAGCTGGTGAGGTGGTGAGGGTGGAAAATGGATCCAATTGACCCTCTCTTCTGCCTTCTCTCTCTCTCTCTCTCTCTCTCTCTCTCTCCTCCCTCTCTGGTGGTGGCTAGGTCATGTTTATAGTTGCCTTGGTCCTCCTCCCAAATGTAGGTGGGACGGGATCCCACAACGACCAAATTTGAAGGGAGATAACAAGTACGTCCTATCCTGACTAAAGTGGTCTTTGCCTACAAAATCCACTGGTCGTGACACTGCGGTGGGCTCGATGGTGACCTCCGTCCTGCCGTCCTGGCGGTCTTGGTCTTGTTGCACCAGAATGGAAGCCTTTGGTTGATTCCTCGGGACTCTGCACCTGCTTCTTGCCTCCTTTGCACCGAAGAGGAAATAGGTGCTCTACACCCGCTAGCGCTCGCCCGACGCCTGCCTGGCCTTGGTCGTCATGGATCACGTCAGCTGAGCCTCACGAGGTGCGCCTCATAGAGAAATCTCCGCTCCTTGGGAGTCAGCCTGAGGAGGCCGATCCCCCTTGGAGGTCTTGGTGTCGTCCGCCTCGCGAGGCTTGGCCCCTCGCGAGGGTCTTGAGTTGTTGATGCTGAAGCTGGGCCATACTAGGCCGTCGATGGAGCCACGCCGTGGGCCGCAGGTAGGCAAGTCTGGGTACCCCCCTATCCAGAACGCTGACAGTAGCCCTCGGGCCCAAGGCGCGCTCGAACTTGGCTTCTGAGCGAAGCCAAGGGGCAAGTGCGGAGCGTCGCGGGCCCTAACCGCCTGCAGCCTCAGACGACGCGTGGCAATTTATGGGACGTGGGTGTCTCCACTTCCCCATGCTGCCTTGAAATCCATCCGACTTGACGCATCGATGCTGCATGCAGAGAAGCATCATTGCGTGAGATCGTGGAGGCCGGCGGTTAGCCTCCCTCTGGCTATAAATGAGAGAAGGGGCGGTGCCCGCCTGGGCCCCTAGGCACGCCCTGGTGGGTTGTGCAGCCCTTAGAGCTCCCCTCAGGTGCATTCCAGGCCCACTGGATGTCTTCTGGCCCAAAAAATTCCTGAAAAAGTTTCGTTGCATTTGGACTCCGTTTGGTATTGATTTCCTGCGATGTAAAAAACATGCAGAAAACAGCAACTGGCACTGGGCACTATGTCAATAGGTTAGTACCAAAAAATGATATAAAATGATTGTAAAACATCCAAGAATGATAATATAACAGCATGAAACAATAAAAAATTATAGATACGTTGGAGACGTATCATCATCCCCACAGTTAATTCCTGCTCGTCCTCGAGTAGGTAAATGATAAAAACATTTTTTTTGATGTGGGATGCTCCCTAACATGTTCATCACATTTTTTTTGTGGCATGGACATTTAATTTGGACTTTTACATGATTCAAAGCAATAGTCTAGTTTTGACATGAAGACTTTAATACTCAAGCATACCAACAAGCAACAATGTCTTTCAAAATATCAACACTAAAGCAAGTTATCCCTAGCCCATTATGCTCAACCATTGATTCATTCATGAAACACACTCGAATATTAGCTACACTCAATGCTCAAATATGATCACAGTGCCACTTAGTTGGTGCTTTATAAGAGAGGATGGAGACTCAAATTCAAAATAAAAATTGCATAAGTAAAAGATAGGCCCTCCGCAGAGGGAAGTAGGGATTTGTAGATGTGCTAGAGCTCAAAGATTAAATTGAGAGATAAAAACCTTTTGGAGAGGCATAATTTTCCCACCAACCAAAATGACTTAGAGAGCTCCCAAGACTTTCCATGTTAGATACATCATAGGCGGTTCCCAAACAGAAAATAAAGTTTATTCCTTTTTCCATCATTACTTTCACTTTCCATGGCTAACCGTATCCACGGGAGCCTTCCATACGAACACTTCCCTAGGAATTTATTATTTGACAACATAAAGTAAATTCATCTTTCATTTCGGGACTGGGCATCCCTAATACCTTTTTTGCACTCACGTGCAGTGACAAGTGAATAAACACTCATCGTGAGAATAACACATCTAGCATGGAAAATATTGGCCAACCCTCACCGCCTCGCGAGCGGTAGAGTACACAAAAGAGAAATTTATTTTGAAAATTAGAGATGGCACATGCAAATTTGCTTAGAGCGGCATAAAAATACCGCATATAGGTAGATATAGTGGACTCATATGGCAAAACTGGTATAAAGGGTTTTGGATGCACAAGTAGTGATCATACTTAGTGCAAAACGAAGGCTAGCAAAAAGATTGAGAAGTGAGCAACCAAAAAGTGGAAAAATCTCGTACCCAAGCATTATGCATAAGTAACAGCGAATAATGCACCACAAGTAGGATATAAATTTCATTGCATAACTATTGACTTTCGTGCTTGCATAGGGAATCACAAACCTTAACATCAATATTCTTACTAAAGCACAATTAATCATCAACATGACTCACATATCATATCTTCATATCTCAAAACCATTACTAAGAATAAAGTTTATTTTTTCCAATGATCTTCATGAAAGTTTTCATTACATCCTCCTTGGATATCTATCACTTTGGGACTAATTTCATATGTTGCTTTTGATAAGCTCAAACAAATATAAGTGAAGAACATGAGCATAATTTTTCTTTCTCTCAAAGTAATCTAAATGAAGCAAGAGAGAATTTCTTAAAATTTTATTAACCCCCAAATAAATCGAAGTGAAGCATGAGAGAATTTCTTCAAAAATAGAAAAAGCACACTGTGCTCAAAAAGATATAAGTGAAGCACTAGAGCAAATCCATGGCTCTAAAAATTTAAGTGAAGCATAGGAGAAAGCATAGCACAATTTTTGGCTCTCTCAAAAAGGTGTGTTCAGCAAGGATTCAAGACTTAAAACACAAAGCAAAACAAGCAAAGACTCATATCATACAATACGGTCCAAGCAAAACTCATAATATGTGAAGAATAAAAATATAGCTTCAAGTAAAATACCGATGGTTGTTAGAAGAAAGCAGGAATGCCACTCGAGGGCATCCCCAAGCTTAGTTGCTTGCTACTCCTTTGCATATTACCTTGGGGTGCCCCAGGCATCCCCAAGCTTAGCCTTTTGCTAATCCTTATTCCTTCATCCATCATAAGATCACCCAAAACTTGAAAACATCAATCACACAAAGCTCAATAAAACCTTCGTGAGATCCGTTAGCGCAAGAAAGCAAACCACCACTATAAGTACTGTTGCAAACCTATTAATATTTTGTTTTTGCATTATATCTACTGTATTCTAAATTTTCTATGGCAAAAACTCATCAAATAAAACCATAGAATCATCAAAACAACCATACAACGCAAAGAAAACAGAATCTGTCAAAAACAGAATAGTCTGTAGCAATCTGACTATTTTGAATACTTCTGTAACTCCAAAAATTCCGAAACAAATAGGTTAACGTGAGAAATTTGTCTATTAATTTTTTGCAGAAAGAATCAACTCAAAATCGCTCTTCTATTAAAAACTAAAAATAATCAGCTTTTACCCAAATCATCCCAAAGGCCTTGCTTGGCACAAGAACTAATTTAAACCACAAAAACACATCTAAATAGAGGTATAATTGGGTATTTTACTGAAAACATCAATAAAACCAAAAATAAAAAAGATCAAGTTGGTTTGCCTGCCAACGAGTGCTATCGTTTTACGCCCCTAGCTAGGCATAACGCGTAGGATCTAAGTTTTGTCATCCGTATCCTTGTTTTCCTTGGAGGTGTTTGTGTCGGGAGGTTTTTTAAATAAAACATAAAACACATTATCCATGGGAACCTTAGCACTATCAAGTTGCTTTTTATCATAACCCCTTTGATTTCCGGCAATGATCCAAGAATAGTGTTGATTAACATCATTAAAAACTTATTGGATCATATCTAAAACCGGGACTTGCTTCTTAAGATTCTCATCAAATATTTGGTTCTCCCCAAGCAAATGTCTCATAGTGTAATCACAATTATAAATAATATCATCAACCATGGGGTTTTCATGATTCATGCCATCAAAATCAAAGATTTCCCTAGTTCCCCATATTATGTAGTCAAATTCATTCATTAGGACAAGAGTGGCAAACTTTTTAGCTTTAGGATTCTTTATAAAGGGCAACTCATAGAACAATCTTTGCAAGGTAGGATGAGTACGGATAAATCTAGTTTCATGTTTCAGAACAAGTGCCGAAATAGCTTCCACATAAGATTTAGTCCTTTTAAGTATAGGAATATCACCAAGACTTAATTTGCCGACACAATTGAAAAATTCTTGGATATGTTCTTTTCCCATAAAATTCCCTTGCCCCAAGACAAAAGTTTTGGCATCCAGATTACCCGTACGCTCCATTTTAGGAGTTAGGCCATCATCTGTTTCTGCCATACCAAAATCACTCATGATGACTTCACAACAAGATTGCACACAAAAACAGATCTGACGAGAAAACGGCGAACAAAAAAGAGGGCGAATAAAACGGCAATTTTTTTGTGAACTGGGGGAGAGGCAAATGACAAATAATGTAAATTGCGAGGAGATGAGATTTGTGATTAGGAACCTGGTTGATGTTGAAGATCCTCCCCGGCAACGGCGCCAGAAATTCCTTTTGATGTCTGCTAGAACTACGTCGGTATTTCCCCAAAGAGGAAGGGGTGATGCAGTATAGCGACGGTAGGTATTTCCCTCAGTGATGAGACCTAGATTATCAAACCAGTAGGAGAACCTCCTCACACCACGTAAACAACACCTTCACACAAAATAAAAAATACTCGCAACCCCACGTGTTAAAGGGGTTGTCAATCCCTTTCGGGTACGACTCCTCAAGATAGGCAAATAACGTGAGGTAAAAGTGGTAGATTGGATAAATAGATCGCAGAACAAATAAATTGCAGCAAGATATTTTTGTATTTTTGTTTTAATAGATCTGAAAATAAATGCAAAGGAAAATAGGTCGCAAAGGCAAATATGATGAAAAGAGACCCGGGGCCCGTAGGTTTCACTAGTGGCTTCTCTCGAGAAAAATAGCAAACGGTGGGAAAACTATTACTGTTGGGAAATTGATAGAACTTCAAATAATCAAGACGATATCCAGGCAATGATCATTATATAGGCATCACGTCCAAGATTAGTAGACCGACTCCTGCCAGCATCTACTACTATTACTCCACACATCGACTAACCCGCATGCATCTAGTGTATTTAGTTCATAAAAATGGAGTAATGCAATAAGAATGATGACATGATGTATACAAGATCTATTTATGTAGAAATAGACCCCATCTTGTTATCCTTAATAGCAATGATACATACATGTCATTTCCCTTTCTGTCACTGGGATCAAGCACCGTAAGATCGAACCCATCACAAAGCACCTCTTCCCATTGCAAGATAAATAGGTCAAGTTGGCCAAACAAAACCCAAATATCGAAGAAGAAATACGAGGCTATAATCAATTATGCGTATAAGAGATCACAGAAGACTCAAATAACTTTCATGGATAAAAACATAGATCTAATCATAAACTCAACATTCATCGGATCCTAACAAACACTCCGCAGAAAGACTTACATCATATGGATCTCCAAGAGACCATTGTATTCATAATCAAGAGAGAGAGAGAGAGAGAGGAATCAATCTAGCTACTATCTATGGACCCATAGGTCTACAAAGAACTACTCACGCATCATCGGAGAGGCACCAATGGACATGATGCACCGCTTCGTGATGGTGTCTAGATTGGATCTGGAATTTCTGGACTCTGCGGCGGCTGGAATTGATTTTCGTCGACTCCCCTAGGGTTTCTGGAATATTGGGGTATTTATAGAGCAAAGAGGCAGTGCGGGAGGCCAACGAGGAGGGCACAACCCACCGGGGCGCGCCCTGGTGGGTTGTGCTCCCTTCGGAGCTCCCCTCAGGTGCGTTCCTGGCCCACGGGATGTCTTCTGGCCCAAAAAAAACCTCAAAAAGTTTCGCTGCGTTTGGACTCCATTTGGTATTGATTTCATGTGATGTAAAAAACATGCAGAAAACAACAACTGGCACTAGGCACTATGTCAATAGGGTAGTACCAAAAAAATGATATAAAATGATTATAAAATGATTGTAAAACATCCAAGAATGATAATATAACAGCATGGAATAATAAAAAAAATTATAGATATGTTAGAGACATATCACGCAACGCCGGCTTGCATGCAGCCGGGCTCTGGCGGGAGCCCGGCTAGCTGCCGCCGCCGCCATAGACCATCCCAGGTCCAGCCACCACCCGAAGCGCCGCAGCTGGCCAGACGGGCAACTCCGGCGCCCTCTGTTAGCGCTGGAGGCTAATTGCCGGTTAGAGCTGATGTGGTATATTAGCTTAAGCCTAATTACCCCTGCCCAATTAACCTCCACACACTGACAGTGGGTCCTAGCCCTTCTAAATACTTTAGTTAGGATTTAATTAAACTATTTAGCTACTGTGGGACTGATATGCCGGACCCACTAGTTGACCTAGGCTGCTCTGTTGACCTGCTAACATGAGCACGATGTCATGCTAACGCGGTAAATCATTTATTGGATTTGATTTAATTCTAAATAACTAGAAAAATCCAAAAAATGAATTAAACTTTAGAAATTCATAGTAAATCAACTATAACTCAGATGGAAAAGATTTATATATGAAAAATTATCAGAAAAATCCAAAGAATCTATTTATGGCATTTTCATGCATGTTTGAACAACTTAAAGCTGTTGTATATGACAATTCGAATAAATGGAATTTGAAATGTCTTATATGGAGTTTGAATTTGAATGTTGTGTTCAAATCAACTTCATTTAAACTGTTGCTAGTTGCATTAGCTCAACTCGCAGCATGTTGCCATGTAATGACCATCCATCATATTGTTCCATTGCAATGATTGTGTTCCTTCTTGTTTGCTGGTGTTTGTCCCCTCCCAATATACGTTGTTCCGACGATGTGACCAATGACACTGATGAAGACACAATGCTATCTTCGAAAGTGCCATGCAAGCAAGACCCCTTTGAGCATTCTGATACAATCCCACCATCTCGCTCCTTCTCTCTTTTACTGCATTAGGACAAAAACAATTCAACTGCTACATGTTGCGGTAGTAGAACCCATTCCTTTGCATGACCTGTCTTTGCCATAGTAATTAGATGAAACCCACTAGCATGAGTAGGAGTTGTTTGAGCCATGATGTGCCTACTCATTCGTGCTTCCTTGTTATGCCTGCTATGCTTAGAGTTGTGTCAGGTCTGATTCATCTGGGATGGATTGGGATGGTGTGAACATGTCCTACTGTGTGAGAGCTAAGTGTGTGAACACAATTTAGTAAAGGTAGCGATGAGAGGCCATGTAGGAGTACATGGTGGGTTGTCTCATTGAAACCGTCCTCAGGAACTGAGTTCCGTGTTTGTGATCCAAGACAGTTACTACCACACATTGGAATGCTTAAGTGCCCCTCTCGACTTATTAATCGACTTGATCTTTGTCCAGGAGTTGCAACTAGTTTCTGGTGTTTGTAGGTCATGCTATTTTTTACCAAGTGGCACCCGGCCAGGTGGGTTTGGGACAGACTAGGAACAATGGCACGGTGTACCAAGTGGCACCCGGATGGTGGGTGTCGGTGTCAAAACCGGCGGATCTCGGGTAGGGGGTCCCGAACTGTGCGTCTAGGCGGATGGTAACAGGAGATGAGGGACACGATGTTTTACCCAGGTTCGGGCCCTCTTGATGGAGGTAAAACCCTACGTCCTGCTTGATTAATATTGATGATATGGGTAGTACAAGAGTGGATCTACCACGAGATCAAGGAGGCTAAACCCTAAAGCTAGCCTATGGTATGATTGTTGTAATGTATGTTGTGTCCTACAGACTAAAGCCCTCCGGTTTATATAGACACCGGAGAAGGCTAGGGTTACACAGAGTCGGTTACAATGGTAGGAGATCTACATATCCGTATCGCCAAGCTTGCCTTCCACGCCAAGGAAAGTCCCATCCGGACACGGGACAGAGTCTTCAGTCTTGTATCTTCGTAGTCTTGGAGTCCGGCGGACGATGATAGTCCGGCTGTCCGGACACCCCCTAGTCCAGGACTCCCTCAGTGGGCTTGGGAACCCTGCCCACATCGTTTGGGGCAGTGATGGAAACTTCGGCCAGACTTTCCTTGCGGGTTCAACCATGGATAGGCGATAAACCTAGAATAGAGTCTTGTGTGGTTAGTCAAGTCGTGGCGGACACCCTCGTCAGACTTCCACTTGAAGGTTGCCGAGATACATGACATGTACATGGTGGTAAGTGGCGAGAGCATGTGTGAAGAAGTACACCCCTGCAGCGTTATGAAAAATTTATTCGAATAGTCGCGTCCTCGGATATGGACTACTTGGAAAGTTTATATGGTTCATAGATAACTTGAAGTGGATACTCTAAAGTGCGCAAGATAAGCGTGAGCGCTATGAATGGCCTTCCGTAGGGAGACGGGGGAGGATCCATAGTGGTGTATTGATAAGGTGAATATGTGGACTCGTGTGCGCTTTCTCACCTCAAAGAAAATGCTGGTAGTCGTAGTACATGATAGCCATTGAGTCAAAGCTAGCTTTCTACAGTTAAACTCCACCACCCCTTGTTGATACTGATGCTTGAGTAGTTAGTTCTGATGTAAGCCTTGTTGGGTACATTTTTACTCACGTTTGCATAATTTATGTTTTGCAGAGAGACTTCTGTCTCACTAGTAGTTCCTCGTGTGCTTCGATGATTAGCTTGGGAGTCCCGGACAGAGGTCTGCCACCTATGGAGGGTCTTGTAGCTAGACATGCTTTCTACTTCTTTCTTTTCAGTTTTTTGTACTTAGATGGGATTAGCTTCCGCTTGTGCTTGTTGCTTGTATGACTTTGTATGTTGGGTCATGTGACCCCTGTTTGTAATGTAATGTTATGTTGGCTCTTCTAAGCCTTTATCTATGTATGAGCTATTGAGTATGTTGCGATGCCATGTTGTACAACACATACTTGCATGTTATGCGTACGTGTAATGTGTATTGCTATGTTTGGGATCCAACACCTAGTTGTTTATTCTTGGTAGCCTTCCTTATGGGGAAATGTCTCCTAGTGCTTCGACTGAGCCATGGTAGTTCGCTACTGCTCTGGAACACTTGGGTTGGCCGGCATATATCCTTCTTTGTTCCTGTGTCTGTCCCATTGGGGAAATGTCACGCGTTGTTCCTTTAAGTCCTTGTAGCTTGCTATGACTTGGGTTCATACGTACATTGATGACCGACATGTTCATTGCTGGGTTACATATACGTGTCCTTGTAAGTTTGTGCCACCTTGGGTTTACGACTAGTCATGTTAGCCCGGGTTCTCGGTTATATGGATGCTAGCGACACAATCATATACATGAGCCAAAAGGCGCAAACGGTCCTGGCCAAGGTAAGGCTACAACTGTGGGAATACTATGTGTGAGACTACAAAGTGATATGATGTGTTACATGCTTGACCGGTGTGACTTAGGATCCGGGTCCCGACAATCATCATTGACATCATTATCATCATGCATACGAAAGTTACCGATGAACAAGATAGGGGTATCATGTGTAAGGGGTTGCTTTCCTGGCTCAGCAAGGTCTTCAATTCTTTTGCTCCATCTCCAGGTACTTTGTCTACTTCGTCAACTACCGTCGAAAGTGATCACAATAAGCAATAGAAAAAGGCAGAAAATAAAAGTGCTCTAAAAATAGGGATTTGACTTTTCTAGGATGCCTTTGGTCATATCAAAAATGACCAAAGTGTTTTAATGGGATTTGGATCAATGAAGATTTTTGGACATTTCAAGATGATGGAGTGCTACTTCTTGAGCTTGCGTTGATTTTTCCCTTGAAGATGAAAGGGTGATGCAGCATAGTAGATATAAGTATTTCCCTCAGTTAAGAACCAAGGTATCAATCCAGTAGGAGGCACAAGCAAGTCTTCAATCTATACACCTGCACAAACTAACAAACACTTGCACTCAACGCGAAAAAGGGGTTGTCAATCCCTGCATGGTCTCGAACAAGAGTGAGATCTAATAGAGATAGGTATAAAAGATAAATAAAAGGAAAACTAAAATAAATATAAATAAATTGCAGCAAGAAATTTTTGCATTTTTTAGTTTATAGATCTAAAAATATGTGATGGAAAATAGACCTACGGGCCATAGGTTTCACTAGAGGCTTCTCTCTTGAAATAAAACATACGATGGGTAAACAAATTACTATTGAGCAATTGATAGAAAAGCACAATGTTATGACAATATCCAAGGCAATGATTATGAATATAGGCATCACATCCGTGTAAGTAGACCAACTCCTGCCTGCATCAACTACTCATGCTATATTGAAGATCAAAAAGAGAGAAGAAGCCATCTAGCTACTAGCTATGGACCCGTAGGTCTGTGGTAAACTACTCACGCTTCATCGGAAGGGTAATAGGGTTGATGTAGATGCCCTCCATGATCGAATCCCCCTCCGGCAGGATGCCAGAAAAAGCCCCAAGATGGAAAATCACAGGAACAAAGGCTTGCGGTGGTGGAAATGTATTTTGGTGGACACTTCTGGTGGTTTGGGAATATTTGGGATTTTATAGCGGAAGAATTAGGGTTGGAGGAGTGCCGAGGGGCCCACAAGCCATCAGGGCGACCCCCCCTAGGGTGCACCCGGCAGGCTTGTGCCCCCCAGACATCTTCTGACCCCCTCTCCAAGCTCCGTGGATGTCTTCTGGTCCAAAAAAATCATCGTAAAGTTTTATATTCGTTTGGACTCCGTTTGCTATTCCTTTTTTGTAAAACTCAAAAGCAAGGAAAAACAGAAAGTGACACTGGGCTCTAGGTTAATAGGTTAGTCCTAAAAATAATATAAAAAAGCATATTATTGCATATAAAACATCCAAAACAAATAATATAATAGCACGGAATAATAAAAAATTATAGATACATTGGAGACGTATCAAGCACCCCCAAGCTTAATTCCTACTTGTCCTCGAGTAGGTAAATGATAAAAACAGAATTTTTTATGTGGAATGCTACCTAACATATTTATCCAAGTTATCTTATTTATTGTGGCATGAATATTCAGATACATGAGATTCAAAAAAAAAGTTTAATATTGACATAAAAACAATAATACTTCAAGCACACTAATAATGCAATCATGTCTTCTCAAAATAACATGGCCAAAGAAAGTTATCCCTACAAAATCATATAGTCTGGCTATGCTCCATCTTCATCACACAAAGTATTTCATCATGCACGACCCCAATGACAAGCCAAGCAATTGTTTCATACTTTTGGTGTTCTCAAAGTTTTTCAACTTTCACGCAATACATGAGCGTGAGCCATGGATATAACACTATAGGTGGAATAGAATATGGCGGTTGTGGAGAAGAGAAAAAGAAGGAGAAAGTCTCACATCAACTAGGTGTATTAACGGGCTATGGAGATGCCCATCAATAGATATCAATGTGAGTGAGTAGGGATTGCCATTCAACAGATGCACTAGAGCTATAAGTCTATGAAATCTCAAAAAGAAACTAAGTGGGTGTGCATCCAACTCGCTTGCTCACGAAGACCTAGGGCAATTTGAGGAAGCCCATCATTGGAATATACAAGCCAAGTACTTAGAATGAAGAATTCCCACTAGTATGTGAAAGTGACAAAATAGGAGACTCTCTAGAATGAATATGATGGTGGTACTTTGAAGCACAATTGTGGGTGGTACTTTGAAGCACAATTGTGGAAAAAGGATAGTGACATTGTCCCTTCTCTCTTTTGCTCTCATTTTTTTGTTTGGCTTCTTTGGCATCTTTTATTTTTTATGGGTTTCTTTGGCCTCTTTTATTTTATTTTTATAAAGTCCGGAGACTCATCCCAACTTGTGAGGGAATCATAGCTTCCATCATCCTTTCCTCACATGGGACAATGCTCTAATAATGATGATCATCACGCTTTTATTTACTTACAACTCCAGAATTATAGCTCGATGCTAGAACAAAATATGATTCTATATGAATGCCTCCAACGGTGTATCGGGATGTGCAATGATTAAGAGTGACACGTATAAAAAATATGAACGTTGGCCTCGCCATAAATACTATGCCAACTACATAATCATGCAAAGCAATATGACAATGATGGTGTGTGTCATAATAAAACAGAATGGTGGAAGTTTCATGGAAACATATCTCGGAATGGCTAAGTAAGTGCCATAATAGTTAGGTACGGTGACTGTTTTGAGGAAGGTATACGGTGGGCGTAATGCAGCGACGAGAGTTGTGCGGTACTAGAGAGGCTAGCAAAGGTGGAAGGGTGAGAGTGCGTATAATCCATGGACTCAACATTAGTCATAAAGAACTCACAGACTTGTTGAAAAAATTTATTAGCTATTGAAACAAAGTACTAGACGCATGCTTCTACGGGGATAGATCGGTGGGAAAAGACCATGGCTTGTCCCCGACCACCACTCATAAGGAAGACAATCGGAAAATAAATCACACTCCGGCTTCCTCACATAACGATTCACCGTATACGTGCATGCTACGGGAATCACAAACTTTAACACAAGTATTTCTACCAACCCACAATTACTCACTAGCATGACTCTAATATCACCATCTTTATATCTCAAAACAATCATAAGGAATCAAACTTCTCATAGTATTCAATGCTCTTTATATGAAAGTTTTTATTATATCCCTCTTGGATGCCATCATATTAGGACTAAATTCATAACCTAAGCGAATTACCAAGTTTTTAGAGACTCTCAAAATAATATAATTGAAGCATGAGAGTTCAACAATTTCTATAAAATAAAACCACCGTCGTGCTCTAAAAAGATATAAGTGAAGCACTGATACGTCCATTTTGCATCA
This sequence comes from Triticum timopheevii, assembly GCA_963921465.1. Taxonomy (NCBI): domain Eukaryota; kingdom Viridiplantae; phylum Streptophyta; class Magnoliopsida; order Poales; family Poaceae; genus Triticum; species Triticum timopheevii. Next base: position 361,527,362 of record OY997274.1, on the reverse strand, counting down.
TGTTTTCCTACTGTTATTTATGTTGTTTTATTGTATAATAATGCTTTTTGGAGTAATTCTAATGCCTTTTCTCTCATAATATGCAAGGTATACACAAAGGGGGAGAATTCTGGCAGCTGGAAATCTGGACCTGAAAAAGCTACTCAAGCTACCTATTCTGCACAACTCCAAATGAGCTAAAACTTCACGAGGATTTTTTATGAAATAAATAAGAATTTTTGGAGTCAATAAGTACCAGAGGGAGCCCACCAAGTGGGCACAACCCACCTGGGCACGCAAGGGAGCCCAAGCGCGCCCTGGTGGGTTGTGCTCACCCAGGCCCACCTCCGGTGCCCCTCTTCTGGTATATAAGTCATTTTGACCTAGAAACAATAAGGAGAGGACTTTCGGGATGAAGCGCCGCCGTCTCGAGACGGAACTTGGGCATGAGCACTTTTGCCCTCCATCGGAGTGATTCCGTCGGGGGAACTTCCCTCCCAGAGGGGGAAATCATCGTCATCATCATCACCAACAACTCTCCCATCTTGGGGAGGGCTATCCTCAGCAACATCTTCAGCAACACCAACTCCTCTCAAACCCTAGTTCATCTCTTGTGTTCAATCTTTGTACCAGAACTATAGATTTGTGCTTGTGGGTGACTAGTAGTGTTGATTACATCTTGTAGTTTATTAATCTATGGTTTATTTGGTGGAAGATTATATGTTCAGATCTTGAGCATGATTATCATTTGTGAGTAGTTACTTTTGTTCTTGAGGTGTCGGGGAACCGAACACCTATGGGAGCATAAGAATCCCTCCTATGTTCGAAGGGGAGAGTAGATGCACGAAGAGCAGGTCTAGCAGTTAGCTCAAGGGGATTTTTACCCAAGTTCGGGCAGCAAAGATGCATAATACCCTAGTCCTACTTTTCTGGATATATGTGTTCTTGAGCTCTTGAACTAGCTGCGGTGCATGCACAGTCCAAAAGTCTGAATCCTCTCTCTGTATGCCTTTGGCCTCCTTTTATACGTAAAGGGGTTGCCACAGTGGCATACATGAGGTGGAAAGGAAGATACAGTGTATGAGCTTATCGCTCGGCATCATAGGACAAACACATTTAATGCGTTGCCTACATGCCCTCTTCCTTTATCGGGGATGGCAACATGATCTAGCTCATCTGTCACTGTCCCTCCTCGCTTAGACACGCGTCCAGGCTGACGAGGCATGCAGTGCCACGCTGGCTAACTAGCTGCTGTGTTGGCACGATGGTAGAGCATCCACGAAGATCTGCATGCCACCATGTAGGCGCCTGCTTAGTTCGAACACTGGTCGTCGTACCGGAATGGTGGTGAGGTGGCAAATCCTTGCCGGGCCCAGGCCTGGCCGCGGCCTAGCGATCGTCCCGGGTAAGGCTTGTTGGGGGCCTTGCAGTCGTCCCCGACAAAGATCTTTCCGGTGGTCTTCATCTTCTGGTCCCACGTGGACCCATAGGCTGTCAATCTTCATGAAGATCTGGATGCTACCATGCATGCGCTCTCTGTTCTTGGTCTTAACATTGTCGATGGTGTCAGAACTCTCAGCCTCAAGGGTGATGGGCTTGCTGGTGCCGTGGAGGTTGCCTCGGCAAGGGTGTTGCCAAGATAGGTCCAGCTCGCCTTCTGCTCCTTGTTCCTTGAGTATCTGTCTTGGTAGTCTTTGCATTTTATCTTCTGCTGACCCGCCAGACCTTGCCACAGCTGTGGCTGCAACTGCCCGTGCACAAGTAAGGGGAACAGAAAGAACCCATACTTTTGTACACTGACAGGAGCCCCCGGGCCTGGGCCACACTTGAGCGCAAGGCATAGTTGCGCCAGGCCCAAAGCAGTGTGCGGGCATGCGCAGCAGAGACTTAATCTTCCACGATCTCTTTGCCAGTTGCAGTTTCCCACGATCCGCGTCGAGTGCGTGATGTGGGGGTCGTGTGTGGGATGGCCTCAGCATGCTTGTGTCATCCCGCAGTCGATAGTAAAGAGGCGGCCTGTGCTTTCCTTATTAAAAAGAAGGAATTTGCAGGAGCGCGACTCATTTACTAAGTGGACTCGGGTCGCAGCCTGCATGGCGCCGCACCCCACGATCACGGGGTGGAAAACGGTCGCTCCACCTGTCCTCGTGCTTCTTTTCATTTTGCCATGTGTCCCCCATGCCTTGGGAAGGGCAGGCGGTGGATGCAGAGGACATGGGCATTAATGCCGAGGCGGGAGGCCAGGCGTTGTTTACTGGGGGAGCGGGTCGGTCCCGATTCCCTGTGCTTCAGGAGGCCGCATTGGTTGTGCGGGGCGGCCGCCCTTTGGGCTGGGAGGCCAGGCCCTGGCCCTGCCTTTCTATAAAAGGGGAGAGGGACGGTGCCTTCCCACACTCGCCTTTTTCTCCTCCTCTTGCTTGGTATGTTTCTCCACTTGCTATGGCGAGAGGGCATGTCGACGCTTTGACGATGGCGACGAGGGCTTCTGCTCGACATCGCGCTCCTCCTCCCCCGGAGCTTCCGGCAGTGGAGCCCGCTGCGAGGGGGAGAGGGAGGGGATGAGGCCAAGGCGTCGTGGTGCTCATGGAAGAGGAGGACGGGGCTGCGCCACCGGCTGCGCTTCCGCTGGAGGCCCCTCCTCCAATGGACGGCCATGTCAGAGATCAGCCTCTCGAGTTCTTCATTCGGTTGTACAAGCGCGTGTGCGACCATCTCCACCTCTGTACCCTGTTTGCTCGGCTGATGGAGAAGGATCCACCGTAGGCTTTCAGGCTACACATGAGGGGCTGCGGGGATGGTAACACGTGGGTCAATGTCGGCTTCCCGCGCCCTCACGTCATGTACCTCCGCCACGGGTGGAAGACTTTTGCACGCACCCACAGCTTGTCGGAGGGGAACATTCTCAATTTTAAATTAATGGACAACGGCCTGCTCTCCGTCAAGGTCTCTAGGAGCTCAGGAATCCTCTTAGGGTGCTGCATGGAGAGTTCCACCGATGACGAAAGCTCCTCCTCGAACGACAGTGGCGAGGAGGACAGCGCCAGCGACAACGACGACAGCAGGCGGTAGGACAACAACTCCCACTCCTGCTGACCATCAGTGGCAGCACCATCATCTGCTCCGCCTCCTCCCCTGGCAACACGCCTTGCCGGGGATTGCGCCCTGCTGGCTCTGGCGTCAGTGGTTGATTGGCTTCCCCGTCAAGCTCTCCATCGATGCGTTCCCCATGCCCGCCCCCGCCTTCACCTACTGTTCCTGGGAGGTAAGGGGCAAGAACGGGGATTACGGGGCACTTTTATTTTTCTCAATTTGTAGGCACTTGCCAAATCTTAACTTTCTAGAAAATGTAATCTCCCGAGCCCATGCTTATGTTATGTAACATTTGTACTTGCATTAGCATATCAATGAAAAAGATGAGCTATTGCCGGTAACTCACGCACGTATACGTTCGTGCAGAGGCGAAGATGCCCCTTTAACAAAAATAAATGAGTTTACCCGGCAAGCTACCTTGCCGGCTCCCTCTGCGCCTGCCGGAGAGTCACATCTGCCGGGTTACAAACACAGGGTCCAGCCCCCTGCCAATCTCATTTTATGAAAGGTTACTACAACCACCTCGACCGAAGCAGAGTTCGAGTCGGGGATGGGAGCACCTAAGTATAAATGGAGTGGCGAGGTTCTCTAATGCACGAGTCACAAGTTACGAACATGAATGGGCAGGAGATGAACTTTATCTGGTTGGGTTGTCGGGGACGACATGTCGACCAGTCCTCTAAATTTCTTGCTGGAGTGTTGTCACTGCGACTGAAAGGAGGAGAGGACGGGGGCACGGAGCCTTGGCGGTTCCCCAGTACCTGCTAGGATCTAAGGTAGCACAATATCCTCGACAAGCAAGCATGCATACATATATATACATAGATTTGGTGTCATTCTGATTGACCAAAGAACCGTTGGCAATTCATCAATCCAGCGTCTTCCACATTTGCGCAGTTTGTCGAAAGTACTTGTTCTGAGGCCTCGCAACACTTCAGCATTTGCCCTTTCTGCTTGGCCATTGCTTCTTGGATGAGCAAAAGAAGCAAAGCAAACTTTGCTGCCAAGATCTTGGATATACTGCATGAAGGTGCGGCTCGTGAACTGTGTGCCGTTATCAGTGATGACTCTGTTTCGCACACCAAAATGGAAAACGAGTCTCTTGAAGAACTTGACGGCCGACTGCGTTGTCACCTTTCTCACTGGCTCCACTTCCGGACACTTTGTGAACTTATCAATCGCAATGTACAAGTACTCAAAGCCCTCGACAGCACGAGGAAAGGGGCTCAGTATGTCGAGCTCCAGATCGAAAATGGCCAGGAAAGAGGAATTGTTTGAAGAGCCTGGGCTAGTTGATGAAGCTTCTTTGAATGAAACTGGCACACTTCACACTTGGTTACTAGCGTCGTTGCATCCTAGTGGGCAGTGGGCCAGAAGAAACCTTGCCGGTATGCTTTGCCGGCAAGGGCTCTTGACCAATGTGGGAGCCACATATGCCTCCGTGTATCTCTGCCAGCAGCTCCGGTCTGTTCTCTCGAGGAATACACTTCAATTTCACGCCGTTCGGTCTCCTTTTGTATTGGACATCATCCACAAACTGGTACTAGCTGGACCGACGGGCTACTTTTTCTGCTTCTTTCTACTCCTTAGGGAGCTCCCCTGTTTGGAGGAAACGAACTGTATGCTGCGCCCATGCTGGAGCCTGAGGTTTGACAACAAGGACTAAAGGCATGTCTTTAGCCGCGGGGGCGACTGCCTCTACGACAAAGGCTTGGGGCCATGCCAGAGATTACTGCTCCCCGGCAAGATTGGGGTACTCGGCAACTTCCTTACCGGCGGCTCCTGGGAGCTCTGCGGGAAAGTATTTGTCGGGGCCCGCCTTCCTTCGCTTGTTCTACCCTGCTGATGGTTCGACGGATGGCTGAGTTAATTGAAGCACAAAGGTACCTGGTTCCACAAGTAGCTAGAGGGTAGCGCACTTTGAAAAGTCATTGACAATGCTATTCTCTACTCGAGGAACATGCTCTGCTTGCAGATCGTCAAAGCGCTCTTCCAACTTCCTCATTTCATCCACGTAAGCCTCCATCAACGGGCTCTGATAATCCTTGTTGACTTGCTTGATAACAAGTTGTGAATCTCCTATGATAATAAGCCTCCTGATTTTGAGGTCCGCCACGATCCTGAGACCGGCAAGCAGCCCCTCGTACTCTGCGGTGTTGTTTGTTGACCTCTCCCAGGGAAAGTGCATCTGGACTACGTACTTGAGGCGCTCTCCGGTGGGCGCGATGAGAAGCACGCCTACACCAGCACCTTGTAACGAAAAAGCCCCATCGAAGTACATAATCCAATGACTACTTGCCTCTTTGCCGGGAAGGGTGGTTTCTTGAACTTCTTCGTCGGGCGTGGATGTCCATTCTGCTATGAACTCTACCGAGGCTCTGCTCTTGATCGTCGAAGTACTTTCAAATCTGAGCTCAAAGCTCGACAGCTCTAATGCCCACTCCACAATCCTCCCAGTTGCATCTGGGTTGTGCAAGATCCGTTGCAATGGGAGGCGAGTGACGATGGTGATCTCGTGTGCTTGAAAATAGTAGCGCAGCTTTCTCGAGGTCATAAGAAGGCTGAAAAGCAACTTATGCATGCCATAATACCTTGACCTACCCACCTGCAAGAGGGAGCTGACAAAATAGACTGGGTGCTGCACCACCTTCTTCTTTTTCCTTACTTCGCTCACTTGCACAGACTCTGTCATGCCGGGACTGGGCTCTGCTGGGGGTTCTGCCTTGCTGGCATCAGGCACTGTCGGCCCTGGTTCCTCATCCGATGGCCTTGCCACCGCGGTTGCCTCTTCCTCAACTCCTCTCTCCACCACTAGCACAACACTGACCACTTGATTCGTTGCTGCCAAATATAGCAGCAACGGCTCTTGTGGTTTGGGCGCGACTAGTATTGGCATAGAGGAGAGGAGCCTCTTCAAATCTTGCAGTGCTGCCTCTGCCTCTGGAGTCCATTTCATTGGACCAGCCTTTTTCAAAATCTTGAAAAAGGGGAGGGTGCGCTCAGCAAATTTAGAGATGAACCTGCTCAAGGCGGCAACGCATCTAGCAAGCCTACGGACATCCTTGACTCGCCTGGGCGCCTCAATCTGCTCAATTGCTTTGATCTTGTCGGGATTCGCTTCAATTCCGTGTTGAGACACAAAGAACTCGAGAAGTTTGCCGGATGGGACACCGAACACACACTTCTATGAGTTGAGCTTGAGGTTGATCTTGCGTAGATTGGCAAAGGTTTCTTCTAGGTCCTACACGAGCGTAGCCTTGTCTTTGGTTTAAACCACTATATCATCCATGTAGGCCTCCATATTTCTATGGAGCTGGGGCTCAAAACCAATTTGGACTACTCAGGCGAACGTCGAACCAACACTCTTCAACCCGAAAGGCATCTATACGAAACAGTACATACCACATGGGGTGATGAACGCGGTCTTTTCTTCATCTTCCTTCGTCATGAAAATCTGATGATATCCTAAGTAGGCGTCAAGGAACGACAGCAGGTCACACCGGCAGTGGAGTCCACTATCTGGTCGATACGTGGCGATGGGAAAGGATCCTTTGGACATGCTTTATTGATACCAATATAGTCGATACATAGCCTCCATTTCCCATTCGCCTTACGTACTACCACTGGATTAGCCAACCATGTCGGGTGGAGTACTCCCTTGACCAAGCTTGCCGCCTCCAATTTCCTGATCTCCTCGATGATAAACTCTTGTCGCTCCAAAGCTTGCTTTCTGACCTTCTGCTTGACGGGCCGTGCATGGGGGCAGACAACAAGATGGTGCTCAATCACCTCCGTGGGAACGCCGGGGATGTCGAATGCTTTCCATGCAAAAACATCGACATTCGCCCGCAGGAAGGCGACGAGCGCGCTTTCCTACTTACTGTCAAGGGTGGAGCTTATGGTAAAAGCTCCGCCCGTGCCATCCTCCCTGATGGGCACCTTCTTGGTTTCTGGTGGGGCCGCCTTAGACTTCTTGCTCTTGCCGGTAGAGCTCTCTGGCATGTCCTCAGCAGGAACGCAACACTCCAAAGTGGCGCGTTTGCCGGAGTGGGTGCAAGAAGAGTTGCCGAAGCCAGGAGTCTTGCCGGCGACCGAGGCCTTGTTGGTTTTCTTCTCGGCGGCGGGAGCAGGTGTCTTGGCGGCGGACGCTGGAACCGCCTCTCGATAGAGCTGATCGGCGCAGATGAGCACATCCCTCTTGTCACAGCTGATGGTGATGATGCTCATCGGGACGGGCATCTTTAGCTTGTTGTATGCATAGTGTGACACCGCCACGAACTTGGCCAGCGCCGGGCAGCCAAGGATCCCGTTATATGGCAATGGGATCTTGGCAACATCGAAAACGATCCTCTCGTCCTCTAGTTTAGGTCGCCACCAAACGTGACTAGTAGCGTGACCTTTCCCTTGGGCTAGCTCCTCCCTGGATTGATCCCTTGGAACGTACCTGTTTCCTCAAGATCTTCATCAGGGATCTACTGCCTCTTGATCATGTTGGGTGAGATCAAGTTCAGGCCGGCCACACCATCAACTAACATCTTCGTCACCTTGAGGTTGCGTATTGTTGGTGATACCAACAACGGCTAACACCCGACCGCAGTTTTGCGATCAGGGTGGTCCTCGGTGTCGAAAATGATAGGCGTGTGGGACCACCTCAACGGCTTCTGGGCGTTGACCATCGGTTCCGTTGCATTACTCTCATGCACCCACTATTTTAGTTGGCGGTGGGAGGATGCAATGAGTCACCTCCGTCAACACAGATGACCTCTGTCGCCTTCTGAAACTCATGCTCGGTGGACTCGTCATCATGATCATGATCGTCATCCTATTCTTTCTTGTCGCGGCCTCGAGCAGGCCTCTCTTGTTACTTCTCCTTGTCGCAGCAACCTCCTCAGCTGCCGCGCTTCTTGTCGGATCCTTCAGCGCCACCTTGGACCTTCTCCTTGTCTCGTCTCTCGTACTCAATCCTTTGCTTCTCCATTAGCAGCTCCACTTGACAGCAATTTTGGAGGTCGTGGCCCTTGGTACGGTGAATCTTGTAATACTGCTTGTCGGAGCCCTCTGACTTGCCAGTAGCTGCCAAGGCCCGGCAGGCGTTGAACCCGGCAATCTCCTTGCCGGGGTCATCAACCTTGGCCTTCTTAACAGTGCCGGGGTTGCCAGATTCCTCGACGGCAAGCACGGTCTTTCCCTTGCGCTTCCTGTTGCGTCATCGGCCCTTCTTCACCGGGGCGACGATGTCTTCATCTTCAAAGTCACTTCCCGCGTCGGCATCTTTGCTGGGGTACTTTCTTCCTTCCTCAGCTCAAGCACACATGTCGGCCAGAACATATAGTTTGGCAACATCTGCAACCTTGTTCATCACCAGCTCTTCATGCATCTTACAATTGCGCATGTTCTGATGGAACACCCTGATGACAGTGGCGGGATGAACATCGGGGATGTTATACTACACACGGCTGCATCTCTGTATGTACTTGCGCAAGGATTCGCCGTCCCTCTGAGGGATCACATGCAAATCGTTTGCTTGGCCAGGAACTACGTGGTCGCCTGTGAAGGCACCAAAAAACTCGTGGCATAGATCGGACCAAAAGGAGATGGAGTCTATCGGCAAATGCATCAACCATGACCTGACATTGGGCTTGAGCGCCAATGGGAAATAGTTGGCGAGTACCTTGTTGTCTCATGCTCCAGCAGCTTGCATCACGATGGTGTAAACGCTCAGGAACTCAGACGGATGGGTCATGCCATCGTACTTCTTCGGGACCTCTGGTTTGAACACACAGGTGTTGGGCCACTGGAACTGCCGCAGCTCATGGGTGAACGCTGGGCAAGTTATTGCATAGGGCAAGTCGCCAGCGTCCCCCGACGCAGGCTTGTACATAGTAGGCCCAGCATGCCTATCAGATTGGTTGCGTGCCTCCCGTCGCCGCTCGATAGTGGTCCGGGCGTCTTCCTTGAGCCGCTCTCAAAGAACTTGACGTTGGTCGCAACGCGCCCGTGGGTCAGACGACATTGTGGACACGTTTTCACGGGCATCAACTCGATAGGCTGGCCACGGTGGAGGGGAGTGCACCGTGGTTGCGGTGCCTCCAACCCTTCCACTGTCAATGCGCGCCGACTCGGTGGTCCGGTGCCACGAGGGACTTGCTTCCTGGTGGCCATCCCTGTTGGCATGGACAATAAGGCTTTGGATGGCAGCCCTCCACTCTTCTTGCTTCTCTAGGGCGGGAAAAAAGTCGAGGAGTAGCTGCGCTCGCACCAATGCTTCTACTCGTGTGGGTGGCAGCGACAGGCGCGAGGAATGGGAGGAACTCGGACTTCTAACAATGTTAGAAGGAGTCCCATCACGATTCTGCGGACGCATGCCTTTTTCGCCAGCATCATGGCGTGCATGTCAGCCATGCGTGTCGTGAGAGTGATGCTGAGGGCTCTTGCCACGGCAACGCCCGGGGTCCTCATCGTCGCGGCGTTGTTCATCGCGCATGAGCTGGGAAGACCGCGACGCGTGCGCTGGCAGGGGCGTCCTTCTGCCCTTGGAGGTCCCTGCACCACCCATAGGTAGCGTGACTCCGTCCTTGGGCGCGGCAGCGTGAGGGCTGCCGTCACCACTGCGGACGATACCGCTCGCCCGGCTTCTCGTATCTATGTGGCATGGACGATCTTGATCTCCTCCACCACTGGCGCCTACCACATCGCCCGTCCGTGCGGGCACGGGCGGAGCGGCTCTGGACGGGCCGACCATCGCGATCGTCTTCTTCTTTGGAGCCATCGCGGCGAAGAAAGTTATGCGCTAACTACTCGACCAGATTCTCACAACTAATTCCCCCTACCTGGCACGCCAAATATGTCGGGGAAACGAACACCTATGGGATCACAAGAATCCCTCCTACGTTCGGTGGGGAGAGTATCTACATGAAGAGTAGGTCCAGCAATCAGCACAAGGGGATTTTTACCCAGGTTCGGGCCGCAAAGATGCGTAATACCCTAGTCCTGCTTGTCTGGATATATGTGTTTTTGAGCTCTTGAACTAGCTGCGGTGCATGCACAGTCCAAAGTCTGAATCCTCTATCTGTACGCCTTGGGCCTCCTTTTATACGTAAAGGGGTTGCCACAGTGGCATACAAGAGGTGGAAAGTAAGCTACAGTGTACGAGCTTATTGCTCGGAACGCATTTAATGTATTGCCTACGTGCCCTCTTCATTTATCGAGGACGGCAACAGGAGCTATCTCGTCCGTCACCGTCCCTCCTCACTTCGACATGCGTCCAGGCTGACGAGGCATGCAGTGCCACATTGGTTAACTAGCTGCTCTGTTGGCACGATGGTAGAGCCTCCATGAAGATTTGCATGCCGCCATGCAGGCGCCTGCTTAGTTGGCACACTGGTCGTCGTACTGGAATGGTGGTGAGGTGGAAAATCCTTGCTGGGCGCGGGCCTGGCCGTGGCCCAGTGATCTTCCCTGCAAGGCCTGCCGGGGGCCTTGCAGTCGTCCCCAGTAAGGATCTTGTCGGGGGTCTTCATCTTCTGGTCCCACGTGGACCCACATGCTGTCAATCTTCATGAAGATTTGCATGCTACCATGCATGCGCTCTCTATTCTTGGTCTTAATGTTGTTGATGGTGTCAGAACTCTCAAACTCAAGGGTAATGGGCTTGCTGGTGCCACATAGGTTGCCCCGGCAAGGTTGTTGCCGGGGAGGTCCAGCTCGCCTTCTACTCCTTGTTCCTCAAGTATCTGTCTTGGTAGTCTTTGCGTTTTATCTTCTGCTGCCCTGCCTGGCCTAGCCACAGGTGTGGCTGCAACTACCCGTGCACAAGTAAGGGATACAGAAAGAACCCATACTTTTGTATACTAACATGAGGTCACGAGGGAAATCATGTTGCAAGTAATCATGTGAACTTGATATGTGTTCGATATTTTGATGATATGTATGTTGTGTTTCCCTTAGTGGTGTCATGTGAACATCGACTACATGGCACTTCACCATATTTGGGCCTAAGGGAATGCATTGTGGAGTAGTTATTAGATGATGGGTTGCGAGAGTGACAGAAACTCAAACCCAAGTTTATGCGCTATTCCGTAAGGGACCGATTGGATCCAAAAGTTTAATTCTATGGTTAGAATTTATTCTTAATACTTTTCTTGTAGTTGCGGATGCTTGCGAGAGGGTTAATCATAAGTAGGAGGTTTTTTCAAGTAAGAACAACACCTAAGCACCGATCCACCCACATATCAAAATATGAAAGTAGAGAACACGAATTAAGCCAACATGATGAAAGTGACTAGATGAAATTCCCGTGTACCCTCAAGAAAAACTTTGCTTATCATAAGAGACCGATTTGGCCTGTCCTTTGCCTCGAAAGGATTGGGCTACCTTGCTGCACTTTTGTTACTATTATAATTACTTGCTCGTTACAAATTATCTTGCTATCAAACTACTCCACTACTTAGCTTGCAGACATTAGCTTGCTGAAAACCACTTGTCATTTCCTTCTGCTCCTCATTGGGTTCGACACTCTTACTTATCGAAAAGGCTAAAATTGACCCCATATACTCGTGGTTCATCAAGGCTATTTTCTGGCGCCATTGCCGGGGAGTGAAGCGCTCTTGGTAAGTGGAAATTGGGTAAGGAAACATTATTACTACATGCTAGAATTTATTGTCACTTGTTACTATGAAAACAATCCTTTGAGGGGTTTGTTCGGGGTATCTTCACCTTGACCGGAACCACAATTAGTTGCCCCTCAACCTACTGCACCTACTGAAAATATTGAATATGAAATTCCTTCGGGTATGGTAGAACAACTGCTAGCTAATCCTTATGCAGGAGATGGAACCGAACATCCTGATATGCACTTGATATATGTGGATGAAATTTGTGGATTGTTTAAGCTTGCAGGTTTACCCGGAGATGAAGCTAAGAAGAAGGTTTTCCCTTTATCTTTGAAGGGAAAAGCATTGACATGGTATAGGCTATGTGATGATATTGGATCTTGGAACTGGAATCGGTTGAAATTGGAATTTCATCAAAACAATTATCCTATGCATCTAGTTCATCGTGATCGGAACTATATATATAATGTTTGGCCTTGCAAAGGAGAAAGTATCGCTCTAGCTTGGGGTATGCTTAAGTCGATGTTATATTCATGCCCCAATCATGAGCTCTTAAGAGAAATTATTATTCAGAATTTTTACACTCGACTTTCTCGTAGTGATCAACCCATGCTCGATACTTACACTCGAATTCCAGTGGGATCTTTTAGAAAGAATTAAACGCAACACTGAAGATTGGGAACTCGACGAAGGTAAGGAGTCTGGTATTGAACCTAAGTTTGATTGTGTCAAATCTTTTATGAAGACTAATACTTTTCAAAAGTTTAGCACTCAATATGGACTTGACTCTGTGATAGTAGCTTCCTTTTGTGAATCTTTTGCTACTCATGTTGATCTCCCTAAGGAGAAGTGGTTTAAATATCACCGACCTATTAAAGAAGAAATTAAAGAACCGGTAAAAGCCAAAGAAGAAACTATCATTTACAATGTTGATCCAGTTGTTCCCAGTGCTTATATTGAAAAACCACCTTTCCCTGTTACGATGAAGGAACATGCTAAAGCTTCAATTGTCGTTAACAAAAGTTATGTTAGAACACCCAAACCAGCTGAACAAATCAGAGTTGAACCTAGTGTTGCTATGATTAAATATCTCTTGGTCGATTATATTGATGGTCATGTTATTTACTTCTTTGATGAAGCTTCTAGAATTGCCAAACCCGATAAAAAGGATAAACATAGACCAGTTGTTGGCATGCCTGTTGTCTCAGTTAAGATAGGGGATCACTGTTATCATGGGTTATGTGACCTAGGTGCTATTGTGAGTGCTATTCCTTTTTCCTTATATGAAGAAATTAAGAATGAAATAGCACCTGCTGAAATAGAAGACATAGATGTCACTATTAAACTTGCCAATAGAGATACTATATCACCAATTGGGATTCTTAGAGATGTTGAAGTCTTGTGTGGGAATAAAATACCCTACTGATTTTCTTGTTCTTGGCTCCCCACAAGATGAATTTTGTCCCATTATTTTTGGTAGACCTTTCTTGAACACCGTCAATGCGAGAATAGATTGTAAGAAACAAACTGTCAATGTTAGCTTTGGTGATGAATCTCATGAATTGAATTTTTCCAAGTTTAGTAGAAAACCTCATAAGAAAGATTTGCCTAGTAAGGATGAAATTATTTGTCTTGCTTCTATTGTTGTACCCCCTGCTGATCCTTTGGAACAATATTTGCTTGACCATGAAAATGATTTGCATGTGCATGAAAGAAATGAAATAGATAGAATCTTTTTCGAACAACAACCTCTGCTTAAACACAATTTGCCTATTGAAACTCTAGGAGGTCCTCCTCCATCTAAAGGTGATCCTGTGTTTGAATTAAAACAATTTCCAGACACTTTGAAATATGCTTATCTTGAAGAAGAAAGATTATTGAAAGTTCTAAGGAAGCATCGAGCTGCTATTGGATATACTCTTGATGATCTTAATGGCATTAGTCCCACTCTATGTCAGCACAAGATTAATATGGAACCTGATGCTAAACCCGTTGTTGATCACCAAAATTGGTTAAATTCGAAGATGAAAGAAGTGGTAAGAACAGAAATATTGAAACTTCTGGAAGCAGGTATAATCTATCATATAGCTGATAATTGATGGCTAAGGCTTGTTCATTGTGTCCCTAAGAAGGGAGGTATTACTGTCATTCCTAATGATAAGAATGAGCATATTCCACAAAGAATTGTCAGAGGCTATAGAATGGTAATTGATTATAGGAAATTAAACAAAGCAACTAGAAAAAGATCATTACCCTCTGCCCTTTATTGATCAAATATTAGAAAGATTATCTAAGCACACACATTTTTGCTTCCTTGATGGATATTCTAGTTTTTCACAAATACCTGTTTCACAACCTAGTCAAGAAAAGACCACTTTTACCTTGTCCTTTTGGAACTTATGCTTATAGACGTATGCCTTTTGGTTTATCTAATGCACCTGCTACCTTTTAAACATGTATGACTGCTATATTCTCTGATTTTTGTGAAAAGATTGTTGAGGTTTTCATGGATGAATTTTTTGTTTATGGGAAGTATTTTGATGATTGTTTAAGCAATCTTGATCGAGTTTTGTAGAGATGTGAACAAACAAATCTTGTCTTGAATTGGGAGAAGTGCCACTTTATGGTTAACGAAGGTATTGTCTTGGGCCATTAAATTTCTGAAAGAGGCATTGAGGTGGACAAAGCCAAGGTTGATGAAATTGAGGAAATGCCATGTCCTGAAGACATCAAAGGTATTCACAGTTTCCTTGGTCATGCTGGTTTTTATATGTAGCGACGCGACCTCAGACGGTCAAGTTTCTATGTTTAAGTGTCATCCCTGGATCGGTATGCTGACACACACAGTACTCGAGGATTTATAACAGAGGTAAATCACATGTATAAAGTAACATAAATACAATTAACTTAATCCATAAAGCGGAAGAAACAACAAGGTTGTGGATTCCCATCAAAACCAACGGCAAACTTGAGTGTAGAAATCGTAACCCTAACGTATCACTTACTTGTCGTAAGATTCCTGCAACATGAGACGTTGCAGCCATGTAGGTCAGTACATTGAATGTACTGGCAAATTCACACCATAGGACAATGATGAATAATAACTATCGCACATGCATATTTGGCTGGTGGAGGCTCTAAGTTTATTTTTGCATAAAGCCAATTTTTCCCTACAACAAAGAAATAAATTTTATTTAACTACCAAGTGTATGTCATTAAATGAGAAGGTTCCTCCAACTCAATCCCATAGTAATAATTATAACCCAACAATTTCATTAAATAGAGTGATGAGATCAAATCAACAATTCAAGTACCATATACTCAAGATGTCCATAACCGGGGACACGGCTAATCATGATTAGTTTGTACACTCTGCAGAGGTTTGCGCACTTTTCCCCACAAGACCCGATCTCCTCCGTTGGATTTCTTGCACTACATGGGGTTTGAGAAATGAATGACCGAGACACAATCTTTCAGAAACATTAACTCTTTACTCTGGGTGGATAGTTACACCTACTTTCCCCTACATCTGCTAGTCCACCTCTTCAAGAGCTCACGCAACTTACTCAACTATGCCAGAGCCCATAATGGATTGTGGCTGCACACGGAAGTTTCTAGCATGAATAATCTTATGATCCCTTTGAGCCTGGGTGGCGTTCCATAGGGTAATCTCACTGGTACTCCGGGATTCCCTTGGGCAGGCACTGGGTTTTCCAGGTGCCCGGGCAAACCACTGGGTGCTCCAGGATGCCCTAACCAATCCACCCAGATGTGTTATAAAGTAGCCACCTTAAGTTTCCCTTAGTTAACAATATCTCTCTCATCTTTCATGAATTCTCTCAAACCAAACCACATCTACGAGCATAGCAAAGTGGTATAAGCATAACGTAGTAACACCCAAGGGTTTGAATATAAGACAATAGGTTCCTACCTCATCAACTACTTCCCAGTACCCACATGTTATCAAACCTACTCATGCAATGTTTGAGGGTTGAAACTAATGCATAAAAACTGGGTAATGAAAGGATATGATCATAGTGTGAACTTGCCTATATTGTTGATGAAGATGATTCGCACTCATAATTCGTGATAGATGTATTCGTCATACTCCGATCAATCTATCGTAAGCAAGCAAATGCATACATAAGCACTCATGCAAAAGAATCGAAGAAAAGATCTCGGAAAACTTGAAAAATAAGCAATTAACTCTTGCAACAGAAAAAAAATTCTAACAGTACCAAAACAGGGTGAATTTGGCCTTATCAGAAAGTTTAGGTCAAGAGCTTCAATTTGCAAAAAGAATCAACTCAAACGGAGTTATAAAACTCAAGTTATGAACAAAAGAAGCTTGAATTCAAATCTGTTTGAAATCAAATTTTAACTTTCAAAAACATGTTCAAGTTGATTATCTGGATACTGATTATCTAGATAGAGGGGATCGTTACGAAGATTATAGGCGTTGGTTTCATCGAAAACGGAGGTACGGATAAAAAGATATGATCAAAAGAAATTTGAGTATGAATCTGAACAAATTTCAAAATTTGAAAATTGCAAAAAGTTTATTTGATAGATTCACTAGATAGGTGGAATCAAAATGAAAATGTTGGCGTTGGTTTTGTCTAATTTGGATGAACGAGTAAAAAGTTATGGCTATTTAAAAAATTAGGGCAAAGCTGTTTTACAAAAGAAAAGGGCTATGGCTAAAAGAATTCTAGTCTTAAAATGTAAACACATGGACTAATTTATAAATCTAATTATTCTACCGTACACTAGTTTAAATATAGTAAGCTATGGAAGTATAAAAAAATACGAAGAAAGATACCTTTATAAGGTAGAGAAAAGACGACTTCAGAGAGGGAAGACAACTTCCAGAAGTCCCGCCGGAGAGGAGAAAAATATTTTTCTTTAATGAATATAGTCAAACCAAAATATTGATTTAACCCGAATTGGATGATTTTTTAGAGGCTCAATGGGTCTATATTTATAGGTGGAAAAGAGGCTTGGATCAAAGCCTAGGCAATGTGGGACTAAACGTATACGAGAAGAGGAGAAAAGAAATAGAAAGGCACCGTATGGGTCTTTTAATTCGGCCGGCCGCCCGTGCACAGTGCGGGCTGCGGTGCCCGTTTTTTTTAACTTCTTTTTTCTATGAAAAGAAAATATTTTTTTGAAAATAATAATTTTTTCCTCTCCAACCATAACCAAAAAATAAAATAAAAAATAGTTATGGGCTTGCCTGCTTACTATGTTGCGCATGTGGGCCATGGGTAGTTATGGGATGCACGCTCAGTTTTTATAAAATAGAAACATAAAAGGAAAAACTGATTAACGCAACTAAAAATAAAACTTTATATAAGCATATTATATATCAAAATTTTCAGAAAAAGATTTTTTACAATCTGAACATTTTCCTAGAGTCAAATAAAATCCACAAAAATTTAAATAAAGCAAAGAGTGATACTGTTGCAATAAAACCCCATAAAAATCATTTTAGAAATACCAAAATAATTTCAAATTTATTTATCTCCAATTTTCTATTGCGAGGAATTATTTTACCCTATTTTTCATATATTTTATTTTTGGAGAAAAATAATTTGAATAAAAACCAAATAACTCCAATTTGAAAATAATTTCAAAGGGGCTTTAAATATAATTCTTTTAAACTTCCAACTCATATTTCATATGA
This sequence comes from Triticum timopheevii, assembly GCA_963921465.1. NCBI lineage: Eukaryota > Viridiplantae > Streptophyta > Magnoliopsida > Poales > Poaceae > Triticum > Triticum timopheevii. Next base: position 361,509,995 of record OY997274.1, on the reverse strand, counting down.
TTTGAAGAAGTCATTTTATCTTCTCTCATGAAAATTGTTGAGTTGCACAAAGTTTCTGAATTGGAAATATTTCCAAATAAAATTCAAAATCTTTTCAAAACCCTTTTAATTTATTTGGAAGAAGTCATGTCATCTTCTCTCTAGGGTTTTGTATTTGAAAATAATTTGAATTCATGGAGACCATAAAAGCAAGATGAAAGTTTGGGAAAGTCCTTTTATTCCCTCTCATTTAACTTTCAAAAGTTTCAAAGTTCACTCAATTCACATAGCACTTCAGACAAGCAATCAAAACTATCTATTTAATATAACATTCCAAAATTTAGGATTTTGGGATGTTACAAACCTACCACCCTTAAAATGAATCTCGTCCTCGAGATTCGGAGAGGCTAGCAAGAAATAGGTTCGGTTCGGGGTCTTCTCAAAATCCATCGATCATCACAGGGGGTCTAGGGTGCTACCATCCTTAGAAGCATTGTTATGGTTCCATCAATGCTCATATACTCCGTCCTTATTCTTGATAGTGTCGGTCTTCTCAGATACTTGGGAAAATTCCTACTCTGGTTCTTCCAGTAGTGGCATAATCTTTTCCCTCGATTCTTGTGTCCATTTCATCTTAGTACGGTACCTCTGTGACTGGCCTTCTTAGGTGATGGGTCTGGCGCCAATACTAAACAACTATCGATATCTCATGGTGGTCAACAATTTATGGTTTCTCCTGCAGGAAATGGGTATGTGCTTCATTCTCACCGTATATCTTACGATTGGCAACAACTGCCTTGTACAAGGGGAATAATTTTCATACATTCTAAGGTTCAAACAAGGTTTAATATCGCCATCTCTCTACTATGGGTAAGTCACTCAGATTTACCATCCCATATAGCAAGACGAATAATAAGAGTAAGTCGGTATGGTGATCAATCCATCTCGCACCCAAATCATTACCTTGTATATGGTTTAGTGAATCTCGCATTCTAACACTCGGTCATCCTCACAAGCATTGCAGAATTTCTCTTGTCGACGGACTAAGTTCGGATAAATCCATTGATTCTGCAAGCCAAACAAACATCTATCATTTCTTCACAACTCTCAGGTTTTGCGTAATCCTATAAGATCATCTGTTGATAAAGTCATAACTTCTTCCAGGGTTTTTCCTTCGGCAAGAGTGTGCTTGCTTCTTGGCAGGTCCGGGGGCCTGTGGGTTATGGCCCATCTCATCACTTGTAAACCTTGAACTCATCATCGGGGCATCTGATCATTATTCCAACATCCAGCTTCCTAGCATACTTAAATCCATCCAATTGTACTGTCTCCCTTCCTTCTATTAGTACCAAACTAAGAGGTGATTACTCAGACTCATCATGGAGTTACAATTGCTCCATATTACCAACATTATACCTCCTTTTTATCCAATAGTACTTCATCCCTTCATACTCTTGGGGTATTCTCACTTATTGAGATAAAACTCGTACTTATTTTGTCCGTAGTCCACTTTGTGGAATATCATTATCTTTTCCAGGGGTCAAGGGTCCTCACAGTTACTACCACCCTTAAAATGCACAAACTGATCCATAGACCATATTTCTCATATCCTCAAAAATGCTCAAAATCCTTCTTCATAGAGTAACTACTCATAAACATCCAAATCAGTACCAACGACGCTAACTTAATTTATTTTCAAATGACTACAATCCCTTGCATTTCCATTACATGCCTCAACTCAACACCTCAATAACAAAAAGAATTGTTCCCACTACTACTACTACATTTATTTTTTGACACAACTATTTAGCACAAGCTTCCTTCTCTTTGGGACAATCTCTGGCAAAGTGTCCTGCTTTATTAGAGCGGTAACATACTAATTTTGACAAGTCTCGATGTTTCCTTGTGATCACATAGCCTCCTTGGGTCCTTGGCTTCCTTTTTGGGCAACCATTGAAGTAGTACCCTGAATCTTTGCACCTAAAACAGGTGATATGACTCAGGTCCTTCCTGGAATCCAATCTATTTCTCTTCCTAGACTTTTCCGTTCCAATCAGGGCTTCTATTTCCTGTGGGTCATACTCTACTTCCTTTATTGGGAATTCTACTAGATATCCATTCAGAAAATTCTGGGAGATGTGTCCTTCTTCTCCACATGAATAGCAAGACTTGGTGCAGGGTTTAATTGGGTTTTCTTTGGGTGTGTCCTCCACCTCTTCCTTCATCACAGGTTCTTCTAAAATTTCCATGAGGGCTCCTTTCATTGCTTTTTTCTTCTGCTGGATGGTTCTTTGTACCATGGGGTAAATGTGACACTGAGTAGGGTAGTGGGTAGTTCCTTCACACAAGAAACAAGTAATCTGCCTAGTTGGGTATTCTTCAACTGTGTGACTTCCTTCACAATTAGGGCATTCATCCTTGTGTTCTTTATGGTTGTGTCCTATTTCTCCACAAAGCTTGCATGCACAGAGTTTCTTCATATCATTACCATAAGGCTTCAAATTCGGGGACACAAGACGAGACTTTAGCCAAGTCAACTTAAATTCCTCCCAAGTGGTTACTCTTGGCCATCCATTGATGGTTTGGTACATCCTCCACCAAGTAGCAGCACCTCATTCAAAGCACTGAAGAACATGCTGGGCCATATCCTTTCCGGCTATAGTGTTATTCTTCATGTGATCCTCCATGTTCTGAATCCATCGGTCCGTGTCCAATTGAGTCATCGGTCCAGATAATATGAGCTCATCTCCATTCATCCTCTATTGGGTCCAGGGGTTTTGGGGGTGAGATAAGAGAGATAGGGAGGGATACACACAATACAAACAATAGTTTTGAAAAGGCATTTTATTTTGTGGCTGTCGGAAAAACATCAAATAAAAGACATCTCACAATAGTTGCATCTAACATAAGTATAAAATAGGGGTTTGGTATTCTAAAGGTCAATAAATCTTCAAAGTCGCCAAACTCTTCAAGTCTTGTTCATGTCTCTGATGGGCTTCTTCTGATCATGCTTGTCCTTCTCAAGTTCTTTTGCCAGATCATCTCTGTTGATGCAAGTCTCTCATGACATCCTTTAATATTTCTGGAGTTATGTTTCAAAAACCTGGGTTTCAACATCCTTGGCATGAACCATGGTCCTACTGTCCTTCAGTTCCTGACGAATCTCCAGTATCTCGAGGTTTTGCTCCTCCAGCTTGGCTACTTTCAGCTTCTGGGTCCTGAGTTCTTCACGAAATGATCCCTTGTCAAATACGACTTCCTAAAGTTCCACCCTAAACTTCTTGATGTAATACTCCAGATCCTGGTGATGCACCAGCTAAGGTTAAAACTTCATCTTTTGCTGACAGGTGCTCCATCAACCTTCGACCATCCAATCCTTCCGAAGACATGCATGCTTAACTCAACATGGTGACAATAGCATAAGCAGGCGATATCATCTTGGATATCCATGTTTCTGCCCTAGTCATTGACATGAACTATCATTCCATAGTTGATATCTCCTGCCTTAGGGTTTTCTGGACAAAACTTTGAGTTTTACGCTCCATGTTCTGGTCTTTCTCTGACACACCTTGATCTGGGTATTTACAGCTTCCATAGTCTGCCAAGTTCCATAAGGTAGCCTTCCTAGGTCATACTAATCTGGAAATTCTTCAGAACCTTCAAATTCTCCTAGTTTTCGGAGTCTTCAACCATTGTAACCCCTTGTACAAAGCCAGGCGATGACCCTGAGCACCAGAGAAATGAACGAAGCGCTGGGGGGGGGGCCTACCAAGTTGCATGCATGCATGAGCATTCCAAGAGCATTGGATAAGCATTTCATGAGCATTTGCACATAGGTAGGATCGCATCCTGCATCATTCTCATCTGCATGAAGCTACAGGTTCCTACCGTGAACTTGGCTTCTACAAAGAGTTGAGAGATGGACCAGCACTACGATCCCCGCCAAGCCAAACAGATAAGTTCTACCTCTTGTCCCTAAGTGCTCTGTAAGCTGAAACTTGTGCATGAGAAAACCTCGCCACTCTTCAAAGCCTAGGTGCTCCCACCTTTGGCTCGAACGTTGCTTTGGCCTGGGTGGTCGTAGTGGCCTTTTATGAATAAGAGTTGGCGAGGGGCTGGTCCCTTTATTTTTCGCCCAGTAGACTCCAGTCCCCCGCAACAAAATAAAAGGGTACTGGCAGGATAGCCTGCCGGGGAAGACTCGTTTATTTAAACTAAAGAGGCATCCCACCTCTGCATGGACATACACATGCACGAGTTCCAGGAAAGGCTCTTCTTTTTCATTAATATGCTGATCATACAAGTACAAGCCTTATAGAACACAAACATGCACTCTAGAGATTACATTATTTGAATTAAAATTTGGCGATTGCCTACAGATTTAAGATTGAAAAATGATAAGTGCCGCGTGATGCCTTTGCCCTTGTCCATATCCTTCAGGAAGAGGTCGAGGAGGCCGGTGGTGGACCAAGCTGGGATTTGGCGCCTCCCCAGGATCAGGGTGGCACCACTCCCCAACGAGGAGGAAGAAACCGGAGGGCAACCGCGGATGGTGACACTATCCGAGAACCCGATGGAGGACACGGAATCACCGGCAAACACGACTCGTCGAAACGGTCATCCCCATTCTTGGTGCATTGTGGGTTGCCACCGCCATCCACATCACTGCCACCCGAAGGCCTTAGCATGATAGCCGCATCGGACAACATGCTCTCTGGTTTACCCCACAGAGAGCATGGTCATCCCCAACGGCCCTAACGTTAGAAACCGCTGCCTCCGAATACGTGTACGGGAGCAAGAAGCCCTCCTATATGACCAGAGAATGACGCACAGGGGGAGTCAGATCCGCGCTCGTCAGCGGTGAACCTCTCTCGAGGCTCCTCCTTAGCATCACAAAGTAACGGAGAATAGGGAGCGAATGACTACCACACCCCACACCCGATGCAGGCCTCGGCATGGTGTCGTTCACATCCCCTCCCACCAGAATCAAGGCTATGGGCAACCCGGCGACGAGTAGAGCACCGGAGTTGCCACCTCCGGTGCTATCACTGTGCCGCCTGCGTACCCTACTCAGATCCAAGAGAAGTTCTAGGCTAAAGCCTGGGGGCTGACCTCAGGCTCTTTTCTTCAACATGACCAGCAAAAAGTAGAAGACAGGGAAGAAGAGATGCGGGGATGGATGACTCCACCCTCCTTTCACCCCTCCTTTTATAGGCGAGCCGGAGAGGGGAGCCGCTCCCTCAACGGGCGACCGCCGTCCTCCTCCGCCAACCCAAGAAGACCGGGCCCTCGCCATAATGCTCTCCCGCGCCACTCGCCTCCGTTACCTACCACGCGCAATGCATGCAGCATACATGGCTGAGGATAAGGGCATGGTGGGAAGAGTGAATTAGCAGTTTCTACCCTGTGCGTTAAAGTCATTCATGGGCCATTACAAGAGTGGCCCCACCACCACTGGCTTTACACGATGCACGGGAAAACAAAAAATGGCCCGGGTCGAGATTAATGAGGAAGCAAAGAAGGCCTCAAGAGACCAACCTCTTCGGCACCCCTGCCTATGCACTTATTAGGGCCTACCCCGATGATGCTCGGCAGCGCGATTAGGGCAGGCCCGTGGGCTTCTATTGGTGCAAGAAACCATGGGTCTGTTGCCCAGACTGTGCACATGCACGGGAACAAGATTATGGCACCAAGCCATGCCAAAGTACAGGAGACTAAGATCTTCAAAGGACCAACATGCACATCAAGAGGACCACCAAGCCAGAGAAGTAAGATACCACCAGAAGAAAAGCCTCCCTTGCCGGGAAGACGAGCTTGGTGACAGCGGAGCCACCCCCGGAAGAGAACATCCAAGACGTCCCGGCAGGGCCTACCGGGACTCACAGAGCAACAACCACCTCACCAACCACTCCGCCACGACCCACGTCATCAATCAATGTGGTGTCAAGCCACAAAGTGATTAAGTGGCAGCCATTCGCCACATGGTAGCCTCTTTCTACAGAAATACCTACAGACGACACCTGTCCTGCAACGTGTCAAGCAAGCAGGCGTGAAGCTAGCAAAATAGCCCGGCAAGGCTTGCAGGGCGAGCGATGATGTGACGTTGAGCGATGCATTTAATGCACTCTGTCAGCTTGCGGAGTTAGGTATGATAGGACTGTTGGCTAAGCAAGTGTACTGCGCTCCACCACCATTCTTCCACCATCAATCCACCAAAGTAGGAGTAGGGTTTTACGCCTCGTAGCGGCCCAAATCTGGGTAAAATTGCCCGTGTGATTTTTGTCGTGCTGCCCCATGCTCCTCTGTTCTTTGTGCAACATGACATCCCCCTGCTGAACCAGCAAGGGACCCTTGTTCCCATATGTGGTCGTGCTCCCACGACATCCCGGTTGCTCCTCCTTCTGGTGCCACCCCTCATTCTCATGGTCTCTAGCAGTTGCTCTGTTATGGTCCGTGCAACGCACTACTCCGGCGGTCGCCGGACAACTATGGCTGATGCCCTACTCTGGCAGAAGGCACCTCATTCCCCCTCCCCTCCTCCCAGGCCGTGGCCTTGGGGTGATGTTGAAGGATGATCTCATCCAACAAGGTGAGGATCTCCTCTAATTTTTTGCCAAATTTTAATTCTGATCCACTATACGATGCATTGCTATGAGCTGCTCATGTTGCTGCTAAATGATGAATTGCTATGAGTTGTTGATGCTATATGATGAATTGCTATGAGCTGCTACTACTGCTAATATATGATGAGTTGATATAAGCTACTCTTGCTACTGATATATGATGAATTGCTATGAGCTGCTCCTGCTGCTGCTATATGATGAATTGCTATGAGCTATTGCTGCTATATGATGAATTGCTAGCTGCTGCTGATGTTGCTGTTGTATGATGAGTTGCTATGATCCGCTGCTACTATATGATGCTTACAGGTGGTGTTGCTATATGATAATAACTAGCCACTTGGACCACCGAATTTCGATAAATAATGGTTCTTCATTTAAATTTAGGTCATGCGTTCTTCATTTAAAGTAGGCAATGGGATCTATGGAACACATTAACCAAAGTAGATTGTGCCAAGTAGATGGTATCTTTGTATTTGCATTTTGAACAAATATTGATGGTCTGTTTTCCTATCATATTAATTACTGCACTGGGTTCAATTTGTGATGTTTGCAAGTCAAATTAATTTTCATATGGGCAGCAAAATGACAAAATATAATGGAATCTAGACTTTTCACTGATCATACAACAGATAAATTGAAAAGGCAGGCAATGAAAAGAACTGGTTGGCTTATTATCTGGAGCTTATATTCAAAGGTGCTTATTTTCTTAGGATAACTTGAAATAACTGTCCCTAAGAAAAGTGTCCAATAGAACTGACATACAAATAACACGTCACGCTGATTGCAATGCAGGCATAGTTCTTTTGCCAGATTCTCCCAGAATCTGACCCCTACCCAGATTCTCCCAGAATCGTTGAGCCCCATTTGTTTTACAATCCTATCTAGTTAGGGTCTAATTAGTTAGGATTGTAAAACAAATGGTGGTCAAAGATTCTAGGAGAAGCTAGAGAGGGGCAGATTCTCGGAGAATTCTGCAAAAGAACTGGGCCGGAGTGACCTACCATAGCACACTGTATAGGCTCACCGCTGCCTCTCCTTTTTTGTGATGTTCCATGAAATTGCCACATACATCTTGTACTTTTTCATTGTGTAACCCTATCTGCAATTTGACACGGCTAGTTTCAGATATCTCTACATGATAATACATTGCATATCCCTTGCGCATATTTAAACCACCAACTAACGATTGTGTGCGTAGCATAAACTAGCCATGACTCTGTCTACTAGACTAGCATGCACTCTAAGGGAGTCTAATGTAGTGCACTGGAATTCCTACATGCCACCTGCGATTTCGTGTAATGTACTACCTCTGTTCCTAAATTTATGTCTTTGTAGGGATGCCTGTATGGACCACATAGAGATGTATATAGATGCATTTTTGAATGTAGATTCACTCACTACAAAACAAAGACACATCCGTGACATTTTGGGCCGAACGAAATTTTTTTCTGTCATACTTATGACACTTCTATGACGATAATTGTGACAAAACCCTGTATCATCATAGATGTGGTGGGCTCCTGCTTCTATGACAAAAAATCATGACAGAAAATGGGCTTTTCGTCCTAGGCGGGCCAGAGACGCGGCTACATGACATTCTTTGGGCTGTCCATGACGGAAAAACCGTGGTAGGAGCGAGGGCGAGGAAAATTTCGAGGAGTTCCCGGTTACGGTGGGTGGTCGGGGGCCGAGCAATGCACGTTTCTCTCGTACACGTACGCGCTTGTGTGCGAGGCGTTGGGCTCTAACTGAACCCAAGCGAGGCGTTGGGCTCTAACTGAACCCGAGCAATTGCACCGCAGGCTATACGTTACTGCACCCGAGCGATCGATCAATGGCTGTTAACTGAACCCGATCGAGCGATTCCTTCGCTACTGCTGCTAACTGAAGCCGATTGATGCTGCCTCTGGAGAACAGTGAGCGTTGTGGGGGGTGGATGAATAGTGAGCAGTGGGGGTGGATGAACAGGACCCCGTGGTGTTGCCTCTGGATGAACAGAACCCCGATCGATCGAGCCAGTTGAGGCTGGATGAACAGGACCCCGTGGAGGGCTGGATGAACAGGACGACCCCGTGGAGGGCTTGATGAACAGGACGACCCCGTGGAGGGCTGGATGAACAATAGACGGTGGAGGGGTGGTTGAACAGGAGCCCATGGAGAGGGGTGGTTGAACAGTAGCCGGTGGAGTAGCGCGCGGTGGAGGCTGGATGAACAGGAGCCCGTGGATGAACAGTCGCAGGTGGAGGCTGGAGGAGGTCGATTGTGGATGAACAGTAGCCCGTGGAGGCTGGTGGAGGTCGACGGTGGAGATGAACAGTATCCTGTGGAGTCCCGTTTTGCGGTACGCCACACCCCTCAGGATGAACAGGACCCCTGTTTCGACCGTAGCGCTCCAACACAAGTCCTTTTTGTCCGTTTTGCGGTAGGCCACACCCCTCCCGATCAACAAGACCCCGTTTCGACCGTAGGAGGTCCAACACAAGTCTGTTTCCTCTATTTTGCGGTACGCCAAACCCCTCCCGATGAACAGGATCCCGTTTTAAACATTGCCGGTCGAACACAAGGCCGTTTCCTCCGTTCTGTGGTACGCCAGGCCTCGTTTCCATCGGCTGTTCCGTCCAAGCCCTCCTGATGAACACGACGATGCATTCTGTTCTGACCCAGCCGGTTGGCTCCCCATGAACATGACGACAACGTTGTTTCTCAGTTCTGACCCAGCCATGTACACGAGCCCTGACCGTACGTATGTGCGAGTAGGCGTTCGAGACCCCACCCGTATGTACGTACGTGGTCGTATTTACTTTCTTGCCCCCTGGCTGCTGTACGTACGTGTACATGCTATGTGTGTGCCTCTACTACGACACGTGCACACCTCTACATCGACCAGTATGTACGTACACGTTCGCGACCAGAATGACAACGCTACGTACACTTCGACCAGGTGGGTCCCGACTGTCAGGCACTTCCTTGCGTGCGAATATGTAGCTGGTGGGTCCCAGCAGTCAGGGGGGCGAATCGTTTTTTTTGCCCGGACCAACTTCCTGGCGTGCGAAGATGTAGCTGGTGGGTCCCAGCAGTTAGGGGGCGAATCATTTTTTTTACCCGTAGTATGGACGCACTTCCTTGCTTGCGAAGATGTAGCTGGTAGGTCCCAGCAGTTAGGGGGAAACATTTTTTCACGAAATACAGTGGCCCGTCCTGTGGGTCCCTGCTGTCAGGTGGAGGAATCATTATTTTCTGCGTAATAAGGAGGCACTTCTTTGCTGCGGCCGTGGACGCAGCTGTCAGCCTCTCCACGTATAGTTCACATCTGATGGAAGTCGTTCCTTGACCACGTTGACCACGCCGCGCTGAGAGCACCAGGGCAGTGGACGACGGCGAGGCCTAGGAAGGGGACGACGGGGAGCCGGGGAAGTGCGGCAGTGGAAGCCCGCGCGTAGAGGATTATGAGGGTTCACTGGTTCGGCTGCGGTGTGAGGCTGCCGTCACCGCAGGGCTTGGCCAGCAGTGGGAATAGTAGGGGCGGCGAGGCCTCCACGGCAGCACAGCCGGCCACGGGAGGCTGGAGCATGCGGTACGACCGGCGCTGCTTTCGGCGGTTGGAGCAAGAAGACCAGAGGTTGAAGAAGCACTATGGCCGTTGGATGGACATCGTACGGTCACTGGAGCTAGAATCATTCATATTGACTAAGTTGACAAAGCCCTCCGTCCCTGTCAACTTAGTAGGCCCACAAGTCAGCCTCCCACCAAGGAGGGTCCCAGCTAACAGGGGGAGTATTCATTTTTTTTGTGCATAATAAGGAGGCACTTCCGGTGGGTCCGAACTGACAGAGGAGGGAACGTTTTTTTTTTGCAAAATACGGTGGCCCGTCCAGTGAGTACCAGCAGTTAGGGGAAACATTTTTTTCGTGAAATATGGTGGCCCGTCCGGTGGGTCCCTGCTGTCAGGTGGAGGAATAATTATTTTGCTCGTAATAAGGAGGCACTTCCTTGTGGCTGTCGTGGACCCAGCTGTCAGCCTCTCCACGTATAGTACTCTTCCAATGGAAGTCGGTCGTTGAACACATTGACCACGCCGCGCCGAGAGCACCACGACGGTGGATGACGGCGAGGCCTAGGAAGGGGACGATGCGGAGTCAGGGAAGACGCGGCAGTGGATTTCCACGCAGAGAGGAGTACGATGGTTCACTAGTTCAACTGCAGTGTGAGGCTGCCATCACCGCAGAATAACGGGGGGTGTGGGTGAGTGGAGGGATGGCCTGGCCAGCGGTGGGAGTGGTATGGGGGCGGTGAGGCCTCCACGGCAGCACAGCCGGCCACAGGAGGCAGGAGCAGGCGGCACGACCGGCGCTGCTTTGGACGGCTGGAGCAAGAAGACCAGAGGTTGAAGAAGCAATACGGCCGTTGGATGGACATCGTACGGTCACTGAAGCTAGAATCGTTTATATTGACTAAGTTGACATAGCCCTTGGTACGTGCCAACTTAGTAGGCCCACAGGTCAGCCTCCCAAATGGTGCACCCCAGATGTCAGGGGGAGGAATCTTTTTTTAGGCAGCCGAAGCTAGAATATCCGAGATTGAAGAAGAAGCATGACATTCGTTGGATAGACATCCAACGGCCACTGCTGCTAGAACCGTGTGTTGACTATAATAAGTTGACAAAGCCTTGCATATGCTTCAACTTATTTTTTTAGGGGACGCGTCAACTTAGTAGACCCACAAGTGTGTGGCAGAGAACTTGATGAGGACATGACTACCTTGGATATGATCAAAAATATTGCATATATGCATATTTGTCAGGTGATTTCTAGTGCAAACTATTCAATAATCTATTTATGTTATCCAGAACAAAAATACTTCACACACTTTTGTATTTTGTCTAATTGCAGGTGTATGGGACATTTGTACAATCCACATATGAAGATAAGGAAGAAAGAGATGTTTATTTGCTGTCCAAAAAGTTCTCTCACGTCACTTTTGGCCCAAGAGAAGATAGAGTCCAAGTCTCTCACGTTCTGGATTCAGATTCGGACTGCACAGACGTACCTGACTCAAAACGCACACAAGTTTTTCATACGGACTCCGAATTGGGTGATTCTTTTTTTGTTGGAAACTAGATTTCGTGAACCTTCCAACCCAATTGGAATCACCTTCAAATTCGTCCGGAGCGTTGAGTTGTGGACGAAACAATCTGATGCTGCAGCAGAATCCGAGTCAAACTACAAGTCCAAAGGTGTTACATCACCTCCACTTGGGCCCATTGGCCTTGTACGACCTAGATTTAGTTTTAGGCTGCCTTGGGACGTCCTCCCACCTCCTTGGCCGCCACCCCTTGCTCCTATATAAGTAGATCCATCTATTAGCTTTTCCTTGGGATTTGTTTAGTTACAAGTTAGCCATTGCAACTTCGTGTACTTCGTTTGTGTCCAACGACCAGACCAAGACCGCTTACGGATCCCCACCTTTATCAATACTTCATATATACTCGCAATATTCAGATTGCTTTTATCATATTCTTGCTTGTTCTTCGATTGCTTGCAGGAATAGACCTTTGTGGTCAGGTTGATTGTGCTCCGGCGTGGTCAATAACCTCTCAGAGTTGGTTTAGCGATTGCTAAGGCGCAACGTCATGCACGTTTGTAGTCGGATCGTCAAAGTCATCTTCACCAAATCGATAGTTATCATCTCATCGAAAGATCAGGACACCCTTTGCCTCTATCAAGTGGTATCAGTTTTTAGGTTGCTCGGTGAGATTTTACAGTTTTTCATAGTTTAGATCGCATCTGTCATTCATACCTACAGTCCATGATAAAGCCACAAAAAAAAGTTAGATCTGTTCATCCTTTATCCAAGCCAGTCTGAGCCTTTGCAATTTTCTATTCATTGCTTGCATAGTTGAATTATCGGTTGCATCGTCGTGTCAGTTGCTGGTCTTAGTGTCTAGTTCCTTAAGAGTTTCGAGTTCTGTTCACATTAGTCACGCCGCCGCTGCATCATTATCTCTTCTGCTGTCCACCACCCATCCATCAATTTCCACCACGTGCTACCCACCATTCATTGTCATAATAATAGTTGAGATCGTTCACATCTTCGCTTGATCCAATCTGCGTCTTATCTAGTTTGTTTTGGAAAGAGGGAGAAAAAAAGAGAGAAAAAACGAGAAAAAAAAAGAGAAAAAAAGTCGGAGAAAAAAAGGAGAAAAAAATCAAAAAAATCGGCACAAACTTTTTCAGAGGAAAGTTGGAGACAAAGTTGTTGTATATCCTGCTTGGCAGTTGTTTTTCATCATTATCTTCACTGCCGTTGTGATCTTCACTTATATCTTGCTGTCAAGAGCTACTTAGTATCCTTCATTGATGCTAGTTGTGCTACGCCGTGACCTCATTAGTGTTCTAGGCTCGCGTCTCTAGTCCGGTCTAGCCTAGGACCAGCACAGTACCGTCGTTGAGCGTTTATTCAACATTGCATCTTTGAATTGATTATTGCTAATCTTTTGCTACCATATATAGCCAACCCAGCTCCACATATTTCTACACCGTGTATACGTACGCTCCCCTGGCAATCGCTTTACTCAATATTCGGAGTTACTTGACACCGCTGGTTGCCGATCACCGCCTGCTGCATGGTAAGAACTTGTAAGACATTGATATTTGCTTTACTGTGAGCGTTTTACCACCACATCCTAGTAGTTATAGGAACATTATTTTTTGGTTTTGTTTCTTGTTCTACTAATCATGACAAGATCCAGAGTCAATTCATGGGCTTTGTCGATCGCGGGAGACGTGCCACCACCTTTGCAAATACCACAACCGTCACGAGAGGTGCACAAACATCCAAATGCACATGATCAGGTTAATGTATCTATACCACCATTTAATGGCCGTTTTAAACCTGCTTTATATATTGAATGGGAGTTCGACATAAAAAATATATTTGCTTCCCATAATTTCGATGAACATAAAAAGGTTAAGGTTGCGGTTGGTTCTTTCACTGGTTATGCTTTGGTTTGGTGGAGTAAATATTGTCGGTTACACCCTGATTATATACCTACTACTTGGGATGATTTGAAACTTGCCATGCGACATACTTTCGTCCCTGCTTATTATACTCGTGACATGATTAAGAAGTTGCAACACTTAAAACAAGGTAGTGAAACTGTAACAAAATATTATGATGATTTACAAACTACCTTGTTGCATTCCTCTTTAGAAGAAAGTGAAGATGATTTTATGGATAGATTTTGGGGAGGATTAAACCGTGATATTCAAGAGATACTAATTCATGAAGAGTGTTATCCTATGGACCATTTGTTTCATCTTGCTTGCAAAGCTGAACAGGAAATAAAACGACGTGTTGGCCACGAGGAGAACAAGCGCACGGTGCACATTCCAAGAGTTGATATGATTGTTCCTTCAACTACTAGGCATACTATGACAACCACATCCGTTGTTGTCAGGACTACATCACCTCCATCATGTGACACATCGCCCCCGAGAGTGGCTACATCATCTGAGTTGATCATAAGAGGTAATGACAAAGGTACTGATCTTCCATCTCTACATGAGAATGATGAATGCCTTGTCAATTTGAATGCACCATCTGATGAGCTACCCACTACTTTGATCACACCACCTATTTTAGAGGACTACGTTGATAATTTGACTTTGCCATGTGATCAAACAACTGAAATACCAACAATTTTGAGTGCACCCATTGAATTAACTATTGATGCAAAAGAACCAATGTTTAATCATTTTGATATGACCTCTAATCTTGGTGATGATTCTGTGTTGAATGACTTATTGCATGTTTGCTTATTTAAGCATGTTGTAGCATGTAAATTTGATGCAAGTAAGGTTTATTCACCAATGTTGGGATGGTTTAATGATGAACATTGTCAATCTTTTGAAATGAATAAGAGCTTCACTTATATGTGCAAACTGAGTTGCAATATTTTCATGCCTTCTACTTCTTGTGCTAATTTTTTGGCTTTAGATTTTATGAACTATGCAAGTTACTCATCTATTCATGTGTCATATATGCAAAAATCAAGGGAAGTAAATATGAATGACATATACATATACAACATGTACACCTTGTCTCTTTTGTTAGCCACATTTCAGATTAAGCAACGCCGAGGACGGCTTTATTTTCAAGAAGGGGAGGATGATGAGGACATGACTACCTTGGATATGACCAAAAATATTGCATATATGCATATTTGTCAGGTGATTTCTAGTGCAAACTATTCAATAATCTATTTATGTTATCCAGAACAAAAATACTTCACACACTTTTGTATTTTGTCTAATTGCAGGTGTATGGGACATTTGTACAATCCACATATGAAGATAAGGAAGAAAGAGATGTTTATTTGCTGTCCAAAAAGTTCTCTCACGTCACTTTTGGCCCAAGAGAAGATAGAGTCCAAGTCTCTCACGTTCTGGATTCAGATTCGGACTGCACAGACGTACCTGACTCAAAACGCACACAAGTTTTTCATACGGACTCCGAATTGGGTGATTCTTTTTTTGTTGGAAACTAGATTTCGTGCACTTTCCAAACCAATTGGAATCACCTTCAAATTCGTCCGGAGCGTTGAGTTGTGGACGAAACAATCTGATGCTGCAGCAGAATCCGAGTCAAACTACAAGTCCAAAGGTGTTACATCACCTCCACTTGGGCCCATTGGCCTTGTACGACCTAGATTTAGTTTTAGGCTGCCTTGGGACGTCCTCCCACCTCCTTGGCCGCCACCCCTTGCTCCTATATAAGTAGATCCATCTATTAGCTTTTCCTTGGGATTTGTTTAGTTAAAAGTTAGCCATTGCAACTTCGTGTACTTCGTTTGTGTCCAACGACCAGACCAAGACCGCTTACGGATCCCCACCTTTATCAATACTTCATATATACTCGCAATATTCAGATTGCTTTTATCATATTCTTGCTTGTTCTTCGATTGCTTGCAGGAATAGACCTTTGTAGTCAGGTTGATTGTGCTCCGGCGTGGTCAACAACCTCTCAGAGTTGGTTTAGCGATTGCTAAGGCGCAACGTCGTGCACGTTTGTAGTCGGATCGTCAAAGTCATCTTCACCAAATCGATAGTTATCATCTCATCGAAAGATCAGGACACCCTTTGCCTCTATCAGAACTTATAGCCCATTTGCAATTTGTAAGAATGTACAGCCCATTTTTGAATTCTAATGGAATTTACTACAACCCATTTACAGTTTTTAAAAGTACAACCCATTTTTTAGCTAGGACAACGATTAATAATTTCAACCAACCGTTCAAGACAGAATTCAATAAAATTTCCCACATTTTGATGGGATCCAAAATGTTTTTATCCCAAAATTTCTAGTCAAATTAAATATAAATTTGTATTACGTAAAAATCCAACGAAACATTGCGTGCGCAACAATTGAAATTAAGATTTCCAAAATCCTTAAATAATATTTTATAAACTAATTTTGTGTTTGGTGCATTTTTTATAGTTACTGCCCAGTTTTTATAATTACATCCCATTTATTTTTTTTAAAGCCCATTTTCCTGTTAAGCCTAATGCATCCCTCCTAGAAAATATTTGCAGCCCAGTGGGGTGGAGAATAACAAGTTGACCTTGCCTGGGTATTCCTCAAAAAAACGTATAGCTGGGCTAGCCATTTTCATCTTGAAAAAATTAATATCTGGGTTGGATATTTGGCCTGGGCTACACAGGCCACAGCCCGCCCAGTTAATACCCTGCTCTCCTCTGAACAACAATGAAATCATCGCCAAGAAAAACTCTGCAGTGCTCACGCCTCAAAAAGACAAATACTGCTCGAGCTGCTTGGTCCCAGCTGTCGGCCGCACCTTGTGCAATTCTCTCGTTTATATTGACTACATAGGTTGACAATGGTATGCGACCGTGATGTCAGGAAACCAGGAGGAAGCAAAAAAATATAGTTGTACATAATAAGGAGGCACTTGCGTACGTACAGCTATGGCCCTAGTGGGTCCCTACTGTCATCCAGTCAAAATAAAGTCATCTCCTGAATCCTCATCTTCGTTGACGATGTTAACAATGCTCGGCGCCACGGCGAGCGCAACAACTCGAAGGACGACGGAGAGGGCCTCGCGGGACCTACGGATGGTCTGATATAGCACCTGCTGCTCATTCAGGAAGCCAGGATCATCGGACACCTATGAGCACCTTCGAGAGACTGAGACGGCATGAAACGGTAAGGCCGCGCTTGGGAGCTCTGGTTTATTTCACACATGTATTAACATACAAGTGTAATTTACTCGTCATCGGAAACAACGCATAAAATACAGGCGTGAAATCGAGGACCCAAGGTCTGTAAGTAAAACCGGCGGGTTATGCGTGTAATTTGAGAGACCAGTGTATATTTTACTAGTCGAAATAGACCAACCAAGCGCTTCGCCCGAGACCATCTGATTTTATTTACAAGCGTCAGTTTTACAAGCGGTTTTGGTTGGAAAACGACGATCCAATCACGGCCTAAGATGATGAGTTGGTCAGAAGATCATATGGTTTCACGTCTAACCTACCCGACTTGTCGTATAGGCTATGAATGAAACATAATACGATGAACTTCTTAAGCACGGAAACAACAGAAGAGGATGATCTTCTTAACAAGCAAATCACTGGCATTAGATCGACATGCAAAACAATACGAAGCATTATTCTCAGGAGGCACGGTGAACAGCTCATGATGCCGCATGCCACAACATTCCAAGCTCAACTTTGCAATCAAACACAAGGCATGGCATTACATAGACAATATTCAGAACAAACTCTTAACACAGGAATATCTCAGCAGAGTAACTATTTACTTCTAAACTGAACACATGAATAGGAAAAAACGATCGACGCTGCTCACAACAAAGGGCGTCCCACTCAAAAATATCAAAAGCATGTCTTCTGGCAACATCAATGAGCAAATTTTGACAAAGTTTTCCAATTCTAATATATTAAACTAACGTCTTCTTGCTAACATCAATGATTAAACTTTGACAAGCTTTTCCCATTCAAAATATGTAATGCCTATGATCATGGAGTCCTGTCGTGGCTTCTTGTACTTGTTTGGGAACTTTTTGCCCAGTGCACTCCACGTGTTGTAGAGTTGCCTATGCTCTCTGTAGACTAGTCATGTCACCAGCGTCTACTAATACTCTGTAAAGCTTCTTGGTCATTCCATCTGTAATGTAGCGCAAACAGTGACTGCTTCTTTCTGCAAAGTGGAACGACCAACTGGACCCAGTAATGTAGCAGTTTGCCTTGGACACATTGGCTCCTTTTGTGCAGTTCAACTAAAATCAAAGTCGGAATAAAACCGAGCTTTAATTTTGATAGCCCTGTAAGCAACAATAGGTATAAGGGAAACAATTGCTGAGAAATAACGGTTGATTACTTGTACTCCTAAAAGAAAAGCATCTACTGATCTACCTTATCTTAATGGGAAACAAAGCAGGAGAGTAGCAATTCTCCATCAGTGTGATTCATCATATTGACTGAGACATTATCTTAACAATGCCTTGTTTCAACATGTATAAAAAACGACAAAGCAGAAAAGTACCGTTCCTAAAACAGTGCGACTGATTCATTTTAACAGAGACAATATCTTAACAATACCTTGGTTAAACATGTAGAAAGAACTACAAAGACGGATAGTACCATTCCTAAAACAATGCGACCGATTCATTTTAACAGAGGCAAAAAAGGAATTAATTACTGGCCAATAAAGGAGGATGAAACATGCGGCCTGATACGTCTCCAACGTATCTATAATTTTTTATTGTTCCATGCTATTATATTACCCCTTTTGGATGTTTATGGGCTTTATTTTACACATTTATATCATTTTTGGGACTAACCTACTAACCGGAGGCCCAGCCCGTATTGCTGTTTTTTTTGGCCTATTTCAGTATTTCAAAGAAAAGGAATATCAAACGGAGTCCAAACGGAATGAAACCTTCGGGGGCGTGATTTTTGGAATGTACGTGATCCAGAGGACTTGGAGTGCAAGTCAAGAAGCAGCCGAGGTGACCACAAGACAGGAGGGCGCGCCCACACCCTCTGGGCGCGCCCCCCTATCTTGTGGGCCCCTCGGGCGGCCACCGACGTACTTCTTCCTCCTATATAAGCCTACGTACCCCGAAAACATGCAGGGAGCCAACAAAACACAATTTCCACCACCGTAACCTTCTGTATCCGCGAGATCCCATCTTGGAGCCTTCGTCGGTGCTCCGCCGGAGGGGGAATCGACCATGGAGGGCTTCTACATCAACACCATAGCCCCTCCGATGAGTTGTGAGTATTTTATCATAGACCTTCGGGTCCATAGTTATTAGCTAGATGGCTTCTTCTCTCTTTTTGGATCTCAATACAATGTTCTCCCCCTCTCTCGTGGAGATCTATTCGATGTAAACTCTTTTTCCGGTGTGTTTGTCGAGATCCGATGAATTGCGGGTTTATGATCAAGTTTATCTATGAGAAATATTTGAATATCCTCTGATTTGTTTTATGTATGATTGAGTTATCTTTGCAAGTCTCTTCGAATTATCAGTTTGGTTTGGCCTACTAGATTGATCTTTCTTGCCATGGGAGAAGTTCTTAGCTTTGGGTTCAATCTTGCGGTGTCCTTACCCAGTGACAGAAAGGGTTGCAAGGCACGTATTGTATTGTTGCCATCGAGGATATAAAGATGGGGTTTATATCATATTGCTTGAGTTTATCCCTCTACATCATGTCATCTTGCTTAATGCGTTACTCTGTTCTTTATGAACTTAATACTCTAGATCCAGGCAGGAGTCGGTCGATGTGTGGAGTAATAGTAGTAGATGCAGGCAGGAGTCGGTCTACTTGTTGCCGACGTGATGCCTATATACATGATCATGCCTAGATAATCTCATAATTATTCGCTTTTCTATCAATTGCTCGACAGTAATTTGTTCACCCACCGTAATACCTATACTATCTTGAGAGAAGCCTCTAGAGAAGCCTATGTCCCCCGGGTCTATCCTTTATCATACAAGCTTTCAATCTACTTTTATTTGCATCTTTACTTTTTTGCATCTATATTATAAAATACCAAAAATATATTTATCTTATCATACTATCTCTATCAGATCTCACTTTTGCAAGTGACCATGAAGGGATTGACAAACCCCTTTATTGCGTTGGTTGTGAGCTCTTTGTTTGTTTGTGTAGGTGCGTGGGACTTTTGAGGAGCCTCCTACTGGATTGATACCTTGGTTCTCACAAACTTAGGGAAATACTTACGCTACTATTGTTGCATCACCCTTTCCTCTTCAAGGAAAACCAACGCAAGCTCAAGACGTAGCAAGAAGGATTTCTGGCGCCGTTGCCGGGGAGGTCTTCGCTCAAGTCAAGACATACCAAGTACCCATCACAAACCCATCTCCCTCGCATTTACATTATTTGCCATTTGCCTCTCATTTTCCTCTCCCCCACTTCACCCTTGTCATTTTATTTGCCCTCTCTTTCCCTATCTATCTATCTATCTCTCTCTCTCTCTCTCTCTCTCTCTCTCTCTCTCTCTCTCTCTCTCTCTCTCTTTCGCTCGCCTTTTTTCCATTTGCTCATGTGTTAGATTGTTTACCTTGTCGTTATGGCTAGTCCTCCTATCCTTATTATTACCCCCGAACATGAAATTCTCAATTTTAAGCAAAGGGAGGGAGAAAATTTAAAAGATGCTTGGCATAGAATTTGCAATGCTCAAAATAGATCTACTAGGAAGCTTTCTACTTCCATTCTTCTTCGCAATTTTTATGTAGGCATTACTCCTTGGAGTAGATGTGTTCTTGATACTGTTGCCGGAGGTGATTTCTTGAGTAGCCATACGTTTGATGCTTACAATGCTATGTTAGATTTGTTTGGCTCACCACCTCTTTTGGTTAATGGAACTATTTTAACTTTAGGACATGTTGTGCACCGACTTGAGATTATTGAAAATAAAATTTCCACTGTTGAGTTGATTGAAAATTTGGATACAAAGATTCATAATCACATTACCCAATATGGATCTAGGGTTGGAGTTACTTTGAAAAATCTTAAAGAGAAAGAACCTATAGTTAATGAAAAAATAGATCTAGATTCTGCAAGAATCGATGAACTTGAGGATATCATTACCAACTTAGGTTCCGCGTTTTCTTCCATGAAAAACACTCCAAAATCCCCTACCAAGACTGCCAAGTTTATCTATGTTCCTAAAAATAAGGGTGAATCTTCTAGTAAAGGAGACGCGGATCTCAAATCCATAAGTGTTCATCCCAATTGTCTCTCTATCGTTAAGGAACCTTTTGCTACAAACGAATTTCTTGAATTTTTGCCTAAAGGTTTAGTCATTGCTAAAAAGGGAGAAACCCCTAAAAAATATAGGTGCTCTATTCAGGAGTTGAGTGCCAAAGATGGCACTACTTAGACCTATCTTCGCTTTTATGCCTAGCTAGGGGCGTTAAACAATAGCGCTAGTTGGGAGGCAACCCAATTTTATTTGTGTTTTTTGTTTTTGTTCCTGTTTAGTAATAAATTTTGCATCTACCTTCTGTTTAGATGTGTTTTTATCTTTTAGTTAGTGTTTGTGCCAAGTAGAACCTATAGGATAACCTATGATGATAGTTAATTTGATTCTGCTGAAAAACAGAAACTTTGCACACATGAAATTAGTTTTGTTAAATCATAGAAACGTGATTTTGCGTTGATTCTTTTTGCTGCTGATCAATAGACAAATTTTCCAGTACTCCCTATTTTGGTAGGATTTTTAGAGTTACAGAAGTTTGCGTTAGTTACAGATTGCTACAGATTGCTCTGTTTTTGACAGATTCTGTTTTTCGTGTGTTGTTTGCTTATTTTGATGCATCTATGGCTAGTAAAATAGTTTATAAACCATAGAGGATTTGGAATACAGTAGGTTTAACACCAAAATAAATAAAGAATGAGTTCATTACAGTACCTTATATGGTGGTTTTTTTTCTTTCACTAACAGAGCTTATAAGATTTCCTGTTGAGTTTTGTGTTGTGAAGTTTTCAAGTTTTGGGTAAAGCTTTTATGGACTATGGAATAAGGAGTGGCAAGAGCCTAAGCTTGGGGATACCCATGGCACCCCAATATATTCAAGAATAGCCAAAAGCCTAAGCTTGGGGATGCCACGGAAAGGCATCCCCTCTTTCATCTTCGTTCATTGGTGGGCATCCCCTCTTTCGTCTTCGTTCATTGGTAACTTTACTTGGAGCTATATTTTTATTCGCCACATGATATGTGTTTTTCTTGGAGCGTCGTGTATTATATTAGTCTTTGCTTTTTAGTTTACCACAATCATCCTTTCTGTACACACCTTTTGGGAGAAGCCTACTTGATTAGAATTTGCTAGAATATCTATGTGCTTCACTTATATCTTTTGAGCTTGATAGTTTTTGCTCTAGTGCTTCACTTATATCTTTTAGAGCACGGCGGTGGCTTAATTTTGAAGAAATTGCTAGTCTCTCATGCTTCACTTATATTATTTTGAGAGTCTTTTAGAACAGCATGGTATTTGCCATGGTTACAAATTTGCTCCTAGAATGATGAGCATCCAAGTTGGGTATAATAAAAACTATCATAGGAAGTGAATTGGATGCTATGATCAATTTGATGCTTGATAATTGTTTTCAGATATAAAGGTTGTAATGTTAGGGTCATGCTAGTGGTTAATTATGAAATTGAGAAATACTTTTGTTGAAGTTGGCAAGTCCTGTAGCATGCACGTATGGTAATAGTTATGTGACAAATTTGTTGCATGAGGTGCTCTTTTGATTGTCTTCCTTATGAGTGGCAGTCGGGGACGAGCGATGGTCTTTTCCTACAAATCTATCCCTCTTGGGGCATGCGTAGTAGTACTTTGCTTCGAGGGCTAAGTAGACTTTTGCAATAAGTATATGAGTTATTTATGACTAATGTGAGTCCATGGATATAAGCACACTCATCCTCCCACTTTGCTAGCCTCTATTACCGCACAACTTTCACCGGTATCATGAACCCATTATTTATCTTCCTCAAAACAGCCACCATACCTACCTATTATGGCATTTCCATAGCCATTCCGAGATATATTGTCATGCAACTTTCCACTGTTCCGTTTATTATGACATGCTTCATTATTGTCATATTGCTCATTACATGATCATGTAGTTGACAACGTATTTGTGGCAAGACCACCTTCATAATTTTCATACATGTCGCTCTTGATTCATTGCATATCCCGGTAAACCGCCGGAGGCATTCATATAGAGTCATATCTTTTTCTAGCTTTGAGTTCTAATTCTTGAGTTGTAAATCAATAAAAGTGTGATGACCTTCATTATTAGAGCATTATCTCAGTGAGGAAAGGATGATGAAGACTATGATTCCCCCACAAGTCGGGACGAGACTTCGGACATTACAAAAAAAAAGAGAAAGGCCAAAAAGAAAAAAAAGAAAGGCCAAAGAAAAAAAGAAAAAAAAGAAAAAGAAAAAAATAAATAAAATGAGAGAAAAAGAGAGAAGGGACAATGCTACTATCTCCTTTTCCACACTTGTGCTTCAAAGTAGCACCATGATCTTCATGATAGAGAGTCTCCTATGTTGTCACTTTCATATACTAAGTGTGAATTTTTCATTATAGAACTTGGCTTGTATATTCCAATGATGGGCTTCCTCAAAATTCCCTAGGTCTTCGTGAGCAAGCGAGTTGGATGCACACCCACTTAGTTTCTTTTGTTGAGCTTTCATATATTTATAGCTCTAGTGCATCCGTTGCATGGCAATCCCTACTCACTCACATTGATATCTATTTATGGGCATCTCCATAGCCCGTTGATATGCCTAGTTGATGTGAGACTATCTTCTCCCTCTTTTTGTCCTCACAACCACCACCTTATACCACCTTAGTGCTATGTCCATGGCTTGCGCTCATGTATTGCGTAAGAGTTGAAAAAAAGCTGAAGTGCGTTAAAAAGTATGAAACAATTGCTCGGCTCGTCATCAGGGTTGTGCATGATGGGAGTATTTGTTAGTATGCTTTGAAGCATTATTATTTTTATGTTTTATAAGCTTTTATCCTGAATCATTTGGATCTGAACATTCATGCCACAATAAAGAAAATTACATTGAGAATTATGCTAGGTAGCATTCCACATCAAAAAATCTGTTTTTATCATTTACCTACTCGAGGACGAGCAGGAATTAAGCTTGGGGATGCTTGATACATCTCCAATGTATCTATAATTTCTGATTGTTCCATGCTATTATATTACCCCTTTTGGATGTTTATGGGCTTTATTTTACACATTTATATCATTTTTGGGACTAACCTACTAACCGGAGGCCCAGCCCGTATTGCTGTTTTTTTGTCTATTTCAGTATTTCGAAGAAAAGGAATATCAAACGGAGTCCAAACGGAATGAAACCTTCGGGAGCATGATTTTTGGAACGAACGTGATCCAGAGGACATGGAGTGCAAGTCAAGAAGCAGCCGAGGCGGCCACGAGACAGGAGGGCGCGCCCACCCCCTCTAGGCGCGGCCTCTATCTTGTGGGCCCCTCGGGCGGCCACCGACGTACTTCTTCCTCCTATATAAGCCTATGTACCCCGAAAACATCCAGGGAGCCACGAAACACAATTTCCACCACTGTAACCTTCTGTATCCACGAGATCCCATCTTGGAGCCTTCGCCGACGCTCCGCCAGAGGGGGAATCAACCATGGAGGGCTTCTACATCAACACCATAGCCCCTCCGATGAGTTGTGAGTAGTTTATCACAGACCTTCGGGTCCATAGTTTTTAGCTAGATGGCTTCTTATCTCTTTTTGGATCTCAATACAATGTTCTCCCCCTCTCTTGTGGAGATCTATTCGATGTAAACTCTTTTTGCGGTGTGTTTGTCGAGATCCGATGAATTGTGGGTTTATGATCAAGTTTATCTATGAGAAATATTTGAATCTCCTTTGAATTATTTTATGTATGATTGAGTTATCTTTGCAAGTCTCTTCGAATTATCAGTTTGGTTTGGCCTACTAGATTGATCTTTCTTGCCATGGGAGAAGTTCTTAGCTTTGGGTTCAATCTTGCGGTGTCCTTACCTAGTGACAGAAAGGGTTGCAAGGCACGTATTGTATTGTTGCCATCGAGGATAAAAAGATGGGGTTTATATCATATTGCTTGAGTTTATCCCTCTACATCATGTCATCTTGCTTAATGCGTTACTCTGTTCTTTATGAACTTAATACTCTAGATCCAGGCAGGAGTCGGTCGATGTGTGGAGTAATAGTAGTAGATGCAGGCAGGAGTCGGTCTACTTGTTGCGGACGTGATGCCTATATACATGATAATGCCTAGATAATCTCATAATTATTCGCTTTTCTATCAATTGCTCGACAGTAATTTGTTCACCCACCGTAATACTTATGCTATGTTGAGAGAAGCCTCTAGTGAAACCTATGGCCCCCGGGTCTATCTTTATCATATAAGCTTTCAATCTACTTTTATTTGCATCTTTACCTTTTTCATCTATATTATAAAATACCAAAAATATATTTATCTTATCATACTATCTTTATCAGATCTCACTTTCGCAAGTGGCCCTGAAGTGATTGACCACCCCTTTATTGCGTTGGTTGCGAGTTCTTTGTTTGTTTGTGTAGGTGTGTGGGACTTTTGAGGAGCCTCCTACTGGATTGATACCTTGGTTCTCAAAAACTGAGGGAAATACTTACGCTACTATTGATGCATCACCCTTTCCTCTTCAAGGAAAACAACGCAAGCTCAGACGTAGCACGGCCACAAAAATGGTAATCCTGCCAATCCCTAACAAGTGTTGCAGTTTTGAACTAGGATTCAGTACTTAATTAATTCAGAGAGTGGCATTGCTTAATTTTATCAGCGGCATTAGATTAACAAAAAGCATAAACAGTTCCAGGGGAGAGTGGGCGCAACAACAGCATGTGCTTCCATCTACTTATAAAGGGGGTGATGCAGAGTTTTGTTGTAACAAAGAAACAAGCATCATGTCTGGGTTGGAACAATTTTTGCTCACTTAATGGTAAAAGACAACAGTTCAATAGCTTCAAGTCAACATTTATCCAAAACAGTAGCAATACAAGTAGCACAACATCTCAAAGCACACTGTAGCATCATGTGGATCAAAGTCGGTACTGACCTTTCTTGACCAAAATTTGAAATAGCTCGAGAGGAAGACTGGACACATATCCCAACACATATATGAATCTCGATCTCCTTTTGTGTAGTTCCACCAAAATTAAGCAAAGTCGCCAGTGTGACATTCAAGTTGAACTGCGGAAAACACTCTTAAAGCATAAGTGTTTCGCATAGCGAAGCAAAATGTCGCAATAGCAACAAGTTGAATAGATATCCCTGTTTAAACAGAGGCAAAAAAAGGAATCAATTATTGGCTAATAAACGAGGATTAAACATGCGGCCACAAAAATGGTAATCCCGCCAATCCCTAACAAGTGTCGCAGTTTTGAAATAAGATTTCGTAGTTAATTCTGAGAGTGGCATTGCTTAATTTTTCCAGCGGCATTAGATTAACGAAAAGCATAAACAGTTCCAGGGGAGAGTGGGCGCAACAACACCATGTGCTTCCATCTATTATAAAGGGGGTGATGCAGAATTTGTTGTAACTAAGCAACAAGCATCATGTCTGGGTCGGTACCATTTTTGTTCACTACTTAATGGGAAAAGAGAGCAATACAATAGCTTTAGTTCAACATTTATTTAAAACAGTACCAATAAAAGTAGCACAACATCTCAAAACACACTGCACGATCATGTGGATGAAGGCAAGTACCAACCTGTCATGACGCACACAAGATCACCTACGAATCTACCAACATGAATAGGAAATCCAATCTTGTTTTGTGCAGTTGCACTGAAATCAAGCGAAGTGTTTCGCGTAGCGAAGCAAAATGTCACAATAGCAAGAAGTCGAATAGATACCCCTGTTTTAATAGAGGCAAAAAAGGAAACAATTACTTGCCGATAAAGGAGGATGAAACAAACGGTGACAGAAAGAAGCATCTAACTTATCTTGATGGAAACAAAGTAGGATAGTTGCATTTCTAAAACGGTTGCATTGATTCATATTAACAGAGACATTCTCTTAAAATAACATTCGTTAAAAAATGCAATTTACTTTTAACAGTGGCATTGTTTCAATTTTCCGGCGGCATTCTTAGATTAACAACAACAAAATAGTTGTATGGGACATGCCAGCACCATGTGCGTCCACACGTGTAAATGGGTGATGCAGAGTATGTAGCCAAGCAGCATATCTGCGTTGGTCCCATATTTGTTCTCTTTGAACATTTTTCCTATGTGAGGGCAGCAAATCTAGTCCTGCACAAACTACCGACCCCCAGTTTCTTTCCCTTTTCAACAAAGAGATCGGTTCCTTACAGATGTGTGTACTGGGTTACCCCCTTTTCCCCTTTTCGACCAACAAAGCGGCTGGATATCCAGTCTATAATACTTTCCGTCCCTGCTTTCCTCATTGAACCACGTCCTAGATTCGTGCTCCACCCCACCGCACCCTTCTTTCCTTTTTGAACCAAGACCTAGATTTGACTACAGATCGAAAAAGATCCACATGCAGCTAGAGCAATGACGGTTTCAAAGAAACTTATACCTTAGGGTCATCGGGATGTGGCAAGGTGGGACGCCGGATCTGCCCACACTATGTACGACGGCGAGGAAGAAGGGGTCGGTGGCCCTCCCGCACAGGCGTTGGGTGAAAGAGAACAACGCAGCCGGCAGCGGATTGCATCCCTCGCCGAAGGCGATAGAGTGAACGCTGCACCTCCGGATGCCTCCTTCACCAGCTGTGAGGGGGGAGAGAGAGACAAGAGGCCAACGCAGTCTTGTTTAGATCTGGTGAAGAGAGGGTGAGAGACTGTGAATATAGCAAACCCTAGCAAAGGAACGCTAAGCCTCCAACGTGTATATATATATATATATATATATATATATATATATATATATATATATATATATATATATATATATATATATATATATGTAGTGCGGCGAGAGTGTGGAGAGTGCAAACCCTAGCGAACAAGCGTTGAGGCTCTAGCTTATATATATACTACTGTAGTACGGACTGAGCTCCGGTGCCTTAACTGCACCTGCTTTTGGCTCTATGACAGGTGAGCCAGCCACATTTTGGGCCCACCTGTCATAAACCCAAAGGCAAGTGCACTAAAGTCAATGAAGCTGCGTCCATATAGTACTCGTGTATACGACTAGTGGTAATATATAGTGGAGTGGTTTTCTTATTTTCTCCATAACAATCGTTTTAAATTGTGTAAGTATGAAATGAAACTCTTTATTTAACGTACAGTGAAGAAAACTACTACTACTTCCGATGAACTAACGATCCATGCGTCCTGGTCGCACTTCCTGTCCTTCACATGCGGTACACTACCCTCCCTTAAGTGAACAACCACACATGCGCCAAATTATCGGAAACGTGTGAGAGTGTGTACAAATAAAGAATTTTAATTTCAATTATCGGAAAGGTTTGAGAGTATGTACAGTTTGCCCTCTCTAATAATTATGGTTTGTTGTGTACGGCCTAAACTTGGTCAAACTTTACAAAGTTTGACTTCAGTCAAATCTAATATACGGAGTAAATAAAAATGGAGGGCTACTACGTCCATCCGGGTTTTTAGTCCACACCATTTTTTAAATAGAAGTTAATAGCTGGACAAATAAAATTACAGGGGAGCTCGAGACAAAGTTGTGAGAAGGCTTAGAAATCAATACAAAACTTATGCTCTTAGTACCAACGTCGATCCTTCTTCGAGGAAACATTTGGTTCATAGCCAATTGTGTGATAAAATTGCACCAACGTGAAAGACGACTGCATCTCCAACGCAACCAAGGTGAACTGACGAAGGACATCATCTTTGTGTGTAACAAGCAAAGAGCACTTATGGAAGACATCTTGTTTTTCATTGAAAATCGATCAGCTTCACCAGCCGACGCCACCATGAGGCGCAACCATGAGCATTGATTGGTCATCGTGGTGATGCATCATCCATTTGGCATCAAGTTTGGGTGAGGCACGTATGAAGTTCGACAAATCCTCACTGTGGTCTGTTTCTTCTCAGTAATCAGGCTCGAGGAAGGAAGAACCACGTGGCAGAGGGCAGTGAGGCGGAACAACAATGGCCATCCAATTTTGTGCAGTTCCACTAAAATTGAGGAAGACATGGCCGGGTATGGAGATACGCATCGCTGTTTTCAAAAATATAAAAAAGGGATATAGTGTTGTTACTTTGTTTTACAAGATTAACGACGACATCTCAATTGTCAATAAGAATTAATGAAAAGTACACCAACAAACAGAAGCATCATGATTATCTTGATGGGAACTAAACCAGGATACCCGAGAAAAAAAGCATTTCTTTATTTAACCAGTAATAGGAGCATATGGAGCATATGGACAATGACCGCATAAACACCATGTACTTTTTGTCGAAACAGCATGTATACCTCCACCGAGGCATAAATCAGGACAACTTTTTGAGTGGCATTTCCTCTATAATAGTAGGTGATGTTGGACCAGCCGACGAACCCTAGCTACTATACATGGGGAGCTGGGGAGTAGTTGCATAGGAGAAAACCCGCACGCAGCGACCTGGGAGCTGGACCAGTACAACAAGTTATACCTCAGGTGGGCGAGATGTCGTTTAGGCGGGTGGGCGGGATCTACCCACACGACGGCAGCAAACAAGGGCGCAGAGGACCTTCGTCCGCGCCAGCGCCGGCTCCGAGAGGACGGTGCGCATCGGCTTCCTCCATCACCGACGGCAACAACGTCAATGCTGCACCTCCTCACCTCCCGCAGCGGACGGGATTCGGCCGGATCTGTGACCACCGGTGAGGAGAGAGATAGAGTGGACACTGTCATCTTGTTTTGGTATGGAGAGGGTGAGAGAGCGATACGCGAGAAACTCTATCAAACAAGAGGCTATAATGGAGTAAAAAAATCTCTCCATAGCAGTGGTTTTAAATAGAATATGCGTGTTCCCGGAAAAAAGAAACAAAAACTGGCGGACAATTTTTTAACATACCAAGAAAGAAAACTCGATCAAGAACACGCCCCCGCTTCCAGGTCGCGAGAGTCGTCGCGCACACACACATAGACATAGACATGCATATCTGTGTTTACGTAAAATTCTATTTCCATCTCCATCTCCAATCATATTTGTCCAACTGGCACATTATTTACGTTGTTAATTATATACACAGCAATATTAACGTGCAGCATCTCTTGTTTGCGGGCGTCCGGACCGCTGCCACAGCCACTCCTGACCATCCCGAACCCTCTTCATCACCTGCGCGTGCTTCCCGCCCGAAACGGTCAGTGTCACATTCATGCCCGGCCAGAGCGGACGCGAAGCGACGCGCCGGCCGAGAGAGTGTCGCCCACACCGCTTCCTGGTGCACGTGACTACTCCGCGTTCAAAGGTCGCAATAACCGGCCACAACATGGATTTAAAAAGTTCTTGGGAGTCTGTGCTACAGCTCGCTGTCCTCCCCCAACTTGTAAATCTCTTCCAGTAGTGCTAGTACTCCATGGTGCGATCCATTGACAAGCAGACGGGAAAGTTATCGTATACTCGGTTTGCGGTGAGTGGCATGCCGAGCGACCGTGTGGGGTCGAGCCATGGAGGAGGGTGAGACACGAACACGACAGACATGATTTAAACGTTGGTTTTGCTCGATGGCGCGATCCAACGGAACGAAACATTGGTTTCTCTCCGTTTTCAATTTTTCTCCAGAAAAACGGAAACTTCCCACTCCATTTTCATTCCTATTCCAAAGTTGCCCCATTACAACATTCCATCAAATACAAAGGAAAACTAACACGCATACTGATGCATCTCAATGATTCATAGATCATAGCCAATATTCACTTCACAACTAAAGACAAAACTGGTGAGAGCGTGTACGATAGAAAAACTACTGATGGGGTCACTAGAACTTAAACCCTAAACCCTAAACAGGATTTAATTTCCTGGCCAGGTAGAACCTGTCGAAGGAAAGACGGCTGGCACCCTCGGATCCTCTGATGCTTTTGTGTTGTTCCACAAAAATCGAGCTGAGCATCCCTAATGGCAAAGATATTGAAGAAGTGTGATTAGAATAATAGTACTGGCACTAGTTCATGAGACATAAACTCATCACAAGTAGAAGTCGGTAGAAGTAGAGAAATATCGACATGGAGATGGAGCTACATGGGGAGCTGCGGCAGTGGAGCAAGCCGGCTCCAAAATGAAGATGGACTACCTGGGACATCGGGCTGTAGCTAGAAGGGCGGTTGGGATGCGGCATCGGCCCATACCGTGGTGAACCGCGATTGGGACGCACCGACTGTGGGTTTTCTCCCTTGCTGATGTCGACCGCGTCTACGCAGAACATTGTTCCCTTCCCCCAGCTGCGGGATCAGGCCGGATATGTGACCAGCGGTGCGGCCACCGTCGTTCTATGCTTGTGAAGAGAGCAACCCAAGCAAGCAGGCTTGTAGCTTAGGCTCCTGCTAGTCTATATATTGTGGTTTTATTTTTCTCTCCATATCAACAATTTTATATTGTGTACGTGTCATTGAAGAGTGAAATGATGGTTGCTTCTTCCGACTAACTTACCGTGTGATTTGACTGCTCCTTAGTGGGCCCTACACGTACTCCTCCTACGTGTATGCAACAGTCACACGTACACATGGATGCAAAGACCCGCTTGATGCCCTAATGCATGCATGTCTGAGCACACGAGGAACACACATGGTCACGCTCAAGTGCTCAACCTACACGTGCATGCACACACATACTCAGCCAGGGTGAGCTAGTGATCGTATATACACCGGAAAATATATATATTGAGCACTATGAGCATATTATGAAGTCCACTGACCGTATTTTTACAAATATACACTAACAGACAGTGTATTTATCTCATTTGAAATTAAGCCATATTAACCAGAGAGGAGGCAGTATGGACTAGCATTACTTTGCCGTGTCCTGTCAACTTGCCGTACGAGGAGAAGCTTGCAGGACAGGAGAAGCTTGCACGCGGTGGCTCGCAGGACAAGGAGAAACTTTTGACTAATGCAAGCTCTCCCTCGCTCAAGCGGTGGACGTGCAACAGTTAATTCAGTGTCAGATTGCCAGAAGCATACACTATACTAGTACTATTATTGTTTGACTTCCCGAAGAGGCGAAATGCCAAGCGCAAAGTTTAATAGTACTAGTACTACTACTATAGTCTATAGAGGTATGTACTATACTAGTACTAGGAACCGGATGGAGGAGCATCTGCACTCTTATTATAATTTAAAAATGTGATAAAGCAATCTTCAACACATTTGGTTCTCTTCGAGGGTTCTCGCATGTGATAATGGAAGTTGATTGCATGGAACACTCGCCACAATTCTCGCTTAATTCTGGCTCATATCCTGTTACAAATAGGAGCACTCGGTAATATTTCCTCTTTTTTTGTTATTCGGCATGTAAACAGGTCAGCAAACCTTGCGGCGCATCTTTGTGGGAGCCGTGCTTGGTGCACTTTGAATGTGGCCGAGAGCTGGCTTGATGAAACACCTCGCTTCCTACTTCTTTTTTTTCGGGGTACCTCGCATCCTAGTGACCAGTGTCTTGGCTGATCGTCCTAAGAATGCTTATATATGAATAAAGCTCTCTCATTTACCCGCAAAAAAAGATTAAGCCATATTAATCGGGAAGGAGAGAGTATGGACTAGCACTACTTTTTGGTGTGTCACGTCAACTCGCAGAACGAGGAGAAGCTTGCAGGACAAGGTGAAGATTGCTTACGCCTTTTGACTAATGCAACCTACCCTCGCGCAGGCGGTGGACAAGCATCAGTCCATTCGGTGTCAGATTGTCAGAGGCATACACTGTAGTACCCAACATGCGGAGTACCATCATTGTTCGACTTCACGAAGAGGCGAAGAGCCAAGCGCAAGGTTTAGTAGTACGAGTAGTACTACTACTAGAACCACATGGTGGAGTGTTTGTACTCTTATTTTTTTAATCTCTGATAAAGTACACGTTTATTCCGGAGAAGGGCGGAAAACGGCAGCCCAACATGTAATGATGATATCAATCAACCATGCTTGAATATATCTTGGCCTCCGTGCGAGCCCGTCTGTGTGTTCTCGCTCCTCGTCTCTCTCAAGGAATGGTGGGTTGGCCATTTTGCCGTCAACTGAGATCGGTTTGCTCACACTCCTGTCCCACATGTCAGTGATATGCCAAGAGGAGGTGAGTTGACCGACTGGCCATACGCGTACTTGGTTTTGCACATTCATACTACTCCTCCCTCCTTCACAGTTTACAGGGCGCGCTTCATTATGATGCATTTCTCTCAATGCATTTCCACCACCAGTGAGACTTTAGACGCGTTTGGTTTAATGCTCAATTAATTAGGGCGTGGTAACCGCAATCAAGTCCACAATTTTCTCTCGATGTACTACTACGGAGTGGAGTAAGTGCATGCATGTGTGTACCCGGGGTGGAAGCACTGCGTGCATGTGTGTACGCATTATTTCCTCTAGTAATAGACGCCGTGCTATAACTACCAATGCTATTTTTCAGGCTGATCGCTAGTCGCCTTGGTCCCATAGATTTTTTATTTTTTCTGAAGCGCGCTCTATAAACAGTGACAGATAGAGTAGTATGAGCGGATTCAAAGAAGAGCATATTGATGGTTGCTTCTTCCGAGCAACTTACAGTGGGAAAGGTGGGGCTTGTGATTTGGCTGCTCATTACTCACTATTAATGCGGCGCAACGACCGGGCTGAGTCTCCCATGCGGTTGTGCACTACCCCCTCGGTTCTTAAATATACTCTGGAGTATTTGTCTTTCTAGAGATTTCAACGAGTGACTACTCAAATATTTGTCTTTTTAGAGATTCAAATGGACTACTGCATACGGATGTATATAGACATATTTTAGAGTGTAGATTCACTCATTTTGCTCCATATGTAGTCACTTGTTGAAATCTCTAGAAAGACAAATAGAGTATTTAGGAACAGAGGGAGTACACATACGAAGCAAAATGTGTGAATCTACACTCTAAAATATGCCCATTTGAAATTTGTAAAAGACAAATATTTAGGAACGAAGGAGTATAAATTTGTGCATGGCACATGGACCCGGATCCTGAAGAGGCTTCCAGCATTTGTTTACATAATTGACGTACTATGCAAATAATTTTCCAGCGACATGAAATTTTACAATGGTGCGAGCTTTCAGCTTTTGTTTCGTGTGTCTTGCCATCGATGCTCTTTCGGAAACAATAAAAAACTAACTTCCTTGCTAATGCATCTCAATTATTAGCAGATCAGAGCTAATATTTACATCACAACTGAAGATAAAGTTGTGAGAAGGTGTTAAATTAAAATTGATCCATGCTTTCATTGGCAGCAACGTCCCCCATCTCTGTCTAAATCAACAAGGCATGTTGGGAAAAAAAGTAGCTGTCTGGAGCATGCAACATTCCGATCATTTTGTGTAGTTCCACTAAAATAGAGCTGAGCGTCCCTGTTCCGAAGATATTAAGTGTGATTACAATAATAGAGGACTGCTGATGAAACAATAAACACACAAATAGAAGCCGGTCACCTTTGCAGTCTCTCTTAAGACTAACTAGTTGGAGAAGATTAGGCTCGGAGTTGGATGAGGAGGATAGAGCAAAAAAAATCTCCCTTTGTGCAGTCGCACTGAAATGTAGAGACGTTGCCCGTGTGACATTTTAGTACAAATGCACAAAACACTCTTAAGAAAAAAGTGATTTGTGCAGTTCACCAAAAGGTCGCAATAGCAATGAGGTGAAATGGATAGCCCTGTTTGCAAAAAAGAGGTAGAAAGGATACAATTACTGGCCAGTAATAGTTGATGACACATGCGACGACAAAAAAGAAGCATATTCCTTGTCCTAAGGGAAGATAACAACACGGTCTTGTTTGTCTAAAACGGTGTGAGGACGAGATTGCAATATGGAAAGTACGCCGGACGAGCTACGTTTTGGGCAAAGAACTATGCGAGATCCACATGCAGCAACGTGGGAAGACGGGCAGTGGAGAAAGGCCGGAGGGGATACCTGGAGGTCGTCGGGATGTAACTAGGTGAGTGGTGGTAGGCAGAATCTGCCCATACTGCGGCAGCGAGCAGGTGGTGTAGGCCCTACCATGCCGGAGCTTGGTCAAAGAGAACAGCGTGTACCGCATATCGAGATGTGTTGCCTCGGCGCCGTCTAACGGAGAAATGATGCACTTCCTCCCTATCCACCGGCGGACGGGATGAGGCCGGATCAGTGACCAACGGTGAGAGAGAGAGAGGCCACCGCAGCCTTGTGTGAGATACTCTGAAGAGAGATACACCAGGCAGGCAGGCTCCATTGTATATAGTGGAGCGGACTACCTTTTTCTCCATAAAAATCATTTTATATTCTATGTATGTGCCATTGAGCGCTATAACTTTATTTAAAAACAATGCGCCAACGCATCAAGTCGAACTTTGTTTCGTGCACGCGTGGTACACGACCTCCCTAGGTAAACAACCGCTACACGTGTTCAAATTAGCATGTGGGCTACCATTTCGTATAGAAATGAGCTCCACTGTGTACCCGCGCGGGTGTGGCTGAGCATGAAGCGTGAGTACGTGCACGGTGCACCTATTCTCTTCTTGTATATGTACACCACCTACGTGGGGTTGTGTGAGAGAGATACAAATCTAGAGAGATATAGGGTGTGGGTTCGTGAGATTTTTTTTGGGGCGGGGGGGGGGGGGGTCAATCAAAAAATGTAACATATGCAATGTGTGTCAAATAGATTCCTGGATATGTCATCCATAGAAGAGAGTGGAGGTATCATCGGCTTGAGGTGTCCATAGAATCGAAGAGATGGATGATGTGTATGTGTGTGTGCGCGCGCGATCGATAAAGAGTGCCATCAAATTTGTGTGTGTCCACGTCAAAGATATAGAGTGGCTGGCCTACTGGAACGTGAGAGGGGATATGTGCAGTTTGTCTCTGTGGCATGGATACCTATCTACAGTGCTCGACTATCGGTGTGTGGTGGGGGGAGAGGGAGGCCTAATTAACTATAGAGGTACAATGGCTGGTATATGTGTGGAGGAGGAGAGAGGCCTACCTCATGTATTAAGGAGATCGATCTACCTCATGTATTAAGGGAGATCGATCGGCATCCATGCATATGTGTAGGAGAGGAATAAGGTTGGGAGAGAGACCGAGCTAGAGTGTTGGAGGGGGTGGTAGTGGAGTTGCTTCTAACAAATGGTGGGATAGGCTTGCTAGACAAATGGAGGGCACACCCGCATTATTAATAAGAGAGGAGATGGCTGCTTGTCTATGCACGTGTGTGTGAGAGACGTGTCAGGAGGCATGCACGAATGATGAGTGGGGACGATATGGCTGTGGTAAGCAGACGTAACTACATAGGAAGATCAATCGCCCTTTAGAGAAAGGAGAGACATAACTTGTGAGGTACGTCGATCGATGGGGGGGGGAATAGTTAAAGTCGATCTAGGTATATGTTGGGAGATCGATCGGTATACATGCATGTGTGTGTTAGAAGCAAATGAGGCACGGGGAGAAGGATAGAGAGAGAGGGATGCATCTAGGAGGTGGTACGGGAGGCATACTATATCGAGGGGGAAGGAGTGTGCGAGTACGAGATCGATGAAAAGAGTGGTGGGAGTGAGGCATGGATGGTGATAAGATAAGAGGGGAAGCTTGTGTTTGTGCTAGGCACACCTGGCTAGAGAGGCATATCGATCGATGTGTGCCGTAAAGAAGGAGCTGGGGGGCCTACACACGCCGTGGGTGAACGACCTAAAGTGAAAAGACGAATTCGCACGATGGAGCTAGAGAATGTTGAGGGAGGGTGAGAGGGATGCGAGCGTGTGCATGCACGAGAGAAAGTTAGCGCTAGCTACAAAGATAAGAGGATTGTGTGGGTGTAAAAGACGAATAGAGATCATACTTCATTATAAAAAGCGAATTCAGATATTTGAAGAATTTATCATAGTGTTTTAAACCGACGCATGTGTGAATATATATAATGGTGATACACATGGTGTGGTTATGAACATGTTATACTACATATAATATATTTTATCTCTACTCTTATAAAAACGGAGTTGTTGATGATGGTGTGCCTGCCATCCTGCAATATAGGCCGTCCGATTTATATCTGGCGGATAGGAAGGAAACTATGACAATTTTGAAAAAAGATACCCACACCCCTCTCCATATTTTCAAATTAGGCCTCCCCTTGATCATGTTGATGTTTTGTGGAACGCATGGGCATCTTGCTAGTACTACGTATAATACATAGAACATTGATTATAATTTGGGCTAATGTGTGGCTTTTGCAGCTCAGTCTAAATATTTGTCATAATGTAGGGGGCGGGGCACTATACTTTGTGTGATAAACACGGTGTACGTATGGAACATGGTTTAGATTATGAATATATAGTTAGTACATCAAATGTACTATTATTTGGAATCAACATCAAGTGTATTCAAAAATAGAATTCGAGTTCATGTAGTACACATAGTTCATATCTATCTCTATAGTAATCATGTGGTGTGTTATTAAGGTAATACACGAATGATGGTTGAAGTTGGCAACAATCATGATTGTAGATTCTTATTGAAATAGAGAAACGAATTCAATTTTAGTTCGAATTGCAACGGTAGTATAGAAATTTGGAATGCACTAAAATGTTGGTATGAGTAGGTTACATGCATTATACAGCAAGCGAAAAAATTTAATTGGACATAACATGGATTCATACTCCCTCCTTCCATCTATATAGGGCATAATGAGTTTTTTAAGACCGCCTTTGACTATTGATAAGATTAATAGTACATGACATGCACAATGTGAAAATCATATCGTTGAAAGAACCTTTCACAAACGAATTTAACGGTGTGCTTTATGTAAGTTGCATGTCATATATTATTGCTCTAATATTTGGTCAAAGTTAGCATCAAAAAACGCATTAGGTCCTATATAGATGGAAGGAGGGAGTAGCTTTGAATAGCATTTGTATAGTAAAACAGGGCAAGACTCTCCCTTTGTGTGGTGTGAATAGTTTTAATTTTTTTTGTTTTCTTTTTGGTTGAGGGAAACAAATTGATTTGGTACGTACAAGTACAATATTACTACATGTTAGGCTTGTCCCTGAATTTCAACCCGCGTCTTGTTATATCCCGAAAATTCAGATATCGTGCTCCCAAAACTGGTGCCTTCACAACCCGTGCCTTGCTATCCCGAAATTACAACGCGCGCGAAAACTCCCTCCAGCTGCCAAATCCCGACACGCGAAATCCCCCTTCTAACCCTGAGCCGAAAGGGCCGCTAGTTCAAATCGGTGGGGGGTACTTTTGTAACACACCCTACATTTTGGACAAGCATGTCCCTAAGTCATGGTTCACCCCCTCACATGGCCCCATTTTCGCCATTCGAAATCCCAGACCGCCATAACCTCTCCGCTCCAGCCGCGTAACTGCACCCTCCTCTGTCCGCCACCTCACTGTTGCCCAGCCGGAGCCTCTTCCCCGATGACATCGTCGACCACAATAGCTCGACGTCCATTGTCCACCTCCCCCGATGAGGATCCATCGTCCATCTCATTGTCCCGCCGGTTCAGCCGCCCTGTCCTCCACCTCCAACGAGCTGCTCCGAAGATCGCCTTGTCTATCGCGGCTGCTCCATCCCCACAGCGCCGCCTTAACCTGCTCCACCAGAACCACATCATCCTCACCGACTCCTCGTACGAAGCCGAGGCCTAATCGGCGCCACCAAAGAGTTGCACACTCATCGCATCGCACCTTCTCCTTAACTCGACCTCCCGGCGCCGACGGTGCTCCATCCCGCACGCCCATGGAGCGGCTACCTTGAAGCCGGCGCCACGGGCGACATCTCCACGGCGGCTCTCTCCTAGTGCGAGGGCCCTTCGGCGGCAGCGTCCATACCAGCCGGATCTGCTGCTGCTGCTCCCGCTCTCGCTCGGTCGCTCGCGCTGCTGCTGCTGCTCCAGCTCTCCCTCAATTGCTCGCTCGCCTAGCTACTACTGCTCCGGCTCTCGCTCCCGCTGCTGCTGTTGCTCTCCCCCTCGCTCGTGCTGCTGCTCTGCTCCGATTTAGCTACACTTCAAACGAATGAATCGACTTTTGGGTCCGTCGATTTTCAGGGGGGGCTCGCCGGAGTTATGGAAGAACCACCCACAGCGGGGACGGGGGCTCGCCGGAGAGGTACCCCACTATCTATCTTAGGGTTCAGGGTGGGGGAGGGGGGCCTAGAGGGCTGGCCGGGGCGGCGGGCGGCGGCGGACTGGCGGTGGGGAGTTGTTTCGGGGCGGCGAGGCGGCGCTAGGGCCGGCGGTTCGACCCATGGTGGCTGGCGGCTCAGGGGGCTGCAGGATGAAGATGAACTGCAAGCCCTCCCTAAACTACATGTTAAGTGCCTCTCTGGTACCATTGCGTTCAGTTTCGACAGTAACATTCAGATTCCATAGTAATTTCGACAGTTAAGTTCAGAGTCAACAGTTTTTACCTCATCTGTTGTAGTCAGGTGGTTATTGGTGATGTAAATTTTACATCTATTTTACATCATCTATTGGAGATGCTATTAGAATCCCACTTGAGGTTGACGATGTCTGTCTTGTGCTGCTTCAGCCTTGACGTCTTACGGCTCATCGGAGCTGCTCCAACGACAGGACAATCCATCACAACAGAGCAGTGCCCTGGCCGCCGTCTACAGATTCCTCAGATCTTCCTCCTGCTAGGTTCTACGGTAGGGTGCGTCGATTGCAAATTTAAAATTTTCCTACGCACAGAACAACCAGGAACATGCTATGGGAATGGTCATAAATCGTCACCACTAGACGCGCAGTGCCGTGCAGCGGAAGAAGAGTTGGGGCAGCGCGTCCGCGTGGTTCGTCTCCTCCTTGTCCGATCTCCCTCGAACACCCGGTCGTCGGATCCCTCGTACAGGTTCGCTAGAGCGGCGCAAGTGCACCGCCTCTAACGGTATCCGCGCGTGCAGGATGAACGTCGTGCGGTGGGCTGCTAGGTCCGATCACACAACCGGTGGCGAGTGGGGGTTTCTATTCACAACACACGCAAACCCTAGTCGCGGCGCCGAAGCGATCAACCGAATATGTGTGCCGCACCTCCACTTTATATAGGCGTCCATCGCGGGCTCAACACTTGGGCCTCGCACGGACCCTAAAGCCCACATGTCTACTCAGCCACAATCCGAATACAGCTCGGATCATGTCCGACCAGTGTCCTCGGATCCGACCTCGTAGGATCCTTCCCTTAAGCGCGCGACCCCTTAGGTTCAAGCCGGCTTGGTCAAAGTTCGGATCTCCTCCGAACTGCATGGTTGGTAGAGACCTCTAGCAAGGCATGTCGAACACCAAGATGACTATGAAGGTGGTTAGGCGAACCTGTACAACATGTCACACTTCTGTTCCCTTTGCCACACGATATATTTTGCCAGGCTCAAGGCGAGACCGTCATCCTTGTGGTAGCCCAACCTCTTTCTTGTTCCAGTGATGCCGACCACTATCCGGATTATCTCATAATCCTTGTTGCATGGACATGCTTATCCTGGTCGGATCACACAAGGGGCCCAGAGTATATCTCTCCTGATTGGAGGGGCAAATCCCATCTTGCTCGACCATGTCTCGCAGCATGGGACTGGGAAAACCTGGAACCTACCATTGTAACTACCCAGTGACGGAGTAGCATTTGGTCGTCCCAAAGCAAGTTTGTCACCATCCCGAGTACATGCGTTAGCTCAAGTCTTAGGACATAGAACGTATGTTGTACTAGAGACTCACAGATGACATATTGTTGCGTCTCATAGTTGGGTCTGTCTGACTCGGACCTTATCTCGACTCAAATTCGACTACATCGAATCCGACCAGATCCTTTCGAGTCCATATTATCAGGTTAGCATCCAATGCTTCATGGCTAGTGAGACCGAGCCATCAACCATGTCATATGCTAGTCTAGTCGGTTGCGCGTCCACACAGCCCTTTTGACTAGGGACCTTTTAGGACAGTCATCATACAATGCATAGTCCCACAAACAAGTCATGTACTTGCTGATACACATCATTGATAACGTTCGAGGACTATCTTTATTCATAAACACATAGGAAATAGCATCATACATGATTGCCTCTGGGCATATCTCCAATAGTCTCCCTCTTGCACTAGAGTCAATCAAATAGACATTGAATGTCCATAGCTCTAACGTGCCCCTCGTGCTTGGGTTGTGGAAGCGGCTTAGTCAACGGATCTGCAACATTTGCATCCGTGTGAATCTTGTATAACTCTACATCACCATTCTTTACGATCTTTCGTATCAGGTGATATTTCCGATCTATGTGTCTGACCTTATGGTGATTCCTCGGCTCCTTGGCTTGTGCGATGGCACCAAAATTATCACAATAAAGGTCCAACGGTTTCATCGAGGCTGGGAAAATACCAAGATCATCCAGAAAATGCCGGATCCAAACACCTTCGTTTGCAGCTTCACAAGCCGCAATGTATTCGGCTTCTGTGGTAGAATCAGCCACCGAATCCTTCTTGGAACTCATCCAGTGCACCGCCGCTCCGTTCAGGACGTACACGAATCCAGACTGTGATCGACAATCATCTCTGTCGGTTTGGAAACTAGCATCGGTGTAACCCCTTACTACGAGCTCTTCCTCACCTCCATAAACTAGGAACATCTCTTTAGTCCTTTTCAGGTACTTCAAAATATTTTTTACCGCTGCCTAGTGACTCTCACCTGGGTTGGCCTAGTATCTACTTGTTAGGATTATTGCAAAAGCAACATCAGGCCTTGTACATATCATGTCATACATGATGGATCCGATTGCCGAGGCATACAGAATCCTACTGATCCTGCTTCGCTCATCAGATGTTGAAGGACTTTGAGTCTCGCCTAGCCTTATACCATGTGAGAGTGGCAAGAACCCTTTCTTCGCCTCACTCATGTTGAACCGCGTCAACACTTTATCTATGTACGTGCTGCAGCTTAAGCCGAGCAGCCTCCTCGATCTATCTCTACAGATCTTAATGCGTAAAATATACACTACCTCACCAAGGTCTTTCATTGAAAACTTGCCATTCAGTGAATCCTTGATCGAGTTCAACATTGAAACATCATTCCTGATCAGTAGTATGTCATCCACATACAAGATCAAGAACAGTACCGAGCTCCCACTTAACTTCTTGTATAAACAAGAGTCCTCTTTGCTTTTGATGAAACCGAGACCAGTGACGACCTCACCAAAATGAATGTTCCAACTCCGAGATGCTTTCCTCAACCGATAAATGGATCTCTTGAGCTTGCATACCTTACTAGTGCTAGCCGGATCAACAAACCCTCGGGCTGTATCATATACACGTCCTCGGTTAAGTTTTCATGAAGGAAAGCCGTTTTGACATCCATCTGCCATATCTCGTAATCGGAATATGCAGCTATAGCTAGTACGATCCTCACTGATTTCAGCATCGCTACCGGCGAGTAAGTCTCGTCGGAGTCAATTCCTTGAAGTTGTCCATAACCTTTACCGACAAGCCGAGCTTTGTGGATCTGAACATTTCCATCCATATCGGTTTTCTTCTTAAAGACCTATTTGCAACCAATGGCAGTTATGCCAGATGGCGGATCAACCAAGTCCCAGACTTGATTCTCATCCATGGACTTGAACTCAGATCTCATGGCCTCCAGCCATGCCTCGGAATCTAGGCACCCCATCGCTTCTGCATACGTGGTCGGCTCGTCGCTTTCTAGCAACAATACATCACGCACTCTACGCAATCTTTCCGACCTCTGTGGTTCCTGAGCCACTTCCACTATGGGTTCCCTAACTGACTCCGGTATGATCTCATCACCAGCCGAGCCATCTCTGAGTGGTCCTCAAATTTCTTCGAGTCGAACCGTCCTCCTACTGGCCTCCCAACTGAGAAACTCTTTCTCAAGGAAAACCCCGTTCCGAGCAACAAACACTTTGTTCTCTTCCCGGTTGTAGAAGCTATATCCCAAGGTTTACCTCGGATATCCCACGAATATGCATTTATCCGATTTAGGTGTAAGCTTGTCTGACATAAGTCGCTTGACAAATGCTTCAAAACCGCAAATCTTTAGAAAAGACAAACTGGGACTCTTCCCGGTCCACATCTCATGTGGTGTCTTGTCTACGGATTTTGATGGTACCCTGTCAAGTGTGAAAGCTGCAGTTTCTAGAGTGTATCCCCAGAATGACAAGGGTAAATCCAATTTGCTCATCATTAACCGGACCATGTCCAACAAGGTCCTATTCCTCCGTTCCGACACGCCGTTTCTCTGTGGTGTACCCGGAGGTGTCAGCTGAGGTACTATACCTCGGCTTTTCAGATGATCATCAAACTCCTGGCTCATGTACTCACCTCCATGATCTGATCGCAGAAGCTTTATAGTCTTGTCGAGCTGATTCTCAACCTCATTCTGAAACTATTTGAACTTTTCAAATGTTTCCGACTTGTGCCTCATCAAATAGATATTTCCATATCTACTCAAGTCGTCGATAGAAGTCACGAAGTACTGATAGCCACCTCTGGCAGTTGTGCTCATTGGACCACACACATCACTATGTATAAGCTCCAACAGCTTGGACGCCCTCTCGCAACTCTTTGCGAAAGGAGACTTAGACATCTTGTTGAGCAAGCATGATTCAATATCTCGAACGACCCGAAGTCGGACGAAGTTAGGAGCCCATCATCATGGAGCTTCTTCATGCGTTTCAAACTAATGTGTCCAAGCCGGCAATGCTAGAAGTATGTCGGATTTATCTCATTAGGCTTATGCCTCTTGGCATTCACGTTATAGACCGGTTCCTGTTCTAGATTCAATATAAATAGCCCATCAACAATGGGTGCATAGCCGTGGAACATATCATTCAAAAATATCGAACAACCATTGTCCTTTAAATTGAATTCATAACCTTGACTCATCAAACATGAGGCAGAAATAATGTTCGGACTAAGTGCAGGAATGTAATAACAATTATTCAATTCCATAATGAATCCGGAAGGAAGCTGGAGCTGCATC
Organism: Triticum timopheevii; assembly: GCA_963921465.1. NCBI lineage: Eukaryota > Viridiplantae > Streptophyta > Magnoliopsida > Poales > Poaceae > Triticum > Triticum timopheevii. The sequence goes on along the minus strand of OY997274.1, from coordinate 361,466,166 downwards.
ATGCCGACCTCCAACGCAGCAACTCTTGCTTTGTGGACGACCCTGATGTCAATCTCCCCTTGTGCCACACACCTAGTTCTTACCAGCCCATGCATCGAGTTGCTAATATGAAATACCGATCCAGTATCAAATACCCAAGAGCTACTAGGTATGTCAGCAAGGTAAATGTTTATAACATATGCAACAAGTGTACCTTTGCCTGAAGCAGCATTCCCAGCCTTCTTGCCATGCTCTGCAAGCCACTTGCTACAGTTCCTCTTCTAGTGACCAGTTTCCTTGCAATGATAGAAAATGGTCTTCGAGTCCGGTCCAGACTTTGGTGCGATGGCAGAGGTTACCGTCTCCGTGCCCTTTGCCTTAGCCTTTTTCTTGGACCAACTCTTCTTGAACTTAGCCAATTTCTGCACCATCAACACTTGATGCGTGCCTTTCTTAATATCCTGCTCTGCCACTTTGAGCATACCATGCAATTCAGTGAGCTTCTTATCCATGCCATGCATATGATAGTTCGAGATGAACGTCCCATAGCTGGGCGGAAGAGAACCCAGAACTGCATCAGTAGCCAGCTCATCCAAGAGCGGGAAGCCCAACCGATCCAAATCTTGCACATATCTGATCATCTTGATCACATGTGGGATCAGTGGATCACCTTCCTTTAGCTTGCAATCCATCAATGATCGCCAGACGTTGAACCTTTCGGTCCTAGCCTATGTCTGAAACATGCTCTTGAGACTCTCGATCGTATCGTAAGCCTCAACATTTTCGAAATGTTGTTGCAAATCGGGCTCCATACAAGCCAGCATCAGGCAGCTGATCTCCGTTCATTCATCAACGAGTTTCTGGTAGGCATTCTTAGTTGTGGCATTAGCATTATCGGCAGGTTCCTCTGGAAGTGGATCCTCTAGAACATGTTCCTTTTTATCGTGCTTGAGAACAATTCTCAGATTTCTACACCAGGTGGTAAAGTTTGTTCCATTCAGTTTATCCTTTTCCAGAATTGATTTCAATGCAAAGTTTGGTTGAGCAGGTGGTGCCATTGATCTACAACAGAAAATATGCAATTACTAAGCAATGTGTTTAGTAATTCTAGCCTAAACAGAAATACTCCCACTGAAGTCAGCATCCCTCGGCAAACTCTCAGTGATTGAGGATCCGACTAACGCATGCGACTAGTGAGCTTTAGCATCACTGCTAGCCAACATACCTATCCGGTAAGAAACTCCTTGCTAATCGCATCTCTATACGACTCCTGTTGGTCGGGAAGGTATCTTATACCCTGGCTCCCAACCTTCCTTGCCACAAGGCCCAAAACCATTTTGATAGCCTGATGCAGTGCATTTCTGTGTCCAACACGAACCCTTCAGTTCAAGGACACCCAGCAGCACCCCAATTTTATGAGCCCCACTACTAGACGTACTTGACATGTGAAGGTGCAACATCGGGGATGGTAATTCGCTTGATATTCATGAGGGATCATTCTAACATGCATAGAAACAAAGAAGCATAACAATCACAAATAAACTCATATTGTGAAATAGTATGGCTCCTTCAAGGATGTTCTTCTAGGTCGGCTCTGACTCCGATGACCATCTAGGAACTCCATCTTGTTTGTCACACCGGGACGCCAAGCCACCAACCTGATCTCTATTATCCAACTACTACAACTAGCAATGAATTTTACATAGAGTCACAAGTCGACACATAGGTCGTTATACAATATAATGACAGCACTTTGGCTCCTGCCGGCTGACAAACATGACACGCAGGCCATGTATAAATTACACACATGCATCACATACACATGAGCCATACTATTCACATCAAACCTGCAAAACAAAGTTATGCATAGAATCGCATTCTACCGGTTTTAGTGATCACGAAATACAAGGCACTACGCACACGGCAATCACAGATCGCAGATCGCATATGAACTCTGTTCACGCCAAATTTTTGGATATGACCGATCTCATTGATCATCGCGAATCCGATCCGGATTTACGTTTCACTGTTAACCCCGATGGCGGATACCAACCGGTAGGGGTAGGTTGTGTCACGACCTCATCGATTCCGATCATCAGAAAACATAGCCACATCAGTCCCCATGTGCAGTTGATCTCATCAACCGTGCACAAAGCTGATCTTATCAACTACAATAGATCTCATCTGCTGCCTCCACATATATAATATGCATACGATCTGAATCCAAATCCTATAGCAGAGGCTCTGATACCACTATTGGGTTCTACGGTAGGGTGCGTCGACTGCAAATTTAAAATTTTCCTACGCGCAGCACAACCAGGAACATGCTACGGGAATGGATCACAGATCATTACCACTAGATGCGCAGTGCCGTGCAGCGAAAGAAGAGTTGGGGCAGCGCGTTTGTGTGGTTTGTCTCCTCCTTGTCCGATCTCCCTCGAACACCCGGTCGTCGGATCCCTCGTACAGATTCACTGGAGCGGCACAGTGCACCGCCTCTAACGGTATCCGCGCGTGTAGGAGGAACATCATGCGGTGGACTGCTAGGTCCGATCACACAACCGGTGGCGAGTGGAGGTGGCTATTCGCAACACATGCAAACCCTAGTCGCAGCGCCGAAGCGATCAATCGAATAAGTGTGCCACACCTCCACTTTATATAGGCGTCCATCATAGGCTCAACACTTGGGCCTCGCATGGACCCTAAAGCCCACAAGTCTACTCGGCCACAATCCAAATATAGCTCAAATCACGTCCGACCAGTGTCCTCGGATCCGACCTCGTAGGTTCCTTCCCTTAAGCGCGCGACCCCTTAGGTTCAAGCCGGCTTGGTCGCAGTTCGGATCACCGCTGAACTGCACGGTTGGTAGCAGCCTCTAGCAAGGCATGTCGAACACCAAGCAGACTATGAAGCTGGTTAGGCGAACTTGTACAACATGTCACACTTCTGTTCCCTTTGCCACACAATATATTTTGTCGGGCTCAAGGCGAGTCTGTCATCCTTGTGGTAGCCCGACCTCTTTCTCGTTCCAGTGATGCCGACCACTATCCGGGTTATCTCATAATCCTTGTCGCATGGCCATGCTTATCCTGGTTGGATTACATGAGGGGCCCAGAGTATATCTCTCCTGATCGGAGGGGCAAATCCCATCTTGCTCGACCATGTCTCGCAGCATGGGACTGGAAAAACCCGGAACCTACCATTGTAACTACCTAGTGACGGAGTAGCGTTTGGTCGGCCCAAAGCAAGTCTGTCACCATCCCGAGTACATGCGTCAGCTCAAGTCTTAGGACATAGAATGTATGTTGTACTAGAGACTCACAGATGACATATCGTTGCGTCTCATAGTTGAGTCTGTCTGACTCGGACCTTATCTCGAGTCAGATTCGACTACGTTGAATCCGACCAGATCCTTCCGAGTCCATATTATCCGGTTAGCATCCAATGCTTCATGGCTAGTGAGACCGAGCCATCAACCATGTCATATGCTAGTCTAGTCGGCTGCGCGTCCACACAGCCCTTTCAACTAGGGACCTTTTAGGACAGTCATCATACAATGCATAGTCCCACAAACAAGTCAGGTACTTGCTGATAATGTCCAAGGACTATCTTTATTCATAAACACATAGGAAATATCATCATACATGATTGCCTCTAGGGCATATCTCCAACACCTCCACACCTCCAATAGCCACCTCTGCCTCAACTGCTTCAGCGACCAAACCAATGATGTTGAGGTCGACACAGCTACGGCAAAGAGGTTGTACACTTGTTGAATCACTTATTACTATACATTCATGTCGATCCATTAGGGCTATTTTGGTTCAACGGAAAAACATAGCAATAGGGAATTTTCCAATGGCACTCTACTATTCAATTATTCATGTATTTTGTTGAAAGGAATGAAGCAAAACATCCACCTGGACTTACTTTTCAAAATCATATGCATGAAAACAATACCAAGTGCATTATTGGCAGAATAACATTCTAAATGTACACGCTTTCATATGGTTTCACTTTATTTTGGCCATGTTTCTTTGCATTCCTCTGCTCTTCCAATTCTTGTAAACCAAACACCCAAGTTGACAGAAATCCTCTGTTTACATATGCTTTGTTTACCATGTGCATTCCTATCCTATTCCGATGTTTTTCGTATCCCTGCGTTTTTAGAATCATGCAAGCCAAATTAGCCCTTACAGAATTACTTAAGTTATAGGTAGGTGTCGAAGGGAACTTTGTGTGGTTTGTCCTGCCCCTTCCACGATGTCGTCCACCTCACCTGAGCTGCTTCATCGACAGAAGCATCCACCAAACTAGACATCACGACTCACGACCGTCTTTCGCCACCTCAGATCTCCTTCCCTGCCGCCGGCACCCACCGCAACAGCATCACCATCATCGACTCAGCAGATGAACCTGAGGAGTACACGGGTCCACAAGAGATGTCGCACTCTTTTGTTTATGTTTATGTTATGCATTGCTTAAAATTACCTGCCACTTTATCGTCCTGTTCACCTCTTGGACTCCAAGTCAGGTCTGAATTAATGTTCAAACTTGAGTTCTAAATTAGTTGTGGGGCACATATTGAGGAAGCAATGAATAGTATCTCTGTCTAATATCTGGTTCACCTAGGGTATGCCTATGTTGTTCATCTTGGGTGGGAAACAAATAGTAAAGCAATCATCATCTGCCTTTTTATTAAATTAAAGCAATCATCAGCTTGCTATCATTTTTTTGGATCCATCCACTGGTTGTTACCATCACTCTAAATTTCTGCATGCTCTCCTTACATAATCTCACCATATTTTTTCGTATGCATGTCAGATATTGTACACAGTCATGCTGAACATGTAGAGAAAAAGAGAAGAGTTTTGCGCGGCAATACAATGTCATGCAGACATCGCTCCATGGTGGGTTCAATGGCAAACCCTCCCCACACCGCTCCAGATTGTAATCCAGAGGAAGGTATCTGTTCTGAGGCGGATTCAGATGCCGCTTACCACTCCTATTTACCCCCCAAGGTGTTTCCTCTAGCTTGCCATGATGATGTTAGTCATATCATGCATATGTTGCCTTGCAGTGCCTACTTTTGACATCATATAAGTCATCTGCTTAGTTTAGACATGTTATGTAATGCCACCTATTTAGTTTCTATATCATATATGGGAATTATGTTGTCTCATGTCTTTTAGCCAGCCATAATATATGTGAAATGTGCAATGCCATCCTGTTTAACCAGGCATCATATATTTGAATGATATCTTGCCCATCCTTTTCTTCATTACATTTCCATTTGTCGACAATGTTTGTACATTAAACTACTCTTCCTGTGAATCAGCCATTTGGGTGGGAAATGGAAAAATCTGGAGTGAAAACAAGGCCTTTAGAGCAGACAGTGCTACCTGCCGAAGCAGATCTGTTGTTGGGTCCCGATAGCTCCTCAGAGATGGATTCATAGGAAGATGACCAGTCTTATTCCCCCACCGAGGTGTATGCTCTAACTTGGCACGGTTATACTGCTCATATCATGCATATGGTGTCTTGCATTGCGTAGTTTAGACATCATATACACAATATTCAACACCATGTTCTTAGTTCAGACATCATATCGAATGCCCTCAGTTTAGCATATAAATCACATATGTGAATTAAATGATGCGATCCTGAATACTTGGATAACATGTAGGTGAATTATGTCATGCGATCCTGTTTAGTTATTCATCATATCTTTGAATTATGTTATGTTATGCTATCCAGTTTAGATAGACATCATGTGAAATTATTTCATGCTATCCATTTTAGTTAAACAATATACATGTCAACTATTTCATGCCCTCAGTTTTCCGCACTATCTATTGCATCTGTCTCTCATACAATGTCTGTACATTCAACTATGTTTCCTGTTTATCAGCCATTTGAATTGGAGCGGGTGATGCCAGTATCTAGCAGACTAAAACACGGTCTTCAAATAAAACAGTGGTACCTCTTGGTGGAGATAGCACCCGGGTTATACATGCACGAGAACCAGCCCTACCATACATAACCCAAATTCTCGCAGATTGTACCCCTACTATGATGGACAGAGAACTAGCTTCACCCAATCTAACCCCAACCCCAGCAGATAGTAACCCAGTTCCTCTTGACACAGCACCATCTCCACCATAGAGCTCCCAAACAAGAGCAGTTAGTAAGGTAGCTCTGATACGTCTCCAACGTATCTATAATTTATGAAGTATTCATGCTATTATATTATCCTTCTAGGATGTTTGATATGCATTTATATGATATTTTATATGATTTTTGGGACTAACCTATTAACCTAGAGCCCAGTGCCAGTTTTCTGTTTTCTCCTTGTTTTTGAGTTTTATAGAAAAGGAATACCAAACGGAGTCCAATTGACGGCCAATTTTTGATGATTTTTTATGGACCAAAAGAAGACCACGGAGCATCGGAGTTGGGCCAGAAGAGTCCCGAGCTGCCCACGAGGGTGGGGGCGCGCCCACCTAGTACGGGTGCGTGGGTCTGCCTCGTGGACAGCTCGGGCACCTCCTTGACGTGAGACCGACGCCAAAAATTCCTATAAATATAGAAACCTCGGAAAATTAACCTAGATCGGGAGTTCTGCCACCGCAAGCCTCTGTAGCCACAAAAAAACAATCGGGGCCCTCTCTGGCACCCTGCCGGAGGGGGCCATCATCACCGGTGGCCATGGAGGAGTATCCCGGAGGGGTCTTCATCATCATGAAGGCCAAGGACCATAGGGTGGAGGCCATGGAGGAGGAAGCACAAGGGGGAGAACCTCTCCTCCTCTCTTCCGGTGGTGCCGGAGTGCCATCGGGAGGGGAATCATCGCCATGGTGATCGTCTTCATCAACATCACCATCATCATCACCATCCTCATCTCTTTTACGCGGTCCACTCTCCCGCAAACCGCTGTAATCCCCTACTTGAACATGGTGCTTTATGCCACATATTATGATCCAATGATGTGTTGCCATCCTATGATGTTTTGAGTAGATATCTTTTGTCTTTGGGTAGATTGATGATCTAGATTGTTATGAGTTGTATGTTTTACTTTGGTGCTGTCCTTTGGTGCCCTCCGTGTCGCGCAAGCGTGAGGGATTCCCGCTGTAGGGTGTTGCAATACGTTCATGATTTGCTTATAGTGGGTTGGTGAGTGAACAAAAGCACAAACCCGAGTAAGAGGGATTGTTGCGTATGGGAATAAAGAGGACTTGATGCTTTAATGCTATGGTTGGGTTTTACCTTAATGATCTTTAGTAGTTGCGGATGCTTGCTAGAGTTCCAATCATAAGTGCATATGATCCAAGTAGAGAAAGTATGTTAGCTTATGCCTCTCCCTCATATGAAACTGCAATAGTGATTATCGGTCTTGTTAACAATTGCCTAGGACAATTCCGCACACCGATCCACCATTATTCCACACTCGCTATTTATATTATTTAGTATTATATTCTAACTTTATGATAACAACACCTACTTTTATGTTTTAGCTCTCTGATATCATGCAAAGTTATCCTCTCCATACCCACAACGTAGTTTTATTTCTCGTTGCTAGTTGGAAGCAAACGTTCGGTGCACGTAGAGTCATATCAGTGGCAGATAGGGCTTGAGAGAATATTGATCTTACCTTTAGCTCCTTGTGGGTTCGACACTTCATACTTATCACTTCCATCTTTGGAAAGTGCTACGATGATTCCTTGCACTTGGGGATTATCAAGCTCCAGTGCCCAAAGGGCCAGTACTACCATGTCGAACCCATACTCCACCAGTTAGTACGCCTATTCCTGTGGAGGAAGCACAACCAGCTAGTCGTAGTTTAGCATCTACCGCATTTGATGTTGTTAAATCGTATGTGCGTATCTTCCCATCTTGGAAATATTATACTGAAGATAAAGGAAAATGCCAGTTGCAGGTGTTTGTCCAGGAGTTATGTGTAAGTAATGTTATTCATGGCAATTACTTTGATTTGTCCCATACATCCTACCTCCATGATGGTTATAATACAAAAAAATTTCCCATTTTTCTCTATAGAGAAGGACCGATTTGGAAACTCAGGATGAGGTAACCTGTGCTAATACCTCTGCTATCTTAAAGAATGCTTGGTGGCAGTATCAGAATTACCTGAAGAAAACGTACTTCGCCGGCAAAGAAACTCATCAAATTCCCTTACGTTCTCCTGAGACACATTTACTGGACGATGACTGGGAACGCCTTGTTCTGTACTGGTCCCGAACCAAGAATGTGGTAAGGTCTATGAGGTCATTTTCTATTTTTAAGTACTATATTCTTGAGTCTTACCGTACTCTGTTCATGTAGAACAAGTGCCTAAACCTGAAGAACAACTGTTCCAATTTAAGATTCCATTGCTATCATAGTTCAAAGAAGCGCTAGGCGTTAATTGTGCGTTTTGCCACTGCCTTGCGCTTTACTGACCAAAGCGCATGCTTATGCGCAGTTATGCACAGATTAAGCGTAGTTATGCGCAATGCGTTTTGCCCATGCCTAGAGCCTAGGCGCGCTTAAGCACTTGCTTAGGCGCGCCTTTTTTAACTATGATCGGTATCGTGCATACTGCTTTGCTCTTGTATCACCGTATTTACTCATACAAACTTATTTTTAAATTGAAGGATCTAATCGAAACTCCAATGACACAGCAGGTATGTTCATGCATGTTTCTTTAACAAGTTTGCTCTTATCAATAGCTCTGTTGATTTTAATTTCAATTGTGTATACAGTTGACTTCTCATATCATGCACATTACTAGTATCACAACAGAGCCAATAGTGTTGTTGTACATGTAGACCCGTGGTACCCATCTGAAATCTTGTTGTGCCGTGTAGTTTCCCACGCTTTGTATTCTTTCACTGCTGCTTTGTGTTGAACTGATATGATTTGAACTGTGTCTCTATTTTGATTTGGCAAGACAATGCATTGACCATAGGACATAGATATATGTTTGTTTGATGCTTTTATTATGTACTAGTACTTGGCAATAGAGTACTTGGTAGTTTAATCATGTCCACCTTACTAATGAACTGGTTCACCGAAATGAGTTTCATATACTAGTACATGCTAAACCTGTTATGTGTCTACTTGTTTCTTCTTTAGAATGCTGATAGAATATTGGGGAAGAGCGCCTTATTAAGCAATGGTAAAGGAAGTAATGCAAATAAGGTTCAGGATAGTGACACATCCTTGTTGGTCTCCAACAAAACTGATAAAACAGCTAAGGAAGACTATCTTGAAGACAGTGAGACAGTCCCAAAGTCATGTCTTGGTTTAGTGTTCGAGTTACTGGCCACTACCGCTTGCACAAGCTATTAAAACTTACTGTCTGAATCAGTTTGGTTTCTTGAGTCTCAACTACAAGCTGAAAGACATCGATCAGCTGTGCTGCGACAAGAAGCGGAAGGGCCGCGGAAGTCCCTGGAGCATTCAGATGCATACTTTCTGGTGCAACAGCAAGCGTTGGAGGATTTTAGCGCCAACCAGGACAAAGCTAATATGCTTGCTAAGCTTATTGCCAGCATGGTGGATACCCAGGATAACGTTCTTGAGCTCTTCTAAAGTTGTTTCAGTTATGCTCTTGTTTTGCTGCCGCGTTTATTTGCACTGGTGGCCAATTTTGACGGCCAGTGTAATGTAATATGCTGCTTTGTTCCCTATATTTGCACTAGAGGCAAACTTTGATGCCCAGTGGATGTAATATGTATAATAGCGGTTATAGGCTAGCGTTAATTGCTTGCTTATTTATTTCCTTATTGTCTTGTTTAGTTGTTTGCTTGTAGTCACTACAGTTCTTTTTCTGTGTTTTTCTAGTGGCCACAATAGCCTATTTTTGGTAACTAGGCCAAAATAATCATGGCAACACACGGACTGTTGTAACCATGGGCCTCCTGCAGGCCGTATGATCCATGGGCCTTCTACGGGCCGTAGGATCTATTGGCCTTTTATACGGGTCGTAGGATCCATGGGCCTTCTATGGGCCGTACGATCCATGGGCCTTCTACCGGCCATATGATCCATGGGACTTCTAAGGGCCGTAGGATCCATGGGCCTTCTACGGGGCGTATCATCATTTCGCCAATCATTGGCCGTACTATTCGTGGACCATAGCGGGCCGTTAATAGGCCGTATTTAATAACTCTATGAAAACAACCCAACAGTTTTTTTACATGAAAAGGACCCAATGTATTAACGGGCCACAAACGGGCCAACTGTAACGACGGGCTGAATTTGGCCTACAAGCAGAATGATAGTAATGGGCTGTAAGTAACCGAATGCTGGAAATGAGCCCAAGAATAAATGGGCCCTGAGAAGGCCGAAAGTTAACTTGGGCTGGAAACGGCCCAATGGAATAATGGCCGTTAATGGGTATAAAGTGATACACTGTTCATTATGGGCCAGTTTCACCACGGGCTGTTAATGGGCCAAGAGTTACAAAGGGCCTCATATGGGCCGAAAGACGTCATGGGCCATACATGGGCCGGAAGTTAAAACGGGCTAGAATCATATTGGATGGCCCAGATGAAGCTACTGGGCCTAATTCGCAGAGGTCGTAACGGGCCCTAGGTTAGCGGGCTGTAAATGGGCTATTTGTGAACATGCCGTTAACAGGCTTTCCGTGGGCCGGCCTGCCACCTTTTGACCAAGTTAAACGGGCCGGCCTTTTCACAGGAGTGGGCCTCTGTTGGGACGTGCCACGTGTCGACATATCATATGCGCCTTGGGTCCAATGAGTGGATGACATCTGTCCCAACGGTGAGCCGACACGTGTTTCCTCCAGCCAATGATGATTTTACCCGTGGAAAATCGCCATTGGTCGAGGCTGTTAACGGGTTATCGGAACCAAAACCGAACCCGATAGCTTAATGGCGTTCCGTTACGGTGGATGCCATGTGTCGGTCACCCTTGACGAAAGCACTTCTGTGACGGCGATTTATCGTCATGGAAGTGGACACTTCTGTGATGATAATTTTGGTAATATCATGGAACACTTCTACGACAGCACATGTATGACTATCTAGATTCTGTCATAAAATTGTCATGGATGTACATGCATGAAAAAAAACGTGGCCTACTGTGACAAACACGTATCATCACGGAAGTGTATTTTTTTTGTAGTGACTCATTTTTCTCTGCAAGTAGTCTATAGTGGAATCTCTAGAAAGACTTATATTTAGGAACGGAGGGAGTATCATGTATGACATCTACATCTCTAATTTAGCAGCCAGTAGTGGAAATCATTGCCTGCACAAAGGGATTACTGGTCGAAAATCCTAGCAAAGCACGCTGGCAGGCACACAACAATACAAGAGAGAGAGATGCACTTACAAGATCATAGCAATGCCTCGGTCCAGGATCTTGGTTGGCCAAGCTGTTAGATCCATAAGAAACATCATCCTTGTAGTTTTTGCCAGCTGCATAACATGTAACAACGAATTGTTAGTATATTTGAAGTACACCGGGCAGGTGATGCTGGACGGGTTTAAAGGTGACAAGTACCAAGGCCATGGCGGGTGCTTGGCATCTTGCCAGACGGTGGGAATCAGGTTAGAAATGTCAAGGGTGATGACGCTATGCTGGCTGTCGGGGTCCGGTAAGGAGATCCAAAATTGTCGAGTAGGGTGTTTGTGGAGCGGCTCCAGTAGGGTTGACTATGGTGTAGGCGAAGCGGATCTGAGGCCATGGAAGAGGGCATCGGTGAATCTTCTCCAGTGGTTGGGTTCAGGATGGTGTCAACGATGCGGATTTGCGGCCGTGGATGGGGCGTCAGAACTGCTCTGGTAGGTTGGACGAGGGTGCAACGAAGTGGATCTGAGGCTGTGGACTTGTGCGTTGGCAAAGCGGCCCCGATAGGGTTGATAATGGTATAGGCGAAGCTACTATGTTAGGGTTGAGGATGGTGTTGGCGAAGCGGCTTTTGTAGGGTTGAGGAAAGTGTCGCGAAGAGGACCAGAGGTCGTCGATGGGGGTATCGGTGGGGCGGCTCCGGGGGTGTGGATGAAGCGTCTCCAGTGGGGAGTACGAAGGAGCCGCTGCAGATGCGCTACGATTGACGAGAGTACTGGCGAAGCAGATATAGCACCATGGACAAGTCCGGCACTGAATGGGTTGTGGTACAGTGGTGGATGAGTAGTCCACTTGTTTCTAGGGGAGGTGGGAGGGGTAGGTGCGACCGCAGAAGCAGATCTGACGAGGTGGACGCCGCTGGCAGTGAATGGGCTCTGGTACGCCAGTGGATGAGCAGTCTAGGGTTTCGAGAGGGGAGGGGTAGAAAGGCCGATGAAGTATGGACGGTGTGATGTAAGATGCTCTGGTGCTGTGGAGTAGTCATTTTTGCAGGAGGGGAGAGAAAATGGGGTGTCTTGTTGTGGGGGGAACTGGAAGTTACCAAAGCAGCCCCGACCTATTATCTAAATGAGGGCCGTATTGTAACTATTGTTCTCCGTGCACCAAGGACAAAGGGGAATTTCGCATGCTAAAGACTAGGTGACGGAAATTTTAGAAGGAGGCGGGAGATTTTGCCGCCCACGGGATCGTTCGTATCCAGTTTCAACTAATTTTGGACAGTGCTAGCGGGAAGGTTATGTGACACTGTGTACATGGGGCAAATGCCAGCAGTTAATAACTGCTATGAAGTCCACCCCATAAAGAAAGACAATAACTCAGGATGATGCACCGATAACTTGGGCATTCACACGGGCACGACCAATCTTACGGATGTAGAGGCGCGTTCACAAAAAAATGGATCAAACGCTCAGCCTATGTATTTCTTGTGTAAATATATAATTTAGTGCCATTGGTTATTTACTTTAAACATAATGCATTGACGTGTTACTGTAGAGGCGCACAAAAAGAAATGTATATTGTAGTCCCACAAAAGAAATGGATATTGTAGTCCTCTACTCAAAAGTGTTATCTCATATGATTACACGGCCTCCATTTCATAAATTGCGTACCCGTTGATTCATATATGAAGATTACATATATTACTTCATAATAGAACCTTAAATCATCCAAGACTAATGAATTTGAATGCAAAACTAACAATGGTGCATGTACATGGTAGCTATAGTGGTTGTTTGAAGAAATAACTTTGCCATGCACAATTGAAAAGGATTATTTGGAAAAAAATGTGATATGTGAGAGTCCAATCTTTATGCTGTTGAATCGATACTTATCTTTGGCCACGATACAAAGTAGATATTGATTCGTGTTCAAGAGAAGCACATCCATGATCGCTAGATAGTGATACGTGAATGAATTGTGAAATCTCTCTCACACGCATACATATCTCATTTCTCCGTGGGCATCGAAATCACACACGTGCACTTCATGTATTTCTCTCCCTCCGTCAAGGTTAGAATTCGTGTTTCTACCCCATCCTACAAGTCTCTCACATAGAAACACACACGCTCTCTCTACCAAACACGCCCACCCCTTTAATTCCGCCCACCCACCGCCACTAATGTCTCAAATTATAACTATGTATCGCACACATATGCCTAAGGTTAACTCGAGTCCCGGAACCATATGAATACATACAATGGGATTCCAGCAGGGCACCTTTTCTTTTGAGATTTCGCTCGCGCGCGCACACACACACACGTAGACATTGTTTCTCTCTACATTTTTTCCGACACTTGCATGCACACCGCTTGTTTATCCCTGTGATGCTTCGAGTATGCCTCACACACATGCTATCTACCTATCCCTTAATATAGATATGTATCACACAAACTCCTTCTCCCTATATCTATGTGTCACTGCCCCCCCCCCCCCCCACACACACACAATACCCGACACCGAAGGAGTAGGGTGACACCTCGATCTTGATACTAATCTATCTATTGGCTTCTCTCTCAAACACACACGCACACACACACACACACACACACACACACACACACACACACACACACACACTACCCGACACCGAAGGAGTAGGGTGGCACCTCGATCTTGATAGTAATCTATCTACTGGCTTCTCTCTCAAACACACACACACACACACACACACACACACACACTTGCTAGTTGTGCCTCTGTGCCTATCGCGCGCGCACTCTCGATACGTCTTTCTCTCCCTCCCCTCTCCCCACCCCAACAATGACAGCAGAAGGGTGACAACTCGATCTTGATCTTAATCTATCAATTGGCTTCTCTCTCTCTCACACACACACACACACACGCGCGCGCTATTTGTATCTCTGTGCCTCGCTCACACACACTTGTTACGTCTTTCTCTCCGTAGCCCCCTTGATATGTATACTTCTCACACACGCACAGCTGTAGTGACGATGACACTGAACCCAATGTGCCTCGTTTTTACCGGCCTCGTGTGATAGTTTTCACCATGTTTTCTGCTAATTAACAAGGCAACGTTTTCTTTGTTACTACTAGTGAATTTAAGACCATTCGGGGCAGACATAAAATATATCACTTCAACCCAGTTATCACAGTAACTATTTAAAAAGAAACTAGCAAGATGCCCGTGCATTGCACGGAATATCAAGATGCATTTGTATGAGTACTTTATCTTGTGAAAGAAAAGTATGAATGAGGGAAGGTCTTATTTGCAAATGTGGAGATGGGTGTGGGTATCTTCTTTGCAAAATTGCCATAATTTCCTTCCTATCTGTCAGATATAAACCGGACAGCCTATATTGCAGGATGGCAAGCACACCATCATCACCAACTCTTTTTTCTACTCCCTCCGTTCCTAAATATTTGTCTTCTTAGAGATTTCAACAAGTGACTACATATGGAGAAAAATAAGTGAATCTACACTCTAAAATATGTCAATAAACATTCCCATGTGGTAGTCCATTTGAAATCTCAAAAATACAAATTTAGGAACGGAGGGAGTATAAGAGTAGACATAGAGATATATCTCCAGCATCATCCACAACGAACATCTGCTGGAGTGTTTAGCGTCGGATGCTCGCAATGCGATGACTTGAGTTCGAATTTTGTCCTAAACCTTAGATTTTTATATATTTTTGTTAATATATGCTTCTTTCACTACTGTACTGACAGTGGAACCCACAGAGTACTTAGAATACAAGATTAAGGATGGATTTGTTTATTTTTAACTTTTTGTACGAATCTGTAGCTACCCTGCAAGTCATGTACAATGTACATGCAATTAATTTTTTATAGAGGGAGAATCATACACGCAATTAACTCAAATGAATTCGATGTGACTATTATTTCCAGCATAAGAGCATCTCCAACAGCAACCGGCAAATTTCCTCCCGCTTCTTTCCGCGGAGGACGACATCCAACATGAGCGGCATACATTTTCACAACTCTAACCAACCAGAGGAAATTTGTGCAAACACGGACTGATTTCATATAATCATGAAGGATTTCGTATAAAAAAGCCGGATCTTCATATAAACATGACGGATTTCATTACATTTATATGAAGTAAGCAGTGTTAATCCAGCTCTCGTGGTATAATTAATACCTAATCTAAATGGCCGCCCGCGGATCCCTTTGTCTTCCTCATGTCTGGAAAACACTTGCGGGGTTGATGATGGTCCTCGCAAGAGACGAAGCATCCAAGAAACCACCTATATAGATAGTCGTCGCCTCGACGGTGGCCGTCATGCGACCCAAGCGGCGGTGGCCTCCCATGTTCTACTTCTCCTAGATGATGGCGGCGGACACGGAGAAGCTGGCAACCGACTCGTCGCTCTTCGTGCACCCGGCTTCTGTCTCTGTCTGCATGGCGCTACCGCAAGCATGGGAGGCGCGCCCACAGACATGGGAGGCACGGCCACCGCAGACATGGGAGGCGCGGCCGTAGACACTGGTGGCGCGGTACAACGCGGTAGCGACAACGCTCGTGCCACCGTGCTGGCGTGGAGCAAGTCGCCGCTCCTCATCGAGCTGAACTGGAGTGGTGAGTTGCTGAACCACGGGTCGGCTTGGGGCAGCAACTGGCTCCGTCGGGCCAGCCGAGGTAGGTGAAGCACCAAGCGGCCTCGCTCGTATCCGGACGTCTTAGCGGGCCACCCAGCCGGGTAGTACGCCTAAGAACGGCTCCTCGGAAGTCATCGGAAGAGTGGAGAAATGGTGAAGGAGGAGATGGGGAGCGGCGGAGGGGTACGATTCTTGCCCGTTGTCTAGCCTCGTTTAAATAGAGGGCGAATGGTAGGAGCTTGGCCAGCGTCTGGCCTTGTTTAAACTGAGGGCAGACAGGAGGAACTCGGCCGGTGTTGCGTTTAATTCTGGCCCGCTCATGTACGGACGTGTGGCCAGAGTAGGTTTCTTGGTTTGCATGCGGGTTAAACAAAGGCATTTGATGGAGGCGTGTTCAGCCGGGCGTGCAGCGGGTGGCGCGGTACTATTCAATTTGATAGCTACTAGTAAACCAGGACAGTTCCCGATACGGCTTAAATGCAAACGAGGGAGAGGGTAGTGGTTCCCGAAACGTTGAATGGCCAATGATGCATCCTCCTGCAATTAGCATCCTGAATTCATGAGGGAAGTAATGTGAGGAGGACGTAGAAAAGAGGCAGCACGATGTGAATGCTACGTAGTTTGCACTCATATAAAGGCACCCCTCCATTCCAATGCATCTACCACATCGTACGCACCTAAGAACCTACACTAAGCGCAAAAGTGCTCACTCCAGACCCATGGTGGCGATGCGTGCGAGCGGGCAGCAGCTATGCCAGATGGTCCATAACGCCGGCCTACGGCATGGCACCGAGGATTGTCTCCTGACAGTGTTAGCAACCGGCTGGTTCATGTCCATCATCAACGCCAGCTACGACTCTCAGTTGGACAAGATGAACGTTGCCACCATCAACAAGTTCATCATTGTCAAGAAGCTCGCAGACGACATCGCCGTACTCCTCCAGCATGCGCGCCCGGGCTCCTCATTGCCTGCCACCCTAATCGGCCTCCATGGCGAGAACCTCTTTCAAGCACTGGTGGCCCTGCAACTGCCCGCTGACACAACGAAGAATGTCCACATGGAGGTCGCGCTCGCCGTGAGGCACCTCGCCCTGCAAGAATTCATCGACCTACACATCCACGTGTACGAGAAAGGCATGTACATAGGTATCTACAAGGCTAGTGAGGACGCTACGATGTTGGCCTTCATCAACTGGCTGGAAGCCTTGGACGCCTTTGTTGAGAAGCACCTTGACCTCGCCACAAAATCTGCCGCTCCTAAGCCGTCGGTCGGTGGCCCAGCACACTGAGTTGAGGAGGAGGAGGTCGTACGTTGATGGATGCATCTTTCTTCTTGCCTCCTCTAACCACCACTGTGATCGCATCATCATGATCTTAATTCTTATTGTGCTATTGCATTCTTGTTCCAGTCAATACAGACATGTGTGATCCCTTTGCTCACATTTGGAGGCAATTATATGCATCACTGTAGCTAGTACTCCATCCGTCAATTTAAGTTGTGCTTACATTTTCCATCAACTTTGTAATTTACGTTGATGCTTGACCCGGCCTATGAACTACTCTTAAGTTCAAAAACTGAGACAAAACCTATAAATTCAAACTACTCGTGCAGCACGCCTGTCACGTTCGCAAGTTCAAAATGAGAAACTGAAACACGTACATGAAGCATGTCCCTTCCCTGTCGCATACCACACTGTCGTCCCCCCCCAGTCAACGCGCATTGGCTAGGCTTTATATCACTACAACATGTGGGACCGCATGTGACCAAACCGACGATGCGCCAACCTAGCTACTACCATGCTTATCTGGCAGGAAAAGCCCCGCCCTAGCATTTTCAATCATTATTTCTATCTATCGATCGTGCCAAGGAGCAGAACCAAATTTTGCAATTTGTGCATGTTTCTCTACTCCCATAAAAGACTCAGTTGGTGATGGTGGTGTGTCTGTCATCCATCATTTCTGACCATTAGATCTGCATCTAACGGCTGTGAGGTAAGTTGTGGCATTTTTGCAACAATAGCCCACTTCTCTGCTCCAATGTGCAGAAAACCCCTTATTATCTTGAAAGCAACCACATCCCTTCCTCACCTCATCAAAATAGCCTGAGAAATATATTTTGAGTGAAATAATATATTTTTAGTGGTATATATGTATATCAAAACAAGAGTGTTTTCCTTCAAGTTTGTGAACAAGTACTACTCTACTTTGGATCCGTTGCAATGCACAGGCACATCTATTTATATATAAAAAGTATTTGATGGGTTAACCAGAGAGAAGAGAAATAGGCTAGAAATTACCACAAAAATTAGAATTATCCAACCGTTAATTTAATAGACTATTTTTTTATAGCCATTAGATAAGATTGTAATTGTAATTGTAAGTTAGAAAAATTACCCACCATTGCCATTACAATAAAACGTTTCGATCAGCTATGTGTACGATAGGAAAAAGAAGTAGCGTGGGACTCATTCCCTCAAAAGAAAAACTTGCGTGGGACTCTTCAACTTAAAAAAAACTGTGCCTGCCAAACAAAAACGTGCGTGGGACTCCCTCAACCAAGAAAAAAAACGAGCCTGGGACTCTCAACTTTGCCAAACAAAAACTTGCGTGGGACTCCTCAACCAAGAAAAAAATCTAACCTGGGACTCTCAACTTTTTTTTTATAATTCCCTGGGACTCTCAACTTAAAAAGACTAGCGTCGCTGCCACAAAAAGACTAGCGCAGGACTCTCAACTTAAAAAAAAAGCCTGGCTGCCAAGAGAAATAGCATGGGACTCCCTAAAAAAATAGTGTGGGACTTCATGTAACAAAATAAATAAATAAAACATCAGACTACACCTTTTTTTGAAACCTTTCCTTATACAGTGGGAAAGTAAATTAGTACGGGACTCTGACAAAAATATAGACCAGCGTGAGACACCATTGTAAAAAATAGCATGGGCTATGACATGCTGGTCAATTTATAAATAAAAAAATTAGTGTGGGACTTCAAGTAAAAAAAGTAAAACAACATCAGGCTACACCTTTTTTATTTGAAGCCTTTCCTTATATGGTAGAAAAATAAATTAGTATGGGACTTTGACTAGAATATAGACCAGCGTGAGACTCCATTGAAAAAAACAGCATGGGCTAGGACGTGCTGCTCAATTTCCAAATAAAACTAGCATAATGCATGGGATGATGCCTTCCTATATGCAAGCATTTATCCTCTCTTCAAATATGAACGCATGAAAAAAGAGTTAGCGCCCATACTATTCCACCATTCCTCGGACCATGTTGCCTATTGCATGTTTCCAGAACGACCAAAGGAGGAGTAGGCGCTCAAGGATCAAGGACCAAACTGAAGGGGTATTTGTTTTGTTGCGCAGCTTGCTCTGACGCACCTCGCCTCGACCGATTCCTTTTATCGCAAAGCAAGACAAATTGACTCTAACCAAACTCTAGCATGCTTGTGACGACTATGTTTGAGGCGTTTCTGCTCCACTCTGCTATTTCAGGTCCCACCGCTGCTTTTTACCACCGTTGTTTACTTCTATATACGGGTTCATAGGTTGTGTGTCGTACAACCTCTGTCGGTCTTTGTTGTGCCACTACCACGGCATGCAAGCATTTTTCTTCTCTTCAAATATGAAAGCATGAAAAAAAAAAGATAGCACCCATCTGCACTATTCCTCGGACCCTGTTGCCTATTGCATGTTTCCATAACGACAAAAGGAGGAGTAGGCGCTCAAGGATCAAGGGACAAATCGAATACATCCACGACAAGGCCAAAACTCATACAGGCCGATTTTTCAGTTTCTTTAACCATATCCATGTTGTAACATATATATATCTATAGATATATGCCATTTTGGTCATGTGACTTTCTGTACATAAGTACACGGATTCTATTAATTAGCCCCATGCCATTTCTCCTCACTTCATATTCAGTGCAATGGAAATCATCAAGAAAACAAGGCTGCAATACATAGCTCGGCCCTAGGTGGCTCGAAACGCAAACTATCAAGTGCCAGCAGCAACAGGTTGTTGAGGCTGGTGGTTGACCAATTCTGAAGTCATTCAGGTCTCCGGTCAGTGTATCTTCTTCTTGCAGGAATGTGCAATCTTTTTAGTTTTTTTTGTCAATAGGACACATGGTAAAAGGTTGATAGGCTATGCCTACTCGAATCACATGGTTTTGCACCAATAGAAACTTCGCCTTCAGAGATAATTAAATCAACGCCATCACAAGTAAAATAAATCGTTTTCAGAGGTAAAAAATGTTGTTTGCTACCACATGGTATCCATAAAATGAGATGACGGGAGAATGAGCATGATCCATCAAATATTGGTTTCTGCTAGAGTATTTATGGACTTACCAACCCTAAGTTTATTTGTTCCACAAATATTTATTATAAATAATCTCTTTGGTTTTATCCCACTGCAGATGACGGTCAACTAGGGTGGCTCATGCTATGGAGAAGAATCATGGGACACATGCAGATAACGTGAAACAGGGATGAATCATGGAGGAGGCTGATATAGTGAGTATTTCCATCAGCCGCACCTTACTCAATTGTAATGTTTCAACCTTATTGCTTCAACGCCGCCTCCATGGTGCGAACCCTTGATGAAAAAAGTCGGCGTTCTCTCTTGGCATGGTGACTTTAGGTGATGGATGCCAGAGACCACAAATCTATCTTAGCCTTTGTTTCAAGTGAGTGATGACAGTAAAGAGATTGTTTGTGTTCATATCCAACTTGATGATCGAGCTTTCTTGATCTGATGGAACTAGAGGTAGAGAATTCACATCCTTAATAATGAAAACCAAGTATTAGCATATGTGCGTACTATTTGTTCTGTAGTTTACTCTGTGCGTCCTATTTGTAGATTTACATAACTCATATAAATCATGGCGAGAAATTGCACATAAGTCTTTAACATGGATTGTTTCCCATTCCTATTATATACAACTTCCTGTATTTTTTTCATTTCCTATGTTTGCCTATCCACTCTATTTGTGTTTTGTAAATGACTAATCCTTTTTGAGTATCTTGATTGTTTGATTCTAGGCTAATGGACATCTCATTGAGCGACAACTACTAATATTACCAATCATGTAGAAATAAACAATCTACCAACAACATGTGCATATCAACATGCCATGTAAATGCCCCTACATAAAAGGATTAATAAAAGCACAACATGCCTTTGTAGGCATGGTTGATATTGCATACGTTCTGTTCTAGGTGAGAAAACCAATTTTGATATACTCTTCTAATCTTATGTTTGGCTAGAGTTACCACGTGGGTCTCTATGGTTGATCTTCGTAGATGTTTATGATTGATTCTTCCTGTTTCAATTGAATTTTTATGTGGTTTAATATAGGAGAGTTATCAAATTCTTTATTTTATACCTTTCTTATTAATGTCTCTACTGTCTTTTAAATTCTATTACCCAGGAATGAAATATTCAAGTACTCACGTATTACTATTTTAGTTTCCATTTAGGAATGGTCTCTTACTATGTTTACTAATATGGTCATTGTCTTGCAAGTGAAGAAAAACAACTTCTTCTTTTCCTTCTGTTCTTACTTCCCCCTTCCATAAAATTAGGACATATAACTTTGTTTAAGATTTCCAAATTAAAATACCAAATCAGATATAGGTCGCGAATATCACAGGTAGTCAATCTTACACAACATTAGCAAATATACATATGTCTACCTTTGTTTCAAAAGAAAACCTTCAAACAAGCCAACATGGAAGCCAAAATAATGATACAAATATAAACTGCACAATAGGACTTATTACGAATAGTTAATATAGTGTATAGTCCCCGCAAAAAATAGTGTATAGTCACCATAACAAGCAAACACATGATTACTTTTTTTGCAAAAGGCTCATTTTTTTAAACGTGATCACATTTGGTAACAATTTTCTGTAGAAAAAAAAACAAATAATGCACTTGAAAATTCTAGCACGCACATCGGGCGGGCCACTCTGCTAGTTGCTAATAAAAGGAAAAGGCATGTCGCGATCATGTCGCACCCCCACACGCCCGGGAATTGGGAGTACTCCACGGCCCGGCCGGCATGCTATATACCAAGGGAAGGCGTGTTGCCTAGCATTTTCACTTGGATGTGGGACCGCAATTGAGCAAACCGCACCCCGCCCACCGCGTTAGAAAACAGAAACGAGGGGGGAAGATCTAGCTGTAGCATGGAAGCCAAGAAATTTAGTGTCAGATGGGACTCGTTGATAGAGTAGGAGCACTCCGTACTACACCTACTATGAAGTTTGTGCCACTACTACTACCACTATACAACTAGGTACGTGCACGACACCGCATCGTAGGAACAAAAAACGGGAAGATCTTGTTTTGGGTGATTTATCTTAATTTCAGTCAACGTAGTATGAATAATATGATGTGGGGGCACCTATGAAGACACGTGGCACGTATGGAGGTCTTATTTAGAGCTTCTTGTGTGGATCGATCACACTGTCGTGTTGGTCGTTCGAGAAGAACGTGTATGGGTACTTATAGTATATCCGAATCGCAGCCACCTGGACCATTGGATCAACATCAATCAACGGTTTATATCGTGTATGTGCAAACACGCGTTGACTCTGGAAAAATAACGAATACAGAATGTATAGTACATATACCGCATATTGGGTTTCTCTAAAGTCAAACTTTGTATACTTTCAATAATTTGTAGGAAAAAGTATTAACATATACACCACCAAATATATATCATTTTATTCATCATTGCTTTTATTTCCACACCGTGTAAATTTGTTAGTGTAAATGTTCATATTGTTTTCACCAAATTCGGTCAAGCCTTATAAAATTTGGATGCACTCAAAGCTATATATGTGCGGAGTAAATTACAAAGGGAGGGAGTGGAATAGATATAGATATAACTGTAAAATAAAAAATATAGTAATATAGTCTATAGATATAAATAAGGCTACTACCCTTTTTCTATGTTAGAACTCGCGTTGTTGTGTACACATTGTTTTGTTTTCGCTATAATTTGCATTTGCGGGGTGTGTGTAGGACTACCGCCTTTTGTTCAGTACAAGAACCCCACCATTATCCTTAATTACTTCATATTGGCAATTACGATTGCATTATCTTAGTTCTACCCGATTCTTTGGTTGCTTGGAGGAACTCCATCTCGTTATTCAGGTTGATTTTGTGCATACGACAAGATCATCGCCCATCAAAGATTTGTTTAGTAATGATTGTCGATTTGTATCACCGAGTACGGTATAGCTGGATCATCAACGTCAAAATCCACCAAGTCGATACTTATCCCCACTCTCATCGAAAGATTGGGTCGCCATCATAAGACTACCACCTAGACAATTCATTCCCTATAACATACATATGAGCACCCATCTCATTATTCAGGTCTACACCTCCCTCTCTCTCTCGAAACACACACACCTCTCCACAAGATGTGTGTCTCTAGGTCTTTCTTCCATCCCATGACAAAAAGGCACACCGCCATTCTCTTCTTCTTGCTACCCTCATCTATGTAGTTATGTCTTCTTGCAACAAAGATGCATTCATTTGTCTCTCTACTATCTCTTTCTACCACATATAGCCTTCCACCCCTAGCCAGTTGTGCTGTGAGGTCTATCCAGCTCTGTCACACGCAAACGGACGTTGTATGTGTGTCCCTTCATCGTACACACACTACTGCTCTCCCATATCTACAACCTCGTAACCTTGTCGATCTCGATGTTACACGCACCTCTCTCTCTCTCTCTCTCTCTCTCTCTCTCTCTCTCTCTCTCTCTCTCTCCTTATCTCTAACACACACACACACACACTGATATGTCCATTTTGCATCATGTTTACCTACTGTTATTTATGTTGTTTTGTTGCATAATAATGCTTTTTGGAGTAACTCTAATGCCTTTTCTCTCATAATATGCAAGGTATGAACACAGGGGGAGAGTCTGGCAGCTGGAAATCTGGACCTGAAAAAGCTACATTAGGCTACCTGTTCTGCACAACTCCAAATGAGCTAAAACTTCACGAGGATTTTTATGGAATAAATAACAAATACTGGAGCAAATAAGTACCGGAGGGGGCCACCCAGGTGAGCACAAGACACCAGGGCGCGCCTGGGCCCCCAGGCATGCCCTGGTGGGATGTGCTCATCCAGGCCCAGCTCCGGTGCCACTCTTCTGGTACTTAAGTCATTTTGACCTAGAAAAAATAAGGATAGGACTTTCGAGACGAAGCGCCGCCGTCTCGAGGCAGAACCAGGGCAGGAGCAATTTCCCCCTCCGGCGGAGCAATTCCGCGGGGGGAACTTCCCTCCCGGAGGGGGAAATCCTCGTCATCATCATCACCACCAACTCTCCCATCTTGGGGAGGTCTATCTCCATCAACATCTTCAACAACACCATCTCCTCTCAAACTCTAGTTCATCTCTTGTGTTCAATTTTTGTACCGGAACTATAGATTGGTGCTTGTGGGTGACTAGTAGTGTTGATTACATCTTGTAGTTGATTACTATATGGTTTATTTGGTGGAATATTACATGCTCAAATCCATTATGTTATTTAATACCCCTCTGATCTTGAGCATGATTATCATTTGTGAGTAGTTACTTTTCTTCTTGAGGTCACGGGAGAAATCATGTTGCAAGTAATCATGTGAACTTGATATGTGTTCGATATTTTGATGATATGTATGGTGTGATTCCCTTAGTGGTGTCATGTGAACGTCGACTAAATGACACTTCACCATATTTGAGCCTATGGGAATACATTGTGAAGTAGTTATTAGGTGATGGGTTGAGAGAGTGACAGAAGCTTAAACCCTAGTTTATGCGCTATTCCGTAAGGGACCGATTGGTTCCAAAAGTTTAATGCTATGGTTAGAATTTATTCTTAATACTTTTCTCGTAATTGAAGATGGTTGCGAGGGGGTTAATCATAAGTAGGAGGTTTGTTCAAGTAAGAACAGCACCTAAGCACCGGTCCGCCCACATACCAAATTATCGAAGGAGCGATCACGAATTAAGCCATCATGATGAAAGTGACTAGATGAAATTCCCGTGTACTCTCAAGAACACTTTACTTATCACAAGAGTCTTTTTTGGCCTGTCCTTTGCCTCAAAATGATTGGGCTACCTTGCTGCACTTTTTTTACTACTACCGTTACTTGCCCGTTACAAATTATCTTGCTATCAAACTACTCTACTATTTACAATTTTAGCACTTGCAAAAATTACCTTGCTGAAAACCACTCGTCATTTCCTTCTGCTCCTCATTGGGTTCGACACTCTTACTTATTGAAAAGGCTACAATTGACGCCATATACTTGTGGGTCATCAAGGCTATTTTATGGCGTCATTGCTGGGGAGTGAAGTTCTTTTGGTAAGTGGAAATTGGTAAGGAAAGATTATTACTACGTGCTGAAATTTATCGTCACTTGTTACTATGGAAAACAATCCTTTGAGGGGTTTGTTCGAGGTATCTTCACCTTGACCGGGACCATAATTAGTTGCCTCTCAACCTACTGCACCTACTGAAAATATTGAATATGAAATTCCTTTGGGTATGGTAGAACAACTCGTAACTAATCCTTATGCAGGTGATGGAACCGAACATCCTGATATGCACTTGATATATGTGGATGAAATTTGTGGATTGTATAAGCTTGCATCTTTGCCCAGAGATGAAGCTAATAAGAAGGTTTTCCCTTTATCTTTGAATAGAAAGGCATTGACATGGTATAGGCTACGCGATGATATTGGATCTTGGAACTCGAATCGGTTGAAATTGGAATTCCATCAAAAAAGATTATCCTATGCATCTAGTTCATCGTGATCGGAATTATATATATAATTTTTGGCTTCGTGAAGGAGAAAGTATTTCTCTAGATTGTGGGAGGCTTAAGTCAATGTTATATTCATGCCCCAATCCTGAGCTCTCGAGAGAAATTATTATTCAGAATTTTTATGCTCGGCTTTCTCGTAATGATCAATCCATGCTCAATACTTCCTGTACTGGTTCTTTTATGAAGAAGACTATTGAATTCTGGTGGGATCTTTTAGATAGAATTAAATGCAACTCTGAAGATTGGGAACTCGGTGAAGGTAAAGAGTCAGGTATTGAACCTATGTTTGATTGTGTTAAATATTTTATGGATATCGATGCTTTTCAAAAGTTTAGCACTAAATATGGACTTGACTTTGAGATAGTAGCTTCCTTTTGTGAATCTTTTTCTACTCATGTTGATCTCCCTAAGGAGAAGTGGTTCAAATATCACCCACCAATAAAAGAAGAAATTAAAGAACTGGTAAAAGCTAAAGAAGAAACTATCATTTATAATGTTGATCCAGTTGTTCCCACTTCTTATATTGAAAAACCACCTTTCCTAGTTAGGATGAAGGAACATGCTAAAGTTTCAACTATGGTCAACAAAAGTTATATTAGAACACCTAAACCAGCTGAACAAATCAAAGTTTAACCTAGTGTTGATATGGTTAAGGATCTCTTGGTTGATAATATTGATGGGCATGTTATTTACTTCTGTGATGGAGCTGCTAGAATTGCCAAACCCAATTAAAAAGATAAACATAGACCAGTTGTTGGCATGCATGTTGTCTCAGTTAAGATAGGAGATCATTGCTATCATGGTTTATGTGATATAGGTGCTACCGTGAGTGCTATTCCTTTTTCCTTATATGAAGAAATTAAGAATGAAATAGCACATGCTGAAATAGAAGACATAGATGTTACTATTAAGCTTGCTAATAGAGATACTTTATCACCAATTGGGATTGTTAGAGATGTTGAAGTCTTGTGTGGGAAAATAAAATACCCTTCTGATTTTCTTGTTCTTGATTCCCCACAAGATGACTTTTGTCCCATTATCTTTGGTAGACCTTTCTTGAACACCGTCAATGCTAGAATAGATTGTGAGAAACAAACTGTCGGTATTAGCTTTGGTGATGAATCTCATGAATTTAATTTTTCCAAGTTTAGTAGAAAACCTCATAAGATTTGCCTAGTAAGGATGAAATTATTGGTCTTGCTTCTATTGTTGTACCTCCTACTGATCCTTTAGAACAATATTTGCTAAACCATGAAAATGATATGCATATGCGTGAAAGAAATGAAATCGATAGAATCATATTCGAACAACAACCTCTGCTTAAATACAATCTGCCTATTGAAACTCTAGGAGGTACTCCTCCACCTAAAAGTGATCTTGTGTTTGAATTAAAACAATTGCCAGGCACTTTGAAATGTGCTTATCTAGATGAGAAAAATATATATCATGTTATTATTAGTGCTAACCTTTCAGAACATGAAGAAGAAAGATTATTGAAAGTTCTAAGGAAGCACCGAGATGCTATTGGATATACTCTTGATTATCTTAAGGGCATTAGTCCCACTCTATGTCATCACAAGATTAATATGGAACCTAATGCAAAACCCATTGTTGATCATCAATAAATCCGAAGATGAAAGAAGTGGTAAGAACAGAAATATTGAAACTTCTGGAAGCAGTTATAATCTATCCTATAGCTGATAGTAGATGGGTAAGTCTTGTTCATTGTGTCCGTAAGAAGGGAGGTATAACTGTTGTTCCAAATGATGAGAAGGAACTTATTCCGCAAAGAATTGTCACAAGCTATACAATGGTAATTGATTATAGAAAATTAAACAAAGCAACTAGAAAATATCATTACCCTCTGCCTTTTATTGATCAAATGTTGGAAAGATCATCTAAGCACACACATTTTTGCTTCCTTGATGGATATTCTGGTTTTTCACAAATACCTATTTCACAACCTGACCAAGAAAAAACTACTTTTACTTGTCCTCTTAGAACCTATGCTTATAGACATATGCCTTTTGGTTTATGCAATGCACCTGCTACCTTTCAAAGATGTATGACTGCTATATGCCCTGATTTTTGTAAGAAGATTGTTGAGGTTTTCATGGATGACTTTTCTGTTTATGGGAAATCTTTTGATGATTGTTTAAGCAATCTTGATCGAGTTTTGCAGAGATGTGAGCAAACTAATCTTGTCTTGAATTGGGAGAAGTGCCACTTTATGGTTAAAGAAGGTGTCGGTGTATAAAAGTAGAGGCTCTCTTTTGTACCCCTTTACTTGTGCACGGGCAGTCAGAGCCGCGCCCGTGGCCACACTTAGTAGGGCAGAGGAGGGAAGCCAAAGGCGCAAGTCAATCAAGGCAACGCCAAGACCAGAGACACAAAGGGCAAGAGGGCGAGGTGTACTCCCCTAGCAAGACCCTTGCCAGGCGCGGCCTCCGCAGCCCCGACAAGAGCCTTGCCGGGGCAATTGCCCAACACCAGCAAAGAGCGCCACCTTTGAGCCCAAGGGTTCCAGCGCCATCAACCACATTGGAACCAAGGCTCGGGAGGCACCTCCATGGTCGCATGCAGATCTTCGTAAAGATCATAAGCATGCAAGATCAGATGAGGACCAGAAGACGACGATCCTCGGCAAGATCCTCGCCGAGGAAATCCACGAGACCTCCGGCAAGATCCTTGCTGGGGACGACCGTGATGCCACGGCAAGACCCTTGCCGAGGACATCCGCGAGGCCGCGGCCAGGCCCGCACCTGCCAAGACTCCGCCGCCATTCCCATGCAGCTGCTAGCCTAGCCAGCTAGGCTAGCACCTGTGTGGCGACGTGCAGCCTCTAGACCAGCTCAGCAAGCATCTGTGTGGTGGCATGCAGATCTTCGTGAAGACACTGCCACCGCACCAGCTCAGCAGCCTGCCAGCCTACATGGCGCCGCACGCCTCGTTGGCCAAGACGCGTGTCGAAGCAAGGCGAGGCGGCAACGGACGGGACGGGCCTCATTACCGTCCCCAATAAAGCAAGGAGACACCTAAGGGGGCGCATTTAATGCGTTTTGTCCTGTAATGACAGGCGATAAGCTCAGCCACTATACATCTTTCCACCTCCTGTGTGCCACTATGGCGTCCCCTTTTTCTATAAAAGGAGGCTCAAGGCATACTGGAGGGAGATTCAGCTCTTTTGGACTACGGACGCACCATAGCTAGTTCAAGAACACAAGAACACTCAAATATACACCAAAGCAGGACTAGGGTATTACGCATCCTCACGGCCCGAACCTGGGTAAACGATCCTTGTGCTGGCTCCTAGACCCGCTCTTTCCACAACCTCGCGCCCGCCGACCATAGTAGGGATTCAAGTGGTCCCATAGGTGTCGTTTCCACCGACATCTTTGCCGCGCCAGGTAGGGGGCGCAGTTGTGAAAATCCGTTCTAGCAGTTAGTTCGGCAGTTCTTCATCACCATGGCTTCCAAGCAAGAAGGCGGCCAAACGAGCGACATCATTTGCGGATGCAGTGAACGCTCGCGCAACGACAGAAAAGCTAAGTCACGCAAAACTTTGAGCAATTCTTTTTATATATGATTATTCTCCTTGGAGATCTTTCCCTCTGTATGAGAAACCTGCACGCAATGGGGCCCTTCCACTATTGGCAATGCCTTTGTTCTGTTTCGAGCCCGCTCAACTGTTCAAGCGGCTGCGTCGAGAACGGCGGGGTGGCCTTCCGCTATTGGCAACGCTCTCATTCTGTCTCGAGTCTGCTTGACGGTTCAAGCGGCCGCGCTGTGAATGGTAAGGTGGTTCGCCTGGCAGCATGCACACCCGGTAGGCTATTGGGGATCCGTCCTCAAGGCACCGCGGCTTTCGGGTTTACGCGCCGGCAAGCCTACCCAATCAACGTAGGGTGAACATCAAAAGAGAGATCAAACTGGAGAATAACATGCATCATTTCAAAGTACTGTAGAGTTATATTACATCAATTGTTGCTGCGGTTCTAACTAAAGATAAAAATTGTCTTGGTCGTAAACTTGCAGCGGCGATGAGAAACGGGGTGCCTAGTCCCGGCGCTGGCCTTCAACCCTATGAATTCCATCAATGCGGCTGATGATGGGCTCGATACGCTCCTTGAGCGTCGTAAGGTGCATGTCCTCCGGCAAGCTCTCCAGCGCGGCGTCGAAGTCGAGGTTGGGGTTCTAGTACGCCACCTTGGTGAGGACCATGGTCATGGTACCCCAGCAAAGCTGCCGGGCCTCATTGGCCAGAGAGCTTGCTCTGTTAGAGCGAAACTGCTCCAAGGCTCCAAGGACGCCCTCGAAGAATAGAGTCAGCTTGGTGTTGGGACTCATGTTCAGCTTCGGGGCGTACCTTACGTTCGGCATCCCCATGGCGCCCAGTTTTGTGGTGATCCTGCCGGCGACGTCGGTGAGGCGGCTGATCTAGAGGTTTTCGCCCTTCACGAAATCCTCGTGGTTAGTGGCGTCATTCCTCCACAGCTGCCTCTCCTTCTCCAGACTCTTGGTCAGGGTCCCCTCCCGGGCCTTGACCTTCGAAAGCGTCCCCTCAAGACCTTTCAGCTTCAGCTTCAGCTTCAGGTCTTTGATGGAGTCGTTGGCTCGAGTGAGTAGCTCGGCCTTGTCAAGGACTACGGCCTGCGCCTCCGTCAAGGTGCAACTGATCGTGTCCTTCTCCTTCGCCAGCTCCTGGGCCTTGTTCATCAGGCCGTCCCGCTCCACCTCTAGCTCCTTCACCTTGTCACCATGGACCAGGGCTTGAGCACTGAATGCCTCCTTGTGCCTCTGCTCCAGCTCCCAGGTCTGCTGCACGATGAGCTTATCGACCTCCTCATCCTTGCCGCAGAGTGTGGCGGCAAGCACCGCCTCACAAGCGGTGAGGTCCTCCTCCTGGGAGTTCAGCTCAGCCTGGTGCTGGTGCCGGGCAGCCCCGGCCCTGGCAGCCTGTTCCCTCGCCGCCTCCTGAGCCTTCTCGACGTCAGCCTGCTTCAAGATGAGCTCCTGCTTGTGCTTGGCTAGCTGATCTTGGGCAGCCTTCAGCTCTTCGTGGGCCTGGCAGAACCAGGCCTGCGTCTCGGCGACGCGCTCCTTGAGATCCGCCTCCGCCTTGTCCTCCACGGCCACTCTGGACTTCACCTTGTCCAGACGGGCGTGATGGAGCGCCTGGAGCTTCCAGAAGCTGGCGCCCATGGCTCGAAGAAGCTGCTCCTCTTGGGAACCGCCGCCACCGGCACTTGGTTCGTCGACAACCTCGAGCCCGACGGTGGTGAGCGCCTCGTCGTCAAACACCTCCCCCTCGGCCGGCACCCTGGTGCCTGCTGTCCCCGGAAGGTGGACGAACAGGTTGTCGCCCACCTTCAAGTACCTGCCCTAGCCAGAGGTAGCGGAGGAGGAGGGTTGATCGTCAACCACCCCCTCCTCGGTAGCAGCCTTGCCGGCCTCCCCGGCAGGCCCCTTACCGGCCTCCTCGACGGCTCCCTTGCTGGCCTCCTCAGCGGCAGCCTTGCCGGCCTCCCCGGTAGGCCCCTTGGCGGCGTCCTCAGCAGCGGTCTCGGCGGCCTCCTCGGCGGCGATCTTGTCGGCCTCGGCCTCAGCGTCCCTGGCGACCTCCTTGATGATGGCGTCTATGTCCTCCCAGTCCGTTGAGGAAGGATCTGGATACCAAGAAGGGGAATGAGGCCAAGCCAAGACCAAGGTTCAAACAAAGAAGAAGAAGAAACAGGGACAGAAAGCAAATGACTTACCCGTGTCGAGCTGGGAAGAAGTGGCCCCCTCCCCGCCAACATCCGTCCCCGGGATGGGGCCACCAGCGCCCAAGTTCACCTCCTCCTCCTCCGTGCGCATGGGCTCGGTGCGTGGCACCCTTGCCGGGGATGCCCCTCGGAGCGGCGTGGTTGATGGGGCGGCGTGTTGTGTGTGGCCCTCGATGGCTCCTCCTACTGCCGTCCTCCTCCTGCATGCCACGGCAAGGTCAGTACCAAAGGATCGTACCCCAACACACGTTGATGAGGAGTGAGTGGTGAACGCACGCTGGGGGCTGAGATGGGGGCTGCGCCGGGGGCTGCTGTCCGGGCTGATCTCCACCACCGGCATGCACGAAGCGCCCGCCGGGGGCTGGTCGCCCGTCGAAGCCCTGGCCCTCTTTGCCACCCTCTGGGCCAGTGTCTCCTTGTCCCTGTGAAGATGAAAACATGTCAAGAAAAGCGGCGCGGTCTGAAAGGATGGAGATGACGAAGGACAAGATACTTACTCGTCTCCACCTCCTCTTCCGCTGCCTTCCTCTACCTCCTTGGGCTGAGAGACCCAAAATCGAAGACGACCTCCATGTTGACATCTACGGGAGGAGGGGAAGGGGATGAAGTCTGTCAACACTTGGACGAAGAAGAGGCAGAAGCTTTCCTCTTTGCCATCGCGGCCTTCACCACCTTCTTCGCTACCGCGGCCCTCGTCAGGCGCACGGACTCCCCCTGGGCCTCTTGCCACTGTTCGGTCCTGCCGGGCCGGACCGGCTCGCGCGAGCTAGCCTGCCGCAAGACACGCCTTTTTCCCGTGGCAGGAGGGTTGTCGGCCTCGGCCACTTCCTCGGTCGACTCCTCGACCACATCCTCAACAAGGAGGGCCTCGGTGTTGACACCACTGGCCTCCCCGGCAGACCCCACCCACTTGGCGAGCTCCCTCTCCTCCGCGGCCATGTCGGCCTCGTCCTCCATGCCACCAGCACTCCCGGCCTACCTCGCAAGCTCCGCCTCCGCCACCCTGGCAGCGATGTAGTCCAGCTCCGCCTCGGTGGTGTCCTGGATGAGCAGCGACTCGTCATGGTCATAGCCCTCTGACAAGTTGTCGAGGAACTCCCGCACTTCGCGTGCCGGGGGCTCGACCCAGGACAGGTTGAGGCCGTGCGCGTTGAAGTCCGGCAACATGGCAATAATGGCGGACTGGAAAGAGTTTTTGCTCGACGGGAACACACCCGGTGGCAACCCAAACATGGGCCCCTTGATGGCCTTGCCGGACTTCGCGGCCCTGTCGGTCCTCTCCACCCTGCCGTCACTGAACACGTCGAGCTGAAAGAGCCTCTGACAAAAATGGGCATGTCCCATCACTATGAAGTTATGCTTCAGGCCAGGGCGGAACCTCATGACGTTGGCCGCATTCCTGAAGTCCCAGGCCGGCCTCCCTTGTAATGCAGCGGGGCGATTTGGCGGCGGATAAAGTACGCCCCAATCATCTCAAGGGTGAGCCCGGCCGTGGTTAGTCGATGGATCCTGGTGGTGGCGATCGAAAGCTTCTTGTCGTCGGCGTCGAGGTCGCTCCAGTCCGCGCCGCGGGTCGGCAGGCTCTAACGAACCCGGCAGAACTCCGGCGGGTCCTTGTCCTCGATCCAACACCACTAGCCCCGCCACTCCTCCGACCTCTCCTTCTGGGCACCCTCTAGATACGTGCCTCTCCTGGACCCTTGGGATCCAGGAGATGCTCCCGGAGATAGCGCCCCCTGGCTGGATGCGAGGAGAGAAGTACTGGCGGAAGAGCGCCGTGCTGGGGAGCACCCCGGCAAAGCCCTCAAAGAGGTGAGAAAATAGAGCCATGCACGCCACGGCGTTCCACGTGAGATCGAAAAGACAGAAGCCAAAGGTGCGCATGACATCGTTGAAGAAGTCAGAGAAAGGGGGGCAGAGCCCGCAGGAGAAGAAGTCGACGAAAAAGGGGTACCAATTTGGGCCGGCTTTGGTGCAATCAGTAGGGATGATGCGCGTGGCAGGGTGCCCTGTCGTCTTCCTCCCCCCACAGGGGCAAGAAGCAGTCCTTAAGGTGGACCCCATCAACCATCGACGGGGAGTAGTAGGCGAACTGCGTCCACCGCACCGCCGACTTGCTCTCCGGCGCCTCCCTCTCCCCAGCATCCTTGGTCGCTCCCTTGCCTTTGCTGGTTTTGGGCGCCATGGCGGCTGGAAGGAGGCGAAGGATCAAGAGCAATGGGGGCGCAGCGGCAGCGAGCAAAAGCAAGAGCTTCAGGAGGAAGAAGATGGGGACAGCGGTTCCGAGATTGGAGAAGGCGCAGAGGGTGAATGAGCAGCATGCCTGCGGTTATTCCTTTTTATGGGGAAGGCGTGGGCCGCCTCTTTTCCATTCACTGTGATATGACGCATGCGTGCAGACAGGTGCCCCGCGCATGACCCCCACGTCATGCTCGACCCTCCACATCGCCCATTCAACGCGGGTCATGGGGAAGCACAACGAACGAAGGAATTACTGCGGTAAGGCTCCGCCCCGCATGCCCGCGCACCGTTCTGGGCCTAGCCAAACAATGTGTCATGCTTATGTGTGGCCCAGGCCCGAGGGCTCCTGTCGGTGTACAAAAGTAGGGGCTCTCTTTTGTACCCCTTTACTTGTGCACGGGCAGTCAGAGCCGCGCCCGTGGCCACACTTAGCAAGGCAGAGGAGGGAAGCCAAAGGCGCAAATCAATCAAGGCAACGCCAAGACCAGAGACACAAAGGGCAAGAGGGCGAGGTGGACTCCCCCGGCAGGACCCTTGCCGGGCGCGGCCTCCGCAGCCCCAGCAAGAGCCTTGCCGGGGCAACTTGCCCAATGCCAGTGAAGCGCGCCACCCTTGAGCCCAAGGGTTCCAGCGTCATCAACCACACTGGAACCAAGGCTCGGGAGGCACCTCCATGGTGGCATGCAGATCTTCGTAAAGATCATAAGCATGCAAGATCAGATGAGGACCAGAAGACAACGATCCTCGCCAAGATCCTCGCTGAGGAAATCCACAAGACCTCCAGCAAGATCCTTGCCAGGACCCTGGCAAGACCCTTGCCAAGAACATCCGCGAGGCCGCGGCCAGGCCCGCACCTGCCAAGACTCCACCGCCATTCCCATGCAGCTGCCAGCCCAGCCAGCTAGGCTAGCACCTGCGTGGCGACGTGCAGCCTCTAGACCAGCTTAGCAAGCATCTGCGTGCTGGCATGCAGATCTTCGTGAAGACACTGCCACTGCACTAGCTCAGCTGCCTACCAGCCTACATGGCGCCGCACACCTCGTTGGCCAGGACGTGTGTCGAAGCAAGGCAAGGCGGCGACAGACGGGACGGGCCTTGTTACCATCCCCAATAAAGCAAGGGGCCACCTAAGGGGCGCATTTAATGTGTTCTGTCCCGTAATGACAAGCGATAAGCTCAGCCACTGTACACCTTTCCACCTCCTATGTGCCACTGTGGTGTCCCCTTTTTCTATAAAAGGAGGCCCGAGGCATACTCGAGGGGTATTCGGCTCTTTTGGACTACGGACGCACCATAGCTAGTTCAAGAACACAAGAACACTCAAATATACACCAAAGCAGGACTAGGGTATTACGCATCCTCGTGGCCCGAACCTGGGTAAACGATCCTGGTGCTGGCTCCTACACCCGCTCTTTCCACAACCTCGCGCCCGCCAACCGTAGTAGGGATTCCAGTGGTCCCATAGGTGTCATTTCCACTGACCGAAGGTATTGTTTTGGGCAATAAAATTTCTTAAAAAGGTATTGAAGTGGACAAAGCCAAGTTTGATGCAATTGAGAAAATGCCATGTCCAAAAGATATCAAAGGTGTTTGTAGTTTCCTTGGTCATGTTGGTTTCTATAGGAGATTGATCAAAGACTTCTCTAAAATTTCTAGGCCTCTTACGAATCTTTTGCAAAAGGATATTCCTTTTGTTTTTGATGATGATTGCTTGGAAGCCTTCGAAACACTCAAGAAAGCCTTAATTTCTGCACCTGTTGTTCAACCACCTGATTGGAACTTGCCTTTTGAGATTATGTGTGATGCTAGTCCTTGTTTTGTTGGTGTTGTTCTAGGACAAAGAGTTGATAAGAAATTAAATGTTATCCATTTGGCTAGTAAAACTCCAGACAGTGCTCAGCGAAATTATGCTACTACTGAAAAAGAATTCTTAGCAGTGGTGTTTGCTTGTGATAAATTTAGATCCAACATTGTTGAGTCCAAAGTGACCGTTCACACCGATCATGCTGCTATAAAATATCTTATGGAAAAGAAAGATGCTAAACCTAGACTCGTTAGGTGGGTTCTTCTGCTACAAGAATTTGATTTTCACATCACTGATAGAAAAGGAGCAGAGAACCCCGTAGCTAATAACTTGTCTAGGATTGAAAATATTCTTGATGACCCACAACCTTTCAATGATAGCTTCCTGATGAACAATTTGCTGCAATAAGTGTCTCAAATAGTACACCTTGGTATGCTGACTATGCTAATTATATTGTTGCCAAATACATACCACCTTGCTTCACATACCAACAAAATAAAAATTCTTCTATGATTTAAGACATTACTTTTGGGATGACCCACATCTTTATAAAGGAGTAGATGGTATTATTAGACATTGTGTACCTGAGCATGAGCGGGAACAAATTCTATCGAAATGTCACTCTGATGCTTATGGAGTACATCATACGGGAGACAGAACTGCTCATAAGGTATTGCAATCTGGTTTTTCTTGGCCCACTCTCTTCAAGGATGCCCGTAAGTTCGTATTATCTTGTGATGAATATCAAAGAGTAGGTATCGGTAAGCAACAAGAAATGCCTATGAATTATTCACTTGTTGTTGAACCATTTCATGTTTGGGGATTTGATTTCATGGGACCTTATCCTTCCTCTAATGGGTATACTCATATTTTGGTCGTTGTTGATTATGTTACTAAGTGGGTAGAAGCTATTCGAACTAGTAGTGTTGATCACAACACCTCTATTAAAATGCTTAAGGAAGTTATTTTCCCAAGGTTTGGAGTTCCTAGATATTTAATGACTGATGGTGGTTCACACTTTATTCATGGTGTTTTCCGTAAAATGCTTTCTGAGTATGATGTTAACCATAGTATTGCATCACCCTATCATCCTCAGTCTAGTGGTCAAGTTGAAATTAGCAATAGAGAAATAAAACTAATTTTACAAAAGACTGTCAATAGGTCCCGGAAGAATTGGTCTAAGAAACTAGATGATGCACATTGGGCTTATAGAACAGCATATAAAAATCCTTGGGGTATGTCTCCTTATAAAATGGTTTACGGAAAAGCTTGGCATTTGCCTCTTGAGTTAGAACACAAAGCATATTGGGCAATCAAAGAACTCAACTGTGATTTCAAACTTGCTGGTGAAAAGAGGTTATTTGATATTAGCTCATTAGATGAATGGAGAACCCAATCTTATGAAAATGCAAAGTTATTTGAAGAAAAAGTTAAAAGATGGCATGAGAAAAGAATCCAAAAGCATGAGTTCAAAGTTGGAGAATATGTTCTTTTGTACAACTCTCATATCAGATTCTTTGCAGGAAAACTCCTCTCCAAATGGGAAGGACCCTATGTTATCGAGGAGCTTTATCGATCTGGAGCTATCAAAATAAATAATGCCGAAGGCACTAACCTGAAGGTTGTTAATGGGCAACGAATAAAACATTATATCTTGTGTACGCCCATTAATGTTGAAAGCAATATTATCCAAACTAAGACACCGAAAGAACACATAAAAGAAACCTTCCGGAACACTCCAGAATCGTGAAAAAGAGGAGGTACGTGATACGGTAAGTAAACGGACCCCAAAAAATCCACAAAAATATTTTTTGTCAATTTTGGAATATTTCCAAAATTAGGAAAATAAGAAACTACCAGGAAGGAGACCTTGTAGGCACAAGACACCAGGGCGCCCTGGCTTGCCAGGCACGCCCAATTGGGTTGTGCCCACCTCGGGTACCTTCCGGACTTCGTTTTTCTTCTGTTTTGCTTGTTTCCCAAGATAAAAAAACTTTATATACCCCTAAACCTGTTGACCTCCGTATCGCGGAGAAATCTCCTATTTTCTTTTCTCACTGTTTTCTGTCAAACCTGTTGAGCCAGGAATCATGTCTTCTTCTTCCTCTAATAATATGGAAGAGGATGCTTGGTTGATGAAGATCGAGCTGAAGAGGGAAGAGCCCATTGGAGCAGCCAAGGAGGATAAGAGCAAGGAGGCCATCGGAGATCAAGTGCTGGTGATCGGGCATGCCCTGCCTTCCGATGAGGAAGAGGAAGATATCCTTAAACCTTACTATGCTCATCTTACCCCCATTGAGATTCCAGCCTTCAGAATCACTGAAATGGTTTGTGTGCAAAATAAGTATCTCACTCGTGAAAATATTCTGCATCAAGAGCAAATCACCTCCCTCCGGAGCTTCATCCGTAGATTGGAGAATCTCTTGGTCCTTAAGCACTGGTTTGCTACTACTTCATCACCACCACCTCCTTCTTCATCACCAAAAGAAAATTGAGTATCGGGTATGGGCACTCCCCTTGGCCTTCGCCAATCTTGCATTGGGGGAAGTGCCCCGGTATTGTATCATCTCCACTATCTTTTGCCTTTACTTTTCTTAGTTCGATCCATAGTTATCTTTTGCTTTAGATGAATAAAATTTTAGTTCAATCCTTTCTTTTCAAGAGTTTGCTTAGTGATCTATCTTTGTAATCATGTGCGAGATATATAATAAAAGTTTAGTTTGAGTTTTGCTTTCTTTACTTTCTTGTTTCAGTAAAAAGAAAGGAAATAATTGAAAAAGATCCTATGCGAATGTTATGGTAAGTGATGACAATACACAAGGAAAAGTATAAGTAGTAAATTTTATTGTAGATTGACAAACATAGCATTGGTCAATGATGCAAGTCATGAAAGAATTAATAAGGGAAGAGAACATTCGCATGCAAATACACTATCTTGAAAATCTTTTATGATTGTGAGCACCCATCAAAATATTATATGCCAAAATTGTTGACGTTGGACAAGGAAGACAACATAATGATTTATGTTTTGTTCATATTCACATAGAAGTGATATTGTCGTAGATCCTTCAACATGTGGTGTTTGCCCCTACCTTTGCTAGCCAAAAATTCTGCACTAAGTAGAGGTACTACTTGTGCATCCAAAACCCTTAAACCCAAATCTTGTTTTGAGAGTACACCATACCTACCTATAGATTGAGTAAGATCCTTCAAGTAAGTTGTCATCCGTGTAGCAAGGAAATAAAAATTGCTTCTAAAAGTGTGAGATCATATAGTGTAAGGGAAAATAGAGTGTTGTACGAACTTGTGATGGCGAAGAATGAAAGCGACAAACTGC
Source organism: Triticum timopheevii (assembly GCA_963921465.1). Taxonomy (NCBI): domain Eukaryota; kingdom Viridiplantae; phylum Streptophyta; class Magnoliopsida; order Poales; family Poaceae; genus Triticum; species Triticum timopheevii. Next base: position 361,427,236 of record OY997274.1, on the reverse strand, counting down.
ATAATAAAGGCTGCCATCATAAGGAGCAATATAATGTGACGTTCTCTTGAACTAAGGGTTTGAGCATACAAAAAAAAGCACATGGAAACCTCTGCTTCCCTCTGCGAAGGGCCTATCTTTTACTTTTATGTATTTACTTTCATGCAAGAGTCAAAGTTTTTCTCTCTATTCCTTTTTATTTTCTCCTTTGGCAAACATCATGTGGTGAGGAAAGATCTAGGCACATATATCCAGTTGAATATGGGTAGCATGAGTTACTATTGTTGACATCACCCTTGAGGTGAATACGTTGGGAGGAAAAACTATAAGCCCCTATCTTTCTTTGTGTCCAGTTGAAACGATTTCCTCATGTGTACGTGGTGAGTGTTAGTAATCATAGAGGACTAAATGATGGTTGAGTATGTGGACTTGCCTAAAGGCTCCGATACGTGACCCTTCCTTACAATATGATGAATTCTAGCTCCAAAGTTGACTAAGAACATAGTTTGTTGGTTTCCAGTAGAGTTTACACTTTATACTTTGATGTGTGTTGAATTGTTACTTGTCCATGAGCAGTCTATGATAAAAGTTGTATCTTAAATTTTGTTGATGTTATAATAAGTAACATGATGCTGCTATGTCCGTATTTTTATTTTTGTCGACACCTCTCTCTCTAAGCATGTGGACATGTTTTTCAATTTCGGTTTTCGCTTGAGGACAAGCGAGGTCTAAGCTTGGGGAGTTGATATGTCCATTTTCCATCATGTTTACCTACTGTTATTTATGTTGTTTTGCATAATAATGCTTTTTGGAGTAATTCTAATGTCTTTTCTCTAATAATATGCAAGGTATGCACAAAGGGAGAGAATTCTGGCAGCTGGAAATCTGGACCTAAAAAACCTACGTCAGGCTACATATTCTACACAACTCCAAATGAGTTGAAACTTCACGAGGATTTTTTATGGAATAAATAAGGAATGCTAGAGCAAATAAGTACCAGAGGGGCCACCTTGGTGAGCACAAGACACCAGGGCGCGCCTGGGCCCCCAGGCCCGCCCTGGTGGGTTGTCCTCATCCAGGCCCACCTCCGGTGCCCCTCTTCTGGTACATAAGTCATTTTTACCTAGAAAAAATAAGTAGAGGACTTTTAGGACGAAGCGCCGCCATCCCAAGGCGGAACCTAGGTAGGAGCACTTTTGCCTCCGGCGAAGCGATTCCGCCGGGGGAAGTTCCCTCCCGAAGGGGGAAATCATCGTGATCATAATCGCCAACAACTCTCCCATCTTAGGGAGGGCTATCTCCATCAACATATTCAACATCACCATCTCCTCTCAAACCCTAGTTCATATCTTGTGTTCAATCTTTGTACCGGAACTATAGATTGGTGCTTGTGGGTGACTAGTAGTGTTGATTACATCTTGTAGTTGATTACTATATGGTTTATTTGGTGGAAGACTAATATGTTCAGATCCATCACGCTATTTAATACCCCTCTGATCTTGAGCATGATTATCATTTGTGAGCAGTTACTTTTGTTCTTGAGGTCACGGGAGAAATCATGTTGCAAGTAATCATGTGAACTTGATATGTGTTTGATATTTTGATGATATGTATGTTGTGATTCCCTTAGTGGTGTCATGTGAACATCGACTACATGACACTTCACCATATTTGGGCCTAAGGGAATGGATTGTGGAGTAGTTATTAGAGGATGGGTTGCGAGAGTAACAGAAGCTTAAACCCTAGTTTATGCGCTATTCCGTAAGGGACCGATTGGATCCAATAGTTTAATGCTATGGTTAGAATTTATTCTTTATACTTTTCTCGTAGTTGCGGATGCTTGCAAGAGGGTTAATCATAAGTAGGAGGTTTGTTCAAGTAAGAAGAACACCTAAGCACCGGTCCACCCACATATCAAATTATCAAAGTACCGAACACGAATTAAGCCAACGTGATGAAAGTGACTAGATGAAATTCTCGTATACAATCAAGAACACTCTGCTTATCATAAGAGACCTTTTGGCATGTCCTTTGCCTCAAAAGGATTGGGCTACCTTGCTGCACTTTTGTTACTACTATAGTTACTTGCTCGTTACAAATTATCTTGCTATCAAATTACTCAGCTACTTACAATTTTAGCACTTGCAGACATTACCTTTGCTGAATACCACTTGTCATTTCCTTCTTCTCCGCATTGGGTTCGACACTCTTACTTATCGAAAAGGCTACAACTGAGCCCATATACTTGTGGGTCATCAAGGCTATTTTCTAGCACCATTGCCGGGGAGTGAAGCGCTCTTTGTAAGTGGAAATTGGTAAGGAAACATTATTAATACGTGCTGAAATTTATTGTCACTTGCTACTATGGAAAACAATCCTTTTAGGGTTAATCATAAGTAGGAAGTTTGTTCAAGTAATAACAGCACCTAAGCACCGGTCCACCCACATACCAAATTATCAAAGTAGCAAACACGAATTAAGCCAACATGATGAAAGTGACTAGATGAAATTTCTGTGTACCCTCAAGAACACTTTACTTATCATAAGAGACTATTTTGGCCTGTTCTTTGCCTCAAAAGGATTGGGCTACCTTGCTGCCCTTTTGTTACTACTGCCCTAACTTGCCCGTTACAAATTATCTTGCTATCAAACTACTCTGCTACCTACAATTTAGCACTTGCAGACATTACCTTGCTGAAAACCACTCGCCATTTCCTTCTGCTCCTTATTGGGTTCGACACTCTTACTTATTGAAAAGGCTACAATTGACCCCATATACTTGTGGGTCATCACACACCCTCTCTCTCCCTTTTGGACACTCCTCTCTCTACGACATACAAAGTCTTTCGAACACACATATGCCCCTCTCTCGTTAGGTATCGCTGCCTCCGCCCCCCTCTTTATCACACAAATATTCTATCTACATTTATCTCTCGCAATAATACAAGCATAGTCTAAATTGAAACCAAGTGCAAAAATGGGATCCAATTACAAAAATCAAATCCACTCCCAAACAAAATAAGAAAATAGGGTGAAATCATGCACACAAATGTTTGTTGCGTGCATGAATGTCAATGATATGGATGTACTACTCGTAGATCACACAGAACCATTTCACACAAATTGCATTAAACCCCTCTCAAAATATGGTGCGCATGTGATGTTTGTTGTACTACTCCTGCCAGTCTTCCCCGGACACATTCCAACATATTGTGCTACTTCCGATTCTATTTTTCTCCTCAGACAATGTGAAACCACGAAAAGGTGACCCCCCGCCCCCTCTGGTACTATAGCTTGAAGCTTCCATACGTACACAACACCCACCGGGGCATGCATCCATTGCCAAAGTGGACGGCGCCGCGTCCTGGGAAGAGGACGGAGTCTCCGACATTGTCGAGGTGGAGCACGCCCTCTACGGTCGTGAGTAGCGCGCTGACTGTCCACGCGGAGGACAGTGTGATCTAGCGGCTCGCCCTTGTCGGCCACGAGGGGTAGCTGTGCTCCAGCAGCATGCCCTGGTCGGTCACAAGAAGGTGTATCGCATCCTCGCCGCTCACAATGTGGACGAGCGGGTTCTCCAGCAGCATGCCCGCGAGCATCGCATTGTCGAGAGCACACCCGCAAACATCGCAACGTCGCTGCTCTTGACGTGGACAAGCGCATGCTCCGGTAGCACGCCCGTGAACATCGCATCCTCGCCGCTCACAATGTGGATGAGCGCGTTCTCCAATAGCATGCGTGCGAGCATCGCATCATCGCCGCCTGCGAACATCGCATCGTCACCGCTCTCGGCGTGGACGAGCACGTGCTCCAGCAGCACACCCGCGAACATCGCATCCTGGCCACTTAGGCGCATGAGCGTGTTCACCAACAGCCCGGCCGCGAGCATGGCATCCTTGCGGCTCATGAGGCGGTTGAGCGGGTGCTCCAGACAGTACCCCAGGAGTCAGGACGCGAGCACTGCGACCCTGGCTACGAGGAGTACTGCATGGTTCCCATCATGGTTTAGGAAAATCCCGTGACTCCACTGCTCCCTGGAGGAGCACGAGCTCTAGTCGGTGTTTGAGGAGTCCCGCGTCGATATGCAGGTGGCGGCGGACGTGCAACATTATTCTTTGAGCTCTCCTCCTCTTATGAAGGCGCCTCCACCTCCCCCGTCGTATGTCCTCTGCCTTGGCTCCGGCGGACATTTGGAGTTTAGTTTTATGGAACATTAATATTTGGACTAATGCAAAAAACAACCTATGACTAACAGGCATTAATAGATGATGTGGCGGCATTGCATGCTAGAGTATATTGCAATTTACAAATTGTATGCAGACTAGCTTATGTGGCTTGGTTGCATGGCTTGGAAAGGCTAGAGAAAAATAAATAGATAATGTGTTTAGAGTGCACTCCACTAAATGGGAGCATGTAAACATCTTTAGAGTGCACTCCACTTTTTTCAGACACTTAGGTGCATTGGATGCCGTGCCACGCTACAAAATGTTAGAAAAAAATCTGTTCCAATGTTTTAAAAATCTATTATTATCTTGAAAGCAACCACACCCGCCCCTCCCCTCGTCAAACCAGCTCGAGGAATATGTCTTCGGTGAAGCATAATTTATTTTTACTGATATATGTATATCAAAACTAGAGTGTTTATATTTCAAGTTTGTGAACAAGTATTTGATGACCCACAAGTATATGGGGTCAATTGTAGCCTTTTTGATAAGTAAGAGTGTCGAACCCAACAAGGAGCAGAAGGAAATGACACGTGGTTTTTAGCAAGGTAATGTCTGCAAGTGCTAAAATTTTAAGTAGCGGAGTAGTTTGATAGCAAGATAATTTGTAACGAGCAAGTGAAGATAGTAGTAACAAAAGTGCACCAAGGTAGCCCAATCCTTTTGAGGCAAAGGACAGGCCAAAACGGTCTCTTATGATAAGCAAAGTGTTCTTCAGGGTACACGGGAATTTCATCTAGTCACTTTCATCATGTTGGCTTAATTCGTGTTTGGTACTTTGATAATTTGATATGTGGGTGGACCAGTGCTTAGGTGATGTTCTTACTTGAATAAACCTCCTACTTATGATTAACTCTCTCGCAAGCATCCGGAACTACGAGAAAGTATTAAGAATAAATTCTAACCATAGCATTAAACTTTTGGATCCAATCGGTCCCTTACAGAATAGCGCATAAACTGGGGTTTAAGATTCTGTCACTCTCGCAACCCACCATCTAATAACTACTCCACAATGCATTCCCTAGGCCCAAATATGGTGAATTGTTGTGTAGTCGATGTTCACATGACACCACACTACTGCAGGATGCTGCTAACGCGACACTACGATCAGAGGCCCTTCGAGAAACTGTGTGCGATGCAATAATCGCAAACGATGTTGTCAGAGAACCGTCAAAAATGTCCAAAACGTTTGCGATGACCGATGCATCAAACACGGTTCAGATTTTAGTTGCGTGTGCGATGCAGGTCATACGGTTCAGTTCAATTAACTGTTTGCGATGAGGAGTAACAAAAGACATGGGCAGCCAGATGAAGGTGTGTGCAATATACAGCATACGGTTCACTCGGATGAAATGTTTGTGATTAGGCAACACAAAAGAAATGGTCAGCCGGATGAAGGTGTGTGCGATATACATCATACGGTTCACTCGGATGAACTGTTTGTGATTAGGCAACACAAAAGAAATGGTCAGCTAGATGAAGGTGTGTGCGATATACAACATAGGGTTCACTCGGATGAACTGTTTGTGATTAGGCAACACAAAAGAAACGGTAAGCCAGATCAAGGTGTGTGTGATACACGAATGCGGTTCACTTGGCCCTTTTCATCAGTGTGTGACCTCTGTGGCAACCGTTCGCTCCCCACTTCCCCAGGCGCCTCTTCGTGTACCATGGCAACCGTCCACCGCCTCTTCACCTTTCCCTCTAGATTTGGAACTGCTGTCGCACGCTCTTCCTCCCTATATTTTCCTTCACCCTTCCTTCTGCCATTGTTCGATCATCTTCTCCATGGAGGGAACAGGCCGGAAATGACCCCGTTATTCTTGCCCCGATCTGAAAGATGACATGGTGGAGGAACTCATTGATCGGTGCGACGTCATCACCTCGGCTAGCTTGGCAGGTTCGTTAAAGACCATTCTCGACTCAACTAATAACATCATTACAAGGAACCCAAGGGTCCAGGAGCAGTTTGATCTCCCCTATCTTCTTCTTTGTGACCCAGCTGACTGGCATGGGGACGAGGGAAGCCTCTCCCTGTGCAAGTTGATACCTCTTGATAATGATACGTATGATGTTAAGATGCCATCTCTTGAGGGCAAGGCTTGGGCAAGCGCAAATGGAGATTGGGTTGTTTATGTTGGGTACAATTGCGAGTGGGAACTTGTGAATGTGTACACTCGTCACTGGGTTCCACTTCCAAAAATCCCAGACGACTGCCCAGAGGTTGAGTACACCGGTATTCTACACGAGTTCAAATACAATCATGGTGACAGTCATCTATAGAAGATAGCAATTTGTCGAGTTCCCAACCGCTCCTGGGATTACACGAACTATGAAGTTGTTGCTATCTTCGACAAGCTTGTTGCTGTCCTTACTTCCACGCCTCGATGGATATTGCTCAAAATTTAATTTCTGTACACAGATGAGTAATGTGATGCAATTCAATACGAGGGTCTGGTGTTTGCTGCCACTACTTGCGGCACTTTTTTTGCATGAAATCCTAATGCTTTTGGTACGCTTGTCTTCCACCGTAATTATATTGTTTCATCCACATGCATGTGGGTTAGCTAGTTTCCCTTTACTAATTAAACTTCTTGTGTTTCCAAGGTCATGTGAACATTCCACCACCTATACTTGAAACTTTTTATAACCAAGGGAGATATGACGATGCTGATGATCACGAGCATGAGGACGAGCAGGACCCATATACTCAGTGGCGCGTGGCAACTTATTCCGATGGATCACCTCTTCTTGTCTGTATATAGGGCACTGCTGATGTTACTAAGGAAGCAGGTGTTGTCTCGCATGGTCGCACTCTCCGGACCTATTCCAACATCTGTTGCAGGGTATTCGGGATGGATACTGGTGTACTAGCGCCAACACCTTCTCCCTGGTTCAGTATTGAAAGTCTTGGAGGAAACTCGCTCTTCCTTGGACAAAGCTATCCAATGATGGTGGAAGGCGATCCAGCTGCTGTTGACACAACGTTACTACCATTTATGAGAAGCAACTGTATCTATACCTCGGACATTGCTATGCTTCCCTACCATCCCAATATGGGTCCTGACATAGGCCGCTTCAGCCTGGATGATCAGTCTTGCGTTGGTCTCGAGATTGACAGTAGTTGGCTCTTCCCAGAGAATCACTTCTGGTTCAAAGCAAGCGTTTCCAATGCCGACGAGTGGTTGAGCTAAAGTTCATTTCATCGCTTTGTTATTTGTTGTGTGAGAAAAACTTTACTAGAATGTTTTATTGGAAATGATCTATAATCCAACGTGTATCCTCGTTGTCATTGTGGGTTGGTGACTTGTTGTGTGTAATCAATGGTACATTTGCATATGCGTCCATCAACTCACTCCTGCTAGTGGTGTCCATATGAACAGTGCTAGTGATTTTAGTTACAAAAATTAGATAGTGCTAGTGATTTTTAGCTGCATATTTTGACAAATCGCAGTGTTACAAGGTCGACCATTGGCAATGTTACTAGATAAACGAATGTCAATCTTTCCATTTTGAAAAATGGCAACATACCTAAAATGATAGATATGCAAATCTTACCCAATTGTTCGTACGTGGTTGCACACGGGTCATGCAAAACAACCGTTTGCGTTGAAGGGATGGAGAAATCCTGCTCGGCACATTTTCCCATGGCTTCCTGGGGAAGTTGTCGGTTTGCATACGGGTGTTCTAACTAAAACGTTTGCAATGAGTGCTTTATATTTAAAAACCATTGATGTTTTTTTCAAAAGAAAATCGTTTGATAAGTCTGTACATTATTCAGTCACACTGTGAACTTATATTTGATCGAGAATTCGAGATACAGTATTAAACCCCAAAAAAACTATTTCCGGCAGCAGAGGAGGTGGCATGCCGCGCCGTCATTGTCATTGTCGTCCTCCGGGGCGCTGTTGTTTAAGTCTTCACGGCAGCACAAAATGTTCTTCACTTGTAAATCAAACATCATGTCATCGCGTGATCGACGGGCGGAGCCCGGGAGGACGGCAACTGGCGTCGCTAAGAGGTAGCGGTCGAAGGCAGCGTCCCATGGAAGTCAAAGGGCTTGCTTACCAGTGAGCCTGCGCAGCATACAGCTCCCATGCTTCCCGATGAGCCTGCGCATTGGAGGACAGCTTACATGCCTCTCGGCCAGCCTGCGCACCGGACTGCGCTCACAAGCCTCCCGTTCAGTCAAGGTCAAGTAGCTGTCCGCACGGCACCTCCTACAGTCATTAAAACCAAGACACATGGCGTCACGTGGATGGTTAACAGAACGCACACGGTTTGAATTATACAAATGTTTGAGATATTAAAGTGGTAGCTATTTTTCAAAATGCCTTTGTTGGTTGTCATTATTCGAGTGCGCCTTCTCTCAAATGGACACAAACAATGCCACAGCATGTCGGGTGCCATTCCGTGATAGCATGCCAAGTTTCATGAATTTCAGACGAGTTTTGGATTTACTAGAATTTAAAAGCCAGGCATCTCAATGTTTTGCCGGCAATCAACGGTGCCCTGGTGTTTGAAATTCATTCCCATTTCTTGCATGGGACCTAAGCATGCACCCAAGGACACAGATTTGATTTTTCAACCAATTTATATGCACTAGAGCATGTGCATGTGGTTCAAATTTAAATTATGCACATAAATGCATTGAAAACTCAGTTAATGCATAAAAATGTCCAAATGAACCCCGAAAAATCCCAAAAATTGACACAACACTCCTGTTGTTATATGTTGATACGAGAATTTTTTTGAAAGCAATAAGAGGCAATGGATATTGTTTCGTCCCCAAACGTGGGACGTTCCCTACCGAAACCATCATGCTTGTTGTGAGAAGCTCTGGTTTGTGAGAAGCATATACCCGAACCTGCCCCAAATGGGACAAAAATTTTACCACGGCATGTTGATGCCACTCCATGATAGCATGCCAAGTTTCATGAATTTCAAACGAGTTTTGGATTTACTAGAATTTAAAAACCAGGCATCTCAACATTTTGCCGGCAATCAACAATGCCCTGGTGTTTGGATTTCATTCCCATCTCTTGCATGGGAACTAGAAATTCACCCAAGGACAAATATTGGATTTTTCAACCAACTTTAGTGCATTGGAGCATGTGCTTGTAGTTCGATTTTGAATTATGCACATAAAATGCCTAGAAAACCCAGTTAATGCATAAGAATGTCCAAACGAACCCCGAAAAATCACAAAACTTGACACAACACTCATGTTATTCTATGTTGACACTAGAAAATTTTTGAAAGCAATAAGAGGCAATGGATATCGTCTCGTCCCCAAAGGTGGGACGTTCCCTATTGAAAACCATCATGCTTGTTTTGAGAAGCTCTTGTTTGTGAGAAGCTTATGCCCAAACCTGCCCCAGATGGGACAATTTTTTTATCACGGCATGTTGATGCCGCTCCATGATAGCATGCCAAGTTTCATGAATTTCAGACGAGTTTTGGATTACTAGAATTTAAAAACCAGGTATCTCAATGTTTTGCCGGCAATCAACGGTGCCCTGGTGTTTGAAACTCATTCCAGTCTCTTGCATGGGACCTAAGCATGCACCCAAGGACACACATGTGATTTTTCAGCCAACTTTGGTGCATTGGAGAATGTGCTTGTAGTTCAAATTTGAATTATGCACATAAAATGCCTAGAAAACCCAGTTAATGCATACAAATGTCCAAACAAACCCCAAAAAATCACAAAATTTAACACAACACTCATGTTGTTCTATGTTTTCACTAGAAAAAGAATTGAAATCAAGAAGAGGCAACGGATATCGTTTGTCCGCCAAGGTGGCACGTTCCCTATCAAACCATATGACTTGTTGTGAGAGAAGCTCCGGTTTGCGGGAAACTTATACCCAAACCTGGCCCAAATGGGAAAATATTTTTACCACTGCATGTCGATGCCGTTCCATGATATCATGTCAAGTTTCAGGAATTTCAGCCGAGTTTTTGATTTACTATAATTTTAAAACCATGGATCTCAATGTTAGCGGCTGAGTGACAATGTCAAGGTGTTTGACATTCATTCTCATTTCTTGTATGTGACCTAAGCTTGCAACCAAGGGCAAACATTTGATTTCGCAACTCGTTTTTAGGGACTGGAGCATGTGCTTTGATTTTGAATTGTGCACCCGAAATTGCTAGAAAACCAATTTAATGTATAAAATTTCCAACTGAACCAAGCATAATTCCAATTTTTTTATGACACACATATAGTTGCATGCTCACTGCAGATAAAAGGTCTAGCAATTCAACCAATGTCCATTCCCACTGTGACCCCATTATGTAATTCAAATCAAAATGAAAAGTCAAGTAGATCCCACATAGTTTATTGTCACCAACCGTGTGAGATGTAGTACAAAATATCCTAGAGCATCGTCGGTGTATAGTACGCCTATGGCTTACGCGAGAAGGTGCGTCGGCTACAGTCCACATCTGGCATGTCAAGCACACTAGCTCACTCCCCAAGTACTCCCGCCTCCGCATCCCTCACAATCTCAAAAATATCTGCTCGCCCTTATCCGGATTTTCAGTAACCCCGCCTTGTTACTCCCGCCTAGTAAAATTTTCAGTTGCCGCGGTATTTCCTCAAACACCACCTCAACCCCCCCCCCCCCCCACACACACACACACAAACAACACACACTCCACAAAACCTGCGCTCACCGAGACATGGCCACCGAGGTGTCCCCATCGTCCTCGGCGGGCTCTTTATCGATCCGTCGTCGCCTGTCCCCCGGTCCACTAGCCGCATCGCCCCCACACCGGTTCAAGGACTTCCTTGTCCTCCCTCGGACCCAGCAGGCGACGAGGTCCTACCTCAGGGTCCGGCAGCGGCGGTGAGGAATGTGGGTCGCCGAGATTACAGATCGAGAGACCCACACCCGCCGGTGGCTCGGTAGCTTCCACACGACCGAGCTTGCGGCCATGGAGTACCACCACTGGTAGGTCCTCTACCACGGCACGGCGGCAAGGCTCAATTTCCCCTTCGGCACATGTCCGGTCCACCTTGTTCTGCCGGAGCCAGGGGTGGTGAGCTCGGCTATGGCGCGAGAGGACCACGAGGCGTGGGAGCGCCTCGAGGCCAAGGACGCTGACGAGGCCTACATGCAAGAGCTCTGCCAGCAGCACCCGGAGCTCGTGGAGGCGGAGCGGGCGATCTTTGACGATGAGGAGGGCGGCGAGGTTATCGCGCTCTCCTCCGATGATGAGGTCAAAGGCGGCGAGGATGGCGGCACGGACGGTGGTAAGATTATCACGCTCTCCTCTGATGACGAGGTCGAAGGCGGCAAGGACGGCGGCGCGGAGGGCGGCGAGGTTATCGCGCTTTCGTCTGATGACGAGGTCGAAGGCGGCGAGGACGGCAGCACGGAGGGCGTCCAGGTGGGCAGCGAGGATGAGGAGATCGACGTCGACGAGTGGAGGAGTGCCTTCCCCAATGACCCCGATGATGGAACCGGCCCGGACCCGGCTTGTGGCACACCGTACCTGACGAGGAAGGATTGGCTCGACCTCTACTTTGACTGAAAGTAGCTTAGTTTAGTTTAAATTTATGTTTTATGTTCGGTTATGCAAAACTATCTATGTTTATGTTTGAATGCATGCTACTTTCGGTTGAACCTGCTTTGAACTTGATCAAATTGAAGTTTACAACATTAAGTTTAGGTAATCAACTATAAACGGCAAAAAAATTGCTGGAGGATATATATATATATATCCACTATTTGTTTTATTCCTTTAACTTTTAAAGGATCGGCTAGAGATGGCCTTATGCCTTGTTTATTTCAGTTCTTCACAATGTGATGCTCTATATGTGCAACTATTTGCCGTCCAATTCAATTTCATCAATAACAGTTTCAACAATACCACTATGAATTACGATATTTGGTTGATGTTAAGGATATTGTAGTTAACATGCCTTTTCATTTCTTTAACAATAACTAGTGTACTTTAGACCTGCACAATACCAGTTTGAATGACTATTTGCTTGTTTATAAATGTTATGCCTAATGTAGTTAACACACCTTTCCACTTCTTGTTTTGCTTAACAAGCGTGCTTAACCCTGCACGGTGAAGCTACCATTTGTAGATTATGTTGTCTACCATGGATATATTTGGTTGATGTTTAGCCTGTTGTGCTTAACATGCCTTTATATGTACTCATACAGGACAATATTGAGAACAGTGATGTTTTTTCCATCGAGGTTAGTTTCATCGCATTGCTTATATGTACTCATTGTTCAGGATCTCGGTAGCTCGTACCATATAGCCTGGGGGCTGATAAGTGATTAATCGTCAAATCGAACATTTCACTGAATATATCTGTAACCCATTTATCAATAGGTTAACTAGGCCATATTTAATATATCTGAGGCTACATAGCAACATGCATTCTAATGAATGACTAAATATGCAATCCCAGGCTACATAGCAACAAGGAAGAGTGTTACCTTAATGTTCGTGTTACCTTAATGTTCTGATGATGTCTATATATACGTTTATAAAATCTTATTTAATGGGATGGAGGGAGTGTTGTACTACATCATTTTCCAATTGTTGTTTAGCTTCTAATATTAACTTGGTGCTTCTAGGTACACATGTCATTGCCAAAGGTCCACACTTTGACCCTTTCTGTGTATGTGGCAATGAGATATTCATGAACCAGCATCAAGTGAGGAAAGTGATAAAGATTGTTATTAAAATGGGTCAAAAGATGTCAATCAAACTATATGTTTACACTTTATGCAAGACAAAAGTAAACTGCAGGATGGTAAGTAAGAACCCTGTAGCCTTCTTTTTAATGCCCGTAATGAGTTGTGTTAGATGACAATGTTTGAATATTTTTTCCTTTGCAGTGGATCTTTAAGCATTTTACTGAAGATTACCTCTCGAACTACATGATTGCTGGCCGGCTATCACAAGGGGTTGGACTAGAGTCGTGTGTGCCTTCTGCATCCAGGAGAGCACAATAGGGAAATTACGTTTCACCTTGTTCAGCAACCAGAATGTTGGTCGCCTCTTTCTTTACCATCTGTAATAGTACAAGTCTAGAACCCTGGTTCATCATTCTTTATTTGGTGCTTAAGTAATTCTTAAACATATGTACCTGTGAATTGAATAATGCATTGGTGATTTGAACTTGATGGATATGAATAAAGCTATAGCCTACTTTCAAGTTTAAATTAGGTAAAATTTTAAATAGCAGCAATTAAATTAGGGCGAAATTACTGTGTGTAGGTCATTATGGCGCACATGGTTAATAAAGCATAGTGTGTGCGATATACATCATAATCTGACACGGTTCACGGAGTGGAAACGTGTGTAACAATGCACACATTTGCTGATTGCAAAGCGTGTGTGATGTTAGACACTATCACATACGGTGCGGGAAAACTAAATGTGTGTGAATGTATACCTATCGTACATGGTTTATAATCATGAACTGTTTGTGATGTGCCAGGCATCATAAACGTAGAGCCGTGCCTAGAATACTCCCGTGCCTGGAATCTGCCTGGGCCTAGAATCTGCCTGGGTTTAGGTAAAAACCACAAAACTCCGACTGCGATGGCAATGCCAGCACAAATGTGTAGCAAGGATGAATCGTTTTGGATATGCAAGACATCGTAAACGGTTATAGAGGGGCAACTGTATGCATCAAGGCTCCCTATCCCAGACGGTTTCTGGGTCGTGTGGTAAGCACCCCGTAATCTCCCCCACTCACTAGGTGACGGTTCCAAATGCCATCGCGGAAAGGGGTTTTAAACCGTTTGTATAGCACCGATGCGAACCAGTGCCACTGAGAGAATGACAACATACATATCATCAAAATATCGAACACATATCAAGTTGACATGATTACTTGCAACATGATTTCTCGCGTGACCTCAAGAACGAAAGTAACTACCCACAAATCATAAACATGCTCAAGATTAGAGGGGTATTAAATGGCATAATGGATCTGAACATATAATCTTCCACCAAATAAACCATATAGTAATCAACTACAAGATGTAATCAACACTACTAGTCACCCACAAGCACCAATCTATAGTTTTGATACAAAGATTGAACACGAGAGATGAACTAGGGTTTGAGAGGAGTTGGTGCTGTGAAGATGTTGATGAAGACAGCCCTCCCCAAGATGGGAGAGCTGTTGGTGATGATGATAACGATGATTTTCCCCTCCAGGAGGGAAGTTCCCCAGGCGAAATCGCTTCGCCGGAGGGAAAAAGTGCTCCTGCCCAAGTTCCGCCTCGAGGCGGCGGCGCTTCGTCCCGAATGTCCTCCTCTGATTTTTTTTTGTAGGTCAAAATGAATTATATACCAGAAGATGGGCACCGGAGGTGGGCCGAGGAGGGCAGCACCCACCAGGGCACGCCTGGGCCTCCTGGCGTGCCCAGGTGGGTTCTGCCCACCTGGTGGCCCCCCTCTGGTACTTATTTGCTCTATTTATTAAATATTCCATAAAAACCCTCGGGAAGTTTTAGCTCATTTGGAGTTGTGCAGAATAGGTAGCCTGACGTAGCTTTTTCAGGTCCAGATTTCCAGCTGCCAGAATTCTCCCCCTTGGCGCATACCTTGCATATTATGAAAGAAAAGGCATTAGAATTACTCCAAAAAGCATTATTATACAATAAAACAACATAAATAACAGTAGGAAAACATGATGCAAAATGGACGTATCAACTCCCCCAAGCTTAGACCTCGCTTGTCCTCAAACGAAAACCGAAATCGAAAAACATGTCCACAAACTTAGAGAGAGAGGTGTCGATAAAAACAAAAATACGGACATAGCAGCATCATGTGACTTATTATAACAGCAACAAACCTTAACATAACACTTTTATCATAGAAATTTCATCATAGACTTCTCATGAACAAGTGACAATTCATCACAACATCGAAGTATAAAGCATAAACCCTATTGGAAACCGACAACCTCAGTTCTTAGTAAACTTTGCAACTACAATTCATCATCTTTTCAGGAAGGGTTACGTATCGGAGCCTTTAGGCAAGTCCACATACTCAACCATCATTTTGTCTTCTATGATTACTAACACTCACTGCGTACACATGAGCAAAACGTTTCAACCGGACGCAAAGAAAGATAGGGGCTTATAGTTTCGCCTCCCAACACACTCACCTCAAGGGTGATGTCAACAATAATAACTCATACCACCCATATTCAACTAGACATATGTGCCTAGATCTTTCCTCACCATATGATGCTTGCAAAAAGAGAAAAATAAAAGGAATAGAGAGAAAAACTTTGACTCTTGCATGAAAGTAAATTATAGGCCCTTCGTAGAGGGAAGCAGAGGTTGCCATGCGCTTTTTGTTTGTATGCTCAACCCCTTAGTGCAAGAGAAAGTCACATTATATTGCCCCTTGTGATGGAAACCTTTATTATGCAGTCTGTCGCTTTTGTTCTTCACCATCACAAGTTCGTACAATGCTCAATTTTCTCTTACACTAAATGGTCTCACATTTTTATAAGCAATTTTTATTGCCCTTTTTGCACCGATGACAGCTTACTTGAAGGATCTTACTCAATCCATAGGTAGGTATGGTGAACCCTCAAACAAGATCGGGTTTAAGGGGTTTGGATGCACAAGTTATATCTCTACTTAGTGCGGAGTTTTTGGCTAGCAAAGATAGGGGAAAGCACCACATGTTGAAGGATCTATGACAATATAACTTCCATGTGAATATGAACAAACATAAATCATTAAGTTGTCTTCCTTGTCCAACGTCAACAATTTTGGTATATAATATTTTGATGGGTGCTCACAATCATAAATGATTTCCATGATAGTATATTTATATGTGAATCTTCTCTTCCCTTATTAATTATTTCATGTGTTGCATCATTGGCCAATGCTATGTTTGTCAATCTACAATAAAATTTTCTACTTATACTTTTCCTTGTGTAATGTCATCACTTACCATAAGATTAGCATATGATCTTTTTCTTTTATTTCCTTTCTTTTTTATTGAAAAAGGTAAAGTAAAGACGACAAAACTCAAATTAAACTTTATTATATATCTCACACACGATTACAAGGATTGATCACTAAGCAAACTCACAAAAAGAAAGGATCGAACTACACTTTTATTCATCTAATAGCAAAGGATAACCATGGATCGAACTAAGAAAGTAAAGGCAAAAGATAGTGGAGATGATATGATACCGGGGCACCTCCCCCAAGCTTGGCAGAAGCCAAGGGGAGTGCACATACCCAATACTTAGTTTTCTTTTGGTGGTGATGAAGAAGATGGTGGTGGTGAAGTAGAGGGTTTCTTGTCCTCGGGTTTCCATGGCAGAGGCTCACCATCATAAGAGGAGGAGTGAGTCTCCTGGATCCTGCAACTAGCAGCCAAACTCATACCTTTAAACCTTGCCTCATATTCAAAGACTTGTTTCGAGATGATGTCCTTTATGGGCATGCCATCCACCTTGAGATCACGGGTATAGTCCGTGATCATGAGGTGATTGGCATTGAGTCCACGCTCCACCATCCCCTTGCACTTGAAGATGTCCTTCTCCATACTTCAAGCCTGGCCTCCATGGGTCCAGTCCCCCTAGGTCCATACCCCATTGCGCATCTGGATGGCTTGAGGGTGTTGCATCACCTCCCGCGGATATGGGTTGATGACGTTGTCGTAGAACTTGTCCTTGGAGGAGCTTGAGGTGGCCATGCTGGATTGGATTTGACAGAAAACAGCAAGAAAAGAAAGCAAGGGATTTCTCCGTGATATGAAGGTTAAAAGGTTCAGGAGGTATATATAGATTTTTTATCTTGGGGAACAAGCAGACAGAAGAAAAACGGAGTCCGGAAAGTACTCGAGGTGGGCACAACCCATCTGGGCGCGCCAGCCATGCCTGGCGCGCACCGGTGTATTGTGCCCACCAGGGTCACTTTCCTGGAAGTTTCTTATTTTCCTAATTTTCTAAATATTCCAAAACTGACAAAAAACATTTTTGCGGATTTTTTGGAGTCCGTTTACTTACTGTATCACGTACCTCCCTTTTTTCATTATTTTGGAGTGCTCCAGAAGGTTTCCTTTATGTGTTTTTCCGGTGCCAAAGATTGGATAACATTGCTTTCAACATTAATGGGTGTAACTGAGATATAGTGTTTTATTCACTGCCCATTGACAACCTTCGGGTTAGTCCCTTCGGCATTATTTATTTTGATAGCTCCGGTTCGATAGACTTCCTCTATGACATAGGGTCCTTCCCATTTGGACAGGAGTTTTCCTGCAAAGAATCTAAAACGAGAGTTGTACAAAAGGACATATTCTCCAACCTTGAACTCACGCTTTTCGATTCTTTTGTCATAATCCTGGGTTCTCCGTCCATCTAATGAGCTAATATCAAATAACCTATTTTCACTAGCAAGTTTGAAATCATAATTGAGTTCTTTAATTGCCCAAAATGCTTTGTGTTCTAACTCAAGAGGCAAATGACAAGATTTTCCATAAACCATTTTATATGGAGACATACCCATAGGATTTTTATAAGTTGTTCTATAAGCCCAAAGTGCATCATCTAATTTCTCAGACCAATTCTTCCAGGACCTATTGACAGTCTTTTGTAAGATTAGTTTTATTTCTCTATTGCAAAGTTCAACTTGACCACTAGACTGAGAATGATAAGGTGACGCAATTCTATGGTTAACATCATACTTAGCAAGCATTTCATAGAAAGCACCAAGAATAAAGTGTGAACCACCATCAGTCATTAAATATCTAGGGACTCCAAACCTTGGGAAAATAACTTCCTTAAGCATTTTAATAGGGGTATTGTGATCAGCACTACTGGTTGGAATAGCTTCTACCCACTTAGTAACATAATCAACAGCAACCAAAATATGTGCATACCCATTAGAGGAAGGAAAAGGTCCCATGAAATCAAATCCCCAAACATCAAATGGTTCAACAGCAAGTGAATAATTCATAGGCATTTCTTGACGCTTACCGACATTACCTATTGTCGGTGTCAAAACCGGCGGATCTCGGGTAGGGGGCCCCGAACTGTGCGTCTAGGCGGATGGTAACAGGAGACAAGGGACACGATGTTTTTACCCAGGTTCGGGCCCTCTCGATGGAGGTAAAACCCTACTCCTGCTTGATTGATATTGATGATATGGGTAGTACAAGAGTGGATCTACCACGAGATCAAGGAGGCTAAACCCTAGAGGCTAGCCTATGGTATGATTGTTGTAATGGTTGTGTTGTCCTACGGACTAAAACCCTCCGGTTTATATAGACACCGGAGAGGGCTAGGGTTACACAGAGTCGGTTACAATGGTAGGAGATCTACATATCCGTATCACCAAGCTTGCCTTCCACGCCAAGGAAAGTCCCATCCGGACACGGGACGGAGTCTTCAATCTTCTATCTTCATAGTCTTGGAGTCCGGCTCACGATGATAGTCCGGCTGTCCGGACACCCCCTAGTCCAGGACTCCCTCAGTAGCCCCTGAACTAGGCTTCAATGACGATGAGTCCGGCGCGCATATTGTTCGGCATTGCAAGGCGGGTTCCTCCTCCGAATAATTCATAGAAGATTGTGAACACCAGGATAGTGTCCGGCTCTGCAAAATAATTTCCACATTCCACCATAGAGAGAATAATATGTACACAAGTTCGATCTGCTAACGTATTTTTATGGCATGATGTCACGCCACTACCAAGCCTTTACTCGAATCGTTTTTTATTATACCACCTCAGCGCGTTTAGCGAAGCGGTTTCCTTGGCACGTCTTGTCGAAGCAGAGATTGTGTTCCCCTTATCCCGGGATTCCCATCAATACGGACGTGGGTAACCCAACCGCGCCATTGATGGTGGCGCTTGGGAGATAAGCGAGTTTTACCAGGCCGGTGGGGACGCATAGTCTTCGTCCGCCTATATATAAGGGGATAAGGATCCACCTTTTCACCTACGCCTTCTTCCTCCTTTGCTTATACATCTCCGCGCACTCGAGCTCCAGCACCCAAGTCCGCACATCTCGTCTCAACCTCCTCCAGTCATGTCCGGAGCGGGAGGCAAGTGGTTGGCCTCCTCCATCACGGAGGAGCACATCGCAAAGCTGCGCGGCGCCGGATACATTTCCAGCGACATCGCGCACCGGCTGCCCGACGAGGGGCAGCTCATCCCCACCCCCAGGCCCCATGAGAGGGTCGTATTCCTTCCCCACTTCCTCCGCGGACTGGGCTTCCCACTTCATCCCTTCGTCCGGGGGCTCATGTTCTACTACGGCCTGGACTTCCACGATCTGGCGCCAAACTTCATCCTCAACATCTCGGCGTTTATCATCGTGTGCGAGGCCTTCCTCTGCATCCGGGCCCACTTCGGCTTGTGGCTCAAGACCTTCAATGTCAAGCCGAAGGTGGTGAAGGGCGCTCAAGCGGAGTGCGGAGGCGCCATGGTGGGCAAGATGCCCAACGTCCTCTGGCTCGAGGGCGCCTTTGTGGAGACCATCAAAGGGTGGCAATCGGGGTGGTTCTATATCACCGAGCTGCGGGACCCTAAATGGGCAGAGGCCCCCGAATTCATATCTGGTGCCCCTATGCAGCTCACCTCCTGGAAAGAGAAGGGCTTGCTATGGGGCAGTTCGGAGGAGCTGACAGGAGTCCAGTCCTGCCTCCAGACCTTGGCGAACAAGAAGCTCAAGCTTGTCAACGTAATCCAGGTCATGCTCGTCCGCCGGATTCTCCCCTGCCAACAGCGGGCCTTCAATTTGTGGGAGTTCAATCCGGCACAGCACCAGACTCTGAGCGGGCTCTTTGACACGACGTACGAAGCCGTCTGGAGGGTGCTATTCAAGGGCGGAGAAGCCCCCGCGTCCATGACTGAAGATCGCGGATTCAGCACCAAGCGTCCAGCCGGTGTGGTAAGATATATCATCCTTTATGGGAAATCCATTCCTTTCATAGTTTGACTCTATTGTGGGATCTACAACTCCCTGATGCCTTTAACAGGACTGGCAGAGGACGTCCAGACAGGTGGACTATCCGGCTCCCCTTCCCGAAGACCCAGCGGACGCCCGTTTAACGAGGCTGCTGGTCCCGGCACTTTATGTGGTGCCGGAGAAGAAGGCCAAGAAGAAGGCCACGGGAACCCGAAGAAGTTCCCGGCGCCAGGTGATATTGGACTCATCGTCCGATGGCTCCGAGGCGGACTCCTCCCCCGAAGACGAGGAGGAAAAGAGGACTCTCTCCCAGAGGAGGGAGAGAGGAAGAGGAAGGCTTCCCCAACGGGGGAGGCCGAAGGGTCCAAGAGGGGAAGGACCCATCCCCCGGACAGTTCCGCCAACGCCAACTTTGGCGACGAAGAGTGGCCCTCAAGGGCCAGGCCTCCGGCGAGATCATAAGTATCCGGATTCCTGAATGATTTATAATTTATCTTTTGTGTCACATAGTGTCCTTCTAATGCCGCATATTGTTGTAGTCCGGCCGATGATGATCTTCCCGCTTCATCGAGCGGGTCCTTGGCTCCGTCAGACGTGGATTCCATTCCGACCGCCTCCACCCCTCATGACGCTGACGACGTCGAGGTGGGATCCTAGGAGGAGACCCATCAGGGGGAGGCTCCGGAGGTGCCGCAAGGCAGCCTCCCGGACTTTGCGCCGGACTCTGTGCCGGAACCCGCAGTGGTTCCGGAGTCCGGCAGGTGGCCCCTTCGTAAGAAGGGCAAGACCGTGATTCCGGCAGCCTCCGTCCAATTGGAGGCGCCGGACAACTTGTTGGAGGCGCTTAACGGCGCTTCCATCGAGGAAGAACACCGCACTATCATGAGTGCGGTGATTCAGAAAGTTCAGCTCGCCAAGAGCGGGCTGACCGAAGCCTGCAGCAGCCTTCTAACAGGCTTTGAGGTAAGAAGTTTTAAAATATGTAATGTAATACCGCATAGACAGTAGCCCCTGATGCTCGGTTCGGTGCTCGGAAAGAAAAACCGGACTGAGGATCTAAAAAAGATATACGTAGGAGTGCTAATAATTATGTCAATATGGGTTTGCAGGCTGCGCTCCTGACCTCTGCCGCACTGACTGTGGAGGTCGGTGCTTTGAAGCAGGACCTCGAGCGGTCCGAGCAAGAGCTCAGCCTTGCCAAGAAGCAGCTCGAGGACAAAGAAGGTGAGTAACACCACTTTAAAATTTGTACCTTACAGAAAAGGATTTTGGTTGGAATAGAAATAACAAGGATAACGTGGGTATTGCAGGGGCCACGAACAAGGTGGCGACCCTGAAGGAGGCCGTGTCCGCGGCCGAACGCAATGCGGCCGCGGAACGAGCGGAGCGAGAGAAGCAGGAGGCGCGGGTGGCGGAGGTGCGGCAAGAGCTCCAGGCTCTCATGGAGAAGCATGGGAGTTTGGAGCGCGACTCGAAGACTCGAGAGTCCGAGCTTGCCTTGGCTCTTGAAAGTGCCAAAGCCGCTAAGGCCGAGGCCCATAAGGCCCTCCAGGAGGTTGAGGATGTGAAGAAAATAGCGGCGGGTAAGGCATTTTTCATGCAAAGCAAGCATGTTAATGTAAATTATCTGTTACTTACCCGAATTCGGAGCTCTCCAGGGGCGTTTGCAGATCTGCCTCGCAGTGTGTCCGATGCCGCCGCATTCTACCATGGCGAGGAGGGGAGCTCAATGGAGAAGGTCTTCTGGTCTCAGTACGCTGAGGCCGGACATCCGGTGCCCCCTAGCGACCAGCTGAAGCAGCTGGTCGAGCTCCATAAGGTAGCCGAGCAGGCCATGAAGGGCCTCATAGTCCGGCTGTGGCCTGGAGAGGCCATGCCTGGGAGCTACTTCGGCCTCGTGCAGAGGCTGGTGGATGCGTGCCCCTGGGTGGAGGTCATCAAGCGCTTCGCCTGCATTGAAGGTGCTCGTCGGGCCCTTGCCCGCGCAAAGGTGCACTGGGGCAGGCTGGATGCGGAGAGGCTTATCACTGACGCGCCGCCAGCGGGCAAGGAGTATCGTACACCCGAGATGTACTATAAGACTGTCCTGAAGGGTGCCCGCAAGATTGCGGATGAGTGCCCCAGAGATGTAGTTATTGAGTAAACTCGCAATGTGTTATCCTGTGCGCTGAAAACTTTGTTCATATGCGCTAAGCAATGCTTATTGATTTAAAATATTACCTTCTGTGCGGCCGTTTATTAAATCTGAGAGATGGCAAGTCGTCGGCTTCAGCCCCCATACCACGAGTGCTGGGGTGTTCGGGATAAACTTGAGCACTCTTGTTCCCATTTTTGGGTCCATCTAGGGAGGCGCTCAACACAATGAACAAGGCAACCGGACTTATAATGCTTGAACACTCTCACTTAGCCATAGAATTCTATAATTTTAAATTTCGGCGAAGACCCTAGTATTCGGAAGACTGAGTTCGGGGCGCTATCCACGCCTGGGCCGGACACATCCGGTTCCTCGCTCGAAGCGGCATAAGTCTTTAGGGACTCGAAAAGACCTCTCGAACAGCGACCAGTCTCTCGCCTTATCATGACAGTCAGTTTTAGCTTTCTCCACTGAGGCGCTCGCCCAGCTCAACCGGGGCACAATCGCAGTGGTTCTCCCAGTGCTACCTTAGCCGACAGAACGGAACGTAAGGTACCAAAACATGGGAGCCGGGCAAACCCAACTATTGACCCAAGACATGATTCGGAGCCGATGCATATAATGCTATAAGTTCGGGGTGCCGCACTTGTGGAAGTGTTCGGACTTATCACACCATAATGCGGGAAACATAAGCCCCTGTTGTATTCGGCCGTATCGAAATGTATGGGTGCAAGATGTCAAGAATAAACATATATGTAAAAAGGAAATGCAACTATGAGCAAAAAGTGATGCATTGTTTATTCAAGAAATTCTGCCATGAGTGCAAAACGATACAAATAGTGCGGTAAGCAAGGGCTGGATTATTAGAAGTGTCTCCCTCCAGGGGTAGGCTGCGGAATGGTGTATTTAACAAATTTAATGCTCGTAATGGAGACCACCTGAGTGTTCGTCGTAGCCTTTGTCCCTCCCTAGCTGTTGCATCGTGAGTTCGGCAGATCTACTGCCGGACAGGGCCTCTGGTGAGCGGAGTCCTGTGGAAAAATTAAAAAAAGAGTGACACACTTGGGAGCCCCTGGTGTGGTTAAGCCGCACTCTGGGCCTGTCGTGGTCGTGCCCCTCCCCTATGCCCATGGTATCTCCAGGGCGTAATGATGTACGCGAAGAGCTGGTCTTGCAATCATGCAAGGGCTGGGGTTGGGGCCGCATTGCTACGCGTGCTCGGAAAGTGCCAGGTGGTCTTGATTGATGTTACTCCGGGCGCGTTTGGCTATGTCCGGTCGTTTAACGGCCGGACTCAAAAATTGCCTTAAAAGGCTGCTCTGTACTTCTGCCGCGAGAGCCGCTGTGTGTTCCTCCGTTCTGAGGGAGCGTTCGGTATTTCCGTTGACCGTGATGACTCCACGAGGGCCTAGCATCTTGAGCTTGAGGTATGCATAATGCGGTACCGCGTTGAATTTTGCAAACGCGGTTCGTCCGAGCAGAGCGTGATAGCCACTGCGGAACGGGACTATGTCGAAGATTAACTCCTCGCTTCGAAAATTATCCGGGGATCCGAAGACCACTTCCAGTGTGACTGAGCCTGTACAGTTGGCCTCAACACCTGGTATGACGCCTTTAAAGGTCGTTTTTGTAGGTTTAATCCTTGAGGGGTCTATGCCCATCTTGCGCACTGTGTCCTGGTAAAGCAGGTTCAGGCTGCTGCCTCCGTCCATCAGGACTCTGGTGAGGTGAAATCCATCGACGATTGGGTCTAAAACCAATGCGGTGAATCCACCATGACGGATACTGGTAGGGTGGTCCCTTCGATCGAAAGTGATCGGGCAAGAGGACCATGGGTTGAACTTTGGGGCGACTGGCTCCATCGCATATACGTCCCTAAGTGCACGCTTCCGCTCTCTTTTGGGTATATGGGTTGCGTATATCATGTTTACCGTCCGCACTTGTGGGGGGAAACCCTTCTGTCCTCTACTGTTCGGTGGCCGGGTCTCTTCCTCATCGTCGCTGTGCAGCCCCTTGTCATTGTTTTCGGCAATTAACTTGCCTGCCTGCTTGAATACCCAACAATCTCTGTTGGTGTGATTAGCTGGCTTTTCGGGGGTGCCATGTATCTGGCAAGAGCGGTCGAGTATTCGGTCCAAATTGGACGGACCCGGGGTAGTTCTTTTGAATGGCTTCTTCCGCTGACCGGGTTTAGAGCCTCTGAATCCGGCGTTGACTGCCGTATCCTCATTGCTATCGCCGTTAATGCGGCGTTTGTTTTTGTTTCGACGCGACCTGCCATTGTGGTCCTTAGTGTCCGGACCGCCAGCATTTTTGCTGAGGTTGTTGCTACGAGCTAGCCAGCTGTCCTCTCCCACACAGAAGTGGGTCATGAGTGATGTGAGGGCTGCCATGGATTTCGGCTTTTCCTGTCCTAGGTGCCGGGCCAGCCACTCGTCGCGGATGTTATGTTTGAAGGCTGTGAGGGCCTCTGCATCCGGACAGTCGATGATTTGGTTTTTCTTTGTTAAGAACCGTGTCCAGAACTGTCTGGCCGATTCGTCTGGCTGCTGAATTATGTGGCTTAGGTCATCGGCGTCTGGTGGTCGCACATATGTGCCCTGGAAGTTGTCGAGGAATGCGGCTTCCAGGTCCTCCCAACACCCAATTGACTCTGTGGGCAAGCTGTTAAGCCAATGCCGAGCTGGTCCTTTAATCTTGAGTGGGAGATACTTGATGGTGTGGAGATCGTCACCGCGTGCCATATGGATGTGAAGGAGATAATCTTCGATCCAAACCGCGGGGTCTGTTGTGCCATCGTAGGATTCAATGTTCACGGGTTTAAACCCTTCAGGGATTTGATGATCCATTACTTCGTCAGTGAAGCATAGTGGGTGTGCGGCGCCTCTGTATTGAGCAATATCACGACGTAGCTCAAGGGAGTGTTGCCTGCTGTGTTCAGCCCAGCCGGAGTTGCTGTATCCGGCACGACGGTAGTCGTCGTGGGTCGTGGGGCGCCCACGTGATCCGTAGATAGATCTGGATTGTCTTGCCTCGTCCTCCAATATGTCTCGCAAGTCCGGCGTATTCCCTCGTGGCTTCGTACTTTTTGAGCGATGCCGGGGTACGGTCCTGATGGAGGGCCTAGATGCCTCTCTGTCGCGGCCACGGGGTGGTCGATCTGCCGTATTGTGCGCTGGTGATGAAGGTTTTTATGCTTCCTCCTCTAGTCGGGGGAGCAACTTGCGTTTTGGGTAACTTTTGGAGGGGCGTTCGAGTTCATACTCTTCGGCCGCGAGGACCTCGGTCCATCTGTCGGCCAGCAGGTCTTGATCAGCTTGAAGTTGTTGCTGCTTTTTCTTTAGGCTATTTGC
Source organism: Triticum timopheevii (assembly GCA_963921465.1). Classification (NCBI taxonomy): domain Eukaryota; kingdom Viridiplantae; phylum Streptophyta; class Magnoliopsida; order Poales; family Poaceae; genus Triticum; species Triticum timopheevii. Next base: position 361,401,617 of record OY997274.1, on the reverse strand, counting down.
CATGGAGATAAGCCTGCGTTTAAAACGCTCTTGTTCGACGGGATCCTCTTGCACGACAAATTCGTCGTCCTTGAGGCTTGCCTCGTCTCCGGAGGGAGGCATGTAGTTTTCATCCTCCTCGTCTGCCGCTCTCTTTCGAGGGCTGGCTTCCCCGTCCTCCTGTGCTGAATTTTCCTGGAGGGGGTTGTCTTCGGCACTCTCTGGGGTGTTATTATCTCCGGTGCCGGAATCTCCATTCTTACTATGGCGGGATTTAGAGCGGCGCTGCTGACGTCGGCGCTTGGGCTGTTTCTTAGAAGAATCTGCCTCCGCTGCTTCTTCGCCGTCCCCATCCTTTGGGGTGTCCACCATGTATATGTCGTATGACGAGGTGGTCTTCCAGTGCCCTGTAGGCGCTGGTTCTTGATCGTCTCCGGCATCGTCGTCCATACCGTCGATGTCTTCGGAGTCGTAGTCTAGCATGTCGGTTAGATCGTCGACAGTGGCTACAAAGTGGGTGGTGGGTGGGCTTTGAATTTCTTCGTCGTCCGCATCCCAACCATCCTGACGGCAGTCCGGCCAGGGTTCTCCTGATAACGAGAGATGCTTTAGCGAATTTAGGATGTCACCAAAGGGTGAGTGCTGAAAGATGTCCGCGACGCTGAATTCCATGATCGGCGCCCAAACGGATTCGATTGGTAGGGGCGCAGGAGGTCTGGAGTCCGGCAAGGAGTCCGGCGTCTCGGAGTCACGAGCCTTATAAGGGACAAGATCAGTGTTCGGCTCCATCACCGTAGGAGTTGCAGCTCCCGAGGCGGTGTCCAGCCACCTGTCCGCGATCTGCGCGGTCTGCTCCGAACTATGGGTCAGAGCGGACTCGTGTGCGGCCTCCAAGGCGCTATCCGGCGGCAGAGCTAAATCATGCCCATCGTGACAGCGCGGCACGCTCGGCTGTGGCTTGAATCCATCGAAGATCAAGTCTTCGCGGATGTCGGCCGTGAAGTTTAGGCTTCCAAACCTGACCTGATGGCCAGGGGCGTAGCTTTCGATCTGCTCCAGATGGCCAAGCGAATTGGCCCGCAGTGCAAAGCCGCCGAACACGAAGGTCTGTCCGGGGAGGAAAGTCTCACCCTGGACGGCGTCGTTATTGATTGAAGAAGCCATCAAGCCTATCGGTGACGACACAGAGGAACTCTCAATGAAAGCACCAATGTCGGTGTCAAAACCGGCGGATCTCGGGTAGGGGGTCCCGAACTGTGCGTCTAGGCGGATGGTAACAGGAAACAAGGGACACGATGTTTTTACCTAGGTTCGGGCCCTCTCGATGGAGGTAAAACCCTAATCCTGCTTGATTGATATTGATGATATGGGTAGTACAAGAGTGGATCTACCACGAGATCAAGGAGGCTAAACCCTAGAGGCTAGCCTATGGTATGATTGTTGTAATGGTTGTGTTGTCCTACGGACTAAAACCCTCTGGTTTATATAGACACTGGAGAGGGCTAGGGTTACACAGAGTCGGTTACAATGGTAGGAGATCTACATATCCGTATCGCCAAGCTTGCCTTCCACGCCAAGGAAAGTCCCTTCCGGACACGGGACGGCGTCTTCAATCTTGTATCTTCATAGTCTTGGAGTCCGGCTCACGATGATAGTCCGGCTGTCCGGACACCCCCTAGTCCAGGACTCCCTCACCTATTCTTTGACAATCATCACAAGATGAGACGAACTTACGGGCATCTTTGGAGAGAGTAGGCCAATAAAAACCAGATTGTAATACCTTATGAGGGGTTCTGTCTCCCGCGTGATGTCCTCCATACATTTCAGAGTGACATTTCCGTAGGATTTGTTCCTGTTCATGCTCAGGTACACAATGTATAATAATACCATCTACTCCTTCTTTGTAGACATATGGGTCATCCCAAAAGTAGTGTCTTAAATCATAGAAGAATTTTTTTTTGGTATGTGAAGCTAGGTGGTATGTATTTAGCAACAACATAATTAGCATAGTCAGCATACCAAGGTGTACTATGGAAACATTTATTGTAGCTAGTTGTTCATTAGGAAAGCTATCATTAATAGGTTGTGGCTCATCGAGAATATTTTCAAGCCTAGACAAGTTATCAGCTACTGGGTTCTCTGCTCCTTTCCTATCTGTCATATGCAAATCAAATTCTTGTAGCAAAAGAACCCACCTAATGAGTCTAGGTTTAGCATATTTCTTTTCCATAATATATTTTATAGCAGCATGATCAGTGTGAACAATTACTTTAGAATCAACAATGTATGATCTGCATTTATCACAAGCAAACACCACTGCTAAGAATTCTTTTTCAGTAGTAGCATAGTTTCGTTGAGCACTGTCTAGAGTTTTACTAGCATAATGAATAACATTCAGTTTCTTATCTACTCTTTGTCCTAGAACAGCACCAACAGCATAATCACTAGCATCACACATAATCTCAAAAGGCAAGTTCCAATCAGGTGGTTGAACAACATGTGCGGTAATTAAGGCTTTCTTTAGTGTTTCAAAGGCTTCTATACAATCATCATCAAAAACAAAGGGAATATCCTTTTGCAAAAGATTCATAAGAGGCCTAGAAATTTTAGAAAATTCTTTGATAAACCTCCTATAGAAACCAACATGACCAAGGAAACTACGAATACCTTTGATATCTTTAGGACATGGCATTTTCTCAATTGCATCAACCTTGGCTTTGTCCACCTCAATTCCTCTTTCAGAATTTTTTTGGCCCAAAAAAATACCTCCCAATTCAAGACAAGATTTGTTTGTTCACATATCTGCAAGACTCGATCAAGATTGCTTAAACAGTCATCAAAAGACTTCCCATAAACAGAAAAGTCATCCATGAAAACCTCAACAAACTTTTCACAAAAATCAGAGAATATAGCAGTCATGCATCTTCAAAAGGTAGCAGGTGCATTACATAGACCAAAAGGCATATGTCTATAATAAAATGTTCCAAAAGGACAAGTCAAAGTGGTATTTTCTTGATCAGATTGTAAAACAGGTATTTGTGAAAAGCCAGAGTATCCATCAAGGAAACAAAAATGTGTGTGCTTGGATAATCTTTCTAACATTTGATTGATAAAAGGCAGGGGGTAATGATCTTTTCTAGTAGCTTTAACTAATTTTCTATAATCAATTACCATCCTATAGCGTGTGACAATTCTTTGTGGAATAAGCTCATTCTTATCATTAGGAACAACAGTAATACCTCCCTACTTAGGGACACAATGAACAGGACTTACCCATCTACTATCAGCTATAGGATAGATTATACCTACTTCCAGAAGTTTCAATATTTATGTTCTTACCACTTCTTTCATCTTCAGATTTGACCGATGTTGGTGATCAACAACGGGTTTAGACTCAGGTTCCATATTAATCTTGTGTTGACATAGAGTGGGACTAATGCCCTTAAGATCATCAAGAGTATATCCAATAGCAGGTCTGTGCTTCCTTAGAACTTTGAATAATCTTTCTTCTTCATGTTCTGAAAGGTTAGCACTAATAATAACAGGATATATCTTTTTCTCATCAAGATAAGCATATCTCAAAGTGTCTGGCAATTGTTTTAATTCAAACACAAGATCACCTTTAGGTGGAGGAGGACCTCCTAGAGTTTCAATAGGAAAATTGTGTTTAAGCAGAGGTTGTTGTTCGAAAAAGATTCTATCTATTTCATTCATGTCACACATATGCAAATCATTTTCGTGGTCTGGCAAATATTGTTCCAAAGGATCAGTAGGAGGCACAACAATAGAAGCGAGACCAATAATTTTATTCTTACTAGGAAAATCTTTGTTTTGAGGTTGTTTACTAAAATTGGAAAAATTAAATTCATGAGATTCATCACCAAAACATACACCGACAGTTTGTCTCTCATAATCTATTTTAGCATTGACGGTGTTCAAGAAAGGTATACCGAAGATAATGGGACAAAAGTCATCTTGTGGGGAGCTAAGAACCAAAAAATCAGTAAGGAATTTTATTTTCCCACACAAGACTTCAACATCTCTAAGAATGCCAATTGGTGATATAGTATCTCTATTAGCAAGTTTAATAGTGACATCTACACCTTCTATTTTAGCAGGTGCTATTTCATCTTTAATTTCTTCATATAAGGAGCAAGGAATAGCACTCACACTAGCACCTAGGTCACATAACCCATGATAACAGTGATCTCCTATATTAACTGAGACAACAGGCATGCCAACAACTGGTCTATGTTTATCTTTTCCTTCAAGTTTCGCAATTCTGGAAGCTTCACCACAGAAGTAAATAACATGCCCATCAATATTATCAACTAAGAGATCTTTAACCATAGCAACACTAGGTTCAACTCTGATTTTTTCAGATGGTTTGGGTGTTCTAACATAACTTTTGTTAACCATAGTTGAAGCTTTAGCATGTTCCTTTATCTTAACAAGGAAGGTTTTTCAATATAAGCAATGGGAACAACTGGATCAACATTGTAAATGATGGTTTCTTCTTTAGCTTTTACCAGTTCTTTAATTTCTTCTTTAATTGGTGGGTGATATTTGAACCACTTCTCCTTGCGGAGATCAACATGAGTAGAAAAATATTCACAAAAGGAAGCTACTATCTCTGAGTCAAGTCCATATTTAGTGCTAAACTTTTGGAAAGCATCGGTATTCATAAAAGATTTAACGCAATCAAACTTAGGTTCAATACCTGACTCTTTACCTTCATCGAGTTCCCAATTTTCAGAGTTGCGTTTAATTCTTTCTAAAAGATCCCACCGGAATTCAATAGTTTTATTCATAAAAGAACCGATACAAGAAGTATAGAGCATGGATTGATCATTACAAGAAAGCCGAGCATAAAAATTCTGAATAATAATTTCTCTTGCGAGCTCATGATTGGGGCATGAATATAACATTGACTTAAGCCTCCCCCAAGCTAGAGCGATCCTTTCTCCTTCACGAAGCCAAAAATTATATATATATATATATATATATATATATATATATAATTCCGATCACGATGAACTAGATGCATAGGATAATTTTTTTGATGAAATTCCAATTTCAAATGGTTCCAGTTCCAAGATCCAATACCATCGCATAGCCAATACCATGTCAATGCTTTTCCCTTCAAAGATAGGGAAAACATTCTTCTAAGCTTCACCTCTGGGCAAACCTGCAAGCTTAAACAATCCACAAATTTCATCCACATATATCAAGTGCATATAAGGATGTTCAGTTCCATCTCCTACATAAGGGTTAGCTAGCAGTTGTTTTAACATACCCAAAGGAATTTCATATTCAATATTTTCAGTAGGTACAGTAGGTTGAGGGGAAAATAATTTTGGTTTTGGTCGAGGTGAAGATACACCGAACAAACCCCTCAAAGGATTGTTTTCCATAGTACCAAGTGACAATAAATTTCAGAACATATTAATAATGTTTCCTTACCAATTTCCACTTACAAATAACGCTTCACTCCCCGGCAATGGCGCCACAAAATAGCCTTGATGACCCACAAGTATATGGGGTCAGTTGTAGGCTTTTCTATAAGTAAGAGTGTCGAACCCAACGCGGAGCGAGGAAATGACAAGTGGTATTCAGCAAAGGTAATGTCTGCATGTGCTAAAATTGTAATTAGCGGAGTAGTTTGATAGCAAGATAATTTGTAATGAGCAAGTAACAACAGTAGTAACAGAAGTGCAGCAAGGTAGCCCAATCCTTTTTAGGCAAAGGACAGGCCAAAAGGTCTCTTATGATAAGCAAAGTGTTCTTGAGGGTACACGAGAATTTCATCTAGTCACTTTCATCATGTTGGCTTAATTCGTGTTCGGTACTTTGATAATTTGATATGTGTGTGGACCGGTGCTTAGGTGCTTTTCTTACTTGAACAAACCTCCTACTTATGATTAACCCTCTCGCAAGCATCCACAACTATGATAAAGGTATTAAGAATAAATTCTAACCATATCATTAAACTTTTGGATCCAATCGGTCCCTTATGGAATAGCGCATAAATTGGGGTTTAAGCTTCTGTCACTCTCGCAACCCACCATCTAATAACTACTCCACAATGCATTTGCCTTGGCCCAAATATGGTGAAGTGTCATGTAGTCGACGTTCACATGACACCACTAAGTGAATGATGTAGGATCGAAAGTATGTCTAGCGGGGGGTGATTAGACTACTTGACCAAATAAAAACTTAACCTTTTCCCAATTTTAATTCTTGGCAGATTTTAGCAACTTAGCACAAGTCAAGCAATCACAATACAATTCAAGAAGACATGCAAAGAGTATATGAGAAGCGCAAAGTAAAGTATGCAACTTGCAAGAAAGTAAATGGGAGGAGTTTGGAGGGAGCACACGCAATGTTGACACGGAGATTTTTGGCGTGGTTCTGATAGGTGGTGCTACCGTACATCCACGTTGATGGAGACTTCAACCCACGAAGGGTAACGGTTGCGCGAGTCCACGGAGAGCTCCACCCACAAAGGGTCCACGAAGAAGCAACCTTGTCTATCCCACCATGGCCATCGCCCACGAAGGACTTGCCTCGCTTGGGTAGATCTTCACGAAGTAGGCGATCTCCTTGCCCTTGCAAACTCCTTGGTTCAACTCCACAATCTTGACGGAGGCTCCCAAGTGACACCTAACCAATCTAGGAGACACCACTCTCCAAAAGGTAATAGATTGTGTTTTGATGATGAACTCCTTGCTCTTGTGCTTCAAATGATAGTCTCCCCAACACTCAACTCTCTCTCACAGATTTGTCTATGTTGGAAAGATGATTTGAGTGGAAAGCAACTTGGGGAAGGATAGAGATCAAGATTCTTGTGGTTGGAATGCAATGTCTTGGTCTCAACACATGAGTAGGTGGTTCTCTGTCAGAAAATGAATGGTGGAAGTGTAGGCACGTTCTGATGGATCTCTCTACGAATGAAGAACGGGTGGAGGGGTATATATAGCCTCCACACAAATCCTAAACGTTACACACAAATTCCCAAACTCGGGGAGACCGAATGGTGAAACTCGGTCAGACCGATTTAGGTCAAAATATGAATGTTAGGCTTTTCAGTGGGACCGATATGATCAACTCGTTGGGACCGATGTGCTAGGGTTATGGCATAACGTAATCTCGGTGCGACCGATCACATAAACTCGGTGGGACCGATTTCAGTAATAGGCACATAGAGAGTTGGTCAGGCAAACTCGGTGGGACCGATTCGCTCATCTTAGTGAGACCAAAATGTTACGAAAAGGAAACAGGGAGTTTGCATTGCAAATTCGGTGGGACAGATCGCACATTTCGGTGAGACCGAAACGGAACAAAGGGAAACAAGGAGTTTGCAATCCCATCTCGGTGAGACCGAGATCCCTATCAGCGAAACCAAACTGATTAGGGTTTGTGGCGATGGCTATGTCAAATGAACTCGGTGGCGTCGGATATATTAAATTGGTGGGGCCCGAGTTTGACTTTTGGGTTTAGGACATATGTGGAAATGAGAAAGTGGCTGGGGGTTTTGGAGCATATCACTAAACATTTTGAGCAAGTAAGCCATTAAGCAACACCTCATCCCTTTTAATAGTATTGGATTTCCTATGGACTCATGTGATCTTGGATCACTAAAAAGAAAATGTAGAGTCTTGAGCTTGTTGCCAATATGTGTCCTTAGCATTTTGAGGGGTCCACATCTCTAGTTCATGCCATGCCAATCATTGAACTTTCTGAAATGAACATCTAGAAGGAGCATTAGTTCAATGAGCTATATGTTGTTAAGAATTACCAAAACCACCCAGGGATTAGTTGCACTTTCAATCTCCCCCTTGCTGGTAATTGATGACAACATATAGATCAAAGCTTCGAAAAATCATAATAAGAATGAAAAACATCGTCACTTTGAGAAGTATGTGATAAGCAAGAGCTCCCCCTAAATTTGTGCATTACTTAATATTTGCTTTTGAATGCTTTGAATGCAAATGCACAACCCATTAGGATAATGGGTTACTCTTCCATGTCACATACATCTTGGTGGAGCGCTCAAAATGATAGAAATAGGAACAAGCACTCATCACCAAGGCAAAGTGAATGATCATATAAAAGATAGATAATATCATCATCCAAGCACAAGCATTAAGTATGATATGATCAAACACTTGACCATACAAAGTCTCTCACACACAAACATAAAGTATCAACCAAGCAAACAAGCAAATAAGTAGCAAAAGAAGCAAAGCTCTCTCTCCCTCGAAGCCTATGATCTATACACTTTCTCCCCCTTTGGCAACAAGTTACCAAAAAGCTTGAAAATGCATAGTGATATGCGGCTCTCTAAGCTTGATCTTCAGGAGGAGGTGTTGAGATGACTCCAAGGAAGAAAGCATTTGTTGAAGTTGATGGAGCTAGTGGAGTTGCCACTGGAGGGGCAACTGAAGCTGTGGCTGCAGGTGCTGATGTTGTAGCTCTAGTGTCTGGCACTGGCACTACTGCAGATCTCTGTGCCCTAGGCGCTCTCTAAAACACTTCAGTGGTTGCTTTCCCCTTCCTCTCTTCTGCTTCTTCCTGGAGCTGCTCAACTGCTGTTTGAATTTATGTCACCTTCAAGTCAAGATCATAGAACTTTGTTTCAATAATCCTCTCCAGGCTCTCTTGGTTCTGAGTCCGGGTGGCCAGTCCTTTCTCAATCCTCAAATTAGACTGAATAAGATAGCCAAGTTGGTCTTGCTTTGACTTGAGGAAAACTTGTGAAGCTTCTTCAGCACTTGGCATCTTTGTTGCCTTCTCAGCATGTGCTTTCTGCCTCTTCTCTTGATCTTCCACATATGTGGGATCTTCAGCATTCATGACAACACTGTTGTCCTCGAAATCAGGCCTCAAGGGAAGAAGCTCTTTGTCCAACAAATACACTCCTTTGGGCATCTTGGAGTTAATCAACATTTGTATGTGTGGAGCATATCCACATGACCTCTTCTGGTCATCAGCTGTTCTCTTGATCATCTCAACAATCAAACTCATAACTTTGAACTTCTAGGGTAAATCAAAAAGCTGGAGTAAGTTGATTGAGTGGCCTCTGATCAACCTATGATCTCCTGATTTGGGCAACAAGGTGTGTCTCAAAATGGTGTTCATTGTGGCCAATCCAGACATCAAGTTGTACACTGATCCTAGCTTATGTGTCTCCAAGGCTTTGTCAGGTATCTCCTTGTACATGTTGGCCATGGAGTTGTGATCCTTGTTCTTCTCAGCATAGACACCAATGTCTTTCTCAGCTTCTTTGGGGGCATTTATGAGCTTGGCCCACTCATCAACAGAAGATTGGTACCTTGTACCTTCAGACATCCAGACAATTTTTCCATTAGTATATAAATGAGTTGTTGAGTAGAATTGCATAATGAGCTCATTATTCCATTTGGTCAACTTCTGACCCACAAACTTGTCAACTCCATTGAGTTTGAAGCTTTCATGCACTCCTGGAAAATGATCTTCATTAGCATCAATGTATTTCCAATCAACCCACTTCATGTCACAGACAATGGGCTTCTTATCAAGCAGCACAATCTCATAGAAGTCTTGTTGTTCTTTGGTGTGAAACCTGTATTCCACAACAGTCCTTCTCCTCACAGCATGTGAATCTGCCCGTCTCCACAGTCTGAGGCATGCATCCTTTCTTTCCTTCATGTTCTCTACCACTGGATGATTGTCATCATGGTCTGGTATCTTTGGCTTGAGTTTTCTGAGCACTTGGGCTTCATCATCTTCTTCTTCAACCTCTGGCACTGGGGCCTTGTTCTTCTCTACAGCAGGAATGTTCCTGGTGCTTCTTTTGGGTGTAGTCTTCGAGGCTTGAGCTGGAGCTTTGGGGTAGTCTTGGGCTTTGAAGGTGCAATCCCAGACTTGATGGCATCCCCCATAAGCTTTTGAGACTTGGGTGCTGGTGCAGCATCCTCTTCTTCTTCCTCTCTTCTTCTTCAACCTCTGGCACTGGGGCCTTGTTCTTCTCTACAGCAGGAATGTTCCTGGTGCTTCTTTTGGGTGTAGTCTTTGAGGCTTGAGCTGGAGCTTTGGGGTAGTCTTGGGCTTTGAAGGTGCAATCCCAGACTTGATGGCATCCCCCATAAGCTTTTGAGACTTGGGTGCTGGTGCAGCATCCTCTTCTTCTTCCTCTCTTGCAGAATCTCTCCTCATTGATGGATTTCCAAGCACTCTGCAACTTTTTTCCTGACCCTTTCTTTTCTTTTACTTCCATCAACATCTTCTCTGGGCTCAAGTGTAAATTCCATTGTCTCTTGTGTTGATGCCCCAGCCTTTGACATTGGCACTCTCTTGGCTGGAGCCTTCTTGTTCTGACCTAGCTTGGTGGGAGCAGCAGCAGCATATTCCTTTTGAGCACCTTCTTCTTTGAAGTCACTTCCTCAACTTAAAAATCTTCATCCTCTTCATATGATGTTTTCTTATTTCTCTGCCTAGTTGTTGCCTTAGGCTGGTTGCTTGGTGTGCTCCTTCTACCCTCACCAAAGCTACCAGAGGGACTAGTGCCCTTACTCAGATCCATCTGCTCCTCAGACTTGTTCTGGCTATCACTCTGATCAAACATTCTGACACTGCAAACTAAGAGCTGACCATGTGAATAGTTATAGATGAGATAGATGGATGAGCATTACAAAGTGCAGAATTTTGCAAAAAGAATGAGTCAAAAACTTAGTTTTAGTTTTCCACAGAAAGCATTTCAGAGCTACCGATTTGTTAAACTCAGTGACACCGAAGCACCTTTAGAGTCTAAACTAGTGGAACCGATCAGACCAAGACACAGTTCGGTGACTCCGAGATTGCTAGGGTTTCACAAAGTCCTGAACTTGGTCACACCAATTTGCAAGTTTCGGCCAGACCGAAAATTACATGTGCAATGTCCTAAGCCAAATCGGTGAGACCGATTTCCACTATTCGGTCGGTCCGAGATGAGTTCGGTGGAAACCTAAGCCTAAATTTTTGAATCAAAACTAATCTAAAGAAAGTTTTCTCTCGATATATTGATCTCATACTTGGTAAGAAACATAGCATTGTATTTGTGCTAGGAATCAGAGGTAAACAATTGCACAAAGTGTCGAACTCATACTCTAACTTGGCGATGAGCTCGCTACGGCGGCAACGGAGGTGAAGATTTCCGTTGACGGCGACGGAGACCAGCGGCGGGAGGTTGCTGGCGACGAGAGGACGATCCGTAGTCCTGAGGCGGCAGAGCAGGACACGCACAGGCGAAGAGGTTTTGGAGGAATTTAAAAATTTTGACCCATCGGTATATATATCCTGACCCTGTCGGTGTGACCGATTGGAACAATTCGGTGGCACTGAGATGCAGAATCGCAAGCTGTCGTGGAATAGTCACGTTAGATGTCCTCGTGAAAGGACTTAGTTGTGGAGCCATCACAACTAGGAAGCTTGAAGGGGTTAAATCGGGACAAGCGACACGAGAGAGTTTATACTAGTTCGGCCCCTTACGGTGAAGGTAAGGCCTACGTCTAGTTGGGTTGGTATTGATGTTTCGATGACCAGGGAGCGAGATACGCTATGCCCGGCTCTTGATGAGTTGTCTCTTGCCCTAAGCCGCCAGCAGGTCGTCCCCTTATATACACGGGTTGACGCTCTATGGCCTACAGAGTCCCGGCCGGCTTATAAACAGTGTCCGGCTCGGTGACTAGTTAAATATGCCTTATGTTACAAGTCATGCCATCATGGCAGTTTACTACAACGGGCCTTAAGCCGCCCGTGGGCCTTAAGCCCTTTATTGAACCGCCATCTTCATGCTTGGTCTTGGGCTTCCTCTGATGAGTCCTCTTTGCGTAACCTGACCCCTCCTGGGCGGCTTACACAAATAGTCATATCCCCAACATTAGGCCCCAGATTGATTTGAACATGTTCATGTTAATCTTAAAATACACTTCTAGAGAATAAATCTCCAGTCTTCTAACTGTACAGAGGGCTTTGTTTTAACCCGCCGTGACGTCATCTTCTGGATCCATCTTAACCCGGCATGACGTCATCCTTTCTTTAATTCATTTTCTATTCCGTGGTATCCTTCAACGGATTTCTGCCTTATTAAGTGTTCCGAAAATCGAGGCATCGGGGCCGCTGGATAGTAATTCTTATCTCCTCGTTTCCCGCGCTGTCTCAGTTATCCTCTCCCTATAAATAGGCGTGACCTTAGATCTTTCATTCTTCTCTTTCCAGTCGTCTTCTTCCTCTCCTCTCTGTCACTCGAGCTCCGCCATCGCCGCTGTGACCCCCTCGTCTGCATCGACTCAGGCCGCTGCATCGACCTGACTTTGACCAGAAAACGTCGGCGAATCTCCGCAGCTCATCTTCAACCGTGAGTTCCTCTCCTCCCCTTTCTCAGATCTGCATCGGAACTCTGCTGAGTTCGTCGGCGTTCATCTCTGCCTGACACAGACCCTCGCTAGTTCTCATCTTCAACGCCCCGTTTAGGTCGTAAAAACTATACAGAACAGCCGCGGTAGTTGTTTGTATTGATCTTGCATAGAAATAGATCTCAGTTCCTTGCTTACAAACCCTCTTCAAATGTATGAACTTCTCTGCTCTGTTTCTAGGTCTAGAAAATTTTCCTTTCAGAACAATAATTTGATCCATGATAATAGTTGTCGTTTGTGAAACTTGTTTCTATCACCCGGAAAGTCTCTTCTGTAAAACTTGCTTCTATCACTGTTGTCTAGGCGTCCGGTTTAAATAAGTGATATTGAACTGTGAGCCTTGCCTTCCTCTCATGATCTTTAAAATTTTTGACTTGCTCTTGATACTGATAGCGGCTTAAACTTTACTGCACAGTCACCCTTATATCATTAGGCCCCTTGCTTAAGCCGCCACTATGAACAATTTAAATATCTCTCCAGATTAAAGTTGAACCAGAGTTTTCTTATTTTGTCTTAGGACAATTATTGTCATGGCTCCTAAGGCGGCCAAGGCCCCTGTGACTTGCAACTGGGTTCCATCCAAAGTGACCAAAAGCAAACTTGCCGAATTCGTGAAGTCTGACCATCTGCCAAAGAAGGAAGTCATGTCTTATCGTGCCCCTCACCCATCTGAGGAGATACCTCAACCCAAAGATGGGGAGGTAGTAGTTTTCACAGATCATATGAACCGGGGATTTTCCCCTCCCGGCTCAAAATTCTTCAGGGAAGTTTTGGATTTCGTTGACCTGAAGCCTCAAGACATTGGACCCAATTCCGTGTCAAATCTGTGTAATTTCCAAGTCTTCTGCGAGGTATACCTAGGAGAGGAACCAAGTCTGCTGCTGTCCAGAGAACTTTTTTACTTGAACCGGCAGAATGAACGTGCCAACGGGCCTAGTCTTGAGCTTGGCGGCATCTCAATCCAGTGGCGGAGAGATTGCCTTTTTCCTTACGCTGAGCTGCTGAGTCACCCCAAAGACTGGAACCAGACGTGGTTCTACTGTCAAGACACCTCTCCGGCTAATGAGAAGCCTCTGCCCGGCTTTCGTGCCTTCTTGAGTCCAACCATCATCTGGCGGACAAGTTAACTGCTGTTGAGCGCCTGCCTCTTAATCCCACCATCAGGAAGATCAAAGCCCTCTTAGGCAACGGGTTAAGTGGCATCGATTTGATCCGGGTCTAGGTCACCTGGCGGATACTACCATTGAGCCGCCGCTCCGGCTTAATCTGTACGTACACAGGCAAAAAGGAAGACCCAATGCGTCATAGCCCTGAGGACTTACCAGATGATGTGGTAGATGCTATAGTCCAGTCGCTATTGAAGGAGGGCACTGTAACCAGTAATACCTTCAGTTTACTTCCCTTATGCAAGAAGAACCCGGCTCCTACGGTAAGTTACTAATCTTCACAAATACTCTTTAATATGTTACCTTCTGGTACTTATGATTCTTTATCTTTTTCCACAGGCCGATGATAATTTCTGGAAGGTCAAGTATGACCATGAGGCTGCCAAACAGGCCAGGGCGGCCAAGAAGACTGAAAGGAAAGCCACCAGGATGGGCACCTCTAAGAAGAAGAAAACCAGCGCCTCTGATATGTTTAAATTGGATGACTCATCTTCAGATGAGGAAGAGGTAATCTTTTTTTTATTTTCTTTAACTCCTTTGCCGTTACTTTACTGACATTTGATCCTTTCAGGAGGATACCGGCAACAGTCAAGCAGCTGGCGAAGAGGTAACTATAATTTCCTCTGACTCAGAGACCTTGCCAACACAAAAAATCTGAAGGATGGCCCGGAAAGTAAGGTTTTCACACCCTCTAGCTTACCAAGATCCTCAATTCTTTTGAAGCAACAACAGCTTGAAAACCGGCGGCAGACTCGGGCCAACCAGGACACAGAGCTTTCCTCCGGCTTACCTGACGTAACCAGGAAGCGTCGGACCGAGGTTATCTCCGATTTACGTTTTGTTTTTCCTTTGACGGTTTTGATTCGCCAACCTCTCAATTCATCTGACTCCAACTATCAGGATACCTCCCCTTCTTCTGATGAGTCAATGCAATCAAACATGCCGTTTTTCAAAACGGCTCCCGGGTAATATAACCTTTCTTACTTTAAGATTTTCCATACTTATACTTTGATGCTTATCCTTCCACTTTGATTGACATCTTGCAAGTAAAGCCCAGCAAGAGGGCAAAGAAGAATAAGCCGTCCCAAGACCCGGTGGTTACTGAACCGGTGCTTGACTCATCCGTTCCTAACAGCTCCACTCATCAGCCACCACCTGAACCGGCTGCTGACATTCCAGTGCCAACTTCTGACCGCCTGCAGAAGACATTATCCACAACTCAGATGACCCAGAAACTCCTAGCCCGGCCAAGACGACTGACCCGGAGGTTGAGATTGTGAAGAGCCAATATGTTGAACCGGGCCGGCCTACTGCTCTTGCCCAATGTACTGCCAAGGAGGAGTTTGCCCAGCGTCGGAAAGCCAAACAAGACATCACTGATTATTCTCTCCTAAGTATTGGTGATATAGTCTCGGGCTATCTGAACCAAGTACACAGTAGTCGTGACCTGGAAATTGACATGGTGAAGCAAATACAGTAGAAATCTGAGGTACAATTTAAGCTTTTACTCTGAACCTTACTTCCTGTACCAGCCCCCAAGTCTATTGCTTATGAATGAATATGTTGTAGACTTAATAATCTACTTACTATTAGTTTTGTCTGGTTTAAATTGAATATATTTAACTCGGTGATAGCATGAGATTTTGAATTTTGGGTTACACATTAGCCCCCAAGTGTCAAGTGCCTTTACTTGTAAAGCGCTTGAGACTTAATATGTATGAGTCGGTAAAATAGGTTAAAAAATTCTTTAAGCATACATTAGCCCCCAAGTGCCAAGTATCTTTACTTGTAAAGTGTTTGGGACTTGAATGTGATCTTACCATGATTCTTACCATGATTCTTACCATAACCTGATGTCGATACAGGCCACCATAAGTCAATTTGAGGCGGAGATTGCTGATCTGAAGAGCCAGTTGAAAACCCAAGAGCTCGAAGCTCAGAAAGCCAATTCCAAGTTTGAATTCAGTGTCTCTGAAGAAGAGAAGCTGAAGAAAAAAATTTAATTGGAGAAGAAAACTTGGGTTGATGAGAGGGCTTCACTGGTGACCCGGGCTGAAACAGCAGAGGCATCTCTTGCCGAAGCAACAAACGAGTTGTCCGACTTAAAACGGCAGATATCCCAAATGGTCTCAGCCATCTTCGGTAAGTCGCTCGTAAATATTATAATCTTTCAAGAGTTATCATAATAGTTACCTCCGGCTTACTGTTATACCTGTGAACATACAGGCCCCAGGAGTACCAATCTGAAGGAAAATATGCTGATCAAGCTTAAGGCGGTGTATACCTTAGTAGAGCAGCTGTACTCCGGGTCACAGCGTGCATTGGCCGTTGTGGCCTTATCAAATACCACTCCTCGGCTCCTACAAGATGTGTTGAGGCATCTTTCGGTGCTACCTCAATGAATTCAGGACTTAAGGCGGGCATCTGCGAGAGCCGGAGCCGTGGCTGCATTAGGTCGGGCAAGAGCATGGGTGCCGGAACTTGACCTTGCTGATCTCTCTCTCGGATATCCAAGCCTTAAGGAGGACGGCACTGCTTTTGACGAACAAGACTTCACTGCCTGTGTTAAAGTCGTATGTCCCCTGGCGACTCTCATTGGAAATGATACTGATCTCACTAAGTATTCGCCGGGTTACAATAGTGAGAACCGGAGAATCCCAAACGCCCCATATGACCAAGTCAGCCTGATCCCTCCAACACGTAAGCATACCTTTGCCCCTGAAGTGGACCCGGCCAGCTTAATAGATAATGAGGCTGAATTTGAAGCCTTGAGCGGCATTGACTGGGCCTCATCCACCTTCCAGGACAAAACAACCAAAGGAGAGGCGGGGAAGAATAACCCGGAATCATCAAGCCAGCCGGAGGAATGAGCCACCAACCGGGTTATAACCTTTGCAAAAAACAATGCTTCACTTGTTTAGACTCGGGGAGTCTTGTAACAGGATAGAGAAAACTCCTTAATGCTTGTCATGCTTTATGGTACTGATTGCTTTTGTTAAGCCGCCATCACTAAATTCTTCTGGCTTATGTTAATCATGTGTTTCCTTGATGTTTTAACTTGCTCTGCTTTATCCTGCACATAAAAACAGGCAAGGTTTCCTGGGCGGTTCACTGTGCCAGGGGGTTATAAAGTATTGATAACATGGAACATGATCAAAAGATAACATGTATGAGCCGGTTCATGATTAGTTAGAATATAACCACAACAGCATACCTGTGACCCTTTTAATAGTCTCCCTGGCTCATATAAGGCTTTACCCGGCACTTTTAGAACTTGAGGTAATCAATATGAAACCGGAAAGATCAAGAACCATCTCCTCAAGAAGGTTTCAAATGAAATTTAAAGTAATCATACTTATAAATAATGTTCACAGGCTCCTGATTCGAATACGATCAGAGAACCGTTCCAAAGGGGTTAAGCTAAGATTCGGATACGATCATATAGCCCCCAGTGGCTTTGGCGATGCCGATCAAATGGGTATCGACAGCTATGTTCTCTTTGGTTCGAATACGACCTATGTTTGAACAGGAAGCCCTCAAGTGAACATAAGAGTTTTTTAATGACGCTGATTCGAATACGATCCACGTCAGACCCAAAGGGGTTAAGCTATGATTCAAATATGATCAAGAAGCCCCCAAGTGGGTGTGGCAGTATGCTGATCAAGTGGGTATCGACAGCTATGTTCTCTTTGGTTCGAATACGACCTATGTTTGAACAGGAAGCCCCCAAGTGACCATGGCTAGATTCAGATATGATCATAAGCCGGACCAAAGGGAGAGCCAGATTCAGATATGATCCGTCCCCTGTTGGCACTGTCCATCACCTGATAAAGGAGACATAAAACATTCTTTATGGGAAAAAGGGACAGAGGTCCTGCTTTATTGCTTTATATAATATGTACATCGTAAAAGGTATCTTAAGAACTGGTAACTTAAGTATTGTAAGGCCGGAGATGAGCTATATTCCACGACCGGCGGGTCTCCTCCTCCGATTTAAGTGAGTCCTTGTGCTCCCGAATATCGATGAGCTAATATGACCCGTTGTGCAGATTCTTGCTGACCACAAAGGGCCCTTCCCAAGGTGGGGATAGCTTGTGCATGTTAGACTGATCCTAGATGAGCCGGAGCACCAAGTCACCCTCCTGAAAGGTTCTACTCCTAACTCGGCGGCTGTGATAGCGGCGCAGGTCTTGCTGGTAAATCGCCGAGCGGGCTATTGCCAAGTCTCGCTCCTCGTCCAACAAGTCAAGTGCATCCTGACGAGCCTTTTCATTATCCGCCTCAACGTAAGCCGCCACACGGGGTGAGTCGTGCCGGATGACCCTTGGCAGGACCGCCTCTGCTCCATAAACCATGAAGAAAGGTGTGTATCCCATAGATCTGTTAGGCGTAGTGTTGATGCTCCATAACACGGAGGGTAACTCCTCCACCCAACAACCCGGAGTCCGCTGTAAGGGGACTAAGAGCCGGGGTTTGATACCTTTCAAGATCTCTTGATTAGCTCTCTCTGCTTGACCATTGGATTGAGGATGAGCAACGGCCGAAACATCAAGCCGGATATGTTCTCTTTGACAGAACTCTTCCATGGCACCCTTAGAGAGATTAGTGCCATTATCAGTTATGATGCTATGTGGAAAACCAAAATGAAAGATCACCTTTTTCATGAACTGAACCGCCGTGGCTGCATCACACTTACTGACCGGCTCTGCCTCAACCCACTTGGTAAACTTGTCCACTGCCACCAGTTGATGTGTATTTTTGTCTTTAGACCTTTTGAAATGTCCAACCATGTCAAGCCCCCAGACCGCAAATGGCCAAGTGATTGGGATCATCCTCAATTCTTGAGCCGGCACATGAGCTCATCATGAGAACTTTTGACAACCATCACATTTACTGACCAGATCCTCCGCATCAGCATGAGCCATCAGCCAATAGAAACCATGACGAAACGCCTTGGCTACGAGAGATTTTGACCCAGCATGATGGCTACAATCTCCTTCATGTATCTCATGAAGTATTTCTTGGCCTTCTGTAGGTGACACACAGCGTTGAAATGCCCCCGTGACACTTAGGTGATGTAACTCGCCGTTAACAATCGTCATGGATTTGGAGCTCCTGATGATTTGTCTTGCCAAGGTCTCATCCTCCGGCAACTCACCCCGGGTCATATAAGCCAAGTAGGGCACTGTCCAATCCTGGATAACATGAAGAGCCTCCACCAGCTGTGCCTCCGGGTCTGGTACTGCTAACTCCTCCTCGGTAGGCACCTTGACAGAAGGGTTATGTAACACATCGAGAAAGGTATTGGGCAGCACCGGTTTACATTGGGATCCCAACCGGCTTAAAGCATCAGTCGCCTCATTCTTCCTTCGATCGATGTGCTCCACTTGATAACCCGTGAAGTGACCAGCCACAGCATCTACCTCACGACGATAAGCCGCCATAAGGGGTCCTTGGAATCCCACTTGCCTGACACTTGTTGAGCCACAAGATCTGAGTCGCCCAAGCATCGTACCCGGCTTAAGTTCATCTCCTTAGCCATCCGGAGACCATGGAGTAAGGCCTCATATTCAGCTGCATTGTTAGTACATGGAAACATAAGCCGGAGTACATAACAAAATTTGCACCTCAAGGGGAAGTTAACACCACTCCAGCCCCCGAGCCTTCTAGCTGCCTGGACCCATCAAAGTGAATCGTCCAATATGTGTTATCCGGCTTCTCCTCAGGGGCCTGTAACTCTGTCCAATCATTGATAAAGTCCACCAAGGCCTGAGACTTAATAGCAGTACGTGGCATGTACTTCAAATCGTGAGGCCAAGCTCAATGGCCCACTTGGCGACTCGTCCTGTGGCCTCCCTGTTCTGAATGATGTCTCCCAAAGGGGCAGAACTTACCACAGTTATAGGGTGGCTTTGAAAGTACTGCTTCAACTTCCGGTTGGCCATGAACACCCCGTAAACAAGCTTCTACCAATGCGGGTACCTTTGTTTGGATTCAATGAGCACCTCACTGATGTAGTAAATCGGCCGTTGAACCGGATGCTCCTTACCGGCTTCCTTACGCTCCACCACGATGGCAACACTGACGGCTCGTGAATTGGCAGCCACATATAACAGCAAAGGCTCTTTGTCAATCGGAGCCGCGAGAACCGGCAGCTCAGACAATTGTCTCTTTAAGTCCTCAAAAGCAGCATCAGCAGCCTCACTCCAGACAAAAGTGTCCGTTTAATTCATCATCTGATACAATGGGAGGGCCTTCTCACCGAGCCGACTTATGAACCGACTTAAGGCGGCAACACGACCCGCCAGTCGCTGAACATCATTGATGCACACCGGTTTAGCCAGGGAGGTAATCGCCTTAATCTTCTCCGCGTTAGCTTCAATGCCTCTGTTGGACACCAGAAAGCCCAAGAGCTTGCCCGCAGGAACGCCAAACACACACTTGGCCGGGTTAAGCATCATCTTGTAAACCCGGAGATTATCAAAGGTTTCCTTTAAGTCAGATATCAAGGTCTCCTTTTCTCTGGACTTCACCACAATGTCATCCACATAAGCATGAACATTACGCCCAATTTGATCGTGCAAACAGTTCTGCACACACCGTTGATAAGTCGCCTAGGCACTCTTGAGCCCAAACGGCATAGATACATAGCAGAAGGCTCCAAACGGAGTGATGAAAGCCGTCTTCTCCTGGTCCTTAACTGCCATCTTAATCTGATGATAACCGGAGTAAGCATCCAAAAAACTCAAATGCTCGCAACCCGCCGTAGCATCAATGATTTGATCAATACGTGGAAGGGCAAAGGGATCAGCCGGACAAGCCTTGTTCAAGTCCGTGTAGTCCACACACATCCGCCAGGTGCCGTTCTTTCTGAGAACAAGCACCGGGTTAGCCAACCACTCCGGGTGAAAAACTTTAATGATAAACCCGGCCGCTAAGAGCTGGGCGACTTCTTCCCCAATAGCTTTCTGTTGCTCTTCGTTAAAACAACGAAGAAACTGCTTGACCGGATTATACTTTCGATCAATATTGAGAGTGTGCTCAACGAGTTCCCTCGGTACACCCGGCATGTCAGAAGGTTTCCATGCAAAGATGTCCCGGTTCTCACGGATGAACTTGATGAGCGCGCTTTCCTATTTGGGATCCAAGTTGTTGCTGATGTTGAACTGTTTAGAAGAGTCACCCGGGGTAAAGTCAACAATCTTGATAAAATTTGAGCTCTTCTGCTGCACAGGCCGACTCAGCATAAGCCGCGTCACCTTCTTCACACTCCAGTGCTACCTTTCGACTGCCATGTACAGTAATGGTGCCCTTGTAACCCGGCATCTTGAGCTGTAAATAAACATAACATGGCCGGGCCATAAATTTAGCATAAGCCGGCCGCCCAAACAGAGCGTGGTATGGGCTCCTGATTTTGACCACCTCAAATGTCAACTTCTCAGCTCTGGAGTCATATTCGTCTCCAAAGGCCACCTCCAGCTCAATCCTGCCAACTGGGTAAGCCGACTTACCAGGGACAACTCAATGGAAAACAGTGTTGGATGTTCTCAGATTTTTATCAGTTAATCCCATGCGTCGAAAGGTCTCATAGTAGAGGATATTGATGCTACTACCCCCATCCATGAGCACCTTAGTGAACTTATACCCACCAACATGAGGTGCCACTACCAAAGCCAACTGACCCGGGTTATCGACCCGCGGAGGATGATCCTCCCTGCTCCATATGATGGGCTGCTCTGACCACCTCAAATAAGGAGGGATTGCCGGCTCAACAGAATTAACGGCCCACTTATGAATCTTCTGGTCACGTTTGCATAAGCTAGTGGTAAATACGTGATACTGCCCACTATTCAATTGCTTCGGGTTGCTCTGATAACCAGACTGCTGCTGCTGCTGCTCTCCTTGACCAGACTGATGTTGGTTATAGCCCCCTCCTTGACGTCCCTGAAAGCCGGATCCTGAGCCGCCACCCGGGCCATGGAAACCGCCAGCTCCTGAACCACCACCAGACCCATTATGGCCATCATAGGTGTTGGAATTATTAAACGCCTTCATGATTGCGCAATCCTTCCATAGGTGCGTGGCAGGCCGCTCCCTGGTGCCGTGTCTCGGGCAGGGCTCATTGAGTAGCTGTTCAAGAGATGGGCCTGACCCGCCGGATCGAGGCGGTTTACCCTTACGTCTCGGATTGTTGCCCTGCGAGTTGGCATTGGCTACGAACTCCGGGTTACCATCCGCCTTACGCTTATTGCCGTTTTGATTCCCCGGGTTATGCTGTTGACCCTTTCCATTGCCGTTCCTTCTTCCCTTCCCTGTCTTCTCATCGTCAGACACGGGATCCTTGGTACTATCAGAATCGGCATATTTGACTAAAGCCGCCATCAGCATGCCCATATCCTTGCAGTCACGTTTAAGGCGTCCCAGCTTCTGCCTCAGCGGTTCAAAGCTACAATTCTTCTCCAACATAAGGACTGCAGAGCCGGCATCCATATTGTCAGATGAATGAATTATCTCCTTGACCCGGCGCACCCAATGGGTGGTGGATTCGCCCTCCCCCTGCTTACAATTGGTTAAGTCCACAATTGACATAGATTGCTTGCAGGTGTCCTTGAAGTTCTGAATGAACCGGGCCTTTAACTCTTCCCATGAGCTAATGGAATTGGGTGGCAAACCCTTCAGCCAAGACCGGGCTGTTCCATCTAACATCATGGTGAAATATTTAACCATCGCCATGTCACTGACCTCTAGCAGCTCCATGGCCATCTCATAACTCTTGATCCATGCCCCGGGATGTAAGTCGGCCGAGTAATTTGGTATTTTTCGAGGTCCCTTGAAGTCCTTGGGCAAACGCACATTGCGCAGAGCCGGTACCAGGCAAGGAACACTGCCGGTTCTAGTGGCTACCCCCGCCTCAACAGACGTCGTCGGATACTCCGGGTGGTCCTGATAAGCCGCTGCCTGAGCCGCTCGTTCGTTCTCCTGACGTATTCGATCTTGCACCGGGTGATAGCCACCGGGCTGGTTATGGCGTTGAGCGTTGCTTGACAAAGCTTCAGACTCCATGTGCCTGCTGTAACTCGGGCTCCGGTTCTGGTGGGGCGGCGCTAACCAAGGCGGGGGAGTTGAATGGATTCTGTCCCGGCTATAAGAATAGGTCTCCTGCTGAGCCAAGGCTGTCTGAAGAAGTTCTCTGACTCTCCAAGTCTCCACTGCTGCCGGGTCATCACCGTCCATAGGAAGAGCCGCCAAACATGTGGAAGCTGCAATTAAGTTCTCCATAGGGTTGGAGAAGTGACCCGGAGGGACTGGCACATAACACGGCGGTGGCATGCTCACGTAAGGCGGCACCGTCTCCCGGGCTGAGTCGGCCCTCCTGTTCTGGCTGTCATAAGCTGATTGGTCTCTGGCGGGTTACTTGGGCCGGCTCCGAGTGTCGCAAAAAGAACCCGAGGATCGTAATTCGGAGGTAAATGGGATTGAGTTTTCTGATGTCTCCTCCTCATTACCTCATTAGACGCGTTTAGGCTCATCGTGAGCTGATAAGCTTCTGACTACAAGCGATGCGCCCGGGCGTCGAGAGCCGCCCGCTCTGTAGCTAGCCTAGTATCCTCAGCTGCCAAGGCCTCCTTGGCCTGAGCTATCTCCTCACGCACCTGTGCTACTGCTGCGTCATGCTCATCTTTATCTGCAGGAATAACTGTGGCGGTTAATAGGGCCGTGAGCTTGTCCATGAGGTCTATTAGCACCTGAGCCGGCGGGCGCATGGGGCCGCCTGGCCCGGCTGCTCCTAAACTGGATGTTACCGCTGCAGCAGCTGTAGAGTTTGAGCTGGGCTGAGTCCCAGCCATGAAGATTCCGGCCCATCTTGGTGGCTCAAAGGAGTCCGGAATACTGATGCCGTCGGAA
This sequence comes from Triticum timopheevii, assembly GCA_963921465.1. Lineage (NCBI taxonomy): Eukaryota > Viridiplantae > Streptophyta > Magnoliopsida > Poales > Poaceae > Triticum > Triticum timopheevii. Next base: position 361,378,132 of record OY997274.1, on the reverse strand, counting down.
CAGCCCCCGAGCACGCCGTCTTGCACTTGGTACAACGAATCTGTTGAACCGGCAGACGAGTCTCTGTCTGAGAGGATGGCCGTCTCACCCCTATCTTTAGATCCTTCAGAAGATTCTTCTCCGTGGACACAGCCCACGAAGGCACGCCTCATGACCGGCTGAGTCCGGGTCTTCCTCGCACGCTGAGCCGTCTCGACGAGGTCGGTGCCATTGTCCGGCTCAGGGCCCAGCTCACCGATCCGGCCGATGAAGACGTGGATTCTGCCGAAGGGAACCCAGTATCCGTACTCAATTGAGCCGGCGTCGGGACCCCGGCCTTCGTCGTCGATGTAGATCTTGCCGTGGCGACTCTTGGTCATCCGGCCCACTACGTATCCCTTGAGCCCTTCGAAGTTGCCCTTCAAGAACTCAAATCCACCGTGCGTGGGCCCCATGGTGGGCGCCAACTGTCGTGGAATAGTCACGTCAGATGTCCTCGTGAAAGGACTTAGTTGTGGAGCCATCGCAACTAGGAAGCTTGAAGGGGTTAAATTGGGACAAGGGACACGAGAGAGTTTATACTAGTTCGGCCCCTTATGGTGAAGGTAAGGCCTACGTCTAGTTGGGTTGGTATTGATGTTTCGATGACCAGGGAGCGAGATACGCTATGCCCGGCTCTCGATGAGTTGTCTCTTGCCCTAAGCCGCCAGCAGGTCGTCCCCTTATATACACGGGTTGACGCCCTATGGCTTACAGAGTCCCGGTCGGCTTATAAACAGTGTCCGGCTCGGTGACTAGTTAAATATGCCTTATGTTACAAGTCATGCCATCATGGCGGTTTACTACAACGGGCCTTAAGCCGCCCATGGGCCTTAAGCCCTTTATTGAACCGCCATCTTCATGCTTGGTCTTGGGCTTCCTCTGATGAGTCCTCTTTGCATAACCCGGCCCCTCCTGGGCGGCTTACACAAATAGTCATATCACCAACACAAGCGGTTACTGCAACTTGGTGTGACCGAAAAGTTCTAATCGGTTGCTAATACGTCCACTTTGCATTATGCTTTTATATCAATATTTATTGCATTATGGGTTGTTATTACACATTATATCTCAATACTTATGGCTATTCTCTCTTATTTTACAAGGTTTAGCATGAAGTAGGGGAATGCTGGCAGCTGGAATTCTGGCTGGAAAAGGAGCATACACTGGAAACCTGTTCTGCAGAGATCCAAAAATCCTGAAACTCCACGGAAGTTATTTTTGGAATTAATAAGAATTATTGAGCAAAGAAACTACCAGAGGGGGCCCACACCTAGTCTAGGAGGCTGGGGGGCGCGACCACACCTACTGGGCGCGCCCCCTGTCTCCTGGGCCCCCTGGTGGCCCTCCGGTGCCCATCTTCTGCTATATGAAGGCTTTCACCCTGGAAAAATCAGAGGCAAGCTTACGGGACGAAACTCCGCCGCCACAAGGCGGAACCTTCGCGGAACCAATCTAGGGCTCTAGCGAAGCTGTTCTGCCGAGGAAACTTCCCTCCGGGAGGGGGAAATCATCACCATCATCATCACCAACGATCCTCTCATCAGGAGGGGGTCAATCTCCATCAACATCTTCACCAGCACCATCTCCTCTCAAAACCCTAGTTCATCTCTTGTATCCAATCTTGTATCAAAACCACAAATTGGTACCTGTGGGTTGCTAGTAGTGTTGATTACTCCTTGTAGTTGATGCTAATTGGTTTACTTGGTGGAAGATCATATGTTTAGATCCTTAATGCATATTAATACCCCTTTGATTATGAACATGAATATGCTTTGTGAGTAGTTACGTTTGTTCCTGAGGACATGGGTGAAGTCTTGCTATTAGTAGTCATGCGAATTTGGTATTCGTTCGATATTTTGATGAGATGTATGTTGTCTCTCCTCTAGTGGTGTTATGTGAACGTCAACTACATGACACTTCACCATTATTTGGGCCTAGAGGAAGGCATTGGGAAGTAATAAGTAGATGATGGGTTGCTAGAGTGACAGAAGCTTAAACCCTAGTTTATGCGTTGCTTCGTAAGGGGCTGATTTGGATCCATATGTCTAATGTTGTGGTTAGGTTTAGCTTAATACTTCTTTTGTAGTTGCAGATGCTTGCAACAGGGGTTAATCATAAGTGTGATGCTTGTCCAAGTAAGGGCAGTACCCAAGCTCCGGTCCACCCAGATATCAAATTATCAAAGTACCAAACACGAATCATATGAACGTGATGAAAACTAGCTTGACGATAATTCCCATGTGTCCTCGGGAGCGCTTTTCTCATTATAAGAAATTGTCCAGCTTCCATTGCTAAAAAAAGGATTGGGCCATCTTTCTGCACTTTATTTACTTTCATTGCTTGTTACCCATTACAATTTATCTTATCACAAAACTATCTGTTACCTACAATTTCAGTGCTTGCAGAGAAAACCTTATTGAAAACCGCTTGTCATTTCCTTCTGCTCGTCGTTGGGTTCGACACTCTTACTTATAGAAAGGACTACGATAGATCCCCTATACTTGTGGGTCATCAAGACTCTTTTCTAGCGCTGTTGCCGGGGAGTGAAGCGCCTTTGGTGAGTGGAACTTGGTAAGGAAACATTTATATAGTGTGCTGAAATTTTTTGTCACATGTTACTATGGAAACTAATCCTTTGAGGGGCTTGTTCGGGGTATCTTCACCCCGACCGGAAGAGCAAAGAGTTGCTCCTCAACCTACTGAACCTACTAAAAATATTTACTTTGAGATTCATTCAGGTATGATAGAGAAACTGCTAGCTAATCCCTTTGCAAGAGATGGAACATTGCATCCCAACTTACACCTTATCTTTGTGGATGAAGTTTGTGGATTATTTAAGCTTGCAGGTATTCTCGATGATGTTGTCAAAAGGAAGGTCTTCCCTTTATCTTTGAAGGGAGATGCATTGACATGGTATAGGTTATGTGATGGTACGGGATCTTGGAATTATAGACGATTGAAGTTGGAATTTCACCAGAAGTTCTATCCTATGCATCTTGTTCATCGTGATCGCAATTACATATATAATTTCTGCCCTCGCGAAGGAGAGAGCATCGCTCAACCTTGGGGGAGGCTTAAGTCAATGTTATATTCATGCCCCAATCATGAGCTCTCAAGAGAAATGATTATTCAAAAATTTTATGCTCGGCTTCCTCCCAATGATCGCAACATGCTCGATACTTCTTGTGCTGGTTCTGATATGCTGAAGACTATTGAATTCAAGTGGGATTTATTGGAAAGAATTAAACGCAACTCTGAAGATTGGGGTTCCGACAATGGTAAGAGTCATGTATAACACCTAAGTTTGATTGTGTTAAATCTTTTGTGGATACTGATGCTTTTCGTGGATTTAGCGCTAAATATGGACTTGACTCTGAGACAGTAGATGCTTTTTGTGAATCTTTTGCTACTCACATTGATCTCCCTAAGGAGAAGTGGTTTAAATATAATCCTCCCATTGAAGTAAAAGTAGTTGCACCTATTACAGTTGAAGAAAAGATTGTCACTTATGATGATCCTATTGTTCCTACTACTTATATTGAGAAACCTCCTTTTCCTATTAGGATAAAGGATTATGCTAAAACTTTGACTGTTGTTCGTAAGAGTAATACTAGAACTTATACACCTCCTGAGCAAATCAAAGTTGAACCTAGTATTGCTATGGTTAAAGATCTCTTGGATGATAATTTAGATGGGCATGTTTTTCATTTCTGTGGTGAGACTCCTAATATTGTCAGACCAGATGCTAAGATACATAGACCTGTAGTAGGCATGCCTGTTTGTTAAAATAGAAGATCAATGTTATCATGGCTTATGTGATATGAGTCCTAGTGCTAGTGTGTAACACCCCCAGTGTCATGCTACAGTAATCACATGTTAATGGTGCCATGTCAACATGTTACTGTTGCTAATCTTCACTTGATCCAAATCACCATTCAAATTCAAATCCAATTTAAAGTAAAAATTTCAAATTTGCCAAACATGAAAACTAAAATGTTCAAAGTGTGGAAAATAATCTTTGGTTATTTGTCATGTTGAAACCAACCTCTTCTGAATTCCCAAAATGCCCATGGGAATTAATTCAATGCTCCAGCAGCCTTTATATTGGCCTTTTCAACTACCAAAAATAGTTAGACAACTTCTTTTGGCCCCAAACTTTTTGCGCTGTCTAATATTGTTGCGCTTGAGTTATGTGCAAAGTTTCACAAGTAACAAAACTCATTTGGTACCTATAATAAATCTTAAACAGGAACTAAAAGCTAAAACAGAAGTTTTAAAAGAAAAGAAAACTGTTTTTTTTTAAGGGAAAAGGCCCCCCTCCTCAACTGGGCCGACTAGCCCAGCTGGCCACCGCGCCCCCCATGGGCCTCAGGACACCTGGCAGCTCAACAGGCCATGTGGCCCACACACCCCCACCGGGTCGCCTTCCCCTCCACTGTGCGAGCGACCGCGCGCGCACGTCGCCGCGGAACCACCTCGCCGGCCACGCCGCTACAGGCGCCGCGGGGAGGACAAGGGCAGCCCCGACGCCTCGGGCTCCCTCCCCACTCGCCCACTTGCCCCCTCTCCCCCTCGTCGCTCTCTCCCTCGCTCTCCAGATCCCCTCCCCTCCTCAACCGGCGCCGCCGTCGCCATGGATGTGCCGTAGCCGCGGACACCGGCCACCCCGCGCCTCGCTAGCACATCCATGAGACGCGCCGTCCTCGGCTACACCCTCTGCACCAACTGGAGCGAGAAGGGAACCACCACCGCGAGCCCAACGACCCCTTCCTCCTGCGGCCGTCTTCGTCTCCGACGCTGATTCACCGTCGTTGGTCCTCCCCGAGCCCGCTAACGCACACCTACAGGCTCATGGTGAGCAGCCGCATCGCCTCCCCCTCTCTTTGGCCTCTCCCCGTAGCCGCAGCCGCCGCTTTTACCGCACCCAAACACCTCGCCGCCGATGAGCTCGTAGCCGTGCCCTCGCTGCCCGTTGAGCTCTACCGAGCTCGGGTTCGTGCTCAGCATGCCCGTGCGAGCCCGAAGCAACCATCCCCGCGCTCTGCCGAGCCCCGTAGCGCCGTTCCTGATCGTGGCCGAACTCCGGCGAGGTTCCCGAGCTCGCCGCCATCACCTCCGTCCACCTCTGGCCTCGTAACCACTCCGGTTGGACGCGGCGTCATCTTCCCGTTCGAGCGCGCCAAGTCGCGCGAAAAACGGACGCCCGTAGGCGAATCCCGACACTCTCCTTGCCGCTCCGCCGTGGTTTCGGCTCGTCGGAGCCACTCCGGCGCCGGCCACCGACGTGGCACACCTGGGGCCACCCCTGGGTCACTGCCAGTGGGGCCCCTAATCCCTTGTTGACCAGTTGACCTGGTCAACTGTGCTGACTAGGCAGGCCCCAGCTGCTGACGTGTAGGCCCCACCGATTAACCCTCTGACTAAATGTTTCTTTAATTAAAACTAATTAGTTTAGCTAACTAGTCTATGACAGGTGGGGCCCACCTGCTAAATATTTTTGTTTAGTTAGTTTTAAGACTGTTAGCCTTCTGTCGATGACATGTGGGTCCCACTGGACCCACAGGCCTGGTTTGACCTGGTCAGCCAGTCTGTTGACTGCTGACGTCATCAGCATGTCATGCTGACGTCATTTTATCTTTTCTGTTATTTAAATAATTCCAGGATATTGTTTAAACTTTAAAAATTGATAGAAATTAAACCGTAGCTCAGGTGAAAATGTTTTATACATCAAAGTTGCTCAGAAAAATCCAACGAATCCGGGTACGCGGTCCGTTTACCTGTCAGATGCCTCTGACTATCTGAACATGGAACATTCCCCCTTCGGTCATCTGTTTGACACAGGCCCGGAACCGGGAATACATTCCCGGTTGAATTCCCCCTTCACCTATATCATGTAGCCATACGTTAGGTCACACCCGGCATAACATATTGCCACGTTATGCTTTGTGATGCTATGTTTGCTTTATATTTACTGTTTCTTCCCCCTCTTTTCTCGGTAGACCCCGAGACCGATGCTGCCCCTATGTTCGACTATGTCGACGATGACCCCTCCTTGCCAGAGCAACCAGGCAAGCCCCCCCCCCCTTTGATCATCCCGATATCGCCCATTCTATACTCTCATGCTTGCATTAGATTTTGCTACTGTTATTGTTTGCTCCTATTCTGATGCATAGCCTACTTTTGTACCTGCTTATTGATACCTACCTGCTTATTCTAAACTGCTTAGTATAGGTTGGTTAGGTATCCATCAGTGACCCCCACACCTTGTCCTTGTTGCCCCTGCTTCATCATCGAAGACCCGATCAACCGGATCGAAGACCAGGCCCCGACACCGCACCTCACTTTCCCCTTAGTTGCTCAACACTACTGGGATACTATCGAGTGCCGAGGGTGAGACCTCTACAGCACTTCTGATGTTCACCCTGTAGTGTAGCTATTCAGTCGTGGTCATCGAGGGTGATTTCCTCTTTAACCACTTCTGATACGACTCTGTCGTGCAACCCCTCAAGTGTGAACCTCGGGGGTGATTCCTCTTACGTTCACCTTGATGATTACATCGAGTGGAATTCACCGGGGGTGATTCCTTGGGTTTTCCTCTTGATGTTTGGACACATGGATACTTGGACTTTACAATTGTTACTTGGAAGGGCGGGTTGACCCTGAGGGGTACCCGCGAGTGATGTGGAGACGGGTTGACCTGGAGGGTGCCCGCGAGATAATTATGAGGCGTGGCCGAGCAGTCCTAGCCCTTGCTGCAAGTCCTCGAGACGGGGCAACGGGGTCACATATTTCGTGAGTCTCTGCTTCTTACCGCGCGTTCCTAATCCACTATGATTTGGATATTTGATCCAAGGGGCCTCTGGCCTGATAGCACTAACCATCACGTGGGCATAGTATGGGCGTTCTGCGTCGTATACATCAGCCGAAGCTTAATAGACGTCAGCGACTGAGCGGCGTGCGCCGGGTTGGACTGGTAAGCACCTTCCTTTTTAAAGGAGGTAGCTAGGTCTGCTCACCGGCCGCGTACGCAACGTGCAGGAGTTCCCGGGGAGATGGCCCATGACCCCTGGGGGCATAGGTTTAGTCCGGCGTGCTGACCTCTCTATTAAGTCTAGGTCGGGTTGCGGCGTATTGTTTGGCCGAGGCCGGGCACGATCCAGGAAAGTGTGTCCGGCCGGAGTTAAGCGAGTGTGGTGGGTAAGTTGGTGCACCCCTGCAGGGAAGAACTAATCTATGCATAGCCTGTCCTACGGTAACGGACACTTGGAGTTGTATCCCGATCGATACAACTAGAACTGGATACTTGTGATGAGAATTGGATTGTGATGAGGTGATAACCGGATAGTATGGCTCTGGGATTGCTTTCTCACAGGGAGTCGAGAAAGGATCTCTGGCGGAGGTTGATAACACTACTACTACTTTACCTTATGCTACTCTACTCCCTCCTGTTTGCTGCAAGATGGTGGTTTCTAGAAGATGCTAGTCTTCGATAGGACTAGGCCTTCTCTCTATTCTGGCATTTCTACAGCCCAGTCCACATATACAGCCTTCCTTTGATAATGTTGCATCTGTAGTGTAGATCCTTGCTTGCAAGTACTTTGGATGAGTACTCACGGTTGCTTTGCTACCCCTTTTCCCCCTTCTTTCTTCTTTCTGGTTGTTGCAACCAGATGGTGGAGTCCAGGAGCCAGACGCCACCTTCGATGATGACTACTACTACCATGAGGGTGCCTACTACCTCATGAAGACCGCGACGACCAGGAGTAGTTAGGAGGCTCCCAGACAGGAGGCCTTGCCTTTTCGATCAATGTTGCTTTTGTGCTAGCCTTCTTAAGGCAAACTTGTCTAACTTATGTCTGTACTCAGATAATGTTGCTTCCGCTGACTCTTGTGTATTCGAGCTTATGTATTCGAGCCCTCGAGGCCCCTGGCTTGTAATATAAAGCTTGTATTATTTTAATTTGTGTCTAGAGTTGTGTTGTGATATCTTCCCGTGAGTTCTTGATATTGATCGTACACATTTGCGTGTATGATTAAATCGAGGGCGTCACAAGTTGGTATCAGAGCCAACTGCCTGTAGGTAGCCCCCTTTCCAACTCCTTGGCCGAAGTTGGGTCTAGTCACTGAAAAACTTTTACTAACATGGCTGTGTGTCTTACGGGCCCACGTCGCCATTGGGTGGTATTAGTATCTTTTATTCCTTGTCTATACTCTGAGATTCTGATCTCTCTTCTATTCGGGTTAAAGATTTTACTAACTCTGGCATTAGGTTCTCGTAACCACTTCATCCCTGAGAGCCCCTTCACTACAAATGGTCGCTTGCTTCGCCACAAGATTCTGCAGATACTCCTTGATGTTTTCCGAGACCCTGTGCCCACTGCTTTCCAGATCCTGACCATCGATAATCCCCGTGGATAACATCCATGTCGTTTGTACCTTCATCCCTAGTTGTTCATATGCTTTCCAAAAATTCTTCAAAATGCTATTCGATCTCCCGAATATCCTCTGCAGCCTATTGCTCCCGAAAGTCTTGCCAGCCTGCTTTATGGATACATCCATATGTATCGCAATATTCATTGCATTCCTTGTTACTGTCTTTCCGAGTATACCGATTCAATATGAATAAGAATAATCCCGATCATCCGTTGATTCCTAGAATTCATCTTTCTGGCTCAGACATCATTTTGAACATGAGCTGGTTCTCGACCAATCTATTTGTCATCGATTGTGCCCTAGGTCTATTCTACTTATCCATCCTTGATCAGAGCGTCTACTTCTGATCCCCCGAATTGGAAATCATAATTCCTTTGCATTTAAGCCTTGGAATTATTAGACATATCCAAAGTCCGATGCCTCTGCATTATTTCTTCTTCTGATTGAATATTGATACTCACATCAGCTCCGTTGTGGATCACCAGATCCATTATTGGATTAACATCCGACGGTGTCCTTCATATTCAAAGAACCTCATGAAGTTCTTTCCCAAATACATAATGCCTTTGGTATTTGTATCCTCTCCTTTTTTTTAACCATGCTCTGCTTTCGAGCTTTTGTTGTTTACTTCTGAAGTTTGTGGAATAGGTTCGTAAGATGCCCCTATGGGTTGAACCAATGCCTCCCATAATCCGTTTGAACCCGAGATTTTTAGCGAGTCTTACTCTTCTGGTGTTTTGCTAGATAAAATTTCAACACTTCAAATTCTTCGAAATCAAGAAGCTACAACTTCAACTAAAGCGAGAAGTGAATGAAAGGTTATGCATTGAAGAAGTGGGAGTCGACCTTGAACTTTGTGTTCATGCCCATGGACCTGATGTGAAACTTATCATGGAAGCTTCTTGTGATAATAATAATCCCTTGTTATAAGTTCATATTGTATCTATGTTTGGTCCTTTGCAACCGTGGTTCTGACCATGGTTGTTCCCCTTTGATTCCATTTCTCGGACAATTTGAAGTGCTTGCCTTCTGCATATCAATAGACATGTCCAATATCTAATATGATATACCTTCGAGTATTACCTCTAGTATCTTGAGGATATCATGCCATTGCACCACATCTTATGAACTGTTGATGAACACTACCTTTCCCTGTCATTGTCACTTCATGGATTCTGGGTTGTTTGTCAACCAATCACACTGATAAGTTAATCGATCCCGCACTCTAATTCAATAACTCTAAGTAATTTTCGTTGCTTACGAGTTTGATATTACTTCGAGCCATTCCTATCCTGATCGGCTATATCATTATCATGCTAAATTTTAACTGTGCTACCTGGTCCTTCTTCCTGGAATAGAATTTTTGACGATGAGCTAAGCTTACGTCGATCTTCCTCGTCATATCATTTCGCCTTGAACAACAAGCTTGATTTCAAGTTTGTGTCGTAACCGTGGTTCCAAAAACCTTTTGCTTCATCATTCTTTTGACTTGATGTCATCGCCAATCGATTACATCTTCATGAAATCTCTCGACAAATGTGTCATGATCATCATCAACATTTTGAGCTCGTCCAGGATATCAATCGAATTCATGATGAGAAATACAATCCTTGCCCCTCGATGATTTGTGTTATCATCGACAACATTCTTGCCTTCCCCAACACAAACTTGTTCATATAATTTTGGAAATACATCATTTTTGACATCCCGATGGATTGTTGCTGAGCCCGTCGGCCACACCCTCATCTTTTCCTTGCTGAAATTGTATGACTTATTTTCTAAGTTGTTTCCGATGGATCCTTTGTGTATCCGAAGTCTGACATTTCCCTGATGACCATGTCAACACTATCCCGAAGCATGTGTGTGCTCCTCCGATCATCAACAAGAACATTTGGGAGCGCAATGCTAACTGTTCTCGATCATTTATCCAAACACCGTTGTATGGGTAAACCTCATAAATTCCTTGCCCCTTTGTCTAAATGGTTTAATACTTGGAGCGTTATCATGCTCTGCCTTTCCTTTGGAAAGTTATACCCTAATACTTGGGTATAAACACCTTTCCTTTCCATTGGTCTGATTATCATAATAATCACATTTTCCTTTTCATTGTTTTGTTTCACCTTTCTTGTGATCTAACTTGTCTAAGCAGTGATAATTCCATCCTTATGTAAACACCTCGGTGTACAAACTCTGTCAGTAAGACCCTGTTACTATTGTTGATGACATTCCGGTAACCACCGATGGACGAGAACTTTGCCTATTGGTCTACCTCGTATTGCGAGTAGGAGAATGGTTCTCTTTGTCCCTCACCCTTGGTACCAACGTTGTTGCCAACATAATTGATAGTCTATGCTCTGACCTGCCTTGCTATCATGACCGTGCAAAATGCTAGCGCCCTTCCTGCTTTTAACCCACATGGTGGGCCCATAACCCACAGTTCCATAGGATCGAAACCTAACTCTCCTGTTTATCCTTTATTCTGAAGTATCATTTGCTCTTGGCTTTGTGTGTTGTCATGAGCCACCGTCCGAGAGATGATCTTTTCCCAATGCTCTGAACCCCTTTCTCACACTCTGTCCAGGTATCGATCGTTTGTCCATTCGCTTGAAACTTCCTATTGTACCTTCATACTTTGCTTTCGATGTTTTATTAACTTTCAACTCGAGAGATACTTCCGCCTCATTCCCTGAGTTATTCACCAGATAATTAACCCTATAAGGGCCAGTTCTCCCGAAATTACTCTTTATTTCCGCACTTAAATCTCGGGACGAGATTTCTTGTAGTGGAGGAGATTTGTAACACCCCCAGTGTCATGCTACAGTAATCACCTGTTAATGGTGCCATGTCATCATGTTACTGTTGCTAATCTTCACTTGATCCAAATCACCATTCAAATTCAAATCCAATTTAAAGTAAAAATTTCAAATTTGCCAAACATGAAAACTAAAATGTTCAAAGTGTGGAAAATAATCTTTGGTTATTTGTCATGTTGAAACCAACCTATTCTGAATTCCCAAAATGCCCATGGGAATTAATTCAATGCTCCAGCAGCCTTTAAATTGGCCTTTTCAATTTCTAAAAATAGTTAGACAACTTCTTTTGGCCCCAAACTTTTTGTGCCATCTAATATTGTTGCGCTTGAGTTATGTGCAAAGTTTCACAAGTAACAAAACTCATTTGGTACCTCTAATAAAACTAAAACAGGAACTAAAAGCTAAAACAGAAGTTTTAAAAGAAACGAAAACTGTTTTTTTAAAGGGGAAAATGCCCCCCTCCTCAACTGGGCCGACTGGCCCAGCTGGCCACCGCGCCCCACATGGGCCTCAGGCCACCTGGCAGCTCAACAGGTCATGTGGCCCACACCCCCCCCCCCACCGGGTCGCCTTCCCCTCCACTGTGCGAGCGACCGCGCGCGCACGTCGCCGCCGAACCACCTCGCCGGCCACGCCGCTACAGGCGCCGCGGGGAGGATAAGGGCAGCCCCGACGCCTCGGGCTCCCTCCCCACTCGCCCACTTGCCCCCTCTCCCCCTCATCACTCTCTCCCTCGCTCTCCACATCCCCTCCCCTCCTCAACCGGCGCCGCCGTCGCCATGGATGTGCCGTAGCCGCGGACACCGGCCACCCCGCGCCTCGCCAGCACGTCCACGAGACGCGCCGTCCTCGGCTACACCCTCTGCACCAACTGGAGCGAGAAGGGAGGCACCACCACGATCCCGACGACCCCTTCCTCCTGCGGCCGTCTTCGTCTCGGACGCCGATTCACCGTCGTTGGTCCTCCCCGAGCCCGCTAACGCACACCTACAGGCTCATGGTGAGCAGCCGCATCGCCTCCCCCTCTCTTCGGCCTCTCCCCGTAGCCGCAGCCGCCGCTTTTGCCGCACCCGAACACCTCGCCGCCGATGAGCTCGTAGCCATGTCCTCGCTGCCCATCGAGCTCTACCGAGCTCGGATTCGTGCTCAGCACGCCCGTGCGAGCCCGAAGCAACCATCCCCGCGCTCTGCCGAGCCCCGTAGCACCGTTCCTGATCATGGCCGAACTCCGGCGAGGTTCCCGAGCTCGCCGTCGTCACCTCCGTCCACCTCCGGCCTCGTAACCACTCCGGTTGGACGCGGCGTCATCTTCCCGTTCGAGCGCGCCAAGTCGCGCGAAAAACGGACGCCCGTAGGCGAATCCCGACGCTCTCCTGGCCGCTCCGCCGTGGTTTCGGCTCGTCGGAGCCACTCCGGCGCCGGCCGCCGACGTGGCACACCTGGGGCCACCCCCTGGGTCACTGCCAGTGGGGCCCCTGATCCCCTGTTGACCAGTTGACCTGGTCAACTGTGCTGACTAGGCAGGCCCCAGCCGCTGATGTGTAGGCCCCACCGATTAACCCTCTGACTAAATGTTTCTTTAATTAAAACTAATTAGTTTAGCTAATTAGTCTATGACAGGTGGGGCCAACCTGCTAAATATTTTTGTTTAGTTAGTTTTAAGACTGTTAGCCTTCTGTCTATGACATGTGGGTCCCACTGGACCCACAGGCCTGGTTTGACCTGGTCAGCCAGTCTGTTGACTGCTGACGTCATTAGCACGTCATGCTGACGTCATTTTATCTTTTCTGTTATTTTAAATAATTCCAGGATATTGTTTAAACTTTGAAAATTCATAGAAATTATACCGTAGCTCAGATGAAAATGTTTTATACATCAAAGTTGCTCAGAAAAATCCAACGAATCCGGGTGCGCGGTCCGTTTACCTGTCAGATGCCTCTAACTATCTGAACATGGAACATTCCCCCGCCGGTTATTTGTTTGACACAGGCCCGGAACCGGGAATACATTCCCGGTTGAATTCCCCCTTCACCTATATCATGTAGCCATACGTTAGGTCACACCCGGCACAACATATTGCCACGTTATGCTTTGTGATGCTATGTTTGCTTTATATTTACTGTTTCTTCCCCCTCTTTTCTCCGGTAGACCCCGAGACCGATGTTGCCCCTGTGTTCGACTACGTCGACGACGACCCCTCCTTGCCAGAGCAACCAGGCAAGCCCCCCCCCCCCCTTTGATCATCCCGATATCGCCCATTCTATACTCTCATGCTTGCATTAGATTTTGCTACTGTTATTGTTTGCTCCTATTCTGATGCATAGCCTGCTTTTGTACCTGCTTATTGATACCTACCTGCTTATTCTAAACTGCTTAGTATAGGTTGGTTAGGTATCCATCAGTGACCCCCACACCTTGTCCTTGTTGCCCCTGCTTCATCATCGAAGACCCGATCAACGGGATCGAAGACCAGGCCCCGACACCGCACCTCACTTTCCCCTAAGTTGCTCGACACTACTGGGATACTATCGAGTGCCGACGGTGAGACCTCTACAGCACTTCTGATGTTAACCCTGTAGTGTAGCTATTCGGTCGTGGTCATCGAGGGTGATTTCCTCTTTAACCACTTCCGATACGACTCTGTCGTGCAACCCCTCAAGTGTGAACCTCGGGGGTGATTCCTCTTACGTTCACCTTGATGATTACATCGAGTGGAATTCACCGGGGGTGATTCCTTGGGTTTTCCTCTTGATGTTTGGACACACGGATACTTGGACTTTACAACTGTTACTTGGAAGGGCGGGTCGACCCTGAGGGGTACCCGCGAGTGATGTGGAGACGGGTTGACCTGGAGGGTGCCCGCGAGATAATTACGAGGCGTGGCCGGGCATTCCTAGCCCTTGCCGCAAGTCCTCGAGATGGGGCAACGGGGTCACATCTTTCGTGAGTCTCTGCTTGTTACTGCACGTTCCTAATCCACTACGATTTGGGTATTTGATCCGAGGGGCCTCTAGCCTAATAGCACTAACCATCACGTGGGCATAGTATGGGCGTTCTGCGTCGTATACATCAGTCGAAGCTTAATAGACGTCAGCGACTGAGCGGCGCGCGCCGGGTTGGACTGGTAAGCACCTTCCTTTTTAAAGGAGGTAGCTAGGTCTGCTCACCGGCCGCGTACGCAACGTGCAGGAGTTCCCGGGGAGATGGCCCATGACCCCTGGGGGCATAGGTTTAGTCCGGCGTGCTGACCTCTCTATTAAGTCTAGGTCGGGTTGCGGCGTATTGTTTGGCCGAGGCCGGGCATGACCCAGGAAAGTGTGTCCCGCCAGAGTTAAGCGAGCGTGGTGGGTAAGTTGGTGCACCCCTGCGGGGAAGAACTAATCTATGCATAGCCTGTGCTACGGTAACGGACACTTGGAGTTGTATCCCGATCGATACAACTAGAACTGGATACTTGTGATGAGAATTGGATTGTGATGAGGTGATAACCGGATAGTATGGCTCTGGGATTGCTTTCTCACAGGGAGTCGAGAAAGGATCTCTGGCCGAGGTTGATAACACTACTACTACTTTACCTTATGCTACTCTACTCCCTCCTGTTTGCTGCAAGATGGTGGTTTCCAGAAGATGCTAGTCTTCAATAGGACTAGGCCTTCTCTCTATTCTGGCATTTCTGCAGCCCAGTCCACATATACAGCCTTCCTTTGATAATGTTGCATCTGTAGTGTAGATCCTTGCTTGTGAGTGCTTTGGATGAGTACTCACGGTTGCTTTGCTACCCCTTTTCCCCCTTCTTTCTTCTTTCTGGTTGTTGCAACCAGATGGTGGAGTCCAGGAGCCAGACGCCACCTTCGATGACGACTACTACTACCACGAGGGTGCCTACTACCTCATGAAGACCGCGACGACCAGGAGTAGTTAGGAGGCTCCCAGGCAGGAGGCCTTGCCTTTTCGATTAATGTTGCTTTTGTGCTAGCCTTCTTAAGGCAAACTTGTCTAACTTATGTCTGTACTCAGACATTGTTGCTTCTGCTGACTCTTGTGTATTCGAGCTTATGTATTCGAGCCCTCGAGGCCCCTGGCTTGTAATATAAAGCTTGTATTATTTTAATTTGTGTATAGAGTTGTGTTGTGATATCTTCCCGTGAGTCCTTGATCTTGATCATACACATTTGCGTGTATGATTAGTGTACGATTAAATCGAGGGCGTCACATAGTGCAATACCCTATGACTTATATAAAGAAATTATGCATGACATTGCACCCGCTGAATTGGAAGGTATTGATGTTACTATCAAGCTTGCCAATAGAGATACTATTTCACCAGTTGGGATTGTTAGAGATGTTGAAGTCTTGTGTGGGAAGGTTAAATACCCTGCTGATTTTCTTGTTCTTAGTTCCCCACAAGAAGACTTTTGTCCCATTATATTTGGTAGACCCTTCTTGAATGCTGTTAATGCTAGGATTGATTTCAAAAAGGATGTTGTTGCAATTGTCTTAGGGGATATGTCTCATGAGTTTAATTTTGCTAAGTTTTGTAGACAACCCCGTGATAAAGAATTACCTAGTAAGGATGATATTATTGGTATTGCTTCTATTGCCGTGCCTCCTACTGACCCGTTAGAAAAATATTTTCTAGACCATGAAAATGATATGTTTATGAATGAAAGAAGGGAAATAGATGATGTGTTCCTTCAACAGGGTCCTATTTTGAAACACAATTTACCTGTTGAAATCTTAGGGGATCCCCCTCCACCCAAGGGTGATCCCGTGTTTGATCTCAAACCATTACCTGATAATCTTAAGTATGCTTATCTTGATGAAAAGAAAATATATCCCGTTATTATTAGTGCTAACCTTTTAGAGCAAGAAGACGAAAGATTATTGAAAACTCTGAAGAAGCACCGTGCTGCTATTGGATATACTCTGGATGATCTTAAGGGCATTAGTCCCACTCTATGCCAACACAAAATTAAATTGGAGGAAGATGCCAAACCAGTTAGAGATCCTCAACGACGATTGAATCCCAGGATAAAGGAAGTGGTAAGAAAGGAGATACTAAAGCTCCTTGAGGTAGGTATAATTTATCCCGTTGCTGATAGTGAATGGGTAAGTCATGTCCATTGTGTTCCTAAGAAGGGAGGTATTACTATTGTCCCTAATGATAAAGATGAATTGATACCGCAAAGAATTATCACAGGTTATAGGATGGTAATTGATTTCTGTAAAATAAGGCCACTAAGAAAGATCATTACCTTTTACCTTTTATTGATCAAATGCTAGAAAGATTATCCAAATGCACGCATTTCTGCATTCTAGATGGTTATTCTGGTTTCTCTCAAATACCTGTGTCAGTAGGGGATCAATCAAAAACTACTTTTACTTGCCCTTTTGGTACTTTTGCTTATAGACGTATGCCTTTTGGTTTATGTAATGCACCTGCTACCTTTCAAAGATGTACGATGGCTATATTCTTTGACTTTTGTGAAAAGATTTGTGAGGTATTCATGGATGATTTCTTTGTTTATGGATCCTCTTTTGATGATTGCTTGAGCAACCTTGATCGAGTTTTGCAGAGATGTGAAGACACTAGTCTTGTCTTGAATTGGGAAAAGTGCCACTTTATGGTTAATGAAGGCATTGTCTTGGGGCATAAGATTTCCGAGAGAGGTATTGAAGTTGATAAAGCTAAAGTTGATGCTACTGAAAAGATGCCATGTCCCAAGGACAAAAAAGGTATAAGAAGTTTTCTTGGTCATGCCAGTTTTTATAGGAGGTTCATTAAGGACTTTTCTAAAATCTCTAGGCCTCTGACTAATTTATTGCAAAAAGATATTCCTTTTGTCTTTGATGATGATTGTGTAGAAGCATTTGAAATACTTAAGAAAGCTTTGATCACTGCACCTATTGTTCAGCCACCTGATTGGAATTTACCCTTTGAAATTATGTGTGATGCTAGTGATTATGCTGTAGGTGTTGTTCTAGGGCAAAGAGTTGATAAGAAATTGAATGTTATCTAGTATGCTAGTAAAACTCTTGATACTGCCTAGAGAAATTATGTCACTACTGAAAAAGAGTTCTTACCAGTTGTGTTTGCATGTGATAAGTTCAGACCTTACATTGTTGATTCCAAAGTTACTATTCACACTGATCATGCTGCTATTAAATATCTTATGGAAAAGAAAGATGCTAAGCCTAGACTCATTAGATGGGTTCTCTTGCTCCAAGATTTGATTTGCATATTATTGATAGAAAGGGAGCTGAGAACCCCGTGGCAGACAACTTGTCTAGGTTAGAGAATGTTCTTGATGACCCATTACCTATTGATGATAGCTTTCCTGATGAACAATTAGCGGTCATTAATGCTTCTCGTACTGTTCCTTGGTATGCTGATTATGCTAATTACATTGTTGCTAAATTTATACCACCTAGTTTCACATACCAGCAAAAGAAAAAGTTCTTTTATGATTTAAGACATTACTTTTGGGATGGCCCACACCTTTATAAAGGAGTAGATGGTGTTATCAGACGTTGTGTACCTGAGCATGAACAGGAACAGATCCTATGCAAGTGTCACTCTGAATCGTATGGGGGACACCACGCTGGAGATAGAACTGCACATAAGGTATTGCAATCTGGTTTTTATTGGCCTACTCTCTTCAAAGATGCTCGCAAGTTTGTCTTGTCTTGTGATGAATGTCAAATAATTGGTAATATTAGTAGATGTCAAGAAATGCCTATGAATTATTCTCTTGTTATTGAACCATTTGATGTTTGGGGCTTTGATTATATGGGACCTTTTCCTGCCTCTAATGGTTACACACATATTCTAGTTGTTGTTGATTATGTTACTAAGTGGGTAGAAGCTATTCCAACTAGTAGTGATGATCACAACACTTCTATTAAAATGCTTAAAGAAGTTATTTTTCCGAGGTTTGGAGTCCCTAGATATCTTATGACTGATGGTGGTTCACATTTTATTCATGGTGCTTTCCGTAAGATGCTTGCTAAGTATGATGTTAATCATAGAATTGCATCTCCTTATCACCCGCAGTCTAGTGGTCAAGTAGAGTTGAGCAATAGAGAGCTCAAATTAATTTTGCAAAAGACTGTCAATAGATCTAGAAAGAACTGGTCCAGAAAACTTGATGATGCGTTATGGGCCTATAGAACTGCATATAAAAATCCTATGGGTATGTCTCCGTATAAGATGGTATATGGAAAAGCATGTCACTTACCTCTAGAACTCGAACATAAATCATATTGGGCTATTAAAGAGCTCAACTATGACTTCAAACTTGCCAGTGAGAAGAGGTTATTTGATATTAGCTCACTAGATGAATGGAGAACTCAAGCCTATGAGAATGCCAAGCTATTCAAAGAAAAAGTCAAACGCTGGCATGACAAAAGGATACAAAAGCATGAGTTTAACGTAGGTGATTATGTGTTATTATTCAACTCTCTTTTAAGATTTTTTTGCAGGAAAACTTCTCTCTAAATGGGAAGGTCCTTACGTTATCGAGGAGGTCTATCGTTCCGGTGCCATAAAAATAAACAACTTCGAAGGCACAAGTCCGAGGGTGGTCAATGGTCAAAGAATCAAACATTATATCTCAGGTAATCCTATCAATGTTGAAACTAATATAATTGAAACTATAACCCCGGAGGAATACATAAGGGACACTTTCCAAAACATTTAAGACTCTGAAAAGGAATAGGTATGTGGTACGGTAAGTAAACCGACTCCAAAACAATTCTAATGGCAATTTTCCTCCGTTTTGGAATATTTAAGAATTTTGGGAAGAAAGAAGTAATCCGGGAAGGACAGAGGCCTCCACGAGGGTGGAGGGCGCGCCCACCCTTACTGGGCGCGCCCCCCTGTCTCGTGGCCACCTCGTATGCCTCCCGGACTCCGTTTTCTTGCACGTTACATATTTTGGTCCATAAAAATTCATTATATAATCTCCCGAAGGTTTTGACCACCGTATCAAGCAAATATCCTCTGTTTTTGTTTCGAGCTGTTTTTCTGACAGATCTAGAGCACCATGACGTCACCCTCCTTCAACAACGAAGACAAGGATGCTTGGCTATTGAAGATAGAGCTGAATAGAGAAGAGCCAGAGGAGATCAACAAGAATGAAGGGATTAAGAAGGCCATGGAGGATCGAGCTCCGGCGGTGGAAGAAGAAAACATCCCTCAACCTTTACCTAACCTCTTTACTCCAACTGAGATTGAAGCTTTCAAGATGATTGAGTTAGCTCGCATACAGAATAAGTATCTCACTCGGGAGAATATTTTGTTGAAGGATCATATCGTCGAACTCAAGGGCATTATCCACAAGCTGGAGGAGCTTTTACGCTTGATGTGCGATTATCCACCATCATCATCACCAACTTCATCACCTCCCAGGACATAATCATATGGGTATGGGCACTCACCTTGGCAACTACCAAGCTTGGGGGAGGTGCCCCGGTATTGTATCACCATCACACTCCTGTCTTTACCGTTTTATTTAGTTCGATCCTTTTAGTAGTATCTTGATCTAGTAGATTGAAGTTTTGGTATCAAGTAGTTTTGAGTTTTGCTTTGTGATCTCTTTATGTAATCGAGTCCGTGAGCTATCTATAATAAAGATTAGTGTTGAGTCAAGGGCTTTGCTATCTTGCTATGATCTTGAGAAAGTAGAAAGATAAAAAGAATAAAAGAGTTCATATTGATCTTATGGATAGTAATGACTTCACACATAAAAAGTATGAGGCATAAAAGTTGTTGAGAGTTGACAAACATAGTTTTGGTCATCGTTGCAATTAATAGGAAGTAATAAGGAAATAGAGGTTTTCACATATAAATATACTATCTTGGACATCTTTTATGATTGTGAGCACTCATTAAGTACGACATGCTAAAAGAGTTGATGTTGGACAAGGAAGACAACGTAATGGTTTATGTTTTCTCACATCTCAGTTAAAGTATATTGTCATTGATCTTCCCAACATGTTGAGCTTGCCTTTCCTCCTCATGCTAGCCAAAATTCCTTGCACCAAGTAGAGATACTACTTGTGCTTCCAAATATCCTTAAACCCAGTTTTGCCATGAGAGTCCACCATACCTACCTATGGATTGAGTAAGATCCTTCAAGTAAGTTGTCATGTTGCAAGCAATAAAAGTTGCTCTCTAAATATGTATGACTTAGAAAATAAGCTTTATACAATCTTGTTACGGAAGCAATAAAAGCAACGGACTGCATAATAAAGGTCCATATACAAGTGGCAATGTAAAGTGACGTTCTTTTGCATTAAGATTTTGTGCATCCAACCCTAAAAGCACATGACAACCTCTACTTCCCTCTGCGAAGGGCCTATCTTTTACTTTATGTTTTTACTTTATGCTTGAGTCAAGGTGATCTTCACCTTTCCCCTTTTTCATTTTATCCTTTGGCAAGCTCCTCGTGTTTGAAAGATCTTGATATATATATCCAATTGGATGTAAGTTAGCATGAATTATTATTGTTGACATCACCCAAAGGTGAATACGTTGGGAGGCAACAAAATAAGCCCCTATCTTTCTCAATGTCTGGTTGAAACTCCATAACCACAAGTATTGCGTGAGTGTTAGCAATTGTAGAAGACTATATGATAGTTGAGTATGTGGACTTGCTGAAAAGCTCTATTCTTGACTCTTTCCGATGTTGTGATAAATTGCAATTGCTTCAATGAATGAGATTATAGTTTGTTAGTTCCCAATGAGGTTTATGAACCGTACTTGATATTGTGAATTGATTGTTACTTGAGCATAAGAAATCATATGACAATATCTATATATGTTGCTGTTATAAGAATGATCATGATGCCCTCATGTCCGTATTTTATTTTTATCGACACCTCTATCTCTAAACATGTGGACATATTTTTCGATTTCGGCTTCCGCTTGAGGACAAGTGAGGTCAAAGCTTGGGGGAGTTGATACGTCCATTTTGCATCATGCTTTTATATCAATATTTATTGCATTATGGGCTGTTATTACACATTATATCTCAATACTTATGGCTATTCTCTCTTCTTTTACAAGGTTTACCATGAAGAGGGGGAATGCCGGCAGCTGGAATTCTGGCTGGAAAAGGAGCAAACATTGGAAACCTCTTATGCACAGCTCCAAAAATCCTGAAACTCCACGGAAGTTATTTTTGGAATTAATAAGAATTATTGAGCAAAGAAACTACCAGAGGGGGCCCACACCCAGGCCAGGAGGGTGGGGGACGCGCCCACCCCTACTGGGCGCGCCCCCTGTCTCCTGGGCCCCCTGGTGGCCCTCCGGTGCCCATCTTCTGCTATATGAAGGCTTTTACCCTGGAAAAAATCAGAGGCAAGCTTACGGGACAAAACTCCGCCGCCACAAGGCGGAACCAATCTAGGGCTCCGGCAGAGCTGTTCTGCCGGGGAAACTTCTCTCCGGGAGGGGGAAATCATCACCATCATCATCACCGCTGATCCTCTCATCAGGAGGGGGTCAATCTCCATCAACATCTTCACCAGCACCATCTCCTCTCAAAATCCTAGTTCATCTCCTGTATCCAATCTTGTATCAAAACCACAAATTGGTACATGTGGGTTGCTAGTAGTGTTGATTACTCCTTGTAGTTGATGCTAATTGGTTTACTTGGTGGAAGATCATATGTTTAGATCCTTAATGCATATTAATACCCCTCTAATTATGAACATGAATATGCTTTGTGAGTAGTTACGTTTGTTCCTGAGGACATGGGTGAAGTATTGCTATTAGTAGTCATGTGAATTTGGTATTCGTTCGATATTTTGATGAGATGTATGTTGTCTCTCCTCTAGTGGTGTTATGTGAACGTCGACTACATGACACTTCACCATTATTTGGGCCTAGAGGAAGGCATTGGGAAGTAATAAGTAGATGATGGGTTGCTAGAGTGACAGAAGCTTAAACCCTAGTTTATGCGTTGCTTCGTAAGGGGCTAATTTGGATCCATATGTCTAATGATGTGGTTAGGTTTACCTTAATACTTCTTTTGTAGTTTTGGATGCTTGCAATAGGGGTTAATCATAAGTGGGATGCTTGTCCAAGTAAGGGCAGTACCCAAGCTCCGGTCCACCCACATATCAAATTATCAAAGTACCGAATGTGAATCATATGAACGTGATGAAAACTATCTTGATGATAATTCCCATGTGTCCTCGGGAGTGCTTTTCTCATTATAAGAAATTGTCCAGGATTGTCCTTTGCTACAAAAAGGATTGGGCCATCTTGCTACACTTTATTTACTTTCATTTCTTGTTACCCGTTACAATTTATCTTATCACAAAACTATCTGTTACCTACAATTTCAGTGCTTGCAGAGAAAACCTTACCGAAAACCGCTTGTCATTTCCTTCTGCTCCTTGTTGGGTTCGACACTCTTACTTTTCGAAAGGACTACAATAGATCCCCTATACTTGTGGGTCATCTGTTGCACCGAGATTGAAACCTAGATCAACTCAGTGGACTCGGTATGACCGAAAAGGATGAACCGGTCAGACCGAAATGCATAGAGAGGTTTTGGAAGTTTAAGTCTATGACGAATCGGTGACTCCTAGTGCTCTTCACCTAGAGGGTTCGAATTTGACTTGTTCAAACTTTGTGATGTAGCATGAATAGAGTTTGAGACGAGAAAAGCATAGATAGCTAGAGGAAGTTCTTAGGCATTCTTTTCCATCCATTTGGCAAAAGAAAAAGCCAAACAACCAAAGAAACAAATGGATGTCCTCGAATGAGAAAAGTATGCAATCAACATGCTCCCACAATAAAATGGCAAATGAAATATGTGGTAGGGCATGCACAATCACTCTAGCATCTATCAAGAAATTGGCGATGACTAGGTCATCTATATATGAGTATATTGACTTAGGAGTCAAATGAGAACATTTGATCATAGGTCATACTCATCGTTTAAGCACAAGTGGGGTTACCACTTTTACATAAAGCATTGTTGTGTTCACACCATTAGAGTTGCTTTAGCTCAATTCTTAGAGTAAAGCTCCCCCTAGATGTGATATCCCCCCTAAGAGGGATGAACTAACCTTGGGTTTTGTCCGTGGTGACTTCATGTAGATGTTGAAGATGTGGATGCTCATTGTTGATGTAGATCATTTGGAGAATCAATTTGAGTGAGTTGCACTTTCAATACCTACATGGGTTAGTCCCACAAGGAACAAACAAGGATATCCATAGACATAGAGTGAAGCACACACATGATGATGTGGTCTCCGGATGGCCAAAGAGATGAATTTGAGCCGGGTAAGGTGCTTGGGCGATTCAGATCTCGTGGCTCAACAGGTGTCAGGCAAGTGGGACTCCAAGGATCCCCTTATGGCGGCTTACCGTCGTGAAGTAGATGCTGTGGCTGGGCACTTCAAAGGTTATCAAGTGGAGCACATTGATCGAAGGAAGAATGAGGCGGCTGATGCTTTAAGCCGGTTGGGATCTCAGCATAAGCCGGTGCCGCCTAACACCTTTCTCGACATTTTGCATAATCCTTCTGTCAAGGTACCTACAGAGGAAGATCTAGCAGTGCTAGACCCGGAGGCACAACTGGTTGCAGCTCTTCACGTCATCCCGGATTGGACAGTGCCATATTTGGCCTATATGACCCGGGGAGAGTTGCCTGAGGATGAGACCTTGTTGAGACAAATCATCAGGCGGTCCAAGTCTATGATGATTGTTCATGGCGAGTTACATCACCGCAGTGTCACTGGGGCGTTTCAACGTTGTGTGTCGCCTGCGGAGGGTCAGGAGATACTTCGTGAGATCCATGAAGGAGATTGTGGTCATCATGCCGGCTCAAAATCTCTTGTAGCCAAGGCTTTTTGTCATGGTTTCTATTGGCTGATGGCTCATGCTGATGCGGAGGATCTAGTCAGCAAATGTGACGGATGTCAAAAATCCTCACGACGAGCTCATGTGCCGGCTCAAGAGTTGAGGATGATTCCAATTACTTGGCCGTTCGTAGTCTGGGGGCTTGACATGGTTGGACCTTTCAAGAGGTCTAAGGATAAAAAGACACACCTCCTGGTGGCAGTGGATAAGTTTACAAAGTGGGTTGAGGCAGAGCCGGTCAGTAAGTGTGATGCAGCCACGGCGGTTCAGTTCATGAAAAAGGTGATCTTTCGTTTTGGTTTTCCACACAGCATCATAACTGATAATGGCACTAATCTCTCCAAGGGTGCCATGGAAGAGTTCTGTCAACGAGAACATATCCGGCTTGATGTTTCGGCTGTTGCTCATCCACAATCCAATGGTCAAGCAGAAAGAGCTAATCAGGAGATCCTGAAGGGTATCAAACCCCGGCTCTTGGTCCCCTTGCAGCAGACTCCAGGTTGTTGGGTGGAGGAGTTACCCTCTGTACTGTGGAGCATCAACACTACGCCTAATAGATCTACAGGTTACATACCTTTGTTCATGGTATACGGAGCAGAGGCAGTCCTGCCAAGTGACATCCGGCACGACTCACCCCGCGTGGCGGCTTACGTTGAGGCTGATAACGAAAAAGCTCGTCAGGATGCACTTGACTTGTTGGATGAGGAGCGAGACTTGGCAATAGCCCGCTCGGTGATTTACCAGCAAGACCTGCGCCGCTATTACAGTCGCCGGGTTAGAAGCAGAACCTTTCAGGAAGGCGACTTAGTGCTCCGGCTCATCCAGGATCAGTCTGATATGCACAAGCTATCCCCTCCTTGGGAAGGACCCTTTGTGGTCAGCAAGAATCTGAACAACGGGTCATACTACCTTATCGATGTTCGAGAGCACAAAGACTCACGTAAGTCGGAGGAGGAGACCCGCCGGCCGTGGAATATCGCCCATCTTCGGCCTTACTATACTTGAGCCACCGGCTCTCAAGATGTATATATTCTGACGATGTATATATTATATAAATCAATAAAGCAGGACCTCTGTCCTTTTCACCCTCAAAGGTTTATATGTCTTCTTTATCAGGTGGTGGAAACAACCAACAGGGAGCGGATCATATCTGAATCCGGCTTTCCCTTTGGTCCGGCTTATGATCATATCTGAATCTAGCCATGATCACTTGGGGGCTTCCTGTTCAAACATAGGTCGTATTTGAACCAAAGGGAACATAGTTGTCGATACCCACTTGATCGGCATACTGCCAAAACCCACTTGGGGGCTTCTTGATCATATTTGAATCATAGCTTAACCCCTTTGGGTCTGACGTGGATCATATTCGAATCAGTGTCATTAAACAACTCTTATGGTCACTTGGGGGCTTCCTGTTCAAACATAGGTCGTATTCGAACCAAAGAGAACATAGTTGTCGATACCCACTTGATCGGCATCGCCAAAGCCACTGGGTGCTATATGATCGTATTCGAATATTAGCTTAACCCCTTTGGAACGGTTCACTGATCGTATTCGAATCAGAGGCCTTTTAGATTTTGTTTATTATTCATCATACCTTGTAAGTGTAAATGTTTGACTACCATGAGGCCTTTCTCGAAAGTACTATGGGGTTCTCGTTCCACTGGTTTAATATTGGTCACTTTAGTTGTTAAGGGCCAGGTGAACATCGTATGTGCCAACTTTCAGGAGTTAAACTTACCCTCATGATTTAGGTCACATAAACCGGCGAGATTACCAAAGAGATCGCAGGTATGCTATTGTGATCATGTTTAACAAATATAATCATAAATTGGCTTTATATGATGTTTTGGTTCGCACTCCGGGTTATCAATACCTTATGTGACCCCCGATGCGATAAATCGCCAAGGGAATTTTGCTTGTTTTATATGCAGGATAAGGCAAGCAAATTTTTAACATCAAGGAAATAAAAGATCAACATAAGCTGGAAGTATATAGCGATGGCGGCTTACAAAAGTATTAAGCGCCATAAACATGCGCGAAGGCATGAAAAAATTGAAAGGTTTTTCTACCCTATTACAAGACTCCCCGAGTCTGAATGATGAAGCATTGTTTTCGCAAAGTCATAAATGCCTGGCGGTTCACTCCATTGGTTGTCTTGAAGATTCTGGGTTATCCTTCTCCGCCTCTCCGTCGACTGCCCTATCCTGGAAGGTTGACGAGGCCCAGTCAATGCCACTCAAGGCTTCAAACTCAGCTTCATCATCTATTAAACCGGCTGGGTCCACTTCAGGGGCAAAGGTATGCTTACGAGTTGGAGGGATCAAGTTGACTTCATCATAGTGAGGTGTTGGAATTCTTCGGTTCTCACTGTCATAGCCCGGCTGACACTTGGTAAGGTCAGTATCGTTCCCAATGAGAGTAGCCACAGGACGTATGTCTTTCACACAAGCTATGAAGTCTGTCTCGTTGAATAAAGAGTTGTCTTCCTTTAAGCTGGGATACCCAAGAGCAATGTCTGCCGGGTCTAACTCTAGAAGCCACGCCTTAGCCCGGCTCAATGCGGCTATAGCCCCGGCTCTGGCAGATGCCCGTCTTAGCTCTTGGACCCGCTGGGGTAGCATGGCAAGCCGCTTTAGCACATCTTGCAGGAGATGGGGAACGTCATTTGATAAAGCCACAACGGCCAAAGCATGTTGTGACCCGGTGTACAGTTGCTCCACTAGAGTGTAAACCGCTTTCAGTTTGATCAACATGTTCTGCTTGAGGTTTGTGCTCCTGGGGCCTGCGTTCATAAACATAAGGTGAAGCCGGAGATAACAATTAAAATAGTCATCAAAGGAATGATTGCAATATTTGAGGTTATATATAGTAACTTACCGAAGATTGTTGAGACCATTTGAGATATCTGGCGCTTTAAGCCGGACAGCTCGGCTGTTGCTTCTGCAAGTGATGTTTCTGCTGTCTCGACCCGGGTTACTAGTGAGGTCTTCTCATCAGCCCAGATTTTCTTCTCCGCCTCAAAGTTCTTCTTTAATTTCTCTTGTTCAGAGACGCTGAATTCAAATTTGGATTTGGCTTTTTGGATTTCAAGTTCTTGAGTGGCCAGGCGGCTCTTCAGGTCAGCAATCTCCGACTCAAATTGACTTATGGTGGCCTGCATTTATGTCAGGTTATGGTCAGAATCATGGTAAGATAACATTAAGTCTCAAGCACTTTGCAAGCAAAGATACTTGACACTTGAGGGCTAATGTGTATCGCAAGTTCAAGGTATCATGTTACAACTGGGTTAAATATCTTCTTTCTAAACCGGACAAAGCAGTGCTAAGCAGTTTTCTAAGTCTACAACATATTTATTCATAAGCAATAGACTTGAGGGTTGATACAATAAGTATGATTAAGAAAAGTAGCATAAGTTATACCTCAGATTTTTGCTGTATTTGCTTCACCATGTCAATTTCCAAGTCACGACTGCTGTGTACTTGATTGAGATAGCTAGAGACTATCTCTCCAATGCTCAAATGAGTATAGTCAGCAATGTCTAGCTTGGCTTTTTGGCGTTCCAGAAGCTCCTCCTTAGCAGAGCACTTGGCAAGGACAGTGGGCCGCCCCGGCTCAACAAACTGAGTCTTCAGAATCTCAACTTCCAGATCAATTGTCTTGGCCGGGCTAGGAGCTTCACGGTGCCCTAGAGGCAATAATAAAATGGTTATTATTGTATTTCCTTGTTCATGATAATTGTCTATTGTTCATGTTATAATTGTATTAACTGGAAACCATAATACATGTGTGAATACATAGACCACAACATGTCCTTAGTGAGCCTCTAGTTGACTAGCTCGTTGATCAATAGATGGTCATGGTTTCCTGACAATGGACACTGGATGTCATTGATAACGGGATCACATCATTAGGAGAATGATGTGATGGACAAGACCCAATCCTAAGCATAGCACAAGATCGTGTAGTTCGTTTGCTAAAGCTTTTCTAATGTCAAGTATCATTTACTTAGACCATGAGATTATGCAACCCCCGGATACTGTAGGAATGCTTTGGGTGCGCCAAACGTCACAACGTAACTGGGTGGCTATAAAGGTGCACTACGGGTATCTCTGAAAGTGTCTGTTGGGTTGGCACGAATCGAGACTGGGATTTGTCACTCCGTGTGACGAAGAGGTATCTCTGGGCCCACTCGGTAGGACATCATCATAATGTGCACAATGTGATCAAGGAGTTGATCACGGGATGATGTGTTACGGAATGAGTAAAGAGACTTGCCATAACGAGATTGAACAAGGTATCGGTAGTAGACAAAGGGAATTGTATACGAGATTGATTGAATCCTTGACATCGTGGTTCATCCGATGAGATCATCATGGAACATGTGGGAGCCAACATGGGTATCCAGATCCCGCTGTTGGTTATTGGTCGGAGAGTTGTCTCGGTCATGTCTGCATGGTTCCCAAACCCGTAGGGTCTACACACTTAAGGTTCGATGACGCTAGGGTTATAGGGAATAGATATACATGGTTACCAAATGTTGTTCGGAGTCCCAGATGATATCCCGGACGCCACGAGGATTTCCAGAATGGTCCGGAGGTAAAGATGTATATATGGGAAGTCCTGTTTTGGTCACTGGAAAAGTTTCGGGTGCTGTCGGTAACGTACCGGGACCACCGGAGGGTCCCGGGGGTCCACCAGGTGGGGCCACCGGACCCAGAGGGCTGCATGGGCCAAGTGTCGGAGGGGACCAGCCCCAGGTTGGCTGGTGCACCCCCCACCAGGGCCCAAGGCGAAGAGAGAAGGGAAAAAAGGGGAAACCCTAGGCTTAGATGGGCCTAAGTCCCACCTAGTGGTGCGCCCCCCTCTCTCCCCCTTGGCCGCCCCCTAGATGAGATCTAGGGCTGGCCGCCACCCCTAGGGGTGGAAACCTAGGTGGGGGCGCAGCCCCTCCCTTCCCCCTATATATAGTGGGGGTTTGGGGCTGCCATACACATGAGAACATCTCCCTCTTGGCGTAGCCCTACCCCTCTCCCTCCTCGTCTCTTGCGGTGCTTGGCGAAGCCCTGCTGGAGTGCCACGCTCCTCCACCACCACCACGTCGTCGTGCTGCTGCTGGACGGAGTCTTCCCCAACCTCTCCCTCTCTCCTTGCTTGATCAAGGCACGGGAGACGTCACCGGGCTGCACGTGTGTTGAGCGCGGAGGCACCATTCTTCAGTGCTTAGATCGGATTCGGCCGCGATCTGAATCGCTTGGTGAACGACTCCACCGACCGCGTTCTTGTAATGCTTCCGCATCACGATCTTCAAGGGTATGAAGATGCACTCCCCTCTCTCTCATTGCTAGTATCTCCATAGATTGATCTTGGTGATGCGTAGAAAATTTTGAATTTCTGCTACGTTCCCCAACAGTGGCATCATGAGCTAGGTCTACTGTGTAGATTCTATGCACGAGTAGAACACAAGTTGTTGTGGGCATTGATTTTTTTCAATATGCTTACCGTTACTAGTCCTATCTTGTTTCGACGGTATTGTGGGATGAAGCGGCCCGGACCGACCTTACACGTACACTTACGTGAGGACAGGTTCCATCGACTGACATGCACTTGTTGCATAAGGTGGCTAGCGGGTGCCAGTCTCTCCCACTTTAGTCGGATCGGATTCGATGAAAAGGGTCCTTATGAAGGGTAAATAGCAATTGGCATATCACGTTGTGGTTTTGGCGTAGGTAAGAAACATTCTTGCTAGAAACCTATAGCAGCCACGTAAAAACTTGCAACAACAATTAGAGGACGTCTAACTTGTTTTTGCAGCATATGCCATGTGATGTGATATGGCCAAGAAGGATGTGATGAATGAAATATATGTGATGTATGAGATTGATCGTATTCTTGTAATAGGAATCACGACTTGCATGTCGATGAGTATGACAACCGGCAGGAGCCATAGGAGTTGTCTTAATTTATTTTATAACCTGCGTGTCATTGAATAACACCATGTAATTACTTTACTTTATTGCTAAACCGTTAGCCATAGTAGTAGAAGTAATGGTTGGTGAGACAACTTCATGAAGACACGATGATGGAGATCATGATGGTGGAGATCATGGTGTCATGCCGGTGACGATGATGATCATGGAGCCCCGAAGATGGAGATCAAAAGGAGCAAAATGATATTGGCCATATCATGTCACTATTTGATTGCATGTGATGTTTATCATGTTTATGCATCTTATTTGCTTAGAACAACGATAGTAAATAAGATGATCCCTCATAATAATTTCAAGAGAGTGTTCCCCCTAACTGTGCACCGTTGCGAAAGTTCGTTGTTTCGAAGCACCACGTGATGATCGGGTGTGATAGATTCTAACATTCACATACAATGGGTATAAGCCAGATTTACACACGCGAAACACTTACGTTGACTTGACGAGCCTAGCATGTACAGACATGGCCTCGGAACACAAGAGACCGAAAGGTCGAACATGAGTCGTATAGTGGATACGATCAACATGAAGATGTTCACCGATGATGACTAGTCCGTCTCACGTGATGATCGAACACGGCCTAGTTGACTCGGATCATGTATCACTTAGATGACTAGAGGGATGTCTATCTGAGTGGGAGTTCATAAGATGAACTTAATTATCCTGAACATAGTCAAAAGGTTTTTGCAAATTATGTCGTAGCTCGCGCTTTAAGTTCTACTGTTTTAGATATGTTCCTAGAGAAAATTTAGTTGAAAGTTGATAGTAGCAATTATGCGGACTGGATCCGTAAACTGAGGATTGTCCTCATTGCTGCATAGAATGCTTATGTCCTTAAATGCACCGCTCGGTGTGCTGAACCTCGAACGTCATCTGTGGATGTTGCGAACATCTGACATACACGTTTTGATAACTACGTGATAGTTCAGTAATGTTAAATGGTTTAGAATTGAGGCACCAAAGACGATTTCAAAACGTCACGGAACATATGAGATGTTTCAAGGGCTGAAATTGGGATTTCAGGCTCGTGCCCAGGTCAAGAGGTATAAGATCTCCGACGAGTTTCTTAGCCTGCAAACTAAGGGAGAAAAGCTTAATCGTCGAGCTTGTGCTCGGATTGTCTGAGTACAACAATCACTTGAATCGAGTGGGAGTTAATCTTCCAGATGAGATAGTGTTGTTTCTCCAAAGTCATTGCCCCCAAGCTGCTAGAGCTTCATAATGAACTATAACATATCAGGGATAGATATGATGATCCTTGAAATATTCGTGATGTTTGACGCTGCAAAAGTAGAAATCAAGAAGGAGCATCAATTGTTGATGGTTAGTGAAACCACTAGTTTCAAGAAGGGCAAGGGCAAGAAGGGATAATTCATGAAATGGCAAATCAGTTGCTGCTCTAGTGAAGAAACCCAAGGTTGAAACCAAACCCGAGACTAAGTGCTTCTGTAATGAGGGGAATGGTCACTGAAGCAGGACTACCCTAGATACTTGGTAGATGAGAAGGCTGGCAAGGTCGATAGAAGTATATTGGATATACATTATATTAATGTGTACTTTACTAGTACTCCTAGTAGCACCAGAATATTAGATACCGGTTCGGTTGCTAAGTGTTGGTAACTCGAAATAAAAGTTGTGGAATAAACGGAGACTAGCTAAAGGTGAGATGACGATATGTGTTGGAAGTGTTTCCAAGCTTGATGTGATCAAGCATTGCATAGTCCCTCTACCATCGAGATTGGTGTTAAACCTAAATAATTGTTATTTGGTGTTTGCATTGAGCATAGACATGATTGGATTATGTTTATCGCAATATGGTTATTCATTTAAGGAGAATAATGGTTATTCTGTTTATTTGAATAATACCTTCAATGGTCTTGCACCTAAAATGAATGGTTTACTGAATCTCGATCGCAGTGATACACATGTTCATTCCAAAAGATATAAGATAGTAATGATAGTACCACATACTTGTGGCAGTGCCACTTGAGTCATATTGGTATAAAACGCATGAAGAAGCTCCATGTTTGATGGATCTTTGGACTCACTCGTTTTTGAAAAGATTGAGACATGCAAACCATGTCTATTGGTATATACGCATGAAGAAACTCCATACAAATGGATCGTTTGGACTCACTTGATTTTGAATCGCTTGAGACATGCAAATCATACCACATGGGCAAGATGACTGAAGGCCTCGTATTCAGTGAGATGGAACAAGAGAGCAACTTGTTGGAAGTAATACATTTGATGTGTGCAATCCAATGAGTGCTGAGGCACGCGGTGAATATCATTATGTTCTTACTTCACAGATGATTTGAGTAGATGTTGAGTATATTTACTTGATGAAACACAAGTCTGAATTATTGAATGGTTCAAGTAATTTCAGAGTGAAGTTGAAAAACATCGTGACAAGAGGATGTAATGTCTATGATATGATCACAGAGATAAATATCTGAGTTACGAGTTTGGCACACAATTAAGACATTGTGGAAATTGTTTCACAACTAATACCGCCTCGAACACCATAGTGTGATGGTGTCCAAACATCATAACTGCACCCTGTCGGATATGGTGCATACCATGATGTCTCTTATCGAATTACCACTATCGTTTATGGGTTAGGCATTAGAGATAATCGCATTCACTTTAATAGGGCACCACGTAATTCCATTGAGATGACACCGTATGAACTATGGTTTAGAGAAACCTAAGTTGTCATTTCTCAAAATTTTGGGGCTGCGACGCTTATGTAAAAAGTTTTACCTGATAAGCTCGAACCCAAAGCGGATAATGCATCTTCATAGGACACCCAAAACAGTTGGGATACCTCCTATTTCAGATTCGGAAGCAAAAGTGTTGGAAACAGGTCCTTTCTCGAGGAAAAGTTTCTCTCGAAAGAATTGAGTGGGAGGATGGTGGAGACTAGATAAGGTTATTGAACCGTCACTTCAACTAGTGTGTAGCAGGGCACAGGAAGTTGTTCCTGTGGCGCCTACACCAATTGAAGTGGAAGCTTATGATAGTGATCATGAAACTTCGGATCAAGTCACTACCAAACCTCGTAGGTCGACAAGGATGCGTACTACTTCGGAGTGGTACGTACTCCTGTCTTGGAGGTCATGTTTCTAGACAACAATGAACCTACGAGCTATGGAGAAGCGATGGTGGGCCCGGATTCCGACGAATGGCTCGAAGCCATAAAATCCGAGAGGATCCATGTATGAAAACAAAGTATAGACTTTGGAAGAACTACTTGATGGTCGTAAGGCTGTTGAGTACAGATGGATTTTAAAAGGAAGACAGACAATGATGGTAAGTGTCACCATTAAGAAAGCTTGACTTGACGTTAAGATGTTTTCCGACAAGTTCAAGGAGTTAACTACGGTGAGACTTTCTCACTCGTAGCGATGCTAAGAGTCTGTTGAAATTATATTAGCAGTTCCTGCATTATTTATGAAATCTTGCAGATAGGATGTCAAAAACATTGTTTCCTCAATGATTTTCTTGACGAAAGGTTGTATGTGATACAACCAAAAGGTTTTGTCAATCCTAAAAGATGCTAATAAGTATGCAAAGCTCCAGCAATCCTTCTAAGGACTGGAGTAAGCATTTCGGAGATGGAATATACGCTTTGATGAGATGATCAAAGATTTTGGATTTATACAAAGTTTATGAGAAACTTGTATTTCCAAAGAAGTGAGTGGGAGCACTACAGAATTTCTGATGAGTATATGTTGTTGACGTATTGTTGATCAGAAATGATATAGAATTTCTAGAAAGCATATAGGGTATTTGAAAAGGTGTTTTTCAATGGAAAACCTGGATTAAGCTACTTGAACATTGAGCATCAAGATCTATAAGGATAGATCAAAAACGCTCAATAATACTTTCAAATGAATACATGCCGTGACAAGATTTTGAAGAAGTTCAAAATAGATCGGCAAAGAAGGTGTTCTTGGCTATGTTATAAGGTGTGAGTATTGAGTAAGACTCAAGACATGACCTCGGCACAAGAGAGAGAATGGATGAAGGTCGTCCCCTATGCTTCAGACATAGGCTCTACAGAATGCTATGTACCGCACCTGAAGTGTGCCTTGCCATGAGTCAGTCAAGGAGTACAAGAATGATCCAGGAATGGATAACAAGACAGTGGTCAAACATATCCTTAGTAACTAGTGGACTAAGGAATTTTCTCAATTATGGAGGTGGTAAAAGAGTTCGTCATAAAGGGTTACGCCGATGCGAACTTTGACACTAATCCGGATTATTCTGAGTAGTAAACCGGAATCATATAGTAGAACCATTATTTGGAATAGCTCCAAATAGAGCGTGGTAGCTGCACCTAGGAGATGACATAGGGATTTGTAAAGCACACACGGATCTAAAAGATTCAGACCTGTTGACTAACAACCTCTCTCACAAGCGAGATATGATCAAACCCCATGGGTGTTGAATTCATTACAATCACATAGTGATGTGAACTAGATTATTGACTCTAGTGCAAGTGGGAGACTATTGGAAATATGCCCTAGATGCAATAATAAAATGGTTATTATTGTATTTCCTTTTTCATGATAATTGTCTATTGTTCATGCTATAATTGTATTAACTGGAAACAGTAATACATGTGTGAATACATAGACCACAACATGTCCCTAGTGAGCCTCTAGTTGACTAACTCGTTGATCAACAGATGGTCATTGTCGGTGTCAAAACCGGCGGATCTCGGGTAGGGGGTCCCGAACTATGCATCTAGGCGGATGGTAACAGGAGACAAGGGACACGATGTTTTTACCCAGGTTCGGGCCCTCTCAATGGAGGTAAAACCCTACTCCTGCTTGATTGATATTGATGATATGGTTAGTACAAGAGTAGATCTACCACGAGATAAGAGAGGCTAAACCCTAGAAGCTAGCCTATGGTATGATTGTTGTTCGTCCTACGGACTAAAACCCTCCGGTTTATATAGGCACCGAAGAGGGTTAGGGTTACACAGAGTCGGTTACAATGGTAGGAGATCTACATATCCGTATTGCCAAGCTTGCCTTCCACGCCATGGAAAGTCCCATCCGGACACGGGACGAAGTCTTCAATCTTGTATCTTCATAGTCCAGGAGTCCGGCCAAAGGCTATAGTCAGGCCATCCGGACATCCCCTAATCCAGGACTCCCTCAGTAGCCCCTGAACCAGGCTTCAATGACGACGAGTCCGGCGTGCATATTGTCTTCGGCATTGCAAGGCGGGTTCCTCCTCCGAATACTTCATAGAAGATTTTGAACACAAGGATAGTGTCGGGCTCTGCAAAATAAGTTCCACATACCACCGTAGAGAGAATATTATTTACACAAGTTCAATCTGCTGACGTTTTTCGTGGCATGACATCACACCACGGCCAAGCCTTTATTCGAATCGTTTTGACTATCCCACCTCAGGGCGTTTAGCGAGGCGGTTCCCTTGGCACGTCTTGTCAAAGCAGAGATCGTGTCCCCTTATTCCGGGATTCTCATCAATACGGGCGTGGGTAACCCAACCGCGCCATTGATTACGGCGCTTGGGAGATTAGCGAGTTTTACCAGGCTGGTGGGGACGCATAGTTTCGTCCGTCCATATAAGGGGATAAGGATCCATTTTTTTACACACGCCTTCTTCCTCCTTTGCTCATACATTTCCGCGCACTCGAGCTCCAGCGCCCAAGTCCGCACATCTCGCCTCAACCTTCCCCAGCCATGTCCGGAGGGGGAGGCAAGTGGATGGTCTCCTCCGTCACGGAGGGGCACATCAAAAAGCTGCGGAAGGCCAGATACTTGTCCAGCGACATCGCGCATCGGCTCCGCGACAAGGGGCATCTCATCCCCACCCCCAGGCCCCATGAGAGGGTGGTGTTCCTCAGCCACTTCCTCCGCGGACTAGGTTTTCCACTTCACCCATTTGTCCGGGGGCTCATGTTCTACTACGGCCTGGATTTCCACAATCTGGCCCCGAATTTCATCCTCAACATCTCGGCATTCATCGTCGTGTGCGAGGCCTTCCTCTGCATCCAACCCCACTTCATCTTATGGCTGAAGACCTTCAATGTCAAGCCGAACGTAGTGGGTGGCCGCCAGGCGGAGTGCGGAGGAGCCATGGTGGGCAGGATGCCCAACGTCCTATGGCTCGAGGGCTCTTTTGTGGAGACCATAAAGGGGTGGCAATCGGGGTGGTTCTACATCACCGAGCCGCGTGACCCTAAATGGGTGGCGGCCCCCGAATTCTGATATGGCTTCCCTACACGGCTCACCTCCTGGAAGGAGACGGGCTTGACGTGGGGTAATTGGGAAGAGTTGACCAGACTTCAATCCTGCGTCCAAAGCCTGGTGAACAAGAAGCTCAAGCTTGTCAACGTAGTCCAGGTCATGCTCATCCGCCGGATCCTCCCGTGACAACAACGGGCCTTCAGCTTGTGGGAGTTTGATCCGGCACAACACCAAACCTTGAGCAGGCTCTTCGACACTACGTACGAAGATGCGTGGAAGGTGCTGTTCAAGGGCGCCGAGGCTCCCGCATCCGCTACCGAAGATCGCGGATACAGCTCGCAGCGTCAAGCCAGCGAGGTAAGCTACATTACCCTTTACGGGACTCTTGTTTTCCATAGTTTGACTCTATGCGGGATCTAAACTCCATTACCTTTGACAAGCCTGGCAAAAGACGTCCGGGCAGGTTAACTGTCCGGCTCCCTTGCCAGAAGACCCAGCGGACGCCCGATTGACGGGGCTGCTGGTTCCGGCACCTCACGTGGTGCCGGAGAAGAAGGCCAAGAAGAAGGCCACGGGAACTCGAAGGAGTTCCCGGCGCCAGGTGTTGTCAGACTCATCGTCTGATGACTCCAAGGCGGACTCCTCCCACGAAGACGAGGAGCAAGAAAAAGAGGCCTCTCCCCCAGCGGGGGGAGAGAAGAAAAGGAAGGCCTCCCCAACGAGGGAGGCCGAAGGGTCCAAGAAGGGAAGGATCCACCCTCCGGACTACTCCACCAACGCCGACGACGGCGAGGAGGAGTGGCCACCGAGGACTAAGCCCCTGGCGACATCGTAAGTGTCTGGATACCAGAATAATTCATGGCATTTCGTTTGTCGCATAGAATCTCCTAACGCCGAATATAACCCTGCAGCCCGCCCAAGGACGGGCTCGACACTTCAACGAGCGGCTCACTGGCTTCGTTGGGCATGAATAGCACTTCACTTCCGGCCATCTCCTCTCCTCGCACTGCGGATGACGCCGAGGTGGGGTCCCAAAAGGGTCCCAGCCAGGAGGAGGAGGTCCCGGAGGTGCTGCAAGGCAACCTCCCGGACTTCGGGCACAAGCGGGATCAAACCCCAAAGGGTTCTGAGTTCGGCCCTGGGCAGGACTCCGCACCGAAACCTTCAGTGGTTTCAAAGTCCGGCGGGCGGTCCCTTTGTTAGAAGGGTAGACTGCGACACCGGTGACCTCCGTCCAACCGGAGGCACCGGATAATTTGCTGGAGGCGCTTAACGGTGCCTCCATCGACGAGGAGCACCGCACTGTTATGAGTGTGGTGATCCAGAAAGTTCATTCCGCCAAGAGCGGGCTGACTGAAGCCTGTGCCAGCCTTCTAACAAGCTTTGAGGTATGTAGTTAAGATATGTTAAAATATTACCGCATAGACAGTAGCCCCTGATGCTCAGTTTGGTGTTCGGAAAGAAAAGCCGAACTGAGGATCTAAAAAGATATACGCAGGAGTCTAACATAAGCATGTCAATATGGGAATGCAGGCTACGCTGCTGACCTCTGCCGCACTGACTGCGGAGGTCAATGCATTGAAGCAGAGCCTCGAGCGGTCCGAGAATGAGCTCGGCCTTGCCAAGAAGCAGCTCGAGGACAAGGAAGGTAAGTAATACCTTATGGAAGTATATAAAAGATGTGGTTGCAAAAAATAATAGGAATAACATGAGAATTGCAGGGGCCACGAACGAGGTGGCGACCCTGAAGGAAGCGGTGTCCAAGGCCAAAAGCAATGCGGCCGCGGAACGCACCGAGCGAGAGAAGCAGGAGGTGCGGGTGGCGGAGGTGCGGCAAGAGCTCCAGGCTCTCGTGGAAAAACACGAGAGTTTGGAGCGTGACTCAAAGACTCGAGAGTCCGAGCTCGCCTCGGCTCTTGAGAGCGCCAAAGCCGCTAAGGCCGAAGCCCAAAAATCCCTCCAGGAAATTGAGGCAATAAAGAAGATAGCGGCGGGTAAGGCATTCTTCATGCAAAGCAAGCACGTGAAAGTGAATTACTTGTTACTTACCCGAATTCGGAGCTCTCCAGGAGCATTCGCAGATCTGCCCCGCAGTGTGTCCGACGCTGCCGCATTCTACCGGGCCGAGGAGGGGAGCTCGACGGAGAAGGTGTTCTGGTCTCAGTATGCTGAGGCCGGACACCCGGTGCCCTTGAGCGACCAGCTGAAGCAGCTGGTCGAGCTCCGTAAGGTGGCCGAACAGGGCATGAAGGGCCTCATAGTTCGGCTGTGGCCTAAAGAAGCCATGCCTGGGAGCTACTTCGGGCTGGTGAGGTGGCTGGTGGACGCCTGTCCATGGATTGAAGTCGTCAAGCGCTCCATCTGTATCGAAGGTGCCCGTAGGGCCCTTGCCCATGCTAAAGTGCACTGGGGCAAGATGGACGCTGAGAAGCTTGTGACGGACGCTCCACCACCGGGCAGGGAGTATCGCACGCCCGAGATGTATTATGCGGGCGTCCTGAAGGGTGCCCGCCATATAGCGGGCGAATGCTCCAAAGATGTAATTTTTGAGTAAACTCGCATTTGTTATCTTGTACGCTTGAAAACTTGTTCATATGCGCTAAGCAACGCTTGTGAATTTAAAATATTACCTTCTGTGCGGCCGTTTATTAAATTTGAGAGATGGCGAGTCGTCGGCTTTTGCCCCCATGCCACGAGTGTTGGGGTGTTCGGGATAAACTTGAGCGCTCTTTTTCCCATTCTTGGGTCCTTCGAGGGAGGCGCTCAACGCAACGAACAAGGCAACCGGACTATAATGCTTGAACACTCTCACTTTGCCATAGAATTCTATAATTTGAAATTTCAGCGAAGCCCCTAGTATTCGAAAGACCGAATTTGGGGTGCTATCCACGCCTGGGTCGGACAAAGCCGACTCCTCTCTCTAAGCGGCATAAGTCTTTAGGGACTCGAAAACCTCTCGAACAGTGACGGGCTCTCGCCCTATCATGACGGTCAGTTTTAGCTTTCTCCACTGAGGTGCTCAACCCAGCTCAACCGGGGCACAATCGCAGTGGACACGTAGTAAACTGGTTTTTGAAGGGGCAACTTGTGTCCGTTCGTTTCTTGTTCGACAACGTGCACCGCGCTCACAACTTGATGAGTAGCCGCGATATATAATAGCATTGGTTCGCCTATGTTGGGCACGGCCAGGACCGGGTTTGTTGCCAATATGGGTTTTATTTCTTCGAGTCCAGCCATGGTGGCATCCGTCCAATCGAAGTGTTCGGTGCGTCGGAGGAGGCGATAAAGGGGTAATGCCTTTTCTCCTAAACGGGAGATAAAGCGGCTTAAAGCCGCCATGCATCCCGTCAATTTTTGTATTTGTTTGAGGTCCTTTGGGATATCCAATTGTGACAGAGCTCGGATCTTGGCTGGGTTTGCTTCAATTCCTCTACCGGATACAATGAAGCCCAAGAGCTTTCTGGCTGGTACGCCGAAAACACATTTTTCCGGGTTAAGCTTAATGTCATATGTTTGGATATTATCGAACGTGAGCCTCAAATCGTCTACTAGAGTTTCGACGTGCTTGGTTTTGACGACCACATCGTCTACGTATGCCTCCACTATTTTGTCGATCTGGTTTGCCAGACATGTCTGAATCATGCGCTGATATGTTGCGCTGGCATTTTTTAGCCCAAAGGGCATTGTGTTGAAGCAGAATGGGCCGTATAGGGTGATGAATGTCGTTGCGGCCTGGTCGGGCTCTGCCATCTTAATTTGGTGGTAGCCGGAGTATGCGTCAAGGAAACACAATGAATCGTGTCCTGCGGTAGCGTCGATAATTTGATCGATGCGGGGGAGGGGGAAGGGATCCTTTGGGCAAGCCTTGTTGAGGTTTTTAAAATCGACGCATAGGCGCCAGGATTTGTCCTTCTTTGGTACCATCACCAGGTTTGCTAGCCAGTCCGGATGTTTTATATCTCTGATGAATCCGGCCTCCAATAATTTGGCTACCTCCTCTCCCATGGCATGTCTCTTGGGTTCGGAGAAACGCCGAAGAGCCTGTTTGACTGGCTTGAATCCTTTTATGATGTTTAGGTTGTGCTCGGCCAGCCGGCGTGGGATTCCTGGCATGTCTGGAGGGTGCCAGGCAAAGATGTCCCAATTTTCGCGTAGGAATTCTCGTAGTGCGGCGTCTACATCAGGGTTTAATTGTGCCCCAATGGAGGCCGTTTTTGTAGGGTCCATTGGATGGACTTGGAATTTGACTATTTCGTCCGCTGGTTTAAAGGAGGTGGACTTGGATCTCTTATCGAGTATCACATCGTCCCTATTCACCGTGGAGCGCAGCGTAGTGAGTTCTTAGGCCGCTAGGGCTTCGGATAGTGCCTCCAGGGCCAGTGCGGCTGTCTTATTTTTGGCATGGAGTGCTATGTCCAGGTCACTAGCGAGAGTGATGATTCCGTTGGGCCCGGGCATTTTGAGCTTCATGTACCCGTAATGGGGTATAGCTTGAAAAATTATGAATGCCTCTCGCCCTAATAGAGCGTGATATCCGCTGCTGAACGGGGCCACTTGGAATGTGACCTCCTCGGACCTGTAATTATCCGGCGTGCCGAACACCACATCCAGTGTGATTTTTCCTATACAGCATGCTTCCCGACTGGGGATTATTCCTCTAAAGGTTGTGCTTCTTCGCTCAATGCGGCTCCAGTCTATTTCCATTTTTCGGAGGGTTTCCTCATAAATGAGGTTCAGTCCGCTGCCACCGTCCATGAGTACCTTGGTAAGGCGAAAGCCGTCCACTATTGGACTGAGGACCAATGTGGCTGGTGCTCGGGCTGTTTGGAATTTAGGATCTTCACTGGCATTAAAGGTAATAGCCGTGTCACTCCATGGGTTTATTGTTGCTACTTAGTAGACTTCGGCAAGGCTGCGGAGTGTTCGTTTCCACATATTATTTGATGTGAAAGTCTCGAAGACTGTTAATACCGTATTGGTGTCCTTGGACTGGTGTTCTGGAGTTAGAAGCTCTTCGCCACTTTTGGCCACCTGCCGTAGTATCCAACATGCTCTAAGGCTATGAGTTGGAGTGGCACCCTCTGTACTATGAATTTTGCAGGGTCCATTGAGCCATCCTTCCAGTACAGTTCCATGCCCTATAGAGGGTTTTTGCTTTTTGGTGTTTAACCCAGGTGCCTGGCGGTAATGCACCCTTTTATTTCGGACTGGGGTTGTATTCAGGGCCGGATTGTCCCAAAATTTGATTTCGGTTTTCCAGGCGCTTTCCATCACACAGTACTTTCGCACTATGGACGCCAAGTCCGTGAAGCATGTAATTTCAGGATGACTTACGGCGTTTAGGATTCCCTTGTCTGTGCAATTATTGCAGAAGAATGAAATTGCGTCCTCCTCGCGGGAGTCCTTTATCCTGTTCATAACCAGGAGGAATCTGGCCCAGTAATGGTGTACTATTTCTGTGGGCTCTTGCCGGATTTGGGATAGATCGTGTATGTTTGGGTGGGCGGGTGGAATTAAATTCGGAACCCCGTCCACTTTAAAACTCAGGGGCCAAGTAGTTTCCGAGCTTGGAAGCTTGGGTTCTTAGATGTTGTCCGATGAATCTAGCCCGCTGCCTGACTTTAGGTTCAGGGCTTGAGTAACATCCTCCCCTCCGCGGGAATCCGGCATGGAGGGATCGGGAATCCGGACATAGCTAGTCCTTAAGATAGAAGAAGGGTTGTCGTATTGTTCCTTGACCACAGCAATGTGGTGGGTAACCTGGGGAGAGTTAATCTCTCTTAGATCGGGTTTAGGCCCAATCTGATCGTAGTCTGCAGCGACTCCCAGGGCGGCGATGCGATCCAAGAGCTCGTTTAAGGAAGAGAGCTTCATCGGATCTAACTGCTCGGCAAGTTCCGAGCTAACGTGAAGATAGCTTTCAATGACCCGAGAAGTCATCGTCGGCGCGGCGGCTGGACAGGCGGTCATAAGGAAACCGCCTAGCCGGAGAGTTTGGCTGATAGCGAAAGCTCCTTTAGCAACAGTGTCGTCTTTAAAGACGGGATGAGGCATCCTTCCTGATAGCGACGGCACAGAGGAACTCTCAATGAAAGCACCAATGTCGGTGTCAAAACCGGCGAATCTCGGGTAGGGGGTCCCGAACTGTGCGTCTAGGTGGATGGTAACAGGAGACAAGGGACACGATGTTTTAACCCAGGTTCGGGCCCTCTCGATGGAGGTAAAACCCTACTCCTGCTTGATTGATATTAATGATATGGGTAGTACAAGAGTAGATCTACCACGAGATCAGAGAGGCTAAACCCTAGAAGCTAGCCTATGGTATGATTGTTGTTCGTCCTACAGACTAAAACCCTCCGGTTTATATAGGCACCAAAGAGGGTTAGGGTTACACAGAGTCGGTTACAATGGTAGGAGATCTACATATCCGTATCGCCAAGCTTGCCTTCCACGCCAAGGAAAGTCCCATCCAGACACGGGACGAAGTCTTCAATCTTGTATCTTCATAGTCCAGGAGTCCAGCCAAAGGCTATAGTCCGGCCATCCGGACACCCCCTAATCTAGGACTCCCTCAGTAGCCCCTGAACCAGGCTTCAATGACAACGAGTCCGGCGCGCATATTGTCTTCGGCATTGCAAGGCGGGTTCCTCCTCCGAATACTTCATAGAAGATTTTGAACACAAGGATAGTGTCCGGCTCTGCAAAATAAGTTCCACATACCACCGTAGAGAGAATAATATTTACACAAGTTCAATCTGCTGACTTTTTTTGTGGTGTGACATCACACCACGGCCAAGCCTTTATTCGAATCGTTTTTACTATCCCACCTCAGCGCGTTTAGCAAGGCGGTTCCCTTGGCACGTCTTGTCAAAGCAGAGATCGTGTCCCCTTATTCCGAGATTCTCATCAATACGGGCGTGGGTAACCCAACCGCGCCATTGATTATGGCGCTTGGGAGATAAGCGAGTTTTACCAGGCTGATGGGGACGCATAGTTTTGTCCATCCATATAAGGGGATAAGGATCCACTTTTTTACACACACCTTCTTCCTCCTTTGCTCATCCATTTCCGCGCACTCGAGCTCCAGCGCCCAAGTCCGCACATCTCGCCTCAACCTTCCCCAGCCATGTCCGGAGGGGGAGGCAAGTGGATGGTCTCCTCCGTCACGGAGGGGCACATCAAAAAGCTGCGGAAGGCCGGATACTTGTCCAGCGACATCACGCATCGGCTCCCGACAAGGGGCAGCTCATCCCCACCCCCGGGCCCCATGAGAGGGTGGTGTTCCTCACCCAGTTCCTCTGCGGACTAGGTTTTCCACTTCACCCATTTATCCGGGGGCTCATGTTCTACTATGGCCTGGATTTCCATGATCTGGCCCCGAATTTCATCCTCAACATCTCTGCGTTCATCGTCGTGTGCGAGGCCTTC
The DNA here is from genome assembly GCA_963921465.1 of Triticum timopheevii. Classification (NCBI taxonomy): domain Eukaryota; kingdom Viridiplantae; phylum Streptophyta; class Magnoliopsida; order Poales; family Poaceae; genus Triticum; species Triticum timopheevii. The sequence goes on along the minus strand of OY997274.1, from coordinate 361,334,334 downwards.
CTCTGCATCCAACCCCACTTCGGCTTATGGCTGAAGACCTTCAATGTCAAGCCGAAGGTAGTGGGCGGCCGCCAGGCGGAGTGCGGAGGTGCCATGGTGGGCAGGATGCCCAACGTCCTATGGCTCGAGGGCTCTTTTGTGGAGACCATAAAGGGGTGGCAATCGGGGTGGCTCTACATCACCGAGCCGCATGACCCTAAATGGGCGGCGGTCCCCGAATTCCGATCTGGCTTCCCTACACGGCTCACCTCCTGGAAGGAGACGGGCTTGATGTGGGGTAATTCGAAAGAGCTGACCGGACTTCAATCCTGCGTCCAAAGCCTGGTGAACAAGAAGCTCAAGCTTGTCAACGTAGTCCAGGTCATGCTCATCCGCCGGATCCTCCCGTGCCAACAACGGGCCTTCAGCTTGTGGGAGTTTGATCCGGCACAGCACCAAACCTTGAGCAGGCTCTTCGACACTACGTACGAAGATACCTGGAAGGTGCTGTTCAAGGGCGCCGAGGCTCCCGCATCCGCTACCGAAGATCGCGGATATAGCTCGCAGCGTCAAGCCAGCAAGGTAAGCTACTTTACCCTTTACGGGACTCTTGTTTTCCATAGTTTGACTCTATGCGGGATCTAAACTCCCTTACCTTTGACAGGCCTGGCAAAAGACGTCCGGGCAGGTTAACTGTCCGGCTCCCTTGCCAGAAGACCCAGCAGATACCCGATTGACGGGGCTGCGGGTTCTGGGAACTCACGTGGTGCTAGAGAAGAAGGCCAAGAAGAAGGCCACGGGAACTTGAAGGAGTTCCCGGCGCCAGGTGTTGTCGGACTCATTGTCCGATGACTCCGAGGCGGACTCCTCCCGTGAAGATGAGGATGAGGAAAAAGAGGCCTCTCCCCCAGCGGGGGGAGAGAAGAAAAGGAAGGCCGCCCCAACGGGGGAGGCCGAAGGGTCAAAGAAGGGAAGGACCCTCCCTCCGGACTACTCCACCAACGCCGACGACAGCGAAGAGGAGTGGCCACCAAGGACTAAGCCCCTGGCGACATCGTAAGTGTCCGGATACCAGAATAATTCATGGCGTTTTGTTTGTCGCATAGAATCTCCTAACGCCAAATATAACCCTTCAGCCCGCCCAAGGACGGGCTCGACACTTCAATGAGCGGCTCCCTGGCTTCGTCGGACGTGAATAGCACTTCACTTCCGGCCGTCTCCTCTCCTCGCGCTGCGGATGACACCGAGGTGGGGTCCCAAAAGGGGCCCAGCCAGCAGGAGGAGGTCCCGGAGGTGCCGCAAGGCAACCTCCCAGACTTCGGGCACAAGGGGGATCAAACCCCGAAGGGTTCTGAGTTCGGCCCTGGGCCGGACTCCGCATCGGAACCTTCAGTGGTTCCGGAGTCCGGCGGGCGGTCCCTTTGTAAGAAGGGCGAGACTGCGACACCGGTGACCTCCGTCCAACCAGAGGCACCGGATAATTTGCTGGAGGCGCTTTACGGTGCCTCCATCGACAAGGAGCACCGCACTGTTATGAGTGTGGTGATCCAGAAAGTTCAGTCCGCCAAGAGCGGGCTGACTGAAGCCTGTCCCAGCCTTCTAACAGGCTTTGAGGTATGTAGTTAAGATATGTAAAAATATTACCGCATAGACAGTAGCCCCTGATGCTCAGTTTGGTGTTCGGAAAGAAAAGCCGAACTGAGGATCTAAAAAGATATACGCAGGTGTCTAACATAAGCATGTCAATATGGGAATGCAGGCTGCACTGCTGACCTCTGCCACACTGACTGCGGAGGTCAATGCATTGAAGCAGAGCCTCGAGCGGTCCGAGAACGAGCTCGGCCTTGCCAAGAAGCAGCTCGAGGACAAGGAAGGTAAGTAATACCTTATGGAAGTATATAAAAGATGTGGTTGCAAAAAATAACAGGAATAACGTGAGAATTGCAGGGGCCACGAACAAGGTGGCGACCCTGAAGGAAGCGGTGTCCAAGGTCGAAAGCAATGCGGCCGCGGAATGCACCGAGCGAGAGAAGCAGGAGGCGCGGGTGGCGGAGGTGCGGCAAGAGCTCCTGGCTCTCAAGGAAAAACACGAGAGTTTGGAGTGTGACTCAAAGACTCGAAAGTCCGAGCTCGCGTCGGCTCTTGAGAGCGCCAAAGCCGCTAAGGCTGAAGCCCAAAAAGACCTCCAGGAAATTGAGGCAATAAAGAAGATAGCGGCGGGTAAGGCATTCTTCATGCAAAGCAAGCACGTGAAAGTGAATTACTTGTTACTTACCCGAATCTGGAGCTCTCTAGGAGCATTCGCAGATCTGCCGTGCAGTGTGTCCGACGCTGCTGCATTCTACCTGGCCGAGGAGGGGCGCTCGACGGAGAAGGTGTTCTGGTCTCAGTATGCTGAGGCCGGACACCCGGTGCCCTTGAGCGACCAGCTGAAGCAGCTGGTCGAGCTCCATAAGGTGGCTGAACAGGCCATGAAGGGCCTCATAGTTTGGCTGTGGCCTAAAGAAGCCATGCCTGGGAGCTACTTCGGGCTGGTGAGGCGGCTGGTGGACGCCTGTCCATGGATTGAAGTCGTCAAGCGCTCCGTCTGTATCGAAGGTGCCCGTAGGGCCCTTGCCCGTGCTAAAGTGCACTGGGGCAAGATGGACGCTGAGAAGCTTGTGACGGACGCTCCACCGCCGGGCAGGGAGTATCGCACGCCCGAGATGTATTATGCGGGCGTCCTGAAGGGTGCCCGCCTTGTAGCGGGCGAATGCTCCAAAGATGTAATTTTTGAGTAAACTCGCATTTGTTATCCTGTACGCTTGAAAACTTGTTCATATGTGCTAAGCAACGCTTGTGAATTTAAAATATTACCTTCTGTGCGGCCATTTATTAAATTTGAGAGATGGCGAGTCGTCGACTTTTGCCCCCATGCCACAAGTGCTGGGGTCTTCGGGATAAACTTGAGCGCTCTTTTTCCCATTCTTGGGTCTTCGAGGGAGGCGCTCAACGCAAAGAACAAGGCAACCGGACTATAATGCTTGAACACTCTCACTTAGCCATAGAATTCTATAATTTTAAATTTCAGCGAAGCCCCTAGTATTCGGAAGACCGAATTCGGGGCGCTATCCACGCCTGGGTCGGACAAAGCCGACTCCTCGCTCTAAGCGGCATAAGTCTTTAGGGACTCGAAAACCTCTCGAACAGCGACTGGCTCTCGCCCTATCATGACAGTCAGTTTTAGATTTCTCCACTGAGGTGCTCAACCTAGCTCAATCGGGGCACAATCGCAGTGGTTCTCCCAGCGCTACCTTAGCCGATATAACGGAACGTAAGGTACCAAAACATGGGAGCCGGGCAAACCCAACTATTGACCCAAGACATGATTCGGAGCCGATGCATATAATGCTATAAGTTAGGGGTGCCGCACTTGTGAAAGTGTTCGGACTTATCACACCATATTTTGGGGTACTTAAGCCCCTGGTGTATTTGGCCGTACCAAAGCGTACGGATGGAACATGTCATAAGTGAACATGTATAGAGAGAGAAAAAAAGAATGCAATAATAGGCAAAGGCTATTCATTGTTTATGCAAAAAAGCTGCGGTAAAAGCAGAACGATACAAATAGTGCGATAAGCAAGGGACGGGACTATTTGACATGTCTCCCTCCAGGAGCGAGCTGCGGGACGATATGTAAAACAAGTATACTGCTCGTTATAGAGACCACCTCGACACTCGACGTAGCTTTCTGCTTCCCTGGTTGTTGCATCGTGTGTTCGGCGATTCTACTGCTGGACAGGGCTTCTTGAGAAAGGAGTCCTGAAAGTAAGAAAAAAAAGAAGAATGACACAATTGGGAGCCCCTGGTGCGGTTGAGCCGCATTCTGGGCCTGCCTTGGTCGTGCACCTCCCCCTATGCCCATGGTATTTCCAGATTAGAATTATGTACGCGTAGTGCTGGTTTCGCAATTTCGCGAGGGCTGGGGTTGGGGCCGCATTGCTACGCATGCTCGGAACTTGCCAGGCGGTCTTGTTGTTGGTTACTCCGGGCGTGCTTGACGGTGTCCGGACGTTTAATAGACGGACTCGAGAGTTGCTTTAAGAGGCTGCTTTGTACTTCTGCCATGAGGGCCGCCGTATGCTCCTCCGTTCGAAGAGAGCGTTCGGTGTTTCCGTTGACCGTAATGACTCCTTGAGGGCCTGGCATTTTGAGCTTGAGGTATGCGTAGTGCGGCACTGCATTGAACTTTGCAAATGCAGTTCGTCCGAGCAGTGCGTGATAGCTGCTGCGGAACGGGACTATGTCGAAGATTAATTCCTCGCTTCGGAAGTTATCCGGTGATCCGAAGACCACTTCAAGTGTAACTAAGCCTGTACAGTTGGCCTCTACGCCTGGTATGACACCTTTGAAGGTCGTCTTTGTGGGTTTAATCCTTGAGGGGTCTATGCCCATCTTGCGCACTGTATCCTCATAAAGCAGGTTCAGGCTGCTGCCGTCGTCCATCAGGACTCTAGTGAGATGAAATCCGTCAACGATTGGGTCTAGAACCAATGCGGAGAATCCACCATGGCGGATGCTAGTGGGGTGGTCCCTTCAATCAAAAGTGATCGGGCAGGAGGACCACAGACTGAACTTTGGGGCGACTGGCTCCATCGCATATACGTCCCTTAGTGCACGCTTCCGCTCCCTTTTGGGTATGTGGGTTGCGTATATCATGTTCACCGTCCGCACTTGTGGGGGAAAGCCCTTCTGTCCTCTATTGTTCGGTGGCCGGGGCTCCTCCTCGTCATCACTATGCAGCCCTGTCGGCGTTCTGGGAACGGGGGTCCCCAGACTTGCCTGCTTGCAGCCTGCGGCGTGGCTCAAAGGAGGCCCAGCACAACCCATCTTCATCAACACGAGCTCAAGACCCTCGCGAGGGGCCAAGCCTCGCGGGGAGGACGACAAGGAGCTTCCTCAGGCACGGCCTCGTCAGGCTGGCTCACGAGGAGGTGGGGAGTTCAAGGCAGGGTACCTCGCGAGGTGCCCATGACGCAAGCCATGAGTCGGGCGCCAGCCCGCGCAGTGTCCTCCTTTCCTCTTTGGTGCAAAGGGAGCAAGCGCAGGCGGGAGCATCAAGCAAAGGCATCCATTTCGGTGCAACAAGACCAAGACCAGCCCAACGGCAGGGGAGAAGTCATTGTGGAGCCCAAGTAGGCGTCACCACCAGAGCCTTTGACAGGCGAGGACCAACTTTAGTCAGGATAAGTGTACCCGTTGTTCCCCTTCAAAATGGCCAATTGTTGGCGCCCTTCCCGCTCAATATTTGGGAAGAGGCCCAGGGCCTTTGCCTATAAATAGGACTAGCCACCCCCAGGGTAGGGCAATCAGACCGGACCTAGCAATTGGGATCCTCACCAAGAAACCAGTAGATAGAGCGATTGAACTCCTCCTAGCAGTTCGTCGCACCAGCCAAGAACAGACCCTCGCGAGGCTGTTCTTCCTTGTATTGTTCATCATCAGCCCAAGAGGCAATCCACCACACCACACACTGGAGTAGGGTATTACACCACAATGGTGGCCTGAACCAGTATAAATCTTGTGTCTCTTATGTTGTTCTGTTTGGTAGTTTAGATCCTAGCGATTCGGCGAGGAACAGGCAGGCAGAGGGTTGAATCTCCGCGCGCACCCCAGAGTTCGAACCTCAAGGGTCTACCGGAACCCGAAATCCGACATTTGGCGCGCCAGGTAGGGGTGCGCCGGAATTTGCCTTCCGTCGTCTTGTTCTTCTCCGACCACCGCATCCATGTCTGACGCTCGTCGGGCTCGCGCCGAGCGCCGAGCCGCCCTCGCTTCCCACGTCGCCCAGACGGCTCCCGTCGGCGGGCGCCCTCGTCGTTCCTCGTCACCTGCTGTCAACGCCGCCACTGGCCCGGCGGGGAACGAACAGCAAGCGTCGTCCCAGCATCCATCCATGAGGCGGGACGGCCGCACTGCCACACCCTCGCTCACCCCCGCTGGTTCTTCGTCACGCGCGCCCCGCGCGGCCATGGAGGCCCGAGCTGCGCTCATCGCGACAAACGAGCTCCTGCGCTACCGCCCCATCGACGACGTCTATGAAGAGTGGCTCGACCGAGTCACCAAACTCGTCCGCGCCGCCGGGGGCACCCCCGCGCCGTCCTTCTCGCTACACCGCGCCCCGCCCTGTGTGGGCAATGAAGCTCCTGGGGCGCCTCAGCCGCCTCCACCTCAAGAAGGCGCCCTGGCCCCAAGGCGCACGGCCCCTAGGCGGAACCCGCTCTGTCAGGCGCCAGCGCGGCAAGAGCAGAGTTGCTAAGAAGTCCCTCGCCCTCGAGAAGCTGCCCGAGCGCTCCCTGCTCCAGCACGTCAAGACCCTGCGCTGCCTCCAGCCGCGGCGCATGGGGACCCGCAGGACCAGGCTCTTCGCTGCCCCAGGCCTCCTGTGGCCACAGCAGGCTGCCGCACCTTCACCTCCGAGCTGCACAACGTCGCGTGGCCCAGCAAGTTCAAGCCAGACCTGCCTCCTCGCTACGACGGCATGGTTGACCCTGCAGAGTTCCTCCAGCTCTACGAGTTGGGCATCGAGGCTGCCAACGGAGACGAAAAAGTCATGGCAAACTGGTTTCCCATGGTGCTCAAGGACGGAGCCCGCACCTGGCTCCTGAATCTGGCCCCAGGCACGATCTCCTCCTGGGACGAGATGCGCACCCGCTTCATCGCCAATTTCCAGGGTAACCGCGACCGGCCACCCGCCATGAGCGACATGCGCCGCATCAAGCAGCAACCAGGGGAAACCCTGCAGAAGTACATCCAGCGCTTCAACAACGCGCGCCTCAAGATCCCTAGGGTGACGGAGGAGGCCATCATCTCAGCCTTTTCCGACGGTGTGCGCGATGTCAAGATGAAGGAGGAGCTGGCGATGCATGAAGACCTGTGCACCTCCTTGGAGCTGTTCAACTTGGCGACCAAGTGCGCCAGGGCTGAGGAGGGACGCCTCTCCCTCCTCGAGCTGCCTGCCGCGGACCCAGAAGAGAAGAAGCCCAAGACCAAGGACGTGAAGCGCAAGGGGGCTGCCGTACTCGCGGCAGAGCCAGACACCAAGCGGGGCAGAGATCAGCCCGAATCCTCCAAGGGCAGTCGGTACTGCGTGTACCACGACCTCCACACCCACAACACCAATGAATGCCAAGAGCTTCGGGCCGTGCTTGAAGGAAGGGTCGGCAGACGTCCCGACCGCAGCGACCGGGGCTATGGCCGAGGAGGAGGAAGGAACGCAGGACGTTGGGAAGACTGCGGCCCGCGCCAAGCGTGACGCGACCAACCTCGCGAGGATCGCTGGCAGGACCTGCCTCGCGAGGGAGGCTGGAGGGATCAGCCTCGCGTGGATCGCCCGCAAGGGAACGCGGGCCTCCCTCCGCTACCGCCGCAGCCAAGGAGAAATGAAGACCGTCATCAGGACGAGGGGGGCTGGGGGCTTCCAGGAACTGCGTGCAATCGCCTGCATCCTGGGCGGAGCTCAAGCCCCAGCCTCTCAACGCATCTTCAAGCAGTTCGCCCGCGAAGTGAATGCGGTCCTCCCCAAGCTCGAGGCCACGCACCCTCTCAGGTGGTCGGCATGCGTCATCACGTTCAGCTCAGCGGGATTAGCTCAAGTGCGCAACCACGGCCGGAGTCCTCCTGATGCTTTGTTCCCCAATCATCAGCAATGTGCTAGTCACCAGGACCCTCATCGACAGCGGAGCAGGGCTCAACGTCCTGTCCGTGGAAACGTTCAACAATCTTCAAGTGCCCTACAGTCAGCTTCAGCCAACCAAGCCCTTCTCCGGAGTCACCGACGGCTCCACGGTCCCGATTGGGCAGGTCCGCCTTCCTGTCACCTTCGGGGCACGTGACAACTACCGCACCGAGCTCATCGACTTCGACGTCGCCCACATTCGCCTGCCATACAACGCCATCCTCGGGTACCCGGTGCTGGCCAAGTTCATGGCCGTAACCCACCACGGCTACAACGTCCTCAAGATGCCAGGAAGTGGCGGGGTCATCACGGTGCCCTGCGAAGAGAGAGACACAGTGTGCTCCCTGGAGCGAGCCTTTCAGGCCGCATCACTGGAAGACCCGGACCATGGAAGTAGGAGGCTTCCCGAGGCCGCCCCCAAGAAGAAGAAGACATCGACCGGCCCGGTCCCTCAGGAGGCAAGCCCCTCAGGGCCCGCGCTTGCTCAGGGGGAACCTCCTTCCATCGCATAGGGAAGCGTGCCCGGCGCCCTCCTCAGGCAGGGCTCGGGGGCTCTCCCCTAGAGGGCCGCCGACCTCGCCAAGGTCACGAGGGAGGCGCTTGGGCACCACGTGGAGGCGTGTTTCAAAGCATGTTTCCCTCAAGAGGGAGCAAGGCAAGGAGGGCCGAACCCTCAGGAGTTCGTCAGCAAGGCCATTCAGGAGCTGCAGGAGTCAAGGGTCATGAGAGGCAGCCGCCGCTTACCCGCTGTGGCCCCCCATCCAGGCGAGGATGGTGGGTTGCGCGTCTGCATTGACATACCGGGGCTCAACCGAGCCGCGTCTCAGGAGCGCCTCTGGCCCTCGCAAGTGGGACGCTGCGAGGGTCCGCCCCACAGTTACGTCTGCATGCCTTATGGCTTGCCGAACGCTGCTGCTGCGCACTAGCGCCTCATGAGAGCCATCCTGGAGGCTCAGGAGGTCAGGCGTTCCGCAGCCCTGGCGGAGATGGAGATGGCCCGTGAGGAGCCGCCAGCGCCTCCGGAGCCTCCTGAGGCCCCTGGGCCTGGGGGCTCGTGAGGATCGGCTCCCGCAGCCCGCCGAGTCTGCTACAGCAACACCCCTTCGTCCCCAACATCATCAGGTGACATCTTTCAAGTTTCATTTCCGGCTAGGAGCGCCCTCAGGGCCGCATTATTCCCAGGCCGCATGGGTCCATCCCTGCGACATGTATCCCTTTCGTTTCATGTTCTTAGCTTACCTCGTTGGGGGCGCCCCTCGGGCTGCATCATCCCCAAGTCGCTCGGGCCTAACCCAGCGACGTGTTCCCTTCTTGCGTTTATCTTAGGGCTATGCTTTCGACCCACCATGCTTGTTATTTGGTGCCTTTTCCTCCTGGGTGTCGGAATCTTGGGCGTTAAAGGGGGGTGCCTGAGCATCACGACTCAGGGCTCCTACCGGCTCTCCAGCCCTCACCCTCTGGTCTTGTCCATGGCATCGCGACCTGGCATGCCAGCAACGGCTGAGACCAGCTCAAGAGCCGGGACCCGAGGACGTAGAGTTTTGACATCTAACCCAGCTTGCGCGTTAAAGGGGGGGTGCCTGAGCATCGCGACTCAGGGCTCCTACCGGCTCTCCAGCCCTCACCCTCTGGTCTTGTCCATGGCATCGCGACCTGGCATGCCAGCGACGGCTGAGACCAGCTCGAGAGCTGGGACCCGAGGACGTAGAGCACCGGCATCTGGCCAAATTTGCAGGAACACACTCCAAGATAAGGCCCAGAGCCTTCCGTGCCTCGTCGCCTCTCTAAAGCAACTAACGGCTGACTGTCGATTGCCACGACGAACACTTATTCCTTTTGTGATGAGCCTGCAGGGCCCCTCCAAGGAGCATCGCCAGACGGGGCCCTCATGGTGCCTTCTTCGCTCTCGTCCGTGCAAACCGCTTGCACGTTAAAGGGGGGGCGCCTGGGCATCGCGACTCAGGGCTCCTACCGGCTCTCCAGCCCTCACCCTCTGGCCTTGCCCATGGCATCGCGACCTGGCAAGCCAGCGATGGCTGAGACCAGCTCGAGAGCCAGGACTCGAGGACGTAGAGCAGAAAGGGGAGCAAAGGTGAGGGGGAAAGAGCACGCGAGGACCTCGCCAAGAAACCACTCATAGGCCAAGGCACGGATCTAGCGCCGCACCAGGAAGCGTTTTCTGACCCTCGAGATAAGTCACTCTCTGGAAACACTGGTTATCACAGCACCGTCCCCGCACCAAGTGCAATCCCGTGTTAGCGACGTCACTCTCCTTTCTCACCGAACGACGGCTACTTGAGCGCTAAGGGGTACCTCCTGAGCATCGCGACTCAGGGGATCTTACTGGACCTCGGGCCGCTCACCTCCTGGCCTTGACCACGGCATCGCGACCTGGCATACCAGCGACGGCTGAAGCCGCCTTGGGACTGGGACCTGTCGGCGCAGAGCATCAAGCCCTCACGAGGTCCGAAAGGAGGGAACCAAGCTAAAACGGAATAAGCATCTCACACTGCTTCGCAATAAGGATCACATTGACAAACGGAGCTACAAACATCTTACAAGCCCCCGTGGGGTATATTCTTGGCCCCCCGCAGGAACAAAAGACGCGAATCCTAAGGAGTCCTAACTACAGGGGCCATCGCGGCAGACGCCATCATCAACAGTGGGCCGCCCAGCACCGGCGCCAACCCCATCCAGATCAGGGGTGGCGGCAGCCTGACGAGCCCGCCCTGCTCCGGGAGCGGCGTAGGCTCGGGGGCTCGTAGCTATCGTCGCTCGTCTCTGGAGTCGCGAAGAGCTCGGCGGAGTCACTGGATCCTCTGGCGCCCCCATCGCCTGAGGAGCAGCCAAGGGAGCGGTTGGCCGGCCTCTGTCTCGCCGCAGTAGGGTCCCGACCGCCTCTCCCGGGGCAGCAATCCAGCCGGCGACCCTCCGCATCGAAGACCTTGAAGGACATCACCGAAGCACCGTCGTATTCCAGATGGATCGCGAGGGCGCCCCTTGTCCTGCAGACCCGGGCGATCTCGCCCCAGCCTCGAGTCATGAAAACCTCGCCCGGGGCAACGACCGCGACCTCTGCCCCGGTCGCGAGGGTGTTGCAGCCGGCATGCTGCAGCCAAAGCCCCAGGGATTCCCCCTGCCGGACGACGGAGGCGAAAAAAGGGGGGAGACGAATCCAAGACTTAGGAGGCGTGGCGGCACGAAGCACGAACTCTCGGCAGGAGCCCTCAGCATGGACTCCAGGAGGGAAGACGCACACCTTCGTGACCCGCCGGCGCCGACGGCGGCGCCGCCCGTGGCGTTCGACGTCGGCTCCTTCAGAGCCATCGATATGCGTGTACAAGGGAAGTGGGAACCCTGGTGGTGGCCGCTCACACCAGGGTCTTAACGCATCCTAGCGAGTGCCCTCGCCCCGATGCCAGAGAGCAAGCCGCTTCTTCGGGGGAAGCGGGTCAGGATCCTCTTGGGGAGCTTTTCCCTTCTCTTTCGCGGAGAACCGGCGGATCGGAGCCATTGCAGCAAGACAGAGCAAGACCCAGGAGGGAGGAGAAGCAGAGGGAGTAGACTGGAAGGGCGCGCGCCGTTCCGTACTTATAGCCGGCGAAGGCCAACCGTCGCCTCCACGATCGCAGGTAATCATGACCCGCTTTGCATGCAGGGACTTGTCGAATCCGTGCGGTTACCAAGGCATCATGGGGAAGCAGAGGCGCCCACGTCCAATCAACCGCCACGCGGCACCCAAGGCCGCAGGCTGTTAGGGCCCGCGATGCTTCGCACTTGCCCTTTCGCCTCTCTGCTCAGCCAAGTTCGGGCGCGCCGTGGGCCCGGGGGATACAGTCGGCGTTCTGGGAACGGGGGTCCCCAGACTTGCCTGCCTGTGGCCTGCGACGTGGCTCAAAGGAGGCCCAGCACATTCCATCTTCATCAACATGAGCTCAAGACCCTCGCGAGGGGCCAAGCCTCGTGGGGCGGACGACAAGGAGCTTCCTCAGGCACGGCCTCGTCAGGCTTGCTCACGAGGAGGCGGAGAGTTCAAGGCAGGGTACCTCGCGAGGTGCCCATGACGCAAGCCATGACGACCAAGGGCGCCAGTCGGGCACCAGCCCGCGCAGTGTCCTCCTTTCCTCTTTGGTGCAAAGGGAGCAAGCGCAGGCGGGAGCATCAAGCAAAGGCATCCATTTCGGTGCAACGAGACCAAGACCAGCCCAACGGCAGGGGAGAAGTCATTGTGGAGCCCAAGCAGGCGTCACCACCAGAGCCTTTGACAGGCGAGGACCAACTTTAGTCAGGATAAGTGTGCCCGCTGTTCCCCTTCAAAATGGCCAATTGTTGGCGCCCTTCCCGCTCAATATTTGGGAAGAGGCCCACGGCCTTTGCCTATAAATAGGACTAGCCACCCCCAGTGTAGGGCAATCAGACCGGACCTGGCAATTGGGATCCTCACCAAGAAACCAGTAGATAGAGCGATTGAACTCCTCCTAGCAGTTCGTCGCACCAGCCAAGAACAGACCCTCGCGAGGTTGTTCTTCCTTGTATTGTTCATCATCAGCCCAAGAGGCAATCCACCACACCACACACTGGAGTAGGGTATTACACCACAATGGTGGCCTGAACCAGTATAAATCTTGTGTCTCTTATGTTGTTATGTTTGGTAGTTTAGATCCTAGCGATTCAGCGAGGAACAGGCAGGCAGAGGGTTGAATCTCCGTGCGCACCCCAGAGTTCGAACCTCAAGGGTCTGCCGGAACCCGAAATCCGACAAGCCCCTTGTCATTGTTTTCGGTAGTTAGCTTGCCTGCCTGGTTGAACACCCAACAATCCTTGTTGGTGTGATTGGTTGGCTTTTCGGGGGTGCCGTGTATCTGGCACGAACGATCGAGTATTCGGTCCAAATTGGACGGGCCCGGAGTATTTCTTTTGAATGGCTTTTTCCGCTGACCGGGTTTAGAGCCTCTGAATCCAGCATCGACTGTCGTATCTTCAACATTATCACCATTAATGGGACGCTTGTGCTTGTTGCGATGCAACCTGCCGTTGTTGTCCTTGGTATCCGAATTACCAGGGCTCTTGGTCATATTGTTACTACGAGCTAGCCAGCTGTCCTCTCCTGCGCAGAAGCGGGTCATGAGTGTTGTGAGGGCTGCCATGGATTTCGGCTTTTCCTGTCCTAGGTGCCGGGCAAGCCACTCGTCGCGGATGTAATGTTTGAAGGTTGCAAGGGCCTCTGCATCCGGACAGTCGATGATTTGATTTTTCTTGGTTAGGAACCGTGTCCAGAATTGTCTGGCTGATTCTTCTCGTTGCTGAATTATATGGCTTAGGTCATCAGCGTCTGGGCACATAGGTGCCCTGGAAGTTGTCGAGGAATGCGGCTTCCAAGTCTTCCCAACAACCAATTGACTCTGGTGGCAAGCTGTTAAGCCAATGTCGAGCTGGTCCTTTAAGCTTGAGTGGGAGGTATTTGATGGCGTGTAGATCGTCACCTCGGGCCATGTGGATATGAAGGATATAGTCCTCGATCCAGACCGCAGGATCTGTTGTGCCATCGTATGATTCAATATTCACGGGTTTGAAACCCTCAGGGATTTGATGATCCATCACTTCATCTGTGAAGCATAGTGGGTGTGAGGCACCTCTGTATTGGGCTATCGACGCAGCTCAAAATGAGCTTTGTCTACTATGTTCGGCCCGGCCGGAGTTGCCATATCCAGCGTGACGGTTATCATCACGTATTGTGGGGCGCCCACGCGATCCGTAGATCGATCTTGTTTGCCTTGCCTTGTTCTCCAATATATCCCACAGGTCTGGCGCATTTCCCCATGCCTTGGTACTTTTTGAGCGACGCTGGGGTGCGGCTTGAGTGGAGGGCCGAGAGGCCTCTTTGTTGCGGCCGCGAGGTGGCCGGTCGGCCGCATCATGCGCTGGTGATGTAGGTTTGGGTGCTTCCTCCTCTAATCGGGGTAGCAGCCTGCGTTTTGGGTAGCTCTTGGAGGGGCGTTCGAGTTCATACTCTTCGGCCGCGAGGACTTCGGTCCATCTATCAGCTAGCAAGTCTTGGTCAGCTCTAAGCTGTTGCTGCTTTTTCTTTAGGCTACTTGCCGTGGCCATAAGCCTGTGTTTGAAACGCTCCTGTTTGACGGGATCCTCAGGCACGACAAATTCGTCGTCGTCGAGGCTTGCCTCGTCTTCGGAGGAAGGCATGTAATTATCGTCCTCTACCTCTCAGTCTGCCGCTCTCTCACGAGGGTTGGCTTCTCCATCCTCCTGCGCTGAATCCTGCTGGAGGGGGTTGTCTTCGGCACTGTCCGGGGTGTTATTGTCTCCGGTGCCGGAATCGCCATTTTTACTATGGTGGGATTTAGAGCGGCGCCGCTGACGCCGGCGCTTAGGCTGTTTCTTGGAGGGGTCATCCTCCATTGTTCCATCGCCATTCCCATCTTTTGGATATCCACCATGTATATGTCGTATGACGAGGTGGCCTTCCAGTGCCCTGTAGGCGTTGGTTCTTGGTCGTCTCCTGCATCGTCGTCCATACCGTCAATGCCTTCAGAGTCAAAGTCGAGCATGTCGGTTAGATCATCGACAGTGGCTACGAAGTGGGTGGTGGGTGGGCTTTGAATTTCTTCGTCGTCCGCATCCCAACCTTCCTGACCATAGTCCGGCCAGGGTTCTCCCGATAAAGAGAGAGACTTTAGTGAATTCAGGATGTCGCCAAAGGGCGAGTGCTGAAAGATGTCCGCGGCGGTGAATTCCATGACCGGCGCCCAATCGGATCCGATTGGCAGGGGCGCGGAAGGTTCGGAGTCCGGATAGGAGTCCGGCACCTTGGAGTTACGAGCCTCGCAAAGGACAGGGTTGGTGTTCGGCTCAATCGACATAGAGATAGCAGCCCCGGAGGTGGTGTCCAGCCACCCGTCCTCGATCGGCGCAGTCAGCTCCGAGCCAAGGGTCGGAGCGGACATTAGTGCGGCCTCCAGAGCATTGTTCGGCGGCAGAGCTAGATCATGCCCATCGGTGCTTTTGTTTTAACCTTAACTCCATATATGGGGGTCCAGGATCTCGGGTATATATCTTAATACATACCGAAGGTAAAACCCTACTCCTGCTTGATTGACATTAATGATATGGGTAGTACAAGTGTAGATCTACCACGAGATCAGAGAGGCTAAACCCTAGAAGCTAGCCTATGGTATGATTGTTGTTCGTCCTACGGACTAAATCCTCCGGTTTATATAGGCACCGAAGAGGGTTAGGGTTACACAGAGTCGGTTACAATGGTAGGAGATCTACATATCCGTATCGCCAAGCTTGCCTTCCACGCCAAGGAAAGTCCCATCCGGACATGGGACGAAGTCTTCAATCTTGTATCTTCATAGTCCAGGAGTACGGCCAAAGGCTATAGTCCGGCCATCCGGACACCCCCTAATCCAGGACTCCCTCAGCAGCCCCTGAACCAGTCTTCAATGACGACGAGTGCGACGCGCATATTGTATTCGACATTTCAAGGCAGGTTCCTCCTCCGAATACTTCATAGAAGATTTTGAACACAAGGATAGTGTCCGGCTCTGCAAAATAAGTTCCACATACCACCATAGAGAGAATAATATTTACACAAGTTCAATATGCTGACGTTTTTCGTGGCGTGACATCACACCACGGCCAAGCCTTTATTCGAATCATTTTTACTATCCCACCTCAGCACGTTTAGCGAGGTGGTTCCCTTGGCACGTCTTGTCAAAGCAGAGATCGTGTCCCCTTATTCCGGGATTCTCATCAATACGGGCGTGGGTAACCCAACCGCGCCATTGATTACGGCGCTTGGGAGATAAGCGAGATTTACCAGGCTGGTGGGGACGCATAGTTTTGTCCGTCCATATAAGGGGATAAGGATCCACTTTTTTACGCATGCCTTCTTCCTCCTTTGCTCATCCATTTCTGCGCACTCGAGCTCCAACGCCCAAGTCCACACATCTCGCCTCAACCTTCCCCAGCCATGTCCAGAGGGGGAGGCAAGTGGATGGTCTCCTCCCTCAGTCATGGTTTCCTCACCATGGACATTGGATGTCATTGATAACGGGATCACATCATTAGGAGAATGATGTGATGGACAAGACCCAATCCTAAGCATAGCACAAGACCGTGTAGTTCGTTTGCTAAAGCTTTTCTAATGTTAAGTATCATTTCCTTAGACCATGAGATTGTGTAACTCCCGGATACCGTAGGAATGCTTTGGGTGTGCCAAACGTCACAACGTAACTGGGTGGCTATAAAGGTGCACTACGGGTATCTCCGAAAGTGTCTGTTGGGTTGGCACGAATCGAGACTGGGATTTGTCACTCCGTGTGACGGAGAGGTATCTCTGGGCCCACTCGATAGGACATCATCATAATGTGCACAATGTGATCAAGGAGTTGATCACGGGATGATGTGTTATGGAACGAGTAAAGAGACTTGCCGTAACGAGATTGAACAAGGTATCGGTATACCGACGGTCGAATCTCGGGCAAGTACTATACCGGTAGACAAAGGGAATTGTATACGGGATTGATTGAATCCTTGACATCGTGGTTCATCCGATGAGATCATCGTGGAACATGTGGGAGCCAACATGGGTATCCAGATCCCGCTGTTGGTTATTGGCCGGAGAGTTGTCTCGGTCATGTCTGCATAGTTCCCGAACCCGTAGGGTCTACACACTTAAGGTTCGATGACTCTAGGGTTATAGGGAATAGATATACATGGTTACCGAATGTTGTTCGGAGTCCCGGATGAGATCCCGGACGTCACGAGGAGTTCCGGAATGGTCCGGAGGTAAAGATTTATATATGGGAAGTCCTGTTTTGGTCACCAGAAAAGTTTTGGGTGCTGTCGGTAACGTACCGGGACCACCGGGAGCGTCCCGGGGGTCCACCAGGTGGGGCCACCGGACCCAGAGGGCTGCATGGGCCAAGTGTGGGAGGGGACCAGCCCCAGGTTGGCTGGTGCGCCCCCCCCCACAAGGGCCCAAGGCAAAGAGAGAAGGGAAAAAAGGGGAAACCCTAGGCTCAGATGGGCCTAAGGCCCACCTAGTGGTGCGCCCCCCCTTTCTCCCCCTTGGCCGCCCCCTAGATGATATCTAGGGCTGGCCGCCACCCCTAGGGGTGGAAACCTAGGTGGGGGCACAACCCCTCCCTTCCCCCTATATATAGTGGGGGTTTGGGGCTGCCATACACATGAGAACATCTCCCTCTTGGCGCAGCCCTACCCCTCTCCCTCCCCGTCTCTTGCGGTGCTTGGCGAAGCCCTGCTAGAGTGCCATGCTCCTCCACTACCACCACCCCGTTGTGCTGCTGCTGGACGGAGTCTTCCCCAACCTCTTTGTTGGTGTCAAAACCGGCGGATCTCGGGTAGGGGGTCCCGGACTGTGCGTCTAGGCGGATGGTAACAGGAGACAAGGGACACGATGTTTTTACCCAGGTTCGGGCCCTCTCGATGGAGGTAAAACCCTACTCCTGCTTGATTGATATTGATGATATGGGTAGTACAAGAGTAGATCTACCACGAGATCAGAGAAGCTAAACCCTAGAAGCAAGCCTATGGTATGATTATTGTTCGTCCTATGGCCTAAAACCCTCCGGTTTATATAGGCACCGAAGAGGGTTGGGGTTACACAGAGTCGGTTACAATGGTAGGAGATCTACGTATCCGTATCGCCAAGCTTGCGTTCCACGCCAAGGAAAGTCCCATCCGGACACGGGACGAAGTCTTCAATCTTGTATCTTCATAGTCCAGGAGTCCGGCCGAAGATGATAGTTCGGCTATCCGGACACCCCCTAGTCCGGGACTCCCTCAGTAGCCCCTGAACCAGGCTTCAATGACGACGAGTCCGGCGCGCATATTGTCTTCGGCATTGCAAGGCGGGTTCCTCCTCCAAATACTTTATAGAAGATTTTGAACACAAGGATAGTGTCCGGCTCTGCAAAATAAGTTCCACATACCACCGTAGAGAGAATAATATTTACACAAATTTAATCTGCTGACGTATTCCGTGGTGTGACATCACACCACGGCCAAGCCTTTATTCGAATCGTTTTTACTGGTCCACCTCAGTGCGTTTAGCGAGGCGGTTTCCTTGGCATGTCTTGTCAAAGCAGAGATCGTGTCCCCTTATTCCGGGATTCTCATTAATACGGGCGTGGGTAACCCAACCACGCCCGTTGGCACGTCTCCTCTATCGAAGGCGAGCCCCGAACGGTCACGGGGAAGGCTCTTGGTATTCAACCTCTTTATAAAGAGACCAAGGCTCCACTCCTTTATTTCAATCCCAATCGAATCCACCCCTCGCCTCGAGTTCCAACACCCAAAGCTCCAGATACAGGCGCTTCGGACCTTCGATGATGTCCGGCTCCGACCTGCAAGGCCGGTGGATGCCTTCCTCCGTTACGGAAGAAGACGTGCTAAAGCTAAGAGATGCCAGGTATCTAACCGGAGAAATTTTGCATAGGCTGCCTGCCCAAGGGCAGGTTATTCCCACTCCCAAGCCTGGTGAAAGCGTGGTGTTCGCGTCTCACTTCCTTCGGGGGCTAAGCTTCCTGACGAACCCCTTCGTGAGGGAGCTCATGTTTTACTATGGGTTGGAATTTCACGACTTGGATCCGGAGTCCATCCTCCACATCTCATCGTTCATTGTCGTGTGCGAAGCCTTCCTCCATATTACACCTCACTTCGGATTGTGGCTCAAGACATTCAAAGTGGAGCCGAAGATGATCAAGGGGCAACAAGCAGAGTGCGGAGGGGCTGTTATAAGCAAGAATGCTGATGCTCCGTGGCCCGAGGGCTCTTTTCAAGAGGAGCACAACTTATGGCAACAAGAGTGGTTTTATATCACAGCTCCCACGGGCACCAAATAGGTGGCGCCACCTGCCTTTCGCTCGGGTCCTCCACCGCGGCTGGCGTCATGGGTCAATAAAGGACTTGACTGGGGGCCGTCCAAGGACGTGCCCTTGTTGCAGGGCCGCATTCAAGACCTCCTAGAGAGAGAGATCACTCTGGTCGTGGTAGCGTAGGTCATGTTGATTCGTCGCATCCTGCCCTGCAGACGTCGCCCCCTCCGCCTGTGGGAATTTAACCCGGAGGGACCACGAGCTCTCCAACATTTTATGGGCGCGACGCCCGTGGAGATGTACAAGCTTTTCTTCGGATCACAAGAGATGTGTCCGGAGTTGACCGAGGACGCAGGTCTGAGCTGCAATCGCCCGGATACTCAAGTAAGTAGCCCTGTATCCGGACGCGTTATCCCATATTTATCACAAACTTGCCCTTTAAAAGAGATATCCCTTGAACAGGAGTGGATAGCGAAAGCAAAGTTAATCAGGTGTCTGGCCCCCCTCCTTGAGACCACGCCGGATCCCGTGTTAACCAGGATGCTGGAGGTTGCGCCTTCGGAAGAAGGTGAAGGGAGGAACAAGGAAGCTACCGCCTCCACGAAGGAGGCTGCCAGGAAAGGAGGGATCGAGAATCCCTCCATCCAAGGGAAGAAGAGGACCGCCTCTGAAGACCCGGAGACCATGGTCTCAAAGCGGGGGAAGAAATCTTCGTCAGAGGGTCCTGCGCCGAGAGATGCCTCGGCCGCACTATGCCCCCAAGGGGATCAGCCCTCCAACGAGCCGTAAGTAAAAAGGGGAGTTTTTATTAAAATAAAGGATATCCCTGCCCTATTTCTGATGAAGATAACCGGAGTTTTACCTTGTAGTTCGGATCTCAGCCCTTCTCAGCAGAGCTCATCTTCGGGGGATCTTCGTTCGGAGATGATAGAGAGCGAAATGCCTCCCCCTGTCGTACCGTCGTGCGAGGCGGGCGACCCTGCGGTGTCGTCGCAGAGGGTTTCTCCAAGTCCGGCGGGGCCAGAAGGCAGTCATATTTCCCCTCAAAGCCCTCCGCGTCCGGCCTTCGAAAAAGGCCATCGGACGAGTCCGGCACCACCTGGTGTATGGTCGGAGGAGCTGAAGGATCTGCTCGTGCAAGCATCTATCTCAGAAGATCATCGTGCGTTAATGGGTACGGTGATTGAAAGGATTTCATCCGCTGAGAGCGGATTGCACGAAGCCGTCAGAAGTTTACTGACAGGTTTTGAGGTACGCAAAATGATGTACCTTCTGACAGTTCCGCATATAAAATGCGCCCTGTGTAGATAGTAGCCCCTGAGGCTCGGTGTGTTGTCAAAAATGACAGCGCGTTGAGCATCATAATCCCAGGTATAATGTGTCGCCCTTCCTATGTAGGTGGCGAAGGGTCCGGTGGCTAGCCGGACTGATGAATTTGCCGAACTAAAGCGACAACTTGACATGGCGGATGTCGACATCGCGTTTGTCAATAGGCGACTTGACGAGTCACAAGGTATGCAATTTCCCCGTGGACACCTGGTAAGGGAGCTTGATACCCGTGCCTTACAACAAGTATGCTTGACGCAGATGGTGCCGCTGCCATGGAGAACCTGCGGGCGGAGCTCGCCTGAGCCAAGGAGCAGGCCAGAAAGAGTGACGCGGGTGCCTTAAAGGCGGTCGAAGAGCTAAAAGCCGAACAGGCTGCTCACTACCGAAGCAAGAAGGAAATGGCTGAGATGGCCGTGGAGTTGAAGAATGCTGCCGACCGCTGCGAGCTTCTTGAAAAAGAAGATCGAGCGGTACAAGAGGACCTGACGAAGGCCACTACCGAGGCCAAGGATGCTCGCTCTGCGATGAGAGCTATGAAGGAGGAGCTGCGTCAGGCCGGAGATATCGCGGCTGGAAAGCCCTTCCTGCTGTGGAGGAAGTTCACGGATCCTAAATATGCTCAGTTGGACCGGCTATGGAGTTTGGAGGTTGCTTATCTGGACTTGGCGGCAAGTGCCGCGGACGCGGCCGAACACTTCCGAGATCAAAAGGATCACGAAATGGGAAAGGTTTTTTGGTCGCAGTTCCATAATCCAGAGCGCCCTCTTCCATTAACCGATCGCTTGGCCGAATGGGCGGAGCTGAATAGGTTATCCAGACTTGCCATGAAGGATGCCGTGAGTCTTTTGTGGCCGAAAAGGCCCGAGCCGAAGAGTTATTTTGGCTTGGTGCAGCAGCTCCTTGGTGCGGTGCCGCATATCAATGCAATGAGGAGGTCGACATGCATAGAGGGTGCGCGGATGGCTCTTGCCCGTGTCAAGACATACTGGGCAGAGATGAAGGCCACCGATGTTGCATCCCCAGATTCCGATGGAAGCCAAGTACCTATCGAGCAATATTTTCAGGAAGTTCTGCAGGGCGCTCGTTTAATAGAGACGCAGTGCTCAAAGGATGTTATGTTCGAATAACATGTATTATTGTGAAACAATGTTTCGATGAAATATAAAAGCTTTTTATACTTGTGCCTTCAAGAATTAAAATACCTCCTGTGTGGCCGTTACTGTATATGTGTATATAACCTGAAAGATGGCAGTCTTCGGCTTCAGCCCCCACGCATATAATGCGGGGGTGTTTGCAAAAGGTGCATTTTCACACTTGATCCAACGTCTTGGTCCTATAAAGGAGGTGGTAGCGTAGCAAACTAGGCAACCGGACTATAATGCTTTATCACTTTCACTTAGCCATAGGAGTTTGACAGTGGGGCTACTATATAGCCCCTAGGGGCGCTGCGCTCACCCGAATTCGGGGCGCGTATGTGCCTGACCGAGAAACGACCCTTCGTCAATGCGGAGGAATCCTATAGATTCCGGCGGGTCATCGAGTGGTTGACCAGTCTCACGCTATATCATGACAGTCAGTTTTCGGCTTTCTCTACTGAGGTGCTCGCCTGGACGAACCGGGGCACAATCGCAGTAGTTCTCCTGGTGCCGCGTTAGCCGATAGAGCGGAACGTAAGGCAGCAAAACACAGGAGCCAGGCAAACCCAACATTTGACCAAAGACATGATTCAGAGCTGATGCATATAAGGCCTAACTCGAGACGCCGAACACTTCCTAAGGTATTCGGTCTTTATGAAAACAGGCCGAACACGCCCTTGGTAGTAAGCCCCTAGTGTCGAGGTGTGCGCAAAATTCTGACGTGGCCTATGCCAAAACGCCAGCCTCCTCCTCGGTTATAGTAAGAAACCAGGGGATGTGTATCAACAAGAGACAGTAAAAAAGGTTTACGCAGGGTCTTAATCTGAAAAGAATCCTTGCAACGGGTCCCTACTGTACGTCTGCGCCTGTGTCTCCGTTGTGCCGTATCCTGGACGGGTGTCGCACGGTGTTCATCTGTAAAAGAGAGGAACTTAGTTGAAAAAGATCGTGCAAAAATGTACGTTATATTAAATAAACAAAGTACGTTTCAAAAAATGAATAAAATTGAGCTTTATTGTCTCTTGTTGTATATGCGCGGAGCCCCTTGTGCGGGGGTGTGCGGTTGGTAAGCCCCTGTATGTTTACGCCAGACTCGTCTAACCGTGTCCGGGGTCTGAACGACCTGTTTGGGTGCTTGGATTAGTGAAGCCTGTTTAGTGTGTGGCTGTCGAGGCAGTCACACAATCTTCCGCGCTCGAGGAACACTCGATTTTTCCCTTTAAGGAGATGATGCCTCATGGACCGGGCATTTTAAGTGTGAGGGATGCATAATGCGGTATTGCGTTAAAGTGGGCGAAAGCTTCGCGCCCTAGTAGTGCTTGATAGCTACTTGTAAATGGGGCGAGGTGGAAGGTTAACTTTTCACGGCGGAAGTTGTCGGGTGAGCCGAACACAACTTCTAGCAGTAGAGAGCCCGTACCATGGGCATATGGGCCAGGCATTACCCCTTGAACAGAAGTGTTGCTATGGCGAATTTTGGTTGGGTCTATCCCCATCTTGCGGATTGTGTCCTGATATAGCAGGTTTAGATCACTGCCGCCATCCATTAGGACTTGTGTAAATTGGAGTCCGTCGATTATCGGATCTAATATCAAGGCAGTCCATCCTGCATTCCGGATACTTCTAGAGTAATCCTGATGGTCAAAGGTGATTGGTTTTAACAACCAGTGGTGGGACTCCTTTGGGATAGGCTGTATGGCGCGTATATATATGGGCGCCATTCTCTTTTTCCCTTTTGTCACGTAAAGTGAGTTTACTGTTTTGACTTCTTGTGGGAAATTCTTTTGTTTTCTGGTGCTCTGCTTGTGGGGTTCATCATCGTCCTCGCTTGGTGTGTCGAGCCTTTTGTGTTCGGCGTTGAGTTTGCCGGACTGCTTGAAGACCCAACAATCACTGTGGGTATGGTTTGCAGGCTTCCCGGGAGTACTGTGGATTTGGCATATCTTGTCCAAGATTTTGTTTAAGTTAGGTAGCTCATCCTATTATCTTTAAGGGGCAGTTTTTTATGATCCTGCCGTGAGCTTTTGAATCCTGCATTGACTGCCGTGCTCTTTGGGCTATTTCCCTTAGTCCGGCGCTGGTCCTTGCTTCGTTGCGGTTTCCCGTTTCCATCCCTGACTTCGGATGTACTTGGGTCGCTGGTACTGCATCTTGCCAGCCAGCTATCCTCTCCTGCGCAAAAGCGGGTCCTGAGGCTTGTTAATGCGGCCATTGTTCTTGGCTTTTCTTGGCCGAGGTGTCTGGCAAGCCATTCGTCTCGGACATTGTGTTTGAAAGTTGCTAAGGCTTCGGCGTTCGGACAGTCGACTATTTGGTTCTTTTTAGTAAGGAATCTGTTCCAGAATTTTCGGGCTGACTCTTCGGGTTGTTGAGTTATGTGACTTAAATCATCTGCATCTGGAGGTCGGACATAGGTCCCTTGAAAATTTGCCCGAAAAGCATCCTCGAGCTCTTCCTAACTTCCAATGGTGTTTTCGGGGAGGCTTTTGAGCCAATGCCGGGCTGGCCCTTTGAGCTTGAGGGGTAAGTATTTTATGGCGTGGAGGTCATCTCCTCTAGCCATGTGTATGTGGAGGATGTAATCCTCAATCCAGACTCCAGGGTCTGTTGTCCCGTCGTATGCCTCTATGTTTACGGGCTTGAATCCCGCTGGAAATTCATAATCCAGAACCTCATCGGTGAAACATAGGGGATGTGCGGAACCCCTATATTTAGGTGTACCGTAATATTCGGATACTTGACATGTTGAATTGCTTACTAGAGCTTGCTTTCTTGGCCCATAGATAGATCTAACTGGGCCATCTTTTTGATGCAAATCCGTGTGCGGATCGCGTGCCGGCTTGTGTGTGGCACTGTTTGCCGCTCTATGTTTGCCATGGGGTCGTCTATCCGACCGGGTGTTCTCCTTGTTCTTTGATTGCGGGGGCTCTACGGCCTCCTCATCAAATTCGGGCAGTAGTTTTCGCTTCGGGTAGCTCTTTGTTCGGCGATTGTCGCCGTATTTGTCTGCGGTGTTGTACTTTGCTCCATCTGATCTTGAGCGCATCTTCCTCTGTTTTGAGCTTCTGCTTCTACTTTCTCAGGCTAGGCACAGTGGCGACGAGCCTTTTGTGGAGTTTCTTCTGCTCCAGCAACTTGTCCGGCGTGAGATCGTCCGGACTGTTATCTTCGCCGGGGACGGATTGTTTATCCATATCGTCCTGTTCAGACGGTTGGTCGATAGCATGTTCGTTGTCCATCGGTTCACCCTGCTCTATGGCTGGGTCTGTATGGCTGCTGTCTTTGTCGAGGCGGGATTTTGAGCGGCGCTTACGTCGTCGTTTTGACTGCTTTTCGAGGGAATGATCCCTCGTGGCGTCCCATTGTTCCTCGTTGTTGCTTCCTTTAGGTGTATCCACCATGTACACATCGTGAGATGAGGTGGGTGTCCAGTGCCTTATAGGTGCTGGTTCATGCTTATCTCCTACATCGTCGTCCATACCGTCGATGTCTTCAGGGTCGAAATTGAGCACGTCGTTTAAACTTTCGACAGTGGCTACGTAGTGGGTGGTGGGTGGGCTTTGAATTTCTTTGTCGTCCGCATCCCAACTTTCCTGACCATAATCCAGCCAGGGCTCTCCCGATAAAGAGAGAGACTTTAGTGAATTTAGGATGTTGCCAAAGGGCGAGTGCTGAAAGATGTCCGCGGCAATGAACTCCATGATCGGCGCCCAATCGGATTCGATTGGCAGGGGCGCGGAAGGTTCGGAGTCCGGAGAGGAGTCCGGCACCTTGGAGTCACGAGCTTCGCAAAGGACAGGGTTGGTGTTCGGCTCAATCGCCGTAGAGATAGTAGCCCCCGAGGTGGTGTCCAGCCACCCGTCCTCGATCGGCGCAGTCGGCTCCGAGCTAAGGGTCGGAGCGGACACTGGTGCAGGCTCCAGGGCACTGTCCGACGACAGATCTAAATCATGCCCTTCATGATAGTGCGTCGCGCTTGGCTGTGGCTCGAACCCGTCGATGATCAAGTCTCCGCGGACGTCAGCCGTGTAGTTCAAACTTCCAAATCTGACCTGATGGCTAGGGGCGTAGCTTTCAATCTGCTCCAGATGGCCAAGCGAATTGGCCCGCAGTGCAAAGCTGCCGAATACGAAGATCTGTCCGGGGAGAAAAGTCTCACCCTGGACCGCATCGTTGTTGATGATCGAAGGAGCCATCGGGCCTAAAGATGACGACACAGAGGAACTCTCAATGAAAGCACCAATGTCGGTGTCAAAACCGGCGGATCTCGGGTAGGGGGTCCCGGACTGTGCGTCTAGGCGGATGGTAACAGGAGACAAGGGACACGATGTTTTTACCCAGGTTCGGGCCCTCTCGATGGAGGTAAACCCCTACTCATGCTTCATTGATATTGATGATATGGGTAGTACAAGAGTAGATCTTCCACGAGATCAGAGAGGCTAAACCCTAGAAGCTAGCCTATGGTATGATTGTTGTTCGTCCTATGGACTAAAACCCTCCGGTTTATATAGGCACCGAATAGGGTTAGGGTTCCACAGAGTCGGTTACAATGGTAGGAGATCTACATATCTGTATCGCCAAGCCTATGCACAGTGGCGACGAGCCTTTTGTGGAGGTTCTTCTGCTCCAACAACTTGTTCAGCGTGAGATCGTCCGGACTGTTATCTTCGCCGGGGACGGATTGTTTATCCATATCGTCCTGTTCAGACGGTTGCTCGATAGCATGTTCGTCGTCCACCGGTTCGCCCTGCTCTATGGCTGGGTCTGTATGGCTGCTGTCTTTGTCGAGGCGGGATTTTGAGCGGCGCTTACGTCGCCATTTTGACTGCTTTTCAAGGGAATGATCCCTCGTGGCGTCCCGTTGTTCCTCGTTGTCGCTTCCTTTAGGTGTATCCACCATGTATACACCATGAGATGAGGTGGGTGTCTAGTGCCTTATAGGTGCTAGTTCATGCTTATCTCCTACATCATCGTCCATCCTTCGATGTCTTCGGGGTCAAAATTGAGCACGTCGTTTAAACTTTCGACAGTGGCTACGTAGTGGGTGGTGGGTGGGCTTTGAATTTCTTTGTCGTCCGCATCCGAACCTTCCTGACCATAATCCGGCCAGGGCTCTCCCGATAAAGAGAGAGACTTTAGTGAATTCAGAATGTTGCCAAAGGGCGAGTGTTGAAAGATGTCCGCGGCAGTGAACTCCATGATCGGGGCCCAATCGGATTCGATTGGTAGGGGCGCGGAAGGTTCGGAGTCCGGAGAGGAGTCCGGCACCTTGGAGTCACGAGCTTCGCAAAGGACAGGGTTGGTGTTCGGCTCAATCGCCGTAGAGATAGTAGCCCCCGAGGCGGTGTCCAGCCACCCGTCCTCGATCGGCGCAGTCGGCTCCGAGCTAAGGGTTGGAGCGGACACTAGTGCGGCCTCGAGGGCACTGTTCGGTGGCAGAGCTAAATCATGCCCTTCGTGACAGTGCGGCGCGCTTGGCTGTGGCTCGAACCCGTCGAAGATCAAGTCTCCGCAGACGTCAGCCGTGTAGTTCAAACTTCCAAATCTGACCTGATGGCCAGGGGCGTAGCTTTCAATCTGCTCCAGATGGCCAAGCGAATTGGCCCGCAGTGCAAAGCTGCCGAATACGAAGATCTATCCGGGGAGAAAAGTCTCACCCTGGACCGCATCGTTGTTGATGATCGAAGGAGCCATCGGGCCTAAAGATGACGACACAGAGGAACTCTCAATGAAAGCACCAATGTCGGTGTCAAAATCGGCGGATCTCGGGTAGGGGGTCCCGGACTGTGCGTCTAGGCGGATGGTAACAGGAGACAAGGGACACGATGTTTTTACCCAGGTTCGGGCCCTCTCGATGGAGGTAAAACCCTACTCCTGCTTGATTGATATTGATGATATGGGTAGCACAAGAGTAGATCTACCACGAGATTAGAGAGGCTAAACCCTAGAAGCTAGCCTATGGTATGATTGTTGTTCGTCCTACGGACTAAAACCCTCCGATTTATATAGGCACCGAAGAGGGTTAGGGTTACACAGAGTCGGTTACAATGGTAGGAGATCTACGTATCCGTATCGCCAAGCTTGCCTTCCACGCTAAGGAAAGTCCCATCCGGACACGGGACGAAGTCTTCAATCTTGTATCTTCATAGTCCAGGAGTCCGGCCGAAGATGATAGTTCGGCTATCCGGACACCCCCTAGTCCGGGACTCCCTCACTCTCCCTCTCTCCTTGCTAGATCAAGGCACGGGAGACGTCACCGGGCTGCACGTGTGTTGAACGCGGAGGCACTGTTCTTCGGTGCTTAGATCAGATTCGGCCGCGATCTGAATCGCTTCGTGAACGACTCCACCGACCGCGTTCTCGTAACGCTTCCACATCGCGATCTTCAAGGGTATGAAGATGCACTCCCCTCTCTCTCGTTGCTAGTATCTCCATAGATTGATCTTGGTGATGCGTAGAAAATTTTGAATTTTTGCTACGTTCCCCAACATCCGAGTTATCAGAGCTGTTGAGAGTATTTTCGGCGGGTGGATCAAAGGTTGGTGCTGGAATGTCATAGGCTGGTTCAGGCGGCTGCTGATGGGTAGAACTGTCAAGAGCAGCTGTACCAAGCTCCGGTTCAGTCGCGACCGGGTCTTGGGACGGCTTACTCTTTTTTGCCCTCTTACTGGGTTTCACTTGCACGCTGTGGACAAAGGCAGAAGGATGAGTACAAAAGCATGGGTAAGGTAAAGCATAAGGTAAACAAAAATACATTACCCGGGGGCAGTTTTGAAAGCCGGCATGTTAGATTGCATAGACTCGCCGGAGGAAGGAGAGGTATCCTGATAATTGGAGTCAGATGAATTGAGAGGTTGACGAATTAAACCCGCCAAAGGTAAAACAGAACGTAAATCAGAAATAACCTCAGTCCGACGCTTCCTGGTTACGTCAGGTAAGCCAGAGGAGAGCTCTACATCCTTGCTGGTCCGGGTCTTCCTCCGGCTTTCAAATTGCTGTTGCTTCAAAAGAAATTGAGGATCTTGGTAAGCCAAAGGATGTGAAAAATCTCACTTTCCGGGTTACTCTTTGAATTTTCTAACACGGCAGGGGCTCGGAGTCGGAGGAGATTATAGTTACCTCTTCCTCGGCGGCTCGGCTGTTCCCCGTGTCTTCCTGGAAAGATTTAATGTCAGTAAGGTGATGATAAAGAGTCAAGGAAGTTAGAAGTTACCTCTTCTTCATCATCATCAGTATCGTCAAGTTTAAACATATCCGAAGCGCTTGGCTTCCTCTTCTTCGAAGTTCCAGTCTTGGCGGCTTTCCTTTCGGCTCTTTTTGCCGCTCTGGCTTGTTTGGCCGCCTCATGGTCATACTTGACCTTCCAGAAGTTGTCATCGGCCTGTATAAAATGATAAGGGGTTATGAGTAAAAGCAAGGTGTAATATAGTAAAGAGTATTCATTGAGGTTGATGACTCACTACGGGGGCCGGGTTCTTCTTGCAGAAGGGAAGTAAGCCAAAGGCATTACTAGTCACCGTGCCTTCTTTCAACAAAGTCTGGGTTGTAACTTCAACCATATCATCTGGTAAGTCATCAGAACTGTGGCGCAGCGGGTCATCCTTCTCTCCAGTATAAGAGCACATTAAGCCGGGGCGGCGGCTTGACGGGATCACCCGCTAGGAGATCCAGACACGCACCAAATCAATACCATTCAAACCATTGCCTAAGAGGGCTTTGATCTTCTTGATGGTAGGGGCAAGTGATAGACGTTCAACAGCGGTTAGCTTATCCGGCAGCGGGTGATTTGATTCAAGGCGCAGAGCGCGGAAGCCGGGTAGAGGGTTCTCGTTAGCCGGAGAAATGTCCTGGCAATAAAACCACGTCTGGTTCCAGTCCTTCGGGTGGCTAGGCAGTTCGGCCTAAGGAAAGAGGCAGTCTCTCCGCCGCTGAATTGAGATGTCGCCGAGTTCTAGACTGGGCCCGTTGGCACGTTCATTCTGCCGGTTTAAATAGAATAGCTCTCTGAAAAAAAGTAGATTGGGCTCTTCTCCCAGGTACACCTCGCAGAAGACTTGGAAGTTGCAAATATTTGACACGGAATTGGGCCCGATGTCTTGAGGTCTGAGATCAAAGAAATGCAAAACATCCCTGAAGAATTTTGAACCGGGTGGAGCGAAGCCCCGGTTCATGTGATCAGTAAACACGATCACCTCCCCTCCTTGGGTTGAGGTTTCTCCTCTGACGGGTTAGGAGCACGATAAGACATGACCTCCTTCTTGGGCAGATGGCCGGATTTCACGAAATCAGACAAAGTGCTTTCTGTAACGACGGACTTGACCCAGTTACAGGTCACCGGAGGTTTGGAAGCCTTGGGTGCCATTAGGCAAATTGAAACCTATGACAAAAGAAAAAAAAATTCGGTTCAACTTATAACCCGGAGGAGGACATCGTAAAATTATTCGAAATGGCGGCTTAAGAAGGGGCCTAATGACATATAGGTAACTACGCAATGATATTTAAGCCGCTACAGGTATTAGGGGCAGTTAAGTTTTCTTAAAGTCGCTGGAAGCAAGCAAGACTGACAATCGGTGTTGTCATAAACCGGCTACATAGAGTACCATGGTTAAACAAATTCAAACAGAGGCAGTTTTTTTCGGTTAAGTGTGGAACAAACAAGTTTCACAAGTTTCAACTATTATTTTGGATCAAACAATTGCTCTGAAAAGAAAATTTCTAGATCTAAAACCAGTACAGAGAAGTTCATACACTTGAAGGAGGCCTTTAAACAAGGAAAATGAAATCTGTTTCTATTCGAGATGGATGCGGAACAGCCACCGCAGTAGTTCTAGCTATCTAAAGATCAAAAAGGAGCACGGGAAAAGAAAAATATCAAGGGTTTGCAACGGGCGGCGATGAACACCGACGAACTCGGGAGGCCGCAGTACAGATCTAAACGCAGGAAAGGAAAGGGGCTTACGAGTGCAGAGCTGCTGCAGGGTTCCGTCGCGTTTCTCTGGACAAGTCAGGTTGATGCAGCGGCCTGAGTTGGAGAAGACGAGGAGCTCGACGGTGGCGGCGGCCGCGGAGCTCGAGTAACAGGGAGGCAGGGAGAAGAAGAAGACGGCTGAGGGAGAAAATGAAAAGGACCTAGGTCGAGCCTATTTATAGGGAAGGGCCGATTGGGACGACGCGAGAAACGAGGAGATTGAATATCCTTATCCAGCGACCCCGACGCCTCGGGTTTCGGGACAATCAGTAAAGGCAAAGATCCGTTGAAGATATAGCAGAATAAAATAAGGATTTAATTGGAGATGACGTCACGACGAGTTAACATGGATCCAGAAGATGACGTCATGGCGGGTTAAACCTTTTGCACTGACAGAAGACCGAAAGCTTATTTCTTAAGGTATTTTAAGATTGACATGAACCGGTTCAAATCAATCTGGGGCCTAATGTTGGGGATATAACTATTTGTGTAAGCCGCTCAGGAGGGGCCGGGTTACGCAAAGAAGACTCATCAGAAAGAAGCCCAAGACCAAGCATGAAGATGGCGGTTCAATAAAGGGTCTAAGGCCCACAGGCGGCTTAAGGCCCATAGTGGTAAACCGCCATGATGATATGACTTGTAACATAAGGTAGACTTAACTAGTCACCGAGCCGGACACTGTCTATGAGCCGGCCGGGACTCTATAGGCCGCAGGGCGTCCACCCGTGTATATAAGGAGACGACCCGCTGGCGGCTTAGGATAAGAAACAATTCATCGAGAACCGGGCATAGCGTATCTCGCTCCCTGGTCATCGAAACATCAAGCAATACCAACCCAACTAGATGTAGGCCTTACCTTCACCGTAAGGGGCCGAACTAGTATAAATCTCTCGTGTCCTTTGTCCCGAATTAACCTCTTTAAGCTTCCTAGTTACGGTAGCTTCACGACTAAGTCCTTACAAGAGGACATCTGCCGTGACAATTCCACGACAGGTAGGGTATGGATACTACCCAATGGGTATAAAATTGTATCCATATCCTACCCATGCGGGTACGGTATCCGCAGGTATCCGTAACCATGGGTAAAATTGCCATCCTTACTTGTGGACGTGTGTTGTGTATCACTCTGAGCGAGGCTTCTTCGGTGACGTGTGTTGCGTACGAGATAGTACACGGTGAGCTACCGGCCGACTGAAGCCAGCAGTCCCTAGAAACTGGATAATTCCGTTGGGGTTCAACCGTTCAACACTTCCGCGTCCCATCGCCGGCTCGTCCCTCTCTCGAACCACCCATCGCCCCAGCCGTCCTAATCTCTCCTCTCAAGCCGTAGCCCCGAGTCGACTCCCCTCCTCATCCCAATTTACCAAACCCTAACCCTAGCAGCTCGTCCCCCATCCCACCCAGCGTGCGCGCGGCCGCCGTGGCGGGCGACCGAGGATGCCGTCCGGGTCTACGCAGTTCCGGTACACACAGACGCCGTCCAAGGTGCTGCACCTACGGAACATGCCGTGGGAGAGCACCGAGGAGGAGCTCGTCGAGCTCTGCAAACCATTCGGCAGGGTTGTGAACACCATGTGCAACGTCGGAGCCAACCGCAACCAGGCCTTCGTGGAGTTCGTAAGGCGCCCATCCTCTCCTCCTCCGTCTCACCCCCGCCCTGTCCCTTCCTCTGTTGCGATTTTGCCTCGTGGCGGGTGCTGGCTGGTATTTTGATGAATAATTCACGTTTGTTGATGCGATGTATGGTTTATTCATGTGATTGCATCTAGGTATGACACTTCTGCTTGGGGTCGATTTTAGTATCAATCAGTGGCCGTTTGATTGCTAGATTTTGTGGGAGCATGATCTATTGGAGGAATTTCTTGTTGATACTTATACTGTCCCGTGGTTGAGGCAGTGCTGGCTGACTGTCAGGGCACTATTATATACACGACTTGGTGTTATTTGATTTATAAATTTGGGGTTGATTGTTTGCTGCAAACCATGCGTAATCTCCAACGGTGGTGTGCCTCTGTTGAGCGAGATGCATACAACTTCATGCCTTAGGTGAGAAACGCTTTGTTCTTACCGGTGATTGCAGTTTATGTTTCATTCGCAATCTTCTCTTCCGTGTGTTAAGTATCACATGTATCTTGTGTCTAATCTGTATCCAGTCAAATACGAGCCATACTTTTGCGAGTTTCTAACTGTCTGAAGGTACTTTCCTTGCTTGTTGGCACATGTGGAATTTTGATGTATTGGAATAAAAGATAATTTTGTTTGATATACCAAGAAAATCCATGTTCTTCTACCATGGCCATTTCGTTTAAGTAGGTTTGTCGATTATGGACAGATTTGTGTTTTTTTTTGCGACTACGCAGGTTGCGTAGCGTATCTTTCCATTGATAGAAGGGTAGAAATTACAGGGGCGTGAACCTAGATGCATATCTAGGTGCAGTCAGGGTCGCAAGTGAAGCAGACAGAACGGGGATGCTCAGCCCAGGGGGGGGGGGGGGGGGGGGTACAATTATTCAGGTTGCCGGGACGATCATGCTTAGGCCTGTAGCTCCAGCTCTTGCCCAAGAGCGAGCTTCTTCTTGGATGGAATGGATAAGGTTGCTGAGCGAGGGTTGAGTTGCGTTCTGGTTCTTCCAGATGGACCAAGCATAGAGGGCGACCAACAATCCAGGACTTTTGAATGCTAGCCAGGGAGCGTGGCGGAGGACCGCCACGTATAGAAATTGGTGTTGCCGTCTGGAGGGTGAGTGGTGAGCTGGCACCAGGAGAGGAGCTCATGCCAAACCATCTGAGAGAAGACACATTCCACCAGGAGGTGCTGCATGGTCTCGGTATTCTGGTCGCGAAGGAGGCATGCCGGCGCATGAGGAAGGCCATGGCGAGGATGCCGAGCCGCAGTTCAGCAGCGGTCGAGCCCAGCTGGGCCCATGGCTTCCAAGTGAGCTACCAGTGGGGGGCTTGCATGGATCCTTTGAAGAGCGTGAGGTAGCAAGACTTTGTCGTGTAGACGCTGCTCGTAGTCCAGCGCCAAGTGATGAAATCCGTGGTAATGGCAACATTGGCAAGGGTGGTGGTGCGAAGGCGGCGCCAAATGTCCACGTACTCCATGGTGGCCGCCGGCCTGAGGCTGCCACGAATCTTGGATCAAGGCCTGGTTGGGGATGGCCTCGCAGACAAGGTGGCTGTTGCGGTGGCGGCGAGGGACAAGGGCGACCAGGGCCGGAGCAAGCTCGAAGATGGAGGAGCCCTGAAGCCAATGACCGGTCCAGAATTTGCAGGCGCGTCCGTCACCCAAAATCCAGGAAGTGGAGGATCGAAAGATTTGCTTGACCTCAGGCTCGCAGTGTGGAGGAAGATGGTGCTAAGGGCGTTTAGGGCCAGTCTCTTGGAGCCACAGCCAGAGCACCCGAAGAGCAATGCCGGTGCTTTGCAAGTCCTGAATGCTGAGGACGCCGAGCTCCAAGGGGCGGCATACCCGTGGCATATATAAATCTCCTGTCTTGGTTGCTTTATATTTTACAAGGTCAACTATAGTGCAAGAAATACTACATGCAAACTCTTTATATGCAATAGAGAACATCACATAAGTGATTTTGAACTGCAGACATGTGATACTTGGGAAAAAGTTAAAAGTGGACTGTAGCCTAAGCTTGAAGAGCTATTAACTGTATGAGTGGAACTCCTGACCAGGCCTAGAAAAATCCTTGTTCTTGTATGGTGAATATTTTATTTGAGTTTGTTGATTGCTAACAGATCTGTTCTCATGATCGGAACTCCTGGCCAGGCCTAGAAAATCCTTGTTCTTGTATGGTGAATATTTTCTTGGACGCTACTATGCAGCGGCGCAGCATCTGATGTTTCCCGTGCGGCGCTCGCTGATCAGGCAGTAAAGATTGCCGCGCTTGCGCGTGAGCCTCTCCCATCGCTTAATGGGCCGTCCAAACTCGGCCAATCTCTTGTCGTGCATCACCGTCTCTTGCACCTTAACTCACTCTCGTGTCGTTTTCACCACCAAATCCTAGCGCTGCTTCTCCCTAATCCACCAGCTCAACCATTGCACAATGATGTAGATAAGCTGCCCATAAACATGGAGGGAAAAAAAGGAGGCGTGCTAGCGAAAAAAGGATGATCTGACATGATTGCCAGGTTGAAGCAGGTGTAGATACACATGGTTGTCATGTTCAACCAGATATACGTTACCAGGTTTACATGCAATTTCCAGGAAAATTGTGCCGAGTTGCCATGTTATTTCATCCTGCTTGTCGTGTTGTCTATACGCGGTTGCCAGGGGAATTTGTTGTGTTTACCATTTTTCATTGTACTGGGTTGCCATCTTATTTCATATTACTTGTTGTTCTGTTTATGCGTAATTGTTGAGACGATTTACTGTGCTTGCTATTTTAATTGTATCGAGTTGCCATGTTTATTTTGTAATGCTTGCCGTTTTATTAACATGTAATTGCTGGGATAATTTGTTGTGCTTGTCATTTTTAATTGTGCCAAGTTGCCAATTTATTTTGTCTTGGCTTTTTGTTTACCCACAGTTTCTGGCATGATTTACTATGCTTGCTATTTTAATTGTGGAGTTGCCATATTTATTTTGTACAACTTGCCATTTTGTTTACATATAACTCCCGGGATGATTTGCTATGATTGCCATTTCAATTTTGTGCTGATTTGCCGTATTTATTTCATGCATCATGACATTAGAAAATTGAACTTCTCAAGGTGATTTGTTGTTTTTATGTATGTCTTGGTTAAATTGTGTTAAGCACTTCAACTAGTTTCCTTGAAACACAATGGTTGTTCAAAAAAGCAGTTGTCAGATTGTTTAGGAAAAACAACCAAGTTTTTACCTGTTGATTCACAAAAAGATTAATAGCATGTAGAATAGAACTGAATTCTTTATTTATTTAATACAAGATGTATATCTTTTGGAAATCGAGATAGAACACTGTAGCAGCCCCCGTGCAAGCATAGCGCAACGGTGGCGCTCAATGTAGCGAGTGCTTGTAGCAAACCACAGCCTATAGCGCACTTACCCCGTTTTTCTTCCTGGGCCTGGTGGCCTAGTTTGCTTACGGGCCCCAAAACAAATCGTGATGCTACTATTTAGTTTATGCAAAGCCGAGCCGAGCCGAGCCACAGGGGAGAACGAGCGTGCGCACGTTGGATTTTCCCTATTTTCTTTTGAGTTTGTTGATTGCTAACGGATATTGCTCATCATCCTGTAGTCACAACTGATTGGTGTCATGAACGATTCACCTGTTTTGGTTGCTCTCAATTTTTTTACAAGAACGGTGCAAGCAATAGCTGCTGCCATGCCGCTTTATAGGGAGCACTGGCGGAGCTACGTAGAGATCAAACGGGGTCACGACCCCCCCCCTCGAAAATTGCAAAATGGTAATTAGTACTAGTATAATACGTACCAGTTTGGCCCAGCCCTTCACAACGTAGCGCAGCTGCAGCTTGCACCACACACGAGATCAAAACAATCGTTCTCTCATGTATGTTATTGTCTCCATCGCACACCCTAATCACTGCAAGTCTGCAATCGACGACCGCCCAAGGTGATGACGATGGCATATCCGCCGGACTGCCTGAACCTTAAATCCTCGGTGTCCTTCACAAATCACAAGGGCTATGCTCCCGGAGCCGCATGTCGACTCCGGCGGCGCCGGAATGTCTGACCCTCAAATCCTCAATGCCCTTCTTCATAAATCACAAGGGCTATGCTTCCTGGAGCTGCACGTTGACGCCGGCGTGCCTATACTCCCTGGACCTCAATCCCCAAGTGCACCCTAGGAATTGAGATGTGGTGGTAATTTATTCATGATTTCCAAAAATTAATTTGTCATAAGTTGTATTTGTGTAAACAAATTTACTTGTCCAAAACTATCTCTTATATCTGTTCTATGACTTTGTTTGTTTCATGCATATTGTGGCTTCTTATATATATTTGGCCCCCCCTTGTGTTTTGGTCACGCTCCGCCACTGATAGGGAGTACCCAAGAATCAAGTGTTAGATGGCCTCTTTGGTCGAATTTCTGAAGGCCTCCCACCCTCACCCCCACCGCAGAGGAGTTAAATAACTACAAAACTGTCCCCTTCCTGTTGTTTAACTATATGCAACGGGGAATATTGCATACGTCATTTTCTAGTTGCAAAAATGTGTTCTTTTGTAGATTGATCTAGCAGAAGTTTCATGTGAAAAGTGAGCCTGAAGAACTGTTAGCTCTATATAATTGGAACTTCTAGCCAAGTCGATGGGTTCCTGACTTTCTATCATAAATTTGCCTATTTTAGGCAGATCAAAACCAGGCAATTTCAATGGTTTCATATTATGCTTCATCTTCAGAACCTGCCCAAGTTCGTGGTAAAACTGTATATATCCAGTATTCAAATCGGCAAGAAATAACAAACAATAAAGGCACTGGTGATTCTTCTGGCAATGTCCTGCTTGTCACCTTTGAAGGTGTCCAGCCTAATGATGTTAGCATAGATGTTATCCATTTGGTAAGTATTACACGAGACATGCATTCAAATAGTTAATGAATTCCTTTTCCGTTTTGTAATGTTTTATTTTTTGCATTATTTTCAATAGGTATTTTCTGCTTTTGGGTTTGTTCACAAGATAGCAACGTTTGAGAAAGCCGCTGGTTTCCAGGTAACATAGTGCTTATGTCTAGTTTCATATGTTACTATTTTTGTAAATTACCTTGACAGCTTGAGTTTTTTTTACTAACTACTAGCTCGAAATTTTTTCAGGCACTTATCCAATATGCTGATGCTCGAACTGCTCTAGAGGCAAAAAATTCGTTAGACGGAAGAAGCATACCAAGGTAGTCCATGTTTATTACTCTGAGTTGGCAATTCACGAGAGTAATGTGAACACTTGAAATTTTACTTCTTGAACTCGCGAAGGGTGCATTTTTTACTATTGCATTTTAGCCGATCTTTGATATAGAAGTTACTGAAGGGGAGCCTTGGCGCAGTGGTAAAGCTGCTGCCTTGTGACCATGAGGTCACGGGTTGAAGTCCTGGAAACAGCCTCTTACAGAAATGTAGGGAAAGGCTGCGTACAATAGACCCAAAGTGGTCGGACCCTTCCCCAGACCCTGCGCAAGCGGGAGCTACATGCACTGGGGCTGCCCCCCCCCCCCCCCCCCCCCCCCCCCCCTTTTTTGATATAGAAGTTACTGATGTGATATTGCTATTGCAGGTATCTACTGGCTGAACACGTCAGCATTTGTCACCTGCGCATAACATTTTCTGCGCACAAAGATTTGAATATTAAATTTCAATCACATCGCAGCAGGTACAAGATAGTTTACAGATTTTTTTTTGTGTTCAATTCTATTTTGGTTTGTATTAAGCTCTTGTCCGCTAAAAATTAATTTTAGAGACACAAGTTTGTAACAGTGTCTGTTTTGATCAAGCAGGGATTACACAAATCCTTATCTTCCTGTTAATCCAACTGCAATCGAGGGAATCGCACAGGTTTGCCTGTAGTTCAAACTAGTATATCTGATGTCATGTCACTCTCATCTTCTTCTGTTGCTGCTTACACCATGTAAGTTTTGCAGCCCATATTAGGCTCTGATGGGAAGATTAAGGAGCCAGAGAGCAATGTACTTTTAGCATCAATCGAGAACATGCAGTATGCTGTGGGAGTGGATGTTCTACACACTGTAAGAGTATTTTAGAGTGATCTTTTCCTCAAGATTATTTTGAATTAAATAAGAAAAATATTTGTAAGAAAATATATCATATATACTCATTGTATGAGATAATTTCAGGTGTTCTCTTCTTTTGGTGCTGTCCGAAAGATTGCAATGTTCGAGAAGAATGGTGGAATGCAGGCTCTAATTCAGTATCCAGGTATGTGCGAACAACTGTAAACCTCACCATATCACATTATCTTTAGGATATGCCATGATATGGCTACACCTTGATTTAGGGGATGTAGACTGGCCCCGATGCTCCTTTGCTGTAATTTGTTCACTCTGTTGTTAACTCATGATAAGCCAAGTCCTTAGGTGATACTGAACTGTGTGGACATCTTAATGATGCTGTGTTGATTATTGAGTTAATATTTGTTTATGCGTCAAAGTTTCTGACTTCAGCAGAGAGGTCTTGGAGTCCCTGAAGACTTAAAATGGACATCTACAACTATCCACAGCTATAAAGTTACCTTTCGTAATTTCTTATTCTTTTCTTACCGTTTCCTGTAAGCATATTTACTTTCTTAGTAGAGGTTTGGTACAGTCATGTCTTCCTGTCATCTTAGTGTGGATTGTCTTCCTCTTGGCACCCTGTTCTTCTGTCAGACGCCAGCTGCCTTAATTGTTACTCCCTCCGTCCGAAAATACTTGTCCCCGGAATGGTTGTATCTAGACTTATTTTAGTTATAGATACATTCATTTTATCCATTTTGAGGACAAGTATTTCCGGGCGGAGGGAGTACCTTTTTGGGTTAGAGTAGCAGTCACCATGAGGATGTATCCAGTGCTTTCTAGCCTGACAGTGACTGCTGTGGTTGGTCCTAAAATTGGTGCAAATGGTCAGAAAAAATTCTTAAAAATTGTTGAAAGAAAATCAATCTACCATGCTACAGAATTTCAAACCTACATTTTGGTCTACACATGGAGAAACCACCGAGACAAACTGCTGAAGTTGACAAAGGAAAGAGAAAACACTGTTGACTGGAATTTGTCTTTTTTTCTTCTTCTCTCCTAATGTAACAGTTGAATTTATGTAGATTGCTTGATTTTATATCATTCTTGTGGTAGGTTTTGTTACGCCATTTGTATTTTAGGAACATAAGGAAGTGAATTATGGGCTAGCAGTCACATCCTCTAGCTGCAACCTCTATTGAGTACATCGGTAGTCCAAATGTGCATCTCAGCGTCTTATGTGTGATCAATTTATCTAACCTGTCTTTGATGCTTCTTTGGAAGTGACACAAAACAGATGGCATTGCACATTACAGTGTATTTGTAATCTAAATGTTTAACTTGAGAGAATCCATATTCATATTCACTACAACTTCAGTTGTTCAGAAGTACTGCTAGAGCTAACAGAGTCCGTATTCGCAGATATAACAACAGCAGGAGTGGCTAAACAAGCTCTGGAGGGACATTGCATATATGATGGTGGTTACTGTAAGCTTCATCTGTCATACTCTCGTCATACTGATCTGAATGTGAAGGTATAAACAATAGTTTCAGGCTGTGTAAATTAATTAACAAAGAATAAATGAATGCATCCAATTAGGGAAAAAAAACTATTGCTATATTGAGGTGGAATAGTCTTATCATTTGTTCAGTTTGACAATGCTTTTGGAACATCTTGTTTTCCTACTGCTTGCTTCCACGTTTTTCCTGATATGGGATCTACATATTGTGGCATTCAGGCACATGACGAGAGAAGCAGAGATTACACCGTCTCGGATCCTAGTGCTCAGGTACAAGCTGCAGGTCAAGCCCCTGGTCTAAGCACAACTGGAGCAGCATGGCAAAGCACCACGCCTGCTGCTTTTTATGGAAGCTCAGCAGGAGCGACCTCTATCGGACAAGCGCCAGCCTGGAATCCTAACATGCAGCGAGGGGCGTTTGCACCTGCATCAACCTCGTACCCTACCCAATTATTGATGGCAAACCCAGGCCCGCACTTTCCAGCAGTCGGATCAAGCTCTGGTGCTCCTCCGATGTTGTACCAAGCTTCACAGCAGATGGCACAATATGGCACAGCCCCTGCTGCTCTGCCTCATGCAGCCTTGTCTGGCGAACCGATGTACTTCCCCAAATGAGCTATTCATCCGATAGAGCAGTTGCCTATGCTTTGTGCAGCACCTCTGGTCTTCAATTTCTGGAACTGCACTGTAATGCCGATCTGTTTTCCGGAACCCTGTGGCAAATGTACCTGTCTGGCTGTTGGTGCCTGTAAACTGCACAGCAAAATGGAAAATTACTTGAGCCGTGTCAGTTCAATCCAAAACCTGATGTTCTTTCTGCGCTTGATAATTTCTTGGTACAAGGCACCATGCTTGATAATTTCTTGGTACAAGGCAACATGCGTTTGAACTACTCCCTCCATTCGGAATTACTTGTCACAAAAATGGATGTATCTACAACTAAAATACATCTAGATACATCCGTTTCCGCGACAAGGAATTCCGAACGGAGGGAGTATAACAGAGTGGTGTATGCCATACTGGAATTTGTTTTTGGCTATGTCTGGTTGCCGGTTGGTTTCTTCTCCATGAACAAAGAATGTTCGACAAGTAATTCCGAACGGAGGGAGTATAACAGAGTGGTGTATGCCATACTGGAATTTGTTTTTGGCTATGTCTGGTTGCCGGTTGGTTTCTTCTCCATGAACAAAGAATGTTACTCCCTCCGTGCACTTTTACAAGTTGTTTTAGACAACTGAAAATTGGCTACTTGTCTTATAAAAGTGAATCGAGAGAATACAGCACCAGTTATTGGCTTGCTGATGTATTGTGCTGCTAGCCGCTGAGATGGAAGTTCCAAAGCTTATTGTCGAGCTTGATTCGAAAGGTGTAGTGGATATGTTCAATGATCCAGAGAA
The DNA here is from genome assembly GCA_963921465.1 of Triticum timopheevii. Lineage (NCBI taxonomy): Eukaryota > Viridiplantae > Streptophyta > Magnoliopsida > Poales > Poaceae > Triticum > Triticum timopheevii. The sequence goes on along the minus strand of OY997274.1, from coordinate 361,293,753 downwards.
GAACCTCTCTGCGCTGATTGAAGAAGTGAAAGGGTTACTCACCAAGTTTCAGGGGTCTAGGGTGCGTTTGGTTGCCTGCATATGGCCCAACCTGGCCCGCGCGGGATGAAAGAGGCCTGTTTGGTTGCCTGCGTTTACTGTACGACTCGCATGACACGAACCTTAAAGCACCTCCATGCCAGGCCCAGGGGAAACGCCCGAATCGGCAGTAGCTCCCGACGCAGGGGAGGGCGACACGCTTCTCTCCACGTGTGACTAGGGAGATGGCGCGAGCTCGCCCGCGTCGCCGAAAAATCGGTGGGAGGATTTCGGCTCACCTCCCGCCGAGTCCGCCCTATTTAGCCCCCTCCCTCAGCGCCCCAATTCCCGCCACCATTCTCCCCCCTTTTGAGCTTTCCCGCCGACGCGCATCGGCACCGGCGAGCAGGTAAGCGGGGGATCTTCATCGGCCGGCGGTCCACGGCGTCGGCGGTCCTTCACCGGCCGGTGGTGATCTTCTACGACCGTTCCCCCCTCGTCCTCGAGCTGCATCATGGCCTCTGTGAGTTCAACCCCCCTTTCTCTCTGTTCCTTCTACCTAGATCCGAACTGTAGCTTGGGTTTGATGTAGATGCATGGTTGATTAGTGCTCTGATTTGTGAGCTCATATGGTTGATTGCTATGCTACGGTTGCAAGTTGTGGTAGGGTTAGATGTTCAAGCATGTGGTAGGCTAGATTAGTAGTAGAGTTTGAAGTTGAACCTTGTGCTTGTGTTGATTCGTGCTTAGATATGTGATTTGTAGCTATTGGTGGTCCATTTGTAGCATGTTGTTTGTTGTAGATGTATGTTCGTGCTCATAGATTGTCCGGTATGCTTAGTATGATAGCGATGAACAATGTGCTTAGTATGATAATGATGAAGCATGTGCTTGGTATGATAGTGATGACTGATGAACCATGTACATGTATGCTCCTGCTTTCATGGATTATCTGGTATGTTGTGTGCTATGCTTACTATCAATGCGTGCTACGATTGTAGGACATGACCACACAGACGCAAGATCTTAGTTAGGCCCTTGTCCTGTCCGACAGCCAGTTTCCTCCACCGTTTGTCGAGGACTCGTAGCCTATGTATGAGATGGCACCTGATTCAGAGATGTCCGCGTCTGATTCTGTCTATGTGCCAGTAGTGCTCGTTGAGCAAACTTCTGTTGCTGCCGCTGCACTCAAGGTAGCAACAGCAAAGGCAAAGAATGATGGTAGGTCGAACAACATGTAGTGGCAGCCGTTCATGTCCACGTTCATGCTGAACAAGATGTGTGAGCTCATCTGCAGTGGAGTTAGGACTGATAATGGCTTCAAGGAGGTGCACTTGAACACCGTTGCAAAGCAGGTGTTCGAGTTCTGTGGGCAGGAGGTGTCCGCCACCCAGGTGTACAACCACCTGAGGAAGTGGAGAGATCGATGGATTCAAGTGTCCAAGCTGAGAGACCTTAGCGGCGCCTCATGGGAAGAGAACACTTGCTCCATAGTTCTGGAGGCAGGAGCACTACGCCGGCCATGTCGCGGTTAGCTCACAACCCTCTTCCTTTTCATAGTGTCCACCATTGCCTACTCCTAATCGCAACTAACAAAACTTGTGTTTCATTCTTAGGACCACCCAAGGGACGCTGAGTTCCTTAACACACCCATACAGAACTACAACTAGACGCAACACATCTTCTCCTTTGGGCTGGCAACTAGGAAGCATGCCATGGGCTCGGGGGAGCCTCTTAGTTCTCCCATGCCAGACTTCCCTCGGACCCCGGACGCCGAGGTCCTTGATGGCCCTGACAAGCCCTTCGACCCCGTCCATGATAGGAAGAGGAAGAGAGGAGGCGTGATGGAGGAGGAGATCAATGTCTTTTGCAGCATGACTAAGGCGATGAAGGAGGTGGCAGCAGCCATCAGGGAGTGCAAGCCCCTTGACGTCCACCCTGACCTGTATGGCGCTGTCATGACCCAGGGTGGCATCAGCGACGAGGCTCTCATGGCAGCTCTCAGCCACCTGCTTGACAACAAGGCTCACTGTGTTGGGTTCGTTGCCATGGCAGACGCTCACAGGGTGCTGTGGCTCAGGAGCTGGCTGTTGGGGAACGTTGCAGAAAATTAAAATTTTTCTTACGGTTTCACCAAGATCCATCTATGAGTTCATCTAAGCAACGAGTCAAGGGAGTGAGTTTGCATCTACATACCACTTGTAGATCGCGTGCGGAAGCGTTCAAGGGGATGGTGATGATGGAGTCGTACTCGACGTGATTCAGATCACCGATGTCCAAGTGCTGAACGGACAGCACCTCCGCGTTCAACACACGTACGGGACGGGAGACGTCTCCTCCTTCTTGATCCAGCAAGGGGGAAGGAGAGGTTGATGATGATCCAGCAGCACGACGGCGTGGTGGTGGATGCAGCAGAACTCCAGCAGGGCTTCGCCAAGCGACTACGGGAGGAGGACGAGGTGTAGCGGGGGGGGGGGGGGGGGGGGGAGGCGCCAAGCACAAGGGTGCGGCTGCCCTCCCCCCTGCCCTCCTTTATATAGGCCCCCAGGGGGGGCGCCGGCCCTAGGAGATTGAATCTTCCAAGGGGGCGGCGGCCAAGGGGGGAGGAGTCCCCCCTCCCAAGGCATGTGGTGCGCCCCCCCACCCTAGGGTTTCAACCCTAGGCGCAGGGGGTGGGCCTAGGGGGGCGCACCAGCCCACTATGGGCTGGCTCCCTTCCCACGTCAGCCCAAGGGGCCCTCCGGGATGGGTGGCCCCACCCGGTGGACCCCCGGGACCCTTCCTGTGGTCCCGGTACATTACCGGGAGACCCCGAAACTTTCCCGATGGCCGAAATACCACTTCCTATATATTATTCTTTACCTCCGGACCATTCCGAAACTCCTCGTGACGTCCAGGATCTCATCCGAGACTCCGAACAACATTCAGTATGCTGCATACTCATATTCATACAACCCTAGCGTCACCGAACCTTAAGTGTGTAGATCCTACGGGTTCGGGAGACACGCAGACATGACCGAGACGACTCTCGGGCAATAACCAACAGCGGGATCTGGATACCCATGTTGGCTCCCACATGCTCCTCGATGATTTCATCGGTTGATCCACGATGTCGAGGATTCGATCAAACCCCGTATACAATTCCCTTTGTCAATCGGTACGTTACTTGCCCAAGACTCGATCGTCGGTATCCCAATACCTTGTTCAGTCTCGTTACCGGCAAGTCACTTTACTCGTATCGTAATGCATGATCCCGTGACCAACCACTTGGTCACTTTGAGCTCAATATGATGATGCATTACCGAGTGGGCCCAGAGATACCTCTCCGTCATACGGAGTGACAAATCCCAGTCTCGATCCGTGTCAACCCAACAGACACTTTCAGAGATACCTGTAGTGCACCTTTATAGTCACCCAGTTACGTTGTGACGTTTGATACACCCAAAGCACTCCTACGGTATCCGGGAGTTACACGATCTCATGGTCTAAGGAAGAGATACTTGACATTGGAAAAGCTCTAGCAAACGAACTACACGATCTTTGTGCTATGCTTAGGATTGGGTCTTGTCCATCACATCATTCTCCTAATGATGTGATCCCGTTATCAACGACATCCAATGTCCATAGCCAGGAAACCATGACTATCTATTGATCACAACGAGCTAGTCAACTAGAGGCTCACTAGGGACATATTGTGGTCTATGTATTCACACGTGTATTACGATTTCCGGATAATACAGTTATAGCATGAATAAAAGACAATTATCATGAACAATGAAATATAATAATACTTTTATTATTGCCTCTAGGGCATATTTCCAACAGTCTCCCACTTGCACTAGAGTCACCAATCTAGTTACATTGTGATGAATCGAACACCCATAGAGTTCTGGTGTTGATCATGTTTTGCTCGCGAGAGAGGTTTAGTCAACGGATCTGCGACATTCAGATCCGTATGTACTTTGCAAATATCTATGTCTCCATCTTGAACATTTTCACGGATGGAGTTGAAACGACGCTTGATGTGCCTGGTCTTCTTGTGAAACCTGGGCTCCTTGGCAAGGGCAATAGCTCCAGTGTTGTCACAGAAGAGTTTGATCGGCCCCGACGCATTGGGTATGACTCCTAGGTCGGTGATGAACTCCTTCACCCAAATCGCTTCATGCGCTACCTCCGAGGCTGCCATGTACTCCGCTTCACACGTAGATCCCGCCACGACGCTCTACTTGCAGCTGCACCAGCTTACTGCTCCACCATTCAACATATACACGTATCCGGTTTGTGACTTAGAGTCATCCAGATCTGAGTCGAAGCTAGCGTCGACGTAACCCTTTACGATGAGCTCTTCGTCTCCTCCATAAACGAGAAACATGTCCTTTGTCCTTTTCAGGTACTTCAGGATATTCTTGGCTGTCCAGTGTTCCTTGCCGGGATTACTTTGGTATCTTGCTACCAAACTTACGGCAAGGTTTACATCAGGCCTGGTACACAGCATGGCATACATAATAGATCATATGGCTGAAGCATAGGGGATGACACTCATCTCTTCTTTATCTTTTGCCGTGGTCGGGGACTGAGCCGAGCTCAATCTCACACCTTGTAACATAGGCAAGAACCCCTTCTTGGACTGATCCATTTCGAACCTTTTCAAAATCTTATCAAGGTATGTGCTTTGTGAAAGACCTATGAGGCGTCTCGATCTATCTCTATAGATCTTGATGCCTAATATATAAGCAGCTTCTCCAAGTTCCTTCATTGAAAAACACTTATTCAAGTAGGCCTTAATGCTGTCCAGAAGTTCTATATCATTTCCCATCAAGAGTATGTCATCTACATATAATATGAGAAATGCTACAGAGCTCCCACTCACTTTCATGTAAACGCAGGCTTCTCCATAAGTCTGCATAAACCCAAACGCTTTGATCATCTCATCAAAGCGAATGTTCCAACTCCGAGATGCTTGCACCAGCCCATAAATGGATCGCTGGAGTTTGCATACTTTGTTAGCGTTCTTAGGATCGACAAAACCTTCCGGCTGCATCATATACAGCTCTTCCTTAAGATGTCCGTTAAGGAATGCCGTTTTGACGTCCATCTGCCATATCTCATAATCATAGTATGCGGCAATTGCTAACATGATTCGGACGGACTTCAGCTTCGCTACGGGAGAGAATGTCTCGTCGTAGTCAATCCCTTGAACTTGTCGATAACCCTTAGCGACAAGTCGAGCCTTATAAATGGTAACATTACCATCCGCATCCGTCTTCTTCTTAAAAATCCATTTGTTTTCTATCGCTCGCCGATCATCGGGCAAGTCTGTCAAAGTCCATACTTTATTTTCATACATGGATTCTATCTCGGATTTCATGGCTTCAAGCCATTTGTTGGAATCTGGGCCCGCCATCGCTTCTTCATAGTTCGAAGGTTCACCGTTGTCTAACAACATGATTTCTAGGACAGGGTTGCCGTACCACTCTGGTGCAGAACGTGTCCTTGTGGACCTATGAAGTTCAGTAGCAACTTGATCCGAAGTACCTTGATCATCATCATTGTTTTCCTCTTCAGTTGGTGTGGGCATCACAGGAACATTTTCCTGAGCTGCACCACTTTCCCGTTCGAGAGGCAGTATTTCATCGAGTTCTACTTTCCTCCCACTTACTTCTTTCGAGAGAAACTCTTTTTCCAGAAAGCATCCGTTCTTGGCAACAAAGATCTTGCCCTCGGATCTTAAGTAGATGGTATACCCGACAGTTTTCTTAGGGTATCCTATGAAGACGCATTTTTCCGACTTGGGTTTGAGCTTTTTAGGTTGAAGTTTCTTGACATAAGCATCGCATCCCCAAACTTTTAGAAACGACAGCTTAGGTTTCTTCCCAAACCATAATTCATACGGTGTCATCTCAACGGATTTAGACGGTGCCCTATTTAAAGTGAATGTAGCTGTCTTTAGAGCGTATCCCCAAAATGATAGCGGTAAATCGGTAAGAGACATCATAGACCGCACCATATCCAATAGAGTGCGATTACGACGTTCGGACACACCGTTACGCTGAGGTGTTCCAGGCGGCGTGAGTTGTGAAACGATTCCACATTTCCTTAAGTGTGTGCCAAATTCGTGACTTAAGTATTCTCCTCCACGATCTGATCGTAGGAACTTTGTCTTTCGGTCACGTTGATTCTCTACCTCATTCTGAAATTCCTTGAACTTTTCGAAGGTCTCTGACTTGTGTTTCATTAAGTAGACATACCCATATCTACTTAAGTCAACAGTGAGAGTGAGAACATAACGATATCCTCCGCGAGCCTCAACGCTCATTGGACCGCACACATCGGTATGTATGATTTCCAACAAGTTGGTTGCTCGCTCCATTGTTCCGGAGAACGGAGTCTTGGTCATTTTGCCCATGAGGCATGGTTCGCATGTGTCAAACGATTCATAATCAAGAGACTCTAAAAGTCCATCAACATGGAGCTTCTTCATGCGCTTGACACCAATGTGACCAAGGCGGCAGTGCCACAAGTATGTGGGACTATCATTATCAACTTTACATCTTTTGGTATCCACACTATGAATATGTGTAATATTACGCTCGAGATTCATTAAGAATAAAACATTGACCATCGGAGCATGACCATAAAACATATCTCTCATATAAATAGAACAACCATTATTCTCGGATTTAAATGAGTAGCCATCTCGTATTAAATGAGATCCTGATACAATGTTCATGCTCAAACTTGGCACTAAATAACAATTATTAAGGTTCAAAACTAATCCCGTAGGTAAATGTAGAGGCAGCGTGCCGATGGCGATCACATCGACTCTGGAACCATTCCCGACGCGCATCGTCACCTCGTCCTTCGCCAGTCTCTGTTTATTCCGCAGCTCCTGCTGTGAGTTACAAATATGAGCAACGGCACCGGTATCAAATACCTAGGAGTTACTACGAGTACTGGTAAGGTACACATCAATTACATGTATATCAAATATACCTTTGGTGTTGCCGGCCTTCTTATCCGCTAAGTATTTGGGGCAGTTCCGCTTCCAGTGACCCTTCCCCTTGCAATAAAAGCACTCAGTCTCAGGCTTGGGTCCATTCTTTGACTTCTTCCCGGCAACTGGCTTACCGGGCGCGGCAACATCCTTGTTGTCCTTCTTGAAGTTCTTCTTGCCCTTGCCCTTCTTGAACTTAGTGGTCTTATTGACCATCAACACTTGATGCTCTTTCTTGATTTCAGCCTCTGCTGATTTCAGCATTGAGAACACTTCGGGAATGGTCTTCACCATCCCCTGCATGTTGTAGTTCATCACAAAGCTCTTGTAGCTTGGTGGGAGCGACTGGAGGATTCTGGCAATGACCGCCTCATCTGGGAGGTTAATGTTCAGCTGGGTCATACGGTTGTGCAACCCAGACATCTTGAGTATGTGCTCACTGACAGAACTATTTTCCTCCATCTTACAACTATAGAACTTGTCGGAGACATCATATCTCTCGACCCGGGCATGAGCTTGGAAAACTAGTTTCAGCTCTTCGAACATCTCATATGCTCCGTGATGCTCAAAACGCTTTTGGAGCCCCGGTTCTAAGCTGTAAAGCATGCCGCACTGAACGAGGGAGTAATCATCAGCACGAGTTTGCCAAGCGTTCATAACGTCTTGGTTCTCTGGGACGGGAGCGTCACCTAGCGGTCCTTCTAGGACATATTGCTTCCTGGCAGCTATGAGGATGATCCTCAGGTTTCGGACCCAGTCCGTATAGTTGCTGCCATCATCTTTCAGCTTGGTTTTCTCTAGGAACGCGTTGAAGTTCATGTTGACATGAGCGTTGGCCATTTGATCTACAAGACATATTTGCAAAGGTTTTAGACTAAGTTCATGATAATTAAGTTCATCTAATCAAATTTATGAACTCCCACTTAGATTAGACATCCCTCTAGTCATCTAAGTGTTACACGATCCGAGTCGACTAGGCCGTGTCCGATCATCACGTGAGACGGACTAGTCATCGTCGGTGAACATCTTCATGTTGATCGTATCTTCCATACGACTCTTGTTCGACCTTTCGGTCTCCGTGTTCCGAGGCCATGTCTATACATGCTAGGCTCGTCAAGTTAACCCTAAGTGTTTTGCTGTGTAAAACTGTCTTACACCCGTTGTATGTGAACGTAAGGATCTATCACACCCGATCATCACGTGGTGCTTCGAAACGACGAACTGTAGCAACGGTGCACAGTTAGGGGAGAACACTTCTTGAAATTGTTGTAAGGGATCATCTTATTTACTACCGTCGTTCTAAGTAAACAAGATGCATAAACATAATAAACATCACATGCAATTATATAGTAGTGACATGATATGGCCAATATCATATAGCTCCATTGATCTCCATCTTCGGGGCTCCATGATCATCTTGTCACCGGCATGACACCATGATCTCCATCATCGTGTCTTCATGAAGTTGTCACGCCAACGACTACTTCTACTTCTATGGCTAACACGTTTAGCAATAAAGTAAAGTAGTTTACATGGCGTTCTTCAATGACATGCAGGTCATACAAAAAATAAAGACAACTCCTATGGCTCCTGCCGGTTGTCATACTCATCGACATGCAAGTCGTGAATCCTATTACAAGAACATGATCTCATACATCACAATTCATCATTCATCACAACTTCTGGCCATATCACATCACATGAACAATCGCTGCAAAAACAAGTTAGATGTCCTCTAATTGTTGTTGCATCTTTTACGTGGCTGCAATTGGGTTCTAGCAAGAATGTTTTCTTACCTACGAATAACCACAACGTGATTTTGTCAACTTCTATTTACCCTTCATAAGGACCCTTTTCATCGAATCCGCTTCAACTAAAGTGGGAGAGACAGACACCCGCCAGCCACCTTATGCAACTAGTGCATGTCAATCGGTGGAACCGGTCTCACGTAAGCGTACGTGCAAGGTTGGTCCGGGCCGCTTCATCCCACAATACCGCTGAAGCAAGAAAAGACTAGTAGTGGCAAGCAAGTTGACAAGATCCACGCCCACAACAAAATTGTGTTCTACTCGTGCATTAGAGAACTACCATAAACCTGGCTCTGATACCACTGTTGGGGAACATTGCAGAAAATTAAAATTTTTCTTACGGTTTCACCAAGATCCATCTATGAGTTCATCTAAGCAACGAGTCAAGGGAGTGAGTTTGCATCTACATACCACTTGTAGATCGCGTGCGGAAGCGTTCAAGGGGATGGTGATGATGGAGTCGTACTCGACGTGATTCAGATCACCGATGTCCAAGTGCTGAACAGACAGCACCTCTGCGTTCAACACACGTACGGGACGGGAGACGTCTCCTCCTTCTTGATCCAGCAAGGGGGAAGGAGAGGTTGATGATGATCCAGCAGCACGACGGCGTGGTGCTGGATGCAGCAGAACTCCAGTAGGGCTTCGCCAAGCGACTATGGGAGGAGGACGAGGTGTAGAAGGGGGGGGGGGGGGGAGGCGCCAAGCACAAGGGTGCGGCTGCCCTCCCCCTGCCCTCCTTTATATAGGCCCCCAGGGGGGGGGCGCCGGCCCTGGGAGATTGAATCTCCCAAGGGGGCGGCGGCCAAGGGGAGAGGAGTCCCCCCCAAGGCATGTGGTGTGCCCCCACCCTAGGGTTTCAACCCTAGGCGCAGGGGGTGGGCCTAGGGGGGGCACCAGCCCACTATGGGCTGGCTCCCCTCCCACATCAGCCCATGGCGCCCTCCGGGATGGGTGGCCCCACCCGGTGGACCCCCGGGACCCTTCCGGTGGTCCCGGTACATTACCGGGAGACCCCGAAACTTTCCCGATGGCCGAAATACCACTTCCTATATATTATTATTTACCTCCGGACCATTCCGAAACTCCTCGTGACGTCCGGGATCTCATCCGGGACTCCGAACAACATTCGGCATGCTGCATACTCATATTCATACAACCCTAGCGTCACCGAACCTTAAGTGTGTAGACCCTACGGGTTCGGGAGACACGCAGACATGACCGAGACGACTCTCGGGCAATAACCAACAGCGGGATCTGGATACCCATGTTGGCTCCCACATGCTCCTCGATGATTTCATCGGTTGATCCATGATGTTGAGGATTCGATCAAACCCCGTATACAATTCCCTTTGTCAATCGGTACGTTACTTGCCCGAGACTCGATCGTCGGTATCCCAATACCTTGTTCAGTCTCGTTACCGGCAAGTCACTTTACTGGTACCGTAATGCATGATCCCGTGACCAACCACTTGGTCACTTTGAGCTCAATATGATGATGCATTACCGAGTGGGCCCAGAGATACCTCTCCGTCATACGGAGTGACAAATCCCAGTCTCGATCCATGTCAACCCAACAGACACTTTCGGAGATACCTGTAGTGCACCTTTATAGTCACCCAGTTACGTTGTGACGTTTGATACACCCAAAGCACTCCTACGGTATCCGGGAGTTACACGATCTCATGGTCTAAGGAAGAGATACTTGACATTGGAAAAGCTCTAGCAAACGAACTACACGATCTTTGTGCTATGCTTAGGATTGGGTCTTGTCCATCACATCATTCTCCCAATGATGTGATCCCGTTATCAACGACATCCAATGTCCATAGCCAGGAAACCATGACTATCTGTTGATCACAACGAGCTAGTCAACTAGAGGCTCACTAGGGACATATTGTGGTCTATGTATTCACACGTGTATTACGATTTCCGGATAATACAGTTATAGCATGAATAAAAGACAATTATCATGAACAATGAAATATAATAATACTTTTATTATTGCCTCTAGGGCATATTTCCAACACTGGCTGGGCAAGCACTACTACTAGAGTAGTGCTGCCTGTGAGCGTGCATGATCCCCGACGCTGATGGCGATGGCGACGATGACAATGACAATGACGACGTACATTTTGTGTAGCTAGGGCTGGAAAACTATTTGATGGTCTATATATTTTGGTGAGGTGGTATATACTAACCCCTCACGGTGATGGTGAACTTGCGGTGGTAGGACGACACCCTCTTTTGGATGTGGTGGTAGGATAACACCATGGTAGTGCTAGGTAGAACTTGCTACGCCGTATGATCATGCATGCTTTACTTCTTCTCTTCTGCTCCATTGTTGTTTGTGTGCTACTTTGCTTGCTACTTGTGTGCTCCATTGATTTGCTGCTTCAACTCTTGTTCTTGTGCATTGCTAGGGCAAGTGGTATGTTGTGTTCATCGGTAAGGATCCAAGGGTTTATAATTCATGGGAAGAAGCCAGTGCACAAGTGGCATCGTATAGCAACAACAACCATAGAGGGTTCATGACTAGGCAGGCAGCAGAACAAGCTACTCCGATTGGACGCGAAAGCACGGAGGCAGCAGTGTTGACAGTGGCAAGGTTAGAGGTGTCAAAGTGGAAGGTGCTAAGGTGGATCGTCAGTTTGGGCTGAAGCTGAAGAACTTCATCATCTTCGCCCAGTTCATCGCCATTGCTGTGTTGTGGCATTGGTGTGCTAGGTGTGATCATTGTGGGTAAGCCCACCAATTAGGATACAAGGTAAGCACACCATGTATGCCATATGCAACCAAACACCATGTTTATGTGCCGCTTGGGCCAATGCAGGCAACCAAACAAAGTGCACTTGCATATTACCTAATGCAGGGACCCTAGATGCATGCAACCAAACAACTTGCAGATGACGTATTCGGGGCTGTTTTTGCTCAACCAGGCTGGGTTGAGATGTGTATGCAATGCATCTACTGTTCACAACTTGAACCAAACACACCCCTAGAGTCCGATGGATGTGCGAACGGTGCTACTGTTCGCACATCACCAGATTGTGCAGAGCACCGTTCGAACATCACCAGATTGTATTTTATGATACAACAAAGCATCCTCAATTGTCACTTGTGTATCCCTGGGAGGGTAAATGTGGCACGTCCAGTGCCAACGATTACCGTATCGTGTCCAGCGATAATTAGAATATCTCCATTCATCTTTTTAAGAGTTTGGAAATATTTCATCTCCCTCAGTATGGAGTTTGTGGTTGCACTATCCACAAGGCATAATTCCTCTTTCATTTGATTGTCACTGTAGAGAACTATATATAAGACAAAGAACTTTCAATGAGAAAATCTCATGTAAATACATAGAATACAATCTTATTTATATCAAATATGTTGGCACAGTTACATTCTTATTATAACAAATGTGCTGATACAATATAAAGACAACAATAATACTTATGTTCTTATTACAACATCACAAATGGACATAGCTAAATAGATCACTAAAGAATTGTGGGACTAGCCGAAGTCTCCAAACACGTCATTTGAGGTATACCAAATCATCATGTTCTTCGTGTCAGTAAGGTCCTCTAGTTGATGGAATGTCATGGTGTTGCTTGGTCCAGGAGGAACGTCGTCCGAACTACCGGTGGCCATGTCTGGATGAAGGTTGAAGTGGCTTCGAACCTCTTCCTTGAGATGCTCTGCGTCCCTGAGATTGCTGGTACAACATAACCAGATGCTTTGGGATCTTGCGCTTGTCAGTGGGGTGAGTGTAGCATCCACACTTGTTGCAAAGCTGAGATTTATCATGATTGGGCTTTGCAGTGCCTTTTCCCTTGTGTGAGTTCCTAGACCTCCTGTTCCTATTGGACTTTCGCTTGTTTTGAAAATTTGATTGATTGCCCCTAAAGGCACCATCAAACCTTATTTGTGACATTCATATGAACTTCAGGTAAAGGTTGTGCCCCAACTGGGCGTTGAGAGCCATTATTAGTGAGTAGCTCATCACGCTTTTCAGCCTGAAGTAACATATGAACAAGCTAGTAATAGACAGTATAGTTGCGAGTACAATACTGTTGTTGGAGGATCCTGTAGGAAGGGAGCATAGTAGATAAAGTTTTCTCTATCTTCTCCGCATCAGTAGGTTCCTTCCTGCAAAAGCGCAATTTGGAACTTATCTTATGAACCTTGTGACTGTACTCACCGATGGACTTGAAATCCTGAAGACGAAGGTGAGTCCAATCATGGAGTGCTTCTGGCAGGACGACTGCCTTCTACTGTTCATATCTCGTTTTGAGGGCTAGAAACGTACTGGGAGATTCCTCCTCTAAGTACTCAGACTTGAGACCAACGTGAATATGGTGCCTTATGATGTATAAAGCTGCACAATATTGTCGTTCTCAAAACTAACTTACCCGTGGCACAAGATGTGCACACAAATTCTGAAGATTGAGGAAATTTTGACTCAAGCAAATTATGTGCTGGTAATTTTTCTCATCAACCCAATCTCGGGATGGCCTAGGCAATCACGCCAGGTTTGAAATGCGCCCAAAAGAGTGAGGTAATCAACTCCCTATTACTAAAAGAGGGGGAGTAGTATGGCCTCTGACCTAGAACAAGCTTTCAACAAGCAACAAAGGAAATCAAGGAGAAAAACCTTGGAGTCGGTAAATGCAAGTCAGCTCAATGTTGTCAAGCACCTGATGGGTAGTATACACCCAGTGGAAGGGCAACCTCCACAACCCAGTTCAGTTTGCACACAGTGGTTGGGACATCAGAACACCCTGACTCCGTACTGGGAAATCATGAATATTCACTAGGGGTGCAGGAAATTTCCATCAACCATATCAATTTTGGAGAAACTTTCGATCGTAAGTCTACGATCGTCGACATTTATTTTGCTGAAAAAATTGCAGATATCCTTCTCACCGATCATGATCCAAGGAGTATCGCTGAGTGCCAAAAGTGCTCTGACTGGCCTAAATGGAAGGATGCAATACAAGCAGAAATTGCCTCGCTTAACAAAAGAAAGGTATTCAATGAAGTAATACCAACACCTCCCAATGTTTTCCCCGTCGAATACAAATGGATTTTTCTCCAGAAACAAAATGAGAACAATGAGGTGGTAAGATACAAAACAAGGCTCGGAGCACAAGGGTTCACGCAGTGACCCGACATTGATTTCAACGAGACATATTCTCCTGTAATGAGTGGAACCACTTTCCGATACCTTATATCTTTGGTAGTGCAAAATCGTCCATCTATGCAGTTGATGGACGTCGTGACCGCATATCTTTACGTGTCACTAGATTCAGAAATTTATATGAAGATTCCTGACGTAATCTCTATCCTGAATCCAAGCGCAAAACGCAACGTGTATTGTGTATAACTGAATCCGTCATTATATGGCTTAAGACAGTCAGGACGGATGTGGTACAACAGACTCAGTGAGTTCCTTCTTCATAAAGGTTACTCCAATAGTAGTGATTGCCCAAGTGTCTTTATCAAAAAGTCCTCTACATGATTTTTCATCATTTCAGTGTATGTAGATGATCTCAACATCATTGGCAACACACAAGACAATGATGAAGCACGCAATCACCTAAAAATCGAATTTGAGATGAAGGATTTGGGTAAAACCAAATTTTGGTTAGGTATTCAACTTAAGCACCTTCCTCAAGAGAAATTCAATATGGACAAATCCTACCCATCTAAAATTCCCATTGTGGTTTGCTCTAGACATAGAGAAAGATTCGTTCACACCAAGGGATGCTGGAGAAGTATTATTGGGACCCGAGGTTCCATATCTCAGTGCTGTTGGAGCGCTCATGTATCTTGCAAATCGCATGAGACCTGACCTCGCATTTGAAGTGAATCTACTTGCTAGACACAGTGCTCATGTTAATAATGTGTTTGAGTGAAAATGATCAACTTGTATTGATTGATAGTTAGAGTACAATTTATATATGACTAGAAGAGATGCGTCGAACATGCTCGACGGTTCGAACAGTCATATCCTAGGTCGGTTGCTAATTCCAGGGATGCAAAGTTTTTAAAGAGAGATGCATCCGTTGCCGCATAGTGTTTAGGCAAGAGGAGATTTTCCCTCCAATTAATACATGGTAATTAATCACAACATTTTGCACACTGTAGCGTCCGACATTCCGAACGTTTTTGAATGAATAAATAGCAACGCTTCCTCCTCTCCTCCGCCACCCCCACTGCCCCACACGTAGTGGATCATATGCACAAGTGGTTGTTGCCCAACGATGGATTGCAGACCAGGCGGATGGTGTTCTCCGCACCAGTAGTTTGGTCGTGGTCGCTTTGCGGGAAGAGAAAGGGGTAGATCAGATGATTTTTAGCGTAGAGATGATGTGAGAAGATGGGATGGGGGATACTGTAACAAATTTGAGGATAGGCAGAGGGAAGAGGAGAGATTCATTGAGGCAATGAGGAGAGAAGATGAGAGGAGTAGATTGGAGGAACGAAGGATGAGTGAGGAGAGGAGGATGGATGAGACACTACAAGAAATATGTCAACTAGTGACCTTCTGTCAGTGACCCTGTCATAGATCTATGACCATTTCAGACCAATTGGTCAAAAGCTGTTTGGGAGGCTCCAAATCCTAAACTATAATGACCATTTTGGTCAGAAAGGTCGTAATTTCCTTACATGAAATGGTCATAAAGCAGATAACACTAGTCCGCTGCCTTATTTCTAGCTGATCATGACCAATATAGATGGTCATAACCTTATAAATTGTGGTGGGTTGCTATGACTAGGTGCCACCTCATCAGTTTTGCCTATGTGTCATGTCCATGTGGCAGTTTTTGCCCTAGGTTGTAAAGCAACCTATATTTCTGTCATTCCCAAAATTCCCAAAAAAATCTCATAAATTTTTGGGTCATATCTTCGTCAAATGTAAAAAACCTTACTTGCCTAGTTCAAAAATAATTCAAAAATATTCATTTTCCTATTCTGTTCAGAAAAACACTTTGTGAAGGAAGTACCACTTTGGCATGTCCAAATGGTATCCATTTTCTATAGTGCTTTCCTATGCCCAAATAACCATCCTGCACCAAATGCCAGCTCAATCCATTCATTATTTTGAGCCCAGCTTCAACATTCGTATTTATGTCCAGTGTGGTACTTTGCGAAGCAAGTACCACCTAGGCTCCTCCTTTTGAGCTAAAAATTTGTGAAGACGGTCTTCTTAGTAACTGATCATCCTCAGCCAAAACTCACACCCATTAGCCATGTGCATTTCCCGTACCGCTAATCAAACACTTGGCTGCTTATTCATGTTTGAGCATCGATCGGTCTCCTCGTGAGAATCTTATGTTGTGATTTTCTTCCTAGCACCTACCTGGGGAGTGCCCAACCCACTATACATGCCTAGGCCGCCCAGAACACATGGCAACGCCACGGTCACGCGGTGACCACGCGGTGGGCATGCGAGTTTACGCGCTCTAGAGTTGGGGCCCTCCGCCACCATCCAAACCTCGACGTATCGCCACCAAACCATGTATTTATGATTAAATAGGTACTTCTATAACTAGAAATGATTTTTGGAAAAAATAAATAGCAAACTATGAGGCAGCTGCAGTTCAAATTTGACCCGCTTCCTACTGAATCGGCGGGAATTCGTCTTTTTCACCAGAGGTGGATCAAAACTTTTTACACCTAACCATTTTGTCAATTGTGAATTAAACATGGCCTAGTATTTTATAAAATTGATTTGGTCCATTTTTGCCACAATTATTTGGTAGTTCCTTCACAAAAAAACCTTATTTCGGGCACTCGTAAAATGGAAAATGAATTTTCCGTGCAAAGAAAATGAAAACTCCCTTAGGCAACATTGTTTGGAATTCCAAGATGCACCATTGTGCACAATATGAGATCATTTGAACAAACTATGCCATGAATGTGGCCACAAGATTGATAATTTGGCTTGAAAGCCATGAATCTTCACGCATGATAGCTCATTTCTGAGAACACATTTTTAAAAAATTGCCGTATTACAATTTTATTATTTTTCCTGGAAACTTGGTCACATATGATGACACAATGCGAAGGTTTTCCAATTTTTGATTTTTTTTTGAATTTTTTATGCCCGTTTCAAAATGCGGTCAAAACAGCGGGCTTGACCGTTCCTAGCTAGTTGTCAAATCTTGGTAACATTTTGATGTTGCTCTGATTAAATAGATAGTTATGTACTTAGAAATGATTTTTGGAAAAAATAAAGAGCAAACTATGAGGCAGCTACAGTTCAAATCCGACCGGCTTCCTGCTATACCTGGCCATACCTCGGACCAGGCCGGCCTAGCCAAGCCCGATGCAAAAAACCTAGGCCCAGTCCCGTCCCGGCCCGGCCATCGGGCCTGTTTTCTGGGCCCGAGCCCGACCCGAACACATAAAAGCCCGTCGGGCTTCGGGTCAGCCCGGCCCGACGTTTAGAAAAACGTGAAAACGACGGGCCTGGGCCCGGCCCGGCCCGGCCTTCGGGCTCAAAATCTAGGCCCGAGCCCGGCCCGAGGGCAGCGTCGGGCCGGGCCGGCCGTGCCGGGCTTTCCATGGCCAGGTCTACTTCCTGCTGAATCAGCGGAAATTTGTCTTTTTCACCAGAGGTGGATCAAGGCTTTTGACACCCAACCATTTGGTCAATTGTGAATTAAATATGGCCTAGTATTTTAGAAAAATTATTAGGTCCAATTTTGCAACAATTATTTGGTAGGTTCTTGACAAAACAACCTCATTTGGGGGACTCAAAAAATGGAAAATGATTTTTTCGTCCAAAGAAAATGAAAATTTCCTTAGGAAACATTGTTTGCCATTCCAATATGCACCCTTGTGCAAAATATGAGATCATTTGAAGAAACTATGCCATGAATGTGGCCATAAGATTGATCATCTGGCTTGAAAGCCATTGATCTCCACACATGATAGCTTGTTTCTGAGAGCACTTTTTTAAAAGAATTGCCGTATTACAAGTTTATTATTTTTCCTAATAACTTGGTCACATATAATGACACAATGCGAAGGTTTTCGAATTTTTTGATTTTTAAAAAAAAATTTATGCCTGTTTCAAAATGCGGTCAAAACGGCGGGAATGACCGTTCCTAGCTAGTGGTCGAATCTTGGAATTTTTTTGATGTTTCTCTGGTTAAATAGATACTTTTGTATCTAGAAATGAATTTTGGAAAAAATAAATAGCAAACTATGAGGCAGCCGCAGTTCAAAGTTGACCCGCTTCCAATTGAAACGGAGGAAATTTGTCTTTTTCACCAGAGGTGGATCAAAACTTTTGACACCCAACCATTTGGTCAATTGTGCATTAAATATGTCCTAGTATTTTAGAAAATTGAGTTGGTACCATTTTGCAACAAATATATGGTAGGTCCTTCACAAAAAAACTCATTTTGGGCACTCGAAAAAATGAAAAATGAATTTTTCATCCAAAGAAAATGAAAACTTCCTTAGGAAACATTGTTTGCCATTTCAAGATGCACCCTTCTGCACAATATGAGATCATTTGAACAAACTTTGTCATGAATGTGGGCATAAGATTGAGCATTTGGGTTGAAAGCCATGCATCTTCACACTTGATAGCTTGTTTTTAAGAACACTTTTTTTTAAATAATCATCGTATTACAAGTTTATAATTTTTGCTGGTAACTTGGTCACATATAATGACGCAACGCGAAGGTTTTCCAATTTTTTGATTTTTTTTGAATTTTTTAGTCCCGTTTCAAAATGCAGTCAAAACGGCGGGAATGACCGTTCCTAGCTAGTGGTTGAATCTTGGATTTTTTTGGTGTTTCTCTGATTAAATAGATAATTTTGTACCTAGAAATGTTTTTTGTAAAAAATAAAGAGCAAACTATGAGGCAACTGTAGTTCAAATTTGACCCGCTTCCTGCTGAATCGACGAAGATTTCTCTTTTTCACCTGAGGTGGATCAAATTTTTTGACACCCAACCATTTGGTAAATTGTGCATTAAATATGGCCTAGTTTTTTTATACAAATGATATGGTCCAATTTTGCAACAAATATATGATAGGTCCTTCACAAAAAAACTCATTTTGGGCACTCAAAAAATGGAAAATTGATTTTTCGTCCAAAGAAAATGAAAAATTCCTTAGGCAACATTGTTTGTCATTCCAATATGCACCCTTGTGCATAATATGAGATAATTTGAATGAACTATGCCATTCCAAAATGTAGCCTTGTGCAAAAAACACAAGAGAAACAAATAGAAAAACACAACTACATAAGCTTGAAAAAGTATTTGATGTGCTCCACATGTGCTATGATTGTGAATTATAAAATTGATGTGCTCCAAATTTGCAACAAATATTTGCTAGGTTCTTTATAAAAATATCATTTTGGACACTCGAAAAATGATTCTCTTACAAAAAACTCATATCTTAGAACACTTTTTTTAATGATATTAACAATATTCAAAGTTTGTTATTTTTACTGAAAAGTAGGTCACACTTGGTGACACAATGCAAAGGTTTTTTATTTCTATATTTTTATAAATTTCTTAGGTCGTCAAATAGTAGGCATGATTCAAAATATTATTTTCAATCGATTATGACCAATTTAAATGGTCTTAACATCATCAAAGGGGATACTCTGTTCTGATTGGTCTAAAATCAGCTCACGCGGATCATGGCTTAAGCACCGTCGGATGCGCCCGGATCCAACGGTAGCCCACACCCCCCTCATCGCTCTCACCCCCTCTAGAATCATCCCGTATCCCTCTGATCCTCGTCCACCCATGAAACCCTAGCCCCCTTCTCCCAATCACCGCTGCCGCCTTCTCCCTCCCAGATCCAATCCAAGTCAGAGCCCCCATTCTGCGTGCGTCGGCCACCTCCCTGCGGCGGAGCTCGACCCCGTCAGTCTCCCCCGAAACGAAACCCACCACCGCCGCCTTCGTCTCCCCAACCAACCACAACCCACCGGCAACCTCCTCCCACTCTCCCTCTCCCTCGCCACCGGCGCCCCCTCGCCTCCCCTCCCATCCTCTTGTCTCCCTACTAGGCCCCAGATCGACTCAGCCTTCTCCTTCTCAGGCCACGACCAGATCCACACCGGCATTCCCGCATCGGCACCGTCATGGACCTTCCTCCTCCTTCTCCACGACCACGCTACGGCAGAGGCCTCCCACCGCCACCGCCACCGCGCCCTCCTCCTTCCACCTCCACATCCACGCATCCATCCCTTCCTCCCTCCTCGCGCCCGAAACCCTAGCCCGCGGGCGGCCATGTCAATCGAGCTTAGGATCCACAGCATCCTCTTCTCCTCCAAGACCAAGAACAACAACGTCCGCAAGGGTATGCCATGAATCCCTTCTCTTCTTCTGGCCTTCTTCATCTCCGCATCTGATTCGTGCATACGGCCGTCTATGCAGTCAGTTTGCTCCCTCCGATTTGCTCTGCTTGCGTGAAGGGGCCCGGCCAAGGAGAAGCTGCTACTTCAGCTTCTTCCTCCTCCCCGGTGTGTGTAGGTGCTACTTCAGGCTCGAGCAGCAGTTCGGATTCGATACGCGTTCGTCCACGGAACTGACGTCCCCATTACTGAACATTCTGAACTGATATTATTCCCGTCAATTTTGTTGCAGTGAGAGTCGGCGTCGGGGGCAGCGTGATATCAACTGATAGCAGTGTGGTAAGCAAAACATTAACTTTGTGATTCTTCTAGTAGACCACTAGCATGCATGTTTTGGGTAATCAATTTAGCTGCTCTGCTGTGTAAATTGAAAGTGAAGAACCCTCATAAGTTAAATTCAGGCTCATGGTTTGTTCCTGTACTGTTCTTGCTAAATCGGTAGCTCATGGTTCTGTGTAGCAGAATATGTATAAATTTTCTGGGGTACCCTTTTTTACTTTGAATAAGCAACAGAAGTGATCAACATCCATCATGCATAACCCTGAACATTTATGGTCTCTGTTGATTTGTCTTGTTGTGTACGTATAGTGCCTGTACATGCATGGTTGTGTTCTGCAGGTGTAGGGTAACTTTTAGTGCACAGGTTAACTTGAGACTGGTTAATTTTTTTTGAAAGATGTGTTGTCTTGGAGTGTCTGCGACAAGAGGGGAGGACTACTTTGCAGTCTCAACGTACCCTGTTCATCAGAGACAACATCTCCGTGGGCGCCTCCGGTGCGCTCTTCGGGCTGCTCGGAGTCATGCTGTCAGAGCTCTTCACCAACTAGACCATCTACACCAACAAGGTGGGTGCATCTCCAACCAATTCTGCAGCGGTAGCAGCACCAGCAGTACTTTATTTTGAAAATCCGCCGAGTTTCTGACACTGTCAACGTGGCCAGAATGCGTGCAGGCGGCGACGCTGGTGATGCTGCTGTTCGTGATCGCGGTCAACCCGGCGATCGACATCCTGCCGCACATGATGCGCCCGGCACCATGGAGTACCTCACGAGCGTGCTCGCCTCCCCCAGCATCGCAATCTCAACGAGCCTAGCGGCCGCCGTACTTGTCCTGCTCGAGGAGCAGGAGGATGCTCTGTACCACCACGCCATCGGCCTGCTGCAACATCGAGTTCAATATGTCAGGTGACCCTTCATATCCCGTCTGATATGATGGTCAATAGTTGCTTGTAGATGAATGATGAAGTGTTGCTGTGAATGTGAATGAGCAGCCACAAGTCCCTTTGCGTCATTGCCATAGCTAGTGAATGAGCAGCCACAAATCTTTTTGCATCATTGCCATAGTTATCTGAATGCAAATGAGCAGCCACAAGTCTGTCTGTACTGTCACATTGCCATCCATAGCTGCCAATCATGTAGATAAATAGAATTGCCCCAAAACTATGTGGGAAATTTGGTTAACCTTGTTGAATCAGATATAATTCTGACACCTGATTAGCATATCACTTGTCTATGTTTAGTTAACAGTATTCAGTTTAGATGCAGATTTAGTCAACACTATGGATCAGTATTCAGTTTAGATGCAGATACAGTTAACACTAGGGATCAATACATGTTTAGATTGTACATTGGCCTACTATAATAACTTCAGGTTGGATTTGCATGGTGATTTTTTCATCTAACTTTTTTTGCGTTTGGGTTTATTTGTACACCAAATATATTCAAATAGAGGTGGCATCATTGCTTATTATTTCCTTCGATTGGCAGGCCCAGGTACACCGTCGTCGCTGCCAGCGCGTACCACAGCCTCACGCTGGATAATTTGTGCTCTAAGCCTCTATCTGGTCCGCTTCTTATGCTACTTGTCTTCATGGTAGTAAAAGCGAAACTAGACATTGTTACAACAATTTGGGTTGGGAAAATACTGTCTGAAGTACTTGCAACATTCTGAATTTCTGATGTCTGTGCGGCTTGTGAAGGGTGGTAGCTGCACTAGCTTGAAAAGAAAATTGGAATTGATCTTACAAGTGGCTCAAAACGTGAGACTGCCTGATTCCATTTTAAGGTTGTCACTAACCTGGTAGTTTTATTTGGTGATGTAGTTTGTAAGTTAAAATGATGCCCAGGGTTCAGGCCATGTGTGATTTCTCTTGACATAGGTGCTCCTCCCATGCTATGTCTCTCTGTTGAATAGATAGGTTCAGTTTTCTTTTGTTCTATTTCTAGTTTAAGCATAAGCAAGTTCTAGTAAATGTCTATGCATGTGGCTCATGAGTCGGAATATCTTATCTAATTAGGGACTGCAGACCTGCTGTGTCATGTGCAAACTTGCTTGCATTCAGTTCAGAAATTTCTGAATTCTTTGATGTTTGCTTTCACTCAATGATTGTGGTACTCAAATTAGATGCCTCCTCTGCTGCAATTCACTCGTCTCCCTGTCATGGTTTGTCTTGAATTTTGGTAGTGTGAAAAACACATTAGTAAATTCTAGTTTTTGGGTGCTAATTCTAGTTACTTTATATGAAGCAGAAGTTATCTTGCAGCCATCTAATATGCAATTCTAATAATATTTCATATCCTATTTTTTTAGTTGTATATGTCATTCGTGCATGAATTCCTTTTCTTATGTACCAGCTCCCTAATCATGTTTTTTTTGTTTTTTGGGTTCCTATCTTAGGGGAGAACCTAGTGTCCTATATGGGGAAGCAAAGCAGCAGCTCACAACTCTGACCTGCAACTCCCGATGAAGGCACAGTGACGCACCATGCTGCTCCTTTGGAAGGTCGGCTCCTGGACCGTAAATTTCTCTCAATTTGTGCTCTGCTTGATACCGGCTCTTTGTATTGTTGCTGCATTGATGCTGAACAATATGCCCTTAATATGTTGTTATGTTCTCACCAAATGCATGGGTTGGTACTTATCATTTGCCCTTTTACAAATATATCTTAGTTTTGCTGTTATGTGAATGTTATATGCACAGTTTCGTATTAGATCTCAACTTCACCAGCTATTTTTCATTGTTAGGAGAATGTTATATGCACGACTTCACTTGATTTCCTAACTTTTTTGATTTATAACCTGCAGATGGTGGCCTTCCTTGGTCAAAAGTTGGTGTACAAGAGCTCTAGGAGAGGAATCCCGAAGAAAACCAGCACCCAACTATGTGTTTTAGCTACCTGGAGCTGGCCATCTTAATATTAGGTGTATTTTATAGTTGAATACCTAATTTGTACTGCCATGATTGTAAAGTACTTCGTTTGGCTGTTGTTTGAATTGCTCTTTTTGAATCAAGTTATTGGTTATTGCACAAATAGTGAACTGACGTGAGGCACCTAAACAACACCCTTAGGTCCATTTGACTAGTGAGTCCTTTAAAATGGAAAACAAACAAAAGAAAAACTGACAAGTGGGACCTAATTGGATGATCTGACTAGTGGGACCTGGTCTAAAATGGAATGTAAAAAGGCCAAGGCCAAAACAAGAAATGGAAGCGGAAAGGCCAAAGGCCTATAAAATAAAAGGCCGAATTGCTGGGCTAGGCGCATGTAGCTAGCATAAATTGACAGGATTTTTTTTATAAAAGGCTGAATTAATGGGCTCAGCCCATGTAAAACACTCAATCGGACCGGGCTGAATCTTGTCAACGACCTTTTCAATTGGTCGTAATTTTGCCATGTCAGATTGCCACGTCGGATCTGGCGTGGCCTAGGCAGACAACCAGTGACCAAAACAAAAGGTCATGGGTTCAACGACCTTCTGTTTTGGTCGTAAATGTCTACGACCTTATCCCGAAGAAGGTCGTTAATTTCAGTTTACGACCGCCAACTTTTGACCTTCTGTTTTTGGCCACAAAAAGGTCACAAATGAAAAACAATGACCCTTCAGTGACCAATAGTCAAGGTCACAAGTTGACATATTTCTTGTAGTGAGATGCGACGGGCAGATCTAAAGCGCAAAGAGGAGGAACTCGCTGCTAGGGAGATGGCTCTGATTGAGGCACAACGGAGGGTTGATGACCTCAAAACAAGCAAAGACAAGTGGAGCCATCAGCCAGAGACGAGAGCAGGAGGGTCTGAGGTCTCTGCATCAGTTGCGGATGGTGCTAGATCAGTCTGGATGGAGGCAAACACAAGAACCTAGGTACACAACCAACAGATCTTATGACTAGCACATTTAAGCCTGCCCACTTCCTATGCATAGAGATTTTGTGAGCAAACAACTTATGGGAACAAGAATCAACTAGCATAGGAAGGCAAAACATGCATAACTTCAAAACTTTCAACACATAGAGAGAAAACTTAATACTATTGCAATATGTAAAAGCATATGTTCCTCTCTCATAATAATTTTCAGTAGCATCAGAATGAATTCAACTATATAGCTATCACATAAAGCATTCTTTTCATGATACATAAGTATAGAAATTTTGTTACTCTCCACATAAGCAAATGTATTCGCATGAATAGTAGTGGGAGCAAACTCAACAAAATAACTATCATGTGATTGAAAATTAAAATCATGATGACAAGTTTCATGGTTATCATTATTCAATATAGCATAAATGTCATCACCATAATCATCATAGATAGGAACTTTGTTGTCATAGTCAATTGGAACCTCTTCCAAAATAGTGGATTCATCATTAAATAAAGTCATAACCTATCCAAAAACACTTTCATCAATATAATCATCATAAATAGGAGGCATGCAAATTTTCTCATCAAAACTTGGGGGACTAGAAATATCATCTTCATCAAATATAGCATCCCCAAGCTTATGGCTTTGCATATCGTTAGCATCATGGATATTCAAAGAGTTCATACCAACAACATTGCAATCATGCTCATCATTCAAAGACTTCTTTGTCAAACATTTTATAGAATTCTTCTTCTATCAACTGAGCACAATTTTCCTTTCCATCAGTTTCACGAAAGACATTTTAAAGATGAACAATATGATGCAACCTCAATTCCATTTTTTTAGTTTTCTTTTTTTAAACCAAACTAGTGATAAAACAAGAAACTAAAAGATCCAATTGCAAGATCTGAAGATATACCTTCATGCACCCACCTTCCTAGCAACGGCGCCAGAAAAGAGCTTGATGTCTACTGCACAACTTGTTCTTGTAGACTAGTGTTGGGCCTCCAAGCGCAGAGTTTTGTAGGACAGTATCATATTTCCCTCAAGTGGTTGACCTAAGGTTTATCAGTTCGTGGGAGGCGCAGGATGAAGATGGTCTCGCTCAAACAACCTTGTAACCAAATAATAAAAAGCCTCTTGTGTCCCCAACACACCAAATACAATGGTAAATTGTATAGGTGCACTAGTTCGGTGAAGAGATGGTGATACAAGTGTAGTAATGATAGTAGATATTGATTTTTGTAATAGGAACAATAAAAATCAGCAAGGTAGAATTGATAAAACGGAGCACAAACGGTATTGCAATGCTTGAAAAATGAGGCCTAGGGTTCGTACTTTTGCTAGTGCAATCTCTCAACAATGCTAATATAATTAAATCATATAACCATCCCTCAACGTGCGATGAAGAATCACCAAAGTTCCTATCTAGCGGAGAACATAAGAAGAAATTGTTTGTAGCGTACAAAACCACCTCAAAGCTATTCTTTCCGATCATTCTATCCTAGAGTTCGTACTAAAATAACACCGAGCTATTCTTTTCAATCAATCTAACCAAGAGTTCGTACTAAAATAACACCATATGATACACATCAACCAACTCTAATGTCACCTAGATACTCCAATGTCACCGCGAGTATCCGTGAGTTGGTTATACGATATGCAACAAACAATTTCAGATTCATAATACTCAATCCAACACAAAGAACCTCAAAGAGTGCCCCAAGGTTTCTACCGAAGAAACAAAGACGAGAACGTGCATCAACACCTATGCATAGATTACCCCAATGTTACCTCGGGAATCCACAAATTGAGTGACAAAGCACATATCAAGTGAATCAGTACGATACCCCATTGTCACCACGGGTATTCATAGCAAGACATACATCAAGTGTTCTCAAATCCATCAAAGTATTCAATCCGATAAGAACAAAATCTCAAAGGGAAAACTCAATTCACAACACGATAGAGAGGGGAAAACACCATATGATCCAACTATATTAACAAATCCCGCGATACATCAAGATCGTGACATCTCAAGAACATGAGAGAGAGAGAGAGAGATTAAACACATAGCCACTGGTACAAACCCTCAGCCCCGAGGGTGGACTACTCCCTCCTCATCATGGTGGCCGCCGGGATGATGAAGATGGCCTCCGGTGATGATTTCCCCCTCCGGCAGAGTGCTGGAATGGGGTCTAGATTGGTTTTTCGTGGCTACAGAGGCTTGCGGCGGCAGAACTTTTGATCTAGGGTTATTTCTGATGGTTTCTCTATTTATAGGATTTTTCAGCATTGGAATCACGCGAAGATGGGCCTCGAGGTGGGCACAACCCACCTGGACGCGCCTGGGCCTCCTGGCACGCCCAGGTGTCTTGTGCTCGCCTCCTTCACCTTCTAGTCCTCCCACAAAGATTCTAGTGCCTTTTTTGTTCCAAAAAAAATCGTCAAAAAGTTACGTTGCATTGGGAGAACTTCTATTTGTGCACAAGAAACAACACCATGGTAGTTCTGTTGAAAACAACGTCAGTCCGGGTTAGTTCCATCCAAATCATACCAAAACCATATAATTTTTTTGTAAACATGGTATGAATACTTCATAAATTATAGATACATCAGAGATGTACCAGGCGTATGCGATGCCGACATCTATCTCAAACATGAGTGGTTACACAACTGTTTGTGATATGCCGAATATGCCAAATGCTGCATCGTTGCTACTTGTGTGTGCTCACATTACCATCGTGCTGGTATATCGAGCTGCTATACAAACGGTTTTTAACCCCTTTCCGTGAAGGAGTTATAAACTGTCGCCTTACCTGTGTGTGTGATGGGGGGGAGGGGTCCTTCCCATACGACCCAGAAACTGTCGGGGATATGGAGTCATGATGTAGACGCGTTGCCAAATGTAATCCTATGCGATGCAGCAACATATCGCACACACCACATTTAGGTACACATGTGGGATTGGTGATCAATCGCCCACGTCTCTCACGAGTCAAACATTTCTAGTTACACAGTGAAACCAAACGGTGTGTGAAATAGTACCTCAGGTACACGGGCCATCATAGGAACTTTGTGCGATATGTGCCCCATCGCACACGAGTATTCTATGGCAATCATCTGCCATGCATGACACCATCGCACACATTTCCTGAACAATTACCGTGTGCGATAATGTGCTATCACAAATGGTCTAGGAGCCCCTTCGCACACATACAAGTGCTGCAAATCGTCTGTGATTCGTTGTGTATCATCGGTGGTTGTGGTATGAGTGATGTGTGTTTTCCCTTCTGGATCGCACATGTTTCTTGAACAATCTACGAGTGGGATTTCATTGGGCGCGGTTTCCTATAAGCTCTCGTGTGCAATAATGTGCTATCACAAACGGTTCAGGAGCCCCTACACACACATAGAAGTGCTGCAAATCATCTGCGATTTGTTGTGTATGACCGACGGTTCCGCTATGATTGACGTGTGCTTTCCATTTTGGATCGCACACACTCATTTAGTTGAATCCTGTGCGCATGAATGGTCGGGTTAAAGCAAAAATATCACATTTAAATCGCTGTGCAAAAAGCAAATTCACCACAATATGAAATTGAACAAATAGTGTCCACAAGAAGAACATTCATCAGAATTCGCAACAATATGCAATTGAACAAATGCTAGTTAAATTGCAATGATTTATCGACATATGCAGTACATAACATAGTGTACGAAATACGAAGACCTGATCACATGAAAACAATGCATCCATGTATATATGTTTAGCGGCTAACTCTTACTCATCATTTCAGGAAAACCATGCTGAAATCTTCATTATCACTAGTGGGCTTGATGTAGTGATTCAGGAAGAAGTTGCTGATACATCTCGTAATGATCAGCAATTCACCAGCATGGAGCAGTTCAGGGGTCATCAGTTCAAAGATGAGCTGCAGGATTTTTAAGATCAGAATGTGCCATATGAGTGGAGTAGAAGATATTAATTAAGATAGAATTATTGGTACTAATTCGTGAGCATCTTCACAACAATTAGTACATTTCCAGATGGAGATCATGTGTCTGCAAATATAGTATCCACAAGGTTAGTCCCTGCTTGTTGTTGAGGACACTGGATTTTTTTTGTATAGAACTAGTCATGTATTTGCCCTGTTAGGAACAACCTAACCGTTGTAAGATGTAATTTTTTCTTTGGACAGAAATAGAAAGAGGTTTATTTAGAAACTTGAACATTTGACTAGCGTAAGAAAAGGTATTTGCAACTTTTGGGTGCATTTTCTGAAAATAACAGATTTCGGTGTCGGAGAAACGATCTCATGCTATAGAGGTGGTTCCCTCTTGAATAGATTCCCTGGTTTTGTTTTGCACAATGCTAACACACTGCAAATGAAGACGAATTTCCACATACTCAATTCTTGAACCAGATATGAATGCAAATTTCAACATCATAGAATTCAATATGTATGCATGAATTGCTAAAGATGTGTCAGATCCTGAGGCTTTATTAGCTCTCAAAGAGAATCTGGGTCTTAAACTCTGTTCTTGTTTGGAACAATGACTACCAAGATCCAGTGAATGCTACAAATTAAGAAAACCATGAACTTACGAACTATGTGGAAATCTAAAAGACAATCAATGTATGTGTGGTTGTTTATTTGATTTACCCTTCATGATATGGCTAGAGAAATAAATCTGCATGGGACGTGCTTTCGAAGATACTGGCGACCTTGTTAATGGCCCACTCCCATTCATCCTTATCACGTAATAACGTGCCATTTGCTAATGCATGATCTATGAAATACACACTCTGCCTTTTTCTTCTCTGCACTATCAATCCCATGAGATGAATACAATACAGTTAGTTTTTTATTGTTTACAGCCTTGTATGGAGAAGTTGATCAGAGTTTGTGAAGTACTTACAAAATCAGGCAGTTAAAAAGAGTGGCATCGAGCACACTGAAGTTGAAGAAGAGATTGAGGTCCTCAAAACTCACACTGATGGAAACCAGATCGTGAGGGAAATGAACTCTGTTGTAGTGGACTAGCAGAACCTCATGACCTTTTGACATTTGATCCATGAAATATTTATGTAATGTGCGGAAATTGGAACTGCACCCCTCAAAGTATTCGCCAACAAGAAATGGTTGGGCACGAACGTAATTGCGTGCTTGAAGTATGCCTGCTTTATTTTTAGCAAGCCTCAATTCTAATTCTGCATCGTTCATGCTGTCAGAAACAATATTACTCTCCGATTCGAACAACTTGCTGGTAATTTGGTTCTAGGTGATGAGTGCCTTAAGTAAGAGGCTATCATTCTCATTCCTCCTTGGTCTCAGGGCCCGCTTGCTCGCGGGTGCAGCCTTTTTACCCGCTTCCTTCTTGGCACTTGAAGCACTTATGGTGCAAGGTCTGGATGGTTAAAAGGCGGACTGCTGAGCAGAGAGTGAAGCTAAGACGGACTGCTGAGCACACAATTTAGCTATACCGGACTGCTGAGCTGGTGGTCCTATTGTGACGGACTACTGGGATGTAGGAGAAGAGGTATCAGACTGCTTCCCAGGCATTGAAGCTATGTGGGTTTCTACGCAGGTAGTGCCAACTTGTCGGTGTGCTGAGGAGGCTGTGCCAATGCGTTGGTTTGCTGAGCAGGTAGTGCCGACACATTGGTATGCTGATCACGTGCGATCGATGGACTGATGAGAAGTCGGTTTTGGACCTTTGGACTGCTTAGCAGTCCGTTCCACCAGGTTGGCCCGTTGAGCATCCGGTGCCATTGAGTCTCCCCCTGTTGCTTCAGTGGCCGGCATCTAAACCGGTGGTGCGTCTTCAGTAGTGTAAGCCTTGCCACTGGCTGCTCACGGGCGAACAATGACTTGGCCTGTACGACACAAAGTCGGCCGGGCTGATCACAGGTTGATGTATCAGCCGTCGGATTATGAATATTAGGTTCCTTGGGGGAAGCACGTGAGAGCTGCTGTGGCAAGGAGAGAGTCACCGGTTGAAGGGCGACATTGGTTGCTCTTGACGGGGCTTGACGGATCTCATCCATGAAGTATATTTCCTTTCGCAGCCACTGGATATGATGTAACAGTGTTTCTCCCAAGGTCCTATGCTCATTAAAGTCCCCTAGGACATTCTTCATGGCAAATTCGTTGAATCCAGGCTTTACTTCAGTCACGTAGCACTTCACACAACCCGACTTCATGGCACACTGTCCATCAAGAGGCCACCTTCCAAGAAGGGGGGGGGGGGGGGGCAAACCCAGGCTGCTGCACATTTTGACATACCTTCATAATGTGTAAGCACACCCCTCAGTTTGTCTTTCATTCTAAATAGATCAGATATAGCATCATCATGCGCAGTTGCAGTCTCAGTGTTGCTAGGGTCAGCTGATGCACAACTATTCTTGTGTGGTGTTGTCGCACAATAAGCAACATCATCCATGCACGCCTCCCCTCCCACCTGGTGGCTATCTATCAATGTCAGAGTCTTCTGCATCATTGGTGACTCCTCAATTTCCTTTCGAAGCTCCGGATACATGTCCCTCCTCAACCTTTCATACAATTGATTCTGCTTCAGTTCACTCCTGCTTTTTTCATGTTGAGCCTCTCTTCTTTGCTGAGTGTGAAAGCCCTCTTGTGCGGGAGATTGACACATATACCCCTTGCATGCCCCGGGGGCTCTTTTGTTTCCAGAGCATCAGATAGAATGTCACACGACCCTGAGTTCCTCTAGAATCTTCCAGGGATCTTGAAATCCTTTAACATCACGCGGTACAGTTCTTCATAATGTGAGTTTTTGAAGTAATAAGTTCCATTGTTATGCCTGCTTGCATATGCCTGCAATTAGGCTCTAGCGTGTTTGCCCCTAATTTCACTAAAGGTTGCTTTCCCACCCGCAGCTACTGCTTCTTTGTCCTCCTGGTCCCATATCGGTTTCATGCCGTAGTATCCTGCCACCCATACGGTGTGTGTGTGTGTTCCTCTTCTGAAGTTCCGTTTGCTTGGTACTCTTCTCAGTAAACTTTGAAGTTGCCCTGACCCTTTTGAATTCTACCCAGTCTGCCTTTGTAATTTGGGGGTAAGCAAGGATGGGGTCCTTGCTTTCACTCAAGTACTTCTTGTACAACAAGTGCTTCCAGTTTCTCCAAGCATCCCTGGCCATCTTCAGTGCAGCATGTTCCACCTGCATTCTCAACTTCTCCGGAATGTTGAAGCGATCCATGATCTCCCAAACTATCCTTTGCCGCAGTTCTATGCCAGCCTTTTGAATACCCAGCAAATTAATGTTGAGCCTTGTCCTACCAATGAATCCACACACACTCTTGAACCTCGTGCGTACTTTATCTGGTTTAGTTGGATCCCAAGACTTTAAATCGATGTCGGTTACTTCATATACACCTTTAGGCTAGTGTGTGAGATTTCTTGGAGCGTTCTTCTGTGTCCTGAGCGGAAGGGTGATTGTGACAGCTCTATCCAATTCTAGATTACTTAATCCCTGACCATCTGCTGGAGACCTAGGGTTATTGGACTCAGATGAAGATACATCACCTGAAGCATGAGTGTTGTCGTTGCTACTCAGCATCTACAGAGAACACATGCGAAACTCGGGAAAGGATGATAAGCATAAGACTAACAACTTGGTAGCAAGCTCTAAACATGCCATGCAATAATTTTGAAAATATACGACTAATTTGTTAGTTTTGTGTGATTCGGGCGCCCACGATTTGTAAATCAACAATAACTAATTGGAACAAATACAACTTATATGTACTAGTTAGGAAGGTAGATAATGAACATATATATGCTCTCCATTATTTTATAACCAATTTGGGAACATACCTGACGAAATAGGAAGAAGGATTGCAAGGAAATATGCCTCACCGCGATGGAGAGCAGTAACTAATAGGTTTTTTGAAAATCCGGCAGGACCATAGGAGAGGTGAGGGTTACATGATCGGTATTTTCGAGGGTGGCTGCCGAGCAAACGAAGACGACGAGGCATGGGCAGCCGCATGTTGGGAACGATAGTGGAGGTAGGGTTGATGCTGAAGAGCGGGTACACAACTAGGTTGAGCACGCCAGTACCGGAAAGGGTTCTGGTGTGGATCTGGGGGAGGGGGAGCTGGTGTCGGTGTCAAAACCGGCGGATCTTGGGTAGGGGGTCCCGAACTGTGCGTCTAAGGCTAATGGTGACAGGATGCGAGGGACACGATGTTTTACCCAGGTTCGGGCCCTCTCGATGGAGGTAATACACTAGTTCCTGCTCAATTGATCTTGATGATATGAGTATTACAAGAGTTGATCTACCACGAGATCGTAAATGCTAAACCCTAGAAGCTAGCCTATGATTACGATTGTTTTTTGTCCTACGGACTAAACCCTCCGGTTTATATAGACACCAGAGGGGGCTAGGGTTACACAGAGTGGGTTACAAAGAAGGAGATCTACATATCCGAATTGCCAAGCTTGCCTTCCACGCAAAGGAGAGTCCCATCCGGACACGGGACAAAGTCTTCAATCTGGTATCTTCATAGTCCAACAGTCCGGCCAAAGTATATAGTCCGGCTGTCCGAGGACCCCTTAATCCCGGACTCCCTCAGTAGCCCCTGAACTAGGCTTCAATGACAATTAGTCCGGTGCGCAGATTGTCTTCGGCATTGCAAGGCGGGTTCCTTCTCCGAATACTCCATAGAAGATTTTGAACACAAGAATCGTGTTCGGCTCTGCAAAACAAATTCCACATACCACCGTAGAGAGCACAATATTCCACAAATCTAATCTGTTGACAACTTTTCATAGCGTGACATCACGCCACGGCCCGGTCATTATTCGAACCATTTTTCACAACCTGCCACCGCACGTATCGCGAGGCAGTTTTATTGGCACGTCTTGTCGAAGCAGAGACCGTGTCCCCTTATCACGGGATTCTCATCAAGACGGGCGTGGTAACCCAGCCGTGCCATCAATCGTGGAGCTTTGGGGAATAAGGGAATTTTCCTGGCAAGTGGGGAGGCGCAGGATCTCCGCTGCCTTTATAAGGGGATAAGAATTTCCTTTTTCACCCACGCCTTCTTCTTCCTCTGCTCATCCATTCCTTTTTTCTCGAGCCCTAGTGCCCAAGCGCTCATCTTCTCCGCCCAAAAAGGTTTCCCAAAAATGTCCGGATCCAAAGCAGGAGGCAAGTGGATGGCCTCTACCGTCCCGGAGAAGGATATCAAAAAGCTTCGGGGGGCCGGGTATTTGGCCAAGAGAATTGGCCACCGTCTTCCGACGGCGGGACAGATCATCGCTGCTCCGGAACCCCACGAGAGGGTGGTATTCCTCCTCATTTTGTCCGCGGGCTAGGGTTTCCCCTTCACCCATTCGTTCGCGGCATCATGTATTATTACGGGATTGATTTTCGTGATCTATCCCCAAATTCCTTCCTCAACATCTCAACATTCATCGTCGTGTGTGAGGCCTTTCTCCGCATCACGCCACACTTTGGTTTATGGCTGAAGGTTTTTAATGTGAAGCCCAAGGTAGTGAGCGGCGAGCACGCCGAGTGCGGAGGCACCATGGTGAGCAAGATGCCCAACGTTACATGGCCAACAGGTACTTTCAATGATTCCGTCAAGGAGTGGCAGCAACAGTGGTTTTACATCACTGAGCCGCGCGGCAAGGAATGGGCCGCTGCTCCGAAATTTAGATCCGGAGCCCCTCTGCGACTCATGTCCTGGCCCAAGAAGGGCTTGAACTGGGCTTCGTTTGATGAACTATCAGTGCTCCAGACGCGCGTCCAAGATATGGAAGACAAGAACATCAAGCTCGTCAATGTAGTCCAGGTGATGTTAGTTCACCGGATTCTACCTTGTCAACACCGGGCTTGCAATCTATGGGAGTTCGACCCGGCCAAGCGCCAGACCCTGCTAGAGCTCTTTGGCTCCTCGCATAAGGACATCTGGAAGGTGCTTTTCAAGTCCGACAAATCATGGCCGGACTCCGCCGAGGACCGTGTGTACCAACTGTCCCACCCTGCAAGTTCAGTAAGCAACTGTATGTTGACAATTCATATGTTTTATTGCATATCCTTAGGAAAATGCTTAACATGTTTCCCACCAATTTCGTAGGGCTGGGCGAAGAAGGCGGGGCGGATCTACTTCTGATGAAGATGCTGGTCCCGACGCCTTACAAGGCACTGAAGAAGAAGGCCGAAAAGGAGGCTAAGAAGACCAGGGGCAGCCTCTGTCTCCATGGTGCTTCGGACACAAAATCCGAAGACTCCAATGGCCATTCTTCCTCCAAAGAGGACGAGGAGGAGGAGGGAGACAAATCCCCCACGGGGGGAAGAAAGAAAAGGACGGACTCCACATCCTTGGAGGCCGATTCGCCTAAAAGGGGAAAACTCCCCTTCCAGAGGAGTCCACTACCGCCGCCGATAGCAGCGCGGAGTGGGATCCCAGGGCCCATCCCCTGGTGAACTCATGAGTATAAAATCCTAACATGCTTATGCATCCAGACTTGTCGTGGCATAACATTTTAATCTGAGCCATAGTTTTTACAGTCCTGCAAGGTCCCGCGCCGAACAATCCTCGTCGGAGGATTTGCTGGGTTCGGATGCTATGGAGAGCGGGACACCCCCGAAGGCCCCCTCCCCCAGACATGTGAATGACACCGAGGTTTCATCCCAGAAGGACCCAGGCCACGGAGGGGGGGGGGGGGGGAGATCGCAAAGGCGGCGCCAGAAGGCCAAACTTCAGGGTCCGGACACACGGGAGAGAAGGCTCCCGTGGATGTCGATGGCGGGGGTCGTCTTGAATCCGCACCCCAGCGGGACACGATACTGGAGACCAATAAGGCCCCAGAATCAGACAGGCGGCCTCCGTCACTGAAGGGGGTGTGTCTGTTCCACCGGCAACCTCTATCCAACCAGAGGTTGCCGGATGCTTTGTTAGTGGCGCTGAAGAGCGCCTCCATCGTTGATGAACACTGTGCCCTTATGGGTGCGGTGATTGAGAAAATTCAGTCCACCGAGAGTGGACTGAATGAATCCTGTATCAGCCTCATGAGAGGCTTTGAGGTATGTTTTATGAGGTTTGGAAGAGTGTCATGGTATAGATAGCAGCCCCTGATACACTGTTCGGTGAAAGAAAGAACCGGACAGAGGATCAAATGTATGTTTGCAGGAGACTTACTTGATGACATCTATCTCTTTTTAATAAGCAGGCGTCTGTAGCGTCTGCCGCCTCTCATGCTGTGGAAGTATCAGGACTAAGGCATAGTCTGGAGTGGGCCGAAGGAGAACTTGGCCGAGTGCAGAAATAGCTGGAGGATAACCAAGGTATACAGAAACCTTGTCTATTTAGCACAAATGAATAAGTGTGCATGATGAAAATATTTTTATAATGTGCTCTAGGGGCGACGACCGAAATTGAGGCTCTTAAAAAGGCTGTGGCCAAAGCCGAGAAGAAGGCAGCCGTAGAGCGGGCTCTCCGTGAGAAGCACGAGGCCAGAGTTATTGAGGCTGAGCGAGAGCTTCAAGAGGCCGTGAAGAAATGCGAGACCTTGGAGCAGATTTTATCAGGGAAAGAATCTGAACTCTCCCAGGCTCGCCAAGCCGCAAGTGATGCCCGGGGGGAAGCCCAAGGTGCCCTGAAGGAAATCCAGGAGGCGAGGAAGATTGCGGCTGGTAAGGCTTTTTCTATACAAAGTGGGTATTTGAAAGGAGAAAATCAAGTTGAGAGTTTAAATTATGATTTCTCCAGGGGTATTAGCTGAGCTGCCGCGCAACATATCTGATGCCGCCCAATTCTACCGAGCGGAAGAGAGGAATACTATGGATAAGCTCTTCTAGATGCAGTATCTGGCGCCGAATTACCCGGTGCCTTTCTCCGATCAACTGAAGCAACTGGTCGAACTACATAAGGCGGCCGAGCTAGCCATGAAAGATTTGATTATTCAGCTGTGGCCCACCGAGCCGATTCCGAGCAGTTACTTTGGACTCATGAAGCGGCTTGTGAGTGCTTGCCGTCGACTCGAAGTCATCAAGCGGTTGGTCTGCATAGAAGGTGCGCGAATGGCCTTCGCCCGTGCAAAGGTGCATTGGGGGAAGATGGATGCGGAAAAGCTGATGACCGAGGGACCGCCAGAGGGAAAGGAGCACCACAAGCCCGAGCTATATTATGAAGGTGTCTTGAAAGGAGCCCGCCTTGCGGCAGAGCAATGCACCAAGGACATTATATTTCCATGAATACGGTCATGTTTGTCCTTTGTAATGTTTGAACAAAGTCATTTCTATCATTTATTGCTTGTCGTTTGAAAGTTTTTCCTCCTGTGCGGTCGTTTTATATACTAATCCTGAGAGTTGGGCAGTCGTCGGCTTCCGCCCCCACGTAGTAAGTATGGGGGTGTTCGGGATAAACCTGAGCACTCTTTATCCCAGTTTTGGGTCCTTGAAGGAGGCGTTCAGCGCAGCGAACCAGGCAATCAGACTATAGGGCTTTATCACTCTCACTTAGCCATAGGAGTTTTTTTAAAAGAAAGGTAGGCGCAACCCCTGGTGTTCGGAAGGCCGCACGAGGGGCTCTATAAGCGCCTGATCGGAAGAAAAACCGATCTCTCACACGCTGCATTGGTTATGGCATTATGCGGAAGAAATCCTTAAAGATTTTACAACCTCTCGAACAGCTGACTAGCTCTCGCTGCATCATGACAGTCATTTTTCGGCTTTCTCTACTGAGGTGCTCGTCCGGAAGAACCGGGACACAATCGCAGTAGTTCTCCCTGTTCTACTTTAGCCGATATAGCGGAACATAAGGTACCAAAACATAGGAGCCGGGCAAACCCAACTATTGACCCAAGACATGATTCGGAGCTGATGCATATAATGCTATAAGTTTGGGGTGCCGAACTGCCGTGAAGGTGTTCGGACTTTTTTGCCGTAGTATGGGTATAACGAAGTCCCTGGCATATTAAGGCATATCGCGATATGCAGCTGCCTTTTAACAAAATAGTTTTAATAAGAAATAACAGCAGACGAGCATCATATAAACTCACATGTTGTATTTGAATAATATGTCAATGCGTATGAGTACAGGTAATGTGATAAAAAGAAATATGACTGCGGAACCTGCTGAGACCAGGCGGAAGGAAGGTGCATGCGGATCCGGAGTGTGGTTGGATGATCATAGAGGGGAATATCTAGAGATTCCCTTACGCGCTCAAACTGTCTTCACGCCATCCGTCCTGGCCTACACAAAGGTGAACCTACAAAGAAAATGTAAGAAATGGTTTCGCGCCACAGAGCGGTTGAGCCGCGGTATGTGGCTTGTCTTAAATTTTTGCCGGAGTGTTTTTAATTAAGCTCCCGGCGAGCCGGGCCATCCTGCCGCGCAGTAGTTCGGACTCCTTTGGCGGTGTCAGGGAGCTTGGCCGTGCCATTAACCATGATGACACCACGCGGACCGGGCATCTTGAGTTTATGGTAGGCATAATGTGGCACCGCGTTGAACTGAGCGAACACGGTTCGCCCGAACAATGCCTGATAGTCATTGTGAAAGGGGACAATGTCGAAGACTAACACTTTGGTACTGTAACTGTCCGGAGATCCGAAGACCACTTTCAGTGTGATTGAGCCCGTGCAACAGGCCTCTGCACCTGGTATAACACCTTTGAAGGTGGTTTTTGTGGGCTTGATCCTTGAGGGGTCGATGCCCATTTTGCGACTGTATCCTGACAAAGCAGGTTCAGGCTACTGCCACCGTCCATGAGGACTCGTGTGAGGTGGAATCCGTCATTGATAGGGTCGAGGACCAATGCGGTCAAACCACCATGACGGATACTGGTAGGATGGTCCCTGCGATCGAAAATGATCGGACAAGAGGACCATGTGTTGAGCTTTGAGGCAAATGGCTCCATTGCATAGACGTCCCTTAGTTCACGCTTCTGCTTGGGAATATGGGTTGCGTATATCATATTCACCGTTTTCACCTGGGGAGGGAATTTCTTCTGTCCTCCTGTGTTCGGTGATCGGGGCTCTTCGTTGTCATCGTCGCTTTGAGGTCCCTTCCCCTTGTTTTCGGCACCTGACCTGCCGGCTTGTCTGAAGACCTGACATTCTCTATTGGTATGATTGGCTGGTGTTTCTGGGGTGCCATGAATTTGGCATGGACGATTGAGTATGTGGTCCAAACTGGACGGGCCTGAATTGTTTTTGTTGAATGGCTTTTTCCGCTGACCGGGCTTGGAGCCACTGAATCCGGCATTGGCTGCCGTGTCTTTGGCACTATCACCATTTTTGTGATGCTTGTGTTTGTTGCGCCGTGGTTTGTCGTTGCTATCCTTGGCTTTTGATGTGCCAGGCTTGCTTGCTGTGTTGTTGCTATGAGCCAACCAGCTATCCTCGCCCGCGCAAAAGCGGGTCATCAGTGTTGTGAGGGTTGCCATGGACTTTGGCTTTTCTTGGCCGAGATGTCATGCAAGCCATTCGTCGCGGATGTTATGCTTAAAGGCCGCTAGGGCTTCGGCATCCGGACAGTCGACAATTTGGTTCTTTTTAGTTAGGAACCGGGTCCAAAATTTCCTGGCTGACTCTCCGGCCTATTGGGTTATGTGACTTGGGTCATCAGCATCCGGTGGTCGCACATAAGTGCCATGGAAGTTGTCAAGGAATGCGTCTGCCAGGTCCTCCCAACTCCCGATGGAGTTTGCCGGCAAGCTATTCGGCCAATGCCGAGCTCGTCCCTTGAGTTTTAGTGGGAGGTACTTGATGGCGTGTAGATCATCTCCGCGGGCCATGTGAATATGGAGGAAGAAATCTTCTATCCATACCGCGGGGTCTGTAGTACCATCATATGATTCAATGTTCACGGGTTTAAACCCTTTTGGGAATTAGTGATCCATTACTTCATCAGTGAAGCATTGGGGGTGTGCGGCGCCTCTGTGCCGGGATACATTGTATTCGATCCAGCCGGATTTGTTGGTGTATCCGGCGTGACACTCATCGTCATGCGTTGGGGCGCGCCCCCGTGATCCATAGATCGATCTTGACTGTCCTGCTTTGTTTTTCAATTTGTCTCGTAGGTCATGCGTGGAGCCCCCGGCCCTCGTGTTTTTGCTTGTTTGGCGTCAGGGTGCAGGCTAGACTTCGGGCTGGTACGCCGCTTTGTCTCGGCCACGGGTGGCCGGTCAGCCGCATCGTGCTCTGGTAGTGTGGGTTTTAACGCCTCCTCCTCGAGTTGAGGTAGCAACCTGTGCTTTGGGTAACTTTTGTTAGGGTGCTTGAGTCCGTATTCCTCAGCAGCCAGGACCTCGGTCCATCTATCATTGAGCAGATCTTGATCAGCTTGAAGCTGTTGCTGCTTTTTCTTCAGGCTTTTTGCAGTGGCTATAAGCCGGCGCTTGAGGCGCTCCTGCTCAATGGGATCCTCAGGCACGATGAATTCTTCGTCGCCAAGGCTCACTTCACCTTCGGAGAGAGGCATGTAATTATCATCCTCTGATTCTCCATCTATTGCCTGTTCCTTAGGGCTGGCTTGCCCATCTTCTTGCTTGGCCTTCCCGAAGCCTGGCTAGGCGGGATTGTTTTCGTCTTCGGCATCATCTGGATTGTTATCATCTCTTGTGTCGGTATCGCTACTTTTGCTATGGCGGGGCTTGGAGCGGTGCCTATGACGCCGGTGCCCAGATTGCTTCTCCAAAGGATTATCTTCTGTTGCTTCATCGCCATTGCTTTCTTTGGTTGTGTCCACCATATATATATATATATATATATATATATATATATATATATATATATATATATATATATATATATATATATATATATATCGAATGATGAGGTGGCTGTCCAGCGCCCTATAGACGGTGATTCCTGTTCTTCTCCTACATCATCGTCCATACCGTCGATGTCTTTAGAGTTGAAGTCAAGCACGTCGGTTAAGTCATCGACAGTGGCTATTAAGTGGGTGGTGGGTGGGGAACGAATTTCTTCGTCGTCCGCTTCCCACTCGAGTCGGACATAGTTCGGCCAAGAGTCTCCTAACAAGGAGAGAGACCTTAGTGTATTTAGCACATCACCCAAGGGCGAGTGCTGAAACATATCCACGGAGGTGAACTCCATGACCGGTGCCCAATCAGATTCGATAGGCACGGACGTACGCGGTTCGGATCCTGTAGCCGGAGACGAGTCCGAGGGTCCGATGATACCGGCCTCATAGGAGGTGGGGTCAGTGTTCGGCTCCAAGGCCGATGAGTGTGCGGCCTCCGTGGCGGGGTCCATCCACCCGTCCTCGGATGGCACGATCTGCTCCGGATTAATTCCTGGGGCTGCCGCAGGCGCGATCTCCCAAACACTGTCCGATGGCAGATCCAAGTCATGCTCGTCGTGACTGTTCGGCGCACCTGACACGGGCTCGAATCCGTCGAAGATCAAGTCTCCGCGGATGTCGGCAGTATAGTTCAAGCTTCCAAACCTGACCTGATGGCCAGGGGCGTAGCTATTGATCTGCTCCAGATGGCCAAGCGAGTTGGCCCGCAGTACGAAGCTGCCGAATACGAAGATCTATCGGGAAGAAAAACCTCACCCTGGACCGCGTCGTTGAAGATGATTGAAGGAGCCATCAAGCCTTATCGTGATGGCACAGTGGAACTCTCAATGAAAGCACCAATGTCGGTGTCAAAACCGGCGGATCTCGGGTAGGGGGTCCCGAACTGTGCGTCTAAGGCTAATGGTAACAGGAGGCGAGGGACACGATGTTTTACCCAGGTTCGGGCCCTCTCGATGGAGGTAATACCCTACTTCCTGCTCGATTGATCTTGATGATATGAGTATTACAAGAGTTGATCTACCACGAGATCATAAAGGCTAAATCCTAGAAGCTAGCCTATGATTATGATTGTTTTTTTGTCCTACGGACTAAACCCTACGGTTTATATAGACACCGGAGGGGGCTAGGGTTACAGAGTCGGTTACAGAGAAGGAGATCTACATATCCGAATTGCCAAGCTTGCCTTCCATGCAAAGAAGAGTCCCATCCGGACACGGGACGAAGTCTTCAATCTGGTATCTTCATAGTCCAACAGTCCGGCCAAAGTATATAGTCCGGCTGTCTGAGGATCCCTTAATCCCGGACTCCCTCAGTTGGCAATGGAGTTTTGGTGGAATATGCATAGTATTAAGTGAAACGGGGCGGGCGATGGGGGGATGTTGGCGGCTTCGGTTAAAAAAGTGAAAAAGAGTGCCGGTCACCGTGCGGAAAGGCCTACGAAAACGGTTGCCTCTACGTGCCCGTGTGCACAAACAACATAATTTCATTTGAAATGGAGACGTGGTAATTTTGAAATGAAGACATGAGTTCATCGTTTCACCTCAAATTTTTTTCCACAATATGCAATCACCATTATACCCTAGGTTTGATTTTCTGCCCCCTTTTTAGGTCTCTTTGCTATATTTAAGTCATTTTTTGAATCTATCATGCATTTTGTGCATATAAATCAAATCCCAACCACAACTACATGTGGGTGTTAGCAAACAGGTCTAAAAAATCATATTGTGTCGCTTTGCGAGTTTTCTTTCATTCCTTAGGAATGAGAAGAATTTTCAAACATTACGGCTGAGAGGTGCAGCCACCGACATAGGTCTTGTTGGTATTTTAATTACAGGAAATGCAGATAGAGTCCGAAAATCACAAAAATTGGCGTCTCACCATGGCGTGCTCTCACGATTTTGTGGAATTTTTTTGGTAAAGTTTGGTACAAGTTTTGATGATCGCTCCTTGGAAACCGGAGCATAGTTTCCAAAAGGAGACTGGTAATTCGAACTCCAGTCATTAGTGACTTTATCGTTTTGCCTCACAAAAAAATCCATGGTACACAATCACCATTATACCCTAGGTCTGATTTTCTGGCACATTTCATGGCTCGTTTCCATTTTTTGCATTTACCATGCATTTAGTGCATATAAATAAAATCCTAATTGCAACTACACATGGTTATGAAAGGGAT
This sequence comes from Triticum timopheevii, assembly GCA_963921465.1. NCBI lineage: Eukaryota > Viridiplantae > Streptophyta > Magnoliopsida > Poales > Poaceae > Triticum > Triticum timopheevii. The sequence goes on along the minus strand of OY997274.1, from coordinate 361,251,409 downwards.
GAGGATGAGCATCCAATGGTGCAAATGTACGATCCATGGGGTTTGTGTTCTGGCCAATCATAACACACGACTCTCATCGCATGTAGTAGGGGTCATCGGCCATGGTTTGGTTGGCAATTGACTTTCATCATGGAACCGTGTGCTATTTGCAAACATTTACATCAACTAACATCATAAGTACATTTGAATAAAGACGTGAGTTCATCATTTTGCCTTGAAATTTTTTCCACAGTAAGCAATCACCATTATACCCTAGGTTTGATTTTGTGGCGCATTTCATGTCTCATTTGCTATATTTAAGCCACTTTTGCATTTACCATGCATTTAGTGCATATATACCAAAGCCCTACCGCAACTACATGTGGGTGTTAGCAAAGAAGGTGTATAGATTATTTGTGTGTCGCTTGCGAGTTTTCGTTCATTGTCCGAGAATTAGGAAGAATTTTCAAACATTTCGGCCGCGAGATGCAGCCACTGGCGTCAGGCTTGTTGGTATTTAATTATAGGAAATGCAGATAGAGTCCGTAAATCACAAAAATTGGTGTGTACCTTGGCGAGCTCTCACGACCCCGTGAAAATGTTTTGGTAAAGTTTGGCACACGTTTTGATGATCACTCCTTTAAAACTGGAGCATCTCACAAGAAGGATCATAGTTTCCAAAAGGAGGGGTGGCAATTCGAACTCCAATCATCGGTGAATTCATTGTTTCGCCTCGAATTATTTTCCATGGTACGCAATCACCAATATACCATAGGTTTGATTTTCTGGTCCTTTTCATGTATCGTTTGCTATGTTTAAGCCATCTTTTGAATTTACCGTGCATTTTGTGCATACAAATCAAATCCCAATTCCGCAACTACATGTGGGTGTTAGCAAAGAAGGTCTAAAAAATCATTTTGTGTCGCTTTGTGGGTTTTCATTCATTGTCCTGAGAATGGGAAGAATTTTCAAACATTTGGCTGCAAAGTGCAGCCACCAGCATAGGTCTTGTTAGTATTTAATTACAGGAAATGCAGAGAGAGTCCGAAAATCATGAAAATCGACGTCTCACCGTGGCGTGCTCTCAAGACCCTGTGGAGGTATTTTTGTAAAGTTTCGCACAAGTTTTGATGATCGCACCTTGGAAACAGGAGCATCTCACAAGAAGGATAATAGTTTCCAAAAAGGAGACGTGACAATTCGAACTGCAGTCACTGATGACTTCATTGTTTCGCCTAAAAATAAATCCACGGTACGTTGATACGTCCATTTTGCATCATGTTTTCCTACTGTCATTTATAGTGTTTTCAATCAATATAATACTTTGTGGAGTAATTCTAATGACTTTTCTCTCATAATATGCAAGGTTCACACAAAGAGGGAGATTACTGGCAGCTGGAAATCTGGACCTGAAAAAGCTATGTCAGAGGTACCTATTCTTCACATCTCTAAATGAGATGAAATTTTACGAAGATTTATTTTGGAATATATAAAAATTATTGGAAAAAAGAAATACCACAGGGGGCCACCCAGGTGCCCACTAGGCACCAGGGCGCGCCTACCCCCTAGCACGCCCTCGTGGGTAGTGGGCCGCTTGGCCGGCCTCCGTTGCTCATCTTCTGGTATATAAGGCTATTTGCCCTAGAAAAAAAAATAAAGGGAGGACTTTCGGGATAGAGCACCGTCGTCTCGAGGCGGAACTTGGGCAGGAGCACTTTTGCTCTCTGATGCAGTGATTCTGTCGGGGATTCTTACCTCCGGGAGGGGGAAATCAGAGCCATCATCATCACCAACAACCCTCTCATCATGGGAGGGCCAATCTTCATCAACATCTTCAATAGCACCATCCCATCAGAAAACCCTAGTTCATCTCTTGTGTTAATCTTTGTATCAAATCCTCAAATTGGTACCCGTGGGTGACTAGTAGTGTTGATTACATCTTTTAGTTGATGCTAGTTGGTTTATTTGGTGGAAGATCGTATGTTCAGATCTATTATGCTATTCAATAACCCTCAGTCTTGAGCATGAATATGTTTTGTGAGTAGTTACTTTGGTTCTTGAGGACATGGGAGAAGTCTTGTCATAAGTAATCATGTGAATTTGGTATTCGTTTGATATTCTAGTGATATGTATGTTGAGGACATGGGAGAAGTCTTGTCATAAGTAATCATGTGAATTTGGTATTCGTATGATATTCTAATGATATGTATGTCGTTGATTCCGTTAGTAGTGTTATGTGAATGTCGACTACATGAAACTTCACCATCTTTGGGCCTAATGGAATGCATTGTGGAGTAGTTATTAGATGATGGGTTTCTAGAGTGACAAAGGCTTAAACCTATGCACTATTCTGTAAGGGGCTGATTTGGATCCATATGTTTAATGCTATGGTTAGATTTTATCTTAATACTTCTTTCGTACTTGCGAATGCTTGTGAGAGGGGTTAATCACAAGTAAGTACATCACCCAAGCACCAGTTGACCCACATATCAAATTATCAAAGTAGCGAACGCGAATCAAACAAACATGATGAAAATGACTAGATGGAATTCCCTTGTGTCCTCAAGAACGCTTCGCTTATTATAAGAGACCGATTCGGCCTATACTTTTCTACAAAAAGGATTGGCCTACCTTGATTCACTTATTGTTACTATTACTACATGTAAGTGGTTACAAATTATTCTATTATCAAACTATCTGTTACCGACAATTTCAGTGCGTGCAGAAAGTACCTTGCTGAAAACCGCTTGTCATTTCCTTATGCTCCTTGTTGGGTTCGACACTATTACTTATTGAAAGGACTACGATAGGTCCCTATACTTGCGGGTCATCAAGACTCTTTTCTTGCATCATTGCCGGGGAGTGAAGCGCTTGTGGTAAGTGGAAATTGGTAAGGAAAAATTTATATTACATGCTGAAATGTACTGTTACTTGTTACTATGGAAAACAATCCTTTGAAGGGTTTGTTCGTGGTATCTTCACCTTGACCGAAAGCACAAAGAGTTGCTCCTAAACCTACTACACCTACTAAAAATGTTTATTATGAAATTCCTTCAGGTATGATAGAGAAACTGCTAGCTAATTCTTATGCACGAGAACGCCACATCCTGATATGCACATATTCTATGTGGATAAAGTTTGTGGATTATTTAAGCTTGCGGGTTTATCTAGAGATGAAGTTAACAAGAATGTCTTCCCTCTATCTTTTAAGGGAAAGGAATTGACATGGTACAGTCTATGTGATGATATTGGATCTTGGAATTGGAATCGATTGAAATTGGAATTTCATCAAAAAAATTATCCTATGCATCTAGTTCATCGTGGTCGGAATTATATATATATATATATATATATATATATATATATATATATATATATATATATATATAGAACAACACTATTTTTATCCCAGGATTAGAATAGTTATTTGGATCACGATCCGTCCTATATTGGGGCGGATGAGGTCTTCCGAAAATCCCGATCTGGGCAGCGACAAGAAAAAACACAAGTCCACCTTCTTCCCCCGCACACAACCACCAACACTCATGCACCACCCCTGCCTTCGCCCCCATATCCGATCGCTGCCTCTTCCCCAAAATCGGTCGTCGCCTTCGCCCTCGGATCTGGCCGAGACCGATCCCGCCGTCGCCCTGGATCCGGCCGTCGGGCCTCCTCCATCCCTCGGATTCGCCTGGGACTGATCCCGTAGCCGCCTTCTGCCACCAAGCATCGGCGCACGGCCGCGCTGGCCGTTGGCTGCTTCCGTGCCTCCGCTGCCATCTAGGACACCCCGGCCTCACCAAACCCCTCTTCCGACGATGACCCCTGCCACGCGCACCTTCTTGCTGTTCTTCCCCAGCCACGGGCACCAGGTCCGGCCGTCCCTTCTTCCCCGAAGCGTCATCGCCCCCGCCTCCTCCCTGTCGGGCTCCGCCACTATCAGCCTCCTCCCGGTGGGGGCTCCATCAGCGCAGCACCAATGGTGCCTCTCACCACCACCTCCGACCGGTTCAACTACAAGGACCCTGGAGGTTCACAGCCGCAACACCCCCCAAATCCAACTATTTACATGTACCTCACCTTGCCACGGCGCGAATCCACCCCCGACACCCAAGCTGAGCGCGACCTGGTCCTGTTGCCTCCGTCCGTCCCTGGTAGAAGTTCAACCCATGCGTGCATCCCCGTCCGTGCTTCTCCGGTCGTCGTCGTTGTTCAACTGTTTGCTCCATCGACAAGCTCCACACCACCCCGCGTGATGACTGCCCATGGCTTCCCGATCGCGGCAGCTCCCCCGGAGGCTTGCGCCCGACCAGACCCTGCATCTCGAACGGGTGCCATCTCCTTGCCCTGCTCCACCTGAGCTCTATCCCCCGATTCCACTGTCACTCTTTGCTGTGTTCTTCAAATAGCATCCACAAAGTGGTTCTTTGTTGCCCACTAGGTGTTCGTGCAAATGCCAGAGGGAGTTGGAACAAAATTTAAATGTTTCTTGCACCAATGACAGAGTTGTAAAGAATACTTTTGAAATTACCAAGAAGCTCACCACCACAACGCCCAGATCCCCACTTCCACCATGCTCAAGGAAGTCCAGGCTTCCTTTTTTGGACGGTTCAAATTATTTTGTGTTCAGCTTCTTCTTTACTTTGTCCGTTTCTATCTTATTATTGGTCATTTTCTTAACTGGTCTTAGGTTCCGTGAAAAATGTCAACAAATAGGTATTCACGACAAGAACACAAAAGATGATGTGATGGATGTAAGTCCGCGCAAACAACCACTGCTGTATATTTTGGTACTTGCTATATTGCAGAAAAATTGTTTGTTAGAATGCACATTCTGTCAAAGAACCATTATGTAGTATATGTTCTGAAAATTTCAGCTGCCGTTTGCCTGGTCTGAATCGTTGGTCCTTTGTTTATCTCACTTTTGCTCCCGCAAAAAGGCAGCATATTGATATTCACACTAGATGAAGAACAGTTCCTAAATCTTTGGTTCAGACTTCAAAGATGTTCTACTATGACTTTAGAGATGTGCAGACGCTGGTGCTAGTGCAGACGATCAAGAATTTCTTTTGCTATGGAAACATGTTGTCAGATCATGATCGACTTTTCATACATGTTTATGCTAGTTCGTACTCTCTTTTGTGTTTCAAGCCTTGTGTTTCACAAAGAGAGATAGGAACATTTGTGACCAACGATAGAACGCAAAAGTCCTTACACGTAGAACACAAAAAAGGTTCTAAAATACCAATGAAAAAGTTTATGTATATGAAGGTTGATGCTTCGCGTGCTGCGTGTATAGACAGGAGCACCCAAGAAATCATGTTATGCCGTTATTCAGTAGCAGTTCAACAAGAAAACCAGCAGCAGTTCTATTAGTATAATCTCATCAAAAAAATCAAGTTATGCTACTTGATGTTAACAACAACAAAAAATGCCATTTTTTGTGGCAAAATTATGAAAAAATTACAGTGGAATATTGTGCACTCAAAAAGTGTTAGTGGTTTCCATAAGAACGCAACATTTTTTCTATTTTCCTTTTCTTTTTTGGTATATATAAGAATGCATAAAACTTGAGCCGATCAGGGACATATCATTGAGAAGTTCATGTATAAATGGACTTGTTAAATCTGAAAGTTCAAAACTAATAAAATGGGAAGGTCAAAGAAAATGACGAACAAAAAGGTTCAAACAATTCCTATGGATTTCGATGGATCTTTCTAATTTATAAAGAAAACTAGAAGTTCAAACTAAAAATAGTGAGCGGTTCGATGTTTATTGCAAACCTAAAAAAATTTCCATTACTAAAAGAAATAAAATGAAGAAGGTCAAATTTAAATAGTGGAGACGTTTGATATTATATTTGAAAACTCAGATTTTTTTCAGTTACAAAAAAAAATAAGCTCGTAAAAATGTGAAGTTCAAATTAAAGTAACACAAAAGTTCGAAGTATATTAAAACTAGGATTTAGAAGCTCAAAAAAGAAAAAGAAAAAACAACGCCATTTTGGGCATTTTTCCCCAATATTAAAGATTAAAACCAAGAGGTTCAATTTTAAAAAATGGAGCAGTTCAAATGTATGTAAAAAACTCAGGTTTTCCCGTTACTAGAGAATAAAACCAATAAGTTCAATTCAAAAAAGCATAGCACTTTGATATTTATTTCAAAAATCATATTTTTCTAGTTATTAAAGAATAAAACCAATAAGTTCAGTTTGAAATAATGAAGAAGTTCGATGTTTATAACAAAACTCCAATTTTCACATTTCTAAAAAATACAAAAAGAAGTTCAAATAAAAAAGTTAGAGAGGTTCAATGTCTATAAAAAACTCAGACTTTTTCCGTTACTAAAGCAAAAGGGAGAGAAGTACAAATTGATAATAGCCAGAAGTTCATGTATTGCATGGTGTGCGTTTTGTATGAGAAAAATAAAAATAAAAAGGCAAAGTCCAAAAGTATTGTTGCTAGAAGTTCAAGTGCTCGGCCCGAGAAAGTTCAAAAATTCTTGTGAGAGAGGTTGAACAAAAATACGTGACAAAAGTTCAAGGTAAAAACAACAAGAAGTTCAACTACTGCAAGGAATGCATGTCAGGTGAGAATAAAAGTATAGAAACAAAAAAGCATAAAATATTTGTTGAAAGAAGTTCAAGTGCTCTATCCGGGGAAACAAGAAGTTCAAAAATTAAATAACAAAGAAGTTCAACTTTTTAATAAATAGAGCGCTTCAAAATTTCATAAAAAAGATTAAGAAATAAAACCAGGAAGTCCTTATTAAAAAGATGGAGAAGTTCGATTATTATAGAAAACTCAGATTTTCCTCGTTATCAAAGAATGGAAACAAGAAGTTCAACTTTTAATAATAGAGCGCTTCAAAATTTCATAACAAAAAGTTAAAAAATAAAATCAGGAAGTCCATATTGAAAAGATGGAGAAGTTCGATGATTATAGAAAACTCAAATTTTCCTCGTTATTAAAAAATGGAAACATGAAGTTCAAAAATTAAATAACAAGAAGTTTAACTTTTAATAGAGCGCTTCAAAATTTCGTAAAAAAAGGTTATGAAATAAAACCAGGAAGTCCATATTAAAAGATGGAGAAGTTCGATGATTATAGAAAACTTAGATTTTCCTCATTATTAAAGAATGGAAACAAGAAGTTCAAAAATAAAATAACAAGAAGTTTAACTATTAAAAATAGAGCGCTTAAAAATTCGTAAAAAAGGATTATGAAAATCAGATTAAAAATTCATAAAAAACTCAAATATTTTCACATAACCAAGAGAAGTTCAGGTTGATAACTGTCAGAAGTTAATGTACTAGATGGTGTGCATTTTGTATTAAAGAAAGAATAAAAAAGCAAAGGCTAGAAGTTTTTGTCGTTATAAGTTCAAGTCCTTCATCAGAGAAAGTTAAAAAAAATATTGTGAGAGAGATTTGTACAAAAGGAATATCTTTTGTGTAACACTGACAAATGGATGAGAAACTTACAAATGAAAATATGTCAGAGAAGTTTAACTGAAAACAGCAGGAAGTTCAAATAATACAGTGGATGAATTTCAGATGAAAAACTTTTAAAATTGTCGCGAGTATGAAAAAACGATCAACATGGGAAAGTTGCGTGTTTACAGCAGCTTTCCACCGGTATATCACTTGCTCAATTCCGATGAGTGTTCCGGTGAGTGAACGAAGAGCTACGAGCAAAAAAAAGCACGTGAAAAATAGAGTGAAGTTCAAGTACTTCACGCGATGCATTTTCGACGAATTTGTTTCGCGATAGAGGCAAAACAAGTGATCTCGCCATTTCTGAAATTACTTGAAAATGGCTGGGAATTAGAGAAAATCATCAACATGAAAAAGTTTTGCATTTTTCATCTCTTTTGAACGGTATATTATTCGCCTCATTCTGACAAAGTTTGTAGAAATTACGACGAAAATACGTTTTACTCATTTTCTAAACTGACATAAAACCATATGGAATTGGGAGAAATAATACATATCAAAAAGTTTAGCATTTACTCATGCTTTCTAACGCCATGTCATTTGCTACATTCGGATGTACGGCTAAAAATTAGGTCGAAAATACGAACTCAGTGGAACTTGTACTGTTTTCTAAATTACTCTTAAACCATTCAAAATTAGGAAAAAACTTCAACATGAAAAAGTAGCGCATTTTCATAAGATTTCCAACGCCATATTACTTGCCTCAATTGGATTAACCGTTTAGAAATGGCATCGAAAATACGAACTCGACTGTTCGGTTTGCGAAATTTGACGTTTTTCCAAAGTACTCTTTAACCATAGGGAATTAGAGAAAACTTTCAATATGTGAAAGCAGCAGTTTTGCAGCAGATTTCCAACGCCATATTATTTGCCTCATTCTGATAAACGGTTTAGAAATGCGATCGAAAATACGATTCATGTTTTTTGTGTGAAGAAAAAACAGTTTTCAAAACTTCTCTTAAACTGCTTACATTTTGACAAAAATTTAAGTTGGGTCATGATACTGGTGTCCGTAGCTTTCCAACGGTATATCGCAAGCCCCGTTTGGGCAATGTTGGTGGAAGTTCAACCTAGTTCAGAGGGAAGTTCAGGTCGAACAACTCGGGCAGTAAAATTGCAACAGAGACATGTTTCATCACGACACGAGAGTAAATCCGCCAATGAGCGAGATTCATATTTAAAATGGGTATTTAGTTGCTAGAAATAGTTTGCAGATTACACTTACATCACATAGAACACAACTAACCTGAAAAATTCGCGCGCGGAGACACGGTTGCGAAGATAGCCCGAAGGTCGGGTTCGTACAGAGGGAAGTTCAGGCGTGTAAGTCAGGAAGTTCTAGTTGTGATCAGAATATTATTCTGATCCCGTGATCAGAATAGTGTTTATATATATTGGCCTCGTGAAGGAGGAAGTATCACTCAAGCTTGGGAGAGGCTTAAATACATGATGTATACAAGCCCCAATCATGAGCTTTCAAAGGAAATTATCTTACAGAATTTTCATGTCCGACTTTCTCATGATAATCAAAAAATGCTTGATTCTTCTTATACTGGATCATTTATGAAGAAAATTATTGAATTCAGATGGAATCTTCTAGAAATAATTAAACACAATTATGAAGATTGGGAACTCGACAAAGGTAATGAGTCAGGTATAACATTTAAGTTTGATTGTGTTAATTGTTTTATGGATACCGATGCTTTTCACAAGTTTAGCACTAAATATGGACTTCATGCTAAGATAGTAGCTACATTTTGTGAATCTTTTTCTACTCATGTTTATCTCCCTAAGGATAAATGGTTTAAATATCATCCCCTATTAAAGAGAAAATTGAGGAGCCCATTATAGTTAAAGAAGAAACTATCATTTACAATGTTGATCTAGTTGTGCCTATTGCTTACATTGAGAAACCACCTTCTGTTAGGATAAAGGATCATGCTAAGGTTTCAACCATGGTTAACAAAAGTAATAATAGAGCACCTAGACCCTCTGAACAAATTAAAGTTGAAACTAATGTTGCTATGGTTAAAGATCTCTTGGTCAATATTGGTGGGCATTTTTTATTTATGTGGTGAAGCTGCTAGAATTGCTAAACCCGATGATAAAGACAAGAATAAACCTGTGGTTGGCATGCATGTTGTCTCTGTTAAAATAGGAGATAATTATTATCATGGCTTATGTGGTTTGGGTGCTAGTGTGAGTGCTATCCCGTTTACCTTATATTAAGAAATTATGAATGATATTGCTCCTGCTGAAATAGAAGACATTGATGTTACAATTAAGCTTGCTAATAGAGACACTATCACACCAATTGGGATTGTTAGAGATGGTGAAGTCTTGTGTGGGAATATAAAATAATCTACTAATTTTCTAGTTCTTGGTTCTCCACAAGATGATTTTTGTGCCATAATATCTGGTAGACCTTTCTTGAACACTGTTAATGCTAACATTAACTGCACTAAACAGACTGTCGGTATCAACTTTGGTGATATATCTCATGATTTTAATTTCTCTAAGTTTCATAGACAACCTCGTGATAACGAATTACCCAGTAAAGATGAAATTATTGGTCTTGCTTCTATTATGGTACCTCCTACTGATCCGTTAGAACAATATTTGCTAGACCATGAAAATGATATGAACTAGAATGAAAGAAATGAAATAGATAAGATGTTCTTTGACCAATAGTCTATTCTTAAACACAATTTGCTTGTTGAAACACTTGGAGGTCCTCCTGCACCGAAGGGTGATCCCGTGTTTGAATTAAAACAATTTCCTAATACACTGACATATGCCTATCTTGATGAAAAGAAGATATATCATGTTCTTATTAGTGCTAACCTTTCAGAGGAGGAAGAAAAGAGATTATTAAAAACTCTGAGGAAGCACCATGCTGCTATTGGATATACTCTCAATGATCTTAAGGGCATTAGTCCGGCTTTATGTCAGATAAAATCAATATGGAGCCTGATGCTAAACAGTTGTAGATCACCATTGATGATTAAATCCTAAGATGATGGAAGTAGTAAGAACTGAAATATTAAAGAAGCAGGTATAATTTATCCTATAGCTGATAGTAGATGGGTAAGTCATGTTCATTGTGTCCCTAAGAAAGGAGGCATTACTGTTGTTCCTAATGATAAAAAGGAGCTCATTCCACAAAGAATTGTGACTAGTTATAGGATGGTAATTGATTTTAGGAAACTAAATAAGGCTACTAGAAAAGATCACTACCCCTTACCTTTCATTGATAAAATGCTAGAAAGGTTGTCTAAGCATACACACTTTTGTTTTCTCGATGGATATTCCGGTTTCTCTCGAATACCTGTATCACAACCCAACCAAGATAAAACCACTTTTACTTGTCCTTTTGGAACTTATGCTTATAGACGTATGCCTTTTCGTTTATGCAATGCACCCGCTACCTTTCAAAGATGTATGATTGTTATATTCTTTGACTTCCTGTGAAAAGGTTGTTGAGGTTTTCATGGATGATTTTTCCGTTTACGAAACTTCTTTTGATGATTGCTTAAGCAACCTTGATCAAGTTTTGCAGAGATGTGAACACACTAATCTTGTCATGAATTGGGAGAAGTGCCACTTTATGGTAAATGAAGGTATTGTCTTGGGGCATAAAATTTCTGAGCGTGGCAATAAAGTAGATAAGGCCAAAGTTGATGCAATTGAGAAAATGTTGTGTCCTAAAGATTTTAAAGGTATTCAAAGTTTCCTTGGTCATGCTGGTTTCTATAGGAGGTTTATTAAAGACTTCTCTAAAATTTCTATGCCTCTTAGTAATCTCTTGCTAAAAGATGCTCCATTTGTTTTTTATGATGATTGTGTAGAAGCCTTTGGAACACTTAAGAAAGTCTTAATTTCTGCACCCATTGTTCAACCACCTGATTGGAACTTGCCTTTTGAAATTACTAGCTGATACCCCGCACGTTGCTGCGGAAATATGAGTAAGCAATTTGGTGTGGGTATAGGGGGGAATTTATCAAATATTAATAGATGAGCATAGTACAAATAAAAATATATGTTTTCAATTAAGATAATGTTGGGTTACTCCCTGCAAAATAAAAATTTAATCATGTGCTATATGGAACTAAACCCAATAAAAGTTTCTTCCGAAAGAGGAAGAATCCTTATTGTGCACCGAAAGAAAAGGACTACTATATCTATGGATCGTTGTTTGGTGAAGATGCTTGAGCAAGTTTGTAATTTTGATGGTCATTTCTAGCTTGGTGTACAAATGGTAGCCAAATAGAACATAGAAGTTGTTTACCTAAAAGGGCGGAGATAGAGTTGTTAGTCTTCTGAAGTCAATCATGAAACAACACAAATTGTCAAAATAAAGAAAATAGCAAACAACGTGAAAAAGTAAATAAGTTGGCTTTATATATAAATGATGTTGAAGCTCAATTAGAGTTTAGAAAGTCATAGCATCAAAACTAAACATACATCCATGTTGCAAATCCATTTTATGAGACCTCAAGACATAATATAATAATGAGCAATCCAAGGAAGAGGGGTTTGAGGAAAGCGTCAAGAACTGGCATACCAGAAAGTTGTAGAGGAGTACGTACACTGTATATCGATTTATCGAACCAAAAGTTAAAGATGTCCCTTTGCTCACAAATAATAATTCAAATAAATGAATAATCAGAATGCTTCACTTTTCGTCCTACTAATATGTGGGGAAGGCATAATGATCAATAAGCCTCATGCACGAGAGGCCATGAAACACACAGAACAAAATAATGTAAAGGTCGAAACAACATACACCTTCATCTTGCACCATAACTTATAGTACAAAATAAATTCAAGCTGGTTTTGCCTTTGTAAAATAAAAAAAGGTTTGCGAAACAATATTTCAGAGTTGCACGGGGACCACCTAGTACTAATTAAACTTTAGTCCCCAAAATTGTCCAAGATTACATTCAGTGTAGAGGTTGTGGATGACATCATTCTCTGGGAGTGCTACTGTTAGTATTCTCATTGATCTGCACAACAATTCAGTTTGACGTAAAACAAGTATAAATTTTAGGCGCATAGTGAAAGAATATAAATGATAATAAGATTAGTATTAGATCTAGGAGAACACGGCAGAACTAAAACAATGAATCGATATTTTTGTACAGATTGCCTGATAGGCATCCATATGAGGGGACTATCTCTCCGAGATGAATTGGCTTTTGTGGATATATCACCTGAGGAATATATACGGACGACCTATACGAGCTGCGGAATATGGCAGACTTGATCGTGACTTCTTGGGCTGGGTAGGAGGACTGCTAGGGCCGGTGACGATGGACGGAGTGTGTCTAAAACATTAACACGTTTCATCATCAATCAACAGACCTACTCGTGTGAGATGGACATGCCTACTCCTGTGTGTGCCCATGGAGAATGGAGGGCTCGCTAATGATTGATGACATCCATGGAGAAGCTGGGGGACGGCCGCGGTAGATAGGGAAAGAAGCGGTGACCATTCTTGTCTATTTTAAGAGGAATAGGAAAGGTGGAGAAACGAAATGGAATGGAAGTGCGGAGGAGATAGTCGGGTGGGCATTATTTTTAGTCAGTTTCTGGAAAGGGAAGTAGCATGGATGTGATGCGCCTCAGATAAATACGAGCCCATTTTTTGGGGAAAACGACACCTATGGGATCACGTGGATCCCTTCTACGGTTGGCGGGGAGAGGATTTCGCAAAGAGCAGGTCCGGTGATCAGCACGAGGTTTTTTTACCGAGGTTCGGGCCGCTGAGGAGTGTAAAACCCTAATCCTGCTTTGAGCGTACATTTGGTGTTCTTGAGTTCTAGACTAGCTGCTTTGCATGCCCAGTCTAAAAAGTCCGAATCCTCCTCTAGTACGCCTCGGGCCTCCTTTTATATGTCAAAGGGGTCGCCACAGTGGCACACAAGAGGTGTAAAGTAGCTATAGTGTATAAGCTTATCACTGACATCATAGAACAAACACATTAAATGCGCTACTGACGTGCCCTCCAACTTTATCGGGGGATGGTAGTAGAACCCGTCCTGTCGTGGAATTATCACGGCAGATGCCCTAGCATGAGGACTTAGGTGTGGAGCCATCGCTACGAGGTTAGCTTGAACGGGTTAAAATGGGATAAGGGACACAAAGAGTTTACCCAGGTTCGGCCCCTCGCAACGAGGTAAAGGCCTACTCCTGCTTTAGGTTGTATTGCTTGGGTTTCGATTACCAGGGAGCGAATACGCTTGACCTAGTTCTCGACTTGTTGTTTCTTGCCCTAAACCGCCGCCGGGTCACCCCTTTATATACACTGGTTGATGCCCGGTGGCTTACAGAGTCCCATCAGCTCATACACAACGTGTCCGGCTCGGTGAAGAACTACACTTTCCTTATCATACAAGTTAACATATGGCAGTTTACGCCCGTGGACCTTAAGTCTCCTCCGGGTCTTGGGCCTTCAGTAAGCTTGCTTCGCGAACCGCCATCTTCAACATCTTCATGGGCCTTCTTGTCATGAACCGCCAGTGGTATGACCCGACCCCTCCTAGACGGGTCATACCCAATAGTTATATCCCCAACATTAGGCCCCAGGTTGATGTGAACTTGTTGATATCAATCTTCAACACTTAGAAAAATCCTTCCTCATCTGTTCTTGCGGGATCTTGCAACCCGCCATGACGTCATCTCCTAGAATTGTGGTAACCCGTCGTGACGTCACCTCACATTAATATCACACGAAGCCCAAATCTTAATATACCTTCACTTTTAATGAATCTCCGAAGATCGAGGCGTCTATGCTGTCACATATCCATTTTTTAGCCTCCTCGATTCCCGCGCATGCCACTTATCCTTCTGCCTTATAAATAGGGCTAGGGGTCCCTTTCACTTCCCCCCTTGCCTCCTCGTCTTCGTCCTCTTCCTCCCGACGCCTTCAGCGCTCGAGCTCCACCGCCGCCGTCGACCTTCATCGCTGCCTCAACCTCGGCCGCTGCATCAACCTGTGCGTACCAGAGTTTGTCCGAATGCCTCCACTGCTCAACAGCCCCGATACACTGTTCTCCTTTCCTCATCGTAGATCTCATTAGGGTTTTCTTGAGTTCTTTGGAGTTTGTCTCCGTTCTTCTTAGTTCGTCCCTGTCCTCGTGGTTTTGATCCGAACTTAGTGCTCCTCCTGTGCAGCATTAGTTATAGTACTTGTTGGTGTCAAAACCGGCGGATCTCGGGTAGGGGGTCCCGAACTGTGCATCTAGGCGGATGGTAACAGGAGACAAGGGACACGATGTTTTTACCCAGGTTCGGGCCCTCTCGATGGAGGTAAAACCTTACTCCTACTTGATTGATATTGATGATATGGGTAGTACAAGAGTAGATCTACCACAAGATCAGAGAGGATAAACCCTAGAAGCTAGCCTATGGTATGATTGTTGTTCGTCCTACGGACTAAAACCCTTCGGTTTATATAGGCACCGAAGAGGGTTAGGGTTACATAGAGTCGGTTACAATGGTAGGAGATCTACATATCCGTATCGCCAAGCTTGCCTTTCACACCAAGGAAAGTCCCATCCGGACACGGGACGAAGTCTTCAATCTTGTATCTTCATAGTCTAGGAGTCCGGCCAAAGGCTATAGTCCGGCCATCCAGACACCCCCTACTCCAGGACTCCCTCAGTAGCCCCTGAACCAGGCTTCAATGACGACGAGTCCGGCGCGCATATTGTCTTCGGCATTGCAAGGCAGGTTCCTCCTCCGAATACTTCATAGATGATTTTGAACACAAGGATAGTGTCTGGCTCTGCAAAATAAGTTCCACATACCACCGTAGAGAGAATAACATTTACACAAATTCAATCTGCTGACGTATTCCGTGGTGTGACATCACACCACGACCAAGCCTTTATTCGAATCGTTTTTACTGTCCCACCTCAGCGCATTTAGCGAGGCGGTTTCCTTGGCACATCTTGTCAAAGCAGAGATCATGTCCCCTTATTCCAGGATTCTCATCAATACGGGCATGGGTAACCCAACCGTGCCCGTTGGCACGTCTCCTCTATCGAAGGCGAGTCCCGAATGGTCACAGGGAAGGCTTTTGGTATTCAACCTCTTTATAAAGAGACCAAGGCTCCACTCCCTTCTTTCAATCTCAATCGAATCCGCCCCACGCCTCGAGTTCCAACACCCAAAGCTCCAGATTTAGGCGCTTTGGACCTTTGATGATGTCCGGCTCCAACCTGCAAGGCCGGTGGATGCCTTCCTCCGTTACGGAAGAAGATGTGTTAAAGCTAAGAGATGCCAGGTATCTAACCGGCGAAATTTCACATAGGTTGCCTGCCCAAGGGTAGGTTATTCCCACTCCCAAGCCTGGTGAAAGCATGGTGTTCGCGTCTCACTTCCTTCGGGGGCTAGGCTTCCCGATGGACCCCTTCGTGAGGGGGCTCATGTTTTACTATGGGTTGGAATTTCATGACTTGGATCCGGAGTCCATCCTCCATATGTCATCGTTCATTGTCGTATGTGAAGCCTTCCTCCGCATTACCCCTCACTTCGGATTGTGGCTCAAGACCTTCAAGGTGGAGCCGAAGATGATCAAGGGGCAGCAGGCAGAGTGCAGAGGGGATGTTATAAGCAAAAATGCTGATGCTCCGTGGCCCGAGGGCTCTTTTCAAGAGGAGCTCAGCCTATGGAAACAAGAGTGGTTTTATATCACAGCTCCCAGGGGCCCCAAATGGGTGGCGCCACCTGCCTTTCGCTCGGGTCCCACACCGCGGCTGGCGTCTTGGGTCAATAAAGGGCTTGACTGGGGGCCGTCCAAGGACGTGCCCTTGTTGCAGGGCCGCATTCAAGACCTCCTAGAGAGAGATCTCTCTGGTTGTAGTAGCGCAGGTCATGCTGATTCGTCGCATCCCGCCCTGCAAACGTCGCCCCCTCCGCCTGTGGGAATTTAACCCGGAGGGACCACAAGCTCTCCAACATTTTATGGGCGCGATACCCGTGGAGATGTACATGCTTTTCTTCAGATCACAAGAGATGTGTCCGGACTTGACCGATGACGCAGGTCTGAGCTACAATCGCCCGGATACTCAAGTAAGTAGCCCTGTACCCGGACCCGCTATCCCATATTTATCACAAACTTGCCCTTTAAAAGAGCTGTCCCTTGAACAGGAGTGGATAGCGAAAGCAAAGTTAATCAGGTGTCCGGCCCCCCTCCCTGAGACCACGCCGGATCCCGTGTTAACCAGGATGCTGGAGGTTGCGCCTTCGGAAGAAGGTGAAGGGGGAACAAGGAAGCTACCGCCTCCGCGAAGGAGGCTGCCAGGAATGGAGGGATCGAGAATCCCTCCATCCAAGGGAAGAAGAGGATCGCCTCTGAAGACCCGGAGACCATGGTCTCAAAGCGGGGGAAGAAATCTTCGTCAGAGGGTCCGGCGCCGAGAGATGCCTCGGCCGCATTAGGCCCCCAAGGGGATCAGCCCTCCACCTAGCCGTAAGTAAAAAGGGAAGTTTTTATTAAAATAAAGGATATCCCTGCCCTATTTCTGATGAAGATAACCGGAGTTTTACCTTGTAGTTCAGATCTCAGCCCTTCTCAACAGAGCTCATCTTCGGGGGATCTCCGTCCGGAGATGATAGAGAGCGAAACGCCTCCCCCTGCCGTACCGTCGTGCGAGGCGGGCGACCCTGAGGTGTCGTCGCGGAGGGTTTCTCCGAGTCCGGCGGGGCCGGAAGGCAGTCATATTTCCCCTTAAAGCCCTCTATGACCGGCCTTCAAAAAAGGCCACCGGACGAGTCTGGCACCACCTGGTGTGCCGTCGGAGGAGCTGAAGGATCTGCTCGGGCGAGCATCTATCTCAGAAGATCACCGTGCGTTAATGGGTACGGTGATTGAAAGGATTTCATCCGCTGAGAGCGGATTGCACGAAGCCGCCAGAAGTTTACTGACAGGTTTTGAGGTACGCAAAATGATGTACCTTCTGACAGTTCCACATACAAAATGCGCCCTGTGTAGATAGTAGCCCCTGAGGCTCGGTGTGTTGTAAAAAATGACAGCACGCCGAGCATCATAATCCCAGGTATAATGTGTCGCCCTTCCTATGCAGGTGGCGAAGGGTCCGGTGGCTAGCCGGACTGATGAATTTGCCGAACTAAAGCGGCAACTTGACGTGGCGGATGTCGACATCGCGCTTGTCAATAGGCGACTTGACGAGTCACAAGGTATGCAATTTCCCCGCGGACACCTGGTAAGGGAGCTTGATGCCCGTGCCTTACAACAAGTATGCTTGACGCAGATGGTGCCGCTGCCATGGAGAACCTGCGGGTGGAGCTCGCCCGAGCCAAGGAGCAGGCCAGAAAGAGTGATGCGGCTGACTTAAAGGCGGCCGAAGAGCTAAAAGCTGAACAGGCTACTCACTGCCGAAGCAAGAAGGAAATGGCCGAGATGGCCATGGAGTTGAAGAATGCTGCCGACCACTGCAAGCTTCCTGAAAAGGAAGATCAAGCGGTGCAAGAGGACCTGAAGAGGGCCACTACCGAGGCCAAGGATGCTCGCTCTGTGATGAGAGCTATGAAGGAGGAGCTGCGTCAGGCCGGAGATATCGCGGCTGGAAAGCCCTTCCTGCTGCGGAGGAAGTTCACGGATCCTAAATATGCTCAGTTGGACCGGCTATGGAGTTCGGAGGATGCTTATTTGTACTTGGCGGCAAGTGCCGCGGACACGGCCAAACACTTCCGAGATCAAAAGGATCACGAAATGGAAAAGGTTTTTTGGTCGCAGTTCCATAATCCAGAGCACCCTCTTCCATTAACCAATCGCTTGGCCGAATGGGCGGAGCTGAATAGGTTATCTAGACTTGCCATGAAGGATGTCATGAGTCTTTTGTGGCCGAAGAGGCCCGAGCCGAAGAGTTATTTTGGCTTGGTGCAGCAGTTCCTTGGTGCGGTGCCGCATATCAATGCAATGAGGAGGTCGGCATGCATAGAGGGTGCGCGGATGGCTCTTACCCGTGTCAAGACATACTGGGCAGAGATGAAGGCCACCGATGTTGCATCCCAAGATTCGGACGGAAGCCGAGTACCCGTCAAGCACTATTTTCAGGAAGTTCTGCAGGGCGCTCGTTTAATAGAGACGCAGTGCTCGAAGGATATTATGTTCGAATAACATGTATTTATTGTGAAACAATGTTTCGATGAAATATAAAAGCTTTTTATACTTGTGCTTTCAAGAATTAAAATACCTCCTGTGCGGCCGTTAATGTATATGTGTATATAACCTGAAAGATGGCAGTCTTCGGCTTCAGCCCCCACGCATATAATGCGAGGGTGTTTGCGAAAGGCGCTTTTTCACACTTGATCAAATGTCTTGGTCCTATAAAGGAGGTGGTAGTGCAGCAAACTAGGCAACCGGACTATAATGCTTTATCACTTTCACTTAGCCATAGGAGTTTGACAGTGGGGCTACTATATAGCCCCTAGGGGCACTGCGCTCACTCGAATTCGGGGCGCGTATGTGCCTGACCGGGAAACGACCCTTCGTCAATGCGGAGGAATCCTATAGATTCCGGCGGGTCATGGAGTGGTTGACCAGTCTCACGCTATATCATGACAGTTAGTTTTCAGCTTTCTCTACTGAGGTGCTCGCCTGGCCGAACCGGGGCACAATCGCAGTAGTTCTCCTAGTGCCGCGTTAGCCGATAGAGCGGAACATAAGGCAGCAAAACACAGGAGCCGGGCAAACCCAACATTTGACCAGAGACATGACTCAGAGTTGATGCATATAAGGCCTAACTCGAGACGCCGAACACTCCCTAAGGTATTCGGTCTTTATGAAAACGGGCCGAACAACGCCCTTTGTAGTAAGCCCCTGGTGTCCAGGTATGCGCAAAATTCCGACGTGGCCTATGCCAAAACGTCAGCCTCCTCCTCGGTTATAGTAAGAAACCAGGGGATGTGTATCAACAAGAGACAGTAAAAAAGGTTTACGCAGGGTCTTAATCTGAAAAGAATCCTTGCAACGGGTCCCTACTGCACGTCTGCGCCTGTGTCTCCATTGTGCCGTATCCTAGACGGGTGTCGCACGGTGTTCATCTATAAAAGAGAGGAACTTAGTTGAAAAAGATCGTGCGAAAATGTACGTTATATTAAATAAACAAAGTATGTTTCAAAAAAAATGAATAAAATTGAGCTTTATTGTCTCTTGTTGTATATGCGCGGAGCCCCTTGTGCGGGGGTTTGCGGCTGGTAAGCCCCTGTATGTTTACGCCGGACTCGTCTAACCGTGTCCGGGGTCTGAACGACCTGTTTAGGTGCTTGGATTAGTGAAGCCGGTTTAGTGTGTGGCTGTCGAGGCAGTCACACAATCTTCCGCGCTCGAGGGACACTCGATATTTCCCTTTAAGGAGATGATGCCTCGTGGACCGGGCATTTTATGTGTGAGGGATGCATAATGCGGTATTGCGTTAAAGCGAGCAAAAGATTCGCGCCCCAGTAGTGCTTGATAGCTACTTGTAAATGGGGCCAGGTGGAAGGTTAACTTTTCGCGGCGGAAGTTGTCGGGTGAGCCGAACACAACTTCTAGCAACAGAGAGCCCGTACAATGGGCATATCGGCCTGGCATTACCCCTTGAAAGGAAGTGTTGCTATGGCGAATTTTGGTTGGGTCTATCCCCATTTTGCGGATTGTGTCCTGATATAGCAGGTTTAGATCACTGCCGCCGTCCATTAGGACTTGTGTAAATTGGAGTCCGTCGATTATCGGATCTAATATCAAGGCAGTCCATCCTGCATTCTGGATACTTCTAGAGTAATCCTGATGGTCGAAGGTGATTGGTTTTAACAACCAGTGGCGGGACTCTTCTGGGATAGGCCGTATGGCGTGTATTTCCATGGGCGCCATTCTATTTTTCCCTTTTGTCACGTAAAGTGAGTTCACTGTTTTGGCTTCTTGTGGGAAATTCTTTTGTTTTCCGGTGCTCTGCTTGTGGGGTTCGTCATCGTCCTCGCTTGGTGTGTCGAGCCCCTTGTGTTCGGCGTTGAGTTTGCCGGACTGCTTGAAGACCCAACAATCTCTGTGGGTATGATTTGCAGGCTTCCCGGGGGTACTGTGGATTTGACATACCTTGTCCAAGATTTTGTTTAAGTTAGATAGCTCGTCCCTGTTATCCTTAGGGGGCAGTTTTTTATGATTCTGCCGTGAGCTTTTGAATCTGGCGTTGACTACCGTGCTCTTCGGGCTGTTTCCCTTGGTTCGGCGCTGGTCCTTGCTGCGTCATGGTTTCCCATTTCCATCCCTGACTTCGGATGTACTTGGGTCGCTGGTACTGCATCTTGCCAGCCAGCTATCCTCTCCTGCGCAAAAGCGGGTCATGAGGCTTGTTAATGCGGCCATTGTTCTTGGCTTTTCTTGGCCGAGGTGTCTGGCGAGCCATTCGTCTTGGACGTTGTGTTTGAAAGCTGCTAAGGCTTCAGCGTCCGGACAGTCGACTATTTGGTTCTTTTTAGTAAGGAATCTGTTCCAGAATTTTCGGGCTGACTCTCCGGGTTGTTGAGTTATGTGACTCAAATCGTCTGCATCCGGAGGTCGGACGTAGGTCCCTTGAAAATTTGCCCGAAAAGCATCCTCGAGCTCTTCCCAACTTCCAATGGTGTTTTCGGGGAGGCTTTTGAGCCAATCCCGGGCTGGCCCTTTGAGCTTGAGCCGGTCATCTCCTCTAGCCATGTGTATGTGGAGGATGTAATCCTCGATCCAGACTCCAGGGTTTGTTGTTCTGTCGTATGCCTCTATCTTTACGGGCTTGAATCCCGCTGGAAATTCATAAGTCAGAACCTCATCGGTTAAACATAGGGGCTGTGCGGCACCCCTGTATTTAGGTGTACCGTAGTATTCGGATACTTGACGTGTTGCATTGCTTACTAGAGCTTGCTTTCTTGGCCCATAGATAGATCTAACTGGGCCATCTTTTTGATGCGAATCCGTGTGCGGATCGCGTACCGGCTTGTGTGCGGCGCCGTTTGCCACTCTATGTTTGCCATGGGGTCGTCTATCCGACCGGGTGGTCTCCTTGTTCTTTGATTGCGTCGGCTCTACGGCCTCCTCATCAAATTCGGGCAGTAGTTTTCGCTTCGGGTAGCTCTTTGTTCGGCGACTGTCGCTGTATTTGTCTGCGGTGTTGAGTACTTTGCTCCATCTGATTCTGAGTGCATCTTCCGCTGTTTTGAGCTTTCGCTTCTGCTTTTTCAGGCTGCGTGCAGTGGCGACGAGCCTTTTGTGGAGGTTCTTCTGCTTCGGCAACTTGTCCAGATTGTTATCTTCGCCGGGGACGGGTTGTTTATCCATATTGTCCTGTTCGGACAGTTGCTTGATAGCATGTTCGCCATCCACCGGTTCTCCCTGCTCTATGGCTGGGTCTGTATGGCTGCTGTCTTTGTCGAGGCGGGATTTTGAGCGCCGCTGACGTCGCTGTTTTGACTGCTTTTCGAGGGAATGATCCCTCGTGGCGTCCCGTTGTTCCTCATTGTCGCTTCCTTTAGGTGTGTCTACCATGTATACATCGTGAGATGAGGTGGGTGTCCAGTGCCTTATAGGTGCTGCTTCATTCTTATCTCCTACATCCTCGTCCATACCATCGATGTCTTCGAAGTCGAAATCGAGCACGTCGTTTAAACTTTCGACAGTGGCTACGAAGTGCGTGGTGGGTGGGCTTTGAATTTCTTCGTCATCCGCATCCCAACCTTGCTGACCATAATCCGGCCAGGGCTCTCTTGATAAAGAGAGAGATTTTAGTAAATTCAGGACGTCGCCAAAGGGCGGGTGCTGAAAGATGTCCGCGGAGGTGAACTCCATGATCGGCGCCCAGTTGGATTCGATTGGCAGGAGCGCGGAAGGTTCGGAGTCCGGAGAGGAGTCCGACACCTTAGAGTCACAAGCTTCGCAAAGGACATGGTTGGTGTTCGGCTCAATCGAGATCGCAGCCCCCGAGGCGGTGTCCAGCCACTCGTCCTCGATCGGCGCAGTCGGCTCCGAGCTAAGGGTCGGAGCGGACTCTGGTGCAGCCTCCAGGGCACTGTTCGGCGGCAGAGCTAGGTCATGCCCATCGTGACAGTGCGGCGCGCTTGGCTGTGGCCCGAACCTGTCGAAGATCAAGTCTCCGCGGGCGTCAGCCGTGTAGTTCAAACTTCCAAACCTGACCTGATGGACAGGGGCGTAGCTTTCAATCTGCTCCAGATGGCCAAGCGAATTGGCCCGCAGTGCAAAGCCACCGAATACGAAGATCTGTCCGGGGAGAAAAGTCTCACCCTGGACCGCATCGCTGTTGATGATCGAAGGAGCCATCGGGCCTAAAGATGACGACATAGAGGAACTCTCAATGAAAGCATCAATGTCGGTGTCAAAACCGGCGGATCTTGGGTAGGGGGTCCCGAACTGTGCGTCTAGGTGGATGGTAACAGGAGACAAGGGACACGATGTTTTTACCCAGGTTCGGGCCCTCTCGATGGAGGTAAAACCCTACTCCTGCTTGATTGATATTGATGATATGGATAGTACAAGAGTAGATCTACCACGAGATCAGAGAGGCTAAACCCCAGAAGCTAGCCTATGGTATGATTGTTGTTCGTCCTACGGACTAAAACCCTTCGGTTTATATAGGCACCGAAGAGGGTTAGGGTTACACAGAGTCGGTTACAATGGTAGGAGATCTACATATCCGTATCGCCAAGCTTGCCTTTCACGCCAAGGAAAGTCCCATCCGGACACGGGACAAAGTCTTCAATCTTGTATCTTCATAGTCCAGGAGTCCGGCCAAAGGCTATAGTCCGGCCATCCGGACACCCCCTAATCCAGGACTCCCTCAGTACTCATTTTTGATATTTGAACACCTCCTCTACGTGAGAGATCCAATCTGGACACATGAACTACTCAGCTGCCGCAACTTAAGTTTAGAATTTTTTCATTATTTGAACTGCCATAGGTCCAAAATCATAGCATCAATCTGTGAAAGCTATTTGTCCAACACTTAGCAATTTTTCCACTTACAGATCTAAAAATCGATAACTGTGTGGGCGGCTTAACTCATAAATCGTAACCCGCCAGATACCATTAGCCCCCTCTTAAGCCACCAATAGTTTTACCTTTATAACTCCAATGTTATCCTCCGGCTTAACACACTTGCATCTTTCATCATTCTTTACCTTTGAACCAACAGCCGGCTTAACAATATAATATTAAACTGGCAAAAAATTTCCTTTCAGATCATCAACAACGACGAAGACATTCACTGCATGTAACTGGGTACCATCCCGGGTCACCGAGGAAGACCTATACAATTTCGTTGCAACTGGCACCCTAGCCAAGAAAGAGGACATCCACTGGAGGGTCCCAGGCCTTGAAAATCCTCCTGAGCCCAAGGACGGGGAAGTGATTGTTTTCACTGACCACATGATCTGGGGTTTAAGCCCGCCCAGCTCAAGGTTCTTTCGAGATGTACTTCACCTTTTCCAACTTCATCCTCAAGACATTGGGCCCAACTCCGTGTCCAATATTTGCAACTTCCAAGTATTCTGTGAAGCTTATCTTCAAAAGGATCCCACGGTTGAACTGTTTAGAGTGTTTTATTACTTAAACCGTCAGACAGAGTTAATTGACGGGCCTAGTTTGGAACTCGGTGGAGTTTCAATTTAGAAGAGAAAAGAAGCCAGTTTTCCTTATGCCAAACCGCCGAGCCATCCCAAGGACAGGAACCAAACTTAGTTCTATTGCCAAAACACATCTCCAGTAGACGAGAATCCTCTGCTGGGTTACCGTGACCACCGGCTCAGCAACACACCTCCACTCCCACCGCGAATCAGCACGAAGGAGCGGGCCAAGTATGTGCCCACGTTTTCTAAGCTCAGAGCCTTCATGGCTAGTGCTGGGTCTCCTGGAGGATCTTGCCATTAAGCCGTCACACCGGCTTAATGTGTGAATATACCGACGACTTGAAAGATCCCCAGCGCCACTGCGAAATTCAACTATCTGACGCAGAAACCACTGAAGCCACCAAGGCGTTGCTGAATGAAACTTGGGTAGAATGCAGTAAAACCAGACTTAGTCCTTACTACACCTTCAATAAGCCGCCAACTGTAAGTGTTGCACACCCTGCGTTGAATCTAAATCATATTTGTGTTTATACTGTCCACTTATCATCATTTGACCTCAACAGGCCGACTCTTCATTTTGGAAGAAGAAGCCGCAAGATAAGCCGGCTAAACTGACCCGTACCAAGACCAAGGCCACCAAAAGGCCTTCCAAGAAGAAGACCACCGATCCCTCTGAGTTAAACTTGGATGATGACGGTGATGATAATGAGTCAGAGGTAGAACTTGACTCTCTTGGCTCATTTTTTGTAAATCTCATTGACAATGATTGTTATCAGGAGGAAGCCGAAGCCAGCCGTGCGGGCGATGAAGAGGTAATTGTTCTTTCCTCTGACTCAGAATCTGTGCCAAAATAGAAAAATTGCCAAGCAAGCCGGGAAGTAAGGTTTTCTCATCCTTTGGCTTATTTGGATCCCAACTTTATTTTGAAGAAGCAACAACATGAAGCTCGCCGCACAACCCGGAACAGCGGAAGCAGGATCCTTTCCTCCAGCTTATCGAACACCCCAGCTCCTCGCAAGCGTCGTCCAGAGGTCTCAACAAACTCTGACTTAACTTATCCCAGGGCCGGTGTTTTTCGACATCCTCTTAATCCTTCCAATTCAAATTATCAAGGAACGTCTCATTCTTCCTCTGGCGACTCAATGGGAGCTCATGTCCCGGCCTTCAAACCGGTGCCTGGGTAAGACTATCAAGTCTTTGCTTTCAATTATATACTCAATTATTGTACTAGTCTTATCTTGTGCTTCATTCACAGGGCTATGGCAAAGCCCAGCAAAAAGATGAAGGTGAAAAAACTCGTGAGAACCCTTCTGAGCCGGAGTAGCAGTCAGCAGAGACCTCCCACCAAGCCCGTGAAGTCACCATCGATGAACCGCCAGTGGTTGACCACAACGTTGACATGGACCAGATGGAAGTTGATGCAACCATCACTAATCCGCCAAGCCCCATCAAGCCGGCAAGCCCTATCAAGCCGGCTGAAGAAAAAGCTGATGAAATTACCATCACTGGGCATGGTTACACTGCGCTAGGCAACCCCACTGGTTTGGCAAAGCATAGTGCCAAGGAAGAACTTGCTGTTGCTGATAAGAACAAATGGTCAATCAACCTGGAAAGTTATGCCCAATTCAGCGCCCAGGAAATCCACTCTGGGTATTTAAGCCACCTGCACACCAGCCGTGATTTTGAAGCCGGCTTGGTAAATTTGATGAAGGAGCGCTTTGAGGTAATGACTACATCTCTCTTCATATGAACATACTACCCTTAGCCGCCAAGTTTATTGGACATGATAGAATAGAATGTGATGTAAACTTTGATAGCTTTACAGATCAAATTCCAGTAGCCCCCAAGGGCCGGTTTATACTTTCAAGATAAACAGGGACTCCCAATAGCAATACTTCAACTTTGCATGTGTAGCTCCCAAGGGCCGGCTTAATCTGTCAAGATGAGCTGGGACTTTAAATGGTAATGATTTAAATTCACATCTGTAGCCCTCAAGGGCTAGCTCAATCTGTCAAGACAAGCCGGATCTCATTACCACATGTGTCAAGAAAATTCAAGCATATAGCCCCATTAAACCGGCTATAGTCATCATATAGAAACCAGGTCATCATAAACTTGTCTTTAAAAAAGAGCAAGGTGCATTAGCCCCCAAGTGCCAAGTAAAATACTTGTATTGTGCTTGGGACTTACAAATAAGATGACTTTAACCCGGCTATTGTTTATATCCTGCAGGCTAAACTCACTGTCAAAGAATCCCAAGTCATTGATCTTCAAGAAAACATTAAGTCTCAGCAGTCGAAAACCTCCAAGGCTAAAATAAGACTGACCACCGCCTTGGCGGAGATAGAAAAACTGAAGAAAGACTTCAAAGCTGATCAAGCAGGCCGGGAAACAGAAAAATCAGCTCTGTTGAAAAGAGTTGAGAATGCCGAAGTAACTCTTAAGCTGGTGACTGAAAAACTCACCGGTTTAAAACATCAAATCAATGCCATGACTGCTGCCATCTTCGGTAAGTAACTTCATCTCAATTTTTGCTTTCAACGCATTGTAATCAAAATGCACCCGGCTTATAAATTTTTCTTGATGATGCAGGCTCCAGAGTTGCCCACCTTGGCTCAGATATGCGCAAGAAATTGAAATCTTCCTACACCCTCATAGAGCAATTATATACTGGCGCACAACATGCTATCTGCACAGCTGCTCATAAGAAATAGCCGCCAACCCTCGTCAAGGATACATTGGAGAAGCTATCTGTGCTGCCTCTAAGGATTGATGAACTGAAGAAATCAGCTGCCTCTATAGATAGATGCTCGATGTCTCTACTCAGTGGTGGCTAGTCCTATTTATAGAACGAGGCCCTGGGCCTCTTCCCAAATAATGAGCGGGAAGGGCGCCAACAATTGGCCATTTTGAAGGGGAACATCTGGTACACTTATCCTGACTAAAGTTGGTCTTCGGCTGCCAAAGGCTCTGACGATGACACTGTCCTGGGCTCCACGGTGACCTCCATCCTGCCGCTCTGCTGGTCTTGGTCTTGTTGCACCGAAACAGTAATCTTTGCCTGATGCATTGGCCTGTGCTTGCCCCCCTTGCACCGGAGGGGAAACAAGGACACTGCGCAGGCCGGCGCCCGCCTAGCGCCCGCCTGATCTCGATCGTCATGGCTTATGTCACGGGCTCCTCGCGAGGTACCCTGCCTTGATCTCTCCGCCTCCTCCCGAGCCTGCCTGAGGAGGCTGCTCCTGAGGAAGCTTCCTGTCATCCGTCCCGCGAGGCTTGGCCCCTCACGAGGGTCTTGAGCTTGAGCTGATGAAGCTGGGCTGCACTGGGCCCCCACTTGAGCCACGCCGTAGGCCGCAGGCAGGCAAGTCTGGGGACCCCCATTCCCAGAATGCCGACAGCGCCCACCGTGTATGAATCCGGGTGAGAGGCGGTTATGTCATGTTTGGGTGAAATTACAAACCTACCCCTATTGAAACCTATAGAAATCCAGCAGATAGAATTTGCGTGGCAAGGATAGGCAGTAGTAATTTCCATCTCGCAGACTTTGGTTTCGGGCGGTTATTGTGACTTTCCCCGCTTCGTTCAAATTTTGCAGAGTGCATGTTTACCGTGCCAACTCAATTCGAATCCTGTTTGTATACTATTTTTTTTGGCGGGATCCATTTTCGATTGGAATTAAATTCTATATACATCATTTTTTATATATACTTTCAAAAGCACAACAAAGAATTCTGCTCCTTTATATGTATAATATATTTACAAATACAATGATCTCAAAATCTTAAGGTTGAATTCAAAAAATGTAAACCAAATTATGTTCTACTAAAATGTATGGATCAGTAATATCTACATATTAAATAACATAGATGCGCGTGAATTCATATGAGTATGCATGTTTGATAGATCAATTTTGGTTTGAGTATGGATTACATGTATCATCATCTCGAATTCAAATATTTGAATCCCTTTTATGTTCACTCCTTTCACGCCCATCTCTCTTGCATGCATGCTCCTTCATGTAGCTATCACTCTCTTTTCTCCAGCTCACCCGCACGCTCACTTCATGTTTCTCCTATCCTCCCAAAAATGGTCTCTCGATGTCTCCCTTGAGAAGTGTCACACTCTCCCTATCATTATACATTACACGGTTTTCATTATCTCTCACGTCTCTACTGTTCTCTGGTATCACTCGGTACCTAAGCTTTCTTTTTCACCGCCACACACATAGTCTCCACTCGTCTTTCACTTTGTATTTCTCTCTATGGGATTCTCTCACACACCCTATATGTCTTTAGATATGACTCATACCACTAAAATTACTCTCTCTCTCCTGTAGACACAACATTTGTTAAGGTCTCCTTTTCGTCTCCATCCCAGACTGACATTATTCATTTGTTGACCGATCAGACAACCCCCCCTCTCTCTCTCTCTCTCACACACAACTCCTGCTTCCACTCCCCTTCCCGACTACCGTCTCTCTCTCTATCTCTCTCTCTCTCTCTCTCTCACACACACACACAAAACTCTCGCTTTCGCGCCTCGACTCGTATTTCTCTCACAAATATTTATCGACTAGCCTCTAGATAGGTTTATACACCAGCACACTCGTGCTTCCGCTATAGCATACATGTCTCTCTCCCACTCCTTGTATCTATGTAGATTTTCTTCCCTTCTTGAGACACGCCCTCTCGATCGTGCACACACACACACACACTATCGCTTCATTTTAAGTTGATACCTCTGGCGCACAAACTCTTTGTGTCTTTGTCACACATGCACTCCGTCCTCCTCCACTCTCCCTCTCTCTCTCACACACACATGGGCTTTTTGCAATAACTAGCAAGATGCCCATGCGTTGCACGGAACATGAAGATGCATTTGTATGAGTAGTTTATCTTGTGGGGGAAAAGGATGAACGAAGGCCTTATTTGCAAATGTGGAGAGGGGTGTGGGTATCTTTTTGCAAAATCGCTATAG
This sequence comes from Triticum timopheevii, assembly GCA_963921465.1. Lineage (NCBI taxonomy): Eukaryota > Viridiplantae > Streptophyta > Magnoliopsida > Poales > Poaceae > Triticum > Triticum timopheevii. The sequence goes on along the minus strand of OY997274.1, from coordinate 361,222,332 downwards.
TTTCCTTCCTATCTATCAGACATAGATCGGACGGCCTATATTGCAGGATGGCAGGAACATGATCATCACCGCCAATGCTTTTTATAAGAGTAGGGATAAAAAACAGAGTTGGTGATGATGGTGGGCCTACCATCCTGCAACGTAGGTCTTCCCTCGTTCATCCTTTTCTCCCACAATTTACCCGCACTCCTCACCACATTTACAGATAAGGCCTTCCCTCGTTCATCCTTTTCTCCCACAAGATCTTGATGTTCCGTCCAACGCATGGGCATCTTGCTAGTAAGAGTAGAAATTAGACATATACCACTTCTCGAATCTTGAAACCAACAACATTCCTCCCTTATCTCATCAAAACCGCCAAAGGAATATATTTTGAGTGAACCATAACATATTTTTAGTGATATACGTATTTCAAAACTAGAATTTTTTTCTATCAAATCGGTGAATATGTATTAATCTACTTTGATCGCGTGGCAACGCATTGGCACATTGCTAGTAGTTATTATAATTTTTTGGACACTAGGCAAACGGTGGAGTACATATATGAAGAGAAGAGGTGCACGCACGCAGTCGGTCTCTCGCTGTCTTGCACACATGAGTGTTACGTAAAGGCAACGTTAACAAATAAACCCTAAAACCCTAGGTGCTCGATTGCTACATTCGCGGGTACCGGGTATGTGGTGGAGCACCTTTGTAGGAATAGTCAGCTCGCATGATAATTTGATCCGTAGGAGTTGATGGTCGGGACCACAGGTGAACGACTTGGAGGCGGTGGCTCGCCAGTTGCCATAGATCGAGTAGCCACGTTTAAAATATCATTTTTAGCAGGGTTAAGAGTTCTGATTTTCAATGGCGCGTTATAAGTACTAAGTAGTTTTTAGAACGATTGGTATGGAGCGAAAATGGAATTCATAGTAGTATGTACCTCCTTAGTGTATGGTTGTATGGGTTTATGTTGCGAGATGTTGAACCTGGTAGTTCTAGGGCAAATACTATGGTTTAGATTTAGATGTTGGTTTTCAGTCATGAAAATCGGAAGGGGGAAACCCTTCTTTGATTAAAAAAAACTACTACCTCCATTTTGGTTTACTAGTCCCCATCGTATTTTGGGTCAAAGTTTGTCCATGAATTTTACATGTAAAATGTGAATGGAAAATGAGATTTTGTTATACCCAAACAAAAAAGGACTGGAGGGAGTGATTGCTCTAACACGGATGCGACCTCTCATAGCGCAGGCATTGAACCAGCGCGCCGGCAAAGAGGGCCCCACTCGCTGCAGGCCCGGCTAAGCACGCCTCCTCGCCGCGTGCAACCAGCTTCAGACTTCCCCGCCTGCCTTCATTGAATCCGCGCGTGTGTCGGCAACACGTCCTTCTGCGAGCCGGCCGTCATTTTAGAACACAAAAAATGACTAAAATATAATTAATTTACGCATGGTCTTGACTTGTTGTGCTCGCACTGGTAGCGGGAACTAGTAGAGGTTTTTCTTTATTTATAACTCTCCTCACATTTTTTTTGGCTTTGAAGTGAATCATGGTTGTGGACATTATGTATGAATGTGCAGATATCTGTGAACATGAGTTTGATGTGGAAGTTGAACATGGAATGTCGGGCTTGCGCGTGAACTATACCATGTCCAATGCTTCGTCTGTTATTGTTTGGAAAGTAATTGCTGTTATTACATGACCCAAAAAATATATTTTGTGACACATCAGTAGATGCACAGACATCACAATAGGCATGTTGACTGGATAAACATTTGAACCTAGCTATTATGAAGGAAATTTTGTATTGACAACAGTTTTAGATAGCAGGATACGCCTAGCCTGCTCTGCCTCTGCTAGCTTATTTCTGGCTTCTTCCATCTCTTCTTTGGCTTGGGTGAAGAGAGCATCTGATTGCTCTTTTCACTTCTTCAGGAACTCAGCTACATTCTCAAGGGCTGCTGCACGCTTTCTTTCAGCCTTTACTAGAGCCACGAGGACACGAACAGCTGACGACTCCACCTGGCTTGTGTGTAATCCAACATCATCTGGGAATTTGCACCTTGTGTCTAATCCAGCATCATTAGGGAACTGACACCTTGTGTGTAATCCAGCCTCATTTTGGAAACATGATATCGAGGTTGATCATACTTCCCTCCTCGCAGGACCAGCATCCTGACATGAAGTTACTTCTTTTTTAGATCAATACTCAGAGCAACCCAGATCCATTTAGTGGAAGCCAGATAAACAGAACTCGGAGAAGTGAATTCAAAAGGAAAACAATATAAAAATAGACTACAAGGTGAGAACATCCACTTCCTACATCAAGCTAAAAACGAAAGCATTAGGATGATTAAGACTCTTCTTATTACACATCAAAGAACACGAGGCTTAAGAGAAACAGAAACTACAACATATACACATAGAAGAACACAAGGCTAAACGAAAGTAATTGAAAGGGCGTTACTTACCAAAGCTCATTTTACAGGTTCGGTGTAGCTCCTCTTTAACTTGCCACGCTCCTTGAAGATGTCCCCAATATCCCGTGTTTGGTCTTCATTGCTACTCTGCATGTTCGCACTCGTGGTTTTAAAGTCTCAACATGACAAGAAAAATATACTACTAGTAATACTCGCATCTTGTGGGCAACATTAAAGCACTCGTCTGCTATCTTAGAGCATCTCCAACAGAATTGCAATGCGCGATGCTTTAAAAAAGCGTTTACAGTGCTGAGATCGAGAAGTAGAGAGACTAGAGAGTAGAAGATAGTTCTCAGCATTGATAGTTAAAAAAAGATAATTCAACTACTCCTCGTCGTCCAACTCCTCCTCGGTGATGTCCTCCATCGACGTCTGACTGTAGGCGTGAAGATACCCATTGAGGGAGTCCTAGATTAGGGGGTGTCCGGATGGCTGGACTATAGCCTTTGGCTGGACTCCTGGACTATGACGATACAAGATTGAAGACTTCATCCCGTGTCCGGATGGGACTTTCCTTGGCGTGGAAGGAAATCTTGGCGATACGGATATGTAGATCTCCTACCATTGTAACCATGTCTGTGTAACGCTAACCCTCTTCGGTGCCTATATAAACCGGAGGCTTTTAGTCCATAGGACGAACAACAATCATACCATAGGCTAGCTTCTAGGGTTTAGCCTCTCTGATCTCGTGGTAGATCTACTCTTGTACTACCCATATCATCTATATCAATCAAGCAGGAGTAGGGTTTTATCTCCATAGAGAGGGCCCGAACCTGGGTAAAAACATCGTGTCCCTTGTCTCTTGTTACCATCCGCCTAGACGCATAGTTCGGGACCCCCTACCCGAGATCCGCCGGTTTTGACACCGACATTGGTGCTTTCATTGAGAGTTCCTCTGTGTCGTCATCTTTAGGTCTGATGGCTCCTTCGATCATCAACAATGATGCGGTCCAGGGTGAGACTTTTCTCCCCGGACAGATCTTCATATTCGGCGGCTTTGCACTGCGGGCCAATTCACTTGGCCATATGGAGCAGATTGAAAGCTACGCCCATCAAGTCAGATTTGGAAGTTTGAACTACACGGCTGACGCCCGCGGAGACTTGATCTTCGACGGGTTCGAGCCATAGCCAAGCGCGCCGCACTATTACGATGGGCATGATCTAGCTCTGCCGCCGAACAGTGCCCTGGAGGCCGCACCAGTGTCTGCTTCGACCCTTAGCTCGGAGCCGACTATGCCGATCGAGGACGGGTGGCTGGACACCACCTCGGGGGCTGCTATCTTTACGGCGATTGAGCCGAACACTAACCCTGTCCTTTGCGAGGCTCGTAACTCCAAGGTGCCGGACTCCTCTCTGGACTCCGAACCTTCCGCGCCCCTGCCAATCAGATCCGATTGGGCGCTGGTCATGGAATTCACCACCGCGGACATCTTTCAGCACTCGCCCTTTGGTGACATCCTGAATTCACTAAAGTCTCTCTCTTTATCGGGAGAGCCCTGGCCGGACTATGGTCAGGAAGGTTGGGATACGGACGACGAAGAAATTCAAAGCCCACCCACCACCCACTTCGTAGCCACTGTCAATGATCTAACCGACATGCTCGACTTCGACTCCGAAGACATCGACGGTATGGACAATGATGCAGGAGACGACCAAGAACCAGCGCCTACAGGGCACTGGAAGGCCACCTCGTCATACGACATATACATGGTGGACATCCCAAAAGATGGGAATGGCGATGGAACAACGGAGGATGACCCCTCCAAGAAACAGCCTAAGCGCCGGCGTCAGCGGCGCCGCTCTAAATCCCGCCGCAGTAAAAACGGCGATTCCGGCACCGGAGACAATAACACCCCAGACAGTGCCGAAGACAACCCCCTCCAACAGGATTCAGCGCAGGAGGATGGAGAAGCCAGCCCTCATGAGAGAGCGGCAGACAGAAAGGTAGAGGACGATAATTACATGCCTCCCTCCGAAGACGAGGCAAGCCTCGACGATGACGAATTTGTCGTGCCTGGGGATCCCGTCGAACAGGAGCGTTTCAAATGTAGGCTTATGGCCACCGCAAGCAGCCTAAAGAAAAAGTAGCAACAGCTTAGAGCTGACCAAGACTTGCTAGCTGACAGATGGACCGAAGTCCTTGCGGCCGAAGAGTATGAACTCGAATGCCCCTCCAAGAGCTACCCAAAACGCAGGTTGCTACCCTGATTAGAGGAGGAAGCACCCAAACCTACATCACTAGCGCATGATGCGGCCGACCGGCCACCTCGCGGCCGCGACAGAGAGGCCTCTCGGCCCTCCACTCAAGCCGCACCCCGGCGTCGCTCAAAAAGTACCAATGCACGGGGAAATGCGCCAGACCTGCGGGATATATTGGATAACAAGGCAAGGCAAACAAGATCGATCTATGGATCGCGTGGGCGCCCCACGATATGTGATGATAACCATCACGCCGGATATGGCAACTCCGGCCGGGCCGAACACAGTAGACAAAGCTCATTAGAGCTGCATCGTGATATAGCCCAATACATGGGCGCCGCACACCCACTATGCTTCACAGACGAAGTGATGGATAATCAAATCCCTGAGGGTTTTAAACCCGTGAATATTGAATCATACGATGGCACAACAGATCCTATGGTCTGGATCGAGGACTATCTCCTTCATATCCACATGGCCCGCGATGACGATCTACACGCCATCAAATACCTCCCACTCAAGCTTAAAGGACCAGCTCAGCATTAGCTTAACAGCTTGCCAGCGGAGTCAATTGGATGTTGGGAAGACTTGGAAGCCGCATTCCTCGACAACTTCCAGGGCACCTATGTGCGACCACCAGACGCCGATGACCTAAGCCATATAATTCAGCAGCCAGAAGAATCGTCCAGACAATGCTGGACACGGTTCCTAACCAAGAAAAATCAAATCATCGACTGTCCGGATGCAGAGGCCCTTGCAGCCTTCAAACATAACATCTGCGACGAGTGGCTTGCCCAACACCTAGGACAGGAAAAGCCGAAATCCATGGCAGCCCTCACAACACTCATGACCCGCTTCTGCGTGGGAGAGGACAGCTGGCTAGCTCATAGTAACAATATGACCAAGAGCCCTGGTAATTCAGATACCAAGGACAGCAATGGCTGGTCGCGTCGCAACAAGCACAAGCGCCGCATTAATGGCGATAATGCTGAAGATACCGCAGTCAATGCCGGATTCAGAGGCTCTAAACCCAGTCAGCGGAAAAAGCCATTCAAAAGAAATACTCCGGGCCCATCCAATTTGGACCGAATACTCGATCGCTCATGCCAGATACACGGCACCCCCGAAAAGCCAGCCAATCACACCAACAGGGATTGTTGGGTGTTCAAGTAGGCAGGCAACCTAACTGCCGAAAACAATGACAAGGGGCTGCATAGCGATGACGAGGAGGAGCCCCGACCGTCGAACAATAGAGGACAAAAGGGCTTTCCCCCACAAGTGCGAACGGTGAACATGATATACGCAACCCAAATATCCAAAAGGGAGCGGAAGCATGCACTAAGGGACGTATATGCGATGGAGCCAGTCGCCCCAAAGTTCAATCCATGGTCCTCCTGCCCGATCACTTTTGGTCGAAGGGACCACCCCACTAGCATCCGCCATGGCGGATTCGCCGCATTGGTTCTAGACCCAATCATTGACGGATTTCACCTCACTAGAGTCCTAATGGACGGCGGCAGCAGCCTGAACCTGCTTTATCAGGATACAGTGCGCAAGATGGGAATAGACCCCTCAAGGATTAAACCCACAAAGACGACCTTCAAAGGCATCATACCAGGTGTAGAGGCCAACTGTACAGGCTCAGTTACACTTGAAGTGGTCTTCGGATCACCGGATAACTTCCGAAGCGAGAAATTAATCTTCGACATAGTCCCGTTCCGCAGCGGCTATTACGCACTGCTCGGATGAACCACATTTGCAAAGTTCAATGCGGTGACGCACTACGCATACCTCAAGCTCAAGATGCCAGGCCCTCGAGGAGTCATTACGGTCAACGGAAACACCGAACGCTCTCTCCGAACGGAGGAGCATACGGCGGCCCTAGCGGCAGAAGTACAAAGCAGCCACTTAAGGCAATTCTTGAGTCCGGCTATTAAACGCCCGGGCACCGTCAAGCGCGCCAGGAGTAACCTACAACAAGACCGCCTGGCACGTTCCGAGCACGCGTAGCAATGCAGCCCCAACCCCAGCCCTCGTGAAATTGTGAAACCAGTACTACGCGTACATAACTACGGTCTGGAAATACCATGGGCATTGGGGGAGGGGCACGACCACGGCAGGCCCAGAATGCGGCTCAACCGCACCAGGGGCTCCCAATTGTGTCATTCTTCTTTTTTTTTCTCTTACTTTCAGACTCCTTTATCAAGAAGCCCTGTCCAGCAGTAGAATCGCCGAACACACGATGCAACAGCCAGGGAAGCAGAAAGCTACGTCGAGTGTCCAGGTGGTCTCTATAACAATCAGTATACCTGTTTTACATAACATCCCGTAGCTCGCTTCTGGATGGGGACATGTCAAATAGTCCCGTCCCTTGCTTATCGCACTATTTGTATCGTTCTGCTTTTACCGCAGCTTTCTTGAATAAACAATGCATAGCTTTTGCCTCTTATTGCATTCCTTTTTTTATATATGGTCACTTATGACATGTTGCATCCGTACGCTTTGGTACGGCCAAATACACCAGGGGCTTAAGTACCCCAAAATATGGTGTGATAAGTCCGAACACTTTCACAAGTGCGGCACCCAAACTTATAGCATTATATGCATCGGCTCCGAATCATGTCTTGGGTCAATAGTTGGGTTTGCCCGGCTGTCGGTGTCAAAACCGGCGGATCTCGGGTAGGGGGTCCCGAACTGTGCGTCTAGGCGGATGGTAACAGGAGACAAAGGACATGATGTTTTACCCAGGTTCGGGCCCTCTCGATGGAGGTAAAACCCTACGTCCTGCTTGATTAATATTGATGATGTGTATTACAAGAGTGGATCTACCACGAGATCAAGGAGGCTAAACCCTAGAAGCTAGCCTATGGTATGATTGTTGTAAGGGAGGTTATGTCCTACGGACTAAAGCCCTCCAGTTTATATAGACACCGGAGAGGGCTAGGGTTGCATAGAGTCGGTTACAATTGTAGGAGATCTACATATCCGTATTGCCAAGCTTGCCTTCCACGCCAAGGAAAGTCCCATCCAGACACGGGGCGAAGTCTTCAATCTCGTATCTTCATAGTCTTGTAGTCCGGCGGACGATGATAGTCCGGCTTTCCGGACACCCCCTAGTCCAGGACTCCCTCAGTAGCCCCCGAACCAGGCTTCAATGACGATAAGTCCAGCGCGTATGTGGTCTTCGGCGTTGCAAGGCGTGTTCTCCTTCAAGTTCCACGTACCTACCGAACAGTGTCCGACTTCCTCATTAATGTTGCGCTTCTTGGCTCCCACGCCCAATAATGGCCTTCTTCCACGCGTCACACGAATGCGAAAAGCCAGGGTATCTTTTATGTTTTACCCCCTAGCTGTGCAAATAATCTGCCTATAAGAGAGGCAAGAATCCAGATCCAAATCACACCATCCTCCCACCGCGAATACTCATCGGAATGCTTCTGACCAAGAATCCATTCCATCATGGACCGTCGACGCGGCTCCTCTTCTCGCGCTCCCAGCCCTTTGCCAGGAGATTGGAGGAGATGCTCTATTCCGCACAACGAGCTAGTGACGCTCCAAGCGGGGGGATATCTCCCTCCGGCCTTCATGGTTTCGGTTCGAGCCGGGCTGGCCACCTACCAAGGTGGAAAGCAAGCGGAGGCTACCCCAAGTCCCAACAAAGGGGAGCGTGTATGCTTCGTCCCCTACCTGATAAGGGGACTCGGATTTCCTATACATTCGTTCCTCCGCGGGCTCCTGGAGTTCTATGGACTAAAGCTCCATCACCTTACACCCGCCTCTGTCCTGCATATCGCGGGTTACGTAGCTCTTTGCGAGCTATTTCTGGGCATCGAGCCCCATTTTGCACTGTGGAAGAGGTTGTTCTGCCTCGTACCCCGCTCTCACGAGGGGTCCATATATCAAGTGGGCGGCGCCGAAATATGGCGCATTGCCGGGACCGGATATCCATCCGAAACCCCTAAGAAGGCGTCCGAAGACTGGCCTTCGGAATGGTTTTACATAGAGGATGCTCCGCTGCCGGACCCTATTCAGATCGGCCTCCCGGAGTTCAGCACTGCTCCTCTGAAGAAACACCTTAGTTGGCGCCCGCGGAGCCCCCAACTGGAGGAAGACAAGAGCGTCCATTATCTGATGGGCCGAATAAGATTACTGGCCCATTCTGGGTTGACCATGATTGGAGTCATGGCAACATGCATTACGCGGGGGGTGCAGCCACTGCAATACAGGGGCCACCCCATGTGGGATTTCAACGGGGAAGACGATGCCACCCGTCATGGCCGCAAAGGACCGGACCCGGCCGAGGATCTGGTGCAGATCCTGTCCGGCCTGTACAAGGGGGAGAAGGAGGACTTCCTCCAGACGAACCCCTTGAATGGGTTGTCCATGAATAACCCTCGGTGTTGGGTAAGCGAACACTTTAAGGGCCCGACCCATGCTTTCAAAGTTTAAGCTTCTCATATTATGTCTTCGGCGCAGGAACTACGTCGGATCGTGGAGGACATGGTAAGCCCAGCTCCGCAACCCGAGGATCCGGAGAGATCCCAGGATCCGGCCTCCGAAGAGGATCCGGACATAAAGGTGGAGCTAATCGACGGGGTGTTCCACCAGCTCAGCATGGATAATGCTTTAGTTGCCATAACGGCTGACTATCCCGGACTATATCTGGCTTCCCAGGTGATTATGACCGAAGTCCTGACACCGTTATTCCTTCCTTTTTTATTTCTGACCACCGTACACGATGGCGCTGTGCAGGAGGCGCCTTCAGGGCGGGAAGCCGAGCCTGCGGCGGCTGACCAACAAAGGCCAGTCCGGACCAGTAGGCGGAAGAGGAGCGCGGCGCGAACTGAAACATCTCCGCAAAGGTATAGCTCACAATTCATTATTTGGAGCAACGTTCCTAGGAAGCGTTTGAGTGCTCATGACTTTTGTAGGAGAAAAAGCGCCCGCCGAACTGCGGGCGTGGAGGTTGCCAATCCAACCTCTACCAGCCAGGCTCCAGCACCTGGTTTGGAGGGGGAGGCGAGCGCAAGGCGCGAGCCGGACACTCCTCCGATGGAGGATGCCGACAGACTGTCCGCCACCAAGTCTGAGGTGGAGAGCGCCATGAACCATAGGCGCCGCCGGACAATATTTCGTGACGCGTGCTTCTCCCCTAAGGCGTTGAATGCCTTTAACGCGGGGGACGCGCACCTCCGTGCTGCTCAAGATGGTTTTACCAGAGCCACGGAGCAGTACGTAAAAGACATGCGGGTAAGAGAATTTAATAGCTATATATGCCAGTAGCCCCCGAGACTTAAAGTAGTTATATTAACTGATTTAAGGATCTTTTGAAACATAGGATCTTACCGAGAAGAATACCCAACTGTCTCAGGAGCTGCAAGAGTGCAAGGCCCAACTTGAGGCCGCACTCGCTGCCGCAGGAGGAAACACAGAGACCCCTCCTGGTAACACATTATTTGAAAAATATAAGCGCTGTGCGGCGTGCACTAAGTCTAATAATGACATTGCAGGTGCTGCCGGACAAGATCCGGATAGGCAGGAACTGCTGCGCCAGCTGAAGGCCGGCGAGAGGGTGTTGAATATAGTGCAGCAAGAAAGGAACAAGCTCCAAGATGCCCACGCCCTGCTTGGAGAAGAGTTGAAAGGCGTTCGGGCCGAGCTGTCCGGCTCCGTTAAGGAGAATCAGCGGCTTCATCGCGGCATCTATAGTAAGTGCTTGAGCGGACTCCTTTGAAAAGAAGATTTCGGCGAGGAAGTCAATTGACAAAATATGTCTTGTAGGTATACTCACAGGTCGCCCTGCGGAGGAGATGCCCGTATCAACGGGTGATCAACATCCCGAGCTGTTGCAGCTGCTCGAACGAGTTCGGCAGGCAATGAGTGGCGCTGTCCAGGCTTTATGGCCAGCCCTCTCCCTGCCCGAGGGCCTTGGGGAGCTTGTGGAGAAGCTTCAGGGAGTGCGGCAGCGCTTCCGTTTATGGAAGATTTCGGCCTGCCGCCAAGGTGCCAGGGAGGCTTGGGCCATGGTGAAGACGTGGTACAAGAAGGCGGATCCCAACCACATGGCCGAGGTGGGACCTGTGGGGCCCGATGGGAAGGAGATCCCTGTGAGTTTAGTATACGGCCAAGTAGAGTTGGCCGCTAAATTTTCCCAACGGGACTGTAAATTAGACAGCCTGTTAGACGGGATTGAGGAGGAATACAATCAGTAGATTTGACAATGTATTTTTAAAATGACATGTGAAATGCCTTCTAGCTGGATTGTAGATCGTTTGTCTTTGCCGACCTTTTCGCTTCAACCTCGGGACCCTAGAGTCCGGAGTGTGTCCGAATACCTTCTCGGTTAAGAAACAACCGGGGTATGCATGGAGACCAGGCGTAGGGGTCATTAGTGCTTTATCAGACAAGTGCCCAACTAGTTATGTTATATTACATGGTTAGTAAGAAACATCTTCCAGGGAGAATAGTTCCGTTAAGGGTTCCTTTCCCTGGGAGGCATGCCCTTAAGTGCATGTCCGGACTGCGAAAAAAGCAGAAAAACATCTGGGGGCAGATAAATAAGTGGGTAAAAAATCATCTTTCAAGTCACCGACCGAATATTCCCTTAAGAACGCTAGCTTTCGGCTTCACCCAGTCTGAGGTACACATCCGGCTGACCCGGCAGTAACAATCGCAGAGGTGCTCCCTTTACCTCCTAGCCAAACAATCGGGAACGTAGGGGTAATCACAGGAGCCAGGCAACCCAGCTTGGCCAAAACTTAAGTCATATCGATGCATACAATGGTGAGTAAAAGGTACATGTGGAAGCTTGACACATGTGCTGGGCATGAAGCCCTTATAATTGAGCTTCTGGAAAAGAAGCCCCCAGGTATAATGAGTGCGGATGGCACATCAAGTGTATGCGAACAATGCGCAAGTAGGCCCTTAAGGGCTTTTTAGTAAAAGGGTTAAGAGAAGAAAGAGAAACAAAAGACAGCTGAAGTGTAAAAATTTGAACGGGGGAAGGGGACGAACTCTTAGTCCGACGCTAGGCATAGAATCTTCGGAGGCGGGCTGCGTTCCATGGGTTCGGCTCGAGTCGGTTGTCCGACGCATTTCGTAGACGGTACGCTCCGCCGGTCAGGACTTGATCGATAATGAAGGGGCCCTCCCATTTGGGCTTGAGCTTGTCCTTTTTCTTGTCCTGCAGGCGTAGAACTAGTTCGCCAACGTTGTAAGTCTTGGCCCGTACTTCTCTGCTTTGATATCTTCGAGCCTGCTGCTGATAGAATGCAGAACGAGCCTTGGCAACATCGCGTTCTTCCTCCAATGCGTCCAAGCTGTCCTGCCGATCCAGCTCGGCCTCTCTTTCTTCATACATGCGCACTCGAGGTGAGTCATGAATAATGTCGCAGGGCAGAACTGCCTCTGCGCCGTATACCATAAAAAATGGTGTGAATCCGGTAGTACGGTTGGGCATTGTCCGCAGCCCCCAGAGCACGGAGTCGAGCTCCTCTACCCAGTGCGTGTCGGATTTCGTAAGTGACCGCACTAGTCTGGGTTTAATGCCGCTCATTATTAGACCATTTGCTCGTTCCACTTGACCGTTGGTTTGAGGATGATAGACTGAAGCGTAATCGAGCTTAATGCCCATGTTTTTGCACCATGACTTAACCTCGTCGGCCGTGAAATTCGTGCCGTTATCGGTGATGATGCTGTGGGGGACACCATAACGGTGTACTACCCCGGATATAAAGTCTATCACTGGTCCGGACTCTGCCGTTTTGACTGGTTTGGCCTCTATCCATTTGGTGAACTTGTCCACCATGACCAATAAGTACCTTTGCTTGTGGGTTCCCCATTTAAGGGGTCCAACCATGTCAAGCCCCCAGACCGCGAACGGCCAGGTAATGGGTATAGTTTTGAGGGCGGTGGGTGGCATATGGCTCTGATTAGCAAAGAGCTGACAACCGACGCATCTTTGGACTAAGTGCTGAGCTTCTGCCCGGGCCGTCGGCCAATAAAATCCTGTACGGAATGCCTTTCCTACAAGGGCCCGAGCTGCGGCGTGGTGTCCTCCTAGTCCGGCATGAATTTCAGCCAGAAGGTTTTTCCCTTCCTCTTCGGAGATGCACCTTTGAAGGACTCCGGTTGTGCTTTTCTTATAAAGTTCTCCCTCATGGACCTTGTAGGCTTTAGAACGCCGGACTATGCAGCGGGCCTCATTTTGGTCTTCGGGAAGTTCCTGCCTAAGCAAGTAGGCTAGGAATGGTTCTGTCCACGGGGCGATTACTGCCATTATGTCGTGGGTTGAAGGTGTTGTGTCATCGGCTGAATCGCCGGTTGGCGCGGTTTTTTCCGGTTTGTCGTTTCCGGACTCCTCTTCCCATAGTACGGATGGCTTGAAGAGCCATTCCAGGAAGATGTTTGGAGGGACAGTGTCACGTTTTGCGCCGACGCGTGCCAGTACGTCGGCTGCTTGGTTATTATCTCGGGCTACGTGATGGAATTCAAGTCCTTCAAACCGAGCTGACATTTTTAGGACAGCGTTGCGATATGCTGCCATTTTCGGATCCTTGGCGTCAAAGTCTCCATTTATTTGGGATATTGCAAGGTTTGAATCCCCGCGCACCTCTAGGCGTTGAATGCCCATGGAGATTGCCATCTGGAGACCATGTAAAAGGGCCTCGTATTCGGCTGCGTTGTTGGAGTCTGTGTACATTATTTGAAGTACGTATTGGACTGTGTCCCCGGGCGGGGACGTCAATACGATGCCAGCCCCCAGTCCGGCCAACATTTTAGAGCCGTCGAAGTGCATAATCCAATTGGAGTATGCGCCGTACTCTTTAGGGAGTTCGGCTTCGGTCCATTTAGCGACAAAGTCAGCCAAAAATTGTGACTTTATAGCTCGCCGAGGTTTGTAAGTTATATCAAATGGTAAGAGCTCGATGGCCCATTTTGCAATCCTGCCCGTTGTGTCGCGGTTGTTTATATTGTCATTGAGTGGTACTTCGGAGGCCACTGTTATCGAACACTCTTGAAAGTAGTGTCGGAGCTTCCGGGATGCCATGAACACCGCATACGCTATCTTTTCATAGTGCGGGTAACGGGACTTGCAGGGGGTTAACACAGTGGATACATAGTACACTGGTTTTTGAAGAGGGAATTTATGCCCTTCTGTCTCTCGTTCAACGACGAGTACCGCGCTTACAACTTGATGTGTTGCTGCGATGTATAACAACATTGGTTCGCCCAGGTTGGGCGCAGCCAGGACCGGATTTGTTGCCAATATGGCCTTTATTTCTTCAAGTCCGGCCGTGGCAGCATCCATCCACTCGAAGTGTTCGGTGCGCCTAAGGAGGCGATAGAGGGGCAATGCCTTTTCTCCTAGACGGGAGATAAAGCGGCTTAGAGCCGCCGCGCATCCAGTCAATTTTTGTATTTGCTTGAGGTCTTTTGGGATGTCTAGCTGTGACAGAGCTCGGATCTTGGCTGGGTTTGCTTCAATTCCTCTACCGGATACAATAAAGCCCAGCAGCTTTCCAGCTGGTACGCCGAAAACGCATTTTTCCGGATTCAGCTTGATGTCATATGCTCTGAGGTTGTCGAATATGAGCCTCAAGTCGTCTACTAGAGTTTCGACATGTTTGGTTTTGACGACTACGTCGTCTACGTATGCCTTTACTGTTTTGCCGATCTGGGTGGCCAGACATGTTTGAATCATGCGCTGATATGTTGCGCCGGCATTTTTAAGTCCGAAGGGCATCGTGTTGAAGCAGAATGGTCCATATGGAGTGATGAATGCCGTTGCGGCTTGGTCCGCTTCCGCCATCTTGATTTGATGGTAGCCGGAGTATGCGTCAAGGAAGCACAATGAGTCGTGCCCTGCAGTAGCATCGATTATCTGGTCGATGCGGGGGAGGGGGAAGGGATCCTTTGGGCAGGCCTTGTTGAGGTCTTTAAAATTGACGCATAGGCGCCAGGATTTGTCCTTCTTTAGTACCATTACCAGGTTTGCTAGCCAATCCGGATGCTTGATATCTCGGATGAATCCGGCTTCCAATAGCTTGGCTAGCTCTTCTCCCATTGCCTGTCTTTTGGGTTCGGAAAATCGTCGAAGAGCCTGTTTGACTGGCTTGAATCCTTTTAGGATGTTTAGGCTGTGTTCTGCCAATCTGCGTGGGATTCCGGGCATGTCCGAGGGGTGCCAGGCGAAAATGTCCCAATTTTCCCGAAGGAATTCTCGCAGTGTGGCGTCTACATCAGGGTTCAATTGTGCCCCGATGGAGGCCGTCTTTGTTGGGTCCGTTGGGTGGACCTGGAATTTTACTATTTCGTCCGCTGGTTTAAAGGAGGTGGACTTGGATCTCTTATCGAGTATCACGTCGTCCCTATTTACAGAAGAGCGCAGCGCGGTGAGTTCTTCTGCCGCTAGGGCTTCGGATAGTGCCTCCAGGGCTAATGCGTTTGTCTTGTTTTTGGCGCGGAGTGCTATGTCCGGATCACTAACGAGAGTGATTATTCCGCCGGGCCCAGGCATTTTGAGCTTCATGTACCCATAATGGGGTACTGCTTGAAAAATTGTGAATGCCTCTCGTCCTAATATAGCGTGATATCCGCTGTTGAACGGGGCCACTTGGAACGTGACTTCTTCAGATCTGTAATTGTCCGGCGAGCCGAATACCACATCGAGTGTGATTTTTCCGGTGCAGCGCGCTTCCCGGCTAGGGATTATTCCTCTGAAGGTTGTGCTGCTTCGCTCAATGTGGCTCCAGTCTATTTCCATTTTTGAAGAGTTTCCTCGTAGATGAGGTTTAATCCGCTGCCGCCATCCATGAGGACCTTTGTAAGTCGAAAGCCGTCCACTATTGGACTGAGTACCAGTGCGGCTGGTGCTCGGGCTGTTCGGAATTTAGGTTCGTCGCTGGCGTTGAAGGTGATGGCAGTGTCGCTCAATGGATTTGTTGTTGCTACTTGGTAGACTTCAGCGAAGTTGCGTATTGTTCGTTTCCGCATATTATTTGATGCGAAAGTCTCGAAGACTGTTGATACTGTACCGGTATTGTTGGAGTGGTTTTCCGGGGCTAGAAGCTCCTCGCCACTCTTGGCCACTTGCCGTAATATCCAACATGCTCGAAGGCTATGTGTTGGGACGGCGCCTTCTGTATCTGGGGCCTGAGTGTGATGCACCCTTTTGTTGCGGACTGGGGTTGTATTCGGGGCCAGATTGTCCCAGAACTGGTTTTCGGTTTTCCAGAAACTCTCCATCGCACAGTACTTTCGTACTATGGACGCCAGATCAGCGAAGCGTGTAATTTCACGACGGCTAATGGCGTTCAATATTCCCTTGTCCGTGCAATTGTTGCAAAAGATTGAGATTGCCTTTTCCTCTTGGCAGTCCTTTATCCTGTCCATAACCAGGAGGAATCTGGCCCAGTAGTGATGTACTGTTTCAGCGAGCTCTTGCCTTATTAGAGATAGATCGCATATGTCTGGGCGGGTGGGTGGAACAAAGTCCGGAACCCTACCCATCTCGAGGCTTGAAGGCCGTGAAGTTTCCAAATTTGGAAGCTTGGATTGCTGGACGTTGTCCAACGAGTCCGGTCCGACGCCTGAATTTAAGTTCAGTGCTTGATCGAAGTCCGTCCCTCCACGGAAATCCGGCATGGAGGGTTCGGGAGCCCGGACATGACTAGTTTTTAATACAGGAGAAGAGTCGCCGCATTGTTCCTCTACCACTGCGACGTGGTGGGTGACTTGGGGAGAGTTAATCTCTCTTAGATCGGTTTTAAGCCCAATCTGATTGTAGTCCGTAGCGACTCCCAGGGCGGCGAAGCGATCCAAGAGCTCGTTGACAGATGAGAGCTCTATTGGATCCAGCCGCTCGGCAAGTTCCGAGCTGGCGTGAAGATTGCTTTTGACGACTTGAGAAGTCATTGTCGAAGCAGTGGCCGGACAGGCGGTCATAAGAAAACCACCTAGCCGGATTGTTTGGCCGGCGGCCAAGGCCCCTTTGGCGAAAATACCGTCCTTGAAGACGGGTGGAGGCATCCTTCTATCGGCGACGGCATAGAGGAACTCTCAATGAAAGCACCAATGTCGATGTCAAAACCGGCGGATCTCGGGTAGGGGGTCCCGCACTGTGCGTCTAGGCGGATGGTAACAGGAGACAAGGGACACGATGTTTTACCCAGGTTCAGGCCCTCTCGATGGAGGTAAAACCCTACGTCCTGCTTGATTAATATTGATGATGTGTATTACAAGAGTGGATCTACCACGAGATCAAGGAGGCTAAACCCTAGAAGCTAGCCTATGGTATGATTGTTGTAATGGAGGTTATGTCCTACGGACTAAAGCCCTCCGATTTATATAGACACCGGAGAGGGCTAGGGTTACATAGAGTCGGTTACAATGGTAGGATATCTACATATCCGTATTGCCAAGCTTGCCTTCCACGCCAAGGAAAGTCCCATCCAGACACGGGGCGAAGTCTTCAATCTCGTATCTTCATAGTCTTGTAGTCCGGTGGACGATGATAGTCCGGCTGTCCGGACACCCCCTAGTCCAGGACTCCCTCACCGGCTCCCATGTTTTGGTACCTTACGTTCCGTTATATCGGCTAAGGTAGCGCTGGGAGAACCACTGCGATTGTGCGCCGGTTGAGCTGGGTTGAGCACCTCAGTGGAGAAAGCTAAAACTGACCGTCATGATAGGGCGAGAGCCGGTCGCTGTTCGAGAGGTTTTCGAGTCCCTAAAGATTTATGCCGCTTAGAGCGAGGAGTCGGCTTTGCCCGACCCAGGCGTGGATAGCGCCCCGAATTCGGTCTTCCGAATACTAGGGGCTTCGCCAAAATTTAAAATTATAGAATTCTATGGCTAAGTGAGAGTGTTCAAGCATTATAGTCCGGTTGCCTTGTTCGTTGCGTTGAGCGCCTCCCTCGAAGGACCCAAGAATGGGAAAAAGAGCGCTCAAGTTTATCCCGAACACCCCAGCACTCGTGGCATGGGGGCAGAAGCCGACGACTCGCCATCTCTCAAATTTAATAAACGGCCGCACAGAAGGTAATATTTTAAATTCACAAGCGTTTCTTAGCGCATATGAACAAGTTTTCAAGCATACATGATAACAAATGTGAGTTTACTCAAAAATTACATCTTTGGAGCATTCACCCTCTATAAGGCGGGCACCCTTCAGGATGCTCGCATAATACATCTCGGGCGTGCGATACTCCCTGCCCGGCGGTGGAGCGTCTGTCACAAGCTTCTCAGCGTCCATCTTGCCCCAGTGCACTTTAGCATGGGCAAGGGCCCTACGGGCACCTTCGATACAGACGGAGCGCTTGACGACTTCAATCCATGGACAGGCGTCCACCAGCCGCCTCACCAGCCCGAAGTAGCTCCCAGCCATGGCTTCTTTAGGCCACAGCCGAACTATGAGGCCCTTCATGGCCTGTTCGGCCACCTTATGGAGCTCGACCAGCTGCTTCAGCTGGTCGCTCAGGGGCACCGGCTGTCCGGCCTCAGCATACTGAGACCAGAACACCTTCTCCGTCGAGCTCCCCTCCTCGGCCTGGTAGAATGCGGCAGCGTCGGACACACTGCGGGGCAGATCTGCGAATGCTCCTGGAGAGCTCCGGATTCGGGTAAGTAACAAGTAATTCACTTTCATGTGCTTGCTTTGCATGAAGAATGCCTTACCCGCCGCTATCTTCTTTATTGCCTCAATTTCCTGGAGGGATTTTTGGGCTTCAGCCTTAGTGGCTTTGGCACTCTCAAGAGCCGAGGCGAGCTCGGACTCTCGAGTCTTTAAGTTACGCTCCAAACTCTCGTGTTTTTCCACGAGAGCCTGGAGCTCTTGCCGCACCTCCGCCACCCGCGCCTCCTGCTTCTCTCGCTCGGTGCATTCCGTGGCCGCATTGCTTTCGACCTTGGACATCGCTTCCTTCAGGGTCGCCACCTCGTTCGTGGCCCCTGCAATTCTCACGTTATTCCTGTTATTTTTTGCAACCACATCTTTATATACTTCCATAAGGTATTACTTACCTTCCTTGTCCTCGAGCTGCTTCTTGGCAAGGCCGAGCACGTTCTCGGACCGCTCGAGGCTCTGCTTCAATGCATTGACCTCCGCAGTCAGTGCGGCAGAGGTCAGCAGCGCAGCCTGCATTCCCATATTGACATGCTTATGTTAGACTCCTGCGTATATCTTTTTAGATCCTCAGTTCGGCTTTTCTTTCCGAACACCAAACTGAGCATCAGGGGCTACTGTCTATGCGGTAATATTTTTACATATCTTAACTACATACCTTCAAAGCCTGTTAGAAGGCTGGCACAGGCTTCAGTCAGCCCGCTCTTGGCGGACTTAACTTTCTGGATCACCACACTCATAACAGTGCGGTGCTCCTCGTCGATGGAGGCACTGTTAAGCGCCTCCAGCAAATTATCTGGTGCCTCCAGTTGGACGGAGGTCACCGGTGTCGCAGTCTCGCCCTTCTTATGAAGGGACTGCCCGCCGGACTCCGAAACCACTAAAGGTTCTGGTGCGGAGTCCGGCCCAGGGCCGAACTCAGAACCCTTCGGGGTTTGATCCCCCTTGTGCCCGAAGTCCGGGAGGTTGCCTTGCGGCACCTCCGGGACCTCCTCCTCCTGGCTGGGCCCCTTTTGGGACCCCACCTCAGCGTCATCCACAGCACGAGGAGAGGAGACGGCCGGAAGTGAAGTGCTATTCACGTCCGACGAAGCCAGGGAGCCGCTCGTTGAAGTGTCGAGCCCATCCTTGGGCGGGCTGCAGGGTTATTTTCGGCGTTAGGAGATTCTATGAAACAAACGAAACGCCATGAATTATTCTGGTATGCGGACACTTACGATGTCGCTAGGGGCTTAGTCCTCGGTGGCTACTCCTCTTCGCCGTCGTCGGCGTTGGTGGAGTAGTCCGGAGGGAGGGTCCTTCCCTTCTTGGACCCTTCGACCTCCCCCGTTCGGGCGGCCTTCCTTTTCTTCTCTCCCCCCGCTGGGGGAGAGGCCTCTTTTTCCTCCTCCTCGTCTTCGCGGGAGGAGTCCTCCTTGGAGTCATCGGATGATGAGTCCAACAACACCTGGCACCGGGAACTCCTTCGAGTTCCCGTGGCCTTCTTCTTGGCCTTCTTCTCCGGCACCACGTGAGGTGCCGGAACCAGCAGCCCCGTCAATCGGGCGTCCGCTGGGTCTTCTGGCAAGGGAGCCGGATAGTTAACCTGCCCGGACATCTTTTGCCAGGCCTGTCAAAGGTAATGGAGTTTAGATCCCCGCATAGAGTCAAACTATGGAAAACAAAAGTCCCGTAAAGGGTAAAGTAGCTTACCTCGCTGGCTTGACGCTGCAAGCTGTATCCGCGATCTTCGGTAGCGAATGCGGGAGCCTCGGCGCCCTTAAACAGCACCTTCCAGGCATCTTCGTATGTAGTGCCGAAGAGCCTGCTCAAGGTTTGGTGCTGTGCTGGATCAAACTCCCACAAGCTGAAGGCCCGTTGTTGGCACGGGAGGATCCGGCGGATGAGCATGACCTCGACTACGTTGACAAGCTTGAGCTTCTTGTTCACCAGGCTTTGGACGCAGGATTGAAGTCCGGTCAGCTCTTCCGAATTACCCCACGTCAAGCCTGTCTCCTTCCAGGAGGTCAGCCGTGTAGGGAAGCCAGATCAGAATTCGGGGGCCGCCGCCCATTTAGGGTCACGCGCCTCGGTGATGTAGAACCACCCCGATTGCCACTCCTTTATGGTCTCCACAAAAGATCCCTCGAGCCATAGGATGTTGGGCATCCTGCCCACCATGGCACCTCCGCACTCCGCCTGGTGGCCGCCCACTACCTTCGGCTTGACATTGAAGGACTTCAGCCATAAGCCGAAGTGGGGTTGGATGCAGAGGAAGGCCTCGCACACTACGATGAACGCCGAGATGTTGAGGATGAAATTCGGGGCCAGATCGTGGAAATCCAGGCCGTAGTAGAACATGAGCCCCCAGACAAATGGGTGAAGTGGAAAACCTAGTCCGCGGAGGAAGTGGGTGAGGAACACCACCCTCTCATGGGGCCCGGGGGTGGGGATGAGCTGCCCCTTGTCGGGGAGCCGATGCGCGATGTCGCTGGACAAGTATCCGGCCTTCCGCAGCTTTTTGATGTGCCCCTCCATGACGGAGGAGACCCTCCACTTTCCTCCCCCTCCGGACATGGCTGGGGAAGGTTGAGGCGAGATGTGCGGACTTGGGCACTGGAGCTCGAGTGCGCGGAAATGTATGAGCAAAGGAGGAAGAAGGCGTGTGTAGAAAAGTGGATCCTTATCCCCTTATATGGACGGACGAAACTATGCGTCCCCACCAGCCTGGTAAAACTCGCTTATCTCCCAAGCGCCGTAATCAATGGCGCGGTTGGGTTACCCACGCCCGTATTGATGAGAATCCCGGAATAAGGGGACACGATCTCTGCTTTGACAAGACGTGCCAAGGGAACCGCCTCACTAAACGCGCTGAGGTGGGATAGGCAAAACGATTCGAATAAAGGCTTGGCCGTGGTGTGATGTCACGCCACGAAAAACGTCAGCAGATTGAACTTGTGTAAATATTATTCTCTCTACGGTGGTATGTGGAACTTATTTTGCAGAGCCGGACACTATCCTTGTGTTCAAAATCTTCTATGAAGTATTCGGAGGAGGAACCCGCCTTGCAATGCCGAAGACAATATGCGCTCCGGACTCATCATCATTGAAGCCTGGTTCAGGCGCATGCCCGGCCGCTTTTTCCCGCGCGCGCGATCCTTTCCCAACGTCTCTACTATCTCTACTCTCTTCTCTACTATTATATTTATTTTATATTTAATACTTATCTCTACTTCTCTACTGTCTACTTTTTTTCTCTATACTTTTTTTCTTATAAAAAACAGAGTTGGTGATGATGGTGTGCCTGCCATCCTGCAATATAGGCCGTCCGATTTATATCTGACAGATAGGAAGGAAACAATGGTAATTTTGCAAAAAGATACCCATACCCCTCTCCAGATTTGCAAATAAGGCCTTCCCTCATTCATCCTTTTCTCCCACAAGATAAACTACTCATACAAATGCATCTTGATGCGTGCAACGCATGGGCATTTTGCTTGTTCTAAAAAACTTTCCGTAATTTTCCACACTACTGGTTGCAGATGAAAAACCTACCCAAGCACAGCGCAATACAGGAGCGACGCACAATTACAAGCTGATATTTTGTTGGACAACGGAGGCTATAACCAATTACTTTTACGGGAACAATAGCACCCAGGAAATTTGAAGGGTAGGTATGAACAAAATTGGAACTGTACATGTACTGCTAAGTGATTCAATACACACATTACCAATCGAGGAGGAGAACGATGGTCGCGGCGGCCTCTGTGAGTCATGGTCGGCAACGGGAATCAGTTCATTGTCCACGACGGTGGTGCTTCTATGCTTGGCGTCAGCTTCCGGGAAGCAGATCCGAGATCGTGGAAGACGGTGCCAGGGAAGAGGCTCCGTGTACAACGACGATGGTGGACCGGCTCCAGTGCGGCGTATGAGGTCGTCAATGAGGCAGATGCGCTGCGGTGGACGAGTCTATTTTGCAGTGGGGATAGAAAATGGGGAGTATTCAGGTGTACTACTCTGGGTGCCGGAGTGGGGTTGGCTGGGTAGGGTGAACTTGAAGTTACGAAAAAAAACCCTACCAAGTGTCATCTGTAAGCCTGTTCCAAAGGCTATGATGGCTACCTCCCACTGCTCGAATCAGGGTCGTGGGAGATTTTCCCGCCGACCTCAAAATTTTGTGACACTAAACTCCCCGTGTGGCGTGTTGAGTGATTCGGCTAAGCAACTAGCCAGTATTACTAGTAAACTCTGCATATTAGGTTTGACTGAAGTCAAACTTCCTAAAGTTTGACCAAGTTTATAAAAAATATAAACATTTACCATAACAAATATGTATGATGTGAAAGTACATTCAATAATGAATCTAATGGTATTTATTTGTTATTGTATATGTTAATATTTTTTGTTATAAGCTTTCTGAGAGTTTACAAAAGTTGACCTTGACTAATGCTAATACGTGGACTCAAATAAAAATGGAGGGAGTACACATTTGTTTTCTTAGTTTGTAGTGAACTAATCATTTGTTGAAATTGTGAAATAAATATATTAGGCTATTGACTTCGAATGTAATGGTCTATACAATTCAATAGTTACAATCATTGTCGAATTCCAAGATGTATACAAGGTCTATAGTACTTCACAACATGCTCAAACTCACACAATCCCAGTCAAATGAGACTCTAGATGCATTTCATAGTTATTACTTTGTAGGATGCAACAAAACCAACCATAACTCTACATCAACCATTATAGAAGCAACATTTTGAACATATCCCAATGTGTGAATGAAACGTGCAGAGAGAGCTTGCGAAGATGGAGCAGATAGGGCGGGAAAGATTGTATGTATGTGGATGAGAGAGTAGGTGACAAACCTAACGAGACAGAGAGAGAGATAGAGAGAGAAAGAGAGAGGAAGAAGTTAGGTTTGTGAGAAAGATGGAGACATGTAATATACGTGACATGCGTGTGCATCCGGATTCTGTATACGTGGAAGGAGAAGAGACAACAGGTTTGATGAGAGAGCTAGAAAACATGGACGAGAGGCAAAGGATCTCGTGGGTTGGGGGATTGATAATTTTGTGCGGGGGAGAGAGGGATTGGTAATTTTGTGCGAGAGAGAGAGGGTGGGGGGAGGAGTCAGTCAACCGTCGTCACATCATCCTGCTTCCAAATGACCCCTCATTCTCTAGCACGGTGTGGTCGCGTCTTTGATCTCCTCGATGCCCTCTTTGAAGATTGAGGTGTTGTGCATGCTGGGTTGCAAAGAAGCACAAGCGAGAGTGGTCGCCATATAACCTTGGATGGGGATGAATTGTGTGCTCGGGGGAGAGTGTGTGTGTGTGTTGTGTTGTGTTGTGTGTGTGTTGTGTGTGTGTGTGTGTGTGTGTCAGATATTGAGAGAAAACAAACCTAAGGAGAGAAATGGGTATTCACGAAGAGATTGTGCGGGCCTTGAGGTGGACAGGGGCCGGGTGAGGGTGTCAAAATGTGCGTGTTGATGCATGTGTTACATGCGATCGTGCGAGGGACGGACGAATCGAGAGAGATGGTTGTTGTGTTACGGATGCTCCTCTCTCTCTCTCACACACACACAAGTATACTAGAAGACCGTTCTCTCATATATACACAACGTATCGACATCTGTCTATGTCTCACTCATGCATGATCATTTGCACATTCACACCTCTCTATGTCTGTATCACACACACACTGTCTCCATATTGCCCTTCCGCCACAACACACATATGGACACATACACACGTTCTCTCTCAGTCACACACACAAAATCAGTATTAAAAAAACTAGGGCGCACCTAAAACGTCCAAATCCAAATAAACATGAACTGGAGCTAAATTCAAATATATGGAAATATTGTAGCGTCAACAACTTTTCCAGGAAAAAAAAGTTGAGTAATATTCGGGGATTGTTTTCACACACACAAAAAGGTTTGGTGGATGTCCTTCGAGCACGACACGGTGACGCACCGTTCGATCGACCGCGCGGCCGCGGTTCACGCGCTTGCACAGGATTCCGTATTGTGGCTGTGGTACTAACTAATAAAAGCGCTGCCTAAGTCTAATGTTTACGTGTACTAGTACGATTTTCTTTTAAGTTTGACCAACCCTATATAAAACTAAAGTAAGCTCCCATACGCACACTCATCAATATGCCGCCACCGTCGTTGCGCATGTCGGCGCCCGCCTGCTCCGGCTAACAATTTCTTGCCCATCACCGCCGTGTCGCCGCCATCCCTGTGCCATGAAGCTAAAGGCTCACCCGCTCACGTCGTCTGCAGTCCCTCCTCGCGATGCCGCCGTGCTGCCAAGCACGCGAGCAGCTGGTGGAGCCGTGTCTATGCACGCAGTGTATGAAGAGGAGGACGAGCGCATGCTCCAGCACTCTGGCGAGGAGGAACTAGCGTGTCATTGTCGTCTCCACCCGTGCGGAGGAGGCGCGCATGGTGGCTGTCGCAGCGGAAGCCGGTCGCGCGCATGTCGAGCCCGCAAATCGGTTGTGGACGCGGAATCTACCTTCGAGACCTTGAATGCCACGTGGATCCTGCAATCTGAAGGAGCAATTTGGGTCAGTCGACTCTTGTGAGCCGTTTGATGCAACATGGATGGCTAGAAGGGCTTCTTCCACCTCTTCCGTCGTCTTCTTCCTTCGCTCCGTCGAATTCTTTCACAAATCGACTGGCCCAAATTATACTACTAGTACGAACGAATTAAGTACAGTAGGAACACGAAGATACGAGCAGCAGTACCAACTGCAAGAAGAACAGTAGTAAGACATAGTACTCGTACTACTGTACGTACTAAAGAGTTCAAATGAAGAGAAAGAACATAAACATAGTTCTGATGGGGCCTCAGCACAACACACCCTTGAAAATAAACTAAGCAACTAGTCCGCTTGACACTGCAATAGGACCAGCATGAGACACGGCACTGCCACCTACTCGGAGTCCGAGTCCACGTCCTCGACTTCGTCCTCGTCCCTCTTCCTCTTCCTCTTTGCCGACGCTTCTTTGCTTGAACCGGACACTGGGCTCTGCTTCTTCATCCAACCCATGTAGATATTTAAACAAGGTAGGCATCCATTGCTGCGTACGTATGTGATCTTCATCTAATGTCTTCGACTCCCATGCATGATGAAACTCGTGATGAGGTTTCTTTAGTTTAGCGTACGAAGGATCAATCATGGCTGCTGCCAGGGTCAGCATTGAAGGCTGAGAGGAGGACACTAGGCTTGCCTTCAGGAGATCGAAAGGCTGGCCTACAATGAGACCTATCCGACGCAGGACATCCCTATCGTTCCTAAAGTCTACAGTAACGAATTTCACTCTTTTGTCCTTGAGGAAGTTCTTAAAATCCTGGCACTCAACGTCGGTATGGCATATGTGGTAGACCAAGCAAACATTATGTACACTAACCTGGATCATGGTGGGCTTCTTCCTCTCTGCCTCCTTTAGAATCTTCTCTCTTTCCAGGACTGTGGTGTACTCAACATCTAGCCCGGTGACCCACTCATCCGTTGAACTGTTGAACATGCGTAGGAAGCGAGCAAGCCATGCTTTCACCATTGTGAATCCACGTGTGTAGATGACGATGAACTCATCGCCGGTGATGGCTCTAACCTGGTACTCAGTGGCGACCATGGAGATTTGGGAGGCCATGGATTTTGGAGGAGGGTTAGGAGAAGTTGAACTATTGTACCCCGCAAAAAAAACTAGGAGCGAACTAATGTGAAAGGACGGGTCGACTGGGAGCAAACTGTTGTAAGGTAGAAGATGGGGACGAGTAGGGCGTGCGAACGGCGTGGGGTTGCTGGCTTGCCCGGTGGATAAACGGCTGAAGCCCCCAAAGATTGCTCGAGAACTATGCGGGACCCACTAGATGTCATGTCTACTAGACCCATATCGTAGGTCTAACGGTATAGCTTCTGCCTGTTCGCATGCCATGCCGGCGCGTGGATGTAACTTCACTTAATCCCGTCAACCATCACGCCTCCCATGACTTTCGCCTCCCTCGCACGGTAGCGCCCTTTGAGACTTTGACCGACTATAAATGAGCATTTTTTTGCCTACTCCGCATCCATGATACTCCCTCTGGTCCTTTTTACTCCCGTCAACCGTTTGCAAAGTGTTTGACCAAATTTATACTAAAAATATCAATATCTACAATACTGATTATAATGAGTATAAGAACTACATTTTATAATGAGTATAAAAATATTGATTTGACATTGTGAATGTTGATACATTTTTCTATAAGTTTGGTCAAAGTAGAGGTACATTGACTTCAGACAAAACTTAAATGCACAATGCAGACTAGTTCCTCCGTCCAGGTGCGTGCCATGTCCTATCTTGTCATCACAACAAGGTTAGCTATTAGAGTACTACTACCTCCCTTCTACTAGTTTCAAGGGCTCGATTCAAAAATTTCACCTACTCTTAGCAAGATAGAGGCGGTGGAATAGTTTTTGTAGTCTGCAAAAGTACTCAACTAATGTTGTCGTTCTTCGCAAAAAAATGTGTTTACCAATGCATGCATGAACACTAGTTACTCTAACCCCCCTCTCTTCTTTAATTCTTTGCCACATTAGCATGTTTGCTATTCCCGTGTGCATGATACCAGCTAAGATACCACCATTATGGCCAGCCTTAATCATCGCATGCAATAATTTAGTGCACCTTGAAATATGAACATGTCTGGGGCGTGTATGTTTCTAATGACTTGAGACTATACCTAGCCCGACATGCAACATGACTTATTATGCACCGTTCCCCATACCTGCAGGAAGCCCGTTCGTCTCCAAATCTTTTCCTCTCCATGTGTGGAAACAATATGCCTGCCAGACTCTCCTTCTCCCTCCAGCGGTCCCACCACTCCACCCAGTGTGGAAAAAATCTGCATGCATGACTCTCCTCCCCCCACGCTCGTCCAATCTGTTGTGACCAGCAATATTCCACCCCTTCCCTCCCCCGTAATTTACTCCAACAAATATGCCCACGTAGTTGTTACGTTAATCACGCAACATATCTTCCGGGACGCTGCTTCAGTTACTTAACTGCAGGTGCATTGGGTCACTCACATATGGGCCCAACAAGGGTCTGGCCCACATGTTAGTGACACAATTGGACCTGCAGTTAACTCAGTGCAGTTCAGTCCATATCTTACGTAGGTGTGTCATTGCTCGCTATAAATACCACGCCTCCCACGACATTCGGAAGAACACTCATGTTCATCGCTATCTCCTACCCCTCCCTCTCACATCGACCACCATGGCATCGCCCCTCCCAAGCCCTAGGCGCCCCTCGCTGCACCGCCCGGACGATCGTGCATCACTGTTCCGTTCCTCGCCGCCACTAGTCGAGGAGGACGCGTCAGCGTTCCACTCCTCGCCACGACGCGTCGAGGTGGACACGTCGGTGTTCCCAATCTCGCCAGCACATGCGTTGGAGGACACGTCGGCTCCCCGCTACGAGGAGAATGCCACGCCGCCCGTCGAGCCCCCCCCCCCCCCCAGCCTTGAGGAGCTTTGGAAAGAAATGGATGTCACCATGTGGGAGGCTTTGCCGCCGGCAGAGCACGCCAAAATAGAGGCGGAGAAGAAGGCCGAGGAAGAGAAGAGCGCCGCGGGGCAAGCTTCCTGGCAGGTCTATGTCGCGTCCGAGAGAGTCAGGCAATTGGCTATTTGGCATAAGGCTCGTGCAAGGGCCGTGAGGGTGGCGGAGGACGCCCGTGCCAAAGCCCTGAGTGTAGTCGGGCCCAAGCACCTCATCTACGCTTGGCGGTACGTGGACCGGGTGCACGCTTCCAGCGAGGAGGAGTACCTACTGGCGCCGGATCACCACACCGGTGAGATCGCGCTCGCCCGCCGGCAAGCCACCAATCAGCACCTCGCGAGTTGCGAGGCTGAGGAAGAGGCGTTGTGTCGGCGTGCTGGGAAATGGCCGCACACCAGCGCACTCGTGGTGCGCCGCAAGCGCTCCTACGAGCGCCGTGGCTTTTAGTAGGAGTTTAATTTAGTTTCATAAGGTGATGTCATTAGTTTTGGGACGCAAATGATAAATCTCGAACATACGGGAATTATTAGCGTCCTTAATTAAGTATGTAAGAGGGAAAGTTTTGAAACCTTGTGTATCCGTACGCATTTTCTAAGTAGGTGCATACAACACAAACTTTAGTACTATATACTATCGCACTACACGTCTCTCTCTCTCTATATATGCTTGCAGACTGTGCTACTCCCTCCGTCCAGGTGAATAATTCATCTTTGGTTGTGCACCATGACCAAGAAGGAGGGAAGAATTTATACACCTAGACGGAGGGAGTACTACTATTACTTATGTACGGGCAAATGCACGTTTTAACATTACGATGTGGTTTTTGTAAAAGTAGAAAAACAGCCCTAGTCAAGCTTGTGAAATGATTCAATGCAAAACAAATGCAAAAATGCTCGTTTGATTGTTTACTTTTAGCTTCCTTCTCTGTGGTTATTTCTCTGTCGTACTTTGTACGGAGTATCTCACTGGTCAGAAAGGCATGCAAATTCCCAAATCGCTTCCTACACCCTGTATTGAATTTTTTGCCTAACAAGTTGTGCCATGCAATTGGAATTCCAACTTGAGTACTAGTACTACTGGTAGGAGTACCTGGGGCCAGTTCGTTTAGGCTTCTAGATTAGTAGTAATCCCATTACTACTAGCTCCGTCCTGGTTTATTGGTCCCGATTGTAATTTGTGTCAAATTTTGATCATAAATTTAACCAACGAAATGTTTGTGCTGTCACATGCACTAACATTTTATCAGTTAAATCTTTGGTCAAAATTTACCACAGATTATAATGGTGACGAATAAACCAGGACGGAGGTACTCCCTCAATTTTTGTATACAAGGCCACTATAAAAAATACATTTTGCATCTATACAAGGCCACCAACAGTAATCGAGACAAATATTAATGATGTTTCCTCATACTAGTAACCCATGGCTGAATTACTAGCATGCATGTAGTGGATGATAATGACAAACTCATCTACTTCCTCTCTCATGGCCACTCAATTTCTTCTAATGTGCATGCACCCTATTAATTAACCCGGTAAACGAGAAAATAAATTGACTTGTAAAGCACACATTGATTTTTATCTTGGTACCTGTAATTTGAGTTTGTGGCCTTGTATATAAAAATGAAGGGAGTACTAGTAGTAGTTTAGAAGCCCAAATAAATGAGTGAGGCGCCTCAATGTTACTCTCCACTGTGACTAGTCTTATGGGAAAAGCTAGGAGTAGTAGCTAGGGATCGAGTGTGCGAGATGAACCGGAGAAAGTAAATGCAGAGAGATGAAATGCAAAAAAGACGAAGGGATGTGATGGTTGCTTGTCTGTTTATTTTACCAGTCCACTTATTACTGGCAATGGTTGGGTTTGGTGATATGACGGCTTTACTGCCGCGCCACGAGCGGGGTGAGACTCCCGTGCAGCGCCGCCCTCTACACTTGTACGTACTACATCAGTCGTGGTTTATTAGTCCCCCATTGAATTTGACTGAAGATTTAACTGACAAAATGTTAGTGCATGTCAACAAAAACTATATCACTAGATTCGTATTTGAACATAGTTTTCAATGATATAATTTTAGGTGACATGCATCAGCATTTATCGTACTATATATAATGTTAGTTCAATTTTTGGTCGTACTAATCTATAGTAGTAAGGTGCCCGTGCGTTGCACGGAAGAGTGAAATGCATTGATCGGGGAGTTGTTTATTTTGACAAAGGATGTGGGGGTCATCTCATGTAACGGGTATCGATAGGTTTTGTTCGGATATTATTTCATCTCTAGAGCTCACAAACATCCGGGTGAAATAGATAAAAAGGTATCTTTTGCAAACAGAAGCATTCAACTGTTCAACCTGCATCCAAAACTTGTGAAGAAATAACACTTATTGTGCTTTGCAAGAAATGATCTTTAAGAATTAGTTTTTGAGTATCGATTGTTATACATGTTGGCTAAAGATGACATGGCACTTTCTTGTAGTCAACCGTTGGCTATACTATTAAGTATTAACCATGCGCTTATACACCTAGACGGAGGGATTAAATCAGGATGACTTGGAAGGGGCAGAGGAGATGTAAGAAATGGCTCATAGTAAGTCTTTTACCAGTACTGTAGTAAAAGTTCATACATGGAAGATTCTAGACTAAACCATAAACGGATACACTTTTATTCATGCGCGATACTCCAATAGAGCAAGATCATGCATGGAAGTCTCCACATGCTTAAACAGCGGATTACATTGAGCGAAGACTAATGATCAACATTTAACTTGATAATGCGTATGTCTAGGTGAACCTCCTTGGAGTCCCCGTGCACCGCGTTGGCGGGTAAATAAGACCATGGGTTTTCCATGTCCACATCGGCGGGAAGGTCCAAGCTCCGCAAAGTCCAAGTCAGTTCGATGTAGCCGGTGTCGCCGCCCACGTGACCCGTAGGGGTAGTAACACTGAGCACGCACCCGTACATCGGCCTCGTGTCAGTGTCAGCGTCAGCGGCGTCGCCCCTGATACACACTACAGAGATGGGGCGACGGCCTGCGCGGGCCTCGCTGGTGGCCACGATCAAGAGGAAGACGCTGCTGTCCTCCTCCGAGACTAGCAGGCGGCGGTGATCCTCCAGCGACTCCAGCATGGTGAATGGGTAGCACATCTCGTACTTGATGTTCTCCTCCAAGGGCCAGTAGTGACCGCTGCACGCATCCGTGAGGTGATGCACCATGTCCGCCGGAGATCCCCAAAATGGCATCGGGCACTCATAGTAGTAGATGAAGGGCTCCTTGGAGGCATCGACCAGGCTGTCCATGAAACGGGAGTGGCTGTAGGGGACGTTGCACCAGTTGAATATATGAGCAAGTTACTACGAGATTTAATCCGAATAAGCACAAAATAAATCATGACGGCTATAACAGAGATGAAACTAATCATGTGGACTAGCATAGTAGTAGGATGCAGAGTAGAAACATGAATTCTACCACAATTTCGAACAGGAAGGACAGAAACACATACGGTGCAACGGGAGCAACACCGTTGGCGTTGAGGTTGTCGTCCATGTCGTTGAGGAAGAGGTTGCCGAGGTCGGGGAAGAAGTCATTATTGGTGAAGTCGTGGCTGCCAGCAGTCACGAGAGTGCGCTCCCTAAATTTCAATAGCGCCCGCCGAATGGAGCATAGGAGGGAGTGGCTGTAGGGGATGTTGCGGCCACCGAATGGAGCGCAGGAGTAGCACACGAAGCAGTAGATGGTGTCCTTACTAGTACTCCCTAGTCTCTACTCTTATAGAAAACCGAGTTGGTGATGATGGTGTGCCTTCCATCTTGTAATATAGACCGTCCGATCTATATCTGACGGATAGAAAGCCAACTATGACAATTTTACAGAAGATACCCGCACCTCTCTCCACATTTACAGATAAGGCCTTGCCTCGTTCATCCTTATCTCCCACAACCTCGTGCTCCTCCCTAAGTCTCTATCTCTACTCTTATCTCTAACTCTACTACTCTTTTTTTTTATATAACAAATCGAATAGTACTGCGCCGTCCGCTGCACGCCCGGCTGAACACGCCTCCTCGCCTCCATCATCACCAACTGAGTCTTTTATAGGAGTAGGAGTAGAGAAAAAACCGAGTTGGTGATGATGGTGTGCCGTGCAATGCACGGGCATCTTGCTATTTTTTTGCATATAATTCCAAACACCATGTAGACACGGTCTTTGACCATTTTACAACTATGTTAGTATCATTGTTTCTTTACGGGATGTTAGTATCATTGTTAGTGGTTAGCCGGTGCAAGTTATTGCCCTGGGTGTTTTAGCCTTTTTTAGTAATGATATCTGGGGATTGTTCGGCACACGCTCAACCCTGGCGAATCCCACGTAACCGTCAGATTTCCATCCGATGGTGGCCAGTTTTTAAGCCATACACACGTACTATAACTGCGTCGCAGGCATTTGCAACTGCCATGTCTCCCAGCGAACGTTTGCCGGGGATTGGAGTTAGCACGGTTCTTAGTCGTTCCACGCTCGGGCATTGAAGTTTGTAACTATTTTAGATTAGAATATACTACTCCTTCGGTGCTAGTAGTAGAGCAGAGTCCTACTCTACTACTCTACTGAAGCAAGTTAGGGCATAGTAGTAGGTACTGTAGGGAGTACCAGCACTGTGATCACTCAAGCAAGTTGTCTGGCATCGATATGACCCTACGCTACTGGTATGTGTTTCGTAAGTCAAGCGGCATGCTGTAGTCATCATCACCTGTCCACTTCCCGCAGCACATATTCGCTTCCTCATCTTTGTCCGCACAAAATCTCGTCCAAAACCCAAGCACTAACAATGGCAGAACCGAGCAGCATCCACCGAAAGAGTGGATGGAATTCACTCACCACAGAGGTAATCAAGCTCATTGTTTCGCGTGTGGACAATCTCAGTACCATGCCGCTCGCCGCATGCTCGTCGGGGCTGTACCATTTACTCAAAGCCCTTAGGCCGGAGCTTTTTAAGCTAGCTCCTTGCTTACTGATGTCGCCTGATCTTCAAAAACAGCATGTCACACAGCATAACGATTGTAGGGTGGCGAGCATCAACCCCCTTGACTGCGATCCGATCCCCGTCATCCTCAACTACATTAACGGTATGTACTGGGTCGGCATGAACACGTCTTGGATGGTGCTCGTCGACAGTCGCGGCAGCTGGATGCTCATGGAGGTCTACACCCGGTGATTGATCCCCCTTCCTTCGATTAACACTGCACTGCTTTGGCACCGCGGCCCAGAATACTCGAAATCTTACAGTAGCCAACATGATACAAAGTTTGATTTGCTCAAGGTTGTAATCTGCCAAGTGCCCAAAAGATCTATGAATTATAAAGACTTCAGGCTAAGTGCGTTCTTCAACCGCGGTCTCGCCTATCTGACAGGTCACTGCGGTAAGTGGATAAATCTGCACGTCCATCGCAGGATCATACATCCTCCATGGTTCTCTGATGCCATTTAACACAAGGGCTTCATTTACGCTGTCGACTCCTTCTATGGCTGGACGTATTGCTGGCCTACTCCAGTCATCGCTACAAACGGCTGTTACAGCAGTATGTTACTTTCCTATGATATCATGATGGCTTGCTCATATTACTGTCGACATTTACTAAAAAAATATTCATGCTCATAACATGCTATTCTTAAGATTGACTACATCAAGAGCCCTTTTTTATTTGACTCCAACTTGATATGATGTTGTAGGCCGCTTGGTGTCCCTACCCTTCCTAATCCCAGAACCTTTCAAAGAAAAGCGGCATGGCAGTTGCAGGTGGTTCCTGGCTCGATCAGACGACGGTGAACGATTGATGATCGTTCGCATGTACCAGATGTGTTGTTTCGCGAAATACAATCACAGTCACTGCAAGGTCTTTGAGCAGGATCCCAGCTTCTCTGGGCCTTCAGGAATTTTTGACTGGAGGCTGGTAAATAGCCTTGGTACACGCTTTCTGTTTGTCGGACTCAATTATCCGATTAACCAGGAGATAACCGACGGCAAGGATCATGATGGCAGCACGGTTTCGTTCATCAGCAAAACAGTGTGTACACAACGTACCATGTGTCTCTGCATGCACCATACCCTGATATGTGCTCGCCACGCTCTGTAGCCCAGAGTAGGAGAGAGGGTCGGAAGTATCAAACTTTGACCTGCTGGCTGGAGTTTCCCCCATCAGGCACCCATCTGGTTCAAGCCGTCAGCCAATCACCACAGTTTAATAAATAGTAACGTCTAACTGAGCTAGTTAGTTAGATGCGTACACTTGGTTTAGTAGGATCTTTATTTAGTTTGATGCATACACTTGTTCTTTTTTGGTAGCCCTTTTGTAATAATGGCTCATGTTTGGTTTGGAAGAGAGAGTTGCGTCTTCACTCTTCTGGCCTGCTTACTGCTTCTGTTGCACCCCCAGCCCTGGTTGCAGTTGCTGCTGTTTTGAATGTACAATCAGTAGTATATTTCGTCTGTTGGTTGAATAAATGTGTTGTTAGAACGACAAACACAATGTTTTGGAAGTCGTTGCACGGTCCGATCCTTTAGTGACCCGTACCATACATAACGCATACTATTTTTCGTACGGAACACATTTTCCACTTGTTGATAACATGCAGCCCACTGATGAAGGCCCGATAGAGGAGCCCATAATTAACTGGAAGGGAGGCTCTCACATGAATCCAGCCTAGGTACATGCTCATGGTCCCCTAAACATAAATAAGTAAATAAATAAATAAAGATAAATGCTCATGCACCAGTTCTTTAAATTCATGATTTAATAGGAGGATATTATTTCCTACGATAGTGTTGTTACATTCAGTCGATATTATTCTTAGGCAAAGATAGCGACCAGTCTTCTTTCTCCCTGCATTTTCTTCCTGCAACCACCAGACCCATGCAAATCGTAGTCAATGTTGTAAATAGTTCTGCTCCATTTTTAATTTTCAATAAGAATGTCCAACCCAGCCCAGCACATTGGCGACATTACTTTCTCCTCCGCCTTGGTGCGCTCGCCGCGGCGCCGCCGTCCGGCCCTGTCAACATAGTTTTTTTTAAACGGTCCCTATCAACATAGTGAATCGGGAGAGAAATGTAGTTGTAAGTATGACAATACGGACCCACCAGGTCCACTCCCGAACACAAGCAAGTGCCTCTTTTACTACTCATATGCACCCCTCTTTTTTTACTCTAATCCACTCTGCTGATATCTGGGACCCACATCATTTTTAACGTATAGTCAATGTAACATCCCAAATTTCCAATTTGGAATGTTATACATAGATCATCAATTGCATATCATATTTTATTACATCCTAGAAATCCTAGAAATCCTAGATCATCCTAGAAATCCTACGCAACTCAAGGACCCACGGAGAGAGTTGGGGATTTCGATATTTTTATATTTGAGTTTTCTCAAATTTTGGAAGTAGGATCATTTGATTTTATTTATTTTATCTTCAATTATTTCAAATATATAAATATGAGAGAGGGAATAAAATGACTTTCCCAAAATAAAGAAATATTGAAGATTTAATAAAAAATCAAATAAATTTTTTTTTGGATTTTTCTGACTATTTTATTTGAATTTAGGAAAAATGCGTGTTTTCCAAAATTGCATTTAGGCCCAAATAAATTTTCATCTAAACCGTCTTGATTTTAGAAGCCCGGGAAAATTTATTTCGGGATTTTTGGAGTCCGTTTAGTATTTCTTTCGTTTGTTTTTCTGCGCGATAATTATTTAAAAAAAACTGGAACCGACTTCGGGCTGTAACCGGCCAGGACTCCGCCTGGCCGGGTCTTTATATAGCGCACCCCGGGCCCTGCCCCAGCCCAAACCGCCGCCGCCAGCCCGCGCCGCCGCCGCCCCGCCGCCGCTCGCTGCTGCCGCCGCCGCCGCGCCGCCATCGACCGTCGCCGCCACCGCCGGACCCCGCCGCCGACCACCGCCGCCATCGCCGGAGCCGCCGCCACTGCCGACCCGCACCCCGAGGTTTACCTCGCCGCCGCTGTTTTTTTTAGAAAAAACCGCTCGGTTTTTCCGTCGGTTTTTTTTAGATTCCGTTTTTTTCATTAGATCGGTTTTTCTTCCGGTTTGGATTAATTAGCGAGCGTTCACTTGTTCGTTCATTTTAACGAACGCATTCATCGTTTAGATCCAGATAACGAACGTTCGTTCGTTAATCTGTTCGTCATTTTTCTTTTTCTCGGATTTATTCTGCGATTTTTCTGATCGTGGTTTCTGATCCGATTTTCGTTTTAGTATAACTTTTCGCTCGTTTATCGGAATCAGGCGATTCAAGGGCCTAGAGTTTCGTCTCGAAACCCTCTTTCCGAATAATCTACTCAAACCAGTTTTTGCTTCTGTAAAATTTGACTTAGGTCCAGATTAGTAAACGAAGCTTGTTTCTTTCGCCGTTTGAGTTTTGTTTCTTCGTTCGATTTGATTCTTTTTGCAAACCGGAGTTCTTAAGTTGAACTTTCTGGTTAGACCTCTTATTTGAGTTTTACCCGTGCATTAGATGAGTACTTATTGTATGCTTGTTTGTTTGTTTGTTTGTTTGCGATAGAGTACCCGGATTGCGCCGCTTGTTACTTCGAATCCCTAGGTTACGTGGATCATCATCAAGGCAAGTAACACTTTGATCATACCTCCTTATTACCCAGTTTTATTGCATTAGTTCAATCCTCCCAACAATTGCATGATTAGGATCTAAATTAAATTGTGGGTTTTGGGAAGTAGTTTGAGGTAGTACCTATTACCTGTTTTATTACCAAACCCTTGGGAGTTACTTCTACGTTTGCTTATTATGCCATGCTATGCTCGTAGACGTGGATTGGGTTTGAGTGAATATCCATGACAGATGTGAGATTGTTAATTAATGGTTTATTTAAGGTGGCAACATTAATACACATCTGGGTGGATTGAGGTACCTGGTTATTCCAGGATTGCCTGTCTAGGCACCTGGGTAGACCAGGATTGCCTGTTTTTTTCATGGACCGCCACCCAGGCTCAAAGGGATCATAAGATTATTCATGCTAGAAACTTCCGTGTGCCGCCACATGCTATTATGGGCTCTAGCATAGTTGACTAAGTTGTGCGAACTCTTACAATGGTAGACTAGAAGATGTAGGGGATGTAGGTTGGTACGGTCTACCCATCGTAAGGTGCTAGCACTTCTGAAAGACTATGTCTCGGTCATCCGTTTCTCAAACAACATGTAGTGCGAGAATCCCAATGGAGGAGATCGGGTCATGTGGGGAAAAGTGTGCAACCTCTGCAGAGTGTACAAACTAATCATGATTAGCCGTGTCCCCGGTTATGGACATCTTGAGTATCTAGTACTTGGATTATCATGTGAATCTCATCATGTTACTTTAATTAATCTTGTTGGGTTTTAATGTTGATGTTACTTAATTGGGATTGAGAATGCTGTCAACCATTCTCAATGTTTAACAACCACCATGATAGTTAAATAAATTTATTCCTTTGCAGTAGGGAAAAACTAGCTTTACGCAAAACTGTAACCATAGAGCTATCCATCAAGCCATATATGCATGTAGTATAGATTTACTCTTTTCATTATTCTCTATGTGTTACTTTGCCAACATATTCCATGTGCTGACCCGTTTTCGTGCTGCAACATTTATGTTGCAGACTTGTCAGACGACGAGTAAGATGCTTTAGGATCGGGGTTCTATACTCAGCGATGCCGTTGGAGTTGATGGACTCACTTATCTTCCAAGCCTTCCGCTGTTATCGTTATTAGATGGCCTTAAGCCATGTTTACTGTAATAAGTTCTCTTTGGAGACATTCGATGTAATAAGTGTGTGATTGCTACTCTGTTATAAATCCTTCAAGTACTGTGCGTGTCAGCATTATTGATCCAGGAATGACACTGAAGCACAGAGATCAGACTGTTTGAGGTCTGGTCGCTACAAGATGGTATCAGAGCCAGGTTTGACTGTAGGACACAACCACTAACCAAAAGCCCTATATCACTACTCTCTCTCTTCTCAATTTCTAACTCCTCATCTTTTCTATTCTTTTAGGATGGCGGATGCAAGGAACAAGTTCATGCAACCGGACGAAGATACACCCTTTGGACGACACCCGAAGGAAGTAACCAAGTACTTGAAGATCGGAGTACCAAGCTTGACCGGAACCTACAACGCCACCTTACCTGAAGAGGAGCGCTGGATGATTCAAGTTCAAGTTCCAGGAAGAACGTTCATGCCAGTCACTGAGCCTATAGAGTTTTCCTTTGATGCACCAACCTGGAGTTTAGGGAAGAGCATGGCAGCTCACATCACCATGGACGCATTGGAGAAGTTTATCACCAGGAGCTTAAGGATACTACCTACCAGATTTGTGGGCGCCGAGAAGAGCAATGGGAGATGATCAGCACCAGGAAAGACAGATCAGTTGCAGCTTTTATCTAGGAGTTAAACCAGCACATTTGACGCCAGGAGAACCAGATGTGTGCAGGCATGATGGATCTGAAGAAAGCCATGACCAAGATCATGGAACTAGAGGAAGAACTCAAGTCGACACGCGATGGATATGAGGAGGAAATATCAACGCTAGTCGAGAAGAATGATGATCTAAAGAAGAAGTTAAGAGTGTTCATGGGATTTCCAACAATTGGAGAAGACGAAGATTGCACTTGTCCCGAGATTTACATCATCATCAACGACACCGACTCAGACCCAGATGATAGTGATGATGACTATGTTGATGAAGCTGGAGCAGATATCATGGAGTCTTCATCGGAGCAGTTTTTCTAGTTGACCACCATAACAGTAGTAGAATTTCCCTCCATGTATCTATTGTAGTCTGAGCACTTTGTAACGATAGATAGACCATTGTATGCCCTTGCTTGTTTGAATGAAGTGTTTTGATTGCTATTTGTCTCATGTGCATATGGGTAGTGTTTTCCCCTTAGACCTCATTCTATTCCATATTCTCTTCTTTTCTAAACCCTCAGATGCCTCCGAGACGTGACAACGGATTTGCTTTCCCACCGAAGCTCACCCAGTTGATCCAGCAGCAGAATGCATTGATGCAGATACTAGTCCAGAATCCAAATCAGGGGAACAACAATAACAATCCACCACCACCACCACCTGTTGATCACTTAACCCGTTTTCTTAGGCTGAATCCGCCGGTGTTCTCCAGTAGCACCGAGCCGATTGTTGCAGATGATTGGCTTTGCAAGACAACCCGGGAGTTGACCACTGCAGGATGCACAGATGCGGAGAAGGTGCGATTTGCCGCACATTAGCTTGAGGGACCCGCATCATCATGGTGGGAGAATTTCACAGCCACTTATCCAGTAGACACTGTCACATGGGATCAGTTTCAGCAGGCCTTTCGTACTGCCCATGTTTCAGCAGGAGCTATGGCCATGAAGAAGCGTGAGTTTCACAACTTGCACCAGGGAGGAAGAACAGTTGGCCAGTATGTGGATGACTTCAGTAAGCTAGCACGTTACGCCCCAGATGACGTCGCTACGGATGCAGCTAAGCAAGAGAAGTTTCTGGAAGGGCTGAATGATGAGCTGAGCATGCAGTTGATGGTAGCAAGTTTCAAAAACTACCAGGAGTTGGTAGACCATAGTCTCATGATTGAAGGGAAGCAGCAGCAGATTGAAAACCGCAAAAGAAAGTATGGACAAGGGAAGTACAATTTTGGACCTCAGCAGAAGCCCCGTTTTACTCCGAAGTCAGAAGGACAGTTTCAGCATACCCATGGAGGAGGTAGTTCACACAATCACAATGGTCCCAAGAATGGTACCGGGAATGGAGCAAGTAGTGGCCAGAACCGTACCAACCCCTCAACACCAGCCAAGAAAGATCTGAGTCAAGTCACTTGTTTTAAGTGTCAGAAGACCGGACATTACGCCAATGAATGTCCTGAAGGCCAGAATGGAAGTGGTAATGGAAGCTCTGGGAAGAAGCCAAACCCTTTCAACAGAGGACAAGTGAACCACATTAGCGTGGAGGAGGTTGAAGACCAACCCGATGCAGTAATAGGTAAGTTTTTGGTTAAGTCATTTACTACACTCGTTCTTTTTAATACTGGTGCATCGCATTCATACATATCAAGGGGATCTGTGGATAAATATAAATTGCCAACCCAAGCCCTCAAGACACCCATGTTAGTAACCTCGCTAGGAGCAGAGTATATGGCCAGGCTATGGTGTGATCGGTTACCATTAAGGATTGGTAACTACGTGTTCCCCTCAGACCTAATAGTTTTGGAATCACAAGGATTGGATATGATATTAGGCATGGATTGGTTATCAAAGTATGGCGGGAACATTGAATGTGCCAGTAAGACAACTCTACTTACAACCCCAGAAGGGAAGAGGATCAAGTATGTTTCCAAGCATAAGACGAAGGGGATGCACGTAAATTCCTTATCGGGAGTTGTGCAGGAGGAAGTACCAGTGGTAAAGGATTTTCCTGATGTATTTCCAGAGGAGTTGCCAGGCATGCCACCAGACAGAGACATTGAGTTTTTGATAGAGCTTTTGCTAGGCACAGGGCCAATATCTAAGAGACCATACAGGATGCCAGCAAAAGATTTGGAGGAGATTAAAAGTCAGATTAAGGAGTTACTGGATAAAGGTTACATTCGCCCAAGTTCTTCACCTTGGGGATCACCAGTACTTCTAGTGGAGAAGAAGGACGGATCATTAAGGATGGTTGTTGATTATTGAGGATTGAATGCAGTAACCATCAAGAACAAGTACCCACTACTAATGATCAATGATCTGTTTGACTGACTGCAAGGAGCAAAGGTATTTTCCAAGATCGATTTGCGATCAGGATACCATCAGCTGAAGATTCGAGAGCAGGATATACCCAAGACGGCTTTTACCACTAGGTATGGGCTGTACGAGTATACCATTATATCATTTGGTCTGACTAACGCACCTGCCTATTTCATGAACATGATGAACAAAGTATTTATGGAGTTCCTGGATAAGTTCGTCGTGGTGTTCATTGATGATATTCTGGTCTACTCGAAGAACGAAGAGGAGCATAAGGAGCATTTGCGTTTGGTATTGGAGAAGCTCAGAGAACACCAGTTATATGCCAAGTTTAGCAAATGTGAGTTTTGGTTGAAGGAAGTTGGATTCCTCAGACATGTTATATTCGGAGAGGGTATAGCAGTAGATCCCACCAAGGTTGTCACTGTGACAAATTGGGAAGCACCAACGACAGTTGGGTAGATCAGAAGTTTTCTTGGACGGGCAGGATACTACCGGAGATTCATTGAGAATTTTTCAAGGATTGCAAAGGCCATGACGGAGTTGTTGAAGAAGGATACTAAGTTCAATTGGACGGAGGAATGTGAGGCCAGTTTCCAGGAATTGAAGAAACGTCTAGTTACCTCACCAGTGTTGATTCTGCCAGATTAGACTAAGGATTATGAGGTGTACTGCGACGCTTCACGTCGAGGACTTGGAGCAGTACTTATGCAGGAAGGAAGAGTTGTTTTGTATGCGTCACGACAGCTTAAACCCCATGAGTTAAATTATGCCACACATGATTTGGAGTTAGCAGTCGTAGTGCATGCATTGAAGACATGGAGACATTTTATTATCGGAAATCATTGTGAGGTGTACAAGGATCACAAGAGTTTGAAGTACATTTTCACGCAAAAGGAGTTGAATCTCAGGCAAAGGAGATGGTTGGAACTCATCAAGGATTATGATATGAGATTGCAGTATCACCCCGGAAAGGCCAACGTAGTAGCCGACGCGTTGAGCCGTAAGAGCCATGTTAATACACTCATGACTGCAGGACTGCCAAAGGAGTTAGCCGAGGACTTCTGCGAGCTATGTTTGGAAATAGTCCCGAGAGGCTATGTAGCAACATTGGAAATTCAGTCGACTTTGATGGAAAAGATCAGAGAAGCTCAGAAGACCGACAAGGAAATTTCTGAGATAAAGGAGAAGTTGAGCAAAGGAAAAGCCAAGGGATTTCGTGAGGATGAGCACGATACCTTATGGTTTGAAGACCGTGTTTATGTGCCCAATGATCCCGAGATCAGGAAGTTAATTTTGCAAGAGGCCCATGATTCGCTATATTCAATTCACCCAAGGAATACCAAGATGTAATTGGATTTGAAGGAGACCTTTTGGTGGACCGGAATGAAAAAGTTGGGGATAGAGTTTATCTTCGGGTATCTCCACTTCGAGGAGTTAAGCGTTTTGGTGTTAAAGGAAAGTTAGCGCCACATTTTGTGGGACCATACAAAGTTTTGGAGCATATGGGAGAGGTTGCCTACAAGTTGGAATTGCCTGAGGGATTGTCAGGTGTTCACGACATGTTTCACGTTTCCCAGTTGAAGAAGTGCCACGCAGAGATGGCTAATATACCACTGAGAGATACAGTGCCACTAGAGGCGATTCAGTTGGACAGTGATTTGACTTATGAGGAGAAACCAGTTAAGATTCTTGAGTATGCCAGTCGAGTCACCCGCAGCAAGGTTATCAAGTTCTGTAAAGTTCAGTGGAGCCACCACACCGAGGATGAAGCCACCTGGGAGCGAGAGGAAGATTTGCTGAAGGATCACCCTCACCTATTTTCTTGCCAACCCGAATCTCGAGGGCAAGTTTCATCTTAAGGGGGGTAGGTTTGTAACATCCCAAATTTCCAATTTGGAATGTTATACATAGATCATCAATTGCATATCATATTTTATTGCATTTGGTTTCGATCCTAGAAATCCTACGCAACTCAAGGACCCCCGGAGAGAGTTGGGGATTTCGATATTTTCATATTTGAGTTTTCTCAAATTTTGGAAGTAGGATAATTTGATTTTATTTATTTTATCTTCAATTATTTCAAATATATAAATATGAGAGAGGGAATAAAATGACTTTCCCAAAATAAAGAAATATTGAAGATTTAATAAAAAAAATTGAATAAGATTTTTTTGGATTTTTCTGACTATTTTATTTGAATTTAGGAAAAATGCGTGTTTTCCAAAATTGCATTTAGGCCCAAATAAATGTTCATCTAAACCGGCTTGATTTTAGAAGCCAGGAAAAATTTATTTCGGGATTTTTGGAGTCCGTTTAGTATTTCTTTCGTTTATTTTTCTGCGCGATAATTATTTAAAAAAAAAACTGGAACCGACTTCGGGCCGTAACCGGCCAAGACTCCGCCTGGTCGGGTCTTTATATAGCGCGCCCCGGGCCCTGCCCTACCCCAAACCGCCGCCGCCAGCCTGCGCCGCCGCCGCCCCGCCGCCGCTCGCTGCTGCCGCCGCCGCCGCGCCGCCGTCGAACGCCGCCTCCACCGCCGGACCCCGCCGCCGACCACCGCCGCCATCGCCGGAGCCGCCGCCACCGCCGACCCGCACCCCGAGGTTTACCTCGCCGCTGCCGTTTTTTTTAGAAAAAACCGCTCGGTTTTTCCGTCGATTTTCGTCGGTTTTTTTTAGATTCCGTTTTTTTATTAGATCGGTTTTTCTTCCAGTTTGGATTAATTAGCAAGCGTTCACTCGTTCGTTCGTTTTAACGAACGCATTCATCATTTAGATCCAGATAACGAACATTCGTACGTTAATCTGTTCGTCGTTTTTCTTTTTCTCGGATTTATTCCGTGATTTTTCTGATCGTGGTTTCTGATCCGATTTTCGTTTTAGTATAACTTTTCGCTCGTTTATCGGAATCAGGCGATTCAAGGGCCTAGAGTTTCGTCTCGAAACCCTCTTTCCGAATAATCTACTCAAACCAGTTTTTGCTTCTGTAAAATTTGACTTAGGTCCAGATTAGTAAACGAAGCTTGTTTCTTTCGCCGTTTGAGTTTTGTTTCTTCGTTCGATTTGATTCTTTTTGCAAACCGGAGTTCTTAAGTTGAACTTTCTGGTTAGACCTCTTATTTGAGTTTTACTCGTGCATTAGATGAGTACTTATTGTATGCTTGTTTGTTTGTTTGTTTGTTTGCGATAGAGTACCCGGATTGCGCCGCTTGTTACTTCGAATCCCTAGGTTACGTGGATCATCAGCAAGTCAAGTAACACTTTGATCATACCTCCTTATTACCCAGTTTTATTGCATTAGTTCAATCCTCCCAACAATTGCATGATTAGGATCTAAATTAAATTGTGGGTTTTGGGAAGTAGTTTGAGGTAGTACCTATTACCTATTTTATTACCAAACCCTTGGGAGTTACTTCTACGTTTGCTTATTATGCCATGCTATGCTCGTAGACGTGGATTGGGTTTGAGTGAATATCCATGACAAATGTGAGATTGTTAATTAATGGTTTATTTAAGGTGGCAACATTAATACACATCTGGGTGGATTGAGGTACCTGGTTATTCCAGGATTGCCTGTCTAGGCACCTGGGTAGACCAGGATTGCCTGTTTTT
Source organism: Triticum timopheevii (assembly GCA_963921465.1). Lineage (NCBI taxonomy): Eukaryota > Viridiplantae > Streptophyta > Magnoliopsida > Poales > Poaceae > Triticum > Triticum timopheevii. Next base: position 361,178,100 of record OY997274.1, on the reverse strand, counting down.
TTCATGGACCGCCACCCAGGCTCAAAGGGATCATAAGATTATTCATGCTAGAAACTTCCGTGTGCAGCCACATGCTATTATGGGCTCTAGCATAGTTGACTAAGTTGTGCGAACTCTTACAATGGTAGACTAGAAGATGTAGGGGATGTAGGTTGGTACAGTCTACCCATCGTAAGGTGCTAGCACTTCTGAAAGACTATGTCTCGGTCATCCGTTTCTCAAACAACATGTAGTGCGAGAATCCCAACGGAGGAGATCGGGTCATGTGGGGAAAAGTGTGCAACCTCTGCAGAGTGTACAAACTAATCATGATTAGCCGTGTCCCCGGTTATGGACATCTTGAGTATCTAGTACTTGGATTATCATGTGAATCTCATCATGTTACTTTAATTAATCTTGTTGGGTTTTAATGTTGATGTTACTTAATTGGGATTGAGAATGCTGTCAACCATTCTCAATGTTTAACAACCACCATGATAGTTAAATAAATTTATTCCTTTGAAGTAGGGAAAAACTGGCTTTACGCAAAATTGTAACCATAGAGCTATCCATCAAGCCATATATGCATGTAGTATAGCTTTACTCTTTTCATTATTCTCTATGTGTTACTTTTCCAGCATATTCCATGTGTTGACCCATTTTCGGGCTGCAATTGCAGACTTTTCAGACGACGAGTAAGATGCTTTAGGATCGGGGTTCTATACTCAGCGATGCCGTTGGAGTTGATGGACTCACTTATCTTCCAAGCCTTCCGCTGTTATCGTTATTAGATGGCCTTAAGCCATGTTTACTGTAATAAGTTCTCTTTGGAGACATTCGATGTAATAAGTGTGTGATTGCTACTCTGTTATAAATCCTTCAAGTACTGTGCGTGTCAGCATTACTGATCCAGGGATGACACTGAAGCACAGAGATCAGACTGTTTGAGGTCTGGTCGCTACAGTCAAATAACGATAGAATTGCACAACTTTTTTTAGTAGTAGTTCGGAGGAGCAGGCTATAAACCGGGTTGTGCGGTCTCTGTGGCCCGTCTAACTACATGACCAGCCCAGCAGGTTTTTCTTTGGTAAAATAGGTAGCCCAGTATTTCTTTTTGAAAAATACCCAACCTAGGCCTATTTGTTTTCTTTGACTTACTGGGCGGCAAATCTTTCAAGACGAGGAGGGATGCATTCCGGCCTGGCCAAAGAGTATGGTCAGTGTCTGTTAAAAGTAATATCAAAGGGGTTGAAAATTCCAAAAAATTATAGCAAATGGGATATTAATTTCTTTTTTTGTTTTTGTTCTTCACTGATATTTTACAGTATTTCATTGGATTTAACATGACATAGTACTAATTTATTTTTAAATTTGTTTTAGTATGGCTACTAATTTTTGGATTAAGAATATTTTGTTCCCCGGCAAAAATTTGCGAATTTTCAAAATTTCACACATATTTAGTTAATTTTTTTAACCCTGGTACTGACCAGAAAATGGGCATCAATTCTAAAAATGGAAAACGGGCTGCTATAAATTCCATATGAATTAGAAAATGAGTAAAAATTATAAAAATAATAGCAAATGGGCTGTACACGCCCCAGATTTCGAGGCTGACTCATTTACGCAAGGCTTTGTCAGTGATCTAGCAGCAGTGACTGTTGGATGTCCATCCAACGGCCGACGTGCTTCTTCAATCTCTGATTTTCCTGCTCCAGCCGCCTAAACTAGCGCCGGCGGGACTTCCCGCTCCCTCCTCTTGTTGCCATTGTGATGCCGCGCAGGCTTCCCCGGCCCACCCTACTCCCTCTGCTGGCCTGGCCGCACGCAATCAACTACCTCCTTATTACGCAAAAAAAATGATTCCGCCCTCTGACATCTGGGGTGCACCAGTTGGGAGGCTGACCTGTGGGCCTACTAAGTTGAGACATACGCAGGCTTGTCAACTTAGTCAACAAATGATTGTAGCAGCAGTAATCGCTGGATTTGAATCGAACGGTCCTGCTGCTTCTTCAAGTGCTGCTCTTCTTGCACCAGCCGCCCAAACCAGTGTCGGCGAGACCGCCTGATCCTGCCTCCAGTGGTCGGCTGTGCTGCCGTTGAGGCCTCACCGCCCCTACTACTCCCACTGATAGCCAGGCCCTGCGGCAACGGCATCCTCACACCGCAGTCGAACCAGTGAACCCTCGTACTCCTCTCCGAGTGGGCATCCACTGTCGTGTCTTCCCCGGCTCCGCGTCGTCCCCTTCCTAGGCCTCGCCGTCGTCCACCGCCCTGGTGCTCTCGGCACGGCGTGGTCAACGTGGTCATGGAACGACTTCCATCGGACGTGGACTGTACGTGGAGAGGCTGACAGCTGGGTCCACAGCCGCACATAAGGAAATGCCTCCTTATTACGTGCAAAATAATGATTCCTCCAGCTAACATCTGGGACCCACCGGAAGGGCTTATGTATTTCGCGAAAAAATGTCCCCCCCCCCCGCTGACAGGTCGGGCCCACCAGCTATATCTTCGCACTCAAGGAAGTGCCTCCATATTACGCACAAAAAAATGAATACCCCCCTGCTAGCTGGGACCCACCATAGTGGGTGGCTGACTTGTGGGCCTACTAAGTTGATGGGGACGGAGGGCTTTGTTAACTTAGTCAATACTCCAGTGACCGTATGATGTCCATCCAACAGCCATAGTGCTTCTTCAACCTCTGGTCTTCTTGCTCTAGCCACCCAAAGCAGCGCCGGTCGTGCCTCCTGCTCCTGCCTCCCATGGCTGGCTGTGCTGCCGCGGAGGCCTCACCGCCCCCATACTACTCCCACCGCTGGCCCGGCCATCCCTCTACTCACCCACACCCCCTGCTATTCTGCAGCGACAACAGCCCCACACCGCAGCCGAACCAGTGAACCCTCGTACTCCTCTCCGTGTGGGCATCCACTGCCGCATCTTCCCCGGCTCCGCGTCGTCCCCTTCCTAGGCCTCGCCGTCATCCACCGCCGTGGTGCTCTTGGCACGGCGTGGTCAACCTGGTCAACGAACGACTTCCATCGGACGTGGACTGTAACTGGAGAGGCTGACAGCTGGGTCCACGGCTGCAGCAAGGAAGTGCCTTCTTATTACGCAGAAAATAATGATACCTCCACCTGATAGCAAGGACCCACTGGACGGGCCACTGTATTTCGTGAAAAAAACGTTTCCCCCCCTGACTGTTGGGACCCACCAGCTACATCTTCGCACGCAAGGAAGTGCGTCCGGGCAAAAAAAAAAACGATTCGCCCCCCTGACTGCTGGAACCCACCAGCTACATCTTCGCACACAAGGAAGTGCCTGACAGTCAGGACCCACCTGGTCGAAGCGTACGTAGCATTGTCATTCTGGCCGCGAACGTGTACGTACATACTGGTGGATGTAGAGGCACGCACGTGTCGTAGTAGAGGCGCGCACGTAGCATGTACACGTACGTACAACGGCCAGTATGCAAGAAAGAAAAATGCGGCCACATACGTACATACGGGCGGTGTCTCGAACGCCTTCTTGTGCATACGTACAGCTAGGGCTCGTGTACATGGCTGGGTCGGAACGGAGAAACTGCATCACAGTCATGTTCATGGGGAGGCAACGGAATGCGTCGTGTTCATGGAGAGGCAACGAAATGCGTCGTGTTCAACGAGAGGCAACGGAACGCATGGGAGCCAACCGGCTTGGACGGAACAGGCGATGGAAACGAGGCCTGGCGTACCACACAACGGAGGAAACGGCCTTGTGTTTGACCGGCCACGTTCAAAACGGGATCCTATTCATCAGGAGGGGCTGGCGTACCGCAAAATGGAGGAAACAGACTTGTGTTGGACGTCCTACGGTCGAAACGGGGTCCTGTTGATCAGGAGGGATGTGGCGTACAGCAAAACGGAGGAAACAGACTTGTGTTGGAGCGCTACGGTTGAAATGGGGGTCTTATTCGTCGGGAGGGGTGTGGCGTACCCCAAAATGGGACTCCACGGGATACTGTTCATCTCCACCGTCAACCTCCTTCAGCCTCCATGGGCTATTGTTCATCCACCGTTGACCTCCTCCAGCCTCCACCTGCGACTGTTCATCCACGGGCTCCTGCTCATCCAGCCTCCACCGCGCGCTACTCCACCGGCTACTGTTCAACCATTCCTCTCCACGGGCTCCTGTTCAACCACCCCTCCACGGGCTACTGTTCATCCACCCCTCCACCATCTATGGTTCATCCAGCCCTCCACGGGGTCGTCCTGTTCATCCAGCCTCCACGGGGTCCTGTTCATCCAGCCCCAACCGGCTCGATCGATCGTGGTCCTGTTCATCCAGAGGCAATGCCACGAGGTTCTTTTCATCCACCCCCACCGATCACTATTCATCCAACCTCCCTCGCAACGCTCACTGTTCATCCAGAGGCAGCATCGATCGGCTTCAGTTAGCAGCAGTAGTGAAGGAATCGCTCGATCGGGTTCAGTTAACAGCCATCGATCGATCACTCGGGTTCAGTAACGCGTAGCCTGCAGTGCAATCGCTCGGGTTCAGTATAGGCGAACGCCTCGCTTGGGTTCAGTTAGAGCCCAACGCCTCGCACACACGCGCGTACATGTACGAGAGAAACGCGCATTGCTCGGCCCCCGACCACCCACCGTAACCGGGAACTCCCCGAAATTTTTCTCGCCCTCGCTTCTACCACGGTTTTTTCTGTCATGGACGGCCCAAAGAATGTCATGCAGCTGCGTCTCCGGCCCGCCCAGGACAAAAAGCCCATTTTCTGTCATGATTTTTTGTCATAGAAGTAGGATCCCACCACATCTATGATGATACCAGGTTTTGTCACAATTATCATCATAGTAGTGTTATAAGTATGATAGAAAAAAATTCGTTCGGCCCAAAATGTCACGGATGTGTTTTTTTTTGTAGTGCATGCTCAACTATCATTTAGTCTTTCACAATTGCTAACACTCACGCAATACTTATGGTTATGGAGTTTTAATCGGACACATGGAAATATAAGGGCTTATAGAGTTGCCTCCCAACCTTTTACCTCAAGGGTAATGTTAACAATAATAGTTCATGCTAACTTACATCCAACTGGATATATATATCAGGATCTTTCCAACACGAGGTGCTTGTCAAAAGATAAAATGTAAAAGGGAAAGGTGAAGATCACCTTGACTCTTGCATAATGTAAAAGATAGGCCCTTCTCAGAGGGACGCAGAGGTTGTCATGTGCTTTTATGGTTGGATGCACGAAATCTTAATGCAAAAGAACGTCACTTTATATTGCCACTTGTGATACGAACCTTTATTATGCAGTCCGTCACTTTTATTACTTCCATATCACAAGATCGTATAAAGCTTATTTTCTCCACACTAATAAGTCATACATATTTAGAGAGCAATCTTTATTGCCTACAACATGACAACTTACTTGAAGGATCTTACTCAATCCATAGGTACATATGGTGGACTCTCATGGCAAAACTGGGTTTAAGGATATTTGGAAGCACAAGTAGTATCTCTACTTGGTGCAAGGAATTTGGCTATCATGAGGGGGAAAGGCAAGCTCGACATGTTGGATGATCCATGACAATATACTTTAACTAAGATGTGAGAAAACACAACCCATTACGTTGTCTTCCTTGTCCAACATCAACTCTTTAGCATGTCATACTTTAATGAGTGCTCACAATCATAAAAGGTGTCCAAGATAGTATATTTATATGTGAAAACCTCTCTTTCTTTATTACTTCCTATTAATTGCAACAATGACCAAAACTATGTTTGCCAACTCTCAACAACTTTTATGTATCATACTCTTTATGTGTGAAGTCATTACTTTCCATAAGATCAATATGATCTCTTTTATTTATTTTTATTCTTTTTAATCCCTCAGGATCATAGCAAAATAGCAAAGCCCTTGACTCAACACTAATCTTTATTATATATATCTCACAAACTCGATTTGGAGGGATCATAAAGTAAAACTCAAAACTAATTCATACAAAAACTTTATTCCACTAGATCAAGATATTACCAAAAGGATCGAACTAAGAAAAATGGTAAAGATAGGAGTGTGATGGTGAAACGATACCGGGGCACCTCCCCCAAGCTTGGCAGTTGCCAAGGGGAGTGCCCATACCCATGTGATTATGTCCTCGGAGGTGGTGATAATGGAGTTATTGATGATGTAGGCTTGTCGTCCGTCTTCCAAGGCATAAGCTCACCATCATACAAGGATGATTGAGTCTCCGGGATCCTCAAATCTGCAGCCAAACTCATCCTCTTGAACCTATATTCATACTAACAGTTTTGGTTTTGCAGGTCATAGATTTGGGCTTGGAGGTGCTCGATTTTCTCATGAAGCTTGAAGATGGTCTCCCCAATGTTCTTGGCGTCTAGCTTGTGGTTGTTGGTGAACTCCGCGATCATCATCTGGTTGGCGTTGAGTCCGCCTTCTACCATCCCTTGGCACTTGAAAACTTGTTGTTCCATTCTTTCAAGCTTTGTCTGCACGCTTCCGGTACTCCTTGGTCCCTCAACATCGCGGATGTGTAGCACCCCCTCACGGATCTCAATGGTTTGAGGGTGATGCAGCACCTCCGTGAGGTAGGGGTTGATACGTCTCCAACGTATCTATAATTTTTGATTGTTCCACGCTATTATATTACCCGTTTTGGATGTTTATGGGGTTTACTTTACACTTTTATATCATTTTTGGGACTAACCTACTAACCGGAGGCCCAGCCCGTATTGCTGTTTTTTGCCTATTTCAGTGTTTCGAAGAAAAGGGATATCAAACGAAGTCCAAACGGAATGAAACCTTTGGGAGCGTGATTTTTGGAACGAACATGATCCAGAGGACTTGGAGTGGAAGTCAAGCAACCACCAGGGCGGCCACGAGGGTGGAGGGCGCCCCCCTACTGGGCGCGCCCCCTATCTCGTGGGCCCCTCGGGCATCCACCGACCTACTTCTTCCTCCTATATATACCCATGTACCCCGAAAACATCAAGGGAGCCCACGAAAACCTAATTCCACCGCCGTAACCTTCTGTATCCGCAAAATCCCATCTTGGAGCCTTCGTCGGTGCTCCGCCGGAGGGGGAATCGACCACGGAGGGCCTCTACAACATCTCCAAGGCCTCTCCGATGAGTTGAGAGTAGTTTACCACAGACCTTCGGGTCCATAGTTATTAGCTAGATGGCTTCTTCTCTCTCTTTGGATCTCAATACAAAGTTCTCCTCGATCTTCTTGGAGATCTATTCGATGTAACTCTTTTTGCGGTATGTTTGTCGAGATCTGATGAACTGTGGGTTTATGATCAAGTTTATCTTTGAGAAATATTTGAATCTCCTCTGAATTCATTTATGTGTGATTAAGTTAACTTTGCAACTCTCTTCGAATTATCAGTTTGGTTTGGCCTACTAGATTGATCTTTCTTGCAATGGGAGAAGTGCTAAGCTTTGGGTTCAATCTTGCGGTGTCCTTTCCCAGTGACAGCAGGGGCAGCAAGGCACGTATTGTATTGTTTCCATCGAGGATAAAAAGATGGGGTTTATATCATGTTGCATGAGTTTATCCCTCTACATCATGTCATCTTTCTTAATGCGTTACTCTGTTCTTTATGAACTTAATACTCTAGATGCATGCTGGATAGCGGTCGATGTGTGGAGTAATAGTAGTAGATGCAGGCAGGAGTCGGTCTACTTGTCACGGATGTGATGCCTATATACATGATCATGCCTAGATAATCTCATAATTATTCGCTTTTCTATCAATTGCTCGATAGTAATTTGTTCACCCACCGTAATACTTATGCTATCTTGAGAGAAGCTGCTAGTGAAACCTATGGCCCCGGGTCTATCTTTTATCATATCAGCTTTCAATCTACTTTTATTTGCATCTTTACTTTTCCAATCTATATTATAAAAATACCAAAAATTTAGTTATCTTATCATACTATCTCTATCAGATCTTACTTTCGCAAGTGGTCGTGAAGGGATTGACAACCCCTTTATTGCGTTGGTTGCGAGTTCTTGTTTGTTTGTGTAGGTGCCTGGGACTTTTGAGGAGCCTCCTACTGGATTGATACCTTGGTTCTCAAAAACTGAGGGAAATACTTATGCTACTATTGCTGCATCACCCTTTCCTCTTCAAGGAAAGCCAACGCAATCTCAAGACATAGAAAGAAAGATTTCTGGTGCCGTTGCCGGGGAGGTCTTCGCTCAAGTCAAGACATACCAAGTACCCATCACAAACTCATCTCCCTCGCATTTACATTATTTGCCATTTGCCTCTCATTTTCCTCTCCCCCACTTCACCCTTGCCGTTTTATTCGCCCTCTCTTTCCCAGTCTCCTCTCTCTCTCTTTCGCTTGCCTTTTTGTTTGCTCGTGTGTTAGATCGTTTACCTTGTCGTAATGGCTAGTCCTTTGTCCGCTCCTTTGTCTCCCGAGTTTGAAGTTCTTCACTTCAAGCAAAGACAAGGAGAAAACTTAAAAGATGCTTGGTATAGGATGATAGAGTCTTATTGTAATTGCACCTTAGGGGTAAATTTCAGGATTTTACTTCGCAATTTTTATGTTGGACTAGATATGTCCCATAGACAACTCTTGGATTGTATTGCCAAGGGTAATTTTATCGAGATTGATCCCAATATTGCGCATGGAATCATGGAGGGAATAGTGGGAACACTATCTCAAAAAGGGGGAACGCAATCTACCCAAGTAGAGACACAAGTTTTCGGCAAGATTTGTGAAGTAACAAAAATCTTACAAAAGTCTCTTGAACCCCTCAAGAGTATTAGTGGACATCCTCACTGCGCGAATATGTTGATTACCCTTTGCAATAAACGGTTGGATGTTTTAGATCTAAAAATTTCCGAATATGAAGGGAAACGTAAAGAACCTCCCGGATTCGAGCATGATTCCACTAAGAAATTAAAAATCAAAGATGACACTACTTAGATCTATCCTCACTTTTATGCCTAGCTAGGGGCGTTAAATGATAGCGCTAGTTGGGAGGCAACCCAATTTTATTTTTGTTTCTTTGTTTTTGCTTATGTTTAGTAATAAATTTTGCATCTACCTTCTGTTTAGATGTGTTTTTATGTTTTATTTAGTGTTTGTGCCAAGTAGAACCTATAGGATAACCTATGGTGATAGTTAATTTGATTCTGCTGAAAAACAGAAACTTTGCACGCACGAAAATAATTTTAGTAATTCACAGAAACGTGATTTTGCGTCGATTCTTTTTTATGTAGATCAATACACAAATTACCCAGGACTTCCTATTTTGGTAGGATATTTAGAGTTCCAGAAGTATTCGAGAGTTACAGATTTCTACAGACTGTTCTGTTTTTGACAGATTCTGTTTTTCGTGTGTTGTTTGCTTATTTTGATGCATCTATGGCTAGTATGTAAGGGTATGAACCATAGAGAAGTTGGAATAAAGTAGGTTTAACACCAATATAAATAAAGAATGAGTTCATTACAGTACCTTATGTGGTGGTTTTTCTTTCTTGCACTAACGGAGCTTATGAGATTTCCTGTTGAGTTTTGTGTTGTGAAGTTTTCAAGTTTTGGGTAAAGATTTGATGGATTATGGAATAAGGAGTGGAAAGATCCTAAGCTTGGGGATGACCATGGCACCCCAAGATATTGAAGAATATCCAAAAGCCTAAGCTTGGGGATGCCCCGGAAGGCTTCCCCTCTTTCGTCTTCGTTTATCGGTAACTTTACTTGGAGCTATATTTTTATTCGCCACATGATATGTGTTTTGCTTGGAGTGTCTTGTATGATATTAGTATTTGCTTTTTAGTTTACCACAATCATCCTTGCTGAACACACCTTTTGGGAAGAAGCCCACTTGATTGAAATTTATTAGAATACTCTATGTGCTTCACTTATATCTTTGAGCTTGATAGTTTTTGCTCTAGTGCTTCACTTATATCTTTTAGAGCACGGAGGTGGCTTAATTTTGAAGAAATTGTTGATCTCTCATGCTTCACTTATATTATTTTGAGAGTCTCTTAGAATAGCATGGTATTTTCTATGGTTATAAAATTGGTCCTAGAATGATGGACATCCAAGTTGGGTATAATAAAAACTATCATAGAAAGTGAATTGGATGCTACGATCAATTTGATGCTTGATAATTGTTTTGAGATATAGAGGTGGTAATATTAAAGTCATGCTAGTTGGGTGATTATGAATTTAAAGAATACTTGTGTTGAAGTTTGTGATTCCCATAGCATGCATGTATGGTGAACCGCTTTGTGATGAAGTTGGAGCACAATTTTATTTATTGATTGTCTTCCTTATGAGTGGCGGTCGGGGACGAGCGACGGTCTTTTCCTACCAATCTATCCCCCTAGGAGTATGCGCGTAGTACTTTGTTTTCAATGACTTGTAGATTTTTTCAATAAGTACATGAGTTCTTTATTACTAATGTTGATTCCATGAATTATACGCACTCTCACCCTTCCACCATTGCTAGCCTCTCTTGTGCCGCGCAACTTTTGCCGGTACCATACACCCACCATATACCTTCCTCAAAACAGCCACCATACCTACCTATTATGGCATTTCTATAGCCATTCCGAGATATATTGCCATGCAACTTTCCATTGTTTATATGACACGCATCATCATTGTCATATTCCTCTTTGCATGATCATGTAGTTGACATCGTATTTGTGGCAGGGCCACCTTCATAATTTTCATACATGTCACTCTTGATTCATTGCATATCCCGGTACACCGTCGGAGGCATTCATATAGAGTCATACCTTGTTCTAAGTATTGATTTGTAATCTTGAGTCGTAAGTAAATAAAAAGTGTGATGATCTTCATTATTAGAGCATTGTCCCAGTGAGGAAAGGATGATGGAGACTATGATTTCCCCACAAGTCGGGATGAGACTTCAGACTTTTTTTTAAAAAAAAAGAGAAAGGCCAAATAAAAAAGAGAAAGGCCAAACAAAAAATGAGAGAAAAAGAGAGAAGGGACAATGCTACTGTCCTTTTTACCACACTTGTGCTTCAAAGTAGCACCATGATCTTCATGATAGAGAGTCTCCTATGTTGTCACTTTCATATACTAGTGGGAATTTTCATTATAGAACTTGGCTTGTATATTCCAATGATGGGCTTCCTCAAAATGCCCTAAGTCTTCGTGAGCAAGCGAGTTGGATGCACAACCACTTAGTTTCTTTTGTTGAGCTTTCATACATTTATAGCTCTAGTGCATCCATTGCATGGCAATCCCTACTCACTCACATTGATATCTATTAATGGGCATCTCCATTGCCCGTTGATACGCCTAGTCAATGTGAGACTATATTCCTCCTTTTTTTATCTTCTCCACAACCACCATTATATTCCACATATAGTGTTATGTCCATGGCTCACGCTCATGTATTGCGTGAAAGTTGAAAAAGTTTGAGATTACTAAAGTATGAAACAATTGCTTGGCTTGTCATCGGGGTTGTGCATGATTAAATACTTTGTGTGATGAAGATAGAGCAACAGCCAGACTATATGATTTTTTAGGGATAACTTTCTTTAGCCATGTTATTTTGAGAAGACATGATTGCTTGATTTAGTATGCTTGAAGTATTATTATTTCTTATGTCAATATGAACTTTTATTTTGAATCATTTGGATCAGAACATTCATGCCACCATAAAGAAAATTACATTGAGAATTATGCTAGGTAGCATTCCACATCAAAAATTCTGTTTTTATCATTTACCTACTCGAGGACGAGCAGGAATTAAGCTTGGGGATGCTTGATACGTCTCCAACGTATCTATAATTTTTGAATGTTCCATGCTATTATATTACCTGTTTTGGATGTTTATGGGATTTACTTTATAGTTTTATATCATTTTTGGGACTAACCTACTAACCGGCCCAGCCCGTATTGTTGTTTTTTTCCTATTTCAGTGTTTCGAAGAAAAGGAATATCAAACAGAGTCTAAACGGAATGAAACCTTCGGGAGCGTGATTTTTGGAACGAATGTGATCCAGAGGACTTGGAGTGGAAGTCAAGCAACTACCGAGGCGGCCACGAGGGTGGAGGGCGCCCCCCCTACTGGGCGCGCCCCCCTATCTCGTGGACCCTAGGGCATCCACCGACCTACTTCTTCCTCCTATATATACCCATGTACCCCAAAAAATCAGCGGAGCCCATGAAAACCTAATTCCACCACCGTAACCTTCTGTATCCGCAAGATCCCATCTTGGAGCCTTCGCCGGTGCTCTGCCGGAGGGGGAATCGACCACGGAGGGCCTCTACATTATCTCCAAGGCTTCTCCGATGAGTTGTGAGTAGTTTACCACAGACCTTCGGGTCCATAGTTATTAGCTAGATGGCTTCTTCTCTCTCTTTGGATCTCAATACAAAGTTCTCCTCGATCTTCTTGGAGATCTATTCAATGTAACTCTTTTTGCAGTGTGTTTGTCGAGATCCGATGAATTGTGGGTTTATGATCAAGTTTATCTATGAGAAATATTTGAATCTCCTCTGAATTCTTTTATGTGTGATTAAGTTAACTTTGCAAGTCTCTTCGAATTATCAGTTTGGTTTAGGCTACTAGATTGATCTTTCTTGCAATGGGAAAAGTGCTTAGCTTTGGGTTCAATATTGCGGTGTCCTTTCCCAGTGATAGCAGGGGCAGCAAGGCACGTATTGTATTGTTGCCATCGAGGATAAAAAGATGGGGTTTATATCATATTGCATGAGTTTATCCCTCTACATCATGTCATCTTTCTTAATGCGTTACTCTGTTCTTTATGAACTTAATACTCTAGATGCATGCTGGATAGCGGTTGATGTGTGGAGTAATAGTAGTAGATGCAGGCAGGAGTCGGTCTACTTGTCACGGACGTGATGCCTATATACATGATCATGCCTAGATAATCTCATAATTATTCGTTTTTCTATCAATTGCTCGACTGTAATTTGTTCACCCACCGTAATACTTATTCTATCTTGAGAGAAGCCACTAGTGAAACCTATGGCCCTCGGGTCTATCTTTTATCATATAAGCTTTCAATCTACTTTTATTTGCATCTTTACTTTTCCAATCTATATTATAAAAATACCAAAAATATATTTATCTTATCATACTATCTCTATCAGATCTCACTTTCGCAAGTGGCCGTGAAGGGATTGACAACCCCTTTATTGCGTCGGTTGCGAGTTCTTGTTTGTTTTCGTAGGTGCGTGGGACTTTTGAGGAGCCTCCTACTGGATTGATACCTTGGTTCTCAAAAACTGAGGGAAATACTTATGCTACTATTGCTGCATCACCCTTTCCTCTTCAAGGAAAACCAACGCAAGCTCAAGACGTAGCAGGGGTTGATGACTGAGGGAGTCCCGGACTAGGGGGTGTCCGGATAGCCGAACTATCATCTTCGGCCGGACTCCTGGACTATGAAGATACAAGATTGAAGACTTCGTCCCGTGTTCGGATGGGACTTTCCTTGGCGTGGAAGGCAGGCTTGGCGATACGGATATGTAGATCTCCTACCATTGTAACCGACTCTGTGGAACCCTAACCCTATTCGGTGCCTATATAAACCGGAGGGTTTTAGTCCATAGGACGAACAACAATCATACCATAGGCTAGCTTCTAGGGTTTAGCCTCTCTGATCTCGTGGAAGATCTACTCTTGTACTACCCATATCATCAATATCAATGAAGCATGAGTAGGGGTTTACCTCCATCGAGAGGGCCCGAACCTGGGTAAAAACATCGTGTCCCTTGTCTCCTGTTACCATCCGCCTAGACGCACAGTCCGGGACCCCCTACCCGAGATCCGCCGGTTTTGACACCGACATTGGTGCTTTCATTGAGAGTTCCTCTGTGTCGTCATCTTTAGGCCCGATGGCTCCTTCGATCATCAACAACGATGCGGTCCAGGGTGAGACTTTTCTCCCCGGACAGATCTTCGTATTCGGCAGCTTTGCACTGCGGGCCAATTCGCTTGGCCATCTGGAGCAGATTGAAAGCTACGCCCCTGGCCATCAGGTCAGATTTGGAAGTTTGAACTACACGGCTGACGTCCGCGGAGACTTGATCATCGACGGGTTCGAGCCACAGCCAAGCGCGACGCACTATCATGAAGGGCATGATTTAGCTCTGTCGTCGGACAGTGCCCTGGAGCCTGCACCAGTGTCCGCTCCGACCCTTAGCTCGGAGCCGACTGCGCCGATCGAGGACGGGTGGCTGGACACCACCTCGGGGGCTACTATCTCTACGGCGATTGAGCCGAACACCAACCCTGTCCTTTGCGAAGCTCGTGACTCCAAGGTGCCGGACTCCTCTCCGGACTCCGAACCTTCCGCGCCCCTGCCAATCGAATCCGATTGGGCGCCGATCATGGAGTTCATTGCCGCGGACATCTTTCAGCACTCGCCCTTTGGCAACATCCTAAATTCACTAAAGTCTCTCTCTTTATCGGGAGAGCCCTGGCTGGATTATGGTCAGGAAAGTTGGGATGCGGACGACAAAGAAATTCAAAGCCCACCCACCACCCACTACGTAGCCACTGTCGAAAGTTTAAACGACGTGCTCAATTTCGACCCTGAAGACATCGACGGTATGGACGACGATGTAGGAGATAAGCATGAACCAGCACCTATAAGGCACTGGACACCCACCTCATCTCACGATGTGTACATGGTGGATACACCTAAAGGAAGCAACAACGAGGAACAATGGGACGCCACGAGGGATCATTCCCTCGAAAAGCAGTCAAAACGACGACGTAAGCGCCGCTCAAAATCCCGCCTCGACAAAGACAGCAGCCATACAGACCCAGCCATAGAGCAGGGTGAACCGATGGACAACGAACATGCTATCGACCAACCGTCTGAACAGGACGATATGGATAAACAATCCGTCCCCGGCGAAGATAACAGTCCGGACGATCTCACGCCGGACAAGTTGCTGGAGCAGAAGAAACTCCACAAAAGGCTCGTCGCCACTGTGCCTAGCCTGAGAAAGTAGAAGCAGAAGCTCAAAACAGAGGAAGATGCGCTCAAGATCAGATGGAGCAAAGTACTCAACACCGCAGACAAATACGGCGACAGTTGCCGAACAAAGAGCTACCCGAAGCAAAAACTACTGCCCGAATTTGATGAGGAGGCCGTAGAGCCCCCGCAATCAAAGAACAAGGAGACCTCCCGGTCGGATAGACGACCCCATGGCAAACATAGAGCGGCAAACGGCGCCGCACACAAGCCGACACACGATCCGCACACGGATTCGCATCAAAAAGATGGCCCAGTTAGATCTATCTACGGGCCAAGAAAGCAAGCTCTAGTAAGCAATGCAACACGTCAAGTATCCGAATATTACGGTACACCTAAATATAGGGGTGCTGCACATCCCCTATGTTTCACCGATGAGGTTCTGGATTATGAATTTCCAGCGGGATTCAAGCCCATAAACATAGAGGCATACGATGGAACAACAGACCCTGGAGTCTGGATTGAGGATTACATCCTCCACATACACATGGCTAGAGGAGATGACCTCCATGCCATAAAATACTTACCCCTCAAGCGCAAAGGGCCAGCCCGTCATTGGCTCAAAAGCCTCCCCGAAAACATCATTGGAAGTTGGGAAGAGCTCGAGGATGCTTTTCGGGCAAATTTTCAAGGAACCTATGTCCGACCTCTAGATGCAGACGATTTAAGTCACATAACTCAACAACCCGGAGAGTCAGTCCGAAAATTCTAGAACATATTCCTTACTAAAAAGAACCAAATAGTCGACTGTCCGGACACCGAAGCCTTAGCAGCTTTCAAACACAACGTCCGAGACGAATGGATTGCCAGACTCCTCGGCCAAGAAAAGCCAAGAACAATGGCCGCATTAACAAGCCTCATGACCCGCTTTTGCGCAGGAGAGGATAGCTGGCTGGCAAGATGCAGTACCAGCGACCCAAGTACATCCGAAGTCAGGGATGGAAACGGGAAACCGCGATGAAGCAAGGACCAGCGCCGGACTAAGGGAAACAGCCCGAAGAGCACGGCAGTCAACGCCGGATTCAAAAGCTCACGGCAGAATCATAAAAAACTGCCCCTTAAAGATAATAGGGATGAGCTATCTAACTTAAACAAAATCTTGGACAAGATATGCCAAATCCATAGTACTCCCGGGAATCCTGCAAACCATACCCACAGAGATTGTTGGGTCTTCAAGCAGTCTGGCAAACTCAACGCTGAACACAAGGGGCTCAACACACCAAGCGAGGATGATGACGAACCCCACAAGCAGAGCACCGGAAAACAAAAGAATTTCCCACAAGAAGTCAAAACAGTAAACTCCCTTTACATGACAAAAGGGAAAAACGGAATGGCGCCCATAGATATACGCGCCATACGGCCTATCCCAGAGGAGTCCCGCCACTGGTTGTTAAAACCAATCACCTTCGACCATCAGGATTACTCTAGAAGTATCCGGAATGCAGGATGGACTACCTTGATATTAGATCCGATAATCGACGGACTCCAATTTACACAAGTCCTAATGGACGACAGCAGTGATCTAAACCTGCTATATCAGGACACAATCCGCAAGATGGGGATAGACCCAACCAAAATTTGCCATAGCAACACTTCCTTTCAAGGGGTAATGCCAGGCCCATATGCCCATGGTACGGGCTCTCTACTGCTAGAAGTTGTGATCGGCTCACCCGACAACTTCCGCCGCGAAAAGTTAACCTTCCACCTCGCCCCATTTACAAGTAGCTATCAATCACTACTGGGGCGCGAAGCTTTCTCCCGCTTTAATGCAATACCGCATTATGCATCCCTCACACTTAAAATGCCCGGTCCACGAGGCATCATCTCCTTAAAGGGAAATATCGAGTGTTCCTCGAGCGTGGAAGATTGTGTGACTGCCTCGACAGCCACACACTAAACAGGCTTCACTAATCTAAGCACCCAAATAGGTCGTTCAGACCCCGGACACGGTTAGACGAGTCCGGAGTAAACATACAGGGGCTTACTAGCCGCACACCCCCGCACAAGGGGCTCCACGCATATACAACAAGAGACAATAAAGCTCAGTTTTATTCATTTTTTGAAATGTACTTTGTTTATTTAATATAACGTACATTTTCGCATGATCTTTTTCAACTAAGTTCCTCTCTTTTACAGATGAACACCGTGCGACACCCGTCCAGGATACGGCACAACGGAGACACAGGCGCAGACGTGCAGTAGGGACCCGTTGCAAGGATTCTTTTCAGATTAAGACCCTGCGTAAACCTTTTTTACTGTCTCTTGTTGATACACATCCCCTGGTTTCTTACTATAACCGAGGAGGAGGCTGGCGTTTTGGCATAGGCCACGTCAGAATTTTGCGCGTACCTAGACACCAGGGGCTTACTACCAAGGGCGTGTTTGGCCCGTTTTCATAAAGACCGAATACCTTAGGGAGTGTTCGGCGTCTCGAGTTAGGCCTTATATGCATCAGCTCCGAATCATGTCTTTGGTCAAATGTTGGGTTTGCCCGGCTCCTGTGTTTTGCTGCCTTACGTTCCGCTCTATCGGCTAACGCGGCACCAAGAGAACTACTGCGATTGTGCCCCGGTTCGTCCAGGCGAGCACCTTAGTAGAGAAAGCCGAAAACTGATTGTCATGATATAGCCTGAGACTGGTCAACCACTCGATGACCCGCCAGAATCTATAGGATTCCTCCGCATTGACGAAGGGCCGTTTCCCGTTCAGGCACATAAGCGCCCCGAATTTGGGTGAGCGTGGTGCCCCTAGGGGCTATATAGTAGCCCCACTGTCAAACTCCTATGGCTAAGTGAAAGTGATAAAGCATTATGGTCCGGTTGCCTAGTTTGCTACGCTACCACCTCCTTTATAGGACCAAGACGTCGGATCAAGTGTGAAAATGCGCCTTTTGCAAAGACCCCCGCATTATATGCGTGGGGGCTGAAGCCGAAGACTGACATCTTTCAGGTTATATACACATATACATTAACGGGCGCACAGGAGGTACTTTAATTCTTGAAGGCACAAGTATAAAAAGCTTTTATATTTCATTGAAACATTGTTTCACAATAATACATATTTTCGAACATAACATCCTTCGAGCACTGCATCTCTATTAAACGAGCGCCCTGCAGAACTTCCTGAAAATATTGCTCGATAGGTACTCGGCTTCCGTCCAAATCTGGGGATGCAACATTGGTGGCCTTCATCTCTGCCTAGTATGTATTGACACGGGCAAGAGCCATCCGCGCACCCTCTATGCATGCCGACCTCCTCATTGCATTGATATGTGGCACCGCACCAAGGAACTGCTACACCAAGCCAAAATAACTCTTCGGCTTGGGCCTTTTCAGCCACAATAGACACGACATCCTTCATGGCAAGTCCGGATAACCTATTCAGCTCCGTCCATTCGGCCAAGTGATCGGTTAATGGAAGAGGGCGCTCTGGATTATGGAACGACCAAAAAACCTTTCCCATTTCATGATCCTTTTGATCTCGGAAGTGTTCGGCCGCGTCCGCGGCACTTGCCGCCAAGTCCAGATAAGCATCCTCCAAACTCCACAGCCGGTCCAACTGAGCATATTTAGGATCCGTGAACTACCTCCGCAGCAGGAAGGGCTTTCCAGCCGCGATATCTCCGGCCTGACGCAGCTCCTCCTTCATAGCTCTCATCGCAGAGCGAGCATCCTTGTCCTCGGTAGTGGCCTTCTTCAGGTCCTCTTGTACCGCTCGATCTTCTTTTTCAAGAAGCTCGCAGCGGTCGGCAGCATTCTTCAACTCCACAGCCATCTCAGCCATTTCCTTCTTGCTTTGGCAGTGAGCAGCCTGTTCGGCTTTTAGCTCTTCGGCCGCCTTTAAGGCAGCCGCGTCACTCTTTCTGGCCTGCTCCTTGGCTCGGGCAAGCTCCGCCCGCAGGTTCTCCATAGCAGCGGCACCATCTGCGTCAAGCATACTTGTTGTAAGGCACGGGCATCAAGCTCCCTTACCAGGTGTCCGCGGGGAAATTGCATACCTTGTGACTCATCAAGTCGCCTATTGACAAGCACGATGTCGACATCCGCCACGTCAAGTTGCCGCAAATTCATCAGTCCGGCTAGCCACCGGACCCTTCACCACCTGCATAGAAAGGGCGACACATTATACCTAGGATTATGATGCTCGGCGCGCTGTCATTTTTGACAACACACCGAGCCTCAGGGGCTACTATCTACACAGGGTGCATTTTATATGCGGAACTGTCAGAAGGTACATCATTTTGCGTACCTCAAAACCTGTCAGTAAACTTCTGACAGCTTCGTGCAATCCGCTCTCAGTGGATGAAATCCTTTCAATCACCGTACCCATTAACGCACGGTGATCTTCTGAGATAGATGCTCGCCCGAGCCGATCCTTCAGCTCCTCCGACCGTACACCAGGTGGTGCTGGACTCGTCCGATGGCCTTTTTCGAAGGCCGGACGCGGTGGGCTTGAGGGGAAATATGACTGCCTTTCGGCCCCGCCGGACTCGGAGAAACCCTTCGCGACGACACCTCAGGGTCGCCTGCCTCGCACGACGGTATGGCAGGGGGAGGCGTTTCGCTCTCTATCATCTCCGGACGAAGATCCCCCGAAGATGAGCTCTGAGAAGGGCTGAGATCCGAACTACAAGGTAAAACTCCGGATATCTTCATCAGAAATAGGGCAGGGATATCCTTTATTTTAATAAAAACTCCTCTTTTTACTTACGGCTCATTGGAGGGTTGATCCCCTTGGGGGCATAGTGCGGTCGAGGCATCTCTCGGCGCAGGACCCTCTGACGAAGATTTCTTCCCCCGCTTTGAGACCATGGTCTCCGGGTCATCAGAGGCGGTCCTCTTCTTCCCTTGGATGGAGGGATTCTCGATCCCTCCTTTCCTGGCAGCCTCCTTCGCGGAGGCGGTAGCTTCCTTGTTCCCCCCTTCACCTTCTTACGAAGGCGCAACCTCCAACATCCTGGTTAACACGGGATCCGGCATGGTCTCAGGGAGGGGGACCGGACACCTGATTAACTTTGCTTTCTCTATCCACTCCTGTTCAAGGGATAGCTCTTTTAAAGGGCAAGTTTGTGATAAATATGGGATAGCATGTCCAGATGCAGGGCTACTTACTTGAGTATCCGAGCGATTGCAGCTCAGACCTGCGTCCTCGGTCAAGTCCGGACACATCTCTTGTGATCCGAAGAAAAGCTTGTACATCTCCACGGGCGTCACGCCCATAAAATGTTGGAGAGCTCGTGCTCCCTCCGGGTTAAATTCCCACAGGCGGAGGGGGCGACGTCTGTAGGGCAGGATGCGACGAATCAGCACGACCTGTGCTACCATGACAAGAGTGTTCTCTCTCTCTAGGAGGTCTTGAATGCGGCCCTGCAACAAGGGCACGTCCTTGGACGGCCCCTAGTCAAGTCCTTTATTGACCCATGACGCCAGCCGTGGTGGAGGGCTCGAGCGAAAGGCAGGTGGCGCCACCCATTTGGTGCCCCTGGGAGCTGTGATATAAAACCACTCTTGTTGCCATAAGCTACGCTCCTCTTGAAAAGAGCCCTTGGGCCACAGAGCATCAGCATTCTTGCTTATAATAGCCCCTCCGCACTCTGCCTGTTGCCCCTTGATCATCTTCGGCTCCACTTTGAAGGTCTTGAGCCACAATCCGAAGTGAGGGGTAATACTGACGAAGGCTTCACACACGACAATGAACGATGAGATGTGGAGGATGGACTCCGGATCCAAGTCGTGAAATTCCAACCCATAGTAAAACATGAGCCCCCTCATGAAGGGGTCCGTCGGGAAGCTTAGCCCCCGAAGGAAGTGAGACGCGAACACCACACTTTCACCAGGCTTGGGAGTGGGAATAACCTGCCCTTGGGCAGGCAGCCTATGCGAAATTTCGCCAGTTAGATACCTGGCATCTCTTAGCTTTAGCATGTCTTCTTCCGTAACGGAGGAAGGCATCCACCGGCCTTGCAGGTCGGAGCCGGACATCATCGAAGGTCCGAAGCGCTTGTATCTGAAGCTTTGGGTGTTGGAACTCGAGGCGAGGGGTGGATTCGATTGGGATTGAAAGAAAGGAGCGGAGCCTTGGTCTCTTTATAAAGAGGTTGAATACCAAGAGCCTTCCCCGTGACCGTTCGGGGCTCGCCTTTGATAGAGGAGACGTGCCAATGGGAGCGGTTGGGTTACCCACGCCCGTATTGATGAGAATCCCAGAATAAGGGGACACGATCTCTGCTTTGACAAGACGTGCCAAGGAAACCGCCTCGCTAAACGCGCTGAGGTGGAACAGTAAAAACGATTCGAATAAAGGCTTGGCCGTGGTGTGATGTCACGCCACGGAATACGTCAGCAGATTGAATTTGTGTAAATATTATTCTCTCTACGGTGGTATGTGGAACTTATTTTGCAGAGCCGAACACTATCTTTGTGTTCAAAATCTTCTATGAAGTATTCGGATGAGGAACCCGCCTTGCAATGCCGAAGACAATATGCGCGCCAGACTCGTCGTCATTGAAGCCTGGTTCAGGGGCTACTGAGGGAGTCCCGGACTAGGGGGTGTCCCGATAGCCGAACTATCATCTTCGGCCGGACTCCTGTACTATGAAGATACAAGATTGAAGACTTCGTCCCGTGTCCGGATGGGACTTTCCTTGGCGTGGAAGGCAAGCTTGGTGATACGGATACGTAGATCTCCTACCATTGTAACCGACTCTATGTAACCCTAACCCTCTTCGGTGCCTATATAGACCGGAGGGTTTTAGTCCGTAGGACGAACAACAATCATACCATAGGCTAGCTTCTAGGGTTTAGCCTCTCTGATCTCGTGGTAGATCTACTCTTGTACTACCCATATCATCAATATCAATCAAGCAGGAGTAGGGTTTTACCTCCATCGAGAGGGCTCGAACCTGGGTAAAAACATCGTGTCCCTTGTCTCCTGTTACCATCCGCCTAGACGCACAGTCCGGGACCCCCTACCCGAGATTCGCCAGTTTTGACACCGACAATGACCCTCTCGAAAAACTTGTCATTGGGGGCGCTTGAAGACGTCATGGTGCTCTAGATTTTCAGAAAAATAGATCGAAACAAAGACAATGGATATTTGCGTGATACGCTGGTCAAAACATTCGGGAGGTTATATAATGAATTTTTACCGACAAAAGAAGTATCGTGCAAGAAAACGGAGTTCGGAGAGCACACGAGGTGCCCACGAGGCAGTGGGGCGTGCCCTCCACCCCTGTGGATGCCCCGTGTCCTTCCCGGACTACTTCTTATTTTTCCTATTTTCTTAAATATTCCAAAATGGAGAAAAATTGCTATTAGAACTGTTTTGGAGTCAGTTTACTTACCGTACCACATACATATTCCTTTTCGGAGTCTGAAACGTTCTGGAAAGTGTCCCTTATGTATTCCTCCGGGGTTACGGTTTCAATAACATTAGTTTCAACATTTATGGGGTTACCTGAGATGTAATGTTTGATTCTTTGATCATTCACCACCTTCGGATTTGTGCCTTCGAAGTTGTTGATTTTTATGGCACCGGAACAATAGACCTCCTGATAACGTAAGGGCCTTCCCATTTAGAGAGAAGTATTCCTGCAAAAAAATCTTAAACGAGAGTTGAATAGCAACACATAATCACCTATGTTAAACTCACACTTTTGTATCCTTTTGTCATGCCATCTTTTAACTTTTTCTTTAAACAGCTTGGCATTTTCGTAGGCTTGGATTCTCCATTCATCAAGTGAGCTAATGTCAAATAACCTCTTCTCACCGGCAAGTTTGAAATCATAATTGAGCTCTTTAATAGCCCAATATGCCTTATGTTCTAGTTCGAGAGGTAAGTGACATGCTTTTCCATAAACCATTTTATACAGAGATATCCCATAGGATTCTTATATGCAGTTCTGTAAGCCCATAATGCATCATCAAGTTTCTTGGAGCAATTGTTTCTAGATATATTAACAGTCTTTTGCAAAATTAATTTGAGCTCTCTGTTACTCAATTCTACTTGACCACTAGACTGTGGGTGATAAGGAGATGCAATTCTATGATTAACATCATACTTAGAAAGCATTTTACAGAAGGCACCATGAATAAAATGTGAACCACCATCAGTCATTAAGTATCTAGGGACTCCAAACCTCGGAAAAATAACTTCTTTAAGCATCTTAATAGAGGTGTTATGATCATCACTACTAGTTGGAATAGCTTCTACCCACTTAGTAACGTAATCAACAGCAACTAAAATATGTGTGTACCCATTAGAGGCAGGAAAAGGTCCCATATAATCAAAGCCCCAAACATCAAATGGTTCAACAACAAGAGAATAATTCATAGACATTTCTTGACGTCTACTAATATTACCAATTCTTTGACATTCATCACAAGACAAGACAAACTTACGAGCATCTTTGAAAAGAGTAGGCCAATAAAAAAATGGATTGCAATACCTTATGTGCAGTTCTATCTCCAGCGTGGTGTCCTCCATACGCCTCGGAGTGACACTTGCGTAGGATCTGTTCATGTTCATGCTCAGGTACACAACGTCTAATAACGCCATCTACTCCTTCTTTATAAAGATGTGGGTCATCCCAAAAGTAATGTCGTAAATCATAAAAGAACTTTTTCTTTTGCTGGCATGTGAAACTAGGTGGTATAAATTTAGCAACAATGTAATTAGCGTAATCAGCATACCATGGAGCAGTACGAGAAGTATTTATGACATCTAATTGTTCATCAGGAAAGCTATCATCAATAGGTAGTGGGTTATCAAGAACATTCTCTAACCTAGACAAGTTGTCTGCAACGGGGTTCTCAGCTCCCTTTCTATAAATAATATGCAAATCAAATTCTTGTAGCAAGAGAACCCATCTAATAAGTCTAGGTTTAGCATCTTTCTTTTCCATAAGATATTTAATAGCAGCATGATCAGTGTGAATAGTTACTTTAGAATCAACAATATAAGGTCAGAACTTATCACAAGCAAATACAACTGCTAAGAATTCTTTTTCGGTAGTAGCATAATTTCTCTCAGCAGTGTCTAGAGTTTTACTAGCCTATTGAATAACATTTAGTTTCTTATCAACTCTTTGTCCCAGAACAACACCTACATCATAATCACTAGCATCACACATAATTTCAAAGGGCAAATTCCAATCATGTGGCTGAACAATAGGTGTAGAAATCAAAGCTTTCTTAAGTACTTCAAATGCTTCCACACAATCATCATCGAAGACAAAAGGAATATCTTTTTGTAATAGATTAGTCAGAGGCCTAGAAAATTTAGAGAAGTCCTTAATGAACCTCCTATAAAAAACAACATGACCAAGGAAACTTCTTATACCTTTAATGTCCTTGGGACACGGCATCTTTTCAATAGCATCAACTTTAGCTTTATCAACTTCAATACCTCTTTCAGAAATTTTATGCCCCAAGATAATGCCTTCATTAACCATAAAGTGGCACTTTTCCCAATTCAAGACGAGACTAGTATCTTCGCATCTCTGCAAAACTCGTTCAAGGTTGCTCAAGCAATCATCAAAAGAGGATCCATAAATGGAGAAATCATCCATGAATACCTCACAAATCTTTTCACAAAAGTCAGAGAATATAGCCATCATGCATCTTTGAAAGGTAGCAGGTGCATTACATAAACCGAAAGGCATACATGTATAAGCAAAAGTACCGAAAGGGCAAGTAAAAGTAGTCTTTTCTTGATCCTCCATTGACACAGGTATTTGAGAGAAACCAGAGTAACCATCTAGAAAGCAAAAATGTGTATGTTTGGATAGTATTTCTAGCATTTGATCAATAAAAGGTAAAGGGTAATGATCTTTTTTAGTAGCTTTATTTAACTTACGGAAATCAATTACCATCCTATAACTTGTAATAATTCTTTGCAGGATCAATTCATCTTTATCATTAGGAATGATAGTAATACCTCCCTTCTTAGGGACACAATGGACAGGACTTACCCACTGACTATCAGCAACGGGATAATTTATACCTTCCTCGAGGAGCTTTAGTATTTCCTTTCTTACCACTTCTTTCATCTTAGGATTTAACCGTCGTTGGTGATCAATAACTGGTTTGGCGTCTTCCTCCAATTTTATTTTGTGTTGGCATAGAGTGGGACTAATGCCCTTAAGATCATCAAGAGTATATCCAATAGCAACACGGTGCTTCTTCAGAGTTTTCAGTAATCTTTCCTCTTCCTGCTCTGAAAGGTTAGCACTAATAATAACAGGATATATCTTTTTTTTCATCAAGATAGGCATATTTAAGGGTATCAGGTAATGGTTTAAGCTCAAACACGGGATCACCCTTGGGTGGTGGAGGATCCCCTAGGATTTCAACAGGCAAGTTGTGTTTCAAAATAGGTCCCTTTTAAAGAATACTTCATCTATTTCCCTTCTATCATTCATAAACATATCATTTTGATGGTCTAACAAATATTGTTCTAAAGGATCAGTAGGAGGCACGGCAATAGAAGCAAGACCAATAATTTCATCCTTACTAGGCAATTCTTTATCACGGGGTTGTCTATGAAATTTAGCAAAATTAAACTCATGAGACATATCCCCCAAACCAATAGGAACAACATCCTTCTTGCAATCTATCTTAGCATTAACAGTGTTCAAGAAGGGTCTACCAAATATAATGGGACAAAAGTCATCTTGTGGGGAACCAAGAATAAGAAATCAGCAGGATATTTAACTTTCCCACACAAGACTTCAACATCTCTAACAATCCCAATTGATGAAATAGTATCTCTATTGGCAAGCTTAATTGTAACATCAATTTCTTCTACCTCAGCAGGTGCAATATCATGCATAATTTTTTCATATAAGGAATAAGGTATTGCACTGGCACTAGCACCTATATCACACAAGCCATGATAAAAATGATCTCCTACTCTAACAGAAATAACAGGCATGCCTACAACAGGTCTATGTTTCTTAGCATCGGGTCTAGCAATTCTAGCAGCTTCATCACAGAAATAAATAACATGCCCATCAATATTATCAGCCAAGAGATCTTTAACCATAGCAATACTTGGTTCAACTTTAATTTGCTCAGGAGGTGTATATGTTCTGTATTACTCTTACGAACCATAGTTGAAGCTTTAGCATGATCCTTTATTCTAACAGGGAAAGGTGGTTTCTCAGCATAAGTAGTAGGAACAATAGGATCATTATAAGTGATAGTCTTTTCTTCAACTGTAATAGGTGCAACTACTTTTACTTCAGTAGAAGGATTATATGTAAACCAGTTCTCCTTAGGGAGATCAACATGAGTAGCAAATGATTCATAGAAGGAAGCTATTATCTCAGAGTCAAGTCTGTATTTAGTGCTAAATCCACGAAAAGCATCCGTATCCATAAAAGATTTAACACAATCAAACTTAGGTGCCATACCTGACTCCTTACCACTATCGGAATCCCAATCTTAAGAGTTGCGTTTAATTCTTTCCAATAAATCCCACTTGAATTCAATAGTCTTCATCATATAACAACCAGCACAAGAAGTATCAAGCATGGAGCGATTGTTGAGAGAAAGCCGAGCATAAAAATTTTGAATAATCATTTCTCTTGAGAGCTCATGATTGGGGCATGAATATAACATTGACTTAAGCCTCCCCCAAGGTTGAGCGATGCTTTCTCCTTCGCGAGGCCAAAAATTATATATATAATTACGATCACGATGAACAAGATGCATAGGATAGAACTTCTGGTGAAATTCCAATTTCAGTCGTTTATAGTCCCATGATCCCATATCATCACATAGCCTATACCATGTCAATGCATCTCCCTTAAAAGATAAAGGGAAGACCTTCTTCTTAATAACATCATCGGGTATACCTACAAGCTTAAATAATCCACAAACTTCATCCACATAGATTAGGTATAAATTAGGATGCAATGTTCCATCTCCTGCAAAGGGATTAGCTAGCAGTTTCTCTACCATACCTGAAGGAATTTCAAAGTAAACATTTTTAGTAGGTTCAGTAGGTTGAGGAGCAACTCTTTGCTCTACTAGTCGGGGTGAAGATACCCCGAACAAGCCCCTCAAAGGATTATTTTCCATAGTAACAAGTGACAGTAAATTTGAGCACACTATATAAATGTTTCCTTACCAAGTTCCACTTACCAAAGGCGCTTCACTCCCCGGCAACGGCGCCAGAAAAGAGTCTTGCTGACCCACAAGTGTAGGGGATCTATCATAGTTCTTTCTATAAGTAAGAGTGTCGAACCCAACGAGGAGCAGAAGGAAATGATAAGCGGTTTTCAGTAAGGTATTCTCTGCAAGCACTGAAATTATCAGTAACAGATAGTTTTGTGATAAGGTAATTTGTAGCGGGTAACAAGCAATGAAAGTAAATAAGGTGCAGCAAGGTGGCCCAATCCTTTTTATACCAAAGGACAAGCCTGGACAAGTTCTTATCATGAGAAAAGCGCTCCCGAGGACACATGGGAATTATCGTCAAGCTAGTTTTCATCACGCTCATATGATTCGCGTTCGTTACTTTGTTAATTTGATATGTGGGTGGACCGGTGCTTGGGTACTACCCTTTCTTCGACAAGAATCCCACTTATGATTAACCCCTATTGCAAGCATCCGCAACTACAAAAGAAGTATTAAGGTAAACCTAACCATAGCATGAAACAAGTGGATCCAAATCAGCCCCTTACGAAGCAACGCATAAACTAGAGTTTAAGCTTCTGTCACTCTAGCAACCCATCATCTACTTATTACTTCCCAATGCGTTCCTCTAGGCCCAAATAATGGTGAAGTGTCATGTAGCACATAACACCACTAGAGGAGGGACAACATACATCTCATCAAAATATCGAACGAATACCAAATTCACATGACTACTAATAGCAAGACTTCTCCCATGTCCTCAGGAACAAACATAACTACTCACAAAGCATATTCATGTTCATAATCAGAGGGGTATTAATATTCATTAAGGATTTGAACATATGATCTTCCACCAAATAAACCAACTAGCATCAACTACAAGGAGTAATCAACACTACTAGCAACCCACATGTACCAATCTGAGGTTTTGGTACAAAGATTGGATACAAGAGATGAACTAGGGTTTGAGAGGAGATGGTCCTGGTGAAGATGTTGATGGAGATTGACCCCCTCCCGATGAGAGGATCGTTGGTGATGACGATGGTGATGATTTCCCCCTCCCGGAGGGAAGTTTCCCCGGCAGAACGGCTCTGCCGGAGCCCTAGATTGGTTTCGCCAAGGTTCCGCCTCGTGGCGGTGGAGTTTCGTCCCGTAAGCTTGCTTATTATTTTTTCCAGGGTAAAAGACTTCATATAGCAGAAGATGGGCACCGGAGGGCTGCCAGGTGGCCCACGAGGCAGGGGGGCACGCCCAGGGGGTAGGGCGCGCCCCCCACCCTCGTGGGTGGTGGGTGGCTCCCTTAGGTATTTCTTCTGCTGGATATTTTTTATTAATTCCCAAAATGACTTCCGTGGAGTTTCAGGACTTTTGGACCTGTGCAGAATAGGTCTCTAATATTTGCTCTTTTTCCAGCCTAGAATCCCGGCTGCCGGCATTCTCCCTCTTCATGTAAACCTTGTAAAATAAGAGAGAATAGCCATAATTATTGTGACATAACGTGAAATAACAGCCCATAATGCAATAAATATCGATATAAAAGCATGATGCAAAATGGACGTATCAAAGCTCAACAAAAGAACTAAGTGGGTGCGCATCCAACTTGCTTGCTCACGAAGACCTAGGGCATTTTGAGGAAGCCCCATTGGAATATACAAGCCAAGTTCTATAATGAAAAATTCCCACTAGTATATGAAAGTGACAACATAAGAGACTCTCTATCATGAAGATCATGGTGCTACTTTGAAGCACAAGTGTGGAAAAGGATAGTAACATTGTCCCCCCTTTTTTTCTCTTTTTTGGGCCTTTCCTTTTTTTGGTTTTTCTTTTTTTTTGGGCCTTTTTTTATTTGGCCTTTCTTTTTTATATAGGGGACAATGCTCTAATAATGATGATCATCACACTTCTATTTATTTACAACTCATGAATTACAACTCGATACTAGAACAAGATATGACTCTATATGAATGCCTCCGGCAGTGTACCGGGATGGGCAATGAATCAAGAGTGACATGTATGAAAAATTATGCATGGTGGCTTTGCCACAAATACGATGTCAACTACATGATCATGCAAGGCAATATGACAATGATGATGCATGTCATGATAAACGGAACGGTGGAAAGTTGCATGGCAATATATATCAGAATGGCTATGGAAATGCCATAATAGGTAGGTATGGTGGCTGTTTTGAGGAAGATATAAGGAGGTTTCTGTGTGATAGAGCGTATCGTATCACGGGGTTTGGATGCACCGGCGAAGTTTCCACCAACTCTCAAGGTGAGAAAGGGCAATGCACGGTACCGAAGAGGCTAGCAATGATGGAAGGGTAAGAGTGCGTATAATCCATGGACTTACATTAGTCATAAAGAACTCATATACTTATTGCAAAAGTTTTATTAGCCCTCGAAGCAAAGTACTACTATGCATGCTCCTAGGGGGGAGGTTGGTAGGGGTTAACCATCACGCGCCCCCGACCTCCACACATAAGGAAGGCAATCAAAAGAGCACCCCATGCAACAAATTTGTTACACAACTTTTACCATACGTGCATGCTACTAGACTTGCCAACTTCAACACAAGTATTTCTCAATTTCATAATTACCCAACTATCATGACTCTAATATTACCACCTTTATATCTCAAAACAATTATCAAGCATCAAATTGATCATAGCATCCAATTCACTTTCTATGATAGTTTTTATTATACCCAACTTGAATGCCCATCATTCTAGGACCAATTTTATAATCATAGCTAATGCCATGCTGTTCTAAAATACTCTCAAAATAATCTAAGTGAAGCATGAGAGATTAATAATTTCTACAAAATAAAACCACCGCCGTGCTCTAAAAGATATAAGTGAAGCACATAGAGCAAAACTGTCTAGCTCAAAAGATATAAGCGAAGCACATAGAGTATTCAAATAAATTCCAAATCATGTGTGTCTCTCCCAAAAGGTGTTTACAGCAAGAATGATTGTGGTAAAATAAAAATCAAAGAATCATATCATACAAGATGCTCCGAGCAAAACACATGTCATGTGGTGAATAAAAATATAGCTCCAAGTAAAGTTACCGATGAACAAAGACGAAAGAGGGGATGCCATCCGGGGCATCCCCAAGCTTAGGCTCTTGGTTTTCCTTGAATATTACCTTGGGATGACTTCATCATCCCCAAGCTTAGGCTCTTTCCACTCCTTATTCCATAGTCCATCGAATCTTTACCCAAAACTTGAAGACTTCACAACACAAAACTCAACAGAAAACTCGTAAGCTTCACTAGTATAAGAAAATAAAACCACCACTTAGGTACTGTTGTGAACTTATTCTAAATTCATATTTGTGTAATATATACTGTATTACAACTTCTCTATGGTTCATACCATCCGATACTACTCATAGATTCATCAAAATAAGCAAACAACACATAGAAAACAGAATTTGTCAAAAACAGAATAGTCTATCATTCGAATACTTCTGTAAGTCCAAAAATTCTAAAGTAAATTGGTGAACCTGAGGAATATGTCTATTAATCATCTTCAAAAAGAATCAACCTAAAATCACTCTCCAGTAAAAAATGGCAGCTAATCTCGTGAGCACTAAAGTTTCTGTTTATTACAGCAAGATCACAAAGACTTCACCCAAGTCTTCCCAACGGTTCTACTTGGCACAAACACTAACGAAAACATAAAAACACATATAAATACAGGCTAGATGAATTATTTATTACTAAACAGAATCAAATAGCAAGGAACAAAAATAAAATTGGGTTGCCTCCCAACAAGCGCTATCGTTTAACGCCCCTAGCTAGGCATGATGATTTTAATGATGCTCACATAAAAGATAAGAATTGAAACATAACAGGAGCATCATGAAGCATATGACTAGCACATTTAAGCCTAACCCACTTCCTGTGCATAGGGATTTTGTGAGCAAACAACTTATGGGAACAAGAATCAACTTGCATAGGAAGGCAAAACAAGCATAACTTCAAAAATTTCAACACATAGAGAGGAAACTTGATATCATTGCAACTCCTACAAGCATATATTCCTCCCTCATAATAATTTTCAGTAGCATAATGAATGAATTCAACAATATAACTATCACATAAGTCATTCTTTTCATGATGCACAAGCATAGAATTTTTATTACTCTCCACATAAGCAAATTTCTTCTCATGAATAGTAGTGGGAGCAAACTCGACAAAATAACTATCATGTGAGGCATAATCCAATTGAAAATTAAAATCGTGATGACAAGTTTCATGGTTATCATTAATCTTTGTAGCATACGTGTCATCACAATAATCATCATAAATAGGAGGCATGCTCTCATCATAATAAATTTGCTCAACAAAACTTGTGGCACTAAACATATCATCTTCATCAAACATAGCATCTCCAAGCTTGTGGCTTTGCATATCAGTAGCATCATGGGTATTCAAAGAATTCATACTAATAACATTGCAATCATGCTCATCATTCAAAGATTTAGTGCCAAACATTTTAATGCATTCTTCCTCTAGCAATTGAGCACAATTATCGGAATCCTTATTTTCACGGAAGACATTAAAAAGATGAAGCATATGAGGCACCCTCAATTCCATTTTTTTAGTTTTCTTTTATAGACTAAACTAGTGATAAAACAAGAAACTAAAAGATTCGATTGCAAGATCTAAAGATATACCTTCAAGCACTCACCTCCCCGGCAACGGCGCGAGAAAAGAGCTTGATGTCTACTACACAACCTTCTTCTTGTAGACGTTGTTGGGCCTCCAAGTGCAGAGGTTTGTAGGACAGTAGCAAATTTCCCTCAAGTGGATAACCTAAGGTTTATAAATCCGTGGGAGGCGTAGGATGAAGATGGTCTCTCTCAAACAACCCTGCAACCAAATAACAAAGAGTCTCTTGTGTCCCCAACACACCCAATACAATGGTAAATTGTATAGGTGCACTAGTTCGGTGAAGAGATGGTGATACAAGTGCAATATGGATGGTAGATATAGGTTTTTGTAATCTGAAAATATAAAAACAGCAAGGTAACTAATGATAAAAGTGAGCATAAATGGTATTGCAATGGTAGGAAACAAGGCCTAGGGTTCATACTTTCACTAGTGCAAGTTCTCTCAACAATAATAACATAACTGGATCATATAACTATCCCTCAACATGCAACAAAGAGTCACTCCAAAGTCACTAATAGCGGAGAACAAACGAAGAGATTATTGTAGGGTACGAAACCACCTCAAAGTTATCCTTTCTGATCGATCTATTAAAGAGTCCGTAGTAAAATAACATGAAGCTATTCTTTCCATTCGATCTATCATAGAGTTCGTACTAGAATAACACCTTAAGACACAAATCAACCAAAACCCTAATGTCACCTAGATACTCCAATGTCACCTCAAGTATCCGTGGGCATGATTATACAATATGCATCACACAATCTCAGATTCATCTATTCAACCAACACAAAGAACTTCAAAGAGTTCCCCAAAGTTTCTACTGAAGAGTCAAGACAAAAATGTGTGCCAACCCCTATGCATAAGTTCACTAGGTCACTGAACCCGCAAGTTGATCACCAAAACATACATCAAGTAGATCACGTGAATATCCCATTGTCACCACAGATAAGCACAGGCAAGACATACATCAAGTGTTCTCAAATCCTTAAAGACTCAATCCGATAAGAGAACTTCAAAGGGAAAACTCAATCCATTACAAGAAGATAGAGGGGGAGAAACATCATAAGATCCAACTATAATAGCAAAGCTCGCGATACATCAAGATCGTGCCAAATCAAGAACACGAGAGAGAGAGAGAGAGATCAAACACATAGCTACTGGTACATACCCTCAGCCCCGAGGGTGAACTACTCCTTCCTCGTCATGGAGAGCGCCGGGATGATGAAGATGGCCACCGGTGATGAATCCCCCCTCCGGCAGGGTGCCGAAACAGGGTCTCGATTGGTTTTTGGTGGCTACAGAGGCTTGCGGCGGCGAAACTCCTGATATATTGTGCTCCTGGATGTTTTCGGGGTATATGGATATATATATATAGGTGAAAGAAGTCGGTCAGGGGAGCCACGAGGGTGGGGTGCGCGCCCAGGGGGGTAGGGCGCGCCTCCCTGCCTCGTGTCCACCACGAAGCTGCCCTGACGTCTACTCCAAGTCTCCTGGATTGCTTCTGTTCCAAAAATAACTCTCCCGAAGGTTTCATTCCGTTTGGACTCCGTTTGATATTCCTTTTCTTTGAAACACTGAAATAGGCAAGAAAATAGCAATTTGGGCTGGGCCTCCGGTTAGTAGGTTAGTCCCAAAAATGATATAAAAGTGTAGAGTAAAAGCCCATAAACATCCAAAACGGGTAATATAATAGCATGGAACAATAAAAAATTATAGATACGTTGGAGACGTATCAGAAACTACACGACACAACAAGATTTCAGATGGGTACCACGGGTCTACATGTACAACAACACTATTGGCCCTGTTATGATGCTAGTAATGTGCATGATATGAGAACTCAACTCTATACACAATTGAAATTCAAATCAACAGAGCTATTTATAACAGGAAACCTATTAAAGAAACATGTGTAAACATACCTGTTGTCTCATTGGAGTTTCCATTGGATCGTTCAATTTAAAAATAAGTTTGTATGAGTAAATACAGTGATACAAGAGCAAAGCAGTATGCACGATAGCAATGGAATCTTAAATGAGAACAGTTGTTCTTCATGTTTAAGCACTTGTTCTACATGAACAGATTACAGTAAGACGCAAGCATATAGTACTTAAAATAAAATGAGCTCATAGACCTTACCACATTCTTGGTTCGGGACCAGTAAAGAACAAGGCATTCCCAGTCATCGTCTAGTTAATGTGTCTCAGGAGAACGTAAGGGAATTTCATGAGTTTCTTTGCCAGTGAAGTACGTTTTCTTCAGGTAATTCCGATACTGCCACCAAGCATTCTTGAAGATAGCAGAGGTATTAGCACAGGTTACCTCATCCTGAGTTTACAAATCGGTCCTTCTCTATAGAGAAAAATGGGAAAATTGTTGTATTATAACCATCATGGAGGTAGAATGTATGGGACAAAGCAAAGTAATTGCCATGAATAACATTACTTACACATAACTCCTGGACAAACACCTGCAACTGGCATTTTCCTTCATCTTCGGCATAATATTTCCATGATGGGAAGATACGCACATAGGATTTAACAACATCAAATGCGATAGATGTTAAACTATGAATGGTTGGTTGTGCTTCCTCCACAGGAATAGGTGTACTAACTGGTGGAGTTGGGGTTCGCCGTGGTAGTACTGGCGCTTTGGGCACGGGAGCTTCCTTACTAACTGCTCTTGTTTTGGAGCTCTGTGGTGGAGATGGTGTTGTGTCAATAGGAACTGGGTTACTATCTGCTGGGGCTGGGGTTAGATTGGGTGAAGCTGGTTCTCTGCCATCACAGTAGGGGTAAAATCTGCGAGAGTCTGGGCTATGTGTGGTAGGGATGGTTCTGTGCATGTACAACCGGGGTGCTATCTCCACCAAGAGGTAGCACTGTTTTATTTGAAGACTGTGTTTTTACTCCGTTAGATACTGCCATCACCCGCTCCAATTCAAATGGCTGGTAAACAGGAAACATAGTTGAATGTACAGACATGTATGAGAGACAGATGCAATAGATAGTGTGGAAAAAGAGAGCATTAAAGACATGTATATTGTTTGACTAAAATGGATAGCATGACATAATTTCGCATATATGATGTCTATCTAAACTAGATAGCATAGCATAACATAATTCAAAGATATGATGACTAACTAAACAGGATTGCATGACATAATTCACATACATGTTATCTAAGTAACTAGGATCGCATGATTTAATTCACATATGTGATTTATATGCTAAGCAGAGGGCATTCGCATATATGATGTCTGAACTAAGAACATGGTGTTGAATATTGTCTATATGATGTCTAAACTATGCAATGCAAGACACCATATGCATGATATGAGCAGTAGAACCGTGCCAAGTTAGAGCATACACCTCGGTGGGGGAATAGTACTGGTCATTTGTCTCTGAATCCATCTCTGAGGAGCTATCGAGACCCAGCAAGAGATCTGCTTCAACAGGTAGCACTGTCTGCTTTGAAGGCCTTGTTTTCACTCTAGATTTTTCCATCACCCACTCAAATGGCTAATTCACAGGAAGAGTAGTTTAATGTACAAACATTGTCGACAAATGGAAATTTAATGAAGAAAAGGATGGGCCAGATATCATTCAAATATATGATGCCTGGTTAAACAGGATAACATTGCACATTTCACATATATTATGGCTGGCTAAAAGACATGAGACTGCATAATTCCCATTTATGATATTGAAACTAAAGAGGTGGCATTACAAAACATGTCTAAACTAAGCAGATGACATATATGATGTCGAAAGTAGGCACCACAAGGCAACATATGCATGATATGACTAACATCATCATGCCAAGTTAGAGCAAACACCTTGGGGGTAAACAGGAGTGGCCAGCTGCGTCTGAATCCGCCTTAGAACCGATATCTTCCTCTGGATTACAATCTGGAGAGGGGGGAGGGTTAGCCATTGAACCCACCATTTAATGATGTCTGCATGACATTGTATTTCCGCGCAAAACTCTTCTCTTTTTCTCTACATGTTCAGCATGACTGTGTACAATATCTGATATGCATAAAAATATAGTGAGATTATGTAAGGAGAACATGCAGAAATCTAGAATAATGGTAACAACTAGTGGATGTATCCAAAATAATGGTAGCAGGCTGATGATTGCTTTAATTTAATTAAAAAACATATGATGATTGCTTTACTATTTGTTTCCCACCCAAGATGAACAACATAGGCATACCCTAGGTGAACCAGATATTAGACAGAGATACTATTCATTGTTTCCTCGATATGTGCCCCCACAACTAATTTAGGACACAAGTTTGAACATCAATTTGGACCTGAATTGGAGTCTAAGAGGTGAACAGGACAATAAAGTAGCAGGTAATATTAAGCAATGCATAACATAAGCAGAAAGAAAAGAGTGCGACCTCTCTTGTGGACCCGTGTACTCCTCAGGTTCATCTACTGAGTTGATGATGGTGATGCCGTTGCGGTGGGTGCCGGCGGCAGGGAAGGAGTTCTGATGCGGCGAAAGACGGTCAGGAGTCGTGATGTCTGGTTTGGTGGATGCTTTTGTCGATGGAGCAGCTCAGGTGAGGTGGACGACATGGCGGCAGGAGCAGGACAAACCACCTAAAGTTTTCTTTGACACCTACCTGTAACTGAAGTAATTTTGTAAGGGCTCATTTGGCTTGCATGATTCTAAAAACGCAGGGATAGGAAAAACACCGGAATAGGATAGGAATGCACATGGTAAACAGAGCATTTGTAAACACAGGATTTTTTTCAACTTGGGTGTTTGGTTCACAGGAATTGGAAGAGCAGAGGAATGCAAAGAAACATGGCCAAAATAAAGTGAAACCATATGAAAGCGTGTATAGTTAGAATGTTATTCTGCCACTAATGCACTTGGTCTTGTTTTCATGCATAGGATTTTGAAAAGTAGGTCCAGGTGGATGTTTTTCTCCATTCCTTTCAACAAAATGCATGAATAATCGAATAGTAGAGTGCCATAGGAAAATTTCCTATTGCTATGTTTTTCCGTTGAACCAAAATAGCCCTAATGGATAAATGTAGAGTAATAAGTGATGCAACAAGTGTACAACCTCTTTGTCGTAGCCGTGTTGACCTCCGCATCATTAGGTTGGTCGCTGAAGAAGTTGAGGCAGAGGTGGCTGTCGGAGGTGTGGAGGAAGATCAGAGTAATCTATAGACGGCGTCCAGGGCACTGCTCGGTTGTGATGTATCGTTCTATCGTTGCAGCAGCTCCGGTGAGCCGTAAGACGTCAAGGCTGAAGTAGCACAAGATAGACATCGTTAATCTCAAGTGGGATTCTAATAGCATCTCCAATAGATGATGTAAAATAGATGTAAAACTTACATCACCAAAAACCACCTGAGTACAAAAGATGAGGTAAAAACTGGCTCTGAACTTAACTGTCGAAACTGAAATTTACTGTGGAATCTGAATGTTACAGTCGAAACTGAACGCAATGGTAGCAGAGAGGCACTTGACATGTAGTTTAGGGAGGGCTTGTAGTTCATCTTCAACCTGCACCCCCTTGAGCAACCAGCCACCAACGGCCGAACCGCCGGCCCCAGCACCGCCTAGCCGCCCCAAAAGAAATCCCACCACCGGTCCGCCGCCGCCCCGGCCAGCCCTCTAGCCCCCCCGGTGCGCTGAGCTTTTTCTTCGGCGATCCCCATGACATAGCCCCACCACTGTGCCCCCACCGCCCCACCCTGGTCCCTAAGATAGATAGTGGGGTACCTCTCCGGCGAGCCCCCCTCCCCACTGCGGGTGGTTCTTCCTTAACTCCGCTGAACCCCCCCACCCCCTGAAAATTGACTGACCCAAAACTCGATTCAGTCGACTGAAGTGTAGCTAAATTAGAGCAGAGCAGTAGCACGAGTGAGGGGGAGAGGAGCAGCAGCAGCGCGAGTGAGAGCCAGAGCAGCAGCAGCAGCAGCGTGAATGAGCGAGCGAGAGCCAAAGCAGCAGGAGCAGATCCGGCTTGTATGGATGCCACCGCCGTAGGGGCCTCACACTAGGGAGAGCCGCCATGGAGATGTTGCCCGCGGCGCCGACTTTGAGGTAGCCGCTCCATGGGGGTGTGGGATGGAGCACCGTCAGCGCCGGGAGGTCAAGTTAAGGAGAAGGTGCGATGCGATGAGTGTACAACCTCTTTGGTGGCGCCAAGTAGGCCTCGGCTTCGTCCGAGGGTTCGGTGAGGATGTTGCGGTTTTGGTGGAGTAGGTTAAGGCGGTTGAGGGAGTCCCGGACTAGGGGGTGTCCGGATAGCCGAACTATCATCTTCGGCCGGACTCCTGGACTATGAAGATACAAGATTGAAGACTTTGTCCCGTGTCCGGATGGGACTTTCCTTGGTGTGGAAGGCAAGCTTGGCGATATAGATATGTAGATCTCCTACCATTGTAACCGACTCTGTGTAACCCTAACCCTCTTCGGTGCCTATATAAACCGGAGGGTTTTAGTCCGTAGGACAAACAACAATCATACCATAGGCTAGCTTCTAGGGTTTAGCCTCTCTGATCTCGTGGTAGTTCTACTCTTGTACTACCAATATCATCAATATAAATCAAGCAGGAGTAGGGTTTTACCTCCATCGAGAGGGCCTGAACCTGGGTAGAAACATCGTGTCCCTTGTCTCCTGTTACCATCCGCCTAGACGCACAGTTCGGGACCCCCTACCCGAGATCCGCCGGTTTTGACACTAACATTGGTGCTTTCATTGAGAGTTCCTCTGTGCCGTCGCTATCAGGAAGGATGCCTCATCCCATCTTTAAAGACGACACTGTTGCTAAAGGAGCTTTGGCTATCGGCCAAACTCTCCGGCTAGGCGGTTTCCTTATGACCGCCTGTCCAGCCGCCGCGCCGATGATGACTTCTTGGGTCATCGAAAGCAATCTTCACCTTAGCTCGGAACTCACCGAGCAGTTAGATCCGATGGAGCTCTCTTCCTTAAATGAGCTCTTGGATCTCATCGCCGCCCTCGGAGTCGCTACAGACTACGATCAGATTGGGCCTAAACCCGATCTGAGAGAGATTAACTCTCCCCAGGTTACCCACCACGTTGCTGTGGTAGAGGAACAATACGGCGACCCTTCTTCTATCTTAAGGACTAGCTATGTCCGGATTCCCGATCCCTCCATGTCGGATTCCCGCGGAGGGGAGGATGTTACTCAAGCCCTGAACCTAAAGTCAGGCAGCAGGCTAGATTAATTAGACAACATCCAAGAACCCAAGCTTCCAGGCTCGGAAACTACTTGGCCCCTGAGTTTTAAAGTGGACGGGGTTCTGAATTTAATTCCACCCGCCCACCCAAACATAAGCGATCTATCCCAAATCCGGCAAGAGCCCGCAGAAACAGTACACCATTACTGGGCTAGATTCCTCCTGGTTATGAACAGGATAAAGGACTGCCGCAAGGAGGACGCAATTTCATTCTTCTGCAATAATTGCACGGACAAGGGAATCCTGAGCGCCGTAAGTCATCGTGAAATTACATGCTTCGCGGACTTGGTGTCCATAGTGCGAAAGTACTGTGTGATGGAAAGCGCCTGGAAAACCGAAATCAAATTTTGGGACAATCCGGCCCTGAATACAACCCCAGTCCGAAATAAAAGGGTCCATTACCACCAGGCACCTGGGTTAAACACCCAAAAGCAGAAACCCTCTATAGGGCATGGAACCGTACTGGAAGGATGGCTCAATGGACCCTGCAAAATTCATAGTACAGAGGGTGCCACTCCAACTCATAGCCTTAGAGCATGTTGGATACTACGGCAGGTGGCCAAAACTGGCGAAGAGCTTCTAACTCCAGAACACCAGTCCAAGGACACCAGTATGGTATTAACAGTCTTCGAGATTTTCGCATCAAATAATATGCGGAAACGAACACTCCGCAGCCTTGCCAAAGTCTACCAAGTAGCAATAATAAACCCATGGAGTGACACGGCTATTACCTTTAATGCCAGTGACGAACCTAAATTCCGAACAGCCCGAGCACCAGCCGCATTGGTCCTCAGTCCAATAGTGGACAGCTTTCACCTTACCAAGGTACTCATGGACGGTGGCAACGGACTGAACCTCATTTACAAGGAAACCCTCCGAAAAATGGAAATAGACTGGAGCCGCATTGAGTGAAGCAGCACAACCTTTAGAGGAATAATCCCCAGTCGGGAAGCATGCTATATAGGAAAAATCACATTGTATGTCGTGTTCGGCACGCCGGATAATTACAGGTCCGAGGAGGTCACATTCCAAGTGGCCCCATTCAGCAGTGGATATCACGCTCTATTAGGGCGAGAGGCATTCACAATTTTTCAAGCTATACCCCATTACGGGTACATGAAGCTCAAAATGCCCGGGCCCAACGGAATCATCACTCTCGTTAGTGACCCGGACATAGCACTCCGCGCCGAAAATAAGACAGCCGCACTGGCCCTGGAGGCACTATCCAAAGCCCTAACGCCCGAAGAACTCACTATGCTGCACTCCATGGTGAATCGGGACAATGTGATACTCGATAAGAGATCCAAGTCCACCTCCTTTAAACCAGCGGACGAAATAGTCAAATTCCAAGTCCAACCAACGGACCCTACAAAAATGGCCTCCATTGGGGCACAATTAAATCCTGATGTAGACACCGCACTACGAGAATTCCTACGCGAAAATTGGGACATCTTTGCCTGGCACCCTTCAGACATGCCAGGAATCCCACGCCGGCTGGCCGAGCACAGCCTAAACATCATAAAAGTATTCAAGCCAGTCAAACAGGCTCTTCGGCGTTTCTCGGAACCCAAGAGACAGGCCATGGGAGAGGAGCTAGCCAAATTATTGGAGGCCGGATTCATCGGAGATATAAAACATCCAGACTCGCTAGCAAACCTGGTGATGGTACCAAAGAAGGACAAATCCTGGCGCCTATGCGTCGATTTTATAGACCTCAACAAGGCTTGCCCAAAGGATCCCTTCCCCCTCCCCCGCATCGATCAAATTATCGATGCTACCATAGGACATGATTCATTGTGTTTCCTCGACGCATACTCCGGCTACCACCAAATTAAGATGGTAGAGCCCGACCAGGCCGCAACGGCATTCATCACCCCATACTGCCCATTCTGCTTCAACACAATGCCCTTTGGGCTAAAAAACGCCGGCGCAACATATCAGCGCATGATTCAGACATGTCTGGCAAACCAAGCACGTCGAAACTGTGGAGGCATACGTAGACGATGTGGTCGTCAAAACCAAGCACGTCGAAACTCTAGTAGACGATTTGAGGCTCACGTTCGATAATCTCCGAACATATGACATTAAGCTCAACCCGGAAAAATGTGTTTTCGGTGTACCAGCCGGAAAGCTCTTGGGCTTCATTGTATTCGGTAGAGGAATTGAAGCAAACCCCGCCAAGATCCGAGCTCTGTCACAATTGGATATCCCAAAGGACCTCAAACAAATACAAAAATTGACGGGATGCGTGGCGGCTTTAAGCCGCTTTATCTCCCGTTTAGGAGAAAATGCATTACCCCTTTATCGCCTCCTCCGACGCACAGAACACTTCGAGTGGACGGATGCCGCCACGACCGGATCAAAGAAATAAAAGCCATATTGGCAACAAACCCGGTCCTGGCAGCACCCAACATAGGCGAACCAATGCTATTATATATCGCGGGAACTCATCAAGTGGTGAGCGCGGTGCTCGTTGTCGAATGAGAAACGGACGGACACAAGTTCCCCCTTCAAACACCAGTTTACTATGTGTCCACTGTCCTGACTCCATGCAAGTCACGGTACCCGCATTATCAGAAGATAGCGTACGCGGTGTTCATGGCATCCCAGAAGCTGCGACACTACTTTCAAGAGTGTTCGATAACAGTAGCCTCCGAAGTACCTCTTAATGACATTATAAACAACCGTGACGCGATGGGCCAGATTGCCTAATGGGCCATTGAGCTCCTCCCATTCGACATAACCTATAAGCCACGGCGAGCTATTAAGTCACAAGTATTGGCCGACTTCATCGCCGAATGGACTGAAGCCGAACTCCCTAAAGAGTACGGCGCATATTCCAACTGGATCATGCACTTCGAAGGCTCAAAAATGTTCGCTGGTCTAGGGGCTGGCGTCGTCCTGACGTCCCCAACCGGAGATATGGTTCAATATGTACTCCAGATAATGTATACGGACTCCAAAAACGCAGCCGAATACGAGGCCCTTCTACATGGCCTCCAGATGGCAATCTCCATGGGCATTCAACGCCTAGAGGTGCGCGGGGATTCGAACCTCGTGATATCCCAAATAAATGGAGACTTCGATGCCAAGGATCCGAAGATGGCAGTTTATCGCAACGCCGTCCTAAAAATGTCAGCTCGGTTTGAGGGGCTCGAATTTCACCATATAGCCCGGGATAACAACCAGGCAGCAGACGTATTGGCACGCATTGCCGCAAAGCGCGATGCCGTCCCTCCCAACATCTTCCTAGAGAGGCTGTTCAAGCCATCCGTACTATGGGAGGGGGAATCTGGAAATAATAACCCGGACCCAACCGCACTGCCCGACACCGAACATTCTGACACAATTGGTGGTTCCGCCAACGAAGTAACATCCTCAGCCCACGTAATAATGGCAGTCATTGCCCCGTGGACGGAACCATTCCTAGCCTACCTAACCAGGCAGGAACTTCCCGAGGACCAAAACGAGGCCCGCTGCATAGTGCGGCGATCTAAAGCCTATAAGGTTCACAAGGGAGAGCTTTACAAGAAAAGGCACAACCGAAGTCCTTCAAAGGTGTATCTCCGAAGAGGAAGGGCGGAACCTTCTAGGTGAAATTCATGCCGGACTCGGCGAGCACCATGCCGCAGCCCGGGCCCTTGTAGGCAAGGCCTTCCGTACAGGATTTTATTGGCCGACGGCCCGGGCAGATGCTCAGGACTTAGTCCAACGATGTGTCGGTTGCCAGCTCCTTGCTAATCAAAGCCACATGCCACCCACCGCCCTCAAAACTATACCCATAACTTGGCCCTTGGCGGTCTACGGGCTTGGCATGGTTGGACCCCTTAAAGGAGGAACCCACAAGCAAAGATACCTACTGGTCATGGTGGATAAGTTCACCAAATGGATAGAGGCCAAGCCTGTTAAGACGGCCGAATCCGGACCGGTGATAGACTTCATATCAGGGGTCGTACACCGTTGCGGCGTCCCCCATAGCATCATCACTGACAACGGCACGAAATTTACGGCCGACGAGGTTAAACTCTGGTGCAAAAACATGGGCATCAAACTCGATTATGCTTCAGTCCATCACCCTCAAACTAACGGTC
Source organism: Triticum timopheevii (assembly GCA_963921465.1). NCBI lineage: Eukaryota > Viridiplantae > Streptophyta > Magnoliopsida > Poales > Poaceae > Triticum > Triticum timopheevii. The sequence goes on along the minus strand of OY997274.1, from coordinate 361,134,937 downwards.
AAGTCGAGCGAGCAAATGGCCTAATCATGAGCGGCATCAAACCCCAATTAGTGCGGTCCTTTAAGGAATCTAACACGCACTGGGTAGAGGAGATCGACTCCGTACTCTGGGGGCTGCGGACCACTCCGAATCGCACCACCGGATTTACACCATTCTTTATGGTATACGGAACAGAGGCAGTTCTGCCCTGTGACATAATTCATGATTCACCTCGCGTGCGCATGTACGAAGAAATAGAAGCCGAGCTCGATCGGCAGGATAGTTTGGACGCATTGGAGGAGGAGCATGACGTGGCAAAAGCCCGTTCCGCATTCTATCAACAGCAAGCTCGAAGATATCAAAGCAGAGAAGTACGGGCCAAAACTTACAACATTGGCGAGTTAGTTCTACGCTTGCCGGACAAGAAAAAGGACAAACTCAAGCCCAAATGGGAAGGTCCCTTTATCATCAACCAAGTCCTGACCGGTGGAGCATACCGTTTGCGAGATGCATCGGATAACCGACTCGAGCCGAACCCATGAAACGCAGCCCGTCTCCGAAGATTCTACGCCTAGCGCCGGATTCTGAGTTCGTCTCCTTCCTCCGTCTATATTTTACATATTAGTTGTCTTCTGTTTCTCTCCTTTTCCCCCCTTTCCTATTACAACCTTTGAAAGCTTGTTCGCGCATTGTTCGCACACACTTGACGCACTATCCGCGCTCATTATACCTGGGGGCTTCTTTAACAGAAGCTTATTTATACGGGCTTCATGCCCAACACATGTGTCACACTTCCGCATGTACCTTTTATTCACCATTATATGCATCGATATGACTTAAGTTTTGGCCAAGCTGGGTTGCCTGGCTCCTGTGCTTACCCCTACGTTCCCGATTGTTCGGCTAGGCGGTAAAGGGAGCACCTCTGCGATTGTTACTGCTGGGTCAGCCGGATGTGTACCTCAGACTGGGTGAAGCCGAAAGCTAGCTTTCTTAAGGGAATATTCGATCGGTGAACTAAAAGATGATTTCTTACCTATTTATTTATCTGCCCCCAGATGTTTTTCTGCTTTTTTCGCAGTCCGGACATGCACTTTAGGGCATGCCTCCCAGGGAAAGGAACCCCTAACAGAACTATTCTCCCTGGAAGATGTTTCTTACTAACCATGTAATCTAACATAACTAGTTGGGCACTTGTCTGATAAAGCACTAATGACCCCTACGCCTGGTCTCCACGCATGCCCCGATTCTTATATAACCGCGAGGGTATTCGGACACACTCCAGACTATTGGGTCCCGAGGTTGAAGTGAAAAGGTCCGCTATGACAAACGATCTACAATCCGGCTAGAAGGCATTTTACATGTCATCTTAAATTACATAGTCAACTTGACATGGCATATTCCTCTTCAATGCCATCCAGCAGGCTGTCTAGTTTATAGTCCTGTTGGGAATACTTTGCGGCCAATTCTACTTGGTCGTACACTAAGCTCATAGGGATCTCCTTCCCATCGGGCCCCGCAGGTCCGACCTCGGCCATGTGGTTTGGGTCAGCCTTCATGTACCACGTCTTCACCATGGCCCAGGCCTCCCTGGCGCCTTGATGGTAGGCCGATATCTTCCATAAGCGGAAGCGCTGCCGCGCTCCCTGAAGCCTCTCTGCAAGCTCTCCAAGGCCTTCGGGCAGGGAGACAGATGGCCACAAGGCCTGGGCGACGCCTTTCATCACCTGCCGAACTCGTTCATGCAGTTGCAAGAGCTCGGGAAGAAGGTCACCCGTAGAAATGGGCATCTCCTCTGCAGGACGGCCTGTGAGCATACCTACAGACATAACTCTGTTAGTTGACTTCCTCGCCGAACTCTTTTTCAAAGTTCATTCAAGCACTTACTAAAAATGCCGCGTTGAAGCCGCTGATTCTCCTTAACGGAGTCAGATAGCTGGGCACGAACATCCTTTAGTTCGTCACCCAGCTGGGTGTTAGCATCTTGGAGATTATTTTTCTCCTGCCTCACCCTTTTAAGCACATTCTCGCCGGCCTTTAACCGGCGCATGAGCTGTTGCTTGTCCGGATCTATCCCGGCGCCATCTGCAATATTATTGTCAGACTTATACACATGCTGCACTTCACAAATTACTTATCTTTTGAAGCATATATTACCAGAGGGGGTCTCTTTGGCTTCCCCCGCTGCGGGTAGTGTGGCCTCAAGTTGGGCTTTGCACTCCTCCAGCTCCTGGGACAGTTGGGTATTCTTTTCTGTAAGATCCTGCACAATGAATGATCCTTAAATCAGTTATTCTAACTATTTCAAGTCTCGAGGGCTACTGGCATATACAACTGTCAAATTTTCTCACCCGTATGTCTTTTACATACTGCTCCGTGGCTCTGGCTAGACCATTTTGAGTGGCACGGAGGTGCGCATCTCCCGAATTAAAGGCATCCAGTGCCTCTGGGGAGAAACATGCGTCACAAAGAACTGTCCGGCGGCGTTTGTGATTCATGGCACTCTCCACCTCGGAATTGGTGGCAGATAACCTGTCGGCATCCTCTGTCAGAGGAACATCTGACGCATGCCCCGTGTTCGCCTCCGCTTCTGGACCTGGCTTTGGAGACTGGCGAGCGGAGGATTGATTGGCGACCTCTCCGGATACAGTCCGGCGAGCTCTCTTCTTCCTGAAAATGCACGAGCGTTAGTATGCCTCCCGGGAATAAAGCCAGGGAGTAAGGTGACGCGCCATACCGTTGCGCCGGAGTTTCGATCCGAACCGCACTTCTTTTTAGCCTGCTGGGCCGTGGTGCCCCTTGTTGGCTAGCCGCCGCGGACTCAGCCTTCCGCCTCAAGGGCGCCGCTTGCGAAACACCATTGGTATACGGTGATCAAAAACATGCACGAATGGGTCATTTTCAAAGTATTGGGACTTCAGTCTCGTTACCTGCGAAGCAGGAAGTATTCCGGGGTAATCGGCCATAATGGCGACCAAGGCATTATCGATGCTCATTTGGTGAAATACCCCGTCGATCAGCTCCACTGATATGTCTGGATCCTCTTGGGAAGCCAGATCGAGTTACCGTTCCAGATCCTCGGGTTGTGGAGGCGGGCTGTTTATATTCTTTACGGCCCGGCGCAATTCCTGCGCTGAAATCACAAAATGAGATACTTGACTATGGGAGTATGGATTGGATAGGCAAAAATAAATGTCCGCTTACCCAACTTGGAGGATTGTTCATAGAAAATCCGCCCTATGGATTGACATGGAGAAATTCCTCCTCTTCTCCCTTGTACAATGCGGACAAGATCTTCATCAGATCGGCAACCGATCCCGGCCCCTTGCGGCCGCAGCGGGTGGCATCGTCCTCCCCATTGAAATCCCACATGGGGTGGCCTCTATACTGGAGCGGCTGCACACCCCGCATAATGCATGTGGCCATGACCCCAATCATGGTCAGTCCGGAATGGGCTAACAGTCTAATTCAGCTCATCAGGTAAAGGACGTCCATGTCATTTTCCTTCTGAGGGCTCCATGGACGCCAGCTTAGGCGTTTCTTCAAAGGAGCGTTACTGAACTCAGGGAGGCCGACCCGAACTGGGTCCGGCAGGGGGACATCTTCTATACAAAACCATTCCGAAGGCCAGTCTTCGGACGCCTTCTTCGAAGTTCCGGATAGATAGCCGGTCCCGGCGATGCGCCATAGTTCGGCTCCGCCCACTTGATATATCGACCCCTCTTGAGAATGGGGCACAAGGCAGAACAACTTCTTCCACAGTGCAAAATGAGGCTCGATGCCCAAAAATAGCTTGCAAAGGGCCACGAAGCCCGTGATATGCAAAATGGAGGCAGGCATGAGGTTGTGCAACTGGAGGCCATAGAACTCCAGGAGCCCCCGGAGAAACGGATGAATTGGAAATCCAGCCCTCTTATCAAATAAGAGACAAGGCATACCCGCTCTCGTTTGGAGGGGCTGGGGATGCTCTCCGCTTGCTTTCCGCCCATATAGGTGGTGAGTCCGGCTCGAACCGGGACCATGAAGGCTGGGGGAAGAAATCCCTTGGTTTGGAGCGCCACTAGCTCACTGTGCGGGACGGAGCATCTCTCCCAATATCCAGGCAGAGGGTGGGAGGGCGAGAGGAGGAGCCGCGTCGACTGTCCATTATGGAATGGATTTCTATCAGATGCGCTCTGATGAATGCTCGCGAAGGGAGGATGGTGTTATTTGGATCTAGATCCTCGTCTCTTTTATAGGCAGCTTTTTTGCGCAGCTAGGGGGATAAATGTAAAAATACCCTGGCTTTTCACATTCGTTCAACACGTGGAAGATGGCCATGATTGGGCGTGGAAGCCGAGGAGTGCAATATTTACAAGAAGCCGGACGCTATTCAACAGGTGCACAGGATTTGGAGAAGAACCCGCCTTGCAATGCCGAAGACAATCTACGCGCTGGACTCATCGCCATTGAAGCCTGGTTCGGGGGCTACTGAGGGAGTCCCGGACTAGGGGGTGTCCGGATAGCCGAACTATCATCTTCGGCCAGACTCCTGGACTATGAAGATACAAGATTGAAGACTTCGTCCCATGTCCGGATGGGACTTTCCTTGGCGTGGAAGGCAAGCTTGGCGATACGGATATGTAGATCTCCTACCATTGTAACCGACTCTGTGTAACCCTAACCCTCTTCGGTGCCTATATAAACCGGAGGGTTTTAGTCCGTAGGACGAACAACAATCATACCATAGGCTAGCTTCTAGGGTTTAGCCTCTCCGATCTCGTGGTAGATCTACTCTTGTACTACCCATATCATCAATATCAATCAAGCAGGAGTAGGGTTTTACCTCCATCGAGAGGGCCCGAACCTGGGTAAAAACATCGTGTCCCCTGTCTCCTGTTACCATCCGCCTAGACGCACAGTTCAGGACCCCCTACCCGAGATCCACCGGTTTTGACACCGACAGCGGTGTTGTGGGGATGGAGCAGTCGCGATAGACAAGGCGATCGTCGGAGCAGCTCCTTGGAGGTGGAGGACGGGGCGGTTGAACCGGCGGGACGACGACATGGACGATGGATCCTCATCCGGGGAGGTGTACGAGGGACGTCGAGCTGTTGCGGTGTACGACGTCGTCGGGGAAGAGGCTCTGGCTAGGCAGCGGTGAGGTGGTGGACGGAGGAGGGTGTGGTTTCGCGGCTGGAGCAGAGAGGTTATGGCGGCATGGGATTTCGAATGGAAAAAAGGAGGCGGTGGGAGGGGGGAACCATGACTTAGGGAAGCGCTTGTCCAAAATGTAGGGTGTGTTACAAAAGTAGCCCCAGCGATTTGAAGTAGTGGCCCTTTCGGCTTAGGGTTAGAAGGGGGATTTCGCTTGTCGGGATTTGGCAGCTGGAGGGAGTTTTCGCACGCATTGTAATTCCAGGATAGCAAGGCGCGGGTTGTGAAGGCGCTAGTTTTGGGAGCATGATATCTGAATTTTTGGGATATAACAAGGCGCGGGTTGAATTTTAGGGACAAGCCTAACGTGTAATATTGTACTTGTACGTACCAAATCAATTCACACTTCCCTCAACCATAAAAAACGAAAAAAATAAAACTATTCACACCACACAACGAGAGAGTCTTGTCCCGTTTTACTATACAAATGCTATTCAAAGCTACTCCCTCCTTCCATCTATATAGGGCCTAATGCGCTTTTCGAGGCTAACTTTGACCAAATATTAGAGCAATAATATATGACATGCAACTTACACAAAGCACACCGTTAAATTCGTGTGTGAAAGGAGCTTTCAATGATATAATTTTCACATTGTGCATGTCATGTACTATTAATCTTGTCAATAGTCAAAGGCGGTCTTAAAAAACGCATTACGCCCTATATAGATGGAAGGAGGGAGTATGAATCCATGTTATGTCCAATTAAATTTTTTCGCTGGCCGTATAATGCATGTAACCTACTCATACCAACATTTTAGTGCATTCCAAATGTTTATACTACCGCTGCAATTAAAACTGAATTGAGTTCGTTTCTCTATTTCAATAAGAATCTACAATCATGACTGTTGCCAACTTCAACCATCATTCGTGTATTACCTTAACAACGCACCACATGATTACTATAGAGATAGATATGAAATATGTGTACTATATGAACTCGAATTCAATTTTTTGAATACATTTGATGTTGATTCCAAATAATAGTACATTTGATGTGCTAACTATATATTCATAATCTAAACCATGTTTCATACGTACACCGTGTTTATCACACAAAGTATAGTGCCCCGCCCCTACATTATGACAAGTATTTAGCCCTGAGCTGCAAAAGCCACACATTAGCCCAAATTATAATCAATGTTCTATATATTATATGTAGTACTAGCAAGATCCCTGTGCATTCCACGGAACATCAACATGATCAAGGGGAGGCCTTATTTGCAAATATGGAGAGGGGTGTGGGTATCTTTTTTCAAAATTGCCATAGTTTCCTTCCTATCCGTCAGATATAAATCGGACGGCCTATATTGCAGGATGGCAGGCGCACCATCATCAACAACTCTATTTTTTATAAGAGTAGAGATAAAATATATTATATGTAGTATAACATGTTCATAACCACACCATGTGTATCACCATTATATATATTCACACATGCCTCGGTTTAAAACACTATGATAAATTCTTCAAATATCCGAATTCGCTTTTTATAATGAATTATGATCTCTATTCGTCTTTTACACCCACACAATCCTCTAATCTTTGTAGCTAGCGCTAACTTTCTCTCATGCATGCACACGCCCGCATCCCTCTCACCCTCCCTTAGCATTCTCTAGCTACATCACGCAGATTCGTCTTTTCACTTTAGGTCGTTCACCCATGGTGTGTGTAGGCCCCCCAGCTCCTTCTTTACGACACACATCGATTGATATGACTCTCTAGCCAGGTGTGCCTACCACAAACACAAGCTTCCCCTCTTCTCTTATCACTGTCCATGCCTCACTCCCACCACTCTTCTCATTGATCTCGTACTCGCACACTCCATCCCCCTTGATATAGTATGCCTCTCGCACCACCTCCTAGATGCACCCCTCTCTTTATCCTTCTCCCCGTGCCTTATTTGCTTGCAACACATACATGCATGTATATAGATTGATCTCCCAACATATATCTAGGTCGACTTTAACTATTTTCCCCCCACCCATCAATCGACGTACCTCACAAGTTATGTCTCTCCTTTCTCTGACAAAGGACGATTGATCTTCCTATGTAGTTACGTTTGCTTACCACAGTCATATCATCCCCCCTCATCATTTGTGCATGCCTCCTAACCCGTCTCTCACACGCATGTGCACAAACAGGCAGACATCCCCTCTCTTATTGATATTGTAGGCGTGCCCTCCGTTTGTCTAGCAAGCCTCTCCCACCATTTGTTAGAAGCAACTCCACTACCACCCCCTCCAACACTCTAGCTTTGTCTCTCTCCCAACCTTATTCCTCTCCTACACATATGCATGGATGCCGATCGATCGGCCTTAGTACATAAGGTAGGCCTCTCTCGTCCTCCACACATATACCAGCCATTGTACCTCTATAGTTAATTAGTCCTCCCCCCCCCCCCACCACACACTGATAGTCGAGCGCTGTAGGTAGGTATCCATGCCACAGAGACAAACTGCACCTATCCCCTCTCACGTTCCAGTAGGCCAGCCACTCTATATCTTTGACGTGGGCACACACAAATTCGATGGCACTCTTTATCGATCGCGCGCGCACACACACATCATCATCCCTCTCTTCAATTCTATGGATACCTCAAGCCGATGATACCTCCACTCTCTTCTCGTGGATCGCCCCCTCTATATATATGATATATCCAGGACTCTATTTCACACACATTGCATATGTTACATTTTTTGATTCACCCCCTCCCCCAAAAAAAACACACATGAACCCACACACTATATCTCTCTACGTGTGTATCTCTCTCACACAACCCCACGTAGGTGGTGTACGTACACAAGAAGAGAATAGGTGCACGTACTCATGCTTCGTGCCCAGCCACACCCGCGCGGGTACACGGTGGAGCTCATTTCTGTATGAAATGGCAGCCCACATGCTAATTTGAACGCGCGTAGCGGTTTTTTACCTACGGAGGTCGTGTACCACGCGTGCACGAAACAGAGTTCGACTTGATGCATTGGCGCATTATTTTTAAATAAAGTTATATCACTCAATGGCACGTACACAGAATATAAAATGATTTTTATGGAGAAAAAGGTAGTCCGCTCCACTATATACAATGGAGCCTACCTGCCTGGATTTGTCTCTCTTTAGAGTATCTCACACAAGGCTGCGGTGGCCTCTCTCTCTCTCACCATTGGTCACTAATCCGGCCGCATCCCACCCTCCAGTGGAAAGGGAGGATGTGCATCGTTTCTCCGTTCGACGGCGCCGAGGCAGCATGTCCCGATCAGCGGTACACGCCGTTCTCTCTAACCAAGCTCCGGTGCAGTAGGGCCTACGCCACCTGCTCGCTGCCACAGTATGGGCAGATCCCACCCGCTGCCACTCACCTAGTTACATCCCGATGACCTCCAGGTATCCCCTCCGACCTTGCTCCATTGCCCGTCTTCCCACGTCGCGGCATGTGGAAAAACTTGCATGTGGATCTTCCATTGTTCTTTGCCCAAAACGTAGCTCGTCTGGCGTACTTTCCATATTGCAATCTCGTCCTCACACCGTTTTAGACAAACACAACCGTGTTGTTATCTTCCCTTAGGACAAGGAATATGCTTCTTTTTTGTCGTTGCATGTGTCATCAACTATTATTGGCTAGTAATTGTTTCCTTTCTACCTCTTTTTTGCAAACAGGGCTATCCATTTCACCTCGTTGCTATTGCGACCTTTTGGTGAACTGCACAAATCACTTTTTTCTTAAGAGTGTTTTGTGCAGTTGTACTAAAATGTCACATGAGTAACGTCTCTACATTTCAGTGCGACTGCACAAAGGGAGATTTGTTTTGCTCTATCCTCCTCATCCAACTCCGAGCCTAATCTTCTCCAACTAGTTAGTTTTAAGAGAGACTGCAAAGGTGACCGACTTCTTTTTGTGTGTTTATTGTTTCATTAGCAGTCCTCTATTATCGTAATCACACTTAATATCTTTGGAACAGGGACGCTCAGCTCTATTTTAGTGGAACTGCACAAAATGATCGGAATGTTGCATGCTCCAAACAGCTACTTTTTTCCCAACATGCCTTGTTGATTTAGACAGAGCTGGGGGGATGCTGCTGCCAATGAAAGCATGGATCAATTTTAATTTAACACCTTCTCACAACTTTGTCTTCAGTTGTGATGTAAATATTAGCTCTGATCTGCTAATCATTAAGATGCATTAGCAAGGAAGTTAGTTTTTATTCTTTCCGAAAGAGCATCGATGGCAAGACACACGAAACAAAAGCTGAAAACTCAGAGCATTGTACAATTTCATGTCACTGGAAAATTATTTGTATAGTACGTCAATTGTGTAAACAAATGCTGGAAGCTTGATATCATTGCCAGAAGCCTCTTCAGCATCCAGGTCCATGTGCCATGCACAAAATTATACTCCTCCGTTCCAAAATATTTTTCTTTTTACAAATTTCAAATGGGCATATTTTAGAGTGTAGATTCACTCATTTTGCTTTGTATGTAGTCACTCGTTGAAATCTCTAGAAAGACAAATACTCCAGAGTATATTTAAGAACCGAGGGAGTAGTTCACAACCGCATGGGAGACTCAGCCCGGTCGTTGTGCCGCATTAATAGTGAGTAATGAGTAGTCAAATCATAAGCCGCACCTTTCCCATTGTAAGTTGCTCAGAAGAAGCAACCATCAATACGCTCTTCTTTGAATCCGCTCATACTACTCCATCCGTCACTGTTTATAGAGTGCGCTTCAAAAAAAATCTTTGGGACCAAGGCGACTAGAGATCGGCCTGAAAAATAGCATTGGTAGTTATAGAATGGCGTCTATTACTAGAGGAAATAATGTGTGCACACATGCATACAGTGCTTCCACCCCGGGTACACACATGCATGCACTTACTCCACTCCATAGTACATCGAGAGAAAATTTTGGACTTGATTGCGGTTACCACGCCCTAATTAATTAAGCATTAAACCAAACGCATCTAAAGTCTCTCTGGTGGTGGAAATGCATTGAGAGAAATGCATCCGAATGAAGCACGCCCTATAAACTGTGACGGAGGGAGGAGTAGTATGAAGGTGCAAAACCAAGTACGCGTATGGCCAGTCGGTCAACGCACCTCCTTTTGGCATATCACTGACATGTGGGACCAGAGTGTGAGCAAACCGATCTCAACTGACGGCAAAACGGCCAACCCGGCATTCCTTGAGAGAGACGAGGAGCGAGAACACACAGACGGGCTCGCACGGAGGCCAAGATATATTCGAGCAAGGTTGATCGATATCATCATTACATGTTCGATGTTTTTTTAATACGATACTATTGGGCTGCCATTTTCCTCCCTTCTCCCGAATAAATGTGTACTTTATCAGGGATTAAAATAAAATAAGAGTACATACGCTCCACCATGCGGTTCTAGTAGTAGTACTACTCATACTACTAAACCTTGCGCTTGGCTCTTCGCCTCTTCGTGAAGTCGAACAATGATGGTACTCCGCATGTTGGGTACTACAGTGTATGCCTCTAGCAATCTGACACCGAATGAACTGATGCATGTCCACCGCCTAGGCGAGGGTAGGTTGCATTAGTCAAAAGGTGTAAGCGAGCTTCACCTTGTCGTGCAAGCTTCTCCTCATTCTGCGAGTTGACGGGACACACCAAAAAGTAGTGCTAGTCCATACTCCCTCCTTTCCAGTTAATATGGCTTAATCTTTTTTGCAGGTAAATGAGAGAGCTTTATTCATATATAAGCATTCTTAGGACGATCAGCCAAGAGACTAGTCACTAGGAAGCGAGGTACCCCGCAAAAAAAGGAAGCGAGGTGTTTCATCAAGCCAGCTCTCGGCCACATTCAAAGTGCAGCAAGCACGGTTCACACAAAGATGCGCCGCAAGGTTTGTTGACCTGTTTACATGCTGGATAACAAAAAAAGTGGAAATATTAGCGAGCGCTCCTATTTGTAACAGGATATGAGCCAGAATTAAGCAAGAATTGTGGCGAGTGTTCCATGCAATCAACTTCCATTATCACATGCGAGAACCCTCGAAGAGAACCAAATGTGTTGAAGATTGCTTTATCACATTTTTAAAATATAATAAGAGTGCAGGCGCTCCTCCATCAGGTTCATGGTAGTATAGTACATACCTCTATAGACTATAGTAGTAGTACTAGTATTAGTAAACTTTGTGCTTGGTTGTTCGCCTCTTCGGGAAGTCGAACAATAATAGTACTAGTATAGTGTATGCTTCTGGCAATCTGACACCGAATTAACTATTGCACGTCCACCGCCTAAGCGAGGGAGAGCTTGCATTAGTCAAAACTTTCCCCTTGTCCTGCGAGCCACCGCACGCAAGCTTCTCCAGTCCTGCAAGCTTCTCCTCGTTCAGCAAGTTGATGGGACACGTCAAAGTAATGCTAGTCCATACTGCCTCCTCTCCGGTTAATATGGCTTAATTTCGAACGAGATAAATACACTGCCTGTCACTGCATATTTGTAAAAATACAGTCAGTGGACTTCATAATACGCTCATTTTGCTCAATATATACATTTTCCGGTGTTTATACGGTCAGTAGCTCACCCTGGCTGAGTATGTGTGTGCATGCACATGTAGGTTGAGCACTTGAGTGTGACCGTGTGTGTTCCGTCATGTGCTCGGACATGCATGCATTAGGGTGTCGCGCGCGTTTTTGCGTCCATGTGTACGTGTGACTATTGCATGCATGCATGAGGTTGTAGTCCCTTACATTCACATGTTCATAAGTCAATGCTTTGTCAAAATGTTGCATGCAAGGTTTAATCATTCATTGTTCACGCATGCATTCCCGATATTAATACGTTGGTAAAGACAATTTTCTTGAGGAAAACGAGCCCATGAATTGAGTACAAAGGGGACCAATAAGCCAGGACGGAGGGAGTAGGGACTAGTAGTACAGTACTACGTAACAACATGCAGTAACAAAATTCCTCTATGTGCATCCTGTCTACGTGTCATGCAAGAAAATAGAGAAGTACAAGTGAGACTCAAGAACAGTCATACACATAGGGGGAGTACGTGTAGGGGCCACTAAGGAGCAGTCAAATCACACAGTAAGTTAGTCGGAAGAAGCAACCATCATTTCACTTTTCAATGACACATATGCAATATAAAATGGTTGATATGGAGAGAAAAAGAAAACCACTATATATACACTAGCATGAGCCTAAGCTACAAGCCTGCTTGCTTGGCTTGCTCTCTTCACAAGCATAGAACGACGGTGGCCACACCGCTGGTCACATATCCAGCCTGATCCCGCCACTGGGGGAAGGGAACAATGTTTTGTGTAGACGCGGTCGACCTCGGCGAGGAAGAAAACCCACAGTCGGTGCGTCCCAATCGGAGGTCCCCGCGGTACGGACTGATGCCGCGTCCCAACCGCCCTTCTAGCTATAGCCGGACATCCCAGGTAGTACATCTTCCTTTTGGAGCCGGCTTGCTACACTGCTGCAGCTCCCCATGTAGCTCCATCTCCATGTCGATCTTTCTCTACTTCTACCAGCTTCTATTTGTGATGAGTTTATGTCTCATGAACTAGTGCCAACTATTATTCTAATCACACTTCTTCAATATATTTGCCATCAGGGATGCTCATCTCGATATTAGTGGAACTGCACAAAAGCATTATACGATTTGAGGGTGCCAGCCGTCTTTCCTTCGACAGGTTCTACCTAGCCAGGAAATTAAATCATGTTTAGGGTTTAGGGTTTAAGTCGTAGTGACCCCATCAGTAGTTTTTCTTTTGTACACGCTCTCACAACTTTTGTCTTTAGTTGTGAACTAAATATTGGCTATGCTCTGTGAATCACTGAGATGCATCAGCATGCGTAATAGTTTTCCTTTGTATTTGATGGAATGTTGTAACGGGGCAACTTTGGAGTAGGAATGAAAAAGGAGTGGAAAGTTTCCGTTTTTCCAGAGAAAAAATGGAAACAGAGAGAAACCAACGTTTCATTTCGTTTGATCACGCCATCGAGCAAAACCAACATTTAAATCACGTTTGTCGCGTTCGTGTCTCACCCACCTCCACGGCTCGACCCCACAGGTCGCTCGGCATGCCACTCACTTCAAACCGAGTATACCATAACTTTCCCGCCTGCTTGTCGATGAATCGCGCCATGGAGTACTAGCATTACTAGAAGAGATTGACGAGTTGGGAGAGGACAGCTAGCTGTAGCACGGACTCCCAAGAACTTTTTACATGCATGTTGTGGCCGTTATTGTGACCTTTGAACGCGGAGCAGTCGCGTGCACTGGGAAGCAGTGCGGGCGATGCTCTCTCGGTCGGCGCGCCAATTCAATGTCGGCGCCAGTGAGAGGTCGCGTCCGCTCTGGCCGGGCATGAATGCAGCACTGACCGTTTTGGGCAGGAAGCACGCGCGGGTGATGAAGGGGGTTCGGATTGGTCAGGAGCGGGCATGGCAGCGGTCCTAACGCCCGCAAACAAGAGATGATGTATGTTAATATTGTTGCATATATAATTAACAACATAAATAATGTGCCAGTTGGACAAATATGATTGGAGATGGAGATGGAGATGGAGATGGAATTTTACGTAAACACGGATATGCATGTCTATGTCTATGTGTGTGTGCGTGACGACTCTCGCGACCTGGAAACGGGGGCGTGTTTTGATCGAATTTTCTTTCTTGGTACGTTAAAAAATTGTCCGCCAGTTTTCGTTTCTTTTTTCCGGGAACACGCGTATTCTATTTAAAAACACTGTTATGGAGACATTTTTTTACTCCATTATAGCCTCTTGTTTCATAGGGTTTCTTGCGTCTCGCTCTCTCACCCTCTCCATATCAAAACAGGCGGATGGTAACAGGATGGTAACAGGAGACGAGGGACACGATGTTTTACCCAGGTTCAGGCCCTCTCGATGGAGGTAAAACCCTACGTCCTGCTTGATTAATATTGATGATATGGGTAGTACAAGAGTGGATCTACCACGAGATCAAGGAGGCTAAACCCTAAAGCTAGCCTATGGTATGATTGTTGTAATGTATGTTGTGTCCTATGGACTAAAGCCCTCCGGTTTATATAGACACCGGAGGAGGCTAGGGTTACACAGAGTCGGTTACAATGGTAGGAGAACTACATATCCGTATTGCCAAGCTTGCCTTCCACGCCAAGGAAAGTCCCATCCGGACACGGGACGGAGTCTTCAATCTTGTATCTTCGTAATCTTGGAGTCCGGCGGGCGATGATAGTCCGGCTGTCCGGACACCCCCTAGTCCAGGACTCCTTCAGTAGCCCCTGAACCTGGCTTCAATGACGATGAGTCCGGCGCGCATAATGTTCGGCATTGCAAGGCGGGTTCCTTCCTTGAATAATCCAGAGAAGATCATGAACACCAGGATAGTGTCCGGCTCTGCAAAATAGATTCCACATTCCACCGTAGAGAGAACAAAATGTACACCAGTCCAATCTGCTGACGTATTATGCGGCATGGCATCACACCGCTACCAGGCTTTTACTTGAATCGTTTTTTATTATACCACCTCAGCACGTTTAGCGAAGCGGTTTCCCTGGCACGTCTTGTCGAAGCAGAGATCGTGTTCCCCTTATTCCGGGATTCTCATCAATACGGACGTGGGTAACCCAACCGCGCCATTGATGGTGGCGCTTGGGAGATAAGGAGTTTTACCAGGCCGGTGGGGGGACACATAGTCTTCGTCTGCCTATATATAAGGGATAAGGATTTACCTTCTCACCTACGCCTTCTTCCTCCTTTGCTTATCCATCTCCGCGCACTCAAGCTCTAACGCCCAAGCTCACGCATCTCGCCTCGACCTTCTCCGAATATGTCCGGAGCGGGAGGCAAATGGTTGGCCTCCACCGTTAAGGAGGAGCACATCACCAAGCTGTGCAGCGCCGGATACCTCTCCGGCGATATCGCGCATCGGCTGCCCGACGAGGGGCAGCTCATCCCTACCCCTGGGCCCCATGAGAGGGTCGTCTTCCTTCCCCACTTCCTCCGTGGACTGGGCTTTCCACTCCACCCATTCGTCCGGGGGCTCATGTTTTACTACAGCCTGGATTTCCACGATCTGGCGCCGAACTTCATCCTCAACATCTCGGCGTTTATCGTCGTGTGCGAGGCCTTCCTCTGCATCCGGCCTCACTTCGGCTTGTGGCTCAATACCTTCAACGTCAAGCCGAAGGTTGTGAAGGGAACTCAAGCGGAATGCGGAGGCACCATGTTGGGTAAGTTGCCCAACGTCCTTTGGCTCGAAGGGGCCTTCGTGGACTCCGTCCAGGGGTGGCAATCGGGGTGGTTCTACATCACCGAGCCGCGCGAGCCCACATGGGCGGCGGTCCCCGAGTTTAGATCTAGCATCCCCACGCAGCTCACCTCCTAGAAAGAGAAGGGCTTGCTGTGGGGCAATCCGAAGGAGCTGACGGGACTCCGAGCTTGCATCCAGAAGCTGGTGAGCAATAAGCTCAGGCTTGTCGACGTGGTCCAAGTCATGCTCATCCGCCGGATTCTCCCATGCCAAGAACGGGCATTCAATCTGTGGGAGTTCAATCCGGAACAGCACCAGGCGCTAAGCGGGCTCTTCGATACGACATACGAAGGCGCCTGGAGGGTGCTGTTTAAGGGCGCCGAAGCCCCCACATCCGCGACGGAAGATCGCGGATTTTGCTCACAGCATCCAGCTGACGAGGTAAGTGATTCGACCCCTTTACGGGACACTTGTGGTAATCAAATTGATTCTAAGAGGGTTTCAATCTCTCTTTTCCTTTGACAGGAATGGATGGAGAAGGCAGAGCAGCTCGTCAGCCCGGCTCCCATGCCAGAAGACCCAGTGAACGCCCGTCTAGCAGGGCTGCTGGTTCCGGCACCGCACGTGGTGCCGGAGAAGAAGGCCAAGAAGGCGGCCGCGGGGACTCGAAAGAGTTCCCACAATCGGGCGTCTGACGACGAGGCGGACTCCTCCCCCGAAGACGAGGAGGAGGAAGAAGACTCCCTCCCGGAGGAGGGAGAGAAGAAGAGAAAGGCTTCCCCAATAGGGGAGGCCGAAGGGTCCAAGAGGGGGAGAACTATCCCCCCGGACAGTTTCGCCAATACCACCCTTGGCGAGGAGGAGTGGCCTTTAAGGGCCAGGCGTCCAGTAAGATCGTAAGTATCCGGACCCCTGATATGCAATTTCTTTCGTGTCGCGTAGTGTCCTTCTAATGCCGCATTCTGTCCGTAGTCCGGCCGACGATGATCTCCCCGCTTCATCGAGCGGGTCGTTGGCCCCGTCTGATGTGGATTCACTTCCGACAACCTCTACCCCCCGCGCCGACGAGGACGCCGAGGTGGGATCCCAGAGAGGGACCCATCAGGAGGAGGCTCCGGAGGCGCCGTCAGGCAGCCTCCCGGACTTTGCGCCGGACTCTACATCGGAACCCGCAGTGGTTCCAGAGTCCGGCAGGCGGCCCCTTCGAAAGAAGGGCAAGACCGTGACACCGGTGGCCTCCGTCCAACTGGAGGCGTCGGTTAACTTGTTGGAGGCGCTTAAAGGCGCTTCCATCGAGGAAGAACACCGCACTATCATGAGTGCGGTGATTCAGAAGGTTTAGCTCGCCAGGAGCGGGCTGACTGAAGCCTGCAGCAGCATTCTAACAGGCTTTGAGGTAAGAAGTTGAAATTATGTAATGTAATACCGCATAGACAGTAGCCCCTGATGCTCAGTTCGGTGTTCGGAAAGAAAAGCCGGGCTGAGGATCTAACAAGATATACGCAGGGTTGCTTAAAATATGTCAATATGGGTTTGCAGGCTGCGCTGCTGACCTCTGCCGCACTGACTGCGGAGGTCAGTGTGTTGAAGCAGGATCTCGAGCGGTCCGAGCAAAAGCTCGGCCATGCCAAGAAGCAGCTCGAGGATAAAGAAGGTGAGTAACACCACTTTGAATGGTTACCTTACAAAGAAGGATTTTGGTTGCAATAAAATTAACAAGGATAATATGGGTATTGCAGGGGCCATGAACGAGGTGGCAGCCCTGAAGGAGGCTGTGTCCGCGGCCGAACGCAGTGCAGCCGCGGAACGGGCAGAGCGAGAAAAGCAGGAGGCACGGGTGGCGGAAGTACGGCAAGAGCTCCAGGCTCTCATGGAGAAGCATGAGAGTTTGGAGCGTGACTCCAAGACTCGGGAGTCCGAGCTTGCCTCGGCTCTCAAAAGTGCCAAGTCCGCCAAGGCCGAGGCCTGTAAGGCCCTTCAGGAGGTTGAAGATGTAAAGAAGATAGCGGCGGGTAAGGCATTTTTCATGCAAAGCAAGCATGTTAATGTAAACTACCTGACACTTACCCGCATTCGGAGCTCTCCAGGGGCGTTTGCAGATCTGCCGCGTAGTGCGTCCGATGCCGCCGCATTCTATCGTGGCAAGGAGGGGAGCTCGACGGAGAAGGTCTTCTGGTCTCAGTACGCTGAGGCCGGCCATCCGGTGCCCCCAAGCGACCAGCTGAAGTAGCTGGTCGAACTCCACAAGGTAGCTGAGGAGGCCATGAAGGGCCTTATAGTCCGGCTGTGGCCTGGACAGGCCATGCCTGGGAGCTACTTCGGCCTCGTGCGGCGGCTGGTGGATGCGTGCCCCTGGGTGGAGGTCATCAAGCGCTCCGCCTGTATTGAAGGTGCTCGTCGGGCCCTTGCCCGCACAAAGGTGCATTGGGGCAGGTTGGATGCGGAGAAGCTTCTCACGGACCCACCGCCACCGGGCAAGGAGTATCGCACGCCCGAAATGTATTATAAAACTATCCTGAAGGGAGCCCGCGATATTGCGAATGAGTGCCCCAGAAATGTAATCTTTGAGTAAACTTGCTGTGTATTATCCTGTGCGCTGAAAACTTCGTTCATATGCGCCTTGAGCAACGCTTGTTTTAATTTAAAATATTACCTTCTGTGCGGCCGTTTATAAAATCTGAGAGATGGCAAGTCGTTGGCTTCAGCCCCGAGCCACGAGTGCTGGGGTGTTCGGGATAAACTTGAGCACTCTTGTTCCCATTTTTGGGTCCATCTAGGGAGGCGCTCAACACAACGAACAAGGCAACCAAGCTTTTAATGCTTGAACACTCTCACTTAGCCATAGAATTCTATAATTTTAAATTTCGGCGAAGCCCCTGGTATTCGGAAGGCCGAATCCGGGGCGCTATCCACACCTTCGTCGGACATTGTCCGGAACTTCGCTCGAAGCGGCGTGAGTCTTTAGGGACCCGAAAAAAACCTCTCGAACAGCGACCAGTCTCTCGCCTTATCATGCCGGTCAGTTTTAGCTTTCTCCACTGAGGCGCTCGCCCGACTCAACCGGGGTGCAATCACAGTGGTTCTCCCAGTGCCACCTTAGCCGACAGAACGGAACGTAAGGCACCAAAACGTGGGAGCCGGGCAAACCCAACTATTGACCCAAGACATGATTCGGAGCCGATTCATATAATGCTATAAGTTCGGGGTGCCTCACTTATGAAAGTGTTCGGACTTATCACACCATAGTGTGGGGAACATAAGCCCTTGGTGTATTAGGCCGTACCAAAATATACGGGTGCAAGATGTCATGTAATGAACATATATATATAAAAGGTAATGTAATTGCAGTCAAAAAAGTGCTGCATTATTTATTAAAGAGAGTCTGCTACGAGTGCGGACTAATACAAATAGTGCGGTAAGCGAGGGATTTGGACTAATTAAACATGTCCCCCTCCAGGGGTGAGCTGCGGGCTTGGTGTATATAATTGAATTTAATGCTCGTAATTGAGACCACCTGAGTGTTCGTCGCAGCCTTCTTACTTCCCTGGCTGTTGCATCATGAGTTCGGCAGGTTCACCGCTGGACAGGGCCTCTGGTTAATGGAGTCCTGTGTACACAAAGAAGGAAAATAATAATAATAAAAAAGGGGGGGCACACTTGCGAGCCCCTGGTGTGGTCGAGCCATACTCTGGGTCCATTGTGATCGTGCCCCTTCCCCTGTGCCCATGGTATCTCCAAAGCGTAATGATGTACTCGGAGGGTTGTTCTTGCAATCATGCGAGGGCGAGGGTTGGGGCCGCATTGCTACGCGTGCTCTGATCGCGCCAGGTGGTCTTGGTTGGTATTGCTTCGGGCGCGTTTTGCTGTATCCGGCCGTTTAACGCCGGACTCGAGAATTGCCTTAAAAGGCTGCTCTGTACTTCTGCCGCGAGAGCCGCTGTATGTTCCTCCGTTCAGAGGGAGCGTTCCGTATTCCCGTTGACCGTGATGACTCCACGAGGGCCTGGCATCTTGAGCTTGAGGTATGCATAATGCGGCACCACGTTGAATTTTGCAAACGCGGTTCGTCCGAGCAGAGCGTGATAGCCGCTGCGAAACGGGACTATGTCGAAGATTAAATCTTCGCTCCGGAAATTATCCGGGGATCCGAATACTACTTCCAGTGTGACTAAGCCCGTACAATTGGCTTCCACACCTGGTATGACACCTTTAAAGGTTGTCTTTGTAGGTTTAATCCTTGAGGGGTCTATGCCCATCTTGCGCACTGTATCCTGATAAAGCAGGTTCAGGCTACTACTGCCGTCCATCAGGACTCTCGTGAGGTGAAATCCGTCGACGATTGGGTCTAAAACCAATGCGGCGAATCCGCCATGGCGTATGCTGGTCGGATGGTCTCTTCGATCGAA
Organism: Triticum timopheevii; assembly: GCA_963921465.1. Classification (NCBI taxonomy): domain Eukaryota; kingdom Viridiplantae; phylum Streptophyta; class Magnoliopsida; order Poales; family Poaceae; genus Triticum; species Triticum timopheevii. The sequence continues at coordinate 361,115,125 of OY997274.1, read as the reverse complement.
AGTGATCGGACAAGAGGACCATGGATTGAACTTCGGGGCGACTGGCTCCATCGCATAGACGTCCCTTAGTGCGCGCTTCCTTTCCCTCTTGGGTATATGGGTTGTGTAAATCATGTTCACCGTCCGCACTTGTGGGGGGAAACCCTTCTGTCCTCTATTGTTCGGCGGTCGGGTCTCTTCCTCGTCGTCGCTGTTTAGCCCCTTGTCATTGTTTTCGGCAATTAACTTACCTGCCTGCTTGAACACCCAGCAATCTCTATTGGTGTGTGAGGGAGTCCTGGACTAGGGGGTGTCCGGAGAGCCGGACTATCAATGTCCACCGGACTCCAAGACTACGAAGATACAAGATTGAAGACTCCGTCCCGTGTCCGGATGGGACTTTCCTTGGCGTGGAAGGCAAGCTTGGCAATACGGATATGTGGATCTCCTACCATTGTAACCGACTCTGTGTAACCCTAGCCCTCTCCGGTGTCTATATAAACCGGAGGGCCTTAGTCCGTAGGACAACATACAATCATACCATAGGCTAGCTTCAAGGGTTTAGCCTCCTTGATCTCGTGGTAGATCTACTCTTGTACTACCCATATCATCAATATTAATCAAGCAGGACGTAGGGTTTTACCTCCATCGAGAGGGCCCGAACCTGGGTAAAAACATCGTGTCCCTCATCTCCTGTTACCATCCGCCTAGACGCACAGTTCGGGACCCCCTACCCGAGATCCGCCGGTTTTGACACTGACATTGGTGCTTTCATTGAGAGTTCCTCTGTGTCGTCACCGACAGGGCGGATGCCTCCACCCGTCTTCAAAGACGGTGTTTTCGCCGGAGGGGCCTTGGCCGCCGGCCAAACTATCCGGCTTGGTGGTTTTCTCATGACCGCCTGTCCGGCCGCCGCTTCGGCAATGACTTCTCAAGTCGTCGAAAGCGATCTTCGCGTCAGCCCTAAAGCTGCCGAACAGTTAGATCCAATAGAGCTCTCGTCTGTTAACGAGCTCTTGGATCGCATCGCCACCCTGGGAGTCGCTACGGACTACAACCAGATTGGGCTTAAAACCGATCTGAGAGAGATTAACTCTCCCCAGGCCACCCACCGCGTCATAGTGGTGGAAGAGCAATACGGCAACTCTTTGCCAGTGTTGAAAACAATTCATGTCCGGATTCCTGAACCCTCCATGCTGGATTCCCGCAGAGGGACGGACTTCGATCGAGCATCGAACTTAAAATCATGCATCGCCCCGAACTCGCTGGATTGTCCCTAGCAAACCACACTTCCGAATTCGGAAACCCCTTGGCCTTTGAGCCTCAAGATGGGCAGGGATCCGGATTTTATTCCACCCACCCGCCCAGACATATGCGATCTATCTCTAATACGGCAAGAGCCTACAGAAACAATACATCACTACTGGGCCAGATTCCTCCTGGTTATGGACAGGATAAAGGACTGCCGAGAGGAAAATGCAATATCAATCTTCCGCAATAACTGCACGGACGAGGGAATACTAAACGCCATTTATCGTCGCAACATTACGCGCTTTACCGATCTGGCGTCCATTGTACGAAAGTACTGTGCGATGGAGAGTTTCCAGAAAACCAAAAATCAATTTTGGGATAATCCGGCCCCAAACCCAGTCCGCAGTAAAAGGGCGCCGTACACTCAGGCCCCAGATGCAAAAACAAAAAAACAAAAAACCAATCAGGGAAACGGAACCGTACTGGAGGGATGGCTTAATGGACCCTGTAAGCTTCATAATACAGAGGGAGCCGTCCCAACACATAGCCTTCGAGCATGTTGGATATTACGGTAGGTGGCCAAAAGTGGCGAAGAGCTTCTAGCTCCGGAAAACCACTCCAACAATACCAGCACGGTATCAACAGTCTTCGAGACTTTCGCATCAAATAATATGCGAAAACGATCAATCCGCGAACTCGCCGAAGTCTACCAAGTAGCAACAACAAATCCATGGAGCGACACAGCCATTACTTTTAATGGCAACGACGAGCCCACATTCCGAACAACCAGAGCCCCAGCCGCACTGGTACTTAGTCCCATAGTGGACGGCTTTCGACTGACAAAAGTCCTCATGGACGGCGGCAACGGACTAAACCTCATTTATGAGGAAACTCTGCGAAAAATGGAAATCGATTGGAGCCGTATTGAGCGAAGCAGCACAACCTTTAGAGGAATAATCCCTAGCCGGGAAGCGCGCTGCACCGGAAAAATCACACTCGATGTGGTGTTCGGCTCTCCGGACAATTACAGATCCGAAGAAGTCACGTTCCAGGTGGCCTCGTTCAGCAGTGGATACCACGCCATATTAGGACGAGAGGCATTCACAATTTTTCAAGCAATACCTCATTACGGGTACATGAAGCTTAAAATGCCTGGGCCCAGCGGAATAATCACTCTCGCTAGTGATCCGGACATAGCACTCCGCGCCGAAAACAAGACAGCCGCACTAGCCCTCGAGGCACTATCCGAAGCCCTAGCGGCAGAGGAACTCACCGCGCTGCGCTCTACGGTGAACAGGGACGATGTGATACTCGATAAAAGATCCAAGTCCACCTCCTTCAAACCAGCAAAAGAGATAATAAAATTCCAGGTCCATCCAACGGAACCAACAAAGACGGCCTCCATTGGGGCACAGTTGAACCCCGAAGTAGACGCTGCACTGCGCGAATTCCTTCGGGAAAATTGGGATATCTTTGCCTGGCATCCTTCAGACATGCCCGGAATCCCTCGCAGGTCGGCAGAACACAGCCTCAACATCCTAAAAGGATTCAAGCCAGTCAAACAGGCTCTTCGATGATTTTCCGAGCCCAAAAGACAGGCAATGGGAGAAGAGCTAGCCAAACTATTGGAAGCCGGATTCATTAAAGATATCTAACATCCGGACTGGCTAGCAAATTTGGTGATGGTACCAAAGAAGGATAAATCATGGCGCCTCTGTGTCGATTTTAAAGACCTCAATAAAGCTTGCCCAAAGGATCCCTTCCCTCTCCCCCGCATCGATCAAATTATTGATGCCACAGCAGGGCACGACTCGTTGTGCTTCCTGGACGCATACTCTGGCTATCATCAAATCAAGATGGCGGAAGCAGACCAAGCCGCAACGGCATTTATCACTCCATATGGACCATTTTGCTTCAACACGATGCCCTTCAGACTCAAAAACGCCGGTGCAACATATTAGCGCATGATTCAAACGTGTCTGGCCACCCAGATCGGCAAAACAGTCGAGGCATACGTAGACGACGTAGTCGTCAAAACAAAACACGTCGAAACTTTAGTAGACGATTTGAGGCTCACATTCGACAACCTCAGAGCATATGACATCAAGCTGAATCCGGAAAAATGCATTTTCGGCGTACCGGCCGGAAAGCTGCTGGGCTTCATAGTATCCGGTAGAGGAATTGAAGCAAATCCGGCCAAAATCCGAGCTCTGTCACAGTTGGATATTCCAAAAGACCTCAAACAAATACAAAAATTAACAGGATGCGTGGCAGCCTTAAGCCGCTTTATCTCCCGTTTAGGAGAAAAGGCGTTGCTCCTCTATCGCCTCCTCAGGCGCACCGAACACTTCGAGTGGACGGATGCTGCCACTGTCGGACTCGAAGAAATAAAGGCCATACTGGCAACAAATCCAGTCCTGGCTGCGCCCACTCTGGGTGAACCAATGTTGTTATACATCGCAGCAACACACCAAGTTGTAAGCACAGTCCTCGTCGTCGAACGAGTGACAGAAGGGCATAAGTTCCCTCTTCAAAAACCAGTGTATTATGTATCCACTGTGTTAACCCCCTGCAAATCCCGTTACCCGCACTATCAGAAGATAGCATATGCGGTGTTCATGGCGTCTCGAAAGCTCCGGCACTACTTTCAGGAGTGCTCGATAACAGTGGCCTCTGAAGTTCCACTCAATGACATTATAAATAATCGCGACGCAACGGGCAGGATAGCAAAATGGGCCATTGAGCTCTTACCATTCGACATCACTTACAAACCTCGACGAGCTATAAAGTCACAAGTTTTGGCTGACTTCGTCGCCGAATGGACTGAAGCCGAACTCCCTAAAGAGTACGGCGCATACTCCAATTGGACTATGCATTTCGACGGCTCCAAAATGTTGGCCGGACTGGGGGCTGGCGTCGTACTGACGTCCCCCACCGGAGATACAGTCTAGTATGTACTTCAAATAATGTACACGGACTCCAACAATGCAGCCGAATACGAGGCCCTGTTATATGGTCTCCGGATGGCGGTCTCCATGGGAATTCAACGCCTAGAGGTGCGCGGGGACTCAAACCTTGCAATATCCCAAATAAATGGAGACTTCGACGCCAAGGATCCGAAAATGGCAGCATATCGCAATGCTGTCCTAAAAATGTCAGCTCGGTTTGAAGGACTCGAATTCCATCACATAGCGCGAGATAATAACCAAGAGGCCGACGTCCTGGCACGCATCGGTGCGAAACGTGATGATGTCCGTCCAAATATCTTCCTAGAACGGCTCTTCAAGCAATCCATACTATGGGAAGAGGAGCCCGGTAGCTACAAACCGGAGAAAACCGCACCAACTGGTGATTCGGCAGACGACATAACACCCTTCGCCCACGTCATAATGGCAGTAATTGCCGCATGGACAGAACCTTTCCTAGCCTACTTACTTAGGCAGGAACTTCCCGAAGACCAAAATGAGGCCCGCTGCATAGTCCGGCGATCGAAGGCCTACAAGGTCCATGAGGGAGAACTTTATAAGAAAAGTACCACCGGAGTCCTTCAAAGGTGTATCTCCGAAGAAGAAGGGCGAAACCTCCTGGCTGAAATTCATGCCGGACTAGGCGGACACCACGCAGCAGCCCGGGCCCTTGTAGGAAAGGCATTCTGTACAGGATTTTATTGGCCGACGGCTCGGGCAGACGCACAGGACTTGGTCCAGCGATGCGTTGGTTGTCAGCTCTTTGCTAATCAGAGCCATATGCCACCCACCGCCCTCAAAACCATACCCATTACCTGGCCGTTCGCGGTCTGGGGGCTTGACATGGTTGGACCCCTTAAAGGGGGAACCCACAAGAAAAAGTACCTATTGGTCATGGTGGATAAATTCACCAAATGGATAGAGGCCAAACCGGTCACAACGGCAGAGTCCGGACCAGTGATAGACTTTATATCAGGGGTGGTACACCGTTACGGAGTCCCCCACAGCATCATCACCGACAACGGCACGAATTTCACAGCCGACGAGGTTAAGTCATGGTGCAAAAATATGGGCATCAAGCTCGACTATGCGTCAGTCTATCACCCTCAAACCAACGGTCAAGTGGAAAGATCAAATGGTCTAATAATGAGCGGCATTAAACCCAGACTAGTGAGGTCACTCACTAAATCCGACACACAATGGGTCGAGGAGCTCGACTCCGTACTCTGGGGGCTGCGGACAACGCCTAACCGTACTACCGGATTCACACCATTTTTTATGGTATACGGCGCAGAGGCAGTCTTGCCCTGTGACATTATTCATGACTCACCTCGAGTGCGCATGTATGAGGAAAGAGAGGCCGAGCTTGATCGGCAGGACAGCTTGGACACATTGGAGGAAGAACGTGACGTCGCGAAGGCTCGTTCCGCATTCTATCAGCAGCAGGCCCGAAGATATCAAAGCAGAGAAGTACGGGCCAAGACTTACAACGTTGGTGAACTAGTTCTACGCCTGCCGGACAAGAAAAAGGACAAGCTCAAGCCCAAATGGGAGGGTCCCTTCATCATCGATCAAGTACTGACCGGCGGAGCGTACCGTCTACGAAATGCGTCGGATAACCGACTCGAGCCGAACCCATGGAACGTAGCCCGCCTCCGACGATTCTATGCCTAGCGCCGGACTAAGAGTTCGTCCCCTTCCCCCGTACAAACTTTTACACTTCGGCTGTCTTTTGTTTCTCTTTTTATCCTTTTTATTTAAAAGCCCTTCCGGGCCTATTTTTGCATTCTTTGCATACGTATGATGTGCCATTTGCACTCATTATTCCTGGGGGCTTCTTTTACAGAAGCTTAATTATACGGGTTTTATACCCATCACATGTGTCAAGCTTCCACATGTACCTTTTACTCGCCATTATATGCATCGATATGACTTAAGTTTTGGCCAAGCTGGGTTGCCTGGCTCCTGTGCTTACCCCTACGTTCCCGATTGTTCGGCTAGGAGGTAAAGGGAGCACCTCTGCGATTGTTACTGCTGGGTCAGCCGGATGTGTACCTCAGACTGGGTGAAGCCGAAAGCTAGCGTTCTTAAGGGAATATTCGGTCGGTGACTTAAAAGATGACTTTTTACCTATTTATCTATCTGCCCCCAGATGTTTTACTGCTTTCTTTGCAGTCCGGACATGCACTTTAGGGCATGCCTCCCAGCGAAAGGAACCCTTAACAGAACTATTCTCCCTGGAAGATGTTTCTTACTAACCATGTAATATAACATAACTAGTTGGGCACTTGTCTGATAAAGCACTAATGACCCCTACGCCTGGTCTCCATGCAAACCACGGTTGTTTCTTAACCAAAAAGGTATTCGGACACACTCCGGACTCTAGGGTCCCGAGGTCGAAGCGAAAAGGTCGGCAAAGACAAACGATCTACAATCCGGCTAGAAGGCATTTCACATGTCAATTTAAAGGATAACATACATTGTCAAATTTACTGATTGAATTCCTCCTCAATCCCGTCTAACAGGCTGTCTAGTTTACAGTCCTGTTGGGAAAATTTAGCTGCCAACTCTACTTGGCTATACACTAAACTCATAGGGATCTCCTTCCCATCGGGCCCCACCGGTCCAACTTCGGCCATATGGTTGGGATCCGCCTTCTTGTACCGCGTCTTCACCATGGCCCAAGCCTCCCTCGCACCTTGACGGCAAGCCGAAATCTTCCACAAACGGAAGCGCTGCCGCACTCCCTGCAGCTTCTCCGCAAGCTCCCCGAGGCCCTCGGGTAGGGTGAGGGATGGCCATAAAGCCTGAACGACGCCGCTCATTGCCTGCCGAACTCGTTCGAGTAGCTGCAACAGTTCGGGAAGTTGATCACCCATTGATATGGGCATCTCCTCTGCAGGACGACCCGTGAGTATACCTACAAGACATATCATGTCAAAATGCTTCCTCGCCGAACTCTTCTTTTCAAAAGAGTTCTCTCAAGCACTTACTATAAATGCTGCGACGAAGCCGCTGATTCTCCTTAACGGAGCCGGACAGCTTGGCCTGAGCGCCTTTCAGCTCTTCTCCGAGCTTGGCGTTGGCATCTTGGAGCTTGTTCCTTTCCTGCTGAACCCTATTCAGCACACTCTCGCTGGCTTTTAACTGGCGTAGTAATGCTTGCCTGTTCGGATCTTGTCCGGCGGTACCTGCAAATGTCATTATTAGACTCGCGCGCATGCTGCACAGCGCTTATATTTATTAATAAAAATGTGTTACCAGGAGGGGTCTTTCCGTCTCCTCCTGCGACAGCAAGTGCGGCCTCAAGTTGGGCCTTGCAATCTTGCAACTCCCGAGACAACTGGGCGTTCTTCTCGTTAAGTGCCTGAAATTTCCAATGATCCTTAAATCAGTTAGCATAACTGCTTTAAGTCTCGGGGGCTACCGGTATATACAACCATTAAAATTCCTTTACCCGTATGTCTTTCACATACTGCTCCGTGGCTCTGGTAAAACCATTTTGAGCAGCACGGAGATGCGTGTCCCCTGCGTTAAAAGCATTCAATGCCTCAGGGGAAAAGCACGCTTCTTGAAATACTGTCCGGCGGCGCCTATGGTTCATGGCGCTCTCCACCTCAGACTTGGTGGCGGACAGTCTGTCGGTATCCTCCATTGGAGAAGGATCCGGCTCGCGTTTTGCGCTTGCCTCCCCCTCCAGGCCGGGCGTTGGAGCCTGGCCGGTGTTGGTCGGATTGGCAATTCCTGCGCTCGCAGTCCGGCGAGCGCTTTTTCTCCTACAAAAATCATGGGCACTTAGACGTTTCCTCGGAACGTTGCTCTAAAAATTCAAATACGAGCTATACCTTTGCGGTGACGTTTCCGTCCGCACTGCGCTCCTTTTCCGCCTGCTAGTTCGGACTGACCTCTGTTGGTCGGCCGCCGCGGGCTCGGCTTCCTGCCGTAAAGGCGCTTCCTGCAAAATACCATCGTTCGTGAAGGTCAGAAATGGGCAGGGATGAGATAATAGTGTTCGGACTTCGGTCGCGGTCACCTGGGAAGCCGGACTTAGTCCGGGGTAGTCCGCCGTAATGGCGACCAGAGCATTGTCTATGCTGAGCTGGTGATACACCCCGTCGATCAGCTCCACCTCGATATCTGGGTCCTCTTCGGAGGCCGGACCCAGGGATCCTTCTGGATCCTCGGGTTGCGGAGCAGGACTTACCATGTCCTCCACCATCCGGCGTAGACCCTGCGCCGAAGACATAATGTAAGAAGCTTAAACTTCGAAAGCATGGGCTGGGCCCTTCAAGGTGTTCACTTACCCATCCTCTGGGGTTGATCATGGAAAACCCATTCAAAGGGTTCGTTCGAAGGAAATCCTCCTTCTCCCCCTTGTACAAGCTGGACAGGATCTTCACCAGATCCTTGGTCGAATCCGGCCCTTTGCGGCCATGCCGGGTAGCATCGTCTTCCCCGTTGAAATCCCACATGGGGTGGCCTCTGTATTGTAGTGGTTGTACCCCTCGCTCGATGCATGTCGCCATGACTCTGATCATGGTCAGGCCAGAATGAGCCATTAATCTTATCCGGCCCATCAAGTAATGGACGCTCTTGTCTTCCTCCAATCGGGGGCTCCGCGGGCGCCAGCTGAGGCGTTTCTTCAAGGGAGCAGCACTAAACTCCGGGAGGCCGATCCGAACTGGGTCTGGCAGCGGAGCGTCTTCTATATAAAACCATTCCGAGGGCCAGTCTTCGGACGCCTTCTTGGGAGTTCCGGATAGGTATCCGGTCCCGGCGATGCGCCATATTTCGACGCCGCCCACTTGATATATGGACCCCTGGTAAGAACGGGGTACGAGGCAAAACAGCCTCTTCCACAATGCGAAATGGGGCTCAATGCCCAGGAATAGCTCGCAAAGAGCTATGTAGCCCGCGATATGCAGGACAGAGGCGGGCGTGAGGTGGTGGAGCTGGAGTCCATAGAACTTCAGGAGCCCGCGGAGGAACGGATGTATTGGAAATCCAAGTCCCATTGTCAGATAAGGGACAAAACATACTCGCTCCCCCTTATTGGGGCTTGGAGTGTCCTCCGCCTGTCTCCCACCTTGATAAGTAACCAGTCCGGCCCGGGCTGGGATCATAATGGCCGGAGGGAGGAATCCCCCCGTTTGGAGCTTCTCGAGCTCGTTGTGCGAAATAGAGCACCTCCTCCAACTCCCCGGCGATGGGCTGGGAGCGCGCGAAGAAGAGCCGTGTTGACGATCCATGGTGGAATGGATTTCTAGGTCAAAGGCGCTTCGATGGAGTATTCGCGGGAGGAAGACGGTGTGGTTTGGATCAAGATTCTTGCCTCTTTTGTAGGCGGTCAACTCGCACAATTGGGGGGTGAAATGCAAAGTACACCCTGGCTTTTCGCATTCGTGCGACGCGTGGAAGAGGGCCATTATTTGGCGTAGAAGTCGAGGAACACAGTATTCAGGATGAAGCCGGACACTGTTCGGCAGGTACATGGAATTTGAAGGGAGAACCCGCCTTGCAACGCCGAAGACTATAAACGCGCTGGACTTATCGTCATTGAAGCCTAGTTCGGGGGCTATTGAGGGAGTCCTGGACTAGGGGGTGTCCGGACAGCCGGACTATCAATGTCCGCCGGACTCCAAGACTACGAAGATACAAGATTGAAGACTTCGTCCCGTGTCCGGATGGGACTTTCCTTGGCGTGGAAGGCAAGCTTGGCAATACGGATATGTGGATCTCCTACCATTGTAACCGACTCTGTGTAACCCTAGCCCTCTCCGGTGTCTATATAAACCGGAGGGCCTTAGTCCGTAGGACAACACACAATCATACCATAGGCTAGCTTCTAGGGTTTAGCCTCCTTGATCTCGTGGTAGATCTACTCTTGTACTACCCATATCATCAATATTAATCAAGCAGGACGTAGGGTTTTACCTCCATCGAGAGGGCCCGAACCTGGGTAAAAACATCGTGTCCCTCGTCTCCTGTTACCACCCGCCTAGACGCACAGTTCGGGACCCCCTACCCGAGATCCGCCGGTTTTGACACCGACAGTGTGATTAGCTGGCTTTTCAGGGGTGCCATGTATCTGGCATAAGCGGTCGAGTATTCGGTCCAAATTGGACGGACCCGGAGTGGTTCTTTTGAATGGCTTCTTCCGTTGACCGGGTTTAGAGCCTCAGAATCCGGCGTTGACTGTCGTATCCTCCTTATCGTCTCCGTTAATGCGGCGTTTGTTTTTGTTTCCACGTGACCTGCCGTTGTTGTCCTTAGTATCTGGACTGCCAGAATTTTTACGGAGATTGTTGCTGCGAGCTAGCCAGCTATCCTCTCCTGCGCAGAAGCGGGTCATTAATGATGTGAGGGCTGCCATGGATTTTGGCTTTTCCTGTCCCAGATGTCGGGCTAGCCATTCGCCGCGGATGTTATGTTTGAAGGCTGCAAGGGCCTCTGCATCCGGACAGTCGACGATTTGGTTTTTCTTTGTCAAGAACCGTGTCCAGAATTGTCTGGCCAATTCGTCTGGCTGCTGAATGATGTGGCTTAGGTCATCGGCGTCTGGTGGTCGCACATACGTGCCCTGGAAGTTGTCGAGGAATGCGGCTTCCAGGTCTTCCCAACAACCAATTGACTCTGCGGGCAAGCTGTTGAGCCAATGCCGAGCTGGTCCTTTAAGCTTGAGTGGGAGATACTTGATGGCATGGAGATCGTCGCCGCGGGCCATATGGATGTGGAGAAAATAATCTTCGATCCAAACCGCGGGGTCTGTTGTGCCATCGTAGGATTCAATGTTTACGGGTTTAAACCCTTCAGGGATTTGATGATCCATTACTTCGTCAGTGAAGCATAGCGGGTGTGCGGCGCCTCTGTATTGAGCAATATCACAATGCAGCTCGAGAGAGCGTTGTCTGCTATGTTCAGCCTGGCCGTGGTTATTGTATCCGGCGCGACGGTATTCGTCATGGGTCGTGGGGCGCCCACGTGATCCGTAGATGGATCTGGATTGCCTTGCTTTGTCCTCCAATATATCTCGCAAGTCCGGCGCGTTCCCTCTTGGCTTCGTACTTTTGGAGCGATGCCGGGGTACGGTCTTGGTTGGGGGCCTAGATGCCTCTCTGTCACGACCACGGGGTGGTCGGTCAGCCGTATCGTGCGCTGGTGATGGAGGTATGTATGCTTCCTCCTCTAATCGGGGGAGCAGCTTGCATCTTGGATAGCTTTTGGAGGGGCGTTTGAGTTTATACTCTTTGGCCGTGAGGACCTCGGTCCATCGATCGGCCAGCAGGTCCTGATCAGCTTGAAGCTGCTGCTGCTTTTTCTTTAGGCTGTTTGCCGTGGCGATAAGCCTGCGCTTAAAATGCTCTTGTTCGACGGGATCCTCGGGCACGATGAATTCGTCGTCGTTGAGGCTTGCCTCGTCTTCGGAGGGAGGCATATAGTTATAATCCTCAACCTCTTCGTCTGCCGCCTTCTCGTGAGGGCTTGCTTCTGCATCCTCCTGCGCTGAGTCTTGCTGGAGGGGGTTATCTTCGGCACTTTCTGGGGTATTATTATCTCCTGTGCCGGAATCTCCATTCTTGCTGTGGCGGGATTAAGAGTGGCACCGCTGACGCCGGCGCTTGGGCTGTTTCTTTAAAGAATCTGCCTCCGCTGTTTCCTCGCCGTCCCCGTCTTTTGGGGTGTCCACCATGTATATGTCGTATGACGAGGTGGTCTTCTAGTGCCCTGTAGGCGCTGGTTCCCGTTCGTCTCCGGCATCGTCGTCCATAGCGTCGATGTCTTCGGAGTCGTAGTCTAGCATGTCGGTTAGATCGTCGACAGTGGCTACAAAGTGGGTGGTGGGTGGGCTCTGAATTTCTTCGTCGTCCATATCCCAACCATCCTGGCCATAGTCCGGCTAGGACTCTCCCGATAACGAGAGATGCTTTAGCGAATTCAGGATGTCGCCAAAAGGCGAGTATTGGAAGATGTCCGCGGCGGTGAATTCCATAACCGGCGCCCAATCCGATTCAATTGGTAGGGGCGTGGGAGGTCTGGAGTCCGGCAAGGAGTTCGGCACCTCGGAATCACGAGTTTCGCGAGGGACAAGATTAGCGTTCAGCTCCATCGCCGTGGAAGTTGAAGCCCCCGAGGTGGTGTCCATCCACCGATCCTCAATCTGGGCGATCGGCTCCGGACTAAAGGCCGAGGCGGATTCGTGTGCGGCCACCAAGGCACTGTTCGGCGGCAGAGCTAGATCATGCCCATCGTAACAGTGCGGCGCGCTTGGCTGTGGCTCGAGTCCGTCGAAGATCAAGTCTCCGCGGACGTCGGCCGTGAAGTTTAGACTTCCGAATCTGACCTGACGGCCAGGGGCGTAGCTCTCGATCTGCTCCAGATGGCCAAGTGAATTAGCCCGCAGTGCGAAGCCGCCGAATACGAAGATTTGTCCGGGGAGAAAAGTCTCACCCTGGATAGCGTTGTTGGTTGAGGATGCCATCGAGCCAATTGGTGATGACACAGAAGAACTCTCAATGAAAGCACCAATGTCGGTGTCAAAACCGGCGGATCTCAGGTAGGGGGTCCCGAACTGTGCGTCTAGGCAGATCGTAAGAGGAGACGAGGGACACGATGTTTTACCCAGGTTCGGGCCCTCTCGATGGAGGTAAAACCCTACGTCCTGCTTGATTAATATTGATGATATGGGTAGTACAAGAGTGGATCTACCACGAGATCAAGGAGGCTAAACCCTAAAGCTAGCCTATGGTATGATTGTTGTAATGTATGTTGTGTCCTACGGACTAAAGCCCTCTGGTTTATATAGACACCGGAGGAGGCTAGGGTTACACAGAGTCGGTTACAATGGTAGGAGATCTACATATCCGTATTGCCAAGCTTGCCTTCCACGCCAAGGAAAGTCCCATCCGGACACGGGAAGGAGTCTTCAATCTTGTATCTTCGTAATCTTGGAGTCCGGCGGGCGATGATAGTCCGGCTGTCCGGACACCCCCTAGTCCAGGACTCCCTCAATAGGGTTTCTTGCATCTCGCTCTCTCACCCTCTCCATATCAAAACAAGATTACAGTGTCCACTCTATCTCTCTCCTCACCGGTGGTTACAGATCCGGCTGAATTCTATCCGCTGCGGGAGGTGAGGAGGTGCAGCGTTGACGTTGTCGCCGTCGGCGATGGAGGAAGCCGATGCACACCATCCTCTCGGAGCCAGCGCTGGCACGGATGAAGGTCCTCCATGCCCTTGTTCGCTGCCGTCGTGTGGGAAGATCCCGCCCACCGGCCTAAGCGACATCTCGCCCACCTGAGGTATAACTTGTTGTACTGGTCCAGCTTCCCAGGTCGCTGCATGCGGGTTTTCTTCTATGCGACTACTCCCTAGCTCCCCATGTATAGTAGCTAGGGTTCGTCGGCTGGTCCAACATCACCTACTATTATATAGGAAATGCCACTCAAAAAGTTGTCCTGATTTATGCCTTGGTGGAGGTATACATGTTGTTTCAACAAAAAGTACATGGTGGTTGTGCGGTCATTGTCCATATGCTCCTATTGCTGCTGCTAATCTAATACTATCACTGGTTAAATGAAGAAATGGTTTTTTCTCGGGTATCCTGGTTTAGTTCCCATAATGATAATCATGATGCTTCTGTTTGTTGGTGTACTTTTCATTAATTCTTATTGACAATTGAGATGTCGTTGTTAATCTTGTACCACTGCCAAAACAAAGTAACAACACTATATCCCTTTTTTATATTTTTGCAAGCAGCGATGCGTATCTCCATACCCGGGCATGTCTTCCTCAATTTTAGTGGAACTGCACAAAATTGGATGGCCATTGTTGTTCTGCCTCATTGTCCTTTGCCACGTGGTTCTTCCTTCCTCGAGCTTGATTACTGAGAATAAATAGACCATAGTGAGGATTGGTCGAACTTCATAGGTGCCTCACCCAAACTTGATGCCAAATGGATGATGCATCACCACGATGACCTATCGATGCTCATGGTTGCGCCTCATGGTTGCATCGGCTGGTGAAGCTGATCGATTTTCAATGAAAAACAAGCTGTCTTCCTCTTTGCTTGTTACCCGCAAAGATGATATCCTTCATCAGTTCACCTTGGTTGCGTTGGAGATGCGGTCGTCTTTCACGTTGGTGCAATTTTATCACACAATTGGCTATGAACCAAATGTTTCCTCGAAGAAGGATCAACGTTGGTACTAAGATCATAAGTTTTGTATTGATTTCTAAGCCTTCTCACAACTTTGTCTTCAGCTCCCCTGTAATTTTATTTGTCTAGCTATTAAATTTGATTAAAAAAATGGTGTGGACTAAAAACCCGGATGGACGTAGTAGCCCTCCATTTTTATTTACTCTGCATATTAGATTTGACTGAAGTCAAACTTTGTAAAGTTTGACCAAGTTTAGGCCGAACACAACAAACCATAATTATTGAGAGAGGGCAAACTATACATACTCTCAAATCTTTCCGATAATTGAAATTAAAATTCTTTATTTGTACACACTCTCACATGTTTCAGATAATTTGGTGCATGTGTGGTTGTTCACTTAAGGGAGGGTAGTGTACCGCACGTGAAGGACAGGAAGTGCGACCAGGACACGTGGATCATTAGTTCATCGGAAGTAGTAGTTTTATTCACTGGTACGTTAAACAAAGAGTTCCGTTTCATACTTACACAACTTAAAACGATTGTTATGGAGAGAATAAGAAAACCACTCCACTATATATTAGTCGTATACACGAGTACTGTATGGACGCAGCTTCATTGATTTAGTGCACCTGCCTTTGGGTTTATCACAGGTGGGCCCAAAATGTGGCTGGCCCACCTGTCATATAGCCAAAAGCAGGTGCAGTTAAGGCACCGGAGCTTAGTCCGTACTACAGTATATATGTAGACTATATAAGCTGGAGCCTCAATGCTTGTTCGCTAGGGTTTGCACTCTCCATACTCTCGCCACACTACATATACATTTACACGCTGGAGGATCAGTGTTCCTTTACTAGGGTTTGCTATATTCACAGTCTCTCACCCTCTTCACCAGATCTAAACAAGACTGTGTTGGCCACTTGTCTCTCTCTCCCCCCTCACAGCTGGTGAAGGAGGCGGCTGGATCCCGTCGCAACAGGAAGAGGAGGAGGTGCAGCGTTCACTCTATCGCCTTTGGCGAGGGAGGAAATCCACTGCCAGTTGTGTTGTTCTCTTTCACCCAGCGCCTGTGCGGGAGGGCCACCGACCCCTTCTTCCTCGCTGCCGTACGTAGTGTGGGCAGATCCGGCCTCCCGCCGCACACCTTTCCACATCCCGACGACCCTAAGGTATAAGTTTCTTTGAAACCGTCATTGCTCTAGCTGCATGCGCATATTTTTTGATTCTGTAGTCAAATCTAGGTCTTAGTTCAAAGAGAAAAGAAGGGTGCGGTGGGGTGGAGCATGAATCTAGGACGTGGTTCAATGAGGAAAGGAGGGAGGGAAAGTAGTATAGACTGGCTATCCAACCGCTTTGTTGGTCGAAAAGGGAAAAAGGGGGTAACCCAGTACACACATCTGTAAGGAACCGTTCTCTTTGTTGAAAAGGGAAAGAAACTGGGGGGTCGGGTAGTTTGTGCAGGACTAGATTTGCTGCCCTCACATAGGAAAAAGGTTCAAAGAAAACAAATATGGGACCAACACAGATATGTTGCTTTCCTACATACTCTGCATCACCCATTTATACGTGTGGACGCACATGGTGCTGGCATGTCCCATGTCCCATACAACTATTTTGCTGTTGTTAATCTAAGAATACCGCTGGAAAATTGAAGCAATGCCACTGTTAAAGTAAATTACATTTTTTAACGAATGTTGTTTTAAGAAAATGTCTCTGTTAATATGAATCAATGCAACCGTTTTAGAAGTGCTACTATCCTACTTTGTTTTCCATCAAGATAAGTTAGATGCTTCTTTTTGTTGCCGTTTGTTTCATCCTCCTTTATAGGCCAGTAATTGTTTCCTTTTTTGCCTCTGTTAAAACAGGGATATCTATTCAACTTGTTGCTATAGGAAACTTAAATGTCACACCAACGACTTTGCTTGATTTCAGTGCAACTGCACTAAACGAGATTGGATTTCCTATTCGTGTCGGCGGATTCGTAGGTGATCTTGTGTGCGTCATGACAGGTTGGTACTTGCCTTCATCCACATGATCATGCAGTGTGTTTTGAGATATTGTGCTACTTGTATTGGTACTATTTTAAATAAATGTTGAATTGAAGCTATTGTATTGCTCTCCTTTCCCATTAAGTAGTGAACAAAAATGGTACCAACCCAGACATGATGCTTGTTGCTTTGTTACAACAAACTCTGCATCACCCCCTTTATAAGTAGATGGAAGCACATGGTGTTGTTGCACCCACTCTCCCCTGGAACTGTTTATGCTTTTTGTTAATCTAATGCCGCTGGTAAAATTAAGCAATGCCACTCTCATAATTAACTACTGAATCTTAGTTCAAAACTGCAACACTTGTTAGGGATTGGCGAAATTACCATTTTTGTGGCCGCATGTTTCATCCTCCTTTATTTTCCAGTAATTGATTCCTTTTTTGCCTATGTTAAAACAGAGATATCGATTCAACTTGTTGCTATTGCGACATTTTGCTTCGCTACGCGAAACACTTATGTTTTAAGAGTGTTTTGTGCAGTTCAACTTGGATGTCACACCTGCGACTTTGCTTAATTTTGGTGGAACTACACAAAAGGAGATCAAGATTTGTTTTAAGTCTTCCTCGTGAGCTGTTTAAAATCTTGGTCTCATCCACATGTTGGTGCAGTGTGTTTTGAGATGTTGTGCCACTTGTATTGGTACTGTTTTGGATAAATGTTGAATTCAAGCTATTGAACTGCTTTCTTTTACCATTAAGTGAGAAAAAATTGTTCCAACCCAAACATGATGCTTGTTTCTTTGGTACAAAAAAAGTCTGCATCACCCCCTTTATAAGTAGATGGAAGCACATGGTGTTGTTGCACCCACTCTCCCCTTGAACTGTATATGCTTTTTGTTAATCTAATGCCGCTGGTAAAATTAAGCAATGGCACTCTTAGAATTAACTACTGAATCTTAGTTCAAAACTGCAACACTTGTTAGGGATTGGCGGGATTAGCATTTTTGTGGCCGCATGTTTCATCCTCCTTTATTTGCCAGTAGTTGATTCCTTTTTTGCCTCTGTTAAAACAGGGATATCTATTCAACTTGTTGCTATTGCGACATTTTGCTTCGTTGCGCGAAACACTTATGTTTTAATAGTGTTTTGTGCAGTTCAACTTGAATGTAACACCGACGACTTTGCTTAATTTTGGTGAAACTGCACAAAAGGAGATCGAGATTTGTTTTAAGTCTTCCTCGCGAGTTGTTTAAAATCTTGGTCTCATCCACATGATGGTGTAGTGCGCTTTGAGATGTTGTGCCACTTGTATTGGTACTGTTTTGGATAAATGTTGAATTCAAGCTATTGAACTGCTGTCTTTTACCATTAAGTGAGCAAAATTTGTTCCAACCCAAACATGATGCTTGTTTCTTTGGTACAACAAAAGTCTGCATCACCCCCTTTATAAGTAGATGGAAGCACATGGTGTTCTTGCACCCACTCTCCCCTTGATCTATTTATGCTTTTTGTTAATCTAATGCTGCTGATAAAATTAAGCAATGCCACTCTCAGAATTAACTACTGAATCTTAGTTCAAAACTGCAACACTTGTTAGGGATTGGCAGGATTACCATTTTTGTGGCCGCATGTTTCATCCTCCTTTATTTGTCAGTAATTGATACTTTTTTGCCTCTATTAAAACAGGGATATCTATTCAACTTGTTGCTATTGCGACATTTTGCTTCGCTATGCGAAACACTTACGTTTTGAGAGTGTTTTGTGCAGTTCAACTTGAATGTCACACCGGCAACTTTGCTTAATTTTGGTGGAACTGCACAAAAGGAGATCGGATTTTCATACATGTGTTGGGATTTCTTTCAAGTCCTCCTCACGAGTTGTTTCAAATCTTGGTCAAGAAAGGTCAGTAATGACTTTCATCCACATGATGCTGCAGTGTGCTTTGAGATGTTGTGGTACTTGTATTGGTACTGTTTTGGATTAATGTTGAATTGAAGCTATTGAACTGTTTTCTTTTACAATTAAGTGAGCAAAAATTGTTCCAACCCAGACATGATGCTTGTTTCTTTGTTACAACAAAACTCTGCATCACCCCCTTTATAAGTAGATGGAAGCACATGATGTTGTTGTGCCCACTCTCCCCTGGAACTGTTTATGCTTTTTGTTAATCTAATGCCGCTGGTAAAATTAAGCAATGCCACTCTCAGAATTAATTAACTACTAAATCTTAGTTCAAAACTGCAACACTTGTTAGGGATTGGCGGGGTTGCCATTTTTGTGGCCGCATGTTTCATCCTCCTTTATTGGCCAGTAATTGATTCCTTTTTTGCCTCTGTTAAAACGAATTAGTCGCATTTTTTAGGAATGGTACTATCCTACTTTGTAGTTCTTTCTACATGTTTAACCAAGGTATTGTTAAGATAATGTCTCTGTTAAAATGAATTAGTCACATTGTTTTAGGAATGGTACTTTCTGCTTTGTCGTTCTTTATACAAGTTGAAACAAGGCATTGTTAAGATAATGTCTCAGTTAATATGAATGAATCACACTGATGGAGAATTGCTACTCTCCTGCTTTGTTTCCCATTAAGATAAGGTAGATCAGTAGATGTTCTTCTTCTGGGAGTACAAGTCATCAACCGTTATTTCTCAGTAATTGTTTCCCTTATACCTATTGTTGCTTACAGGGATATCAAAATTAAAGCTTAGTTTTATTCTGACTTTGATTTTAGTTGAACTGCACAAAAGGAGCAATGTGTCTAAGGCAAACTACTACATTATTGGGTCCTGTTGGTTGTACCACTTTGCAGAAAGAAGCAGTCACTGTTTGCATTACATTATAGGAGGAATGATCGAGAAGCTTTATGGAGTATTAGTAGACGCTGGTGACATGACTAGTCTGCAGAGAGCATAGGCAACTCTACAACACGTGGAATGCACTGGGCAAAAAGTGCCCAAACAAGTACAAGAAGCCATGACAGGACTCCAAGTCTATCAATGTCATTCTAAGCAACAAAGATGGGGCATCTGGGTATGGTAATATGTTTACCGTACTTTCAGTTTGTTAGTCCACCGATTGGTGGGTTGACACTGGGGCCAATGTTCATGTGTGTCCTAATGTGTATTTGTTTTTTGCAGCATATAAATACGAAATCCACAGGGATGCTCAGCTTGATTTTAGTGGAACTGCACAAAATGTTGAGATGGTTTGTGTCCTCCATAATACTTCATCATGCACAATACATCGAATGGTTCTCTAATCATTCGTTGTCACCTTGAGCCACCGGACTAGTAGCTGACAAACTGATGAAAAACCTTGCCCGTTCCACAATCATAGGCATTACATATTTTGAATGGGAAAAGCTTGTCAAAGTTTAATCATTGATGTTAGCAAGAAGACATTAGTTTAATATATTGGAATTGGAAAATCTTGTCAAATTTTGCTCATTGATGTTAGCCAGAAGACATGCATTTGATATTTTTGAGTGGGATGCCCTTTGCTGTGAGCAGCATTGATCGTTTTTTTCCTATTCATGTGTTCATTTTAGAAGTAAATAGTTACTCTGCTGGGATGCATAGTTACATGAATGTTGACTTATGTAAGGTATTTTAAGAGTTTTTTCTGAATATTGTCTATGTAATGCCAGGCCTTGTGTGTTTGATTGCAAAGCTGAGCTTGGAATGTTGTGGCATGCGGCATCACGAGCTATTCACTGTGCCTCCTGAGAATAATGCTTCATATTGTTTTGCATGTTGATCTAATGCCAGTGATTTGCTTGTTAAGAAGATCATCCTCTTCTGTTGTTTCTGTGCTTAAGAAGTTCATCGTCTTATGTTTCATTCGTAGCCTATACGACAAGTCGGGTAGGTTAGACGTGAAACCATATGATCTTCCGACCAACTCATCATCTTAGGCCGTGATTGGATTGTCGTTTTCCAACCAAAACCGCTTGTAAAACTGACGCTTGTAAATAAAAGCAGATGGTCTCGGGTGAAGCACAAGGTTGGTCAATTTCGACTAGTAAAATATACACTAGTCTCTCAAATTATATGTGTAACCCGCCGGTTTTACTTACAGACCTCGGTCCCTCTGTTTCATTACGCCTGTATTTTACGCATTGTTTCCGATGACGAGTAAATTCCACTTGTATCTTAATACAGGTGTGAAATAAACTAGAGCTCCCAAGTTCGGCCTTACCGTTTCATGCCATCTCAGTCTCTTGAAGGTGCTCATAGGTGTCCGATGATCCTGGCTTCCTGAATGAGCAGCGGGCGTTGTATCAGAACATCTGTAGGGCCCGCGAGGCCCTCTCCATCGTCCTTTGAGTTTATGCGCTCGCCGTGGCACCGAGCATTGTTAACATGGTCAACGAACATGAGGATTCAGGAGATGACTTTATTTTGACTGGATGACAGTAGGGACCCACTAGGGCCATAGCCGTACGTACGCAAGTGCCTCCTTATTATGTACAACTATATTTTTTGCTTCGTCCTGGTTTCCTGACATCACGGTCACACACCATTGTCAACCTATGTAGTCAATATAAACGAGATAATTGCACAAGGAGCGACCGACAGCTGGGACCAAGTAGCTCGAGCAGTATTTGTGTTTTTGAGGTGTGAGCACTGTAGAGTTTTTCTGGAGCGATGTTTTCGTTGTTGTTCAGAGGAGAGCAGGGTATTGACTGGGCGGGCTATGGCCCATCTAGCCCAGGCTTGATATCCAGCCTAGATATTAAATTTTTTCAAGCTGAAAATGGCTAGCCCAGCTATACTTTTTTTGAGGAATACCCAGGCAAGGTCAACTTGTTATTCTCTGCCTCGCTGGGCTGCAAATATTTCCTAGAAGGGATGCATTAGGCTTAATAGGAAAATGGGCTTTAAGAAATAATAAATGGGATGTAATTATAAAAACTAGGCAATAACTATAAAAAAATGCACCAAACACGTAATTAGTTTATAAAATATTATTTTTGGATTTTGAAAATTTTAATTTCATTAATTGTTGCGCGCGCAATGTTTCATTGGATTTTTACGTAATGCAAATTTATATTTAATCTGACTAGAAATTTCGGGATAAATATATTTTGGATCCCATCAAAATGTGGGATTTTATTGAATTCTGTTTTGAACGGTTGGTTGAAATTATTAATCGTTGTCCTAGCTAGAAAATGGGTTGTACTTTTAACAAGCTGTAAATGGGCTGTAGTAAATTCCAATAGAATTCAAAAATGGGTTGTACATTCTTACAAATCGCAAATGGGCTATAAGTTCTCTGCCACACACTTGTGGGCCTACTAAGTTGATGCGTCCCCTAAAAAAAGTAAGTTGACGCGTATGCAAGGTTTTGCCAACTTATAGTCAACACATGGTTCTAGCAGCAGTGGTTGTTGGATGTCCATCCAACGGATGTCGTGCTTCTTCTTCAATCTCGGATATTCTAGCTTCAGCCACCCAAAAAATGATTCCTCCCCCTAACATCTCGGGCGCACCATTTCAGAGGCTGACCTGTGGGCCTACTAAGTTGACACGTACCAAGGGCTTTGTCAACTTAGTCAATACAAACGATTCTAGCTGCAGTGACTGTACGATGTCCATAAACACCCGTCGTGCTTCTTCAACCTCTGGTCTTCTTGCTCCAGCTGCCCAAAGCAGCGCTGGTCATGCCGCCTGCTCCTGCCTCCCGTGGTCGGCTATGCTATCACGGAGGCCTCACCACCCCCTACAACTCCCACCGCTGGCCAGGCCATCCCTCCACTCACCCACACCCCCTGTTATTTTGCGGCGATGATAGTCTCACACCGAAGCCGAACCAGTGAACCTTCGTACTCCTCTCCGCGTGGGCATCCACTGACGCGTCTTCCCCGGCTCCATGTTGTCCCCTTCCTAGGCCTCGCATTCGTCCACCGCCCTGGTGCTCTCGGCCCGGCGTGGTCAACGTGGTCAAGGAACGACTTCCATCAGACGTGGACTATACGTGGAGAGGCTGACAGCTGGGTCCACGGCCGCACACAAGGAAATGCCTCCTTATTACGCGCAAAATAATGATTCCTCTAGCCGACATCTGGGACCCACCGGAAGGGCCTCTGTATTTCATGAAAAAAAAACTTTCCCCTCGCTGACAGGTCGGACCCACCAGCTATATCTTCACATGGAAGGAAGTGCCTCCTTATTACGCACAAAAAAATGAATACTCCCCGTGCTAGCTGGGATCCAGCATAGTGGGAGGCCGACTTCTAGGACTACCAAGTTGACGGGGACGGAGGGCTTTGTCAACTTAGTCAATATGAACTATTCTAGCTCCAGTGACCGTACGATGTCCATTCAACAGCCGTAGTGCTTCTTCAACCTCTGGTCTTCTTGCTCCAGCCGCCCAAAGCAGCATCAGTTATGCTGCCTGCTCCTGCCTCCTATGGCCGCCTGTGCTGCCACGGAGGCCTCACCGCCCCTTACTACTCCCACCACTGGCCAGGCCATCCCTCCAGTCACCCACATCCCATGTTATTCTGCGGCGACGGCAGCCTCACACCGAAGCCGAACCAGTGAACCCTCGTACTCCTCTCCACGTGGGCATCCACTACCGTGTCTTCCCCGGCTCCGCGTCGTCCCCTTCCTAGGCCTCGTCGTCATCCACCGCCCTGGTGCTCTCGATGCGGCGTGGTCAACGTGGTCAAGGGACGACTTCCATCAGAAGAGTACTCTACGTGGAGAGGCTGACAGCTGGGTCCACGGCCGCAGCAAGGAAGTGCCTCCTTATTACGCGGAAAATAATGATCCCTCCACCTGACAGCAGGGACCCACCAGACGGGCCACCGTATTTCACGAAAAAAATGGTTCCCCCTGACTGCTAGGACCCACCAGCTACATCTTCGCACGCAAGGAAGTGCGTCCATATTACGGGCAAAAAAATGATTCGCCCATGTGACTGCTGGGACCCACCAGCTGCATCTTCACACGCAAGGAAGTGCCTGACAACCAGGACCCACCTGGTCGAAGAGTACGTAGCGTTGTCATTCTAGTCGCGAATGTGTACGTACATACTAGTCGATGTAGAGGCGTGCACGTGTCATAGTAGAGGCGTGCACGTGTCGTAGTAGAGGTGCGCACGTAGCATGTACACGTACGTACAGCGGCTAGGGTGCAAGAAAGTAAATATGATCACATACGTACATATGGGCGGGGTCTCGAACGCCTACTCACGCATACGTATGGACAGGGCTTGTGTACATGGTTGGGTCAGAACGGAGAAACTGCATCGTCTCGTGTTCATGGGGAGGCAAAGGAATGTGTTGTGTTTATCGGGAGGCAACGGAATACGTCGTGTTTATTGGGAGCCAACCGGCTTGGACGGAACAGCCGGTCGAAACGGGGCCTGGCATAGCGCAGAATGGAGGAAACGGCCTTGTGTTTGACCGACCACGGTCGAAATGGGATCATGTTCATCAGGAGGGGTCTGGCGTACCGCAAAATGGAGGAAACGGACTTTTGTTGGACCTCCTATGGTTGAAACGGGATCCTGTTGATCGGGAGGGGTGACGTGTACTGCAAAATGGAGGAAACGGACTTGTGTTGGAGCGCTACGGTCGAAACGGGTGTCCTGTTCATCGGGAGGGGTGTGGCGTACCGCAAAACGGGGCTCCATGAGATACTGTTCATCTCCACCGTCGACCTCCTCTAGCCTCCACGGGCTACTGTTCATCCACCGTCGACCTCGTCCAGCCTCCACCTGCGATTGTTCATCCTCGGGCTCCTGTTCATCCAGCCTCCACCGCGCATTCCTCCACTGGCTACTGTTCAACCAGCCCTCTCCACGGGGTCCTGTTCAACCACCCCTCCACGGGCTACTATTCATCCAGCCCTCCACGGCTACTGTTCAACCAGCCCTCCACGGGGTCGTCCTGTTCATCCAGCCCTCCTCGGGGTCCTGTTCATCCACCCCCAACCGGCTCGATCGGGGTCCTGTTCACCCAGAGGCAACACCACGGGGTCCTGTTCATCCACCCTCACCGGGAACTATTCATCCAAACCCCCCAACAACACTCACTGTTCATCAAGGGAAGGAGGAAGCAAGGTTCGATCGGCTTTAGTTAGTAGCAGTAGTGAAGGAATCACTCGGGTTCAGTTAACAGCAAGGGATAAATCGCTCGGGTTCAGTAACGTAGCTAGTGCAACTGCTCGGGTTCATTTAGAGCCCAACGCCTCACACACACGCGCGTACGTGTGCGAGAGAAATGTGCATCGCTCGGCCCTCGACCACGCGCGTCATGGACGGCACAAAGAATGTCATGCAGCTGCGTCTCTGGCCCACCCAGGACGAAAAGCACATTTTTTGTCATAGAAGTAGGAGCCCGCCACATCTATGATGATACCGGGTTCTGTCACAATTATCGTCATAGAAGTGTCATAAGTATGACAGAAAAAAAATAGTTCAGCCCAAAATGTCACGGATGTGTCTTTTTTTTGTAGTGGAGGAGTCTTCTTGGTGAAGTTGTTCTTGTTGGGGAAGGACTTGGCCTTGTAATTTCGGATAAGCTTGCCACCATTGTCTTCCTCTTCTCGTACGGGCAATCCGCAACAAAATGGCTCACATTGCCACAATTATAGCATGTCCTCACATGTTGCTTGCCCTTGGCGCCACTTGAGTTGTTCTTGTTGAAGTTGGTCCTGGAGTTCTTCTTGCTCCAAAATTGCCGAGAAGCGAGAGCCATGTTCTCATGATAAGCATACTTGGTGTCTTCAGGGCAACACTCCTCTTCTTCCTCTTTACCCTCTTATTCCACACTAGCCTTGGCTTTCAAAGCAAGGTTGGGCTTCTTTGATCATTGGGAACACAACACCGCATTGTCGGCGGTCTTGTCCAAGATCCTCATAGCAACAAACTCATCCAACACTTCACCTGAGGACAATGCGTGAAAGTCTGACCTTTGACGGAGGACATGGCCTTGTGGTAGGGCATCATGGCCTTGAGAAACTTGGGCTTGATCCAATTTTCACCCGTATCCTTGCTCCCATGATCTCGGAATGAGACCGCGAGAGTGGTTAATCTCCGGTAAAGCTCACGAGGTTCTTCATCTTCATTCATCGCAAACTCATCGGCTTCATCTTGCACCACTTCAAAGTTGGATCGTTGAATGCTTGCGCTTCCCATATAAATGGAAACAACATGTTGCCATGCTTCCTTGGCCACGGTGAAGGGTCGGAGGTGTGCAATATCTTCGGGAGGAATTACTTCTTGGAGAATGAAGCGAGCGGACTCGTTGAATTGATGGTCCGCGGCTTCTCTAGGAGTGAAGTTGCTTGGGTCATGCGGGTACAAACCTTGCTCAATAATTCTCCAAAGATTAGTAGACCTATGATTTAAATGATGTTTAAAGCGATACACCCAAGAAGCAAAATCCTCATTTTTCATAAGCTTAGGAAGAGGACCAACATGATTCATATGCGTGGAGGGAACCAGTCCTCCATAAGTAACTGGAGGTTCAACATGGGCAAAGACGCCACTCCCACTCCTACCACTAGACAAAGGAACTTGCTCACTAATAGCTTCCCCCTTTTTGGATTTAGCATCTGCCACCTTGTTAGCGGGATCAACCACTTCCAATGGTTCGGTGGATAATTTAAGCCCATCAAGAAACTCCTTAAACATGCCTTTAACCTCGGCCGACATGGAGGTTTTCAATGTGTCCAAAGCCCCATTGAACTCGTCACGATAGACCGAGGATCCCCCATCGCCCGTAGACAAAGTGGGATTCGCACCGGGGTGCTCCTCCACCTCGTTTGTGGTGTCAACCATACTCTTCGGACGGCAAAGTCCTTAATAAAGAGACGAGGCTCTGATACCAATTGAAAGGATCGATACGGTTGACTAGAAGGGGTGTGAATAGGCAACTAACAATTTTTAGCTTTTCTTGACCAAATTAAACTTAGCATCAAAGTAGGTTGTCTAGATGTGCAACTAGGTGAACAACCTATATGATGCAACAACAACAAGCACACAAGCAAGCAAGGGATACAACACAATATAAGCTTGCACAAGTAAAGGTAAGAGATAACCAAGAGTGGAGCCTGTGGAGATGAGGATGTGTTACCGAATTTCCTTCCCTTTGAGAGGAAGTACGTCTCCGTTGGAGCAGTGTGGAGGCACAATGCTCCCCAACAATCCACTAGGGCCACCATATTCTCCTCACGCCCTCACACAATGCAATATGTCGTGATTCTACTATTTGTGCCCTTGAAGGCAGCGACCGAACCTTTACAAACAATGTTGGGGATCTCTCCACAACCGAATTGGAGGCTCCCCACAAAACCACGGAGCTTCACCACAATGGAATATGGCTCTGAAGTGACCTCAACCATCTAGGGTGCTTAAACACCCAAGAGTAACAAGATCCACAAGGGATTGGTGGGGGGAATCAAATTTCTCTTGGTGGAAGTGTAGATCGGGGCCTTCTCAACCAATCCCTAGAAAATCAACAAGTTTGATTGGCTAGGGAGAGAGATCGGGAAAGAATGAGCTTTTGAAAGGCAACGGAGCATGGGAGGAAGAGGTCAACCCTAGGAAGAAGAAGACCCCTCCTTTATATAGGGGAACCAAAATCCAACCATTTTCTGCCCAGGCCCGCAGCTAAGTGGTACTACCGATCCTCGGAGTGGTACTACCACTTAGGTGATACTACTCCGCACAAGCCTAAAAATACACAGAGTGTATCTATGGTAGTGCCGCTGGAGTGGTACTACTGCTGACCCCGACGGTACTACCGCCTAGGATTTTAGACCTGGGGAGGCACGGTGGTAGAGGGTGCCAGGGGCGGCAGTACCGTGCGAAGCGGTACTACTGTCCTAGTTCCGCTCTACTACCGCTTGGAGCAAAATGGGAACATAACCTTGCACAGAACAAAACCCTGCAAGCGGTAGTGGAGACGGTAGTACGGGCTGTAGAACCGCTGGAGTGGTACTACCACACTACTACTGCCCAACTACCATGAATTACAGACCGACAACAGAACATTGCATGCTCGGGGAAACCCTAAGTGGTAGTGCCATGGAAGTACCCAGCGGTACTACCGCCTAAGCGGTACTACCGTGGGCACTAGCGGTACTACCGCTGGCAAGATGCTGAAAACACCATAGAAAACATTGGAAAAGCTCTAGAGAAGGGAAAGGATGCTATGGGTGCATATGGGGTTGTGTACGTGTTGATTCCACCCATACCTTTCTGAAACGGACCCCCTCTTAATAGTACAGCTTTCCTATGACTCAAATCTACGAAAAAGAAACGTAGGGAACCGCCGTCTTTGATAGGCTCCGAGGGGCATCGAATCGTCTAGTGCCTAGACATGAGATATCTGAAATGCTCAATGCACATGATTAGTCCGCAAATGCATTGTCATCAATCACCAAAACCACTTAGGGAGAAATATGCCCTTACACCTGGGCCGATAAGTGTCATCACCATCAACTCTGACAAGAAAGATGCATTGATCTGTGCTGATCAACTATACTGGGAAGCAGTTGCAGCATCTGTCGTCAAGGCAGTTGCTCCTGCCGACAAAGGTCCCATGGGGGAAGAAGAGGAAGAAGACCGGCAAGTCCACTAGCTCTGGCAAGACCGTTGACTCTGGCAAGTGCGCCTCTTTTGAGTGTTGCGCTCCTGTTGAGGATGTGCCATAGAGCTCTGTCGGTAACAGCGAGAAGATCAAGGCTGCTCCACCAGAAACCAAGAAGGTGTTCACTAAGGAGGATGGCGAGGGGGGACTTTCACCATAAGTTTAACCCTTGACGACAAATAGGAAAGAACGCTCATTGCCTTCCTGTGAGCGAATGTTAATGTGTTGCAACACAACCATCTGACATACATGGTCTTCCTTGGGAGGTAATTGAGCACCACCTTGTCGTCTGCCCTCACGTGCGGCCCATTAAGCAGAAGGTGTGGAAGCAAGCCTTGGGGCGGCAGCAATTCATTGGCGAAGAGATCAAGAAACTGGAAGCGGCAGGTTTGGTTAGAGGTGTACTCCATCCCGCGTGGTTGGCTAATCCACTTGTTGTACGCAAGGCGAACGGCAGGTGGCGGCTTTGCATTAATTATACATATATCAATAAAGCTTGCCCAAAGGACCTATTTAC
Source organism: Triticum timopheevii (assembly GCA_963921465.1). NCBI lineage: Eukaryota > Viridiplantae > Streptophyta > Magnoliopsida > Poales > Poaceae > Triticum > Triticum timopheevii. The sequence continues at coordinate 361,086,663 of OY997274.1, read as the reverse complement.
CTTGCCGTGCATCGATCAGATTGTTGACTCTGCTACTGAATGTGATCTGCTGTCATTCCTTGAAGCCTACTCTGGGTATCATCTGATATTCATTTCAAAGGAGGATGAAGAGAAGACCGCATTCATCACTCCATGTGGCACATACTGTTTCATATGTATTCCTTTTGGATTGAAGAGTGCTGGTCCGACACTTGCAAGGACAGTCCAGATTGGTTTCGAACCTCAGCTACATAGGAATCTGGAGGCCTATATGGATGATATAGTAGTCAAGACCAAGAACAAGTTGATATTGATACAAGATTTGGAATCAACATTTGCTAATCTGCGCACGATCAATCTGAAGCTCAATCCTGAGAAGTGTGTGTTTGTTGTTCCATCCGGTAAGATTCTAGGTTTCTTTGTTTCTCAATGTGGAATTGAAGCCAATCCCTACAAGATCAAAGCAATTGAGAATATTGAAGCACCGAAGCGCGTCAAGGATGTGTGCCGTCTTGCCGGCTGTGTTCCTACACTAAGTAGGTTTATCTCCAAATCTACTAAGCGCGCCCTGCCCTTTTTCAAAATCCTGAAAAAGGCGGGTCCAATGAAATGGACTCCGGAAGCGGAAGCAGTGTTGCATGACTTGAAGAAGTATCTTTATTCTATGCCAACACTAGTTGCGCCAAGACCGCAAGAGCTGTTGCTGCTATACCTGGCGGCTACGAATCAAGTGGTCAGTGCTGCGCTGGTGGCATAAAGAAGCCAAAAATGAAAAAGTAGCAGATGCAAGCCTGACAAGTCACTAGTATAGCGAGGTGACATAGAAACGGTTTTTAACCCATTTTTGCAACGACATTTTGAACCATCGCCTAGTGAGTGTGGGCGATAGGGGGTCCTTCCCACACGACCTAGAAACCGTTGGGATAGGCCCTCCGGTCACACACGTTGGGCAAAATGAGCTCATGTGCAATTGGCGAGCGATCAAATACGGTTATACATATAGTTGTGTTAAAAAATACAATTATGCAAGCCCAATCATTTCCCGTCGTAAGTACATCCCACATGGTCAGTCCCAGACAAATGTTTCCGTTCGTATGTACATTCCACACAGTCAATCCAAGGAATACGTTTCCGTTCGTATGTACATCCAACACAGTCAATCCAAGAAGTATGTTCCCATTTGTATGTACATCCCACACAGTCAATACAGGGAAAACGTTTCCGTTTGTATGCACATCGCACACAATTATCCCCATTAAATCATTTGTGATAGCATTGCCATTGCAGATGGTATTAACAATTTTACCGCGTTATTGAATGCATCACACACAGTGTGTAGAAGAAATTGTGTGGCATAGGGTGTCCATCACTCACACTTTTTATGTGGTAAACATTCGCGCATGGTGGCATAACGCAAACATTTTTCAAGAGGAAGTCGTGTGCGATTGTTCATTGATCCAACATGTTTTGTTCCTACAAACTATGTGCGTTGTCTGAGGTCATCGCCCATGGTGTTTTCTCAATAACCATTTGCAATATAAACCTGCTTAGCAGGATAATTAGCCTATTATTAATAATCCATTTATTAATTTAATTGACATTTCATATTAAGAACATAATATATTTCATTTTGGTATTAAGGAAGCAGGATTTCATAATTGAAATACATCAGAGTACAACATCATAACTCTTCTGCACTCAGCTACCCAATTACACAACTGCACCAGCACCAAGTTTCACATGCAACATCTATAACCTTTCAAAATTAGCATCATAGATGGTACATAGACAGATGAATCTCATCTAGAAAACTACTGAAGCGGAAGGCGAATATTGAGCCTTCATTGATGTTGAAGGTCTTTGCAACTTTAGGCCAGTGCCTGTGGATGATTGACGGTCCATCCATCGTCCTCTTCAGGAAGACTTCAAATTGAACAGTGGGTGTTGTATGAATACCTTCCTTGCCTCCTGACCATACAGGTATTTTGAGAGGTAATCATCAATGAACTGCTTTGGAAAGGCCTAAAAACAAGGATATGCGTAAATATCTTCTCTAGATTTGAAATGGCGCAAAGGAATTAAAAAGACAAGGTATAACAGTTAGTACCATCCTGCAGTGAATGATGTCTTCTTCATTGTGCAGACGAAGATCTTGTTGTTTTTTGTCGCTAATTTCTTTATCCTAACAATCTTCCTAAGTTTCTTGACTTGACTGATATTCATGGACAACGCATTTCCCCGTATGAAAAAGGGTCGAATAGTGGGTCAAAACCTCTGATAGTAGGACCTACATATGCAAGACTGATTTTAAAAAACCTAATATTTAAAAATAAGAAGTGGAAAAGTGTGTTATTAACTGCAATAGACCTAATATTTAAAAACAAGCAAACATAGTCATTCAAACTTGTATAGTGCAGGTCTAAGTACACTAATTATTGGCCCTGTTTAGATCCATGGGTTAGAGTTAGTTTGAGCTAGTTTGGGCTTAAATAGCACTAAAGTATCCAAACATGAGGGCTAGTTTGAGCTAGTTGCGTCTAACCCACCCACAAAAACTATCCCACCCAAGAGGTGCTAATTGGAGCTTGTTCTCCTAGTGCATTTATTGTTAATCTAACCCTGTCATCCAAACGCCTCTTTGGCTAGAGTTAGTTTAGGGTTAGTCATTGTTGAGTATCATTGTTGTTTAGGAAACGTAGGATAGCGTAGGATTTATTCTACCTTGACTTGTACTCCAAGATGACCATGTACTCCTATATATATGCCCACGAGGCTCAAGCAATACAATCAACTATTCCACCAATCTCTCTCTCTCCCTTTTAACTGTCATGAGCTAGAAACTAACTCTAACCTCTAGCTAAGTTAGAGTATCCAAACAGTGTCATTGTTAAATCAAATGAAAAGGCGTGTTAAATACTCTCTCTAGTCCTTTTTATTCTCCATATAAGAATTGTCTGAAGTCAAACTTCATAAAGTTTGACCTTATTTATATGAAAAAATATCAACATATACAATGCTAAAGTTATACAATATGAAAATTTAAGTCATGACACCTCTACTGATATTGATTTCATATTGTCATGTTGGTATTTTTTTCTATAAAGTTGGTCAAAATTTACTAGGCTTGACTTTAGACAAATCTTATATGCGAACTAAAAAGATCCGGAGGGAGTACAACATGCTTAACAGCAACCAAATATAGTCATTCATAGAGCTATTGTTAAAATTGGTATTGATGAAATTGAACTGCACAGTTCATACTAGCACATATAGAACATCACATTGTGAATAGCTGAAATAAACAAGGCATACTATGAACAACCAAAGATGGTAATTGAAACTGGACATATGCTAACTACAAACAACCAAACAACCAAAAACCGTACAAATAAACAAGGCGTAATGCAAACAACCAAATGCAGCAATAAATATTGGACAGGTTCTCACTACAAAAGGGGTTCGAGAAAACAAATCATGGGATTCCCCGGTGAAAAGGCATGAAAAAACAAATAATGGGTTTCCTCACTTGTCATGGATTGGCTCCTCCTTGTGGTCGCCGTCGATGAGGTCTGACTTGCCAACTGAGGATCCCAAGCCAGCGTCGCAGAATGTGTCCTTCAGAAATGACAAAAGGGGCTCCATGACAATGAAGGATGGAAAATTGTTCATAACGAGCCGCATGAGATCATCGGTAGGGCCATCAATGAGATCGACAGTTGTTGAACCCGAAGGGTTGGGGTGGGAAACTTAACATGTGACATAGCCCGGGTCAAGCCATCGTTGTCGATGACCTTGATGTTGCAGCCGGTGTCCGCGACATGCCAGAATACTCTAGCCCATTGATTGAAAGGCTCCGTCCAGTCATTGCCGTCAGCTTCCTTGGCGGCCACCTCACAACGCCGGGCGAAGAGGCTACAGTAAGCTCTTTTGGGCCATTCTCTCCTAGAACTCCCCGGGAAGCGTAGCTGGGCTTAAGCTGCGACGCTATGGAGTGGGGGAGGGGTGGGTGTTGGTGTCAAAACCGACGAATCTCGGGTAGGGGGTCCCGAACTGTGCGTCTAGGCGGATGGTCACAGGAGACAAGGGACACGATGTTTTTACCCAGTTTCGGGCCCTCTTGATGGAAGTAAAACCCTACTCTTGCTTGATTGATATTGATGATATGGGTAGTACAAGAGTAGATCTACCACGAGATCAGAGAGGCTAAACCCTAGAAGCTAGCCTATGGTATGATTGTTGTTCGTCCTACGGACTAAAACCCTCCGGTTTATATAGGCACGAAAGAGGGTTAGGGTTACACAGAGTCGGTTACAATGGTAGGAGATCTACATATCCGTATCGCCAAGATTGCCTTCCACGCCAAGGAAAGTCCCATCCAAACACGGGACGAAGTCTTGAATCTTGTATCTTCATAGTCCAGGAGTCCGGCCAAAGGCTATAGTCCGGACATTCGGACACCCCCTAATCCAAGACTCCCTCAGTAGCCCCTGAACCAGGCTTCAATGACGACGAGTACGGCGCGCATATTGTCTTCGGCATTGCAAGGTGGGTTCCTCCTCCGAATACTTCATAGAGGATTTTGAACACAAGGATAGTGTCCGGCTCTGCAAAATAAGTTCCACATACCACCGTAGAGAGAATAATATTTACACAAGTTCAATCTGCTGACGTTTTTCATGGCGTGACATCACACCATGGCCAAGCCTTTATTTGAATCATTTTTACTATCCCACCTCAGCGCGTTTAGTGAGGCGGTTCCCTTGGCACGTCTTGTCAAAGCAAAGATCGTGTCCCCTTATTCCAGGATTCTCATCAATACGGGCGTGGGTAACCCAACCGCGCCATTGATTACGGCGCTTGGGAGATAAGCGAGTTTTACCAGGCTGGTGGGGACGCATAGTTTCGTCCGTCCATATAAGGGGATAAGGATCCACTTTTTTACACACGCCTTCTTCCTCCTTTGCTCATCCATTTCCGCGCACTCGAGCTCCAGCGCCCAAGTCCGCACATCTCGCCTCAACCTTCCCCAGCCATGTCCGGAGGGGGAGGCAAGTGGATGGTCTCCTTCGTCACGGAGGGGCACATCAAAAAGCTGCGGAAGGCCGGATACTTGTCCAGCGACATCGCGCATCGGCTCCCCGAAAAGGGGCAGCTCATCCCCACCCCCGGGCCCCATGAGAGGGTGGTGTTCCTCACCCACTTCCTCCGCGGACTAGGTTTTCCACTTCACCCATTTGTCCGGGGGCTCATGTTCTACTATGGCCTGGATTTCCACGATCTGGCCCCGAATTTCATCCTCAACATCTCGGCATTCAACGTCGTGTGCGAGGCCTTCCTCTGCATCCAACCCCACTTCGGCTTATGGCTGAAGACCTTCAATGTCAAGCCGAAGGTAGTGGGCGGCCGCCAGGCAGAGTGCGGAGGTGCCATGGTGGGAAGGATGCCCAACGTCCTATGGCTGAGGGATCTTTTGTGGAGACCATAAAGGGGTGGCAATCGGGGTGGTTCTACATCACTGAGCCGCGTGACCCTAAATGGGCGGCGGCCCCTGAATTCTGATCTGGCTTCCCTACACGGCTGACCTCGTGGAAGGAGACAGTCTTGACGTGGGGTAATTCGGAAGAGCTGACCGGACTTCAATCCTGCGTCCAAAGCCTGGTGAACAAGAAGCTCAAGCTTGTCAACGTAGTCCAGGTCATGCTCATCCGCCGGATCCTCCCGTGCCAACAACGGGCCTTCAGCTTGTGGGAGTTTGATCCGGCACAGCACCAAACCTTGAGCAGGCTCTTCAACACTACGTACGAAGATGCCTGGAAGGTGCTATTCAAGGGCGTCGAGGCTCCCGCATCCGCTACCAAAGATCGCGGATATAGCTCGCAGCGTCAAGCCAGCGAGGTAAGCTACTTTACCCTTTACGGGACTCTTGTTTTCCATAGTTTGACTCTATGCGGGATCTAAACTCCCTTACCTTTGACACGCCTGGCAAAAGACGTCCAGGCAGGTTAACTGTCCGGCTCCCTTGCCAGAAGACCCAGCGGATGCCCGATTGACGGGGCTGCTGGTTCCGGCACCTCACGTGGTGCCGGAGAAGAAGGCCAAGAAGAAGGCCACGGGAACTCGAAGGAGTTCTCGGCGCCAGGAGTTGTCAGACTCATCGTCCGATGACTCTGAGGCGGACTCCTCCGGCGAAGACGAGGAGGAGGAAAAAAGAGGCCTCTCCCCCAGCGGGAGGAGAGAAGAAAGGAAGGCCGCCCCAACGGGGGAGGCCGAAGGGTCCAAGAAGAGGAAGGACCCTCCCTCCGGACTACTCCACCAACGCCGACGATGGCGAAGAGGAGTGGCCACCGAGGACTAAGCCCCTCGCGACATCGTAAGTGTCCGGATACCAGAATAATCCATGGTGTTTTGTTTGTCGCATAGAATCTCCTAACGCCGAATATAACCCTGCAGCCCGCCCAAGGACGGGCTCGACACTTCAACAAGCGGCTCCCTGGCTTCGTCGGACGTGAATAGCACTTCACTTCCGGCCGTCTCCTCTCCTCGCGCTGCGGATGACGCTGAGGTGGGGTCCCAAAAGGGGCCCAGCCAGGAGGAGGAGGTCCCGGAGGTGCCGCAAGGCAACCTCCCGGACTTCGGGCACAAGGGGGATCAAACCCCGAAGGGTTCTGAGTTCGGCCCTGGGCCGGACTCTGCACCGGAACCTTCAGTGGTTCCGGACTCCGGCGGGTGGTCCCTTTGCAAGAAGGGCGAGACTGCGACACCGGTGACCTCTGTCCAACCAGAGGCACCGGATAATTTGCTAAAGGCGCTTAACGGTGCCTCCATCGACGAGGAGCACCGCACTGTTATAAGTGTGGTGATCCAGAAAGTTCAGTCCGCCAAGAGTGGGCTGACTGAAGCCTGTGCCAGCCTTCTAACAGGCTTTGAGGTATGTAGTTAAGATATGTAAAAATATTACCACATAGACAGTAGCCCCTGATGCTCAGTTTGGTGTTCGGAAAGAAAAGCCGAACTGAGGATCTAAAAAGATATACGCAGGAGTCTAACATAAGCATGTCAATATGGGAATGCAGGCTGCGCTGCTGACCTCTGCCGCACTGACTGCGGAGGTCAATGCATTGAAGCAGAGCCTCGAGCGGTCCGAGAACGAGCTCGGCCTTGCCAAGAAGCAGCTCGAGGACAAGGAAGATAAGTAATACCATATGGAAGTATATAAAAGATGTGGTTGCAAAAAATAACAGGAATAACGTGAGAATTGCAGGGGCCACGAACGAGGTGGCGACCCTGAAGGAAGCGGTGTCCAAGGCTGAAAGCAATGCGGCCGCGGAACGCACCGAGCGAGAGAAGAAGGAGGCGCGGGTGGAGGAGGTGCGGCAAGAGCTCCAGGCTCTCGTGGAAAAACACGAGAGTTTGGAGCGTGACTCAAAGACTCGAGAGTCCGAGCTCGCCTCGGCTCTTGAGAGCGCCAAAGCCGCTAAGGTCGAAGCCCAAAAATCCTTCCAGGAAATTGAGGCAATAAAGAAGATAGCGGTGGGTAAGGCATTCTTCATGCAAAGCAAGCACGTGAAAGTGAATTACTTGTTACTTACCAGAATCCGGAGCTCTCCAGGATCATTCACAGATCTGCCCCGTAGTGTGTCCGACGCTGCCGCATTCTACCGGGCCGAGGAGGGGAGCTCGACAGAGAAGGTGTTCTGGTCTCAGTATGCTGAGGTCGGACACCCGGTGCCCTTGAGCGACCAGCTGAAGCAGCTGGTCGAGCTCCATAAGGTGGCCGAACAGGCCATGAAGGGCCTCATAGTTCGGCTGTGGCCTAAAGAAGCCATGCCTGGGAGCTACTTCGGGCTGGTGAGGCGGCTGGTGGACGCATGTCCATGGATTGCAGTCGTCAAGCGCTCCGTCTGTATCGAGGGTGCCCGTAGGGCCCTTGCCTGTGCTAAAGTGCACTGGGGCAAGATGGTCGCTGAGAAGCTTGTGACGGACGCTCCACCGTCGGGCAGGGAGTATCGCACGCCCGAGATGTATTATGCGGGCATCCTGAAGGGTGCCCGCCTTATAGCGGGCGAATGCTCCAAATATGCAATTTTTGAGTAAACTCGCATTTGTTATCCTGTACGCTTGAAAACTTGTTCATATGCGCTAAGCAACGCTTGTGAATTTAAAATATTACCTTTTGTACAGCTGTTTATTAAATTTGAGAGATGGCGAGTCGTCGGCTTCTGCCCCCATGCCACGAGTGCTGGGGTGTTCGGGATAAACTTGAACGCTCTTTTTCCCATTCTTGGGTCCTTCGAGGGTGTCGTGGGAAACGAACACCTATGGGGCAGGGCCCCTTCTCGGTCCGGCAGGGAGCGGAGGGCGCACAAAGAGCAGATCGAGGCGAAGCACGCGAGGGATTTTACCCAGCTTCGGAGCTCTCCGGAGAGATAAAACTCCTACTGCTGCTTTGTGTTTTTATTGTGTTCTTGCTCGAGAGCGTGAGCGTTCTGTAGTTTCGAATGAGTCGAACCCCCTCTACGTTGCGCATGGGCCTCCTTTTATAGGCTAAAGGGGTCACCGACAGGTGGCAACGCAGACAGGGGTACAAATGTAAAAAGAGGGGTTGGTACAACTGCTATCTATAGTGCACCCTACCTAACTCTGACGGCAGGGGACAAGGGCATTTAATGCCCGTCCGGTCACCCAAACAGTGCAGAAAATGACCGTTTGGGGCGCCACCGCTTGCCACGATGGCCTTCTCGTCATCTCCACTTGCCACCTCGCACCGCTTGGCTGCACAGCTTCCCGCCACGTGCGCCTGGAACGGTCCTGCGCGCGACACGTCGACGGATGCGCTGGAGCATGGGCGCAGAGTGGTGGCTTCGCCGCGGCAAGCGCCTTGCCGCGGTCGTTGTCTTGTCGCACCCGGCAGCTTGTCGCTTGCCGGGTCTTGCCGGGACGCGCGACGCGTCGCGGCAAGTTCCTTGGCTGGCCTTCCTGGCAAGCTCCTCTTGCCGGGGCCTTGTCCTTCCTGGCAAGCTCCTCTTGCCGGGGCCTTGTCTTCTTAGTTAAGACACTTTGTTCTTGAATGGCATCAATGAGAGCTACGAAGGATCTTGGCGGACATCCGGCAAGCCTTGCCGCGGGGCGCTGCGACTGCCCGTGCACAAGTTCGGGATACTAAGGTACCCCTACTTTAGTACACTGACAGGAGCCCCCGGGCCTGGGCCACACACGGTGCCGAGCGCTGTTGGGCCAGGCCCAAAACAGGGCACGGGCACACGCGGCCTGAGTCCACACTAAATCTAACTCCGTATCCACCACGCCCTCCCGTAACGGCACGCGTCGAATGCGGCGTCGTGGGAGAGATCGTGGGTGATTCTTTAATCAAGAAAGGCGTAATGTTCGCCTCTCCTCTTTATAAGCAGAGGAAACAGGGGCCGTTCCCCCACCTTTGCCACTTGCGGTTTCTTCCTCAGAAAGCTCCGCTGCTCCCTTCCGCTTCCCAAACCGAAAGAGAGCAGCCCTCCGCTGCCCGTCGCCGCCGCCGCCCCCGCTCTCCTCCACCGCCTCCGCCATGGCTCCGAAGACCGGAAAGAGTGCAAAGTCGGCCGAGGCGCTGCGGCTTGAGGCGCTGCGCAAGGAGCAAGCGCTTCCCCCCCCCCCCCCCGAGCTCACCGCGAAGGCGCTGCGGGAGTGGTTTTATCTCTTCTGGTCGACGGAGACGTGGGCGCATCCGCGCACGCAGGCACTCTCCGCCGAAGCTTCTACTTCCAAACGGTGCCCAAAAGGGTACTACTTCTTCCCATTGTTCTTCTGTTGCGGGCTCTGCCCGCCCTTTTCCGATTTCTTCTGCGACATCATGAACACATACGGGCTCCATCTCCTCGATTTCACCCCCAACGCCGTTCTAACCATGGCGGTTTTCACGTATCTTTGCGAGAACTTCGTCGGAATCCACCCCAACGTAGCCCTTTTCTGCCACTATTTCATGCCCCGGGTCGAGAAAGGAGAGCCCTTGTCTGGCGGGATCGCCTGGATCTCGAGGGCCGGCAAGAAGGAGGTTTATCTGGAGGGGGAGCTCCGCAGCAAATGGGATGAGTGGAGGGCCGAATGGTGTTGGATTGTTGACGCAGATCCGCAGCCATTCACCAATTTGCGCCAAGCCCGAGTAGTGCGCGGCGGCGACTGGAGCGCCCTGGCGGCGGACGATGCTAAGTTGAAGATCGCCACCACCCGGATTCTGCGGCTCAGGCTTGCCGGGCTCACTGTAGGGGCTGTTGGCGTGGACTTTCTTCGTCGCCGCATCGCCCCTCTGCAGGAGAGGGGGAGGCCCGCCTGGCTGTTCGGGGGCCCGGCAGATATCATGAGGCTGCGCCCAGGCCTCAATTTTAACTTCACTGTTCTGGAGTTGGACGGGATGCTCAAAGAGCTGTTCAAGCACGACCCCAACCACCCGGAATGATTCAGGCTACCGCAGGGCATCGTCCCACTGTGCAACAATTCCCAGCTTGATCGCGTCTGCGCAATGATGCCGGAGTGCAACTCGCACGGGATTATCCCAACTTGGCAGGAGCCCTCCGACGACGTCGTGCGGCAATTCTTCGACAGCTTGGTGGAGGTAGCAGTCCGTGCCGACGAGGAGAGGCTCCTCACCCGCGACACCACTGATGACGAGATGCGGTACATCGCCACCAGGGCGGAAGAGGCAGCGGCAGCCGCCGCCGCGGGCGAGTTTGGTTTCACGTTGGAGGAGGCAGAGGCGGCCGAGGAGGCAAGCCTTGCCGACCGAGAGGACCTTGTCGGGGAGGTCGTTGGCGAAGGAGAGCCCGAGGCCGAGGCGAGCGAGCCCGCCGAGGGCACAAGCGGCCAGCCGTCTTCGAGCAGCTTTCCGTAGGCGGAGCCCCCAGCGCAGCCCCCAGCTCAACCAAGAAGGCGCCTCTGTAGGACTGGAGACACAGCAGGGCGGCAGGCAGGCCAACAACCGCAGCGTCGCGGGACACGCTCCACCGCGACAAGCACCGTTGCCGCGAGAGCATCTCATACCGTGCCGGCAACTGGAGCGGGGTCTTCTCGAGCCGCCGCACCTGATCCTGCCGCAGCTCCCGGCAAGCGTCCAAGGGAGCCTACTCCCCCGCCTCATCGCGCTGAAAGAGTACCGTACTTCGACCTCTCCGCGCTGAGCTCCGACGAGGAGGAAGAAGAGGAGGAGGAGTAAGACTTTCTTCTTGTTGTACTTATATTTCTTCGATCCTTGCTGTTTCTTGTCTTGTATCTGATCTGCTTCCCTCTGAACCTCGTTCCATTTCAGGACTCTGGCCGAGAGAGCGGCGAAGAGGGCCAAGGTCCCCGTGGTTTTCATCGAGGACGATCCTGCTGTGATAGTGGAGGACGCGTCCGAGACCACCTTGACGGACCCGGCAACCTCTCCTCGAGGCAGCCCCCAGCGCAGCCCCCAGCGTAAGTACTTGTTCACTTCCTGTTGTGGGGCGCGCATGGGTGCTCTTTCCTTGCTGACATCTTGATTGTTGATTTGCTTGTGTAGGAGCAGAACAGGCCCATCAGGAACAACCAGAAGCCGCTCCTGAAGTGCTATCTGCTTCGACTACGCCGCCAAGGGGCGATTCCCCGACAAGGGAGCGCTCCCCGGCAAGGGAGCGATCCCCGGCAAGGGTCAGTTCCCCGGCAAGGGACGGGACCAGCGATCCTTCGGTGGTGGAGCCCATGATCACAGAGCCCAGCACAGGTAACCCTCCTTGTCGGAAATTTTCCCTTGGGTTTTTCTTCTTCTGATCTTCTTTTTGGATATTTGCTTGACTTTTCCTTCCTCTTCCTGTCTTCAGATCCCCCTTCCACAGATCCGATGGAGACTGAAGCCACCGGAGAGGAGGGCGCACGCGGCAACACTGAAGATGTCGCCGCCACCGAGGAAGAGGCCGGCGCTAACGATCCCGCCGGCGAAGAGGCCGCCAAGGCTGCTGGCGCAGGAGCTGGCGAGGGGTCCGGTGATCGCACTGACGACCCTGAGGGTGCAGGAGCGCAAGGCGCTACACCGACCGCCGACCCCTCTGCCGCTGATGCAGCACCGGGCTCCGAAGAGCCCCAGCCCGGCGCCTACTTGAAGGCCGGCGAGGGTGTCTTCATCAAGCTTCCCTGGGCGTCGAGCTCCAGGGCGCCGGTTGAAGAAGAGGCATTTGACGGGGAAGTGCTCGCCTCTGCTGGGCTGACAGTGGTTGACGCGCCAAGCAGCAGCGGCGAGTCTGAAGAGGAGCAGCTGCTCCGGAAGTTGGTGTCGCTCTACCGCGCCCGACAAGCAAAACTGGAGTCCCGGGAAGCGCTTGTCGCGTAGGCGGGAGTTGACATAGAGAAGCATGCGGAGGAGCTCCAGAGCCGCAACCAGGAGGCCCTCCGGTCCATTGCGGAGGAGAGGGCGCAGCTTGTCGAGGCGCGGAAGGCCTTCCTCCTCGAGAAGGCAGAAGCTGAGGAGCAACAGAGGCTTGCCGCTGAAGAGATGTCCACCCGGGAAGGTGAACTGACGCAGCGGAAAGTCAATCTGGACAGCTACGAGGAGGAGCTCGCTGCACGCGAGCAATCACTTGGCGGGGCGCTCAAGGAAGCGAAGGATGCTGCCGCAGCTGCCGAGGCCTCCAAGAAGGAATTGGAGGTGAAGATGACGCAGCTGGAGGCTGATCTGAAAGGGAAGGATGAGGAGCTTGCCGCGCTCCAGCGCGAACGCGAGAAGGATGCCCTCGCTCATGGCGATCTGCAAGTTCAACTTGCCGATAAGGCGAAGGAACTGAACGCCGCCAAGGACTCAAATGCTGATCTGGAGCTGAAGCTGGTCACGCTGACTGAGACGCTGGACGGCGCCAAGAAGCGAGAGGATGACTTGAAGAAAGAGATCAAGGCCAACGAGGAGCTGCTAACGAGGGCCGCTGAGACTCAAAACACCTTCAGGGCTACGGTGGAGCTCTGGACGGAGGGCCTCGTCAACATTGCTGCAGTCATCGACGAGGAGCTGGCGCAACTAGACTTGGCGGGCTTCGGGTACTCCTCCGACGAGAACCTCCAGCCCAGTGCCAAGCTTACTTTGTTTTTCAAGGGCGTGGTGACGGCTCTCCAGCAACTCCGGGAAAGGATCCCAAAGCAGCTGGCTAACGAGTCGCGCGCAATCTGTGCCGGAGTCCTGGAGAAGGTGTTGGTGAAGGTGCTCTTCCACAATCCGGGCCTCAACCTCACCAACGTCCTCAAGAAGCTGTCGGCGGGTGCTGATCTTGAAGAACTCAAGGCCCTTGTCGCACCCATTGTGGACAAGGTGAATGAAGTCAAGAGGGTCGATGGCGACCGCGTAGATTAGGCCGCGTGTTTTCCTCCTTTTTCTTGCCACTGTCAGACATGTCGCTGGAACAATCTATTAGAGTGCGGCAAGTCATTTTTGTAATATAACTTTATTCTGGGTAGTATTTGCTATGTTATTTCCTTTACTTGATTCCCTCCCTTGTATGTTTTTACCCTACGCTTGCCGGCGCAAGCACCCTTGCTGCGAGCGCTGAGTGCGGAACATCAGCAGCCTGCTGGCGGTGTTGCCTCCGGCAAGAAACCTTGTCGGAACTAGTCGCAGCACACTTACGTTGTTGAGCGGACTCGAAACAAAGTAAGGGCGCAACTAGCCACAAGTTGGTTCCTCCGCGCACAGGTTTTCCATACAAAGCACGGTTGTTCAAGGAAGATAACTTAAAAAATTTCAAAACTGATTGCGCTCAAACTTTGGCAACTTAGCTTTTCTGTCGTCTGCGCCCCGGCAAGGCTATACTTCTTTGAACGACGCCTGGTCCACACCATTATCTTCTCCCCCCCCCCCCCCCGGTGAACTTGTGGGTGAAGGAACCTTCTTTTTGAGAAAAATAAAGAAGAGAAAATAAAGATATGGAGCCTTAAGGCTCGTTATTACTTACCGGGGGTAAGTGCTGCACAAAGTGTCAGATAATACATGCAAAATAAAGAAAGCATGAAATTTTGACAAGATGTGCGGTGCATATGATCTTTATTTATGCACGGGATCTGCGTCCGGCTTTGTACAAAGGGTTACATGCAACAGCGGCAAGGCTTGTACAAAAGGTGCTTGCCGGAACAGGTTCCGGCAACCGCGCCTTATGGGTAAAACTTACGAAGATGCTCAATGTTCCAGGAGTTGCTCACCGGAAAGCCATCTTCGGTCTCAAGGCGGACAGCGCCAGGCCTAGTGACTCGCTTCACCCATAAGGGCCTTCCCACTTCGGCGTCAACTTGTTGGAATTCTTGGCGGATTGAACGCGCCGAAGAACAAGGTCGCCTTCCTCGAAACTTCTGGCATTAACTTTGCGTCTGTGGTAGCGACGCAAAGCTTGCTGGTAGCGAGCAGCTCGTACAGCAGCCTGAAGACGATCTTCCTCAAGGAGCAGCGCATCATCTTGCCGCAGCTGCTCTTGCTCAAGCTCATCATAAGCGAGCACTCGAGGCGATCCGTATACGAGTTCCGTAGGGAGAACTGCCTCTGCTCCGTAGACAAGAGCAAAAGGTGTCTGGCCAGTGGCTCGATTTGGCGTCGTCCTGATCGACCAAAGAACCACTGGCAGCTCCTCGATCCAGTTTTTTCCGCACTTGTGCAGCCTGTCGAAAGTTCTGATCTTGAGCCCGCGTAGCACTTCAGCGTTTGCCCTCTCCGCTTGACCGTTGCTTCTCGGGTGAGCAACAGAAGCAAAGCAGATCTTGGCGCCAAGATCTTGGACGTACTGCATGATGGTGCGGCTCGTGAATTGTGTGCCATTGTCGGTGATGATCCTGTTAGGGACTCCGAAACGGCAAATAATCGACTTGAAGAACTTGACTGCTGACTGTGCTGTCACCTTCCTCACTGCTTCCACTTTCGGCCACTTTGTGAACTTCTCGATTGCAACGTACAAGTACTCAAAGCCCCCGACAGCTCGGGGAAAGGGGCCGAGGATGTCGAGCCCCCAGACCGAAAATGGCCAGGATAAAGGGATCGTTTGGAGAGCTTGAGCTGGCTGATGTATTTGCTTGGAGTGGAACTGACACACTTCACACTTGGTTACTTGTGCAATTGCATCCTGGAGGGCTGTTGGCCAAAAGAAACCTTGCCGGAAGGCTTTGCCGGCAAGTGCTCATGCGCCAATGTGGTGACCACATATGCCTCCATGTATCTCCGCCAACAGCTCCTGTCCATCTTCCCGGGGAATGCACTTCAATTTCACTCCGTTGAATCTTCTTCTGTACAGTATGTCATCGACAAACTGGTACATACTTGATTGCCGGGCTACTCTCTCCGCTTCTTCTTGCTCTTCGGAAAGTTCTCCTGTTTGAAGGAAACGGATGATCTGCTGCGCCCATGCCGGAGCTTGTGGCTCGACGACAAGGACTAAAGGCGCAAATGTTGCTGCGGGAACATCTGCTTCCACGACAAGGATCTGCTGTTCAGCCGGAGCGTGATGTTCCCCGGCAAGGTTGCCGGAGCAAAACTTGTCGGGGGCGTCTGCTTCAACGAAACAAACCCTAGGGCTTGTCGGAGCAGACTGCCCCTCAGCACTCTTTGTGTTGATTTTGGGAACCTTCTTGGCGGCGACTTCGGGGAGCTCTGCCGGAAAATAGTCACCAGAAATCAACTTCCTCTTCTTGCTCTGTCCAGTTGATGGTGTTACAGATGGTTGGGTCAGCTTGAGCACAAAAATTCCTGGTTCCACAGGTAACTTGAGTGCGGCGCACTTTGACAGGCCGTCTGCAATGTCGTTCTGAGCTCTTGGAACGTGTTCCATCTGTAGGCCGTCAAAATGCTCTTCCAACTTCCTCACTTCATCAATGTAAGCTTCCATCAACGGACTCTGATAATCCTTGTTCACTTGGCGGACGACAAGCTGTGAGTCACCCCTGACAATGAGCTTCTTGATCCCAAGGTCTGCAGCGATCCTGAGTCCGGCAAGCAAGCCTTCATACTCTGCAGTATTGTTTGTTGCTTGCTCCTTGGGAAAGTGCATCTGGACCACGTACTTGAGGTGCTCTCCGGTGGGAGCGACAAGTAACACGCCCGCACCGGCGCCTTGCAGCGAGAAGGCACCATCACAGTACATGATCCATTCCTTACTTGCTTCCTTGACAGGGATGCTCGTCTCTGGAGTTTATTCATCAGGTGTTGGCATCCATTCTGCTATAAATTCTGCCAATGCTCGGCTCTGGATAGTTGAGGTACTCTCAAACTTGAGGCCAAAGCTTGACAATTCCAGCGCCCACTCGACAATTCTGCCTGTTGCTTCTGGATTCTGCAATATCCTCTTCAACGGAAAGCGAGTGACAACTGTTATCTCATGTGCTTGAAAGTAATGGCGCAGCTTCCTCGAGGCCATGAGAAGGCCGAAAAGCAACTTCTGCACACCAGAGTATCCGCCCCTTGCAGAAGGGAACTGACAAAATAAACTGGGCGCTGCACCATCTTCTTTTGTTTCTCTTCCTCTGCCTGCACAGATCTATCCTTGTCGGGACCAGAGCTTGTCGGGAAGCCCCCTGCTTGTCGCTGGATGCGCTTGCCGTAGTTGCTGGCTCATCATCCGCCTCCCTTTCCGCTACTAACGCAGCACTAACCACTTGATTGGTTGCCGCTAGATACAGCAGCAACTTCTCTTGTGGCTTAGGTGCGACAAGTATTGGAGTGGAGGACAGGTATCTCTTCAAGTCCTGCAGCGCAGCCTCCGCCTCCGGAGTCCATTTCATTGGACCTGCCTTTTTCAAAATTTTGAAAAATGGCAGGGCGCGCTCAGCAGACTTAGAGATGAACCTGCTGAGAGCAGCAACGCAGCCGGCAAGCCTTCGCACATCCTTGACGCGCTTCGGTGCTTCGATCTGCTCAATGGCCTTGATCTTGTCGGGATTGGCTTCGATCCCCCGCTGAGATACAAAGAACCTGAGAAGCTTGCCGGAGGGGACTCCAAACACGCACTTCTCGGGGTTCAACTTGAGATTGATCTTGCGCAGATTTGCAAAGGTCTCGTCCAAATCTTGGATCAAAGTTGCTCTGTCCTTGCTCTTGACCACTATGTCATCCATGTAAGCCTCTACATTTCTGTGCAACTGTGGCTCAAAAGCATGGCTGACTACTCTTGCGAATGTTGAACCAGCATTCTTTAGTCCGAAAGGCATCCGTACAAAGCAGTACGTGCCACATGGAGTAATGAATGCGGTTTTCTCTTCATCCTCTTCTGCCATGAAGATCTGATGATATCCTGAGTATGCATCAAGAAATGAAAGCAAATCACATCCGGCCGTGGAGTCGACAATCTGGTCAATGCCCGGCAAGGGAAATGGATCCTTGGGACAAGCTTTATTAACATCAGTGAAGTCAATACAAAGCCTCCATTTCCCGTTCGCCTTGCGCACGACTATAGGATTGGCTAACCACGTGGGATGGAGCACTCCTCGGACAAGGCCTGCTGCTTCCAATTTCTTGATCTCTTCTGCAATGAATTCTTGTCGCTCCACTGCTTGTTTCCTGACTCTCTGCTTGACGGGCCGCACGTGAGGGCAGACGGCAAGGTGGTGCTCAATCACTTTCCTGGGAACACCGGGGATGTCAGACGGTTGCCATGCAAACACGTCGACATTCGCCCGTAGGAAAGCAACGAGCGCGCTTTCCTATTTAGGGTCAAGCGTGGCACTGATGGTGAAGGTACCACCAGTGCCGTCCTCCTTGGCGGCCACTTTCTTGGTTTCTGGTGAAGTTGTCTTTGCCTTCTTGCACTTGCCGGTGGAGCTCGATGGTGCGTCCTCGACGGTAGCGCAGCACTCCGAAGAGGTGCGCTTGCCGGAGTGGGCATCAGAGCTGTTCTTGCCGGACTTGGTCTTCTTCTTCCCCCCGGGAGCTTCAGCGGCAAGTGTCTTGCGATCTGCTACGGCTGCTGCTTCCCGGTAGATCTTGTCGGTACAGATAAGGGAATCTTTCTTGTTGCCAGGGACAGAAATGACACTTATCGGACCGGGCATCTTGAGCACATTGTAGGCATAGTGAGAGGCTGCCATGAACTTGGCGAGCGCTGGACGGCCGAGTATCCCATTGTAGGGCAATGGGAAATCAGCAACGTCAAAGGTGACTTTCTCTGTCCTGAAGTTCAGCTTGCTGCCAAATGTCACTGGCAGTGTGATCTTCCCCTTCGGCTTGCTCCTTCCCGGGTTGATTCCTTGGAAAGTGCCGGTCTCTTCGAGCTCGCTGTCGGGGATCTGGAGCTTCTTGAGCACCGCGGAGGAGATCAGATTTAAGCTGGCCCCACCGTCAACCAGCATCTTTGTGACCTTGAGGTTGCGGATAGTTGGCGAAACCAACATCGGCAAGCACCCGACCGCAGTTATGCGATCAGGGTGATCCTCAACATCAAAGATGATGGGCGTGCCGGACCACTTCAGAGGCTTGCGCGATTCAACTGATGGTTCTGCTGCATTAACTTCCCGCACCCACTGTTTGAGCTGGCGGTGCGAAGTATGCAGAGAAGCACCGCCGTCGACGCACAAGACCTCTGTCGCTTTCTGAAACTCCTGCTCGTCGGTCTCATCCTCATCCATCTCTTCATCTTCGTCTTCGTCTTCGTCCTTGTCGCGGCCGCGGGGAGGTCTGTCTCCTTGCCGCTGCTTGGCCTTGCCGCGGCGCCCTCCCCGGGCGGGACGCTTCTTGCCGGATCCTCCTCCACCTTCTTGGGCCTTCTCTTTGCCGCAGCGCTTGTACTCAGCTTTCTGAAGTTCAACAAGCTGCTCAACTTTCTTGCAAGTCTGGAGATCATGGCCCTTGGTGCGGTGGATCTTGCAGTACTGCTTGCCGGAGCCATCCTGCTTGTCGGCAGCCACCACGGCCTCGCCGGAGTTACTGGCTTTGGCCTTCTCGGCGCCACCTCCGTTGCCGGACTGCTCGACGACTAGCACATCTTTTGCTTTCCGCTTTCTGTTGTTCCGCCTCCGGTTTTTCTTTGCCGGGGCGACATCCTCACTGTCAGACCCCTCTGCTCCTGCATTCTCTCCAGGGAGTTTCCTCCCCTCTTCAGCACATGCACACTTGTCGGCCAGAGCATAGAGCTCGCTGACATCTCTGATTTTGCACATCGCCATCTCCTCCCTCATCCTGCGATTACGCACGTTCTGATGGAACGCGCTGATAACCGCAGCAGGGTGGACGTCTGGGATGTTGCGTTGCACCTGGCTGAATCTTTGAATGTACTTGCGCAGGGGTTCTCCTTCTTTCTGGGCGAGCAGATGAAGATCGCTCTCCTGGCCATGGGGCTTGTGGCCGCCTATGAAGGTGCCGACAAACTGATGGCACAGATCTGCCCATGAAGAGATGGAGTTGTCCGGCAAGTGCATGAGCCAAGATCTGACGTTGGGCTTGAGCACCAGCGGGAAGTAGTTGGCGAGGATCTTCTCGTCGCGCCCCCCGGCAGCCTGCACCGCGATGGTGTAGACGCTGAGGAACTCCGACGGATGTATCCTGCCATCGTACTTCTCGGGTACATCTGGCTTGAAGTTCTTGGTACTGGGCCACTGGACCTGCCGCAGCTCATGAGTGAACGCAGGGTAACCTACCGCGTGCGGCAAGTCGCCTGGCTCCCCTGGCGCATGCATATCAATAGTGGGCCCAGCGCGCTGGTCTGACTGACGCCGCACTTCTCTTCGACGCTCGATGCGAGTACGAGCGTCTTCTTGTCGTCGTTCTTGGAGAACTTGGCGCTGATCGCGACGAGCTCGCGCGTCCGACGACGCGGTGGAGTCGGTGTCGAGGTTAGCCCGGCGAGTCGGCGATCTTGGCCTTCGGGGCAGGGAGTGCAAAGTGGTGGCACCCCCACCGGTCTTGTCACCACCGGCTTGCGCCTGGGCGTCTTGCCGCGGCTTCGAAGTGCTCGGTTGCCGGGGAGTGTCACCGTTGGCGAAGCCGATGAGGCTCTGAATGGTGATCCTCCAGTCGTCGATCTTGTCCGGCGTTGGAGGGTAGTCTAGGAGTAGTTGGGCTCGGGCCAACGCTTCTTCTGGAGTCTTGGGTGGTGGCGGCGAACGGCGCGAGGAGCGAGATATGCTTGTACTTCTAACAGTGTTAGAAGGAGCAACATCTCGTCCAGGCGACCGTGCCGCGCTCGCGCCAACATGTTGGCGTGCATGTTGGCCTGGAGCGTCCCGCGATCCGCTAGCTTGGCCTTGTTCTAACGCGAGCACGATGCTAGGAGCACCATGGCGTTGTCGATCCCGCGCCTCCTGAGAGGGACGCGGTGCATGCACGGACGTCGAAGTTTGCGGGGCCTTGTCCTTGGATCTGGTGACAATGTGAGCTCCCCCATCGGCGCCTGTTCTTTCGCCGGCTTCTACCCCACCGCCCATTTGCTCCGGTGGTGGTGGGATCGACGTGGACGGAGCGGCCACCTCCGAAGCTTTCTTCTTCGGCGGCATGTCGATGAAGATGTTGATGCAGCGCGGCGAACACCGGATCAGGTTCGCACAACCTCGACGCCCCCTACCTGGCGCGCCATAGATGTCGTGGGAAACGAACACCTATGGGGCAGGGCCCCTTCTCGGTCCGGCAGGGAGCGGAGGGCGCACGAAGAGCAGATCGAGGCGAAGCACGCGAGGGATTTTACCCAGCTTCGGAGCTCTCCGGAGAGATAAAACTCCTACTGCTTCTTTGTGTTTTTATTGTGTTCTTGCTCGTGAGCGTGAGCGTTCTGTAGTTTCGAATGAGACGAACACCCTCTACGTTGCGCATGGGCCTCCTTTTATAGGCTAAAGGGGTCACCGACAGGTGGCAATGCAAACAGGGGTACAAATGTAAAAAGAGGGGTTGGTACAACTGCTATCTACAGTGCACCCTACCTAACTCTGACGGCAGGGGACAAGGGCATTTAATGCCCGTCCGGTCACCCAAATAGTGCAGAAAACGACCGTTTGGGGCGCCACCGCTTGCCACGATGGCCTTCTCATCATCTCCACTTGCCACCTCGCACCGCTTGGCTGCACAGCTTCCCGCCACGTGCGCCTGGAACGGTCCTGCGGCGACACGTCGACGGATGCGCTGGAGCATGGGCGCAGAGTGGTGGCTTCGCCGCGGCAAGCGCCTTGCCACGGTCGTTGTCTTGTCGCACCCGGCAGCTTGTCGCTTGCTGGGTCTTGCCGGGACGCGCGGCACGTCGCGGCAAGTTCCTTGGTTGGCCTTCCCGGCAAGCTCCTCTTGCCGGGGCCTTGTCCTTCCCGGAAAGCTCCTCTTGCCGGGGCCTTGTCTTCTTAGTTAAGACACTTTGTTCTTGAATGGCATCAATGAGAGCTACGGAGGATCTTGGCGGACGTCCGGCAAGCCTTGCCGTGGGGCGCTGCGACTGCCCGTGCACAAGTTCGGGATACTAAGGTACCCCTACTTTAGTACACCGATAGAGGGAGGCGCTCAACGCAACGAACAAGGCAACCGGACTATAATGCTTGAACACTCTCACTTAGCCATAGAATTCTATAATTTTAAATTTCGGCGAAGCCCCTAGTATTCGAAAGACCGAATTCGGGGCGCTATCCACGCCTGGGTCGGACAAAGCCGACTCCTCACTCTAAGTGGCATAAGTCTTTAGGGACTCGAAAACCTCTCGAATAGCGACCGGCTCTCGCCCTATCATGACGGTCAGTTTTAGCTTTCTCCACTGAGGTGCTCAACCCAGCTCAACCCGGGCACAATCGCAGTGGTTCTCCCAGCGCTACCTTAGCCGATATAACGGAACGTAAGGTACCAAAACATGGGAGCCGGGCAAACCCAACTATTGACCCAAGACATGATTCAGAGCCGATTCATATAATGCTATAAGTTCGGGGTGCCGCACTTGTGAAAGTGTTCGGACTTATCACACCATATTTTGGGGTACTTAAGCCCCTGGTGTATTTGGCCGTACCAAAGCGTACGGATGCAACATGTCATAAGTGAACATGTATAGAGAGAAAAAAAGGAATGCAATAATAGGAAAAGGCTATGCATTGTTTATTCAAAAAAGCTATGGTAAAAGCAGAACGATACAAATAGTGAGATAAGCAAGGGACGGGACTATTTGACATGTCTCCCTCCAGGAGCGAGCTGCGGGATGATATGTAAAACAAGTATACTGCTCGTTATAGAGACCACCTGGACACTCGACGTAGCTTTCTGCTTCCCTGGCTGTTGTATCGTGTGTTCGGCGATTCTACTGCCGGACAGGGCTTCTTGAGAAAGGAGTCCTGAAAGTAAGAAAAAAAAAGAAGAATGACACAATTGGGAGCCCCTGGTGCGGTTGAGCCACATTCTGGGCCTGCCGTGGTCGTGCCCCTTCCCCTATGCCCATGGTATTTCCAGAGCGTAATTATGTACGCGTAGTGCTGGTTTCGCAATTTCGTGAGGGCTGGGGTTGGGGCCGCATTGCTACGCATGCTCGGAACGTGCCAGGCGGTCTTGTTGTTGGTTACTCCGGGCGCGCTTGACGGTGTCCGGACGTTTAATAGGCTGACTCGAGAGTTGCCTTGAGAGGCTGCTTTGTACTTCTACCACGAGGGCCGCCGTATGCTCCTCCGTTCGGAGAGAGCGTTCGGTGTTTCTGTTGACCGTAATGACTCCTCGAGGGCCTGGCATTTTGAGCTTGAGGTATGCATAGTGCGGCACCGCATTGAACTTTGCAAATGCGGTTCATCCGAGCAGTGCATGATAGCCGCTGCAGAACGGGACTATGTTGAAGATTAATTCCTCGCTTCGGAAGTTATCCGGTGATCCGAAGACCACTTCAAGTGTAACTGAGCCTGTACAGTTGGCCTCTATGCCTGGTACGACGCCTTTGAAGGTCGTCTTTGTGGGTTTAATCCTTGAGGGGTCTATGCCCATCTTGCGCACTGTATCCTGATACAGCAGGTTCAGGCTGCCGCCGCCATCCATCAGGACTCTAGTGAGATGAAATCTGTCAACGATTGGGTCTAGAACCAATGCGGCGAATCCGCCATGGCGGATGCTAGTGGGGTGGTCCCTTCGATCAAAAGTGATCGGGCAGGAGGACCACGGATTGAACTTTGGGGCGACTGGCTCCATCGCATATACGTCCCTTAGTGCATGCTTCCAGTCCCTTTTGGGTATGTGGGTTGCATATATCATGTTCACCGTCCGCACTTGTGGGGGAAAGCCCTTCTGTCCTCTATTGTTTGGCGGCCAGGGCTCCTCCTCGTCATCGCTATGCAGCCCCTTGTCATTGTTTTCGGCAGTTAGCTTGCCTGCCTGCTTGAACACCCAACAATCCCTGTTGGTGTGATTGGTTGGCTTTTCGGGGGTGCCGTGTATCTGGCACGAGCGATCGAGTATTCGGTCCGAATTGGATGGGCCCGGAGTATTTCTTTTGAATGGCTTTTTCCGCTGACCGGGTTTAGAGCCTCTGAATCCGGCATTGACTATCGTATTGTTAGGACCCCGACTCAATGCCACATTGATCTAGCATGTAACACCTCATATCACTTTGCGGCCTCATGCACGGTATTCCCACGGGTGTCACCTTACCTTTGCCCGGGACCGTTTGCGTCTTTTGGCACACGTATATCTCGCTAGCATCCATATGATAAGGAGTCCGGGCTGACATGGCTAGTCGTAAACCCAAAGTGGCACAAACTTACAGGGACAGGCATCCATGACCCAGCATCAAACGTGTCGGTCATCAGCGAGTGAATCCAGGCTATAGCACTGGGCTAGCAGGACTCCGGTGAACCGGGCTGTAGCGGGCTAACAGGACTCCGGTATTCATCGCGTGACATTTCCCCGAAGGGACAGACACAGGAACGAAGAAGGACACATGCCGGCCAGCCTAAGTGTTCTGGAGTAGTAGCAAGCTACCAAGGCTCAGTGGAAGCACTAGGAGACATTTCTCGGTAAGAGAGGCTACAAAGGATAAACAACTAGATAGTCAGATCCCACACATACCAAGCATTTCAATAACATACACACAATATGCTCGATATGTGCAAATACAATATGGCATCACAACATGACTCTACAACTCAAGTATTTTATTCAATAGGCTCCGAGGAGCGAGATATTACAAACATGGGTCTTACGACCCAACATTCAGAGCATACAAGTCAAAGCACAAGCGGAAGCTTAACATGTCTGGGTACAGACATCTATAAATGAAAAAGGCTGAGAAGCCTGACTATCTACCAGATCCTGCCGAGGGCACAAGATCGTAGCTGAGGTAACAAGCTAAACGTCGAAGTCCACGCGGAACTACTAACGAGACCGAAGTCTCTCTGCAAAAACATAAAATAGGCAAACATGAGTACAAATGTACCCAGCAAGACTTACATCAGAACTATCTACATATGCATCATTATCAACAAAGGGGATGGTGGGGTTTAACTGCAGCAAGCCAGCTTTGACTCGGTGGCTATCCTGAACTACGACTGCAAGTAACTCTTTTGAGGTGGCGCACACGAGTCCACATATTCACCATATCAATACACCACTATGGATCCGCTCCCGTCTCCCTACGAGAACGCCATCCATATCACTCACGCTTATCTTGTGTATTTTAGAGTATACACTTTCACTTGTCTATGAACTGTACAGGCAACCCAGAAGTCCTTTACCGTGGACACGGCTATTCGAATAGATGATGTTAACCCTGCAGGGGTGTACTTCTTCATACATGTTTCCACCACTTAGCGTCTGCACACGACATGTGCTCGGCAGACTTCAAGCGAAAGCTGACGTGGGTGTAGACCACGACCTACCTAAACACTCAAGTCTCTAGTCCAGGTTTATCGCCTATTCAGGTTCCATCCGCAGAGAGTCCGGCCGAAGTTACCACATACGGCCCCGAACGATGTGTGCAGGGTTCCCGAGACACCAAACGGGCGTCCGGTACACCGTGCCACGTGCCTACCGTATCATAGCCCACCCCTCCGGTCAGCGCTGCGCATGGCCTTCAGCATACTACAAACACCAGAAACTACTTGCAACTCCTGGACAGAGGACAAGGATGATTAAGAAGTCGAGCGGGGTCATATTTCAGGGCCCAATGCATGGTAGTAGCTGAATCGTGGATCACAAACACAGAACTCAGTTCCTGAGGACGGCTTCAATGAGACAACCCACCATGTACTCCTACATGGCCTCTCACCGCTACCTTTACCAAATCGTGTTCACACACTTAGCTCTCAACAGTAGGACATGTTCACACACCTCTGATTCATCCCTGATGAATCAGACCTGACTCAACTCTAAGCAATAGCAGGCATGACAAACAAACATGAATGAGTAGGATCAACAGGGCTCAAACAATTCCTACTCATGCTAGTGGGTTTCATCTATTTACTCTGGCAATGACAGGTCATGCAGAGGATAAAGGGGTTCAGCTACCGCAGCAAGTAACAGATGAATCATTGTTGTCCTAATGCAGTAAAAGAGAGCAGGAGCGAGAGAGTGGGATTGTATCGAAATGAACAAGGGGGTTTTGCTTGCCTGGCACTTCTGAAGATAGTATAGTTCTTCATCGGTGTCATCGATCACATCGTCGGAAGCACGTCTAGCGAGAGGGGACAAATACCGGCAACACAGAAGGAAACACAATCAATGCAATGCACAATATGATGTATGCTATGACATGGCAATAAGAATGTGTTTTGGCTAATGCAAGCTAGAACAGATTGAGATGAGTCCATTTGAACCAAAGATTCAAATGCAAACCCCTTTTAAGAGGTCATAATAGCGCATTTACTTGTTTCACCTAAACAGCAAGGTTAATGTGTTCTAACGTGCATAAAACCAGTGCATATGGATAGATTGGATTTTTCTGATCATTTTTCATATATAATTTATTTGATTTGGAGCTACGATTGATTTTCTATGATTTTTAGAAGGTTTGGTTATTTTATGGAATTTCCTATATAAGAATAAATCCAGAAAATAAGTTACTGCGTCAGCATGACATAGGTGTGACTTCAGCGGTCAACGGGGCTGGTCCAGGTCAAACTGACCTGTGGGCCCTGCGTGTCAGTAGTTAGTTTAACTAACTAATATTAGTTAGTGTTAACCTAAGTTAATTAGCAGAGCGGGCCCCACTTGTCATAGACTCAGGGGGGAGTCAACCTGGGCCCACCCAGTCAAAGTCAACGGGGTCAAACCCGCCGGCGTTTAGCCGCCGACGAGGCCAGACGTGGCGGTGGAAGTGCAGTTTCCTGTTTCGGCGACCAAATGGGCGGCGGAGAGTATCTACGCGTAGCTGGGAGCAAGCCGCAGCGTTTGGTGGCGGTGGTTGGGCTCGGGTTGCCGGAAACGTCGTCGGCGATGAGTTTGGCAGCGACCGGAGCTCGGGTCAGCTTGGACTCGTCGCTAGAGGGCACGGCGAGGCTCGTGGGTTAGTGCGTTGAGCTCCTAGGGGTGCGTTAGGGCTAGTGGACAAGTGGCGCGGCCATTGGGTGGCCGGAGCCAACGGCGGCGAGCACGAAAGCGGCGGCCGACGTTCGGGTGAGTTGCGGGTTCGGTGTTGCAGCTCGCAAGCAAGCCAACTGATGCGCTGGGGCTGCTCTACGGGGTGTTACGAGCATGTTGGAGTCGCCGGGGTGACCAAATGGTCACCGGAGCTGCGTTGACGGCGAGCTTGGCCGGCGGCGTGCTGCAGGCAGCAAGGGGGCAACGGCTATGGTGAGCAAGAGGCAGCGGGGTTAGGGGGGTTAGATGAAGGTGCTCACAGCGAGTCCAACGAGCGCGAGGGCGAGGTCGGGGACGTCCGGTAGCTCCCAAATCGGCAGCGATGAGCTTCGGTGGCCGGCGACGGAAACAGCGATGGTGACGATGAAGCAGCGCGTCCGAGGCCAGGAGAATCGTCGAGGAGGAAGAGGCAAATGAGGCGGAGCTCGTGGACTAGCTGGCTTGGCATGGGGATGCTGGTGGCCGCGGCAAAGGTGAACGGCGGCGACAGTGGTCCTCGGGCGTCGCACGAGAGAGCGAGGGAGAGGAGGGGAATGGGCATGAAAGAGTGAGAGGGGTACGGGGCGGTCGAGGGGGAGTGTGTGTCGGCGTGCAGGGCGTCCAGAAGCTCAGCGGCAAGCAGGAGGTGGCGGAGCGTGTGCTCGCGCGTCGGGCACGCGCCCGTCCTCCTGGCAAAGGAGGAAGACGACAGAGGAGGTGGCGGTAGTGGGCTGGGCCGGTCAGCTACAGTGTTGGGCCGGTTGGTGGGCTGCACAGGTGAGGCCAGGTAAGATTCTCTCTCTCTTTTATTTGTTTCTGTTATCTATTTTTCTTCCTCTGTTTTGATTTAGTTTAGCAACTAAGTCATTTTAGTAAATTCTGTAGGTTCTTATATGGCTTGCTAAAATATATACAAAGCCACTCACAAACTTCCAGAATTATTGGAGTCATATTTAATATATATTAAATATAAATCCAAAGAAAATAGTTATTGGATTAATTCAAATGGCAAAAATAAATATTTCTGTGACTCCAAAAATATTGGTTTGAATTTTACCTCTTACCAATATTTCTATAGAATAACAGGAACATTTTCTTGGACTCATTTGAGAAGATTTAAATGTTGATTATTTTTAGAGGTTTTCTGAGGCTTTTGAAAATTCCTCAATTCAAGTTTCTGATGGAAAGTAGACATGATGCAACACTCTAATGCATGGACTAGCTGGGATGTGACAACTCACCCCCACTAAACAAGAATCTCGTCCCGAGATTCAAGTCGTGAGGTAAGAAGACAGAGGGGGCACAAGCTAACACGGTCTTCACGGTCCAGGTTGCACTTCATAAGAACGTTGACATGATCACCATCTTTGTCTTGATGTCTTGCTCTGAGAACTCCAACTAACATGACAATGAGAGGAAAGGGAAAACTCCAGAAGGATCGATCTTCTCGAAGATCGAACAACTCAGGATCACTCATCGAGTGAGATATTGAAACATCTCTCGAGCTGAGACACGAAACACATCGAGAGGGATGGAAGAACAAGCGACGGGGTTTGATTTGGTGGGCAACAATTCCACGCTTAGAAAGATTGTGGACGGTGTCAAGGTGGCGAGGAAATAATTGCCATGATCCCGTAACGGGGCACTTTGGAGAAGGTGACTCGAAGAACTATTCCCTTAAGTGGCAAAAAGAATTACTTTTGATTCAGAGATCATTGAAACTCTTTATACCAGCCTAAGGCAATTCACAACAATCGTTTGAAATAGCTCGAAGAAATGGCATACTCGAACTAAGATGGATGATGTGGACTACCTTGTTGAAGACAACGCAATGGTGATTTTTCTTGTCACCGGAAATGGATGGGACTCATGGTAAGTCCACTTTTGAGGATTATCCTAGACATCAATTACTGAGGGGGGCAGCCCATGGAAATTGGCACAATGGCGATGCAAGCTGGGAACAAAATGCAACTATTGGAATGTTCCAACCATCATATCCGCCTAAGATTCAGATCCGGTTGGTGATAGGATACTTCAGACTCAGCATGTCTGAAAAGAAAGTTTGCAACACAGATCGACGAGATGACGTTGCCAGATTCTCAGGGAAATGAACTACGATAGCAAGCTCCAAAACATGAGTCGGTTCTGCTACACACATGTGAACATGCTGTCCTAGACAAGCATGACCACCTAGTAGTCTTATAATAAAACACTACTGTGTTCAGGTTGGGAACCATCATCGAGGATAACGAAGTCCTAACATAAGTCATGACTAGTTGTTATGAAGGAACTCCTTCTCCTTGAACAAATCAACTAGTGGCTTGGTGTGCTAGGGATACATACGGAATGAAGATGATCAGTCTATCAAACCACAGAATACTTCGCACATGCATGACTGACTTGGGATGATTCCACAGGAAGCAAACAAGCTTTCTCGAATCCACGGCGACATCTTGCATCCAATGCACATGAACTAGAGGAAGTCACTTCTTTCATCCAAGCATATTCTTCATGAACGAAACACGAAGATAATGCTTATATAAGTTTCCAATACTAGCTGAATGTTCAACACGAATCATGGAGGAGATAAAAATGTTGCTGATGGGCTCAACAACAATTCATCGGAATTTCCATATCACTGGACTTCCACCATCATGTGAACACGGTGATAGCATTGGTCAGACCAAAGGATGTAATGGTGTATGCTCGAGGGATCAACCAAGAGTAAGACAACATTACGAACATCGTTGATTCTGATTTGACTTGACGATAGCCCATACTCAAGTCAAAGTTTTGACAAGGCAATAGATCCAACAATTGATCCCGAGGACCAATCGATGAAGATATCATCTTTCTTCAACACACACCCAAAAGGATATCCCTTAAAATGAACTAAGTTGGCAAGCTTTTATCTTCCAACTCCCCAAGTTGTTGTTTAGCTTAACCAACTTGCTCAGGGTATCCAACACAGACTCTTGGAGAAAAGGTGGTTTCGAAAACCAACTTGATCACAAACTCAAAATAGCGCTCAGGTGACAACCTGGTGATACTTCCGAGAAGAAATTCGGAAAATCACGAACCACCGATATGTTACTAAACTCGTGAACAATCTTCCTTTTCAGGGCAAGACGATATGATCAATAGAGCGAGGGATTGACACAATCCTAACTCATTGATCGAAGTGTGCACCAGGAAAATGGACTAGGTGGAACGATCAACCTTAGGGTGATGATTCAATAATCAACACGCTAAGAATGAGAATATTGTCCATTAACTACCAAGCAACAGAGTTACTAGGAGTATTGATTTCACACATCATGGTTCACTTGTCGGCATTCCGGTTGCGACAACACGGGACCGAGGAATGAAAAATGATGGCAAGAAGTACCACTGCGTCAAGAATTCATGAGAGATGGTGCAACTCTCATGACAATCTTGACATAAAGGGGGTAATACTCCAGGGTAGAATAGAATCTAAAACTGGATTGGCATTTGATCTGCAGAATACAACTGCTTTGACCAAATCCTAGAAATGGACAAGGTACTGGAGTTCGTTTCTCCTAGTCATTCTGGAATAAAATGGCTTGACGGACCACTAGAGTAATAGGCATCGATAAACACGATTGCCAACTACTCCTTACTATCAATTGATAGACGTGGGCTAGAAAACAACTAAAGAGGGACAACTCAAAAGAACATCTGATTTTCTGAGTTGTGGATGCATAGATTAGTATGTCGAGCAAAGCTCAACATTTCTTCCGGATAACCCATGCAGGAAGGTAGAGCTGGCAGATTCATAATGTAGAATGAAGAACTCATCAAGAGCACTCTTATTGTGATCTTTTGGTTCAAAGGAACTCCTGCCAAGGATGGTTCATGGTATTTGGAAGAATGATATACCACAGACCTTGTAGTCTATCTCAAAGGTTACTAATATCCTAAAGGTACGAGCAGCACTATCAACATGAAGTAAGTAGGGTGAATCTCGGGTTCAAGAACCCAGGAATAGAATACCTACTACTAAGTGGCATCACGGGATGCTTTCGAGAATAAAGGCCAGAATTATCACACCAGGAACACGAAACATGGCTAGATTACTAGTTGGTTCTCTAAGACACCTAGGGTCATAATAGTAGCTCCAACATATATACCGAGGCAATAGAGTACCTCAACGCACCGGTTAGTGTGCTTATTCTGACCAAAAAGGACATCGGGGACGGAAAGAAAGGATTTGCAAATGCATCAGACTATTTAGAGACCTGGGATGACTCGGACAGCATAACGGCTGTAAACGCTCAAAATGATTTGAGACATCCTACAAAAATGGTGGCATGACCACTCAACATCACAATATCAAGGTTCTGAGACCAACTATGAACACACGGAAGTAGTAGAAACTGAACCGGGGCTTAAAACCAACAATCTTAAAAGTCTATGGATTAGTAACACGTCATCCTGATAGATAGATGAGAAGGCCTAGTTCTTAATCCCCGTAGAAGAGAAGAGGTTGACTCAGATCAGAAGGCCATGAGGTATAAGGAGTAAAAAGAGCCTTACGTTCCCTTCCACAATCAATTCCCCTAACTAAAGCATTTCTAGACTCAACTTCGACCAGTTTGGCTTGGTAATCCTACAGGCAGTCAGGCTCTGATACCAAAGCTGTCAGGACCCCGACTCAATGCCACATCGATCTAGCATGTAACACCTCATATCACTTTGCGGCCTCACGCACGGTATTCCCACGGGTGTCGCCTTACCTTTGCCCGGGACCGTTTGCGTCTTTTGGCACACGTATATGATAGTGTCGCTAGCATCCATATGATAAGGAGCCTGGGCTGACATGGCTAGTCGTAAACCCAAAGTGGCACAAACTTACAGGGACAGGCATCCATGACCCAACATCGAACGTGTCGGTCATCAGCGAGTGAATCCAGGCTGTAGCACTGGGCTAGCAGGACTCTGGTGAACCAGACTGTAGTGGGATAACAGGACTCCGGTATTCATCGTGTGACATTTCCCCGAAGGGACAGACACAGGAACGAAGAAGGACACATGCCGGCCAGCCTAAGTGTTCTGGAGCAGTAGCAAGCTACCAAGGCTCAGTGGAATCACTAGGAGACATTTCCCGGTAAGAGAGTCTACTAAGGATAAACAACTAGATAGTCAGATCCCACACATACCAAGCATTTCAATAACATACACACAATATGCTCGATATGTGCAAATACAATATGGCATCACAACATGACTCTACAACTCAAGTATTTTATTCAATAGGCTCTGACGAGCGAGATATTACAAACATGGGTCTTACGACCCAACATTCAGAGCATACAAGTCAAAGCACAAGCGGAAGCTTAACATGTCTGGGTACATACATCTATAAATGAAAAAGGCTGAGAAGCCTTACTATCTA
Source organism: Triticum timopheevii (assembly GCA_963921465.1). NCBI lineage: Eukaryota > Viridiplantae > Streptophyta > Magnoliopsida > Poales > Poaceae > Triticum > Triticum timopheevii. The sequence continues at coordinate 361,054,834 of OY997274.1, read as the reverse complement.
CCAGATCCTGCCGAGGGCACAAGATCGTAGCTGAGGTAGCAAGCTAAACGTCGAAGTCCATGCGGAACTACTAACGAGACCGAAGTCTCTCTGCAGAAACATAAAATAGGCAAATGTGAGTACAAATGTACCCAGCAAGACTTACATCAGAACTATCTACATATGCATCATTATCAACAAAGGGGATGGTGGTGTTTTACTGCAGCAAGCCAGCTTTGACTCGGTGGCTATCCTGAACTACGACTGCAAGTAACTCTTTTGAGGTGGCGCACACGAGTCCACATATTCACCATATCAATACACCACTATGGATTCACTCCCGTCTCCCTACGAGAACGCCATCCATAGCACTCACGCTTATCTTGCGTATTTTAGAGTATCCACTTTCACTTGTCTATGAACTGTACAGGCAACCCAGAAGTCCTTTACCGCGGACACGGCTATTCGAATAGATGATGTTAACCCTGCAGGGGTGTACTTCTTCATACATGTTTCCACCACTTAGCGTCTGCACAGGACATGTGCTTGGCAGACTTCAAGCGAAAGCCGACATGGGTGTAGACCACGACCTACCTAAACACTCAAGTCTCTAGTCCAGGTTTATCGCCTATTCGGGTTCCATCTGCAGGGAGTCCGGCCGAAGTTTCCACATACGGCCCCGAACAATGTGTGCAGGGTTCCCGAGACACCAAACAGGCACCCGGTACACCGTGCCACGTGCCTACCGCATCACAGCCCACCCCTCCGGTCAGCGCTGCGCACGGCCTTCAGCATACTACAAACACCAGAAACTACTTGCAACTCCTAGACAGAGGACAAGGGTGATTAAGAAGTCGAGCGGGGTCATATTTCAGGGCCCAATGCATGGTAGTAGCTTAATCATGGATCACAAACACAGAACTCGGTTCCTGAGGACGGCTTCAATGAGGCAACCCACCATGTACTCCTACATGGCCTCTCACCGCTACCTTTACCAAATCGTGTTCACACACTTAGCTCTCAACAGTAGGACATGTTCACACACCTCTGATTCATCCCCGATGAATCAGACCTGACTCAACTCTAAGCAATAGCAGGCATGACAAACAAACATGAATGAGTAGGCACAACAGGGCTCAAACAACTCCTACTCATGATAGTGGGTTTCATCTATTTACTGTGGCAATGACAAGTCATGCAGAGGATAAAGGGGTTCAGCTACCGCGGCAAGTAATAGATGAATCGTTGTTGTCCTAATGCAGTAAAAGAGAGCAGGAGCGAGAGAGTGGGATTGTATCGGAATGAACAAGGGGGTTTTGCTTGCCTGGCACTTCTGAAGATAGTATAGTTCTTCATCGGTGTCATAGATCACATCGCCGGAAGCACGTCTAGCGAGAGGGGACAAATACCGGCAACACAGAAGGAAACACAATCAATGCAATGCACAATATGATGCATGCTATGACATGGCAATAAGAATGTGTTTTGGCTAATGCAAGCTAGAACAGATTGAGATGAGTCCATTTGAACCAAAGATTCAAATGCAAACCCCTTTTAAGAGGTCATAATAGTGCATTAACTTGTTTCACCTAAATAGCAAGGTTAATGTGTTCCAACATGCATGAAACCAGTGCAGATGGATAGATTGGATTTTTCTGATCATTTTTCATATATAATTTATTTGATTTGGAGCTACGGTTGATTTTCTATGATTTTTAGAAGTTTTGGTTATTTTCTGGAATTTCCTATATAAGAATAAATCCAGAAAACAAGTTACTGCGTCAGCATGACATAGGTGTGACGTCAGCGGTCAACGGGGCTGGTCCAGGTCAAACTGACCTATGGGCCCTGTGTGTCAGTAGTTAGTTTAACAAACTAATATTAGTTAGTGTTAACCTAAGTTAATTAGCAGAGCGGGCCCCACTTGTCATAGACTCAGGGGGGAGTCAACCTGGGCCCACCCAATCAAAGTCAACGGGGTCAAACCCGCTGGCGTTTAGCCGCCGGCGAGGCCAGACGCAGTGGTGGAAGTGCAGTTTCACTTTCCGGCGACCAAATGGGCGGCGGAGAGTATCTACGCGTAGCTGGGAGCAAGCCGCAGCGTTTGGTGGTGGCGGTTGGGCTCGGGGTTGCCGGAAACGTCGCCGGCGACGAGTTTGGCGGCGACCGGAGCTCGGGTGAGCTCGGACTCGTCGCTAGGGGGCACGGGGAGGCTCGTGGGTTAGTGCGTTGAGCTCCTGGGGGTGCGTTAGGGCTAGTGGACAAGGTGGCGCGGCCGTTGGGTGGCCGGAGCCAACGGCGGCGAGCACGAAAGCGGCGGCTGACGTTCGGGTGAGTTGCGGGTTCGGTGTTGCAGCTCGCAAGCGAGCCAACTAATGCGCTGGGGCTGCTCTACGGGGTGCTACGAGCGTGTTGGAGTCGCCGGGGTGACCAAATGGTCACCGGAGCTGCGTTGACGGCGAGCTTGGCCGGCGGCATGCTGCGGGCAGCAAGGGGGCGACGGCTACGGCGAGCAAGAGGCTGCGGGGTTAGGGGGGTTAGATGAAGGTTCTCACAGCGAGTCCAACGAGCGCGAGGGCGAGGTCGGGGACGTCCGGTAGCTCCCAAATCAGCGGCGATGAGCTTCGGTGGCCGACGACGGAAACGGCGATGGTGACAATGAAGCAGCGCGTCCGAGGCCGGGAGAATCGTCGAGGAGGAAGAGGCAGATGAGGCGGAGCTTGTGGACTAGCTGGCTTGGCATGGGGATGCTAGTGGCCGCGGCAAAGGCGAACGGCGGCGACAGTGGTCCTTGGGCGTCGCACGAGAGAGCAAGGGAGAGGAGGGGAATGGGCACGGGAGAGTGAGAGGGGTACGGGGCGGTCGAGGGGGAGTGCGTGTCGGCGTGTAGGGCGTCCAGAAGCTCAGCGGCAAGCAGGAGGTGGCGGAGCGTGTGCTCGCACGTCGGGCATGCGCCCGTCCTCCTGGCAAAGGAGGAAGACGACAGGGGAGGTGGCGGTAGTGGGCTGGGCCGGTCAGCTACAGTGCTGGGGCGGTTGGTGGGCTGCACAGGTGAGGCCAGGTAAGATTCTCTCTCTCTTTTATTTGTTTCTGTTATCTATTTTTCTTCCTCTGTTTGATTTAGTTTAGCAACTAAATCATTTTAATAAATTCTGTAGGTTATTATATGGCTTGCTAAAATATATACAAAGCCACTCACAAACTTCCAGAATTATTGGAGTCATATTTAATATATATTAAATATAAATCCGAAGCAAATAGTTATTGGATTAATTCAAATGGCCAAAATAAATATTTCTGTGACTCCAAAAATATTGGTTTGAATTTTACCTCTTACCAATATTTCTATAGAATAACAGGAACATTTTCTTGGACTCATTTGAGAAGATTTAAATGTTGGTTATTTTTAGAGGTTTTCTAAGGCTTTTGAAAATTCCTCAATTCAAGTTTCTGATGGAAAGTAGACATGATGCAACACTCTAATGCATGGACTAGCTGGGATGTGACACGTATCTTCAGCATTATCGCCATTAATGCGGCGCTTGTGCTTGTTGCGACGCGACCTGCCGTTGCTATCCTTGGTATCCGAATTACCAGGGCTCTTGGTCATATTGTTACTACGAGCTAGCCAGCTGTCCTCTCCCGTGCAGAAGCGGGTCATGAGTGTTGTGAGGGCTGTCATGGATTTCGGCTTTTCTTGTCCTAGGTGTCGGGCAAGCCACTCGTCATGGATGTTATGTTTGAAGGCTGCAAGGGCCTCTGCATTCGGACAGTCGACGATTTGATTTTTCTTGGTTAGGAACCGTGTTCAGAATTGTCTGGCCGATTCTCCTGGCTGCTGAATTATATGGCTTAGGTCATCGGCGTCTGGTGGTCGCACATAGGTTCCCTGGAAGTTGTCGAGGAATGCGTCTTCCAAGTCTTCCCAACAACCAATTGACTCCACTGGCAAGCTGTTAAGCCAATGCCGAGCTGGTCCTTTAAGCTTGAGTGGGAGGTATTTGATGGCATGTAGATCGTCACCGCGGGCCATGTGGATATGAAGGAGATAGTCCTCGATCCAGACCGCAGGATCTGTTGTGCCATCATATGATTCAATATTCATAGGTTTGAAACCCTCGGGGATTTGATGATCCATAACTTCATTTGTGAAGCATAGTGGGTGTGAGGCGCCTCTGTATTGGTCTATATCACGGCGCAGCTCAAATGAGCTTTGTCTACTGTGTTCGGCCCGGCTGGAGTTGCCATATCCGGCATGACGGTTATCATCACGTATCGTGGGGCGCCCACGCGATCCGTAGATTGATCTTATTTGCCTTGCCTTGTTCTCCAATATATCCCGCAGGTCTGGCGCATTTCCCCGTGCCTTGGTACTTTTTGAGCGATGCTGGGGTGCCGCTTGAGTGGAGGGCCGAGAGGCCTCTCTGTCGCGGCCGCGAGGTGGCCGGTCGGCCGCATCATGCGCTGGTGATGTAGGTTTGGGTGCTTCCTCCTCTAATTGGGGTAGCAGCCTATGTTTTGGGTAGCTCTTGGATGGGCATTTGAGTTCATACTCTTCGGCCGCGAGGATTTCGGTCCATCTGTCAGCTAGCAAGTCTTGGTCAGCTCTAAGCTGTTGCTGCTTTTTCTTTAGGCTGCTTGCCGTGGCCATAAGCCTGCGTTTGAAATGCTCCTGTTCGACGGGATCCTCAGGCATGACAAATTCGTCGTCGTTGAGGCTTGCCTCGTCTACGGAGGGAGGCATGTAATTATCGTCCTCTACCTCTCTGTCTGCCGCTCTCTCACGAGGGCTGGCTTCTCCATCCTCCTGCACTGAATCCTGCTGGAGGGGGTTGTCTTCGGCACTGTCCGGGGTGTTATTGTCTCTGGTGCCAGAATCGCCGTTTTTACTGTGGCGGGATTTAGAGCGGCGCCGCTGATGCTGGCGCTTAGGCTGTTTCTTGGAGGGGTCATCCTCCATTGTTCCATCGCCATTCCCATCTTTTGGGATGTCCACCATGTATATGTCGTATGACGAGGTGGCCTTCCAGTGCCCTGTAGGCGCTGGTTCTTGGTCGTCTCCTGCATCGTCGTCCATACCGTCGATGTCTTCGGAGTCGAAGTCGAGCATGTCGGTTAGATCATCGACAGTGGCTACGAAGTGGGTGGTGGGTGGGCTTTGAATTTCTTCGTCGTCCGCATCCCAACCTTCCTGACCATAGTCCGGCCAGGGCTCTCCCGATAAAGAGAGAGACTTTAGTGAATTCAGGATGTCGCCAAAGGGCGAGTGCTGAAAGATGTCCGCGGCGGTGAATTCCATGACCGGCGCCCAATCGGATCCGATTGGCAGGGGCGCGGAAGGTTCAGAGTGCGTAGAGGAGTCCGGCACCTTGGAGGTACGAGCCTCGCAAAGGACAGGGTTGGTGTTCGGCTTAATCCCTGTGGAGATAGCAGCCCCCGAGGTGGTGTCCAGCCACCCGACCTCGATCGGCGTAGTCGGCTCCGAGCCAAGGGTCGGAGCGGACACTGGTGCGGCCTCCAGGGCACTGTTCGGCGGCAAAGCTAGATCATGCCCATCGTAATAGTTCAGCGCGCTTGGCTATGGCTCGAACCCGTCGAAGATCAAGTCTCCGCGGGCGTCAGCCGTGTAGTTCAAACTTCCAAATCTGACCTGATGGCCAGGGGCGTAGCTTTCAATCTGCTCCAGATGGCCAAGCAAATTGGCCCACAGCGCAAAGCCGCCAAATATGAAGATCTATCCGGGGAGAAAAGTCTCACCCTGGACCGCATCGTTGTTGATGATCGAAGGAGCCATCGGGCCTAAAGATGACGACATAGAGGAACTCTCAATGAAAGCACCAATGTCGGTGTCAAAACCGGCGGATCTCGGGTAGGGGGTCCCGAACTGTGCGTCTAGGCAGATGGTAACAGGAGACAAGGGACACGATGTTTTTACCCAGGTTCGGGCCCTCTCGATGGAGGTAAAACCCTACTCCTTCTTGATTGATATTGATGATATGGGTAGTACAAGAGTAGATCTACCATGAGATCAGAGAGGCTAAACCCTAGAAGCTAGCCTATGGTATGATTGTTGTTCGTCCTACGGACTAAAACCCTCCAGTTTATATAGGCACCGAAGAGGGTTAGGGTTACACAGAGTCGGTTACAATGGTAGGAGATCTACATATCCGTATCGCCAAGCTTGCCTTCTACGCCAAGGAAAGTCCCATCCAGACACGGGACGAAGTCTTCAATCTTGTATCTTCATAGTCCAGGAGTCCGGCCAAAGGCTATAGTCCGGCCATCCGGACACCCCCTAATCCAGGACTCCCTCAGTGGGGGTGGGGATCTGTGGGAAAGGGGGTGTTTCACAGGCATCATCTAAGAAACTCAGGGCGGTGAGGGTATGTATATCGGTGGGTAACCTGCATGGGCAGACCGACAGAGGTTGATGATGGAGGCAGCATGGCACGGTGGCGGCGACTTAGCTAGGTTTTGAGCGAGGAAGCGGTGGTGTGTATGTGTGTGAGCGGGGGATTTGGGGTGAGCGAAGGATTTGGGGTGTGTGTGTGTGTGTGTGTGTGTGTGTGTGTGTGTGTGGAGGGGGTCCATGCTGGTGTTTGAGGAAATGTCGCGGGTACTGGAAATTTTACTAGGCGGGAGTAAAATGGTGGGGCTGCCGAAAATTTGGATCAAGGGATCAAAGCAGAGCGGGGCAGGAGTAACGAATATCACACACGGTTAAAATATAATAATCGTGTGCTATCAAACAGAAAAACACTCCAGCCGAGCAGATATTTTTGAGATTGCGAGGGATGCAGGCGGGAGTAAAATGTCGGGGCTGCTGAAAATTTGGATCTACTGATTGAAGCAAAGCGGGAGTAACAGACATCGCACACGGTCCACACATACTAATCGTGTGCTATCAAACAGAAAAACCATCTAGGCGGGTAGATGTTTTTGCGATTGCAAGGGAGTAGATACTTTCGAGGGGTGAGGGAAGCCTCATGGAGCCTAATCTACTGTGATCACATGGGTGATAGGGACAGGGGCGCGACACATGGGTAGACCTAGGGAACCGTGTCTATTGCATACCCATCGCAGACGGTTGCTACGTTTAACTCGTCTGTTGTTTATAATTTTGGCAAAAAACGCAGGAAAGGGTCATAACACAAACACACTTGCATGTGGACCAAATATATGTCTGAAAAGGGTGATTTGATGTTCAAATACCCAATACACAACTTTTATGTGGCACCTGTCGCACAAAGCGCTCGTTATTATTGCTAGCCCCCCCCCCCCCCCCCCCCCCCCATGGCGGGAGGGGAATCCTACATATGAACACATGCCCCCAAATAGCTAAATCTGACATCTCACCCTACCGCAACACAAAACTGAAAGGAGTACATCATGGGCTACCGCCCCCCTTTTTTGCTTCCAATCAAATGTGGACCGTGTGCAAGCCCACATATGTGTTCTTCTAGCATTCGATGGTTGAGACCACATACGAACCACACCTGCTGGTGGCCCGATATGTGTGCGTGTGTGTGTGAAAACAATGTGGTGTGATATTTAAATAACCAAATCACAAATTTTATGTGGCACATGTGCATCGCAAATTAAGCGGACATCCACGACCCCACGGAGGTTCATCTAGTGTGAAGTAGTACTGCCCCCCCCCCCCCCCACACACACACACACACACTTTGAGTCGATGGGAGGGGGCATCTCACCAAGGCGTATTGTAGCACTGACCAAGAAGAATCACCACCTTGGTCGTATAACCTCTCTTGTTGTTGGGTCAAAGTCATGCAAGGACGTCCACACGTGGCCCCACAAATAGGCTAGCTTGTCGTCGATAACCACGCGAGGGAGTGCCTGACGATAACCACTGCATGCATGTGGCCCAAACATATGTATGAAGTGTCATGTGGTGTTTGAATATACCCAATGCACAACTTTGATGTGGCGCCATGCTTTTGGAACCGGAAAGTCCCCACACGGAGCGAGGGTTCATGATGCGTATACTATATATATAGGGATTCATGTGTATGCAAGCCCTTGAACTTAGGTCTTGTATCTCACCATGACCGACGTATGACTATATGGTAACTCGAACCAAGATAAGAAGAATCCACCCTGGTAACCTCTCTCGCATTGTTGGTCGAAGTGATGGACATCCACGCGGGCCCATGGATATGTAGGCCATCAATGATAACCAAGTGAGCGAGAGTGTCCAAAGACAACCACTGCATGCATGTGCCCCAAACATATGTATGGACATGCCTGGTGCATGCATATACGTTTGAATACCAAAAGCACAACATTTTTATGTGGCGCATGCATGCATCGAAAATCGCACAGTCCCCACACAGATCTAGTTCATGACGCGTGGCGTGCTCGCCCCCCCCCCCCCCCCCACTTCGACCCAGTGGGAAGGATTCATGCATACACATGCGCTCAAAGTATAATATGTTATCTCTCACATCATGACATTCATGTACCGTATCGTATAAGATGAACAAAAATTTAATCCCCTCCTAACTATAAGTCAAATTAACCCCTATCATTGTCGGTCAAAGTGATTGACCAAGCGGGTACACACAGATGGACGAAGCATCTCGCCGATAACCCCGTGAGTGAGTGCTAGAGGACAACCGCCATCGCTTACTTGTGGGCCAAACACATGTATGGAGATGTGTGGTTGTGATATTTGAATACCTAATATATATGTAGAAATTTCATGTGGCACCTGCCTCGGAAACCTTGAAGTCCCCACATGAATCCAGGTTGATGACACGCAATATATGTTGGCCCCCTCCCCTCTTTGACGCATAATGTATACTCCTACGTACCGGGACACAACCAAAAATAATCCTCCTTGTTTGTCAAATGACCTTGTTGTGTCATATATTAGATGGAAGACGACCTTACGGGACCATGGAGGGAAGCGTCGCAGGCGAATGAGTGACAACCATCGTCTGCACATGGCCCAATGTGTTGGTGATGTTTTTAATACCCAATATGCACAACTTATTTGGGGCACTTGCCTTGGAAATCGAAAAGTCCCCACACGGAGCGAGATCGTTCATGACGTGTGATGCCCCGGCCCCCTCCTCCCCTCTTCGACGCGTACTATATACTCCTACCGCAACACAACCCAAAAGAACCTCCTAATTGGGTCAAAGTGATGAAAGATAACCTCGTGGGCCCATGGATGGAAGCATCGCACATGAGTGACTGTCTTATATGACGCGTAGTATATGTTGCCCACGGCCACCCTCTTCAAAGTGTACTATATATACTCCTACCATACATAACAAAAACCAAAAAATGACCATCCTTGTTGGTCAAATTAACCTCTCCCACCGCATGTCATAGTGCTGGACGGCGACCTTGCGGGCCCATAGAGAGTGTCACACACGAGTGAGTGTCCTAGGACCACCGCGTGCATGTGGCCCAAAGATGCATATCAAATTTTTTCTGCAGTGAACATGCGACCAAAGGAGTTTAGTGTTAAAAATTGAAAAAAATAGATAACATTTGTCCGTTTTTATACATTGATTGATTTCCCAGGGATTTAATGTGCAAAAATCAAATTTCATCTACATGAGACCCGTGATAGTGCATGAAAATGGATTTCAAAATCATATGTGTATGTGTCGTTGGGTGCATGTTTAGTCCCCATGCAAGAAATTTCTAACATCAAGAATCTTGATTTTAAAATCTGGTAAATCCAAAACTAAGTTGAAGTTCATGAAACTCATCGTGGTGTCATATGGACACCAATAGACTATGATATTATTATTATTTTCAAATTTGAGACAACTCTTTATATAATCTTCTTACAGAAAGGAAATTATCAATAATTGTCAACCAATATCGCAAACGGACTCTTTATTCGAACCGTGTGCTTTAGACCAACAATGTACGTGTCGTGCTTCGGTTAAGCAATAAAGCAACAGAACTAATCATCAAAAAGGAAAAAATCAATATAATACGTGCCGCCACGCATCTCGTGTGCCGTACGAGCAAGTGACGAGACGCATGATAGCAGTCTGCCATGCAGGCAGACCGGGAGGCCGAGGCATGTGCATGTTCGCTATGAAGTGACCGTGAGGTGTGCTAGTAGCTGTGTGAAATGACGGTAGGCATGCCAGCAGTCCGATGTGCAAGATCACGGGGAGGCGAGACAACCCTTTGACCTCCGCCCACCTTGCTCCCATTGCTCCCTATTAATGGCGCGCCTGATCCGCTGGTCATAATAGGCGGGCGCACCCCCCATCCACAGTTGTTACCGCCGCATGGAGTGTATTAGGATTTTGCCGAAGCACACCATCAGAGGAGTGGCGAGGCCGGGGCTGGTGAAGCACATGCGCAACGCATGAAGCTGGGCACAGAGGTTTCTATCGCCGCTGATGAGGTCTCGCGTGGGCAACAGTGCGACCTTGATTTCGTCGCCGTCGTTGTGCCTCCCCAGCCGGAGCTGGAGGTCCACATCTACTCCGGCAATGACTCCGACTCTGACGGAAAACCGGTTAGCCCTCCCCCCCCCCCTCTTTTGTTGAGAATATATATCCTTGGTTATGTTCACCCAGTCCATGAAATCGGAGTAAGATTTGTTAGATCCGTGTAGTGTATTGACTGTTTGAATGGCATCTATGGTTAGTGATTAATTGTTTGTTCTGTACAAATGATATTTTTGCTAATAATCTGACTAGGATTAGCATGCATGCTAATAGTTCGTAGCCAAATCTTGACAATTGATTTTGAATGTCCTACATATATGTTTGTGCCTTTTATTTCTTCTAGATCTTGAGAATTGATTTTGAATGTCCTACATGTATGTTTTTGCCTTTTTCAGATTGTTGTGTACACAGATGAGGCTCCGGCCAGTGGCGCTGCTGACTGTGGATCCTGCATCCGGCAGCGTGGGCAGAAGTAGCCACGCCCCCTGGATCTGAGGAACACGTAGAATATCGGGCGGACCGCATCAGCGATATCCCAGACTCCATCCTTGGGGAGATCACCTTCCTTCTCCCCACCAAGGATGGTTGCCGCACATAGGTCCTCGCATCTCGGTGGCACACTCTGTGGTACGTCGTGCCTCTTAATCTTGACTCTCGCCGACTATCTGTCGTTCATAATTTTGAACTCCACGGAGCCATCATCTCCTCCCACAAGGGCTCCGTCAACGCCTATGCATCCCGGCATGCTGCCTGCTGCACATACCCTGCACGATGGACGCATGGCTGACATCCCATCAATTCAAAAAACTCCAGCATCTTGAGTTCTACCATTACTATGCAAATAGCTTCCCACCAAGCGTTGTAGCTGTGCCCTCACCACCGATGTCCATCTCATGGTTTTCCTCCTCTCTCCACACCGCCACCTTGGCCCGATGCCATCTAGCATACAATCTGGTACAAATGCTTCGACTCCCACTGCTAAAAAAGCTTGCGCTTGTGATGGTCGATCTGTCAAAGGCCTCACTGCACAGCATCATCCACTCCTGCTGCCCTGCCCTGGTGCACTTGCTGCTTGTTTTTGGAAAAGAAATCCGTATCTGTTGTCTCCTAATAAAGTTGCCTCACCTTGTAAGCATTGGAATTTGCTTCAAAGGAGAGGAGCTCATCATCAAAGATGCCCCTGCACTCCAAAGGTTGCGCCTTGATTATTGGTGTGCACCTTTGCAAATAACTATGGTCTTTGTGCCTAAGTTGGAGGCTTGGGTGTAATTCCTGATCCGCTTGAAGGTTACAAGATGGTGTTTGCTCCACACTTATTCGGGTACTCTATATTATCATCAACACTCTTGCTATCATAAGCTCCATTTTTCATTTGTGCGCATAAGTTTTATATCATCAACACTTTTGTAATCATAAGCTACATTTTTCATTTGTGTGCATAAGTTTTATATCATCTTGGAGTACACTTTTGGTTCTAATATTATGTTCTATGCTCAATGAAGAGTTTGCCCATGGATACCCTATCAATGGTGTTGGATTCTGTCAAGACCTTACATATCAGTATGTCGTGTTTTGATCTGAACATGATTATCGGCTTGCTGCGATGCTTTCCATGTCTAGAGAATTTGTATATACAAGTGATGATTTCAAGCACATTGAAAGCCCATAAATAATTTACTAGAATTAACCATTCAGTTGTTGCTCTTGCAACATACTCTTTTTTTATACGTTAACTGTTTTCAGTCTTCATGTCTATTTAGGCAAAAGCACATGGACAAAAAGGTATAACCAATAAGTGGCATAAGAAGCGCCGGGATTTTCTTAGTTTTCATGACATTCGTTAAGGACAATAACGCTGGAAGGATATGCATCCAACCATGCAAACACTAGCTTTGTCACATTCTTCCTGTTGAATGCGAGGGTAACATTGTCCGTGAGGATTAAGGTTTTTAACAAAAACTTTCTCATGGATGGACACGTTGAATAGCATAAAAAGAAGTTTCAGGTGGACAAAAGGGCTTCTGAACGTGCTCGGCTTATATTTACAACAACTTATCTTCATGTACCAGTAGATTTTCTGGCCCAGGATCTTGATTTTATGGATCAGACAATCCATTTGATTGTGACTACCGAAAACTTTGGTTGAGTTAGATGTTACTGTCCTGTTCAATCTGAATTTTGTGTAAACATGATGAACAATTAATCATCATGCTTTTGTACCTTTTGTAGGCTAGAGTTAGATATTGCCTCCCTTTTTAACTCGGCTTTGACCCATATTTTCTTTCATACAAACCGGAGCTTCTATCAAGAAGCCTCATGGTTTTGAGAGGGAACTTGGTCACCTGATCTGTGTGTGAAATGACATACGCTGTCTCTTACCGCCTTGATTTATTTTACAGAGGCAACATGCAATTGTGCTAAAAATATGAAATTATTTAGGGTCCGTTCCGCCTTTTTATACATTGATTTTCCTAGGCATTTTTAATAAATAGCCACCACATTATTATCGCAAATGGCCATATTAGTCCAACCGTGGGTGTTCAAGTAACCATATACTACCGCAGATAGCTCTTTGATTAGACGGGATGACTGCAAGCAGTCTGCCGCGCATGCTCACCATACCGGGAAGTGAGCCGCGAGCACTGTAATTTATTGCCGGTTTTGGACTTTTGTTTCGGCCACCTCGGGAAGGTACGTAGAATAGCCCTCCGATCTCATCTATAAGCACCGCCTCTGAAGATCGCCGCCTGCTACGAGATGGAGGACGAGCCGGCCAACAAGCGGGGGTGGGTCGAGCTAGAACCGCACGAGCCGCCGGCGAACATGGACTTCATCAGCAGCCTCCTCGACAAGATGTTGATAACCATCATATCCCACCTTCCCATCAAATCTGGCGTGCGGAGCACCGTCCTCTCGCGGTGGTGGCGCCCCCTCTGGCACTCCACCCCCCTGGACCTCATCGTCGACCATGAGTTCTACAGCGGGGAGCAGCAACGCCTGGGCGCATTGTCCCACGTACTCGCCATGCACCCTGGGCCGATCAAATGCCTTGCTATCGGCAGGTTCAGTCCCCACTGCAAGGCTGAACCCACACTACAAAAAAACCACTTTCGTGATGATACGTGTTTGTCACAGTGGGTCACATTTTTTGTCATGCATGTACATCGATGACGATTTTATGATAGAATCAAGATAGTCATACATGTGTTGTCGTAGAAGTGTTCCATGACAATACCAAAATTATCATCATGGAAGTGTCCACTTCCATGACAACAAATGGTGCGTCATGGAAGTGCTTTTGTCAAGGGTAACCGACACATGGCATCCACCATAACGGGTCGCAATTAAGCTATCGGGTTCTGGTTTGGATCCGATAACCCGTTTTCAGCCCGGACCAATGGGGATTTTCCATGTGTAAAATCATCATTGGCCGGAGGAAACACATGTCGGCTCCTCGGTGGGCCAGATGGCGTCCATCCAATGGAGGAGACATGCCTATGATACGTCGACACGTGGTAGGGCCCAACAGAGGCCCATATAGGTTAAAAAGGTTGGCCCAGTCAATAGCTCGTAGTATTTACTAAGGTGCTAGTGGGCCAGCCCACTAACGACCTGCTTAAACATGGCCCAGTTACGGCCCAAAGCCGGATCTGGCCCATTAATTGTTCGCTGATTATTTGGGCCCAATTACGGCCCAATGACATTTTTTCCTGTTAGAGGCCCGATGTAGACATGGGCCCATTTTAGCTCGGTGTGTCTTTCAACCTGGGAATGGCCAGTGCTGCCCATGGGCCATATATGGTACGACGCGACATCCGACCCACTAACGGCCCGTGATCAAGGTGGCAATAGTTCAGCCCAATGTGACTTTGGGCCTGTTAAAGGCCTATCGTAAAGTTCGGCCCGTTGATGCCTCTACTAAGCTTTCGCTTAAAGGCCCATGATATCAGTGGGCCAACTAAGGCTCAAGATATGTTTCGGCCTTGTAATGGCCCGTCATATAATTGGGCAAATAATGGCCCGGTCTATATTTCAGCCTGCTAAAGGCCCGTGGACGACTATTGAAAATTGAGGCCCAGCATGCATTTCGGCCTAGTAAAGGCCCATGGTATCTTCTGTGCCGTAACATGCCACCAAAATATTTAGCCTGTTAATGGCCCGAAGCTACATGGGCCCAACTAAGCACTGGATCCACTAAAGGCCCAACTAAACTTTGGGTCAAATGTAGGCCCGTGTAAGTTGTGGGCCTGGCGCAAAGTGTGAAGGCCCCAATGGCCTTCTAGGCCAAAGAAAGTTGCGGGCCAGCCCAATTGTGGCCCGCTAAAATGCAGGCCCGATAGAGGCAAATGTTTCGGCCCAGTCGACTACATCGGATTTCGCCTTTTTCTCAAATAGCAAATGATGGCATATATGGTAACTAGTAGGAATTAAGAACAAACCTACTTTATACAATAAAGAAATTACGGCATAGTAACTTAGAATAAACCTACACTATACAATAAAGGATTTATGGTATATTACATCCACCGGGCATTGAAGTTCGCCACCAGTGATCATAAAGCACAACGAAGAAGCAGATTGCAAAAACAAGGCGCCATTGCAGCTTAACAAAATAATACTTAAACAAGACCACTCCCAAGACAGTTCAAGAAAGGTTAGCCTTGCGCGGGAGCTACTATGCAAGATGCTCAGCAAGGCTGTGAGACCAGCCTAGCATGTTGGTCATAGTTTCTAGGTGTAGTTGTTTAGCAATGAGGTACTCATTAGTGTTCTCCGTGATCTTCCTTAGAGATAGGACTTCAAGTCGAAGTTGAGTTGCAGAATGCCTTTCTGCTTGAACTTGGGAGTAAAGAAGTCAAACTGGTTCAGACAGCGAATTCTGTGAGCTTGTCTAACTACTAGTCTCAAGTAACTTGAACACTGCATCAAGACATGACTTTGGGGTTGTCTCGCTATCTTCAAGATGTTTTGCCTTCTTTACCTCAATATATGTTGGGTTTGTCTCACTGCCTTCAGCAGACTTGTGCATGCCATCAGGCATATCACCCTGAAACAAGCAGAGAGATGACAGATTTTGCACTTGTATAAACCAAGATGGTTACTGTGCTGTCAATTCCATCCAATTTCAAATTAGAAAATAAAGAGCCAGTTCAAAATATCAATAGCATAATTTGGCATTGTTTATAATGCGGGGAGCTTCACCACACTAACGGATTACCATGCCAACAAAACAAGCATAGATGAAGGGCAAAGACAATCATTGTATCTATTTTGGTTAATGTGTATGGCATGTTGTTCAGATCATCAGGCACATCAGTAAGATAAAACGGGAGAGGACAAGGTGCAAACATGGGCTGCTTCACCACACACTGGACTATAGATCCACAAAAACAAGCATACATATATGGAGTATTGAGTAATGTGCATGGTATGAATAAGGAATTTGGTTTTACAACTAAAACTTGGAACTTACAGTTGTTGTGAACATGCATTTTGATAGAAACAGCAAACTACACTGGATTGTAGATCCACAAAAACAAGCATACATATAGGGAGTATTGAGCAATGTACATGGTATGAATAAGGAATTTGGTTTTACAACTAAAACTTGGAACTTACAGTTGTTGTGAACATGCATTTTGATAGAAATAACAAACTAAACAGCTGTTGACGATAGGGAGTATGAGCAAACTAAACAGCAGTTGAGGATAAAGGCTTTAGAGGGACTGACTTACATTAACAGTGAACACTGGCTTTATAATGCCCTTCTCCATTTCAAGGGAAGGATAACTCAAGAATTTTAGCACATAATCTTCTTCATAAGCATTGCATGTACTCTACATTTTGTAGAGAGTAATTATATATATGATAATACTGGAGGGGATAGAGGATAATGAAGATAAGATGCAGATTGATGCTACATAATCAACTACCAATCCCTATAAGTACAAGCGTTATAGGACAAAATGTACTGACAAGAGCAATGGGCTACACTTCTGCACTGGCATTGTCTGTGTATTCAACTTTTTGGTAAGATTAAATATAGATCTGATACTTTTTAGTAAATGGTGGGCGAGGGAGATAAGATGCATAATGCTACACAATGAACCAATCCCTCCTTCCCATAATATAAGAGTGTTTTGTACACTGTTGTACTATAGAAAACGCTCTTATATTATGGGACAGAGGGAGTAGCTGTTAATGTAAGTATAGTGATAGGCGGCGTTCAGTCCTTACAAGAGGACCGCAGAGCTAAACCTCTTCAAAAGCATTGGGTTGATTATAAATTCATGTAAAAGTCGATATGGATCTTATAATGTCCACCAAATGGAGGATAACGAGGCTAACATGTGCAGTGATGCTACATAATCAACTAGCTATGAAAGTAAGTATGGTCATACAGGGCAAGAGGTACTCACAAGAGCAATGCAATGTGTAGTATAGTTGCGAGATAGTGTGGTCCCTTGAGAATGAATATTCTTCAGCAAACAGTTTTCGTACAAGTGATACGTTAAGGCACATGTAGAAATGTAGTTCAAATTGTGATGTGATATCATATACAGCACCTTACGCTGCAGACAAGACCAATGTGTAACAAGATCATTCCAATCACTGTCAAATAAATGTAGCACCGGAGACTTTACAGAAATTTTGTTTAGAGGCTTGCCATTGAAGTGTGCTTGCCTTAGGTAGGAACGATACTTCATCAACGAGTGCCTGAAAAGCGCAACCAACCCTTGCTCGTCTTGACTATCCAGTTTGGTCCTCGCCTATTTAAAAGAATGAAATCTTGTGTGTTCTATCAGTAGAAACATATGCAGTAATTACCATGAATAACATTAGTACAGTACTTACACGTAAGTTGCGGAGGAAGATTGAAAATTGTTCTTTGTTTGTGGTATAATCTTTCCACGAAGGAAAGATGCACACAAAGTTCCTGACAACAATATAAGCTTCATCTTCTAAACTAGGAAGAAGTGGAACAGGGGTCCTATTTGCTGCAATTGGGGCTCTCTCTCTCTCTCGTTCAAAAAAGGATTTGGCAACTGAATTTGGTGTACTCTTTGTTGGAATGAGGATTTTGCATCGTAGAGCTGGTGTTATGTCAACTGGCATCATCATACTGTTTGCTGCAGTTGGGGTCTGCTGAGTTGGGGCATCATAGATAGCCAGTGTAGTAGGGCTGGAGTCTGGTAGAGTTGTGGTCGTGTTTTCTGGGTCTGGTGATATTGCAACTACACCTAATGGGCTTTTGATTTATCAGTTGTCACTACCTTTTCCAAATACTTTGTTTGTGCTCCTTCGCGATCAGCAATCGCCCTCTTCCTTTTGAACGTCTGATACACAAGAACAACATTTGAATGGAGAAATATGGTATGATAGATGGAATATGTACTGAAAATGGATAGGCATGGCGTATTCACATACACAATGTGTAAACTAAGCTAATGGCAGTGCAACAAAGTAGAAGCAATGCAAAGCATCAGTTGCAAGATATGTGCGACCAATATAACTTTGGAAAGTTAGAGTAAGCACCTTGATGGGTGAATAAGATAGGGCATCTGCCTCTGACTCCTCCACTAGGGAGCTACATTGACTTAGGTCTCCCTCTAGATCAGAATCATTGTTAGGATCATATTCCGAGCATGAATCTGTAAGTGGAGAGCGTTTGCGTTGCATTGCATCTAGACTTGATTTCAGTCCCTTAATGCCAAGTTTGACAGCCATGGCATTGTTCTGCTTTATTCTTTTCATGCGCGCAAGCTCATAATTATTGTGATGTTGTTCAGTATCTGAGATTCATGGAAACATAAAAAGTAGTCGATTATCTATGGAATGCATTGCAGATTCAACTCGAAGAGTGTCTCCCTACAAACCCCTACATATACAAAGTTCACCCCCCCCCCCCCCAATCGTGCTGACCAGACCACACACAGAAATACAAACCTCTTATGTCTATAACAGGCCGAAACACATTTCAAAACTGAAGTAGGAACATTAGAATCATATCAAATTCATATTTGAACAAATAAACTAAGGAATTATGAGTGGCATAATGTTTAGCTTCAAGGGTGGAGTGCTGGTACTACGACACAAAGCAAGTAGGCAGATTGTATTCCATGTAAAAGATCGTAGTCTATGTAAAAGGTGTATATGACACTTTCGTTCTATACAATGCAGTGTTCGTTCCCCACACATGATGGAAGAGATCACACAGAGAAATACTATTCACTCATGTCTGCGGTTCCAGTATTTTGAAACAGGGTGGTCCACCCTAAAAGAATATTGACAACAAATATGACAAGACAAGCATAGAGGCAGTGAATCAATCATTACTTGTGAGCTTACTAGGACAAGTGTGCAGAATTGTAACTGCAGTAAGAGACCGTCCAAAATCTGAATCAAGAAGTTGGTCTAGAACTTATTGTTTGTAACTAATTGACGTGAATAATTGGATATCATATCGAATGAGTAAGAAACACAACTAAAATTGGCAACAAACCTGGCCTGTAGTAGTAATCAGGGTCAATGTCACTATGACCAACAATCCAACATGATTAGTGTCTGTTCCTAGGGCCGAAATTTTGAAACCCTGTGAACTTTACAGGTACTAAAGATTACTGAAATATCTAAACCATTAAGTGTAGGTAGCACTCAATACACAACAAACCCTAATGACAATCCTGCCTAATGAGTAATGAATCAATTAGAAAATGGGTGATGAGGAGTGGCTGCTGAGTTTTGAGGACGTATCTCAGGATAAATCGGGTTGGCTTAGTGGCTACTGCATGTCTGAGCCCTGAACGTACAGGGAAGGTAGGCACGATGGCACGCCCGGGCAGTAGTGATGCTATTGGGCAAGCGGCTCCTGACCTCCTGTTAGTTCGGTGTCTCCTCCTATAGTCATGTCGTCCGGGGACGGCAAGTCGTCAGCGAGGCAGGAGGCTAGGGGCGAGTAGAGATTGGAAGCGCAACAGAACGGAGGGGAATTAGGGTCTGGGCTGACCCAAAATCCGAGGGTGGGCCGCGACCCACCGTGGGCACCCTGTATATCCACACCCCAGTGGCGTACATGCATTTTTGAAACTAAATTAGGAACATTTAGCTGACAAATTAAACGACTCTTTTAATAATATCATATTCGTATTTGAACAACTAAGCTTGTTTAGCTTGATCGGTGGAGCGGTGCTATTATGACACGAAGCACGTATGTTGATCGTATAGTGATCATAGTGTTGGGGAACATAGCATGCAATTTCAAAAAAATTCCTACAATCACGCAAGATCTATCTAGGAGATGCATAGCAACGAGAGGGGGAGAGTGTGTCCACGTACCCTCGTAGACCGAAAGTGGAAGCATTAGGTTAACGTGGTTGATGTAGCCGAACGTCTTCACGATCCAACCGATCTAGCACCTTCGAGTTCAGCACACGTTCAGCTCGATGTCGTCCCTCAAACTCTTGATCCATCAGAGGGTCGAGGGAGAGTTTCGCCAGCACGACGGTGTGATGACGGTGATGGTGATGTGATCTGCGCAGGGCTTCGCCTAAGCACTACGACGCTATGACCAAAGTTGTAAACTGTGGAGGGGGGCACCACACACGGCTAAGAGAACAATTGATGTGCCTTTGGGGTGCCCCCCGACTTCGTATATAAAGGAGGGGAGGAGGAGGCCAGTGGCCAGGAGGGGCGCGCCATGGGGGGGAGTCCTACTAGGACTCCACTCCTAGTAGGATTTGCCCCCCCTTTCCTTTCTTCCACATGGCGCGCCCCCCATGGGAGAGGGAAAGGGGGTGCCGCCCCCTCCCCTAGTCCAATTCGGACCGCCATGAGGGGGGCGCGCGGCCACCCCTTGTGGCCCTCCTCTCTCTCCACTAAGGCCCATGTAGGCCCAATACTTCCCGGGGGGTTCCGGTAACCCCTCGGTACTCCGGTAAAATACCCGAACCACTCAAAACCATTCTAATGTCCGAATACTACCTTCCAATATATGAATCTTTACCTCTCAACCATTTCGACACTCCTCGTATGTTCGTGATCTCATCCGAGACTCCAAACAAAACTTCGGTCACCAAAACACATAACTCATAATACAAATCGTCATTGAACGTTAAGCGTCCAGACCCTACGAGTTCGAGAACTGGGTAGACATGACCGAGACACATCTATGTCAATAACCAATAGCGGAACCTGGATACTCATATTGGTTTCTACATATTCTACGAAGATCTTTATCAGTCAAACTGCATGACAACATATGTTATTCCCTTGTCATCGGTATGTTACTTGCCCGAGATTCGATCATCGGTATCCTCAAACCTAGTTCAATATCATTACCGGCAAGTCTCTTTACTCGTTCTGTAATGCATCATCTCGTAACTAAATCATTAGTCACATTGCTTGCAAGGCTTATAGTGATGAGCATTACCGAGAGGGCCTAGAGATACCTCTCCGATACACAGAGTGACAAATCCTAATCTCGATCTATGCCAACCAACAAACACCTTCGGAGACACCTGTAGAGCATCTTTATAATCACCCAGTTACATTGTGACATTTGATATCACACAAGGTGTTCCTCCGGTATTCAGGAGTTGCATAATCTCATAGTCAGAGGAACATGTATAAGTCATGAAGAAAGTAATAGCAATGAAACTTAATGATCATTATGCTAAACTAACAGATGGGTCTTGTCCATCACATCATTCTCTAATGATGTGATCTCATTCATCAAATGACAATACATGTCTATGGTCAAGAAACATAACCATCTTTGATCAACGAGCTAGTAAATTAGAGGCATACTAGGGACACTCTGTTTTTTCTATGTATTCACACATGTACTAGGTTTCTGGTTAATACAATTCGAGCATGAATAATAAACATTTATCATGATATAAGGAAATATAAATAACAACTTTTTATTGCCTCTAGGGCATATTTCCTTTAGTTTCCCACTTGCACTAGAGTCAATAATCCAGATTACATAGTAATGATTCTAACACCCATGGAGTCTTGGTGCTGATCATGTTTTGCTCGTGGAAGAGGCTTAGTCAACGAGTCTGCAACATTCAGATCCGTATGTATCTTGCAAATCTCTATGTCTCCCTCCTTGACTTGATCGCGGATGGAGTTGAAGCGTCTCTTGATGTGTTTGGTTCTCTTGTGAAATCTGGATTCCTTTGCCAAGGCAATTGCTCTAGTGTTGTCACAAAAGATTTTCATTGGACTCGATGCACTAGGTATTACACCTAGATCGGATATGAACTCCTTCATTTTTTGCTTCCGAAGCAGCTATGTACTCCGCTTCACACGTAGATCTTGCCATGACACTTCGCTTGGAACTGCACCAACTGACAGCTCCACCATTCAATATAAATACGTGTCCGGTTTGCGACTTAGAGTCATCCGGATCAGTGTCAAAGCTTGCATCGACGTAACCATTTACGACAAGCTCTTTGTCACCTCCATAAACGAGAAACATATCTTTAGTCCTTTTTAGGTATTTCATGATGTTCTTGACCGCTGTCTAGTGATCCACTCCTGGATTCCTTTGGTACCTCCCTGCTGAACTTATAGCAAGGCACACATCAGGTCTGGTACACAGCATTGCATACATGATAGAACCTATGGCTGAGGCATAGGGAATGACTTTCATTTTCTCTCTATCTTCTGCAGTGGAAGGGCATTGAGTCTGACTCAACTTCACACCTTGTAACACAGACAAGAACCCTTTCTTTGGCTGATCCATTTTGAAATTTCATCAAAACTTTATCAAGGTATGTGCTTTGTGAAAGTCCAATTAAGCGCCTTGATCTATCTCTATAGATCTTGATGCCCAATATATAAGCAGCTTCACCGAGGTCTTTCATTGAAAAATTCTTATTCAAGTGTCCTGTTATGCTATCCAGAAATTCTGTATTATTTCCAATCAACAATATGTCATCCACATATAATATTAGAAATGCTACAGAGCTCCCACTCACTTTCTTGTAAATACAGGCTTCTCCAAAAGTTTCTATAAAACCATATGCTTTGATCACACTATCAAAGCGTATATTCCAACTCCGAGAAGCTTGCACCAGTCCATAAATGGATAGCTGGAGCTTGCAAACTTTGTTAGCACCTTTTGGATCGACAAAACCTTCTAGTTGCATCATATACAACTCTTCTTTAAGAAATTCATTAAGGAATGCAGCTTTGACATCCATTTGCCAAATTTCATAATCGTAAAATGCGGCAATTGCTAACATGATTCGGACAGACTTAAGCATCGCTACGGGTGAGAAGGTCTCATTGTAGTCAACTTCTTGGACTTGCCAAAAACCTTTCGCAACAAGTCGAGCTTTGTAGACAATAACATTACCGTAAGCATCAATCTTCTTCTTGAAGATCCATTTATTTTCTATGGCTTGCCGATCATCGGGCAAGTCCACCAAAGTCCACACTTTGTTCTCATACATGGATCCCATCACAGATCTCATGGTCTCAAGCCATTTCGCGGAATCTGGGCACATCATCGCTTCCTCATAGTTCGTAGGTTCATCACGGTCTAGTAACATGACTTCCAGAATGTCTCGATAACTGGTCAATCCAACGTCCACTTATGCTTCCCACCATGTCCCACCCCCACCCCGGCGATCTCCACCACCTCCGGCGATCTCCTCCACTAGCCACCAAATTTTAGTTTCTCTCCAATAGATCTCTCTGGTGTCCTGTGATCTACACCCCCATACTCATCTTCCATGGATTCCAATGATGGATCTACCCTTGGCTTGGACTTCTCCAAGGGTTTGGTTTTTGTAGATAAGGTTTTTCAATCTACTGGTTTCTTGGTGCACCCCATGGATGACACGGGTTTCTTTACCATGGTGGTCTCTTTTGGTCGTCATGATTTTCGTCTTGATGAGGATTCAGTGGCGGCGGCGCTTAAAGCTGCCATTGGTTGTTCGGCCATTGAGTTTCTGGTATTCTTGATTAAGGATAAGATTTTTTGGTTTTCAAGTGTCTTGCAAGGCAGTAGCTATGATCATTCTCAGTCTTCGATCCTTTTCATGTGATCATTTCAAATGTTACTTTCATCTTTGGGGTAATGGTGGCCCAAATTGGGGCCGTGAGTTTAAGATTTGGAAGTTGGAATGTGATGCTGAATGGATCATTGTTAGCCCCTCAAAAAGACGTGTTGCCCTTGGTATGTTGGCTATGCACTCCAAGCCATCAAAGTCTTTGGTAAGATCTTCTCGTTCTGTTGGCAAGAAGCTTTCTTTTTCATTCTTCCAAAACTATCCGGCTTGTCGTGGTTATCATTATCCAGCCACCCAGAACTGCATTCAAACTCCCGAAGATGCGGGTTACTCGATTCCTAGGCATGAAAGGGTGGTCATTCATCCCTCGCCGCCAGCTGATCTCCGGTGAACGTCGACGAGGCCATCAATATCTTTTGGTATGGTTCAGGATCTACTTGCTCTGGCTGATCGGAACTGTCTTTCTCGGGCGGTAATCTCGGTTCTTTGATTATGGATGTGCCAGCCCATGTTGGGCCTTCAGCTGCACGTCCCACGGACCGGTCCGAGCCGGTGGACTCTATTGGGCCTCTTGTTTTACTGTCTTCTCAGCAAGCCAAGGAGGATTTTGATAATATGGTCTTCGATATGGTTGAGGAAATTCATACGTGTCAAAAGTACTTAAGGAAGGGCCATTTTGCATCAGCATGCACGTCCAAGCTCTGGTGTAATTCTTGCTTGCGGGTTGGGCATATTAGAAAAGATTGTAATAGATTTGCTTAGATTCTGGGTTTGGTTTGGCAACCAAAACCCGGTAACGTTACAACTTCCGAGAATCGCTCGGCTCCCAGCGAGAATATCTCTCTGACACAGCTTTTACCAAACTTGGGCCTCCCTTGCACTTCCACATTTACTCCTTCGACCAGTTCCATCAGCCCCGGACCCAAGACACCATCGACCGCACCGCCTGTAATGCCAGCACTGCCGGAGTGCTCGCCGTCCGTGATGAGCCCTGTGTACTCTGCTTCGATGGCCAACTTCCACCTTGGTCCTCTACTGTATGTGTCGGCAGGCCACCACATTGTTGATGGCGGAGAAGCTCGTGTGCCTCGGACCTTTGTGACGCACATACCCTGATTGTGCGTCGCCACGAGGAGTTCATGCTTGCTGAGGTAATGCTTATTCCTCCACCCGACCAGATTGGTGCGACTAGGGAAGAAGTGGTTCAATGGCTCCAAGGTCATGGGGTTTTTGTGAGGTCTACATAGCCATGGATTCGGTCTGTTGGTCTTTTTGAGCTTAGGGATGCGGCAGTCGGGTTCTCACTATTGCAGCTGCCGCCTCAACCTCTTGGCAATGATCGCTTTGTTCGCTTCATGAAGCATGATGAGGGAGAGTCCTTTCGTGGTGCTCAGGGTTTCTGTCAGGGTTTGCTCATGTTCTTGGGTATTCCTCTTGATCTTCGCAACACTGAATGTATCAGGGCAGCGGTCAATACTTTTGGCAAATTCCACCACTGGAACAGTGAGGACCCCTATTTGGTTCGAACTTTGGCGTTTGCCTCCTTTCCTGAGGATATTCTTGTGCCGGGGGATATTGTGTTCATGGATTTTGCAGCTTGGGGAGGGGCTAGAGTGTCATGGACTGCACCACTGTATATTCTTGGTGCAAACTTTGCGGAGCAAATGCCCCAGGGTGAGGACTGGATGCCCATCAATGGCAATCCTCACCCCGTTCCTGGTGTGCCCTTCCCAGATATGCCCCCTTTTATTTTGCCTCCATATCCTTCCCTGGGATGGAATTATGTTCCCCCTCCCCCCTCTAGAACCTGCACATAATGAAGTGGAAGGTGACAATTGGGGCAACTGGAATGAGCCTGATGATCAGCTTGCTGTCCAAGATCAAGAATCAATGGTGGTAGATCTCTCTGCTCAGCCTAGTTCTGATACACAGTATTAGGTGCCTCTTGCTCCTGTTATTACCATTGATGAGGACTAATCTGAAGTTCATGAGGTTCCTATGGTTGTTGAGCAGGCTGAGGTGGATGCTAACAATTGGGCAATTGTAGTTTACCAACCCCCTGTGATTGATGTTCAAGTTGTGGAGATATCTGTTGTTGCTATTCCTTTTGGGCCGTCGTTGCCCCCTGAGATGGTTTGGAGGAGGTCTTTTGAAAATTTACTGGAAGCACCTGCTGTATTTGAAATGCCAAAGCCCCTATTGTTTCAGCATGCATCTTCTATGATTTTATCCAAGAGGAACTAGGACTTCGCCTTCAGACAGGATGATCTTCCTCTGCTGACATGGAAGGAGCAGGAACCTGCCAGGCCTGTCGCTAGAGTTTTGTTTTCTGATGATGTTGATAAGGCGACACCTGTTGATGCTGTCTCCACTCCCATTGTGAGCACAAAAGCAAGGATTCCCCGCAAGACTTTGGCGCCAACTCCTCTTGTGGAAACCTTAGTTCGAAGATGCACTAGAAGCTCAATCCAGTGTGATGGGTTTAAGCCCACTTTCCATGAGCTAGCTCTGCAGCCCAAGAGAAAGAAGCCCAAAGCTAATCCTCTCTCTGCTGAGATGCCTGAAGGCCCTACACATGCAGATATTACTCTAGCAACTCTAGTCAGTCGTCTGCAGGTAATAGGGAAGGAGTTGGAAATTGATGCAAATCTGCTATCTATGGATGCACTTATGGTGGATCCTCTTAATGCTGGAAATACTGCCACTAATGATTAGTGTGGTCATGTTATGCTAGGTTTGGCAAGCCCCTAAATGTGCTCTTTTTTTTATCTGCTTCTGGCTTTTATGTTATGGAGAACTGTCATGTAATAATGTGGGGTCAGACTTATCTGTGCTTTTTGGACATATGAAATTGTATGTCATGTGGTTTGTGGACCTTTTAATGATCTTTCTATATGAGTAATTCTTGTAGAAACTGAATGTTCTGTGTTGGAATGTCAAGGGCTTAAATTCTGAGACTAGGCAAAGAGTTGTTAGAAAAAAATTGATGAGAGCCAATGTGCTATAGCTTTCTTACAAGAAACTAAATGCACCTCTTTTGATTCTAGAACAATTAAAAGTTTCTATCCCAAGATATTTGATTGCTTTGATTACTCCCCTTCTTTGGGTGCTTCTGGTGGAATTCTTGTAGTCTAGAATTCCTCTATTTTTGCTGGGACTTTATTAGAAGTTCAGCAATTTGCTGTGGTGATTGAGTTTGTCTCTAGGCAGAATAATGAGAAATGGACTTTGGTTGTTGTATATGGGCCTTGCCAGGGGGAAGCCAGAGATGATTTTGTCAATTGGCTATATAATCTGCATATTCCTGTGGAAGAGAATTGGATGCTGTTTGGGGATTTTAACTTTTTGAGGTCCTTGGATAATACAAACTTACCTGGTGGTGATTTGAATGATATGTTTATCTTCAATGAGATAATTGGGCACTTGGGCCTTTTGGAAATCCCCATTAAAGGTAGATCTTATACTTGGTCAAATATGCAAGATATTCCACTTCGTGAGCAGCTAGACTGGTTTTTCACATGTGTGGACTGGACATCTGACTATCCTATGACTGAGGTGCTTCCTCTAGCTAGAACCGCATCTGACCATGTCCCATGTGTGGTTAGCATCAAAACTTCCATCCCAAAATCAAATCTCTTTAGGTTTGAGAATTATTGGCTAGAGTTGGATGGTTTCATGGACTATGTGGAATCATCTTGGCAGAAACCATCCTAGAAGGGCCACATCACTGGTAGGATTGCTGACAAGTTTAAGTCCTTGATAATATGCCATAAGAGGTGGCAAAAGAATATTTCAAAACTGAAAACATTGGTCTGTAAATGCAATCATGTGATTCTGCTTTTGGATGAGCTTGAGGAGTGCAGGCCTCTCTTCAGACATGAGACAAATTTCATAAGAATTGTTAAGACACATGTGGAAAATTTAATTCACCTCCAATTCCTTTATTGGAAGAAGAGATGTACTATTAGGTACATTAAAGTGGGGGAGAAAATACAAAGTTCTTTCATGCCATGGCCACTGAAAGGCACATGAGGAATTCCATTGCAAGTTTGAAATTACCTGATGGGGCAGTGGTAACTGAGCACTCCCAAATGGAGGGAATTATCTGGAATTGTTTTAAAAACAGAATGGGTACGTCAAGAGGAATTGTGATGGGATTTGACCTCTCTACTCTCATCACTTCTGTGGAGGGTCTTGATGGCCTCACCAGGCCTTTTGAGAAGCATGAAATGGAAAATGTTGTGAAGCATATGCCTGTGGATAAAGCTCTAGGACCTGATGGTTTTAATGGTCTGTTCTTCAAGAAGTGATGGCACATAATCTCCAAAGATTTTTATGAGCTGGCCCAGGCTTTTTATGATGGTTCTGCTAGGTTGGAAAATATTAATGGTTCATACATCACTCTGGTGCCCAAAAAACTCTCACCTGAAGAAGTGGGAGACTTTAGACCTATCTCCTTAACTGGAATGGGTCTGAAGTTTCTCTCCAAAATGGCGGCCAACAGGTTCCAAGATGTGATTATGCAATGTGTCCACAAGAATCAATATGGTTTCATCAAAATCAGAACAATCCGGGATTGCATAGGTTGGACTTTTGAGTATCTGCACCAGTGCCACCAATCCAAGAGACCAATTGTAATTCTTAAACTTGACTTTGAGAAGTCCTTTGACTCCTTGGAGCATGAGGCTATTATTCAAATCCTGAGATATAAAGGTTTCAATGAAACGTGGATACTTTGGATGAAGCAGTTACTGTCTACTCGCACATCCTCAGTTTTACTTAATGGTGTTCCTGGAAGAAAAATCATCTACAAAAAGGGAGTTAGACAGGGGGATCCTGTCTCTCCTCTTTTATTTGTTTTAGCTGCTAACCTCTTGTAGACAGTCATCAATGACATGTTTAGAAGAGGCATCCTTCACTTACCTATTCCTTATCATGACCAGGATTACCCTGTGATTCAGTATGCAGATGACACCTTGATCATTTTACCTACTGACAAGGACCAACTTATTGCTTTGAAGGACATGCTTAAGGTTTTCTCACGTCCACTGGTCTTGATGTGAATTATCACAAATCTTTCATCATCCCAATCAATGTTGACACCGCTCAAATGAATGAATTAGCTACTGCTTTTGGCTATCAAATTGGGAAAATACCTTTTACTTATCTTGGGTTGCCTCTTGTAAGTGCATCTAGTGCCACCCCTAGTTGGTTTTGGAGTATTGATGACAAAGTTGGTTGAGGGACTGATGCATTTGTGAGAATTGCAGGATAACGCAGGTAGTGTCCCTCATTGATTCGGTTTACCTACCGGAGATGACCCCTAAAAATGTATGAAGACATTGAAGACAATGGTGGTATGAGAAGATATTCATATTGAAGACTATGACATGAGAAGACATTGTGTGAAGACTATGGAGCGCGAAGACTGTGTGGTTTCGTTGTTTCCTTTTCTTCTTTGTTGAGTCATAGGAACCACCGTACTGTTAAGTGGGGTCCAAGTGAACTAAGTCAGAGTGACTGAAGTGATGCTCAACTCAAATCCTATGTCTTCGAGCGAAGACAATGAGAGCGAACCTTATCCAGAGCTGGATGAGTCAGCTTTACTTGTAGCCCAAGTAAAGTTGCCGCGTGTGTTTGAAATCTGACCGTTGGAACACGTGTCAGTTCCTTAGTGACCCAGGGTCATTTTGGACAAATCAGGTCGGGTTGCCTAGTGGCTATAAATAGCCGACCCCCTACACCATAAATTGGTGGCTGCTCAGAGTTTGTGCACGGCTTTTGTCGTTTTGAGAGCAACCCACCTCAAAGCATTTGAGTGAGAGAAAAATCCTTGCGAGGACAAAGCCCAAACACCCAGAGCCAAAGAGTGTTAGGCATCACTGAAGTCTTTCTGTCTGTGTGACCTAAAGACTTATTACACTTGAGGACTGTGAATCCTCCAGCCGGTTAGGCGTCGTGTTCTGAGCATCCAAGAGTCATTGTGGATTGCTGGTGAACGAAGTCTGTGAAGGTTTGGAAGTCTCCCTTGAAGACTTACCAGAGTGATTGGGCGAGGACTGGGTGTCTTTAGCTCAAGGGGAATAAGGTGAAGACCCGGTCTTCTGAGTTAAATCTCAGCCTCCCTAACCAGACGTACAGTTGTCACAGCAACTGGAACTGGTCCAACAAATCATGTGTCTTCAACAAGCGACTAGTTCTATCCCTTCCAACCTTATTTAAGTTTTTCTTCGTGAAGTCATTACCTATCTGTGTATCTATTTGACTTCATTGCTTGACTACTATTGTTGATTGGCTTCATACCATCTTCCATCCTGATCCTTACTACCTAGCTGTTATTAGTCTCGTACTTCATATCCTTGTATACTTGACTATGGTTTGCTTTGGGTAGTTTATCTTCCGCTGCATTACAATTAGGTCACTTCTGTTGTTTGCCTTCGAAACTTCCAAGTTTAGAAGACTTTCATAAAAATCACCTATTCACCCCCCCCCCTCTAGTCGATAGTAGCACTTTCAATTGGTATCAGAGCGAGGTACTCCCTTGTTCTGTGTGATTCGGTTTAACCACCTGGAGTTTCAGCTATGTCGACTGCAGGATTGAGGAACATATCGTGTCCCACCTTTGACGGTCATGAGTATCCCCGATGGAAGGCCATGATGAAGAAGCTACTCATGTCCATGGATAGCGAACTGTGGACCGTCACTGAGATTGGACTCACTGATCTATGCAAGATGGCAGAGGCTGATGACATTCGCAAGTATACTCTGTTGAACCTTACAGCGAACGACATCATCTGCTGTCATTTGTCCCGAAATCAGTTTAGGAATGTTATGCACCTCAATCACGCGAAGCTAATCTGGGACCGGTTTTCTGAGGTATATGAAGGTCATCGCACTCGTCATGATCCGTGGTTTGAGGACTACAAGGAGTCTCTCAAGGAGATGACCTTTGCACCTGAATCATCATCATCCTCATCGTGCCACATGGCAAGGGGTGATAAGGTAACTGAATGCTATCTCTCTGAATCTAGCGATGATGAATCAGGTGATGAATTTGGCCCCAGTTATGACAAGCTTGCTTCCCTTGCCATTAAGCAACAAAGAATCTTGGAAAAGGTTCAAGACATGCTTAGTAAGAGCGATGATATGTTGGGTGAAGAAATGGATCAGTCAAAAGCTTTGGCTGATAGTCTTCAGAGACTTCATGCTAAGTTTGACGCCCTTCAAGATCAACATAATGCTCTCTTATCTGATCATGAGAAGCTGTCTTCTGAATGTCTTCAAAGAAAGCTAGACCTTGAAAAGATAAGAGTGGATTATGAAGATCTTCAGAAGGAGCGAGATTCACTTCGCGCTCAACAGATCAGTTCCGCTCAGGATGGATTTGAACCACCATGTCTAAAATGCATTGAGCGTGATAACGCTACATCTATTGCTGAATGTTCCACTGCTTCTACTGTTTCATTGTCTTCACCTACTGATGTGGTCACTAACCCCTCTGCGGAGGATACCACTGCTGTTGCTAATGAAAATGCTATGTTGAAGACATTGCTTGAAACAGGGATGTACAAAAGTTTGAAGGGACATCAGACTCTCTGCGATGTCCTCAAAAAGCAGATTCTGAACCGAAACCCTAGGAAAGAGGGTGTTGGGTTCGAAAGGAAAATGAATGTTGATGGCTCATACTGGAAGCCTGAGCAGTACCCCAAAACCACATGGGTTGCTGCAAAGGAGCCTTCAGTAGATCCATCCACCTTATCTGGCTTTACCTGTGCTAATCCTATTATCATTGATGAATCCTTTGATGCAAACTATAAGCTGTTCAAAAACCAGAATGGTGAAGTGTTTGCCAGGTACATTGGTACTAACTGCAGGAATGGACCACCTATGAAGAAGATCTGGGTACCTAAGCAGTACATTGAGAATCTTCCTGTGAATGTCGTCATGACACCACCAAGGAAGAAGACAAACCCCAGACCAATAGCTTCATGTGGCCCAAAGGCTTCATACAGATATAGGACTCACATGAGTCACCCTAACGACAATGTTTTGCAGGGAAATCATGCTCAGACTTATGAATATGAGCGTGTATCTTCGAACCGCTATGTTCATAGGACTAAGAACTTTTCTGCTTATTCATATGAGTATCATTCATCTCCTGCAAGGCTATTTGCTAGGGCTTCAAAGCCAAAATTCTCAGATGCTGCACTAAGACTCATTGCTTCTAAGCCACCACTAACGATGTGGGTGGCAAAGAAGAACTAACTCTCTTTTCCAGAAAACGGTCTCCAGCCAGCAATCAATGGCGTCCGATACTATTGCTGGGGACCTAAAACTCATTGAGGACGCACGATAAAATGCCATTCTATATGCTTCACATCTGAATTTCTTATCAGTCATACTATGTTCTAACTTGGTTATAAGCTGTGACTGTCCCTATATGTGTCAAATGCATATGCTTCACAACACTTTTGTGAAGCCCATCCTCCTAACTGCACTGTAGGGTGCATCACCAAAAGCTTCAGAATGGATTATGGATAGTGGATGCACAAATCATATGACTGGTGATCGAAGTCTTCTCATGGACTCAACCTTACGTCCATCCGACAAGAGTCACATTACATTTGCTGACACTGGTAAAAGCAAGGTATTGGGTCTAGGTAGAGTTGCAATCTCAAAGGATCAACACATGGATAAAGTGATGCTTGTTGAATCCCTTGGTTTCAACTTAATGTCTGTCTCAATGCTTTGTGACTTGAACATGATTGTGATATTTGCCAAATATCGTTGCCTTGTACTAATGGAATCTGACAAATCTCTAGTCTTTGAAGGGTATCGAAAAGATGATCTATACATGGTAGATTTCTCAGCAGGTCCACAGCTTGCCGTATGTATTCTCACAAAAGCTTCAGAATGCTGGCTCTGGCATCGAAGGCTGGGACATGCTGGCATGAGAAACTTACACTCACTTGTCAAGGAGAAGCATGTCATTGGCATCGAGGATGTCAAGTTCAAGAAGGATCATCTGTGTAGTGCCTGTGAAGCTGGAAAGATGACAAGGGCAAAGCACCCCTCGAAGACAATCATGACAACATCTCAACCCTTCGAGCTGTTACACATAGACTTATTTGGACCTACTCACAACTCCACCCTCACAACAACTGCCTGTCTCTATGGCTTCGTCATTGTTGATGACTACTCAAGATACATGTGGGTTCATATAATTCTTTACAAGACTGAAGTGCAAGATGTCTTCAGGCGCTTTGCAAATCGAGCAATGAACAATTATGGCGTGAAGATCAAGCACAATGGGACTAAATTCAAGAACACTGGACTTGATCTGTATCTGGATACAATGGGAATCACTCATGAGTTCTCTGCTCCATACACACCTCAGCAAAATGGCATCGTTGAACGCAAAACAGAACCCTCATTGAGATGGCTCGGACAATGCTAGATGAGTACAAGACTCCAAGAAAGCTCTGGCCTGAAGCTATTGATACAGCATGTCACATCATTAACCGTGTGTACATCCATAAGCTTCTGAACAAAACATCTTATGAGCTACTTACTGGCAAGAAGCCAAACGTCAGTTACTTCAGAGTATTTGGAGCTAGATGCTGGATCAAGGATCCCCATCACAAGTCAAAATTTGCACCTAAGGCTCATGAAGGCTTCATGCTTGGCTATGGAAAGGATTCACACTGCTACAGAGTCTTCAACCTTTATCTCTATAAGATCGTTGAAACTGTGGATGTGAAATTTGATGAAACCAATGGTTCACAGAGAGAGATTCTGCCAAGTACACTTGATGAAGCTCCTTCAAACGAGTCTATCAAGCTGATGGGAACTGGTGAAATCATGCCCTCTGAAGCACAGCCTGAAGAGGAACTTATCATCTCTGCACCAAATCAACCTGAAGACAATACTCAGACCGAAGACAATCCACCAAATGATGACTGATCAGCCAGAGCAAAATCTTCGTCCTGTTCATCCTCGTGTTGCAAATGAAGTTCAAATAGAGAAGATAATTGACAGCATCAATGCACCTGGTCCGCTCACTCGATCAAGAGCAACACATCTAGCAAACTTCTGTGGGCACTTTTCATTTGTGTCTATATCAGAACCCAAGAAAGTTGTTGAAGCTTTTATGGAACCAGAATGGATTCAAGCCATGCAAGAAGAACTTCAACAGTTCAAGCTGAATAATGTTTGGGAACTTGTCAAGCGACCTGACCCTCGCAAGCATAACATTATTGGAACAAAGTGGATATATCGAAACAAGCAAGATGAGCATGGTCAAGTCGTCAAAAACAAAGCACGTCTTGTGGCTCAAGGATATACTCAAGTTGAAGGAATTGACTTCGATGAAACATTTGCTCCTGTTGCTAGGCTTGAAGCTATTCGCATATTACTAGCCTACGCAAATCATCACAACATCTTGCTATATCAAATGGATGTAAAGAGCGCATTTCTCAATGGCAAGATTGAAGAAGTATATGTCGCACAACCACCTGGCTTTGAAGATCCAAAACATCCTGATATGGTGTACAAGCTAAACAAAGCACTGTATGGCCTCAAACAAGCTCCTCGTGCCTGGTATGATACAATCAAAGACTTCCTGAAGAGCAAAGGCTTCAAATCTGCACCCTCGATCCCACACTCTTCACGAAGACATATGATGGTGAACTGTTTGTGTGCCAAATATATGTGGATGACATAATCTTCGGCTGCACCAACCAGAAGTACAGTGACGAGTTTGGGTACATGATGCAAGAGCAATATCAAATGTCCATGATGGGTGAGCTGAAGTTCTTCCTTGGTCTTCAAATTCATCAGCAACGAAATGGCATCTTCATATCTCAAGAAAAATACCTCAAAGATTGTCTGAAGAAGTTTGGAATGGAAGACTGCAAAGGCTACACGACGCCAATGCCAGCCAAACACCATCTTGGTCCCGACGACAATGGTAAAGAGTTTGATCAAAAGGTATACCACTCCATGATTGGTTCTTTGCTTTATTTATGTGCATCTAGGCCAGATATTATGCTTAGTTTGCATGTGTGCTCGATTCCAAGCGGCACCAAAGGAATCGCATCACTTAGCTGTGAAGCGAATTCTTCGATATTTGGCTTACACCCCAACACTCGGATTATGGTATCCCAAGGGCTCAAAATTTGATTTGGTTGGATTCTCGAATGCTGATTATGCTGGTGACAAGGTGGATCGCAAGTCTACATGAGGCACTTGTCATTTTCTTGGTCGATCACTTGTCTGTTGGTCTTCAAAGAAGCAGAACTTTGTATCACTCTCAACTGCTGAATCTGAATACATTGCTGCTGGATCCTGTTGTGCTCAGCTTCTATGGATGAAGCAAACTCTCAAGGACTATGGCATCAACCTGAAACAAGTACCTCTCTTCTGCGACAACGAAAGTGCCATCAAAATAGCCAACAATCCAGTCCAACACTCGAAGACAAAGCACATTGAAATTCGTCATCACTTTCTCAGAGACCATGTTATGAAAAAAGATATCGATATCATTCACGTCAACACTGATGAGCAACTGGCAGATATCTTCACAAAGCCCTTGGATGAGAAAAGGTTTTGCAAGTTACGGTGTGAGCTAAATATCTTGGAATCCTCTAATGTCCTGTGATCAGGCACACATCCTAACACTTATGCATGTTGATGACTTAGATGTGCAACACACAAAGTAATGTATATCTTCAATCAATGAAGATTTACACTCTGAGTGTGAATATATTAACATGGAATTTGACTTTGGAGCGCCACGATAATTGTGCGCCGTGTTTGGGTCTGATACTTCCTATACGGTGGGTTACGCCACCACCAACTTTCTCTGTTTGAAGTGTTTTACTCATGGCGTTACCTTGCAATGACTTTGCATTTGGTTTGTCTTCAGTTTCAATTTGTCTTCATGACTTTCTACACTATGATTTGATTGCTTTCTGATATATATATATATATATATATATATATATATATACTAGTGTTCTGTCCTCTACAGCATTCATCTATATCTTCAAGATTGAATCATTTGAACTAAGTGAATGTGATCGGACCCTAACCTCTCTATGCTCCCTATCTCAAACTCTATCTGTCCAAATCATATGCATTCTGTTGAAACTGTCGAATGTCTTCTCTGCGTCCTAGTCAGCAGAAGGCAAAGAGACAAACATTAAATCTGTTTTAAATGACTTATCTTTATTGTTGAAATCCGGAGAAGCCGGAACAACTCTCCGACATGCCTGGCGGGCGTGGGAACGTGGGACAACTCTGAGTATGTTGCATGCTTGCCACGTGCCCCTCAGATGTGAACCGCCAGGGGCACCAGCGTAATTGCGCTGTGTCTCTCACCTACTTATAAATACTTGTCCCCTGTGGTAAAAAAATCCTTCTTCCACCTCTCCACCTCCGTCAAAACCCTAGAGCCACCGCTACCTCGCGACGACGCCGGCAACGAAGCGCTTAGCTGCCGCGACTTCTCCGACGCCGTCCTCACGCCGGCCGCGGACATCGTCCTCTCCGCCGTCGACGTAGGTGTCCTCCGTCGCCAAGTTAGGGC
Source organism: Triticum timopheevii (assembly GCA_963921465.1). Taxonomy (NCBI): domain Eukaryota; kingdom Viridiplantae; phylum Streptophyta; class Magnoliopsida; order Poales; family Poaceae; genus Triticum; species Triticum timopheevii. The sequence continues at coordinate 361,018,793 of OY997274.1, read as the reverse complement.
ACGGTGGGCTGAACTGCTCGGTCTCCTATTCTCCCATCTAGCAGTTCTTCGTGCGGTAATTATAACTCTATTTTTACCACCTTTTTGATCTTCAAGATTCATCCTGTTTACCGAAAGTGGTTTCTGTCTGTTCAAGTTAGATCTATTCTGCCTGCATCTCATACTGCCTGGTCGATTCACTTAGATTTCCTGTCTAGTTTGATTCCTCACTTGTACTTATTCACGGATTGGTACAAATCTGGAACCAACTCACCTATATAAGTGAATGTCTTCGCATCATGGGGTCAATGTCTTCAAACTGATTTATCTTCAAAATCTTCTGAGAATGCATATGACCTCTTCTCCTTCCCTCGCATCTCTTATGCTATCACAGGTACATGTCCGTGGGAGAATCCCTTGGTTCTCATAGTCTGCATTCGTTTGCAGAATACTTACAGCATCATATCAATTCTCCTGAAGCCAGTTCCTGCTTGACTAGCAAGCATAAGTCTCTGAAGCCTTTGAATGTATTGAAGCCATTCAGTTTGAAGTTCATGGCTGCAGAAAAATTAGCAAGGAAGGGTGGCAGACAGCGCAGAGAAGGAACATCCAAAGATCTGCCTGATGATTTAGCAGAACTATACAAGACAGATCCTGAAGAGAACTATCATCAGAGAAAGACGCGAATCCAATGGATTCGACGCTATTGGGCTGAGGAGTGGTTCAAATACAAGTTTGTGACGAACGAATATGCAGAAAAGAATGCCATCAAGAGACCTTGGGGTGATATCCTCTATCGAGGCCTTCAACCCAAGAGCAGAGCTGAAGCCATTGATCAAGGCTTCTATCCTTGCATGGTCCGTGGACCACAGCCTGAGAACGCAGATCCCACCTCACTACTATGGTGTTGTGACGACTCACTCTTCAAGCGCAACTACCAGTTTGCTGTGGCTTCGGCCAAGAAGAACAAGAAGTCCTTGGGCTTGGACTTCAACCCAGGTCCCTCTACTCCCCGTGCTGACGGCTCCCGTGATGCTAATCCCCGTTCATCAAGAGGAGGTTGATAATGTTGAGGCTGCCACCGCCAACGCCAATGAAGCCAATGACGTAGTCATGGCTGACGCCAATGTGGAGCCTGCATCAACTGGTGTGCCTGAAGCAAATGTGGCCATTGAACCTGAAACCAATGAGGATGCTGCACCTGAAGCCAATGAGGATGCTGCACCTGAAGCTAATATGACAACTGCTCCCGAAGCACCTGTTGTGCAGCCTGACGCCTCAGCTATTGCCCCTGCTCCTGTTCCGCCACCAAGGCCTCACACAATTGAGCAAGCATACAGTCATGGTCAGCTTACCACTGTCCGATGGCCCGTTCCGGTGCCTCCGCCCTCTGCCTCAGGACCTCAATTTGACTATCATGTTGAGCATAGGCCTCAGGTCCAGAAGCCAAAGCCAAGGTTGCCTAGGTTTCAAGGTACTGCCAACTCACCAGGGTCCTTCAACGCTAATGGCTTCAAAAGCCACAATACCTTCTTTGACAACGCCAAGAACCCCTACTCCAAGCCAAGGATATCATCAGATCGGTTCTGGAGCTATCAGCAGAGAAGCTATTACTCATGCGTGCTATATGATCAAGGGCGCATTTTCCCTCATATGCGCCTTGATACTGAAGCCATTGCTGGACTGTCGTGCTTAGAACAAGCACTTGACTGCTTTCGTAATGCTGGTCTGCTCCACTTTGTGACAGACAAAGAACATTGGAATGAAGAGCTATTGCTTCAATTCTATGCCACTCTGCACATTCGCGGCTACTACAGAGACATCAAGACATGGGTTCTCGAGTGGATGACTGGAAATGTTCATCATGAAGCCAAAGCTATGGATATCATTGAGCTTACAGGGCTAGCCACTCCTGGAGAACTGTATGAGCCTGACTGTCAGCTACACCGAAATGCTATAGAGAGTATTTTCCATAAGCCAGAACCCAATATGAGCCAGATGTTGAGCATCATGAAGCCCTTGCCATCTGACGCTGAATATCCAACATATTTCTTTGTTGAAGACCTTGAGTATCTGCCTCGCACCATATATCATATCATCAGGCGAACTCTATGGCCTGTCAAAGGACATTCATCAGCGGCCAAGCTTGAAGGAGCTATGAAGACTTTGGTCTTCTATATTCTCAATGGCATCAGCTTCAACACTCAGGAATTCTTCATCAGGCAACTTGCTGCTTCCGGCTCTGACCTATTTGGTCTGAAGTTTTATGCTCCATGGGTCATGCGCCTCGTCAAGCGACACTCATCTATCAATTATCAGCCCTCTGCTCGCAATCATATAATCTTTCTGCCAGAGGTTGATATGTCAGTTGGTGCTATATACTCTGACCCTGCCAAGACGCCTCTATGTCTTCAGAATGTCGAGCACCAAAGCTTCACTCAGCCTATTGAAGGTGTTCAAGCAGCAACACGAATCTATCCATTGGCTGGTAACACTCATCTGCCTCATCGTGCACCCACTGAAGCCACTGAAAGCACCATTGCACAAAGGCCTCGGAAGCGTTCTCGCGTTCTCAATGACCGAGAACTTCTTGTGGCCCTTCATCAGAAACAGGATAAGCATCATTTCTGGCTCAAGAGACAGATGCAAAGCCTCTTGGTGGATGTCAATCGCATTCGCAACCTTGCCACCAAGAATGCCTTTGTTGCTCATGAAACTTGCCGGAGATCATGGAAGAGTTTGACCCAGCTCAGTGCTGAAGCTGACCTTCAAGATGATGGCTTCAATGAACGATTCCATTTTGACTCCACTCCTCCACGAACTGCTGTCTTACGATGCACTCCATCTCTTGAAGACTCTGAATATTCTTCCTCCACGGCAACGGTAAATGCCAGAGTGATCGATGATGAAGATGATGCTACTTCACCACCTCCTACTACTGCGCGCATCGACACTGCACCAAGTTCGTCTGCACCGCCAACCAACGACGACAACCCTGCTGCTTCACCTACTCATGATGACGAGTAGATGCTCTATGTCTTCAAACCTTTTTGGTCCTTACTGACAAAAGGGGGAGAAGCGTATGAGTTGATAGTCTTCAAGCGGGTTCATATGGGCGGCTGCATTATATTTTGCTTCGTGCTTACAACTCTTGCTTTTGAAACATTTGGTTCTTTGAGTTGTAACACCTAAACTTGATGGTCGTCTGCTACTTATTTGCTTTGCGATGATAAATTCCGCATGTGCGATGATAACTTCCGCACTTAGATCATTCTGCAGACGTCCATTTTTCATTATGCATGTCATTCTACTTGCTATAACATTTCATGCATGATGAATTATCTTCATAAGTTGAAGTGGATCTCCACAAGTACAACCTGCCATGTGCATTTGCATTCCAAAAGCAAATTACTTATATGCACAGCTTCAGGGGGAGCCCTTGCACCTTATGAAGACAATTCCCTATCCTTACAATTTCACATACTTTATCCCCGTTGAAAACTTCAACAAGTTTGTCATCAATCACCAAAAAGGGGGAGATTGTAAGTGCATCTAGTGCCACCCCTAGTTGGTTTTGGAGTATTGATGACAAAGTTGGTTGAGGGACTGATGCGTTTGTGAGAATTGCAGGATAACACAGGTAGTGTCCCTCATTGATTCGGTTTACCTACCGGAGATGACCCCTAAAATGTATGAAGACATTGAAGACAATGGTGGTATGAGAAGATATTCATATTGAAGACTATGACATGAGAAGACATTGTGTGAAGACTATGGAGCGCGAAGACTGTGTGGTTTCGTTGTTTCCTTTTCTTCTTTGTTGAGTCATAGGAACCACTGTACTGTTAAGTGGGGTCCAAGTGAACTAAGTCAGAGTGACTGAAGTGATGCTCAACTCAAATCCTATGTCTTCGAGCGAAGACAATGAGAGCAAACCTTATCCAGAGCTGGATGAGTCAGCTTTACTTGTAGCCCAAGTAAAGTTGCCGCGTGTGTTTGAAATCTGACCGTTGGAACACGTGTCAGTTCCTTAGTGACCCAGGGTCATTTTGGACAAATCAGGTCGGGTTGCCTAGTGGCTATAAATAGCCCACCCCCTACACCATAAATTGGTGGTTGCTTAGAGTTTGTGCACGACTTTTGTCGTTTTGAGAGCAACCCACCTCGAAGCATTTGAGTGAGAGAAAAATCCTTGCGAGGACAAAGCCCAAACACCCAGAGCCAAAGAGTGTTAGGCATCACTGAAGTCTTTCTGTCTGTGTGACCTGAAGACTTATTACACTTGAGGACTGTGAATCCTCCAGCCGGTTAGGCGTCGCGTTCTGAGCATCCAAGAGTCATTGTGGATTGCCGGTGAACGAAGTCTGTGAAGGTTTGGAAGTCTCCCTTGAAGACTTACCAGAGTGATTGGGCGAGGACTGGGTGTCCTTAGCTCAAGGGGAATAAGGTGAAGACACGGTCTTCTGAGTTAAATCTCAGCCTCCCTAACCAGACGTACAGTTGTCACAGCAACTGGAACTGGTCCAACAAATCATGTGTCTTCAACAAGCGACTGGTTCTATCCCTTCCAACCTTATTTAAGTTTGTCTTCGTGAAGTCATTACCTATCTGTGTATCTGTTTGACTTCATTGCTTGACTACTATTGTTGATTGGCTTCATACCATCTTCCATCCTGATCCTTACTACCTAGCTGCTATTAGTCCCGTACTTCATATCCTTGTATACTTGACTATGGTTTGCTTTGGGTAGTTTATCTTCCGCTGCATTACAATTAGGTCATTTCTGTTGTTTGTCTTCGAAACTTCCAAGTTTAGAAGACTTTCATAAAAATTGCCTATTCACCCCCCCCCCCCCCTCTAGTCGATAGTAGCACTTTCACCTGTGGCAACAACAAGACCAAAAATGGTAGATTTTATGCCCTGGTGGACTGCATGGAGAGAAGAATGACTCCTAGCTCCTCCTTCTTAAATCAAGGAGAAAGATTGATGTTCTTAAATTCTGCACTGTCTTCCATGCCCATCTTTTTCCTATGCAGCCTGGCTGTCCCTGCTGGAATTTTAAAGTAGCTGGAAAGAATACAGAGACAATGCCTCTGGAGGAAACATAGAGATGAGCCTACTCCATCCCTTGTTGCTTGGGAGCTTATTTGTAGGCCAAAAAACAGGGGAGGTCTTGGTATTCTTAACCTAGGAGTGCAGAATGTAGCTCTCCTTCTCAAACATGCCAACAACTTCCTAAACAGGAAAGATCTTCCTTGGGTGTCTTTAGTTTGGGATTCATATTACCATGGTAGGGTGCCCCAGGGAACCTCTGACTGTGGTTCCTTTTTGTGGAGAGATATCTGCAAAGTAATGCAGAGCTTCAGAGATTGTTCTTGGGTCCAGATCAATGAAGGTGACACTGCACTTTTCTGGTCTGATAAATGGCAACTTGGTCAAGAGGTTTCTACCCTCCAATCTAGATTTCTAGGCTTTTTCATATGACAAGGACCCATGGATCTTTGTTAAAGAGATTTTTGACACACATGACATCTACCAACATTTCTATCTTCCTCTGTCAGCTCAGGCATTTGATGATCTGGTCCCCTGCAATCTTTGATGGACAGCCACAATAGAATTCCTGGGTCTAAGGATGTTTGGTTCTGGCAAGGCTCTTCCAAGGAGTACAAACCCAAGATTTTTTTACTCTCATACCTTTGGTTCTGAATCTTTTAACCCCTTGACCTCTTGGGTATGGAAATCCTCTTGTACCATAAAATCAAGGTGTATGCTTGGATGCTCATTATGGACAGATTGAACACAAAGGATATGGTGGAGAGGAGACAATGGCATTTGGATGATGGAGTGAATTGTGTGCTTTGCCCTTTGCAAGCAAGAGAAACCAGGGATCATCTGTTCTTTAACTGCAATTTTAGTGTGAGAGTATGGAACTATCTGCAGATTGATTAGTCATCTGGTGTTTCAGTGACTGAATTGGCTATCCATGTCAGAAGAAGTTTTGAAACCCTTCTTCACTGAAGTGGTATTTATTTCATGTTGAAATATCTGGATCATCAGAAATGCTAAAGTCTTCAGGAGTGAGAGGGCCAGGTTTAATAAATGGAGATGTGCTTTTATACATGATGTCAGTCTTATGCTATACAGAGTGAAAGTTTCCTACAAGGATGAGCTCTTGAGATGGGTTTCTTTTCTGCCCCCTTGAGGCTTAATTTTGTAACCTTTTGTCTTTTATTTATTAGGTTAGCTTGTTTGATTACCACTTGTAATCCCTGTCTTGTACTTGTTCCCTCTTTATTTTAATAAAGCTTTTGATATGCTGTGGGGGTGTTGCCCCACAATTCCCAGTCAAAAAAACATGACTTCCAGAATAGGATTACCGTACCACTCTGGTACAGACCGTACTCTGGTTGACCTATGAGGTTCGGTAGTAACTTGATCTGAAGTTTCATGATCATCATCATTAGCTTCTTCACTAATTGGTGTAGGAATCACTGGAACTGATTTATGTGATGAACTACTTTCCAATTCAGGAGAAGGTACAATAACCTCATCAAGTTCTACTTTCCTCCCACTCACTTCTTTCGAGAGAAACTCCTTCTCTAGAAAGGATCCATTCTTAGAAACAAATATCTTACCTTCGGATCTGTGATAGAAGGTGTACCCAACAGTTTCTTTTGGGTATCCTATGAAGATGCATTTTTCTGATTTGGGTTCGAGCTTATCAAGTTGAAGCTTTTTCACATAAGCATCGCAGCCCCAAACTTTAAGAAACGACAACTTAGGTTTCTTGCCAAACCATAGTTCATATGATGCCATCTCAATGGATTTAGATGGTGCCCTATTTAACGTGAATGCAACTGTCTCTAACGCATAACCCCAAAACGATAGCGGTAAATCAGTAAGAGACATCATAAATCGTACCATATCTAATAAAGTACGATTACGATGTTCAGACACACCATTACGCTATGGTGTTTCTGGTGGCGTGAGTTGCGAAACTATTCCACATTGTTTCAAAGGATGAGAACTTTGCATCATGTTGCTTTGCTTAAACAATACTTCCATATATTCTCTCCATTCCGCTTTCACATTATATTAGTAGAACTAATTGTTGTTAAAAGGCTTATGTCTATGTTAGTTAAGTTGGTTCATAGTCGTTCAGTTTGTTTTTGGATCAGCTTAGGTAATTAGATAGACTCAATGCAAGGTGGTTTTGCTTCTTTGTACAAATTACATATATGTTTTCTCTTGCATATACCCCACTAAGAAAATAACTAATTATGGTCTTTTGATTGGATGGCGTTTCTTTCCTGGATTTTTGCCCTTCACTTCCATTTTCTTCCTCTTATTTTTTTTGCTTCCTGTTCGCTTGATTGATATTGTATTGTTTATGTGCTTCCTAATTTGTTCTGCAGGTACTAGCCGGGCTTGGCGTGGATTGGTGTCTTGCGTGTTTGCCAGGCACATTTTTGGTTGGTTACAGGCTTCTTGCGTATTCAGGTAGCTAATTTACCCCATAACTTATTTTGATGTGTGTATGGTTCCCTTTAAAGCGGTTCTCTTTGGTACCACCTCTTCTTCCAGTTGCTTGGTTGATTAGGATGTAATACTGTTCAAAGAGCCCTCTTGCATTTATTTATGAGAGGAGGACCTTGACAGATAGGGGTTTAGAAGAAGGAAATGCTAGACATGGATGACCGTTGCATGTTTATGAAAAGAAATTTTATCTATAGACTTCGGACTTTCCTGGGTTTGTGAAGTTAAAGACCTATGGTAGCCATCTAGTTCTTTTGGGGGTTTGCACCTGAATCCTACATTTTTATAGGATTTTTAGGCCTCATTTTCTTGTTTGCATCAAAGTTATATCAGGGGTTTGGTTATTGCATCAGGTAGCTTATTTACCCACTAATTTCCTATACTTTGTTTGATATTGTGTATGTATAATTGTTTAGTGTCACTTGAATTCAGAACAAAGAGCTGGTACACCATACATGAAAGAAAGGAGTAGACGGATCAACAGATTCCAGATGCTATAGGTTCTATATATGCGAAGCAGATATAGTTCTAGGTAAAAGTGTATTGATGGTCGGAATTGGTGGCACACTGTCACCGGTCTGCTACATCTATAATCATACATTCAACATGTAATTTAGCAAGTCTACATGTTATCCCCTATCAAACATAATTTTAGTATGCTAGTGTAGCCTCTAGATAAGTTTTCTGGGTCAACTGGATCATGTGTAAATTAGATATTCATTGCCTCTTTTTACATTCTGTTAATTAGGTAAAATTTGTTAATCATAGTGGAGGTCGGAATTTCGGAGCCGTCGCCAGTGTACATAGTCGCCATTGGACGGCTCGTCGTAATCTCGGCAGCGGAAGTGAGCACCCAAAGCGGTTGTATTCGTTCTAGGCTTGTAGCTCGTATTGAGAAAACGGCAGTCAACTATCTGCCTTCAGGAGAGACTTCAGGTTCTTCTCCTGTTGTGAGTGATGTAGTGTGGGATTTCTATGGCGTCAGTCAAGAAGCCGAGAACCTCGTCCAAATTTCATTCATGGCAACTGATGTGAATTAGACCATAGGCATCTATCCATATGATGAGGAGTCTAACTGCCCTGAGTTTGATGAGTTCCCCGGTTTCTGGCCATCTGAGGGCCGAGGACAACTGCGGTGCAAGTCGCTTTGATGATGAAGACTTCCTCTTCCACGAGAATGACTGAAGCTTCATGCACGAGAAGAAACTGAGGCCCTTTTGGTTTATCAGCAAGCTTTGCTTAAGCGTCGTGCTTAGCTTCAGTGCCTCTACTAAAGTGTTCTGAATTAGTGCAGTATGCACCTATCCAACCTTAGTGTAAATTATTAGTAATGAGTACTATGAACTAGTGTTCTAGATGGATGATAGCAGGCAATGTATATCTGCATAAGACTACTACCCCTTGGCTGTTGTAATTTATGCACCTGTCAAATGTTAGATTCGGTATTATGTATCTACCTATTCTGCTTCTGCTTGTCACTAAGGTTGTTTCTTTGTTTCCCTTGTTGTATTTCTGTAAGGTAAACCTTTTTTTCCTGATACGGTCAAGCATTGATCTTAAAAGAAAGACAAAAACATGTGTTACAAATGAAAAGACATTGTTAGCCCTGAATGTGGTTTGCTTGCTCAATATTGATCTCGCTGCCACTGCTTCTGCTGCTCTATATCACTGAGTTGTATGCCCTGCTTCTCTTAATCAAACTAAATGGTTCTGCTTTGTGCTCAACTCGTGTTGTTATTAATCAGGATAAATACTGCTGCTTTATCATGTGCAAGTAAACATGCTAACCTGCCTCGTTGGCACACGCGCTTAGGCACAACGTTTGGACCCGGCACCGCGTGCCAGGGCGCGCTGTAGGTCTAGTACTGATTGTATGCGTGGAGTACAGCTTGGTTGTGGTAACCGAAAAATATTTACAGGAGGGAGAGGTAGAGACAAACAACATATGTAAACAAAAGAGAATCTATTTCTATCCTAACAAGATGTAACGCACAAGTCATGATGCGGCTAATGCTAACAACCTGCATGTTTAACACGGTTGGATGGTTAAAGGGATTGTGGTATCCCTAACCTATTAGAGTTCAAATCCTGGTGCTTGCATTTATTTCTGGATTTATTTCAGGATTTCCGGCGATACACATTCAGAGGGAGGAAATGTTCCCGTCGACGACAAGATGCCTACGGCGACTTCATAAATTTCAAGATGATATGACAGCTCAGTCTTTCAGGGGTGCTCATAGAGGGCGGGTGTACATGCGCGTTCGTAAGAGTGAGTGTATGCGCGTGTATATGAGTGCTTGCATTTGTACTGTGTTAAAAAAACACGTTGATCTGGACATCTAGGCAGAATTGTATGTGCTTTGATGCAGCCTAAAAAAAGTCTAATGTAGATCTTCAGATGGTGATTGTTATCGTGTGGGTGGATGTTGGTGGCTATTTTCATGTTGTTCTTTTCTGAACTTCTGTTTTTTTTTCTAGGTGAGTTTGTTAACAGTTGTAAGGCAACTTTTCTCGGTGGTCTTCTTCATCTTTGGTAAACGCTTCCTACCTGTAGTCTGAAGGAACGACAGCGTCAGACCGCTCGAACGCCGTCAATTCCTTCGAAAGCTGACGCTCAAGATTTTCACGCGGTTTGGTAAAAAAAACAAAAAATCCCCAAGCGGAAACCCTCGTGTAATCCCCTCCCCTGATCCCTCGCGACCCCATCATTCCTAATCGCTCGCACAGCCCGAGCTATGCCTCCACATCCTTGCCTCGCGCGAGCCTCACGTCGCCAAATCCACTCCTCCGCACATCTCCCATGGCGACTTCACCGGCCAACTACGCCCACCTCGCCAGGCGACCTCACCGGCCAGCTCGATCTGCCTCACATCTCCACCTCACCGGACAGCTTCCGCCCCCGTTCCTCCTTCGATCATCGTCGCTGAGCAGCAAGGCTGCCCCATAGACCTCTCCACCGGTGCGACCCGCAGGCAACGCTGCGCCATCCGGGCATTAGCAGGTCGAGCACCCCATCCGCCACTGCGTTTTGTCCTTTGCCAGGCTCCCTCGTCGATTCAATCGGCTGCATCCTGGATTACACCGGCCGGCCGGAGAATAGGCATTTGGATTGCAAAAGTCCGCCCTATTTGAAACAACCCATCTCCAAATCAAAGGTATGTGCGCTTCGCCCATCGCCCCAGATTTGGGGATTTGTAATTTTTGCAACAGAATAATTTGTGTAATTCATCCAGCAGCCGGATTATTATAAATTGTTATTTATGTGCATTTGCCTGCCTAGTATTGTTATGAAAATTCATTTGTTTCAGCTTTTCTCCGCACTTCAAATCAATTTGAAAATTGTTATGATTTTTTTTATTTCAATGCATCTTGTATACATAGCTCGTCATGGCATCAAGCTTACTACTGCCAATGTCACCAACAGATGCTTCTAAATTGTTCCCTTTTTGATACGGTCGTCTAGGAAAATGCTTCCATGCCAATGTCACCAACAGATGCTTCTAAATTGTTCCCTTTTTTTATAAAGTCGCCTAAGAAAATGCTTCCATGCCAATGTCACCAACAGATGCATCCTCATCATGGCATCAAGCTTACTACTACCAATGTCATGTGTTGTATTATTGAGTCTCATATTTCATGCTTCCTACATTTTTTTTGCGGGATTCATGCTTCCTACATTCTTGATGTCATCAGTCAACAAATATATATTGCTTCCATACAACTAATTCCACCACAAAGCGAATCTATCACTTTATTCCTTGTAACACATTTTTCTCAGAAATGCTAACACATTACATTCCTTATGTTGTCAGGTGACACTCAACAATGACTAAAAAGGAGTCATCCATGTTTTCAAAAAATCTATGCTTCCAACAAATACCACTTATATGCCTAGTGCACTATTTTCATGCTTCCTATCCATTGTGCTTCTACATTGTTATAGATATGCTTCTTCGGGTTATAGTGTATGCTTCAATTGGTGAATAGCAACCGGTTGGAAAGTAGCAAATTATTACTTCTTGTTAGCATCAAATCATTGATTTTGTGGTAGCCATGCCTCATACTTTTTTGATCTCGCAGTTCTCGCATATGTTTCTATGTCGATTAGGAGGCGCCCGTAGATCAAGACTGGTTATGCCTACTTCGGAGAAGAAGAGTCAAGTTTACACACCGATTGCTATGACCGATACGTTTGGGTTGTCGGCGTATATAGCCTCAAGGACCTTATAGTGTAGAAGATGAAGGCGCTTGGGCAGGGGTACTGCAACTTCTACCCGCCGGCATCGTAGTTCACGCCTTTCATCACATGATGGCTATGTCACATTTGAATTAGTGAAATTTGACGGACGGGAGTAATTTGATTTTGCCTATTGAAGCATACTCTGATTTGACAGTAGCAATTTTTTTTCTTTCATTGCAAACAAATCCCTAACTTGTACACTATGAAACATGTGTAACTTTTATTAGAAATATCTTTATCTTTGATCGAAGCAAGATCATATTTCGTTGCTATAATTCTCTGGTCAATTTAAACAAGATGTGTGATGCTTCTCAAACAAGTGGGTATAATTTTCTTTTTTATGGGAGGATGTTCCAAGCAATTCTCTTCATGATGGAAGCAAGACAGTGATGCTTCTGAAACGAAATATCATCTACAAAGACGTAAAATTTGTAATACACCACAGAATAAAACTTTGTAATGAGTGGAAATTTTATTTTTTGCTGTAAAAGAAGCAAACATTAATTAATTTGATGAGGAGAAAGAAGACAAGAAATAACAAAGGTGGAAGCATGAATCAATTACATGGGATTCAAATTTGAATAACATGGGAAGCATTGCTTCGTAAGGAATCTTTTTATATGTGTACATACTCTACTTTGTAGGGAATCTTGTTGCCTAAAATTTGTAAATTGTTTCCTAAAATCTGGAGCAATGCACGTAGTCAGGGATCCATACCCGTGATTTATGGAAGCAGTCCACGGCCGTGATTTATGAAAGCAGTCCCAGGGCCTCGTTTTAATGGTGGAAGCACTCAATTAGGAAACAGATATCATCTCACGTGGGGCCAAAGCAGCAAATCGGACGCCCACCTCTCTTTTGATCCAATGGTGTAAGACTAGTCTGATAGATGCACAATATCAGTAGTCTGATGCTTAGTGCTGCCCTCTTTCTTTGGCGGTGGATCAATCCCATTTAATACATCCCTTTCTTTGGCGGTGGATCAATCCCATTTAATACATCGATAAATACGGCATTGCCAATGTAACTAGAGTAGGTGCGACAATGAGACGAAATATTAAGGACAATAAGACACAAAATACTGCATGGAGCACTCCTCGCTAAAAAGAAGGACAACGCTAATGCCCAGTCGCCCACACGTGTGGTGTGAGCCAAACCCGTCCACACGCCTTATAACACACAGACTACATCACGTCATCGCATGTATGCATGCGTGAATTTTTTTTGGACTTTTAGTTTTTAAAATGTTTTATCTTTTAAATGAAAAATCTGATTGAAGATCCATTTTCATCATTAAATCCCTTCTGACTATATCTTTGAAACTAGATCGCATATCAATATATTTTGACGAATTCTGTTTGGGGTTAAAAGTTGTCATGTCTATTGCACATGAATTGCCATTATGTTTACACTGAAGTTGTCATGGTATGTTTCAGCTATTTTCTTCCGCATTTAAAAGTAAATTTTGACATATTATAAAACGGAGAATTAAGAAACTAGACTTGTCATGAATCATAAACTAAAATTGCCATGATACATGCACTTAAAATTACCATGGTTCATGCAAAAAAATAATTTTTCATGGTCAAAGTACTGGAATTGCCATCATCAAAAAACTAAAATTGTCATGCTCTACAAACTAAAACTATCACATGGTAACTTTAGTTTAAGCACTATGGCAACTACAGTGTAAACATCATGGCAATTTTTGAGCAAAAAAAAATCGTCGAAACATACCAACATGGGTCTAATTTTGAAGATCTCGTCAAGAAGGATTTAATGGTGAAAACGGATTTTTAATTTGATTTTTTAATTAAAAGATAAAACATTTGTAAGCCGAAAACCCAAAAAATTACTGCTGATGTCATCTATTCATACGTGGCAAAATGAATGGTGATAAAGGCATATGGGCGATGTGCAAGATGCCACACATGTGGGTGTTAGTTTTTGGACGCCGATAACGCCCACAAGTGTGGGCGTTAAGGGATCTGGCCACACGTTTTGTATGATGTCTGAGGACCAGCCCACACGCCTACGTATGGGCAAAACAACTAGCGCTCACACGCCTCTTTTTTTCTTCGCGGTCCCTCTCACACGCCTACGTGTGGGCAAAATGGATAACGCCCACACGACCTCTCTCAGCTACCTACCTCATGGTCACGCACGCCCCGTGTAACAATCACCATGCGTCCCCGCAGTTGCCATGGTCCGAACCCTCTTCAATGTTCGTTTAACTGCAGTTGCCATGTCGCTGAACTACAGTTGCCATGTCGGACAACTACAGTTGCCATGGTTGTTCAACTGCAGTTGCCATCTCAGGTCAAGTGCCAGATGCCATTTTAAACAACTGCAGTTGTTGCCATGTATGGTCTGGTTTACTATAGTTGCCATGATTTGAAAAATTTAAGGGTTGCCACCTACTAACACTAGGCAGTTGCCATGTATGGTCTGATTTACTACAGTTGCCATGATTTGAAAACCTTAGGAGTTGCCACCTACTAACACTAGACAGTTGCCGTGTAGCGCTACAAAGAGACATGGCAAAATAACATGTTTGTTTCGGGTAAAGTGAGAGTTGCCACTACTTACAAGCACACTAGGGCAGTCGCCGTGTACCCTACAAACACATGGCAACTGATATGTTCGTGTAAAAAAAAGAGTTGTCATCTGCTTACAAGCACACTAGAATAGTTGCCATGTACACTGCAAACACATGGCAACTGGCAGCTTTGGGTATGGGAGAGGAGACAGACGTCTGGGCGAGATGACAAATGCCCACACACTAGCCCTTGTGCGTCAGTGAAAACAGACGTGTAAGCGAACTGCTACTCGCCCACACGCGTGGGCGTTAGTATTTCCGTAGTTTTTTCGAGAAAAAAATATGCAGTATTTTTAACTGATTGAAGTGTTTGACTAGCGAGGAGCTGATGTGTATGGAGTACTATCTCCGTCTAGGTTTATTTATCCTCATCGTATTTTTGTCAAAGTTTGACCATGTATTAAACTTACAAAATGTTAATGCACATCACTGAAAATTATATTGCTGGATTTGTACGTGAATGTAGTTACTAATGATATTGTTATTTCTATGTATAACTTATATTTTATAAGTTAAAATCATGGTTAAAATATGATCTAAAATACAAGGGGACTAGTAAACCAGGATGTAGGTAGAAAACATAATCGCAGACACAATCGACAACTCCATGTCTTAGATGACGTTTGCCTTGGTCATTTTTCCTTGCGCATGTCAAAACGGGAATAAGATTCTCTGTCTAATGTCCTGGAGATTAGTTTTCTGCTGCAACGTACATAGTTTTTGTTAGCGACCTAGAACGTAGTTTTTGGTGCATGTTACATTCAAATGGATCGGTGCATCTTAAATAGTATTTATTAGTTGCCCTGTTATGATGTTGAATGCAAGAAATGCAGACATTCAATAGATGTAATCAGTGTCCAATAAAATGCAGCCACTACTTGCAGCCTAATCAAAAATTCATAAGCTAGCCCATCGAAAAAACACAAAATATTACGGTTGTGACACACTAATGGCAATTGCCAAAGCAACGAATTCCATATAAAAGGGGGTAAAGCAAAGAAAGGAAAAAACAATCAAAGGGCGACACGCATATGCTTCTAGTATGTGAGTACAGGAGCAACGAAATAATCAATCCGATATGCTAGATGTCATATACTCCCTTCGTTCGGAATTACTTGCCGCAGAAATGGATGTATCTAAACGTATTTTAGTTCTAGATACATCTATATCCAAGACAAGTAATTCCGAACGGAGGGAGTACGTATTTGTATCTTAGATTTGTCTAGATACGGATGTATCTAATACTAAAACGTGACTTGATACATCCGTATTTAGACGAATCTAAGACAAGAATTTTGGGACAGAGGGAGTATTAGCCATCCACCATGATTGATGTCATATCAAAGTGTGTTTAAATTTGATTACAAGATTAAAAATAACATCACTCTAGTTGAACAATCGAGTGCACTTCTCACTCAGACTCAAGAGGACACACCATAACAAAACATATGAAAAAGTATGAGCTACAGAAGACTGTCGAGCTGAGACTGCAGATCAGATATAGACAGCATACCAATAGACTGAATTTCTTCAGCCGAGTATTCTGAGTTCAGAAGGGACTGTAGCTGTATATGAGCCTCAACTATATTCGACCTACAACAAAGAAAAAAGCATAAGAAGAAACTCGCAGAAAACAACTTTAGTAGTACCTAAAGTGTTTGACCCTCTTCAGTGTACAATCACTAGTGTCAGCATACTCCCTCCGTCCGGAAATACTTGTCCTCAAAATGGATAAAATGAATGTATCTATAACTAAAATAAATCTAGATACAACCATTTCGAGGACAAGTATTTTCGGATGGAGGGAGTACATGTGTATAAGAAAACATGAATAAAGGACAATCTTGTATTCAGTCATAACCAAAAGTTAGCTGCGTACAGCTTAGCACATTTCAACTTACTAAACAAGGTACTTGTGTGAAAATCTAGATGATGCACACAAGTAAAAAGTGCCACGATTGACAATGATGTATGGAAGTGTGCTGATTTTGCGAAAACAGTGGAATGGTAAGGTAAAAATTTGCTCAACTACTAGGGACCTTTGAAAAATATAAAAATTGCGTCTGTAGCAGTACTAGGTGGATCAAGTGCTCTAGTTTGCATAAATGACAACACAGAATAGAAACGGGCAGAAGCGGAGCTTGATCAAAGAACCTCTAGTTTGCAGGCTTTGATCCCCGCACATGCTGCTGAACTCTTGTACCTATTTACTTCTCCACTTAATGAAAAGAGTTGTCTATTCATAGTTGTGTAATACCGCCCCCAAGAATGATGAGGATCTATAAAGGTTCTTTCATCAAGCTCTCGCTTCGGGCTCCAGTACATTTACATATATCGGCCTATGGCATCCTGGGAATACAAGTTGCTATTTCCCTAACAAGGATTTGATTTCTATCAATATATGAATGATTTCTTATGGCAAAAACTTAAGTTGGTAGCTAACTTTGGCCAGGTAAGCATTACTACTGCAGTGGATAAATAATGCCATGGTATTATTGATGGGTGTTGTAGGACGTAGAACCTTACTTGATGGGTTTGAATATAATTAATCTTGTCGACGGATTTTGCAAATACAACATCAACTTGGTCATTGCTTTGGGCAGATCTTGTTGAATAGCAGTCCCAACCTGTTTTGGCAGAATGAATAGTTCCATAACATATGAAAAGCAGCACAGTAGTAAATAGCTTTTCATAAAATGACATGTACCTTTTGAACCAGCTCTGCAACTTTATCGGGTGAAGCAAATGCTTGTGTCTTAAGGGGTTTTGCTAGAACAGAATCCAAATTCTGGCCCTGGCTACCTGAGGACAGTGCAACTTTGACAGCAGTTACCTGCCATACAAGTGAATCGTGTTACAATCAAAATTTTAGAGTATAGCCTACAACACTGGATATAACACTGATTTCTAAGATTGTGGTCACACATCTGACATTCTGGCTTCGCTGTTTGGCCTGAACTATAAAATGATGGCCTGATTAATACTAGACATTCGGATAGTCACAACTCGCAATACAAAATGGCAACATTTCAGGACTGCTACAGTTATTACAGCAAGAAAGAAGTCCACTTTACTCTTCTGCAGCATCTCCAATGTCCACATAACATCCAATGTATCATGCTGTTTACCACCCCCCCCCCCCCCCCCCCCCCCCCCTAGAGCTAGTTTTGCCCGCTACAAGTTCGAGTATATTGGCCACATATGAAAGTCATGTAACCTGGTTTTGTTTTGCACATCATGGTGTCCATGTCACCCTTCTTCTATCCCCCGTCCTCTCTACTTGTCTCTGCCATCCCTCCATCTTTCCCTCCAACTTTCATGGCTCTGCATGTAGAAGACCTTTCTCCCCTCCATCTTTCCCTTCCACTCCCATGATACTCTGCACGTAGAAGACCTATACACAGCCATGCGCCCACACGCTCAACGGCCACCTGAGCTTGCTCTCAGTGCTCATGACATACGATCAGTCCCCTTGAAAGAAACGCTCGTCAAACTAACGGCAAAAGAACATGCCTTGTTTCTAAGGCGTCCTGCTTTAGACGCTTAAGCGATAAGGCGCCCTGACAGCGGCTTAGAAATATGCCTGCTTTAGGCGCTTAGGCGCCGCTTAGGCGTCAGAGCGGGTGGTGCTCGCCTTAGGTCGCTTTACCGCCTTATAAACAATGACAACAGGCAGAACAGACGATTATAATTTAGGATTAGGGGCAGAATGGGGAGGTGATAAGTGGGGAATTGGGTACGGGCTGGTCTTGAGCTACGTACTATGCACGCACCAGTGTCTTCTATTCCTGCTAATGGTTGCCAATTCAGCACTTCTTGATGTGTACTGTTGGTAACTCTTTGGTTGTACGACTGCTTTTCCTCGTAAATTTTGACATGCCAAGTTGGACATCTGGTCATCCAGCTGTATAACCCCATGCGATTGGAGTGCTCCACTTCCTTGAGGCAGAATATCAAACAGGTTCCAGCTGGGCAGGGCAACTCTATTCTGCCGGCAGCATGAGACAAACCTGAAGCAGTAGCAGAGCAGCAAGTTCAATAACCAGATCCCAAGTTCATTCTGGATCCTGCGCAGGATGCAGCTGGGAGACCCCCAGCAGACTGGCACCATGTCCAGTCGCGCGGAGGAGCGCTGCACAGGAGGTCCGAACACACCGGCAAGTCCTTAGCCCTATCTGTGTCAAGACCAAGAATGCACCTGCCTCCAAAACCAGTTGAAGGGAAGGCCACATGGGCAAAGCAGGATGACATAAAAAAGACCCTAAAACCAGCCTCGGTGTTAGCCCTACCTATACCTCATTCTTACGAGAAAGAGAAGGGTTTGGCATAGAGAGAACAAAACTAGTAAAGCAAACAAACCCACGCTTCGGGAAGGTGAGGCCAAGGATGTGACCCAACTTTAGAGGTCAAATAGACTAAATGGAACTTTTGTGTGTTATTTAGGAAACGGTGGGGAGAAAAGTGAACTTTTTATTACAGCAAAACAAAATACAAAGGGCTAAGTTTCGATTAACCGTACCTTAGTAACAAAAGAAAGCATTGGGTCCACTACTAGTTTAGTGATGGACATTATAAACTCTTCACAAGTAGATTTAAGGCCTTTCTCCAGTTCCTGAAATAAAAGAGTATTCGCAGGGAAGTTAGCTGGTCAACAAAATTGAAAGTGGATGCGAGCGCAAATGGTTAAACAATCATGTTTGAGTATTCAGTGTTGCCATATTTTAGACATTAGCAACTGTCAACAGCTTCATGACATGTCAAGATGCATTTGTACATCAGCACAGGGAAAGTCCGACTTATGCTCACAAATGCATCCACATCTGCACACTTTATTTCCAATTGTCACGATATGGAATGCCGCTTTCTAGTAGCTGTTGAAGTAAGTCTTCTCCATCGGTTCAGACTTTGACTTTACCGGTTGGTGCATGAAACTTAATAGTACAAACGATGGGAGAATAACAAAAACATCTTACACTTGATAGCAAATGATCACGTGTAAGCCAAAAGGCAAAATTCTGTCGGTTCAAGTTGCTTACTTTTCTGGCGTCAATTTGGTTCTCCAAAATGCGGGGAGAAAAGGTCCTAGCAAGTGATGTTGACCTTGACCAGTCAAATAATGAGACCTGGCCCCTGAGAATCCTTCTTAAGTGATCCTGTAAAAGGAGCACGTGATTTGTTTTAGTTATCTAGGAAATATGATCAACTAACATGATAAATAACGTCAGCATGATGATAGCTAAATGATAATAAAGAAAGCTTTGGTCCTGTGGAGATCACATGATTAAGTCAAAATGATATTACACTATTGAAAACCTTAATCAAGCTTCCAAAAATCCAAGCTCACTACAGATACATGCAAAGAAAAAGTAGGGAGTGCATTTGAAAAACATAGGGTTTAAGTTTTCTCTAAAGAAGACAAGATTATAGGTGCATCTTATTTGGTATTGCCAACAGATCACTTCTATTATACTGAAATATAGCAAAAGGAAACAAGACACCTTGTTGGTAATAAGTACTCCCTCCGATCCAAAATAAGTGTCGCTGTTTTGAACCTTAGTTCAAAACTGCAACACTTATTTTGGACCGGAGGGAGTACAAACTTTTATGATCTCATCACAATGAGACGCCTTTTAGTCCCAAACAAGTTGGGGTAGGCTAGAGTTGAAACCATAAGATCTCGAAACCAACTCATGGTTCTGGCACGAGAATAGCTAACTTCCATGCAACCCTGTCCATGTCTAGTTCTTTGGTAATATTCCAATCCTTCAGATCTTTCTTAACGGACTCCTATGTCAAGTTTGGTTTACTCTGACCTCTCTTGACATTATCAGCACGCTTAACCGTCCACTATGCACTGGCGCTTCTAGAGACCTGCGTTGCATATGCCCAAACCATCTCAGACGATGTTGGACAAGCTTCTCTTCAATCAGCGCTACCCCAACTCTATTACGTATATCCTCGTACACTATCCTTTCTTGTGTGTCCACATCCATCACGCAATCCTCCGCGACAAAGTGCTTTTACCTTTCTGCTTTTGATGTCTTTTACTTTTACTCCATTACCTGCTCTCTGGACTATATAACCAGCGACTGAAAACCGTAGTTGGCATCTTTTGCCTTCTGGGTCGAACCTTAGCCGCCACTGTTCATGGTCAGTCTGCAGCATTCCCATGTAATCTTGTATCATAATTAGGGGAGGCCTCTGGATTTGCTATATTGTGAGATAATTATGTCTGTATCTTGTTGTTTCTCTGAATTCCACTATATGACCGTGATACACCCCCACAGCGGCTGCTGGCTGCTCATTCCCACAGCCCGCACCGTGTTGCCCCTCTTCCACCCTCGTGGTGCCGACTCCCTCCACCTCCACTTCTCCTGCATCCCCACCGCAAGCGGCGCCGGCTTCGCTTAGCCCCTGCCCAATCTGCAACCACATCACGCGGCAGTGCTCCCCGATCCAATGACCGAGCTGGGCGGCACTCTAGGAGATGGAGCACGGTTGTGTGACAATGGTGGTTGTGTCCTCTTTATCTCCCTTTCTCTCAGTATAAAAGTCGAAGATGTGACATCCTAGGATCTCGCTGTTGTATGCCTGCTGAGCCCCCTGCTGCAGATACAACTACCCCGGCTCCCAGATCAGACATCATAATCGCCGCACATGTTGACCGTCCAGATCAAGCGTGACCGGTACCTGGAGAATGTGGTGACGGATGGCACACTCTGCAGCCAGCATCGACGATGCCGAGCCAAGGACATGCCTGTTGGGGTATGCCCCAGTTGCGATGATAAAATCATGTGGTGCATAGTATAGTCAACACAAGAAATCGGCGCTAGAACTGTGAAGCAGGACACAGGGAGCCGTATGAGTATGAGCTGTCCGCGACACATCCGGCAAGGAGCGTCAGCAGAACGGATGGCGTAGCGCGTGTCGTTGACAAGCAAACCTAACGTGCGTCATACATATAACGGGGTGGAACCTCATGAGGGCAGTTGTGGCCCATCGTGTGTGCAGGCCTGCGCTCGCATAAGACCTGTCACATAGGCAACGTACGGTTCGGCCAATGGGTGCAAGATAAATCACTGGAAGAGAGAAAATAGCGAGCTGGGTGCCAGGGAACCGAATCTTAACGCAACAGTTCGATAGGTGATACCCAGGTACATGTGATACATATATATAGGAATGCTAAAGTAAGCGTGAGTGTAGAATAAGTTATTCTACACCCCTAGTAAAAAGTGCACAAAATATAGTAACATAGTATGCAAAATATATATAATGAAAGCAAATGTAATCCAGAATACAAGGCTTCAGCAACAAATTCACATGAATATGCAATGGAATACAGCACAAATAAGCCATACTTCCCATTCCCATGCAAAAGATAAAGTTGCACATACCAGCAAATGGGAGAAATCCAGCTCCTTGTGTGTGACTGAGAACTCAATCTCAAATGGTGCAATCTGTAAACATGTAATCAATGAGTTACCAGATGAATTAATGTAATCAATGAATTTAATTACGACTATTAGATAGTTGTATGCCCACCTGTTCCCTTAAAATGAGAAGGTGCTTAATTAGGAAAAGCTGTCCATCCATTGGGGTTGCTCTTTTTGCAATGACCTTGCTTGCACTCTGTTCACAGGACCAACAGTTCGTTTATAAGACTAACATAAGATGTTGCATATACAGAAACTGCAAATAGCATGTTTTTAAGATCATGGACAATGATAAAAGGAGAAGGGACCTGAAGGGATGCTGAGCAAACTTCTACTGCTTCCTGTGAAAGTGATATGTCAAGTCAAATGAACAGGGCATCAAGTAGTAAAAGAAGAATTAACCAGAGAAATCAACATAAGCTTTGAGAGGTACAATACAAGGGCTAATCCAGTAAAAACCGAAGATTCCAAGCAGTGATATAGCTTTGACAGGCACGAAACTGTTTTCTCCAGTGGTCTGTACCATGTTGCATACATGTCTGAGTTGTCAGTAACCTACAAATAGAAACATAAGCAATAGAATTTGTTATCCTTTCTCAACTAGATCTTCCCATGCTGATTCAGTTAGAAGCGCCATTTGCTTTCTTAAAATCAGAAATAGCCATCATGCGAAAAAGCAACCTTGGCACATACAGACAAGGAGGGGGGCATTTAAGTCCAAAATCTACCCATAAACTTGCATGCACATCTATGAGACAAAATATAGATACAAGAATGTGCAAGCATGACTATACAGCAAAATAGTACAGTACTTTAGTGAATGTATAGGACCAAAAGGAGTTGCACAGGAAATAACCAATTTGTATTGCGATAAGAAGAAAACTAACATTAGCACTTGAAATTGTAGATCTCTCAAGTTTTCCAGGATAATCCAGATCTTCGTCAGAAGGGCGAAAATTTGCAATCTGGAAAAAAAAAGTTAGACGATAAATATTAAGTAAAAGGTTTCAATAGATAAAACAGCAGCTGTTTCATCTTCAAAAGAACTTGCACTTGTTTAAACAATGGAATGAGGTATTTGACAGAAAACAAAAAACATTAGGTGCAAACATGACATAAGGTTCAAAACAAAGTAATGCAAGAGTGTTATCCTATGAACTCAGATCTGCTGATCAAGTTTCTTCCACTTTAATCATGGAAGATCACCTTTCAATCCTATGGCTCAGCCTTGGCAGTCAGCATCATCATATCCAGTTCAGCTTTTAAGGGCTGTCATGCTTGTGCAGAAGCAAGATGGGTAAGCTACAGAGGAGTTATGGGGATCTAATTATGGGCTTAAGCTTCTCAATATGTTACTTCAAGAGGCTTCGAGTTGAGTCCAACTTTCAAGTTTTTAAACAGCCGTCAATGTGCTAACAATTGCTCATTTTCAGGAGAATAACACAATCAAATACACTTCTTTTACAACTCATAACAAGCAACCGACCTCCGATTTCCTCACGATTACCTGTGCAATGCATGCAGAGGCTTCCATGTGCGAAATCATGTTCATACAGATGACCAAAATGGATACCAAGCAGTTCAAAGGATTATTGTGCGCAAAGAGGACATTTTCATTATAATTTTTTCAGTTGGGCCTCACAGCTGATTGACTGAAGGAACCATACTCACAGTACATACGAAAACAAAAGAGGCTGAAGAAACATAACGTCAGCCACACACAAGAGATTTGAAATAGTACCCCCTCACGAATATAAGTCCGAGCACAAAATGCCAGACGCTCAAGAACATCTGCAAGTATCCTCTGCAATATTGGACGGAGTCCAGCTGCTGATTTACCACGTCTACTCAGTTGTTCTCCCAACACTTCGACCTTCAGAATGTCAACGAGTTCACAGAGAGAATCAATGTTGCCTTCATATATCAGTCTAGGCCTCAGAGTATCATATAAGTGTGTGCACCTAAATGAAAAGGCAATTCAGTTAATCAACTTAAATGAAACAGTTGTCTTCATAACAGATATGCATCAACTATCACAGAGTTTGAGTTTATAAAAGTTGAATATCTACTCTCAGGACACAAGTGACAGTTCTTTATGCACTGAAACCTCATCCAAGAAGGCAGAAGAGATTATTAGCTGAACTTCATCTTCAGGTTAAATGCTTGTAGCAGGTAATGTATACTATATCTTCCGTTCTTCATTGGCTACTTTACTTTGTTATCTCAGGTTATACACATTAGGAGTTTAGGACTCTGCAAGATTTCCTGATCCTCTGGATCCTTTGATACAACTAACATGAGCCTACATACCACAGTGGTATCATAGACCTTTGACAAATTGTTAGTATTACTCATGGCTCAACAAAGAAATTCATTTTTCCAAGTTCCAAGATATTCGGATGAGTTGTGATATTATGGAAGTTTGCTCCAGTTCATACTTGTATACCTAGAAGAGATTCATATACAAGTTCATTGAAATGTTCAATATAGAAACTGAAAGTTACGACTCTACTACCAGTACAACAACAAAGCCTTTAGTCCCAAACAAGTTGGGGTAGGCTAGAGGTGAAACCCATAAGATCTCGCCGCCAACTCATGGTTCTGGCACATGGATAGCAAGCTTCCACGTACCCCTGTCCATGGCTAGTTCATTGGTGATACTCCAGTCCTTCGGATCTCTCTTTACGGACTCCTCCCATGTCAAGTTCGGTCTACCCCGAACTTTGAACTTCCTGCTCCAGCATGTACTCCCCAGATGTAACTCTATCAATCTTTCAATAAAGTGCCAGAAGGCTTTCCTTTCAAAAAAAAAAAAGTTCGGTCTACCCCGACCTCTCTTGACATATCAGCACGCTTTAGCCGTCCGCTATGCACTGGAGCTTCTGGAGGCCTGCGCTGGATATGCCCAAACCATCTCAGAAGATGTTGGACAAGCTTCACTTCAATCGGTGCTACCCCAACTCTATCTCGTATATCATCATTCCGGATCGGTCCTTCCTTGTGTGGCCACACATCCATCTCAACATGCGCATCTCCACCACACCTAACTGTAGAACATGTCGCCTTTTAGTCGGCCAACACTCAGCGCCATACAACATTGCGGGTCGAATTGCCGTCCTATAGAACTTCCCTTTTAGCTTTTGTGGCACTCTCTTATCACAGAGAATGCCAGAAGCTTGGAGCCACTTCATCCATCCAGCTTTGATTCAATGGTTCACATCTTCATCGATACCCCCATCCTTCCACAGCATTGACCCCAAATGTCAAAAGGTGTCCTTCTAAGGCACCACCTGCCCATCAAGGCTAACCTCCTCCTCTTCCTCTCGTGCGTAGTAGTACTGAAACCGCACCTCATGTACTTGGTTTTGGTTCTACTAAGTCTAAAACCTTTCGGTTCCAAGGTTTGTCTCCATAGCTCTAACTTCCTATTGACCCCCGTCCGACTATTATTGACTAGCACCACATCATCCGCAAAGAGCATACACCATGGGATTCTCCTTGTATATCCCTTAACCTGGCTCGAGTGGAGCGGCGTGAACAAAGAGAGGCCCCCACGTCGTCCCCGCGGGCGACTCGAGTAGCAGCGCCACCAGCCCGCCCCTTCTCCCCCTTCGCTCCTCTCTCCCCTCCCACCGCCGGCCCGAGCCACCAGGGCAAAGCCCCTCGTGGTGGCCGGCGGCGGGGGCCCTTCTTCCTCCCCAACCACGCCGAGGCAGCGCGGGATGCTGCCATGGGCGGGGCATGCGGCGCTCACGCGGGGCGCCGTGGCTGCAGCGCGCGTGGCCGGGCCGACGGCGCAGCGGTGCAACAGCGGCTGCGTAGGTGCTCCTGCCGGGTGGCGGGATCGATGAAGGCGGAGCACGCTTGGCATTGCAGGCTGCAGCGGTGGCTAGCCCAAATCCACCCAATCTGGTGGTGCGGGTCGCGGGCAACATGTGGGGGTGGCGACGCAATGGCAGTGAGTGGCTGGGCGTGCTAGTCGTGTCCGCATTGGGATCTTCCTGGTCCGGCGCATGGATGTCAACGGGTGGCGCGAGGAGGCATCTCCGATGAGCTCCCTTGGCTACTGCTGAGGGTCGATTTGGTGTCCCTCGTCGATGGGCTCACGATTGCTAGTGGTCTCACGGGGATGTGTGCCGGCTGCCATGGTGGGGCGACAGGGGGGGTGTTCGGTGGGGAGCTTGGTAGGAGGGATGGGTGGCCTCGATGCGGTCACGTCACCTATTGCCGGCACAGGAGTGTGCTGGTCCGGATGCGTCCACTCCTCCTTCTCCCCCTTTCCTCGACTGCGGGCGGGTTGGCGCAGGTCTGCCGATGTTCGGGGTGGAGTGTCTGCGGTGGCTCCGTCAGTCGGGGGCTGCCGGTTGGGCCAAAGCTGGGGCCTTTGTGTGGTCTCGGGGTTGTCTAGTTGCAGGGTAACGGCTCTGGCAGCGGGAGGCACCGTGTTCATGGGCGGAGCGCGCGTCTCGGGTGCGTGCGGGCAACCATGGCTACACAGGTGGCGTTGCTGTTGGTGATCGATGTTCGGCGTGGTGGTTTGGTGGAGGTGGATGAGCGCCGGGGTGCATTACCTGTGCACTTCTTTGGCCGGCCAACGGTGGCGACGTCCGCGGGCGTCGTTCCCTTCCTCAAGGCTCCGCCGCGGCTGCTCACGTCTCCCCCCGTTTACTCCGGGTGAAAACTCAATCTTCTGGATCGGACGCTGGCTGCACTCCAGTGTCGTGCCCATCTTGGAGGCACTGTCTTGGAGTCTTTGCTACGTTGAGGGTCAACCTCACTTCTTCATGGTGGCTAGCTCATAGTAAGGTCGTCGACGTCTTCAAGCGGTCTTATTGTTTTATCTTTACTGTGCTTGGTAGCGTTAGGGTGATGTAGTGTCGTGCGGCACCCTTATATCTTGCCTTCGGTGTGTGTTGTGTGTCAGGTGTGTCGGTGCCGTGTGTTGGGTGGTTGGTTGTATGCATGGTTGTTGCTTTATATATAAAGCGGGGCGAAAGCCTTTTTCGGTATATCCCTTGACCTCATCCATCACCAAAGCACAAAGATAAGGGCTCAAAGCTGACCCCTGGTGTCGTCCTATTTTAATCGGGAAGTCATCAGTATCGCCATCATTTGTTCGAACACTTGTGACAACATTATCGTACATGTCCTTGATGAGGGTAATGTACTTTGTTGGGACTTTGTGTTTCTCCAAGGCCCACCACATGACATTCCGCGGTATCTTATCATAGGTCTTCTTCAAGTCAATGAACACCATATGCAGGTCCTTCTTTTGCTCCCTATATCTCTCCATAAGTAGTTGTACCAAGAAAATGGCTTCCATGGTCGACCACCCAGGCATGAAACCAAACTGATTTTTGGTCACGCTTGTCATTCTTCTTAAGCGGTGCTCAATGACTCTCCCATAGCTTCATTGTATGGCTCATCAGCTTAATTCTACGGTAATTAGTACAACTCTGAACATCTCCCTTGTTCTTGAAGATTGATACTAATATACTCCGTCCCCATTCTTCTGGCATCTTGTTTGCCCAAAAAATGAGGTTGAAAAGCTTGGTTAGCCATACTATTGCTATGTCCCCGAGGCCTCTCCACACCTCAATGGGGATACAATCAGGGCTCATCGCCTTGCCTCCTTTCATCCTTTTTAAAGCCTCCTTCACTTCAGACTCCTGGATTCGCCGCACAAAACGCCTGCTGGTATCATCAAAGGAGTCGTCCTGTTCAATGGTAAAGCTCTCATTCTCCCCATTGAACAACTTGTAGAAGTACTCCCGCCATCTATGCTTAATCTCCTCGTCCTTCACCAGGAGCTAGTCTGCTCCGTCCTTGATGCATTTAACTTGGTCAACTTCCCTCGTCTTCCTCTCTCGGATCTTGGTCATCTTATAGATGTCCCTTTCGCCTTCCTTCATGTCTAACCGCTGGTAGAGGTCCTCATACGCCCGACCCCTTGCTTCACTCACAGTTCGCTTTGCAGCCGTCTTTGCCATCTTGTACTTTTCTATGTTGTCTGCACTCCTATCCAGGTATAGGCATCTGAAACAATCTTTCTTCTTCTTTAGCCTTCTGGACATCGTCATTCCACCACCTGGTATCTTTAGCTTTGCTTCTACTTTCCCTGAACACTCCAAACTCCTCTGAGGGCACCTTACGAATGCAAGTCGCCATCTCCATCCACGTATTGTCTGCATCCCTCCTTCCTCACAAGGCCTTGAACGTCTGAGCTCCCTTCCCCTTGAGCTTCCACCACTTCGTTCTAGCGACTTTGGCATGCTTGTCTCGCTGGACATGAATCCGAAAGTGGAAGCCACTCTCTCCAGGTATCATCTTACAATCTAGGCACGTGCGCCTGCCTTCTCTTCTCGAGAGGATGAAATCAATCTGACTAGAGTGTTGACCACTACTAAAAGTCACTAGCTGTGATACTCTCTTTTTAAAGAGGGTGTTAGCTACGATCATGTCATAGGCTAGAGCAAAGCTTAGGACATCTTCTCCTTATTGATTCCTGATGCCATGGCCAAAGCCCCCGTGCACCCCTTCAAAACCTGTGTTAGACGTACCCACGTGGCCATTGAGGTCTCCTCCTATGAAGAGCTTCTCGCCAATCGGTACACTCCTAACCAAGTCCTCCATGCCTTCCCAGAACTCTCTCTTGGTGTTCTTGTTGTGGCCTACTTGCGGGGCATACGCGCTGATAACATTGAGAACTAAGTCCCTAACTACCAGCTTGACCAGGATAATCTGTTTCCCACGTCTCACGTCTAGCACTCCATACTTGAGGCTCTTGTTGATCAAAATGCCTACTCCATTGTTGTTTGCAACCGTCCCGGTGTACCACAGCTTGAAGCCAGTATCCTCCACCTCCTTCGCCTTCTGCCCCCTCCATTTGGTTTCTTGGACGCAAAGGATATCAACACCTCTCCTCATTGTTGTATCAACTAGCTCCTGGAGCTTACCTGTCAGGGACCCTACGTTCCAGCTACCTAAGTGAATCCTCCTAGGCTCGGCTAGCTTCCTTACACTTCGCACTCGTCGAGTCAAATGCGAAGACCCTTGCTCATTTTCCACTACAATGGGCGGCGATGTAGCGCGCCACTAAGGATGCGACAACCCGATACTTGCTCACTTGCCACAGTATCCAGATCAAAATACGGCGTGCCACCGAGGGGGTGACGGCCCGGCCATTGCCTATTTGACACCACACCCGGGTTCCAATGTGGCACGTCGCTGAGAGGGTTACGCCCCAACGAAAATCTTTTGGGTTTCATCTCCATGAGAGTGGCCGAGTTTTGACGTTGGCTCACCAAGCCTATCACAACCCTGCCATTTATATCTCCGAAAATGATAAGTACCTGACGTCAGGTTCGACTGTTCAAGCACATGGCAAATCGAATTTTTCGATGGCAATTCTAGTGACGCAAGGATGGCAAGTTAGTTGACACACACACGGCAATTTTCTGTCAAAATAAAGAACGAAGTTGCCATGCTTACCAACTAAAGTTGCCATCCTCACGTCACTAAACTTGCCATCGGAAACATTCGATTTGCCATGTGCCCGTACCTGACGGCCGGGCGTTATCAAATTCCTATATCTCTAACAGGTGGCAGAACAAGCAAAAACCAAATTAACTACTAGCAGACAACTACATACTCCTACTAGCCAAGTATTGGTCTATACAGACCACTAATACTGAGTTAATTAAGCACAACACACAAGGGTTATAGCTAACATATATTGCATGTAAACCTGAACATAAACAAGACTTGCTACATCTATACTGCTAAGTAACAAGACAATACTTCCTGGCAACATACAACATGCGGTAAAACTTGTAACAAGGTGTTAGGACACATTATTGGTTATTGCCCTCTTGGTTTGTCAAACTAACTTTACGTGATACCAAGTCAAGTTTTTTTTTCCTTTTTTTGCGAGGATTACCAAATCAAGTTGCTGAACTGCACAAATAAATCACTTGTAACTTGTAGGATTGCCAGCATGAACGTAAATGGCTTTAACAGAACTAGGGGGGGTTAAATAATCTTACAATGGATCCATTAAAGGAGCCATACTTGAAACATCTGATGCGGATGCTGGGAAGAAGTGAGCAAAAAGCTGGTGCTCAAACTGGCATGCCTGAGAAGAAATGGGCGAACAAGTATTAACATTTTTTTCTAACAGTAAAGAAGATATAACAAAAACAAATCATACCACAAGAATGCTACAAGCTTCGATAAAATATAAGTGTGATACTGAAAATGCATATTGCAGAAAACATAGAACTACTTACGTTTTAACACGCTGGATAATTTCATGTGCGTTTCAGCGGCGGCATAAATATTCTAGTAGGTTAGCCCGTGACCGCTCGTCTATCCTTTGTACATTGTGCGCAAAAGAAATAGTTTGTTTTTCTACACAATCACCGTGATTTAGCTGCCATTTTATTGTTAATGCGATTGCGTACCCAAAGAGCTGGATTTTATTTGTTAATAAGATGTGGAACAGCTAAGGCGTTTTTAGGGGGGGGGGGGGGGGGGGGGGCGTGGGAGAAAAAACAGAGATGGGAGGGGGAAGTCAAAACGGAGAGGGGGAAGGGGGATAACATACGTAGAGAAGTTGCACGAAGGAAAGAACAAAATGGGAACCTTATGTTCTTTTTAGTAGTGTAAGTATGTTAGAGTACATAATGGGCCTGGGCTGGCGGTATAGCCCGTTAGCCTTAGGGTTAATTAGAGATAAGGGTCGCTTGCTTAGGGGTAAGTAAGCCTTGCTTGGGAGTCAAGTAAACCTCTCTATATAAAGAGAGGAGATGTATCAATCTAATCAAGCAAGAATTAATACCGCCAGCCCAGGCCCATTACGTACTCTAACAAAGTAATAAGCATATAGATAAGTAGTAGAGATTTCATATGTAAACACACAATACTAGGCCACTGAATATACAAAGTGTGATGCTCAATGTCCTCTACCTTACACTTCTCTGTATGCTACCACATATAACAGTAAGTTGTAACTTAGGAAGCAAATGAAATCTAAATAGAATAATTAGCTAAATATGTGGTTACCTCCATCAAATAGGCACAACCAGACCTTGTAAAAGAAGGTAAGGCCTCTTTTTTAGCAAACTCAGAAATGCGTTGCTGCACCATACCTCGTATCTAAAAGCAATATTGCAAGTGATAGGATATAATCAAGTTAAGGACTTAAGGTCAAAACAGAGTACAAAGGTTTTAACTTACCAAGTACAGCCTCTGCTCACAAAACAAACTGTGACATTCTGAAAGAACCTGCGCGTACTCTTTCTTAGAGGATCTACTTTCAATCTCATTGAAAACCGGTTTTAGCTGGAAAGAAGAAAGAATCAGGAACAACAGAAGTACAGAACTACAACTGAATACTACCAGAGCTTCATGGATAGAGTATCTACAGATGGTTTAAACTTTTCAATGGACTACAGATGTGTTCAGAAAAAACCATAGATCATGTAGAAAAAGTATACCTCCCCAGCTGCTGCCTTGAAACGAACATAGATAAGAGATGCTTCCACACCCTCTGTAACAGCATTTTTGCCAGAACCACTGCCTCGAATTGCGGCTTGAACCTGCTAATAAGTAAACCTACTATCCAGTAAATATTAGCTACAGCACTCTACATATTAAATGCAACGGGGGAGCACCTGGGATGAAGCGGCTTTCAGTGTCGACAAGACATGTGACCGGATCATACCTAATGCCCGAGACTGCAATACAAGAAGTAGATAACTATAGGTTAACACGCTCTTATTCGTTATGACTAGAAATGTAGTTTGCCTCACACGTAGTCCTTCACCTGAAGTTGGCGAAACTTGACCAAGTAAACAGCAGATTCAGCATACAGTGGATTATTTTCAACATATCTATATCCACCAGAGGATAGAACATGAGCTCCATAAATCTTAACACAGAAAAGGAGAAAATGTCACTGTTATGCAACAACTACTTACAAGATACAATCATCAAGTCTTTTCAACAGTGGGAGAAACTGTTCATTTCCGATGTTCATAGTCTGAGAATAAAAGCTAGTAGAGGCCTGAAAAGTGGAAATAGGTAATTAGACAAAATGAATCAGCCTATGGAGACAAATGGAACTTGACTACAGATTCACGTGTCATCACGTCACATATATATAGTAGCCTGAATGTCAGTATTTTGATAAACTGCAGTGCTTGGTAGGTGGCAAAGTGTGGTCAGCAACCAGAAAACATCTAGATCTCAAAGATATGGAATATCCTTATTAACAATATCACTCAATGGGGTCTTAAAAGTTAAAAGAAGTACTCCTCAGCATGTCCATTAAAGAAGTAATCACAAGATGACAAAATGAAGTGCAAGGCGCACAATTCATATTTTAATGACATCCATGGAGCCTAAATCATATCCATATATTCTTTCAACAACCAAATGACAGCTCACTTCTTTTGCACAAATGAGCACCAGTCACCCAGTTGAGAAAGAGCAAGGATGCAAATACCAGCAGAAACTTCACAAGTATGTTCATTATGTAGGCTTTCTCTTAAGTTTGTTAATTCAATTATAAGATAAGGATTAGAGCATTGCAGAATCCAGTATGTTTGGTTAAGGATGCTCTCATCTGAACGAAGAAATTGTTGAAAAGGTATTTATTCAACCAAATACATTCATGATGTCAAACAGAAACTTATTTTCAAGAGACAGACTAGAATGCCAAATCTTACATTTTCCAATTCATCAAAGTAGTTTAACCTACTTCGGAGTGCTTCAGCGAACCCAATGAGCCTTTGTTTCTCCACCAACTGCATAAGCATTTGAAAGCAAAAAACAGACCAAGATGGCCAAGTTACAAGATAAATAAGCTTTTAGGGCCCTAGTATACTACTAGAAATAGAAGAACACAAAAATAAAATAAAAAAGTTAAAATGAAAGTTACACCTGTCTCCAGTAGGTGAAATAAAATATGTTTTCAGATGACAAGTTGATAATACAGCCATGCACAAAAAAGAAAATGGGAGATCATCATTACAGCATTTATTCTGTAAGCTGTCCAGCTAGTTGAGAAACCTAAGTCTTCCTTGTAGAACTTCCCAATAGCCTAACTTGGATTGATTCCCTATGATATCCTTACCAGAGTAATTACATAACATGATAGTTTATCTTAATCCCACAATTCACAGCACTGTTAAAAATATCGGCCGATATTTAAGGTAATCGGCCAGTTAATCCTGAATCCCTAGGTCACGGATGCGATAACACCTTATCCATCGCGTTAACTGATCCAGCGGATTAATCGGCTGTAAGGCCAATTTATCCCACTGGGCCGATCAACTGAATAGAGGGAGAGAGAAATTTGGGCTCCAAAATTTTGTTTTAGGTCAGCCCGTTCCCTCCCTTCTCACTCTCCCCTCCCCTCCCGTGGTAACCCTCGTTGGAGGAGGCTAGGAGCAGCCGCCACCGCCCCGAGCAGCTGCCGGGGCCATCCGCCAGAGGCGCCTGCACTCCTCAAGGATACAGGCACCGAGCCTCTTCCTCCTGCTCGAGCTGCCACCCCCTCCGCCCTCCCCCTCCCCGAGACCAGCACCAGCAGCACGGCAGACGAGCTCGCCTCCCCCTCCCCGAGCTCGCATCGCTTCTTCTTCCTGCTCCAGGTCGCCGCCCCCTACCCAAGCAGTCTGTGCTATATGCTGATCTGCTTTGTGCTATGTTATATGCTGCCCCTGCTCTGTACTATATGCTGCTGCTACTGCTTGTTGCCTCTCCTTTATTGCTGTTGCTGCTGCATTATTGCTATATGTAGCTAAGACATATAGATATGGCCCTAATTAACCTACCGATAAATGGGTTACCAACAAATTCAGTTAATAGGTCGATTGCCGATTAATCCCTACTCCTCACCCGACCGAGCAGCTACAAGTAAGGATCCATGCAGGAACTGGTATAGCAGGAGAGGAGACCACATACAATCAACTGATCGAAATGTCAAAACAAATTGTAAATTTTCCAACAAAATATCTAGTTGATGAAATAAGTAGGGATACAAAAAATATCTATAATCAGAACATTAACATGGGATTCAAACTGAACAGATGACAAAAGAGACGCATGATGCAATAAGTAGGGATACAAAAAATATCTATAATCAGAACATTAACATGGGATTCGAACTGAACAGATGGCAAAAGACACGCACGTCAATGTAACCTGACAAATTTTAGTCTTAAAGTAGGCATGAATGCACAATAAATTATAAACTAAACATCATTTCTTGTGGAAATCTCACAATGGATAGTTAATTCAGACAAGAATGAGTAGAAGGGGCATACAAGTTGGTCGCAAGCATCATGCAAAGTTTGTGTCTTTATGGCAACACTCGAGTGCAAGGATTGTAGTTCTTCAAATAAGTTCTGTGTGTCATCCACCTGAATGGAGGTTCTTAATGTTAAAATGAAGGATGTGTATGTTCACTATAAAATTTCTTCCACATAAACTAACAGAAAGGTTCACAGTCCTACTTGTTGAAGGATGCCATCACATGTGTTAACACGTTCCTCTAATGTACTCTCGTAGAGGCGATACTTTTCCTCAGTCTGTCAAAAAACAAAAAAGGAGGGGTTAAAACTCTGCACGCCATTCCAAGCTGTGCACTACTTACTGAAGAACAGCATATGCACAAACCTCAGATTTCATAGCTGATTCCAGTTCAGCAAACCATTTGTAAAACTACAGGTGGTAATCAAAGTATTAGCTCAATCTGCAGAAAATTTGTACCTTTTATCCTTAAACAACGTAAGGTTAAACATGAAACATAAGGACAACAAAGAAATGAGATCGCAAAGTTCCCTAGTCAACCAATATAAATAGCAACGAGGGAAAACTTACCTGATGTGTATTCACCAAGACCGCATCCATTGCACCCGCCTCCTCCAAAGCAGATTCTTTTTCTGGCACGGCCGTACCTCCATCTTCCTGATATAACAGCCCGATCAATTTTAGCCTAAGCCTGATGGCAATGTAATATAGAACGGGAAGCATGAGCTAATGATGTTACAGTGATCGCCATTTTTTGTTAATTCACTAAACCCTTGTACTGCAAAGTCTGTAACACTATTACTGCTAATAAAATATCTCAGATCCTTCAAAACAAAATGAATTTGACAGCGCTCCGACACAATACAAACACAGCAAGGGACAAACTGAAACCGAATTACA
Organism: Triticum timopheevii; assembly: GCA_963921465.1. Classification (NCBI taxonomy): domain Eukaryota; kingdom Viridiplantae; phylum Streptophyta; class Magnoliopsida; order Poales; family Poaceae; genus Triticum; species Triticum timopheevii. Next base: position 360,983,788 of record OY997274.1, on the reverse strand, counting down.
GAGACCCAGACGATATCACATTATTTGCCATCTCAGTTAGTGAGGCATAGCTTAAACAACAAATGCGAGATCGGCGTCTTACCAGATTGACCGGGAACGGCCGCTCTGCCACAGCGTGCGAGAGAGCGGAGATCGCGGCATTCTGCTCCTCTGTGACCGGCGCGTTCTGCCAGAAACGAGGCCTCAGATCAGATCCACCCGAACTGTTAATCGCGGAGGGGGGAGGGGGGCATAGGCGGGTACCAACCTTCTCCCACGCGTACGCGAAGTTGTAGCCCTTTGAGAAAGCTCCCGACCTGGGCAGGGTCGCTTGCTTCGTCGCCATGGACATCCTAAGGCGTGGGCTCGCACGGAAGCGGAGGAAGACGAAACGGGACAAGTGAGAAGAATGAAGTTTGTTTTTTCTTTCTTTTTAGGCATATATAAACATATTTTCTTTCTTTTCTCTCCAAATAGAAGATGTACTAGTAGAACGTTTGTGCTCTCTGAGCCAATGCCGAGAAGAATGAAAATATTTCTGGAATAAATCAATTTCAAATCTTCTACTCCCTCCGTTCCTAAATAATTGTCTTTCTAGAGATTTCAACAAGTGACTACATACGAAGCAAAATGAGTGAATCTACACTCTAAAACATGTCTACATACATCCATATGTTGTAGTCCATTTGAGATGGCTAGAAAAACAATTATTTAGGAACGAAGGGAGTATTTGTTGATGACTCTCTAATATCCTTATGCAAGCCAAGGCTATGCATGTGAAGTCTTTGTGTCCTGAATTTTTATTGTGCGGCCTCAAGGCAAATGTTTTTTTTATAATATGAATCTCTTTTATACTCCCTCCGTTCCAATTTAAACTAATACCACGACGAGTAATTTGAAACGGAGGGATATATTATAAGGATTATAGTACAAACCACGTATAAACCAATCTGGCAAAACTGAAAAGGTAGAAAAACGCTAGCCTTTGCACAAAGGAACAACAACCAAGAAGTAAAATTACAATCAAGACCGAAGAAGCCTCTAAACTTGACACCAACGCCCGTCACCTGCCTCTGGAACCACCATAGCAGCCACCAAAGAAAAAATGACAGATCACCTTCACACCCGAGCTCGAAGCGGCTCCATCGCTAATATGCAGCTTTGCGGACCTCCAAGGTGGCTCACCAAAAGCGAAACCATTACCATTGAACGAAACAGACCGGGGTAACACCCCGGACACGCCATCAAACTCCAGGTCTGGCACCCCCACACGACTAAGACGCCGGAGGAGAAAACCACACCTGCCATCCACGAACCACGAACCCAGCACACGATCCACCATCTTCCAGATGCCACCGATGCAGACCACAATCTGCATCCGCTCCTGGACTACCTCCTAAGCTTCACGGCGGCGCTAGAGCAAACGTCATCGCAACGGTGGAGCCCAAGGACATAGGTCCACCACGAAGATGTCATCATCGCCACGCCATCCTTGCTTGAACAGGCTGATTTCCAAATCCATCCCCAACCATAAGACTGATCGCCTCGCCGGAGTAGGATCTGAAGAAACTTTATTAAGCGCAGCCATCGCCGCCGCCAAAGCCAAGACGATGAATAACCTAAAAATTTAAACTACGAGAGTAAAAAAGATCCACATTCATGGATCCGGCAACCCCACTCACCACCGACGACCGAGGCCGCCGGCGAAGGGGTGCCGCCGGAGGGCAGTGGCGGTGAAGACTCCTGGCAGCGGCAAGGGCGTCTGTTCTTCCTTCGAGCGGAAGAAAGAAAAGCTATGTATTACTATCTTGGCGGCAATCGCCTCAAGGCAAATGGTGAGTGTTGAAAAGTCTAACATATTTTTTAGTCCCAATACAAAAGCGGATGACAAAATACAAATTTGTACAATTCTGAATATTATAATTGAAGCTCTCAGTGACAAATATTTAGGTTTACTAGTCAACATGGTGTGCATAAAAGTGATTGCTTTCAATTCCTAATTGATTGAATTATCATGAAGATTATTGGATGGAAATAAAATTTGTTATCTGTTGGAGGAAAAGGAAACTTTGCTCAAATCTTTTGTACAAGCTATCCAACTTATGTCATGTCTGTATTTAAAATTCTTTAAAATAATTGCAAAGAAATCATTGACGCGATGTTGCAATTTTGGTGGGGTCATAAGGACTATCAGAAAAGAATGCATTGAATGACGTGGTGGAAGATGTGTGTCCCAGAAGATCAAGGAGGTAAAGGTTTTCCAGATATACACTGTTTCAATCTAGCTTTATTAGCCAAACAACCGTGGCGGCTACTTGATAATCCAAATTCTTTATGTGCTGCTATCTTGAGAGCTAAATATTATTTAGAGGCCGATTTAATGAATGAACTATGAAAATGATTCGTCTTTTACTTGGCAAAGCGTCATGGCGGGAGTAAACCTCTTAAAATGGTTATATATGGAGAGTTAAAATGGACAGAATATTGATATTTGGAGAGATGCATTGATTCTGAATTGTGCGAACAGAAAAATTATTACTCCTAGAAGAGGGCACCTTTTGTCAAAGGTATCTGATCTTATTGATCCAGTCATGAACTTTTGGGATGAAGATCTCATGAGACAAACATTATGGCCAATTAATGAGGACATGATTACCTTGGATACGTCCAAAAATATTGCATACGTGCAATTTGTGAGGTGATTTCTAATGCAAACTATGCAACAATTTATTTATATTATCCAGGACAAAAATACTTCACAGACTTTTGTGTCATGTCTAATTGCAGGTTATGGGACATTTATACAATTCACATATGAAGATAAGGGAAAAGGAGAAGTTTAGGTGTTGTTCAAAAGGTCCTCTCACGCCACTTTTTGGCAAAGAGAAGATAGAGTCCAGGTCTCTCACGTTCTGGACTCATATTCGGACTGCACAAACATACCTGACTCAAAACACCAAGATCTCTTTCATCCGGACTCTGAATTGGGTGATTCTTTTTTTTGTTGGAAAGTAGATTTTGTGCTCTTTCCAACCCAATTGGATTCATCTTCAAATTCATCCAGAGCTTAGAGGTATTGACGAAACAATCTAACACTGATGATGCCATAGACCTAGGGTAGGGTCATAGGCCTGACATATACGCCCTACCCAAGGACACTACCCTAGAAGCAAAGACATTCAAAGGACAACAGAGAGTACCATTTGAAGTCGTCGAGTGCAATCCACTCGACCAGTCATCTCACTCGGGTACCCCTCTCTCCTGGTATCACTCGACCAAGACGAAGCCATTCGACTATACAAGAAACCACTCGACCTATAGAAGGCCAGGAGTCACTCAGGACGGCAACGGTCAGGCGTTCACTCCTAAGTCTTAAAGGTCATTAAATACACTTTATAGCTGGCGTTACCAGTAATGCCCTGTCTTAATGTTCATTGAACCCCTGTAACGGAGGTGGGTTGGGCTCCTGGCACACTCTATATAAGCCATCCCTCCTTTGGGACAAGGGTTCGGACCCCCTATAACACACACTCCCATATTCCAGTCGACCGCCTCAGGGCACCGAGACGTAGGGCTTTTACCTCCTCCGAGAGGGGCCTAAACTCGTAAAACTCGTGTGTAAAATCTCGCCGTAGCTAGGGCCTTGCCTCCTCTTACGTACCCCCTATTCTTACTGTCAGACTTAGTACCTCGACAGTTGGCGCCCACCGTGGGGCAAAGCGTCTTAGCGACTTCCGGCGAGGTTGCATTTTCTTTGATCTTCATCAACATGGTTTCCGGCGACGGTTTGGTCATGGGCCGCGAGTTCTGACTCGGCGTGCTCACTTTCGTCGCCGACGACTCCGCCTGGCTCCAGGAGGCCCCCATTGACGTCGAGGCTCTCCCGATCCGTGGTTCGTCGCACTTCCACGCAAGTGCTTGCGGCGTCCTCCTTCGGCAGCCGTTGACCCCATATCAGTCGTTCCTCTCGTCGTCGTCTCACTTTGCTGGACGCTGCCACAAGCGGTCTGGTCAATTGCAGCTCCAGCGGTGGGTGAAACACGCGGTGGCTCGTCAGGCATTCACCCCCCAAGTCGCGGCGATCAAGCCCGGCGTATTTCACTGCGGTTCAGTCGACCTGTCGACTGATTTCGTAGACACATTTTTCGAGAGCAGGAGTTGTGACTGTTGGAAATATGCCCTAGAGGCAATAATAAATGGTTATTATTATATTTCCTTGTTCTTGATAATTGTCTATTGTTCATGCTATAATTGTGTTATCCGGAAATCGTAATACATGTGTGAATACATAGACCACAACATGTCCCTAGTGAGCATCTAGTTGACTAACTCGTTGATCAATAGATGGTTACGGTTTCCTGACCATGGACATTGGATGTCATTGATAACGGGATCACATCATTAGGAGAATGATGTGATGGACAAGACCCAATCCTAAGCATAGCACAAGATCGTGTAGTTCGTCTGCTAGAGATTTTCTAATGTCAAGTATCATTTCCTTAGACCATGAGATTGTGCAACTCCCGGATACCGTAGGAGTGCTTTGGGTGTACCAAACGTCACAACGTAACTGGGTGGCTATAAAGGTGCACTACAGGTATCCCCGAAAGTATCTGTTGGGTTGGCACGAATCGAGACTGGGACTTGTCACTCCGTATGACGAAGAGGTACCTCTGGGCCCACTCGGTAAGACATCATCGTAATGAGCTCAATGTGACTAAGGGGTTGGTCACGGGATGATGTGTTATGGAACGAGTAAAGAGACTTGCCGTAACGAGATTGAACAAGGTATCAGTATACCAACGATCGAATCTCGGGCAAGTGCTATACCGGTAGACAAAGGGAATTGTATACGTGATTGATTGAATCCTTGACATCGTGGTTCATCCGATGAGATCATCGTGGAACATGTGGGAGCCAACATGGGTATCCAGATCCTGCTGTTGGTAATTGGCCGGAGAGATGTCTCGGTCATGTCTGCATAGTTCCCGAACCCGTAGGGTCTACACACTTAAGGTTCGATGACGCTAGGGTTATAGGGAATAGATGTACGTGGTTACCGAATGTTGTCCGGAATCCCGGATGAGATCCCGGACAACACGAGGAATTCCGGAATGGTCCGGAGGTGAAGATTTATATATGGGAAGTCCAGTTTCAGTCACCGGAAAGGTTTCGGGGTTTATCGGTATTGTACCGGGACCACCGGGAGGGTCCACCTGCCCCGAAGGACCTAATGGGTTGTAGTTGGGTGGGAACCAGCCCCTTAGTGGGCTGGTGCGCCTCCCCCCCGGGGGGCGCCCCCCCCCTAGTTGGAAACCCTAAGGGGGTCGCCGCCCCCCCGAGGGGCCGCCGCCTCCCCCCTCTAGATGGATCTAGGGGGCCGGCCCCCTCCCCTTCCCCTATATATAGTGGGGTTTTTGGGGCTGCCAGAGACATGAGTCTCCATCTCTCTTGGCGCAGCCCTACCCCTCTCCCTCCTCGTCTCTCACAGTGCTTGGCGAAGCCCTGCTGGAGTGCCATGCTCCTCCACCACCACCACGCCGTCGTGCTGCTGCTGGACAGAGTCTTCCCCAACCTTTCCCTCTCCCTTGCTGGATCAAGGCGCGGGAGACGTCACCGGGCTGCACATGTGTTGAACGCGGAGGCACCATTGTTCGGTGCTTAGATCGGATTCGACCGCGATCTGAATCGCTTTGTGCATGACTCCACCGACCGCGTTTTTGTAACACTTCCGTTTTTGTAACACTTCCGCGGTATGAAGATGCACTCCCCTCTCATTGCTAGTAAACTCCATAGATTGATCTTGGTGATGCGTAGAATTTTTTTAATTTCTGCAACGATCCCCAAAAGTGGCATCATGAGCTAGGTCTATGCGTAGTTTCTTGATACGTCTCCGTCGTATCTATAATTTTTGATTGTTCCATGCCAATATTATTCAACTTTCATATACTTTTGGCAATTTTTTATATTATTTTTGGGACTAACATATTGATCCAGTGCCCAGTGCCAGTTCCTGTCAGTTGCATGTTTTATGTTTCACAGAAACCCCATATCAAACGGAGTCCAAATGGGATAAAAACGGACGGAGAATTATTTTGGAATGTTTGTGATTTTTGGGAAGTGAAATCAACGCGAGACGGTGCCCGAGGGGGCCAGGAGATAGGGGGCGCGCCCCAAGGAGGCAGGCACGCCCTGAACTCTCCTGGGCCCCCGTAAGGTGGTTGACACTCTTCTTTTGCCGCAGGAAAGCTAATTTTATGAGAAAGATCTGGGCGAAAGATTCACCCCAATCGGAGTTACGGATCTCCGGATATTAAAGAAACGGTAAAGGAGTAGAATCTGAGAACGCAGAAACAGAAAGATAGATCCAATCTCGGAGGGGCTCTCGCCCCTCCCACGCCATGGGAGCCAAGGACTAGAGGGGGAACCCTTCTCCCATCTAGGGAGAAGATCAAGGAAGAAGAAGAAGAAGGGGGGCTCTCTCCCCCTTGCTTTCGGTGGCGCCGGAGCGCTGCTGCGGGCCATCATCATCACCGCGATCTTCACCAACACCGCCGTCATCTTCACCAACATCTCCATCACCTTCCCCCTTCTATATTCAGCGGTCCACTCTCACGCAACCCACTGTACCCTCTACTTGAACATGGTGCTTTATGCTTCATATTATTTTCCAATGATGTGTTGCCATCCTATGATGTGTGAGTAGATTTTCGTTGTTCTATCGGTGATTGATGAATTGCTATGATTGGTTTGAGTTGCATGTTTTATTATTGGTGCTATCCTATTTTGCCCTCCGTGTCGCGCAAGCGTGAGGGATTCTCGCTGTAGGGTGTTGCAATGCGTTCATGATTCGCTTATAGTGGGTTGCGTGAGTGACTGAAACACAAACCCGAGTAAGGGGATTGTTGCGTATGGGATAAAGGGGACTTGATACTTTAATGCTATGGTTGGGTTTTACCTTAATGAATCTTTAGTATTTGCGGATGCTTTCTAGAGTTCCAATCATAAGTGCGTATGATCCAAGTAGAGAAAGTATGTTAGCTTATGCCTCTCCCTCAAATAGAATTGCAGTAGTGATTACCGGTCTAGTAACATAGTCAGTTGCTTAGGGACAATTCCACAACTCCTACCACCACTTTTCCACACTCGCTATATTTACTTTATTGCATCTTTATATAAACAGCCCCTACTTTTTATTTACGTGCTCTTTATTATCTTGCAAACCTATCCTATCACACCTACAAAGTACTTCTAGTTTCATACTTGTTCTAGGTAAAGCGAACGTCAAGCGTGCGTAGAGTCGTATCAGTGGCCGATAGGACTTGAGAGATTATTTGTTCTACCTTTAGCTCCTCATTGGGTTCGACACTCTTACTTATCGAAAGAGGCTACAACTATCCCGTATACTTGCGGGTTATCAAGACCTTTTTCTGGCGCCGTTGCCGGGGAGTCATAGCGTGGGGTGAATATTCTCGTGTGTGCTTGTTTGCTTTATCACTAAGTAATTTTTATTTGTTGTTGTAAGTTGTTCTCTATGTTTAGTTATGGGTATGGAACACGAAATACCAAAAAAATTAGGTGTACTTGCTACTCATGGAGATGGGTTAACTCCTAAAACCCTCGATTCTCATTATGTGAGAGATATTATGTACTACTTTGATAATCCTGAGAAAACCCCATTCAACTTTATAATTGGAGACATGTTGGATCAACGTGAATACTTTAGGGATTATCGCTCGGCACAAAAAGGGAAACTATTATGGGATCAATTTATTATGTTGCGTTGGTATGCCCGGGATTTATGCTTGAGATATGATATTACTTGTTGCTCTAGGATGAAGGCTCCACACCTTCCCTTTTCATGCAAATTTAATGATAATGAAACCTTAGCTTCTTATGCTAATGGTATATATGATTACTATGATGTTGAACAAATAGAAGAATTTGTTGCTTTTAAGGCTGCTTATGAAATTGAATCTTTGTTTGAGAAGTATGAAGCTTTTGATGATGATGGTGTTTATAGGCCTAAAAATCTTGCTATACTTAGATATTGCTATGAAAATTATGAATACAATTACTATATTAATGTTAGGGAATGTTGCAGAAAATTAAAATTTTTCCTACGGTTTCACCAAGATCCATCTATGAGTTCATCTAAGCAACGAGTCATGGGAGAGTGATCGCATCTACATACCACTTGTAGATCGCGTGCGGAAGCTTGCAAGGTGATGATGGAGTCGTACTCGACGTGATTCAGATCACCGATGTCCAAGTGCTGAACGGACAGCACCTCCGCGTTCAACACACGTACGGGACGGGAGACGTCTCCTCCTTCTTGATCCAGCAAGGGGAGAGGAGAGGTTGAGGAAGATCGCTCCAACGGCAGCACGACGGCGTGGTGGTGTTGGTGCAGCAGTACTCCGGCAGGGCTTCGCAAGCGCGTAACGGAGGAGGAGAGGTGTTGGGGAGGGGAGGGGCTGCGCCTTGGAGTTGTGTACAGCAGCCCTCCCCCCACCCCTCTATTTATAGGGGAAGGGGCAAGGGGGGCCGACCCCTCTAGATGGGATCTAGAGGGGGGGCGGCGGCCAGGGAGGGGAGGCTTGCCCCCCAAGCAAGGGGGGCGCCCCCCTTAGGGTTTCCCCCCCAACCCTAGGCGCATGGGCCCAAGGTGGGGGCGCGCCCAGCCCTCCAGGGGCTGGCTCCCTCTCCTTTGTGTCCCATGTGGCCCTCCGGGAGGGGTGGCCCCTCCCGGTGGACCCCCGGAACCCCTCCGGTGGTCCCGGTACTTTACCAATAGACCCCCGAAACTTTCCGGCGTCCGTATGACAACTTCCCATACATAAAACTTCACCTCCGGACCATTCCGGAACTCCTCGTGACGTCTGGGATCTCATCCGGGACTCCGAACAACATTCGGAAGTCACATACTAGTCTTCCTAATAACCCTAGCGTCACCGAACCTTAAGTGTGAAGACCCTACGGGTTCGGGAGACATGCATACATGACCGAGACGACTCTCGGGCAATAACCAACAGTGGGATCTGGATACCCATGTTGGCTCCCACATGCTCCTCGATGATTTCATCGGTTGAACCACGATGTCGAGGATTCGATCAAACCCTGTATACAATTCCCTTTGCCAATCGGTACGTTACTTTCCCGAGACTCGATCGTCGGTATCCCAATACCTTGTTCAGTCTCGTTACCGGCAAGTCACTTTACTCGTACCGTAATGCATGATCCCGTGGCCAACACCTTGGTCACCTTGAGCTCATTATGATGATGCATTACCGAGTGGGCCCAGAGATACCTCTCCGTCATACGGAGTGACAAATCCCAGTCTCGACCCGTGTCAACCCAACAGACACTTTCGGAGATACCTGTAGTGCACCTTTATAGTCACCCAGTTACGTTGTGACGTTTGGTACACCCAAAGCACTCTTACGGTATCCGGGAGTTACACGATCTCATGGTCTAAGGAAGAGATACTTGACATTGGCAAAGCTCTAGCAAACGAACTACACGATCTTTGTGCTATGCTTAGGATTGGGTCTTGTCCATCACATCATTCTCCTAATGATGTGATCCCGTTATCAACGACATCCAATGTCCATAGCCAGGAAACCATGACTATCTGTTGATCACAACGAGCTAGTCAACTAGAGGCTCACTAGGGACATATGGTGGTCTATGTATTCACACGTGTATTACTATTTCCGGATAATACAGTTATAGCATGAATAAAAGACAATTATCATGAACAATGAAATATAATAATACTTTTATTATTGCCTCTAGGGCATGTTTCCAACAGTCTCCCACTTGCACTAGAGTCACCAATCTAGTTACATTGTGATGAATCGAACACCCATAGAGTTCTGGTGTTGATCATGTTTTGCTCGCGAGAGAGGTTTAGTCAACGGATCTGCGACATTCAGATCCGTATGTACTTTGCAAATTTCTATGTCTCCATCTTGAACATTTTCACGGATGGAGTTGAAACGGCGCTTGATGTGCCTGGTCTTCTTGTGAAACCTGGGCTCCTTGGCAAGGGCAATAGCTCCAGTGTTGTCACAGAAGAGTTTGATTGGCCCCGACGCATTGGGTATGACTCCTAGGTCGGTGATGAACTCCTTTACCCAAATTGCTTCATGCGCTGCCTCCGAGGCTGCCATGTACTCCGCTTCACACGTAGATCCCGCCACGACGCTCTGCTTGCAACTTCACCAGCTTACTGCTCCACCATTCAACATATACACGTATCCGGTTTGTGACTTAGAGTCATCCAGATCTGAGTCGAAGCTAGCGTCGACGTAACCCTTTACGACAAGCTCTTCGTCTCCTCCATAAACGAGAAACATGTCCTTTGTCCTTTTCAGGTACTTCAGGATATTCTTGACCACTGTCCAGTGTTCCTTGCCGGGATTACTTTGGTATCTTGCTACCAAACTTACGGCAAGGTTTACATCAGGTCTGGTACACAGCATGGCATACATAATAGATCCTATAGCTGAAGCATAGGGGATGACACTCATCTCTTCTTTATCTTTTGCCGTGGTCGGTGACTGAGCCATGCTCAATCTCACACCTTGTAACATAGGCAAGAACCCTTTCTTGGACTGATCCATTTTGAACCTCTTCAAAATCTTATCAAGGTATGTGCTTTGTGAAAGACCTATGAGGCGTCTCGATCTATCTCTATAGATCTTGATGCCTAATATATAAGCAGCTTCTCCAAGGTCCTTCATTGAAAAACATTTGTTCAAGTAGGCCTTAATGCTGTCCAGAAATTCTATATTATTTCCCATCAAGAGTATGTCATCTACATATAATATGAGAAATGCTACAGAGCTCCCAGTCACTTTCTTGTAAACACAGGCTTCTCCATAAGTCTGCATAAACCCAAACGGTTTGATCATCTCATCAAAGCGAATATTCCAACTCCGAGATGCTTGCACCAGCCCATAAATGGATCGCTGGAGCTTGCATACTTTGTTAGCGTTCTTAGGATCGACAAAACCTTCCGGCTGCATCATATACAGTTCTTCCTTAAGATGCCCATTAAGGAATGCCGTTTTGACGTCCATCTGCCATATCTCATAATCATAGTATGCGGCAATTGCTAACATGATTCGGACGGACTTTAGCTTCGCTACGGGAGAGAATGTCTCGTCGTAGTCAATCCCTTGAACCTGTCGATAACCCTTAGCGACAAGTCGAGCTTTATAGATGGTAACATTTCCATCCGCGTCCATCTTCTTCTTAAAGATCCATTTGTTTTCTATCGCTCGCCGATCATCGGGCAAGTCTGTCAAAGTCCATACTTTGTTTTCATACATGGATTCTATCTCGGATTTCATGGCTTCAAGCCATTTGTTGGAATCTGGGCCCGCCATCGCTTCTTCATAGTTCGAAGGTTCACCGTTGTCTAACAACATGATTTCCAGGACGGGGTTGCCGTACCACTCCGGTGCGGAACGTGTCCTTGTGGACCTACGAAGTTCAGTAGCAACTTGATCCGAAGTACCTTGATCATCATCATTGGTTTCCTCTTCAGTTGGTGTGGGTATCACAGGAACATTTTCCTGAGCTGCACCACTATCCCGTTCGAGAGGTAGTACTTCATCGAGTTCTACTTTCCTCCCACTTACTTCTTTCGAGAGAAACTCTTTTTCCAGAAAGCATCCGTTCTTGGCAACAAAGATCTTGCCCTCGGATCTTAAGTAGAAGGTATACCCTACAGTTTCCTTAGGGTATCCTACGAAGACGCATTTTTCTGACTTGGGTTCGAGCTTTTCAGGTTGAAGTTTCTTGACATAAGCATCGCATCCCCAAACTTTTAGAAACGACAGCTTAGGTTTCTTCCCAAACCATAATTCATACGGTGTCATCTCAACGGATTTAGACGGTGCCCTATTTAAAGTGAATGTAGCTGTCTCTAGAGCGTATCCCCAAAATGATAGCGGTAAATCGGTAAGAGACATCATAGACCGCACCATATCTAATAGAGTGCGATTACGACGTTCGGACACACCGTTACGCTGAGGTGTTCCAGGCGGCGTGAGTTGTGAAACGATTCCACATTTCCTTAAGTGTGTACCAAATTCGTGACTTAAGTATTCTCCTCCACGATCTGATCGTAGGAACTTTATCTTTCGGTCACGTTGATTCTCCACCTCATTCTGAAATTCCTTGAACTTTTCAAAGGTTTCAGACTTGTGTTTCATTAAGTAAACATACCCATATCTACTCAAGTCATCAGTGAGAGTGAGAACATAACGATATCCTCCGCGAGCCTCAACGCTCATTGGACTGCATACATCGGTATGTATGATCTCCAACAAGTTGGTTGCTCGCTCCATTGTTCCGGAGAACGGAGTCTTGGTCATTTTTCCCATGAGGCATGATTCGCATGTGTCAAACGATTCATAATCAAGAGACTCTAAAAGTCCATCAGCATGGAGCTTCTTCATGCGCTTGACACCAATGTGACCAAGGCGACAGTGCCACAAGTATGTGGGACTATCGTTATCAACTTTACATCTTTTGGCATCCACACTATGAACATGTGTAATATTACGCTAGATTCATCAAGAATAAACCATTGACCAGCGGAGCATGACCATAAAACATATCTCTCATATAAATCGAACAACCATTATTCTCAGACTTAAATGAGTAGCCATCTCGTATTAAACGAGATCCAGATACAATGTTCATGCTCAAACTTGGCACTAAATAACAATTATTAAGGTTCAAAACTAATCCCGTAGGTAAATGTAGAGGCAGCGTGCCGACGGCGATCACATCGACTCTGGAACCATTCCTGACGCGCATCGTCACCTCATCCTTCGCCAGTCTCCGTTTATTCCGCAGCTCCCGCTGTGAGTTACAAATATGAGCAACGGCACCGGTATCAAATACCCAGGAGTTACTACGAGTACTGGTAAGGTACACATCAATTACATGTATATCAAATATACCTTTGGTGTTGCCGGCCTTCTTATCTGCTAAGTATTTGGGGCAGTTCCGCTTCCAGTGACCCTTCCCCTTGCAATAAAAGCACTCAGTCTCAGGCTTGGGTCCATTCTTTGACTTCTTCCCGGTAACTGGCTTACTGGGCGCGGCAACATCCTTGCCGTCCTTCTTGAAGTTCTTCTTGCCCTTGCCCTTCTTGAACTTAGTGGTCTTATTGACCATCAACACTTGATGTTCTTTCTTGATTTCAGCCTCTGCTGACTTCAGCATCGAGAACACTTCAGTAATGGTCTTTTCCATCCCCTGCATGTTGTAGTTCATCACAAAGCTCTTGTAGCTTGGTGGGAGCGACTGGAGGATTCTGTCAATGACCGCCTCATCTAGGAGGTTAATGTTCAGCTGGGTCATACGGTTGTGCAACCCAGACATCTTCAAGATGTGCTCACTGATAGAACTGTTTTCCTCCATCTTACAATTATAGAACTTGTCGGAGACATCATATCTCTCAATCCGGGCATGAGCTTGGAAAACTAGTTTCAGCTCTTCGAACATCTCATATGCTCCGTGATGCTCAAAACGCTTTTGGAGCCCCGGTTCTAAGCTGTAAAGCATGCCGCACTGAACGAGGGAGTAATCATCAGCACGAGTTTGCCAAGCATTCATAATGTCTTGGTTCTCTGGGACAGGAGCGTCACCTAGCGGTCCTTCTAGGACATATTGCTTCCTGGCAGCTATGAGGATGATCCTCAGGTTCCGGACCCAGTCCGTATAGTTGCTGCCATCATCTTTCAGCTTGGTTTTCTCTAGGAACGCGTTGAAGTTCATGTTGACATGAGCATTGGCCATTTGATCTACAAGACATATTTGCAAAGGTTTTAGACTAAGTTCATGATAATTAAGTTCTAATCAAATAATGAACTCCCACTCAGATTAGACATCCCTCTAGTCATCTAAGTGTTACACGATCCGAGTCGACTAGCCCGTGTCCGATCATCACGTGAGACGGACTAGTCATCGTCGGTGAACATCTCCATGTTGATCGTATCTTCCATACGACTCGTGTTCGACCTTTCGGTCTCCGTGTTCCGAGGCCATGTCTGTACATGCTAGGCTCGTCAAGTTAACCCTAAGTGTTTTCGCTGTGTAAAACTGTCTTACACCCGTTGTATGTGAACGTAAGAATCCATCACACCCGATCATCACGTGGTGCTTAGAAGCGACGAACTGTAGCAACGGTGCACAGTTAGGGGAGAACACTTCTTGAAATTTTTGTAAGGGATCATCTTATTTACTACCGTCGTCCTAAGTAAACAAGATGCATAAACATAATAAACATCACATGCAATTATATAGTTGTGACATGATATGGCCAACATCATATAGCTCCATTGATCTCCATCTTCGGGGCTCCATGATCATCTTGTCACCGGCTTGACACCATGATCTCCATCATCATGATCTCCATCAACGTGTCTTCATGAAGTTGTCACGCCAACGACTACTTCTACTTCTATGGCTAACGCGTTTAGCAATAAAGTAAAGTAGTTTACATGGCGTTCTTCAATGACACACAGGTCATACAAAAAATAGAGACAACTCCTATGGCTCCTGCCGGTTGTCATACTCATCGACATGCAAGTCGTGAATCCTATTACAAGAACATGATTTCATACATCACAATTCATCATTCATCACAACTTCTGGCCATATCACATCACATGATCAATCGCTGCAAAAACAAGTTAGACGTCCTCTAATTGTTGTTGCATCTTTTACGTGGCTGCAATTGGGTTCTAGCAAGAATGTTTTCTTACCTACGAATAACCACAACATGATTTTGTCAACTTCTATTTACCCTTAATAGGGGCCCTTTTCATCGAATCCGCTCCAACTAAAGTGGGAGAGACAGACACCCTCCAGCCACCTTATGCAACTAGTGCATGTCAATCGGTGGAACCGGTCTCACGTAAGCGTACGTGTAAGGTTGGTCCGGGCCGCTTCATCCCACAATACCGCTGAAGCAAGAAAAGACTAGTAGAGGCAAGCAAGTTGACAAGATCCACGCCCACAACAAAATTGTGTTCTACTCGTGCAAAGAGAACTACGCATAGACCTAGCTCATGATGCCACTGTTGGGGAACGTTGCAGAAAATTAAAAATTTTCCTACGGTTTCACCAAGATCCATCTATGAGTTCATCTAAGCAATGAGTCATGGGAGAGTGATTGCATCTACATACCACTTGTAGATCGCGTGCGGAAGCTTGCAAGGTGATGATGGAGTCGTACTCGACGTGATTCAGATCACCGATGTCCAAGTGCTGAACAGACAGCACCTCCGCGTTCAACACACGTACGAGACGGGAGACGTCTCCTCCTTCTTGATCTAGCAAGGGGAGAGGAGAGGTTGAGGAAGATCGCTCCAACGGCAGCACGACGGCGTGGTGGTGTTGGTGCAGCAGTACTCCGGCAGGGCTTCGCAAGCGCGTAACGGAGGAGGAGAGGTGTTGGGGAGGGGAGGGGCTGCGCCTTGGAGTTGTGTACAGCAGCCCTCCCCCCACCCCTCTATTTATAGGGGAAGGGGCAAGGGGGGCCGACCCCTCTAGATGGGATCTAGAGGGGGGGCGGCGGCCAGGGAGGGGAGGCTTGCCCCCCAAGCAAGGGGGGCGCCCCCCTTAGGGTTTCCCCCCCAACCCTAGGCGCATGGGCCCAAGGTGGGGGGCGCGCCCAGCCCTCCAGGGGCTGGCTCCCTCTCCTTTGCGTCCCATGTGGCCCTCCGGGAGGGGTGGCCCCTCCCAGTGGACCCCCGGAACCCCTCCGGTGGTCCCGGTACTTTATCGATAGACCCCCGAAACTTTCCGGCGTCCGTATGACAACTTCCCATACATAAAACTTCACCTCCGGACCATTCCGGAACTCCTCGTGACGTCCGGGATCTCATCCGGGACTCCGAACAACATTCGGAAGTCACATACTAGTCTTCCTAATAACCCTAGCGTCACCGAACCTTAAGTGTGAAGACCCTACGGGTTCGGGAGACATGCATACATGACCGAGACGACTCTCGGGCAATAACCAACAGCGGGATCTGTATACCCATGTTGGCTCCCACATGCTCCTCGATGATTTCATCGGTTGAACCACGATGTCGAGGATTCGATCAAACCCTGTATACAATTCCCTTTGTCAATCGGTACGTTACTTGCCCGAGACTCGATCGTCGGTATCCCAATACCTTGTTCAGTCTCGTTACCGGCAAGTCACTTTACTCGTACCGTAATGCATGATCCCGTGGCCAACACCTTGGTCACCTTGAGCTCATTATGATGATGCATTACCGAGTGGGCCCAGAGATACCTCTCCGTCATACGGAGTGACAAATCCCAGTCTCGATCCGTGTCAACCCAACAGACACTTTCGGAGATACCTGTAGTGCACCTTTATAGTCACCCAGTTACGTTGTGACGTTTGGTACACCCAAAGCACTCTTACGGTATCCGGGAGTTACACGATCTCATGGTCTAAGGAAGAGATACTTGACATTGGCAAAGCTCTAGCAAACGAACTACACGATCTTTGTGCTATGCTTAGGATTGGGTCTTGTCCATCACATCATTCTCCTAATGATGTGATCCCGTTATCAACGACATCCAATGTCCATAGCCAGGAAACCATGACTATCTGTTGATCACAACGAGCTAGTCAACTAGAGGCTCACTAGGGACATATGGTGGTCTATGTATTCACACGTGTATTACGATTTTCGGATAATACAGTTATAGCATGAATAAAAGACAATTATCATGAACAATGAAATATAATAATACTTTTATTATTGCCTCTAGGGCATATTTCCAACAATTAATGCATTTATTGAGAAAGTCTCCGTTGTCCAAGAAGAGACTAATATTTTGCAGGAAGCTATGGAAGAAGAAATTGATGAAATAGTGAGCTCATTGGATGAAAAAGATGATGAGGAGAGCGAAGAACAAAATGAGGAAGAGCGGATTAGCTACCCGTGCCCACCTTCTAATGAGAGTAACCCTCCAACTCATATATTATTTAATTCCCCTTCGTGCTTACCGAAGGATGATTGCTATGATCCCTTGAATTTGTTTGAAATATCCCTTTTTGATGATACTTGCTATGCTTGTGGCCAAGATGCCAATATGAATTATGCTTATGGAGATGAACTTGCTATAGTTCCTTATGTTAAACATGAAATTGTTGCTATTGCACCCATGCATGATAGTCCTATTATCTTTTTGAATTCTCCAAACTACACTATATCGGAGAAGTTTGTGCTTACTAAGGATTATATTGATGAGTTACCACTACTAGAGAAAAGCTTACTAGTGGCGCTGATTTTTTACATACCAGTAGCGCGGGCACCCGCACTACTGCTAGGGCGCTACAGCTATTATTTACCAGTAGCGCGTTTCTGAACAGGCGTTGCAGCTAAAATACTTATTAGTAGCGCTGCTTCCTCCACCAGCGCTACTACTATCATCACGTAGTAGTAGCGCCCTATTTTCTCCCCACGCTACTACTAGGCAAATAGAAATAAAACATAAAAAAGTAGTCAGGTGCAATATTTATGAAAATCAAGACAAGTCCAGTGCAAATAAATTAAGTTCACAGAACCATCTCACAAACATTAACGACAATACCACATTTAATATAACCACACAATCTCACAAAATCATATAGTAATCAACAATGCATGGATAGATCATAGTTGATAAGTCTACTAGGTAGTCATACTAGCATATATATGGTTCAACAGCCACACGCATGCATATGAAGTTCTAGATGATGTCGATGACGACCATCATCCTCAAGCCTGGGCGGTGGGTGTTCCTGATAGTAATGAGGATTGCTTGTCCAACATGAAGATTCTTGCCGACAAGGAAGCTCTTCCACCCAACCGAGTTGAAGTGTGTGCGACTGCCCGTTTCCACGCCGTACGCACAAGTGGTGACGGAGCCCCTTGCGGTAAGGCGTATTCCAACAGAGCCTTCTTCATCAGGCTTGATACCACAACTCTCAGATAGGCTCTTTGCAATTTCTGAATAAGAAAAACATATCAATTAATAAGTAGCCTAACACATTCTACACGAATCATATATATCATCGGACTCTACACTAAGCATATATATCATCGGACTCTACACTAAGTATATATATCATCGGACTCTACACTAAGCATATAAGATTCACTAAGCATATAAGATTCACTAAGCATATATATGATCGGACTCTACACTAAGTATAACAATAAAGCATATAAGATTCACTAAGCATATAAGATTCACTAAGCATATATATGATCGGACTCTACACTAAGTATAACAATAAAGCATATAAGATTCACTAAGCATATATATCATCAGACTCTACACTAAGTATAACAATAAAGCATATCATCAAATTACTCTAAAAACTACAGTAAATGCAACATACCATCATATCCCGATCAACCATGGTACTTGTCAGACGGGTCACGAATGGCACCCCAACGAAGTCATCACGTGGCGGAATGATGTCCCATAGGTTGCACGCCTCCTCCTCGCTCAACTTCATTCTTTGAGCTACGATGGCATCACTGAGTGGATCGTCATCATCCTCATAATCTTCTGCTTTGTTGATATAAATCACGGCCAGCTTGGGTCTTTCAACTCTGAAGGAGAAGCTGGTCAACTCACCACCGGTGATACGCATGTTGTCGATGAAACGGACCCATCCATCTCCTCCCACCCGCGTCATCTTTCGGCCTTTCTCGATCTCCATAGTGTAGGGCCCCCAGGAGCCTCAAAGGCCACAGAGTCTCCAGTCAGATTGTTGAATTCTGACCTCACATTGCATGGGACGATCTGTGTACAAAAAGCAAAATGATATATACACGATGCATTAATGCCAATAACACTAAAAACAAAATAGTAGTTACTAGTTTCATATAATTTATTACCGCTGCATGAATAAAACTAGACTCGAAGTAGATGCCGAACAGCGTGCCAGTTGCAAGGCTGCTGGCGCACCTTGACTTGCACCGTCGACATGGTGGTGGTGGTGGTGGTGCCGCCATTTCCCTAAAGCAATATGATTAAAGGATTAACGATCCAAAAAGTAAGCATAAAGTTTTCATAGCTAGAGTTCACATGGCAAGCAAAATAACAACTAAAAAGTAAACATAAAGTTCAGTCCAACAATCATAAAGCTAGCAATCTAGTAAACTAATGTCCCCAACTCTTCAGATGAAGCGTCGCTATCAGCATGAAATTTGCACTAAACACAAGGTTAAACAATACTAGTAGCTCAATAATCTAGAGATGTAACAAACAAATATATGGCAAAACATAACAATACTTTGATCTCATCTCATCTTCGTTAATCACAACAAAGCACACTAAATAAACTACCTCCTTCTTATCAGTAATCCTAAATCTTGATGATTTCTCACAACAAAGCACACTAAAATAAACATGAGCTTGTAGCTTTGTATCTCACATGAACAACACCGAACTGAGCACTTGATACAACCCGAACCGAGCACTTACACTCCTATAGAAGCAATATCCATAACATGACATCAGAAAAGTTGACCTATAGAAGCAATACTAGTGTATGTGATGAACTACTACTCGGTCTCGGCCTCATGGCTTCACACAAAATCGACCGACACAAATGCAATATATAAATTACTGCCATGCTAGGAGTAGTTTATGGTAAGGATGAAAAAGAAAACATTAATAAGCAATGGCAGGTCAAGTCAAGCAAAATATTGGTACTCCTTCCTGCACTAGACGTGTCCAAATCCTATACTACTTTGGCAGGTCAAGTCACGCAAAAAAATGCTCTCTGTTTCTCACTCTCACTCCACTACTCCCTGCTCTGCTCTGCTCTGCTCTCCACTCCACTCCCCGATAACTGCAAGCCCTGCTGCTCCTCGTCTCCGCCTTGCCGGCCGGCAGCGCAGCGCAGCCCCCGCCGCCTCCTCCCCTGCCCGAACCGCCGTTACTGTGGTGCCCCTACGACGAACCCTAACCGAGAGATCGAGGGGAGCTACTGTGGCACGCGCAGGGAGGAGGAGATCGAGAGGGGGACTTACGGGGCTGGAGCGTAGGAGGAGGCCGGGGACCGCGCGTGGTGGCGGCGCACGGCACCGTCGACGGGGGTGAGGCGGCCGGGGATGAACCCTAACCGCGGCGGCGGCGTCGTCAGGCGGAGGGGATTGTGTGAGACGAGGGGGGTGCGGGGGCCGGTTTTCTTTAGCTATAGTAGTAGCGCTGGCTGGAGCACCACGCTACTGCTAAGCCCACCAGCTGTAGCGCCCTTTCAGAACAAACGCTACAGCTAAGTGGGCTACAGATGTTGCCCTGCGGCCGATGTAACAGTAGCGCGGCCCAAACAAACAAACGCTGCTGCTATATGTTAGTAGTAGCGTGTTTTCTACACAGCGCTACTGGTAATTACTAGTAGCGTGGGGTAAAAGAACTCGCTACTGGTAAACTTCTATCTATAAGCATTTTCCTAGTAGTGTGCCTTTTACCATTGGACATGATAATTTTGATGAATGTGATATGCATGTGCTTGCTGCCCCTACTTGCAATTATTATGAGAGAGGAACTATATCTCCACCTCTCTATGTTTCCAACACGATAGAATTGCAAGAAACTATTTATACTATGCATTGGCCATTACTATATGTGCATGAATTGTTCTTTTATGACATGCCGATGCATAGGAAGAGAGTTAGACTTCGTTGTTGCTTGATATATGTTACTTTGTGCTCACTACTAAATTACAAATCATTGTTAATTAAAATTGGCTTTGATATACCTTGGGATCCGGGTGGATTCATTACTTGAGCACTAAATGCCTAGCTTAATGGCTTTAAAGAAAGCGCTGCCAGGGAGACAACTCGGAAGTTTTAGAGAGTCATTTATTTCTGTTGAGTGCTTTCATATAGTTTAAAAAACAAAAAAATAAAGAGGGGAACCTAAAACTTTTCATCAAAAATAATTATCCCCTGTACAATTCGATTGTATTATAAAAATAATGTGCTAAGGTTTGCCTTTAGGATGTTTACAATGCTTGTTGGTTTGTATGGTGCAGGAGAGAAACTTTGGCTGTAGTGCGCGATTTTACATTTTTAACTGGAAAGTAAAATGGTTCTGATTCCTTTTGCACTGTCTTGCTGTGCAACTTGTTTATTTTTCCTAACTTTGGTAGAATTGTTGGGGTACCAGAAGTATGCTGAATGTTCAGATTGCTACAGACTGTTCTGTTTTTGACAGATTCTGTTTTTGATGCATAGTTTGCTTGTTTTGATTGATCTATCAATTTATATCAGTGGATTAAGCCATGGAAAAGCTATATTACAGTAGACACAATGCAAAAACAAGATATGAATTGGTTTGCAACAGTACTTAGAGTGGTGATTTGCTTTATTATACTAACGGATCTTGCCGAGTTTTCTGTTGAAGTTTTGTGTGGATGAAGTGTCTAATCGAGGAGGTCTCGATATGAGGAAAAGGAAGAGAGGAAGAGATCAAGATTGGGGATGCCCGAGGAACTCCAAGTAAATATTCAAGGAGACTCAAGCGTCTAAGCTTAGGGATGCCACGGAAGGCATCCCCTCTTTCTTCAACAAGTATTGGTATGTTTTCGTATTCGTTTCGTTCGTGCGATATTTGCAAGTCTTGGAGTGTCTTTTGCATTTAGTTTTCATTTTTCTTTTATGCACCATTCTGGTATGAGATAGTCCTTGGTTGATTTATAGAATGCTCATTGCACTTCACTTATATCTTTTGAGTGTGGCTTTATAGAATGCTTCATGTGCTTCACTTATATCATTTGAAGTTTGGATTGCATGTTTCCCTTTACATAGAAAACCGCCATTTATAGAATGCTCTTTTGCTTCACTTATAATTGTTAGACCGTGGGCATATCTTTTGTAGAAAGAATTAAACTCTCTTGCTTCACTTATATCTTTTTAGAGAGATGACAGGAATTGGTCATTCACATGGTTAGTCATAAAATCCTACATAAACTTGTAGATCGCTGAATATGATATGTTTGATTCCTTGCAATAGTTTTGCGATATAAAGGTGGTGATATTAGAGTCATTATAGTGGGTGGTTGTGGATTGTAGAGACACTTGTGTTGAGGTTTGCAAGTCCCGTAGCATGCACGTATGGTAACCGTTGTGTGACAAATTTCAAGCATGGGGTGTTTCTTTGATTGTCTTCCTTATGAGTGGCGGTCGGGGACGAGCGATGGTCTTTTCCTACCAATCTATCACCCTGGGGGCATGCGTAGTAGTACTTTGCTTCGAGGGCTAATAAACTTTTGCAATAAGTATATGAGTTCTTTATGACTAATGTGAGTCCATGGGTTATACACACTTTTACCTTTCCATCATTGCTAGTCTCTTCGGTACCGTGCATTGCCCTTTCTCACCTTGAGAGTTGGTGCAAACTTCGCCGGTGCATCCAAACCCCGTGATACGATACGCTCTATCACACATAAGCCTCATTATATCTTCCTCAAAACAGCCACCATACCTACCTATCATGGCATTTCCATAGCCATTCCGAGATATATTGCCATGCAACTTTCATCATCATCATATACATGACTTGAGCATTCATTGTCATATTGCTTTGCATGATCGTAAGATAGCTAGCATGATGTTTTCATGGCTTGTCCGTTTTTTGATGTCATTGCTATGCTAGATCATTTCACATCCCGGTACACCGCCGGAAGCATTCATATAGAGTCGTACCTTTGTTCCAGTATCGAGTTGTAAGTAAATAAAAGTGTGATGATCATCATTATAGAACATTGCCCCATAAAAAAATAAAAAGAAAAAAAAGAAAAAAAGGAAAGGCCAAAGAAGCCTAAATAAAAAAGGGGGCCAAAGAAGCCCACCCAAAAAAAGAAAAAAAATAAAAAAAATAAAAAGAAAAGGGGCAATGTTACTATCCTTTTTCCACACTTGTGCTTCAGAGTAGCACCATGTTCTTCATATAGAGAGTCTCCTATGTTATCACTTTCATATACTAGTGGGAATTTTCATTATAGAACTTGGCTTGTATATTCCAACGATGGGCTTCCTCAAAGGCCCTAGGTCTTCATGAGCAAGCAAGTTGGATGCACACCCACTTAGTTTCTTTTGTTGAGCTTTCATACACTTATAGCTCTCAGTGCATCCGTTGCATGGCAATCCCTACTCCTCGCATTGACATCAATTGATGGGCATCTCCATAGCCCATTGATTAGCCGCGTCAATGTGAGACTTTCTCCTTTTTTGTCTTCTCCACATAACCTCCATCATTATATTCTATTCCACCTATAGTGTTATATCCATGGCTTGCGCTCATGTATTGCGTGAGGGTTGAAAAAGCTGAAGCACGTTAAATAGTATGAACCAATTGCTCGGCTTGTGTCGTGGTGGCTGGGAGCACGAGCACCTATGGGGCAGGAGGTCCCCTTTTTGTCCGGCAAGGGAGCGGAGGGCGCACGCAGAGCAGATCGAGGCGAGAGAGCGCGCGGGGGATTTTACCCAGCTTCGGAGCTCTCCGGAGAGATAAAACTCCTACTGCTGCTTTGTGTTTTTGTATTCTATTCTTGCTCGAGAGAGCGCGGGCGTGGCGTCGAATCAGCCGAACCCCCAAGTTGTGGAAGCAAAAATCCGAACCTCCGAACCCCCTCTACGTGCGCATGGGCCTCCTTTTTATAGGCTAAAGGGGTCACCGACAGGTGGCAGCGTAGAAAGAGGGGTAGAAAGGAAAAAACGCGGGTTGGTACAACTACTACCAACAGTGTCCCCTACCTAACTCTGACGGCAGGGGACAAGGGCATTTAATGCCCGTCCGGTCGCCCCAACAGTGCAAGGAAACGACCGCTAGAGGCGCCACCGATCGCCATGATGGCCTCCTTGTCAGCTTCGCTTGCCACCTCGCATCGCCATGCTGCACAGCTACCCGCCACGTGCACCAGGAGCGATCTTGTGGCGACACGTCGTCGGGTGTGCTGGAGCGTGGGTGCAGAGTGGCAGCCCTGCCGCGGCAAGCGCCTTGCCGCGGCCCTTATCTTGTCGCACCAGCAAGCTTGCCGCTCGCCGGGCCTTGCCGGGACGCGCGGGGTGTCGCGGCAAGTTTTCTTGGAATGCCTTGAGTGGCCTTCCTGGCAAGCTCCTCTTGCCGGGGTCTTGTCGTCTTCCCGGCAAGCTCCTCTTGCCTGGGCCTTGGTTAGCCTTCCCGGCAAGCTCCTCTTGCCGGGGCCTTGGTCGGCCTTCCCGGCAAGCTCCTCTTGCCGGGGCCTTAGCTTGAGTACTCTGTTCTTGAATGGCATCGAAGTATCTGTTGAGGATCTTGGCGGACGCCCGGCAAGCCCTGCCGCGGGTCGCTGCGACTGTCCGTGCCCAAGTTCGGGGTACTAAAGGTACCCCTACTTTAGTACACCGACAGGAGCCCCCGGGCCTAGGCCATACACGGTGCCGAGCGCTGTTGGGCCAGGCCCAAAACAGGGCACGGGCACACGCGGCCTGGGTCCGCACTGAATCTGACTCCGCATCCACCGCGCTCCCTTGTAATGGCACGCGTCAATCGCGGCGTCGTGGGAGACATGGGTGGCGTGCGCGATTTTTGAGGCGTCCACCCACCCCCTCCCACCCGTGACCGCGGGGAGGGGCGAGGTCACCTCATCTGTCGCCTTGGCTCTGCATCCCCGCCACACGGCTCCCATGCACTCGGGGTCGCGGACGGTGGAGGTGGGAAACCGAGCCATCACGGGCGGAGGCAGCGGGTCGGTCCCGATTCCCTGCTCTCCCCGTGCTCTAATTCGCCGAGCGGGGCGGCCGAGTCCCCCACCTCGCTCCTTTAAGAAGGGCGAGAGGGGACCGCAGAAACCCGCACTTTCTCATCTCCTCCTTTCTTCAGCTTCCGTTCCCCTTTCTCCCATCCGCCATGGAGAAAGGGAACCGTGGTCCTTCATCGGTGGCGGCAAGGGTCACCGCCAGGCAGCGCATCCCTCCCTATTCCACGCCCGCGGTGGCGGAGCCAGCCACAAGGGGAAGGGGGAGGGGGCGCGGTCGTGGACGAGACCGAGGACGAGGTCGAGGCGCTCGGGGAAGAGGCGGTCGGGGCGACGCAGCGTCTCCGCCTCCGTCGGCGGTTCCTCCCCTCGCGGCGGTCCATACGAGGGACGACCCTTGCGAGTTCTTCGTCAGGCTGCGCCGGGCGCCTCGTCGTCGTCTCCGGCTCCCAGCTCCGTTTGCGAGCGCGATGGAGCCGGAACCGCCCGAGACATTGAGATTGCACTGAGGGGCTGTGGGATCAGCGGCACGCGAGTCCACTTTGTATCTCCAGCCCCTAATGTGATGTATCTTGATCGTGGATGGAAGACGTTCGCCCGCATCCACAGCTTGACAGCGGGGTTTACCCTCCATTTTAAGTTAATGGAGGGGACCTCCTCTCCGTCAAGGTCTTCGGGGACTCCGGCATCCGGGCGAGGTGCTGCGTGGACAGCTCCTCCGATAGCGAAGACTCCCCCTCGAGCGAGAGTGACGAGGAGGAGAGCGACAGCGACGACGAGGGTAGCGGGAGGCGGGGTGGCGAGTCCGACTAGGTGTCGGGCGCCGCTCCGCGCGTCACCGGCGACCCCATCATCCGCGTCGCCGGCACCTTGAACTCCCCGGGGTCGTCTCCTTGGGCGGCTGGCGTAGGGAGGCTGCAGAAGAGGAAGAGGGCTGGCGGCAAGGCCGTCAAGTCGGAGTACGAGGGCGTGGTGCCCTCGACAGCGTGCTGACGCCCTGCCGCCCCGTCTTCGAGCTCTGCTTCCGGCGCCGCCATCACCATCCAGCCTTCGGACGGCCCCTTGGGTGTTCTCTTGGTGTCTTCTGGCACCCGTAGTTCGCCTAGGCGCCCCTTTTTCCCTTCTCGCCTCCTTGACCTACCTCCTGAAAAGAGGGACAGGAAAAGGATTACGGGCATCTTATCTTTTTAGTTTGTAAGCCTCCGGGCCTTAGCTGCATTTAAAACTTGTAATCCTCTCTTTCATGTTTTTCATCCTCTATGGACTGTACCCGAGTGGGATGTTTTTTAATGGAAAGGGGAAGCTTGCTATGCCATATCCTTTACTTGATTCTATGCCTTGTATGTTTTTACCCTACGCTTTGAGGGAGCTTGCCGGCATGGGCACGCTTGCCGCGAGTGCTGAGTGCGGAACATCAGCAGCTTGCTGGCGGTGCCGGAGCACGCTTGCCGCAGGCGCTGAGTGCGGGACATCAGCAGCCTGCTGGCGGTGCCGGTTCCGGCAAGAAACCTTGCCGCAACAGCGCACTTAAGTTGTTGAGCGGGCTCGAAAACAACGTAAGGGCGTTTAGCGGCTCTCTTAAGTTGCTGAGCGGACTCGAAGCAAAGTAAGGGCGCTTAGCAGCTCACTTAAGTTGTTGAGCCGACTCGAAACGAAGTAAGGGCGCAACTAGCTACGAGGAGGTTCCTGTACAAGGTATGATCGTTCAAGGACGCGGCTTCGCGTTCCCCAGTCCATAAGAGGATGCATGATGAGGGACGAAAAACTTATCTGATATCGTAGCCCCCGGCAACTTTGGCTTGCCGCGGATGAAACTTGGTATTCGCGGCCCCCGGCAACACTGGCTTGCCGGGGTCTAGTTGCCGGCGCGCCCTTCTTCTTCTTCCTGGTCGCTGTCATTTTAGTTATGAGAACATCTTAGCCAGTGCCGCGACAAGTTACTTTTGCAATATAACTCTATTCTAGGCACTATCTGCTATGTTACTTCCTTTACTTGATTCCGCCCCTTGTGTGTTTTCACCCTACGCTTTGAGGGAAACTTGCCGGCGCAAGCACACTTGCTGAGTGCGAAACATCAGCAGTCCGCTGGCGGTGTTGCATCCGGCAAGAAACCTTGTCGGGGCTAGTTGCAGCGCGCTTGTATTGTTGAGCGGACTCGAAACAAATCAAGGGCGCAACTTAGCCACGAGTCGGTTCCTCCGCGCACAGGTTTTACACACAAGGCACGGTCGTTCAAGGAATATAACTTTGTCCTGGGCGACGCTTGCTATGTTATATCCTTTACTCTGTTACATCCCTTGTATGTTTTCACCCTACGCTTTTGAGGGAAACTTGCCAGCGCAAGCACACTTGCTGAGTGCGGAACATCAGCAGCCCGCTGGCGGTGTTGCATCCGGCAAGAAACCTTGTCGGGGCTAGTTGCAGCGCGCTTGTATTGTTGAGCGGACTCGAAACAAATCAAGGGCGCAACTTAGCCACGAGCCGGTTCCTCCGCGCACTGGTTTTCCATACAAGGCACGGACATTCAAGGAATATAACTTAAAAATTCAAAACTTGATCATGCTCAAACTTTGGCAACTTATCTTTTCTGTCGTCTGTGCTCCGGCGAGGCCATGCTCCTTTGAACGACACCCGGCCCACACCTCTATCCTCTCCTCCTCGAAGCTTCTAGCGTTAGCTTTGCGGCTATGGTAGCGGCGCAAAGCTTGCCGGTAGCGAGCAGCTCGTACCGCAGCCTGAAGACGATCTTCCTCGAGGAGCAGCGCGTCATCTTTTCCGCGGCTGCTCTCGCTCTAGCTCACCGTAAGGGAGTACTCAAGGCGATCCGTATATGAGGGGAAAGGGGTCGAGGATGTCGGGCCCCCAGCCCGAAAATGGCCAGGACAAAGGGATCGTTTGGGGAGCTTGAGCTGGCTGATGAATCTGTTTGGAGTGGAACTGGCACGCTTCACACTTGGTTACTTGTGCAGTTGCATCCTGGAGGGCTGTCGGCCAGAAGAAACCTTGCCAGAAGGCTTTGCCGGCAAGTGCTCTTGCGCCAATGTGGTGACCACATATGCCTCCATGTATCTCCGCCAACAGCTCCTGTCCATCTTCCCGGGAAATGCACTTCAATTTCACTCCTTTGAATCTTTTTCTGTACAATATGTCATCGACAAACTGGTACATACTTGATTGCCGGGCTACTTTCTCCGCTTCTTCTTGTTCCTCGGGAAGTTCTCCTGTCTGGAGGAAATGGACGATCTGCTGTGCCCATGCCGGAGCCTGAGGCTCGACGACAAGGACTAAAGGCGCAAATGCTTTTGCGGGAACATTCGCTTCTACGGCAAGAATCTGGGATCCTGCCGGAGCGTGATGCCCCCCGGCAAGCGTGTCGGGACACAGCTTGTCGGGAGCGTTTGCTTCAACGAAACAAGCCCTGGGGCTTGTCGGAGCAGTCTGCTCCTCAGCACTCTCTGCGTTGATCCTGGGGACCTTCTTGACGGCGGCTCCGGGGAGCTCTGCCGGAAAGTAATCACCGGTAATCAACTTTCTTTTCTTGTTCTGTCCAGTTGATGGTGTCACAGATGGCTGAGTCAGCTTGAGCACAAAAATCCCTGGTTCCACAGGCAACTTGAGTGCGGCGCACTTTGACAGTCCATCTGCAATGTCATTCTGAGCTCTCGGAACATGCTCCATTTGCAGGCCGTCAAAATGCTCTTCTAGCTTCCTTACTTCATCGATGTAGGCTTCCATCAACGGACTCTGATAATCTTTGTTAACTTGGCAGACGACAAGCTGTGAGTCACCCCTGACAATGAGCTTCTTGATCCCAAGTTCTGCCGCGATCCTGAGTCCGGCAAGCAAGCCTTCATACTCTGCAGTATTATTTGTTGCTTGCTCCTTGGGAAAGTGCATCTGGACCACGTACTTGAGGTGCTCTCCGGTGGGTGCGACAAGTAGTACACCCGCGCCGGCGCCTTGCAGCGAGAAGGCACCATCAAAGTACATGATCCATTCCTTGCTAGCTTCCTTGACGGGGATGCTCCTCTCCGGAGTTTCTTCATCAGGTGTTGGCGTCCACTCTGCTATGAATTCTGCCAATGCTCGGCTCTGGATAGTTGAGGTACTCTCGAACTTGAGGCCAAAGCTTGACAATTCCAGTGCCCACTCGACAATCCTGCCCGTTGCCTCTGGATTCTGCAATATCCTCTTCAACGGAAAGCGAGTGACCACTGTGATCTCATGTGCTTGAAAGTAATGGCGCAGCTTCCTCGAGGCCATGAGAAGGCCGAAAAGCAACTTCTGCACACCAGAGTACCTTGATCTAGCCCCCTGCAGAAGGGAACTGACAAAGTAAACTGGGCGCTGCACCATCTTCTTCTGTTTCTCTTCTTGTGGCTACGCAGATCCATCCTTGCCGGAACCGGAACTTGCCGGATCAGGGCTTGTCGGGCCAGAGCTTGTCGGAGAAGCCCCCTGCTTGTCACTGGACTCGCTTGCTGCGGTCACTGGCTCATCATCTGCCTCCCTCTCCGCTACTAACGCAGCACTAACCACTTGATTGGTTGCCGCCAGATATAGCAGCAACTTCTCTTGTGGCCTAGGTGCGACAAGTGTTGGAGTAGAGGATAGGTATCTCTTCAGGTCCTGCAGCGCAGCCTCCGCTTCCGGAGTCCATTTCATTGGACCCGCCTTTTTCAAAATTTTGAAAAATGGCAGGGCGCGCTCAGCAGATTTAGAGATGAACCTACTGAGAGCAGCAACACAGCCGGCAAGCCTTCGCACATCCTTAACACGCTTTGGTGCTTCGATTTGCTCAATGGCCTTGATCTTGTCGGGATTAGCTTCAATCCCCCTCTGGGATACAAAGAATCCGAGAAGCTTGCCGGAAGGAACTCCAAACACACACTTCTCGGGATTCAACTTGAGGTTGATCCTGCGCAGATTTGCAAAAGTCTTGTCCAAGTCTTGGATCAAAGTCTCTTTGTCCCTGCTCTTGATCACTATGTCATCCATGTAAGCTTCTACATTCCTGTGCAACTGTGGCTCAAAAGCATGACTGACTACTCTTGCAAATGTTGAACCAGCATTCTTTAGTCCGAAGGGCATTCGTACAAAGCAGTACGTGCCACATGGAGTAATGAATGCGGTTTTCTCTTCATCCTCCTCTGCCATGAAGATCTGATGATATCCTGAATATGCATCAAGGAATGAAAGCAGATCACATCCCGCCGTGGAGTCGACAATCTGGTCAATGCGTGGCAAGGGAAATGGATCCTTGGGACAAGCTTTATTAACATCAGTGAAGTCAATACAAAGCCTCCATTTCCCGTTTGCTTTGCGCACGACTACTAGATTGGCTAACCACGTCGGATGGAGTACTCCTCGGACCAGGCCTACTGCTTCCAACTTCTTGATCTCCTCTGCAATGAACTCTTGGCGCTCTACTGCTTGCTTCCTAACTCTCTGCTTGACGGGCTGCGCGTGAGGGCAGACGGCAAGGCGGTGCTCAATTACTTTCCTGGGAACACCGGGGATGTCGGATGGTTGCCATGCAAACACATCGACATTCGCCCACAGGAAAGCAACGAGCACACTTTCCTATTTAGGATCAAGCGTGGCACTGATGGTGAAGGTGCCACCAGTGCCGTCCTCCTTGGCGGCCACTTTCTTGGTCTCCGGTGAAGCTGTCTTTGCCTTCTTGCACTTGCCGGTGGAGCTCGATGGTGCGTCCTCGACGGTAGCGTAGCACTCCGAAGAGGTGCGCTTGCCGGAGTGGGCATCAGAGCTACTCTTGCCGGACTTGGTCTTCTTCTTCCCCCCGGAAGCTTCAGCGGCAAGTGGTTTGCGTTCTGCTGCGGCTGCTGCTTCCCGGTAGATCTTGTCGGTACAGATGAGTGCATCCTTCTTGTCGCCTTGGACAGAAATGACACTTATCGGACCAGGCATCTTGAGCACATTGTAGGCGTAGTGAGAGGCTGCCATGAACTTGGCTAGCGCTGGACGGCCAAGTATCCCATTGTAGGGCAATGGGAAATCTGCAACGTCGAATGTGACTCTCTCTATCCTGAAATTCAGCTCGCTGCCAAATGTCACTGGCAGTGTGATCTTCCCCTTCAGCTTGCTCCTTCCCGGGTTTATTCTCTGAAAGGTACCAGTCTCTTTGAGCTCGCTGTCGGGGATCTGGAGCTTCTTGAGCACTGTGGAGGAGATCAGATTCAGGCCGGCCCCGCCGTCAACCAGCATCTTCGTAACCTTGAGGTTGCGGATTGTTGGTGAAACCAACATCGGCAAACACCCGACCGCAGTGATGCGATCAGGGTGATCTTCAATGTCGAAGATGATGGGCATGCTGGACCACTTCAGGGGCTTGCGCGACTCAACGGACGGTTCTGCTGCGTTCACTTCCCGGACCCACTGTTTGAGTTGGCGGTGCGAGGTGTGCAGAGAAGCACCGCCGTCGACGCACAACACCTCTGTTGCCTTCTGGAACTCCTGCTCGTCAATCTCATCTTCCTTCATCTCATCATCCTCATCTTCGTCTTCGTCTTTGTCGCGGCCGCGGGGAGGCCTGTCTCCTTGCCGCGGCTTGGCCTTGCCGCGGCGCCCTCCCCGGGCGGGATACTTCTTGCCGGATCCTCCGCCACTTTCCCGGGCCTTCTCCTTGTCGCGGCGCTCATATTCAGATTTCTGTAGCTCCGCCATCTGCTCAACTTTCTTGCAGGCTTGGAGGTCATGGCCCTTGGTGCGGTGGATCTTGCAGTACTGCTTGCCGGAGCCATCCTGCTTGTCGGCGGCCACCACAACCTTGCCGGAGTCACCAGCTCTAGCCTTCTCGGAACCGCTTCCGCTGCCGGAATGCTCAACAACTAGCACATCCTTAACCTTCCTCTTTCTGTTATTCCGCCTCCGTTTCCTCTTTGCCGGAGGGGCGTCCTCGTTGTCAGATCCTTCTGCTCCTGCATTCTCTCCGGGGAGCCTTCTCCCCTCTTCAGCCCGTGCACACTTGTCGGCCAGAGCATATAGCTCGCTGACATCTCTGATTTTGCACATCGCCATCTCCTCCCTCATCCCGCGGTTACGCACGTTCTGATGGAAAGCGCTGATAACCGCGGCAGGGTGGACGTCTGGGATGTTGCGCTGCACCTGACTGAATCTCTGTATATACTTGTGCAGAGGTTCTCCTTCCTTCTGGGCGAGCAGGTGAAGATCACTCTCCTGGCCATGGGGTTTGTGGCCGCCTGTGAAAGCGCTAACAAACTGATGGCACAGGTCCGCCCACGAAGAAATGGAGTTGTCCGGCAAGTGCATGAGCCAAGATCTGACGTTGGGCTTGAGTACCAGCGGGAAGTAGTTGGCGAGGATCTTCTCGTCGCGCCCCCCGGTAGCCTGCACCGCGATGGTGTAGACGCTGAGGAACTCTGACGGATGTATCCTGCCATCGTACTTCTCGGGCACGTCTGGCTTGAAGTTCTTGGTACTGGGCCACTGGACCTGCCGCAGCTCACGGGTGAACGCAGGGCAACCTGCCGCGTACGGCAAGCCGCCTGGTTCCCCTGGCGCATGCATGTCGACAGTGGGCCCAGCGTGCCGGTCAGATTGATGTCGCGCTTCTCTTCGATGCTCGATGCGAGTGCGAGCGTCTTCGTGTCGTCGTTCTTGGAGAACTTGGCATTGATCGCGGCGAGCTCGCGGGTCTGACGACGCGGTGGAGTCGGTGTCGAGGTTGGCTCGGCGAGTCGGCGATCTTGGCCTTCGGGGCGGGGAGTGCGCAGTGGTGGCACCCCCAGCGGTCTTGTCGGCATCGGCTTGCGCCTGGGCGTCTTGCCGGGGCTTCGATGTGCTCGGTCGCCGGGGCTTGTCGCCGTTGGCGAAGCCAATGAGGCTATAAATGGCGGCCCTCCAGTCGTCGATCTTGTCCGGTGCTGGAGGGTAATCTAGAAGCAGCTGGGCTCGGGCCAGCGCTTCTTCTGGAGTCTTGGGTGGCGGTGGCGAGCGACGCGAGGTGCGAGACATGCTCAAACTTCTAACAGTGTTAGAAGGAGTAACATCTCGCCCAGGCGACCGCACTGCGCTCGCACCAGCATGTTGACGTGCATGTTGGCCTTGAGCGTCCCGCGACCCACCAGCTCGGCCTTGTTCCAACGCGAGTACGGTGCTAGGAGCATCGTGGCGTTGTCGATCCTGCACCTCCTGGGAGGGGTGCGGTGGATATGCAGAAGCTGAACCTTGCGGGGCCTTGTCTTTGGACCGGGTGACGATGCGCGTCCCCCCGCCAGCGCCCGCTCCTCCGCCGGCGTCCGCCCCACCGCCCGTTTGCTCTGGTGGCGGTAGGGAAGTCGCAGACGGAGCGGCCACCTCCAAAGTCTTCTTCTTTGGTGGCATGTCGACGAAGATGTTGATGTAGCGCGCGCAGACGCCGGATCAGATACGCACGACCTCGACGCACCCCTACCTGGCGCGCCAGAGATGTCGTGGTGGCTGGGAGCACGAGCACCTATGGGGCAGGAGGGCCCCTTTTTGTCCGGCAAGGGAGCGGAGGGCGCACGCAGAGCAGATCGAGGCGAGAGAGCGCGCGGGGGATTTTACCCAGCTTCGGAGCTCTCCGGAGAGATAAACTCCTACTGCTGCTTTGTGTTTTTGTATTCTGTTCTTGCTCGAGAGAGCGCGGGCATGGCGTCGAATCAGCCGAACCCCCAAGTTGTGGAACCAAAAATCCGAACCTCCGAACCCCCTCTACGTGCGCATGGGCCTCCTTTTTATAGGCTAAAGGGGTCACCGACAGGTGGCAGCGTAGAAAGAGGGGTAGAAAGGAAAAAACGCGGGTTGGTACAACTACTACCAACAGTGTCCCCTACCTAACTCTGACGGCAGGGGACAAGGGCATTTAATGCCCGTCTGGTCGCCCCAACAGTGCAAGGAAACGACCGCTGGAGGCGCCACCGATCGCCACGATGGCCTCCTTGTCAGCTTCGCTTGCCACCTCGCACTGCCATGCTACACAGCTACCCGCCACGTGCACCAGGAGCGATCTTGTGGCGACACATCGTCGGGTGTGCTGGAGCGTGGGTGCAGAGTGGCAGCCCTGCCGCGGCAAGCGCCTTGCCGCGGCCCTTATCTTGTCGCACCAGCAAGCTTGCCGCTCGCCGGGCCTTGCCGGGACGCGCGGGGCGTCGCGACAAGTTTTCTTGGAATGCCTTGAGTGGCCTTCCCGGCAAGCTCCTCTTGCCGGGGCCTTGGTTAGCCTTCCCGGCAAGCTCCTCTTGCCGGGGCCTTGGTCGGCCTTCCCGGCAAGCTCCTCTTGCCGGGGCCTTAGCTTGAGTACTCTGTTCTTGAATGGCATCGAAGTATCCGTTGAGGATCTTGGCGGACGCCCGGCAAGCCCTGCCGCGGGTCGCTGCGACTGTCCGTGCCCAAGTTCGGGGTACTAAAGGTACCCCTACTTTAGTACACCGACAGCTTGTCATCGGGGTTGTGCATGATGGGAGCATTTTTGTGTGACGAAAATGAAGCATGGCCAAACTATATGATTTTGTAGGGATAAGCTTGCTTTGGCCTTGTTGTTTTGAAAAGACATGATTGCTTTATTGGTACACTCGAAGTATTATTGTTTTTATGTCAAATGATGGACTATTGCTTTGAATCACTCGTGTCTTAATATTCATGCGATGATTAGACATATGATCAAGATTATGCTAGGTAGCATTCCACATAAAAAATTATTCTTTTTTATCATTTACCTACTCGAGGACGAGCAGGAATTAAGCTTGGGGATGCTGATACGTCTCCGTCGTATCTATAATTTTTGATTGTTCCATGCCAATATTATTCAACTTTCATATACTTTTGACATCTTTTTATATTATTTTTGGGACTAACATATTGATCCAGTGCCCAGTGCCAGTTCCTGTTTGTTGCATGTTTTATGTTTCATAGAAACCCCATATCAAACAGAGTCCAAACGGGATAAAAACGGACGGAGAATTATTTTGGAATATTTGTGATTTTTGGGAAGTGAACTCAACGCGAGACGGTGCCCGAGGGGGCCAGGAGATAGGGGGGTGTGCCCCAGGGAGGCAGGCGCGCCCTGGACTCTCCTGGGCCCCCGTAAGGCGGTTGATGCTCTTCTTTTGCCTCAAGAAAGCTAATTTTATGAGAAAGATCTGGGCGAAAGATTCACCCCAATTGGAGTTACGGATCTCCGGATATTAAAGAAACGGTGAAGGAGTAGAATCTGAGAACGCAGAAACAGAAAGATAGATCCAATCTCGGAGGGGCTCTCGCCCCTCCCACGCCATGGGAGCCAAGGACCAGAGGGGAAACCCTTCTCCCATCTAGGGAGAAGGTCAAGGAAGAAGAAGAAGAAGGGGGTCTCTCTCCACCTTGCTTCCGGTGGCGCCGGAGCGCTGCCGGGGGCCATCATCATCACCGCGATCTTCACCAACACCGCCGTCATCTTCACCAACATCTCCATCACCTTCCCCCTTCTATATTCAGCGGTCCACTCTCCCGCAACCCGCTGTACCCTCTACTTGAACATGGTGCTTTATGCTTCATATTATTTTCCAATGATGTGTTGCCATCCTATGATGTGTGAGTAGATTTTCGTTGTCCTATCGGTGATTGATGAATTGCTATGATTGGTTTGAGTTGCATGTTTTATTATTGGTGCTATCCTATTGTGCCCTCCGTGTCGCGCAAGCGTGAGGGATTCCCGCTGTAGGATGTTGCAATGCGTTCATGATTCGCTTATAGTAGGTTGCGTGAGTGACTGAAACACAAACCCGAGTAAGGCGATTGTTGCGTATGGGATAAAGGGGACTTGATACTTTAATGCTATGGTTGGGTTTTACCTTAATGAATCTTTAGTATTTGCGGATGCTTGCTTGATCCAAGTAGAGAAAGTATGTTAGCTTATGCCTCTCCCTCAAATAGAATTGCAGTAGTGATTACCGGTCTAGTAACATAGTCAGTTGCTTAGGGACAATTCCACAACTCTTACCACCACTTTTCCACACTCGCTATATTTACTTTATTGCATCTTTATATAAACAACCCCTACTTTTTATTTATGTGCTCTTTATTATCTTGCAAACCTATCCTATCACACCTACAAAGTACTTCTAGTTTCATACTTGTTCTAGGTAAACCGAACGTCAAGCATGCGTAGAGTCGTATCAGTGGTCGATAGGACTTGAGAGAGTATTTGTTCTACCTTTAGCTCCTCGTTGGGTTCGACACTCTTACTTATCAAAAGAGGCTACAACTACCCCGTATACTTGCGGGTTATCATTTCTATGCACGAGTAGAACACAAGTTTGTTGTGGGCGTCGATTTTGTCAATTTACTTGCCACTACTAGTCTTATCTTGTTTCGGCAGCATCGTGGGATGAAGCGGCCTGGATCGACGTTACACATACGCTTACGTGAGACAGGTTCCACCGACTGACATGCACTAGTTGCATAAGGTGGCTAGCGGGTGTCTGTCTCTCCCACTTTAGTCGGATCGGATTAGATGAAAAGGGTCCTTATGAAGGGTGAATAGAAATTGGCATATCACGTTGTGGTTTTGGCATAGGTAAGAAACGTTCTTGCTAGAAACCTATAGCAGCCATGTAAAAACTTGCAATAACAATTGGAGGACGTCTAACTTGTTTTTGCAGCATATGCCGTGTGATGTGATATGACCAAAAGGATGTGATGAATGATATATATGTGATGTATGAATCACGACTTGCATGTCGATGAGTATGACAACCGGCAGGAGCCATAGGAGTTGTCTTAATTTATTGTATGACCTGCCTGTCAGTGAATAATGCCATGTAATTAGTTTACTTTATTGCTAAACCGTTAGCCATAGTAGTAGAAGTAATAGTTGGCAAGACAACTTCATGAAGACACGATGATGGAGATCATGATGATGGAGATCATGGTGTCGTGCCGGTGACGATGATGATCATGGCGCCCCGAAGATGGAGATCAAAAGGAGCAAAATGATATTGGCCATATCATGTCACTATTTGATTGCATGTGATGTTTATCATGTTTTACATCTTATTTGCTTAGAACGACGGTAGCATAAATAAGATGATCCCTCATAAAATTTCAAGAAAGTGTTCCCCCTAACTGTGCACCATTGCGAGGGTTCGTTGTTTTGAAGCACCACGTGATGATCGGGTGTGATAGATTCTAACGTTCGAATACAACGGGTGTAAGCCAGATTTACACAAGCAAAACACTTAGGTTGACTTGACGAGCCTAGCATGTACAGACATGGCCTCGGAATGCAAGAGACCAAAAGGTCGAACATGAGTCGTATAGAAGATATGATCAACATGAAGATGTTCACCGATGATGACTAGTCCGTCTCACGTGATGATCGGACACGACCTAGTTGACTCGGATCATGTATCACTTAGATGACTAGAGGGATGTCTATCTGAGTAGGAGTTCATTAAATAATTTGATTAGATGAACTTAATTATCATGAACTTAGTCTAAAATCTTTACAATATGTCTTGTAGATCAAATGGCCCACGCTAATGTTGTCCTCAACTTCAACGTGTTCATAGAGAAAACCAAGCTGAAAGACGATGGTAGCAACTATACGGACTGGGTCCGAAACTTGAGGATCATCCTCATAGTTGCCAAGAAAGCATATGTCCTTGAAGCACCGCTAGGTGAAGCACCTATCCTAGCAAACCAAGGCGTTATGAACGCCTGGCAGTCGCGTGTTGATGATTACTCCCTGGTTCAGTGCGGCATGCTTTACAGCTTAGAACCGGGGCTCCAAAAGCGTTTCGAGCAGCACGGAGCATATGAATTGTTCCAAGAGCTGAAAATGGTTTTCCAAGCTCATGCCCGGGTCGAGAGATATGAAGTCTCCGACAAGTTCTACAGTTGTAAGATGGAGGAGAATAGTTCCGTCAGCGAGCACATACTCAAAATGTCTTGGTTGCACAACCACTTGTCTCAGCTGGGAGTTAATCTCTCGGATGACGCGGTCGTTGACAGAGCTTTGTGATGAACTTCAATATGCAGGGGGTGGAGAAAACCATTCCTGAGGTATATTCGATGCTGAAATCAGCAGAGGTGGAAATCAAAAAGGAACATCAAGTTCAAGAAAGGCAAGTGTAGAAAGGGTTTCAAGAAAGACAGCAAGGGAGTTGCCGCGCCCGGCAAGCAAGCTGCCGGGAAGAAGCCAAAGAATGGATCCAAGCCTGAGACCGAGTGTTTTTATTGCAAGGGAAGTGGTCACTAGAAGCGGAACTGCCCCAAGTAGTTAGCGGACAAGAAGGCCGGCAACACCAAAGGTATATGTGATATACATGTTATTGATGTGTACCTTACCAGTACTCGTAGTAGCTGCTGGGTATTTGATACCGGTGTAGTTGCTCATATTTGTAACTCAAAACAGGAGTTGCGGAATAAGCGGAGACTAGCGAAGGACGAGGTGATGATGCGCGTCGGGAATGGTTCCAAGGTCGATGTGATCGCCGTCGGCACGCTGCCTCTACATTTACATACGGAATTAGTTTTAAACCTCAATAATTGTTATTTAGTGCTAGCTTTGAGCATGAACATTGTATCTGGATCTCCTTTAATACGAGATGGCTACTCATTTAAATCCAAGAATAATGGTTGTTCCATTTATATGAGAGATATGTTTTATGGTCATGCCCCGTTGGTCAATGGTTTATTCTTAATGAATCTCGAACGTGATGTTACACATATTCATAGTGTGAATACCAAAAGATGTAAGGTTGACAATGATAGTCCCACATACTTGTGGCACTGCCGCCTTTGTCACATTGGTGTCAAATGCATGAAGAAGCTCCATGCAGATGGACTTTTGGAGTCTCTTGATTATGAATCATTTGACACGTGCAAACCATGCCTCATGGGCAAAATGACCAAGACTCCGTTCTCCAAAACAATGGAGCGAGCAACCAACTTATTGGAAATCATACATACTGATGTGTGCGGTTCAATGAGCGTTGAGGCTCGCGGTGGCTATCGTTATGTTCTCACACTCACTGATGACTTAAGTAGATATGGGTATGTCTTCTTAATGAAACACAAGTCTGAGACCTTTGAAGCGTTCAAGGAATTTCAGAGTGAGGTTGAAAATCAACGTGACAGAAAAATTAAGTTCTTACGATCAGATCGTGGAGGGGAATATTTGAGTCACGAATTTGGCACACACTTAAGGAAATGTGGAATCGTTTCACAACTCACGCCGCTTGGAACACCTCAGCGTAATGGTGTGTCTGAACGTCGTAATCGTACTCTATTGGATATGGTGCGATCTATGATGTCTCTTACCGATCTACCGCTCTCATTTTGGGGTTATGCTTTAGAGACTGCCACATTCACTTTAAATAGGGCTCCGTCGAAATTCGTTGAGACGACACCGTATGAATTATGGGTTGGGAAGAAACCTAAGCCGTCGTTTCTAAAAGTTTGGGGATGCGATGCTTATGTCAAGAAACTTCAACCTGAAAAGCTCGAACCCAAGTCGGAAAAATGCGTCTTCATAGGATACCCTAAGGAAACCATTGGGTATACCTTCTACCTCAGATCCGAAGGCAAGATCTTTGTTGCCAAGAACGGGTCCTTTTTGGAGAAAGAGTTTCTCTCGAAAGAAGTAAGTGGGAGGAAAGTAGAACTTGATGAAGTACTGCCTCTTGAAGCGGAAAGTAGCGCAGCTCAGGAAGATGTTCCTGTGGTGCTTGCACCGACTAGAGAGGAAGTTAATGATGATGATCGAGGCACTTCGGATCAAGTTGCTACTGAACTTCATAGGTCCATGAGGACACGTTCCACACCAGAATGGTATGGCAACCCTGTCCTGGAAATCATGTTGTTAGACAACGGTGAACCTCCAAACTATGAAGAAGCGATGGCGGGCCCAGATTCCAACAAATGGCTTGAAGCCATGCAATCCGAGATAGGATTCATGTATGAAAACAAAGTATGGACTTTGGCAGACTTACCCAATGATCGGCGAGCAATAGAAAATAAATGGATCTTTAAGAAGAAGATGGACGCGGATGGTAATGTTACCATCTATAAAGCTCGACTTGTCACTAAGGGTTATCGACAAGTACAAGGGGTTGACTACGATGAGACCTTCTCACCCGTAGCAAAGCTGAAGTCTGTCCAAATCATGTTAGCAATTGCCGCATTCTATGATTATGAGATATGGCAAATGGACGTCAAAACGACATTCCTTAACGGCTTCCTTAAGGAAGAATTGTATATGATGCAGCCGGAAAGTTTTGTCGATCCTAAGAATGCTAACAAGGTATGCAAGCTCCAGCGCTCCATCTATGGGCTGGTGCAAGCATCTCGGAGTTGGAACATTCGCTTTGATGAAATGATCAAAGCGTTTGGGTTTATGCAGACTTATGGAGAAGCCTGCGTTTACAAGAAAGTGAGTGGGAGCTCTGTAGCATTTCTCATATTATATGTGGATGACATACTGTTGATGGGAAATGATATAGAACTATTGGAAAGCATAAAGGCTTACTTGAATAAGTGTTTTTCAACGAAGGACCTTGGAGAAGCTTCTTACATATTAGGTATCAAGATATATAGAGATAGATCGAGACGCCTCATAGGTCTTTCGCAAAGCACATACCTTGATAAGATATTGAAGAAGTTCAATATGGATCAATCCAAGAAGGGGTTCATGCCTGTATTGCCAGATGTGAAATTAAGCTCGGCTCAAAGCCCGACCACGGCAGAAGATAGAGAAAAGATGAGTGTCATCCCTATGCCTCAACCATAGGGTCTATTATGTATGCCATGCTGTGTACCAGACCTGATGTAAACCTTGCCGTAAGTTTGGTAGGAAGGTACCAAAGTAACCCCGACATGTAACACTGGACATCAG
Organism: Triticum timopheevii; assembly: GCA_963921465.1. Taxonomy (NCBI): domain Eukaryota; kingdom Viridiplantae; phylum Streptophyta; class Magnoliopsida; order Poales; family Poaceae; genus Triticum; species Triticum timopheevii. The sequence goes on along the minus strand of OY997274.1, from coordinate 360,943,133 downwards.
TCAAGAACATCCTGAAGTACCTGAAAGGGACTAAGGATACGTTTCTCATTTATGGAGGTGACGAAAATCTCGTCGTAAAGGGTTACATCGATGCTAGCTTCGACACAGATCTGGATGACTCCAAGTCACAAACCGGATACGTGTATATTTTGAATGGTGGGGCAGTAAGCTGGTGCAGTTGCAAGCAAAGCATCATGGCGGGATCTACATGCGAAGCGGAGTACATGGCAGCCTCGGAGGCAGCACATGAAGCAATCTGGATGAAGGAGTTCATTACCGACCTAGGAGTTATTCCCAATGCGTCGGGCCTGATGACTCTCTTCCGTGACAACACTGGAGCTATTGCCCTTGCCAAGGAGCCCAGGTTTCACAAGAAGACCAGACACATCAAGTGTCGCTTCAACTCCATTCGCGAAAATGTTCAAGATGGAGACATAGATATTTGTAAAGTACATACGGATCTGAATGTCGCAGATCCGTTCACTAAACCTCTTCCACGGGCAAAACATGATCAACACCATAAATCTATGGGTGTTCGATTCATCACAATGTAACGAGATTATTGACTCTAGTGCAAGTGGGAGACTATTGGAAATATGCCCTAGAGGCAATAATAAAATGGTTATTATTATATTTCCTTGTTCTTGATAATTGTCTATTGTTCATGCTATAATTGTGTTATTCAGAAATCGTAATACATGTGTGAATACATAGACCACAACATGTCCCTAGTGAGCATCTAGTTGACTAGCTTGTTGATAAATAGATGGTTACGGTTTCCTGACCATGGACATTGGATGTCATGATCACATCATTAGGAGAATGATGTGATGGACAAGACCCAATCCTAAGCATAGCACAAGATCGTGTAGTTCGTCTGCTAGAGCTTTTCTAATGTCAAGTATCATTTCCTTAGACCATGAGATTGTGCAACTCCCGGATACCGTAGGAGTGCTTTGGGTGTACCAAACGTCACAACGTAACTGGGTGGCTATAAAGGTGCACTACAGGTATCCCCAAAAGTATCTGTTGGGTTGGCACGAATCGAGACTGGGATTTGTCACTCCGTATGACGGAGAGGTATCTCTGGGCCCACTCGGTAAGACATCATCGTAATGAGCTCAATGTGACTAAGGGGTTGGTCACGGGATGATGTGTTACGGAACGAGTAAAGAGACTTGCCGTAACGAGATTGAACAAGGTATCGGTATACCGATGATCGAATCTCGGGCAAGTGCTATACCGGTAGACAAAGGGAATCATATACGTGATTGATCGAATCCTTGACATCGTGGTGCATCCGATGAGATCATCATGGAACATGTGGGAGCCAACATGGGTATCCAAATCCCACTGTTGGTTATTGGCCAGAGAGATGTCTCGGTCATGTCTGCATAGTTACCGAACCCGTAGGGTCTACACACTTAAGGTTCGATGACGCTAGGTTTATAGGGAATAGATGTACGTGGTTACCGAATGTTGTTCGGAGTCCCGGATGAGATCCCGGACGTCATGAGGAGTTCCGGAATGGTCCGGAGGTGAAGATTTATATATGGGAAGTCCAGTTTCAGTCACCGGAAAGGTTTCAGGGTTTATCGGTATTGTACCGGGACCACCGAAGGGGTTCCGGGGGTCCACCGGGAGGGTCCACCTGCCTCGAAGGACCTAATGGGCTGTAGTTGGGTGGGAACCAGCCCCTTAGTGGGCTGGTGCGCCCCCCCAAGGGCCCAAGGCGCATAGGGTTGGAAACCCTAGGGGGCCGCTGCCCCCCCGGGGGGCGCCCCCCCCCCCTAGTTGGAAACCCTAAGGGGGGCGCTGCCCCCCCGAGGGGCCGCCGCCCCCCCGAGGGGCCGCCGCCCCGGGGGCCGCCACCCCCTTCCCCTATATATAGTGGGTGTTTTGGGGCTGCCAGAGACACGAGTCTCCCTCTCTCTTGGCGCAGCCCTACCCCTCTCCCTCCTCGTCTCTCGCAGTGCTTGGCGAAGCCCTACTGGAGTGCCACGCTCCTCCACCACCACCATGCCGTCATGCTGCTGCTGGACTGAGTCTTCCCCAACCTCTCCCTCTCCCTTGCTGGATCAAGGAGCGGGAGACGTCATCGGGATGCACGTGTGTTGAACGCGGAGGCACCGTTGTTCGATGCTTAGATCAGATGCGGCCGCGATCTGAATCGCTTCGTGCATGACTCCACCGACCGCATTCTTGTAACGCTTCCGCATCACGATCTTCAAAGGTATGAAGATGCACTCCCCTCTCGTTGCTAGTAAACTCCATAGATTGATCTTGGTGATGCGTAGAATTTTTTTAGTTTCTGCAATGATCCCCAACAGTGACCCTGTGGCAGAAGTCCTTATGGTCGACTCCCGTCGCAGTCCGCCTGGTTTCCGTCGCAGCGGAGACAAGGGTGGCGGCTATGGCCCGTCATACGACCACGAGGAATATCAGCCCGAACCTCTCAGCTTGCAGTAGAGGGAGGAGCTGCACCACAACATGGAGGCTCTCCAGACCCCCATCATAAGAGAAACCGCCGAGGCTCGTGCCTTGGAGGCTGTGCGCCTGGCCACACTGGCTGAGCACACTCGTTTGGAGAATCTCCAACATTCTGTCGACGAGCGTGCCCGTCGACTGATCCCCGAGTCCAATCGACGTCCACGCCAGTTATTTCCACCAGAAACTCAGGTATTCCGCACACCAATCCAGAATCTTGCAGCTACTGCGCGTATCGCCGAGTCCATTCAGCCGCCCCGTTCAGAGGCTGGAAGAGGCTTGGAACAGATCATGGTGTTGCTCCGAGCAGCGGGAGACCAGAACTCCGTCGTGTCCCAGTCGTAGAACAGGATCCACAGCAGATCAGTAAGGGCAGACATTGTTTAGTCGGCACACAGCCCGGGGTCACCTTTGCGACGTGAAGGTCGTGATCACCGCTGGGATAGGCACCTGGGAAGAGCTCATGGAGAGTATGATCGTGAGTACGCCCGCGACAACCACCATCGAGCGCCTTCGCCCCTTCCAACGGACGGGTCATACGCGCCCCGGCGGTATGATGATAGGTGTCCGTATGGATATGACCGCAGAGTTCCAGTCGCCCCCAGAGAGCCTGGCTTCGATGCAAGGTCAGTCCTTGTGCAGGGTTTGGTCGACCGGATCAGAGCATACAGAGAAGGGCTGGATAGAGAGAGGCCCAGTGGAAGAAGGGTCCACGTTTCTGGCCCAGAGTGTTTCGGAAGAGCCATCAGAGCCACTGAGATCCCTCACAACTTCAGATTGGCGACTGGTGTCAGTAAGTTCACAGGAGAATCAAAGCACGACACTTGGCTTGAAGACTACTGAGTGGCTGTGCACATTGGTGGCGGCAGCGATGAGGTGGCCATGAAGCACCTTCCTCTGATGCTTGAAGGTTCTGCGAGGGCCTGCTGAATCAGCTGGCCCCTGGGAGCATTTTGAGTTGGGATGAGTTGGCCCAAGTGTTTACCAGAACTTTTGATGGCACCTACAAGAGACCTGCTGGACTGCCAGAGTTGCAGCATTGCGTGCAGAAACCGAATGAAACCTTGAGAGACTATATCCAGAGATGGATCACTCCGCACCATACAGTCGAGAATGTGTCAGATCACCAAGCAGTCTGTGCCTTTAAGGAAGGCGTTTGCTATAGAGAGCTCAATCTGAAGTTCGGTTGGACCGGAGATATGTCCCTGACTCGGATGATGGAGATTGCCACCAAGTACACTAATGGCGAAGAAGAAGACCGACTCCAGAGTGGCAAGAACAGACCAGTCGCCCAGGACACCGGAGGAGGAAATCCCAGTTGGAAGAAGAAGCGAAAGGCTGAGGCAGCAGGTCCTGTCGAGGCAGCAATGTTGAATCAAGGAAAGTTCAAGGGGAAGCCCAAAGGGCCTTGGATCCCTAAGAAAGTGAAAGATCAAGCAGGAAATGATGTGATGGATTTGCCGTGTCATATTCACACCAAGAAGGATGAGGAGGGGAACCTGATTCTCCCTAAGCATACGACTCGACAAAGTCGACTCCTAATCCAGAGCTTCCGAGAAATCCAACCCAGTGAAAAGGACAAAGAGTCCGATAAGGAGGAAGAAAAAGATGATGATGGTGGTTACCCCAATGTCAATGCCACCTTGGTGATTTCTCCTAATCTCGAGTGCAAAAGTCGACTGAAGGTCATTAACAAAGAGGTGAACATGGTTGCTCCGGCAACATCAAAGTATTTCAAGTGGTCAAAAACCCCTATTACATTCGACCAGTCTGACCACCCGCCATGTGTTGCTACCCCTGGGCGGCAAGCGCTGGTGGTCGACCCAGTTGTTGGGGGCACCCGACTGACCAAGGTTTTGATGGATGGTAGTAGTGGTCTGAATATCCTATACGCTGATGCCCTCAAAGGAATGGGCATTCCGATGTCCAAGCTTAGCGAGAGCAACATGCGATACCACGGAGTCATCCCAGGAAACAAAGGAGACTCACTCGGTCAGATCACTCTTGACGTGGTTTTCGGCGATGAGAAGAATTACCGCAAGGAAAAGTTGACGTTTGAGGTTGTGGGTTTCCAGAGTGCCTATCATTCCATCTTGGGCAGACCTGCCTACACTAGCTTCATGGCTCGGCCGTGTTTTGTGTACCTCAAGATGAATATGCCTGGCCCAAGAGGCGTGATAACGGTCTCCGATAACCATCAAAGAGCAGAAGACTATCTTCAGGACGGTGTAAAGATAGCAGATGAGCAGATGGCAGCAGTAGAGTTTCAAGAGTACCAGAAAACTGCAGATCTGAGTGATTTGCTGCGTGCCAAGAGGCCTACCTTGGAGTCCGCATTTCAGTCGGCCCGCGAGACCAAGCCAGTCCACGTTCACCCGACCGACCCCAATGCTGCTCCGACCCATATCTCAACGACACTCGACAGCAAATAGGAAGAAGCGCTCATCCAGTTCCTCCGTGAGAACTGGGACATCTTTGCATGGAAGCCATCTGACATGCCAGGTGTACCCAGGGGACTGGCTGAGCACTGTTTGCGAGTCGACCCAAAGGCAAAACCCGTTAAGGAGCATCTCCGTCAGTCCACCGCGGAGAAGAGAAAGGCAATTGGCGAGGAGGTGGCTCGGCTTCTGGCCGCTAAGTTCATCCGCGAGATATACCACTCTGAGTGGCTCACCAATGTCATTATGGTTCCCAAGAAAGATAAATCACTTCGAATGTGTATTGACTTCAAGCACATCAATTGGGCCTGCCCGAAAGATCATTTTCCTCTGCCCCTCATCGACCGGATAGTTGACTCAACTGCGGGATGTGAACGACTGTCCTTTCTGGACGCTTATTCTGGGTACCATCAGATCCGACTGTATGGACCCGATGAGATAAAGACAACTTTCGTCACCCTGTTCGGGTGTTTTTGCTATGTTACTATGCCCTTTGGCCTCAAGAATGCTGGTGCCACATTCATGCACATGATTCAGAAGTGCCCGCTCACTCAAATCAGTTGGAATGTGGAAGCATACATGGATGACATAGTGGTTAAGTCACGCAAAGGTTTCGACCTGCTGACTGACCTTGCTGAAACCTTTGCCAATTTAAGAAGGTATGATATCAAGCTCAATCCATCAAAATGCACATTCGGAGTCCCCGACAGAAAGTTACTCGGTTTTCTCATTTCCGAACGAGGGATCGACGCGAATCCAGAGAAGATTGGCACAATCCTCCGAATGAAGCGCCTAGTGCGTGTGCATGATGTTCAAAAGCTTACTGGTTGGTTGGCTACATTGAGCCGATTCATCTCACGCCTCGGTGAAAAGGCACTGCCTCTTTACCGACTGATGAAGAAGTCTGACAAGCTCGAGTGGAATGACAAAGTTGAAGCAGCATTTGAAGAGCTCAAAGCCCTGCTTTCCACCCAGCCGGTGCTTGCTGCTCCAGTTAGCAAGGAGCCATTACTGCTTTACATCGCAGCCACGGGACAAGTTGTTAGCATAGTGCTCACAGTCGAGCAGGAAGAAGAAGGCAAAGCCTTCAAAGTTCAGCGCCCTGTGTATTACATTTCAGAAGTCTTAACCCCGTCCAAGCAGAGATACCCTCACTATCAGAAGCTTGTTTATGGGATTTACCTGACCACGAAGAAGGTTGCACATTATTTCTCTGATCACTCAGTTTCAGTCGTCAGCGACGCTCCACTGCCAGAAATTCTGAATAACAGAGATGCAACTGGTCGAGTGGAAAAATGGGCGATTGAACTTCTTCCTTTAGATATCAAGTTTGAGGCAAAGAAGGCCATCAAGTCTCAAGCAATTGCAGATTTCCTCGCAGAGTGGATAGAACAACAACAGCCGACTCAGATTCAGTCGGAACATTAGACCATGTTCTTTGATGGATCCAAGATGTTGAATGGCTCTGGTGCAAGAGTGGTTTTAGTGTCCCCACAAGGAGACAAGCTCAGTTATGTCCTCCAAATTCACTTTGATTCTTCAAACAATGAAGCTGAGTATGAGGCACTATTGTATGGGTTGCTTATGGCCATTTCACTCGGTGTCCGGCGCTTGATGGTCTATGGCAACTTAGACTTAGTGGTTAATCAAGTAATGAAGGAATGGGACGTCTCGAGTCCCGTAATGACCGGTTATTGCAATGTAGTGAGAAATCTAGAGAAGAAGTTTGAGGGGTTAGAGCTCCACCACATACCACGAATCAAGAATCAAGCTGCTGATGATCTGGCGAAGATAGGTTCCACTCGGAAGCCTATCCCCAGCAACGTGTTCTTGGAGCATCTTCATACCCCGTCAGTACAAGAAGATCCCTTCAAGGAAGAGCCCCCGCAACCAATAAGTTCAACTGACCCGACTGAGATTGAGGTTCCAGCCGTTGTCGACTTGATCATGGAAGTCTTGGTGATCACGCCCGATTGGATGGTACCGTACATCGCGTACATTCTCAGGAAGGAGCTCCCAGAGGATGAGGATGAAGCTTGCCAGATAGTTTGTCGATCCAAAGCCTTCATAGTGATAAAAGGACAGCTTTACAGAGAAAGTGTCACAGGAGTGGCTCAGCACTGCATCACCCCGGAAGAAGGTTGAATGATCCTAAACGATATCCACTCGGGGACCTGTGGTCACCATGCGTCCTCCGAGTGGATCAGAAACGGCCTCACAAGCTTGCTCCGGCCTGGGAAGGTCCCTTCATCATCACCAAGGTGCTTCACAATGGAGCGTACCACATCTACAATGTAGCCAAGAACATGGACAAGCCACACGCATGGAATGCAGAGCTGCTTCGTCCTTTCTATACCTAAAATCACTCGACCCGACGAGTTGTAATAAGAGTACTTCAGTTTGCTTTCCAAAGACAAGATTTTTACAGTATCTTAATGATTGATTCCCCATAATCATTTGTGTCTGAATCCCCCAGTGGGTGGCTTAGCCGCGAACCGGATTCGCCTAAAAAAACACTCTGAGTGGAGAGCAATCCTCCCACTCGGGGCCTTCGCCGCAAACCTGATTTGCCTAAGTTAAAAAAAACACTCTGAGTGGAGAGAAATCCTCCCACTCGGGGGCTTAGCTGTGACCTCGTACTCGCCTAAGTTAAAAAACACTCCGAGTGGAGAGCAATCCTCCCACTCAGGGGCTTAGCCGCGAAAGCGATTCGCCTAAGTTAAAAAAAAACACTACGAGTGGAGAGCAATCCTCCCACTCGGGGGCTTAGTTGTGACCCCGTACTCGCCTAAGTTAAAAAAATATTCCGAGTCGAGAGCAATCCTCCCACTCGGGGGCTTAGCTGTGACCCCGTACTCGCCTAAGTTTAAAAACATTCCGAGTGGAGAGCAATCCTCCCACTCGGGGGCTTAGCTGCAACCCCGTACTCGCCTAAGTTAAAAAACACTCCGAGTGGAGAGCAATCCTCCCACTCGGGGGCTTAGCTGCGACCCTGTACTCGCCTAAGTTAAAAAAACATTCTGAGTGGAGAACAATCCTCCCACTCGGGGGCTTAGCTGCAACCCCCTACTCGCCTAAGTTAAAAAACATTCCTAGTGGAGAGCAATCCTCCCACTTGGGGTCTTAGCTGCGACCCCGTACTCGCCTAAGTTAAAAAAACATTCCGAGTGGAGAGCAATCCTCCCACTCGGGGCTTAGCTGCGACCCCGTACTCGCCTAAGTTAAAAAAACATTTCGAGTGGAGAGCAATCCTACCACTCGGGGGCTTAGCCGCGACCCCATACTCGCCTAAGTTAAAAAAAACATTCCGAGTGGAGAGCAAGCCTCCCACTCGGGGGCTTAGCTGCGATCCCGTACTCGCCTAAGTTAAAAAACATTCCAAGTGGAGAGCAATCCTCCCACTCGGAGGCTTAGCTGCACCCCCAACTCGCCTAAGTTAAAAACATTCCGAGTGGAGAGCAATCCTCCCACTCGAAGGCTTAGCCGCGACCCCGTACTTGCCTAAGTTAAAAAACATTCCGAGTGGAGAGCAATCCTCCCACTCGGGGGCTTAGCCGCGACCCCGAACTCACGTAAGTTAAAAACATTCCAAGTGGAGAGCAATCCTCCCACTCGGAGGCTTAGTCGCGACCCCGTACTCGCCTAAGTTAAAAACATTCTGAGTGGAGAGCAATCCTCCCACTCGGGGGCTTAGCGGCGACCCCGTACTCGCCTAAGTCGCAAAGATCTTTTGAACTACGTCACAAATACAATGTATGCTCCATCCAGATCCGCAAGGATGACAAGGTGTCGATTGTACACCGCGTCTGAGCTACGTCACAAGTACAACATACGCTCCACCCCGATCCGCAAGGACGATGTGGTGTCGACTAAACACCACGTCTGAGCCGCACCACAAGTACAATGTACTCTCCATCCTGATCCGCAAGGATGACGAGGTGCCGACTAAGCACATCGTCAGACCCACTCGACGAAAGCTGAAAAGATCAAGTTCACTCAGAATCGAAAGACATTCAAAAGCGATAAAGGCAAAAGCCATGGTATTCAAAGAAAACCAAGTTCAAATAAATCCCGCAAAAGTTCAGAACCACAACGGGCAAAAGTACTCAGGCATCAAGCCTGAAAGAGTTTAACGGTTACATAACCACTCGACATTCCGAGGCAAATAAAGGTGGGGCATAATGTTGGTTCACTCGGCAGGAGGAGGACTTGCTGGATCGCAAAAGCTGTCAAGGTCGATGCTATCTTCGATGCGAGTGGCGTCGTCAAGGAAGGTGTCCATAAAGGACTGGAAGCTGAGCTTCTTAGTGTTCGCAACCTTGAGAGCCGCCAACTTGTCTTCTCTGACATCCTTGCAGTGCACTCGGACCAATGACAAAGCGACATCGGCACCACAATGAGCAGATGACTTCTTCCATTCCTGCACTCGACCAGGGATTTGATTCGGTCGAGTCATCAGAGACTCAAGATCCTATGAGATTTCCGCCTGAGGCCAGAGTTCAGCATCAATCCACGTCATTGCCGCCTTTAGACGAGCGAGATAATCCACAACAATGTCCAGGCGAGACTCCAACCGCAGCACATTCATCGCAATGTCATCTTTGACAGGAGAGTTTATGGGGTCAAGACCTATCTCGACCCGCCCAGTTTTTGCTTCGAAGTCTTGACAAAGTTCTGCACAGTCAGAAAAGCATAGAGTCGACAGTTTAACAAGATGTGTCAGTCGACATCAACAAATCAGTCAAACAAGAGGAAATACCTTCAAGCTTCAAGACCAACTTTGCAGCAAGCTGCCCCAGATAAGACTCCAATTCGCCCTTCTTGGCCTTGAGACTTCCAACTTCATCAGTCAAGCTTTCCATGTCCTTCTTCAGTCGCACAACCTCCTGGTTGGCTTCAAAAACGGCAGTCTTCAACTTGGAGTTCTCCTCTTCCAACTTGATGATTGAGGCCAACTTCTTGTCCGCAAGTGCCGTTTTCTCTCACGCCTCCATCTGGGCTGCGGCAAGATCTTGATCCTTCTTCTCCAGAGCCTGCTTCATTTTCTCTAAAGAAATAACATTCTTTAGACGAGCTTGGAGTTGACAGTTTTCACTACGCACATCTGTTCGAGTGGAGTCACTCGGTTCAAAGAGACTAAAAGAAAAAAAAGAGAGTCATAAGGTAGACAGTCGATGAATGGTGACCTCCCATGGTAGCTGCTTCGTCTTGGGCCTTCTTGAGGTTCTTCTTGGCTAGTTCCAGATCAAGGTTGAGGCTGATCTGCTTCTTCTCCAGTTCAGAAAATTGGGCTCCAAGATCACAAGACTTCTGCAGTCAGCAAATAAGATATGTCTATCGACGGAAACAAAAGTCCATCAGAGCAAAAGTTGCTCTAAGACTACCGTTGAATCAAACATTCAACAGTAGTCTAGGGGACTACACCAAGTGGGTGCACTTGGCGTGCCCCCACTGGTCCGGTTTTACACTCGGCATGGTCTGCCAGCATGAGTAAAAAAAGAAAAAAAAGAGATTCTCATACCCCAGCAGTCTACCAGCAATCGACCGTGATCTCGGGGACTACACCCAGTGGGTGCACTCTGCATTCCCCCACTGGTTCAGGAAAACACTCGACTCAACCTGGTCGACTCAAGTGGACGAACTATTCAACTCTAAGTCAGAAACACCCCAGTGGGTGATTAGATGCGAAATGCAGAGCCATGATAGATTCACATAAAAGGTTCCAAAACGCTCATCCAAGGACACCGTATGGACAAGAAGCAACAGTCGCAACTATCACTACTCAGGAGACCAGTCGAAAACCAACTAGATGTTGGCTTGCAGAGCGGTGCTAGCGTTGTAGGCAACCTGACTGGCCTCATGCACCACCTTCATCTGCTCCATCACGAGGTTTGCCTGGAGAAGGGCCTCCCTGGCGGCACTCGGCGGGTCGTCTGGAGTCTGGTATCCAACGAAGAGCGATGATGGCAGTACAATCAGAGCAGTCACTGGGTCTGAAGCATGGAGTTGTACGAGAGCGGCAGAGACCTGAGCAGTCGACTCGACACTGAAGGATGGTCAGTCGACAATGGATTGGCAAAGGTAATATTGGCCCAAGCCGGATCTCCAGATCGTTGGACCACTGTCTCAGGCACCGATGTCGATTGAGGCACCTGACCCTCGGTCGACCTCCCACTTGAGGCCCTACACCTCCTTCTCCTCTCTCTCAGAGGCACTTCTTCTTCATCATCTGGAAGGTCAATGATGTCCTACGGAGCTGCAACAAAAAGCAACCTTAAGAGTTCAATCGACCAACAACCCAGTCGGTAGAGTAAATTCAAGTTGGAAAGAGCATACTAGCTTTGGAAGTGGCCGCGTCATCAGCCTCCTCATCACCTGGGGCCTTGTCAACGTCCATGGAAGTCGCAGAAGTTGCATCGCTGAAAAAGTTCATAATCTGCTTGGTTAGAGCAGAAGTATGAGTCGGTAGAAGAAGACACAGAAAGATAGAGCACTCACCCAGAGGCAACATGAACGTCCATCTTGATCTTGGGCAAGGTCTTCTGAGGCTTCGAAGGGGAGATCTTGGGTTTCTTGGCGACCTTCTACGACGGCTCCGGAGTCAAAGTCCGAGTGCGCTTGTGTGCTTGAGCACTCGGAGCCACGGTCTTGCCGAGCCTGCCCGCCGGATCTTGGAGTTGCTTGGATCGACGCTCTGAGCGAGGTGGTGAGTCGACTACCTCTTCATCGTCCGACTCATCACTTTCTTCCTCGTCGTCATCTTCTGGAGATTGTCACTCGCCGCTCTCTTCTGTGCTATCCTCTCCCTCCTGGTCTTGCTCTAGAGCTTGTTCACCATTGGGCATTGGGTACATCTCAGTATAAACCTACAAGACAAGAAGTCAATCAAACATCAGTCAGATTCAGAAACAGTTGCAAGATAGAGTGAAGTACACTCGATAGTGAAGGTCAGACCTTGTCTGGCTGGTTGTTGGTGTTGAATGGATCGACTCTCCTGGCTCCCCTGGGGTTATCCTTGTTTCCTGTAATGCTCTTCAGCCACAGGGCCACCATCTCATCCGTAACATTCTCTGGGTGAACCCGAGCAGTGTCGTTGGCTCGCGAGTGCATCCACATCCAGTGATCACGAGCTTGGAGTGGCTGGATGCGTCGACTGAGAAACACCTCCAACAAATCCATGCCAGTTACTCCCTGACGGACCAATTGGACCACCCTCTCAACCAACATGTTCGTTTCCACCCTCTCTGCAGCGGTCACTTTCGGTGAAGAAGGTTGCTGGGCGCGATCTAGGGAAAAAGGGGGGAGACCGGTCGACTGACCAGGAGTCGCAATATCCTGGCAATAGAACCAGGTTGATTGCCAACCCCTGACTGACTCGGGAAGTGTCATGGGAGGGAAATCACTCCTCTTCCTCATCTGGATCCCTAGGCCCCCACACATCTGGATCACATGTGTCCTCTCGTCACTCGAATTTGCCTTCTTCACAGTCTGGGAGCGAATTGTGAAGATGTGTTTGAAGAGACCCTAGTGCGGTCGACAGCCCAGAAAGTTCTCACACATGGACACAAACGCAGCGAGATACGTGATGGTGTTGGGAGAGAAGTGGTGAAGCTGGGCACCGAAAAAGTTCACAAAGCCCTGGAAAAAAGGATGCGGAGGAAGGGAGAAAGCACGATCGACGTGGGTAGGAAGGAGAACGCACTCACCTGACCGCGGCTAAGGCTCCGTCTCCCCCTCCGCAGCCTCGTGACCCCGGCAATGATCAAACCGGAGTCGACTAGCTCCTCCAAATCCTCTGGCCGGAGCGAAAATCGGATCCAATCGCCCTGGATCTAGCCCGGTGGTAGCGCGGACCTCGACGATGACCCCCAATTCGTCTTCTTGCCTTTCACCGCCCCTGTCACCTTTTTCGCGTGCTCCAGCGTCGTCGCCTTGTCCTTCACCATGGTGGCGGGCCAGCGGTGCCGAGGGCGGAGGAAAAAGATGCAATGGAGAAGCGGGAAAGGAAGAGGGAGAATGAATGCACACAGTGCAGACGCCTCGGCCCCGACACCTTTTAAGGAACCACTTCCGAGTGGCTGACGTGTGGGCCCGAGCAATCCTTTCAAATCCCGTAACAGTCACGCGCCGAATACGTGGCGAAAAAGGTGGCACAAAAATCGAGGCAGCCCTGTCTATCCGTCCCACTTACTGCAGCGCGCTCCGCCTCGCGCGCTTCCCTAAATTTTGAATCTCGTGAGATCCGGGATACACAGCAACCAATCACGCCCAAGATTTCGCACCAAAGTAACACTCGACGAGTGCTAGTATAAATCCACTCGACAACTTCTGAATCGATCAAGGCGACTGAAACAAAGCCGAAGTTCCAGCACATGCCTTCAATCCAGCATGGGTACTTGTGAAGCACAAGGGTCAAGGCAAGACTAACTTCAACCTTCTTTTCACTCGGATCTCAATCCATTCTAGGGCTAATGATGATGCCATAGACCTAGGGTAGGTTCATAGGCCTGACCTATATGCCCTACCCAAGGACACTACCCTGAAGCAAAGACATTCAAAGGACAACAGAGAGTACCAATTGAAGTCATCAAGTGCAATCCACTCGACCAGTCATCTCACTCGGGTACCCCTCTCTCCTGGTATCACTCGACCAAGACGAAGCCATTCGACTATACAAGAAACCACTCGACCTACAGAAGACCAGGAGTCACTCAGGACGGCAATGGTCAGGCGTTCACTCCATAGTCTTAAAGGTCATTAAATACACTTTATAGCTGGCGTTACCAGTAATGCCCTGCGTTAATGTACATTGAACCCCTGTAACGGAGGTGGGCTAGGGTCCTGGCGCACTCTATATAAGCCACCCCCTCCTCTTGGACAAGGGTTCAGACCCCCTGTAACACACACTCCCATATTCCAGTCGACCGCCTCAGGGCACCGATACGTAGGGCTTTTACCTCCTACGAGAGGGGCCTAAACTCGTAAAACTCATGTGTACAATCTCGCCGTAGCAAGGGCCTCGCCTCCTCTTACGTACCCCCTATTCTTACTGTCAGACTTAGTACCACGACAAACACTGCAGTAGAATCCGAGTCAAACTACAAGTCTAAAGGTGTTGAATGACCTTCACTTGGGCCCATGGGCCTTGTATGACCTAGGGTTAGATTTAGGCTGCCTTGGGACGTCCTCCCACCTCCTTGGGCGACATCCCTTGCTCCTATATAAGTTGATTAATCTAGTAGCTTTTTTTCTTGGGATTTGTTTAGTTAAAATTTAGCCATTGCAACTTTGTGTACTTCATTTGTGTCCAACGACCAGACCAAGAGCGCTTTCGAATCCCCACCTTTATCAATACTTCATATATATTCGCAATATTCAGATTGCTTTATCATATTCTTGCTTGTTCTTCGATTGCTTGCGGGAATAGCCATTTGTGGTCAGGTTGATCGTGCTCTGGCGTGGTCAACAACCTCTCGGAGTTGGTTTAGCGATTTCTAAGGCGCAATGTCGTGCATGTTTGTAGTCAGATCGTCGGAGTCTATTCCCACGGAAAACGATAATCACCTTCTTATCGAAAGACGGAACACCTTTTGCCTCTATCAAGTGGTATCAGTTTTTAGGTTGCTCAGTATGAATTTCTAGTTATCCATAGATTAGATTTATTTTCTTACCTATTATCCAAGAAAAAGCCATAAAAAAGTTAGATATGTTCATCATTTGTCCAAGCCGGTTTGAGTCTTTGCAAAAAAATCATTGCTTGCATAGTTGAATTATCGGTTGCATCGCCGTGTCGAGTTGTTGGTCATAGTGTCTAGTTCGTTTAGAGTTTCGAGTTCTCTTCACATTAGGCGTGTCTCCGCTGCATCGTTATCCCTTTCGCTGTCCACCACCCTATCCATCAATTTTCGTCACATGCTACCCACCGTTCATTATCATAATCATAGTTGAGGTCATTCACATCTTCGCTTCATCCTATCTGCATCTTATCTAGTTTGTTTTGGAAAGAGGGACAGAGAAAAAAAGGCAGAGAAAAAAAGTTTAAAAAAAGTCAGAGAAAAACAGGAGAAAAGTAAAAAGAAAAAAGTGTGACAAAAACAGAGAAGAAAAAAATCGGATCTATCTAGATTCAATCTCGTACCCGAATTCGGATTGGAATCTATTTTGTGCACTGTTCAGTAAAACAGACATATCTTCCTCATACGAAGTCCACTTTGGCTCGCGAGTACTCAAATTAAAGCTAGCGACGAGCTGCATCTGAATAGTTGCAGAAACTATTTCAATATTTGACACCTCAAAATCAGCTTCTAAATAGGTCTTTTTGCCCTACGAAGTTCGCGAACACAGCTTGTTCCGTTTTTTCAGACCAGTTTTAGAATTTTTTGACTCCTCATATCAACTCAGAATTGAGTGATTCTTTTTTCTTGAGAAAATTTATCATAAAATTGGCACAAAATTTTCTAGAGGAAAGTTGGAGAGAAAGTTGTTGGTATATCCTGCTTGGCAGTTGTTTCTCATCATTATCTTTACTGTCATTGTGATCTTCACTATATATTGCTGTCCAGAGCTACTTCATATCCTTTATTGATGCGAGTTGTGGTACACCATGACCTCATTAGTGTTCTAGGCTCGGGTTTCTAGTCCGGTCTAGCCTAGGACCAGCACAGTACCGTCGTTGAGCGTTTATTCAACATTGCATCTCTGAATTGATTATTGTTAATAGTTTGCTACCATATATTTAAGCCTTCCAAGCTCCACATATTTCTACACCGTGTACATGTACGTTCCCCTGGCAATCGTTTTACTCAATCTTTGGAGTTATTTGACAATGCTGGTTGCCTGTCACCACCTGCTGCATGGCAAGAACTTGTAAGACATTGATATTTGCTATACCGTGAGCGTTTTACCACCACATCCTAGTAGTTCATAGGAACATTATTCTCGGATTTTGTTTCTTGTTTTCTACTAATTATGACAGGTTCCGGAGTTCTTACTTCTTGGGCTTCATCGATCATGGGAGACGTGCCACCACCTAAGCAAATACTACAACTATCACGAGAGGTACACAAACATCCAAACGCACATGATCAGATTAATGTTTCTATACCACCATTTAATGGCTGGTTTAGACCTTTTTTATATATTGCATGGGAGTTTGACATAAATAATATATTTGCTTCCCATAATTTTGCTGATTGTAAAAAAGTTAAGGTCGCGATTGGTTCATTAACTGGTTATGCTTCAGTTTGGTGGAGTGAATGTTGTCGGTTAAACCCTGATTATATACCTACTACTTGGGATTTGTTTAGTTAAAAGTTAGCCATTGCAACTTCGTGTACTTCGTTTGTGTCCAACGACCAGACCAAGACCGCTTCCGGATCCCCACATTTATCAATACTTCATATATATATTCGCAATATTCAGATTGCTTTATCATATTCTTGCTTGTTCTTCGATTGCTTGCAGGCAGGTTGATCGTGCTCTAGCGTGGTCAATAACCTCTCAGAGTTGGTTTAGCTATTACTAAGGTGCAACGCCGTGCACATTTGTAGTTGGACCGTCAAAGTCATTTCCACCAAATCTATAGTTATCATCTCATCGAAAGATTGGGACACCCCCGCCTCTATCACCAATTGATGCCGAAAGGGTACTCGCAATTCCACTGCCGATGCATAATAAGTTGGATGTTATTGCTTAGAGTTATGCAAAAAAGGGTTTGTTCACTGTTCGATCAGTTTACTTGGAAGAATGAAGCCAACAACATGGGAGGAAGCTTAAATATACAAATGGTATGGGTAGAACCAATGTCAATCCTATCTAGGGTAAAATTTGGAAATTATCTTGTCTAGCAAAGGTAAAAACTTTCAGTGGCGTACTTTGCATGGAACCCTCCCGTGTCGTGTTACGCTTGCTAATAGACACATGAAAGTTACGCCCATCTGCCCATCATGCTCGAAGGAGCCAGGAGATACAAAACACATGCTGTTTTTGTGTCAAAAGGCGAAAGACATTTGAAATAAGTTGGAGTTGTATGAGGTGATTAATAAAGCTTGTGTTGTTGATCGTGGGGGAGAGGCAGTACTCGAATTCTTACTTCTTATGCCAGATCAAGAATTATCTCTGCAGAATGCACGTGAATTGATCACTATAATAGCTTGGTATTTATGGCGGGATAGACGTAAACTGGTTCATGGAAGAAAGGTTCAAGATGCATACCAAACTTCGATGGGGGATCGTGCTATAGCGACAAACTATGTTAACACTTACTCCCCTAAGGCAACTAATAAAACGGGGGGTGGAGTAGACCTTCTATGGGTTTTGTGAAGTTAAATGTTGATACTTCTTTTGATCATGATATGCTTTGGGGCATAGCTAGGGTTGTCTTTATAGATGACAGAGAAAGGTTCATTGTTGACGGGAATTGGAGGATTGATTGGTATGCCGAGGTATTGACAGCTGAGGCATTGGTTTTAAGGTATGGCTTATTACTTACACAAAAGGCAGGGTGCAATCGTCTTGTTGTGTTAATTCTAACAATTTGAAGGTGATAGACATAATGAAGACTGGAGGACAATCCACGGGAGAGGCGGCGATAGTGTTTGATGATTGTTATTTTATTGCTTATGATTTTCCTCTTTCTAGATTTGAACATTGTAGTAACTAGCAAATTTTTTCATGACAAGGGATTGGTCCGAGGAGTCTATGGATGATATTGTATCTTTTCTTATTAATGATGTAACTGTTATTTCTAATTAATAAAATGGATTTTCCTTAAAAAAAGTCCATGTGTTGCTATAGGTTATAATGCATACATAAATGAATCAAAGTTGTAATTCGTTTTCCTCTCATATGTTTGGGTGTGTTGAGACATCAAGCTGACACCGACCGTCTGGACAGTCCGGTGTCCCCAAATCCAGACCATATGTGGGAGAGAAATGTCATTACCCAGACTATCCGCCATGTTATCTCCAACACGCAGGCCTAATACAAAAACTCCACCCTACGATGCACCTTTTTTCTTGCCGGACCCTCCCCTTCCCGCTCGGTTTTCCATTGTAGCCGGACATTTCTTGTTGGAGTCATCCCCTCTAAAACAGGATGACGCCCACCTCACCTTCGTCGTTCATTGCAACAGAGACAAAAAATTCATATTTACAGTAAAATAGAGTGGGTTAAACTAACACATATTATTGCCACAAAATAAGAAATAACTAAAAAGAACGTTCTCAATGGTCCATTCAACTTTACAAATGCATGTAGTAAAATGTCATTTTTTACGGTTTCTAATTGTGTTGTAACATGTGCCAGTATTTTTCTCTTAGTTCTCATATCTCGCATCTATTTAGAGTTTGCAACGCCTTCGGTTCAACATGTCAATGCCATGATGAAAAGACATCATATGTCTCTTTGAATTCTGTAACTAATGAAACAATAAAAAGACACAAACACACTGACATGGAGGCAAGTGGCAACCTGGACATATTCTTAGTCACCAATAAGCTCCACATCCATCCCACAAACCATTTGTCCGTGTTCTAGGACCGGGGGTACCCAGGCCCGCCTGCCTGCGGCCTAGCGTGTGGCTCCATCGACGGCCCGGCGCTGTCCAACTCGAAAGCTTCACGAGCAAGACCCTCACGAGGGCCCCTGCCTAGTAAGGCGAACAACGACAAGGCCCCCCGAGGGGCAGCCCCCCGAGGCCGCCTCTAGAGGAGCGGACACCTCTAGGCAAGCGCCCCACCTCGCGAGGCGCGCGGTGACATGAGCCATGATGACCAAGGCCAGCAGGGCGCCAGTGGGCGTAGTCCAGGACAGTTTCCTCTTTGGTGCTAAGGAGGCAAGGATGTACGTGGGTTCCCAAGGAATCCCCCAAAGGTTTCCATTCCGGTGCAAC
This sequence comes from Triticum timopheevii, assembly GCA_963921465.1. Taxonomy (NCBI): domain Eukaryota; kingdom Viridiplantae; phylum Streptophyta; class Magnoliopsida; order Poales; family Poaceae; genus Triticum; species Triticum timopheevii. The sequence goes on along the minus strand of OY997274.1, from coordinate 360,924,317 downwards.
AAGACCAAGACCACGAGCTCGGCAGGACGGAGGTCATCATCGAGCCCACCGTTGTGTCACGACCAGAAGCTTTGCAGGCGAAGACCACCTTTAGTCAGGATAGGGTGTACTCCTGTCCCCTTTCAAATTGGCCGTTGTGGTATCCCTTCCCACCTAAGCTATGAGGGAAGGGGACCAAGGCCATTATAAATATAGACTAGTCTCCACCATAGAGAGGGATCCAACCCTTCGGCCATTGAGCTCTCCCGAGGCAACTCTCACTTGTACTAGTTCAGACTCATCCTCCTCGCGAGGTAATCCACCACAAAGCAGGAGTAGAGTTTTACACCGCAAGGTGGCCCGAACCTGGGTAAATCACCATGTCCACTTCTCCTTACCGCTCGCTCGAACCCGAGGAGGCTGTGAGGCGGTGAGCAGCAAGTTGTAGCTAGGCAGGATCCTTCGCACACGCCTCAGAGTTCGAACCTTGTTTGGGTATGCACCCTGGTTCCTACATTTGGCATGCCATGTAGGGGTGTGTTGAAGTTCTTCCTTCTGCTTTGCTCCATCCCCACCTCATCACCCCCATGGATGACGCCGTCCACCCCGCAGCTCGATCCGCCGTTCCTGGGAATGCGGCGTGTTCCCTGGCCTTCACTCCTGACCTACGTTGAGTGCAGTGGTCGGTAAGGTTTAGGCCGGTGTTGTCCTCGTGCTATGATGGCATGGCTGACCCTAAGGAGTTCCTCCAGCTATATGCCCAGGGCATCCTGGTGGCGGGTGGCGACGACAAAGCCATGGAAAACTGGCTCCCTCTGGCCCTCACGAAAGTTCCACGTTCTTGGCTTCGCAGCCTCCCGGAGGCCTCGATGTCCACTTGGGAGAGCTCTGTAGTCATTTCGTCGCGCGCTTCGTGGCTCTGGGGCTCCACGCAATCACATGCATCCTCGGCGGGTCACAAGTGCCTGCATCCGGTCGCCATGCCAAGCAGCTCTTCCGCCAGGCGAACGCCGCTCAGCCTTGGCCTGAGGCCCCACGGAGCAGCGCGTGACACAAGGTCGTCATCACCTTCGACTCCAAGAATCACCCCGAATCTACGGCCGCTACTGGTGTGCTCCCCGTGTTGTGCATGCCTACCATCAGCAACGTCGCAGTCACCAAGACCCTCATCAATGGCGGCGCCAGCCTCAGCGTCCTGTTTGTGGAGACCTTTGAGATGCTTCAAGTGCCTTATGACCAGCTCCTACCCACTAGGCCGTCCTCTGGGATGACCAAGGGCTCCGCCATCCCCTAGGGCAGGTGCGCCTCCCGGTCACCTCCGGTACCCACACCAACTACCCCACTGAGTTGATCAACTTTGATGTAGCCCGCATCGGCCTCCCTTACAACGCCATCTTGGGATACCCTACTCTTGCCAAGTTCATGGCGGTGACCCATCCGGGCTACAATGTCATCAAAATGCTAGGGAACGACAGCGTCATCACCATGACCCGGGATAGGAAGGATGTGGCTCGAGCCCTCAAGCTCACCTACAGGGCCGTGGCAGCCTCACGCTTGGACACTGAAGGCATTCTGGGGGCTCCGGAGGCTGCGCCTGGGAGGAAGAAGCATCTATTCTCACATGACCGCATTGAGACGAAGAAGGTGACCGTCAATGACGCCAACTCTGGCCCCACCTTCACCATCGGCGCCGGCTTGCCCCCCGAAAAGGAGCAGGCGCTCGTTAGCTTCCTCTGGGCGAACAAGGACATGTTCACGTGGAAGGCGTCTGATCTGGTCGGCGTCCCAAGGGAGGTAATCGAGCACCCCCTGGCAATGCTCCCCAATGCTCGTTCGGTGAAGCAGAAGGCGCGACGTCCAGCGCAAGAGAAGCAGGCATTCATTGTCCAAGAAGTGCACAAGCTATATGAAGCAGGGGTCATACGAGAGGTGCGGCATCCGGAGTGGCTCGCCAACCCAGTGGCCATTCCAAAGAAGGGCGGACAGGAGCGCATGTGCGTCGACTTTACGAGCCTCAACAAGGCATGTCCTCAGGATCCTTTCCCGCTTCTGCGCATCGACCAGATCGTGGACTCTACCATGGAGTGTGATCTGTTGTGATTTCTAGATGCATTCTCGGGCTATCACCAGATCAAGATGCTGGGGGGGATGTCGAGAAGATGACCTTCATCTCCCCGTGTGGCGTGTATTGCTACACCTGCATGCCCTTCAGGCTGAGGAGCACCCGAGGGTGGTCTGACGGCCCGTGCGAGGTCATGAAGCCCCCCGAGCCCTCGTCACCACAGGGTGGCGCCCCTGGGGGCTCTGCCCCTCTGTCACCCGACGAGGCGCCTGGGCCCCACGCGCCCTGCACGCAGCAGGCCGCTACCCACGCCCCATGCCTCATCGAGCACCAGGTGTACTTTGTCAGCACAGTGCTACAGGATGCGCGCACGCTGCCCTATGCAACAAAAGCTCCTCCTTGCGCTCCTGGTCACCCCAAGGAAGTTGCGCCATTATTTCTAAGGCCACCCCATCAAGGTTGTGTCTGCATACCCCCTGGGAAAGGTGCTACGCAGCCCCAACGCTGTCGGCAGAGTGGCAAAGTGGAAAATCGACCTGCAAGCCTTCCAGCTAGAATCAGTACGACTAGGGTCATCAAGGGAGCGGTGCTTGCCGATTTCATGGCGGAATGGACGGATACATACGAACAGGAGCTATGCGAGGACCGGTCCCGTGCGCCTGGCGACGAGGTTCCCATGGTTGGGTCATGCACTTCGACAGAGCCTTCGCGCAGTGGGGCGCGGCGGCCGGGGTCATGCTCGTTTTGCCGACAAAAGACAAGCTCTACTATGTTGTCCAACTTTGCTTCCAGCATGATAAGAAGGTCTCCAACAACATCGAGGAATATGAGGGCTTCATCACTGGGCTCAAGGCCGCGGCCGCCCTGGGGGTCAAGCACCTCACCATCAAGGGCGATTCCTAGCTCCTCGTCAACTTCTCCAACAAGGAGTATAAGCTAAAGGATGAGCACATGGCGGTATACCTGGAGGAGGTACGTAAAATTGAAAAACAATTCTTGGCCTTGGAGTTGCAGCACGTCTCGCGAGGCGCGAACAAGGAAGCAGACGACATCGCCAAGCGGGCATCACATCATGAGCCCCAAAGCCCCGTCGTCTTTGAAGAAAGGCTCTTCAAGCCATCAGCCGCACCCCCGATGGCTGGCATGACGCTACCTTAGGAGGAGCTACCTCCCGCGCTCATGGGTGCCCTGCCCTACGGCCCGACCTCGGGAGCCTGCCTGCTCCTGGCATTGGCACCTCAGGAGGATAGTTGAACCAAGGAGTTCAAGGCATACATGCTTCATGGCACCCTGCTGGAAAAGGAGGAGGACACGAAGTACGTGGCTCGCCAGGCCATTGCTTACTGCTTGCAGGATGGTGAGCTGTACCGCATGCGTCCTAGCGACATCTCGCTAAGATGCATTTCAGAAGCTCAAGGGCGCGAACTGCTGGCCGATATCCATGGGGGAGACTGCGGGCATCACTCTTCGTCACGCACTCTCGTGGGCAAGGTGTTCCGCACGGGTTCTACTGACCCATGGCACTTCACGATGCCACCGAGCTGGTTCGGTCTTGCTAGGCCTGCCAATTCCACGTCAAGCAGATCCACCAGCCAGCACAGGGGCTCCAAACAATTCCACTCTCGTGGCCCTTTGCGGTCTGGGGGCTAGACATACTAGGGTCGTTCCCTTAGGCGGTCGGCGGCTACCGCTACCTCTACGTAGCCATCGACAAATTCACCAAGTGGGCAAAGGTGGAACCTATGCACCATCATAGCAGGCTCGACTGTCAAGTTCATCAAGGGGCTCGTGAGCCGGTTCGGCATACCCAACCGGATCATCACCGACAATGGTTCCCAGTTGACAAGAAACCTCTTCAGGTCGTATTGTGCTAACCTTGGAACGCAGATATGCTACGCTTCGGTGGCACACCCACGGAGCAATGGCCAGGCTGAGCACGCCAACAGAGAGGTCCTCAGGGGCCTCAAGACTAGAAGCTTTAAGAAGAAGCTTGAGGCATGTGGTAAGGGTTGGTCGGACGAGCTGCGGTCTGTGTTGTGGTCTATCCACACCACCGCAACTAAGCCCACCAGCGAAACTCCGTTCTTCCTCATCTACGGGGCTGAGGCGGTCCTTCTGCTTGAAATCAAGCATGGTTCCCCACGGGTCTTGGCATTTGACGAGGTGCGCCAGGATGCCACACGGGGAACTGATCTCGTGCTCGGCAAGGAGACCTGCCGCTAAGCCTCCCTCCGTGCTGCGAGGTACCAACACGCCCTGTTGTGCTACCACAACTGCAACATTTGCTGCAGGACTCTCGAGGTCAGAGACCTCGTCTTGAGGTGGGTCCTCTCTAGGGAGGGCCTCCACAAGCTCTTGCCCATGTGGGAGGGACCGTTCAGGGTTGCCCACGTCTCCAGGCCTGGCGCCGCACACCTGGAGACGGAGGAAGGGGTCTCCATGCAGAATGCTTGGAACATCCAACACCTCCGCAAGATCTACCCGTGACACTCTCACGTAATAATGAGTGGGGTAGTACATGCCCCGGAGTCTCCCGGTGCGCAGTTCCACGACCTCACGGGAGCTCCCGCCCACACCCAAGTGGAAGCCCCATGCTCCCCACTGGCAGAGCGGTCGAACACCGACTATGCCCATGCCCAAGTGGAGGCCCCATGCTCTGTGCTGGTGGGAAGACTAGTGTAGGCGCTAGACGCAGTAGCATTTCCCCTTTTTCTTGTAAACCGTTTTGCGATTCCCCTAAATGAAGTTTGAAATTTTTGTGCATTTGCTGAGAGAAGGGTGGGGGTTTGTTTTCCTGTGGTGTTTCCCTTCTTGAATCTTTTTTTGAAAGAGCAGCGACAGTTGCCTATCGCCCCCAGCTTCCCACGAGTGGGGGCTGGGCAAAGTGTTAGTGCTTGGGCCAGCCCCAGCAGCATTAAAAACTCAGGCCACGGGTCTGCCCTAGTGCACACCACCTCACCAAGACTCTGGTGCCTAAATCCCCACGCAACGCTCACGGGCGAGCCAACAGGCACATGTTGCCCTCGGCCTCTCGCCTCGGGAGGAATCATCTCCTAGCCTTGCTCGGGCAGCACGACCCGGCATACCAGCGACGATCAACCCTCGCTCGTGGGCTACGGGCATGGAACAAGCACAAGGAAAAGGCAGCCTGGGAGGGCACGAATACGGTTCGATACATCACTAAGGAATGTTCATTAATACCCTTTACACCTTTGAGGGGCCATTCTCAAAATGTCGATAGGGCCGAACTACGCGATAAGATCGTCCACATGGTCCTCGACCCACTCCCCCAGGGCATCCTGAATTGCCTTGTGCACAGGTGCTATCACAATCTCGAAGTCGAAATTGGGGTCGGAACGAAGGAGGTGGCTGAAGACGCGCGTCGATGCCCGCGCAAGGAGATCACGGCTCTCCTCTTCCACAGGCATGTTCACCCTCTCCACGCCTCCTTCAAGCCGCTCCATGATCCTGGTGAAGAAGGCAAGATAACTGGCGTCATCGAACACGAGCGGGCTGGAGACACTCTCCCCGCTGAAGCAGTTCAGGGCACGACGGGCTGTAGGATCAAAAGTATGTCTAGAGGGGGGTGATTAGACTACTTGACCAAATAATAATCTAACCTTTTCCCAATTTTAGTTGTGGGCAGATTTTATCAATTATCACAAGTTAAGCAATCAACCTACACATGCACTTCTAAGAGAGTAGCAGCGGAAAGTGAAACATTGCATATGAAGGTAAAGGGAACGGTTTGGAGAGTGCAAATGCAATGATGACACAGAGATTTTTAGCGCGGTTCCGATAGGTGGTGCTATCGTACATCCTCATTGATGGAGACTTCAACCCACGAAGGGTAACCGTTGCGTGAGTCCACGGAGGGCTCCACCCACGAAGGGTCCACGAAGAAGCAACCTTGTCTATCCCACCATGGCAATCGCCCACGAAGGACATGCCTCACTCGGGTAGATCTTCACGAAGTAGGTGATCTCCTTACCCTTACAAACTTCTTGGTTCAACTCCACAATCTTGTCAGACGCTCCCAAGCAACACCTAACCAATCTAGGAGACACCACTCTCCAAAAGGTAATAGATGTTGTGTTGATGATGAACTCCTTGCTCTTGTGCTTCAAATGATAGTTTCCACAACACTCAACTCTATCTCACAGATTTGGATATGGTGGAAAGATGATTTAACTAGAAAGGAACTTGGGGAAGGCTAGAAGTCAAAATTTTTGTGGTTGGATTGGAATATCTTGATCTGAACACATGAGTAGGTGGTTCTCTCTCAGAAAATGTAGGCTGGAAGTGTAGGCACGTTCTGATGGCTCTCTCACATATGGAGAAGGGGGTGGAGGGGTATATATAGCCTCCACACAAAATCTAACCATTACGCACATTTGACCCAACTCGGTCAGGCCGAATAGAAGAACTCGGTGAGACCGGTTTAGTTCAAAATGTGAACGCTAGGAATCTCGGTGGGACCGATTGGAACAACTCGGTGGGACCGATGTGCTAGGGCTAGGGCAAAACCTCATCTCGGTGAAGCCGATCGCGTGAACTGGGTGAGATCAATTTTAGCAAAGAGCAAACAGAGAGTTGGTCAAGCAAACTCGGCGTGACTGATCGCTCGTTTCGGTGAGACCGAAATGTTACAAAAGGGAAACAGAGAGTTTGCAGGGCCATCTTGGTGAGACCGAGATCTGTATCGGTGTGACTGAGGAGTTAGGGTTTTTGGCAGTGGCTAGGTCAAATGAACTCGGTGGCGCCGGATAGAAGATTTCGGTGGGCCAAGTTTGACTTTGGGTTTTGGACATATTTGGAAATGAGAAAGTGGTTGAGGGCTTTGGAGCAATATCACTAAGAATTTTGAGCAAGTAGACCATTAAGCAACACCTCGTCTCCTTTTAATATTATTGGCTTTCCTATGGACTCAATGTGATCTTGGATCACTAAAATATAAATAAAGAGTCTTGAGCTTTTGCCAATGTGTGTCCTTAGCATTTTGAGGGGTCCACATCTCTAGTCCATGTCATACCATTCATTGAACTTTCTGAAATATTAAACTTGAATGGATATTAGTTCAATGAGCTATATGTTGTTATGAATTACCAAAACCACCAAGATTAGTTGCACTTTCAATCTCCCCCTTTTTGGTAATTGATGACAACATATAGATTGCTACGTCTTGAGCTTGCGTTGGTTTTCCTTGAAGACGAAAGGGTGATGCAGCAATAGTAGCGTAAGTATTTCCCTTAGTTTTTGAGAACCAAGGTATCAATCCAGTAGGAGGCTCCTCAAAAGTCCCACGCACCTACACAAACAAACAAAGAACTCACAACCAACGCAATAAAGGGGTTGTCAATCCCTTCACGGCCACTTGCGAAAGTGAGATCTGATAGAGATAATATGATAAGATAAATATATTTTTGGTATTTTATAATATAGATTGGAAAAGTAAAGATGCAAATAAAAGTAAATTGAAAGCTTATATGATAAAAGATAGACCCGGGGCCATAGGTTTCACTAGTGGCTTCTCTCAAGATAGTATAAGTATTATGGTGGTGAACAAATTACTGTCGAGCAATTGATAGAAAAGCGAATAATTATGAGATTATCTAGGCATGATCATGTATATAGGCTTCACGTCTGTGACAAGTAGACCGACTCCTGCCTGCATCTACTACTATTACTCCACACATCGACCGCTATCCAGCATGCATCTAGAGTATTAAGTTCATAAGAACAGAGTAACGCATTAAGAAAGATGACATGATGTAGAGGGATAAACTCATGCAATATGATATAAACCCCATCTTTTTATCCTCGATGGAAACAATACAATACGTGCCTTGCTACCCTTATTGTCACTGGATAAGGTCACCGCAAGATTGAACCCAAACCTAAGCACTTCTCCCATTGCAAGAAAGATCAATCTAGTAGGCCAAACCAAACTGATAATTCGAAGAGACTTGCAAAGATAACTTAATCATACATAAAAGAATTCAGAGGAGATTCAAATATTTCTCATAGATAAACTTTGATCATAAACCCACAATTCATCGGATCTCGACAAACACACCGCAAAAAGAGTTACATCGAATAGATCTCCACAGGAGAGGGGGAGAACATGGTATTGAGATCCAAAAAGAGAGAAGAAGCCATCTAGCTAATAACTATGGACCCGAAGGTCTGTGGTAAACTACTCACAAATCATCGGAGGGGCTATGGTGTTGATGTAGAAGCCCTCCGTGGTTGATTCCCCCTCCGGCGGAGCACCGACAAAGGCTCCAAGATGGGATCTCGCGGATATAGAAGGTTACAGCGGTGGAAATTGTTTTTCGTTGGCTCCCTGGATGTTTTCAGGGTACGTGGGTATATATAGGAGGAAGAAGTAGGTCGGTGTCGCCCGAGGGGCCCACGAGATAGGGGGCGCGCCCTCCACCCTCGTGGCCGCCTCGGCTGCTTCTTGCCTTGCACTCCAAGTCCTCTGGATCATGTTCGTTCCAAAAATCACGCTCCCGAAGGTTTCATTCCATTTGGTCTCCGTTTGATATTCCTTTTCTTCGAAATATTAAAATAGGCAAAAAAACAACAATACGGGCTGGGCCTCAGGTTAGTAGGTTAGTCCCAAATATGATATAAATGTGTAAAATAAAGCCCATAAACATCCAAAAGGGGTAATATAATAGTATGGAACAATAAAAAAATTATAGATACGTTGGAGACATATCAAGCCTCCCCAAGCTTAATTCCTGCTCGTCCTCGAGTAGGTAAATGATAAAAACAGAATTTTTGATGTGGAATGCTACCTAGCATAATTCTCAATGTAATTTTATTTATTGTGGCATGAATGTTCAGATCCAAATGATTCAAAATAAAAGTTCATATTGACATAAGAAATAGTAATACTTCAAGCATACTAATCAAAGCAATCATGTCTTCTCAATATAACATGGCTAAAGAAAGTTCATCCCTACAAAATCATATAGTTAGGCTATGCTTCATTTTCGTCACACAAAAATGTTCCCAAATTCTACACCCCCGATGACAAGCCAAGCAATTGTTTCGTACTTAAATAATCTCAAACTTTTCCAACTTTCACGCAATACATGAGCGTGAGCCATGGATATAGCACTATGGGTGGAATAGAATATGATGATGGGGATTGTGTGGAGAAGACAAAAGAGGAGAAAGTCTCACATTGACGAGGATAATCACCGGGCTATGAAGATGCCCATCAATTGATGTCAACATGAGGAGTAGGAATTGCCATGCAACGGATGCACTAGAGCTATAAATGTATGAAAGCTCAACAAAAGAAAACTAGTGGGTGTGCATCCAACTTGCTTGCTCACGAAGATCTAGGGCATTTTGAGGAAGCCCATCGTAGGAATATACAAGCCAAGTTCTATAATGAAAAATTCCCACTAGTATATGAAAGTGACAACAAATGAGACTCGCTATATGAAGAACATGGTGCTACTTTGAAGCACAAGTGTGGAAAAGAGATAGTAACATTGCCCCCTTTTTATTTATTTTCAATTTTCTTTTTTTTTCTTTTTTTTCTTTTCTTTTTTGGGCCTTTCTTTTTTTTCTTTTGGCCTTTCTTTTTTTTTTCTTTTTTTCTTTGTTCTTTTCTTTGGCCTTTCTTTTTTTCCTCTTTTTTCTTTTTGGGGACAATGCTCTAATAATGATGATCATCGCACTTTTATTGATTTACAACACATGAATTACAACTCAAAACTAGAACAAGATATGACTCTATATGAATGCCTCCGGCGGTGTACCGGTATGGGCAATGAATCAAGAGTGACATGTATGAAAAATTATGCAAAGTGGCCTTGCCACACATATGATGTCAACTACATGATCATGCAATGGCAATATGACAATAGTAATGCGTGTCATGATGATAAACGGAACGGTGGAAAGTTGCATGGCAATATATCTCGGAATGGCTATGGAAATGCCATAATAGGTAGGTATGGTGGCTATTTTGAGGAAGATATAAGGAGGTTTATGTGTGAAAGAGTGTATCATATCACGGGGTTTGGATGCACCGGCAAAGTTTGCACCAACTCTCAAGGTGAGAAAGGGCAATGCACGGTACCGAAGAGGCTAGCAATGATGGAAAGGTAAAAGTGCCTATAATCCATGGACTCAACATTAGTCAAAAGAACTCATATACTTATTGCAAAAATCTAGAAGTTATAAAAAACCAAGCACTACACTCATGCTCCTAGGGGGATAGATTGGTAGGAAAAGACCATCGCTCGTCCCCGACCGCCACTCATAAGGATGCACAATCCAAGGACACTTCATGTTTCAAATTTGTTACACAACTTTAACCATACATGCATGCTACGGGACTTGCTAACTTCAACACAAACATTCTTTAAATTCATAATCACCCAACTAGCATGACTTTAATATCACTACCTCCATATCTCAAAACAATTATCAAGTATCAAATTGATCATAGCATACAATTCACTTCCTATGATAGTTTTTATTATACTCAACTTGGATGCCTACCATTCTAGGACCAATTTTATAACCATAGCAAATACCATGCTGTTCTAAAAGACTCTCAAAATAATATAAGTTAAGCATGAGATACTAGCAATTTCTACAAAATTAAGCCACCGCCGTGCTCTAAAAGATATAAGTGAAGCACTAGAGCAAAAACTATCTAGCTCAAAAGATCTAAGTGAAGCACATAGAGTATTCTAATAAATTCCAAATCAAGTGGGCTTCTCCCAAAAGGTGTGTACAGAAAGGATGATTGTGGAAAACTAAAAAGCAAAAACTAATATCATACTCGACGCTCCAAGCAAAACACATATCATGTGGTGAATAAAAATATAGCTCAAAGTAAAGTTACCAATGAACGAAGACGAAAGAGGGGATGCCTTCCCGGGGCATCCCCAAGCTTAGGCTTTTGGCTATTCTTGAATATCTTGGGGTTCCATGGGCATCCCCGAGCTTAGGATCTTGCCACTCCTTATGCCATAGTCCATCAAATCTTTACCCAAAACTTGAAAACTTCACAACACAAAACTCAACAGGAAATCTCATAAGCCCCGTTAGTGAAAGAAAGCAAAACCACCACATAAGGTACTGTAATGAACTCATTATTTATTTACATTGGTGTTAAACCTACTGTATTTAAAGTTCTCTATGGTTCATACCACTTAATACTAGCCATAGATGCATCAAAATAAGCAAACAACACACGAAAAACAGAATCTATCAAAAACAGAACAGTTTGTAGCAATCTGTAACTAATGCAAACTTCTGGAACTCTAAAAATCCTACCAAAATAGGAAGTCCTGGGAAATTTGTCTATTGATCTACAGAAAAAAGATTCAACGCAAAAGCACGTTTCTGTGATTTAAAAAAACTAATTTTGTGCACGCAAAGTTTCTGTTTTTCAGCAGAATCAAATTAACTATCACCATAGGTTATCCTATAGGTTCTACTTGGCACAAACACTAATTAAAATATAAAAACACATCTAAACAGAAGGTAGATTCAAAATTTATTACTAAACAGAAGCAAAAACAAAAAACACAAATAAAATTGGGTTGCCTCCCAACTAGCGCTATCGTTTAACGTCCCTAGCTAGGCATAAAAGCGAAGATAGATCTAAGTAGTGCCATTAAGATAAAATCTAACCATAGCATTAAACTTTTGGATCCAAATCAATCCCTTATGAAGTAGCGCATAAACTAGGGTTTAAGCTTCTGTCACTCTCGCAACCCATCATCTAATAACTACTCCACAATGCATTCCCTTAGGCCCAAATATGGTGAAGTGCCATGTAGTCGACGTTCACATGACACCACTAAGGGAATCACAACATACATACCATCAAAATATCGAACACATATCAAGTTCACATGATTACTTGCAACAAGATTTCTCCCGTGACCTCAAGAACAAAAGTAACTACTCACAAATGATAATCATGATCAAGATCAGAGGGGTATTAAATAGCATAAGGGATCTGAACATATAATCTTCCACCAAATAAACCATATAGTAATCAACTACAAGGTGTAATCAACACTACCGGTCACCCACAAGCACTAATCTAAGGTTCCGGTACAAAGATTGAACACAACAGATGAACTAGGGTTTGAGAGAAGATGGTGTTGTTGAAGATGTTGATGGAGATTTCCCTCCCCAAGATCGGAGAGTTTTTGGTGATGATGATGACAATGATCTCCCCCTCCGGGAGGGAAGTTCCCCCAGCGGAATCGCTCCACCGGAGGGAAAAAGTGCTCCTGCCCAAGTTCCGCCTCGAGACGACGACGCTTTGTCCTGGAAGTCCTCTCCTTATTTTTTCTAGGTCAAAATAACTTATATACCAAAAGAGGGGTACCGAAGGTGGGACGAGGAGGGCACAACCCACCAGGGCACGCCTGGGCTCCCTGGTGCGCCCAGGTGGGTTATGCCCACCTGGTGGGCCCCCTTTGGTAGTTATTTGCTCCAATAAATCTTAAATAATCCATAAAAATTCTCCGTGAAGTTTCAGCTCGTTTGGAGTTGTGCATAATAGGTGGCTGATACGTCTAAAACATATCTATAATATTTTATTGTTCCATGTTGTTATATTATCATTCTTGGATATTTTACAATCATCTTATAGCAACTTTATATCATTTTTTGGGACTAAACTATTGACATAGTGCCAAGTGCCAGTTGCTATTTTATGCTTGTTTTTTTACATCGTAGGAAATCAATATCAAACAAAGTCCAAACACAGTGAAACTTTTTGTGTATTTTTTGAACCAGAAGACATCCCGTGGGCCAAAGAAGTACCGAAGAGGGGGCCCGAGGTGAGAACAAGACACCTGGGCGCACTTGGAGGCCCAGGCACGCCCTGGTGGGTTGTACCCACCTCGGTGACCTCCCGCACTGCCTCTTTGCTCTATAAATACGCCAATATTCCAGAAACCCTAGGGGAGTCGACGAAAATCAATTCCACCCGCAGCAAGTTCCAGAACCACCAGATCCAATCTAAACACCATCACGGAGGGGTTCATCATCCTCATTGGTGCCTCTCCGATGATGCATGAGTAGTTCATTGTAGACCTACAGGTCCATAGTTAGCAGCTAGATGGCTTCCTCTCTCTCTTGGTTCTCAATACAATGGTCTCTTGGAGATCTATTTGATGTAACTCTTTTTGTGGTATGTTTGTTGGGATGCGATGAACTTTAAGTTTATGATCAGATCTATGTTTTATCCATGAAAGTTATTTGAATCTTCTTGATCTCTTATATGCATGATTACTTATAGCCTCGTATTTCTTCTTCAAATCTTTAGTTTAGTTAGGCAAACTAGATCAAATTTTCTTGCCATGGGAAGAGGTGATTTGTGATGGGTTCGATCTTACGGTGCTTGATCCCAGTGACAGAAGGGGAACCGACACGTATGTATCGTTGCTATTAAGGATAACAAGATGGGGTCTATTTCTACATAAATAGATCTTGTATACATCATGTCATCATTCTTATCACATTACTCCATTTTTCCATGAACTTAATACACTAGATGCATGCTGGATAGCGGTAGATGTGTGGAGTAATAGTAGTAGATGCATGCAGGAGTCGGTCTACTAATCTTGGATGTGATGCCTATATAATGATCATGGCCTGGATATCATCATGATTATTTGAAGTTCTACCAATTGACCAACAGTAATTTGTTTACCCACTGTATGCTATTTTTCTCGAGAGAAGCCACTAGTGAAAACTACGGCCCCGGGGTCTCTTCTTATCATATTTGCCTTCTAGATCTATTTTTATTTGCTTTTATTTTCATATCTATTAATCCGAAAATACAAAAATACCTTGCTGCAATTTTTAGTAATTTATTTTATCTCGTGTTCGTGCAAGATCTATTTATCTAATCTACTACAATTTTATCTATCTTTTTACCCGTGAGGGATTAACAACCCTTCTCTTATGTCGGGTTGCAAGTATTTCTTCTTTGTGTGCAGGAGCTGTTTACGTGGTGTTGCGTGGTTCTCCTACTAGTTTGATAACCTTGGTCTCATCACTGAGGGAAATACCTACCGTTGATGTGCTGCATCATCCCTTCCTCTTTGGGGAAATACCAATGTAGTTCAAGCAAACATCAGTGGCCTGGCGTAGCTTTTTCAGGTCTAGAATTCCAGCTGCCGATATTCTCCCTCTTTGTGTGAACCTTGCATATTACGAGAGAAAAGGAATTATAATTACTCCAAAAAGCATTATTATGCATAAAAACATCGCAAATAACAGTAAGAAAACATGATGCAAAATGGACATATCAACTCCCCCAAGCTTAGAGCTCGCTTGTCCTCAAGCGAAAAAACGAAATCGAAAAACATGTCCACATGCTTAGAGAGAGAGGTGTCGATAAAAGAAAATACGGACATAGAAGCATCATGTATATTATTATAACAGCACAAACTTTATTATAGATTTTTTATCACAAAACTTTTATCATAAACTTCTCATGAACAAGTAACAATTCATCACAACATCGAAGTATAAAGCATAAACTCTATTGAAAACCAACAAACTATGTTCTCAGTCAACTTTGCAACTACAATTCATCATCTTTTCAGGAAGGGTCATGTATCGGAGCCTTTTGGCAAGTCCACATAATCAACCATCATATAGTCTTCTACGATTGCTAACACTCACCACATACACATGAGCAAAAAGTTTCAACCGGACACATAGAAAGATAGGGGCCTATAGTTTCACCTCCCAACGTATTCACCTCAAGGGTGATCTCAACAATAATAACTCATGCCCGCCCATACCCAACTGGATATATGTGCCTAGATATTTCCTCACCACATGCTGCTTGCCAAAAGAGAAAATAAAAAGGAATAGGGAAGAATACTTTGACTCGTGCATAAAAGTAAATACATGAAAAATAAAAGATAGGCCCTTCGCAGAGGGAAGCAAAGGTTGCCATGCACTTTTTGGTTGTATGCTCAATCTCTTAGTGCAAAAGAACATCACATTATATTGCCCCTTGTGATAGCAACCTTTATTATGCAATCTGTCTCCTTTATTATTTTGCCATCACAACTTCATACAACGCTCAAGTTTCTCTTACACTAAGTGATCTAACACATCTAGAAGCAATTTTTATTGCCTTATTGCACCGATGACAACTTACTTGAAGGATCTTACTCAATCCACAGGTAGGTATGGTGGACTCTCAAAGCAAGATTTGGGTTTAAGGGTTTTTGGATGCATAAGTAGTATCTCTACTTAGTGTGGAATTTTTGGCTAGCAAAGATAGGGGCAAGCACCACATGTTAAAGGATCTATGGCATATAACTTGTATGTGAATATGAACAAACATAAATCATTACGTTGTCTTCCTTGTCCAATGTCAACAATTTTGGCATATAATATTTTTATGGGGGCTCACAATCTAAAAGATGTCCAAGATAGTGTATTTGCATGTGAATCTTCTCTTCCCTTATTAATTCTTTCATGAATTGACCAATGCTATGTTTGTAAATCTCCAATATTTTTTTCTACTTATACTCTTCTTTATGTGATGTCATTACTTACCATATGATTAACATATGATGTTTTTCATTTATTTCCTTTCTTTTTACTGAAAATGGAAGCAAAGAAAACAAAATTCAAACTAAACTTTATTATATATGTCACACACGATTACAAGGATAGATCACTAAGCAAGCACTTGAAAAGAAACGATCGAACTAAACTTTTATTCAACTAAATCAAAGCATAACTAAGGATTGAACTAAGATAAGTAAAGGTAAAAGATAGTGGAGGTGATACGATACCGGGGCACCTCCTCCAAGCTTGGTACAAGCCAAGGGGAGTGCCCATACCCGATACTCAAGTCTCCTTTGGTGATGAAGAAGGAGGTGGTGGTGATGAAGTAGTAGGTTTATCCTTCTCTTTCTCTAGCTTATGTCGGAGAGTAAAATTATCTATCCTCAACTCATCATTATCCATCTCAAGCTTTATTATCCTCTTGCATAACGCCTCCATGCTTTCGTGCTTGAAACGAGGAGGGACTGGTTCATCTTCATCTTCCTCATCGGAGAACCATATGTAGGGATAGGTGTCCTTGAAGATATTTTTATCTAAAGGCTGATAAGAAACTGGGCACTCCTCGGAATCTTGAGACGACATATTTCAGATCTGCCAGGAAAACAATGAGAAAAGAAAATAGAAGATTTCTCTGCGATACGGTTGTCAATAGGTTCAGGTGGTATTTAAAGATTTTTTATCTTGGGAAACAATCAAACGGGAGAAAAACAGAGTCCGGTAGGTACCCGAGGTGGGCACAACCCACCTGGGCACGCCTCGCAGGCGCGCCCAGGCGCGCCCTGGTGTCTTGTGCCCACCAGGATTGCCTTCCTGGTTGTCTCTTATTTTCCTATTTTTTAATATATTCCGAAACAGACAGAAAATATTTATGCGGATTTTTCAGAGTCCGTTTACTTACCGTATCACGTACCTCCTCTTTTTCACGATTCTGGAGTGTTCTGGAAGGTTTCTTTTATGTGTTCTTCCGGTGTCATTGTTTGGATAATATTGCTTTCATCATTAATGGGAGTACCTGAGATATAATGTTTTATTCTTTGCACATTGACAACCTTTGGGTTAGTACCTTCGGCATTATTTATTTTGATAGCTCCAGATCGATAAACCTCCTTGATAACATAAGGTCCTTCCCATTTGGAGAGAAGTTTTCATGCAAAGAATCTGAAACCAGAGTTGTACAAAAGAATATATTCTCCAAGTTTAAACTCACGCTTTTGGATTCTTTTATCATGCCATATTTTGACCTTCTCTTTAAATATGGCATTTTCATAGGCTTGTGTTCTCTAGTCATCTAGTGAGCTAATATCAAACAACCTCTTTTTGCTTGCAAGTTTGAAATCATAGTTGAGCTCTTTAATTGCCCAATATGCTTTAGGTTCTAACTCAAGAGGCAAATGACAAGCTTTTCCATAAAACATTTTATAAGGAGACATGTCTGTCGGTGTCAAACCGACGGATCTCGGGTAGGGGGTCCCGATCTGTGCGTCTAAGGCTAATGGTAACAGGAGGCAAGGGACACGATGTTTTACCCAGGTTCGGGCCCTCTCGATGGAGGTAAAACCCTACTTCCTGCTTGATTGATCTTGATGATATGAGTATTACAAGAGTAGATCTACCACGAGATCGTAGAGGCTAAACCCTAGAAGCTAGCCTATGATGATTATGATTGTTCCCGTCCTACGGACTAAACCCTCCAGTTTATATAGACATCGGAGGGGGCTACGGTTACACAGAGTCGGTTACAAAGAAGAAGATCTAACATCCGGATCGCCAAGCTTGTCTTCCACGCAAAGGAGAGTCCCATCCGGACACGGGACGAAGTCTTGAGTCTTGTATCTTCACGGTCCAACAATCCGGCCAAAGTATACAGTCCGGCTGTCCGGATACCCCCTAATCTAGGACTCCCTTAGTAGCCCCTTAACCGGGCTTCAATGACGATGAGTTTGGCGTGTAGTTTGTCTTCGGCATTGCAAGGCGGGTTCCATCTCCGAATACTCCAAAGTACTTGTTGTAACGAACAGTGTCCGGCTCTGCAAGATGATTTTCACATGCCATAGTAGAGAGAACGATATTCCACGAATATAATCTGCTGACATCTTTAGATAACGTGACATCACACCATGGTCGAGTCATTATTGAACCGTCTTCCCACAGCCAGCCACCGCACATATTGCGAGGCGGTTTCCCGGGCACGTCTTGTCGAAGCAGAGATCGTGTTCCCCTTATCACGGGGCTTTCATCAATACGGGCACGGGTAGCCCAATCGCACCGCCAATAGCGGTGAGTGGGGAACGAGCAGGTTCCACCAGGCAAGTAGGGAGGCGCAAAAGTTTTTATTGCCTCTATAAAGAGATAAGGCCTCTTCTTCCTTACCCACGCCTTTCCCTTCCGCTCGTCCATTCCCCTTCTCTCGAGCCCTAGTGCCCAAGCACTCATCTCCTCCACCGAAAAGAGGTTCTCCGAAGATGTCCGGATCCAGAGCAGGAGGCAAATGGATGGCCTCTACCGTCCGGGAGAAGGATATCAAAAAGCTTCGAGAGGCCGGGTACCTGGCCAAGAAAATCGGCCATCGTCTTCCGACGGCGGGGCAGATCGTCCCCAATCTAGAGCCCCACGAGAGGGTCGTGTTTCTTCCTCATTTTGTCCGCGGGCTCGAGTTTCCCCTTCACCCATTTGTTCGCAACATCATGTATTATTATGGGATTGATTTTCATGATCTGTCCCCTAATTCTTTCCTTAACATCTCGACGTTTATCGTCGTGTGTGAGGCCTTTCTCCGTATTTCGCCCCACTTCGGCTTATGGCTGAAGGTCTTCAATGTGAAGCCCAAGGTGGTGAACGGCGAGCACGCTGAGTGCGGCGACGCCATGGTGAGCAAGATGCCCAAGGTCACATGGCCGACGGGAATCTTCAATGATTCCGTCAAGGAGTGGCAGCAGCAGTGGTTCTATATCACCGAGCCGCGCGGTAAAAAGTGGGCCGCTGTTCCTGAATCCAGATCCGGAGCCCCCCTGCGGCTCACGTCCTGGCCCAAGAAGGGCCTGAACTGGTCCTCATCTGATGAGCTGTCGGTGCTCCAAACACGTGTCTAGAGCGTGGTAGACAAGGATGTCAAACTCGTCAATGTAGTCCAGGTGATGTTAGTTCGCCTGGTTCTCCCTTGCTAGCACCGAGCCTGCAATTTATGGGAATACGACCCGGCCGAGCACCAGACCCTACGGGAGCTCTACGACTCCTCACACAAGGACATCTAGAAGGTGCTCTTCAAGTCCGGTAAACCGTGGCCGGGCTCCGCCGAGGACCGCGGGTATCAACTGTCCCGCCCTGCAAGTCCGGTAAGTCATCGCTATGTCCTGTCTATCCAAGTTTAGCTGGCATATCCCAAGGGAGACGCTTTATCATGCTTTTTGCAATTATCCCAGGAATGGACAAAGAAGGTGGGGTGGATACACTGTCCGGCCCCGCTGCCGGAGGAACCGGCAGGACCTCTTCTGACGAAGATGCTGGTCCCAGCGCCTTACAAGACGCCGAAGAAAGAGGCCTCCAAGAAGGCCAGGGAGACTCGGAGCAGCCTCCGTCGCCGCGGTGCTTCGGACACAAAATCCGAAGACTCCAGCGCCCATCCTTCCTCCAAAGACGAGGAGGAGGAGGAAGAAGACGAATCCTCCATGGGGGGAGGGAAGAAAAGGACGGCTTCCTCATCCCTGGAGGCCGAATCGCCAAAGAGGGGAAAAAGTTCCCTCCCGGAGGCGTCCACCAAGGCTGCCAATAGCAGCCCGGAGTGGGATCCCAGGGCCCAGCCCCTGGTAAAATCGTGAGTACACGAAATCCGAACATGCCTACGCGCCCAAGATTACTAGGGTGCAGTAGTTTAACTGTCGCCATACTTTGTGCAGCCCGGCGAGGTCTCACGCCGAACAGTCCTCATCGGAGGATTCGCTGAGCTCAGATGCCCTGGAGAGCGAGACGCCTCTGGAGGCCCCTTCCCCGAAGCCTGAACCTAACACCGAGGTGTCGTCCTAGCAGGACCCAGACCAGGGAGGGCGCACCTCTGGGGCCGGATACATGGGAGCAAAAGTTCCCATAAACATCAACAGCGGGGGCGATCTTAGATTTGGCCCGCAGCCGGACACGGTCCTGGAGACCTTTAAAACTCCAGGATGGGGCGAGCAGCCCCCCTTGAGGGAGGGAGGCAAGCCCGCTCCGCCAGCAACCTCTGTCCAAGCAGAGCTGCAGGGCGGCCTATCAACAGCGCTAAAGAATGCGTCCATCATTGATGAACATCGCGCCCTCATGGGTGCGGTGATTGAAAAGATTCAGTCCGCTGAGAGCGGACTGAATGAATCCTGCTTTAGCCTTATAAAAGGCTTTGAGGTATGTTTTTAGAAACCTTTGAAGATTGTCATAGTATGAGTAGTAGCCCCTGATGCACTGTCTGGTGAAAGAGAGAGAACCGGACAGGGGATCAAATTTCCGCTTTGCAGGAGACTCGGTTGATGACATGTATCTCTTTGTTTGAAAACATGCGTCTGTAGCGACGACTGCCTCTCATACTGTGGAGGCATCCGGACTAAAGTAGAGTCTGGAACGGGCCGAAGAGGAACTTGGCTGAGTGAAAAAGCAGTTGGAGGACAAGCAAGGTATGTGGAAACCTTTGGACAAGTTAAGCACAAATGAGTAGTTGTGCTTGATGAAAGTATTTGTATTGTGCGCTGTAGGAGCAAATGCCGAAACTGAGGCACTGAAGAAGGCTGTGGCCAAAGCCGACAAGAAGGCCGCTGCGAAGCAGGCTCTTCGCGAGAAGCACGAGGCAAGGGTCATTGAAGCTGAACGAGAGCTTCAGGAGGCCGTGAAGAAAAGCGAAACCTTGGAGCAGAGTCTAGCAGGGAAAGAATCCGAACTCGCCCAGGCTCTCCAAGCTGCAAATAATGCTCGGGAGGAAGCCCGAGGTGCTCTGAAAGACATTCAGGAGGCAAGGAGGATTGCGGCTGGTAAGGCTCTTTTGCTCAAAGCGATTTTTATATAGTAATAGGAGAAACTCTAAGTGACAAACTGGATTCTTGTTTCTCCAGGAGTGTTTGCGGACCTGCCGCGCAGCATATCTGATGCTGCCCAATTCTACCGAGCTGAAGAGAAGAAGTCTGCAGAGAAGCATTTCTGGTCGCAGTATTTGGCGCCAAATTATCCGGTGCCCTTTGCCGATCAGCTGAAGCAGCTGATCGAACTGCACTAGGTGGCCGAACTAGCCATGAAGGACTTAATTGTCCAGCTGTGGCCTGCTGAGCCAATTCCAAGCAGTTACTTCGGACTCGTGAAGCAGATTGTTGGTGCTTGCCCTCGGCTCGAAGTCATTAAGCGGTCGGTCTGTATAGAAGGTGCACGCATGGCATTTGCCCGTGCGAAGGTGCATTGGGGGAAGCTTGATGCCGAAAAGCTGATGACTGAGGGACCACCGGAGGGTAAGGAGCATCGCAAGCCCGAATTATATTATGAGGGTGTCCTGAAAGGAGCCCGCCTTGTGGCGGAGCAGTGTACCAAAGACACTATATTTCCCTGAAGGTAGTCATGCCGTCCTTTGTAATGCGGGATACTGGCACTATTATTATTTATTGCCTGTTATATGAAAGTTTTTTCTTCCTGTGCGGCCGTTTAGTATACATAAATCCTTAGAGTTGGCTAGTCGTCGGCTTCTGCCCCCATGTAGAAAGTATGAGGGTGTTCGGGACATACCTGAATACTCTTTATCCCATTGTTGGGTCCTTGAAGGAGGTGTTCATCACCACGAACCAGGCAATCAGACTATAGGGCTTTATCACTCTCACTTAGCCATAGGAATTCGAGTATGGTAGGCGCAGCCCCTGGTGTTCGGAAGACCGTACGAGGGGCTCTAATAGCGCCTGATCGGAAGACCGATCCATCGCACTCTGCATTTGTTATGGCATTATGCGGAATAAATCCTTAAAGATTTTACAACCTCTTGAACAGCTGACCAACTCTCGCCGTATCATGACAGTCAGTTTTCGGCTTTCTCTACTGAGGTGCTTGTCCGGAAGAGCCGGCACACAATCGCAGTAGTTCTCCCAGCGCTACCTTAGCCAATGGAGCAGAACATAAGGTACCAAAACATGGGAGCTGGGCAAACCCAACTAATGACCCAAGACATGATTCGAAGCTGATGCATATAGTGCTATAAGTTCGGGGTGCCGAGCGACCGAGAAGGTGGCCGGACTTTGTTGTGATATTATGAGTACAATGAAGCCCCTGGCATAATGGGGCATGACACTATGTTCGGGTGCCGTTATGACGAAAAAGGCGTCAATGAGGAACGACAGCCGGTAAGTGTTATTTAAGTTTACGTGTTGTATTGGAGTGACACATCTATGCGTATGAGTATGGCTTCTGCTATGAAAAGAGGTATGCTGGCGGAACCTGTCGTGGCTGGACGGGAGGAGGTTGTGTGCGGATTCGAAGTGTATCCGGACTATCTCCTTGGGGGATACTTGGGTGTTCCTGCCTTGTGCGTCCGAGCTGATTCCATGTCGCCAGTCCTGTTTTGCGCAAAAGTGAGCCTGTAAAGAAAAATGCTTAGAGGCAGTTGCATGTCATAGGGTGGTTGAACCGCGGGTGCCTGATCGGAGCCTGGTCGAGCCAGGCTATCATGCCGTAAGGTAGCTCGGACTCCTCTGTTGGTGTCTAGGGGGTTGGCTGTCGAATCAAAGTTCGATAAACAGGCACAACTCGCTATCTTAGCGGCGGTATAATTTCCACTCTCGGGGTGGAGTTCGGCCTTGCCCATAATTGTGACCATGTCACGTGGGTTTGGCATGACATGGTACCACGTTGAGTCGAGCCAACGCGCTTCGTCCCGGTAGTATATAGTAGTTACTGTATAAGGGGACAATGCCGAAGACTTACTCTTCGGCATGGTGTTTGTTTGGTGATCCGAAGACAACCTCCATGGTGGTGGGCCTGTAAAACTTGGCCTTTGCACCTGGAATGGCATCTTTTAGAAGATGTTATTAATGGGTTTGATCCTCGAGCGGTCAATACCTATCTGGTAAATTTTGTCCTGGTGCAGCAAGTTTGGGCTGCTGTTTATGCCCATAGGGGCTCATGTGAGGTGGAACCCACAAACTATTGGGTCGATGGTAAGTGCAATTAAATTGCCATGGTTGATATTGTCCGGACGGTCTATGTGATCGGAGATGATCGGTCGTATTTTTGTACTGTGGGGTGACTTTTATTATTGAGTCAGTGTCCCGAGGAGTACACATCCATTCCCTTGTTGGTTTGCGGAGGATTTTGCTTTGACCTCGCAATGTTTGGTGGTCTGGGCTCCTCGTTGTTTGAGACCTCTTTTCATTTCTTCCGGCGCACGACCGACCGTTTTGTTTTGAGTATCCGGCATTCTCTATTGGTATGCTTGGTCGCCATTCTAGGGGTACCATGGATTTGACATGGTTGGTCGAGTATGCTGTCCGGGCCGGATGGGCCTGAGCTGTTCTCTTTCCGCTGACCAGACTGTGGGCCGCGGAATCCGGCACCAACTCCCTTGTCTTGGTTGTCATCATTATTTTTGTGACGCTTATGGATGCTACCTCGCGTCTCCTGCGTATTGCCTCGGACCATGATGTATTGGCGTTGGGGTGTGGGTGTTAGGACCTCCTTCTCAGGTTGAGGTAGCAAATTGTGCTTTGTGTACCCTTTGGTGGGGTGGTCGATTCTGTATTCCTCGGCAGCCAGGACCTTAGTCCATCTATCTTTGAGCAGATCTTGGTCAGCTTGGAGCTGCTGCTTCTTCTTCTTCTTCAGGCTTCTTGCAGTGGCCATAAGCCGTCGCTGGAAGCAAACCTGCTCTACGGGATCCTCAGGCACGCCAAATTCATCGTCGCCAAGGCTCACCTCGTCTTCGGAGGGAGGCATGTGGTTGTCCTCCTTCAAGTATCCATTCGTCGCTTGTTCATCTGGGCTAATCTGCCCGTCTTCCTGTTCGGCCTGCTCAAAGGCAGGCTGATCGGGGTTGTATTCATCTCGGCACCATCCGAATTGTTTTTGTCTCCTGTGCCGGTATTGCTATGGCGGGGCTTGGAGCGGCGCCAATGATGCCCATGCTTTGATTTCTTCCTTGAGGGGTTATCCTCCATTGCCTCATCGCCATTGGTTTCTTTCAGAGTCCATATATATATATATCATGCGAGGAGGTGGCTGTCCAGCGCCCCGTGGGCGGTGGTTCCTGTTCTTCTCCTGCATCGTCGTTCACATCATCGATGTCTTCAGAGTCGAAGTTAAGCACGTCGGTCAAATCATCGACAGTGGCAATGAAGTGGGTGTTGGGTGGGCAACGAATTACCTCGTCGCCTGCTTCCCACTCGAGTCGGACATAGTTCGGCCAAGAGTCTCCTGACAAAGAGAGAGTTTTTAATGAGTTCAGCATGTCGCCAAAGGGCGAGTGCTAGAAGATATCCGCAGCGGTGAACTCCATTACTGGAGCCCAACCAGATTCTGCAGGCTCGGGGGCACGCGGTCTGGAACCTTCAGCCGGACACGAGTCCGGGGGTCCGGTGATAGAGGCTTCCTTGGGGGTGGAGTCTGTGTTCAGCTCTACCGCCGATGAGTGTGCGGCCTCCGGGGCGGGGTCCATCCACCCGTCCTCGGACGACGCGATTTGCCCCGGATTTAGGTTCGGAGCTCCTGCAGATGTGATATCCCGAGTATTGTCCGACAGCAGGTCTAAGCCGTGCTCGTCATGACTGTTCGGCACTCCTGGCGTAGGCCCGAATCCGTCGAAGATCAAGTCTCCGCGGATATCGGCCGTGTAGTTCAAGTTTCCGAACCTGACCTGATGGCCAGGGGCGTAGCTGTCGATCTACTCCAGATGGCCAAGTGAATTGGCCCGTAGTGCGAAGCCGCCGAACACAAAGATCTGTCTGGGGAGAAAAGTCTCACCCTGGATCGTGTTGTTGTTGATGATTGAAGGAGCCATCGAGCCTTGCAGCGATGACGCAGAGGAACTCACAATGAAAGCACCAATGTCAGTGTCAAAACCGGCGGATCTCGGGTAGGGGGTCCCGATCTGTGCATCTAAGGCTAATGGTAACAGGAGGCAAGGGACACGATGTTTTACCCAGGTTCAGGCCCTCTCGATGGAGGTAAAACCCTACTTCCTGCTTGATTGATCTTGATGATATGAGTATTACAAGAGTAGATCTACCACGAGATCGTAGAGGCTAAACCCTAGAAGCTAGCCTATGATGATTATGATTTTTCCAGTCCTACGGACTAAACCCTCCAGTTTATATAGACACCGGAGGGGGCTAGGGTTACACAGAGTCGGTTACAAAGAAGAAGATCTAACATCCGGATCGCCAAGCTTGTCTTCCACGCAAAGGAGAGTCCCATTCGGACACGGGACGAAGTCTTGAGTCTTGTATCTTCACGGTCCAACAATCCGGCCAAAGTATACAGTCCGGCTGTCCGGATGCCCCCTAATCCAGGACTCCCTCAATGCCCATGGGATTTTTATATGCTGTTAGGTAAGCCCAAAGTGCATCATCTAATTTCTTAGACCAATTCTTTCAGGACCAGTTGATAGTTTTTATAAAATTAATTTTATTTCTCTATTGCTAAGTTCAACTTGACCACTAGACTGAGGATGATAGGGGGATGCAATTCTATGGTTAACATCATACTTAGCAAGCATTTTTCGGAAAGCACCATGAATAAAATGTGAAACACCATCAGTCATTAAATATCTAGGGACTCCAAACCTTGGGAAAATAACTTCCTTAAGCATTTTAATAGAGGTGTTGTGATCAACACTACTAGTTGGAATAAGTTCTATCCACTTAGTAACATAATCAACATCAACCAAAATATGTGTATACCCATTAGAGGAAGGAAAATATCCCATGTAATCGAAACCCCAAACATCAAATGGTTCAACAGCAAGAGAATAATTCATAGGAATTTCTTGACGCTTACCGATATTACCAATTCTTTGACATTCATCACAAGATAAAACAAACTAACGAGCATCCTTGAAGAGAGTAGGCCAATAAAAACCAGATTGCAATACCTTGTGAGCAGTTCTGTCTCCCGCGTGATGCCCTCCGTAAGCTTCGGAGTGTCATTTTCATAGGATTTGTCCTTCTTCATGCTCAGGTACACAATGTATAATTATATCATCTACTCCTTCTTTATAAAGATGTGGGTCATCCCAAAAGTAATGTCTTAAATCATAGAAGATTTTTTTCTTTTGTTGGTAAGTGAAGCTAGGTGGTATATATTTAGCAACAATATAATTAGCATAGTCAGCATACCAAGGAGTGTTATGAGAAACATTTATTGCAGCTAATTTCTCATCCGGAAAACTATCATTAATAGGTTGTGGGTCATCAAGAATATTCTCTAACCTAGACAAGTTATCAGCTACGGGGTTCTCACCTCCTTTTCTATCAGTGACATGTAAGTCAAATGCTTGTAGCAAGAGAACCCACCTAATGAGTCTAGGTTTATCTTTATTTTCCATAAGATATTTTATAGCAGCATGATCGATGTGAACAATCACTTTAGAATCAATAATGTAAGATCTGAATTTGTCACAAGCAAACACCATGGCTAAAAATTCCTTTTCAGTAGTAGCATAATTTCTTTGGGCACTGTCTAGAGTTTTGCTAGCATAATGAATAACATTTAATTTCTTATCAACTCTTTGTCCTGAAACAACACCAACAACATAATCACTAGCATCACCCATAATTTCAAAAGGCAAGTTCCAATCAGGTGGTTGAACAATAGGTGCAGAAATTAAGGCTTTCTTAAGTGTTTCAAAGGCTTCTACACAATCATCATAAAAAACAAATGGAACATACTTTTGTAAAAGGTTTGTACGAGGTCTAGAAATTTTAGAGAAGTCTTTAATAAATCTCCTATAGAAAGCAACACGACCGAGAAAACTACAGATACCTTTAATATCTCTGGGACATGGCATTTTTTCAATTGCATCAACTTTAGCTTTATCCACCTCAATACCTTGTTCAGAAATTTTATGTCCCATGACAATACCTTCATTGACCATAAAGTGACACTTCTCCCAATTCAAGAAAAGATTAGTTTGCTCGCATCTCTGCAAAACTCGATCAAGGTTGCTTAAGAAACCATCAAAAGAAGTTTTGTAAACAGAAAATCATCCATGAAAACCTCAACAATCTTTTCACAAAAATCAAAGAATATAGCAGTCATACATCTTTGAAAGGTAGCAGGTGCATTGCATAAACCAAAAGGCATACTTCTATAAGCATAAATTCCAAAAGGACAAGTAAAGGTGGTTTTTTATTGATCAGGTTGTGAGACAGATATTTGAGAAAACCAGAATATCCATCGAAAAAACAGAAGTGTATGTGCTTATATAATCTTTCTAGCATTTTATCAATGAAAGGCAGAGGGTAATGATCTTTTCTAGTTGCTTTATTTAATTTTCTAAAATGAATTATCATTCTTTAGCCAGTGACAATTCTTTGTGGAATAAGTTCATTTTTATCATTAGGGACAACATCAATACCTCCCTTCTTAGGGACATAATGAACGGGACACTGCCATCTAGTATCAGCTATGGCATAGATTATACTTGCTTCCAGAAGTTTCAGTATTTCAGTTCTTACCACTTCTTTCATTTTAGGATTTAAATATCGTTGGTGATCAACGATAGGTTTAGCATCAGGTTCCATGTTAATCTTGTGCTGGCAGAGAGTGGGACTCACACTACAGGAATCTGCTACTTTGCCATCTGCCACGGCGGACGGCAAAGGCATGGATGGCGGACGACAAAAGTGGACGGCAATGTAAGGGACGGCAAAGAGCTACATTGCCGTCCGCTTCGGGTGGCTGACGGCAAAGGGTCCTTTGCCATCAGCTGCCGACGGCAAAGAATGCTGACGACAATAATTGCGCTGTTACTGCGTTAGGTGGTTAACAGCAAGCCTTTGCCGTCCGCCGCTGTAGGCAAAGTTTTTTTCCTCTTTGCCGTCCGCCGCTGTAGGCAAAGTTTTTTTTCCTCTTTGCCCTCAGCCACTGTTGGCAAACTGACCAAATAGGTCAGCCTCCCAGGAAGCACAGTTGCCTGCCACGTGGCCTCTTTGTCGTCCGCTGCTGATGGCAAAGAGCCCTTTGCCGTCGGTGGCGGACGGCAAAGAGCCTGCATAATGGCTTTTTTCCCCTGTTTTTTTAAATCCAACAATTTTCACAGCAAATATATATGACATATATAGATATATTTCACAGGGCTATTTAATAGCACATAAGTTTCATCGTACATACATATATAGTTCCATCCACTCATACATAGCAAGTTGCACATACACATAAGTTGCAACCATTAGGAGGTTGCACATACATATTACAATGCAAAGTTTCATCAAGATAGCAAGTTCCATCGTAGCATACACATAAGTTGCAACCATTAGAAGAATACTAGAAGAGAATGAAATAAAAAGCAAGCACTCCATAGCAAGCTAGCTTCCGAGAAGTGAATGAAATCTGCAAAATGGCAAATAAGAAAGTTAGGAAAAGGTGACTAGAAGAAGAAGACTAGAAGAAGAAGCACGCCATCGTTTGTGAGGTAACTTAGGTGAAATGGATCGTTTATGAGCTAACTTAGGTAAAATGCATCATTTTAGAGCTAATGTAGGTAAAATGGATCGTTTATGAGCTAACTAAGCTAATTATGCCGTTTTTTTTACATAAGTAAGGTAAGTACATGTCATTATTGAGCAAACCTAGTTAACTAAGCATATTATAACTAACTTAGGTCATTTTGGAGGAAACAAAGCTAAGTATAGATCATCTTAGAGCTAACTTAGGTAAAATGGCTGGTTTTGGAGGTCGGTAAGCTTATTAAGTCATTTTGCAGGAAAAGAAGCTAACTCTAGGTCATTAAGGTAAGCATATTGGATGAAATAAAGCTAAGTCTAGGTCTTTATGCATTTGTTAAGCAAAAAACTAGAGAAACTTACCTTGATCATGGAGGTGTGGGAGCGGGCTGGCTCATGCCAGTAGCTGGAGAAGGATCGTGTGATGCTTGTGTGGAGTTACGCTGCACCAAAGATCATTTCCAATGTTTCGTTAGCATGATGACACTCAAATGTTAAGACTAGCAAGTAACGTCCATTCAAATTAAACTCACCGTGGTCTCAGGAGCAATCTCTGGATCAATGGCTATGGAGCCATGGGACCTCCCGCCACTAGATATCATCACCTGCTCTGGATTGTAGGGGATCTGGCTCGGGTTAAACTCCTCCCCTTTCCTCGCTTTCCCCTTGACTTGCTTGTAAGAGGCAGTGTGGGCCATGGCTGTAACGCCCCGGATACAACTTTACATAATTGAAACTCCAACTCTTGCCATTTCCGGCTTTGTGATATGATATTTTCTCCGTGGTTGGGTTTTTGTCTTTTGTTTTGCTTTTTGCTCATGTCTTGCATTTCATATCATAGCATCATGCGCATTGCATCCGCATGTTTTCATAAAACCCCGTATCCGCTCGTAGTTGCCACTCCTCGCTTCTCACCGTTGTGTTTGTTGACCGTTCCATGACCAACCGTGTTTTCGTTTCTCTCTTGTCCAACCACCTCACCTCTCTTGCCAGCTCGCAGCCCCCTCGCGCGCGTGTCCAAAACTCCCCTTGACCCAAACCGGACTGTCGCTACCGTTGTGTCCGGATCATCCCCTAACATCTACAAAACATCTCCGTTTTGTTAATTGGACTCCCTGCCTATTTTATGCTGGACCGTTCGATTGCGATCGAAGGGACGGATTAGCCCCTAAACTAACCTAATCCAACTACTATATAAACCGATCTACCCCTAGCCCTGTCCTATCCATCCATCAAATCCTCCATGCCGCCGCCACTCCCTTCCTCGGGATCCCTCCCGGTCCAGCCGCCACCAACCTCAGAGTCCCCATCCACCCAACCAGATCGCTCCGACCAGCTCCTTCATTTCTGCCGCCACCCGCAAGCGCAGCCACCTGCCTAAACTCTGAGACCCCCATGATCAAACCGGCAACCGCAACCCTGCACCCCTCGCTTCAGCATGACCATGCCCGAGGGCCTCCCTGCTCGCTCGATCTGGGATCGAGAGGGAGCTCCTCCTGTTTGCTCCTCCCCCCGTGGCGCCGTCGCCGCCGGTGAAACCAGCGCCGGCCTCCCATGCTCGACAACGTTCCCGTCCTCCTCCTCCCGCGTGTGCCCGCCTCCTCGTCCCTATGCCAGTAGGCGCCGAGGCCACTTCCTTTGCTCGATCCCGGGGGATCACGAGCAGCTCGTCCCCGTTGCTTCGATCTCCAGCGAGCACCAGGACCTCCCCGGCCCTCTTTCTCCTGCCTTGGCTCGAACCTCGCCGCCGATGACCTCGTTCCTCTCCCTTCCCCGTTTTCTTTCCATTCCCCTCATTCCTCTCCCTCACCCCGCAGCCATGGTGCTTCGCAGGTCCCATGCATGGCCGCCCGATGAAGTTCAGCGCCGCCAACCGCAAGACCCGGCTGCCTCATCTCCGTCTATGACCGGATCCGCCATCCTGGCCCGGATCTGCGCCGCCTGCAGCCGCGCCAAGACGCCCTCGCTGCTCTGCTTCCCGACGAGACGAGCAGAGGACGAGGCGCCCGCTCGCCCGCCCGCTCGCCCCGTTGACCGCGCCCTCGACCGCACGCGCCTGGGCCACCTTCCCATCGCCAGATTTGGCCCAACCGCTCCTCTGCTTCAGCCCGGCAGCGCCCTGCCGGCCTGCCTCTTCCACCGACCGGGCCAGGCCCAATGTGAGCAGAACCCTAGCCCAGCACCCAGCAGTTTCAGCCTAGTGTTGTTTTTTTCCTGTTGCTGCGAATTTAGCATTATCCCAGGATTTACCAGTTTTACAGAAAAACCCTCATGCTTCATACATTTAATAACTCAATCGTGCATCATATGTAAATAATTTATATATGTAAAATGTTTAGAATTTTGTGTAGATTAATAATTTGCCACTTTCATCCATGTTTAAAATGTTTAAATTGCTGTTTGCATTTAATTTGCTAGATGCCATGTTAAAATGATTTATTTCATAACTAAATAACCGTAGCTCCAATTTTAATGAACTTTATATGTAAATGGGGTGGAAAAATGCCTAGATTAACATGGTGCACTTTGTTTTATTGTTCAACAACTTTAAAATATGTTTTAGGGCAAAACAGTAGCAAATTCATAAATTGCATATGAGGATTTTCCGGGATTGTTGTTTGTTGTTCCGGCCTCATTTAAACTTGCCTAGATAGGTAGTTTTCTTATGCTTCACCCCTTGCCATGTTTAACAACATTTAATATTGTTGGGTGCATAAACTAGAGAGAACTAAATAATTGAAGGTGGTGTTTCGTCAATATGCAACTCTTTGCATACTGAGCTCCACTTAAATTGTAGTATCGTTTGTTGCACTTTGCCATGCCATGCCATGCCTCATTAAACCGGTCATGCATCATACTTATTTGTGCATCATGCCATATTTATGCTTGTGCATTTACCATGTTGTTTGTTACTTTCCGGTGTTGCTTCTTAGTTCCGGTAATGTTGCGATTGTGAGGATTCGTTCGACTACTTCCGTTCGTCTTCTTCATGGACTCGTTCTTCTTCCTAGCGGGATTTCAGGCAAGATGACCGCTATCCTGGATCTCACTACTATCATTGCTATGCTAGTTGCTTCGTTCTATCGCTATGCTGCGCTTCCTATCACTTGTTCCATAAGCCTCCCAAATTGCCATGGACCTCTAACCTTTGTCACCCTTCCTAGCAAACCACTGCTTGGCTATGTTACCGCTTTGCTCAGCCCCTCTTATAGTGTTGCTAGTTGCAGGTGAAGTTGAAGATTGCTCCATGGTGGACAGGGTTATGTTGGGATATCACAACATCTCTTATATTATTAATGCATCTATATATTTGGTAAAGGCCTTATGCCTGGTGTTTTGTTCCACTTTTGTCGCCCTAGTTTCCGTCATACCGGTGTTATGTTCCCGGATTTTGCGTTCCTAACGCAGTCAGGTGATTTATGGGAGCCCCTTGACAGTTCGCTTTGAATAAGACTCCTCCAGGAAGGCCCAACATTGGTTTTACCATTTGCCTCACCTATTACCTTTTTCCCTTGGGGAGTCGCGCATCCCAAGGGTCATCTTTATTTTAGCCCCCCCGGGCCAATGCTTGTCTAAGTGTTGGTCCAAACTAGAGCCACTTGCAGCGCCACCTCGGGGAAACTCGAGGGCTGGTTCTAGTTGTACGTACTGCTCATCCGGTCGTGGCCTGAGACGAGATACGCGCGGCTACTATCAGGATGTTGGCACGCCGGGAGGTCTTGCTGGTCTTGTTTTATTACTGTCGAAATGTCTTGTAAACCGGGATTCCGAGACTGATCGGGTCTTCCTGGGAGAAGGAATATCCTTCGTTGATCGCGAGAGCTTATCATGGGCTAAGTTGGGACACCCCTGCAGGGTATAAACTTTCGAGAGCCGTGCCCGCGGTTATGTGGCAGATGGGAATTTGTTAATGTACGGTTGTAGATAACTTGACACCAGATCCGAATTAAAACGCATCAACCGTGTGTGTAGCCGTGATGGTCTCTTTTCGGCGGAGTCCGAGAAGTGAACACGGTTTCTGGGTTATGTCTGACGTAAGTAGGAGTTCAGGATCACCTCTTGATCATTGCTAGCTTCACGACCGTTCCTTTGTTTCTCTTCTCGCTCTCATTTGCGTATGTTAGCCACCATATATGCTTAGCCACTGCTGCAACCTCACCACTTTACCCCTTCCTTCCCATTAAGCTTTGCTAGTCTTGATACCCATGGTAATGGGATTGCTGAGTCCTCGTGGCTCACAGATTACTACAACAACAGTTGCAGGTACATGTTATGTGATGATCTTGACGCGAGAGCGATGTTGCTTGTTTTGGAGTTCTTCTTCTGCTTCTTCAATCAGGCGATAGGTTCCAGGTCGGCAGCCTGGGCTAGCAGGGTGGATATTGTTTGAGTTTCTGTTTATGATTCATCCGTAGTCGGATGTTGTTCTTGTATGTTGTATTGTTGTATTCATGTGACATTGTATGTATTTGATGTATCCCCACTATTATGTAATGTTGACGTAATGATATCCACCTTGCAAAAGCGTCTTCAAGATGCGCTTCTATCCTTGGTGGGACCTTCGAGTTCCTTTAGGATAGGGTCGCATCTTGGGCGTGACAAGTTGGTATCAGAGCCTCGACCGACCATAGGAGCCCCCTTGATTGTTGGCCGTTGTTGAGTCTAGAAGAAAACTATTTTGGGTCTTAGGATTATATATATCGGAGAGTAGGATTCTTTTTACTCCTCAGTCCCTTCATCGCTCTGGTGAGGACTCCTGACGTAGATGTTTTGTCTTTCCTCTCCTCAAATTTCACTAAAATTTTTTTTAGGATCACGCGGGTATCTTGGGATCGTTCCGATATTCTTAAGACGAGAACATTGTTCTTGGTGCCTCCTGTCATTTAGGGGTTGTGGCAGTGTCCCGGGGAGTTGAGCTCTGAGGTGTTGTCGTCATAATTTTATCGTTGCAGTTCTGGAATACCTGAGTTTTGCCGACATCGGAAATCTCTTTTATGCAGTTGTTGGTGAGATAACTCGACGCCACCCAGTACTGGGGAGTTCGGGAGTATTGCTATAGCTCGTATAACTGATGCTTTTCGAAGGTTGAGGTACACGATTTCCGAAGTTTTCTTGGTTATGTGTTGACGGATGGATACATCTGGATGTAGGGATTGTTAGTTTGGGTGAGTTATATTGCTTCCCCTGTATCCCCAACACCAGATTGCTTAACCAGAAAGTTTCGGGAGTTTTATAGGTGGGAATTCAAGTAGCTCCTAGAATATCTTTCCGACAGATGCATGATATGGGATTGGGTAAATCTCTATCATATGTATTTGTTCCGGTTTATTCTGCAAGCCAAATCCTTTGTTTTGTTTTATTTGTGGTATTTGAGTTGCTTCGAAGTCAAATGTTGAATCCATACCTTTCCTAAACGGTGTTCTCATATTGCTATGTGAATACTAATCCTTTTTGATCATTGAGGTTGTCATGTTAATTCTTTTCCAACCGGTGCGCTTCTCTTCGAGATGATCCCATCATTCTCTCCATCCGCAAGATCAATTCTAAGTTTTCTCAATGGTGTTTGTTTCGTTCATCTCAAGTTGTCTTTGTTTTTCCCCACCCTCCCACCCTTTTCTTCAAGGACTCATTTATTTTAATCAAGTATCCATTTATTCATGTGAAGTCTCTTCACTCTTTTCAATCAATGTTCTTATTCGATGATTTCCCATGAAGATGCTCAACAGTTTCAAGTTCATCACCCTTCATTGTTGTTTCTTCTCCGGTGGATCCAATTCAAGCTTTCGATATTCATCATATTCCTTTCCTCGTTTCTAATGCTTTCTCATGCCGATGCACCTCTTAATCATTCACTTCTTCCTATTCATTTGTTCTGGAGTGCTGAAGATATCTCACAAGACTTGTGTTTCCATTCTCAATCCATTCAAGATATTTCGAGGTTGTTATTTCATTCAAGCCATTTAATTCAACCGGTGCAATTTCTCTTTAAAATCATTTCCAACGGTGTTTTCTTTTGAGTGGGCCCTAACCCACAGGTCTTTTCCCAGGATCTTACCTGACTCTTCTAATTCTTCCGGAGTTATTCTCAATTCTTTTCAAGTGTGACGTAAGAATGGATTCCATCAGTCACATGCCTTCTCCAAGATTGTTTTCAAATTATTTTCATTGTTGGCTCAACCTCTTTGTTTTTTCTCTCTTTCTCCCGGAGTATCTCAACAATTCATGGTGGTGTTTCTCGTCATCATTATCGGGTTTTGAAGACCGAAGAAGAGTTCCTCTTAAATCCTTACCCGTTCTTCCAAAGATGCGTAGTTCAAGCTTGATGCCATCCTCTCATAATTGTTTTCGATTGTGAGAATTCTTTTCACCCATCCGGAGCATTTCATGAGTTGTTTCCATTTCTTTCCTCCGAAGGCCATCATGTCGTAATTCTTCATTCTCAGCGTGTAGCTATCATTCTCCAAATCTTAACGGTGCATCGTTCAAATATCCTCTAATCAGTTCATGTTCTCTTCATTCTCATGTATCTAAATCCCTTCAAGTATCTTCATTCGTTTTCAAACTCTTTCCCGTGAATTGTGCCCTTGCTACTCTCTTTTCCAATTTTTACGGTGGTTCATTCGAGATTTCACTTCCTTTGTTATCATATCAATTCATTCATTGTTTCCAAATCCCACCAGTGGTTCCATCGATACCTTCTCAAGTTCGCGCTATATCTCTTTTAATCCTTTTTCAATGGGAATAAGTAGTATGCCAAATCCGTTGCTTGTCATCAATTAAATTTGATGAAGGATATGCATACAATAAATCTTATTCTTATTTCCTCGAGGTGACTCAATTCTTTTTACGGAGATTATTCATGATGAATAAATTCTTGATTACAAGTGATTCATCTTTCTTTCCGGAGTTGGTCATCATATCACATTCTCGGTTCGAGAGGCTTCATCTTTCTTTTCGGAGTTCCAAGCTCTCTCAATTATCTCGTCGCGAAGCTCCTTCTAAATCATTGCAAGGCTTCACCTTGTGTTTTCAAGTTCTCTTTCTTTTTATCATCCTTTTATTACCGGAGTTCTTCATGGAGGCTCTACATGGTGGTTCGTCAAGGATTCCTTTCATTCTCGATTTGTTCTTCAAGATTTCTCTTGAAGTTATGACCCGCCAAGCTATACTCTAAAATAAACATGGTGTTCAACACATGTTTTGCTTTGAGGAGCTCAAGTATTCTTCTTCTTGCATTCCGAAGTGCAATTCTTTCTACCTTATCTCTTGAGATGGTGTTATGCCACTCTTGGCAATTTCTCCTCGTGCTTCATGATTCACTTGTTGTCTAGAATGAGGTATTTAAATCCATCAATCTCTTCATTGGAGTTATCTTGGGTTATATTTCACCTAAAGCTTTCCCTAAGGATTGTTGCTATTTATGGTGCTTATAAATGACCCAAGTTCTTCATTTGTCCTCCCGGTGAAATAAGTTTCTCGTCTCCTTGTTGATATCAATCCAATCATTTCTTTACGTTGGTGGCAGAAGCTCACCTCATAATTTTGAGATGTTTCCATAAGCCCGCTACAAGCTTATTCTTACCGTTGTTTTTTTTTCAAACAACTCCGTTCAATCCTACTTCGTAGGGATGCTCTTTCAAATTCAATTATGGTAGGAGACATTGGTTTCATTCTTCGTTCTATTCATTCCAACTATCTAACTATCATGCATTCTTTCCGGAGGCTTTGTGATGTTGCTCTCTTCTACCAATTATCTTGTTTTGTCAAGATCATGTTATTTTCCTTGCTTATCCGTTTAGCCGGAGTGTCGTGTTTTCATTCGAGTTCTCTTATCTTATCAAGTTTTGCCTTCCTTCTCAACCGGAGTGCGGTCTGAAATGTTTCTTACCCCTTGTGCCATTCTTTCAATTCCTGGAGGCAATGTGTTGTTGATTTCATCAAGTATCCTCTCATTTGTCAAGTTCATGTTCAACTCCTTCCATTTACAGCCGGAGTGCTGCCCAAATTATATCATTCTTCCTCTCTCATCTTGTTTAAACTGGAGTGGTTTCGAATTCTATCTTGTCCTTTAACTCTTGATTCATGTCTTTGCAACCTTCAAGTTCTCGTAATGTTCCCTATTCCTCTTTTCTAAGGATTGTTTGCAATCTCGTTCATCTCTGTTGTGTTCTTTCTTTCAACTTTTTCAACCTCTCAAAGTTCTTTGGTTTCACTCATTTGTCGAAGAAGCAACTTAGTTTACCTCTTATCTTCCTCTTCCTTTTCCCTCCGGTGCCATCCTAGATCTCGGGACGAGATCCTCTCGTAGTGGTGGAGTGTTGTAACGCCCCGGATACAACTTTCCATAATTGAAACTCCAACTCTTGCCATTTCCGGCTTTGTGATATGATATTTTCTCCTTGGTTGGGTTTTTGTCTTTTGTTTTGCTTTTTGCTCATGTCTTGCATTTCATATCATAGCATCATGCGCATTGCATCCGCATGTTTTCATAAAACCCCGTATCCGCTCGTAGTTGCCGCTCCTCGCTTCTCACCGTTGTGTTTGTTGACCGTTCCGTGACCAACCGTGTTTTCGTTTCTCTCTTGTCCGACCACCTCACCTCTCTTGCCAGCTCGCAGCCCCCTCGCGCGCATGTCCAAAACTCCCCTTGACCCAAACCGGACTGTCGCTACCGTTGTGTCCGGATCATCCCCTAACGTCTACAAAACATCTCCCTTTTGTTAATTGGACTCCCTGCCTATTTTATTCTGGACCGTTCGATTGCGATCGAAGGGACGGATTGGCCCCTAAACTAACCTAATCCAACTACTATATAAACTGATCTAACCCTAGCCCTGTCCCATCCATCCATCCATCAAATCCTCCATGCCGCCGCCACTCCCTTCCTAGGGATCCCTCCCGATCCAGCCGCCACCCACCTCAGAGTCCCCATCCACCCAACCAGATCGCTCCGACCAGCTCCTTGATTTCTGCCACCACCCGCAAGTGCAGCCACCTGCCTAAACTCTGAGACCCGCATGATCAAACCGGCAACCACAACCCTGCACTCCTCGCTCCAGCGTGACCATGCCCGAGAGCCTCCCTGCTCGCTCGATCTGGGATCGAGAGGGAGCTCCTCCTGTTTGCTCCTCCCCCCGTGGCGCCGCCGCCACCGGTGAAACCAGCGTCGGCCTCCCGTGCTCGACAACGTTCCCGTCCTCCTCCTCCCGCGTGTGCCCGCAGGCGCCGAGGCCACTTCCTCTGCTCGATCCCGGGGGATCACGAGCAGCTCGTCCCCGTTGCTTCGATCTCCAGCGAGCACCAGGACCTCCCCGGCCCTCTTTCTCCTGCCTTGGCTCGAACCTCGCCGCCGGTGACCTCGTTCCTCTCCCTTCCCCGTTTTCTTTCCATTCCCCTCGTTCCTCTCCCTCACCCCGCAGCCATGGTGCTTCGCAGGTCCCATCCATGGCCGCCCGATGGAGTTCAGCGCCGCCAACCGCAAGACCCGGCTGCCTCATCTCCGTCTACGACCGGATCCGCGCCGCCTGCAGCCGCGCCAAGACGCCCTCGCTGCTCTGCTTCCTGACGAGACGAGCAGAGGACGAGGTGCCCGCTCGCCCGCCCGCTTGCCCCGTTGACCGCGCCCTCGACCGCACACGCCTGGGCCACCTCCCCATCGCCAGATTTGGCCCAACCGCTCCTCTGCTTCAGCCCGGCAGCGCCCTGCCGGCCTGCCTCTTCCACCGACCGGGCCAGGCCCAATGTGAGCAGAACCCCAGCCCAGCACCCAGCAGTTTCAGCCTAGTGTTGTTTTTTCCCTGTTGCTGCAAATTTAGCATTATCCCAGGATTTACCAGTTTTACAGAAAAACCCTCATGCTTCATACATTTAATAACTCACAAACCGTGCATCATATGTAAATAATTTATATATGTAAAATGTTTAGAATTTTGTGTAGATTAATAATTTGCCACTTTCATCCATGTTTAAAATGTTTAAATTGCTGTTTGCATTTAATTTGCTAGATGCCATGGTAAAATGATTTATTTCATAACTAAATAACCGTAGCTCCAATTTTAATGAACTTTATATGTAAATGGGGTGGAAAAATGCCTAGATTAACATGGTGCACTTTGTTTTATTGTTAAACAACTTTAAAATATGTTTTAGGCCAGAACAGTAGCAAATTCATAAATTGCATATGAGGATTTTCCGGGATTGTTGTTTGTTGTTCCGGCCTCATTTAAACTTGCCTAGATAGGTAGTTTCCTTATGCTTCACCCCTTGACATGTTTAACAACATTTAATATTGTTGGGTGCATAAACTAGAGAGAACTAAATAATTGAATGTGGTGTTTTGTCAATATGCAACTCTTTGCATACTGAGCTCCACTTAAATTGCAGTATCGTTTGTTGCACTTTGCCATGCCATGCCATGCCTCATTAAACCGGTCATGCATCATACTTGTTTGTGCATCATGCCATATTTATGCTTGTGCATTTACCATGTTGTTTGTTTCTTTCCGATGTTGCTTCTTAGTTCCGGTAATGTTGCGACTGTGAGGATTCGTTCGACTACTCCCGTTCGTCTTCTTCATGGACTCGTTCTTCTTCCTAGCGGGATTTCAGGCAAGATGACCGCTATCCTGGATCTCACTACTATCATTTCTATGCTAGTTGCTTCGTTCTATCGCTATGCTGCGCTTCCTATCACTTGTTCCTTAAGCCTCCCAAATTGCCATGGACCTCTAACCTTTGTCACCCTTCCTAGCAAACCACTGCTTGGCTATGTTACCGCTTTGCTCAGCCCCTCTTATAGCGTTGCTAGTTGCAGGTGAAGTTGAAGATTGCTCCATGGTGGTCAGGGTTATGTTGGGATATCACAATATCTCTTATATTATTAATGCATCTATATATTTGGTAAAGGGTGGAAGGCTCGGCCTTATGCCTGGTGTTTTGTTCCACTTTTGCCGCCCTAGTTTCCGTCATACCGGTGTTATGTTCCCGGATTTTGCGTTCCTAACGCGGTCGGGTGATTTATGGGACCCCCTTGACAGTTCTCTTTGAATAAGACTCCTCCAGGAAGGCCCAACATTGGTTTTACCATTTGCCTCACCTATTACCTTTTTCCCTTGGGAGTCGCGCATCCCAAGGGTCATCTTTATTTTAGCCCCCCCGGGCCAATGCTTGTCTAAGTGTTGGTCCAAACTAGAGCCACTTGCAGCGCCACCTCGGGGAAACTTGAGGGCTGGTTCTAGTTGTACGTACTGCTCATCCGGTCGTGGCCTGAGACGAGATACGTGCGGCTACTATCAGGATGTCGGCACGCCGGGAGGTCTTGCTGGTCTTGTTTTATTACTGTCGAAATGTCTTGTAAACCGGGATTCCGAGACTGATCGGGTCTTCCTGGGAGAAGGAATATCCTTCGTTGATCGCGAGAGCTTATCATGGGCTAAGTTGGGACACCCCTGCAGGGTATAAACTTTCGAGAGCCGTGCCCGCGGTTATGTGGCAGATGGGAATTTGTTAATGTCCGGTTGTAGATAACTTGACACCAGATCCGAATTAAAACACATCAACTGCGTGTGTAGCCGTGATGGTCTCTTTTCGGCAGAGTCCGGGAAGTGAACACGGTTTCTGGGTTATGTCTGACGTAAGTAGGAGTCCAGGATCACCTCTTGATCATTGCTAGCTTCACGACCGTTCCTTTGTTTCTCTTCTCGCTCTCATTTGCGTATGTTAGCCACCATATATGCTTAGCCGCTGCTGCAACCTCACCACTTTACCCCTTCCTTCCCATTAAGCT
This sequence comes from Triticum timopheevii, assembly GCA_963921465.1. Taxonomy (NCBI): domain Eukaryota; kingdom Viridiplantae; phylum Streptophyta; class Magnoliopsida; order Poales; family Poaceae; genus Triticum; species Triticum timopheevii. The sequence continues at coordinate 360,884,245 of OY997274.1, read as the reverse complement.
TTGCTAGTCTTGATACCCATGGTAATGGGATTGCTGAGTCCTCGTGGCTCACAGATTACTACAACAACAGTTGCAGGTATAGGTTATGTGATGATCTTGACGCGAGAGCGATGTTGCTTGTTTTGGAGTTCTTCTTCTGCTTCTTCAATCAGGGGATAGGTTCCAGGTCGGCAGCCTGGGCTAGCAGGGTGGATATTGTTTGAGTTTCTGTTTATGATTCATCCGTAGTCGGATGTTGTTCTTGTATGTTGTATTGTTGTATTCATGTGACATTGTATGTATTTGATGTATCCCCACTATTATGTAATGTTGATGTAATGATATCCACCTTGCAAAAGCATCTTCAAGATGCGCTTCTATCCTTGGTGGGACCTTCGAGTTCCTTTAGGATAGGGTCGCATCTTGTGCGTGACAATGGCATACAGGTCGTACCCCTCTGGCACCTTATTCGTCTTAAGCATGCCTGAAAGAGAGAAACAAAGTAAATTAGTAATTAAAGGGCTCAAGCTAGCATGATGAATGAATTGCATTAATCATGAAGCAAACCACATTACCCAATTCCGCCCGAACTGATATAAGCTGGAGCTACCTTGATGGTGTGGCACACCTTCAATTTGGGCATGTTTGTCCTTGGCCTCAGTCGGCTCCCCTTCCATCTTTCAACACCTACCATGACAAAGAGTAAACGAAATTAGTACAACATAAAAAAAATACCGACATGAATAATAATATGTATATCACTTAAGTGTATCATCATCAAGTACAACATAAAAAAATTGAATACCTGACACTACTAATAATCTCGATCAGTATCATCAATAAATGCATAATCATCATCATCACTATAATCAATGACGGGCTCATAGGGTTCAGTGGCATCAACATGTGGAAGGCCACCTTTACGTAATCGGTCAAGCATTGAGAGGTCATCCGCAGCAATAACCTCTTCTTGTTCCGGCTCTTCTTGTTCCTCCTTTGGGGTGATGTGGGATTCACTGTCGCTGTCTACTTCAATGTTTTGGGGTGAAGTATACCGGTTCTTGAAACTCTTTTTGGAAAGACGTGTCTCTTGGAAGAATTCTCCTTCATATGTGTCTGGGTTAATGTGAGGTTCATAATCCTCTTCCTTTGGGGGAGATAGTCTAGCATGTGGCGGCACTTCATAAACGACATCCCAACCTTTCAGATTTGGATTAGTTTGGCAGGCCCAGGGTAGATAGAATACTTGTGTTGCCTGTTGAGCCATAATATAGACATCAGGAACATATAAATGGGTGCTTTAGTTGATTTCAACTAGCCCTATATGTTCATGAGTCCTTCTAGTCTCCTTCGGCTGAAACCAATAACATTTGAAGACTACGACATTCGGTGGGTTTTCACCATAGAATAGAAGTTCATAAATTGCTTCAACTCTCCCATAATACTCGGTACCTCCTTTGCCGATAGCAGATACACAACAATTTGTAGACTTTCGGTCGGCCATAGATAGCTCTTTGCCATAGGTACGAAAACGATACCCGTTGATGTCGTATTTGTCAAATGAACGGACCTTATAGTCAAAACCATTAGCGACTTGTCTCAATTCGGCGTCCATAGACTCTAAATTAGCCTACAAGTTTAATATGAAAGGATTGTTGCATTACACACAAATTAGCGAATGAAATGAAATTGTCTAATAGAATTTACCGTTTGTTTGAACCAAGAGATGAAACCAGGATAGCCGCCTCCTTGCTTTGCGAGAAGCTCATACTCTTCGACGGAATCCTTTTGGATCACCGCTCCATACGAGAATAGGGCGATGTATCGACTGTATGAAATATCCAGGAATAAGAGCAGTTCAAAGGAAATAGAAGTTGCGAAACAATGTACCGAGAACTTACTCGATGTACGGCCGCACTTCTATCAGGTTGTTGAAGATATACAACAAAATGGTCCGCCATTCTTCGTTATCCAAAGATACTGGATTTGAAACACTGGCTGGTGCGAGATTGCCTTTGAATAGGCTGAGGTTGGATCCACCCTTTTTAGGCTCGTCAGCATTGTACCGAGGCTTCGGATTATGCAAATGACGACTTTTGGTTTCGTAGTGTGCTGTCACGAAGTTTGCCGCCTCCTCAGTGATGAATGCCTCAGCCATAGACACTTCAATTCTACGTTTATTTTTACATTTTTCTCGAAGCGTCTTCTGCATCCTCTCAGTTGGGTAGCACCAACGATTTTGCACGGGCCCCCACAATCTTGCCTCTGTCGGGAGATGCAAAATCAAATGCTGCATTGGATTAAAGAAGCCCGGTGGAAAGATCTTCTCTAACTTGCAGATCAACTCTAGCGCTAACTCTTCCATTTCTTCTACCACGCCAGGCGATAGTTCTTTCGCACAAAGAACACAGAAGAAATAGCTGAGTTCTTCCAGTACTAGCCATTCATCCTCAGGGATGAAGCCACGCAACATCACCGGCATTACCCGCTCAATCCATATGTGCCAATCATGACTCTTGAGACCAAATATCTTCAATTTATCAAGACTCGCTCCCCTCTTTAGATTCGCTGCATACCCATCGGGGAACATCAACTGCATTTTCACCCACAAGATAATTTCCCTCATAGCTGGCCTTCCAAGATTGAACCATGCCTTTGGCTTCGTCCAGTTCTGCTTTCCTTTCGGTTCTTTCATGATTTGTAACGGCCTATCACATAGCACCTCCAGATCGATTCTAGCCTTAGTATTATCCTTTGACTTCCCATCTATGCTGAACAATGTACCAAAAAGTGCCTCGGCGATATTCTTCTTAGTGTGCATCACGTCGATGTTGTGTGGGCAAAGGAGGTCTTTGAAGTAAGGCAGATCCCATAAGCATGTTTTGTGAGTCCAGGCGTGCTTAGATTTTTTTTGACCGTGGCGTGCTCAGAACTATACCCCTTGAAGTACCCTGGACGCTCTGGATCTGGCTCGAGAGCGTTTAACTGATCCAGGGTCTGTTGGCCTGTCAACGCAGGTGGTGCAGAGTTTTTTTACAACTCTACCTCTGATGAAGTTCTTCTTGTCTTTCCTGAACTTATGGCGAGGATCCAGGAACTGTCTATGCATGTCGAAGCAAGAAAACTTGCGACCAGCCTGAAGCCAACGAAACTCAAGAGCTCCCTTGCATGTGGGGCATGGGAACCTTCCATGCACACACCAACCAACGAATAGCGCATACGCCGGCAAGTCATGCGTCGAGTACATGTACCAGACACGCATTATGAAGTTTCGTTTGCTATAGGCGTCGTATGTCTTTAACCCATTATCTCAGGCTTCTTGAAATTCGTCCTTAAGTGGCTACATGTACACATTCATATTTTCCCCCAGATAGTTGGGCCCTGGAATTATCAACGTCAGGAAAATGTTCTTTCTTTGCATAATCTGTCCGGGGGGGGGGGGGAGATTGAGTGGAAAGAAAAATATGGGCCAACAACTGTATTGGGCTGCCGTCGTACCAAACACACTGAACCCATCGGTGCTGATGCCGACTCGAGGATGCCTTGGATCTGCCGCTTTGTCAGCATGTAATTCATCAAACCTTTTCCACGCAACACCATCCGATGTGTGTACCATCATCAGTTTCCCATCTGCATCTAGTTCGGTTCTTTTGCCTATTTTGTGCCATGTCATCTGTCTGGCCGTCTCTTCGACCATGAAAAGACGTTGAAGTCTTGGTACGATTGGCATATACCAAAGAACACTAATAGGGATTTTGGTCTGTGTCTTCTCACCCATACCGTTGTCTACCACAATATACCTGGAACACTTGCAAATGGGACAATAGTTCAAGTCCGCATAGTCAAGCCTAAATAAGGCACATCCTTTGTCACAGGCATGTATCTTCTCATAGGGCATCTTCAGTGCACGGAGGATTTTGTCCGACTGGTACAGGTTTGCAGGCATTACATGGCCTTTGGGTAGAAAGCGTCCAAATACTGTCATAATTGCGTCATAGCATTCTCTGCCCAAGTTGAACTGAGCCTTCAAAGCCATTACTTGTGAGATGGCATCCAACTGACAAAGCTCAGTGTGCTCGTGGAGCGGACGTTTTGAAGACTCCAACATTTCATTGAAGGCCTTTGCAGATTCCTCCATCTCCTTGTCCGAATCCCGAGCATCATCATAGTCTTGCACCATGTTTTCCATCCCGGTACCATGCTCGTCGGTGCGACGATGATCCACCTCAGGTCGGTCACGTTGGGCAGACTCACCATGAAATGTCCACACCGTATAATCGGGCGTAAAACCATTCTTCTGCAGGTGTTTACCCATTTCAGCCTCTGTCCTCTTTTCCCAATTGCCGCATCGGAAACAGGGGCACCAAGTTTTCCTCTGGCCATTTGCAAATGCGGCTTGCACAAACCCCATGGTTTTTGTGAACCATTCAGCGCTCCATTTGTTCTGACCAGTGTGACCGGTATACATCCACGCACGATCACTCATCTTGACTTTCAGAGCTACTGGACACACAACAATTATATATATAATTCACCATGTATATATTCATTAGTTGATCTACTTTGTCAATTTTATTATGTCCATGCAACCTACACTCTAATAGGTAATGATAGGTCCTAATCCCACCCGAGTATGTGTAGGTTGGGTTCATTTTCCCATATGCCATGCTCCGGATCCGACGCAAAATTTCGGCAGCACCTCCCCGCTGTACTCCTGATACACGTCTCTGCAATAAACAGAGAGGATGTGTACCCGGAGAACAACATGGGAGGCACTGATGAAATTTATGCGTCGGATCCGGAGCAAAGCATATGGGAAAACGAACCCAATCTACAGATACTCGGGCTATCCATGGATAGCGTTGGACAATTCGAAAGAATCAAGGTTATAAATATGCAAATGCATGCATATTTATAACTATGACGCTTTCGAACGGGAGACACATATTGGTTACGCATACTGATGATTCAAGACACATATATAGCTAGCTATCAAGTTTCATCGGCACGAACACTGGAACAGAGCAAATAATTAATGGGGGAGGAGGACATGTCATTTGTGCTCACCCACGAACGAAGGGGCAGAGCTCGTCAAACGCACGGCAAGGTCGTCGAACACCAAACCTCGCAGCGGTGAAACAACTACACATTTAAATCAACCCGATCAACACAATTATATATGATGTTTTTCATAACAAAATCGGAAAATATATGACCTAACTAATAATTCACAAATATAAGACCCTGTCGGCCTCGGGGGGTCGGGTGTCGGGGTGTCTGGGTGTCGTGTCGGGGTCGGGGTGTGGTGTCGGGGTCAGGTGTCAGGGGGTCGGGGTGTCGGGGTCGGGGTGTCGGGGGTCAGGGGGTCGGGGTATTTCCTTCTATCTTTCTTCTTCTTTCTTTCTCTTCTTCTTCTTCTTCTTTCCTTTCTTCTTCTTCTTCCATCTTTTTTCTACTTTTTTACTTCTTTTCGTTTCTTCTTTTCTTCTTCTTCTACTTCTTCCACTTCTTTTCTTCTGCTTCTTCTTTCATCTTTCAACTACTTCTACTTCTTCTACTTCTTCTAATTCTTTTCTAACACTAACACTAACACAATCTAGCACTAACAATTAAACAACAAAAAAAATGAAAAAACAGAAAAAAAAGTAGTTCCCTCACCGGAGCAATGGGACGGTCGGCGGGGCGGCGCTGGGCGGCGGGTGCGTCGCCGGGCGGTGGGTGGGGTGGTGGGGGGCGGAGGGGTGGTGGGGGCGGGGGGTGGTGGCGCGGAGGGGTGGTGGGGGCGGGGGCGGCGCCGGGCGGCGGGGGCGGGGGCGGCACCGAGCGGCGGGGCATCGCCGGGCGGCGGGTGGCGGGGCAACGGGGCGTTGGCGGGTGGGGTGGGGGCGGAGGGGTGGTGGGGGGTGGCGCCGGGTGGCAGGGGCGGCGCCGGGTGGCGGGGGGCGGGGGCGGGGGCGGCGCCGGGTGGCAGGGGCGGGGGCGGCGGTGGATCTAGGGCGGGCCGTCGGGGAGGAGAGAGGAAGAGGAGAGTAACGGGCGGGGGGGGGGGGTGTGGACGTCCGTTAGTTAAAGAAGCTCTTTGCCGTCCGCCATTCTTTGTCGTCCGCCGTTGTCTCTCTTTGCCGTCTGCTAGCTGACGACAAAGAGGTGGGGGTGTTAAGTTTTTTAAACGGGCGGGTGGGTGGGGGCCACCTCCCTCTTTGCCGTTAGCTGGCTAACGGCAAAGAATCTTTGCCGTCAGCTGGCGGACGGCAACGAAATGGCTCATGGCAAAGAGCTTCTTTGCCGTCCGCCGTTTCTTTGCCGTCGGCTTATCGGTAGCTGAGGACAAAGAGCTTCTTTGCCGTCTGCTAGCCGACGGCAAAGATCAGGCAGATGGCAAAGTAGCTGATTCCAGTAGTGTCAAGAGTATATCCAATAACAACACAGTGCTTCTTCAGAATTTTTAATAATCTTTCTTCTTCATGTTCTAAAAGGTTAGCCCTAATAATAACATGATATATATTTTTCTCATCAAGATAAGCATATTTCAAAGTGTGTGGCAATTGTTTTAATTCAAACACAGGATCACCTTTAGGTGGAGGAGGACCTCCTAGACTTTCAATAGGCAAATTATGTTTAAGTAGAGGTCGGTGTTCAAAGAAAATTTTATCTATCTCATTTCTTTCATGCATATGCATATCATTTTCATGGTCTAGCAAATATTGTTCTAGTGGATCAGTAGGAGGCACGACAACAGAAGCAAGACCAATTATTTCATCCTTACTAGGCAATTCTTTCTTATGATGTTTTCTATTGAACTTAGAAAATTAAACTCATGAGATTCATCACCAAAACTAACACCGATAGTTTGTTTCTCACAATCTATTTTAGCATTAATGGTGTTCAAGAAAGGTCTACCAAAGATAATGGGACAAAAGTCATCTTGTGGGGAACCAAGAACTAGAAAATCAGTAGGGTATTTTATTTCCTCACACAAGACTTCTACATCTCTAACAATCCCAAGTGGTGTGATAGTGGTTCTATTAGCAATTTTAATAGTAACATCAATGTCTTCTATTTCAGCGGGTGCTATATCATTCATAATTTCTTGATATAAGGTAAAAGGAATAGCACTCACGCTAGCACCAAAGTCACATAAACCATGATAACAATGATCTCCTAGTTTGATTGAGACAACAAGCATGACAACAACTGGTCTATGTTTATCTTTCTCATCGGGTTTAGCAATTCTAGCAGCTTCATTACAGAAGTAAATAACATGCCCATCTATATCTTCTACCAAGAGATCTTTAACCGTAGCAATGCTAGGTTCTACTTTGATTTGTTCAGCAAGTTTAGGTGCTCTAATATAAGAGTTATTGACCACGGTTGAAACCTTAGCATGTTCCTTTATCCTAACAAGGAAAGGTGGGTTTTCAATATAAGTCGTAGGAACAACTGGATCAACATTATAAATGATACTTTCATCTTTAGCTATTACTGGTTCTTTAATTCCTTCTCTAATAATTGGGTGATATTAAACCACTTCTCCTTAGGGAGATCAACCTGAGTAGCAAATGATTCACAAAAAGAGGCTACTATCTCAGAGTCAATTCCATATTTAGTGCTAAACTTTTGAAAAGCATCGGTATTCATAAAAGATTTAACACGATCAAACTTAAGCTTAATACCCGACTCTTTACTTCGTCGGGTTCCCAATCTTCAGAGTTGCATTTAATTCTTTCTAAAAGATTCCACCTGAATTCAATAGTCTTCATGAACGAACCAGTACAAGAAGTATCAAGCATGGATTGATCATCATGAGAAAGCCCAGCATAAAAATTTTGAATGATAATTTCTCTTGAGAGCTCATGATTTGGGAATGAATATAACATTTACTTAAGCCTCCCCCAAGCTAGAGCGATACTTTATCCTTCACGAGGCCAAAAATTATATATATAATTCCGATCACGATGAACTAGATGCATAGGATAATTTTTTTGGTGAAATTCCAATTCCAAGACCCAACATCATCGCATAGCCTATACCATGCCAATGCTTTTCCCTTCAAAGATGAAGGGAAAACCTTCTTATTAGCTTCATCTCCGGGTAAACCTGCAAGCTTAAATAATCCACAAATTCCATCCACATATATCAAGTGCATATCTGGATGTTCAGTTCCGTCTCCTGCATAAGGATTAGCTAGCAGCTGTTCTATCATACTCGAAGGAATTTTATAACCAATATTTTCAGTAGGTGAAGTAGGTTGAGGGGTAACTAATTGTGGTTCCGGTCAAGGTGAAGATACCCTGAACAAACCCCTTAATGGATCGTTCTCCATAGTAATGAGTGACAATAAATTTCAGCACGTAGTAATAATTTTTCCTTACCGATTTCCACTTACCAAGAGCGCTTCACTCCCTGGAAACGACGCCAGAAAATAGCCTTGATGACCCACAAGTTTAGGGGATCAATCATAGTTCTTTTGGTAAGTAAGAGTGGCGAACCCAACAAGGAGTAGAAGGAAATGACAAGTGGCTTTCAGCAAGGTATTCTCTGCAGGCACTAAAATTATAAGTAACGAGTAGTTTGATTGTAAGATAAGTTGTAACGAGCAAGTAACAATAACGACGAATAATATGCAGCAAGGTAGCCCAATCCTTTTGTGGCAAAGCACAGGCCAAACGGTCTCTTATGATAAGCAAAGCGTTCTTGAGGGTACACAGGAATTTCATCTAGTCACTTTCATCATGTTGGTTTGATTCGTGTTTGCTACTTTGATAATTTTATATGTGACTGGACCGGTGCTTAGGTGTTGTTCTTACTTGAACAAGCCTCCTACTTATGATTAACCCCCTCACAAGCATCCGCAACTACGAGAAAAGTATTAAGATAAAATCTAACCATAGCATTAAAATTTTGGATCCAAATCAATCCCTTACGAAGTAGCACATAAACTAGGGTTTAAGCTTCTGTCACTCTCGCAGCCCATCATATAATAACTACTCCACAATGCATTCCCTTAGGACCAAATATGGTGAAGTGCCATGTAGTCGACATTCACATGACACCACTAAGGGAATCACAACACACATACCATCAAAATATCAAACACATATCAAGTTCACATGATTACTTGCAACAAGATTTCTCCCGTGACCTCAAGAACAAAAGTAACTACTTACAAATGATAATCATGCTCAAGATCAGAGGGGTATTAAATAGCATAATGGATCTAAACATATAATCTTCCACCGAATAAACCATAAAGTAATCAACTACAAGGTGTAATCAACACTACTAGTCACCCACAAGCACCAATCTAAGGTTCCGGTACAAAGATTGAACACAATAGATGAACTAGGGTTTGAGAGGAGATGGTGTTGTCTAAGATGTTGATGGAGATTGCCCTCCCCAAGATGGGAGAGTTGTTGGTGATGATGATGACGATGATTTCCCCCTCCGGGAGGGAAGTTCCCCCGGTGAAATCGCTTCACCGGAGGGCAAAAGTGCTCCTGCCCAAGTTCCACCTCGAGACGGCGGCGCTTCATCCCGAAAGTCCTCTCCTTATTTTTTCTAGGTCAAAATAACTTATATGCTAGAAAAAGGGCACCCGAGGTGGGCCGAGGAGGGCACAAACCACCAGGGTGCTCCTGGGCTCCCTGGCACGCCCATGTGGGTTGTGCCCACCTGGTGGGCCCCCTCTGGAAGTTATTTGCTCCAATACTTCTTAAATAATCCATAAAAAATTCTCTGTGAAGTTTCAGCTTATTTAGAGTTGTGCAGAATATGTGGCCTGCGAGTAGTTTGTCTTCGGCATTGCAAGGCGGGTTCCATCTCCGAATACTCCAAAGTACTTGTTGTAACGAACAGTGTCCGGCTCTGCAAGATGATTTTCACATGCCATAGTAGAGAGAACGATATTCCACGAATATAATCTGCTGACATCTTTAGATAACGTGACATCACACCGTGGTCGAGTCATTATTGAACCGTCTTCCCACAGCCAGCCACCGCACATATTGCGAGGCGGTTTCCCGGGCACGTCTTGTCGAAGCAGAGATCGTGTTCCCCTTATCACGGGGCTTTCATCAATACGGGCACGGGTAGCCCAATCGCACCGCCAATAGCGGTGAGTGGGGAACGAGCAGGTTCCACCAGGCAAGTAGGGAGGCGCAAATTTTTTTATTGCCTCTATAAAGAGATAAGGCCTCTTCTTCCTTACCCACGCCTTTCCCTTCCGCTCGTCCATTCCCCTTCTCTCGAGCCCTAGTGCCCAAGCACTCATCTCCTCCACCGAAAAGAGGTTCTCCGAAGATGTCCGGATCCAGAGCAGGAGGCAAATGGATGGCCTCTACCGTCCGGGAGAAGGATATCAAAAAGCTTCGAGAGGCCGGGTACCTGGCCAAGAAAATCGGCCATCGTCTTCCGACGGCGGGGCAGATCGTCCCCAATCTAGAGCCCCACGAGAGGGTCGTGTTTCTTCCTCATTTTGTCCGCGGGCTCGAGTTTCCCCTTCACCCATTTGTTCGCAACATCATGTATTATTATGGGATTGATTTTCATGATCTGTCCCCTAATTCTTTCCTTAACATCTCGACGTTTATCGTCGTGTGTGAGGCCTTTCTCCGTATTTCGCCCCACTTCGGCTTATGGCTGAAGGTCTTCAATGTGAAGCCCAAGGTGGTGAACGGCGAGCACGCTGAGTGCGGCGACGCCATGGTGAGCAAGATGCCCAAGGTCACATGGCCGACGGGAATCTTCAATGATTCCGTCAAGGAGTGGCAGCAGCAGTGGTTCTATATCACCGAGCCGCGCGGTAAAAAGTGGGCCGCTGTTCCTGAATCCAGATCCGGAGCCCCCCTGCGGCTCACGTCCTGGCCCAAGAAGGGCCTGAACTGGTCCTCATCTGATGAGCTGTCGGTGCTCCAAACACGTGTCTAGAGCGTGGTAGACAAGGATGTCAAACTCGTCAATGTAGTCCAGGTGATGTTAGTTCGCCTGGTTCTCCCTTGCTAGCACCGAGCCTGCAATTTATGGGAATACGACCCGGCCGAGCACCAGACCCTACGAGAGCTCTACGACTCCTCACACAAGGACATCTAGAAGGTGCTCTTCAAGTCCAGTAAACCGTGGCCGGGCTCCGCCGAGGACCGCGGGTATCAACTGTCCCGCCCTGCAAGTCCGGTAAGTCATCGCTATGTCCTGTCTATCCAAGTTTAGCTGGCATATCCCAAGGGAGACGCTTTATCATGCTTTTTGCAATTATCTCAGGAATGGACAAAGAAGGTGGGGTGGATACACTGTCCGGCCCCGCTGCCGGAGGAACCGGCAGGACCTCTTCTGACGAAGATGCTGGTCCCAGCGCCTTACAAGACGCCGAAGAAAGAGGCCTCCAAGAAGGCCAGGGAGACTCGGAGCAGCCTCCGTCGCCGCGGTGCTTCGGACACAAAATCCGAAGACTCCAGGGCCCATCCTTCCTCCAAAGACGACGAGGAGGAGGAAGAAGACGAATCCTCCATGGGGGGAGGGAAGAAAAGGACGGCTTCCTCATCCCTGGAGGCCGAATCGCCAAAGAGGGGAAAAAGTTCCCTCCCGGAGGCGTCCACCAAGGCTGCCAATAGCAGCCCGGAGTGGGATCCCAGGGCCCAGCCCCTGGTAAAATCGTGAGTACACGAAATCCGAACATGCCTACGCGCCCAAGATTACTAGGGTGCAGTAGTTTAACTGTCGCCATACTTTGTGCAGCCCGGCGAGGTCTCACGCCGAACAGTCCTCATCGGAGGATTCGCTGAGCTCAGATGCCCTGGAGAGCGAGACGCCTCTGGAGGCCCCTTCCCCGAAGCCTGAACCTAACACCGAGGTGTCGTCCTAGCAGGACCCAGACCAGGGAGGGCGCACCTCTGGGGCCGGATACATGGGAGCAAAAGTTCCCATAAACATCGACAGCGGGGGCGATCTTAGATTTGGCCCACAGCCGGACACGGTCCTGGAGACCTTTAAAACTCCAGGATGGGGCGAGTAGCCCCCCTTGAGGGAGGGAGGCAAGCCCGCTCCGCCAGCAACCTCTGTCCAAGCAGAGCTGCAGGGCGGCCTATCAACAGCGCTAAAGAATGCGTCCATCATTGATGAACATCGCGCCCTCATGGGTGCGGTGATTGAAAAGATTCAGTCCGCTGAGAGCGGACTGAATGAATCCTGCTTTAGCCTTATAAAAGGCTTTGAGGTATGTTTTTAGAAACCTTTGAAGATTGTCATAGTATGAGTAGTAGCCCCTGATGCACTGTCTGGTGAAAGAGAGAGAACCGGACAGGGGATCAAATTTCCGCTTTGCAGGAGACTCGGTTGATGACATGTATCTCTTTGTTTGAAAACATGCGTCTGTAGCGACGACTGCCTCTCATACTGTGGAGGCATCCGGACTAAAGTAGAGTCTGGAACGGGCCGAAGAGGAACTTGGCCGAGTGAAAAAGCAGTTGGAGGACAAGCAAGGTATGTGGAAACCTTTGGACAAGTTAAGCACAAATGAGTAGTTGTGCTTGATGAAAGTATTTGTATTGTGCGCTGTAGGAGCAAATGCCGAAACTGAGGCACTGAAGAAGGCTGTGGCCGAAGCCGACAAGAAGGCCGCTGCGGAGCAGGCTCTTCGCGAGAAGCACGAGGCAAGGGTCATTGAAGCTGAACGAGAGCTTCAGGAGGCCGTGAAGAAAAGCGAAACCTTGGAGCAGAGTCTAGCAGGGAAAGAATCCGAACTCGCCCAGGCTCTCCAAGCTGCAAATAATGCTCGGGAGGAAGCCCGAGGTGCTCTGAAAGACATTCAGGAGGCAAGGAGGATTGCGGCTGGTAAGGCTCTTTTGCTCAAAGCGATTTTTATATAGTAATAGGAGAAACTCTAAGTGACAAACTGGATTCTTGTTTCTCCAGGAGTGTTTGCGGACCTGCCGCGCAGCCTATCTGATGCTGCCCAATTCTACCGAGCTGAAGAGAAGAAGTCTGCAGAGAAGCATTTCTGGTCGCAGTATTTGGCGCCAAATTATCCGGTGCCCTTTGCCGATCAGCTGAAGCAGCTGATCAAACTGCACTAGGTGGCCGAACTAGCCATGAAGGACTTAATTGTCCAGCTGTGGCCTGCTGAGCCAATTCCAAGCAGTTACTTAGGACTCGTGAAGCAGATTGTTGGTGCTTGCCCTCGGCTCGAAGTCATTAAGCGGTCGGTCTGTATAGAAGGTGCACGCATGGCATTTGCCCGTGCGAAGGTGCATTGGGGGAAGCTTGATGCCGAAAAGCTGATGACTGAGGGACCACCGGAGGGTAAGGAGCATCGCAAGCCCGAATTATATTATGAGGGTGTCCTGAAAGGAGCCCGCCTTGTGGCGGAACAATGTACCAAAGACACTATATTTCCCTGAAGGTAGTCATGCCGTCCTTTGTAATGCGGGATACTGGCACTATTATTATTTATTGCCTGTTATATGAAAGTTTTTTCTTCCTGTGCGGCCGTTTAGTATACATAAATCCTTAGAGTTGGCCAGTCGTCGGCTTCTGCCCCCACGTAGAAAGTATGAGGGTGTTCGGGACATACCTGAATACTCTTTATCCCATTGTTGGGTCCTTGAAGGAGGTGTTCATCACCACGAACCAGGCAATCAGACTATAGGGCTTTATCACTCTCACTTAGCCATAGGAATTTGAGTATGGTAGGCGCAGCCCCTGGTGTTCGGAAGACCGTACGAGGGGCTCTAATAGCGCCTGATCGGAAGACCGATCCATCGCACTCTGCATTTGTTATGGCATTATGCGGAATAAATCCTTAAAGATTTTACAACCTCTTGAACAGCTGACCAACTCTCGCCGTATCATGACAGTCAGTTTTCGGCTTTCTCTACTGAGGTGCTTGTCCGGAAGAGCCGGCACACAATCGCAGTAGTTCTCCCAGCGCTACCTTAGCCGATGGAGCAGAACATAAGGTACCAAAACATGGGAGCTGGGCAAACCCAACTAATGACCCAAGACATGATTCGAAGCTGATGCATATAGTGCTATAAGTTCGGGGTGCCGAGCGACCGAGAAGGTGGCCGGACTTTGTTGCGATATTATGAGTACAATGAAGCCCCTGGCATAATGGGGCATGACACTATGTTCGGGTGCCGTTATGACGAAAAAGGCATCAATGAGGAACGACAGCCGGTAAGTGTTATTTAAGTTTACGTGTTGTATTGGAGTGACACATCTATGCGTATGAGTATGGCTTCTGCTATGAAAAGAGGTATGCTGGCGGAACCTGTCGTGGCTGGACGGGAGGAGGTTGTGTGCGGATTCGAAGTGTATCCGGACTATCTCCTTGGGGGATACTTGGGTGTTCCTGCCTTGTGCGTCCGAGCTGATTCCATGTCGCCAGTCCTGTTTTGCGCAAAAGTGAGCCTGTAAAGAAAAATGCTTAGAGGCAGTTGCATGTCATAGGGTGGTTGAACCGCGGGTGCCTGATCGGAGCCTGGTCGAGCCAGGCTATCATGCCGTAAGGTAGCTCGGACTCCTCTGTTGGTGTCTAGGGGGTTGGCTGTCGAATCGAAGTTCGATAAACAGGCACAACTCGCTATCTTAGCGGCGGTATAATTTCCACTCTCGGGGTGGAGTTCGGCCTTGCCCATAATTGTGACCATGTCACGTGGGTTTGGCATGACATGGTACCACGTTGAGTCGAGCCAACGCGCTTCGTCCCGGTAGTATATAGTAGTTACTGTATAAGGGGACAATGCCGAAGACTTACTCTTCGGCATGGTGTTTGTTTGGTGATCCGAAGACAACCTCCATGGTGGTGGGCCTGTAAAACTTGGCCTTTGCACCTGGAATGGCATCTTTTAGAAGATGTTATTAATGGGTTTGATCCTCGAGCGGTCAATACCTATCTGGTAAATTTTGTCCTGGTGCAGCAAGTTTGGGCTGCTGTTTATGCCCATAGGGGCTCGTGTGAGGTGGAACCCACAAACTATTGGGTCGATGGTAAGTGCAATTAAATTGCCATGGTTGATATTGTCCGGACGGTCTATGTGATCGGAGATGATCGGTCGTATTTTTGTACTGTGGGGTGACTTTTATTGTTGAGTCAGTGTCCCGAGGAGTACACATCCATTCCCTTGTTGGTTTGCGGAGGATTTTGCTTTGACCTCGCAATGTTTGGTGGTCTGGGCTCCTCGTTGTTTGAGACCTCTTTTCATTTCTTCTGGCGCACGACCGACCGTTTTGTTTTGAGTATCCGGCATTCTCTATTGGTATGCTTGGCCACCATTCTAGGGGTACCATGGATTTGACATGGTTGGTCGAGTATGCTGTCCGGGCCGGATGGGCCTGAGCTGTTCTCTTTCCGCTGACCAGACTGTGGGCCGCGGAATCCGGCACCAACTCCCTTGTCTTGGTTGTCATCATTATTTTTGTGACGCTTATGGATGCTACCTCGCGTTTCCTGCGTATTGCCTCGGACCATGATGTATTGGCGTTGGGGTGTGGGTTTTAGGACCTCCTTCTCAGGTTGAGGTAGCAAATTGTGCTTTGTGTACCCTTTGGTGGGGCGGTCGATTCTGTATTCCTCGGCAGCCAGGACCTTAGTCCATCTATCTTTGAGCAGATCTTGGTCAGCTTGGAGCTGCTGCTTCTTCTTCTTCTTCAGGCTTCTTGCAGTGGCCATAAGCCGTCGCTGGAAGCAAACCTGCTCTACGGGATCCTCAGGCACGCCAAATTCATCGTCGCCAAGGCTCACCTCGTCTTCGGAGGGAGGCATGTGGTTGTCCTCCTTCAAGTATCCATTCGTCGCTTGTTCATCTGGGCTAATCTGCCCGTCTTCCTGTTCGGCCTGCTCAAAGGCAGGCTGATCGGGGTTGTATTCATATCGGCACCATCCAAATTGTTTTTGTCTCCTGTGCCGGTATTGCTATGGCGGGGCTTGGAGCGGCGCCAATGATGCCCATGCTTTGATTTCTTCCTTGAGGGGTTATCCTCCATTGCCTCATCGCCATTGGTTTCTTTCAGAGTCCATATATATATATCATGCGAGGAGGTGGCTGTCCAGCGCCCCGTGGGCGGTGGTTCCTGTTCTTCTCCTGCATCGTCGTTCACATCATCGATGTCTTCAGAGTCGAAGTTAAGCACGTCGGTCAAATCATCGACAGTGGCAATGAAGTGGGTGTTGGGTGGGCAACGAATTACCTCGTCGCCTGCTTCCCACTCGAGTCGGACATAGTTCGGCCAAGAGTCTCCTGACAAAGAGAGAGTTTTTAATGAGTTCAGCATGTTGCCAAAGGGCGAGTGCTAGAAGATATCCGCAGCGGTGAACTCCATTACTGGAGCCCAACCAGATTCGGCAGGCTCGGGGGCACGCGGTCTGGAACCTTCAGCCGGACACGAGTCCGGGGGTCCGGTGATAGAGGCTTCCTTGGGGGTGGAGTCTGTGTTCAGCTCTACCGCCGATGAGTGTGCGGCCTCCGGGGCGGGGTCCATCCACCCGTCCTCGGACGACGCGATTTGCCCCGGATTTAGGTTCGGAGCTCCTGCAGATGTGATATCCCGAGTATTGTCCGACAGCAGGTCTAAGCCGTGCTCGTCATGACTGTTCGGCACTCCTGGCGTAGGCCCGAATCCGTCGAAGATCAAGTCTCCGCGGATATCGGCCGTGTAGTTCAAGTTTCCGAACCTGACCTGATGGCCAGGGGCGTAGCTGTCGATCTGCTCCAGATGGCCAAGTGAATTGGCCCGTAGTGCGAAGCCGCCGAACACAAAGATCTGTCTGGGGAGAAAAGTCTCACCCTGGATCGCGTTGTTGTTGATGATTGAAGGAGCCATCAAGCCTTGCAGCGATGAAGCAGAGGAACTCACAATGAAAGCACCAATGTCAGTGTCAAAACCGGCGGATCTCGGGTAGGGGGTCCCGATCTATGCATCTAAGGCTAATGGTAACAGGAGGCAAGGGACACGATGTTTTACCCAGGTTCGGGCCCTCTCGATGGAGGTAAAACCCTACTTCCTACTTGATTGATCTTGATGATATGAGTATTACAAGAGTAGATCTACCACGAGATCGTAGAGGCTAAACCCTAGAAGCTAGCCTATGATGATTATGATTGTTCCAGTCCTACGGACTAAACCCTCCAGTTTATATAGACACCGGAGGGGGCTAGGGTTACACAGAGTCGGTTACAAAGAAGAAGATCTAACATCCGGATCGCCAAGCTTGTCTTCCACGCAAAGGAGAGTCCCATTCAGACACGGGACGAAGTCTTGAGTCTTGTATCTTCACGGTCCAACAATCCGGCCAAAGTATACAGTCCGGCTGTCCGGATGCCCCCTAATCCAGGACTCCCTCAATGCCCATGGGATTTTTATATGCTGTTAGGTAAGCCCAAAGTGCATCATCTAATTTCTTAGACCAATTCTTTCAGGACCAGTTGATAGTTTTTATAAAATTAATTTTATTTCTCTATTGCTAAGTTCAACTTGACCACTAGACTGAGGATGATAGGGGGATGCAATTCTATGGTTAACATCATACTTAGCAAGCATTTTTCGGAAAGCACCATGAATAAAATGTGAAACACCATCAGTCATTAAATATCTAGGGACTCCAAACCTTGGGAAAATAACTTCCTTAAGCATTTTAATAGAGGTGTTGTGATCAACACTACTAGTTGGAATAAGTTCTATCCACTTAGTAACATAATCAACATCAACCAAAATATGTGTATACCCATTAGAGGAAGGAAAATATCCCATGTAATCGAAACCCCAAACATCAAATGGTTCAACAGCAAGAGAATAATTCATAGGAATTTCTTGACGCTTACCGATATTACCAATTCTTTGACATTCATCACAAGATAAAACAAACTAACGAGCATCCTTGAAGAGAGTAGGCCAATAAAAACCAGATTGCAATACCTTGTGAGCAGTTCTGTCTCCCGCATGATGCCCTCCATAAGCTTCGGAGTGTCATTTTCATAGGATTTGTCCTTCTTCATGCTCAGGTACACAATGTATAATTATATCATCTACTCCTTCTTTATAAAGATGTGGGTCATCCCAAAAGTAATGTCTTAAATCATAGAAGATTTTTTTCTTTTGTTGGTAAGTGAAGCTAGGTGGTATATATTTAGCAACAATATAATTAGCATAGTCAGCATACCAAGGAGTGTTATGAGAAACATTTATTGCAGCTAATTTCTCATCCGAAAAACTATCATTAATAGGTTGTGGGTCATCAAGAATATTCTCTAACCTAGACAAGTTATCAGCTACGGGGTTCTCACCTCCTTTTCTATCAGTGACATGTAAGTCAAATGCTTGTAGCAAGAGAACCCACCTAATGAGTCTAGGTTTATCTTTATTTTCCATAAGATATTTTATAGCAGCATGATCGATGTGAACAATCACTTTAGAATCAATAATGTAAGATCTGAATTTGTCACAAGCAAACACCAAGGCTAAAAATTCCTTTTCAGTAGTAGCATAATTTCTTTGGGCACTGTCTAGAGTTTTGCTAGCATAATGAATAACATTTAATTTCTTATCAACTCTTTGTCCTGAAACAACACCAACAACATAATCACTAGCATCACCCATAATTTCAAAAGGCAAGTTCCAATCAGGTGGTTGAACAATAGGTGCAGAAATTAAGGCTTTCTTAAGTGTTTCAAAGGCTTCTACACAATCATCATAAAAAACAAATGGAACATACTTTTGTAAAAGGTTTGTACGAGGTCTAGAAATTTTAGAGAAGTCTTTAATAAATCTCCTATAGAAAGCAACACGACCGAGAAAACTACAGATACCTTTAATATCTCTGGGACATGGCATTTTTTCAATTGCATCAACTTTAGCTTTATCCACCTCAATACCTTGTTCAGAAATTTTATGTCCCAAGACAATACCTTCATTGACCATAAAGTGACACTTCTCCCAATTCAAGAAAAGATTAGTTTGCTCGCATCTCTGCAAAACTTGATCAAGGTTGCTTAAGAAACCATCAAAAGAAGTTTTGTAAACAGAAAATCATCCATGAAAACCTCAACAATCTTTTCACAAAAATCAAAGAATATAGCAGCCATACATCTTTGAAAGGTAGCAGGTGCATTGCATAAACCAAAAGGCATACTTCTATAAGCATAAATTCCAAAAGGACAAGTAAAGGTGGTTTTTTATTGATCAGGTTGTGAGACAGATATTTGAGAAAACCAGAATATCCATCGAAAAAACAGAAGTGTATGTGCTTATATAATCTTTCTAGCATTTTATCAATGAAAGGCAGAGGGTAATGATCTTTTCTAGTTGCTTTATTTAATTTTCTAAAATGAATTATCATTCTTTAGCCAGTGACAATTCTTTGTGGAATAAGTTCATTTTTATCATTAGGGAAAACATCAATACCTCCCTTCTTAGGGACATAATGAACGGGACACTGCCATCTAGTATCAGCTATGGCATAGATTATACTTGCTTCCAGAAGTTTCAGTATTTCAGTTCTTACCACTTCTTTCATTTTAGGATTTAAATGTCGTTGGTGATCAACGATAGGTTTAGCATCAGGTTCCATGTTAATCTTGTGCTGGCAGAGAGTGGGACTCACACTACAGGAATCTGCTACTTTGCCATCTGCCACGGCGGACGGCAAAGGCATGGATGGCGGACGACAAAAGTGGACGGCAATGTAAGGGACGGCAAAGAGCTACATTGCCGTCCGCTTCGGGTGGCTGACGGCAAAGGGTCCTTTGCCATCAGCTGCCGACGGCAAAGAATGCTGACGACAATAATTGCGCTGTTACTGCGTTAGGTGGTTAACAGCAAGCCTTTGCCGTCCGCCGCTGTAGGCAAAGTTTTTTTCCTCTTTGCCGTCCACCGCTGTAGGCAAAGTTTTTTTTCCTCTTTGCCCTCAGCCACTGTGGGCAAACTGACCAAATAGGTCAGCCTCCCAGGAAGCACAGTTGCCTGCCACGTGGCCTCTTTGTCGTCCGCTGCTGATGGCAAAGAGCCCTTTGCCGTCAGTGGCGGACGGCAAAGAGCCTGCATAATGGCTTTTTTCCCCTGTTTTTTTTAAATCCAACAATTTTCACAGCAAATATATATGACATATATAGATATATTTCACAGGGCTATTTAACAGCACATAAGTTTCATCGTACATACATATATAGTTCCATCCACTCATACATAGCAAGTTGCACATACACATAAGTTGCAACCATTAGGAGGTTGCACATACATATTACAATGCAAAGTTTCATCAAGATAGCAAGTTCCATCGTAGCATACACATAAGTTGCAACCATTAGAAGAATACTAGAAGATAATGAAATAAAAAGCAAGCACTCCATAGCAAGCTAGCTTCCGAGAAGTGAATGAAATCTGCAAAATGGCAAATAAGAAAGTTAGGAAAAGGTGACTAGAAGAAGAAGACTAGAAGAAGAAGCACGCCATCGTTTGTGAGGTAACTTAGGTGAAATGGATCGTTTATGAGCTAACTTAGGTAAAATGCATCATTTTAGAGCTAATGTAGGTAAAATGGATCGTTTATGAGCTAACTAAGCTAATTATGCCGTTTTTTTTACGTAAGTAAGGTAAGTACATGTCATTATTGAGCAAACCTAGTTAACTAAGCATATTATAACTAACTTAGGTCATTTTGGAGGAAACAAAGCTAAGTATAGATCATCTTAGAGCTAACTTAGGTAAAATGGCTGGTTTTGGAGGTCGGTAAGCTTATTAAGTCATTTTGCAGGAAAAGAAGCTAACTCTAGGTCATTAAGGTAAGCATATTGGATGAAATAAAGCTAAGTCTAGGTCTTTATGCATTTGTTAAGCAAAAAACTAGAGAAACTTACCTTGATTATGGAGGTGTGGGAGCGGGCTGGCTCATGCCAGTAGCTGGAGAAATATCGTGTGATGCTTGTGTGGAGTTACGCTGCACCAAAGATCATTTCCAATGTTTCGTTAGCATGATGACACTCAAATGTTAAGACTAGCAAGTAACGTCCATTCAAATTAAACTCACCGTGGTCTCAGGAGCAATCTCTGGATCAATGGCTATGGAGCCATGGGACCTCCCGCCACTAGATATCATCACCTGCTCTGGATTGTAGGGGATCTGGCTCGGGTTAAACTCCTCCCCTTTCCTCGCCTTCCCCTTGACTTGCTTGTAAGAGGCAGTGTGGGCCATGGCTGTAACGCCCCGGATACAACTTTACATAATTGAAACTCCAACTCTTGCCATTTCCGGCTTTGTGATATGATATTTTCTCCGTGGTTGGGTTTTTGTCTTTTGTTTTGCTTTTTGCTCATGTCTTGCATTTCATATCATAGCATCATGCGCATTGCATCCGCATGTTTTCATAAAACCCCGTATCCGCTCGTAGTTGCCGCTCCTCGCTTCTCACCGTTGTGTTTGTTGACCGTTCCGTGACCAACCGTGTTTTCGTTTCTCTCTTGTCCAACCACCTCACCTCTCTTGCCAGCTCGCAGCCCCCTCGCGCGCGTGTCCAAAACTCCCCTTGACCCAAACCGGACTGTCGCTACCGTTGTGTCCGGATCATCCCCTAACATCTACAAAACATCTCCGTTTTGTTAATTGGACTCCCTGCCTATTTTATTCTGGACCGTTCGATTGCGATCGAAGGGACGGATTAGCCCCTAAACTAACCTAATCCAACTACTATATAAACCGATCTACCCCTAGCCCTGTCCTATCCATCCATCAAATCCTCCATGCCGCCGCCACTCCCTTCCTCGGGATCCCTCCCGATCCGGCCGCCACCAACCTCAGAGTCCCCATCCACCCAACCAGATCGCTCCGACCAGCTCCTTGATTTCTGCCGCCACCCGCAAGCGCAGCCACCTGCCTAAACTCTGAGACCCCCACGATCAAACCGGCAACCGCAACGCTGCACCCCTCGCTTCAGCATGACCATGCCCGAGGGCCTCCCTGCTCGCTCGATCTGGGATCGAGAGGGAGCTCCTCCTGTTTGCTCCTCCCCCCGTGGCGCCGTCGCCGCCGGTGAAACCAGCGCCGACCTCCCGTGCTCGACAACGTTCCCGTCCTCCTCCTCCCGCGTGTGCCCGCCTCCTCGTCCCTATGCCAGTAGGCGCCGAGGCCACTTCCTTTGCTCGATCCCGGGGGATCACGAGCAGCTCGTCCCCATTGCTTCGATCTCCAGCGAGCACCAGGACCTCCCCGGCCCTCTTTCTCCTGCCTTGGCTCGAACCTCGCCGCCGGTGACCTCGTTTCCCTCCCTTCCCCGTTTTCTTTCCATTCCCCTCATTCCTCTCCCTCACCCCGCAGCCATGGTGCTTCGCAGATCCCATGCATGGCCGCTCGATGAAGTTCAGCGCCGCCAACCGCAAGACCCGGCTGCCTCATCTCCGTCTATGACCGGATCCGCCATCCTGGCCCGGATCTGCGCCGCCTGCAGCCGCGCCAAGACGCCCTCGCTGCTCTGCTTCCCGACGAGACGAGCAGAGGACGAGGCGCCCGCTCGCCTGCCCGCTTGCCCCGTTGACCGCGCCCTCGACCGCACGCGCCTGGGCCACCTCCCCATCGCCAGATTTGGCCCAACCGCTCCTCTGCTTCAGCCCGGCAGCGCCCTGCCGGCCTGCCTCTTCCACCGACCGGGCCAGGCCCAATGTGAGCAGAACCCTAGCCCAGCACCCAGCAGTTTCAGCCTAGTGTTGTTTTTTTCCTGTTGCTGCGAATTTAGCATTATCCCAGGATTTACCAGTTTTACGGAAAAACCCTCATGCTTCATACATTTAATAACTCAATCGTGCATCATATGTAAATAATTTATATATGTAAAATGTTTAGAATTTTGTGTAGATTAATAATTTGCCACTTTCATCCATGTTTAAAATGTTTAAATTGCTGTTTGCATTTAATTTGCTAGATGCCATGTTAAAATGATTTATTTCATAACTAAATAACCGTAGCTCCAATTTTAATGAACTTTATATGTAAATGGGGTGGAAAAATGCCTAGATTAACATGGTGCACTTTGTTTTATTGTTCAACAACTTTAAAATATGTTTTAGGGCAGAACAGTAGCAAATTCATAAATTGCATATGAGGATTTTCCGGGATTGTTGTTTGTTGTTCCGGCCTCATTTAAACTTGCCTAGATAGGTAGTTTTCTTATGCTTCACCCCTTGCCATGTTTAACAACATTTAATATTGTTGGGTGCATAAACTAGAGAGAACTAAATAATTGAATGTGGTGTTTCGTCAATATGCAACTCTTTGCATACTGAGCTCCAGTTAAATTGTAGTATCGTTTGTTGCACTTTGCCATGCCATGCCATGCCTCATTAAACCGGTCATGCATCATACTTATTTGTGCATCATGCCATATTTATGCTTGTGCATTTACCATGTTGTTTGTTTCTTTCCGGTGTTGCTTCTTAGTTCCGGTAATGTTGCGATTGTGAGGATTCGTTCGACTACTTCCGTTCGTCTTCTTCATGGACTCGTTCTTCTTCCTAGCGGGATTTCAGGCAAGATGACCGCTATCCTGGATCTCACTACTATCATTGCTATGCTAGTTGCTTCGTTCTATCGCTATGCTGCGCTTCCTATCACTTGTTCCTTAAGCCTCCCAAATTGCCATGGACCTCTAACCTTTGTCACCCTTCCTAGCAAACCACTGCTTGGCTATGTTACCGCTTTGCTCAGCCCCTCTTATAGTGTTGCTAGTTGCAGGTGAAGTTGAAGATTGCTCCATGGTGGACAGGGTTATGTTGGGATATCACAACATCTCTTATATTATTAATGCATCTATATATTTGGTAAAGGCCTTATGCCTGGTGTTTTGTTCCACTTTTGTCGCCCTAGTTTCCGTCATACCGGTGTTATGTTCCCGGATTTTGCGTTCCTAACGCGTTCAGGTGATTTATGGGAGCCCCTTGACAGTTCGCTTTGAATAAGACTCCTCCAGGAAGGCCCAACATTGGTTTTACCATTTGCCTCACCTATTACCTTTTTTCCCTTGGGGAGTCGCGCATCCCAAGGGTCATCTTTATTTTAGCCCCCCCGGGCCAATGCTTGTCTAAGTGTTGGTCCAAACTAGAGCCACTTGCAGCGCCACCTCGGGGAAACTCGAGGGCTGGTTCTAGTTGTACGTACTGCTCATCCGGTCGTGGCCTGAGACGAGATACGCGCGGCTACTATCAGGATGTTGGTGCGCTGGGAGGTCTTGCTGGTCTTGTTTTATTACTGTCGAAATGTCTTGTAAACCGGGATTCCGAGACTGATCGGGTCTTCCTGGGAGAAGGAATATCCTTCGTTGATCGCGAGAGCTTATCATGGGCTAAGTTGGGACACCCTTGCAGGGTATAAACTTTCGAGAGCCGTGCCCGCGGTTATGTGGCAGATGGGAATTTGTTAATGTACGGTTGTAGATAACTTGACACCAGATCCGAATTAAAACGCATCAACCGCGTGTGTAGCCGTGATGGTCTCTTTTCGGCGGAGTCCGAGAAGTGAACACGGTTTCTGGGTTATGTCTGACGTAAGTAGGAGTTCAGGATCACCTCTTGATCATTGCTAGCTTCACGACCGTTCCTTTGTTTCTCTTCTCGCTCTCATTTGCGTATGTTAGCCACCATATATGCTTAGCCGCTGCTGCAACCTCACCACTTTACCCCTTCCTTCCCATTAAGCTTTGCTAGTCTTGATACCCATGGTAATGGAATTGCTGAGTCCTTGTGGCTCACAGATTACTACAACAACAGTTGCAGGTACAGGTTATGTGATGATCTTGACGCGAGAGCGATGTTGCTTGTTTTGGAGTTCTTCTTCTGCTTCTTCAATTAGGCGATAGGTTCCAGGTCGGCAGCCTGGGCTAGCAGGGTGGATATTGTTTGAGTTTCTGTTTATGATTCATCCGTAGTCGGATGTTGTTCTTGTATGTTGTATTGTTGTATTCATGTGACATTGTATGTATTTGATGTATCCCCACTATTATGTAATGTTGACGTAATGATATCCACCTTGCAAAAGCGTCTTCAAGATGCGCTTCTATCCTTGGTGGGACCTTCGAGTTCCTTTAGGATAGGGTCGCATCTTGGGCGTGACAAGTTGGTATCAGAGCCTCGACCGACCATAGGAGCCCCCTTGATTGTTGGCCGTTGTTGAGTCTAGAAGAAAACTATTTTGGGTCTTAGGATTATATATATCGGAGAGTAGGATTCTTTTTACTCCTCAGTCCCTTCGTTGCTCTGGTGAGGACTCCTGACTTAGATGTTTTGTCTTTCCTCTCCTCAAATTTCACTAAAAATTTTTTTAGGATCACGCGGGTATCTTGGGATCGTTCCGATATTCTTAAGACGAGAACATTGTTCTTGGTGCCTCCTGTCATTTAGGGGTTGTGGCAGTGTCCCGGGGAGTTGAGCTCCGAGGTGTTGTCGTCATAATTTTATCGTTGCAGTTCTGGAATACCTGAGTTTTGCCGACATCGGAAATCTCTTTTATGCAGTTGTTGGTGAGATAACCTCGACGCCACCCAGTACTGAGGAGTTCGGGAGTATTGCCATAGCTCGTATAACAGATGCTTTTCGAAGGTTGAGGTACACGATTTCCGAAGTTTTCTTGGTTATGTGTTGACGGATGGATACATCTGGATGTAGGGATTGTTAGTTTGGGTGAGTTATATTGCTTCCCCTGTATCCCCAACACCAGATTGCTTAACCAGAAAGTTTCGGGAGTTTTATAGGTGGGAATTCAAGTAGCTCCTAGAATATCTTTCCGACAGATGCATGATATGGGATTGGGTAAATCTCTATCATATGTATTTGTTCCGGTTTATTCTGCAAGCCAAATCCTTTGTTTTGTTTTATTTGTGGTATTTGAGTTGCTTCGAAGTCAAATGTTGAATCCATACCTTTCCTAAACGGTGTTCTCATATTGCTATGTGAATACTAATCCTTTTTGATCATTGAGGTTGTCATGTTAATTCTTTTCCAACCGGTGCGCTTCTCTTCGAGATGATCCCATCATTCTCTCCATCCGCAAGATCAATTCTAAGTTTTCTCAATGGTGTTTGTTTCGTTCATCCCAAGTTGTCTTTGTTTTTCCCCACCCTCCCACCCTTTTCTTCAAGGACTCATTTATTTTAATCAAGTATCCATTTATTCATGTGAAGTCTCTTCACTCTTTTCAATCAATGTTCTTATCCGATGATTTCCCATGAAGATGCTCAACAGTTTCAAGTTCATCACCCTTCATTGTTGTTTCTTCTCCGGTGGATCCAATTCAAGCTTTCGATATTCATCATATTCCTTTCCTCGTTTCTAATGCTTTCTCATGCCGATGCACCTCTTAATCATTCACTTCTTCCTATTCATTTGTTCTGGAGTGCTGAAGATATCTCACAAGACTTGTGTTTCCATTCTCAATCCATTCAAGATATTTCGAGGTTGTTATTTCATTCAAGCCATTTAATTCAACCGGTGCAATTTCTCTTTAAAATCATTTCCAACGGTGTTTTCTTTTGAGTGGGCCCTAACCCACAGGTCTTTTCCCAGGATCTTACCTGACTCTTCTAATTCTTCCGGAGTTATTCTCAATTCTTTTCAAGTGTGACGTAAGAATGGATTCCATCAGTCACATGCCTTCTCCAAGATTGTTTTCAAATTATTTTCATTGTTGGCTCAACCTCTTTGTTTTTTCTCTCTTTCTCCCGGAGTATCTCAACAATTCATGGTGGTGTTTCTCGTCATCATTATCGGGTTTTGAAGACCGAAGAAGAGTTCCTCTTAAATCCTTACCCGTTCTTCCAAAGATGCGTAGTTCAAGCTTGATGCCATCCTCTCATAATTGTTTTCGATTGTGAGAATTCTTTTCACCCATCCGGAGCATTTCATGAGTTGTTTCCATTTCTTTCCTCCGAAGGCCATCATGTCGTAATTCTTCATTCTCATCGTGTAGCTATCATTCTCCAAATCTTAACGGTGCATCGTTCAAATATCCTCTAATCAGTTCATGTTCTCTTCATTCTCATGTATCTAAATCCCTTCAAGTATCTTCATTCGTTTTCAAACTCTTTCCCGTGAATTGTGCCCTTGCTACTCTCTTTTCCAATTTTTACGGTGGTTCATTCGAGATTTCACTTCCTTTGTTATCATATCAATTCATTCATTGTTTCCAAATCCCACCAGTGGTTCCATCGATACCTTCTCAAGTTCGCGCTATATCTCTTTTAATCCTTTTTCAATGGGAATAAGTAGTATGCCAAATCCGTTGCTTGTCATCAATTAAATTTGATGAAGGATATGCATACAATAAATCTTATTCTTATTTCCTCGAGGTGACTCAATTCTTTTTACGGAGATTATTCATGATGAATAAATTCTTGATTACAAGTGATTCATCTTTCTTTCCGGAGTTGGTCATCATATCACATTCTCGGTTCGAGAGGCTTCATCTTTCTTTTCGGAGTTCCAAGCTCTCTCAATTATCTCGTCGCGAAGCTCCTTCTAAATCATTGCAAGGCTTCACCTTGTGTTTTCAAGTTCTCTTTCTTTTTATCATCCTTTTATTACCGGAGTTCTTCATGGAGGCTCTACATGGTGGTTCGTCAAGGATTCCTTTCATTCTCGATTTGTTCTTCAAGATTTCTCTTGAAGTTATGACCCGCCATGCTATACTCTAAAATAAACATGGTGTTCAACACATGTTTTGCTTTGAGGAGCTCAAGTATTCTTCTTCTTGCATTCCGAAGTGCAATTCTTTCTACCTTATCTCTTGAGATGGTGTTATGCCACTCTTGGCAATTTCTCCTCGTGCTTCATGATTCACTTGTTGTCTAGAATGAGGTATTTAAATCCATCAATCTCTTCATTGGAGTTATCTTGGGTTATATTTCACCTAAAGCTTTCCCTAAGGATTGTTGCTATTTATGGTGCTTATAAATGACCCAAGTTCTTCATTTGTCCTCCCGGTGAAATAAGTTTCTCGTCTCCTTGTTGATATCAATCCAATCATTTCTTTACGTTGGTGGCAGAAGCTCACCTCATAATTTTGAGATGTTTCCATAAGCCCGCTACAAGCTTATTCTTACCGTTTTTTTTTCAAACAACTCCGTTCAATCCTACTTCGTAGGGATGCTCTTTCAAATTCAATTATGGTAGGAGACATTGGTTTCATTCTTCGTTCTATTCATTCCAACTATCTAACTATCATGCATTCTTTCCGGAGGCTTTGTGATGTTGCTCTCTTCTACCAATTATCTTGTTTTGTCAAGATCATGTTATTTTCCTTGCTTATCCGTTTAGCCAGAGTGTCGTGTTTTCATTCGAGTTCTCTTATCTTATCAAGTTTTGCCTTCCTTCTCAACCGGAGTGCGGTCTGAAATGTTTCTTACCCCTTGTGCCATTCTTTCAATTCCGGAGGCAGTGTGTTGTTGATTTCATCAAGTATCCTCTCATTTGTCAAGTTCATGTTCAACTCCTTCCATTTACAGCCGGAGTGCTGCCCAAATTATATCATTCTTCCTCTCTCATCTTGTTTAAACTGGAGTGGTTTCGATTTCTATCTTGTCCTTTAACTCTTGATGCATGTCTTTGCAACCTTCAAGTTCTCGTAATGTTCCCTATTCCTCTTTTCTAAGGATTGTTTGCAATCTCGTTCATCTCTGTTGTGTTCTTTCTTTCAACTTTTTCAACCTCTCAAAGTTCTTTGGTTTCACTCATTTGTCGAAGAAGCAACTTAGTTTACCTCTTATCTTCCTCTTCCTTTTCCCTCCGGTGCCATCCTAGATCTCGGGACGAGATCCTCTCGTAGTGGTGGAGTGTTGTAACGCCCCGGATACAACTTTCCATAATTGAAACTCCAACTCTTGCCATTTCCGGCTTTGTGATATGATATTTTCTCCTTGGTTGGGTTTTTGTCTTTTGTTTTGCTTTTTGCTCATGTCTTGCATTTCATATCATAGCATCATGCGCATTGCATCCGCATGTTTTCATAAAACCCCGTATCCGCTCGTAGTTGCCGCTCCTCGCTTCTCACCGTTGTGTTTGTTGACCGTTCCGTGACCAACCGTGTTTTCGTTTCTCTCTTGTCCGACCACCTCACCTCTCTTGCCAGCTCGCAGCCCCCTCGCGCGCGTGTCCAAAACTCCCCTTGACCCAAACCGGACTGTCGCTACCGTTGTGTCCGGATCATCCCCTAACGTCTACAAAACATCTCCCTTTTGTTAATTGGACTCCCTGCCTATTTTATTCTGGACCGTTCGATTGCGATCGAAGGGACGGATTAGCCCCTAAACTAACCTAATCCAACTACTATATAAACTGATCTAACCCTAGCCCTGTCCCATCCATCCATCAAATCCTCCATGCCGCCGCCACTCCCTTCCTAGGGATCCCTCCCGATCCAGCTGCCACCCACCTCAGAGTCCCCATCCACCCAACCAGATCGCTCCGACCAGCTCCTTGATTTCTGCCACCACCCGCAAGTGCAGCCACCTGCCTAAACTCTGAGACCCCCATGATCAAACCGGCAACCACAACCCTGCACTCCTCGCTCCAGCGTGACCATGCCCGAGAGCCTCCCTGCTCGCTCGATCTGGGATCGAGAGGGAGCTCCTCCTGTTTGCTCCTCCCCCCGTGGCGCCGTCGCCACCGGTGAAACCAGCGTCGGCCTCCCGTGCTCGACAACGTTCCCGTCCTCCTCCTCCCGCGTGTGCCCGCAGGCGCCGAGGCCACTTCCTCTGCTCGATCCCGGGGGATCACGAGCAGCTCATCCCCGTTGCTTCGATCT
The DNA here is from genome assembly GCA_963921465.1 of Triticum timopheevii. Lineage (NCBI taxonomy): Eukaryota > Viridiplantae > Streptophyta > Magnoliopsida > Poales > Poaceae > Triticum > Triticum timopheevii. Next base: position 360,854,502 of record OY997274.1, on the reverse strand, counting down.
CCAGCGAGCACCAGGACCTCCCCGACCCTCTTTCTCCTGCCTTGGCTCGAACCTCGCCGCCGGTGACCTCGTTCCTCTCCCTTCCCCGTTTTCTTTCCATTCCCCTCGTTCCTCTCCCTCACCCCACAGCCATGGTGCTTCGCAGGTCCCATCCATGGCCGCCCGATGGAGTTCAGCGCTGCCAACCGCAAGACCCGGCTGCCTCATCTCCGTCTACGACCGGATCCGCGCCGCCTGCAGCCGCGCCAAGACGCCCTCGCTGCTCTGCTTCCTGACAAGACGAGCAGAGGACGAGGTGCCCGCTCGCCCGCCCGCTTGCCCCGTTGACCGCGCCCTCGACCGCACACGCCTGGGCCACCTCCCCATCGCCAGATTTGGCCCAACCGCTCCTCTGCTTCAGCCCGGCAGCGCCCTGCCGGCCTGCCTCTTCCACCGACCGGGCCAGGCCCAATGTGAGCAGAACCCCAGCCCAGCACCCAGCAGTTTCAGCCTAGTGTTGTTTTTTCCCTGTTGCTGCAAATTTAGCATTATCCCAGGATTTACCAGTTTTACAGAAAAACCCTCATGCTTCATACATTTAATAACTCACAAACCGTGCATCATATGTAAATAATTTATATATGTAAAATGTTTAGAATTTTGTGTAGATTAATAATTTGCCACTTTCATCCATGTTTAAAATGTTTAAATTGCTGTTTGCATTTAATTTGCTAGATGCCATGGTAAAATGATTTATTTCATAACTAAATAACCGTAGCTCCAATTTTAATGAACTTTATATGTAAATGGGGTGGAAAAATGCCTAGATTAACATGGTGCACTTTGTTTTATTGTTAAACAACTTTAAAATATGTTTTAGGCCAGAACAGTAGCAAATTCATAAATTGCATATGAGGATTTTCCGGGATTGTTGTTTGTTGTTCCGGCCTCATTTAAACTTGCCTAGATAGGTAGTTTCCTTATGCTTCACCCCTTGACATGTTTAACAACATTTAATATTGTTGGGTGCATAAACTAGAGAGAACTAAATAATTGAATGTGGTGTTTTGTCAATATGCAACTCTTTGCATACTGAGCTCCACTTAAATTGCAGTATCGTTTGTTGCACTTTGCCATGCCATGCCATGCCTCATTAAACCGGTCATGCATCATACTTGTTTGTGCATCATGCCATATTTATGCTTGTGCATTTACCATGTTGTTTGTTTCTTTCCGATGTTGCTTCTTAGTTCCGGTAATGTTGCGACTGTGAGGATTCGTTCGACTACTCCCGTTCGTCTTCTTCATGGACTCGTTCTTCTTCCTAGCGGGATTTCAGGCAAGATGACCGCTATCCTGGATCTCACTACTATCATTTCTATGCTAGTTGCTTCGTTCTATCGCTATGCTGCGCTTCCTATCACTTGTTCCTTAAGCCTCCCAAATTGCCATGGACCTCTAACCTTTGTCACCCTTCCTAGCAAACCACTGCTTGGCTATGTTACCGCTTTGCTCAGCCCCTCTTATAGCGTTGCTAGTTGCAGGTGAAGTTGAAGATTGCTCCATGGTGGTCAGGGTTATGTTGGGATATCACAATATCTCTTATATTATTAATGCATCTATATATTTGGTAAAGGGTGGAAGGCTCGGCCTTATGCCTGGTGTTTTGTTCCACTTTTGCCGCCCTAGTTTCCGTCATACCGGTGTTATGTTCCCGGATTTTGCGTTCCTAACGCGGTCGGGTGATTTATGGGACCCCCTTGACAGTTCTCTTTGAATAAGACTCCTCCAGGAAGGCCCAACATTGGTTTTACCATTTGCCTCACCTATTACCTTTTTCCCTTGGGAGTCGCGCATCCCAAGGGTCATCTTTATTTTAGCCCCCCCGGGCCAATGCTTGTCTAAGTGTTGGTCCAAACTAGAGCAACTTGCAGCGCCACCTCGGGGAAACTTGAGGGCTGGTTCTAGTTGTACGTACTGCTCATCCGGTCGTGGCCTGAGACGAGATACGTGCGGCTACTATCAGGATGTCGGCACGCCGGGAGGTCTTGCTGGTCTTGTTTTATTACTGTCGAAATGTCTTGTAAACCGGGATTCCGAGACTGATCGGGTCTTCCTGGGAGAAGGAATATCCTTCGTTGATCGCGAGAGCTTATCATGGGCTAAGTTGGGACACCCCTGCAGGGTATAAACTTTCGAGAGCCGTGCCCGCGGTTATGTGGCAGATGGGAATTTGTTAATGTCTGGTTGTAGATAACTTGACACGAGATCCGAATTAAAACGCATCAACTGCGTGTGTAGCCGTGATGGTCTCTTTTCGGCAGAGTCCGGGAAGTGAACACGGTTTCTGGGTTATGTCTGACGTAAGTAGGAGTTCAGGATCACCTCTTGATCATTGCTAGCTTCACGACCGTTCCTTTGTTTCTCTTCTCGCTCTCATTTGCGTATGTTAGCCACCATATATGCTTAGCCGCTGCTGCAACCTCACCACTTTACCCCTTCCTTCCCATTAAGCTTTGCTAGTCTTGATACCCATGGTAATGGGATTGCTGAGTCCTTGTGGCTCACAGATTACTACAACAACAGTTGCAGGTACAGGTTATGTGATGATCTTGACGCGAGAGCGATGTTGCTTGTTTTGGAGTTCTTCTTCTGCTTCTTCAATTAGGCGATAGGTTCCAGGTCGGCAGCCTGGGCTAGCAGGGTGGATATTGTTTGAGTTTCTGTTTATGATTCATCCGTAGTCGGATGTTGTTCTTGTATGTTGTATTGTTGTATTCATGTGACATTGTATGTATTTGATGTATCCCCACTATTATGTAATGTTGACGTAATGATATCCACCTTGCAAAAGCGTCTTCAAGATGCGCTTCTATCCTTGGTGGGACCTTCGAGTTCCTTTAGGATAGGGTCGCATCTTGGGCGTGACAATGGCATACAGGTCGTACCCCTCTGGCACCTTATTCATCTTATTGTAGCATGCCTGAAAGAGAGAAACAAAGTAAATTAGTAATTAAAGGGCTCAAGCTAGCATGATGAATGAATTGCATTAATCATGAAGCAAACCACATTACCCAATTCCGCCCGAACTGATATAAGCTGGAGCTACCTTGATGGTGTGGCACACCTTCAATTTGGGCACGTTTGTCCTTGGCCTCAGTCGGCTCTCCTTCCATCTTTCAACACCTGCCATGACAAAGAGTAAACGAAATTAGTACAACATAAAAAAAATACCGACATGAATAATAATATGTATATCACTTAAGTGTATCATCATCAAGTACAACATAAAAAATTGAATACCTGACACTACTAATAATCTCGATCAGTATCATCAATAAATGCATAATCATCATCATCACTATAATCAATGACGGGCTCATAGGGTTCAGTGGCATCAACATGTGGAAGGCCACCGTTACGTAATCGGTCAAGCATTGAGAGGTCGTCCGCAGCAGTAACCTCTTCTTGTTCCGGCTCTTCTTGTTCCTCCTTTGGGGTGATGTGGGATTCACTGTCGCTGTCTACTTCAATGTTTTGGGGTGAAGTATACCGGTTCTTGAAACGCTTTTTGGAAAGACGTGTCTCTTGGAAGAATTCTCCTTCATATGTGTCTGGGTTAATGTGAGGTTCATAATCCTCTTCCTTTGGGGGAGATAGTCTAGCATGTGGCGGCACTTCATAAACGACATCCCAACCTTTCAGATTTGGATTAGTTTGGCAGGCCCAGGGTAGATAGAATACTTGTGTCGCCTGTTGAGCCATAATATAGACATCAGGAACATCTAAATGGGTGCTTTAGTTGATTTCAACTAGCCCTATATGTTCATGAGTCCTTCTAGTCTCCTTCGGCTGAAACCAATAACATTTGAAGACTACGACATTCGGTGGGTTTTCACCATAGAATAGAAGTTCATAAATTGCTTCAACTCTCCCATAATACTCGGTACCTCCTTTGCCGATAGCAGATACACAACAATTTGTAGACTTTCGGTCGGCCATAGATAGCTCTTTGCCATAGGTACGAAAACGATACCCGTTGATGTCGTATTTGTCAAATGAACGGACCTTATAGTCAAAACCATTAGCGACTTGTCTCAATTCGGCGTCCATAGACTCTAAATTAGCCTACAAGTTTAATATGAAAGGATTGTTGCATTACACACAAATTAGCGAATGAAATGAAATTGTCTAATAGAATTTACCGTTTGTTTGAACCAAGAGATGAAACCAGGATAGCCGCCTCCTTGCTTTGCGAGAAGCTCATACTCTTCGACGGAATCCTTTTGGATCACCGCTCCATACGAGAATAGGGCGACGTATCGACTGTATGAAATATCCAGGAATAAGAGCAGTTCAAAGGAAATAGAAGTTGCGAAACAATGTACCAAGAACTTACTCGATGTACGGCCGCATTTCTATCAGGTTGTTGAAGATATACAACAAAATGGTCCGCCATTCTTCGTTATCCAAAGATACTGGATTTGAAACACTAGCTGGTGCGAGATTGCCTTTGAATAGGCTGAGGTTGGATCCACCCTTTTTAGGCTCGTCAGCATTGTACCGAGGCTTCGGATTATGCAAATGACGATTTTTGGTTTCGTAGTGTGCTGTCACGAAGTTTGCCGCCTCCTCAGTGATGAATGCCTCAGCCATAGACACTTCAATTCTACGCTTATTTTTACATTTTTCTCGAAGCGTCTTCTGCATCCTCTCAGTTGGGTAGCACCAACGATTTTGCACGGGCCCCCCCAATCTTGCCTCTGTCAGGAGATGCAAAATCAAATGCTGCATTGGATTAAAGAAGCCCGGTGGAAAGATCTTCTCTAACTTGCAGATCAACTCTAGCGCTAACTCTTCCATTTCTTCTACCACGCCAGGCGATAGTTCTTTCACACAAAGAACACAGAAGAAATAGCTGAGTTCTTCCAGTACTAGCCATTGATCCTCAGGGATGAAGCCACACAACATCACCGGCATTACCCGCTCAATCCATATGTGCCAATCATGACTCTTGAGACCAAATATCTTCAATTTATCAAGACTCGCTCCCCTCTTTAGATTCGCTGCATACCCATCGGGGAACATCAACTGCATTTTCACCCACAAGATAATTTCCCTCATAGCTGGCCTTCCAAGATTGAACCATGCCTTTGGCTTCGTCCAGTTCTGCTTTCCTTTCGGTTCTTTCATGATTTGTAACGGCCTATCACATAGCACCTCCAGATCGATTCTAGCCTTAGTATTATCCTTTGACTTCCCATCTATGCTGAACAATGTACCAAAAAGTGCCTCGGCGATATTCTTCTTAGTGTGCATCACGTCGATGTTGTGTGGGCAAAGGAGGTCTTTGAAGTAAGGCAGATCCCATAAGCATGTTTTGTGAGTCCAGGCGTGCTTAGATTTTTTTTGACCGTGGCGTGCTCAGAACTATACCCCTTGAAGTACCCTGGACACTCTGGATCTGGCTCGAGAGCGTTTAACTGATCCAGGGTCTGTTGGCCTGTCAACGCAGGTGGTGCAGAGTTTTTTTACAACTCTACCTCTGATGAAGTTCTTCTTGTCTTTCCTGAACTTATGGCGAGGATCCAGGAACTGTCTATGCATGTCGAAGCAAGAAAACTTGCGACCAGCCTGAAGCCAACGAAACTCAAGAGCTCCCTTGCATGTGGGGCATGGGAACCTTCCATGCACACACCAACCAACGAATAGCGCATACGCCGGCAAGTCATGCGTCGAGTACATGTACCAGACACGCATTATGAAGTTTCGTTTGCTATAGGCGTCGTATGTCTTGAACCCATTATCTCAGGCTTCTTGAAATTCGTCCTTAAGCGGCTACATGTACACATTCATATTTTCCCCCAGATAGTTGGGCCCTGGAATTATCAACGTCAGGAAAATGTTCTTTCTTTGCATAATCTGTCCGGGGGGGGGGGGGAGATTGAGTGGAAAGAAAAATATGGGCCAACAACTGTATTGGGCTGCCGTCGTACCAAACACACTGAACCCATCGGTGCTGATGCCGACTCGAGGATGCCTTGGATCTGCCGCTTTGTCAGCATGTAATTCATCAAACCTTTTCCACGCAACACCATCCGATGTGTGTACCATCATCAGTTTCCCATCTGCATCTAGTTCGGTTCTTTTGCCTATTTTGTGCCATGTCATCTGTCTGGCCGTCTCTTCGACCATGAAAAGACGTTGAAGTCTTGGTACGATTGGCATATACCAAAGAACACTAATAGGGATTTTGGTCTGTGTCTTCTCACCCATACCATTGTCTACCACAATATACCTGGAACACTTGCAAATGGGACAATAGTTCAAGTCCGCATAGTCAAGCCTAAATAAGGCACATCCTTGATCACAGGCATGTATCTTCTCATAGGGCATCTTCAGTGCACGGAGGATTTTGTCCGACTGGTACAGGTTTGCAGGCATTACATGGCCTTTGGGTAGAAAGCGTCCAAATACTGTCATAATTGCGTCATAGCATTCTCTGCCCAAGTTGAACTGAGCCTTCAAAGCCATTACTTGTGAGATGGCATCCAACTGACAAAGCTCAGTGTGCTCGTGGAGCGGACGTTTTGAAGACTCCAACATTTCATTGAAGGCCTTTGCAGATTCCTCCATCTCCTTGTCCGAATCCCGAGCATCATCATAGTCTTGCACCATGTTTTCCATCCCGGTACCATGCTCGTCGGTGCGACGATGATCCACCTCAGGTCGGTCACGTTGGGCAGACTCACCATGAAATGTCCACACCGTATAATCGGGCGTAAAACCATTCTTCTGCAGGTGTTTACCCATTTCAGCCTCTGTCCTCTTTTCCCAATTGCCGCATCGGAAACAGGGGCACCAAGTTTTCCTCTGGCCATTTGCAAATGCGGCTTGCACAAACCCCATGGTTTTTGTGAACCATTCAGCGCTCCATTTGTTCTGACCAGTGTGACCGGTATACATCCACGCACGATCACTCATCTTGACTTTCAGAGCTACTGGACACACAATAATTATATATATAATTCACCATGTATATATTCATCAGTTGATCTACTTTGTCAATTTTATTATGTCCATGCAACCTACACTCTAATAGGTAATGATAGGTCCTAATCCCACCCGAGTATGTGTAGGTTGGGTTCATTTTCCCATATGCCATGCTCTGGATCCGACGCAAAATTTCGGCAGCACCTCCCCGCTGTTCTCCTGATACACGTCTCTGCAATAAACAGACAGGATGTGTACCCGGAGAACAACATGGGAGGCACTGACGAAATTTATGCGTCGGATCCGGAGCAAAGCATATGGGAAAACGAACCCAATCTACAGATACTCGGGCTATCCATGGATAGCGTTGGACAATTCGAAAGAATCAAGGTTATAAATATGCAAATGCATGCATATTTATAACTATGACGCTTTCAAACGGGAGACACATATTGGTTACGCATACTGAAGATTCAATACACATATATAGCTAGCTATCAAGTTTCATCGGCACGAACACTGGAACAGAGCAAATAATTAATGGGGGAGGAGGACATGTCATTTGTGCTCACCCACGAACGAAGGGGCAGAGCTCGTCAAACGCACGGCAAGGTCGTCGAACACCAAACCTCGCAGCGGTGAAACAACTACACATTTAAATCAACCCGATCAACACAATTATATATGATGTTTTTCATAACAAAATCGGAAAATATATGACCTAACTAATAATTCACAAATATAAGACCCTGTCGGCCTCGGGGGGTCGGGTGTCGGGGTGTCTGGGTGTCGTGTCGGGGTCGGGGTGTGGTGTCGGGGTCAGGTGTCAGGGGGTCGGGGTGTCGGGGTCGGGGTGTCGGGGGTCAGGGGGTCGGGGTATTTCCTTCTATCTTTCTTCTTCTTTCTTTCTCTTCTTCTTCTTCTTCTTTCCTTTCTTCTTCTTCTTCCATCTTTTTTCTACTTTTCTACTTCTTTTCGTTTCTTCTTTTCTTCTTCTTCTACTTCTTCCACTTCTTTTCGTCTTCTTCTTCTTTCATCTTTCTACTACTTCTACTTCTTCTACTTCTTCTAATTCTTTTCTAACACTAACACTAACACAATCTAGCACTAACAATTAAACAGCAAAAAAAATGAAAAAACAGAAAAAAAAAGTAGTTCCCTCACCGGAGCAATGGGACGGTCGGCGGGGCGGCGCTGGGCGGCGGGTGCGTCGCCGGGCGGTGGGTGGGGTGGTGGGGGGCGGAGGGGTGGTGGGGGCGGGGGGTGGTGGCGCGGAGGGGTGGTGGGGGCGGGGGCGGCGCCGGGCGGCGGGGGCGGGGGCGGCACCGAGCGGCGGGGCATCGCCGGGCGGCGGGTGGCGGGGCAACGGGGCGTTGGCGGGTGGGGTGGGGGGCGGAGGGGTGGCGCCGGGTGGCAGGGGCGGCGCCGGGTGGCGGGGGGCGGGGGCGGGGGCGGCGCCGGGTGGCAGGAGCGGGGGCGGCGGTGGATCTAGGGCGGGCCGTCGGGGAGGAGAGAGGAAGAGGAGAGTAACGGGCGGGGGGGGGGGGGGTGTGGACGTGCGTTAGTTAAAGAAGCTCTTTGCCGTCCGCCATTCTTTGCCGTCCGCCGTTGTCTCTCTTTGCCGTCTGCTAGCTGACGACAAAGAGGTGGGGGTGTTAAGTTTTTTAAACGGGCGGGTGGGTGGGGGCCACCTCCCTCTTTGCCGTTAGCTGGCTAACGGCAAAGAATCTTTGCCGTCAGCTGGCGGACGGCAACGAAATGGCTCATGGCAAAGAGCTTCTTTGCCGTCCGCCGTTTCTTTGCCGCCGGCTTATCGGTAGCAGATGACAAAGAGCTTCTTTGCCGTCCGCTAGCCGACGGCAAAGATCAGGCAGATGGCAAAGTAGCTGATTCCAGTAGTGTCAAGAGTATATCCAATAACAACACAGTGCTTCTTCAGAATTTTTAATAATCTTTCTTCTTCATGTTCTAAAAGGTTAGCCCTAATAATAACATGATATATATTTTTCTCATCAAGATAAGCATATTTCAAAGTGTGTGGCAATTGTTTTAATTCAAACACAGGATCACCTTTAGGTGGAGGAGGACCTCCTAGACTTTCAATAGGCAAATTATGTTTAAGTAGAGGTCGGTGTTCAAAGAAAATTTTATCTATCTCATTTCTTTCATGCATATGCATATCATTTTCATGGTCTAGCAAATATTGTTCTAGTGGATCAGTAGGAGGCACGACAACAGAAGCAAGACCAATTATTTCATCCTTACTAGGCAATTCTTTCTTATGATGTTTTCTATTGAACTTAGAAAATTAAACTCATGAGATTCATCACCAAAACTAACACCGATAGTTTGTTTCTCACAACCTATTTTAGCATTAATGGTGTTCAAGAAAGGTCTACCAAAGATAATGGGACAAAAGTCATCTTGTGGGGAACCAAGAACTAGAAAATCAGTAGGGTATTTTATTTCCTCACACAAGACTTCTACATCTCTAACAATCCCAAGTGGTGTGATAGTGGTTCTATTAGCAATTTTAATAGTAACATCAATGTCTTCTATTTCAGCGGGTGCTATATCATTCATAATTTCTTGATATAAGGTAAAAGGAATAGCACTCACGCTAGCACCAAAGTCACATAAACCATGATAACAATGATCTCCTAGTTTGATTGAGACAACAAGCATGACAACAACTGGTCTATGTTTATCTTTCTCATCGGGTTTAGCAATTCTAGCAGCTTCATTACAGAAGTAAATAACATGCCCATCTATATCTTCTACCAAGAGATCTTTAACCGTAGCAATGCTAGGTTCTACTTTGATTTGTTCAGCAAGTTTAGGTGCTCTAATATAAGAGTTATTGACCACGGTTGAAACCTTAGCATGTTCCTTTATCCTAACAAGGAAAGGTGGGTTTTCAATATAAGTCGTAGGAACAACTGGATCAACATTATAAATGATACTTTCATCTTTAGCTATTACTGGTTCTTTAATTCCTTCTCTAATAAGTGGGTGATATTAAACCACTTCTCCTTAGGGAGATCAACTTGAGTAGCAAATGATTCACAAAAAGAGGCTACTATCTCAGAGTCAATTCCATATTTAGTGCTAAACTTTTGAAAAGCATCGGTATTCATAAAAGATTTAACACGATCAAACTTAAGCTTAATACCCAACTCTTTACTTCGTCGGGTTCCCAATCTTCAGAGTTGCATTTAATTCTTTCTAAAAGATTCCACCTGAATTCAATAGTCTTCATGAACGAACCAGTACAAGAAGTATCAAGCATGGATTGATCATCATGAGAAAGCCCAGCATAAAAATTTTGAATGATAATTTCTCTTGAGAGCTCATGATTTGGGAATGAATATAACATTTACTTAAGCCTCCCCCAAGCTAGAGCGATACTTTATCCTTCACGAGGCCAAAAATTATATATATAATTCCGATCACGATGAACTAGATGCATAGGATAATTTTTTTGGTGAAATTCCAATTCCAAGACCCAACATCATCGCATAGCCTATACCATGCCAATGCTTTTCCCTTCAAAGATGAAGGGAAAACCTTCTTATTAGCTTCATCTCCGGGTAAACCTGCAAGCTTAAATAATCCACAAATTCCATCCACATATATCAAGTGCATATCTGGATGTTCAGTTCCGTCTCCTGCATAAGGATTAGCTAGCAGCTGTTCTATCATACTCGAAGGAATTTTATAACCAATATTTTCAGTAGGTGAAGTAGGTTGAGGGGTAACTAATTGTGGTTCCGGTCAAGGTGAAGATACCCTGAACAAACCCCTTAATGGATCGTTCTCCATAGTAATGAGTGACAATAAATTTCAGCACGTAGTAATAATTTTTCCTTACCGATTTCCACTTACCAAGAGCGCTTCACTCCCTGGAAACGACGCCAGAAAATAGCCTTGATGACCCACAAGTTTAGGGGATCAATCATAGTTCTTTTGGTAAGTAAGAGTGGCGAACCCAACAAGGAGTAGAAGGAAATGACAAGTGGCTTTCAGCAAGGTATTCTCTGCAGGCACTAAAATTATAAGTAACGAGTAGTTTGATTGTAAGATAAGTTGTAACGAGCAAGTAACAATAACGACGAATAATATGCAGCAAGGTAGCCCAATCCTTTTGTGGCAAAGCACAGGCCAAACGGTCTCTTATGATAAGCAAAGCGTTCTTGAGGGTACACAGGAATTTCATCTAGTCACTTTCATCATGTTGGTTTGATTCGTGTTTGCTACTTTGATAATTTTATATGTGACTGGACCGGTGCTTAGGTGTTGTTCTTACTTGAACAAGCCTCCTACTTATGATTAACCCCCTCACAAGCATCCGCAACTACGAGAAAAGTATTAAGATAAAATCTAACCATAGCATTAAAATTTTGGATCCAAATCAATCCCTTACGAAGTAGCACATAAACTAGGGTTTAAGCTTCTGTCACTCTCGCAGCCCATCATATAATAACTACTCCACAATGCATTCCCTTAGGACCAAATATGGTGAAGTGCCATGTAGTCGACATTCACATGACACCACTAAGGGAATCACAACACACATACCATCAAAATATCAAACACATATCAAGTTCACATGATTACTTGCAACAAGATTTCTCCCGTGACCTCAAGAACAAAAGTAACTACTTACAAATGATAATCATGCTCAAGATCAGAGGGGTATTAAATAGCATAATGGATCTAAACATATAATCTTCCACCGAATAAACCATAAAGTAATCAACTACAAGGTGTAATCAACACTACTAGTCACCCACAAGCACCAATCTAAGGTTCCGGTACAAAGATTGAACACAATAGATGAACTAGGGTTTGAGAGGAGATGGTGTTGTCTAAGATGTTGATGGAGATTGCCCTCCCCAAGATGGGAGAGTTGTTGGTGATGATGATGACGATGATTTCCCCCTCCGGGAGGGAAGTTCCCCCGGTGAAATCGCTTCACCGGAGGGCAAAAGTGCTCCTGCCCAAGTTCCACCTCGAGACGGCGGCGCTTCATCCCGAAAGTCCTCTCCTTATTTTTTCTAGGTCAAAATAACTTATATGCTAGAAAAGGGGCACCGGAGGTGGGCCGAGGAGGGCACAAACCACCAGGGTGCTCCTGGGCTCCCTGGCACGCCCATGTGGGTTGTGCCCACCTGGTGGGCCCCCTCTGGAAGTTATTTGCTCCAATACTTCTTAAATAATCCATAAAAATTCTCTGTGAAGTTTCAGCTTATTTGGAGTTGTGCAGAATATGTGGCCTGACGTAGCTTTTTCAAGTACAGAATTCCAGTTGCCGGTATTCTCCCTATTTGTGCGAACCTTGCATATAATGAGAGAAAAGGCATTAGAATTACTCCAAAAAGCATTATTATGCATAAAAACATCACAAATAACAGCAGGAAAACATGATGCAAAGTGGATGTATCAGGATGGTTTGGAGAGAGCAAATGTAATGATGACATGGAGATTTTCTGCGTGGTTCTGATACATCTCCAATGTATCTATAATTTTTTATTGTTCCATGCTATTATATTATCCATCTTGGATGTTTTATATGCATTTATATGCTATTTTATATGATTTTTGGGACTAACCTATTAACCTAGATCCCAGTGCCAGTTTCTTTTTCCCCTTGTTTTTGAGTTTTACAGAAAAGGAATACCAAATGGAGTCCAATTGACCTGAAAATTCACGGAGATTGTTTTTGGACTAGAAGAAGCTCACAGAGCATAGGAGATGGACCAGAAGAGTCCTGAGGCCACCACGAGGGTGGAGGGCGCACCCTACCCCCATGGGCGTGCCCCCTACCTCGTGGCTTTCTCGTGGACCCCCCTGACTTATTCCTAACGCCAACACCTCTTATATATCCCCAAACTTCCAGAACAGAACGAAGAGTGGGACTTCTGCCGCCGCAAGCCTCTGTAGCCACCCAAAACCAATTGGGACCCTATTCCGGCACCCTGCCGGAGGGGGAATCATCACCGGTGGCCATCTTCATCATCCCGGCGCTCTCCATGACGAGGAGGGTGTAGTTCACTCTCGGGGCTGAGGGTATGTACCAGTAGCTATGTGTTTGATCTCTCTCTCTCTCTCTCTCTCTCTCTCTCTCTCTCTCGTGTTCTTGATTTGGCACGATCTTGATGTACCGCGAGCTTTGCTATTATAGTTGGATCATATGATGTTTCTCCCCCTCTACCTTCTTGTAATGGATTGAGTTTTACCTTTGAAGTTATATTATCAGATTGAGTCTTTAAGGATTTGAGAACACTTGATGTATGTCTTGCATGTGCTTATCTGTGGTGACAATGGGATATTCACGTGATCCACTTGATGTGTGTTTTGGTGATCAACTTGCGGGTTCAGTGACCTTGTGAACTTATGCATAGGGGTTGGCACACATTTTTCATCTTGACTCTCCGGTAGAAACTTTGGGGCACTCTTTGAAGTTCTATGTGTTGGTTTGAATAGATGAATCTGAGATTGTGTGATGCATATCGTATAATCAAACCTACGGATACTTGTGGTGACATTGGATTATCTACGTGACATTAGGGTCTTGGTTGATTTGTGTCTTGAGGTGTTATTTTACTACGAATTCTAGGGCTGTTTGTGACGCTTATAGGAATAGCCCTATGGATTAATCAGAAAGAATAACTTTGAGGTGGTTTTGTACCCTACAATAATCTCTTCGTTTGTTCTCTGCTATTAGTGACTTTGGAGTGACTCTTTGTTGCACGTTGAGGGATTGTTATATGATCTAATTTTGTTATCATTGTTGAGAGAACTTGCACTAGTGAAAGTATTTAACCCTAGGCCTTGTTTGGAAGCATTGCAATACCGTTTTCGCTCACTTTTACCACTTTCTACCTTGCTGTTTTTATATTTTCTGATTGCAAAACCTATATCTACCATCCATATTACACTTGTATCACCATCTCTTTGCCGAACTAGTGCACCTATACAATTTACCATTGTATTGGGTGTGTTGGGGACACAGGAGACTCTTTGCTATTTGGTTGCAGGGTTGTTTGAGAGAGACCATCTTCATCCTACGCCTCCCACAGATTGATAAACCTTAGGTCATCCACTTGAGGGAAATTTGCTACTGTCCTACAAACCTCTGCACTTGGAAGCCCAACAACATCTACAAGAAGAAGGTTGTGTAGTACACATCAAGCTCTTTTCCGGCGCCGTTGCCGGGGAGGTTGGTGCTTGAAGGTATATCTTTAGATCTTGCAATGGAATCTTTTATTTTCTTGTTTAGTCACTAGTTTAGTTTATAAAAGAAAACTACAAAAAAATGGAATTGAGGTTGCCTCATATGCTTCATCTTTTTAATATCTTTCGTGAAAATAAGGATTCCGATAATTGTGCCAAAGTGTTAGAAGAAGAATGCATTAAAATTATTGGCACTAAATCTTTGAATGATGTGCATGATTGCAATGTTGTTAGTATGAACTCTTTGAATATCCATAATACTAATGATGATTGCACTAGTCATGATAAAAATATTTCTTATAAGCATGTCAATTTTTGTGGAGTGCATAGAGTTTGCAAGTACACACCAAATAGGGAAGATAGATTTTGCAAGAGGCATAAGTATTTAGAAACTAAATGGTTGCAAGAGAGGCTAGATGCTTGTGCTAAAAAATTAAAATTTCTTTGCCATCCTTGTGAACTTTGCAATGAATGTGATCATTTAAATCTCCAATGCAAATTGTTTCATGATCGAATCGTGTCCAAAAATTGTGATGACTTGATTTCCCTTGCGCATCATAATGAACTTAGTTTGCTTTTGGGTTATGAAGAAATGAAACGTATAACTAAGGATATTCCAGAATTTGTCCTTGATAAAGTTCTTGATTTTGATCTAGAGGAAATTTATATATATTGTGCGGTGAATTGCACTGAAAATCCTTATATTGCCAATTACATAAAGACAAGAATACAAATAGAAGATGAAGAGAATACTAATGAAAGGGAAGAGATTTCCCAATATCATCCTATTCTTTCTTATGATGAATCAGGTAACGAGGAGGAGCTTTCTATTCAACCAATCTCATTAATAAGGAGCTCCAAAAAGAGGATTAAACCAACACATGATGCGAAGAAGAAAAAGAAAAGATGGAGAAGCAAAGGTAAAAAGGTATCCCTCCCAAATGATGTTGCTCCTATTACTCACTGTGATGATGATAATTGCTATACTATTGGTGCTATCCATACTATTAATGAAGAGAGTGATAATGCTTATGATATGCAAGGGCCCAAGCTTGGGGATGCTATGTTTGATGAGAATGACATGTTTGAGAATGTATTTGCTGCAATTAATGTTTGTCCCAAGCTTGGGGATGCTATGTTTGATGAAGATGATATTTTTAGTCCACCAAGTTTTGATGATAGCATGCCTCCTATTTATGATGATTATATTGATGAAAGTGGGTTTGGAAGAGTGTCAACTTTAGGTATAATTGATCCCACTATTTTGGAGGGTGTTGAATCTTATTATAATGATAAAAGTGGATTTGGAGAGGACATGACTTTATTTAGTAATGATTCCACTATTTCGGAAGAGGTTCCAATTGATTATGAGAACAAAGTTGCTATCTATGATGATTATTGTGATTACATGTATGCTATAAAGAATAATTATAACCATGAAACTTGTCATCATGATTTTAATTTTCAATTGGAGTATGCCTCACATGATAGTTATTTCATTGAACTTGCTCCCACCATTATGAATGAGAAGAAATTTGCTTATGTGGAGAGTAATAAATTTTGTATGCTTGTGCATATTTATGTGATAGTTATCTTGTTGAATTCATTCATGATGCTACTGAAAATTATTATGAGGGAGGAATATATGCTTGTAGGAATTGCAATAATATCAAGTTTCCTCTCTATGTATTGAAAATCTTGAAGTAATGCTTGTTTTGCCTTCCTATGCTAGTTGACTTTTGCTCCCATGAATTGTTTGCTCACAAAATCCCTAGGCATAGGAAGTGGGTTAGACTTAAATGTTCTAGTCATATTCTTTATGATGCTCTCTTTGTGTTTCAATTCTTATATTTTATGTGAGCTTCATTGAAATCATCATGCCTAGCTAAAAAGGCATTAAAGAAAAGCGCTTGTTGGGAGACAACCCAATATTTAACCTTACTGTTTTTGTGTGTTCACATGATTATGCTACTGTAGTAATCATGTTTTATAGCTTTTGTTTCAATAAAGTGCCAAGTAAGACCTTTGGGATGGCTTACGGTAATAGTTGATTTGATGCTGAAAAACAGAAACTTTTGCGCTTACGATTTTTTTTCATAATTCATAGAAGTGTGATTTTAAGTTGATTATTTTTTTAGAAGATTAATAAACAAATTTCTTAGGACTTCCTAATTTCTCAGGATTTTTGGAGTTACAGAAGTATTCGAGAGTTACAGATTTCTAGAGACTGTTCTGTTTTTGACAGATTCTGTTTTCTATGTGTTATTTGCTTATTTTGATGAATCCATGAGTACTATCGGAGGGTATGAACCATAGAGAAGTTGGAATACATTAGATATTACACCAAGATAAATAAATAATGCGTTCACAATATTACCAAAAGTGGTGATTTATTTTCTTATACTAACGGAGCTTATGAGATTTTCTGTTGAGTTTTTTGTTGTGAAGTTTTCAAGTTTTGAGTGAAGTTTCGATGGACTACGGAATAAGGAGTGGCAAGAGCCTAAGCTTGGGGATGCACAAGGAACCCCAAGGTAATATTCAAGGACAACCAAGAGCCTAAGTGTCGGCGTTCTGGGAACGGGGGTCCCCAGACTTGCCTGCCTGCGGCCTGCGGCGTGGCTCAAAGGAGGCCCAGCACAACCCATCTTCATCGACACAGGCTCAAGACCCTCGCGAGGGGCCGAGCCTCGCGGGGCGGACGACAAGGAGCTTCCTCAGGCACGTCCTCGTCAGGCTGGCTCATGAGGAGGCGGAGAGTTCAAGGCCGGGTACCTCGCGAGGTGCCCATGACGCAAGCCATGACGACCAAGGGCGCCAGTCGGGCGCCAGCCCGCGCAGTGTCCTCCTTTCCTCTTTGGTGCAAAGGGAGCAAGCGCAGGCAAGAGCATCAAGAAAAGGCGTCCATTTCGGTGCAATGAGACCAAGACCAGCCCAATGGCTGAAAGGAAGTCATTGTGGAGCCCAAGCCGGCGTCATCACCAGAGCCTTTGACAGGCGAGGACCAACTTTAGTCAGGATAAGTGTACCCGCTGTTCCCCTTCAAAATGGCCAATTGTTGGCGCCCTTCAAAATGGCCAGTAGATAGAGCGACTGAACCCCTCCTAGCAGTTCATCGCACCCGCCAAGAACAGACCCTCACGAGGCTGGTCTTCCTTGTATTGTTCCTCATCAGCCCAAGGGGCAATCCACCACACCACACACTGGAGTAGGGTATTACACCACAATGGTGGCCTGAACTAGTATAAATCTTGTGTCTCTTGTGCTGTTCAGTTGGTAGTTAGATCTTAGCGATTCGGTGAGGAGCGAGTCAGTAGAGGGTTGAATCTCCGCGCGCACCCCAGTGTTCGAACCTCAAGGGTCTGTCGGAACCCGAAATCCGACATTTGGCGCGCCAGGTAGGGGTGCGCCAGAATTTGCCTTCCGTCGTCTCTCTTCTCCGACCATCGCGTCCATGTCTGACACTCATTGGGCTCGCGCCGATCGCCGAGCCGCCCTCGCTTCCCCGTCGCCCGCCGTCAACACCGCCACCGGCCCGGCGGGGAACGGGCAGCAAGCATCGCCCCTGCGCTCCCCAGCAACCCCTGGGGAGGAGCCGCGCAGCTTTTTCGTCACCCACCCCGTCGCGCCGGCTCCTTCGGTCATCGCGGCCCTCCTGGGCGGCTCGCAGGCGCCACCCTCCAGCCGCCACGTCAACACATTCGTCCGCCGGGTCAGTGCCGCCTCCACGCGGCAGGGGGCTCCCTCGGGCCGGACGGAGCCGTCGTCCGGGCTGACCTTCGACTCTGGGGACCACCCCACCAACTCGGCCGGCTCGGGTGCGCTCCCCATGCTCTGCACACCCACCATCTGCCAGGTGGCCGTCACCAGGACCCTCATCGACGGTGGCGCGGGCCTCAACATACTCTCAGTTGAGGCCTTCAACCTCCTCTGCATACCCCGGGAGCGGCTGCAGCCCAGCCGGCCTTTCTCGGGCGTAGGAGGCGGGTCGTCCAGCTCCTTGGGACAAATCCGGTTTCCGGTGACCTTCGGCACCTACAACAACTTCCGCACGGAACTGGTCGATTTCGACATCGCCCCCATCGGCCTCCCCTACAATGCCATCCTTGGCTATCTAGCACTGGCCAAATTCATGGCCGCGACTCACCCGGGGTACAACCTCATGAAGATGCCTGAGAGCAACGGCGTCCTCACCGTGCCCGGGGACACCGAAGGTGCGCTGCGAGTGCTCAAGCTCGCCCTCAAGACGGCGGCGGCGGCGCGGCCCGCCAATGCGGAGACCCCCAAGCCCAAGGGGGCTGCGCCGACCAAGAAGAAACAGTTGTTCACCCAAGACAAGGTGGAGACCAAGCAGATACCCGTCGACGAGGACGGGTCCATGAACGCCACTTTCACCATAGGCGCCAACCTCGAGCCTGAGCAAGAGGAAGCCCTGGTCAAGTTCCTGCATGCAAACAAGAAGGTGTTTGCCTGGGAGCCCGATCAGCTGGCAGGGATCCCACGGGGCGTAATCGAGCACCATCTCAACGTGTGTCCCAACGTGCGTCCTGTGAAGCAGAAGGCGAGGAGGCAGTCCACTAAAAAGCAAGCCTTCATCGTCCAAGAGACCCGCAATCTAGAAGCCGCAGGGGTTATTCGCGAGGTCCGATACCCGGATTGGCTAGCCAACCCCATGGTAGTGCCAAAGAAGGGAGGAAAGGAACGCATGTGTGTCGACTTCACCAACCTCAACAAATCATGCCCGCAAGATCCATTCCTGCTCCCTCGCATCGACCAGATCGTCGATTCCACCGCCGAGTGTGACCTGTTATGCTTCTTGGATGCCTTCTCCGGGTATCACCAGATCAAAATGGCGGTGGAAGACGTGGTAAAGACAGCCTTCCTAACCCCGTGTGGGGTGTACTGCCATACATGCATGCCATTCGGACTGCGCAACGTGGGGGCAACCTTCCAGCGGCTCATGCACATCACCTTGGGCCCGCAGCTCGGGAAGAATGTGGAGGCTTACGTCGACGACATCGTAGTGAAGTCTCGCGAGGCCAAGACCCTGATACAAGACCTGGAGGAAACCTTCGCGAGCCTCAATGCAGTGAGCCTGCGACTCAACCCGGAGAAGTGTGTGTTTGGAGTTCCCTCGGGCAAGCTCCTGGGTTTTCTCGTATCCCACCGAGGCATCGAGGCCAACCCAGAAAAGGTCAAGGCAGTTGAGGACATGAGCCCACCAAAGACCCTCAGGGAAATGCAGAAGCTCACGAGGCGCGTGACGGCGCTGGGGCATTTCATCTCCCGATTGGGGGAACGGGCGCTGCCTTTCTTCCAGCTGATGAAGAAAAAGGGGCCCTTCGAATGGACTGAAGAGGCCGACAAGGCGTTCCAAGATCTCAAGAGGTACCTAACCAGCCCTCCAGTGATGGTGGCCCCACGCCCTTAGGAGCCCTTGGTACTCTACCTCGCCGCCACTCCCTACTCCGCTAGCGCAGCCCTGGTGGCAGTTAGAGAGGAGCGTCGGGCCAAGACCACGGCAGCCACCCGAGCCAAGGCAAGGCTGAATCAAAAGGAACTCGCAGAAGCCACCACCGCGACTGAAGAAGATAAGCCGTCGCAGTAGAGCGCACCAGGGGCGGGAGAGGCCCTCCTTCCAGGCACCCAGCTTCTGGAGGCTCCACCACCTCAGGACGCACCGCAGCTTCCGGAGTACGCCACCAGCACCAACGCCCCAAACCTCGTCGAGTACCCGGTGTACTTCGTCAGCACGGTGTTACGGGATGCGAGGGCACGGTGCCCCATGCCGCAGAAGCTCCTCCTCGCGCTGGTGGTGGCTTCGCGCAAGCTGCGGCACTACTTCCAAGGTCACCCAATCAAGGTTGTCTCGGCATACCCCTTGGAAAGGGTGCTCAGGAGCCCTAACTCAGCCGGAAGGGTCGCCGAGTGGAACATTGAACTGCAAGCATTCCAGCTCGAATTCAGCAGGACCAGAGTCATCAAGGGGGCCGCGCTGGCAGATTTCGTGGCCGAATGGACAGAGGCACCGGGCCTCAGGGCCGGCGAGGATCGATCCCTCTCCCCAGGAAGCAAGGTGCCAGAAGGCTAGGTCTTGTACTTCGACGGAGAGTTCTCCAGGCAGGGCGCTGGGGCTGGCGCGGTGCTCATATCTCCCACTCAGGACAAGCTCTACTACGCCGTGCAGCTCTGTTTCCAGGAAGGCGAGAAGGTCTCCAACAATATAGCAGAGTATGAGGGACTGATAGCGGGCCTGAAGGCCGCCGCTGCCCTGGGACTGAAGCGTCTTACTGTCAAGGGTGACTCGCAGCTCCTTGTCAACTTCTCCAACAAGGTATATGAACCGAGAGATGAGCACATGGAGGCCTACCTTGCGGAGGTCCGCAGGATGGAGAAGCAGTTCTGGGGGCTGGAGCTACAGCATGTGCCCCGCGACACTAATCAAGAGGCCGACGACATTGCCAAATGAGCCTCTAGGAGGTTTCCCCAGGAGCCGGGCGTCTTTGAGGAATGACTCTTCAAGCCTTCAGCCCTGCCACCGTTGTCGAGCACAGCACAGCCTCGGGTGGAGCTTCCTCAGTCACCTGCCTCGGGAGCCCCAGCCTATGGCCCGGCCTCAGGAGCACGCCTGCTCCTGACGATGGAACCTCAGGAGGGGTGCTGGATCACAGAGCTCAGGAGCTACTTAACGCAAGGAACCTTGCCGGAGAAGGAGGAGGAGGCAGAGCGTGTGGCGCGGCAAGCCACAGCGTACTGCATCATGGATGGAGAGCTCTACCGAAAACGGCCGAACGATGTGTCCCTGCGCTGCATCACCAGGGAACAAGGGAAGGAACTGCTGGGCAGACATACACGGTGGAGACTGTGGGCATCATTCGTCGTCATGGACCCTCGTCGGCAAGGCGTTCCGCAGCGGTTTCTATTGGCCCACTGTGCTCAATGACGCTGTTGAGCTTGTGAAGGCTTGCGAGGCCTGCCAATTCCATGCCAAGCAGATCCATCAGCCGGCAGGAGGTCTGCAAACCATACCCCTCACGTGGCCATTCGCGGTTTGGGGGCTAGATATCCCAGGCCCTTTTCCTCGGGCGCCAGGGGGCTATCGCTACCTCTACGTCGCCGTGGACAAATTCACTGGGCCGAAGTCGAGGCCGTCCGCACCATTCCTGCTGGTTCTGCGATCAAGTTCATCAAGGGCATCGTGAGCCGGTTCGGAGTGCCGAACCGCATCATCACCGACAACGGTTCGCAGTTCACTAGTAACCTTTTCAAAACATATTGTGCTAACCTTGGGACGCAGATATGCTACGCTTCGGTGGCGCACCCCCGAAGCAACGGCCAGGCCGAGCGGGCCAATGCAGAGGTCCTGAGGGGCCTCAAGACCAGGACATTCAAGAAGAAACTGGAGGCCTGCGGCAGAGGCTGGTATGATGAGCTTCAGTCCGTGTTGTGGTCCATCTGCACAACCGTGACCAAGCCGACTGGAGAGACCCCCTTCTTCCTGGTCTACGGAGCCAAAGCGGTCCCCCCTCACGAGGTCAAGCGTCGATCCGCGCGGGTCCTGGCGTTCGATGAGACGCTGCAGGACGCCATGCGGGGGACGGACCTCGTGCTGGGGGAGGAGCGTCATCGAGAAGCTGCGCTGCGAGTGGCAAGGTACCAACAGGCACTCCGGCGATACCACTGCCGCAACATCCGCCCCAGAACTCTCGAGGTAGGGGACCTCGTGCTCCGGTGGGTCCTCTCCAGGGAGGGACTGCCTAAGCTCTCTCCCATGTGGGAGGGCCCTTTCAAGGTTGTTCATGTTTCCAGGCCCGATTCCGTGCACTTGGAGACTCAGGAGGGAGTACCTATACAGAACGCGTGGAACATCCAGCACCTCCGGAGGTTTTACCCCTGAAAAGGCCCAGAGCCTGTGAAGAAGGCGAATGCCTGTGAAGCTTATCTTTTTGGAAAAGGCCCAGAGCTTGTGAAGAAGGCGAATGCCTGTGAAGCTTATCTTTTTGGAAAAGGCCCAGAGCCTGTGAAGAAGGCGAATGCCTGTGAAGCTTATCTTTTTGGAAAAGGCCCAGAGCCTGTGAAGAAGGCGAATGCCCGTGAAGCTTATTTTTTTGGAAAAGGCCCAGAGCCTGTGAAGAAGGCGAATGCCCGTGAAGTTTATCTTTTTTGAAAAATGCCCAGAGCCTGTGAAGAAGGCGAATGCCTGTGAAGCTGTCGCGTTTTGGAAAGGGCCCGGAGCCTGTGAAGAGGGCCAACGCCCATGAAGCTTGCTTCCCCGAAGAAAGGCCCGGAGCCTGTGAAGAGGGCCAACGCCCGTGAAGTTTGCTTCCCCGAAGAAAGGCCCGCAGCTTGTGAAGAAGGCCAACGCCTGTGAAGCTCGCCGCCCGTGACACTCTCACGTAATAATGAGTTGGGGCTGTACACGCCCCGGAGTCTCAGGGGTGCCGGCCTCAGGCCCTGGGGCTCCCTCCCACGCCCAGTGGCAGCACTTAGCTACGCGCTGGTGAGAAGACGTCGAAGACTAGACTAGGTGCCGGACGCGGCTTTTTCATTTGCTTTCTGCAGTTGGCTAGTTATTCCCATTTGGAGTTTTTATCGAAACTATCGCCATCTTTTGGTCCGTGGTTCTTCGACCTTTTTCGCTCTCCTGCCTCGATTTCTCTTGCACGGGGGCTCGCGAGGCAGAAGCCCCAGGGGCCCTCGCAAGCGTTCCTACCCCTATCGCTCAAGTTTTCACGGCCCTGGTCCACATCCGGAGCACCCCTCTGGACCATGCCTCACGGGCAGCACGACGCGAACACGGGGCCTGGGTCGGTCGCCCTCGCGGCCAAGGCCGGGGTTTACTTGCGAATGGGCGTACAACAGAAAAGAACAGTATCAGCATAACAAAAGCAGTACAATGATTAACGGCGTTAACCCAAACGCGCCCCCACGGGGCCATACATTGCTGTCTTTTTTGCGCAGGAGAAAAGAAAGGAAAAGAACAAAAGCAGGTGAAGCACGTCCCGTGCCGGCCCTCTTGGAAGACTCGAGCCGCCTCCGGAGCTCAGGCGGACTCCCTCTCGCGCTTCACCGGGGCGCAGCAGCGAGCAGACCCGCTACCACCCTCCAAGCAGGCGCGGTGGCGTGGGGGCTAGCCGCGGCCGCTGCTGGAAGAGTCACCGCCCGAAGAAGAGCTGGTGAAGCTTGAAGAGTCACGGGCCAGCCGCTCGTCGCCGCGCTAAGAGCCACCTCTGCGACCACAGGGGACCGCCGTGGAGGCCACAGG
The DNA here is from genome assembly GCA_963921465.1 of Triticum timopheevii. Taxonomy (NCBI): domain Eukaryota; kingdom Viridiplantae; phylum Streptophyta; class Magnoliopsida; order Poales; family Poaceae; genus Triticum; species Triticum timopheevii. The sequence goes on along the minus strand of OY997274.1, from coordinate 360,831,029 downwards.
ATGCTTGCGAGGGCGACCTCGACTGCGCTTGGGCGGGGGAGAGGAAGACTCGACCTGGCGGGCCTTCCCTTTCTTGCGGCCGAAAACTTCCTTGGTGGAGCCATGGAGAAGAAGGGGAAGCAAGAGGAGATAGGCTGGAAGGGCGCGCGCCGTTCCGTACTTATAGCCGGCGAAGGCTAACCGTCGACCTCCATGATCACAGGTAATCATGACCCGCTTTGCATGCAGGGACTTGTCAAATCCGTGCGGTTACCAAGGCGTTATGGGGAAGCGGAGTCGCCCCCGACCAATCGACCGCCACGCGGCGCCCAAGGCCGCAGGCTGTTAGGGCCCGCGACGCTTCGCACTTGCCCTTTCGCCTCTCCGCCCGGCCAAGTTCGGGCGCACCGTGGGCCCGGGGGCTACTGTCGGCGTTCTGGGAATGGGGGTCCCCAGACTTGCCTGCCTGCGGCCCGCGGCGTGGCTCAAAGGAGGCCCAGCACAGCCCATCTTCATCGACACAGGCTCAAGACCCTCGCGAGGGGCCGAGCCTCGCGGGGCGGACGAATAGGAGCTTCCTCAGGCACGACCTTGTCAGGCTGGCTCATGAGGAGGCAGAGAGTTCAAGGCCGGGTACCTCGCGAGTTGCCCATGACGCAAGCCATGACGACCAAGGGTGCCAGTCGGGCGCCAGCCCGCGTAGTGTCCTCCTTTCCTCTTTGGTGCAAAGGGAGCAAGCGCAGGCGAGAGCATCAAGCAAAGGCGTCCATTTTGGTGCAACGAGGCCAAGACCAGCCCAACGGCTGGAAGGAAGTCATTGTGGAGCCCAAGCCGGTGTCATCACCAGAGCCTTTGATAGGCGAGGACCAACTTTAGTCAGGATAAGTGTACGCGCTGTTCCCCTTCAAAATGGCCAATTGTTGGCGCCCTTCCCGCTCAATATTTGGGAAGAGGCCCAGGGCCTTTGCCTATAAATAGGACTAGCCACCCCCCAGGGTAGAGGCATCTGGATCCTCATCAAGAAACCAGTAGATAGAGCGACTAAACCCCTCCTAGCAGTTCATCGCACCCACCAAGAACAGACCCTCGCGAGGCTGTTCTTCCTTGTATTGTTCCTCATCAGCCCAAGGGGCAATCCACCACACCACACACTAGAGTAGGGTATTGCACCACAATGGTGGCCTGAACTAGTATAAATCTTGTGTCTCTTGTGCTCTTCAGTTGGTAGTTAGATCTTAGCGATTCGGTGAGGAGCGAGTCGGTAGAGGGTTGAATCTCCGCGCGCACCCCAGTGTTCGAACCTCAAGGGTCTGCCGGAACCCGAAATCCGACAATAAGCTTGGGGATGCCCCGGATGGCATCCCCTCTTTCGTCTTCGTTCATCGGTAACCTTACTTGGAGCTATATCTTTAGTCACCACATGATATGTGTTTTGCTTGGAGAGTCATTTTATTTTATTTTGCTTGCTACTTGAATAAAATATTAATATCTTAAATTCTTTAATGTTAGAGATTATTCACATAGTTACATAATTATTCGACTACTCATTGATCTTCACTTATATCTTTTGGAGTAGTTTGTCGTTTGCTCTAGTGCTTCACTTATATCTTTTAAAGCACGCGGTGGTTTTATTTTGAAGAAATTGATGAACTCTCATGCTTCACTTATATTGTTTTGAGAGTCTTAAACAACATGGTAATTTGCTTTGGTTATGAATTTTGTCCTAATATGATGGGCATCCAAGAGGGATATAATAAAAACTTTCATATAAAATGCATTGAATACTATGAGAAGTTTGATTCTTTATAATTTTTTTGAGATATGAAGATGGTGATATTAGAGTCATGCTAGTGAGTAGTTGTGAATTTGAGATATACTTGTATTAAAGTTTGTGATTCCCATAGCATGCACGTATGGTGAACCGTTATGTGATGAAGTCGGAGCATGATTTATCTTTTGATTGTCTACCTTATGAGGGGCGGTCGGGGACGAGCGATGGTATTTTCCTACCAATCTATCCCCCTAGGAGCATGCACATAGTACTTCATTTTGATAACTAATAGATTTTTGCAATAAGTATGTGAGTTTTTTTATGACTAATGTTGAGTCCATGGATTATACGCACTGTCACCCTTCCACCATTGCTAGCCTAAGTATGTGAGTTTTTTATGACTAATGTTGAGTCCATGAATTATACACACTGTCACCCTTCCACCATTGCTAGCCTCTCTAGTACCACGCAACTTTCACTGGTACCATACGCCCACCATATACCTTCCTCAAAACAGCCACCATACCTACCTATTATGGCATTTCCATAGCCATTCCGAGATATATTGCCATGCAACTTTCCACCGTTCCATTTATTATGGCACGTATCATCATTGTCATATTGCTTTGCATGATCATGTAGTTGACATTGTATTTGTGGCAAGGCCACCTTTCATAATTCTTTCATACATGTCACCCTTGATTCATTGCACATCCCGGTACACCGCCGGAGGCATTCATATAGAGTCATATTTTGTTCTAAGTATCGAGTTGTAATTCTTGAGTTGTAAGTAAATAAAAGTGTGATGATCATCATTATTAGAGCACTGTCCCAGTGAGGAAAGGATGATGGAGGCTATGATTCCCCCACAAGTCAGGATGAGACTCCGGGCGAAAAACAAAGATGCCAAAAAAACAAACAAAAAAAGAGATAAAAAGAGAGAAGGGGCAATCTAATATCCTTTTACCACATTTGTGCTTCAAAGTAGCACCATGGTCTTCATGATAGAGAGTCTCCTATGTTGTCACTTTGATATACTAGTGGGAATTTTTCAGTATAGAACTTGGCTTGTATATTCCAACGATGGGCTTCCTCAAATTGCCCTAGGTCTTCATGAGCAAGCGAGTTGGATGCACACCCATTTAGTTTCTTTTTGAGCTTTCATAAACTTATAGCTCTAGTGCATCCGTTGCATGGCAATCCCTACTCACTCACATTGATATCTATTGATGGGCATTTCCATAGCCCATTGATATGCCTAGTTGATGTGAGACTATCTCTTTCTTTTTGTCTTCTCCACAACCACCATATTCTCTCCCACCATAGTGCTATATCCATGGCTCACGCTCATGTATTGCGTGAAAGTTGAAAAAGTTTGAGAACATCAAAAGTATGAAACAATTGCTTGGCGTATCATCGGGGTTGTGCAAGATTTGAATATTTTGTGTGATGAAGATGGAGCATAGCCAGACTATATGATTTTGTAGGGAAAACTTGCTTTGGCCATGTTATTTTGAGAAGACATAATTGCCTTGTTAGTATGCTTGAAGTATTATCGTTTTTATGTCAATATTAAACTTTTGTTTTGAATCTTATGGATCCGAATATTCTTGCCACAATAAAGAAAATTACATTGATAAATATGTTAGGTACATTCCATGTCAAAAATTCTTTTTTTTATCATTTACCTACTCAAGGACGAGCAGGAATTAAGCTTGGGGATGCTTGATACGTCTCCAATGTATCTACAATTTTTGATTGTTCCATGCTATTATATTATCCATCTTGGATGTTTTATATGCATTTATATGCTATTTTATATGATTTTTGGGACTAACCTATTAACCTAGAGCCCAGTGTCAGTTTCTGTTTTTTTCCTTGTTTTTGAGTTTTACAGAAAAGCAATACCAAACAGAGTCCAATTGACCTGAAAATTCACAAAGATTGTTTTTGGACCAGAAGAAGCCCACGAAGCATCGGAGATGGACCACAAGAGTCCCGAGGACACCACAAGGGTGGAGGGTGTGCCCCTACCTCGTGGCTTCCTCGTGGACCCCCTGACTTGTTCCCGACTGTCGGTGTCAAAACCGGTAGATCTCGGGTAGGGGGCCCCAAGCTGTATGTCCGAGGATTGATGGTAACTATGATCAAAAGGACACATTGTTTACCCAGGTTCGGGACCTCTTAATGGAGGTAAAACCCTACTCCTGCTTGATTATATTCGATGGGTATAGGGGTTACAAGAGTTGATCTACCTTGAGATCGTAATGGCTAAACCCTAGCTTGGCTAGCCTATCAATGTGTGATCCTGCCTTCGATCTATCCCTCCGGTTTATATAGATACCGGAGGGGCTTAGGGTTGTACAAAGTCGGTTTAACAGAAAGGAAATAGCATATCCGGACACCTAAACTTGCCATCCACGTATATGGGAGTCCCTACCAGACACGAGATATGGTCTTCTACCTTGTATCTTGACGGCCCATCAGTTCGGCCCATATCCAATAGACCGGACGCCCGTGGACCCCTTATTCCAGGACTCCGTCAGTAGCCCCTGAACCAATCTTCAATGACGATGTGTTCGGCGCGCAGATTATCTTCGGCATTGCGAGGCGGGTTCCCTGAACAATATACGTCATATTTCCTCCATAAAAGAACTGTATTCGGCTTTGTAAAATTAACACAACCCTTAGCCGCGAAGGCAGGATATATAAAAAATATGAATACTGTCTTTACTGACAACTTTTCCAGCGAAGCGTCAGACTTCCCTTCAGCGTTTTGAACCGTTTTCACACCCCATGTTCCGTGTTTCGAGGCCAAGCCCAATTGGCCCATCCCGTCAAAACAGAGATTATGCCCACTTATTAGGGGATTGCTCATCAATAAAATTTGGGTAATCCAACCATTTATGGCGCATGCTTTTGTTGGGAATAAGCGAGTTTCAAGGCATAAGTCGGGGGACGGTTGGCATTTTTACCGCCTATAAGTGGGAAATGGATTTCTCCTTTCTTCCCCACGCCTTCCAATCTCCTCAGCCTTCCAATCTCAGTTTTTGTCTTCCTCACCACCACCACCTCCTCCGACCATGGCCGGATCTGGTTCCAAGGGCAAGTGGGGGGCCTCCTCCATCATGGAGAAGGAGATAAAGGATCTCCGGAGTGCGGGATACCTAGCCGCAACCATCACGCACATGCTCCCCCAAGGGTCAGATCATCCCTACTCCGGAGCCCGGTGAAAGGGTCGTATCCACCCCCATTTCCTTAGAGGGTTAGATTTTCCACTCCACCCCTTTGTCCGGGGACTCATGTTTTATTACGGGCTATATTTCCATGATCTATCCCCGAACTCCTTCCTCCACATCTCGGCGTTTATCATCGTGTGTGAGGCTTTACTCCGCATCCCCCCACACTTTGGCCTATGGCTGAAGATCTTCAATGTGAAGCCGAAGGTGGTCGACGGACAGCACGCGGACTGCAGCGGGGCTATGATAAGCAAGCTGCCCAACACCACATGGTCCAAGGGGGCCTTTGTTGAGACCGTCAAGGTCTGGCAACAACAATGGTTCTACATCACCGAGCCGCGCCGCACCAAGTGGGCGGTGATTCCGGAGTTCAGATCCAGACCCCCCATGAGGCTCATCTCCTGGACCGCAAAGGGCCTCGATTGGGGGTCTCAGACGGAGGTGCAGATGCTGCAGACATGCATCACCAACATACTGAGTAAGAACATTGGTCTCACCAACGTGGTGAAAATTATGCTCTTCCGCCGCATCCTCCCTTTCTAGCGCCGATCTTCCCCATGTGGGAGTTCAATCTGGCAGAGCCGCGGACTCTGCAGCACTTCCTCGGCATGACACACGAGGGAATGTGGAAGCTACTTTTAAAGGCGTAGAAGAGCTGGCCCATGGAGACAGAAGACGTGGCCTCAACGCCGAGAATCTGGCCACTCCGGTAAGTGTTAATTTCCCGAAGATATGTCTGGCCTATACATTCAATCAATGCGAATCTTTATCGGCCCACCTCTTTACAGGGCTGGACAAAGAAGGTGGAGCGGATTAAGAGTCCGAATCCATTGCCCGAAGACCCACTCCTCAGCTGGAGGAGATGCTGGCCCCGATGCCCTATCAAGCACCAGAGAAGAAGAGCAAGAAGAAGGGCAAGGGGCCCAAGGGCGGGCCCCGCTGCAAAGGTCCTTTGGACGCTGTGTCCGAAGAGACCGAGGCCGTCTCCTCTCACGAGGAAGACGAGGACGAATAGGAGGAGTAAGTGGAGAGAAATTCCCCTTGCATCACGAGGAGGAAGAAGAGGACTGCCTCCAAGAATCCGGAGGGTGCGCCGCAGAAGAAGAAAAAGATCACCTTCTTGGCCAGTTCGGACTCAGAGTCCAAACACAGCCCCAGGAGAGCTGCCAGGGTCAAGCCCCTCACCGAGTCGTAAGTGTCAAAAACTCTACTTGTTCAGCTTCTACTTTCTCACATATGTATAAACTGTATCTTCACTCATATTTCATCCCTTCGCGCGATATCCCGAACCCCTCGACTTTGTCAGGGAATTCTCTGCCGCCTGAAGAGGCGAAGAGCGACGGACCATCGCGAGGCTTCTCCCCCCTGCCATGGAGGACATCGAGGTGTCGTACCAGAGGACCTCTCCTGGCTGAGGGAGGGGCGGATGAGGCCATCCAGAAGGCGCCCGAGGTTAACACCTCGGATGTCGTAGATCAGGGCATGGCGACCCCCATGACCACCAAGGATGGGGGGGCTCAACAGTTTGGGTCCTCGCCGAACACCACCCTAGCGACAAATGCGGCTCCAGGTTCGGAGCAACACCCCCCTTTGACAAGGGGAAGAGCAGCAGCTCCATTGGCGGCCTCTGTCAATCCGGAGGCCGCTCATACTCTGGACGAAGCGCTACAACGCGCTTCCATCATGGAGGAGCACTGCACCCTGATGGGTGCAGTTATGGAAAAGGTTCGGTCCGTGGAGAGTGGACTGAAGAAAATCCTTCAACAGCCTACTGATGGGCTTTGAGGTACGCGATGTAATTCTCTTACAAGTTTTTTTTATGCAAGGTTGAACCCATGTATAGACAGTAGCCCCTGAGACTCTGTCCGGATTAGAACAATCCGGATAGAGGATAAAAAACAAGTTGATAATGTATCATGCTATCTTGTTGGACAGGCATCTATGGTTGCGGCTACTACCCAAGCCGCAGAGGTTTTCGAGCTCAATCGGAAGCTTCGGCTAGCCGATGAGGAGCTCGACCGTGTCAACAAGCGGTTTCATGAAACACAAGGTATGCGGTACTTGTACATACCTGGAGTAATATGTGCGCTGATTCTTAAAATTTACTGAGTGTTATGATTATACTCATAGTTGGCGTAGCTGAGGTTGAGTCCCTTAAGAGTGCCCTCGCCCAAGCCAAAAAAGAGGTGGAGGTGAGCAAGGCGGCCGCTGACAAAGCGGCCAAGGAGTTGGAGGTGCAGCGAACCGCCCGTGAACAACACGGGGCGCGGGTGGGTGAGGTCGAACAGGAGCTCAAGGACGCCATTTCCAAGTGCGAGTCCTTAGAGCAGAAGAGTTCGGAACAAGCCTCCGAGCTCAGCAAAGCTCTCTAGAGCGTGAAGGAAACCCAAGTTGAAGGCCAGGGCACTCGCTAGGAGATCCAGGAGGCGAGGCAGATAGTGGCTGGTAAGGCCTTTCTTCTGCAGAGTAAATTTACAAGTGAAAGTGCAATTGTCACTCAATTACGTTTTGATGATTGATCCCAATATGATTCGCGAGGACTAATGTCGGTTGTCAGGTTTATTTCAGGACATTATTGCCTCTTGTGCGTCGCCAGGCATCGGTAACCCTATCAAGTCCAAAGTGAGAGAAGACGGTGTTCTATGTTGGCTCGAGAAGTTTTCTATTTTTTTTGAGTCATAGGAACATCCGTACTATCAAGAGGGGTTGCTATGATCTTGGAGTTGGGGAACTAAATCTTCTCTCTTTCTTTCTTGTTATCCACTTCGGGCATTATCGAGAGTTTCTTCATGTCCCGGGGCATTCTCCTTCTCTCCTCCACCGTCTCATGCTCTTCTCTGATCCATGCGGGTGCCTGGGGTCTAGTGCCCCGGGTGCCCGGCCCCTTCGCCACATCAACGTCGCCCTTCTCTGCTTGGTGCAGGTGCCCGGGGTTTGGGCCCCCCGGGTGCCCGGCCCCTCCCTTTGTCCGGCACCTCCCCACCCTGGTCAGTGCGGGTGCCCGGGGTTGGGACCCCCGGGTTCCCGGCCACCCCTTTATCCGGTGCCCCTCCTCCTCCCTAGTCGGTGCGGGTGCCCGGGGTTGGGGCTCCCGGGTGCCCGGCCACCCCTTGCCCGGTGCCCCCCTCCTTCCTGTTCGGTGCGGGTGCCTGGGGTTGGGGCCCCCGTGTGCCCGGTCCTTTTTTGACCCGGCGCCTCCCCTCCCTGACCAGTGCGGGTGCCCGGGGTTGGGGACCCCGGGTGCCCGGCCTCCCGGCCTGCCGTCTCTCTGTTCACTCCGGGTGCCCGGGGCCCTGACCCCCCGGGTGCCCGGACTTCTCTAATCTTGTCCGGGTGCCCGGACCCCTTTAGTCCGGGTACCCGGGGCGGCGGCTGCTCAACGGGAAAAAAAAAATCTCTTGGGGGTATTTATACCCCCCCTTCTTCTTCCTCCCAACCCTAACCTTTGCCCAAGCTTTGCTCCTCCATTCCCAAATCACCAAAAGCTTGAGATCTCCCTCCTCAACCACCAAAACTTCACAATACCTTGAGAATAGGAGGAGGATCCCCCGATCTACACTTCCACCAAACCGATTTGCGTTCCCCGGCTTCTACATCATCATCAACTTGCTACTCTTGGGTATTTGACACCCTAGACGGAAGAGGTATCCTCGAAGCCACAATCCATTGTGGTGAAGCTTCGTGGTATTGTTGGGAGCCTCCAATTAAGTTATGGAGATAGCCCCAACCTTGTTTGTAAAGGTTCGGTTGCCGCCTTCAAGGGCACCAATAGTGGAATCACGGCATCTCGCATTGTGTGAGGGCGTGAGGAGCATACGGTGGCCCTAGTGGCTTCTTGGGGAGCATTTTGCCTCCACACCGCTCCAACGGAGACGTACTTCCCCTCAAAAGGAAGGAACTTTGGTAACACATCCTTGTCTTCACCGGCTCCACTCTTGGTTATCTCGTGCATTTACTTGTGCAAGCTTATTTGTGTTATATCCCTTGCTTGCCTGTGTGCTTGTTGTTGTTGCATCATATAGGCTGCTCACCTAGTTGCATATCTAGACAACCTACTTTGATGCAAAGTTTAATTTGGTAAAGAAAAGCTAAAAATTGTTAGTTGCCTATTCACCCCCCTCTAGTCAACTATATCGATCCTTTCAATTGGTATCAGAGCCTCGTCTCTTTATTAAGGACTTTGCCGTCCGAAGAGTATGGTTGACACCGTAGACGGTGGGGAGGACGAGCACTCCGGTGTGAATCCGATCTCGTCTAGGGGTGATGGGGAAACCACGGTGTCCCGTGAGGAATTCAATGTGGCCTTGGACACATTGAAAACCTCCATGACAACCACGGTTGAAAGCATGTTTAATAAATTCTTAGAAGGACTTAAACTACCTACCTCTCTGTTGAAAGTGGGTGATCCCACTAACAAGGTGATGGATGCTAACTCCGACAAGGAGGAAGCTAATAATGAGAAGGGTCCTTCTACTAGTGGTAGAAATGGCACCGACATCTTTGCCCATGTGGAACCTCCAACTTATGGAGGACCGATTCCCTCTACTCATTTAAATCATGCCGGCCCTCCTCCTAAGATTGTGAAAAATTGATTTTGATTCTTGGGTGTATCGCTTCAAGCGTCATTTAAATCATGTGAATACTAATCTTTGGAGAATCATTGAAGAAGGTTTCTATCCACATGACCGAAGCAACTTCACTCCTAGAGAAGCAGTGGATAATCAATTCAATGAGAATGCTCTCTTCATCATCCAAGATGCTATCCTCCCCGAAGATCTCCCTCATCTCCGACCCCATGCCATGGCCAAAGACGCATGGCAATGCATTGTGTCTCTCTATCGGGGAAGCTCAAGCATTCAACGCTCCAACTATGAAGTGGTGCAAGATGAAGCCGATGAGTTTGCAATGAAAGAAGATGAAGAACCTCGTGAGCTCTTTTGGAGAGTAACCAAACTCGCGGTCTCACTGCGAGATCATGGGAGCAAGGACACGGATGACAATTGGATCAAGCGCAAGTTCCTCAAGGCTATGATGCCCTACAACAAGGCCGTGTCCTCCGTCATTCGTCAAAGACCGGACTTCCACTCCATGACCTCAAGTGAAGTGTTGGATGAGTTCGTTGCAATGAGCATCTTGGAAAAGACCGCCGATAACGCGGTGCTCCGCTCTCAAAGGGCAAAGAAGCCCAAACTTTCCTTGAAGGCCAAGGTTATTGTAGAAGAAGAGGAAGATGAGGAGAGCAACCCCGAAGATACAAAATATGATTATCATGAGCACATGGCTCTTGCTTCAAGGCAATTTTGGAGAAAGAAGAACTCAAGACCAAAATTTCAACAAGAACAACTCAAGTGGCTTCAAGGGCAAGCAACGAGTAACAACTTGTTACAACTGTGGCAATGTGAGCCATTTTGTTGCGAATTGTCCTTACGAGAAGCGGGAAGACAATGGTGGCAAGCTCATCCGAAAAGACAAAACCAAGTCCTTCCCCAACAAGAACAACTTCACCAAGAAGACTCCTTCTCGAGGGTTGGTGGTTCAAGAAGAATACTGTGAGGACGACGATGATGATGAAGATAGTGAAGCAATGGCCATGGCATCCGTTGCCATTGCCACAACTCCCCGGATGTCTCTCTTCGATTCACCCAACGTGAACATCACCGCCAAGTGCCTCATGGCTAAAGCCACCAACAAGGTAACCCCCAACATCAAAACCACCATCATTACTAATCCCTCTTTGATGGATGGCATTGATGAAAGTGAGGGGTCTAATTAGGAAGTAAATGAATTTGAGTCTTTTATGAGTAAGCTCAAGGGCAAATCCAAGAAGCACTTTGTTGCTCTCTTGGAACAACTTGGTGAAGATAATGACATGATCGAGGCTCACGAAGAAACCATCTCTAAGATGGAAAGTCATAGTCGTGACTATGCCGATGAGATATCGGATCTCTCTAACGCTCTTGAGGAAGAGCGTGGGCATCGTTTGGCTCTTGAGGAGTCACACAACGATGACCATGCCAAGTTAAAGAAAGATCTTGATCATGCTCTTGTTGTGTCTCGTGTGCTAACTTCCAAGAAGGCTAAACTTGGGGTTGATCATGCTAGACTCAAGGAGGAGTTTGATGTACTTGACAAGGCCCACAAGGTCTTGAAGGGTGCTCATGCAAACCTCAAGGAGTCTCATGCTCAACTCCAAGTTAAGCTAACCAAGGAAAAGGCCACCTTTCCTCATATGGTATTAATTGATAATGCATATGCCACTAACCCGTGTTGTGAGCATGTGCATCTTGTGGAGGAGAATGCCAAATTGAAGGATCAACTTGAGAAAGGCCTTGTGACATGCATTCAAGGTGAGAAGAACCTCAACGACCTTTTGAGCAATCAAAAGGAAGTTGTGGCCAAGGACGGAATTGGGTTCGCACCCAAGTCCAAGAACAAGAAGAAGAACGACAAGATCAAACGACCTCCTCCTCTCAAGCAAACCTTTGGGAAAGAGGGAGAGGGTGCTCCTAAGGAGAAGAAGAACAATGTGAAGGGTGTTGGTGTCAAAAAGGGCAAAACCACCTCCTCCAACAAAGCCGGCGACTTTAACCCTTCTTATGTGTTGTGCCGTGCTAGTGATGGGCATGTTTATGCTAAATTTGTTGGTTCTCCTTATGAGTATATTGAATGGTCTATTTGGGTTCCTAAGACCCTTGTTACTAACATCAAAGGACCCATTACAAAATGGGTACCTAAAACCAAGCATTGATCTCGTGTAGGTGTTTGCTTCCGGTGGGGGATCATGGTTGCTTGATAGTGGAGCAACGAATCATATGACCGGAAGCAAGGACTTGGTGGTGGACGTGCACAAGATTCCTTCTATGCCCACCAATGTCGAGTGGGGTGATGCCTCGTTTTCTAAGTTATTGGGTCTTGGCAAGGTTGTCATTTCTCATGATCTAACGATCGAGAAAGTCATGCTTGTTGAGTCCCTTGCATTCAATCTTCTTTCCGTTCGTCAACTTGCACTCATGGGCTTTGCCACTCTCTTTGATATTTATACCGTGGCCCTCTTGTGGAGCAAGACTCTTAAAGTAGCCTTTGTTGAGCATGTCGAGAATGGTCTTTATGTTATTAACTTTTCGGAGCAACCCACTAAGACCGCGGCATGCCTAATGGCTAAAGTTGATGTGGGATGGCTTTGTCATCGCCGTTTAGCCCACTTCAATATGAGATCTTTGCAAAGTCTTCTCAAGGGGGACCATGTCCGTGGACTAACAAATGTTAGTTTTGCCAAAGATCGTGCTTGCAGTGCTTGTATTGAAGGAAAGCTTCATGAGAAGGCTCACCCTCCCACGACCATCATCTACTCGAAGAGACCCTTGGAGCTCCTTCACATGGATCTCTTTGGGCCTCCATCCTTTGATAGTATTGGAGGTAGAAAGTATTGCTTGGTGATTGGGGATGATTATTCAAGATACACTTGGGTATACTTCTTCAATAGGAAGAGTGAGACTCAACAAACCGTCATCGACTTTGCAAATGAAGCTCAACATCAACATGATGCAAAGATCTTGACAATAAGATGTGACAACGGCACCGAGTTCAAGAACTACACCTTGGATGAGTTTCTTAGTGATGAGGGGATCAAGCATCAATATGCTGCACCATATACCCCTCAACAAAATGGTGTCGCGGAGAGGAAGAACCGGACGTTGATGGATGTGGCAAGGACCATGATGGCGGAGTTCAAGTCTCCATACAACTTTTGGGCTGAAGCCATCAATACAGCATGTCATGCATCCAATCGGCTCTATCTCCGCAAAGGCTTGAATAAGACTCCTTATGAAATACTCACCGGAAACAAGCCCAATCTCAAGTACTTTCGGGTGTTCGGGTGTAAATGTTTCATTCTCAAGAAAGGTGTTCGTTTGTCTAAATTTGAGGCTAGAGCTTGTGAGGGCATATTTGTTGGTTATGCTACAAACTCTCATGCTTACCGTGTCCTCATCAAGTCCACCGGACTCATTGAGGAGACGTGCAACGTGGAGTTTGACGAAAATAACGTCTCCCAAGTGGAGCAAAGTGGTACTTGTGATCTAGGTGATGAAGTTCCTCCCCAAGCCATAAGAAGAATGGGTATTGGTCATATTCTACCCATTGAGGAACCCCTTGTGGCCGAAGGAGAAGGACAATGCTCCACTCAAGTGGAGCCATCACCTCCCCAAGACCCACACGCTTCCGAAGAACAAAGTGAAGGCCCTCAACCTCGTGAACAAGACCAAGGGCAAGATCAACCTCAAGATGGTGGTGAACCACCAAATGATGCCCAAGGTCAAGTTCTCCCCCTCGAGCAAGTTCAAGATCAAGAGCAAGCTCAAGATCTAGAACAATCTCAAGACGGCGCTCAAGATAATCAAGTTAACCCTCCTCCTTCCACATCCGAGGAGGAATTAGAGCGTTGTGCCGCGAAGATTGCTTCCAAGCTCACCACCAAAGGTCATCTCATGGAGAATGTGGTTGGAAGCCTAAGAAAGGGGGTAAGCACTCATAGACAATTAGCAAACTATTGTGGATCTTGAGTACATTCGTTCTCGTGGTGATCTTTTCCCAGGTGTGTTTGAGGCTCTTGACAAGATGGGTTTGCTCCCGTTTCTACGTTTCAACAAGGCATACAATGAGGAGCTCATTATGCAGTTCTACGCCACTGTCTACTTCGAGACTGGCTCGGATTGTTCATTTGTATGGCGATCCGGTGGCTCTACTCTTCATGGGTCTATGGCTTACATGGCCTCTATCACTGGTTATCCCTTCTTCCCTATGCCTCAGGATGAGTTCGCCACTGTTGTTCATCATATTCGCACCAAGAAGGCCCTTGCTTTTGCATATAAGCCAGGTACTCCCGATTCCATGGTGGGCACTATTCGTGGTTTTCTGCCCAAGTATGCCGCCCTTCACTAGATTCTCCGTACCTCATTGGCTCCCAAGACAGGCTCTTCTGATACGCTCTAGTGCACTACCATTGACCTGCTCATTTATGCTCAGGAAGGACGGAAAGTGGATGTTCTCAATTTCATGTATGAGGAGATGAAGTCGTGTGTGTTTGACAAGAAGTCCTGTGTGTTTCCTCCGTTCTTTTAGGCTCTCATTGAGATGAAGTACCATGAGAAAGACCGGCTCTTGCACAAGTTTCCCATCACTTTGTGCAAGAGGCACGTCAACTATAGGCCACCAGTGCATGAGGATCTGTTATCTTTGGTGGGCAAGGAGCCCAGGCTTGCGAAGGTTTCTGCTGCTGCTCAGGCTATTGAACTCGGTGGGTCCTCCTCACGAGGTGCTGCTTCAGACGATCCCACTAGTCTTGCTCACTCTATTGCTTCTTCGCCTTCTTTTTCTAAGAAGGAGAAGAACATGTTGTTTTGTGGGTTCAACAATTTGTTCAAGATGTGCCAGTCCACTTCAAGGCGTCAAGTGGTAGAGACCAACTTCCGCAAGAGTCAGATGCGACAGTTGAAGGCTGCCAGAGAGCGTGAGTCTGGGGTGACTGAGCCCAGGGGGCCTGAGGACACTGACAGTGCTGCCACGGTCTACTCCAACCCTTGCCTTGCCTACATTCCTGAGGATGAAGATGATGAAGCCTCTAGTGCCCCTCCTCTCATTTAGGGTGTTTCCCCAGCATCGCCTTTTCCCCTTTTTTGTGTCTCGATGCCAAAGGGGGAGAAGTGTTCTATTAGGATTCGCCTTGTGCTTGGATAGATTGCAAGCCCTTGCCCCTTCTTTGATCTTTTACGGGCTTGTAATACTTTTATGTGTCTTCTCGTTCTTTGGCTGTGAGTACTTTGATTTGAGATCTCTTAACACCCGTGTCTTTTATTTCCTTGACCTCAATCTAATTTGTTCACTTATTACTCTCAGTTATTTTTATTAGGTTGCACTTGGTCATTGATGTAGGGGGAGCTGTCTTGATGTTGTGATATGGATTCATAGCATTTTTTAAAAGATGCACACATCAAGGGGGAGGTTTCTACATCAATAGTTTTGCATGGCTTTAAGTTTTATCTCTCTTTGGTAATTGCCATGTGCGAATCATATTGTCATCAATTCACCAAAAAGGGGGAGATTGAAAGTGCAATTGTCACTCAATTACGTTTTGATGATTAATCCCAATATGATTCGCGAGGACTAATGTCGGTTGTCAGGTTTATTTCAGGACATTATTGCCTCTTGTGCGTCGCCAGGCGTCGGTAACCCTATCAAGTCCAAAGTGAGAGAAGACGGTGTTCTATGTTGGCTCGAGAAGTTTTTGGTTTCTTTTTTAGTCATAGGAACATCCGTACTATCAAGAGGGGTTGCTATGATCTTGGAGTTGGGGAACTAAATCTTCTCTCTTTCTTCCTTGTTATTCACTTCGGGCATTATCGGGAGTTTCTTCATGTGCCGGGGCATTCTCCTTCTCTCCTCCACCGTCTCATGCTCTTCTCTGATCCGTGCGGGTGCCCGGGGTCTAGTGCCCCGGGTGCCCGGCCCCTTCGCCACATCAACCTCGCCCCTCTCTGCTTGGTGCGGGTGCCCGGGGTTTGGGCCCCCCGGGTGCCCGGCCCCTCCCTTTGTCCGGCACCTCCCCTCCCTGGTCCGTGCGGGTGCCCGGGGTTGGGGCCCCCGGGTGCCCGACCAACCCTTTGCCCGGTGCCCCTCCTTTGGCCATGAAGGATGTAATAGTCTATCTTTGGCCAGCCGAGCCCATACCCACCAGCTAATTCAGACTCGTGAAGCGGCTGGTCGATGCACGTCCTCGGATTGAAGCCATCAAGCGGTCGGCCTGCATCGAAGGTACCTGGATGGCCTTCGCCCGAGTCAAGGTGCAATGGGCGAAGATGAAGGCCACCAAGATTGCCACCGCAGGGCCGCTTGAAGGCAAGGATCATCGGCGGCTGGAGAAGTACTTCGGCGAGGTCCTCGAGGGAGCCCGCATTGTAGTGGGTCAGTGCTCAAAAGATATCATATTTTAGTAGTGGAGTCTGGTTTGTAAGAACCATGTAATGAACTCATAATGTGAAATATTTATGCTTGCGCTTTATGATTTTGTTAGTTTATCCTCCTGCTTGGACATTTATTTTATAAGTCTGAAAGTTTACCAGTCGTCGACTTCTGCCCCCATGTAAATATTATAGGGGTGTTCGGGAACACATGTCCGCACTTTATCCAACATCTTGGTCTTATATAGGAGGTGTCTTGTGAGATGAACAAGGCAATCAGACTACGCGGCTTTATCACTTTCACTTAGCCATAAGAGTCCATTGGTGGTGCTAAGTACTAGCCCCTTGCTGTGTGAATGACGATCCGTAGTACGACGCCTTTGCAACGCTGCTGGTCGAGGCCCAGCCCCTTGTATAACACGGCATAAATCACGAACGATTTGTAGTATAACAGTAAGTCATTAGATCGCCGACCCGCTCTCGCATATCATGACAGTCAATTTTTGGCTTTCTCTACTGAGGTACTTCACCGGATGAACTAGAAATACAATCACAGTAGTTCTCCCTTTACTACCTTAGCCGAACTTGCGGAACATAAGGTGGAAAACACAGGAGCCGGACAACCCAACTATAGACCAAAGGCATGATTCGGAGCCGATGCATATAGTGCAATATCTGGGATGCCGAAGAGTTCCCAGAGGTGTTCGGACTTTGAGAATTAGTGGCGCCGAATACAACCCCTAGTATGAAGGCCATGCCGAAGCGCATATGTCAATCGAAAGTAAGGAGGGAATACAGATGACGAGGTAATACAAGAACCCAACACAAAGGTGGTGATTGTCTGTTTCCTTTATATCCATATCAATACGTCAAGGCGTGTTTCCATAGACAATGCCATTAATCTTAAGGTCATGTTACATGCCTAAAAAAGTTTACATAAGGTAAAGTCTAACACATGGCCTAAAGGTAATGGTTCAAAGACTCCAGTGATGCCCTGCCGCATGTCTGCGCCATTTCTCCTTAGTAATAAGTCCTTTGATAGGAGTATTTGATGGTTGGTCGTAAAGATTTAAAATGCTAGCCTTGAAAGGATCCGTGATGCAACCATACAACAAAATAGGGATCTTGATGAACTTGTAGTGAGAAAAAAAGAAGATGTATGTAGTCCCAATAGGGTCAAGCTGTACCATGGACTTTTTCCATGGTGTGCCTCCGACGCTGCCCAAGGTATTTTAAGTGCGTAGTTATGTACGCGCGGTATGTAAGACGCAACCTTATGGGGCAGTCGGCAAAGGCCGAACTACTAATCGAGGTCTGGATCTGTTGAGGTATGCAGTGATGCACGGACCGGACTCGTTTAGAGATGTTGTTGGCTTTACAGTCTGATGGATTATTCGGCTTGATAAGGCTTCCATACACCTCGGCTGCCAGGGCCGCGGTGTATTCTTCAGTAGGGAGGGAGCGCTCCATATTTCCATTGACTGTAATAGCGCCGCGAGGTCCAGGCATCTTAAGCTTCAAGTAGGCATAGTGCGGGACTGCATTAAAGCGGGAAAAAGCAGTTCGTCCAAGCAGTGCGTGATAACCCCTTTGGAAAGGGACGATGTCGAAGATTATTTCTTCACTACGGAAGTTGTCTGGGGGAGCCAAATACTACCTCCAGTTCAGTGAGCCCGTGCAACAGGCCTCCACGCCGGGTATCACACCTTTAAAGGTAGTGTTACTAGGCTACATTCGAGATGGGTCAATGCCCATTTTGCGGACAGTGTCTTGATAAATCAAGTTGAGACTACTGCCCCCATCCATAAGGACTCTAGTGAGATGGTATCCGTTAATAATTAGATCAAGTACCAGGGCGGCCGAACCCCCATTACGGATACTGGTTGGGTGATCCCTGCGATCAAAAGTGATCGGACAGGCTGACCATGGGTTGAACTTTGGGGCGACAGGCTCTACGTGAAGAAAATATGCCCTAGAGGCAATAATAAAGTTGTTATTTTATATTTCCTTATTCATGATAAATGTTTATTATTCATGTTAGAATTGTATTAACCGGAAACTTGATACATGTGTGAATACATAGACAAAACATCGTGTCCCTAGTATGCCTCTACTAGACTAGCTCGTTGATCAAAGATGGCTAAGTTTCCTAGCCATGGGCATGAGTTGTCATTTGATAAACGATATCACATCATTAGTGGAATGATGTGATGGACAAGACCCATCCATTAGCTTAGCATAATGATCATTCAAATTTATTGCTACTGCTTTCTTCATGTCAAATATATATTCCTCCGACTATGGGATCATGCAACTCCCGGACACCGGAGGAATGCCTTGTGTGCTATAAAACGTCACAACATACTGGGTGATTATAAATATGCTCTACAGGTATCTCCGATGGTGTTTGTTGGATTGGCATAGATCGAGATTAGGATTTGTCACTCCGAGTATCGGAGAGGTATCTCTGGGCCCTCTCAGTAATGCACATCATATGAAGCCTTGCAAGCAATATGACTAATGAGTTAGTCACTAGATGATGCACAACAGAACGAGTAAAGACACTTGCCGGCAACGAGATTGAACTAGGTATGAGGGTACGACGATCGAATCTCGGGCAAGTAACATACCGATGACAAAGGGAATAACATATGTTGACATTGCAGTTCGACCGATAAAGATCTTCATATAATATGTGGGAACCAATATGAGCATCCAGGGTCCGCTATTGGTTATTGACCGGAGAGGTGTCACGGTCATGTCTACATAGTTCTCAAACTCGTAGGGTCTGCACGCTTAATGTTCGATGACGATATGTATTATATGAGTTATGTCTTTTTGGTGACCGAAGGTTGTTCGGAGTCCCGGATGAGATCACAGACATGACGAGGAGTCTTGAAATGGTCGAGAGGTAAATATTGATATATTGGAAGGTGGTGTTCAGACAGTGGAAGGGTTCCGGAGTGTATCGGGTACATACCGGAGTACCTGAGGGGTTATTGGAACCCCCCGATGGAAGATATGGGCCATAGGAGGGAGGCTAACCAGCCTACAAGGGGCTGGTGCGCCCCCCAACAAGGAAGGGATCCGAATTGGAGTGGGGAAGGGGGCGGTGCCCCCCTTTCCATCTCATTCTCCCTCTCCTTCCGCCTCCTCTCCGGTAAAAGGAAGGGGGGGGGGGTCCGAATTGGACTTGGAGTCCTAGTAGGACTCCTCCCCACTTGGGGCGCGCCTTGGCCGGCCTCCTCCCGTTTCCCTTCTTTATATACGGGGGCAGGGGGGCACCTCTAGGCACATCAATTGTTCTTAGCCATGTGCGGTGCGCCCCTCCATCGTTTACTCCTCTGGTCATATTGTCGTAGTGCTTAGGCGAAGCCCTGCACGGATCACATCACCATCACCGTCACCACGCTGTCGTGCTGACGGAACTCATCTACTCCTTCGTACCTCTACTGGATCAAGAGTTCGAGGGTCGTCATCGAGCTGAACGTGTGAAGAACTTGGAGGTGCCGTAGGTTCGGTACTTGATCGGTTGATTCAAGAAGACGTTCGACTACATCAACCGCGTTAAGTTAATGCTTCTGCTTTCGGTCTACGAGGGTACATGGACACACTCTCCCCCTCTCATTGCTATGCATCTCCTAGATAGATCTTGCATGAGCATAGGAGAATTTTGAAATTGCATGCTACGTTACCCAACACTACGACATAGATGTCCCTTAGTGCGCGCTTGCGCTCCCTTTTTGGAATGTGAGTGACAAACATCATGTTCACTGTTTTCACTTCGGAGAAAAAATGCTTCTGGCCCCCGGTGTTCGGTTGACGGGGCTCATCATCGTTCTCATTTGGAGGTCCTTTTCCCTTATGTTCGGTATTTATCTTGCCGGCCTGTTTGAAAACCGAACAGTTCCTATTGGTGTGGTTAGCAGGCTTATTGGGTGTGCCATGAATCTGACAGGGCCTCTCAAGGATTTTGTCCAAACTAGATGGATCATCCCCGTTTCCTTTAAAAGGTTTCTTCTGCTGACCGGATTTAGAACCACTGAATTCGGCATTGATGTCGTATCATCTGCGTCGTCGTTGTTGCTGCGACATTTGTTTTTATTGTGGTGAGGTTTACCATTGCCGTCCCAGGCCTCAGAAGTGCCGGGATCGCCCAAGCTGTTGCTTCTACGAGCCAACCACCTATCTTCACCCGCACAGAAATGGGTCATGAGTGCAGTTAAGGCTGCCATTGTCTTCTGCTTCTCCTGCCCAAGGTGTCAGGCGAGCCACTCGTCCCGAACACTGTGTTTGAAGGCCGCTAAGGCTTCGGTGTCCGGACAGTCCATGATTTGGTTCTTTTTAATTTCGAACTGATTCCAAAGCTTGCGAGCCGATTCGCCTGGTTGCTGGATTATGTGACTCAAGTTGTCAGCATCTAGTGGCCGGACATAAGTGCCCAGAAAGTTGGCGTGAAAAGCATCTTCCAAATCTTCCTAGGTTCCAATGGAGCTTTCTGGGAGGCTGTTCAGCTAGTGTCATGCTGGTCCTTTCAGCTTTAGAGGAAGATATTTAATGGCATGGAGGTTATCTCCATGAGCCATATGAACGTGGAGAAGAAAATATTCAATCTAGACAACCGGCTCCGTCGTTCCATCATACTATTCGATGTTCACAGGTTCAAACCCTTCTGGAAACTGGTGTTGCATTACCTCATCGATAAAGCGCATGGGGTGTGTGACACCCCTGTACCGTGCGACATCACGGCAGAGATCAGATGACATCTGAGTTCGGTTCTGATCGCGAATATTGTAATGTTCATCACGCCAGACTTCATAGCCGTTATCTTGTGCCAGGGCACGACCTCTTGATCCATAGATCGATCTGGTCTGACTGGCTTTATTGGCCAGGTCCCGTTGCAAGTCATATGTGTAACCCGCAGCTGTTGTCTCCTTGCCTCTTTGGCGAGGGGGTGCGGGCTGGTGTTCGGCTTGATATGTCGCTTTGTCCCGTCCACAGGGTGGTCAGTCTGGTTGATCTGCCTAATTGTATTTCGATGGTATTGGCTCAAGGGCTTCATCGTCGAATTGTGGCAGCAGCTTGCGCTTGGGGTAACTTTTGGTAGGTCACTCGTGGCCGTACTCCTCGGCGGCCAGGGCTTTGGTCCACCTTTCATTGAGCGTGTCCTGTTCAGCTTTGAGCTGCTGCTTCTTCTTTTTCAGGCTACGCACTATGGCGATGAGCTGTCGCTTGAAGCGTTCCTTTTAGAGGGGTTCCTCTGGGACGACAAAATCTTCATCACCGAGGCTAACATCCTCTTCGGAGACTGGCATATAATTGCTATCTTCTGAATCTTCGTGATCGGCGTGTTCGTGTCTATACTGACCCTCTTCCCTCTCATCCTGTTTGGATGTGGGCTCGACGGGGTATTCGGGATCCTCGACATTATCTAGAGCCTCATTATCTCCGGTGCTGGTGTTACTATCCTTTGCGCGATGCGATCGTGAGCAGCTGTAGGACCTTGAGAAGAGGTGTCTAGAGGGGGGGGGGGGGGTGATTAGACACTAAGTACCAAAGTTGCAGGTTTTAACTTCTTTAAGTTTAAGTGAAGTTTAGGCACAAGTTCAACATTCACAATACATAACAAGCAAGCATGCAAAGAGTATATGAGCAGCGGAAAGTAAAGCATGCAACTTGCAAGAATGTAAAGGGAAGGGTTTTGGAGGATTCAAACGCAATTGGAGACACGGATGTTTTTGGCGTGGTTTTGATAGGTGGTGCTATCGTACATCCACGTTGATCGAGACTTCAACCTACGAAGGGTAACAGTTGCGCGAGTCCATGGAGGGCTCCACCCACGAAGGGTCCACGAAGAAGCAACCTTGTCTATCCCACCATAGCCGTCGCCCACGAAGGACTTGCCTCACTAGCGGTAGATCTTCACGAAGTAGGCGATCTCCTTGCCCTTACAAACTCCTTGGTTCAACTCCACAATCTTGTCGGAGGCTCCCAAGTGACACCTAGCCAATCTAGGAGACACCACTCTCCAAGAAGTAACAAATGGTGCGTTGATGATGAATTCCTTGCTCTTGTGCTTCAAATGATAGTCTCCCCAACACTCAACTCTCTCTCATAGGATTTGGATCTGGTGGAAAGAAGATTTGAGTGGAAAGCAACTTGGGGAAGGCTAGAGATCAAGATTCATATGGTAGGAATGGAATATCTTGGCCTCAACACATGAGTAGGTAGTTCTCTCTCAGAAAATGTATGCTGGAAGTGTAGGCACGGCCTGATGGCTCTCTCCATGAATGAAGAGGAGGTGGAGTGCTATATATAGCCTCCACACAAAATCTAACCGTTACACACAATCTACCAAACTCGGTGGGACCGAATCAACAAACTCGGTCGGACCGATTTAGTAAACCTAGTGACCGTTAGGATTTTCGGTGGGACCGATATGCAACTCGGTAGGACCGATATGGTTAGGGTTAGGGCATAACGTAATCTCGGTGAGACCGATTACACAAACTCGGTGAGACCGATTTTGGTAATAAGCTTACCAGAGAGTTGGTCAGGCAAACTCGGTTGGACCGATTACACAAACTCGGTAGGACCAATTTTGGTGATGAGTCAATCAGGAAGTTTGCATTGTAATCTGGGTAGTACCGATTGCTCAAACTCGGTGAGACCGATTTTGGTAATGGACATACACAGAGAGATTACAATCCCATCTCGGTGAGACCGAGATCCCTATTGGTGAGACCGATTTGTCTAGGGTTTGTGGCAGTGGCTATGACATCTGAACTCGGTGGCGCCGGATAGAATGAATCGGTATGGCCGAGTTTGACTTTGGTTTAGGTCATATGTGGATGTGAGAAAGTAGTTGAGGGTTTTGGAGCATATCACTAAGCACTGTGGAGCAAGAAACTCATTAAGCAACACCTCATCCCTTCTTGATAGTATTGGCTTTTCCTATAGACTCAATGTGATCTTGGATCACTAAAATGTAAAATGAAGAGTCTTGAGCTTGAAGCTTGAGCCAGTCCTTTGTCCTTGGCATCTTGAAGGAGTTCCCACATCCTTTAGTCCATGCCACTCCATTGTTGAACTTATCTGAAACATACTAGATAAAAGTGTTACTCCAACAAGAGATATGTTGACATTAATTACCAAAACCACCTAGGGAGCACTTGTGCTTTCAATCTCCCCCTTTTTGGTAATTGATGACAACATACATCAAAGCTTTGGATAAGGATATAAAGAATTGCAAGTAAAGCTTTGGAAAGACATGTAACAAGCATAGGCTCCCCCTACATGTATGCAATCGTGTAAATATGGAATATGGAAGCATGTGAGAGCATAACCATGATAGAGCAGGCAATGTGTTACATGTATCTTGGCCATATGCATCAGAGCACAGAATATTAAAGAAAATACCTTCATGCTCATGAGTCCTTCTTGCAAACAGTATGTACATCAGCAAGAATTCCTCATACACATGATTGTGATGCATATACTTACCTTGTAGTCTTGAGTTGGCTTAGGATGGAATGAACCTGCGTAAACAAGGTTAGATAACATAGGTACATCTAATAGCTAGAGCAAACAGAAGAAACCACAAGAATACCAAGACTGGGATTACATGTAGAGAGTGAGTACTAAGTACCACATTGGATTAGACATGTCCCCAAGAGTAAAGATATGCAATGAATTTAAATGATTTCTTTCCCTTAGATGTCTTGCTCCCCCTGAATCTAGCATGGGATACTGGGAGAAGATAGGGAACAAAAAATCAGAGCTGAAAGATATAAATGAATAGAGCTAATGCAAATAAGCACATATGAACATGTCTTTCCCCTCAAGAAGACATGTGGCATCTCTCCTCTTGAACACCAAGCATCTGGGATCCTTGAGAAATACTTTCTACTTGAGTATTCTCTCCCCTTGGAGATCACTTTCTCCTCCTGAGGAGGTGATACTCTCTCTCTCTCTGATGTGATCTCTCTAAGTGATAAGCTTTGATGTGATCTCTCTCTCCCCCTTTGACATCAATTTCCAAGAAGGGTTTGATCCTTGAGACACAGTACAAAGCATTTACATAAATGTGATGCTTGTAGAGGACAAGATTCATTGAGTGGAGCTGGATCAGAAGAAACACATAATAAGTGGCAAACTGTTTTTCCTGTTGTGAAATCGGTGGCACCGAGTGGTATGCTTCGGTTGTACCGAAAGGATTCGGTTGGACCGAAAACAACAAATCGGTGTAACCGAGTTCATCGCAGAGAAAACACTTGTCACCTCAGCTCACTAGACTAGTAAGATCTCACAAAGATTTGCAAGGAATTTACTGAATGATATGCAATGAATTTGATGCAGAAAATGCAGAGCAAACAGAAAGAAATCTAGATGAAGTTTTTTTTTGTTTGAAAGGGGAAACAAATATGCATGAGACGAATGCAAAACACAGAAAAGAACACAAGAGAACTTCATCTAGAGATGGTCGGCGACAAAGTCACCTATGTTAGAGTATATTGACTTAGGAGTCAAGTGAGATCACTTGATCATAGGTCATACTCATCGTTTAAGCTCAAAATGGGGTTGCCATTTTTCGTTTAAGCGTCTTGATGTATTCACATCTTGTCGAGTTGCTTTAGCTCATGACTTGGAGTAAAGCTTCTCTAAGATGGAATAACATACCTTGGTTGGTGGTGTTGAACTTGTGTGGGTTGCTCAAGGTTGATGTAGCTCATCAAGAATTTGGAGCACCACTTGGAATTTGAGTCCATCTACCTACATGGGTTAGTTCTTGCAAGGAAGAGCACTTGTGTATCCAAAAATGACAATCATGAAGCTCAACATAGAATTTGTCAAAGGATATGTTTGAATGGTTCCGTGCTTCCTTGTCTTCAACCACCATAGTGTAGAAACTTGGTGATGTAGAGATTGCTCAAGATGTGAGTAGATTACAATCTCATGGAATGTGATTCAACCAAGTACCTACATG
Organism: Triticum timopheevii; assembly: GCA_963921465.1. NCBI lineage: Eukaryota > Viridiplantae > Streptophyta > Magnoliopsida > Poales > Poaceae > Triticum > Triticum timopheevii. The sequence goes on along the minus strand of OY997274.1, from coordinate 360,806,099 downwards.
GGTTATATAACATGCAATATGCAAATATATCCAAGACATAAGATTTTCATCATAAGAGAAATATCAAGGATTAGTCATAAGCTCATGTCTTGCATGTATCCAATGGAGTTTCTACTCTAAGTTTGAAGCATCAATGATGTTCAATTCTCCTCTTAACCTGCAAAACACGTTCTCATCAAGAGGTTTAGTGAATATATCCGCTAATTGCTTTTCGGTGTGAACATGCTTAAGATTAATGTCACCCTTAGCAACATGATCTCGAATGAAATGATGACGAACTTCAATATGCTTAGTTTGAGAATGTTGTACGGGATTATGACCAATTTTAATAGCACTTTCATTGTCACAAAGCAATGGAACATGTTTCACATATATCCCATAATCTTTAAGAGTTTGGGTCATCCAAAGTAATTGAGCACAACATGAACCAACGACAATGTATTCCGCTTCGGCGGTGGATAAGGATACCGAGTTTTGTTTCTTGGAGGACCAAGACACAAGAGATCTACCAAGAAATTGACAAGTACCTGAAGTGGACTTTCTATCAACCTTGTCTCCGGCATAGTCCGAGTCGGAGTAACCAACAAGATTGAAGGAGGCCCTCTTAGGATACCAAATGCCAAAATTTGGTGTATGGATTATGTATCTCACTATCCTTTTCACGACCTTAAGATGACATTCTTTAGGAGCATCTTGATATCGTGCACACATGCACACACTTAGCATGATGTCGGGACGTGAAGCACATAGATATAACAATGAACCAATCATAGAGCGATAAACCTTTTGATCAACCGGTTCACCATCTTTGGTCAAATCAAGGTGTCCACTAGTAGGCATGGGTGTAGACATACCTTTGCACTCTTGCATATTGAACTTCTTGAATAAGTCCTTAGTGTACTTCATTTGAGAAACAAAAGTTCCTTCCTTAGTTTGCTTGATTTGCAACCCAAGAAAGAATTTGAGTTCACTCATCATAGACATCTCAAACTTCTCCGACATTAGCTTCCCAAACTTTTCACTAAAATGAGGGTTAGTTGAACCAAATATAATATCATCAACATAGATTTGGCACACAAATAGTTCTCCATTAACCCTTTTAGTAAAAAGTGTGGAATCAATTTTCCCAATTTCAAAGCCTTTTTCAATGAGGAACTTGTTCAAGCATTTATACCACGCTCTAGGAGCTTGTTTGAGACCATAAAGGGCTTTGTGAATTTTGTAAACATGATTGGGTTTCTTAGGATTGAAAAATCCGGGAGGTTGCTTAACATAAACTTCCTCCTCTATTTCACCATTTAGAAAAGCACTTTTAATGTCCATTTGGTACAAGGTGATATCATGGTGATTAGCATAGGCAAGTAAGATGCGAATGGACTCAAGTCTAGCAACGGGAGCGTAAGTCTCACCATAGTCCATACCTTCGACTTGTGTGTAGCCTTGGGCGACGATACATGCTTTGTTGCGAACTACTTGTCCATCTTCATCTTGCTTGTTGCGAAACACCCATTTGGTACCGATGATGTTGTGGTTGTTGTCGGGCTTCTCAACCAATGTCCAAACTTGGTTTCTCTCAAAGGTGTGTAGCTCTTCATGCATAGCATTTATCCAATCCGGATCTTCCAATGCTTCTTTGACCTTCATAGGTTCAATGCTAGAGATGAAAGAATAGTTTTCACAAAAGTTAGCTAAACGAGTTTTAGAGCGAGTGATTCTCCCGGTTTGAATATCATTGTAGATTTGGTCGACGGGATGATCTTTAGCAATTCTTGCTCGAACTCATGAAAGCTTTTGCTTGGTTCTTGGTTGAACTTCTTCTTCACCTTGTTCTTCTTCTTGGCCTTCTTCATTGTTGGCGTTGTCGTTCTCTTGTCGTGGTGGAGAAGGAGGTTGTTGACGTTCATCTTGATGCACTTCCTCGTTTTCTTCATCTTGGTGTGTCCCACTTGTGGATGCTTCCGTATCAACTCTTGGTTCACCTTGTCGTGAAGTAGAAGCTTCCACTTGGACGGACGAGGTACTCTCCTTCACCTCCGTTGGACGAACCTTGCCAATAGACAAGTCTTGGATTGCTTCCGAAGGATCTTTGTCTCCTACATCAATTGGCAATTGCTCTACTTGTGAGCCGTGATTCATCAAACTTCACATCTACCGTCTCTTCAACCTTTCGGTGAAATTGTTGTTGACACGGTAAGTGTGAGAGTTTGAGCCATAACCTAGTAGGAAACCTTCATGAGACTTAGGAGCAAATTTAGAACGATGATGCTTATCAAGAATGTAGCACTTTGAGCCGAATACTCGAAAGTATCCAACTTGGGGTTTGTTACCGGTGAGGAGCTCGTATGCCGTCTTGCCGAGTAGCTTGTGAAGATACAGGCAATTTGTTGCATGACAAGCTGTCTCAACCGCTTCTGCCCAAAAGTGCTTCGGTGTCTTGTACTCATCAAGCATCGTTCTCACCCTTTCGATGAGCGTCCGGTTCTTCCTCTCAACAACTCCATTTTGTTGAGGTGTGTACGTAGCCGAGAACTTGTGTGAAATCCCTTCTTCGTCAAGAAAGGTGTCCACATTTGCGTTCTTGAACTCTGTTCCGTTGTCGCTGCGAACCTTCTTGATCTTCACTTCAAATTGATTTTGGGCCTTCCTAGCGAAGTTTTTTTAGATCTTTTGGACCTGCGATTTATCATCGAGAAAGAACACCCATGTAAATCTTGAAAAATCATCAACTATAACTAGACCAAAAGAATTTCCACTGAGACTCTTGTAAGAGTTTGGACCAAAAAGATCCATGTGAAGTAGCTCGAGTGGCCTCCTTGTGGTCATGATATTCTTCACGGGATGCCTTCCTCCAACCTGTTTACCTGCTTGACAAGCACTGCAAAGTCTATCCTTATCAAATATGACATCGTTAACTCAAAGGATATGATTTCCCTTAATAAGCTTGTCAAGGTTTCGCATACCAACATGACCTAGTCTTCTATGCCATAACCAACCTTTCGAGGATTTAGCAATGAAGCAAGTTTTAGGTTGAGCCTTTTTAGTGAAATCAACAATGTATAGATCACCTCTACGCACACCGGTAAAGACCATTTTATGATTATCTCGACGAAACACTTGGCAATCTACTTCAGTAAATAGGACATTGAAACCAAAATCAGCAAGTCTAGATACTGAAAGTAAGTTGTAGCCAAGAGATTCAACGAGCATGACATTTTGTATGGAGCTATCATGTGATATGACCACCTTACCGAGGCCAACCACCTTACCCTTTGAGTTGTCACCGAAAGTGACATACTTCTGAGGACCATCATTTTCAGCAAGCTCACGAAACATGTCTTTATCTCCGGTCATGTGATTGATACATCCACTATCAAGAACCCATTCCTTTCCTCCTGATATATATCCCCGAAGATTTGCCATAAGACCAAAGTGTCTCATTGCATCATCAAGATCGAAGTCACTATCATCATCCTCATCATAGTATCCATGTTCAACATCGTCATGTGGTGGATCAAATCCTAGAGAGGGTGATTCGTTAGAGTGAGTTTGACAATGATCTTGCTTATGAATTTTTATAGCTTCGGAAATAATATCACTAATAATTCCAACATCTCCTTTGGCACGCATAAGGTTTGTAAGTTCAAACAAACAATCACCAAACATACGATCACTAGAATTCATCTTACTCAAAGCAATAGACTTATGAAGAATTTCATCAAGATTTTTCAAGGAATAATTTGGAAAGCGTTCCTCAAGAAATTTCCATATAGTGTAGGCACACTTAAGAGTAGGCAAACATCCAATCAAGTTTCTAGGCAATCCTCTAATGATAAGTTCGGCAGTTCTAAGATTGCGTATCATGTCAATTGACTCATTAAGGGTAGGATGCATAGGATCAACATGAGGTGCACAAGGGCTAGCAATGTAATTGTTCAAATGATATTGATTGAAAATTACAAGCATCTCATATTTCCACTCATGAAAATACTCTCCATCAATAATAGGCACTCTATGTCTAAGACTCCCCAAAGTAGACTCATCCATCTTCCTCCAACGGTGATTAAACCAAGGCAATGGAGACCAATGCTCTGATACCACTTGTAGGACCTTGAGAAGAGGTGTCTAGAGGGGGGGGGGGGTGATTCGACACTAAGTACCAAAGTTGTAGTTTTTAACTTCTTTAAGTTTAAGTGGAGTTTAGGCACAAGTTCAACATTCACAATACATAACAAGCAAGCATGCAAAGAGTATATGAGCAGCGGAAAGTAAAGCATGTAACTTGCAAGAATGTAAAGGGAAGGGTTTTGGAGGATTCAAACGCAATTGGAGACACAGATGTTTTTGGCGTGGTTCTGATAGGTGGTGCTATCGTACATCCACGTTGATGGAGACTTCAACCCACGAAGGGTAACGGTTGCGCGAGTCTACGGAGGGCTCCACCCACGAAGGGTCCACGAAGAAGCAACCTTGTCTATCCCACCATGGCCGTCGCCCACGAAGGACTTGCCTCACTAGCGGTAGATCTTCACGAAGTAGGCGATCTCCTTGCCCTTACAAACTCCTTGGTTCAACTCCACAATCTTGTCGGAGGCTCCCAAGTGACACCTAGCCAATCTAGGAGACACCACTCTCCAAGAAGTAACAAATGGTGCATTGATGATGAACTCCTTTCTCTTGTGCTTCAAATGATAGTCTCCCCAACACTCAACTCTCTCTCATAGTATTTGGATCTGGTGGAAAGAAGATTTGACTGGAAAGCAACTTGGGGAAGGCTAGAGATCAAGATTCATATGGTAGGAATGGAATATCTTGGCCTCAACACATGAGTAGGTAGTTCTCTCTCAGAAAATGTATGCTGGAAGTGTAGGCACGGTCTGATGGATCTCTCCAGGAATGAAGAGGAGGTGGAGGGGTATATATAGCCTCCACACAAAATCTAACCGTTACACACAATCTACCAAACTCGGTGGGACCGAATCAACAAACTCGGTCGGACCGATTTAGTAAACCTAGTGACTGTTAGGATTTTCGGTGGGACCGATATGCAACTCGGTAGGACAGATATGGTTAGGGTTAGGGCATAACGTAATCTCGGTGAGACCGATTACACAAACTCGGTGAGAATGATTTTGGTAATAAGCTTACCAGAGAGTTGGTCAGGCAAACTCAGTTGGACCGATTACACAAACTCGGTAGGACCGATTTTGGTAATGAGTCAACCAGGAAGTTTGCATTGTAATCTGGGTAGTATCGATTGCTCAAACTCGGTGAGACCGATTTTGGTAATGGACATACATAGAGAGATTACAATCCCATCTCGGTGAGACCGAGATCCCTATCAGTGAGACCGATTTGTCTAGGGTTTGTGGCAGTGGCTATGACATCTGAACTCGGTGGCGCCGGATAGAATGAATCGGTATGGCCGAGTTTGACTTTTGGTTTAGGTCATATGTGGATGTGAGAAAGTAGTTGAGGGTTTTGGAGCATATCACTAAGCACTTTGTAGCAAGAAACTCTTTAAGCAACACCTCATCCCTTCTTGATAGTATTGGCTTTTCCTATAGACTCAATGTGATCTTGGATCACTAAAATGTAAAATGAAGAGTCTTGAGCTTGAAGCTTGAGCCAGTCCTTTGTCCTTGGCATATTGAAGGAGTTCCCACATCCTTTAGTCCATGCCACTCCATTGTTGAACTTATCTGAAACATACTAGATAAAAGTGTTAGTCCAACAAGATATATGTTGACATTAATTACCAAAACCACCTAGGGAGCACTTGTGCTTTCAACAGCGCCACCGGCATTGGCGCTTTGGGGGTGCATCGACGGGCTGTCCTCATCCGGGTTCTGATTATCCTCATCGTCCTTTTTATCAGGAGTGTCGACCATGTATACGTCATAGGTTGAAGTGGCCGTCCAATGCCATGTGATGGGTGGGACTTGGCCTGATTCGGCGTCGGCATCGTCGTCCATACCGTCGATGTCTTCGGACGCGTAGTCTAGCATGTCGGTTAGATCCTCGATAGTGGCTATTAAGTGGGTGGTGGGCGGGTCATAAAATTCTCCACTCCCGGCCCCCAGCCCATGCTGGGTACAGTTTGGAGGCAAAGCTTCCGTGATGGCGAGAGATCGCATCAAACCCAGTGCTTCGTCTAGGGGAGAAAGCTGGGTGAGAGTCCGCGGATCTGTAGGAGTGAGTTCAGCGATAGACACCTGATTAGGCCCGACCAACGCAGACCTTGATAGTTTGGAGCTATTTTCCAAAGGCGCATCCAAAGCCGCGTCTAGGTCTCCGATCGGAAGTTCCATTGTAGAAGAGAGTCCGCCGGGGGTGATCCTCCCATGCTCGAACGTTACTATCCGCTCCGGATCTACAGCAAAGGCGGGTGTGAGTGTCGACCCCTGGACGAGATCTAAGAGCGGATCCGAAGAGCTTCCTTCATGGGGGCAAGGGGCGGCAACCGGGGCCGCGAACCGCTCAAAGACCAGATCTCCTCAGATGTCAGCGATTGTAATTCAGGTTTCCAAACCTGTTCTGGTGGCCGGGGGCGTAACTGTTGACCTGCTCGAGGCGGCCGGTCGAGTTGCCACGAAGCACAAGGCCGCCGAACACAAAGACATGTCCGGGGAGGAAGGTTTCCCTGGACGCAACATCATTGTTGGTGAAGATGTGAGCCATCACTCCGTCTATCGATGATACAGTGGTCCTCTCAATGAAAGCAACAATGTCGGTGTGAAAACTGGCAGATCTCGGGTAGGGGGGCCCAAGCTGTATGTCTGAGGATCGACGGTAACTATGATCAAAAGGACACAGTGTTTACCTAGGTTCGGGCCCTCTTAATGGAGGTAAAACCCTACTCCTGCTTGATTATATTCGATGAGTATAAGGGTTACAAGAGTTGATGTACCTCGAGATTGTAATGAATAAACCCTAGCTTGGCTAGCCTATCAATGTTGTGATCCTGCCTTCGATCTAACCCTCCAGTTTATATAGATACCGGAGGGGCTTAGGGTTCTACAAAGTTGGTTTAACAGAAAGGAAATAGCATATCCGGACACCTAAACTTGCCATCCACATATACGGGAGTCCCTACCAGACACGAGAGGTGGTCTTCTGCCTTGTATCTTGATGGCCCATCAGTCCGGTGATATGTCTCCAACGTATCTATAATTTATGAAGTATTCATGCTATTATTTCATCCATCTATGATGTTTTATAAGCATTTATATGTCATTTTATATGATTTTGGGGGCTAACCTATTAACCTAGAGCCCAGTGCCAGTTTCTGTTTTCTCCTTGTTTTAGTGTTTTACAGAAAAGGGATACCAAACGAAGTCCAATAGATGTGCCAATTTTTGAGGATTTTTTCTAGACCAAAAGAAGACCACAGAGCATCGGAGTTGGGCCAGAGGAGTCCCGGGCTGCCCACGAGAGTGGGGGGGGGTGCCCCCCTAGGGCGCGGCCCCCTCTCTCATGGACAACCCGGAGGCCCCCTTGACGTGAAACCAACGCCAAAAATTCCTATAAATACTGTAACTTTCGGGAATTAACCTAGATCGGAAGTTCCGCCGTCGCAAGCCTCTGTAGCTACGAGAAATCAATCTAGGCCCTCTCTGGCACCCTGCCGGAGGGGGCCATCATCACCGGAGGCCACGGAGGAGGATCTCGGAGGGGCCATCATCGCCATGAAGGCCAAGGGACAGAGGGGGAAAGCCATGGAGGAGGAAGCACAAGGGGGAGAACCTCTCCTCCTCTCTCTTGGTGGCACCGGAGTGCCATCAGGAGGGGAATCATCGCCGCGGTGATCGTCTTCATCAACATCACCATCATCATCACCATCCTCATCTCTTTTACACGGTCCACTCTCCCACACCCCGCTGTAATCCCTACTTGAACATGGTACTTTATGCCACATATTATGATCCAGTGATGTGTTGCCATCCTATGATGTTTTGAGTAGATATCTTTTGTCTTTGAGTTGATTGATGATCTAGATTGGTACGAGTTGTATGTTTTATTTTGGTGATGTCCTATGGTGCCCTCCGTGTCGTGCAAGCATGAGGGATTCCCGCTGTAGGGTGTTGCAAGACGTTCATGATTCGCTTATAGTGGGTTGCTAGAGTGACAGAAGCTTAAACCCGAGTAAGGGGGTTGTTGCGTATGGGATAAAAGGGGACTTGATGCTTTAATGCTATGGTTGGGTTTTACCTCAATGAATCTTTAGTATTTGCGGATGCTTGCTAGGGTTCCAATCATAAGAGCATACGATCCATGTAGGAAAAGTATGTTAGTTTATGCCTCTCCCTCATATGAAATTGCAATGACGACTATCGATCTTGTTAACAATTGCTTAGGACAAATCCGCACACCGATCCACCATTATTCCACACTCACTATTTATATTATTTATTAATATATTATAACTTTATGATAACAACACCTACTTTTATATTTTAGCTCTCCGATATCATACAAAGTTATCCTCTTTATACCCACAATACAGTTTTATTTCTTGTTTCTAGTTGGAAGCAAACGTTCGGTGCACGTAGAGTCGTATCAGTGGCAGATAGGGCTTGAGAGAATATTGATCTTACCTTTAGCTCCTTGTGGGTTCGACACTCCATACTTATCACTTCCACCTTTGGGAATTGCTATGATGATTCCCTGCACTTGGGGATTATCAAGCTCTTTTCTGGCCCCGTTGCCGGGGAGCAATAGCGTGGGGTTGATATTCTCGTGTGTGCTTGTTTGCTTTGTTTACTTAGTAGATTTTGTTTTTTCTTTTTTGTTTCTGTTTAGTTGTGGGTGAAACATACAATTTTTTTAAAAAATATTGAAAATACAAAAAAATATTCACTTGCCTCTCATGCCTAAAAAAAGGGGGTTTTCAAAAAGAGAAGTGATTGGAAAGTTATGCATTGAAGAAGTGAGGGTCGACCTTGAGTACTTGTGTTCATGCTCACGGAAACAATGTAGAATTTTTCATGGAATTTTATCTATAAATAATTATCCCCTTGTATATATCCTTTGTATTATAAAAATTTTGTGCCTAGCTTTGGTTGTAGGATGATTAGATTGCTTGTTTACTATGTGCAGAACAAAAACAGAAACTTTGGCTGTAGTGCTTGAATCTACATTTTTTACTGGAAAGTCAAATGGGTCTGAAACTTTTTGCACTTTAATTCTGTACAAATTGTTCAAATTTTCAAATTTATTTCATAATTTTTGGAGTTACAGAAGTTTACTAAACTTCCAGATTACTACAGACTGTCCTGTTCTTGGCAGATTCTGTTTTTCATGTGTTGTTTGCTTATTTTGATGCATCTATGGCTAGTATGTGGGTATGAACCATAGAGAAGTTGGAATACAGTAGGTTTAACACCAATATAAACAAAGAATGAGTTAATTACAGTACCTTAAAGTGGTAGTTTGCTTTATTACACTAACGGATCTCACAAGTTTTTGTTTAAGTTTTTGTGAATGAAGTATTTGAAGAACGAGGAGTTACCGATGTGAGGAGAATAAAGAGAGACAAGAGTTCAAGCTTGGGTATGCCCAAGGCGCCCCAAGTAAATATTTCAAAGGATACTCAAGCATCTAAGCTTGGGGATGCCCCAGTTGGCATCCCATCTTTCTTCTTCAACAAATATCGGTTCGGTTTTTGTTTTGTTCACATTGTTTGTCCCCTTTGTGTTTTTCTTTTTCTTTAAGAATCATGCTAGTATGAGATAGCTCTTCATTGATTTGTAGAATGCCCCATGAACTTCACTTATATCTTTGGGGGTATGAATAATACTATAATTTAAAGTGGGTTTGGAAGAGTGTCAACTTTAGGAATTAGTGATCCCACTATCTTGGAGAGTGTTGAATCTTGGTACGATATTTATGAAAGTGGATTTGGAAGAGTGTCAACTTTAGTTAGTATTCCACTATTTCGGAAGAGGTTCCAATTGAGTATGAGAACAAGTTGCTATCTATGATGCTACTGAAAATTATTATGAGGGAGGAATATGTGCTTGTAGGAGTTGCAATAATATCAAGTTTCCTCTCTATGTGCTTAAAGTTTTGAAGTTATACTTGTTTTGCCTTCCGATGCTAGTTGACTTTTGTTCCTATAAATTGTGTGCTCACAAAATCCCTAGGCATAGGAAGTGATTTGGATTTAAATGTGCTAGTCATATTCTTCATGATTCTCTTTTTATGTTTCAACTCTTATCTTTTACGTGAGCATCATTGAAATCATCATGCCTAGCTAAAAGGCATAAAAGAAAAGCGCTTGTTGGGAGATAACCCAATATTTATCCTTACTGTTTTTGTGTGCCCACATGATTAAGCTACTTTAGTAATCATGTTTTATGCTTTTTGTTTAAATAAAGTGCCCAGTAAGACCTTTGGGAAGACTTGGGTGAGAGTTAATGTGATCTTGCTGTAAAAAATAGAAACTTTGCACTCACGAGATTAGCTGTCATTTTTTTACAGAAGAGTGCTTTTGAGTTGATTATTTTTGCAGAAGATTAATAGACAAATTCCTCACGTCCACCAATTTATTTCATAATTTTTGGAGTATCAGAAGTATGGTTATTGTTCAGATCATTACAGACTATTCTGTTTCTGACAGATTCTGTTTTCATTGCATAGTTTACTTGTTTTCTAGTCTCTATGGCTTACATTTCTCAATATAAATTGTAGAAATGATATGGTACAGTAAGAATTATGTGAAAACAATTATGAACCTTGTCTTTTACAGTACCAAAGTGCATGGTTTACTCTTTATCATACTAACCTATCTCACGAAGTTCCATTAAGTTTTGTGTGATTGAAGTTTTCAAGTTTTGGGTGAGATATCGATATGAGGAGAATAAGGAGTGGAAAGACCCTAAGCTTGGGGATGCCCAAGGCACCCCAAGGTAATATTCAAGGAAGACTCAAGCGCCTAAGCTTGGGGATGCCCCGGAAGGCATCCCCTTCTTTCGTCTCCAAAACTATCGGTATACCTTACTCGGGGCTATATTTTTATTCGTCACATGATATGTGTTTTGCTTGGAGAGTCATTTTATTTTGTTAGTATTTGCTTGCTGTTATTTAGAATAGTATTTTTCATCTTTAGTTTCAATAAAAATGTCAAGGATAGCCTTTACCATGCTTATTTTGCTAGTATACATGTTGCTGTGTGAAAACACAAAGTTTACCGCTGTTGCAAAAATTCCCTAGAAAATTCAGAGCATGATACAATGATGAAACTTTTTGAATAATGAGCTCTGATAAATATAATACAGTGGGAATTTTCTCTCATAATTGTTTGAGTTAGGGAAGTATTGATACTCTTGGATTCTTTACAGGCTGTACTGTTTTGACAGATTGCTGTTATGTTTGCATATGTTTGCTTGTTTAATGATTATATTTGAGGATAGGAGTATTAAATATGCAGAGGCATTTAGTATGCAATGTTGAATAATAATTCTAGTGATTTGTTACAGTAGAAAATGATAAGGTTTTGCATTGGTTTATACTAACCTATCTCATGAGTTCTTGTTGAGTTTGGTGTGGATGAAACTTTTGATAAAAAGAGAAACCATGATATGAGAAGAATTAAGGAGACACAAAAGTTCAAGCTTGGGGATGCCCAAGGCACCCCAAGATAATATTCCAAGAATTCTCAAGCATCTAAGCTTGGGGATGCCCCGTTAGGCATCCCACCTTTCTTCTTCAACAACTATTGGTTAGTATCGGTTGAACCTAAGTTTTTGCTTCTTCACATGAGTTGTGCTATCCTTGCAATGTCATTTTATTTTGTTTTACTTGCTGTTTGAATAAAATCATTGGATCTGAAATATTGAATAAAAAGGAACCCTCCCATGGCTAGTTAATTATTTGACTACTCAGTGTCCTTCACTCATATCTTTTGGAGTAGTTTGCCATTTACTCATGCGCTTCATGTATATCTTATGAGTAAATGGGGGAATGAATTGAATGTCATAAATCTGAATCTATTTATGTTTCATATGCTTATAACCTGGTTAGTGATGACTTCACACATAGAAAGTATGAGGCATAAAAGTTATTGAGAGTTGGCAAACATAGTTTTGGTCATCGTTGCAATTAATAGGAAGTAATAAGGAAAGAGAGGTTCACATACAAATATATTATATTGGAAATCTTTTATTATTGTTAAGCACTCATTAAGTATGACATGCTAAAAGAGTTGATGTTGGACAAGGAAGACAACGTAATGGATTATGTTTTCTGACATCTCAGTTAAAGTATATTGTCATTGACCTCCCGAACATGTTGAGCTTTCCTTTCTCCCTCATGCTAGCCAAATTCCTTGCACCAAGTGGAGATAATACTTGTGCTTCCAAATATCCTTAAACAAAGTTTTGCCATGAGAGTCCACCATACCTACCTACGGATTGAGTAAGATCCTTCAAGTGTCATCAGTGCAAGCAATAAAAATTGCTCTCTAAATATGCATGACTTATTAGCGCAGAGAAAATAAGCTTTGTACGATCTTGTTGTGGAAGTAATAAAAGCGACGGGCTGCATAATAAAGGTCCACATACAAGGGGCAATATAAAGTGACGTTCTTTTGCATTAAGATTTTTTGCATCAACCCTAAAAGCGCATGACAACCTCTGCTTCCCTCTGCGAAGGGCCTATCTTTTACTTTATGTTTTTACTTTATGCTTGAGTCAAGGTGATCCTCACCTTTCCCTTTTTCATTTTAACCTTTGGCAAGCTCCTAGTGTTTGAAAGATCATGATATATATATATATCCAATTGGATGTAAGTTAGCATGGGCTATTATTGTTGACATCACCTAAAGGTGAATACGTTGGGAGGCAACACAATAAGCCCCTATCTTTCTCAGTGTCCGGCTGAAACTCCATAACCACAAGTATTGCGTGAGTGTTAGCAATTGTAGAAGACTATATGATAGTTGAGTATGTGGACTTGCTGAAAAGCTCTATTCTTGACTCTTTCTGATGTTATGATAAATTGCAATTGCTTCAATGACTGAGATTATAGTTTGTTAGTTCTCAATGAAGTTTCTGAACCATGCTTGACATTGTGAATAGATTGTTACATGATCATGAAAAGTTTTATGGGATAAGCTACTATTATGACACATTTTGATGCTAGAAAAGGTGATTGAAATTATCGTTGATCAAACTTGTGCACCTGCTAGCATTCACACTTCATAAATTATTTCTTTTATCATTTACCTACTCGAGGACGAGCAGGAATTAAGCTTGGGGATGCTGATACGTCTCCAACGTATCTATAATTTATGAAGTATTCATGCTATTATTTCATCCATCTATGATGTTTTATAAGCATTTATATGTCATTTTATATGATTTTGGGGGCTAACCTATTAACCTAGAGCCCAGTGCCAGTTTCCATTTTCTCCTTGTTTTAGTGTTTACAGAAAAGGGATACCAAACGAAGTCCAATTGACGTGCCAATTTTTGAGGATTTTTTCTGGATCAAAAGAAGACCACGGAGCATCGGAGTTGGGCCAGGGGAGTCCCAGGCTGCCCACGAGAGTGGGGGGCGCCCCCCTAGGGCGTGGCCCCCTCTCTCGTGGACAACCCGGAGGCCCCCTTGACGTGAAACCAATGCAAAAAATTCCTATAAATACTGAAACTTTCGGGAATTAACCTAGATCGGAAGTTCCGCCGCTTCAAGCCTCTGTAGCTACGAGAAATCAATCTAGGCCCTCTCTGGCACCGTGCCGGAGGGGGCCATCATCACCGGAGGCCATGGAGGAGGATCTCGGAGGGGCCATCATCGCCATGAAGGCCAAGGACCAGAGGGGGAAAGCCATGGAGGAGGAAGCACAAGGGGGATAACCTCTCCTCCTCTCTCTTGGTGGCACCAGAGTGCCATCAGGAGGGGAATCATCGCCGCGGTGATCGTCTTCATCAACATCACCATCATCATCACCATCCTCATCTCTTTTATGCGGTCCACTCTCCCACTCCCCGCTGTAATCCCTACTTGAACATGGTGCTTTATGCCACATATTATGATCCAGTGATGTGTTGCCATCCTATGATGTTTTGAGTAGATATCTTTTGTCTTTGAGTTGATTGATGATCTAGATTGGTACGAGTTGTATGTTTTATTTTGGTGTTGTCCTATGGTGCCCTCCATGTCGCGCAAGCGTGAGGGATTCCCGCTGTAGGGTGTTGCAATACGTTCATGATTCACTTATAGTGGGTTGCTAGAGTGACAAAAGCTTAAATCCGAGTAAGGGGGTTGTTGCGTATGGGATAAAAGGGGACTTGATGCTTTAATGCTATGGTTGGGTTTTACCTCAATGAATCTTTAGTATTTGCAGATGCTTGCTAGGGTTCCAATCATAAGAGCATACGATCCATGTAGGAAAAGTATGTTAGTTTATGCCTCTCCCTCATATGAAATTGCAATGACGACTATCGATCTTGTTAACAATTGCTTAGGACAATTCCGCACACCGACCCACCATTATTCCACACTCTCTATTTATATTATTTAGTAATATATTCTAACTTTATGATAACAGCACCTACTTTCATATTTTAGCTCTCCGATATCATATAAAGTTATCCTCTTTATACCCACAACACAGTTTTATTTCTTGTTTCTAGTTGGAAGCAAACGTTCGGTGCACGTAGAGTCGTATCAGTGGCAGATAGAGCTTGAGAGAATATTGATCTTACCTTTAGCTCCTTGTGGGTTCGACACTCCATACTTATCACTTCCACCTTTTGGAATTGCTATGATGATTCCCTGCACTTGGGGATTATCATCCGGCCATATCCAATAGACCGGACGCCCGAGGACCCCTTAGTCAAGGACTCCCTCATCGAAGCCAACACCTCCTATATATCCCCAAACTTCCATAAAAGGAAGAAGATCGGGAGTTTCGCCGCCGCAAGCCTCTATAGCCACCAAATACCAATCGAGACCCTGTTCTGGCACTCTGCCGGAGGGGGGAATCATCACCGGTGGACATCTTCATCATCCTGGCGCTCTCCATGATGAGGAGGGAGTAGTTCACCCTCGGGGCTGAGGGTATGTACCATTAGCTATGTGTTTGATCTCTCTCTCTCCCTCTCTCGCGTTCTTGATTTGGCACGATCTTGATGTACCGTGAGCTTTGCTGTTATAGTTGGATCATATGATGTTTCTCCCCCTCTACCTTCTTGTAATGGATTGAGTTTTCCCTTTGAAGTTATCTTATTGGATTGAGTCATTGTGGATTTGAGAACACTTGATGTATGTCTTGCATGTGCTTATATGTGGTGACAATGGGATATTCACGCGATCCACTTGATGTATGTTTTGGTGATCAACTTGTGGGTTCAGTGACCTTGTGAACTTATGCATAGGGGTTGGCACACGTTTTCGTCTTGACTCTCCGGTAGAAACTTTGGGGAACTATTTGAAGTTCTTTGTGTTGGTTTGAATAGATGAATCTGAGATTGTGTGATGCCTATCGTATAATCAAACTCGCGGATACTTGTGGTGACATTGGAGTATCTAAGTGACATTAGGGTTTTGGTTGATTTGTGTGTTAAGGTGTTATTTTACTACGAACTCTAGGGCTGTTTGTGACACTTATAGGAATAGCCCAATGGATTGATTGGAAAGAATAACTTTGAGGTGGTTTCGTACCCTACAATAATCTCTTCATTTGTTCTCCACTATTAGTAACTTTGGAGTGACTCTTTGTTGCACACTGAGGGATTGTTATATTATCTGATTATGTTATCATTGTTGAGAGAACTTGCACTAGTCAAAGTATGAACCCTAAGCCTTGTTTCGAAGCATTGCAATACCACTTTCGCTCACTTTTACCACTTGCTACCTTGCTGTTTTTATATTTTCTGATTACAAAAACCTATATCTACCATCCATATTACACTTGTATCACCATCTCTTCGCCGAACTAGTGCACCTATACAATTTACCATTATATTGGGTGTGTTGGGGACACAAGAGACTCTTTGCTATTTGGTTGCAGCATTGTTTGAGAGAGACCATCTTCATCCTACGCCTCCCATGGATGGTTAAACCTTAGGTCATCCACTTGAGGGAAATTTGCTACTGTCCTACAAACCTCTACACATGGAGGCCCAACAACGTCTACAAGAAGAAGGTTGTGTAGTAGACATCAGGTTCCGATAGGTGGTGCTATCATACAATCACGTTGATGGAGACTTCAACCCATGAAGGGTAACAGTTGCGCGAGTCTATGGAGGGCTCCACCCATGAAGGGTCCACGAAGAAGCAACCTTGTCTATCCCACCATGGCCATCACCCACGAAGAACTTGCCTCACTCAGGTAGATCTTCATGAAGTAGGCGATCTCCTTGCCCTTACAAACTTCTTGGTTCAACTCCACAATCTTGTCGGAGGCTCCCAAGCGACACCTAACCAATCTAGGAGACACCACTCTCCATAAGGTAATAGATGTTGTGTTGATGATGAGCTCCTTGCTCTTGTGCTTCAAATGATAGTCTCCCCAACACTCAACTCTCTCCCACAGATTTGGATATGGTGGAAAGATGATTTGAGTGTAAAGCAACTTGGTGTCGTGGGAAACCACGACCACCTATGGGGCCATGAGCCCCTTGTGGTTCGGCGGGGGGTGAGCACGTTGCACAATGAGTGGAGAAGCGTAGTGTAGTGATGTCTGCTAGAACTATGTAGGTATTTCCCCAAAGAGGAAGGGATGATGCAGCACAACGGCAGTAGGTATTTCCCTCAGTGACGAGACCAAGGTTATCGAACCTGTAGGAGAACCACGCAACAGAACATAAACAGCTCCTGCACACAAATAACAAATACTGGCAACCCGATGTGTTAAAGGGGTTGTCAATCCCTTTCAGGTAACGGCGCCAGAAATTGGCAAGTGGACAAAAGAAAGTTGTAATAGATTGGATAAATAGATCGCAAATAAAATAAAGTGCAACAAAGTATTTTTGTATTTTTGGTTCAATAGATCTAAAAATAAAAGCAAATGAAAATATATCGCGAAGGCAAATATATTAAAGAAGAGACCCAGGGGCTGTAGATTTCACCAGTTGCTTCTCTCGAGAAAAATAACATACGATGGGTAAACAAATTACTATTGTGCAATTTATAGAACTGCAAATACTCATGATGATATCCAGGCAATGATCATTATATAGGCATCACATCCAAGATTAGTAGACCGACTCCTGCTTGCATCTACCACTATTACTCCACACATCGACCGCTATCCAACATGCATCTAGTGTATTAAGTTCATGGAAACTGGAGCAATATAATAAAAACGATGACGTAATGTAGGCAAGATCTATTTATTTAGAAATAGACCCCATCTTGTTATCCTTAATAGCAACGATACATACGTGTGAGTTCCCCTTCTGTCACTGGGATCAAGCACCGTAAGATCAAACCCATTACAAAGCACCTCTTCCCATTGCAAGATAAATAGATCAAGTTGGCCAAACAAAACCCAAATATTAGAGAAGAAATACGAGGCTATAAGCAATCATGAATATAAGAGAGCAAAGAAGAGTGAAATAACTTTCATGGATAAAAACATAGATCTGATAATAAACTCAAAGTTCATTGGATCCCAACAAACACACCACAAAAAGAGTTACATCATATGGATCTCCAAGAGACATTGTATTGAGAATCAAACGAGAGAGAGAAAGACATCTAGCTACTAACTACGGACCCGTAGGTCTACAATGAACTACCCACGCATCATCGGAGAGGCACCAATGAGGATGATGAACCCCTCCGTGATGATGTCTAGATTGGATCTGGAGTTTCTGGAACTTGCGGCAGCTGGAATTGATTTTTGTCGACTCCCCTAGGGTTTCTGGAATATTGGGGTATTTATAGAGCAAAGAGGCGGTGCGGGAGGCCACCGACATGGGCACAACCCCCCTGGGCACGCCAGGGCTCCCAGGCGCGCCATGGTGGGTTGTGCTCCCCTCGGAGCACCCCTCTAGTACTTCTTTGGCCCAAAGGTGTCTTTTGGTCCAAAAAAACCCACAAAAAGTTTTGCTGCATTTGGACTCCGTTTGGTATTGATTTCTTGTGATGTAAAAAAACAAGCAGAAAATAACAACTGGCACTGAGCACCATGTCAATAGGTTAGTACCAAAGAAATGATAAAAAATTATTATAAAATGATTGTAAAACATCCAAGAATGATAATATAACAACATGGAACAATAAAAAATTATAGATACATTGGAGATGTATCAACATCCCCAAGCTTAATTCCTACTCGTCCTCGAGTAGGTAAATGATAAAAACATAATTTTTGATGTGGAATGCTGCCTAACATGTTCATCACATATTCTTTTCTTTGTAGCATGGACATTTGGACTTTTATATGGTTCAAAGCAATAGTCTAGTTTTTACATGAAGACTTTAATACTCAAGCATATAAACAAGCAACCATGTCTTTCAAAATATCAACACTAAAGCAAGTTATCCCTAGCTCTTATGCTCAATGATTGATCCATTCATGAAACACACTCGAATACTAGCTATAACCAATGCTCAAGTACGATCATAGTGCCCCTTAGTTGGTGCTTTATAAGAGAAGATGGAGACTCGAGTAAAAAATAAAAATTACATAAAGAAAAAAAGGCCCTTCACGGAGGGAAGTAGGGATTTGTAGAGGTGCCAGAGCTCAAAGCAAAAAAGTGAGAGATAAAAAACGTTTTGGGAGGCATACTTTTCCCACCAACGAAAACGACTTAGAGTTCCCAATACTTTCCATGCTAGATATATCATAGGCGGTTCCCAAACAGAAAATAAAGTTTATTCCATTTTCCACCATACTTTCACTTTCCATGGCTAACCGTATCCATGGGTGCCCTCCATACGAGCACTTTCCAAGGAACTTATTATCTGATAACATAAAGTAACTTCATTTTTCATTTTGGGCCTGGGAATCCCTAATACCTTTTTCGTACTCTCGTGCAATGACAAGTGAATAAACACTCACCGTGAGAATAACACATCTAGCATGGAAAATATCGGCCACCCTCACAGCCTCGCGAGTGGTACGAGCACACAAAAGTGAAATTTAGTTTGAAAATTAGAGATGGCACATACAAATTTGCTTAGAAATGGCACGGAAATACCGCATATAGGTAGGTATAGTGGACTCATATGGCAAAACTGGTTTAACGGGTTTTGGATGCACAAGTAGTGATCATACTTAGTACAAATGAAGGCTAGCAAAAAGATTGAGAAGCGTCCAACCAAGAAATGAAAATTCTCATAAGAGAGCATTAAGCATAACTAACACCGAATAATGCACCACAAGTAGGATGTAATTTTCATTGCATAACTATTGACTTTCGTGCTTGCATACGGAATCACAAACCTTAACACTAATATTCTTACTAAAGCATAATTACTCATCAACATGACTCACATATCATATCGTCATATCTCAAAACCATTACAAAGAACCAAGTTTATTTTTTCCAATGATCTTCATGAAAGTTTTTATTATATCCTCCTTGGATACCTATCACTTCGGGACTAGTTTCATATGTTTCTTTTAGTAAGATCAAACAAATATAAGTGAAGAACATGAGCATAATATTTCTTCTCTGAAAATAATCTAAATGAAGCAAGAGAGAATTTCTTAAAGAATTTACTAAATCTCAAATAAATCTAAGTGAAGCATGATGTCATTTCTTCAAAAATAACAAAACACACCATGCTCAAAAAGATATAAGTGAAGCACTAGAGCAATTCCATGGCTCTAAATGTTTTTTAAATGAAGCACATGAGCAAGCATTGCATAATTTTTGGCTCTCTCAAAAAGGTGTGTCCAACAAGGACTCAAGACTTAAAATAAAAAGCAAAACAAGAAAAGACTCATATCATACAAGATGCTCCAAGAAAAACTCATAATATGTGACGAATACAAATATAGCTCCAAGTAAAATACCAATGGTCGTTAGGAAGAAAGAGGGGATGCCACTCGGGGGCATCCCCAAGCTTAGTTGCTTGATACTTCTTGAATTTTATCTTGGGGTGCCTCGGGAATCCCCAAGATAGCCTTTTGCTAATCCTTATTCCTCCATCCATCGTAATATCACCAAAACTTGAAAACTTCAACCACACAAAACTCAACAAAACCTTCGTGAGATCCGTTAGTATAAGAAAGCAAACCACTACTATAAGTACTGTTGCAAACCCATTCTTATTTTATTATTGCATTATATCTACTGTATTCCAACTTTTCTATGGCAAAAACTCTTCAAAGAAAACCAAAGAATCATCAAAACAAGCACACAACGCAAAGAAAATAGAATCTGTCAAAAAAACAGATCAGTCTGTAGCAATCTGGATATTTAGAATACTTCTGTAACTCCAAAAATTCTGAAACATTTGGACAACGCGAGAAATTTGTTTATTAATCTTTTAAAAAAAGAACCAAATCAAAATCGCTCTTCTGTTAAAAACGAGAATTATTTTCGTGAGCGCAAAAGTTTCTGTTTTTTAGGAAGATCAAATCAACTCTCACCCAAATCATCCCAAAGGCTTTGCTTGGCACAAACACTAATTTAAACCACAAAAACACATCTAATTAGAGGCATAATTGGGTATTTTATTGAAAACAGCAAGAAAACCAAAAAGCAAAAAGATACAAGTTGGGTTGCCTCCCAACGAATGCTATCGTTTTACGCCCCTAGCTAGGCATAAAGCAAAGGATCTAAGTGTTGTCATCTGTAGTCTTTGCCACTTTAGTAAGGGTCATCTCAAATCCGGGAGGCTCTTTGCGCTTCCCTAAATTTTCCAGGGAAGAAACCATCTTGAGTCTAAAATATCCAACCATTTATTACAAAGGGTAATGAAAGTGTTCAAACGATTGATACTACCATTGAGATGTTTGACAACTTCATTATATTTTTGCAATTCAACCATATGCTTATGCAAATCACCAAGTTTGTCCAAAATTTGAACTCCCTCTGGGGTGAAATAAAAACCTTTCTTTTGTTGTGGAACCCCCCAAATTCCTTCTAATTTTTCATAGGCAACATTGACATCAAGCTCAATAAAATTCCCTTTTGTGGCAAAATCTGAAAGTTGTCTATGATGCAAAGCCAATCCTATATAAAAATTTAGAAGCAAATTTTTTGCATCTCCCTTTAAGTTGCAAACATGATAGAGTTACATTAGCCTATACCAAGCATCTTTCAAATTTTCACCTTGCCTTTGTTTGAAGTATAAAACTTCAAAATCTGGTAACAAAGGAGGAGTGGTCAAACCGGCCATTGTGACTAGAAAGCAAGACCGCGAATAGATCTGACAAGAAAACGACGAATTAAAAAAAGGTCTAATAAAACAGCAAATTTTTGTGAAGTGGGGGAGAGGAAAACGAGAGACAAATGGCAAATAATATAAATTGCAAGGAGATGAGATTTTTGATTAGGAACCTGGTTGATGTTGATGATGTCTCCCTGGCAACGGCGTCAGGAATTCTTTTTGATGTCTACTAGAACTAGGTCGATATTTCCCCAAAGAGGAAGGGATGATGCAGCACAACGACAGTAGGTATTTCCCTCACTGATGAGACCCAGGTTATTGAACCAGTAGGAGAACCACGCAACACAACGTAAATAGCTCCTCCACACAAATAACAAATACTCGTAACACTACAAAAAAAATACACTTCCGTGATGATACGTGTTTGTCATAGTAGGTCGCGTTTTTTGTCATGCATGTACATCCATGACGATTTTATGACAGAATCAAGATAGTCATGCCTGTGCTGTTGTAGAAGTGTTCCATGACATTACCAAAATTATCATCACGGAAGTGTCCACTTCCATGACGATAAATCGCGCGTCACAGAAGTGCTTTCGTCAAGGGTAACCGACACGTGGCATCCACCGTAATGGAACGCCGTTAAGCTATCGGGTCGGGTTTTGGATCCGATAACACGTTAACAGCCCCGACCAATGGGGATTTTCCATGTGTAAAATCATTATTGGCTGGAGGAAACACGTGTTGGCTCATCGTTGGGACAGATGTCATCCACTCATTGGACAGAAGGCGCCTATGATACGTCGGCACGTGGCACGGCCCAACAGAGGCCCATTCCTGTGAAAAGGCCGACCCGTTTGACTTGGTCAAAAGGTGGCGGGCCGGCCCATGGAAATCCTGTTAACGGCATGTTTGCATATATCCCATTTACAGCCCGCTAACCCAAGGCCCGTTATGCCTTATCCGAATTAGGCCCAGTAGCGTCATCTGGGCCATCCAATATGATTCCAGCCCATTTTCACTTCTGGCCCATGTATGGCCCATGACGTCTTTCGGCCCATATGAGGCCCTTTGTAACTCTTGGCCCATTAACGACCCGCGGTGAAACTAGCCTGTAATGAATAGTGTATCACTTTACACCCATTAACGGCTCGTGGTGAAACTGGCCCGTAATGAACAGTGTGTCACTTTATACCCATTAACGTCCCGTTATTCCGTTGGGCCGTTTCCAGCCCATGTTATCTTTCGGCCTTCTAAGTGCCCATTTATTCTTGGGCTCATTTCCAGCATTCGTTTACTTACGGCCCGTTATGTCATTTTCTGCTTGTGGGCCAAATTCAGCCCGTGGTTACAGTCGGCCCGTTTGTGGCCCGTTAATACGTTGGGCCATTTTCATAGCGTCATCAAATACGGCCTATTAACGATGGCCCATTATGGTCGGCCCATGAACAGACGATTCCAACTCTAGCCCGTTTACGGCCATAATGCGGCCTGTTATTGGCCCATGTTTGGCCAGTCGATCATACGGCCCGTATAAGGCCCATTGATGATACGACCCATAGAAGGCCCATTGTTTCTATGGCCCGTGGAAGGCCCATTGTTTCTAGGGCCCGTAGAAGGCCCACTGTTTCTATGGCCCATAGAAGGCCCACTATTTCTACGGCCCGTAGGAGGCCCAATGTCACTACAGTAAATATTAGCCCATGGTTATTGTGGCCTAGTTTTAAAAAATAGGTTATTGCAGCCACTAGCAAACTGCGGAAAAAGAACTGCAATGACTACAAGCAAACAAATAAACAAGACAACAAGGAAATAAATAAGCAAGCAACTTATGGTAGGCTATCACGGCTATCACACATATTACATCCACTGGGCATCAAAGTTCGCCACAAGTGCAAATAAACGCGCCAACAAATGAATATACAAAACCGAGAGCACTTCAGAAGGCACTAGGCCTGGCCAGGTTGGGCCCCCCAAACAGCCGAAGAAGCTGAGTAGACCTCAGTTGTGTCAACGATAGATGCATCCACACTAGATTTATGGCATGATGGTGCGCATGGCAGTCCTCTGACATCTTCATTGCATCTTTGACTTCAAGTCGGAGCTAAGCTGAAGCAAGCCTTTCCGCTTTAAGTTGAGACTGAAGAAGTCGAACTGATTGAGGCAGCGACTGCACAGAGGTTGTCTCACACTTGCTAGTGAGTATCTTCAACTCACTGTCTTCATCAAGACAGGACCTTGGGGTCATCTCGCTGTCCTCAAGATGGTTTGGCTCACTATCTTCTCTAAAGTTATGCCTGGCATAAGAGATACGACTCTAAAAGAGAAACAAGGAGACACGTAATAGGTTTCACAATTATATAAGCAAATAAATGGATCTGTTCTGCATAAGGAACATGTTTTTACAACTACAATTTGAAACTGGTAGTTGTTGCAAACATCCAATCAGATGTAAATAGCAAAGCAAACAGCAGTGGAGGAAATGATGCCTATCCAAATATATACTAGAACAAAGTTTGAAGGCTTGAGAAGGATGAACTTACATTACATGTTAACACGGGCTGGACAAAGCCCTTCTCCATGTTGATGGAAGGATAATTCAATAAATTCCCCAAAGAAAATTCTTTACAAGCGTTGCCATTATTCTACATTTTGCAAAGAGTAAATATAGATCAAATAATATTGGAAGAAACAGAGGATAATGAAGCTCAGGTACAGACTGATGATACATAATCAAATAGCAATTAATTAAGTACAACGTTACAAGGCAAAAGGGAGAGAGGTACTGACAAGAGCAATGCAGAGCCCAATATTATTTGACATCGTATGATCCTTTGAGCAAGGAGATTCATCTGAAATTAGTTTTCATACAAGAGAGAAGGTAAGGCACAAGCAGAAATTTAGGAGTTCAAATTTTGAATTGATATCATAGATAGTACCTAACGCTGGGCTCCCAGCAGTTCTAATAGGGGTTTGGCCACTGGAGTAGGGGTAAAGTGTGGTACAGTTGGGCCTGTGTTTTCAGTGGCTGCTGATCTATCTGATTTAACAAGTATCACTACCTTTTCCAAATACCTAGTTTGTACTCCTTGAGGATCTGCACTCACCCTCTTCCTTTTGGACATCTATTACAAAAGAACAACATTTGACTGGAAAAACATAGTGCGACGACACATGGATAAGGTATAGAAAATGGATAGGTATGGAATATACTCATATATGATGCTTAAACTAAGCAGATGGTGTAACAAAGTAGAAGTAATGCTAGAGGTCAGATGCAAAATATGTGCGACCAATACAACTTTGCAAAGTTAGAGCAAGCACCTTGATGGGTGAATAAGATAGGCCATCCTCCACCATGCCAAGTTTGTTAGCCAGTGGATCGTTCCGCAATATTCCTCTCGTGCGCCCATTCTCATATTAATTATGATAATGTTCAATATCTGACATGCATGAAAACATAAAAACAAGTGAGATTTTCTTTGTAATGCAGAAGTGATTCTAATCCAATACTGCCTCCCTGTAAACCCCTTTGTGCTATCTCTAGAATTCTTTTAAGAGATGCCATGCATGCTGTAATTTGTTGTGTGCATTAATATAATGTGGCCTACTACTCAAAATATGAGATCTCCAGAAGTGATGACACTTTGCATATGACAACTTCAACATATAGTAAAGAAGAACAAGTCGACCTGACTTGGCATATTCAAAATATACTAAGGGAGAACAACTTGACCTGACCAGTCGACCGCAAGAGAAGAGTATCATCTTAAAGAAGAGCAGAAGAGCAAGCAGATTGAAGATATTACAAGTCTTTCAATACAATGTCAGTTGCCACCCATGATGAACCAGAGCGCACAGGGTAATACTATTCTTTCCGGTCTCTCCATATGTGGCTCACATGCATTTCGAAACTAAAGTAGGAACATTTAGCTAACCAATTAAACATCTCTCAGTTTTACTAATATCAGCAATAATATCCGATATGAATTTGTACAACTAAGCTTGTTTAGCTCGATGGGTGGAGTAGTGCTATTACGACACGAACCACGTAGGCTGATTGTGGTCATCATAAAATGGGGAAACCATAAGCATGATGAGTACATTGTTGACCGTGGCAGTGGGATCGCAGATCTGAAGCTGGAAACCGCGCAAAGGGTAGTTAGTAACCGATGTTTGCTTTGAAATAACAACTAAGATTTGGTATGGGCAAGAAAGTACGGTCAACAAGTGACAAAGAAATGCAATTATGCTGTCTCTCTATATGTTGCGACATGCATTTGGAAACTCAAGTGGGACCTTTAGCTAACCAATTAAATGTGTCGGTTAACTAATATCAGTATCATATCACACTCATATTTGAACAACTAAGCTTTCGAATTCCGAGTGTTGTGTTGTTTAGCTTGAAGGGTGGAGTAATGCTAGTACGACAGAAAGCACCTACGCAGATCATAGTAGAGTAGATAAAAGGGGAAAACCCTAAGCATCAAGAGAAAAATCAGGAAAGTGGAACTAGCTAGACCAGTGGGTGGCGGACATGCTTTTCGAAACGAATATAGGAACATTAGGTGACCAATTAAACGTTCTCTGTTTTAGTGATATGAGCATCATATCAGATTCGTATTTCAACACGTAAGCTTTGGGTTGAGGTCTTGAGGAGCAGTGCTAGCACGACACGAAGCACCTACGATGATGGTAGTGAATATAAAGGGGGAAACCATAAGCTTTATGAGTATAGTGCCCGTGCCATGGCGGATCTGAAGGTGCAAACCGGACAAAGCTACTTCGCAACCAATGTTTGCTTTCAACTAGCCACTACGATTTGGTATGGACAAGAAAAGTACAGTAAACAAATTACGATATATTTTCCGGGTGAGATCAATAACTTAAGCACATATGGAAGAGTACCACCTCTCTTGCGATGCCGTGTAGGCCTATGCTGATACATTGAGGGTGCTGCGGGTGCGATGGCTATCGGTGGCGGGGAGGAAGACTTTAGACGGTAGACGGCCAGGCCGGGGGATATATCCTGTTGCCGTGGACGAGGCGGTCGTATGAGTGGAAACGGCAAGGTGGATGATGGCGCCGATGAAGCGAGAGGAGGCGATGAAAGGATCCTGGTCCAGCGCTGTGGATGAGAGACGTCCATCTCTTGCAGTGGACGACGGGGTAGGGGTAGCGGCTCCGGCAAGGTGGAGGATGGGGTGGCGGACGGAGGAGGCTGGCCGCAGTGCGGAGGTTGTCGTGTCGCCGACGGTGAACTTTGGGATGCGCTTCTCTGAAATGTGGGAAAGTTACGAACTTATCCCCCATTTAAAATTTTGGACATTACGTCGGTTGGGGATAGGACGGTAATCTCGCATCTCCCAAATATTTGCTGGTAACTATTTCGGGCGAGGAGAGGGTGTTTTGCCGCCCACGGTTGGCACCCACGGTGTATGAACGGGGCTGACAGGTAGGGCGGTTGTGTCACATCTAAGGGAAGTTACACATCTGCCCCTATTTAAAAATTAGCCTACATCGATTTCGGACGAGGATAGTTTGTTTTACCGCCCACCGTGTATGAATGGGGAAATGGAGGAAGAGACTCATGTCTTTCGGACGAGCTTGAATCAAATGTGTTTTTCCGCCCATGTTTGGCGCCCACCGTGTCTGAATGGGCTCAGAGGCCATCGTGTCACGTCTGATTGAAGTTACTAGTCTACCCCTATCGACAACAGTGTAAAT
Source organism: Triticum timopheevii (assembly GCA_963921465.1). Taxonomy (NCBI): domain Eukaryota; kingdom Viridiplantae; phylum Streptophyta; class Magnoliopsida; order Poales; family Poaceae; genus Triticum; species Triticum timopheevii. The sequence continues at coordinate 360,779,078 of OY997274.1, read as the reverse complement.
CCGGTCGATAAGGATGTCAAGTGTCAGGGGTAGACAGTAATTTCCATCTCGCAAACACTTGCTTCGAGCAACCCACAAATTATAGTGGGTGTTTAGCCGCTTCTTTCAAAACTTGGGAGAATTAGCATTCACGTTTGCCCTGGGCCCTGGCAAACCAAATTCAAATCCAATTTGTATTCGATTATGAATATCCATAGATAATTCTACGTTTTGTTATTTATTTCTTCAAAACCACAACAAAGATTTATTCCACCTTTATATATGATTATGATTTAGAAATGCCGTGATCTTCGAATTCAGTAGGTTGGATACACTCTGAGTCAAATAGTTATTTCATCCAATACAATATGCTCACATGAAAAACAGTTCACCTTATGTCAATCATACAAGTACTGAGGATTACCTCGCCTAAAAAATTCGGATCATTAAAACACATGGACAACATAAGGGGTCTTGCAACATAATCCATTCAGACACATGACACAACATGCAAGTACAATAATCTAATGACAATTTCAACTGGTATCTAAAGAAGAACCGGGATTACCTTGGGCTTCAAATAGCAGAAACAACAGGACCTCCTCTGTCTTCAAATGCAACATTCTTACTTCCTCCAATTCTTGGGTTGCTTGCATAATGCGTGCCGCTAAATCCGTAATTTCCAGCCTCAAGATAAAGATTACCTCATTCATGGCAGCCACACCATCTCTTTCTGCCTCTAATAGAGCCTCAAGCACTATAATATCTGTGCTCAGACTGCTCTCCGACGGTGTTGCCTCTGAACTGCTACCATCTGGTAACATGGATGGCGCACTACTTCCACAAATAGATTCTGGGGTTGTACATTGTGTCCTAGTGTGAACGGCATCCTGAAAGGTTTCCGCTGGACATAAGTAAGAGATAGTTATCGTATGATCCAGGCAGTAAGCTTACATGGTAAACGATGGACGAACTATTGCTGAGCATGGCAAACTATATTTAAATGGTTCGAAGCAGCATCAGCCGAAAATAAATTAAAATGGTAAGATGAAACTAGGGATGTAAGTGGCAAATAAACGACATCTGCCAGTCCCATCTAGTTAGTTTTTGCTACCTCCCTAGTTCATTTTCCTCAAAAAACAAAAACTCTTTTGAACTATCATACCACTAATGGACTTTAATCGGGATTAAACGGGACCCAGTTGACATCCCTAGTTGAAAGGTAGTGTACCACCACTATATTTAAGTTGCCAAGGCATCTAAGAAGTTGAAATATTCTGAGAAAGCACTTAATAGTGTGGCCTCATATAAACTACGAAGACAGTCTTGTGATGAAGTTGAGAGGAAAAGTTAAGGACTCAAATGAAATAGGCATGCATTTCTTTACGACAGTACAACAGGCACTGCTGACATATTGGCCAACTCAAGTATAGCGTAACAACAAACAAGCATTCGAATCAAGCAATATAACAAAGGAGACAACTGAACTATTTGTAATTCGGTAGGATGACAGGTTGAGGGCACAAGCCAAGAAAGTAGCCCACTTGCATTACATTTCACATGTACTAAAACACACTGGCTTACCATATGTTGCTTTGAAGCCTCACTGCTGTTGCAATGTTCTTTGAAGATATCGTCAGCATCCCATGGTTGCAAACCTAGTTGTTGTAGTTTATTTTGCACCCTCTATTTAGGTAAAATTAATTTTAATCGCTTGCACTGGTCCGAATTGATCATCAATGGTTCATCTGAACTAATGAAAGAAGGGTGTGTGCATACACGACAATATATCTTCTTCCCTCTATTTTTATGCTTGTTCAAGGTGCCAGCCCCAAAAGAACAAATATTTTGCTTGATGGGGTTGACAGCTCCATAATTAATAGAAGCATCAAATTAGTCATGCAACTTGGGAAGATCAAGAAAACACAAACAAGTAATGAACAGAGGCTCGGAGGAGTGATGTAATAGCTAGCATCAGAAAATGTAGGGTAAAAACAAACAAAAAGTAGCGGAACCACATGCTAGTTTGCTGATGTGTAATTAAGCATAGAGAACATTAAGCAGTCTGATGGAACCAACAAGTGGCATCAGAACAACACCATTATCATAAATATAGCATTCAAGAAGTAAAATAGTAGGTTGTGATATCTAGGAAGTACAGTAATACTCCCTCCGTTCCAAAATAGATGACTCAACTTTGTACTAACTTCAGTACAAAGGTAGTACAAAGTTGGGTCATCTATTTTGGAACAGAGGGAGTACTTAGGACAAAACTAAAGCATATTAACTATATGTGCACTGATATGTAATTTAGCACATGTAACATGTTCACTGCCAGAAGTATGGCCCTACAGGTGCAAGAAGAATAACGCGTCTTATGAAAAACTGAATGATGCCCCGAAGAAATTCAAAGGTGCGGTGCTTATGCTAGGAAAGTGAACGTAGGCGCTGACCGTTGGATAATAGTACCTGATTCTCGGCGTCGTATGGGTATCCTTGTCATACTTGATAGCTAAGGATCGTCGATGGTGCTCGTGTTGCGGTTGAGTTTGGGCCGGCCGTCGCCGTCGCTGAAGCGGCTCCGGTGCTACGGTTGTGGCGCCTGTTGACATACAAGAAAGCTCATCTGTGGTAAGTGAACAGTTGCACGATAAAGAGAAAAACCAAAGGAGTACAAGTCAAAATAACCTGATGAGGCTAAGGCATCAGTAAAGCAGGGCCGGTGGAGTTGAATATGGCACCCATGGAGCGGGTCCGGTGCAGTGGACGAAGTCTTCGGCGGGCGTGTTGTACAGTGCTTTTGGTGAGGCGGATCTGTTGCGGCGGACGAGGGCTTGTATGAAGGGCCAGCGAAGGGGCGGACGAGGGAGTCAGTGAAGGGCCTACACTGTGGTGGACAAGGGCGCCGATTAAGCAGATCTGGTGCGGTGGACCATGATGGCGGTCAAGGAGATCTGGAGCGGTGGACAAGCCAGTTGCTGAAGCGGATCCGGTGAAGTGGTGAGTTGGCAGTTGGGGGTTCCAAGGTGCGGAAGGTAGATCCGGCAGGGTGTGAGGTCCACCGCTGCGGCGGAGGACTAGATTCGGCGGCTTGCCGTGGTTTGGGGGGTCGGGGAGGGGAAGGGGAGGGGCTCTGGGGAAGAATGTTTGGGGCAAAGAGGGGAAAACAATGGAGTTACCAAAGCAGCCCTTTTCCGTTCATGTGGCAGGGGTAAAACAGGAATATCACAGGGCTAAACTTTTGGGCGCGTGATATTTCGATGTGAGCGGGAAGTTTGAAAGCTTTTGGCGCCTAAAATTATAAGTATTCTGCTCTCGTATGGCCGACTATGATATCATGGCCGACAATTTGTTTGTTTTGCATGCAAAAAAACATGTGCAAGTTTTGAAAATCAATGTCTCCAACTCGAAACTTAGATTGTCCATTCAATTCAAATATGGATCATTGAGCTACTACAAGCAAATACCATCATAAGGTCCAATTCAAATGAAATTCCAAATGTGTTTATCCTAAATATGATGACCAAAGCAAAAATGTGTATGTGTATGAATAAAGTGGATGATTATAATGTAACATCCCAAATTTCCAATTTGGCATGTTATACACAGATCATCCATGCATATCATATTTTAGTGCTTTCTCATTTGCAATCCTCGAAATCCTAAGCAACTCAAGGACCTTCGGAGAGAGTTGGGGATTTTCTAATTTTCATATTTGAAATTTTTATCAAATAGTGAAGACGAGGATTTGATTTTAATTATTTTCTCTCCGGAAAATATTTCATTTAAAAATATTAAATGAGGGGAGATAATATGACTTCTCCAAAATAATTGAAATATCGGAGGAAAAATGTTAAAATCGTTTTTGGGATTTTATTAGAATTTATTTTGCGATTTTATTGCTCCTAGAAAAATGTTGCATATTTTAAAATTGCATTTTAGGGGCCAAGAAAAGTTCATCTTATTCTAAATATTTTATTTAGACAGAGAAAACTTGTTTTGGAATTTTTAGATTTTTATTTATTTTTCTAGGAATTTTTCTTCGGCGGAATGTTAAAAAAAAAACTTCGCGCCCGACTGGGCCGAAGGCCCAGCCGAGCAGGCCGGCCCAGCCAGCCGCCGCCGCCGCCTTCCCCGCGCGCGCGCCGTGCGCGGCACGGACGCCGAGGGCGGGTCCGAGCCGGACTCCACCCCCGGGCGCCCCCTCACCCAAGCCAGCCCTGCCCCGCCCCCTATAAAGCCGCCGCCCCCGCCGCCGCATCGCCACCACCACCACCGCAGCCGCAGCCCGCCGCAGCCGCAGCCCGCCGCCGGAGCCGCCGCCGCCGCCGCTTTCCGCCACAGCCCCGCAGCCCGCCGCCGCCACCGAAGCCCCGCCGGAGCCGCCGCCCCGCCGGACGCACCACCGGAGGTACCCGATCCCCGCCGCCGGTTTTCCTAAATAAACCCCTCGGTTTTTAAAAAAAACCTAGATCGGTTTTTTTTCTAGATCGGTTTATTTTATTTTTTTTCTCCCGGTTTATTTGCTTAGCGAACGTCCGTTCGTCCGTTCGTTTTAACGAACGCGTTCTCTATTTAGTTTCTGCTAACGAACGTCCGTCCATTTAGCAGTTCGTTGTTTTTCTTTTATTCGGATTTATTCCGCGATTATTCTGATCGCGATTTCTGATCCGATTTTCAAACCTGTTTATCTTTTCGCTCGTTTATCGGAATCAGGCGATTCAAGTGCCTGGAGTTTCATCTCGAAACCCTCTTTTCGAATAATCAACTCAAACAAGATTTTTCTTCTGTAAAATTTGACCTAGATCCAGATTAGCAAAACGAAGTTGTTTCTTTTGCCGTTTGAGTTTCGTCGCTTCGTTTGATTTGATTCCTCTTGCAAACCGGAGTTCTTAAGTTGAACTCTCCGGTCAACCTCTTTTATCTGGAGTTCTACTTGTGCATCTTTGATTGTTTCTTATGTACGTTATTGTTTGCTTGCGCTAGAATTCCCGGAGTGCGAAGGGTGTTACTGCGAGTCTCTAGGATACCCGGATCGTCAGCAAGGCAAGTAACACGTTGATCATACTCTTTTCATACCCATTTTTATGCGTTAGTCTCAATCCTCAAACATTGCATGATTAGGATGCTTTTAACATGTGGGTTGGGAAGTAGTTGATGAGGTAGAACCTATTGCCCTGCTTATTATCAAACCCTTGGGAGTTACTTCTACGTTATGCTTATAGTTCCATGCTATGCTCGTAGACGTGGATTGGGTTTGAGTGATATCCATGACAGATGTGAGATTGTTAAATTAATGGTTTACTTAAGGTGGCAACTTTAATACACATCTGGGTGGATTGAGGCACCTGGGGTTACCAGTGATTGCCTGTTTTATTTTTGGAAATCCCGGGGTTACCGTGTGATTCTCCTATGGACCGCCACCCAGGCTCAAAGGGAACTGAGTCTATTCATGCTAGAAACTTCCGTGTGCAGCCGCAAGCTATTATGGGCTCTATCATAGTTTGAGTAAGTTGTGTGAAGCTCTTGAAGAGGTGGATCAGCAGGTAGTGGGTTTGTAGGTTTGGTATGGTCTGCCCGGAGTAGAGAGTTAATGCTTCTGAAAGACTGTGCCTCGGTCATCCGTCTCTCAAACACCATGCAGTGCGAGAATCAACGGAGGCGATCGAGTCTTGCGGGGAAAAGTGCGCAAACCTCTGCAGAGTGTACAATCTAATCATGGTTAGCCATGTCCCCGGTTATGGACAATTCTGAGTATCTAGTACTTGAGTATTCACATGTATCTCAACATTCTTAAATTAATATTGCTGGGTTGTTACTACTTTTAATTGGGATCATTGAGTTGGGGTTTACCTTCTCAGATGATGTTTCAACTACCATGATAGTTAAATTAATATTGAATTCCTTTGTAGTAGGGAAAAATTGGCTTTTCACAAAAACTGCAATCATAGAGCTTTCCACCAGCCAAATATGCATGTAGTGGTAGCATTATTCTGTTATTGCTCTTTTGTGTTACATTGCCAGCATATTCCATGTGCTGACCCGTTCTCGGGCTGCAACATATTATGTTGCAGACTTTTCAGACGAGGAGTAAGGTTCGTAGGTCATTGTCGTGCAGCTCAGTTATTCCGTTGGAGTTGATGGACTCACCTTATCTTCCAAGCCTTCTGCTGTTATCGCATTAGATGGCCTTAAGCCATATTTTTGTAATAAGTTCTCTTTCGAGACATTCGATGTAATAAGTGTGTGATTGCTACTCTGTTATAAATCCTTCGAAGTACTGTGTGGTGTCAGCATTACTGATCCAGGGATGACACCTGAGCACAGAGACTCGACCATCTGAGGTCGGGTCACTACAAGATGGTATCAGAGCACGCGCTGAGTGTAGGACACGACCACTAAGATAAACCATAGGTCACACTCTCTTCTCATTTCTGACTCCTCTTCTCTTTCCACTCTTTAGGATGAAGGAGATGAAGACCAAATTTGCACAACCGGATGAAGACACACCTTTTGGACGCCACTTGAAGGAAGTCACTAGGTACTTGAATATTGGAATACCAAGCTTCACTGGGACGAACAACGCCACACTACCGGAAGAGGAGCGATGGATGATTCAAGTACGAGTTCCAGGAAGGACGTTCTCGCCAAATTCTAAACCCATAGAATTTTCTTTCGAAGCACCCACTTGGAGTCTTGGCAAGAGCATGGCAGCTCATATTACCATGGGACGCATTGGAGAAATCTACAACAAGGAACTAGAAGATACCACCTATCAAATATGTGGGCGCCGAAATGAACAATGGGAGATGATCAGCACCCGGAAGGATAGATCTGTCGCAGCCTTTATCCAGGAGCAAAACCAGCACATTCGACGTCAGGAGAACCAGATGTGCGCAGACATGATCAAGTTGAAGAAGGCGAAGACCAGGATCATCGAACTGGAGGAAGAACTTAAGTTCCGACGCGATGGATATGAGGAGGAAATCAAGACCCTATTAGAGAAGAACAACGACCTAGTCGAGAAGATCGGAATTTTCATGGGAGGACCAGTTCCGAAAGAAGACCTCATACGTCCGGACAACTACATCATCATCGACGACACCGACTCAGATTCAAGTGATGATGATTTCGAAGATGAAGCTGGAGCAGACATCATGGAGTCTTCCACCGATCAAAATTTCTAGATGACCACCATATGATAATAGTATTCCCCCATGTAACTAGTAGTAGTAGTGAGCACTTTTGAGATAGTCTTAGAACCTTTTGTATGCCCTTGCTTGTGTGATTGAATGAATGCTTGTGTTTGCCTCATATACATATGGGTAGTGTTTCTCCCCTAGATCTTTTTTCTATTCTAAATCTCTTCCATCTAAACCCCTCAGATGCCTCCGAGGAGAGACCCTGAGTTTGTTTTCCCACCGGAGATCACCCAGTTGATCCAGCAGCAGAATGCCCTGATGCAGTTGTTAGTTCAGAACCAGGGCAATGCCAATAACAACAATGCCAACAACAACAACCCGCCGCCAGTGGATAACCTCGCCCGTTTTCTAAGGTTATAGTCGCCGGTGTTCTCCAGTAGCATCGAGCCAATAGTGGCAGATGATTGGCTACGTCGTATTGGAAGGGAGTTAACCACTGCTGGATGCACCGATGCTGAGAAGGTGCGTTTTGCCGCACACCAACTAGATGGACCTGCAGCAGCATGGTGGGAGAATTTCACAGCCACCTATCCTATCGACACTGTCACATGGGCTCAGTTTCAGCAGGCTTTTCGCACTGCCCATGTCTCGACTGGAGCTATGCAGATGAAGAAGCGTGAGTTTCGCACTGCCCATGACTTCTTGACTAGAGCAAGCCAAAAAGCGCGCCTCCGTCACCCCCTCCTTATCGGCGACGGGAAAATCTTTGTTTTACACAGTCGAGAAGTCATTGTGCTAAGGCCCCACATGCCGAGGCGTTGAATAGAATGTAGGTGCTAGTTTATGGAAGCAAGTATCAATAATACGTTTGTATCTCCATACTTATATTTCTTCTCTTATAAAAACCGAGTTGGTGATGACGGTACGTGTGCCATCTTGCAATATAGACCGCCCGATCTATATCTGACGGATGGATATTAAACTAAAAGATACCCGCACCCCTCTCCACATTTGTAGGCAAGGCCTTCCCTCATTCATCCTTATCTCCAACAAACCTCATGGTTGAGCAATTAAGGAAGGAAGCCTCTGGAACTAACTGGCCTGGTGGCCGCTGCCGGCGTCGTCAATCCCCATGCCTCCGCTCAGTCCGACCACCAAGCACCACCACACCCCACTCCTCTTCACCTTATCTCATATTTCTCGAGATATTATTAGTTTTTACACATGGGATTACTCCCACAAGGGTCAATCACAACAAGTGTTTTATAAAAAAATGCATCTTAATGTTCCGTGCAATGCACGGATCTTGCTAGTACTCCTACACAAGACTAAGTTGGTGATGATGGTGTGTGTGCCATCCGTCATTTCTGACCATTAGATCTACATCTAACGACTGTGAGGTAAGTTGTTGCCTTTTCTCACCAACATCCCACTTGTCTACCAATTTGCAGAAAAACCCATAATTAGTATCTTAAAACCAACCACATCCCTCCCTGAACTCACCAAAACAGCCCAAGGAATATATTCTAATTGAAACATAATATATCTCTAGTGACATATGTATATCAAAATTAGAGTGTTTTGTATCAAGTTTGTGAATAAGTATTATTCTAATTATGATTCCTTGCAACGCACATGAACATTGCCAGTATTTCCAACCATACATTTTTTCCCTAGTATTCCATAGTTTCGAGTTTTCCATCAAGATATTAGTCACTCATGGTTGATATTTACTTTCAATCATGTACACATATGCACTATGTAACTAGCATTGCTTATTGGCTTCCAAAGCTTAACTTCCACTCCTACTTACAATATGTAGAGTATTTAACAAAAAACTACCACTTTCAACCAGCCCTAGGAAGAATCTATTGTACAAAAAATAGCAAAAACATACCCAAAATTTCTTAATACATGCCAAAAACTACTACCTAGTACTCCTACCGATTAGGTTCATTTAAACCCATTTATGACAGGGTTGGCCCACACGTCTGTGCTGACAAGGCAGCTTAAACCAACACATTTTGTTTGACCGTTGACACGAGGGACCCACATCTGACCTTCTATACTGTTATTCCCCCTCAAATCATTTTTCCTAAACATTACTTCAAACAGTACTGATGCGTGTTTGTCGGTGGCGCCGGTGATGAGCGAGTTGGCCACCGCTCCGTCGGACGGGCCGAACACCGCGATGGCCTTCGCACGGGTTGGCAGGCTGGCCCGAGCGTGACTCACGAGCAAGCAAGCCGCCATGCTGGCCTTTTCTCGAGCCAGATGGCTGGCCTTAGCGCGGCGCGTGCGAGCAAGCCGCCACGCTGCCGTGCCAATCTAGCTAGCAAAACTTGCAGACAAGCAGCTGGACGGAGCTATCTTGGCTAGCTAGCGGCGGCGAGCGCTGGATGGAGCTGGCATCCGGGCGGCCGCAACATGGGCTCCGCACCGCGGGCGGTTTTGACCTCGCCTTCTGCCGGCGGGGGTAGCTGCTTCCCATGGTCGAGGATGACTAGGTGGACAGGCCGGAGGTAGGACATCACTCAGGGATTTTTGTGCAGACTGACATGTAGGTCCCACAAGTCATAACGCCTGGTCGAATAGAAGGCGTTGACTTAATGGGAGACATGGGCCCTGTCAGAGGTTCGAGTTAGATTCTAACCCTGAATTAACTCTAACCAAAGTGGTGTTTGGATGGCAGGGTTAGATTGATAACAAATGTATCCAAACAGGGCCATGTGTTGAAACATGCCTATAACGGCACTTTGCAGAGTAGTCGTTTCTTGGTAGGGCTGGTTGGTAAGAGCATGTACAATGGTTGATAAGGTAGTCTTATCTTAAGTCTGCCACGTATGCAAGTGGTAGTAGTTTCTTGGCATTTTAGTGGTTTCTTGCATTATTAGGGGTTTCTTGTAAGGAACAATGTACGTACTACTAGCGACAAAAGGGATTCTAGGTTGCATTGTACTCCAACGAGTATTACTAGTGGTCGCGGGAGTGTATACCTCATTTTGTGGGTTCGAACCCGGCCGAACGCACGACGGCCTTTTTTTAAATAGTACTACTACACTTTGCTGTGAGCCAATATTTTACACGGGTAGTTTGAGTTTTGAAGTCAAACGGACGTGCGGCCCCACAATCTGGGTGCACTAGATAGCCTAGCCACGTGAACGGGTTTTCCTTCCCAGCATCCCGTGGATCGCGTGCTCACGCTAGCCGCACCTTGCTTGCAGCTTCCTCATTAGCTAGTAGCATATTTAAACTAGCGCTTCCCAATTAAGCCCGAGGAGCCGGAAAAGCCTGGCGGGGCATTGGGAACTGTGTAATATGGCTCTGTACGTAAAGTGCTCTACTACTACTCTCTAGCTTGTGGCATTGCACGCATGGACTTCACTCCATTATCGGCTCTACTATAAAAGAAATTCCTCTTGACGTGTTTTTTTTGAAACGGAGGCAAAAGCTTTGCTTCATCTCATTCATAAAGAAGGAACAACTAACAAAGTTCGACGAGATCCATTACACCTCCACAAATGGAAGCGAAAAGCCTAGTCTTGTTGTATCAAATAACTCAAATGTTCTGCCCCCGCAGTAACCGTCGCTGATAAACAAGCTGCTAGTGTGTGCATGAGAGGAGCGGCTGAGTAGGCCAGCTACATGAGAGGAGCGGCTGAATAGAGCACCGAGAGTACCCACTAGGCCACTACGCAGGTGTACTTTCCCTGCATTGATAGTATAGCGATGGTTCTAGAGAACAGTAGTACCCTCCACTTCCAACTGTAGCTCCTTGGCCCTGAGATTCAAGAGTTCAAAACTGGTGCACTATACTAGACTAGACTAGAAGTACAGTACATCACACTACTAGTTGAGAAAAAGTAGTACTAGTACTGCTACAGTTTGAGTACATACTCCTCCGTCACATAATGTAAGACGTTTTTTGACACTAGTTGGCATGTACAAAAAATGGCAAAAACATACCCAAATTTTCTTAATCCACGCCAAAAACTACTACATAGTGCCAAAAATTTCTTACTAGTGCTATTATTTACAGTATAATGCAATCCCATAACGTTCCATAATGCTAGTACTAGTAGTAAATAATAGCCTCACCCCTTCACTGAGGAACGATCTACAGTTGGAAGGGACGAGGCCCTGCGGTTACTACGCTCTTATCTCCTCCTCGCCAGTTCCCCTCCCCCCGAAGAGAAGGTAGTTCGTCGCTGCTCCCATGGATTCGCCAGGCGGTTCTCCTCCTTGTCGGGGCTGGGAGACCTTGGACGATGATCCTCTGTGAGAAATCGCATGCCGCTCCGACGTCCTCACCGCCGCAAGACTCGATGCTTCCTGCACCAACTTTTTCAGGACACTGCTTAAACAGGCTTGGGAAAAGGCCATGCTTGTTGGTCTTCCATGTGTCCTCGAGGAGAAGGTTCTTCTATGGGACAATCCTTCGAACAGTCCACCGCTCCCTGGCCATGGTTGCATGTTGACTCCGCTAGAGTTGCCGACGTGGATAGGTAGTCGGATTTTGTCCGATGAGCAGGTCAGTAATGGAGTTTGATCATGTAGTACTTAGTTATTCCATTTCCATCCCGTAATTTCTTTGCTGCCCACCGTCTTATATATAGGTCCGGGTCGGTGCCAACAAAGATTGGCTTGCATACCTCCGGACGGATACCACCATCATTTTGCACAACATCCACAGCAGTGTGGCCATTCCGGTAGACCCCTTCTCCAACATTGGGATCGGCCTTCCGGACTGGCTGGGCTTGAATACGTATGATGATGCCTACATGAGATTGAAGAAGATAGCAATTGCGGACCAACCGACAAAGTGACGCGGCTACGACAATTACTATCTCATCGCGGTGTTTGACATAAGGATTGCCATCAATGCAAGAGGAAGTAATGGCAGAGGCTGGCGCATGTTGGCGGCGACAGATTTGTACCCCTACACATTCGAAGATGCCGTGCGCCATCTAGGCCGCATCTTCGCGGTGACAAGCCAGGGGACTTGTTTCATCTGGTTTCCATCCTACGGTACGGTAGATTACAAATAGAATGCACAAACCATCATTTGCATCCCTAATGATACTCCATTATTTTGCAGGGACCAGTCATCCCCCGATCAAAATAAGATTGCCGATCCTGGATGTGCATTTGCATCCGCGATTCGGTCTAACCTGAAACCTTGTAGCTGACTTTGGCATATTGGGATCAACTATCTTAGCAGTCGTTACCCATGGTACCACTGATGTGCAACATGGTCACACAATCTACCACGATCAGACCGTCACCATCTACCCAGGTATTCCATTTTTTAACCCTCTCGCCTTCTCTTTCATTGTTGTACTAGTAGTATACTTAGTAGTACTAGTAGGAGTACTTTTTACCTTGGAGGACACGTATAGCTAGCTAGGCCCTTGAAGATTTGAACCCACTAGCTGCCACCATTTTTGTTTTTCCATGTCTTACTATCTCATCCATGTAGCCAAGTGTGGCTATATATAATAAGCCGGTTATTTTACTTCCTCTATACCGGAGTAGTACTATTTGCTGCACAGTATTACTGACCACCATATTTGAGCACAACATTATTATGCATGGACCTTGACTATGTACGTCACCATGTGTCCAGATCTGGGATGCCGCGTGTACCAAATGAACGGCGCTAAGTTCGACCCCCGTGATGCTACGTGGGTGCCGAGGAACACTCTTGGAGAGTACTCGCTTTTCATCGGGGACAGCTACCCCATTGTGAAGCGGATGCCACCTTCCGTGCACGACACAGAAGTCCTGCCGTTCATGAAGCATGGTTGTGTCTTCAGTGTGCACCGCCGGATGAACGACATGCTGGGACACGCTATCCCTGATTTATGCCGCTTCAGCTTGGATGAGTCTCCATCGTGTGGAACTGGACTAGAAAGCTGCGACAATGATTCCCGTTGCCCACCACTATGGATCGTGCCATCCATGAAGAACACCTAGGACTAGAACCTGGAGGAGGACATGTATCCCATCTATAATGTGTAAGCGGAGTACGGTAATTGTGAACGGTAGCGTTGTGAATATATGTAGACTAGTCGTGCACAAATTTATCACATGAATTGGAGATGAACTTGTGTGGCATACCGGCATTTGTCCTTTAGAATTTATTACTAGTAAATGTGTTATGTGTACGTGCAACTTGTGTGGTTGTTGCATGGGCTCCAACATGCTCTTTGAGAAAAAAAGGTGGCCCAGCTTTGGATATACATGACGTGGCGGCATCATACAGTAGCATCGTTCACTAATAGTTGTAGTACACTCCTACTAGGGAGACAACTCCTATAAAACCTTGCGCTTGGCTCTTTGCCTCTTCGGGAGGTTCAACAGTTCGTACTCGTGTGAACCTTGCACTTGGATCTTCGCCTCTTCGGAAGGTCCAACAATGATGATACTACAGTACAATATGCTTCTGGCAATCTGACACCTGTTGAACTGCTGCACTTCCACTGCGAGGGCGAGGGAGAGGGCGAGGGATAGGGATAGGGAGAGGGTGCTATAGTCAAAACCCTCTCCTCATCCTGCGAACCACCACGCGCGTGGGTGACGGAGAGGCGTAGTAAGCAAGCTTCTCCTCGTTCGGCGAGTTGACGGGACACATCAAAGCAGTACTAGTACTAGTAGTCCATACTGCGTCCTTTCCGATTAATATGGCTTAATTTGAAATGAGAAAAATACACTGGCGGTCAACGTATGTAACAACACGCTCTTCACGGTCACTATATATAGTTTTGCGGTGATTATACGATCACTAGCTCATCGTAGAGCACCGTATTGCACCCTACTGACCGTCCACATAGTCGACGTGGCACTTTGTTGACTGGTTAAATTGTCACCTGGTTTTTGGGTCCCACCTGTCAGTTGGTAAAGCAAAGAAATCAGTTAAACAATACTTTACGCAGGCGCAACAGGAGTCCAACCCTTGCACGCGAACCGCCCTGGCTGTGTATGTGAGTGCATGCACGTGTACTCCCTCGGTCTTCCAACAAAGTACATCGGCTATAAAACAAAGAGTGTAGTACATGATGTACATCTACACTTCCAATGCATTTAGCCTTTAATCTAAATCGATATTGATTGACTAATGCACCAACTTGTGCTGTAGGTATAGGCTACATGTCTATCCTTAATTACAGCATGCAACACTTCATTTAATCTTCTTTTTTCAATGGTCGCATGCACACATAAGTCTGCTACTTTTGGGCGTTAATTATGCCCTGGTCAATGTGTAAATCTCTAAATGTACAGTCTTTCACGGAGTAGGGAGTAGGTTGAGCAATTGAGAGTGAGCGTGTGTGTTGCGTCGTGTGCTGTGTGCTGCATGGGTGCGTGAGTGTTGCATGCGTCCATGTGTATGTGTGAGTGTTGCATGTTGCATGCATGCATGCATGCATGGGGCTTACTCCCTCCCATTGACATGTTCATATTTCAAGCTTCCTCTGTTCCCTCCATATGATGATACTCCCTTTGTTCCCAAATACGGAGTAAAAGCCTCCCTCTGTTCCCAAATACAGAGTATTTCTCTTTCTACAGATTTCAACAAGTGACTAGGTACAGAGCAAAATGAGTGAAGTGAGCGTAGAGGCATAGGGATACTATAGAAAGGAATTTCTCGCGATCCATTATTCCCCATCTCGGTCAGAGAGAACTATTCAACTAGTCTTCGCAGTGAAGTGACAATACACGCTGCAGCAAATGGGACATGTAATTAATAAGCTGAACCAGCATGTTGGTGTTACTAAATCAGCTTTACCCAGTACTGCCATCATGTTTGCCAGTAGAGCACGCTTCCGCAAATACGCCTACGCACCTCTGTCCTCCATTAACTGACATATGGGACCTCTTGTGGTAGACCCACATGTCATCGGTGTAACTATTTACACTCCGAAGGACGGTATATCCTGGTAGTAGTACTAGTAGAATTGAGATTTAATGCACTTTCTTCCCCGTCTTCCACTCTTCTTCCTCCTCTCTTCCCCATCGTCGGCCGCACACCATTTACCCCCACTCACTGCTCGCCCGCCCGCGCCATCTTCCTTGGTAGCTCACGCGTACCATATCCCCTCGCTCACTGCTCGGCCACACGAGGAGAAGCTTCTTCGCTTGCCCGCCCGAATCCACTTCCCCGCTAGCTCGCAGGCATCGAAAACCCCAATGGCAGAACCGACTGACACGTAGAGCCGTGATTGGGATTCCCTCCCCGATGTTCTCTTGGGGCAGATCTGTAATCGTATGGACCTACTCAGCACCGTATGTCTGACCGCATGCTCGGTGTCTTTGTACCATCTACTCGTCTGCAACCGGCCGGCTCGTTTCAAGGCACCCTGCTTGCTGATGCCCGATCCTTGCAGGTGGCCCAGACACCGATTTGACGATCCTACGGAGGTTGCCGTGGTGCCCCTCGACATGCTACCACTACCCGTCAACCTGTCCTTCATGCGCGGCCACTACTGGGCGGGCATGAAGGCCAACTGGATCATCCTCATCCACCACTCCGGTAGTCCGTGGCGTCTCGTGGATATCTACACCCAGCCAGAGATCACCCTTCCATCGTTGGATACCGCCGCCATCGAGCTTCGCGGCCCGCCGGACACTCCTGCCTACTACGCACGAGACGCGTCAAGCTTTTGGCTCGACCTCTGTTTGCTGAAAGTTGTAATCTGCGAAGTGCCCACACCATCACAAGACTACATGGATTACAAGCTCATTGCCTTGTTCAACATGGTATTAGTCTATCTACAATCCGGTTACCATACATAGTTATGGCTCATCATCAATCCTGTTGAGGCAACATTTCTGTCTGATGCTATAGTGCACGATGGCATCGTTTACGCGGTCGATGCACAGATTGGCTGCCTATACTGGTGGAATCTATCGTCGTGTAATTGTTCTATCTCATCTCATCTTTACCTTATGAATACGACTGCCTGTTCATTGTTACAAATTTATAATACATAGTATGTCTATAACCACATCATTGCTATATGTTCCTCTCATTTCCTAGATTTTTATGACCACACATGTTATTGTTAGAGTTGATATGAGAACAATTGGCATCTAATGATTGTTAGAATACATATTATGAGCATAACATCATGATTGATATATGTTACTCTCGTTTACAAGATTTTTATAACAACGCATGTTATTGCTTAGAGTTGATATGAGAACAGTAGTAGTAAGTGCTATGGTAGAATATGAGTAGGCTCTGTTATACTCCCTCCATTCCAAAATAGATGACCCAACTTTATACTAAAGTTATTATAAACTTGGGTCATCTATTTTGGAATGGAGGGAGTAGCTGTTTTCCTCTCATTGTTACATGATGTTTGAACCATGACATATTGCTGGAATATGAAAGCCATTGGCTTATTTTTTTTAACTTGGGGTATAATTATGACCACGGCATTGCAATTCTCTGTCTATGATATGTGTCACTGTTATAATAATCTTAATTCCACACTTACTCTGAACATGATTGTTTATTTTTGTCCTTTTGGTCTCCAATTTGAATTGTTGCAACAGACGCAAATGCGCTGGCCTTCATGATTCCAGGACCTGGAATCATACCAGCCGATGGGTGGTGGATTATCGCTCGTTCAGCTGACGACAGTCATTTGATGCTCATTCGGACATACCAAATTGACCAAACCATTACATCAAACCACATGCAGTACAATGCATGGGGCATTTGTGACATTGATGGCTATGGCTGCTTCGTGTTAGAGAAAGATCCCAGCTCCATTGGGCCAGGCGTATTCAACTGGAGATGGGTTTACAGCCTCGGCAACCACTCCTTGTTCCTTGGGCTCAATTATCCGATTATCCAACCAATCATCGATCATATCACCGGCGATGATTACCGTGCTATGCAACTTCCATTCGCGACGGGGGGACTGTGTTTACACATCATACCATGGGTTTCATGAATCACCATATCCAGAGATTCGTCGACACAACTTGTTGCCAGATAATCTTTAGTGTGTGAAAGGCATCAGCTTCCATGCGATGGATGGCTTTTGCAAACACGACATGCGGCGATGGGGTTCATGCCAATAGCAAATATGCACAACTTGATTCGTGCTGATATCTAGACTGAGCCATGAATTCTGCTGCGGTAGCACGACCCTCTTTTGTTGGATATTATGTACTGTTGTTAGTTTGAAGCACTCCTCTGGTGTGAAGGATAGATACCTTCCTGGGATCAGGTGCATCCTAACTCACCTACGTAGGATGTACTGATAATGATGATGGAGATGCTATGCAGAAGCCATATATATATATGTATGTATGTATGTATATCAGTTAGGATTCAAGTGCGTACTTGTTAGTTAAACCTATGTATAAATTGTGACACTAAATATGACTAGTAAGTAGTACCGTAGCAGTACTTGTATATGTCGATTAAATTATTCATCATGTCCACACATTGAATTTACGTGACAACACGCTGTGCGTGAGGTGACACAAGAATCCCGGTGGCGTGTTCGGGTATTCTGGACTTCAGATTTGGAGTACCACTTATCTGTCGAAATCTTTCATCATTCACTTAAAACAGTCGATTGATCATACATTGAGTACCATATAACTGGAATTACCGATGCAAGTCAAACAAGGATTGGCCGGTGCTGCCGGCTGGCGTCAAGTTCGATCCCACGGATCAGGAGCTGATCGAGCACCTTGAGGCCAAAGTGAGTGCTGGCAGCGCGAGATTTCAGTCTCTCATCGATTTGTTCATACCAACCATCGACAGCGAGCACGACATATGCTACACCCAACCTGAGAAACTTCCAGGTAAGACACCGGTCGGCCGTCTACTTGCACAAACATATTCCTTTGTTTATAGCTCTATTTTTCTTTTTAGACGCAGACCTGGTAAAGCAATTACAATTTGACAGTTAATAAAAAGTGAAACAAGTGACTGCAACATGCCAAAGATGTTATGAAAATGCCAACTACGTACACTAAAACCTGTATTCCACAATACTGCAGGTATAACACTGAGTGGCCTAAGGAAGCATTTCTTCCAGCGCAATTCTAGGGCGTTCAAAAGGGGCACGTGGACGCATCGCAAGATACAGTCGGAGTGCGGCATGCACGCGATGTGGCACAAGACCGGCAATACCTTACCGACGATGGTCAACGGCCGGCAGACGGGCAGCAAAAAAGGTTCTGGTGCTGCACAACAACAAGAACTTCGACCAGCAGGGGACCAACTGGGTGATGCACCAGTACCACCTCGGGCACTTCGAGCAAGAGAAGGAGCGGGAGCTGGTCCTCTGCAAGATTTTCTACTAGACGAACACTAGGGCCATGAGTAAAAAGATTATAAGTTAGTTTGGTATTGGTAGTTGTACTACCTTGTCGTCCGCAAGTTGGTATTGTTGTTAATGATATTTTGGTATGAACTTGCATTTGCTTCCAACCATCATGCCGAGGGTCGACGTGGATATAAAGCTGAATCATTTGTTTTGAAACAAATTTCCAGGCACCTGATTTTTATTTGATGGGTAGCATAAGCATCTACCATTCGAATTCCCAGTTCTCCAATTTATTCGAAACAAGTGCATGCACTTATTATCACGATGAAAAAACAATATCCCTGCCGCATCCTAGTTATCAGTTTGTACTTGCAGAATTCTCTTGTTTATTGAGCACGTATATTGTTTTGTCAGGTCGAGCAAGTTTCAACTAGGCTGTAGATAGCCCAGGGTTGATTTTATTTTTAACAAGCCCAACCCATGAGGACAACGGGGCACAAAGATCCAGCAGGTATCTACTAGCCTCTGGCCCACCAGCGTTAGTTATATTTTGTCTTACAACATCCGCAGGCAGTTTTTTTTACTGAATCAAACACACAGCCCAGTTCTATTTTCCTTTTGAAACGCATGTCCTACATCTGTTTTCTAATCTCTACCTATAGTTTTACTAGTTCATATACACATATCATTATATTGAAAACCCATAAAATTCCCTTTTCATATTTACATCCTTATTTTTGATTTTTTTACCACTGGTTTTCCCTTAAACCAACTCAATTGTCCCACGTCTTATTTGCTTACAAAAACAAAACGATTTTTTTGGCAAATTAATAAGTTCTTAAAAAAATGTTTATCATTTCAAGATTACAACAGTTCGGACTCCACCGAAATATGCAAAATAAGGTTGAACTTTTTGCCCGTGGTCCTGGGCAGAAAATGGGCTGTAATAAATTACTTAAGAATTAGCAAATGGTTGCAAATTATAAAAAATAGCAAATGGGCTTTATGTTGTCTGCCATAGATTTGGAGGCTGACTTGTGGGCCTACTAAGTTCATGCATACACAAGGTTTCTCAAAAAAGAAACTGAGTCAACAATTGACTCTACCAGCGTCTGACCATTGGATGTCAATCTAACGACAATCATGCTTCTTCAGTCTCTGATCTTCCTGCCCCAGCCACCCAAACTAGCACCGTCGGAACCGCCTGCTCCCGCCTCCCGTGGCCGGCTGTGCTGCCGGCCAGGCCTCATGGCCCCATCATACTCGCATCCCTGGCCTGTCTATCCCTCTACTCACCCACACCTCCTGTTATTTTCCGGCTACGGCAGCCGAACTAGTCAACCCTCATACTCTCCACCGCGTGGGTAGCCACTGTCGTGTCTTCCCCGGCTCCGTGTCGTTCCCTTCGTCGGCCTAGCCGTCGTCCACCACCCTGGTGCTCTCAGTGCGGCATGGTCAACGATGTCCATCCAACGGCCATAGTGCTTCTTCAACCTCTGGTCTTTTTGCTCCAGCCGCCCAAAGCAGCACCGGTCATGCCGCATGCTCCTGCCTACTCGCGCATACGTACGGCCATGGCTCGTGTACATGGCTGGGTCGGAACAGAGAAACAGCATCGTTGTCATGTTCATGGGGAGCCTACTGGTTGGGTCGGAACGGAATGCGTCATCGTGTTCATCGGTAGGGCTTGGACGGAACAGGCGATGGAAACGAGGCCTGGCGTACCGTAGAACAGAGGAAACAGCCTTGTGTTCGACCGGCCACATTCGAAATGGGATCCTGTTCATCGGGAGGGGCTGGTGTACCGCAAAACGAAGGAAACAGACCTCCTACGGTTGAAACGGGGGTCCTGTTGATCGGGAGGGGTGTGGCGTACCGCAAAACGGACAAAACGGACTTGTGTTGGAGCACTACGGTCAAAACGGGGGTCTTTTTGATCGGGAGGGGTGTGGCGTACCACAAAACGGACGAAACGGACTTGTGTTGGAGCGCTACAGTCGAAACGGGGGTCCTGTTCATCGGGAGGGGTGTGGCGTACCGCAAAATGGGACTCCACGGGATACTGTTCATCTCCACCGTCGACCTCCTCCAGCCTACATGGGCTACTGTCGACCTCCTCCAGCCTCCACGAGCTCCTATTCATGCAGCCTCCACCGCGTGCTACTCCACCGGCTACTGTTCGACCACCCCTCCACGGGCACCCCTTCACCGTCTACTGTTCATCCAGCCCTCCACGGGGTCGTCCTGTTCATCCAGAGGCAACGCCACGGGGTCCTGCATCCACCCCCACCGCTCACTGTTCATCCAACCCCCCCCCCCCCCCCGCAACGCTCACTGTTCATCCAGAGAGGCAGCATCGATCGGCTTCGGTTAGCAGCAGTAGCGAAGGAATCGCTCGATCGGGTTCAGTTAACAAACATCGATCGATCACTCGGGTTCAGTAACGCGTAGCCTAAGTGCAATCGCTCGGGTTCAGTTAGAGCCCAATGCCTTGCTCGGGTTCAGTTAGAGCCAACGCCTCGCACACACGCGCGTACATGTACGAGAGAAACGCGCATCGCTCGGGCCCCGACCTCCCACCGTAACCGGGAACTCCCCAAAATTTTCCTCGCCCTCGCTTCTACCATGGTTTTTTCCGTCATGGACGGCCCAAAGAATGTCATGCAGCTGCGTCTCCGGCCCGCCCAGGACGAAAAGCCCATTTTCTGTCATGATTTTTTGTCATAGAAGTAGGAGCCCACCACATCAATGAGGATACCGAGTTTTGTCACAATTATCGTCATAGAAGTGTCATATGTATGACAGAATTTTTTTTGTTCGGCCCAAAATGTCACGGATGTGTTTTTTTTGTAGTGTAACCCGACGTGTTAAAGGGGTTGTCAATCCCTTTCGGGTAACAGCGCCAGAAATTGGCAAGTGGACGGGCTAAGTTGTAATAGATTGGATAAATAGATCGCAAATAAAATAAAGTGCAACAAAGTACCTTTTGTATTTTTGGTTTAATAGATCTGAAAATAAAAGAAAATGAAAATAGTGAAGAAATATGAGGCTATAAGAAATCATGCATATAAGAGATCAAAGAAGACTCTAGTAACTTTCATGGATAAAAACATAGATCTGATAATAAACTCAAAGTTCATCGGATCCCGACAAGCACATCGCAAAAAGAGTTACATCGTATGGATCTCCAAGAGACCACTGTATTGAGAATCAAATGAGAGAGAGAAAGCCATCTAGCTACTAACTACGGACCCATAGGTCTACAATGAACTACTCACGCATCATCAGAGAGGCACCAATGAGGATGATGAACCCCTCCGTGATGGTGTCTAGATTGGATCTGGTGTTTCTGGAACTTGCGGCGGCTGGAATTGATTTTCATTGACTCCCCTAGGGTTTCTGGAATATTGGGGTATTTATAGAGCAAAGAGGCGGTGCGGGAGGCCACCGAGGTGGGCACAACCCACCTGGATGCGCCTGGGCCCCCAGGCGCGCCTTGGTGGGTTGTGCTCCCCTCGGAGCACCCCTCTGGTACTTCTTTGGCCCAACAGGTGTCTTGTGATCTAGAAAAAATCCACAAAAAGTTTCGCTGCATTTGGACACCATTTGGTATTGATTTCCTGCGATGTAAAAAAACAAGCAGAAAACAACAGCTGACACTGGGCACTATGTCAATAGGTTAGTACCAAAAAATGATAAAAAATTATTGTAAAACATCCAAGAATGATAATATAACAGCATGGAACAATAAAAAATTAAAGATACATTGGAGACGTATCACGCAGCACGACAGAGATCTCACGGGCAGTTTTACCCAGGTTCGGGCCGCCGCGAGGAGTAAAACCCTACTCCTGATTTGGTGTATTGATGGTGGATTATGGTGGAAACCACAACGCCCGTATGAGTATGTATGGGTACGAATCCTTTCTATGGTTTCCATGGGCCTCCTTTTATAGACCAAGGGGTGACCACAGTGGCTAATCAATCATTGTGTATTGATTAGATAGTAAACAGTGCTATCATACCTAACTCTACAAGCGGAACAGAGCAAATTAAATGAACCGCTTAGTGTCACATCACGGTGTGCCCGGCAAGGTTGCCGGCTTTGCGCTTGCCTGTTTGACACGTCTCTGGACGGGTGTCATTTGGAGATGATTCCTGTAGGAAGTGGCCGCCATGTGGCAATAAACAATCACTTAGTCACTTGGGGGATTGACAGCGCATCTATCGGCACCTGCATTGCTGTGAGGTGCAGCGGTGAAGCCTTGGTGGGGTAGTTCGCCTTTGCTAGGCAAGCCTGCCGGAGTGGCCTGGAGGCTTGTCTTCGGGGCAACCTCGACCTCGCCAGGCTCGCCTGCCCAGCAAGGGAGTTTTCTCTTGGTGATATCTTACTCTTCCTGGCTTGACTGGGTCTTCTTGATCCACCCTATGGTTCCTCCAGGAGTTGATTTTTCCAACTTGGCCTGGTCTTAATTGTTGCAATATCGTACTTAGGCGTGTGCACAGTCTGGGCAACAGACCCAAGGTTTGTTGCACTGATGCGTCATCGGGGTAGGCCCTAACCAGTGCACATGCAAGTGGGGTCAGTTGCTCTTCCCTTGAGATCTTCTTCGCTTCTTCATTAACCTGAGCCCAGGTCAGTCTCCGGTTCTCCCGCGTGTTGAGCAACGCGAATTGCAGTGGGGGCAACTTTGTAATGGCCCGTGGATGACTTTAACACACGGGCGAGTAACTGCCAGTTCACTCTTCCCACCGCGCTCTTATCCTTAGCCACATATGCTTCATGCATTGAGTGGTGTAGGTAACGGAGGCGCGTGGTGCGGGAGAGCGTCAAGGCAGGGCCCCTACCTTCTTGGATTGGTGGAGGAGGACGGCGGTTACCCACCGGGGGATCAGCCCCCAACCCCAGCCCGTCTATTAAAGGAGGGGCGGGGGAGGAGTGGGAGTATTCATCCACACGCCCCTCCTCCTCCATTATCTGCTTTCTTCTGGTTATGCCAAAAGGGAGAGCCCGGGGTCAGGCCCTGGGCCTTAGATTGGGGTTGATGATGTCGAATGCTCGTGTCGACGCTTGGGGAGTGTGTCTGGTCCGGCCCCTAGCAAGATGCGACAAGCGAGCTGCTCGTAGCACAGGAGATATCATGCTTTCCCACTATGGTGGGATGCTTGTCTCCTCTTATTGGGCCGGCCGTCTGGTGGGGAACATTGGATCTTGTTACGAGCCATTGCAGCTCGTCGTCCTGATGACTAGGTTCTTGGAGCCCCCGATGCCCGTCCTGGGCGTAGGGCTTGGGATCGTTGGTAATCCCAACACTGCTCCTCCTAGTGGAATTGGGGTTGATGCTGAACAAAGGGGCGTCTTCCTGCCCGCCTAGGCGGGAGTGGTGCCCCACGTGCACCCTGGCTGTCTTGGTTGTCAACCGCTTCTCCGGGGAAGGTGATGGGCCGGGGGTCCGGCGTCTCCCTGGAGTGGTAGTGATGGAGAGAAAATGAGGGGAAACGGAGAAGGTGGGTGGCAGGGCATCAGGTCAGAGTCCTATGGCACCGACGCCTTCGTCTCGTATTGGCGACCTGCTGCCTCATCTTTCCGCTCTTCCGCTTCCTCCCCAGCACCACCATCACCGGCCTCCTGGTTGCCGGGAGGGGCAACTCTTGTGGTGCCTTTGCCTCCTCCAGTAGTCTTTTAGCCGAGTTCCGACGGTTCTCCTTGCCGGTGCTCGTGCTGGGGCTTCTCGCTGGTCCTGGAGGTGGTGCGCAGGGCACCATCGAGCTGCTCCTTCCGCCCTCCTCCTTCACAACCTCGCCACTCCCAATCTTGTCAGGCTGCACCCGACAAGCTCCTGACAGGATCGGGTCAGGCGTCCGCTCAGGCGCTCCTTGAAAGCACAAGTGCTCCCTGGGTGGTTTTGGTAATTAATGTCAACATATCTCTTGTTGGACTAACACTTTTACCTAGTATGTTTCAGATAAGTTCAACAATGAAGTGGCATGGACTAGAGGATGTGGAACCCCTTCAAGATGCTAAGGACAAAGGATTGGCTCAAGCTCCAAGCTCAAGACTCTACTCTTTCTATTTTAGTGATCCAAGATCACATTGAGTCTATAGGAAAAGCGAATACTATGAAGAGGAGATGAGGTGTTGCTTAATGGCTTGCTTGCTCAAAGTGCTTACTGATATGCTCCAAAGCCCTCAACTACTTTCTCATATCCACATATGACCCAAACCAAAAGTCCAACTCGGCCCCACCGATTCTTTCTATCCGTCGCCACCGAGTTCAGATGTCATAGCCACTGCCACGAACCCTAGTCAAATCGGTCTCACCGATAGGGATCTCGGTCTCACCAGATGGGATTGTAATCTCTATGTATCTATCCATTACCAAAATCAGTTACACCGAGTTTGTGTAATCGGTCCTACCAAGATTATAATGCAAACTCTTTGTTCCTCTTCGTAACATTTCGGTCCAACCGAGATGAGCGAATCGGTCCCACCGAGTTTGCCTGACCAACCCTCTGTGTGTCCATTACCAAAATCGGTCTCACCGAGTTTGTGTAATCGGTCACGAGATTACGTTATGACCTAACCTTAACCATATCGGTCCCACCGAGTTGCATGTCAGTCCCACCGAAAATCCTAACAGTCACATTATTTGCTAAATCGGTCTGACCGAGTTTCACGATTCGGTCCCACCGAGACTAGTAAGTTGTGTGTAATGGTTAGATGTTGTGTGGAGGCTATATATACCCCTCCACCCACTCTTCATTCGTGGAGAGAGCCATTGATATGTCTCCAACGTATCTACTTTTCCAAACACTTTTGCCCTTGTTTTGGACTCTAACTTGCATGATTTGAATGAAACTAACCCGGACTGACACTGTTTTCAGCAGAACTACCATGATGTTGTTTTATGTGTAGAAAAGAAAAGTTCTCGAAATGTCCTGAAAATCCACGGAGCAACTTTTTGGAAAATATAAAAAATATTGGCGAAAGAATCAAGACCAGGGGGCCCACACCCTGTCCACGAGACAGGGGGGCGCGCCCCCTCCCCCTGGGCGCGCCCCCTATCTCGTGGGCCCCCTGGACCTCCACCGACCTCAACTCCAACTCCATATATTCACGTTCGGGGAGAAAAAATTAGAGAGAAAGTTTCATCGCGTTTTATGACACGGAGCCGCCGCCAAGTCCTAATCTCTCTCGGGAGGGCCGATCTGGAGTCCGTTTGGGGCTCCGGAGAGGGGGATTCGTCGCCGTCATCATCATCAACCATCCTCCATCACCAATTTCATGATGCTCACCGCCGTGCGTGAGTAATTCCATCATAGGCTTGCTGGACGGTGATGGGTTGGATGAGATTTACCATGTAATCAAGTTAGTTTTGTTAGGGTTTGATCCCTAGTATCCACTATGTTCTGAGATTGATGTTGCTATGACTTTGCTATGCTTAATGCTTGTCACAAGGGCCCGAGTGCCATGATTTAAGATATGAACCTATTATGTTTTCATGAATATATATGTGTTCTTGATCCTATCTTGCAAGTCTATAGTCACCTATTATGTGTTATGATCCGACAACCCCGAAGTGACAATAATCGGGATACTTCTCGGTGATGACCGTAGTTTGAGGAGTTCATGTATTCACTATGTGTTAATGCTTTGTTCCGGTTCTCTATTAAAAGGAGGCCTTAATATCCCTTAGTTTCCACTAGGACCCCGCTGCCACAGGAGGGTAGGACAAAAGATGTCATGCAAGTTCTTTTTCATAAGCACGTATGACTATTTACGAAATACATGCCTACATTACATTGATGAACTGGAGCTAGTTCTGTGTCACCCTATGTTATAGCTATTACATGAGGAATCGCATCTGGCATAATTATCCGGGATGATGCATTACATAACGAGTAAAGAGACTTGCCGGTAACGAGATTGAACTAGGTATTGAGATACCGACGATCGAATATTGGGCAAGTAACATACCGATGACAAAGGGAACAACGTATGTTGTTATGCGGTTTGACCGATAAAGATCTTCATAGAATATGTAGGAGCCAATATGAGCATCCAGGTTCCGCTATTCGTTATTGAGCGGAGACGTGTCTCGGTCATGTCTACATAGTTCTCGAACCCGTAGGGTCCGCCGCTTAAAGTTAGATGACAGTTATATTATGAGTTTATGTGTTTTGATGTACCGAAGGTTGTTTGGAGTCCCGGATGTGATCACGGACATGACGAGGAGTCTCGAAATGGTCGAGACATGAAGATTGATATATTGGACGACTATATTTGGACACCGGAAAGGTTCCGGGTGAGATTGGGACAATACTGGAGCTCCGGGAGGTTATCGGAACCCCTCGGGAGGTATATGGGCCTTAATGGGTCTTAGTGGAAAGGAGGGGAAAGGAGCAAGGGAGGTGGCGCTCCCAAGCCTAATCCAAATTGGGAGGGGGGCCGCCACCCCCCTGTCCTTCCTCCCTCCTTCCTCTTCCTTCCCTCTCCCTCTCCAAATAGGAAAGGGAGGAGTCCTACTCCCGGTGGGAGTAGGACTCCCCCCTTTGGGCGCGCCTCTCCCCTTGGCCAGCCCCCTCCTCCACTCCTTTATATACGGGGGGCACCCCATAGACACAACAATTGAACATTGATCTCTTAGCCGTGTGCGGTGCTCCCCTCCACCATAGTCCTCCTTGATAATATCGTAGCAGTGCTTAGGCGAAGCCTTGCGATGGTAGAACATCATCATTGTCACCACGCCTTCGTGATGATGGAAATCTCCCTCGACACTCGGCTGGATCGGAGTTCGAGGGACGTCATCGAGCTGAACGTGTGCAAGAACTCGGAGGTGTCGTGCTTTCGGTGCTTGATCAGTCGGGCCATGAAGACGTACGACTACATCAACCGCATTGTGCTAACGCTTCCGCTTTCGGTCTACGAGGGTACATCGACAACACTCTCCCCTCTCGTTGCTATGCATCACCATGATCTTGCGTGTGCGTAGGAATTTTTTTGAAATTACTACGTTCCCCAACAGTGCCATCCGAGCCTAGGTTTTATGCGTTGATGTTATATGCATGAGTAGAACACAAGTGAGTTGTGGGCGATACAAGTCATACTGCTTACCAGCATGTCATACTTTGGTTCGGCGGTATTGTTGGATGAAGCGCCCCGGACCGACATTACGCGTATGCTTACGCGAGACTGGTTCTATCGACGTGCTTTGCACACAGGTGGCTGGCGGGTGTCAGTTTCTCCAACTTTAGTTGAACCGAGTGTGGCTACGCCTGGTCCTTGAGAATGTTAAAACAACACCAACTTGACGAACTATCGTTGTGGTTTTGATGTGTAGGTAAGAACGGTTCTTGCTCAGCCCGTAGCAGCCACGTAAAACTTGCAACAACAAAGTAGAGGACGTCTAAGTTGTTTTTGCAGGGCATGTTGTGATGTGATATGGTCAAGACGTGATGCTATATTTTATTGTATGAGATGATCATGTTTTGTAACCAAGTTATCGGCAACTGGCAGGAGCCATATGGTTGTCGCTTTATTGTATGCAATGCAATCGCCCTGTAATTGCTTTACTTTATCACTAAGCGGTTGCGATAGTCGTAGAAGCAATAGTTGGCGAACGACAACGATGCTATGATGGAGATCAAGGTGTCGCGCCAGTAACGATGGCGATCATGACGGTGCTTTGGAGATGGAGATCACAAACATAAGATGATGATGGCCATATCATATCACTTATATTGATTGCATGTGATGTTTATCTTTTATGCATCTTATCTTGCTTGGATTGATGGTACCATTATAAAATGATCTCTCACTAAATTTCAAGATAAAAGTGTTCTCCCTGAGTATGCACCGTTGCCAAAGTTCGTTGTGCCCAGACACGACGTGATGATCGGGTGTGATAAGCTCTATGTCCATCTACAACGGGTGCAAGCCAGTTTTGCCCATGCAGAATACTCAGGTTAAACTTGACGAGCCTAGCATATGTAGATATGGCCTCGGAACACTGAGACCGAAAGGTTGAGTGTGAATCATATAGTAGATATGATCAACATAGTTATGTTCACCATTGAAAACTACTCCATTTCACGTGATGATCGGTTATGGTTTAGTTGATTTGGATCACGTGATCACTTAGATGATTAGAGGGATGTCTATCTAAGTGGGAGTTCTTAAGTAATACGATTAATTGAACTTAAATTTATCATGAACTTAGTACCTGATAGTATTTTGCTTGTCTATGTTTGTTGTAGATAGATGGCCCGTTCTGTTGTTCCGTTTAATTTTAATGCGTTCCTTGAGTAAGCAAAGTTGAAAGATGATGGTAGCAATTACATGGACTGGGTCCGTAACTTGAGGATTATCCTCATTGCTGCACAAAAGAATTACGTCCTGGAAGCACCACTAGGTGCCAAACCTACTGCAGGAGCAACACCAGATGTTATGAACATCTGGCAGAGCAAAGCTAATGAGTGCTCGATAGTTCAGTGTGCCATGCTTTACGGCTTAGAACCGGGACTTCATCGACGTTTTGAACGTCATGGAGCATATGGGATGTTCCAGGAGTTGAAGTTAATATTTCAAGCAAATGCCCGGATTGAGAGATATGAAGTCTCCAATAAGTTCTACAGCTGCAAGACGGAGGAGAATAGTTCTGTCAGTGAGCATATACTCAGAATGTCTACGTATAACAATCACTTGATTCAACTGGGAGTTAATCTTACGGATGATAGCGTCATTGACATAATTCTTCAATCACTGCCACCAAGCTACAAGAGCTTCGTGATGAACTATAACATGCAAGGGATGGATAAGACAATTCCCGAGCTCTTCGCAATTGTAAAGGCCGTGGAGGTAGAAATCAAGAAGGAGCATCAAGTGTTGATGGTCAATAAGACCACCAGTTTCAAGAAAAATGGCAAAGGGAAAAAGAAGGGGAACTTCGAGAAGAACAACAAACAAGTTGCTGCTCAAGAGAAGAAACCCAAGTCTGGACCTAAGCCTGTGACTGAGTGCTTGTACTTCAAGCAGACTGGTCACTGGAAGCGGAACTGCCCCAAGTATTTGGCGGATAAGAAGGATGGCAAGGTGAACAAAGGTATATGTGATATACATGTTATTGATGTGTACCTTACCAGAGCTCGTAGTAGCAACTGGGTATTTGATACTGTTCTGTTGCTAATATTTGCAACTCGAAATAGGGACTACGGATTAAGCGGACACTGGCTAAGAACGAGGTGACGATGCCTGTGGGAAATGGTTCCAAAGTCGATGTGATCGCCGTCGGCACGCTACCTCTACATCTACCTTCGAGATTAGTTTTAGACCTAAATAATTGTTATTTGGTGCCACGTTGAGCATGAACATTATATCTGGATCTTGTTTGATGCGAGATGGTTATTCATTTAAATCTGAGAAATGGTTGTTCTATTTATATGAGTAATATCTTTTATGGTCATGCACCCTTAAAGAGTGGTCTATTTTTGATGAATCTCGATAGTAGTGATACACATATTCATAATGTTGAAGCCAAAAGATGTAGAGTTGATAATGATAGTGCAACTTATTTGTGGCACAGCCGTTTAGGTCATATTGGTGTAAAGCGCATGAAGAAACTCCAGACTGATGGACTTTTGGAATCACTTGGTACTTGCGAACCATGCCTCATGGGCAAGATGACTAAAACGCCGTTCTCCGGAACTATGGAGCGAGCAACTGATTTGTTGGAAATCATACATACTGATGTATGTGGTCCAATGAATGTTGAGGCTCGCAGCAGGTATCATTATTTTCTCACCTTCACAGATGATTTGAGCAGATATGGGTATATCTACTTAATGAAACATAAGTCTAAAACATTTGAACAAAGAATTTCAGAGTGAAGTTGAAAATCATCGTAACAAGAAAATAAAGTTTCTACGATCTTATCGTGGAGGAGAATATTTGAGTTACGAGTTTGGTTTACATTTGAAGCAATGCGGAATAGTTCCGCAACTCACGCCACCCGGAACACCACAGCGTAATGGTGTGTCCGAACGTCGTAATCGTACTTTACTAGATATGGTGCGATCTATGATGTCTCTTAGTGATTTACCGCTATTGTTTTGGGTTATGCTTTAGAGAAGGCCTCATTCACATTAAATAGTGCACCATCAAAATCCGTTGAGACGACACCTTAAGAACTGTGGTTTGGCAAGAAAACAAAGTTGTCGTTTCTTAAAGTTTGGGGCTGCGATGCTTATGTGAAAAAGCTTCAACCCGATAAGCTTGAACCCAAATCGGAGAAATGTGTCTTTGTAGGATTCCCAAAGGAAACTGTTGGGTACACCTTTTATCACAGATCCGAAGGCAAGACATTTGTTGCCAAGAATGGATCCTTTCTAGAGAAGGCGTTTCTCTCGAAAGAAGTGAGTGGGAGGAAAGTAGAACTTGATGAGGTAACTATACCCGCTCCTTTATTGGAAAATAGTTCATCACATAAACCAGTTCCTGTGACGACTACACCAATAAATGAGGAAGCTAATGATGTTGATCATGAAACTTCAGATCAAGTTACTACAGAACCTCGTAGGTCAACCAGAGTAAGATCCGCACCAGAGTGGTATGGTAATCCTATACTGAAGGTCATGTTACTTGACAATGGCGAACCTACGAACTATGAGGAAGCAATGATGAGCCCAGATTCCGCAAAATGGCTTGAGGCCATGAAATCTGAGATGGGATCCATGTATGAGAACAAAGTGTGGACTTTGGTTGACTTGCCCGATGATCGGCAAGCCATCGAGAATAAATGGATCTTCAAGAAGAAGACTGACGCTGATGGTAATGTTACTCTCTACAAAGCTTGACTTGTTGCAAAAGGTTTTCGACAAGTTCAAGGGGTTGACTATGATGAGACTTTCTCACTCATAGCGATGCTTAAGTCTGTATGAATCATGTTAGCAATTGCCACATTTTATGATTATGAAATTTGGCAAATGGATGTCAAAACTGCATTCCTGAATGGATTTCTAGAAGAAGAGTTGTATATGATGCAACCAGAAGGTTTTGTTGATCCAAAGGATGCTAACAAAGTGTGCAAGCTCCAGCGATCCATTTATGGACTGGTGCAAGCCTCTCGGAGTTGGAATAAACGTTTTGATAGTGTGATCAAAGCATATGGTTTTATACAGACTTTTGGACAAGCCTGTATTTACAAGAAAGTGAGTGGGATCTCTGTAGCCTTTCTAATATTATATGTGGACGACATATTATTGATTGGAAATGATATAGAATTTCTGGATAGCATAAAAGGATACTTGAATAAAAGTTTTTCAATGAAAGACCTCGGTGAAGCTGCTTACATATTGGGCATCAAGATCTATAGAGATAGATCAAGATGCTTAATTGGACTTTCACAAAGTACATACCTTGATAAAGTTTTGAAAAAGTTCAAAATGGGTTCTTGCCTGTAATACAAGGTGTGAAATTGAGTCAGACGCAATGCCCGACCACTGCAGAAGATAGAGAGAAAATGAAAGAAGTTCCCTATGCTTCAGCCATAGGCTCTATCATGTATGCAATGCTGTGTACCAGACCTGATGTGTGCCTTGCTATTAGTTTAGCAGGGAGGTACCAAAGTAATCCAGGAGTGGATCACTGGACAGCGGTCAAGAACATCCTGAAATACCTGAAAAGGACTAAGGATACGTTTCTCGTTTATGGAGGTGAAAAAGAGCTAGTCGTAAATGGTTACGTCGATGCAAGCTTTGACACTGATCCAGACGATTCTAAATCGCAAACTGGATACGTATTTATATTGAATGGTGGAGCTGTCAGTTGGTGCAGTTCTAAACAAAGCGTCGTGGCGGGATCTACATGTGAAGTGGAATACATAGGTACTTCAGAAACAGCAAATGAAGGAGTCTGGATGAAGGATTTCATATCCGATCTAGGTTTTATACCTAGTGCATCGGGTCCAATGAAAATCTTTTGTGACAATACTGGTGCAATTGCCTTGGCAAAGGAATCCCGATTTCACAAGAGAACCAAGCACATCAAGAGACGCTTCAATTCCATCCGGGACAAAGTCCATGTGGGAGACATAGAGATTTGCAAGATACATACGGATCTGAATGTTGCAGACCCGTTGACTAAGCCTCTTCCACGAGCAAAACATAATCAGCACCAAGGCTCCATGGGTGTTAGAATCATTACTGTGTAATCTAGATTATTGACTCTAGTGCAAGTGGGAGACTGAAGGAAATATGCCCTAGAGGCAATAATAAATTTATTATTTATTTCCTCATATCATGTTAAATGTTAAATTCATGCTCGAATTGTATTACCCGGAAACATAATACATGTGTGAATACATAGACAAACATAGTGTCACGAGTATGCCTCTACTTGACTAGCTCGTGAATCAAAGATGGTTAAGTTTCCTAACCATAGACATGAGTTGTCATTTGATTAACGGGATCACATCATTAGAAGAATGATGTGATTGACTTGACCCATTTCGTTAGCTTAGCACTTGATCGTTTAGTATGTTGCTATTGCTTTCTTCATGACTTATAGATGTTCCTATGACTATGAGATTATGTAACTCCCGCTTACCGGAGGAACACTTTGTGTGCTACCAAACGTCACAACGTAACTGGGTGATTATAGAGGTGCTCTACAGGTGTCTCCAAAGGTACTTGTTGAGTTGACATATTTCGAGATTAGGATTTGTCACTCCAATTGTCGGAGAGGTATCTCTGGGCCCTCTCGGTAATGCACATCACTATAAGACTTGCAAGCAATGTAGCTAATGAGTTAGTTACGGGATGATGCATTACAAAACGAGTAAATAGACTTGCTGGTAACGAGATTGAACTAGGTATTAAGATACTGACGATCGAATCTCGGGCAAGTAACATACCGATGACAAAGGGAACAACGTATGTTGCTATGCGGTTTGACCGATAAAGATCTTCATAGAATATGTAGGAGCCAATATGAGCATCCAGGTTTCTCTATTCGTTATTGAGCGGAGACGTGTCTCGGTCATGTGTACATAGTTTCGAATCCGTAGGGTCTGCACGCTTAAAGTTAGATGACAGTTATATTATGAGTTTATGTGTTTTGATGTACCGAAGGTTGTTCGGAGTCCCTGATGTGATCACGGACATGACGAGGAGTCTCGAAATGGTCGAGACATGAAGATCAATATATTGGACGACTATATTTGGACACTGGAAAGGTTCCAGGTGAGATTGGGACAATACCGGAGCTTCGGGAGGTTATCGGAACCCCCCGGGAGGTATATGGGCGTTAATGGGCCTTAGTGGAAAGGAGGGGAAAGGAGGAGCAAGGGAGGGGCCGCACCCCCCTAAGCCCAATCCGAATTGGGAGGGGGACCGCCCCCCTTTCCTTCCTCCCTCCTTCCTCTTCCTTCCCTCGCCCTCTCCAAATAGGAAAGGGAGGAGTCCTACTCCCAGTGGGAGTAGGACTCCCCCCCTTGGGCGCGCCTCTCCCCTTGGCTGACCCCCTCCTCCACTCCTTTATATACGGGGAGGGGGGCAGCCCATAGACACAACAACTGATCATTGATCTCTTAGCCGTGTGCGGTGCCCCCCTCCACCATAGTCCTCCTCGATAATATCGTAGCAGTGCTTAGGTGAAGCCCTGTGACGGTAGAACATCATCATCGTGACCATGCCGTCGTGCTGACGGAACTCTCCCTCGACACTCGGCTGGATCAGAGTTCAAGGGACGTCATCGAGCTGAACATGTGCAAGAACTCGGAGGTGCCGTGCTTTCGGTGCTTGATCGGTCGGGCCATGAAGACGTACGACTACATCAACCGCGTTGTGCTAACGCTTCCACTTTCGGTCTACGAGGGTACATAGACAACACTCTCCCCTCTCGTTGCTATGCATCACCATGATCTTGCGTGTGCGTAGGATTTTTTTTTGAAATTACTACATTCACCAACAATGATGTCATGCTATAAAAAGCTGTCAGCAGATTAGATTTGTGGAATATTGTGCTCTCTGCGGTGGTATGTGGAATTTATTTTGCAGAGCCGGACACGATTCTTGTGTTCAATGTCTTCTCTGGAGTATTCGGAGAAGGAACCCGCCTTGCAATGCTGAAGACAATCTGCGCGCAGGACTCATCGTCATTGAAGCCTGGTTCAGGGGCTACTAAGGGAGTCCTGGATTAAGGGGTCCTCGGACAGCCGGACTATATACTTTGGCCGGACTGTTGGACTATGAAGATACAAGATTGAAGACCTTGTCCCGTGTCCGGATGGGACTCTCCTTTGCGTGGAAGGCAAGCTTGGCAATTCGGATATGTAGATTTCCTTCTCTGTAACCGACTCTGTGTAACCCTGGCCCCCTCTAGTGTCTATATAAACCAGAGGGTTTAGTCTATAGGACAACAACAATCATAATCATAGGCTAGCTTCTAGGGTATAGCCTCTACGATCTCGTGGTTGATCAACTCTTGTAATACTCATATCATCAAGATCAATCGAGCAGGAAGTAGGGTATTACCTCCATCGAGAGGGCCCGGACCTGGGTAAACATCGTGTTCCCTGTCTCCTGTTACCATTAGCCTTAGATGCACAGTTCGGGACCCCGTACCCGAGATCCGCCGGTTTTGACACCGACATTGACCACACCGTGCCGAGCGCACCAAGGCCGGTGGACGATGGAGAGGCCCCAGACTGGAATGACCTGGAGATGGGGAAGACGTGGTAGTAGAATCGCAGATGGAGAGGAGAGGGAAACTTGACTGGTTCGAGTGCGCGGCAACACTGCAACCCATGGGAGACAGGAGCAAGAACAGAGGTTGAAGAAGGAGCACGGCTGTTGGATTAACATCCAAAGGTCCAGCTGCTAGAATCATTTGTCGATTAAGTTGACAAAGCCCTGCGTACACGTCCGCTTAGTAGGCCCACAAGTCAGCCACCAAATCTGCTGGGTACCAGTTGTCATCAGGAGGAATAGTTTTTTTCGCATAACAAGGAGGCACTTCCTTCTGTGCGAAGATATAGCCGGTGGGTCCCACCTGTCAGGGGAAGGAAACCGCTTAATAAGGAGGAACTTTCCTTGCGTGCCACCATGGACCTCGAGGGTCCCAGCCGTCAGGATCTCACATATAGTCCTCTTCCAATGACTCTCGTTTGTTGACCACACCACGCCAAGCGCATCGAGGCGATGGACGACGGCGAGGCCCCAGACTAGAACGACCCGGAGATGGGGAAGACGCGGTAGTGGAGTCGTAGACGGAGAGGAGTGGGAAACTTTACTGGTTCAGGTGCGGTGTGGGCCTACACTCGGTAGAGAATAACAGGAGGTGCAGAGTGGAGGGATGGCCTGGCCGTCGGCGGGGTAGCGTTTCACTGCGAGGCGCGCAAAACAATATCGCTGGACACCGGAGGCTGGAGCAGGCAGTCCCGACAGCGCTGGGGGAAGAAGACGAGAGATTAAAGAAGAATGTCGGGCGTTGGATGTAAATCCAACGCCTTGCTTAGACTTCGACCTTCTGTCCCACATGTCAGCTAGTCCATTTGTTTTTTATTCCATTTGGTGGGCTGGTTGAAACAATAATGTAGCATTTATGTAGCCCGTTTATATATATGGTAGAATTTAAAGCCCATTTGCATTTTTCTCCTAATCCGCGACTTGCTGGGCTGGGTGAAAATATCACGTTTGGCTGGACGTAGAAATGTTATAAAAACATAAACACATGATTGCACGTCTATTACTGCATTGGTCAGTAAAATCTTTGCAAGCTTATGTAAGCAATCACTAGGAGTTAACTTTCCAAGTTATATATAAACAATTATTATTATTATTTGTAAGAACTTTCAATTTACGAAATAAAATATCATTTTAATTTGATGAGTTAATAGGACGTGGGGCATTATTATTTTTTAGGCTAGACGTGGGATAGTTGAGTTGGTTCTAGGGAAAAGTATTGAGAGAAAACTCAGTTTACATCGAAAAAGAAAGAGGAAGAAAATTCAGATATAGGATTAATGAACACAAAAAATAAAGCAAGTGGGAAGGTCTATAAAATGGTTGGATGTGCGTCGTCTTGAAAAAACAAACATAACTTGGGCTGCTGATGTCATAGACAAGCTAGGTTGGGAGGCCCAGAGGCCGCTTGATCCAAAAAACGTTGAAACATGTCGTGGGCTGCCCATGGTAAACAACAAAACCTAGGCCATGGACCTGGTGGGCCCGGGACTGTCAGCCTCTGACGAACAGTTGTCTCCTGATTCCTCTTGTTTTACTGACCATGTTGGGAATGACAGACAGTGGCGCCATGGCGACAGCACCAAGCTGGAGGACGACATTGAGACCGTGGACCGAACGAACTGGAGCAGGGGAAGACGCAGGTAGAGGGGAGTATGAGGGTTGACTTGTTTGGAAGGAGGGTGGCCGGTGGAGCTCCTTGGTATCGTTGTCTTCTTTCATGTTGGTGTAGCAGGGGTTGATGATGGTCTCGACGAGGTCAACCACGGAGTCCTTCTCCTGCCCGTTGCCGATGATCTTGTATTGCTTCTGGATGTCGACAGGCTTGCTGCACCAGATGGACGAATCGTCACGTTCTTCCTTTTCTCCACCGTAGCGAAGGTGCAATCGGCGCTGCCGATGAAACAGGTGAATGCTCCAGAACCTTTGATGGCCCTACAGCAATGGTAGGCGAGAACCTGGTCTCGCATGCATACCTAGGCGACCGCGATCCGCTGGTCCCTGTCAGGAGACAAATGGATGGGCACAAGGTCTAGTCCTATGACCTTGTGCTTTCTCATCCTGTAGGTACTACTTGAACTCAGTGAGGTAGAGCTTCACCGAGTCCGGATCATTGGTGTACATCACATTCAACTTGGTGTCTCCATGGGACTGAATGGAGAACTCAAAGGTGAACTCCTTGCTGATGTCCATATCCAGCAGGCTCACCCCTCGGATCGCCATTGGAGTCTCTTAAAGTGAACGAGTGAGTAGGCGGCAGCAGCAGTTCGTTATTCAGCTCTTGGGGAACTGGATTCAACAGTAAACTGAGTGTGTATAGGCGACAATAGTTACTACCCCTCCTTCGCCGGCTGCACGCCTGGCAGAATATGCACCCTCGGCGCATTCAAACGCCTCCATTAAGAAACCTATTCCGGCCACACACGTCGGTTCATGAGTAGGTCTGTATTGATACTGTAATAACAAGTGTTAGTGGTCACTTTACTTAAATTTAATTAGCTTTAATTAAAATGTATTCTTAAAACAAGGAATGCATTGGCTCGTTCTATCAGTGGCACAGGATCAACATGCACAACAATTAGAATTATTATTCGAAGGACGCACATGATCAACACATTTGCCGCACTTTCACACAGAAAATACTACCAAGTTTAGATAATTTGTTATGGTTGATGTCCTCTGCATCATCATGTCGTGTTTCCCAGCTTGCAAGATTCAGAACCAACAAATAAGATTCAAGTAATAAGTACAACAAAGATGCCTACACATCTCATTGATTCCCAGCTTGCAAGATTCAGAACCAACCGATTAGAGCCTTTTGATAAAGTAAATATCGGGATTAAATCCATCTTGGCTAGCTGTGTCATACAACCCAAGAACTTGGTGAATGCTCTTGGCCATCACAACATCTGTAGTAGAGTATTCCTGTTCGCACAGATAGGAAAGAGCATGATTACTATAATAGTGGCACTAGTTTCAGCTACCGGTGTGAGGGGCCCTATACCGCCACGACTCGATGTGGTGAACCTGCAACTCCACTCGGATGAGGTCAACCTGCAGATCCATGATTCAATTCATGCGCCTTTTTCTACAGTTCACCTGAAATGAAGCAAATATTGCTTCATTCAGCTAGCAAGAAGTACTTGCTCTCGTGGGCTGGCAGGTTCTTCTTTAGTAGTTGCACTAAAATTCAGCAACATTGAGGTTGGCTGTCCTACTCATGTAAGGTGCAACTATAATTTGCTTATCCTTTTGTGTAGTTCCACTAAAATAAAGTGCCATTGTGGTGACAGTGACAGCTCATCTTGCAAAAGCTAATAAAATGTTGCACGAGATTAGCACCAGAATTTGATGGAGATTTTGCAAACTCCCATCACCATTTTGTGCAGTTCCACCAAAATTGAGAGATGTTGCCCACGTGGCATTTTAGTTGAACTTCACAAGACACTCATTCCAAAATAAAGTGTTTTTGCAGTTCACCAAAAGGTCACAATAGCAACAGGTGAAATGGATATCCCTATCTGCACAAAAAGATAGAAAGTAAACAGTTTTTGGTCAATAAGAATATACGAAACATACACAAAATGAAAAGAAGCATATTAGTTATGTTCATGGCAATCACTCAAGGATAGTAGAAATTTTAAAATATTAGCAATGCTTCATGTTACCAGAAGCATTACGATCAACTATGGCATTCGTCAAATATGGGATTACTTTAATGGTGGCATTGCTTGTTTGCTAGATACAGTAAATCAACAACAGCTAAAGAGTTGGTTTAAGGGCATGGGACCATGGGGACACCAGGTCACTCAGCATCGTAAAGAAGCAACTTACTTATCATACTTGGGAAAACAGCAGGAGTACCATTTGTTAACACAGTTTAATTGCATCATATCACTGGAGGCATTAGATTAACAATAACACTGGTTACACATGTCCTTAAAGTAACAATGTGATCGCTTCATTTTACATGCCCCCTTACATTAACAACAACAAAAGGTTGGTATAAGGACATGCGACAGTGGACGCATCAACACAATGTACCTACAAGGAGGCATAAAGTGGTGATGCCGAGTTTGTTCATGCTCTGTGAGGGCAACAAATCTATCCATGAGAACGTTTCCTATGTGAGGGCAGCAAATCTAATCTTGGACATACTCTGTTGACTTCTCCACCAGCCGCCACTTTTTATCCATTTTTCAACCAATAATAGATTTGTTCCTTATCCAGTTTGTACTGAGTTTTCCCATTATTTCCCTTTTCAACCAAGAGACCGGTTGGGTACCCGGTCTCTACTACTTTCCCCCTGTTATTTCCTCTTTGAATCAAGTCCTAGATTCATGCTACGATTTCCCCCTTTCTTCGTTGTTTGAACCAACTCCTAGATTTGAATGCATGAAGTAGCTTTACCTCTAATAATACTAAAAATTTAGGTGGATTTGGAAGAGCTGATGGAAGTAGAAAAAGATGCACATGCAGACACATTGGGAGCTGCGGCAGTAGAGCAAGGCCACTTTCGAAGAACTTGTACCTGAGGTTCGTTGGGATGTTGGCGGCGGTAGGTCCGATCTGCGCACAATACGGCAGGGAGGAAGAAGCGTCGGAGGACATCCCGAGCCGGCGCTGTGTTGGAGAGAACGACACGGGCAGAGGATCGGGCCCCGCCGGGAGCTGTGGGTTTCCTCCCTCGGTGGCGATGACCGCCTGAACGATGCACCTTTTAGTCCTCTACACACACCGGCCGAAGGGATCTGGCCGGATCTGTGACCAGCTGTGAGCAGAGAGAAAATGTTGCTACCGCTGTCTTGTTTAGATCTGAAGAGAATGAGAGAATGAAGATAGCAACCCTGGTAAAGCGAGCGCTCAGGCCCCTGCATACATATATATTGGAGTGATTATCCTTTTCTCTCCACAACAAGCGTTTCAATTTGTGTACGTGGCATTAAAGAAAAGAAACTCTCTATTTAAGGTGACTACTGTACGACTCCTACTTACTACAAGTAGTACTAGTATTATTCACTTGTGCTCCTCGGCCCTCCATTCATTGAACAACCCCACAGGTGAATAAACATACAGTAAGTGTTTATATAGAATGAACAAGCTCGAACTATTTTCGCGTAGTTAAAAGTTGAGGGCGGGACTTTTCCCGGGCAGTACGCGCGGCAGTTTTCGGGTAGGCGGTTTGATAGAGAGGCGAGGAGTGTGACCGAGTGGTGGATTCTCAAACTTACTGCTAGAAAGGTTGGGCTGTGCGATTTGACGGCTCGTTACTGCTGGAAAGACTTATGATATGACTACTCACTATAGTCATGAATTACTGGGACTACGACCGGGGTGATGCCCCCCTTCCGTTCCGCACTCTAATCTGGTGCATGACACGTCGACCCAGATGCTGGCTCTCCCACATGTCGGCGAAGTACGTAGTAAGTAGGAGCAAAGAATGATGCGGTATATACTACTACTACTATTCAGGTCGGAGGAGTGTGAACCACGGCAGCCCAGTGAACCAGCAGTGAAAACCACGTTAGCCTAGTGAACCAGCAGTAGAAAACAATGTGGTGATATGGCCATAAAAAAACAATGTGCTATGGTCCAGACTGTAGCATGTACAGTACTACTCCTCTTTGTTTGGATCCCTGAGTTAGAGCTAGTTTGGGTTGAAATAGCCTCAAATTATCGAAACAGGAGGGGTTAGTTTGAGCTAGTTTGCTCTAACCCAGCTAAAAAAACTAGCCTGGTGGAGAGGTTCTAATTGGGTTAGTTATCCTCGGTCCCACTAAAAGAGAACTAAAAAAATCTCCCCTGCCTGCACCAGATCGCTCCACCCTCTCGCGCGACTCCTCTATGTTCCCCATAGGGCTGACCACCCAAGCGCCGCTTGCCCTCTCTCTCCTCCGGCCGCCCTCTCCTTCCGGCCTCTA
Organism: Triticum timopheevii; assembly: GCA_963921465.1. NCBI lineage: Eukaryota > Viridiplantae > Streptophyta > Magnoliopsida > Poales > Poaceae > Triticum > Triticum timopheevii. The sequence continues at coordinate 360,738,002 of OY997274.1, read as the reverse complement.
CCGCCCTACTCCAGCCGCCCTCACCCTCTGGCCTTCAAAGGTCACCCCGCTCCCCCTTCACCGGTCGTTTTTCTCCCTCTGTCATGCGCGGCGGTGTCGCATCTACCAGGGAGGCCGCGAGAGGGGTGAGTTTGTTCGTTCCTTCTCTGTCTCACAACCATATCATTGATCTTGCTCGCTCTAGCGCTAATTCTGATACGGAAAAGTAGATCCTGATCAAACTTGGTATAGATTTGTGGTGCACGCATGGAATTGTTTGATGCTGCTTGAGGAGGTAATAAATCTTTCTAGAGGCCCAAAGATTCAGTTCACCTTTCTAGGTATTTAAGTTTCAGGCTTGCATTTTTTCTAGAGGCCCAAAGATTCAGTTCACCTTTCTAGGTATTTTACTTTCAGGCTTGCGTTATTTCTAGAGGCCCAAAGATTTAGTTCAACTTTCTAGGTATGTTAGTTTCAGGCTTGCATTATTTCTAGAGGCCCGAAGATTAAGTTCCCAGTTAGCGGCAAGCAGTCCTGCTACTCATGCCAGTGTCGACCTCAACTCGCAAGCGCCAGCGTCGGAGGGGTTCGCGGGCCTTGGGCTCTACAGAGCCTTCCTCGAGAGCGATGATGACGAGCTCCTCCCTCGGTGCGTGAGGGGCTCTGGGTTCCCTCCCTATCGTGAATGACTTCCGTCATGAGTTAGCTCATGCTTTGTTTCATGGAGTGTTTTTTTTGTGAAGCTTGATTGACGACTTGTATGTTTAAGTAGGATATCTTATTTGTAAGTAAAAGTTATCATGTTTTGCATGCTTGATTTGTAAAGATGGTTCGTTTATGTCAATTGTGAGCGGGAGGAGGCCACACAAGAGCCGGCCACACCAAATCCGGCAGGAAATAGGGTCCAAATTAGTCAAATGATTGAGAAAGAGCATTTATTGTCAATCTAACCCTGCCATCCATACACCTCTTTGGTTTAGAGTTAGTTCAGGGTTAGAATCTAACTCTAACCTCTAACTGAGTTAGAGTTCTCCTCGTCTCGTTTCATCGCCATCATACTTTCCCCATTCCTGTGTTTTCAGTATCCTGTGAACCAAAGAGGCCTTTTTTTGCGGGGAAAATCAAAGAGGCCCTTAGACTGGTTTAGGTTCGGTCATTTTTTATAAACGTGTTATGTCCAAAATTTAATGAACGTGCTCCGGTTTCTACGAAAATAATCCGGTTTCATCTAGTAATTCATTCATTTATTTATTTTTCTGTGGGGGGTTTGCATGTAATTCGTGAGGTCTGAAATGTAAAGTACCTCGGCATATGCTCCGAGTCGTGCATGCACAACGACCCAGATGCTCTATGTCCCACATGTCGGTGAATGGGAGCACGTGGAAATAGCCTAGGAGTACATATAGGAGGATAAATTCATGAAAAAATATGTACTATGAAGCATTGATGCGGTTCGAAAAGGAGACCTAAAGTGATGACAGCTATAGGTCGCACGCACCCAACTAGTGGTACTAGACATACGACTATTTTTCCCCTAAAAAAAGAGGTACGAGTGTTCAGTACTCCTATTCTATCAACACGAGTCCCATCTGACAATAGCGTCTGTGCTACAGCGAGCTCTCCTCCCTCGTTTCTCTCTTCTAATTCTAAACTCGGCTGATGCCTGGTGGGCGGGGTGGGTTTGCTCAACTGCGGCCCCACCTCATAGTGAAAATGTTACGACTGGAATAAAAATGCCATATACTGCCTCTGTTGGGGATATAACTACTGAGTATAAACCGCCCAGGAGGGGCCGGGTTATGCTCATCTGTATTGAAGCCCATGAAGACAAGGAAAATTGCGATGTACTATTAAAGCTTAGAGGCCTAGGTCCCAAGGGCGGATTAGGGCCCATAGCCATAAACCGCCATGAGATGTGTAACTTGTGTTGTAAGCTAGGAAAAGGTAGAAACCGAGCCGGACACGTGTATGAGCCTGCCTCGGTATTCTGTAAACCGTCGGGCGTCAACCTGTGTATATAAAGGGACGACCCGGCGGCGTTCAAGAACAAGAAACAACTCGAGAGATAGGTAAAGCGAATTCGCTCCCTGCTCATTGACACCCCATAAATTCCACCACAACTGGATCATAGGCTTTTACCTTCACCGCAAGGGGCCGAACCAGTATAAACTCCCCGTGTCCTTTGTCCGGTTTAACCCCTTTAAGCTAATCTCATTGCGATGGCTCCACGACTAAGTCCTTTCACTAGGACATCTGACGTGTTAATTCCATGACAGTTGGCGCCCACCGTGGGGCTATTGCACGTTGGTTTCTAGTTCTTGAAGGGCAACTCTGAAGGATTCAAGGGATACGCGGTTGGCTGGATGACCAAGAGTCGTCGCGGCAAGCTCTACATTGACGACGCAGGCTGGGGCCCCGAGGCCGGCTCAATTGAGTACGGGTACCGGGTCCCCATTGGCGGAATTCATGTTTTCATCGGCAAGATCGACGAACCGGGCCCTGAGCCGGACATAGCATGCGAGTCCTGCCTGGGTTCGGCCTGCCATGAAGCATGCGTTTGTAGGATTCAGCCATGGTGCGGAATCTGAACTGGTCTCCGATGGTGAGACGGTCATCTACTCAGATGGCGAGTCATCCACTGCCGAAACCGAGTCGTTGTACCAATTGCAAGACGGCCGGATCGGGGGTTGTTCCGATGGCGACAGTATTCCGAACCCCTTTGAACCGCCAAACCGGGTTGCAATCTTCATGGCTGGTACGCAGCCCACGTTGCAATCTTCAACTGCAGCAGCAATGATTTTCGATCGGCAGCTGGGGCAGGAGGCCCTGCACGCCGGCCGGCTCAAGTTCTGTCCAGTTTATTGGATGCCTGGACAACATTGTTGACCACAATAGTTACCCCGAAGACTCAGGATCAGCATAACGCGGAGGTTACAAAGCTGCGGGATCAGATAACTCAGGCTAAGGAGGTCTTGGCGGCTGAGGAAGCCAGGATGGCTGAAGAACGAGCCGCTTTAGATGCCCAGTCACATCAGATCTAGGCGCAGAATTACCGGCTCATGCTGGATCAGAACGCGTCAAACGAAGTACTAAGGAGGAGGCACCGGTCTCGTCTGCCGCCAGTTTACGAAGGAATGAATCTGCTCAATACGCAAGAAGCTGGGCCAAGTGATCCGGCAGCAGTGAACCGGACCGAGGCACCTAGGACAGGAGCGCCGGGTCAGCCACGGGTGACGAATCCGCCTCGACAGACAGATAACCCGCCGCAATACATACCGACGCCGCCGGGTCACTTCTCTAGCCCTTTGGATAACATGATTGCCGTGGCGTCTCGTTTGGCAGCTATTCCGATGGAGGGCAAATAATTGGTGGCGGTTGAAATGCAACGGGCCATGGATCTTCTTCAAACCGCTATGGTGCAACAGTAGGCTTATTCATATAGCCGAGACAGAATACATTTAACCCCTCGTCCGAGTAAGAGTTACAGCAGACACATTGATGAATCGGCTGTGTCAAGCAGTGCGTGGCACTGTGACGCCCCTCAAGGGCCTAGTCCGGCACGCGGTGGTATTAATGCTTGGGATGTGGTAAACATTGGCAGAGCACGACGGGAGGCAGAGTTAGTAGCGCAGTTGGTAACACAGTATGCGAATCATCAACCCGCTCCGGTTCAGCTGACAGCATCAGTTGAACGAGGATTGGCTTTCAGCTCTTGGGGAGTACCGTGTCTCACCCCAGCTCTGCGTAATGTGCGGTTACCCAAGGATTTCAAGGGCCCACGAAAGGTGCCTAATTACACAGCCAATTTACCGTCCGAGTCATGGGTTGAGAGTTCTGAGATGGCAATGGAGATGCTGGATGTGGATGAAGCGGCATGTGCAAAATACTTCAGCATGATGTTGGACGGAACGGCACGCACTTGGTTAAAAAGTCTGCCGGTTAATTCGATCGGTTCATGGGACGAGTTGAAGACCCGATTTATAGCAAACTTCAAAGACACGTGCAAGCAACCCATGTCAATCATGGATCTGGCCGCCTGTGTCCAAGGAGAAGGCGAATCAATGACTCATTGGGTGCGCCGGGTTTCGGAAATTCTGCATTCGTCGGACCGCATCAATGCTGATTCGGCAATCATAACATTGGAGGGAAATTGCCGGTTTAATCCGTTGAAGTTGAAGTTGGGACGGCTCAAGCGTCACCTCAATGACATGGGAACACTTATGGCAGCTTTGGTTAAGTATGCCGATTCTGATAATTCCAAGGATCCCGAGTCTGACAACGAGGAGCCGGAGAAGGGAAAGAAGAGCGTCGGCACAAAAGGGAAGCAACATAACCAGGCGAGCCATGGGAATAATGGTAAGCGCAAGGCGGATAATAATTCTGGCTTTGTGGCTAAGACCAATGTGCAGAGCAATAATTAGTGCCGCAATGGTAAAGCGCCCCCACGGGGCGGAGGATCAGGCATGAATCTGGAGCGTCTATTGAACCAGCATTGCCCAAAGCACGTGACGCAAGATAAACCGGCTACGCACCTGTGGAAGGATTGCTTCATTATGAGAGAATTCAAAAATTCGGATCTCTTCCGATATGATCATGGACCGTCCGGCGGTTCAGGACTCGGGTTTCACGGACCGGGTTATGGTGGAGGTAACCCTGGTTCAGGTTTTCAGGGTAACCAAGGGGGACAGGGCAATCAAGGCAATCAGGGCAACCAAGGTGGTTATAATCAACAGGGGAATCAACAGCAGCAGCAGTCGGGTTATCAGAGTAACCCGAAGTAGTTAAATGGTGGACAATATCATGTTTTCACTACTAGTCTGTGCAAATGCGATCAGAAACTCCATAAGAGGGCAGTGAACTCTGTTGAACCGGCAGTGCCCCGTTATCTGTGCTGGTCTAAGCAGCCTATTGTGTGGAGTCGAGAAGATCATCCGCCCCGGGTTGATAATCCGGGTCATCTGGCATTAGTGGTCGCACCACAGGCTGGAGGTTATAAGTTCACCAAAGTGCTCATGGATGGAGGGAGCAGTATCAACATCTTGTATTATGAAACCTTCCGGCGTATGGGGTTAACAGATAAGAATCTTAAACCGTCGAACACCGTTTTTCACGGTGTGGTGCCTGGTAAATCGGCCTACCCGGTGGGTAAGATAGCTCTGGAGGTGGTTTTTGGAGAGGATCATGATTCAAGGTCCGAGACATTGACCTTTGAAGTGGTCAAAATCAGAAGTACATACCATGCCCTGTTTGGACGGCCAGTTTATCCTAAGTTCATGGCAAGGCCGTGTTATGTTTATCTGCAGCTCAAGATGCCGGGTCATAAGGGGACCATCACAATTCATGGTAGCCGCAAGATTGCTTTGGAGTGCGAGGAAGGTGATGCGGCTTATGCTAAGTCGGTTTGTGCAATAGAGGAGCTAAAATTCTATAAAGACAATGTTGATCCTGCGGATATGACTTCTCTGAAGAAACCCACTATAGAGCATGATCCGGCTTTGAAGTTTAAATCGGCTGATGAGACCAAGTTGGTTGATTTTGTTCCTGGTGATTCATCCAAGCAGTATAGCATCAGTGTTGACTTGGATCCGAAATAGGAAAGCGCGCTCATCGAGTTCATCCGTGAGAACCGGGACATCTTTGCATGGAAGCCTTTTGACATGCAGGGTGTACCGAGGGAACTCGCTGAGCACACTCTTAATATCGATCCCAAGTTTAAACCGGTCAAACATTTTCTTCACCGCTTTAATGAAGAGAGATGCAAGGCCATTGGTGAAGAGGTAGCCCAGCTATTGGCAGCAGGGTTTATTGTGGAGGTCTTTCACCCTGAGTGGTTGGCTAACCCAGTGCTGGTACTTAAGAAGAACGACACTTGGCGTATGTGTGTGTACTACATGGATTTGAACAAGGCTTGCCCAGCTGATCCCTTTGCCCTCACTCATATTGATCAAATCATTGATGCTATGGTGGGCTGTGAGCGTTTGAGTTTTCTGGATGCTTATTCAGGTTACCATCAGATCAAAATGGCAGTTAAGGACCAGTAGAAGATGGCTTTTGTAACTCCTTTTGGAGCCTTCTGCTATGTTTCTGTGCCCTTTGGGTTCAAGAGTGCCCAGGAGACTTATCAGTGGTGTGTGCAGAATTGCCTTCATAATCAGATTGGGCGCAATGTTCATGCTTATGTGGATGATATCATGGTAAAGTCCAGGAAAGCAGAGACACTTATAGCTGACTTGTAGGAAACCTTTCATAATATGAGGGTTTATAAAATGATGCTTAATCCGGCTAAGTGTGTTTTTGGTGTGCCAGCTGGCAAGCTCTTGGGTTTGCTAGTGTCTAACAGGGGCATTGAAGCTCATTCGGAGAAGATCAAGGCTATTACATCCCTGGCTAAACCGGCGTGTATCAATGACGTTCAATGGCTGGCGGGTCGTATTGCAGCGCTAAGCCGGTTGATCAGTCGGTTGGGGGAGAAGGCGATCCCGCTTTATCAGATGATGAAGAAGACACAACTTTGTCTGGAGTGATGCTGCTAATGCGGCGTTTGAGGATTTGAAGAGGCAGTTAGCCGAACTTCCCGTTCTTGTTGGCCCTATCGATAGAGAACCTTTGCTGTTATATGTGGCTGCTAATGCCTGAGCTGTCAGCATGGCTATTGTGGTGGAGCGCAAGGAGGCTGGTAAGGAATATCCGGTTCAACGTCTGGTTTATTATAGTTGTGAGGTACTTATCGAGTCCAAACAGAGATATTCCCATTGGCAGAAGCTGGTGTATGGAGTGTTTATGGCAAGCTGGAAGCTTAAGCAATACTTTCAAGGCCATCCCATCACTGTGGTCAGTTTCGCTCCATTGGGCGACATCATTCAGAACAAGGAGGCCACTGGCCGGGTCGCTAAGTGGGCTATTGAGCTTGGGCCTCACAGGTTAAAATATATGCCTCGCACTGCTATCAAATCCCATGCACTCGTGGATTTCATCAATGACTGGACAGAATTGCAGGCACTGGAGGATAAACCGGATAACACATACTGGACTATTCACTTCGATGGATCCAGACAATTGGAGGGCTCGGGGGCTGGAGTGGTTCTCACTTCCCCTCGAGGTGACAAATTTTGTTATGTTCTCCGCTTAATGTTTCCCTGTACTAACAATGCAGCTGAGTATGAGGCTTTGCTCCACGGTCTTCGAGTGGCTAAGGAGATGAACCTAATCCGGGTACGTTGCTTCGGTGACTCCGATTTAGTGGCTCAGCAAGTATCTGATACATGGGACTCCAAGGATCCAATTATTGCGGCTTATCGACATGAGGTGGATATCATTGCTGGTCATTTCAATGGTTATCAGGTCAAGCACATTGATCGGTGCAAGAATGAAGAGGCGGACACTCTAAGCCGGCTCGGATCCCAGCGTAAACCGGTGCTGCCTAATGTTTTTCTGGATGTTCTGCATAATCAGTCAGTCAAGATACCGATGGAGGAAGATTTGGCTATTCCTGACCCAGAAGCTCAATTAGTAGCGGTTCTTCATGCCATCCCTGATTGGACATTGCCGTACCTAGAGTACATGAACCGGGGCGAGTTACCAAAGGACGAAGTTTTGGCCAAGCAGATAATCCGGCGGTCTAAGTCCATGACTATTGTCAATGGCGAGTTACATCATTGCAGTATCTCAGGGGCATTTCAGCGTTGTGTTTCTCCTGAAGAAGGCCATGAGATCTTGCGTGGAATCCATGAATGAGATTGTGGTCATCATGCCGGTTCAAAATCCTTGGTGGCTAAGGCTTTCCGGCACGGTTTTTACTGGTTAACAGCTCATGCTGATGCGGAAGATCTGGTCCGAAAGTGTGACGACTGTCAGAAGTTTGCACGTCGAGCTCATGTCCCGGCTCAGGAGTTAAGGATGATTCCAATCACCTGGCCGTTTGCGACTTGGGGGCTGGATATGGTTGGGCCTTTTAAGAGGTCCAAGGAAAAGAAGACGCACTTTCTGGTGGCAGTTGATAAATTTACCAAGTGGGTGGAGGCAGAGCCAGTGAGCAAGTGTGATGTGGCCACGGCGGTTCAATTCATGAAAAAGGTGATCTTCCGCTTTGGTTTTCCACACAGCATTATAACAGATAATGGCACGAATCTCTCCAAGGGAGCTATGGAAGAGTTTTGTCAACGTGAGCACATCCAGCTTGATGTGTCATCAGTGGCCCACCCCCAATCTAATGGTCAAGCAGAGAGAGCTAATCAGGAAATCCTAAAAGGTATCAAGCCCCGGCTTATGGTCCATTTGAAGCGGACACCGGGTTGTTGGGTGGAGGAGTTGCCTTCCGTTTTATGGAGCATTAACATCACCCCCAATAGATCTATGGGTTACACACCCTTCTTCATGGTTTATGGAGCGGAAGCAGTTCTCCCAATGGATATTCGCCATGACTCTCCCCGAGTGGCAGATTACGTTGAAGCGGACAATGAAAGAGCAAGCCAGGATGCATTGGACCTGATAGATGAACAACGGGATATTGCTGCAGCTCGCTCGGTGATTTATCAGCAAGACCTGCGGCGTTATCACAGCCGCCAGGTTAAAACCAGGACTTTCGAAGAAGGCGACTTGGTGCTCCGGCTCATAAAAGATCAAACTGACATGCACAAGTTGTCTCCACCTTGGGAACGGCCCTTTGTGGTCAGCAAGAATCTGAACAACAGGTCATACTACCTCATTATTGTTCGAGAGCACAAAGCCTCACACAAATCATAGGAGAAGACTCGCCGGCCGTGGAATATAGCTCATCTTTGGCCTTACTACACCTGAGCCACAGGCTCCTACTATGTATATATTTTTGATAATGTACATATTATGATCAATAAATAAACCGGCACCCTTGCTAAAGCGGGGCCTCTGCCGTTTCGTCTTATATGTCTTCTTGGTTACATGGGGGCTTATGCTTACAAAGCGGAGTTCTGGCTACCTATTAAACCAGCTTATAAAGCCATATCAAAAAGCTTGGGAGCTTCACACCCAAGGGACCAAAGAGAGTCTGTTGCCACGCACAGCTCAAACATAGGTACCCATTGAGCACAGCTCACAATGTTACTTGGGGGCTCTTTGTGCACAGCAACAAAGAGTTTGAAAGGACCCTTGTAATAGGCTATCAAGCCAGGCTTGGAAGCCAGGTGTATTTACCTAAAACCCCGGGTAACCTACCTTCATCAAGTAAGCCACTCCGTCTAGGTAATCCTGCTATGACCCGTCGAACGTTTGACAAGTCAATCTTATACAGACCCTGAACTTGTCAAAGTTAAAACGACGATTGGTTAATGTGAGGTCCATCTTAAAAGGCTTTGTAAAATGGTTTAACTCAGCGGCCTGGCAGCCCATGAAAAGCCTCAAATTTGGGCCAGGCAGCCCTTGAAAAGCCTCGACTACAAGTTTTCATTTGCTTTTGTTTTTTCCAAGTTTTCATTTGCTTTTGCTTTTGAGATAAACCGACGTTTATTGATCCGGCCTGACTATAAGTCATCAATATAACCCGGTGTTCATTAATCCGGCATGGCTTTCGACTATCAGTTGTTAGTACACAACCAATCTTAAACCGGTGTTTATTACAACCCGGTCTGGCATTGACTATAAGTTGCCAGGATGATCATCCGGTGTTTATCATAACCCGGCGTGGCTTTTTATAAACCAGCACAGCATGGTGAGAGTTATCAACACTCAAGATTTGGGTTATCACCCTTACTACAAATAGTTGGTAAACCAACGATGTGATTCCACATCACAGGTATGATATATTTCATTCTACCTCCGTTTCAGTTTACAAGTCCTACACGTATACCTAGGTTGCCAATTTTATCACTTTAATATAAACTATATAACACAAAAATTATATCTTTTGAAAATAGAAAATCTCAAGTTTATATTGGTATACTTTTTGTAATATATGACTTGTATTAGGTTGGTCAAATTGACGACCTAGGGGTACGTGCACACCCTATAAACTGAGACAGAGGTAGTGTTTCATTTTACAGCCTTGGTTGTAAACTCTGGCTTTACATTGGGTATCATAACCCGTGTGGCGGTAAACCGCCAGGGCAATTTTAAGTTTGTCATATGCAGAAAACAGGATTGCATAACACTGTTGAAGATCGTAAGCAGACATTGCATATCATGACAGATTGATAATCTCAGGAAAGTGGCTATGCACGATGGCATAGCAGACTACGTATTTCAAGTTATGCATGATGGCATAATAGACCAAGTGTTTCAAGCTAGCCTATTACAAGGCATTTTAAACACCCAAGAGGATAACTATTTTCACAGGGGACAGTGCGCAAGGCGATAAACCAGCTTCCGAGTTATGATTCTGCTTCAGCTTGATGTGAAGATTGCGGATCGTCCTGCGCCGGTTCAACCTCCGCCTCCCCACCCACTGGCTAGAAGTCAATGGTTGCCCAGTCAATTCCAGACAAAGCTCAGAAGACAGCTTCATTACTCATAAGATCTGACAGTTCAACGTCAGGGTCATAAGTATGCTTACGGATTGGCGGGATTAAATTCTGGGCTTCATAAACAGACGCATTGATCCGTCTGTTATCTACATCATAGATGGACTGGTGGAAACATAAGTCAGTTTCTTCGGCCAGTCTACTCGCAAGAGGGCGCATCTCCTTTGTCAAGGCTTTAAGGGCATCCTCGTCAAATTCTGACCCATCTTCTTTTTTACTCGGATAACCATTTCCAATATCCTCTGGATTAAGGTCAGCTATCCAAGCCTTAGCCCGAGTCAGGGCAGATAAAGTACCAGCTCTTGCAGCAGATCTTTTCACCTCTTCTAGCTGGGCCGGTGTCATGGAGAGCTTGGCCAATGTATCCTTGATTAAGGTTGGCGGCGGTTTATTATATGAAGCAGTGTAGATAACTCGTTGAGCGCCGGTATATAACTGCTTAATTAAAGTGTAGGCAACCTTCAGCTTCTTGCGCATATCTCAGCCAAGATGGGCGACGCGGCTACCTGCAATGATTACAATATTGTTGTTAAAACCGGAGGTTTCAAGACTGATTAATTACGGATCATAGCAAGGCTACTTACCAAATATGGTTGCAGTCATAGCGTTGATTTACCTCTTCAAGCCAGACAGCTCTTCTGCCACCGGTTTAAGGGCCGCTTCAGCATCCTCCGCCCGTTTCAGCAAAGTGGCTTTTTCAGCCTCCCGGTCTGCTCGCTCGCCTTTGAAGCCATCCTTCAATTGCTCCATGGCTATTAAAGCGCCTTTCAGCTCATCTTTGGCCTTTGAAGTTTCTGCTTGCTGGGACTTGATGTTTTCTGGAGATCGGCAATATGGGAATCTTTGTTGCTCAAGTCAGCCTACAAAAGACAGATAACAAGTTGGTAATGCTTCCTTCAAAGTCCCAAGCACATAACAAGTTATGCACTTGACACTTGGGGGCTAATGTGGATTGCTTTTATCAACGAATATTTTAAGTCCCAAGCATACAACAAGTTATATACTTGGCACTTGGGGGCTAATGCATATCGGTTCAACTCATGGTTATCCAGGTTCTGACAATAAACCGGATCATATTGATAAATGGAAAGAATTTTGGAAACTAAATTACAGAAGATATACCGGTTCATCCTAAAGGTATAAACCGGTCTACAGGGACTACGCAAGCAAAATCCAAATATTCTCCTATTATAAGTCCCGGTTCACATTTATATTGATGAACCAGCCCTTGGGGGCTACTAGAGTTGATAATTGAAGCAGGATGTAAGGAAAAACAAAGTTATTCAAAGGAGCAAGTGTTTACCTCATATCGCTCTTTCATCAGGTTTACTAAACCGGCTTCATAGTCACGGCTAGTGTACAGACGGTTTAGATATCCAGAATGGATGTCCTGAGCAGAGAGATGGGCATAACTCGACAAGTCTATTTTCCATTTGCCCTTGTCCACAGCAGAGAATTCTTCTTTTGCACTGTGCTTTGATAAAGCGACAGGATTGCAAGGAGCAGTGTGGCCAAAACCGGTATTCACAACATCATCTGTTGTGCCCTCAACAGTTTTATCTGGGCTTGGCGGTTTATCAGAGGCCTTTGCTGGGCTTGGAGGATCGGCAGCTGGGCTTGGCAGATCAGAGTGTTGGCTTGTTGGATTTATTTCTGGTGGATTAGCAAAGGTATCCTGACCCTGAGGTGTCGGGTCATCCAAAGCAATGTTAACATTTCGATCAATAGCCTCTAAGGTCCTCTCCGGTTCAGTAGCTGGATTATCATCAGTTGGTGTAGTCAGCTTGGCTTTTTTGCTAAGTTTGGCTTTGGCACTAAAAAAGAACAAATACAAAGATTAGTACAATAAACCGGTGCAAGGGAGTGAAACTGAGTTTACTATACTTACCCAGGGACGGTCTTGAGAGGAGGCATCTGGGTAGTCGATGATTCACCAGAAGAGGAATTGGAAGTGCCCTGATAATTCGAGTCAGATGGAGTAAGAGGATATCGGAAGTAACCTGCCTTGGGATAAAGTTTATTAGAAGTACAAGAGACCTCTTGACGACGGTTGCGAACCGGGGAATATGGTAAATCGGATGAGGTAACCACTTGACCACTGTGTCGGGTTGTGCGGCAAGCTTCTTGCTGCTGTGTCTTCAAAGAAAAGTGCGGATCCAAATGAGAAAGAGGGTGTGAACGTTTTACTTACCGGATTGCTTGACGAAGTTTTGGTACTGGCACATGATTTGAATCAGAGGATAGAACAATTACCTCGGCTTCACCAGCATGGCTAGCTTCCGCATCATCCTGATAATAATCATTGTCAATGAGGTGTATGAAAAAAGAACCAAGAGAATCTAATTCTACCTCTGAGTCCGGGTTATCAAGCTCTTCATCATTGGCCACATCAGAGGGTTCGACAGTTTTCTTCTTCGTTGGCTTCTTTACAGCCTTAGTCTTGCTGCGGGGTGCTCTTGCCGATTTATCCTGGGGCTTGGCCGGTTTATCTTGAGATTTCTTCTTCCAGAAAGGATCATCGTCCTGCATAGATGGACAACAAATTATAAAGGAACATTTAAAGAAAGGACGGATTAAAGATAAAAATGAGGCAGTTCTTACACCTGGCGGTTTATTAGAAGTGTAGAAGGGACTGAGCCCTACTTGATTGCAGACAGCTTCCGGTTCATTCAATATTTTCTTAACAGCTTCAGTAACTTCATCTTCTGTTAGCTAAATATCAATGTGACATTGAGGATCTTTCAAGTCCCCCGTGTACTAACACATTAAACCGGGGCGCCAACTTAAAGGCAGAATGCTCCAAGATATCCAGCAGCGGACGATGTCAACACCCATTAAACCGTTGGCCATAAAGGCTCTGAGTTTGGAGAGTTGTGGCACATAGGTGGACCGTTCTTTGGTAGTCAGCCTTTGAGGGAACGGATGAGTATTACTAAGACGGTGAGGGTGGTAACCCGGCAGAGGATTTTCCCCAGATGGAGATGTGTCTTTGCAGTAAAACCAAGTCTGATTTCAGTCCTTGGGATGACTATGAAGCTCGGCATGGGGGAAAGTGGCATCTCTCCTCTTTTGAATTGACATCCCACCAAGCTCAGTGTTGGATCCGTCTGAGAATTCTGTGCGACGATTCAAATAAAAGAAATCGCTGAACAAGTCAACTGTGGGTTCTTCTTGAAGATAGGCCTCACAAAACACTTGGAAGTCGCAAATATTGGACACAGAGTTTGGCCCAATATCTTGAGGGTGGACTTGCAAGTAAGCAAGAACATCACGGCAGAATTTTGATCCGGGTGGGCTAACCCTTGATTCAGATGATCAGTAAAAACAACTATTTCTCCATCCTGAGGTTCAGGAGGATTCTCTAATCCGGGGACTCTCCTATGGATGGTTTCCTTGCTCGCTAAAGTGCCAGTCACAACATATCCAGTCAACTGCTCTTCCGTAACCCGGGAAGGGACCCAATTGCAAGCATAAAACGTCTTGGCCATTTGAACAGGAAAGCTAGAAAGAGGACCAAGGCTGATTTAAGATTTTGGTTAAAGCAGACAGTCCGGTTTAAAGACAGGAAAACAAATTGAAACCCATACGTATGATAACCCGGAATTTCATATCAAGGATGAGTTGGCGGTTTATAATGAGGGCTAATGGTACCTGACGGATTATCATTTTCTGAAAAGTACAAACCGCCTACAATGGTGTGATCTGAAATATCCCTAAGCGTTGTACAAACAGATTTCACAAGTTTGTGTTGTAAAGTTGGATCTACAGCAGTTCTGAAAAGGAGATAAACTTGATACCTGAAAGCACAACACCAGAGGAACACACATGTTCAGATGGGATCTAATACAGAGAAGGGTATTTTCTGTGATTGAAAACGGATGCTAAACTATTATTGCTTCGCCTTTACTATCAGATTCAGATTAGGCCATGCGATCTAAAGGAAGAAAGCGAAGAAAGGGGAAGAACACGGATGAACAGTGGAAACCCTAATGCAGATCTGTTATATAACAAGAAGAAGAACTTACTGACGCTGCTGAACAGCGAAGGAGGCGTCATGTTTCTCTGGTCCGATCATGTTGATGCAGCGGCCGTTGGCAGTGCGGACGCGAAGGTCGACGGCGGCGGCTGCGCTTGAGTTCTGAGGCGACGCGAGGAAGAAGGCGAAGTGGGGGGGGGGCACGAAGGGGAAAAGAAAGAATGACCCTTGGCCATATTTACAAGGCGAAGAGATAAGTGACAAGCGCGGGAATCAAGGAACCAAAAAGTGGATATCTGACATAGTTGTCGCCTCAGTTTTTGGAGGATCATTAATGAAAAGGATATGTTTACGAATCTTTTACAGATAGATGACGTCATGGCGATTTATTATAATCCTAGAAGACGACATCACGGCGGTTTACCAAGATCATATGGAGGAAATGTCATGGCGGTTTACAAGGATCATACAAGGATGTTTAAGGAGTTTTCCCTAAAATGTTGAAGATTGACATGAACAGGTTCAAATCAATCTGGGGCCTAAGGTTGGGGATATTACTACTGAGCATAAACCGCCCAGGAGGGGCCGGGTTATGATCATCCGTACTGAAGCCCATGAAGACAAGGAATATGACGCTGTACTATTAAAGCTTAGAGGCCTAGGGCCCAAGGGCGGATTAGGGCCCATAGCCATAAACCGCCATGAGATGTGCAACTTGTGTTGTAAGTTAGGAAAAGGTAGAAACCGAGCCGGACACGTGTATGAGCCGGCCTCGGTATTCTGTAAACCATCGGGCGTCAACCTGTGTATATAAAGGGACGACCCGGCAGTGGTTCAAGAACAAGAAACAACAACTCGAGAGATAGGTAAAGCGGATTCACTCCCTGCTCATCGAGACCCCATCAATTCCACCACAACTGTATCGTAGGCTTTTACCTTCACCGCAAGGGGCCGAACTAGTATAAACTCCCCGTGTCCTTTGTCTAGTTTAACCCCTTTAAGCTAATCTCGTTGCGATGGCTCCATGACTAAGTCCTTTCACTAGGACATCTGACATGTTAATTCCACGACACCCTCCGTTCCTAAATATAAGCCTTTTTAGATACTATTTCAAATGAATAACGGATGTATGTAGACATAGTTTAGAGTGTAGATTCACTCATTTTGCTCCATATGTAGTAGTCAATTGCTGGAATCTTTAGAAAGACTTATATTTGGGAATGGAGGTAGTACTATACTAATAAAACATTAAGGCCACGAGGTGATGCAGTGCTGGTTACAGGAGGCAAGAAGAAGAGATGCATCCATTGACGATGTCCACCTCCTCGCCTCTAGGCGCCGGCCCACCGAACGACGCCTAAGTAGCAGCGGCTTTCATGGCCAGGTTGACCTGCTTCTGAACAATGGCGTCCAAAGATTCTAGCCGCTAGAAGAAGGACAATGTCTTTCTATCCTCGCTTGCCTTGTAGTGGCCTATGTAGACGATTTCCTCGTAGACATGGATGTACAGGTCGATGGTTTCTTGCATGGCGAGGCGCTTCACGGCGAGTGCGGCCTCGAGGTGCACATTCTTCGTCGTGATCTCTGACACCTGCAGGGCCACCAGGGCTTGAAAGAGTTCATCACCATGGAGGCCGATGAGGGTGGCAGGCAATGAGGAGCCTGGGCGCGCGGGTTGGAGCAGTATGGCAAGGTCGTCCGCGCGCTTCTTGACGGCGGTGAACTTGCAGATGTAGTTCACCATCATGTCGTCCATGCGAGAGGCGAAACCGGCATCGGCGAGGGCTATGATGCCGGTGGTCTCCAGCACCGTTTGGAAACGCTGCATAGTGCGGGGCCGCAGGCCGGCACCTTGGATGATTTGGCATAGCCGACTGCCGCTCGCGTCCATCGCCTTCATAGGTGCTTGTGGCTTCTGGTCACTTGGTCTTGGATTGGAGTGAGCAGTGTTGCGCAGAGACTTAGGAGTAGATGGATTGGAGTGGTGGGGCGCCTTTATATGAGAGTCCAAACTCTGTTTCATTCACATTGTGCTGGGTCTATTCTGCTTCTCCAATTAATTCCCTCTGCATGTAATTGAGGATGCATCATTGACCGTTCAACGTCTCGGGAACCACTACCCTCTCCCTCCTTGGCATTCAAGCACCTATGGATGCGACTGCCACTCGCGTCGTCTATCGCGTGTCAGGAGACGTTCCCGTCGATGACGAGGTGCCTATGGTTGCTACATCTTGAGCTTGCGTTGGTTTTCCTTGAAGAGGAAAGGGTGATGCAGCAAAGTAGCATAAGTATTTCCCTCAGTTTTTGAGAACCAAGGTATCAATCCAGTAGGAGGCTCGTAGAAGTCCCACCCACCTACACGAGCAAACAAGAACCTCACAACCAACGCAATAAAGGGGTTGTCAATCCCTTCACGGCCACTTGCGGAAGTGAGATCTGATAGAGAAAATATGATATGATAAATATTTTTGGTATTTTTATGATATAGATTGGAAAAGTAAAGATGCAACTAAAAGTAGATGGAAAGATTATATGATAAAAGATAGACCCGGGGGCCATAGGTTTCACTAGTGGCTTCTCTCAATATAGCATAAGTATTACGGTGGGTGAACAAATTACTGTCGAGCAATTGATAGAAAAGCGAATAATTATTAGATTATCTAGGCATGATCATGTATATAGGCATCACATCCGTGACAAGTAGACCGACTCCTGCCTACATCTACTACTATTACTCCACACATCGACCGCTATCCAGCATGCATCTAGAGTATTAAGTTCATAAAGAACAGAGTAATGCATTAAGAAAGATGACATGATGTAGAGGGATAAACTCATGAAATATGATATAAACCCCATCTTTTATCCTCGATGGAAACAATACAATACGTGCCTTGCTGCCCCTGCTGTCACTGGGAAAGGACACTGCAAAATTGAACCCAAAGCTAAGCACTTCTCCCATTGCAAGAAATATCAATCTAGTAGGCCAAACCAAACTGATAATTCGAAGAGACTTTCAAAAATAACTTAATCACACATAAAAGAATTCAGAGGAGATTCAAATATTTCTCATAGATAAACATGATCATAAACCCACAATTCATCGGATCTCGACAAACACACCGCAAAAAGAGTTACATCGAATAGATCTCCAAGAAGATCGAGGAGAACTTTGTATTAAGATTCAAAGAGAGAGAAGAAGCCATGTAGCTAATAACTATGGCCCGAAGGTCTGTGGTAAACTACTCACAACTCATCGGAAAGGCCTTGGAGATGATGTAGAGGCCCTCCATGGTCGATTCCCCTCCGGCGGAGCACCGACGAAGGCTCCAAGATGGGATGTCGCGGATACAGAAGGTTGCGGCGGTGGAATTAGGTTTCGTGGTCTCTTCTGATGTTCTTGGGGTACGTGGGTATATATAGGAGGAAGATGTAGGTCGGTGGACGCTCGCGGGGCCCAACAGGGTGGGGGGCACGCCGGGCACCCACGTGGCCGCCTCTTCTGTTGCTTGACGTCCACTCCAAGTCCCATGGATCACGTTTGTTCCAAAAAGATCGCTCCCGAAGGTTTCATTTCATTTGGACTCCGTTTGATATTCCTTTCCTTCGAAACACTAAAATAGGCAAAAAACAACAATTCGGGCTGGGCATCTGGTTAGTAGGTTAGTCCCAAAAATGGTATAAAAGTGTAAAGTAAAGCCCATAAACATCCAAAATGGGTATTATAATAGCATGGAACAATCAAAAATTCTAGATACATTGGAGATGT
This sequence comes from Triticum timopheevii, assembly GCA_963921465.1. Lineage (NCBI taxonomy): Eukaryota > Viridiplantae > Streptophyta > Magnoliopsida > Poales > Poaceae > Triticum > Triticum timopheevii. Next base: position 360,719,788 of record OY997274.1, on the reverse strand, counting down.
ATCAAGCATCCCCAAGCTTAATTCTTGCTCGTCCTCGAGTAGGTAAATGATAAAAACAGAATTTTTAATGTGGAATGCTACCTAGCATAATTCTCAATGTATTTTTCTTTATTGTGGCATGAATGTTCAGATCCAAATGATTCAAAACAAAATTTCATATTGACATAAGAAATAGTAATACTTCAAGCATACTAACTAAGCAATCATGTCTTCTCAAAATAACATGGCTAAAGAAAGTTATCCCTACAAAATCATATAGTCTGGTTGTTGCTCTATCTTCATCACACAAAGTATTTAATCATGCACAACCCCGATGACAAGCCAAGCAATTGTTTCATACTTTAGTAATCTCAAACTTTTTCAACTTTCACGCAATACATAGCGTGAGACATGGATATAGCACTATATGTGGAATAGAATGGTGGTTGTGGAGAAGACAAAAAAGGAGAAGATAGTCTCACATCAATTAGGCGTATCAACGGGCTATGGAGATGCCCATTAATAGATATCAATGTGAGTGAGTAGGGATTGCCATGCGATTGCTAAATTGCATCATGAGCATCTCCTCCACCTGCAATATCTTTACTGGAAGAAGAGATGTACCATCAGGTATATTAAAGTGGGGGAGGAAAATTCCAAGTTCTTCCAGGCCATGGCAACTGAGAGATACAGAAAGAATTCAATTGCTAGTCTGCTATTGTCTGATGGCACTGTCACTTCTGACCATGAGGTAATGGCCAAGGAGTATTTAAATTCCTTCAAAAACAGAATGGGTACTGTTAGACCCATTTTCTTGGATGAGAGAATATTATCTTTAATACCCTTTGTTCATGGCCTTGATGTGCTCACTAAGCCCTTTGATCTGAAGGAGATTGAGCAGGTTATTAAAGAAATGCCCATTGATAAGGCACCTGGGCCTGATGGTTTCAATGGGCTCTTTTTGAAAAAATGTTGGCACATCATCTCTCCTGATTTTATTAGGTTGGCCCATGAATTTCATGCTGGAACTGTTCAATTGGAGAGTCTCAATGATGCTTTCATCACTCTGATCCCAAAGAAGCAGACTCAAGAGAATGTGGGAGACTTTAGGCCTATTTCACTCACTAGTGTTGGGCTAAAATTTCTTACAAAGCTAGCTGCTAACAGATTTCAGGAGGAGATCACCAAGTGTGTGCATAAAAATCAGTATGGCTTCATAAAATCAAGAACAATCCAGAATTGTCTTGCTTGGACTTTTGAGTATATCCATCAGTGCAACCAATCTAAACAGCCCATCCTTTTGCTCAAGTTAGATTTTGAAAAGGCTTTTGATTCAGTTCAGCATGAGGTTATCATCAGGATTCTTGTGGCAAAGGGTTTTGATAATAGATGGATCACATGGATTAAACAGTTGCTGTCATCTGGAACTTCTTCTGTTCTGCTAAATGGAGTGCCTGGAAACCATTTTAAATGCAAGGGGACCCTATCTCTCCCTTGCTTTTTGTGATTGCTGCTGATCTCCTACAAACTTTGATTAATGATCTTCTGCAACAAGGTTTAATTAGCAGGCCTTTGCCAACCCATGACCCTGACTTTCCTGTTGTGCAATATGCTGATGATACACTGCTTTTTCTGAAAGCTGACAAGGGTCAATTGGAGGCTCTGAAATTAGTGTTGCATTCTTTTTCCATGGCAACTAGTCTCCAAATCAACTTTCATAAATCCTCCATGTATCCCATCAATGTGAATGCTCATAATGCTACTGCTATGGCTGAGGTTTTTGGCTGCAAATTAGGTACTCTGCCTTTCACATACATGGGATTGCCTGTGGGGACTACCAGAGCTAAAATTGTGGATATTCTTTCTTTGGTGGATTGCATGGAGAGAAGATTGACAGCCAGCTCTTGGTTTTTGCCTCAGGGGAGCAGATTACAACTGGTCAACTCTGTCATTTCTTCATTACCAATCTTTTTCCTTTGCAGTTTGCCAATTCCTCAGGGTATTCTCATGCAACTGGAAAGGATTCAAAGACAGTGTTTATGGAGTAAATATGGTCAGGAGAGAGGCCACTCTTTGGCTGCTTGGCCTCTTGTCTGCAGGCCTAAATCCAAGGGGGGGCTTGGTATCTTAAACCTTGATTTGCAAAATGAAGCACTTCTTCTTAAACATCTAAATAAATTTTATAACAAGATGGATGTGCCATGGGTCCATTTGATTTGGGATTCTTACTACTTCCAAAGGGATCCACATGACACTATACTATGTGGGTCTTTTTGGTGGAGAGATGTTTGCAAACAAATGGAAAATTTCAGGGCAGTAACTTCTGTTGTGATTCACACAGGGGACATTGTGTTGTTCTGGTCTGACTACTGGCAAATTGGAAACAGCTGTGTTCCGCTTCAAGATCGCTTCCCCAGGCTCTTTTCCTTCTGTCTACACAAAAACATTTCAGTCAGAGAAGCGTTTCAGGCTAGCAATATCCACAACCTCTTCCTTTTGCCTTTGTCTGAGCAAGCCTTTCAGGATTTGCAACAACTTTCATACTTGATGGGCTCTGTTCATTTGGATAGTGACTACCCTGATTCTTGGAGGTGGAAACATGGTAAGAAGTCTGAATATACTGCAAAAAAGTATTATGATTTGGCTTATCAACATGTGGTAGCAAACCCAATTTTGGGATGGATCTGGAAGAGTTGCTGCACCATGTCCATCAAAATGTTTGCTTGGCTTGTTATCATGGACAGAGTAAACACTAAGGACATGATCCAGAGGAGGCATTAAAGGATTAATGATGGCCCTGAGTGTGTTCTCTATCCTACTGGCACTCTTGAGGACAGAAATCATCTTTTCTTTCAGTGCAATTTCAGTGTTCATGTGTGGAACTATCTGCAAATTGGTTGGAAGGACAATGATGACATGGTGGATATTGCTTTGCATGCTAGAAAGGATTTTAACAAACCTTTCTTTGTGGAGGTGGTCTTTACTGCTTGGTGGAATATTTGGAAGGTGAGGAATGACAGGGCCTTCAGGGGCATCAGACCTTCTTTCAGAGCTTGGAGAAATGGTTTCATTGATGATCTTACACTACTCTCTCATAGAATCAAAAGAAAATACAGGGATGCTCTGTTAAAGTGGATTGATTTCCTGCCTCCTTGAGGGAGATTTATTTTTGTATGAAATGCTGTAATTATTAGGTATAGTTTTCTTCTCTCCTAGTTCTTCTGCATAGTCTTCTTTAGGTTTCTGTAGTTTTTTCTTTTTCTTCCTTTTTCCCTCTCCTTGAGGAAATTTTGTATTGCTCTGTTTTCTTTTCAATAAAATGCTGTGGGGTGTAAGCCCTGCAGTCTTCAAGGTAAAAAAAAAACGGATGCACTAGAGCTATAAATGTATGAAAGCTCAACAAAAGAAACTAAGTGGGTGTGCATCCAACTCGCTTGCTCACGAAGACCTAGGGCATTTTGAGGAAGCCCATCATTGGAATATACAAGCCAAGTTCTATAATGAAAATTTCCTACTAGTATATGAAAGTGACAACATAGGAGACTCTCTATCATGAAGATCATGGTGCTACTTTGAAGCACAAATGTGGTAAGAAGGATAGTAGCATTGTCCCTTCTCTCTTTTTCTCTCATTTTTTTATTAGGGCTTTTTTTATTTGGCCTTTCTTTTTTATATATATAAAGTCCAAAGTCTCATCCCAACTTGTGGGGGAATCATAGTCTCCATCATCCTTTCCTCACTGGGACAATGCTCTAATAATGAAGATCATCACACTTTTATTTACTTACAACTCAAGATTACAACTCGATACTTATAACAAGATATGACTCTATATGAATGCCTCCGGCGGTGTACTGGGATATGCAATGAATCGAGAGTGACATGTATGAAAATTATGAAGGTGGCTTTGCCACAAATACGATGTCAATGCAAAGAGCAATATGACAATGATGATGCGTGTCATATAAAAGGAACGGTGGAAAGTTGCATGGCAATATATCTCGGAATGGCTATGGAAATGCCATAATAGGTAGGTATGGTGGCTGTTTTGAGGAAGGTATATGGTGGGTGTATGGTACCGGCGAAAGTTGCGCGGCACAAGAGAGGCTAGCAATGGTGGAAGGGTGAGAGTGCGTATAATCCATGGACTCAACATTAGTCATAAAGAACTCATATACTTATTGCAAAAATCTACAAGTCATTGAAAATAAAGCACTACGCGCATGCTCCTAGGGGGATAGATTGGTAGGAAAAGACCATCGCTCGTCCCCGACCGCCACTCATAAGGAAGACAATCAATAAATAAAATTGTGCTCCAACTTCATCACAAAGCGGTTCACCATACGTGCATGCTACAGGAATCACAAACTTCAACACATTCATTCTTTAAATTCATAATCACCCAACTAGCATGACTCTAATATCACCACTTCTATATCTCAAAACAATTATCAAGTATCAAATTAATCATAGCATCCAATTCACTTTCTATGATAGTTTTTATTATACCAAACTTGGATGGCCATCATTCTAGGACCAATTTTATAACCATAACAAATACCATGTTGTTCTAAAAGACTCTCAAAATAAAATAAGTGAAGCATGAGAGATCAATAATTTCTACAAAATCAAGCCACCGCCGTGCTCTAAAAGATATAAGTGAAGCATGAGAGATCAATAATTTCTACAAAATTAAGCTACCGCCGTGATCTAAAAGATATAAGTGAAGCACTAGAGAAAAACTGTCTAGCTTAGAAGATATAAGTGAAGCACATAGCGTATTCTAATAAATTCTAATCAAGTGGGCTTCTACCAAAAGATGTGTACAACAAAGATGATTCTGGTAATCTAAAAAGCAAAGACTAATATCATACAACACGCTCGAAGCAAAACACATATCATGTGGTGAAAAAAAATATAGCTCCAAGTAAAGTTACCGATAGACGAAGACGAAGTCAAATCTTTACCCAAAACTTGAAAACTTCACAACATAAAACTCAACAAGAAATCTCATAAGCTCCGTTAGTGCAAGAAAGAAAAACCACCACATAAGGTATTGTAATGAACTCATTCTTTATTTATATTGCTTTTAAACCTACTGTATTCCAACCTCTCTATGGTTCATACCCTACATACTAGCCATAGATGCATCAAAATAAGAAAACAACACACGAAAAACAGAATCTGTCAAAAACAGAACAGTCTGTAGAAATCTGTAACTCTCGAATACTTATGAACCCTAAAAATCCTACCAAAATAGGAAGTCCAAGGAAATTTGTCTATTGATCTACAGAAAAAATAATCAACACAAAATCACATCTCTGTGAATTACTAAAATTATTTTCGTGCGTGCAAAGTTTCTGTTTTTCAGCAGAATCAAATTAACTATCACCGTAGGTTATCCTATAGGTTGTACTTGGCACAAACACTAATCAAAACATGAAAACACATATAACAGAAGGCATATGAAATATTTATTACTAAACATAAGCAAGAAAAAACAAAAAAAATTGGGTTGCCTCCCAACTAGCGTTATTGTTTAATGCCCCAAGCTAGGCATAAAAGCGAGGATAGATCTAAGTAGTGCCATCTTTGGCACTCAATTCTTCAATAGAGCACTTATAATCCTTAGGAGTTTATCTCTTTTTAGTAATGATTAGCTCCTAGGCAAGAAATCAAGAAATTCGTTTGTAGCAAAAGGTTCCTTAATGATAGCAAGAAAATTGGGATGAACACTTATCGATTTGAGATCGGCACTTCCTTTACTAGAAGATTCAACCTTATTTTTAGGAATATACAAGACCTTGGCAATTTTGGTAGGAGGAGTTGGGGTATTTTTCACAGATGAAAAGGTGGACCCTAAGTTGGTGATAATGTCCTCCAGTTTACCAATTCTTGTAGAATCTAGATCTATTCTATCATTAACTATAGGTTCTTTTTCTTTAAAAAAATTCAAGGTAACTCCAACCCTAGATCCATATTGGGTAATTTGATTGTGGATCTTTTTATCCAAATTCTCAATTACCTCAATAGTGGCAACTTTAATTTTGATAATTTCAAGCCTTTGCATCACATGTTCCACAGTTAAAAGAATTCCATTAACCAAAAGAGGGGGTGGACCAAACAAATCTAACATGGCATTATAAGCATCAAAAGTATGGCTACCCAAAAAATTTCCTCCGGTAATGGTATCAAGAATATATCTATTCCAAGGAGTAATGCCTACATAAAAATTACGAAGAAGAACGGAAGTAGATTGCTTCCTAGTAGATCTTTTTTGAGCATTGCAAATTCTATGCCAAGCATCCTTTAAATTTCTCCCTCCCTTTGTTAAAATTGAGAACTTTATGATAGGGAGTATTAATGATACTAGGAGGGCTAGCAATAGCGACGAGCACACAAAAGGCAAGTGAACGAGAGAGGAGATTGGGAAAGAGAGGGCAAATAAAACGGCAAGCATGAAGTGGGGGAGAGGAAAACGAGAGGCAAATGTCAAATAATGTAATGCGAGGGAGATGAGTTTGTGATGGGTACTTGGTATGTCTTGACTTGAGCGAAGGCCTCCCCGGCAACGGTGACAAAAATCCTGCTTGCTACGTCTTGAGCTTGCGTTGGTTTTCCTTGAAGAGGAAAGGGTGATGCAACAAAGTAGCGTAAGTATTTCCCTCAGTTTTTGAGAACCAAGGTATCAATCCGGTAGGAGGCTCCTCAGAAGTCCCACACACCTACACAAACAAATAAGAACCTCGCAACCAACACAATAAAGGGGTTGTCAATCCCTACACGGTCACTTGCGAAAGTGAGATCTGATAGAGAAAATATGATATGATAAATATTTTTGGTATTTTTATGATATAGATTGGAAAAGTAAAGATGCAAATAAAAGTAGATGGAAAGCTTATATGATAAAAGATAGACCCGGGGGGCATAGGTTTCACTAGTGGCTTCTCTCAAGATAGCATAAGTATTACGGTGGGTGAACAAATTACTATCGAGCAATTGATAGAAAAGCTAATAAATATGAGATTATCTAGGCATGATCACGTATATAGGCATCACGTCCGTGACAAGTAGACCGACTCCTGCCTGCATCTACTACTATTACTCCACACATCGACCGCTATCCAGCATGCATCTAGAGTATAAAGTTCATAAAGAACAGAGTAACGCATTAAGAAAGATGACATGATGTAAAGGGATAAACTCATGCAGTATGATATAAACCCCATCTTTTTATCCACGATGGCAACAATACAATATGTGCCTTGCTGCCCCTGCTGTCACTGGGAAAGGACACCGCAAGATTGAACCCAAAGCTAAGCACTTCTCCCATTGCAAGAAATATCAATCTAGTAGGCTAAACCAACTGATAATTCGAAGAGACTGGAAAGATAACTTAATCACACATAAAAGAATTCAGAGGAGATTCAAATATTTCTCATAGATAAACTTGATCATAAACCCACAATTCATCGGATCTCGACAAACACACCGCAAAAAGAGTTACATCGAATAGATCTCCAAGAAAATCAAGGAGAACTTTGTATTGAGATTCAAAGAGAGAGAAGAAGCCATATACATAATAACTATGGACCCGAAGGTCTGTGGTAAACTACTCACAAATCATCGGAAAGGCCTTGGAGATGATGTAGAGGCCCTCCATGGTCGATTCCCCTCCGGCGGAGCAATGACGAAGGCTCCAAGATGGGATCTCGCGGATAGAGAAGGTAACGGCGGTGGAATTACGTTTTCGTGGTCTCTTCTGTTGTTCTTGGGGTACGTGGGTATATATAGGAGGAAGAAGTAGGTTGGTGGATGCTCGAGGGGCCGACGAGGGTGGGGGGCGTGCCCACCTGTAGGGGGCGTGCCGGGAACCCTCGTGGCCGCCTCCTATGTTGCTTGATGTCCACTCCAAGTCCCCTGGATCATGTTTGTTCCAAAAAGATCGCTCCCAAAGGTTTCATTCCGTTTGGACTCCGTTTGATATTCCTTTCCTTCGAAACACTAGAATAGGCAAAAAAACAGCAATTCGGGCTGGGCCTCAGGTTAGTAGGTTAGTCCCAAAAATGATATAAGTGTAAAGTAAAGCCCATAAAAATCCAAAACGGGTAATATAATAGCATGGAACAATCAAAAATCATAGATACGTTGGAGACGTATCAATGGTGACTTCGTAAATTTCAAGATGATAGATCCGGCTCAGTCTTTTGGAGGTGCTCTTAGGGTTGAGTGTACGCGCGTGTATATGAGCGCTTGCGTCTGTACTGTGTCAAAAAAATTAATTGTGTGTCAAAAAGAGACTAGTGAGTATACTCAATATTGTGCACCTCGGACAGGAAAACGAGAGAACTACGTATTTATTTACGGTGCATATTCACTCATTTTTCTCCATATGTACTCCGTCTTGGTGTAGTCTAGTCACTTGTTGAAATCTCTAGAACGGCAAATACTCCTTTTTGGTTTACAGGGCTATACTAGCAAGTACGTACTACAATAGTGGGCTCACATAGCAATTTTATCTCCTGCAAGAGCCTAGCTATATGCGTGCTCCAATGTTGGCAACTGCCACGTTCGGGTTGCGCTTGGCTCTTCGCCTCTTCAAGAAGACGAACAATGGTGTTTCTACTACTGCTTCCACAGTGTCGAATCCATTGCTGCATGTCCGTCCACCGCGAGCGGGAGGGATAGCTTGTTGTAGGAGTACTATATAAGCAAAAGCATGTCCTCGTTTGCGAGCAACCGCGTGCATGGGAGAGGGAGAAGGCGTGTAATAGTAAAATCAAGCTTCTCCTCGTTGTACGAGTTGACGCGACACATCAGAGCACTGGCCCCACATGCTTGCCTCTAAACTTGGCTAAAAGACCCGCAGTGTACAATATATTTGCACTGCACTTGTCAGGACCCCGATCCTATGCCATACCGATCTAGCATGTAACACCTCATATCACTTTGCGGCCTCACGCACGGTATTCTCACGGGTGTCGCCTTACCAGGCCCGGGACCGTTTGCGCCTTTTGGCTCACGTATATGATAGTGTCGCTAGCATCCATATGACAAAGAACCCAGGCTGACATGGCTAGTCGTAAACCCAAAGTGGCACTAGCTTACAGGGACAGGCATACATGACCTAACAACGAACGTGTCGGTCATCAGCGAGTGAATCCGGACTGTAGCAGCTGGGCTAGTTGAACTACGGAGAATCCGGGCTGTAGCAGGCTAACAGGACTCCGGTAGACACCGCGTGACATTTCCCCGAAGGGACAGACATAGGAACAAACAAGGACACATGCCAGCCAGCCTAAGTGTTCCCGAGCAGTAGCAAGCTACCAAGGCTCAGTGGAAGCACTAGGAGACATTGCTCGGTAAGAGAGGCTACCAAGAATAAAGAACTAGATACTCAGATCCCACACATACTAAGCATTTCAATCATACACACAATATGCTCGATATGTGCAAATACAACATGGCATCACAACAAAACTCTACAACTCAAGTACTTTATTTAAAGCTCCAGAGATCATACATAACATTCACACAGATACGGGTCACACGACCCAGCATTCAAGTCATACAAACATACAAGCCATAAGCGGAAGCAACATGTCTGAGTACAGACATCTAGAAAGTAAAAAAGGCTTGAGAAAGTCTAACTATCCTACAAGGGTCAATCGTGTGCTCAGGATCCACCTGGGCCTCAGGCTACTCGTCGACATCAAGGTCTATGTAGAACCCATCAGAAGGGGTTGCAGCATCTTCTGTAAAACATAAATTAAGCAAACATGAGTACAAAGGTACTCAGCAAGACTTACATCAGATCCTACATACATGCACATTATCAAGAGGGGATGGTGGGGCTATTGCAGCAAGCCAGCTTTGACTCTTGGCTAAGCTATCTTACGAGACACCAACATGTAAATGTTTTGCGCACTCGAGTCCGCTACACACCACTTCAATACACTACCGAGGTTCCACCTCCGTCATCGTACGGAAGACCATCCTTGTTACTCACACTTATCTTGAGGTTTAGTAGTTTCCATTTACATTTCTATGAACTGTATAGGCAACCAAGTAGTCCTTTACCACGGACGCGGCTATTCGAATAGATGATGTTAACTCTGCAGGGTGTACTTTGTCATAAACACTTCCACCACTTATCGCCGTTTACACGACATGTACTCGGCAACCTTCAAGAGGAAGCCCAACGAGGGCGTCGGCCACGGCCTACCTAAACACTCAAGTCTCTAGTCCAAGTTTATCGCCTATTCAGGTTCCATCCACAGGGAGTCCGGCCGAGGTTTCACATACGGACCCTAACAATGTGTGCAGGGCTCCCGAGATACCAAACGGCCATCCGGTACACCGTGCCACATACCTACCGCATCACAGCCCACCCCGAGGGTCAGTGCTGCCCACGGCCTCCAGTATACTACAAACACCAGAAACTACTTGCAACTCCTGGACAGAGGACTAGGGTGGCTAAGAAGTAGAGAGGGTCAATTAAGGATCCCAATACATGCTAGTAGCTGATTCTTAAATCACACAAACAGATCTCAGTGCTTAAGGACGGTTCCAATGAAGCAACCCACCATGTACTCCTACATGGCCTCTCATCGATACCTTTACCAAATCGTGTTCAACAGACCACTCTCATTAACGATATGATCATTTCACTCTAGCCCATCACCCAAATGAACCAGACCTGACACGACTCTAAGCATCTCAGGCATAGCAAGGTAGGAAACACAAACATGGCTCAATCAACTCGTACACATGCTAACGGGTTTCATCTAGGTACTGTGGCAATGACAGGTCATGTAGAGGAAATGGGTTCAACTACCATAGCACACAGCAGTTTGAATCGCGTTGTCTTAAATGCAGTAAATGAGAGCAGGAGCGAGAACATGGGATTGTATCGATATGATCAAATGCTTGGTTGCTTGCCTTGCGGGTCCGTAGTCTGATATTGCTCTTCTTCGGGTACTCGCGGTATTCTTCCGGGGCAGAACCTACCGTAGAGAGCACCGACACACAATAATACCAAACAATGTGCAATAATATGATGCATGCATGAGACATGGCAAAATGAGTGTATTGGGATAATGCAGCTATGACCTGATGAGTTTGAGCCATTTTGAACCAAAGAATCAAATTCCAAACTCATATGTGATCTTAAATAGTGCTTTCTCATGTTTTGCACTAAACAGCAAGTTAACTTATTTAAACATGCATGAAACAAGTAAATATGGATAGACTGTATTTTTCTGATCATTTTTCATATATAACACTTTGCATTTGGAGTTATAGATTAATTTCTATGATTTTTTTGAAGTTAGCACTATTCTCTGAAATTTCCTGAATAAGAATAAATCCAGAAAAGTGAGTTACTGCGTCAGCATTGTGTCAGCAAGTCAACAGGGGCGTCCAGGTCAAACCTGACCAGTGGGACCCACTGGTCAGTGTCTCTGTTAATTAACTAAGTTAATTAGGATTAGCTCATTACTAAACCTAGATTGACCAAATGGAAGGGCCCACATGTCAGCGACCCAGGGGAGTCAAACCCCTGGTCAAACTACGCTGACTCGCCGATGTTTAGCCGCCAGCGACGTCCAGATGCGGGAGAGGTGCGGGTTTCACCCTCCGGTGATCAAATGGACGGCGGAGGCCATCTACGTGAAGCTAGGAGTGAGCCGCGTCGAGTGGTGGTGGTAGTTGAGCTCAAGGTCGCCGGAAACAACGCTGGCGACGAGCTGTGCGGCTGCCGGAGTTCAGGCGAGGACGAACTCATCGCTGTGATGGTCTTGGATGCTCGAGGCCAGTTCCTACGTGGCCTAGGAGGTGCTGTGAAGTGAGTGGACATGGTGGTGTGGCCGGAGCTTCGTCAACGACGAGCTTAGGCGGTGGGGCGTGCGGTGGAGCTCATCGCAGCTGATGTAGAGGGCGACAACAAGAATGGAGAGGATGGGGAGGGGCAGAAGCTCCCAGCAATCACAATGATCTAGAAGGCGCGGTCTGGGACGAGCTGCAGCAGCGGTGACGGCGAAGGGGATCTCCAGCAACGGCGAAGTCGGGCGAGGTTGGTGCAGTGGCTCCGGAGCAAGCGAGCGCTTGGGCTCGGTCTGCTCGATGGAGAGGAGGACGGCAGAGCCGCTGGACAGGGCGAGGCGGAGCAGAGACGATGGTGGCCACGTCTACGACGGTAAGGCGGTTGGGGCTGCATCAGCCATGGCAGAGGGGAGCGAGGGAGAGGCGTTGGGGGAGAATGGAGATGTCCAGGCAGTCGAGGGGCGACGTGGAGGTCGACCAGTGCGTCCAGGGGGCCGGGCGGCAAGCAGGTGGAGCCGTGGCGAGCTCGCACTCGTCGGCGTCACCTCCCTGCCTGCCTTGCAGGGACGAAGCAGCTGGCTGGCATGGGCCAGCACAGTGCTGGGCCACCAGGTGGGCCGGGTGGTGGGTTTCGGCCAGGTAAGAGATTTTCCTTTTATTTCTGTTTTTCTTTTGTTCTGTAAGTTTATGGCATTTTTAAAAATACCTAAACACTTTCAAAAATCACCAAACTGCTCATGCCTACTGTTGAGAATATATCCAACATGGAACATTTCAGTTTGGGACTATTTGGACATTTAAAGTATTTACTAGCATTTAAATGCCCAAATTAAAATATCATATGATTTAATCCAGTGACTTTAGGATGTCCTAGAAATTTGTGCACCATTTTTGTCAGAGGTTTAAGACAAAGGAAAGATGATGAACATTTTAGAAGGGCATTTCAAGTTCATTGAAAATAATTTCAGGAAACCCTCGTTGGTTTCAGGGGGTGCTTGGGGTTCTGTCATCCCCATTTCCAAGTTTCTGCTAAAGGTAAACATGATGCAAGAACTCTAATGCATGAACTAGCTAGGGTGTGACAACTCACCCCCACTCAGAAAAATATCATCCCGAGATTTAGGATCCTCCGGGAAGAAGGTGGGGTACTCAAGTCAAAGACGATCCTCCCTTTCCCAGGTGGCTTCTTTCTTGGAATGGTGCGACCATTGAACCTTGAGAAACTTGATGTTATGGCGTCGAGTGGTATGCTCGGCTTGTTCGAGAATACAAATGGGATACCCTCGATTTGTGAGGTTATCTTGAAGATCAAGTGTTTCATGGTCCACTCCACGGATAGGATTCGAGAAGCAACGCCTGAGTTGAGAAACGTGGAAGACATCATGGAATCTGGAAAGGTGCAGAGGTAGTTCCAATTGGTGGGCAACTTCTCCTCATTTGGCAAGAATGCGAAAGGGTCCAATGTATCGAGGAGCCAATTTGCCTTTCATACCGAAGTGATGGGTTCCCTTTTAGAGGAGTAACCCAAAGGTAAGCCTTCTCGTCAACTTCAAAAGCCATAGCCTTATGTTTTCGATCATATTATCTCTTTTGACGAGATTAGGATGTTTTCAACTTTTCACGAACAATGCAAACTTGCTCTTCTGCTTCCTGGATCATATCCGGGCCAAAGAATTGTCTTTCCCCGGGTTTTGACCAGTTAATAGGCGTTCGACACCTTCGTCCATAGAGAACTTCAAAAGGAGCTTCGCCTAAGCTAGATTGATAGCTATTGTTATAAGAAAATTCGGCAAATGGAAGGCATTTCTCCCAATCCATTCTGAATGAGATAACAAAAGCTTGAAGCATGTCTTCTAGAATTTGATTGATGTGTTCTACTTGACCACTTGATTGAGGGTGAAGTCTGTGCTAAAGGAGAGACGAGTTCCCATAGCATTTTGGAAACTTTCCCAAAATTGAGAGGTGAAGAGACTTCCATGATCCGAGTTAATTTCCAATGGAACACCATGGAGAGACACTATTCGGGAGATATATAAGTTTGCTAGCTGATAGTGGTTATACTCTCGCGAACAGGCAAGAAATGGGCTACCTTGGAAATACGATCGATAACGACGAAGATAGCGTTATTCCATCTTTTGGTCCTGGGGAAACCGGTAATGAAATCCATACCAATTTTGTCCCATTTCCATTCAGGAATAGCTAAATGTTGAAGGGTGCCAGCAGGCTATTGATGCTCTGCTTTAACACAATGACAGACATCGCAGTTAGCAACAAACTGAGCAATGTCTCTTTTCATCCTAGTCCACAAGAACCTGTGGCATAGGTCCTGATACATTTTGGTACTACCGGGATGAATGGTGAGAGGAGATTCATGAGCCTCCTTAAGGATCAACTGCCATAGTTGCCACTTCTTATGAACCACCAAACGGTTTCCGAAGTACACGACACCTTGATCATTCACAGAGAAACATGTAGCAGCTCAGCTAGCAATGTTCTCCTTGATCCGAGATATCCCCTTGTCATACCGCTGAGCGGTTATGATATGATCCGTAAGGGTAGGTTTCACCACCAAGCTGGAATGGAATCCTTGAGGAACGATGTGAAGGTTAAGCTTCCGAAATTCCTCATAGAGAAGTGGTTGACCTTGTTGTAACATCAGATTGTTACAATACGATTTATGACTTAGTGCATCAGCCATGACATTGGCTTTTCCTGGGGTATAAGTTATTCCTAAGTCTAAATCTGTGATCAACTGGACCCAACGTCTTTGCCTGAGGTTCAATTCCGGTTGGGTGAATATATACTTCATACTTTGTGATCGGTAAAGATTTCGCAACGATTACCGAGAAGGTAATGTCGCCAGGTTTTGAGTGCATGGACTACAGCTGCAAGCTCTAGATCATATGTAGGATAATTTTCCTCATGTGGATGCAATTGCCGTGAAGCATAGGCAACTACATGATGATCTTGCATGAGTATGCAACCTAGTCCTTGTCGTGAGGCGTTGCAATAGATAACAAAGTCCTTGGAGAAATCTGGTGGTACCAATACGGGACCAGATGTCAGCGTCTTTTCAGTTCCTGAAAACTGTGCTCACATTGTGGGGTCCACTCGAACTTTTTATCTTTCTTGAGGAGTTCAGTTAGAGGTTTAGAAACTTTGGAGAAGTTCTCGACAAAGCAGCGACAGTAGCTCGCTAAGCCAAGGAAACTCCGAACTTGCTTGATCGATTCAGGTGGAGTCCAATTAAGAACGGCTTGAACTCGCTCGGGATTGACAGCGATACCCTTACCAGAGATTACATGGCCTAGATAGGTCACTTCTGGCAACCAAAATTCACATTTAGAAAATTTGGCATAAAGGCGATGATCTTGAAGTTTCATCAACACTAGCCTTAGATGCTCGGCATGTTCTTCCTCATTCTTGGAGTAGATGAGTATATCATCAAGGTAGACCACGACGAATTTATCCAAATATTCCATGAAGATCGAGTTCATTAACCGAGAGAAGGTGGCTGGGGCATTGGTTAAACCGAAAGACATGATAGTGTACTTGTATTGGCCATAATGAGTAACAAATGCCATTTTGGGAATGTCCCCGTTTTTTATTTTGATTTGATGGTAGCCCAACCTCAAATCCATCTTAGAAAAGACTGAGGATCTAGCGAGCTGATCATATAGGTCGTTGATCCTGGGGAGCGGATACTTGTTCTTTATTGTGACCAAGTTGACGGGTCGATAATCTACAACCATCCGATCCGTACCATCCTTCTTCTTGACGAAGAGGACGGGACAAGCCCATGGAGAAGAACTAGGACGGATGAAACCCTTTGTGAAGGACTCATCGAGTTGTTTCTTAAGCTCAGCTAGTTCTAGTGGTGCCATCTTATAGGGTGTCCTAGAGATTGGGACAGTTCATGCGATAAGATCTATCACGAACTCAACATCTTTGTCAGGTGGAACACCTGGCAGTTCCTCTGGAAAGACATTCGGAAAGTCACGGACTAGCAGCATGTCTTAGAGGTCTGGCAAAGGGCTTGCATTAAGAGAGTATAGCTGTCGCTTACCACTCGGGTCAAGACATTGACTACCTTGCCCGATGAGTGTGTAAGTTGAACAGTCCTAGAGAAGCAATCAATCTTAGCATGATGGGCTGACATCCAGTACATACCCAAGATGATATTAATGTCCGAGGATTTGAGAGCTATCAAAGATGCAAGAAAAACAAGTCCATCGACATGAATTTCATTTCCATGGCTCACTCTAAAAGTTTGCCATTTGTATCCCGGGGTTTGAATTACCATGGAGGTGGGCATATCACAAAATGTGGTGTTATGCAAACGAGCATGGCTCTTGGATATAAATGAATGAGATGCTCCAGTATTGAAAAGAACAGATGCCGGATGGCAGTTAATAAGGAGCGTACCAAGAACAATGTTGGGATCATGCTGAGCCTCTTCAGCTAAGACACAGCTCACATGGCCACGTGCAGCGGTGACCGGCTTACCGTAATACACCTTCCATGTTGGCTTGCCATGGCCAATAGCCTTTCCGATCTGGTTGGGGTTGGGGTTGATATGGGGACACTCTCGCATGTAGTGGCCCGGCTCTCCACACTTGAAACATGTCACAGAGCTGGTGCGTGGGGGAGCATTGTTGGTTGATCCACCATAAGACTTGGGCGGTGCATACTGCTAGGTTGGGCGAGGCACCTGATAGGATGGCCTCGGTGTGAACCTAGGTGGCAGAGCTGTGTTAGGCACCCACACCCGGCGCTTTTGAGAGCCAGAACCGGATGAGGAACCAGTGTCACGGCCATGCTTGCGTGTCGCTTCGAAATCAGTCTGACCTATCTTAGCACTGATGGCCTTGTTCACTAACTTCTGGAAGTATGTGCACTCGTGCGGTCGGAGATCACGGCGACGTTCGGGGTAAGTCCCTTGCGGAACTTTGCCTGCATCTTGGCATCGGTGCAAACTTCCTCGGTTGCATATCGTGGTAGGTTTCCAAACTCTCTGCTGTATGCATCCACAGTGAGTCTACCCTGAGTGAAGCTGCAAAACTCCACCCGCTTGCGATCCATAAGACCTTCTGGGATGTGATGCTCACGGAAAGCCTCACTGAACTCTGCCCAAGTGGTGACCAGGCCATCTGGGTGCATGGCCTCATAATTCTCCCACCAGAGGCTGGCGGGGCCTTCAAGATGATAGGCAGCATATGTGACCTTGTAAGCTTCAGCTACATGTGCAGAGCGCAGCTTGTGGGTGATGCTGCAGAGCTAATCATCCGCATCGAGGGGCTCGATGGAATGATGGAAGTTGGGTGGGTGCAACTTGATGAAGTCGCTGAGAGACACCAAGTCGTTCCTCCGGTGCAGTGTTGTGTTCTGCTCAATACGTTCCAGCAAACGGTTGGTCTCACGTTTGTTCCTCTCGACCTCCAGCATGACCTCAGCCAAGGAAGGAGGATGAGGCAGATTCACATCTCTAGTCCCACTGCCTTCAGCCTGCTCCGGGGCAGCAGGGTTGTTGCGGGTGTTGACCATCCTAGGAAAACAAAACAACGGTTTAGACCAGGATAACAAAATTCTGACATAGAAGTGCAGAATGTAATGGATGACTCGGAATGCAAGATGTTCATCCGTACGACATGGAAATACAGAAACTGCCATATTTATTCCATTGGTCATACACACCATACACGGTTTAGTACAAGACCAAACTGAAGTACAACTGCAGTGAAAGGAAGATTACATCTCATCGGAGGCATCCCAAGATCCTATACATTATTTTTTCTACGCCTCCGGAATCTAGTACACACTACATCATATTCCACAAGACACGCAGGACTGCGGAAATACAACTACTACAAACTACTAGTGTTGTGATCCAGCTCAGTCATCTCCAACTCCGTAGTAGTCCTCATAGAGATCCCCCGCATAGCCTGGAAGCGGGACGTTTGTTCCTGGAACTCACGATCACATCGGGACTATGGACCACACAGACCCAGATGAGGACTCGGCTCCACGAAGGGTGGAAGATGGCGCCCACGCGGAAGCGTGATACCTCCGACATCTGCATAATCCATGCGAGCTGGAAGATGTGTGCAGACAGGGTACAAGTCACGCATATCCAGGTAACCGGTCTGCACGACTTGTGTGAGCCGTGTCAAGGTAGCCCAGTGGTCCTGGAGGGTGTTGCACAACTCCATGCATAAGGCACGGTTCTCTCAGTCTCTCTCCTCCAACATCTTGGTAGTAGTGTGAGGAAGTGGCTCTTCGTGAGAAGCATCAACATATAGCCCATTGTAATAGCCCTCTTGGCCAGTGCGTGCCGCCGGCAAATAGCGGAACTCAGTATCATTCAGCGATGCATACCCAGCTCAGATGATGGAGATCATAGAGTAGGCAGCGTCCTGCACGGACATCTCCATGGTGATACCAAGCCCATAGGACCAGTGTAGAGGCTCGATAGAATCGAGATAAGATGGGAAGATCCTCACAGTGCAGATAAACTGACTCTGATTGAAGTCGCGGAACTGCTCCTCGACGGTATATTCAGGATACCATCTGTACCCGGTCTCAGTCATCACTCATACTAACATGGCCGTATGCCCGGGCATGTCAATTCCGCGGGTCAGTCGAACCACCTGGTGAACAGTACGAGAAGACATCTAAAACACCAAATAATTCAAAGATATTAGAATTTATAGCAAAAATTGGACAACATAACAACTGTAAATTCTCAAGAAGGATTTTGAGACACTTTGCAAAGGATCTCATAGACACTCAACAACATCATATCAAGGTTCTGGGTCCAACTTAACAACATACTAAAGTAGTAGAACTGAACTGGGGCTTGTAACCATCAATCCTATAAGTTACTATGGATTAATAACACGTGAACCTGATAGAGAGAAGAGATCCTAGACCTTAACTGCGAGTGGAAAGAATAGACTGACTCAGATCAGAATGCCATGAGGTAAAGGAGTAAAAAGAGCCTTACGTTCCATCCCACAATCAATTCCCCTACATATAAGTAAAGCATTTCTAGACTCGACATTGACCAATTTGGCTTGAAGAACCTACAGGCAGTCCGGCTCTGACGCCAACGTTGTCAGGACCCCGATCCTATGCCACACTGATCTAGCATGTAACACCTCATATCACTTTGCGGCCTCACGCACGGTATTCCCATGGGTGTCGCCTTACCGGACCCTGGACCGTTTGCGCCTTTTCGCTCACGTATATGATAGTGTCGCTAGCATCCATATGACAAAGAACCCGGGCTGACATGGCTAGTCGTAAACCCAAAGTGGCACTAGTTTACAGGGACGGGCATACATGACCCAACAACGAACGTGTCGGTCATCAGCGAGAGAATCTGGGCTGTAGCAGCTGGGCTAGCAGGACTCCGGAGAATCCGGGCTGTAGCAGGCTAACAGGACTCTCGTAGACACCGCGTGACATTTCCCCTATGGGACAGACACAAGAATGAACAAGGATACATGTCGGCCAGCCTAAGTGTTCCAGAGCAGTAGCAAGCTACCAAGGCTCAGTCGAAGCACTAGGAGACATTTCCCGGTAAGAGAGGTTACCAAGGATAAACAACTAGATAGTCAGATCCCACACATACCAGGCATTTCAATCATACACACAATATGCTCGATATGTGCAAATACAACATGGCATCACAACAAAACTCTACAACTCAAGTACTTTATTTAAAGCTCCAGAGAGCATACATAACATTCACACAGATACGGGTCACACGACCCAGCATTCAAGTTATACAAACATACAAGCCATAAGCGGAAGCAACATGCCTGAGTACAGACATCTAGAAAGTAAAAGAGGCTTGAGAAAGCCTAACTATCCTACAAGGGTCCATCGTGTGCTCAGGATTAGCTGGGCATCAGGCTACTCGTTGACATCAAGGTCTGTGTAGAACCCATCAAAAGGGGTTGCAGCATCTTCTGTAAAACGTAAATTAAGCAAACATGAGTACAAGTACAAAGGTACTCAACAAGACTTACATCAGATCCTACATACATGCACATTATCAAGAAGGGATGGTGGGGTTATTGTAGCAAGCCAACTTTGGCTCTTGGCTAAGCTATCTTTTGAGACACCGACTTGTAAATGTTTTGCACACTCGAGTCCACTACACACCACTTCAATACACTACCGAGGTTCCACCTCCGTCATTGTACGAAAGACCATCCTCGGCACTCACACATACCTTGAGGATTTTAGTAGTTTCCATTTACTTGTCTATGAACTGTATAGGCAACCAAGTAGTCCTTTATCGTGTACGCGGCTATTCGAATAGATGATGTTAACCCTGCAGGGGTGTACTTCGTCATACACGCTTCCACCACCTATCGTCATTTACATGACATGTACTCGGCAACCTTCAAGCGTAAGCCCAACGAGGGTGTCAGTCACAGCCTACCAAAACACTCAAGTCTCTAGTCCAGGTTAATCGCCTATTCAGGTTCCATCCGCAGGGAGTCCGGCCGAGGTTTCCACATACAGCCCCGAATAATGTGTGCAGGGTTCCCGAGATACCAAACGGGCATCCGGTACACCGTGCCACGTACCTACCGCATCACAGACCACCACGAGGGTCAGCGCTGCCAAGGGCCTCCAGTATACTACAAACACAAGAAAGTACTTGCAACTCCTGGACAGAGGACTAGGGTGGTTAAGAAGCCGAGAGGGTCAATTAAGGATCCCAATGCATGGTAGTAGCTGATTCTTAAATCACACATATAGATCTCAGTGCTTAAGGACGGTTCCAATGAAACAACCCACCATGTACTCCTACATGGCCTCTCATTGATACCTTTACCAAATCGTGTTAAACACACCACTCTCATTACCGATATGATCATTTCACTCTAGCCCATCACCCAGATGAACCAAACCTAACACGACTCTAAGCATAGCAGGCATAGCAAGGTAGGAAACACAAACATGGCTCAGTCAACTCCTACACATGCTAGTGGGTTTCATCTAGTTACGGTGGCAATGACAGGTCATGAAAAGGAAATGGGTTCAACTACCATAGCACACAGCAGTTTGAACCGCATTGTCTTAAATGCAATAAATGTGAGTAGGAGCGAGAACATGGGATTGTATCGATATGATCAAATGGTTGGTTGCTTGCCTTGCGGGTCTGTAGTATGAAAACATGGTTTAGATTATCCCGAACATCTCGCTACCTAGACCAATAATGTACTATGATTTGAATTCAACATAAAATTGATACACATATTTGAATTGGAGATCGTATGGTACATGTAGTTCATAGTGAAATATGATTACTGCTATATGCATGTTTTTTGTTATCAAGATAATATTTAAATTATTGTATAACTTGACAACAATGGTATTCAAATAAGGAAAATTGATTCATATTTAGTCCATATGGTAGACGATAATATATATGTTCACATGGTGGAGTAAAATGTTCATATATGATGGAAGATGAAAATGTATGACTACGTCAACTATAAACCGCAAGGTCACCTAACGATATATTCGAATTCAACATAACGTGGATTCGAAAATTGAAATTCGAGATCCTGGCATTTGTAATCATATAAAAAGGGACATTACTCTTTCTTTTGGTGGGAATTGATTTGTTTTTTGTTGTTGTTGAGGGAAGTGCGAATCGATTTGGTACTGTACAGGGTAATCTTGTTCTCCCGATTTTTTTTACGTTTTTCTTGTAGTTTTTTCAATGGCATCTATAGCAATATAGTAAAAGGGTAAATGACTCTCTTGTGTCTTGTATGAATTGTTTTTTTACACGTTAAGTTTGTTCTGCCGATCAAGGAATCCGCAGTTGGTTATCCCAAAATTTTCAAGCACAAGTATCTTTTGTCTCACCTACTTTGAAACTCCCGCCTCTTCAACCCGCGTCGCGCCTTGTTATCCCGAAATTTCGATGCGCGCAAAAACTCCCTCCTCATCTGAAATCAGTCCCGCAGCCCAGACACGCGAAATCCCCCTTCAACCCCTCAGCCAGAAATGAAGCTCCACGTCGCGGTGTCAAAACCGGTGGGGGTACGCTGTTAACTTACCCTATATCTCGGACAAGTGCGTCCCTAAGCCATGGCTCCCCTCTCCCTTCCCCTTCGTCCCCCCCATTCATGCACCGAGGCCGCCAAATCCCGCGAAACCCCACGCTCCTCCATCGGCCTCCCAACCGCCGCCCAGCTGGAGACTCTTCCCTGACTACCTCGTCCACCGCAATAGCTCGTCGTCACTCATACACCGCATCGGATGAGGATCCATTGTCGATCTCGTCATCTCGCCGGATCAGCCGCCTCGTCCTCTACTGTCATGCCCAATATGCGATACTATCCTAAAGAGACTCGAAGGTCCCACCAAGGATAGAACCGCATATTGATACGCTTTTTCAAGGTGGATATCATTACATCAACATTACATAATAGATGGGGATACATACAAAAGGCATACAATGCCACACGAATACAACATCATCTTACATAAGAGCACCATCCGACTACGGATGAAACACAAATAGAAACTCAAACGACATCCACCCTGCTAGCCCAGGCTGCCGACATGGAACCTATCCCCTGATCGAAGAAGAAGCAGAAGAAGAACTCCAAAACAAGCAAAGATCGCTCTTGCGTCATGATCATCGCATAACCTGTACCTGCAACAGTTGTTGTAGTAATTTGTGAGCCACGAGGACTCAGTAATCCCATTACCATGGGTATCAAGACT
Source organism: Triticum timopheevii (assembly GCA_963921465.1). Taxonomy (NCBI): domain Eukaryota; kingdom Viridiplantae; phylum Streptophyta; class Magnoliopsida; order Poales; family Poaceae; genus Triticum; species Triticum timopheevii. The sequence continues at coordinate 360,697,225 of OY997274.1, read as the reverse complement.
AGCAAACCTTAATGGGTATGGAAAGGATAAGTGGTGAGGTTGCAGCAGCGACTAAGCATATATGTTGGCTAACATACGCAAATGAGAGCGAGAAGAGAAGCAAACGGAACAGTTTTGAAGCTAGAAGTGATCAAGAAGTGATCCTGAAACTACTTACGTTCATACATAACCCAAAACCGTGTTCACTTCCCGGACTCCGCCGAAAAGAGACCATCATGGCTACACATGCGGTTGATGCATTTTAATTAAGTCAAGTTTCAAGTTATCTACGACCGGACATTAACAAATTCCCATCTGCCACATAACCGTGGGCATCTGCCACATAAAAAAATTCCCATTTACAAGACATTTCGACAATGGTAAAACAAGACCAGCAAAGCCGCCCGATGTGCCGACAATCCCGATAGGAGACATATCTCGTTCTCAGGGCAACACCGGATGAGACTAGCTACGAGTAAAACCAGCCCTCAAGTTTCCCCGAGGTGGCCCCGTAGGTAGCTCAGTTCGGACCAGCACTTAGAGAAGCACTGGCCCGGGGGGGCTAAAATAAAGATGACCCTCGAGAGCGCGACTCCCAAGGGAAAAGTATAGGTTGTGGTGAGGCAAATGGTAAAACCAAGGTTGGGCCTTGCTGGAGGAGTTTTATTCAAAGCAAACTGTCAAGGGGGTCCTATAAATCACCCAACTGCATAAGGAACACAAAATCAAGGAACATAACACCGGTATGACAGAAACTAGGGCGGCAAGAGTGGAACAAAACACCAGGCATAAGGCCGAGCCTTCCATCCTTTACCAAGTATATAGATGCATTAAATTAAATAAGAGATATTGTGATATCCCAACATAATCCTGTCCATCATGGAGCAATCTTCATCTTCACGTGCATCTAACAACGCTATAAGAGGGGCTGAGCAAAGTGGTAACATAGCCAAGCAATGGTTTGCTAGGAAAGGTGAAAAGGTTAGAGGCTGACATGGCAATTTGGGAGGCTTGAAGAGCAATCGATAGGTAGCGCAACAAAGCGATAGAACAAAGCAACTAGCATAGCATTGATAGTAGTGAGATCCAGGGTAAGGGTCATCTTGCCTGAAATCCCGCTAGGAAGAAGAACGAGGTCCATGAAGTAGTCGAACCAACGTAGTCGAACGAATTCTCACAATCGCAACGTAACCGGAACTATCAGGAGAAGCGCAACTGGAAAGAAGCAAACAACTTGGTAAACAACCATCACATAAGCATGGCATGATGCACAATCATGCATGATGCATGTCCGGTTTGAAGAGGGATGGCATGGCAAAGTGCAACAAACAATACTACAAGTTAAGTGGAGCTCAATATGCAACGAGTTGCATATTGACGAAACACCACATTCGAGTTATTTAGTTCGCTCTTGTTTATGTACCCAACAATATTAAATGTTATTAAACATGGCAAGGGGTGAAGCATAAGAAAACTACCTCTCTAGGCAAGCTTAAATGAGGCCGGAACAATCAAACAGCAATTCCGGAAAATCCTCATATGCATATTTTGGAATTGGTACTGTTCTGCCCTAAAACATATTTTATTGTTGTTAAACAAGAAAACAAAGTGCACCATGTTAAACTAGGCATTTTTCCACCCCATTTACATAAAAAGTTTATTTAAAATGGAGCTACGGTTAATTAGTTATGAAATATATCATTTTAACATGGCATTCGAGCAAATTTAAACAAACAACATTTTTAAACATTTTTAACATGGATGAAAGTGGACAATTATTAATCTACACAAAATTCTAAGCATTTTACATGTATGAAGTTTTTACATATGATGCATGGTTCATGAGTTATTATGTGCATGAAGTTAGAGGGTTTTTCTATAAAACAGTAAATCACTTGACAAAAGGACAAATTCACAGCAGTGGAAAAAAAACATGCACGGGCCGAATATGACTAGGCCAAGTGTACAGGAGAGGGCTGGAGAGGGCTGCTCACCCATGGGCCAAGCCCAGTTGAGGAAGAGGAGGCCGGGCAAGCCAGCGGCAGCCCGGGACGCGCATAGGCCCAAGAGCGGGATCGCGAGGTGTGGTCAACGGGTGAGCGGGCGAGGGGCTCGTCTCCCTCGCACAGCAGGTAGCAGGCAACATCGGCAACGCTCCGGCTTGGTGTCCATGGCAGCAGGAGGCTCGGGAACGGCGAAATCAAGCGCGGAGGAGGCCAGGAGGCGCGGGGACAGCGGATCCAGGCAGCGGCGCAAGGACGACGGTAGTGGTGCGGTCAACGGGCGGAGGCGACCCGATCCCGCGGCGGGGAGCTCTTGGGCGGCACGACGAACTGAGAAGGCGATGGCCTCGGCTCCAGCGGGTGGCTCCGGCAAACTGGTGACGAGGTGGTCGGGGCGCTCTTCTCCTGGCGCCATGGATGGGAACTCCTACGGGACAGAGACAAAATAAAGAGAGAAGTGAGGGCGGAAGAGAGCTAGAGGAAAGCAGGGATGGAAGGTGAGGCGACGGGGCACGACGTGCGGATCCTGGTCGCCGGTGGCTGGCGAAGGGCAGAGCTACTCCCGATCCATCCTGGATCGAAGCACGGGATGAGTGGACGAGGTGCACGGGCCTTGCAGCACTGCGCGGGGCTGCTGGATCCAGAGCCTCTGCAGGATGAACTGGGACGATGGGGGCCTTTCAATCTGGATCTGACGTTCCGGATCGACGGTGGGGAGCTGCACTGGTTAGTTGGCTGTGATGTGGTCCATCTGGTGGTGCGAGGTGGCGGCTGTGGGCTGGCCAGGCGCAGAAAACAAGGAGCGGCGGCGGCTGCATGGGAATGGAGGGCTAGGGCTAGGTTTTGTCCAAATTAGATATGAGGTTAGACTATATATATATAAGGGAAGGGAAGGAATTTGGATCACCCGATTGAGATCGGACGCCCGAGAACGAATAGACTAGGGGAGTCCAAATAATAAAACGAAATTGTTTTATAGATGTTTGGGGATGATCCGGACTAATTGGTAACAACAGAGCGGGTCGGGTTTGGGACAACTTTCGGACGCGCGTGAGGGGTCAAACGGTGACAAGATGGAATCGAAAACCCGGTTGGTCTCGGAACGGTCAACGAACGCCACGGAGAGAAGCGAGGAACGACAACTACGAGCGGATGCAAGCTTTATGAAAACATGCAGATGCAATGCGCATGATGCTATGAGATGAGATGCATGACATGAACAAAATGCAGAACAAAAGACAAAACCCAACCACAGAGGAAATAACATATCACATCTTCGGAAAAGGCAAGAGTTGGAGTTACGAATATGGAAAGTTGTATCCGGGGCGTTAATACACTCCACCACTACGAGAGGATCTCGTCCCGAGATCTAGGATGGCACCGGAGGGAAAAGAAAGAGGAAGATAAGAGGTAAAACTAAGTTGCTTCTTCGACCAATGAGTGAAACCACGAACTTTGAGAGGTTGAACAAATTGAAAGAAACAAAACAACAGAGATGACCAAGATTGCAAACAATCCATTAGAAAAGAGGAACAAGGAACATTACGAGAACTTGAAGGTTGAAAAGACGTGAATGACGAGCACAATGGACAAGAAGGAATTGGAACCACTCTGATTGAAATGAGATAAACTAGGAACAAGGAAGAACAAATTCGGACAGCACTCCGGTTGAAAAGAGATGCAAGACTTGATAAGATGAAAAGAACTTGAAGAGATGACACAACACTCCGGTTAAATGGATAAGTATGAAAAGAACATGATCCTCAATTCGAGAAGATGAGTAAAGAGAACAACATCACAATGCCTCCGGGAGAAAGAATGGACGATAGATCATTTGAATAACAAAATGTACGAGAAAATGCCAACTTCTGCCACAACTGAGCTTGGAAAGCACCCTTCCAAGAAGGTTACAACGGGGTTGTTGGAAAACCAACAACGAAACGAATAAACTTGTAGTGGGCTTATGGAAAACTTCTCAACACTTGAGGTGAAATTCTACCACTAACGAAAAACAGTTGCTTGTTTGAGATCAAAGAGATGAAAACTTCTTTCACCAAGAGGATAGGAGAAATCTCGGATCATTGATAAGCACCACAAATAGAAACATTCCTTAGGGAAGGCTTTAGGTGAAATCTGACACAAGATAACTCCAAAGAAGAGATTGATGGATTTAAAATACCTCATTCTTGACAACATGTGAATCACAAAACCTGAAAGGAAATTGCCAAGAATGATATAACACCACCTCAAAAGCTAAGAAAGAATTGCACTTCGAAATGCAAGAAGAAGAATAATTGAACTCCTCAAAATAAAACATGTGTTGGGCACCATGTTTATTTTAGAGTATAGCTTAGCGGGTCATACCTTCGAGGGAAATCTTGAAGAACAATTGAAGAATGAAGAGAATCCTTGATGAACCACCATGTAGAGCCTCAATGAAGAACTCCGGTAATAAAAGGATGATAAAAAGAAGGAGAAGTTGAAAACACAAGGTGAAGCCTTGCAATGATTTAGATGAATCTTCGCGATGATAATGCGGAAAACTTGGAACTCCCAAAAAGAAAAGATGAAGCATCTCGAACCGAGAAATGTGACATGTTGAATAACTCTGGAAAGAAGAAACTAGATCACTTGGATGCAATAATAAGAATTACGTTATGCGTATCCTTCACCAATTTAAATTGATGACAAGCAACAGATTTGGCATACTACTTATTCTTCTTTAGGAATTGAAAAGAGATATAGTGCCAACTTGAAGAAGTTATTGATGGGACCACCGGTGGGATTGGAAACAACGAATGAAATAATACAGTAGCAAAGGAAGAGGAATCTTGAACAAACCACCGTAAGAATTGAAAATGAAAGTAGTAAAGGTACAATTCACCGGGAAGAATTGTAAAACGAATGATGATACTTGAGGGGATTTAGATACATGAGAACGAAGAGTCCATGAACTGATTAGAGGTTATTTGAACGATGCAATGGTAAGATTTGGAGAATGATAGCTACACACTGAGAATGAAGAATTATGACATGATGGCCTTCGGAGGAAAGAAATGGAAACAACTCATGAAATGCTCCGGATGGGTGAAAAGAATTCCCACAATTGAAAACAATTATGAGAGGATTGCATCAAACTTGAACTACGCATCTTCAAGAGAATAGACAAGATTTTAGGGAAACTCTTCTTTGGTGTTCAAAATCCGAGAATGACGACGAGAAACCACCATGAATTGTTGGGATACTCCTGAATGAAAATTAGAAAGGTTGACCAACGATGAAAAGAATTTGAAAGCGATCTTGGAGAAGGAATATGACTGATGATAATTCATTCTTACGTCAAATTTCGAAAAGAATTTGGGAATAGCTCCGGGAAAATTAGAAGAGTCAGGTAAGAACCTGGGAAAAGACCTGTGGGTTAGGGCCCACTCAAAAGAAAACACCGTTGAAAAATTTTAAAGAGAGGTTGCACCGGTTGAATTAAATGGCTTGAATGAGATAACAACGTCGAAATATCTTGAACGGATTGAGAATGGAAACACAAGTGTTGTGAGATATCTTCAGCACTCCAGAACAAATGAATAGGAAGAAGTGAATGATTAAGAGGTGCATCAGCATGAGAAAGCATTAGAAATGAGGAAAGGAATATGATGAATATCGAAAGCTTGAATTGTATCCACCGAAGAATAAACAACAATGAAGGATGATGAACTTGAAATTGTTGAGCATCTTCATGGGAAATCACCGGATAAGAAAATTGACAGAAAAGAATGAAGAGACTTCCCACAAATAAAAGGATACATGATTAAGAAATCTGAGTCCTTGAAGAAAAAGGGTGGGAGGGCGGGAAAACAAAGGCAACTTGGGGACGGATGAAACGGATGCCGTTGAGAAAACTTAGAATTGATCTCACAAATGTTGAAATGATCCGATCCACTTGAAGAGGAGCACACCGGTTGGAAAGAATTGACATGACAATCTCGATGATCAAAAGGATTAGTGCTCCCATAGAAATATGAGAACACCACTTGAAAGGTATGGAATCAACACTTGACATTGAAGCAACTCAAATACCACAACTCAAAATAAAACAAAGGATTGGCTTGCAAAAATAAGCCAGAACAACTACATATGATAGAGATTTACCCAATCCCATATCAGGCATCTGTCGGAAAGATATTCTAGGAGCTACTTGAATTCCCACCTATAAAACTCCCGAAACTTTCTGGTTATGCAATCTGGTGTTGCGGATACAGGGGAAGCAATATATCTCACCCAAACTAACAATCCCTACATCCAGCTGTATCCATCCGTCAACACATAACCAAGAAAACTCCGGAAATCGTGTACCTCAACCTACGAAAAGCATCCGTTATACGAGCAATGGCAATACTCCCGAACTCCCCAGTACTGGGTGGCGTCGAGGTTATCTCACAAACAACTGCATAAAAGAGATTTTCGTTATCGGCAAAACTCAGGTATTCCAGAACTGCAACGATAAAATTATGACGACAACGCCTCGGAGCTCAACTCCCCGGGACACTGCCACCACCCCTAAATGTCAGGAGGCACCAAGAACAATGTTCTCGTCATAAGAATATCAGAACGATCCCAAGATACCCGCATGATCCTAAAAAAACATTTGTGAAAAATTGATGAGAGGAAAGACAAAACATCTACGTCGAGAGTCCTCACCAGAGCGATGAAGGGGGCTGAGGAGTAAAAAGAATTATACTCTGCGATATATATAATCCTAAGACTCAAAATAGTTTTCTTCTAGACTCAATAACGACCAACAATCAAGGGGGCTCCTATCGTCGGTCGAGGCTTTGATACCAACTTTTCACGCCCAATATGCGATACTATCCTAAAGAGACTCGAAGGTCCCACCAAGGATAGAACTGCATATTGATACGCTTTTGCAAGGTGGATATCATTACATCAACATTACATAATAGATGGGGATACATACGAAAGGCATACAATGCCACACGAATAAAACATCATCTTACATAAGAGCACCATCTGACTACGGATGAAACACAAACAGAAACTCAAACAACATCCACCGTGCTAGCCCAGGCTGCCGACCTGGAACCTATCCCCTGATCGAAGAAGAAGTAGAAGAAGAACTCCAAAACAAGCAAACATCGCTCTCGCGTCATGATCATTGCATAACCTGTACCTGCAACTGTTCTTGTAGTAATCTGTGAGCCACGAGGACTCAGCAATCCCATTACCATGGGTATCAAGACTAGCAAAGCTTAATGGGTATGGCATGGATAAGTGGTGAGGATGCAGTAGCGACTAAGCATATATGGTGGCTAACATACGCAAATGAGGGCGAGAAGAGAAGCAAATAGAACGGTCGAGAAGCTAGAAGTGATCAAGAAGTGATGCTGAAACTACTTACGTTCATACATAACCCAAAACCGTGTTCACTTCCCGGACTCCGCCGAAAAGAGACCATCACAGCTACACACGCGGTTGATGCATTTTAATTAAGTCAAGTGTCAAGTTATCTATAACTGGGCATTAACAAGTTCCCATCTGCCACATAACCGTGGGCACGGCTCTCGAAAGTTTATACCCTGCAGGGGTGTCCCAACTTAGCCCATCACAAGCTCTCATGGTCAACGAAGGATATTCCTTCTCCCAGGAAGACCCGATCAGTCTCGGAATCCCAGTTTACAAGACATTTCGACAATGGTAAAACAAGACCAGCAAAGCCGCCCGATGTGCCGACAATCCCGATAGGAGCTGCACATATCTCGTTCTGAGGGCAACACCGGATGAGACTAGCTACGAGTAAAACCAGCCCTCAAGTTTCCCCGAGGTGGCCCCGGAGCCAGCTCGGTTCGGATCAACACTTAGAGAAGCACTAGCCCGGGGGGCTAAAATAAATATGACCCTTGAGAGTGCGAGTCCCAAGGGAAAAGTATAGGTGGTGGTGAGGCAAATGGTAAAACCAAGGTTGGGCCTTGCTGGAGGAGTTTTATTCAAAGAGAACTGTCAAGGGGGTCCCATAAATCACCCAACCGCATAAGGAACGCAAAATCAAGGAACATAACACCGGTATGACGGAAACTAGGGCGGCAAGAGTGGAACAAAACAACAGGCATAAGGCCGAGCCTTCCACCCTTTACCAAGTATATAGATGCATTAAATTAAATAAGAGATATTGTGATATCCCAACATAATCCTGTCCATCATGGAGCAATCTTCATCTTCACCTGTATCTAACAACGCTATAAGAAGGGCTGAGCAAAGCGGTAACATAGCCAAGCAATGGTTTGCTAGGAAGGGTGAAAAGGTTAGAGGCTGACATGGCAATTTGGGATGCTTGAAGAGCAATCGATAGGTAGCGCAGCAAAGCGATAGAATGAAGCAACTAGCATAGCAATGATAGTAGTGAGATCCAGGGTAACGGTCATCTTGCCTGAAATCCCGCTAGGAAGAAGAACGAGGTCCATGAAGTAGTCGAACCAACGTAGTCGAACGAATCCTCACAATCGCAACATAACCGGAACTATCAAGGAGAAGCGCAACCGGAAAGAAGCAAACAACATGGTAAACAACCATCACATAAGCATGGCATGATGCACAATCAAGCATGCTGCATGTCCGATTTAAACAGGCATGGAGTGGCAAAGTGCAACAAACAATACTACAAGTTAAGTGGATCTCGATATGCAACGACTTGCATATTGACGAAACACCACAATCGAGTTATTTAGTTCACTCTCGTTTATGTACCCATAAATATTAAATGTTATTAAACATGGAAAGGAGTGAAGCATAAGAAAACTACCGCTCTAGGCAAGTTCAAATGAGGCCGGAACAATCAAAAAACAATTCTGGAAAGTCTCATATGCATATTTTGGAATTGGTACTGTTCTGCCCTAAAACATATTTTATTGTTGTTAAACAGGAAAATAAAGTGCACCATGTTAAACTAGGCATTTTTCCACCCCATTTACATATAAATTTTATTTAAAACGGAGCTACGGTTAATTAGTTATGGAATAAATCATTTTAACATGGCATTTGAGCAAATTTAAACAAACAACATTTTTAAACATTTTTAACATGGATGAAAGTGGCCAATTATTAATCTACACAAAATTCTAAGAATTTTACATGTATGAAGTTTTTTCATATGATGCATGGTTCATGAGTTATTATATGCATGAAGTTAGAGGGTTTTTCTATAAAACAGTAAATCACTGGACAAAAGGACAAATTCGCAGCAGTGGAAAAAACATGCGCGGGACGAATCGGACTAGGCCAAGTGTATAGGAGAGGGCTGGAGGGGGCTGCTCACCCATGGACCAGGCCCAGTTGAGGAAGAGGAGACCGGGGAAGCCAGCGGCAGCCCGGTACGCGCATAGCCCCAAGAGCGGGATCGCGAGGCATGGTCAACGGGCGAGCGAACCGGGCGAGGGGCTCGTCTCCCTTGCACAGGAGGTAGAAGGCAACAGCGGCAGCGCTCCGGCTTGGCGTCCATGGCAGCAGGGGGCTCGGGAACGGCGAAATCGAGCGTGGAGGAGGCTAGGAGGCGCGGGGACGACGGATACAGGCAGCGGCGCAAGGACGACGGTAGCGGTGCGGTCAACGGGCGGAGGCGACCCGATCCGGCGGCGGGGAGCTCCTGCGCGGCATGACGAACTGAGAAGGCGACGGCCTCGGCTCCAGCGGGTGGCTCCAGGGAACTGGTGACGAGGTGGTCGGGGCGCTCTACTCCTGGCGCCATGGATGGGAACTCCTACGGGACAGAGACAAAAGAAAGAGAGAAGTGAGGGGGGAAGAGAGCTAGAGGAAAGGGGGATGGAAGGAGAGGCGACGGGCATGACATGCGGATCCTGGTCGCCGGCGGCTGGCGAAGGGCAGAGCTGCTCCTGATCCATCCTGGATCGAAGCACGGGACGAGGGGACGAGGCGCTCGGGCCTTGCGGCGCTGCACGGGGCTGCTGGATCCAGAGCCTCTGCAGGATGAACTAGGACGACGGGGGCCTTTCAATCTGGATCTGACGTTCCAGATCGACCGTGGGGAGCCGCACTGGTTAGTTGGATGTGGTGTGGTGGATCTGGTGGTGCAAGATGGCGGCTGTGGGCTGGCCAGGCGCGGAAAACAAAGAGCGGGGGCGGCTGCACGGGAATGGAGGGCTAGGGCTAGGTTTTGTCCAAATTAGGTATGAGGTTAGACTATATATATAAGGGAAGGGAAGGAATTTGGATCACCCGATTGAGATCGGACGCCCGAGAAAGAATAGACTAGGGGAGTCCAAATAATAAAACGAAGATGTTTTATAGATGTTTGGGGATGATCCGGACTAATTGGTAACAACAGAGCGGGTCGGGTTTGGGACAACTTTCGGACGCGCGCGAGGGGTCAAACGGTGACAAGAGGGAATCGAAAACCCGGTTGGTCTCGGAACGGTCAACGAACGCCATGGAGAGAAGCGAGGAACGACAACTACGAGGAGATGCAAGCTTTATGGAAACATGCAGATGCAATGCGCATGATGCTATGAGATGAGATGCATGACATGAAAAAAATGCAAAACAAAAGACAAAACCCAACCGCAGAGGAAATAACATATCACGTCTCCGGAAAAGGCAAGAGTTGGAGTTACGAATATGGAAAGTTGTATCCGGGGCGTTACATCCACCCCCAAGGAGCTGCCCCGACGTTCGCCTTCTCTATCGCACCACCTCAATCCCCATAGCGCCATCTTAACCTGCCCCACCGAAACCGCAGCACCCTCACCAATTCCTCCGATGAAGCCGAGGCCAACTCAGCGCCACCAAGGAGGTTATGCACTCACCGCTGCATTTTATCTTGTATTCGATCTCACGGGGCTGCCGTGCTCGATACCGAGCAGCCATGGCGGGTCTCCATTGACGGTGTCGCCGCCGGCCACATCATCCATGGTGTCTCTCCCCCATGTCGTTGCTTCCTCGGCGGAGACTTCCACACCGGCACTAGCTGCAGCTGCTCTGGCTCTTGCTCATGCTGCGGCTCTGTTCTTGCTGTCAGTTGCGCTGATGCATTGCTCTTGCTTTTCTTTGTGCTGCTGCTCTGCTCCACTCTTGCTTTCGCTCGCGTTGCTGCTAGTGCTGCACGACCTCCGGTAGCTACAGGAGTTGCTGCTTTAGCACTCACTCGCGGTGCTACTGCACGACTTGCTCTCTACTAGTGCATTCCTTGCTCAAGCGTCTGCTGATTTAGATCACTGCTTCTCTCCTACTAGTGCTCGAACGCCCTAAACATGTATTGCAATGCTCTGCTACCAGTTCAATCAGTTTTGACAGTAAAATTCAGTTTTGACTGTAAAGTTCAGTTTCTTCAGTTAAGTTCAGAGTGAATAGTACTTACAGCATCTGTCGGAGCGGTCGTGGCGCGGTTGATGCGTTTTACATCTAGCACTTTTTGGTGATGTATTTTACATCATCTATTGCAGATGATATTAGAGTCCCACTTCAGATTAACATTGTCTGTCTTGTCCTGCTTCAGCCTCGCCGCCGTACACCTCACCGGAGCTGCTTCAACGATGGAACCGTCCATCATAGCGGACTATTACCCTCAGCACCGTTTCCACAGTCCTCGGATATTCTTCCCCACCTTCGACAGTCACACCAGCATCACCATCCTCCACGTCCAACCCAATGATGCTGAGGTCCACAAGGCTATGCCAAAGAGGTTGTACACTCGTCGCATCACTTTGTTACTCTGCATTCATGTCGATCCCTCAGGGATCCTTTGCTATGGAACCACTATGGTACTACTATTCATGCATTCAGTTAGAAGGAGTGGAGCAAAGCAAAACTGGAGGATTTTTTCCTTTGGTGTCTCTTTTGAAGAAAAACCATAGGAATTTTAATATTCACTTGGACATCCTTTTCAAATTAATATGCATGAAGAACATAACTAATTGCATTACTAGCATAATAATATTCTTATTTTTTCATTTTCACGTGGTTTGACTTTAATTTAACCACGTTTCTCCATTCCTGTGTTCTTCCAATTCATGTGAACCAAACACCCAGGTTGACTGAAATCCTATGTTTCCAAATGCTCTGTTTTGCATGTGCATTCCTATCCTATTCCTGTGTTTTTCCTATCCCTGCATTTATAGGGTCCTCCAATTCTAAGGAGCCCTTACAGATTTACTTCATTTTTAGATAGGTGTCAAAGAAAACTCTGTGTGTTATGTCCTGCTCCTGCCGTGTCGTCATCCACCCACCTGACGTGCACCATCGACAGAAGCGTTCACTGCAGCAGAGATCCCCCTGCAGACTTTATTTCGCCACCTCAGATCATCTTCCCTGTTGTCGGCAACCATGCCAACTGCATTACCATCATCGACTAAGCAGATGAACCCAAGGACTACACAGTTCCGGAAGAGAGATCGCAGTCTTTCGTGTTTGCTTACGTTATACATCGGTTATTATTACCTGCTACTTTATCGTTCAAACTTGAGTTTTAAAATGCCCGTGGGTCTCATATCGAGGCAACAATGAATAGTATTTGTCTACTATCTGGTTCATCTGGGTTCTTCTATGCGGTTCATGTTGGGTGGGCAACAAACAATAGATGATCCATTGTCTATCTTTTTAAACTGAAGCTATAATCTACCTGCTATCATTAGTTTTGGATCCATCCACTCGTTTGCTACCATCAGTCTTGATTTTTGCATGCACCCCTTAGGCCTTGCAAAATCTAACTATTATTTTATTATGCATGTCAGATATTATACCCAAGCGTACTGAACATGTAGAGAAAAAGAGAAGACCGTTGCGTAGGAATATAATGTCATGCAGATGCCACTCCATGGTGGGCGAAGTGGGCCCCCCCTCCCGCATTTCCAGATTGTATTCCGATGGAAGATAACTGTTTAGATGGCGATTCAGAAGGAGCCGACCATGCCTGTTTACCACCTGAGGTGTTTGCTCTAACCTGGCATGCTGATGTTGATCATATCATGCATATGGCACCTCGCATTGCTTACATTATACATCTTATATGTCATCAGCTTAGTTTAGATTTGCTTTGTGTGAATACCACCTGTTTTGTTTCTATATCATACTCCCACCATTCCTAAATATTTATCTTTTTAGAGATTTCAACAAGTGACTACATACGGAACAAAATGAGTGAATCTACAATCTAAAATATGTCTATATACATCTGTATGTGGTAGTCCATTTGAAATCTCTAAAAAGACAAATATTTATGAACGGTGGGAGTATATGGGAATTATGCAATGTCATCTTCTTTAGCCATGCATCATATACGTGAATCATGCAATGCCATCCTATTTAGCCAGTCATCGTATATGTGAATTGTATCGTGCCATAATTTTTTTTCATAATGTATTCCATTTGTCAACAATGTTTATACATTCATCTACTCTTCCTGTGCATCAACCATTTGAGTCGGTCATGGGAAAATGTGGAATGAAAACAAGGTCTTCTGAGCAGTCAGTGCTACCTGTCGATGCAGATTTCTTGCTGGTTACAGATAGCTCCTCAGAGGAGGATTCAGAGATAGATGACCAGTCATATCCCCCCCCCCCTCGAGGTGCATGCTCTAACTTGGCAGGGTTATATTGCTCATATCATGCATATGGTGTCTTGCCTTGCCATGCCATCTGCTTAGATTAGACATGCTTTGTGTGAGTGCCTCCTGTTTGCTTTCTATACCAGATAGTTGAAATATGCAATGCCATGTTTTGCAGCCAGTTATCATATATGTGAATTATGCACCGCCATGTAGCCAGGCATCATATATGTGAATTATCTCATGCCATCTTTTTTTTCCATTACGTATTACATTTGTCAACAATCTGTGTATATTGAACTACTCTTCATGTGTATCAACCATTTGAGCCAGTTATGGAAAAATCTGGAGTGAAAACAAGGTCTTCAGAGTAGGCAATGGTACCTGGTGAAGCATATATCTCGATGGTTATAGGGAGCTCCTCAGAGGAGGATTTAGAGACTGATGATCAGTCCTATATCCCACCTGAGGTGTATGCTCTAAGTTGCAATGTTTATATTTCTCATATCATGCATATGGTGTCTTGCATTGCTTAGTTTAGACATCATATGCACAATATTGAATTCCATCTGCTTAGTTTAGAAATCATACATGCGAGTGCCAGCTGCTTAGTATATGAATCAATTATGTCAGTTATATCATGCTGTCACGCCCAATATGCGACCCTATCCAAAAGAAACTCGAAGGTCCCACCAAGGATAGACCCGCATATTGAGACGCTTTTGCAAGGTGGATATCATTACATCAACATTACATAATAAATGGGGATACATACATAAGGCATACAATGCCACACGAATACAACAACATCATACAAGAGAGCACCCTCCAACTACGGATGAAACACAAACAGAAGCTCAAACGACATCCACCCTGCTAGCCCAGGCTGCCGACCTGGAACCTATCCCCTGATCGAAGAAGAAGCAGAAGAAGAACTCCAAAACAAGCAAAACATCGCTCTCGCGTCATGACCATCGCGTAACCTGTACCTGCAACTGTTGTTGTAGTAATCTGTGAGCCACGAGGACTCAGCAATCCCATTACCATGGGTATCAAGACTAGGAAAGCTTAATGGGAAAGGAAGGGGTAAAGTGGTGAGGTTGCAGCAGCGGCTAAGCAAGTATGGTGGCTAACATACGCAAATGAGAGCGAGAAGAGAAACAAAGGAACGGTCGTGAAGCTAGCAATGATCAAGAGGTGATCCTGAACTCCTACTTACGTCAAACATAACACAGAAACCATGTTCACTTCCCGGACTCCGCCGAGAAGAGACCATCACGGCTACACACGCGGTTGATTCGTTTTAATTCGGATCAAGTGTCAAGTTATCTACAACCGGACATTAACAAATTCCCATCTGCCACATAACCGCGGGCACGGCTCTCGAAAGTTTAAACCCTGCAGGGGTGTCCCAACTTAGCCCATGACAAGCTCTCGCGATCAACGAAGGAATAGACCGTCTCCCAGGAAGACCCGATCAGTCTCAGAATCCCGGTTTACAAGACATTTCGACAATGGTAAAACAAGACCAGCAAAGCCGCCCGATGTGCCGACAATCCCGATAGGAGCTGCACATATCTCGTTCTCAGGGCAACACCGGATAGGTCAGCCTACGAGTAAAGCCAGACCTCGAGTTGCCCCGAGGGGGCCCCGCAGTCTGCCCGGTTCAGACCAGCACTTAGACAAGCACTGGCCCGGGGGGGCTAAAATAAAGATGACCCTTGAGAGAGCGACTCCCAAGGGAAAAGTAGGTGGTGGTGAGGCAAATGGTAAAACCAAGGTTGGGCCTTGCTGGACAAGTTTTATTCAAAGCAAACTGTCAAGGGGGTCCCATAAATCACCCAACCGCGTTAGGAACGCAAAATCCGGGAACATAATACCGGTATGACGGAAACTAGGGTGGCAAGAGTGGAACAAAAACACCAGGCATAAGGCCGAGCCTTCCACCCTTTACCAAGTATATAGATGCATTAATAATATAAGAGATATTGTGATATCCCAACATAAACCCTGTCCACCATGGAGAAATCTTCAACTTCACCTGCAACTAGCAACGCTATAAGAGGGGCTGAGCAAAAGCGGTAACATAGCCAAACAACGGTTTGCATAGGAAAGGTGTCAAAGGTTAGAGGTTCATGGCAATATGGGATGGCTTGATAAACAGGTAATAGGTGGCGCAGCATAGCGATAGAACGAAGCAACTAGCATAGCAATGATAGTAGTGAGATCCAAGGTAGCGGTCATCTTGCCTGAAATCCCGCAAGGAAGAAGAACGAGTCCATGAAGAAGATGAAGCCACGAAGATGAACCACACGTAGATGAACGAATCCTCACGATCACAACGAAAACGGGAACTATCGAGAAGAAGCACACAACATGGTAAACACACCACACATGAACAAGGCATGATGCACAACAAGCATGATGCATGACCAAGCTACATGAAGCTATTCATGGCAAGAGATGATGCAAACAAGAACAACACATTAAGGCAAGTTTAAATGAGGCCGGGAACAACATATAACAGTTCCGGTAAGTCCTCATATGCAAATTTCGAAATTGGTCCAGAACTGAATAAACCTTAAGTTCAAGTAGTTAAACAGCAAGTTAAGATGCACCAAGATGATCTACACGAAATTCTAGTCAAGTTACATATAAAGTTCATTAGATTCGGAGCTACGGCCTAGAAGATATGAGCAAAACAAGTTAAGCATGGCATTGATGCAAAATGCATACAAACATCAAGCAAACACCTCATAACAAGGATGCAACATGATAATATGAAACTACATGCAAAACTAAGCAAGTTTCATATAGAGCACACTCAAAACGGAGCAACGGTTCAACACACACACACTATACAAGTCATAACAACAATCTGTCCATAACAGCAACTAGGCATCTTACAAGCATCAAAACAACAAGCTACAACATCCCAACATAATAACCAAAGGCATGAGCATGAAGTACAGGTAAAGCATAACAAAACATGAACACTGAGCTATCTCCAGAAATCAATAGAACATGCTCCAAAACACATGGAAAGATTGCAAATAATAACAGTTTCAGACTTATCAGGAAATAGCATCAGGTTGCAATGTTTAGGGCTCTCAAACAACATGTTACATAAACTTATCATGGCAAACAAAGGCATGGCATGAATCCACTAATTGCATAGATCAAAAATCTCTTACTGACCATGAGCTAAAAAGGCATAGAAAATATGATGGCACCCATGTAAACATGGCAAGTTATATTACAGATTCATACATGGCAGGAACAACAATAAGTAGGCATGTTGGTGAGCTTGAACCACTCACTACAGAGCAATACATGGCATGGCAAGGCAACCAACAGTAAGAAGGCATATTTGTGAAGCTAAGCATGGCAAGAGCAAGGT
Source organism: Triticum timopheevii (assembly GCA_963921465.1). Lineage (NCBI taxonomy): Eukaryota > Viridiplantae > Streptophyta > Magnoliopsida > Poales > Poaceae > Triticum > Triticum timopheevii. Next base: position 360,680,280 of record OY997274.1, on the reverse strand, counting down.
CATAGGGTGCATGGAACACTAGCAAAACACATGGGAACTAGTGAACTTAATGTTAACAGGCTGATAGCAACATTATCAAGCAACTTTGGAGCAAGATATGAACAATCTACAGCAACCTATAAATGCAACCAGGTGCATGTATGGATAGGGCATAACATGTAGATCAAAACATGTTTATAGAACATTTCCAGATTATGCATAGAATCATTAGTAGCAACATGTTTATATAGCATCCCGCAATAACAGATTCAGCCTAGCAAAACAGCAACATCAAGTACACTACTTAACAAGCTCGATTCACTCACCACAAGTCATTGCATGACAAGATAAGCATAGCATAATCAAGAAGACATGTTTAGGTAACCGACCAAGGCAAGAACAAGTCCATAGCATGCAAGGATGAACTATAGCAACCTTGGCTAAATTGAATAATAAGTAAACAATCTGCCAGGAAACATTTTGAAGCAAAAGTAGAGCACCAAAATGACATGCTAGACTACTCTATAATTGCAACAAAGGGCATTAATGGATAGACAATAACCATATGTTCAAAACACCCTTACTGAAGTATCTCAAAATAAGCATGGATCTCTCTGTAGCATCAAGTTTACATGGCATCAAAATAATAGCAGAACAGGGACTAAAATCAGCAATATCACGAAGCCTAGTTTGCATGCTTGTGCTAGTCACCACATTGATCACAAAAATACATGGTATACACCCCTGGAAAGATGGCATGGCATAGATCAAAACACATGTAGACATCAACCTCATAGGATGCACACATCAATCATGGCAAAAATGACAAATGAGCAAGTTATAACAGTTTCAGCAGATTAACATCAACATGCACTCTTCCAACAGCATTTCGGGCATCAAGATGAGCTCAAATGAAAATGATGCAATGGAATGAAATGAAGTACTCGTCGAGGCGAACAATTTGACATATTATACGCACGACACGGAGCTACGGATGCAGAGATACAGCATGATGAACATGGCATGATAATGTCAAAATACAGGGACTTAGGCATTTCGGGGCAACCTCCAAATCTGCACGGTTTTCAAAGCGGTGGCGGATCTCGCCGGATCCGAGGCGCCGGCGGCCGGAGTTGTCGGGGATGGGCGCCAGGGAGGTCGGGGAAGGACGGGCCCCGCCGGATCTGGCCGGATCCGGCAAGGGACGGCGGCGGAGGAGGCCGGACGCGGGGGCGGCGGAGCTCCCGGCGGCGCGGGCTCGGGTGCACGGCGCGCCGGGCGGCGGCGCCGGAGGAGCCGGACGGCGGCGGCGGAGGTCGTCGGGCGCGGGGACCCGAGCGGCGGCGGCGGGGCGCTCGGGCCCGCGGGGCGCGGCGGCGAGCGGGGCGACGGGCTGCGGGGGCCGGCGCGGTCGACGGAGGCGCCAGCCGCGGTGGCGGGCGGCGGCGGCCCAGGTCGGCGGCGGGCGGGCCAGGCAGGAGGCGCGCGGGGGAGATCCGGGCCGGGCGGGCCTGCTGCGGGCTCGCCGGGCCGCGGCGGTGGAGACGGCGCAGGAGCCACGTGGCAGGCGCGGGTTGGACCGGGCGGCGGCGGCGGACGCGTCCGGCACGGGCGGACGTGTCCGGCGCGCGGAGGAAGACGAGGCTAGGGTTTCGGGGGAAAAACATCCGTGAATTTCGGGGGAGGGGCTAGTTTTATAGGTAGAGGGAGCTAGGAGAGTCCAAATGAGGAGCGGTTTTCGGCCACGCGATTGTGATCGAACGACCGAGAGCATGGAGGGGAGTTAGATGGGTTTTGGGCCACTTTGGAAGGGTGTTGGGCTGCAAACAAAAGAGGGCCTTTACGGTTACCCGGTTGACCGTTGGTGTATCAAACGGACTCCAAATGGCATGAAACTTGACAGACGGTCTACCGGTGCTATACCAAGGCCGCTTGGAAAACCTCGGGCCATTCCGAGAAAGTTTAATACCCACTCACAACAGAAGACAAAAGGGGGACGTCGGGGGACATAGGAGCGCCGGATTGCAAAACGGACAACGGGGAAAATGCTCGGATGCATGAGACGAACACATATGCAAAATGAAATGCACATGATGACATGGCAAAATGCAACACGCAAGCAAATGACATGGCAACTACGGCGAATAACTAGCAGACACCTGGCGCATCGAATCCGGGGCGTTACACATGCCATCCTGTATACTTAGACCCAACCTATTTTAGAAACACATCATATAGTTTTTTCATGTCATCCTGTTTAGATACTCATCATATGTTGAATTATGCCATTATATCCTGTTAAATTATCCATCATATATCTGAAACTGTGTCATGCTATCCGGTTTAGTTAGGCATCATATATGTGAAATTGTGTCATGCTTTCCTGTTTGGTTAGACAACATATATGTGAATTACCACATCTTCTATCATACAATGTCTGTACATTCAATTTCTTTTCTTGTTTATCATCCATTTGAATTGGAGGGGGTGATGGTAGTATCTAAGGGAGCAAAACCCGTTCTTCACAAAAGACAGTGCTACCCGTCGATGCAGATAGAACCATGGTTGTACTGGCCCACAAATAGCCCCACCACACATAATCAAGACTCTTCTAGATTGCACACTTACACCGTTGGGCAGAGAACCAGCTACAACCCATCTAACCGCAACCCCAGCAGATAGTAACCCACTTCTATTTGACAAAGCACCATTTCCACCACAGGTACCCCCACACGAGTAGTTTGTAAAGCAACTGCAGTGCCCAAAGCATGAAGACCACCATAGCTAACCAGAACTCCACGTTTAAAGCAGAAGAGCAACTATTCTCAGGTCAGATTCCGTAGCTATGGTCCATACTCCTTTGCTGTTACATCACTGTATTTACTCTTACCAACTACTTTCAAGTTTGAAGGATCGAATTGAAACTCCAATGGTGCAACAGGTATATTTTAAACCTATTTCTTTAACTAGATTGTTGTTCTAACTTCTTGCTTTATGTTGATTTCAGTTTAAGTTGTATAAACAGTTATGTTCTCATGTGATGCACATTGAAAGTGTTGCCAATGTTGTGTAGTTTCTCACACTTATATTCTGTCTATGCTGCTGTGTCTTAAAAATATATGAGTTGAACTGTGTCTCTATCTTGATTAGGCAACATAAACTAGAATTATATGGATAATACAGTGACCATAGTACATAGATATATGTTTGTTTCATGCTGTTATCCTATCCACCTTACTACTGAACCGGTTTACCAAAATGAGTTTCGTATACTACATGCTAAACCTGTGATGTGTCTGTTTGTTTCTCTTGTAGTATGCAAACAAAATATTCGAGAAGAGCACCCCACTATGCAATGGTAGAGAAAGTAATGCAGATAAGGTTCAAGATAGTGAGACAACCCTATTGGTGTCCAAGAAAGGTGATAAAAACAATCTTGTAGACAGTGAGAAAACCCCACAATCCTGCGTTGATGTAGTGTTCGAGTTACTGGCCAGTACTGCTGGCACAAGATCTTTGAACTCGCTGCCTGAATCACTTCGGCTTCTTCAGTCTCAGCTACAAGCTGAAAGGCATTAGTCAGTTGTGCTGCGGCAAGAAGCCGAAGGATTGAGGAAGTCCCTGTAGAATTCATATGCGCACTTTCTTGTGCAACAGCAAGCGCTGGAGGATTTAAGCGCCAAACAAGAGAAAGTTAATAAGCTTGCTAAGCATCTTGCCAGCATTATGGGTACCCAGGATATTATTTCTTGAGCTCTTCTGAAGTGGTTTCAGTTTTGGACTTGTTTTGCTGCAGTGTTTATATGCTGCTTTGTTCCCTATATTTGCACTGGTGGCGAACTTTGACGCCCAGTGGATGTAACATGTGTAATAGCTGTGATAGCCTAGCGTAAGTTGCTTGCTTATTTATTTCCTTGTTGTCTTGTTTATTTGTTTCCTTGAAGTCAGTGCAGTTCTTTTTCTGCGGTTTGCTAGTGGCCGCAATAACCTATTTTTTAAAACTAGGCCACAATAACCATGGGCTACATATTTACTATAGTGACATTGGGCCTCCTACCAGTCATAGAAACAATGGTCCTTCTACGGGCCATAGAAACAATGGGCCTTCTACGGGCCGTAGACAGAAGGGGCCTTCTACGGGCCATATCATCAATGGGCCTTATATGGGCCGTATGATCGGTTGGCCAAACATGGGCCAATAACATACCGCATTATGGTCGTAAACGGGCTAGAGTTGGAATCGTCCGTTCATGGGCTGACCATAATGGGCCGTTGTTAATAGGCCGTATTTGATGATGCTATAAAAACGCCCCAATGTGTTAACGGGCCACAAACGGGACGACTTGTAACAACGGGCTGAATTTCGCCCACAAGCAGAAAATTACAGTAACGAGCCGTAAGTAACCGAATGCTGGAAATGAGCCCAAGAATAAATGGGCCCTGAGAAGGCTTAAAGATAACATGGTTTGGAAATGGCCCAATGGAATAATGGGCCGTTAATGGTTATAAAGTGATACACTGTTCATTACGGGCCAGTTTCACCACGGGCCGTTAATGGACCAAGAGTTACAAAGGGCCTCATATGGGCCGAAAGACGTCATGGGCCATACATGGGCCAGAAGTTAAAACAGGCTGGAATCATATTGGACGGCCCAGATGACGCTACTGGGCCTAATTCAGATAGGCCGTAACGGGCCCTGTGTTAGCGGGCTGTAAATGGGCCATATGCCAACATGCCTTTAACAGGCTTTCCATGGGCCGGCCCACCACCTTTTGACCAAGTCAAATGGGTCGGCCTTTTCACAAGAATGGGACTCTGTTGGGTTGTGCCACATGTCGATGTATAATAGGTGCCTTCGGTCCTATGAGTGGATGACATCTGTCCCAACGGTGAGACGACACGTGTTTCCTCCAGCCAATGATGATCTTACACATGGAATATCCCCATTGGTTGGGGCTATTAACGGGTTATCGGATCCAAAACTGGACCCGATAGCTTAACGATGTTCCGTTATGGTGGATGCCACGTGTTGGTCAACCTTGACGAAAGCACTTCTATGATGCGCGATTTATCGTCATGGAAGTGGACACTTCCGTGATGATAATTTTGGTAATGTCATGGAACACTTCTACGACATCACAGGTACGACTATCTTGATTCTGTCATAAAATGGTCATGGATGTACATGCATGACAGAAAACGCGACCTACTGTGACAAACACGTATCACCACGGAAGTGTATTTTTTTGTAGTGATAGTTGAACTCTTCACAGCCATTTCAAGCGCAGCCTTTGGAGCCTCAGGCTGAAGAATCTCTGGAGCAGTTTCTTCTGTTGTCTTCTTCTCAATTTCATCAGCACTAATGGCTGGAATTTCTTCGGGGATGGAGTGAAGTGAAGCTTGACCTGATCAGAACCTGAGTGAAAGACTTTAGTGTGCACGGGGGACTGAGGAATTTGCTGCAGAGGAGTGAACAGAGGAGAATTGGGATGATGACTTCCCCATAATTCTTCATTCATTACTGGAGTCGTGGACCCGATGTCCACATCCTCTTTGTCAGCTTCAACTTCTTCAACACCGGCCTCTTCAACTATGAACTGAGGCAGCTGTAATGATACCTATAGAGGTGAAGGGATATTCTCCACTTCAATTTCTTCATCCAACTGCTCTGACGTAGCAGCAGATGAATCTTCTTCATCAGTGTCATCATTGATGACACATTCTTCACCAAAAGGAACAATTTCCTTTGATGGCATGACATTCAGTGGAACAACATCAATGGGATTCTCAAAAGATCTCGTCAAAGTCTTCACTTTCTTCTGAGCTCAAGACTCTGAGGCATCTGATGCTTTCCTCTTCTTAGCTGTTGCCCTTTCGGCAGCCTTGGTTTTCTTTGATTTTGATGCTGAAGGAAGGAGAGTGCTTTTCATCTACGAAGATTTTGCAGGAGGAGCAGATGAAAGAGGCACAAATTCTTCAGGCGCAACGTTGGTGGTTGCCTGGCAGTTTCATCAGGAGCTGGAATATCATCATTAGCCTTGGAACTCTCAGTTTCTTCAGCAGCCCGAGTTTCATCAGCGGTGCTGGCATGTTCTTTAGTGGGCTGAGCAGATGCTTCACCCTGACGAACTTCTTGATGCGCTTCAGCAGCAACGTTTGGCTTGAGACGTTTAGCCAGCTTGACGAATCTGACTTCGGCTCCTAGCCAATTCAGCAATGAGAGCATTGATTTTAGACTGAATAGTTACTAGTTCTTCAGTCGTCATTTTCAGAACATTCTTCTTCAGATAATGCTCCTTCTTGTAATGACCTTTCTTCACTGATCTGGCCTTCTCAAACTTCCATTTTTCTTTAGAAATGAAAGCAGTCAATGATGTTTCTTGAAGCTAGGTCGGTATTTCCACAAAGACGAAGGGATGATGCAGCACAGCGGTGGTAGGTATTTCCCTCAGAAATGAAACCAAGGTTATCGAACCAGTAGGAGAACCAAGCAACACAATGTAAACAACCCCTGCACACAAATAACAACACCTCGCAACCCGACATGTTAAAGGGGTTGTCAATCCCTTTCGGGGTACGGAACCTCAAGATAGGCAAAGGACGTGAGGTAAATTTGTAGATGGGATAAATAGACCGCGGAACAAATAAATTGCAGCAAAGTATGTTTGTATTTTTTGGTTTAATAGATCTGAAAATAAATGCAAGGAAAAAGTAGATCACAAGGCAAATATATGAGAAAGAATACATGGGGGCCGTAAGTTTCACCAGTGGCTTCTCTCGAGAAAAATAGCAAATGGTGGGTGAACAAATTCCTGTTGGGCAATTGATAGAACTTCAAATAATCATGACGATATCCATGCAATGATCATTACATAGGCATCACGTCCAAGATTAGTAGACCGACTCCTGCCTGCATCTACTACTATTACTCCAAACATCGACTGCTATCCAGCATGCATCTAGTGTATTAAGTTGATGGAAAAACAGAGTAATGCAATAAGAACGATGACATGATGTAGACAAGATCCAATAATCTATTGCGGCTGATAAGGATCCCGTCTTTTTATCCTTAGTAGCAACAATACATACGTGTCGGTTCCCTTTCTGTCACCGGGATCAAGCACCGTAAGATCGAACCCAGTATCGGGCATCTCTTCCCATTGCAAGATAAATAGATCAAGTTAGCCAAACAAAACCCAAATATCGGAGAATAAATACGAGGCTATAAGAGATCACGCATATAAGAGATCAAAGAACTCAAATAACTTTCATCGATATAAAAAGATATAACTGATCATAAACTCGAAGTTCATGACATCCCAACAAACACACCGCCAAAAGACATACATCATATGGATCTCCAAGAGACCATTGTATTGATAATCAAGAGAGAGAGAGAGAGACAGAGAGAGAGGGAGAGGAAGCCATCTAGCTACTAACTACGGACCCGATGGTCTACGAAGAACTACTCACACATCATCGGAGAGGCCCCAATGGAAGTGGTGAACCCCTCCGTGATGGTCTCTAGATTGGATCTGGTGGTTCTATACTTTGCGGCGGCTGGATGAAAATTTCATCGACTCCCCTAGGGTTTCTGGAATATTGGGGTATTTATAGAGCAAAGAGTCGGTCCAGGGGGCACCCGAGGTGGGCACAATCCACCAGTGCGCGCGTGGGCCTCCTGCCATGCCCTGGTGGGTTGTCCCCTCCTCGGGACTCCCCCTAGGTGCAACCAAGGCCCAACTTCTTCCTTCTGGTCCATAAAAAGCATCGTAAATTGGCGTGGCATTTGGACTCTGTCTGATATTGATTTCCTGATATGTAAAAAACATGCAGAAAACAAAAACTGGCACTTGGCACTATGTCAATAGGTTAGTACAAAAAATGATATAAAATGACTATATAATGATTATAAAACATCCAAGATTTATAATAAAATAACATGGAATAATCAAAAGTTATAGATACATTGGAGATGTATCAGCATACCCAAGCTTAACTCCTGCTCGTCCTCGAGTAGGTAAGTGATAAAAACAGAATTTTTTATGTGGAGTGCTGTTTATCAGGTCATATCATATTCTTTTCTTCATAGCATGGAAATTTGAACTTTTATGTGATTCAAAGCAATAGTCTAGTTTTGACATAATAATTTAGATACTCAAGCATATCAATAAGCAACCATGTCTTTCAAAATATCAATGCTAAAACAAGTTATCCCTAGCCCAGCATGCTCAAACATTGATCCATTCATGAAACACACTCGAATATTCGCTATACCCAATACTTAAGTATGATCATATTGTCCCCTAGTTGGTGCTTTTATAAGAGAGGATGGAGACTCAAATTCAAAAATAGAAATTGTATAAAGTAAAATAAAGGCTGTTCGTGGAGGGAAGTAGGGATTTGTAGTAAACTACAGGAAACTGCTAGTTTGCCGTCAGTGAGCGGCTTTGTCGTCAGCATTTCGTCGGGGTAGACGGCAAAGAAAGTTTTGCCGTCAGGAGCTTACGGCAAAGTATGACTAACGACAAATCTGCGCTTTGCCGTCTGTGAGCGCACCGGCTGACGGCAAACCTAGCGAAAGGATGACGGCAAAGAAACCAAGACGGCAAACTGGCTCTTCGCCGTCTGTTGTTTCATTGAGTGACGGCAAAGGATGGACACATGTCTAGTTTGACGGTAGGTAACGGTGCCCCAGTTTTGCCGTCTGTGTTTGTCATCCACTGACGGCAAAGTCAGTCGCTTTGTCGTCTACCTTCTGTCCTACTGACGGCGAACTAATAGAAAAAAAAACCTAGCACCAAGCCTGGCTTTGCCGTCTCCTTTTGGTCCCACTAACGGCAAATTAATGAAAATTAAGAAAAGAAAATCCCCCCACCCGACCGCATCATCCCCGATTCCTCTGTCTCGACCGCACGTGCTAGGTTATCCCCGCCCGTCCCTGGCTTCACCGCGCCGCCGCCACCGCCCGTCCCCGCCTCCACCGCGCCGCCGCCGTCCGTCTCCACCTCCACCGCGCCGCCGCAGCTGGTCCCCGCCTCCACCGCGCTGCCGTCGGGACCCTTGTCCACTGCGCCCCCCACCCGTCCTCCTCCAATGGCGCGACCGCCACCGGGCCGTCCTCCCCTGCCCTAGCGGCACGGCTGCCGTGGGCAGCACCGCCACCGGTTCCCTCCAACGCATCTGCCGCCGCTGGTCACCACCGAAGCGGGGCACCACCTCCCCCTCTGCCCCACCCCACGGTGAGCACCGCTCCCCATCTACTTTATGGGTATTCCTAATAATAATAGATCGAATTCTGCTTATCTAAATCTTGATTGTCATCAACTCTGATGGTCTTTTTAAACTTTTGATTTCTGGGATGGAGCCATTGTCTCTATATTTGCCTGTTTTGACTATAAATAAACTAGAAGGTTTTACTTTATTTAGATTTTATAATAAACCTCAGACTAAAAGGTTTGAAAATTACTGCACCAAACTAATTTTCTCTATATTTGCAGGATTTCTATAGATGCGAGGATGGAAAGTTGGAGGAGGCACGAGCAGTTGCCAACAAACATTGCTCGAAGCTTGTGCATAATCTGATGCATGAGGCGCGCCCTTTAGCCGTCCGCAAATATATGGCAACTCAAGGCTATAAGAGTCTTGATAAGAAAGCTGGTAGGAGACTCCGTCTTGAGAAGGACAAGTACATGGAGGTAAAGCATATTCATGCTTGTTATTTCCTCAACAGGCTGGCACTCAATTTCTTTTTGACATATATGAGATGCAATTGATCAATTAGGTTACTCCAAGATGGTGCGTCGATAAGGGGGAGTGTTGGGAGCGGATCGTGGACTATTGGTGTTCCAAAGAGTACAGGGCAAAAAACAAAGATTATAGAAATCGGCGAGCCGAAATGCTGGATCCACCACATCATCAAGGCAACTTGAACATTATGGAGTACGGTGAACGTTGGGTATATCTTATGGAGTTCTTCATAAGCTTTTTCTTGTCATACATGTTGCCAATCCTTGTGATGAAATCCTAATCATGTTGCTTTGGTTGCAGGCGTCTCACCATAATGCTCCACCGCCCAACCTTTTCGTCTCGTATGCTTTGGCCCATAAGGCACCGTACAGAACAGCCATGCCTTACGATGAGAATGACACAGCATCCGCGTACTCCAGCAAGACCGCCTATGATCGGATGGAGAAATTTAAAGGGATGGCAAAAGAGTTGAAAGGGCCCGAGTATGATGTGATAACAGAGCCTCTTGACCACGCGCTGGTCATGATCTCTGGAGAAGGCAGGAAACATGGCAAGGAAGCAATTGCAGGAGGCATGTTCCCTAGTTCCTCCCGTAGCTCTCTCCCTGAATACAAAGCTTGGTTAGGTATCTCAAAATCTTCTACATGTAAACGCTCGACTCCAGCTATGGTTGAGATGGAGGTATTCTATACAAGTCCTTCTATATATGTTTGTTTCTTACTTACTGTTGGATTGAAGATGCGATTGCCATGCCATATTTTGCAGGCGAGACTGGCGGAGTTGAGGCGAGTGGCAGCGGAGGAGAGGGCGGAGGAGAGGCAACTGGCTGATGAGAGGACGCAGCAAGCGGTGCAGCAGTCGGTGCAGCAGGCGTTGTTGGCACAAACTAGTCAATGCTTTGCAATGTTTGCGGTTAGTTCCTTAATTGCCAAAGACATACATGAACTCCTCTACCACCAGTACTTAATCTTCACTCAAACATAATTTGCAGGCTTATTGTACCCAGAATGGTATGCCCGCTATGCCGATGCCTCATCAATCAGGCCATGGATCTAATACTGATGGATCTTCACATGCACGAGGCCCAAGTGACAACAACCTTGGTGGTTCTCCGAATGTTTGAGATCGAGTATGGTTGGTGGTTCTTTTGTCTGTTTGGCATATTGATGATTTCAAGCACGTTATTTGTTCTTGTGCCAAAACGTGACAGTCACCATTCAATCTGGTAGGTTGCCACCTGGATGTTCTTTGGACTATGACATGGACATGAAGGCACTTGTTGTAGTGCCAAATCTTACGTAGTGATGCCATCTTTGTTCATTGTGTATTATATGTATGGGACTATATGCTGTGGAACTATATTCTATGGAACTTTGTTTTGGGACTATATGCTATGGAACTTTGTCCTGGGACTATATGCTATGGAACTTTGTTCATTGTTGCTTATATTTGCTCTGGAACTATGCTGTCCTGTTATGGTTCTGTGCTGTGAAGATCTTTGGTTATGGATCAAGGCAATTACTATATTGTGTATTAAAATGTTTAATTGTGTACTAAAATTTGAGATTATCAAAAAAAAGCTTTGCCGTCTAGGGACAGACGGCAAAACTGCCACATGTCGCTAGCCTGTGCTTCTGCTGGAATGTTGCTGTCTGGCCAACAGGTCAGTTGACGGCAAAGAGGTGGCTATTTGCCGTCTGGGACAACCCTACCAGACGGCAAAGTATGCATCTTTGTCCACTGGGGAGCGAATAGCAGACGGCAAAGTCTAGCTATTTTGCCCACTGGCCCAAGAACGACAGACGGCAAAGTACGAGTTTTTCCCGTTTGCCTGCCGCGACAGTTGACGGCAAAGTTAATAGACTTTGCCGTATGCCTGGACGGCCGGTAGACGGCAAAACATTTGACGTCGTCTGTTAGTCCATCCGTTCCGTCTGCTGCAATATTTTGCCGTCTGGCTTTACCCGCTGACGGCAGAAGGTACAGACTGACGGCAAAGTCTTTGCCGTCAAGCAGAAAAAAAAGTAGACGGGAAAGTATTCTTTGCCGATTAATCTTTGCCGTCTCACTTTGCCGTCTACTTCCTGATGGCAAACTCTTTGCCGTCTGGATTTACGTCTTTGCCGTCTATTATCCACAGACGGCAAACTAGCAGTTTCCTGTAGTGGTGGTGCCAGAGCTCAAAGCGAAAATTTAGAGAAAAAACATTTTGGGAGGTGTATCCATCCCACCAACGAAAATGACTTGGAGCATCCCAACACTTTCCATGCTAGATATATCACAGGCGGTTCCCAAACAGAAAATAAAGTTTACTCCTTTTTCCACCATAACTTTCACTTTCCATGGCTAGTCGTATCCACGGGTGCCCTCCGTACCAACACTTTCCAAGGGATTTATTATTTGACAACATAAAGTAAATTAATTTTTGCATTTTGGGACTGGGCATCCCTAATACCTTTGCCATACTCTCATGCAATGACAAGTGAAGAAACACTCACCGTGAGAATAACACATCTAGCATGGAAAATATTAGCTACCCATTACCGTTCCAGGAGCGAAACAAACACACAAAAGAGAAGTTCATTTTGAAAATTAGAGATGGCACATGCAAATTTGCCTAGAATGGCAAAAGAATACCGCATATAGCTAGATATAGTGGACTCATGTGGCAAAACTAGTTTAAAGGATTTTGGATGCACAAGTAGATGTCATACTTGGTACAAAATGAATGTTAGCAAAAAGATTGAGAAGTGACCAACCAAGAAATGAATAATCTCATAAGCAAGCATTAAGAATAATTAACACCAAATAATGCACCACAAGTAGGATATAATTTTCATTGCATGATTATTGAATTTCATCCATGCTTAGGGAATCACAAACCTTAACACCAATATTCTTACTAGAGCACAACTACTCATCGACATAACTCACATATCACATCATCATATCTCAAAGCTACTACTAAGAATCAAGTTTATTTTGTCCAATGATCTTCATGACATATATTTTTTCTTTATCGTTCTTGGATATCTATCACTTTGGGACTAATTTTCATGTGTTGCTTTTCATAAGCTCAAACAAATATAAGTGAAGATGATGATCATAACTTATTTTCTTTCTCTCAAAGTAATTTAAGTGAAGCAAGAGAGAATTTCTTCAAAATTTTACTAACTCTCAAATAAATCTAAGTGAAGCTAGAGAGCATTTCTTCAAAAATACTAAGCACACCGTGCTAAAAAATATATAAGTGAAGCACTAGAGCAAGTCCATTGCTCATAAAAATTTAAGTGAAGCATAGAGAGCAATTCTAACAAGTCATGACATAATTTTGGCTCTCTCAAATAGGTGTGTCCAAAAAGGATTGATGACTTAAAACACAAAATAAAACAAGCAAATACACATATCATACAAGACTCTCCAAGCAAACACATATCATGTGACGAATAAAAATATAGCCTCTAGTAGAATACTGATGGTCGTTAGAAGAAAGAGGGGATGCCACTCATGGGCATCCCAAGCTTAGTTGATTGCTCATTCTTGGATAATAGCTTGGGATGCCGGGGTATTCCCAAGCTTAGGCCCTTCTATCCTTCTTTCATCCATTGTAAGATAACCCAAAACTTGAAAACTTCAATCACACAAAACTCAACAAAACCCTTGTGAGATCCGTTAGTAAAAGAAAGCAAACCACTACTATAAGTGTTGTGTCAAACCAATTATTATTTTGTTTTTGTATTTTATCTACTGTATTCCAACTTTTCTATGGCAAAAACTCATCAAAGAAAACCATATATCCATCAAAATAAGCACACAACACAAAGAAAACAGAATCTGTCAAAACAGAACAGTCTGTAGTAATCTGGAACTTCCGAATACTTCTGCAACTCAAACATTTCTATAAAATTAGAAAGACCAGCATAATTTGTATATTAATCTTCTTCAAAAATAATCAGGGAAAAATCTCTTTTCTGTGATTTATGATTATTAGTTTCGTGAGCACAAAGTTTCTGTCTTTTTCAGCAAGATCAAACAACTATCACCCCAGAAGATCCTAAAGGCTTTACTTGGCACAAACACTAATTAAAACACAAAAAACACAATCATACCAGTAGCATAATTGTGCTAACACTCAAGAATAGAAAGCAAAAAGCAAAAATAAATTTTATTCGTTGGGTTGCCTCCCAACAAGCGCTATCATTTGACGCCCCTAGGTAGGCATAATATTTCAATGATGCTCACATAAAATATAGTAATTGAAATACAAAGAGAGCATCATGTAGCATATGGTAAAAAAAATTAAGTCTAACATACTTCCTGTGCATAGGAACTTTATAGGAAAACAAATTAGCAAGACAAGCAAGATCTAGAATATGCAAGGAAGAAGAAAGAAACAATAGCAATCTCAACATGAAAAGAAGTAACTTAGTGACATGAAGATTTCCACAACCATATTTCCCTCTCTCATAATAATTATATTTGGGATCATATTCAAATTCAACAATATAGCTATCACGTAACATATTTTCTACATGATCCACATGCATGCAAAGTTGACACTCTTCCAAAATAGTGGGATTAACATTAACTAAAGCCATGACCTCTCCAAACCCACTATTATCAAAAAAATCATAAGATTCAACATTCTACAAAGTAGTGGGATAAAAAGTTGACACTCTTACAAACCCACTTTCAATATTATTGCAAACATTATTATCAATCTCACATTTTTCACGGGGCTTTAATAAATTTTCAAGATCATAAGAATAATCACCCCAATCATGATTATTGCAATAAGTACTGGACATAGCTAAATTAGCATCCCCAAGCTTGGGGTTTTGCATATTATTAGCACAATTGGCATTAGTAGAATTTATTGTAAAATTATTGCAATCATGCTTTTCATTCAAAGAGCTATCATGAATCACTTCATAAATTTCTTCATCACAATTTTCAGATTCATGAATCTCAAGAAAAACTTCATAAAGATAATCTAGTGTACTCAAATCACTAGCAATTTGTTCAGGATAATTAGATCTCTTAAAAAGATTAGCAAGTGGACGAGGATCCATATCAAGAGATATTTAGCAAGCAAAGATGCAAGCAAATAGAAGACACATTGCACACAAGCAAAGAAGAGATCTGCGAGAAAACAGTGAACGAAAAAGAGGGCGAATAAAACGGCAATTTTTTGTGAAGTGGGGGAGAGGAAAACGAGAGGCAAATGCCAAATAATATAAATTGCAAAGAGATGAGATTTTTTATTAGGAACCTTGTTGATGTTGAAGATCATCCCTGGCAACGGCGCCAGAAATTCCTTTTGATGTCGCTTGAAGCTACGTCGGTATTTCCCCGAAGAGGAAGGGACGATGCAGCACAGCGGTGGTAGGTATTTCCCTTGGATATGAAACTAAGGTTATCGAACCTATAGGAGAACCAAGCAACACAACGTAAATAACCCCTGCAGACAAATAACAACACTTCGCAACCCGACGTGTTAAAGGGGTTGTCAATCCCTTTCGGGGTACGATGCCTCAAGATATGCATAGGACGTGAGGTAAATTTGTAGATGGGATAAATAGATCGCGGAACAAATAAATTACAGCAATGTATTTTTGTATTTTTTGGTTTAATAGATCTGAAAATAAACGCAGGGAAAAAGTAGATCGCAAGGCAAATATATGAGAAAGAAGACCCGGGGGCCGTAGGTTTCACTAGTGGCTTCTCACGAGAAAAATAGGAAACGGTGGGTGAACAAATTACTATTGGGCAATTGATAGAACTTCAAATAATCATGACGATATCCAGGCAATGATCATTACATAGGCATCACGTCCAAGATTAGTAGACCGACTCCTGCCTGCATCTACTACTATTACAGTACACGTCGACCGCTATCTAGCATGCATCTAGTGTATTAAGTTCATGGAAAAACGGAGTAATGCAATAAGAACGATGACATGATGTAGACAAGATCCGTTTATCTATTGCAGTAGATATGGATCCCGTCTTCTTATCCTTAGTAGCAACGATACAAAAGTGTCGGTTCCCTTTCTGTCACTGGGATCAAGCACCGTAAGATCGAATCCACTACCGGCACCTCTTCCCATTGCAAGATAAATAGATAAAGTTGGCCAAACAAAACCAAAATATTGGAGAAGAAATACGAGGCTACAAGAGATCACACATATAAGAGATCAAAGAACCAAAATAAATTTCATGGATATAAAAAGATATAACTGATCATAAACTCGAAGTTCATCAGATCTCAAAAAACACACCGCCAAAAGTCGTACATCATATGGATCTCCAAGAGACCATTGTATTGATAATCAAGAGAGAGAGAGAGAGAGAGAGAGAGAGAGAGAGAGAGGAAGCCATCTAGCTACTAACTACGGACCGGAAGGTCTACAAAGAACTGCTCACGAATCATCGGAGAGGCACCAATGGAATTGGTGAACCCCTCCGTGATGGTGTCTAGATTGGATCTGGTGGTTCTGGACTCTGCGGCGTCTGGATGAAAATTTCACCGACTCCCCTAGGGTTTCTGGAATATTGGGGTATTTATAGAGCAAAGAGTCGGTCCAGGGGGCACCCGAGGTGGGCACAACCCACCAGGGCATGCTTGGGCCTCCTAGCGTTCCTTGGTGGGTTGTCCCCTCCTCGGGACTCCCCCCTGATGCAACCAGGGCCCAACTTCTTCCTTCTGGTCCATAAAAAATCATCGTAAATTGATGTGGCATTTGGACTCCGTCTGATATTGATTTCCTGCGATGTAAAAAACATGCAGAAAACAACAACTGGCACTTGGCACTATGTCAATAGGTTAGTACAAAAAATGATATAAAACATTCAAGATTGATAATAAAACAACACGGAATAATAAGAAATTATAGATACGTTGGAGATGTATCAGTCAACACGTGACTTTGGCCTGGTGTCAGGATTAGATCAGGAAGGGGTTTTATTGGGATCTTTATTCCAAAGATCGATGTAGTCAAGGATCTTCTTCGAATCCAACAAGAGCGGCACAACACTACCTTTGGCACTAGCGGCCCGGTTTTGTCGGTCTCTGATGATTTGAGCCAGTTCTTCATCATTAGCTTCATCTTCAGACGATGGAACTTCAAAGGTGAAATGCTTCTTGTGAGGACTTGGCCTTGTGGTGCGGCCAATAGTGGCCTTTTTCTTCAGCAGCTGCAGCTGTGCTGAGGAACTTGCTGAAGCTCCTGAAGCAACTGAGAAGCCTGTAGTCCTTTGGCACGTGGCAAGATGCATTGGTGCTGAGGACTATGTTAGTGCAGCTGAGGGCTTTGCTTGAGCTAAAGACCCTGAGGGTTTGGGGGAGCTGGGCCATGAGGGCATTGAGGAGCTGAGCCGTGAGGGCAAGAAGACTTCACAGCAGATTTCTTTTTCATAGCCTTCTTAGGTTGACTAGCAGAGGCCTCAGCAGCAGCACCAGCAGAATCTTTATTGAATTTCTTCACTGCCTCCTTTGCTACTTTAGCCAATTTCCTTTGGCACTTAGCCCATTCTTTTGGAAATTCCTCACCTCTTTTGATACTATAGGGATCAACGATTTGGCCTAGTGCTAGTGGAGGTCTTGTGCATGGAGGATTTACTGTGAATTTCTTCATGTACTTAGGAGTGACATAGCGGTAATCCCTCCATTCCCATGCCCATCTTCGTTCAACCTGCTGAATGCGCACTTTGCGCTAATTTTCATTCTCCTTGCCATGAGTGGCCTCATCAGGAGTGCTGTAATCTGCATAGATATCTTCAGGGATTTCAAACGCTGTGTTGGTCTCAGGCCTCCCTTCCGAGGACGCTTTTCTTCAGCCATATTCTTCAGCTGAGGATTCTAAACAATAGATGTCTCTGAGGAAGTATGCAGTTTTTCTTCAAGGAACGCTACAAATGAGTTAAGTTGATGAGAACTTCGTGATTCAGCTGCAGACATGTGTACCTGTGAACAGAGTATAGGTGCGAAGAATTTGAAGATGTCATATGCGTTCTCAGAATTTGTTTCTAAAAGGAATCAAGTTTGAGGAATTTGACCAGTGGAGTCTTGAAGAATTTCACTAAGAGTTCTTGTCTTAGGTTCCAAAGTTGTATAGATTCGAAATCCACAAAATTGAGGAATCCTGAAGAAAAGTACATCTTAGAGAGATAGATCAAGAACAGATGCAACTGTGGTGTTTAAGAATGTGAACAAACACCTTTTGAAGATTCTGTGTAAATCATTAGAATCAATGAGGGCAGTAAAAGCGAGTTTTATTTACCCTTGAAGAAGAACACGATGAACAAAGAGATGAACTGTGGAAGCTCATCCGTTCAGATCTTCCACGCTCTAACTTGGCAGAGGAAGATAGCTACGACGGCGGCGGAGGTGAAGATTTCCGCGGCAGGCGCGAGTATGATGGCGACGAGGTCAAGGCAGCTAAGCTCTTCCTCACCGGCGACGATGGAGATTAGTGGCGGCGCTAGGTCAGAGAGCTCGAGTTGGAGAGAGGGAGATCAAGCAGAGTTAATGAACTGAGGTGCAAGGGGATGGGTATTTATAAGGGAGTGAAAAACTGTTCGTCCAAAGAATTTGGACAAACGTGCCCCTGACCCTTGCAATCCTAATGACATGTGTCACCCACGTACAGAGAGGTGGAAGATCGTGGGTGAGTTGTTTGATCCAATCATGGGATGCAGAAGGATTGAGCGGTAAAAGCCGAAAATTTAGATAGGAAATTTTTAACGTTTCGTTCGCAAATTCTTCAGCTATCAAGGACACAGTGAAGATATTGAACGGGATTCAAATAGAATGCACATGAACAATTTGTGAACATACTGGGTTGATTTTAGCATAGAGGGGGAACGGTTCCGATCACATTCACTTAGATGAAAAGGCAACTTGAAGAATTAGCTATAAGTGAATGCTGTAGAGGACATGAAAAACTCATATATATATATATATATATATATATATATATATATATATATATATATATATATATATATATATATATATATATAAACACTATTCTGATCACGGGATCAGAATAATATTCTGATCACAACCTGAACTACCTGAGTAACGCGCCTGAACTTCTCTCTGTACGAACCTGACCTTCGGGCTATCTTCACAACCGTGCCTTCTACCGCGAGTTTTTCTGGTTAGTCGTGTTTCATGTGATGTAAGTGTAATCTTCAAACGATTTTTAGCAACTAAATACTCGTTTTAGATAGGAATCTCGCTCATAGGCGGATTTTGCACTCGGGTCGTGAAGAACTCGCGTTTTTTGCGATTTTACTGCCTGAGTTGTTCGACCTGACCTTCCCCCTGTGCTAGGTTCAACTTCCCGCAACATTTCCCAAATAGGGCTTGCTATATACCGTTGGAAAGCTATGGACATGCGTATCATGACCCAAGTTAAATTTTTCGCAAAATGTAAGCGGTTTAAGAGCAGTTTTGAAAACCCTTTTTTCTTCACACAAAAAACGTGAATCGTAATTTCGATCGCATTTCTAAACCATTTATCGGAATGAGGCATATAATATGGTGTTGAAAAGCTGCTGCAAAACCGCTCCTTCCACATGTTGAAAGTTTTTTCTAATTCCCTATGGTTAAAGAGTAATTTGAAAAAACGTAAAATTTCGTAAACCGAACAGCTGAGTTCGTTTTTTCGATGTCATTTCTAAACGGCTAATCCAATGGAGGCATATGATATGGCGTTGCAAAGCTTATGAAAATGCGCTACTTTTTCATCTTGAAAGTTTTTTTCTAATTTTGAATGGTTTAAGAGTAATTTAGAAAATTGTCCAAGTTCTACCGAGTTCGTATTTTCAAGCTAATTTTTTAATCGTTCGTCGGAATGCAGCAAATGATATGGCATTGGAAAGCCTGAACAAATGCGAAACTTTTTGGTATGTATTGTTTATCCCAATTCTTTACGGTTTTAAGTCAGTTTCGAAAATGGCGAAAAACGTATTTTTGCTGTAGTTTCTACAAACTTTATCGGAATTGCGCAAATAATATACCGTTGAAAAGCTAGGAGCCAGCACAAGGATCGTTTACCCAGGTTCGGGCTGCGGGGACGCGTAATACCCTAGTCCTGCTCTGGTGTATATCTGAATGTTCTTGAGCTAGCTACGGTGTGTGACTTGCTCAAAAGAGCCGAATCCCTCTCCCGTATGCCTCGAGCTTCCTTTTATAGGAAAAAGGGGACGCTACAGTGGCACACAGGAGGTGGAAAGTGCATGTGGTGGCTGAGTCTATCCTCTGGCACCGTCGGACAAACACATTTAATACGCTGCCGACGTGCCCTTCTTGCTATCACCACTGCGCCTCGCTTCGACATGCGTCCATGCCAGCGCGGCGTGTAGCACTATGTAGGCTGGCAGGCTGCTGAGCTGGTGCGGTGGTAGGGTCTTCACGAAGATCTGCATGCCACCACGCAGGGGCTTGCTGAGCTGGTCTGGAGGCCGCACATCGCCATGCAGGTTCTTGCCTGGCTGGCTTGGCTGGCAGCTGCATGGGAACGGCGGTGGAGTCTTGTCAGGTGCGGGCCTAGCCGCGGCCCCGCTGATGTCTTCGGCAAGGGTCTTGCCGGGGCCCCGGCAAGGGTCTTGCCGTGGCATCGCGGTCGTCCCCGGCAAGGATCTTGCCGGAGGTCTCGTGGGTTTCCGTGACGAGGATCTTGCCGAGGATCGTCGTCATCTGGTCCTTATCTGATCTCGCATGCTTACGATCTTTACGAAGATTTGCATGCCACCATGGAGGCGCCTCTCGAGCCTTGGTTCCAATGTGGTTGATGGCATTGGGACCCTTGGGCACAAGGGTGGCGCGCTCTGCTGGCGTTGGGCAAGTTGCCCCGGCAAGGGTCTTGCCGGGGGAGTCCACCTCGCCCTCTTGCTCTTAGCGTTTCTGGTCTTGGCGTTGCCTTAATTGTCTTGTGGCCTTGGCTTCCCTTCCTTGCCCTGCTGAGTGTGGCCGTGGGCGCAGCTCTGACTGCCCATGCACAAGTAAATGGGTATAAAGAAGAGCCCCTACTTTTGTACACCGACAAGTATAGTACGAGCCATCTCAACAAGAGTTCTGTTCTTGCGCTCCACGGCGCCATTCTGCGGAGGAGTACAGGGAGCAGATAACTCGTGAGTAATACTAAGTATATCGAGATATTCATCGAGGCCAGGATTCTTGAACTCGGTTCCATTATCACTCCTGATATGCTTTATCTTCACACCGAAGTTCGTAGATGCTCTTGAGGAAAAGTGTTTGAAGACATCCTGCACTTCATTTTTATAAGTGATGATATGCACCCAGATGTAATGAGAATAATCATCAACAATGACAAAGCCATATAATGATGCAAAATTAGTGAATGTGGCATAATAAGTAGGGCCAAAGAGATCCATGTGAAGTAATTCAAAGGGACGAGAAGTGGTTATGATAGTCTTAGAGGGATGCTTAGCTCTGGTAATCTTTCCAGTCTCACAAGCCCCACAAAGATGATCTTCGAGGAATTTCACATCCTCGATTCCAATGACATGCTTCTTCTTCGCGAGTGTATGCAATTTCCTCATCCCAGCATGACCAAGTCGTCGATGCCATAACCAGCCTTCTGAAGCTTTTGCAAGTAGACATGTGGCAGGTTGTGGTCCTGCAGAGAAATCAACAATATACAAGTCTCCTCTCCTAAAGCCTTAGAATACTTTGGAATTGTCAGATTCCATTAGCACAATGCAACGATATTTGCCAAAGACGACAACCATGTCAAGATCACAAAGCATTGAGATAGACATGAGGTTGAATCCTAAGGACCCGACAAGCATGACTTTGTCCATGTGTCTATCCTTTGAGATCGCAACCCTACCTAGACCCAATACGTTACTTTTGCCTTTGTCAGTGTAGGTGATATGCTTCAGGTGAGATGGAGATAGGGCAGTGTCCATCAATAAGTTCCTGGCACCGGTCATGTGATTTGTACATCCATTGTCGAGGACCCACTCAGTAGCTTTGGTTTGTTCATCCTGGAGATGAATTAGCAACTTACGAACTCATATACTTCATCAGTGAAGAATATGATATCAATTTCATCAGTAGTAGCAGATATAGCAATTATGAGGACGTGAGAAATGAGTAATTCATTTCTTCATGATTTCAAGCACATTCAGGTCTCCAGCAAATTCTTGAGACAATTAAGTTCGTCTGGAGACCTGACCCTGCATAAGAGATTAGTTCTTTTTCTTCACCACCCACATCTCGAGGGGTGGAAAAGAGTTCATCATTCTGCGAGCTCCATAAGAAAAAGATGGCATTGAAGCCAGTGCACTTCCTTTCACATAAGAGGGGTTAGGATAAGCATATGAATAATCAGAAAAATTCTTTGAGGACTTATGAACATAATGGTTTGAATAATAATGCACATATTCATAGCCTTTAGACTTTCCCTACGAAACAGAAGTGTTAGCACGATGATGTTCATATGAGGATTGGGATCCACGTGAGGAATTTGATCCATATTAAGAATTTTATTTGGGGTTCCTATTCTTCATAGCTGGTTTCAAGATGACATTCACCTAAAGATTTTCAAGGCACCTTTTGGGAAACCAGATTTTCTTCATAGGGGGATCGTTCCTGCAGTTAGTTCCAACATATCGAGCAAATACTTCACCATTCTAATTCTTGAACAGTTTATAGTTGGAGTCAAATGACTCATCAGAGGAATATGAAGATTCACAAGGAAAGCCAGATAAAGTGCATGGATCTACGGAAGGTCCTTTCGCAGCAACCCATGAGGTTTTGGGGTACTACTCAGGTTTCCAGTAGGTCCCATCAGTATTGAGTTTCCACTCAAAGGCAATACCCTCTTTCCTAGGGTTCCTGTTCAAGATCTTATTTTTGAGCACATCACAAAGAGTCTGATGTCCTTTGAGGCTTTGTATATGCCTGTCACATACAATTCCTTCAACCCTGCATTATCGTCAGTGATACTTGTGGTATCCTCAGATGAGGAATTTGTGACCATAGAGATAGTTGAAGAATTTTCAGCAATGGAAGCATTTGAACATTCAGGTGAAGAATTAGCAGATTCATGCTGAATGCATTTTAGACATGGTGGAATAAATTCTTCCTGAGCGGAACTGATCTATTGAGCAAGCAATGAATCGTTTTCCTTCTGAAGATCTTCATAACTCACTCTTAGCTTCTCAAGATCTAGCTTTCTCTAAAGAAATTCATGAGAAAGCTTCTCATGATCAGATAAGAGAGTGTTATGATTACTTAGAAGATTGTCAAACTTAGACTGAAGTCTCTGAAGATTATCAGTCAAAGTCTTAGTTCGATTCAATTCCTCACCCAACAGGTCATCACTTTTGTCTAGCAGATTGTAAATCTTTTCCAAAGCCTTTTGTTGTTTAACACCAATTTTAGCAAGTTTGGAATAGCTAGGTTTGAGATTATTATTAGATTCATCCTCACTAGACTTAGAGGGGGAATGTTTGATTACCTTGGCACCTTTTGGCATGAAGCAATAGGTGGGAGCATAGTCATCGACGCTTTTGCCAGTAGAGTTGGGGAGGTCATTTTCTTCAGTGTTGAAGATGTACCTGCTAGCGTAAGCAGTAGCGAGGCCTAGGCTCGCCACACCAGAGTCTGACTCCTCTGATTCCTCCTCTTCCACATTTTCCTTAAGCTCAGCTTTAGAGTCCATTTCCTTGCCAATAAATGCCCCTGCCTTCTTGGAACTGCTCTTCTTGTGAGATGAAGACTTCGAAGATTTTGCTGATGAGGACTTTGAATATTTCTTATTCTTCTTTGAATCATTAGAATCGTCATCTTTGTACTTCTTCTTGTTTGATTCCTTTTCCCACAGAGGACAATCTGACATGTAGTGACCAGGTTTCTTGCATTTGTGGCAAGTCCTCTTTTTGTAGTCACGAGATGAGGAATCGTCACTCCTTGAAGACTTTCCAAAGCGACCACGGCGAGAGAACTTCGGGAATTTGTTCACGAGCATTGCTAGCTCCTGGCTCAGTTCTTCAGGGTCACCAAGGCTGCTACCAGAATCTTCACCTTCAGATTCAGAGACTACGTTGGCCTTTAGCGCACGTGATCTTCCAAAGCTCGGTCCATAGAGGTCTCTCTTCTCAGCAAGTTGGAACTCATGAGTGTTTAGCCTCTCGAGGATATCAACGGGGTCTAGAGACTTGTAATCAGATCGCTCTTGAATCATCAATGCAAGAGTATCGAATGCGAATCAAGTGATCTCAGCAATTTCTTCACCACCTCATGGCCGGTGATGTCAGTAGCACCAAGTGCTTGTAGCTCATTTGAGATGTCAGTGAGGCGGTCGGAGGTTTGCTGACCATTTTCGTTGTGGAGTCTCTTGAAGCGGTTGAAGAGATTGCGAAGAACATCAACTCGAGAGTCACATTGAGTGGAGACTCCTTCATTGACCTTGGATAGCCTGTCCCGAATCAGCTTAGTAGTTTCCAAAGCACTCACTATGCTGTACTATCCTTTGCTCAGATGGCCACATATGATATTCTTCACTTGAGAATCGAGTTGCTTGAATCTCTTCACATCAGCAGCATTCACAGACAGAGTGACCGAGGGAACACCATTTTCCACAACATACCAGAGATCGTTATCAGTTGCCTCAAGATGCATGCACATCTTGTTCTTCTAGTAGGGGTAGTCCGTCCCACCGAATGTAGGACACCCAGCCGAGACCTTGATCATTCCTGTAGTAGACATAACTAAAACTCCAGGTGGTTAAACCAAAACCACACAGGACAAGGGAGTACCTTGCTCTGATACCAATTGAAAGTGCATTATATCGACTAGAGGGGGGTGAATAGTCGATTTTTACAAATTCGTCACTGGGGAATTTCTAGGTGAAGAAATTCCTAAGCAACGACACACTAGCAGTGGAATAAGTACTCAGGTATAAACAAAACAGAGCAACAACATAGTCATCATGATGAAATGAAAGCAAGCACATAGTACAGATAGCATGATAACATGATAAGCAGGCTGAAGACTATGTGACTGAAGAAATTGGATTAAGGAAATAGAGAAAGTCTTCAGTCAAAGTCTTCAAATAGTAATGATCAGGTTCATCAACACATGAATGAGGAAATGGAAGGGTTGAGAAAATAGAACTAGTTGGCTTGGTGAAGATAATGATTTGGTAGACCAATTCCAACTACTGTGACAGTTGTATGTCTGGTTGGAGCAACTGAGTATTTAAACTCGAGGACACACAGTCCTCACCGTATTCTCCTTGAACTAAAGTCACACAGACCTGGCCCAACAATCATGGCAAGTCTTTAGGTGACTTCCAAACTTTCACAGACTTGGTCACTCAGCGATCCACAATTCCTCTTGGATGCTCAGACCATGACGCCTAACAGTCTTGAGGATACACAGTCCTCAAAGGTAACAAGCATCGGTTCCACACATGAACAATCTCTTTAGTGATGCTCAATCACTATGGGTTTGTAGGTGTTTGGGTTTGGGTTTTCCTCACTTGATGATTTTCGCTCAAAGTCCTTGGAGGATGGGATGCTCTTAATGACAAGTGTCAGTTTCTCGCGGAGCAGCCCACCAGCTACTGGTTGTAGGGGGGCGGCTATTTATAACCTAGGGAGCAGCCCGACATGATAAGACATAAATGCCCTTCCATGATATGACCGTTAGGTGGGTAGATATTTTGGACAGCTGGCACATAGCACAACAACGGTCGGATATTTGAGGTTCGAATTCCTCACGGCTATCATGTTCCTCACTGTGTAGGCAATCTGCACTGGCGAATTCCTAACTCCTCAGTTAGAAAAAATTCCTCAGAGACTAGAAGATCTTCGTCTCCATCACTGAAGAAATTGACTGAACTGATATGAGATTTCCTATGGCTTCACATGAAAGGATTGGGTAGGTGTATGATTTTGAGATGAGCATCACTTGGAAATCAGTTTCCTTAGTATTATCTCGACCCCTTTAACAATACGGTGTTTCCTATGACTCAAGAAAGAGAAAATGAAACTACGAAAACAGAAGTCTCCACACTTCATAATCCTCGCATGAATATCCAAGTCTTCAAGGTCACACCAATTTCTTCACTTTCAAAATCTTCAGGAGAACCAAAGTCTTCAGCTGAAGACATACATTTTTAGGGGTCAACTTTCATCGTAAATATCAAACTCCTCATCGACTAATAGAGCCTATGTACACTCACAAACATATTAGTCCCTTAACCAATAAGTCTTCAATACACCAAAAACACTAAGGGGCACTAGATGCACTTATAAAAAGAAGTATATGTGCAATGGTATACATCATGTCATCCCTAAACCTCTCAACTTCTATTTTCCTGTGTGGCACATACTTGCTTGAATAGACAGGGGAGCTTTAAAACATTTTTATGTGCATTTCATACATTTCTTATTCAAAAATAATGCATGATAACATAGGTATATATAAGTTAGTGAACTGAACAAGAATAGTTGGAAATATCTGGTCATCACATTCACAGAATAATGACAAGGGGGAAATATGCAGTAACCATGTAATTGCCAGGGAAACTCTACATATTAGAGGAGCACACAACTTAAGTATTGTGAACTAAAAAAACCCAGCTTGGCTATTAGTCTCACGCGATTCCCGTCGTCCCAGTGATAGTGACGCCGACCAGGCCATGCCATGCAACATCATCAATTGGAAGGCATCCCATGTCCAGCATCAACATTATCGCTGATGTGTCTAGGTTTTCTTTGCAGGCAGAGCTCACTGGTCTGCATTGTACTGTAGAGCTGAGTATGATACCAAAAGTCCAGAACCAACGGTAATATAGCAATCTTCGAGAGTTAACCATAGTACCTAAGCATATTGCAGCCAATCCGAAGTTGGCATGTGGTTACAATAAATGAGAAAAAAACACAGGAAAGATGTACAAATATCTAATATGACACTCCGCAGATTAAATAGGAGAAAACACATGCATAAATTGAAAAAACTTATTGAAGAAATGGCATTTCAAGAACCTTTTGGGCTCTCTTATTCCCCTCTCCTTTGAGAATTCAAGGTACAAATTAATGACCTGAAGACAATGGATCCCACTCTCCCCATTACGTATAAAAATACCAGTGTAAAGCTTACATATTTTGCAATCAGTGAAGATGATTTTGTACATGTAAGATGAATATTTACCTAGACATTTAACCAGCCATGTGGTCTCAAACACTGAATTTTTTCCCTCCTAACCTGAATGTTAGATGGTTCATGCTGAGTAAATAGGCAATTTTTCGATTAATTTAATCCACAAGTAAATCACTAGCACGGAATTGATAGAAATAATCACATATTGATATTCAATCATGCAAGCACATACTATGCTTATTGCAGACAGGTCTACATATAATACTAGCATGGCTAAAACAGAAAACAGTAGGAGCGGGATAAACGAGTTATACCCTCCAGTAGGCCATGCAGAAGCCGCAGCGACGATGGCGGTAGCAGCATCCTCGGAGGCCTTCTTGTCGGCCTCGAGCTTCTTGGCGGCGAGACGGTCACCGTTGGACTGAGACAGGGTGATGATGAAGACGGTGCAGACATACAGTAAGTAGTGGATCGGAGGCGAGCAGTCGCGTAGTCGCTTCCCAAAAACCTATTCACCCCTCTCCCTTACAGGATCTGGAGAGGCGAGGTTTCGGCGCGGCAGACAGGATGGGGTAATCGGCGGCGACGGTAGCAAAGGAACGATGGTAGGCAGTTCGCGTGGAGCAGATGTGATCAGTTCGTGGCCGCTAGGGTTAGGAGACACCTCCCACTTATATAGGCGCAGCTGCGTGGAGAGACGTGGGTTCGACCCATGTCCAAGTCCGTGACAGCCCATGATCCGACGTCTTAGATGGTGGCCCAGCTGTCAGCAACGGAGATTACTGACTGGCAGAAATAAGCGCATAGGTGTGAGCTCGACTCATTCCCGCAACCCGCGGCGCAGCGCGTCGTGACGAGGCATGGCGTGGCATGGCGGGCGATGGAGGAGGATTGCGCGAGGGCCTCTTATCTTCTCAAGCTCCAATAGCATGTGGAAGAGAAACCCTTTTAAGGAGGTCCAACTCCTCTCCAACTTCCGGGGTGGGACTAAACTTTTGACTACACCTAGTGCCAATTAAACCCACATGGACCCTTA
Source organism: Triticum timopheevii (assembly GCA_963921465.1). NCBI lineage: Eukaryota > Viridiplantae > Streptophyta > Magnoliopsida > Poales > Poaceae > Triticum > Triticum timopheevii. The sequence goes on along the minus strand of OY997274.1, from coordinate 360,652,365 downwards.
CAGATTTTCAGAAATTGCTCGCTAGGCCTAAACCCCATCCCATATGTTCAACTGTGTTAACAAGGCACATAGGAAGATTAAAAAAAGATGCAAGCATGTCATGAAATGTACCTTGAACCGTTACCATACAAACAATCATGAACTTCATTTTCAGCTTCAGCAATTAGAGGGACAAAGCACTGAGACAGATCAACATACATAAACGAAAGTGTGAGAATAGAAGGTTGTACCGCAATCTAGCAGGTCATTCAACCATGCATTAAAAGAGAACAAAACAGGAGAGGAACTCTCTGGTTGCCTCTTTTAAAATTTGAAGCAGTCAAACTAGATTTGACACTAAGTACACCAAAACTATGAAACTATTTGCATCAGTTTGCTACTTCCATCCACAAATAAGTTTCAAGTCACCAGCTAGGAAGAAGTTGCATCCCAGTGCACAAGCATGAGGAGGAAGATTGATAAAACCCAGATAGTTACTGCACCCATGACTTGGAGCAGACTTGGTACTACTGCCGCATCAAATTCGCCACAGCCTCAGTGTTCACTGACTGGTCTACGGCACATGTGATGGCAACATCGACACATCCGATAGTCCAGGCGAAGACGGTGTCGACACTCATCTATGGGGCTATGGGAGAAAAGCAAGAAAGCAACACTGACCCCGGACCAGGCCAGCAAGATGAGTTGCCCAAAAATAGAAAGAACCAGTTTTCTGTTGTTCGAACAGAAAAAGAAAAGAAGTTGAAAGCAGAGCACGCCAGCTGGGATCAAAAGCTATGAGTCTTTCTCACTGAATATTATACAATTAATGCAACACAAATACAGGAAAATAGTACATTCAAGATTCAGTAATTGTGGCACGTATATTGCCACTTGAGAGACAGAACTAAATTGCAAGAATTTTGTATACCAATGGTATCATTTTGACTGACCAAACCAAACTGAATGTCATAAGCAACGAATAAACAGAGCACCAAAATTCGATCAGAGGTAGGGTTGATTCTTGAATCTGGCACGTTCTGGGAAGGTGTGTGCTTATAGAGAAGGAGGAGAAATCTGGCGATGCCAACGAACCAGGTGAAGAAGGGGACGATGACCCATCCCCACACGAGGCTGGCCGGCATGGCATACTGGAGGATGCCACCATACAAAAGCGTGATCCCCGTGAAGAGCATTATCGTGGAGAAAGTGATGGCCAGCATCTTGAACATCATCTACAGCACAAGCATCAAAAGATCTGCATCTCTTGAGAAACCAGAAAAATAGTACTGGCAAAACGAAATGCAGTTGCCAAGCTGGTCATGCACATTGCATCACGCTTCTATAGGATGAAGAAAGTAGCCAACGCCGCCATAGTTTTACCGAAACACGCAATGTAACCAGCATCTCATCTCATCGAAAAATACAAGATGTATTGATCAAATACTATATGTACACAACCAACATTAAGAGCATCTCCACCAGGCGCATAACACGCGGCGCACAAAAAAAGGCTTTACAACACCTAAATAGTATGTTTTTGCGTTCAGTTCAACGCTGGCTCCAGCAGCCGCTACAATGCGCGAGCCGCTCCAGCACATGCTGCAAAAAAAGCGCGCGCACCCAGCACAAACAACATATGACACTCAAAACAAAACCAAGAAGATTTGTTTTCAAGAGTACGCAAATGGCGTACCATGTTTTTATAGAAGGGAGCAAACATAATTACAAGATGCTAGGCATAGATGCGAACATCAAGCTAGCAAGTACCACTCAACACCTATGCAACACTACCTAACTACTCATGAAACGATGTAACCTTCCAACTCCAGCTTCATCCCAATCTTTAAGTTCATCCATGATTTGGTGAACCAACTACCACGGCCCCCTCTGTTGCTCCACCCGCCCAAAAACTCTTGCATTCCTTTGCTTCAATAAAGACCATGCGACAAATATGACAATGGTATCAAAGCCTCTTTTGTCCCTCGTTGAGATGGCATGATGTGCCTGAAGCCACCATGCCTCGAATGAATCACTTGTGTCTGGATGTCGAACGGTGATACGGACGATCGTGAAGCATAGATGCCAAACTTCCTTTGCGTAAGGGCAGTGCAGCACGATAAGGTCTACCGTGTCTTCATGATGTAGGCATCTGTAGCAAACTGCCATAGTGTCCTGTAGGCCATGCCTAGCTCGCCGATCCGAAGTCCAGAGCCTATACTGCACCACTAGCCATGCAAAGATTTTGCATTTGAGTATTGCCCCACTCCTCTGTATACACTCGTAGGCAGGGCAAGTTGCTAGCCCGAGGCATATAGTCTGATATACCGAGCGAGCAGTGTATTGTCTCGATGTATCCCATGGCCATGCAAACATATCCGGTGCCTGCGGGTCACGGTGTGCATCCATCGTAGTGCTACGTCTTGAGCTTGCGTTGGTTTTTCTTAAAGAGGAAAGGGTGATGCAGCAATAGTAGCATAAGTATTTCCCTCAGTTTTTGAGAACCAAGGTATCAATCCAGTAGGAGGCTCCTCAAAAGTCCCATGCACCTACACAAACAAACAAGAACTCGCAACCAACGCAATAAAAGGGGATGTCAATCCCTTCAAGGCCACTTGCGAAAGTGAGATCTGATAGAGATAATATGATAAGATAAATATATTTTTGGTATTTTATAATATAGATTGGAAAAGTAAAGGTGCAAATAAAAGTAGATTGAAAGCTTATATGAGAAAAGATAGACCCGGGGGCCATAGGTTTCACTAGTGGCTTCTCTCAAGATAGCATAAGTATTACGGTGGGTGAACAAATTACTGTCGAGCAATTGATAGAAAAGCGATTAATTATGAGATTATCTAGGCATGATCATGTTTATAGGCATCATGTCTGTGACAAGTAGACCGACTCCTCTCTGCATCTACTACTATTACTCCACACATCGACCGCTATCCAACATGCATCTAGAGTATTAAGTTCATAAAGAACAAAGTAACACATTAAGAAAGATGACAAGATGTAGAGGGATAAACTCATGCAATATGATATAAACCCCATCTTTTTATCCTCGATGGCAACGATACAATACGTGCCTTGCTGCCCCTGTTGTCACTAGGAAAGGACACCGCATGATTGAACCCAAAGCTAAGCACTTCTCCCACTGCAAGAAAGATTAATCTAGTAGGCCAAACCAAACTGATAATTCGAACAGACTTGCAAAGATAACGTAATCACACATAAAAGATTTCAGAGGAGATTCAAATATTTCTCATAGATAAACTTGATAATAAACCCACAATTCATCGGATCTCGACAAACACACTACAAAAAAGAGTTACATCAAATAGATCTCCAAGAAGATCGAGGAGAACTTTGTATTGAGATCCAAAGAGAGAGAAGAAGCCATCTAGCTAATAAGTATTGACCCGAAGGTCTGTGGTAAACTACTCAGAACTCATCGGAGAGGCCTTGGAGATAATGTAGAGGCCCTCCATAATCGATTCCCCCTCCGGCGGAGCGCCGGCGAAGGCTCCAAGATGGGATCTCGCGGATACAGAAGGTTACGGCGGTGGAAATAGTTTTTCATGGTCGCTTCTGATGTTTTCGGGGTACATGGGTATATATAGGAGGAAGAAGTAGGTCGGTGGACGCTCGAGGTGCCCACGAGGGTGGGGGGCGCGCCCAGCCCTAGGGGGCGCGCCGGGAACCCTTGTGGCTGCCTCGCTTGTTTCTTGACTTCCACTCCAAGTCCTCTGGATCACGTTTGTTCCAAAAAGGTCACTCCCAAAGGTTTCATTCCGTTTGGACTCCGTTTGATATTCCTTTTCTTCGAAACACTGAAATAGGCAAAAATACAACAATTCGGGCTGGGCCTCCTGTTAGTAGGTTAGTCCCAAAAATGATATAAAAGTGTAAAGTAAAGCCCATAAACATCCAAAACAAGGAATATAATAGCATGGAACAATCAAAAATTATAGATACGTTGGAGATGTATCAAGCATCCCCAAGCTTAATTTCTGGTTGTCCTCGAGTAGGTAAATGATAAAAACAGAATTTTTGATGTGGAATGCTACCTAGCATAATTCTCAATGTAATTTTGTTTATTGTGGCATGATTTTTCAGATCCAAATGATTCAGTATAAAAGCTTAGAAAACATAAAAATAATAATACTCGAAGCATACTAACAAATAATCATGTCTTATCAAAATAGCATAGCCAAAGAAAGCTTATCCCTACAAAATCATATAGTTAGGCTGCTTCATTTTCATTACACAAAATACTCCCATCATGCACAACCCCGGTTTCAGCCAAGCAATTGGTTCATACTTTTTAACGCGCTTCAGCTTTTTCAACTCTTACGCAATACATGAGCGCAAGCCATGGACATAGCACTATATGTGGTATATGGTGGTGGTTGTGAAGACAAAAAGGGAGAAGATAGTCTCACATCAACTAGGTGTATCAACGGGCTATGGAGATGCCCATCAATAGATATCAATGTGAGTGAGTAGGGATTGCCATGCAACGGATGCACTAGAGCTATAAATGTATGAAAGCTCAACAAAAGAAACTAAGTGGGTGTGCATCCAATCTTGCTTGCTCACGAAGACCTAGGGCATTTTGAGGAAGCCCATAATTGTAATATACAAGCCAAGTTCTATAATGAAAAATTCCCACTAGTATATGAAAGTGACAACATAGGAGACTCTCTATCATGAAGATCATGGTGCTATTTTGAAGCACAAGTGTGGAAAAGAAATAGTAGCATTGTCCCTTCTCTCTTTTCTCTCGTCATTCATTTTTTTTCTTTTTTTGGTGGGCTCTTTGGCCTCTTTTTTTTATTTAGTGGGCTCTTTGGCCTCTTTTTTTTAAAAGTCCAAAGCCTCATCCCGACTTGTGGGGGAATCATAGTCTTCATCATCCTTTCCTCACTTGGGACAATGCTCTAATAATGAAGATCATCACACTTATATTAATTTACAACTCAAGAATTCCAACTCAATCCTTAGAACAAAATATGACTCTATATGAATGCCTCCGGCGGTGTACCAGGATATGCAATGAATCAAGAGTGACATGTATGAAAAATTATGAAGGTGGCGTTGCCACAAATATGATGTCAACTACATGATCATGCAAAGAGAAATATCACAATGATGGAACGTGTCATAATAAATAGAACGATGGAAAGTTGCATGGCAATATATCTCGGAATGGCTATGGAACTTCCATAATAGGTAGGTATGGTGGCTGTTTTTAGGAAGGTAAATAATGGGTGCATGATACCGGCGCAAGTTGTGCGGCATAAAAGAGGCTAGCAAAGTGGAAGGGTGACTGTGCGTATATCCATGGACTCACATTAGTCATAAAGAACTCATATACTTATTGCAAAAGTCTACTTGCCCTCGGAGCAAAGTACTACTATGCATGCTCCTAGGGGAAGGGTTGGTAGGAGTTAACCATCACGCGATCCCGACCTCCACTCATAAGGAAGACAATTAAAAGATCACCCCATGCAACAAATTTGTCCCACAACTTTTACCATACGTGCATGCTACGGGACTTGCCAACTTCAACACAAGTATTTCTCAGTTTCATAATTACCCAACTAGCATGACTCTAATATTACCACCTTTATATCTCAAAACGATTATCAAGCATCAAATTGATCCTCGTGTTTAATGCACTTTCTATGATAGTTTTTATCATACCCAACTTGGACACTCATCATTCTAGGACCGAATTTATAACCATATCAAATACCATGCTGTTCTAAAAGACTCTCAAAATAATATAAGTTAAGCATGAGAGATCAACAATTTCTTCAAAATTAAGCCACCGCCGTGCTCTAAAAGTTATAAGTGAAGCACTAGAGCAAAAACTATCTAGCTCAAAAGATATAAGTGAAGCATATAGAGTGTTCTAATAAATTCTAATCAAGTGGGCTTCTCCCAAAAAGGTGTGTACAGCAAGGATGATTGTGTAAAACTAAAAAGCAAAGACTAATATCATACAAGACGCTCCAAGCAAAACATATATCATGTGGCGAATAATAATATAGCTCCAAGTAAAGTTACCGATAGACAAAGACGAAAGAGGGGATGCCTTCTGGGGCATCCCCAAGCTTAGGATTTTGGTTATCCTTGAATATCTTGGGGATACATTGGCATCCCCAAGCTTAGGCTCTTGGCACTCCTTATTCCATAATCCCTCAAATCTTTACCCAAAACTTGAAAACTTCACAACACAAAACTCAACAGGAAATCTCATAAGATCTGTTAGTCCAAGAAAGAAAAACCACCACATAAGGTACTGTAATGAACTCATTCTTTATTTATATTGGTGTCAAACCTACTGTATTCCAACTTCTCTATGGTTCATACCCTACATACTAGCCATAGATGCATCGAAATAAGCAAACAACACACGAAGAACAGAATCTGTCAAAAACAGAACAGTCTGTAGCACTCTGTAACTATCGAATACTTATGGAACTCTAAACATCCTACCAAAATAGGAAGTCCTGGGAAATTTGTCTATTGATCTACAGCAAAAAGAATCAACGCAAAAGCACGTTTCTGTGAATTACTAAAATTATTTTCATGCGTGCAAAGTTTCTGTTTTTCAGCAGAATCAAATTAACTATCACCATAGGTTATCCTATAGGTTCTACTTGGCACAAACACTAATTAAACCATAAAAACACATCTAAACAGAAGGTAGATGAAACATTTATTACTAAATAGAAGCAAAAACAAAAAACAAAAGTAAAATTGGGTTGCCTCCCAACTAGCGGTATCGTTTAACGCCCCTAGCTAGGCATAAAAGCAAGGATAGATCTAAGTGGTGCCATCTTTGGCACTCAATTCATAAGTAGCTCACATGATAGATTTATAAGGTAATTTGACTTCCTTTCTTGGGGCCTTTCCTTAACATAAATTGAAATCTAATATTCCCTTCCTTCATATCAATAATCACACCAATCGTTTTAAGGAAAGGTCTACCAAGAATAATAGGACATGAAAGATTGCAATCTATATCAAGAACGATAAAATCTACGGGCACATGGTTCCTATTTGCAACAATAAGGACATCATTGATTCTTCCCATAGGCTTTTTAATGGTGGAATCCGCAAGGTGCAAATTTAAAGAGTAATCATCAAGATCATGGAAACCTAGAATATCACATAAAGTTTTCGGAATTGTGGAAACACTAGCACCCAAATCACACAAAGCATAACACTCATGATCTTTAATTTTAATCTTAATAGTAGGTTCCCACTCATCATAAAGTTTTCTAGGTATAGAAACTTCCAAATTAAGTTTTTCATCGTAAGATTGCATCAAGGCATCAACAATATGTTTGGTAAAAGCTTTATTTTGACTATATGCATGAGGAGAATTCACAACGGATTGCAACAAGGAAATACAATCTACTAAAGAACAATTATCATAATTAAATTCCTTGAAATCTAAGATAGTGGGTTCAATGCTATTTAAAGTCTTGACCTCTCCAATCCCACTTTTACCAAATTTAGCATCAAGATCTAAGAACTCCGAATCATTGGGATGCCTTTTAACTAAAGTTGACTCATCTCCAGTCCCGTCATTATTAAGATTCATATTACAAAACAAAGATTTAGTAGGGGACACATCAATAACCTTTATATCTTCATCAATATTTTCATGGAAACTAGAGGAACACGCATTTACAATGCAATCTTTCTTAGCACGCAATCTGGCGGTTCTTTCCTTGCACTCATCAATGGAAATTCTCATAGCTTCGAGAGACTCATTGATATCATGCTTAGGAGGAGTAGATCTAAGTTTCAAAGAATCAATATCAAGCGAAAGTCTATCAACGTTCCTAGCCAAATCATCAACTTTAAGCAATTTTTCTTCAAGCATGGCATTAATATTCTTTTGAGAGATCATAAATTCTTTCACACTATTCTCAAAATCAGAGGGAATCTTATTAAAATTACCATAAGAATTACTGTAGGAATTTCCATAATCATTAGAGGAATTACTAGGGAACGGTCTAGGATTAAAGTTTCCTCTATAAGCATTTTTACCAAAATTATTCCTACCAACAAAATTCACATCCATAGATTCATTATTATTCTCAATCAAGGTAGACAAAGGCATATCATTGGGATCAATAGAAGCACTCTTAGTAGCAAACAATTTCATAAGTTCATCCATCTTTCCACTCAAAACATTAATTTATTCTATAGCATGCACTTTTTTACTAGTAGATCTTTCGGTGTGCCATTGAGAATAATTAGCCATAATGTTATCGAGGAGTTTAGTAGCTTCTCCTAAGGTGATTCCCATAAACGTGCCTCCCGCGGCCGAATCTATAAGATTTCTAGAAGTAAAATTCAATCCGGCATAAAATTTCTGTATGATCATCCATAAATTCAAACCATGAGTAGGATCATTGCGAATCATCAATTTCATTCTTTCCCAAGATTGGGAAACATGCTCATGATCAAGTTATTTAAAATTCATAATATCGTTCCTAAGAGAGATGATCTTAGCGGGAGGAAGATACTTAGAGATAAAAGCATCTTTGCACTTATTCCATGAATCAATACTATTCTTAGGCAAAAATAAAGACCAACCTTTAGCATGATCTCTAAGTGAAAACGGAAATAACTTCAATTTAACAATATCATTATCCGTATCTTTCTTCTTTTGCATCTCACGCAAATCAACATTGTTTAGATGGGTAGCGGCATCTTCACTGGGAAGGCCGGAGAATTGATCTTTCATAACAAGATTCAGCAAAGCAGCATTGATTTTAGAAGACTCAACATCAATAAGAGGAGAAATTAGAGTACTAAGGAAATCATTATTATTGGTATTGGAAAAATCACACAATTTGGTATTATCTTGCGCCATCGCAACAAGTAATCCAACACATAAGCAAACAAAAAGGAAAGCGAAAGAGAGTGGAGATTGGGACAGAGAGGGCGAATAAAACGGCAAGGGTGAAGTGGGGGAGAGGAAAACGAGAGGCAAATGGCAAATAATGTAAGTGCGCGGGAGTTGAGTTTGTGATGGGTACTTGGTATGTCTTGACTTGAGCGAAGACCTCCCTGGCAACGGCGCCAGAAATCCTTCTTGCTACGTCTTGAGCTTGCGTTGGTTTTCCTTGAAGAGGAAAGGGTGATGCAGCAATAGTAGCATAAGTATTTCCCTTAGTTTTTGAGAACCATGGTATCAATCCAGTAGGAGGCTCCTCAAAAGTCCCACGCACCTACACAAACAAACAAGAACTCGCAACCAACGCAATAAAGGGGTTGTCAGTCCCTTCAAGGCCACTTGCGGAAGTGAGATCTGATAGAGATATTATGATAAGATAAATATATTTTTGGTATTTTATAATATAGATTGGAAAAGTAAAGGTGCAAATAAAAGTAGATTGAAAGATTATATGATAAAAGATAGACCTGGGGGCCATAGGTTTCACTAGTGGCTTCTCTCAAGATAGCATAAGTATTACGGTGGGTGAACAAATTACTGTCGAGCAATTGATAGAAAAGCGAATAATTATGAGATTATATAGGCATGATCATGTATATAGGCATCACGTCCGTGACAAGTAGACCGACTCCTGCCTGCATCTACTACTATTACTCCGCACATCGACCGCTATCCAACATGCATCTAGAGTATTAAGTTCATAAAGAACAGAGTGATGCATTAAGAAAGATGACATGATGTAGAGGGATAAACTCATGCAATATGATATAAAACCCATCTTTTTGTCCTCGATGGCAACAATACAATACGTGCCTTGCTGCCCCTGCCGTCACTGGGAAAGGACACCGCAAGATTGAACCCAAAGCTAAGCATTTCTCCCATTGCAAGAAAGATCAATCTTGTAGGCCAAACCAAACTGATAATTCGAAGAGACTTGCAAAGATAACTTAATCACACATAAAAGAATTCAGAGGAGATTCAAATATTTCTCATAGATAAACTTGATCATAAACCCACAATTCATCGGATCTCGACAAACACACCGCAAAAAGAGTTACATCGAATAGATCTCCAAGAACATCGAGGAGAACTTTGTATTGAGATTCAAAGAGAGAGAAGAAGCCATTTAGCTAATAACTATGGACCAGAAGGTCTGTGGTAAACTACTCACAACTCATCGGAGAGGCCTTGGAGATGATGTAGAGTCCCTCCGTAATCGATTCCCCCTCTGGCGAAGCACTGGCGAAGTCTCCAAGATGGCATCTCGCGGATATAGAAGGTTACGGCAGTGGAAATAGTTTTTCATGGTCTTTTTTGATGTTTTCGGGGTACATGGGTATATATAGGAGGAAGAAGTAGGTCGGTGGACGCTCGAGGGGCCCGCGAGGGTGGGGGGCACGCCCAACCCTAGGGGGCGCACCGGGCACCCTCGTGGCCGCCTCGCTTGTTTCTTGACTTCCACTCCAAGTCCTCTGGATCACGTTTGTTCCAAAGAGATCGCTCCCGAAGGTTTCATTCCGTTTGGACTCTGTTTGATATTCCTTTTCTTTGAAACATTGAAATAGGCAAAAAAATAGCAATTCGGGCTGGGCCTCCGGTTAGTAGTTTAGTCCCAAAAATGTTATAGAAGTGTAAAGTAAAGCCCATAAACATCCAAAACAATTAATATAATAGCATGGAACAATCAAAAATTATAGATACGTTGGAGACGTATCATGTAGCCACTCTAAGGTGCATGAGCTTCATGAGGGCCATGAAAGGTGGCTCTCCATTGATGTCCATCTCCCAGCTACTGTCCACGATAGCTTGGCCCACCGTCCATTGGTTCTGTACTCTAGTGGGAACCAAGGGTAAGATGACTGGTGCAATGTCCGCCACAGCCAAACTGTTCACCCGTCTGTCCTTCCAGAAGAGAACTCTATTCCCAACTCCCACTTTGATTTGCACCAAGTGATTAAACACTTGCCTTGCCTCCTCATCGACCAAAAATGGAATTCCTTCCCAAGGTCTGGTTAGGTCCGTCCACCTGAGCCACTCCCATCTTACCCTTAGGGCAAGGGCCTACATCTTCACAAAATTTACTCTAAGGCCTCCAAACCTTGTTGGGTGACAGATAGTTTTCCATGCCATTAGGCATTGGCCACCATTTCATTATCTTTCCCAGCCCAAACAAAGACCTCATCCAAGCATTGATTTTGTCAAACACCCAATCAGGAGCATTGAGCACCATGAGCTGGTGGATTGGTCTCGCCGCCACCACGGATTTGATGAGTACCAGACGTCTAGGACTTTGAATGACACCACGTTGCCAAGCTGGCATAAATTTCCTAACTTGATCCAAGAGTGGTTGCTAGTCTGCCCTTGTGAGTTGATGTATCGCTAGTGGAATGCCTAGATACTTGCATGGAAACTTCCCAATGCCACACTATAGGTGATAGGCAACTCTCTGCTGGTCCTCCTCCGTGCCTCTAATCATGATCGCCTTGGATTTATTATAGTTGACAGCCAATCCCGATGCCTCACCAAAGCTATCCAGCACCAATTTTACGAATGTAAAATCCATCTCCATCGGTCTGATGAACAACGCAACATCATCCACATAAATAGACAGCCGATGTGTAGGTGAGATCCCATTGGATTTGCTAACCTCTCCTTCCTCGGCTCCCTTCCTGAACAACACAGTTAAGGCTTCCACAGCTATGACGAACAAAAGTGGACATATGGGATCCCCTTGTTGTAGTCCGCATGCGTTCCCAGGGCATCCATTTACAATGGCCTTCGTTCTAGCAGTTTGCAGCAGGTTAGCAACCCACCTTATCCAAGTCTCCCCAAAACCTTTCTTCCTCATCACTTGGAACAGGAAAGACCAGGATAAGGAGTCGAATGCCCTTGTGATATCAAGCTTCAGAAACACCCCAGGTGTCTTCCTCGCATGTAATGCCTAGCTAGCTGCCTGACAAGGAGAAAATTATCATGCAGGCATCTTCCTACAATGAAAGTAGATTGGTTTTCCTGTACAATTTCTCTCATGCATCTCCTTACCCTACAGGCCAGCGCCTTGGCGAATAGCTTTACAAAGCTATGCGTCAGGCTAATCGGTCGACAGTCCCCCACAGAATTAGCATCCGCCCACTTCGGGATCAGGGTGATCAGCGCCTTGTTCAACTAACCAATCCCGCGGCCATCTCCGACGTACAACTTCAAGATTGCTGCCATAATATTGTTCTTGATTATTGGCCATGCCTTCTGATAGAAGACGCCTATAAAGCCATCCGGTCCCGGTGCTCAATCGGCCGACAAGTCTTTAATGACGTTCCATATCTCCTCCTCAGTAAATATGGCATCCAGATCTTGTAAATCCACAGTTTCCATCTCAAGGTAATCAAGGTCAAGGTATCCCGGGTTTGACACTTTCCCAATAGGTTCCTGAACTCGGCGGTGAAACACTACAAAAAAAGACACATCCGTGACATTTTGGGACGAACGAATGTTTTTTCTGTCATATTATGACACTTCTGTGACGATAATTGTGACAAAACCCGGTATCATCATAGATGTGGTGGGCTCCTACTTCTATGACAAAAAATCATGACAAAAAATGGGCTTTTCGTCCTGGGCAGGCCGGAGACGCAGCTGCATGACATTCTTTGGGCCGTCCTTCATGGAAAAAACCGTGGTAGAAGCGAGGGCGAGGAAAATATCGGGGAGTTCCTGGTTATGGTGGGTGGTCGGGGGCCGAGCGATGCACGTTTGTCTCATACCATGTGCACATGGGTGCGAGCGTTGGGCTCTAACTGAACTCGAGTGAGGCGTCGCCTAATTGAACCCGAGCGATTGCACTGGAGGCTACGCGTTACTGAACCCGAGCGATCGAGTGATTCCTTCGCTACTGCTGCTTACTGAAGCCAATCAATGCTGCCTCTGGATGAACAGTGAGCATTGCTGGGGGGTTGGATGAACAGTTCCCGGTGGGGCTTGGATGAACAGGACCCCGTGGTATTGCCGCTGGATGAACAGGACTCTGATCGATCGAGCCGGTTGGGCGTGGATGAATAGGACCCCGTGGATGGCTGCATGAACAGGACCCCATGGAGGGAAGGTTGAACAGTAGCCGGTGGAGGGCTGGTTGAATAGTAGCCGGTGGAGGGTTGGATGAACAGTAGCCCGTGGAGGGGTGGTTGAACAGGAGCCCGTGGAGAGGGTTGGTTGAACAGTAGCCGGTGGAGTAGCGCGTGGTGGAGGCTGGATGAACATGACCCCGTGGATGAACAGTCGCAGGTGGATGCTGGAGGAGGTCGACGGTGGATGAACAATAGCCCGTGGAGGCTAGAGGAGGTCGACGGTGGAGATGAACAGTATCCCGTGGAGTCCCGTTTTGTGGTACGCCACACCCCTCCCGATGAACATGACCCCCGTTTCGACCATCGCTCCAACACAAGTCCGTTTCCTGCATTTTGCGGTACACCACACCCCTCCCGACCAACATGACCCTGTTTCGACCGTAGGAGGACCAACAGAAGTACGTTTCCTCCGTTTTGTGATACGCCAGACCCCTCCCGATGAACAGGATACTGTATCGAACGTGGCCGGTCAAACACAAGGCCGTTTCCTCCATTCTGCGGTACGCGAGGCCTCGTTTCCATCAGCTGTTCTGTCCAAGCCGGTTGGCTCCCACGCGTTCCGTTGCCTCCCGATGAAAACGACACATTCCGTTGCCTCCCCATGAACACGAGACGACGCAGTTTCTCCATTCCGACCCAGCCATGTACACGAGCCCTGGCTGCAAGTATGCGCGAGTAGGCGTTCGAGACCCCGCCTGTATGTACGTACGTGGCCGTATTTACTTTCTTGCACCCTGGCCTCTGTACGTACGTGTACATGCTACGTGTCCACCTCTACTATGACACGTGTGCGCCTCTACATTGACCAGTATGTACGTACACGTTAGCGACCAGAATGACAATGCTACGTACGCTTCGACCAAGTGGGTCCCGACTGTCAGGCACTTCCTTGCATGCGAAGATATAGCTGGTGGGTCCCAGCTGTCAGGGGGCGAATCATTTTTTTGCCTGTAATATAGATGCACTTCCTTGCGTGCGAAGATGTAGCTAGTAGGTCCCAGCAGTCAGGGGGGAAACATTTTTTTTTCGAAATACGATGGCCCGTCCGGTGGGTCCCTGTTGTCAGATGGAGGAATCATTATTTTCCGCGTAATAAGGAGGCACTTCCTTGCTATGGCCGTGGACCCAGCTGTTAGCCTCTCCATGTACAGTGCTCTTCCGATGCAAGTCGTTCCTTGACAACGTTGACCATGCCGCGCTGAGAGCACCAGGGCGATGGACGACGACGAGGCCTAGGAAGGGGACGACGCGGAGCCGGGGAAGAAGCGGCAGTGGATGCCCACGTGGAGAGTAGTACGAGGGTTCACTGGTTCGGCTTCGGTGTGAGGCTGCCGTCGCCACAGAATAACAGGGGGTGTGGGTGAGTGGAGGGATGGCCTGGCCAGCGGTGGGACTAGTAGGGGCGGTGAGGCCTCCGCGGCAGCACAGTTGGCCACGGGAAGCAAGAGCAGGCGGCACGACTAGAGGTTGGAAAAGCACTACGGCCGTTGGATGGACATCGTACGGTCACTGGAGCTAGAATCGTTCATATTGACTAAGTTGACAAAGCCCTCCATCCCCGTCAACTTAGTAGGCCCACAAGTCAGCATCCCACTATGCTGGGTCCCAGCTAGCAGGGGGAGTATTCATTTTTTCGTGTATAATAAGGAGGCACTTCATTGTGTGCAAAGACATAGCTGGTGGGTCCGACCTGTCAGCGGGGGGAACATTTTTTTTGTGAAATACAGAGGCCCTTCCGGTGGGTCCCAGATGTCATCTGGAGGAATCATTATTTTGCGTGTAATAAGGAGGCATTTGCTTATGTGTGGCCGTGGACCCAGTTGTCAGCCTCTCCACGTACAATCCACGTCTGATGGAAGTCGTTTGTTGACCACATTGACCACGCCGCACCGAGAGCACCAGCGCGGTGGACGACGGCGAGGCCTAGGAAGGGGATGGCGCAAAGCCGGGGAAGATGCGGCAGTGGATGCCCATGCGGACACGAGTACGAGGGTTCACTGGTTCGGCTGCGGTGTGATGCTACCATTCCCGCAGGTCCTGGCTAGCAGTGGGAGTAGTAGGGAGCGGTGAGGCCTCAACGGCAGCACAGCCGGTCACTGGAGGCAGGAGCAGGCGGTCTCGCCGGTGCTGGTTTGGGCGGCTGGTGCAAGAAGAGCAGCAATTGAAGAAGCAGCAGTACCATTCAATTCAAATCCAACGGTTATTGCTGCTAGAATCATTTGTTGACTAAGTTGAGAAGCCTTGCGTATGCGTCAACTTATTAGGCCCACAGGTCAGCCTCCCAACCAGCACGCCCCATATGTTAGTGGGAGGAATCTTTTTTTCGCGTAATAAGGAGGCAGTTGATTGTGTGCGGCCAGGCCAGCAGAGGGAGTAGGGTGGGCCGGTGAATCCTGCGTGGCATCACAGCAGGCCACAAGAGGAGGGAGCAGGCAGTCCCGCCGGCGCTAGTTTAGGCGGCTGGAGCAGGAAGATCAGAGATTGAAGAAGCACGTCGGCCGTTGGATGGACATCCGACAGTCACTACTGCTAGAATCGTGTGTTAACTGACAAAGCCTTGCGTAAACAAGTAAGCCTCGAAATCTGTGGCGTGTACAACCCATTTGCTATTATTTTTATAATTTTTACTCATTTTCTAATTCATATGGAATTTATTGCAGCCCATTTTCCATTTTTAGAATTGCTGCCCATTTTCTGGTCAGTACGAGGGTTAAAAAATTTAACTAAATATGTGTGAAATTTTGAAAATTAGCAAATTTTTGTTGGGGAACAAAATATTCTTAACCAAAATTTATTAGCCATACTAAAACAAATTTAAAAATGAATTAGTACTATATCATGTTAAATCCAATGAAATACTCCCTCCGTCCCAAAATTCTTGTCTTAGATTTGTCTAAATACGGATGTATCAAGTCACGTTTTGGTATTAGATACATCCGTATCTAGACTAGTCTAAGACAAGAATTTTGGGACGGAGGGAGTATAAAATATCAGTGAAGAACAAAAACAAAAAAAGAAACTAATATCCCATTTGCTATATTTTTTTTGGAATTTTCAACCCCTTTGATATTACTTTTAACAGACACTGGCCATACTCTTTGGCCAGGCCGGAATGCATCTCTCCTCGTCTCGAAAGATTTGCAGCCCAGTAAGTCGGACATTCTTATTGAAAAATAAAAATGGACCGGAACTATTTACGACGTTGACTACGATTTGCATGGGTCTGCTGGTTGCAGGAAGAAAATGATGGGAGAAAGAAGACTGGTCGCTATCTTTGCCTAAGAATAATATCGACTAAATGTAACGACACTATCATTGGAAATAATATCCTCCTATTAAATCGTGAATTTAAAGAACTGGTGCATGAGCATTTAGCTTTATTTATTTATTTACTTATTTATGTTTAGGGGACCATGAGCATGTACCTGTGCCGGATTCATATGAGAGCCTCCCTTCCAGTTAATTATGGGCCCCTCTATGGGGCCTTCATCAGTGGGCTGCATGTTATCAACAAGTGGAAAATGTGTTCCGTACGAAAAATAGTATGCGCTACGTACGATACGGGGCACTAAAGGATCAGACTGTGCAACGACTTCCAAAACATTGTGTTTGTCGTTCTAACAACACATTTATTCAACCAACAGATGAAATATACTATTGATTGTACATTGAAAATAGCAGCAGCAGCAACCAGGGCTGGGGGTGCAATAGAACCAGTAAGCAGGACAGAAGAGTAAAGATGCAACTATCTTTTCCAAACCAAACATCAACCATCATTACAAAAGGGCTACCAAAAAAGAACAAGTGTATGCATCAAACTAAATAAAGATCCTACTACACCAAGTGTACGCATCTAACTAACTGGCTCAGTTAGACGTTACTATTTATTAAGCTGTGGACATTGGCTGGCGGCTTGAACCAGATGGGTGCCTGACGGGGAAACTCTAGCTAGCAGGTCGAAGTCTGATACTTACGACCCTCTCTCCTACTTTGGGCTGCAGAGCGTGGCGGCACATATCAGGGTATGGTGCATGCAGAGACACATGGTATGCTATGTGCACACAGTTTTGCTTGATGAACAAAACCGTGCTGCCATCATGATCCTTGCCGTTGGTTATCTCCTGGTTAATCAGATAATTCAGTCCGACAAACAGAGAGCGTGTACCAAGTCTACTTACCAGCCTCCAGTCAAAAATTCCTGAAGGCTTAGAGTAGCTGGGATCCTGCTCAAAGACCTTAGAGTGACTGTGATTGTATTCCGCGAAACAACACGTCCGGTACGTGCGAACGATCATCAATCGTTCGTCGTCGTTTGATTGAGCCAGGAAGCACCTGCAACTGCCATGCTACTTTTCTTTGAAAGGTTCTGGGATTCGGAAGGGTAGGGACACCAGGCGGCCTACAACATCATATCAAGTTGGAGTCAAATAAAAAAGGGCTCTTAATGTAGTCAATCTTAAGAACATCATGTTATGAGCATGAATATTTTTTCAGTAAATGTTGACAGTAATATAAGTAAGCCATCATGATATCATAGGAAAGTAATATACTGTTGTAACAGTCGTTTGTAGCGATAACTGGAGTAGGCCAACAATACGTCCATCCGTAGAAGGAGTCGACAATGTAAATGTAGCCCTTGTGTTCAATGGCATCAGAGAAGCATGGAGGATGTATGATCCTGCGATGGACATGAAGATTTATCCACTTACCGCAATGACCTGTCAGATAGGCAAAACCGCGGTTGAAGAACGCAATTAGCCTGAAGTCTTTATAATTCACAGATCTTGTGGGCACTTGGCAGATTACAACCTTGAGCAAATCAACCTTGGTATCATGTTGGCTACTGTAAGATTCTGAGTATTCTGGGCTGTGGTGCCAAAGCAGTGCAGTGTTAATCGAAGGAAGGGGGGGGGGTCAATCGCCGGGTGTAGACCTCCACGAGCATCCAGCTGCCGCGACCGTCGACGAGCACCATTCAAGACGTGTTCATGCCGACCCAGTACATGCCATTAATGTAGTTGAGGTTGATGGGGCTCGGATCGCAGTCAAGGGGGTTGATGCTCGCCACCCTACGATCGTTATGCTGCGTGGCATGCCATTTATGAAGATTAGGCGGCATCAGCAAGCAAGGAGCTAGCTTCAAAAGCTCCGGCCTGAGGGCTTTGAGTAAACGGTACAACCCCGACGACCATGTGGCGAGCGGCATGGTACTGAGATTGTCCACACGCGAAACAATGAGCTTGATTACCTCTGTGGGGAGCAAATTCCAGCCACTCTTTCGGCGGACGCTGCTCGGTTCTGCCATTTTTAGAGCTTGGCCGGACGAGGGGGGGGGGGAGGCACCTTAGCGGGGATGGAAGATTGGACGAGATCATGTGCGGACAAATATGGAGAAGCAAATATGTTCTGCAGGAAGTGGACAGGTGTTGATGACTACAGCACACCGCTTGACTTACAAGACACATACCAGCAACATAGGGTCATATCGCTGCCAGACAACTTGCTTGAGTGATCACAGTACAGGTACTCCCTATAGTACCTACTTCTATGCCCTAACTTGCTTGAGTAGAGTAGTAGTGGAGTAGGACTCTGCTCTACTACTAACACCGGAGGAGTAGTATATTCTAATCTAAAATAGTTACAAACTTCAATGCCCGAGCATGGAACGACTACGAACCGCCATCGGTGCTAAGTCCAATCCCCAGCAAATGTTCGTTGAGAGACATGGCAGTTGTAAACGCCCGCGACGCAGTTACAGTACATGTGTAAGGGTGGCGGTTTTGTCAACTACTATGGCTTAAAAATAGACCACCGACGGATGGAAATCTGACGATTACGTGGGATTCGCCAGGATCAAGCTCGTGGCGAACAACCGCCATATATCTTTACTAAAAATGGTTAAAACACCCGGGGCTATAACTTGCACCGGCTGACCACTAACAATGATACTAACATAGTTGTAAAATTGTCAAAGACCGTGTCTACGTGGTGTTTGGAATTATATGCAAAAAGTTAGCAAGATGCCCATGCATTGCACGGCACACCATCATCGCCAACTCGGTTTTTTCTCTACTCCTACTCCTATAAAAGACTCAGTTGGTGATGATGGAGGCGAGGAGGCGTGTTCAGCCGGGCGTGCAGCGGACGGTGTGGTACTATTCGATTTGTTATAAAAACAAAAAAGAGTAGTAGAGATAGAGATAAGAGTAGAGATAGAGACTTAGGGAGGAGCACCATCTACTGCTTCGTGTGCTACTCCTGCGCTCCATTCGGCGGTCGCAACGTCCCCTATAGCACTCCCTCCTACGCTCCATTCGGCGGGCGCTATTGAAATTTGGGGAGCGCACTCTCGCTACTGCTGGCAGCCATGACTTCACCGATGACGACTTCTTCCCTAACCTCGACAACCTCTTCCTCAATGACATGGGTGACAAGCTCAATGCCAACGGTGCTGCTCCCGTTGCATCGTATGTGTTTCTGTCCTTCCTGTTCGAAATCGTGGTAGAATTCATGTCTCTACTCTATATCCTAGATTCTATCTGTTCATCTACTATGCTAGTCCACATGATTAGTTTCATCTCTATTATAGTCGTCACAATTTATTTTGTGCTTATTCAGATTAAATCTCGTAGTAACTTGCTCATATATTCAAGTAGCGCAACGTCCCCTATAGCCACTCTCGTTTCATGGATGGCCTGGTCGATGGCTCCAAGGAGCCCTTCGTCTACTGCTATGAGTGCCCGATGCCATTTTGGGGCTCGCTGGCGGACATCGTGCATCACCTCACGGATGCGTGCGGCGGTCACTACTGGCCCTTGGCGAAGAACATCAAGTACGAGACATGCTACCCGTTCTCCGTGCCGGAGTCGCTGGAGGATCACCGCCGCCTGCTAGTCTCGGTGGAGGACTGCAGCATCTTCCCCTTGATCATGGGCACCGGCAAGGCCCGCGCAGGCCGCCGCCCCGTCTTTGTAGTGTGCGTCAGGGGCGACGCCGCTGACACTGACACTAACACGAGGCCGATGTACGGGTGCGTGCTCACTATTACTACCCCTCAGAGGTACGTGGGCGGCGACACCGGCTACAAACTAACTAGGACTCTGTAGAGCTAGGACCTTCCCGCCGATGTGGACATGGAAGAGCATGGTATGATTTACCCCCCAACGCGGTGCACGGGGACTCCAAGGAGGTTCACCTGGACATATGCATTACCAAGTTAAATGTTGATCATTAGTCTTCGCTCAATGTAATCCACTTTTTAAGCATGTGGAGACTTCCATGCATGACCTCGCTCTATTGGAGTATCACGCATGAATAAAAGTGTATCCATTTATGGTTTAGTCTAGAATCTTCCATGTATGATTTTTTACTACAGTACTAGTGAAAGACTTATGATCAACAATTTATTACGTCTCCTTTGCCCCTTCTTAGTCATACTGATTTAATCCCTCCGTCTAGTTGTATAAGGGCATGGTTAGTACTTAATAGTATAGCCAATTGTTGACTATAAGAAAGTGCAATGTGATCTGTAACCAACATGTATAACAATCGATACTCAAAAACTAATTCTTAAAGATCATTTCTTGCAAAGAACAATAAGTGTTATTTATTCACAAGTTTTGGATGCAGGTTGAATAGTTGAACGCTTTTGTTTGCAAAAGATACCTTTTTATCTATTTCACCCGGATGTTTGTGAGCTCTAGAGATGAAATAATATCCGAAGAGACCTATCGATACCCGTTACCATGAGATGATCCCCACATACTTTGTCAAAATAAACAACTCCCCGATCAATGCATTTCACTCTTCCGTGCAATGCACAAGCACCTTACTATAGATTAGTATGACCAAAAGTTGAACTAACATTATATATAGTACGATAAATGCTTATGCATGTCACCTAAAATTACGTCATTTAAAACTATGTTCAAATACGAATCCAACGATATAGTTTTTGTTGACATGCACTAGCATTTTGTTAGTTAAATCTTCAGTCAAATTCAATGGTGACTAATACACCACGACCGATGTAGTACAAGTGTAGAGGGCAGCGTTGCACGGGAGTCTCACCCCACTCGTGGCGCGGCAGTAAAGCCATCATATCACAAGACCCAACCACTACTAGTAATAAGTGGCCTGCTAAAATAAATGGACAAGAAACCATCACATCCCTCCGTATTTTTTGCATTTCATCTCTCTGCATTTACTTTCTACGGTTCATCTTGCACAATCAATCCCGAGCTACTACTCCTAGTATCCCTAACTACTACTCTTAGGGGCAGTTCTTTTAGCGGCTTAAAAAAATAAGCTGTGTCTTCCCCAGCTTTTCCCATAAGACTAGTTAAAGTGGAGAGTAACATTAAGGTTCCTCTCTCATTTATTTGGGCTTGTAAACTACTACTAGTACCTCTATCCTGGTTTATTCGTCACCATTGTAATTTGTGGTAAATTTTGACCAAAGATTTAACTGATAAAATGTTAGTGCATGTGACATGCACAAACATTTCATTAGTTAAACTTATGATCAAAATTTGACACAGATTACAATGGGGACCAATAAACCAGGACGGAGCTAGTAGTAATGGGATTACTAATCTAGAAGCCTAAACGAATTGGCCACTGGTACTCCTACTAGTTGTAGTACTCAAGTTGGAATTCCAATTGCACGACACTTGTTATGCAAAAAATTCGATACAGGTGTAGGAAGCGGTTTGGGAATTTGCATGCCTTTCCGGCCAATGAGATACTCCGTACAAAGTATGACAGAGAAATAACCACAGAGAAGGAAGCTAAAAGTAAACAATCAAACGAGCATTTTTGCATTTGTTTTGCATTGAATCGTTTCACAAGCTTGACTAGTGTGGTTTTTCTACTTATACAAAACCGCATCGTAATGTTAAAACGTGCATTTGCACGTACTAAAGTTATATGTCAAACTTTACAAAGTCTACATATAAGATTTGGTCAAAGTCAAACTTTACAAAGTTTGACTAACATTATAGAAAAAAAATCATCATCTACAATACTAAAGTTATATGTCATGAAAATTAATTTCATCATTCATCTAATAATGTTAATTTCATATCGTGAATGTTGATATCTTTTCCTACAAATCTAGTCAAACTTTACAAAGTTTGACTTTGACCAATTCTTATATGCGAACTAAAAAGAAATGGAGTACATAAGTAATAGTAGTACTCCCTCCGTCTAGGTGTATAAAGTCTACCCTCCTTCTTGGTAACGATGCACAACCAAAGATGAGTTATTCACCTGGACGGAGGGAGTAGCACAGTCTGCAAGCATATATAGAGAGAGACGTGTAGTGCGATAGTATATAGTAAAGTTTGTGCTATATGCACGTACTTACAAAATGCGTATGGATACACAAGGTTTCCAAACTTTCCCTCTTACATACATAATTAAGGATGCTAATAATTCCTGAACGTTCGGGATTTATCATTTGCATCCCAAAACTAATGAGATCACCTTATGAAACTAAATTATACTCCTACTAAAAGCCACGACGCTCGCAGGAGTGCTTGCGGTGCGCCACGAGTGCCCCGGTGCGCGGCCATTTCCCAGCGCGCCGACAACGCCTCTTCCTCAGCCTCGTAACTCGCAAGGTGCTGATTGGCGGCTTGCCGGTGGGCGAGCGCGATCTCACCATTGTGGTGATCCGGCACCAACAAGTACTCCTCCTTGCTGGAAGCATGCACCCGGTCCACGTACCGCCAAGCGTAGATGAGGCGCTTGGGCCCGACTGCACTCAGGGCTTTGGCACGGGCGTCCTCCACCACCCTCATGGCCCTTGCACGAGCCTTCTACCAAAGAGCCAATTGTCTGACTCTCTCGGATGTGACATAGACATGCCAGGCAGCTTGCCCCGTGGTGAGCTTCTCTTCCTTGGCCTTCTTCTCCGCCTCTATTTAGGCGTGCTCTACCGGTGGCAAAGCCTCCCACAAGGCGACATCCATTTCTTTCCAAAGCTCCTCAGGGCTGGAGGCCTCGGCGGGCGGCGCGACGTTCTCCTCATAGCGGGGAGCCGATGCGTCCTCCGACGCGCGTGCTGGCGAGATTGGGAACGCTGATGCGTCCACCTTGATGTGTCGCGGCAAGGAGTGGAACACCGACGCGTCCTCCTCGACTAGTGGCAGCGAGGAACCAAACGGCAATGCCTGACTGTCCGTGTGGTGCAGCAAAGGGCGCCTAGGGCTTGGGAGGGGTGATGCCATGGTGGTCGACATGAGAGGGAGGGGAGGAGATAGTGATGAACGTGAGCGTTCTTCCGAATGTCGTGGGAGGCGCAATATTTATAACGAGCAATGGCACACCTACGTAAGATATGGACTGAGCTGCACTGACTTAACTGCATGTCCAATTGCGTCACTGACTTGTGAGCCAGACCCCTGTTGGGCCCATATGTCAGTGACTCAATGCACCTACAGTTAAGTAACTGGAGCAGCGTCACGTAAGATATATTGCGTGATTAATGTAACAACTACGTGGGCATATTTGTTGGAGTAAATTACGGGGGAGGGAAGGGGTGGAAATATTGCTGGTCACAACGGATTGGATGAGCGCGGGGGGAGGAGAGTCATGCATGCAGATTTTTTCCACACGGGGTGGAGTGGTGGGACCGCCAGAGGGAGAAGGAGAGTCTGGCAGGCATATTGTTTCCACACATGGAGAGGAAAAGATTTGGAGATGAACGGGCTTCCTGCAGGTATGGGGAACGGTGCATAATAAGTCATCTTGCATGTTGGGCTAGGTATAGTCTCAAGTCATTAAAAACATACACGCCCCACACATGTTCATATTTCAAGGTGCACTAAATTATTGCATGCGATGATTAAGGCTGGCTATAATGGTGGTATCTTAGCTGGTATCATGCACACGGGAATAGCAAACATCCTGATGTGGCAAAGAATTAAAGAAGAGAGGTGGGTTAGAGTAACTAGTGTTCATGCATGCATGCAATGCGATAAGGCATTGGTAAACATATTTTTTTATGGAGAACGACAACATTAGTTGAGTACTTTTGCAGAGTACAAAAACTATTCCACTGCCTCTATCTTGCTAAGCGTAGGAGAATTTTTTGAATCGAGCCCTTTAAACTAGAAGGGAGGTAGTAGTACTCTAATAGCTAACCTTGTTGTGGTGACAAGATAGGACACCTGGACGGAGGAACTAGTCTGCATTGTGCATTTAAGTTTTGTCTGAAGTCAATGTACCTCTACTTTGACCAAACTTATAGAAAAATGTATCAACATTCAAAATGTCAAACAATATATTTATACTCATTATAAAACATAGTTCTTATACTCATTATAATTAGTATTGTAGGTATTGATATTTTTAGTATAAATTTCGTTAAACACTTTGCGAATGGTTGACAGAAGTAAAAAGGACCAGAGGGAGTATCATGCATGCGGAGTAGGTAAAAAATTGCTCATTTATAGCCGGTCGAATTCTCAAAGGGCGCGACCACGCGAGGGAGGCGAAGGTCGTGGGAGGCGCGATGGTTGACGGAATTAAGTGAAGTTACATCCACGCGCTGGCATGGTGTGCGAACAGGCAGAAGCTATACTGTCAGGCCTGCGATATGGGTCTAGTAGACATGACATCTAGTGGGTCCTGCATAGTACTCGAGAAATCTTTGGGGGCTTGCAGCCGTTTATCCACCAGGCAAGCCAACAACCCCACGCCGTTCACACGCCCTAGTCATCCCCGTCTTTTACTAGTACATTACCTTACAACAGTTCACTCCCAGTCGTCCCGTCCTTTCACATTGCACCAGTTCAACTTCGCCTAACCCTCCTCCAAAATCCATGGCCTCCCAAATCTCCATGGTCGCCGCAGAGTACCAGGTTAGAGCCATCACCGGTGATGAGTTCATCATCATCTACACATGTGGATCCGCGACGGTCAAAGCATGCCCTGCTCGCTTCCTATGCATGTTCAACAGTTCAAAGGATGAGTGGGTCGCTGGCTAGATGTTGAGTACACCACAGTCCTAGAAAGAGAGAAGATTCTAAAGGAGGGAGAGAATAAGAAGCCCGCCGTGATCCAGTTTTGCGTACATAACGTGTGCTTGGTCTACCACATATGCCATGCTGACGTTGAGTGCCAGGATTTGAAGAACTTCCTCAAGGACGAAAGAGTGAAATTAGTTACTGTAGACTTTAGGAACGGCAGGGATGTCCTGGGTTGGATAGGCCTCGTTGTAGGCCAGCCCTTCGATCTCCAAAAGGCAAGCCTGGTGTCCTCCTATCAGCCTTCAATGCCGACCCTGGAAGCAGCCATGATTGATCCTTCGTACGCTAAACTGAAGAAACCTCACTACGAGTATCATTATCTATGGGAGTCGAAGACATTAGATGAAGATCACATCCTGTACAAGCAATGTATGCCTACCATTGTGCCGGTGAAGAGGAAGAGGAAGAGGGACAAGGACGAAGTCAAGGATGTGGACTCAGACTCCGAGTAAGGTGGCAGTGTCGTCGCTCATGCTGGTTCTACTGCAGTGTCAAGCAGACTAGTTGCTTAGTTTATTTTCAGGGGTGTGTTGTGCTGAGCCCCCAGCAAAACTATGTTTATGTTCTTTCTTGTTATTTGAACTCTTTAGTACGTACATTAGTACTAGTACTATGTCTTACTACTGTTCTTCTTGCAGATGGTACTACTGCTCGTATCTTCATGTTCCTACTGTTCTTAATACGTTCGTACTAGTAGTATAATTTGGGTCAGTCGATTTGTGAAAGAAGTTTGACAGAGCGAAGGAAGAAGACGGCAGAGAAGCTACACCAGTATCTATATTAGGGTGGCAGGGTGCCCATGATCTACCTTATGAGTGTTGGGTGTGGAATGCAGTTCGCCGGAAGAAAATGGATCACGCCCGGGGTTAAACGGATGGAGGGGGTGGGGGGAGCATGGCGGTGGCAGGTGGTTCAGGGGAGGGCGGGGCAGCGGTGGCAGGCGGATCAGGGGAGGGCGGGGCAGCGGCGGTAGGCGGTTAGGCATGTGGTGGGCTGAGAAGATGAACCGTGCATCAATTTCGGAGGTTGAAGAAGCACTTTAGCGATCCATGTTGCATCCAATGGCTCACAAGAGTCGCCTGACCCAAATTGCTCCTTCAGATTGCAGGATCCACGTGGCATTCAAGGTGTCGAAGGTAGATTCCGCGTCCGCACATAGTTTGCGGGCTCGGCGCAGGCACGACCGTCTTCCGCCGCGATAGCCACCATGCGCGCCTCCTCCGCGCGGGCGGAGACGACAATGACACACTAGTTCCTCCTCGCCGGCATACTGGAGCACGCGCTCATCCTCCTCTTCGTACGCTATGTGCATAGACACGGCTCCACCAGCTGCTCGCGTGCTTGGTAGTGTGGCGACATTCTGAGGAGGGACTACAGACGACGTGAGCAGGCGAGCCTTCGGCTTCATGGCACAGGGATGGCAGCGACACGGCGATAATGGGCGAGAAATTGTCGGCTGGAGCAGGCGGGCGCCGACATGCGCAACAGCGGCGGTGGCATATTGATGAGTGCGCGTATGGGAGCTTAGTTTAGTTTTATATATGGTTGGTCAAACTTAAAATAAAACCGTACTAGTACACGTAAACATTAGACTGAGGCAATGCTTATATTAGTTACCACAACCACGATACGGAATAATATGCAAGCGCGTGAACCACGGCCACACGGTCGATTGAACTGTGCATCACTGTGTCATGCTCGAAGGACATCCACCAAACCTTTTTGTGTGTGTGAAAACAATCCCCGAACATTACTCAACTTTTTTTCCTGGAAAAGTTCTTGACGCTACAATATTTCCATATATTTGAATTTAGCTCTAGTTCGTGCTTATTTGGATTTGGACGTTTTAGGTGTGCCCTAGTTTTTTTTAATACTGATTTTGTGTGTGTGACTGAGAGAGAATGTGTGTATGTGTCCATATGTGTGTTGTGGAGATGGTGTGCGTGTGATAGAGACATAGAGAGGTATGAATGTGCAAATGATCATGCATGAGTGAGACATAGACAGATGCCGATACGTTGTGTATACATGAGAGAACGGTCTTGTATTTTACTTGTGTGTGTGTTTGTGTGTGTGTGTGTGAGAGAGAGAGAGGAGCATCCGTAACACAACAACCATCTCTCTCGACTCGTCCGTCCGTCTCACAATCGCATGTAACACATGCATCAACGCGCACATTTTGACACCCTCACCCGGCCCCTGCGCACCTCAAGGCCCGCACATCGCTCTCTATCTCGCACGCACAATCTCTTCGTGAATACCCTGTTTAGCATGTAGCTTTCTCTCACATGCACACACATTTCTCTCCATAGGTTTGTTTTCTCTCAATATCTGACACACACACACACGCACACACACACACACACACACACACACACACACCCTCCCCCGAGCACGCAATTCATCCCCATCCAAGGTTATATGGCGACCACTCTCGCTTGTGCTTCTCTGCACCCCAGCATTCACAACACCTCAATCTTCAAAGAGGGTATCGAGGAGATCGAAGACGGCGACCACACCGCGCTAGAGAATGCGGGGCCATTTGGAAGCAGGATGATGTGATGACGGCTGACTAACTCCTCCTCCCATCCTCTCTCTCTCTCCCGCACAAAATTACCAATCCCTCTCTCCCCCGCACAAAATTATCAATCCCTCAACCCAAGAGATCCTTCCCCTCTCGTCCATTTTGTTTAGCTCTCTCATCTGTCGGATATCGGGTTCCGACAAAACCCTTAAGGTTCGAACTCTGGGGTGCGCATGAAGATCTTCTCCCTACCGATCCACACCCCAAAACCTCGCCACGAATCTAAGCTAGCACGATGAACAACACAAGAGACACAAGATTTATGCAGGTTCAGGCCACCGTTGTGGTGTAATACCCTACTCCTGTTTGTGGTGTGGTGGATTGCCTCTTGGGCTGATGATGAACAGTATAGAGGAAGAACAGCCTCGTGAGAGGTGTTCTTGTGGTGGTGCGCTTGGAGAGGAATTGCTCCGTCTCTGTTGGCTCTAGGTGAGAACTAGATGATCTCTCTCTCTACTATGGTGGCTAGCTCTATTTATAGAGGCCCTGGTCCTCTTCCCAAATATTGAGTGAGAAGGAAGCCAACAACGGCCATTTTAAAGGGGGACAACTAGTACAAGCTATCCTGACTAAAGGGGGTCTTTGACTACCAAAGGCACTGGCAATGATGCCGTCTTGGGCTCCACGGTGACCTCCATCCTGTCGTCCTGCTGGTCTTGGTCTCGTTGCACCTATATGGAAACCTTTGCTTGATGCCTCAGTACTCCGCGCCTGCACTGGCCCCCTTTGCACCAAAAAGGAAACGAGGACACTGCGCAGGCTGGCGCCCGCCTGGTCTTGATCGTCATGGCTTGCGTCATGAGCACCTCGCGAGGTACCCCTTGCCTTGATCTCTCCGCCTCCTCGCGAGCCTGGCAGGTGAGGCCGCCCCTGAAGAGGCCTTGTGCCGCCCGCACCGCGAGGCCTGGCCCCTCGCGAGGGTCTTGAACGTTTGTTGATGAAGACGGGCCATATTGGGCCACTGCTTGAGCCACGCAGCAGGCCGCAGGTAGGCAAGTCTGAGGACCCCTGTTCCCAGGACGCCGACAGTAGCCCCCGGGCCCAAGGCACGCTCGTACTTAGCTTAGCAGCGAAGCCAAAGGGCAAGTGCGGAGTGCCACGGGCCCCAACAGCCTGCGGCCTTGGTCGCCGCGTGGCGGTTGATTGGACATGGGCATCTCCGCTTCCGCACGCTGCCTTAGCAACTGCCTGATTTGACGATTCCCTGCTGCATGCAAAAAGAGTCATCAATACCTGCGATCGTGGAGGCCGACGGTTGGCCTCCTATGGACTATAAGTACGGAGAGGTGTGAGCCCCCATTGTCCATCTCTTCTCGCTCCACCTGCTTCTTCTCCCTTGCTCCACCTCCATATTGACGCCAATGGCACCGATCTGCCGGTTCTCAGCCGAAGAGAAAGGAAAGGCCCCCGGGCGGGGCCAGACCCGCTCCCGCCGAAGAAACGGTCGATCCCGTGCAGCTGCGATGAGGTTGCGAGGCGGAGATGACAAGGCCTTGGTGCGAGCGGCCACCTCCAGGGTTCCCGCTACCCCTGTACGCCCGGGCCGAGGGCCCTGGAGAAGGAGACAGCGAGCGATGCCGTCCACGCCGCCAGCGAGGCTGACGAGCTCTGGCGGTGCACGCCGTTGCACCTGGAGTTCAAGCTGCAGACTCCTCTCGCGAGCTCGTGCTCCACGCCACGATGCCTCCAAGCACCTGGATCCGCTTCCCTCCATTCTTTGCCTTCGAGTTGCTGTCAAGGGGCCCTCTCGAGCTTTGGCTGCAGCACGCTGACTGCGGCGCCCCGGCGACCGGAGCGGAGGTTGAAGTCGTCGCTCCGGGCAAGGTCTTCATGACCCAAGGCTGGGGCGAGATCGCCCGGGTCTGCCGAACAGGGGGTGCCCTCGTGATTCATTTTGAATATGATGGCGCCTCCTTGATGCTCTTCAAGGTCTTCGATGCAAAAGGCCGCTGGCTGGAGTGCTGCCCCAGGGGAGGCAGCCGGGACATCGACGTGGCTAGGGCTAGGCCTGCCACCGGCTGAGGGAGTCCTGGATTAGGGGGTCCTCAGACAGCCGAACTATATACTTTGGCCAGACTGTGTAACATTCCCCAGCATCACACTACTGTAATCTCCCCCCTAATGAAGGTCATGCCATCATGATCATCATGCCAAAATGCCACTTGTCCAAAATCTGCTTCAAATTCAATTTCAAATTGCATGTCAAATATTTGCTTCTTCTTTCATGCAAATAAAATAGTTCATCCTATGGCAAATAATCCCTAGATATTTGTCATGTTGAATCCAACATTTTTGGAATTCCCAAATTGCCCTTGGAAATTTTTTATCTGGTCCAGCAGTATTTAAGATGTCCTTTTCATTTTCTAAAAATGCTTGGACAACTCCTAATGGCCACAAAACTTTTTGTGGCAGTGCCAATTACTACAAGGAATTTAAGTGGCCTAATCCCACTTTTTTTCCAAAGTAATTTGGTATCCCAAACTTTTCACTAGTTGTCTCTATTTTAGTTAAAAGGGAAAAATAGAAGAAAAGAAAAGTGAAAAGGCTGCACTATGCACTGCAGCCCACTGCTACAGTGCACAACCCAGCCCACTCTCGGGTTGTCCCCTTCCTCCCCTGTTCACCTGTCGAGCCGACCACACCCACGCCGTTGCCGCCAAGCCACCTCGCGCGCTCCACATTGCTACAGTCGTCGGGGAGGGGATAAGAAGGCCACCACGGCTCCTCGGGGACAGCCCCGGTCCCTATCCCCTCACCCGCCCCTCTCCTCGTCACTTTCCTCGATCTGGACCTAACCCGAGCATAGACGCCGCCGCGCCATCGCCGTCTTCGAGCTCTGGAGCTTCCCCGAGCCACCGTTGCTGTCTAGGGGTCGTGCCTCCACATCCTCGACCTCCACGACAATGGAAGCAAGCAGGGGCCTCCCCAGGCCGCAGCCATCGACTCCTCCTCAACCTCGGGCACCCGCGGTCGCCATCATCGATCTGCACCACCCCGACCACATCCGGCCTCCCCGACCACGCATCGAGTGCGCTGTGAGCACCTCCTCCAATTCCCGGCTTTTCCCCTTCCGATCTGTGCCCGTAGTGTCCGCCCCGCGAGGTCCGTTCGCCATGGATGCCCTGAAGCTCTACGTCCGCGTACGCATACGTGCTGCTGGTACTGCCTCCTACCACTGCTCGTGGCTGTACCCTGGGCTGCTCTTTGTTGCTGCCGCTGATGCTTTGCTCGGTTGCTGCTCTCTACCACTACTGCCTCCTGCTGTTCTGTACTGCTACGGCTGCTACTAATCCTGCCGCCTCCAGCTGCTGCCGTCTGGCCTCGCCAGCTCCTACGCAGCTCGCCCGCCGACGCCAGCAGCTCCAGGCGCCGTTGCTGCCGCCCCACCTCTGCTCCCTACGCCGCCGGCAGCCTCGCCGTGGTCGCAGCCGCCGCTCCACCTGCGTCGTGGCCTAGCCGGCGCCTCCTGATGCTGCGTGCACGCACAGGCGCCCGCCCTGTTAGCCCGCTGCACCCGCACACCCGGTTGCCACAGTGGGCCACTGACCACTGGGCCCGGCCCCGTGTAAAAAAAGATTTTTAAAATAAATAAATATAAAAACAATTAATTAATTAAGCAAATAATTAAGCAATTAATTATCTTAATTAACCTTGCTTAATTAGCCTAATGAACTTGTTTAGTTAATTTAAATCGGTTAATTAGTTAGGTTAATGACACATGGGCCCCACTGCCCTGTTTGACCAGTCAACGGTCTGTGTTGACCGCTGACATCATGATGACATCATGCTGGTGCAATAACTCTGTTTTAGATTTAATAATAAATTCAGAAATTATTTAAATCTTTGATAATTCATAGAAAATAATCCATAACTCGGATGAAAATACTTTGTACATGAAAGTTGCTTAGAATGACGAGATGAATCTGAATATGCAGTTTGTTCGTCCGCCACACGTCCCTAGCATAGTGAACACGCAACTTTCACCTCCGGTTCATTTGTCCGAAAACGTCAAACATCGGGGATACTCTCTCGGATGTTTCCCCCTTTCATCAGTATCGCTTACTACCGCGTTAGGTCACCCCTAGCACCGCGTATTGCCATGTTATGCTTTGTGATGCTATGTTTGCTTTATATTTACTGTTTCTTCCCCCTCTTCTCTCCGGTAGACCCCGAGACCGATGCTCCCGCTGTGATCGACTACGTCACCGACGACCCCTCCTTGCCAGAGCAACCAGGCAAGCCCCCCCTTTGATCATCCTGATATTGACAATTCCATTCTCTCATGCTTGCATTAGACTTTGCTACTGTTATTGATTGCTCCTATTCTAATGCATAGCCTACTTTTGTATCTGCTGTTGTACCTTACCTTCTTATCGTAAACTGCTTAGTATAGGTTGGTTAGTGATCCATCAGTGACCCCCGCCTTGTCCTTGGTGCCCCTGCTTCATCAACGAAGACCCGATCAACAAGATCGAAGACAAGGCCCCGTTACTGCACATCACTTTCCCCTTAGTTGCTCGACACTACTGGGTTACTATCGAGTACCGAGGATGAGGCCTCATTAGCACTTCTAATGTTAACCATGTAGTGTAGCTATTCGGTCGTGGTCATCGAGGGTGATTTCATCTTTAACCACTTCCGATACGACTCTGTCGTGCAACCCCTCAAGTGTGAACATCGAGGGTGGTCCCTCTTACGTTCACCTTGATGAGTACATCGAGTGAAATTCACCGGGGGTGATTCCTCAGGTTTTCACCTTGATGTTTAGACACACAGTTACTATGATTACTATAAATTTACACTGAACCATGTTACCAAAGACGGGTCGACCCTGAGGGGTACCCGCGCGAGCATAATTGCGAGTGATGTGGAGACTGGTTAACCTGGAGGGTACCCGAGAGTTGAATACGAGGCGTGGCCGGGCATTCTTAGCCCTTGCCGCAAGTCCTCGAGACGGGGCGACGGGGTCACATCTTTCGTGAGTCTCTACTCGTGACCGCACTACCAACACACTAACGGTTTGGATATTTGATCTTAGGGGCATCTTGCCTGATAGCACTAACCATCATGTGGGCACAGTATGGGCATTCTGCATCGTATACATCAGCCGAAGCTTAATAGACGTCAGCGACTGAGCGGCGCGTGCCGGGTTGGACTGGTAAGCACCTGCCTTTTTTAAGGAGGTAGCTAGGTCTGCTCACCGGCCGCCCACGCAACATGCAGGAGTTCCCGCGGAGATGGCCCATGACCCCTGGGGGCATAGGTTTAGTCCGGCGTGCTTGACCTCTCTATTAAGCCTAGGTCGGGTTGCGCGTATTGTTTGGCCGAGGCCGGGCATGACCCAGGAAAGTGTGTCCGGCCGGAGTTAGTCGAGCGTGGTGGGTAAGTTGGTGCACCCCTGCAGGGAAGAAAACATCTATCTATAGACTGTCCTATGGTAACGGACACTCGGAGTTGTATCCCGATCGATACAACTAGAACTGGATACTTGTGATGAGAATTGGATGGTGATGAGAATTGGATTGTGATGACAATTAGATAGTATGGCTCTGGGATTGCTTTCTCGCAGGGAGTTGAGAAAGGATCTCTGGCCGAGGTTGATAACACTACTACTACTTTACTTTATGCTACTCTACTCCCTCCTGTTGCTGCAAGATGGTGGTTTCCAGAAGATGCTAGTCTTCGATAGGACTAGGCCTTCTCTTTATTCTGGCATTTCTGCAGCCCAGTCCACATATACAGCCTTCCTTTGATAATGTTGCATATGTAGTGTAGATCCTTGCTTGCGAGTACTTTGGATGAGTACTCACGGTTGCTTTGCTTCCCCTTTTCCCCTTTATTCTTATTTCCGGTTGATGCAACCAGATGTCGGAGCCCAGGATCCAGACGCCACCTTTGACGATGACTGCTACTACCACGAGGGTGCCTACTACTACGTGAAGACCGCCGACGATCAGGAGTAGTTAGGAGGCTCCCAGGCAGGAGGCCTTGCCTTTTCGATTGTAGATGCTTTTGTGCTAGCCTTCTTAAGGCAAAAAATTGTTTAACTCATGTCTGTACTCAGATATTGTTGCTTCCGCCGACTCTTGTGTATTCGAGCTTATGTATTCGAGCCCTCGAGGCCCCTGGCTTGTAATATAAAGCTTGTATTATTTTAATTGGTGTTTAGAGTTGTGTTGTGATATCTTCCCACGAGTCCTTGATCTTGATCATACACATTTGCGTGCATGATTAGTGTACAATTGAATTGAGGGCGTAACAAGTTGGTATCAGAGCCGACTGCCTGTAGGTAGCCCCCTTTCCAACTCCTTGGCCGAAGTTGAGTCTAGTCACTGAAAAACTTTTACTAACATGGTTGTGTGTCTTACGGGCCCACGTCGCCATTGGTTGGTATTAGGATCTTTTATTCCTTATCTTTACTCTGGGACTCTGATCTCTCTTCTACTCGGGTTAAACATTTTACTAACTCTAACTTTAGGTTCTCATAACTACTTTCTCCCGGAGAGCCCCTCATTCCAGATGGTCGCTTGGCGCACCAGAAGATTCTGAAGATACTCTTTGATGTTCTCCCGAGACCCTTGTGCCCTTCGCCATTGCAATTCCCTACCATCGATGAATCCCTATGGATAGCCACATACACTTGCCGTCCAAACCATCTGTGACAATTGCTCTTGTTATTACAATATACCCTTAGTACTCTCCGTTGTTCCGAGAATCCTTTGTGCCTTCTGCTTTGTAGCTTCTTTTCGCACTGCGGATAATTCACTTAACCAAGGTTCGTTCATCCCCAGTTGTTCATATGCTTTCCAAAATACCTAAAAATGCTCTCTGATCTAGCAAAATCCTTTGCAGCCTATTGCTCTTGACTGTCTTTGCCTGCTTGCATTAGAATTAATTCCATATGTCTAGAAATATTCTTTAAAATTCTTTGTGATTGTCATTTTGTTCCTATGGATCCAACATGTGATTGAATACTCGCAATCATCAATTAATCCTTGGAAATTTCCTTTCTGGCTCCGACATCGCTCCGGATATGAGCTGGTTTTAACCAATCAAGATTTGATTGGGTGCACCTCTAAGTCTATTCAACTTACTCATCTTTTGAGCAGAGCCTCTGCTTCTGATCCTTCGTCTTGAAATCATAACTCCTATGTACTCAAGTGTCAAATTATTCAGCTATTTCTATAATCGGATGCCTTTGCATTCTTTCCTTCTTCTAATTGAGTACTGATACTCACATCAGATCCATTGAGGACCGCTGAGTCCTTTGTTGGATTATTATCCGGCAATGTCCTTCATATACAAAATCTCGTGAGCTCTTCCCCTGACACTTATTGCCTATGGTAACTTGAATCCTCTGCTTTTGTCAACCATGCTCTACTATTGAGCTGGTGTTAATTGCTCTGGAAGTTCGTGGTATAGGTTTCTAAGTTATCCCGATGGGTTGAACCTATGCTTTCTCTAATCCATGTGAACTCGAAAGTTATGCGAGTCATACTCTGTTGGTGCTTCACTAGATAAACTTTCAGCACTACAATTCCTTCTAAAACGAGGAGTGAATGAAAGGTTATGCATTGGAGAAGTGGGAGTCGACCTTGAACTTTGTGTTCATGCCCATGGACCCGATGTGGAACTTATCATGGAAGCTTTTCGTAATAATAATAATCCCCTTGTTATAAGTTCATCTTGTATCTAGGCTTGGTACTTTGCAACCGTGGTTCCGACGATGATTGTTTTTCTTTGATCCCATTTATCGGATAAGTTAAAGCGCTTGCCTTCTACAGATCAATACACCTGCCCAACCTTGATTCTGCTCTACCTTCGAGTATTTCCCTCTGGTATCTTGAGAATAACAAAGAACTATGTTGCTTCCTATGAGTCTTCATCTAGTATTGCCTCTCACTGATTTTGGATTTCCCCGGGTTCTGAGTTATTAGTCACTCGAGAATGCCGGTAAGTGATCGATTCCGCACTCTGATTCAATAACTCTAAGTAATTTTCTTTGCTTACGAGTGTAATCCTTCACGTCATTCCTAGCCTGATCGGCTATATCATAATCGTGGTAAATTTTAACTATGCTACCTGGTCCTTCTTCCCGAGCATATTTTTTGACGATGAGCTAAGCCTACGTCAATCTTCCTCACCATATCATTTCAACTTGAATAGAAAGCTTGATTTTGAGTTTGTGTCGTACTCGTGGTACCAATAACCATTCGTTTCATCATTCCTTTGACTTAATGTCATCGCCGATCTCTTACATCATCATGAAACCTCTCGACAAATATGTCGTGATCATCATCAATATTCTGAGCTCTTTCAGGTTATCAATCGAATTCATGTTGAAAAATACCATCGTTGCTCTTCGATGATTTGTGATATCATTGATGACATCCTTGACTTTCTGCCAACACAGACCTGGTTGTGTTTGGTTAGTCCTTACGTTTCGAGATAATCTTGGAAATATTCCTTTGTATCTCTTGTGGTCTTTAGATCCCATATTACTAGAAACACCATGTCAATGCTACCATGAAGCATGACTGTGGTATTCTGAATATCGACAAGAACATTGGTAGCATATTACCAAAGGTTCTGGATCTATCATCCGGACACCGTTGCATGGATAACATCATGAATTTCCTAGCCCCTTTATATAAATGGTGATGTACTTGTTGTTCTGACATGTATAACATGCTCTACTTTTCCTTGGGAAAAGATATACTCCCAATTCTTGTGTGTAAACACATTTTCCTTTCCATTGGTTTGCTTAACCTTTCTTGTGATCTATATATGTTATAAGCAGGAATAATTCCTGCTTATGGAAACACCTCGGTTTATAACCCTGTCAGTGTGACCCTGTTACTATTGCTGACGACATCCTGGTAACCCCCGATGGACGAGAACTTTGCCTATTGGTCCGCCTCGTTCAACGAGCAGGAAAATGGTTCTCTTCATCCCTCGCCCTTGGTACCAACATTGTTGCCAACATAACTGACAGGCTATCCTCTGCCATGCTTTGCTACCATGACCGTGCAATATGTCAGCGTCCTTCCTACTTTTGACCCACATGGTGGGCCCATAACCCACAGTTCCACAAGATCGAAACCCGACTCTCCTGTATATCTTTGATTCCAAAATATTCTTGCATTTGGCTTCATATCATGTCACGAGCCACCTTCCGAGAGATGATCTATTCCTTTCTCACACTCTGTTCAGGTATCAATCGTTTGTTCATTCGGTTGAAACTTCCTATTGTACCTTCATACTTCGCTCTCGATGTTTTATTAAGTTTCAACTCGAGAGATACTTCTGCCTCATTCCCTGAATTGTTAACGAGATAATTAACCCTATAAAGGTCAGTTCTCCCGAAGTTACTTTTTACTTCCCCACTTAAATCTCGGGACGAGATTTCTTGTAGTGGAGGAGATTTATAACATCCCCAGCATCACACTACTGTAATCTCCCCCCTAATGAAGGTCATGCCATCATGATCATCATGCGAAAATGCCACTTGTCCAAAATCTGCTTCAAATTCAACTTCAAATTGCATGTCAAATATTTGCTTCTTCTTTCATGAAAATAAAATAGTTCATCCTATGGCAAATAATCGCTAGATATTTTTCATGTTGAATCCAACATTTTTGGAATTCCCAAATTGCCCTTGGAAATTTATTATCTGGTCCAGCAGTATTTAAGATGTCCTTTTCATTTTCTAAAAATGCTTGGACAACTCCTGATGGCCACAAAACTTTTCGTGGCAGTGTCAATTACTACAAAGAATTTAACTGGCCTAATCCCACTTTTTTTCCAAAGTAATTTGGTATCCCAAACTTTTCACTAGTTGTCTCTATTTTAGTTAAAAGGGAAAAATAGAAGAAAAGAAAGGGAAAAGGCTGCACTATGCACTGCAGCCTACTGCTACAGTGCACAACCCAGCCCACTCTCGGGTTGTCCCCTTCCTCCCCTGTTCACCTGTCGAGCCGACCACACCCACGCCGTTGCCGCCGAGCCACCTTGCGCGCTCCACGTCGCTACAGTCGTCGGGGAGGGGATAAGAAGGCCACCACGGCTCCTCGGGGACAGCCCCGGTTCCTATCCCCTCGCCCGCCCCTCTCCTCGTCACTTTCCTCGATCTGGACCTAACCCGAGCATAGACGCCGCCTTGCCATCGCCGTCTTCGAGCTCTGGAGCTTCCCCGAGCCACCGTTGCTGTCTAGGGGTCGTGCCTCCACATCCTCGACCTCCATGACAACGGGAGCAAGCAGGGGCCTCCCCAGACCGCCGCCATCGACTCTCCTCAACCTCGGGCACCATCGTCGATCTGCACCATCCCGACCTCATCCGACCTCCCCAACCACGCCCTCGAGTGCGCTGTGAGCACCTCCTCCAATTCTCGGCTTTTCCCCTTCCGATCCTTGCTCGTAGTATCCGCCCCGCGAGGTCCGTTCGTCATTGTTGCCCTGAAGCTCTACGTCCGCGTACGCGTACGTGCAGCTGCTACTGCCTCCTACCACTGCTCGTGGCTGTGCCCTGGGCTGCTCCTTGTTGCTGCCGCTGTTGCTTTGCTCGGCTGCTGCCCTCTACCACTACTACCTCCTGCTGTTTTGTACTGCTGCGGCTGCTACTAATCCCACCGCCTCCAGCTGCTGCCGTCCGGCCTCGCCCGCTCCTACGCCGCTCGCCCGCCGACGCCCGCTGCTCCAGGCGCCGTTGCTGCTGCCCCACCTCTGCTCCCTACGCCGCCGGCGGCCTCGCCGTGGCCGCGGCTGCCCCTCACCCGCGTCATGGCCTAGCCGGCGCCCCCTGATGCTGCGTGCACGCACGGGCGCCCGCCCCGTTAGCCCGCTGCACCCGCACACCCGGTTGCCACAGTGGGCCACTGACCACTGGGCCCGGCCCCCTGTAAAAAAGATTTTAAAAATAAATAAATATAAAAACAAATAAATAAATAAATAAATTAGCAATTAATTATCTTAATTAACCTTGCTTAATTAGCTTAACGAACTTGTTTAGTTAATTTAAATCGGTTAATTAGTTAGGTTAATGACAGACGGGCCCCACTGCCCTGTTTGACCAGTCAACGGTCTGTGTTGACCGCTGACATCATGATGACGTCATGCTGGTGCAGTAACTTTCTTTAAATCTTTGATAATTCATAGAAAATAATCCGTAACTCGGATGAAAATACTTTGTACATGAAAGTTGCTTAGAATGACAAGACGAATCCGAATACGCAGTCCGTTCGTCCGCCACACGTCCCTAGCATAGTGAACACGCAACTTTCCCCTTCAGTTCATCTGTCCGAAAACGTCAAACACCGGGGATACTCTCCCGGATGTTTCCCCCTTTCACCAATATCGCTTACTACCGCGTTAGGTCACCCCTAGCACCGCGTATTGCCATGTTATGCTTTGTGATGCTATGTTTGCTTTATATTTACTGTTTCTTCCCCCTCTTCTCTTCGGTAGACCCCGAGACCGATGCTCCCCCTGTGACCGACTACGTCACTGACAACCCCTCCTTGCCAGAGCAACCAGGCAAGCCCCCCCTTTGATCAACCTGATATTGCCCATTCCATTCTCTCATGCTTTGCATTAGACTTTGCTACTGTTATTGATTGCTCCTATTCTGATGCATAGCCTGCTTTTGTATCTGCTGTTGTACCTTACATTCTTATCCTAAACTACTTAGTATAGGTTGGTTAGTGATCCATCAGTGACCTGTACCTTGTCCTTGTTGCCCCTACTTCATCATCGAAGACCCGATCAACGGGACCGAAGAACAGGCCCCGGCACCGCACATCACTTTCCCCTTAGTTGCTCGACACTACTGGTTTACTATTGAGTACCAAGGGTGAGGCCTCATTAGCACTTCTGATGTTAACCTCTAGTGTATCTATTCGGTCGTGGTCATCGAGGGTGATTTCCTCTTTAACCACTTCTCTTACAACTCCGTCGTGCAACCCCTCATGTGTGAACCTCGAGGGTGGTCCCTCTTACGTTCACCTTGATGATTACATCGAGTGGAATTCACTGGGGGTGATTCCTCGGGTTTTCCCCTTGATTTTTAGACACACAGTTACTATGATTACTACGACTTTACACTGAACCATGTTACTAAAGATGGGTCGACCCTGAGGGGTACCCGCGCGAGCATAATTGCGAGTGATGTGGAGACGGGTTGACCTGGAGGGTACCCGAGAGTTCAATACGAGGCGTGGCCGGGCATTCTTAGCCCTTGTCGCAAGTCCTCGAGACGGGGCGATGGGGTCACATCTTTCGTGAGTCTCTGCTCGTGAACGCACTACCAACACACTAACGGTTTGGATATTTGATCCGAGGGGCATCTGGCCTGATAGCACTAACCATCACGTGGGCATAGTATGAGCGTTCTGCGTCGTAAACATCACTCGAAGCTTAATAGACGTCAGCGACTGAGTGGCGCGCGCCGGGTTGGACTGGACTGATAAGCACCTGCCTTTTTTAAGGAGGTAGCTAGGTCTGCTCACCGGCCGCCCACGCAACGTGCAGGAGTTCCCGTGGAGATGGCCCATGACCCCTGGGGGCATAGGTTTAGTCCGGCGTGCTTGACCTCTCTATTAAGCCTAGGTCGGTTGCGGCGTATTGTTTGGCTGAGGCCAGGCATGACCCAGGAAAGTGTGTCCGGCCGGAGTTTATCGAGCGTGGTGGGTAAGTTGGTGCACCCCTGCAGGGAAGAAAACATCTATCGATAGCCTGTCCTACGGTAACGGACACTCGGAGTTGTATCCCGATCGATACAACTAGAACTGGATACTTGTGATGAGAATTGGATGGTGATGAGAATTGGATTGTGATGACAATTGGATAGTATGGCTCTGGGATTGCTTTCTCGCAGGTAGTCGAGAAAAGATCTCTCGCCGAGGTTGATAACACTACAACTACTTTACTTTATGCTACTCTACTCCCTCCTGTTGCTGCAAGATGGTGGTTTCCAGAAGATGCTAGTCTTCGATAAGACTAGGCCTTCTCTCTATTCTGGCATTTCTGCAGCTCAGTCCACATATACAACCTTCCTTTGATAATGTTGCATATGTAGTGTAGATCCTTCCTTGCGAGTACTTTGGATGAGTACTCACGGTTGCTTTGCTCCCCTTTTCCCCCTTTCTTCTTCTTTCCGGTTGATGCAACCAGATGTCGGAGCCCAGGATCCAGACGCCACCTTTGACGACGACTGCTACTACCACGAGGGTGCCTACTACTACGTGAAGACCGTTGACGACCAGGAGTAGTTAGGAGGCTCCCAGGCAGGAGGCCTTGCCTTTTCAATCGTAGATGCTTTTGTGCTAGCCTTCTTAAGGCAAAAAATTGTTTAACTCATGTCTGTACTCAGATATTGTTGCTTCCGCTGACTCATGTGTATTCGAGCTTATGTATTCGAGCCCTCGAGGCCCCTGGCTTGTAATATAAAGCTTGTATTATTTTAATTTGTGTCTAGAGTTGTGTTGTGATATCTTCCCGTGAGTCCTTGATCTTGATCGTACACATTTGCGTGCATGATTAGTGTACGATTGAATTGAGGGCGTAATAGACTGTTGGACTATGAAGATACAAGATTGAAGACTTCGTCCCGTGTCCGGTTGGGACTCTCCTTTGCGTGGAAGGCAAGCTTGGCAATTCGGATATGTAAATCTCCTTCTCTGTAACCGACTCTGTGTAACCCTAGCCCCCTCCGGTGTCTATATAAACCAGAGGGTTTAGTCCGTAGGACAAGAACAATCATAATCATAGGCTAGCTTCTAGGGTTTAGCCTCTACGATCTCGTGGTAAATCAACTCTTGTAATACTCATATCATCAAGATCAATCAAGCAGGAAGTTGGGTATTACCTCCATCGAGAGGGCCCAAACCTGGGTAAACATCGTGTCCCCCCGCCTCCTGTTACCATCAGCCTTAGACGCACAGTTCGGGACCCCCTACTAAAGATCTGCTGGTTTTGACACCGACATTGGTGCTTTCATTGGGAGTTCCACTGTGCCGTCATGATAAGGCTTGATGGCTCACCTTGTTGTCAAGGAAAAAATCACCTCTGGGAGCCCTGGCTGTAGGCCAAACTCTCCGGCTGGGCGGCTTCGTCATGACCGCCCGTTCGGCCGCCGCGCTGATGATGACTTCTCAGGTCATCAAGAATAGCCTCCACGTCAGCTAGGAATTCACCGAGCAGATGGATCCAATGGAGAACTCCTCCATGAACGAGCTCTTGGATCGCATCGTCGCCCTGGGAGTCGCTACGGAATATTATCAGATCAGGCTTAAACCCGACCAAAGGGAGATTAAGTCTCCGCCGGTCACCCATCAGATAGCGGTTGTGGAGGAACACTGCAGCGATTCTTCTTCTATTTTCAGGACGAACTATGTCCAAATTCCCGGGCTCTCCAAGCCGGATACCCGTCTACGAGAGGACATGGCCCAGGCTCTGAACCTAGAATCGGGCATCGGGCCAGAAATAGACATGGCCCAGGCTCTGAACCTAGAATCGGGCATCGGGCCAGAAATATTGGGCAACATCCCGGAGTCCGAGCTGCCAAGCTCGGGAGCTCCTATGCCCCTGGGTCTTAGATCGGGTCAGGATTTGGACTTAAATCCACCCACCCACCCAGACACAAGTGATCTTCCCCACATTAGAGAAGAGCCCCAAGAGACAGTACATCACTTCTGGGCCAGATTCCTCCTTGTAATGAGCAAGGTCAAGGATTGTCACGAGGAAGACACAATTTCATTTTTGCAAAAAATGCATGGACAAGGGAATCCTGAACGCCATAAGTCGCCATGACATAACACACTTTGCTGACTTGGCGGCCATAGTACAGAAGTACTGTGCGATGGAAAGCGCTTGGAAAACCCAAACAAAATCTGGGATCCTCCAGCTCTCACTAAAACCCTCGTCTGAACTAAAAGGGTGCGCTCTCGCAAGTCACCCAATCCAATTATAAAGAAGCCTAAGCCCTCTACAGGGCATGGAACCGGATTGGAGGGATGGCTCAACAAGCCATGCAAAATTCACAGCACACCAAATATCATACCAACACACAGCCTTAGAGCATGTTGCATACTCTGGCAGGTGGCCAAGAGCGGCGAGGATTTCCTCATCAACAATACAGCAGAGCACCATCCCGTGGAGAATTACAATGCAGTATTGACAGTCTTCGAGACTTTCGCCTCAAACAATAGGCGTAAGTGAGCACTCCGCAGCCTCGCCGAAGTCTGCCACGTTGCAGCAATAAATCCATGGAACAACATGACCATAACCTTCAATGCTAGTGACGAACCTCAATTCCGAATAGTCCGAGCACCAGTCGCTTTGGTCCTTAGTCCAATTGTGGGCGGCTTCATGCTTACTAAAGTGCTCATGGACGGTGGCAACGGATTAAACCTCATCTACGAGGAAACTCTCAACAAAATGGATATAGACAAGAGCCGCATTGAGCAAAGCAGCACGTCCTTCAGAGGAATCATCCCTAGTTGGGAGGCACGATGTGCGGGAAAAATCACACTGGATGTGGTATTCGGCACGCCGGAGAATTATAGGTCCGAAGAAATCACATCCAAGTGGACCCGTTCAGTAGTGGATACCACGCTCTTTTAGGGCAAGATGCATTCACGAGCTTCCAAGCTATACCCCATTACGGGTACATGAACCTCAAGATGCCCGGGCCCAATGGAATCATCACTCTAGCTAGTGATCCGGACATAGCACTCCGCGCCAAAAATAAAACCATTGCACTAGCCCTGGAGGCATTATCCGAAGGTCTCGCGGTCGAAGAATTAACTGCGCTGCGCTAGACATGGACGACATGATACTCGACAAACGACCCAAGTACACCTCTTTCAAACCAGCGGACGAAATAGTCAAATTCTAGGTCCACCCAACGGACCCTACAAAATCAGCATCCATTGGGGCACAACTGAACCCCACAATAGACGCCGTACTGCAAGAGTTCTTGCGCGAGAATTGGGACATCTTCACTTGGCATCCTTCAGACATGCCAGGTATCCCATGCAGGCTGGCCGAGCATAGCCTAAACATACTAAAGGGATACAAGACGGTCAAGCAGACTCTTCGGTGCTTTTCAGAACCTAAGCGACAAGCCATGGGAGAAGAGCTAGCCAAGCTACTCGAGGCCGGATTCATCCGAGAAATAAAACATCCAGACTAGCTAGCAAACCTGGTGATGGTACCAAAGAAGGACAAATCCTCGCGCCTATGTGTC
This sequence comes from Triticum timopheevii, assembly GCA_963921465.1. Taxonomy (NCBI): domain Eukaryota; kingdom Viridiplantae; phylum Streptophyta; class Magnoliopsida; order Poales; family Poaceae; genus Triticum; species Triticum timopheevii. The sequence continues at coordinate 360,608,412 of OY997274.1, read as the reverse complement.
GATTTCAAGGACCTCAATAAGGCTTTCCCTAAGGATCCCTTCCCCCTCCCCCGCATCGATCAACTCATCGATGCTACCGCAGGACATGACTCATTGTGGTTCCTCGATGCATACTCCGGATACCATCAAGTCAAGATGGCGGAGTCCGATCAAGCCACAACTGTGTTCATCACTCCATACGACCCCTTCTGTTTTAACACCATGCCTTTTGGGCTCAAAAACGACGGTGCAACCAATCAACGCATGATTCAGACATGCCTGGAAACACAAATTGGCAAAACAGTGGAGGCATACATAGACGATGTGGTCATCAAAACCAGACACATCGAATCTTTAATAGACGACTTGAGGCTTACGTTCGACAATCTCCGAACATATGACATCAAGCTCCATCCAGAAAAATGCATTTTCGGCGTACCTGCCGGAAAGCTCTTGGGCTTCATCATTTCCAATAGAGGAACTGAAGCAAACCCGGCTAAAATCCGAGCTCTGTCATAGTTGGCTACCCCAACAGACCTCAAGCAAATCCAAAAATTAATTGGATGCGTGGCTGCTTTAAGCCGCTTTATCTCCCGATTAGGTGAAAAGGCACTACCTCTCTATCGCCTTCTTCGACACACCGAACACTTCGAGTGGACGGATGCGGCTACCGCTGGACTGGAAGAAATAAGGCCCTCTTGGCCAGCAATCCAATCCTGGCCGCGCCAAATATCGGCGAACCTATGTTGTTATATATAGCCGCAACACATCAGGTTGTAAGCGCAGTGCTCATCATCGAACGAGAGACGGACGGACACAAATTCCCGCTTCAAAAGCCGGTATACTACGTATCCACTGTCCTCACTCCATGCAAGTCACGGTACCCACATTATCAAAATATAGCATACGCGGTCTTCATGGCATCCCGGAAACTACGACACTACTTTCAAGAGTGTTCAATCATGGTGGCCTCCAAAATGCCACTCAACGATATAATCAATATCCACGATGCCACAGGCCGGATTGCTAAGTGGGCTATTGAGCTCCACCCGTTCGACATCACATACAAACCACGGCGAGCCATTAAGTCGCAAGTACTGACTGACTTCGTCGCTGAATGGACAGAAGCCAAACTCCCTAAAGAGTACGCGCGTACTCCAATTGGATCATGCACTTCGACGGCTCTAAGATGCTGGCTGGTCTAGGGGCAGTCGTTGTCCTCACATCCCCCACCGGAGATACAGTCCAATACGTACTCCAAATACTATACACAGATTCCAACAATGCAGCCGAATACGAGGCTCTGTTGCATGGTCTTCGGATGGCAGTCTCCATGGGCATTCAACGCCTAGAAGTGCGTGGGGATTCAATCCTTGCAATATCCCAAATAAAAGGAGACTTCGACGCCAAGGACCAAAAAATGGCGGCCTACCGCAATGCCGTCCTCAAAATGTCATCTCGGTGCGAGGGCTCGAATTCCACCATGTGGTCCGAGAAAACAATCAAGCGGCGGATATCCTCGCCCGTATCGGCGCTAAGCGCGACCCCGTCCCACCTAATATCTTCTTGGAAGGCTGTTCCAGCCATCCGTGGTGTAGGAAGGGGAGACCGGCAATAACAGTCCGGATCCGAACACAACCCCAGATCCCGAACACTCTCACGTAATCGGAGGCTCCGCCAACGAAATAACACCTTCGACCCACGTGATTATGGCTTTCATTGCCCCGTGGAAAGAACCCTTCTTAGCCTACCTAAATAGGCAAGAACTCCCTGAGGACCAAAATGAGGCGCGTTGCATTGTGCGGCGCTCCAAAGCCTACAAGGTCCACGAGGGAGAGCTTTATAAGAAAAGCACGACTGGAGTGATCCAAAGGTGCATCTCCGAAGAGGAAGGACGACAGCTACTGGCCGAAATTCATGCTGGACTCGGCGACCATCACGCCGCAGCTCGGGCCCTTGTAAGCAAGGCCTTCCATACAGGTTTCTACTGGCCGACAGCCCGAGCAGACGCACAGGACCTCGTCCAACATTGGGTCGGTTGCGAGCTCTTTGCAAATCAAAGCCACATGCCACCTACCGCTCTCCAAACAATCCCCATAACTTGGCCCTTTGCAGTCTGGGGGCTCGATATGGTTGGACCCCTTAAAGGAGGAAGTCATAAGAAGAAATATTTGTTGGTCATGGTGGATAAATTCACCATATGGATAGAATCCAAACCAGTTCAAACGGCCGAGTCCGGACCAGTGATAGACTTCATATCCAGGGTCGTACACCGTTACGGTGTCCCCCACAGCATCATCACCGATAACGTCTCAAACTTCACACCCGACGAGGTGAAAACTTGGTGCGGCAAAATGGGCATTAAGCTCGATTATGCCTCCGTCTATCACCCCCAAACAGATGGTCAAGTCAAATGAGCAAATGGTCTTATTATGAGTGGCATTAAACCCAGACTAGTGCGATCCTTGAAGGAATCAGATACGCACTGGGTCGAAGAACTCGACTCCGTACTATGGGGGCTGCGGACCACGCCAAATTGCACCATCGGATACACACCATTTTTATGGTGTACGATGCAGAGGCAGTGCTACCCTGCGATATCATTCATGACGCACCTCGAGTGCGCATGTACGAAGAGAGAGAACCCGAGCTGGATCGGCAGGACAGTTTAGATGCTCTGGAGGAGGAGCGTGACTTCGCAAAGGCCCGTTCCGCATGCTATCAGCAGCAAGCTCGAAGGTATCAAAGCAGGGAAGTATGGGCCAAAACTTATAACGTTGGCAAACTCGTTCTACGCCTACTAGAGAAGAAAAAGGACAAGCTCAAGCCCAAGTGGGAGGGTCCCTTCATCACTGATAAAGTTCTCACGGGAGGAGCATACCGTCTGCGTGATGCATCATATAATCGACTCGAGCCGAACCCATGGAACGCAGCCAGACTCCAAAGATTCTACGCCTAGTGCCGAACTATGTGTTCGTCTCCTTACCTCCGCCTTTTTTAAGTTATATCCTCTATCTCTTTCTTTTTTATATCCTTAAAAGCTTCAAGTATGCTTCGACCGCACACTCCTGCCGCGCTATGCGCGCTCAATATACTTGGGGGCTTCTTATACCTGGGGGCTTAATATAATTTTCTTCTTGGCTTTATGCGTACCACATATGCGTCATTCCTCCATATGTACCTTTTTTCACAATTATATGCATCGATATGACTTAAGTTTTGGCCAAGCTGGGTTGCCTGGCTCTTGTGTTTATGCCCTACATTCCCTTTAATTCGGCTAGGGCATAAAGGGAGCACCTCTGCGGTTGTTACTGCCAGGTCAGCCGGATGTGTACCTCAGACTGGGTGAAGCTGAAAGCTAACGTTCTTAAGGGAATATTCGATCGGTGAACAAAAGATGTTTCTCATTTATTGCAATACATACCCCAGAGGCTTATATCCTGCGTCGTTATTTGCAGTTCGGACATGCACATTAATGCATGCGTACCCAGGGAAAGGAACCCTTGACGGAACTATTCTCCCTGGAAGATGTTTCTTACTATCCATGTAATATAACATAGCTAGTTGGGTACTTGTCTGTTCAAGCACTTATGACCCCTACGCCTGGTTTCCACGCATGCCCTGGTTTTTAAATAACTGAGCGGGCATTCGGATACACTCCGGACTGTCGAGTCCAGAGGTTGAAGCGAAAAGGTCTGCCAAGACAAATGATTTACAATCCGACTAGAGACAAAATATGTCCTTTGAAGTACGAAGTCACTTAGACCGACTAAATTCTTCTTCTATACCATCCAACAGGCTGCCTAGCCTAAAATCCTGTTGGGAATACTTCGCGGGTAATGCTACCTGGTCATATACCAAACTAACGGGGATCTCTTTCCATCTGACCCTACAGGTCCGACCTCGGCCATGTGGTTCGGGTCAGCTTTGGTGTATCATGTCTTCACTATGGCCCAGGCCTCCCTTGCACCTTGTCAGCAGGCCGATATCTTCCATAATTGGAAGCGCAGCCACGCTCCCTTGAGCATCTCCACGAGCTCTCCCATGCCTCCGGGCACGGATGCGGATGGCCACAAGGCCTGGGCAATACCCTGCATCACCTGCCGAATTTGTCCGTGCAGTTCTGAGAGCTCCTGCGGAAGATCGCTTGCAGATCCGGGCATCTCCTCTTCGGGACGACCTGTCAGCATAGCTGCAGACATAATTCTGTTAGCCCACTTCTTCACCAAACTTCATAAAGGTTCATTCGAGCACTTACTACAAATGCCGCGTCGAAGCCTCTTATTCTCCTTCACGGAGTCAGCAAGCTGGGCACAAACATCTTTTAATTCAACGTCCAGCCGGGTCTTCGCGTCCTGTATAACCTTTGTAAGCACGCGCTCGCCAGGCTTTAGCTATCGTTTAGCATATTGCTCATCCCCCGGTACGATCTCCGAATTACCTTCGGGATTCTCTGCAGAATCTATTGTTAGATTTGCATTAATGCCGAATACTAATTGGTACACGTTATTACATTCGTTCCGATAAAGACAAGTATTACCAGATGGGGCCTTCTTGGACTCCTCCATTCCGGCAACTGCGGCCCGCAGCTGGGCTTTGCACTCCTCCAGCTCTTTAGACAGCTGGTATTCTTCTCTGTAAGAACCTATGCATACAATGAACCTTAAATCAGTTGTGCTAACTGTTTCAAGTCTCAGGGGCTACTGATATACATACTTATCAAATTTTCTTACCCGTATATCCTTTACATACTGATCCGTGGCTCTGGCGAGGCCATCTTAAGCAGCTCGGATGTACGCGTCCCCTGAGTTGAAGGCATTGAACGCCTCTTCAGAGAAAGTAGGGTCACGTAGTGTGGCCCGTCGGCGCCTATGATTCATGGTGCTATCCACTTCGGAGTTTGTAGCAGATAATCTATCCACATCCTCTGTAGGAGGATTGTCCGGTGTTGTCCCCATGTTGACCTCTGCCCTTGAGTCCGGCCTCAGAGTCTTGCTGGTGGAGGCGGGGCCGGCAAGCTCTCCGGATATAGTCCGGTGAGCGCTTTTCCCACCAGGAAACCATGGACATTGTTATATTTTAAAGACGATAATTACTTAGCAGGTTTTTAATCATACCTCTGCAGCGGCGTCTCGGTCCTGACCGCCTTCCTTTTAAGCCTACCCGGCTTCGATGGCCCTTGTTGACGAGTCACCGCGGGTTCGCCGCAGCGTCCCGATGGCCTTCCCTGTAAAATGAATACATGTGCGGTGGGTCAGGCGCGAAGAGGGGATCCTTCTTGGAAGATAGGACTCCAGTTTTACTTACATGTGATACAGGGAGTAGGCCAGGATAATCAGCTATGATGGCCACCAAGGCACCATCACAGCTTAACTGATAAAATGTCTTGTCGACGAGCTCCACAAATATGTCCGGATCTTCTTCAAGTCCGGGGTCGAGGGCCCGGTCGGGGTCCTCTGGCTGTGGAGACGGGCTGTGAACCTCCCTCATAGATTTTTGCAGTTCCTACTATGAATTGGCAAGATAAATATTTGTGCTAAAGAATGTGGGAAAGACTAGAATAAAAGATAGCAGCTCACCCAGCTTGGGGGGTTGTACTTGGAGAATCCATCCCGTGGCATAATACGGATGAACTCCTCTTCTTCTCCTTTTTACAAATCAGACAGTATTTTTGCCAAAGCGGCAGCGGAGTCCCGACCTTTACGGCAACAGCCTGTGGCATCGTCTTCTCCATTGAAGTGCCACATGGGTTTCCCCCGATATTGAAGTGGTTGCACTCCCTGCATTATACATATTGACATAACCTCAATTATTGTCAGTCCTGATTTGGCCAGCGTCTTTACCATGTCCATCAGGAAAAGGACCTCTCTGTTATCTTCCTCCTGGGGGCTCCGGGGGCGCCAGCTGTGGCATTTCTTCAACGGGGCATTTACAAACTCAGGAAGTCCCATCTGAATAGGGTCCGAAAGGGGGATGTCCTCTGTGTAGAACCACTCCGAAGGCCAGTCTTCGGATTTCTTCTTCGGAGTACCGGGCAGGTATCCGGTCTCGGCGATGCGCCATATTTCGGCTCCGCCCACTTTATATACTGACCCCTTCTGAGTGCGGGGTACGAGGCAGAATAGCATCTTCCATAGCTCAAAATGAGCTTTGCAGCCCAGGAATAGCTCGCGGAAGGCAATGTAGCCTGCGATGTGTAAAATGGAGGTGGGGGTGAAGTTATGCAGCTGGAGGCCATAGAACTCCAGGAGCCCGCAGAGGAACGGATGGATTGGAAATCCAAGTCCCCTTATCAAGTAAGGGACAAGGCATACCCGCTCCCCCTTGCACTACAAAAAAATAGACTTCCTTGATGATACGTGTTTGTCACAGTAGGTCGTGTTTTTTGCCATGCATGTACATCCATGACAAATTTATGACAGAATCAAGATAGTCATACCTGTGCTATCGTAGAAGTGTTCCATGACATTACCAAAATTATCATCACGGAAGTGTCCACTTCCATGACGATAAATCGCGTGTCACAGAAGTGCTTTCGTCAAGGGTGACCGACACGTGGCATCCACCATAACGGAACGCTGTTAAGCTATCGGGTCGGGTTTTGGATCCGATATCCCGTTAGCAGCCCCGACCAATGGGGATTTTTCATGTGTAAAATCATCATTGGCTGGAGGAAACACGTGTCGGCTCACCGTTGGGACATATGTCATCCACTCATTGGACGGAAGATGCCTATGGTACATCGACACGTGGCACGACCCATGTCACGTCCCTAGCCTTGTTATGCACTTGGACTAGCATGTTGCTGCATCATGTTTAAAATTTCATTTAAACTTGAAATGGGGATGTCCAAACCCTAGTACCAAATGGAATTCAAATAGGTTCAACCTAAAAATATTTTCAGTGAATCCAAATGGCTTTCAAAAATGTTCATCATTTCTGGAAAATGCTAGAAACCATAATCAGAGGTGTTGCACATTTTTCCATGACATATTTGGCCACTGAATTAAATCATATGTACTTTGCATTTGGGCATTTAAATGCTAGTAAATATTTTAAATGCACAAATAATTCTGGAAATAAGTGTGGGCTGTTGGAATTAATATTAAATAGAGCCTATGATTATTTTTAGGATTTTTGAAGGTGTCTAACTATTTTTAATAAAGCCACAAACTTACAGAAAAATAGAAAAACAGAGAATAAAAGAGAGAGAGAGTTAGTACCTGGCCTCACTGTGCAGGCCACCTAGTCGGCCCAGCTGTGGCCCAGCACTGCAGCTGGCCCAGCCCACCACCGCCTCCTTCCATGTCGTCTTCCTCCTCTGCCAGGAGGACGCGCGTGTGGCCGACGCGCGCGCCCACGCGCCCCGGCCACCTCCTGCTTGCCCCCCCCGTCACCCTGGACTCCATCCGCGACGCCACGCAACCCCCCGACCCTTCTCACTCTCCCCGTGCTCCTTCCCCTCCACTGTTTCTCCCTCCCGCGAACGCCCGAGCGTGCTCGTCGCCACCGTTCGCTGCCGCCGTGTCCACCGCACCCCCTCGCTCCCCCGACCGACCCACGAGCTCCGCCGTCATCCGCTACGCCGTCTCCGCCGATCTACGTGACCCCGGGAGGCCAGCAACGTCTCCATCGCCGTCGTCTTCCACCTCGGGCTCCGGCCACCATCGTCGTCAATCCGCCGCACGCAGGACGTCCCCGAGCCCGCTAACCATCCCTACGGCACCGTTGTGAGCTCCGCCACTGTTTCCCCCTCTTCCTTTCTTCGTTTGATTGCCGTATCCGTCGCCCCCTTGATGACCGAAATGCACCGCCGCCTGAGCTCGCCATCGACGATGCTCCGGTGACCAAATGGTCACCCTGGAGTGTCCAACCTACTCCCCGCAATGTGTAGCGCCCTCCTAGCCCCCTTGCCCCGCTCTTCTACGCACTGAAACGCGATCCCGCGTGCTACCGAACTCCGGCGGCCGCAAAAGAGCTCGCTGCCGTTAGCTCCGGCCACCCCAGCTGCTGCCGCTTGTCTCTCTGGAAGCGCCTCACTCCCAGGAACCCTTAGGAGAAAACCGCGCATCGAATGGTGCTTCGTAGCGAGCGCACGGTGCACCTCCGCCGTCGGCCATGGTCGTCGCCGGTTAGCCTCCGGTGAGCTGACGTGGCGCTGTCATTAGCCACTAATGACCAGCTAACTAACCAGCCCTGAGCCACTGACAGACGTGCCCCACCAGTTTAACTAAGCAGTTAACGGAATTAGTTAGGTTTAATCTAATCCGACTGGGCCCACGCATCAGTTTTAACCACGCTGACATGGCCGTTGACCAGGCCCACCTGTCTGTGACACTAAACATCACTGGGTCACTGACCAGTGGACCCCAGTGGTCAGGTTTGACCTGGTCAGCCGCAGTTGACCTGCTGACGTCACAGTGACGCACTGCTGACGCAGTAAATGTTTTCTGGAATTTAAATAAATCTTAAATGATTTATTATATTCAGAAAATAGTACAAACTTCTAAAATTCATAGAAATTCAACCGTAACTCCAAATGAAATAAATTATATATGAAAAATGATCAGAAAAATCCAATCTATCCATCTGTACCATTTTCATGCATTTCAAAACAACTTTTGTTCACTATTTAGGTCAAATCAATTAAATGGCATTTGAATAATCACATATGGAGTTTGAATTTGAATCTTGTATTCAAACCAACTTCATTTAATCTGTTGCTATTTACATTAGCTCAAATCACAGCATATTGCTATGTCATGATCATGCACCATATTGTGCATTGCATTGATTGTGTTCTTCCTTGTTTGCCGGTGTTTGTCCCCTCTCAATAGACGTGGTACCGATGATGAGTTCGATGACACCGATGAAGAACTATATTATCTTCAGACGTGCCAGGCAAGCAAAACCCCCTTGTTCATTCCGATACAAACCCGCTCTCTCGCTCTGCTCTCTTTTACTGCATTGGGACAACAACGATTCAACTATTACATGCTGCGGTAGTTGAACCCCTTATCCTCTGCATGACCTGTCATTGCCACAGTAAATAGATGAAACCCACTAGCATGAGTAGGAGTTGTTTGAGCCCTGATATGCCTACTCATACATGCTTGTTTGTCATGTCTGCTACTGCTTAGAGTTGAGTCAGGTCTGATTTTCATCGGGGATGAATTGGAGGTGTGTGAACAAGTCCTACCGTGTGTGAGCTAAGTGTGAGAACACGATTTGGAAAGGTAGCGGTGAGAGGCCATGTAGGAGTACATGGTGGGTTGTCTCATTGCAGCCGTCCTCAGGAACTGAGTTCTGTGTTTGTGATCCATGAACAGTTATTACCACACATTGGGTTCCGGTAACTCGACCCCTCTCGGCTTCTTAATCACCCTTGTTCTCTGTCCAGGAGTTGCAACTAGTTTCTGGTGTTTGTAGGTAGTGCTAGTAGTCTACCAAGTGGCACCCGGTACAGGTGGGCTTGGGACAGACTAGGTGCAGTGGCACGGTGTACCAAGTGGCACCCAAATGGTGGGCTTGGGAACCCTGCTCACATCGTTTGGGGCCGTGAGCGACACCCCGGCCGGATCTCCTTGCGGATGGAACCCGAATAGGCGATAAACCTGGACGAGAGACTTGAGTGTTTAGGTAGGCCATGGCCGACTCCCTCGCTAGGCTTCCGCTTGAAGGTTGCCGAGAAACACGAGGTGTACATGGCGGTAAGTGGCGAGAGCGTGTGTGAAGAAGTACACCCCTGCAGGGTTAATATGATCTATTCGACTAGCCGTGTCCGCGGTAAAGGACTTCTGGGTTGCCTGTACAGTTCATAGACAAGTGAAAGTGGACACCCTAAAATACGCAAGATAAGCATGAGTGCTATGGATGGCGTTCTCGTAGGGAGACGGGAGCGGATCCATAGTGGTGTATTGATATGGTGAATATGTGGACTCGTGTGCGCCACCGCAAAAGAGTTACTTGCAGTCGTAGTTCAGGATAGCCACCAAGTGAAAGCTGGCTTGCTGCAGTTAAACCCCACCACCCCCTTTGTTGATAATGATGCATATGTAGTTAGTTCTGATGTAAGTCTTGCTGGGTACATTTGTACTCACATTTGCCTATTTTATGTTTTGCAGAGAGACTTCAGTCTCACTAGTAGTTCCGCTTGGACTTCGACGTTTAGGTTGTTACCTCAGCTACGATCTTGTGCCCTCGGCACGATCTGGTAGATAGTCAGGCTTTTAAGCCTTTTTCATTTGTAGATGTCTGTACTCAGACATGTTAAGCTTCCGCATGTGTTTTGATTTGTATGCTCTGAATGTTGGGTCATGAAACCTATGTTTGTAATATCTCGCTCCTCGGAGCCTATTGAATAAATACTTGAGTCGTAGAGTCATGTTGTGATGCCATGTTGTATTTGCACATATCGAGCATATTGTGTGTATGTTATTGAAATGCTTGGTATGTGTGGGATCTGACAACCTAGTTGTTTATCCTTGGTAGCCTCTCTTACCGGGAAATGTATCCTAGTGTTTCCACTGAGCCATGGTAGCTTGCTACTGCTCCGGAACACTTAGGCTGGCCGGCATGTGTCCTTCTTCGTTCCTGTGTCTGTCCCCTCGGGGAAATGTCACGCGATGAATACCGGAGTCCTGTTAGCCCGCTATAGCCCGGTTCACCGGAGTCCTGCTAGCCTAGTGCTGAAGCCTGGATTCACTCGCTGTTGACCAACACGTTCGATGCTGGGTCATGGATGCTTGTCCCTGTAAGTTTGTGCCACTTTGGGTTTACAACTAGCCATGTCAGCCCGGGCTCCTTATCATATGGATGCTAGCGACACTATCATATACGTGTGCCAAAAGGCGCAAACGGTCCCGGGCAAAGGTAAGGCGACACCCGTGGGGATACCGTGCATGAGGCTGCAAAGTGATATGAGGTGTTACATGCTAGATCGATGTGGCATTGAGTCGGGGTCCTGACAGCTTTGGTATCAGAGCTTGACTGCCTGTAGGATTACCAAGCGAAACTGGTCGAAGTTGAGTCTAGAAATTCTTTAGTTATATAAGGGAATTGATTGTGGGATGGAACGTAAGGCTCTTTTACTCTGTATACCTTATGCCCTTCTGATCTGAGTCATCTTATCTTTCCTACGGGGTTAAGGAACTAGGCCTTCTCTTCTTTCTATCAGGATCACGTGTTACTAATCCGTAGACTTATAGGATTGTTGGTTTCAAGCCTCAGTTAAGTTCCTACTACTTCTGTATGTTAATTGTTGATCTCGAAACCTTGATATTGTGCTTCTGAGTGGTTATGCCACCATTTTTGTAGCATGTCTCAAATTCTTTTGAGCATTTACAGCCGTTATGTTGTCCGAGTCATCCCAGGTTTCTAAACAATCTGATGCATTTGCAAATCCTCATCCTCTATTTTCAAAGTCCTTCATGCCAGATTAACCACACTAATCGGTGCGTTGAGGTACTCTGTTGCCTCGACATATATGTTGGAGCTATTATTATGACCTTAGGTGTCTAGATTATCACCTAGTAATTTAGCCATGCTTTATGTTCCCAGTGTGATGATTCTAGCCATCATTCTCGAAAGCATCCCCTGATGCCACTTAGTATGTAGGTATTCCACTTCTGGTTTTGAACCCGAGATTCACTCCACCTACTCCATGTTGATAGTGTTTGCTAGTCCCTTCAGGATATTAGTAACCTTGTGATAGCCTCGAGGTTCGTGGTATATCGTTCTTCCAAATACCATGAACTACTGATGGCAGCAGTTCCTCGTTGAACCAAAAGATCTCAACCAGAGTGCTCTTGATGAGTTCTTCTCTCTATATTGTGACTCTGCCAGTTCAACCTTTCTGCATGGGTTATCTGGAAGAAATATGTTGAACTCGTTCGAATGCTAGTCCATGCATCTACAACTCAGAAAATCATATGTTCTCTTGGGTTGTCCCTCTTTAATTGTATTCCGACCCTTGTCTATCAATTGATAGTCAAGAGTATGCGTGCATTCGTTCATCGATGCCTATTACTCTTGTGGTCCGTCAAGCCATTCTATTCGGAATGACTAGGAGAAACAAACTCCAGTACCTCATCCATATCCAGGATTGGGTCAAGTAGTTGTACCTTGCAAATCAAAATGCCAATCCAGCTTTTGTTCTGTCCTACCCTGGAGTATTACCCCCTTTATGCCAGGATTTTCATGAGAATTGCACCAGCTCTTGTGAATTCTTGACGCAGTGATACTTCTCGCCATCATTATTCATTTCTTTGTTTCCGTGTTGTTGTAACCGGAATGCCGACAAGTGAATTGTGATGTGTGAAGTCAAAACTCCGAGCAACTCGTTGCTTGGTAGTAAATGGACAATAATCTCATTTTTAGCGTACTGGTTTTTAAATTTCCATCCTAAGATTGATAGTGCTACCTAGTCCTTATTTCTGGTGCACTCCTCGATCAATGAGTTTGGATTGTGTCAAATCCTCGATCATTTGATCATATCGTCTTGCTCTGAAAGGCAAGATTGTTCTCGAGCTTAATAACATATTGGTGGTTCGTGATTCTCCGAATATCTTTTCGGAGGTATCACCAGGTTGTCACCTGACTGTTATGTTGAGCTCGTGATCAAGTTGGTTCCTTCTAACCACCCCTTCTCCAAGTGTCTGTGTTGGATACCCCTAAGCTAGTTGGTTAAGCTAAACAACAACTTGGAGAGTTGGAAGATAAAAGCTTGTCCGACTCAGTTCATTCCAAGGGGATATCCTTGTGCGTGTGTGTTGAAGGAAGATGATATCTCCATCGATTGGTCCTCGTGATCAGTTGTTGGATCTATTGCCTTGTTAAAACTTTGACTTGAGTATGGGCTATCGTCAAGTCAAATCAGAACCAACGATGTTCGTAATGTTGTCTTACTCGTGGTTGATTCCTCGAGCATACACCATTACATCTTATGGTCTGACCAATACTATCACATTGTTCGCATAATGGTGGAAGTGCAGTGATATGGAAATTCTGATGAGTTGCTGTTGAGCCCATCAGCAGTATTTTGTCTCCTCCATGATTCATGTTGAACATCAAGCTAGTGTTGGAAACTTTTATAAGCATTATCTTCATGTCCCGTGCATGAAGCATATGTTCGGATGAAAGAAGTGACTTCCTCTAATTCATGTGCATTTGATGCAAGTTGCCGTCGTGAATTCGAGAAAGTCAATGTTGCTTCCTTTGGAATCATCCCAAGTCAGTCATGCGTGTGCAAGGTATACTATGGGTTGGTAGATTAATTACCTCCACTCCATATGTATACCGTAGCACCCCAAGCCACTGATTGATTTGCTCAAGGAAAAGGAATTGGTTGTGTTAATTCTAGATCATGCACAAGTCTCCAATGTCCTGGATGATGGCTCCCAACCAGAACTCGGTAGTGTTTTGTTGTAAGACTACCATGTGGTCATGCTTGTCTGGGACAGCGTGTTCACATGTGTGTAGAAGAATCAGCTCATGTTTTGGAGCTTGCTACCGCAGTCCTTTCCCGAGAATCTCGCAACGTTATCCCGTCGGTTTGTGTTGCAAACTTTCATTTTTTTCTAGACTTGATGAGTCTGGAGTATTCTGGCACAAACCAGATCTGAATCTCAGGCAGATATGACGGTTGGAACATCTCCCAAGAACTATAATATTGGTCTCTCGATAACCGGTAAAGTGGATGTTGTGGCCAACACACCGAGCCGGAAGACCTATTATTGTAGTATCTCGATTGAAGAAAGTTGGCCACCTCCCCATAAGGACTTCGTAGTAATTACTCCCTAATTGTTCCTTATGGATTTTTGTGGTTTTGAAGTCCGACCTTTACTTGATGGCCATGTTGATGTTTTAAGCATTGACTGTGGTACCTAGTACATCAAGGAGAACATTAGAAGCGGAGTGCTAAATGTCTCTCGGTCGATCATCCATATTTACTTCTTTGGCATTGCTAATGAAAAATCTGAGGAAGTGATGTCCTCCTTTGCACCTGCATCCTCCATCACCGTTCATCATGGTAGTATGATGTGTTGCGAGGATCCTTGGCATGGATGTTGGTAAAAACCTTGATGAATTTGGAAATGCTCAAATTCTTGAAAGCACGCTCAGTCACTAGGTTATATCCTTGGTATCAACTCGAATGTGCCTTCCATTTGCCGAGTTGTTCTATAACTATAGTTCCATTCCAAACTGGGTATGGCATTCATTCATATTCCTTCAAACGATCAATTTTGAATTGCCTTAGGCTAGTATGAAGAGTTTCAGTGATCTAGGTATCAAAAGTAATTCTTTTTGCCACTTAAGGGAATAATTCTACGAGTCACCTTCTCTAAGGTGCCCCGTTATGGAATCATGGTAATTATTTCCTCGCTACTTTAAGACCATGCACCATCTTGCTCTAGCGTGGAATTGTTGCCTACCAAATTGAACCCCCGTCATCTGTTCTTCCATCCCTCCCGAAGTGTGTTTGAACATGTTAGCTCAAGAGGTGTTCTATGCCTCATTCCATGAATTGATCATGAGTTGCTCGATCTTCGAGAAGATCGATTCTTGTATAGTCTCTTTCTATCGTCGTCGTGCTGTATGAAGTTTTCGAAAGGAAAGACGTCAAGATCAATTTGAAGCAATGAATCAACATCTTCGAGAAGAGCAATTGGATCATGAAGATTGTGTTAGTTTCGTGTCCCCTCTGTCTTCTTACCTCACGCCTTGAATCTCGGGTCGAGATTCTTGTTTAGTGGGGGTGAGTTGTCACGTCCCTAGCCTTGCTATGCACTTGGACTAGCTTGTTGCTGCATCATGTTTAAAATTTCATTTAAACTTGAAATGGGGATGTCCAAACCCTAGTACCAAATGGAATTCAAATAGGTTCAACCTAAAAATATTTTCAGTGAATCCAAATGGCTTTCAAAAATGTTCATCATTTCTGGAAAATGCTAGAAACCATAACCAGAGGTGTTGCACATTTTTCCATGACATATTTGGTCACTGAATTAAATCATATGTACTTTGCATTTGGGCATTTAAATGCTAGTAAATATTTTAAATGCTCAAATAATTCTGGAAATAAGTGTGGGCTGTTGGAATTGATATAAACAGAGCCTATGATTATTTTCAGGATTTTTGAAGGTGTCTAACTATTTTTAATAAAGCCACAAACTTACAGAAAAATAGAAAAACAGAGAATAAAAGAGAGAGAGAGAGTTAGTACCTGGCCTCTCTGTGCAGGCCACCTAGTCGGCCCAGCTGTGGCCCAGCACTGCAGCTGGCCCAGCCCACCACCGCCTCCTTCCCTGTCGTCTTCTTCCTCTGCCAAGAGGACGCGCGTGTGGCCGACGCGCGCGCCCACGCGCCCCGACCACCTCCTGCTTGCCCCCCCGTCGCCCTGGACTCCATCCGTGACGCCACGCAACCCCCCGACCCTTCTCACTCTCCCTGTGCTCCTTCCCCTCCTTTGTTTCTCCCTCCCGCGAACGCCCGAGCGCGCTCGTCGCCACCGTTCGCTGCCGCCATGTCCACCGCACCCCCCTCGCTCCCCCGACCGGCCCACGAGCTCCGCCGTCATCCGCTACGCCATCTCCGCCGATCTACGCGACCCCGAGAGGCCAGCAACGTCGCCATCGCCGTCGTCTTCCACCTCGGGCTCCGGCCACCATCGTCGTCGATCCGCCGCACGCAGGACGTCCCCGAGCCCGCTAACCATCCCTACGGCACCACTGTGAGCTCCGCCACCGTTTCCCCCTCTTCCTTTCTTCGTTTGATTGCCGTAGCCGTCGCCCCCTTGATGACCGAAATGCACCGCCGCCTGAGCTCGCCGTCGACGATGCTCCGCTGACCAAATGGCCACCCTGGAGTGTCCAAACTACTCCCCGTGATGCGTAGCGCCCTCCTAGCCCCCTTGCCCCGCTCTTCTACGCACTGAAACGCGATCCCGCGCGCAACCGAACTCCGGTGGCCGCAAAAGAGCTCGCCGCCGTTAGCTCCGGCCACCCAGCTGCTGCCGCATGTCTCTCTGGATGCGCCTCACTCCCAGGAACCCTTAGGAGAAAACCGCGCATCAAATGGTGCTTCATAGCGAGCGCACAGTGTACCTCCGCCGTCGGCCGTGGTCGTCGCCGGTTAGCCTCCGGTGAGCTGACGTGGCGCTGTCATTAGCCACTAATGACCAGCTAACTAACCAGCCCCGAGCCACTGACAGACGTGCCCCACCAGTTTAACTAAGCAGCTAATGGAATTAGTTAGGTTTAATCTAATCCGACTGGGCCCACGCGTCAGTTTTGACCACGCTGACATGGCCGTTGACCAGGCCCACCTGTCTGTGACACTAAACATCACTGGGTCACTGGCCAGTGGACCCCACTGGTCAGGTTTGACCTGGTCAGCCGTAGTTGACCTGCTGACGTCACAGTGACGCACTGCTGACGCAGTAAATGTTTTCTGGAATTTAAATAAATCTTAAATGATTTATTATATTCAGAAAATAGTACAAACTTCTAAAATTCATAGAAATTCAACCGTAACTCCAAATGAAATAAATTATATGTGAAAAATGATCAGAAAAATCCAATCTATCCATATGTACCATTTTCATGCATTTTAGAATAACTTTTGTTCACTATTTAGGTCAAATCAATTGAATGGCATTTGAATAATCGCATATGGAGTTTGAATTTGAATCTTGTATTCAAACCAACTTCATTTAATCTGTTGCTAGTTACATTAGCTCAAATCACAGCATATTGCCATGTCATGATCATCCACCATATTGTGCATTACATTTATTGTGTTCTTCCTTGTT
Organism: Triticum timopheevii; assembly: GCA_963921465.1. Taxonomy (NCBI): domain Eukaryota; kingdom Viridiplantae; phylum Streptophyta; class Magnoliopsida; order Poales; family Poaceae; genus Triticum; species Triticum timopheevii. The sequence continues at coordinate 360,591,623 of OY997274.1, read as the reverse complement.
TACCGGTGTTTGTCCCCTCTCAATAGACGTGGTACCGTACAAACCCACTCTCTCGCTCTCCTCTCTTTTACTGCATTAGGACAACAACGATTCAACTGTTACATGCTGCGGTAGTTGAACCCCTTATCCACTGCATGACCTGTCATTGCCACAGTAAATAGATGAAACCCACTAGCATGAGTAGGAGTTGTTTGAGCCCTGATATGCCTACTCATACATGCTTGTTTGTCATGCCTGCTACTGCTTAGAGTTGAGTCAGGTCTGATTCATCGGGGATGAATTGGAGGTGTGTGAACATGTCCTACCGTGTGTGAGCTAAGTGTGAGAACACGATTTGGTAAAGGTAGCGGTGAGAGGCCATGTAGGAGTACATGGTGGGTTGTCTCATTGCAGCCGTCCTCAGGAACTGAGTTCTGTGTTTGTGATCCATGAACAGTTACTACCACACATTGGGTTCCGGTAACTCGACCCCTCTCGGCTTCTTAATCACCCTTGTTCTCTGTCCAGGAGTTGCAACTAGTTTTTGGTGTTTGTAGGTAGTGCTAGTAGTCTACCAAGTGGCACCCGGTACAGGTGGGCTTGGGACAGACTAGGTGCAGTGGCACGGTGTACCAAGTGGCACCCGGATGGTGGGCTTGGGAACCCTGCTCACATCGTTTGGGGCCGTGAGCGACACCCCGGCCGGATCTCCTTGCGGATGGAACCCGAATAGGCGATAAACCTGGACGAGAGACTTGAGTGTTTAGGTAGGCCGTGGCCGACTCCCTCGCCAGGCTTCCGCTTGAAGGTTGCCAAGATACACGAGGTGTACATGGCGGTAAGTGGCGAGAGCGTGTGTGAAGAAGTACACCCCTGCAGGGTTAATATGATCTATTCGAATAGCCGTGTCCGCGGTAAAGGACTTCTGGGTTGCCTGTACAGTTCATAGACAAGTGAAAGTGGACACCCTAAAATACGCAAGATAAGCGTGAGTGCTATGGATGGCGTTCTCGTAGGGAGACGGGAGCGGATCCATAGTGGTGTATTGATATGGTGAATATGTGGACTCGTGTGCGCCACCTCAAAAGAGTTACTTGCAGTCATAGTTCAGGATAGCCACCGAGTGAAAGCTGGCTTGCTGCAGTTAAACCCCACCATCCCCTTTGTTGATAATGATGCATATGTAGTTAGTTCTGATGTAAGTCTTGCTGGGTACATTTGTACTCACGTTTGCCTATTTTATGTTTTGTAGAGAGACTTCAGTCTCGCTAGTAGTTCCGCTTGGACTTCGACGTTTAGGTTGTTACCTCAGCTACGATCTTGTGCCCTCGGCACGATCTGGTAGATAGTCAGGCTTTTAAGCCTTTTTCATTTGTAGATGTCTGTACTCAGACATGTTAAGCTTCTGCATGTGTTTTGATTTGTATGCTCTGAATGTTGGGTCATGAGACCTATGTTTGTAATATCTCGCTCCTCGGAGCCTATTGAATAAATACTTGAGTCGTAGAGTCATGTTGTGATGCCATGTTGTATTTGCACATATCGAGCATATTGTGTGTATGTTATTGAAATGCTTGGTATGTGTGGGATCTGACAACCTAGTTGTTTATCCTTGGTAGCCTCTCTTACCGGGAAATGTCTCCTAGTGTTTCCACTGAGCCATGGTAGCTTGCTACTGCTCCGGAACACTTAGGCTGGCCGGCATGTGTCCTTCTTCGTTCCTGTGTCTGTCCCCTCGGGGAAATGTCACGCGATGAATACCGGAGTCCTATTAGCCCGCTACAGCCCGGTTCACCGGAGTCCTGCTATCCCAGTGCTACAGCCTGGATTCACTCGCTGTTGACCGACACGTTCGATGCTGGGTCATGGATGCCTGTCCCTGTAAGTTTGTGCCACTTTGGGTTTACGACTAGCCATGTCAGCCCGGGCTCCTTATCATATGGATGCTAGCGACACTATCATATACGTGTGCCAAAAGGCGCAAACGGTCCTGGGAAAAGGTAAGGCGACACCCGTGGGGATACCGTGCGTGAGGCCGCAAAGTGATATGAGGTGTTACATGCTAGATCGATGTGGCATTGAGTCGGGGTCCTGACAGCCCAAAATAGGCCCATTCCTGTGAAAAGGCCGGCCCAGTAAAAATTAGCAGGCCAGCCCATATAAGGCCTACTTGTGTCAGGTCCATTTAAGCCCACGGGCCATACGAGATGAGCCAATTCGGCCCGTCAACGGCCCATTAAAGATTTGACACCATTGTAGCCCATCGTCAGTTCGAGCCCGTTAACAGCCCGCTATATATCTGGGCTCAATATCGGCCTGATGAGATTTCGGCCTGTTAATGACCCGTTTAATGGATGGGCCAATTTTCAGGTTGTACATCTTTCGGCCTTTTAGCGACCCATTTAAATGTTGGGCTAGTTTCTGGCCCGGTGTGTCTTTCAGCCTGTTGACGACCCATAAATCTGATGGGCCATTGTTGTCGGACCTGAGTTTCGGCCTTTTAGCGGCCCATTTAAGTGTTGGGCCAATTTTCTGGCCCGGTGTCACTTTCAGCCTATTGACGGCCCATAAATCAGTTGGGCCATTTTTAGTCGGACCTGAGTTTTGGCCTTTTAGCGACCCATTTAAGTGTTGGGCCAATTCCCGGCCCCGTGTGAATTTTGGCCTGTTAACGGACCATAAATGAGTTGGGCCATTTGTAGTCGGACCTTAGTTTTGGCCTTTTAATGGCCCATGCCCTTCATGGTCCAATACCAGCCCGGTTTATCTTTCGGCCTGCTAAAGGCCCACAACACAGTTGGCCATTTACAATACGACCTGACTTTCGGCCTCTTAGCGGCCCATGGTCTTCATGGTCCAGTACAAGCCCGCTGTCTCTTTCGGCCTGCTAAAGGCCTACAGTATAGTTGGGCCATATCTAGCCCAAACTTAGTAACGGCCTGTGAAATAAACTGGGGACACCTGTTGCCCGCTTTGATGTCGGCCTGTTAACGACCCGGGATGTAAGATGGAGGACCATTAACTTTCGGCCTAGTAACAGCCCATTAACTTAATGGGCCCACTAAAGTTCATACATGTCTTTAGGACAAATTAGATAATTTGAGCCCATTACGACGAGCAATTATGCACAGGACCAAAACCGATCACGCAAAGGTACGGCATACAGGGAATAACATTGCACATCCAGCATATATTACAGGAAATTACATCCACTAGGCAATCAAAGATTGATGCTAGTTCAAATAAATGAGCAGAACCTAACCATCTACAACGTCACAATCTGCAACCTCAGCACAGATGACGCCCATAAGCATGTGGGCAAGTTCTTTCTGCTTTGCTACACTGTCTCTGAAAACATTGATCAGTTGTTGTGTCGCACGACTGTGCACCTCTGGTTCATCCACCATTTCCATCATTGCTTCAACCCATTAATTGGTTCACAAACATACATTTATTCCATTGCATTCGAGACAGAGGATACTGAACAGATTCAGATGGCGATTTTGGCAGGCTTATATTATTGATAGTGGAGAGTGTCTTGACCACTTCATCATAACATAAATTAGGATGGGAACCAAACATATTAATCATGAGTTATTGCCATATTACTTGGCCTAGATTTACTCGAAAGAAACAATGGGGTTGCCTTGCTGTTTTCAGAGTTTGTCTTCTTATCTTCAGCAGCCTGCACAAAATTAACACACTAGCATTGCTATCATTGGCCATGTCATATAATAGGAAAGCAACATTGACACAACGAACGTTTGGGCAAGTAGCCTACACCAAATTAACACAATATGGCACAACTATCATCAGCCAGGTAAGATAGTACGAAAGCAACATTGACACAATGAATGAATGGGCAACTAGAGAAGCACTACAATTCAATAATGTGCGTGATATGAGATAGTACATTCATGCAGCTCAGTATGCAAAACTACCAGGCAGTTTTCCTTACAAAAATCAACATTGGCGCCTTTAACATTTTGCTACAACTAATTTTAGATCGGATAAAGGTTATATTAACGCCGATTAACAAAATACATGTTGATGTAAAAATATAGTGATATACAACAGGTACTTACATCAGCATTGGAGCACAGAGAATTCCCGCAAGATATTTTCCTCGAATACGATCCCAATGGAGGAAGTCGTCTATCGTTTAACCTTGTTTTCTAAAAGAGATGGGTAAGAAACATGTAGAAAATATGATCAGAAAGCTAAAAAAATTCATGATGCGAGGATACGCACACACTTCTTAGAATGGAGTTGACATTCTTTTGCTGGACTGGAGCGGACTAGTTCTTTGGCCACTGGAATCTGCTTATTATCAGTGGGAGTTGGGTTTCTCTGTGCTGGAGCAGTATCTACGGAAAATGGAGTTGGTTTATTATCTCCTGGCATTTGGATCTTTTGCAAAGACCTGGTTTGTAAACCTTCAGATTCTAACAGAGCCGTCTTCCCCTTGCATGCCTTATATAGAAGAATGGTGATTCAGTTATAAAACATGCTACAACAGAGATGGAATAGGTACTGAAGAATAGAAAGGCATGACATATTGACATGTATTCCCTCCATCCGGAAATTAATGGACGGGTCTAGGCGTATTTCAGTTCTAGATACATCCAGTTTTATCCATTTCTGCGACATTTAATCCGGACGGAGGGAGTATGATGTAAGAGCTAGGGATACGACAGGACAACACAGTAAAAAAACACTGAAAAACCCACTTCAGAACCAAAGTATTCAAACCCACTGATATGAGATAGTACACTTATGCATCTCAGGATGCAAAACTACCAGGCAGTTTTCCTTACAAAAATCAACATTGTGGCCTTTAATCATACATTTTACTACAACTAAATTTAGATCCGATAAAGGTTGGATTCACGCCGATTAACAAAATACATGCTGATGTAAAAATATAGTGATATACAACAGGTACTTACATCAACATTGGAGCACAGAGAATTCCTGCAAGAATCTTTCCTCATAAACGATACCATTGCAGAAATTCTTCTATCTGTTAAGCTTATTTTCTAAAAGAGAGATGGGTAAGAAACATGTAGAAAATATGATCAGCATGCCATAAAATTTCATGATGCAAGGATACGCACACGCTTCTTAGAATTGAGTTGACATATTTTTGCTCGACTGGAGCAGACTAGTTCTTTGGCCACTCGAATCTGCTTATTATTAGTAGGAGTTGGGTTTCTCTGTGCTGGAGCAGTATCTATAAAAACCAGAGTTGGTTTATTATCTCCTGGCGTTTGGATATTTTGCAAAGGCCTTGTTTGTAACCTTTCAGATTCTAACATAGTTGTCTTCCCCTTGCATGCCTTGTATAGAAGAATGGTGCTTTAAGTATAAAACATGCGACAGCAGAGAGATGGAATAGGTACTGAAGAATAGAAAGGCATGACATATTGACATGTATTCCCTCCATCCGGAAAAAAATGGATGGGTCTAGGCATATTTCAGTTCTAGATACATCCTTCTTTATCCATTTCGGCAACATGTAATCCGGACGGAGGGAGTATGGTGTAAGAGCTAGGGATACGACAGGACAACGCAGCAAAAAAAAAACTAGTTGAATGTAAAACTATATGCTAGCGGAATACGTACAGAAATAACTAAGGCAACATACACGTGTATGATTGGGAAAATAAGATGGCATTGCAACAGAGCACTAGAACATCACTTCAATGTAAAAAAACATGGTATGGCAGACAGATGAAGTACATACTGATGAATAACAATGCATAAGATATATAGAAGCATGATGTCCAAATTAAGTAGATGGCATTGCGATAGAGTAGAATGACAGTACTTGAATTTGAAAACATGTTATCATGAATGGAATAGATACTGAAAAACAGGAAGGCATGACATATTTACATGCATGATCAGCATGCTAAGCACATGGCATTGCAACAGAGTAGATACACTCCAGGACATTATATGCATGTTGTACCCATATCACAGGCCAAGTTAGAGCAAGGACCTTGTGGGGTGAAGAGGATTCATCGTCTTTACATGTTCCATCATATTGGGTATCATTGACATCAAGTTTATTGGCCTTTTCATTGCTCTGTGCGGTTCTTGTGGATATATATCAATGTGTGCAATTATATCTGACATGCATGGAAGACAACTAGTAGTTAGATTTATGTAAATGAGTGCCTGTAGGAGACGACATAAATAGTAGGACTGGGGTTAACTAGCAGCAACAGGTCTCATAAACTAATAGGAGAACAAAGATAAAAGCTACAGAATATGTATCATTTGTACTCGACATTAACTAGATGGCACACAAAAGTATTAAAGAACAACATAGGTAAAACTAGAAGTGGTATAATACTATAATCACCAGCCTGTGGGATAGCATTGGCTGATGGATGATAACTATGGAACATCATTACCTAAAGAACAAGTATCTTAGCGGAACTATGGAACAGTGTGAACTCCTGAACAAGACCCGTAAGAGATCAGCATGAATATACAGTGAAATGTGATGATCTATTTTCTGTGCTTAGATGAATAACAACGCCATAAATGTTGCACACAAGTAAGATGAGGGTACAACCTATCTGGCTGCCATCCATCGGAGTGAGCATCATGTGCTGACTTGTCGATGGCCCTGCAGTTGTTGTGGCTGTCCATGTCAGGCACGCGCATTCGATGCAGGGAACTGTTGAGTGGGGACTGTAGCTCCCTTCTGGTGTATGCTTCCCTTGACGAAAAGCCCATTTTCTGTCATGATTTTTTGTCATAGAAGTAGGAGCCCACCACATCTATGATGATACCGGGTTTTGTCACAATTATCGTCATAGAAGTGTCATATGTATGACAGAATTTTTTTCGTTCAGCCCAAAATGTCACGGATGTGTCTTTTTTTGTAGTGTTGGACGAGTTGGGCAAACTCTCTGCTTGCTCCCCGCCATTATAAGTGGCTAGTTCGGCTCGGACGGGGACCATGTATGCAGGCGGGAGAAACCCCTGGGTCTGCAACTCTACCAATTAGTTATGGGGAACGGAACACTTCTCCCAATCGCCTGGCTTACTGCTATGGGAGCGAGAGGAGGAGCCGCCATGGCCGGCCATGATGGGATGGATTTTCTGGGCGCGCTCTAATGGATACTCGCTGGGAGGAGATGGTGTGATTTGGATCTGAGGATCCCCGTCTCTTTAAATAGACGATTTACTTACATGGTTAGGGTGGCAAATGTAAAAATGCCCCAACTTCTTGCATTCGCTCGACATGTGGAGACAGCCATTATTAAAGCACAGAAGCTGAGGAATGCAACATTAATGGGAAGCCGGACACTACTCGTTACAACAGGTACTCTGGAAAATTTGGAGAAGAACCCTCCTTGCAATGCCGAAGACAATCTGCGCGCCAGACTCATCGTCATTGAAGCCTGGTTCAGGGGCTACTGAGGGAGTCCTGGATTAGGCGGTCGTCGGACAGACGGACTATATACTTTGGCCGGACTGTTGGACTATGAAGATACAAGATTGAAGACTTCATCCCGTGTCTGGGTGGGACTCTCCTTTGCGTGGAAGGCAACCTTGGCAATTTGGATATGTAGATCTCCTTCTCTGTAACCGACTCTGTGTAACCCTAGCCCCCTCGGGTGTCTATATACACTGGAGGGTTTAGTCCGTAGGAACAATCATAATCATAGGCTAGCTTCTAGGGTTTAGCCTCTACGATCTCGTGGTAGATCAACTCTTGTAATACTCATATCATCAAGATCAATCAAGCAGGAAGTAGGGTATTACCTCCATCGAGAGGGCCCGAACCTGGGTAAACATCATGTCCCCCGCCTCCTGTTACCATTAGCCTTAGACGCACAGTTCGGGAACCCCTACCTGAGATCCGCCGGTTTTGACACCAACACCCGCTTCCCCAACGGCTCCTCTGGCAGTAGCGGCGATGCTTCGGAGTCCAGCGACTCTCCCGAGCTCTTCGTGACTCCGGAGACGAGTGACGACAACTACGTGTCCCCGAGCTTGTGTCATGCCCGGATCAAGGCTGCTGCGTCCGGCCACCGGCGCGGCTGATCTGGATGGGGTTGGTGCTGGCCTCCCGTGGCCCACTATTGATGATGGCATCGGCTACGGAGGCGCGTGTAGTTAGGCCACCTTAGGATTTGCGTCTTTTGTTCCCTGTGAGGAATTGAGAAAACACCTCGTGGGGGCGTGTAAAGGGTCCGCGATGTCTTTTTTTGATATTATCCTTACTATGAAGCGGTGCAAATGCTTGTCCTATCCCGCCTTAGCTCCCCCTTTCTAGCCTCGTGACGACTTGGTGCTCTATGCTGACAAGTCCCGGTCCCTAGGTAGGCTTCAGCCATCGCTGGTATGCCAGGTCGCGATGCCGTTGTCAAGGCCAGGAGGTGAGCGGCCCGAGGTCCAGTAAGAGCCCCTGAGGCGCGATGCTCAGGAGGTCCCCTTTAGCGCTCAAGCAGCCGCCGATAGGCGAGAAAGGAAGGCAACATCGCGGTCACAGAGCCGCATTAAGTGGAGATTTAGGGCTGCGTCGATTAGCTGTTCTAGGCGCGAAACTTATATTAGAAGCATGGGATCGTTCCTTCACGATGCGCCGGACTTGCGCGTCGGCAGCTAGGATGTAGCTGGGTTATGCCCTCACGAGCCTCCCCTCTCTATCCCACACACTCCTTAGTTCTCTACGTCCTCAGTTCCCGGCCCTCGAGCGAGCTCAGCCGCCATTGGTATGCCAGGTCGCGATGCCGTGGACAAGGCCAGGGGGTGAGGGCTGGAGAGCCAGTAAGAGCTCCTGAGTTGCGATGATCAGGAGCCCTCCTTTGAACGCGCAAGCGGATCGTGCGGAAAAGAAAGAGAGAGCTCTTGGTGCCACCCGCTACTGACCTCAGTAGGTTCCTGTAAACCAACACGGGAAAAGCACGTGTTGCTATTACGATGGCCGGCCGACCATTGGTTGCTCCGAGAGAGTGGTGAGGGCACTGAGGGCATGGTGTGGTGACGCTTGCGGGGCTGCCGCGGGCCAGAGCTCGACCGCTCAGATTTGTCGATGTTGTAGGGACGGACCCATGCGCAAGCGCCGTGCCGGGGTAAGCAGCTCCAGAGGCAGGTGTCAATCGAGCAGGCGATAATCACAAGCAGGTTAAGCATGAAAGGCAAATCAACGTAGATAAACACAGAGGGGATACATGCCACTGGGTCATGCTCGAGCGGCTTGGGGATGATGCAACCCGAGCGGCACCCCCAGCAAGGTAAACTAAAGACATAAGCAAAAGGGATACATGCCGCAGGGGCAGACCCGTGCGGCCTGGGAATAATGCAGCCCTGAGGGCGCTCCCAGTTGAAATGAACTTCGAAAGATGTCACTTGGTACCATTGTATAGGGGGTGTTGAAGTAGCTGACGATGCGCGGTGAAGAGGCCAATCCTCAAGAGCCACCCGAACCCTGAGCCTCGGGAGGCTCTAGGGGTCCAGGTGGTTCCTCGAGGACCATCTCCATCTCCGCCAGGACCGCGTGATGCCTGACCTTCTAAGCCGCCAGAATGCTCCACAGATGGCGCTGGTGAGTGGCAACCGCGTTTGGCAGGCCGAAAGGCATGCGAACGTAGCTGTGCGGTGGTCCCTCACAACGTCCCACGCGCGAAGGCTAGAGGCGCTCCTGAGACACGGCTCGGCTGAGCCCTGGGTAGTCGATGCAGACGCGCAGCCCTCCATCCTCGCCTGGATGGGGAGCTATGCCAGGCAGGCGGCGACCGCCGCGTATGACTCTAGATTCCTGAAGCTCCTGAGTAGTCTTGGTGATGAAATCCCGAGGGTTGGTCCTTCCTTGCCCCATGCCGTCCCAAGGGAAACGTGCTATGAAGCACGCCTCCAATTGGTGCCCGAGCGCCTCCCTCATGATCTTGGCAAAGTCTGAGGCCCTCCAGAAGAGAGCCCCCGAGCACTGCCTGAGGAGGGCGCCGGGCGCGCCTTCCTATGAGATGGAGGGAGGCGCCCATGGCACGGGCGCAGATCTTGACGCGACACCTCCGGAGATGCCAACCTCCTGAGGCCTTGAGCTGGGCGATGTATTCTTCTTCTTGAGAATTGCCTCAGGGTGGTTCTCTCTCTTACTGTCTAGGTCCTCGATTGATGCAGCTTGGAAGGCGCGCTTGAGGGAGCACACCGCATCCTTCTCTTCGCAGGGGACTGTGATGATTCCGCCACTTCCTGACATCTTGAGGATGTTGTAACCATGGTGGGTCACCGCCATCAACTTGGCCAGGGATAGATACCTGAGGATGGCATTGTATTGCAGGCGAATGTGGGCAACGTGGAAGTCGATGAGCTCGGTGCGGCAGTTGTTGTGTTGCCCGAAAGTGACAGGGAGGCGGACCTGCCCTATCGAGGTGGTGGAGCCGTCAGTAACTCCTGAGAAAGGGTTGGTAGGCTGAAGTTGATCACATGGCACTTGAAGGTTTTTGAACATCTCAACGGACAGAACATTGAGCCCTGCGCCGCCATCGATGAGGGTCCTGGTAACTTGCACGTTGCTGATGACTGGGGAACAAAGCATTGGGAGGACGCCAGCTGTAGCCGCACATTTGAGTTGATCTGCTGAGCTGAAAGTGATGGTGCACGTGGACTATTTGAGCGGGTGCGTGGCCTCGAGCTTGGGGAGGACTGCATTCACCTCGCGAGCAAACTGCTTGAAGATGTGCTGAGAGGCTGGGGCCTGGGCGCCACCCAAGATGCAACCGGTAGCACGTGGCTCCTGGAAGCCCCCAGCCCCCTCGTCCTGGTGGTGGTCATCATTCCTTCTTGGCAGTGGCTGTAGAGGAGGAAGGCCTGCGTTGCCCTGCGGGCGATCCTCGCGAGGCTGATCCCTCCAAGCTCCCTCGTGAGGTTGGTCCTGTCAGCGATCCTTGCGAGGTCGGTCACGCAAATCCTGGCGAGGGCCTCGGTCATCCCATCGTCCTCCACCTCTTCATACTCCTCGGCCGTAGCCCCAGTCGTTGCGCTCGAGGCGTCGACCAATGCATCCTTCTCGAACGGCTCTTAGCTCCTGGCATTCGTTGGTGATGTGGGTGTAGAGGTTGTGGTAGGCACAGAATCGGCTACCCTTGGATGACTCTGGCTGGTCCCTGCCGCGCTTCGTGTCTAGTTCTACTGCGAGCACGGCTGCTCCTTTGCGCTTCACGTCCTTGTCCTTGGCCTTCTTCTCTTCTAGGTCGGAGGCTGGAAGCTTGAGAAGGGAGAGGCGCCCCTCCTCAGCCCTTGCGCACTTGGTCACCACGTTGAACAACTCCAGAGATGTGCATAGGTCCTCATGGACGGCGAGCTCCTCCTTCATTTTGACATTGCGGACGCAATCGGAGAACGCTGAGATGATGGCCTCCTCAGTCACCTTGGGAATCTTGAGGCGAGCATCATTGAAGCGCTGGATGTACATCTGCAGGGTCTCTCCCAGCCACTCTTGATGCGGCGCAGGTCACCCACGGCCGAAGGGCGGTCACGAGTGCCTGATACGTCTCCGTCATATCTATAATTTTTTATTGTTCCATGCCAATATTCTTCAACTTTCATATAGTTTTGGCAACTTTTTATATTATTTTTGGGACTAACGTATTGATCCAGTGCCCAGTGCCAGTTCCTGATTGTTGCATGTTTTATGTTTCGCAGAAACCCAATATGAAACAGAGTCCAAACGGGATAAAAACGGACGGAGAATTATTTTGGAATATTTGGGATTTTTCGGAGGAAGAATCAACGCGAAATGGTGCCCGAGGTGGCCACAAGACAGGGGGCGCGCCCTCCCCCCTTGGGCGCGCCTGGCACCCTCGTGGGCCACCCGTAAGGCAGTTGAAGCTCTTCTTTTGCTGCAAGAAAGCTAATTTTATGAGAATGATTTGGGCAAAAGATTCACCCCAATCGGAGTTACGGATCTCCGGATATAAAAGAAACGGTGAAGGGGCAGAATCAGAGAATGCAGAAACAGAGAGAGACAGAGAGATAGATCCAATGTCGGAGGGGCTCTCACCCCTCCCATGCCATGGGAGCCAAGGGCCAGAGGGGAAACCATTCTCCCATTTAGGGAGAAGGTCAAGGAAGAGGAAGAAGAAGGGTGGTCTCTCCCCCTTGCTTCTGGTGGCACCGGAACGCCGCCGGCGGCCATCATCATCTCCGCGATCTTCACCCACACATCCATCATCTTCACCAACATCTCCATCACCTTCCCCCATCTATATTCAGCGGTCCACTCTCCCGCAACCCGCTGTACCCTCTACTTGAACATGGTGCTTTATGATTCATATTATTATCCAATGATGTGTTGCCATCCTATGATGTCTGAGTAGATTTTCGTTGTCCGACCGGTGAGTGATGAATTGCTATGATTGGTTTGAATTGCATGTTTTATTATTGGTGTTGTCCTATTGTGCCCTCCGTGTCGCGCAAGCATGAGGGATTCCCACTGTAGGGTTTGCAATATGTTCATGATTTGCTTATGGTGGGTGGCGTGAGTGACAGAAGCACAGACCCGAGTAAGTAGGTTGTTTGCATATGGGATAAAGGAGACTTGATACTTTAATGCTATGGTTGGGTTTTACCTTAATGATCTTTAGTTGTTGCGGATGCTTGCTAGAGTTCCAATCATAAGTGCCTATGATCCAAGAAGAGAAAGTATGTTAGCTTATGCCTCTCCCTCAAATAAAATTGCAATAGTGATTATCGGTCTAGTAACGTAGTCAATTGCTTAGGGGCAATTTCACAACTCCGACCACCACTTTTCCACACTCGCTATATTTACTTTATTGCTTCTTTATCTAAACAGCCCCTAGTTTATATTTACGTGTTCTTTATTATCTTGCAAACCTATCCAACAACACCTACAAAGTACTTCTAGTTTCATACTTGTTCTAGGTAAAGCGAACGTCAAGCGTGCGTAGAGTTGTATCAGTGGTTGATAGGACTTGAGAGAGTATTTGTTCTACCTTTAGCTCCTCGTTGGGTTCGACAATCTTACTTATCGAAAGAGGCTACAACTATCCCGTATACTTGCGGGTCATTAGTGCCCTTGAAGTTGGCGATGAAACGGCTGCACATCTTGTCCCAAGAGCAGATCGAGCCGGGAGGTAGGTTTAGGAGCCAGGTGCCGGCACCGTCCTTGAGCGCCATGGGAAACCAGTTCGCCATGACCTTTTCAACTCTGTTGGCCGCCTCGATGCCCAGCTCGTAGAGCTGCAGGAACTCCGCGGGGTCGGCGGTGCTGTCGTAGCGAGGAGGCAGATCCGGCTTGAACTTGCCTGGCCAGGAGACGCTTCACAGTTCGGTGGTGAAGGCACGGTATCCTGCCGTGGCCACCGGAGCTTTTGGCAGACGCGGGGCTTGCTCTTGATGGTTCCCGCATGCTGCTGCTGCCAGGGGCAGCGCGGGGTCTTGGCGCGCTGGTGTAGGGATGCGGTCTTGATGTGCTGGAGTGGGGAGCACGTGTGCGCCTTCTTGAGGCCGAGGGATTTCTTGGCAGCTTCTTTCTTGCTGCGCGGGCGCTGGACGCGGTGGGTCACGTCCAGGGGCCGCGCGCCTTGGAGCCAGGGCGCCCTCTTGGGGAGGAGATGGCGGAGGCGCTCCCTGAGCTGTGTCGCCCATGCAGGACGGAGGGCGAGGCAACGAGAGGGGCGGCGCCGGAGAGCCCCCTACGGCGCTGGCGAGCTCGGTGATGCGAACGAGCCACTCCTCGTAGAGGTCGTCGATGGGGCTGTAGTGCAGGAGCTCACCTGCTAGGAGCAATGCGGCCGACGCGTCCGTGGGGGCGCGACGAGCATGAGACGATGAACCAGCTGGAGTCGGCGATGGAGTGGCGGTGCGGCCTTCCCGCCGCACCGAGGGGTGCAGGGAAGATGCTTGCTGCTCATTCCCCTCCAGGCCGGTGGCGGCGTTGGCGGCAGGCGATAGAGAACGACGAGGAGGCCCGCCGACGGGAGCCGTCTGGGCGATGCGGGCGGCAAGAGCAGCCCGATGCTCGGCGCAAGCTCGGCAAGCAACTGCCATGGATGCAATGAAGCGATGGGACGTAGAACAGTGGAAAGAAGATTCCGACACGCCCCTACCTGGCGTGCCAAATGTCGGATATCGGGTTCTGGCAAAACCCTTAAGGTTCAAACTCTGGGGTGCTCACGAAGATCTTCTCCCTACCGATCCACGCCCCAAAACCTTGCCGCGAATCTAAGCTAGCACGATTAAGAACACAAGAGACACAAGATTTATACAGGCTTGGGCCGCCGTTGTGGTGTAATACGCTACTCCTGTGTGTGGTGTGGTGGATTGCCTCTTGGGCTGATGATGAACAGTACAGAGGAAGAACAACCTCGCAAGTGGTGTTCTTGTGGTTGTGCGCTTGGAGAGGAATTGCTCCGTCTCTGTTGGCTCTAGGTGAGAACTAGATGATCTCTCTCTCTCTACTGTGGTGGCTATCCCTATTTATAGAGGCCCTGGTCCTCTTCCCAAATATTGAGCGGAAGGAAGCCAACAACGACCATTTTGAAGGGGGGCAGCTAGTACAAGCTATCCTGACTAAAGGTGGCCTTCCACTGCCAAAGGCACTGGCGATGACGCCGTCTTGGGCTCCACGGTGACCTCCGTCCTGCTGTCCTACTAGTCTTGGTCTTGTTGCACGGATATGGAAACCTTTGCTTGATGCCTTGGTACTCCGCGCCTGCGCTTGCCCCCTTTGCACCAAAGAGGAAACAAGGACACTACGCAGGCTCGCGCCCGCCTGGTCTTGATCGTCATGGCTTGCGTCATGACCACCTCGCGAGGTAACCCTTGCCTTGATCTCTCTGCCTCCTCGCGATCCTGCCAGGTGAGGCCGCCCCTGAGGAGGCCTTATGTTACCCGCCCCACGAGGCTTGGCCCCTCGCGAGGGTCTTGAACGTTTGTTGGTGAAGACGGGCCGTATTGGGCCACTGCTTGAGCCACGCTGCAGGCCGCAGGCAGGCAAGTCTGGGGACCCCCGTTCCCAGGACGCCGACATCATCAAACCTGTTGTCTGTTCTCCTTCCATGTGTATAGAATCTTGATGCACACGCATCTCACGTATATTACATGTCTCCATCTTTCTCACAGACCTAACTTCTTCCTCTCTCTTTCTCTCTCTCTCTCTATCTCTCTCTCTTCTTGTTAGTTTTGTCGCCTACTCTCTCGTCCACATACATACAATCTTTCCTGCCCTATCTGCTCCATCTTCGCAAGCTCTCTCTACACGTTTCATTCACACATTGGGATATGTTCAAAATGTTGCTTTTATAATGGATGATGTAGAGTTATGGTTGGTTTTGTTGCATCCTACAAAGTAATAACTATGAAATGCATTTTGATTCTCATTTGACTGGGATTATGTGAGTTGAGCATGTTGTGAAGTACTATAGACCTCGTATACATCTTGGAATTCGACAATGATTGTAACTATTGAATTGTATAGACCATTACATTCGAAGTCAGTAGCCTAATATATTTATTTCACAATTACAACAAATGATTAATTCACTACAAACTAATAAAACAAATGTGTACTCCCTCTATTTTTATTTAAGTCCGTGTATTAGCATTGGTCAAAGTCAAGTTTTGTAATCTCTCAGAAAGTTTATAACAAAAATATATTAACATATACAATAACAAATAAATACCATTAGATTCATTATTGAATGTACTTTCACATCATACATATTTGATATGGTAATTGTTTATATTTTTCTATAAACTTGGTCAAACTTTAGGAAGTTTGACTTCGGTCAAACCTAATAAGAAGAGTTAATAAAACCGGAGGGAGTACTAGTAGTTACTAGTACTACTCGCTAGTTGCTTAGCGGAATCACCCAGCACGCCACACGGGGAGTTTAGTGTCACAAAATTTTGAGGTCGGCGGGAAAACCCAGCACACCAACCTGATTCGAGCAATGGGAAGTTACCATCATAGCCTTCGAAACAGGCCTTTGAATGACGCTTGGTAGGGGGCTGTTTTCGTAACTTTAGGTTCACCCTACCCAGCCAACCACACCTGGGCCCCCAGAGTAGTACACCTGAATACTCCCCATTTTCTATCCCCACCGCAAAATAGACTTCTCCACGGCACCGCAGCCTTCTTGCTCCTCCCCTTCTACATTGGCGCACTCATCCACCGCAGCGCATCTGCCTCATCGACGACCTCGTACACTGCACTGGAGCCGATCCACCGTTGTCATCGTACATGGAGCCTCTTCCCCGGCACCGTCTTCCACGGTCTCGGATATGCTTCCCGGAAGTCGACGCCAAGCGCAGAAGCACCATCGTCGTGGACAATGAACTTAGTCCCGTTGCCGACCATGATGCACAGAGGCCAGCCGCGACCATCTTCTCCTCCCCGATTGGTAATGTGTGCATTGAATCACTTAGCAGTACATGTGCAGTTCCAATTTTGTCCATACCTACCTGTAACAGCCTGGATTTTGGCCTTTTTCTTTTTCTTCTGATTTATTTGGTTTTTGCTCTGTTTTTGTTTTTGGAGTGGTTCTGTGACCTTGCCACCTGGGAAATCATCCTCATTCCCCTCCCAAGTGGCTCATCATTCTCAAAACCTTGCCAAGATCATGTCACTTCACTTCTGGACAAAACCCAAAAATTCTTTTTCTAGGGAATATTCCTTTTTCTATTAAAGGAATAACCCTATCTGCCCTAGGTTGTGCAGCAACCTATATTTCTGTCCATCCAAAAATCCCCAAATAATTCTCATAATTCCTTTGGGTCATATATAGCTCAAATATGTCCAAACATTGCCTTGGCCAGTTCAAAAATAATTCCCCAATATTCCTTTTTCTATTCTGCCCTAAATGGCACTTTGTGAAGGCAGTGTCATTTATATTTTTCCGAGTGGCTCCCAACCTTTTTGGGCACGCTTATATGTCCAAATAATTGCCTCATGTACAAGTTCAACTTTATTTGCCTTGCCAATCTTCCTCAGTGAATTTTCAAAGTTTCTGTTAGACAGAAGGCTTTGTGAAGGAAGTACTAGCTAGGAGTATCCAAATGAGTTGAGCTTTTGCACATTCCCCAATATTCCTTTTTCTATTCTGCCCTAAATGGCACTTTGTGAAGGAAGTACTAGCTAGGAGTATCCAAATGAGTTGAGTATCCAAATTATTCCAAGTTTCTGGACAAAAAAGATGTTTGTGAAGCAAGTGCCATTTTGGCTTGCCCATTTGGCATGAGATTTTTACAACATATTTATATGTCCATATAATGAGGATTTGCCAAGTTGCATCCCATTCCATAACTCCAAGTGAGTGCATCATCCAAATTTAGTTTCAGACCAGATTTGGCAGTTGCAAAGCAACTATATTAAATCTTGGTTCAAATCCCCTCAAAACCTCTAGGACTGTAGTCCTTCGATAGATAAACCTCCCAGATAACTCCATTGACCACAATCAATTTCCTGTTGATCAGCAGTGCACGGCCAAGATTACTGCACTAAACTTCAAACGATAACTACCATTTAACCAGAGCAGTTTTAGCCAAGTTACCACCTCAGTTGCAACCTACCCAGGAAGGACTCCACCCCACACATCATGTGGCATAGCTTGTGGCACTGTGTGCACCAGTGCACGTGGTGACCACCGTTTTGGCATGCCATGAGCGTGTCTAGAACTTCGCTTTGCTCGGGCCCCTCCTCTGTTCGTTGTCATAGCGCGCGTAAGCATGTCCCTTGGCTTCATCTCGTCGTCATCATTCCTCTAGACATCTCTCCCCCTCCGGCAGCTCCCTCACCGGCGCTCGCCGCAGCGTGCCCATGGGCGAATAGTGGCCATTTGGCTCTATTCGTCACCGTCTTCTTCTTTCCCATGCTTCGTGGGCTCCCTCTGCCCCGTGGGCTCCTCTCTGTGTCTCACCGTCGCCTTCCCCCGAGTCCTTGCGCGAGCACACGCGTCCGCGACGCCGGACATGTATCCACGGTGATGCCAGCTCGGCCTCTTCGCCCCGCGCCTATATAAAGGCCACCCCGATCACTCCCGAGCTCACCAACCGCTCCCCCTCACTCCACTACTCCTCCCCAGCCCATTCATTCGACTCTAGAACCTCTCATCGCCTCGGTTGGCCGCCATGGCCGCCACCTTGGCTCGGCTAAATTAGCCCGAAGCCGAGCCTCCCCCTCCTCTTCTCCACCACCAGGGACCTCCATCACCACCTCGGAGCCACCCCAACACCTCATCCCCTCCTCCGGTGGCCTCTAGCCGCAAGCCCATCACCGCCCGGCGCCGCCGTCCGCTGCAGCCACAACTTTGCTCAATGCCATCCTCCTCGTGGTGTGTAGACACTCCAGGTGGGTGCAGCTCATCTCCCTGAGCACGTCGATGTGCTGCATGGCTCGGGGGATGGCCGAAGTCGGCCAGGCGAGCGCCGGCGGCCTCTCTTTGGACCGCGGGGGAGCACGAGGAGAAGACGAAGGCGATGACCCCTCCCCGCCAGCTGGCCGTGGACCCCGCAGGCCCCACGCGTCAGCCTCTGGGGCGTTGACCCCGCCGGTCCAGCTGGATAAGTGACGGGCCACACAGCCCGTGGGACCCGCACGTCAGCGACCCCAAGCCCTGGCCCATCCATGCTGACGTGGATAAGTGGAGATGTATTTGGGTGTGTGCGTTTTCAACTTCTGAAGGCGTATTTCCTTATATGCGTTTCTACCTTATCCACTCAGGGACTTGTTTGTGATGAAATTTTTATAGAAAAGTCCCTCATCTTCTATACCTCATAACTCCGCAACCGTAGCTCCAAATCAGGTGATTCCAAAGCCCGCTTCTTCATTTCGTCGAGCCCGTTCTGATGGAACCATTCTAAACATATTTTGTCATTCTGAAAATGACCATTATGCCCTTGCCCTTATTCAGCCCCCTCCGAGAAAGTACATTTTCCGGCGATTCATTCCGCGAGTTTCTCGCACGTTCTCCCGGTGATTTCTTCCACCCAGGCAAGCCACACCCTCCATTTGCATCGCTATAATGCAGTGACATGGTTTAATCTATTTGAACTTGTTTAAAATATTGCTTTAGCTACATGACTTTGTGCATGGCATTTTCTTGGTGCATTATTTTGATCTTACTGTTGCCATGCTATTGTTTGGATTACTAGGAGTTATGCTTGCAGTTAATGAGTATCATGTTGTCATTGGAGCATTAGTGGTTGGTATTATGATTATTTCCATGATGGTATCTCTTATTATATTTTGGAGTATTACTTTAGATATCATGCTACCTATGGATTATTAGTGGTTAGTATAATTATTTTCATGATGCTAGTTGATGTTCTGTTACTTGGAGTGTTACTTTCGGAGATGATATTTACATGTGGATCTTAGCTGGATAGCTTTATTCTTTTTATTGGAGTAGTAGGATTATTGTTTTCGGATTCATCATGATAGTAATGTTGTGCTACCCTTGGTGTCTTTTCAGATGTTGATATTATGCTTGGATTATTTGTTGGATATTACTATGACTTGGATCCTAGTTTGATAGTTGATATCGGAGTATCCGTTATCACAGTTATATTTTTGGGGTTAAATTCTGTCACTAAGTTGGTCAGGTGCCATCGAAACGGGATTTTCTAGTACAACCACATTTGCCTTTTATGGGAAGGCCCTAATGCGATGCTATTGTCATGCCTCTCGCCGGTGCCTCCAACGAGGGAAGGTTATGGGCGTGTGGTACCCTGGCCCGGTAAGCAGACATAACCTTGTGTGCCCGTAGTTGGTATTGAGATCTCTTGTCCCCGTTTGGGACCGTTTTGCCATGACGGTGGCCATTGGTGTCTGGGGTAGACATGGGGCCACCCATCACTTAGCCCAGTGGGGAGTTAGTCGGAGTGGTCGGGAGAGTGTCATGGCAATAGATCGATTTTGTCGGAACGCCGTTGGTGCACCCGAATGGGAATGCGAGGCCATTGGTTCTGTGGTGTGGGTAAAGTGCGCTACCTCTGTCATGTGGGTGTGTGTTTAATCTATCGATAGCCTCGTCCTCGGTCATGGGCATAAGTTCGTACTAGGTCACACTGTTCGATCAACACTCACATGACGGAATGACTTATAGGTGATGTATATGTTGATATTGTGAGTTGTAACAGTTTGGCAGGATGATGATGACTATGTTGGGATGATCTTGAGAAGGATCATTCAGTTTGTGATGGGTCACAAGGTGATCATGTGGATGTTCCGTTTGTGATCTGTGAGGGACCATCATTTGGTTACGAGGTAACCCATTGAACCCGGTGTGGTTCCGTTTGTGATCCGTGAGTGATCACCGTTTTGTTTTGGTCACGAGGTGATCGAGATGGTATATTGCTTGGCCGGTTAGCCAAGTGTGAGATGGCTCATGTGTTACTTGAGATATGAGATGATGGCTTTTCAGTATTCTAGAAGTTCATATCGTGATTATTAGTTGCTTCATCATGATAGCTATTAATTTAATTAACCTGCTTAATGCTATGTTATTGTCTTGCCTTGATGCTTTTGGTTGTTGTGAGCTTGCAAGTACATTCAATGTACTGACCTAGTGTGTCATGCCAGATTGCAGGTGATGTCGTGATTGCTTGATTGCTTGTTGTGGTTTCAGTACATGCGAGCTAGATCGTGTCCCAGCCAGAGTCCCTACGGAGTGGAGTTCACCACCTTCGTTGTTGTTCCGCTGCTAGAAGTATTCCGCTGCTATGAGTTGTTCTGCTGCTAGCATAGAGCAAGTGTAGTATCGCAGGCGTAGTGTCGCTGTGCTGATGTGCTTCTTTGTAACATCAGACCTTTGTATTATTATTCTTGTAATAAGAGCTGACTTGTTCTATGTCAAGAAGTGTCGTATTCCAGACACTTTTCCTCGATCTCTTGGCTGGAATACGGGGCGTTCTGGTTTCTCTGAGCCTGGGGGCCACAGGCTTGGTATCAGAGCAGGTCTGGCTGTAGGACGCCCTAGTCAGCGCGAGTGGTAGAAACCGGTAGAAATCGGTACTATAGAGTCTGGCTTGATGATTGCATTTGGTTGCTGCATTTGTTTGTTGCATAGCATGCATATAGCCTTAGTAGTTTTGATAACGGTTTATCTGGTGAGTGTAGCTGGCATCGGATCACATCACTCTGCTGGGACAGAAATGACACCAAACATCAAAAGAAAAAGGAACTGGAGAAATGCAAAGGTTGAGCTATAGTGGATCCAAGTGATCCCGACACTGTTTGCAAAAATGGTGCTCAGGTATCTCGCCGATGTCTTTCTTTCCGTCCCGTCTATCGTTTCGGTGATGGACATGCTTCTATCCCGAATCGTTCTTTTCTTTTGTCGTGTTGGCAACCCTTAATTATCTTAGTTATCAAGAAAGGGAAATGTCAGCAGCCTCAGTTTTTCCCCACTATCCTATTTCTTGGACGAGTATGGATCTTTTTCCGTCCGCTTGATAATAATGTGGTTGCGACCTTCATGTCCCATTGCATGATTACCGAGTACGTCCTCATCTCCGAGCTAGTTCAGGTTGCCACCTGTCTAAGCTAGCACTTGGTGTAGCACTGTTTACACCAATTCTTCCACACATTTATTCGTCCTCGTGCACATCATCACAACATGCTAGATCGTAGAACCGGAGATCCTGCAAGATTTGTGTGCTTAAGTAGGCATGCGTATTAGTGACTAGCAGTAATATGTGACATTGATTGTTGTTGTGTGCTTTTGTTTAGTTGAGTTTTATTTTGCTTCTTTCTTTTTGGGCCCCGGTGTTACATTATTTTCCCCCTATAAAGAGTTGCTCATCCACCGACACCGGACTCATTTGAAATATTTGGAAGAAGCTGAGCTAAACATTTTGGGTCTACCCAGTCAACTGCATTATAGCATTAATATCTTATCAAAATACCAATGATGTATTGGATTGACTATCAGCATCGAGTCTACATCAGTACCAAATCCTCACAGCAGTTATGATCCAGCCAGCAACAAGACAAGTCAGGTAAAAGGTCAACGGTATATTTTCAGACAGAGGTACGGATCATATACAAAGTTTTGGCTGAGCAATGTATGATGCTTGAAATATGTTACTATCCAAAATAAAGTCAGAATGTGATATGCTCAAGGAAGACAGTCAAACCATTTTTCTCATGCAAATAATCAGCCTCAGAATATTATGGGCGTGTGTATGGATTTCAGTCTCCATATCAGTATGAACTTTTGGATATAAGAAACCCAGTATTCTTTCACACATTATTGGAAGGAATTTTTAATGCAAGGATCCTCAAATTTTCCTCAGCATGATATGTGAACAATTCCAGGTCCACGATACCCAGTCTTTCACAGCAAGACACCTTAGTAAAGGCTTCTGATAGACGGCAATGAAATTTTGTCAACAAGCAAACCTGAGGATAAGCTTCTCAAGTACGGAACTCAGGCTGCTCCAGCACAGTACTCAGCACAAGCTTCGTGTGTAAGCTATAGAGCATTCTTCTGCACGATACCCGGACATAAGATTTGAGCAGAAGTTAACAAGTCTTCCTCAGCAAGCTACTCGGATGACTTCTCCCGTAAGCCATGCAGTCCGCGTCAGTACCACAATATTGCACCATCCTCAGAGATTATATGAAGAGTTGCCAACATATGGCAGTACCGCTCAAGAACCAGACTTGCAATAATTTTGTCAAGGGTACAATTCAGCCAAAACACATGCCTACCGCAAGGATCGAGTGATCAGTGGCATATCCTTCTTATATACGGTGAGCATGCATCCCCAGTCATATCAGTAACTCACATGAGATGCGACAGTGATCAAGCAGATATACCTAAGGAAAGTAAGGATTCAGCAACCTCCCGAGTCAGGCAAAGGAAAATAAGCAGAGATACATATCATGAGTTACAAGGATTGACAATATTGGGAGATGACATCACAAAATCCACAGTCTTGACAATGGTCATCAAGGTCACTATTACCGCAACTGACAAGATGATATCATGAAATCTTGTCACCTTCTTGTATGATTAGCCTCAGCAATGAGCTCCATACAGCTACAAATTTCGGGTATATGTCATATGTGTGCGGACCCAGGTCAGAAAACAAGCACAAGGAATAATGTCAAAAATATTAATCACATCCATGGTCATATGAAGAATCAAGGACAGGTGTGGCCAAGTCATTTCAGTAAGGTATCCTAACAAAGAAAACCATGGCCGTAAAAAGGATGAGACTAACAACAAAGTATGATGATTTTGGCACGACCATTAGGGTTCGGATACCCAAGTCAGTTGGAGGCCATTATTCCATATGGATCCCCAAAGGCGTACTCTCAAGGGTCTACTCTATTTACAAGGATTTTCATATCCCGCTGACCCGCTTGACATGGTTAGTGTGGAATATCCAAGTCTGTTCTGTCAGATCCAAAATACCTTTGCAACCTCAGCAATCTAACATCAGCGGCAGTTTAAAGCATATCACAGCCTGTTACAAATAGATGGGTATATCGACCACATGAGAAAAATCAAAAGACGAACAATCAGCTCAGACCCGGTATACTCACTGATGAAATCAAGAACATGGTCAGTCTGTTAGGAAAAGCATTTGTCCGTCAGCCACCTGTCGGGCCAATCTCAAGCTATAAATAATTGAGGTATGACACAGCTATAACTCCCTACACTGTTATATTGCTCATGACAGAAGGCAATCAAATCTTTAGTACATATCTCGTGCTCGAGCCAAAGGAATAAATCAAGATAAATCAGTGCCACCTATGAGCAGTCAGATGCAGTTAGAAGATGGCCATGATAATTCTCAGCATTTATTGAAACCGGAAGGCTTGCATTTATTTGGAGCAACCCCATGACAGAAGGAAAAGGTTTTCATGACCAAAGGAAAAATTTATGCTCACGTCCATTGGATATCACCACGGATATGAGAAATTTTGCACCAACAAAAGGATTTCGTATGTGACCCACAACCCGTCAGAATTGGGGGAAAGGTGAAGCAAGACCACCCCAGAGCAAGGTAAGTTGATCATCTGAAATTCTTGGGGGGACAATAAATAAAGGAAAAAGGATACCCGAGTTGGAAGCGGTGTCCTCAAGTCATACTTGTTCCCAGAGCAACTAAATCTCGAGGACAAGATTTCTTTAAGGGGGTAAGGATTGTAACATCTTGGATTTTGGCCCTTCTTTTTCTTCTGATTTATTTGGTTTTTGCTCTATCTTTCATTTTGGAGTGGTTCTGTGGCCTTGCCACCTCGGAAATCATCCTCATTCCCCTCCCAAGTGGCTCATCATTCTCAAAACCTTGCCAAGGTCATGTCACTTCACTTCTTGACCAAACCCTAAAATTCTTTTTCTAGGGAATATTCCTTTTTCTATTAAAGGAATAACCCTATCTGCCCTAGGTTGTGAAGCAACCTGTATTTCCGTCCATCCAAAAATCCCCAAATAATTCTCATATTCCTTTGGGTCATATATAGCTCAAATATGTCCAAACATTGCCTTGGCCAGTTCAAAAATAATTCCCCAATATTCCTTTTTCTATTCTGCCCTAAATGCCACTTTGTGAAGGAAGTGTCATTTATATTTTACTAGTGGATCCCAACCTTTTTGGGCATGCTTATATGTCCAACTAATTGCCTCACGCGCAAGTTCAACTTTATTTGCCTTGCCAATCTTCCTCAATGAATTTTGAAAGTTTCTATCAGACAGAAGGCTTTGTGAAGGAAGTACTAGCTAGGAGTATCCAAATGAGTTGAGCTTTTGCACACTCCTTATGTGCTCATATTAACCCCCTCCACCCATTTGCAGCCCCATCCAACCATCTATGTGAGCACAGGAGAAAATCTTTGATTCTGGCAATATTTTCAGGTTGTGAAGCAAGTGTATTTTATATTGCTTCAAAAATCCTGATAAATTACCAAATCATTCTTATACTATAAAACATATCTCCACCCAATTTGTCATCATTTAAATGAGCCATTTGATCACCAAAATTATTCCAAATTTCTGGACAGAAATGATGTTTGTGAAGCAAGTGCCATTTTTGCTTGCCCATTTTGCATGAGCTTTTTACAACATATTTATATGTCCATATACTGAGGATTTGCCAAGTTGCATCCCATTCCATAACACCAGGTGAGTGCATCGTCCAAATTTAGTTTCAGAGCAGATTTGGTAGTTGCAAAGCAACTATATTAAATCTTGGTTCAAATCCCCTCAAAACCTCCAGGACGGTAGTCCTTCGATAGATAAACCTCCCATACAACTCCATTGACCACAATCAAGTTCTTGTTGATCAGCAGTGCACGGCCAAGATTACTGCAGTAAACTTCAGACGATTACTACCATTTAACCGGAGCAGTTTTAGCCAAAGTTACCACCTCAGTTGCAACCTACCTAGGAAGGACTCCACCCCAGACATCATGTGGCATACCTTGTGGCAATGTGTGCACCACTACACGCGGTGACCACCGTTTTGGCATGCCATGAGCGTGTCCAGAACGTTGCTTTGCTCGGGCCCCTCCTCTGTTTGTTGTCTTAGCGCGCGTAAGCATGTCCTTGGCTTCATCTCGTCGTCGCCGTTCCTCTGGACCCCTCTCCCCCTATGGTAGATTCCTCACCGATGCTCGCCGCTGCATGCCCACGGGCGAACAGTGGCCATTTGGCTCTATTCGTTAGCATCTTCTTCTTCCCCGTGCTCCATGGGCTCCCTCTGTCCCGTGGACTCCTCTCTGTGTCTCGCCGTTGCCTTCCCCCGAGTCCTTGCGCGAGCACACACGTCCGCGGTGCCGGACACGTATCCACGGTGACGCCAGCTCGGCCTCTTCACCCCGCGCCTATATAAAGGCCACCCCGATCACTCCCGAGCTCACCAACCGCTCCCCCTCACTCCACTACTCCTCCCCAGCCCATTCATTCGACTTCAGAACCTCTCATCGCCTCGGTTGGCCGCCATGGCCGCCACCTCGGCTCGGCTAAATTAGCTAAAAGCTCAGCCTCCCCCTCCTCTTCTCCACCACCAGCGACCTCCATCACCACCTCGGAGCCACCCCAACACCTCATCCCCTCCTTCGGTAGCCTCTAGCTGCAAGACCATCACCGCCCGGAGCCGCCGTCCGCTGCAGCCGCGGCTTTGCTCAATGCCGTAATCCCCATGGTGTGAAGATGCTCCAGGCAGGTGCGGCTCATCTCCCTGAGCACATCGATGTGCCGCACGGCCCGGGGGATGGCCCGAGTCGGCCAAGCGAGCGCCGGCGCCGGCGGCCTCTCTTTGGACCGTGGGCGAGCACGGTGAGAAGACGAAGCGATGACCCCTCCCCGCCAGCTAGCCGTGTACCCCGCGGGCCCCACACGTCAGCCTCTGGGGCGTTAACCCCGCCGGTCCAGCTGGATATGTGACGGGCCCCGCAGCCTGTGGGAACCGCACGTCAGCGACCCCAAGCCCTGGACCCATCCATGCTGACGTGGATTAGTGGAGACGTATTTGGGTGTGTGCGTTTTCAACTTCTGAAAAGGCGTATTTCCTTATATCCGTTTCTGCCTTATCCACTCAGGGATTTGTTTGTGATGAAATTTTTACAGAAAAGTCCCTGATCTTCTACACCTCACAACTCCGCAACCGTAGCTCCAAATCAGGTGATTCCAAAGCCTACTTCTTTGTTCTGATGGAATCATTTTCAACATGTTTTGACATTATGAAAATGACCAGTATGCCTTTGCCCTTATTCAGCCCCCTCCGAGAGAGTAAGTTTTCCGGCGATTCGTTTCGCGAGTTTCTCGCACTTTCTCCCAGTGATTTCTTCCACCCCAGGCAAGCCACACCCTCCATTTGCATCCCTGTAATGCAGTGACATGGTTTAATCTATTTGAACTTGTTTAAAATATTGCTTAGCTACATGACTTTGTGCATGGCATTTTCTCGGAGTATTATTTTGATCTTACTGTTGCTATGCTATTGTTTGGATTACTAGGAGTTATGCTTGCAGTTGGTGAGTATCATGTTGTCATTGGAGCATTAGTGGTTGGTATTATGATTATTTCCATGATGGTATCTGTTATTATATTTTGGAGTATTACTTTAGATATCATGCTGCCTTTGGATTATTAGTGGTTAGTATGATTATTTTCATGATGCTAGTTGATGTTTTGTTACTTGGAGTGTTAGATTCGGAGATGATGTTTACATGTGGATGTAGACAGCTTTATTCTTGTTATTGGAGTAGTAGGATTATTGTTTTCGGATTCATCATGATAGTAGTGTTGTGCTACCCTTGGAGTATTTTGAGATATTGATATTATGCTTGGAGTATTTGTTGGATATTGCTATGACTTGGATCCTAGTTTGATAGTTCATATCGGACTATCAGTCATCACAGTTATATTTTTGGGGTTAAATTCTGTCATTAAGTTGGTCAGGTGCCACCGAGCCGGGCTTTTCCAGTGCAACCACATTTGCCTTTTATGGGAAGGCCCTAATGCAATGCTATTGTCATGCCTCTCGCCGGTGCCTCCAATGAGGGAAGGTTATGAGCGTGCGGTACGCTGGCCCGGTAAGTAGACATAACCTTGTGTGCCCGTAGTTGATATTGAGATGTCTTGTCCCTGTTTGGGACTGTTTGGCCGTGACAGTGGCCGTTGGTGTCTGGGGTAGACACGGGGACACCCATGACTTAGCCAAGTGGGGAGTTAGTCGGAGTGGCCGGGAGAGTGTCATGGCAGTATATCGGTTTTGTCGGAACGCCGTTGGTCCTCCCGAATGGGAATGCGAGGCCATGGGTTCTATGGTGTGGGTAAAGTGCACTACCTCTGTAGAGTGTGTGTGTGTGTTTAATCTATTGATAGCCGTGTCCTCGGTCATGGGAATAAGTTCGTACTAGGTCACACCGTTCGATCAACACTCACATGACGGAATGACTTATAGGTGATGTATATGTTGATATTGTGAGCTATAATAGTTTGGCAGGATGATGATGATTATGTTGGGATGATCTTGAGAACGATCATTCAGTTTGTGATGTGGTCATGAGGTGATCATGTGGATGTTTCGTTTGTGATCCGTGAGTGATCATTGTTCGGTTACGAGGTAACCCATTAAACCCGGTGTGGTTCTGTTTGTGATCCGTGAGTGATCACTGTTTTGTTTTGGTCACGAGGTGATAGAGATGGTATATTGCTTGGCCGGTTAGCCAAGTGTGAGATGGCTCATGTGGTACTTGAGATCTGAGATGATGGCTTATCAGTATTCTAGTAGTTCATATCATGATTATTAGTTGCTTCATCATGGTAGATGTTAATTTTATTAACCTGCTTAATGCTATGTTATTGTCTTGCCTTGATGCTTTTGGTTGTTGTGAGCCTGCAAGTACATTTAATGTACTGACCTGGTGTGTCATGCTAGATTGCAGGTGATGCTGTGATTGCTTGATTGCTTGTTTTGGTTTTCGTTCATGCGAGCTAGATCGTGTCTAGCGGCGTTCTGGGAACTGGGGTCCCCAGACTTGCCTGCCTGCGGCCTGCGGCGTGGCTCAAGTGGGGGCCCAGTGCAGCCCAGCTTCATCACCTCAATCTCAAGACCCTCGCGAGGGGCCAAGCCTCGCGAGGTGGACAACAGGAAGCTTCGTCAGGAGCAGCCTCTTCAGGTAGGCTCGCGAGGAGGCAGAGAGATCAAGGCAGGGTACCTCGCGAGGAGCCTGTGATGCAAGCCATGACGATCGAGACCAGGCGGGCGCCAGGCGGGCGCCGTCCTGCGGAGTGTCCTTATTTCCCCTTCGGTGCAAAGGGGCCAAGCACAGGCCAAGGCATTAGGCAAAGGTTACCGTTTCGGTGAAACAAGACCAAGACCAGCAGAACGGTAGGATGGAGGTCATCGTGGAGCCCGGGACGGTGTCATCGTCAGAGCCTTTGGCAGCCGTAGACCAACTTTAGTCAGGATAAGTGTACTAGATGTTCCCCTTCAAAATGGCCAATTTTTGGCGCCCTTCCCGCTCATTATTTGGGAAGAGGCCCAGGGCCTCCCTTTACAAATAGAGCTAGCCACTACAGGGCAGAGGGGTGGATCGATCAGGGAGAGAGAGAGAGAGAGAGAGAGAGAGAGAAGCGATTGAACTCACCCAAGAAGTTCATCGCACCAGCTCAAGAACAGCCCCTCGCGAGGCTGTTCTCCCTTCATATTGTTCGTCATCAGCCCCTGAGGCAATCCACCACACCACACACTGGAGTAGGGTATTACACCACAATGGTGGCCTGAACTAGTATAAACTTCGTGTCCCTGGTGTGTTCTTCTTTCTAGCTTAGACTCCTTGAGAGGCTTCGAAACATGAGATGGTAGGGGAAAGATCTTCGTGCGCACCCCAGAGATCGAACCTCAAGGGTCTGCTGGAACCCAAAGTCCGACATTTGGCGCGCCAGGTAGGGGTGCGCCGGAATCCTTCTTCCAACGCCTCGCGTTCGTCGTCCATCGCGCCCATGTCTGACGCTCGCCGAGCCCGCGCCGAGCGTCGGGCGGCTCTCGCCGCCCGAGTCGCCCAGACGGCTCCCGTCGGCGGGTGCCCCATCATTCCCCATCGCCTGCCGCCACCGGCCCAGTTGGGAACGAGCAGCAGGCGTCGTTGCTGCATCCTTCGGTGCGGCGGGAAGGCCGCACCGCCACCCCGTCGCTTACTCCAGCCGGATCATCATCCCACGCCCGTCGCGCCCCCAAGGACGCGCATGCTGTGTTGCTCCTGGCGCGTGAGCTCCTGCAATACCGTCCCGTCGACGACCTCTAAGAGGACTGGCTCGCCCGCATCACCATGCTCGTCAGCGCCGCAAGGGGCTCTCCCTTGCCATCTCTCTTCCTGCCTCGCCCTCCGTCCTGCGTAGGAGGCGCAGAACAGGAGGTGCCTCCGCCACCTCCTCCCCAAGAAGGCGCCCTGGCTCCAAGGCGCGCGGCCCCAGGGCGAGACCCTCCATGTCCGGCGCACGCGTGAGAAGAAAGGAGCTGCCAAGAAATCCCTCGTCCCCAAGAAGGTGCTCGCGTGCTGCCGGCGCCAGTGCGCCATGACCGCATCCCTGCACCACCTCGTCAAGACCCCGCGCTGCTTCAAGCGGCGGCGCGTGGGAATTTCCAGGTGCAAGCCCAGCACCAACAAAGGGCTCCGGTGGCCACCGCAGGCTGCCGCACCTTCACCCCCGAGCTATGTAGTGTCACATGGCCAGGCAAGTTCAAGCCTGACCTGCCCCCTCGCTACGACGGCAGTGTAGACCACGCGGAGTTACTATAGCTCTATGAGCTGGGCATTGAAGCCGCCAACGGGGATGAAAAGGTCGTGGCGAATTAGTTTCCCATGGCGCTCAAGGACGGTGCCCGCACCTGGCTCCTGACACGATCTCCTCCTGGGACGAGATGCACACTCGCTTCATCGCCAACTTCCAAGGCACTCGCGACCGGCCCCCGGCCATGAGTGACCTGCGCTGCATCAAGCAACAGCCAGGAGAGACCCTGCAGAAGTACATCCAGCGTTTCAACAACGCTCGCCTCAAGATCCCCCGGGTGATTGAGGAAGCCATCATCTCAGCCTTCTCCGATGGCGTGCGTGACATCAAGATGAAAGAGGAGCTAGTAATCCATGAAGACCTGTGCACATCCCTGGAGCAGTTCAACTTGGCGACCAAGTGCGCCAGGGCTGAGGAAGGGCGCCTCTCCCTCCTCGAGCTTCCGGCTGCCGATCCAGAAGAGAAGAAGCCCAAGGTCAAGGACGTGAAGCGCAAGGGAGCTGTTGTGCTCGCAGCAGAGCCAGACACCAAGCGAGGCAGGGATCAGCCCGAGTCATCCAAGCGTAGCCCGTACTGCGTGTACCATGACCTCCACACCCACAACACGAATGAATGCCAAGAGCTCAGGGCTGTGGGAGATGGGCGTACCGACCGATGCCCCGACCGCAATGATCGGGGCTACGGCCGAGGAGGAGGAAGAGGTGGAGGACGATGGGAAGACCGTGGCCCTCGCCAATGGTGGCGTGACCGACCTCGCGAGGACCGTTGGTAGGACCAGCCTCGTGAGGAAGGTTGGAGGGATCAGCCTCGTGAGGACCGCCCGCACAGCAACGCAGGCCTCCCTCCTCTGCCACCACCGCCAAGGAGGAATGAAGACCAGTATCAGGACGAGGGGGCTGGGGGCTTCCAGGAGCCTCGCGCAATCGCTTGCATCCTGGGCGGTGCCCAGGCCCCAGCCTCACAGCGCATCTTCAAGTAGTTTGATCGCTAGGTGAATGCAGTCCTCCCCAAGCTGGAGGCCACGCGCCCTCTCAGGTGGTCAGCGTGCGCTATCACGTTCAGCTCAGCAGATCAGCTCAAGTGCGCGGCAAGGGCCGGAGTCCCCCCAATGCTTTGTTCCCCAGTCATCAGCAATGTGCAAGTCACCAGGACCTTCATCGATGGCGGAGCAGGACTCAACATCCTGTCCGTCGAGACGTTCAACAATCTCCAAGTGTCGTACAATCAGCTTCAGCCGACCAAGCATTTCTCAGGAGTCACTGATGGTTCCACTGTTCCGATAGGACAGGTTCACCTTCCAGTCACCTTTGGGAAGCGCAACAACTATCGCACCGAGCTCATTGACTTCGACATCGCCCACATTCGCCTGCCATACAATGCCATCCTCGGGTACCCAGCCCTGGCCAAGTTCATGGCGTTGACTCACCATGGCTACAATGTCCTCAAGATGCCAGGAAGCGGTGGACTCATCACAGTACCTTGTGAGGAAAGGGATGCAGTGTGCTCTCTTGAGCGTGCCTTCCAAGCCGCGATAATCGAAGACCCAGATCACAGGAGCGGGAGACTCCCTGAGGCGATCCCTAAGAAGAAGAAGGCTTTGCCTGGCCCAAGCCATCAGGAGGCGGATACCTCCGGAGGCGTTGTGTCAGGATTCGTGCCCGTTCAGGGGGTGCCACCCTCTGTTGCATAGGAAGGCGCGCCCAGCGCCCTCCTCGGGCAGGGCTCGGGGGCTCTCTCTTGGAGAGCCACCGACTTTTCCAAGGTCACGAGGGAGGCACTCGGGCACCACTTGGAGGCGTGCTTCAAGGCGCGTTTCCTTCAGGAAGGTACAAGGCAAGGAGGGCCAAACCCTCAGGAGTTCATCGCGAGAAACACTCAGGAGCTACAGGACTCAAGAGTCATGCACGGCACCTGCCGCCTACCTGCCACAGCCCTCCATCCAGGCAAGGACGGCGGGCTGCGCTTCTGCATCGACGTGCCAGGGTTCAACCGAGCCGCGTCTCAGGAGTGCCTCTGGCTTTCGCGCCTGGGGCGTTGCAAAGGTCCACCTCACAGCTATGTTCGCATGCCTTTCGGCCTGCTGAACGCGGCCGCCGCTCATCAGTGCCTGCTGAGGAGCATTCTGCAGGCTCAGGAGGTCAGGCCTCGCGCCGTCTTGGCAGACATGGAGATGGCCCTCGAAGATCCACATGTGCCCTAGAGCCTCCCGAGGCTCCTGGTCCCGGGAGCTCGTGAGGGTCGACCTCCTCACCACGCGTCGTCCGCTACTTCAGCATCCCTTCGTCTCCAACGGTATCAGGTGACATCTTTCAAGTTCCATTTTCAGCTGGGAGCGCCCACATGGCTGCATCATTCCTAGGTCGCGTGGGTCCGTCCCTGCGGCATGTATCCATTTTGCTTATGTTCTTTACCTACCTTGTTGGGGGCGCCCCTCGGGCTGCATTATCCCCAAGATGCTCGGGCCTGACCCAGTGGCTTTTTCTTCTTCCGCATCTACCTAAAATGGATTTGCTCCTCAACGCTTAACCTGATTCCCATGGTTATCACATGCTTCTTATCGCGGACCTCTCGACTCCCATGCAAAGCGCTTGCACGTTAAAAGGGGGGTGCCTGAGCATCACGACTCATGGGCTCCTACTGGCTCTCCAGCCCTCACCCCCTGGCCTTGACCCACGGCATCGCAACCTCTCATACCAGCGGCAGCTCAGCTCGCTCGAGGGCCGGGACGTGAGGAAGTAGAGCATTTGCATTCTAACCACCTTGCAGGAACACACCATTGATAAAGGCCCAGAGCCAGGCGCAACCCGCCTCGAGGTAGCGCCTCGTGAGTCCCGCGCTGGCTCACGAGTGCCCAGATACACCTCTCCTAGCCCTACCGTGCCGGCCACGTGTTAGGACGGGGCTGTACATGCCCCGGGGGCTCCTCCCGGAGGGGAGCCCCCTCCCACGCACCAGTTGAAGCACCATGCTCCGCGCTGGCTGACGACACTGCCGACGAGCGGCTATGCTCGTACACATCCGGAAGCACTGTGCTCCCCGCTGGTGATAAACAACTGAGGGCGGCCCACGGTCGTACCAACCTCAGGGAGCCCAGATCTTAGTGTCCAGCACCGTCGCAACGCCTCCCCTCGGGAGTGCCGCGTGAGGGGGTTGGACACGGGGGCTACGCCCGGGCCACGCCCGAGCGCACGCCACCCAGCCAGGTTCCTCGGACCTGGTCGTCGCGCCCCCCTCACCGAGCAGATCCAGGGTATGAAAACTCGTTTGAGCGTCAAGGGGGACTCCTGAGCATCGCGACTCAGGAGCCCAAATGGTCACGTAGCCCCTCACTCCTTAGTCCCGTCCTGGTTTCCGGTCGGGGCTAACAGCGGCTGAGGTAAGCGCGGGGCCAGGCCCTGCCGACGTAGAACGACAAATCCACTCCTATGCATCCCTTCTCTACTTGCTGTTTGCGCGTCACGAGGGACTCCTGAGCATCGCGACTCTGGAGCCTAACTTGCCACGTAGCCCCTCACTCCTTAGTCCCGTCCTGGTTTCCGGTCGGGGCTAACGGCAGCCGAGGTATGCGCGGGGTCGGGCCATGCCGACATAGAACACAAGCAAATAGGAGGGAAAAATGCGAATTCTAGGGAATCAAAAGGAAATATTATAAGCCATAGATTGTTTCACAACGCCAAACACAAGTTTAAACGCCTCCACGAGGCATGGTGCATGTTGCAGGAATTAAAACAGGACAGAAGCCGTGAAGGGATCACTTTCCAGTGGCGCCGCCGCCTGTGGTGGAGTCACGCTGGGCGGCTCCGCCTCCTGAGGCCGTGGAGCTGGCGGCATCGCGCCCGGGCAAGGTGTTGAAGGCGCAGAACCTCCCTAGCAAAGCCTCGGCTCGGCCTTTCACAGCCTCAGCAGCAGTAGCGGCAAGGTCGCCGCTCACAGGTTCCAGCAGGCTGTCGAGGTTGGTGTTGGGGTCGTGAAGGTAGACGTGGCTGAGGACACGCGTCAGCACTGCAGAAGACAGGGCACGCGCCTCGGCCTCGGCCGTAGGACCAAGGCCGTCTGCGACACCTTCAAGTGCATGGACCAGGAAGGGAAGCAGCTCGGCGGGGCCGTCCTCTGCACCAGCCAATGGCTTCTCTAAGCCACCCTCATGAAGCGTCTTCAGCACGGCGCGGGCCTTCTCCTCCAGCTTCGTGAAGGCCACTTGATCCTCAGCCAGGACCTTTGCCTTGCCGTCTAGCTCGGTCCTCTCCGCCTTCAGCGCCTGCTCCAGCGTCTCCAACTAGCCACGACGGTCATCGAGCTCGGCGTCCCGGTCCCTGACGGTAGCCTCCCGAGCCTTCATCTCCTTCTCCTTCTCCTGGCAGCTGCGGACCTCCTTGGCGAGCTCGTCACGCAGGCCTTGTAGCTCGACCTCCAGCACCTTGCAGTGGCCCGGGGCATCCGCAGCGTCGCCCAGGGCAGCGTCGCGAGTGGCCTTGGCCTGGCAGGCGGCCTGCTTCTCCCCATCGGAGGCTGACACGGCCTGGCTCAGCGCCGCTCAGACGGAGGCGATAGAGCGGGCCCAGCCAGAAGCTAGCTCTAGGCGCCCAACCACCAGGTGAGGGTCCGCGCTCCGAAGATCCTCCCACAACTAGCTAAGTTTGTTGGCAGGTCGGTCCAAGACGGCGGCTGAGGGATCAGAAGAGATGGGAGCCGATGGAATAGGCGGAGAGGACGGCAGTGTGATCACGGCTTGGGAGGAAGGAGCCCCCTGGGCCTTGGACACCTAAGTGACAGCATCAAGCGCAGGCACCTCTAGAGTTAGCGGGCCACGGGGGCTGAACCTCGCCGAAGTGTCCCTGCTGGGCTCGCGAAGACGACCGGGCAGGGGAGGCACAAGCCTCGAGGCCTCCTTTCCCCGCGGACGAGGGCGCTGCCCCGGCAGACGAACTTGCCTCAAGCAGGGCCGTGGAAGCCCCTTTCAACCTTTTTGCTGCAGGTGCCGGCCTGGCCAAAAGAACGCAAACGTCAAGCCTCGGCGGCAGAAACAAAGCAAAGCATGGATCGTGCACGTTCGCGGACTCAAGCAGCCTCCGGCCAATCTTGAAGCCCGAGAGCCTACATCTGGGATCGGCTTTGGGAGGCCCGGAGGTAGAAGGCGCGTCGGGAGGGCCGGAGCTGGCCTCAGACCACCCCGGGACGAGAGCAGACCCTGGGAGAACCAGCCCTGACCTGCCCTTCCTCGGGACCAAGAAAGAATCCTCCCCTCCTCGCCTGGCGCTGACCTCGTCTTCGTCCGGCATGGAGCAGAGGGCGCGGGACCTGCGCCGAGGGAAGGACTCCCCCGACTCCTCGCCAGTCGCCTCAGAGTCAAACTCTTCTTCCTCCTCCTCTTCTTCCTCCTCACTCCCGCTGGAGTCGTCGGAGGACACGTTCACCGTCGCCAGTGCCGCCAGATCCCCGGGAGCTTCTACGGGCACCAGCCCCTCGCCCCGTATCCCAGTCGTCGCGAAGGAACAGGGGGACGGGGGCGCCCTCCGGGCTCGCCACGTCTCCCCCAACCAAGGAGTGGAGAGCCGCGACCAGATCTTCATCGGCCAGGGCCTCGGAGCTTAGGCGAAGGGCGGCGTTCGCTTCCCAAAGCCTCCACAATGGGAGCGAGTGCTCCCGGAGTTGAGCCACCCGGTGCTCCAGGAATTCCCTCAGGAGCGTGGCCCCAGTCAGCTTCGCCGCCCCAAAGTTGCCTGGCCTCAGGTCCGCCTTCATCCTCTTCAGCACCACCCTCGCACGAGGGTCGACAAGCTCCGCGCGAGACCACACATCGACGGCCTTGGGCTGCCCCGTAGGCAGCACCAGTCGGGGGTGGAGGCGCCTGACATCCACCATGACCCACTTGCTCCGGAATCCTTCGATCCTCTTCCCAGGCTTTGAGATGGCATTGGAGTTGCAGTATGCGATAAAGCTCGCGCATGCGGTGATATGGGGACGGGAAACCCGGAGGGAAAAGTAATGACGCAACAAGGCCACTGAGGGCTTTAACCCAACGTGAGCCTCACAATAGTAGGTGAAAATTGCCAGGAGAAGAACAGAGTTGGGGTGGAGGTGCAGAGCTTGCAAGTTGTATTGGCGAAGAACAACAAAGAAGAACTCGGAAAAAGGAGGCACCGGAGCGGCAATGATGGTGCTCACAAAGAGCGGGTAGATGGTGGTCCCCTTGCCTTCAGGCTGGTCGGAGCCGGCCTTGAGCACAGTCGCTCCCTCGTTGCCCCGCGCCACCGTCATTAGGCGTGTGAGGGCGAGATTCTTCTCCGACACATTCGGGGGATCCAGAGCCAGCGAGTACCAGGCCTCGGTCGGGGTCTTGCGAGGCGCCATGGCTTGCCAGATGGAAGGGATTGAGACAGATCTGGAGGAATTCGGAAGCAAGAAGGAGAGGAGCAAGAAAGGGGATCTGGAGCAAGGCGAACAAGAACGAAGCAGGTAAGTCTGGCCCAGACACCCCTTTTGTCAGATGTGCGGTTGCCGAGGCGTCGTGGGGAAGCGAAGACGACCACGTCCAATCAATCGCCACGCGGCGCCCAAGGCCGCATGCTATTGGGGCCTGCGGCGCTTCGCACTTGCCCCTTCGCTTCTCTGCTAAGCCAAGTCCGGGTGCGCCTTGGGCCCGGGGCTACTGTCAGCGTTCTGGGAACAGGGGTCCCAGACTTGCCTGCCAGCGGCCTACGGCGTGGCTCAAGTGGGGGCCCAGTGCAGCCTAGCTTCATCAGCTCAAGCTCAAGACCCTCGCGAGGGGCCAAGCCTCGCGGGGCGGACTACAGGAGGATTCCTCAGGAGCAGCCTCATCAGGTAGGCTCGCAAGGAGGCGGAGAGATCAAGCCAGGGTGCCTCGTGAGGAGCCCGTGATGCAAGCCATGACGATCGAGACTAGGCGGGCGCCGGCCTGCGCAGTGTCCTTATTTCCCCTTCGGTGCAAAGGGGGCAAGCACAGGCCAAGGCATCAGGCAAAGGTTACCGTTTCTGTGAAACAAGACCAAGACCAGCAGAACGGCAGGATGGAGGTTATCGTGGAGCCCAGGACGGCGTCATCGTCAGAGCCTTTGGCAGCCGTAGACCAACTTTAGTCAGGACAAGTGTACTAGATGTTCCCCTTCAAAATGGCCAATTGTTGGCGCCCTTCCCGCTCATTATTTGGGAAGAGGCCCAAGGCCTCCCTTTACAAATAGAGCTAGCCACCACAGGGCAGAGGGACAGATCGATCAGGGAGAGAGAGAGAAGCGAATGAACTCACCCAAGCAGTTCATCGCACCAGCTCAAGAACAGCCCCTCGCGAGGCTGTTCCCTTTGTATTGTTCATCATCAGCCCCTGAGGCAATCCACCAAACCACACATTGGCATAGGGTATTACACCACAATGGTGGCCTAAACCAGTATAAACCTCGTGTCCCTAGTGTGTTCTTCTTTCTAGCTTAGATTCCTTGCGAGGCTTCGAAACGTGAGCTGGTAGGGGAAAGATCTTCGTGCGCACCCCAGAGTTCGAGCCTCAAGGGTCTGCCGGAACCCGAAATCCGACAGTGTCCCAGCAAGAGTACCTGCGGAGTGGAGTTCACCACCTTCATCGTTGTTCCGCTTCTAGAAGTATTCCGCTGCTACGAGTTGTTCTGCTGCTAGCATAGAGCAAATGTAGTATCGCAGGCATAGTGTCGCCATGCTGATGTGCTTCCTTGTAACATCAGACCTTTGTATTATTATTCTTGTAATAAGAGCTGATTTGTTCTATGTCAAGAAGTGTCGTATTCCAGAGGCTTTTCCTTGATCTCTAGGCTGGAATACGGGGCGTTCCGGTTTCTCTGAGCCGGGGTGCCACACTACCCTTCAAAATTCCTGGTTGCTATTGTTCCCATAAAAGTAATTGGTTATAGCCTCCATTGTCCAACAGAATATCAGTTTGTAATTGTGCGTCGCTCCTGTATCGTGCTGTGCTTGGGTAGGTTCTTCATCTGCAACCAGTAGTGTGGCAAATGATGGAAAGTTTTTTTAGAACTAGCAAGATGCCCATGCGTTGCACGCATGAAGATGCATTAGTATGAGTAGTTTATCTTTTGGGAGAAAAGGATGAACGAGGAGAGGCCCTATTTGCAAAACTGGAGAGGGGTGTTGGTATCTTTTTGCAAAATTGCCATTGTTTCCTTCCTATCTGTCAGATATAAATCGGACGACATCTATTGCAGGATGGCATGCACACCATCATCACCAACTCTATTTTTCGTAAGAGTAGAGAAAAAATAGAGAGTAGAGAAGCAGAGATAAATATTAAATATAAAATAAATATAACAGTAGAGAAGAGAGTAGAGATAGCAGGGACGACGGGAAAGGATCATGCGCACGCGGGAAAATCGGTCGGGAGTGCTCTAGTTTTGGCGCGCGGCACCCGGCGCGCTTTATAAAATCTAACGCCCTCCCACCGCTTTGTGCCTTGCCACCGCTCTCTCCCCGCTCTGTGCCTCGCCACCGTTCTCTCCCCACTCTTTCTCGCCTCGCCGCTGCCACGCCACCATGCCGTCGCATCGCCGGAAAACTTGGGGATACTGCGCCATCCGTGCGCGCCCCTCCGGCGGC
The DNA here is from genome assembly GCA_963921465.1 of Triticum timopheevii. Taxonomy (NCBI): domain Eukaryota; kingdom Viridiplantae; phylum Streptophyta; class Magnoliopsida; order Poales; family Poaceae; genus Triticum; species Triticum timopheevii. The sequence goes on along the minus strand of OY997274.1, from coordinate 360,552,810 downwards.
TTCTCCGCTGAGATCCGGTTGCGCAGGATGCGCCTCGGCCTCGGCAATTTCGACACCGCCAATGAGGCTGCCCGCGCATACGATGCGATGGCGTGGCGCCTCTGGTGGCCTCATAGAACATTGAACTTCCCCAACATGTCGACGCAGGAGCGGGCGCAGGAGCTCATGCCTCTACCGCGGCTTATCACCGACGAGGATCGACAAGACAACCGGAGGCGGGAGCACCATCTCGGTATCACCGAGACGGACGAGGAAGCCATGGCACTGTGGCACCAATGCTTCCTGCAGGACATCATCAACGAGGACGAGTTTTACGCGCAAAGGAGGATGGAGAGGGAGAAGAGGAGGGCGGAGCGAGCCGCCTATCACGAGGACAAGCGTAGGCGAAAAGCGGACATTCAATTCAACATGAGTCTAGGAGCAGCGTTGCCCTGGGAATCCGACGATGATAGGTATCTTCACGCCTACATTTAGAGAACATCACCGAGGAGGAGTCACACGACGAGGAGTAGTTGAATTATCTACTTTTTTATCTATCTATGCTGAGAACTATCATCTACTCTCTAGTCTCTTGTCGCGCCCAATATGCGACCCTATCCAAAAGGAACTCGAAGGTCCCACCAAGGATAGATCCGCATATTGAAACGCTTTTGCAAGGTGGATATCATTACATCAACATTACATAATAGATGGGGATACATACAAGAGGCATACAATGCCACACAAATACAACAATACATCATACACAAGATCAACATCCGACTACGGATGAAACACAAACAGAAACTCGAACGACATCCACCCTGCTATCCCAGGCTGCCGACCTGGAACCTATCCCCTGATCGAAGAAGAAGCAGAAGGAGAACTCCAAACAAGCAAACATCGCTCTTGCGTCATGTTCATCGCATAACCTGTACCTGCAACTGTTGTTGTAGTAATCTGTGAGCCACGAGGACTCAGCAATCCCATTACCATGGGTATCAAGACTAGCAAAGCTTGAAGGGAAAGGAAGGGGTAAAGTGTTGAGGTTGCAACAGCGGCTAAGCAAGTATGGTGGCTAACATACGCAAATGAGAGCGAGAAGAGAAATAAAGGAACGGTCATCAACTAGTAATGATCAAGAAGTGATCCTGAGCTCCTACTTATGTCAATCATAACACAGAAACCGTGTTCACTTCCCGGGCTCCGCCGAGAAGAGACCATCACGTCTACACACGCGGTTGATGCGTTTTAATTCGGATCTGGTGTCAAGTTATCTACAATCGGACATTAACAAATTCCCATCTGCCACATAACCGCGGGCACGGCTCTCGAAAGTTTATACCTTGCAGGGGTGTCCCAACTTAGCCCATGATAAGCTCTCATGATCAAGGAAGGATATTCCTTCTCCCAGGAAGACCCGATCAGTCTCGGAATCCCAGTTTACAAGACATTTCGACAATGGTAAAACAAGATCAGCAAAGCCGCCCGATGCGCCGACAATCCCGATAGGAGCTGCACATATCTCGTTCTCAGGGAAACAACGGATGAGACATCCTACGAGTAAAACTAGACCTCGAGTTTCCCTGAGGGGGCCCTGCAGTCTACTCGGTTTGGACCAACACTTAGACAAGCATTGGCCCGGGGGGGGGGGGGGCTAAAATAAAGATGACACTCGGGTTAATTACTCCCAAGGGAAAGGTAGGTGGTGGTGAGGCAAATGGTAAAACCAAGGTTGGGCCTTGCTGGAGGAGTTTTATTCAAAGCGAACTATCAAGGGGGTCCCATAAATCACCCGACCGCGTAAGGAACGCAAAATCCGGGAACATAATACTAGTATGACGTAAACTAGGGCGGCAAGAGTGGAACAAAACACCAGGCATAAGGCCAAGCCTTCCACCCTTTACCAAATATATAGATGCATTAATAATATAAGAGATATTGTGATATCCCAACATAACCCTGTCCACCATGGAGCAATCTTCAACTTCACCTGCAACTAGCAATGCTATAAGAGGGGCTGAGCAAAAGCGGTAACATAGCCAAACAACAGTTTGCTAGGAAGGGTGACAAAGGTTAGAGGTTCATGGCAATTTGGGAAGGCTTGAAGAGCAAAAGATAGGTAGCGCAGCATAGCGATAGAACGAAGCAACTAGCATAGCAATGATAGTAGTGAGATCCAAGGTGACGGTCATCTTGCCTGAAATCCCGCAAGGAAGAAGAACGAGTCCATGAAGAGATGAAGCCACGAAGACGAACCAAGCGTAGACGAACGAATCCTCACGATTGCAACAAAACGGGAACTATCGAGAAGAAGCACACAACATAGTAAACACACCACACATGAATAAGGCATGATGCTCAACCAAGCATGATGCATGACAAAGCTACATGAAGCTACTCATGGCAAGAGATGATGCAAACAAGAACAACACATCAAGGCAAGTTTAAATGAGGCCGGGAACAACATATAACAAATCCGGTAAGTCCTCATATGCAAGTTTAGAAATTGGTCCAGAACTGAATAAACCTTATGTTCAAGTTGTTAAACAGCAAGTTAAGATGCACCAAGATGATCTACATGAAATTCTAGTCAAGTTACATATAAAGTTCATTTAGTTCAGAGCTACGGCCTAGAAGATATGAGCAAAACAAGTTAAACATGGCATTGATGCAAAATGCATACAAACATCAAGCAAACACCTCAAAACAAGGATGCAACATGATAATATGAAACTGCATGCAAAATCAAGCAAGTCTCATATAGAGCACACTCAAAACGGAGCAACGGTTCAACACATACACTCTATACAAGTTTAAAGGACAAGCTGTCCAAAACAACAACTAGGCATTTAGCAAGCATCAAAACAATATGCTACAGCATCACAATAGGAAAACAAAAGGCATGGGCATGAAGTACAGGTAAAGCATGACAAATCATGAACACTGAGCTATCTCCAGAAACTACTAGAACATGCTCAAAAACACATGGCAAGATTGCATATATTAACAGTTTCAGACTTTGCAGAAATAACATCAGGTTGCAATGTTTAGAGCTATCAAACAACATGTTATAAGAACTTATCATGGCAAAAAAAAGGCATGGCATGAATCTACTAATTACATAGAACAAAAGTCCCTTACTGACCATGAGCCAAAAAGGATCAGAAGATATGACGGCACCCATGTAAACATGGCAAGTTATATGACAGATTCATACATGGCAGGAACAACAATAAGTAGGCATGTTGGTGAGCTTGAACCACTCACTACATAGCAATACATGGCATATCAAGGAAATCAACAGTAAGAAAACATGTTTATGAAGCTAAGCATGGCAAGAACAAGTTCATAGGGCGCATGGATCACTAACAACAATCGAGGCAACATTGAAGTTAAAGTTAATCAGGCTGACAACAACATTATTTAGCAAATTTGGAGCAAGATTACAACAAGCTACAGCAGGCTATAAATGCAACCAGGGGCATGAATGGATAGAGCATGATATGTATAACAAAATATACTTTGGGAACATCTCCAGATTATGCATAGAATGACTTGTAGCAGCAGGTTTACATAGCATCAAGATATAGCAGAAACAGTCTAGCAAAACAGCAACAACAAGTACCCTACTTCACGAGCTCGATGCACTCACTACAAGCACCACAAAAATACATGGATGGCAGCACTGTGAAGATGGCATGATGAAGCAGAAAACACATGTAGAGCTCATGGTCATAGGATGCACACATCAAATGCAACAAAAATGACAAATCATCAAGTTATAACAGTTTCAGCAGATTAACATCATATAGCAATTTTGCAACGATGATTCAGGCATCAAGATGGACTCAAATGAACATGATGCAATGGAATGAATTTAAGTACTCGTCGAAGCGAACAATTCGACATATTACACTCACAAAACTGTATAGTATGCACAGAGTTACGATGCGATGGAAATGGCATGATAATGTCAAAATCTCAGGGACTTGGGAATTTTGGGGTCAACCTTCGTGGACTGGATCTAGATCTGGGGTTCATTGCACGCGAATCGAGGATGGCCGGGGTTCTCGCCGGAGAGCGGCCGGAGGGAGGTCGGAGGAGGCGGCCCCGGCCCGGATCTCGCTGGATTCGGCCGGCGGCGAGCTGGGACGGCGATGGGGTGGGGAGGCGCGGCCGGCAAGGCGGCAGCGCTCGGCGGCGGCCGGCGCGGGGTCGGAGGCGGCGCCGGGGCGAGGTGGCGGTGGCGCTCGCCAGCGAGGCGACGAGCCGCGGCACGGGAGCGGAGGGACGGCGAGGCACGACGGCGGGCGAGGCGCGGAGGGCGCGGGGTCCGGCGGCGCAGGACGCCGGTGGCGGGGCGGAGCTTCTCCGGCGGCGGCGTACCGGAGCTCGCCGGCGGCGGTCGGCGGAGATGGCGGTGGAGCTCGGCGAGGCGAGGCGCGCGGGAGGCGGCGGGGCGCGGAGGGCTCGCGGGCCGGCGGCACGAGGCGGCGGCGGTCGCCACATGGCGCGCCCCGATTGGCGCGGCCGGCGGCGACTGGATGTGTCTGGCGTCGTCCGGATGTGTCCGGCGGCGCAGAGGAGGGTGGAGCTAGGGTTAGGGGGAAAAAGGTCCAAAAATGAAGGGGAGAGGGCATATTTATAGGTAGAGGGAGCTAGGAGAGTTGAAATGGAGCACGGTTTTCGCCCACATGATCGTGATCGAACGACCGAGAGCATGGAGGGGGTTAGGATGGGTTTTGGGCCACTTTGGAGGGGCGTTGGGCTGCAACACAAAGAGGGCTTTTACGGTTACCCGGTTAACCGTTGGAGTACCAAACGACCTCCAAATGGCACGAGACATGACAAGCGGTCTACCGGTGCTATACCAAGGCCGCTTGGCAAACCTCGGGCCATTCCGAGAAAGTTTAACACCCGCTCACAATGAGAGACATAAAGGGGACGCCGGAGGACAGAGGAGTGTCTGATTGCAAAATGGACAACGGGGAAAATACTCGGATGCATGAGACGAACACGTATGCAAAATGAGATGCACATGATGACATGATAAAATGCAACACGCAAGCAAATGACAAGGCAACTACGGCGAATAACTGGCGGACACCTGGCGCATCGAATCCGGGGCGTTACGACTCTCCTCCACTAACAAGAGATCTCGTCTCGAGATCTTAGGACCGAGACGGAAGGGAAAAAGGGATGAGGTGAAACAAGAACTCAAGAGAAGAAGCAAAGAATCGAGAGCACTGGAGAAGAAGAGAGGAACGACGAGAATGACGAGAATCGAGAGCTAACGGAATCAGATAGACTATGAAACTACTCCAGTTAGAACGAGATAAGAAACGACTAAGACTGAAAGGCTTTAGGCAGAACTCTGACTGAACATGGAAAGAATAGAACACGAGCTTGAGAGGATGGAATGTTACTTAATGAAAACATGACAAAAAACCTCCGAAAAGAATTGAAAGAGTTGAATGAAAAGAACGGAGAAGAAAATGACAACTTGTGCCACGAATGAAATAGAAATCATCTTTAGAAGGAAGGTTTAAACAGAGTTGTTGAGAAAATCAACAATGAAAAAAAATAAACTTGTTGTGGTCTTATAGGTAAGATCTTAGATCATAAGGTGGTAACCGGACACAAACGGAAATGATTGGATGGCTGAGAAGAACAAAGAAATGCAAAACTCCAGTTCAAAAGAATACGGAGATTTAATTGCACCTCGAGATGCAAGAACAAAAGATACTAGAACTCCTTGAACAAGAATCTTGATGAACACTTGAAGAATGAATTGGATCATGAAGAACCATCATGAAGAACTCTGGTAAACAAAAGGATTAAAGAAACAAAGGTTGAAAAGAACAAGATAAAGCCTTGCGATGATTTAGATGGAGGTTCCGACGAAATAGCCGAGGAAAATTTGAACTCCGGAAAAGAAAATATGAAAACACTTGGAACTAGAATTTATTTCTCACGAACAAACTACGAAGGAAGGGATTACACGCTTGGATGAAATAAGAATAAGATTTATTGTATGCTTATCCTTCGTCAAATTAAATTGATGACAAGCAATGGATTTTGCATACTACTTATTCTTCTTGAAAAGGATTAAGGGGAATATAGCACAAAACTTGAGAAAGTCTTCATGAACCACCGGTAGGATTGGAAAGAATGAATGAATTAAAATGATAATCAAGGAAAAAGAACCTTGAACGAACCACCGTAAGAATTTAAAAAATGACTGATGAAAGAGAATGAATCACCAGGATGAATTAGAAGAACCAATACTCTAGAGGGGATTTAGATGCAAAAGAACAAAGAGATCATGAGCTGATTAAAGAACACTTGAACGAAGCACCGGGATAATTGGATAATGGTAGCTGAAAAGTGAGAACGAAGAATTCTTCTGGAACGATGGCCTCCGGTGAAAAGAAACAGGAAAACAACTCCTGAAATACTCCGGATTGATGAAAAGAATAACTGACAAATGGAATAATTCGATAGGATAACATGAAGCTAGAACCACAAAACTTTGAGAGAACGGACAAGATTTAAAGAAAAAAAACTCTTCTTCGATCTTCAAATGATGACGAGACACCACCAAAATTACTGAGGTACTCCAGGAGAATGAAAAACGAAGAGGTTGAGCCAACATTGAAAAGAATTTGTAAGAGATCTTGGAGAAGGCATGTGACTGATGGAATCCATTCTTACGTCACACTTTGAAAAGAATTTGAGAATAGTTCCGGGGGAATTAGAAGAGTCAAGTAAGATCCTGGGAAAAGACCTGTGGGTTAGGGCCCACTAAAGAGAAAAACACAGTTGAAAAGGATTGTTGAACAGGTAGATGATGCACCGGAATGATTGAGATATTGGAATGAGGTTACAACCTCAAGTTAATTGGAACACAGACGAATCTCCTGAGATGTCTCGAACTCCGGAATGATTGAATGGCGAGAGGCGAACGAACAGGGAAAACACTTGATCCAAGGGAAAGAATATAATCACTACCGAAAATTGGAATTGAATCCACCGGAGAAGAAAAGAGATGAAGAATGACGAACAAAAGAGAATTCACCGGCTGAAATAATTGACAAAAGACTGAAGAGGCTCCACACGAATGAAATTGATGGTCAAAACAGACTCAGACTCCAAGAAGAAGAGGGTGGGGGGGGGGGGGGCGGGAAAAACAAAGGCAACTGGAAGGGTAGAAACCGATGAATAACTTGAAGAGAAAAAACCGGTTGAAATCATTGAGGAAAGAAAGCAAAGACTTCGCACGAGTAGGATGGATACTCGATTACGGACTCCGGATTCAAGAAGAAGAAAGGAGGGCGGGTGGGAAAAACAAGGACAACTTCGGACAGGGAAACGACATCGATCAAAAAGAGCCGAGGATTGATCTCCCAAAGACAAAGAGGTTCGAAACAGCTTGACGAGGAATGCGCCGGACAAAAGAGGATGGACAACGAACGAAAACTAACCGTGTGATCCTAAAGAAAAAATTTAAAGGGGAAGAGGAGAAATTCAAAACACCTACGTCAAGATTCCTCACCATAGTGATGAAGAGGCTGAGGAGTAAAAAGAATTCCTACTCTCTGATATAACTAGACTCCAAAAACAGTTTTCTTCTAGTGTAAGTGCATCTAGTGCCCCTTAGTGATTTTGGTGTATTGAAGACTTATAGGTTAAGGGACTGATGCGTTTGTGAGTGTACACAGGTCTATAAGTCTATGAGGAGTTTGATATCTACAGAGAAAGTCGACCCCTAAAAATGAAGTTCTTCGACTGAAGACTTTGATATTCTGAAGACTTTGAAAGTGATGAAATTGGTGTGACCTTGAAGACTTGATATTCACTTCAGGAACATGAAGCGTGAAGACTTTTGTTTTCGTACTTTCATTTTCTCTTTCTTGAGTCATAGGAAACACCGTACTGTTAAAGGGGGTCGAGGAAATACTAAGGAAACATGCTCAACTCAAAATCCTACACCTACCAATCCCTTCGAGTGAAGCCATTGGAAATCTCATACAGTTCAGTCAATTTCTTCAGTGACAGAGACGCAGTTCTTCTGTTCACTGAGGACTTTGCTCTGACTGAGGAGTTAGGAATTCGCCAGTGCGAATTGCCTACACAGTGAGGAACATGATAGCCTTGAGGAATTTGAGAGTCAAATTTCCGACCGTTGTTGTGCTGCGCGCCGGCTGTCCCAAAATATCTTATCCACCTGACGATCATTTCATTGAAGGGCATTTATGTCTTATCATGTCGGGCTGCTCCCTAGGCTATAAATAGCCGCCCCCTACAACCACTACTTGGTTGGCTGCTCCGAGAGAACTTGACACTTGTCATTTGAGAGCAACCCATCCTCCGAGGACTTTGAGCGAAAATCATCAAGTGAGGAAAATCCCAAAACCAAACCCCCACAAACCCAAAGTGATTGAGCATCACTGAAGAAATTGATCCTGCGTGGATCCGACGCTTGTAACCTTTGAAGACTGTGCTTCTTCCAGACGGTTAGGCGTCATGGTCTAGAGCATCCAAGAGGAATTATGGATCGCCGAGTGACCAAGTCTTTGAAGGTTTGGAAGTCACCTGAAGACTTACCACGAGTGATTGGACGAGGTCTGTGTGGCCTTAGTTCAAGGAGAATACGGTGAGGACTAGGTGTCCTGAGCTACGTGCTTAGTGACTGGGTGTCCGAGACTGCGTGTCCTCGAGTTTAAATACTCAGCCGCTCCAACCAGACGTACAACTGAGACAGCAGTTGGAACTGGTTTACCAAATCATTGTCTTCACCAACTAACTGGTTCTATTTCCTCAACCCTTTCTTTTCCTCATTATTGTGTTGAGTGTTTGTTCATATCTGTGCTTGAAGACATTGACTGAAGACTTTCTCAATTTCCTCAGTTCAATTTCTTCAGTCTGTTTGTCTTCATCTTGTGTTATCCTGTGATTACGCTTTCTGTACTCTGTGCTTGTCTTCATTTCATCATGATGACCATGCTTGTATTCTGTTTTGCTTACTTCTGAGTACTTATCCCGCTGCAAGTAGTTCTTCACTAAGGAATTTCCTCACCAGCAAATTCCTCAGTGTAGAATTCATAAAAATCGCCTATTCACCCCCCCTCTAGTCGATATAACGCACTTTCAATTGGTATCAGAGTGAGGTACTCCCTTGTTCTGTGTGATTTTGGTTTAACCGCCTGGAGTTTTAGTTATGTCGACCGCAGGTATGAAGAAAGTGACATGCCCTATCTTTGGCGGTCATGACTATCCCAAGTGGAAGGCCATGATGAGGAAGCGCCTCATGGCAATGAACAGCGAGCTGTGGACCGTCACTGAGATTGGTCTTACTGATCTATGCAAGATGGCGGACGCTGATGATATTCGCAAGTACACTCGACTTGACATCATGGCGAAGGATATCATCTGTTCCTGCCTATCCAGAGATCAATTCGGGCGCATTATGCACCTTAGCAATTCGAAGCTTATCTGGGACCATCTCTGATGTCTATGAAGGTTTATCGAACCCGTCATGATCCCTGGTTTGAGGACTTCAAGGAATCTCTCAAAACGATGACTTTCGAGCCAGAATCACCATCTTCTGCATCATGTCTCATGGCAAATGGTGCTGAGGTAACCGAATGCTCCTCATCCGAGTTTTGTGACGATGAATCTGATAATGATGAATCTGATGATGATATTGAATCTTGTTATATCAAACTTGTTTGCATTGCCACTAAACAACAAACGGCTTTGGAACAAGTTCAAAACATGCTAGACAAAAGTGATGATATGTTGCGTAAAGAAATGGATAAGTCAAAAGCATTGGGTGAATGTCTTCAGAGAATTCACTCCAAGTTTGACGCCCTTCAAGATCAACATAATACCCTCTTGACTGATCACGAGAAGCTTTCTTCTGAATCTCTTCAAAGATAGCAAGATCTTGAGAAGCTGAGAGTGTGTTATGAAGATCTTCAGAAGGAGCGCGATTCATTACTAGCTCAACAGATCAGCGCTTCTCAGGAAGAATTTGTTCCTCCATGCTTAAAGTGCATTGAATGTGAATCTGCTAACTCTTCACCTGAATGTTCAAATGCTTCAACTGTTACAAATTCTTCATCTGCCTCTGCTATCACTAATTCCTCATCTGAGGACATTGCTAGTATCACTAACAATGCAGGGCTGAAGGAATTGTACATGACAGGCATGTACAAAAGCCTCAAAGGGCATCAGACTCTATGTGATGTGCTTAAAAAGCAGATCCTCAATAGAAACCATAGGAAAGAGGGTATTGCCTTTGAGAGGAAACTCAATGCTGATGGAACATACTAGAAGCCTGAGCAGTACCCCAAAACCTCATGGGTTGCTGCAAAGGGACCTCCAGTTGATCCATCTAACTTATCTGGCTTTACATGTGAATCTCCTCATTCTTCTGATGAGTCATTTGACTCCAACTATAAGCTGTTCAAAAATCAGAATGGTGAAGTATTTGCTAGATATGTTGGCACTAACTGCAGGAATGGTTCCCCTATGAAGAAAATCTGGGTTCCCAAAAGTTATGTTGAAAGTCTTCAGGTGAATGTCCTCATGACACCACCTGTGAAGAACAGGAACCCCAGATCGAATTCTTCATATGGATCCAAGTCCTCATACGGACCAAATTCCCCACATGGATCAAATTCCTCAAAAGGATCAATGTCCTCATATGATTATCATCATGCTAACAATTCTGTCTCGCAGGGTAGAGCTAAGGGCTATGAATATGTGCATTATTCTTCAAACCATTATGTTCATAAGTCCTCGAAGAATTTCTCTGCTTATTCATATGCTTACCCTAACCCCTCTTATGTGAAACGAAATGGTTTGACATCTTTGCCACCATTCTCATATGGTGCTCGCAGAGTGATGAACTCTTTGCCACCCCTTCAGATGTGGGTGGTGAAGAAAAAGAACTAATCTCTTCTGCAGGGTCAGGTCTCCAGACGTGCTTTAACGTCTGAAGAATTTGCTGGGGACCTGACGAAATTGCTTGAAAGTACGCAGGCGAATCATGATGAAATGAAATTTCATTTCACACGTCCTCATACTGCTATATCTGTTTACTGCTTGATGAAATTTATCTGATGAACTTGTTATCATATTCTTCACTGTTGAAGCATATGAGATTGTAAGCTACACTAATTTATCTGCAGGATGATCAACCCAAAACTACTGAATGGGTCCTCGATAGTGGATGTACAAATCACATGACTGGTGACAAGAATCTTTTGATGGATGCTCCCTTATCACCGTCACATCTGAAGCATATCATCTTTGCAGACAAAGGCAAAAGTCAGGTATTGGGTCTTGGTAAGGTTGCAATCTCTAAGGATAAACACATGGACAAAGTCATGCTTGTTGAGTCCTTAGGATACAATCTCATGTCAGTCCCAATGCTTTGTGATCTTGATATGGTTGTCGTCTTTGGCAAGTATCACTGTGTTGTGACTATGGAAACTGACAATTCCAAAGTCTTCGAAGGCTTTAGGAGAGGAGATTTGTATATTGTTGATTTCTCTACAGGACCACAACCAGCCGTGTGTCTACTTGCAAAAGCTTCAGAAGGTTGGCTATGGCATCGACGACTTGGTCACGCAGGCATGAGGAATTTGCACACGCTTGCGAAGAAGAAGCATGTCATTGGCATTGAGAATGTCAAATTCCTCAAGGATCACTTATGCGGAGCCTGTGAAGCTGGAAAAATGACCAAGGCCAAGCATCCAGCAAAGACTATCATGACCACTACTCGTCCATTCGAATTGCTTCACATGGACCTCTTCGGACCTAATCATTACTCAGCAGGCACTAATGATGCATCTCTATATGGTTTTGTCATTGTTGATGATTACTCTCGATATACATGGGTACACATTGTTACTTACAAACATGAAGTGCAGGAAGTCTTCGAACGATTCTCCTCGAGGGCTTCAACCAACTTTGGTGTGAAGATCAAGCACATCAGAAGTGACAATGGAACTGAGTTCAAGAAGTCCGGTCTTGATGACTATCTTGATGAACTTGGTATTACTCATGAGTTATCTGCTCCCTATACTCCTCAGCAAAATGGCATCGTGGAGCGCAAGAACAGAACTCTTGTTGACATGGCTCGCACTATGCTCGATGAATACAAAACGCCTTAGCGTTTTTGGATTGATGCAATTGATACTGCGTGCCACATCATCAACAGAGTATATCTTCACAAATTCTTCAAGAAGACGGCCTATGAACTCCTCACTGACAAGAAACCCAATGTGAGTTATTTCAAAGTCTTCGGTGCTAAATGTTGGATTAGAGATCCTCACCACAACTCTAAATTTGCATCGAAAGCACATGAAGGTTTTATGCTTGGTTACGGAAAGGACTCGCACACCTACAGAGTCATCAACATTGTTCTTCACAAGATTGTTGACACTGTAGATGTGCGGTTCGATGAAACTAATGGCTCGCAAAGAGAGCACCTACCTTTTGTGTTAGATGAACCAGCACTTGAGGATTCTATCAAGTTCAAGGCAACTGAGGATGTCATTCCTACTGAAGAATCTGCTGAAGAATTCATTCCAGTTCATGAAGAACGTCGAGCAGATGCACCTGAAGAAAATGCTGAGGAAAATGGTGCTGAAGAAAATGCTGATCAAATTCCTCAGCGACAACCAGCTCATCCTCGCGTTGCAAAAGAAGTACAAGTGGAGAAGATCATCGATGACATTAGCGCACCAGGTCCTCTCACACGCTCAAAAGCTTCACATTTATCTAACTTTTGTGGGCACTATGCTTTTGTCTCTATCACAGAGCCCACTAAGGTAGATGAAGCATTTATGGAGCCGGAGTGGATTCAGGCTATGAAATAAGAATTACATCAATTTGAGCTTAACAATGTCTGGGAACTGGACAATCGCCCAGATCCTCGCAAGCATAATATCATTGGCACAAAGTGGATCTACCGCAACAAGCAAGATGAAAATGGCCTTGTGGTGAGGAATAAGGCACGACTAGTAGCTCAAGGCTACACACAGGTTGAAGGAATTGACTTCGATGAAACTTTTGCACCTGTTGCTAGACTTGAGGCTATTCGCATATTACTTGCTTATGCTAACCATCATGATATCATCTTATATCAAATGGATGTTGAGGGAGTCCTAGACTAGGGGGTGTCCGGACAGCCGGACTATCATCGTCCGCCGGACTCCAAGACTACGAAGATACCAGATTGAAGACTCCGTCCCGTGTCCGGATGGGACTTTCCTTGGCGTGGAAGGCAAGCTTGGCTATACGGATATGTAGATCTCCTACCATTGTAACTGACTCTGTGTAACCCTAGCCCTCTCCGATGTCTATATAAACCGGAAGGCTTTAGTCCGTAGGACACAACAACCATTACAACAATCATACCATAGGCTAGCTTCTAGGGTTTAGCCTCCTTGATCTCGTGGTAGATCCACTCTTGTACTACCCATATCATCAATATCAATCAAGCAGGAGTAGGGTTTTACCTCCATCGAGAGGGCCCGAACCTGGGTAAAAACATCGTGTCCCTTGTCTCCTGTTACCATCCGCCTAGATGCACAGTTCGGGACCCCCTACCCAAGATCCGCCGGTTTTGACACCGACGTTGGTGCTTTCATTGAGAGTTCCTCTATGTCTTCACCGATAGGCTCGATGGCTTCTTCAATCAACAACAACGCCGTCCAGGGTGAGACTTTTCTCCCCGGACAGATCTTCGTATTCGGCGGCTTCGCACTGCGGGCCAATTCACTTGGCCATCTGGAGCAGATCGAAAGCTACGCCCCTGGCCGTCAGGTCAGATTTGGAAGCCTAAACTTCACGGCGGACATCCGCGGAGACTTGATCTTTGATGGATCCGATCCACAGCCGAGCGCGCCGCACTGTCGCAATGGGCACGATCTAGCTCTGCCACCGGACAGCGCCTTGGAGGCCGCACATGAATCCGCTCTGACCTGTAGTTCGGAGCTGATCGCACAGATCGAGGACAAGTGGCTGGACACCTCCTCGGGAGCTGCAACTTCCACGACGATGGAGCCGAACGCTGGCCTTGTCCCCTATAAAGCTCATGACTCTGAGGTTCCGGACTCCCTGCCGGACTCCGAACCTCCTGCGCCCCCGCCAATCGAATCCGATTGGGAGCCGATTATGGAGTTCACCGCTGCGGACATATTTCAGCACTCACCCTTTGGCGACATCCTCAATTCGCTAAAGCATCTCTCGCTATCCGGAGAGCCCTGGCCGGACTATGGCCAGGATGGTTGGGATGCGGATGACGAAGAAATTCAAACCCCACCCACCACCCACTTTGTAGCCACTGTCGACGATCTAACCGACATGCTAGACTATGACTCCGAAGACATCGACGGTATGGACGACAATGCCGGAGACGAACAAGAACCAGTGCCTACGGGGCACTGGAAGACCACCTCATCATATGACATATACATGGTGGACACCCAAAAGATGGGGACGGAGAAGAAGCAACGGAGGAAGATTCCTTAAAGAAACAGCCCAAGCGCCGACATCAGCGGCGCCGCTCTAAATCCCGCCACAGCAAGAATGGAGATTCCGGCACAGGGGATAATAACACCCCAGAGAGTGCCGAAGACAATCCCCTCCTGCAAGATTCAGCGCAGGAGGATGCAGAAGCAAGCCCTCATGAGAGAGAGGCAGACGAAGAGGTCGAGGATGATAATTACATACCTCCCTCCGGATACAAGGCAAGCCTCAACGACGATGAATTCGTCGTGCCCGAGGATCCCATCGAACAGGAGCGTTTCAAACGCAGGCTAATGGCCATAGCAAATAGCCTAAAGAAAAAGCAGCAGCAGCTTCAAGCTGATCAAGATCTGCTGGCTGACAGATGGACCGAGGTCCTTGCGGCCGAAGAGTATGAACTCGAACGCCCCTCCAAGAGCTACCGAAAATGCAAGTTGCTCCCCCGATTAGAAGAGGAAGCATACATACCTTCATCACCAGCGCACAATACGGCCGACCGACCACCCCGTGGTCGCGACAGAGAGGCATCCAGGCCTTCCACCAAGACCGTACCCCGGCATCGCTCGAAAAGTACAAAGCCACGGGGGAACGCGCCGGACTTGCGGGATATATTGGAGGATAAGGCAAGACAATCCAGATCTATTTATGGATCACGTGGGCGCCCCACGACCCACGACGAATACCGTCGAGCCGGATACAATAACTCCGGCCAGGCCGAATACAGCAGACAACGCTCCCTAGAGCTACTTGTGATATTGCTCAATACAGAGGCGCCGCACACCCGCTATGCTTCACTGACGAAGTAATGGATCATCAAATCCCTGAAGGGTTTAAACCCGTAAACATTGAATCCTACGATGGCACGACAGACCCCGCTGTTTGGATCGAAGATTATCTCCTTCACATCCATATGGCCCGCGGCGACGATCTCCACGCCATCAAATATCTCCCGCTCAAGCTTAAAGGACCAGCTCGGCATTGGCTTAACAGCCTGCCCGCAGAGTCAATTGGGTGTTGGGAGGACCTGGAAGCCGCATTCCTCGACAACTTCCAGGGCACATACGTGCGACCACCAGACGCCGATGACCTAAGCCACATAATCCAGCAGCCAGACGAATCGGCCATGCAATTCTGGACACGGTTCTTAACAAAGAAAAATCAAATCGTTGACTGTCCGGATGCAGAGGCCCTCACAGCCTTCAAACATAACATCCGTGACGAGTGGCTAGCCCGGCACCTAGGACAGGAAAAGCCGAAATCCATGGCAGCCCTCACATCATTAATGACCCGCTTCTGTGCGGGAGAGGATAGCTGGCTAGCTCGCAGCAACAACCTCAGCAAAAATGCTGGTAGTCCGGACACTAAGGACCACAATGGCAAGTTGCGTCGAAGCAAAAATAAACGCCACGTTAACGGCAACGACAAGGAGGATACGGCAGTTAACACCGGATTCCGAGGCTCTAAACCCGGTCAGCGGAAGAAGCCATTCAAAAGAACCACTCCGGGTCCGTCCAATTTGGACCGAATACTCGACCGCTCATGCCAGATACATGGCACCCCCGAAAAGCTAGCTAACCACACCAACAGAGATTGTTGGGTATTTAAGCAGGCAGGCAAGTTAATTGCCGAAAACAACGACAAGGGGCTGCACAGCGACGACGAGGAAGAGACCCGACCGCCGAACAGTAGAGGACAGAAGGGTTCCCCCCCACAAGTGCGGACGGTGAACATGATATACGCAACCCATATACCCAAGAGGGAGCGGAAGCGTGCACTAAGGGACGTATATGCGATGGAGCCAGTCGCCCCTAAGTTCAATCCATGGTCCTCTTGCCCGATCACTTTCGATCGAAGAGACCATCCGACCAGTATCTGCCATGGCGGATTCGCCGCATTGGTTTTAGACCCAATCATCGATGGATTTCACCTCATGAGAGTCCTGATGGACGGCGGCAGTAGCCTGAACCTGCTTTATCAAGATACAGTGTGCAAGATGGGCATAGACCCCTCAAGGATTAAACCTACAAAGACGACCTTCAAAGGTGTCATACCAGGTGTTGAGGCCAATTGTAAAGGCTCAGTCACACTGGAAGTGGTCTTCGGATCCCCGGACAATTTCCAGAGCGAGGAGTTAATCTTCGACATAGTCCCGTTCCGCAGCGGCTATCATGCTCTGCTCGGACGAACCGCGTTCGCAAAGTTCAACGCGGTGCCACATTACGCATACCTCAAGCTCAAGATGCCAGGCCCTCGTGGAGTCATCACGGTCAACGGAAATACGGAACGCTCCCTCCGAACGGAGGAACATACAGCGGCTCTCGCGGCAGAAGTACAGAGCAGCCTTTTAAGGCAATTAACGGCCGGACACGGCCAAACGCGCCCAGAGCAACATCAACCAAGACCACCTGGCACGTTCCGAGCACGCGTAGCAATGCGGCCCCAACCCCAGCCCTCGCATGATTGCAAGACCAATCCTCCGCGTACATCATTACGCTCTGGAGATACCATGGGCCTAGGGGGAGGGGCACGACCACAACAGACCCAGAGTGCGGCTCGACCACACCAGGGGCTCACAAGTGTGTCGCTCTTTTTTATTATTATTTTCCTTCTTTGTATACACAGGACTCCGTTCACTAGAGGCCCTGTCCGACGGCGAACCCGCCGAACTCACGATGCAATAGCCAGGGAGGGAAGAAGGCTGCGATGAACACTCAGGTGGTCTCCATTATGAGCACTAAATTTGATTATATACACCAGTCCGCAGCCCACCCCTGGAGGGGGAAATGTTTAATTAGTCCAATCCCTTGCTTACCGCACTATTTGTATCATTCCGCACTCATAGCAGAATTCCTTGAATACATAATACAGCACTTTTTGCCTGTTATTGCATTACTTTACATATATGTTCACTAATGACATCTTGCACCCGTATATTTTGGTACGGCCGAATACACCAGGGGCTTATGTTCCCCGCATTATGGTGTGATAAGTCCGAACACTTTCACAAGTGCGGCACCCCGAACTTATAGCATTATATGAATCGGCTCCGAATCATGTCTTGGGTCAATAGTTGGGTTTGCCCGGCTCCCACGTTTTGGTACCTTACATTCTGTTCTGTCGGCTAAGGTGGCACTGGGAGAACCACTGCGATTGCGCCCCGGTTGAGCTGGGCGAGCGCCTCAGTGGAGAAAGCTAAAACTGACTATCATGATAAGGCGAGAGACTGGTCGCTGTTCGAGAGGACTTTTCGAGTCCTTAAAGACTTATGCCGCGTCAAGCGAAGAACCGGATAATGTCCGGCCAAGGCGTGGATAGCGCCCCCAACTCGGTCTTCCGAATACTAGGGGCTTCGCCGAAATTTCAAATTATAGAATTCTATGGCTAAGTGAGAGTGTTCAAGCATTATAAGTCCGGTTGCCTTGTTCGTTGTGTTGAGCACCTCCCTAGATGGACCCAAGAATGGGAACAAGAGTGCTCAAGTTTATCCCGAACAACCCAGCACTCGTGGCTTGGGGGCTGAAGCCGACGACTTGCCATCTCTCAGATTTTGTAAACGGCCGCACAGAAGGTAATATTTTAAATCAAACAAGTGTTGCTTAGCGCATATGAACAAAGTTTTCAGCGCACAGGATAATACATAGCGAGTCTACTCAATAATTACATCTCTGGGGCACTCATCCGCAATCTTGCGGGCACCCTTCAGGACAGTCTTATAGTACATCTCGGGCGTACGATACTCCTTGCTCGCTGGCGGCGCGTCAGTGATAAGCTTCTCCGCATCCAGCCTGCCCCATTGCACCTTTGCGCGGGCAAGGGCCCGACGAGCACCTTCAATACAGGCGGAGCGCTTGACGACCTCCAACAAGGGGCACGCATCCACCAGCCGTCGCACGAGGCCGAAGTAGCTCCCAGGCATGGCCTCTCCAGGCCACAGCCGGACTATGAGGCCCTTCATGGCCTGCTCGGCTACCTTGTGGAGCTCGACCAGCTGCTTCAGCTGGTCACTAGGAGGCACCAGAAGGCCGGCCTTAGCATACTGAGACCAGAAGACCTTCTCCGTTGAGCTCCCCTCCTCGCCATGGTAGAATGCGGCGGCATCGGATACACTGCAAGGCAGATCTCCAAACGACCCTGGAGAGCTCCGAATTCGGGTAAGTGTCAGGTAGTTTACATTAACATGCTTGCTTTGCTTGAAAAATGCCTTACCCGCCGCTATTTTCTTCACATCCTCAACCTCCAGAAGGGCCTTATGGGCCTCGGCCTTGGCGGCTTTGGCACTTTCGAGAGCCGAGGCAAGCTCGGACTCTCGAGTCTTTGAGTCGCGCTCCAAACTCTCATGCTTTTCCATGAGAGCCTGGAGCTCTTGCCGCACTGCCGCCACCCGCGCCTCCTGCTTCTCTCGCTCTGCCCGTTCCGCGGTCGCATTGCGTTCGGCCGCGGACACAGCCTCCTTCAGGGTTGCCACCTCGTTAGTGGCCCCTGCAGTACCCACGTTATCCTTGTTATTTTTGGCAACCGAAATCCTTTTCTGTAAGGTAAATATTCAAAGTGGTGTTACTCACCTTCTTTGTCCTCGAGCTGCTTCTTGGCATGGCCGAGCTCTTGCTCGGACCGCTCGAGGTCCTGCTTCAAAGCACCGACCTCCGCAGTCAGTGCGGCAGAGGTCAGCAGCGCAGCCTGCAAACCCATATTGACATAATTTTTAGCAACCCTGCGTATATCTTTTTAGATCCTCAGTCCGGCTTTTCTTTCCGAACACCGAACCGAGCATCAGGGGCTACTGTCTATGCGGTGTTACATTACATAATTTTAACTTCTTACCTCAAAGCCTGTTAGAAGGCTGCTGCAAGCTTCGGTCAGCCCGCTCCTGGCGAGCTGAACCTTCTGAATCACCGCACTCATGATAGTGCGGTGTTCTTCCTCGATGGAAGCGCCTTTGAGTGCCTCCAACAAGTTGTCCGGCGCCTCCGGTTGGACGGGGGCCGCCGGTGTCACGGTCTTGCCCTTCTTGCGAAGGGGCCGCCTGCGGGACTCCAGGACCACTGCGGGTTCCGGTGTGGAGTCCGGCGCAAAGTCCGGGAAGCTGCCTTGCGGCGCCTCCGCAGCCTCCTCCTGATGGGTCCTCTCCTGGGATCCCACCTCGGCGTCCTCAGCGGCGCGAGGGGTGGAGGCGGTCGGAATGGAATCCACATCCGACGGAGCCAACGACCCGTTCGATGAAGCGGGGAGATCATCGTCGGCCGGACTGCAGGTAGTATGTGGCATTAGAAGAACACTATGCGACATGAAAAGAAATTATAAATCATTCAGGAATCCGGATACTTACGATCTCGCCGGAGGCCTGGCCCTCGAGGGCCACTCTTCTTCGCCAACGTTGGTGTTGGCGGAGCTGTCCGGGGGAATAGTTCTTCCCCTCTTGGACCCTTCGGCCTCCCCTATTGGGGAGGCCTTCCTCTTCCTCTCTCCCTCCTCTGGGAGAGAGTCCTCTGTTTCCTCCTCGTCTTCGGGGGAGGAATCTGCCTCGGAGTCGTCGGACACCTGAAAATGGGAACTCTTTCGAGTACCCGTGGCCACCTTCTTGGCCTTCTTCTCCGGCACCACGTGTGGTGCCGGAACCAGCAGCCCCGCTAGACGGGCGTCCACTGGGTTTTCTAGCATGGGAGCCTGGCAGATGAGCTGCTCGGCCTTCTTCATCCAGTCCTGTCAAAGGAAAAGGGAGATTGAAACCCGCTTAGGGTCGAACTATTAACAACAAGTGTCCCGTAAAGGGGTAGAATCACTTACCTCGTCAGCTGGACGCTGCGAGTGAAATCCGCGATCTTTCATCGCGGATGCGAGGGCTTCGGTGCCCTTAAACAGCACCCTCCAGGCGCCTTCGTACGTCGTGTCGAAGAGCGTGCTCAGCGCCTGGTGCTGTGCCGAATCAAACTCCCACAGGTTAAATGCCCGTTCTTGGCATGGGAGAATCCGGCGGACGAGCATGACTTGAACCACATTAACAAGCCTGAGCTTCTTGTTCACCAGCTTTTGGATACAGGCTCGGAGTCCCGTCAGCTCCTTCGAACTACCCCATAGCAAGCCCTTCTCTTTCCAGGAGGTGAGCTGCACAGGGATACCAGATCTGAACTCGGGGGCCGCCGCCCACGTAGGGCCGCGCGGCTCGGTGATGTAGAACCACCCCGACTGCCACCCCTTGACGGACTCCACGAAGGCCCCCTCGAACCAGAGGACGTTGGGCATCTTGCCCAACATGGCGCCTCCGCACTCCGCCTGCGTGCCCTTCACTACCTTCGGCTTGACATTGAAGGTCTTGAGCCACAAGCCGAAGTGGGGCTGGATGCTGAGGAAGGCCTCGCACACAACGATAAACGCTGAGATGTTGAGGACGAAGTTCGGCGCCAGATCATGGAAATCTAGGCCGTAGTAGAACATGAGCCCACGGACAAAAGGGTGAAGTGGAAAGCCCAGTTTGCGGAGGAAGTGGGGAAGGAAAACGACCCTCTCATGGGGCCTTGGGGTGGGGATGAGCTGCCCCTTGTCGGGCAGCCGGTGCGCAATGTCACCGGAAAGGTATCTGGTGCTGCGCAGTTTGGCGATGTGCTCCTTCTTAACGGTGGAGGCAACCATTTACCTCCCGCTCCAGACATGGTCGGAGAAGGTTGAGACGAGACGCACGGACTTGGGCGCTGGAGCTCGAGAGTGCGCAAAGATGGATAAGCAAAGGAGGAAGAAGGCGTAGGTGAAAAGGTGGATCCTTATCCCCCTTATATATAGGCGGACGTAGACTATGCGTCCCCACCGGCCTGGTAAAACTCGCTTATCTCCCAAGCGCCACCATCAATGGCGCGGTTGGGTTACCCATGTCCGTATTGATGAGAATCCCGGAATAAGGGGAACACGATCTCTGCTTCGACAAGATGTGCCAAGGAAACCGCTTCGCTAAACGCGCTGAGGTGGTATAATAAAAAACAATTCAAGTAAGGACTTGGTAGTGGCGTGACGTCACGCTACAAGACACGTCAGCAGATTGAACCTGTGTACATATTATTCTCTCTACGGTGGAATGTGGAATTTATTTTGCAGAGCCGGACACTATCCTGGTGTTCACGATCTTCTATGGATTATTCGGAGGAGGAACCCGCCTTGCAATGCCGAATATTATGCGCGCCGGACTCATCGTCATTGAAACCAGGTTCAGGGGCTACTGAGGGAGTCCTGGACTAGGGGGTGTCCGAACAGCCGGACTATCATCGTCCGCCGGACTCCAAGACTACGAAGATACAAGATTGAAGACTCCATCCCGTGTCCGGATGGGACTTTCCTTGGCGTGGAAGGTAAGCTTGGTGTTACAGATATGTAGATCTCCTACCATTGTAACCGATTCTGTGTAACGCTAGCCCTCTCCGGTGTCTATATAAACTGGAAGGCTTTAGTCCGCAGGAGACAACAACCATTACAACAATCATACTATAGGCTAGCTTCTAGGGTTTAGCCTCCTTGATCTCGTTGTAGATCCACTCTTGTACTACCCATATCATCAATATCAATCAAGCAGGAGTAGGGTTTTACCTCCATCGAGAGGGCCCGAACCTAGGTAAAAACATCGTGTCCCTTGTCTCCTGTTACCATCCGCCTAGACGCACAGTTCGGGACCCCCTACCCGAGATCCGCCGGTTTTGACACCGACAGATGTGAAAAGTGCATTCCTCAATGGTAAGCTTGAGGAAGAAGTATATATTGCTCAACCCCCAGGTTTTGAAGATCCAAAGAATCCTGACAAAGTCTTCAGACTCAATAAGGCCCTGTATGGCCTCAAGCAAGCCCCTCGGGCGTGGTATGATACATTGAAGGAATTCTTCGTGAAGAATGGCTTCACACCCGGTTCACTCGACCCTACTCTCTTTACTAAATCTTATGATGGTGAACTGTTTGTGTGCCAAATATATGTTGATGATATTATCTTTGGTTGTACTGACCAACGTTATAGTGATGAATTTGCTTATATGATGAGTTTAGAATATCAAATGTCTATGATGGGAGAGTTGAAATTCTTCTTAGGTCTTCAAATTCGTCAGCAGCGCAATGGCATATTCATATCTCAGGAGAAATACCTCAAAGATGTACTGAGGAAATTCGGCATGCAAGATTGCAAAGGCGTCAAAATTCCTATGCCCACAAATGGCCATCTATGCACTGATGAAAATGGTATTGACTTCGATCACAAGGTATACCGCTCCATGATTGGTTCTTTATTGTACGTATGTGCATCTAGGCCGGATATAATGCTTAGTGTTTGCATGTGTGCCCGATTTCAAGCTGCACCGAAGGAATCACACCATAAGGCTGTGAAGCATATTCTTCGATATCTAGCTCACACACCAACACTAGGATTATGGTACCCCAAGGGCTCTGCTTTTGATCTCATTGGATATTCTGACTCTGACAATGCTGGTGATCGTGTGGACCGCAAGTCAACATCTGGTACTTGTCATTTCCTCGGATGATCTTTGGTCTATTGGTCCTCGAAGAAACAGAACTGCGTATCACTGTCTACTGCTGAAGCTGAATACATTGCTGCTGGCTCTTGTTGTGCTCAACTGCTTTGGATGAAGCAAACCCTCAAGGACTATGGCGTCAACGTGAACAATGTGCCTCTCCTCTGCGACAATGAGAGTGCCATCAAGATTGCTCACAACCCAGTCCAGCACTCGAAGACAAAGCACATTCAGATTCGTCATCATTTTCTTCGTGATCATGTGTTGAAGGGCGACATCTCCATTGAACATGTGAAGACTGAAGAACAGCTAGCTAATATCTTCACTAAGCCCTTGGATGAGAAGAGATTTAGCAAGTTGCGGTGTGAGCTAAATATCTTAGAATCTTCGAATGTTCTTTGAAAAGGACACACATCCTAACAGTTATGCAAATTGATGATTTAGATGTGCAACACATGAAGAAACGTTTTTCTTCAATCAGTGAAGAATAACACTCTAAGTGTGAAGAAATTAATGAAGAATTTGATTCTCAGAACCCTACGACAATTGTACGCGGTGTCTGAAATCATCGCTCTTATACGGTGGGCCACGCCACCACAATAAGTTGAAAAATCTTCAATTTGAGTTTTTCCTCATTTTTGAAATTCTTCAGTTTTTCAAATTCTTCAACTTTGCAAAATCTTCACTGTTTCCGTCGTTTTTCTTCATTGGCTATATATATATATATATATATATATATATATATATATATATATATATATATATATGAGTTTATGTCCTCTACATCATTCACTTATGGCTATTTCTTCAAGTTGCTTTTTCTACTAAGTGAATGTGATCGGACCCTTCCCCCTCTATGCTATACTCAACCCAATCTACTCACAAATTCTTCATGTGCGTTCTATTTGAAACTCGTTCAAAGTCTTCATTGTGTCCTCGTCAGCTGAAGAAATTGCAAACGAAACTTTAAAACAAATCTTATCTAGATTTTCGGTTTTGCCGCTCAAACCGTTCCGCATCCCATGATGCATTATTATATTCACCCATGATCTTACACGATCTCATCTGCAGAGTACGTGGGTGACACATGTCGCGAGAAGGAGAAAGGGCAGGGGCATGTTCGTCCCAAAATCTTCGGGCGAACAGTTTTTCACCGTGGCTATAAATACCCCTCTCCCCTTCCTCACTTCATTTACTCCACTCGACTGCTGTCTCTTGCTCGAGCTCCTCAAACCCTAGCGCCGCCACTACTCCATCATCGCCGGTGAGGAAGAGCTTCGCTGCCTCGACCTCGTCGCCGTCGTACTCGCGCCGGTTGCGGAAATGTTCACTCCGCCGCCGTCGTAGCTGTCTTCCTCTGCCAAGTTAGGGCGTGGGAGATCTAACCTGACGAACTTCACCTCTGTTCATCTCAGTTCGTCGTGTTCTTCAGTTCGGGTAATTAAAAGTTACTTTTATTACTCACTTTGATTCTCAAGCTTTCCTAAAAATCTTCAACGGTGTTTTATTCTTCAAATCTTCACACATATGAACACCTCACACACTGTATGCTCTTGATCCATTTCTCTAAGCAATCATTTTCTTCAAGATTCCTCAATTGTGTGGATCTTCGATCTGTGCAACTCTGGAACCTAAGACAAGAACGCTTAGTGAAATTCCTCAAAGCTCAACTGGTCAAATTCCTCAAAACTTGTCTTTTCGAAAAACCTTCTGAGAACGCATATGACCTCTCCAAATTCCTCGCCCCTACACTCTGTTCACAGGTACTCATGTCCGCTACTGAATCACTAGGTTCTCATCAACTTAACTCATTTGCAGCGTTCCTCGAAGAAAAACTGCATACTTCTTCAGAGTGTTCAATTGTTCAAATTCCTCATCTGAAGAATATGGCTGAAGGTAAGAGACCGCAGAAAGGAGGAAAGAAACCTGAGGTCATGACTGCTTTCGAGATCCCTGATGATATATATAAGGACTATTGCGCACCTGATGAAGCCAAGTTCGGCAAAGAGAACAAAAATCAGCGCAAGGTGCGCATTCAGAGGATTGAACGGAGATGGGCAAGAGAATGGAGGGAATACAGATATGTAACTCCAAAGTACATGAAGAAATTCACTTTAAATCCTCCATGCCCAAGAGCTCCATTGGCACCTGGCCAAGTAGCTGATCCCACCAGCATCAAAAGTGGTGAGGAATTTCCTGAAGAATGGGCTAGGCGCCAAGCTAAATTGGCAAGACAAGCCAAGGAGGCAGTGAGGAAATTCAATGAGGATTCTGCTGCTGCTGCTGCTACTGAGGCCTCGGTCAAGCTGAGGAAATCAAAGCCAAAGAAGCCTACTCGCAAGCCAAGTGCTTCACCAACAGCTCCCTCACGGCCAAGTTCCTCAGCTATGCCCTCACGGCAAATTCCTCAGACTGCTACTGCTCCACCAAAGTCCTCAGCAGCTCCCTCAAAGTCCTCAGCTCCTGTGCATCTGGCTACATGTCAAAGGACTACGGGTTTCTCGATTGCCTCTGGTGTCTCAGCAAGTTCCTCAGCTGCACCAATGTCCTCATCAGGCCCCACACTGTTGAAGACTAAAGCAACAGCTGGACGCGGTCCTCAGCCAAGTCCAAAGAAGAAACAGGTCGCATTCCAAGTGCCCTCTGATGATGAAGCTTCTGATGATGAACTTGCAGAAATCATCAGAGACAGGCAAGTGAAGGCCGCTAGAGCCAAAGGCACATCGGTGCCACTGCTTTTGGATCCAAGGAAAATCCTCGACTACATTGACCTCTGGCACAAGGATCCAAACACCCCCATGCCTGATTTTCAACTGACTCCTGGTCAAAGTCACATGCTGACTCATTTCATCACTCAAGAGAAATGGAAGTTTGAAAAGGCAAGAGAGATCAAGAAAGCGCAATACAGAAAGGAGAAGCTCCTGAAGAAAAATGTTGTCAGAATGACACCTGAGGAACTTCTCCAGGCTCAGTCTGAAATCCAAGCCCTCAGCAAAGACTTCAATGCATACTATGATGATTGGCAAGGAGCCAAAGTGAGATTCGTCAACCTGACGAAGAAAATGACAACTGTTGCAGCCCCATCGCAACAAGAAAATCTTTAGGCTGCAGACTCTGCTTAGCCTGCTGAAGAACATGCCAGCACCGCTGATGACTTTCAGCCTGCTGAAGAAAATGTAAGTTCCAGGGATGATGACTCCATTCCAGCCGCTGAAGAAATTGCCAGGGCATCCACTAGTGGTGCGCCTGAAGAAACTGAAGAGATCAGGGCAACTTCATCAGTTGCGCCTGAAGAAAATAAACCAGATTCCTCAACTCCTCCCGCGCCTACACCAACTCCAATTCTTTATTCTGCCTATGAAGTGAAGAAGATCAAGGCTGCAGAGCGAGCTGCAGTGAAGAAAAGGAAGGCATCAGCTGCGTCAAATTCTTCGCCTGCGAAGAAAATGAAGCCAATGACCAACTCACTTGAACATCCAATTGATGTTGTTCCAATTTCCTCCATGTCATCAAAGGAAATTGTTCCTTTTGGAGAAGACTATAAGATCCCAAGCGGATCTGATGAAGAAAATCATTCTGCTGCTTCGTCAGAGCAGATTGATGAAGAAATTGAAGTGGATACAATCCCTTCAACGACAGTCATTTCCTCACCTATGCCTCAGTTCACAGCTGAAGAGGCTGGTGTTGAGGAAATTGAAGATGAAGATGTGGATATTGGATGCACCACACCTGTGATGAATGATGACTTTTGGGAAAGTCAGCATCCCAATACTCCTCTCTTCACACCTATCCAACAGATTCCTCTGTCTCCGGCTACAACAGTTCAACTGGGCTCTGAAGAAACTCATCCCACCCCCTCTGTTCATGAAGATATTCCAGCCACTAGTGCTGAAGAACCTGCTACTGATGATCATCAGGTTGCACAAGAGGAGGAACCAGAAATTCCTCAGCCTGAAGTACCTGAGCTCGTGATTCCTGAGGTGGTACTGCAACTCACTGACACCCCTCTGCTAAAGCCGAAGAATCCGTTCTCAAGCAAACAGAAGTTCAAGGCTGAAGACTTCTTTTCCGAGCATGTATTCTTCACTGATTACAACCCCTATGACTCTGCTTGCATAAGGAAGAGGCGTTTCTGGACTGCTAGTCAAGCCAACTTCTATTCCTCGGTGCTGTTTGACAAGGACAAAATCTTCGATCATGAACATATTCCTCACGTGGATATGGAATCTCTGCCATGCTTCGAGCCAATCCTCAGTGTTATTCATGATGCAGGATTACTCAATTTCTGCATTAACATCTGTGATTGGAATGAAGAAATCATTCTTCAGTTCTACGCTACACTACATATCACTGGAGACACTGAAGATGTCAACTCATGGGTGTTGGATCGGATGACTGAAAACACTCACTACAAGGTACCGACAACTGAATTGCTTCGTGTCCTTCCTCTCGATCCTCCCCATGACAGTGCACGTTGCATCTACAATGACCCTGAACTAACAAATCACTATATGCAAGTGCTCATGAAGCCTTTGAAGCCTGGGCAGGCCCCACGAACCAAATTCCTCGTCAAGGAATTGCTCTATGTGCCTCGGACTATCTATCGCATTCTGACGAAGACAATGAGTCCTATCAAAGGCCACAACTCAAATGATGAAGATGTTGTTCGCATCATGAACAATATGCTTTTCAACATCATTCATGGCGTTCCCGTCAACTTCCATGATTTCTTCATGAGGACTCTGGCAAATGTTGCTATGTCACCTTTTGAGCTGAAGCCCTATGCGCCTTGGATTATGAGATTCATAAAAGGGCAAGATCTTCACTGAATTACAAAGCTGACACTCTGAACCATGATAGCTACTTGCCTCCCATTGAAGTCCTCAAACGGCCAGTTTCATCATCTGATGATAAAGGCAAGGCAGCTGCTGTGATCGATGAAGGCATTCATCCATTGGATGGTCAATTTCGCTTGGCTACATCTTACTCTACCAATGATGACTCTGCCACACATGACACTGCCGCAAATACCTCAGCTAAGCAAAATCCTCAAGCCACAGCACCCAGGGTGATGACTGGCCGTGAGTTACTCCTCAGTCTTCATCAGAAGGTTGATCGCAATCACAAATGGGTAAAGCGTCGGTTTGGTGCACTTCTTCACAATATGACCTCAACACACAATGCAGTGAAGAAAAACCACTACTACCTTCATGAAACCCTCAACCGCACGTGGGCTGTCCTCACTCATGTCTATAGCGCTGAAGAACTGAAGACTATGGGTCTCAAGGAAGAATTTGACTGGTCTGCACCTCCTCCGAAGAAATTCAAGAGGGTCAAAGTTCCTGATCTGGTGGCCAGCTCTTATTCTTCATCGCGTGACACTGATGAGTATGAAGATTTGGACGACACTGTGGCAGGCCCTGCTACAACAAACAACCCCGACAACGCTGGAGCTCCTCCATCAACTTGAAATTCTTCAGGGGCGTTAGTCCTCAGTTTCAATCCATTTGGTCATTTGATGACAAAGGGGAAGAAATCTGAGTTAGTCTTCAAGCGGGTCTATATTAAGGGCATTTTTTTTTAAGTTACAACTCTCGTTCTTCCGAAACTTTTATTGGATCGAGTTGTAATCTTAAACCCGATGGTGCTCTGATACTTTTGGATGGTGCTCTGATACTTTTGTTGCATTATGCTCCGATACTTTTGATGCTTTCGGCATGCTTATTCCTCGTTAATATTATTGCACGCATGCTGAAATTCATCAGGCACCATATTTCATCATGCATTTCAAATTCTTCATATTATATATCAAATGCGTGTATGAATTACAAGATATAGGGGGAGTTCTCCATGATTCAACTCTTCAAATGTGCATTGCCTCAAACGCAAATTCCTCACTATGCACATCTTCAGGGGGAGTTCTTCTATATCTTGCAATCAAATTCCTCAATATCAATATTTACACTTCATATGTTTATCCCCGTTGAAAACTTAACCTATGTTGTCATCAGTCA
This sequence comes from Triticum timopheevii, assembly GCA_963921465.1. Classification (NCBI taxonomy): domain Eukaryota; kingdom Viridiplantae; phylum Streptophyta; class Magnoliopsida; order Poales; family Poaceae; genus Triticum; species Triticum timopheevii. The sequence goes on along the minus strand of OY997274.1, from coordinate 360,523,772 downwards.
CCAAAAAGGGGGAGATTGTAAGTGCATCTAGTGCCCCTTAGTGATTTTGGTATATTGAAGACTTATAGGTTAAGGGACTGATGCATTTGTGAGTGTACACAGGTTTATAAGTCTATGAGGAGTTTGATATCTACAGAGAAAGTCGACCCCTAAAAATGAAGTTCTTCGACTGGAGACTTTGATATTCTGAAGACTTTCTGAAGACTTTGAAAGTGATGAAATTGGTGTGACCTTGAAGACTTGATATTCACTTGAGGAACATGAAGCATGAAGACTTTTGTTTTCGTAGTTTCATTTTATCTTTCTTGAGTCATAGGAAACACCGTACTATTAAAGGGGGTCGTGGAAATACTAAGGAAAAATTTCCATGTGATGCTCAACTCAAAATCCTAAACCTACCAATCCCTTCGAGTGAAGCCATTGGAAATCTCATATACTTCAGTCAATTTCTTCAGTGACAGAGACACAGTTCTTCTGTTCACTGAGGACTTTGCTCTGACTGAGGAGTTAGGAATTCGCCAGTGCGAATTGCCTACACAGTGAGGAACATGATAGCCCTGAGGAATTTGAGAGTCAAATTTCCAACCGTTGCTGTGCTGCGCGCCGGCTGTCCCAAAATATCTTATCCACCTAACGGGCATATCATTGAAGGGCATTTATGTCTTATCATGTCGGGCTGCTCCCTAGGCTATAAATAGCCGCCCCCTACAACCACTAGTTGGTTGGCTGCTCCGAGAGAACTTGACACTTGTCATTTGAGAGCAACCCATCCTCCGAGGACTTTGAGTGAAAATCATCAAGTGAGGAAAATCCCAAAACCAAACCCCCACAAACCCAAAGTGATTGAGCATCACTGAAGAAATTGATCCTGCATGGATCCGACGCTTGTTACCTTTGAAGACTGTGCTTCTTCCAGACGGTTAGGCGTCATGTTCTAGAGCATCCAAGAGGAATTGTGGATCACCGAGTGACCAAGTCTGTGAAGGTTTGGAAGTCACCTGAAGACTTACCACGAGTGATTGGACGAGGTCTGTGTGGCCTTAGTTCAAGGAGAATACAGTGAGGACTGGGTGTCCTGAGCTGCGTGCTCAGTGACTGGGTGTCCGGGACTACGTGTCCTCGAGTTTAAATACTCAGCCGCTCCAACCAGACGTACAACTGAGACAGCAGTTGGAACTGGTTTACCAAATCATTGTCTTCACCAACTAACTGGTTCTATTTCCTCAGCCCTTTCGTTTCCTCATTACTGTGTTGAGTGTTTGTTCATATCTGTGCTTGAAGACATTGACTGAAGACTTTCTCAATTTCCTCAGTTCAATTTCTTCAGTCTGTTTGTCTTCATCTTGTATTATCCTGTGATTACGCTTTCTGTACTCTGTGCTTGTCTTCATTTCATCATGATGACCATGCTTGTATTCTGTTGTGCTTACTTCTGAGTACTTATTCCACTGCAAGTAGTTCTTCGCTAAGGAATTTCCTCACCAGCAAATTCCTCAGTGTAGAATTCATAAAAATCGCCTATTCACCCCCTCTAGTCGATATAACGCACTTTCATCTAGACTCGACAACGGCCAAACTACACGATCAATCAAGGGGGCTCCTATGGTCGGTCGAGGCTCTGATACCAACTTGTCACGCCTAATATGCGACCCTATCCAAAAGGAACTCGAAGGTCCCACCAAGGATAGACCCACATATTGAAACGCTTTTGCAAGGTGGATATCATTACATCAACATTACATAATAGATGGGGATACATACAAGAGGCATACAATGCCACACGAATACAACAATACATCATACACAAGATCAACATCCGACTACGGATGAAACACAAACAGAAACTCGAACGACATCCACCCTGCTAGCCCAGGCTGCCAACCTGGAACCTATTCCCTGATCGAAGAAGAAGCAGAAGAAGAACTCGAAACAAGCAAACATCGCTCTCGCATCATGATCATCGCATAACCTGTACCTGCAACTGTTGTTGTAGTAATCTGTGAGCCACGAGGACTCAGCAATCCCATTACCATGGGTATCAAGACTAGCAAAGCTTAAAGGGAAATGAAGGGGTAAAGTGGTGAGGTTGCAGCAGCAGCTAAGCAAGTATGGTGGCTAACATACGCAAATGAGAGCGAGAAGAGAAACAAAGGAACGGTCGTCAACTAGTAATGATCAAGAAGTGATCCTGAGCTCCTACTTCCGTCAATCATAACATAGAAACCGTGTTCACTTCCCGGGCTCCGCCGAGAAGAGACTATCACGGCTACACACGCGGTTGATGCGTTTTAATTCGGATCTGGTGTCAAGTTATCTACAACCGGACATTAACAAATTTCCATCTGCCACATAACCGCGGGCACGGCTCTCGAAAGTTTATACCCTGCAGGGGTGTCCCAACTTAGCCCATGATAAGCTCTCGCGATCAACGAAGGATATTCCTTCTCCCAGGAAGACCCGATCAGTCTCGGAATCCCGGTTTACAAGACATTTCGACAATGGTAAAACAAGACTAGCAAAGCCGCCCGATGCGCCGACAATCCTGATAGGAGCTGCACATATCTCGTTCGGACCAACACCGGATGAGACATCCTACGAGTAAAACCAGACCTCGAGTTTCCCCGAGGGGGCCCTGCAGTCTACTCGGTTCGGACCAACACTTAGACAAGCATTGGCCCGGGGGGGGGGGGGCTAAAATAAAGATGACCCTCAGGTTAATTACTCCCAAGGCAAAGGCAGGTGGTGGTGAGGCAAATGGTAAAACCAAGGTTGGGCCTTGCTGGAGGAGTTTTATTCAAAGCGAACTGTCAAGGGGGTCCCATAAATCACCCGACCGCGTAAGGAACGCAAAATCCGGGAACATAATACCAGTATGACGGAAACTAGGGTGGCAAGAGTGGAACAAAACACCAGGCATAAGGCCGAGCCTTCCACCCTTTACCAAATATATAGATGCATTAATAATATAAGAGATATTGTGATATCCCAACATAACCCTGTCCACCATGGAGAAATCTTCAACTTCACCTGCAACTAGCAACGCTATAAGAGGGGCTGAGCAAAAGCGGTAACATAGCCAAACAACGGTTTGCTAGGAAGGGTGACAAAGGTTAGAGGTTCATGGCAATTTGGGGAGGCTTGAAGAGCAAAAGATAGGTAGCGCAGCATAGCGATAGAACGAAGCAACTAGCATAGCAATGATAGTAGTGAGATCCAAGGTGACGGTCATCTTGCCTGAAATCCCGCAAGGAAGAAGAACAAGTCCATGAAGAGATGAAGCCACAAAGACGAACCAAACGTAGACGAATGAATCCTCACGATCGCAACGAAACGGGAACTATCGAGAAGAAGCACACCACATAGTAAACACACCACACATGAACGAGGCATGATGCTCAACCAAGCATGATGCATGACAAAGCTACATGTAGCTACTCATGGCGAGAAATGATGCATACAAGAGCAACTCATCAAAGCAAGTTTAAATGAGGCCGGAAACAACATGTAACAAATCCGGTAAGTCCTGAGATGCAAGTATAGAAATTGGTCCAGAACTGAATAAACCTTATGTTCAAGTTGTTAAACAGCAAGTTAAGATGCACCAAGATGATCTACACGAAATTCTAGTCAAGTTACATATAAAGTTCATTTAGTTCGGAGCTACGGCCTAGAAGATATGAGCAAAACAAGTTAACACATGGCATTGATGCAAAATGCATACAAACATCAAGCAAACACCTCAAAACAAGGATGCAACATGATAATATGAAACTACATGCAAAATCAAGCAAGTCTCATATAGAGCACACTCAAAACGGAGCAACGGTTCAACACATACACTCTTATACAAGTTTAAAGGACAAGCTGTCCAAAACAGCAACTAGGCATCTAGCAAGCATCAAAACAATATGCTACAGCATCACAATAGGAAAACAAAAGGCATGGACATGAAGTACAGGTAAAGCATGACAAAACATGAACACTGAGCTATCTCCAGAAACTACTAGAACATGCTCAAAAACACATGGCAAGATTGCATATATTAACAGTTTCAGACTTTGCAGAAATAACATCAGGTTGCAATGTTTAGAGCTATCAAACAACATGTTATAGGAACTTATCATGGAAAACAAAGGCATGGCATGAATCTACTAATTACATAGAACAAAAGTCCCTTACTGACCATGAGCCAAAAAGGATCAGAAGATATGACGGCACCCATGTAAACATGGCAAGTTATATGACAGATTCATACATGGCAGGAACAACAATAAGTAGGCATGTTGGTGAGCTTGAACCACTCACTACAGAGCAATACATGGCATATCAAGGCAACCAATAGTAAGAAAACCTGTTTATGAAGCTAAGAATGGCAAGAACAAGTTCATAGGGCGCATGGATCACTAACAACAATCATGGCAACATTGAACTTAAAGTTAATCAGGCTGACAGCAACATTATTTAGCAATTTTGGAGCAAGATTACAACAAGCTACAGCAGGCTATAAATGTAACCAGGGGCATTAATGGATATTGCATGATATGTATAACAAAACATCCTTTGGGAACATCTCCAGATTATGCATAGAATGACTTGTAGCAGTAGGTTTACATAGCATCAAGATATAGCAGAAACAGTCTAGCAAAATAGCAACAACAAGTACCCTACTTCACGAGCTCGATGCACTCACTACAAGCACCACAAAAATACATGGATGGCACCACTGTGAAGATGGCGTGATGAAGCACAAAACACATGTAGAGCTCATGCTCATAGGATGCACACATCAAATGCAACAAAAATGACAACTCATCAAGTTATAACAGTTTCAGCAGATTAACATCATATAGCACTTTTTCAATGATGATTCAGGCATCAAGATGGACTCAAATGAACATGATGCAATGGAATGAATTGAAGTACTCGTCCAAGCGAACAATTCGACATATTACACGCACAAAATGGAGCAGTATGCACAGAGTTACGGTGCGATGGAAATGGCATGATAATGTCAAAGTCTCGGGGACTTAGGAATTTCGGGGTCAACCTTCATGGACTGGATCTGCATCTGGGGTTCATTGCACGAGAACCGAGGATGGCCGGGGTTCTCGCTGGAGAGTGGCCGGAGGGAGGTCGGAGGAGGCGGCCCCAGCCCGGATCTCGCCGGATCCGGCCGGCGGCGAGCTGGGACGGCGACGGGGCGGGGAGGCGCGGCCGGCAAGGCGGCGGCTGCCGGCGCGGGGTTGGAGGCGGCGCCGGGGCGAGGTGGCGGTGGCTCTTGCCGGCGAGGCGACGAGCCGTGGCACGGGAGCGGAGGGGCGGCGAGGCACGACGGCGGGCGAGGCGTAGAGGGCGCGGGGTCCGGCGGCGGAGGACGCCAGTGGCGGGGCGAAGCTTCTCCGGTGGCGGCGTACCGGAGCTCGCCAGCAGCGGTCGGCGGAGATGGCGGCGGAGCTCGGCGAGGCGTGGCGCGCTGGTGGTGGCGGGCCGCGGGCGAGGGAGCCCAGCACGGGGCGGCGGCGCTCGGGCCCGGGCGGGCCCGCTGCGGGCTCGCGGGCCGACGGCGCGGGGCGGCGACGGTCGCCACGTGGCGCGCCCCGATTGGCACGGGCGGCGGCGACTGGATGTGTCCAGCATCGTCTGGACGTGTCCGGCGGCGCATAGGAGGGTGGAGCTAGGGTTAGGGGGGAAAAGATCTGAAAATGATGGGGAGAGGGCATATTTATAGGTAGAGGGAGCTAGGTGAGTCCAAATGGAGCACGGTTTTCGCCCACACGATCGTGATCGAATGACCGAGAGCATGGAGTGGGTTTGGATGGGTTTTGGGCCACTTTGGAGGGGCGTTGGGCTGCAATACAAAGATGACTTTTACGGTTACCGGTTAACCGTTGGAGTACCAAACGACCTCCAAATGGCACGAAACTTGACATGCGGTCTACCGGTGCTATACCAAGGCCGCTTGGCAAACATCGGGCCATTTCGAGAAAGTTTAACACCCGCTCACAACGGGAGAGAAAAAGGGGACGCCGGAGGACATAGGAGTGTCGGATTGCAAAACGGACAACGGGGAAAATGCTTGGATGCATGATACGAACACGTATGCAAAATGATATGCACATGATGACATGATAAAATGCAACACGCAAGCAAATGACAAGGCAACTACGGCGAATAAATGGTGGACACCTGGCGTATCGAATCCGGGGCGTTACATCTCTACTCTCTATCTCTAGTTCTCAATCTCAACACTGTAAACGCTTTTTTAAAGCATTGCGCGTTGCGATTCTGTTGGAGATGCTCTAACATGACAGACGAGTGCTTTAATGTTGCCCACAAGATGCGTGAGTATCACTAGTAGTATTTTTTTCTTGCCATGTTGAGATTTTAAAACCACGAGTGCGAACATGCAAAGGAGCAATGAAGACCAAACACGGGATATTGGGGACATCTTCAAGGAGCATGGCAAGTTAAAGAGGAGTTGCACCGAACCTGTGAAACAAGCTTTGGTAAGTAACACCCTTTCAATTACTTTCATTTAGCCTCGTGTTCTTCGATGTGTATATGTTGTAGTTTCTGTTTCTCTTAGCCTCATGTTCTTCGATGTGTAATAAGAAGAGTCTTAATCGTCCTAATGCTTTCATTTTTAGCTTGATGTAGGAAGTGGGTGTTCTCACCTTGTAGTCAGTTTTTATACTTTTTCCTTTTGAATTCACTTCTCCGAGTCCTGTTTATCTGGCTTCTACTAAATGGATCTGGGTTGCTCTGAGTATTGATCTAAAAAATAAGTAACTTCATGTCAGGATGCAGTTCCTGCGAGGAGGGAAGTGTGGTCAACCTCGAGATCATGTTTCCAAAATGAGGCTGGATTACACACAAGGTGCCAGCTCCCTAATGATGCTAGATTAGACACAAGGTGCAAATTCCCACATGATGCTGGATTACACACAAGCCAGGTGGAGTCGTCAGCTCTTCGTGTCCTCATGGATTCAGTAAAGGCTGAAAGAAAGCATGCAGCAGCCCTAGAGAATGTTTCTGAGTTCCCGAAGAAGCGAAAAGAGCAATCAGATGCTCTCTTCACCCAAGCCAAAGAAGAGATGGAAGAAGACAGAAATAACGTAGCAGAGGCAGAGCAGGCTAGGCGTCTCCTTCTATCTAAAACTGTTGTCAATACATAATTTCCTTCATATTAGCTAGGTTCAAATGTTTATCCAGTCAGCATGCCTATTATGATGTCCGTGCATCTACTGATGTGGCACAATTTTTTTCGGGTCATGTAATAACAGCAATTACTTTCCAAACAATAACAGACGAAGCATTGGACATGGTATAGTTCACGCACAAGCCCGACATTCCAAGTTGAACTTCCACATCAAACTCATGTTCACAGATATCTGCACATTCATAGATAATGTCCACAACCATGATTCACTTCAAAGCCAAAAAAATGTGAGGAGAGTTATAAATAAAGAAAAACCTCTAGTTCCTGCTACCAGTGCAAGCACAACAAGTCAAGACCATGCGTAATTAATAATATTTAGGTCATTTTTTGTGTTCTTAAATGCCGGCCGGCTCGTGGAAGGACGTGTTGCTGGCACACGCGCGGATCTAATGGAGGCAGGCGGGGCAGTCTGAAGCCGGTTGCATGTAGCGAGGAGGCGTGTTCAGCCGGGCTTGCAGCGAGTGGGGCCCTCTTGGCCGGCGCACCGGTTCAATGCTTGCGCTATGAGAGGCCATGTCCATGTCAAAGCAATCACTCCCTCCAGTCCTTTTTTGTTTGGGTATAACAAAATCTCGTTTTCCATTCACATTTTAGAAGTAAAATTCATGGACAAACTTTGTCCCAAAATATGATGGGGACTTGTAAACCAGGATAGAGGTAGTAGTTTTTTTAATCAAAGAAGGGTTTCCCCCTTCCGATTTTCATTACTGAAAACCAACATCTAAACCATAGTATTTGCCCTAGAACTACCAGGTTCAACATCTCGCAACATAAACCCATACAACCATACGCCAAGGAGGTACGTAGTAGTAGTTATGAATTCCATATTCGCTCCATACCAATCGTTCTAAAATCTACTTAGTGCATATAACGCGCCATTGAAAATCAGAACTCTTAACCTCGCTAAAAAATGATATTTTAAACGTGGCTACTCAATATGTGGCAACTGCCGAGCCACCGCCTCCAAGTCGTTCACCTGTGGTCCCGACCATCAACTCCTATGGATCAAATTATCACGCAAGCTGACTATTCCTACAAAGGTGCACTCCACCACGTACCTGGTACCCGCGCATGCAGCAATCGTGCACCTAGGGTTTTAGGGTTTATTTGATAACTGAGCCTTTACGTAACTCTCATGTGTGCAAGACAGCGAGAGACCGACTGCGTGCGTGCGCCTCTTCTCTTCGTATATGTACTCCACCGTTTGCCTGGTGTCCAAAAAATTATACAGTGGTAATAACTACTAGCAATATGCCAATGTGTTGCCAAACGATCAAAATAGATTAATAGATATTCACCTATTTGATAGAAAAAAGAGTCTAGTTTTGAAATACGTATATCACTAAAAATATGTTATGTTTCACTCAAAATATATCCCTTTGGCGGTTTTGATGAGATAAGGGAGGAATGTTGTTGGTTTCAAGATTCAATAAGTAGTATATGTCTAATTTATACTCTTACTAGCAAGATGCCCGTGCGTTGCACGGAACATCAAGATCTTGTTGGAGAAAAGGATGAACGAGGGAAGGCCTTATTTGCAAATGTGGAGAGGAGTGCGGGTAAATTTCCATAGTTTCCTTCCTATTCGTCAGATATAAATTGGACGACCTATATTGCAGGATGGCAGGCCCACCATCATCACCAACTATGTTTTCTATCCCTACTCTTATAAAAAGCATACTCGGTGATGATTGTGTGCCTGCCATCCTGCAATATAGGCTGTCCGATCTATATCTGACGGATAGGAAGGAAACTATGGAAATTTTGCAAAAAGATACCCACACCCCTCTCCACATTTGCAAATAAGGCCTTCCTTCGTTCATCCTTTTCCCCCACAAGATAAAATACTCATACAAACGCATCTTGATGTTCCGTGCAACGCATGGGCATCTTCCTAGTTGTTGCAAAAAGCCCATGTGTGTGTGGGAGAGAGGGAGAGAGGAGTAGGACGGAGTGCATGTGTGACAAAGACACACAGAGTGTGTGTGCGAGAGGTATCATCTTAAAATGAGGCGATAGTGTGTGTGTGTGCATGATCGATAGGGCGTGTCTCATGAACGGAAGAAAAATCTACATAGATACAAGGAGCGGGAGAGAGACATGTATGCGATACTGGAAGCACGAGTGTGCGGGTGTATAAACCTATCTAGAGGGTAGTCGATAAATGTTTGTGAGAGAAATACAAGTCGGGGGTGCGAAAGCGAGAGTTTTGTGTGTGTGTGTGTGAGAGAGAGAGACGGTAGTCGGGAAGGGGAGTGGAAGCATCAGTTATGTGTGTGTGTGTGAGAGAGAGGGGGGAGTTTGTCTAATTGGTAAACAAATGAATAATGTTAGTCTAGGATGGAGACGGAAAGGAGACAACGACAAATGTTGTGTCTACAGGAGAGAGAGAGAGAGTAATTTTAGTGGTATGAGTCGTATCTAGAGACATATAGGGTGTGTGAGAGAATCCCATAGAGAGAAAGAAAAAGTGAAAGTCAAGTGGAGACTGTGTGTATGGCGGTGAAAAAGAAAGCTTAGGTACCTGGTGATACCAGAGAACGGTAGAGACATGAGAGTTAATGAAACCCGTGTAATGTATAATGATAGGGAGAGTGCGACACTTCTCAAGGGAGAGGTCGAGAGACTATGTTTGCAAGGATAGGAGAAACATGAAGTGAGCGTGCGGGTGAGATGGAGAAAAGAGAGTGATAGCTACATGAAGGAGCATGCATGCGAGAGAGATGGGTGTGAAGGAGTCAATATAAAAGGGATTCAAATATTTGAATTCGAGATGATGATACATGTAATCCACACTCAAACCAAAATTGATCTATGAAACATGCATACTCATATGAATTCACGCGCATCTATGTTATTTAATATGTAGATATTACTGATCCATACATTTTAGTAGAACATAATTTGGTTTAAATTTTTTGAATTCAACCTTATGATTTTGAGATCATTGTATTTGAAAATCATATTATACATATAAAGGAGGAGAATTCTTTGTTGTGATTTTGAAAGTATATATAAAAAATGATGTATATAGAATTTTATTCCAATCGAGAATGGATCCTGCCCGAAAAAAATAGAATACAAACGGGATTCGAATTGAGTTGGCACGGTAAACATTGTCGGCGTTCTGGGAATGGGGGTCCCCAGACTTGCCTGCCTGCGGCCTGCGGCATGGCTTCGCCAGTGGCCAAGTACAGCCCGTCCTCGTCAACCAACACTCAAGACCCTCGCGAGGGGCCATGCCTCGCGAGGCGGGCAACACAAGGCCTCCTCATGAGCGGCCTCACCAGGCAGGCTCGTGAGGGGGCGGAGAGATCAAGGCAAGGGGTACCTCGTGAGGTTCCCGTGATGGAAGCCATGATGACCAAGGCCAGGCGGGCGCCAGCGCGTGTAGTGTCCTTCTTCCCCCTTTGGTGCTAAGGGGGCAAGCGTAGGCGTGGAGTACCAAGGCATCAGGAAAAGGTTTCTATATCAGTGCAACAAGACCAAGAACAGCAGGACGGCAGGACGGAGGTCATTGAGGAGCCCAAGACGCCGTCACCACCAGCGTCTTTGACAGGCAAAGACCACCTTTAGTCAGGATAGCTTGTACTAGTTGTCCCCTTTCAAATTGGCCGTTGTTGGATCCCTTCCCGCTCGATATTTGGGAAGAGGACCAGGGCCTCTATAAATAGGACTAGCCACCACAGTGGGAGGGAAGACTCATCTCGACCTCCAGAAACCAACTCGGTTCATCCTCACACCCACCAAGCACAAGAACACCTCTCCTCGGGAGGCTGTTCTTCCCTTGTACTTTTCATCATCATCCCAAGAGGCAATCCACCACCACACACTTGATTAGGATATTACACCACACGGTGGCCCGAACCAGTATAAATCTTGTGTCTCTTGTGTTGTGACTTCATCGATCTAAGCTTACAGATCACGGTGAGGCTGAGGGTCAGATTCGGTAGGGGGAAATCTTCGTGCACACCCTAGTGTTCGAACCACAAGGGTTTTGCCGGATCCCTAAATCCAACATTTGGCGTGCCAGGTAGGGGTGCGGCAGAGCTTTTCATTTCGTCGGCCCGCACTCCGCCAGCATCGCGCTTCGCCCTCATGGCAAACATCGCGCCTCCGGCCCCGTCGACCGGTGTCAGTGCTGGGGCCAGGGGGCTCCGAGCCTTGGCCCCCGCCTTAGAGCGGGTGCAGTGGCCACCCAAGTTCAAGCCAGAGATGCTGCCGCACTACGACGGCATAGAGGACCCGGTGGTTCTCCTGCAGGCATAAGAGGAAGCCGTCCTGAAGGTCGGGTGCGACGACAAGGTCATGGCCAACTAGCTTCCCATGGCCCTTACTAGCGTCCCGCGCGCTTGGCTGCTCAACCTTCCCGGGTCCACAGTGGCATCTTGGGAGGAGCTGCGCAGTCTCTTCGCTGCACGCTTCGCGGCTCCAGCGCCCCACGTGGTCACGGCCCTCCTCGGCGGCTCACAAGCGCCACCCTCAGACCGCCATGCCAAGCCGTTCTTTCGCCAGATCAGCACCTCCCTCGCGTGGCAAGGACCTCCCCCGTGTTGGGTGGCGCCCAAGGCCGACCCGACCTTCGACTCGGAAGATCACCCAATCACCACTGCCTGCTCGGGTGCACTCCTGATGCTCTGCACGCCCACCATCTGCCACGTGGCCGTCACCAAAACCCTCATTGACGGTGGTGCCGGCCTCAACGTGCTCTCGGTGGAGGCCTTTGGCCTCCTCCACGTATCGCTGGAGCAGCTCCGTCCCAGCAAGCCCTTCTTAGGCGTCGGAGGCGGTTCCTCCAGTCCCCTGGGGTAGATCCACCTTCCCGTGACCTTCGGCACCCGCGACAACTACCTTACTGAGCTGGTCGACTTCGACATTGCTCACATCGGCCTCCTGTACAACGCCATCCTCGGATACCCTGCCCTGGCTCAGTTCATGGCAGCGACCCATCCGGCCTACAACCTCATGAAGATGTCCCGAAGCAAGGGCGTCCTCACCATAGCTGGAGATACCAAGGAGGCTCTTATGGCGCTCAAGCTTGCCCTCAAGGCCGCCGCCGCGGCGCAGCCCGCCAACACGGACGCCTCCAAGGCCAAGGAAGCTGCACCGACCAAAAAGAAGCAGTTGTTCACTCAGGATAAGGCGGAGACCAAGCAGGTGCCAGTTGAGGAAGACGGGTCCTCAGGAGCCACCATCCCTATATGTGCTAACCTCGACCCCGACCAAGAGAAGGCGTTGGTGAAGTTCTTGCGCCCGAACAAGGAGGTGTTCGCATGGGAACCCAAGCAGCTATTGGGGGTCCCAAGGGGGGTGATTGAACATCACCTGAAGGTGTGCCCCAATGTACGCCCTGTGAAGCAGAAGGCGAGGCGGCAGTCCACGGAGAAGCAGGCTTTCATCATCCAAGAAACCCGCAAACTGGAGGCAGTAGGTGTTATTCGTGAGGTTTGCTACCCCGAATGGCTGGTGAACCCCGTTGTCGTGCCAAAAACGGGGGGGAAAGGAGCGCATGTGCGTCGACTTCACCAACCCCAACAAGGCCTGCCCCCAAGATCTATTCCCGCTTCCCCGCATCAACCAGATCGTCAACTCCACCACCAAGTGCGACCTGCTGTGTTTCCTGGATGCGTTTTCGGGTTATCACCAGATCAAGATGGCGGTAGAAAACGTGGAGAAGACAACCTTCCTGACCCCATGTGGGGTATACTGCTACACTTGCATGCCGTTTGGGTTGCGCAACGCGGGCGCGACCTTCCAATGGCTGATGCATGTTGCCTTGGGACGGCAGCTCGGGAGAAATGCCAAGGCTTACGTCGACGACATTGTGGTGAAATCTCGGTACGCAAGGACCTTGATCTAGTACTTGGAGGAGACCTTCGCGAGCCTCTACTAGGTAGACCTGCGACTCAACCCGGAGAAGTGCATTTTTGGCGTCCCTTCCGGCAAGCTGTTGGGATTCCTCATGTCCTACAGGGGGATCGAGGCCAACCCGGAGAAGGTCAAGGCGATTGAAGACATGAGTCTGCCGCAAACCCTCAGCGAAATGCAGAAGCTCGCCTGTCGCGTGACCGCGTTAGGACGCTTCATCTCCAAGCTGGGGAGCATGCCCTACCGTTCTTCAAGCTGATGAAGAAAAACGGCCCATTTGAGTGGACTGAGGAGGCCGACCAAGCGTTTCAAGACCTCAAGAAATACCTGACCAGCCCCCCCGTGATGGTGGCTCCGCGCCCTCTCGAGCCCCTGGTGCTCTACCTTGCTGCCACTCCGTACTCCGCCAGAGCAGCCCTGGTGGAGGTTCAGGAGGAGTGCTAGGCTAAGGCCGCACCCCGCCCAGCTACGGCCTTAGCTGGGGCGACACAAGACCAAGAAAGCCTCACGAGGACCACGACAACGGCAGCAAGGGACCAAGCTCACCAGGACGATGCCCCCGGGGCTGAAGAGGCCCCACCAAGCGTCCAGGCGCTAGGGGCTCCATTATCTCAGGAGGCGCCTCAACCTCCGAAAGACGCAGGCTACGTCAGCGCCCCCACCCTCATCGAGCATCCGGTGTACTTCATCAGCATGGTGTTGCGGGATGCAAGAGCACGGTACCCCATGCCTCAGAAGCTCTTACTCGCGCTCTTGTTGGCCTCGCGCAAGCTGCGACACTATTTTCAAGGTCACCCCATCAAGGTCGTCTCGGCCTACCCGTTGGAAAGGGTACTCGGGAGCCCCAACTCCGTTGGGAGAGTCGCCGAATGGAACATTGAGCTGCAGGCATTTTAGTTGGAGTTCAGCACAACAGGGTCATCAAGGGAGCCACACCTGCTGATTTCGTGGCAGAATGGACGGACGCACCAGAGCTCAAGGTGCGCGAGGATCGGTCTCTCTCGCCAGGAAGTGAGGCACCAGATGGCTGGGTCTTGTATTTCGATGGTGCCTTCTCGCGGCTGGGCGTGGGGGCTGGTGAAGTGCTTATATCACCCACTCAGGATAAGCTCTACTATGCCGTACAACTCTATTTCCAGCAGTGCGAGAAGGTGTCCAACTCCTCGTCATCAAGGGCGACTCCCAACTCCTCGTCATCAATAGCAGGCCTGAAAGCTGTAGCAGTACTGGGAGTGAAGCGCCTCGTCATCAAGGGTGACTCCCAACTCCTCGTCAACTTCTCCAACAAGGTGTATGAGCCGAAGGACGAGCACATGGAAGCGTACCTCGTGGAAGTACGCAAGATGGAGAAGCAGTTTTGGGGGCTGGAGTTGCAGCATGTGCCCCACGGCAACAACCAAGAGGCTGGCGACATCGCCAGGAGGGCGTCCAAACGGCTGCCCCAGGAGCCTGGCATTTTTGAGGAACGACTCTTCAAGCCGTCGGTGGCACCACCACTTTCAAGAACGGCACAGCCTCGAGAAGAACTCCCTCAACTAGCCACCTGCCACAGGAGCCCCGGCCTGTGGCTCGACCTCAGGAGCGTGCCTACTCCTGGCGCTGGAGCCTCGGGAGAGATGCTGGACCAAGTAATTCAAGGAATACTTGACCCAAGGGATGCTTCCGGAGAAAGAGGAGGACACGGAGCGCTTGGCCCAGCAGGCCACGACCTAATGCATCCAGGACGGTGAGCTATACCGGAAGCGGCCGAATGACGTTTCCTTACGTTGCATCTCCAGGGAACAGGGGAAGGAGCTGCTGGTCGACATACACGGCGGAGATTGCGGGCACCACTCATCGTCACGGACCCTCGTCGGCAAGCCATTTCGCAGTGCATTCTATTGGCCTACAACACTCAATGACGCGACCGAGCTGGTGAAGTCCTGCGAGGCCTGTCAATTCCACGCCAAGCAGATCCATCAGCCAACTCAGGGCCTACAGACCATCACGCTCTCGTGGCCATTCGCGGTGTGGGGGCTGGATATCTTGGGCTCATTCCCTTGAGCGCCTGGGGGCTACCGCTACCTCTACGTCGCCATCAACAAGTTCACCAAGTGGGCGGAGGTGGAAGCTGTCCGCACCATTCCAGCTGGCTCCGCGGTTATGTTCATCAAGGGCCTCATGAGCCGGTTTGGGGTCCCTAATCGCATCATCACCGACAACGGTTTGCAGTTCGCTAGAAATCTCTTCAAGACGTATTGTGCTAACCTTGGAACGCAGATCTGCTACGCTTCGGTGGGGCACCCCCGGAGCAACGGCTAGGCCAAACGCGCCACCGTGGAGGTCCTGAGGGCCCCAAGACCAGGACCTTCGAGAAGAAGCTGGAGGCCTGTGGCAGGGGCTGGAACGACGAGCTCTAGTCCGTGCTGCGGTCCATCCTCACCACCGCCACCAAGCCAACGGGCGAGACCCCGTTCTTCCTCGTCTATGGAGCAGAAGAGGTTCTCCCTCACGAGGTCAGGCGTCGCCTCCGCGCGGGTCCTGGCGTTTGATGAGGCTTAGCAGGACGCCACGCGGGGGATGGACCTCGTGCTGGGGGAGGAACGCTGCCGTGAAGCCGCACTACGGGCGGCAAGATACCAGCAAGCGCTGCGGCGGTATCACTATTGCAGCGTCCGCCCTAGGATGCTCGAGGTGGGTGACCTCGTCCTGAGGCGGGTGCTCTCCAGGGAAGGGCTGCATAATCTCTCAGTGATGTGGGAGGGCCTGTTCAAGGTCGTCCATGTCTCCAGGCCTAGCGCCGCGCGCCTGGAGACCCAGGACGGGGTACCCATCCCGAACGCCTGGAACATCCAGCACCTCCGGAAGTTCTACCCCTGAAGAAAGGCCCGGTGCCTATGAAGAAGGCCCAGTGCCAGTGAAGCTTGTTGCCCGTGACACTCTCACGTAATAATGAGTGGGGTTGTACATGCCCCGGAGTCTTAGGAGTGCCGCCCTTGGGCCTCGGGGGCTTCCCTCCCACGCCCAGTGGCAGCACTTAGCTCCGTGCTGGTGAGAAGAATAGAAGACTAGACTAGGTGCTGGATGCAGATTTTCATTTGCTTTCTGCAGTTGGCTCGCTTTTCCTTGGTTGAACCTTGATTAAAGTTGCTTCTGCTATTCCTTGCTGGTTCTATTACATCGCCTTCTGCCTCTGTTTTCTGTCGTCAGCTCTTTGTCTGACTTGCTCTCTCTCGCATACCTCGCGAGGGGGCTGTACGAGCGCCCTCGTGAGCCTTTTTCTTCTGATTTTCGCGAGGCACTCTAGTACGAATTTGCAGCGGGAGCACCCCTCTCGGTCCGTGCCCCTCGGGTACCACGACAGGAAGCACCGGGCCACAGCCGGCAGCCCTTGCGACCAGAGTTCGGAAAATGATAATCTCTCAACGAGCTTTTTGCAGCTCGTAAGGCACCCGGCAAGGCTTGAAGCGGGCACCTCGCGAGGTGGCAACTACTTCAAACATGCCAAGCTAAGTTGTTCCTACATGCCGACGTACAACAACAACACCATGACACAACACAAGAATAATAAATGCAGCATGTTAACTAGGAAATCATAGTTTGTTGCACGCCCCCACGGGGCCCCATACTTGTCTCTCTCAATGTAGGAAGGAAGGAAAACAAAACAAAAGTAGCACGCGCCTTGCAGCAGTTCGTGAGGAGGGATCTACGGTGACCTCCTGAGCTCAGCCAAACCCCACCTCGCGCTTCACCGGAGCGTGGCGATGGGATGACCCGCTGCCGCCCTCGAGGCGGGCACGGCGGCGTGGCGGTTGATCGTAGCCGCCACTGGAGGAGCTACTGCTGGAGGAAGAGTTGTCATAGCTTGAAAAGCCGCAGTGGCCATCGGGAGTAAGTTCGCATTCACCCTCACCATGACAATCGCCAAGACCGAGCACCACGTCACTGTCGTTGTCTTCAGGGCAGCACCCAACGTGGCGGCCATCCTCTCCGAACACCCTCACGTAGAGGGTTGCGTCGCCATTGTACTTGAAGTGGACGGTGCACCGCCTGCCCAGGCCCCGCGCGTGGGCAAACCTCTGCCAACCTCGGTCCAAGGCAGCGTTGCCGGCGACGGAGACCTCCGCCTCGACCCAGGAGGCCCTGCTGTAGCAGCCGTCCGCCTGCGACCAGAACCCGCCTCGGCCAGCGGCCGGCAGCTCGTCGACGAAGAAGCGCGGGAGCTGAAGCCAGTTGCCGACTGGGTTTTCCGACCACACGATGAATTCCGGCAGCACCTCCGTCGAGTGGAAGTGCGGCCGGGGAGGCCGCGCGGCCACAGCACGCCTTCCTCCAACAACTGAGCTGCCTTGGCATGGGCGGACCCCACCACGTGAAGGGCCACCACCGCGGCCTTGGGGAGCCACAGCGGGGGTCGCGGAGTGCTTGCGAGGGCGACCGCGTCCGCGCTTGTGCGGAGGAGAGCCAGGCCCTTCCTGGCGAGCCTTTCCATTCTCCGTGGCCGAAAACCTCTTCCGGGCACCATGGGGGACACTACAAGCAACGGAGCAAGGGAGGAGAAGCAAGTGGAATGGGAAGAGATGAGCAACGAGGGCTCTCACCCCTCCTCATTTATAGCCCAAGGGAGGCCAACCGTCGACCTCCACGATCGCAGGTAATGACAACCCTTTTTGCATGCAGCGGGGACTCGTCAAGTCGGGCAGTCGACGACGCAGCATGGGGAAGCAGAGACGCCCACATCCAATCAGTCGCCACGTGTCGACCAAGGCCGCAGGCTGTTGGGGCCTGCGGCTGAAAGTGCAATTATCCCTAGGTGGTTTTGGTAATTCCTAACAACATATAGCTCATTGAGCTAACATCATTCCAAGATGAATATTTCAGGAAAAGCTCAATGAATGGCATGGCATGGATGAGAAAAGTGGATCCCTCCAAATTCTAAGGAGAAAAGGATTGGCTCAAGTTCAAAAGCTCAAGACTCTACATTTTTATTTTAGTGATCCAAGATCACATTGAGTCTATAGGAAAAGCCAATACTATCAAGGAGGGATGAGGTGTTGCTTAATGAGTTTCTTGCTCCACAGTGCTTAGTGATACGCTCCAAAACCCTCAAATACTTTCTCATATCCACATATGACCTAAACCAATAGTCAAACTTGGCCCCACCGATTCTTTCTACCCGGCACCACCGAGTTCAGATGTCATAGCCACTGCCACAAACCCTAGGCAAATTGGTCACACCGATAGGGATCTCGGTGTCACCGAGATGGGATTGTAATCTCTCTGTTTCCCTTCGTAACGTTTCGGTACCACCGAGATGAGCGATCGGTCCCACGGAGATTGCAATGTAAACTCCCTGTTTCCTTTTCGTAACATTTCGGTCCCACGAAAATGAGCGAATCGGTCCCACCGAGTTTACCTGACCAACTCTGTGGTTAACTTATTACCAAAATCGGTCTCACCGAGTTTGTGTAATCGATCTCACCGAGATTACGTTATGCCCTAACCCTAACCATATCGGTCTTACCGAGTTGCATGTCGGTCCCACCGAAAATCCTAACGGTCACTAGATTTGCTAAATCGGTCTGACCGAGTTTACCAATTCGGTCCCACCGAGTTTGGCAAGTAGTGTGTAACGGTTAGATTTTGTGTGGAGGCTATATATACCCCTCCACCTCTTCTTCATTCATGGAGAGAGCCACCAGAACAAACCTACACTTCCAACTTGCTGTTTCTGAGAAGGAACCGCCTACTCATGTGTTGAGGCCAAGATATTCCATTCCTGTCATATGAATCTTGATCTCTAGCCTTCCCCAAGTTGCTTTCCACTCAAAGATTCTTTCCACCAAATCCAAATCATGTGAAAGAGAGTTGAGTGTTGGGGAGACTATCATTTGAAGCACAAGAGCGAGGAGTTCATCATCAACACACCATTTGTTACTTCTTGGAGAGTGGTATCTCCTAGATTGGCTAGGTGTCACTTGGGAGCCTCCAACAAGATTCTGGAGTTGAACCAAGGAGTTTGTAAGGGCAAGGAGATCGCCTACTTTGTGAAGATCTACCGCTAGTGAGGCAAGTCCTTCGTGGGCGACAGCCATGGTGGGATAGACAAGGTTGCTTCTTCGTGGACCTTTCGTGGGTGGAGCCCTCCGTGGACTCACGCAACCGTTACCCTTCGTGGGTTGAAGTCTCCATCAACATGGATGTACGATAGCACCACCTATCGGAACCACGGCTCAAGAATCACCATGTCTCCAAATTGCGTTTGAACTCTCCAAACCCTTCCCTTTACATTCTTCCAAGTTGCATGCTTTACTTTCCGCTGCTCATATACTCTTTGCATGCTTGCTTGAATTGTGTTAAGATTGCTTAACTTGTGCTAAGATAGCTAAAATCTGCCAAAGACTAAAATTGGGAAAAGGACAAGTTTTTATTTGGTCAAGTACTCTAATCACCCCCCCTCTAGACATACTTTCGATCCTACAAGTGGTATCAGAGCTTTGGTCTCCATTTGCTTTGATTTCCATAGCCTTTGGTGGTCATAGCCTTGGTTTCACAACCTTGGAGAGTATGGCATCTAGCGAGGAAAATTATCACCATAGAGGTCCTTACTTTGATGGTACTAATTTTGCTAGTTGGAAGCATAAGATGAAAATGCATATTCTTGGACATAACCCCGCTGTATGGGCTATTGTGTGTATTGGCTTGCAAGGTGAATTCTTTGATGGGAGAGAACCAAACCGTGAAGCTAGTGTGGAAGAGTTGAAGATGCTGCAATACAACGCTCAAGCTTGTGATATCCTCTTCAACGGATTGTGCCCCGAAGAATTCAACAAAATCAGCCGTCTTGAGAATGCAAAGGAAATTTGGGACACTTTGATTGATATGCATGAAGGTACTGACTCCGTCAAGGAATCCAAGTTGGATGTTCTCCAAAGTTAACTTGACAAGTTCAAAATGAAGGATGGTGAAGGTGTCGCTGAAATGTACTCTAGGCTTGCTCTTATCGCAAATGAGATTGCGGGCTTAGGAAGTGAAGAGATGACCGACAAATTCATCATCAAGAAGATCCTAAGAGCTTTGGATGGAAAATATGATACCGTGTGCACATTGATCCAAATGATGCCCAATTACAAAGATCTCAAGCCAACCGAAGTCATTGGAAGAATTGTTGCTCATGATATGTCACTCAAGGATAAGGAGGAACTTCACAACAAGTCAAGTGGTGCTTACAAAGCCTCATGTGAAGCCCCCACATCATCAAGTGAGAAACAAACCTTCAATGAAGAATTGAGATTAATGGTGAAGAACTTCAACAAGTTCTACAAGAGTAGAAGCAAAGAAAGAAGCTCCAAGTCAAGGTCCTACAATGACAAAAGATCTTCTAGTCGAGAGCGCAATTGCTACAATTGTGGGAGACCCGGACACTATTCCAATGAGTGTACAGCACCCCACAAAAGAAGAGAAGAATCACCCAAGAGGAGAAGTAGAAGAGAAGAATCACCACCAAGAGAGAGGAGTAGAGATGATCGTTATGAACGAAGAACATCTCGGAGAAGCAACGGAAAGGAAGGACAAGTCATCAAGGAGCTACACAAAACAAAGACATCAAGCTCATGTTGGTGTATGGGTATCCGGCTCCGACTCCGACAATCACTCCGAGAGAAGCTATCACTCTGACTCCGAATATACTCAAGATGAAGGTGTTGCCGGTCTAGCACTTGTGTCAACCAACTCCTACGACATACTTGATTCACCAAATGGAGGACTTGGAAGATGCTTCATGGCTAAAGTCCCAAAGGTAACACACCCCTAGTATGTTGATTTCAATAGTGATGAAGATGACTTGCTAGGTGATGATGATTTACTTGTTGACAACTCTAGTGATGAATACTATGATGAAGCGTCAATTAATCATGCTAATCAAGATAAAACGAATGGCAATGATAAGGATAAGATTGAGCTTCTAACTAAAGAACTAAACACTGTTAAGTTAGCTCATCAAACTATCTTAGAAGATCATCAAGAACTTTTAAGGACTCATGAGAAGTTACGCTTTGAAAAGCTCAATCTTTAGCAAGAGCAAGAGTTCTTAAAGGCAATCAATGATGATCTCCGTAAGAAAAGTTCTTCTTACATTGCCAAGCGTTTACTCTTATCTACTTACATGCCTCAAGTCAAGTCCATTAACAAGAACAAGAAAGATTCTTCCTCTAGTAGTAACAATAATCATGCTAAATCCAATGTTGTTGCTTCTAGTAGTTCTCTTGATTCCACTAATGATTCTCTTAGCCAAGTTACACTTGAGCAAGAAAATAGCTTTTTGAAGGGAATTATAGAGAAAGGTGTTTACAAGAGCCTTGCCGGGAGTAAGCAATTTGAGGAAATTGTACGCAAGCAAGGAAGGCACCGGAAGAATCAAGGTGTTGGTTTTGAACGAAAGTTCAATGCCAATGGAGTTGAGTGGGAAGAAGATCAATACCCTAAGATGAAGTTTGTTCCTCAACAAGATAAGTATGATCCTACTTCTTTCAAAGGGACACAAGCTCAAGATGATCTTCCACCACAAGACCACAAGCAAAAAGGCAAGGACAAGTTTCAAGAGGAGATTGATGCATTTGAAGAAGCTCCTAAGGCCTTGGTCAAGTGGGTTCCCAAGACTAAACCAAGTTCTAATTCATCGAGTACGCCTACAACTCCAAGGATTCCCATCAAGATGATGTGGATCCCGAAGAAGAAGAACTAGAGAGTTCTTGAGGGTGACTCCACCAACATATTTCACTCATATCATTTGGCAACAACAAGTGCAATCAACTTCCACATCTTGCACTAGTTTAAGGACTCACAAACCCTCTTGTTGGTAAGACAAGGGACAAGGTAATCTAATGCTCTCATAGACATCATATTGTGTGAGCATCACTCTATGTCTATGGATATCCTTGTTTGTTCCTTGTGGTACTAACCCGTGTAGCACCAGCTATCGGAACCACGGCTCAAAAATCACCGTGTCTCCAAATTGCGTTTGAATTCTCCAAACCCTTCCCTTTACATTCTTCCAAGTTGCATGCTTTACTTACTGCTGCTCATACACTCTTTGCACGCTTGCTTCAATTGTGTTAAGATTGCTTGACTTGTGCTAAGATAGCTAAAATCCGCCAAAGACTAAAATTGGGAAAAGGACAAGTATTTATTTGGTCAAGTAGTCTATCACCCCCCTCTAGACATACTTTCGGTCCTACAGCGGCGCTCCACACTTGCCCTTTGGCTTCGCCGCTGAGCCAAGTCCGAGCGCGCCTTGGGCCTGGGGGCTACTGTCGGTGTTCTGGGAATGGGGGTCCCAAGACTTGCCTGCCTGCGGCCCACAGCGTGGCTCCACCAGTGGCCCAGTACGGCCTGTCTTCGTCAACCAACACTTAAGACCCTCGCAATGGGCCAAGCCTCGCGAGGCGGGTGACACAAGGCCTCCTCAGGAGCGGCCTCACCAGGCAGGCTCGCGAGGGGGCGAAGAGGTCAAGGCAAGGGGTATCTTGTGAGGTTCCTGTGATGCAAGCCATGACGACCAAGGCCAAGCGGGCGCCAGGAGGGCGCCAGTATGTAGTGTCCTTCTTCCCCCTTTGGTGCTAAGGGGGCAAGCGCATGCGCGGAGTACCAAGGCATCAGGCCAAGGTTTCCATATCGGTGCAACAAGACCAAGACCAGCAGGACGGCAGGACGGAGGTCATTGTGGAGCCTAAGACGGCGTCACCACCAGCGCCTTTGACAGGAGAAGACCACCTTTAGTCAGGATAGATGATGTCTACTATAGAACCTTCTTCTTGTAGACGTTGTTGGGCCTGCAAGTGCACAGGTTTGTAGGGCAGTAGCAAATTTCCCTTAAGTGGATGACCTAAGGTTTATCAATCCGCAGGAGGCGTAGGAGGAAGATGGTCTCTCTCAAACAACCCTGCAACCAAATAACAAAAAGTCTCTTGTGTCCCCAACACACCCAATACAATGGTAAATTGTATAGGTGCACTAGTTCGACGAAGAGATGAAGATACAAGTGCAAAATAGATAGTAGATATAGGTTTTTGTAAACTGAAGATATAAAAACAGCAAGGTAGCAAGTGGTAAAAGTGAGCGTAAACGGTATTGCAATGATAGGAAACAAGGCCTAGGGTTCAGACTTTCACTAGTGTAAGTTCTCTCAACAATAATAACATAGATAGAACATATGACAAGCCCTCAACATGCAACAAAGTGTCACTCCAAAGCCACTAATAGCGGAGAACAAACGTAGAGATTATGGTCGGGTATGAGACCACCACAAAGCTATTCTTTCGGATCGATCTATAAAAGAGTTCGTACTAGAATAACACCTTAAGATACAAATCAACCAAAACCCTAATGTCACCTAGATACTCCATTGTCACCTCAAGTATCCGTGGGCATGATTATACGATATGCATCACACAATCTCAGATTCATCCAACCAACATAAAAGTAATTCAAAGAGTGCCCCAAAGTTTCTACCGGAGAGTCAAGAACGTGTGCCAACCCCTATGCATAGGTTCCCAAGTGTCACGAAACCCGCAAGTTGATCACCAAAACATACATCAAGTGGATCAATAGAATAACCCATTGTCACCACGGTTATCCCACGCAAGACATACATCAAGTGTTCATAAAAGACTCAATCCAATAAGATAACTTCAAAAGGGGAAACTCAATTCATCACAAGAGAGTAGAGGGGGAGAAACATCATAAGATCCAACTACAATAGCAAAGCTCGGGATACAGCAAGATCGTGCCATAGATGGAACACGAGAGAGAACACGAGAGAGAGAGAGAGAGAGAGAGAGAGAGAGAGAGATCAAACACATAGCTACTGGTACATACCCTCAGCCCCGAGGGTGAACTACTCCCTCCTCGACATGGATAGCGCCGGGATGATGAAGATGGCCACCGATGATGGGATCCCCCTCCGGCAGGGTGCCGGAACAGGGTCCCGATTGGGTTTTGGTGGCTACAGAGGCTTGCGGCGGCGGAACTCCCGATCTATCTTCTGTTCTGGAAGTTTTAGGGTACGTAGGTATATATGGGTGAAAGGGGTACGTCGGTGGACCTCCAGGGGGCTCACGAGGTAGGGGGCGTGCCCCCCACCCTCATGGGCATCCCGGGGATCCCCTGACGTGCACTCCAAGCCCATCTGGTTGGTTTCCTTCCAAAATTAACTTCTCCAGTTGATTTCGTTCCGTTTTGACTCCGTCTGATATTCCTTTTCCTCAAAACACTGAAATAGGCATAAAGCAGCAAATCTGGGCTGGGCCTCCGGTTAATAGGTTAGTCCCAAAAATAATATAGAAGTGGATAATAAAGCCCAATATTTCCTAAAACAGTAGATAAAGTAGCATGGAGCAATCAAAAATTATAGATACGTTGGAGACGTATCAAGCATCCCCAAGCTTAATTCCTGCTCGTCCTCGAGTAGGTAAATGATAAAAAGAAGAATTTTTGATGCAGAGTGATACTTTGGCATAATTTCAATGTAAATCTTCTTAATCATGGTATGAATATTCAGATCCGAAAGATTCAAGATAAAAGTTCGTATTGGCATAAAAATAATAATACTTCAAGCATACTAATCAAAGCAATCATGTCTTCTCAAAATAACATGGCTAAAGAAAGTTCATCCCTACAAAATCATATAGTTAGGCTATGCTTCATTTTCATCACACAAAGATGTTCCCAACTTCTATACCCCCGATGACAAGCCAAGCAATATTTTCATACTCAAATAATCTCAAACTTTTTCAACCTTCACGCAATACCTGAGCGCGAGCCATGGATATAGCACTATGGGTGGAATAGAATATGACGATGGGGATTGTGTGGAGAAGACAAAAAAAGGAGAAAGTCTCATATTGACGAGGATAATCAACGGGCTATGGAGATGCCCATCAATTGATGTCTACATGAGGAGTAGGGATTGCCATGCAACGGATGCACTAGAGCTATGAATGCTCAACAAAATAAAACTAGTGGGTGTGCATCCAACTTGCTTTCTCATGAAGACCTAGGGCATTTGAGGAAGCCCATCGTAGGAATATACAAGTCAAGTTCTATAATGAAATATTCCCACTAGTATGAACAAGACAATATATGAGACTCACTATATGAAAAACATGGTGCTACTTTGAAGCACAAATATATGAGACTCACTACATGAAGAACAAGGTGCTACTTTGAAGCACAAGTGTGGTAAAAGGATAGTAACATTGCCCCTTCTCTCTTTTTCTCTCATTTTTTGGGCCTTCTCTTTTTTTCATTTGGCCTTTCTCTTTTTTTCTCTTTTTTTTTCATCCGAAGTCTCATCCCGACTTGTGGGGGAATCATAGTCTCCATCATCCTTTTCCTCACTGGGGCAATGCTCTAATAATGATGATCATCACACTTCTATTACAACAACTTGATATTACAACTTGAAACTAGAACAAGATATGACTCTATATGAATGCCTCCGGCGGTGTACCGGGATGGTGCAATGAATCAAGAGTGACATGTATGAAAAATAATGCATGGTGGCTTTGCCACAAATACGATGTCAACTACAAGATCATGCAATGGCAATATGACAAAAGTAAAGTATGTCATGATGAACGCAATGGTGGAAAGTTGCATGGCAATATATCTCGGAATGGCTATGGAAATGCCATAATAGGTAGGTATGGTGGCTTTTTTGAGGAAGATATAAGGAGGTTTATGTGTGAAAGAGTGTATCATATCACGGGGTTTGGATGCACCGGCAAAGTTTGCACCAACTCTCAATGTGAGAAAGGGCAATGCACGGTACCGAAGAGGCTAGCAAATGCGGAAAGGTAAAAGTGCGTATAATCCATGGACTCAACATTAGTCAAAAGAACTCATATACTTATTGCAAAAATTTAGAAGCCATCAAAACTCAAGTACTACGCACAATGCTCCTAGGTGGATAGATTGGTAGGAAAAGACCATCGCTCGTCCCCGACCGCCACTCATAAGGATGGACAAGCCAGGTACACTTCATGCTTCAAATTTGTTACACAACTTTACCCATACGTGCATGCTACGGGACTTGCAAACTTCAACACAAGTATTTCTCAAATTCACAACTACTCAACTAGCACGACTTTGATATTATTACCTCCATATCTCAAAACAATTATTAAGCATTAAATTTATCTTAGTATTCAATTTACTCAAAAGAAAGTTTCACATATCTTGAACACTAAGTATATTAACATTAAGCAAATTACCATGCTATTAATGACTCTCAAAATAATCTAAGTGAAGCATGAGAGATCAAGTTTCTTTAAAACAAATCCACCACCGTGCTCTAAAAGATCTATGTGAAGCACTAGAGCAAAAATTATCAAGCTCAAAAGATATAAGTGAAGCACATAGAGTATTCTAGCAAATTCCAATTTGTGTATGGCTCTCTCTCATTAAAGGATTTCAGATCTTGATACTTTATTCAAACAGCAAACAAAGATAAAGAAAACTATAATGCAAGGATAGCACAACTCATGTGAAGAAGCAAAAACTTAGGCTCAACCGATACTAACCGATAATTGTTGAAGAAGAAAGGTGGGATGCCTACCGGGGCATCCCCAAGCTTAGATGCTTGAGACTTCTTGAAATATTATCTTGGGGTGCCTTGGGAATCCCCAAGCTTGAACTTTTGTGTCTCCTTAATTCCTCTCATATCATGGTTTCTCTTTTTATCAAAAGCTTCATTCACAACAAACTCAACAAGAACTCGTGAGATAGGTTAGTATAAACCAATGCAAAACCTTATCATATTATACTGTAGAATATCACTTAAATTATTATTCAACATTGCATACTAAATGCCTCTGTATATTTAATACTCCTATCCTGAAATAGAATCATTAAACAAGCTACCATACGCAAACAATGCAATCATAACAGCAATCTGCCAAAACAGTACAGTATATAAAGAACGCAAGAGTATCAATACTTCCCTGACTCCAAACATTATGAACTAAAATTCCCACTGTAATAAATTTATCAGAGCTAAATATGCAAAAAGATTCAATGTTATACCATGCTCTGACTTTTCTAGGGAATTTTGGCAACAGCGGTAAACTTTCTGTTTTCAAACAGCAACATGCAAACTAGCAAAATAAGCATGGCAAAGGCTATCCTTAACCTTTTTATTGAAACTAAAGAGGCAAAACACAATTCCAACTAACAGCAAGAAAAAACTAACAAAACAAATTGACGCTCCAAGCAAAACACATATTATGTGGCGAATAAAAATATAGCTCCAAGTAAAGTTACCGATGAACAAAGACGAAAGAGGGGATGCCTTCCGGGGCATCCCCAAGCTTAGTTGCTTGGTTGTCCTTGAATATGGCCTTGGGGTGCCTTGGGAATCCCCAAGCTTAGCTCTTGCCACTCCTTGTTCCATAGTCCATCGAATCCTTACCCAAAACTTGAAAACTTCAACCACACAAAACTCAAAACAAAACTCGTAAGCTCCGTTAGTATAAGAAAATAAAACCACCACTTAGGTACTGTAATTAACTCATTATAAATTCATATTGGTGTAAAACCTACTGTATTCCAACTTCTCTATGGTTTATAAACTAATTTACTAGCCACAGATTCATCAAAATAAGCAAACAACACACGAAAAACAGAATCTGTCAAAAACAGAACAGTCTGTAGTAATCTGTATAAAACGTATACTTCTGGAACCCCAAAAATTATGAAATAAATTGCTGGACCTGAGAAATTTGTCTTTTAATCATCTGCAAAAAGAATCAACCTAAAATCACTCTCCAGTAAAAAATGGCAGCTATTCTAGTGAGTGCTAAAGTTTCTGTTTTTCACAGCAAGATCACATAAACTTCACCCAAGTCTTCCCAAAGGTTCTACTTGGCACTTTATTGAAACAAAAGCTATAAAACATGATTACTACAGTAGCATAATCATGTGGACACACAAAAACAGTAAGGATAAATATTGGTTTGTCTCCCAACAAGCGCTTTTCTTTAATGCCTTTTAGCTAGGCATGATGATGACAATGATGCTCACATAAAAGATAAGAATTGAAACATAACGGGAGCATCATGAAGCATATGACTAGCACATTTAAGCCTAACCCACTATCTATGCATAGGGATTTTTTGAGCAAACAACTATAATCAACTAGCATAGGATGGCACAACAAGCATAGCTTCAAGAATTTAAGCATATAGAGAGGAAACTTGACATTATTGCAATTCCTACAAGCATATGTTCCTCCCTCATAATAATTTTCAGTAGCATCATGAATGAATTCAACAATATAACCAGCACCTAAAGCATTCTTTTCATGATCTACAAGCATAGAAAATTTCCTACTCTCCACATAAGCAAACTTCTTCTTTATAGCATACGTATGATCACAATAATCATCATAGATAGGGGGCATGCTTTCATCATAGTGAATTTGTTCATCAAAGCTTGGGGGACAAAATATATCATATTCATCAAACATAGCTTCCCCAAGCTTGTGGCTTTGCATATCATTAGCATCATGGATATTCAAGGAATTCATACTAACAACATTGCAATCATGCTCATCATTCAAGGATTTAGTACCAAACATTCTATAGATTTCTTCCTCTAGCACTTGAGCACAATTAACCTTTCCATCATACTCATGAAAGATATTAAAAAGGTGAAGCGTATGAGACAAACTCAACTCCATTTTTTTGTAGTTTTATTTTATAAAATAGACTAGTGCTAAAACAAGAAACAAAAAGATTCAGTTGCAAGATCTAAAGATATACCATCACTTACCTAGCCTCCCCGGCAACGGCGCCAGAAAAGAGCTTGATGTCTACTACACAACCTTCTTCTAGACGTTGTTGGGCCTGCAAGTACACAGGTTTGTAGGACAGTAGAAAATTTCACTCAAGTGGATGACCTAAGGTTTATCAATCCGTAGGAGGCGTAGGAGGAAGATGGTCTCTCTCAAACAACCCTGCGACCAAATAACAAAAAGTCTCTTGTGTCCCCAACACACCCAATACAATGGTAAATTGTATAGGTGCACTAATTCGGCGAAGAGATGAAGATACAAGTGCAAAATAGATAGTAGATATAGGTTTTTTTAAACTGAAAATATAAAAACAGCAAGGTAGCAACTGGTAAAAGTGAGCGTAAACGGTATTGTAATGATAGGAAACAAGGCCTAGGGTTCATACTTTCACTAGTGTAAGTTCTCTCAACAATATTAACATAGATAGAACATATGACAAGCCCTCAACATGCAACAAAGAGTCACTCCAAAGCCACTAATAGCGGAGAACAAACATAGAGATTATGGTCGGGTACGAAACCACCACAAAGATATTCTTTCGGATCGATCTATAAAAGAGTTCGTACTAGAATAACACCTTAAGATACAAATCAACCAAAACCCTAATGTCACCTAGATACTCCATTGTCACCTCAAGTATCCGTGGGCATGATTATACGATATGCATCAGACAATCTCAGATTCATCCAACCAATATAAAAGTACTTCAAAGAGTGCCCCAAAGTTTCTACCGGAGAGTTAAGAACGTGTGCCAACCCCTATGCATAGGTTCCCAAGTGTCACGAAACCCGCAAGTTGATCACCAAAACATACATCAAGTGGATCAATAGAATAACCCATTGTCACCACGATTATCCCACGCAAGACATACATCAAGTGTTCATAAAAGACTCAATCCAATAAGATAACTTCAAAAGGGGAAACTCAATTCATCACAAGAGAGTAGAGGGGGAGAAACATCATAAGATCCAACTACAATAGAAAAGCTCGGGATACATCAAGATCGTGCCATAGATGGAGCACGATAGAGAACACGAGAGAGAGAGAGAGAGAGATCAAACACATAGCTACTGGTACATACCCTCAGCCCCTAGGGTGAACTACTCCCTCCTCGTCATGGATAGCGCCGGATGATGAAGATGGCCACCGGTGATGGCATCCCCCTCCGGTAGGGTGCCGGAACAGGGTCCCGATTGGTTTTTGGTGGCTACAGAGGCTTCCGGCAGCGGAACTCCCAATCTATCTTCTGTTCTGGAAGTTTTAGGGTACGTAGGTATATATGGGTGAAAGGGGTACGTCGGTGGACCTCCAGGGGGCTCACGAGGTAGGGGGGCGCGCCCAGGGTGGAGGGGCGCGCCCCCCACCCTCGTGGGCAGCCCGGGGATCCCCTGACGTGCACTCCAAGCCCATCTGGTTGGTTTCCTGCCAAAATTAACTTCTCCAGTTGATTTCGTTTCATTTTGACTCCATCTGATATTCCTTTTCCTCAAAACACTAAAATAGGCACAAAACAGCAAATCTGGGCTGGGCCTCCGGTTAATAGGTTAGTCCCAAAAATAATATAGAAGTGGATAATAAAGCCCAATATTGCCTAAAACATTAGATAAAGTAGCATGGAGCAATAAAAAATTATAGATATGTTGGAGACGTATCAATAGCTTGTACTAGCTGTCCCCTTTCAAATTGGCCGTTGTTGGATCCCTTCCCGCTCGATGTTTGGGAAGAGGACCAGGGCCTCCATAAATAGGACAAGCCACCACAGTGGGAGGGCAGACTCATCTCGACCTCCAGAAACCAACTCAGTTCATCCTCGCACCCACCAAGCACAAGAACACCTCTCCTCAGGAGGTTGTTCTTGTAGGGGAACATAGCAATAATTCAAAATTTTCTATGCACCACCAAGAACAATCTATGGAGAGACTAGCAACGAGAGAGAGGGGAGTGCATCTTCATACCCTTGAAGATCGTGATGCGGAAGCGTTACAAGAACGCGGTTGGTGGAGTCGTACTCGCAACGATTCAGATCGCGGTCAATTCCGATCTAAGCGCCGAACGAACGGCGCCTCCGCGTTCAACACACGTACAGCCCGGGGACGTCTCCTCCTTGTTGATCCAGCAAGGGGAGAGGAGAAGTTGAGGGAAAACTCCGACAGCACGACGGCATGGTGCTGATGTAGCTCGTGGTTCTCTGGCAGGGCTTCGCCAAGCACTACGGAGGAGGAGGAGGTGTTGGAGGAGGGAGAGGGCTGCGCCAGGGGAAGGGTGCGGCTGCCCTCTCTGTCCCTCACTATATATAGGGGGAAGGGAGGAGGGGAGGCGCCCTAGGGTTCCCTAGGGGAGGGGCGGCGACCACAGGGGAACCCTAGATGGGTTTGGGCACCCCCACCCCCAAGGAAACTTGCCCCCCAAACCGGGAGGGGCGGCTGCCCTAGGGGTGGCGCCCCCACCTCTCCTGGTTACTTTTTTTAGACAAACTCCGAAGCTTTTTATTCATACGTCACAATGTTTACAAGGACGAAAGAAAGACCCCCCGGCTGTCCCAACCAAACATGTCGCCCAACCGGGAGGGATAATGCGTGCTTCGTGAGCTTGTGAGCCTCGATATTCGAGCTCCTAAATTCGTGAGAAATATTACAAACTTGGAAAGACAATGTATGCTCTAATATTTCATGTATGATTGCTCCATATTCTGTCGGATTCTTCTGTTGGATATCTGTACCACCACCTTCACATCGGAAGCCACCTGGATGTTTGTCACGTTCAAATCATCAGCTAGAGCTAGAGCCTCCCTGATCGCCATGCATTCTAGCGTCGCCGGTTCTGAAATACCTGCAAAGACCACAACCAAAGCTCCCAAGAAATTTCCGTCTAAGTCTCTTGAAATCGCTGCTACAGCTCCATGTCCTCTTCCTCTCCCCACTGTAGCATCAACATTAAACTTTGCCGGTCCTCCAGGTGGAGCGATACAACCTGATCTTTGTGGCACAGGTCTTGCACTCTGCCTCGACTTGATGGACTGCAGTGCGTTGAGTTCATTCACATAAGAATGTACAAAAGCTTGGACTGAAGACAGGCTTTGATAGATGTGCTCATATATTGCCTTGCGACGTGCAGCCCATAGTGCCCAAAGAGTTACCACAAAAGTTGTGAACTCATCATGAGATAGCGCCTCTTGCATGGAGAAAAGCCACCTCTTTGGATCCGGTTCCCCGTTGTTGTTCAACACATCAATGATGCGTTCAGGAGACAGCGCCCATGTGCTTCGAGAAACAATACAATTTAACAGCGCGTGCCTCCATGTATCTTCGGCCCGACATAGGCAACACGCGGCCGAATGCACCAAGTTTCTGTGATGCAATAGTGCAGCCGTCGGGGTGGTCCGCCTAGCAAATCTCCACAGGAAGATCTTGAGTTTCGAAGGTACCTTAATTCCCCACAGCTTTGTCCAACCATTGCCATCAGCGTTTGTATGAGATGATCCATCTTGCTCATATAACCAAGCTTCACGGCTCAATTTTTCCTACTGGATCATTCTATAAGCAGTTCTCACCGAGAATATCCCCCACCGGTCTTCACTCCATGCCCAAAAATCTTCAATCTGTCTGGTGCAAAGAGGGATCTGCAAAATTGCCTCCGCATCAATCGGTATAAAGGTTGTCCGAACTAGCTTCTCATTCCACGAGGATGTGGCGTGGTTGATTAGTTCTGACACTTTATGTGGCGGATGTGGAACAAGAGATGTGATTGGCCTCTTCATAAATGAGCTAGGTATCCAATTGTCAAGCCATATGTCAGTCGGTTCACCGCTTCCAGTTCTCCTTACTAGTCCTTGCACCATAATGTCTCTTCCGTCCAGAATAGCCCGCTAGATCTGTGATGGATGGTGGCCCAATTCTGCTTCAAACAAAGATACGTCCGGGAAATAAACGCTCTTGAGAATGCGTGAACTCAAGGATGTAGGGTTTTGGAGCATATTCCATGCCTGTTTTGACAGTAGTGCCAAGTTAAAAATATCCAAGTCCTTAAAGCCAAGCCCACCAAGATGTTTCGGCTTCATCATCTCGTGCCAGGAAACCCATCTTGGCTTGTGTTTTCCTTGCTTACTCCCCCACCAAAATTGCCTGATCAATGAAGTGACACTCACATAAACCCCTTGGCAGACGGAAACATGACATAGAGAACACCGGTATCGACTGCGCCACTGATTTGATAAGCACTTCCTTTCCCGCAGCTGACAATATTTTCTCCATCCAACCTCTGATCTTCTCCCATACTCGGTCTCTCAAGTACCTAAAGGTGCCATTCTTGGAATGCCCAACATCCGTGGGCATCCCCAAATACCTGTCGCTAAGGGATTCATTCTGGACATTCAGAGTGGTTTTGATGCTTTCTCTCATGCCCTGCGGGCATCCTCCGCCGAAAAAGATAGATGATTTCTCATGATTTATGAGCTATCCTGAAACCAAACAGTAGTGCTCTAACAAGTTTGATACTGTAACAGCCCCTTCAACACTCGATTTAAACATCAGCAGGCTATCATCAGCGAAAAGGAGATGGTTCACGACGGGCGCCGTGGGTGCCACCTTGATCCCTTCTAGCTGAGACGACGAAGAACTGGATTTCAGTAGGCACGAAAGGCCCTCTGCTGCGATTAAAAAGAGATATGGGGATATCGGATCTCCCTGCCAAATACCTATGGATGGATGAAAAGTGTCTAGTCTCTCACCATTAAAAAGCACCGAGAACGATACTAACCGCACCATGTTCATAATGATTTGTACCCAGGCTGGAGCAAAGCCCAATTTGATCATTATCACCTGCAAGTAATCCCACTCTAGTCTATCATAAGCTTTCATCATATCGAGCTTTAGGGCACAAAAGCTGTTAACCTTGGCTTTGCACTCATAAGCACTAATGATGTTATCTGTAATATGTCTTCCTGGCACAAAGGCTGACTGTTCCTCTGAAATGATCTCTGGGAGAATCTGCTTCAATCTGTTCGCAATCACCTTGGACGCAATCTTGTATAACACATTGCATAAACTAATGGGCCGGAAATGAGTTAGCAAAGTTGGATTCATTACCTTTGGGATAAGAACGAAAACAGTATCATTGATGCTTTCCGCACTCTCCTCTCCCCGAATTACCCTCAGCACTACCTCCGTCACCTCCGCGCCACACATCTCCCAATGATGTTGATAGAAATGAGCTGGAAAACCATCGGGGCCGGGCGCTTTGGTTGGAAACATCTGAAAGAGGGTTGTCTTGACTTCTTCCTCCCTATACGGTGCAACGAGAACATCGTTCATCTCTGCTGAGACCTTAGTTGGTACACAATTGAGGACCGTTTCCATGTTGCTAACTCCCTCAGAGGTATAAAGATATTTATAGAAATCATGTACCATTGCTTTGAGTTCGTCTGGGTCATCAGTCAGAGTCCCAAGAGAATTCTGCAGAGCCTTAATCATATTTTTCTTCCTCCTAATGCTTGCTCTCAAGTGGAAAAACTTCGTGTTCCTGTCCCCCGCTGTGAGCCACTCTACCCTGGACCGCTGCCTCCATAAAATTTCCTCTCGATGGTAAAGTTCTACTAGATTTTCATTGATCTTCAGCTCCACATGAGATGGTGTAGTTCTGCTTGGGTCTGTGCGAAGTTTCTGCAACTCCCCTTTTGATCTCTTAATCTCTTTTCTCACATTCCCAAAGGTTTCATTATTCCAGCGCCCTAAATCAGTTGATATCGCCTGAAGCTTAGCTCGTAAGCCTTCAGCTCCGTTACTGACTCCACCCCCCGTCCATGCTGAATTAATAGTATCGTTCCAGGTTTCATGCCCTTCCCACATGACTTCATACCTGAAGGGTTTTTGACGCCGTCTGCTTCGTTGATCTCTGTTCAGGCGCATTAAGATTGGACAGTGGTCAGAATTCGCCACCGTCAAGTGTGTCAAGTCAGCTAACGGAAACCTTGCTCGCCAATCAGCACTGACCAGCGCCCAATCCAGTCAGACCCTAGTGTAGGATCCTCCCCGTACCTTCTTTTCAAAAGTCCAAAAACGGCCATTATAGCCTATGTCCAGCAACATGCACACGTCCACTGCCTCCCGAAAATTCTGTATCTGTGCGTTACTCCGCTGTCCCACTCCCTCATGTTCATCTGGTCGCAAAACTTCATTGAATCACCGATGCAAAGCCAAGGGAGGTTGCTTGAAGAGGTAATGTTTTTCAGGGTGTCCCACGTTTTATAACGCAAGTGGGTTTGTGCTTCGCCATACACTACCGTGGCTCTCCAAGGATCAAGCCCCTCTTCCACAACAGAGCAATCTATATGGTAATCCGAATAACCAAGAATTTCCACTCTTATTTCATTGTTCCAAAAAACACCAATACCTCCACTTCTACCTCGACTATCAATTGCAAAACTATTATCATAACCAAAAGTGCCAGCTAATGATTCTACCCTCGAGCCTTCTATCTGAGTTTTGATGATACATAATAGGGTAGGGGTAAATTTGTTCGCAAACTCGCGAACCTCTCGAACTGTCGCGGCTTTACCCATGCCCCGACAGTTCCAGCATAGAACACTCATTGGACCCGGCGGTGCTCCTCGAAGGAGCCCGCCAAATTCTTCACAGTTGATGCTGACGCCTCGGGGTCTTCTCCCACCTTCTTGGTTCTCTTCAGATCCCTATGAGGGGGTGGGCTGGATGCTGTTATGCCCGCAGGCACAATCACTAGTAAGTTAGCACCTGCAGGTGCTCTTTCTGAGTTTTGGCTAGTCACGGGGTGTTTGGCTGCCAGCTCTGCTCCCGCGTTCCTCTTCCTGCTCGGGTCATCCATCTCTGTGTCACTAGCAGCCTTGTCAGATTCATAATCCTGGGTTGATCCATACCTGGGCTTCTCTTTCATAACATCTCTGCCCTCATCAAACCTACCTCGTGAGCGCCCCCCAGCACGTCCACCTCTGCGACCACCTCGCTGGTTACGGCCTTCTCCCGGACCCCTTCCATTGCGCATAACCCAGCTAGCACGAAGATCCTTGAACACAAGGGCTGACGGAGGGTGAACGCCATTGCCGTGTTCCTTAAACTGGTGCCCAAGCATGCCACAAACAGCGCACCAGTCAGGAAGCCTCTCGTAATTAACTCTATAAATCTGCCTCTTCCCCTCCCTGATCATAGAGACCGCGCTTTTGAGAGGGTTGTTGAAGTTGATTCTAACCCACACCCGGTGGAAGTTGCCGACAAAATCATGTGAGTTAGGTTCAGAGAAAATAACCTCGCCCACCTTAGCTGCCAAAGGAGCCACTAGATGGGCATACAATTCTGTTACGTCATGGATTTGGATCCATATGTCGATTGTCTCAAGCTTCACAGTGGACGGCTTCGTTATCCCGTCATATGGCAGCAAGATTATCGCATCTCCCATGAAATTCCATGGGCCGTCATTCATAACTCTCTCCAGTCACCCAAACAAGTGAATGTGACCGTGTACAAGTTGTCCTCTAGGGGTTTGAACCTAGCTTCCTGTGCAATATCGCATGCCAATCTCATGTTTCTGAAGAACCAAGTCTGGCTAGAGGTTTTGGAGGTGTTAACCCTAGCTAGGGCTACCCATCTCGGCCCCTCCGGCGGCGCTGGTTGCTCATCGAAAACCACGTTGTCCAAGTCCTCTTACTTTAGTCCCAGCTCTTTCATCATCTGCTCGACATCACTAATCCCGGAGGAACTAGCTCTGGAATTCTCCATGAATACTCTCACGCGAAGAACAGATCGGGTAGCTTGATGGGGAACCCTAGTTTCCGCCGACCCCTCCCTTGGCCACGGGTGAGATGACAGCCCTGGGAGGTCGTCCCCTCCAAGCCACGACGAGGATGGGGGTTAATCGGTGGTAGGGGAGCAAAACTCGACAGCGGCGAAGATCGCCCTGGGAGAACTCGGCGAAACCCTAACTAGAGGGAAAAAACTGAAAATATGTACTCCTAATTATATGTTGCTCTCCTGGTTACGTGAGATGGGGTGGGAGGGGCGCTCAGCCCCTTAGTGGGCTGATGTGCCCTCTCCCCTTGTCCCATAAGGCTCCCAACGCTTGCCGGGGCCTCCGAAACCCCTTTCGGACACGCTGGTCGTCACCTGGTACCCCCGGAACAATTCCGGACTCCAATACCCTTCGTCCAATATACCGATCTTGACCTCCGGACCATTCCGGAGCTCCTCGTCATGTCCGAGATCTCATCCGGGACTCTGAACAACCTTTGGTAACCACATACTATTTCCCATAACAATTCTAGCGTCACCGAACATTAAGTGTGTAGACCCTACGGGTTCGGGAACCATGCAGACATGACCGAGACGTTCTCCGGTCAATAACCAACAGCGGGATCTCGATACCCATATTGGCTACCACATGTTCCACGATGATCTCATCGGATGAACCACGACGTCAAGGATTCAAGCAATCCCGTATGCAATTCCCTTTGTCAATTGGTATGTTACTTGCCCTAGATTTGATCGTCGGTATCCCAATACCTCGTTCAATCTCGTTACCAGCAAATCACTTTACTCGTTCCATAATGCATGATCCCGTGACTAACTGCTTAGTCACATTGAGCTCATTATGATGATGCGTTACCGAGTGGGCCCAGAGATACCTCTCCGTCATACGGAGTGACAAATCCTAGACTCGATTCGTGCCAACCCAACAGACACTTTTGGAGATACCTGTAGTGCACCTTTATAGCCACCCAGTTACGTTGTGACGTTTGGTACACCCAAAGCATTCCTACGGTATCCGGGAGTTGCACAATCTCATGGTCTAAGGAAATTATACTTGACATTAGAAAATCTTTAGCAAACGAACTAGACGATCTTGTGCAATGCTTAGGATTGGGTCTTGTCCATCACATCATTCTCCTAATGATGTGATCCCGTTATCAATGACATCCTATGTCCATGGTAA
Organism: Triticum timopheevii; assembly: GCA_963921465.1. NCBI lineage: Eukaryota > Viridiplantae > Streptophyta > Magnoliopsida > Poales > Poaceae > Triticum > Triticum timopheevii. Next base: position 360,485,901 of record OY997274.1, on the reverse strand, counting down.
GGAAACCATAACCATCTATTGATCAACGAGCTAGTCAACTAGAGGCTCACTAGGGACATGTTGTGGTCTATGTATTCACACATGTATTACGGTTTCCAGTTAATACAATTATAGCGTGAACAATAGACAATTATCATGAACAAGGATATACAATGAAAACCATTTTATTATTGCCTCTAGGGCATATTTCCAACAGTCTCCCACTTGCACTAGAGTCAATAATCTAGTTCACATCACTATGTGATTGTAATGAATCCAACACCCATGGGGTTTGATCATATCTCTCTTGTGAGAGAGGTTATTAGTCAACTGGTCTGAACCTTTCAGATCCATGTGTGCTTTACAAATCTCTATGTCATCTTGTCGATGTAGCTACCACGCGCTACTTGGAGCTGTTCCAAATAACTGCTCTACTATACGAATCCGGTCTACTACTGAGAGTCATCCGGATTATTGTCAAAGTTTGCATCGACGTAACCCTTTACGACGAACTCTTTTACCACCTCCATAATCAAGAAAATTCCTTAGTCCACTAGTTACTAAGGAGAAGTTTGACCGCTGTCATGTGATCCATTCCTGGATCACTCTTGTACCCCTTGATTGACTTCATGGCAAGGCACACTTCAGGTCCGGTACACAGCATAGCATACTGTAGAGCCTACGTCTAAAGCATAGGGGACGACCTTCGTCCTTTCTCTCGCTTCTGCCGTGGTCAGATCTTGAGTCTTACTCAATGCTCACACCTTATAACACAACCAAGAAATCCTTCTTTGCTGATCTATTTGAACTCCTTCAAAATCTTGTCACGGTATGTATTCATTTGAAAGTACTATTAAGCACTTTTGATCTATCCTTATAGATCTTGATGCTCAATGTTCAAGTAGCTTAATCCAGGTTTTCCATTGAAAAACACTTTTCAAATAACCCTATATGCTCTACATTATTTCTGATCAACAATATGTTAACAACATATACTCATCAGAAATTCTATAGTGCTCCCACTCACTTCTTTGGAAATACAAGTTTCTCATAAACTTTGTATAAACCCAAAATCTTTGATCATCTCATCAAAGCGTACATTCCAACTCCGAGATTCTTACTCCAGTCATTAGAAGGATTGCTGGAGCTTTGCATACTTGTTAGCATGTTTCAGGATTGACAAAACATTCTGGTTGTATCACATACAACCTTTCCTCAAAAATTCATCGAGGAAACAATGTTTTGACATCCTATCTGCAAGATTTCATAAATAATGCAGTAACTGCTAATATAATTCCAACAGACTCTTTGCATCACTACGAGTGAGAAAGTCTCATCGTAGTCAACTCCTTGAACATGTCGAAAAACATCTTAACGACAAGTCGAGCTTTCTTAATGGTGATACTTACCATCATTGTCCGTCTTCCTTTTAAAATCCATCTGTACCCAACAGCCTTACGACCATCAAGTGGTTCTTCCAAAGTCTATACTTTGTTTTCATACATGCATCCTCTCGGATGTTATGGCCTCAAGCCATTCATAGGAATCTGGGCCCACCATTGCTTCCCCATAGCAAGTAGGTTCATTGTTGTCTAGCAACATGACCTCCAAGACAGGAGTACATACCACTCTGAAGTAGTACGCATCCTTGTCGACCTACGATGTTTGGTAGTGACTTGATCCGAAGTTTCATGATCACTATCACAAGCTTCCACTTCAATTGGTGTAGGCGCCATAGGAACAGCTTCCTGTGCCCTGCTACACACTAGTTGAAGTGATGGTTCAATAACCTCATCAAGTCTCCACCATTCTCCCACTCAATTCTTTCAAGAGAAACTTTTCCTCGAGAAAGGACCCGTACTGGAAACAATCACTTTTGCTTCCAGATCTGAATTAGGAGGTATACCCAACTGTTTTTAGGTGTCCTATGAAGATGCATTTTATCCGCTTTGGGTTCGAGCTTATCAGGCAAAACTTTTTACATAAGCGTCATAGCCCCAAACTTTTAAGAAATGACAGCTTAGGTTTCTCTAAACCATAGTTCATACGGTGTCATCTCAAAGGAATTACGTGGTGCCCTATTTAAAGTGAATGCGGTTGTCTTTAATACCTAACCCATAAACGATAGTGGTAATTCGATAAGAGACATCATGGTATGCACCATATCCAATAGGGTGCAGTTATGATGTTCGGACACACCATCACACTATGGTGTTCCAGGCGGTATTAGTTGTGAAACAATTTCCACAATGTCTTAATTGTGTGCCAAACTTGTAACTCAGATATTCATCTCTATGATCATATCATAGACATTTTATCCTCTTGTCACGATGATCTTCAACTTCACTCTGAAATTACTTGAACCTTTCAATAATTCAGACTTGTGTTTCATCAAGCAAATATACTAAGAATCTACTCGAATCATCTATGAAGTAAGAGCATAACGATATTCACTGTGTGCCTCAGCACTCATTGGATTGCACACATCAAATGCATTACTTCCAACAAGTTGCTCTCTTGTTCCATCTCACTAAAAACGAGGCCTTTCAGTCATCTTGCCCATATGGTATGATTTGCATGTCTCAAGTGATTCAAAATCAAGTGAGTTCAAACGATCCATCTGCATGGAGTTTCTTCATGCGTATATACCAATAGACGTGGTTCGCATGTCTCAATCTTTTCAAAAACGAGTGAGTCCAAAGATCCATCAATATGGAGCTTCTTCATGCGTTTTATACCAATATGACTCAAGTGGAAGTGCCACTAATATGTGGTACTATCATTACTATCTTATATCTTTTGGCACGAACATGTGTATCACCACGATCGAGATTCAATAAACTCATTTTAGGTGCAAGACCATTGAAGGTATTATTAAAATAAATAGAGTAACCATTATTCTCCTTAAATGAATAACCGTATTGCGATAAACATAATCCAATCATGTCTATGCTCACACAAACACAAAATAACAATTATTTAGGTTTAACACCAATCTCGATGGTAGAGGGAGCAAGCGATGCTTGATCATATCAACCTTAGAAACACTTCCAACACACATCGTCATCTCACCTTTAGCTAGTCTCCATTTATTCCGTAGCTTTTATTTCGAGTTACTAACACTTAGCAACCGAACCGGTATCTAATACCCTGGTGCTACTAGGAATACTAGTAAAGTACACATTAATATAATGTATATCCAATATACTTCTGTCGACCTTTCCAGCCTTCTCATCTACCAAGTATCTAGGGTAGTTCTGCTTCAGTGACCGTTCCCCTCATTTCAGAAGCACTTAGTCTCTGGTTTGGGTTCAACCTTGGGTTTCTTCACAAGAGCAGCAAATGATTTGCCATTTCCTGAAGTATCCCTTCTTGCCCTTGCCCTTCTTGAACTAGTGGTTTTACTAACCATCAACAATTGATGCTCCTACTTGATTTCTACTTTCGTGGTGTCAAACATCGCGAATAGCTCAAGGATCATCATATCTATCCCTGATATGTTATAGTTCATCATGAAGCTCTGGTAGCTTGGTGGCAGTGACTTTGTCGAACCATCACTATCTCATCTGGAAGATAACTCCCACTCGATTCAAGCGATTGTAGTACTCAGACAATCTGAGCACATGCTCAGTGATTGAGCTTTTCTCCCTTAGTTTGCAGGCTTAAGAAACTCGTTAGAGGTCTCGTACCTCTTGACGTGGGCACGAGCCTGAAATCCCAATTTCAGTCCTCAAAACATCTCATATGTTCCGTGACGTTTCAAAATCGTCTTCGGTGCCTCTAAACCGTTTAACATTACTGAACTATCACGTAGTTATCAAAACATGTATGTCAGATGTTCGCAACATCCACAGACGACGTTCGAGGTTCAGCACACTGAGCGGTGCATTAAGGACATAAGCCTTCTACACAGCAATGAGGACAATCCTCAGTTTACGGACCCAGTCCGCATAATTGCTACTATCAACTTTCAACTAAATTTTCTCTAGGATCATATCTAAAATAGTAGAACTTAAGCGCGAGCTATGACATAATTTGCAAAAACCTTTTGACTATGTTCAGGATAATTAAGTTCATCTTATGAACTCCCACTCATATAGACATCCCTCTAGTCATCTAAGTGATACATGTACCGAGTCAACTAGGCCGTGTCCGATCATCACGTGAGACAGACTAGTCATCATTGGTGAATATCTTCATGTTGATCGTATCCACTATACAACTCATGTTCGACCTTTCGGTCTCTTGTGTTCCGAGGCCATGTCTGTACATGCTAGGATCGTCAAGTCAACCTAAGTGTTTCGCGTGTGTAAATCTGGCTTACACCCGTTGTATGTGAACGTTAGAATCTATCACACCTGATCATCACGTGGTGCTTCGAAACAACGAACTTTCACAATGGTGCACAGTTAGGGGGAACACTTTGTTGAAATTATTATGAGGGATCATCTTATTTATTACCGTCGTTCTAAGCAAATAAGATGCATAAACATGATAAACATCACATGCAATCAAATAGTGACATGATATGGCCAATATCATTTTGCTCCTTTTGATCTCCATCTTCGGGGCTCCATGATCATCATCGTCACCGGCATGACACCATGATCTCCATCATCATGATCTCCATCATCGTGTCTCCATGAAGTTGTCTCGCCAACTATTACTTCTACTACTATGGCTAACGGTTTAGCAATGAAGTAAAGTAATTACATGGCGTTATTCAGTGACATGCATGTCATAAAATAAATAAAGACAACTCCTATGGCTCCTGCCGGTTGTCATACTCATCGACATGCAAGTCGTGATTCCTATTACAAGAACATGATCAATCTCATACATCACATATTCATCACATCCTTTTGGCCATATCACATCACACGGCATATACTGCAAGAACAAGTTAGACGTCCTCTAATTGTTGTTGCATGTTTTACGTGGCTGCTATGGGTTTCCAGAAAGAATGTTTCTTACCTACGCCAAAACCACAACATGATATGCCAATTGCTATTTACCCTTCATAAGGACCCTTTTCATCGAATCCGATCTGACTAAAGTGGGAGAGACTGGCACCCGCTAGCCACCTTATGCAACAAGTGCATGTCAGTCGGTGGAACCTGTCTCACGTAAGTGTACGTGTAAGGTCGGTCCGGGCCGCTTCAACCCACAATACCATTGAAACAAGATAGGACTAGTAACGGTAAGCATATTGAAAAAAATCAACACCCACAACAACTTGTGTTCTACTCGTGCATAGAATCTACGCAATAGACCTAGCTCATGATGCCACTATAGGGGAACGTAGCAATAATTCAAAATTTTCTACGCATCACCAAGATCAATCTATGGAGAGACTAGCAACGAGAGAGAAGGGAGTGCATTTTCATACCCTTGAAGATCGTGATGCGGAAGCGTTACAAGAACGCGGTTGGTGGAGTTGTACTCGTAGCGATTCAGATCGCGCTCAATTCTGATCTAAGCGCCGAACGGACGGCGCCTCCGCGTTCAACACATGTACAGCCCGGGGACGTCTCCTCCTTCTTGATCCAGCAAGGGGAGAGTACAAGTTGAGGGAAAACTTCGACAGCATGACGACATGGTGGTGATGGAGCTCGTGGTTCTCCGGCAGGGCTTCGCCAAGCACTACGGAGAAGGAGGATGTGCTGGAGGAGGGAGAGGGCTGAGCCAGGGGAAGGGTGCGGCTGCCCTCTCTCTCCCTCACTATATATAGGGGGAAGGGAGGAGGGGGAGGCGCCCTAGGGTTCCCTAGGGGAGGGGCGGCTACAGGGGAAACCCTAGATGGGTTTGTGCGCCCCACCCCCTAAGAAACTTGCCCCCCAAGCCGGGAGGGGCGGCTGCCCTAGGGGTGGCGCCCCCACCTCTCCTGGTTACGTGAGATGGGGTGGGAGGGGCGCTCATCCCCTTAGTGGGCTGATGTACCCTCTCCCCTTGGCCCATAAGGCCCCCCAACGCTTTTCGGGGCCTCCGAAACCCCTATCGGACACGCTGGTCATCACCTGGTACCCCAGGAACAATTCCGGACTCCAATACCCTTCGTCCAATATACTGATCTTCACCTTCGGACCATTCCGGAGCTCCTCGCCATGTCCCGGATCTCATTCGGGACTCCAAACAACCTTCGGTAACCACATTCTATTTCCCATAACAATTCTAGCATCACCGAACCTTAAGTGTGTAGACCCTATGGGTTCGGGAACCATGCAGACATGACCGAGACATTCTCCGGTCAATAACCAACAACGGGATCTGGATACCCATATTGGCTCCCACATGTTCCACGATGATCTCATCGGATGAACCACGATGTCAAGGATTCAAGCAATCCCGTATGCAATTCCCTTTGTCAATCGGTATGTTACTTGCCCGAGATTCGGTCGTCGGTATCCCAATACCTCGTTCAATCTCGTTACCGGCAAGTCACTTTACTCATTCCATAATGCATGATCCCGTGACTAACTACTTAGTCACATTGAGCTCATTATGATGATGCATTACCGAGTGGGCCTAGAGATACCTCTCCCTCATACGGAGTGGCAAATTCCAGTCTCGATTCGTGCCAACCCAACAGACACTTTTGGAGATACCTCTAGTGCACCTTTATAGCCACCCAGTTACGTTCTGACGTTTGGTACGCCCAAAGCATTCCTACGGTATCCGGGAGTTGCACAATCTCATGGTCTAAGGAAATGATACTTGACATTAGAAAAGCTTTAGCAAACGAACTACATGATCTTGTGCTATGCTTAGGATTGGGTCTTGTCCATCACATCATTCTCCTAATGATGTGAGACCGTTATCAATGACATCCTATGTCCATGGTCACGAAACCATAACCATCTATCGATCAACGAGCTAGTCAACTAGAGGCTCACTAGGGACATGTTGTGGTCTATGTATTCACACAAGTATTACGGTTTCAGTTAATACAATTATAGCATGAACAATAGACAATTATCATGAACAAGGAAATACAATAATAACCATTTTATTATTGCCTCTAGGGCATATTTCCAATAGTTCTTCCCTTGTACTATTCATCATCAGCCCAAGGGGCAATCCACCACCACACACTGGAGTAGGGTATTACACCACAATGGTGGCCCAAACCTGTTTAAATCTTGTGTCTCTTGTGTTGTGAGTTCATCGAGCTAAGCTTAGAGATCGCGGCGAGGCTGAGGGCGAGATTCGGTAGGGGGAATTTTCGTGCGCACCCCAGTGTTCGAACCTCAAGGGTTTTGCCGGAACCCTAAATCCGACAAATGTGCACTCTAAAAAATTTGAACGAAGTGGGGAAAGTCGCAGTAACCGCCCAAAACCAAAATCTGCGAGATGGAAATTACTACTGCCTATCCCTGCCATGCAAAGCCAATCAGCTCGATTTCTGTAGGTTTCGATAGGGGTAGGTTTGTAATTTCACTCAAACATGACATAACCGCCTCTCTCCCGGATTCATACACGATGGGCGCCAAAACACAATGTATCCTCAGCCGAAATCGACTCCCTCCCCGATTCATACATGGTGGGCGCCAAAAAAAAACTCTCGTCGACAAATATTCGGTGTATGTGAGATTACCATCCTATCCCCAACCGACTAATATTGCTGTGATGTAGGAAATTTGAAACAGGGGCTAAGTTTGTAAATTTCCTCGTATTTGAGACAAGCGCGCCCTGAAGACATGGTTCCCCCTTCCTCTGTACCTCCATTTCCCCATTCGTACTCCGTGGGTGCCAAAACACCCTCTCCACCCCAGCCTCCTCCGTCCGCCACCCCATCCACAACCATCCTCCTCCACCATGCCAGAGCTGATACCCCGACGCTGTCGTCCACTACAAGAGATGGACCTTTCTCATCCACGGCTTCAGACCGGGATCCTTGCATCTCTTCCTCTCGCTTCATCCTCGCCATCGTCCACCTTGTCGGTGCCGCTCCTACGACCATCTCATCCACCGTGCCCCGGCGCCACCGTCTACCCTCCTAGATCTGCTTCCACGCCGCCGATAGCCATCCCTATTGCAGCACCGTCAAATTCTCAGCAGATGCATACACGGCACCGCACCAGAGGCGGTACTCTTTCGTATCTGCTCAACTTATTTATCGCAGCAAGAAAATAGATCGCCACTGCTTTACTCTGATTTCTTGTCCATCACTTACTTGCTAGTTGAAAGCAAACATTGGTTGTGAAGTTGCCTTTGTCTGGTTTGCACCTTCAGATCCGCCATGGCATCCTCAATACTATACTCCCTATGCTTATGGTTTCCCATTTTATATTCCACACTAGTTAAATCATAGTAGACTAAATTTCAAAATTGGGTCAGTTGATTTTTCACAGCTTGTCGGAGTTTACGGTGCAAAGGAATGGGCTCGGGTGGGGACGATGGTTATGGGGGCGGTGGTGGGGCCTCGCCGAACGAAGAAAACTTGACGCAGGTGGGGGCAGGGGTAGGGGTGGGGGTGGCAGAGGAACACCGGCGGTGGGGCCCGATGGTCCGGCCGGCGGCCCGTGCGGTGTTCTGTATTGGAAGAAACAGAGACGAGCAAGAAGAAGGGTTAGGAGATGTAGGATCTTCATCCAACCGCCTGAGATGGTCGACTGACCCAAATGACAAATGTCACGCGACTTGCATGCAGACATGCCTTTATATTCAGTACCATCATCGTACCTGCTTAGCACTGCTCCTGAATCCATCAAGCTAAACAACGTGCCACTCATAATTCCAAACTTGTTTCTCAAATATGAATCTGATATGATGTTGCTATTACTAAAATAGATAACATTTAATTGGTCAGCTAATGTTCCTACTTTACTCTCGAAAAGCATGTGCACCACATATAGAGAGACAACAAGGAGTTGCATTCTTAATGCTCTCTAGTTCATCATGTGTGGGCACTACGCAACGAACATTTTATTATCCAAAATCTGCTTGCTCTTCCTTAGCATGTTCCTCTTCCGTTCTTCTTTAATAAGTACTCTCTCCATTCCTAAATACAAGTCTTTGTATAGATTCCACCATGGACTACATATGGAGCAAAATGAGTGAATCTACACTCTAAAATGTATATGGATACATCTGTATGTGATCCATAGTGGAAATCTCTACAAAGACTTATATTTTGGAATGGAGGGAGTATGATAGTAGTACAATATGTTCTTGTAGTGAAGATGAGCAGGGACATTTGCAGTGTAGAGGTCTATACGGTCGGTTGTGATGGACACTTTGAACTCTTCGGGCCTCTTTGATTCGTAGGATTTTGTAAACATAGGAATAGGATTTGTAGTGGCCTGCCCACTTGAATCCTATAAGAATATCAAGGAAATGCGGGGAGTTGTGTCACCTTTCAGAGTTACACTGATATTAACAGTACCGCACCTTCAGTTGAAGAGAGCTGGTATCTGAAGCCTTTCTAGCCGTACCGGCAATACTAGCACATATATTCCAGCAAGTTCCACATTGCTGATTTTACTTTGATGCTTACGGTTTTCCCATTATATCTACACTATGATCTGTGTAGCTGCTTTGTGTCGCACTAGGAGCAGTCCACTCTTGAAGCTAAACACTGCAATAACTTACAAATTTTGCACCAAGGCCTTGAGTGCCATTCTGGATGCAATGGAACTCATGCGCTCCCCACCTATTGATTCTTGTTCATAATATGATCCTAATGACTATTCTAAACTCGAGGAGTCAAAGGCAGATGGCCTGTCCTGTTCACCAATCAAGGTGCCCGCTCTAATTTGGCAAGGTTTTATTGATTGCGCGTATCTTGCATATGTTGTCTTGCATTTCTTCTACTTTGTTGCACCGCCATCTGCTTAGTTTACACATCATATATGTCGAGATGCCATGCCCATCCATTATCAATACATATTCCATCTATCATCATACCATGTTTTTCCAGTCAAATGTTGTTCTTGTGCATTAGACATCAAAAAGGAAGAGGGTGATTGCCGAACCTGAAGCAGCACCTGCAAAGTCTTTGCATAACATGGTGGTGCCGGAGAAATCAGACAGCACCGCACTTATATTGGTTGTACAACCAGTGACACAAAACATAGGACCGAGTCCAGCAGACTGTACCCTAACTTCACTGGCCACACCACTAGCCCCACCACACAGGACCTGCACTCCAGCAAAAGGTATACTGATTTCAGTTGCCATAGCATTAGCCGTACCACAGAAAAGTCCCACTCCAGCAAAAAGTACAGCAAGTCCACCGGACGAAGACCTATCCCAACTGCAGAGACGGCCAATTCCTACAGATTGGAAACCCATTCCAGTTATTCCTAGTTTAAAAGACAATGCCTTCAATGTTGTTAGGGACTATGAGCATAGATTCCCATCATGGGAAGATTATAGTGAAGACAAACACGATTTTCACATCTTCCTGTCCAACTTACGTGTAAGTGCTATTATTCATGGTTATTATTTTTATGTTTTCTACTGATTGAACACGTCAATGATTTACATTACATTGTTGTAAGTAGGCGAGGGTCAATCTGGATAGTCATGACGAGCAAAGTTTGTTTGTGCTTTTCAAGGAAGCATTGCAGCAGTATCGGTGTTACGTGAGGAAATCACACTTTGATGGCAAGTCTATAAACGAATTTCCGGTGAGGTCTCAAGTGCTAAATTTAGAAGACATTGAACGTAAAAACCTTGTTATGCACTGGCCTCGTTCCCAGGATGAGGTACTAGAAATCACATGAAAATTTGAACTTTTACTTTTCCGCATGTGCCTTACGGATCTTTTTTGCAGGAAATCTGCTCGAAGAAGAATTCCGGTTTGAAAAGAATGACAGGATATCACAAATATGCTACCCGCTGCTTTCCTCTTGTTAGTACTTGTTGTCCTGTATCACTGTACTTGCATACATACCTGGTTCAATATGTGACAGCAGTATGCATGATAGCTTGCTTATCAATTGTTCGCTCCAAATTATCTGATCTGTATGAATGGTTACATTAGTGTAGAATATATCCAATGCCAATGAAATGTTTTAGAATATATCTAATGCCATGAATATAACTTGTTGTCCTTTATCAATGTACTTATATTGACAGGTAGTTGTTCATGTACCATCACTCTGCAGCTTATTTTCCTTTTCCCTCCATTTTCTACACATTGGATCTATATTTACTCTTATCATAAGGTTGGATAACACCGATGGTACTGAAGAAGTTTAGCTCTGCATTGCTCTTGGCTGTACCTTTTGCCTGCATCGCTGTACTTACATTTGTAGCTACTTGGTTATGTAGCATCACTCTTCATCTTATCTTAAATATTCTCCATTTTTTCTTATATTATCACATCTATATTTACACTTAACAAAATGTAGAATAAAGGCAATGCTTATGAAGAAGATTCTGTGGTAAACTTCTTGAATTGCCCCCCCCCCCATCAGCATGGGCAAGGGCTTTATAGAGCCTGTGTTCACCAATAATGTAAGTTTGTCCTTCTCAAACCTTCAAACTTTGTTGTGTATATTTGGTTAGGCATGACTACAACAGCTGTTTATTTTTGGTGTTTGCATCAAATTGCATGTTTAAAGTTTATTATGTAGTTCATAAATAAAAATTTGTCCTTCTCAATTTAAGTTTTCAGTTGTACAACCAAGTTCCTTCTTCATACCATGTAAATTAAACTATAAAGAGCAAGTGATCTTCTTTTGCACTGCATGTATGCTTTTGTTCTTGATCCGTAATCCAGTGGTGTGGTGAAGCTACGCACTACAACACAATGTCATATTCTGCAATGTCTTAACTATGAAAAATGTCATATCATTCTACTATTATTTAAACCGTATCTTTATTTGCCAATCTGAAATGGGATAAATTGACAACACACTAACCATCGATACTTATGAGTTCTTGATCTGTAATCAAGTGGTGTCGTGAAGTGGCCAACTCCTTCACAATGTCATTTCCTGCCATGTCTTGACCTGAACAATAACATATTGTGTTAATGCAATTTTAAACTGTGTCACTTTATTTGTCAGTAAGAAATGTGATGAATTGTCAGCACTGATACTTATATGTGCAAAACATGTCATCTGTCTGCTTGTTTATCTTTCAGAGTGAGGAGGATGTAAGTGTTAAACAAGCGCAATTTCATCAGCTTGCTCAGCTGCTTGCGCTGCAGCTCCCGAGTAGGGCTAACCTTTCTTGAACTCTATTCAAGTGTTGTCGGTTTTGTATATTATTTTGTCGGCGTGTTTATTTGCACTGGTGGCGATCTTTGATGCCCAGTGCATGTAATCTGCTGTCTGCTTGTGCTTTGTTATCATAGTGGCGAACTCTGATGCCCAGTGGATGTAATATGTCATAATTTATTTATTGTATAGTCTAGGTTTTTTCTTATTCACAATGCTGCAGTTATTTTACTGTATATATATCCTGTCTTCGCATTAAACCGGCCAAACCGTAAAATTACGGTACATAATCGGGCCGTCATACAATCACTATGTATGATCCGCATCATGGGCCCGTCATCTTGGTCCATTAACAGGCCTAAATGTAAACTGGCCCACTAGTAGATACGGGCCTTTAATAGGCCGAGTAAACCACCGGCCCTATTTTCGCAAGAAAACTCAATGGGCTTCTAGGAGGCTGAAAAGTAGGTTGGGCCTGAAACATGCCGACCAGCTCACGGGCCGGCAGCAGCCCGAAATGGACCCCGGCCCATGAGTGTGCCAATCAAAGCACGGGCTTTTAACAGGCCAAAATTGTCTCGCTCCTTGTTTGTCCCAATCAGATAATCGGCTGTGAGCAGGCCGGATGCAAATCGGGTCGTAGTTAGGCCCAACTATATGACGGGCTTTTAACAGGCTGAAATAAATATAGGGCCGAAAAGATAAACAGGCCTTTAACAGGCCGAAACTAATATCAGGTTGAATTACTAAATGGGCCTTTAGCAAGTGGTCCCAAAAGCATAGCGTCCAGTTGACGGGCCGAATCTGATATGGGCCATTATTTAGCCCAAAGCCTCTTTAAGGGCCGAACCTGATCTGGGCCGTAATTTGGCCCAGAAAGTGGTAGGCTTTTAACGGGCCGGATCTCAAATGGGCCTTTATTAGGCCCGAAACGTGGCAGGCTGTTAATGGACCAGATCAAATATGGGCTGGCATTTGGCCCAAAACATGGCAGCCTGTTAATTGGCCGACCTACTTGTGTCTTCAAAATCTTGTGGGCCTTTAGCTTAGCCGGCCCATTATGGTCGACGAAATCTCGTGGGCCATTAGCTGGGCCGGCCCATTATGGTCTGCAAAATCTTGTGGGCCTTTAGCGGGGTCGGCCCATTATGGCCTGCAAAATCTTGTGGGCCATTAGCTGGGCCAGCCCATTATGGCCAGCAAAATCTTATGGGCCTTTAGCTGGGCCGGCCCATTATGGTCCACAAAAATCCCGTGGGCCTTTACCTGTGCTGACCCATTATGATCCGCAAAATCTTGTGGGCTTTCGTTGGGTCGGCCCATTTAAACCTTTTGGGCCACTTTTGGGCCGGTCCACATGTCAACATATCATAGGCGCATCTCGCCCATTGGATGAGTGACACATGTGCCAACACGGAGCTGACACGTGTTTCCTCCAGCCAATGATGATTTTACATGTGGAAAATCCCCATTGGTCCAGGCTGTTAATGGGTTATCAGATCCAAAACCGGACCTGATAGATTAATGGTGTTCCGTTACGGTGGATGCCACGTGCCGGTCACCCTTGACAAAAGCACTTCTGTGACGCGCGATTTATCGTCATGGAACACTACTAGGGAAAACCTTATACACAAAACTTTAGGAGTAGCGCCCGTTAAAAAAGCTCGCTACTGCTAGAAAGCAGCAACGCATGCAAAATAAGCGCGCTGCAGATGCATATATAGCAGTAGCGCGTCTCGTCCAATACTCGCTACTACTAAAATCCCAACCACTAAGCCAATAGGCTACACATAGTAGTAGCGATCTTTCAAGAACCGCGCTCCCGCTAATATTCTTATAGTAGCGCTTTTATGTGTAAGGCGCTACTGCTAACGAAAAGAAAATAAAATGAAAAACAAATAGAAAAGTAAATGAAAATGAAAGAAATATAAAAACGAGAAAGGAAAAAAATAAAATGTTAATAAAAATAAACGAAAAAGGAAAAAAAGATGAAGGCATAGCAGTAGCGCGTTTGCCAAAACGCGCTATAGCTAACTTAGCTATAGCGCGTTTTCCATAACGCGCTACCGTTATGTTTGACTTAACCCAAAAATGGTTTCTCCCTGGCCAGCACTTCTCCCCCAAATCCCTCTCCCCACTTCGCCATCGTCTCCCCAATTCGCCATCGCCCCACTTTGCCGTTGTCTCCTGCCGGCGTCGACGCCACGCTCATCCTCACCGCTGCCGCCTGAGGCCGCCCAGCCTCACCGCGGCCGCCTCTCGGGCCGCCCTCGACCTCACTGTCGCCGCCCTCGACCTCACCGCCGCCGCCCTCGACCTCACTGTCACCGCCCTCGACCTCACCGCCGCCGCCCTCGACCTCACTGCTGCCCGAGCCCGCCCAGGACAGCCGCAACCCGAGCCCGCCCAGGATCGCCGCAACCCGAGCCTGAGCCTGCCCTCCCCGCCCCTGCCTCCGTCGCCGAGCACCTCTCCGCCATAGTCTCTCCCCTCTCTTTAACCCCCCCACCCCTCTCCTCTCTCTCTGCATTTTAATTAGTAGATGTTAGAGAAAAAATTAGTTAGGGCAAAAAGATGTTTAGTAGTAGATGTTAGAGCAAAAAATTTGTTTAGAGCAAAAAATTAAGTTTTGAGCAAAATATGTTAAGTAGTAGATGTTAAGAGCAAAAATTAGTTTAGAGCAAAAAACAATTGTTTACAGCAAAAGTTAGTTAGGGCAGTAGGGTTTAATTAGGGTTTTTGTTTTCTTAGATGTTTTTTTAAAGAAAAAATGAAGAAAATGTTGTAGCAGTGCTGCTAGTAGTATATAGTGATACTAGTAGATGTTAATTAGGTTAGGGCAGTAGTGGTACTAGTAGATGTTAATTAGATGCTTTTTAGTTAGGGCAGTAGGGTTTTGCTAGGTTAATTAGGTTAGTAGTGCTGCAAGTAGTAGTGGTACAGTAGGTTAATTAGGTGAAGTTACATGAATAACCTAAATGAATGAAATTAGTAGTTAACTGAATTTTTTTCCTTTCATCATTATAGAGCACTAAAGTGTTGTTCTATTACTAGTTAAATGAATTTTGTTCTACACTTAGTTTTTGAATTAGCTTGTGAAATTTGGACGTGTGGTTGCTCGTGTATAGTTGCACATGTCTTGCGGTGTCGAAGATGGATATCTGAACACTGTTTCCAGGGAATGAAGCCGAGTGGCCTATGTTTTGCCGGAATGTTGATTCATTTCCATTCCGGCAAATTTCAGGTTCCCGATTTGTCCACTTTTTATCAAAAGTCATGCCGAAATTTTCCGTGAATTTCGGCATGATTTGTGCTACAAACTAGGTCATATCGAGTGCCCGGGATTTGCCGCACCGGGAAGGAGTCAACGTTCCTGGAAAGCATAGGCCTTTTTTATGTCATTGTTCATTTTATTAGGTCTAGAATTAATTGACTAGATTTAATCGTAGGAAACATGGCTAGCAACAATGTAGGACAGGGTTCTGGTGACTGCGACAACGTGTACCTGGCGGGAGAGGAACTTTTGAGGGAAGCCGACGATCAACAGTTTATGTTGTTGGGTCCACCTTTCACATTAGAGACTAAGACCGACATCGAGACCGGCGCTGAGACTGCGACCGGCGCTGAGACTGAGACCGGCATCGAGACCGGCACTGAGACAGAGACCGGTGCCGAGACTAGTGGAGCTGGTATAGAACCGAAAGAAAAGAGGAAACGGCTTCCTAACAAGCTCAGGACTACTAGACTGGTGGTCACGGAGGTGGACGATGGCAATTTTGAGCCAAACGCGCCCGCGAAAGTGCGCGCGTGCTACGACAATCAAATAGGCTGCATTGTACGGACAACGGCCAACAACAACGATGAGAAACTAAAGAAGATAGATAATATGAGGCCCTCCCTCCTAAAGAAGTTGCACCAGATATTCTTGTTCCCGGGCCGGAATGAAAAAGGATTATAAAGATCCAGATAAGGACCCGGCAATGAAGAAGATAAACAAACACGCCATCACCAAGTTTAGCGACGCGTTGGCCGCCTGGAAAGAAAGGGTGAAACATCGGATCGTCAACAAAAAGGAAACTTACTCCGAGATTGTAAAGGATAATCCGACAATCACGGAAGAGCACTTTGAAATATTCAAGGCGGCTTGCGAGGCCGAAGCTTCCAAAAAAGTCGAAGTACATGAAGGGTGAGGGAGTCCTGGACTAGGGGGTGTTCGGACAGCCGGACTATCAATGTCTGCCGGACTCCAAGACTACGAAGATACAAGATTGAAGACTCCGGCTCGTGTCCGGAAGGTACTTTACTTGGCGTGGAAGGCAAGCTTGGCGATACGGATACGTAGATCTCCTACCATTGTAACCGACTCTGTGTAACCCTAGCCCTCTCCGGTATCTATATAAACCGGAGGGCTTTAGTCCGTAGGACAACATACACAACATACAATCATACCATAGGCTAGCTTCTAGGGTTTAGCCTCCTTGATCTCGTGGTAGATCTACTCTTGTACTACCCATATCATCAATATCAATCAAGCAGGAGTAGGGTTTTACCTCCATCGAGAGGGCCCGAACCTGGGTAAAAAACATCGTGTCCCTTGTCTCCTGTTACCATCCGCCTAGACGCACAGTTCGGGACCCCCTACCCGAGATCCGCCGGTTTTGACACGGACATTGGTGCTTTCATTGAGAGTTCCTCTGTGTCGTCACCAATAGGCTTGATGGCATCTTCAACCTGCAACGCTGCCCAGGGTGAGACTTTTCTCCCCGGACAGATCTTCGTATTCGGCGGCTTCGCACTGCGGGCCAATTCACTTGGCCATCTGGAGCAGATCGAAAGCTACGCCCCTGGCCGTCAGGTCAGACTTGGAAGGTTAAACTTCACGGCCGATGTCCGAGGAGACTTGATCCTCGACGGACTCGAGCCACAGCCAAGCGTGCCGCACTGCAACGATGGGCATGATCTAGCTCTGCCGCCGAACAGTGCTTTGGTGGCCGCACACGAATCCGCTCCGGCCACTAGCCCGGAGCCGATCGCCCAGTTCGAGGGCCGGTGGATAGACGCCGCCCCGGGGGCTTCAACATCCACAGCGATGGAGCCGAACACTAATCTTGTCCCCTGCGAAACTCATGATTCCGAGGCGCCGGACTCCTCGCCGGACTCCGAACCTCCCGCGCCCCTACCAATTAATCCAGATTGGGCGCCGGTTATGGAATTCACCGCCGCGGACATCTTTCAATGCTCGCCTTTCAGCGATATCTTAAATTCACTAAAGCATCTCTCGTTATCAGGAGAGTCCTGGCCGGATTATGGCCAGGATGGTTGGGATGCGGACGACGAAGAAATTCAGAGCCCACCCACCACCCACTTTGTAGCCACTGTCGACGATCTAACCGACATGCTAGACTACGACTCCGAAGACATCGACGCTATGGACGACGATGCCGGAGACGAACAGGAACCAGCACCCACAGGGCCCTGGAAGGCCACCTCGTCATATGACGTATACATGGTGGATACCCCAAAAGATGGGGACGGCGAAGGAACAGCGGAGGCAGATTCCTTAAAGAAACAGCCCAAGCGTCGGCGTCAGCGGCGCCGCTCTAAATCTCGCCACAGCAAAAATGGAGATTCCGGCACAGGAGATAATAATACTCCAGAGAGTGCCGAAGACAATCCCCTCCCGCAAGACTCAGCGCAGGAGGATGCAGAAGCAAGCCCTCATGAGAGGGCGGCAGATGAAGAGGTTGAGGATCATGATTATATGCCTCCCTCCGAAGACGAAGCAAGCCTCAACAATGACGAATTCGTCGTACCCGAGGATCCCGTTGAACAAGAGCGCTTCAAGTGCAGGCTTATCGCCACAGCAAACAGCCTAAAGAAAAAGCAGCAGCAGCTTCAAGCTGATCAGGACCTGCTGGCCGATCGATGGACCGAGGTCCTCGCGGCCGAAGAGTATAAACTCGAACGTCCCTCCAGAAGTTACCCAAAACGCAAGCTGCTCCCCTGATTAGAGGAGGAAGCATACATAGACCAATCACTAGCGCACGATATGGCTGACCGACCACCCCGTGGTCGTGACAGAGAGGCATCCAGGCCCCCAGCCAAGACCATACCCCGGCATCGCTTCAAAAGTATGAAGCCAAGAGGGAACGCGCCGGACTTGCGAGACATATTGGAGGACAAAGCAAGGCAATCCAGATCCATCTATGGATCACGTGGGCGCCCTACGACCCATGACGAATACCGTCGTGCCGGATACAATAACCCCAGCCAGGCCGAACACAGCAGACAGCGCTCCCTCGAGCTGCGTCGTGATATTGCTCAATACAGGGGCGCCGCACACCCGTTATGCTTCACTGACGAAGTAATGGATCATCAGATCCCTGAAGGGTTTAAACCCGTAAACATCGAATCTTACGATGGCACAACAGACCCCGCGGTGTGGATCGAAGACTATCTTCTCCACATCCATATGGCCCGCGGCGACGATCTCCACGCCATAAAGTACCTCCCACTCAAGCTTAGAGGACTAGCTCGGCATTGGCTTAACAGCTTGCCCGCAGAGTCAATTGGGTGTTGGAAAGACCTGGAGGCTACGTTCCTTGATAACTTCCAAGGCACATATGTGCGACCACCAGACGCTGATGACCTCAGCCACATCATTCAGCAGCCAGACGAATCGGCCAGGCAATTCTGGACATGGTTCTTGACAAAGAAAAATCAAATCGTCGATTGTCCGGACGCAGAGGCCCTTGCAGCCTTCAAACATAACATCCGGGACGAATGGCTAGCCCGGCACCTGGGGAACGAAAAGCCGAAATCCATGGCAGCCCTCACATCGTTAATGACCCGCTTTTGTGTGGGAGAGGACAGCTGGCTAGCCCGCAGCAACAATCTCTGTAAAAATTCTGGCAGTCCGGATACTAAGGACAACAACGGCAGGTCACGCCGAAACAAAAACAAGCGCCGAATTAACGGCGATGATAAGGAGGATACGGCAGTCAATGCCGGATTCCGAGGCTCTAAACCCGGTCAATGGAAGAAGCCATTTAAAAGAACCATTCCGGGTCCGTCCAATTTGGACCGAATACTCGACCGCTCATGCCAGATACATGGCACCCCTGAAAAGCCAGCCAACCACACCAATAGAGATTGCTGGGTGTTCAAGCAGGCCGGCAAGTTAATTGCCGAAAACAATGACAAGGGGCTAAATAGCGACGACGAGGAAGAGACCCGGCCGCCGAACAACAGAGGACAGAAGGGTTTTCCCCCACAAGTACGGACGGTGAATATGATATACGCGACCCATATACCCAAGAGGGAGAGGAAACGCGCACTAAGGGACGTCTATGCGATGGAGCCAGTCGCCCCAAAGTTCAACCCATGGTCCTCTTGTCCGATCACTTTCGATCGAAGAGACCATCCGACCAGCATACGCCATGGCGGATTCGCCGCATTGGTCTTAGACCCAATCGTCGATGGGTTTCACCTCACGAGAGTCCTGGTGGATGGCGGCAGTAGCCTGAACCTGCTTTATCAGGATACAGTGCGCAAAATGGGCATAGACCAATCAAGTATTAAACCTACAAAGACAACCTTTAAAGGTGTCATACCAGGAGTGGAAGCCAACTGTACAGGCTCAATCACACTGGAAGTGGTCTTCGGATCCCCGGATAATTTCCGGAGCGAAGAGTTAGTCTTCGACATAGTCCCGTTTCGCAGCGGCTATCACGCCCTGCTCGGACGAACCGCGTTTGCCAAATTCAACGCGATGCCGCATTATGCATACCTAAAGCTCAAGATGCCAGGCCCTCGTGGAGTCATCACGGTCAATGGGAATACGGAAGCTCCCTCCGAACGGAGGAACATACAGCGGCTCTCGCGGCAGAAGTACAGAGCAGCCTTCTAAGGCAATTCTCGAGTCCGACCGTTAAACGGCCGGATACAGCAAAGCGCGCCCGGAGCAATATCAACCAAGACCACCTGGCGCAATCAGAGCACGCGTAGCAATGCGGCCCCAACCCTCGCCCGCGTATGATCGCAAGAATAACACTCCGCGTACATCATTACGCTTTGGAGATACCATGGGCACAGGGGAAGGGGCACGATCACAATGGACCCAGAGTGCGGTTCGACCACACCAGGGGCTCGCTAATGTGCCTCTCTTTTTTTATTATTATTATTTTTCTTCTTTGTACACAGGACTCTGTTAACCAGAAGCCCTGTCGGCGGTGAACCTGCCGAACTCATGATGCAATAGTCAGGGATTAAAGAAGGCCGCATCGAACACTCAGGTGGTCTCAATTACGAGCATTAAATTCAATTATGTATACCAAATCCGCAGCTCATCCCTGGAGGGGGACATGTTTATTTAGTCCAAATACCTTGCTTACCGCACTATTTGTATCAGTCCGCTCTACTAGTAGACTTTTTATTTCATTAATAATGCAGCACCTTTATGATCGCAATTGCATTACATTATATATATATGCTCATTATATGACATCTGGCACCCGTATATTTTGGTACGGCATAATACACCAGGGGCTTATGTTCCCCACTTTATGGTGTGATAAAGTCCGAACACTTTCACAAGTGCGGCACCCCGAACTTGTAGCATTATATGAATCGGTTCCGAATCATGTCTTGGGTCAATAGTTGGGTTTGCCCGGCTCCCATGTTTGGCACCTTACGTTTCCGTTCCGTCGGCTAAGGTAGCACTGGGAGAACCACTGCGATTGCGCCCCGGTTGAGCCGGGTTAACGCCTCAGTGGAGAAAGCTAAAACTGACCGGCATGATAAGGCGAGAGACTGGTCGCTGTTCGAGAGGTTTTTTCGGGTGCTTAAAGACCCACGCCGCTTCGAGCGAAGTTCCGGATTATGTCCGATGAAGGCGTGGATAGCGCCCCGGATTCGGTCTTCCGAATACCAGGGGCTTCGCCGAAATTTAAAATTATAGAATTCTATGGCTAAGTGAGAGTGTTCAAGCATTATAAGTCTGGTCGCCTTGTTCGTCGTGTTGAGCGCCTCCCTAGATGGACCCAAATATGGGAACAAGAGTGCTCAAGTTTATCACCGAACACCCCAGCACTTGTGGCTTGGGGGCTGAAGCCAACGACTTGCCATCTCTCAGATTTTATAAACGGCCGCACAGAAGGTAATATTTTAAATTAAACAAGCGTTGCTCATGGCGCATATGAACGAAGTTTTCAGCGCACAGGATAAATACACAGCGAGTTCACTCAAAGATTACATTTCGGGAGCACTCATCTGCAATATTGCAGGCTCCCTTCAGGACAATATTATAATACTTCTCCGGCGTGCGATGCTCCTTGCCCGGTGGCGGTGGGTCCGTGAGAAGCTTCTCCGCATCCAATTTGCCCCATTCCACCTTTATGCGGGCAAGGGCCCGACGAGCACCTTCGATACAGGCGGAGCGCTTGACTACATCCACCTAGGGCATGCATCCACCAGCCGCCGCACGAGGCCAAAGTAGCTACCAGGCATGGCCTGTCCAGGCCACAGCCGGACTATGAGGCCCTTCATGGCCTCCTCAGCTACTTTGTGGAGTTCGATCAGCTGCTTCAGCTGGTCGCTTGGGGGCACCGGATGGCCGGCCTCAGTATACTGAGACCAGAAGACCTTCTCCGTCGAGCTCCCCTCCTCGCCACAATAGAATGCGGCGGCATCAGCCGCACTACGCGGCAGATCTGCAAATGCGCCTGGAGAGCTCCGAATTCGGGTAAGTATCAGGTAGTTCACATTAACATGCCTGCTTTGCATGAAAAACGCCTTACCCGCCGCTATCTTCTTTATGTCCTCAACCTCTTGAAGGGCCTTATGGGCCTCGGCCTTGGCAGACTTGGCACTTTCGAGAGCCGAGGCAAGCTCGGACTCTCGAGTCTTGGAGTCACGCTCCAAACTCTCATGTTTTTCCATGAGAACCTGGAGCTGTTGCCGAACTTCCGTCACTCGCGCCTCTTGCTTTTCTCGCTCAGCCCGTTCCGCTGCCGCATTGCGTTCGGCCGCGGACACAGCATCCTTCAGGGTTGCCACCTCTTTAGTGGCCCCTGCAATGCACATATTATCCGTGTTAATTTTATTTGCAACCAAAATCCTTTTCTGTAAGGTACTTATTCAAAGAGGTGTTTCTCACCTTCTTTTTCCTCGAGCTGCTTCTTTGCGTGGCCGAGCTCTTGCTCGGACCGCTCGAGTTCTTTTTTCAGCACGTCAACCTCCGCCGTTAGTGCGGCAGAGGTCAGCAATGCAGCCTGCAAACCCATATTGACATATTTTAGGTAACCCTGCGTATATCTTATTATAGATCCTTAGTCCGGCTTTTCTTTTCGAACACCGAACCAAGCATCAGGGGCTACTGTCTATGCGGTATTATATTACATAATTTTAACTTCTTACCTCAAAGCCTGTTAAAAGGCTACTGCAGGCTTCGGTCAGCCCGCTTTTCGCGAGCTGAACCTTCTCAATCACCGCACTCATGATGGTGCGGTGTTCTTCCTCGATGGAAGCGCCTTTAAGCGCCTCCAGCAGGTTATCCGGCGCCTCCGGTTGGACGGAGGCCGCCGGCGTCACGGTCTTGCCCTTCTTTCGAAGGGGCCGCTTGCCGGACTCTGGAACCACTGCGGGTTCCGATGTGGAGTCCGGCACGAAGTCCGGGGGGCTGCCTAACGGCGCCTCCGGAGCCTCCTCCTGATGGGTCCCTCTTTGGGATCCCACCTTGGCGTCCTCGTTGGCGCGGGGGGTGGAGGCAGTCGGGATGGAATTCACATCCGACGAGGCCAATGACCCGCTCGATGAGTCGGGGAGATCATCATTGGCCGGACTACGGACAGAATGCGGCGTTAGAAGGATACTTCGCGACATAAAAGAAATTACAGATCAAGGATCTGGATACTTACGATCTTGTCGGACGCCTGGCCCTTGGAGGCCGCTCATCCTCACCAACGCTGATGTTGGCGGAACTGTCCGGGGGGGTAGTTCTCCCCCTCTTGGACCCTTCGGCCCCCCCGATGGGGGAGGCCTTCCTTTTCTTCTCTCCCTCCTCCGGGAGAGAGTACTCCTCCTCCTCGTCTTCGGGAGAGGAGTCCTCGTCGTCGTCAGATGCCTGATTGCGGGAACTCTTTCGACTCCCCGCGGCCACCTTCTTGGCCTTCTTCTCCGGCACCACGTGCGGTGCCGGAACCAGCAGCCTTGTTAAACGGGCGTTCGCTGGGTCTTCTGGCATGGGAGCCGGGCTGATGAGCAGCTTGGCCTTCTCCATCCATTCCTGTCAAAGGAAGAGGCAGAATGAAGCCTCACTAGAGTCAATCTAACTATCACAAGTGTCCCGTAATGGTGTTGAATCACTTACCTCGTCAGTTGAATTCTGCGAGCTGAATCCGCGGTCTTTCGTCGCGGACGCGGGGGCTTCGGCGCCCTTGAACAGCACCCTCCAGGCGCCTTCGTATGTTGTATCGAAGAGCCCGTTTAGCGCCTGGTGCTGTTCCGGATTGAACTCCCACAAATTAAATGCCCGTTCTTGGCATGGGAGGATCCGCCGGATGAGCATGACTTGGACCACGTCGACGAGCCTGAGCTTATTGCTCACCATCTCCTTGATACATGCTCGGAGTCCCGTCACCTCCACCGGATTCCCCCACTGCAAGCCCTTCTCTTTCCAGGAGGTGAGCTGCGTGGGGATGCCTGATCTAAACTCGGGGGCCGCCGCCCATGTGGATTTGCGCGGCTCGGTGATGTAGAACCACCCCGATTGCCACCCCTTGACGGAGTCCACGAAGGTCCCTTCTAGCAAAGGGACGTTGGGCAATTTGCCCAACATAGCGCCTCCGCATTCCGCTTGTGTACCCTTCACAACCTTCGGCTTGACGTTAAAGGTCTTGAGCCACAGGCCGAAGTGGGGCCGGATGCAGAAAAAGGCCTCGCACACGACGATAAACGCCGAGATGTTGAGGATAAAGTTTGGCGCCAGATCATGGAAATCTAGGCCGTAGTAAAACATGAGCCCCCGGACAAATGGATGGAGCGGAAAGCCCAGTCCGCGGAGGAAGTGGGGTAGGACGACGACCCTCTCATGAGGTCCGGGGGTAGGGATGAGCTGCCCCTCGTCGGGCAGCTGATGCGCGATATCGCCGGAAAGGTATCTGGCGCTGCGCAGCTTGGTGATGTCCTCCTCCTTGACGGTGGAGGCTAACCATTTACCTCCCGCTCCAGACATATTCGGAGAAGGTCGAGGTGAGATGCGCGAGTTCGGGCGTTGGAGCTTGAATTCGCGGGGATGGATAAGCAAAGGAGGAAGAAGGCGTAGGTGAGAAGGTGAATCCTTATCCCTTATATATAGGCGGAAAAAACTATACGTCCCCCACCAGCCTGGTAAAACTCGCTTATCTCCCAAGCGCCACTGTTGATGGCGCGGTTGGGTTACCCACGCACGTATTGATGAGAATCCCGGAATAAGGGGAACACGATCTCTACTTTGACAAGACGTGCCAAGGAAACCGCTTCGCTAAACATGCTGAGGAGGTATAATAATTCAAATAAAGGCCTGGTGGCGGTGTGGTGTCACGCCGCATAATATGTCAGCAGATTGAACTAAGTGTACATTTTATTCTCTCTACGGTGGAATGTGGAATTTATTTTGCAGAGCCGGACACTATCCTGGTGTTCATTATCTTCTCTGGATTATTCAAGGGAGTAACCCGCCTTGCAATGCCGAACATTATGCACGCCGGACTTATCGTCATTGAAGACTGGTTCAGGGGCTACTGAGGGAGTCCTGGACTAGGGGGTGTTCGGACAGCGGGACTATCAATGTCCGCCGGACTCCAAGACTACGAAGATACAAGATTGAAGACTCCAGCTTGTGTCCGGAAGGTACTTTACTTGGCGTGGAAGGCAAGCTTGGCAATACGGATATGTAGATCTCCTACCATTGTAACCGACTCTGTGTAACCCTAGCCCTCTCCGGTATCTATATAAATCGGAGGGCTTTAGTCCGTAGGACAACATACACAACATACAATCATACCATAGGCTAGCTTCTAGGGTTTAGCCTCCTTGATCTCGTGGTAGATCTACTCTTGTACTACCCATATCTTCAATATCAATCAAGCAGGGGTAGGGTTTTACCTCCATCGAGAGGGCCCGAACCTGGGTAAAAAACATCGTGTCCCTTGTCTCCTGTTACCATCCGCCTAGACGCACAGTTCGGGACCCCTACCTGAGATCCGCCGGTTTTGACACCGACAAAGGGGCTTCAACAGAGGAACATTGGATGCCACCACCTCAAAAGCCGTGGTTACGGCGGGAAGAGGTCCATATGGGCCAAGGAGGACGCAGAAGCCGAGAGTCTGGGCATCCCAGACCCCTTGGCGGAGTTCACCATCCCGCAGGAGCGTGACGTCCTCAGGGCCCGTCACCGCTGGGACCCCATGAAGAACGTTTTCAACACGAAGGCGGTCATGATGGAGTTCACTAGATTGCTGATAATTTTAGTTTTGAATCAATTTGACTGCATGTTATTCATATTTGTAAACAATCCTTGTACCTTTTGCAGATAGAGCAGCATAGGATTGCGGCCGAAAGCGACTTGTCGTCTGAGGCGTTGGCGAGGCCCAAGTGGGACACTCCATTCAACCGGGCATTGAACATATTGAAAGGACTCCCGGTGGAGGCTCGACCATCGTATGGACACGTGCACGGTGTCGGAGACGGCGCCACGTGGAAGAAGTTCTACCATGAGACCACGGAGGAGAGAAAGGAAAGACGAAGGTTAACTGAAGAAAATATAGACAAGAAGGTTGAGATTGCGGTTGAGAAGAAATCATCTAAGACAGTCGCAACAGCGGTAGCTGCTGGAAAACAGGTGCTTGCAGATATGACTACTGTCTTGGTTCCGACCATTTTCAATTGGAGCAGGCAAAATCTAGAAAAAATGCAGCGGACTTTTCCCTTGCTGACTTCTTCGGGAGCAGCTCGACTAGCGTTGTGTCACGCCCAAGATGCGACCCTATCCAAAAGGAACTCGAAGGTCCCACTAAGGATAGACCCTCATATTGAAACGCTTTTGCAAGGTGGATATCATTACATCAACATTACATAATAGATGGGGATACATACAGGAGGCATACAATGCCACACGAATACAACAATACAACATACAAGAACAACATCCGACTACGGATGAATCATAAACAGAAACTCAAACAATATCCACCCTGCTAGCCCAGGCTGCCGACCTGGAACCTATCCCCTGAAAGAAGAAGTAGCAGAAGAAGAACTCCAAACAAGTAAACATCACTCTCGCGTCATGATCATCGCATAACCTGTACCTGCAACTGTTGTTGTAGTAATCTGTGAGCCACGAGGACTCAGCAATCCCATTACCATGGGTATCAAGACTAGCAAAGCTTAAAGGGAAAGGAAGGGGTAAAGTGGTGAGGTTGCAGCAGTGACTAAGCATGATATGGTGGCTAACATACGCAAATGAGAGCGAGAAGAGAAACAAAGGAACGGTCGTCAACTAGCAATGATTAAGAGGTGATCCTGAACTCCTACTTACGTCAAACATGACACAGAAACCGTGTTCACTTCCCGGACTCTGCCGAGAAGAGACCATCACGGCTACACACGCGGTTGATGCATTTTAATTCAGATCTGGTGTCAAGTTATCTACAACCGGACATTAACAAATTCCCATCTGCCACATAACCGCGGGCAGGGCTCTCGAAAGTTTATACCCTGCAGGGGTGTCCCAACATAGCCCATGACAAGCTCTCGCGATCAACGAAGGAATAGACCTTCTCCGAGGAAGACCTGATTAGTCTCGGAATCCTGGTTTACAAGACATTTCAACAATGGTAAAACAAGACCAGCAAAGCCACCCGATGCGCCGACAATCCCGATAGGAGCTGCACATATCTCGTTCTCAGGGCAACACCGGATGAGACTAGCTACGAGTAAAACCAGACTTCGAGTTTCCCCGAGGTGGCCCCGCAGGCAGCTCGGTTCGGACCAGCACTTAGACAAGCACTGGCCCGGGGGGGCTAAAATAAAGATGACCCTCGAGAGAGCGACACCCAAGGGAAAAGTAGGTGGTGGTGAGGCAAATGGTAAAACCAAGGTTGGGCCTTGCTGGACAAGTTTTATTCAAAGCGAACTGTCAGGGGGTCCCATAAATCACCCTACCGCGTTAGGAACGCGAAATCCGGGAACATAATACCGGTATGACGGAAACTAGGGCGGCAAGAGTGGAACAAAACACCAGGCATAAGGCCAAGCCTTCCACCCTTTACCAAGTATATAGATGCATTAATAATATAAGAGATATTGTGATATCCCAACATAAACCCTGTCCACCATGGAGCAATCTTCAACTTCACCTGCAACTAGCAACGCTATAAGAGGGGCTGAGCAAAAGCGGTAACATAGCCAAACAACGGTTTGCTAGGAATGGTGTCAAAGGTTAGAGGTTCATGGCAATTTGGGAGGCCTGATGAGCAAAAGATAGGTAACGCAGCATAGCGATAGAACGAAGCAACTAGCATAGCAATGATAATAGTGAGATCGAGGATAGCGGTCATCTTGCCTGAAATCCCGCAAGGAAGAAGAACGAGTCCATGAAGAAGATGAAGCCACGAAGACGAACCACACGAAGACGAACGCATCCTCACGATCGCAACGAAACGGGAACTATCGAGAAGAAGCACACAACATGGTAAACACACCACACATGAACAAGGCATGATGCACAACAAGCATGATGCATGACAAAGCTACATGAAGCTACTCATGGCAAGAGATGATGCAAACAAGAACAACACATCAAGGCAAGTTTAAATGAGGCCGGGAACAACATATAACAATTCCGGTAAGTCCTCATATGCAAATTTCGAAATTGTTCCAGATCTGAATAAACCTTATGTTCAAGTTGTTAAATAGCAAGTTAAGATACACCAAGATGATATACACGAAATTCTAGTCAAGTTACATATAAAGTTCATTAGATTCGGAGCTACGGCCTAGAAGATATGAGCAAAACAAGTTAAACATGGCATTGATGCAAAATGCATACAAACATCAAGCAAACACCTCAAAACAAGGATGCAGCATGATAATATGAATCTACATGCAAAAACAAGCAAGTTTCATATAGAGCACACTCAAAACGGAGCAACGGTGTAACACATACACTCTATACAAGTCATAACAATAATCTGTCCATAAGAGCAACTAGGCATCTTACAAGCATCAAAACAACATGCTACAGCATCTCAACATAATAACAAAAGGCATGGGCATGATGTACAGGTAAATCACAACAAAACATGAACACTGAGCTATCTCCAGAAACAACTAGAACATGCTCAAAAAGACATGGAAAGATTGCAAATAATAACAGCTTCAGGTTGCAATGTTTAGAGTCGTGAAACAACATGTTACAGGAACTTATCATGGCAAACAAAGGCATGGCATGAATCTACTAATTGCATAGATCAAAAGCCCCTTACTGACCATGAGCAAAAAAGGATCAGAAAATATGATGGCACCCATGTAAACATGGCAAGTTATATTATAGATTCATACATGGCAAGAACAACAATAAGTAGGCATGTTGGTGAGCTTGAACCACTCACCACAGGGCAATACATGGCATGGCAAGGCAACCAACAGTAAGAAGGCATGTTTGTGAAGTTAAGCATGGAAAGAGCAAGTTCATAGGATGCATGGATCACTAGGAAACAATCATGGAAACATTGAACTTCATGTTAACAGGTTGACAGCAACATTATGAAGCAACTTTGAGAGCAAAATAACAACATGTTCCAGCAGGCTATAATTGCAACCAAGGGCATGAATGGATAGATCATGACATGTAGATCAAAACATGTTTATAGAACATCTCCAGATTATGCATAGAATGATTAGTAGAGGCATGTTTACATAGCAACAAAATATAACAGAATCTGCCTAGCAAAACAGCAACAGCAAGTACCCTCCTTAACAAGCTCGATAAACTCAGCACACAACTCACAAAAATACATGGGTAGCACCTCTGGAAAGATGGCATAGCATAGATCAAAACAAATGTAGGCATCAACCTCATAGGATGCACACATCAATCATGGCAAAAATGACAAATGAGCAAGTTATAACAGTTTCAGCAGATTAACATCAACATGCACTCTTCCATCAGCATTTCGGGCATCAAGATGAGCTCAAATGAAAATGATGCAATGGAATGAAATGAAGTACTCGTCGAGATGAACAATTTGCCATATTACACGCACGAAGCGGAGCTACGGATGCAGAGATGTGATGCGATGAACATGACATGATAATGTGCAAAATATTTCGGGACTTAGGCATTTTTCACCTCCGGGAGAAGTCAACGGTGGCGCAGATTTCGAGGTTCGCTGGAGACGGGGCGGCGGCTCGCCGGAGTAGGACGAGGTGGTCGGGGAAGGGAGCTCCGGGCCGGATCGGGCTGGATCTGGGCGCTCCTCGCCGGATCTGGCCGGATCCCGGCGGAGGAAGGCGGAGGGACGCAGGGGCGGGGCCGGACCGTGGCGGCGGAGCTCGGCTCCGGCCGGCGAGGGGCGGCGGCGTCTGAAGGAGGAGGCGCGGGGCGGGTCAGGCGGCCGGCGCTGGACGGCGGCGGGCGCCGACGCGGCGGCGAGGGCGGCGGGGAGGCGCCGGCGGGTCCCGGGGGCGGCGGCGGAGCACGGCGCGGGGGCCGGGAGGCGAGGCGCAGCGGCGCGGCGGCGCGCCGGCGGCAGGGCGGCGGAGCACGCCAGTGCGGGCGCGCGGGCGTCCCGCGGGCGGCGGCGGCGACGGATCCGGGCCCCGCGGGCCTGGCGCGGGCCCACGGGCCGGCGGAGGCGTGCGGCGGCGGCGGACAGGTGGCGGCGAGCGATTCGCGGAGGGGTGGTGGTTGGACGTGTCCGGCCGTCGGCGGACATGTCCGGCGGTGCGGCGGGAGGAGTTCTAGGGTTTGGACCCGGGATTTCGGGGGAGAAGACATATTTATAGGTAGAGGGAGCTAGGAGAGTCCAAATGGGGAGCGGTTTTCGGCCACACGATCGTGATCGAACGACCGAGAGCATGGAGGTGAGTTAGATGGGTTTTGGGCCACTTTGGAAGGGGTGTTGGGCTGCAACTCAAAGAGGGCTTTACGGTTACCCGGTTAACCGTAGGAGTATCATACGACCTCTGAATGGCACGAAACTTGACAGGTGGTCTACCGGTGCTATACCAAGGCCGCTTGGCAAACCTCGGGCCATTCCGAGAAAGTTTAACACCCACTCACAAAGAGAGGCGAGAAGGGGAACGTCGGAGGACATAGGAGTGCCGGATTGCAAAACGGACAACGGGGAAAATGCTCGGATGCATGAGACGAACACGTATGCAAAATGAAATGCACATGATGACATGATGTGAAATGCAGATGATGACATGGCAAAGTGCAACACGCAAGCAAATGACATGGCAACGACGGCGAATAACTGGCGGACACCTGGCGCAACGAATCCGGGGCGTTACACGTTGCACCAGCACCTGCACCTGCACCTGCTCCCGCACCGGCTCCCGCACCGGCTCCAGCACCGGCTCTGGCACCGGACATGCTCGGCGGTGCTTCATCTTTGGCTGAGCTCGACACCGGTATCTGTCACACCGGCCCTCTTCAATAAATGTATAATCTCCCGTTTTCGTTGCCTTTTAGATGTCTCACATCCCAGACTTCTGTTTTGCAGGCCGATGAAACCCTGTGCACCATATTGTACACCATCGGCGACCAGAAGGTGGACGTGGGGAAGGCGACGATAATGGAGCCGAAGGAACCATTGTTCCACAACCGGCCGATCCCCCCCGAGCATCTTCTAGGTTTCCGTGGCCAGTGTCAAACCGGGCCACGAGAATTTAGCTCCTCTGGTACTAGGGGGTATGACGACGAGACCCCACGGCGGCTTGGTGATTGCAATGGTTGGGTCCTGTTGTGGACAAAGAGTCTGCTTTGTCTGGAGGCGGCCAGGAGCACACCCACGAGCATGCAGTTAGGTATGAACATCAACACCTCACCTACCCAATTAGTATTGGATGTCCTGCTGGGCGATAGCAGACGGGGTGAGGAAGAGGCTCCATTAGTCGCTAGTGACGTCGCCATAGATGAGGATGAGGATGACGATGACACTCAACAGTATGTCAATACTGGCGCCTACTTAGGGTTTGAGCGTCATGAGTCGGTGCCTGAATTGCCGCCTCCGGAGTCTGAACATATTATGGAGGATGTTCCCATAGCAAAGAAGTCTAGGAAGAGACTGAGGAAAGGCAACAAAGCTGCTTCTATGATCCAGCCGCCTCAACAACCTCGAGTTCAAGACCGTATAGATATCCCCGGTGCGGCAAAATGTCATATCGCCAGTGAACCAATCGTACCTAAAGCAACGATAGCAGCTAGATTCGGTGATGTAAGGAGACTTCATGACGATGTGTTGTGGATAGAGAAAGGCCTCATCGCCTCGAAAAATCCAGGATACCCACTCTACGTGGTTAAAGTGACGCGAAAATTGTCGTGCGTAGACACATTCCCAGCAGAGAAGTTCTTCCTTCGATTCGATTACATTTTTGACATGTTTCACTTGAAGAAGTTGTATTTTACGTTTGTCCACCTTTATTCCTTGCACATGAACTACCTCATCGGGGCTGAGTAGATACCTTTTATCTGTGTCGCTGACCCGTACTTCATGCACGAGGGCTTCTTGGCAGTCTGCCCAAAGCACTGTGAATACGCGAGGGACAACCTCGTCAATTTCATGCTCGCCAATAAGGACATGGAGGCCATTCTCGTGCCTTATCATCCCCTGTAAGTCATCCACACGGATGTCCTTCCTTTGATTTCAATCATTCATTTGCATGGTGGAGGCTAATTAATTTGAGGTGTACTTATTTTGTGCACGCCATCCTCAGCATCCTCTACCCCAGATACACCCACATCAAGTCTGTACTCGACAATGCTATGTTTTACTACGGCACGTGGGGTGGAGCGGTCAAGGACAAGAAGACAAGGGATGGCAGGCCCGCCTTCAGCCATAAGACCGACTTCTGCTGCATCCAGCAACTGAGTGATTCTCCTAATGATGGATTCTATGTCCTACACCACATGCTGTAGTACAGAAGATCACCAGAACCTTCGCATGTCACCTAGATCCGGCGATGCCCATATTCTGTGATGGGCAAAGGACTTAGGAGATATCGAGGATCATCGACTTTGAGCTGAGTTCTATCACATCCAGCGCGAACTTGCCCAAATAATCATGAAGGAAGTCGTCGAAAAAACAGGGATGTTCTACGAAGGACAAATATCTTAGGAAAACATCCGAACACGCGTAGTCTCTCAGCGTCTCGACCTGAAGCCTTTCACTAAGCTCGGGGACTATCTCCCTGACATGGAAGGATAGCACAACATGTAGTGATTGTCGATATATGACAATGTGTCCGTTTGATCCATACTTTCTGTATGACAAAACTTTGAGTTATGCACGACGAAACATTATTTGTGATGTAATTACACCGTCCTCCTCGACTAGCGAAGATCACTCTAGTTAGGGCATTTTGGGTACATTGAACTTTGTTATTTATGCTTATGATATGTTGCTTCTTTTTTTGCCAAGTCTGTCTCTTTCTGTTGCTCAACTATATATGATGCATATCATCAACTCATGTGACGATGCAGGTGCATAGATCATCGATGGAGAAGAAGTGCTACGCCAGGAGTATACGACGAGTGGTTGGAGTGTCAGGCCCAGGTGTACCGGTTTCCGGTTTCCGAGCGACAGCCAGTAGTTAGTTTAGGTTCACGCTAATGCAAGAGAGGGATACGAACTCATGTATTGCATAGTTCCGCTCTCACTCATAGTGATAGCTCTTCTCGCGTATATCATTGTTTAGATGGATGACGATGTAGTTGCAAGTAATTGAGACTTGTATCGCTATTTTTGAGATGATGATGAGAGACCACTTTGTGTTGGATGATGATTATGATGGATGACATGATTTGATGAGACTATTTGTATGTACATGCTATGATTACATTTATATGTGTGTGATGTGCTAAAGATTATTGTATAAAGCCTTTTCAAATACAAAACAAATATGCAGAAAAAAATAGAAACTAATAAAACTAGCAATAGCGAGGGGAATAAAGTTAGCAGTAGCGCTCCCTTACCAGTAGCGCTTCCTGCTAAAAAGCGCTACAGATATTAGTAGCAGCGCTCTACAATAAAGCTCACTACTGCTAGCCACGTATAGCAGTAGCGCGGGATGACAGGCGCTACTGCTATATGTTAGCTGTAGCACCTTATCAGTAGCGCGTCATCCCGTGCTACTGATATGCAAAATACCTGCGCTATTGCTAGGGTTTTCCCTAGTAGTGGAAGTGAACACTTGTGTGATGATAATTTTGGTAATGTCATGGAACACTTCTACGATAGAACAGGTATGACTATCTTAATTCTGTCATAAAATCATCATGGATGTACATGCAGGACAGAAAACGTGACCTACTGTGACAAACACGTATCATCACGGAAGTGTATTTTTTTGTAGTGAAAACCTCCTCCTTACGGTGTTGCTCGCTGATTATATCGTCTCCCCTCTTGATATGTGCAATTTAGTTCTTGGTGCGTCTACCGTTTTGCCACTGCCTGGAATAGCCGAGTGTTGGTGTCACTAGTGCCCAGCCATCTAATCCTCGAGCGCTTCCCGGCAATGGTCCTCTTAAGAGATGCTAGCCCTAGCACGTCCATCTTCAACGATCTTCTTAACCAAAGCTCTTCTGGAGTTAGAGTTCGGCACTCTTGCTCTTGTTCCAATCTCAGGATCACCCAATTAGCCACCGCCAGACTGATTGTGATGTTTCTAGTCTTCCGTTACCCCCAAGATTGCAGTTCCACTGCTGTGTTCTAGAACAGAGCATCAAGTCTTTTGAATGGATCCATAATGGCATGATGACACAACCAAGCCGCCCTGACGGCATCCTTGAACCCCTCCAACTTAGTCCAATATATCTCAAATCTGAACCTCCACTTTGGGTTGCACATGGCATTCATACTGAAGTGTAATGCAGCGTGATCCGACACATTCATTCCCAGCGCCTGCAATAAGCAGTTCGGATTCGCTTGATCCTAGTCCACCGAAACAAGGACACGATCTATTTTGGTGAGTATAGGGCAATGTCTCTCATTAGTCCATGTGAAATGTCTCCCGTGCATGTACAACTCCTTTAGCTCAAGTT
This sequence comes from Triticum timopheevii, assembly GCA_963921465.1. Taxonomy (NCBI): domain Eukaryota; kingdom Viridiplantae; phylum Streptophyta; class Magnoliopsida; order Poales; family Poaceae; genus Triticum; species Triticum timopheevii. Next base: position 360,451,446 of record OY997274.1, on the reverse strand, counting down.
CATTCACAAACGTCCTGAAGTAGTTCAAAGTGTGCCGGTTAATGTTGGTGTTATTTTTCTCAAAGGGATAATTAGATTTATGCCCCTAGTTGTGTCCCACTCGTCTGTTTTACCCCTAATTCCCAAAAGTCACCGGTTCTGTCCAAGTCACTTTGCTCCTCTTATGCTTTTGCCCTTTGACCGTTTGACCGTCAGTTTGAAAACTTCATAACTAATTCATACTAAATTAGAAAAATGCAAATAAGATACCAAAATGTTCAGAAAAACATCACCTATATGGGAGTGTCATTTGCATTCATGAAAAAAGTGTTGGAAAGTGCCCAACCGAGTTTTAGCTCTTTTTCTACCACCATGAATAGTAAAACCTAAAAAAGTTCAAAAAAATTCAAAAAAATTTGGTGGCAAAGAATGAAAAATGTTTTAAGTGCCTGCCAAGTTTCATCAGGGAATAACATTCGTGGGTGCCGCCGCAAAAAAACAATCAACACTCCAAAATAGATTATTTTTTTGTCCCGACTTCCATGAATGTTATTCCCTGATGAAACTTGGCAGGCACTTAAAACATTTGTCGTTCTTTGCCACCAATTTTTTTGAATTTTTTTGAACTTTTTTAGATTTTACTATTCATGGTGGTAGCATAAGAGCTAAAACTTGGTTGGGCACTTTCCACAACTATTTTCATGAATGCAAATGACACTCACATATAGGTGATGTTTTTCTGAACATTTTGGTATCTTATTTGCATTTTTCTAATTTAGTATGAATTAGTTATGAAGTTTTCAAACTGACGGTCAAACGGTCAAAGGGCAAAAGCATAAGAGGAGCAAAGTGACTTGGACAGAACAGGTGACTTTTGGGAATTAGGGGTAAAACAGACGAGTGGGACACAACTAGGGGCATAAATCTAATTATCTCTTTCTCAAATGCCCGAAGTATCATGTTAAAGTCACCCAATAGCATCCAAGGACTGGGACATACCACCATCTGTAAATGTAGCTCCTGCAAAAACTCCAGTTTCTTCTCATCTCCTTGTGGACCATACACCACTTTGATCCACCACTGACTCCCGTCTAGGTTATGTACTAGCCCGGTGAGAGCATGTGTGTCCAAGACAACATGATCCACCTGCACCACGGTCGAGTCCCATGCCAAAACCACACCTCCACGAGTATCTATCACTGGGAGGTAAGCAAAGCCATCATAGGATGGTCCGATGCATTGCATGATAGTAAAATGGTCTACAACATCTAACTTCATCTCCTGGAGACACACCATATTACATTTGATCGAGGAGATGAACTCCCTCACCGCCTTCTTTTTTGCCGGATTGTTCAATCCTCTCACGTTCCAACATGCAATCGATGGGCTTTGATCCATGATTCACATGTATAAGACTCTGGCACCCTATTGCGCAAAGATTACACAGCGATCACCATCGCGTTGGCTCCCTCAAGTTCAGCCCTCGGTGGTGGCATCTTGCCAAAAATCGCGGCAATCACCCTCATGTATTACTCGCGGAGTGGAGAGTCAAATAACTCCTTGAGCTCATCCACCACAGGCTCATCCGGCTCGAGATCCTCAGGACCAAACCTAGAGCTCGCAATAGTACATTCTTCGCCGGTGTCGCCTTGGATGGTGCAGTCATCCCAACCCTCTTAGCTCCTCTGGTCGTAGGTCAGGGGTGAAAGGCTCATCATCCGAGTGAAGGGACGAGGCCTGGACTTCCTTCAGAATAGGTGGGGCTAACCTCTTGATAATGTTAGTGCAGAATGTCTTCATCCAGCCATACGCCACCTCCTCCTGCTGCGACATCCCCTGGTTTGCTTCTGTGTCTGTGTCCAGCTGCACTTCACTCTGTCGAGCCGCCGTAGTCACAGTACCATTTGTTTCAGCATGTACATCACCTCCATTTGCATGTAGGGTATCATCCACATGCAGTGGTAATGTGACACCCACGTCCCGCACCTCCATGCATGCATGCACTCAATTGCATGAAGTTGGGCCAAGCACCAACGAAAGGGAGGCATGATCACCATCAACGCATCCCGTCAACACCAATGGAGGAGCAGGTGGGTCCCTCTACAGTGCCTTGTCCTCATCTAGAATGGATCTGCAAGTTGTACGCTAATAGGCTGCATTACCTCTCGTGCACGCGGCAACTGGGCCTCCAATTGGATTGGTCTGCACGCTCCCATAGGCTAGCACTGCATGACTCCCACGGCTTTGCCCATCTGCAACTCTTGTGTGGTTGGAGGGGTTTGGACTCTTGTTTTGTTCTCTATCCCAATCATTGGAGTGTCAATCACCCCTCCCCTAGCATTGCTTTGGCCCACCTCCCATCCTTCAGAAACCACCAAAGCCGTCGTTGGGCCCTCCTACGATGGTAAAGTGCTTTGGATAGGCTCGCTCTTCGGCAAATCAGCATTGGTCGCTTCCTGGTTTCAAATTGGAATCCTGCCAGGACCCACTGTCGGTCCCACCAGTGTGGTCAAGGTATCCGAAGCTGAGACCATGTTCTCAAGCACCTCATGCACCACCACAATGGATGCCAGTTGTGGCCTTGGGCTCGACGTGCAATCTACCATTGGTCATCGATCCCCTCCACTACCGCATCTTTAGCCTGAGCTGTCCAAAGATCACCAGCCTCATCCACTGCCAAAGCCCCTGGTGAAACTTCATTGGGCCCCAACCCTGACATGGCTGCCTGGTCCTGATCCTGATGCTGCCTCGGGGTAGCCAATCTAGTCAGTCGGTCATATGCAAAGGTCCAGTCTGTGATCCGTTCCCTGACGTGCACCAACTGGCACACCGATGCCACCACCGGTGCATCCTCCATGGCGAGAAGCCGCCACTCCATGGCAGCCATAGCTCATCCGTACACACCACCGCGGCACCCGCCACCACGGCCCGAGCTTGCACCTCCCCGATAATCGCGAGCACCAAACTGCCAAGGCCATTGGCGGGCCTCGGCCCCTCCGCCACCATCCATGTTGCCTTCAGAGTCCGGCAAACCACTCTGACCACTGCTTGAAGAATCTCCTAGAAACCATGGCTCCTCTGCCTTCACAAAATCCTGAACTTGCGCAAGATGAATGAGGACTTTGTATTGAAGTAGCGCCGACTAAGAGGGCCACACCCCCATGCCATGTTCCGGCACCCCCAGCCAACGGAGCATCGGGATCGCCTCTGGGTCCGCCGTCCACGCCATAAGCTTGAAGGAAGAGAGGTCCACCCGGGAGCTCGTCTCCGGCGCCACCGCATCAGCTAAGCAAGACGAGCCCAGAAGCTGTTCCACCACCTCCCGCTCCCAGGCGTGCGGCGGGATGCCCTCAATCTCATGCCACACCTTGTTCGGGAACACCGAATGCACTGCTTGGGCTTGCCGACTCCAATGACAGAAAAACAATCTGACCCCGTGATGATCCACTGTCGGCAGGGTGCACAACCTATTCCTGTGCTCCGGACGTGCGAAGACGATGAGGAAGTCCTCTGGCCGGAAGCGGTCAATGGACAACCACTGAAACTCGATACCCACTTCGACCTGCAGAACCTCGAGGCCGAACTCCGGCATGACATCCTTCCTTGCGCCAGCCGTGTACGCCACCATGGATAACTGTAGACGCCCCTGCAACTCCTCCATGGACCGAGTGCGGCGCACCAGGCAGAGCTCCGAAGGGTCAAACTCTGTATCCAGAGGCAGCACAAGTTGTGACATCGGTTGACGAGGCTAGACCGGCGGCATAGAGGCTGATGACGGGGGTGACACTGGGAGGCAAGGCCAGACCGGCGGCACCGTGGTCGCAGCAGGAGGCGGCGGCAGCAGCGGAGGAGAGTGCCCCGCGACACCCCACCAAAGCTGCAACTAGCAGGAGCAGCACCACTTGCCCGACGGGACACCTTCGCCACGACAAGCCTCCTGAGCTCCTCTAGCGACGCCGGGCTGCGGGGACGCGTGTAGTCCCGAGATCCATGTCCAGACTATCCACACCTGAAGCAAACCATGTCGTTGGTGCAATCCTTCTGATAGTGCCGACCCTGGAAGTAGCAGAATTACAGCTCCACCATCTCCGGCGACACCTCGCGTGGAGGAGAGGAATGTGGGCGGGGCCTCTTGCGGCTGCGCGACCGAGTTATGGCGGCGCCGCCACTTGGAGCACCTAAACTAGGGAGGCTGCACCCAGGGAGCCATCTGCCAGCCCTCGACCTCGCTCGTCTGCGGCCTGGACGAGGCCTCCGCCCCTTCCAGTGTGGCCGACGACACCGAGCAGGACGAGAGGCCGAGCCCGGACACCACAGGGTGCTCCCCCATGGGGCACGAGGTTGCAGAGTGCGACTGTGGGCTGGCTTCCATGGCGAGGAAGGGCGAGGGGGTGGCTGGCACAGCTGGAGTGGCGAGCGCCGTGGGTGGTGGACACCGGAGTCGGAGTGATGCACGACGGGCTCAGGAGTGGAGACGAGAGCGCTCAGGAGCAGAGAGGCAGAAGCAACACGACAAAACCAAGAAGATCAAACACATAAAAAATAATAAAAAATAAATAGTTCTATTTTATTACAACTCAGACAAATAGTTGATCTTCCAATACAACAAATAGTTCGACACTACAACATTAAACGTACAACATCAAACATACAAATCATCATGCATTTTGTCGGCCATTCCGTGCCCACAACTCCTCGATTAGATCCTTCTGAAGATAATCATGCATTTCGGCATGTCGAATGGCATGATAGGAGGCAACAAATTAGGCCACCCTCGCAGCCCTCCGCCGCACTCACACAGGACGTCCCAAGAGCTCATACTGAGAGTAGTCTAAATCTTGGCCACACTCATTCTCGATGATCATGTTATGCATGATCACACAAGCGTGCATGATGTACCAAAGGATCTTTGGATCCCAAAATCTAGCCAGTCCTCTCACAATAGCAAATTGGGTTTGCAAAATCCCAAGCTATCTCCACATCTTTCCTAGACGCCGCCTGAGCATTGCGGAAATCTAGATTTTCCTTACCTTCCGATTTTTTCAACAACTTCACAAATGTTTGCCACTTTGGGTAGATGCCATAGACAAGATAGTAGCCATAGTTGAATGTATGGCCATTTGCTACAAACTGCACCGATGGCAGTTCACCATTTGTAATCTTATTCATGAGTGGTGAACAATTAACAATGTTGATGTCATTCAAAGATCCAGGCATTCCAAAAAAAGGATGCCAAATCCAAGTCTCTTGGTCGGCCAACGCTTCAAGGATTATAGTGGAACCCTTTTTTGGCCGTGGAATTGCCCATGCCATGCCTTAGGACAGTTCTTCCAACTCCAATGCATGCAATCTACTGATCCAAACATACCTGGGTGTTGGGGAACATAGCATGCAATTTGAAAAAGTTCTACGCTCATGCAAGATCTATCCAGGAGATGCATATCGACGAGAGGGGGAGAGTGTGTCTACGTACCCTCGTAGACCGAAAGCATAAGCGTTTGACAACGTGGTTGATGTAGTCGAACTTCTTCTCATTCCGATCGTACTTACGACGCCTCCGAGTTCTGCACACGTTCAGCTCAATGATGTCCCCCGAACTCTTGATCCAGCAAAGTGTCGAGGAAGTAGACGAGTTCCTTTAGCATGACGGTGTGGTGACGGTGATGGTGAAGTGATCCGCGCAGGGCTTCGCCTAAGCACTATGATAATATGACCGAGGCGTCGCACACGGCTGAAGATTGTTGGTGTGTCTTCTAGGCGCCCCCTACCCATGTATATACAGGTGGGAGGGGGAGGGGAGCAGCCTTGGGGCGCCCCAAGTTGGAGGAATCCTTCTTGGGGTTCCTATTCCAATTCGCCCCCCTCCTCCTTGTCCTATTCGACCTCCTTCCTTAGGGGGGAGCCACCCTTTATGGGCTGGTGTGCTCCCCTCCTATGGCCCATATGGCCCATTATTCTCCCCGGGGGTTCCGGTAACCCCCCCCCCCCCCCGGTACTCCGATAAACACCCGATACTACCCGAAACACTTCCGCTGTCCAAATACTATAATTCTATATATCAATCTTTACCTCTCGACCATTTCGAGACACCTCGTCATGTCCATGATCTCATCTGGGACATCGAACAACATTTGGTCACCAAATCACATAACTCATATAATACAAAATCGTCATCGAACGTTAAGCGTGCGGACCCTACGGGTTCGAGAACTATGTAGACATGACCAAGACACCTCTCCGGTCAATAACAAATAGCGGAACCTGGATGCTCATATTGGCTCCTACATATTCTACGAAGATCTTTATCGGTCGAACCGTAATGACAACATACATTATTCCCTTTGTCATTGGTATGTTACTTGCCCGAGATTCAATCGTTGGTACCTTCATACCTAGTTCAATCTCGTTACCGGCAAGTCTCTTTACTCGTTCCATAACTAAATCATTAGTCACTTTGCTTGCAAGGCTTCTTATGATGTGTTTTACCGAGAGGGCCCAGAGATACCTCTTCGATACTCGGAGTGACACATCCTAATCTTGATCTATGCCAACCCAACAAACACCTTTGAAGATACCCGTAGAGCTTCTTTTTAATCACCCAGTTACATTGTGATGTCTGATAGCACACAAGGTATTCCTCTGGTATCTGGGAGTTGCATAATCTCATAATCTCATAATTCTAAGCTAGCGAATGGGTCTTGTCCATCACATCATCTCCTAATGATGTGATCCCGTTCATCAAATTTCAATGATAACCCACAAGTATATGGGATCGCAACAATTTTTGAGGATAGAGTTCAACCCAAATTTATAGATTCAACACAAGGGGAGCCAAAGAATATTTGCAAGTATTAGCTGCTGAGTTGTCAATTCAACCACACTTGGAGATTAATTATCTGCAGCGAAGGGATCAGTAGCAAAGTAGTATGATAGTTTTGATAGTAGTAGCAGAAGCAATAGTAACGGTAGCAGTGATAGCAATATTTTTGTAGCAAGTGCAATAGTAACAACAGTAGTAACTTAGCAGAAACAATATGTAGGAAAATCATAGGCATTGGATCGGTGATTCGTTGGATGATATTCATCATGAGACAGTCATAACCTAGGGCGATACGGTAGTAGCTCCAGTTCATAAATATAATGTAGGCATGTATTCCGTAAATAGTCATACGTGCTTATGGAAAGAACTTGCATTACATCTTTTGTCCTAACCTCACATGGCAGCGGGGTCCTATTGGAAACTAAGGGATATAGGCCTCCTTTTAATAGAGAACCGGAACAAAGCATTAGCACATGGTGAATACATGAACTCCTCAAACTATGGTCATAACCGGGACTGGTCCCGACTATTGTCACTTTGGAGTTGCCGGATCATAACATGTAGTAGGTGACTATAACTTGCAAGATCGGATCTAGAACATGGATATAATGGTTATAAAATAAAGGGTTCAGATCTGAAATCATGGCACCCGGGCCCAAAGTGACAAGCATTTAGCATGGCAAAGTCATAGCAACATCAATCTCAGAACATAATGGATACTAGGGATCAGGCCCTATCAAAACTAAGTTGATTACATGATGAATCTCATCCAACTCCCCACCGACCAGCGAGCCTACGAAGGAATTACTCACTACCAGTGGGGAGCATCATAGAATTCGCGATGGAGAAGGGTTGGTGATGACGAAGATCGAAGATCCCCCTCTCTGGTGCCCCAAACTTACTCCAGATGAAGAACAGGAGACACCAGTGGCTCTGGCTCGTGAAACATGATAATTATATCTCCCTGATTTTTTCCGAAAAATAGGATTTTATAGCGTTGGTTTCAGGGTCCGCGGGGCCACCAGGTGGGGACAGCCCACCTGGGTGCGCCTAGAGGGGGTGGCGCGCCCGGGTGGGTTGTGCCCACCCAGGTGCCCCACACCGGTGGTTCTTGGCTCCAGAAATTCTATTTTATTGTATACAAATCCTCAAAAAGTTTCTTTCCATTCCGAGAACTTTAATTTCTGCACAAAAACAAGACCATGTAGTTCTGCTGAAAACAACTTCAGTCCGGGTTAGTTTCATTCAAATCATGCAAATTAGAGTCCAAAACAAGAGGGAAAGCATTAGGAAAAGTAGATACGACGGAGACGTATCAACTCCCCCAAGCTTAAACCTTTGCTTGTCCTCAAGCAATTCAGTTGATAAACTGAAAGTGAAAAAGGAAAACATTTCTAAACTCTTTTGCTCTTGTTTCCACAAATAAGCTCAAACAACACCTAGGTTTTCAGCAAAGATTATAACTAACCATGTCGACAATAACTCTTAAAAAGTATATTGACTCATATCAATGACATAATCAACTAGTGAGGAATAATAAGACATCTCAAACAGCAACACATTGTTAAAATAACCATGATACAATATGACAATAGTGGTATCTCGCTAGCCCTTTATGAGACCGCAAAACATAAATGTAGAGCACCTCCAAATTTCAAGCAGCGACTAAACATTGTAATTCATGGTAGAAAAGATCCAGTCATGATGCACCCAACATTAGCTACACACAATGCATCAGCATGACATCGGTGCTCTCAGGTTCTGGGGCTTATGAGAAGGCGATGACACAACATAAAAGTAAATAGATAGTCCCTTTGCAGAGGGAAGAAGTGATTTGTAGAGGTGCCTGAGCTCAAGTTTTAAAAACAGAGTTAAATGGAAATTTGAGGCATGCACCCTTCTTGTTTACTTCGCGACCATCAGTTATCAATATCTTCCATGCTAAACACATTAGTAGCGGTTCCCAAGCGATAAAGTAGATGTTATTGCTCCATAAGAGTTTTTGCTTGATTATTGATAAGTTCTTTTTGCAATTTGGGACTGAGAATCCCTATTACCGCCCCTTTCTCATGCAATGCTGAGTGAATAAACACCCATCCTGAGAATCACCCGCTTAGCATGGAAGATACCAACTACCTCTATGAACAATCCAGGCACAAAAAAAGGATATTTATTTGAAGTTTTTAGAGGTGGCACATGCAAATTTACTTAGGACGGCAGGGTAATATCACATATAGGTAGGTATGGTGGACTCGTCTGGAATAACCTGGTTTCAGGTTTTCATGTACAAGCAGAATTCCCACTTAGTACAGGCGAAGGCAAGCAAATAGGTTGAGAAGCGGTCAGCTAGAGAGCAACAACGGTCATGAACATGCATTATTCATAAGTAACATTGGATACTAGCATGAGTAGGATATGAACACCATGAACATAAATATCATAGAGGCTATGTTGGTTTTGATTCAACTACATGCATGAACATGTGCCAAGTCAAGCCACACGAACATTCAGTGGAGGATACCATATCATCATACTACATCACAATCATTTTAATGCAATGTTGACATCCAAGATGAATCATTATCTACTCCTAGCTACTTATGCATGGCATGAGAAACTATAATCTATAATTGTCATTGCAAACATGTTTGATCGTAATAGGCTGAATCAAGGATACTAGGTTAAACATATTTACAAAACAGAACAAGTTGAGTTCATACCCATTTCTCTGTGCCACGGCCAGTTCATCGATATCATCATTATTGCCTTTCACTTGCATGACCGAACGATATGAAAATAATAATAGTGCAAGAGTGTCGTGGACTAAGCTGGAATCTACAAACATTTTATTCAAAAGGAGAAGACAAGGTAATATGGGCTCTTCGTTAGATCAACGATGATGCAAATGGGAGCCACTCAACATTTTCATCATGGTCTTCTCCTCGGTATGACTCAACAAAAAGAAAAGAATTTCAGAGAAACACACTGAAATATTTTTGGAGTTTTTGGTTTTTCGTAAACAAGCAAATAAGAAGGGAAAAGCAAAAACGAGAAAAACTATTTACATGGCAAAGCTCCCAACAAGCAAAAGAAGAACAAGGAAATCTTTTTAGGTTTTCTTTTTAGTGCTTCAACAATTTAAACTAGGAAGAAAAAATAAAAAGAAGCAAGAAATATGTTTTTGGATTTTCTCAAAGTTTTTTTTTGAAACACACAAGAAGAAAGCGAGAAAATAAATTTAACATGGATAATACAATGAAAAAGTGTGAACACCGACAACTGGAATGAAATATGTGAACATGAATGTAATGTCGGTGGAAATACGTACTCCCCCAAGCTTAGGATTTTGACCTAACTTGGTAATCACCAGTCGTAGAAGCCATGAGGTCCTATGTTGAAGTGCTGGGGAGCGGGCACCTGAGGGTCCCACTGCTGAGGCTCCTCCTATGCCGCAACCAGGTTGTTCCAGCAAGCGACAATGTCCTCAGGCATATTCCTGTAACTGAAAGTGAAATAATATCACGAGTTCTCACACTAAAAACTAAGTTGTAAGGAATAGGAATATCAGGGTAATCGACAATTAAACTGGTTGTTTTCCATAGCCGATCGATCTAGGTAAACCTTGGGCAAAGGATGATCATGCGGGCGTATCTGCACGTTCAAGTGAGTCGCCAAGCGTGTAGCGTAAATGCCCCCATGTATTTTAACCTTGGAGCTGTCAATGTGGAAGTTGACGTGCCACAATATCTCCCAAGCTATAAGTATTGTCGTCATAAAGTGCGCGACGTAAAACAACAATGTCTGGAGAGCTAAGTGCACCTATCTTCTCTCTAGCAAGTAAGCACTTTGCAATGAAAAGAGGAAAATAATGTATAGCAGGAAAATGCAAGCTAGTAGCGTTGACACCCGACACTCCTCTCTCATCCCCCACCGTCAGAGTACGGTAAAAACCATCAAACTCCGCGGGCCTAGGCTCTACCAAATCACCATCCGAAGGAAGCATGCATATGTCACAAAATTCAATAAGTGGTATCTGGTGGTTTCAAGCATACAAATTAAGCGACACCTCAGAGGGATTATTCCTAGAATGAAAATGGATATGAAATTTTGCACAAAGGAATTTGTGAGGAGACGATAATGTTCGCATTCAGCTGCCATGAAGTCGGTGAGGCCGGCATTAGCAGCGGATTGTGCAAACTCTTGAAGGATTCCAGCCCCTTCCATGAACAGATTATGTGGCCCTTCGCACGACCGTAATTCCGCCAACCTCTAGGTATGGAGATTATTGCCAGACGACTCCCCATTAACTCCCTTGGAGCTCTTCTTTCAAGCAAACTTCCTAAAGAAACTCATCCTTTTCCTATGAACAAAATTCTAAAAAAATTAGTCCACAAAATTTTTCTCAACAGAACTTCACAAAAATGATAGCAACTACTCATAGGGATGTATAGAGGCCATAGCAAGCATTCAAACTACTTAGAACTCTAAGAATTCAACATGCAAGCTCATCTACAGCAGCACCAAGAGTAGCTAATTATTCAAAATATAAACCACTAAAGCAAAAACTATTTGGACACATGGAGGAGTCACATACCAAGCAACAATTCCCCGAAATAGTTTTGGAAATGGAGCATCGAGCAAAGAGATCAAAATCCACGGTTTTGGGAGCAAGAACACGAGAGAGAGAGAGAGTAATGGTGATTTTTTTCTAGAGGAAAGTGGTGATGTGGGAAGAAGAAGTAAGTGAGAGGGCCCACATGGGGACCACAACCCACTAGGGCGCGCCTGGGGGTCCTGGCGCGCCCAGGTGGGTTGTGCCCACCTAGTGCACCTCCCTATGATATTATTTGCACCAGAAATTCTTAAATAACCAGAACAAATTTTATTAAATTTTGAGAGCATTCTGAGAACTTATATTTTGGGTCATTGCTTATTGCACGGAAAACTCAAAAAATAGACAAAACAAGGCATTTTATTTTATTTAACTAAGAAACATAGAAAACAAAAGGTAGGGACAGAAGGTAGTGCTCACTAAATTCATTAACTTCGTACCTCTCAAAAATGATCCATTAATAAGGTTGATCAAGTCTTATTAACAACCACTTTCGATTAGCATGAAATCGAAGAACTTTCATATATCACTACGTTACCTCAACATGGATATGAATGTCCCCTACAATAAGCATTTCATATTTCTTTTTAACAGTAGGTCTACGTAGTTGAAAACTTCCAATAGAGATTGTCGGAGATTTGTCAATAACATTAATACCATTCACTTGGAATTGTTTCTTCGGACAGTGCACCGTATGCTCATTAGGATTGATATGAAAAGTGACCTTGCTTTTATTGCAATCAATAACAGCCCATGGAGTATTCAAGAAGGGTCTACCAAGGATAATCGACATGTTGTCGTCCTCGGGCATCTCAAGTATAACAAAGTCAGTCAAAATAGTAACATTAGCAACAACAACAGGCACATCCTCACAAATACCGATAGGTATGACAGTTGATTTGTCAGCCATTTGCAAAGATATTTCAGTAGGTGTGAGTTTATTCAAATCAAGTCTTTTATATAAAGATAAAGGAATAACACTAACACCAGCTCCCAAATCACATAAAGCAGTTTTCACATAGTTTCCTTTAATGGAGCAAGGTATAGTTGGTAGTGCTGGATCTCCATGTTTTTTAGGTACTCCATCTTTAAAAGTATAATTAGCAAGCATGGTGGAGATTTCAGCTTCCGGTTTTTTTCTTTTGCTGGTGATGATGTCTTTCATGTACTTTGCATAAGGAGGCATTTTTAAGATATCAGTCAAGCGAGTACTCAAAATGAGTGGCCTCAGCATTTCAGCAAAGCGTTCAAATTCTTCGTCATCTTTATTTTAGTTGACTTAGGTGGAAAGGGCATAGGTTTTTGAACCCATGGTTCTCTTTCCTTACCATGTTTTTTAGCAACAAAGTCTCTTTTGTCATATCTTTTATTCTTAGGTTGTGGGTTATCAAGATCAACAGTTGGTTCTAGCTCAACATCACTGTCTGGTTCTTTGTTATTAGTTTGAGTGTCTTCATGAACCTGATCATTATCTTTTTCATTATCAGAAGGTGAGTGTTCACTACCAAATTGAGTTTCAGCATGAGAGATAGAAACTTAATTATCATTATCAGGAGGTTTTTCTACTTCAGGTTCACTAGAGGTAGGCAAAGTCCTATTATTTTTCTTCTTTTTTTTCTTTTAGAAGGACTAGGTGCATTAGTGTTAATTCTTTGAGAGTCTTGTTCAATTCTCTTTGGGTGTCCCTCAGGATAAAGTGGTTCGTGAGTCATTTTACCTCCTCTAGTTGCTACCCTAACAGAAAAGTCACTTATATTATTGTTCATTTCATCGAGCAACCCTCTTTGAGATTTAGCAAATTGTTCTAATTGAGTTTCAACCATAGAGGCATGCTTTCCTACACCTCTAACATCATTTGAAATTCTAAATAGCAAGTCACTTAAGCGAGCAACCATATTAGAGTTGTATTTCAATTGTTTCATAACATTTTGTAACATCCCAAAATTCTAAATTTTGGAATGTTATATTAAATAGATAGATTGGTTGTTTGTTTGATTGTTGTGTGATTGATTGAGTGAAATTTGAAACTTTTGAAAATTGAATGAGACGGAATAAAAGGACTTTCCCAAACTATCATTTTCTTTTCTGATCTTCATGAATTCAAATCTTTTTCAAATACAAAACCCTTGAGCGAATATGATATGACTTCTTCCATTTTATTAAATGAAAGGGTATTTGAAAATATTTGAATTTCATTTGGAAAATATTTCCAACCCAGAAACTTTATGCAACTCAATGATTTTCATGAGAGAAGATAAAATGACTTCTTCAAAACATATGAAATATGAGTTGGGAGTTCAAAATAATCAAATTCAAAGTTCTTTTGAATTTATTTTCAATTTGGAGTTATTTGAGTTTTATTCAAATTATTTTTCTCCAAAAACAAAATATATGGAAAATAGGGTAACATGATTCCCTACATCAGAAAATTGGAGAGAAATAAATTTGAATTAATGTTGGTATTTTTAAAATGATTTTTAGTGGATTTTAGTAAGGCAGTAGCACTCTTTGTTTTATATAAATTTGTGTGGATTTTATTTGACCATAGAAAAATGTCCATGTTGTTGGAAATAATTTGCTGAAAATTTAGATATATTATATGCCTATAGTATAATTTTATTTATTTTGCTTTTATTTTATTTTCTGAAAGTATTTTATTTTAAAAAAAAACTTCCCTTCCGCCGCGACTGGGCCGGCCCAAGGCTAGACCGCAGCCGCGGCCCAGCCAGCGCCGCTCCCCCCCCTGATCCCAGGCGGGATTCCGCCCGCCGTACGCCGCTGCGCCGCCATGGGAGCCGTCCCCGATCCGGACTCCGCGCCGCCCCAGCCCCTCCCGCACGTCATCGCCCCTCCCCTGGCCTTTAAAAAGGCAGGCCCCGACCCCGGCCCCCTCTTTTCCCTCCTCTCATTGCCACGCCGCCGCAGATCGCCGCCGCCGCATCTCGCCACCGCCGCCGCGCGCCTCAGCCGGAGCCGCCACCACCGCCACCACCGACTCCGCCGCCCCGCGCCGCGCTCGCCGCCATCTCCGCCCATCGCCGTCGACCCCGGAGCCGCCGCCGACCCAAGTCGCCGCCTCGCATCGCTCGCCGGAGACCGCCGTCACCGGAGCCGCCCGAACCGCCGCTCAACTCGCCGGTTTTCCCGGTCCGGTATAAATCGTTGCCTCGGTCTGCTGGTTTTCTCGGTTTTGTTAAAAAAAACGGTTTAGTTCTTTGTAGATCTATTTAATGAACGTTTTCTGTTTAGGTAGTTTCAACGAACGTTTTTGTTCGTTAGGTTTTCGTAGCGAACGTTCGTTATTTAGTCTATTCGTTTTCTGTTTATTTTCGGCCAGGGACCCATCCGTGAATATTTTCTTCACAGATTAGACCCTGTACTTCAAACGATCACAACTTTTTGTCCGTTTATCCAAATCCAACGAAACCAACGCCCACTTCTTTGCTATGATCTCCTCTATCCAGTAAAACAACTTAAACATGTTTTTCAAAGTTTAAAATTTGAATTAGATCAGATTTGAATTTGAACTTCGTTTGATCATAACTTGAGTTTTATAACTCCATTTGAGTTGATTCTTTTTGCATCTCGAAGCTCTTGACCTAAACTTTCTGACAAGGCCAAATTCACATAATTTTGGTACTGTTACAAATTGTTTTATGTTGCAAGAGTTATTTTCTTGGTTTTGATGTTTTCCGAATTGTTTTCTTCGTTCTTTCCGATCTTTTGAGTGATTGCTTATGTGTGGTTACCATTGCTTGCTCACGCTAGATTGACCGGAGTGTGACGAATAGAACTATCAGGAGTTGAGTGCGAATCATCTTCATCAACATTGCAGGCAAGTTCACACTTTGATCATATCTCTTATTACCTAGTTTTTATGCATTAGATCAATCCTCAAACATTGTATGATTAGGGTCTAATTAAATTGTGGGTTTTGGGAAAGTAGTTGAGGTAGTACCTATTACCTGTTTTGTTTTCAAACCCTTGGGAGTTACTTCTACGTTTGCTTATTATGCCATGCTATGCTAGTAGACGTGGATTGGGTGAGTGAATTTCCATGACAGATGTGAGATTGTTAATTAATGGTTTATTTAAGGTGGCAACTTAAATACACATCTAGGTGGATTGCTAGGGGCACCCTGGGGTTAGACCAGTGGACTTGCCCGGACACCTGGGGATATACCAGTGTTGTCCTAGGAGATCCCGGGGATATACCATGTGATCATCCTATGGTCCGCCACCCAGGCTCAAAGGGATCATGAGATTATTCAAACTAGAAACTTACGTGTGCAGCCACAAGCCATTATGGGCTCTGGCATAGTTGACTAAGTTGTGCGAACTCTTAAGGGTAGACTAGCAGATGTAGGGGAAAGTAGGTGTACCGGTCTACCCACATGTAAGGTGCTAGTGCTTCCGAAAGACTATGTCTCGGTCATCCGTTCCTCAAACATCATGTAGTGCGAGGAATCAAACGGAGGCGATCGAGTCTTGTGGGAAAAGTGCGCAAACCTCTGCAAAGTGTACAAACTAATCATGGTTAGCCGTGTCCCCGGTTATGGACATCTTGAGTATCTAGTACTTGATTATCAGGTGAATCTCATCATGTTACTATAATCAATATTGTTGGGTTTTAATGAGTACTTTTAATTGGGATTGAGAATGCTGTCAACCATTCTCAATGTTTAACAACCACCATGATAGTTAAATAAATGTATTCCTTTGCAGTAGGGAAAAATTTGCTTTTCGCAAAACTGTAACCATAGAGCTTTTCCACCAGCCATATATGCATGTAGTATAGACTTATCATTCATTATTCTCTATGTGTTACATTGCCAGCATATTCCATGTGCTGACCCGTTTTCGGGCTGCAACATTTCATGTTGCAGACTTTTCAGACGACGAGTAAGGTGCTTTTAGGTTGTGGTTCTATACTCAGTGATGCCGTTGGAGTTGATGGACTCACTTATCTTCCAAGTCTTCCGCTGTTATCGTTATTAGATGGCCTTAAGCCATATTTATTGTAATAAGTTCTCTTTTGAGACATCGATGTAATAAGTGTGTGGTTGCTACTCTATTATAAATCCTTCGAAGTACTGTGTGGTGTCAGCATTACTGATCCAGGGATGACACCTGAGCACAGAGACTTGACCATCTGAGCTCGGGTCGCTACACATTTGCATTGAAGCGATCTTGCTTTCTAATGTAATTATCAAACTAATAAGGCATTGGCTAGGATGTTTATTTTGAGGATCATCACTATCATTGAATTTCATTAAAGAATTTACCTCTACCACCTTAGGTGGTGGTGGTGTATCAAGCCCATGTATTTCTTCAATAGGTGGTAGATTTTTAACATCCTCTGCTTTAATACCTTTTTCCTTCATAGATTTCTTTGCCTCTTGCATATCTTCAAGACTGAGATATAGGATACCCCTCTTCTTCGGAGTGGTTTTAGGCGGTGTTTCAGGAGGAGTCCAATCATCATAATTTTTTAATATGTTATTAAATAATTCTTCAGCTTGCTCAATAGTTTGTTCCCTGAAAACACAAACAACACAACTATCTAGGAAATCCCTAGAAGCATCGGTTAGTCCATCAAGTATTTGGTTTTTCTTAAGAGGATGATCAGGCAAAGAATTAAGCAATTGGACAAGCCTTCCCCAAGCTTGTGGGAGACTCTCTTCTTCAATTTGCACAAAGTTAGATATTTCCTGCAAGGCAGCTTGTTTCTTATAAGCAAGGAAATATTTTCTAGAGAAGTAATAAATCATATCCTGGGGACTACGCAAACAACCAGTAGCAAGAGTATTGTACCAAGCTTTAGCATCACCCTTTAATGAGAATGAAAATAACTTCATAATATAGTAATAGTGAATCTTCTCATCATGAGCAAAAAGGGTGGCTATGTCATTCAATTTAGTCAGATGTGCCATAATAGTTTTAGTTTCATAACCATGGAAAGGATTAGATTCAACCAATGTAATTAACTCTGGGTCGACAGAGAATTCATAATCCTTATCATCAATAAAGATAGGTGAATTAGCAAACTTAGGATCACATTTCATTCTAGCATTCAGAGATCTTTCTTTATACTTGCATAATATTTTTTTCTAGATCATCTCTATCCTTACATGCAAGAATATCTCTAGTTGCCTCCTCACTCATAGCATAACCTTCCAGTACATTTGGCAATTCATTTCTAGGAGGGCTAGTTCTAATAGGTGTTTCAAGATTTTCAGTTTCAAGCTCATCATCAGTTTCAACAATATCATGGTGTCTTACTCTAGCGATTTCTTCATCAAGAAATCCACCTAGTGGCACATTATCATCAAGCAAGATACTAGCATCATCATGAGTAGCATTCATAGTAAAAGTAGCATCATCAACAACTTGCGACATACCAGAATTAATAGCATGTGGTGGTGTTGCAAGTTTACTTACAACAGAAGGTGAATCTAAAGCAGAGCTGGATGGAAGTTCCTTACCTCCCCTCGTCTTAGAGGGAAAAATACTAGTCTTAGCATGCTTCAGATTCTTCATAGTGATAATTTAATAATAATACCAAGTGGCTCAACAAATATAGCTATGCTCCCTGGCAACGGCACCAGAAAATGGTCTTGATAACCCACAAGTATACAGTATCGCAACAGTTTTCGAGCGTAGAGTATTCAACCCAAATTTATAGATTCAACACAAGGGGAGCAAAAGAATATTTGCAAGTATTAGCAGCTGAGTTGCTAGTTCAACCACACCTGGAGATTATTTTTCTGCAGCAAAGTGATCAGTAGCAAAGTAGTATGATAGTTTTGATAGTGGTAGTAGCAACAATAGTAACGTTTGTAGTGATAGCAATATTTTTATACCAAGTGAAATAGTAAAAAAAGTAGTAACTTAGTAGAAACTATATGTAGGAAAATCGTAGGAGCTGGATCAGCGATTAGTTGGATGATATTTTTCATGAGACAGTCATAACCTAGGGCGATACGGCACTAGCTCCAGTTCATAAATATAATGTAGGCATCTATTCCGTAAATAGTCATACGTGCTTATGGAAATAACTTGCATGACATCTTTTGTCCTACCCTCCCGTGGCACTTGGTCCTATTGGAAACTAAGGGATATTAAGGCCTCCTTTTAATAGAGAACCGGAACAAAGCATTAGCACATGGTGAATACATGAACTCCTCAAACTACGATCATCACCGGGAGTGGTCCCGACTATTGTCACTCCGGGGTTGCCGGATCATAACGTGTAGTAGGTGACTATAACTTGCAGACCAGATCTAGAACATGGATATAATGGTGATAACATAAACGGTTCAGATCTGAAATCATGGCACCCGGGCCCGAAGTGACAAGCATTAAGCATGGCAAAGTCATAGCAACATAAATCTCATAACATAATGGATACTAGGGATCAGGCCCTAACAAAACTAACTCGATTACATGATGAATCTCATCCAACTCTCACCGACCAGCGAGCCTATGAAGGAATTACTCACTCCCGGTGGGGAGCATCATGGAATTCGTGATGGAGAAGGGTTGATGTTGGGGATATAACTCCTAGGTATGACCCGCCCAGGAGGGGCCGGGTCATGCCATTGGCGACTTAAGCATGAAGATGGCAGTTCATGGATCAAGCTTATTGAAGGCTCAAGGCCCGGAGGCAACTCAAGGCCCAAAGGTGTGAACCGCCAGGAATTGACTTGCTCTGTAAGGCAAGCTTAGTTAGAAACTGAGCCAGTCACAATTGTGTGAGCCAGCCAAGACTCTGTAAGACACTGGGCATCAACCTGTATATAAAGGGGTGACCCGGCGGCGGGTTAACTCAAGAAACAATCAATCATGCACTAGGTCAAGCTCATTCGCTCCCTGGTAATCAAAACCCAAGCAATACAAGCAAAAGGATGAGTAGGCTTTTACATCATTGAGAGGGGCCGAACCTAGGTAAACTCTTTGTGTCTGTTGTCCCATTCAACCCTTTAAGCTAGCCTAGTTGCGATGGCTCCACACCTAAGTCATTTTGCTAGGACATCTGCTGTGTTAAGTCAAGGACAGTTGGCGCCCATCGTAGGGCCAAAGCATGGTGGCTTCGAGTTCTTGAAGGGCAGCTTCTCAGGAATCAAGGGATACACCATGGGACGGATGACCAAGAGTCGTCGCAGCAAAATCTACATCGACGATGCAGGCTAGGGCCCCGAGGCTGATTCAATCAAATACGGGTACCGGGTCCCCTTTGGCGGAATCCACGTCTTCATCGGCAGGATTGGCGAGCCAGGGCCTGAGCCGGTCACCGGCTCTGACATCGTTGAAACGGCTCAGCGTGCAAGGCTTACCAAGGTTCAACCCGCCCGGAAGCGTGCTTTTGGTGGCTTTATTCATGGGGTGGCTTTCGAGGAAGGTTCTGTGTCTGGCGGAGAGATGGCCATTTACTCAGATGATGAGTCCTCAACCGACGAGACCAATTTGATCTATCAATTGCAAGACAGCGGGTGATACGTCTCCAACGTACCTATAATTTTTGATTGTTCCATGCTATAATATTACACGTTTTGGATGTTTATGGGCTTTACTTTACACTTTTATATCACTTTTGGGACTAACCTACTAACCGGAGACCCAGCCCATATTGTTGTTTTTTTGCCTATTTCAGTGTCTCGAAGAAAAGGAATATCAAACGGAGTCCAAACGGAATAAAACCTTCGGGAGCGTGATTTTTGGAACAAACGTGATCCAGAAGACTTGGAGTGCAAGTCAAGAAGCAGCCGAGGTATCCATGAGGGTGGAGGGCGCCCCCCCTACTGGGCACGCCCCCCTATTTTGTGGGCCCCTCGGGCGTCCACTGACCTACTTCTTCCTCCTATATATACCCACGTACCCCGAGAACATCAGAAGCAACCACGAAAACCTAATTCCACCGCCGGAGGGGGAATCGATCATGGAGGGCCTCTACATCATCTCCAAGGCCACTCCGATGAGTTGTGAGTAGTTTACCACAGACCTTCGGGTCCATATTATTAGCTAGATGGCTTCTTCTCTCTCTTTGGATCTCAATACCATGTTCTCCTTGATCTTCTTGGAGATCTATTCGATGTAACTCTTTTTGCGTTGTGTTTGTCTAGATCCGATGAATTGTGGGTTTATGATCAAGTTTATCTATGAGAAATATTTGAATCTCATCTGAATTATTTTGTGTGATTAAGTTATCTTTGCAAGTCTCTTCGAATTATCAGTTTGGTTTGGCCTACTAGACAGATCTTTCTTCCAATGGGAGAAGTGTTTAGCTTTGGGTTCAATCTTGCGGTGTCCTTTCCCAGTGACAGCAGGGGCAGCAAGGCACGTGTTGTATTGCTTCTATCGAGGATAAAAAGATGGGGTTTATATCATATTTCATGAGTTTATCCCTCTACATCATGTCATCTTTCTTAATGCATTACTCTGTTCTTTATGAACTTAATACTCTAGATGCATGCTGGATAGCGGTCGATGTGTGGATTAACAGTAGTAGATGCAGGCAGGAGTCGGTCTACTTGTCATGGACATGATGCCTATGTAGATGATCATGCCTAGATAATCTCATAATTGTTCGCTTTTCTATCAATTGCTCGACAGTAATTTGTTCACCCATCGTAATACTTATGCTATCTTGAGAGAAGCCACTAGTGAAACCTATGGCCCCTGGTTCTATCTTTTATCATATAAGCTTTCAATCTACTTTTATTTTCATCTTTACTTTTCCAATCTATATTATAAAATACCAACAATATATTTATCTTATCATACTCTCTCTACCAGATCTCACTTTTGCAAGTGGCCGTGAAGGGATTGACAACCCCTTTATTGTGTTGGTTGCGAGTTCTTTGTTTGTTTGTGTAGGTGCGTGGGACTTTTGAGGAGCCTCCTACTAGATTGATAACTTCCTTCTCAAAAACTGAGGGAAATACTTATGCTACTATTGCTGCATCACCCTTTCCTCTTCAAGGAAAACCAACGCAAGCTCAAGATATAGCAAGAAGGATTTCTGGCACCGTTGCCGGGGAGGTCTTCGCTCAAGTCAAGACATACCAAGTACCCATCACAAACTCATCTCCCTCGCATTTACATTATTTGCCATTTGCCTCTTGTTTTCCTCTCCCCCACTTCACCCTTGCCGTTTTATTTGCTATCTCTTTCCCAATCTCCTTTCTCTTTCGCTTGTCTTTTTGTGTGCCTGCTTGCCCTTATGGCTTTGCCTAAGAACACCGACCTTCATCTTAGAAGGTTCGAAGAGATTGAATCAAACTTTAGAAGCTTTATGACTTTACAATTTGAGCATAATAATTTCTTTAGAAAAGAGCTTAAAGAACAAAAAAGTTTTTTGGGGTTCATGAACAAGGAGCTTGATGATATGTCTAAAGAATTTTATGATTTGAACTCCCAAATTACTCGGCTTGAAAATTCTATAGCCCAAATTTCTGATAAGCAAGCCACCTTAGTCAATAAGATGGCTGCCAAACCAAAAAAGTTAGGTGAAAATAATGATGAAGATCTTAAAGTTATTGATGTGTACCCTATTAGATCTTTGTTTTGCAATATGAATCTTAATAAAAGGCGTCCCAATGTTTCGGAGTTTTTAGATCTTGATGCTAAATTTGGTAAAAGTGGGATTGGAGAGGTCAAGACTTTAAATAGCATTGAACCCACTATCTTGGATTTCAAGGAATTTAATTATGATAATTGTTCTTTAGAAGATTGTATTTCCTTGTTGCAATCCATTGTGAATTCTCCTCATGCTTATAGTCAAAATAAAGCTTTTACCAAACATATTGTTGATGCCTTATGCTTTATGTGATTAAAATTATGATGCCTTTATGATGAGTGGGAACCTACTATAAAGATTAAAATTAAAGATCATGAGTGTTATGCTCTATGTGATTTGGGTGCTAGTGTTTCCACGATTCAGAAAACTTTATGTGATATCCTAGGTTTCCATGATCTTGATGATTGCTCTTTAAATTTTCTCCTTGCGGATTCCACCATTAAAAAGCCAATGGGAAGGATCAATGATGTTCTCATTGTTGCAAATAGAAATTTGGTGCCCGTAGATTTTATCGTTCTTGATATAGATTGCAATCTTTCTTGCCCTATTATTCTTGGTAGACCTTTCCTTAGAACGATTTGTGCGATTACTGATATGAAGGAAGGGAATATTAGATTCCAATTTCCATTAAGGAAAGGAATGGAGCACTTTCCAAGAAATAAATTTAAATTACCTTATGAATCTATCATGCGAGCTACTTATGAATTGAGTGCCAAAGGTGGCACTACTTAGATCTATCCTCGCTTTTATGCCTAGCTAGGGGCGTTAAACAATAGCGCTAGTTGGGAGGCAACCCAATTTTATTCGTGTTTTTTGTTCTAGTTTCTGTTTAGTAATAAATTTTTCATCTACCTTCTGTTTAGATGTGTTTTTATGTTTTAATTAGTGTTTGTGCCAAGTAGAACCTATTGGGTAAACTATGGTGATAGTTAATTTGATTCTGCTAAAAAACATAAACTTTGCGCGCACGAAAATAATTTTGTTAATTCACAGAAACGTGCTTTTGCGTTTATTGTTTTTGTTGTAGATCAATAGACAAATTTCCCAGGACTTCCTATTTTGGTAGGATTTTTAAAGTTCCAGAAGTATTCAATGGTATGAAGCATCTATGGCTAGTATTAAGTGGTATGAAGCATAGAGAACTTGAAATACAGTTGGTTTAACACCAATATAAATAAAGAATGAGTTCACTACAGTACCTTATGTGGTGGTTTTTATTTCTTTCACTAACGGAGCTTATGAGATTTCTTATTGAGTTTTGTGTGGTGAAGTTTTCAAGTTTTGTGTAAAGATTTGATGGACTATGGAATAAGGAGTGGCAAGAACCTACGCTTGGGAATGCCCAAGGCTCCCCAATATATTAAAGAATAGCCAAAAGCCTAAGCTTGGAGATGCCCCCGGAAGGCATCCCCTCTTTTGTCTTCGTTTATCGGTAACTTTACTTGGAGCTATATTTTTATTCGCCACATGATATGTGTTTTGCTTGGAGCGTCATGTATGATATTAGTATTTGCTTTTTAGTTTTCCACAATAATCCTTGCTGTACACACCTTTTGGGAGAATCCCACTTGATTAGAATTTATTAGAATACTCTATGTGCTTCACTTATATCTTTTGAGCTAGATAGTATTTTCTCTAGTGCTTCACTTATATCTTTTAGAGCACGGTGGTGGCTTAATTTTGTAGAAATTGTTAGTCTCTCATGCTTCAATTATATTATTTTGAGAGTCTCTTAGAACAGCATGGTATTTGCTATGGTTATGAATTTGGTCCTAGAATGATGAGTATCCAAGTTGGGTATAATAAAAACTATCATAGAAAGTGCATTAAACACTAGGATCAATTTGATGCTTGATAATTGTTTTGAGATATAAAGGTGGTAATATTACAGTCTAGCTAGTGGGTAATTATGAAATTAAGAAATACTTGTGTTGAAGTTGGCAAGTCCCGTAGCATGCACGTATGGTAAAAGTTGTGTGACAAATTTGTTGCATGAGGTTCTCTTTTGATTGCCTTCCTGATGAGTGGAGGTCGGGATCACACCATGGTTAACTCCTACCAACCCTTCCACTAGGAGCATGCGTAGTAGTACTTTGCTTCGAGGGAAAGTAAACTTTTGCAATAAGTATATGAGTTCTTTATGACTAGTGTGAGTCCATGGATATACGCACACTCACCCTTCCACTTTGCTAGCATCTATTGTGCCGCGCAACTTTCACCGATATCATGTACCCATTATTTACCTTCCACAAAACAGCCACCATACCTACCTATTATGGCATTTCCATAGCCATTCCGCGATATATTGCCATGCAACTTTGCATCGTTCCGTTATTATGACACGCTCCATCATTGTCATATTGCTCTTTGCATGATCATGTAGTTGACATCATATTTGTGGCAAGGCCACCTTCATATTTTTCATATAGGTCACTCTTGATTCATTACATATCATGGTACACCGCCGGAGGCATTCATATAGAGTCATATTTTGTTCTAAGTGTTGAGTTGTAATTCTCGAGTTGTAAATCAATAAAAGTGTGATGATCTTCATTATTAGAGCATTGTCCCAAGTGAGGAAAGGATGATGAAGACTATGATTCCCCCACAAGTCGGGATGATACTTCGGACTTAAATAAATAAATAAAGAGAAATGCCAAATAAAAAAAATAAATGCCATATAAAAAAAGGGAAAGGCCAAAAAAAGAAAGGCCAAATAAAAAATGAGAGAAAAAGACAGAAGGGACAATGCTACTATCTCTTTTCCACAATTGTGCTTCAAAATAGCACCGTGATCTTCATGATAGAGAGTCTCTTGTGTTGTCACTTCCATATAGTAGTGGGAATTTTTCATTTTAGAACTTGGCTTGTATATTCCAATAATGGGCTTCCTCAAAATGCCCTAGGTCTTCGTGAGCAAGCAAGTTGGATGCACACCCACTTAGTTTCTTTTGTTGAGCTTTCATATATTTATAGCTCTAGTGCATCTGTTGCATGGCAATCCCTACTCACTCACATTGATATCTATTGATGGGCATCTCCATAGCCCGTTGATATGCCTAGTTGATGTGAGACTATCTTCTCCCTTTTTTTTCCTCACAACCACCATCATATACCACCATAGTGCTATGTCCATGGCTTGCGCTCATGTATTGCGTAAGAGTTGAAAAAGCTGAAGCGCGTTAAAAAGTATGAACCAATTGCTTGGCTGAAACCGGGGTTGTGCATGATGGGAGTATTTTGTGTAATGCAAATGAAGCATGGCCTAGCTATATGATTTTGTAGGGATAAGCTTCCTTTGGCTATGCTATTTTGATAGGACATGATTATTTGTTAGTATGCTTCGAAGTATTATTATTTTTATGTTTTATAAGCTTTTAGCTTGAATCATTTGGATCTGAACAATCATGCCACAATAAAGAAAATTACATTGAGAACTATGTAACGCCCCGGATTCGATGCGCCAGGTGTCTGCCAGTTATTCGCCGTCGTTGCCATGTCATTTTCTTGTGTGTTGCATTTTGCCATGTCATCATCTGCATTTCATCTGCATGCTTTTCAAAACTTGCATCCGTTCGGGTCCCGCCGGTTCTCTCGGTTGTCCGTTCTGAGCCCAGCCACACTCGCACGCGCCCGCGGCACCTCCGAAATATTATTTTTATAAGTGGCCAAAAAATGTTTTCGAAATGAGTTGAAACTTGGCGTGCGGTCTTATTATAGTGTAGACAGGCCGCCTGCCAAATTTCGTCGCATTCGGAGTTCGTTTGACTGCCCAACCGTTAAATATTTAACCGCGATATAGCCGGTATATTCGTCGGACGTTTTGGTCTCCGAAACTGCTGTCGGGCCTCTCTCTCTTCCCAGCCCAATACATCCTACGCAGCCCACCTATGCCCAGCCTACTGCTCCTCGTGCCCGAAGCCATCCGATCGTGATCCGAGGGTCCGAAAACGGATGGAAACCCCCAACCCTAGATGCTTTTGCTATATATAGACCCCCTCATCTCATTTTTGGCCTTCTCCTTCCTCCTCCTCAGAATCCGCGCCCCCCAATCATCAGCCGCCGCCACCAGCGTCCTTCTCCTCGTTTTTCGGCGAGCTCCAACCCTCCACCGCCAAGTGGCGCGTCCCCACTGGCCGCACCACCGAAGCCAGCCTCTCCCAGGCCTCCACGTGTCCTCCCGCGCCCCGCAGCCCCCAGCGCCGCCGCGGCCCGCCTGGGCCCAGGGAAGGCCCGCCCCGGGCCGAACGGGCCCGTGCCTCCCCGCGCCCCGAGCTCTGCCTTCGCTCTGCCCGCGCCCGATCCCCGCAGGCGACCGGCGTCTCGCCGCCGGCGACCACCAGGCCGAATTCCGCCACCTGCTCCTCTCTCCTTCCCCTGCATGTGCTTCTTCCTCTTCCTCTCACAGAGCTCTCTCTCCCCATGTTCCGCAGGACCCCGGAGCCTCGTCGTGCCACTGCAAGGAGTTCGCCGGATCTCGCGACCCCGTCGTTCCTGCGCTCGGATCCGTGCCGCCCCTCGCTGTCCTCGTCCACCTCCGGCCGGATCCGGTGCCCAGGGACCGGATCTGCCCATTCCCGCCGTCTTCCCATGTCGCTGGAGTCCCAGCTCCCGCCGGAGTTCATCCGTCTGCCGCCGCCATCTTCTTCGCAAAGCCAGGGACGAGCTCGCCCGCTCACAGTGCCTCCCCGTGTGGGCCCCATCTCCAGCGCCGCCGGCCACGTGGGCTTCCCCACGGTCGAGATCCCGCCGACCCGATCCACCACCAACCTGGGCCGAGCCCAGCTAGGTGAGCCCCACCTAAAACCCACCCGTGCACATTTTGCAATATAACCCCGTCCTGTTTTTTTTAGAAAAATGACTAAGTCCCAAATATTTTGCATAATCATGCCATGTTCATCGCATCATAACTTGCTGCATACTGCTCCGTTTCGTGCGTGTAATATGTCAAATAATTCGTCTCAATGAGTGTATCATTTCATTCCATTGGATCATTTTCATTTGAGCTCATCTTGATGCCCGAAATGCTGTTGGAATAGTGCATGTTGATATTAATCTGCTGAAACTGTTATAACATGCTCATTTGTCATTTTTGCCATGATTGATGTGTGCATCCTATGAGGTTGATGTCTACATGTGTTTTGATCTATGCTATGCCATCTTTCCAGAGGTGCCATCCATGTATTTTTGTGAGTTGTGTGCTGAGTGCATCAAGCTTGTTAAGGAGGGTACTTGCTGTTACTGTTTTGCTAGGCTGATTCTGTTATATTTTGTTGCTATGTTAACCTGCTTCTACAAGTCATTTCGTGCATTATTCTGGAGATGTTCACTAAGGATGTTTTGTTATACATGTCATGCTCTATCCATTCGTGCCCCTGGTTGCATTTATAGCTTGCTGTAGGTTGTTCATATCTTGCTCCAAAGTTGCTAAATAATGTTGCTGTCAACCTATTAACATTAAGTTCAGTTTTGGCCATGTGTTTTGCTAGTGATCCATGCACCCTATGAACTTGCCCTTGCCATGCTTAGCTTCATAAACATGTATTATTACTGTTGGTTTCCTTGCCATGCCATGTATTGCTCTGTGGTGAGTGGTTCAAGCTCACCAACATGCCTACTTATTGTTGTTCCTGCCATGTATGAATCTGTAATATAACTTGCCATGTTTACATGGGTGCCATCATATCTTCTGATCCTTTTTGGCTCATGGTCAGTAAGGGACTCTTGTTCTATGCCATTAGTAGATTCATGCCATGCCTTTGTTTGCCATGTTAAGTTCCTGTAACATGTTGTTTGATAGCTCTAAACATTGCAACCTGATGTTATTTCTGCTAAAGTCTGAAACTGTTATTATTTGCAATCTTACCATGTGTGTTTGAGCATGTTCTAGTGATTTCTGGAGATAGCTCAGTGTTCATGTTTTGTTGTGATTTACCTGTACTTCATGCCCATGCCTTTTGTTATTATGTTGGGGTGCTGTAGCATATTGTTTTGATGCTTGCAATATGCCTAGTTGCTGTTTTGGACAGATTGTTGCTATGACTTGTATAGAGTGTATGTGTTGAACCGTTGCTCCGTTTTGAGTGTGCTCTATATGAAACTTGCTTGATTTTGCATGTAGTTTCATATTATCATGTTGCATCCTTGTTTTGAGGTGTTTGCTTGATGTTTGTATGCATTTTGCATCAATGCCATGTTTAACTTGTTTTGCTCATATCTTCTAGGCCGTAGCTCCGAATTTAATGAACTTTATATATAACTTGACTAGGATTTCATGTAGATCATCTTGGTGCATTTTAACTTGCTGTTTAACAACTTGAACATAAGGTTTATTCAGATCTGGACCAATTTCGAAATTCGCATATGAGGACTTACCGGAATTGCTATATGTTATTTCCGGCCTCATTTAAACTTGCCTTGATGTGTTGTTCTTGTTTGCATCATCTCTTGCCATGAGTAGCTTCATGTAGCTTTGTCATGTGTCATGCTTGTTGTGCATCATGTCTTGTTCTTGTGTGGTGTGTTTACCATGTTGTGTGCTTCTTCTCGATAGTTCCTGTTTCGTTGCGATCGTGAGGATTCGTTCGTCTACGCATGGTTCGTCTTCGTGGCTTCATCTTCTTCATGGACTCGTTCTTCTTCCTTGCGGGATTTCAGGCAAGATGACCGCTACCCTGGATCTCACTACTATCATTGCTATGCTAGTTGCTTCGTTCTTTCGCTATGTTGCGCTTCCTATCATTTGCTCTTCAAGCCTCCCAAAATTGCCATGAACCTCTAACCTTTGACACCATTCCTAGCAAACCGTTGCTTGGCTATGTTACCGCTTTTGCTCAGCCCCTCTTATAGCGTTGCTAGCTGCAGGTGAAGTTGAAGATTGCTCCATGGTGGATAGGGTTATGTTGGGATATCACAATATCTCTTATATTATTAATGCATCTATATATTTGGTAAAGGGTGGAAGGCTCGGCCTTATGCCTGGTGTTTTGTTCCACTCTTGCCACCCTAGTTTCCGTCATACCGGTGTTATGTTCCCAGATTTTGCGTTCCTTACGCGGTCGGGTGATTTATGGGACCCCCTGACAGTTCGCTTTGAATAAAACTTGTCCAGCAAGGCCCAACCTTGGTTTTACCATTTGCCTCACCACCACCTATACCCTTCCTTGGGTCGGCCAACCCGAGGGTCATCTTTATTTTAGCCCCCCCCGGGCCAGTGCTTGTCTAAGTGTTGGTCTGAAACGAGCAACCTGCGGGGCCACCTCGGGGCAACTCGACGTCTGGTTTTACTCGTAGCTTGACTTATCCGGTGTTGCCCTGAGAACGAGATATGTGCAGCTCCTATCGGGATTGTCGGCGCATCGGGCGGCTTTGCTGGTCTTGTTTTACCATTCTCGAAATGTCTTGTAAACCGGGATTCCGAGACTGATCGGGTTTTCCTGGGAGAAGTTATATCCTTCGTTGATCACGAGAGCTTATCATGGGCTAAGTTGGGACACCCCTGCAGGGTATAAACTTTCGAGAGCCGTGCCCGCGGTTATGTGGCAGATGGGAATTTGTTAATGTCCGGTTGTAGATAACTTGACACCAGATCCGAATTAAAATGCATCAACTGCGTGTGTAGCCGTGATGGTCTCTTCTCGGCAGAGTCCGGGAAGTGAACACGGTTTCTGGGTTATGTTTGACGTAAGTAGGAGTTCAGGATCACCTCTTGATCATTGTTAACTTCACGACCGTTCCTTTGTTTCTCTTCTCGCTCTCATTTGCGTATGTTAGCCACCATACTTGCTTAGTCGCTGCTGCAACCTCACCACTTTACCCCTTCCTTTCCCATTAAGCTTTGATAGTCTTGATACCCATGGTAATGGGATTGCTGAGTCCTCGTGGCTCACAGATTACTACAACAACAGTTGCAGGTACAGGTTATGCGATGATCATGACGCGAGAGCGATGCTTGTTTGCTTGAGTTCACCTTCTGCTTCTTCTTCGATCAGGGTATAGGTTCCAGGTCGGCAGCCTGGGCTAGCAGGGTGGATGTCGTTTGAGTTTCTGTTTGTGTTACATCCGTAGTTGGATGTTGCTCTTATGTAATATGTGATGTTGTATTCGTGTGACATTGTATGCCTTACGTATGTATCCCTATCTATTACGTAATGTTGATGTAATGATATCCACCTTGCAAAAGCGTCTTCAAGATGCGCTTCTATCCTTGGTGGGACCTTCGAGTTCCTTTAGGATAGGGTCACATCTTGGGCGTGACAAACTATGCTAGGTAGCATTCCACATCAAAAATTCTGTTTTTATCATTTACCTACTCGAGGACGAGCAAGAATTAAGCTTGGCGATGCTTGATATGTCTCCAACGTATCTATAATTTTTTATTGTTCCATGCTATTATATTACCCGTTTTGGATGTTTATGGGCTTTACTTTTCACTTTTGTATCATTTTTGGGACTAACCTACTAACCGGAGGCCCAACCCATATTGCTGTTTTTTTGCCTATTTCACTGTTTTGAAGAAAAGGAATATCAAATGGAGTCCAAATGGAATAAAACCTTCGGGAGCGTGATTTTTGGAACAAACCTGATCTAGAGGACTCGGAGTGCAAGTCAAGAAGTAGCCGAGGCGTCCACGAGGTGGAGGGCCCCCCTACTGGCGCACCCCCTATCTCGTGGGCCCCTCGGGCGTCCACCGACCTACTTCTTCCTCCCATATATACCCACATACCCCGAGAACATCAGAAGCGACCACAAAAACCTAATTCCACCGCCTTAACCTTTTGTATCCACGAGATCCCATCGTGGAGCCTTCGCCGGCGCTCCGCCGGAGGGGGAATCAATCACGGAGGGCATCTACATCATCTCCAAGGCCCCTCTGATGAGTTGTGAGTAGTTTACCATAGACCTTCGGGTCCATTGTTATTAGCTAGATGGCTTCTTCTCTTTATTAGGATCTCAATACCATGTTCTCCTTGATCTTCTTGGAGATCTATTCGATGTAACTCTTTTTGCGGTGTGTTTATCGAGATCCGATGAATCGTGGGTTTATGATCAAGTTTATCTATTAGACTTAGTTGAATCTCCTCTGAATTCTTTTATGTGTGATTAAGTTATCTTTGCAAGTCTCTTCGAATTATCAGTTTGGTTTGGCCTACTAGAATGATCTTTCTTGCAATGGGAGAAGTGCTTAGCTTTGGGTTCAATCTTGCAGTGTCCTTTCCCAGTGACAGCAGGGGCAGCAAGCCACGTATTGTATTGTTGCCATCGAGGATAAAAAGATGGGGTTTATATCATATTGCTTGAGTTTATCCCTCTACATCATGTCATCTTTCTTAATGCGTTACTCTGTTCTTTATGAACTTAATACTCTAGATGCATGCTGGATTGCGGTCGATGGGTGGAGTAATAGTAGTAGATGCAAGGAGGAGTCGGTCTACTTGTCACGGACGTGATGCCTATATACATGATCATGCCTAGATAATCTCATAATTATTCGCTTTTCTAACAATTGCTCGACAGTAATTTGTTCACCCATCGTAATACTTGTGCTATCTTGAGAGAAGCCACTAGTGTGGCCCCCAGGTCTATCTTTTATCATATAAGCTTTCAGTCTACTTTTATTTGCATCTTTACTTTTCCAATCATCAGAATACCAAAAATATATTTATCTTATCATACTATCTCTATCAGATCTCACTTTCGCAAGTGGCCGTGAAGGGATTGACAACCCCTTTATTGCGTTTGTTGCGAGTTCTTTGTTTGTTTGTGTAGGTGCGTGGGACTTTTGAGAAGCCTCCTACTGGATTGATACCTTGGTTCTCAAAAACTGAGGGAAATACTTATGCTACTATTGCTGCATCACCCTTTCCTCTTCAAGGAAAACCAACGCAAGCTCAAGACGTAGCAGCGGGCTTGGGGGTTGTTCTGATGGTGACAGTATTTCGGACTCCTGGGAGCCGCTGATCAGGGCAGCTATCCTCATGGCTAGTACGCAACAAGTTTTGAATTCATCAACCGCTGCGGCTATGAGCTCTGTTGCTACGGCCGCTTCGAGAGCAGGGCAGGTGACCCTGTGCACCTGTGGGCTCAAGTTTTATCCGAACTCTTGGAGGCTTTGGCAACTTTGCTGACTGTGGAGGTAACCCCAGCGAATCAAGTGCAACATAATGTGGACGTTGCAAAGTTGCGAGATGAGATAGCTCAGGCCCAGGAGGATCTTAATGCTGAGAATGCTAGGATGGCAACAGAGCGAGCCACCTTGGATGTAAATCACAACGGATTCAAGAATAAAGTTTTTGCTTAAGCTTGGATCATAATGCATCAAACACCGTTTTTCATAGGAGATACCAGAGTCTCCACCTTTGGAGTTTGATGTAAGGAATCACTTCAATATGCCCGGGGCAGGACCGAGTAACCCGCCCATCATGACCCGGGCCCCTGAGGCACCTAGAACCGGAGCGGCGGCTCAACCCCGCGCAGCAGACCCGCCTGAGGGAGTCCTGGATAAGGGGGTATCCGGACATCCAGACTATATACTTTGGCCGGACTGTTGGACCGTGAAGACACAATACTCAAGACTTCGTCCCGTGTCCGGATGGGACTCTCCTTTGCGTGGAAGACAAGCTTGGCGATCCGGATGTTAGATCTCCTTCTTTGTAACCGACTCTGTGTAACCCTAGCCTCCTCTGGTGTCTATATAAACCGGAGAGTTTAGTCCATAGGACGACAACAATCATAATCATCATAGGCTAGCTCCTAGGGTTTAGCCTCTACGATCTCGTGGTAGATCAACTCTTGTAATACTCATATCATCAAGATCAATCAAGCAGGAAGTAGGGTATTAGCTCCATCGAGAGGGCCCGAACCTGGGTAAAACATTGTGTCCCCTAGCTCCTGTTACCATTAGCCTTAGACGCACAGTTCGGGACCCCCTACCCGAGATCCGCCGGTTTTGACACCGACATTTGTGCTTTCATTGAGAGTTCCTCTGTGTCGTCGTTGCAAGGCTCGATGGCTCCTTCAATCATCAACAACAATGCGGTCCAGGGTGAGGTTTTTCTTCCCGGATAGATCTTCGTGTTCGGCGGCTTCGCACTGGAGGCCAATTCGCTTGGCCATCTGGAGCAGATCGACAACTACACACTGGGCCATCAGGTCAGGTTCGGAAACTTGAACTACACGGCCGATATCCGCGGAGACTTGATCTGCGACACATTCAGGCCTATGCTAGGAGCGCCAAACAGTCACGACGAGCACGGCTTAGACCTGCTGTCAGACAATATTCGGGATATCACACCTGCAATACCTCCAGACCTAAATCCGGGGCAGATCGCGTCGTCCGAGGGCGGGTGGTTGGACCCCGCCCCAGAGGCCGCATACTCATCGGTGGTAGAGCCGAACACAGACTCCACCCCCAAGGAAGTCTGTGTCACCGGACCCCCAGACTTGTGTCCGGCTGTAGGTTCCAGACCGCGTGCCCCCAGGCTCACCGAATTCGGTTGGGCTCCGGTAATGGAGTTCGCCGCTGCGGATATCTTCCAGCACTCGCCCTTCGGCGACATGCTGAATTCATTAAGGTCTCTCTCTTTGTCAGGAGACTCTTGGCCGAACTATGTGCGGCTCGAGGGGGAAGCAGGCGGCGAAGAAATTCGTTGCCCACCCACCGCCCACTTCATAGCCACTATGGATGACATGCTTGACTTCGACTCCAACGACATCGACGGTATGCATGTCGGCGCAGGGGACAATTTGGAACCACCGCCCACGGGGTGCTGGACTGCCACCTCATCATACGATATACACATGGTGGGCACGCCTAAGGAGGACAGTGGCGACAAAAAGGACACAACAGATGATAAAACCCCCGGACAAAATCCAAAACGACGGCGCAGACGTCGCTCTAAATCCAGCCACAGTAAAAATAGCAATAACAGCGCTAGAAAAATCGACACCCCAGTCAACTCCAAAGGCAATAACGACCATATGGACCTGGCGATGGAGTAGGATGAGCCAGGTCACGCCGAACACAGCTCGGAGCAGACGCCCGATCACAGCGATCCCGAGGGCCGAACTCATCAACCTGCCTCGGGAGAAGAGCACAGTCCGGACGATGATGCATTCATCATCCCGGAAAAATGTTTGGAATGAGATAACCTCCACAGAAGGCTTATGGCCACTGCGAGAAGCCTAAAGAAGCAAAAGGAAAGGCTTAAGGTCGCACAGGAAACGCTCAACCGAAGATGGAATAAAGTGCTAGACACTGAAGAAAAATATGGCAATGATCGCCACACAAAGAGCTACCCAAAGCGCAAGCTGCTGCCAGAATTCGACGATGAGGCCATTCCGTCGAAGAACAATACGGCCAGTAGGCCGGACCAACCACTTCATGACTGCAATAGAGCAGCTACTGACGCTGCACACGATTTACATGAACTCCTAGAAAAAAGGCCAGCGCGACCAGGTCCATCTATGGATCTAGAGGACATGCTCCAATGCAGGATTATGGTCACCAAAATGATCAGACTGATCGAATACCAGTTCAGAATCAACACCGGACACAACAACAGTCGACAGCATGCCACAACATGTCTAGATACAGAGGGGCAGCGCACCCTCTGTGCTTCACCCAAGAGGTACTGGATCACGAATTTCCACAGGGATTCAAACCCATGAACATAGAGGCATACGACGGAACGACAGACCCCGGGGTCAGGATTGAGGATTTTATCCTTCATATCCACATGGCTCGTGGGGACGACCTCCACGCCATCAAATACCTTCCCCTCAAGTTGAAGGTACCAGCTCAGCACTGGTTGAAAAGCATCCCCAAAAATTCAATCGGGAGTTGGGAGGAACTTGAGGATGCTTTCAGGGCCAATTTTCTAGGGACCTATGTCCGACCTCCGGACGCTGACGATTTAAGTCACATAATTCAACAGCCCGGAGAGTCCGCCCGTAAGCTTTGGAACAGATTTCTCACTAAGAAGAATCAAATTGTCGATTGTCCGGATGCTGAAGCTCTAGCGGCCTTCAAGCACAGTATCCGAGACGAGTGGCTCACCAGACACCTCGGCCAAGAAAAGCCAAGGACAATGGCAGCCTTAACAAACCTTATGACCCGCTTCTTCATGGGTGAAGACAACTGGTTGGCCCGTAGAGGCACCAGCGACCCGGGCACATCCAAAATTAGGGATGGCAACGGGAAGCCACGGCACAATAAAAACAAGCATCGAAACAAGGAAGATAGTACGGACAACACAGCGGTCAATGCCAGATTCAGGGGCTCTCGACCCGGTCAACAAAAGAAGCCATTTAAAAGCAGCAAAGAGGGACCGATCGACCTGAACAAAGTCCTGGACAGATTGTGCCAAATTCATGGCACCCCTGAAAAACCTGTGAACCACACTCACAGAGAATGTTGGGTCTTTAAGCAGGCCGACAAGTTAAATGCCGAACACAAGGAAAGGGAAACACCAAGTGAAGACGAGGATGAGCCTCTCCAGCCGAACACTGGGGGACAGAAAAAATTCCCACCAGAGGTAAAAATAGTAAACATGATCTACGCGACTCACATACCCAAGAGAAGGCGCAAACGCACGCTCAGAGACGCATACGCTGTAAAGCCCGTCGCCCCCAAACTCAACCCTTGGTCGGCCTACCCGATCACCTTTGATTACAGGGACCACCGAACTAGTATGCGGCATGGAGGATCGGCTGCCTTGGTGCTCGACCCAATAATCGACGGATACCATCTCACTCGTGTGCTCATGGACGGCGACAGTAGTCTCAATCTAATATATCAGGACACTGTCCACAGGATGGGGATAGACCCATCCAGAATCAGCCAAAGTAACACCACCTTTGAAGGAGTGATATCAGGCTTTGAGGCCCGCTGCAGGGGCTCCCTCGTATTAGAGGTGACATTCGGCTCTCCAGACAACTTCAGAAGTGAAGAACTACTCTTCACCGTCGCTCCCCTCCGAAGTGGTTATCATGCATTGCTCGGACGAACGGCCTTCGCTCGCTTCAACGCAGTACCGCACTATGCCTACCTTAAACTCAAGATGCCCTGTCCACGTGGCATCATTACCGTTAGCGGAAATACAGAGCGTTCCTTACGTGTTGAAGAGTATGCGGCGGCTCTAGCAGCCGGACACTAAGCGGCCTCTCCTATCAAAACACATCACCGTCGTTAAGACCACGGACACGGTTAGACGAGTCCGGCGCATCACCGTCGGTAACAGCCCAAATAAACCTGAGCTGGGTGCTATACACGTAATCCCATAAGAGGGCATCAGGGGCTGCAAACATGCAATAAATCCCACCTTTTGGCTTGACCTTATTAATAGGCCAATGCCTTACACTTCTACTACCATTGATAATAACCAACTCTTCGCAAGCTTATGCCATACTCTTTCACATGAGTTTTAAAGACACCATTCGTGCGACACCCTACCAGGACATGGCACAACAGAGACAAAGGTGCAGACGTGCAGCAGGGCCCTGCTCAAAGGTTTCTCTTTAGATTAAGCCCCTGTGTAAACCTTCTTTATTGTCTCTTGTTGCTTGACATCCCATGGGTATTCAATACACCCACAGGGGATACTGGCGTTATTGGCATTTCGCCACAACAGACTACCGCATGTACCTGGAAATACAGGGTTCATAATCAAGGGCGCTACTCAGCCGATTATATGTTATAAAGTCCGAATACCCTCGGGAGTGTTCGGCGTCACGAGTTTGGCCTTATATGCATCAGCTCTGAATCATGTCTTTGGTCAAATGTTGGGTTTGCCCGGCTCCTGGGTTTGCTGCCTTATGTTCCGCTTCTATCGGCTAAGGCGGCCAAAGGAGAACTACTGTGATTGTGCCCTGGTTATTCCGGACGAGCACCTCAGTACAGAAAGCCGAAAACTGACTGTCATGATATAGCGAGAGACTGTCAACCACTCGAGGACTCATCGGAATCTTTAGGTTTCCTCCGCATTAACGAAAGGCCGTTTCCTGGTCATGTACACACGCGCCCGTATCCGGATGCATGCGAAGGTACTAGGGGCTACATAGTATCCCCGCCGTCAAACTTCTATGGCTAAGTGAAAGTGTTGAAGCTATATAGTCCGGTTGCCAAGTTCAACGTGCGATCACCTCCTTAATGGACCAAAACATTGGATCAAGTGTGATTATGCACATTTTTGTGAACACCCCCGCATTGTATGCGTGGGGGTTGAAGCCAACAACTGCTAACTTTCAGGTTATATATACATCAAACGGCCGCACAGAAGGCACAATAACACTTTCGACCGAAAGTATAAACATAGCCTCTATAATTAAAATACAATTGTTTTTACAACGGACCGATTTGTCACTCGAACATGACACTCTTCGAGCACTGAGCCTCTATTAACGAGCACCTTCTGTTACCTGCTCCAAGTAGTGCTCGGCTGGATCCTGGCTTCCCGCCAGATTCTGGGTTGCAATGATGGTGGCCTCCATATCTGCCCAATATGTTTTAACACGGGCAAGAGCCATCCGCGCACCCTCTATGCACGCTGACCTCTTCATGGCATCGATTTGTGATACGGCACCAAGGAATTGTTGCACTAAACCAAAATAACTGTCCGGCTTCAGCCCCTTCGGCCATAGATGTTCTATTACAGACCTCATTGCAAGACCGGTCAACCTATGGAGCTCGGCCACAGCGGCCATCCTTCCACTCAATGGCAACGGGCGCGTTGGAGCACTGAATTGCGATCAGAACAGCCTTTCCACTTCACTATCTTTTGGATCCTCGAAAAACTTGGTCGCATCAGCCGTACCTTTTGCCAGATCCACATACGCGTCTGCAGCGCTCCAGCGCCGATCCAGAGGAGCGTACTTTGGATCTGAGAACTTCATCCACAACAAATAGGGGCTTCCAGCCACAATTTCTCTGGCCTGTCGAAGCTCCTCCCACGCATCCCTAATTTCGGAACGCATCTCCTTGGCCGCATCAAGGGCCTTCTTCAGGTCAGCCAACTTCACCTGATTCTCCTTTTCAAGGAGCTCATACCGGCTGGGGGCATTTTTCAGCTCCACAGCCATCTCGGCTATTTTATCTTTGCTTCGTGGAGCAGCCTGTTCGGCTCTCAAATCTTCGGCCGCCTTTAGGGCATCCGTATCGCTAGCCCGGGCTTGTTCCTTAGCTAGGGCAAGCTCTGCCCTCAGGGCCTCCACGACAGTAGCTCCGCCTGTGGTCGAAGCATATCACATTAACATTATGCTCCCCTCAATATTTCCTATAAAAATAAGGAAAACAGAGCACATATTCCATGACTCGTTAAGCCGCTCGTTCACAAGCATGATGTCGGTGTCCAGAACTTCAATCTGTTGCCTCAGTACGGCGAGTTCAGCAGTTCGGTCTGCCGCTGGACCCTTAGCCACCTGCGCATGAATGCAGTACGATCATTGCTTAAGAGTGTGATCCTCCGTTTGCCGCCTAGGGCTGGCAACTAGAGTCTCAGGGGCTACTATCTATACGGAGCACACCTACTGCGTGCAGTACGACCAAAAAATTATGTATTTCATTATGTACCTCAAAGCCTTTGAGCAGGCTCATAAAAGCTTCATTCAACCCGCTTGTGGCGGATGAAATCTTCTCAAGCACAGTGCCCATTAATGAATGGTGATCCTCTGAGAGAGCAGCTTGCTCCAGAAGGCCCGTCAGCGTGTCCGGCCAGTCGCCAGACTGTGTCGGACCCTTCTTATTGCCCCCCGTGGGAGCCAAATGCTCCGGGCTCAGGGCGGCCGAGGTATTAGCTTATGGCCTCGGCGAATCTGGACTCCTCCGTGACGACACCTCGGGGTCGGCCGCCCAATGAGGCGGAGAGGTAGGTAGGGTTTCACTCTCCATCATCTCCGAAAGAAGATCCCCCGAAGACGAACTCTGTCGAGAAGAGCTACTAGCCGGACTGCAAAGAATGGATCCTGGTTATTATTCTCGGAGGAGGAAGCAGTAGCTTTGTATTTACAATTAACTTAGAGCTCGGCTGAGGGCTGGCCCATTTGTTGGCATGGCGCAGTGAAGACGCCCTCCAGGGCAGGGCCCCCTGGTGAAGTTTTCTTCCCTTGTCTAGGCTCCTCCATCTCCAAGTCTTCGGAGGCGGCCCTCTTCCTGCCGCGGGGGGAGGAGACCTTAGATTCTCCTTCCCGACTATCCTCCTTCATGGAAATAGTAATTCCCCCGGTTTGGGTGTGCAGTGTGTGAAGCTCTGCTTCTCTGTTCTTCCCTTCGCCTTTCCCCGAGGGCACTTGACTTAGCACACGACTAAGCATCCTGGATATGGCAGGACCAGGCGAGCCTTTGGGAAGCGGTGTCGGACAGCTGATTCTCTCCGCCTTGCTAAGCCAATCCTGGCCGCGGAGGGTTTTCAGAATAATGTTGTGATAAATATAAAGGAGGTGTTCGGTTTCTAGGTTACTTACTTGGGTATCTAGGCAGTTGCAGCTCAGGCCCGCATCCTTGGTGGTGTCCGGACACTTTACTTGTGGTCCGAAGAATAACCTACACATCC
This sequence comes from Triticum timopheevii, assembly GCA_963921465.1. Classification (NCBI taxonomy): domain Eukaryota; kingdom Viridiplantae; phylum Streptophyta; class Magnoliopsida; order Poales; family Poaceae; genus Triticum; species Triticum timopheevii. The sequence goes on along the minus strand of OY997274.1, from coordinate 360,411,910 downwards.
CTTCGAGCGTCATGCCAAAGAAGTGTTGAATAGTCCGCGGACCTTCCGGGTTGAACTCCCACATCCGGAGAGGCCGACGTTTGCACGGCAAGATCCGTCGGACTAGCATTACCTGAATTATGCTAACAAGAGTGATGTCCCTCTCAAGAAGCTCCCGAATGCGGCTCTGCAATGTCGGTACGTCATTCGCAGGCCCCCAATCCAGTCCCACATTGGCCCATGATGCCAGTTGAGGCGGAGGGCCCGAGCGGAAGTCGGGGGCAGCCACCCACTTTGTGCCTCTGGGAGCCGTGACGTAGAACCACCTCCGCTGCCATAGATCGCACACCTCCGGGAAGAAGCCCTCTGGCCATGGGGCGTCGGTGTTTCTGCTTATTTCAGTGCCTCCACACTCCACGTGTCGTCCCTCGATCACCTTCGGCTTTACATTGAAGGTCTTGAGCCATAAGATGAAGTGCGGGGTGATGTGGAGGAAGGCTTCACACACGACGATAAATGACGAGATGTGAAGGATGGAGTCCGGAGATATTTCATGAAAATCTAGCCCGTAATAGAACATGAGCCCTCTCACAAAGGGATCGAGGGTGAAGCCTAGACCACAGACGAAGTGAGAAACAAATACGACGCTCTCATTGGGCTCGGGAGTAGGGATGACCTGCCCTGGAGCAGGAAGCATGTGCTTGATGTCGGCGGTTAGATATCTGACCTTCCTAAGCTTCGCAATGTCCTCCTCTATGACAGAGGAGGCCACCCACCGGCTTTGAAGGTTGGAACGGACATGATTGAAGATCCGAAGTGCCTAAGCTTGGGCTTCGGGTGTTGGAACTCGAGATGCAAAAAGGCGCAAGCGTGGTAGGAAAGAGGGATAGGCCTCAGCCCCTCTATAAAGGGGGTGAATATCAAGCGTCCTCAGCGTAACCGCTTGGGACTTGCCTAAAAACACAGAGTCATACCAACAGGCATAGTGGGGTTGCCCACGCCCGTATTGATGGGAATCCCGTAGTAAGGGGAACACGATCTCTCCTTCAACGAGGCGTCCTAATAAAACCGCCTTGCAGTGCGTGTCATGGCAGGCCGGGAAAAACCGGCTCGTATTAAGCCAGGCCGCGGCGTAAGGGCACACCATGAAAAATTGTCAGTAGGTTAGATTTGTAAAGTGTTATGCTCTCTACGGTGGTGTGCGGAAATTATCTTACAGAGCCGGACACGATCCTTAATCTACTTTGGAGTATTTGGAGATGGAAACCGCCTTGCAACGCCGAAGACAATCTATGCGCCGGACTCATCGTCATTGAAGCCTGGTTCAGGGGCTACTGAGGGAGTCCTGGATAAGGGCGTATCCGGACAGCCGGACTATATACTTTGGCCGGACTGTTGGACCGTGAAGATACAAGACTCAAGACTTCGTCCCATGTCCAGATGGGACTCTCCTTTGCGTGGAAGACAAGCTTGGCGATTCGGATGTTAGATCTCCTTCTTTGTAACCAACTCTGTGTAACCCTAGCCTCCTCCGGTGTCTATATAAACCGGAGGGTTTAGTCCATAGGATGACAACAACCATAATCATCATAGGCTAGCTCCTAGGGTTTAGCCTCTACGATCTCGTGGTAGATCAACTCTTGTAATACTCATATCATCAAGATCAATCAAGCAGGAAGTAGGGTATTACGTCCATCGAGAGGGCCCGAACCTGGGTAAAGCATCGTGTCCCCTGCCTCCTGTTACCATTAGCCTTAGACGCACAGTTCGGGACCCCCTACCCGAGATCCGCCGGTTTTGACACCGACACCGCCCCGTGACTTAAACCCACCTCAGTGAGTCTCAACACCTCCGGGTCACTTCTCTAACCCGTTGGACAACATGATTTTCGCAGAATCATGACTGGCTGCTCTTCCGGTGATAGGTGAGTCTCCTGCGGTGGTCGAAGCTCGGAAGGCTACGGAACTTCTTCAGACGATGGTGGCCCAACAGACGGCTTACTCCTACAGCCGTGATCGAATCCATTCAACTCCGCGTCCAAGTCGAAGTTATAGCCGACTCGTTGAGTCGCTGGCAGTTTCCAGCAGTGAACGACACCAACGCCAGGCCAGTGGTAATCAAGATGTTCAAAATTAGGTGAATCAGGCGCATGCACATCAAGAGGCAGAGCTGATGGGTCAGCTCGTGGCTCTTCGACAACCTCAATTGAATCCACCAGCGTCCATAGAAGCCGAGGTGACTTCTAGGACAGTGGGTGTGACGTGATTGGTGTCGGCTCTGTGCAATGAGTGCTTGCCCAAGGACTTCAAGGCCCTCGAAAGATACCTAATTACACTGCGGATCAGCCTCCGGATGCTTGGATTGAGAGCTATGAGCTAGCCATGGAGATGTTGGATGTTAATGATGTTGTGTGCGCCAAATACTTCATCATGATGTTGGATGGGCCGGCTCGCACCTGGTTAAAGGGATTGCCTCCTAATCCCATCAACTCATGGACTGAATTGAAGGCACGTTTCCTTCAGAATTTTAAAGATACATGTAAGCAGCCTATGTCGATTATCCACCTAGATACTTGCATCTAGCAAGAAGATGGGTCAACTTCCCATTGGGTCCACCGGCAGTTCAGATTTTGTGGCTAATACCAAAACGCAGAGTAACAATCAGCGTCGTAAGGGGAAATCATGAATGCCCTGGTTTGGCAGGTCAAAGTTCAACCTTGAGGCGATAATGAATCAGCCTTGCCCAAAGCACGGTTCTCAAGATAAGCCAACTACTCATTTATGGAAGGATTGTTTCATCATGAAGGAGTTTAGAAATTCTGGTCTTTATCAGGACCATCATGGTCTAAATGGCGGGTCAGGATCCGACTCTCATGGGCCTGGCTTTGGAGGTGGCGGTTCAAATTCTGATTTCAAGGCCAAGGTAATCAAGGCGCATTTAATCAGCGGCCCAATCAAGGTAATTAGCATCAGTAGTCCGGCTAACAGAGTAATCCAAAGCAGTTGAATAGTGGTCAATATCATGTTTTTACCATGAGTTTGTGCAAGCGAGACGAGAATGTTCATAATCGAGCAGTGAGCTCGGTTGAGCAGGTGGTGCCTCGATACTTTTCATGGTTAGAACAGCCAATTGTATGGAGCCGTGAGGATCACCCACCCTGGGTTGATAACCCGGGTCAACTTGCTTTGGTGGTGGCACCTCGAGTCAGATAGTACAAGTTCACTAAGGTGCTCATGGATGGGGGCAGTAGTATCAATATCCTTTACTATGGTACTTTTCGTCGTATGAATTTGACTGACAAAGATCTTATGCCATCCTCTACAGTCTTTCATGGGGTGGTGCCTGGTAAGTTAGCATATCGAGTGGGTAAGATAGCCTTGGAGGTACTTTTTGGTAATGAGTATGACTATCGGGCCGAAAAATTGACTTTTGAGGTGGTCAAAATCAAGAGCCCTTATCACGCCTTGGTTGGACGGCTGGCTTATGCCAAGTTTATGGCACGACCTTGTTATGTTTATCTGCAGCTTAAGATGCTGGTGTCGGTGTCAAAACCGGTGGATCTCGGGTAGGGGGGCCCAAGATGTGCGTCTAAGTATCAATCGTAACAGGAGGCCAGGGGACATGGTGTCTACCCTACTCCTGCTTGGTTATATTCGACGAGTATGAAGATTACAAGAGTTGATCTACCTCGAGATAAGAATGACTAACCCTAGATGTCTAACCTGTGAGGGTGTTGATGATGGTGAAGAAGATAGCCTCTACGGACTAACCCCTCTGGTTTATATACACACCGGGGGGGCTAGGGTTTGTATAAGGTCGGTTTATCAGGGAAGGAAGCTTCTGGACTCTATTCTTGTCGTCCACGTATTGAGAAGTCCCATCCGAACTCAATTGATAATCTTTAGTTTGATCCTGTACGGCCGATGCAACCCGGCCCATAAATAGGCCGGACACCTGAGGAAACCCCCCCCCCATCCAGGACTCCCTCGGTAGCCCCTGAGCTTGCCTTCAATGATGATGTAGTGTGCGGACGCAAGTCTTCGACTTTGCAAGGCGGGTTCCCCAACATACTCCGGATTGATGATAGTCCGGCATCAGTTTCCGCGTCTAGTCTTTATGACTCCTCCCTGCCGCTGCCTCGATTTCCACGCGTCTGAGTGTATGCGAACGGTCCGTTACCCTCATATTTTAATATTTCTGATAGGCACAGGCTGCACCTATATAACGAGGTGAGATCTTCAAAACACCATCTCGCACCACTCCAAGAGCAACAGAGCAAACCACGGAAAAATTCAGACCATGGCTAGCGTTCCTGGCCCCTCCTCGCGTCCTCATGGCCCTCGGGAAGGGGATTGGCAAAGTTTCTCCATATCCCACCTCCAGCTCAGTCAACTCCAGACGCAAGGATATCTCCCTCCCTTGGATCTAGTCTCTGTACGGGCAGGGTTAACTTCTATGGGCGTTGATGGCGGAGAATTTCCCCAATCCCTGTCAAGGGGAGAGGGTGTGATTCATCTCATTCCTCTTGAGGGGCGTGGGATTCCCAATCCACCCCTTCCTTGGGGCCTACTGGAACACTACGGGATCCAGCTACACAACCTCACACCAGGTTCCATTTTACATATCTCTGGTTTTGTCGCCCTTTGCGAATTATTTTTGGGCTACGAGGCTCACTTTGAACTATGGAAAAATTTCTACTGCCTCGTCTCCCGCCATCAGGGCAGTGGGTCTATTTTTGAAGTGGGCAGCGCTGAAGTATGGCGCATAGCCGGATCAGGCTACCCAGTCAGGACTCCGCGGAAGGGACCCGTCGAATGGTCTTCAGAATGGTTTTATATCGTTGATGTTCCCCTTCCGGACCCTGTTCGACAAGGACTGCAAGAATTCTCCAGCGCACCCTTGAAGAAGCTATGTAATTGGCGTCTGAAGTCCCTAAGTCATGAAGACAGTGCAGAAGTAATGAGATGGTAAACAAGGTCAGGTTACTTACCCATTCTGGACTCTCCATAGTTGAAGTTATGGCCATTGCGGTAAAGCGATGCATCCAGCCACTTCAATTCAGGGTGACCCCCTTATGGAACTACAATGGGGAGGACGACGCATTCCGCTACAGGCGGGAGGGTCTGGATAACCAAGCCGCATTAGCTGCCATGCTGACTGATACGTCTCCAACGAATCTATAATTTATGAAGCATTCATGCTATTATATTATCTGTTTTGGATGTTTACAGGCTTTATTATACACTTTTATATTATTTTCGAGACTAACCTATTAACCGGAGGCCCAGCCCATATTGTTGTTTTCTTGCCTATTTCAGTGTTTCGAAGAAAAGGAATATCAAACAGAGTCCAAACGGAACGAAACCTTCGGGAGCGTGATTTTTGGAATGAACGTGATCCAGGAGACGTGGAGCTGAAGTCAAGGAAGCTTCGAGGAGGCCATGAGGCAGGGGGTGCGCCCACCCCCCCGGGCGCGCCCTCCACCCTCGTGGGCCCCTCATGGCTCCCCTGACCGACTTCTTTCGCCTATATAAGTCCATATACCCTAAACCTTCAAAAAACACAATAGATCGGGAGTTCCGCCGCCGCAAGCCTCCGTAGCCACCAAAACCTCTCAGGAGCCCGTTCCGGCACCCTACCGTAGGGGGGGTCCCTCCCCGGTGGTCATCTTCATCATCCCGGCGCTCTCCATGACGAGAAGGGAGTAGTTCACCCTCGGGGCTGAGGGTATGTACCTATAGCTATGTGTTTGATCTCTCTCTCTCTCTCTCTCGTGTTCTTGAGGTGATACGATCTTGATGTATCGCGAGCTTTGCTATTATAGTTGGATCTTATGATGTTTCTCCCCGTCTACTCTCTTGTAATGGATTGAGTTTTCCCTTTGAAGTTATCTTATCGGATTGAGTCTTTAAGGACTTGAGAACACTTTATGTATGTCATTGTTGCATGTTGAGGGATAGTTATATGATCCAGTTATGTTATTATTGTTGAGAGAACTTGCACTAGTGAAAGTATGAACCCGAGGCCTTGTTTCCTACCATTGCAATACCGTTTACGCTCACTTTTATCATTAGTTACCTTGCTGTTTTTATATTTTCAGATTACAAAAACCTATATCTACCATCCATATTGCACTTGTATTACCATCTCTTCGCCGAACTAGTGCACCTATACAATTTACCATTGTATTGGGTGTGTTGGGGACACAAGAGACTCTTTGTTATTTGGTTGCAGGGTTGTTTGAGAGAGACCATCTTCATCTACGCCTCCCACGGATTGATAAACCTTAGGTCATCCACTTGAGGGAAATTTGCTACAGTCCTACACACCTGTGCACTTGGAGGCCCAACAATGTCTACAAGAAGAAGGTTGTGTAGTAGACATCAAGCTCTTTTTTGGCGCCGTTGCCGGGGAGGTGAGTGCTTGAAGGTATATCTTTAGATCTTGGAATCAAATCATTTTTTCTTGTTTTATCACTAGTTTTGTCTATAAAAGAAAACTACAAAAAAATGGAATTGAGTTTGTCTCATACGCTTCATCTTTTTAATATCTATCGTGAGAATGATGAAAAGGAAAATTGTGCTCAAGTGCTAGAAGAAGAAGTCTATAAAATGTTTGGTACTAAATTTTTGAATGATGAGCATGATTGCAATGTTGTTAGTATGAACTCTTTGAATATCCATAGTACTAATGATGATTGCACTAGTTATGATGAAAATGTCTCCTATAAGCATGTCGATTTTTGTGGAGTACATTGGGTTTGCAAGTACACACATAATAGAGAAGATAGATATTGCAAGAGGCATAAGCATTTAGAAACTAAATTGTTGCTAGAAAGGTTTGTTGTTTGTGCTGAAAAACTTAATATTTTTCGCCATCCTTGTGAACTTTGCAATGAACATGGTCACTTAAATCTCCAATGCAAATTGTTTCATGATCGAATGGTGTCCAAAAGTTGTGATGACTTGATTTCCCTTGCACATCATAATGAACTTAGTTTGCTTTTGGGTTATGAAGAATTGAAACGTGCAACTAAGATTATTCTGGAATTTGCCCTTAAGAGATTTCTTGATTTCGATCTAGAGAAGATTTATATGTTTTGTGCGGTGAATTGCATTGAAAATCCTTATTGTCGCGGGGGAACTGACCCACGGCCACCTATGGGACCGGCGGACCGAGCCCCTTTCGGTTCGGCGGGGGGCGGAGATCGTGCGAAGAGCAGATCGAGGCGAAGCACACGAGCGGTTTACCCAGCTTCGGAGCTCTCCGGAGAGATAATACTCCTACTGCTGCATGTCTGATTTGTGTTGTGTTCTGGCTCGGGAGCGCTGAGTGCTACAGTAACACAAGCTGCTAACGAGACCGAGCGCGAGTGTTTTCTGGTTTCGAACCCCCTCCTACATTGCACATGGGCCTCCTTTTATATGCTCAAAGGGGTCACCGACAGGTGGCAACGTAGACAAGGGTAAAAATGGAAAAGTGTTGCGGTTGGTACAACTACCTCTACAGTGTATCCTACCTAACCCTGACGGCAGGGGACAAACGCATTAAATGGCCGTCTGTGTCGCCCAAACAGTGCAGAAAAGGGACCATCAGGGGTGCCACCGCTCGCCACGATGGCAATCTTGTCAGCGCCGCTTGCCACCTGGCACCGCTGGCTGCACAGCCTCTTGCCACGCGCGCCTGGGAAGGTCCCAGGGCGACACGTCGGTGGATGTGCTGGAGCGCGGGTACAGAGTGGTAGCTTGCCGCGGCAAGCGCCTTGCCGCAGTCGTTGTCTTGTCACGTCCGGAAGCTTGTCGCTCACCGGGCCTTGCCGGGACGCGTGGCGCGTCGCGGCAAGTTCCTTAAAATGCTTTGGTTAGCCTTCCCGGCAAGCACCTCTTGCCGGGGTCTTGTCTCCTTGGCTTAAACACTTTGTTCTTGAATGGCTCCAAAGGAACCACGGAGGACCTTGGTGGTCACCCGGCAAGCCTTGCCGCGGGGTGCTGCGACTGCCCGTGCACAAGTTCGGGATACTAGGGTACCCCTACTCTAGTACACCGACAGGAGCCCCCGGGCCTAGGCCACACACGGTGTCGAGCGCTGTTGGGCCAGGCCCAAAATAGGGCACGGGCACTCGCGGCCTAGGTTACGCCATATCTCACTCCGTATCCACCGTGCCCTCCCCTAACGGCACGTGTTAAATGCGGCATCGTGGGAGAGATCGTGGGTGGTTTCTTTATTCGGAAAGACGGAGCGTCCGCCCCCTCCCTCTTTATAAGTAGGGGAAACAGGGGCAGTTCACCCATCTCGCCGTTGCTATTCCAATCTCAAAAATCTCCGCCGCTCCCCCCTTCTTCCAAAGCCGAAAGAGAGCAGCGCTCCGCCCCCCATCGCCACCGGCGCCACCAACGCCGTCGATCTCCCCCACCACCTCCGCCATGGCTCTGAAAGCCGGGAAGGCCGTGAAGTCGGCCGAGGCGCTGGGAAAGGAGCGGGCAATCTTCCTCCCCGAGCTCGCCGCGAAGGAGCTGAGGGAGTACTACTACCTCTTCTGGTCGACGGAGACGCGAGCGCATCCGCGCACGAAGGTACTCTCCACCGCCGCTTCGGAACGGGCTCCAAACGGATATCCCTTCTTCGCGTTGTTCTTCTACTGCGGGCTCTGCCCGCCTTTCTCTGAATTTTTCTGCGACATCATGAACACCTACGAGTTCCACCTCCTTGATTTCACCCCCAATGCTGTTCTGACCATGGCAGTTTTCGCGCATCTCTGTGAAAACTTTGTCGGAGTCCACCCAAATGTAGCTCTTTTCCGCCACTTCTTTATGCCCCGAGTTGAGAGAGGGGAGCCCTTATCCGGCGGAATCGTCTAGATCTCGAGAGCCGGCAAGAAAGAAGATTATCTGGAGGGAGAGCTCCGCAGCAAGTGGGAGGAATGGAGAGCAGAATGGTGCTGGATTGTCGAGGAGAATCCGCAGCCATTTACCGCCCAGCGCCAAACCCCAGTAGTGCGCGGCAACGATTGGAGCAGCGTGGTCCCGGAAGACGACAGGCTGAAGATTGCCGTCACCCGGATCCTGCGCCTCAGGCTTGCCGGGCTCGCTGTAGGCGCCGTTGGCGCAGATTTTCTTCACCGCCGCATCGCCGCCCTGCAGGAGAGGAGGAGACCCGCCTGGGAATTCGGGGGTCTGGCGGACATTATGAGGCTGCGCCCGGGCCTCAACGTCAACTTCACTGTCCTGGAACTGGACGCGATGCTCAAGGAGTTGTTCAAGAATGACCCTTAACATCCCGAATGGTTCAGGCTGCCGAAGGGCGTCATCCCGCTGTGCAACAATTCCTCGCTCGATCGCATCCGTGCAATGATGCCTTTGTGCGATTCGCATGGAATTGTTCCAACTTGGCAAGAGCCCGCAGACGACGTCGTGTAGGAGTTCTTCGACGGCTTGGTGGAGGTGGCGGTCCGCTCCGATGAGCAGAAAAGCCTCACCCGCGACACCACCGATGCGGAGATGCAGCGCATCGCCACTAGGGCGGAAGAGGCGGCGGCAGCCGCTGCCGCAGGCGAGTTTGGATTCACCGTGGAGGAGGCAGAGGCAGCAGAGGCGGCAAGCCTTGCCGAGCGAGAGTGGCTTGCCGGCGAGGAAGAGCTTGCCGGGCCTGACGCCGAGTCGAGCGAGCCCGCCGAGGGTGCGAGCGGCTCACCATCTTCAGGCAGCTTGCCGCAAGCAGAGCCCCTAGCGCAGCCCCCAGCTCCACCAAGAAGGCGTCTCCGTAAGGCCGGGGACGTAGCAGGGCGGCAGACGAGTCAACAGCCATCGCGCCGTGCGACACACTCCACCGCGACAAGCACCGTTGTCGCAGGAGCACCTCACGCCGCTGCGGCAACTGGAGCGGGGTCCTCCCGGACCACCGCTTCTGCTCCTGCCGCCGCCCCCGCCAAGTGATCAAGGGAACCCACTCCTCCGCCTCGTCGCGCCGAAGGTGGGCTGGACTTCGACCTCTCCGTGCTCAGCTCCGACGAGGAAGAAGAAGAGTAAGATTCTTTGCAGTACTTGTAGTTCTTCAATTTTTGCTGTTTTGTCTTGTATCTGACTTGCTTGACTCCGAACTCATTCCTTTTCAGGACTCTGGCTCAGAGAGCGGTGAAGAGAGCCAAGGTCCCGGTGATTGTCATCGAGGACGAACCCACTGCGACAGCCGGAGGAGCGCCCGAGACCACCTTGCCGGACCCGGCAATCATTCCCCAAAGCAGCCCCCAGCGCAGCCCCCAGCGTAAGTATATGGTTTACTTCCCGCTGTTAGGCGCGCATGAGTGCTTTTCTTTGCTGATGTCTGACTATTGGTTTGTGTAGGAGCAGAGCAGCCTCACCAGGAGCGCTCCGAAGCCGCCCCCGACGTGCCATCTGCTTCGACTACACCGCCAAGGGAGGATTCCCCGGCAAGGGAGCGTTCTCCGGCAAGGGAGAGTTCTCCGGCAAGGGACAGTACCAGCGACCCCCCGGCGGTGGAGACCGTGACTGTAGAGCCCAGTACAGGTAATCCTCTTGCTTGAAAACTCCCCTTGGGTTCTTCTTCTTCTGATTTTCTTTTGGGGATATTTGCTTGACTTTTCTCCCTTTTCCGGCCATCAGATCCATCTACTGCGGAGCCGATGGAGACCGAGGTTGCCGGCGAGGAGAACGCGCGCGGCAACACCGACGACACCGCTGCCACCGAAGAAGCAGCTGACGCTGATGATCCCGCCGGCGAAGAGGCCGCCAAAGCTGCCGCCGCAGGAGCCGGCAAGGGGTCTGGAGATCGCACTGATGACCCCGAGGCCGCAGGAGCGCAAGGCGCTACGCCGACCGCCGATCCCTCCGTCGCTGCCGCAGCGCCAGGCTCCAAAGAGCCCCAGCCCGGCGCCTACTTGAAGGCCGGCGATGGCGTCTTCATCAAGCTCCCCTGGGCGTCGAGCTCCAGGGCGCCGGTCAAAGGAGAAGTTTTTGACGGAGAGGTGCTCGCCTCCGCCGGGCTGACGCTGGTTGACGCGCCGAGCAGTAGCAGCGGCGAGCCCGACGAGGAGGAGCTGCTGCGGAGGTTGCTGTCATTCTACCGCGCTCGACAGGCCAAGGTGGAAACCCGAGAAGCGCTTGTCGCGAAGGCGGGAGTGGACATCGAGAAGCGCGCGGAGGAACTCCGGGAACGCAATCAAGAAAATCTCCGGTCCCTGGCAAAGGAGCGGGAGCAACTCGTCGAGGCGCGGAAAGCCTTCCTCCTCGAGAAGGCCGACGCTGAAGAGCAACAACGGCTTTCCACCGAGGACCTGTTTGCGCGGGAAGGCGAGTTGGCGCAGCGGAAAGTTAACCTTGACAGCCACGAGGAGGAGCTTGCTGCGTGCGAGCAAACAATCGGCGGGGCTCTCAAGGAAGCAGAAGATGCCGCCGCAGCCGCCGACGCCGCCAAGAAGGAACAGGAGACGAAGGTGGCGCAGCTGGAGGCCGATCTCAAGGAGAGGGGTGAAGAGCTTGCCGCGTTCAAGCGTGAGCGCGAGAAGGACACCTACACCCTTGGCGAGCTGCAGGGTAGTCTCGCCGAGAAGGGCAAGGAGCTTAGCGCCATCAAGGACTCCAACGCAGATCTTGAGCTGAAGCTGGCTACTTTGACCACGACGCTGGACGGCGCCAAGGAGCAGGAGGTGGCCTTGAAGGAGGAAATCAAGGCCAACGAAGCGCTGCTGACGAGGGCCGCCAAAACCCAGAACACCTTTAGGGAGACTGTGGAACTCTGGACAGAGGGTCTCGTGAACATCGCCGCAGTTATTGACGGGGAGCTGGCGCAGCTGGGGATGGAGGACCTCGAGTACTCCTCCGACGAGAACCTCCAACCCAGCGCCAAGCTCACCTTGTTCTTCAAAGGCGTGGCGACGGCCCTCCAGCGACTCCAAGAGAAGATCCCAAAGCAGCTGGCCGACGAGTCGCGCACGATCTGCGCGGGAGTTCTTCAAAAGGTGTTGGTGAAGGTGGCCTTCCGCAACCCGGGCCTCAACCTCACCAATGTCCTCAAGAAGCTGCCGCCGGATGCTGATCTGGAAGCGCTCAAGACCCTTGTCGCACCCATTGTGGACAAGGTGAGCGAGATCAAGAGGGTCGAGGGCGATCGCGTAGATTAGGCCGCCCATTTCCTCCTTTTCTTGTTGCTGCTAGTCATGTTACGGGAACAATCTATTTCCTTTACTTGATTCCTTCCTTTGTATGTTTTTGCCCTACGCTTTTAGGGAACTTGCCGGTGCAGGCACCTTAGCCGCGAGCGCTGAGTGCGGGACGTCAGCAGCCTGCTGGCGGTGCCGCTACCGACAAGAAACCTTGTCGCAACTAGTCACAGCTCACTTAAGTTGTTGAGCGGACTCGAAACAAAGTAAGGGCGCAACTAGCTACGAGTTGGTTCCTCCACGCACAGGTTTTCCATACAAAGCACGATCGTTCGAGGAAGATAACTTAAATTTTTTTAAAACTAATTGCTCAAACTTTGGCAACTTAACTTTTCTGTCGTTTGCTTCCCGGTAAGGCGAAACTTTCTTGAACGACGCCTGGTCCACACCATTATCTTCTCCTTTCCCCCCGGCAAACTTGTGGGTGAGGGAACCTTCCTTTCTTTGAGAAAAAGAAAGAAGAGAAAATAAAGATATGGAGCCTTAAGGCTCGTTATTGCTTACCGGGGGTAGGTGCTGCACAAAGTGTCAGATAACACATGCAAAAAATAGAAAGCATGAATTTGACAAGATGTGCGGAGCACATGAGCTTTATTTATGCACGGGGTCTACGCCCGGCTTTGTACAAAGGATTACATGCAACAGCGGCAAGACTTGTACAAAAGGTGGTTGCCGGAACAGGTTCCGGCAACTGCGCCTCACGGGTAAAACTTACGAAGATGCTCAATGTTCCAGGAGTTACTCACCGGAGTGCCATCTTCAATCTCAAGGCGGACAGCGCCAGGCCTAGTGACTCGTTTCACCCGGTAAGGGCCTTCCCACTTCGGCGTCAACTTGTTGGAATTCTTGGCGGACTGAACGTGCCGAAGAACAAGGTCGCCTTCCTCGAGACTTCTGGCGTTAACTTTGCGGCTATGGTAGCGGCGCAAAGCTTGCTGGTAGCGAGCAGCTCGTACATCAGCCTGAAGACAGTCTTCCTCAAGGAGCAGCGCGTCATCTTGTCGCAGCTGCTCTTGCTCAAGCTCATCATAAGCGAGCACTCGAGGCGACCCGTATACGAGTTCCATGGGGAGAACTACCTCTGCTCCATAGACTAGAGCGAAAGGTGTCTGGCCAGTGGCTCGATTTGGCGTCGTCCTGATCGACCAAAGAACCACCGGCAGCTCCTCAATCCATTTCTTTCCGAACTTGTACAGCCTGTCGAAAGTCCTGGTCTTGAGTCCATTCAGCACTTCAGCATTTGCCCTCTCCGCTTGACCGTTGCTTCTCGGATGAGCAACAGAAGCGAAGCAGACCTTGGCGCCAAGATCTTGGACGTACTGCATGAAGGTGCGGCTCGTGAATTGTGTGCCATTGTCGGTGATGATCCTGTTAGGTATCCCGAAGCGGCAAACAATCGAACTGAAGAACTTGACTGCTGACTATGCTGTCACCTTCCTCACTGCTTCCACTTTCGGCCACTTTGTGAACTTGTCGATTGCGATGTACAAGTACTCAAAGCCCCCGACAGCTCGGGGAAAGGGGCCGAGGATGTCGAGCCCCTAGACCGAAAATGGCCAGGATAAAGGGATCGTATAGAGAGCTTGAGCAGGCTGGTGTATCTGCTTGGAATGGAACTAGCATGCTTCACACTTGGTTACTTGTGCAGTTGCATCCTGGAGGGCTGTCGGCCAAAAGAAACCTTGCCAGAACGCTTTGCCGGCAAGTGCTCTTGCACCAATGTGGTGACCACATATACCTCCATGTATCTCTGCCAACAGCTTTTGTCCATCTTCCCGGTGAATACACTTCAATTTCACACAGTTGAGCCTTCTTCTGTACAGTGTGTTGTCGACAAACTGGTACATACTTGACTGCCGGGCTACTCTTTCCGCTTCTTCTTGCTCTTCGGGAAGTTCTCCTGTCTGGAGGAAGGACAATCTGCTGCGCCCATGCTGGAGCTTGCGGCTCGACAACAAGGACTAAAGGCACATATGCTGCTGCGGGAACATCCGCTTCTACGGCGAGAACCTGCGGCTCAGCCGGAGCTTGATGTTCCCCGGCAAGCTTGCCAGAGCAAAACTTGTCGGGAGCGTCTGCTTCAACGGAACAAACCCTAGGGCTTGCCGGAGCAGACTGCTCCTCAGCACCTTTGGTGTTGATCTTGGGGACCTTCTTGGCAGCGGCTTCGGGGAGCTCTGCCGGAAAATAGTCACCAGAAATCAACTTCCTCTTCTTGCTCTGTCCGGTCGATGGTGTTACAGACGGTTGAGTCAGTTTGAGCACAAAGATCCCTGGTTCCACAGGTAACTTAAGTGCGGCAATGTCGTTTTGAGCTCTCGGAACATGTTCCATCTGTAGGTCGTCAAAGTGCTCTTCTAACTTTCTCACTTCATCAACGTAGGCTTCCATCAACGGACTCTGATAATTCTTGTTCACTTGGCGGACGACAAGCTGCGAGTCACCCCTGACAATGAGCTTCTTGATCCCAAGGTCTGCCGCGATCCTGAGACCGGCAAGCAAACCTTCATACTCTGCGGTATTGTTTGTTGCTTGCTCCTTGGGAAAGTGCATCTGGACTACGTACTTGAGGTGCTCTCCGGTGGGCGCGACAAGCAGCACGCCCGCACCGGCGCCTTGCAGCGAGAAGGCACCATCAAAGTACATCAGCCACTCTTTGCTTGCTTCCTTGACGGGGATGCTCGTTTCTGGAATTTCTTCATCTGGTGTTGGCATCCACTCTGCTATGAATTCTGCCAATGCTCTGCTTCGAATAGTTGAAGTGCTCTCAAACTTGAGGCCAAAGCTTGACAGTTCCAGTGCCCACTCGACAATCCTGCCTATTGCTTTTGGATTCTGCAGTATCCTCTTCAGCGGAAAACGAGTGACAACTGTGATCTCATGTGCTTGGAAGTAATGGCGCAGCTTCTCGAGGCCATGAGAAGGCCGAAAAGCAATTTCTGCACACCAGAGTACCTCGATCTAGCCCCCTGCAGAAGGGAACTGACAAAGTAAACTGGGCGCTGCACCATTCTCTTCTGCATCTCCTCACGCGTCTGCGCAGATCCATCTTTGTCGGGACCAGAGCTTGTCGGCGAAGCCCCCTGCTTGTCGCTGGATGCATCTGCCGTGGTTGCTGGCTCATCATCCGCCTCCCTCTCTGCTACTAACGCAGCACTAACCACTTGTTTGGTTGCCGCTATATACAGCAGCAACTTCTCTTGTGGTTTAGGTGCGACAAGTGTTGGAGTGGAGGACAGGTATCTCTTCAAGTCCTGTAGCGCAGCCTCCGCTTCCGGAGTCCATTTCATTGGATCTGCCTTTTTCAATATTTTGAAAAACGGCAGGGCGCGCTCAGCAGACTTAGAGATAAACCTGCTGGGAGCCGCCACGCAACCGGCAAGTCTTCGTACATCCTTGACGCGCTTTGGTGCTTCAATCTGCTCAATGGCCTTGACCTTGTCGGGATTGGCTTCAATTCCCCGCTGAGACACGAAGAACCCGAGAAGCTTGCCGGAGGGGACTCCAAACACACACTTCTCGGGGTTAAGCTTGAGGTTGATCTTGCGCAGATTTGCAAAGGTTTCATCTATATCTTGAATCAGAGTTGCTTTGTCCTTGCTCTTGACCACTATGTCATCCATGTAGGCTTCCACATTCCTGTGCATTTGTGGCTCAAAAGCGTCATGGACTACTCTTGCAAATGTTGAACCAGCATTCTTCAAACCGAAAGGCATCCGTATGAAACAGTATGCACCACATGGAGTGATGAATGCGGTCTTTTCCTCATCCTCTTCTGCCATGAAGATCTGATGGTATCCTGAGTATCCATCAAGAAATGAAAGCAAGTCACATCCGGCCGTGGAGTCAACAATCTGGTCAATGCGCGGCAAGGGAAATGGGTCTTTGGGACAAGCTTTATTAACATCGGTAAAGTCGATACAAAGCCTCCATTTCCCGTTTGCCTTACGCACGACTACAGGATTGGCCAACCACGTGGGATGGAGCAATCCTCTGACAAGGCCTGCTGCTTCCAATTTCTTGATTTCTTCTGCGATGAACTCTTGGCGCTCCACTACTTGTTTCCTGACTTTCTGCTTGACGGGCCGCGCATGAGGAAAGACGGCAAGATGGTGCTCGATCACTTTCCTGGGAACACCGGGGATGTCAGACGGTTGCCACGCAAACACGTCGATGTTCGCCCGCAGGAAAGCAACGAGCGCGCTTTCCTATTTAGGGTCAAGAGTGGCACTGATGGTGAAGGTACCACCAGTGCCGTCCTCCTTGGCGGACACCTTCTTGGTCTCTAGCGGAGCTGTCATTGCCTTCTTATGCTTGCCGGTGGAGCTCGATGGTGCGTCTTCGACGGTAGCGCAGCACTCCGAAGAGGTGCGCTTGCCGGAGTGGGCATCAGAACTCTTGCCGGACTTGGTCTTCTTCTTCCCCCCGGGAGCTTCAGCGGCAAGTGTCTTATGATCTGTTGCGGTTGCCGCTTCCCGGTAGATCTTGTCGGCGCAGATAAGAGCATCCTTCTTGTCGCCAGGGACAGAGATGACACTTATCGGGCCTGGCATCTTCAATACGTTGTATGCATAGTGAGAGGCTGCCATGAATTTGGAGAGTGCTGGACGGCCGAGTATCCCATTGTAAGGCAATGGAAAATCAGCAATGTCAAAAGTGACCCTCTCAGTCCTAAAGTTCAACTCGCTGCCAAATGTCATCGGCAACATGATCTTCCCCTTCGGCTTGCTCCTTCCCGGATTGATTCCTTGGAATGTGCCGCTCTTCGAGCTCGCTGTCAGGGATCTGGAGTTTCTGGAGTACCGCGGAGGAGATCAGGTTCAAGCCGGCCCCACCGTCAACTAGCATCTTAGTGACCTTGAGGTTGCGGATAGTTGGTGAAACCAACATCGGCAAGCACCCGACCGCAGTTATGCGATCAGGGTGGTCCTCACTATCAAAGATGATAAGCTTGGTGTATGACCAAGTAATGATAGCAGCGAAATACTCGCAACAAGATTATAAATTAGATAGCCTATTAGATGGGATAGAAAGAGAGTAGGCATTTGATTTGATGTATGAATGTACTTTATGACCGAACTTATCTCCTGCCGAATTTGATGAAAATTTTGTCATCGCAGACCTTCAATTTCTACCTCTGAACTACGAAGTTGGAGTGTTTCCCTATACTATGTTTAAGAAACATTTAGTATCTTCGAAAACCAAGCAATCCGGTCATATTGCTCGAAAGATAAAATGTGTTCGGGGAGTTATGTTATATTACTGTTTAACGTAAGAAACATCTTCCAAGAAAAATAGTTTCGCTAGGGGTTCCTTTCCTTGGGCTATGCTTGTATCCGAAGACAGGCAGCCAATTTAATTGTTTTTTTCCAGAAACAGTCCATTGTATATGTGCCGACCAATTATTCCCTTAAGAATGCTAACTTTCTGTTTCACCCATCTGTGGTGTAGGTCCGGATAACCCGGTTGTAACAATCACAGAGGTGCTCCCTTTACACCCTAGCCGAACAATCGGGAACGTAGGGTATAAACATAGGAACAAGGCAACCCAGCTTGGCAAAAACTTAAGTCATAGAGGTGCATAAAATGGCAGAAACAACAACCATTATGGACTAAAGAAGCTTATGAGCTTTTAAATAAAATGCTTCTTTTAAAAGAAGCCCCCATGTATGGCGGGGTGTATACATTTAAAGATGTGTACCCCAAACGATGCGGTTGATCCGAACATACATTTAAGAAGAAAAGGGGAAAATTTAAGAAGGGAGAGAAAAGAAAAAGATCTAGCTTAAAATGAAACCTAAGGAGGCAGAACTATGCGTAAAATCTTCGGAGCCGGGCGGCGTTCCATGGGTTCGGCTCAAGGTGATTATCCTCTGCATTGCGAAGGTGATAGACTCCTCTAGTAAGGATTTCATACGTTATGAAAGGGCCCTCCCATTTGGGTTTGAACTTGTCCTTTTTCTTCTCCGGGAGGCGTAGAACAAGTTCTCCAACATTGTATGTTTTAGCCCGCACTTCTCTGCTTTGGCAATGCCTGGCCTGTTGCTGATAGAATGCGGAATGAGCCTTGGCAATGTCGTGCTCCTCTTCGAGTCCATCTAGGTTGTCCTGCCGATCTAATTTGGCTTCTTTCTCTTCGTACATGCATACTCTAGGTGAGTCATGGATAATGTCGCAGGGCAATACGACCTCTGCGCCGTACACCATAAAGAAAGGTGTGTATTCGGTTGTTCGATTGGGCGTGGTCCGTAGTCCCCAAAGTATGGAATCGTGTTTTTCAACCCAGTGCTTATCTGATTATCATAAAGAGCGCACTAGTCTGGGCTTAGTACCACTCCTGATCAGACCATTGGCCCGTTCGACTTGGCCGTTTGTTTGAGGGTGGTATACGGATGCATAGTCGAGTTTAATGCCCAACTTAGCACACCAAGTTTTTACCTCATCAGCTGTGAAGTTAGAGCCATTATCAGTCATGATACTATGCGGAACACCATAACGGTGGACTACGCTGGATATAAATTCAATCGCTGGTCCGGCCTCAGCTGTTTTTACTGGTTTGGCTTCTATCCATTTAGTGAATTTATCAACCATGACCAGTAAGTATTTATTTTTGTGGCTTCCCCCTTTAAGGGGTCCAACCATGTTGAGCCCCAGACCGCAAAGGGCCAAGTAATGGGGATTGTTCTTAATGCGGTGGGAGGCATGTGGCTTCGTTGGCGAAAAGCTGACAGCCCATGCAACGTTGGGTGAGGGCTTGAGCATATGCTTGAGCCATGGGCCAAAAAAACCCTGTCCAGAACGCCTTGCTTACGAGGGCCCGAGTTGCGGCATGATGACCGCCGAGGCCAACGTGTATTTCTGCCAAGAGCTGCCTTCCCTCTTCTTCGGTGATAAACCTTTGAAGGACTCCGGTAGTACTTATTTTATACAGTTCACCCTCATGCACCTTAAAGGCTTTAGAGCGCCGAACTATGCATCGAGCCTCATTTTGATCATCAGGGAGCTCTTGCCTATTAAGGTAGGCCAGGAATGGTTCAGTCCAGGAACGATAACTGCCATGATCACATGAGTAGAGGGTGTTATCCGATATCCGGACCGATGACGGGGTCTTCATTGTGTTCGGCAGCTGGGGGTGTGATCAGGTCCACATTGCCTTCTCCGCTCTCACCCTGCCACACAACAGATGGCTTAAAGAGCCATTCCACAAAGGTGTTGGGTGGCACAGGGTCGCGCTTAGCACCCATACGAGCGAGGATGTCGGCTGCCTGATTACTCTCTCGAGCGACGTGATGAAATTCAAGTCCTTCAAACCGGGCTGATATCTTTAATATGTCGCTTCGATATGCCGCCATTTTTTGGTCCTTTGCATCAAACTCTCTGTTGACCTGAGAAATTGCAAGATTGGAGTCACCGCGCACCTCTAGGCGTTGTATACCCATGGAGACAGCCATGCGAAGACCATGTAGATGCACATCATATTAGGGTGCGTTATTGGAATCCGTATACATGATTTGTAGTACATAGCGGACTGTGTCCCCAATGTGGGATGTGAGGATGACGCTAGCCCCCAGTCCATCCAACATTTTAAAGCCATCAAAGTACATAGTCCAATTGGAGTATGAGCTCTACTCCTTAGTGAGTTCGGCTTCTGTCCATTCAATGAAAAAATTAGCCAATACCTGGGATTTAATAGCCCGACGTGGCTTGTATACGATTTTGAATGGTAAAAGCTCAATGGCCCATTTGGCTATGCGGCCAGTGGCGTCCCTGTTGTTGATAATGTCATTGAGTGGTACTTCGGATGCCACTGTGATCGAGCACTCTTGAAAGTAGTGTCGCAGTTTACGGGATGCCATGAAGACTATGTTGGCTATCTTTTAGTAGTGAGGGTATTGGGATTTGCAAGGTGTAAGGACCTCCGGTACATAATAGACTAGTTTTTGGGTGGGGAATTTATGTCCCTCTTCCCCTTGTTCGACGACGAGTACGACACTAACCACTTGGTTAGTTGCCAAAATATGTAATAACATGGGATCTCCAACACCAGGTGCAGCTAGGATTGGGTTGCTTGCCAGATTCTTCCAGTCTGGGTGTGGCAGCATCCATCCATTTGAAGTTGCCTGTGTGTCGTAATAGCCTGTAGAGTGGTAGCGCCTTTTCTCCCAGTTTGGAGATAATGCGGCTTAAGGCCGCGACGCACCCCGCTAGCTTCTGGACTTTCTTTAGGACTGTTGGTATGGCCAATTGTGACAGTGCTCAGATCTTGGCTGGTTTTGCTTCAATTCGTCTATGGGAAACGGTAAACCCCAGCAGCTTTCCGGCCGAAACTCCGAAGGCACATTTTTCTGGATTAAACCGTATGTCGTATGTTCGGAGGTTATCGAAGGTGAGGCGAAGATCGTCCACCAGTGTCTCGACGTGCTTTGTCTTGATGACCACATCGTCCACATATGCTTCGACGATTTGTCCTATTTGCTTTTCCAAGCAAGTTTGAATCATGCGCTAGTATGTAGCCCTAGCGTTTCTTAGTCCGAAGGGCATAGTATTGAAGTAGAAGGGATCGTAAGGAGTGATGAACGCAGTTGCCGCCTGGTTCGATTCTTTCATCTTGATCTGATGGTATCCGGAATAAGCATCGAGGAAACACAAAGAGTTGTGCCCTGTAGTTGTGTCAATAATCTGGCCAATGTGAGGAAATGGGAAGGGATCTTTAGGGAAGGCCTTGTTAAGGTCTTTAAAATCGACACACATGCGCCAGGATTTGTCCTTCTTTGGTACCATAGCTAGGTTGGCTAACCAATCCAGATGTTTAATTTCCCTAATAAACCCAGCCTCTAACAGTTTGGCCAGCTCTTCTCCCATGGCTTGACGCTCGGGTTTGGAGAATCGTCATAGTGTCTGCTTCACGGGTTTGAATCCTTTGATTACATTGAGACTGTGTTCGGCTATTCTTCGTGGAATGTCGGGCATGTCTCAAGGATGCCAGGCGAAGATATCCCAATTTTCTCACAGGAATGTGCGTATGGCGGCGGCCGCTGCTAGATCCAGCCTTGCTCCGATAGATGTTGTTTTATTAGGGTCTATCGGGTGCACTTGGAATTTCACTATCTCCTCGGCTGGCTTGAAAGAGGTGTCTTTGGATCTCTTGTCAAGGATCACATCGTCCTGATCCCATTGTGGACCATAAGGTGGTTAATTCCTTTGCCGCTAGGGCTTCAGATAGTGCCTTGATACGTCTCCAACGTATCTATAATTTTTGATTGTTCCATGCTATTATATTCCCCGTTTTACATGTTCATGGGCTTTACTTTACACTTTTATATCATTTTTGGGACTAACCTACTAACCGAAGGCCCAGCCTGAATTGCAGTTTTTTTGCCTATTTTAGTGTTTCGAAGAAAAGCAGTATCAAACTGAGTCCAAACGGGATGAAACCTTTGGGAGCGATCTTTTTGGAACAAATGCAAACCTGGAGACTTGGTGTCGGTGTCAAAACTGGCGGATCTCGGGTAGGGGGTCCCGAACTGTGCGTCTAGGCGGATGGTAACAGGAGACACGGGACACGATGTTTTACCCAGGTTCGGGCCCTCTTGATGGAGGTAAAACCCTACGTCCTGCTTGATTAATATTGATGATATGGGTAGTACAAGAGTGGATCTACCACGAGATCAAGGAGGCTAAACCCTAAAGCTAGCCTATGGTATGATTGTTGTAATGTATGTTGTGTCCTACGGACTAAAGCCCTCCGGTTTATATAGACACCGGAGAAGGCTAGGGTTACACAGAGTCGGTTACAATGGTAGGAGATCTACATATCCGTATCGCCAAGCTTGCCTTCCACGCCAAGGAAAGTCCCATCCGGACACGGGACGGAGTCTTCAATCTTGTATCTTCGTAGTCTTGGAGTCCGGCGGACGATGATAGTCCGGCTATCTGGACACCCCCTAGTCCAGGACTCCCTCAGTAGCCCTTGAACCAGGCTTCAATGACGATAAGTCCGGCGTGCATAATGTTCGGCATTGCAAGGCGGGTTCCTTCCTTGAATAATCCAGAGAAGATCATGAACACCAGGATAGTGTCCGGCTCTACAAAATAAATTCCACATTCCACCGTAGAGAGAATAAAATGTACACAAGTTCAATCTGCTGACGTATTATGCAGCATGACATCATACCGCTACCAAGCCTTTATTTGAATCGTTTTTTATTATACCACCTCAGCACGTTTAGCGAAGCGGTTTCCTTGGCACGTCCTGTCGAAGCAGAGATCGTGTTCCCCTTATTCCGGGATTCTCATCAATACGGACGTGGGTAACCCAACAGTGCCCGTCGCCACGTCTCCTCTATCGAAGGTGAATCACGAACGGTCACGGAGACGGCTCTTGGTATTTTCCCCCTTTATAAGAGGACCAAGGCTCGTTTCTTTTCTTCAATCTTCCATCGAATCTTCTCCTTGCCCCAAGTTCCAACACCCAGAGCCCCAGATTCGAGCACTTCGGATCTTCAACCATGTCCGGCTCCAACCTTCAGGGTCGGTGGATGCCCTCCTCCGTTACGGAGGAGGACGTGCTAAAGCTGCGTGAAGCCAAGTACCTGTCCTACGAGATTTCGCACAGGTTGCCTGCCCAAGGGCAGGCCGTGCCCACTCCCGAGCCCGGTGAGTATGTCGTCTTCGTATCCTACCTCTGTCGGGGTTTAGGCTTCCCGACGGACCCCTTCGTGAGAGGGCTCATGTTCTACTACGGGCTGGATTTTCACGACTTGGCTCCGGAGTCCATCCTCCATATCTCCGCATTCATTATCGTCTGCGAAGCCTTCCTCCGCGTCACCCCCCACTTCGGCATGTGGCTGAAGACCTTCAATGTGGAGCCGAAGATGATCGGGGGGCGTCAAGCAGAGTGCGGCGAGGCAGCCATAAGCAGAAGGGCCGACGCCCCGTGGCCCGAGGGCTCCTTCCAAGAGGAGCTCAGCTTGTGGCAGCAGGAGTGGTTCTACATCACCACTCCGAAGGGCAGCAAGCAAAAGCCGCCGCCTTCATTCCGCCCGGGACCTCCACGCCTACTGATGTCGTGGGTCAACCAAGGGCTCAATTGGGGGCCGTCCGAAGACGCGCCCTTATTGCAGGGCCGGATTCGAGACCTCCAGGCGAGGGAGATCAATCTGGTGGAGGTGATGCAGGTTATGCTAATCAGGCGTCTTCTGCCCTGCAAACGCCGTCCTCTCCGGTTATGGGAGTTCAATCCGGAGGGACCTCGAATTCTCCAACACTTCATGGGCACGTCACCCGTGGAGATGTACAAGTTGTTCTTCGGACCGCAGGTGGCGTGTCCGGAATTGACCGAGCACGCAGGCTTAAGCTGCAATCGCCCGGATACTCGGGTAAGTAGCTCAGAGTCTGGACGTTCTATTTATTTGCTTTTTTAGAATTCGCCTCCTGACCCATTACTCTTCATCAGGAGTGGGTAGCGCGATCGAAGCTGATAAGGTGTCCGGCCCCCCTCCCAGAGACCGCACCGGAGCCCGTGCTGGTCAGAATGTTGGAGGTCGCGCCCGTAGAAGGGGGCGATGGGGAAAATAGAAGAGCTATCACTTCGCCCAAGGGGGCGTCTGGAAAGGGGGGGATCGAAAATCCCTCCTTCCAGGGGGAGAAGAGGACCGCCTCCGAAGATCCGGAGGCCAAAGCCCCTAATCGGGGGAAGAAATCTTCACCGGGGGGTCCTGCGTCCGGGGAGAACCCGGATGTGCAATCGTCTCTAAAGGATCAGCCCTCCAGCGAGCCGTGAGTAGGAAAAGGGGAGTTCATTAATAAGAAAATACTCCTATTTGTGCTTCTGTAGATAACTGAAATTTTTGCCTTACAGTTCGGATCTGCGGACTTCTCAGATGAGTTCGTCTTCGGGGGATCTTCGTCCGGAGATGATGGAGAGCGAAACGCCTCCGTCTGCTGCGCCGTCGGACAGGGCAGACGAGCCTGAGGTATCGTCGTGGAGGGTATCCCAGAGCCCGGTGGGACCGGAGAGTCCGGCGCGAACTAGTGTCCGGCCGGGGGAGCTAAAGAGTCTGCTTGAGAGGGCGTCCATCTCAGAAGATCACCGTGCTTTGATGAGTATGGTGATTGGAAGGATTTCGTCCGCCGAAATCGGATTGCATAATGCCGTCAGGAGCTTGCTGGCGGGATTTGAGGTACGCAAGAACGACGCACCTTTTTGACAGTTTTGCACATAGAAGTGCGCCCTGTATAGATAGTAGCCCCTGAGACTCGGCAGGTTGTCGAAAGCGACAGCGTGCCGAGGATCAAAATCACAGGTTATGAATGTTGTCCTTCCTATGTAGGTGGCGGATAGTCCGGGGGCTAGCCGGACTAGTGGATTTGTCGAGTTAATGCGGCAACTTGATGTGGCGGATGCGGACATCGCGCTTATCAACCGGCGACTTGACGAGTCGCAAGGTAAATGAATTCTCCACAGTCTCTTATTTGAGGGAGCCAAAGCCCGCCTCTGATAATATATATGCTGTGATACAGACGGTGCTGCTGCTGTGGAGAGCCTTCGGGCC
Source organism: Triticum timopheevii (assembly GCA_963921465.1). Lineage (NCBI taxonomy): Eukaryota > Viridiplantae > Streptophyta > Magnoliopsida > Poales > Poaceae > Triticum > Triticum timopheevii. The sequence continues at coordinate 360,387,202 of OY997274.1, read as the reverse complement.
GAGCTTGCTCGAGCTAAGGAGCAAGCCCGAAGGAGTGATGCGGCTGCCTCGAGGGCGGCCGAGGAGTTAGAAGCCGAAAAGGCTGCACACTGCCTAAGCAGGGAAAAGATGGCCGAATTGGCCGTGAAAGTAAAAGATGCTGCTGACCGCAATGAGGCTCTTAAAAAGGAGCGCTTATCGGAGCGGGAAAACCTGGGGAAGGCCACCGCCGAGGCCAAGGATGCCCGTTCTGTAATGCGGGCTATGAAGGAGGAGCTGCGCCAGGCCGAAGATATTGTGGCTGGCAAGCCGTTTCTGCTGCGTCGCCAGTTTACGGATCAAAAATATGCCCAACTTGGCCAGCTGTGGGGTCCGGAGGATCCATATATGGACTTAGCGGCAAGTGCGGCTGATGCTGTTGAGCACTTCCGGAGCCAGAAGGATCACAAGACGAAAGAGCTATTTTTGTCTCAATTCCATAGTCCGGATCGTTCACTTCCGTTGACCGATCGGTTGGCCGAATGGGCTGAGCTAAATAGATTGTCGGGACTTGCCATGACTGATATCGTGGCTCATGTCTGGCCAGAGAGGCCCAAGGTGACGAGCTATTTCGGCTTGTTGCAGCAATTTCTTGGAGCGGTGCCGCATATCAAGGAGATGAAGCGGTCGGCCTGCATAGAAGGCGCGCAGATGGCCCTTGCCCGTGTGAAGACGCATTGGACAGAGATGGATGCCGCCGCTATTGCTGCCCAGGGTTCGGACGAAAGCCGGTTACCCGCCGAGCACTATTTTGGGGAAGTTATGCGTGGCGCTCGTGTAATAGAGTCGCAGTGCTCAAAAAATGTTACGTTCAAATGAACGTTTTATCTTGTAAGACAATGATTATAATGTAACCGCTTTTTATACTTGTGCGTCCCAAGTATTAAAATATCTCCTATGCGGCCGTTTATGTATACATTTGTATAACCTGAAAGATTGCAGTCTTCGGCTTCAGTCCCCACGCACAATGTGCGGGGGTGTTCGCAAAAAATAGCGCGTTTTCACACTTGATCCGACGTCTCAGTCCTATTAAGGAGGTGGTAGCATAGCAAACGAGGCAATCCGGACTATGATGCTTTATCACTTTCACTTAGCCAGGGGAGTTCGAGGGTGGGGCTACGATATAGCCCCTTGGGGCACCGCTCTTCTTCGAATTCGGGGCGCGTGTGTGCCTGACTGGGAAACGGTCCTTCGTCAAAGCGGGGAATTCTAAACATTCTGGTAGTCGATCGAGTGGTTGACCAGTCTCTCGCTGTATCATGACAGTCAGTTTTCGGCTTTCTCTACTGAGGTGCTCGCCCAGCCGAACTGGGGCACAATCGCAGTAGTTCTCCTGGTGCTGCGTTAGCCGATGATATGGAACGTAAGGCAGCAAAACACAAGAGCCGGGCAAACCCAACATTTGACCAAAGACATGATTCGGAGCTGATGCATATAAGGCCTAACTCGAGACGCCGAACACTCCCTAAGGTGTTCGGTCTTTGTAATAATGGGCAGAACAATGCCCTGAGCCCCTAGTGTCCAGGTACGGGCATGGTCTTCTGACGCGGCCGATGCCAAAACGTCAGGCTTCGCTTTGGTTATAATGAGGAACCAAGGTATTATAACAACAAGAGACAGTAAAAAAGGTTTACGCAGGGTCTTAATCTGAAGAGAATCCTCACGACGGGTCCCTACTGCACGTCTGCGCCTGTGTCTCCATTGTGCCTTTATCCTGGACGGGTGTGCATGTTGTTCATCTGTAAAAAGAGAGGAACTAAGTTTGAAAGGAACTTGTGCAAAAAATATTTACGAAGGAAGAAATATAAATAAGTAAAGCGGAGTCTGTGTGAGCTCGCTGTTGCTTGTGCGCGCAGCCCCTTGTGAAGGGATGTGCGGCTAGGGAGCCCCTAGCTTACTTATGCCGGACTCATCTGACCGTGTCCGGGGTCTTTAAATGACCCTCGCACTGAAATGATGCCACGTGGACCGGGCATCTTGAGTGTAAGAGACGCGTAATGTGGTATGGCGTTGAAGCGGACAAAAGCCTCTTGTCCCAAGAGTGCTTGATAGCCACTTTTAAATGGGACGATATGAAAGATTAGTTTTTGGCGTCGAAAGTTGTTCGGCGATCCGAACACAACTTCTAGTAATAGGGAGCCTGTGCACTTGGCGTAAGGGCCTGGCGTCACTCCTTTAAAGGAAGTGCGGCTGCGTCGAATTTTAGTAAGGTCTATCCCCAACTTGCGGATTGTGTTTGGATATAGCAGGTTTAAGTCGCTGCCTCCGTCCATCAGGACTTGTGTACATTGTAGTCCGTCGATTATGGGATCCAATATCAGGGCAGTCCATCCTGCATTTTCAACGCTTCTGGAATAATCCAGGTGGTCGAAAGTGATTGGTTTTGATGTCCAATCTCTGTACTCCGCTGGGTTGGACCGTGCGAGACTCGTTATAACGGGTGCCGCACTGTTTTTCCGTATTATCACATGAAGTGAATTTACTATTTTGACCTCTTGTGGGAAATTCTTTTGTTTTCCGGTGCTCTGCTGGTGGGGTTTATCATCTTCGCTTGACGCGTCGAGCCCCTTGTGTTCGGCGTTTAGTCGGCCGGACTGTTTGAAAACCCAACAATCTCGGTGGGTGTGGTTTGCAGGCCTTCCGGGGATACTGTGGATTTGACATATCTGACCCAAAATCTTGTTTAAGTTGGATAGCTCATCGCTGTTATCCTTAAGAGGCGGTGTTTTGTTGTTTGGCCGCGAGCTTTTGAATCCGGCGTTGACTGCCGTGCTCTTTGGGCTTTTCTCTTTATTCCGACGCTTCTCTTTTCTGCGCCGTGATTTTCCATTTCCATCTCTGATCTCGGATGTACTTGTGTCGCTGGTGCTGCATCTTGCTAGCCAGCTATCCTCTCCCGCACAAAAGCGGGTCATGAGGCTTGTTAGCACGGACATTGTCCTCGGCTTCTCTTGGCTGAGGTGTCTGGCGAGCCATTCGTCTCGGACGTTGTGTTTAAAAGCTGCTAAGGCTTCAGCGTCCAGACAGTCAACTATTTGGTTCTTTTTGGTGAGGAACCTGTTCCAGAATTTGCGCGCTGACTCTCCGGGCTGTTGAGTTATATGACTTAGATCGTCTGCATCCGGAGGGCGGACATAAGTTCCTTGAAAATTTGCTCTAAACGCGTCCTCAAGCTCTTCCCAACTTCCAACAGTGTTTTCTGGGAGGCTTTTGAGCCAATGACGGGCTGGCCCTTTGAGCTTGAGTGGTAGGTATTTTATGGCGTGGAGATCGTCTCCTCTAGCCATGTGTATGTGTAGTATATAATCTTCTATCCAGACTCCAGGGTCTGTTGTTCCGTCGTAGGCCTCTATGTTTATGGGTTTAAATCCTGCTGGGAATTCATGATCCAGCACCTCATTGGTGAAACATAGTGGGTGTGCGGCGCCCCTGTATTTGGGTGTGCCACTATCTTTGAACACTTGACGTGTTGCATTGCTTCCTGGGGCCCTCTTCTTTGGCCCGTAAATGGACCTGGCTGGGCCATATGTCTTTCCAGGGTCATTAGTCGGTTTATGTGCAGCGCCGCTTTCGGATTTTGGCCTATCATCTGGCCGTCTATCTTACCAGGCGGCCTCTTTGTTTTTTGACTGTGGGGGCTCTATGGCCTCCTCATCAAATTCTGGCAGTAGCTTGCGCTTCGGGTAGCTCTTTGATTGATAGCCATTGCCGTATTTGTCTGCGGTTTTGAGCACTTTGCTCCACCTCATTCTGAGTGTATCTTCCGCTGTTTTGAGCTTCCGTTTGTCTTTCTTCAAGCTTATTGCGGTGGCGACGAGTCTTTTTCGAAGGTTTTTGTTCTCCGGCGGTGTGTCCGGCGTGAGGTCGTCCGGACTATTTTTTCCGCTGGGCCCGGACTGATTGTCTGACTCGTCTTGTTCGGACGGTTGCTTGTCGTCGTCCACTGGTTTGCCCTGCTGTACTGCTGGGTCATTAAGAGCGTTGTTGTTGTCGAGGCGGGACTTAGGGTGGCGTCTGCGTCGCCGTTTTCGTTGTTTGTCGGCGGGATTATCTTCTGCCGCGCCCCGTTGGTCCTTGTTGTCGCTTCCCTTTGGGGTATCCACCATGTATATGTCGTATGACGAGGTGGTCTTTACGTGCCTTATAGGCGCTGGTTTTTGTTCGTCTCTGGCATCGTCGTCAATGCCGTCGATGTCTTCGTAGTCGTAGTCTAGCATGTCGGTAAGATCGTCGACAGTGGCTACAAAGTGGGTGGTGGGCGGGCTTTGAATTTCTTCGTCGTCCGTATCCCAACCATCCTGGCCATAGTCCGGCCAGGACTCTCCCGATAGCGAGAGATGCTTTAGCGAATTTAGGATGTCGCCAAAGGGCGAGTATTGGAAGATGTCCGCGGCGGTGAATTCCATAACCGGCGCCCAATCAGATTCGATTGGCAGGGGCGCGGGAGGTCCGGAGTCCGGCAAGGAGTCCGGCACCTCAGAGTCACGAGTTTTGCGAGGGACAAGGCCAGCGTTCAGCTCCATCGCCGTGGAAGTTGAAGCCCCCGAGGTGGTGTCCAACCACCGGTCCTCGATCTGGGCGATCGGCTCCGAGCTAAGAGCCGGAGTGGACTCGTGTGCGGCTACCAAGGCACTGTTCGGCGGCAGAGCTAGATCATGCCCATCGTAACAGTGCGGCGCGCTTGGCTATGGCTCGAGCCCGTCGAAGATCAAGTCTCCGCGGACGTCGGCCGTGAAATTTAGGCTTCCGGATCTGACCTGATGGCCAGGGGCGTAGCTTTCGATCTGCTCCAGATGGCCAAGTGAATTAGACCGCAGTGCGAAGCCGCCGAATACGAAGATCTGTCCGGGGAGAAAATTCTCACCCTGGACAGCGTTGTTGATCGAAGATGCCATCTAGCCTATCGGTGACGACACAGAGGAACTCTCAATGAAAGCACCAATGTCGGTGTCAAAACCGGCGGATCTCGGGTAGGGGGTCCCGAACTGTGCGTCTAGGCGGATGGTAACAGGAGACAAGGGACATGATGTTTTACCCAGGTTCGGGCCCTCTTGATGGAGGTAAAACCCTACGTTCTGCTTGATTAATATTGATGATATGGGTAGTACAAGAGTGGATCTACCACGAGATCAAGGAGGCTAAACCCTAAAGCTAGCCTATGGTATGATTGTTGTAATGTATGTTGTGTCCTACGGACTAAAGCCCTCCGGTTTATATAGACATCGGAGAAGGCTAGGGTTACACAGAGTCGGTTACAATGGTAGGAGATCTACATATCCGTATCACCAAGCTTGCCTTCCACGCCAAGGAAAGTCCCATCCGGACACGGGACGGAGTCTTCAATCTTGTATCTTCATAGTCTTGGAGTCCGTCGGACGATGATAGTCCGGCTATCCGGACACCCCCTAGTCCAGGACTCCCTCACTTAGAGTGGAAGTCAAGCAACAAGCCAGGCAGCCACGTGGGTGCCCGACGTGCCCCTTACAGGTGGGCGCGCCCCCACCCTCATGGGCCCCTCGAGCATCCACCGACCTACTTCTTCCTCCTATATATATCCACGTACCCCGAGAACATCCGAAAAGACCACAAAAACCTAATTCCACCGCCGCAACCTTCTGTATCCACGAGATACCATCTTGGAGCCTTCACCGGCGCTCCACCGGAGGGGGAATCGACCATGGAGGGCCTCTACATCATCTCCAAGGCCTCTCCAATGAGTTTTGAGTAGTTTACCACAGACCTTCCAGTCTATAGTTATTAGCTAGATGGCTTCTTCTCTCTCGATACAAAGTTCTCCTTGATCTTCTTGGAGATCTATTCGATGTAACTCTTCCGATGAATTGTGGGTTTATGATCAAGTTTATCTATGAGAAATATTTGAATCTCCTCTGAATTCTTTTATGTGTGATTAAGTTATCTTTGCAAGTCTCTTCGAATTATCAGTTTGGTTTGGCCTACTAGATTGATCTTTCTTGCAATGGGAGAAGTGCTTAGCTTTGGGTACAATCTTGCGGTGTCCTTTCCCAGTGACAATAGGGGCAGCAAGGCACATATTGTATTGTTGCCATCAAGGATAAAAAGATGGGGTTTATATCATATTGCATGAGTTTATCCCTCTATATCATGTCATCTTTTTTAATGCATTACTCTGTTCTTTATGAACTTAATACTCTAGATGCATGCTGGATAGCGGTCAATGTGTGGAGTAATAGTAGTAGATGCAGGCAGGAGTCGGTCTACTTGTCACGGACGTGATGCCTATATACACGATCATGCCTAGATAATCTCATAATTATTTGCTTTTCTATCAATTGCTCGACAATAATTTGTTCACCCACCGTAATACTTATGCTATATTGAGAGAAGCCACTAGTGAAACCTATGGCCCCCGAGTCTATCTTTTATCATATAAGTTTTCCATCTACTTTTATTTGCATCTTTACTTTTCCAATCTATATCATAAAAATACCAAAAATATTTATCTTATTATATTATCTCTATCAGATCTCACTTTCGCTAGTGGCCTTGAAGGGATTGACAACCCCTTTATTGCGTTGGTTGCGAGTTCTTGTTGTTTGTGTAGGTGTGTGGGACTTTTGAGGAGCCTCCTATTGGATTGATACCTTGGTTCTCAAAAACTGAGGGAAATACTTACGCTACTTTGCTGCATCACCCTTTCCTCTTCAAGGAAAACCAACACAAGCTCAAGACGTAGCAAGAAGGATTTCTAGCGCCGTTGCCAGGGAGGTCTTCGCTCAAGTCAAGACATACCAAGTACACACCTCAAACTCATCTCCCTCGCATTACATTATTTGCCATTTGCCTCTCGTTTTCCTCTCTCCCACTTCACCCTTGTCGTTTTATTCACCCTTCTTGCGTCCGATCTTCTGGTACCATGTGCCTTCTTTTTGCTTACATCTTCGCTTGCTAAAAGTTTATGGATCCTCATCCACTTGCTAATCTCTTTAAGAGATCCAATTATGATGAACCTATTGCTAGTGAGTTGAGTGCACTAGATTATCTTGATGAGGTTTTGCTTGAAATTCGTGAATCTGAAAATTGTGATAAAGTACTTTATGAAGCAATTCACGATAGATCTTTGAATAAGAAGCTGATGACCCACAAGTATAGGGGATCTATCATAGTCCTTTCGATAAGTAAGTGTCGAACCCAACAAGGATCAGAAGGTAATGACAAGCGGTTTTCAGTAAGGTATTCTCTGCAAGCACTGAAATTGTAGGTAATAGATAGTTTTGTGATAGGATAATTTGTAACAGGTAACAAGCAATGAAAGTAAATAAAGTGCAGCAAGGTGGCCCAATCCTTTTTGTAGAAAAGGACAAGCCTGGACAATTTCTTATAATGAGAAAAGCGCTCCCGAGGACACATGGGAATTATCGTCAAGCTAGTTTTCATCACGCTCATATGATTCGCGTCCGGTACTTTGATAATTTCATATGTGGGTGGACCGGTGCTTCAGTACTGCCCTTTCTTGGACAAGCATCCTGTCGGTGTCAAAACCGGCGGATCTCGGGTAGGGGGTCCCGAACTGTGCGTCTAGGCGGATGGTAACAGGAGACGAGGGACATGATGTTTTACCCAGGTTTGGGCCCTCTCGATGGAGGTAAAACCCTACGTCCTGCTTGATTAATATTGATGATATGGGTAGTACAAGAGTGGATCTACCACGAGATCAAGGAGGCTAAAACCTAAAGCTAGCCTATGGTATGATTGTTGTAATGTATGTTGTCCTACGGACTAAAGCCCTCCGGTTTATATAGACACCGGAGGAGGCTAGGGTTACATAGAGTCGGTTACAATGGTAGGAGATCTACATATCTGTATTGCCAAGCTTGCCTTCCACGCCAAGGAAAGTCCCATCCGGACACGGGACGGAGTCTTCAATCTTGTATCTTCGTAGTCTTGGAGTCCGGCGGACGATGATAGTACGGCTGTCCGGACACCCCCTAATCCAGGACTCCCTCAGTAGCCCCCGAACCAGGCTTCAATGACGATAAGTCCAGCGCGTATATAGTCTTCGGCGTTGCAAGGCGGGTTCTCCTTTCAAGTTCCATGTACCTGCCGAACAATGTCCGGCTTCATCATAAATACTGTGTTCCTCAGCTTCTATGTCCAATAATAGCCTTTTTCCACGCGTCGCACGAATGCGAAAAGATAGGGTGTCTTTTGCATTTCACCCCCTAGTTGTGCGAGTCGTCCGCCTACAAAAGAGGCAAAAATCCAGATCCAAACCACACCATCTTCCTCCCGCGAATACTTCATCGGAGCGCCTTTGACCTAAAAATCCATTCCATCATGGACCGTCGACGCGGCTCCTCTTCTCGCGCTCCCAGCCCACCGCCAGGGGATTGGAGGAGGTGTTCTGTTCCGCACAACGAGCTAGTGAAGCTCCAAGCGGGGGGTTATCTCCCTCCGGCCTTCATGGTCCCGGTTCGACCCGGGCTAGTTACTTATCAAGGTGGGAGGCAAGCGGAGGCTACCCCAAGCCCCAATAAGGGGGAGCGGGTATGCTTCGTCCCTTACCTGATAAGGGGACTCGGATTCCCAATACATCCGTTCCTCCGCGGGCTCCTGGAGTTCTACGGACTCCAGCTCCACCACCTCACACCCGCCTCTGTCCTGCATATCGCGGGATGCGTAGCTCTTTGTGAGTTATTCCTGGGCATTGAGCCCCATTTTGCTTTGTGGAAGAGGCTGTTCTGCCTCGTACCCCATTCTTACGAGGGGTCCATATATCAAGTGGGCGGCGCCAAAATATGGCGCATCGCCGGGACCGGATACCCATCCGGTACCCCCAAGAAGGCGTCCGAAGACTGGCCCTCCGAGTGGTTTTATATAGGAGACGCTCCGCTGCCGGACCCAGTCCGGATTGGCCTCCCGGAGTTTAGTGCTGTTCCTCTGAAGAAACGCCTCAGCTGGCGCCCACGGAGCCCCCGATTGGAGGAGGACAAGAGTGTCCATTACTTGATGGGCCGAATAAGATTACTGGCCCATTCCGGGTTGACCATGATCGGAGTCATGGGGACATGCATCATGCGGGGGGTACAGCCATTGCAATACAGAGGCCACCCCATGTGGGATTTCAACGGGGAGGACGATGCCACCCGTCATGGCCTCAAAGGGCCAGATTCGACCGAGGATCTGGTGGAGATCCTGTCCAGGCTGTACAAGGGGGAGAGGGAGGACTTCCTTCGAACGAACCCTTTGAATGGGTTTTCCATGAACAACCCTAGAGGATGGGTAAGCGAACACCTTTAAGGGCTCAACCCATGCTTTCGAAGTTTAAGCTTCTTACATTATGTCTTCGGCGCAGGATCTACGCCGGACTGTGGGGGACATGGTGAGTCCCGCTCCGCAACCCGAGGATCCAGAAAGGTCCCTGGATCCGGCCCCCGAAGAGGATCCGGACATCAAGGTGGAGCTGATCGACGGGGTATTTTACCAGCTCAGCATGGACAATGCTTTGGTCGCCATTACGGCGGACTACCCCGGACTGTATTCGGCTTCCCAGGTGACTGTGACTGAGGTCTGGACACCATTGTCTCTTCCTTGCCTATTTTTGACCTTCGCGAACGACGGTGTTTTACAGGAAGCACCTTCACGGCGGGAAGCCGATCCTGCGGCGGCTGACCAACAAAGGTCAGTCCGGACCAGCAGGCGGAAAAGGAGAACGGTACGGACTGAAACGTCGCCGCAGAGGTATAACTCGTATTTGAATTTTCAGAGCAACGCTCCTAGGAAGCGTCTGAATGCTCATGTTCTTTATAGGAGAAAAAGCGCTCGCCGGACTGCGAATGCGAAAGTTGCCGATCCAACCTACCCCGGCCAGGCTCCAGCGCCCGGCATGGAGGGGGAGGCAAGCGCAAGACGCGGGCCGGATCCTTCTCCAACGGAGGACACCGACAGACTGTCCGCCACCAAGTCTGAGGTGGAGAGCGCCATGAACCATAGGTGCCGCCGGGTAGTATTTCGTGAAGCGTGCTTCTCCCCTGAGGCGTTGGATGCCTTTAATGCAGGGGACGCGCACCTCCGTGCCGCTCAATATGGTTTTACCAGTGCCACGGAGCAGTATGTGAAAGACATATGGGTAAGGGAATTTTAATGGTTATATATACCAGTAGCCCCCGAGACTTAAAGTAGTTATGTTAACTGATTTAAGGATCATTTGAAACGTAGGCTCTTACCGAGAAGAATGCCCAGCTGTCTCAGGAGCTACAAGAATGCAAGGCCCAACTTGAGGCCGCACTTGCTGCCGCAGGAGGAGACGCAGAGACCCCTCCTGGTAACACATTTTTATTAATAAATATAAGCGTTGTGTGGCGTACGCGCAAGTCTAATAGTGACATTGCAGGTGCCGTCGGACAAGATCCGGATAGGCAAGAATTACTGCGCCAGCTAAAGGCCGGCGAGAGAGTGCTGAATAGGGTGCAGCAAGTAAGGAACCAGCTCCAAGATGCTAACGCCAAGCTTGGATAAGAGCTGAAAGGCGCTCAAGCCGGGCTGTCCAGCTCCGTTAAGGAGAACCAGCGGCTTCGTCGCGGCATTTATAGTAAGTGCTTGAGCGGACTCTTTTGAAAAGAAGAGTTCGGCGAGGAAGTAAATTGACATAGTATGTCTTGTAGGTATACTCACAGGTCGCCCTGTGGAGGAGATGCCCATATCAACGGGTGATCAACTTCCCGAGCTGTTGCAACTGCTCGAACGAGTTCGGCAGGCAATGAGCGACGTCGTCCTGGCTTTATGGCCAGCCATCTCCCTACCCGAGGGCCTTGGGGAGCTTGCGGAGAAGCTTCAGGGAGTGCGACAGCGCTTCCGTTTGTGGAAGATTTCAGCTTTCCGTCAAGGTGCCAGGGAGGATTGGGCCATGGTGAAGACGTGTTACAAGAAGGCGGATCCCAGCCACATGGCCGAGGTTGGACCGGTGGGGCCCGATGGGAAGGAGATCCCTGTGAGTTTAGTGTACAACCAAGTAGAGTTGGCTGCTAAATTTTCCCAACGGGACTGTAAGTTAGACAGCCTGTTAGACGGGATTGAGGAGGAATATAATCAGTAATTTTAACGATGTATGTTTTCCTTTAAAGTGACATATGAAATGCCTTCTAGCCGGATTGTAGATCGTTTGTCTTTGCCGACCTTTTCGCTTCAACCTCGGGACCCTAGAGTCTGGAGTGTGTCCGAATACCTTTTTGGTTAAAAACAACCGGGGTATGCGTGGAGACCAGGCGTAGGGGTCATTAGTGCTTTATCAGACAAGTGCCCAACTAGTTATGTTATATTACATGGTTAGTAAGAAACATCTTCCAGAGAGAATAGTTCCGTTAAGGGTTCCTTTCCCTGGGAGGCATGCCCTAAAGTGCATGTCTGGACTGCGAAAAAAGCAGAAAAAACATCTGGGGGCGAATAAATGAGTAGGTAAAAGATCATCTTTTAGGTCACCGACCGAATATTCCCTTAAGAATGCTAGCTTTCGGCTTCACCTAGTCTGAGGTACACATCCGGCTGACCCGGCAGTAACAATCGCAGAGGTGCTCCCTTTACCTCCTAGCCGAACAATTGGGAACGTAGGGGTAAGCACAGGAGCCAGGCAACCCAGCTTGGCCAAAACTTAAGTCATATCGATGCATATAATGGTGAGCAAAAGGTACATGTGGAAGCTTGACACATGTGCTGGGCATAAAACCCTTATAATTTGAGCTTCTATAAAAGAAGCCCCCAGGTATAATGAGTGCGGATGGCACATCTTGTGTATGCGAAAAATGCGAAAATAGGCCTGTAAGGGATTTTGAATAAAAAGGCATGAAAAGAGAAACAAAAGACAGCCGAAGTGTAAAAGTTTGGACGGGGGAAGGGGACTAACTCTTAGTCCGGCGCTAGGCATAGAATCGTCGGAGGCGGCTGCGTTCCATGGGTTCGGCTCGAGTCGGTTATCCGACGCATTTCATAGACGGTATGCTCCGCTGGTCAGGACTTGATCGATGATGAAGGGGCCCTCCCATTTGGGCTTGAGCTTGCCCTTTTTCTTGTCCGGCAGGCGTAGAACTAGTTCACCAACGTTGTAAGTCTTGGCCCGTACTTCTCTGCTTTGATATCTTCGGGCGTGCTGCTAATAAAATGCGGAACGAGCCTTCGCGACGTCACGTTCTTCCTCCAATGTGTCCAAGCTATCCTACCGATCAAGCTCGGCCTCTCTTTCCTCGTACATGCGCACTCGAGGTGAGTAATGAATAATGTCGCAGGGCAAGACTGCCTCTGCGCCGTATACCATAAAAAATGGTGTGAATCCGGTAGTACGGTTAGGCGTTGTCCGCAGCCCCCAGAGTACGGAGTCGAGCTCCTCGACCCAATGCGTGTCAGATTTAGTAAGTGACCGCACTAGTCTGGGTTTAATGCCGCTCATTATTAGACCATTTGCTCACTCCACTTGACCGTTGGTTTGAGGGTGACAGACTGAAGCGTAGTCGAGCTTGATGCCCATATTTTTTGCACCATGACTTAACCTTGTCGGCTATGAAGTTCGTGCCGTTGTCGGTGATGATGCTATGGGGGACTCCGTAGCGGTGTACTACCCCGGATATAAAGTCTATCACTGGTCCGGACTCTGCCGTTTTGACCGGTTTGGCCTCTATCCATTTGGTGAATTTATCCACCATGACGAATAAGTATATTTTCTTGTGGGTTCCCCCTTTTAGGGGTCCAACCATATCAAGCCCCCAGACCGCGAACAGCCAGGTAATGGGTATAGTTTTGAGGGCGGTGGGCGGCATGTGGCTCTGATTAGCAAAGAGCTGACAGCCAACGCATTTTTGGACTAAGTCTTGGGCATCTGCCCGGGCCGTCGGCCAATAAAATCCTGTACAGAATGCCTTTCCTACAAGGGCCCGGGCTGCTGCGTGGTGTCCGCCTAGTCCGGCATGAATTTCAGCCAGGAGGCTTCGCCCTTCCTCTTTGGAGATACACCTTTGAAGGACTCCGGTTGTACTTTTCTTATAAAGTTCTCCCTCATGGGCCTTGTAGGCTTTCGATCGCCGGACTATGCAGCGGGCCTCATTTTGGTCTTCGGGAAGTTCCTGCCTAAGCAAGTAGGCTAGGAAAGGTTCTGTCCACGGGGCGATTACTGCCATTATAACGTGGGCTGAAGGTGTTATGTCATCGGCTGAATCGCCGATTGGCGCGGTTTTTTCCGGTTTGTCACTTCCGGACTCCTCTTCCCATAGTACGGATGGCTTGAAGAGCCGTTCCAGGAAGATATTTGGAGGGACAGCATCATGTTTCGCACCGATGTGTGCCAGTACGTCGGCCACTTGGTTATTATCTCGGGCTATGTGATGGAATTCGAGTCCTTCAAACCGAGCTTACATTTTTAGGACAGCGTTGCGATATGCTGCCATTTTCGGATCCTTGGCATCAAAGTCTCCGTTTATTTGGGATATTGCAAGGTTTGAATCCCCGCGCACCTCTAGGCGTTGAATGCCCATGGAGACTGCCATCTGGAGACCATGTAACAGGGCCTCATATTCGGCTGCATTGTTGGAGTCCGTGTACATTATTTGAAGTACATACTGGACTGTGTCTCCGGTTGGGGACGTCAATACGACGCCAGCCCCCAGTCCGGCCAACATTTTAGAGCCGTCTAAATGCATAGTCCAGTTGGAGTATGCGCCGTACTCTTTTGGGAGTTCGGCTTCGGTCCATTCGGCGACGAAGTCAGCCAAAACTTGTGACTTTATAGCTCGCCGAGGTTTGTAAGTTATATCGAATGGTAAGAGCTCAATGGCCCATTTTGCAATCCTGCCCGTTGCATCGCGGTTATTTATAATGTCATTGAGTGGTACTTCAGAGGCCACTGTTATTGAACACTCTTGAAAGTATTGCCGGAGCTTCCGGGACGCCATGAACACCGCATATGCTATCTTCTGATAGTGCGGGTAATGGGACTTGCAGGGGGTTAACACAGTGAATACATAATACACTGGTTTTTGAAGAGGGAATTTGTGCCCTTCTGTCTCTTGTTCGACGACGAGGACCGCACTTACAACTTGATGCGTTGCTGCGATGTACAACAACATTGGTTCGCCCAGATTGGGCGCAGCCAGGACCGGATTTGTTGCCAATATGGCCTTTATTTCTTCGAGTCCGGCAGTGGCAGCATCCGTCCACTCGAAGTGTTCGGTGCGCCTGAGGAGGCGATAGAGGGGCAACGCCTTTTCTCCTAGACAGGAGATAAAGCGGCTTAGAGCTGCCATGCATCCTGTTAATTTTTGTATTTGTTTGAGGTCTTTTGGAATGTCCAACTGTGACATAGCTCGGATTTTAGCCGGGTTTTCTTCGATTCCTCTACCGGACACGATGAAGCCCAGCAGCTTTCCGGCTGGTACGCCGAAAACCCATCTTTCTGGATTCAACTTGATGTCGTATGCTCTGAGGTTGTCGAACGTGAGCCTCAAATCGTCTACTAGAGTTTCGACGTGTTTTGTTTTGACGACTACGTCGTCTATGTATGCCTCGACTGTTTTGCCGATCTGGGTAGCCAGACATGTTTGAATCATGCGCTGATATGTTGCTCCGGCGTTTTTAAGTCCGAAGGGCATCATGTTGAAGCAGAATGGTCCGTAAGGGGTGATGAATGCCATGGCGGCTTGGTCTGCTTCTGCCGTCTTGATTTGATGGTAGCCAGAGTATGCATCAAGGAAACACAATGAATCGTGCCATGCGGTAGCATCGATAATTTGGTCGATACGGGGGAGAGGGAAGGGATCCTTTGGGCAAGCCTTATTGAGGTCTTTAAAATCGACACAAAGGCGCCAGGATTTTTCTTTCTTTGGTACCATTACCAGATTTGCTAGCCAATCCGGATGTTTGATATCTCTGATGAATCCGGCTTCCAATAGTTTGGCTAGCTCTTCTCCCATTGCCTGTCTTTTGGGTTCGCAAAATCGTCGAAGAGCCTGTTTGACTGGCTTGAATCCTTTTAGGATGTTTAGGCTGTGTTCAGCCAATCTGCGTGGGATTCCGGGCATATCCGAAAGATGCCAGGCGAAAATGTCCCAATTTTCCCGAAGGAATTCGCGCAGTGCGGCGTCTACTTCGGGGTTCAATTGTGCCCCAATGGAGGCCGTCTTTGTTGGGTCCGTTGGATGGACCTGGAATTTGTTATTTTCGTCTGCTGGTTTGAAGGAGGTGGACTTGGATATTTTATCGAGTATCACATCATCCCTGTTCACCATGGAGCACAGCGCGGTGAGTTCTTCTGCCGCTAAGGCTTTGGATATTGCCTCGAGGGCTAGTGCGGCTGTCTTGTTTTCGGTGCGGAGTGCTATGTCCGGATCACTAGCGAGAGTGATTATTCCGCCGGGCCCAGGCATTTTGAGCTTCATGTACCCGTAATGAGGTACCGCTTGAAAAATTGTGAATGCCTCTGGTCCTAATATAGCGTGATATCCGCTGCTGAACGGGGCCACTTGGAACGTGACTTCTTCGGATCTGTAATTGTCCGGCGAGCCGAACACCACATCGAGTGTGATTTTTCCGGTGCAGCGCGCTTCCCGGCTAGGGATTATTCCTCTGAAGGTTGTGCTGCTTTGCTCAATACGGCTCCAATCGATTTCCATTTTTCGCAGAGTTTCCTCATAAATGAGGTTTAGTCCGCTGCCGCCATCCATGAGGACTTTTGTCAGTCGAAAGCCGTCCACTATGGGAGTAAGCACCAGTGCGGCTGGCGCTCTGGCTGTTCAGAATTTAGGCTCGTCGCTGGCGTTGAAGGTAATAGCTGTGTCGCTCCATGGATTTGCTGTTGCTACTTGGTAGACTTCGGCGAGTCCGCGGATTGTTCGTTTTCGCATGTCGTTTGATGCGAAGGTCTCGAAGACTGTTGATACCGTACTGGTGTTGTTGGGGTGGTTTTCCGGGGCTAGAAGCTCCTCGCCACTTTTGGCCACCTGCCGTAATACCCAACATGCTCGAAGGCTATGTGTTGGGACGGCTCCTCCTGTACTATGCAGCTTACAGGGTCCATTGAGCCATCCCTCCAGTACAGTTCCGCGCCCTTTATTGGGTTTTTGCTTTTTCGTTTTTGCATCTGGGGCCTGAGTGTAAGGCAACCTTTTGTTGCGGACTGGGGTTGGGGCCGGATTATCCCAAAATTGGTTTTCGGATGTCCGGAAACTCTCCATCTCACAGTACTTTCGTACTATGGACGCCAGATCGGTGAAGCGTGTAATTTTACGACGATCGATGGCGTTCAATATTCCCTTGTCCGTGCAATTATTGCGGAAGATTGAGATTGCGTTTTCCTCTCAGCAGTCCTTTATCCTGTCCATAACCAGGAGGAATCTGGCCCAGTAGTGATGTACTGTTTCAGCGGGCTCTTGCCGTATAAGAGATAGATCGCATATGTCTGGGCGGGTGGGTGGACTAAAATCCGGATCCCTGCCCATGTTGGGGCTTAAAGGCCGAGAAGTCTCCGAATTCGGAAGCTTGGGTTGTTGGATACGATCCAGCGAGTCCGGAGCGATGCATGATTTTAAGTTCAATGCTCGATCGAAGTCCGTCCCTCCGCGGAAATCCGGCATGGAGGGTTCGGGAATCCGGACGTGAATAGTTTTCAATACGGGCGAAGAGTTGCCGTATTGCTCCTTTACCACTGCGACGTGGTGGGTGGCCTGGGGAGAGTTAATCTCTCTCAGATCGGTTTTAAGCCCAATCTGGTTGTAGTCTGTAGCGACTCCCAGGGCGGCGATGCGATCCAAGAGCTCGTTAACAGACGAGAGCTCTATTGGATCCAACTGCTCGGCAGCTTTCGAGCTGACGCGAAGATTGCTTCCGACGACTTGAGAAGTCTTTGTCAAAGCGGCGGCCGGACAGGCGGTCATAAGAAAACCACCTAGCTGGATAGTTTGGACGGTGGCCAAGGCCCCTTCGGCGAAAACACCGTCTTTGAAGACGGGGGGAGGCATCCTACCTATCGGTGACGACACAGAGGAACTCTCAATGAAAGCACCAATGTCGGTGTCAAAACCGGCGGATCTCGGGTAGGGGGTCCCGAACTGTGCGTCTAGGCGGATGGTAACAGGAGACGAGGGACACGATGTTTTACCCAGGTTCGGGCCCTCTCGATGGAGGTAAAACCCTACGTCCTGCTTGATTAATATTGATGATATGGGTAGTACAAGAGTGGATCTACCACAAGATCAAGGAGGCTAAACCCTAAAGCTAGCCTATGGTATGATTGTTGTAATGTATGTTGTCCTACGGACTAAAGCCCTCCGGTTTATATAGACACCGGAGGAGGCTAGGGTTACACAGAGTCGGTTACAATGGTAGGAGATCTACATATCCGTATTGCCAAGCTTGCCTTCCACGCCAAGGAAAGTCCCATCCAGACACGGGACGGAGTCTTCAATCTTGTATCTTCGTAGTCCTGGAGTCCGGCGGACGATGATAGTCCGGCTGTCCGGACACCCCCTAGTCCAGGACTCCCTCACATCCCACTTATGATTAACCCCTATTGCAAGCATCCGCAACTACAAAAGAAGTATTAAGGTAAACCTAACCATAGTATGAAACTAGTGGATCCAAATCAGCCCCTTATGAAGCAACACATAAATTAGGGTTTAAGCTTCTATCACTCTAGCAACCCATCATCTACTTATTACTTCCCAATGCCTTCCTCTAGGCCCAACTAATGGTGAAGTGTCATGTAGTCGATGTTCACATAACACCACTAGAGGAGAGACAACATACATTTCATCAAAATATTGAACGAATACCAAATTCACATGACTACTAATAGCAAGACTTCACCCATGTCCTCAGGAACAAACGTAACTACTCACAAAGCATATTCATGTTCATGATTAGAGGAGTATTAATATGAATTAAGGATCTGAACATATGATCTTCCACCACATAAACAAATTAGCATCAACTACAAGGAGTAATCAACACTACTAGCAACCCACAGGTACCAATTTGTGGTTTAGGATACAAGATTGGATACAAGAGAAGAACTAGGGTTTGAGAGGAGATGGTGCTGGTGAAGATGTTGATGGAGATTGACCCCCTCCCAATGAGAGGATCATTGGTGATGACAATGATGATGATTTCCCCCTCCTGGAGGGAAGTTTCCCCGGCAGAACAGCTCCGCCGGAGCCCTAGATTGGTTCCGCCAAGGTTCCACCTCGTGGTGGCGGAGTTTCATCCCGTAAGCCTACTTATGATTTTTTTTCAGGGTAAGAGACTTCATATAGCAGAAGATGGGCACCGGAGGGCCACCAGGGGCCCACGAGACAGGGGTGCGCACCTAGTAGGGGGGGCGCCCCCCACCCTCGTGGCCAGGGTGTGGGCCCCCTCTGGTACTTTCTTTGCTCTATAATTCTTATTAATTCCAAAAATGACTTTGGTGGAGTTTCAGACTTTTGGAGCTGTGCAGAATAGGTTTCCAATATTTGCTCCTTTTCCAGCCAGAATCCCAGCTACCGGCATTCTCCCTCTTCATGATAAACCTTGTAAAATAAGAGAGAATGGAAATAAGTATTGTGACATAAAGTGTAATAACAGCCCATAATGCAATAAATATCGATATAAAAGCATGATGCAAAATGGACGTATCAACTCCACCAAGCTTAGACCTCGCTTGTCCTCAAGTGGAAGCTGATATCGAAAAATATGTCCACATGATTAGAGATAGAGGTGTCGATAAAAATAAAATACGGACATGAGGGCATCATGATCATTCTTATAACAGCAACATATATAGATTTTGTCATATGATTTCTTACGCTAAAGTAACAATCTATTCACAATGTCAAGTATGGATCATAAACTTCATTGAGAACTAGCAAAATATAATCTCAGTCATTGAAGCATTTGCAATTTATCATAACATCAGAAAGAGTCAAGAATAGAGCTTTTCAGCAGGTCCACATATTCAACTATCATATAGTCTTCTACAATTGTTAACACTCACGCAATACTTATTGTTATGGAGTTTTAATCGGACACCGAGAAAGATAGGGGCTTACAGTCTCGCCTCCCAATGTATTCACCTTTGGGTGATGTCAACAATAATAGTTCATGCTAACTTATATCCAATTGGATATATATATATATATATATCAGGATCTTTCCAACATGAGGTGCTTGCCAAAGGATAATACGAAAAAGGGAAAGGTGAAGATCATCTTGACTCTTGCAAAAAGTAAAAGTCATAATGTAAAAGATAGGCCCTTCGCAGAGGGAAGCAGAGGTTGTCATGTGCTTTTATGGTTGGATGCACAAAATCTTAATGCAAAAGAATGTCACTTTATATTGCCACTTGTGATATGAACCTTTATTATGCAGTCCGTTGCTTTTATTACTTACATATCACACGATTGTATAAAGCTTATTTTCTCCGCACTAATAAGTCATACATATTTAGAGAGCAATTTTTATTGCTTGCAATCATGAAAACTTACTTGAAGGATCTTACTCAATCCATAGGTAGGTATAGTGGACTCTCATGGCAAAACTGGGTTTAAGGATATTTGGAAGCACAAGTAGTATCTCTACTTGGTGCAAGGAATTTGGCTATCATGAGGGGGAAAGGCAAGTTTAACATGTTGGACAATCCATGACAATATACTTTAACTGAGAGGTGAGAAAACATAACCCACTACGTTGTCTTCCTTGTCCAACATCAACTCTTTAGCATGTCATACTTTAATGAGTTCTCACAATTATGAATGATGTCCAAGATAGTATATTTATATGTGAGAACCTCTCTTTCTTTATTACTTACTATTAATTGCAACGATGACCAAAACTATGTTTGTCAACTCTCAACAACTTTTATGCCTCATACTTTCTATATGTGAATTCATTACTATCCATAAGATCAATATGAACTCTCTTATTTCGTTTTATTATTTGTATTTTCTCAAGACCATAGCAATATAGAAAAACCCTTGACTCAACACTAATCTTTATTATATAGCTCACGGACTCGATTACATAGAAGGATCACAAAGCAAAACTCAAAACTACTTCAAACCAAAGCTTTATTCTACTAGATCTAGACATTACTAAAAGGATCAACTAAGTAAAACGGTAAAGATAGGAGTGTGATGGTGATACAATATCGGGGCACCTCCCCCAAGCTTGGCAGTTGCCAAGGGGAGTGCCCACACCCATGTGATTATGTCCTCGGAGGTGATGAAGGTGGTGATGATGATGGTGGATAATCGCACATCAAGCATAAAAGCTCCTCCAACTTGCGGATAATGCCCTTGAGTCTGACGATATGATCCTTCAACAAAATATTTTCCTGAGTGAGATACTTGTTTTGTATGCGAGCTAACTCAATCATCTTGAAAGATTCAATCTCAGTTGGGATAAAGAGGTTAGGTAGAGGTTGAGGGATGTTTTCTTCTTCCGCCACCGGAGCTCGATCCTCCATGGCCTTCTTGGTCCCTTCATCCTTGTTGATCTCCTCCGATTCTTCTATTTTCAGCTCTATCTTTAATAGCCAAGCATCCTTGTCTTCATTGTTGGAGGAGGGTGACGTCATGATGCTCTAGATCTGTCAGAAAAACAGCTTGAAACGAAAACAGAAGATTTTTGCGTGATACGGTGGTCAAAACCTTCGGGAGACTATATAATGAATTTTTACCGACCAAAAGAAGTAACGTGCAAGAAAACGGAGTCCGGGAGGCACACGAGGTGCCCACGAGGCAGGGGGCGCCCAGTAAGGGTGGGCACGCCCTCCACCCTCATGGAGGCCTCGTGTCCTTCCCGGAGTACTTCTTTCTTTCCAAAATTCTTAAATATTCCAAAACGGATAAAAATGCCATTAGAATTGTTTTGGAGTCGGTTTACCTACCGTATCATATACCTATTCCTTTTCGGAGTCTGAAACGTTCTGGAAAGTGTCCCTTATGTATTCCTCCAGGGTTATGGTCTCAATAATATTAGTTTCAACATTTATGGGATTACCTGAGATATAATGGTTGATTCTTTGACCGTTCACCACCCTCGGACTTGTGCCTTCGAAGTTGTTGATTTTATTGGCACGGGAACGATAGACCTCCTCGATAACGTAAGGACCTTCCCATTTAGAGAGAAGTTTTCCTGCAAAAATCTTAAACGAGAGTTGAATAGCAACACATAATCACCTACGTTAAACTCACGCTTTTGTATCCTTTTATCATGTCATCTTTTAACTTTTTATTTGGACAGTTTGGCATTCTCATAGGCTTGGGTTCTCCATTCAACAAGTGAGATAATATCAAATAACCTCTTCTCACCGGCAAGTTTGAAGTCATAGTTGAGCTCTTTAATAGCCCAATATGCTTTATGTTCAAGTTTGGGAGGTAAGTGACATGCTTTTCCATAAACCATCTTATATGGAGACATACCCATAGGATTTTTATATGCAGTTCTATAGGCCCATAATGCATCATCAAGTTTGTTGGACCAATTCTTTCTAGATCTATTGACAGTATTTTGCAAAATTAATTTGAGCTCTCTATTACTCAACTCTACTTGACTGCTAGACTGTGGGTGATAAGGAGATGCAATTCTATGATTAACATCATACTTAGCAAGCATTTTATGAAAATCACCATGAATAAAATGTGAACCACCATCAGTCATGAGATATCTAGGGACTCCAAACCTCAGAAAAATAACTTCTTTAAGCATCTTAATAGAGGTGTTATGATCAGCACTACTAGTTGGAATAGCTTCTACCCACTTAGTAACGTAATCAACAATAACTAAAATATGTGTGTATCCATTAGAGGCAGGAAAATGTCCCATATAATCAAAGCCCCAAACATCAAATGGTCCAATAACAAGAGAATAATTCATAGGAATTTCTTGATGTCTACTAATATTACCAATTCTTTGACATTCATCACAAGACAAGACAAACTTACAAGCATATTTGAAGAGAGTAGGCCAATAAAAACCGGATTGCAATACCTTATGTGCAGTTCTATCTCTAGCGTGGTGTCCTCCATATGGTTTGGAGTGACACTTGCGTAGGATCTGTTCCTGTTCATGCTCAGGTACACAACGTCTAATAAAACCATCTACTCCTTCTTTATAAAGGTGTGGGTCATCCCAGAAGTAGTGTCTTAAATCATAAAAGTACTTTTTCTTTTGCTGGTATGTGAAACTAGGTGGTATAAATTTAGCAACAATGTAATTAGCATAATCAACATACCATGGAGAAGTACGAGAAGCATTAATGACCGCTAATTGTTCATCAGGAAAGCTATCATCAATAGGTAGTGGGTCATCAAGAACATTCTCTAACCTAGAGTTGTCTGCAACGGGGTTCTCAGCTCCCTTTCTATCAATAATATGCAAATCAAATTTTTGGAGCAAGAGGACCCATATAACAAGTCTAGGTTTAGCATCGTTCTTTTCTATAAGATATTTAATAGCAGCATGATCAGTCTGAATAGTTACTTTAGAATCAACAATATAAGGTCTAAACTTATCACAAGCAAAATACAACTGCTAAGAATTCTTTTTCAGTAGTAGCATAATTTCTTTGGGCAGTATCAAGAGTTTTAATAGCATACATTTAATTTATTATCAACTCTTTGCCCTAGAACAGCACCTACATCATAATCACTAGCATCACACATAATCTCAAAGGGTAAATTCCAATCAGGTGGCTGAACAATAGGTGCAGTGATCAAAGCTTTCTTAATTATTTCAAATGCTTCTACACAATCATAATGAAAGACAAAAGGAATATCTTTTTGCAATAGATTAGTCAGAGTCCTAGAGATTTTAGAAAAGTCCTTAATGAACCTCCGATAAAAATCGGCATGACCAAGGAAACTTATTATACCTTTAGTGTCCTTGGGACATGGCATCTTTTCAATAGCATCAACTTTAGCTTTATCAACTTCAATACCTCTTTCAGAAATTTTATGCCCCAAGACAATGCCTCCATTAACCATAAAGTGGCACTTTTCCCAATTCAAGACGAGACTAGTGTCTTCACATCTCTGCAAAACTCGATCAAGGTTGCTCAAGCAATCATCAAAAGAGGATCCATAAACGCAGAAGTCATCCATGAATACCTCACAAATCTTTTCACAAAAGTCAGAGAATATAGCCATCATACATCTTTGAAAGGTAGCAGGTGCATTGCATAAACCAAAAGGCATACGTCTATAAGCAAAAGTGCCGAAAGGGCAAGTAAAAGTAGTTTTTGATTGATCATCCACTGACACGGTATTTGAGAGAAACTAGAATAACCATCTAGAAAGCATAAATGTGTATGTTTAGATAGTCTTTCTAGCATTTGATCAATAAAAGGTAAAGGGTAATGATCTTTCTTAGTAGCTTTATTTAATTTGCGGAAATCAATTACCATCCTATAACCTGTAATAATTCTTTGAGGAATTAATTCATCTTTATCATTAGGAACAACAGTAATACCTCCCTTCTTAGGGACACAATGGACAGGACTTACCCAATCACTATCAGCAACGGGATAAATTATACCTGCCTCAAGGAGCTTTAGTATCTCCTTTCTTACCACTTCTTTCATCTTAGGATTTAACCGTTGTTGATGATCTCTAACTGGTTTAGAACCTTCATCCAATTTAATTTTATGTTGGCATAGAGTGGGACTAATGCCCTTAAGATCATCCAGAGTATATCCAATAGCAGCACAGTGCGTCTTCAGAGTTTTCAATAATCTTTCCTCTTCTTGATCTGAAAGGTTAGCACTAATAGTAACAGGATATATCTTCTTTTCATCAAGATAAGCATATTTAAGATTATCAGGTAAAGGTTTGAGCTCAAACACGGGTTCACCCTTGGGTGGAGGGGGATCTCCTAGGATTTCAACAGGCAAGTTGTGTTTCAGAATAGGACCCTATTGAAGGAATACTTCATCTATTTCCCTTCTTTCATTCATAAACATATCATTTTCATGATCTAGCAAATATTGTTCTAACGGGTCAGTAGGAGGTACGAAAATAGAAGCAAGACCAATAATTTCATCCTTACTAGGCAATTCTTTATCATGGGGTTGTCTACGAAATTTAGCAAAATTAAACTCATGAGACATATCGCCTAACCCAATAGTAACAACATCCTTTTTGCAATCTATCCTAGCATTAACAGTATTCAAGAAGGGTCTGCCAAATATAATGGGACAAAAGTCATCTTGTGGGGAACCAAGAACAAGAAAATCAACAGGATATTTAACTTTCCCACACAAGACTTCAACATCTCTAACAATCCCAATTGGTGAAATAGTATCTCTATTAGCAAGCTTAATAGTAACATCAATTCCTTCTATTTCAGCGGGTGCGATATCATGCATAATTTCATTATATAGGGAAATAGGTATTGCACTAGCACTAGCACCCATATCACATAAGCCATGATAACAATGATCTCCTGTTTTAACAGAAATAATAGGCATGCCTACAATAGGTCTATGTATCTTAGCATATGGTCTAGCAATATTAGCAGCTTCATCACAGAAGTAAATAACATGCCCATCTATATTATCATCCCAGAGATCTTTAACCATAGCAATACTAGGTTCAACTTTGATTTTCTCAGGAGGTGTATATGTTCTAGTATTACTTTTACAAACCACAGTTGAAGTTTAGCATGATCCGTTATTCTAACAGGAAAAGGTGGTTTCTCAACATAAGTAGTAGGAACAATAGGATCATTATAAGTAATAGTCTTTTCTTCAAATGTAATAGGTGCAACTACTTTTACTTCAGTGGGAGGATTATATTTAAACCACTTCTCCTTAGGGAGATCAATGTGAGCAGCAAAAGATTCACAAAAAGAAGCTACTATCTCAGAGTCAAGTCCATATTTAGCGCTAAATCCACGAAAAGCATCGGTATCCATAAAAGATTTAACACAATCAAACTTAGGTGTCATACCTGAGTCCTTACCATCGTCGGAACCCCAATTTTCAGAGTTGAGTCTAATTCTTTCCAATAAATCCCACTTGAATTCAGTAGTCTTCAGCATATAAGAACCAGCACAAGAAGTATCAAGCATGGTGCGATCATTGAGAGAAAGCCGAGCATAAATTTTTTGAATAATCATTTCTCTTGAGAGCTCATGATTGGGGCATGAATATAACATTGACTTAAGCCTCCCCTAATCTTGAGCGATGCTTTCTCCTTCGCGAGGCCAAAAATTATATATATAATTACGATCACGATGAACAAGATGCATATGATAGTACTTCTAGGGAAATTCCAATTTCAATCGTTTATAGTTCCAAGACCCCGTATCATCACATAGCCTATACCATGTCAATGTGTCTCCCTTCAAATATAAAATAAATACCTTCCTCTTAACAACATTATCGGGACTACCTGCAAGCTTAAATAATCCACAAACTTCATCCACATAGTTAAGGTGTAAATCGGGATGCAATGTTCCATCTCCTGCAAAGGGATTAGCTAGCAGTTTCTATATCATACCCGAAGGAATCTCAAAGTAAAAATTTTCAGTAGGTTTAGTAGGTCAGGAGCAACTCTTTGCTCTACTGGTCGGGGCGAAGATGCCCCAAACAAGCCCCTCAAAGGATTAGTTTCCATAGTAACAAGTGATAGAAAATTTCAGCACACTATATAAATGTTTCCTTACCAAGTTCCACTCACCAAAGGCGCTTCACTCCCCGGCAACAGCGCCAGAAAAGAGTCTTGATGACCCACAAGTATAGGGGATCTATCGTAGTCCTTCCAATAAGTAAGAGTGTCGAACCCAACGAGGAGCAGAAGGAAATGACAAGCGGTTTTTAGTAAGGTATTCTCTGCAAGCACTGAAATTGTAGGTAACAGATAGTTTTGTGATAGGATAATTTGTAACGGGAACAAGCAATGAATCTAAATAAAGTGCAGCAAGGTGGCCCAATCCTTTTTGTAGCAAAGGACAAGCCTGGACAATTTCTTATAATGAGAAAAGCGCTCCCGAGGACACATGGGAATTATCGAAGCTAGTTTTCATCACGCTCATATGATTCGCGTTCGGTACTTTGATAATTTTATATGTGGGAGGAACTTTGCTTGGGTACTACCCTTTCTTGGACAAGCATCCCACTTATGATTGACCCCTATTGCAAGCATCCACAACTACAAAAGAAGTATTAAGGTAAACCTAACCATAGCATGAAACTAGTGGATCCAAATCAGCCCCTTACGAAGCAACGCATAAACTAGGGTTTAAGCTTCTGTCACTCTAGCAACCCATCATCTACTTATTACTACCCAATGCCTTCCTCTAGGCCCAAATAATGGTGAAGTGTCATGTAGTCGACGTTCACATAACACCACTAGAGGAGAGACAACATACATCTCATCAAAATATCGAATGAATACCAAATTCACATGACTACTAATAGCAAGACTTCACCCATGTCCTCAGGAACAAATGTAACTACTCACAAATCATATTCATGTTCATGATCAAAGGAGTATTAAAATATGCATTAAAGATCTGAACATATGATCTTCCACCAAATAAACCAATTAGCATCAACTACAAGGAGTAATCAACACTAGTAGCAACCCACAGGTACCAATTTGTGGTTTTGGATACAAGATTGGATACAAGAGATGAACTAGGGTTTGAGAGGAGATGTTGCTGGTGAAGATGTTGATGGAGATTGACCCCCTCCCTGTGAGAGGATCGTTGGTAATGATGATGATGATGATTTCCCCCTCCCGGAGGGAAGTTTCCCTAGCAGAACAGCTCCGCAGGAGCCCTAGATTGGTTCCGCCAAGGTTCTGGCTCGTGGCGGCGGAGTTTCATCCCGTAAGCTTGCTTATGATTTTTTTTCAGGGTAAGAGACTTCATATAGTAGAAGATGGGCACCGAAGGGCCACTAGGGGCCTACGAGACAGGGGTTGTGCCCAGTAGTGGGGGGCGCCCCCCACCCTCCTGGCCAGGGTGTGGGCCCCCTCTGGTACTTTCTTTGCTCAATAGTTCTTATTAATTCCAAAAATGACTTTCTTGGAGTTTCAGGACTTTTGGAGCTGTGCAGAATAGGTTTCCAATATTTGCTCCTTTTCCAGCCAGAATCTCACCTGCCGGCATTCTCCCTCTTCATGATAAACCTTGTAAAATAAGAGAGAATGGCCATAAGTATTGTGATATAACGTGTAATAACAGCCCATAATGCAATAAATATCGATATAAAAGCATGATGCAAAACGGACGTATCAGAAGCATGATTGCAATGATTTTGTTATAAATTCTATTGATGTAAATAGTGCTAATAATATGCAAAACCCTAAGCTTGGGGATGCTAGTTTTGCTATGTCCTCTACTTGTTGCAATGATCATGATTGGGGTGATTCTTCATATGATCTTGAAAATTTATTTAAGCCCCATGATGAATATGAGATTGATAATAGTGTTTGCAATAATTTTGAAAGTGGGTTTGGAAGAGTGTCAACTTTAGATCCCACATATTTGGAGTATGTTCAATCATATGATATTTTTGATAAAAGTGGGTTTGGAGAGGTCATTACTTTAGTTAATGTTAATCCCACTATCTTGGAAGAGTGTCAACTTTGCATGCATGTGGATCGTGTTGAGAATATGTTTTGTGATAGCTATATTGTTGAATTTGCTTATGATCCTACGTGTAATTATTGTGAGAGAGGAAAATATGGCTGTAGAAATTTTCATGTTACTAAATCACCTCTCGTCATGTTGAGATTGCTATCGTCTCTTTCTTCTTCCTTACATATGGTAAATTTTGCTTTCTATAATAATTTATTTGCTTATAAAATGAATATGCATAGGAAGTATGTTAGACTTAGACGTGTTTATCACATGCTTTACGATGTTCTCTTTGCGCTTCAATTCTTGTCTTTCATGTGAGCATCATTAAAATTATCAATGCCTAGCTAAAAGGCTTTAAAGAAAAGCGCTTGTTGGGAGACAACCCAATATTTTTTTTCTGGCTGTTATTCAATAAATATTTCATCTACCTTCTGTTTAGATGTGTTTTCATGTTTTAATTAGGTTTGTGCCAAGTAGAACCTATAGGATAAACTACGGTGATAGTTAATTTGATTCTGCTGAAAAACAGAAACTTTGCGCGCACTAAAATAATTTTAGTAATTCACAGAAACGTGATTTTGTGTTGATTATTTTTAGAGTTCCATAAGTATTCAAGAGTTATAGATTGCTACAGACTGTCCTGTTTTTGACAGATTCTGTTTTTCGTGTGTTGTTTGTTTATTTTGATGCATCTATGGCTAGTATTGGGGGGTATGAACCATAAAGAAGTTGGAATACAGTAGGTTTAACACCAATGTAAATAAATAATGAGTTAATTACATTACCTTATGTGGTGGTTTTTCTTTCTTGCACCAACGGAGCTTATGAGATTTCCTGTGGAGTTTTATGTTGTGAAGTTTTCAAGTTTTGGGTAAAGATTTGGACTATGGAATAAGGAGTGGCAAGAGCCTAAGCTTGGGGATGCCCATGGCACCCCAAGATATTTAAGGATAACCAAAAGGCTAACCTTGGGGATGCCCCGGAAGGCATCCCCTCTTTCGTCTTCATCTATCGGTAACTTTACTTGGAGCTATATTTTTAGGAAAAAGTCCATTTCAAACCTTGAACTGGTATAGGTCGAGCGAAACAAACTCTCAAGTCGAAATCCCGGTCGATTGCACCCTGAACTCTGCAATCCCGGTCTAAATCGAACCTTCGGGTCATTTCCCAAACACGGATTGTTAACGTGGCAAAAATGACCGGGATTTGGGGAGGAAAAGCCCGCAGCGCCCGCCGGTGGGCCGGCCCAGTTCGCCGCAGCGCGTGCTGCACGTTGTTGCTTTCGTTTTTTCCTTCGTTATTTGTTCTTTTTCTGGTTTTTTTGCTGGTTCTTTTTTATTTTCATTTTTCTTCTTCTTTTTATATTTATATTTATAATCTTTTTTATGATTTATTTTTTTATTTGTACTGTTTCTTTTTCCCTATATTATACAAAGTTCATTGCGTGTTACAAAAATGTTCATTGTATATTTAGGAATATTTACTGTATATTACAAAAGAGTTAATCATGCATTATAAAATGTCCATCGTATATTAGAAATTGCTCAAAGAATATAAATTGGTCCCTATGTTTTTGAAATATGTTCAGTGGTATATTACACAAATTGTTCAACGTATATTACAACTGTTCAACACATATATTTATAGTTCTTCCAAAATGTTCATTGTGTATAATCTAAAATGTTCATCGTACATTAAGAAAATTTTCAAAGGATATTACAAAATCTAAAGTGCATAATTTTCACAAATATTCAGAAGAACTTCGATACATAACATTACGCGCCATGAGACTATCAGTTGAAGTCACTAGTTTGGTTGGCAAGTTCCAGCAGTTAGCAAGACTGAGGTTGCGAGTTCGAGTCGCTCCGGCAGAACTTTTCTAGTTTTTTTTTGCGCGCCTGCTATTCAATAGCTCCAAATGGGCCGGTTTTATATACTTTAAAATAATCTGAGCATTCAAAAAAATTGTTTGCAATTTGCGAAAAATGATCATTCTTCAATTTATTTTTATTTTTAAATCGTTGTGTTTTATTGTTTTCCATTTTTGGAAGAGTTGAAAAAAATCACAATTTTTTAAAAAATGTTCATGCTTTCAATTTTTCTTAGTGTTTTTCAAAAATTGTTGAAAAATGTTCTTGTTTCAAAAAATATTAACATTTTCCAAAAGAAATCATGTTTGAAATTTAAAAACTATAGTGGCTTGCGACCTGGTTCCCTATCAGGAGGTGCTCGTTTTGAATCCTCAGTGGAACTTTAATTTTTGGGATATTTAGAAAATGTTAAGTTTTATCCCTCTGGGCTGTTTCTTTTTGTGTGGCGTTGCACATTTAGCACAAGATCTAGTTGGCTGCTATGGCTAGCCCAGCGCGCACAACACCGTGAAGTTACTAGTTCGAATCCCAGCAGAAGCGTTTTATCGCTCTCGTCTGTTTCTTTTTTCGCGTTTTACATCTCGCGAAAGCCAAATGGGCCAGCCCATTTGTCCTACGTATATGCGAACCCTCGACTCTTCACACAAGCAGCGCCAGAAAGGAGCTCCCGGTGTGCACCCTTTGGAATTTTTATTTTTGAACGAAAAAAAACTCTAATGGGCCGGCCCACCAGACGTATCCCGGTTCAAAGGATGCTAGGGTTTGATTTAGACCGGGACTATATAGTTCAAGTTGCAATCGACCGGGATTTTGACTTGAGGGTTCATTTCGTCCGACCTCTACAAGTTGAAGGTTTAAAATGGACTTTTTCCATATTTTTATTCACCACATGCTATGTGTTTTGCTTGGAGCGTCTTGAATGATATTAGTCTTGGCTTTTTAGATTACCACAGTCATCCTTCCTGTACACAGCTTTTGGGAGAAGCCCACTTGATTTAGAATTTATTAGAATACGCTATGTGCTTCACTTGTATCTTTTGAGCTAGATAGTTTTTGCTCTAGTGCTTCACTTATATCTTTTAGAGCACGGCGGTGGCTTAATTTTGTAGAAATTGTTGATCTCTCATCCTTCACTTATATTAGTTTGAGAGTCTCTTAGAACAGCATGGTATTTTCTTTGGTTATAAAATTGGTCCTAGAATGATGGGCATCCAAGTTGGGTATAATAAAAACTATCATAGAAAGTGAATTGGATGCTATGATCAATTTGATACTTGATAATTGTTTTGAGATATAGAAGTGGTGATATTAGAGTCATGATAGTTGGGTGATTATGAATTTAAAGAATGCACGTGTTGAAGTTTGTGATTCCCGTAGCATGCACGTTGGTGAATCTCTTTGTGATGAAGTTGGAACACAATTTTATTTATTGATTGTCTTCCTTATGACTGGCGGTCGGGGACGAGCGATGGTCTTTTCCTACCAATCTATCCCCCTAGGAGCATGCGCGTAGTGCTTTTTTCCATGACTTGTAGATTGTTGCAATAAATATATGAGTTCTTTATGACTAATGTTGAGTCCATGGATTATACGCACTCTCACCCTTCCACCATTGCTAGCCTCTCTTGTGCCATGCAAGTTTCGCCAGTATCATACACCCACCATATACCTTCCTCAAAACAGCCACCATATCTACCTATTATGGCATTTCCATAGCCATTCTGAGATATATTGCCAAGCAACTTTCCCCCGTTCCGTTTATATGACACGCATCATCATTGTCATATTGCTCTTTGCATGATCATGTAGTTGCCATCGTATTTGTGGCGAAGCCACCTTCATAATTTTCATACATGTCACTCTTGAGTCATTGCATATCCCGGTACACCGCCGGAGGCATTCATATAGAGTCATATCTTGTTCTAAGTATCGAGTTGTAAGCTTGAGTTGTAAGTAAGTAAAAGTGTGATGATCTTCATTATTAGAGCATTGTCCCAGTGAGGAAAGGATGATGGAGACTATGATTGTAACGCCCCGGATTCGATGCGCCAGGTGTCCTCCAGTTATTCATCGTAGTTGCCATGTCATTTGCTTGCGTGTGCACTTTGCCATGTCATCATCTGCATTTCATCTACATATTTTTCAAAACATGCATCCGTTTGGGTTCCCCTAGTTCTCTCCATTGTGCGTTCTGAGCCCAACCACACTCGCACGCGCCCGTCGCCCCTCTCAGACCTTGTTTCATGAGAGGGAAAAAAACCGTTCTCAGAATGGGCCGAGATTTGCCGAGTGGCCTTGGTGTATCACCAGTAGACCGCCCGTCAAATTTCGTTCCATTTGGAGGTCGTTTGATGCCCCAACGGTTAACCGCGTAGCCTGAAACCCCCTTCTTTTTGCAGCCCAGCACCCTTTAACCATAGCCCACTAGCCCATCCTAACCCCCTCCATGCTTTTGGTCGTTTGATCACGATTGTGTGGGTGAAAACCGCACCTCATTTGGACTCCCCTAGCTCCCTCTACCTATAAAAACGCCCTCTCCCCCTCCATTTTCGGGTCCAAACCAAAGCCTAGCCTCCCTGCCACCACCAGACATGTCCGTGACGGCCGGACACGTCCTCCGCCACTGCCTGCCGAATCTCGCGTCGCCACCTGGCCTCCGGCCTCCTCCCCACCGACGCGGCCCGCCCGGCCCGGTTCGCCGCCCCGCCGCCTCCAGCGGGCTCCCGCGCCTCGCGGAGCCCCGCGCCGCCGCCCGCCGGCGCGCTTCGCCGTCGCCTAGCTGCCGGCGCCGCGCCCCAGCGACCGCGCCCCTCCCTCCGGCCTCCTTCGTCGAGATCCGGCGACCCCTTGCCCGGATCCAATGTTTCTCCTCCTCCGGCGAGCTCCCCACCGCTCTCCGGCAAGTCCTCCGGCGAGCCTCGAGCCCGGCGCAGCTCAGATCCAGATCCATTTTCGAGGTTGACCCCGGATTTTTCTTCCAAGTCCCTTTTTCCAACATTCGGATGCTATGTTCTACGTGCCATAACTTCCTCTGTGTGATTCGTTTTGCATGTTCGATATATCAAAATGTTCGTTGCGAGACGCTCTTAGTTTTGTTCCATTGTGCCATGCTTGTTTGAGGCTATCTTGATGCCCTAATCATCGTTGCGGGAGTGCTATATAATGTTAACTGCTGCCTGTTAACAGAATTTGCTGTTTTGTCTTTTTCATTGCATTTTGTGTGTGCATTCTATGAGCTTGGTGTCTACATGAGTTTTGAGCTACATCATGCCATAATTATATTGGAGCAATCCATGTATTTTTGTGTGCCTTTTAGTGAGTGCATCAAGCTCGTGAAGTAGGGTACTTGTTGTTACTGTTTTGCTAGGCTGAATCTGTTATATCATGATGCTATGTAAACCTGCTGCTACAAGTCATTAATATGGAGATGTTCACTAATGATATTTTGTTACACATGTCAAGCTCTATCCGTACATGCACTTGGTTGCATTTATAGCCTCCTGTAGATTGTAGTAGTAGTGATCTCAAGTTGCTAAACAATGTTGTTGTCAGCCTGTTAACATTAATTCAGTTTTGCCATAAGATTTGCTAGTGATCCATGCACCCTATGAACTTTCTCTTTCCATGCTTACCTTCACAAATATGTCATCTTACTGTTGGTCAGCTTGTGATGCCATGTATTGCTCTATGGTGATTTGTACAAGCTCACCAACATGCCTAATTATCGTTGTTCCTGCCATGTCTGAATCTGTCATATCATTTTGCCATGTTTTCATGGATGCTACCATCTTTTCTGTTGATCTTTGAAATTATTTCAGTAAGGTGGTTTTGTTCTTTGTCTTTAGTATTAGCATGCCATGCCATTGTTTGCCATGATAAGTTCCTGTAGCATGTTTTTTGATAGCCCTAAACATTGCAACCTGATGTTATTTCTGCCATGTTCAGTGATGTCTGCCAAGTCTGTAAACTGTTATTATTTGCAATATTGCCATGTCCTTTTGAGCATGTTATATTGTTTTCTGGAGATATATCACTGTTCATGTTTTGTTATGCTTTATCTGTAAATCACGTCCATGCCTTTTGTTTTCATCTTGATGTGTTGTAGTATATTGTTTTGATGCTTGCTAGATGCCTCGTTGCTGTTTTGGACAGCTTGTCCTTTAAACTTGTTTCATGTGTATGTGTTGAACCGTTGCTCCGTTTTGAGTGTGCTCCATATGAAACTTGCTTAAAATTGCATGTAGTTTCATATTATCATGTTGCATTCTTGTTTTGAGAGTGTTTGCTTGATGTTTGGATGCATTTTGCATCAATGCCATGTTTAACTTGTTTTGCTCATATCTTCTAGGCCGTAGCTCCGAACTAAATGAACTTTATATGAAACTTGACTAGAATTTCATGTAGATCATCTTTGTGCATATTAACTTGCTGGGTAACAACTTGAATATAAGGTTTATTCAGTTCTGGGCCAATTTCAAAATTTTCATATGAGGACTTACCGGATTAGTTACATGTTGTTTTCGGCCTCATTTAAACTTGCTTTGCTGTGTTGCTCTTGTATGCATCATCTCTTGCCATGAGTAGCTTCATATAGCCTTTGTCATGCATCATGTTTGGTTGTGCATCATGTCATGTTTATGTGTTGTGTGTTTACCATGTGTTTGCTTCTTTCTGGCTGTGCTCCTTCTCGTTAGTTCCTGTTTTGTTGCGATCGTGAGGATTTGTTCGTCTACGCTTGGTTCGTATTCGTGGCTTCATCTTCGTCATGGACTCGTTCTTCTTCCTAGTGGGATTTTAGGCAAGATGACCGTCACCTTGGATCTCATTACTATCATTGCTATGCTAGTTGCTTCCTTCTATCGCTATGCTGCGCTACCTATCATTTGCTCTTCAAGCCTCCCAAATTGCCATGTCAGCCTCTAACCTTTTCACCCTTCCTAGCAACCGTTGCTTGGCTATGTTACCGCTTTGCTCAGCCCCTCTTATAGCATTGTTAGTTGCAGGTGAAGCTGAAGATTTATCCATGATGGACATGATTATGTTGGGATATCACAATATCTCTTATTTAATTAATGCATCTATATACTTGGTAAAGGGTGGAAGGCTCGGCCTTATGCCTGGTGTTTTGTTCCACTCTTGCCGCCCTAGTTTCCGTCATACCAGTGTTATGTTCCTTGGTTTTGCGTTACTTACACGGTTGGGTGATTTATGGGACCCCCATGACAGTTCGCTTTGAATAAAACTCCTCCAGCAAGGCCCAACCTTGGTTTTATCATTTGCCTACCTAAGCCTTTTTCCCTTGGGTTTCCGGAGCCTGAGGGTCATCTTTATTTAACCCCCCCACCCCCCCGGGCTAGTGCTCCTTCGAGTGTTGGTCCAAACCGAGCCGCCTGCGAGGCCACCTCGGGGAAACTTGAGGTCTGGTTTTACTCGTAGCCTGTCTCATCTGGTGTGTCCTGAGAACGAGATATGTGCAGCTCCTATCGGGATTTGTCGGCACATCAGGCGGCTTTGCTGGTCCTGTTTTACCATTGTCGAAATGTCTTGTAAACCGGGATTCTGAGGCTGACTGGGTCTTCCTGGGAGAAGGAATATCCTTCGTTCACCATGAGAGCTTGTGATGGGCTAAGTTGGGACACCCCTGCAGGGTATAAACTTTCGAGAGTCGTGCCCGCGGTTATGTGGCAGATGGGAATTTGTTAATGTTCGGTTGTAGATAACTTGACACCAGATTCAGATTAAAACGCATCAACCGCGTGTGTAGCCGTGATGGTCTCTTTTCGGTGGAGTCCGGGAAGTGAACGCCTTAACAATTTTGCTGGTGTTTCTCATCATCATTTGAAGATTGAAGAAGAGTTTTTCCTCTCAATCTTGCCCGTTCTCCCAAAGATTCGTGGTTCCAGCTTCTTCTTATCCTCTCGAATTATTCTGTTCGTCAGATTTTCTTTCCTTGCCCATCCAGAGTATGTCAGGAGTTTTTTTCAGTTTTGTTTTCACCGGAGGCCATCGATCCAGAAGAATTCTTCATCCTCACATTTCAGCTACAGCTATCCAATTATCCCGGTGCTTCGTTCAAATGTTCTTTAATCAGCTCGAGTTCTTCCCGTTCCCTTGTATCTAAATCCCCTCAAGTATCTTCATTCATTTTCTAATTCTTCCCGGCGATTCATTCTCTTTCATCAGACATTTTCTAATTCTTATGGTGGTTCCCTCAGATACTTTTTGCTTTGTTATCATATTAATTCACTCGCTCTTTGCAATCCTACCGGTGGTTCATGAAGACCTTCTCAAGTTTGCGATATGACAGTTGTCAATCCTTTTCAAGAAGAATAAGTAGTATGCAAAATCCATTGCTTGTCATCAATTTAATTTGGTGAAGGATAAGCATACAATAAATCTTATTCTTATTTCCTCAAGGTGAGTAATCCCTTCCTTCGGAGTTTGTTCTTGATGAATAAATTCTAGTTCCAAGTGTTTTCATCTTTTCTTTTCCGGAGTTCAAATTTCCTCGGCCATTTCGTCGGAACCTCCATCTAAATCACCGCAAGGCTCATCTTATTCTTTCTTCCTTCATTCTATCTCATCATCCTTTTGTCACCAGAGTTCTTCATGGTGGTTCTTCAGGATTTTGTTGGAGGAGTTCAAGTATCTTTTCTTCTTGCATCTCGAAGTTCAATTAATTCTCTGTATTGCTTTTGAAGTGGAGTTATGCATTTCTTCATTCTTCTCACCTATTCAGACATTTGGTTGTGGTATAATTTCACCTCAAGTTTTGAGATGTTTTTGATATGTCCACAACAAGCTTATTCTTTCGTTGTTGATTTTCTCAACAACTCCGTTCAACCCTTCCTTCTAAGTTCTTTTCATTCCATTTTTTCAATTCTTCCAGAGGCTTTGCATTGTTCATCTCATCAAGTTCCATCCCATCTTGTGAAGTTCATGTTCTATTCCTTCCATTTTCAGCCGGAGTGCTGCCTAAATTCTTTCATTCTTATTCCTTTTCTATCTTGTTCTAACCAGAGTGCTTTCAGAGTCTATCTTATTCCTTGAGCTTTTGATTCTTGTCATATTCGCCTTTCCTCTTTTCCACTCGAATTTTCTCGACTTTGTTCATCTTCTTTCTTGCGGTCTTATTTCACCGGCGCGCCTGCCTCCGGCGACCGGCGCCGCGCCCCATCGACCACGCCCTTCCCTCCAGCCTCCTTCGTCGAGATTGGGGGACCCCGCACCCGGATCCAACGTTTCCCCTCCTCCGGCGAGCTCCCCACCCTTCTCCGGCAAGTCCTCCAGGGAGCCTCGAGCCTGGTGCAGCTCAGATCCAGATCCATTTTCGAGGTTGACCCCGGATTTTTCTTCTAAGTCCCTTTTTCCCAACATTCTGATGCTATGTTCTATGTGCCATAGCTTCCTCTGTGTAGATCTGTTTTGCATGTTTAATATATCAAAATGTTCGCTGTGAGATGCTCTTCATTTTGTTCCATTGTGCCATGCTTGTTTGAGGTCATCCTAAAGCCCTAATCATCGTTGCAAGAGTGCTATATGATGTTAACTACTGCCTGTTAACAGAAATTGTTGTTTTGTCTTCTTCATTGCATTTTGTGTGTGCATCCTATGAGCTTGGTGTCTACATGAGTTTTGAGCTACATCATGCCTTACTTTTAGTGGTGCAATCCATGTATTTTTGTGTGCCCTGTAGTGAGTGCATCAAGCTCGTGAAGTAGGGTACTTGCTGTTACTGTTTTGCTAGGCTGAATCTGGTATATCATGATGTTATGTAAACCTGCTGCTACAAGTCATTCTATGCATAATCTGGAGATGTTCACTAATGATGTTTTGTTATACATCTCATGCGCTATCATCCATGCCCTTGGTTGTATTTATTGCTTGTTGTAGCTTGTTGTAATCTTGCTCTCAAATGGCTAAATAATGTTGTTGTCAGCCTGTTAACATTAAGTTAATTTTTGCCATGAGATTTTCTAGTGATCCATGCGCCCTATGAACTTTCTCTTGCCATGTTTAGCTTCATAAATATGTCATCTTACTGTTTGTCACCTTGTCATGCCATGTATTGCTCTGTGGTGAGTTGTACGAGCTCACCAACATGCATACTTATCATTGTTCCTTCCATGTCTGAGTCAATCATATCATTTTCCATGTTTGCATGGATGCTACCATCTTTTCTGTTGATATTTGGAATTAGATAAGAAAGGGGGTTTTGTTCTTTGTCTTTAGTATTAGCATTTCATGCCTTTGTTTGCCATGATAAGTTCTTGTAGCATGTTTTTTGATAGCCCTAAACATTGCAACCTGATGTTATTTCTGCCATGTTCAGTGATTTCTGCCAACTCTGTAAACTGTTATTATTTTCAATCTTGCCATGTCCTTTTGAGCATGTTATAGTGTTTTCGGGAGATACATCTGTGTTCTTGTTTTGTTTTGCTTCATCTGTACATCACGTCCATGCCTTTTGTTTTCATGTTGAGGTGTTGTAGTATATTGTTTTGATGCTTGCTAGATGCCTAGTTGCTGTTTTGGACAGCTTGTCCTTTAAACTTGTTTCATGTATATGTGTTGAACCGTTGCTCCGTTTTGAGTGTGCTCTATATGAAACTTGATTAAAATTGCATGTAGTTTCATATTATCATGTTGAATTCTTGTTTTGAGAGTGTTTGCTTGATGTTTGGATGCATTTTGCATCAATGCCATGTTTAACTTGTTTTGCTCATATCTTCTAGGCCGTAGCTCCGAACTAAATGAACTTTATATGAAACTTGACTAGAATTTCATGTAGATCATCTTTGTGCATCTTAACTTGCTGGGTAACAACTTGAATATAAGGTTTATTCAGTTCTGGACCAATTTCAAAATTTTCATATGAGGACTTACCGGATTATTTACATTTGTTTCTGGCCTCATTTAAACTTGCTTTGATGAGTTGCTCTTGTATGCATCATCTCTTGCCATGAGTAGCTTCATGTATCCTTTGTCATGCATCATTCTTGGTTGTGCATTATGTAATGTTTATGTGTTGTGTGTTTACTGTGTGTTTGCTTCTTTCCGGTTATGCTCCTTCTCTTTAGTTCTTGTTTCGTTGCGATCGTGAGGATTCATTCGTCTACGCTTGGTACGTCTTCATGGCTTCATCTTCTTCATGGACTCGTTCTTCTTCCTAGCGGGATTTCAGGCAAGATGACCGTCACCTTGGATCTCATTACTATCATTGCTATGCTTGTTGCTTCGTTCTATCGCTATGTTGTGCTACCTATCATTTGCTCTTCATGCCTCCCAAACTGCCATGTCAACCTCTAACCTTTTCACCCTTCCTAGCAACCGTTGCTTGGCTATGTTACCTCTTTGATTAGCCCCTCTTATAGCATTGTTAGTTGCAGGTTAAGCTGAAGATTTCTCTATGATGGACAGGATTATGTTGGGATATCACAATATCTCTTATTTAATTAATGCATCTATATACTTGGTAAAGGGTGGAAGGCTCGGCCTTATGCCTGGTGTTTTGTTCCACTCTTGCGACCCTAGTTTTCGTCATACCGGTGTTATGTTCCTTGATTTTGCGTTCCTTACGCAGTTGGGTGATTTATGGGACCCCCTTGACAGTTCGCCTTGAATAAAACTCCTCCAGCAAGGCCCAACCTTGGTTTTACCATTTTCCTACCTAAGGCTTTTTCCCTTGGGTTTCTGGAGCCTTAGGGTCATCTTTATTTAACCCCCCCCTCGGGCCAGTGCTCCTTCGAGTGTTGGTCTGAACCGAGCCGCCTGCGGGGCCACCTCAGGGAAACTCAAGGTCTGGTTTTACTCGTAGCGTATCTCATCCGGTGTGCCCTGAGAATGAGATATGTGCAGCTCCTATCGGGATTTGTCAGCACATCGGGCGGCTTTGCTGGTCTGGTTTTACCATTGTCGAAATGTCTTGTAAACCGGGATTCCGAGACTGATCGGGTCTTCCTGGGAGAAGGAATATCCTTCATTGACCGTGAGAGCTTGTGATGGGCTAAGTTGTGACACCCCTGCAGGGTATAAACTTTCAAGAGCCGTGCCCGCGGTTATGTGGTAGATGGGAATTTGTTAATGTCCGGTTGTAGATAACTTGACACCAGATTCAGATTAAAATGCATCAACCGCGTGTGTAGCCGTGATGGTCTCTTTTTGGCGCAGTCCAGGAAGTGAACACGGTTTTGGGTTATGTTTGACGTAATTAGGAGTTCAGGATCACTTCTTGATCATTGCTAGCTTCACGACTATTCCGTTTGCTTCTTTTCTCGCTCTTATTTGCGTATGTTAGGCACCATATCATGCTTAGTCGCTGCTGCAACCTCACCACTTATCCTTTCCATACCCATTAAGCTTTGCTAGTCTTGATACCCATGGTAATGGGATTGCTGAGTCCTCGTGGCTCACAGATTACTACAACAACAGTTGCAGGTACAGGTTATACGATGATCATGACGCGAGAGAGATGTTTGCTTGTTTTGGAGTTCTTCTTCTGCTTCTTCTTCAATCAGGGGATAGGTTCTAGGTCGGCAGCCTGGGCTAGCAGGGTGGATGTCGTTTGAGTTTCTGTTTGTGTTTCATCCGTAGTCGGATGTTGCTCTTATGATGATGTTGTATTCGTGTGGCATTGTATGCCTCTTGTATGTATCCCCATCTATTATGTAATGTTGATGTAATGATATCCACCTTGCAAAAGCGTTTCAATTTGCGGTTCTATCCTTGGTGGGACCTTCGAGTCTCTTTATGATAGTATCGCATATTGGGCGTGACAATGATTCCCCCACAAGTCGAGATGAGACTTCGGACTTTATATAAAAAAGAGAAAGGCCAAATAAAAAAAGAGAAAGTCCAAATAAAACAAAATGAGAGAAAAAGAGAGATGGGACAATGCTACTATCCTTTTTACCACACTTGTGCTTCAGAGTAGCACCATGATCTTCATGATAGAGAGTCTCCTATGTTGTCACTTTCATATACTATTGGGAATCTTTCATTATAGAACTTGGCTTGTATATTCCAATGATGGGCTTCCTCAAATTTCCCTAGGTCTTCGTGAGCAAGCGAGTTGGATGCACACCCACTTAGTTTCTTTTGTTGAACTTTCATACATTTATAGCTCTTGTGTATCCGTTGCATGGCAATCCCTACTCACTGACATTGATATCTATTAATGGGCATCTCCATAGCCCGTTGATACGCCTAGTTGATGTGAGACTATCTTCCTCTCTTTTTTGTCTTCTCCACAACCATTATTCTATTCCACATATAGTGCTATGTCCATGGCTCATGCTCATGTATTGCGTGAAAGTTGAAAAAGTTTGAGATTACTAAAGTATGAAACAATTGCTTGGCTTGTCACCGGGGTTGTGCATGATTAAATACTTTGTGTGATGAAGATAGAGCAACAGCAAGACTATATGATTTTGTATGGATAACTTTCTTTAGCCATGTTATTTTGAGAAGACATGATTGCTTTATTAGTATGCTTGAAGTATTAATATTTCTTATGTCAATATGAACTTTTATTTTGAATCATTTGGATCTGAACATTCATGCCACAATAAAGAAAACAACATTGAGAATTGTGCTAGGTAGCATTCCACATCAAAAATTCTGTTTTTATCATTTACCTACTCGAGGACGAGCAGGAATTAAGCTTGGGGATGCTTGATATGTCTCCAACATATCTATTACAACAGACCTTCGGGTCCATAGTTATTAGCTAGATGGCTTTTCTCTCTGTTTGAATCTCAATACAAAGTTCTCCTTGATCTTCTTGGAGATCTATTCGATGTAACGCTTTTTGCGGTGTGTTTATCGAGATCCGATGAATTGTGGGTTTACGATCAAGTTTATGTGTGATTAAGTTATCTTTGCAATTCTCTTCGAATTATCAGTTTGGTTTGGCCTACTAGATTGATCTTTCTTGCAATCGGAGAAGTGCTTAGCTTTGGGTTCA
Source organism: Triticum timopheevii (assembly GCA_963921465.1). Lineage (NCBI taxonomy): Eukaryota > Viridiplantae > Streptophyta > Magnoliopsida > Poales > Poaceae > Triticum > Triticum timopheevii. The sequence goes on along the minus strand of OY997274.1, from coordinate 360,345,769 downwards.
ATCTTGCGGTGTCCTTTCCAAGTGACAGTAGGGGTAGCAAGGCACGTATTGTATTGTTGCCATCGAAGATAGAAAAGATGGGGTTTATATCGTATTGCATGAGTTTATTGCTCTACATCATGTCATCTTTCTTAATGCGTTACTCTATTCTTTATGAACATAATACTATAGATGCATGCTGGATAGCGGTCGATGTGTGGAGTAATAGTAGTAGATGCAGGCAGGAGTCGGTCTACTTGTCACGGACGTGATGCCTATATACACGACCATGCCTAGATAATCTCATAATTATTCGCTTTTCTATCAATTGCTCAACAATAATTTGTTCACCCACCGTAATACTTATGCTATCTTGAGAGAAGCCACTAGGGAAACCTATGGCCCCCGAGTCTATCTTTTATCATATAAGTTTACCATCTACTTTTATTTGCATATTTACTTTTCCAATATATATCATAAAAATACCAAAAACATTTATCTTATCATATTATCTCTATCAGATCTCACTTTCGCAAGTGGCCGTGAAGGGATTGACAACCCCTTTATTGTGTTGGTTGCGAGGTTCTTGTTTGTTTGTGTAGGTGCGTGGGACTTTTGAGGAGCCTCCTACTGAATTGATACCTTGGTTCTCAAAAACTGAGGGAAATACTTATGCTACTTTGCTGCATCACCCTTTCCTCTTCAAGAGAAACCAATGCAAGCTCAAGACGTAGCTTGCCTCAAGGGCCAAGGATGCAGTTTTGTTTTTTGGCAAGTGCTTTGTCCGGGTCGGTCGAGCTTCATATACCCGTAATGGGGTATAGCTTGGAAATGTGAGAAAGCATCCTGGCCGAGGATTGTGTGATACCCACTCTTGAAGGGGACCACATTAATGAGCAACTCTTCGGAACTATAGTTCTCGGGCATGCCGAATACCACATCCAATTTGATTTTTGCCGAGCATCGTGCTTCTCGACTGGGGATAATACCTCGAAAGGTGGTATGATTGTGCTCGATGCGTGATCTGTCCATCCACATTTTATCGAGTGTGTCTTCGTAGATGAGGTTAAGCCCACTGCCGTCGTCCATGAGAACTTTAGTAAGCCGGAAACCATCAACGATGGGATTTAGTACCAACGCGGCGGGTGCTCGGACTGGCCTGGCCTTGGGTTCATCTTCGGCCGTGAAGGTTATTGTCGTGTCGTTCCATGGGCTCAATGTCTTAACCTAGTGGACTTCGACGAGGTCGCGAAGCACCCATTTGCGCCGATTATTTGAAGAGAAGGTCTCGAAGACCGTGAGGACGTTAGAGTTGTCCCTCTCCGAAGAGTATTTTTCTGGGGTTGTGGTGAGGATTGCCTCTCCACTTTTTGCTACTTGTCATAGTACCTAGCATGCTCGAAGGCTGTGGGTTGGGACTGAGCACGGAGTAGGGTGGATCGGGCAGGGCTTATCCCGTAGTTCATCAAGAACGGATCTGTGTCCCGTGAAGGATTTGTTTTTCCTGCCCATAGACTGGTGGTCTGATGATCCGCCCGGATGTGTCCGCTTAGCTCGGATCGCACACTACTTTAAGGCAGCAGGCTCCAGTTGAGGTTTCTGGGCCCTCCATGTGCTTTCCATTGCACTGTATTTTTGTACTACTTGTGATAGTTCTATGAAGCTCTGTATGTGGCGACGGTCGAGGAGATTCAATATTCCCTCATCGGTGCAGTCACGATGAAAGACCGAAACAACATCATCGTCCGGGCAGCCTTCAATCTTGTTTTTCACAAGTAGGAACCTGGCCCAAAAGTGGTGGACCATTTTCTTAGGCTGCTTCCACACATACATCAGGTCATATATATCCGGGGGACCTGAATTGCTTGGAGAATATAGATTGTGGTGGGTGGGTAGCTTAAATTTTGGATCCCGTTCCACCTCTGAGTTCGGAGCCTGCAAGGTCTCTAAAGCGACCGGTTCGGGTCCGGGGAGGCACAAGGGCTCCTGCAATCCCACGCTTGAGCTAGAGTCCAGGTGGTGTAAAGTCCCGTCCGAGGGGGGAGTACCCGGCTCAGGGAATTCGGACATCCGAACATACTTAGTCTTCAATACTGGGAGAGCGGTGTCTTCAGCCAGTTCCTCAACAACCGCCACGGGATGGGTGATCGGCCGGCGATTAATTTCCCTTTGGTCCATTCATAGTCCATGGAAACACCTAGGGTGGCGATGCAGTCCAGCAGTTCATTTAAAGATGAAACATCCACCGGATCCATTTTTTTGGAGTACTCGGGGCTGATAGGAAGATGGTGTTTGACGATCAAAGGGGGAGCCACGGGCTTGATGGCCGTGCGAGCTCTCATGGTGAAGTCGCCAATCTGGAGGGTCTGCCCAAAACCTAGGCACTCTCGAGAAGTGATATCGCTGTTGATGACCAGGCGAGCCATAGATCGCTTCTGTACACAGCACGGCAGAGCTCTCAATGAAAGCACCAATGTCGGTGTCAAAACCGGTGGATCTCGGGTAGGGGGTCCCAAGTTGTGTGTCTAAGGATCAATGGTAACAGGAGGCTAGGGGACACGGTGTTTACCCAGGTTCGGGACCTCTTAAGGGAGGTAAAACCCTACTCCTGCTTGATTATATTCGGCGAGTATGAAGATTACAAGAGTTGATATACCTCGAGATCATAATGACTAACCCTAGATGTCTAACCTGTGAGGGTTTTGATGATGGTGAAGAAGATAGCCTCTACGGACTAACCCCTCCGTTTTATATACACACTCGGGGGTCTAGGGTTTGTACAAGGTCGGTTTATCAGGGAAGGAAGCTTCCGGACTCTATTATTGCCGTCCATGTATTGAGAAGTCCCATCCAGACTCGGTAGACAATCTTCAGTTTGATCCTGTACGGCCCATGCAACCCAGCCCATACCTAGGTCGGACACCTGAGGACCGCCCAATCCAGGACTCCCTCAGCTGGGTTGTGAGGGTACCATCACTGTGCATGGGGACAGAAAGATAGCTTTAGAGTGTGAAGAAGGCGATGATTCCTATGCTGAGTCTACTTGTGAAACGAAGGAGCTGAAGTTCTATAAAGATAATGTCGACCCAGTAGATATGACCCCCTTGAAGAAGCCAACCACAGAGCAGGACCCTTTGTTGGAGTTTAAGTCGATTGATGACACTAAACATGTTGACTTTGTCCCTGGCGATTCATCCAAGCAGTTCATTATCAGTGCTAACATGGATCCGAAATAGGAATGCATGCTCATCAAGTTCACCCATGAGAACTGGGACATCTTTGCATGGAAGCCTTCTGACATGCCAGGTGTATCGAGGGAACTCGCTGAGCACACTCTCAATATTGATCGAAAGTTTAAACCGGTCAAGCAATTCCTTCGTTGTTTTAATGAAGAGAGGCGCAATGCCATTGGTGAAGAAGTGGCCCGTCTCTTGGCGGCCGGGTTTATAGTTGAGGTTTTTCATCTTGAATGGTTGGCTAACCCGGTGTTGGTACATAATAAAAACAACACTTGGCGTATGTGTGTGGATTACACGGACCTTAACAAGGCAAGTCTCGCTGATCCTTTTGCTCTCCCTCGTATTGATGAGATCATTGATGCTACGACGGTTTGTGACCATTTGAGTTTTTTAGATGCTTATTCTGGTTATCATCAGATCAAGATGGCAGTTAAGGACCAGGAGAAGACATCTTTCATCACTCCCTTTTGATCCTTCTGCTACGTATCTATGCCTTTTGGCCTCAAGAGTGCCCAGGTGACTTATCAGCGTTGTGTTCAGAATTGCCTCCACAGCCAGATTGGACGCAATGTTCATGCTTATGTGGATGAAATCATTGTGAAGTCCAGGAAGAAGGAGACTTTGCTAGATGATCTAAAGGAAACCTTTGACAATCTTCGGGTCTACAAGATGATGCATAACCCGACCAAATGTGTTTTTGGTGTCCTAGTAGGCAAGCTCTTGGATTTTCTGGTCTTGGAGAGAGGTACTGAAGCCAACACAGAGAAAATCAAGGCTATCACTTCCTTGTCTAAGCCAGCGTGTGTTAATGACGTTCAATGTTTGGTGGGTCGTATTGCGGCCTTAAGTCAGTTTATAAGCCACCTGGGGGAAAAGGCTATTCCTCTATACCAGATGATGAAGAAGACATATCACTTTGTCTGGAGTGATGCTGCCAATGAGGCATTTGAGGCGCTTAAGAAACAGTTGGCGGAGCTGCCAGTACTAGCAGCTCCTATTGATAAGGAGCCCTTGCTTTTATATGTGGCTGCCAACAACAGAGCCATCAGTGTGGTGGTTGTTGTGGAGAGGATGGAATCAGGCAAGGAATATTTGGTTCAAAGGTCGGTTTACTATGTCAGTGAAGTATTAATTGAGTCTAAGTAGAGGTACCCACATTGGCAGAAGCTAGTCTATGGAGTGTTCATGGCTGGTCGCAAGTTGAACCATTATTTCCTCGGTCATCCCATCACTGTGGTCAGTTTTGCTCCTCTTGGGGATATTATTCAAAACAGAGAAGCTACAGATCGGGTGGCTAAGTGGGCCATTGAGCTTGGACCCCATGGTCTGAAATATATGCCTCAAACAACAATTAAGTCTGAGGCACTTGTGGATTTCATCAATGACTGGACAGGGTTGCAGATGCCTGAGGATAAGCCGGATAATACATACTGCATCCGTTCCAAAATAGATGACTCAACTTTGTACTAACTTTAGTATAAAGTTGAGTCATCTATTTTGGAATGGAGGGAGTATTGGACTATTCATTTTGATGGATCCAAGCAGTTGAAAGGCTCGGGGCTGGAGTTATTTTGACTTCCCCATGTTGTGATAAGTTTTGTTATGTCTTAAGGCTAATGTTTCCTTGTACTAACAATGCAGCTGAATATGATGCTTTACTCCATGGTCTTCGGATGGCCAAAGAGATGAACCTAAGTCGGGTCAGGTGTCTTGGCAATTCAGATCTGGTGGCTCAGCAAGTCTCAGGAAGTTGGAATTCCAAAGACCCACTCATGGTGGCTTATCGTCGGGCAGTTGATGATATTGTTGGTCATTTCAAAGTTTATCAGGTGGAACATATTGATCGCAAGAAAAATGAGGCGGCTGATGCTTTAAGCCGGCTGGGGTCCCACCGTAAGATGGTACCACCTAATGTTTTTCTTGATGTTCTAAATAATCCTCCAGCTAAATTGCCTATAGAAGAGGATCTTGCTATCCCTGACTTGGATGCACAGTTGGTGGCGTCTCTTCATGTTATTCCTGATTGAACAGTATCGTATTTGGCTTATATGATCCGGGGAGATTTACCTGAGGATGAAACTTTGGCCAGGAAAATAACCTGGTGGTCTAAGTCAATGACCATTGTCAATGGCGAGTTACACTTTTGCAGTGTCACAGGGGTGTTTCAGTGTTGTATCTGTCCTGAGGAGGGCCGTGAGATTCTAAGGGAGATTCATGAAGGAGATTGCGTCCAACATGCTTGCTCTAAGTCTCTCATCGCTAAGGCTTTTGATCATGGGTTTTATTGGCTGACGGCTCATGCTGATGCAGAAGATCTGGTTAGCAAGTAAGATGGCTCTTAGAAAGTTTCTAGACGAGCTCATGTGCCGGCTCAAGAATTGAGGATGATTCTAGTTACTTGGCCGTTTGCAGTATGGAGGCTGGATATGGTTGGACCTTTCAAGAGATCCAAGGACAAAAGGACCCATCTTTTGGTGGCGGTTGACAAGTTCACAAAGTGGGTTGTGGCAGACCTGGTCAGCTAGTGTGGTGCGGCAACAGTGGTTCAATTCATTAAAAAGGTGATTTTCCGTTTTGGCTATCCTCATAGCATCATAAGTGATAATGGCACTAACCTGTCTAATGGTGCTATGAAAGAATTCGGTCACCGAGAGCATATTCATCTTGATGTTTCATCAGTAGCTCACCCCCAGTCCAATGATCAAGCCGAAAGGGCCAATCAAGAACTTTTGAGAGGTATAAAACCCCGGCTTATGGTCCCTTCTCAGAGGATGTCGGGTTGTTGGGTTGAGGGGTTACCCTCAGTGCTTTGGAGTATCAATACTACCCCCAACAGATCCACGGGTTAGATGCCCTTCTTCATGGTTTACAGAGCAGAGGCAGTTCTTCCCAGTGAAATCCATCACGACTCGCCCCGTGTGGCAGCTTATGTTGAAGCTGATAACGAGAAAGTGCGTCAGGATGATCTTGACCTCTTGGATGAGGAGCGTGACCTGGCGGCGGCTCGTTCGGCGATTTATCAGCAAGATCTGCATCGTTATCATAGTCGTCAGGTTAAAACCTGGACCTTTCAAGAAGGTGACTTGGTGCTCCGGCTCATTCATGATCAAACAAATACGAACAAATTATCCCCACCTTGGGAAGGGCCTTTCATGGTCAGCAAGAATCTGAACAACGGGTCATACTACCTCATTGTTATTCGAGAAAACAAGGACTCGCGCACATCATAGGAGGAGACCCGTCGGCCTTGGAACATTGCTCATCTTTGGCCTTATTGCACTTGAGCCACCAACTCTTGTGTTGTACATACTTTCATCAATGTATATATTATGATTAGTATAATAAAGCTCGCAACCATGATAATTCAGGGCCTCTGTCGTTTCATTTCTGAGTATCTGAGTCTTTATTGTCAGTTCATAAGATACTTGGGGGCTTCCTGCTCAATGAGCATAGCTGTGATTACCCTCTTGATCCGGCTTGCACACCTTGTTACAAATCACTTGGGGGCTTTCTACCCAAATTAAAGGTTACCAAAGAGAGCTTGCTGTAGTGCGCAGTTCAAACATGTGTATCCTTCCTTAAGGGCTCATTATAGGTCCCTTGAGAGCTTCATATTCAATGAACATAGCTATATTTACCCTCTTGATCGGCTTGTATGCCAGGTGTAAACACCAAATTCCGGGTTATCCTGCTTGTATGTCCTATTCACTCCACCCAGGTAATCCTGGAATGACCCGCCGTACTCTCAATAGTCAATCTTGTAATAAAGACCCTGAACTTGTCGAGGTTAAAACGACGGATGGTCATGTGAGGGTCGGCTTACGGGTTTGAATGAAGGATTAACTCAGTGGTTGTGCGGCCCATGAAAGCACTTGAAATTTTGGCTTGGCGGCCTATGAAAGCCTTGTTTTTCTGTTTTGTTATTTTTCTCTGAACATTGTTTGGACTCATATCCTTATTCCATATTAACATATGGCTTAAAACAATTCAGACCATGTAGCCTCAATCTTTATGACTCATATTTGAGCATATTTGGGGTTTTTGATAACCCGTCTTGGCTTTGGACGTTGAGTCACTAGTATACTTTGATTGCGCAATTGAAATTATGCGCCATAAGCTTGTAGGCCGTCACCCTCACTGGATATGGCGATGTAAGCCGGCAGTATGGACCAATGTCACAAGTATGTTTTCAATTGTTATATGAATATGTGCAGTTTGATGACCCACCCTGGTTATAGACTTTCAAAGTCGCTATACAACATTTTTTTGGGCATTGTGACCCACCCTGGCGTAAACCGCCAGGGCATATGTTGCTTATTCTGTGTACAGGAACATTGAAAAATAGTAGAATATTCCTTGCAAACTTATCAAAGGCACGTAGAAAATGCATCAGCAGTTTGAAGGCAAAAACATGCACGATGGCATGACAGATCATGGTTTTCAAACTAGCCTATTACAAGGCTCTCCAAGGCCCAAATGGATTAAATTGTTTTTTAGAAACAAGCACTATGCTACAGTTTAAGAGCCGCCCTTTTAGTCAATTGTTCTGGGCTTGGCGTGTTGAAGATACCAGGTCATCTTGCACCGGTTCTTCCTCTTCTTCTTCACCCATTGGATGGAAGTCATATGTGGCCCAGTTGATCCCAGTCAAAGGTCTAAATATAGGTTCATCCTCTATAAGGGTTGACGGATCAGTATCAGGGGCGAAGGTGTGCTTACGTATTGGCGGGATAAGATCCATGGCTTCATGAGCCGACGCTGTTACTCTTAAGTTCTCTTTGGTGTAAGCCGCCTGATATTTTGACAAGTCAGTCTCCTTAGGCTAGCTTTCTTGCGAAAGGGTGCATTTCCCTTACACACTTGGTGAAATATGTTGCCTCAAAGGGAGACTCGTCCTCTTTCAAGCTTGGGCAGCCGGTGCCAATTCTTCTGGGCCCGTTCCGCTTGCCATGCCTTTTCCCGGCTCAGCATGGTGATGGCACCTGCTCTGGCGGCTGATCGCTTCAACTCTTCAACTCTTTGCGGCAGCACAGGGAGACCCGTACTCTTTCAAGCTTGGGCAGCCGGTGGCCAATTCTTCTTGGCCCACTTCCCTTGCCATGCCTTTTCCAGGTTCAGCACGGTGATGGCACCTGCTCTGGCGGTTGATCGCTTCAACTCTTCAACTCTTTGTGGCAGCATAGATATTTTTTCTAGCACTTCCTTGATGAGTGAAGGTGGGTTTTTTGTGAGATAATGGATATAGCCCGTTGAGCGCCGGTGTATAACTGCTCCACAAGGGTATATGCAACTTTCAGCTTCACACGCGTATCTTCACCAAGTTTGGAACTTCTGGAACCTGCATCGGCAAAGATATTGATAAGTTGGCTGAAAAATTCTATATGTTGATAATGAGAGATTGAAGTACAAGATTTCTTACCAAAGATTGCAGTTGTCATGCTATTAAACTGATGATTTAAGCCGGATAACTCTTCAGTCACCGGCTTAAGCACGGCCTCAGCATCTTCAACTCTTTTCAATAGAGCCGCCTTCTCATTGTCCCAGACGGTTCCCTCAGTGATGCAATCCCTTTTAACCCTTTCTGTCTCTTCTAAGGCAGCTGTTAGCTCTAACTTGGCCTTTGCAGTCTCTGCTTGTTGGGACTTGATGTTTTGTCGCAAATCAGTGACTTGAGATTCTTTCATATTTAATGCAGCATGCAATATACAGAGACAGGCAGTATTATAATCATCTTCTTTGAAGTCCCAAGCATAAGACAAGTATTTTACTAGGCACTAGGGGGCTAATGCACGTTGCTCTTTTTTAAGGCAAATATTTAATGACCCGACTTAGCTATGCAGCTTAAGCCGGCACTTGGGGGCTACATATGCGGATTTGTTCACAAGTATGCTGATAAGTCCTAGCTTAGTTATGCAGCTTAAGCCGGCCCTTGGGGGCTACATATGCGGATTTGTTCACAAGTATGGTGATAAGTCCCGGCTTAGTTATGCAGCTTAAGACGGCCCTTGGGGGCTACATATGCAGATTTTATACTACAATTGAAGTCCCGGCATAACCTTCTAGTTTAAGCCGGCCCTTGGGGGCTGCTCATTTTGATTCAGCGGAGTTAACTATTTCTATGGAATAGATATAAGGTCAGAAAGGCTATTTAAGTCTACATAATATTCACTCCTTTCATATTCAGTAAACTTGGCGGCTGGCAGATATATATATGAGTAGAGTTTTTTAGTGTTTACCTCAAAGCGCTCCTTCATCAGATTAACTAAGCCGACTTTGAAGTCGCGGCTGGTATGAAGGAGGTTTAAATAACCAGTGTGAATCTCATGAGTGTTGAACTGGGCATAACTCTGCAAATCCAGCTTCCATTTGCCCTTTTCAGTAGCTGAAAATTCTTCCTTGGCACTATCCTTTGATAAGACAGTGGGGTTGCCCGGTGCTGTATAGCCAAACCCGATGACAATAACATCTTCAGCCTCTTTCTCAGCAGGCTTGACAGGACTTAGCGGCTTAGCTGTGGCCGGGTTAACATCCATAGAATCTAGTGTGACATGGTGCTCTTCTGGCGGCGGATCATCAATAGCTGCTTCAGAGGTTTGATGCAATGATTCAGACAGTATCTGCTTCTCCGGGTAAGTAGCCTTGGGATCTTTGATGGTGTTAGTGTCTTTGCCCGGCTTACTTGTCTTCACCTTCTTGCTTGGCTTGGCTTTACCACTTGCAATAAGACATAAAGATATTAGTATGATAATTTACAAAAGGTTTAACAACAGAGAAATTCAATATACTCACCCAGGGGCGATTTTGAAAAGGGGGATCTGAGTCCCAGTGGAGTCACCAGATGAGGAGTGAGAAGTGCCCTAATAGTTTGAATCAGAAGGGTTAAGGCGTTGTCGAACAAGACCCGCCTTTGGAAACTGTGAAACCTCTGCTCGGCGTTTGTGAGGGACCGGTGTATTGGGTAAACCGGAGGAGAGATTCCCACCGCCGCTATTCCGGGTCGTGCAGCAAACTTTATGCTGCTTCTTCTTCAAAATAAAGTTGGAATCCAAGTAAGCTAAAGGGTGAGAAAACCTTACTTTCCGGCTCGCTTGTCGAGTTCTCTATCTCGGCAGAGGTTCTGAGTTGGAGGAGAGGATAATTACCTCTTCATCATCTGCGTGGCTGGCCTCTGTGTCATCCTAATAGTAATCAGTGTAAATAAGATATACAAAAAAGGAGCCAAGGGAGTCAAGTTCTAGCTCCGACTCATCGTCCAAAGTAAATGGATCAACTGTGTCTGTCTTCTCTTGGCAGCCTTGTTCTTTGTCCTGACCTTTTTTGCCGGCTTGTCCTGGAGTTTCTTCTTCCAGAAAGAGGAATTGGGCTACAGAGATCAAGCAATAATGAGAAGACAATTTTAATAATGAATAAGTGGCAAGTTGTTTAAAGTACTTATAGTTGGAGCATTGTTAAGGGTGCAGAAAGGGTTCAAGCTTGTCTTGCTGCAAGTTTCCAAGCTCTCGTTAAGCAGTGACTTGGTCATCTTATTGATTGTGTCATCATCCATCTCTATTTGGCGGTGGCACTGGGGATCTTTGACATCACCAGTATACTCACACATTAAGCCAGGCCGGCGACTTAAGGGTAAGATCCTCCATGCGATCCAGCATCGAACTAGATCGACTCCAGTCAAACCATTGGCATTAAGGCCCTAATCTTTGAAAAAATGGGCATTAAGGCCCCGTTCTTCTATGTTGATTCGTTCTGGGAGAGGGTGTCTGTTGCTTAGCCGGCTTTCACGGAAACCCGACAGAGGATTTTCGTCCTCCGAAGATGTATCTTGACAGTAAAACCATGTGTGGTTCCAGTCCTTGGGATGACTGGGAAGTGTGGCAGCAGGAAAAGTGGCTTCTTTCCGCCTCTGAATTGAAATGCCACCTAGTTCTAGGCTGGGCCCGTCTGTGAACTCAGTCTGCTAGTTCAAGTAATAGAATTCCCTGAACAATTCTAAAGTAGGCTCTTGTTGAAGGTACACTTTGCAAAAAACTTGAAAGTTGCAGATGTTTGAAACAGAGTTTGGCCCGAAGTCTTGAGGATGGAGTTGGAAGAAATGCAGCACATCACGAAAGAATTTTGAGCCGGGTGGGGTAAACCCCCGGAGCATATGATCAGTAAAAACTATGACTTCACCTTCCTTTGGGGCGGGTGTGGCCTCGTTTCCCGGAGCTCTCCAATGGATAACATCTTTGGGTGCTAAGACGCCTACTTGAACATGTTCCTTGAGAGATTGCTCCGTGACAGTGGAGACGACCCAGTTGCATGAGGTGACAGTTTTGGTCATTTTTGTTAATGAGCAGCCTAGAAAGTAAAATATTGCCGGGTTAAGATTATGATGTTAAGCCGTCCAGCAATCAGAAAGCAAGTGCATCATGCAAGGACAAATCGTATGCAGAAGGTATGTACAGTAAAAGAAGGACATGGATTAACTGGTAAACACTAGCGGGTTATACAAATTCTGAACATATACTAGCGGTTTAAGGTGGGGCTAATGGTGTTTGGCGCGTTATGGCCCATCATATAAGCTTCCCGCATGGCTCCTGTTCACGAGTATCTATGGATCTATCGGTGAAATTTTCTTAACTTCTAAACAAACAGGTTCCAAGGAATGGTTCCAAGATTTTTGATCTACAGCAATTCGACAAAATAAAATAAATCTTAACATAAGGTTACGGTAGTGGAAAGAACTCATATACTCAGATGGGATCCTGTGTAGAGAGGGTACTTTCTACGATTGGAAAAGGATGCTAAAACTACTACCGCACAACTTCAGAGTCGTGTTCAGATCAAACTAAGCGTTCTAAAGAGAAAAATGATGAACAATAGAGAACACCGACGAATGGCGGAAACCCTAATGCAGATCTGTGATAAGGGAAGGTAAGCACTTACTGATGCTGATGAATGACGGAGGTGCGCCGTGGCTTTCTGGTCTGATCAGGTCGATGCAGCGGCCGGAGTTGGTGCTGTTGACAAAGGACGACGACGGCGGATCTCGGTTGCAATGGAGTCATGAGGAGGAAGAAGAAGATGTGAGGGTAGGGGTAAAAAGCGAAAAGAAGGACCCCCTATCCTTATTTATAAGGAGGTGACTGGACGACATGCGCCGGAATCGAGGATGCCGAAAATGATTATGTGGCTATATGGACGCCTCAATTTTCAGGAAGTCTATTAAGATAAATATCTGTTGAGATGTCCTGGGCCTTGTGCCGAATTAATGCGCGTGACGTCATGGCGGGTTACCATAGTTTTGCAATGTGACGTCATGGCGGGTTACAGCGAATTGGTAAGGAATTGATAATGGAAGATTCTGCCAAGTCAAGTGGTGGAGATTGATGTGAACAGGTTCAAATCAACCTACGGCCTAATGTTGGGGATATAACTCCTAGGTATGACCCGCCCAGGAGGGGTCGGGTCATGCCATTGGCGACTTAAGTATGAAGATGGCGGTTCATGGATCAAGCTTATTGAAGGCCCCAGGTCCGGAGACGACTCAAGGCCCAAAGGTGTGAACCACTAGGAGATGACTTGTTCTGTAAGGCAAGCTTATTTAAAAACCAAGCCCGTCATGTTTGTGTGAGCCGGCCGAGACTCTGTAAGCCGCCGGGAATCAACCTGTATGTAAAGGGGTGACCCGGCGGCGGGTTAACTAAAGAAACAATCAATTGTGCACTAGGTCAAGCGTATTCGCTCCCTGGTAATCGAAACCCAAGTAATACAACCAAAAGCAGGAGTAGGCTTTTACCTCATTGAGAGGGGCCAAACCTGGGTAAACTCTTTGTGTCCTTTGTCCCATTCAACCCCTTTAAGCTAGCCTAGTTGCGATGGCTCCACACCTAAGTCCTTTTGCTAGGACATCTGTCGTGTTAAGTCCACGACAGTTGGTGATGACGAAGATCGAAGATCCCCCTCTCCGGAGCCCCAAACGGACTCCAGATCTGGCTTCCTGATGAAGAACAGGAGACGGAGGTGACTCCATCCGTGAAACGCGATAATTCTTTCTCCTTGATTTTTTTATACAAAATAGGATCTTATAGCGTTGGTTTCAGGGTCTGCGAGGCCACCAGGTGGGGATAACCCACCTGGGTGTGCCTGGAGGGGGTGGCGCGGTGCTACGTCTTGAGCTTGCGTTGGTTTTCCTTGAAGAGGAAAGGGTGAAGCAGCAATAGTAGCGTAAGTATTTCCCTCAGTTTTTGAGAACCAAGGTATCAATCCAATAGGAGGCTCCTCAAAAGTCCCACACACCTACACAAACAAACAAGAACTCGCAACCAACGCAATAAAGGGGTTGTCAATCCCTTCAAGGCCACTAGCGAAAGTGAGATCTGATAGAGATAATATGATATGATAAATATATTTTTGATAATTTATGATATAGATTGGAAAAGTAAAGATGCAAAAAAAGTAGATTTAAAGCTTATATGATAAGAGATAGACCCGGGGGCCATAGGCTTCACTAGTGGCTTCTCTCAAGATAGCACAAGTATTACGGTGGGTGAACAAATTACTGTCGAGCAATTGATAGAAAAGCGAATAATTATGAGATTATCTAGGCATGATTATGTATATAGGCATCACATCCGTGACAAGTAGACCGACTCCTGCCTGCATCTACTACTATAACTCCACACATCGACCGCTATCCAGCATGCATCTAGAGTATTAAGTTCATAAAGAACAGAGTAACGCATTAAGAAAGATGACATGATGTAGAGGGATAAACTCATGCAATATGATATAAACCCCATGTTTTTATCCTCGATGTCAACAATACAATATGTGCCTTGCTGCCCCTGCTGTCACTGGGAAAGGACGCCGCAAGATTGAACCCAAAGCTAAGCACTTCTCCCATTGCAAGAAAGATCAATCTAGTAGGCCAAACCAAACTAATAATTCGAAGAGACTTGCAAAGATAACTTAATCACACATAAAAGAATTCAGAGGAGATTCAAATATTTCTCATAGATAATCTTGATCATAAACCCACAATTCATCGGATGTCGACAAACACACTATAAAAAGAGTTACATCGAATGGATCTCCAAGAAGATCGAGGAGAACTTTGTATTGAGATTCAAAGAGAGAGAAGAAGCCATCTAGCTAATAACTATGGACCCGAAGGTCTACGGTAAAGTACTCACAACTCATCGGAGAGGCCTTGGAGATGATGTAGAGGCTCTTCGTGATCGATTTCCCCTCCGGCGGAGCACCGACGAAGGCTCCAAGATGGGATCTCAGGGATATAGAAGGTTACGATGGTGGAAATAGTTTTTCGTGGTCGCCTCTGATGTTTTCGGGGTACATGGGTGAGGGAGTCCTGGATAAGGGGGTATCCGGACAGCCGGACTATATGCATTGGCCAGAGTGTTGGACCATGAAGATACAAGACTCGAGACTTTGTCCGTGTCCGGATGGGACTCTCCTTTGCGTGCAATCGTGCACTAGGTCAAGCGTATTCGCTCCCTGGTAATCGAAACCCAAGCAATACAACCAAAAGAAGGAGTAGGCTTTTACCTCATTGAGAGTGGCCAAACCTGGGTAAACTCTCTGTGTCCTTTGTCCCATTCAACCCCTTTAAGCTAGCCTAGTTGCGACGGCTTCACACCTAAGTCCTTTTGCTAGGACATCTGCCGTGTTAAGTCCACGATAGTTGGTGATGACGAAGATCGAAGATCCCCCTCTCCGGAGCCCCAAACGGACTCCAGATCTGGCTTCCCGATGAAGAACAGGAGACGACGGTGGCTCCGTCTCGTGAAACGCAATAATTCTTTCTCCCTGATTTTTTTCTGGAAAATATGATTTTATAGCGTTGGTTTCAGGGTCTGCGAGGCCACCTAGTGGGGACAACCCACCTGGCTGTGCCTGGAGGGGGTGGCAGGGTGCTACATCTTGAGCTTGCGTTGGTTTTCCTTGAAGAGGAAAGGGTGAAGCAGCAATAGTAGCGTAAGTATTTCCCTCAGTTTTTGAGAACCAAGGTATCAATCTAGTAGGAGGCTCCTTAAAAGTCCCATGCACCTACACAAACAAACAAGAACTCGCAACCAACACAATAAAGGGGTTGTCAATCCCTTCAAGGCTACTTGCGAAAGTGAGATCTGATAGAGATAGTAGTATAAGATAAATATATTTTTGGTATTTTATGATATAGATTGGAAAAGTAAAGATGCAAATAAAAGTAGATTGAAAGCTTATATGATAAGAGATAGACCCGGGGAGCATAGGCTTCACTAGTGGCTTCTCTCAAGATAGCACAAGTATTACGGTGGGTGAACAAATTACTGTCGAGCAATTGGTAGAAAAGCGAATAATTATGAGATTATCTAGGCATGATCATGTATATAGGCATCACATCCATGACAAGTAGACTGACTCCTGCCTACATCTACTACTATAACTCCACACATCGACCGCTATCCAGCATGCATCTAGAGTATTAAGTTCATAAAGAACAGAGTAACGCATTAAGAAAGATGGCATGATGTAGAGGGATAAACTCATGCAATATGATATAAAACCCATCTATTTATCCTTGATGGTAACAATGCAATATGTGCCTTGCTGCCGCTGCTGTCACTGGGAAAAGGACACCGCAAGATTGAACCCAAAGCTAAGAACTTCTCCCATTACAAGAAAGATCAATCTAGTAGGCCAGACCAAACTGATAATTCAAAGAGACTTGCAAAGATAACTTAATCACACATAAAATAATTCAAAGGAGATTCAAATATTTCTCATAGATAAACTTGATCATAAACCACAATTCATCCGATGTCGACAAACACACTGTAAAAAGAGTTACATCAAATAGATCTCCAAGAAGATCGAGGAGAACTTTGTATTGAGATTCAAAGAGAGAGAAGAAGCCATGTAGCTAATATCTATGGACCCAAAGGTCTGTGGTAAACTACTCACAACTCATCGGAGAGGCCTTGGAGATGATGTAGAGGCCCTCCGTGATTGATTCCCCCTCCGGCGGAGCACCGACGAAGGCTCCAAGATGGGATCTCACGGATACAGAAGGTTATGGCAGTCGAAATAGGTTTTCGTGGTCGCCTCTGATGTTTTCAGGGTACATGGGTGAGGGAGTCCTAGATAAGGGGGTATCCGGACAACCGGACTATATGCATTGGCCGGACTGTTGGACCGTGAAGATACAAGACTCAAGACTTCGTCCCGCGTCCGGATAGGACTCTCTTTTGCGTGGAAGACAAGCTTGGCTATTCGGATATTAGATCTCCTTCTTTGTAACCGACTCTATGTAACCCTAGCCTCCTCCGGTGTCTATATAAACCAGAGGGTTTAGTCCGTAGGACGAGAACAATCATAATCAGCATAGGCTAGCTTCTAGGGTATAGCCTCTATGATCTCGTGGTAGATCAACTCTTGTAATACTCATATCATCAAGATCAATCAACCATGAAGTAGGGTTTTACCTCCCTTGAGAGGGCCCGAACCTGGGTAAAACATCGTGTCCCTTGCCTGCTGTTACCATTAGCCTTAGATGCACAGATCGGGACCCCCTACCCGAGATCCGCTGGTTTTGACACTGACATTGGTGCTTTCATTGAGAGTTCCGCTGTGTCGTCGCTGCAAGGCTCGATGGCTCCTTCAATCATCAACAACAACGCGGTCTAGGGTGAGGCTTTTCTGCCCGGACGGATCTTCGTGTTCGGCGGCTTTGTACTACGGGCCAATTCTCTTGGCCATCTGGAGCAGATCGACAGCTACGCCCCTGGCCATCAGGTGAGGTTCGGAAACTTGAACTACACGGCCGATATCCGCGGAGACTTGATCTTTGACGGATTTGGGCCTACACCAGGAGCGCCGAATAGTCACGACGAGCACGGCTTAGACCTGTTGTCGGACAATACTCGGGATATCGCACCTGCAGGAGCTCCGGACCTAAATCCGGGGGAGATCGCGTCGTCCGAGGATGGGTGGATGGACCCCGCCCCGAAGGCCGCACACTCATCGGCGGTAGAGCCGAACACAGACTCCACCCCCAAGAAAGTATGTGTCACCGGTCCCCCGGACTTGTGTCCGGCTTTAGGTTCCAGACCACGCGGCCCCGAGCCTGCCACATCTGGTTGGGCTCCGGTAATGGAGTTCGCCGCTACAGATATCTTCCAGCACTCGCCCTTCGGCGACATGCTGAATTCATTAAGGTCTCTCTCTCTTTGTCAGGAGACTCTTAGCCGAACTATGTCCGGCTCGAGGGGGAAGAAGGCGACAAAGAAATTCGTTGCCCACCCAACACCCACTTCATAGCCACTGTCGATGACGTAACAGACATGCTTGACTTCGACTTCGATGACACCGACGGTATGGACGTCGGCGTAGGGCACGATTCAGAACCACCGCCCACGGGGCGCTGGACTGCCACCTCATCATATGATCTATACATGGTGGACACGCCTAAGGAGGACGATGGCGACAAAACGGAGGATAAAAACCCTGGACAAAAGCCAAAACAACAGCACAGACGCCGCTCTAAGTCCAGCCATAGTAAAAACAGCGATAACAGAGCTAGAAAGATCGACACCCCAGTCAACTCCAAAGGCAACGATGACCATATGGACCCAGCGATGGAGCAGGATGAGCCAGGTCACGACGAACACAGCCCGAAGCAGATGCCCGATCACAGCGATCCCGAGGGACGAACTCATCAACCTGCCCCGGGAGAGGAGCACAGTCTGGACGATGATGCATTCATCATCCCGGAAAAACGTTTGGAACGAGATAACCTCCACAGAAGGCTTATGGCCACTACGAGAAGTCTAAAGAAGCAGAAGAAAAGACTTAAGGCCGCGCAGGAAACGCTCAACCGCAGATGGAATAAAGTGCTAGACACTGAAGAAAAATACGGCGACGATCGCCACACAAAGAGCTACCCAAAGCGCAAGCTGCTGCCAGAATTCGACGATGAGGCCATTCCACTGAAGAACAATACGACCAATAGGCCGGACCAACCACTTCAAGACCACAACAGAGCAGCTACTGACGCCGCACATGATTTACATGCGCTCCTGGACAAAAAGGCCGGCACGACGAGGTCCATCTATGGATCTAGAGGACACGCTCCGGCATAGGATTATGGTCACCAAAACGATCAGACTAATCAAATACCAGTTCGGAATCAGCACCGGACACAACAACAGTCAACAGCATGCCACAACATGTCCAGATACAGAGGGGCTGCTCACCCTCTGTGCTTCACCGAAGAGGTATTGGACCACGAATTTCCACAGGGTTTTAAACCCATGAACATAGAGGCATATGACAGAACGATGGACCCCGGGGTGTGGATTGAGGATTTTATCCTTCACATCCACATGGCTCGTGGAGATGACCTCCACGCCATAAAATACCTACCCCTCAAGTTGAAGGGACTAGCTTGGCACTGGTTGAAAAGCCTCCCCGAAAATTCAATCGGAAGTTGGGACGAACTTGAGGACGCTTTCAGGGCCAATTGTCGATTGCCCGGAGCCTGAAGCCCTAGCGGCCTTCAAGCACAGTATCCGGGATGAGTGCCTCGCCAGACACCTCGGCCAAGAAAAGCCGAGGACAATGGCAGCCTTAACAAGCCTTATGACCCGCTTTTGCGCGGGTGAAGACAGCTGCTTGGCCCGTAGAGGCACCAGCGACCCAGGCACATCCGAAATCAGGGATGGCAACGGGAAGCCACGACGCAATAAAAACAAGCGTCGAAACAACGAAGAAAATCTGGACAACACAGCGGTCAATGCCGGATTCAGGGGCTCTCAACCCGGTCAACAAAAGAAGCCAATTAAAGGCAGCAAAGAGGGACCGTCCGGCTTAAACAAAGTCCTGGACAGACTGTGCCAAATTCATGGCACCCCCGAAAAACCTGCTTACCACACTCACAGAGAATGTTGGGTCTTTAAGAAGGCCGGCAAGTTAAATGCCGAACACAAGGGAAGGGAAACACCAAGTGAAGACAAGGATGAGCCTCGCCAGCAGAACACTGGGGGACAGAAAAAATTCCCACCAGAGGTAAAAACAATGAACATGATCTACGTGACTCACACACCCAAGATAAGGTGCAAACGCGTGCTCAGAGACGCATACACTGTAGAGCCCGTCGCCCCC
Organism: Triticum timopheevii; assembly: GCA_963921465.1. NCBI lineage: Eukaryota > Viridiplantae > Streptophyta > Magnoliopsida > Poales > Poaceae > Triticum > Triticum timopheevii. The sequence continues at coordinate 360,326,408 of OY997274.1, read as the reverse complement.
AAACTTAACCCCTGGTCAGCTTGCCCAATCACCTTTGATCACAGGGACTACCCGACTAGTATGCGGCACGGAGCATCGACTGCCTTGGTGCTCGACCCAATAATTGATGGATACCATCTCACTCATGTCCTCATGGACGGCGGCAGTAGTCTCAATCTAATATACGAGGACACTATCTGCAGGATGGGGATAGACCCATCCGGAATCAGCCAAAGTAACACCACCTTTGAAAGGGTGATACTAGGCATTGAGGCCCGCTACAGGGGCTCCCTCGTATTAGTGGTGACATTCGGTTCTCCAGACAACTTCAGAAGCGAAGAACTACTCTTCACCATCGCTCCCCTCCAAAGTGGTTATCATGCATTGCTCGGCAGAACGGCCTTCGCCCGCTTCAATGCAGTTCCGCACTACGCCTACCTTAAACTCAAGATGCCCGGTCCACGTGGCATCATCACTGTTAACGGAAATACATAGCGTTCCTTACATGCGGAAGAGTATGCGGCGGCTCTAGCAGCCGGACACTAAGCGACCTCTAATATCAGAACGCATGATCGGTCGTCAAGACCACGGACACGGTTATACGAATCTGGCACACCACCGTCGGTAACAGCCCAGATGAACCTGAGCTGGGTGCTATACATGTAAGCCCATAGAGGACACCAGGGGCTACAGATATTCAATAAAGCCCACCTTTTGGCTTGACCTTATTAACATGCCAATGTCTTACACTTCTACTATCCATTGATAATAACCAACTCTTCGCACGATTATGTCATACTCTTTTACATGAGTTTTCCTTTTTATAGACACCATTCGTGTGATACCCTCCCAGGACACGGCACAACGGGGACAAAGGCGCAGACGTGCAGCAGGGCCTCGCTCAAAGGTTTCTCTTTAGATTAAGCCCCTGTGTAAACCTTCTTTATTGTCTCTTGTTGCTTAACATCCCATGGGTACTACACCCACAGTGGATACTGGCGTTATTGGCATTTCGCCACGATAGACTAATGCACGTACCTGGAAATACAGGGTTCATAATAAAGGGCGTTACTCAGTCCAGTATATGTTATAAAGTCCGAATACCTTCGGGAGTGTTCAGCGTCGCGAGTTTGGCCTTATATGCATCAGCTCTGAATCATGTCTTTGGTCAAATGTTGGGTTTGCCCGGCTCCTGGGTTTGCCGCCTTACGTTCCGTTTTTATCGGCTAAGGCGGCGAAAGGAGAACTACTACGATTGTGCCCTGGTTATTCCGGACGAGCACCTCAGTAGAGAAAGCCAAACACTAACTGTCATGATATAGCGAGAGACTGGTCAACCACTCGAGGACTCATCGGAATCTTTAGGATTCCTCCGCATTAACGAAGCACCGCTTCCCGGTCACGTACACACGCGCCCGTATCCGGATGCACACAAAGGTTCTAGGGGCTACATAGTAGCCCCACCATCAAACTCCTATGGCTAAGTGAAAGTGTTAAAGCTATATAGTCTGGTTGCCTAGTTCGACGTGCGATCACCTCCTTAAATGGACCAAGACATTGGATCAAGTGTGATTACGCATATTTTTGCGGACACCCCCGCATTGTATACGTGGGGGCTGAAGTCAACAGCTGCTAACTTTCAGACTATATATACATCAAACGGCCGCACAGGAGGCACAATAACACTTTCGGGCGAAAAGAATAAACATAGCTGTCGGTGTCAAAACCGGCGGATCTCGGGTAGGGGGTCCCCAACTGTGCGTCTAGGCGGATGGTAACAGGAGACAAGGGACACGATGTTTTACCCAGGTTCAGGCCCTCTTGATGGAGGTAAAACCCTACGTCCTGCTTGATTAATATTGATGATAGGGATAGTACAAGAGTGGATCTACCACGAGATCAAGGAGGCTAAACCCTAAAGCTAGCCTATGGTATGATTGTTGTAATGTATGTTGTGTCCTATGGACTAAAGCCCCCCAGTTTATATAGACACCGGAGAAGGCTAGGGTTACACAGAGTCGGTTACAATGATAGGAGATCTACATATCCGTATCGCCAAGCTTGCCTTCCACGCCAAGGAAAGTCCCATCCGGACACGGGACGGATTCTTCAATCTTATATCTTCGTAGTCTTGGAGTCCGGCGGACGATGATAGTCCGGCTGTCCGGACACCCCCTAGTCCAGGACTCCCTCAGTAGCCCCTGAACCAGGCTTCAATGACGATAAGTCCGGCGCACATAATGTTCAGCATTGCAAGGCGGGTTCCTCCCTTGAATAATCTAGAGAAGATCATGAACACCAGGATAGTGTCCGGCTCTACAAAATAAATTCCACATTCCACCGTAGAGAGAATAAAATGTACACAAGTCCAATCTACTGACGTATTATGCGGCATGACATCACACCACTACCAAGCCTTTATTTGAATTGTTTTTTATTATACCACCTCAGCACGTTTAGCGAAGCGGTTTCCTTGGCATGTCCTGTCGAAGCAGAGGTCGTGTTCCCCTTATTCCGGGATTCCCATCAATACGGACGTGGGTAACCCAACCGCGCCATTGATGGTGGCGCTTGGGAGATAAGCGAGTTTTACCAGGCCGGTGGGGGACGCATAGTCTTCGTCCGCTTATATATAAGGGGTAAGGATTTACCTTCTCACCTACGCCTTCTTCCTCCTTTGCTTATCCATCTCCGCGCACTCAAGCTCCAACGCCCAAGCTCGCGCATCTCGCCTCGACCTTCTCCGACCATGTCCGAAGCGGGAGGCAAATGGTTGGCCTCCACCATTAAGGAGGAGCACATCACCAAGCTGCGCAGCACCGGATACCTTTCCGGCGACATCGCGCATCGGCTGCCCGACGAGGGGCAGCTCATCCCCACCCCCGGGCCCCATGAGAGGGTTGTTTTCCTCCCCCACTTCCTCCGCGGACTGGGCTTTCCGCTCCACCCATTTGTCCGGGGGCTCATGTTTTACTACGGCCTGGATTTCCACGATCTGGCACCGAACTTCATCCTCAATATCTCGGCGTTTATCGTCGTGTGCGAGGCCTTCCTCTGCATCCGGCCCCACTTCGGCCTGTGGCTCAAGACCTTCAACGTCAAGCCGAAGGTTGTGAAGGGCACGCAAGCGGAATGCAGAGGCGCCATGTTGGGCAAGTTGCCCAACGTCCTTTGGCTCGAAGGGGCCTTCGTGGACTCCGTTAAGGGGTGGCAATCGGGGTGGTTCTACATCACCGAGCCGCGCGAACCCACGTGGGTGGCGGCCCCCGAGTTCAGATCTGGCATCCCCACGCAGCTCACCTCCTGGAAAGAGAAGGGCTTGTTGTGGGGCAATCCAAACGATCTGACGGGACTCCGAGCCTGTATCCAGAAGCTGGTGAACAATAAGCTCAGGCTCGTCGATGTGGTCCAAGTCATGCTCATCCGCCGGATTCTCCCATGCCAAGAACGGGCATTCAATCTGTGGGAGTTCAATCCAGAACAGCACCGGGCGCTAAGTGGTCTCTTCGACACGATGTATGAAGGCGCCTGGAGGGTGCTTTTTAAGGGCGCCGAAGCCCCCGCATCCGCGACGGAAGATCGCGGATTTTGCTCGCAGCATCCAGCTGACGAGGTAAGTGATTCGACCCCTTTTCGGGACACTTGTGGTAAATAGATTGATTCTAAGAGGGTTTCAACCTCTCTTTTCCTTTGACAGGAATGGATGGAGAAGGCCGAGCAGCTCGTCTGTCCGGCTCCCATGCCAGAAGATCCAGTGAACGCCCGTCTAGCGGGGCTCCTGGTTCCGGCACCGCACGTGGTGCCGGAGAAGAAGGCCAAGAAGGTGGCCACGGGGACTCAAAAGAGTTCCCGTAATCAGGCGTCCGACGACGAGGCGGACTCCTCCCCCGAAGACGAGGAGGAGGAAGAAGACTCTCTCCCGGAGGAGGGAGAGAGGAAGAGGAAGGCTTCCCCAATAGGGGACGCCGAAGGGTCCAAGAGGGGGAGAACTATTCCCCCGGACAGTCCCGCCAACACCAACGTTGGTGAGGAGGAGTGGCCTTCAAGGGCCAGGCCTCCAGCGAGATCGTAAGTATCCAGATCCCTGATATGCAATTTCTTTCGCGTCACCTAGTGTCCTACTAATGCCGCATACTGTCCGCAGTCCGGCCGTTGATGATCTCCCCGCTTCATCGAGCGGGTCGTTGGCCCCGTCGGATGTGGATTCACTTCCGATTGCCTCCACCCCCCGCGCCGATGAGGACGCCGAGGTGGGATCCCAAAGAGGGACCCATCAGGAGGAGGCCCCGGAGGCGCCGCGAGGCAGCCTCCCGGACTTTGCGCCGGACTCTGCATCGGAACCTGCAGTGGTTCCAGAGTCCGGCAAGCGGCCCCTTCGAAAGAGGGGCAAGACTGTGACGCCAGTGGCCTCCGTCCAACCGGAGGCGCCGGACAACTTGTTGGAGGCGCTTAAAGGCGCTTCCATCGAGGAAGAACACCGCACTATCATGAGTGCGGTGATTCAGAAGGTTCAGCTCGCCAAGAGCGGGCTGACAGAAGCCTGCAGCAGCCTTCTAACAGGCTTTGAGGTGAGAAGTTAAAATTATGTAATGTAATACCGCATAGACAGTAGCCCCTAATGCTCAGTTCGGTGTTCGGAAAGAAAGGCCGGACTGAGGATCTAAAAAGATATACGCAGGGTTTCTTGAAATATGTCCATATTCGTTTGCAGGCTGCGCTGCTGACCTCCGCCGCACTAACTGCGGAGGTCGGTGCATTGAAGCAGGATCTCGAGCGGTCCGAGAAAGAGCTCGGCCATGCCAAGAAGCAGCTCGAGGACAAAGAAGGTGAGTAACACCACTTTGAAGATTTACCTTACGGAAAAGGATTTAGGTTGCAAAAAATTAATAAGGATAATATGGGTATTGCAGGGGCCACAAACGAGGTGGCAGCCCTGAAGGAGGCTGTGTCCGCGGCCGAATGCAGTGCGGCCGCGAAACGGGCGGAGCGAGAAAAGCAGGAGGCACAGGTGGCGGAAGTACGGCAAGAGCTCCAGGCTCTCATGGAGAAGCATGAGAGCTTGGAGCGTGACTCCAAGACTCGAGAGTCCGAGCTTGCCTCGGCTCTCGAAAGTGCTAAATCCGCCAAGGCCGAGGCCCGTATGGCCCTTCAGGAGGTTGAAGATGTAAAGAAGATAGCGGCAGGTAAGGCATTTTTCATGCAAAGAAAGCATGTTAATGTAAACTACCTGACACTTACCCGCATTCGGAGCTCTCCAGGGGCGTTTGCAGATCTGTCGCGCAGTGTGTCTGATGCCGCCGCATTCTACCGTGGCGAGGAGGGGAGCTCAACGGATAAGGTCTTCTGGTCTCAGTATGCTGAGGCCAGCCATCCGGTGCCCCTAAGCGACCAGCTGAAGCAGCTAGTCGAACTCCACAAGGTAGCTGAGGAGGCCATGAAGGGCCTTATAGTCTGGCTATGGCCTGGACAGGCCATGCCTGGGAGCTACTTCGGCCTCGTGCGGCGGCTGGTGGACGCGTGCCCCTGGGTGGAGGTCATCAAGCGCTCCGCCTGTATTGAAGGTGCTCGTCGGGCCCTTGCCCGCACAAAGGTGCATTGGGGCAGGCTGGATGCGGAGAAGCTTCTCACTGACCCACCGCCACCGGGCAAGGAGTATCGTACGCCCGAAATGTATTATAAAACTGTCCTGAAGGGAGCCCACGATATTGCGGATGAATGCCCCGGAGATGTAATTTTTGAGTAAACTCGCTATGCATTATCCTGTGCGCCGAAAACTTTGTTCATATGTGCTTTAAGCAACGCTTGTTTAATTTAAAATATTACCTTCTGTGCGGCCGTTTATAAAATCTGAGAGATGGCAAGTTGTTGGCTTCAGCCCCCGAGCCGCGAGTGCTGGGGTGTTCGGGATAAACTTGAGCACTCTTGTTCCCATTTTTGGGTCCATCTACGGAGGCTCTCAACACAACGAATAAGGCAACCGGACTTATAATGCTTGAACACTCTCACTTAGCCATAGAATTCTATAATTTTAAATTTCGGCGAAGCCCCTGGTATTCGGAAGACCGAATTCGGGGCGCTATCCACGCCTTCGTCGGACATTATCCGGAACTTCGCTCGAAGCGGCGTGAGTCTTTAAGGACCCGAAAAGACCTCTCGAACAGCGACCAGTCTCTCGCCTTATCATGCCAGTAAGTTTTTGCTATCTCCACTGAGGCACTCACCCGGCTCAACCGGGGCGCAATCGCAGTGGTTCTCCCAGTGCCACCTTAGCCGACAGAACGGAACGTAAGGCACCAAAACGTGGGAGCCGGGCAAACCCAACTATTGACCCAAGACATGATTCGGAGCCGATTCATATAATGCTATAAGTTTGGGGTGCCGCACTTATGCAAGTGTTTGGACTTATCACACCATAATGCGGGGAATATAAGCCCCTGGTGTATTAGGCCGTACCAAAATATACGGGTGCAAGATGTCATGTAATGAACATATATATATATATATAAAGTAATGTAATTGCAGTCGAAAAAGTGCTACATTATTTATTAAAGGAAGTCTGCTATGAGTGCGGACTGATACAAATAGTGCGGTAAGCAAGGGATTTGGACTAATTAAACATGTCCCCCTCCAGGGATGAGCTGCGGACTTGGTGTATATAATCGAATTTAATGCTCGTAATTGATACCACCTGAGTGTTATTCGCAGCCTTCTTTCTTCCCTGGCTGTTGCATCGTGAGTTCGGCAGGTTCACCGCCGAATAGGGTCTCTGGTTAGCGGAGTCCTGTGTATACAAAGAAGGAAAATAATAATAAAAAAGAGTGGCACACTTGCGAGCCCCTGGTGTGGTTGAGCCGCACTCTGGGTCCATTGTGATCGTGCCCCTTCCCCTGCGCCCATGGTATCTCCAAAGCGTAATGATGTACGCGGAGGGTTGTTCTTGCAATCATGCGAGGGCGGGGATTAGGGCCGCATTGCTACGCGTGCTCCGATCATGCCAGGCGGTCTTGGTTGGTATTGCTTCGGGCGCGTTTTGCTGTATCCGGCCGTTTAACGGCCGAACTCGAAAATTGCCTTAAAAGGCTGCTCTGTACTTCTGCCGCGAGAGCCGCTGTATGTTCCTCCGTTCGGAGGGAGCGTTCCGTATTTCCATTGACCGTGATGACTCCACGAGGGCCTGGCATCTTAAGCTTGAGGTATGCATAATGCGGCACCGCGTTGAACTTTGCAAACGCGGTTCGTCCGAGCAGAGCGTGATAGCCGCTGCGAAATGGGACTATGTCGAAGATTAACTCCTCGCTCCGGAAATTATCCGGGGATCCGAAGACCACTTCCAGTGTGACTGAGCCTGTACAATTGGCTTCCACACCTGGTATGACACCTTTAAAGGTTGTCTTTGTAGGTTTAATCCTTGAGGGGTCTATGCCCATCTTGCGCACTGTATCCTGATAAAGCAGGTTCAGGCTACCGCCGCCGTCCATCAGGACTCTCGTGAGGTGAAATCCATCGACGATTGGGTCTAAAACCAATGCGGCAAATCCGCCATGGCGTATGCTGGTCGGATGGTCTCTTCGATCGAAAGTGATCGGACAAGAGGACCATGGATTGAACTTCAGGGTGACTGGCTCCATCGGATAGACGTCCCTTAGTGCACGCTTCCGCTCCCTTTTGGGTGTATGGGTTGCGTAAATCAGGTTCACCGTCCGCACTTGTGGGGAGAAACCCTTCTGTCCTCTATTGTTCGGCGGTCGGGTCTCTTCCTCGTCATCGCTATTTAGCCCCTTGTCATTGTTTTCGGCAATTAACTTGCCTGCCTGCTTGAACACCCAGCAATCTCTGTTGGTGTGATTAGCTGGCTTTTCAGGGGTGCCATGTATCTGGCATAAGCGGTCGAGTATTCGGTCCAAGTTGGACGGACCCGGAGTGGTTCTTTTGAATGGCCTCTTCCGCTGACCGGGTTTAGAGCCTCGGAATCCGGCGTTGACTGCCGTATCTTCCTTATCGTCGCCGTTAATGCGGCGTTTATTCTTGCTTCGACGTGACCTGCCGTTGTGGTCCTTAGTATCCGGACTGCCAGAATTTTTGCTGAGGTTGTTGCTGCGAGCTAGCCAGCTATCCTCTCCCGCGAAAAAGCGGGTCATTAATGATGTGAGTGCTGCCATGGATTTCGGCTTTTCCTGTCCCAGGTGCCGGGCTAGCCACTCGTCGCGGATGTTAGGTTTGAAGGCTGCAAGGGCCTCTGCATCTGGACAGTCGACGATTTGATTTTTCTTTGTCAAGAACCATGTCCAGAATTGTCTGGCCGATTCCTCTGGCTGCTAAATTATGTTGCTTAGGTCATCGGCGTCTGGTGGCTGCACGTACGTGCCCTGGAAATTGTCGAGGAATGCGGCTTCCATGTCTTCCCAACACCCAATTGACTCTGCGGGCAAGCTGTTAAGCCAATGCCGAGCTGGTCCTTTAAGCTTGAGTGGGAGATATTTGATGGCATGGAGATCGTTGCCGCGGGCCATGTGGATGTGAAGGAGATAATCTTCGATCCAAACCGCGGGGTCTGTTGTGCCGTCGTAGGATTCGATGTTTACGGGTTTAAACTCTTCAGGGATTTGATGATCCATTACTTCGTCAATGAAGCATAGCGGGTGTGCGGTGCCACTATATTGAGCAATATCACGACGCAAATTGAGAGAGCGTTGTCTGCTGTGTTCGGCCCGGCCGGGGTTATTGTATCCGGCGCGACGGTATTCGTCGCGGGTCGTGGGGCGCCCTCGTGATCCGTAGATGGATCTGGATTGCCTTGCTTTGTCCTCCAACACGTCTCGCAAGTCCGACGCGTTCCCTCTTGGCTTCGTACTTTTGGAACGATGCCGGGGTACGGTCTTTGTGGAGGGTCTGGATGCCTCTCTGTCACGACCACGGGGTGGTCGGTCGGCCGTATTGTGCACTGGTGATGAAGGTATGTATGCTTCCTCCTCTAATCGGCGGAGCAACTTGCGTCTGGGGTAGCTTTTGGAGGGGCGTTCGAGTTTAAGCTCTTCGACCGCGAGGACCTCGGTCCATCGATCGGCCAGCAGGTCCTGATCAGCTTGAAGCTGTTGCTGCTTTTTCTTTAGGCTATTTGCTGTGGCGATGAGCCTGCGTTTAAAGCGCTCTTGTTCGACGGGATCCTCGGGCACGACGAATTCGTCGTCGTTGAGGCTTGCCTCGTCTTCGGAGGGAGGTATATAGTTATAATCCTCGACCTCTTCGTCTGCCGCCCTCTCGTGAGGGCTTGCTTCTGCATCCTCCTGCGCTGAGTCTTGCTGGAGGGGATTATCTTCGGCACTCTCTGGGGTATTATTATCTCCTGTGCCGGAATCTCTGTTCTTACTGTGGCGGGATTTAGAGCGGCGCCGCTGACGCCGGCGCTTGGGCTGTTTCTTTAAGGAATCTGCCTCCGCTACTTCTTCCCCATCCCCGTCTTTTGGGGTGTCCACCATGTATATGTCGTACGACGAGGTGGTCTTCCAGTGCCCTGTAGGCGCTGGTTCCTGTTCGTGTCCGGCATCGTCGTCCATAGCGTCGATGTCTTCGGAGTCGTAGTCTAGCATGTCGGTAAGATCGTCGACAGTGGCTATAAAGTGGGTGGTGGGCGGGCTTTGAATTTCTTCATCGTCCGTATCCCAACCAACCTGGCCATAGTCCGGCCAGGACTCTCCCGATAGCGAGAGATGCTTTAGCAAATTTAGGATGTCGCCAAAGGGCGAGTATTGGAAGATGTCCGCAGCGGTGAATTCCATAACCGGCGCCCAATCAGATTCGAATGGCAGGGGCGCGGGAGGTCCGGAGTCCGGCAAGGAGTCCGGCACCTCGGAGTCACGAGTTTCGCGAGGGACAAGGCCAATGTTCGGCTCCATCGCCGTGGAAGTTGAAGCCCCCGAGGCGGTGTCCAACCACCGGTCCTCGATCTGGGCGATCGGCTCCGAGCTAAGAGCCGGAGCGGACTCGTGTGCGGCTACCAAGGCACTGTTCGGCGGCAGAGCTAGATCATGCCCATCGTAACAGTGCGGCACGCTTGGCTGTGGCTCGAGCCCGTCGAAGATCAAGTCTCCGCGGACGTCGGCCGTGAAGTTTAGGCTTCCGAATCTGACCTGACGGCCAGGGGCGTAGCTTTCGATCTGCTCCAGATGGCCAAGTGAATTAGCCCGCAGTGCGAAGCCGCCGAATACGAAGATCTGTCCGGGGAGAAAAGTCTCACCCTGGACAGCGTTGTTGATCGAAGATGCCATCTAGCCTATCGGTGACGACACAGAGGAACTCTCAATGAAAGCACCAATGTTGGTGTCAAAACCGGCGGATCTCGGGTAGGGGGTCCCGAACTGTGCGTCTAGGCGGATGGTAACAGGAGACAAGGGACACGATGTTTTACCCAGGTTCGGGCCCTCTTGATGGAGGTAAAACCCTACGTCCTTCTTGATTAATATTGATGATAGGGGTAGTACAAGAGTGGATCTACCACGAGATCAAGGAGGCTAAACCCTAAAGCTAGCCTATGGTATGATTGTTGTAATGTATGTTGTGTCCTACGGCCTAAAGCCCCTTGGTTTATATAGACACCGGAGAAGGCTAGGGTTACACAGAGTCGGTTACAATGATAGGAGATCTACATATCCGTATCGCCAAGCTTGCCTTCCACGCCAAGGAAAGTCCCATCCGGACATGGGACGGAGTCTTCAATCTTGTATCTTCGTAGTCTTGGAGTCCGGCGGACGATGATAGTCCGGCTGTCCGTACACCCCCTAGTCCAGGACTCCCTCAATAGCCTCCATAATTAAAATAAGATTGGTTTCACAATGAAACGATTTGTCACTCGAACATGACATTCTTCGAGCACTGAGCCTCTATTAAACGAGCACCTTTTGTTACCTGCTCCAAGTAGTGCTCGGCTGGATCCTGGCTTCCCGCCGGATTCTGGGTTGCAATGATGGTGGCCTCCATATCTGTCCAATATGTTTTAACATGGGGAAGAGCCATCCGTGCACCCTTGATCACGCCGACCTCTTCACGGCATCGATTCGTGATACAGCACCAAGGAATTGTTGCACTAAACCAAAATAACTGTCCAGCTTCGGCCCCTTTGGCCATAGATGGTCTATTACAGACCTCATCGCAAGACCGGACAACCTATGGAGCTCGGCCACAGCGGCCATCCTTTCACTCAATCGCAACGGGCGCATTGGAGCACTGAATTGCGACCAGAACAGTCTTTCCACTTCATTATCTTTTTGATCCTCGAAAAACTTGGCCGCATCAGCCATACTCTTTGCCAGATCCACATACGCGTCTGCAGGGCTCCTGCACCAATCCAGAGGAGCGTACTTTGGATCTAAGAACTTCATCCGCAACAAATAATGGCTTCCAGCCGCGATTTCTCCAGCCTATCGAAGCTCCTCCCGCGCATCCCTAATTTCAGAACGCGTCTCCTTGGCCGCATCAAGGGCCTTCTTTAGGCCAGCTGACTTCGCCTGATTCTCTTTCTCAAGGAGCTCATACCTGCTGGCAGCGGTTTTCAGCTCCACAACCATCTCGGCTATTTTATCTTCGCTTCGGCGATGAGCAGCCTGTTCGGCTCTCAACTCTTCGGCCGCCTCTAGGGCAGCCGTATTGCTAGCCCGGGCTTGCTCGTTCGCTAGGGCAAGCTTCGCCCCCAGGGCCTCCACGGCAGCAGCTCCGCCTGCAGTCGAAGCATATCATTAACATTATGCTCCTCTTACATATTTCCTGTAAAAATAAGGAAAGCAGAGCGCATACTTTGTGGCTCGTTAAGCCGCTCGTTCACAAGTGTGATGTCGGCATCCACAACTTCAATCTGTCGCCTCAGTTCAGCGACTTCAACCGACCGGTCGGTCGCCGGACCCTTAGCCACCTGCGTATGAATATAGTGCGATCATTACTTAACAATGTGATCCTCCGTTTGCTGCCTAGGGCTGGCAACCAGAGTCTCAGGGGCTACTATCTATACGGAGCACACCTAGCGCGTGGGGCACAATCAAAAATTACGTATTTCATTACATACCTCAAATAATTTGAGCAGACTCGTAAAAGCTTCATTCAACCCGCTTGTTGTGGATGAAATCTTCTCAAGCACCATGCTCATTAATGAATGGTGATCCTCCGAGAGAGCAGCTTGCTCCAGAAGGCCCGTCAGCGTGTCCGACCATTCGCCGAACTGTGTCGGACCCTTCTTATTGCCCCCGGTGGGAGCCAAACGCTCCGGGCTTAGGGCGGCCAAAGTATTAGCTTCTGGCCTCGGCAAATCTGGACTCCTCCGTGACGACACCTCAGGGTCGCCCGCCCCATGAGGCGGAGAGGCTGGTGGGGTTTCACTCTCCATCATATCCGGAAGAAGATCCCCCGAAGACAAACTCTGTCGAGAATAGCTGCTAGCCGGACTACAAAGAATGGATCCTGGTTATTGTTCTAGGAGGAGGAAGCAGTAGCTTTGTATTTATGATTAACTTACAACTCGGCTGAGGGCTTGCCCGTTTGCAGGCATGGCGCGGTGAGGACGCCCTTCGGGGCAGGGCCCCTAGTGAAGTTTTCTTCCCTTGTCTAGGCACCTCCATCTCCAAGTCTTCGAAGGCGGCCCTCTTCTTCCCGCGGGGGGAGGAGACTGTGGATTCCCCACCCCGACTATCCTCCTTCGTGGAGGTAGTAACTCCCCCGGTTTGGATGTGCTATGTGTGAAGCCTTGCTTCTCTGTTCTTCCCTTCGTCTTTCCCCGAGGGCACTTTACTTAGCACATGACTAAGCATCCTGGCTATGGCAGGACTAGGCGAGCCTTCGGGAAGCGGTGCCGGACACCTGATTCTCTCCGCCTTGCTGAGCCATTTCTGGCCGCGAATGGTTTTCAGAACAATGTTATGATAAATATAAACGAAGTGTTCGGTTTTTGGGTTACTTGGGTATCTGGGCGGTTGCAGCTCAGGCCCGCATCCTCGATGGTGTCCGGACACTTTACTTGTGGTCCGAAGAATAGTTTACACATCCCTTCGAGCGTCATGCCGAAGAAGTACAGAATAGTCCGCGGACCTTCTGGGTTGAACCCCCACATCCGGAGAGGCCGACGTTTGCACGGCAAGATCCATCGGACTAGCATTACCTGAATTACACTGACAAGACTAATGTCCCTCTCAAGAAGCTCCCAAATGCGGCTCTACAATGTTGGAACGTCATTAGCAGGCCCCCAATCTAGTCCCACATTGGTCGATGACGCCAGTTGAGGCGGGGGGCCCGAACGAAAGTCGGGGGCAGCCACCCATTTTGTGCCTCTGGGAGCCGTGACGTAAAACCACCTCCGCTGCCATAGATCAGACACCTCCGGGAAGAAGCCCTCTGGCCATGGGGCTTCGGCGTTCCTGCTTACTGCAGCACCTCCACACTGCGCGTGTCGCCCCTCAATCATCTCCGGCTTCACATTGAAGGTCTTAAGCCATAAGACGAAGTGTGGGGTGATGTGGAAGAAGGCTTCGCACACAACGATGAATGACGAGATATGAAGGATGGAGTCCGGAGCTAGATCATGAAAATCTAGCCCGTAATAGAACATGAGCACTCTCACAAAGGGATCAAGGGTGATGCCTAAACCGCGGAGGAAGTGAGAAACAAATACGACGCTCTCGTTGGGCTCGGGAGTAGGGATGATCTGCCCTGGAGCAGGAAGCCTGTGCTTGATGTCGGCGGTCAGATATCTGACCTCCCTAAGCTTCACAATGTCCTCCTCTGTGACGGAGCAGGCCATCCACCGGCCTTGAAGGCTGGATCCGGACATGATTGAAGATCCGGAGTGCCTAAGCTTGGGCTCCGGGTGTTGGAATTCGAGATGCGGAAAGGCGCAAGCGTGGTAAGAAAGAGGGATAGGCCTCAGCCCCTCTGTAAAGGGGGTGAATATCAAGCGTCCTCGGCGTAACCGCTTGGGACTTACCTAAAAACACGGAGTCGTACCAACAGGCGTTGTGGGGTTGCACGCGCCCGTATTGCTGGCAGATCCCCCGATAAGAGGAACATGATCTCTGCTTCGACAAAGGCGTGCCAATAAAACTGCCTCGCAATGCGTGTCGTGGCTGGCCGAGAAAGACCGGTTCGTATCGAGCCAGGCCACGGCTTAAGGGCACACCATGAAAGAAATTGTCAGCAGATCAGATTTGTAAAGTGTAATGCTCTCTACGGTGGTGTGCGGAAATTATCCCACAGATCCGGACACAATCCTTAATCTGCTTTGGAGTATTCGTAGATGGAACCTGCCTTGCAATGCCGAAGACAAACTGTGCGCCGGACTCATCGTCATTGAAGCCTGGTTTAGGGGCTAGTGAGGAAGTCCTAGATAAGGGGGTATCCGGACAGCCGGACTATATGCATTGGCCGGACTGTTGGACTGTGAAGATACAAGACTCAAGACTACGTCCCATGTCCGGATGGGACTCTCCTTTGCGTGGAAGACAATCTTTGCGATTCGGATATTAGATCTCCTTCTTTGTAACCGACTCTGTGTAACCCTAGCCTCCTCCGGTGTGTATATAAACCGGAGGTTTTAGTCCGTAGGACGAGAACAATCATAATCAGCATACGCTAGCTTCTAGGGTTTAGCCTCTACGATCTCGTGGTAGATCAACTCTTGTAACACTCATATCATCAAGATCAATCAAGCAGGAAGTTGGATTTGACCTCCATCGAGAGGGCCCAAACCTGGGTAAAACATCGTGTCCCTTGCCTCCTCTTACCATTAGCCTTAGACGCACAGATCGGGACCCCCTACCCGAGATCCGCCGGTTTTGACACCGACAATGGGTATATATAGGAGGAAGAAGTAGGTCGGTGGACGCCCGAGGGGCCCACAAGGGTGGGGGGCACGCCGGGCACCCTCGTGGCTGCCTTGGTTGTTGCGTGACTTCCACTCCAAGTCCTCTAGATCACGTTTGTTCCAAAAAGATCACTCCTGAAGGTTTCATTTCTTTTGGACTCCTTTTGATATTCCTTTTCTTCGAAACACTGAAATAGGCAAAAAAATAGCAATTCAGGCTGGGCCTCCGGTTAGTAGGTTAGTCCCAAAAATGATTTAGAAGTGTAAAGTAAAGCCCATAAACATCCAAAACAAGTAATATAATAGCATGGAACAATGAAAAATTATAGATACGTTGGAGACGTATCAAGCATCCCAAACCTTTATTCCTGCTCGTCCTCGAGTTGGTAAATGATAAAAACAGGATTTTTTATGTGGAATGCTACCTAGCATAATTCTCAATGTAATTTTCTTTATTGTGGCATGAATGTTCAGATCCAAATGATTCAAAATAAAAGTTCGTATTGACATAAGAAATAGTAATACTTCAAGCATACTGATCAAAGTAATCATGTCTTCTCAAAATAACATGGCCAAAGAAAGTTATCCCTACAAAATCATATAGTCTGACTATTTCTCTATCTTCATCACACAATGTATTTAATCATGCACAACCCCGATGATAAGCCAAGCAATTGTTTCATACATTAGTAATCTCAAACTTTTTCAACTTTCACGCAATACATGAGCGTGAGCCATGGACATAGCACGATATGTGGAATAGAATGGTGGTTGTGGAGAAGACAAAAAGGAGAAGATAGTCTCACATCAACTAGGTGTATCAACGGGCCATGGAGATGCCCATTAATAGATATCAATGTGAGTGAGCAGGGATTGCCATGCAATGGATGCACTAGAGCTATAAATGTATGAAAGCTCAATAAAAGAAACTAAGTGGGTGTGCATCCAACTCGCTTGCTCACGAAGACCTAGGGCGCTTTGAGGAAGCCCATCATTGGAATATACAAGCTAAGTTCTATAATGAAAAATTCCCACTAGTATATGAAAGTGACGACATAGCAGACTCTCTATCATGAAGATCATCGTGCTACTTTGAAGCACAAGTGTGGTAAAAGGATGGTAGCATTGTCCCTTCTCCCTTTTTCTCTCATTTCATTTTTTTTCTTTTTTCTTTTTCTTTTCTTTTCTTTTTCTTTTTGGGCCTTTCCCTTTTTTTATTTGGCCTTTTTTTCCTTTTTTTCTTTTTCTTTCTTTTTATGGTGGAATCATAGTCTCCATCATCCTTTCTTCACTCGGACAATGCTCTGATAATGAAGATCATCACACTTTTATTTACTTACAACTCAAGATTACAACTCAATACTTAAATAAGATATGACTCTATATGAATGCCTCCGGCGGTGTACCGGGATATGCAATGAATCAAGAGTGACATGTATGAAAATTATGAAGGTGGCCTTGCCACAAATACGATGCCAACTACATGAGCATGCAAAGAGCAATATGAAAATGATAATGTGTGTCATAATAAACGGAATGGTGGAAAGTTGCTTGGCAATATATCTCGGAATAGCTAGGTATGGTGGCTGTTTTGAGGAAGTTATATGGTGGGTGTATGGTACCGGCGAAAGTTGCGCGGCACAAGAGAGGCTAGCAATGGTGGAAGGGTGAGAGTGCGTATAATCCATGGAATCAACATTAGTCATAAAGAACTCATATAGTTATTGAAAAAATCGACAAGTCATCAAAAACAAAGTATTATGCGCATGCTCCTAGGGGGATAGATTGGTAGGAAAAGACCATCGCTCGTCCCCGACCGCCACTCATAAGGAAGACAATCAATAAATAAAATTGTGCTCCAACTTCATCACAAAGCGGTTCACCATACATGCATGCTACGGGAATCACCAACTTCAACACAAGTATTCTTTAAATTCATAATCACCTAACTAGCATGACTCTAATATCACCATCCTAATATCTCAAAACAATTATCAAGCATCAAATTGATCTTAGCATCCAATTCACTTTCTATGATAGTTTTTATTATACCCAACTTGGATGCCCATCATTCTAGGACCAATTTTATAACCATAGAAAATACCATGTTGTTCTAAGAGACTCTCAAAATAATATAAGTGAAGCATGAGAGATCAACAATTTCTTCAAAATTAAGCCACCGCCGTGCTCTAAAAGATATAAGTGAAGCACTAGAGCAAAAATCATCTAGCTCAAAAGATATAAGTGAAGCACATAGAGTATTCTAATAAATTCTAATCAAGTGGGATTCTCCCAAAAGGTGTGTACAGCAAGAATGATTGTGGTAAACTAAAAATCAAAGACTAATATCATACAAGACGGTCCAAGCAAAACACATATCATGTGGCGAATAAAAATATAGCTCCAAGTAAAGTTACCGATAGGCGAAGACGAAAGAGGGAAAGCTTAGGCTTTTGTTTATCCTTGAATATCTTGGGGTGCCATGGGCATCCCCAAGCTTAGGCTTTTGCCACTCCTTATTCCATAATCCATCAAATCTTTACCCAAAACTTGAAAACTTCACAACATAAAACTCAACAGGAAATCTCACAAGCTCCGTTAGTGCAAGAAAGAAAAACCACCACATAAGGTACTGTAATGAACTCATTATTTATTTATATTGGTGTTAAACCTACTGTATTCCAACCTCTCTATGGTTCATACCCCTACATACTAGCCATAGATGCATGAAAATAAGCAAACAACACACGAAAAGCGGAATCTCTCAAAAACAGAACAATCTATAGCAATCTGTAACTCTCGAATATTTTTGGAACTCTAAATATCCTACCAAAATAGGAAGTCCTGGGAAATTTGTCTATTGATCTACAGTAAAAAAGAATCAACGCAAAAGCGTGTTTCTGTAAATTACTAAAATTATTTTCGTGCATGCAAAGTTTCTTTTTTTCAGCAGAATCAAATTAACTATCACCATAGGTTATCCTATAGGTTTTACTTGGCACAAACACTAATTAAAACATAGAAACACATCTAAACAGAAGCTACATGCATAATTTATTACTAAACAGAAGTAAAAACAGAAAAACAAAAGTAAAGTTGGGTTGCCTCCCAAGTAGCGGTATCGTTTAACGCCCCTAGCTAGGCATAAAAGCGAGGATAGATCTAAGTGGTGCCATCTTTGGCACTCAATTCATAAGTAGCTCGCATGATAGATTCATAAGGTAATTTGACTTTCTTTATTGGAAAGTGCTCCATGCCTTTCCTTAATGGAAATTTAAATCTAATATTCCCTTACTTCATATTAATAGTCGCACCAATCGTTCAATGGAAAGGTCTACCAAGAATAATAGGACAAGAAAGATTGCAATCTATGTCAAGAATGATAAAATCTACGGGCACATAGTTCCTATTTGCAACAATAAGAACATCATTGATCCTTCCCACAGGATTTTTAATGGTGGAATCCGCAAGGTGCAAATTTAAGGAGCAATCATCAAGATCATGGAAACCTAGAATATCGCATAATGTTTTCGGAATCGTGGAAACACTAGCACCCAAATCACACAAAGCATAACACTCATGATCTTTAATTTAAATCTTTATTGTAGGTTCCCACTCATCATTAAGTTTTCTAGGTATAGAAACTTCCAAATTAAGTTTTTCATCATAAGATTGCATCAAGGCATCAACAATATGTTTGGTAAAAGCTTTATTTTGACTATAAGCATGAGGAGAATTCACAATGGATTAAAACAAGGAAATACAATCTACTAAAGAACAATTATCATAATTAAATTCCTTGAAATCCAAGATAGTGGGTTCAATGCTGTTTAAACTCTTGACCCCTCCAATCCCACTTTTACCAAATTTAGCATTAAGATCTAAGAACTCCGAATCATCGGGACGCCTTTTAACTAAAGTTGACTCATCTCCAGTCCCATCATTATTAAGATTCATATTGCAAAACAAAGATTTAATAGGGGACACATCAATAACTTTTAGATCTTGATCATTACTTTCATGGAAACTAGAAGAACACGCCTTTACAAAACAATCTTTCTTAGCATGCAATCTAGCGGTTCTTTCTTTGCACTCATCAATGGAAATTCTCATAGCTTTGAGAGACTCATTGATATCATGCTTAGGAGGAGTAGATCTCAAAGAATCAACATCAAGTGAAAGTCTATCAACGTTCCTAGCCAAATCATCAACTTTAAGCAATTTTTCTTCAAGCAAGGCATTAAAATTCTTTGAGAGATCATAAATTCTTTCACACTATTCTCAAAATCAGAGGGCATCTTATTAAAATTACCATAAGAATTATTGTAGGAATTTCCATAATTATTAGAGGAATTACTAGGGAACGGTCTAGGTTTAAAGTTTCCTTTATAAGCATTGTTACCAAAATTATTCCTACCAACAAAATTCATGTCCATAGATTCATTATTATTATCAATCAAAGTAGACAAAGGCATATCATTGGGATCAATAGAAGCACTCTTAGTAGCAAACAATTTCATAAGTTCATCCATCTTTCCACTCAAAACATTAATTTCTTCTATAGCATGCACTTTTTTACTAGTAGATCTTTCGGTGTGCCATTGAGAATAATTAAACATAATGTTATCAAGGAGTTTAGTAGCTTCTCCTAAGGTGATTTCCATAAACGTGCCTCCCGCGGCCGAATCTGAAGGATTTCTAGAAGCAAAATTCAATCTGGCATAAAAATTTTGTATGATCATCCTAAAATTAAAACCATGAGTAGGGCAATTGCGAATCATTAATTTCATTCTTTCCCAACATGGGGCAACATGCTCATGATCAAGTTGTTTAAAATTCATAATATCGTTCCTAAGAGAGATGATCTTAGCGGGAGAAAAAATACTTAGAGATAAAAGCATCTTTGCACTTATTCCATGAATCAATACTATTCTTAGGCAAAGACGAAAACCAAACTTTAGCACGATCTCTAAGTGAAACGGAAATAACTTCAATTTAACAATATCATTATTCGTATCTTTCTTCTTTTGCATCTCACACAAATCAACAAAGTTGTTTAGATGGGTAGCGACATCTTCACTATGAAGGCCGGAGAATTGATCTTTCATAACAAGATTCAGCAAAGCAGCATTGATTTCACAAGACTCAACATCATTAAGAGGAGCAATCGGAGTACTAAGGAAATCATTATTATTGGTATTGGAAAAATCACACAATTTGGTATTATTCTGCGCCATAGCGACAAGCAATCCAACACACAAGCAAACAAAAAGGCAAGTGAAAGAGAGAGGAGATTGGGAAAGAGAGGGCGAACAGAACGGCAAGGGTGAAGTGGGGGAGAGGAAAATGAGAGGAAAATGGCAAATAATGTAAGTGCAAGGGATATGAGTTTGTGATGGGTACTTGGTATGTCTTGACATGAGCGAAGACCTCCCCGGCAACGGCGCCAGAAATCCTTCTTGCTACGTCTTGAGCTTGCGTTGGTTTTCCTTGAAGAGGAAAGGGTGATGCAGCAATAGTAGCGTAAGTATTTCCCTCAAATTTTCAGAACGAAGGTATCAATCCAGTAGGAGGCTCCTCAAAAGTCCCACGCACCTACACAAAGAAACAAGAACTCGCAAGCAACGCAATAAAACATTGTCAATCCATACACGGCCACTTGCGAAAGTGAGATCTGCTAGAGATAATATGATAAGATAAATATATTTTTGGTATTTTATGATATAGATTGGAAAAGTAAAGATGCAAATAAAAGTAGATTGAAAGCTTATATGATAAGAGATAGACCCGGGGGCCATAGGTTTCACTAGTGGCTTCTCTCAAGATAGCATAAGTATTACGGTAGGTGAACAAATTACTGTCGAGAAATTGATAAAAAAACGAATAATTATGAGATTATCTAGGCATGATCATGTATATAGGCATCACGTTCGTGACAAGTAGACCGACTCCTACCTACATCTACTACTATGACTCCATACATCGACCGCTATCCAGCATGCATCTAGAGTATTAAGTTCATAAAGAACAGAGTAACGCATTAAGAAAGATGACATGATGTAGAGGGATAAACTCACACAATATGATATAAACCCCATCTTTTTATCCTCTATGGCAACAATACAATACATGCCTTGCTGCCCCTGCTGTTACTGGGAAAGGACACCGCAAGATTGAACCCAAAGCTAAGCACTTCTCCCTTTGCAAGAAAGATCAATCTAGTAGGCCAAACCAAACTGATAATTCGAAGAGACTTGCAAAGATAACTTAATCACACATAAAAGAATTCAGAGGAGATTCAAATATTTCTCATAGATAAACTTTATCATAAACC
The DNA here is from genome assembly GCA_963921465.1 of Triticum timopheevii. Lineage (NCBI taxonomy): Eukaryota > Viridiplantae > Streptophyta > Magnoliopsida > Poales > Poaceae > Triticum > Triticum timopheevii. The sequence continues at coordinate 360,305,259 of OY997274.1, read as the reverse complement.
CACAATTCATCGGATCTTGACAAACACACCGCAACAAGAGTTACATCGAATAGATCTCCAAGAAGATCGAGGAGAACTTTGTATTGAGATTCAAAGAGAGAGAAGAAGCCATATAGCTAATAACTATGGACCCGAAGGTCTGTGGTAAACTACTCACAACTCATCGGAGAGACCTTGGAGATGATGTAGAGGTCCTCCGTGATCGATTCCCCCTCCGACGGAGCGCCGGCGAAGGCTCCAAGATGGGATCTCGCGGATATAGAAGGTTATGGCGGTGGAAATAGTTTTTCATGGTCGCCTCTTATTTTTTCAGGGTACATGGGTATATATAGGAGGAAGAAGGAGGTCGGTGGACGCCCGAGGGGCCCACGAGGGTGGGGGCGCACCCAGCCCTAGGGGGTGCACCGGGCACCCTCGTGGCTGCCTTGGTTGTTGCTTGACTTCCACTCCAAGTCCTCTAGATCAAGTTTGTTCCAAAAAGATCGCTCCCGAAGGTTTAATTCCGTTTGGACTCCATTTGATATTCTTTTATTCAAAACACTAAAATAGGCAAAAAAACGGCAATTCGGGTTGGGCCTCCGGTTAGTAGGTTAGTCCCAAAAATGATATAAAAGTGTAAAGTAAAGCCCATAAACATCCAAAACGGGTAATATAATAGCATGGAACAATAAAAAATTATAGATACGTTGGAGACGTATCACGCGGCCTAGTTGGTTGTGCCCACCCAGGTGCCCCCCTCCGGTGTTTCCTGGCTCCAGGAATTGTCTTTTATTGTATCAAAAATCCTCGCAAAGTTTCGTTGCATTTCGAGAACTTTTATTTCTCCACAAAAACAACACCATGGTAGTTCTGCTGAAAAACAGCATCAGTCCGGGTTAGTATCATTCAGATCATGCAAAAAAGAGTCCAAAATAAGAGGAGAAGTGTTAGGAAAAGTAGATACGACGGAGACGTATTAGACACCACATGTCTATGGTTAGGAAACTTAACCATCTTTGATTAACGAGCTAGTCTAGTAGATGCTTACTAGGGACATGGTGTTTTTTCTATGTATCCACACATGTATCAAGTTTCCGGTTAATATAATTCTAGTATGAATAATAAACATTTATCATGAATAAGGAAATCTAAAATAACAACTTTATTATTACCTCTAGGGCATATTTCCTTCAGTCTCCCACTTGCACTAGAGTTAATAATCTAGATTACATTGTAATGATTCTAACACCCATGGAGTCTTGGTACTGATCATGTTTTGCTCGTGGAAGAGGCTTAGCCAACGGGTCTGCCACATTCAGATCCATATGCATTTTGCAAATCTATATGTCTCCTCCTTGACTAGATCATGGATGGAGTTGAAGCGTCTCTTGATGTCTTTGGTCTCTCTGTGAAATCTGGATTCCTTCGCTAAGGCAATTGCTCCAGTATAGTCACAAAAGATTTTCATTGGACCCGATGCACTAGGTATTACACCTAGATCGTATATGAACTCCTTCATCCGGACTCCTTCATTTGCTGCTTCCGAAGCAGCTATGTACTCTGCTTCACACGTAGATCCCGCCACGACGCTTTGCTTGTAACTGCACCAACAGACAGCTCCACCATTCAATACAAATACATATCCGGTTTGTGACTTAGAGTCATCCGGATCAGTGTCAAAACTAGCATCGATGTAACCTTTTACAATGAGCTCTTTGTCACATCCATAAACGAGAAACATATCCTTGGTCCTTGTCGTGGATTTGTCACGGCAGATGTCCTTAGTGTGAGGACTTAGTCCTGAGGCCAACTGTAACGCCCGGATAATTAAGATACAGTGAAACTCCACTAATGATGCCACGTCACCTCCATTACTGTTGCTAATCTTTCGATAGATCAAAACCGATTCAAAAATCAATTCAAAATATGTCAAACAGCAAAAAGTTTTCAAACCTTGAAACAAAAATGTTTAGTGGGTGCCAAATATTGCACTGGTAATTATTGTGGAGAAAACAATTTGTTTAGAAAGTGCCTAAATATTTTAAAATGAAATGAAATAGAAAAGAAAATAAATAAAAAGAAAAGTTGAAAATAAAACCAAAAGAGAAAAGGAAAGCCCCCAAACCCCCTTGGGCCAAATGGACCAGCTAGCCGACAGCCGGCCAGCCCAGCCGGCCTATCCGGGCCAGCCCACTCCCCCATTCCCCCTTGTCGCTTCCTTCCCGGCGTGCTGTTCCTCTGACCGTGCCATGAACATGGCACGTTCCCATCGCACCACCTCGCCGTCCCCGCCGACGGGATAAAGCCGCTACGCCCCCGCCTCCACGGTTCCCTCTCCCACTCACCTCTCTCCCGCTCTCCTCCCAGATCTCCCCCCCCCCCCCCCCCGCTCGCTCCTAAGAACCGCCCCCGTCCGAGCGCTCCCATGGCCATTATCGGTGTCAAAACCGGCGGATCTCGAGTAGGGGGTCCCGAACTGTGCGTCTAGGCGTATGGTAACAGGAGACAAGGGACACGATGTTTTACCCAGGTTCGGGCCCTCTTGATGGAGGTAAAACCCTACGTCCTGCTTGATTAATATTGATGATAGGGGTAGTACAAGAGTGGATCTACCACGAGATCAAGGAGGCTAAACCCTAAAGCTAGCCTATGGTATGATTGTTGTAATGTATGTTGTGTCCTACGGACTAAAGCCCCCCGGTTTATATAGACACCGGAGAAGGCTAGGGTTACACAGAGTCGGTTACAATGATAGGAGATCTATATATCCTTATCGCCAAGCTTGCCTTCCACGCCAAGGAAAGTCCCATCCGGACACGGGACGGAGACTTCAATCTTGTATCTTCGTAGTCTTGGAGTCCGGCGGACGATGATAGTCCCGCTGTCCGGACACCCCCTAGTCCAGGACTCCCTCAGTAGCCCCTGAACTAGGCTTCAATGACGATAAGTCTGGCGCGCATAATGTTCGGCATTGCAAGGCGGGTTCCTCCCTTGAATAATCCAGAGAAGATCATGAACACTAGGATAGTGTCCGGCTCTGCAAAATAAATTCCACATTCCACCATAGAGAGAATAAAATGTACACAAGTCCAATCTGCTGACGTATTATGCGGCATGACATCACACCGCTACCAAGCCTTTATTTGAATCGTTTTTTATTATACCACCTCAGCATGTTTAGCGAAGCGGTTTCCTTGGCACGTCCTGTCGAAGCAGAGATCGTGTTCCCCTTATTCCGGGATTCCCATCAATACGGACATGGGTAACCCAACCACGCCATTGATGGTGGCGCTTGGGAGATAAGCGAGTTTTACCAGGCCGGTGGGGGACGCATAGTCTTCGTCCGCCTATATATAAGGGGTAAGGATTTACCTTCTCACCTACGCCTTCTTCCTCCTTTTTTCTTATCCATCTCCGCTTACTCAAGCTCCAACGCCCAAGCTCGCGCATCTCGCCTCGACCTTCTCCGACCATGTCCGGAGCGGGAGGCAAATGGTTGGCCTCCACCGTTAAGGAGGAGCACATCACCAAGCTGCGCAGCGCCGGATACCTTTTCGCCGACATCGCGCATCGGCTGCCCGACGAGGGGCAGCTCATCCCCACCCCTGGGCCCCATCAGAGGGTTGTTTTCCTCCCCCACTTCCTCCGCGGACTGGGCTTTCCACTCCACCCATTTGTCCGGGGGCTCATGTTTTACTACGGCCTGGATTTCCATGATCTGGCGCCGAACTTCATCCTCAATATCTCGGCGTTTATCGTCGTGTGCGAGGCCTTCCTCTGCATCCGTCCCCACTTCGGCCTGTGGCTCAAGACCTTCAACGTCAAGCCGAAGGTTGTGAAGGGCACGCAAGCAGAATGCGGAGGTGCCATGTTGGGCAAGTTGCCCAACGTCCTTTGGCTCGATGGGGCCTTCGTGGACTCCGTTAAGGGGTGGCAATCGGGGTGGTTCTACATCACCGAGCCGCGCGAACCCACGTGGGCGGCGGCCCCTGAGTTCAGATCTGGCATCCCCACGCAGCTCACCTCCTGGAAAGAGAAGGGCTTGTTGTGGGGCAATCCGAAGGAGCTGATGGGACTCCGAGCCTGTATCCAGAAGCTCGTGAACAATAAGCTCAGGCTCGTTGACGTGGTCCAAGTTATGCTCATCCGCCGGATTCTCCCATGCCAAGAACGGGCATTCAATCTGTGGGAGTTCAATCCGGAACAGCACCGGGAACTAAGTGGGCTCTTCGACACGATGTACGAAGGTGCCTGGATGGTGTTGTTTAAGGGCGCCGAAGCCCCCGCATCCACGACGGAAGATCGCGGATTTTGCTCGCAGCATCCAGCTGACGAGGTAAGTGATTCGACCCCTTCTCGGGACACTTGTGGTAAATAGATTGATTCTAAGAGGGTTTCAACCTCTCTTTTCCTTTGACAGGAATGGATGGAGAAGGTCGAGCACCTCGTCTGTCCGGCTCCCATGCCAGAAGATCCAGTGAACTCCCGTCTAGCGGGGCTGCTGGTTCCGGCACCGCACGTGGTGCCAGAGAAGAAGGCCAAGAAGGTGGCCACGGGGACTCGAAAGAGTTCCCGTAATCAGGCGTCCGACGACAAGGCGGACTCCTCCCCCGAAGACGAGGAGGAGGAAGAAGACTCTCTCCCGGAGGAGGGAGAGAGGAAGAGGAAGGCTTCCCCAATAGGGGAGGCCGAAGGGTCCAAGAGGGGGAGAACTATTCCCCCGGACAGTCCCGCCAACACCAACGTTGGCGAGGAGGAGTGGCCTTCAAGGGCCAGGCCTCCGGCGAGATCGTAAGTATCAGGATCCCTGATATGCAATTTCTTTCGCGTCACCTAGTGTCCTACTAATGCCGCATACTGTCCGCAGTCCGGCCGATGATGATCTCCCTGCTTCATCGAGCGGGTTGTTGGCCCCATCGTATGTGGATTCACTTCCGACTGCCTCCACCCCCCGCGCCGATGAGGACGCCGAGGTGGGATCCCAGAGAGGGACCCATCAGGAGGAGGCTCCGGAGGCGCCGGCAGGCAGCCTCCCGGACTTTCTGCCGGACTCTGCATCGAAACCTACAGTGGTTCCAGAGTCCGGCAGGCGGCCCCTTCGAAAGAGGGGCAAGACTGTGACGCCGGCGGCCTCCGTCCAACCGGAGGCGCTTCCTTCGAGGAAGAACACCGCACTATCATGAGTGCAGTGATTCAGAAGGTTCAGCTCGCCAAGAGCGGGCTGACAGAAGCCTGCAGCAGCCTTCTAACAGGCTTTGAGGTGAGAAGTTAAAATTATGTAATGTAATACCGCATAGACAGTAGCCCCTGATGCTCAGTTCGGTGTTTGGAAAGAAAAGCCGGACTGAGGATCTAAAAAGATATATGCAGGGTTGCTTGAAATATGTCCATATTGGTTTGCAGGCTGCGCTGCTGACCTCCGCCGCACTGACTGCGGAGGTCGATGCATTGAAGCAGGATCTCGAGCGGTCCGAGCAAGAGCTTGGCCATGCCAAGAAGCAGCCCGAGGACAAAGAAGGTGAGTAACACCACTTTGAAGATTTACCTTACGGAAAAGGATTTAGGATGCAAAAAATTAACAAGGATAATATGGGTATTGCAGGGGCCACAAACGAGGTGGCAGCCCTGAAGGAGACTGTGTCCGTGGCCGAACGCAGTGCGGCCGTGGAACGGGCAGAGCGAGAAAAGCAGGAGGCACGGGTGGCGGAAGTACGGCAAGAGCTCCAGGCTCTCATGGAGAAGCATGAGAGCTTGGAGCGTGACTCCAAGACTCGAGAGTCCGATCTTGCCTCAGCTCTCGAAAGTGCTAAATCCGCCAAGGCCGAGGCCCGTAACGCCCTTGAGGAGGTTGAAGATGTAAAGAAGATAGCGGCGGGTAAGGCATTTTTCATGCAAAGCAAGCATGTTAATGTAAACTACCTGACACTTACCCGCATTTGGAGCTCTCCAGGGGCGTTTGCAGTTCTGCCGCGCAGTGTGTCTGATGCCGCCGCATTCTACCATGGCGAGGAGGGGAGCTCAACGGAGAAGGTCTTCTGGTCTCAGTACGCTGAGGCCGGCCATCCGGTGCCCCTAAGCGACCAGCTGAAGCAGCTGGTCGAACTCCACAAGGTTGCTGAGGAGGCCATGAAGGGCCTTATAGTCCGGCTGTGGCCTGGACAGGCCATGCCTGGGAGCTACTTCGGCCTCATGCGGCAGCTGGTGGACGCGTGCCCCTATGTGGAGGTCATCAAGCGCTCCGCCTGTATTGAAGGTGCTCATCGGGCCCTTGCCCGCACAAAGGTGCATTGGGGCAGGCTGGATGCGGAGAAGCTTCTCACTGACCCACCGCCACTGGGCAAGGAGTATCGTACGCCCGGAATGTATTATAAAACTGTCCTGAAGGGAGCCCGCGATATTGCGGATGAATGCCCCATTGATGTAATTTTTGAGTAAACTCGCTATGCATTATCCTGTGCGCCGAAAACTTTGTTCATATGCGCTTTAAGCAACGCTTGTTTAATTTAAAATATTACCTTCTGTGCGGCCATTTATAAAATCTGAGAGATGGCAAGTCGTTGGCTTCAGCCCCCGAGCCGCAAGTGCTGGGGTGTTCGGGATAAACTTGAGCACTCTTGTTCCCATTTTTGGGTCCATCTAGGGAGGCGCTCAACACAACGAACAAGGCAACCGGACTTATAATGCTTGAACACTCTCACTTAGCCATAGAATTCTATAATTTTAAATTTCGGCGAAGCCCCTGGTATTCGGAAGACCGAATTCGGGGCGCTATCCACGCCTTCGTCGGACATTATCCGGAACTTCGCTCGAAGCGGCGTGAGTCTTTAAGGACCCGAAAAGACCTCTCTAACAGCGACCAGTCTCTCGCCTTATCATGCCGGTCAGTTTTAGCTTTCTCCACTGAGGCGCTCGCCCGGCTCAACCGGGGCGCAATCGCAGTGGTTCTCCCAGTGCCACCTTAGCCGACAGAACGGAACGTAAGGCACCAAAACGTGGGAGCCGGGCAAACCCAACTATTGACCCAAGACATGATTCGGAGCTAAATCATATAATGCTATAAGTTTGGGGTGCCGCACTTATGCAAGTGTTCGGAATTGTCACACCATAATGCGGGGAATATAAGCCCCTGGTGTATTAGGCCATACCAAAATATATGGGTGCAAGATGTCATGTAATGAGCATATATATATAAAAAGTAATGTAATTGCAGTCGAAAAAGTGCTACATTATTTATTAAAGGAAGTCTGCTATGAGTGCGGACTGATACAAATAGTGCGGTAAGCAAGGGATTTGGACTAATTAAACATGTCCCCCTCCAGGGATGAGCTGCGGACTTGGTGTATATAATCGAATTTAATGCTCGTAATTGAGACCACCTGAGTGTTATTCGCTGCCATCTTTCTTCCCTGGCTGTTGCATCGTGAGTTCGGCAGGTTCACCGCCGGACAGGGCCTCTGGTTAGCGGAGTCCTGTGTATACAAAGAAGGAAAATAATAATAAAAAAGAGTGGCACACTTGCGAGCCCCTAGTGTGGTTGAGCCGCACTCTGGGTCCATTATGATCGTGCCCCTTCCCGTGCGCCCATGGTATCTCCAAAGCGTAATGATGTACGCGGAGGCTTGTTCTTGCAATCATGCGAGGGAGGGGGTTAGGGCCGCATTGCTACGCGTGCTCCGATCGTGCCAGGTGGTCTTGGTTGGTATTGCTTCAGGCGCGTTTTGCTGTATCCGGCCGTTTAACGGCCGAACTTGAAAATTGCCTTAAAAGGCTGCTCTGTACTTCTGCCGCGAGAGCCGCTGTATGTTCCTCCGTTCGGAGGGAGCGTTCCGTATTTCCGTTGACCGTGATGACTCCACGAGGGCCTGGCATCTTGCGCTTGAGGTATGCATAATGCGGCACCGCGTTGAACTTTGCAAACGCGGTTCGTCCGAGCAGAGCGTGATAGCCGCTGCGAAATGGGACTATGCCGAAGATTAACTCCTCGCTCCAGAAATTATCCGGGGATCCGAAGACCACTTCCAGTGTGACTGAGCCTGTACAATTGGCTTCCACACCTAGTATGACACCTTTAAAGGTTGTCTTTGTAGGTTTAATCCTTGAGGGGTCTATGCCAATCTTGCGCAGTGTATCATGATAAAGCAGGTTCAGGCTACTGCCGCCGACCATCAGGACTCTCGTGAGGTGAAATCCATCGACGATTGGGTCTAAAACCAATGCGGCAAATCCGCCATGGCGTATGCTGGTCGGATGGTCTCTTCGATCGAAAGTGATCGGACAAGAGGACCATGGATTGAACTTCGGGGTGACTGGCTCCATCGCATAGACGTCCCTTAGTGCACGCTTCCGCTCCCTTTTGGGTATATGGGTTGCGTAAATCATGTTCACCGTCCGCACTTGTGGGGGGAAACCCTTCTGTCCTCTATTGTTCGGCGGTCGGGTCTCCTCCTCGTCGTCGCTATTTAGCCCCTTGTCATTGTTTTCGGCAATTAACTTGCCTGCCTGCTTGAACACCTGGCAATCTCTGTTGGTGTGATTAGCTGGCTTTTTAGGGGTGCCATGTATCTGGCATAAGCGGTCGAGTATTCGGTCCAAGTTAAACGGACCTGGAGTGGTTCTTTTGAATGGCTTCGACGTGACCGGGTTTAGAGCCTCGGAATCCGGCGTTGACTGCCGTATCTTCCTTATCGTCGCCGTTAATGCGGCGTTTATTTTTGCTTCGACGTGACCTGCCGTTGTGGTCCTTAGTATCCGGACTGCCAGAATTTTTGCTGAGGTTGTTGCTGTGAGCTAGCCAGCTATCCTCTCCCGCGCAAAAGCGGGTCATTAATGATGTGAGTGCTACCATGGATTTCGGCTTTTCCTGTCCCAGGTGCCGGGCTAGCCACTCGTCGCGGATGTTATGTTTGAAGGCTGCGAGGGCCTCTGCATCCGGACAGTCGACGATTTGATTTTTCTTTGTCAAGAACCGTGTCCAGAATTGTCTGGCCGATTCCTCTGGCTGTTGAATTATGTGGCTTAGGTCATCGGCGTCTGGTAGCCGCACATACGTGCCCTGGAAATTGTCGAGGAATGCGGCTTCCAGGTCTTCCCAAAACCCAATTGACTCTGCGGGAAAGCTATTAAGCCAATGCCGAGCTGGTCCTTTAAGCTTGAGTGGGAGATATTTGATGGCATGGAGATCGTCGCCGCGGGCCATGTGGATGTGAAGGAGATAATCTTCGATCCAAACCGCGGGGTCTGTTGTGCTGTCGTAGGATTCGATGTTTACGGGTTTAAACCCTTCAGGGATTTGATGATCTATTACTTCGTCAGTGAAGCATAGCGGGTGTGCGGCGCCTCTATATTGAGCAATATCACGACACAGCTCGAGAGAGCGTTGTCTGCTGTGTTCGGCCCGGCCGAGGTTATTGTATCTGGCGCGACGGTATTTGTCGCAGGTCGTGGGGCGCCCTCGTGATCCGTAGATGGATCTGGATTGCCTTGCTTTGTCCTCCAATACGTCTCGCAAGTCCGGCGCATTCCCTCTTGGCATCGTACTTTTGGAACGATGCCGGGGTACGGTCTTTGTGGAGGGTCTGGATGCCTCTCTGTCGCGACCACTGGGTGGTCGATCGGCCGTATCGTGCGCTGGTGATGAAGGTATGTATGCTTCCTCCTCTAATGGGGGGAGCAACTTGTGTCTGGGGTAGCTTTTGGAGGGGCGTTCGAGTTTAAGCTCTTCGGCCACGAGGACCTCGGTCCATCGATCGGCCAGCAGGTCCTGATCAGCTTGAAGCTGCTGCTGCTTTTTCTTTAGGCTATTTGCCGTGGCGATGAGCCTGCGTTTAAAGTGCTCTTGTTTGATGGGATCCTCGGGCACGATGAATTCGTCGTCGTTGAGGCTTGCCTCGTCTTCGGAGGGAGGTATATAGTTATAATCCTCGACCTCTTCGTCTGCCGCCCTCTCGTGAGGGCTTGCTTCTGCATCCTCCTGCGCTGAGTCTTGCTGGAGGGGATTATCTTCGGCACTCTCTGGGGTATTATTATCTCCTGTGCCGGAATCTCCATTCTTACTGTGGCGGGATTTAGAGTGGCGCCGCTGACGCCGGCGCTTGGGCTGTTTCTTTAAGGAATCTGCCCCCGCTGCTTCTTCGCCGTCCCCGTCTTTTGGGGTGTCCACCATGTATATGTCGTACGACGAGGTGGTCTTCCAGTGCCCTGTAGGCACTGGTTCCTGTTCGTCTCCGGCATCGTCGTCCATAGCATCGATGTCTTCGGAGTCGTAGTCTAGCATGTCGGCAAGATCGTCGACAGTGGCTATAAAGTGGGTGGTGGGCGGGCTTTGAATTTCTTCGTCGTCCGTATCCCAACCATCCTGGCCATAGTCCGGCCAGGACTCTCCCGATAGCGAGAGATGCTTTAGCGAGTTTAGGATGTCGCCAAAGGGCGAGTATTGGAAGATGTCCGCGGCGGTGAATTCCATAACCGGTGCCCAATCAGATTCGATTGGCAGGGGCGCGGGAGGTCCGGAGTCCGGCAAGGAGTTCGGCACCTCGGAGTCACGAGTTTCGCAAGGGACAAGGCCAATGTTCGGCTCCATCGCCGTGGAAGTTGAAGCCCCCAAGGCGGTGTCCAACCACCGGTCCTCGATCTGGGCGATCGGCTCCGAGCTAAGAGCCAGAGCGGACTCATGTGCGGCTACCAAGGCACTGTTCGGCGGCAGAGCTAGATCATGCCCATCATAACAGTGAGGCGCGCTTGGCTGTGGCTCGAGCCCGTCGAAGATCAAGTCTCCGCGGACGTCGGCCGTGAAGTTTAGGCTTCCGAATCTGACCTGATGGCCAGGGGCGTAGCTTTCAATCTGCTCCAGATGGCCAAGTGAATTAGCCCGCTGTGCGAAGCCGCCGAATACGAAGATCTGTCCGGGGAGAAAAGTCTCACCCTGGACAGCGTCGTTGATCGAAGATGCCATCTAGCCTATCGGTGACGACACAGAGGAACTCTCAATGAAAGCACCAATGTTGGTGTCAAAACCGGCGGATCTCGTGTAGGGGGTCCCGAACTGTGTGTCTAGGCGGATGGTAACAGGAGACAAGGGACACGATGTTTTACCCAGGTTCGGGCCCTCTTGATGGAGGTAAAACCCTACGTCCTGCTTGATTAATATTGATGATAGGGGTAGTACAAGAGTGGATCTACCACGAGATCAAGGAGGCTAAACCCTAAAGCTAGCCTATGGTATGATTGTTGTAATGTATGTTGTGTCCTACGGACTAAAGCCCCCCGGTTTATATAGACACCGGAGAAGGCTAGGGTTACACAGAGTCGGTTACAATGATAGGAGATCTACATATCCGTATCTCCAAGCTTGCCTTCCACGCCAAGGAAAGTCCCATCCGGACACGGGACGGAGTCTTCAATCTTGTATCTTCATAGTCTTGGAGTCCGGCAGACGATGATAGTCCGGCTGTCCGGACACCCCCTATTCCAGGACTCCCTCAGCCATGGTCGTCATGTTGCCGTGGCTGCTGTCCTCCCCGCATCGCGCCAACGTCTCACCGGTCTCCCTCGTCGCCTGCCTCGTCATCCACGACCGTTGGTTCGAGCCCCGCACCGTTGCAGCATCGTGGACGAGGTCATCTTCTTCCTCTGCCTCGCCGCCGCTCATCCCCAACTCCGGTGACGCTCTTTGTAGCTACTAAGCCACCATGGGCCACCATGTGTGCCGCTCGATGAGCCCCCTCACCCTCCCCTCTCTCTCTCTCGACGGTGTTCACTAGTTCGACGCGTCGCCCCGAACTTGCCCGAGTGCGTCGCCGCCCACGCTCGTTGCTGGCAGCCGTCCGGTGACCATTTGGTCCTGGGCTTGTGCCGTTGTGCTTGCGGGTGCACGTAGGCCTCGCACCGCCCTTCTGTTTGCCAAATAGCACGCCGCATCGCTGTTGCCATTGCTCGCCCAAAACGCCCTGTAGCCGGCGATGTCGAGCTGCTCGTCTCCAGCCACCGCAGCCCATGAGAACACCACCAACCAGCCCCACCTGATATCGCCTATTCTTCTCTATACTGCTTGCATTAGAGTAGTGTAGCATGTTATTGTTCGGTTACTCCTATTATGTTGCATAGCCTGTCATTGTCGCTATAGTCATTGATACCTTACCCGCAATCCTAAATGCTTAGTATAGGACGCTAGTTTATCATCATTGGCCCTACATTCTTGTCAGTCTGCCTTGCTATACTATTGGGCCGTGATCACTCGGGAGATGATCATGATTATATACTATACATATATACATATTATACAGATGGTGACTAAAGTTGGCTCGGCTCGTTGAGTGCCCGCGAGTGATTCATGGATTAGGGCTGAAAGGACCTTTGTCCGACGGCCCTCTGCGTGGATCTTTGTGGCGGAGCGACATGGCAGGTTGAGACCATCTAGGCGAGAGGTGGGCCTGGCCCTGGTCGGCATTCGCGGTTGCTTCATAATAACACGCTTAATGAGATCTTGGTATTTGATCTGAGTCTGGCCAGTGGCCTATACTCACTAACCAACTACGCGGGAAAGATATGGGCACTCGACATCGTGGTATCAGCCGAAGCCTTCTAGACGTCAGCGACTGAGCGGCATGCGCCAGATTGGACTGGAATGCTTGCTCTTGTATTAGGGAGGCTAGGTCTGCTTCCGGCTGCCCACGCAACGTGCATGTGTGCAATGGGCGATGGGCCCAGACCCCTACGCCAGAGGAAATAGACCGGCGTGCTGACCTCTCTATTAGGCCTAGGTGGGGCTGCGACGTGTTGATCTTCCGAGGCCGGGCATGACCCAGGAAAGTGTGTCCGGCCAAATGGGATCGAGCGTGTTAGGTTATGCGGTGCACCCATGCAGGGAGGTTTATCTATTCGAATAGCCATGTCCCTCGGTAAAAGGACGACCCGGAGTTGTACATTGATCTTATCTATTCGAATAGCGGTGCACCCAAACAAGTTCCACAGACAACCCGGTGATCACTTTTCCACAAGGCGACAAGGGGAGGATCACCAGGTAGGATTATGCTATGCAATGCTACTTGGAGGACTTCAATCTACTCTCTTCTACATGCCGCAAGACGGAGGCTGCCAGAAGCGTAGTCTTCGATAGGACTAGCTATCCCCCTATTATTCTGGCTTTCTGCAGTTCAGTCCACCAATATTTCCTCTTTACACATATACCCATGCATATGTAGTGTAGAGCCTTGCTTGCGAGTACTTTGGATGAGTACTCACGGTTGCTTTGCTCCCTCTTTTCCCCCGTTTTCCTCTTCTTCTCGGATGCCGCAACCAGACGTTGGAGCCCAGGAGCCAGACGCCACCGTCGATGATGACTCCTACTACACTGGAGGTGCCTACTGCTACGTGCAGGCCGCTGACGACGACCAGGAGTAGTTAGGAGGATCCCAGGCAGGAGGCCTGCGCCTCTTTCGATCTGTATCCCATTTTGTGTTAGCCTTCTATAGGCAAACTTGTTTACTTAAGTCTGTACTCAGATATTGTTGCTTCCGCTAATTCGTCTATGATCGACCACTTGTATTCGAGCCCTTGAGGCCCCTGGCTTGAAATATGATGCTTGTATGACTTATTTATGTTTTTAGAGTTGTGTTGTGATATCTTCCCGTGAGTCCCTGATCTTGATCGTACACGTTTGCGTGCATGATTAGTGTACGATTGAATCGGAGGCGTCACACCAATGCATATATGTGGTAGCTTGAGAGGGGTTGAGTGGGACGAGAGACGCAAGGTTTTCTACCCAGGTTCGGCCTCTCACGGTGGAGGTAAAAGCCTACTCCTGCTTCATTGATATTGATCATGGTGTTCACGATTACAAGAGTGCTCTTTGGCTACCTCTATCTCCAGAGCTACTGATTGTCTGTCTCAACTTGTAAAACTTGTCCCTCTTGGGGTGCCCTGCCCCTCCTTATATAAGTTGGAGGGGTGGGTTACATGTGGAGTCCTAGTAGGACTATACTACTCTATTCAAGGTGGAATCCTAGTCTTGCTTCCTTTGTAAGGGAAAACTCCTGATGCCTTTCCTCTTAGGCCGGCCCACCATAGCATCAGCCGGCCTTCTAGGCCTTGGACCTTGTCATATATTTCACCCACCATCGGGATCATTAGTGAGTCGCCAGACCGGTGAATCGCCAAACCAGTGAGTCACTAGTCTTCAGGCGGGTTTCCGATGAACCGCCAAGTCCCGGTCAGGTCATATATCCGGTCGGGTCGTACCGCGGGGTATATCCCCGACATTAGCCCCCAGATTAATTTGGATTTATCCATGTTAAACTGATCCTGCAAAAGAAACACAAGAACAAATTTGACAGGTTGTGCTCTTGATTAAAATTTTTTGAGCCGGCACCTGCTCATCCTTAAGTCCTTGTCATTTCCTCCTTCTGGAAAGTCCGGGTCAATAGAACAACTTCATAGTCAATTTGCTTGTAGGAGAAATATTGTAAAAAAGAATCCATTTGAGTCGGCCTCCAATGCTCTGACTTGAAAAAAATATTGGACTCGAAATACTCATCTGATTTTCAGCCAGCTTGTAGATGTAGATCTTGCCAATTTATAATTGCCAGAATTGTCGGGTTATAAGACAAATGATGCCAGGTCATGATTGTTGCTGATGTCGGGTCATAATTCTTGCTGGCACAAGGTCATAATTATTGCTGACGCCGCGTCATGATTGTTGCACACGCTGGGTTAATCTTATGGTGACACCAGGTCATAAACTTTGCAGATTTCTCCAATAATAATATAATACCTAGTTTGCTCAAAACTGAGAATTTAAAGTTGTTCCTCCCTTATATGCATATCACCTGTAGCCCCCAAGTCTTAAGAGGAGGACATAGTGATGGCTTAAGACTTGCTTAAACATAAAAGCTTCAACTTTGGAGAAATCCAGGTTGTTCATGTAAGTCACCAATCATAAACTGAACACTTTGTACTTCCCATGTGTAGCCCCCAAGTGTCGGGTCAATATGCAATAATGAGCAGGCACTTTACTTGTACTTCAAAAAATAACACCATATGATGTAGCTCCCAAGTTTCAATTTACCTCTAACAGGAGCAATTAGTAGCCTCGAAAGGGCCAGCTCATCACTATGTGATGGGCCGGGTCTTCAATCATAATATTGGTTATTGATAAGCATAATAAAAATATAGCCATGTTGGCTATTAAAGATCTAAATAATATAACCCGGTATGAAAACCTCAATCACAAGATCTCGTCTATTGACAAGTAAATCCAGAGTTAAATACTTAGTGGCTCTTGGCTGATCGCGACTTAATGCACATTCATTGTAATTCGGGATTTTTGTAACTCGGCGGCTTATAGCTTTTGTAAAAAAAATCAAGAATTGATAACCCTTGCAAGCAGAGATGTTACTGCAAACATGCTCAGAAATATAATTCATGAGTCGGCTTTTAAAGCTCGAATCCAGGGTGGGTTAGATAACCCAACCATCCATGGGTGCTCATAGTCATGTCCAGTTTTTTTGAAAAAGATCACTTTGGCATCTTATAGCCTCAATAAACTCAATATGGAGCAATATAACTTGGAGGTGTCTGTAAAGCTCTGCATGTCCTACACAAAGTTTAAACAACATATGCCCTGGCGACTTATCGTGAAAAGCCAGGGCGGGTAACAACCCAAACATAATATAATCTTATGCAGTTATGGAAAAGACTAGAATTAAGGCCATTCAAGCCAAAATATATTAGCGACTTGAAGTCCAAAGCTAGGGTGGGTTATCAAACCTCGCATATTCATGTAACCAGGAAAACATACCTGTAGATTTGACTGATATTATCAGCTCACGGAACCATATGTAGTAAAGGTGACAACCCCAATATCGATAAATGCCTTATTTCAATGAAGCCTGCTGGTGACTCAAGTCAAAAGCCAGGGCGGGTGACAATCCAAATACTTGCAACCATGGCTATTTAAGCCGGAACATACTAGCAACTTAAAGTAAAAAGTCTGGGCGGGTTATCAAACCTCGCATATTAATCCAAAATTTTAAAACCTTACCTAGAAAATTGGCTAAAATTGCCGGCTAACAATGCCACATCCAGTGAGGGTGACAACCGATTAATACCGTGGTGATGCCTTGACAATTATAACCCAAAACCAGTATCAACCCGGAGTCATGAAATATCATCATTTTGATTGCTCAAGGCAAAATATCCCGGCGACTTAAAGTCTTCTTATCAGGGCGGGTTACCAAACCCAATATGCTCAATTATGAGTCATATGATCAAGGCTACATGACATGTGAAATCAGTTCATACTGCTGGCTTACATCGCCATATGCAGTGTAGGTGCATAGCATCAAGTGCACAATCAAAAAATACTGGCAAGTTATCGTCCAAAGCCAGGATGGGTTCATCGAAAACCCAAAATATGCTCAAATATGAGTCATAAAGATTAAGGCTACATGGCCTGAATCATTTTAAACCATATGTCAATATGGTACAAGGATACGAACCAAAACAATGTTCATAGAAAATACAAAGCAGAAAAAACAATGCCTTCATAGGCTGCCAAGCCACAATGTCAAGTGTTGTTCAAGGGCCGCAAAGCCACTGAGTTAATCCTTTATTCAAACTTGTAAGCCGGGCCTCACATGACCAATCGTCATTTTAACTTTGACAAGTTCAGGGTCTTTATAAGATTGACTGTCAAAAGTACAGTGGGTCATTCCAGGATTACCTGGGCGGAGTGGCAGACATACAAAGGCAGGATAACCCAGAGTTTTGGTGAATACACCTGGCGTCCAAGCCAATCAAAAGGGTAAATACAGCTATGTTCATTGAACTGGAAGCCCCCAAGTGACCTATCATAATCCATCAAGGCGGGTTGCCTATGTTTGAACTGTGCATTGTGACAAGTTTACTTTGGTAACATTTTAACTTGGGCCGAAAGCCCCCAAGTCATTTGCAACAAGGCATATAAGCCGGATCAAAGGGTAGTCATAGCTATGCTCAGTGAGTAGGAAGCTCCCAAGTAATTTGTAACAAGGCGTGCAAGCCAGATCAAGAGGGTAGTCACAGCTATACTCAATGAGCAGGAAGCCCCCAACTAATCGTATGAACTGATAATAAAGACTCACATACTCATAAGGCAGGATACCCATGTTTGAACCGCGCTTCATGGCATCAAGTTCTCTTTGGCAACCTTTAATTTTTTTGACAACTCGAACTTGCGAGAGATGAATTCCTGTTGAACCGGATGTTGAGTCGAATATTGAGAGCTCAAAACATTATGGGAACGAGATTTCCCTTGAGTCGGATATTGATCCGAAATCTTTTCTTATAACCCGGAGCTCTTTCAATGAGCCAGAACTTTCAGATTGCTCGACACTGTTTAAGCCGGAAATTGTCTGACAACCTTTTGAATTTTCACCAATGTGGTAGTAGCCTCCGGGACCGGGTTATTTTCCCTCCTGTCGGTGTTAAAACCGGTGGATCTCGGGTAGGGGGTCCCGAACTGTGCGTCTAGGCGGATGGTAACAGGAGACAAGGGACACGATGTTTTACCCAGGTTCGGGCCCTCTTGATGGAGGTAAAACCCTACGTCCTGCTTGATTAATATTGATGATAGGGGTAGTACAAGAGTGGATCTACCACGAGATCAAGGAGGCTAAACCGTAAAGCTAGCCAATGGTATGATTGTTGTAATGTATGTTGTGTCCTACGGACTAAAGCCCCCCAGTTTATATAGACACCGGAGAAGGCTAGGGTTACACAAAGTCGGTTACAATGATAGGATATCTACATATCCGTATCGCCAAGCTTGCCTTCCACGCCAAGGAAAGTCCCATCCGGCCACGGGACGGAGTCTTCAATCTTGTATCTTCGTAGTCTTGGAGTCCGGCGGACGATGATAGTCCGGCTGTCCGGACACCCCCTAGTCTAGGACTCCCTTAGTAGCCCCTGAACCAGGCTTCAATGACGATAAGTCCGGCGCGCATAATGTTCGGCATTGCAAGGCGGGTTCCTCCCTTGAATAATCCAAAGAAGATCATGAAAACCAGGATAGTGTCCGGCTCTGCAAAATAAATTCCACATTCCACCGTAGAGAGAATAAAATGTACACAAGTCCAATCTGCTGACGTGTTATGCGGCATGACATCACACTGCTACCAAGCCTTTATTTGAATCGTTTTTTATTATACCACCTCAGCACATTTAGCGAAGCGGTTTCCTTGGCACGTCCTGTCGAAGCAGAGATAGTGTTCCCCTTATTCTGGGATTCCCATCAATACGGACGTGGGTAACCCAACCGCGCCATTGATGGTGGCGCTTGGGAGATAAGCGAGTTTTACCAGGCCGGTGGGGGACGCATAGTCTTCGTCCGCCTATATATAAGGGGTAAGGATTTACCTTCTCACCTACGCCTTCTTCCTCCTTTGCTTATCCATCTCCGCGCACTCAAGCTCCAACGCCCAAGCTCGCGCATCTCGCCTCGACCTTCTCCAACCATGTCCGGAGCGGGAGGCAAATGGTTGGCCTCCACCGTTAAGGAGGAGCACATCACCAAGCTGCGCAGCGCCGGATACCTTTCCGGCGACATCGCACATCGGCTGCCCGACGAGGGGCAGCTCATCCCCACCCCCGGGCCCCATGAGAGGGTTGTTTTCCTCCCCCACTTCCTCCATGGACTGGGCTTTCCACTCCACCCATTTGTCCGGGGGCTCATGTTTTACTACGGCCTGGATTTCCACAATCTGGCGCCGAACTTCATCCTCAATATCTCGGCGTTTATCGTTGTGTGCGAGGCCTTCCTCTACATCCGGCCCCACTTCGGCCTGTGGCTCAAGACCTTCAACGTCAAGCCGAAGGTTGTGAAGGGCACGCAAGCGGAATGCGGAGGCGCCGTGTTGGGCAAGTTGTCCAACGTCCTTTGGCTCAAAGGGGCCTTCGTGGACTCCGTTAAGGGGTGGCAATCGGGGTGGTTCTACATCACCGAGCCGCGCGAACCCACGTGGGCGGCGGCCCCCGAGTTCAGATCTGGCATCCCCACGCAGCTCACCTCCTGGAAAGAGAAGGGCTTGTTGTGGGGCAATCCAATGGAGCTGACGGGACTCCGAGCCTGTATCCAGAAGCTGGTGAACAATAAGCTTAGGCTCGTCGACGTGGTCCAAGTCATGCTCATCTGCCGGATTCTCCCATGCCAAGAACGGGCATTCAATTTGTGGGAGTTCAATCCAGAACAGCACCGGGCGCTAAGTGGGCTCTTCGACACGACGTACGAAGGCGCCTGGAGGGTGCTGTTTAAGGGCGCCGAAGCCCCCACATCCGCGACGGAAGATCGCGGATTTTGCTCGCAGCATCCAGCTGACGAGGTAAGTGATTCGACCCCTTTTCGGGACACTTGTGGTAAATAGATTGATTCTAAGAGGGTTTCAACCTCTCTTTTCCTTTGACAGGAATGGATGGAGAAGGCCGAGCAGCTCGTCTGTCCGGCTCCCATGCCAGAAGATCCAGTGAACGCCCGTCTAGCGGGGCTGCTGGTTCCGGCATCGCACGTGGTGCCGGAGAAGAAGGCCAAGAAGGTGGCCACGGGGACTCGAAAGAGTTCCCGTAATCAGGCGTTCGACGACGAGGCGGACTCCTCCCCCGAAGACAAGGAGGAGGAAGAAGACTCTCTCCCGGAGGAGGGAGAGAGGAAGAGGAAGGCTTCCCCAATAGGGGAGGCCGAAGGGTCCAAGAGGGGGAGAACTATTCCCCCGGACAGTCCCGCCAACACCAACGTTGGCGAAGAGGAGTGGCCATCAAGGGCCAGGCCTCCGGCGAGATCGTAAGTATCCGGATCCCTGATATGCAATTTCTTTCGCGTCACCTAGTGTCCTACTAATGCCGCATACTGTCCGCAGTCTAGCCGATGATGATCTCCCCGCTTCATCGAGTGGGTCGTTGGCCCCGTTGGATATGGATTCACTTCCGACTGCCTCCACCCCCCGCGCCGATGAGGACACCGAGGTGGGATCCCAGAGAGGGACCCATCAGGAGGAGGCTCCAGAGGCACCGCCAGGCAGCCTCCCGGACTTTGCATCGGACTCTGCATCGGAACCTGCAGTGGTTCCAGATTCCGGCAGGCGGCCCCTTCGAAAGAGGGGCAAGACTGTGACACCGGCAGCCTCCGTCCAACCGGAGGCGCCGGACAACTTGTTGGAGGCGCTTAAAGGCGCTTCCATCGAGGAAGAACACCGCACTATCATGAGTGCGATGATTCAGAAGGTTCAGCTCGCCAAGAGCGGGCTGACAGAAGCTTGTAGCAGCCTTCTAACAGGCTTTGAGGTGAGAAGTTAAAATTATGTAATGTAATACCGCATAGACAGTAGCCCCTGATGCTCAGTTCGGTGTTCGGAAAGAAAAGCCGGACTGTGGATCTAAAAAGATATACGTAGGGTTGCTTGAAATATGTCCATATTGGTTTGCAGGCTACGCTGCTGACCTCCGCCGCACTGACTGCGGAGGTCGGTGCATTGAAGCAGGATCTCGAGCGGTCCGAGCAAGAGCTCGGCCATGCCAAGAAGCAGCTCGAGGACAAAGAAGGTGAGTAACACCACTTTGAAGATTTACCTTACGGAAAAGGATTTAGGTTGCAAAAAATTAACAAGGATAATATGGGTATTGCAGGGTTCACAAACGAGGTGGCAGCCCTAAAGGAGGCTGTGTCCGCGGGCGAACGCAGTGCGGCCACGGAACGGGCGGAGCGAGAAAAGCAGGAGGCACGGGTGGCGGAAGTACGGCAAGAGCTCCAGGCTCTCATGGAGAAGCATGAGAGCTTGGAGCGTGACTCCAAGACTCGAGAGTCCGAGCTTGCCTCGGCTCTCGAAAGTGCTAAATCCGCCAAGGCCGAGGCCCGTATGGCCCTTCAGGAGGTTGAAGATGTAAAGAAGATAGCGGCGGGTAAGGCATTTTTCATGCAAAGCAAGCATGTTAATGTAAACTACCTGACACTTACCCGCATTCGGAGCTCTCCAGGGGCGTTTGCAGATCTGTCGCGCAGTGTGTCTGATGCCGCCGCATTCTACCGTGGCGAGGAGGGGAGCTCAACGGATAAGGTCTTCTGGTCTCAGTATGCTGAGGCCAGCCATCCGGTGCCCCTAAGCGACCAGCTGAAGCAGCTAGTCGAACTCCACAAGGTAGCTGAGGAGGCCATGAAGGGCCTTATAGTCTGGCTATGGCCTGGACAGGCCATGCCTGGGAGCTACTTCGGCCTCGTGCGGCGGCTGGTGGACGCGTGCCCCTGGGTGGAGGTCATCAAGCGCTCCGCCTGTATTGAAGGTGCTCGTCGGGCCCTTGCCCGCACAAAGGTGCATTGGGGCAGGCTGGATGCGGAGAAGCTTCTCACTGACCCACCGCCACCGGGCAAGGAGTATCGTACGCCCGAAATGTATTATAAAACTGTCCTGAAGGGAGCCCACGATATTGCGGATGAATGCCCCGGAGATGTAATTTTTGAGTAAACTCGCTATGCATTATCCTGTGCGCCGAAAACTTTGTTCATATGTGCTTTAAGCAACGCTTGTTTAATTTAAAATATTACCTTCTGTGCGGCCGTTTATAAAATCTGAGAGATGGCAAGTCGTTGGCTTCAGCCCCCGAGCCGCGAGTGTTGGGGTGTTCGGGATAAACTTGAGCACTCTTGTTCCCAGTTTTGGGTCCATCTAGGGAGGCGCTCAACACAACGAACAAGGCAACCGGACTTATAATGCTTGAACACTCTCATTTAGCCATAGAATTCTATAATTTTAAATTTCGGCGAGGCCCCTGGTATTCGGAAGACCGAATTCGGGGAGCTATCCACGCCTTCGTCGGACATTATCCGAAACTTTGCTCGAAGCGGCATGAGTCTTGAAGGACCCGAAAAGACCTCTCGAACAACGACCAGTCTCTCGCCTTATCATGCCGGTCAGTTTTAGCTTTCTCCACTGAGGCGCTCGCCCGGCTCAACCGGGGCGCAATCGCAATGGTTCTCCCAGTGCCACCTTAGCCGACAGAATGGAACGTAAGGCACCAAAACGTGGGAGCCGGGCAAACCCAACTATTGACCCAAGACATGATTCGGAGCCGATTCATATAATGCTATAAGTTCGAGGTGCCGCACTTATGCAAGTGTTCGGACTTATCACACCATAATGCGGGGAATATAAGCCCCTGGTGTATTAGGCCATGCTAAAATATACGGGTGCAAGATGTCATGTAATGAACATATATATATATAAAGTAATGTAATTGCAGTCGAAAAAGTGGTACATTATTTATTAAAGGAAGTCTGCTATGAGTGCAGACTGATACAAATAGTGCGGTAAGCAAGGGATTTGGACTAATTAAACATGTCCCCCTCCAGGGATGAGCTGCGGACTTGGTGTATATAATCGAATTTAATGCTCGTAATTGAGACCACCTGAGTGTTATTCGCAGCCTTCTTTCTTCCCTGGCTATTGCATCGTGAGTTCGGCAGGTTCACCGCCGGACAGGGCCTCTGGTTAGCGGAGTCCTGTGTATACAAAGAAGGAAAATAATAATAAAAAAGAGTGGCACACTTGCGAGCCCCTGGTGTGGTTGAGCCGTACTCTGGGACCATTGTGATCGTGCCCCTTCCCCTGCGCCCATGGTATCTCCAAAGCGTAATGATGTACGCGGAGGGTTCTTCTTGCAATCATGTGAGGGCGGGGGTTAGGGCCGCATTGCTACGCGTGCTCCGATCGTGCCAGGCGGTCTTGGTTGGTATTGCTTCGGGCGCGTTTTGCTGTATCCGGCCGTTTAACGGCCGAACTCGAAAATTGCCTTAAAAGGCTGCTCTGTACTTCTGCCACGAGAGCCACTGTATGTTCCTCCGTTCGGAGGGAGCGTTCCGTATTTCTGTTGACCGTGATGACTCCACGAGGGCCTGGCATCTTGAGCTTGAGGTATGCATAATGCGGCACCGCGTTGAACTTTGCAAACGCGGTTCGTCCGAGCAGAGCATGATAGCCGCTGCGAAATGGGACTATGTCGAAGATTAACTCCTCGCTCCGGAAATTATCCGGGGATCCGAAGACCACTTCCAGTGTGACTGAGCCTGTACAATTGGCTTCCACACCTGGTATGACACCTTTAAAGGTTGTCTTTGTAGGTTTAATCCTTGAGGGGTCTATGCCCATCTTGCGCACTGTATCTTGATAAAGCAGGTTCAGGCTACTGCCGCCGTCCATCAGGACTCTCGTGAGGTGAAATCCATCGAATATTGGGTCTAAAACCAATGCGGCAAATCCGCCATGGCGTATGCTGGTCGGATGGTCTCTTCGATCGAAAGTGATCGGACAAGAGGACCATGGATTGAACTTCGGGGCGACTGGCTCCATCGCATGGACGTCCCTTAGTGCACGCTTCCGCTCCCTTTTGGGTATATGGGTTGCGTAAATCATGTTCACCGTCCGCACTTGTGGGGGGAAACCCTTCTGTCCTCTATTGTTCGGCGGTCGGGTCTCCTCCTCATCGTCGCTATTTAGCACCTTGTCATTGTTTTCGGCAATTAACTTGCCTGCCTGCTTGAACACCCAGCAATCTCTGTTGGTGTGATTAGCTGGCTTTTCAGGGGTGCCATGTATCTGGCATAAGCGGTCGAGTATTCGGTCCAAGTTGGACGGACCCGGAGTGGTTCTTTTGAATGGCTTCTTCCACTGACCGGGTTTAGAGCCTCGGAATCCGGCGTTGACTGTCATATCTTCCTTATCGTCGCCGTTAATGCGGCGTTTATTTTTGCTTCGACATGACCTGCCGTTGTGGCCCTTAGTATCCGGACTGCCAGAATTTTTGCTGAGGTTGTTGCTGCGAGCTAGCCAGCTATTCTCTCCCGCGCAAAAGCGGGTCATTAATGATGTGAGTGCTGCCATGGATTTCGGCTTTTCCTGTCCAAGGTGCCAAGCTAGCCACTCGTCGCGGATGTTATGTTTGAAGGCTGCGAGGGCCTCTGCATTCGGACAGTCGATGATTTGATTTTTCTTTGTCAAGAACCGTGTCCAGAATTGTCTGGCTGATTCCTCTGGCTGCTGAATTATGTGGCTTAGGTCATCGGCGTCTGGTGGCCGCACATACGTGCCCTGGAAATTGTCGAGGAATGTGGCTTCTAGGTCTTCCCAACACCCAATTGACTCTGCGAGCAAGCTGTTAAGACAATGCCGAGCTGGTCCTTTAAGCTTGAGTGGGAGATATTTGATGGCATGGAGATCGTCGCCGCGGGCCATGTGGATGTGAAGGAGATAATATTCGATCCAAACCACGGGGTCTATTGTGTCATCGTAGGATTCGATGTTTACAGGTTTAAACCCTTCAGGGATTTGATGATCCATTACTTCGTCAGTGAAGCATAGCGGGTGTGCGGCGCCTCTATATTGAGCAATATCATGACGCAGATCGAGAGAGCGTTGTCTGCTGTGTTCGGCCCGGCCGGGGTTATTGTATCCGGCACGACTATATTCGTCGCGGGTCGTGGGGCGCCCTCATGATCCGTAGATGGATCTGGATTGCCTTGCTTTGTCCTCCAATACGTCTCGCAAGTCCGGCGCGTTCGCTCTTGGCTTCATACTTTTGGAACAATGCCGGGGTATGGTCTTTGTGGAGGGTCTAGATACCTCTCTGTCGCGACCACGGGGTGGTCGGTCGGCCGTATCATGCGCTGGTGATGAAGGTATGTATGCTTCCTCCTCTAACCGTGGGAGCAACTTGCGTCTGGGGTAGCTTTTGGAGGGGCGTTCGAGTTTAAGCTCTTTGGCCGCGAGGACCTCGGTCCATCGATCGACCAGCAGGTCCTGATCAGCTTGAAGCTGCTGCTGCTTTTTCTTTAGGTTAATTGCCGTGGCGATGAGCCTGCGTTTAAAGCGCTCTTATTCGACGGGATCCTCAGGCACGACGAATTCGTCGTCGTTGAGGCTTGCCTCGTCTTCGGAGGAAGGTATATAGTTATAATCCTCGACCTCTTCGTCTGCCGCCCTCTCGTGAGGGCTTGCTTCTGCATCCTCCTGCGCTGAGTCTTGCTGGAGGGGATTATCTTCGGCACTCTCTGGGGTATTATTATCTCCTGTTCCGGAATCTCCGTTCTTACTGTGGCGGGATTTAGAGCGGCGCCGCTGACGCCGGCACTTGGGCTGTTTCTTTAAGGAATCTGCCTCCGCTGCTTCTTTGCCGTCCTCGTCTTTTGGGGTGTCCACCATGTATATGTCGTACGACGAGGTGGTCTTCCAGTGCCCTGTAGGCGCTGGTTCCTGTTCGTCTCCGGCATCGTCATCCATAGCGTCGATGTCTTCGGAGTCGTAGTCTAGCATGTCGGTAAGATCGTCGACAGTGGCTATAAAGTGGGTGGTGGGCGGGCTTTGAATTTCTTTGTCGTCTGTATCCCAACCATCCTGGCCATAGTCCGGCCAGGACTCTCCCGATAGCGAGAGATGCTTTAGCGAATTTAGGATGTCGCCAAAGGGCGAGTATTGGAAGATGTCCGCGGCGGTGAATTCCATAACTGGCGCCCAATCAGATTCGATTGGCAGGGGCGCGGGAGGTCCGGAGTCCGGCAAGGAGTCCGGCACCTCGGTGTCACGAGTTTAGCGAGGGACAAGGCCAATGTTTGGCTCCATCGCCGTGGAAGTTGAAGCCTCCGAGGCGGTGTCCAACCACCGGTCCTCGATCTGGGCGATCGGCTCCGAGCTAAGAGCCGGAGCGGACTCGTGTGCGGCTACCAAGGCACTGTTCGGTGGCAGAGCTAGATCATGCCCATCGTAACAGTGCGGCGCGCTTGGCTGTGGCTCGAGCCCGTCGAAGATCAAGTCTCCGGAATGTGATTTCCCTTGAGTCGGATATTGATCCGAAATCTTTTCTTATAACCCGGAGCTCTTTCAATGAGCCAGAACTTTCAGATTGCTCGACACTGTTTAAGCCGGAAATTGTCTGACAACCTTTTGAATTTTCACCAATGTGGTAGTAGCCTCCGCGACCGGGTTATTTTCCCTCCTGTCGGTGTCAAAACCGGTGGATCTCGGGTAGGGGGTCCCGAACTGTGCGTCTAGGCGGATGGTAACAGGAGACAAGGGACACGATATTTTACCTAGGTTCGGGCCCTCTTGATGGAGGTAAAACCCTACGTCCTGCTTGATTAATATTGATGATAGGGGTAGTACAAGAGTGGATCTACCACGAGATCAAGGAGGCTAAACCCTAAAGCTAGCCTATGGTATGATTGTTGTAATGTATGTTGTGTCCTACGGACTAAAGCCCCCCAGTTTATATAGACACCGGAGAAGGCTAGGGTTACACAGAGTCGGTTACAATGATAGGAGAACTACATATCCGTATCGCCAAGCTTGCCTTCCACGCCAAGGAAAGTCCCATCCAGACACGGGACGGAGTCTTCAATCTTGTATCTTCGTAGTCTTGGAGTCCGGCGGATGATGATAGTCCGGCTGTCCGGACACCCCCTAGTCCAGGACTCCCTCACCTCCAATGACTCAGGATGCTAAGTCATGTCATCATAGCCCCCAAGACTTAAGACGACTAGAGGAGTTGTCTTGAGATTCTCCATACTTAACCATGATACAAGCCAGCATATGTTTAAGCTCGGCGAGTTATAAATGACCCCATGTGATTTATGTCACTAATCCGGCCAGTGGTTCATCCCAGCTGGTTGTTAAAGTTTAAACAAACTGCAGTGACGGCAACTTGTGTGCATATCCATTGAATCATCCAATGTTCATTTAGCATTATTGCACGGTCAGATACTAGTGCATAATAATGGTGGAACAAGAAATATATCCATGACATAACCATCGCTCTTTGCAGTGAACAATTGTCCTAGATAAACAATATCACAAGCCAGAGTAATTGTTCTTTTAAAGAAAAAACATATCAACAAAAATTAACTGGACAGAATTCACCTGATTTATCCAGACAATAGATGATCCGTTCCGTGAACAAATTCCAATACTTGCAATGGAAATTTAAGCCACTCTCCCCTACCCTTGCAAAAGGACATCAACCACAGCAAGTGGAAACACGGTGGCTCAAAACAGGGCCAATCGGGTTGGCTCAGCACGAGGTCACAGTGACGACGGCTGAAGAGGCGGCTTGAAGCTCGACCGTAGCAGAAGCAGAGCTAGATGACTCTGAATGGACCCTCCGGGTCAAGTTGGGCTTAGAAGCTTTGATAGACCAGACATACGCTTGACAAATAACTCGTGCTAGGCCACAACAATATACTTTTAATATTTAAATCCTTCTTTGGAATCCATGCGTATGCAGCGGTTGTACTAGTTCAAGGTTGTTCACTTGGAGGAGCATGGGAATCCATCAGGCCTTGTTTTCACATCAGTCAGCACCGTGGACATTGGATTCAAGTGCGTGCACTAGGTCGTTCCGGAGACCACACACGTGCTAGGTCGATCTGTAGAGCAAGCCTTTGGAACCCGGACGCTTGTAGTAGGTGATCGGAGCATCAGTTATCAGGACAAAAGAATTGACTTTCTTTCACTAAAAATCAAGGAATAGAATTCTGCCTTGATCCTCAAACATGCATCTTCTACGATGCGATTGCGGTATTTTTACTTCAGCTTGAATGTACATCAGATGGGGCACGAAGAAATACATCAGACATTTTTTATCTAAACTAGCAAGCTCCATCTATCAGTCATTTTCCTCCCCAAGATGTTGAGGGTTTGACTGCAAATTCTTTAATGCAGGACACACTTTATTCATAAATTCCACTGTAATTCATTGTGACACCTGACAGACCCTGTGTTTCTGCTGTTCTCTATGCACTTTATGTGAAACCTCTATTTCACGAGCTGATCTTGCTCCTAATAGGCGAAGCACTCCTGGGAGAGGAGAGGAGAACCATGGCCCCACAGTGGCCAACACAGCAGTGAGCGCAAGCGGGGTCGGCTCGAGGGCGTGCACGCACGGGTGATGTAGAGAGGAGGCAAGCTAGGAATGCACAGGTGGAGAAGAATGGAAACGAGGCCGTTGCAATTCAGAAGTGGGCAGCTTAGCGCGGAGCGCGAGGGTCGCAGCCGGCAATTCGGACGAGCTCGGTGGCTCGCAGACGAGGCCAGGGTGGCTCAGGCGGGTCAAAACCGGGAGGCTCGAATCGTGCGTCCACAACGAAGGAAGTCGCTTCGGCGCATCCACGACAAAGGAGTGCGACGATGGCAGCTTGGCTGGCAGTTTAAATCTAGCTGGGGGCTGGAGATAAGGTTATCCACGGTGATTTAACGGCTCAACCCGGCGGCTCTGAGGCACGGTGAATTGAACGCGGAACTGCAGCGAATCCCGGGGCAGAGGGCGGCTCACAACAGCGACCGCGGCGGCACAGGGTAGCGGTGGCGCGGCAAGGGCGACGACCGTGGAGAGCGGCATGCAGACGGTGGCCGGCGGCTTGGAGGCAGGGGAGCTCGAGGTCGGCCACAGCGGAGGCGACTTGGCGCACCAGCGCAGCTTGCAGGCAGAGGCAAACGGCTTAGAGGCGCTCCGAGATGGGTGGAGCCCAGCGGCGGAGCAGACACGACGAGGCCTGTAGAGTCTGAGTCGATCCCCCCATCCCGTGCTTGTCCTGGTCGTTGTCGGTTTGACCATCCCAGATCTGTGTCCTCTAGGTCATGGCTTTCCTTTTCCTTTTTTTACGGAAACACTAACGCCCACACGTGTGGCAGCTTTACAACTCGCCCACACGCGTGTATCACCGTCCAGTCAAGTTTTCACGGATCTTGACACATTGAGGCAGAATTTCTGTGCCACGTAGGACCGGGTTGGTGTGTGGGCGTTGGAGAGTTCACCCACACGCCCCATGGCAATTCTAATGTTCGCCCACACACAGCCCGTGTGGGCTGCCTCCTGCTTACGGCACACATGGTGTGTGGACGAATATCTAGTATGCCACACGTGTGGGCGTTATCGACGTCCTTTTTTAAGACAAAACCGATCCCAGGTTGACTGCGGAGATTCGGCGGTTGGCCGGGTTATGCACGGGTAAAATTTAGACTGTCGCTGATCACCTTGTCACGTCTGGACTTCTCAGGACTTGGCAGATCCGTACGTAACCTTGGAACGATTTGTACACATATGTGCAGGGATCAATTCCCTGTCGACCTTGGACTTGGCATAGAAACGGTTTCGATGGACCGCTTCAACACATCCGATGGCGCGGACGACAAAACCCTAACCTCTTTGATTTCCAATCTTGTGTTGTAAATTCCAAATTCGATCATCATTCTGATCACCAAACCATCTTTTCTTCATCTGACCAATCACGAGCTTCTCGATCCATTAAGAGCTCCCTCCAAAAACAACACCGCCGTGCGCAGGTCCCACGGTGGGCCCCAACTGTCGTCGATTTGTCACGGCAGATGTCCTTAGTGTGAGGATTTAGTCATGAGGCTAACGCATCTATGTGGTAGCTTGAGAGGGGTTGAGTGGAACGAGAGACGCGATGTTTTTTACCCAGGTTCGGCCCCTCACGGTGGAAGTAAAAGCCTACTCCTGCTTCATTGATATTGATCATGGTACTCATGATTACAAGGGTGCTCTTTGGCTACCTCTATCTCCAGAGCTATTGACTTGTCTGTCTCAACTTGTAAAACTTGTCCCTCTTGGGGTCCCCTGCCCCTCCTTATATAAGTTGGAGGGGTGGGTTACATGTGGAGACCTATTAGGACTAGGACTACTCTACTCAAGGTGGAATCCTAGTCTTGCTTCCTTTGTAAGGGAAAACTCCTTATGCCTTTCCTCTTAGGCCGGCCTACCACAACATGAGCCGGCCTTCTAGGCCTTGGACCTTGTCATCTATTTGACCCGCCATCAGGGTCATCAGTGAGTCGCCAGACCGGTGAATCGCCAAACCAGTGAGTTGCCAATCTTCAGGAGGATTACCGATGAACCGCCAAGTCCCGGCCGGGTCATACCATGGGGTATATCCCCGACAGTCCTTGAGGGAGTCCTAGATGAAGGGGTACTCGGACGGCCGGACATGTAGCGTGGGTCGGACTGATGGGCTATGAAGATAAAAAACAGAAGACTTCTTCCCGTGTCCGGATGGGACTCTCCTTTGCGTGGATGGCAAGCTTGGCGTTCGGATATGTAGATTCCTTTCTTTGTAACCGACTTTGTATAACCCTAGTCCCCTCTGGTGTCTATATAAACCGGAGGGCTTAGTCCGTAGAGGCAATCATAATCAGATAGACTAGACTTCTAGGGTTTTAGCCCTTATGATCTCATGGTAGATCAACTCTTATCATACTCATATTCATCAAGATCAATCAAGCAGGAAGTAGGGTATTACCTACATAGAGAGGGCCCGAACCTGGGTAAACATCGTATCCCCCGCCACCTATTACCATCAGCCTTGGACACACAGTTCGGGACCCCTACCCGAGATCCGTCGGTTTTGACACCAACATTGGTGCTTTCATTGAGAGTTCCGCTGTGACGTCGAAGATAAGATTGATGGATCGCCTTGTCATCAAGGACAATATCACCTCCGGAGGAGCCCTGGCCTCGAGCCAAACCCTCCGGCTGGGCGGCTTTACCATGACCGCCCGTTCAGCCGTTAAGCCGATGATGACTTCTCGGGTCATCGAAAATCGCATCCGTGTCGACTCTGAATACTCCAAACAGATGGATCCTACGGAGTTGTCATCTTTAAACGAACTCCTAGATCGCATCATGGCCTTGGGGGTCGCTACAGACTATGATCGGATTGGGCTTAAACCCGATCATAGAGAAATCAAATATCCGCCGATCACCCATCAGATAGCGGTAGTAGAGGAGCAATACAACAACTCTTCCTCTATATTGAGGATGAACTATGTTCGGATCTCCGAGCTCGAAGAGTCGGATACCCATCAGCGGAAAGACATGCCCCGTCCTCCGAACCTAGAGTTGGACGGTGGACTTGAAAAATCGGTTGATATCCCGGAGCCCGAACTGTTAAGCTCGGAATTTTCTCAAACTCCGGATCCCAAATTGGGTCAGGGTTCGGATTTAAATCCACCCACCGACCTAGATATACGTGATCGCATGTACATACGACAGCAGTCTGAGGAGACAGTCCATCACTTTTGGGCCATATTCCTCCTTGATAAAAACAAGATTAAAGATTGCTGCAACGAAGACGCGATCTTTGTATTCTGCAATAATTGCACGGACGAGGGAATACTCAATGCCATTAACAGCTGTTGCGTATTATACTTCGCTGACTTGGCAACCATAGTACAGAAGTACTACGCAATGGAAAGCGCCTGGAAAACTCAGGCAGCCCCCTGGGAGCCACCAGTTTCCACTCAACCCCTCATCCGGGCAAAAAGGATGCACCCTCGTGGGTCGCTCGACCCAATAGTAAATAAATCGAAGCCCATTACGAGGCACGAAACCGTTCTGGAGGGATGGCTCGATAGGCCATGCAAAATACACACAACATCGGATACCATACCAACCCACAGCCTTAGAGCGTGTTGGATGCTCAGGCAAGTGGCCAAGAGCGCGAGGATCTCCTCATCAAAAATACTGCAGAGCAGCACCCCACGGAAGACGACGACCTCATAGTATTGACGGTCTTTGAAACTTTTGCCTCAGACAATAGGCGCAAAAGGGCACTCCGCGGCCTCGCTGAAGTCTGTCAAGTCGTAGCAATAAACCCCTGGGACGACACGGCCATAACTTTCAATGCCAATGATGAACCAAAATTCAGGACAGTCCGGGCACCAGCTGCATTGGTCCTCAGTCCAATTGTGGAAGGCTTTTGGCTTACCAAAGTGCTCAAGGACCGTGGCAGCGGACTAAACCTCATTTATGAGGAAACTCTCAACAAAATGGAAATAGACAGGAGCCGCATTGAGCAAAGCAGCATGACCTTCCGAGGAATCATTCCCGGTAGGGAGGCGCGATGCATGGGAAAAATCACACTTGATGTGGTATTCGGGACGCCAGAGAATTATCGGTCCGAAGAGATAACCTTCGAAGAGGTCCCTTTCAACAGTGGATATCACGCTTTATTAGGGCGTGATTCATTTGCATTATTCCAAGCTATACCCCATTATGTGTACATGAAGCTCAAGATGCCCGGGCCCAATGGTATCATCACCCTTTCCAGTGATCCGGACGTAGCACTCCGCGCCAAAAACAAAACCGCAGCCCTGGCCCTCGAGGCATTGTCTGAAGCCGTCGCGGTCGAAGAGTTAAGCTCACTACGCTCCATGGTGGATAGGGACGACGTGATCCTGGACAAGCAACCCAAATCCACCTCCTTTAAATGAGTAGACGAAATAGTCAAATTTCATGTGCACCCGACGGACCCCAAGAAGACAACATCCATTGGGGCACATCTGGACCCAACGGTTGACGCTGCATTGCGAGCGTTCCTACGCGAAAACTGGGACATATTCGCCTGGCACCCTTCTGATATGCCAGGGATCACACGTAGGCTGGCCGAACACAGCCTCAACATATTGAAGGGACATAAGCCGGTCAAGCAAACACTACGGCGCTTTTCCGAACCCAAACAACAAGCTATGGAGGAGGAGCTAGCCAAGTTACTCGAGGCCGTATTCATCAGAGAAATAAAACACCCGGACTGGCTAGCAAACCAGGTGATGGTACCAAAGAAGGATAAATCTTGGCACCTATGTGTCGACTTCAAAGACCTCAACAAGGCCTGCCCTAAGGATCCTTTCCCCCTCCCCAGCATCAACTAGAATCATTGTGTTTCCTCAACGCATACTCCGGATATGATCAAATCAAGATGAAGGAGTCCGACCAAGCCTCAACGACATCTATTACCCCATACGGGCCTTTCTGCTTCAACACTATGCCCTTTGGGCTCAAAAACGCTGGTGCCACCTACCAACGCATGATTCAAACATGCTTGGAGAAACAAATCGGCAAGATAATTGAAGCATATGTGGACGACGTAGTCATCAAAACTAGGCACGTTGAGTCATTAATAGATGATCCGTGTCTCACATTCGACAACCTACGTACATATGACATCAAGCTCAATCGGGAAAATTGTGTTTTCGGCATTCCCGCTGGAAAACTAATGGGCTTCATCGTTTCCAATAAAGGAATTAGGGCGAACCCAGCTAAAATCCGAGCTTTCTCACAGTTGGCTACGCCAACAGACCTCAAACAAGTCCAAAAACAAGCCGGATGTGTGGCAGCTTTAAGCCGCTTCATCTCCGAACTAGGAGAAAAAGCATTGCCACTTTATCGCCTTCTCCAATGCACCAATCACTTCGACTAGACAGACGCAGCAATGGCCGGACTGGAAGAAATAAATGCTCTTTTAGCAAGCAACCCAATTCTGGCCGCGGTCTTCATGGCATCCCAGAAGCTACGACACTACTTTCAAGAGTGCTCAATCATGGTGGCCTCCGAAGTACCACTCAATGACATAATAAATAACTGCGATGCCACGGGCCGGATCGCCAAATGGGCCATCGAGCTCCTCCCATTCAACATAACATACAGACCATGCCGGCCATTAAATCCCAAGTACTGGCTAACTTCGTCGCCTAATGGACAGAGGCCGAACTCCCTAAAGAGTACGGCACATATTCCAACTAGGTCATGCACTTCGACGACTCCAAAATGTTGGTGGGCTTAGGAGCGGGCGTTTTCCTAACATCCCCCACTAGAGATACAGTTTAGTACATACTCCAAATATTATACATGGACTCCAACAATGCAGCCGAATACGAGGTCTTATTGCATGGTCTTTGGATGGCTGTCTCCATTGGCATACAACGCCTGGAAGTGCCCGGGGATTCAAACCATGCAATATATCAAATAAATGGCGATTTCGAGGCCAAATATTTGAAGATGGCGGCTTACCTCAATGTCGTTCTCAAAATGTCGGCTCGGTTCGAGGGGCTCGAGTTTCATCATGTGGCTCGAGAAAGTAATCAAGCGGCGGATGTCCTTGCTTGCATTGGCGCCAAGCATGACCCCGTCCCACCTAACATCTTTCTGGAAAGGCTGTTCAAGCCATCCATGGTGTAGCAAGGGGAGAGCGGCAACACCGGTCCAAATCCGATTATAACCCCAGATTTCGAACACACCAATATCATCGGGGGCTCAGCCACTGAAATAACACCGTCGGCCCACATTATCATGGCAGTCATTGCACCATGGACCGAATCCTTCTTGGCCTACCTTAATTGGCGAGAACTCCCTGAGCACCAGAATGAGGAACATTGCCATTGTCCGTTGCTCGAAAGCCTACAAGGTTCACGTCGGAGAACTCTACAAGAAAAGCGCTATCGGAGTACTTCAAAGATGTATCTTCGAGGAAGAGGGAGGGCAGCTCTTGGCTGAAATTCATGTGGTCTCGATGGTCACCACGCCGCGGCTCGGGCCCTCGTAAGAAAGGCCTTCCGTACAAGTTTCTATTGGCTGAAGGCCCGAGCAGACGCATAGGACCGTGTCCAACGTTACGTTTGATGCCAGCTTTTTGCCAACCAAAGCCATATGCCACCCACCGCTCTACAAACAATCCCCATCACTTGGCCTTTCGCGGTCTGGGGGCTTGATATGGTCGGAACCCTTAAAGGAGGAAGCCACAAGAAAAAATATCTGTTGGTCATGGTGGATAAAGTCACTAAGTGGATAGAGGCCAAACCAAGTTAAAACGGCCGAAGCCGGACCAGTGATAGACTTCATATCCGGTGTCGTGCACCGTTATGGTGTTCCACACAGCTTCATCACTGATAATGGATCTAATTTCACAGCCGATGAGGTGAAACCCCGGTGTGCTAATTTGGGCATTAAGCTGGATTATGCCTCCATATATCACCTGCAAACAAAAGGTCAAGTCGAACGAGCCAATGGTCTTATTATGAGTGGCATTAAGCCCAAACTAGTGCGGTCTTTGAAAGAATCAGACAAGCACTGGGTCAGGAGCTCGACTCTGTACTCTGGGGGCTGCGGACCACGCCCGAAAGCACTACCGGATACACACATTTCTTCATGGTGTACGGCGCAGAAGCTGTGTTACCCTTCGACATTATTCATGACTCACCTCTAGTGCGCATGTACAAAGAGAGAGAGACCGAGCTTGATCGGCTGGACATCTTTGATGCCCTGGAGGAGGAGCGCGACGTCGCAAAAGCCTGTTCCACATTTTATCAACAACATGCCCACAAATATCAAAGCAGAGAAGTACAGGCCAAGACTTATAATGTTGGTAAACTCTTTCTACGCTTGCCGGAGAAGAAAAAGGACAAACTCAAGCCCAAGTGGGAGGGTCCCTTCATCATTGACGAAGTTCTCACGGGAGGAGTGTACCACCAGCGTGATGCATCAGACAATCGCCTAGAGTCGAACCCTAGGAACGGGGCCATACTCCAAAGATTCTTTGCCTAGCGCCGAACTCTTCGTTCGTCTCCTTCTCCCTTTTGTTTCCATTATTTATTTATTTTTCCATCTCTTTTCACTTTCTTTTAGACTTAAAGCTCTTGCGCGGCTAAACCGTGCACCTATGATGTACACATCCTAAAATATGTACGTCCATTATACCTAGGGGCTTCTTGTACAAAAGCTTATTATTTTATTTTCGAGCATTAAGCTCACAACATATGTGTCTTTCCTCGCATGTGCCTTTTCTTCGCCATTATATGCACCGATATGACTTAAGTTTTGGCCAAGCTGGGTTGCCTGGCGCCTATGCTTATGCCCTATGTTTCCGTTAGTTCGGCTAGGGCATAAAGGGAGCACCTCTGCGATTGTTACTGCCGGGTCATCCGGATGTGTATCTCAGACTAGGTGAAGTTGAAAGCTAGCATTCTTAAGGGAATATTGGGTCGGCGGACTAAAGATGTTTTTTACTCATTACACTATTAACCCCCAGATGTTATGTATACTGCAATTTTTTGATCATAGTCTAGGCATGCACGTTAGCACATGCTCACCCAGGGAAAGGAACCCTTAACGGAACTATTCTCTCTGGAAGATGTTTCTTACGATCACAATGTAATA
Source organism: Triticum timopheevii (assembly GCA_963921465.1). Lineage (NCBI taxonomy): Eukaryota > Viridiplantae > Streptophyta > Magnoliopsida > Poales > Poaceae > Triticum > Triticum timopheevii. Next base: position 360,269,274 of record OY997274.1, on the reverse strand, counting down.
TAACATAGCTAGCTGATACTTGTCTGTTCAAGAAACTATGACCCCTACGCCTGGTTTCCATGCATACCCCGGTTTATTTTGCCGCTCAGGTATTCGGAAACACTCCTCACCTTCGAGTCCAGAGGTTGAAGCGAAAAGGTGTGCCATGCCAAATGTTTTACAATCCGGCTAGGACAAATATGTCAAGGAAAGTACATAGTCACTGGGACTCAAAACTTTCCTCTTCTATGTCGTCCAGCAGGTTGTCTAGCTTACAATCCTGTTGAGAATATTTTGCGGCTACATTTACCTGGTCATATACCAAACTAATGGGAATTTCTTTTCCATCTGACCCTAAAGGTCCAACCCGGGCCATATGATTCTGATCAAGCTTGGTATACCGTGTTTTCACCATGGCCCAGGCCTCTCGCGCACCTCCCCGGCAAGCTGATATCTTCCATAATCGGAAGCGCCACCGCGCTCCCTTAAATAGTTGTACAAGCTCCTCCATACTTCCAAGAGGGGAGGCGGATGGGCATAAGGCCTTGGAAACAGCTCTTGTAGCACATCGCCTGAAGATCCGGTCATCTCCTCTTTAGGACGGCCAGTCAGCATACCTACAAACATAACTCTGCCAGTTCCTTTCCTCGCCAAATTACACGGAGGTAAGTTTGAACACATACTAAATATGCCGCCTCGCAGCCTCTTATTTTCCTTTATAGTGTCAGCCAACTGGGCCCGTACATCTTTTAGTTCTTCGCCCAGTTGTGTGTTGGAATCCTGGAGTTTGTTTTTCTCCTCCCTGACCCATGTCAGTATAAGTTCGCCCGCGGCCATTTGCCTTTTGGCTTCTTATTCACCCAGTTGTGTGACTCCCCCCCCCCCCCCCAAGATGATCTGACGATCCTGCCATAAGATATGCAACTGTGTTAATGTTGCTGGTATATAATTCAGTTTTTCTCGATGGTGGACACGTTACCAGGCGATGCCTTCTTGGATTTCTCTAGTTCAGCTATCGCAGAAGCTAGCTGGGTCCGACACTTTTCCAGCTCTTGAGACAACAGGTTGTTCTTCTCCATAAGCACTTGGTTTTACAATGATCCTTAACTCAGCTGAACCAAGTGCTTCATGTCTCGGGGGCTACTGGTATATAATTATCAGTTTTCTACAATGTGAGCTCACCCGCATATCTTACAAATACTGGTATGTGGCTCTAGAAAGCACGTCTCGAGCAGCTCGAATGTATGCATCGGCCGAGCTAAATGCATTGAATGCCTCTTTTATAAAGCCGGGGTCGCAAAGAGAGGCCCTCCGACGCTGATGGTTCATGAAGCTCTCCAATTCTGAGTTAGTGACGGATACATCGTCCGAATCCTCTGCCAAAGGACAATCTGGCGGCACTCCCATATTATCCCTCGTCGTTACGACACGGTCTGGAACCTGGCTGTTGGGAGTGTGACCGGCAGGCCTCTCGGACATAGTCTGGCGAACGCTCTTCCTAATAAGACACGAACGGATAGTGTCACAGTTGGATGTGACTGCCAAAGGGCATATTTACAAAGCCATACCTCTTTGATGACGGCTCTGATGTGCCTTCACTTACCTTCCTCTTCGAAAGCTTGCCCGGTGCGGGCGCCGCTCTCTTCGGAGTCACCTCTCGTGCAAGATGGCGCACTGAGCGCCTCCCCTTTGGAGCACGAGATAGTGTAGTGGGTGAGGCAGAATGAGGAGGTTCTTTCTGAGGAGATGTCTCGTGATTACTTACGTGTGAGGTAGGGAGAAGACCGGATAGTCGACGGTGATGGCCACTTCTGTGCCGTCATAGCTCACCTGGTAGAACACCCCATCCTCGAGCTCCACGAATATATCTGGATCTTCTTTGAATCTGGGGTCAAGGCCCCGGTTGTGGTCCTCCGGCTGTGGGGCGGGGCTGTGGAGCCCCTTGGTGATCTTCCGCCATTCCTGTCACAAATGCACGGGTTAAATTCCATGGAAAGAGACTCAGGGAGTAGATTGAGTAGAGCAGTGGGATTGAAACTCACCCAGCTAGGAGGATTGTACATGGAAAACCCATCTCGATGCTTAATACGAGTGAATTCCTCTTTCTCCCCTTTGTATAGTTCGGCCAGTATTTTGGCCAAAGCAGCGGGGGTGTCTGGACCCTTCCGACCGCAGCAAGAGGCGTCATCTTCCCCATTATAGTGCCACATGGGAAGCCTTCTGTATTGGAGTGGCTAAACCCCTCGTACTATGGAAGTCGCCATTACGTCGACTATTGATAATCCGGACTGGGCGAGCGTCTTTATCTTGCTCATCAATTGACGGACTTCCGAGCTGTCTTCCTCCTCGGGGCTCCGAGGGCGCCAGCTATGGCGTTTCTTCAGTGGAACGCTTGAAAATTCGGGAAGACCCATTCGGACTGGGTCAGAAAGGGTGAGGTTCTCGATATAGAACCATTCAGAAGGCCACTCTTTGGATACCTTCTTCGGCGTGCCGGACAGGTATCCGGTCCCGGTGATGTGCAATACCTCAGCTCCGCCCACTTCAAATATTGATCCCTCTTGGCTACGAGGGATGAGGCAGAATAGTTTCCTCCGTAATTCAAAATGGGTCTCACAATCCAGGAACAACTCACAAAGAGCAATGTAACCCGCGATGTGTGGGATAGAGTTGGGAGTGAAGTTGTGCAGTTGGAGGCCATAATACTCCAGAAGCCCTCGAAGGAACGATTGGATTGGAAACCCAACGCCTCTCAATAAGTAGGGAATGAAGCACACTTGTTCCCCTGGATGGATTGGGGAAATTCTCCGCCTGAGCCCCGCCGTCGAAGGAAGTCAATCCTGCTCGAACGGGGACTAGATCCGCGAGGGGAAGAAATCTTTGTGTCTGTAGCTTCACTAGCTGACTGTGGGGTACGGAACATCTCTCCCAATCGCCTTTTTCAGGGCTGTGGGGATGAGAGGAAGAGCTGGGAACACTAGCCATGTTGGAATGGTCTCTCCTAGCAAGCTTTCAGAATTCCTCGCTTGGTGTGGAATGGATCTGAAGATCCCAATCTCTTTAAATAGACGTCTTTCTTACATGGTCAGGGTGGTGTGTGCAAAAATACCCCGACCTCTCGTATTCTCTCAACACGTGGAAGCTGAAGTCAGGAAGGTGTGGAAGCCGATGGGCGCGACATTAACTGGAAAGCCGAATACTGCTCTTTAAGTCAGGTACCTTAAAGTAATCGGAGGAGGAACCCACCTTGCAATGTCGAAGACAATCTGCGCGCCGAACACCATGTCACTGAAAGATTGGTTCGGGGGCTACTGAGGGAGTCCTGGATTAAGGGGCCCTCGAACGGCCGAACTATGTATCATGGGCCAGACTAATGGGCTATGAAGATACAAAACAAAAGACTTCTTCCCATGTCCGGATGGGACTCTCCTTTGCGTGGATGGCAAGCTTGGCGTTTGGATATGTAGATTCCTTTCTCTGTAACCGACTTTGTATAACCCTAGTCCCCTCGGGTGTCTATATAAACCGGGGGGCTTAGTCCGTAGAGGCAATCATAATCAAATAGGCTAGACTTCTAGGGTTTTAGCCCTTACGATCTTGTGGTAGATCAACTCTAGTAATACTCATATTCATCTAGATCAAGCAAGCAAGAAGTAAGGTATTACTTCCATAGAGAGGGCCCAAACCTGGGTAAACATCGTGTCCCCCGCCTCCTGTTACCATCAGCCTTAGACGCACAGTTTGGGACCCCCTACCCGAGATCCGCCGGTTTTGACACCGACAGTCCTCTTCAGGTATTTTAGGATATTCTTGACCACTGTCCAGTGATCCACTCCTGGATTACTTTGGTACCTCCCTGCTAGACTTATGACAAGGCACACATCAGGTCTGGTACACAACATAGCATACATGATAGAACCTATGGCTGAGGCGTAGGGAATGACTTTCATTTTCTCACACCATGTAATACAGGAAATAACCCTTTCTTTGACTGATCCATTTTGAAATTCTTCAAAACTTTATCAAGGTATGTGCTTTATGAAAGTCCTATTAAGCGTCTTGATCTATCTCTATAGATCTTGATGCCAAATTTATAAGCATCTTCACCGAGGTCTTTCATTGAAAAACTTTTATTCAAGTATCCTTTTATGCTATCCAGAAATTCTACATCATTTCCAATCAACAATATGTCATCCACATATAATATTAGAAATGCTATAGAGCTCCCACTCACTTTCTTGTAAATATAGGCTTCTCCGAAAGTCTGTATAAAACCATATGCTTTGATCACCTCATCAAAGTGTATATTCCAACTCCGTGATGCTTGCACCAGTCCATAGAAGGATCGCTGGAGCTTACACACTTTGTTAGCACCTTTAGGCTTGACAAAACCTTTTGATTGCACCATATACAACTATTCTTTTAGAAATCCATTAAGGAATGCAGTTTTTGACGTCCATTTGCCAGATTTCATAATCATAAAATGCGGTATTTGCTAACATGATACAGACAAACTTAAGCATCACTATGGGTGAGAAAGTGTCATTGTAGTCAACTCCTTGAACTTGTTGCGACAAGTGGAGGTTTATAGACAGTAACAATACCATCAACGTTAGTCTTCTTATTGAAGATCCATTTATTCTCTATGGGTCGCCGATCATCGGGCAAATCCACCAAAGTCCACACTTTGTTCTCATACATGGATCCTATCTCAGATTTCATGGCCTCAAGCCGGCTCATCATAGCTTCTTCATAGTTCGTAGGTTCGCCATGGTCTAGTAACATGACTTCCAAAACAAGATTACCATACCACTCTGGTGTCGATCATGTTCTGCTTGACCTACAAAGTTTCATAGTAACTTGATCTGAAGTTTCATGATCATCATCATTAGCTTCCTCTCTAGTTGGTGTAGGCATCACGGGAACAGATTCTCGGATGAGCTACTTGCCAAATTGAGAGAAGGTACAATTACCTCATCAAGTTCTACTTTCCTCCCACTCAGTTCTTTCGAGAGAAACTCCTTCTCTAGAAAGGTTCCATTCTTGGCAACAAAGGTCTTGCCTTCGGATCTGTGGTAGAAGGTGTACTCAATTGTTTCCTTAGGGTATCCTATGAAGACGCACTTCTCCGATTTGGATTCGAGCTTATCAGGCTGAAGCTTTTTGACATATGTGTTGCAACCCAAAACTTTAAGAAACGACAACTTTGGTTTATTGCCAAACCACAGTTCATACGGTGTCGTCTCAATGGATTTAGATGCTGCCCTATTTAATGTGAATGCAGCTGTCTCTAATGCATAACTCCAAAACAATTGTGGTAAATCGGTAAGATACATCATAGATAGCACCATATCTAATAAAGTACGATTACGACGTTCGGACACACCATTACGCTGTGGTGTTCCAGGTGGCGTGAGTTGTGAAACTATTCCACATTGTTTTAAATGAAGGCCAAACTCATAACTCAAATATTCGCCTCCGTGATCAGAACGTAGAAACTTTATTTTCTTGTTACCATGATTCTGCACTTCACTCTGAAATTCTTTGAACTTTACAAATGTTTCAGACTTGTGATTCATTAAGTAGATATACCCATATCTGCTCAAATCATCTGTGAAGGTCAGAAAATAACGATACCCGCCGTGAGCCTTGACACTCATTTGACCGCATACATCGGTATGTATTATTTCCAATAAGTCATTGGCTTGCTCCATTGTTCTGGAGAATAGAGTTTTAGTCATCTTGCCCATGAGGCATGATTTGCAAGTATCAAATGATTCATAATCATGTGATTCCAAAAGTCCATCTGTATGTAGTTTCTTCATCCGTTTTAAACCAATATGACCTAAACGGCAGTACCACAAATATGTTGCACTATCACTATCAACTTTGCATCTTTTGGCATCAATATTATGAATATGTGTATCACCACAATCAAGATTCAACAAAAGTAGAGCACTCTTCAAGGGTGCATGACCATAAAAGATATTACTCATATAAATAGAACAACCATTATTCTCTAATTTAAATGAATAACCATCTCGCACTAACCAAGAACCAGATATAATGTTCATGCTCAACACTGGCACCAAATAACAATTATTCAGGTCTAAAACTAATCCCGAAGGTAGATGTAGAGGTAGCGTGCCGACGGTGATCACATCGACCTTGGAACCATTCCCGACGTGCATCGCCACCTCGTCCTTAACCAATCTTCGTATAATACGTAGTCCCTATTTCGAGTTACAAATATTAGCAACCAAACCGGTATCAAATACCCAGGCACTACTATGAGCATTAGTAAGGTACACATCAATAACATATATATCAAATATACTTTGTTCACTTTGCCATCCTTCTTATCCACCAAATACTTGAGGCAGTTCCACTTCCAGTGACCAATCCCTTTGCAGTAGAAGTACTCAGTTTCAGGCTTAGGTCCAACTCTGGGCTTCTTCCCGGGAGTGGAAACTTGCTTTCCGTTCTTCTTGAAGTTCCCCTTCCTTCCCTTGACCTTTTTCTTGAAACTAGTGGTCTTGTTAACCATCAACACTTGATGCTCCTTCTTGATTTCTACCTCCGCAGTTTTGACCATTGCAAAGACCTCGGGAATAATCTTCTCCATCCCTTGCATATTATAGTTCATCATGAAGCTTTTATAGCTTGGTGGTTGTGGTTGGAGAACTCTATCAATAACACTATCGTCTGGAAGATTATCTCCCACTTGAGTCAAGTGATTATGATATCCAGACATTATGAGTGTATGTTCAATGACAGAATAATTCTCCTCCATCTTTGTTGGAGACTTCATATCTCTCAACTCAGGCATTTGCTTGAAATATTAACTTCAACTCTTGGAACATCTCATATGCTCCATTCAAAACATCTTTGAAGTCCCGATTCTAAACCGTAAAGCATGGTACACTGAACTATCGAGTAGTCATCAGATTGAGCTTGCCAGACGTTCGTAACATCAGCATCAGCTCCTGCAACAGGTCTTTCACCTAGCGGTGCATCAAGGACATAATTCTTTTATGCAGCAATGAGGATAATCCTCAAGTTACGAACCCAGCCCGTGTAGTTGCTACCATCATCTTTCAACTTAGCTTTCTCTAGGAACGCATTAAAATTCAAGGGAACGGTAGCACAGGCCATTGATCTACAACATAGATATGCAAAAACTATCAGGACTAAGTTCATGATAAATTAAGTTCATTTAATCATATTACTTAAGAACTCCCACTTAGATTGACATCCCTCAAGTCATCTGAATGATACGTGATCCAAATCAACTAAACCATGTCCAATCATCACATGAGATGGAGTAGTCATCAATGGTGAACATCTCTATGTTAATCATATCTACTATATGATTCACGTTCGACCTTTCGGTCTCCAGTGTTCCAAGGCCATGCCTGTACATGCTAGGCTCGTCAAGTTTAACCCGAGTATTCTGCATGTGCAAAACTGTCTTTCACCCGTTGTATGTTAACGTAGAGCCTATCACACTCGATCACATGGTGTCTCAGCATGAAGAACTATCGCAACGGTGCATACTAAGGGAGAACACTTATACCTTGAAATTTTAGTTAAGGGATCATCTTATAATGCTACCACTGTACTAAGCAAAATAAGATGGATAAAAGATAAACATCACATGCAATCAAAATATGTGACATGATATGGCCATCATCATCTTGTGCTTTCGATCTCCATCTCCAAAGCATCGTCATGATCTCCATCTTCACTGGCTCGACAACTTGATCTCCATCGCAGCGTCGTGGTCATCTCGCCAACTATTGCTTCTACAACTATCGCTACCGCTTAGTGATAAAGTAAAGCAATTACATGGCGTTTTCATTTCATACAATAAAGCGACAACCATAAGGCTCCTGTCAGTTGCCGATAACTTCTACAAAACATGATCATCTCATACAACAACATATATCACATAATGTCTTGACCATATCACATCACAACATGCCCTGCAAAAACAAGTTAGATGTCCTCTACTTTGTTGTTGCAAGTTTTACGTGGCTGCTACGGGCTTCTAGCAAGAACCGTTCTTACCTATGGCACAAAACCACAATGGTGATTTATCAAGTTTGTTGTTTTAACCTTCAACAAGGACTGGCCATAGTCAAAATCGATTCAATTAAAGTAGGAGAAACAGACACCCGCCAGCCACCTTTATGCAAAACTAGTTGCAAGTCTTTCGGTGGAGCCGGTCTCATGAACGTGGTCATGTAAGGTTGGTCCGGTCCGCGTCATCCAACAATACCGTCGAATCAAAATAAGACATTGGTGGTAAGAAGTATGACGATCACCGCCCACAACTCTTTGTGTTCTACTCGTGCATATCATCTACGCATAGACCTGGCTAGGATGCCACTGTAGGGGAACGTAGCATGCAATTCAAAAAAATTCAACGCTCACGCAAGATCTATTTACGAGATGCATAGCAATGAGAGGGGGAGATTGTGTCTACGTACCCTCGTAGACCAAAAGCGGAAGCATTTGACAACGCGGTTGATGTAGTCGAACTTCTTCTTGTTCCGACCGATCAAGCACCAAACGTACGACACCTCTGAGTTCTGCACTTGTTCAGCTCGATGACTTCCCTCGAACTCTTGATCCAGCAAAGTGTCGAGGAAGTAGATGAGTTCCGTTAGCATGATGGTGTGGTGACGGTGATGGTGAAGTGATTCGCGCAGGGCTTCGCCTAAGCACTACGAGAATATGACCAAGGGTGTAATCTGTGGAGGGAGGCGCCGCGCACGGCTATAGATTGTTAGTATGTCTTCTAGGCACCCCCCCTCCTCATGTATTTATAGGTGGGAGGGGGAGGGGAGCAGCCTTGAGGCGCCCCAAGTAGGAGGAATCCTAATTGGGGTTCCAATTCCAATTTGACCCTCGCTTCCTTATTTCACCGAAGGGGAGAAGGGAAGAGGGAAGGGAGGGAGGAAAGGGGTGAAAGGATCGAGAAGAGGTGTCTAGAGGGGGGGATTAGACACTCAACAAACAAAGTTGGCGGTTTTTAAGTTTCTCAAGTTTAGGTGGAGATTTAGCATAAGTTTAACCATTCACAACACATATCAAGCAAGCATGCAAAGAGTATATGAGCAGCGGAAAGTAAAGCATGCAACTTGCAAGAAAGTAAAGGGATGGGATTGGAGTGTGCAAATGCAATAGGAGACATGGATGTTTTTGTCGTGGTTCCGATAGGTGGTGCTATCGTATATCCACGTTGATGGAGACCTCAACCCACGAAGGGTAATGGCTGCGCGAGTCCACGGAGGGCTCCACCCACGAAGGGTCCACAAAGAAGCAACCTTGTCTATCCCACCATGGCCATCACCCACGAAGGACCTGCCTCACTAGGATAGATATTCATGAAGTAGGCGATCTCCTTGCCCTTACAAACTCCTTGGTTCACTCCACAATCTTGTTGGAGGCTCCCAAGTGACACCTAACCAATCTAGGAGGCACCACTCTCCAAAAGGTAATAGATGGTGTGTTGATGATGAACTCCTTGCTCTTATGCTTCAAATGATTATCTCCCAAACACTCAACTTACTCTCATAGGATTGGATTTGTTGGAAAGATGATTTGAGTGGAAAGCAACTTGGGGAAGGCTAGAGATCAAGATTCATATGGTTGGATTGGAATATCTTGGTCTCAACACATGAGTAGGTGGCTCTCTCTCAGAAAATGAGTAGTGGAAGTGTAGGCACGTTCTGATGGCTTCCCTCACGAATGAGGAGAGGGTGGAGGGGTATATATAGCCTCCAGATATAATCTAACTGTTACACATATTATACCAAACTCAACAGGACTGAATCAGAAAACTTAGTTGGACCGATTTAGTACATATGTGACCGTTAGGCAATTTCGGTGGGACCGATATGATCAACTCGGTGAGACCGATGTGCAAGGGTTATGGTAAAACCTCTCTCGGTTTAACCGATTACGCATCTTGGTGAGACCGATATGGTAATAAGCAAAACAGAGAGTTGGTCAGGCAAACTCGGTGTGACAGACTACATATTGTCGGTGGGACCGAAAATGTTGCAATAGACAATAGAGAGATTGCAAGCCCATCTCGGTGAGACCGAGATCCCATTGGTGTGACGGAACTGATTAGAGTTTCTGGCAGTGGCTATGTCAAATGAACTCGGTGGCGCCGGATGGATCAAATCGGTGGGGCCGAGTTTGACTTTTGGTTTAGGACATATGTGGATATGAGAAAGTGGTTGAGGGCTTTTGGAGCATATCACTATGCATTTTGAGCAAGCAGACCATTAAGAAACACCTCATCCCCTTTTAATAGTACTGGCTTTCCTATGGACTCAATGTGATCTTGGATCACTGGAATAGAAAATGTAGAGTCCTGAGCTTTGAGCTTGAGCCAATCCTTTGTCCTTAGCATCTTGAAGGGGTTCTACATCCTCTTGTCCATGACACTCCATTGTTGGGCTTATCTGAAATATACTAGATGAAAGTATTAGTCCAACAAGAGATATGCTGACATTAATTACCAAAATCACCCAGGGAGCACTTGTGCTTTCAATATCCCCCTTTTTGGTAATTGATTACAACATACATCAAAGCTTTAGATAAAGATATAGAGAAAGGCAAGTAAAGCTTTGTAAAAACATGTAACATGCATAGGCCCCCCCTACATGTATGCAATCATGTAAATATGGAACATAAGATCATGTGAGTGCATAAACATGACAGAGCAAGCAATGAGTTACATGTATCTTGGCTATATGCATCAGAGCAAATGGTGTGAACATGGGAAATGTACCTTCATGCTTATGAGTCCTTCTTGCAAACAATATGTACATCAGCAAGAGATCCTCATGCACACGAATGTGATGCATATACTTACCTTGTGGTCTTGATCTAGCTTTGGAAGAGATGAACCTGAGTAAACAAGGTTAGACAACACAGAAACATCTACTAAGCAGAGCAAGAGCAGTGAACCACAGGAGTACCAAGATTGGGATGACATGTAGAGAGTGAGTACAGGGTACTCTAATTGAGTGTAGACATGTCCCCAAATGTAAAGATATGCAATAAATTTTAAGATTTCCTTCGCTTAGATGTCTTGCTCCCCCTAAATTTTATAATGGATATTGGGAGAAGATAAGGAAAAGAAAATCAGAGCAAAGCAAACACAAAACAACATAAACATGTCTTTCCCCTCTAAAGACATGTAACTTCTCTCCTCTTTGAATGCCAAACAACAAAAAACTGGGCTTCTCTTTAGATAAGAATGTTTCTCTCCTCTTGTTGCTCTCTGCCTCTGATGGAGTAATTAAGCTTTGATGTGAACTCTCTCTTCCCCTTTGACATCAATTTCCAAGAAGGGTCTTCTGGAGTGTGAGTCAAAATAGGTTTGGTCCTTGAGTCACAGAGCAAGGCAGCACATGGAATATGATGCTGGTAGAGGATAAGAATCATCGAGTGGAGCTGGAACAAAGTGTGCAGAATGCATGTGACAGAGTGATTTCTTAGTATTGAAGTCGGTTAAACCGAGTTGCTTCCTTCGGTGGCACCGAATAATTTCGGTTTGACCGAAAGAGGCAAATCGGTTTGTCCGAGTTCATTACAGAGAACACACTAGTCACCTCAGCTCACTAGGCAAGAAAGATCTCACAAGGATTTGCAATGAAGTGGAAGCAGAGAAATGCAGAATAGAAATAAAAAGGAAGAAATCTAGATGAAGTTTTTTTGAAAGGGGAACAAATATACATGAGACAAACTGCAAGAACAAGAAGAAACACTTGAGAACTTCATCTAGAATTGGTCGGCGGCAAAGTCACCTATGTTAGAGTATATTGACTTAGGAGTCAAGTGAGGACACTTGATCATAGGTCATACTCATCGTTTAAGCTCAAAATGAGGTAGCCATTTTTTCATTTAAGCATCTTGATGTATTCTCATCTTGTTGAGTTGCTTTGACCCATGTCTTGGGGTAAAGCTTTTCTAAGATGGAATAACATACCTTGGGTGGTGGTGTTGAACTTTATCATGTAGTTGAACTTGTGTGGGTTGCTCAATGTTGATGTAGTTCATTTTGAGCACCACTTGTAATTGGAGTTCATCTTCCTACATGGATTAGATTTGCAAGGAAAAGCACTTGAGTATCCAAAATGACAATCATGAAATTTGATATAGGAATTTGTCAAAGGATATATTTGAAGGGTTTCATGCTTCCTTGTCTTCAACCACCGTAAAATAGAGGCTTGGTGATGTAGAGATTGCTCAAGATGTGAATGAGTTGCAATCTCATAGATTTAGATCCATCCAAGTACCTACATGGGTTAGATAACATGCAAGGGTGCAAATGTATCCAAGATATATGATCATCATCATGACAGAAATTATCAAGGATTAGTCATAGGCTCATGTCTTGCATGTATCCAAATGGAGTTCCTACTCCAAGTTTGAGGCATCAATGGTGTTCAATTCACCTCTCAACCTGCAAAACACTTTCTCATCAAGTGGTTTAGTGAATATATCCACCAATTGCTTGTCGTTGCGAACATGCTTAAGGTTAATATCATCCTTAGCAACATGATCTCGAATGAAATGATGATGAACTTCAATGTGCTTAGTTTGAGAGTGTTGCACGGAATTGTCAGCAATCTTAATGGAACTTTCATTTCACAAAGCAAAGGAACATGTTTCACATATATCCCATAATCTTTAAGAGTTTGGGTCATCCAAAGTAATTGAGCACAACATGAACCAGCGGCGATGTATTCCGCTTCGGCGATGGATAAGGATGCCGAGTTTTGTTTCTTGGAGGACCAAGACACAAGAGATCTACCAAGAAATTGACAAGTACCCGAAGTGGACTTTCTATCAACCTTGTCTCCAGAATAGTCCGAATCGGAGTAGCTAACAAGATTAAAAGAGGCCCTCTTTGGATACCAAATGCCAAAGTTTGGTGTATGAATTAAGTATCTCACTATCCTTTTCATGTCCTTAAGATGACATTCTTTAGGAGCCGCTTGATATCGTGCACACATGCACACACTTAACATGATATCGGGACGAGAGGCACATAGATATAGTAATGAACCAATCATAGAGCGATAAACCTTTTGATCAACGGGTTCACCATCTTTGGTCAAGTCAAGGTGTCCACTAGTAGGCATGGGTGTACTCATACCTTTGCTTTCTTGCATATTGAACTTCTTGAACAAGTCCTTGGTATACTTCGTTTGAGAGACAAAGGTACCTTCCTTAGTTTGCTTGATTTGCAAACCAAGAAAGAACTTTAGTTCACTCATCATAGACATCTCAAACTTCTCCGACATAAGCTTCCCAAACTTCTCACTGAATTGAGGGTTAGTTGATCCAAATATCATATCATCAACATAAATTTGGGAAACAAATAATTCTCCATTAACCCTTTTAGTGAAAAGAGTAGAATCAATTTTTCCAATCTCCATGCCTTTTTTAATAAGGAACATGGTCGAGCATTTATACCATGCTCTAGGAGCTTGTTTAAGACCATAAAGAGCTTTGTGAAGATTGTAAACTTGATTGGGTTTCTTAGGATTAATAAAGCCGGGAGGTTGTTTAACATAAACTTCCTCCTCAATTTCACCATTTAGAAAAGCACTTTTAATGTCCATTTGGTATAATGTGATATCATGGTGATTAGCATAGGCAAGTAAGATGCGAATGGACTCAAGTCTAGCAACGGGGGCATATGTCTCACCATAGTCCATACCTTCGACTTGAGTGTAGCTGTCGGTGTCAAAACCGGCGGATCTCGGTAGGGGGTCCCGAACTGTGCGTCTAGGCGGATGGTAACAGGAGACAAGGGACACGATGTTTTACCCAGGTTCGGGCCCTCTTGATGGAGGTAAAACCCTACGTCCTGCTTGATTAATATTGATTATATGGGTAGTACAAGACTGGATCTACCACGAGATCAAGGAGGCTAAACCCTAAAGCTAGCCTATGGTATGATTGTTGTAATGTATGTTGTGTCCTACGGACTGAAGCCCTCCGATTTATATAGACACCAGAGAAGGCTAGGGTTACACAGAGTCGGTTACAATGGTAGGAGATCTACATATCCGTATCGCCAAGCTTGCCTTCCACGCCAAGGAAAGTCCCATCCGGACACGGGATGGAGTCTTCAATCTTGTATCTTCGTAGTCTTGGAGTCCGCGGATGATGATAGTCCGGCTATCCGGACACCCCCTAGTCCAGGACTCCCTCATTAGCCCCTGAACCAGGCTTCAATGATGATAAGTCCAGCGTGCATAATGTTCAGCATTGCAAGGCGGGTTCCTTCCTTGAATAATCCAGAGAAGATCATGAACACCAGGATAGTGTCCGGCTCTACAAAATAAATTGCACATTCCACCGTAGAGAGAATAAAATGTACACAAGTCCAATCTGCTGACGTATTATGCGGCATGACATCATACCGCTACCAAGCCTTTATTTGAATCGTTTTTTATTATACCACCTCAGCACGTTTAGCGAAGTGGTTTCCTTGGCACGTCCTGTCGAAGCAAAGAACGTGTTCCTCTTATTCTGGGATTCTCATCAATACGGACGTGGGTAACCCAACCGTACCCGTCGCCACGTCTCCTCTATCGAAGGTGAATCACGAACGGTCACGGAGACGGCTCTTGGTATTTTCCCCTTTATAAGAGGACCAAGGCTCGTTTCTTTTCTTCAATCTTCCATCGAATCTTCTCCTTGCCCCAAGTTCCAACACCCAGAGCCCCAGATTCGAGCGCTTCGGATCTTGAACCATGTCCGGCTCCGACCTTCAGGGTTGGTGGATGCCCTCCTCCGTTACGGAGGAGGACGTGCTAAAGCTGCGTGAAGCCAAGTACCTGTCCTACGAGATTTCGCACAGGTTGCCCGCCCAAGGGCAGGCCGTGCCCACTCCCGAGCCCGGTGAGTATGTCGTCTTCGTATCCCACCTCCGTTGGGGTTTAGGCTTCCTGACGGACCCCTTTGTGAGAGGGCTCGTGTTCTACTACGGGCTGGATTTTCACGACTTGGCTCCGGAGTCCATCCTCCATATCTCCGCATTCATTATCGTCTGCGAAGCCTTCCTCCGCGTCACCCCCCACTTCGGCCTATGGCTGAAGACCTTCAATGTGGAGCCGCAGATGATCGGGGGGCGTCAAGCGGAGTGCGGCGGGGCGGCCATAAGCAGAAGGGCCGATGCCCCGTGCCCGAGGGCTCCTTCCAAGAGGAGCTCGGCTTGTGGCAGCAGGAGTGGTTCTACATCACTGCTCCGAAGGGCAGCAAGCAAAAGCCGCCGCCTTCATTCCGCCCGGGACCTCCACGCCGAATGATGTCGTGGGTCAACCAAGGGCTCAATTGGGGGCCGTCCGAAGACGCGCCCTTATTGCAGGGCCGGATTCGAGACCTCCAGGCGAGGGAGATCAATCTGGTGGTGGTGATGCAGGTTATGCTAATCAGGCGTCTTCTGCCCTGCAAACGCCGTCCTCTCCGGTTATGGGAGTTCAATCCGGAGGGACCTCGAATTCTCCAACACTTCATGGGCACGTCACCCGTGGAGATGTACAAGTTGTTCTTCGGACCACAGGTGGCGTGTCCGGAATTGACCGAGGACGCAGGCTTAAGCTGCAATCGCCCGGATACTCATGTAAGTAGCTCAGAGTCCGGACGTTCTGTTTATTTGCTTTTCTAGAATTCGCCTCCTGACCCATTACTCTTCATCAGGAGTGGGTAGCGTGATCGAAGCTGATAAGGTGTCCGGCCCCCCTCCCAGAGACCGCACCGGAGCCCGTGCTGGTTAGAATGTTGGAGTTCGCGCCCGTAGAAGGGGGCGATGGGGAAAATAGAAGAGCTATCACTTCGCCCAAGGGGGCATTTGGAAAGGGGGGGATCGAAAATCCCTCCTTCCAGGGGGAGAAGAGGACCGCCTCCGAAGATCCGGAGGCCAAAGCCCCTAAGCGGGGGAAGAAATCTTCATAGGGGGGTCTTGCGTCCGGGGAGAACACGGATGTGCAATCGTGTCTAAAGGATCAGCCCTCTAGCGAGCCGTGAGTAGGAAAAGGGGAGTTCATTAATAAGAAAATACCCCTATTTGTGCTTCTGTAGATAACCGAAATTTTTGCCTTACAGTTCGGATCTGTGGACTTCTCAGATGAGTTCATCTTCGGGGGATCTTCGTCCGGAGATGATGGAGAGCGAAACGCCTCCATCTGCTACGCCGTCGGACAGGGCAGACGAGCCTGAGGTATCGTCGCGGAGGGTATCCCAGAGCCCGGTGGGACCGGAGAGTCCGGCGCAAACTAGTGTCCGGCCGGGGGAGCTGAAGAGTCTGCTTGAGAGGGCGTCCGTCTCAGAAGATCACCGTGCTTTGATGAGTATGGTGATTGGAAGGATTTCGTCCGCCGAAATCGGATTGCATAATGCCGTCAGGAGCTTGCTGGCGGGATTTGAGGTACGCAAGAACGACGCACCTTTTTGACAGTTTTGCACATAGAAGTGCGCCCTGTATAGATAGTAGCCCCTGAGACTCGGCAGGTTGTCGAAAGCGACAGCGTGCCGAGGATCAAAATCGCAGGTTATGAATGTTGTCCTTCCTATGTAGGTGGCGGATAGTCCGGGGGCTAGCCGGACTAGTGGAGTTGTCGAGTTAATGCGGCAACTTGATGTGGCGGATGCGAACATCGCGCTTATCAATCGGTGACTTGACAAGTCGCAAGGTAAATGAATTCTCCACAGTCTCTTATTTGAGGGAGCCAAAGCCCGCCTCTGATAATATATATGCTGTGATATAGACGGTGCTGCTGCTGTGGAGAGCCTTCGGGCCGAGCTTGCTCGAGCTAAGGAGCAAGCCCTAAGGAGTGATGCGGCTGCCTCGAGGGCGGCCGAGGAGTTGAAAGTCGAAAAGGCTGCACACTGCCTAAGCAGGGAAAAGATGGCCGAATTGGCCGTGAAAGTAAAAGATGCTGCCGACCGCAACGAGGCTCTTGAAAAGGAGCGCTTATCGGAGCGGGAAAACCTAGGGAAGGCCACCGCCGAGGCCAAGGATGCCCGTTCTGCAATGCGGGCTATGAAGAAGGAGCTGCGCCAGGCCGGAGATATTGTGGCTGGCAAGCCGTTTCTGCTGCGTCGCCGATTTACGGATCAAAAATATGCCCAACTTGGCCAACTGTGGGGTCCGGAGGATCCATATATGGACTTAGCGGCAAGTGCGGCTGATGCCGTTGAGCACTTCCGGAGCCAGAAGGATCACAAGACGGAAGAGCTATTTTGGTGTCAATTCCATAGTCCGGATCGTTCACTTCCGTTGACCGATCGGTTGGCCGAATGGGCTGAGCTAAATAGATTGTCCGGACTTGCCATGACCGATATCGTGGCTCATGTCTGGCCAGAGAGGCCCAAGGTGACGAGCTATTTCGGCTTATTGCAGCAATTTCTTGGAGCGGTGTCGCATATCAAGGAGATGAAGCGGTCGGCCTGCATAGAAGGCGCGCGGATGGCCCTTGCCCTTGTGAGGACGCATTGGACAGAGATGGATGCCGCCGCTATTGCCGCCCAGGGTTCGGACGAAAGCCGGTTACCCACCGAGCACTATTTTGGGGAAGTTATGCGTGGCGCTCGTGTAATAGAGTCGCAGTGCTCAAAAAATGTTACGTTCAAATGAATGTTTTATCTTGTAAGACAATGATTATAATGTAACCGCTTTTTATACTTGTGCGTCCCAAGTATTAAAATATCTCCTATGCGGCCGTTTATGTATACATTTGTATAACCTGAAAGATTGCAGTCTTTGGCTTCAGCCCCCACGCACAAGGTGCGGGGGTGTTCGCAAAAAAATAGCGCGTTTTCACACTTGATCTGACGTCTCGGTCCTGTTAAGGAGGTGGTAGCGTAGCAAACGAGGCAATCCGGACTATGATGCTTTATCACTTTCACTTAGCCAGGGGAGTTCCAGGGTGGGGCTACGATATAGCCCCTTGGGGCACCGCTCTTCTCCGAATTCGGGGCGCGTGTGTGCCTGACCGGGAAACGGTCCTTTGTCAAAGCGGGGAATTCTAAACATTCCGGTAGTCGATCGAGTGGTTGACCAGTCTCTCGCTATATCATGATAGTCAGTTTTCGGCTTTCTCTACTGAGGTGCTCGCCCAGCCGAACTGGGGCACAATCGCAGTAGTTCTCCTGGTGCCGCGTTAGCCGATGATACGGAAGGTAAGGCAGCAAAACACAGGAGCCGGGCAAACCCAACATTTGACCAAAGACATGATTCGAAGCTGATGCATATAAGGCTTAACTCGAGACGCCGAACACTCCCTAAGGTGTTCGGTCTTTGTAATAATGGGCAGAACAATGCCCTGAGCCCCTAGTGTCCAGGTACGGGCATGGTCTTCTGACGTGGCCGATGCCAAAATGTCAGGCTCCGCTTTGGTTATAATGAGGAACCACGGGATTATAACAACAATAGACAGTAAAAAAGGTTTACGCAGGGTCTTAATCTGAAGAGAATCCTCGCGACGGGTCCCTACTGCACGTCTGTGCCTGTGTCTCCGTTGTGCCTTTATCCTGGACGGGTGTGCACATTGTTCATCTGTAAAAAGAGAGGAACTTAGTTTGAAAGGAACTTGTGCAAAAAATATTTACGAAGGAAGAAATATAAATAAGTAAAGCGGAGTCTGTGTGAGCTCGCTGTTGCTTGTGCACGCAGCCCCTTGTGAAGGGATGTGTGGCTAGGGAGCCCCTAGCTTACTTATGCCAGACTCGTCTGACCGTGTCCGGGTCTTTAAATGACCCTCGCACTAAAATGATGCCACGTGGACCGGGCATCTTGAGTGTAAGAGACGCGTAATGTGGTATGGCGTTGAAGCGGACAAAAGCCTCTCGTCCCAAGAGTGCTTGATAGCCACTTTTAAATGGGACGATATGAAAGATTAGTTTTTCGCATCGAAAGTTGTTCGGCGATCCGAACACAACTTCTAGTAATAGGGAGCCTGTGCACTTGGCGTAAGGGCCTGGCGTGACTCCTTTAAAGGAAGTGCGGCTGCGTCGAATTTTAGTAAGGTCTATCCCCAACTTGCGGATTGTGTTTGGATACAGCAGGTTTAAGTCGCTGCCTTCGTCCATTAGGACTTGTGTACATTGTAGTCCGTCGATTATAGGATCCAATATCAGGGCAGTCCATCCTGCATTTCGAACGCTTCTGGAATAATTCAGGTGGTCGAAAGTGATTGGTTTTGATGTCCAATCTCTGTATTCCGCTGGGTTGGACCGTGCGAGACTCGTTATAACGGGTGCCGCACTGTTTTTCCATATTATCACATGAAGTGAATTTACTGTTTTGACCTCTTGTGGGAAATTCTTTTGTTTTATGGTGCTCTGCTGGTGGGGTTTATCATCTTCGCTTGACGCGTCGAGCCCCTTGTGTTCGGCGTTTAGTCGGCCGGACTGTTTGAAAACCCAACAATCTCGGTGGGTGTGGTTTGCAGGCCTTCCGGGGGTACTGTGGATTTGACATATCCGACCCAAAATCTTGTTTAAGTTGGATAGCTCATCGCTGTTATCCTTAAGAGGCGGTGTTTTGTTGTTGGCCACGAGCTTTTGAATCCGGCGTTGACTACCGTGCTCTTTGGGCTTTTCTCTTTATTCCGGCGCTGCTCTTTTCTGCGCCGTGATTTTCCATTTCCATCTCTGATCTCGGATGTACTTGGGTCGCTGGTGCTGCATCTTGCTAGCCAGCTATCCTCTCCCGCACAAAAGCGGGTCATGAGGCTTGTTAGCGCGGACATTGTCCTCGGCTTCTCTTGGCCGAGGTGTCTGGCGAGCCATTCGTCTCGGACGTTGTGTTTAAAAGCTGCTAAGGCTTCAGCGTCCGGACAGTCGACTATTTGGTTCTTTTTGGTGAGGAACCTGTTCCAGAATTTGCGCGCTGACTCTCCGAGCTGTTGAGTTATATGACTTAGATCATCTGCATCCGGAGGGCGGACATAAGTTCCTTGAAAATTTGCTCTAAACGCGTCCTCAAGCTCTTCCCAACTTCCAACAGTGTTTTCTGGGAGGCTTTTGAGCCAATGACGGGCTGGCCCTTTGAGCTTGAGTGGTAGGTATTTTATGGCGTGGAGATCGTCTCCTCTAGCCATGTGCATGTGTAGTATATAATCTTCTATCCAGACTCCAGGGTCTGTTGTTCCGTCGTAGGCCTCTATGTTTATGGGTTTAAATCCTGCTGGGAATTCATGATCTAGCACCTCATTGGTGAAACATAGTGGGTGTGCGGCGCCCCTGTATTTGGGTGTGCCACTATCTCCGGACACTTGACATGTTGCATTGCTTCCTGGGGCCCTCTTCTTTGGCCCGTAAATGGACCTGGCTGGGCCATCTGTCTTTCCAGGGTCATTAGTCGGTTTATGTGCGGCGCCGCTTTCGGATTTTGTCCTATCATCTGGCCGTCTATCTGACCATGTGGCCTCTTTGTTTTTTGACTGTGGGGGCTCTATGGCCTCCTCATCAAATTCTGGCAGTAGCTTGCGCTTCGGGTAGCTCTTTGATTGATAGCCATTGCCGTATTTGTCTCCGGTTTCGAGCACTTTGCTCCACCTCATTCTGAGCGTATCTTCCGCTGTTTTGAGCTTCCGTTTGTCTTTCTTCAAGCTTCTTGCGGTGGCGACGAGTCTTTTCCGAAGGTTTTTGTTCTCCGGCGGTGTGTCCGGCGTGAGGTCGTCCAGACTATTTTTTCCGCCGGGCCCGGACTGATTGTTTGACTCGTCTTGTTCGGACGGTTGCTTGTCGTCGTCCACTGGTTTGCCCTGCTGTACTGCTGGGTCATTAAGAGGGCTGTTGTTGTCGAGGCGGGACTTAGGGTGGCGTCTGCGTTGCTGTTTTCATTGTTTGTCGGCGGGATTATCTTCTGCCGTGCCCCGTTGGTCCTCGTTGTCGCTTCCCTTTGGGGTATCCACCATGTATACGTCGTATGACGAGGTGGTCTTTACGTGCCTTATAGGCGCTGGTTTTTGTTCGTCTCCGGCATCGTCGTCCATGCCGTCAATGTCTTCGGAGTCGTAGTCTAGCGTGTCGGTAAGATCGTCGAGAGTGGCTACAAAGTGGGTGGTGGGCGGGCTCTGAATTTCTTCGTCGTCCGTATCCCAACCATCCTGGCCATAGTCCGGCCAGGACTCTCCCGATAGCGAGAGATGCTTTAGCGAATTTAGGATGTCGCCAAAGGGCGAGTATTGGAAGATGTCCGCGGCAGTGAATTCCATAACCGGCGCCCAATCAGATTCGATTGGCAGGGGCGCGGGAGGTCTGGAGTCCGGCAAGGAGTCCGGCACCTCAGAGTCACGAGTTTCGCGAGGGACAAGGCCAGCGTTCGGCTCCATCGCCGTGGAAGTTGAAGCCCCCGAGGTGGTGTCCAACCACCGGTCCTCGATCTGGGCGATCGGCTCCAAGCTAAGAGCCGGAGTGGACTCGTGTGCGGCTACAAAGGCACTGTTCGGCGGCAGAGCTAGATCATGCCCATCGTAACAGTGCGGCGCGCTTGGCTGTGGCTCGAGCCCGTCGAAGATCAAGTCTCCGCGGACGTCGGCCGTGAAGTTTAGGCTTCCGGATCTAACCTGATGGCCAGGGGCGTAGCTTTCGATCTGCTCCAGATGGCCAAGTGAATTAGACCGCAGTGCGAAGCCACCGAATACGAAGATCTGTCCGGGGAGAAAAGTCTCACCCTGGACAGCGTTGTTGATCGAAGATGCCATCTAGCCTATCGGTGACGACACAGAGGAACTCTCAATGAAAGCACCAATGTCGGTGTCAAAACCGGCGGATCTCGGGTAGGGGGTCCCGAACTGTGCGTCTAGGAGGATGGTAACAGGAGACAAGGGACACGATGTTTTACCCAGGTTCGGGCCCTCTTGATGGAGGTAAAACCATACGTCCTTCTTGATTAATATTGATGATATGGGTAGTACAAGAGTGGATCTACCACGAGATCAAGGAGGCTAAACCCTAAAGCTAGCCTATGGTATGATTGTTGTAATGTATGTTGTGTCCTACGGACTAAAGCCCTCCGGTTTATATAGACACCGGAGAAGGCTAGGGTTACACAGAGTCGGTTACAATGGTAGGAGATCTACATATCCGTATCGCCAAGCTTGCCTTCCACGCCAAGGAAAGTCCCATCCGGACACGGGACGGAGTCTTCAATGTTGTATCTTCGTCGTCTTGGAGTCTGGCGGACGATGATAGTCCGGCTATCCGGACACCCCCTAGTCCAGGACTCCCTCAGTAGCCGTGGGCGACGAGACGTTCTTTGTTGCGAACTACTTGTATATCTTCATCTTGCTTTTTGGGAAACACCCATTTGGTACCGATGATGTTGTGGTTGTTGTCGGGCTTCTTGACCAATGTCCACACTTGGTTTCTCTCAAAGTTGTGTAGTTCTTCGTGCATGGCGTTTATCCAATCCGGATCTTCCAATGCATCTTCAACCTTCATAGGTTCAATGCTAGAGATGAATGAATAATTTTCACAAAAGTTAGCCAAATGAGATTTAGAGCGAGTGATTCTCCCGGTTTGAATACCATTGTAGATTTGCTCGACGGGATGGTCTCTAGCAACTCTTGCTCGAACTCGTGAGAGGTTTTGCTTTGATAGGGGTGGAACATCTTCTTCATCATCTCGTTCTTCTTCTTGGCCTTCTCTCCTCGTGGTGGAGAAGGAGGTTGATGCGTTTCATCTTGGTGTACTTCCTCGTTTACTTCATCTTGGTGTGTCCCACTTGTGGATGCTTCCATATCAACTCTTGGTTCACCTTATCGTGAGGTAGAAGCTTCCACTTGGATGGACGAGGTACTCTCCTTCACCTCCGTTGGACGAACCTTGCCAATAGACAAGTCTTGGATTGCTTCCGAAGGATCTTTAACTCCTACATCAATTGGCAATTTCTCTACTTGCGAGCCGTTAGATTCATCAAACTTCACATCTACCGTCTCCTCAGCCTTTCGGGTGAAATTGTTGTAGACACGGTAAGTGTGAGAGTTTGAGCCATAACCAAGTAGGAAACCTTCATGAGATTTAGGAGCAAATTTAGAACGACGATGTTTATCAAGAATGTAGCACTTTGAGCCGAATATTCGAAAGTATCCAACTTGGGGTTTGTTACCGGTGAGGAGCTTGTATGATGGCTTGCCGAGTAGCTTGTGAAGATACAAGCGATTTGTCGCATGACAAGCTATCTCAACCGGTTCCGCCCAAAAGTGCTTTGGCGTCTTGTACTCATCAAGCATCATTCGTACCATTTCGATGAGCGTCCAGTTCTTCCTCTCAACAACTCCATTTTGTTGAGGTGTGTATGTAGCCGAGAACTCATGTGAAATCCCTTCTTCTCAAGAAAGGTGTCCACATTGGCGTTCTTGAACTCCGTTCCGTTGTCGCTGCGAACCTTCTTGATCTTCACTTCAAATTGATTTTGGGCCTTCCTAGCGAAGTGTTTGAAGATCTTCTGGACCTGCGATCTATCATCGAGAAAGAACACCCATGTAAATCTTGAAAAATCATCAACTATAACTAGACCAAATGAGTTTCCACCGAGACTTTCGTAAGTGTTAGGACCGAAAAGATCCATGTGAAGCAGCTTGAGCGGCCTCCTTGTTGTCATGATATTCTTGACGGGGTGGCTTCCTCCAACCTGTTTACCAGCTTGGAAGCGCTGCAAAGTCTATCCTTATAAAATATGACATATTTAACACCAAGGATATGATCACCTTTAATAAGCTTGTCAAGGTTTCGCATGCCCACATGACCTAACCATCTATGCCACAACCAACCTTTAGAGGATTTAGCAATTAAGCAAGTTCTAGCTAGGTTGAGCCTTTTCAGTGAAGTCAACAATGTATAGATCACCTTTGCGTATACCAGTAAAGACCATTTTATGATTATCTTTACGAAACACTTGGCAATCTACTTTGGTAAATAGAACATTGAAGGCAAAGTCAGCTGGTCTACAAACAGAAAGCAAATTATAGCCAAGAGATTCAATGAGCATGACATTTTGTATGGAGCTATCATGTGAGATGGCCACCTTACCGAGGCCAACCACCTTACCCTTTGAGTTATCACCAAAAGTGACATACTTTCGAGGGTCGTCGTTTTCATCAAGCTCACGAAACATATCTTTATCCCCGGTCATGTGATCAATACATCCACTATCAAGAACCCATTCCTTTCCTCCTGCCATGTATCCCTGAAGATTTGCCACAGGACCAAAGTGTCTCATTGCATCATCAAGATCAAAGTCACTATCATGATCCTCATCATAGTATCCATGCTCAACATTGTCATGTGGTGGATCAGTTCATAGAGAGGGTGATTCATTAGAATGTGTCAGGTTTCGGGTTCCGGCAGACCCTTGAGGTTCGAACTCTGGGGTGCACATGAAGATCTTTCCCCTACCAACTCACGTCTTGAAGCCTCGCAAGGAATCTAGGCTAGAAAGAAGAACACACAAGGGACATGAGGTTTATACTGGTTCAGGCCACCATTGTGGTGTAATACCCTACTCCAGTGTGTGGTGTGGTGGATTGCCTTAGGGGCTGATGATGAATGATACAGAGGGAGAATAGCCTCACGAGGGGCTATTCTCGAGCTGGTGTGATGAACTGCTTGGGTGAGTTCAGTCGCTTCTCTCTCTCTAGTCTACCCCAAATCTGGATCCCCCCTGCTCTGTGGTGGCTAGATCTATTTATAGAGGGAGGCCCTGGGCCTCTTCCCAAATAATGAGCGGGAAGGGCGCCAACAATTGGCCATTTTGAACGGGAACATCTAGTACACTTATCCTAACTAAAGTTGGTCTTTGACTGCCAAAGGCTCTAACGGTGACGCCGTCCGGGGCTCCATGATGACCTCCATCCTGCCGTTCTACTGGTCTTGGTCTTGTTGCACCGAAACGGTAACCTTTGCCGATGCCTTGGCCTGTGCTTGCCCCCTTTGCACCGAAGGGGAAACAAGGACACTGCGCAGGCCGACACCCGCCTGGCGACCGCCTGGTCTCGATCGTCATGGCTTGCATCACGGGCACCTCGCAAGGTACCCTGCCTTGATCTCTCCGCCTCCTCGCGAGCCCGCCTGATGAGGCTTCTCTTGAGGAAGCTTCCTGAAGTCCGCCCCGCGAGGCTCGGCCCCTCGCGAGAGTCTTGAGCCTGAGCTGATGAAGCTGGGCCGCACTGGGCCCCCACTTGAGCCACGTCGCAGGCCGCAGGCAGGCAAGTCTGGGGACCCCCATTCCTAGAACGCCGACAGTAGCCCTCGGGCCCAAGGAGCGCCCGGACTTGGCTTAGCAGAGAAGCGAAGGGGCAAGTGCGAAGCGCCGCGGGCCCCAATAGCCTGCGGCCTTGGGTGCCGCATGGCGATTAATAGGACGTGGGCGTCTCCGCTTCCCCACAATGCCTCATTACGCGCCCGGCTAGGCGGACCCGTGGATGCACACAGTTGTTCCCCTTTCGCAGCTCACGCGCTTCCTGCCCTTCCTCCTTCTTCGAGCTCCAACCAACGCCTCCTCGAACTCTCCCCCCTTCCCATCGCCATGGCGCCAACGAAGAAAGAAAGGGGAAGAAGCCCGTGCCTCCACCCCTCTATCCTCTGGCGGCGGCCTCCGCCATTGATCGGTCTATCATACTCAACCCCGAAGCCTTGGGCAAGGTCCGTTCTGCTCTTGCCTCCATCTTCAATGAGTGCGGCAGGACCACGATCTGGCCTGCGTCCCATGCCTCCTTTGATAGGGTCGTCACGGAGGTCCGGTTCTTCGCTGATGCCCTGTGGGCGGGTCTGGTTCCCCCTTTCTCCGCTTTCTTCAATGCGGTGCTCTCCCATTATCAGATCCACATTATGCACCTCGGGCCTGAGTCCATTACCCTCCTGGCTGTTTTCGCCTTTGTTTGCGAGGAGATGGTGGGAATTCCAACATTTGTTGCCCTCCTGCGCCACTTCTTCTCTTTGAGCTTGAGCGACCCCAATCAATGCTCGGGGTGTGTGAGCTTCCTCGCCATGCTAGAGACGGCTGCTTTGGGGATCGATTTTGGCCTTCCTCCCCCTGAGGCCAGGTTCAGAGAGCGGTGGCTGTATGTGGATGTTGGAGTGCCCAGCCCCCTGCTCTCGCACCCGACCTCGCCCGCTGTTCCCAACTCAGGCTGGGATCATGAGACGCTCGCGAGCCCCCGGCTCGCCTTCGTCTGGCGCCGCTTCCATAGTTTGAGGGCGCTCAGCGTGACGGTGCCCAAGGTGGTGAAGGAGTTCCTCCAACATTGCATTGCTCCTCTCCAGCGCCACTCCCGTTGGATGTGGGCCTTTGCGGGGCACAAAGACCGCATGCGGCTCCAGGAGGAGGATCTGGCGCCTGAAGTGCTGAAGACGGTGCTTAGGGTCCTGACTGGCGATCCTTCCACTGGAAGCCTTCGATATGATGCTGCCCTCTTGTATCTTTGCTCGGGCAGGGCCGATTTTGTGAGGCAGATGCCCAAATTTGATGAGTGGGGGCTGCGTCTGGTTGGCCTCATGGGACCCTGCGAGAACCCAGTTGTTGTGGTTGCTCTTCCGGTCGCCCACGGCGATCCTGCCTCGGGCGATAGAGCGGGGAGACGAGAACCGCCAGGAGCTGAGGGGGCCGATGTCGAGATGTTGACGCCACGCGGAGCCTCGAAGGCGGCATCCCCCGAAGCCCGTCCTGGAGCAGTGGCAGGCGTGGAGTTGCAGCCTACGGCTCCTGAAGCCGGGGCTTCTGAGGCCCCGGCCGTCCCTCGTGAGGCGGCGCCTGGCGGCGTCCCCCAGGCCGGTTCCCTCGGCGCTGATCACCTTGATGCCTCCTCCATGCCACAGGACGACCTTTGCGCCGAGCGCTTAGGCTGGTTCCACGTAGACTTCAGGCCCTCCGCAAGAGGAAGGAGGCCTTGGGTGGCGACAATCGCCCTTGCCGCCTGTTGAAGCGCAGGAAGTACTTTGCCATGGACGAGTAAGTCCTCTTCTCTCTCTGCTCCTTTACCTCACTATTCTGGCAACTGACCGCGGCCTTTCAAGGCCCTTCCTGCCGAATTCGCGGAGACGGCCAAGGGGCCATCCCCCCAAGCTTCATCCTCCCCGGTGACCCTGGGCGCGCCGAGCTCGAACAGCTCCCCCACAGCTGGGCCAGTCGGAGAGGTGGTCTGTCCCGCTGGGCACCTCGAGCCTGCGTGCCTACTGTCCTCCCTTCACGAGCTCTCCTGGGGCACAACTAGCTTGCCCCGTGTTCCCTCCCTGATCATGGATGGTGACTGGCTGAAGTCAGTCTTGAGTTCCTCCTCTGGGGATGGACCGGTGCCAGGACGGATTCCTAGCGAGGTCCGTCCGGCGATTGCTGCGACGCCAGCCCCCAGCCGCGCGCCCGGAGGGGGCATGCCGCCTCAGGGCCCTCCGCATACACCAGTGGCAGAGGGTGATGCAGAAGACTTGCTCAACCATGCTCGGGAGCGTCGCGCCCTTCATCAAGAGTTCCTCCAGGGGGCGGCGGATGCGGTGAGCCGGATCAGCGCGGAGCTTCCTGGTGAGGATGCGCGCCTTGAGGCCGAAGGCCTGCGCCTCGTTGAGGAGAGGCGCAAGCTGAAGGTAGCCGTCGCCCTTGCACGTCACCAGCATGAAGTTGACAACGCGAAGGCTGAAGCGTCGCTGACGACCTCACGGGAGGCCTGCTCCCAAGCCGTCGAGGAGGCCCGGGAAGCAGACCGACGACGCAAGGATGCCGAGGAACGCGCGTGGGAGCTCCAAGCCTGGAGCAACTCTCTGGAGTGGCAAGTGGAACTGCGCCAGGCGGCCCTTGTGTCGCTGAAGGGGGATCCCGTCGACCAGGCGGAGCTCCTGAAACGCGAGGAGGCACTGACGCTGGAGGCCGCCAAGCGCAACCTTGACCTTGAACGGTTGGAGACGAGGGAGCGCCTGGTAACCCAGGCGGAGGATGACAGCGCCGCGTGGGAAGCCCGAGTCGAAGAAGAGGTCGACTGCCGCATGGCGGGAGCTCGCTCGGATCTTGAGCGCGAATACGAAGTGAGGTTGGAGCTGATTAGGGCCGAAGCTGAGGGTAGGACCGCGGCTGAGGGAGTCCCAGACTAGGGGGTGTCCGGATAGCCAAACTATCATCTTCGGCCGGACTCCTGGACTATGAAGATACAAGATTGAAGACTTCGTCCCGTGTCCGGATGGGACTTTCCTTGGCGTGGAAGGCAAGCTTGGCGATACGGATATGTAGATCTCCTACCATTGTAACTGACTCTATGTAACCCTAACCCTCTTCGGCGCCTATATAAACCGGAGGGTTTTAGTCCGTAGGACGAACAACAATCATACCATAGGCTAGCTTATAGGGTTTAGCCTCTCTGATCTCGTGGTAGATCTACTCCTGTACTACCCATATCATCAATATCAATCAAGCAGGAGTAGGGTTTTACCTCCATCGAGAGGGCCCGAACCTGGGTAAAAACATCGTGTCCCTTGTCTCCTGTTACCATCCACCTTGACGCACTGTTCGGTACCCCCTACCCGAGATCCGTCGGTTTTGACACCGACATTGGTGCTTTCATTGAGAGTTCCTCCGTGTCGTCATCTTTAGGCCCGATGGCTCCTTCGATCATCAACAACGATGCGGTCCAGGGTGAGAGTTTTCTCCCCGGACAGATCTTCGTATTCGGCGGCTTTGCACTGCGGGCCAATTCGCTTGGCCATCTGGAGCAGATTGAAAGCTACGCCCCTGGCCATCAGGTCAGATTTGGAAGTTGGAACTACACGGCTGATGCCCGTGGAGACTTGATCTTCGACGGATTCAAGCCACAGCCAAGCGTGCCGCACTGTTACGATGGGCATGATCTAGCTCTGCCGCCGAACAGTGCCCTGGAGGCTGCACCAGTGTCCGCCCCGACCCTTAGCTCGGAGCCGACTGCACCGATCGAGGACGGGTGGCTGGACACCACATCAGGGGCTGGTATCTCTATGGCGATTGAGCCTTACACCAACCCTGTCCTTTGCGAGGCTCATAACTCCAAGGTGTCGGACTCCTCTCCGGACTCCGAACCTTCCGCGCCCCTGCCAATCGGATCCGATTGGGCGCCAGTCATGGAATTCACCGCCGCGGACATCTTTCAGCACTCGCCCTTTGGCGACATCCTGAATTCACTAAAGTCTCTCTCTTTATTGGGAGAGCCCTGGCCGGACTATGGTCAGGAAGGTTGGGATGCGAACGACGAAGAAATTCAAAGCCCACCCACCACCCACTTCGTAGCCAATGTCGATGATCTAACCGACATGCTCGACTTCGACTCCGAAGACATCGACGGTTTGGACGACGATGTAGGAGACGACCAAGAACCAGCGCCTACAGGGCACTGGAAGGCCACCTCGTCATACGACATATACATGGTGGACATCCCAAAAGATGGGAATGGCGATGGAACAACAGAGGATGACCCCTCCAAGAAATAGCCTAAGCGCCGGCGTCAGCGGCGCTGCTCTAAATATCGCCACAGTAAAAACGGCGATTCCGGCACCGGAGACAATAACACCCCGGACAGTGCCGATGACAACCCCCTCCAGCAGGATTCAGCACAGGAGGATAGAGAAGCCAGCCCTATTGAGAGAGCGGCAGACAGAGAGGTAGAGGACGATAATTACATGCCTTCCTCCGAAGATGAGGCAAGCCTCGACGACGACGAATTTGTCGTGCCCGAGGATCCCGTCGAACAGGAGCATTTCAAACGCAGGCTTATGGCCATGGCAAGCAGCCTAAAGAAAAAGCAGCAATAGCTTAGAGCTGACCAAGACTTGCTAGCTGACAGATGGACCGAAGTCCTTGCGGCCGAAGAGTATGAACTCGAACGCCCCTCCAAGAGCTACCCAAAACGCAGGCTGCTACCCCGATTAGAGGAGGAAGCACCCAAACCTACATCACCAACGCATGATGCGGCCGACCGGCCACCTCGCGGCCGCGACAGAGAGGCCTCTCGGCCCTCCACTCAAGCCGCACCCCGGCGTTGCGCAAAAAGTACCAAGGCACGGGGAAATGCGCCAGACCTGCGGGATATATTGGAGAACAAGGCAAGGCAAACAAGATCGATCTACGGATCGAGTGGGCGCCCCACGATACGTGATGATAACCGTCACGCCGGATATGGAAACTCCGGCGAGGCCGAACACAGTAGACAAAGCTCATTTGATCTGCATCCTGATATAGCCCAATACAGAGGCGCCGCACACCCACTATGCTTCACAGATGAAGTGATGGATCATCAAATCCCTGAGGGTTTCAAACCCGTGAATATTGGATCATACGATGGCACAACAGAACCTGCGGTCTGGATCGAGGACTATCTCCTTCATATCCACATGGCCCGCGGTGACGATCTACACGCCATCAAATACCTCCCACTCAAGCTTAAAGGACCAGCTCGGCATTGGCTTAACAGCTTGCTAGCGGAGTCAATTGGTTGTTGGGAAGACTTGGAAGCCGCATTCCTCGACAACTTCCAGGGCACCTATGTGTGACCACCAGACGCCGATGACCTGAGCCATATAATTCAGCAGCCAGAAGAATCGGCCAGACAATTCTGGACACGGTTCCTAACCAAGAAAAATCAAGTCGTCGACTGTCCGGATGCAGATGCCCTTGCAGCCTTCAAACATAACATCCGCGACGAGTGGCTTGCCCGGCACCTAGGACAGGAAAAGCCGAAATCCATGGCAGCCCTCACAACACTCATGACCTGCTTCTGCGCGGGAGAGGACAGCTGGCTAGCTCGTAGTAACAATATGACCAAGAGCCCTGGTAATTCGGATACCAAGGACAGCAACGGCAGGTTGCGTCGCAACAAGCACAAGCGCCGGATTCAGAGGCTCTAAACCCGGTCAGCGGAAAAAGCCATTCAAAAGAAATACTCCGGGCCCGTCCAATTTGGACCGAATACTCGATCGCTCGTGCCAGATACACGGCACTCCCGAAAAGCCAGCCAGTCACACCAACAGGGATTGTTGGGTGTTCCCGAAAACAATGACAAGGGGCTGCATAGCGATGACGAGGAGGAGCCCCAGCCGCCGAACAATAGAGGATAGAAGGGCTTTCCCCCACAAGTGCGGACGGTGAACATGATATACGCAACCCACATACCCAAAAGGGAGCGGAAGCATGCACTAAGGGACGTATATGCGATGGAGCCAGTCACCCCAAAGTTCAATTCATGGTCCTCCTGCCCGATCACTTTTGATCAAAGGGACCACCCCACTAGCAAGCGCCATGGCAGATTCGCCGCGTTGGTTCTAGACCCAATCGTTGACGGATTTCATCTCACTAGAGTCCTGATGGACGGCAGCAGCAGCCTGAACCTGCTTTATCAGGATACAGTGCGCAAGATGGGCATAGACCCCTCAAGGATTAAACCCACAAAGACGACCTTCAAAGGCGTCATACCAGGCGTAGAGGCCAAGTGTACAGGCTCAGTTACACTTGAAGTGGTCTTCGGATCACCAGATAACTTCTGAAGCGAGGAATTAATATTCGACATAGTCCCGTTCCGCAGCGGCTATCACGCACTGCTCGGACGAACCACATTTGCAAAGTTCAATGCGGTGCCGCACAACGCGTACCTCAAGCTCAAAATGCCAGGCCCTCGAGGAGTCATTATGGTCAAAAGAAACACCGAACGCTCTCTCCGAACGGAGGATCATACGACGGCCATCGCGGCAGAAGTACAAAGCAGCCTCTTAAGGCAACTCTCGAGTCCGGCTATTAAACGTCCGGACACCATCAAGCGCGCCCGGAGTAACCAACAACAAGACCGCCTGGCACATTTCGAGCACGCGTAGCAATGCGGCCCCAACCCCAGCCCTCGCGAAATTGCGAAACCAGCACTACGCGTACATAATTACGCTCTAGAAATACCATGGGCATAGGGGGAGGGGCACGACCACGGCTGGCCCAGAATGCGGCTCAACCGCATCAGGGGCTCCCAATTTTGTCATTCTTCTTTTTTTTCTTACTTTCATGACTCCTTTCTCAAGAAGCCCTGTCCGGCAGTAGAATCGCCGAACACACGATGCAACAGCCAGGGAAGCAGAAAGCTACGTCGAGTGTCCAGGTGGTCTCTATAACGAGCAGTATACTTGTTTTATATATCATCCCGCAGCTCGCTCCTAGAGGGAGACATGTCAAATAGTCCCGTCCCTTGCTTATCACACAATTTGTATCGTTCTACTTTTACCGTAGCTTTTTTGAAGAAACAATGCATAGCCTTTGCCTATTATTGCATTCCTTTTTTTCTCTATACATGTTCACAGATGACATGTTGCATCCGTATGCTTTGGTACGGCCAAATACACCAGGGGCTTAAGTACCCCAAAATATGGTGTGATAAGTCCGAACACTTTCACAAGTGTGGCACCCCAAACTTATAGCATTATATGCATCGGCTCCGAATCATGTCTTGGGTTAATAGTTGGGTTTGCCCGGCTCCCATGTTTTGGTACCTTACGTTCCGTTATATCGGCTAAGGTAGCGCTGGGAGAACCACTACAATTGTGCCCCGGTTGAGCAGGGTTAAGCACCTCGGTGGAGAAAGCTAAAACTGATGATCATGATAGGGCGAGAGCCGGTCGCTGTTCGAGAGGTTTTTCGAGTCCCTAAAGAGTTATGCCGCTTAGAGCGAGGAGTCGGCTTTGTCCGGCCCAGGTGTGAATAGCGCCCCGAACTCGATCTTCGGAATACTAGGGGCTTCGCCGAAATTTAAAATTATAGAATTCTATGGCTAAGTGAGAGTGTTCAAGCATTATAGTCCAGTTTCCTTGTTCGTTGCGTTGAGCGCCTCCCTCAAAGGACCCAAGAATGGGAAAAAGAGCGCTCAAGTTTATCCCGAACACCCCATCTCTCGTGGCATGGGGGCAGAAGCCGACGACTGGCCATCTCTCAAATTTAATAAACGGCCGCACAGAAGGTAATATTTTAAATTCACAAGCGTTGCTTAGCGCATATGAACAAGTTTTCAAGCGTACAGGATAACAAATGCGAGTTTACTCAAAAATTACATCTCTGGAGCATTCACCCGCTATAAGGCGGGCACCCTTCAGGACGCCCGCATAATACATCTCGAGCTTGCGATACTCCCTGCCCGGCGGTGGAGCGTCCGTCACAAGCTTCTCAGCGTCCATCTTTCCCCAGTGCACTTTAGCACGGGCAAGGGCCCTACGGGCACCTTCGATACAGACGGAGTGCTTGACGACTTCAATCCACGGACAAGCAACCACCAGCCGCCTCACCAGCCCGAAGTAGCTCCCAGGCATGGCCTCTTTCGGCCACAGCCGAACTATGAGGCCCATCATGGCCTATTCGGCCACCTTATGGAGCTCGACCAGCTGCTTCAGCTGGTCGCTCAAGGTCACCGGGTGTCCGACCTCAGCATATTGAGACCAGAACACCTTCTCCATCGAGCTCCCTTCCTCGGCCCGGTAGAATGCGGCATCGTCGGACACACTGCGGGGCAGATCTACGAATGCTCCTGGAGAGCTTCGGATTCGGGTAAGTAACAAGTAATTCACTTTTGCGTGCTTGCTTTGCATGAATAATGCCTTACCCCCCGCTATCTTCTTTATTGCCTCAATTTCCTGGAGGGCTTTTTGGGCTTCGGCCTTAGAGGCTTTGGCGCTCTCAAGATTCAAGGCGAGCTCGGAATCTCGAGTCTTCGAGTCACGCTCCAAACTCTCGTGTTTTTCCATGAGAGCCTGGAACTCTTGCCGCACCTCCGCCACCCACGCCTCCTGCTTCTCTCACTCTGTGCATTCCGCGGCCGCATTGCTTTCTGCCCTGGACACCGCTTCCTTCAGGGTCGCCACCTCATTCGTGGCCCCTGCAATTCTCATGTTATTCCTGTTATTTTTTGCAACCACATCTTTTATACACTTCCATAAGGTATTACTTACCTTCCTTGTCCTCGAGCTGCTTCTTGGCAAGGCCGAGCTTGTTCTCAGGCCGATCGAGGCTCTACTTCAATGCATTGTCCTCCGCAGTCAATGCGGCAGAGGTCAGCAGCGCAGCCTGCATTTCCATATTGACATACTTATGTTAGACTCCCGCGTACATCTTTTTAGATCCTCAATTCGGCTTTTCTTTCCGAACACCAAACTGAGCATCAGGGGCTACTGTCTATGCGGTAATATTTTCACATATCTTAATACATACCTCAAAGCCTATTAGAAGGTTGGCACAGGCTTCAGTCAGCCCGCTCTTGGCGGACTGAACTTTCTGGATCACCACACTCATAACAGTGCGGTGCTCCCCGTTGATGGAGGCGCCGTTAAGCGCCTCCAGCACATTATCCGGTGCCTCCCACTACTAGGGAAAACCCTAGTAGTAGCGCGGGTTTTGAGGCTAGCAGCAGCACGGGTGGCCGCGGTACTAATAAGGCGCTACAGCTAACTCATAGTAGTAGCGCGGCCCTAACCCGCGCTACTACTGTTGACGATATCAGCAGCGCTTTTTAGGAACACGCTACTATTAACTAGCTGTAGTGATTTCGCCATCCCTCGCTACTGCTATATCTTTCATAATTTTCCCATTACCCCTTTCCCTTTCAGTTTCCCTTTCAGATACTAGATATTAGGTACTGCTAGTAGATATCAAATTCATAAACCATTACTGGGTAGTACTCCCTTCGTTCCAAATTACTCGTCGTGGTTTTAGTTCAAACCACGATGAGTAATTTGGAACGAAGGGAGTACTAGATAAAAATTTCATGCATAGTCAACATGCATCCTCAAGCAGTACAAGGTCATATCAACGACCATCATCTTATGTAGTTCTAGATGATATCAATGATGATCATCATATGTAGTTCTAGATGATATAGCCACACACACATATGTAGTTCTAGATGATATAGCCACACACACACATATGTAGTTCTAGACGATATCGAAGACAATAATCATCCTCAAGCCTGGGCGGTTGGTGTTCCTGATAGTAATTAGGATAGCCTGTCCAACACGAAGATTCTTGCCATCGAGGAATTTCTTCCACCCAATCGAGTTTAAGTGTGTGCGACCGTCCGTGTCCACGTGGTAAGTACAGGTTGTGATGGAGCCCCTTGCAGTAAGGCGTAGTCCAGCTGAGCCTTCTTCATCAGGCTAGATACCATAACTCACAGATATGCTCTTTGCCAATTTCTGAATAAGAAAAACCTATCAATTAATAAATAGCCTCGCAAATAAGTACATATGGATTATCTATACTATTAATAGTTTCCTTAGATTCTACACTAATAAGCATGTGATCGAACTCTCCACTAAAACATATCATCGACTAGATTCCACACAACATACCATATCATTGGACTGTACGCTGAGCAATTCATCGGATAATTTGCATTTGTAAGTATAACATACCATATCATGTCGATCAACCATGGTATTTGTCAAGCGGGTCACGAATGGCACCCCGACAAAGTCAGCACGTTGCAGAATTATGTCCCACAGGTTGGACACCTCCTCCTCACTCAGCCTTGTTCTTTGAGCTACGATGGCTTCATGAAGTGGGTCCTCATCATCTTCATCGAGTGGGTCCTCATTATCTTCATCATCTTCATCATCTTCGTCATCTTCATCATCTTCCACCAGGTTGAGATAAATGACAGCTAGCTTGGGACTTTCTGCTCGGAAGGAGAAGCTGATCAACTCACCACCAGTAAGACGCATGCGAGCGATGAAACGGGCCCATCCATCTCCTCCAATCTGCGACATATTGTGTCCTTTCTCGACCTCCATAGTGTACGGCCCCCCAGGAGCCTCAAATGTCACAGTGTCTCCTGTCAGCTTGTTGAATTTCAACCTCACATTGCATGGGACGATCTGTGTAAAATAAGCAAAATGACACAATGCAGTAATGCCAACACTAAAAATAAAATAGTTATTACATTTCATCTAATTTCTTACCGCCGCATGACAAAAACTCGGCTGGAAGTAGATGCCGAACAGCTTGCCAGTTGCAAGGCTGCTGGCGCATCTTGACTTGCACAGTCGACATAGTGGTGGTGGTGGTGGCGCCATTTTTTCTAAAGCAATATGAGCAAAGGATTAATGATCAACTAAATCAAAATGTTCTAAGTGAACTAAATCAACTAGCCTACTAAATCAACTAAATCATAGCAACTAAATCAAAATGTTGCATATGAACTAGCCTACTAAATCAACTAAATCAAAATGTTCTAAGTCAACTAAATCAACTAGCCTACTAAATCAACTAAATCAAAATGTTCTAAATCAACTAGCCTACTAAATCAACTAAATCAAAATGTTTTAAATCAACTAAATGAACTAGCCTACTAAATCAACTAAATCAAAATATTCTAAGTCAACTAAATCAACTAAATGAATTAGCCTACTAAATCAACTAAATCAAAATGTTCTAAGTCAACTAAATCAACTAGCCTACTAAATCAACTAAATTATATCAACTAAATCAAAATAGGATGGAGGAGGAAGGCGGAGCGAGGAGGGGCCGGCCGGCACAACCAGTTGAGGGAGGACGGAGGAGGAAGGCGGAGCGAGGAGGGGCCAGCCAGCTGCGAGTGGAGAGGGAGGACGGAGGAGGAGGCCGGTACTGAGTCAAGCAAGGAGGAGGAGGTGACGGCGCGCGGCGCAGACGGAGGAGGGGCGACGGGTGTGGACCGGCGCACGGCGCAGACGGAGAGGATTGAGTGGCTGTGTGAGTGGATCGGAATAGAGGAGATGGGGAGATGAATGGCTTAGCAGTAGTGCGCTTTAGGAAAAGATGCTACTACTAAGCTATCTAGCAGCAGCGCCTTTCACAATAAAGCGCTACTACTATGTGTCTGCATGTAAAAATAGACTTTGTTCAATATATCAAAAATACATTGATCATCAACGATCTTTTTGTGTACAATCTGATTTGTCAATATGAGTCCTCGCCGGTTTAGGAACAGGTGAAGACTCATATTGCAGCCAAAAATTCTACACATAGAGTTCAATGAAGATCAAGTGCTTGTCAAAGTTTGAGAAGTAACATATTTAAGGTGGGAGAAACTCTCTTCACGGAGCAAGGTGGGACTAAATTTTTGTAGGAAACTTAGCAGTAGCGCTTATCTGAGAAATGTGCTGCTACTATGCTACGTAGCAGTAGCGCGCGTCGCTATAACGCGTTGCTTCTATAACTAGCCTCGCGGCGGCCTCGTGGGAATTATGGCAGCAGCGCGTCTTTGAGAGGACGCGCTACTGCTATATTTGTTTCAGCAGCGAGTTTTGTCTGTGCACGCTACTGCTAGTTAGCAGCAGCGAGTTATTTTGAAGCGCGTAGCTGATAAGATTCTGTGTATAGGCTTTTCCCTAGTAGTGTTCGGTTGGACGGAGGTCACCGGTGTCGCAGTCTCGCCCCTCTTACGAAGGGGCCGCCTGCCGGGCTCCAGAACCACTGAAGGTTCCGGTGCGGAGTCTGGCCCAGGACCGGATTCAGAACCCTTCGGGGTTTGATCCCCGTTGCGCCCAAAGTCCGGGAGGTTGCCTTGCGGCACCTCCGGGACCTCCTCCTCCTAGCTGGGCCCCTTTTGGGACCCCACCTCGGCGTCATCCGCAGCGCGAGGATAGGAGACGGCCGGAAGTGAAGTGCTATTCACGTCTGACGATGCCAGGGAGCCGCTCGTTGAAGTGTCGAGCCCGTCCTTGGGCGGGCTGCAGGGTTATGTTCGGCGTTAGGAGATTCTGTACGACAAACGAAACGCCATGAGTTATTCTGGTATCCGGACACTTACGATGTCGCCAGGGGCTTAGTCCTCGGTGGGCACTCCTCTTCGCCGTCGTCGGCGTTGGTAGAGTAGTCCGGAGGGAGGGTCCTAACCTTCTTAGACCCTTCGGCCTCCCCCGTTGGGGCGGCCTTCCTTTTCTTCTCTCCCCCCGCTGGGGGAGAGGCCTCTTTTTCCTCCTCCTCGCCTTCGCATGAGGAGTCCGCCTCAGAGTCGTCTGACAATGAGTCCGACGACACCTGGCGCTGGGAACTCTTTCGAGTTCCCGTGGCCTTCTTCTCCGGCACCACGTGAGGTGCCAGAACCAGCAGCCCCGTCAATCGGGCGTCTGCTGGGTCTTCTGGCAAGGGAGCCGGATAGTTAACCTGCCCGGACTTCTTCTGCCAGGCCTGTCAAAGGTAAGGGAGTTTAGATCCCGCATAGAGTCAAACTATGGAAAATAAGTGTCCTGCAAAGGGTAAAATAGCTTACCTTGCCGGCTTGACGCTGCGAGCTGAATCCGCGATCTTCGGTAGAGGATGCGGGAGCCTCAGCGCCTTTGAACAACACCTTCCAGGCATTTTCGTACGTAGTGTTGAAGAGCCTGCTCAAGGTTTGGTGTTGTGCCGGATCAAACTCCCACAAGTTGCAGGCCCATTGTTGGCACGGGAGGATCCGGCGGATGAGCATGACCTGGACTACATTGACGAGCTTGATCTTCTTGTTCACAAGGTTTTGGACGCACGTTTGGAGTCCGGTCAGCTGTCCTGAATTACCCCATGTCAGGCCCTTCTCTTTCCAGGAGGTGAGCTATGTGGGGATGCCAAATCGGAACTCGAGGTCCACTGCCCATTCAGGGTCACGCGGCTCGGTGATGTAGAACCACCCCGATTGCCACCCTTTGATGGTTTCCACGAAGGAGCCCTTGAGCCATATAACATTGGGCATCTTGCCCACCATGGAGCCTCCACACCCCGCCTGCTGGCCACTCACTTCCTTCGGCTTGACATTAAAGGTCTTCAGCCATAAGCCGAAGTGGGGCATGATGCGGAGGAAGGCCTCGCACACGATGATGAACGCCGAGATGTTGAGGACAAAATTCGGGGCCAGATCGTGGAAATCCTGGCCGTAGTAGAACATGAGCCCCGGACAAATTGGTGAAGTGGAAAACCTAGTCCGCGGAGGAAGTGGGTGAGGAACACCACCTTCTCATGGGGCCCGGGGGTGGGGATGAGCTGCCCCTTGTCAGGGAGCCGATGCGCGATGTCGCTGGACAAGTATCCGGCCTTCCGCAGCCTCTTGATGTGCCCCTTCGTGACGGAGGAGGCCATCCACTTCCCTCCCGCTCCGGACATGGCTGGGGAAGGTTGAGGTGAGATGTGCGGACTTGGGCGCTGGAGCTCGAGTGCGCGGAAATGGATAAGCAAAGGAGGAAGAAGGCGTAGGTAAAAAGGTGGATCCTTATCCGCTTATATGGACGGACGAAACTATGCGTCCCCACCAGCCTGGTAAAACTCGCTTATCTCCCAAGCGCCGTAATCAATGGCGCGGTTGGGTTACCCATGCCCGTATTGATGAGAATCCCGGAATAAGGGGACACGATCTCTGCTTTGACAGGACGTGCTAAGGAAACTGCCTCGCTAAACGCGCTGAGGTGCAACAGTAAAAATGATTCGAATAAAGGCTTGGCCATGGTGTGATGTCATGCCACGGAATACGTCAGCACATTGAATTTGTGTAAATATTATTCTCTCTACGGTGGTATGTGGAACTTATTTTGCAGAGCCGGACACTATCCTTGTGTTCAAAATCTTCTATGAAGTATTCGGAGGAGGAACTCGCCTTGCAATGTCGAAGACAATATGCGCGCCGAACTCGTCGTCATTGAAGCCTGGTTCAGGGGCTACTGAGGGAGTCCCGGACTAGGGGGTGTCTGGATAGCCGAACTATCATCTTCGGCCAGACTCCTGGACTATGAAGATACAAGATTGAAGAGTTCGTCCCGTGTCCGGATGGGACTTACCTTGGCGTGGAAGGCAAGCTTGGCGATACGGATATGTAGATATCCTACCATTGTAACCGACTCTGTGTAACCCTAACCCTCTTCGGTGCCTATATAAACTAGAGGGTTTTAGTCCACAGGACGAACAGCAATCATACCATAGGCTAGCTTCTAGGGTTTAGCCTCTCCGATCTCGTGGTAGATCTACTCTTGTACTACCCATATCATCAATATCAATCAAGCAGGAGTAGGGTTTTACCTCCATCGAGAGGGCCCGAACTTGGGTTTTAGTCCCTTGTCTCCTGTTACCATCCGCCTAGACACACAGTTCGGGACCCCCTACCCGAGATCCGCCAGTTTTGACACCGACAGCAGCCCTCAGGGCTAGGCTGGCTGAAGTGACGCGGACTGCGGACTCCTCCGCAGCCGCCCTCGGCGCAACACAGGCGGAGCTGGCCTCTTCCCGCGCCGAGCTGCTTCTTCTCCAATAGAGGGTTGATGGCGCCGAGGCCGTCGCGCGGCGGAATGAGGACGAGATCCGGCAGTGGCAGACTCTGGAGCATGAGCATGCCCCCATGCTCCAGACGCTCAGGGAAAGGGCAAATACGGCCCTGGGCAACATTTGCGAGGCGGCTGTTGCTGAGCCTCGTGTGACCAACTACGCTGGCAACCTCCAGTTCTTCACAGATGTAGTGACACGGCTGGAGACCCGCTCTGACAGGGCACGTTGGCTTGTCGAGGAGAGGAGCCGAGCCTTGCTTGGGCGTGCCTTCTCCCATGTCTTCAGCTATCTACAGGACAGGGACCCCCACTTTGATTTCAACGCCGCCATCGCACCTGTGCCCATAGCCATTCGGGGCGACCTGGCGCAATGGGTGGAAGACAACGTGGATGCCATCGTCAGGGCCTTCGCATCTGATGACGATGGCATGATCGTGGCCGCCGATGAAGTCGGCGTTGTGGACGAGCCTGGCATTAATGGAGGTGATGGCGGTGGCGATGATGATGTCAGTGATGCCAGTGACACCTCCGGAGGCGCCCTAGAAGACGCGGTGAGTGATATGTCCGACTGACAGTATGTC
This sequence comes from Triticum timopheevii, assembly GCA_963921465.1. Taxonomy (NCBI): domain Eukaryota; kingdom Viridiplantae; phylum Streptophyta; class Magnoliopsida; order Poales; family Poaceae; genus Triticum; species Triticum timopheevii. Next base: position 360,228,433 of record OY997274.1, on the reverse strand, counting down.
GCCGCTGTTTACCCTGTATGAAGAAGGTTCGGGCTCGGCCTTGAAGATTGTAAGAGCATTTTGGGAGGGGGAGCACCTCATGTAAAGGTTTGCGATCGGTATCCTTGTAAGCATAACGCCGCGTGTGAGCTTATGCCGGGCTACTGGCCCGGCGACGAATCAGCTGACTTGTTTACCTTTTGACCCTGACGAGTCCCGAGCGGGCCTGTGGGATCCGCGGCCCCTCAAGTGTCTTCTGGGTGAACCCATTGATCCTGTGATGAGAACCTCCGGAGAGGGTGCGGCGACAGCGGTCCGGGTTATAGACGTGCTTGGCCCGGCCCTTCTCGCGAGGGGCTCACGAGGGGAGGCAGCTGATGCTAACTTTGGATGCAAAGCCGAAACCGGAACACGAGAGATTGCTCGAACGAGAATAAACACCCCTTCTCCAAACACACGCAAGTCTCAAGCTCAAATCCAACTTAAATTCGAATCGAAGAACCTTGACAACAGAGGAAAAGGCAAAAGGCAAAAAGCCGCGTCCGGCACCTAGTCTAGTCTTCGACGTCTTCTCACCAGCGCGGAGCTAAGTGCTGCCACTAGGCGTGGGCGGGAGCCCCCGAGGCCCGAGGGCGGCTCTCCGGAGACTCCGGGGCGTGTACAGCCCCACTCATTATTACGTGAGAGTGTCACGGGCGGCGAGCTTCATAGGCGCTGGGCCTTCTTCACAGGTACCGGCCTTGCTTCATATCGCCAGACGAGGGCCCCGCCTTGCGCCACACTCTACCGCCATTGACGGCGGCCGGAGACCAAAGACGACGCCAATGGGGTAGAGCGGTTGCCAACGGTTCCCCCGACGACCATGAGTCCTCTGCCGGGGGCAGGTCCTGAGGCACCTCCTCAGCAGAGGGCCTACCTCCTGAGAACTACTTGCTCCGAGCGCCGCGAGGGCGAACCCGGATCTCGGCCCCTCTACTACAGCCCCCGGCACCCTCCTCCTGAGGGGTAGGAGGCTGCAGCATTGGGCAGCCATCTGCTGTGGTGACTCTATACCTCCTATGACCCATGGTTAGCATAAGTTTGCTCCTGAGGAATTAGCGGTACCCGATAGTTTCTGCCACTAGCGAGGTTGTCGAGGCTCTCTTGAGGTTCCTGAAAGAGCTCAGCTTCTGGCGCCTCCTTGCCCCAGCCTGGCCCGAGGAACGAGCCATGGTCTTCTTCTAGTGCGCACTCTTGATCCACCATGTGGGGCACATAAGCTTCCGTGGCCACCGCCCCGTGGGCCTTGCTGTAGTGCCCCACATGCCATGCAGTCCGGCCTGGAGCGCTAACTTGTGGGTGGTGGCGTGGTGGCCCGCCGAGGCCGAAGGTCGCGGCGTCCACTCCTTTGCCGGCCGGGTTGGCGTTGAGCAGGCCCTGGAGTCCGCTTGGAGTGGCGTGGGCACATATGGGGCCGCCATACGGCCCGCCCTGGATCTGGGGTGGCAGCTGGACACAAAAAGGAGGTGCTCCCGAGGCGGCGGCGTCCAGGAGCTCGGCCACTCGCTCTAACAACACGTCGCGGCCGCCCTCTAGCAGCCGGCACCATAGCAGCTCTCGGCCATCGTGAGCGTGGCCCTTGAGTTCGCCTCCTCCCATCGGGTGTGCGGCGCTGTGGCCGCAGCGTGGCTTGAGGTTCTTGATGCTGACCGCACCTGCCGCGGTGTGAGGGCGGGCGGCGTTTGGCCGCGTCGCCCGCGCCCTGTGGAGCGCGAGCTGCCTGAGGTGCAAGGTTGAGGTTGCCCTGGGCGGGCGGCACGGCATGGGCGGGCCACACCGCCCAGAGGTCGGCGTTGGCAGTCGGGTCGCTTGACATCCCTGTGCACCCCTACTTGGCGCGCCAAATGTCGGGTTTCGGGTTCCGGTAGACCCTTGAGGTTCGAGCTCTGGGGTGCGCACAAAGATCTTTCCCCTACCAACTCACGTGTCGAAGCCTCGCAAGGAATCTAGGCTAGAAAGAAGAACACACAAGGTACACGAGGTTTATACTGGTTCAGGCCACCATTGTGGTGTAATACCCTACTCCAGTGTGTGGTGTGGTGGATTGCCTCAGGTGCTGATGATGAACGATACAGAGGGAGAATAGCCTTGCGAGGGGCTGTTCTTGAGCTGGTGTGATGAACTGCTTGGGTGAGTTCAGTCGCTTCTCTCTCTCTAGTCTACCCCAAAATCTGGATCCCCCCTGCTCTGTGGTGGCTAGCTCTATTTATAGAGGGAGGCCCTGGGCCTTTTCCCAAATAATGAGCGGGAAGGGCGCCAACAATTGACCATTTTAAACGTGAAGATCTAGTACACTTATTCTGACTAAAGTTGGTCTTCGACTGCCAAAGACTCTGACGGTGATGCCGTCCTGGGCTCCATGGTGACCTCCATCCTACCGTTCTGCTGGTCTTGGTCTTGTTGCACCGAAACGGTAACCTTTGCCTGATGCCTTGGCCTGTGCTTGTCCCCTTTACACCGAAGGGGAAACAAGGACACTTCAGAGGCTGGCTCCTGCCTGGTCTCGATCGTCATGGCTTGCGTCACGGGCACCTCGCAAGGTACCCTGCCTTGATCTCTCCGCCTTCTCATGAGCCCGCCTGATGAGGCTGCTCTAGAGGAAGCTTCCTGTCGTCCGCCCCGTGAGGCTCGACCCCTCGCGAGGGTCTTGAGCTTGAGCTGATGAAGCTGGGCCGCACTGGGCCCCCACTTGAGCCACGCCGCAGGCCGCAGGCAGGCAAGTCTGCGGACCCCCGTTCCCAGAATGCCGACAGAATGAGTTTGACAATGATCTTCTTTGTGAATTCTAATAGCTTCGGAAATAATATTGCTAATAATTCCAACATCTCCTTTGGCACGCATAAGATTTGTTAGCTCAAATAGACAATCACCAAACTTAGATAATTGGAATTCATCTTACTCAAGGCAATAGACTTATGATGAATCTCATCTAGATTTTGCAAGAAATAATTTGGAAATCGTTTCTCAAGAAATTTCCATATAGTGTAGGCACACTTAAGAGTAGGCAAGCAACCTATCAAGTTTCAAGGCAAATCTCTAGTGATATGATTAACAGTTCTAAGATTGCGAATCATGTCAATCGACTCATCAAGGGTAGGACGCATAGGATCAACATGAGGTGCACAAGGGCTAGTAATGTACTTGTTCAAATGATATTCATTGAAAATAACAAGCATCTCATTTTTCCACTCATGAAAGTACTCTCCATCAAGTATAGGCACTCTATATCTAAGACTCCCCAAAGTAGACTCATCCATCTTCCTCCAATGGTGTTTAAACCAAAGCAATGGAGACCAAAGCTTAATACCAATTGAAAGGATCGAGAAGAAGTGTCTAATCACCCCCCTCTAGACACCTCTTCTCGATCCTTTCAAGGGGGGCCGAACCCCCTCCTCCTTCTCCTATTTGGCCTCCTTCCTTAGGGGGGGCGCCACCCCTTGTAGGCTGGTGTGCTCCCCTCCTATGGCCCATATGACCCATTATTCCCCCCGGGGGTTCCGGTAAACCCCCGCTACTCCGATAAATACCCGATACTACTCGGAACACTTTCGGTATCCGAATACTATCATCATATATATCAATCTTTACCTCTCGACCATTTCGAGACACATCGTCATGTCCGTCATCTCATCGTCATAAAACATTAAGCGTGCGGACCCTATGGCTTTGAGAACTATGTAGACATGACTGAGACACCTCTCCGGTCAATAACCAATAGCGGAACCTAGATGCTCATATTGGCTCCTACATATTCTACAAAGAACTTTATTGCTCGAACCATAATGACAACATACGTTATTCCCTTTGTCATCGGTATGTTACTTGCCCGAGATTCAATCGTTGGTACCTTCGTACCTAGTTCAATCTCGTTACCGGAAAGTCTCTTTACTTGTTCCGTAATACATCATCCCGCAACTAACTCATTAGTCACTTGGCTTGCAAGGCTTCTTATGATGTGTAATACCGAAAGGGCCCAGAGATACCTCTTCGATACTCGGAGTGACAAATCCTAATCTTGATCTATGCCAACCCAACAAACACCTTCATTGATACTTGTAGAGCATGTTTTTAACCACCCAGTTACGTTGTGACGTTTGATAGCACACAAGGTATTCCTCCGGTATCCGGGAGTTGCATAAGCTCATAGTCAAAGGAATATGTATATGACATGAAGAAAGGAACAACAATAAAACTAAACGACCATAATGCTATGCTAGCAAGTGGGTCTTGTCCACCACATCATTCTCCTAATGATGCGATCCCGTTCATCAAATGACAACACGTGTCTATGGTTTGGAAACTTAACCATCTTTGATTAACGAGCTAGTCTAGTAGCGGCTTACTAGGGACACAGTGTTTTTGTCTATGTATCCACACATGTATCAAGGTTTTGGTTAATAGAATTCTAGCATGAATAATAAACATTTATCATGAATAAGGAAACATAAAATAACAACTGCATATTTCCATCACTGGGAACCCGCGAGATTTCTAAACCTCCAAAAGCCTTGCGCGTCTTTAGCATTGGGAGATCTCAAATGCTCTTGGCCAAACACTTGCATAATCCGACTGCGAAGTGCTTGACACACATGATGGCTCAACTCTCACCCATGGCCAAGTGGTCATCAACTAGATCAGCCGGAATTGTTGGGTAATGCAGTAATTTCAAAAAAAATCCTATGATCGCGCAAGATCTATCTATGTGATGCATAGCAACAAGAGGTGAGAGTGTGTCCATGTACCCTCGTAGACCGAAAGCGGAAGTGTTTAGTTAACGCGGTTGATGTAGTCAAACGTCTTCATGATCCAGCCGATCCAAGCACCGAACGTATAGCACATCTGCGTTCAGCACACGTTCAGCTCGGGGACGTCCCTCGTACTCTTGATCCAATTGAGGCCGAGGGAGAGTTTCATCAGCACGACGGCGTGGTGACGGTGATGATGAAGTTACCGGCACAGGGCTTCGCCTAAGCACTAAGAAGGGTGACCGAGGTGTGTAACAGTGGAGGGGGCCACTGAAAGTGCAACTATCCCTAGGTGGTATTGGTAATTCCTAACAACATATAGCTCATTGAGCTAACATCATTCCAAGATGAATATTTCAGGAAAAGCTCAATGAATGGCATGGCATGGATGAGAAAAGTGGATCCCTCAAAATGCTAAGGATAAAAGGATTGGCTCAAGCTCAAAAGCTCAACACTCTACATTTTATATTTTAGTGATCCAAGATCACATTAAGTCTATAGGAAAAGCCAATACTATCAAGGAGGGATGAGGTGTTGCTTAATGAGTTTCTTGCTCCACAGTGCTTAGTGATATGCTCCAAAACCCTCAACTACTTTCTCATATCCACATATGACCTAAACCAAAAGTCAAACTCGGCCCCACCGATTCTTTCTACCCGGCGCCACCGAGTTCAGATGTCATAGCCACTGCCACAAACCCTAGGCAAATCGGTCTCACCCATAGGGCTCTCAGTCTCACCGAGATGGGGTTGTAATCTCTCAGTTTCCCTTCGTAATGTTTCGGTACCACCGAGATGAGAGATCGGTCCCACCGAGATTGCAATGTAAACTCCCTGTTTGCTTTTCGTAACATTTTGGTCCCACCGAAATGAGCGAACCGGTCCCACCGAGTTTACCTGACCAACTCTCAGGTTAGCTTATTACCAAAATCGGTATCACCGAGTTTGTGTAATCGGTCTCACCGAGATTACGTTATGCCCTTACCCTAACCATATCGGTCCTACCGAGTTGCATGTCGGTCCCACCGAAAATCCTAACGGCCACTAGATTTGCTAAATCGGTCCGACCGAGTTTAACAATTCGGTCCGACCGAGTTTGGCAAGTTGTGTGTAATGTTTAGATTTTGTGTGGAGGCTATATATACCCCTCCACCTCCTCTTCATTCGTGGAGAGAGCCATCAGAACAAACCTACACTTCCAACTTGCTGATTCTGAGAAGGAACCACCTACTCATGTGTTCAGGCCAAGATATTCCATTCCTACCATATGAATCTTGATCTTTAGCCTTCCCCAAGTTGCTTTCCACTCAAATCTTCTTTCCACCAAATCCAAATCCTGTGAGAGAGAGTTGAGTGTTGGGGATACTATCATTTGAAGCACAAGAGCAAGGAGTTCATCATCAACACACCATTTGTTACTTCTTGGAGAGTGGTGTCTCCTAGAGTGGCTAGGTGTCACTTGGGAGCCTTCGACAAGATTGTGGAGTTGAACCAAGGAGTTTGTAAGGGCAAGGAGATTGCCTACTTCGTGAAGATCTATCGCTAGTGAGGCAAGTCCTTCGTGGGCGACGGCCATGGTGGGATAGACAAGGTTGCTTCTTCGTGGACCCTTCGTGGGTGGAGCCCTCCGTGGACTCGCGCAACCATTACCCTTTGTGGGTTGAAGTCACCATCAACGTCGATGTACGATAGCACCACCTATCGGAACCACGGCTCAAAAATCACCGTGTCTCCAAATTGCGTTTGAAATCTCCAAACCCTTCCCTTTACATTCTTGCAATTTGCATGCTTTACTTTCCGCTGCTCATATACTCTTTGCATGCTTGCTTGAATTGTGTTAAGATTGCTTGACTTGTGCTAAGATAGCTGAAATCTGCCAAAGACTAAAATTGGGAAAAGGATAACTTTTTATTTGGTCAAGTAGTCTAATCACCCCCCCTCTAGACATACTTTCGATCCTACAAGTGGTATCAGAGCTTTGGTCTCCATTTGTTTTGATTTCCATAGCTTTTGGTGGTCATAGCCTTGGTTTCACAACCTAGGAGAGTATGGCGTCTACCGAGGGAAATTGTCACTGTAGAGGTCCTTACTTTGATGGGAAATTATCACCGAGGGAAATTATTTCCATAGCTTTTGCTAGTTGGAAGCGTAAGATGAAAATGCATATTCTTGGACATAACCCCTCCGTTTGGGCTATTGTGTGTATTGGCTTGCAAGGTGAATTCTTTGATGGGAGAGAACCAAACCGTGAAGCTAGTGCGGAAGAGTAGAAGATGCTTCAATACAACGCTCAAGCTTGTGATATCCTCTTCAACGGATTGTGCCCCGAAGAATTCAACAAAATCAGCCATCTTGAGAATGCAAAGGAAATTTGGGATACTTTGATTGATATGCATGAAGGTACTGACTCCGTCAAGGAATCCAAGTTGGATGTGCTCCAATGTCAACTTGACAAGTTCAAAATGAAGGATGGTGAAGGTGTCGCTGAAATGTACTCTAGGCTTGCTCTTATCACAAATGAGATTACCGGCTTAGGAAGTGAAGAGATGACCGACAAATTCATCATCAAGAAGATCCTAAGAGCTTTGGACGGAAAATATGATACCGTGTGCACATTGATCCAAATGATGCCCAATTACAAAGATCTCAAGCCAACGGAAGTCATTGGAAGAATTGTTGCTCATGAGATGTCACTCAAGGATAAGGAGGAACTTCACAACAAATCAAGTGGTGCTTACAAAGCCTCATGTGAAGCCCCCACATCATCAAGTGAGAAACAAACCTTCAATGAAGAATTGAGCTTAATGGTGAAGAACTTCAACAAGTTCTACAAGATTAGAAGCAAAGAAAAAAGCTCCAAGTAAAGGTCCTACAATGACAAAAGATCTTCTAGTCAAGAGCGCAATTGCTACAATTGTGGGAGACCCGAACACTATTCCAATGAGTGTACGGCACCCTACAAAAGAAGAGAAGAATCACCCAAGAGGAGAAGTAGAAGAGAAGAATCACCACCAAGAGAGAGGTGGAGTAGAGATGATCGTTATGAATGAAGAAGAACATCCCGGAGAAGCAAGGATTTGGAAAGGAAGGACAAGTCATCAAGGAGCTACACAAAACGAAGACATCAAGCTCATGTTGGTGAATGGGTATCCGGCTCCGACTCCGACAATCACTCCGAGAGAAGCTATCACCCCAAATCCGAATATACTCAAGATGAAGGTGTTGCCGGTCTAGCACTTGTGTCAACCAACTCCTACGACATATATGATTTACCAAATGAAGGACTTGGAAGATGCTTCATGGCTAAATGCCCAAAGGTAACACATCCCGAGTATGTTGATTTCAATAGTGATGAAGATGACTTGTTAGGTGATGATGATTTACTTGTTGACAACTCTAGTTATGAATACTATGATGAAACATCAATTAATCATGCTAATCAAGATAAAACGAATGACAATGATAAGGAGAAGATTGAGCTTCTAACTAAAGAACTAAACAATCTTAAGTTAGCTCATCAAACTATCTTAGAAGATCATCGAGAACTTTTAAGGACTCATGAGACGTTACGCTTTGAAAAGCTCAACCTTGAGCAAGAGCATGAGTTCTTAAAGGCAATCAATGATGATCTGCGTAAGAAAAGTTCTTTGTACATTGCCAAGCATTTACTCTTATCTACTTACATGCCTCAAGTCAAGTCCATTAACAAGAACAAGAAGGATTCTTCCTCTAGTAGTAACAATAATCATGCTAAATCCAATGTTGTTGCTTCTAGTAGTTCTCTTGATTCCACTAATGATTCTCTTAGCCAAGTTACACTTGAGCAAGAAAATAGATTATTGAAGGGAATTGTAGAGAAAGGTGTTTACAAGAGCCTTGCCAGGAGTAAGCAATTTGAGGAAATTGTACGCAAGCAAGGAAGGCACCGGAAGAACCAAGGTGTTGGTTTTGAACGAAAGTTCAATGCCAATGGAGTTGAGTGGAGAGAAGATCAATATCCCAATACGAAGTTTGTTCCTCAACAAGAGAAGTATGATCCTACTTCCTTCAAGGGAACACAAGCTCAACATGATCTTCCACCACAAGACCACAAGCAAAAAGGCAAGGATAAGCTTCAAGAGGAGATTGATGCATTTGAAGAAGCTCCTAAGGCCTTGGTCAAGTGGGTTCCCAAGACTACGTCAAGTTCTACTTCATCAAGTACAACTACAACTCCAAGGATTCCCATCAAGATGATGTGGATCCCGAAGAAGAAGAACTAGAGAGTTCTTGAGGGTGACTCTGCCAACATATTTCACTCATATAATTTTGGCAACAACAAGTGCAATCAACTTCCACATCTTGCACTAGTTCAACGAGTCACAAACCCTCTTGTTGGTAAGACAAGGGACAAGGTATTGAAGGTGCAACTCACTCCAAGGGATTGCTCCAAATGGTCTACATCAACATTGAGCATCCACATCTTCAACACCTACATGATGTCATCATCGACAAAACACAAGGTTAGTTTATCCCTCTAATGGGGGATCTCACATATAGGGGGAGCTTAACTCTAAGAATTGAGTCAAAGCAACTCTAATGGTGTGAACACATCAATGCATTATGTAAAAGTGGTAACCCCACTTGAGCTTAAACGATGAGTATGACCTATGATCAAATGTTATTATTTGACTCCTAAGTCAATATACTCATCTATAGATGACCTAGTCATCGCCAATTGTTTGATAGATGCTAGAATTGGTTGTGCATGCTTTGCCACATATTTCATTTGCCATTTTATTGTGTGAGCATGTTGGTTGCATATTTTACTCATTCAAGGACATCCACTTGTTGCTTATTGATTGGTTTCTTTTTCTTTTGCCAAGTGGATGGACAAGAATGCCTAAGATCCTTCTCTAGCTATCTATGCTTTTCTTGTCTCAAACTCTATTCATGCTACATCACAAAATTTGATCAAGTCAGACTTGAACCACTCTGTGTGAGCAGCACTCGGAGTCCCCGATTCGTCATAGACTTAAACTTCCGAAGATACTTTGTGCGTTTCGGTCTGACCGATTCTTCCATTTCGGTCATACCGAGATCAGTAAGTCGATCTAGGTTTTCAATCTCGGTGCAACAGATTTGAACACTTCGGTCACACCGAGTTGCTGTAACTGTCAACAGTTATGCATCTCGGTGCCACCGAGTTGTTCCACTCGGTCACACCGACAGGTTCGGGCTATATATACTCACGGGCAAACATTTGGAAACTTTCTCCAAACCCCTTCGCCCGCGCATATCTCGCTCTGCCTCCAGGGTCTCCAAATTGTCCTCCTCGTTGCCAGCCGCCTCCAGTCGCTGGTCTCCGCCGCCATCAACGGAATTCACCCCCGCCGTTGCCGCTGTAGCGAGTTCATCGCCAAGCTAGGGTATGGACTCGATCACAGTGCTATCCCCGTCCGATTCCTGGCACATTGTGTTCATCATGATTCTTGCCACGTTTGAAACGACTCTATCCAGTCAAAACAATCCTTAGATTAGAAGTGAATTGAAAATTTAGGGTTAGGTTTCCGCCGAAACCATCTCGGACCCACCGAGTTGTAGAACTCGGTTCCACCGATTTGGCGAATGCCATTGCACAAGTGATTCTCGGTCTGACCAAGAATTGCAAATCGGTGAGACCGAGTTAAGGACTTTGTGAAACCCTAGCAGTCTCGGTGCCACCGAACTGTGACTCGGTCCGACCGAGTTCACTAGTTTAGGTTCCAAAAGATGCTTCGGTATCACCGAGTTTGCAAATCGGTTGATCCGAAATGCTTTCTGTGGAAAACTAAAACTAAGTTTTTGAATCATTCTTTTGCAAAAACCTTTGTATTTTGTGATGCTCCTCCACTCTATCTCATCTACATCTATTCACTGGGTCAGCAGTCAGTGTTTGCAACATGTCTGATCAAAGTGACAGCCAGAACAGGGAAGAGGAGCAGGTTCAGATGAGTGAGGGCACTAGTCCCTCTAGTACCTCTGATGAGGGCAGCAAGAGAACCCCAAGCAACTTGCCTAAAGCTGCCACCAGGGCCAGAAAGAAGAAAACCTCAGAATCTGAGGATGAAGATTGTGTGGCAGTAGAGGATGAGGCCACTTCCAAGAAGAAAGTGCTCAAAAAGGAGTATGGCATAGCTGCTGCCATTAAGCCTGTTATGAAGACAAAAGTACCTACAAAGAGAACTCCCATGTCTAAAGCCAGAGCCTCTACTCAAGTACCTTTGGAATCTCAACCCAAAGAGGCTGCTGCAGAAGGGAAGAAAAGGAAGGAAAGGGTAAAAAAGACCATGGCCAGAGTTGTTGGAAAGCCTTGCATGATGGAAGAGGAAGAGGAAGAAGAGGTTGCTGCACGAGCACCCAAGGCTCAGAAGCTTATGGGTGATGCTATTAGGTTAGGGGCTGCATCATCAAAGCCCAAAGAAGCACCCAAAGCTGCCTCCAAGCCCAAGATTGCACCAAAGAGGAATACCAGAAACATATCTGCTGCTGAGAAGAACAATGCCCCAGTGCGTGAGACTGTTGCTGATGAAGAAGAAGATGAAGAGCATGTTTTGAGAAAGTTGAAGCCAAAGATTCCAGACCACAGTGATGCTCATCCTGTGGCTGAGGACATGAAGCTGAGGAAGGATGCATGCCTCAGACAATGGAGGTTGTATGATCCCTATGCTATCAGGAGAAGGACTGCTGTTGACTACAGGTTCCATACTAAGGAACAACAGGATTTCTATGAGACAGTTTTGTTGGACAATAAGCCTATAGTTTGTGACATGAGGTGGGTCGACTGGACCTACATGAAGGAAAATGAGGAACACTATCCTGGAGTGTATGACAGTTTCAGTGCTTGTGGAGTTGCAGACTTTGTTGGGCAGAAGCTCACAAAGTGGAATGATGAGATCATTATGCAATTCTAGTCCACAGCACATTTCTATCCAGATGGCAGGATAGTGTGGATTTCTGAAGGTACAAGGTACCAATCAACTATTGAGCAATGGGCGAATCTGATCAATGCACCTAAGGAGAAGGAAGATGACTTGGATGTCTATGCCAAGAAGAAGATGGATCACAACTCCATGGCTCATATGTACAGGGAGATCCCAGATGCTGCAGTTGAGACACATAAGTTTGGATCTGTACATTATCTTCTGTCAGGACTCCCAATTATCGAGGGGGTCCCATAAATCACCTGACCATGTAAGGAACGCAAAATCCGGGAACATAACACCGGTATGACGAAAACTAGGGCGGCAAGAGTGGAACAAAACACTAGGCATAAGGCCGAGCCTTCCACCCATTACCAAATATATAGATGCATTAATTAAATAAGAGATATTTTGATATCCCAACAAAATCCTGTCCACCATGGAGTAATCTTCAACTTCACCTGCAACTAACAACGCTATAAGAGGGGCTGATCAAAGCGGTAACATAGCCAAGCAATGGTTTGCTTGGAAGGGTGCAAAAGGTTAGAGGCTGACATGGCAAATTGGGAGGCTTGAAGAGAAAAAGATAGGTAGCGCAGCCAAAGCGGTAGAACGAAGCAACTAGCATAGCAATGATAGTAGTGAGATCCAGGGTAGTGGTCATCTTGCCTGAAATCCCGCTAGAAAGAAGAACGAGTCCATGAAGAAGAAGAAGCCACGAAGACGAACCAAGCGTAGACGAACAAATCCTCACGATCGCAATGAAACAGGAACTATCGAGAAGCACACAACATGGTAAACACACCACACATAGACAAGACATGATGCACAACCAAGCATGATGCAAGACAAGACCACATGAAGCTACTCATGGCAAGAGATGATGCAAACAAAAGCAACACATCAAGGCGAGTTTAAATGAGGCCGGAAACAACATATAACAATTCCGGTAAGTCCTCATATGCAAATTTAGAAATTGGTCCAGAACTGAATACACCTTATGTTCAAGTTGTTAAACAGCAAGTTAAGATGCACCAAGATGATCTACACAAAATTCTAGTCAAGTTACATATAAAGTTCATTTAGTTCGGAGCTACGGCCTAGAAGATATGAGCAAAACAAGTTAAACATGGCATTGATGCTAAATGCATACAAACATCAAGAAAACACCTCAAAACAAGGATGCAACATGATAATATGAAACTACATGCAATTCTAAGCAAGTTCCATATAGAGCACACTCAAAACGGAGCAACGGTTCAACACATACACTATACAAGTTATAGCAACAATCTGTCCATAACAGCAATTAGGCATATTGCAAGCATCAAAACAACATGCTACAGTACCTCAATATGAAAACAAGAGGCCTGGACATGATGTACAGGTAGTGCATGACAAAACTTGAACACTGAGCTATCTCCAGAAATCATTAGAACATGCTCAGACACACATGGCAAGATTGCAAATAATAACAGTTTCAGTCTTTGCAGAAATAACATCAGGTTGCAATGTTTAGAGCTATCAAACAACATGTTACAGGAACTTAACATGGCAAACAAAGGCATGGCACGAATCTACTAATGGCATATAACAAAAGTCCCTTACTGACCATGAGCCAAAAAGGATAAGAAGATATGATGGCACCCATGTAAACATAGCAAGTTATATGACAAATACATACATGGCAGGAACAACGATAAGTAGACATGTTGGTGAGCTTGAACCACTCACTACAGAGCAATACATGGTATGGCAAGGCAATCAACAGTAAGAAGACATGTTTGAGAAGCTAAGCATTTCAAGAACAAGTTCATAGGGTGCATGGATCACTAGCAAATCTCATGGCAAAACTGAACTTAATGTTAACAGGCTGACAACAACATTATTTAGCAGTTTTGAGGGAAACATAACAACATGTTAAAGCAGGCTATAAATGCAACCAGGGGCAAGAATGGATGTAGCAAGACATGTATAACAAATCATCCTTAGTGAACATCTCCATATTAAGCATAGAATGACTTGTAGCAGCAGGTTTACATAGCATCATGAAATAGCAGAATCAGACAAGCAAAACAGCAACAACAAGTACCCTACTTAACAAGCTTGATGCACTCAGTACACAACTCACAAAAATACATGGATGGCACCGCTGTAAAGATGGCATGATGTAGTTCAAAACATAAGTAGACATCAACCTCATAGGGTGCACACATCAAACATGGCAAAAATGATAAATGAGCATGTTCTGTTAACAGACAGCAGATAACATTATATAGCACTCTTGCAACGATGATTAGGGCATCAAGATGCACTCAAATGAACATGATGCAATGGAATGAAATGAAGTACTCATCGAGGCGAACAATTTGACATATTACACGCACCAAACGGAGCACTATACAGCAAGTTATGACATGATCAACAGGGCATAAAAATGTCACAGGGAAAAGCCAGTAGAATTTATACCCCTCCGAAACGTGGATGAGGTGGTGCGGGATGGCTCGGGACGCTCGTTTGGATGAAGGGCTGGGTGGATCTCATCCACCTGGCGGTTCCGGGCCGGATCTCGCCGGATACGGCCGGAGACGGCGATGGCGCGCCGGCGGCGAGGTCGACGCAGGACGGGGTGGCACGGCACGGAGGGATCGGGGCCGGCGACACCAGCGAGGCGCGGCGGCCGGAGGCGCGCCGGCAGGCGGCGGCCGGGCGGAGCCATGCGCTGGCAGGAGGCGCGGGACGAACGCGAAGGCCGGAGACGGGGTCGACGAGGGGGCGGGGCGCTAGAGGCGCTCGGCGGCAGAGGGGCCGAGCCAGGAGGCCGGCGGCGCAAGGCGGGGGAGCTCGCCGGCGGCGAGGAGCTCCGGGCGGACGGGGTCGCCAGCGGAGGCGAAGGGCAGCGGCGCGGGCTTCGGCTTCGGCAGATGGGCCAGGCGGCGGCGGCGAAGTGGGCACGGGGGCGCCACATGGTGGCCTCCGGTTGGCTGCGGGCGGTGGCACGGACATGTCCGGCGTGGTCCGGACGTGTCCGGCTGCGGGAGGAGGAAGAAGCTAGGGTTGGACTGCGCGAAATTTCGGGGAGGGGCACCTATTTATAGGTAGAGGGAGCTAGGACAGTCCAAATGAGGCGCGGTTTTCTCCCACACGATCGTGATCAAACGACCGAGATCATGGAGAGGGTTAGGATGGGTTTTGGCACACTTTGGAAGGGGTGTTGGGCTGCACACAAAAGAGGCCTTTGCGGTTACCCGGTTAACCGTTGGAGTATCAAACGACCTCCAAATTGCACGAAACTTGACAGGCAGTCTACCGGTGGTGTACCAAGGCCGCTTGACAAACCTCGGTCCATTTCGAGAAAGTTTAACACCCGCTCACAACGAGAGACAAAAGGGGGACGCCGGGGGAACATAGGAGTGCCGGATTGCAAAACGGACAACGGGGAAAATGCTCGGATGCATGAAACAAACACGTATGCAAAAAGAGATGCACATGATGACATGATAAAATGCAACACGCAAGAAAATGACATGGCAACGACTACGAATAACTGGCGGACACCTGGCGCATCCGATCTGGGGCGTTACACTGATTAACTCCAAGATGGGCGCATGCACATACTTGCTGGACAAGGAACATTTTGCTATCTATCCAGACTTTGAGGATAACCAAGTGGTTATGGATGAAGATGAACCATCTTCTGTGCATGCTCAAGCCAAGAAGGAGAAGGCAAGGACAGAGAAGGCTACCAAGATGCCAACAAAGGAAGAGGCATCTTAGTACTTTCTGAAGAGCAAACATGATCAACTAGGCTACTTGATTGCCTCCACTCCGAGGATTGAGAAGGGGCTGGCCACCTTAACTCAAAACCAGGAGAGCCTGGAGAGGATCATGGAGCAGAAGTTCTATAACTTGGATGTGAAGGTAACTGAGATCCAGTCTGTTGTTGAGCAGCTTCAGGATGACATGGAGGATAGGAAGGGCAAGACAACCACTGATGCATTTGCCAGAGTGCCTAGAGCTCAGAGATCAGCTGAAGTGCCAGTGACAGACACCAGAGCCACTTCATCTGCACCAGCCACAGCTCCTACAGCTCTAGTGCAACCAGCTTCAACACCCACACCTCCAGCTCCATCTACATCAACTGATGCTTTCGTCCTTGGCGTTTTATCTACACCACCACCTGAAGATCAAGCCTGAGAGTCAATCTAGTACTATGCATTTTCTATGAAATTTTTGGTAACTTTTTGCCAAAGGGGGAGAAAAATGTATAGATCATAGGCTTCGAGAGAGAGTGTTGCTTTTTGTTCTCTCTTGCTTTGGTGGTTAAACTCTATTTGCTTGTTTAAGATACTCCATGTCTGTGTGATACTTGATGATCATGTGTTTGATCATATGCTACATTTATGCTTGTTGGATGACATTATCTCGTTTCTCTCTATATGATCATTCACTTTGCTTGGTGATGAGTGCATGTATTCAGTTATTATCATTTTGAGTGCTCCATCAAGATGTATGTGACATGGAAGAGTTACCCATGAGCCTAACTCCTTGTGCATTTGCAGTCCAAAGCAAATCTTAAACTATGCACGAATTTAGGGGGAGCTCTTGCTTATCACATACTTCTCAAAGCGACTATGTTTTTCACTCTTATTATCATTTGTCGAAGCTTTGATCTATATGTTGTCATCAATTACCAAAAAGGGGGAGACTGAAAGTGCAACTATCCCTAGGTGGTTTTGGTAATTCCTAACAACATATAGCTCATTGAGCTAACATCATTCCAAGATGAATATTTCAGGAAAAGCTCAATGAATGGCATGGCATGGATGAGAAAAGTGGATCCCTCAAAATGCTAAGGATAAAAGGATTGGCTCAAGCTCAAAAGCTCAAGACTCTACATTTTATATTTTAGTGATCCAAGATCACATTGAGTCTATAGGAAAAGCCAATACTATCAAGGAGGGATGAGGTGTTGCTTAATGAGTTTCTTGCTCCACAGTGCTCAGTAATATGCTCCAAAACCCTCAACTACTTTCTCATATCCACATATGACCTAAACCAAAAGTCAAACTCGTCCCCACCAATTCTTTCTACCCGGCGCCACCAAGTTCAGATGTCATAGCCACTGCCACAAACCCTAGGCAAATCGGTCTCACTAATAGGGATCTCGGTCTCACCGAGATGCGGTTGTAATCTCTCTGTTTCCCTTCATAACGTTTCGGTACCACCGAGATGAGAGATCGGTCCCACCGAGATTGCAATGTAAACTCACTGTTTCCTTTTTGTAACATTTCGGTCCCACTAAAATGAGCGAACCGGTCCCACTGAGTTTACCTGACCAACTCTCTGGTTAGCTTATTACCAAAATCAGTCTCACCGAGCTTGTGTAATCGGTCTCACCGAGATTATGTTATGCCCTAACCTTAACCATATCGGTCCTACCGAGTTGCATGTGAGTCCCACCAAAAATCCTAACGGTCACTAGATTTGCTAAATTGGTCCGACCGAGTTTACCAATTCGGTCCCACCGAGTTTGGCAAGTTGTGTGTAACGCGTAGATTTTGTGTGGAGGCTATATATACCCCTCCACCTCCTCTTCATTCGTGGAGAGAGCCATCAGAACAAGCCTACACTTCCAACTTGCTGATTCTGAGAAGGAACCACCTACTCACGTGTTGAGGCCAAGATATTCCATTCCTACCATATGAATCTTGATCTCTAGCCTTCCCCAAGTTGCTTTCCACTCAAATCTTCTTTCCACCAAATCCAGATCCTGTGAGAGAGAGTTGAGGGTTGGGGAGACTATCATTTGAAGCAGGGGAGCAAGGAGTTCATCATCAACACACCATTCGTTACTTCTTGGAGAGTGGTGTCTCCTAGATTGGCTAGGTGTCACTTGGGAGCCTCCGATAAGATTGTGGAGTTGAACCAAGGAGTTTGTAAGGGCAAGGAGATCGCCTACTTCGTGAAGATCTACCGCTAGTGAGGCAAGTCCTTCATGGGCGACGGCCATGGTGGGATAGACAAGGTTGCTTCTTCGTGGACCCTTCGTGGGTGGAGCCCTCCGTGGACTCGCTCAACCGTTACCCTTCGTGGGTTGAAGTCTCCATCAATGTGGATGTACTATAGCACCACGTATCGGAACCACGGCTCAAAAATCACCGTGTCTCCAAATTGCGTTTGAATTCTCCAAACCCTTCCCATTACATTCTTGCAAGTTGCATGCTTTACTTTCCACTGCTCATATACTCTTTGCATGCTTGCTTGAATTGTGTTAAGATTGCTTGACTTGTGCTAAGATAGCTAAAATCTGCCAACGACTAAAATTGGGAAAAGGATAAGTTTTTATTTGGTCAAGTAGTCTAATCACCCCCCCTCTAGACATACTTTCGATCCTACAGCCACCACACATGGCTAAACAATGTCAACTTGTGTCTATGGGGTGCCCCCTTCCCCGTATATAAAGGAGTGGAGGAGGGGGAGGGCTGGCCCTCTATGGCGCGCCCGAGGGGGGAGTCCTACTCCTACCGGGAGTAGGATTCCCCCTTCCCAAGTTGGACTAGGATAGGAAGGAAGGGGGAGAGAGAGGGAAGGAAAGGGGGCCGGCCCCTCACCCAATTTGGATTGGGCTTGGGGGGCGCCATCCACCTGGCTGCCGCCTCTTCTCTCCCACTTTGGCCCAAGAAGGCCCATACACTCCTTGGGGGGTTCCGGTAACCCCCAGTACTCCAGTAAATGCCCGAACTCATTCGGAACCATTTCGATGTCCAAACATAGTCATCCAATATATCAATCTTCATGTCTCGACCATTTTGAGACTCCTCTTCATGTCCAGATCACATCCGGGACTCCAAACAATCTTCAGTACAACATATCACATAAACTCATAATACAATCGTCATCGAACATTAAGCGTGCGGACCCTACGGGTTTGAGAACTATGTATACATGACCGAGACATGCCTCCAGTCAATATCCAATAGCGGAACCTGAATGCTCATATTGGTTCCTACATATTCTACGAAGATCTTTATCGGTCAAACCGCATAACAACATACATTGTTCCCTTTGTCATCGGTATGTTACTTGCCCGAGATTCGATCATCGGTATCTCAATACCTAGTTAAACTCGTTACCGGCAAGTCTCTTTACTCGTTCCGTAATACTTCATCCCGCAACTAACTCTTTAGTCACAATGCTTGCAAGGCTTATAGTGATGAGTATTACCGAGAGGGCCCAGAGATACCTCTCAGAAACACAGAGTGATGAATCCTAATCTCGATCTATGCCAACCCAACAAACACCTTTGGAGACACCTGTAGAGCACCTTTATAATCACACTTTTATGTTGTGACGTTTGGTAGAACATAAATGTTCCTCTGGTATTCGGGAGTTGCATAATCTCATAGTCCGAGGAACTTGTATAAGTCGTGAAGAAAGGAGTAGCAATGAAACTAACACGATCATAATGCTAAGCTATCGGATGGGTCATGTCCATCACATTATTCTCCTAATGATGTGATCCCGTTCATCAAATGTCAACACATGTCTATGGTTAGGAAACATAACCATCTTTGATTAAAGAGCTAGTCTAGTAGAGGCATACTAGGGACTATATTTTTGTCTATGTATTCACATATGTACTAAGTTTCCGCTTAATACAATTCTAGCATGAATAATAAACATTTATCATGAATTAAGGAAATAGATAATAACTTTATTATTGCCTCTAGGGCATATTTCCTTTGGTCTCTCACTTGCACTAGAGTCCATTATCTAGATTACATAGTAATGATTCTAACACCCATGGAGCTTTGGTGTTGATCATGTTTTGCTCGTGAGAGAGGCTTAGTCAACGGGTCTGCAACATTCAGATCCATGTGTATCTTGCAAATCTCTATGTCCCCTTTCGGCACTTGATGACGGATGGAATTGAAGCGTCTCATGATGTGCTTGGTTCTCTTGTGAAATCTGGATTCCTTTGCCAAGGCAATTGCACCAGAATTGTCACAAAAGATTTTCATTGGATCCGATGCACTAGGTATGACAACTAGATCGGATATGAACTCCTTCATCCAAACTCCTTCATTCGCTGCTTCGAAGCAGCAATGTACTCCGCTTCACACGTAGATCCCGCCATGACGCTCTGCTTGGAACTACACCAACTGACAACTCCTCCATTCAATAAAAATACGTATCCGGTTTGCGACTTAGAGTCATCCGGATCAGTGTCAAAGCTTGCATCGACGTAACCGTTTTCGACGAGCTCTTTTTCACCTCCATAAATGAGAAATATATTCTTAGTCCTTTTCAGGTATTTCAGGATGATCTCGACTGCTGTCAAGTGCTCCA
Organism: Triticum timopheevii; assembly: GCA_963921465.1. NCBI lineage: Eukaryota > Viridiplantae > Streptophyta > Magnoliopsida > Poales > Poaceae > Triticum > Triticum timopheevii. Next base: position 360,208,378 of record OY997274.1, on the reverse strand, counting down.
CTCCAGGATTACTTTGGTACCTCCCTGCTATGCTTATAGCAAGACATACATCAGGTCTGGTACACAACATTGCATACATGATAGAACCTATGGCTGAAGCATAGGGAATGACTTTCATTTACTCTCTATCTTCTGCGGTGGTTGGGCTTTGAGTTTGCCTCAACTTCAACCTTGTAACACAGGCAAGAACCGTTTCTTTGACTGATCCATTTTGAACTTCTTTAAAACTTTATCAAGGTATGTGCTTTGTGAAAGTCCAATTAAGCGTCTTGATCTATCTCTATAGATCTTGATGCCCAATATGTAAGCAGCTTCTCCAAGGTCTTTCATAGAAAAACTCTTATTCAGGTATCCCTTTATGCTATCCAGAAATTCTATATCATTTCCAATCAACAATATGTCATCTACAGAGCTCCCACTCACTTTCATGTAAATACAGGCTTCTCCAAAAGTCTGTATAAAACCATATGCTTTGATCACACTACCAAAGCATTTATTCCAACTCCGAGAGGCTTGCACCAGTCCATAAATGGATCGCTGGAGCTTGCGCACTTTGCTAGCTTCCTTTGGATCGATAGAACCTTCCGATTGCATCATATACAACTGTTCTTCCAGAAATCCATTCAGGAATGCAGTTTTGACATCCATTTGCCAAATTTCATAATCATAAAATGCAGCAATTTCTAACATGATTCAGACAGACTTAAGCATCGCTACGGGTGAGAAAGTCTCATCGTACTCAACTCCTTCAACTTGTAGAAAACCTTTCACAACAAGTCAAGCTTTGTAAAAAGCAACAACACCGTCTGCGTCGGTGTCGGTGTCAAAACCGGCGGATCTCGGGTAGGGGGTGCCGAACTATGCTTCTAGGCCGATGGTAACAGGAGACAAGGGACACGATGTTTTTACCCAGTTTCGGGCCCTCTCGATGGAGGTAAAACCCTACTCCTGGTTGATTAATATTGATGATATGGGTAGTACAAGAGTAGATCTACCACGAGATCAGAGAGGCTAAACCCTAGAAGCTAGCCTATGGTATGATTGTTGTTCGTCCTACGGACAAAAAACCTCTGGTTTATATAGACATCGAAGAGGGCTAGGGTTACACAGAGTCGGTTACAATGGTAGGAGATCTACATATCCGTATTTCCAAGCTTGCCTTCCATGCCAAGGAAAGTTCCATCCGGACACGGGACGGAGTCTTCAATCTTGTATCTTCATAGTCTAGGAGTTCGGCCAACGGTGATAGTTCGGCTATCCGGACACCCCCTTGTCTAGGACTCCCTCAGTAGCCCCTGAACCAGGCTTCAATGACGACGAGTCCGGCGCGCATATTCTCATCGGCATTGCAAGGCGGGTTCCTCCTCCGAATACTTCAGAGAAGATTTTGAACACAAGGATAGTGTCCGGCTCTGCAAAATAAGTTCCACATACCACCGTAGAGAGAATAATATTTACACAAGCTCAATATGCTGACGTATTCTGTGGCGCGACATTACACCACGGCCAAGCCTTTATTCGAATCGTTTTTACTGTTCCACCTCAGCGCATTTAGCGAAGCGGTTTCCTTGGCACGTCTTGTCAAAGCAGAGATCGTGTCCCCTTATTCCGGGATTCTCATCAATACGGGCGTGGGTAACCCAACCGCGCCATTGATTACGGCGCCTGGGAGATAAGCGAGTTTTACCAGGCTGGTGGGGACGCATGGTTTCGTCCGTCCATATAAGGGGATAAGGATCCACTTTTTTACCTACGCCTTCTTCCTCCTTTGCTTATCCATTTCCACGTACTCGAGCTCCAGCGCCCAAGTCCGCACATCTCGCCTCGACCTTCCCCAGCCATGTCGGGAGCGGCAGGCAAGTGGATGGCCTCCTCCGTCACGGAGGGGCACATCAAAAAGTTGAGGAAAGCCGGATACCTGCACAACGACATTGCGCACCGGCTTCCAAACGAGGGGCAGCTTGTCCCCACCCCCAGGCCCCATGCGAGGGTGGTGTTCCTTCCCCATTTCCTCCGCGGACTGGGCTTCCCACTCCACCCATTTGTCAGGGGGCTCATGTTCTACTACGGCCTGGATTTCCAGGATCTGGCCCCGAATTTCATCCTCAACATCTCAGCGTTTATCGTTGTGTGCGATGCCTTCCTCCGCATCAAACCCCACTTCGGCTTGTGGCTGAAGACCTTCAATGTCAAGCTGAAGGTAGTGGGCGGCCAGCAGGCGGAGTGCGGAGGCGCCATGGTGGGCAAGATGCCCAACGTCGTATGGCTTGAGGGCGCCTTCATGGAAACCGTCAAAGGGTGGCAATCGTGGTGGTTCTACATCACCGAGCCGCGTGACCCTGAATGGGCAGCGGCCCCCGAATTCAGATCTGGCATCCCCACACGGCTCACCTCCTGGAAAGAGAAGGGCCTGACATGGGGTGATTTGGAAGAGCTGACCGGACTCCAAACCTGCGTCCAAAACCTTGTGAACAAGAAGATCAAGCTCGTCAACGCAGTCCAGGTCATGCTCATCCGCCGGATCCTCCCGTGCCAACAACGGGCTTTCAACTTGTGGGAGTTTGATCCGGCACAACACCAGACCTTGAGCAGGCTCTTCGACACTATGTACGAAGGTGCCTAGAAGGTGTTGTTCAAGGGTGCCAAGGCTCCCGCATCCGCTACCGAAGATCGCGGATTCAGCTCGCAGCGTCAAGACGGCGAGGTAAGCTATTTTACCCTTTACGGGACGCTTATTTTCCATAGTTTGACTCTATGCGGGATCTAAAGTCCCTTACCTTTGACAGGCCTGGCAGAAGAAGTCCGGGCAGGTTAATTGTCCGGCTCACTTACCAGAGGACCCAGCGGACGCCCGATTGACGGGGCTGCTAGTTCCGGCACCTTACGTGGTGCCGGACAAGAAGGCCAAGAAGAAGGCCACGGGAACCCGAAAGAGTTCCCGGTATCAGGTGTTATCAGACTCATCGTCCGATGACTCCGAGGCGGACTCCTCCCGTGAAAACGAGGAGGAGAAAAAAGAGGCTTCTCCCCCAGCGGGGGGAGAGAAGAAAAGGAAGGCCTCCCCAACAGGGGAGGCTGGAGGGTCCAAGAAGGGAAGGACCCTTCCTCCGGACTACTCCACCAACACCGACGACGGCGAAGAGGAGTGGCCACCGAGTGCTAAGCCCTTGGCGGCATTGTAAGTGTCCGGATACCAGAATAATTCATGATTTTTCCTTTGTCGCGTAGTGTCTTCTAACGCCGAATGCAACCATGTAGCCCGCCCAAGGACGAGCTTCCCGCTTCGTCGAGTGGCTCCCTGGATCCGTCAGATGTGAATAGTACTTCACTTCCAGCCGCCTCCTCTCCTCGCGCTGCTGATGATGCCGAGGTGGGGTCCCAAAAGGGGCCCGGCTAGGAGAAGGAGGAGGTCCCGGAGGTGTCGCATGGCAACCTCCCGGACTTTAGGCACGAGGGGGGATCAACCCCCAAAGGGTTCTGAGTTCGGCCCTGGGCCAGACTCCGCACCGGAACCTTTAGTGGTTCCGGAGTCCGGCGGGCGACCCCTTCATAAGAAGGGCGAGACTGCGACGCCGGCGACCTCCGTCCAATCGGAGGCGCCGGATAATTTACTGGAGGCGCTTAACGGCGCCTCCATCGACGAGGAGCACCGCACTGTTATGAGCGCGGTGATCCAGAAAGTTCAGTCCGCCAAGAGCGGGCTGACTGAAGCCTGTACCAGCCTTCTAACAGGCTTTGAGGTATGTAATTAAGATATGTGAAAATAGTACCACATAGACAGTAGCCCATGATGCTCAGTTTGGTGTTCGGAAAGAAAAGCCGAACTGAGGATCTAAAAAGATATACGCAGGAGTCTAACATAAGCATGTAAATATGGGAATGCAGGTTGCGCTGCAGACCTCCGCTGCACTGACTACAGAGGTCAATGTATTGAAGCAGAGCCTCAAGCGGTCCGAGAACAAGCTCGGCCGTGCCAACAAGCAGCTCGAGGACAAGGAAGGTAAGTAATACCTTATTAAAGTAATACCTTATAGAAAGGATTTGGTTGGAAAAACTGACATGAATAACGTGAGTATTGCAGGGGCCACGAACGAGGTGGCGACCCTGAAGGAAGCGGTGTCCAAGCCCGAAAGCAATGTGGCTGCAGAACGCACCTAGCGAGGGAAGTAGGAGGCTCGGGTGGTGGAGGTGCGGCAAGAGCTCCAGGCTCTCATGGAAAAACACGAGAGTTTGGAATGTGACTCGAAGACTCGAGAGTCCGAGCTCGGCTCGGCTCTTGAGAGTGCCAAAGCCGGTAAGGCCGAAGCCCAGAAGGACCTCCAGGAGATTGAGGCGATAAAAAAGATAGCGGCGGGTAAGGCATTCTTCATGCAAAGCAAGCATGTAAAAGTGAATTATCTGTTACTTACCCGAATTCGGAGCTCTCTAGGAGCGTTCGCAGATCTGCCCTGTAGTGTGTCTGATGCTGCTGCGTTCTACCGGGCCGAGGAGAGGAGCTCGACGGAAAAGGTGTTCTTGTCTCAATATGCTGAGGCCGGACATCCGGTGCCCCTGAGCGACCAGCTAAAGCAAATGGTCGAGCTCAACAAGGTGGCCGAACAGGCCATGAAGGGCCTCATAGTTCAGCTTTGGCCTAAAGAAGCCATGCCTGGGAGCTACTTCCGTCTGGTGCGGCGGCTGGTGGACACCTGTCCATGGATTGAAGTCATCAAGTGTTTCGTCTGCATTGAAGGTGCTCGTCGGGCCCTTGCCCGCGCTAAAGTGCACTGGGGCAAGATGGATGCCGAGAAGCTTGTGACGGACGCGCCACCGCCGGGCAAGGAGTATCGCATGCCCGAGATGTACTATAAGGGTGTCCTGAAGGGTGCCCGCCTTATAGCGGGTGAATGCTCCAAAGATGTAATTTTTGAGTAAACTCGCATTTGTTATCCTGTACGCTTGAAAACTTGTTCATATGCGCTAAGCAACGCTTGTGAATTTAAAATATTACCTTCTGTGCGGCCGTTTATCAAATTTGAGAGATGGCAAGTCGTTGGCTTCAGCCCCCATGCCACGAGTGCTGGGGTGTTCGGAATAAACTTGAGCGCTCTTGTTCCCATTTTTGGGTCCTTCGAGGGAGGCGCTCAACACAAAGAACGAGGCAACCAGACTTATAATGCTTGAACACTCCCACTTAGTCATAGAATTTTATAATTTTAAATTTTGTCAAAGCCCCTAGTGTTCGGAAGACCGAATTCGGGGCGCTATCCATGCCTGGGCCGGACAAAGTCGACTCCTCGCTCTAAGCGGCATAAGTTAGGGACTCGGAAAACCTCTCGAACAGCGACCGGCTCTCGCCCTATCATGACTGTCAGTTTTAGCTTTCTCCACTGAGGTGCTCAACCCAGCTCAACCGGGGCACAATCGCAGTGGTTCTCCCAGCGCTGCCTTAGCCGGTATAACGGAACGTAAGGTACCAAAACATGGGAGCCGGGCAAACCCAACTATTGACCCAAGACATGATTCGGAGCTGATGCATATAATGCTATAAGTTCGGGGTGCCGCACTTGTTAAAGTGTTCGGACTTATAACACCATATTTTGGGGTACTTAAGCCCCTGGTGTATTTTGCCGTACCAAAGCGTATGGATGCAACATGTCATAAGTGATCATATATAGATAGAAAAAAGGAATGCAATAATAGGCAAAAAGCGATGCATTGTTTATTCAAAAAATACTGCAATGAAAGCAGAACGATACAAATAGTGCGATAAGCAAGGGATGGGACTATTTAACATGTCCCCCTCCAGGGGTAGGCTGTGTGATGGTATGTAAAACAGGTGTACTACTCGTAATAGAGACCACCTGGACACTCGACGTAGCTTTTATGCTTCCCTGGCTGTTGCATCATGAGTTCGGCAATTCTACTGCCGGACAGGGCTTCTGGAAAATGGAGTCCTGAGAATAAGAAGAAAAAAAAGAATGACACAATTGGGAGCCCCTGGTGCGGTTGAGCCGCTCTCCGGGCATGCCGTGGTCGTGCCCCTACCCCTATGCCCATGGTATCTCCAGAGCGTAGTTATGTATGCGTGGTACTGGTCTCGTGATTTCGCGAGTGCTGGGGTTGGGGTCGCATTGCTACGCGTGCTCGGGACGTGCCAGGTGGTCTTGTTGTAGGTTACTCCGGGCGCGCTTGACGGTGTCCGGCCGCTTAATAGCCGGACTCGAGAATTGCCTTAAGAGGCTGCTTTGTACTTCCGCCGCGAGAGCCGTTGTATGCTCCTCCGTTCGGAGAGAGCGTTCGGTGTTTCCGTTGACTGTAATGACTCCTCGAGGGCCTGGAATCTTGAGCTTGAGGTATGCGTAGTGCGGCACCACATTGAACATTGCAATGCGGTTCATCCGAGCAGTGCATGATAGCCGCTGCGGAACGGGACTATGTCAAAGATTAACTCCTCGCTTTGGAAGTTATCCGGGGATCCGAAGACCACTTCAAGTGTAACTGAGCCTGTACAGTTGGCCTCTACACCTGTATGACGCCTTTGAAGGTCGTCTTTGTGGGTTTAATCCTTGAGGGGTCTATGCCCATCTTGCGCACTGTATCCTGATAAAGCAGGTTCAGGCTGCTGCCGCCGTCCATGAGGACTCTAGTGAGGTGAAATCCGTCGACGATTGGGTCTGGAACCAATGCGGCGAATCCGCCATGGCGAATGCTAGTGGGGTGGTCCCTTCGATAAAAAGTGATCGGGCAGGAGGACCACGGATTGAACTTTGGGGCGACTGGCTCCATCGCATATACGTCCCTGAGTGCACGATTCCGCTCCCTTTTGGGTATGTGTGTTGCGTATATCATGTTCACCATCCGCACTTGTGGGGGGAAACCCTTCTGTCCTCTATTGTTCGGCGGCCGGGTCTCCTCCTCGTCATCGCTATGCAGCCCCTTGTCATTGTTTTCGGTAGTTAACTTGCCTACCTACTTGAACACCCAACAATCCTTGTTGGTGTGATTGGCTGGCTTTTCGGGGGTGCCGTGTATCTAGCATGAGCGATCGAGTATTCGGTCCAAATTGGACGGGCCTGGAGTATTTCTTTTGAATGGCTTTTTCTGCTGACCGGGTTTAGAGCCTCTGAATCCGGCATTGACTACCGTATCCTCAGTATTGTCGCCATTAATGCAGCGCTTGTGCTTGTTGTGACGCGACCTGCCGTTGGTGTCCTTGGTATCCGAATTACCAGGGCTCTTGGTCATGTTGTTACTACAAGCTAGTCAGCTATCCTCTCCCACACAGAAGCGGGTCATGAGTGTTGTGGGGGCTGCCATGGATTTCGGCTTTTCCTGTCCTAGGTGCTGGGCAAGCCACTCGTCGCGGATGTTGTGTTTGAAGGCTGCAAGGGCCTTTGCATCCGGACAGTCGACGATTTAATTTTTCTTGGTTAGGAACCGTGTCCAGAATTGTCTGGCCGATTCTACTGGCTGCTGAATTATGTGGCTTAGGTCATCGGCGTCTGGTGGTCGCACATAAGTGCCCTGGAAGTTGTCGAGGAATGCGGCTTCCAGGTCTTCCCAACAATTGATTGACTCTGCTGGCAAGCTGTTAAGCCAATGCCGCGCTGGTCCTTTAAGCTTGAGTGGGAGGTATTTGATGGCGTGTAGATCATCACCGCGGGCCATGTGGATATGGAGGAGATAGTCCTTGATCCAGACCGCCGGATCTGTTGTGCCATCGTATGATTCAATGTTTACGGTTTTGAAACCCTCAGGGATTTGATGATCCATCACTTCGTCTGTGAAGCATAGTGGGTGTGCGGCGCCTCTGTGTTGGGCTATATCACGATGCAGCTCAAATGAGCTTTGTCTACTATGTTCGGCCCGGCCGAAATTTCCATATCCGGCGTGAAGGTTATCATCATGTATTGTGGGACGCCCACGCGATCTGTGGATCGATCTTGTTTTCCTTGCCTTGTCCTCGAGTATATCCCGCAGGTCTGGTGCATTTTCCTATGCCTTGGTATTTTTTGAGCAGCGCCGGGGTGCGGCTTGAGTGTAGGTCCAAGAGGCCTCTCTGTTGCGGCCACGAGGTGGCCGGTCGGCCGCGTCATGCGCTGGTGATGTAGGTTTGGGTGCTTCCTCCTCTAATCGGGGTAGCAGCTTGGGTTTTGGGTAGCTCTTGGAGGGGCGTTCGAGTTCATACTCTTCGGCCGCAGGGACTTCAGTCCATCTGTCGGCTAGCAAGTCTTGGTCAGCTCTAAGCTGTTGCTGCTTTTTCTTGAGGCTGCTTGCCATGGCCATAAGCCTGCGTTTGAAACACTCTTGTTCAACGGGATCCTCAGGCACGACAAATTCGTCGTCGTCGAGGCTTGCCTCGTCTTCGGAGGGAGGCATATAATTATCGTCCTCTACCTCTCTGTCTGCCGCTCTCTCATGAGGGCTGGCTTCTCCATCCTCCTGCGCTGAATCCTGCTGGAGGGGGTTGTCTTCAGCACTGTCCGGGGTGTTATTGTCTACGGTGCCGGAATCTCCATTTTTGCTGTGGCGGGATTTAGAGCAGCGCCGCTGACGCCGGCGCTTATGCTGTTTCTTGGAGGGGTCATCCTCCGTTGTTCCATTGCCATTATCATCCTTTGGGATGTCCACCATGTATATGTTGTATGACGAAGTGGCCTTCTAGTGCCCTGTAGGCGCCGGTTCTTGGTTGTCTCCTGCATCATCGTCCATACTGTCGATGTCTTCAGAGTCGAAGTCGAGCATCTCGGTTAAATCATCGACAGTGGCTACAAAGTGGGTGGTGGGTGGGCATTGAATTTCTTCGTCGTCCGCATCCCAACCTGCCTAACCATAGTCTGGCCAGGGCTCTCCTGATAAAGAGAGAGACTTTAGTGAATTCAGGATGTCGCCAAAGGGCGAGTGCTGAAAGATGTTTGCAACGGTGAACTCCATGGTCGGCGCCCAATCAGATTCGATTGGCAGGGGCGCGGAAGGTTTGGAGTCCGGAACCTTGGAGTCACGAGCTTCACAAAGGACAGGGTTGGTATTCGGCTCTATCACCATAGAGGTAGCAGCCCCCGAGGCGGTGTCCAGCCACCCGTCCTCGATCGGCGCAGTCGGATCCGAGCTAAGGGTCCGAGCGGACACTTGTGCGGCCTCCAGGGCATTGTCCGGCAGCAGAGCTAGATCATGCCCATCATGATCGTGCGGCGCACTTGGCTGTGGCTCGAATCCGTCGAAGATCAAGTCTCCACGGACGTCAGCCGTATAGTTCAAACTTCCAAATCTGACCTGATGGCCAGGGGTGTAGCTCTCAATCTGCTCCAGATGGCCAAGCGAGTTGGCCCGCAGTGCAAAGCCGCCGAATACGAAGATCTGTCCGGGGGAAAAGTCTCACCCTGGACCGCGTCGTTGTTGATGATCGAAGGAGCCATCGGGCCTAAAGGTGACAACATAGAGGAACTCTCAATGAAAGCACCAATGTCGGTGTCAAAACCGGCGGATCTCGGGTAGGGGGTCCCGAACTGTGCGTCTAGGCGGATGGTAACAGGAGACAAGGGACACGATGTTTTTACCCAGGTTCGGGCCCTCTCGATGGAGGTAAAACCCTACTCCTGCTTGATTAATATTGATGATATGGGTAGTACAAGAGTAGATCTACCATGAGATTAGAGAGGCTAAACCCTAGAAGCTAGCCTATGGTATGATTGTTGTTCGTCCTACGGACTAAAACCCTCCGGTTTATATAGACACCGGAGAGGGCTAGGGTTACACAGAGTCGGTTACAATGGTAGGAGATCTACATATCCGTATTGCCAAGCTTGCCTTCCACGCCAAGGAAAGTCCCATCCGGACACGGGACGGAGTCTTCAATCTTGTATCTTCATAGTCTAGGAGTCCGGCAAATGGTGATAGTTCGGCTATCCGGACACCCCCTAGTCCAGGACTCCCTCAGTCGGTCTTCTTCTTAAAGATCCATTTATTTTCTATGGCTTGCCGATCATCGGGCAGGTCCACCAAAGTCCACACTTTGTTCTCATACATGGATCCTATCTCAGATTTCATGGCCTCAAGCCATTTTGCGGAATCTGGGCTCATCATTGCTTCCTCATAGTTCGTAGGTTCATCATGGTCTAGTAACATGACTTCCAGAACAGGATTACCGTACCACTCTGGTGCGGATCTTACTCGGGAAGACCTACGAGGTTCAGTAGTAACTTGATCTGAAACTTCATGATCATCATCATTAGCTTCCTCAATAATTGGTGTAGGAATCACTTGAACTGATTTCTGTGATGAACTACTTTCCAATAAGGGAGAACGTACGGTTACCTCATCAAGTTCTACTTTCCTCCCACTCACTTCTTTCAAGAGAAACTCCTTCTCTAGAAAGGATCCATTCTTAGCAACAAAGATTTTGCCTTCGGATCTGTGATAGAAGGTGTACCCAACAGTTTCCTTTGGGTATCCTATGAACACACACTTCTCCGATTTGGGTTCGAGCTTATCAGGTTGAAGCTTTTTCACATAAGCATCACAGCCCCAAACTTTAAGAAACGACAACTTTGGTTTCTTGCCAAACCACAGTTCATAAGGCGTCGTCTCAACGGATTTTCATGGTGCCCTATTTAAAGTGAATGCAACCGTCTCTAGAGCATAACCCCAAAGAGATAGCGGTAAATCAGTAAGAGACATCATAGATCGCACCATAACTAATAAAGTACGGTTACGACGTTCGGACACACCATTTAACTGTGGTGTTCCAGGTGGCGTTAATTGTGAAACTATCCCATGTTGTTTCAAATGAAGACCAAACTCATAACTCAAATATTCTCCTCCACGATCAGATCGTAGAAACTTTATTTTCTTGTTACGATGACTTTCCACTTCACTCTGAAATTCTTTGAACTTTTCAAATGTTTCAGACTTATGCTTCATTAAGTAGATATAACCATATCTCCTCAAATCATCTGTGAAGGTAAGAAAATAACGATATCCACCACGAGCATCAATACTCATTGGACCGCATACATCGGTATGTATTATTTCCAACAAGTCAGTAGCTCGTTCCATTGTTCAGGAGAACGGAGTTTTAGTCATCTTGCCCATAAGGCACGGTTCACAAGCACCAAGTGATTCATAATCAAGTGATTCCAAGAGTCCATCTGTATGGAGTTTCCTCATGCGCTTTACACCGATATGACCCAAACACTAGTGCCACAAATAAGTTGCACTATCATTATTAAACTTCAATCTTTTGGCTTCAACACTATGAATATGTGTATCATTACTAGCGAGATTCAACAAAAATAGACCACTCACCAGGGGTGCATGACCATAAAAGATATTACTCATATAAATAGAACAAGCATTATTCTCTTATTTAAATGAATAACCGTCTCGCGTCAAACAAGATCCAGATATAACGTTCATGCTCAACGCTGGCACAAAATAACAATTATTCAGGTCTAAAACTAATCGCGATGGTAGATGTAGAGGTAGTGTGCCGACCGCGATCACATCAAATTTGGAACCATTTCCCACGCGCATCCTCACCTCGTCCTTAGCCAATCTTCGTATAATTTGTAGTCCCTGTTTCGAGTTACAAATATTAGCAACCGAACCAGTATCAAATACCTAGGCACTACTATGAGCATTAGTAAGGTAAACATCAATAACATATATATCAAATATGCTTTTGTTCACTTTGCCATCCTTCTTATCCGCCCAATACTTGAGGCAGTTCCGCTTCTAGTGACCAGTCCCTTTGCAGTAGAAGCACTCAGTTTCAGGCTTAGGTCCAGACTTGGGTTTCTTCTCTTGAGAAGCAACCTTTTTGCCGTTCTTCTTAAAGTTTCCTTTCCTCCCTTTGCCCTTTTTCTTGAAACTAGTGGTCTTATTGACCATCAACACTTGATGCTCCTTTTTGATTTCTACCTCCACGGCCTTTAGCATCGCGAAGAGCTCGGGAATAGTCTTGTTCATCCCTTGCATATTATAGTTCATCATGAATCCTTTATAGTTTGTGGCAGTGATTGAAGAACTCTATCAATGACACAATCAATTGGAAGATCAACTCCCAACTGAGTCAAGTGATTATGATACCCAGACATTTTGAGTATGTGCTCACTGACAGAACTATTCTCCATTTTGCAGCGGTAGAACCTGTTGGAGACTTCATATCTCTCAACTCGGGCATTTGCTTGAAATATTAACTTCAATTCTTGGAACATCTCATATGCTCCATGACATTCAAAACGTTGTTGAAGTCCCGATTCTAAGCCGTAAAGCATGTCACACTGAACTATCAAGTAGTCATCAGCTTTTCTTTGCGATACATTCTTAACGTCATCAGTAGCATTTGCAGCAGGCCTGGCACCTAGCGGTGCTTCCAGGACGTAATTCTTCTGTGCAACAATGAGGATAATCCTCAAGTTACGGACCCAGTCCGTGTAGTTGCTGCCATCATCTTTCAACTTAGCTTTCTCTAGGAACGCATTAAAATTCAAAGGAACGGTAGCATGGGCCATTGATCTACAACAACATAGACATGCCAAATACTATCAGGTACTAAGTTCATGATAAATTAAAGTTCAATTTAATCATATTACTTAAGAACTCCCACTTAGATAGACATGCCTCTAGTCATCTAAGTGATCACATGATCCAAATCAACTAAACCATGTCCGATCATCACGTGAGATGGAGTAGTTTTCAATGGTGAACATCACTATGTTGATCATATCTACTATATGATTCACGCTCGACCTTTCGTCTTAGTGTTCGGAGGCCATATCTGCATATGCTAGGCTCGTCAAGTTTAACCCGAATATTCTGTGTGTGCAAAACTGGCTTGCACCCATTGTATGTGAACATAGAGCTTATCACACCCGATCAACACGTGGTGTCTTGGCACGACGAACTGTAGCAACGGTGCATACTCACGGAGAACACTTGTACCTTGATATTTAAGGGATCATCTTATAATGCTACCGAAGTTCTAAAAAAATAAGATGCATAAAGGATAAACATCACATGTAATCAAAATATGTGACATGATATGGCCATCATCATCTTGTTCTCATGATCTCCATCAGCGAAGCATCGTCATGATCTCCAACGTCACCGGCACGACACCTTGATCTCCATCGTAGCATCGTTGTCGTTTTGCCACCTACTGTTACTACGACTATCTCTAGTGCTTAGTGATAAAGTAAAACAATTACAAGGCGATTGCATTGCATACAATAAAGTGACAACCATATGGCTCCTGCCAGTTGCCGATAACTTTGTTACAAAACATGATCATCTCATACAATAAGTATATCACATCACATATTGACCATATCACATCACAACAAGCCCTGCAAAAGCAAGTTAGACGTCCTCTACTTTGTTGTTGCAAGTTTTACGTAGCTGCTATGGGCTTCTAGCAAGAACCGTTCTTACCTATGCATCAAAACCACAACGATTTTTCGTCAAGTGTGCTGTTTTAACCTTCAACAAGGACCGGGCGTAGCCACACTCGATTCAACTAAAGTTGGAGAAACACACACTCACCAGCCACCTATGTGCAAAGCACGTCGATAGAACCAGTCTCGCGTAAGCGTACGCGTAATGTCGGTCTGAGCCACTTCATCCAACAATACCGCCGAATGAAAGTATGACATGCTGGTAAGCAGTATGACTATTATCCCCACAACTCTTTGTGTTCTACTCGTGCATATAATATCTACGCATAGACCTAGCTCGGATGCCACTGTTGGGTAACGCGGTAATTTCAAAAAAATTCCTATGACCACACAGGATCTATCTATGTGATGCATAGAAACGAGAGGGGAGAGTGTGTCCACATACCCTCGTAGACCGAAAGCGGAAGCGTTTAGTTAATGCAGTTGATGTAGTCGAACGTCTTCACGATCCAACCGATCCAAGCACTGAATGTATGACACCTTTGCGTTCAGCTCGGGGACGTCCCTTGTACTCTTGATCGAGTTGAGACCGAGGGAGAGTTTCGTCAGCAGGACGGCGTGGTGATGGTGATGATGAAGTTACCGGCGCAGGGCTTCGCCTAAGCACTACGACGATATTGACCGAGCTGTGTAACTATGGAGGGGGCACCACACACGACTAAACAATGTCAACTTGTGTCTATGGGGTGTGCCCCTCCCCCGTATATAAAGAAGTGGAGGAGAGGGTGTGCCGGCCCTCTATGGCGCGCCCAAGGGGGGAGTCCTACTCCCAGCTGGAGTAGGATTCCCGCTTCACAAGTTGGAGTAGGAGAGGAAGGAAGGGGGAGAGAGAGGGAAGGAAAGGGGGGCCGTCCCCCCCCCCCCCCCACCCAATTCGGATTGAGTCTGGGGGTGGGGGAGCCCTCCACCTGTTCGCCACCTCCTCTCTCCCACTATGGCCCAATAAGGCCCATACACTCCCCGGGGGGTTCCGGTAACCCCCCGGTACTCCGGTAAATGCCCGAACTCATTCGGAACCATTCCGATGTCCAAACATAGTCGTCCAATATATCAATATTCATGTCTCGACCATTTTGAGACTCCTTGTCATGTCCGTGATCACATCCGGAACTCTGATCAATCTTCGGTACAACATATCACATAAACTCATAATACAATCGTCATCGAACATTAAGCGTGCAGACCCTACGGATTCGAGAACTATGTAGACATGACCGAGACACGTCTCCGGTCAATAACCAATAGTGGAACCTGGATGCTCATATTGGTTCCTACATATTCTACAAAGATCTTTATCGGTCAAACCGCATAACAACATACGTTGTTCCCTTTGTCGTCGGTATGTTACTTGCCCGAGATGCGATCGTCGGTACCTCAATACCTAGTTCAATCTCGTTACCGGCAAGTCTCTTTACTCGTTCCTTAGTACTTCATCCTGCAACTAACTCATTAGTCACAATGCTTGCAAGGCTTATATTGATGAGTATTACCGAGAGGGCCCAGAGATACCTCTTCGATACACGGAGTGACAAATCCTAATCTCGATCTATGCCAACCCAACAAGCACCTTTGGAGACACCTGTAGAGCACCTTTATAATCACCCTTTTACGTTGTGATGTTTGGTAGCACACAAAGTGTTCCTCCGGTATTCGGGAGTTGCATAATCTCATAGTCTGAGGAACTTGTATAAGTCATGAAGAAAGCAGTAGCAATAAAACTAACACGATCATAATGCTAAGCTAACGGATGGGTCATGTCCATCACATCATTCTCCTAATGATGTGACCCCATTCATCAAATGTCAACACATGTCTATGGTTAGGAAACATAACCATCTTTGATTAACGAGCTAGTCTAGTAGAGGCATACTAGGGACTATATTTTTGTCTATGTATTCACACATGTACTAAGTTTTCGGTTAATATAATTCTAGCATGAATAATAAACATTTATCATGAATTAAGGAAATAAATAATAACTTTATTATTGCCTCTAGGTCATATTTTCTTCAGGAATATCGTATTCCAACATACGCAAAGCGGCTGTCACCTTTTGAAAGGTGCTATGTCCGAGTTCTCCGGCGGCATTTCTCCTTTGTTGAAAAAGTCGATCATGGCTCGCCTGTTTCTCTGCAATTCGCCTGAACAACTCGGTGCTCATCCTAAACTGGCGCCAGAAGTACGACTTGGGGTACACGGGATTATCCATAAAATAGTGCCTCATCAATCTGTTATCGGCATCGATCTTATCCCTCCTAATTTTCTGCCGACCCATAACCGAACCATCGTGCTTCGTCTTTCTATTGATGTGCAAAGCTAGGATCATTGCAAGGTTCTCCTCCTCTTCAATATCAAATTTTTCTTCGGAAGAATCATATGACGAACTCATCTACAATATCAAATTTAAACTAGTCTATAAAACTACAAAAAACATGCACCAAATTCATGTAAAAAATGTGAAGTTGAAGCAATACATACCTTGCAAGCATTTTGTCGAACACCTTGTGGGCGCCGAGCGGCAGTGGGCGGCCGGGCGCTGTTCGTTGGAGGAATGGCGCGCCCTAGGGGTAGCGGCGACTAGAGGGAGGTGGAGGAAGCAGCGGCGGCGCGGGGAAGCGCTGTCGGGTTGCCGGAGCAAATGGAGTGGTGCGGGTGGCGGCGCCAGCGACTTGATTGGCGGTATGTGGAAGTCGCGGCGCGGGCGCTTGAGTGTGCAGCGCCTGGGAGCGGGCGCACAAAATAAGCGACATGCGATGCCTTTTCGCCCCGTGCGCGAACCACTTATGCCGCACACGCGTTTTTTGAGTCTCCGCTGGAGCGCCCGAAGCGGCTATGCGCGCGCAAAAAACTGTATTTTCCCAGTGCGGCGCTTATATCAAGTCTGTGATGTCATGCCATGGTCATAAATTTAATTGCCTTATTTGTGCCCTCGGTTTCTGTTCTCCTTATATTTATGTTAGCAGGTGAATGTTTATACCATCCTTTTTTGCATTAAAATGTAAACCAATATTTTCTACAGCCAAACAACCATTAGAATTTGCAATGCATATGACATCCTCCCAAAAGTGCATTGATTTGCATTCGTGTGAAATGACTGTTGATACTGCGTATTAATTCAGTTTATATAATAGTTTTTTAAGACCTGTTTTCAGTTTTTAATTTAATTTCTCACATGTTTATATGTATTAAGAGACACATTTGTCATTCTGCATAGTCCTAAATTATTTATTGATTTAGCTTTCAGTATATTTCTACTCTGCATATTGCTAACTTATTAAGAGGCCATATTCCTTACCCCTTTTTTACCGTTATTACCCTTTTACTGTAATAGGGCATTGCGGTCCACCGTGCACTGTCCACTTCATCATGTTTGACGGTGCCATCAGATCTCCAGCCAATTGGTATACTCTTCCATATACTACTGATGTCCGTGGTTTGGTGACCTTAAAAAAATGTGAAATTGCACTCATGTACTCTAAGCGTCTTCCTACACTTATATGGGTAATATATGTGAACATGTTTAATTGTTGGGATCTTTCTCAAAAAAAAATTTGTTGGGATAAATAAGTTTCAGTTGTTGTAACCGCTTCTTCATCATAGAAAAAACTGACCATATGTTACTTCAACCCACGTGGGGATTTTATTAATGCTATTGTACCTTCGAATTGTCTACTTAAGTCTTGCGATGCTACCATCCAGTTCTACATTTGGCCAAAAATACGTCCATATAGTAATACAATCTCCTCGAATGTCGGCTTTTGATGTTCCCGTATGGCCTACCATGGTAACTTTATTGTTACAAGCTATCTGTACATCAAAGATTAGTCTCTCACCCTGATGACAACAAATCATGTTATCCTCTTTATATATATACAAACTGAGTGCCTTTATCGAAAAAATATATAGAAACCGAGTGCACGACATTTGAATTATATAGATAGCCATTATACATCCATACATTTGTTTACTTGATCTCTAAGTTTCAACCTTTTTTAGGGATGCAGAGGGTCTACATGTGTCCACGAAGAGCAAATTGCAAAAGGATGACTATTAAAACATCAAGTGTTAGTATAGTTTTGGTTTTGCGGACGGATGTGATGTTGCGGATGTGTCTGCTTGCATCAAAGTTTTTTAACCAAGTTATTTTCATGTGCTAAAGCTACATCTCAAGCTTCCAACATTGTTCAGTTGCATACATAAATGCAGGCTTGCTTTTCTTAAAGAATAATTTTGTTATAAGGTAGACTTAAGGCTTCCAACATTGTTCAGCTTAATGAATAAATTCAGGCTTGTTTTTCCTAAAGCATAATTTTGTTGCTTTCAAAATTGCTCGATTTATGCATAAATTCATGTAATAGATAAAAATTGAGACTAAGAAGGCCTTTGATGTTCTGGCCAACGATGACCCTGTTGCATTGCTCCTGTGGTGTACCAACTATTACATCATGATATTTATATCACCTTGATGTTTCATTGTTCTGAAATATAATAGATATAATCTTCATCTTATGTCGTATGCCTATGTATTTTTAGAAATACCTATCATTTTATTGTAAAAATATGTATTTGAGGATTGGCTTATATACAGCTCTACGGAGGATGACGGCTGCGCTAGCGACTCCGCTGGCGATTCGAGGGGCAACTCGCCCGGCGTGGCATCGCCCCCTACTCCGCCGCCCCCGTCCTCCCTGTCGGTGCCCCCTCCCCCGCCCCCGCTGAAACGTTGTCGGCCGCCTCCTCGCCGTGTCCTCTGTCCCCATCCCACCTTGCGGGTTGTTTGGGATGACCTTGCTGAGGCCGACGACCTTGAGGTCGGTCGCCCGGTGGTTTGTCGCGACCGCGTCCCCCTGCTCCCGCTCGTGTCCGACAGCTGGACGGTGCCGGTGGCTCTACTCCAAGGGGTGGGAGTTCAGCTGCCCGCTCGTCCACCCGGCATCAACACCGGGCTCTCAGCTCGGCTCAGTCACCGGGGAGCCAAGGTTCTCCCTTGGGGTCGGGCCGCCGACGCCGGCGGCCGCAGGGCTGGGGGGTCGCGGGGCACGCTGACCGCGGTGCTGCTCTCCTGTCCTAGCGGTCTGGGGCTTCTCCGCCCTTGCACTACTAGGGAAAAGCCTAGCAGCAGTGCGGGTTTTAGGTATATCAGTAGCGCGGGAGGCGGCCCTACAGTTGACCCGTAGCAGCAGCGCGCCCGCGCCCGCACTACTGATATACAAGTGTAGCAGCAGCGTTCTTCTTTGGAGCTCGCTACTGCTAATAGCTATAGCGCGCTTCCCCTGTGCGCGCTACTGATACTACCGCGCTGCTGCTAACTTCTCTCCTCTCGCTACTGCTAATTTTAATATATATTTTTTCTGCATATTTGTTTTGTATTTGAACAGGCTTTATAGAAGAATCTTTAGCACATACAAATGTCATCATGATACACATACAAATGTCATCATGATACACATACAAATGCCTGCGAGACCACAAATGTAATCATAGCATATACATACAAATAGTCTCATCATAATCATCATCCAACACAAAGTGGTATCTTGTCATCATCTCGAAAATAGCCATACATGCAAGTCTCGAATACTTGCAACTACAACGTCATCCATCTAAACAAAGGTATACGCGAGAAGAGCTATCACTATGAGTGAAAGCGGAACTATGCAGTACATGAGGCGGCGGTTATGAGTCCTGTCTCGCGCTAGCGTGAACCTCAAGTAACTAGCTTCTCCTTCTTGTCTGCTTTTGAAGCCTTTATGGCTGGCGCCCAAGAACCCATTCGCTTGCGCCTGACACTCAGGCCACTCGTTGTACACCCCCGAAACCTTCCCTTTGTACACGACATAGCACTTCCACCTCGCCATCAAGAAACTAGGTACCTGTTAGAGATGTATGTTCATAAAGAGGATGTACAATCATATATATGCAACAAAATATACTAGAGCAACACCAAAAAGAAAGGGTTAGCAACTAGATGCAACATACAGTACGCAAACTAATTAACTAGAGGTACGCAGGTCACCGCACGCAAACTAACAAAGTAGCGTTACGCAAGTTCGGCAGGGACCATGGACATCACAAAGTTTCATCACTACAAAAAGTATACAAGTTCAACCGACACATATCATCATCATCGGCATCATAATCACTAGAAGTTCCATCCTTCCATATCATCGAGGATGGACCCTAGCTTCTTGAACGACGTGAGGTCTAGACTTTGCATGCCTATGCGAGTTTGGGCGTCAGCTCGCGATATAGGGCCGTGGTGGAACATCCCCTTCTCATCGACGACTTCTTTCATGATGATCGTCGCAATGTCCCTTTGGATGCGAAAGAAGTCATCTCTAAGTTTATAATCCTCTTCTTCATGACATTCTAACCACTTGTGGATATGATCATCATTTCTGCTTCTCATGCAAAGCTTTTGGTGATCCGTGTTGAATTGAATCATGAGATGGACGATGTAGTATCCATCCTTCTTGCTTGGTTTTGGGACATGGATGCAGGAGAAGTTAGTCTTATGCGCGAAACCCATCTTCTTGTTCCTTTGTTTCCTGATCTGCATGTGGCCACCTCTAATGATGAAGCCTTGGAGAGCATCATCTAGAATATTCATTATGTGGGTGTAGTCTTTTTTCTTGTAGTCTCTGGAAGGGTCAAAATACACGGGGTGGGAGACTTGCGGGTAAAGAACGATAAGGACGGCGCGCCCGTTGCTACGGGGAAAAGACACCTCAAATTATTCCCCATATGAGAGATAAGGAATGGTTGAAATGTACGAAAGGGTTGTCCGGAACTGACTTACTTTGGACGATAAGGCACGAGTACAATTTCCCGGTCCTTATTCTGTACCATGGAGTTTTGGAGGTACTCCCTAGCAGTTTCACGCTCAAGGTCGCCGAGACTCAAGAAAGACTCGTGCATGTAGTACGGATCCACCACACAGATTTGCGAGACTACTTCACTCTTCTTGACGGAGCTCAGATGTAGCGCAAAAAGGCGGACGATTGTATAATCGAGCCGCCTTGTCAGAAACATCTCAAAGATATGGTCAAACCGCAGGAAGAACACCTCTGCGGGCCGTGTCTCGACGTAGCACTTCCCCTCAGGCACACGAGCTGCGTATGTCGGATATCCTGGATCCTTTGAGGCTAGTAGGCTTTTCTCAGTCGACGACACATGGTCGTGCAGTCTCCAAAGATCCCCTGATAGTGCCTCCAGTGGTTTCGGCGGTAGCATCGGCTCGCCCGTGAGATTGAACATGACCACACCTTTCATGGGTACACGCTCTTCAGCATGCATCATCTGGCTGCTTTGTGCTCTGGCTTGTTTGGAGGCAGTTATCTTCCCCGATCTCTTCCTCTCCTTTTTCTTGGGCACACCTTCCAGACCCTTCCTTAACCCCTGCCCCAGGGTTCCTGAGCTAAGCACTGTACGACCCCTGGCTAGTTGAGCATGTGTTGAGGCAACATCTTCAGGCGTGTCCTGTGAGGAATTCATGAAGAGAGACTTTTTGCAATCCTTCCAACGACCTTCCTGCCCAGGCATATCATCCATATCCTCAATAGCATGCTGATAGCCCGATTCATCATATGGGTGACTCGTCATATCTATGTCACAGTCATACGCGTTTGTATTGAGGAAACCCATAGGGTCGACCTCCGTCTCATCATCCATTCTCTGTTCTACAGGACCGATTACATCAGCCAGTACTATTGCACACCCTTCATCACGTTGTCCACCGCTCTCACTCGGCACTACAAGAGCTGGTAATTGCATAGGCGGGGTGGTGGTATCCGCACATTCTTGTTGATGTGTGGTTATTGTTGTGCTCTCGGCCGGCTCCAGACGAATAAGATTCTTCAGCCATAGCATCACCCAACCCTTGCAGCTTCCAATACGCAGCGGGGTCTCGTCGTCCTCTCCCACATGCTATACTGGAGGAGGCAATGCCTCGTGCCCCATTTTCACACTGGACAAGCTAACCCTGAAGTGCCCTGCGGGGATCGGCTGGTTGTGGAACGTGGGTTTCAAGGGGTTCAATATCATCCCCTTTCCCACGTCGACCTTTTGGCCTTTTATCAAGTAGAGTATGGTGCACGGGGTTTCTTCGCCCTGCAAACACATATGTCTATGGCGAAAAACATCCGAAAGGCAACGAGAATGGAATATTCTATATATATATATGTTGGTGCGACATGTAATTACCGTGACGGCGTAGAGCTCAGCCAAAGACGAAGGCCCACCTAGCGCGCCAGAGACTGAGGACGGGCTGCTATGAGCGGGAGCGACCGCGAGAGGAGGCCCGGTTGCGTGAGCAAGTGATGGTGCGGTGTTGTTGTTGTTCATGGAGTTGCTCCCGACGAAACTGGGCATCAGGAAATCATGTACCGTCTTGTCTGGATTTTCCTTCGTCCAGTTGATGATAGCTGGAACCAAGTTAGTAGCAAAATCATTTCTGCAGGCAGTTACATCTGCATTGACTGCCTGCTGTAGCAACTCATTTTTCTCCTCGGCTGTTTTTTCTGCGTCCTCAGCTGTTTTTTTCTCGACCACAAGCTTCACCTTCGCATCGATGTCTGCCTGACTAAACTTCTTTTTCTGTTTCTTGGCCTCCGGGCCCTCGTTGTAAAACACCTTCCACGTGGCGCCGTCTCCAGCGCCGTGCACACGACCATATTGCGGCCACTGGCCCAAAGGGAGTCCCTTAAGTTTGTTCAAGGTCCGGTTGAGAGGGGTGTCCCACTTGGGCCTCATCGGAGAAGTAGGGCTTTCGGCTGCAATCTGGTGATGCTTCTCTAGTAGTCTAATCAATTTCCTCGTGATCTGGTCCGTGTAAAAAACCTTTTTCTCCTTGTCCCACTTGTAGCGGGCCCTAATGAAGTCACGCTCCGAGGGGTTGGTGAACTTCACGAAGGGGTCTGGGAGACCCGCGGCTTTACATTCTGCGTCCTCCTTATCCCATATGGGCCTTTTACCGAGGTAGCCACAGCTTCTGAGGCGATGCTTCCCCGTGTTCCTTTGCTGAAGGCTCTTGAATTTCGCAGCCTTAGCCTTGGCTGCCTTGGTAGCACAAGTGTCCTTGAACTTTTCGAACTCCTCTTCCGTAAGTGTCGGATTTTCCTCCAGGATCTTGGACAGGGGTTCCTCAGCCTCAATAGCTCATTTCACCCTCCCTTTCCAGGAGGCCAAATCATTGCTGAACATGCCCATGGTGTGATTGTTAATCTTTTTCATCTTTGGATCATCCCACGGTTGTTCTATGTTATCATCCCGGTCGGGGAACTTGAATCTCTTGTGCAACTTTGTTAGGAGCAACTGCGTCAAATGTTCTTTACTCCTTAAGTCATCGTCGTTGATGCTTGTGCATTCCCGTAGGATGCATCCTACTTGGTTCCCATAGCACTTGCGAGGTTCTTCTGGCTCTAATGGCTCAAACTTGCCATGTGCCATCTTTGTGATCACAAGTCGTCCAATCCCTAGTTTGTTAGGTTTTCGTATCCTCTACTTCTTATGCTTCCTCTTTTCGGTAGCGGCATCGGCGCCGTTACCTTCCCCGCCGGTATCTTCCCCGTCGGTCTCGGCG
The DNA here is from genome assembly GCA_963921465.1 of Triticum timopheevii. Lineage (NCBI taxonomy): Eukaryota > Viridiplantae > Streptophyta > Magnoliopsida > Poales > Poaceae > Triticum > Triticum timopheevii. The sequence continues at coordinate 360,185,362 of OY997274.1, read as the reverse complement.
CCGCCATCGGTGCCGGCGCCGTCGGTGTCAATGTCGGTGTCAGTACCATCATCGAGGCCGACCTGCAAACCTTGCTTAGTAGTCAAATAGTCGAGGTACCCTTGTTCACCATCATAATCCATCTCGTCTGCATCTTGGTCTGAAGGCCCAGTTTCTTCGTTGTTTGACATGTTTCCTATGATTAAGTGTCCTTGTTTATTTCTAAAAGTATGAATAAATGAGAAATGCCATAAAAAATAAATCTATGTGCCAGCACTCGATATGCCAACTATGTAGCACAAATCATGCCAAAATTCACAGCAAATTTCGGCATGACCTTTGCTAAAAAATGGACATATCGAGCGCCTGAAATTCACCGGAACGGAAATGAATCAACATTCCGGCGTAACATAGGCCACTTGGATCATTTACCAAAATTGAACCAAAACATCACATGTCCAAATGACATGTTCAAATTCCAAACATGACATGTCCAAAACATGACATATCCACATATCACATGTCCAGTTCATATTTGCATATAAATTCAGCCTACCTAAATTTGCTTTAAAAAGGGATGTTGATTTGGACAATTGCTTAAATGATGCCTTTTCTTTTAACTACAATTGCTTAACCCTAAATTTCTGTCCTATTTTAAAACCTAGCTAAATTCATAACTAAATAGATAACCTAATTAACCAACTGCCCTAACTAAAACCTAAGTAAATTAACCGAAGAACCCTAGCTAGCAGAGAGAGAGGGGGGGTTTATCGAGGGTGCAGGGGCGAGGAGGCAGGCCCGATGATGGCCGAGGTTGGGAGGGGAGGAAGCAGAGGAGGGAGGCGAGGGCTGACGGGTTGGGGGCGAGCGCGCCGGGGTCGGGGGCGAGGGCCGTGTCGGGGGCGAGCGCCGGGGTCGGGGGCGAGGGCCGGGTCGGGGGCGAGCACTGAGGTCGGGGGCGACCGCTGGGGCGCGGCGGTGCGACGGTGGAAGAGAGAGTGGGGATTTGGGTGGAAAAGAGGCGGGATGAAGCAGGGAGAGTGAGAATTTTGGGTTAAGTGGACGTAGCAGTAGCGCGTTTAGACAAAACGCGCTACTACTACCTTCACTAGCTGTAGCGGTTTAGACCAAATGCTCTGCTACTACCTTAACTAGCTATAGCAGTTTTATAAGGAAATCGCTACTGCTAGCTTGACTGTAGCGGTTTTATAAGGAAATCACTACTGCTAGTTTTCCTTTTTCTTTTCCTTTATTTTCTGCCACTTTTATTTCCCGAGAGCAGTGAATGAAGGGAAGGCGATATATATTGCATCATTTGACGGTTAAATATGTATACAAAATAGGAACATATATATTGCATCATTGGACCCATACATAGTAATGGCTAAGTGTGTATACAAAATAGGAACATATATATATATATATATATATATTACATCATTTGACCGATAACATACGGTTCCTCAGCATTGATGTTTTCATTTTTGAGTCAGCTTCTTTCCCTTCTTGTTCATCGAAGAATAATTGACTCCCTCATTGTGACTTAACCTTTTCCATGGAGTACGAGTTTTCTTAGGTAATGTAGTATTGATTCTTCTTTTGACATATACTTCATCATCATCGTCATCTTCCCTCATTGGGTTGCCGTACTGATCATAGTCTTCCTCGTTGGCGACTCCATCCATTCCAATGATGTTCCTTTTGCCTCTCCTCACAACAACACGACTGGGATTGCGTGGGTCGGTTATGACGAATCATTGTGTCACGTGCTTAGCGTGTACCCATGGCTCGTTTTTTGCGATAGCGTTCACGGTAGCGCTCTTGTCGTCGGGTATAGTCATGGTAGTGAAAATCTGGTTTTCTCTTTTGACAATCTTAGCCCATCTGACACGGAACATCGTCATGTTGTGCAGTCCAGAGTAGTCAAGCTCCCAGATCTCCTCGACCCTTCCATAAAATCGTTCAGTTGCGCCGTTGTCGCTGCCGGTCATGCATTCCATTGTCACCCCTGAGTTCTGATCATCGCTATCCATATCTTTGGCCTCCGTGTAGAACGTGTATCCGTTGATATCATATGCCTGATAGGTTACGAGGTTGGGCGAGGGGCCTTGTGCTAAGGCGTATATGAGCAATCCGTCCTTAGAGCCCTCCTCCAGGGGATTAGCAATAATATTCTCTTTGAACCAATGTAGGAAAGTGGAGTTGTGCTCTCTAGTAACTTCGGCGTCCGTCCTGCATACCCCCCGGTCACGATACTTCTTTGCGATAATTTCTTTATGCAGTGCCACGAAAGGATCTACCTCGTCTAGGTGTTGTAGCACTACCAAGTTTGCTCTGTCAAAGTCGCTGCGTTGATCTGAGTATGCCACGTGTAGTTCCCTGCGACCATTGCAGTGACCTTCTCCTTCAAGCCTCCCATCGTGCTTGTTAACGGGCAAACCAACACTAACACGAGGCGGCTGGTCTGAGCCATATAGAAAATTCTCACAGAAAGAGATGCACTCTTCTCTCACATAGCCATGGTCGACGCTTCCATCCGGACGGGACATGTTACGAACGAATCCTTTGATGATCCCATTCGTCCTCTCAAATGGCATCATGTTGTGCAGGAATGACGGCCCCAGGTCTATTATGTCATCCACAATATGGACACATTGATGCACCATCACGTCAAAGAACGCGGGCGGGAAGTACATCTCAAGCTCATTCAGTATCACAACGATCTCTTCCTATAGCCTTCGGAGCTGCTTCACACTGATCGACTTTCGAGAGATGGCATCGAAAAAGTTGCAGAGACCAATAAGCGTGTCATGGACGTGCTTGTCCATTATCCCTTTAAGGGCAATAGGTAGTATCTGTGTCATCATCACATGACATTCATGGGACTTCATCCTGCTGAACCTTTTCTTGTCCGTGTCCGAATATCTGCTTATCTTGCCACAGTAACCGGAACTAACTTTGACTCCGGTAAGGCACTTAAAGAATTGATCGATCTCAGCCTGACTTAAGGTGTAGCAAGAAGGGGGGCAACAATCCTCTTTCTTTATTTTCTTGCCCTTCTTCAACCGTGCCCTGTCTCCGTCTCTGTCTCGTCTGACATTTTACGGGGCGGCATGTGCAGATCTTCCCTGATTTTCAAATCTTGCAAGTCTTTTCTTGCCTTCGGCCCATCCTTGGTCTTATCCGGCATGTTCATCAGTGTTGCGAGCAAGCTCTTAAGGACACTCTTACAGATATGCATTTGATCAAGGCAATGAGGTGTATCGAGTTTGTGCCAGTACTCCAAGTCCCAGAACACAGACCTCGTCTTCCATACCTTCAGCAGCGGCTCAGGTGCCTTCCTCATCGTCTTTCCCAGCGTGGGGCACTCCTTCCAGTTTTTCAACAGCTCATCGATTTCGGCACCGCTCCGCTTACGTGGAGGTCATCGATGCTCAGCGTGACCATTGAATAGATCTCCACGGTTTCTCCACGGGTCGTCCTGTTCGAGCCATCTTCGATGCCCCATGTACACGATTTTCCCAGATCCTCCATCTTTCCTTGAAGTTAGCTGCTCAGACGTTGTATCATCCATGCAACCCGTGCATCCGCAATATCCATGGCACACCTGGCCTGCCACATATCCGTGACCGAGATAGTCCTGCACTGTCGTGATCAGCGCTGCTCTCATGTTGAAATACTCGCCTTTGCCGGTGTCCCATGTCTTGGCCGGTGTTTTCCATAACATGTCTAACTCCTCTTGAAGTAGCCCCAGATACAAATTAATATTATTTCCTGGTTGTTTCGGCCCTTGAATAAGCATGCTCATGTGAATATACTTGGATTTTATGCACAACCAGGGGGAGGTTGTACATCCATACAAACACGGGCCATGTGCTATGGTTGGTGTTCTGGTTGCCAAACGGATTCATGCCATCAATACACGCGCCGAGCATGATGTTCCTTGCATCACATTCAAAATACTGATAGAAGCTGTTCAACGCTCTCTAGTGGCTTCCATCCTTGACGTGTCTCAGCTTCGGATCATCTCCATCGTCGGGCTTCTTCCTCTCCGCATGCCAGTGCATTAGCTTTGCTTCCTTGGGATCTACAAAATACCTCTGGAGACGCGGAGTGATCAGTAAGTACCATACAACTTTCTGGGGACATTTCTGCCCTACCTTCTTGTATCGAGAAGCATTGCACACCAGACAGCTTGTTTTTTCTGCGTGCTCCTTCCGATAAATTATGCAATCTTTGATGCATGCATGGTATCTAACGTGTGGCAGATCAAGAGGGCACACGATCTTCTTGGCCTCATCAACACTAGTAGGACATAGATTACCCGCGGGAAGAACATCCTCTTGGTACTTGAGATGCTCATCGAGGCTAGTGTCGGTCCATCTGTTTTTAGCCTTCGTCTTCAGGAGTTGGAGTGTGAAACTCAAGCGGGTCACCTCAGGATTGCAACCATCATACAATGGAGTGTTCGAGTCTACCACCAATTGCTCCAGCTTAGCCTCCTCTCTAGAAGCACCTCTCTCAGTACTCGTCTCCTTGCGAAGCAATGCTTGAACATGAGGGTCCTGCATGATTGAACTTAGTGCTGACGAACTCTGTTGCGTGGAGTCCATGTCATTCTCTCCTCCGCCATGTCCGGCCCCTTCTCCGCCGCCATGTCCGGCCTCTTCCCCGCCGCCATTATCGATCATCTCTTCGTCTTGCCCAGTGTCATCATTGCATGCCCCGTCGGCATCCTGAACATCGTCATCCTCATCTTCAATTATCCACCGAGTACAGCCATCCATGAAGCCAGTCATGAGCAGGTGCGCTTCGACACGACCATCGCCATGGGGGTCGAGTCAAACTATTCCTTTGCATTTTCGACACGGACATAAAACCTCTGTCCGGTTATTTTCTTTCATGTTCTGCACCGCCGACCGCAACCACCTGCCCACCATCGTTCCACTGACCATCGTCAACTCTGCATAGTAATAATAAACAAAATGATTATAAAAATGCGTGCATGCATCAAAGTCATACAAAAATTCAGCATGACCTTCCTTAAAAATAGGACATATATAGATCTAGAGTTTGCCTGGAATTCGCCGAACGGAAATAAATCGATATTTCGGCAAAACATAGGCAACTCAAAAGCAAAATTTGGCGTCAACTCATGCGACACACACAATTTCCATAAACATATCACACACACATAAACATATTTCCATTTTGCAAAAGCATGAAATTTTAATCACCTCTATCTTGAGATCGAGCACACGATGGAGATGATGATGTAGGGAGATCAAAGGTGCACAAAGCTGTTCTTGACAAAGATAGATCTAGTTAGGGGGAAAATAGGTCACTTAACAAAATGTTACATCAACCTAGCTACCTAATTTGGGAGGAGACCATTTCAACTAGTGGAGGGGGAAGGAAAAAGAGAAAGGAGATGCATTAATGGAGGTGGTGTAGTTAGGTAGGAGTAATGAAGAGAGAGAAAGGTAGGTAGAAGAGGGAGAGTAATGGGGGAGAAGTATTGAGGAAGAAGAAGAGTGAGAGTGGGAGGATGTGGGAGGTAGGGGTAAGGGAAGAGAGGAGGGGGAGGGGGAGGACGGGTGGGGAAAAGGTGGTGGGTTGGTGCGGATTAGTAGTAGCGCAGGACGTAAAACGCGTTGCTGCTAAGAAAGTAGCAGCAGCGCGCTTTCAGCACAAGCGCTACTGCTAACCGGGACCAAAAGTGTGCCCAATTTGAAAATTAAAAGCAGTGACCTCAGAAAAACCGCGCTACTACTACAGCTATAGCAGTAGCGCGGCTCGCGGCACCGCGCTGCTGCTAAATGGAGTTTGGTGGGCATTGTCGGTCGATATTTGTAGCAGCGCGGGTTACACCGAGCGCGCTACTGCTAAATACTTGTCAGTAGCGCGTTTTCCACACCCGCGCTACTGCTAATTAGCAGCAACGCTCCTTTTTGAGCTGCGCTGCTGCTAAGATTCTGTATATAGGGTTTTCCCTAGTAGTGTTGGGTCCGGTCGTAGCATCGGCTTTGTCGTGGCCGACAGTTGCCTCGGTCATGTCCCGTCGATCGTCATTTCATCCCTTCATCTCCGCCCTCGGTGCCCCAGCTTCCCGTTCGCCCTACCCTCCCTGTGGCCTGGTTCGTCCGCGTCCTCCCTGCCCTCCCCCGCCCCTCGCGCCGGCGGCAGCGCTGGGAGGAACCATGCTGCCCCGCTCGGTCGGGACGACGGGGCTGGACCGCACGCCTCTCCTGCCTCCCCTTGGGCCGGCCCACTTGGTCCGGTGTGGGCCGGGGCGGTGTTGGGATGTGACCCTCCATGGCTGCGGGCCCACCAAGGCCAATCATCTGGTCGCCCCTAAGGTTCCTGATCGAGCCGCTCTGTTCTCCTGCTTCCTCATCCCGTCGTCCCGACTCTGCCCCGACTCCCCTCACGCTCGACGCCGCCTCCCCATCTCTGGCACCGGTGCTGCCCCCCACCCTCCACCCCCAGGGGCCACGCCCCGTGACTGGGGTGTGACACCGGCCGGCCCAAGCGTGGCTGCGACGAGTGTCGGGATGCGCCCCGCCCCGCACCTCCCTGGACGGGCTGTGCCGCGAGGCAGACCTGTGCCAGCAGCTCTCCACCCAGCCACCTGCTCGTCGGTCTCCTGCCCGCGAGCCCCGCCGCTCACTGATACGTCTCCAACGTATCTATAATTTTTGATTGTTCCATGCTATCATATTACCCCTTTTGGTTGTTTATGGGCTTTATTTTACACATTTATATCATTTTTGGGACTAACATACTAACTGGAGGCCCAGCCCATATTGCTGTTTTTTTGCCTATTTCAGTATTTTGAAGAAAAGGAATATCAAACGGAGTCCAGACGGAATGAAACCTTCGGGAGCGTGATTTTTGGAACGAACGTGATCCAGAGGACTTGGAGTGCAAGTCAAGAAGCAGCCGAGGCTCCCACGAGATAGGAGGTCGCCTCCCCCCCCTGTAGGGCGCGCCCCCTGTCTCGTGGGCCCCTCGGGCAGCCACCGACGTACTTCTTCCTCCTATATATACCTATGTAGCCCGAAAACATCCAGGGGCACCACGAAACACAATTTCCACTACCATAACCTTCTGTATCCGTGAGATCTCATCTTGGAGCCTTCGCCGGCACTCTGCCGGAGGGGGAATCGACCATGGAGGGCTTCTACATCAACATCCTTGCCCCTCCGATGAGTTGTGAGTAGTTTACCACAGACCTACGGGTCCATAGTTATTAGCTAGATGGCTTCTTCTCTCTTTTTGGATCTCAATACAATGTTCTCCCCCTCTCTTGTGGAGATCTATTCGATGTAAACTCTTTTTGCGGTGTGTTTGTCGAGATCTGATAAATTGTGGGTTTATAATCAAGTTTATCTATGAATAATATTTGAATCTTCTCTGAATTCTTTTATGTATGATTGAGTTATCTTTGCAAGTCTCTTCGAATTATCAGTTTGGTTTGGCATACTAGATTGATCTTTCTTGCCATGGGAGAAGTGCTTAGCTTTGGGTTCAATCTTGCGGTGCCCTTACCCAATGACAGAAAGGGTTGCAAGGCACGTATTGTATTGTTGCCATCGAGGATAACAAGATGGGGTTTATATCATATTGCTTGAGTTTATCCCTCTACATCATGTCATCTTGCTTAATGTGTTACTCTGTTCTTATGAACTTAATACTCTAGATGCAGGCAGGAGTCGGTCGATGTGTGGAGTAATAGTAGTACATGCAGGCAGGAGTCGGTCTACTTGTTATGGACGTGATGCCTATATAAATGATCATGCCTAGATAATCTCATAACTATGCGCTTTTCTATCAATTGCTCGACAGTAATTTGTTCACCCACCGTAATACTTGTGCTATCTTGAGAGAAGCCTTTAGTGAAACCTATGGCCCCCGGTCTATCTCTTGTCATATTTGCTTTCAATCTACTTTTATTTGCATCTTTATTTTTTGCATCTATATTATAAAATACCAAAAATATATCTATCTTATCATACTATCTTTATTAGATCTCACTTTCGCAAGTGGCCGTGAAGGGATTGACAACCCCTTTAATACGTTGGTTGAGAGTTCTCAATTTGTTTGTGTAGGTGCCTGGGACTTAGGAGGAGCCTCCTACTGGATTGATACCTTGGTTCTCAAAAACTGAGGGAAATACTTATGCTACTATTGCCCCCCTTGTTGGACAAGCGAGAAGCGGTTTAGTAACGTGTGGGGATCGCGGAATGCAACTCCATAGGTGATGGGTCGACATGCGTGATGCTAACAACCATAATAACTTGAGCATGCATAACGGGTCCGGAGTACATGAATGAAAATGACACAGCTGGAGGGCGCAGGCCCTAACAGCTTGAGGATAATGCAGCCCAAGGGGCACCCTCAATTGAACAAACCAAATAGTCATCTGGCACCATCATTGTAGAAGTGTTGGAGTAGCTGAAGACGCATGCTGCAGAGATCACTCCTCACGAGCCGGCTGGCTCCTAAGGCCTTGGAGGCTCTGGAGGCCTGGAGAGATCATGAGGGTCCAACAGCTCCTCTGCCAGGACCGACTGGCGCCTTTCCTCGTGGGCCGCCAAGACTCCATGCATGAGGCGTTGGTACGAGGCGGCCACGTTCAGCAAGCCAAATGGCATGCAGACGTAGCTGCAAGGGTAGCCCCCACTTCGGCCTACACGGGACAGCCAGAAGAGGCCCTACGAAGCAGCCTCGTTGAGTCCTGTGATGTTGACGTAGAGGCGCAGCTCGCCGCCAGTGTTAGGGATGGAGGCTGCACTAGATGGTGCAGGGCGACGCTCGCCATGCATGGCTTGCGCCTCCTGAAGCTCCTCGATTGCCTTGGTGATGAACTCCTGAGTGCCTGGCCCCTCGCACCTTGCTCCTTGCTCATGGAGGCGCCCGTCGAAGCACGCCTCCATGTGGTGCCCGAACGCCTCCCTCGTAACGCTGGTCAGGTCAGAGGCCCTCCAAATGAGAGCCCTCGTGCCCGACCTAAGAGGGGCACCGGGCGCGCCTTTCTATGCGAGAGGGAAAGGCGTCCCGGCAGTGGCTGCAGGGCCCGAGGCACGGTCGGCATGCGCCTCAGCCTCCTGACGGCCCTTGAGGAGGAGCTTCTTCTTCTTCTTGGGGATGGCCTCATGAAGTTGGATGGCGCCCACGTCATCAGAGTTCTCGACCGCTACACCCTGGTAGGCACGCTCGAGGGATCACACTGCATCCTTCTCCTCGCAGGCGACCATAATGATACCGCCGCTTCCTGGCATCTTGAGGACATTGTCGCCGTGGTGAGTTGCTGCCATGACTTGGCAAGGGCCTGATACCCGAGGATGGCATTGTACAAGAGGCGGATGTGGGCGACGTCGAAGTCGATAAGCTCGGTGTGTTAGTGGTCGCGCTTGTCAAAGGTGACAGGGAGGTGAATATGTGCTATGGGAACGGTGGAGCCATCGGTCACCCCCGAGAAAGGCTTGGTAGGCAGAAGTTGGTCGTAGGGCACTTGCAGTGTTTCAAACATCTCGATGGAAAGAACGTTGAGCACCACACCGTCATCGATGAGGGTTTTGGTGACGAGGACGTTGTTGATGGTTGACGTTTAGAGCATCGGGAGCGCGCCAGCAGCGGCTGAGCACTTGAATTGGTCCATGGAGTCAAAGGTGATGGTGTGCTTGGACCACCTGAGGGGACGCGGCGCCTCAAGCTTGGGGAGGGCCGCGTTCACCTCACGAGCTAACTGCTTGAAGATGCAATGAGAGGCGGGGGCTTGAGCACCACCTAGGATCCAGGCGATCGCACGAGGCTCTTGGAAGCCCCCAGCCCCATCATCTTGGCGGTTTTCGTCATTTCTCCTTGGCGGTGGCGGCAGCGGAGGAAGGCCGGCATTGCCCTGAGGACAGTCCTCACGAGGCTGCTCCCGCCAGGGGCCATCATGAGGCTGGCCCTGCCAGTGGTCCTCACGAGCTGATCATGCCAGTCCTGGCGGGGGTCGCGGTTGTCCCAGCGGCGTCCACCGCAGCCTCCTTCGCGGTCGTAGCCGCGGTCGCTATGCTTGGGGCGGCGGCAAAGGCGCCTATAGCGGATTGCCCTGAGCTCCTGGCAGTCATTGGTGTTGTGGCTGTGGATGTTGTGGAATACGTAGAATGAGCGGCTGCCCCTGGGAGGCTCATCGTGGTCATGACTGTGCTTCATCTCGGGCTCCGCGACCAGCACGACACGACCCTTATGCTTTACTTCCTTAGCCTTGGCCTTCTTGTCTTCAGATCGACCTCCGGAAGCTCTAAGAGGGAGAGGCGACCTTCCTCTGCCCTCGCGCACCTTGTTGCCATGTTGAACATCTCCAGAGCTGAACACAGGTCCTCGTGTATGGCGTGCTCATCCTTCATCTTGATGTCCCGGACGCAATCAAAGAACGCCGAAATGATATGCCTCGTTCGACACCTTTGGGATCTTGAGGCGAATGTTCGTGAAGCGTTGTATGTACTTGTGCGAGGTCTCACCCAGCTGCTGCCTTATGCACCGCAGGTCACCTGCTGCAGGAGCACCACTACTGCAGGATGCTGCTAACGCGACACTACAATCAGAGAATCTTCGAGAAATTGTGTGCAATGCAATAATCGCAAACGATGGTGTCTGATACGTCTCCAACGTATCTATAATTTATGAAAAATTCATGCTATTTTATTATCTGTTTTGAATGATTATGGGCTTTATTATACACTTTTATATTACTTTTGGGACTAACCTATTAACCGGAGGCCCAGCCCATATTGTTGTTTTATTGCTTGTTTCAATATTTCGAAGAAAAGGAATATCAAACGGAGTCCAAACGGAATGAAACCTTTGGGAGCGTGATTTTGAGGAAGAATATGATCCGAGAGACTTGGAGTTCACGTCAGAAGATCCTCGAGGAGGCCACGAGATAGGGAGGCACCCCCACCCTCCTGGGCGCGCCCAACCCTCTTGTGGGCCCCTTGAGCATCCCCCCGACCGACTTCTTTCACCTATATAGTCCCACGTACCCGAAAAACATCCACGGAGAAGATAGATCGGGAGTTCCGCCACTGCAAGCCTCTGTAGCCACCAAAAACCTCTCGGAACTCTGTTCCGGCACACTGCCGGAGCGGGAACCCATCACCGGTGGTCGTCTTCATCATCCCGGCGCTATCTATGACGAGGTGGGAGTAGTTCACCCTCGGGGCTAAGGGTATGTACCAGTAGCTATGTGTTTGATCTCTCTCTCTCATGTTCTCTCTATGGCACAATCTTGATGTATCTCTACTCTCTTGTGATGAATTGAGTTTCCCTCTTGAAGTTATCTTATCAGATTGATTCTTTGATTTGAGAACACTTGATGTATGTCTTGCCGTGTTTATCTGTGGTGACAACGGGATATCACGTGCCGCTTGATGTATGTTTTGGTGACCAACTTGCGGGTTCCGCCCATGAACCTATGCATAGGGGTTGGCACACGTTTTCTTGACTCTCCGGTAGAAACTTTGGGGCACTCTTTGAATTACTTTGTGTTGGTTGGATGAATCTGAGATTGTGTGATGCATATCGTATAATCATGCCCACGGATACTTGAGGTGACAATGGAGTATCTAGGTGACATTAAGGTTTTTGTTGATTTGTGTCTTAAGGTGTTATTCTAGTATGAACTCTATGATGGATTGAGCGGAAAGAATACCTTCATGTTATTTTACTATGAACTCTTGAATAGATAGAACAGAAAGAATAACTTTGAGGTGGTTTCGTACCCTACCATAATCTCTACGTTTGTTCTCCGCTATTAGTGGCTTTGGAGTGACTCTTTGTTGCATGTTGAGGGATTGTTATATGATCTATCTATGTTATTATTGTTGAGAGAACTTGCACTAGTGAAAGTATGAACCCTATGCCTTGTTTCCTACCATTGCAATACCGTTTACGCTCACCTTTATCATTATTTACCTTGCTGTTTTTATATTTTCAGATTACAAATACCTTTATCTACCATCCATATTTCACTTGTATCACCATCTCTTCGCCGAACTAGTGCACCTATACAATTTACCATTGTATTGGGTGTGTTGGGGACACAAGAGACTCTTTGTTATTTGGTTGCAGGGTTGTTTGAGAGAGACCATCTTCATCCTACGCTTCCCACGGATTGATAAACCTTAGGTCATCCACTTGAGGGAAATTTGCTACTGTCCTACAAACCTATGCACTTGCAGGCCCAACAACATCTACAAGAAGAAGGTTGTGTAGTAGACATCAAGCTCTTTTCTGGCGCCGTTGCCGGGGAGGTGAGTGCTTGAAGGTATATCTTTAGATATTGCAATCGAATCTTTTTGTTTCTTGTTTTATCACTAGTTTAGTTTATAAAAGAAAACTACAAAAAAATGGAGTTAAGTTTGTCTCATACGCTTCATCTTTTTAATATCTTTCGTGAGTATGATGAAAAGGAAAATTGTGCTCAACTGCTAGAAAAAGAAATTTATAGAATGTTTGATACTAAACCTTTGAATGATGAGCATGATTGCAATGTTGTTAGTATGAATTCTTTGAATACCCATGATGCTAATAATATGCAAAGCCACAAGCTTGGGGAAGCAATGTTTGATGAATATGATATGTTTAGTCCCCCAAGTTTTGATGAGAATATTTATTATGTTGATAGCATGCCTCCTATTTATGATGATTATATTGATGAAAGTGGGTTTGGAAGAGTGTCAACTTTAGTAAGTAGTGATCCCACTATTTTGGAGGATGTTGAATTTTATTGTGATGAATATGCAAGTGGATTTGGAAGAGTGCCAACTTTATTTAGTGATGATTCCACTATTTTGGAAGAGATTCCAATTGATTATGAGAACAAAGTTGCTATCTATGATGATTATAGTTTTCAATTGGATTTTAGTTTTCAATTGGATTACGCCTCACATGATAATTATTTTGTTGAGTTTGCTCCCACTACTATTCATGAGAAGAAATTTTCTTACGTGGAGAGTAGTAAATTTTCTATGCTTGTAGATCATGAAAATAATGCTTTAGGTGCTGGTTATATTGTTGAATTCATTCATGATGCTACTGAAAATTATTATGAGGGAGGAATATATGCTTGTAGGAATTGCAATAATGTCAAGTTTCCTCTCTATGTGTTGAAAATCTTGAAGCTATGCTTGTTTTACCTTCCTATGCTTGTTGATTATTGTTCCCATAAGTTGTTTGCTCACAAAATCCCTATTCATAGGAAGTGGGTTAGGCTTAAATGTGCTAGTCATATGCTTCATGATGCTCCCGTTATGTTTCAATTCTTATCTTTTTTGTGAGCATCATTGCCATCATCAGGCCTAGCTAAACGGCATTAAAGAAAAGCGCTTGTTGGGAGACAACCCAATATTTATCCTTACTGTTTTTGTGTGTTCACATTATTATGCAACTGTAGTAATCATGTTTTATAGCTTTTGTTTCAATAAAGTGCCAAGTAAGACCTTTAGGAAAGCTTACGGTGATAGTTGTGTTGATCCTGCTGAGAATCAGAAACTTTTGCACCCAGTACATTAGTTTTGTTAATTCACAGGAATGTGATTCTGATCCGATTCGTCTTTCTGCGGATTGGTAAACCAATTTCTTAGGTCTTCCTAATTTGGTAGGATTGTTGGAGTTCCAGAAGTATACGTTTGATACAAATTACTACAGAATGTTCTGTTTTTGACAGATTCTGTTTTCTATGTGTTGTTTGCTTATTTTGATGAATCTATGGGTAGTATTAAGTAGTATGAACCATAGATACGTTGGAATACAGTAGATATTACATCAATATGAATTTAGAATGAGTTTATTACAGTACCTAAGTGGTGGTTTTATTTTCTTATACTAACGGAGCTTACGAGTTTTCTGTTGAGTTTTGTGTTGTGGAGTTTTCAAGTTTTGGGTAAAGCTTTGATGGACTATGGAATAAGGAGTGGAAAGAGCCTATTCTTGGGGATGCCCATGGCACCCCAAGATATTCAAGAATAGCCAAGAGCCTAAGCTTGGGGATGCCCCGGAAGACATCCCCTCTTTCGTCTTCGTCTATCGGTAACTTTACTTGGAGCTATATTTTTATCCACCACATGATATGTGTTTTGCTTGGAGCATCATTTTATTTTGTTAGTATTTGCTTGCTGTTATTTATAATAATGTTTTGCATCTTTATTTTCAATAAAAATGTCAAGGATAGCCTTTGCCATGCTTATTTCGCTAGTATACATGTTGCTGTTTGAAAACAGGAAGTTTACCGCTGTTGCAAAAATTCCCTAGAAAAGTCAGAGAATGATATAATCATGAAACCTTTTGCATAATAAGCTCTGATAAATTTACTACAGTGGGAATTCTATTTCATAATTTTTGGAGTTAGGGAAGTATTGATACTCTTGCATTCTTTACAGACTGTACTGTTTTGACAGATTGCTGTTATGTTTGCATTGTTTGCATATGTTTGCTTGTTTAATGATTTCTATTTGAGGATGGGAGTATTAAATATGCAGAGACATTTAGTATGCAATGTTGAATAACAATTTTAGTGATTTTTACAGTAGAAAATGATAAGGTTTTGCATTGGTTTATACTAACCTATCTCACGAGTTCTTGTTGAGTTTGTTGTGGATGAAGCTTTTAATAAAAAGAGAAACCATGATATGAGAGGAATTAAGGAGACACAAAAGTTCAAGCTTGGGAATGCCCAATGCACACCAAGATAATATTCCAAGAAGTCTCAAGCATCTAAGCTTGGGGATGCCCCGGTAGGCATCCCACCTTTCTTCTTCAACAACTATCGGTTAGTATCGGTTGAGCCTAAGTTTTTGCTTCTTCACATGAGTTGTGCTATACTTGCAATGTCATTTTATCTTGCTTTGCTTGGTGTTTGAATATAATACCAAGATCTGAAATTCTTTAATGAGAGAGAGTCTTTGCATAGTTGCATAATTATGTAGCTACTCATTGATCTTCACTTATATCTTTTTGGGGTAGTTTGTCATTTACTCGTGTGCTTCGCTTATATCCTATGAGTAAATGGTTGAATGAGTTGATTGTCGTAAATCTGAAATTATATATGTCTCATTTGCTTATCCCATGGGGAGTTATGACTTCACATCTAAGAAGTAGAGGTTGTGAATTTATTGAAGGTTAGCAAGCATTGTATTGGTCATTTGAACAATTCATGAAAGAATATTGAAGGAAGAGAGATTGCACATATAAATATACTATCCTAGACATCTTTTATAATTGGGAGCACTCATTAAGTATGACATGCTAAAGAGTTGATGTTGGACAAGAAAGACAACGTAATGGTTTATGTTTTCCGACATCTCAGTTAAAGTATATTGTCATGGATCATTCAAACATGTTGAGCTTGCCTTTCCCCCTCATGCTAGCCAAAATTCCTTGCACCAAGTAGAGATACTACTTGTGCTTCCAATTATCATTAAACCTAGTTTTGCCATGAGAGTCCACCATACCTACCTATGGATTGAGTAAGATCCTTCAAGTAAGTTGTCATCGGTGCAAGAAATAAAAATTGCTCTTTAAATATGCATGACTTATTAGTGTGGAGAAAATAAGCTTTGTACGATCTTGTTATGGAAGCAATAAAAGCGACAGACTGCATAATAAAGGTCCATATACAAGGGGCAATATAAAGTGACGTTCTTTCGCATTAAGATTTTGTGTGTCCAACCCTAAAAGCGCATGACCACCTCTGCTTCCCTCTGCGAAGGGCCTATCTTTTACTTTATGTCTTTTACTTTATGCAAGAGTCAAGGTGATCTTCACCTTTCCCTTTTTCATTTTATCCTTTGGCAAGCACCTCGTGTTGGGAAGATCCTGATATATATATCCAATTGGATGTAAGTTAGCATGAACTATTATTGTTGACATCACCCAAAGGTGAATACGTTGGGAGGCAACACAATAAGCCCCTATCTTTCTCAGTGTCCGATTGAAACTCCATAACCATTAGTATTGCATGAGTGTTAGCAATTGTAGAAGGCTATATGATAGTTGAGTATGTGGAGTTTGCTATTCCTGAAAATAAGATGAATTGCAATTGTTTGATGACTGAGAATGGAGTTTGCTAGTTTTCAAAAAAGTTTATGGTCTATGCTTTAACATTTGAATTGCTTGTTACATTATCGTGAGAAGTTTTATGAGATGAACTACTGTTATGACATATTATCATGCTAGAAAAGGTGATTGAAATTATCATTGATCAAACTTGTGCACCTTCTAGCATTCACACTTCATAAATTCTTTCTTTTATCATTTACCTACTCGAGGACGAGTAGGAATTAAGCTTGGGGATGCTGATACGTCTCCAACTTATCTATAATTTATGAAACATTTGTCGGTGTACTAGAGTAGGGGTACCCTAGTATCCCGAACTTGTGCACGGGCAGTCGCAGCACCCCGCGGCAAGGCTTGCCGGGTGACCGCCAAGGTCCTCCGTGGTTTCTTTGGAGCCATTCAAGAACAAAGTATTCAAGCCAAGGAGACAAGGCCCAGGCAAGAGGAGCTTGCCAGGAAGGCCAACCAAGGCATCTCAAGGAACTTGCCGCGACGCGCCACGCGTCCCGTGAGGCCCGATGAGCGACAAGCTTCCGGACGCGACAAGACAACGACCGCGGCAAGGCGCTTGCCGCGGCATGCTACCACTCTGTACCCGCGCTCCAGCACATCCACCAACGTGTCGCCCTGGGACCTTTCCAGACGCGCGTGGCGAGAGGCTGTGCAGCCAGCGGTGCGAGGTGGCTAGCGGCGCTGACAAGATTGCCATCGTGGCAAACGGTGGCGTCCCTGACGGTCCCTTTCTGCACTATTTGGGTGACGCAGACGGGCATTTAATGCCTTTGTCCCCTGCCGTTAGGGTTAGGTAGGATACACTATACGGGTAGTTGTACCAACCGCAACACCTTTCCATCTTTGCCCTTGTCTATGTTGCCACCTATCGGTGACCCCTTGAGCATATAAAAGGAGGCCCATGCGCAACGTAGAGGGGGGTTCGAAGCCAAAAAACACTCACGCTCGGTCTCGTTAGCAGCTAGAGTGTACTGTAGCACTCAGTGCTCCCGAGCAAGAACTCAATACACTCAGAACTGCAACAGTAGGAGTATTATCTCTCCGGAGAGCTTCGAAGCTGGGTAAATCGCTCGTGTGCCTCGCCTCGATTTGCTCTTCGCGCGATCTCCGCCCCCCGTCGAACCGAAAGGGGCTTGGTCCACCGGTCCCATAGGTGTCTGTGGATCAGTTTCCCACGACATCTTTGGTGCGCCAGGTTGGGGGCATCGAGGCTGTGTGAACCTGATCCGACGTTCACACGAGCTAGATCTTCATCTTCTTCATCGACATGCCACTGAAGAAGAAGGCTTCAGAGGTAGCTACTCCGTCCGCGTCGATCCCACCGCCACCGGAGCAAACGTGTGGTGGGGTAGACGCCGGCAGAAGAACGGGCGTCGACGAGAGAGCTCACAGTGCTGCCAGGTCCAAGGACAAGGCTGCGCAGACCTCGGCGTCCGTACATGCACAGCGCCCATCTCAGGAGGCGCGGGACCGGCAACGTCATGGTACTCGCGGTACCATACGTTCGTTGGACCAAGATCGAGCTGGTGGATCTCGGGGTGCTCAAGACTAGCATGCACGCCAACATGCTGGCACGAGCAAGACTCGGTCGCCCGGACGGGATACTGCTCCTTCTAACATAGTTAGAAGTCCGAGCATATCCCGCTCCTCGCACCGTTCGCCACTGCCACCCACCACTCCAGCACAAGCTTTGGCACGAGCTCAACTGCTCCTGGATTACCCTCCAACGGCAGACAAGATCGACGAATGGTGGACCACCATTCAGAATCTCATCGGCTTCGCCAACGGCGACACCCCACAGCAGCCGAGTACATCGCAGCCGCGGCAAGATTGCCAGGCACGAGCCGATGGCGACAAAACCGGTGGGGGTGCAACCACCGTGCACTCTCCACCCCGAAGGCCAAGATCATCGACTCGCTGGATCCACCTCAACAGCGACTCCGCCGCATCATCAGATCCACGAGCTCGTCGCAATCAGCGCCAAGTTCTTCACGAACGACAGCAAGAAGACGCTCGTACTCGCATCGAGCGTCGAAGAGAAGTGCGGCGTCAATCTGACCAGCGCGCTGGGCCCTCTGTCGACATGCATGCGCCAGGGGAACCAGGCGACTTGCCGTACGCGGTAGGTTGCCCTGCATTCACTCGTGAGCTGCGGCAAGTCCAGTGGCCCAGCACGAAGAATTTCAAGCCAGACGTACCAGAGAAGTACGATGGCAAGTCGCATCCGTCGGAGTTCCTCAGCATCTACACCATCGCGGTGCAAGCTGCCGGGGGGCGGGACGACAAGATCCTTGCCAACTAATTCTCGCTGGTGCTCAAGCCCAATGTCAGGTCCTGGCTCATGCACTTGCCGGATAACTCCATATCCTCCTGGGCAGACCTATACCATCAGTTTGTCGGCGCCTTTACAGGCGGCCACAAACCTCATGGCCAAGAGAGCGACCTTCATCTGCTCGCCCAGAAGGAAGGAGAGCCCCTGCGGAAGTACATTCAGAGATTCAGCCATGTACAGCACAACATCCCAGATGTCCACCCTGCCGCGGTCATCAGCGCGTTCCATCAGAACGTGCGAAACCGCAGGATGCGGGAGGAGATGGGGATGTGCAAGATCAGAGACGTCAGTGAGCTATATGCCCTGGCTGACAAGTGTGCACGTGCTGAGGAAGGGAGGAAACTCCCCGGAGAGAATACAGGAGCAGGAGGATCTGACAGCAAGGATGCTGCCCCGGCAAAGAAAAACCGGCGGCGGAATAACAGTAAGAAGAAAGGGAAAGATGTGCTAGTCGTTGAGCAGTCCGGCAACGGAGGTGGCGCCAAGGAAGCCGAAGCTGTGGGGTCGCTGACAAGCAGGACGACACCAACAAGCAGTACTGCAAGATCCACCGCACCAAGGGCCATGACCTCCAGAGCTGCAAGAAGGTCGAGCAGCTTGTCGAGCAGCAAAAGGCAGAATACGAGCGACGCGACAAGGAGAAGGCCCAAGAAGGTTCTGGAGGATCCGACAAGAAATGTCCCGGCCGAGGAGGACGCCGCGGCAAGGCCAAGCAGTGGCAAGGAGATAGACCTCCCCGTGGCCGCGACAAAGACGAAGACGATGACGACGATGAAGATATGGATGACGACGAGACCAGTGAGCAGGAGTTCCAGAAAGCCATAGAGGCCCTGTGCGTTGACGGCGGTGCTTCTCTGCATACTTCACACCGCCAACTCAAAGAGTGGGTGCGGGAAGTCAATGCGAAGGAACCACCCGTCGAGTCACGCAAGCCTCTGAAATGGTCCAGCACGCCTATCATCTTTGATATTGAGGACCACCCTGATCGCATAACTACGGTCGGGTGCTTGCCGATGTTGGTTTCACCAACTATCCGCAACCTCTAGGTCACTAAGATGCTAGTTGACGGCGGGGCCGGCTTGAACCTGATCTCCTCCGCGGTACTCCAGAAACTCCAGATCCCTGACAGCGAGCTCGAATAGACTGGCACATTCCAAGGAATCAATCCGGGAAGGAGTAAGCCGAAGGGAAAGATCACGTTGCCGATGACATTTGGCAGTGAGTTGAACTTCAGGACTGAGAGGGTCTCTTTTGACGTTGCTGACTTTCCATTGCCTTACAATGGGATACTCGGCCGTCCAGCACTCGCCAAATTCATGGCAGCCTCTCACTATGCATACAACGTGCTGAAGATGCCAGGCTCGATAAGTGTCATCTCTGTCCCTGGCGACAAGAAGGATGCTCTTATCTGCGCCGACAAGATCTACCGGGAAGCAGCAGCCGCAATAGATCGCAAGTCACTTGCCGTTGAAGCTCCCGGGGGGAAGAAGAAGACCAAGACCGGCAAAAGTTCTGATGCCCACTCCGGCAAGCGCACCTCTTCGGAGTGCTGCGCTATCGTCGAGGACGCACCATCGAGCTCCACCGGCAAGCATAAGAAGGCAATGGCAGCTCCGCCAGAGACCAAGAGGGTGTCCGCCAAGGAGGACGGCACTAGTGGTACCTTCACCATCAGTGCCACTCTCGACCCTAAATAGGAAAGCGCGCTCGTTGCTTTCCTGCGGGCGAATGTCGACGTGTTTGCGTGGCAACCGTCTGACATCCCTGGTGTTCCCAGGAAAGTAATCGAGCACCATCTTGCTGTCTGTCCTCATGCGCGGCCCGTCAAGCAGAAAGTCAGGAAACAAGCAGTGGAGCGCCAAGAATTCATCGCAGAAGAAATCAAGAAGTTGGAGGCAGCAGGCCTTGTCAGAGGAGTGCTCCATCCTACGTGGTTGGCCAATCCTGTAGTCGTGCGCAAGGCAAACGGGAAATGGAGGCTTTGTATCGACTTTACCGATGTCAATAAAGCTTGTCCCAAAGACCCATTTTCCTTACCGCGCATTGACCAGATTGTTGACTCCACGGCTAGATGTGACTTGCTTTCATTTCTTGACGCATACTCAGGATACCATCAGATCTTCATGGCAGAAGAGGACGAGGAGAAGACCGCATTCATCACTCCATGTGGCACATACTGTTTCATACGGATG
The DNA here is from genome assembly GCA_963921465.1 of Triticum timopheevii. Classification (NCBI taxonomy): domain Eukaryota; kingdom Viridiplantae; phylum Streptophyta; class Magnoliopsida; order Poales; family Poaceae; genus Triticum; species Triticum timopheevii. The sequence continues at coordinate 360,164,740 of OY997274.1, read as the reverse complement.
CTAGTTCAACATTTGCAAGGGTATTCCATGACGCTTTTGAGCCGCAAATGCACAGAAATGTGGAAGCCTACATGGATGACATAGTGGTCAAGAGCAAGAACAAGGCAACTCTGATTCAGGATTTAAACGAAACCTTTGCAAATCTGCGCAAGATCAACCTCAAGCTTAACCCCGAGAAGTGTGTGTTTGGAGTCCCCTCCGGCAAGCTTCTCAGGTTCTTCGTGTCTCAGCAGGTAATTGAAGCCAATCCTGACAAGATCAAGGCCATTGAGCAGATTGAAGCACCAAAGCGCGTCAAGGATGTACGAAGACTTGCCGGTTGCGTGGCTGCTCTTAGCATGTTTATCTCTAGGTCTGCTGAGCGCGCCCTGCCGTTTTTCAAAATACTGAAAAAGGCAGGTCCACTGAAATGGACTCTGGAAGCGGAGGCTGCGCTGCAGGACTTGAAGAGATACCTGTCCTCCACTCCAACACTTGTCGCACCTAAGCCGCAAGAAAAGTTGCTGCTGTATATAGCGGCAACCAATCAAGTGGTTAGTGCTGCGTTAGTAGCGGAGAGGGAGGCGGATGATGAGCCAGCAACCACGGCAGATGCATCCAGCGACAAGCAAGGGGCATCACCGACAAGCTCTGGTCCCGACAAAGATAGATCTGCGCAGGCGCACGAGGAGATACAGAAGAGAATGGTGCAGCGCCCAGTTTACTTTGTCAGTTCCCTTCTGCAGGGGGCTAGGTCAAGGTACTCTGGTGTGCAGAAATTGCTTTTCGGCCTTCTCATGGCCTCGAGAAAGCTGCGCGATTACTTCCAAGCACATGAGATCACAGTTGTCACTCATTTTCCGCTGAAGAGGATACTGCAGAATCCAAAAGCAACAGGCAGGATTGTCGAGTGGGCACTAGAACTGTCAAGCTTTGGCCTCAAGTTTGAGAGCACTTCAACTATCCAGACCAGAGCATTGGCAGAATTCATAGCAGAGTGGACGCCAACACCAGATGAAGAAATTCCAGAAACGAGCATCCCCGTCAAGGAAGCAAGCAAAGAGTGGCTGATGTACTTTGATGGTGCCTTCTCGCTGCAAGGCGCCGGTGCGGGCATGCTACTTGTTGCACCCACCGGAGAGCACCTCAAGTACGTAGTCCAGATGAACTTTCCCAAGGAGCAAGCAACGAACAATACCGCAGAGTATGAAGGTTTGCTTGCCGGTCTTAGGATCGCAGCAGACCTTGGGATCAAGAAGCTCATTGTCAGGGGTGACTCGCAGCTTGTCGTCCGCCAAGTGAACAAGAATTATCAGAGTCCGTTGATGGAAGCTTACGTTGATGAAGTGAGAAAGTTAGAAGAGCACTTTGACGGCCTACAGATGGAACATGTTCCAAGAGCTCAGAACGACGTTGCCGATGGCCTGTCGAAGTGCGCCGCACTTAAGTTACCTGTGGAACCAGGGATCTTTGTGCTCAAACTGACTCAACCGTCTGTAACGCCATCAACTGGACAGAGCAAGAAGAGGAAGTTGATTTCTGGTAACTATTTTCTGGCAGAGCTCCCCGAAGCCGCCGCCAAGAAGGTCCCCAAGATCAACACCAAGGATGCTGAGGAGCAGTCTGCTCCGGCAAGCCCTAGGGTTTGTTCCGTTGAAGCAGACGCTCCCGACAAGTTTTGCTCCGGCAAGCTTGCCGGGGAACGTCAAGCTCCGGCTGAGCCGCAGGTTCTCGCCGTAGAAGCGGATGTTCCCGCAGCAGCAGATGTGCCTTTAATCCTTGTTGTCGAGCCGCAAGCTCTAGCATGGGCACAACAGATTGTCCATTTCCTTCAGACAGGAGAACTTCCCGAAGTGCAAGAAGAAGCGGAAAGAGTAGCCCGGCAGTCAAGTATGTACCAGTTTGTCGACAACACACTGTACAGAAGAAGACTCAACGGTGTGAAATTGAAGTGTATTCATCGGGAAGATGGACAAAAGCTGTTGGCAGAGATACATGGAGGCATATGTGGTCACCACATTGGCGCAAGAGCACTTGCCGGCAAAGCATTCCAGCAAGGTTTCTTTTGGCCAACAGCCCTCCAGGATGCAACTGCACAAGTAACCAAGTGTGAAGCGTGCTAGTTCCATTCCAAGCAGATACACCAGCCAGCTCAAGCTCTCCAGACGATCCCTTTATCCTGGCAATTTTCGGTCTGGGGGCTCGACATCCTCGGCCCCTTCCCCCGAGCTGTCGGGGGCTTTGAGTACTTGTACGTTTCCATCGACAAGTTCACAAAGTGGCCGGAAGTGGAAGCAGTGAGGAAGGTGACAGCACAGTCAGCAGTCAAGTTCTTCAGGTCGATTGTTTGCCGCTTCGGGATCCCTAACAGGATCATCACCGACAACGGCACGCAATTCACGAGCCTCACCTTCATGCAGTACATCCAAGATCTTGGCGCCAAGGTCTGCTTCGCTTCTGTTGCTCATCCGAGAAGCAACGGTCAAGCGGAGAGGGCAAATGCTGAAGTGCTGCGTGGGCTCAAGACCAGGACTTTCGACAGGCTGCGCAAGTGCGGAAAGAACTGGATTGAGGAGCTGTCGGTGGTTCTTTGGTCGATCAGGACGACGCCAAACCGAGCCACTGGCCAGACACCTTTCGCTCTAGTCTATGGAGCAGAGGCAGTTCTCCCCACGGAACTCGTATACGGGTCACCTTGAGTGCTCGCTTATGATGAGCTTGAGCAAGAGCAGCTGCGACAAGATGACGCGCTGCTCCTTGAGGAGGACCGTCTTCAGGCTGCTGTACGAGCTGCTCGATACCAGCAAGCTTTGCACCGCTACAATAGCCGCAAAGTTAACGCTAGAAGTCTCGAGGAAGGCGACCTTGTTCTTCGGCGCGTTCAGTCCGCCAAGAATTCCAACAAGTTGACGCCGAAGTGGGAAGGCCCTTACCGGGTGAAACGAGTCACTAGGCCTGGCGCTGTCCGCCTTGAGACCGAAGATGGCATTCCTGTGAGAAACTCCTGGAACATTGAGCATCTTCGTAAGTTTTACCCGTAAGGCGCGGTTGCCGGAACCTGTTCCAGCAACCACCTTTTGTACAAGTCTTGCCGCTGTTGCATGTAATCCTTTGTACAAAGCCGGGCGTAGACCCCGTGCATAAGTAAAGCTCATGTGCTCCGCACATCTTGTCAATTTCATGCTTTCTATTTTTTGCATGTGTCATCTGACACTTTGTGCAGCGCCTACCCCCGGTAAGCAATAACGAGCCGTAAGGCTCCATATCTTTATTTTCTCTTCTTTCTCTTTCTCAAAGAAAGGAAGGTTCCCTCGCCCACAAGTTTGCCGGGGGGAAAGGAGAAGATAATGGTGTGTACCAGGCGTCATTCAAGAAAGTTTCGCCTTACCGGGACGCAAACGACAGAAAAGCTAAGTTGCCAAAGTTTGAGCAATCAGTTTTAAATTTTTTAAGTTATCTTCCTCGAACGACTGTGCTTTGTATGGAAAACCTGTGCGCGGAGGAACCAACTCGTAACTAGTTGCGCCCCTACTTTGTTTCGAGTCCGCTCAACAACTTAAGTGAGCTGCGACTAGTTGCGACAAGGTTTCTTGTCGGTAGCAGCACCGCCAATAGGCTGCTGATGTTCCGTACTCAGCGCTCGTGGCAAAGGCGCCTGCACCGGCAAGTTCCCTAAAAGCGTAGGGCAAAAAAACATACAAAGGAAGGAATCAAGTAAAGGAAATAACATAGCAATCGATACCCAAAATAGAGTTATATTACAAGATAGCTTGTCGCAGCTCTAACAGATTGTTCTCGTAACATGACCAGCAGCGACAAGAAAAGGAGAAAACGGGCGGCCTAATCTACGCGATCGCCCTCAACCCTCTTGATCTCGCTCACCTTGTCCACAATGGGTGCGACAAGGGTCTTGAGCACTTCCAGATCAGCATCCGGCGGCAAGGTCTTGAGGACGTTGGTGAGGTTGAGGCCTGGGTTGCGGAAGGCCACCTTCACCAACACCTTTTGAAGAACTCCTGCGCAGATCGTGCGCGACTCGTCGGCCAGCTGCTTTGGGATCCTCTCCCGGAGTCGCTGGAGGGCCGTCGCCATGCCTTTGAAGAACAAGCTGAGCTTGGCGCTGGGTTGGAGGTTCTCATCGAAGGGATACCCGAAATCCTCCATCCCCAGCTGCGCCAGCTCCCTTTCGATGGCTGCGGCAACATCCACGAGACCCTCCGTCCAGTGCTCCACATTCTCCCTAAAAGTGTTCTGGGTGGCAGCAGCACTCGCCAGCAATGCCTCGTCGGCCTTGATCTGCTTCTTCAAGGCCACCTCCTGCTCCCTGGCGCCATCTAGCGTCTTGGTCAAAGTAGTCAGCTTCAACTCAAGATGTGCGTTGGAGTCCTTGGCGGTGCTAAGCTCCTTGCCCTTCTCGACGAGATGACCCTGCAGCTCGCCAAGGGTGTAGGCGTCCTTCTCGCGCTCACGCTTGAGCGCGGCAAGCTCTTCACCACTCGCCTTGAGATCGGCCTCCAGCTGCGCCACTTTCATCTCCAGCTCCTTCTTGGCGGCCTGGGCAGCTGCGGCAGTGTCTTCTGCTTCCTTGAGAGCCCCGCCGAATGTTTGCTCGCGCGCGGCAAGCTCTTCCTCATGGCTGTCAAGATTGACCTTCCGCTGCGCCAACTCGCCTTCCCGCGCATACAGCTCCTCGGCGGCAAGCCGCTGTTGCTCTTCAACTTCAGCCTTCTCGAGGAGGAAGGCTTTCCGCTCCTCGTCAAGTTGCTCCCGCTTCTCGGCCAGGGACCGGAGAGCTTCCTGGTTGCGACCCCGGAGCTCCTTCGCGCGCTTCTCGATATCCACTCCTGCCTTCGCGACAAGCGCTTCTCGGGATTCCACCTTGGCCTGTCGAGCGCGGTAGAGCGACACCAGCTTCCGCAATAGCTCCTCCTCCTCAGACTCGCCGCTGCTGCTGCTCGGCGCATCAACTAGCGTCAGCCCAGCGGAGGCGAGCACCTCCCCATCCAAGGTTTCTCCTTCGACCGGCGCCCTGGAGCTTGACTCCTAGGGGAGCTTGATGAAGACGCCATCGCCGGCCTTCAAATAGGCGCCGGGCTGGGGCTCTTCGAAGCCTGACGCTGCAGCAGTGGCGGAGGGATCGGCGGTCGGTGTAGCGCCTGGCGCTCCTGCGGCCTCGGGGCCGTCAGGGCGATCGCCGAACCCCTCGCCAGCTTTTGCGGTGGCAGCTTTGGCGGCCTCTTTGCCGGTGGGATCATCAGTGTCGGCTGCTTCTTCGGTTGCAGCGGCGTCGTCAGTATTGCCGCGCGCGTTCTCCTCGCCGGCGACCTCAGTCTCCATCGGCTCCGTGGAAGGATCTGACGGCCGGAAAAAGGAGAAAAATCAAGCAAATATCCAAAAAGAAAATCAGAAGAAGAAGAACCCAAGGGAAGTTTTCAGGCAAGAGGGTTACCTGTACTGGGTTCTATAGTCACGTTCTCCACCACCGGGGGGTCGCTGGTACTGTCCCTTGCCGGAGACTTCTCCCTTGCCGGAGAACATTCCCTTGCCGGGGAACCCTCCCTTGGCGGCGTAGTCGAAGCAGATGGCATGTAGGGGGCGGCTTCCGGGCACTCCTGATGAGGCTGCTCTGCTCCTACACAAACCAATAGTCAGATGTCAGCAAAGAAAGAGCACCCATGCACGCCTAATAGCGGGAAGTAAACCATATACTTACGCTGGGGGCTGCTTTGGGTAATAGTTGCCGGGTCCGGCAAGATGGTCTCGGACACACCACCCGCTGTCACGGTGTGTTCGTCCTCGATGACAATCACCGGGACCTTGGCTCTCTTCGCTGCTCTCTGGGCCGGAGTCCTGAAAAGGAATGGGTTCGGAGTAAAGCAAATCAGATACAAGACAAAAACGGCAAGAATTGAAGAACTACAAGTACAGCAAAGAATCTTACTCTTCTTCTTCCTCGTCGGAGCTGAGCGCGGAGAGGTCGAAGTCCAGCCCACCTTCGGCGCGCGAGGCGGAGGAGTAGGTTCCCTTAGCCGCTTGGCGGGGGCAGTGGCGGTGGTCCGGGACGACCCCGCTCCTGTTGCCGCATTGGCGTGAGGTGCTCCCGCGGCAACAGTGCTTGCCACGATGGAGCGTGTTGCGCGGCGCGGCGGCTGTTGACTCGTCCGCCGCCCTGCCATGCCCCAACCTTGCGGAGACGCCTTCTTGGTGGAGCTGGGGGCTCTGCTTGCGGCGGGCTGTCTGAAGACGAGGAGGAAGAGGAGTTGGTCTCCAACGAGCCGCTCGCACCCTCGGCGGGATCGCTCGACTCGACTTCAGGCCCAGCAAGCTCTCCCTCGCCGGCAAGCTCTCCCTCGCCGGCAAGCTCATCTCGATCGGCAAGTCTTGCCGCATCTGCTGCCTCTGCCTCCTCCATGGTGAATCCAAACTCACCCGCGGCAGCAGCTGCCGCCGCCTCTTCCGCCCTAGTGGGCATGCGCTGCATCTCCGCATCGGTGGTGTCGCGGGTGAGGCTTTTCTGCTCATCGGAGTGGACCAGCACTTCTACCAAGCCGTCGAAGAACTCCTGCACGACGTCGTCTGCAGGCTCTTGCCAAGTTGGGACAATTCCATGCGAATCGCACAGCGGCATCATTGCACGGATGCGGTCGAGCGAGGAGTTGTTGCACAGCGGAACGACACCCTTCGGCAACCTGAACCATTCGGGATGTTGAGGGTCGTGTTTGAACAGTTCCTTGAGCATCGCGTCCAGCTCCAGGACAGTGAATTTGAAGTTGAGGCCCGGGCGCAGCCTCATGACGTCCGACGCACCCCCGAACTCCCAGGCGGGTCTCCTCCTCTCTTGTAGGGGGGCGATGCGGCGGCGAAGAAAATCTGCGCCAACGTGGCCCACTGTGAGCCCGGCAAGCCTGAGGCGTAGGATCCGGGTGACAGCAATCTTCAGCCTATCGTCTTCCGGGGCCACGCTGCTCCAATCGTTGCCGCGCGCTACTGGGGCTTGGCGCTGGGCGGTAAATGGCTGCGGGTTCTCCTCGACAATCCAGCACCAGTCTGCTCTCCATTCCTCCCACTTGCCATGGAGCTCTCCCTCCAGATAAGCTTCCTTCTTGCCGGCTCTCGAGATCCAGGCGATTCCGCCGGATAAAGGCTCCCCTCTCTCAACTCGGGGCATAAAGAAGTGGCAGAAAAGAGCTACATTTGGATGGACTCCGACAAAGTTTTCGCAGAGATGTGCGAAAACTGCCATGGTCAGAACGGCATTGGGGGTGAAGTCAAGGAGGTGGAACCCGTAGGTGTTCATAATGTCGCAGAAAAATTCAGAGAAAGGCGGGCAGAGCCCGCAGTAGAAGAACAACGCGAAGAAGGGATATCCATTTGGAGCCCTTTCCGAAGCGGCGGCGGAGAGTACCTTCATGCGCGGATGCGCTCGCGTCTCTGTCGACCAAAAGAGGTAGTAGTACTCCCTCAGCTCCTTCGCGGCAAGCTTGGGGGGGGGGGGAAGGTTGTCCGCTCCATTCGCAGCGCCACGAGCCGCTGCGCCTCGGTCGACTTCACAGCCTTCCCCTTGCCGGCTTTCGGAGCCATGGCAGAGGTGGTGGGGGAGATCGACGGCGTTGGTGGTGCTGGTGGCGATGGGGGGTGGAGCGCTGCTCTCTTTCAGCTTTGGGAACAAAGGGGGGAGCGGCGGAGATTTCTGAGATTGGATTAGCAACTGGCTAGATGGGCAAACTGCCGCTGTTTCCCTTGTTTATAAAGAGGGAGGGGGCGGATGTTCCGTCTTTCCGAATAAAGAAACCACCCAGGATCTCTCCCACGATGCCGCATTCGACGCGTGCCGTTAAGGGAGGGCGCGGTGGATACGGAGTAAGATACGTTGTAACCCAGGCCGCGTGTGCCCGTGCCCTGTTTTGGGCCTGGCCCAATAGCGCTCGGCACCGTGTGTGGCCCAGGCCCGGGGGCTCCTGTCGGTGTACTAGAGTAGGGGTACCCTAGTATCCCAAACTTGTGCACGGGCAGTCGCAGCACCCCGCGGCAAGGCTTGCCGGGTGACCGCCAAGGTCCTCCGTGGTTCCTTTGGAGCCATTCAAGAACAAAGTATTCAAGCCAAGGAGACAAGGCCTCGGCAAGAGGAGCTTGCCGGGAAGGCCAAACAAGGCATCTCAAGGAACTTGCCGTGACGCGCCACGCGTCCCGGCGAGGCCCGGTGAGCGACAAGCTTCCGGACGTGACAAGACAACGACCGCGGCAAGGCGCTTGCCGCGGCAAGCTACCACTCTGTACCCGCGCTCAAGCACATCCACCAACGTGTCGCCCTGGGACCTTTCCAGACGCGCGTGGCGAGAGGCTGTGCAGCCAGCGGTGCGAGGTGGCTAGCGGCGCTGACAAGATTGCCATCATGGCAAGCGGTGGCGTCCCTGACGGTCCCTTTCTGCACTATTTGGGCGACGCGACAGGTGGCAGCATAGACAAGGGCAAAGATGGAAAGGTGTTGCGGTTGGTACAACTACCCATACAGTTTATCCTACCTAACCCTAACGGCAGGGGACAAAGGCATTAAATGCCCGTCTGCGTCGCCCAAATAGTGCAGAAAGGGACCGTCAGGGACGCCACCGCTTGCCACGATGGCAATCTTGTCAGCGCCGCTAGCCACCTCGCACCGCTGGCTGCACAACCTCTCACCACACACGTCTGGAAAGGTCCCAGGGCGACACGTTGGTGGATGTGCTGGAGCGCGGGTACAGAGTGGTAGCTTGCCGTGGCAAGCGCCTTGCCGCGGTCGTTGTCTTGTCGCGGCCGGAAGCTTGTCGCTCACCGGGCCTCGCCGGGACGCGTGGCGCGTCGCGGCAAGTTCCTTGAGATGCCTTGGTTGGCCTTCCCGGCAAGCTCCTCTTGCCAGGGCCTTCTCTCCTTGGCTTCAATACTTTGTTCTTGAATGGCTCCAAAGGAACCACGGAGGACCTTGGCGGTCACCCGGCAAGCCTTGCCGCGGGGTGCTGCGACTGCCCGTGCACAAGTTCGGGATACTAGGGTACCCCTACTCTAGTACACCGACAGGAGCCCCGGGGCCTAGGCCACACACGGTGCCGAGCGCTTTTGGGCCAGGCCCAAAACAGGGCACGGGCACATGCGGGTTGGGTTACGCCGTATCTTACTCCGTATCCACCGCGCCCTCCCTTAACGGCACGCGTCGAATGCAGCGTCATGGGAGAGATCGTGGGTGGTTTCTTTATTCGGAAAGGTGGAACGTCCGCTCCCTCCCGCTTTATAAGCAGGGGAAACAGGGGCAGTTCTCCCATCTCGCCAGTTGCTGTTCCAATCTCAGAAACTTCCGCTTCTCCCCCCTTCTTCCCAAAGCAGAAAGAGAGCAGCGCTCCGCCCCCCATCGCCACCAGCACCACCAACGCCGTCGATCTCCCCCACCACCTCCGCCATGGCTCCGAAAGCCGGCAGGGGGAAGGCTGTGAAGTCGACCGAGGCGCAGCGGCTCGCGGCGCTGCGAAAGGAGCGGACAACCTTCCCCCCCAAGCTCGCCGCGAAGGAGCTGAGGGAGTACTACTACCTCTTCTGGTCGACGGAGACGCGAGCGCATCCGCACACGAAGGTACTCTCCGCCGCCGCTTCGGAACGGGCTCCGACTGGATATCCCTTCTTCGCGTTGTTCTTCTACTGTGGGCTCTGCCCGCCTTTCTCTGAACTTTTCTGCGACATTATGAACACCTACGGGTTCCACCTCCTTGACTTCACCCCCAATGTCGTTCTGACCATGGCAGTTTTAGCACATCTCTGCCGAAACTTTGTCGGAGTCCATCCAAATGTAGCTCTTTTCCGCCACTTCTTTATGCCCCGAGTTGAGAGAGGGGAGCCTTTATCCGGCGGAATCGCCTGGATCTGAAGAGCTGGCAAGAAGGAAGCTTATCTGGAGGGAGAGCTCCGCGGCAAGTGGGAGGAATGGCGAGCAGACTGGTGCTGGATTGTCGAGGAGAACCCGCAGCCATTTACCGCCCAGCGCCAAGCCCCAGTAGCGCGCGGCAACGATTGGAGCAACGTGTCCCTGGAAGACGATAGGCTGAAGATTGCTGTCACCCGGATCCTACGCCTCAGGCTTGCCGGGCTCACTATAGGCGCCGTTGGTGCAGATTTTCTTTGCCACTACATCGCCCCCCTACAAGAGAGGAGGAGACCCGCCTGGGAGTTCGGGGTTGCGGCGGACATCATGAGGCTACGCCCGGGCCTCAACTTCAACTTCACTGTCCTGGAGCTGGACGCGATGCTCAAGGAACTGTTCAAACACGACCCTCAACATCCCGAATGGTTCAGGTTGCCGAAGGGTGTCGTTCCTCTGTGCAACAACTCCTCGCTCGACCGCATTCGTGCAATGATGCCGCTGTGCGATTCGCATGGAATTGTCCCCACTTGGCAAGAGCCTGCAGACGACGTTGTGCAGGTGTTCTTTGAAGGCTTGGTAGAAGTGCTGATCCGCTCTGATGAGCAGAAAAGCCTCACCCGCGACACCAACGATGCGGAGATGTAGCGCATCGCCACTAGGGCGGAAGAGGCGGCGGCAGCCGCTGCCGGGGGCGAGTTTGGATTCACCGTGGACGAGGCAGAGGCAGCAGAGGCGGCAAGCCTTGCCAATCGAGATGAGATTGCCGGCGAGGGAGGGCTTGCTGGCGAGGGAGAGTTTGCTGGGCCTGAAGTCGAGTCGAGCGATCCCGCCGAGGGTGCGAGCGGCTCGTTGGAGACCAACTCCTCTTCCTCCTCGTCTTAAGACAGCCCACCGCAAGAAGAGCCCCCAGCTCCACCAAGAAGGCGTCTCCGCAAGGTTGGGGACGTGGCGGGGCAGCGGACGAGTCAACAGCCGCCGCGCCGCGCGACACGCTCCACCGTGGCAAGCACTGTTGCTGCAGGAGCACCTCACACCGATGCGGCAACTGGAGCAGGGTCGTCCCGGACCACCGCCACCGCCCCCGCCAAGCGGCTAAGGGAACCTACTCCTCCGCCTCGTCGCTCTGAAGGTGGTCCGGACTTCGACCTCTCCGCGCTCAGCTCCGACGAGGAAGAAGAAGAGTAAGATTCTTTGCTGTACTTGTAGTTCTTCAATTCTTGCTGTTTTTGTCTTGTATCTGATTTGCTTTACTCCGAACCCATTCCTTTTCAGGACTCTGGCCCAGAGAGGGCGAAGAGAGCCAAGATCCTGGTGATTGTCATCGAGGACTAACCCACCGCGACAGCAGGTGGTGTGTCTGAGACCATCTTGCCGGACCCGGCAACTATTCCCCAAAGCAGCCCCCAGTGCAGCCCCCAGCGTAAGTATATGGTTTACTTCCCGCTGTTAGGCGCGCATGGGTGCTCTTTCTTTGCTGACATCTGACTATTGGTTTGTGTAGGAGCAGAGCAGCCTCATCAGGAGTGCCCGGAAGCCGCCCCCGACATGCCATCTGCTTTGACTACGCCGCCAAGGGAGGGTTCCCCGGCAAGGGAGCATTCTCCGGCAAGGGAGAAGTCTCCGGCAAGGGACAGTACCAGCGACCCCCTGGTGGTGGAGAACGTGACTGTAGAACCCAATACAGGTAACCCTCTTGCCTGAAAACTTCCCTTGGGTTCTTCTTCTTCTGATTTTCTTTTTGGATATTTGCTTGACTTTTCTCCTTTTTCCGGCCGTCAGATCCTTCCACGGAGCTGATGGAGACTGAGGTCGCCGGCGAGGAGAACGCGCGCGGCAATACTGACGACGCCGCTGCCACCGAAGAAGCAGCCGACGCTGATGATCCCGCCGGCGAAGAGGCCGCCAAAGCTGCCGCCGCAAAAGCTGGCAAGGGGTCCGGCGATCGCACTAACGGCCCCGAGGCCGCAGGAGCGCCGGGCGCTACGCCGACCGGCGATCCCTCCGCCGCTGCTGCAGCGTCAGGCTCCGAAGAGCCCCAGCCCGGCGCCTATTTGAAGGCCGGCGATGGTGTCTTCATCAAGCTCCCCTGGGAGTCAAGCTCCAGGGCGCCGGTCGAAGGAGAAACCTTGGATGGGGAGGTGCTCGCCTCCGCTGGGCTGACGCTAGTTGATGCGCCGAGCAGCAGCGGCGAGTCTGAGGAGGAGCAGCTGCTGCAGAAGCTGGTGTCGCTCTACCGCGCTCGACAGGCCAAGGTGGAATCCCGAGAAGCGCTTGTCGCGAAGGCGGGAGTGGATATCGAGAAGCGCGCGGAGGAGCTTCGGGGTCGCAACCAGGAAGCTCTCCGGTCCCTGGCCGAGAAGCGGGAGCAACTTTCCGAGGAGCGGAAATCCTCCCTCCTCGAGAAGGCTGAAGTTGAAGAGCAACAGCAGCTTGCCGCCGAGGAGCTGTATGTGCGGGAAGGCAAGTTGGCGCAGCGGAAGGTCAATCTTGACAGCCACGAGGAAGAGCTTGCCGCGCGCGAGCAAACTTTCAGCAGGGCTCTCAAGGAAGCAGAAGACGTTGCCGCAGCTGCAGAGGCCGCCAAGAAGGAGCTGGAGACGAAAGTGGCGCAGCTGGAGGCCGATCTCAAGGCGAGCTGTGAAGAGCTTGCCGCGCTCAAGCGTGAGCGCGAGAAGGACGCCTACACCCTTGGCGAGCTGCAGGGTCGTCTCGTCGAGAAGGGCAAGGAGCTTAGCACCGCCAAGGACTCCAACGCAGATCTTGAGTTGAAGCTGACTAGTTTGACCAAGACGCTGGATGGCGCTAGGGAGCAGGAGGTGGCCTTGAAGAAGCAGCTCAAGGCCGACGAGGCGCTGCTGGCGAGTGCTGCTGCCACCCAGAACACTTTTAGGGAGAATGTGGAGCACTGGATGGAGTGTCGTGGGAGACGAACACCTATGGGGCAGGGCCCCTTTTCGGTCCGGCAGGGAGCAGAGGGCACACGAAGAGCAGATCGAGGCGAAGCACGCGGGGGATTTTACCCAGCTTCGGAGCTCTCCGGAGAGATAAAACTCCTACTGCTGCTTTGTATTTATATTGTGTTCTTGCTCAAGAGCGTGAGCGTTCTGTGGTTTCGAATGAGTCGAACCCCTTCTACGTTGCGCATGGGCCTCCTTTTATAAGCTAAAGGGGTCACCGACAGGTGGCAACGCAGACAGGGGTAGAAATGTAAAAAGAGGGGTTGGTACAACTGCTATCCACAGTGCTCCCTACCTAACTCTGACGGCAGGGGGCAAGGGCATTTAATGCCCATCGGATCGCCCAAACAGTGCAGAAAACGACCGTTTGGGGCGCCACCGCTTGCCACGATGGCCTTCTCGTCATCTCCACTTGCCACCTCGCACCGCTTGGCTGCACAGCTTCCCGCCACGTGCGCCTAGAACGGTCCTGCGGCGACACGTCGACGGATGCGCTGGAGCGTAGGCACAGAGTGGTAGCTTCGCCGCGGCAAGTGCCTTGCCGCAGTCGTTGTCTTGTCGCGCCCGGAAGCTTGTCGCTCGCTGGGTCTTGCCGGGACGCGCGGCGCGTCGCGGCAAGTTCCTTGGTTTGCCTTCCCGGCAAGCTCCTCTTGCCGGGGCCTTGTCCTTCCCGGCAAGCTCCTCTTGCCGAGGCCTTGTCCTTCCCGGCAAGCTCCTCTTGCCGGGGCCTTGACTTCTTAGTTAAAGCACTTTGTTCTTGAATGGCATCAATAGTAGCTACGGGAGATCTTGGCGGACGCCCGGCAAGCCTTGCCGTGGGGCGCTGCGACTGCCCGTGCACAAGTTCGGGATACTAAGGTACCCCTACTTTAGTACACCGACAGGAGCCCCCGGGCCTGGGCCACACACGGTGCCGAGCGCTGTTGGGCCAGGCCCAAAACAGGGCACGGGCACGCGCGGCCTAGGTCCATACCAAATCTAACTACGTATCCACCGCGCCCTCCCGTGACGGCACGCGTCGAATGCGGCGTCGTGGGAGAGATCGTGGGTGATTCTTTAATCGAAAAAGGCGTAACGTTCGCCTCTCCTCTTTATAAGCAGGGGAAACAGGGGCCGTTCCCCCACCTTCGCCACTTGCAGTTCCTTCCTCAGAAAGCTCCGCCGCTCCCCTCCGCTTCCCAAGCCGAAAGAGAGCAGCACTCTGCCGTTCGTCGCCGCCGCCCGTCGCCGCCGCCCATCGCCGCTGCTCTCCTCCACCGCTTCCGCCATGGCTCCGAAGACCGGAAAGAGCGCGAAGTCGGCCGAGGCGCTGCGGCTTGAGGCGCTGCGCAAGGAGCAAGCACTTTTCCCCCCCGAGCTCACCTCGAAGGCGCTGTGGGAGGAGTTCTATCTCTTCTGGTCGACAGAGACGCGGGCGCATCCGCGCACGCAGACACTCTCCGCCGAAGCTTCTACTTCGAAGCGGTGCCCAAAAGGGTACTACTTCTTCCCATTGTTCTTCTATTGCGGGCTCTAACCGCCCTTTTCCGATTTCTTCTGTGACATCATGAACACATACGGGCTCCATCTCCTTGATTTCACCCCCAACGCCGTTCTGACAATGGAGGTTTTCGCGCATCTTTGCAAGAACTTCGTCGGAATCCACCCCAACGTTGCCCTTTTCCACCACTATTTCATGCCCCGGGTCGAGAAAGGAGAGCCCTTGTATGGCGGGATCGCCTGGATCTCGAGGGTCGGCAAGAAGGAGGTCTATCTGGAGGGGGAGCTCCACAGCAAATTGGATGAGTGGAGGGCTGAATGGTGTTGGATTGTTGACGCAGATCCGCAGCCATTCACCAATTTGCGCCAAACCCGAGTAGTGCGCGGCGGCGACTGGAGCGCCCTGGCGGCGGACGATGCTAAGCTAAAGATCGCCACCACCCGGATTCTGCGGCTCAGGCTTGCCGGGCTCACTGTAGGGGCCGTTGGCGCGGACTTTCTTCGCCGCTGCATCGCCCCTCTGCAGGAGAGGGGGAGGCCCACCTGGCTGTTCCGGGGCCCGGCGGACATCATGAGGCTGCGCCCAGGCCTCAATTTTAACTTCACTGTTCTGGAGTTGGACGGGATGCTCAAGGAGCTGTTCAAGCACGACCCCAACCATCCGGAGTGGTTCAGGCTGCCGCAGGGCGTCATCCCACTGTGCAACAACTCCCAGCTTGATCGCATCCGTGCAATGATGCCGAAGTGCGACTCGCACGGGATTATCCCAACTTGGCGGGAGCCGTCCGACGACATCGTGCGGCAATTCTTCGACGGCTTGGTGGAGGTAGCAGTCCGTGCCGACGAGCAGAGGCTCCTCACCCGCGACACCACCGATGACGAGATGCGGTACATCGCCACCAGGGCCGAAGAGCCGGCGGCAGCCGCCGCCGCGGGCGAGTTTGGTTTCACGTTGGAGGAGGTAGAGGCGGCCGAGGCGGCAAGCCTTGCCGACCGAGAGGACCTTGGCGGGGAGGTCGTTGGCGAAGGAGAGCCCGAAGCCGAAGTGAGCGAGCCCGCCGAGGGCGCAAGCGGCCAGCCATCTTCGAGTAGCTTGCCGCAGGCGGAGCCCCCAGCGCAGCCCCCAGCTCAACAAAGAAGGCGCCTCCGTAGGACTGGAGACACAGCAGGGCGGCAGGCAGGCCAACAGTCGCAGCGCCGCGAGACACGCTCCACCGCGGCAAGCACCGTTGCCGCGGGAGCATCTCAGGCCGCGCCGGCAACTGGGGCGGGGTCTTCTCGGGCCGCCACTTCCGATCCTGCTGCAGCTCCCGCCAAACGTCCAAGGGAGCCTACTCCTCTGCCTCGTCGCGAAGAAAGGGTACCGGACTTCGACCTTTCCGCGCTCAGCTCCGATGAGGAGGAAGAAGAGGAGGAGGAGTAAGACTTTCTCCTTATTGTACTTATATTTCTTCTATTCTTGTTGTTTCTTGTCCTGTATCTGATCTGCTTCCCTCTGAACCTCGTTCCATTTCAGGACTCTGGCCGAGAGAGCAGCGAAGAGGGCCAAGGTCCCCGTGGTAGTCATCGAGGATGATCCTGCTGTGACAACAGAGGACGCATCCGAAACCACCTTGACGGACCCGGCAATTTCTCCCCGAAGCAGCCCCCAGCGCAGCCCCCAGCGTAAGTACTTGTTCACTTCTTGTTGTGGGGCACAGATGGGTGCTCCTTCCATGTTGATATCTTGATTGTTGGTTTGCTTGTGTAGGAGCAGAACAGGTCCATCAGGAACAACCAGAAGCTGCTCCTGAGGTGCTATCTACTTCGACTACGCCGCCAAGGGATGATTCCCCGACGAGGGAGCGCTCTCCGGCAAGGGAGAGGTCCCCAGCAAGGGGTAGTTCTCTGGCAAGGGATGGAATTGGCAATCCTCCGGAGGTGGAGCCCATGATTACAGAGCCCAGCACAGGTAATCCTTCTTGCCAGAAACTTTCCCTTGGGTTCTTGTTCTTCTGATCTTCTTTTTGGATATTTGCTTGACTTTTTCTTCCTCTTCCTGTCTTCAGATCCCCCTTCCACAGATCCGATGGAGACTGAGGCCACCGGCGAGGAGGACGCACGCGGCAACACTGAAGATGTCGCCGCCACCGAGGAAGAGGCCGGCGCTGACGATCCCGCCGGCGAAGAGGCCGCCAAGGCTGCTGGTGCAGGAGCTGGCGAGGGGTCCGGAGATTGCACTGATGACCCCAAGGGTGCAGGAGCGCAAGGCGCTACACCGACCGCCGACCTCTCCGCCGTTGATGCAGCACCGGGCCCCGAGGAGCCCTAGCCCGGCGCCTACTTGAAGGCCGGCGAGGGTGTCTTCATCAAGCTTCCCTGGGCGTCGAGCTCCGGGGCGCCGATCGAGGGAGAGGCTTTTGACGGAGAGGTGCTCGCCTCCACTGGGCTGACAGTGGTTGACGCGCCAAGCAGCAGCAGCGGCGAGTCCAAGGAGGAGCAACTGCTCCGGAAGCTGGTGTCGCTCTACCGCGCCCGACAAGCGAAGCTGGAGTCCCGGGAAGCGCTTGTCGCGCAGGCGGGAGTCGACATAGAGAAGCATGCGGAGGAGCTCCAGAGCCGCAACCAAGAGGCCCTCCGGTCCATTGCGGAGGAGAGGGCGCAGCTTGTCGAGGCGCGGAAGGCCTTCATCCTTGAGAAGGCAGAAGCTGAGGAGCAACAGAGGCTTGCCGCTGAGGAGCTGTCCACCCGGGAAGGTGAACTGACGCAGCGGAAAGTCAATCTGGACAGCTACGAGGAGGAGCTCGCCGCACGCGAGCAATCACTTGGCGGGGCGCTCAAGGAAGCGAAGGACGCTGCCGCAGCTGCCGAGGCTGCCAAGAAGGAATTGGCGGTGAAGATGACGCAGCTGGAGGTTGACCTAAAAGGGAAGAATGAGGAGCTTGCCGCACTCCAGCGCGAACGCGAGAAGGATGCCCTTGCTCATGGTGATTTGCAAGTTCAACTCGCCGATAAGGTCAAGGAACTGAACACCGCCAAGGACTCAAATGCTGATCTGGAGCTGAAGCTGGTCACGCTGACTGAGACGCTGGACGGCGCCAAGAAGCGAGAAGATGACTTGAAGAAAGAGATCAAGGGCAACGAGGAGCTGCTAACGAGGGCCGCCGAGACTGAAAACACCTTCAGGGCTACGGTGGAGCTCTGGACGGAGGGCCTCGTCAACATTGCTGCAACCATCGACGAGGAGCTGGCACCACTAGACTTGGCGGGCTTCGGATACTCTTCCGACAAGAACCTCCAGCCCAGCGCCAAGCTTACTCTATTCTTCAAGGGCGTGGTGACGGCTCTCCAGCAACTCTGGGAAAGGATCCCAAAGCAGCTGGCTGACGAGTCGCGCGCCATCTGTGCTAGAGTCTTGGAGAAGGTGTTGGTGAAGGTGCTCTTCCGCAATCCGAACCTCAACCTCACCAACGTTCTCAAGAAGCTGCCGGCGGGTGCTGATCTTGCAGAGCTCAAAGCCCTTGTCGCACCCATTCTTAACAAGGTGAATGAAGTCAGAAGGGTCGACGGTGATCGTGTAGATTAGGCCGCCCTTTTCCTCCTTCTTCTTGCCGCTACCAGACATGTCATAGGAACAACCCATTAGAGTGCGGCAAGTTATTTATTGTAATATAACTTTATTCTGGGTAGTATTTGCTATGTTATTTCCTTTACTTGATTCCCACCCTTGTATGTTTCTACCCTACGCTTTTAGGGAACCTGCCGGCGCAGGCACCCTTGCCGCAAGCGCTGAGTGCGGAACATCAGCAGCCTGCTGGCGGTGTTGCCTCCAGCAAGAAACCTTGTCGGAACTAGTCGCAGCACACTTACGTTGTTGAGCGGACTCGAAACAAAGTAAGGGCGCAACTAGCCACGAGTTGGTTCCTCCGCGCACAGGTTTTCCATACAAAGCACGGTCGTTCAAGGAAGATAACTTAAAACATTTAAAACTGATTGTGCTCAAACTTTGGCAACTTAGCTTTTCTGTTGTCTGCGTCCCGGCAAGGCTATACTCCTTTGAACGACGCCTGGTCCACACCTTTATCCTCTCCTTCCCCCCTCGGTGAACTTGTGGGCGAAGGAACCTTCTTTTTGAGAAAAAGAAAGAAGCGAAAATAAAGATATGGAGCCTTAAGGCTCGTTATTGCTTACCGGGGGCAAGTGCTGCACAAAGTGTCAGATAATACATGCGAAAAAAGAAAAAGGCATGAAATTTGACAAGATGTGCGAAGCATATGATCTTTATTTATGCGCGGGATCTGCGCCCGGCTTTGTACAAAGAGTTACATGCAACAGCGGCAAGGCTTGTACAAAAGGTGGTTGCCGGGATAGCAGGCTCCGACAACCGCGCCCTATGGGTAAAACTTACGAAGATGCTCTATGTTCCAGGAGTTGCTCACCGGAAAGCCATCTTCGGTCTCAAGGCGGACAGCGCCGGGCCTAGTGACTCGCTTCACCCGATAAGGGCCTTCCCACTTTGGCGTCAACTTGTTGGAATTCTTGGCGGACTGAACACGCCGAAGAACAAGGTCGCCTTCCTCGAAACTTCTGGCATTAACTTTGCAGCTATGATAGCGATGCAAAGCTTGCTGGTAGCGAGCAGCTCGTACAACAGCCTGAAGACGATCTTCCTCAAGGAGCAGGGCGTCATCTTGTCGCAGCTGCTCTTGCTCAAGCTCATCATAAGCGAGCACTCGAGGCGATCCGTATACGTGTTCCGTGGGGAGAACTGCCTCTGCTCCATAGACTAGAGCAAAAGGTGTCTGGCCAGTGGCTCGATTTGGCGTCGTCCTGATCGACCAAAGAACCACCGGCAGCTCCTCGATCCAATTTTTTCCGCACTTGTGCAGCCTGTCGAAAGTTCTGGTCTTGAGCCCGCGCAGCACTTCAGCGTTCGCCCTCTCCGCTTGACCGTTGCTTCTCAGGTGAGCAACAGAAGCGAAGCAGACCTTGGTGCCAAGATCTAGGACGTACTGCATGAAGGTGCGGCTCGTGAATTGCATGCCATTGTTGGTGATGATCCTATTAGGGATCCCGAAGCGGCAAACAATCGACCTGAAGAACTTGACTGCTGACTGTGCTGTCACCTTCCTCACTGCTTCCACTTCCGGCCACTTTGTGAACTTGTCGATAGCGACGTACAAGTACTCAAAGCCCCCGACAGCTCGGGGAAAGGGGCCGAGGATGTCGAGCCCCCAGACCGAAAATGGCCAGGATAAAGGGATCGTCTGGAGAGCTTGAGCTGGCTGGTGTATCTGCTTGGAATGGAACTGGCACGCTTCACACTTGGTTGCTTGTGCAATTGCATCTTGGAGGGCTGTCGGCCAAAAGAAACCTTGCCGGAATGCTTTGTCGGCAAGCGCTCTTGCGCCAATGTGGTGACCACATATGCCTCCATGTATCTCTGCCAACAGCTTTTGTCCATCTTCCCGGTGAATACACTTCAATTTCACACCGTTGATCCTTCTTCTGTACAGTGTGTTGTCGACAAACTGGTACATACTTGACTGCCGAGCTACTCTTTCCGCTTCTTCTTGCTCTTCGGGAAGTTCTCCTGTCTGAAGGAAACGGACAATCTGCTGTGCCCATGCTGGAGCTTGCGGCTTGAAAACAAGGACTAAAGGCACATCTGCTGCTGCGGGAACATCTGCTTCTACAGCGAGAACCTGCGGCTCAGCCGGAGCTTGACGTTCCCCGGCAAGCTTGCCGGAGCAAAACCTGTCGGGAGCGTCTGCTTCAACGGAACAAACCCTAGGGATTGCCGGAGCAGACTGCTCCTCAGCACCCTTGGTGTTGATCTTGGGGACCTTCTTGGCGGCGACTTCGGGGAGCTCTGCCGGAAAATAGTCACCAGAAATCAACTTCCTCTTCTTGCTCTATCTAGTTGATGGCGTTACAGACGGTTGAGTCAGTTTGAGCACAAAGATCCCTGGTTCCACAGGTAACTTAAGTGCGGCGCACTTCGACAGGCCATCGGCGATGTCGTTCTGAGCTCTTGGAACATGTTCCATCTGTAGGCCGTCAAAGTGCTCTTCCAACTTTCTCACTTCATCAATGTAAGCTTCCATCAACGGACTATGATAATTCTTGTTCACTTGGCGGACGACAAGCTGCGAGGCACCCCTGACATTGAGCTTCTTGATCCCAAGGACTGCGATCCTGAGACCGGCAAGCAAACCTTCATACTTTGCGGTATTGTTCGTTGCTTGCTCCTTGGGAAAGTGCATCTGGACTACGTACTTGAGGTGCTCTCCGGTGGGTGCACCAAGTAGCACACCTGCACCGGCGCCTTGCAGCGAGTAGGCACCATCAAAGTACATCAGCCACTCTTTGCTTGCTTCCTTGACGGGGATGCTCGTTTCTGGAATTTCTTCATCTGGTGTTGGCGTCCATTCTGCTATGGATTCTGCCAATGCTCTGCTTTGGATAGTTGAAGTGCTCTCATACTTGAGGCCAAAGCTTGACAGTTCCAGTGCCCACTCGACAATCCTGCCTGTTGCTTCTGGATTCTGCAGTATCCTCTTCAGCGGAAAACGAGTGACAACTGTGATCTCATGTGCTTGGAAGTAATGGCGCAACTTTCTTGAGGCCATGAGAAGGCCGGAAAGCAATTTCTGCACACCAGAGTACCTTGACCTAGCCCCCTGCAGAAGGGAACTGACAAAGTAAACTGGGCGCTGCACCATTCTCTTCTGCATCTCCTCGCGCGCCTGCGCAGATCCGTCTTTGTCGGGACCAGAGCTTGCCGGTGAAGACCCCTGCTTGTCGCTGGATGCATCTGCCGTGGTTGCTGGCTCATCATCCGCCTCCCTCTCCACTACTAACGCAGCACTAACCACTTGATTGGTTGCCGCTATATACAGCAGCAACTTCTCTTATGGCTTAGGTGCAACAAGCGTTGGAGTGGAGGACAGGTATCTCTTCAAGTCCTGCAGCGCAGCCTCCGCTTCCAGAGTCCATTTCAGTGGACCTGCCTTTGTCAGTATTTTGAAAAACGGCAGGGCGCGCTCAGCAGACCTAGAGACAAACATGCTGAGAGCAGCCACGCAACCGGCAAGTCTTCGTACATCCTTGACGCGCTTTGGTGCTTCAATCTGCTCAATGGCCTTGATCTTGTCAGGATTGGCTTCAATTACCCGCTGAGACACGAAGAACCCGAGAAGCTTGCCGGAGGGGACTCCAAACACACACTTCTCGGGGTTAAGCTTG
This sequence comes from Triticum timopheevii, assembly GCA_963921465.1. NCBI lineage: Eukaryota > Viridiplantae > Streptophyta > Magnoliopsida > Poales > Poaceae > Triticum > Triticum timopheevii. The sequence continues at coordinate 360,143,215 of OY997274.1, read as the reverse complement.
AGGTTGATCTTGCGCAGATTTGCAAAGGTTTCGTCTAAATCCTGAATCAGAGTTGCCTTGTCCTTGCTCTTGACCACTATGTCATCCATGTAGGCTTCCACATTTCTGTGCATTTGTGGCTCAAAAGCGTCGTGGACTACCCTTGCAAATGTTGAATCAGCATTCTTTAAACAGAAATGCATCCGTATGAAACAGTATGTGCCACATGGAGTGATGAATGCGGTCTTCTCCTCATCCTCTTCTGCCATGAAGATCTGATGGTATCCTGAGTATGCGTCAAGAAATGAAAGCAAGTCACATCCAGCCGTGGAGTCAACAATCTGGTCAATGCGCGGTAAGGGAAATGGGTCTTTGGGACAAGCTTTATTGACATCGGTAAAGTCGATACAAAGCCTGCATTTCCCGTTTGCCTTGCGCACGACTATAGGATTGGCCAACGACGTAGGATGGAGCACTCCTCTGACAAGGCCTGCTGCTTCCAACTTCTTGATTTCTTCTGCGATGAATTCTTGGCGCTCCACTGCTTGTTTCCTTACTTTCTGCTTGATGGGCCGCGCATGAGGACAGACGGCAAGATGGTGCTCGATTACTTTCCTGGGAACACCGGGGATGTCAGACGGTTTCCACGCAAACACGTCGACGTTCGCCCGCAGGAAAGCAACAAGCGCGCTTTCCTATTTAGGGTCGAGAGTGGCACTGATGGTGAAGGTACCACCAGTGTCGTCCTCCTTGGCGGACACCTTCTTGGTCTCTGGTGGAGCTGCCATTGCCTTCTTATGCTTTCCGGTGGAGCTCGATGGTGCGTCCTCACCGGTAGCGCAGCACTCCGAAGAGGTGCGCTTGCCGGAGTGGGCATCAGAACTTTTGCCGGTCTTGGTCTTCTTCTTCCCCCTGGGAGCTACAACAGCAAGTGACTTGCGATCTGTTGCGGCTGCTGCTTCCCGGTAGATCTTGTCGGCGCAGATAAGAGCATCCTTCTTGTCGCCAGGGACAGAGATGATACTTATCGGGCCTGGCATCTTCAGCATGTTGTATGCATAGTGAGAGGCTGCCATGAATTTGGCGAGTGCTGGACGGCCGAGTATCCCATTGTAAGGCAATGGAAAGTCAGCAACGTCAAAAGTGACCCTCTCAGTCCTGAAGTTCAACTCGCTGCCAAATGTTACCGGCAACATGATCTTTCCCTTCGGCTTGCTCCTTCCCGGATTGATTCCTTGGAATGTGCCGGTCTCTTTGAGCTCACTGTCAGGGATCTGGAGTTTCTGGAGTACCGCGGAGGAGATCAGGTTCAAGCCGGCCCCGCCGTCAACTAGCATCTTAGTGACCTTGAGGTTGCGGATAGTTGGTGAAACCAACATCAGCAAGCACCCGACTGCAGTTATGCGATCAGGGTGGTCCTCAATATCAAAGATGATAGGCGTGCTGGACCACTTCAGAGGATTGCGTGACTCGACGGGTGGTTCTGCCGCATTGACTTCCCGCACCCACTGCTTGAGCTGGCGGTGTGAAGTATGCAGAGAAGCACCACCGTCAACGCACAGGACCTCTGTGGCTTTCTGGAACTCCTGCCCATTGGTCTCGTCATCATCCATATCTTCATCGCCGTCGTCATCTTCATCCTTGTCGCGGCCACGGGGAGGTCTGTCTCCTTGCCGCTGCTTGGCCTTGCCGCGGCGTCCTCCCCGGCCGGGACGTTTCTTGCCGGATCCTCCAGTACCTTCTTGGGCCTTCTCCTTGTCGCGTCGCTCGTATTCAGCCTTTTGCTGCTCGACAAGCTGCTCGACCTTCTTGCAGCTCTGGAGGTCATGGCCCTTGGTGCGGTGGATCTTGCAGTACTGCTTGTTGGTGCCGTCCTACTTGTCAGCGACCGCCACAGCTTCGGCTTCCTTGGCGCCACCTCTGTTGCCGGACTGCTCAACGACTAGCACATCTTTGCCTTTCTTCTTCCTGTTATTCCGCCGCCGGTTTTTCTTTGCCGGGGCAGCATCCTTGCTGTCAGATCCTCCTGCTCCTGTATTCTCTCCGGGGAGTTTCCTCCCTTCCTCAGCACGTGCACACTTGGCGGCCAGGGCATATAGCTCACTGACGTCTCTGATCTTGCACATCGCCATCTCCTCCCGCATCCTGCGGTTTCGCACGTTCTGATGAAATGCGCTGATGACCGCGGCAGGGTGGACATCTGGGATGTTGTGCTGTACACGGCTGAATCTCTGAATGTACTTGCGCAGGGGCTCTCCTTCCTTCTAGGCAAGCAGATGAAGGTCGCTCTCTTGGCCATGAGGCTTGTGGCCGCCTGTGAAGGCGCCGACAAACTGATGGCATAGGTCTGCCCAGGAGGATATGGAGTTATCCGGCAAGTGCATGAGCCAGCACCTGACATTGGGCTTGAGCACCAGCGGGAAGTAGTTGGCAAGGATCTTGTCGTCCCGCCCCCCGGCAGCTTGCACCGCGATGGTGTAGATGCTGAGGAACTCCGACGGATGCGACTTGCCATCGTACTTCTCTGGTACGTCTGGCTTGAAATTCTTCGTGCTGGGCCACTGGACTTGCCGCAGCTCACGAGTGAACGCAGGGCAACCTACCGCGTACGGCAAGTCGCCTGGTTCCCCTGGCGCTTGCATGTCGATAGAGGGCCCAGCGCGCTGGTCCAATTGACGCTGCACTTCTCTATGACGCTCGATGCGAGTACGAGCGTCTTCTTGCTGTCGTTCGTGAAGAACTTGGCGCTGATCGCGACGAGCTCGTGGATCTGATGATGCGGTGGAGTCGCTGTCGAGGTGGATCGGGCGAGTCGGTGATCTTGGCCTTCGGGGTCGAGAGTGCACGGTGGTTGCACCCCCACCGGTTTTGTCGCCATCGGCTCGTGCCTGGCAATCTTGCCGCGGCTGCGATGTACTCGGCTGCCGTGGGGTGTCGCCGTTGGCGAAGCCGATGAGACTCTGAATGGTGGCCCTCCATTCGTCGATCTTGTCTGCCGTTGGAGGGTAATCCAGGAGCAGTTGAGCTCGTGCCAAAGCTTCTGCTGAAGTGGTGGGTGGCAGTGCGAACGGTGCGAGGAGCGGGATATGCTCGGACTTCTAACTATGTTAGAAGGAGCAGTATCCCGTCCGGGCGACCGAGTCTTGCTCGTGCCAGCATGTTGGCGTGCATGCTGGTCTTGAGCATCCCGAGATTTACCAGCTCGATCTTGGTCCAACGAACGTATGGTACCGCGAGTACCATGACGCTGTCGGTCCCGCGCCTCCTGAGATGGGCGTGGTGCGTGTACGGACGCCGAGGTCTGCGTAGCCTTGTCCTTGGACTTGGCAGCACCGTGAGCTCCCTCGTCGACGCCCGTTCTTCCGCCGGCGTCTACCCCACCACCCGTTTGCTCCGGTGGCGGTGGGATCGACGCGGACGGAGAAGCCACCTCCGAAGCCTTCTTCTTCGGCGGCATGTCGATGAAGAGGATGAAGATCTAGCTCGTGTGAACATCGGATCAGGTTCACACAACCTCGACGCCCCCTACCTAGCGCGCCAAAGATGTCGTGGGAAACTGATCCACGGACACCTATGGGACCGGCGGACCAAGCCCCTTTCGATTCGGCGGGGGGCGGAGATCACGCGAAGAGCAGATCGAGGCGAGGCACACGAGCGATTTACCCAGCTTCGGAGCTCTCCGGAGAGATAATACTCCTACTGCTGCATGTCTGAGTGTATTGAGTTCTTGCTCGGGAGCGCTGAGTGCTATAGTACACTCTAGCTGCTAACGAGACCGAGCGTGAGTGTTTTCTGGCTTCGAACCCCCCTCTACGTTGCGCATGGGCCTCCTTTTATATGCTCAAGGGGTCACCGACAGGTGGCAACGTAGACAAGGGCAAAGATGGAAAGGTGTTGCGGTTGGTACAACTACCCGTACAGTGTATCCTACCTAACCCTGACGGCAGGGGACAAAGGCATTAAATGCCCGTCCGCATCGCCCAAATAGTGCAGAAAGGGACCGTCAGGGACGCCACTGCTTGCCACGATGGCAATCTTGTCAGCGCTGCTAGCCACCTCGCACCGCTGGCTGCACAGCCTCTCGCCACGCGCGTCTGGAAAGGACCCAGGGCGACAGGTTGGTGGATGTGCTGGAGCGCGGGTACAGAGTGTTAGCTTGCCACGGCAAGCGCCTTGCCGCGGTCGTTGTCTTTTCGCGTCCGGAAGCTTGTCGCTCACCGGGCCTCGCCGGGATGCATGGCGCGTCGTGGCAAGTTCCTTGAGATGCCTTGGTTGGCCTTCCCGGCAAGCTCCTCTTGTCGGGGCCTTGTCTCCTTGGCTTGAATACTTTGTTCTTGAATGGCTCCAAAGGAACCACGGAGGACCTTGGCGGTCACCCGGCAAGAGCAGTCGCAGCACCCCGCGGCAAGCTGCCGGGGGGCGGGACGACAACATCCTTGCCAACTACTTCCCGCTGGTGCTCAAGCCCAATGTTAGGTCCTGGCTCATGCACTTGCCGGATAACTCCATATCCTCCTGGGCAGACCTATTGTAACGCCCCGGATTCGATGCGCCAGGTGTCTGCTAGTTATTCGCCGTCGTTACCATGTCATCTGCTTGCGTGTTGCACTTTGCCATGTCATCATATGCATTTCATATCATGTCATCATGTGCATTTCATTTTGCATACGTGTTTGTCTCATGCATCCGAGCTTTTTCCCCGTTGTCCGTTTTACATGGCACTCCTATGTCCCCCGGCATTCCCCTTTTGTCTCTCGTTGTGAGCGGGTGTTAAACGTTCTCGGAATGGCCCGAGGTTTGCCAGGCGGCCTTGGTATAGCACCGGTAGACCGCCTGTCAAGTTTCGTGCCATTTGGAGGTCGTTTGATACTCCAACGGTAAACCGGGTAACCGTAAAGCCTCTTTTGTTGCAGCCCAACACCCCTTTCAAAGTGGCCCAAAACCCAGCAAACTGCCCTCCATGCTCTCGGTCGTTCGATCACGATCGCGTGGCCGAAAACCGCACCTCATTTGGACTCTCCTAGCTCCCTCTACCTATAAATATGTGCTCTCCCCGAAATTTCGGAGTCCAAACCCCCGAAACCCTAGCGTCTTCCTCCTCGCGCCGCCGGACACGTCCGTCTGCGCCGGACGTGTCCGTCCGTGCCGGACGTGCCCGCCGGACACGTCGCTCCGGCCAATGAGGATACGCCACGTCGCCTCCGCCGCCTCCCTCCTCCACTCCGGAGCCGCCACGTGTCTCCGCCGCCATCCCCGCGCCCGCGGCCCGCCGAGCCCACGCGTAGCCCGCGGGGCCCGTCCGCCGCCGGCCGCTAGCCCGCGCGCCGCCCGGACGAGCCTGACCCCGTCGCCGGCGACCGTGGCCGCCGCCGCGCGTCCCCGCCTGCCGGCGCTCCTCCGCCGCCGTCGGGCTCCCTCCGCCGCCATCCCGTCCCCGCGCCGCCGAAGCACGGCCCCGCCTCCGCCGGGCCCGAGGCCGCCTCGCCACCCGCCGTCACCGACCCCGGCCGCGCCCCGCGCCTCCAAGCCTCCACCGCCGCCGGCGCGCCGCCGAGCCGCCCCCGCACCGGCCACCGCCTCCTGCCGGCCGCCCTCGCCTCCGCCTCCTCCGGCCTCCTCCGCCTCAGCCGGCCTCCGCCCCGGCCGGATCCGGGCAAGGGGGCACTAGATTCGCCTCCCCCGGCGCCTCGCTCTTCAACTCCGGCCGCCGCAGCCCACAACCCCGACAAACTTCGGCGAGATTCGCGGCCGGTTGACTTCTACCCGAGGTTGAAATTCCAGTCTTCGTATTTTGCAATAATCATCCCATGTTCGTCATGCTGTATCTCTGCATCCGTAGCTCTGTTTTGTGCATGTAATATGTCAAATTGTTTGCATCGAAGAGTACATCATTTCATTCCATTGCAACATTTTCATTTGAGCTCATCTTGATGCCCGAAATAATGTTGGAAGAGTGCATGTTGATGTTAATCTGCTGAAACTGTTATAACATGCTCAATTGTCATTTTTGCCATGTTTGATGTGTGCATCCTATGATGTTGATGTCGACATGTGTTTTGATCTATGCTATGCCATCTTTCCAGTGGTGCTATCCATATATTTTTGTGAGTTGTGTGCTGAGTGCATCGAGCTTGTTAAGTAGGGTACTTGTTGTTGCTGTTTTCCTGACAGATTCTGTTATATTTTGTTTCCATGTAAACCTGCTGCTACAAGTCATTTCGTGCATTATTTTGGAGATGTTCACTAAGGATGTTTTGTTATACATGTCTTGCTCTATCCATTCATGCCCTTGGTTGTAATTATAGCCTGCTTTAGGTTGTTGTAATCTTGCTCCAAACTTGCAAAATGATGTTGCTGTCAACCTGTTAACATTAAGTTCAATGTTTCCATGATAGTTTGCTAGTGATCCATGCACCCTATGAACTTGTTCTTGCCATACTTAGCTTCATAAACATGTCTTCTTACTTTTGGTTGCCTTGCCATGCCATTTATTGCTCTGTGGTGAGTGGTTCAAGCTCACCAACATGCCTACTTATTGTTGTTTCTGCCATGTATGAATCTGTAATATAACTTTCCATGTTTACATGGGTGCCATCATATCTTCTGTGCCTTTTTGGCTCATGGTCAGTAAGGGACTCTTGTTCTATGCATTTAGTAGTATCATGCCATGCCTTTGTACGCCATTATAAGTTCCTGTAACATGTTGTTTAATAGCTCTAAACATTGCAACCTGATGTTATTTCTGCTAAAGTCTGAAACTGTTATTATTTGCAATCTTTCGATGTCTTTTTGAGCATGATCTAGTGATTTCTGGAGATAGCTCAGTGTTCATGTTTTGTTATGCTTTACCTGTACTTCATGCCCATGCCTTTTGTTATTATGTTGGGGTGCTGTAGCTTGTTGTTTTGATGCTTGCAATATGCCTTGTTGTTGTTTTGGACAGATTGTTGCTATGACTTGTATAGTGTGTGTGTGTTGAACCGTTGCTCCGTTTGAGTGTGCTCTATATGAAACTTGCTTGATTTTGCGTGTAGTTTCATATTATCATGTTGCATCCTTGTTTTGAGGTGTTTGCTTGATGTTTGTATGCATTTTGCATCAATGCCATGTTTAACTTGTTTTGCTCATATCTTCTAGGCCGTAGCTCCGAATCTAATGAACTTTATATGTAACTTGACTAGAATTTCGTGTAGTTCCTCTTGATGCATCTTAACTTGCTGTTTAACAACTTGAACATAAGGTTTATTAAGTTCTGGACCAATTTCGAAATTTGCATATGAGGACTTACCGGAATTGTTATATGTTGTTTCCGGCCTCATTTAAACTTGCTTTGATGTGTTGCTCTTGTATGCATCCTCCTTTGCCATGAGTAGCTTCTTGTAGCTTTGTCATGCATCATGCTTGTCGTGCATCATGCCTTGTCCATGTGTGGTGTGTTTACCATGTTATGTGCTTCTTCTCGATAGTTCCCGTTTCGTTGCGATCGTGAGGATGCGTTCGTCTACGTGTGGTTCGTCTTCTTGGTTTCATCTTCTTCATGGACTCGTTCTTCTTCCTAGCGGGATTTCAGGCAAGATGACCGCTACCCTAGATCTCACTACTATCATTGCTATGCTAGTTTATGTTTCATCCGTAGTCGGATGTTGATCTTATGGATGATGTATTGTTGTATTCGTGTGGCATTGTATGCCTTTTGTATGTACCCCCCATCTAATTATGTAATGTTGATGTAATGATATCCACCTTGCAAAAGCGTTCCAATATGCGGGTCTATCCTTGGTGGGACCTTCGAGTTCCTTTTGGATAGGGTCGCATATTGGGCATGACACCTATGCCATCAGTTTGTCGGCGCCTTCACAGGCGGCCACAATCCTCATAGCCAAGAGAGCGACCTTCATCTGCTCGCCCAGAAGGAAGGAGAGCCCCTGCGCAACTACATTCAGAGATTCAGCCATGTACAGCACAACATCCCAGATGTCCACCCTGCCGTGGTCATCAGCGCGTTTCATCAGAACCTGCGAAACCGCAGGATGCGGGAGGAGATGGCGATGTGCAAGATCAGAGACATCAGTGAGCTATATGCCCTGGCCGACAAGTGTGCATGTGCTGAGGAAGGGAGGAAACTCCCCGGAGAGAATACAGGAGCAGGAGGATCTGACAGCGAGGATGCTGCCCCGGCAAAGAAAAACCGGCGGCGGAATAATAGGAAGAAGAAAGGCAAAGATGTGCTAGTCGTTGAGCAGTACGACAACGGAGGTGGCACCAAGGAAGCCGAAGCTGTGGCGGTTGCCGACAAGCAGGACGGCACCAACAAGCAGTACTGCAAGATCCACCACACCAAGGGCCATGACCTCCAGAGCTGCAAGAAGGTCGAGCAGCTTGTCGAGCAGCAAAAGGCTGAATACGAGCGACGCGACAAGGAGAAGGCCCAAGAAGGTACTGGGGGACCTGGCAAGAAACGTCCCGGCCGGGGAGGACGCCGCGGCAAGGCCAAGCAGCGGCAAGGAGATAGACCTCCCCGCGGCCGCGACAAGGATGAAGATGACGACGACGATGAAGATATGGATGATGACGAGACCAATGGACAGGAGTTCCAGAAAGCCACAGAGGTCCTGTGCGTCGACGGCGGTGCTTCTCTGCATACTTCACACCGCCAGCTCAAGCAGTGGGTGCGGGAAGTCAGTGCGGCAGAACCACCCGTCGAGTCACGCAAGCCTCTAAAGTGGTCCAGCACGCCTATCATCTTTGATATGGAGTACCACCCTGATCGCATAACTGCAGTTGGGTGCTTGCCGATGTTGGTTTCACCAACTATCCGCAACCTCAAGGTCACTAAGATGCTAGTTGACGGCGGGGCCGGCTTGAACCTGATCTCCTCCGCGGTACTCCAGAAACTCCAGATCCCTGACAGCGAGCTCGAAAAGACCGGCACATTCCAAGGAATCAATCCGGGAAGGAGCAAGCCGAAGGGAAAGATCACGTTGCCGGTAACATTTGGCAGCGAGTTGAACTTCAGGACTGAGAGGGTCACTTTTGACGTTGCTGACTTTCCATTGCCTTACAATGGGATACTCGGCCGTCCAGCACTGGCCAAATTCATGGCAGCCTCTCACTATGCACACAACATGCTGAAGATGCCAGGCCCGATAAGTGTCATCTCTGTCCCTGGCGATAAGAAGATGCTCTTATCTGCGCCGACAAGATCTACCGGGAAGCAGCAGCCGCAACAGATCGCAAGTCACTTGCCGTTGAAGCTCCCGGGGGGAAGAAGAAGACCAAGACTGGCAAAAGTTCTGATGCCCACTCCGGCAAGCGCACCTCTTCGGAGTGCTGCGCTACCGGCGAGGACGCACCATCGAGCTCCACCGGCAAGCATAAGAAGGCAATAGCAGCTCTGCCAGAGACCAAGAAGGTGTCCGCCAAGGAGGACGACACTGGTGGTACCTTCACCATTAGTGCCACTCTCGACCCTAAATAGGAAAGCGCGCTTGTTGCTTTCCTGCGGGCAAATGTCGACGTGTTTCCGTGGGAACCGTCTGACATCCCCAGTGTTCCCAGGAAAGTAATCGAGCACCATCTTGCCGTCTGTCCTCATGCGCAGCCCGTCAAGCAGAAAGTCAGGAAACAAGCAGTGGAGCGCCAAGAATTCATCGCAGAAGAAATCAAGAATTTGGAAGCAGCAGGCCTTGTCAGAGGAGTGCTCCATCCTACGTGGTTGGCCAATCCTGTAGTCGTGCGCAAGGCAAATGGGAAATGGAGGCTTTGTATCGACTTTACCGATGTCAATAAAGCTTGTCCCAAAGACCCATTTCCCTTACCGCGCATTGACCAGATTGTTGACTCCACGGCTGGATGTGACTTTCTTTCATTTCTTGACGCATACTCAGGATACCATCAGATCTTCATGGAAAAAGAGGATGAGGAGAAAACGGCATTCATCACTCCATGTGGCACATACTGTTTCATACGGATGCCTTTCGGTTTAAAGAATGTTGGTTCAACATTTGCAAGGGTAGTCCACGACGCTTTTGAGCCACAAATGCACAGAAATGTGGAAGCCTACATGGATGACATAGTGGTCAAGAGCAAGGACAAGGCAACTCTGATTCAGGATTTAGATGAAACCTTTGCAAATCTGCGCAAGATCAACCTCAAGCTTAACCCCGAGAAGTGTGTGTTTGGAGTCCCCTTCGGCAAGCTTCTCGGGTTCTTCGTGTCTCAGCGGGGAATTGAAGCCAATCCCGACAAGATCAAGGCCATTGAGCAGATTGAAGCACCAAAGCGCGTCAAGGATGTACGAACACTTGCCGGTTGCATGGCTGCTCTCAGCAGGTTTATCTCTAGGTCTGCTGAGCGCGCCCTGCCGTTTTTCAAAATATTGAAAAAGGCAGGTCCAATGAAATGGACTCCGGAAGCGGAGGCTGCGCTGTAGGACTTGAAGAGATACCTGTCCTCCACTCCAATGCTTGTCGCACCTAAGCTACAAGAGAAGTTGCTGCTGTATATAGCGGCAACCAATTAAGTGGTTAGTGCTGCGTTAGTAGCGGAGAGGGAGGCGGATGATGAGCTAGCAACCACGGCAGATGCATCCAGCGACAAGCAGGGGTCTTCACTGGCAAGCTCTGGTCCCGACAAAGACGGATCTGCGCAGGCGCGCGCGGAGATGCAGAAGAGAATGGTGCAGCGCCCAGTTTTCTTTGTCAGTTCCCTTCTGCAGGGGGCTAGGTCAAGGTACTCTGGTGTGCAGAAATTGCTTTTCGGCCTTCTCATGGCCTCGAGAAAGCTACGCCATTACTTCCAAGCACATGAGATCATAGTTGTCACTCATTTTCCGCTGAAGAGGATACTGCAGAATCCAGAAGCAACAGGCAGGATTGTCGAGTGGGCACTGGAACTGTCAAGCTTTGGCCTCAAGTTTGAGAGCACTTCAACTATCCAACGTAGAGCATTGGCAGAATTCATAGCAGAATGGACGCCAACACCAGATGAAGAAATTCCAGAAACGAGCATCCCCGTCAAGGAAGCAAGCAAAGAGTGGTTGATGTACTTTGATGGTGCCTTCTCGCTGCAAGGCGCCGGTGCAGGCGTGCTACTTGTTGCACCCACCGGAGAGCACCTCAAGTACGTAGTCCAGACGCACTTTCCCAAGGAGCAAGCAACGAACAATACCGCGGAGTATGAAGGTTTGATTGCCGGTCTCAGGATCGCAGCAGACCTTGGGATCAAGAAGCCCATTGTCAGGGGTGACTAGCAGCTTGTCGTCCGCCAAGTGAACAAGAATTATCAGAGTCCGTTGATGGAAGCTTACGTTGATGAAGTGAGAAAGTTGGAAGAGCACTTTGATGGCCTACAGATGGAACATATTCCAAGAGCTCAGAACGACATCGCCGATGGCCTGTCGAAGTGCACCGCACTTAAGTTACCTGTGGAACCAGGGATCTTTGTGCTCAAACTGACTCAACCGTCTGTAACGCCATCAACTGGACAGAGCAAGAAGAGGAAGTTGATTTCTGGTGACTATTTTCCGGTAGAGCTCCCCGAAGCCGCCGCCAAGAAGGTCCCCAAGATCAACACCAAGGGTGCTGAGGAGCTGTCTGCTCCGGCAAGCCCTAGGATTTGTTCCATTGAAGCAGACGCTCCCTACAAGTTTTGCTCCGGCAAGCTTGCCGGGGAACGTCAAGCTCTGGCTGAGCCGCAGGTTCTCGCCGTAGAAGCGGATGTTCCTGTAGCAGCAGATGTGCCTTTAGTCCTTGTTGTCGAGCCGCAAGCTACAGCATGGGCACAGCAGATTGTCCGTTTCCTTCAGACAGGAGAACTTCCCGAAGAGCAAGAAGAAGCGGAAAGAGTAGCCCGGCAGTCAAGTATGTGCCAGTTTGTCGACAACACACTGTACAGAAGAAGACTCAACGGTGTGAAATTGAAGTGTATTCACCGGGAAGATGGACAAAAGCTGTTGGCAGAGATACATGGAGGCATATGTGGTCACCACATTGGCGCAAGAGCGCTTGCCGGCAAAGCATTCCGGCAAGGTTTCTTTTGGCTGACAACCCTCCAAGATGCAACTGCACAAGTAACCAAGTCTGAAGCGTGCCAGTTCCATTCCAAGAAGATACACCAGCCAGCTCAAGCTCTCCAGACGATCCCTTTATCCTGGCCATTTTCGGTCTGGGGGCTCGACATCCTCGGCCCCTTTCCCCGAGCTGTCGGGGGCTTCGAGTACTTGTACGTCGCTATCGACAAGTTCACAAAGTGGCCGGAAGTGGAAGCAGTGAGGAAGGTGACAGCACAGTCAGAAGTCAAGTTCTTCAGGTCGATTGTTTGCCACTTCGGGATCCCTAACAGGATCATCACCGACAACGGCACGCAATTCACGAGCCGCACCTTCATGCAGTACGTCCAAGATCTTGGCGCCAAGGTCTGCTTCGCTTCTGTTGCTCACCCAAGAAGCAACGGTCACGCGGAGAGGGCAAATGCTGAAGTGCTGCACGGGCTCAAGACCAGGACTTTCGACAGGCTGCACAAGTGCGGAAAGAACTGGATTGAGGAGCTGCCGGTGGTTCTTTGGTCGATCAGGACGATGCCAAATCGAGCCACTGGCCAGACACCTTTCGCTCTAGTCTATGGAGCAGAGGCAGTTCTCCCCACGGAACTCATATACGGGTCACCTCGAGTGCTCGCTTATGATGAGCTTGAGCAAGAGCAGCTGCGACAAGATGACGCGCTGCTCCTTGAGGAAGACCGTCTTTAGGCCGCTGTACGAGCTGCTCGATACCAGCAAGCTTTGCACCGCTACCATAGCCGCAAAGTTAATGCCAGAAGTCTCGAGGAAGGCGACCTTGTTCTTCGGCGCGTTTAGTCCGCCAAGAATTCCAACAAGCTGACGCCGAAGTGGGAAGGCCCTTACCGGGTGAAACGAGTCACTAGGCCTGGCGCTGTCCGCCTTGAGACCGAAGATGGCATTCCGGTGAGCAACTCCTGGAACATCGAGCATCGTCGTAAGTTTTACCCGTAAGGCGCGGTTGCCGGAACCTATTCCGGTAACCACCTTTTGTACAAGTCTTGCCTATGTTGCATGTAATCGTTTGTACAAAGCCGGACCCAGACCCCGTGCATAAGTAAAGCTCATGTGCTCCGCACATCTTGTCAATTTCATGCTTTCTATTTTTTGCATGTGTTATCTGACACTTTGTGCAGCGCCTACCCCCGGTAAGCAACAACGAGCCGTAAGGCTCCATATCTTTATTTTCTCTTCTTTCTCTTTCTCAAAGAAAGGAAGGTTCCCACGCCCACAAGTTTGCCGGGGGGGGGGGGGGGGGGGGGAAGGAGAAGATATTGGTGTGGACCAGGCGTCGTTCAAGAAAGTTTTGCCTTACCGGGAAGCAAACGACAGAAAAGCTAAGTTGCCAAAGTTTGAGCAATCAGTTTTAAAAAAATTTAAGTTATCTTGCTCGAACGACCGTGCTTTGTATGGAAAACCTGTGCGCGGAGGAACCAACTCGTGGCTAGTTGCGCCCTTACTTTGTTTCGAGTCCGCTCAACAATTTAAGTGAGCTGCGACTAGTTGCGACATGGTTTCTTGTCGGTAGCGGCACCGCCAGCAGGCTGCTGACGTCCCGCACTCAGTGCTCACGGCTAACGTGCCTGCGCCGACAAGTTCCCTAAAAGCGTAGGGCAAAAACGTACAAAGGAATCAAGTAAAGGAAATAACATAGCAATCGATACCCAAAATAGAGTTATATTACAAGATAGCTTGTCGCAGCTCTAACATATTGTTCTCGTAACATGACCAGCAGCGACAAGAAAAGGAGAAAACGGGCGGCCTAATCTACGCGATTGCCCTCAACCCTCTTGATCTCGCTCATCTTGTCCACAATGAGTGCGACAAGGGTCTTGAGCGCTTCCAGATCAGCATCCGGCGGAAAGGTCTTGAGGACGTTGGTGAGGTTGAGGCTTGGGTTGCGGAAGGCCACCTTCACCAACACCTTTTGAAGAACTCCCGCGCAGATCATGCGCGACTCGTCGGCCAGCTGCTTTGGGATCCTCTCCCGGAGTCGCTGGAGGGCCGTCGCCACGCCTTTGAAGAACAAGCTGAGCTTGGCGCTGGGTTGGAGGTTCTCATCGGAGGGATACCCGAAATCCTCCATCCCCAGCTGCGCCAGCTCCCTGTCGATGGCTGCGGCAACATCCACGAGACCCTCCGTCCAGTGCTCCACATTCTCCCTAAAAGTGTTCTGGGTGGCAGCAGCACTCACCAGCAGTGCCTCGTCAGCCTTGATCTGCTTCTTCAAGGCCACCTCCTGCTCCCTGGCACCATCCAGCGTCTTGGTCAAAGTAGTCAGCTTCAACTCAAGATCTGCGTTGGAGTCCTTGGCGGCGCTAAGCTCCTTGCCCTTCTCGACGAGACGACCCTGCAGCTCGCCAAGGGTGTAGGCGTCCTTCTCGCGCTCACGCTTGAGCACAACAAGCTCTTCACCGCTCGCCTTGAGATCGGCCTCCAGCTGCGCCATTTTCGTCTCCAGCTCCTTCTTGGCGGCCTCGGCAGCTGCGATAGCGTCTTCTGCTTCCTTGAGAGCCCCGCCGAATGTTTGCTCACGCGCGGCAAGCTCTTCCTCGTGGCTGTCAAGATTGACCTTCCGCTGCGCCAACTCGCCTTCCCGCGCATACAGCTCCTCAGCGGCAAGCCGCTGTTGCTCTTCAACTTCAGCCTTCTCGAGGAGGAAGGCTTTCCACTCCTCGGCAAGTTGCTCCCGCTTCTCGGCCAGGGACCGGAGAGCTTCCTGGTTGCGACCCCGGAGCTCCTTCGTGCGCTTCTTGATATCCACTCCCGCCTTCGCGACAAGCTCTTCTCGGGATTCCACCTTGGCTTGTCGAGCGCGGTAGAGCGACACCAGCTTCCGCAGCAGCTGCTCCTCCTCAGACTCGCCGCTGCTGCTGCTCAGCGCATCAACTAGCGTCAGCCCAGCGGAGGCGAGCACCTCCCCATCCAAGGTTTCTCCTTCGACAGGCGCCCTGGAGCTTGACTCCCAGGGGAGCTTGATGAAGACGCCATCGCCGGCCTTCAATACGCGCCGGGCTGGGGCTCTTCGGAGCCTGACGCTGCAGCAACAGCGGAGGGATCGGCGGTCGGCGTAGCGCCTGGCGCTCCTGCGGCCTCGGGGCCGTCAGTGCGATCGCCGGACCCCTTGCCAGCTTTTGCGGCGGCACTTTGGCGGCCTCTTCGCCGGCGGGATCATCAGCGTCAGCTGCTTCTTCGGTGGCAGCGCCGTCGTCAGTATTGCCGCGCGCGTTCTCCTCGCCGGCGACCTCGGTCCCCATCGGCTCCATGGAAGGATCTGACGGCCGGAAAAAGGAGAAAAGTCAAGCAAATATCCAAAAAGAAAATCATAAGAAGAAGAACCCAAGGGAAGTTTTCAGGCAAGAGGGTTACCTGTACTGGGTTCTACAGTCACGTTCTCCACCACCGGGGGGTCGCTGGTACTGTCCCTTGCCGGAGACTTCTCCCTTGCCGGAGAACGCTCCCTTGCCGGGGAACCCTCCCTTGGCGGCGTAGTCGAAGTAGATGGCATGTCGGGGGCAGCTTCCGGGCACTCCTGATGAGGCTGCTCTGCTCCTACACAAACCAATAGTCAGATGTCAGCAAAGAAAGAGCACCCATGCACACCTAACAGCGGGAAGAAAACCATATACTTACGCTGGGGGCTGCGCTGGGGGCTGCTTTGGGGAATAGTTGCCGGGTCCGGCAAGATGGTCTCGGACACACCACCCGCTGTCGCGGTGGGTTCGTCCTCGATGACAATCACCGGGACCTTGGCTCTCTTCGCCGCTCTCTGGGCCAGAGTCCTGAAAAGGAATGGGTTCGGAGTAAAGCAAATCAGATACAAGACAAAAACAGCAAGAATTGAAGAACTACAAGTACAACAAAGAATCTTACTCTTCTTCTTCCTCGTCAGAGCTGAGCGCGGAGAGGTCGAAGTCCGGCCCACCTTCGGCGCGACGAGGCGGAGGAGTAGGTTCCCTTAGCCTCTTGGCGGGGGTAGTGGCGGTGGTCCGGGACGACCCCGCTCCAGTTGCCACATCGGCGTGAGGTGCTCCCGCGGCAACAGTGCTTGCCACGGTGGAGCGTGTCGCGCGGCGCGGCGGCTGTTGACTCGTCCGCCGCCCCGCCACGTCCCCAACCTTGCGGAGACGCCTTCTTGGTGGAGCTGGGGGCTTTGCTTGCAGCGGGCTGTCTGAAGACGAGGAGGAAGAGGAGTTGGTCTCCAACGAGCCGCTCGCACCCTCGGCGGGATCGCTCGACTCGACTTCAGGCCCAGCAAGCTCTCCCTCGCCGGCAAGCTCATCTCGATCGGCAAGGCTTGCCGCCTCTGCTGCCTCTGCCTCCTCCACGGTGAATCCAAACTCGCCCGCGGCAGCGGCTGCCGCTGCCTCTTCCGCCCTAGTGGCGATGCGCTGCATCTCCGCATCGGTGGTGTCGTGGGTGAGGCTTTTCTGCTCATCGGAGCAGACCAGCACTTCTACCAAGCCGTCGAAGAACTCCTGCATGACGTCGTCTGCAGGCTCTTGACAAGTTGGGACAATTCCATGCGAATCGCACAGCGGCATCATTGCACGGATGCGGTTGAGCGAGGAGTTGTTGCACAGCAGAACAACACCCTTCGGCAACCTGAACCATTCGGGATGTTGAGGGTCATGTTTGAACAGTTCCTTGAGCATCGCGTCCAGCTCTTGGACATTGAAGTTGAAGTTGAGGCCCGGGCGCAGCCTCATGATGTCTGCCGCACCCCCGAACTCCCAGGCGGGTCTCCTCCTCTCTTGCAGGGGGGCGATGCGGTGGCGAAGAAAATCTGCGCCAACGGTGCCTACAGTGAGCCCGGCAAGCCTGAGGCGTAGGTTTCGGGTGATAGCAATCTTCAGCCTATCTTCTTCCGGGGCCACGCTGCTCCAATCGTTGCCGCGCGCTACTGGGCTTGGCGCTGGGCGGTAAATGGCTGCGGATTCTCCTCGACAATCCAGCACCAGTCTGCTCTCCATTCCTTCCACTTGCCGCGGAGCTCTCCCTCCAGATAAGCTTCCTTCTTGCCAGCTCTTGAGATCCAGGCGATTCCGCCGGATAAAGGCTCCCCTCTCTCAACTCGGGGCATAAAGAAGTGGCGGAAAAGAGCTACATTTGGATGGACTCCGACAGTTTTCGCAGAGATATGCGAAAACTGCCATGGTCAGAACGACATTGGGGGTGAAGTCAAGGAGGTGGAACCCGTAGGTGTTCATAATGTCGCAGAAAAATTCAGAGAAAGGCGGGCAGAGCCCGCAGTAGAAGAACAACGCGAAGAAGGGATATCCAGTCGGAGCCCATTCCGAAGCGGCGGCGGAGAGTACCTTCGTGCGCGAATGCGGTCGCGTCTCCATCGACCAGAAGAGGTAGTAGTACTCCCTCAGCTCCTTCGCGGCGAGCTTGGGGTGGAAGGTTGTCCGCTCCTTTCGCAGCGCCGCGAGCCGCTGCGCCTCGGTCGACTTCACGGCCTTCCCCTTGCCGGCTTTCGGAGCCATGGCGGAGGTGGTCGGGGAGATCGACGGCGTTGGTGGTGCTGGTGGCGATGGGGGGCGGAGCGCTGCTCTCTTTCTGCTTTGGGAAGAAGGGGGGAGCAGCGGAAGTTTCTGAGATTGGAACAGCAACTGGTGAGATGGGCGAACTGCCCCTGTTTCCCCTGCTTATAAAGAGGAGGGGCGGATGTTCCGCCTTTCCGAAAGAAACCTCCCACGATCTCTCCCACGATGCCGCATTCGACGCGTGCCGTTAAGGGAGGGTGCGGTGGATACGGAGTAAGATATGGCGTAACCCAGGCCGCGTGTGCCCGGGCCCTCTTTTGGGCTTGGCCCAACAGCGCTCGGCACCGTGTGTGGCCCAGGCCCGGGGGCTCCTATCGGTGTACTAGAGTAGGGGTACCCTAGTATCCCGAACTTGTGCACGGGCAGTCGCAGCACCCCGCGGCAAGGCTTGCCGGGTGACCGCCAAGGTCCTCCGTGGTTCCTTTGGAGCCATTGAAGAACAAAGTATTCAAGCCAAGGAGACAAGGCCCCGGCAAGAGGAGCTTGCCGAGAAGGCCAACCAAGGCATCTCAAGGAACTTGCCGCGATGCGCCACGCGTCCCGGCGAGGCCCGGTGAGCAACAAGCTTCCGGACGCGATAAGACAACGACCGCGGCAAGGCGCTTGCCGCGGCAAGCTACCACTCTGTACCCGCGCTCCAGCACATCCACCAACGTGTCAGCCTGGAAACTGATCCACGGACAACATTCATGCTATTTTATTATTTGTTTTGAATGATTATGGGCTTTATTATAAACTTTTATTTTACTTTTGGGACTAACCTATTAACCAGAGGCCCAGCCCATATTGATGTTTTATTGCCTGTTTCAGTATTTCGAAGAAAAGGAATATCAAATGGAGTCCAAACAGAATGAAACCTTCGGGACCATGATTTTTAGGAAGAATATGATCCGGGAGACTTGGAGTTCACGTCAGAAGATCCTCGAGGAGGCCACGAGATAGGGGGGGGCGTGCCCTACCCTCTCGTGGGCCCCTCGAGCACCCCCCGACCGACTTCTTTCACCTATATAGTCCCACGAACCCTAAAAATATCCACGGAGAAGACATATCGGGAGTTCCGCGGCCGCAAGCCTCTGTAGCCACCAAAAACATCTCGGGAGTCCGTTCCGGCACCCTGCAGGAGGGGGAACCAATCACCGGTGGCCATCTTCATCATCCCGGCGCTATCTATGACGAGGAGGGAGTAGTTCACCCTTTGGGTTGAGCGTATGTACCAGTAGCTATGTGTTTGATCTCTCTCTCTCTCTCTCGTGTTCTCTCTATGGCACGATCTTGATGTATCGCGAGCTTTGTTATAAAAGTTGGATCTTATGATGTTTCTCCCCCTCTACTCTCTTGTGATGAATTGAGTTTCCCTCTTGAAGTTATCTTATTGGATTGAGTCTTTGATTTGAGAACACTTGATGTATGTCTTGCCATGTTTATCTGTGGTGACAATGGGATATCACGTGCCACTTGATGTATGTTTTGGAGACCAACTTGCGGGTTCTGCCCATGAACCTATGCATAGGGGTTGGCACGCGTTTTCTTGACTCTCCGGTAGAAACTTTGGGGCACTCTTTGAAGTACTTTGTGTTGGTTGGATGAATCTGAGATTGTGTGACGCATATCGTATAATCATGCCAACGGATACTTGAGGTGACAATGGAGTATCTAGGTGACATTAGGGTTTTGGTTGATTTGTGTCTTAAGGTGTTATTCTAGTATCAACTCTATGATGGATTGAGCGGAAAGAATAGCTTCATGTTATTTTACTATGAACTCTTGAATAGATAGAACATAAAGAATAACTTTGAGGTGGTTTCGTACCCTACCATAATCTCTATGTTTGTTCTCCACTATTAGTGGCTTTGGAGTGACTCTTTGTTGCATGTTGAGGGATTGTTATATAATCTATCTATGTTATTATTGTTTAGAGAACTTGCACTAGTGAAAGTATGAACCCTATGCCTTGTATCCTACCAATGCAATACCGTTTACACTCACCTTTATCATTAGTTACCTTGCTGTTTTTATATTTTCAGATTACAAATACCTTTATCTACCATCCATATTGCACTTGTATCACCATCTCTTTGCCGAACTAGTGCACCTATACAATTTACCATTGTATTGGGTGTGTTGGGGACACAAGCACTACAAAAAAATACACTTCCATGATGATACGTGTTTGTCAAAGTAGGTCGCGTTTTTTGTCATGCATGTACATCCATGACAACTTTATGACAGAATCAAGATAGTCATACCTGTGCTGTCGTAGAAGTGTTCCATGACATTACCAAAATTATCATCACTGAAGTGTCCACTTCCATGACGATAAATCGCGCGTCACAGAAGTGCTTTCGTCAAGGGTGATCGACATGTGGCATCCATCGTAACAGAACGCCGTTAAGCTATCGGGTCGAGTTTTGGATCCGATAACCCGTTAACAGCCCCGACCAATGGGAAATTTCCACGTGTAAAATTCTGATTGGCCGAAGGGAACACCTGTCAGCTCGTCAGCGGGCCAGATGTCGCCCGTCCATTGGAGGAGACATGCCTATGGTACATTGACACGTGGCTGGGCCGAACAGAGGCCCATATAGGTTAAAAAGGCCGGCCCAGTCAAAGGCCCGTAGAGCTTAATCAGGTACTAGTGGGCCAGCCCAATAACGGCCTGCTTAATAAAGGCCCATTTACAGCCCGAAACCAGATCTGGCTCGTTAATTGTTTGCCCAATATTTGGGCCCTTTACGGCCCGAAGCCATATCTAGCCCATTAATTATTCGCCCAATATTTGGGCCCATTTGCGGCCCGAAGCCAGATTTGGCCTGTTAATTGTTTGCCGAATATTCGGGCCCAACTACAGCCCAGTGACTTTCGGCCTGTTAGAGGCCTGATATAGCAATGGGCCCATTTCAGCCCGGTGTGACTTTCGGCCTGGGAATGGCCCGTGCTGCCCATGGGCCATATATGGTCCGACGGGACATCGGGCCCACTAACGGCCTATGCTAAAGGTGGCAACAGTTAAGCCCAACGTGACTTTGGGCCTGTTAAAGGTCTGTCACGTAATTCGGCCTGTTGATGCCTGTACTAAGCTTTCAGCCTCTTAAAGGCCCATGATATTAGTGGGCCAACTAAGGCCCGAGATATGTTTGGGCCTGCTAACGGCCCGTGAGCTAACTGGGCCCATAGCGGCCCGGTCTACATTTCGGCCTGCTGAAGGCCCGTCGACGACTAGTGAAAACTGAGGCCCAACATGCATTTTGGCCTGCTAAAGGCCCATGGTTTCATCTCGGCCGTAACAGGCGAGTACAATATTCAGCCTGTTAATGGCCCAACGCTACCTGGGCCGAACTAAGCACTGGGTTGACAAAAGGCCCAACTAAAATATAGGCCGGTGTAAGTTTGGGCCTGGCGCAATGTGTGAAAGCCCCAATCATCCGGGCCCAAGAAAGACACAGGCCGGCCCAATTGTGGCCCGCTAAAAACCTAGCCCGTTATCAAATGTTTCGGCCCGGTCAACTACATCTGATTTTTTTTTCGGATAGCGAATGATGGCAGTAACTAGTAGGAATTAAGAACAAACCTACTCTACACAATAAAGAAATTACGGCATAGTAACTAAGAATAAACCTACACTATACAATAAAGGATTTAAGGTATATTACATTCACTGGGCATCGAAGTTCGCCAACAGTGATCATAAAGCGCAACAAAGAAGCAGATTACAAAAACTGGGCACCATTGCAACGTAACAAAATAATACTGAACCGAGACCACTTCCAAGACAGTTCAAGAAAGGTTAGCCTTGTGGGGGAACTGCTGCGCAAGCTACTGAGCAAGGCTGTGAGACCGTCCTAGCATGTCGGTCATAGCTTCCAGGTGTAGCTGTTTAGCGAAGAGGTTCTCATTGGTGTTCTCCGCAATCTTTCTTAGAGATAGGACTTCAAGTCGAAGTTGAGTTGCAGAATGCCTTTCTGCTAGAACTTGGGACTGAAGAAGTCGAACTGATTCAGACAACGAATTCTGTGAGCTTGTCTGACTGTTAGTCTCAAGTAACTTGAACACTGCATCAAGACTAGACTTTGGGGTTGTCTCGCTATCTTCAAGATGTTTTGCCTTCTTTGCTGTAATATATGTTGGGTTTGTCTCACAGCCTTCAGCAGACTTGTGCATGCCATCAGGCATATCACCCTGAAACAAAGCAGAGAGATGATAGGTTTTGCACGTGTATAAACAAAGATGATAACTGTTCTGTCAATTCTATCCAATTTCAAATTAGAAAATAAAGAGTAAGTTCAAAATATCAATAGCATAATTTGGCATTGTTCATAATGCGGGGAGCTTCACCACACTACTGGATTACCATGTCAACATAATAAGCATAGATGAAGGGCAAAGAAAATCATTGTATCTATTTTGGATAATGTGCATGGCATGTTGTTCATATCATCAGCCACATCAGTTAGATAAAACAGGAGATGACAAGGTGCAAACGTGGGCTACTTCACCACACATTGGATTATAGATCCACAAAACCAAGCATACATATAGGGAGTATTAAGTAATGTGCATGGTATGAATAAGAAATTTGGTTTTACAAGTAAAACTTAGAACTTACGGTTCTTACGAACATGCATTTTGGTAGAAACAGCAAACTAAACAGCAGTAAACGATAGGGAGTATGAGCAAATTAAACAGCAGTTGAGGATAAAGGCTTGAGAAGGACTGACTTACATTAACAGTTAACACCGGCTTTATAATGCCCTTCTCCATGTCAAGGGAAGGATAACTCAAGAATTTTAGCACAGAATCTTCTTCATAAGCATTGCCTGTACTCTACATTTTGTAGAGAGTAATTATAGATATGATAATACTGGAAGGGATAGAGGATAATGAAGCTAAGATGCAGACTAATGCTACATAATCAACTACCAATCCCTGGAAGTACAAGCATTACAGGACAAAATGTACTAACAAGAGCAATGGGCTACACTTCTGCACTGGCATTGTCTGTGTATTCTACTTGTTGGTAAGATTAAATATAGATCTGATCTTTTTTAGTAAATGGTGGGCGAGGGAGATAAGATGCAGAATGCTACAAAATGAACCAATCCCTCTTCCCATAATACAAGAGTGTTTTGAACATTGGTGTACTATACAAAACGTTCTTATATTATGGGACAGAGGGAGTAGCTATTAATGTAAGTACAGTGATAGACCACGTTCAGTCCTTACAAGAGGACTACAGAGCTAAACATCTTCAAAAGCATTGGGTTGATTCTAAATTTGTGTAAGAGTCCATACGGATCTTATAGTGTCCACCAAATGGGCGATTACGAGGCTAACATGTGCAGTGATGCTACATAATCAAACAGCTATGAAAGTAAGTATGGTCATATAGGGCAAGAGGTACTCACGAGAGCAATGCAGTTTGCAGTATAGTTGCGAGATTCTGTGGTCCCTTGAGAACAAATGTTCTTCTGCTAATAGTTTTCGTACAAGTGAGACATTAAGGCAAATGCATAAATGTAGTTCAAATTGTGATGTGATATCATAGACAGTACCTTACGCTGCAGCCGAGACCAATGTGTAACAAGATTATTCCAGTCACCGTCGGATAAATGTAGCACCGGAGACTTTACAGAAATTTCGTTCATAGGCTTGCCATCAATGTGCGCTTGCCTCAGGTAGGAACGATACTTCATCAACGAGTGCTTGAAAAGAGCAACCAACTCTTGCTCGTCATCACAATCCAGTTTTCTCCTCGCCTATTTAAAAGAATGAAATCTTGTGTCTTCTGTCAGCAGAAACATATGCAGTAATGACCATGAATAACATTAGTACATTACTTACGTGTAAGTTGCAGAGGAAGACTGGAAATTGTTTTGTGTCTGTGGTATAATCTTTCCATGAAGGAAAGATGCGCACAAAGTTCCTGACAACAACATAAGCTTCATCTTCTAAACTGGGAAGAAATGGAATAGGGGTCCTATTTGCTGCAATTGGGGCTCTCTCTAGTTCGAAAAGGGATTTGGCAATTGGATTTGGTGTACTCTTTGCTGGAATGGGGGTTTTGCGTCGTACAGCTGGTGCTATGTCAACTGGGATAATCATACTATTTTCTGCAGTTGGGATCTGCTGAGTTGGGGCATCAGAAATGACCAGTGTAGTAGGGCTAGAGTCTGCTAGAGTTGGAGTATTTTGTGGGTTAGCTCATATTGCAACTACACCTAATGGGCTATTTGATTTATCAGGTGCCACTACCTTTTCCAAATACTTTGCTTGTGCTCCTCCATGATCAGCAATCGCTCTCTTCCTTTTGAACGTCTAATACACAAGAACGACATTTGAATGGATAAATATGGTATGATGACAGATGGAATATGTACTGAAAATGGATAGGCAGGGCGTATTCACATACACGATGTGTAAACTAAGCTAATGGCAGTTCAACAAAGTAGAAGCAATGCAAAGCATCAGTTGCAAGATATGTGCGAGCAATGTAACCTTGGAAAGTTAGAGCAAATACCTTAATGGGTGAATAAGATAGGGCATCTTCCTCTGACTCCTCCACTAGGGAGCTACATTGCCTTAGGTCTCCCTCTAGCTCAGAATCACTGTTAGGATCATATTCTGAGCATGAATCTGTAGGTGGAGAGAGTTTGCATTGCATTGCATCCAGACTTGATTTCAGTCCCTTAATGCCAAGTTTGACAGCCATGGCATTGTTCTGCTTTATTCTTTTCATGCGCGCAAGATCATAATCATTATGATGCTGTTCAGAATCTAAGATTCATGAAAACATAAAAAGTAGTCAGATTATCTATGGAATGCATTGCGGATTCAACTCGGAGAGGGTCTCCCTATAAACCCCTGCATATGCAAAGTTCACCTCCCCAACCGTGCTGACGAGACCACAGACAGAAATACAAACCCCTTATGTCTCTATAACAGGCAGTCACACATTTCAAAACTGAAGTAGGAACATTAGAATCATATGAAATTCGTATTTGAACAAATAAACTAAGCAATTATGAGTGGCGTAATGTTTAGCTTCAAGGGTGGAGTGTTGGTAGTGCGACACAAAGCAAGTAGGCAGATTGTATTCCATGTAAAAGATCGAAACCTATGTAAAAGATGGAAATGAGACTTTCTTTGTATCTATACAATGCAGTGTTCGTTACCCACACATGATGGAAGAGATCACATAGAGAAATACTATTCACTCAGGTCTACGATTCCAGTATTTAGAAACAGGGTGGTCCACCCTAAAAGAATATTGACAACAAATATGACAAGGCAAACATAGATGTAGTGAATCAATCATTTACTTGTGAGCTTATTAGGACAAGTATGCAGAATTGTAACTGCAGTAAGAGACCGTCCAAAATCTGAATGAAGAAGTTTGTCTAGCACTTATTGTTTGCAACTAATCGACGTGAATAATTGGATATTATATCGAATGAGTAAGAGAGACAAGTAAAATTGTCAACAAACCTGGCTTGCAGTAGTAATCTAGGTCAATGTCATTACGACCAATAATCTAAAATGACTAGTTTCTGTTCCGAGGGCCGGAATTTTGAAAACCCTGTGAACTTTAGAGGTACTAAAGATTACCGAAATACATCTGAACCATTAAGTGTAGGTAGCACTGAGCACACAATAAACCCTAATGACAGTCCTACCTAATGAGTAATGAATCAATTAGAAAATGGGTGATGAGGAGTGGCTGCTGAGTGTTGAGGACGTATCTCAGGATAAATCGGGTTGGCTTGGTGGGTGCCGCACCCCTGAGCCCTGAACATACTAGGAAGGTAGGCACGGCAGCGCGCCCGGGCAGCGGTGACGCTGTTGGGCGAGTGGCTCCTGGCCTCCTGTTAGTCCGGTGTCTCCTCCTAGAGTCATGCCGTCCGGGGACGGCAAGTCGCCGGCGAGGCAGGCGGCTGGGGGCGAGTAGAGATCGGAAGCGTGCAGCAGAACAGAGGGTATCGGGGCCTGGGACGACCCAAAATCCCAGGGTGGGCCGGCCCACCGTGGGCACCCTGTAGAGACACACACCCGAGTGGTGAACATGCATTTTTGAAACTAATTTAGGAACATTTAGCTGACCAATTAAACAACTCTGTTTTAATAATATTAGATTCGTATTTGAACATCTAAGCTTGTTTAGCTTCATGCGTGGAGCAGTGATATTATGACACGAAGCACGTATGCTCATCGTATAGTGATCATAAAAGGGGGAAACTCTAAGCATATTTTTTTAGCAAAAGAGGGTTTTCCCTCCAATTTCTATTAAAGAAACCACCACGGAACCAACATGATCAATTAAACCCTAAGCATGATCAATTAAACCGTATTATGGCTGTGCCATGGCAGATTTGAAGCTGCAAACCAGAGAAATGATATTTAGCATCCATTGTTTGCTTCGAACTAAGAACTAAATTCTAAGAGCTGAAAAGAAAGTAGAGTAACCAAGTTAAGATCTATTTTCTGGTTGAGATCAAAAAGTTGAGGAGATATGAAGTACCACCTCTCTTGCGGCGCCGTGTAGGCATCGGGGGTGCAATGGCTGTCGGTGGCGTTGAAGCAGATCTGTGATGGTAGACGGGTGCATCGGGGGATAGGTCCCATTGCGGTGGAAGAGAAGGTCGTGTGAGCGGCCCCGACAAAGAGGACGATGGCGCCGATGAAGCGAGAGGACGCGATGCAAGGCTATTGGTCCGTCACCGTGGATGAGAAACGTCCATCTCTAGCAGTGGATGATGCGGTCTTGGTAGGCGCTCCTGCATGGTGGATGACGGTGGCAATGGATGTGGAGGAGGACGGCGGTGATGGATGGGGTGGCAGACAGAGGCTGGTGTGCGGATGGGGTGTTCTAGCGCGGACGGTGTATGAATGGGAAAATTGAGGGAGAGGTACGGGGAAGCATGTTTTTGGGATGCGCCTGTCTGAAATATGGGAAAGTTACGAACTTAGCCCCCATTTAAAATTTGGACGCCTCGTCGGTTGGGGATAGGACGGTAATCTTGCATCTCGCCAATATTTGCCCAGAGCGATTTCGGGCGAGGAGAGGGTGGTTGGCGCCCATGGTTGGCGCCCACGATGTATGAACGGGGCTGACAGGTATTGCGGTTGTGTCACGTCTGAGTGAAGTTACAAACCTGCCCCTATTGAAAATATTGGCCTACATCGATTTCGGCCGATTCGAGTTTGTTTTGCCACCCACCGTGTATGAATGGGGAATGGAGGGAGAAACAGAGGTCTTTCGGACGAGCTTGAATCAAATGTGTTTTGCCGCCCATGTTTGACGCCCACCGTGTCGGAATGGGCTCAGAGGCGGTCGTGTCACGTCTAATTGAAGTTACTAACCTACCCCTATTTAGAGCAGTGGAAATTGGGCCGATGGATTGTCCGTGTAATGGGTAGACAGTAATTTCAATCTCCCAAACACTTGGCTTCGGGCAGCCGACATGGGAGTGGACATTTTGCAGCTTCTTTCGTATTTTGGGACAATAAGCATCCATGTTTACCCTGGCAACTAAATTCGAATCCATTTTGTATTCCTATATGAATCTTTATAAATCGTTCTATGTGTTTTTATATATCTTCAAAAGGACGACAAAGATGTATTCCGCTGTCATATATGAATATGGTTTACAAATGCCGATACTCAAATTCAGAAACTAGTATCCAGTTTAAGGTGAATTCGAATATTTGGAACACTTCATGTCCAACTCAAATGTCACATGCAGCATAGTGTGTACTCCCATTTAGATATGTACACAAGCGATGTATCAAGATTCAAATACCGAGTCAATCAACCAAGAATGTACAGAACTAACAGAGATATAAACACTTATAGAATATATGGATCAATAATATCAACTAACATACATAAGCCAGGCCGCTGTACTTTTTTTTGGCTACAACAGCATCCTTTTTTTAGCCAACATCTTGGCCCTTTCCGATGCGTGCCACGGTCCATCTATACTACTACTATTGCTGAATGCACATTCAGCCCGATTGGCATATTTGTAGGTCTGGCACAGCAATCCAAATGAAATGTCTCCGAGTCTTATCAATTAATACAGACTTGTGCTCAAATAAAATTACAAACCAAAAAACAAAAACAAAATTATTCATGGTTTCTAAAACAAATGGTTTGATTGATTACATGAACAGACAACACAAAGGTTATTCAACTATGGTAAGAACATTTCACCTATGATTTACCAAGTAGGAATTTAATTTCCTTTTCTCCTTCAGGACCTTAACAATCTGATCAGTCTCAGCTTGCTTCGTTTTGAAATCCACCAAATATTTAATGGTTGTCTTGAGTACTGCTTGTGATTGTGCTGTTTGCTTCCTCAACATGTCAACTTCATCTCTAAGTGCAGAAGCAGAATCTCTTTCTACCACTAGTTTAGCCTCTAGAGCATCAGCAGTTGGCAATTCATAATGCACGATTGGGCCGGTGCCACTGCTGTGGGATGATGCAACGTCCATGGGGACCTCGCTCTTTGATCTTGGGCTAACCTGTTTTGCCATTAAAGTTCCGATTGGATTCAGAAAAGTTGAAGTTAGCAAAATATCACAACTAGGAGTTATAACAGCAAACCAGTTAAACAAACAAGGAATTAAAGAGTTTCAATTGGATGCTGAAAAGTACTCCCTCCGTCCCATAATATAAGACGTTTTTTAACACTATGCTAGTGTCAAAAAACGTCCTATATTATGGGCGGAGGGAGTAGTTATTAACATCATTGTAACCCGCTGTTGCAGCAGCAAAGCAGTTAAACAAACAAGTAGATATTTAAGTTAAGGCAAACAGGTAATTCTTAACAATAAGTATCAAACACATAGATAGGCGCAGTCTACAATATGATTAACAGGCTGTGCCATTATGTAATCAGTAGCAAACTAAATTAAAACAAGCAACGTAATTGAACAATTTTGCAATAAGTGGCTAACTAAAATTCCGAGAAGCAGGTAACTGAACTTACGCTAGTTCTTTGTACAGGCACACTGCAACTTCTTTTTCGCTTACAAGGTTTTACAAACGAGTCCATGGCATCAATTGCTTGGACACGCAGTCCCAATACTTCTTTCTTCCCACACTGCATGGGTAAGTCGAATGGTTAATCTGGTAAGATGGTGCGTCCTTGATATGTTATATGAGGACGTGTAGTCAGACTAGTTGTAGCCAAACACATCACACTGGCTTTTACTGTATATTTCATGCGATTACTTTTGGCATATCGAGATCTAAGCAATCTACAATAGGATGAAAAGACTGGCATCCTTCACATTATTGGCGAACTCAGTTCATAGAAACAAGCAATTCAACCATTCTGTGGGTAAATCAAAAGTGCCACTGGAATATTTTTCACTATCCAATCATACAAGCAAAAAGGGGCTATGCCACCATAGGGGCTGGTATGGGCGGCTGCCTCAGGTGGCTGGAAAGTGTGCACCTAGTTTGAGTCGTCCAGGTTGGCCCACGCTAGTTTTGTTCGTCCCAACGCACGAGCAGGCAATGTAAAAAATGAACAAAAATGTTTCAATTTGGATGGGCCAATAACATAAGTGCAAGGCAGGCCCTATAGCAGGCTCACCTCCCATATCGATCGATAGCACAAAAAATCCCAATTCATTCGCTCCAGCCTCCACTCTGGTTTGCTCCTAACCTAGCCGCTGCTGGACAGACCGACACAACACTTCCTCGCGCCCTCGTTGGAGGGCGATCGCCGGGCTTCAAGCGAACGGAAGGACAAGAAGATGAAGATCCAACCCTGGGTGTAGCCTGCATGGGAGGCAGCGACGGCAGCACGGGCATGGCATCGAGCTTGCGCAAACGGACAGCCGCAGCTTGCAAGAGTAGCATGCGCAACGAGCAGGTACATCACATCCCTCATTATATCTAATTCAACTCTTCAATTTCTGGCCAATAGTTAAACCTGGCGGTGTTGTAAAACTGCTTCCATGTAGGGAATCTATGAGAAAATGAAACCAATTTCTACTTATTTTATAACTCCCCCAATCAATACTGAACTGACTGAATCTGATGTATCTAATCAAGTTTCCGGTGCAAACATACAAGCTCATGTTGTTCTTGAGCCTGAAGTGTCTAATGAATAGACTGCTGAGGAAGGATTTGATGCAAACATTTTACATGCTCCTGGTGATGAACATATAGTGTGTAATGAGGGATCTAATGCAAGCATTTTGCAAGCTCATTGAAGGATTTAGTGTCTAATGATGATCTACTATGTTGAGAGAGACAGACATTTGCAGGCATTGATGACAAGCAAATTATAGTGCATTTTCATAGCTTGAGGAAACGTCAAGGCCATCTACCAGAAAGTCCCCGTATCATGACAACATAGCATAAATACTTTTGAAACTATTGGCATACTTGTGCAGGATAGATATATTGATATGCAGTTTGCGCATTGGTTATACGTGCAATTACACTTCGATATTTTCAGCCAGAGAAAGAATAATTCAGGCAGGTAAAGACTATGTTTGTAGTCCTTGTACACCATGTTGCATTTTGTGTTTTTTGGTGCTTGCATCATTTAGTGTTTATAATCTGAACTACTTTGGATCATTAGCTGGTTTTCAAAGTGCATGTAGCTTCACATTTCTCAAGTTATGTTGATTTCCGGAGTGCAAGTGCCTTCGTATTTGTTTAGTTAAATGTTCGCCCCTGGTAACTTGAATTTGTGGATCAGCCACTGCACACAAATCATACACGAATGCCAGTACGAATTAAATGAAATGCAGGGACTTACGGTAGCTCGTTGTACAGGCTCGTTGCAGCTCTGCTTGTGCTTGGGATGCTCCATGTACAAGTCCATGTTACCACTTGCTTGGATGTGTAGCCCTTGTGCTCCTTGGATCCCCCTCTGCATTTTTGACACGGCAAATGGTTGATCAAATAAGAAGAATCGACCTTGATGTTGTACCGGAGGACAGATACTTACAAGGTTATACGGGTGTGCAGGATGTGTACCAGATCCCGTAGCCCCATCATGCTTCGCTAAAAAATGGATTTGCTTGTTTCAAATGATATCTCCAGAAGAAATAAGAGTTAAAGTCAGAGTTGCATAGGCGTGTAAGCTAAGAGAGCAGTGAAAGGATATCCAAACATCGTCGAAACAGTGCACAAGGTAGTGATGTCTGGATACCTAGTTCGGGCCGGCATTTGGGCATGCTCGCCTAGCTAGAGTGCGGGTCACTTCAGAGCCGTTGAGGGTGATGCGCTAGTGTTGGCTGGCCGCGCACGGATGCAGATCTTGAGTGGCAGCGGAGCGCTACGATGCGGTGGACGAGACCGTTGGTGAAGCTCGCACGACCTCGGGGGGCGGAGGTGCAACAATGTGCTCGGTGAAGTAGCCCCAGTGAGCTGGGAGACGGCGTCGGTGAAGCGCACCTGATGAGGTGGAACTCGGTGTCTGTGAGGCACGTCGGTTCCGGTGGCCGACGTTGTCGGTGGACCACCCGGTGCGGCGGACGAGGGCGTAGATGAGGTGGCTCCGGTGCGGTGGTGAAGCGCGACCGTCGTCTTCATCGTTGTCTGACACAGAGGTGGGGAACAGTGGGGAAAGAGACGAGACGAGGGGCGATTCGAGGGATGGCGGCGAATTAGGTATTTGAGCAATCTGGGCGCGAAAGGGGACGGTGGAGAAGAGAGATTTTGCAGGGCTGGAATTGGGGCCGCCAGATATTTCAATCCGAAACGTGGAAGCGCGAACTTATATTGTCATCGTCCTTTTTTTGGGGGGAGGGGGGGTGGGTGGCTGGGTGCTACGCGTCCGTCCGACACACGCGACCACCCCGACAGGACTCGCTTCGGTGCCTTAAGGCACCTGCCTTTGTGCCCATGACATGTGGGCCCAACAGGTGGCTGGCCCACATGTCAGTCACCCAAGGGCTGTTGCCTTTAAGGCACTGAAGCAGCGTCCACCCGGACACGACCCTGGTCTGCCTGGTGCGCCTACATTTGAGAATGCAAACGAATCTTCTTTCATTTGCAAACGAATCTGTTTGTATTACCATGCCCGTGTTTTCCTTGCAATAATTAGTCATTCGAAACGAGATACTCCATCCGTTCACTTTTGTAAGTCGTTTCAGACAACTTAAAATGAACTGTTTTGCACATTGTCTGAAATGTCTTCAAGGTCTTATAAAAGTGAACATAGGGAGTACTATAAATTAATTAATGAGGAGTTATTTGAAAAAAAATCAAAACGGTACCCACGCTAACGTGGATTAGAGTGTGTCACATAATTAGTTATTTGAATTAGAGTGTGTGTCACGTAGTTAGTTATTTGAATTAGAGTGTGTGTCACATAGCGATCTCCAATTCTAACATGGATTTCGCATTTCACTGTATCCATGCTACTTTTTTAATACAAATTCATATGTATATGATGAACACCATGGTAGTGAGAAAACTTTTCGATGGATTCAAACATATGACCTACAAAATAGCACAACAAATTGAGCCAATGTCAACTTTTCGAAACTTAGTATGGCACGAATTCGAAATAATTACCCGTATGCCTGGTCCTCGGTTGAAATCTTACAATGTACACCGAATTGAAACATCGATATTAAGTCTCGTACTATGTACATTCAAATGTTGTTTTTAGTCCCCCCCCCCCCCCCGCGCACAAACGCTACATACTTCCTGTATCGGTCAATCTTCCTCTCCTAACCACCTTAGCAAGCTATCGGTTTCCAGCACACGTTCATTCTTTCTCTCCATGTTTCGATCTCTAAGTCTCTCAACTACACAAACCCTTTTTCCTCTCCTGTTACCAAATGTATTTACCTCACACACCCGCCATTGCACCCCATGCCAAGCTCTCTCTCTCTCTCCCCTCTCCCTCTCACCCTCTCGTGCTAAATACATGCATTGCCTATCTAGCCCCCCCCCCCAACCTCTCGTGCACACGAACGCACGTTGTATATCTAGGTCACTCCCTTGAGACTGTCTCACTCTTTCTTCCGCACGGCAGGCCACACTCTCTCAATCTCACTCTCTTTATCTGAGCCTCGTTTAACCTCGTTTTCTTTCACACACAAATGATATATCTCCTGTTCGGGCCTCGATCGACACACTCTATACTCTCTCACGCAGATTGTCTATCTAGGCCAGTCCATCCAAGCCACCGCCACTCTTTCGACCTCATGGTGGGCCACGCTCACTCAATCTCTCTCTCTCTCTCTCTCTCTCTCTCTCTATGTGTGTGTGTGTGTGTGTGTCTGTGTGTGTGTGTGTGTATCGATTTACCTTGCTCTTTCTCGGACAAAAACGATATATTACCATGTTTGAGCCCAATTCGACCTATTCACATTGTATACTCTCTCACGCACATCGTCTATCTAGGTCACTCTCTCCAACCCGTCTCACTCTTTCGATCGCATGGCGACCCTATGTGATCGGTTGACCTTGCTTCCTCCCACACACAAAATATATCTACACGTCTGTGACTGGATCATCTCTCAAGCTCTATCTTACAGCCCTCACCCTTACCAAAAGCTCAATCGGACAATATCTCTCCGGAGCATATATATTTTTTCAATGAATGTCGGACCACACTCACTTTGTCTCTCTATCTATATGTCTCTCGATTGACCTCGCTTTCTCATACAGTATCTTTCCACGCGTTGAAGCTACTACCTCTCCATCCCTCGCAAAGACGGAGCTATTTACATTGCGAGGGGCACTCCAACCTTGGATTAATTTGTGTAGGCATTTATTCCGGTCGGTTTAGATTATATTTTCGTAGCATTCGGCCCACAACTCCTCCAAACGCCATTGCAACCCACGCAACTCCCCTAGTTGATTTCCCACTGGCTCGGTCATCGCTCTCTCGCACGTCCTTTCTCACCTTCAACGTCGCACCATGGTATTATTGAAAAAACTATGTTGTTCTCTTTAATTATTATAAATAAGCTGCAAAACTACACACCGATAGTCCACTTGGAATGGATAAAATTCCGACCCACAAATTAAAGTGCTACAAACTACACACCAAGGGGCCCACATGTCATGAAACAAATTTGGACCCATATACAAATTAAAAAATAAAGGACGAGGATCGAACATGCGACCGGGCCTTCAAGCCGCACGTCAATAGGCAACATACATAGAATAGCAATGTTTGTTGTACCCCCTTTGTTCACATAATGTTTTTATATTACCACAGCCTAATTAATGGATAACATGTAATATTATTTTTAGTACTATTCGCCTTCACTTATTGGTGGGTTCCATTTGTGCTCTCTCTCTCTCTCCTCCCCTTCTGCGTTTAGACGCACGGGCAAACAGGAAGAACTTGCGGGCGATGTTGCCGTTGACCATATTTGGACGCGTTCACAACTCACAAGTCACAGCACCAGTTTCATGTACTAGCAGCACTAGTCAGTGTGTACGTGCAATGCACGTTAATTTGGAAGTATATTAAGTGCATGCGGATATTAACTATACTAGGATATTATTTGCATGTTGTCATGTGATTAGCACTATTTTTGGTATGAAATTAACTACACGCTAAACGTGTTGAGCGCTCGACATTGAAGCAGTCTAGGTCGTTGGATGACAAGGAATACATGTGGCTTGATGATGTTTTATATTTAATTTGATACGGCTCTAGCAGAACATTCAATCGATCAAACCATACATTTCGTTCAGTCTGACTCCGACTTTAAATTATACGACGATCGATATAAAATAAACGAAAATGATAAACGTTCGGATTTTAAGCATGGCAATCCGAACGTTTTTCATGGCAAATTTAAATTACACGGCGGCGGCGGGGGCATCTCGTGGTGGGAAGCGGCTCCTCTGCCGTGCTCTGTGTTTCGTCGGGCCACTGACCGACGGCGATGGCGGTGTCTTGTGCCGTTGTTGGCGTACTCCTGGACGTTGGCCTAGCTTCAAAGAAGGCCAAAATTTCTGGATTTCGGAGCGAGTCAACTGGCGGGAGGAGGCGACTGGCATTGGTGCAAGGAAGCGGTCGACGGCGGCCATCCATGCCGCTGAGGGGGGCAGTGGCACCCGCGCGGGGACAGGCGCTGTCAACGGCGCGGCGGAGACATTCGTGTGCATGGGCAGCGGCACGGGCGCGCACGCCAGTGCACGCGCAGGTGCATGCGCTGGCAGGTGCACGGGCACTGGCACGGGCATGCGCGTCAGTGCACGCGCAGGCGCATGCGCTGGCAGGTGCACGGGCGCGTGAAAGTCGGTGGGGACTTCGTGGAACCCCGTGGCATCAAGATCGGCGACAATGTGCGACTCCCAGCCCATCAATGCCACGGGGATGGGCGCTGGCGCAGTCGGGGCGACGGGAGCTGGAACAGGAGCGGGGACAGGCGCAGCGTCTTCCCACAAGACCAGTTCAA
Organism: Triticum timopheevii; assembly: GCA_963921465.1. Taxonomy (NCBI): domain Eukaryota; kingdom Viridiplantae; phylum Streptophyta; class Magnoliopsida; order Poales; family Poaceae; genus Triticum; species Triticum timopheevii. The sequence goes on along the minus strand of OY997274.1, from coordinate 360,108,229 downwards.
GCTCGTACCAAAGCGCCTTATGTTCTTGAGACTCCGGCTGGGTGTCTTCCTCATGAAACTGGAACACTAAGGGCATACCATCGTGATGCGGCATGGCGTACGTTTAGGTCAGGATATTTGGAGGTAGACGACAGGAGAATCAGAGAGGAAGAGAGAGGATTGTAGCGATACCGGGTAGTGCTGGGTTGATTTTAAAATGCGGCGCCGGCGACATTAAAAGTGGGAGCAGTTGGGACGACGGTGGGCGGCGGAGCCTAGTCAAAGGACTCGCCTCACGGTGAGTCTGCACAACGGCCTGCTCGCACGCCTCCCATCGACTCACACGCTTGCTGGGACGACACCTGCCGATGAGAAGGGGGGACTCGTGGCGGCACGTAAACGCCCACGGTTTCAATAGTGGAAGCATTCTCCTTAACGTGACAGGTCTTTTCCCTTAAAAAAAACGTGATAGGTCTTTGTTCCAAAATACCTTGGCTCTTCATTTGTGCAACTTGTCATAAGCAGCTTGTCTTGAATTGAAGAAAAAACTTACGAAGTAATATTTGTGCCATATCACGTGACCATGCTCAGTTTCAAGAATTTATGCTCCCTTTTGGATTTTCTGAAATTTAAGACCCAGGATTCGAAACAATATCATAACCTAAATTATGCAATAAATTTTCAAGCCGTACATATGTCCTGTTCTATTTCTTAAGAAAGGATTTGGTCAAACATTTTGCTTAGTTAAACCTCCTTTCCAGTTTATAGGGCTCAATTCAAAAATCTCACCAACCAAGGTAGATGGTGAGTGGTGGAACAATTTTTGTAGTTTGCAAAACCACTCAATTAATGCGCTTGTTTTCCACAAAAATTGTGTTTACGAATGCATTAATTGCAATGCATGCATGCATAAAGTACATGCCTTGGTCAATTTTCTCTTAATACTTGCATGTAATGATTTATTGCACCTTGAAATCTGAACATGTGATGGGGAACAACCAAATTGAGACTTATAAAATGGGAAAACTAAATTTTTGAGATAAGCCCTATAAACTGGAAAGGATAATCCCTCCGTACCAGTGCCTTGCTTGATATATTAACTCAAGTACTAGGCACGAACAAAAAAAGTACTAGGCACGAACAAACGGGCTCAATTATGTGCTCATCCTGGTGTAGTAGTAGTAGTAGTAGTACTAGGCAATGCAGTTGACGGGTGACATTGACAAGCGGCGACCGAGGGAATTGAACCGTGCTCGGCACGGTAGGTAACGTTGTCTAGTTACTAAAGCATCCCTCCGTTGTTCATCAGTAGGCATTATGGACCGGGGACATGAGGGGAATTTCCTAGGGCTAGAATTCTGGCCGCCAGATATTTCGGCTTGAAGCGCTGAGGCTCGACTGGTTGGGGTTGCCTAATGTGCGTACCACGCACGCCACCGAAGGACACGAGCCCGTTTTTTAGAGATCAACACGAGCCAAGGTCTGGCTGGTACGCCGTTGGGTCCTACCATTTGAGAATACGAAAGGAACCTTTTAAATTGCCGAACAAATCTATGTGTAGTACAATACCCATATTTTCCTTGCAAATACTAATCTCAACATGGTAATTGATTTATGACGAGCCGTTGAATTAGAGTGAATTTGTGATTTAGTGATCTCAACGTGGATTTCACATTTCATGGTATCCCTAGTAAGTTTTCCAATGCAAATTCAAATTTAAAAGATGAACAATATGCAGGTCAGAAAACTTTGTATGTATCAAGCATATGACCACACACACACACACACACACACACACACACACACACACACACACACACGCACGAACACGACAACAATCCAATAAGTATAGTGCATCTATTTTTCCAACCCATGCATGTATGACACGAGTTCAAAAATACTCCTTCTATTCCTAAATATTAGTCTATTAGAGAGTTCAACAAGTGACTACATACGGAGCAAAATGAGTGAATCTAGACTCTAAAATATGTCTATATACATCCGTATGTGCCAGTCCATTTGAAGCCTCTAAAAAGACTAATATTTAGGAACGAAGGGAGTAAAATGTAAGACATCCATGGTCCTCAGATCAATATTTAAAATGAACATGAAACTGAAACATGAATATTAAGTCTAGTACTATAGTACATGCAAATGTTGTGTTTAGGCGGAGCTATGATTGTCCGGGGTCAACCCCTCGACCTTAGATAAAAATGTGGAGCTTTGTTTAGGGTTGTTTAGATTATATTTGTTCCCACCCTCCCAACCACCGATTAGTTGTGCACCCCCCACCCTCCTCCCCGGGAGAATATCATGTGCCCCCCTACCTTACATGCTATATGCCGATACGAGTTGCTTGGGGCTTGTAGATCTGAGATATAGCAGCTCACATGATGTGTCTTAATTTTTTTGCAGGAAACCTTGATGAGTTTGAGAATTGCACACAATTTGTACAAAAACTACTTAGATGCCCTTTGATCCCATATCCAACGACCTCGAAGCTCGTATAACCGTAGCATCTAAGATGAAGGAGGACATCATATTCTCCTGTATGTAAGAATATCATGTGCCACCACACCTTAGATGCTTTGGTGATACAAGCTCTTCGGAGGCGTTGGATTTGTGACCCAACACCTCCTCGGTGGTTCGAATGGTTTTTTGCAGAAAAGCCCCAAAAGAGTTCAGCCAGTGCTTACAAGCACAAAGACTGCTCAGATGCCATTGGATCTCAGATCAAACGGCCTCCAAGCTCGTATCACCGTAGCATCCAAGCTGCGATAGCACCTTATGTTTTCTCGCACGGGAGAGTATGAGGTGCTCCCGCACCGTAGATTCTATGGTGATACGAGTTCACTGAGATCTAACGGCCCACAGTAGGATGTTTGAATGTTTTTGCAATATATGACTGACAGAGTTTGGAAAATGCGCAGAAAGTACAAGTACTATGCATGTGCCATCTCATCACTGATCATACGACCTAGATGCTCATATTACCGTAGCGGGTAATTAAGCTATAGGGAGCACCTAATATTAGCACCGGGGAGCCGTTGGATCAAAGATGCAGCGGCACACACGAGGCCTGAATGTTTTATTTGCAAAAAAAAACTTTGGAGAGTTTGGAAATTGCGCATAATTACAAAGACTACTCCCAAGCCATTGGATCTCACTTCCAACGGTGTAAAAACTCGTATCACCATAGTATCTAAGCTGCGGGGTGGATGTGATATTCTATGCCACTGTCATTTTTGTTCGTAAACTAGCAAAATACGCGTAACTCATGCCGTTACTTGTCTAACCGCGCAAAGTGTTTGTTCAATCCTACACTGAAATATCGGAACAACACACAGGGGCCCCACTTGTCATTAATCAAATTTGGACCTAAAACTAACAAATCTGAAAGACGAGATTCGAACTGGCAACCTGGACTACAAAGCGTAAGTCGATAGCCTGAAAAAATGAACGGTTGTTGGCCTTGTCCCATAACTTGATTTTATACAGTACTTGCGTTGAGTAGAGTAGAGGGAGTGCCTCGTCAACACGTGCATGACCGTTGTCTCACTTACGGGTGGTCCCAGGTCTGCGATCTCAATCTCTCTCCTCTCCATCGTCTAACCTTTGCACGGGCACACACGAAGAGCGGCGCTAGCTTGCCGTGGTGTTATTACAACTAAAAAACATCTTGGAAAATAGAAGAATCGCCTAGAACAAGAGACGTTGCGGCTGGTCGAGACGGAGCTAACCGTGCCACGTTTGCATGATGAAGTTGTGTGGCTAGTGGGGTGTTTTCGACCGACTAGCTGGGTCCCGAGGTCGAACCATAGGTACTACGTCTGATACAGTATATTTTTACGCGCACATTTTTCCTCCATGCCGAGACGTGGCACACCCTACCGCGCGGTTTCGGGGTCCTCCCGGGTGGTGCACGCATATATACTTCCTGACGTGGGACGCCCTACCACGCGTTTTCTGGGTCCTCCTCGGTCGTAGCGTCGAAGCAAGTAAATGAGTCGTCAAATCACAAAAGACCACCTTTCCCGCCGAGTACATCAGTGAAGCACGGTGGCTAGCTAGTTGGGCTAGTTCGACCGATTAGCTAGGCCGCCGCCACATTTGTTTTTTCACCCCTTTTTTTATCTACTTGCCGGCAGGTAAATTTAAATATCCACCGCGGTGTTGCTCTCGTGTTTGGGCGCGGCAAGATTTTAAATTTTTTGAGTGACGGGAGCAGGCGCGGTAGGATTTTAAATTTTTTGATTGACGGGAGCAGGCGCGGTAGCAATTAGTCATGATGACTCCGCCTGTAAAAACCCAATGCTCCCTGATGTGTGAAGTCATCGACTGGTGTTTTACCATGGTGAAAACCAAAAGATTCCCCGCTCCTCGGCTGGCTCCCTCCGCCTTCCCGTAGATTGCATTGCCTTTCAGCCGTTTCGCCCCCTTTGCTTCCTCTCCCCATTGCTTCTACCTGGTGCCATGGCGGCGCAGTAGATCACGGAGTCTGAGGTGAGGCGCCTGACACAGGATGTGGAGCTCAGGGCCGAGGACGTGGAGCTCAGGGCCGAGGACGTGGAGCTCCGTGAGCTCATGGAGGAGAGGAGTGCCATGCTCCTCCGTTATGTGCGGGAGTTCACGGAGCTTCAAAAGCGGCAGGCGTCCACCGCAAAGATGCTCGAGGCGTTGGCAGCGTTGCTGCAGAAAGCGGGAGATACGATAGGCTGTCAGGGGAGCCGGCTGGAGCGCGAGCGGGCCGATCGTGACGTGGTCCAGGATCGCCTCAGCCACTTGTTGAACCAAGTTGCCACGCATGTGTTGCGGCTGCGAGATGCCTACCGTCGTGGCAGCGCGACGATGCCGGCCGTCGGGCTAAACACGTTCGACCACCCGGTCGACTTCAACGAGCTGCGGCTTCCTGACCTGGTCTCCTTCTTCACCTATATCTCCGAGGAGCTGAGTCGTCTCCCTATGATGGTGGGGGCTGAGCTGGACAAGGAGGGGTTGCACGCTGTCGTCGCCGTTGCCGGGCGAATCCTTTCAGGGCTCCGTCACCAGAATCCATTCGTGCCATTGGACGCTGTCTTTGACGAGCTGGCTCCCGTCGACCAGGAGCGGGCTCTGCGGGCGGTTGCACCCTGCATCACCAACATCGTGCGCCTCGAGAAGCAGAGGGACTTCGGTGGTGTTTAGGCACCCTCTGCATGGGCATGTCCATGTCTCGGCGCAACATGACCATTGGATCAAACTCAGACGGTGCAGATCTGTCACTGTAGCACAAAGCGTGTGGGTGTGTTTGGTTGCATTCTCATCTCAATATAGTTGTTTCCTCTTCGTGTATTTTTGTCAACCTACTAGTGTGGACTCATGCACCCTTCATGCACTCTGCCAAACACCCAAAAGTGGGTCGAGAAGGGAACTTTTGCTCCCATCCCGTGCACCCTTCATACACCCTATCTAACACTATAGGATGTGCTTCATATGCTTCATGTTTCGTGGAGTACTGTAGCACCGTATTCTCTGTGCGCTGTGGACCTAGTTTTGTTAACATCGATCTCATCATTCATTCTCGACCGGACAATCGAAAAAGCGGTACTATGTTACATATAGGAGTAGTTGACATGCGCACAACACAGCAACAAGATTGTGTAGTACTGACGTATGAACCACTGCACATGCCTAATAGTAGGAGCACTGTGTATGTTCAAGTGGCTGCCGTGTTTCACACTCCTCCGTCTTAAGAGTGGAAACGCTTGCTGTAATCATTTTTTTTCTTCAGAATGAAAAACAGTGGACACGCTCTCCTGTGCAGATCCTCCTCCAGCCATGCACTAAATTACTCACTTTCGCCGACGTGTGGGACAGCCAGCACCTGGGTCCACCAGCCATGCACTAAATTACCCCGTAGTAGAGTGACGGTAGACTACCCCAATCGAACCGCTGCAGTAATGACCAATGAGCCGTCAAATCACAAAGCCCCCTCCTTTCCAGCAGTAAGTTGGATGGACGAAGCAACCATCATTTCACTCTTCTCTCTCAGCTTCCTCTCTTGAAGAAAACCCCCACTCGCTTATCTTCTCCCTCATCTCGTTCCTCCTTTCATTCTTCTCTCTCAGCTTCCTCTCTTGGATGGACACCGTAGCACCGGCCGACGTGATGTCTATGGCTCTGGCCAAAACCGTCGAGGCTCATGGTACGAAGAAGCGCAAGCACCCCGCCAAGACTACCGCAGACAAGCTCAAAGCCCCCCTCTCCAGGATCCCTCATTAAGCAAGTCCAGGTAATGTCTCTTGTTGACGATCTTTTTCTCGATCTTGATCGTGTTTTTTCATCTAACACGCAGTACTAGTACTGGTAGTACAACTTTCTGGATGATCTTGCATGTGATTTTAGCGTGCCAAATGACGGTTCTAAATTCCTCTTTTGACCAAAACATGCGAGAGGTTGACACTGATTTCTTATAGATTACTTTCAACTACTCCCTCTGTCCCAAATTTCTTGTCTTAGATTTGTCTAGATACGGATGTATCTAATACTAAAATGTGACTTGATACATCCGTATCTAGACAAATCTAAGACAAGAATTTTGGGCCGGAGGGAGTACTTTATGAACATCAATGCTACCTTTTAAGAGGGTATATTTGCCTCAGTAACTTGTGTTATGGATAATGCATGTAATCCCTCTGCTCTCATGCCTTTGAAGACATGTTCTAGTGTCTTTGTTCACTCATTTCTGTGTGTATATGTAGTCATATATGGAGTATAATATCGAAAATCATCTTATATTTCTGAACGGAGGTAGTAATGAAATATGGTTTCTATTTGAATTAGAACCAGGTCCGCGGTGGAGATGAAGTTCTCAAAGTCATGCCATGTGAACTGGAAGACCTGATGATGAGTTCTACTGCTGAACTATCCAGCTACTGTGTCCTTGTCGCCATGTCTCCTGAACTAGTGTTTTCCTATAGCATTGTTGTCAGGCTTGTTCTCGAGGCTGTACTTGACCACAACAATTTCCTGGATGTGCCTTCGATTACGAAGGGTGTGGTTCTTGTAAAGCTTCCCAACAAATATGATGCGGCATGTCTTCATCATCATGTTTATGAGTGGAAAGACCACTCTGTTAGGTTCTCCAAGGTTGACAAGATGGTGATGGTGCATCTAGACATCTCACACGAAGTCCATGGCCTAGTCAGTTATGCGGGGTTCATCCCGTAGGTCGGTGGCAAGAAATAGTCTGCAGAGTTTAGTTAGTGCAACTTTGCTTGTCTGTAGTAAGTACTATTGTTAAGTACTTGATTTGTGTTTGTGAACCCTGTATTGTTTATTAGTACTGCCGCTTTTGGTGTGTGGTCAGTCCTGAGAACGTTCTATGTTAATGTCTGTCCACTCAATTCAGTCTATACATTTCGAAGTATCCAGATCATAATTTTTGTGAGGACGGTTTATCAATTATGGTTACACTCCAATATATGTATGCATTGCAGGGTTTATCGCACCCACCAGGATTTCCAGTCCCATGGATGTTCGGTCCATATGATTTGTCACGACATTTGGACTGTCCTGCTTGTGGGAGTAGGCAGGGCCCCTGCATGCCACGCGTAGTTGGACGATCAATCTTCTGTTTAGTACTTCAACATAGTGATTTCCTGGTAAGGATTCACTCGTGTCACATCAAGTAAATCTTATTGATTTACTGTCTAAATCTTATTGATTTAATGTCATGTTTTCTTTCTTTTCCTGCAATTTTATGATGCAGGTTTTGCCATGTGACATTCATCACAGAATAAACCGTTTGGTTTGCTCTACGATGGCTACTTTTGCAGGTTTCACTTCTTAAGTCGTGTCAATAACGAAGGCACTGTCCATCACTTATATTACTGGAAAAAATTGGATCAGTCTATTGTCTGAGTACAAGCTGAATCGCTATGATGAACTGCAGTTTGGTGTAACAAAAATGCCACAATTAGTCCTTCTCGCATTTAAAAGAAATGAAGAAAAAAACTGGATCACGGTCACGGATCCTAGTCAAGTTAGAAAGCTGATCATAGCAGACCAGACACGATCGCCGCTGTCTCGCACAGATCGAGCACCGGCAGTTGCTCTAGCACTGACAGTGGCAGCAGCTCAGTCAGATCCAGCTGAGGATTGGGCACCGACCGCGTCAACGGATCAGTCTGATCTACCGGAGGATCGGGCATCGACACTGGCACCAGCTCTACAAAGAGCACCATCTCCGGCAGCAGCAGCGGCTTCGGCACCTGCACCAACACTTGCACTTGCATTTGGTCCGGCCCGTGCAGTTGCACCAGCAACAGACTGGGTTGCAGTTCACACTTCATATACCAAAGTCCTTACAAAAACCGACATGTCCACCTTCTTGGTAAGCATTGGCCGCCCAAGTGCTTCGTTCTTTTTTATTTCCATGTTGTTTCACATGATTCACTTTGTTGATCTAACTGTTTGGGTATGTCTTCTTGTTTTCAAACAGAGAATTCCTAGAGCAACGAGGGAGTCGTTCAACAATCTGGGCGACCGCGGCCAAGTTTCTCTAACCATGCGCAGCCTTAGTGTGAATGAACCTGCTCAATATACCGTAAGTACAAAGGATGGTCGCATGATGATTGATGCTAAAGGATGGTCAAGGTTCAAATCTAAATCATATCTTGCAGTAGGGGATGATGTCAAAATCTAACTTTCTCGGCAAGGAGAGCTGGTCCAAATCAACTTTGAAATTCTTCAGTAGCAGCACGCAACTGGCGAACTGATCTATCCTCCGAGAGATTTTGATGTAATAATCTGTCATGGTGAAACAAGTGTCCTGTGTGTATAAGTAGTACGACAGTATTATTTATCACATGGTATATCGTTGATAGAATTGCAACTCTGATTGCTGGTTAGGAACTTTCGTTTGATTTCATTCCAACAGCTGTCGTGCTTTATTCAATTTTGTGTATTCGCCTTGCGACAACATCTGAAACCAGTGCAGTACCGATCGCTTGCAATATGAAAAGCGCTGAGGTAGAACACATGGGCCCCCAAACATGCAGGGTCGGCCTGCGGCGCAAAGTCCAGAACCGTGAGCCTATCTGAGTATTATATTCTCAGCTGAACCCCCATAAAAAAACTGAACCACCATAATGCCCGTGCGTTGCAGAGGGAGTATATTTCTCGGCAAGGTGAGCCTGTGATATAAAGGATTTGTATATTTCTTTACAGAGGGAGTATCTCTCTGTCAAAATATATATTTATGTGTAACTAGTTACTCCTGTCTTTCTACTTCCTTTCACTGATATGTGGGGCAACCGGCAACGGGGTCCACGTGCCATATGCACAAATTAGAGTGCACAACTTCACGGTAGACACACTCCGGTCATAGCGCCGCAGTAATGCCCAATGAGCCGTCAAATCACAACCCCCTTTCCTGCTTTAGGAGTAAGCTGGACGGACAAAGCGGCAATATTTCACTGGGCCTGAATCCCCTTCTCCCTCGTCTGCTTGTTCAGAGAAAACCCCCGCTCGGCGATTGCATAGGGTTTTCTCATGGATAACCAGGTACGAATTCTTCATCCATCCCCGATAAATCCAAGTCCCTTGGTCGCAGGTAATCCTAGGATGGCAGCCACCGCCGTTGATGCATTTTTGTTTGTACTAAATCTAGTGTGTTTTAGTTGCATTGCCCAAAGTGCGAGTACCCTACAGACTTCTGCGCCCACGGCGAGACGCCACACTTGTTCCTTCTCATCCTACCACAGCATTTTGAAACATGGACAGTATGTTCCTAGAATCCTCTTCTCTATCCGGGAGGGTGGGGTTTTTTGAACATGCTGTGTTCTCATATTATTTTTCCTGCAGTGTATTATTTGCTCTGCCAGAACACATGTACTCAAGATGCTCGGCCTTGCCATAACTGAATACACTAGTTTAATGGTCACAGTGAAGACAATCCATGGATATTGCCTCTGAGTTGGGTTCATGAACCAAGAAGATCGCTGCTTTTTATGGTCGAACTTGGATAAACTTTCTCAAGTGTTACGGACTGAAAGCTGGCGCACGAATGTTGATGGAAATAGCAGAACCTGGTCTCATCTTCACTGCGATCTTCCACCCCGACATCGTTCCAATTGTTCATCCATGTTAGTTTTGTATCTGGTTCTTGCTTCTTGCCTCGATTACTTCTTAATCCACCTATTCTGTCTAACTAATCACAATTTAACTTTAGAAGTAGCAACGAATCTCTCACGAAGATGTTACTTCTAACTAATATTGTCTTATAATTGGTGGCACGTGTAGGTTTTTTCAGAGTTAAGCAGTCTGCTCGTTTGTTACTCTATAATAAGTTGGTTGTTACTAATGGCACTGAAGTTGGCTGGATCGACATCCACATGTTCCTACACTTTCTTGATCGTCTTGAGGTCCTTGTGGGGCGTTTCAATGGTGGAAGGCCACGCGGGATATGTGTGCCACTGCTGCACTCATTGAACAGGTCCAACTGTGTCGAGAAACTTATGGTACGAGTTGTTTTCTGTTATATATGTTGTTCATAAACTATTGCTTATACACAGTTTTACAGCTGTGATCTTCTTGAAACAGGAACTGCCGAGTTCTATTGTTCCTATACAGATGCCTGACCATGGTCGGGTCAGACTTGCGCTTGGTCACAACATGATGTTTATGTCGACCTACTCAATTCCCCTTGGAGGCGAAAAGATACTTATTCTTGGGTGGTCTCAGATAATGAAGGCCCGTCCATCTTGGAGAATAGGACAGAAGATTATGTTCATGCTTTTCCATGGCTCTAAAGTGAATATCCTGTTTATTGACCACGTTGCGAGATGAAGCCGCTTTCAGAAGGTTGTGGATGCGCGGGGTGGCGCCTGGGCCTTGTCCTGGGGCTTGGCGGCCTCACCCTTGGTTAACTGTAGGCAAAGTAGCATAGTTCGAGGCGTGCTTTGTACGGTTGAACCTGTATAAGTACTCATACTGCTTTCAGCTTTGGTTGTTAAGTGCCCCTGGTGGTTTCAGTTAAGGTTGTTAAGTACTCCTACTGCTTTTACAGTCTGTGGTGTTTCTTCAGTCCTGTCTTCCTCCAGCCGCCAAAACCAAACCAGCGTCGGCGGGGCCGCCTGCTTCCGCCTCCCACGGCTAGCTACGCCTCAGCGCACGCATCGCCGCCCCACCGTCTCCTAAATCGTTAACGCCGACGTCCTCCGCTCGCTTTGGTGCGCTCTCCGCGGCGTCGCCCTCTCGTGTTGTCAACATGGTCAACAAACAACAGGAATCGGCAGAAGTATGTGGAGAGGATGACAATAGGGGCCCACCACATCAGCGTATGGAAAAATAAAATGCTTCCTCCTAGTGTTTTCCTGACATCCGGGACCCACAACATTGTGAGCGTATATAGTCAATAGGCAAGAGAACAGCACAAGATCGGCTGACACCTAGGACGTAGCTACTCGAGCAGTATTTTTTTTGTTTGGTATTGTTGAGACGGAGCAGGGTATGAACTGGGCTGTGGCCCGTCTAGCCCAGGCTTATATTTTATGTTCACCATGTGACCAGCCCAGCTATTTTTTCTTTGTGCAAATGAGCCCAGATTATTTTTTTCTGAAGAATACCCAATCTAGGCCTACTTATTTTTCTACGCCTTGAAAGTAATATGAAAGGGGAAATTTTGTTTTTGCCACTTTAGATTTTGCCAATTTTCCTTATGCCACTCTAGATATTGACATTTCACTTTTGCCACTCTTTGTTTTTGACAATTATCACAATTGCCCCTCTAAATTTTTTGCTTTTGCCACGGGAATGGCAATTGATATAATTGTCAAAAACTAAGAGTGGCAAAAGTGAAATGTCGAAATCTAGAGTGGCATAAGGAAAATTGGCAAAATATAGAGTGGCAAAAACAAAATTTTCCCAATATGAAATGGGTTGTAAATATAAAAATAGATGACAAATTGGCAATTACTTTATAATTTCTGATTTTTTTTCACATTTTCAGATTCCTATTTCACTGTGCATTAACCTAATTCAAATATATCTTCAAAGTACTTTAAATCTGGCTCGACATTTCGGTATTAAAAATAGTTTGGAACCCACAGAAATATGTGAAATTGGCCCTGGCGAACCAAAAAAAACGACTGCAATAAATTGCATAAGAAGTTGCCATGAGCTATATATAAATTATAAAAAGAAGAGGGAGTGGTCTGACTTGTGGGCCTGTTTAGTTGACGCATATACAAGATTTTTTTAGTTATTATATACTACGTCAACAAATGATTCTAGCAGACATAACCGTTGGATGTCAATCCAACGGCCGTCGTGTTTCTTCAATCTCTGATCTTCTTGCTCCAGCCGCCAAAGTAGCACCGGCGGGACCGCCTGCTCCCGCCTCCCATGGCTGGCTGTGCTGCCGCGCAGGCCTCAGCACCCCCTACTACTCCCACCGCTGGCCAGGGCATCCCTCTACTCACCCACACCCCCTGTTATTCTGCGGCGACGGCAGCCTCACACCGCAGCCGAACCGGTGAACCCTCGTACTCCTCTTCGCGCGGTCTTCCACTACCGCGTCTTCCCCGGCTCCGCGTCGTCCCCTTCATAGGCCTCGCCGTCGTCCACCGCCATGGTGCTCTCGGCGTGGCATGGTCAATGTGGTGAACGACCAACTTCCATCGAAAGAGTACTGTACGTGGAGAGGTTGACAGCTGGGTCCACGGCAGCCGCAAGGAAGTGCCTCCTTATTACGCAGAAAATAATTATTCCTCCACCAGACATCTGGGACCCACTGGACGGGCCACTAGTATCTCACAAAAAAAAACATTTCCCCCTGACTGCTGGGACCCACAGGTCGGGCCACCGTATTTCACGAAAAAAACGTTCCCCCGCTGTCAGCTCGGACCCACCGGAAGTGCATCCTTATTACGCACAAAAAAATGAATACCCCCCTGCTAGCTGGGACCAACCTTGGTGGGAGGCTGACTTGTGGGCCTACTAAGTTGACTGGGACGGAGGCCTTTGTCAGCTTTAGTCAATATATGAATGATTCTAGCTCCAGCGACCGTACGATGTCCATCCAACGGCCGTACTGCTTCTTCAACCTCTGGTCTTCTTGCTCCAGCCGCCCAAAGCAGCGCCGGTCGTGCCGCCTGCTCCTGCCGCCCGTGGCCGGCTGTGATGCCACGGAGGCCTCACCGCCCCCTACTACTCCCAACGCTGGCCAGGCCATCCCTCTACACATCCACACCCCCTGTTATTCTGCGGCGACGGCAGCCTCGCACCACAGCCGAACGAGTGAACCCTCATACTCCTCTACGCGTGGGCATCCACTCCCGCGTCTTCCCCGGCTCCGCATCGTCCCCTTCCTAGGCCTCACCGTCGTCCACCGCCCTGGTGCTTTCGGCGCAGTGTGGTGAACGTGGTCAAGGAATGGATTCCATCGGACGTGGACTGTACGTGGAGAGGCTGACAGCTGGGTCCATGGCCGCAGCAAGGAAGTGCCTCCTTATTACGCGCAAAATAATTATTCCTCCACCTGACAGTAGGGACCCACCGGACGGGCCACCGTATTTCGTGAAAAAAAACGTTTCCCCCTGTCTGCTGGGACCCACCAGCTACATCTTCGCACGCAAGGAAGTGCGTCCAAAAAAGAAACGATTCGCCCCCCTGACTGCTGGGACCCACCAGCTACATCTTCGCACGCAAGGAAGTGCGTCCGGGAAAAAAACCCAAAACGATTCGCCCCCCTGACTGCTGGGACCCACCAGCTACATCTTCGCACGCAAGGAAGTGCTCCGGGCAAAATAAAACCCAAAATGATTCGCCCCCCTAACTGCTGGGACCCACCGGCTACATCTTCACAAGCAAGGCAGTCCCTGACAGTCGGGACCCACCTGGTCGAAGCGTACGTACCATTGTCATTCTGGTCGCAAACGTGTACCTACATATTGGTCGATGTAGAGGCGCGCACGTGTCATAGTAGAGACGCGCACGTAGCATGTACACGTACGTACAACGGCGAGGGTGCAAGAAAGAAAATACAGCCACGTACGTACATACGGACAGGGTCTCTAACGCCTATCGCGCATATGTACATGGCTGGGTCGGAACGGAGAAACAGTGTCGTCGTCGTGTTCATGGGGAGCCAACCGGCTGGGTCAGAACGGAATGCGTGGTCGTGTTCATCGGGAGGGCTTGGACGGAACAGGCGATGGAAACGAGGCCTGGCATACCGCACAACGGAGGAAACGGCCTTGTGTTCGACCGGCCACGTTCGAAACGGGGTCCTGTTGATCGGGAGGGGCCTTGCGTACAGAAAAACAGAGGAAACAGACCTCCTACGGTCGAAACGGGGGTCTGTTGATCGGGAGGGGTGCGGCGTACCACAAAACGGAGGAAACGGACCTCCTACGGTCGAAACGGGGGTCCTGTTCATCGGGAGGGGTGTGGCGTACCGCAAAACGGACGAAACGGACTTGTGTTGGAGCGCTACGGTCGAAACGGGGGGGAAGGGGTGTGGCGTACCGCAAAACAGGACTCCACGGGATACTGTTCATCTCCAACGTCGACCTCCTCCAACCTCCACGGGCTACCGTCGACCTCCTCCAGCCTCCACGGGCTCCTGTTCATCCATCCTCCACCGCGCGCTACTCCACCGGCTACTGTTCAACCACCCCTCCATGGGCACCCCTCCACCGTCTACTGTTCATCCAGCCCTCCACACCACGGGGTCCAGTTCAACCACCCCTCCACGACCAACCCTCCACCGTCTACTGTTCATCCAGCCCTCCACACCACGGGGTCCTGTTCAACCACCCTTCCACGGCCACCCCTCCACCGTCTACTGTTCATCCAGCCCTCCACACCACGGGTTCCTGTTCATCCAGAGGCAACGCCACCGCTCACTGTTCATCCAACCCCCCCCCCCCCCCCCGCACAACGCTCACTGTTCATCCCAAAGGCAGCATTGATCGGCTTCAGTTAGCAGCAGTAGCGAAGGAATCGCTCCATCGGGTTCAGTTAACAGCCATCGATCGATCGCTCAGGTTCAGTAACGCGTAGCCTGCAGTGCAATCGCTCGGGTTCAGTGCCTCGCTCGGGTTCAGTTAGAGCCAACGCCTCGCACACGCGCGCGTACCTGTACGAGAGAAACGTGCATCGCTCTCCCACCGTAACCGGCAACTCCCCGAAATTTTCCTCCCCCTCGCTTCTACCACGGTTTTTTTCGTCATGGACGGCCCAAAGAATATCATGCAGCTGCATCTCCGGCCCACCCAGGACAAAAAGCCCATTTTCTGTCATGATTTTTTGTCACAGAAGTAGGAGCCCACCACATCTATGATGATACCGGGTTTTGTCACAATTATCATCATAGAAGTGTCATATGTATGATAGAAAAAAATTCGTTCGGCCCAAAATGTCACCGATGTGTCTTTTTTTGTAGTGAAGAGACTCTTTGTTATTTGGTTGCAGGGTTGCTTGAGACAGACCATCTTCATCCTACGCCTCCCACGGATTGATAAACCTTAGGTCATCCACTTGAGGGCAATTTGCTACTGTCCTACAAAACTATGCACTTGCAGGCCCAACAACGTCTACAAGAAGAAGGTTGTGTAGTAGACATCAGTGTCAGAGAACCGTCAAAAATGTCCAAAACGTTTGCGATGACGGATGCATCAAACACAGTTCAGATTTTAGTTGCGTGTGCGATGCACGGCATACGGTCCAGTTCAATGAACTGTTTGCGATGAGGAGGAACAAAAGAAATGGGAATCCAGATAAAGGCATGTGCGACACACAGCATACGGTTCACTTAGATTAACTGTCTGTGATGAGGCGGAACAATAGAAACAGACAACTAGATAAAGGTGTGTGCAATTGATGGCATACACTTCAGAAGGATTAACTGTTTGCGATTAGGCAACATAATAGAAACGGTCAGCCAAATCAAAGGTGTGTGCGATTGATGGCATACACTTCACACCGATGAAGTCTTTGTGATTAGCCACAACAAACAGAAACATTTAGAGAGATCAACGTGTGTGCTCTAGATGGGCACACATTCTAATTAAAAGAAGCGTGTGTGATGGTAATAACGAGCACGCGCGGTTCTTGGAACAAGATGTGTGCTGACATTGCCTATTGCGGTGCACCAAACGCCACGTACGCGGCCGAGAAAGCATGCCCATGTTACGCCGTCCGGGAATAGTGCCGCACTTAGAAATTATAGAACCGTCAATAAATTTTGAGCCTGTATCCCATCACCTTCCAAATTGCAAACCTGTTCACACCAATCAAAACCTAAACAGTTTCCCACTTAGGAGTGTATTAGTACTCGGCTATAAATACTATACTATGCAAAGATGACTGCACATTCCTTCCTCAACTCCTCATCCACAAAATCAAACAAGTCATTCAACTTCGTTCTCTTGCGTCTGCCATGGCCAGATTGAGTTCTCGGTCGAGAGATTACCACCACAGAGAGGCGAGCATGGAAGCGGAAGCATGTGAGATGTCCCGCTTAGCCGCGAAAGCAGGAGACATGGCCAGTCGTGCCGCTAAAACAGCACGGAGGTCTCGCCGTGCCGCCAAATCAGCACAGAGGTCCCGCTGCATCGTCGATGCAGCAGACTGGTCCAGTTGTGCCGTGGAAGCAGCAGAGATGTCCTGCCATGCCGCGAATGCAGCAGAGATGTCCTCCCATGCCGCGGCGGCCTGGGAAAATCTCTCGCGGGCAGGCAAGGACTCTTGCAGGTGCATGCATGCGATCGTCCATAGCCAGATGGATCAGATCTCCGGCTAGATGAAGCTGCAGGACGAGTTTAATGCCTCGTTTGAACAACTCCGGGCCGACCACGACCTACTGAGGGCGAAGATCGCCAGAAGGGCAGAGCAGGCGGAGGAGACCGCTGCCTTGTTGAAGAGGATGGGCGTCATCATCAAGAAACTTATGGATGAGAATGCCATGCTTCGCATCGAGTGCAGAAGGCTGGTGGAGGAATCCGTGGTTGCTTCCGAGCAGCGTATTAAGGACATGAAACTGATGAAAGAGATCATCGCCGCTCGCAGCGAGAACTAGTCTCCGCGACCTGCAGCGCATCAAGAAAGTAGATCAGCAAGCCAGATTGTTGTTTGCGTCTTCCTTCTTCTTTTGCCCTTGTGTATTTCGGGCATAGCCACATGTGGCTTTTTTAGTTATCTTTCTAGATATGTAAGACAATTATTATCCACTGTCATCGTCCTTATATTCATCATGCTTGCTATAAGTTACAGTCGATGCTATATAGGTCCTTCGGACCTTACATCAAGATCCGTGCAAAAATTTCTATTCAGATTTTCACTTTTCTCTCTTAAATCAGTCCAGTGAGACATAGCCATGCCGTGAAACAGGGGCTCGGGCGCCATTAATGGAGATGTTGGGAGGGAGGTGCATGGCGGATAGAGGTCAAAGGGCTCTTCTCCCGATGAGAACGCGCAAGGGTCTGCTCGCACCCTCCCATACTCAAATAACTACCCCGCACGACACTTCCTAGCCAATAAAAAAATGGGACACATGGCGGCACGTCATTGGTAAGTAGAACACCCACGATTTCAATAATAGTTTTGTTTTTGATTTGTAACGTGACAACACTTGTTCCAAAATGACTTTGTTGATTTTTAATGTGTGCGCCTTCGCAAATCGGACAGAAAAATTACCACAACATGTTGGTGCCATGCCATGACACCATGCCAAGTTTCATGATTTTCAGGCGTTTTTGGATTTACAGGAATTAAAAAATGAAGTTTCTCAAACTTTTTTGTCGAGCCACGACGCCCAGATGTTTGAATTTCATTCTCATTTTGTTGCATGGGGCCTAGAAATTCACCCAAGGACACATGTGATTTTTCAACCAACTTTGGTACACCAAAGCATGTGCTTGTAGTTCAAATTTGAATTATGCACATTAAATGCCCAGAAATTCAATTAATGTACAAAAAGGCCAAACGAACCCGGAATAATTCCAAAATTTAGCACGATACTTCTATTTGGTCTAATCTGCCTGTGTAAACAAATTAAGGTGGGAGAAAGCAGTGTACGTATGTCGTTTTGCACACGGAGGTGACACGTTCCCTCTAGGAACCACGAGCCTTCTTGAGAGAAGCTCCGGGTTGCAAGCAGCTTATACCAAAGCTTGTCCCAATCCGGTCAAAAAAATTACTCCAGCATGTTGGTGCCATGTCATGACACCATGCCAAGTTTCCTGATTTTCAGGCGTGTTTTGGATTTACATGAATTAAGAAACCAAGTTTCTAAATCTTTCCGGCCGAGCCACGATGCCCAGATGTTTGAATTTCATTCCCATTTCTTGCATGGGACCTAGAAATTCACCAAAGGACACACATGTCATTTTTCAACCAACTTTGGTGCATTGGAGCATGTGCTTGTAGTTCATATTTGAATTATGCACATTAAATGCCTAGAAATTCAATTAATATATAAAAAAGGCCAAATGAACCCAGAATTAATGTATACAAAAATGAAATACATGCTTGGAAAACATGAAGCCTGGCGTGGTGCCATGGTATGGCCTCGCCGTGCCCTGGTAAAAATTTGAGAAATGTTTTCCTTATGTCATCATGCATGTCTTTCATAAATAGAACCATCACCAAGGAAGTTCCATGGTTTCGAGGGGGAAATCACCAAGAGTGAAGGGGGGTCCAAATTTCCTTTGTCCTTTGGCCATGAGTTTTTTTCTACAATGAACATACACCCTGCAAATCACCACGTTCAAAATTGACACTTTTCCGTGTTCATTTACCATATTTAGGGGATTATTTGCATTCTCTAGGCATTAATGCACATAATTCAAATTCGAACAATTGGTGCATGAAAAGGTGCACAAGACCGGTCTAGAAAACCATCCTCATGCCATTTAGTAAATTCTCATGCCTTTTACAAGGAATGGACAGATATTTCGAGGAAATGTGTGGCAATAGTCAACCATAAACGCGTCGTTTACTAGGTAACAACTATACAAAAAATGATATAAATGCTTGAAAAACATGACGCCTGGCGTGGTGCCATGGTATGGCCTCACCGTGCCCTGGTAAAAATTTGAGAAATGTTTTCCTTATGTCATCATGCATGCCTTTCATAAATAGAACCATCACCAAGGATGTTCCATGGTTTCGAGGGGGAGATCACCAAGAGTGAAGGGGGGTCCAAATTTCCTTTGTCCTTTGGCCATGAGTTTTTTCTACAATGAACATACACCCTGCAAATCACCATGTTCAAAATTGACACTTTTCCGTGTTCATTTACCATATTTAGGGGATTGTTTGCATTCTCTAGGCATTAATGCACATAATTCAAATTCGAACAATTGGTGCATGAAAAGGTGCACAAGAATGGTCTAGAAAACCATCCTCATGCCATTTAGTAAATTCTCATGCCTTTTACAAGGAATGAACAGATATTTCGAGGAAATGTGTGGCAATAGTCAACCATAAACGCGTCGTTTACTAGGTAACAACTATACAAAAAATGATATAAATGCTTGAAAAACATGACGCCTGGCGTGGTGCCATGGTATGGCCTCACCATGCCCTGTAAGAATTTGAGAATGTTATCCTTATGTCGTCATGCACGCCTTTCATAAATCGAACCATCACCGAGGAAGTTCCATGGTTTCAAGGGGGAAATCACCAAGATTGAAGGGGGATCCAAATTTCCTTTGTCCTTTGTTCATGAGTTTTTTTCTATGATGAACGTACACCCTGCAAATCACCACATTCAAATTTGACACTTTTCCGTGTTCATTTACCATATTTAGGGGATTATTTGCATTCTCTACGCATTAATGCACATAATTCAAATTCGAACAATTGGTGCATAAAAAGGTGCACAAGAACGGTCTGGAAAACCATCCTCGTGCCATTTAGTAAATTCTCATACCTTTTACAGGGAATGGACAGATATTTCGAGGAAATGTGTGGCAATAGTCAACCATAAACACGTCGTTTATTGGGTAACAAATATACAAAAAATTAAATAAATGCTTGAAAAACATGACGCCTGGTGTGGTGCCATGGTATGGCCTCACCATGCCCTGGTAAAAATTTGAGAATGTTATCATTATGTCATCATGCTTGCCTTTCATAAATCGAACCATCACCGAGGAAGTTTCATGGTTTCGAGAGGGAAATCACCAAGATTGAAGGGGGATCCAAATTTCCATTGTCATTTGTCCATGAGTTTTTTTCTAAGATGAGCATATACTCTGCAAATCACCACGTTCAAATTTGACACTTTTCTGGGTTCATTTACCATATTTAGGGGATTGTGTGCATTTTCTAGGCGTTAATGCACATAATTCAAGTTCAAACCATCGGTGCATGAAAGGGTGCACAAGGACGGTCTGGAAAACAATGCTCGTGCCATTTAGTAAATCCTCATGCCTTTTACAAGGAATGGACAAATATTTTGATGAAATGTGTGGCAATAGTCAACCACAAATGTTTGTTTATTGGGTTTTCAACTATAGATAAAATGAAACAAATGATTGAAAAACATGACGCCTGGCATGGTGCCACGGTATGACCTCACCATGCCAAGGTGAAAATTTGAGAAGGTTCGGCTTATGTTGTCTTGCACGCCCTTCATAAATCGAACCATCGCTGGGGAAGTTCCGTGCTTTCGAGAGGGAAATCACCAAAATTGAAGGGGAATCCAAATTTTCTATAAGTGGTTACCGGAATACCCTGCAAATCACCGTGTTCAAATTTGGCATTTTTCCGGTCTCATTTACCATATTTAAGGGATTATTTGCATTTTCTAGGCATTTGGCGCATATAAATCCAATCCAGCTACAGCAGCAAGGATGTGATGTGAGGGACGTGGATTGTCCTTCGATCGCGGCACATTCTACGGTGCACACGCGCGATCCGCATGGCTGGGGTTCCGACCAACCATAATGCAACACACAATAGCCTCAGCGCACACTGTTTCCGGAAGCGACCGAGATGAACCGTGTGCGATTATGAACGAGCAAAATTGTAAGGGAAGCCAAATTTCCTCTGTCGTTTGTCGTTGAGCTCTTAAAAACCACTGCATTGTACGGCTTCCCGGCCGCTCCATCCCAGAGCTCTCTCCAAGCGTTGTTAATGGCACCGCGGCGCACAGTAACTGGTAAGGAAGCGATGGCATCCCGCCGTGCTGCGTTCCTCGCCCCTCGTGTCCGCACACATGGTAAGGAAGCGATGGCATCTCACTGCGCCGAGTTCATCGCCGCCTCCGCCCACACAGTTACATGGGCGGACTTTGAGGCTGCCATGGCCGAATGGGCGGTGGATCTAGAGGCGGCCAAAGCCGCACAGGAGGATCGGAAAAGGCAGAAAACCGTCAAGAAAAGAGAGTCCCGCCGCCGCAAGAAAGAAGAGGCCGCACGCCGTGATGAGGAGAGCTTGGCGGAGATTGAAGCACGGTTGGCTGCCGCCTACAAGGCCGGGAAGGAGAATGCCGGCGTCTGGCCAGCATGCCCCGATGGCATCATGTGAGAAGTGGTTTAAGTTTGTAGTATTAGAGCAAATTACCAGTAGTACTTTAAGTTTGTAGTATTAACGTATTATGAGCATCCTTTGAGGGCTTTGTGCATTGATTAGCATGTGTGACTGTGTGCACTTTTTTGTGTTAATCATTAGAGGATCACAAAACACACAGTTTCTACGTTGTACCCGTCTGTGTTTTTTTTGTGTTAATGATCCATAAGTTTGTTACCTGTGCGATGGTTCCTAATAAACCAGGCGTACCATTTACCAAAAAAATCAACTACACGTGTATTTTACGCACTTCACCTTTGTTGTGTATTTCCCCCACCCAAGTTTCAAGTTTCGCAGCAAAATTTTCATTAGGCGCGCGATTTCAGAATTTATTCCTCCAACTACATCCCCACACATCAAATTTCCTCAATATCTCCCCCTCCCCCCACCTGCGCCTCCCCCTACCGGCAGCTCAAACTGTCGCCGCAGCAACCACAGCTTCAACCACGTCTACGTTCTGCTCGGATCCAGTCGGGTAACCCAGCGATCTCTATCACATCCTCATGCCTCCAAATCCCCACTGTCCCTACCTCCAGAGCATCACCGTGCAAGCCCAACCACATATCACATGGAGGTCGAGGAGCTGATGGCGGTCCATGGCACGATGGCCGCTGTGCGTGTTGACCCGGAGGAACACCTCGCCTCCGCCGCCGCGGACATGGTGCAGGCCCTGACCGAGAAGAAGTGCCCCGGCGACTACCCCCCACTTAACAGGTATGATATGACCAGCTAAATCTTACCAATACCACTTGCAATGGCTATGTTTTGTACTGTTGATGTATTAAGCATGTTCGTGCCTTGTTTATTTCATTACTACATGTGACAGCCTGGATTTGCCTTCTCTCTTTTTGCGGACTTTCTTTTGCATTTGCTTTGGATTTGGAGTTTCGAATCAATTCAAATGGACTTCAACACTTGGGCCTACCCTTGATTTTCACCCAAGTGACCCATCCACCTCTAACTCACCTTTCCTTCTCTGAAAAACTCCAACAAAAGCCCAAGGAATATATTTCATAAAAGAAAAATATTCATTTTCTTCCTTGAAAATCACTTCAGAGAAGTATGCTCCAAAGCAACCCTAGATTTCTTGCTCCAAAAATCCTGAATAAATTCACAAATATTCTTTGAACCCTAGGGCACCTTCCTGAGCAAAAATATTGCATAGCTTTTTGGAATATTTTTGCTATAGAAAATCATTTCTGTTCTGGATAGAATGATCACTTTGCATAGCAAGTATATTTTTGCTTGATCTTTTGGGGCTGATCTTTTCTGAGCTTGATTACCCTCCTAAGAGATTGCTAAACCCCAAAGCACAACTTTTAGTTCTCACTAAATTTTTCTCAGTGAAGCTCACAAGTTCCTGTCCAGAAACTTGCCAAGAAGATAGCCACTCCTACAGTGCACCTGTGACCCAGCCAACCGTGCAAAACAACCAAAACTACTAAGGAATAACTGCCAGACATGGTGTTTTCCCTTACCTCAGCCTGATGCCCAAGTTCACGGAGTGACCACGTTCATCCAAGGGGGTTGGCATGCGGCCGACGCTCTTTGTGGTGCGCCAGCTCCTCTGTTTTGCGCGTGCTCGCTGCCCAAGCTGCCGCACCTTGCCAAACCGCGCCCCCATCATCGTTCGAACCTCCATAACTCCACCCTGGCACTCGCCGACGCCGGAGCTCGCCGCAGCGAGCATGGGCATGGTGCAGCCAAGGCAACAATGTGCCCGTGCCCCTATGCTCGTCGTGTACCGCACTGTTGTGCTCGTCGCAGCTCGTCTACAGCCCCCGCGTGATCTCTGGCGTCTTCTCCCCCTCTCACTGATGCCATTCGTCGTCGGGAGACACTCTAGAGACCTCTGGCGAGCTCTTGATCCCCGCCTCGGGAACGCCTATAAATAGAGCTCCCCCGAGATCGTTTCTCTCCGCACACACTGTCGGCGTTCTGGGAACGGGGGTCCCCAGACTTGCCTGCCTGCGGCCTGCGACGTGGCTCAAAGGAGGCCCACCACAGCCCATCTTCATCAACGCAAGCTCAAGACCCTCGCGAGGGGCCAAGCCTCGCGGGGCGGAAGACAAGGAGCTTCCTCAGGCATGGCCTCGTCAGGCTGGCTCATGAGGAGGCGGAGAGTTCAAGGCAGGGTACCTCGCGAGGTGCCCATGACCAAAGCCACGACGACCAAGGGCGCCAGTCGGGCGCCAGCCCGTGCAGTGTCCTCCCTTCCTCTTTGGTGCAAAGGGAGCAAGCGCAGGTGAGAGTATCAAGCAAAGGCATCCATTTCGGTGCAACAAGACCAAGACCAGCCCAATGGCTGGAAGGTAGTCATCGTGGAGCCCAAGCCGGCGTCATCACCAGAGCGTTTGGCAGGCGAGGACCAACTTTAGTCAGGATAAGTGTACCCGTTGTTCCCCTTCAAAATGGCCAATTGTTGGCGCCCTTCCCGCTCAATATTTGGGAAGAGGCCCAGGGCCTTCGCCTATAAATAGGACTAGCCACCCCCAGGGTAGAGGCATCCTGATCCTCATCAAGAAACCAGTAGTTAGAGCGACTGAACCCCTCTCATCAGTTCGTCGCACCAGCCAAGAACAGACCCTCGCGAGGCTATTCTTCCTTGTACTGTTCCTCATCAGCCCAAGAGGCAATCCACCACACCACACACTGGAGTAGGGTATTACACCGCAATGGTGGCCTGAACCAGTATAAATCTTGTGTCTCTTGTGCTGTTCTGTTTAGTAGTTTAGGTCCCAGCGATTCGGCGAGGTGCGAGACGGTAGAGGGTTGAATCTCCGCGCGCACCCCAGTGTTCGAACCTCAAGGGTCTGCCGGAACCCGAAATCCGACATTTGGTGCACCAGGTAGGGGTGCGCCGAAATCTGCCTTCCGTCGCCTCGTTCTTCCCCGACCACCGCAACCTTGTCTGACGCTCGTCGGGCTCGCGCCGAGCCGCCCTCGCCTCCCATGTCGCCCAGACGGCTCCCGTTGGTGGGCGACCTCGTCGTTCCCCGTCACCTGCCGTCAACTCCGCCACCGGCCTGGTGGCGAACGAGCAGCAAGCATCATCCCAGCCCCCGTCCATGAGGCGGGACGGCCGCACCGCCACGCCTTCGCTCACCCCCGCTGGTTCTTCGTCACGCGCGCCCCGCGCGGCCATGCAGGCCCGAGCTGCGCTAATCGGGGCAAACGAGCTCCTGCGCTACCTCCCCATCGACGACATCTACGAAGAATGGCTCGACCGAGTCGCCGAGCTCGTCCGCGCTGCTGGAGGTGCCCCCGCACCGTCCTTCTCGCTGCACCGCACCCCGCCCCGCGCGGGCGATGAAGCTCCTGGGGCGCCTCAGCCGCCTCCTCCTCAAGAAGGCGCCCTAGACCCAAGGCGCGCGGCCCCTGGTCGGAACCCGCTCCGCCAGGCGCCAGCGCGGCAAGAGCAGAGCTGCCAAGAAGTCCCTCGCCCACGAGAAGCTGCCGAGCGCTCCCCGCTCCAGCACGTCAAGACCCTGCGCCGCCTCTAGCCGCGGCGCATGGAGACTAGCAGGACCAAGCTATCCGTCATCCAAGGCCCCCCGCAGCCACGGCGGGCTGCCGCGCCTTCACCTCCGAGCTGCGCAGCGTCGCGTGGCCCGCCAAGTTCAAGCCAGACCTGCCTCCTCGCTACGACGGCACAGCTGACCCTGCAGAGTTCCTCCAACTCTATGAGTTGGGCATCGAGGCTGCCAGCAGGGACGAAAAGGTCATGGCGAACTGGTTTCCCATGGCGCTCAAGGATGGAGCCCGCACCTGGCTCCTGAATCTGGCCCCAGGCACAATCTCTTCCTGGGACGAGATGCGCACCCGCTTCATCGCCAACTTCCAGGGTACTCGTGACCGACCACCCGCCGTGAGCGACATGCGCCGAATCAAGCAGCAGCCAGGGGAAACCCTGCAGAAGTACATCCAGCGCTTCAACAACGCGCGCCTCAAGATCCCCAGGGTAACCGAGGAGGCCATCATCTCTGCCTTCTCCGACGTCAAGATGAAGGAGGAGCTGGCGATGCATGAGGATCTGCACACCTCCTTGGAGTTATTCAACTTGGCGACCAAGTGCGCCAGGGCTGAGGAGGGGCGCCTCTCCCTCCTCGAGCTGCCTGCCGCGGACCCCGAAGAGAAGAAGCCCAAGGCCAAGGACGTAAAGCGCAAGGGGGCTGCCGTGCTTGCGGTCGAGCCAGACACCAAGCGAGGCAGAGATCAGCCCAAGTCCTCCAAGGGCAGTCGGTACTGCGTGTACCACGACCTCCACACCCACAACACCAATGAATGCCAAGAGCTCCGGGCCGTGCGCGAAGGAAGGGTCGGCAGACGCCCCGAGCGCAGCGACCAGGGCTATGGCCGAGGAGGAGGATGGAATGCAGGACGCTGGGAAGACCGCGGCCCGCACCAAGGGTGGCGCGACCAACCTCGCGAGGACCGCTGGCAAGACCCGCCTTGCGAGGGAGGCTGGAGGGATGAGCCTCGCGAGGATCGCCCGCAGGGGAACGCAGGCCTCCCTCCGCTGCCGCCACAGCCAAGGAGAAATGAGGACCGTCATCAGGACGAGGGGGCTGGGGGCTTCCAGGAACAGCGTGCGATCGCCTGCATCCCGGGCGGAGCTCAAGCCCCAGCCTCTCAGCGCATCTTCAAGCAGTTCGCCCGCGAAGTGAATGTAGTCCTCCCCAAGCTCGAGGCCACGCGCCCTCTCAGGTGGTCGGCGTGCGCCATCATGTTCAGCTCAGCGGATCAGCTCAAGTGCGCGGCCACAGTCGGAGTCCTCCCGATGCTTTGTTCCCCAATCATCAGCAACGTGCTAGTCACCAAGACCCTCATTGATGGCGGGGCAAGGCTCAACGTCCTGTCTGTGGAAACATTCAATAATCTTCAAGTGCCTTACAGTGAGCTTTAGCCAACCAAGCCCTTCTCCGGAGTCACCGACGGGTCCACGGTCCCGATCGGGCAGGTCCGCCTTCCTGTCACCTTCGGGGCTCGCGACAACTACCGCACCGAGCTCATCGACTTCGACGTCGCCCACATTCGCCTGCCGTACAACGCCATCCTCGGGTACCCGGCGCTGGCCAAGTTCATGACCGTAACCCACCACGGCTACAACGTCCTCAAGATGCAAGGAAGCGGCGGGGTCATCATGGTGCCCTGCGAAGAGAGAGATGCAATGTGCTCCCTGGAGCGAGCCTTTCAGGCCGCATCACTAGAAGACCCAGACCGCAACAGCAGGAGGCCTTCCGAGGCCGCACCCAAGAAGAAGAAGACATCGACCGGCCCGGCTCCTCAGGAGGCAGGCCCCTCAGGGCCCACGCCTGGCCAGGAGGAGCCTCCTTCCATCGCATAGGGAAGTGCGCCCGGCGCCCTCCTCAGGCCGGGCTCGGGGGCTCTCCCCTGGAGGGCCGCCGACCTCGCCAAGGTCACGTGGGAGGCGCTTGGGCACCACGTGGAGGCGTGCTTCGACACACGTTTCCCTCAAGAAGGAGCAAGGCAAGGAGGGCCAAACCCTCAGGAGTTCGTCAGCAAGGCCATTCAGGAGTTACAGGAGTCAAGGGTCATGAGAGGCAGCCGCCGCCTACCCGCTGTGGCCCCCATCCAGGCGAGGATGGTGGGCTGCGCGTCTGCATCGACATACCAAGGCTCAACCGAGCCGCGTCTCAAGAGCGCCACTGGCCCTCGCGAGTGGGACGTTGCGAGGGTCCACCCCACAGCTATGTGCGCATGCCTTACGGCCTGCCAAACGCGGTTGCTGCGCACCAGCATCTCATGAGGGCCATCCTGGAGGCTCAAGAGGCCAAGCACGCCGCAGCCCTGGCGGAGATGGAGATGGCCCGTGAGGAGCCGCCAGCGCCTCCGGATCCTCCCGAGGCCCCCGGGCCTGGGGGCTCGTGAGGATCGGCCCCCGCAGCCCACCGAGTCTGCTACACCAACACTCCTTCATCCCCAACATCATCAGGTGACATCTTTAAGTTTCGTTTCCGGCTGGGAGCGCCTTCGGGGCCGCATTATTCCCAGGCCGCGTGGGTCCGTCCCTGTCGCATGTATCCCTTTTATTTCATGTCCTTAGCTTATCCTATTGGGGGCGCCCCTCGGGCAGCATCATCCCCAAGCCGCTCGGGCCTGTCCCAGCGGCATGTACCCTTCCTGCGTTTTTCTTAGGACTATGCTTTCGCTCCACCATGCTTGTTATTTGGTGCCTTTTTCTGGGTCATGGAATCTTGCATGTTAAAGGGGGGGTGCCTGAGCATCGCGACTCAGGGCTCCTACCGGCTCTCCGGCCCTCACCCTCTGCTCTTGTCCATGGCATCGCGACCTGGCTTGCCAGCAATGGCTGAACCAGCCCGAGAGCCGGGACCCGAGGACGTAGAATTTTGTCATCTAACCCAGCTTGCGCGTTAAAGGGGGGGTGCCTGAGCATCGCGACTCAGGGCTCCTACCGGCTCTCCGGCCCTCACCCTCTGGTCTTGTCCATGGCATCGCTACCTAGCTTGCCAGCAACGGCTGAGACGAGCCCGAGAGCCGGGACCCGAGGACGTAGAGTTGCTACATCTAACCCAGCTTGCGCGTTAAAGGGGGCTTCCTGAGCATTGCGACTCAGGGCTCCTACCGGCTCTCCGGCCCTCACCCTCTAGTCTTGTCCATGGCATCGCGATCTGGCTTGCCAGCGATGGCTGAGACCAGCCCGAGAGCCGGGACCCGAGGACGTAGAGTTGCTACATCTAACCCAGCTTGCGCGTTAAAGGGGGGGGGGGTGCCTGAGCATCGCGACTCAGGGCTCCTACCGGCTCTCCGGCCCTCACCCTCTGGTCTTGTCCATGGCATCGCGACCTGGCTTGCCAGCGACGGCTGAGACCAGCCCAAGAGCCGGGACCCGAAGACGTAGAGCACCGGCATTTGGCCAAATTTGCAGGAACACACTCGAAGATAAGGCCTAGAGCCAGGCGCAACCCGCCTTGAGGTAGGGCCCCGTGAGTCCCACGCTAGATCACGAGTGCCCAGATACACCTCGTCCAGCCCTACCATGCCAGCCACGTGTCAGAGTGGGGCTGTATACGCCCCGGGGGCTCCTCCCGGAGGGGAGCCCCCTCCCACATACCAGTGGAAGAACCATGCTCCGCGCTGGCTGATGACACTGCCGAGGAGCGGCTATGCCCGTACGCATACAGAAGCGCTATGCTCCGCGCTAGTGATAAACAACTAAGGGTGGCCTCCGGGCCGCATCAACCTTAGGGAGCCCAGGGCTCAGTGTCTGGCCTTGTCGCAACGCCTCCCCTCGGGAGTTCCACGCGAAGGGGCTGGGCATGGGGGCCGCGCCTGGGTCCCGCCCAGACGCACCCCGCCTGGCCAGGCCTCCTTGGGCCTGGTTCATCGCGCGCCCCTCCCCGAGCGGAGCCAAGGTACGAAGGCCGATTGAGCGTCAAGGGGGACTCCTGAGCATCGCGACTCTGGAGCCTAACTGGTCACATAGCCCCTCAACCCTTAGTTCCGAAAGGCTAACGTCGGTTGGGGTATGCGCGGGACCGGGCTCTGCAGACGTAGAACGGCAAATCCACCCACATCTCGCCTCCCTGCTTGCGGTTCGAGCACCAAGGGGGACTCCTGGGCATCACAACTCGGGAGCCTAACTTTTCACGTAGCCCCTCACTCCTTGGTCCCGTCCTGGTTTCTGGTCGGGGCCAACGGCGGCTGAGGTATGCGCGGGGCCGGGCTCTGCCGGCGTAGAACATAAGCAAGCAGGAAGGAATAATGCAAATTTCAGGGAATTCAAAAGCAAATATTACAGTCCATGATGTTATCACAGCATCAAACATAAGTTTTAACACCTCTCCGAGGCATGGCACATGCGCAGGAATTAAAAACAGGACGGGAGCCACAACAGAGTCACTTGTCGGCGGGGGAGCCACGTGAAGCAGGTTCGCCTTGTGGAGCAGCAGGGCCAACAGCGCTCTGCTTCGGCCTGGTACTGAAGGCCCGGAACTTCCCTAGCAGAGCCTCCGCACGACCTTTCACGGCCTCAGCAGCGGCAGCGGCACGCTCGCCGCTCATTGGCTCCAGCAGGCTGTCAAGGTCGACGTTGGGGTCGCGAAGATAGATGTGGGTGAAGACCCGCGTCAGCGCTGCAGAAGACAAGACGCGTGCCTCGGCCTCAGCCGTAGGGCCAAGGCCAAGGGTGACGTCGTTAAGGGCGCGAACCAAGAAAGGAAGCAGCTTGGCGGGGCCATCCTCCTCACCGGCCAGCGGGCTCTCAAGGCCCCTCTCTTAAAGCGTCTTCAGCGAAATGCAAGCCTTCTCTTCCATATCCGCGAACGCCACGCGATCCTCGATGAGAACCAGGGCCTTGCCGTCCAGCTCAACCTTCCTCGCCTCCAGCTCTTGCTCCATCACGCCTAGGAGGCCACGGCGCCTCTTGAGCTTGGCCTCCATGTCCTTGACGGCCGCCTCGCGAACCTTCATGCTTTCCTCCTGCTCTTGGCGGAGGCGGGCCTCCTCGGCAAGCTGGTTCTGCAGGCCCTTCAGGTCGCTCTCCAGCGTCTCATAGCGACCTTGGATGCTAGCTGCCTCCCCCAAGGCAGCATCGCGGGCAACCTTCGCCTCACAGACAGCCTGCTTCTCCTCGTCGCAAGCCGTCGAGGCCTGGACCAGCACCGCCCGTATGGAAGCATCTGAGCGAATCCAGCCAGAAGCCAGCTCCAAACGCCCAGCCATCAGACGGGGGTCGGCACCCAGAAGATCCTGCCGTAGGCGGTCCAGTCCGGCAACAGCGCGATCCAGAACAGTATTCGGAGAAGCAGCAGTCAGTGGAGTAGGAGGAGAAGAGGGCTGTGTGACCACTACGCCCTGAGGCGGATCCAGCGGCGCCACGGCGATAGTGGAGGCAGCGCCATGCAAGGGCACCTCGGGAGTCGCCTGGGTCAAGGGGGCTGAGCTCGCCCCAGCGGGCTCAGCCTGGCCTCGCGAGGACGCTCGGGCAGGAGAGGCTTGTGTGTCACGATCACCTTCTTTCTCGGGTAGAGGCACTGCCATGCATGGGACCTCAGGAGCTCCCTTCAGCTTCTTCGCCGCGGGCGCCAGCCTGGCCAAAGGACATGGACATCAGATCTCATCGACAGAGCAATAATCAAGACGGGAAGCAGGCACTTACAGGTCGTCGCTGGTGGACTCGAGCAGCCTCCGGCCGAACTTAAAGCCCGCAACCTGGCTGCAAGGGTCGGCTTCAAGGGGCCCGGGAGCAGGAGGCGCGTCTGCGGATCGCCCCGGGGCCGGGGCAGACCCGCGGGGGACCAGCCCAGTCCGGTCCTTCTTCGGGATCGGGGGCAGGCTCCTGCCTCCCTGCTCATCCTCATCCTCGTTGTCGTCACTCTGGGGGAGGCGGAGAGTGCGGGACCTGCGCCGAAGGGGAGGAGCTCTTGACTCCGCCCCCAAATCAACCCCCTCTTCCGGCTCCCCTTCCTCCACCTCTTCGCTGAAGTCGTCAAAGGACACGTCCACCAGGTCCTCTGGAGCCTCCACGGGCACGGGCCCGTCCCCGTTGAAGACATGCATGGACCACACTACCTGCTCCCAATCCTTGCGAAGGAACAGGGGCATGGGAGCGCCCTCCAGCCTCGCCACATCGCCCCCAACCAAGGACTGGAGGACCGCTGCCAGATCCTCGTCGGCCAGGACCACAGGGCTCGAGTGAGGCCTCCACATCGGAAGCGAGTACTGACGAAGCGGAGCCAGTTGATGCTCCAGGAACTCCCTCAGCAGCGACGCATCGGTCAGCTTCGCCGCCGCCACGCTGGCCGGCCTTAGATCTACGTCCATCTTCTCTAGCACCAGCTTCGCACATGGATCCAGAAGCTCCACTCGGGACCAGTCGTCGGAGCTCGCGGGGTGCTCCGTGGGCAGGATCAGCCGAGGATGGATGCGCCCAGCATCCACCAAGACCCACTTGCTCCTGAAGCCCTCAATCCTCTTCCCAGGGTTTGAAATGGCGATGGCTCCTCCGTATGCGACGAAGCTCGCGCACGCGGAGGCGGAACCACGGGAGGTTCGGAGGGAGAAATAGTGGCGCAGCAAGGCCACCGAGGGCTTCACCCCAACATGGGCCTCACAATAGTAGGCGAAGATCGCCAGAAGAAGGACGGAGTTGGGATGGAGGTGCAGAGCTTGAATGTTGTAGTGACGGAGGACAGAGAAGAAGAACTCGGAAAATGGAGGCACTAGACCAGCAATGATGGCGCTCACGAAGAGCGGGTAGAAGGTGCTCCCTCGACCCTCGGAGACGGAAGAGCCGGCCTTGAACGCCTTCGTTCCGTCGAAGCCCTGCGCCTCCGCCATCCGGCGCACCAGGGCAAGGCTCGCCCCTGACACACTTGGCGGGTCCAAGGCAGGCAAGTGCCAAGCTCCGGCCGGGGCTTGGCAAGGCGGAGTACATCTGAAGATTTTGGAAGCAGAGAGGAGAGGCGCAAGAAAGGGGATCTGAGCAGCAACTAGAGAAAGTAAAGGAGGCAAGGAAGACGCCGCTCTTTTATCAACTCGTGCGGTTGCAGAGGCGCACGCGTCCAATCAACCGCCACGCGGCGCCCAAGGCCACAGGTTGTTAGGGCCCGCGACGCTTCGCACTTACTCTTTCGCCTCTCTGCTCGGCCAAGTTCGGGCACACCATGGGCCCGGGGGCTACTGTCGGCATTCTGGGAACGGGGGTCCCCAGACTTGCCTGCCTGCGGCCTGCGGCGTGGCTCAAAGGAGGCCCAGCACAGCCAATCTTCATCAACGCAAGCTCAAGACCCTCGCGAGGGGCCAAGCCTCGCGGGGCGGACGACAAGGAGCTTCCTCAGGCACGGCCTCGTCAGGTTGGCTCATGAGGAGGCGGAGAGTTCAAGGCAGGGTACCTCGCGAGGTGCCCATGACGCAAGCCACGACGACCAAGGGCGCCAGTCGGGCACCAGCCCGCGCAGTGTCCTCCCTTCCTCTTTGGTGCAAAGGGAGCAAGCGCAGGCAAGAGTATCAAGCAAAGGCATCCATTTCGGTGCAACAAGACCAAGACCAGCCCAAAGACGGAAGGGAGTCATCGTGGAGCCCAAGCCGGCGTCATCACCAGAGCCTTTAGCAGGCGAGGACCAACTTTAGTCAGGATAAGTGTACCCGCTGTTCCCCTTCAAAATGGCCAATTGTTGGCGCCCTTCCCGCTCAATATTTGGGAAGAGGCCTAGGGCCTTCGCCTATAAATAGGACTAGCCACCCCCAGGGCAGAGGCATCCTGATCCTCATCAAGAAACTAGTAGTTAGAGCGACTGAACCCCTCACATCAGTTCATCGCACCAGCCAAGAACAGACCCTCGCGAGGCTGTTCTTCCTTGTGCTGTTCCTCATCAGCCCAAGAGGCAATCCATCACACCACACACTGGAATAGGGTATTACACCACAATGGTGGCCTGAACCAGTATAAATCTTGTGTCTCTTGTGTTGTTCTGTTTAGTAGTTTAGGTCCCAGCGATTCGGCGAGGTGCGAGATGGTAGAGGGTTGAATCTCCGCGCGCACCCCAGTGTTCGAACCTCAAGGGTCTGTCGGAACCCGAAATCCGACACACACACTCAGTACACCTCCACACCACCGTAGGAAGCCGCAGCCCAGCCGGGCAGACATCTGGCCACCGTCCCTGCCCCGAGCTCGCCAGGGATCCCTGTACTCTGCCTCCTTCCTCTCCAGAGCCGCTTGATCTCCACTGACAACTCCGGCGTGTTCGTGGTGGTCCACTGGTGCGTGCTGGTGGCGTTGGAGCTGCTAGACTGGCCCTGCTTCACCGGAACCTCCATCTCCAATGAGCTCCACCTGCTGCCCCCGTTGGAGAGCTCCATTCTGACCCCGTCCGACCACCCCTAGCCACGCTACGGGTATGGGCAGGTGTGGCTCAATCTCCTCTACAATCATATCCTCTTAGACCTCGTCGTCGGGCACTCCTAGCTGGAGAAAGCACCGTCGCCGCGCCGCCCGCCTCTGCTTCTCTCTCTCCCCCTCGTGCCTGACCCCTGGGGC
Source organism: Triticum timopheevii (assembly GCA_963921465.1). Classification (NCBI taxonomy): domain Eukaryota; kingdom Viridiplantae; phylum Streptophyta; class Magnoliopsida; order Poales; family Poaceae; genus Triticum; species Triticum timopheevii. The sequence continues at coordinate 360,074,664 of OY997274.1, read as the reverse complement.
CCACTGTCAACCACTCAGGCCGCGGCCAAAGCGGTATGAGTGGTGGCGCCCAGGCGGTTTACTCCTTTGACGTTACCCCCCTCTGTTTTTCTTTTTAATTCAAATTTAGTTCAAATTTGATCAGAACTTTGACTAGCTGTAACTTTTATTCTACAAGTCCAAATGAGTTGATTCTTTTTGCATTCTGTTCTTACTAGAAAACCTAGCAGCACACCCAAGATGGGATTTTTCCTTGCTTCCTAGAATTTTTGGTAATTTTCAGAAGTGTTCTTGATATTTTATTTTTGTCATTTGAATTATTTTCAGAAGGTGAAGCTTGTCTTGAAGGCATCCAGTAGGAGTGTGAAGCTCCTCTACACTAAGGCAAGCCACAACAACATTGTCATGGTGTCTTTGCAATATCCATGATTTTCTACTTGAATTTATATGATATTTATTGCATATAGTATTGAAAATAAATAATGCTTGTGTTTTTTAGTTTGTCATGATCAATATGCTTAGTTAACATAAATGAATGCTTGAACTAGTGAGATATTGATTGTGTAGTTGAACTAAGTAAGTTTGTCATGGCTACAATAATATGATCATCAATATTATTTTTCTGATATGCATAATGACTTTTATTTGATAAATGCCAACTAAAGTGATGAGTATAAGTAACCAGTAAGAAAGGACCAGAAATGTTGAAAGTTGAGTGTGTGCAAGTAAAACTTTGAATAAGGTTGATTCGTTATTTTCAAGTGATATATGGTTGCATATGCATGGCATATAGTGAATCGAGCATTTTATTTTCAACTTAAACCTGATGATAATTGAACTTGAACATAAAGTTGGTCGGGTCATGGTGCCACTGAATCGGGCTGACAAGTGCAACCACATTTGCCTTAGTATGGGGAGGCCGTTAGTCGTTCCGTTGTCATGCCTCTTGTCGGTGCCTCCAACAAGGCAAGGTTATGGGTGTGCGTTAGCCTAGCCCGGTAAGAAGACATAACCTTGTGGACCTGTTGTTGTTATGGTACCTTGTCCCTATTTGGGACTGTTTATTTGCCATGACGGTGGTTGTTTTACCTTCGGTAGGCTCGGTCACCCAGGACTAATTCCAGTGGGGAGTTGATCGGAGTGGCCATAAGAGTGTCATGGCAATGGGAGGGTTGTGTCGGAATGCAGTTGGTCCACCCGAATGGGAGTGCGAGGCCATGGGTTCCGTGGTTTGGTAAAGTGCGCTACCTCTGCAGAGTGTATTAATCTATCGATAGCCGCGCCCGTGGATAAGGGCCCAGTTCATAAGTAAGTCACACCATGGATCAACTTTCATAAATAATCTTGCACACTAAGTTATTTGCATTGCACTGGTTGAATCATGATGAGGTCAGTGAGATTGACTGTTGTGGTATCACTTGCGATCCGGGAGTGATCACTGTTTGGTTACGAGGTAACCAGTTGAACCAAGTATGGTTCCGTTCGTGATCCATCGTGATCACTGTTTGGTTGTGAGGCAACCTATTGGTAAGAAAGAGTCCGAGTGACTCAATGCACAAGTTTGGTTTCACTGCATGAGTAGCATGTTGATGTTTGCATTCAACTTGATGAAATGTCATGATATTGTTTGTCATTATGGTTCTGTTTGCTGTGAGCTTGCAGGTACATTCAGTGTACTAACCTAGCATGTTATGCCAGATTTCAGGAAAGTCCAACTGGTTCGGAGTGCTGCCGTGTCTAGACCGTGTCCACATCGGTGTCCCTGTGCTATGGAGTCCCTCTACGTCGTTGTTCCGCTGCCGTGTAGATGTCATGCTCGAGGCCCCTTTTATGTTCACTAAATAATGTACATATTGTTCAGCCGCACCGAGTGTGCCGCTTGGCCTCGCTACTTGATGTAATGTCACACTATGCTTCTGCTAGTTTCAATAAAGCGGTGATTTCTGTACCAAGATGTTGTGTATTGCCAGAAGACATGATCTCTGGGTTGGCAATGCAAGGTAAACCGGTCGCTCTGAGCCGGGGTGCCACAACACTTGGTATCAGAGCTGCACTGACTGTAGGACATGCTAGACCCTGACACGTGAAGTAAACGTTAGTTAGTTTGCTAATTGAGTGTCGTTAGTATTTGCATCTGAATGCTGCACTGCATTGCATGCATTAGACTTATTGTTATTTCTAACCGGTTAATGGTTATGAGTGTAGATGGCTCCGCTGATGTATCCATGTCAGTTGCAGCTGATGCCCTACACTTCTCCACATCTCCTTCATAGCGTGTGGCGTCAACTGTACCCTCAAGGTGATGACCCAGCATATCGGGTGTACCGGGAGCGTCTAGCCGACTCCGTGTATGAGTATCACGCGGTGGTTACTCTGCGCACCAGTTCGTCATCGGGTTCTTACACTCGTACCTCTTGGAGCGGTTATGCATCCACCGCCACTCAGGCCGTCCAATATGCTGCATTCAAGATTCTTGTTGAGTTACGCTATGCTGAGGCTCGGATGCAGAACCACCCAGGTTTTCGTTTCTACCCATCTCTGTGTGATGATGGTCATGTTCATTTTCATTCTGTTGATCCGGCGTCTGATAGTGACACTAGCCACCTTTCTTGATATATCATTGCTAGTTACCTGCTGATTCACGAGTTGGCTCGAGAGCTGAATTGTGCTCGTTCTGCTTTACCCGCCGCTAGATCCTACCCTACTCCACCTTCTATGAGATTTACTCCTTATATTGTGCCAAATTCTAGCTCACCTATTTCTCTGGTTACTCCCCCGAGTAGCTCGGGCACCTCGATGGTGAACCCACACTGTGCTCCTGTTGAGTGGGCGTCTCTTCTTGCTAGCCCCGTAGCTCCCATGATCCCTTATCATCCCGCGCCTACCCCTGAGGGAGAGCCCTCGAGGCAGCATCATTGCACTACATTTAACCCGGGGGTTTTGATTGGCGTTGTCAGTTCCTGATCTGGGTCTGACTCAGGAGAGGATCCGGCAGCACCGACAAAGTCCTAGAGCGTCTGAGTATCAGCAGTGGTCATGTGATGTACGGATGTAGTTGTATGAACCATGATGCATGTATGCGAGTAGTCGCACCCATCGTGATGTCTACCTTTCATGTATGAGTCTATGTATAATTATGTTGAAACTTTTTATGCGTTCGCTGTGTTTCTCGGTTCGTTCATTTGCTTTTTCGGGTTTGTCGTTGGCTTTTCTTCCGATGATTGGATGTTTCTCATCACGGTTGCTCTTATTGGGAAAATAAATAGTAGGATGATGTGGGAGGCAGCAGCACGCAGGCTTGTGAGGATGTCCTTGTTCGTCGCTCAGCAAGACAGGCAAGACACTCCCCCGAGCCGTATCCGCAACCACCGCCTCCACCACCAAATCCACCCTCCACTGAGCAAATTATGCACATGTTTGAGGAAAGAAGGAACAATCATCTGATTGAGATGTTAAAAAGTGTGCAAGCTATGGTTGGGTAGAATGGAAATCAAAATGGCCATCACTCCAAGCTGTCCGATTTTCAAAGGACTAAGCCTCCCAGTTTCAGTCAAGTGGTTGACCCGTTGGAAGCAGATGATTGGTTGCGAACGATTGAGAAGAAGTTTGAGATTGCTCGCACTGACGAAGCTGACAAGGTTCCGTTCGCTACCCACTATCTTGAAGGAGCCGCTGCTATATAGTGGGATAATGCTAAAGCTTTGTGGCCCGCGGGAAAAGAAATTATGTGGACTAATTTCAAGGATCAATTTCTCAAGTATCATATTCCAGCTGGTATCATGAAAGTCAAGCAACGCGAATTTCTTGGTCTCACTCAAGGAAGTCTGTCAGTAAGCAAATATTTGCAAAACCATCTGGCCTGTTATTCCCTCTATGATGTGGCCACGGAAGAAAGGAAGATCGATAGGTTCCCTGGAGGATTAAATCAACACCTCAGGAGTGCTCTCTGTATGCTCGAATTTCCAAATTTTCAGCCTCTGGTGAACAAGGCTCTCATTGCAGAAAGAGAGTACAAACATGTGCAAGACAATCAACCCACAAATAATGACCACAAGCGTAAATTTGAGCCGAAGAAGGACGGACAGCAAATACAGAAGGCCCATACCTGGCAACAGACTCAAGTGGAGTATAAACCAAATTGGCAGCAGAATGTGAACAAGACCACTACTCAAGTCAAGAATGTCGTGACCAGCCCAGTGCATGAGGAGCGTCAGCGCAACAATGCCTTCTTTAATTGTGGTCTGACCGGACATTATGCTAGGCAGTGTCCCAAGAAGTCAACTACCCCGTTCCGGTTGCAAGTCATTCACATGGGGCCATATAATACCCAGAAGCTCGCCCAAGGGCAAGTTCATAACCTCTCCGCAGAAGAAGCCATGGAAAACCCTGAAGTCGTCATTGGTATGTTTCTTGTTAGTAACATACCTGCAATAATTTTATTTGACTATGGGGCTTCCCACTCTTTTATTTCTCAGAGTTTCGTTGCCCAAAACAAATTTCCTTGCTCGCTTTTGGGAAAAAGTATGCTGGTTCAATCCCCGGGATCCGTGATCAAAAGCCATCTGGTCTGCAAAAATTTGGAGATTGATATCAAGGGGGTCCATTTTCCAACCACTTTCATAGTCATCGAGTCTGCCAAACTGGGTGTTATTTTGGGAATGAACTGGTTGACTCAATATCAAGTATGCATAAATTGTGCGACCCGAGAAGTCACCCTGACAAATCAGGAAGGGCAAGCCATAAAATTTTATGCCGCAAAGACATACCCAAAAGGGAGATGGTCTTCACTGCAGTAGCCGAAGAATTGGATATGATACCTATGGTCAGTGAATTTCCCGATGTATTCCATGAGGAATTACCCGGAATGCCTGTAGATAGAGAGCTTGAGTTTGCAATTGATCTTGTACCTGGGACAGCACCATTATACAAAACGTATTATCGGATGCCTTCCTCCGAACTTGTGGAATTAAAGAAGCAGTTGGATGAGATGCTGCAGAAAGGATATATCCGCCCAAGCTCGTCACCATGGGGATAACCTGCAATATTTGTGGACAAGAAGGATGGTGGTCTCAGAATTGCGTAGACTACCGTCAGTTGAACGATGTCACCATCAAGAATAAATACCCATTACCAAGGATTGATGATTTGTTCGATCAGCTCAGTGGTGCAAAAGTATTTTCCAAGATTGATTTAAGGACTGGATATCATCAACTAAAGATCAAGAAGGAAGATATTCCTAAGACCGCGCTCACTACCCGTTATGGTCTCTATGAATATAGGGTGATGTCCTTCGGTCTCACAAATGCCCCCGCCTTTTTCATGCATATGATGAATAAGGTGTTCATGGAATTCTTGGATAAGTTTGTGGTGGTTTTCATCGATGATATTCTAATATACCCTAAAGGTGACGAAGAACACAAGGAACACCTTCGAGCAGTCTTACAGAGACTCCGTGACCATCAGCTTAATGTAAAATTCAGCAACTATTAGTTTTTGCTCAAACAAGTCGGATTTCTGGGGCATGTTCTATCAGCAGAAGGCATCGCAGTGCATCCCAGCAAAGTGAAAGATGTGCTTGATTGGGCAGCACCAACGATTGTATCCGAAGTCCGGAGTTTTCTTGGATTAGTCGGGTACTACCGCCGGTTCATCGAAGGATTCTCCAAAATCGCCAAGCCAATGACAGAACTCGTCAAGAAAGACAAGAAGTTTGAATGGACTGAGGATTACGAGCAGAGCTTTAACAAGCTAAAAACCAGATTGACATTAGCACCAGTACTAACTCTCCCAGACATTTACCAAAGCTTTGATGGGTATTGTGACGCATCCAGAAAGGGTATTGGGTGCATACTTATGCAAGATGGCAAGGTGGTAGCTTACGCATCTTGCTAGCTACGACCTCATGAAGGAAATTATCCTACACATGCTTTGGAACTGGCCGCTGTTGTGCACTCTCTAAAGATTTGGAAACATTACCTCATTGGAAAGAGATGTCAAATATTTACCAACCGCAAGAGTCTCAAATATATATTTACTCAGCCAGACTTAAACCTTCGACAGCGAAGATGGCTCGAGTTGGTCAAGGACTATGATCTAGGAATAAATTACCACCCGGGAAAAGCCAACGTGGTGGCTGATGCCCTCAGTCGCAATCCTGCCAGTTTAAACGCCATGTTGGAATCTTTGCCTCCAGAACTCTAGCAAGAGATCGCTCATCTCAACTTGGTAATTGTAAATGCCGGTCTTGCGAATATTTTGGAAGTAACTCCTACTCTCGAAGAGGAGATTTGCATGGCACAGGCTGACGACAAGACTCTGCAATGACATCTCCACCGTCTGCGAGAAGGCCTGACTCAAGATTTCTCAAAGGACGCACTGGGTACACTCAGGTTCCGAGGAATGATATGCGTACCTGAGCAAGCAGATTTGAGGATGAAAATTTTGGCAGAGGCACACGAGTCCTCATATTCAATACACCCAGGCGGCACTAAAATGTACGAAGACCTTCGACATATATTTTGGCGGGATGGAATGAAAAGGGACATCGCATATTTTGTCGCTTGTTGTGACATTTGCAACAAAGTAAAGGCGGAACACTAGAAACCCACCGGACTTCTCCAACCTTTTCCCGTCTCGCAATGGAAATGGGATGATGTCTGCATGGACTTTATCACCGGTCTACCCAAGACTCATCGAGGCAATGATGCTATATGGGTCATAGGGACACGCTGACTAAAGTGGCTCACTTTATCCCCATCTGCACCACCTTTCGTGCTTATCAACTTGCACAATTATATGTATCCCGGATTGTCAGTTTGCATGGAGTACCAAAAACAATCACTTCAGACCAAGGTTCACTGTTTACCTCCGCCTTCTGGTCCCGACTCCATCAAGCTTTGGGGACCACTCTCAAATATGGGACCGCCTATCATCTACGGACAGACGGTCAGACCGAGCAGGTAAATCAAATCCTTTAAGATATGCTTTGAACATGTGTCCTAGCCCATGGACCCAAATGGGAAGATTGTCTACCATATGCAGAATTCTCATACAACAACAGTTTTCAGACCAGTCTGAAAATGTCACCCTTTGAAGCTTTGTATGGACGTAAGTGCCACACTCCATTAAATTGGTCTCAAACCGAAGAAAGTTGTATCTTCGGTACTGATCTAATATTAGAGGCAGAGAATCAAGTCAAGGAAATTCGAGACCGACTACAACTGGCTAAGTCCCGACAGAAAAGTTATTATGATGCCAAACATCGGCAAGTCTGTTTTGAACCTGGTGAACATGTGTATCTCCGAGTCACCTCCATGAAGGGAGTCAAGAGATTTCAGACCCGAGGTAAATTGGCACCAAGATATATTGGTTTGTTCCCGGTCATGACACGAGTTGGCACAGTTGCCTATCAGTTGGAATTGCCACCAGAATTGTCAAAAGTACACAATGTGTTCCACGTATCACAGCTGAGAAGGTGTATTTCACCACCCGAGAAGAGGACTGATATGTCAGAAACTGAGCTTGCCAAATACTTAACTTATGAGGAGAGACCGTTCTGAATCTTGGATGAGGCAGAAAGGGTCACATGCAGCAAAGCGATTAAATTTTACAAGGTCCAGTGGGAGCATCACACCGAGAAGAAGTAACCTGGGAAAGAGAGGAATTTTTAAGTACAACCTACCCAGAAATGTTTTCCCAAGCAACCGAATCTCGAGGACGAGATTCATCTTAAGTAGGGGAGGTTTGTGACAGCCTGGATTTGCCTTCTCTCTTTTTCCGGACATTCTTTTGCATTTGCTTTGGACTTGGAGTTTCGAATCAATTCAAATGGACTTGAAAACTTGGGCCTACCCTTGATTTCACCCAAGTGACCCATCCACCTCTAACTCACCTTTCCTTCTCTGAAAAACTCCAACAAAAGCCCAAGGAATATTTTTCATAAAAGAAAAATATTCATTTTCTTCCCTGAAAATCACTTCAGAGAAGTATGCTCCAAAGCAACCCCTAGATTTCTTGCTTCAAAAATCCTGAATAAATTCACAAATATTCTTTGAACCCTAGGGCACCTTCCCGAGCAAAAATATTGCATAGCTTTTTGGAATATTTTTGCTACAAAAAATCATTTCTGTTCTAGACAGAATGATCACTTTGCACAACAAGTATATTTTTGCTTGATCTTTTGGGGCTGATCTTTTCTGAGCTTGATTACCCTCCTAAGAGATTGCTAAACCCCAAAGCACAACCTTTAGTTCTCACTAAATTTTTCTCAGTGAAGCTCACAAGTTTCTGTCTAGAAACTTGCCAGGAAGATAGCCACTCCCACAGTGCACCTATGACCCAGCCAACCGTGCAAAACAACCAAAACTACTAAGGACTAACTGCCAGACATGGTGTTTGCACTTACCTCAGCCTGATGCCAAAGTTCACGCGGTGACCACGTTCATCCAAGGGAGTTGGCATGCGGCCGACGCGCTCTGCAGTGCGCCAGCTCCTCTGTTTCACGCGTGCTCACTGCCCAGGCTACCGCACCTTGCCAAACCGCGCCCCCATCCTCGTTTGAACCTCCATAACTCCACCCTGGCGCTTGCCGACGCTGGAGCTCGCCGCAGCAAGCATGGGCATGGCACAGCCAAGGCAACAGTGCACCCGTGCCCCTATGCTCGTCGCGTACCACGCTCCCCCGCGTGATCTCCGGCGTCTTCTCCCCCTCTCACTGACGCCATTCATTGCTGGGCGACACTCCAGAGAGCTCCGGTGAGCTCTCGATCCCTGCCTCGGCCTCGCCTATAAATATAGATCCCCCGAGCTCGTTTCTCTCCGCACACACACTCAGCACACCTCCACACCACCGTAGGAAGACGCAGCCTGGCCGGGCAAGCCTCTGGCCTCGTCCCCACACCGAGCTTGCCGGCGATCCCCGTCCTCTGCCCCCTTCCTCTCCAGAGCCGCTCAAGCTCCACTGACCACTCCGGCATGTTCGTGGTGGTCCACTGGTGCGTGCTGGTACCGTTGGAGCTGCTGGACTGGCCCTGCTTCGCGAGAACCGCCATATCCGATGAGCGCCGCCCGCTGATACGTCTCCGTCGTTCCATGCCAATATTCTACAACTTTCATATACTTTTGGCAACTTTTTATATTATTTTTGGGACTAACTTATTGATCCAGTGCCCAGTGCCAGTTCCTGTTTGTTGCATGTTTTATGTTTCGTAGAAACCCCATATCAAACGGACTCCAAACGGGATAAAAACGGACGGAGAATATTTTTGGAATATTTGTGACATATAGGAAGAAGAATCAACGCGAGACGGTGCCCGAGGGGGCCATGGGGTAGGGGGCGCGCCCCAGGGGGCAGACGCGCCCCTGACCCTTGTGGGCACCCCGTAAGGCGGTTGACGCTCTTCTTTTGCCGCAAGAAAGCTAATTTTCGGAGAACAATCTAGGTGAAGGTATCAATCCAATCCGAGTTACGGATCTCCGGATATATAAGAAACCGTGAAAGGGCAGAATAAGGGAACGTAGAAACAAAGAGAGACAGAGAGACAGATCCAATCTCGGAGGGGCTCTCGCCCCTCGCGTGCCATGGGAGCCAAGGACCAGAGGGGAAACCCTTCTCCCATCTAGGGAGAAGGTCAAGTAAGAAGAAGAAGTAGGGGGGCTCTCTCCCCCTTGCTTCCGGTGGCGCCGGAACGCCGCCGGGGGCCATCATCATCACCGCGATCTACACCAACAACTTCACCGCCCTCATCACCAACTCTTCCCTCCTCTATGCAGCGGTGTAACCCCTCTTTTACCCGCTGTAATCTCTACTTAAACATGGTGCTCAACGCTATATATTATTTTACAATGATGTATGGCTATCCTATGATGTTTGAGTAGATCTGTTTTGTCCTATAGGTTAATTGATAATCGTGATTGGTTTGAGTTGCATGTTTTATTATTGGTGTTGTCCTATGGTGCTCTCCGTGTCGCGCAAGTGTGAGGGATTCCCTATGTAGGGTGTTGCAATACATTCATGATTCGCTTATAGTGGGTTGCTTGAGTGATAGAAGCATAAACCCGAGTAAGGGGGTTGTTGCGTATGGGATAAAGAGGACTTGATGCTTTAATGCTATGGTTGGGTTTTACCTTAATGATCTTTAGTAGTTGTGGATGCTTGCTAGAGTTCCAATCATAAGTGCATATGATCCAAGAAGAGAAAGTATGTTAGCTATGCCTCTCCATCAAATAAAATTGCAATAGTGATTACCGGTCTAGTTATTGATTGCCTAGGGACAAATATCTTTCTTGTGACAAAAATCTCTCTACTAAAACTAACTTAGTTGTGTCTTCTTTATCTAAATAAACCCTAGTTTATATTTACGCGTTCTTTATTAGCTTGCAAACCTATCCTATCACACCAACAATGTCCTTCTAGTTTCATACTTGTTCTAGGTAAAACAAACGTCAAGCGTGCGTAGAGTTGTATCGGTGGTCGATAGAACTTGAGGGAATATTTGTTCTACCTTTAGCTCCTCGTTGGGTTCGACACTCTTACTTATCGAAAGAGGCTATAATTGATCCCCTACACTTGTGGGTTATCAAGACCTTTTTCTGGCGTTGTTGCCGGGGAGTCATAGCGTGGGGTGAATATTCTCGTGTGTGCTTGTTTGCGTTATCACTAAGTAATTTTTATTTTCTGTTCTAAGTTGTTCTCTATCTTTAGTTATGGATATGGAACATGGAATACCAAAAAAAATTAGGTGTACTTGCTACTCATGGAGACAGGGAACCTCCTAAAACCCTCGATGCTCATTATGTGAAAGAAATTATGTACTACTTTGATAATCCTAAGAAAACCCCATTCAATTATGTTATGGGAGACACGTTGGATCAACGTGAATACTTTAGGGATTATCGCTTGATACAAAAAGGGAAATTATTATGGGATCAAATTCATATATTGCATTGGTATGCTCGTCAACTATGCTTGAGATATGATTATACTTGTTGCTCTAGGATGAAGGCTCCACACCTTTCCTTTTCATGCAAATTTAATGATAATGAAACCTTGGCTTCTTATGCTAATGGTATATATGATTACTATGATGTGGAAAAAATAGAAGAATTTGTTGCTTTGATGGGTACTTATGAAATTGAATCTTTGTTTAAAACGTGTAAAAATCTTGATGATGCTGTTTAGAGACCTGAAAATTTTTCTATACTTAAATATTGCTATGAGAATTATGAATATAATGCTGATATTGATGCATTTATTGAGGAAGTCTCTGCTGTCCAAGAAGAGACTAATATTTTGCAGGAGTCTATGGAAGAAGAAATTGATGAAACTGTGAGCTCATTGGATCAAAAAGATGATGAGGAGAGCGAAGAACAAAAGGAGGAAGAGCGGATTAGCTACCCGTTCCCACCTTCTAATGAGAGTAACTCTTCAACTCATACATTGTTTAATTTCCCTTCGTGCTTACCGAAGGATGATTGCTATGATGATTGTTATGATCTCGTTGATCTCTTGAAATATCCCTTTTTGATGATGCTTGCTATGCTTGTGGCCAAGATGCCAATATGAATTATGCTTATGGAGATGAACTTGGTATAGTTCCTTATGTTAAACATGGAATTGTTTCTATTGCACCCACGCATGATAGTCCTATTATCTTTTTGGATTCTCCAAACTACACTATATCGGAGAAGTTTGCTCTCATTAAGGATTATGTTGATGGGTTGCATTTTACCGTTGCACATGATGATTTTGATAGATATAATATGCATGTGCTTGCTGCTCCTACTTGCAATTATTATGAGAGAGGAACTATATCTCCACCTCTCTATGTTTCCAATATGAAAGAATTGCAAGAAACTGCTTATACTATGCATTGGCCTTTACTTGGTGTGCATGAATTGTTCTTTTATGACATGCCGATGCATAGGAAGAGAGTTAGACTTCATTGTTGCATGATATATGTTACTTTTTGCTCACTACTAAATCAAAAATAATTGTTAATTAAAATTGGCTTTGATATACCTTTGGATCCGGGTGGATCCACTACTTGAGCACTATATGCCTAGTTTAATGGCTTTAAAGAAAGCGCTGCCAGGGAGACAACCCGGAAGTCTTAGAGAGTCATTTATTTCTATTGAGTGCTTTTATAAAGTTTAAAAACAAAAAAAATAAAGAGGGGAACCCAAAACTTTTCAAAAAGGAAAGTGAAAGTGAGAAAGACAAGCATTGTTGAAGTGGGAGCTCCTTGAACTTTGTTCATGCTCACGAAAACTTTGTGAATCTGAATTACAGAAAATTTTCAACAAATATAATTATCCCCTTGTACAATTCCATGTATTATAAAAATAATGCGCCAAGGTTTGCCTTTAGGATGTTTACAATGCTTGTTGGTTTGTGCGGTGCATGACAGAAACTTTGGCTGTAGTGCGCGATTTTACATTTTTTACTGGAACGTCAAACAGTTCTGAAACATATTGCACTGTCTTGCTGTACAAATTTTTTATTTTTCCTAATTTTGGTATAATTTTTGGGTTAACAGAAGTATGGTTAATGTTCACATTGCTACAGACTGTTCTGTTTTTGACAGATTCTGTTTTTGATGCATAGTTTACTTGTTTTGATGAAACTATCAATTTCTATCAGTGGATTAAGCCATGGAAAATTTATATTACAGTAGACACAATGCAAAAACAAAATATGAATTGGTTTGCAACAGTACCTAGAGTAGTGATTTGCTTTATTATACTAACGGATCTTACCGAGTTTTCTGTTGAAGTTTTGTGTGGATGAAGTGTTTGATCGAGGAGGTCTCGATATGAGGAAAAGGAAGAGAGGCAAGAGCTCAAGCTTGGGGATGCCCAAGGCACCCCAAGTAAATATTCAAGGAGACTCAAGCGTCTAAGCTTGGGGTTGCCCCAGAAGGCATCCCCTCTTTCTTCAACAAGTATCGGTATGTTTTTGGATTCGTTTCGTTCATGCGATATGTGCAAGTCTTGGAGCGTCTTTTGCATTTAGTTTTCACTTTTCTTTTATGCACTATGCTAGTATGAGATAGTCCTTGGTTGATTTATAGAATGCTCATCGCACTTCACTTATATCTTTTGAGTATGGCTTTATAGAATGCTTCATGTGCTTCACTTATATCTTTTGAAGTTTAGATTGCCTGTTTCTCCTCACATAGAAAACCGCCATTTGTAGAATGCTCTTTTGCTTCACTTATATTTGTTATAGCATGGGCATATCATTTGTACAAAAGAATTAAACTCTCTTGCTTCACTTATATCTATTTAGAGAGATGACAGGAATTGGTCATTCACATGGTTAGTCATAAAATCCTACATAGACTTGTAGATCGCTGAATATGATATGTTTGATTCCTTGAAATAGTTTTGCAATGTAAAGGTGGTGATATTAGAGTCATGCTAGTGGGTGACTGTGGACTAGTAGAAATACTTGTGTTGAGGTTTGTGATTCCTGAAGCATGCACATATGGTGAACCGTTATGTGATGAAGTCGAAGCATGATTTATTTTTTGATTGTCATCCTTTGTGTGGAGGTCGGGATCGCGTGATGGTTAACTCCTACTAACCCTTCCCCTAGGAGCATGCGTGTAGTACTTTGTTTTGATGGCTAATAAATTTTTGCAATAAGTATGTGAGTTCTTTATGACTAATGTTGAGTCCATGGATTACACACTCTCAGCCTTCCATCATTGCTAGCCTCTTCGGTACCGTGCATAGCCCTTTCTCACCTCGAGAGTTGGTGCAAACTTCGCCGGTGCATCCAAACCCCGTGATACGATATGCTCTATCACACATAAGCCTCCTTATATCTTCCTCAAAATAGCCACCATACCTACCTATCATGGCATTTCCATAGCCATTCCGAGATATATTGCCATGCAACTTCCATCATCATCATATACACGACTTGAGCATCCATTGTCATGTTGCTTTGCATGATCGTAAGATAGCTAGCATGATGTTTTCATGGCTTGTCTGTTTTTTGATATCTTTGCTATGCTAGATCATTGCACATCCCGGTACACCGCCGGAGGCATTCATATAGAGTCATATCTTTGTTCTAGTATCGAGTTGTAATATTGAGTTGTAAGTAAATAAAAGTGTGATGATCATCATTATTAGAGCATTGCCCCTGTGAGGAAAGGATGATGGAGATTATGATTCCCCCACAAGTCAGGATGAGTCTCCAGACTTTATAAAAAAAGAGAGAGGCCAAAGAAGCCTAAATAAAAAAGGGGGGGAAAGAAGCCCGCAAAAAAAGAGAAAACAAAAAATGAGAGAAAAAGAGAGAAGGGGCAATGCTACTATCCTTTACCACACTTGTGCTTTAGAGTAGCACCATGTTCTTCATATAGAGAGTCTATTGAGTTATGACTTTCATATACTAGTGGGAATTTTCATTATAGAACTTGGCTTGTATATTCCGATGATGGGCTTCCTCAAATGCCCGAGGTCTTCATGAGCAAGCAAGTTGGATGCACACCCACTTAGTTTTCAGTTTGAGCTTTCATACATTATAGCTCTTAGTGCATCCGTTGCATGGCAATCCCTACTCCTCGCATTGACATCAATTGATGGGCATCTCCATAGCTGTTGATTAGCCGCGTCGATGTGAGACTTTCTCCTTTTTTGTCTTCTCCACATAACCCCCACCATCATATTCTATTCCACCCATAGTGATATATCCATGGCTCACGCTGTATTGCGTGAGAGTTGAAACAATTGCTTGGCTAAAACCAGGGTTGTGCATGATTTACATACTTTGTGTGATGAAGATGGAGCATACCCAGACTATATGATTTTGTAGGGATAACTTTCTTTGGCCATGTTGTTTTGAAAAGACATGATTGCTTTATTAGTACACTTGAAGTTTTATTGTTTTTATGTCAAATGATAGACTATTGCCTTGAATCACTCGTGTCTTAATATATATAAGAGTTTATGTCCTCTACAGCATTCACTTATTGCTAATTCTTCAAGTTGATTTTTCTGCTAAGTGAATGTGATCGAACCATTCCCCCTCTATGCTAAACTCAACCCAGTCAGTTCAAAAATTCTTCATGTGCGTTCTATTTGAAACTTGTTCAAATTCTTCACTATGTCCTTGTCAGTTGAAGAAATTGCGAACGACGCTTTAAGATATTCTTATCTGAAATTTTCGGCTTTTGCCACTCAAACCGTTACGCATTCCACGATATACTTATCTATTCACCCACGATCTCACACGATCTCCACCTCTCGGTACATGGGTGACACATGTCGCGTGAATGAGAAGGGTCAGGGGCACGTTCGTCCAAATTCTTTGGGCGAACAGTTTTTCACCTTAGTTATAAATACCCCCTCCCCTTCCTCATTTCACTTTTACACCGCTCGACCTCACTCCCTTACTCGATCTACTCAAGCCCTAGCTCCGCCGCTACCTCCATCATTGCCGGTGAGGAAGAGCTTCACGGTCTCGACCTCATCGCCGTCGTACTCGCGTCGGCCACGGAAATCTTCCCTCCGCCGCCGCCTTAGACATCTTCCTCCGCCAAGTTAGGGCGTGGAAGATCCGATCCAACGAACTTCTAAATCTACACCTCTTGTTCGTCGTGTTCTTCATCAAGGGTAATAAAAAGTTACTTTTACCGCATTTATTCTACTGATGATTTTCATCAAGTCCTCAAAAGGTGTTTATTTTTCAACCTCCACACTCTAAACACCTAGCACAAATCTTCAGTCCTTGATCTGTTTCTCTAACTGACATTTTTCTTCATGATTCCTCAGTTGTGTGAATCTCACGATCCGCACAACTTTGGAACCTAAGTCAAAGAACACTTATTGAAATTCTTCAAGACAAATCGGGTCAATTTCCTCAAACTTGTTCAATTTACAAAACCTTCTGAGAACGCATATGACCTCTCCAAATTCTTCGCACCTATAGTCTGTTCATAGGTACACATGTCTGCTGTTGAATCACTAGTTTCTCATCAACTTAACTCATTTGCAGCGTTCCTCAAAGAAAAGTTGCATACTTCTTCAGAGAACTCAATTGTGCAAATTCCTCAGCTGAAGAAAATGACAGACAGTAAAAGGCCTCAGAAAGGAGGAAAGAAGCTTGAAGTTAATAATGCTTTTGAGATGCCTGCGGACATCTATGCAGGGTACTGCACGCTTAATGAGGCAACTCATGGCAAGGAGACAAAGAATGAGCGCAAAGTGTGCATTCAGAGGATAGAAAGAAGATGGGCAAGAGAGTGGAAGGAGTACAGATATGTAACTCCCAAATACATGAAGAATTTCGCTCTTAACCCTCCGTGCCCAAGACCTCCTCTGGCACCTGGCCAATTGGTTGATCCAACAAGCCTTAAAAGTGGTGAGGATTATGCTGATGAGTGGGCCAAGCGGCAAGCAAAGTTGGCCAAGCAGGCCAAAGAAGCAGTGAGGAAATTTAATGAGGATTTTGCTGCTGCCGCTGCCGCTGCTGAGGCTTCTTCAAGCAAGAAGGCTATGCCAAAGAAGCCAGGCAAGAAACCACCTTCCTCAGCAATGCCCTCATGGCCAAGTTCTTCTTCAATGCCCTCACGGCGAATCTCCTCAGTGCCACCAAGGCAATTTCCTCAAGTTGCCCCAATTCCTCAAGCTGCACAAATTCCTCGGGTTTCAAAACCCTCAGCTCCTTCGGCAAAGTACTTAGCACCTATGTTTCTCGCCACGTGTGAAATGACCACTGGCATATCAATTGCCTCAGGAGCTTCAGCAAGTTCTTCAGCTCATCCTTCATCAACCGGTCCCACTCTGCTGAAGACCAAGGCCACTGCTAGATGAGGCACTAGACCAAGTCCTCACAAGAAGCAGGTGCTCTTTCAAACTCCGTCTAATGATGAAGCTGATGATGATGAATTAGCTGATATCATCATGGACAGATAGTAGTGGGCCGCTAGAGCCAAAGGGAGTGTTGTGCCCCTTCTACTCGATCCGAAGAAAATCCTCGATTTCATCGATCTATGGCGGAAGGATCCCAATGCTCCAATGCCAGAGTTGGACCTCACTCCTAGAAAAAGTCACGTGGTGACGACGTTCATTGCTGAAGAAAAGTGGAAGTATGACCAAGCCAGAGTGGCTAAGAACGCGCAGTACAAGAAGCAGCGCTATCTAAAGGACAATGTCCTCAGTCTTTTGCCTGAGCAGCTCATAGCACTGCGAGTTGATATCAAGAAGCTCAGCGATGAATTTGACGCCTACATGGATGAGTGGCAGGGTGCCATGGTCAGATTCATGAAGATGATGAAGAAATTCACTTCAAGTGATGCTGCTCCTGTGCACATTGAAGTCATTCCGGCTGAAGCATCTGCACAAGCCACTGAAGGAATTGCTAGCACCGCTGATGAAAATCAGGCTGCTGATGAAACTGGAAGCACCAGGGCTGCTGAAGAAATTCCAGCCTCTGAAGAAACTGCCAGGGCAGCCACTAGTGTTGCACCTGAAGAACCTGCTAGGCTAGCTGAAGGCTCTGTTGCTGCACCTGAAGAAACAGCTCAAGACAGGCCAACTGCATCAGTTGGGCCTGAAGAAATTGATCCACCTCCCACTGGTCCGCCTACACCAACACCAAGCACAGTTCTTCCTTCTGCTCTGGAAGTGAAGAAAACCAAAGCTCCAGAGCATCGTGCTCTGAAGAACAGGAAAGCATCAGCTACGTCAGAATCTTTGGCACCCAAGAAGGCGAAGATTTTGACAAGTTCCATGGACAATCCCATTGATGATGTCCCTCTTGCAAGCATGACATCAAAGGAACTCGTTCCTTATGGTGAAGAATATCATATTCCAGAAGAATTTGCTGAAGAAGATCCCTCTGCTGCTTCCACAGAGCAGATGGATGAAGAAATTGAAGTTGAGGCTTTCACTTCAACTCCTCAGGTATCATCGCCAACGCCTCAGTTTACTACTGAAGAGGCCGGCGTTGAAGAAATGGAAGCAGATGAGGATGTGGACATTGGGAGCACCACTCCAGTGATGAATGATGATTTTTGGGATAGCCAACACCCTAACTCTCCTCTATTCACACCAATTCAACAAATTCCTCAGTCCCCAGCTCCAACTGAAGTAATGGGCTCTGAAGAAATTCATGACACCCCTTCCATTCATGAAGACATTCCAGCCACTAGTGCCGTTGAAAATGTTGTTGAAGAAATGGAGGCCCAGGCTGCTACTGAAGCAAAAGCTAATATTCCTCAACCTGCGGCTCCAGAGATTGACATTCCAGAAGTCATTCTTTGAATCACTGACACTCCAGCCACAGTCAAAGAATCCATTCTCCAAAATTCTGAAGTTCAAGGCTGATGCCTTCTTCAATGAGCATGTATTCTTCACTGATTACAATCCATATGTTTCTGCTTGTCTGAGGAGGAAGCGCTTCTGGACTGCCAGCCAAGCCAATTTCTTTTCTTCAGTGCTGTTCAGCAAGGACAAAGTCTTCGACCATGAGCATATTCCTCACTTGGATATGGAATCACTGCCTTGCTTCGCGCAAGTCCTCGCTGCCATTCATGATGCTGGCCTGCTCAATTTCTGCACTGACATATGCAATTGGAATGAAGAACTCATTCTTCAATTTTATGCGATGCTGCACATCACAGGCAATGCTGAAGATGTGAACTCTTGGGTGTTGGACTGGATGACAGAGAACACACACTATAAGGCACCGGCAACTAAATTGCTTCGTGCCATGCCTGTCAGTCCACCCCCAGAAGGTGCACGTCTCATATACTCTGAACCTGAGCTGTCAGATAATTTCATGCAAGTGCTGATGAAGCCATTGAAGCCTGGACAAGCCTCAAGGACCAAATTCCTCGTGAAGGAATTGCAATGTGTGCCAAGGACAGTCTATCGCATTCTGACGAAGACACTGAGTCCAATCAAAGGCCATGACTCGAATGATGAAGAAGTCATTGGCATCATGAAGAATCTGCTTTTCAACATCATGCACGGTATTCCCATGAACTATCATGATTTCTTCATGAGGACTTCAGCAAACGTTGCAATGTCCCCATTTGAGCTGAAGCCTTACGCTCCCTGGATTATGAGATTCCTCAGATCAAGGTCTTCTCTCAACTACAAAGCTGATACACTCAACCATGGCAGCTACTTCCCCCAATTGAAGTCCTCAAACGGACATTTTCCTCAGCTGATGAAAAGGGCAAGGCCACTGCTATAATTGATGAGGGCATTCGACCATTGGATGGACTGTTTTGCAAAGCTGCTTCATACTCCACCAATGATGACTCTGCTACTCATGATTCTACCGCTAATGCATCCAAGCAAAGTCCTCAGGCAACAGCTCCAAGGGTGATGACCGATCGTGAGCTTCTCCTCAGTCTTCATGAAAAGGTGGATCGCAATCACAAATGGGTAAAACGTCAGTTTGGTTCAATTCTTCACAACATGACTGCCACATATAATTCAGTGAAGAAGAACATTACTACCTTAATTAAGTGTTTGATCGCACCTGGACTATACTGTCTCACCTTTACGGTGATGAGGATCTCAAGCAGATGGGCTTCAAGTAGGACTTCAACTAAGCTAAGCCCCCACCGAATAGATTCAAGAAAGTTGCAGTTCCTCCTTCGGTGCCCAGTTCATATTCCTCATCCCGTGATACTGATGAAAATGAAGATCTGGACGACACTGCGGCAGGCCCTTCTCCAACAAATGACCCCAACAACACTGACGCTCCTCCATCGACTTCGTGATGAAATTCTTCAGGGGTGTTAGTCCTCATTTTTCGTCCCTTTTGGTCATTTGATAACAAAGGGGGAGAAATTGAGTTAGTCTTCACGCGGGTCTATATATATGGGCTTTTTTGTTAAGTTGC
This sequence comes from Triticum timopheevii, assembly GCA_963921465.1. Lineage (NCBI taxonomy): Eukaryota > Viridiplantae > Streptophyta > Magnoliopsida > Poales > Poaceae > Triticum > Triticum timopheevii. The sequence continues at coordinate 360,054,812 of OY997274.1, read as the reverse complement.
AACTCTCGCTCTTCTGAAGCTTTTGTTGATTGAGTTGTAAACTTAAATCCGAGGGTGACCTGATACTTTTGCTCTGTTTTTCTGCATGCTATTTCCTCATTAATGTTATGCACGCATGCTGAATCACATCAGTCACCATATTTCATCATGCATTTCAAATTCTTCATTCTATATGTTAAATGCATGTATGAATTACAAGATATAGGGGGAGATCTCCATGATTCTACTCTTCAAATGTGCATTGCTTCAAAAGCAAATTCCTCACTATGCACATCTTCAGGGGGAGTTCGTCTATATCTTGCAATCAAATTCCTCAATACTGAGTACTTTCCATTCATATGTTTATTCCCGTTGAAAACTTAACCTATATTGTCATCAATCACCAAAAGGGGGAGATTGTAAGTGCATCTAGTGCCCCTTAGTGATTTTGGTGTATTGAAGACTTATAGGTTAAGGGGCTAATATGTTTGTGAGTGTACATAGGCTCTATAAGTCAATGAGGAGTTTGATATTTACAGTGAAAGTCGACCCCTAAAAATGAATGTCTTCAGCTAAAGACTTTGGTTCTCCTGAAGACTTTGAAAGTGAAGAAATTGGTGTGACCTTGAAGACTTCGATATTCATGTGAGGAATCTGAAGCATGAAGACTTTTGTTTTCGTTGTTTCATTTTCTTTTTCTTGAGTCATAGGAAACACCGTACTGTTAAAGGGGGTTGAGGTAATTCTAAGGAAACAGATTTCCAAGTGATGCTCATCTCAAAATCCTACACCTACCCAATCCTTCAAGTAAAGCCATTGGAAATCTCATATCAGTTCAGTCAATTTCTTCAATGACAGAGACGAAGATCTTCTGGTCTCTGAGGAATTTGTTCTGACTGAGGAGTTAGAAATTTGCCAGTGCGAATTGCCTACACAGTGAGGAACATGATAACCCTGAGGAATTCGAACCTAAAATCCGAACAACGCTGACGCTTCGATCCCTTTTGCGTATGGGGCAATGAGATATTCATGAACAAGCGTCAAGGGAGGAAACTAAGAAAGATTGTGAGGCAAAAGAAATGGGTGATGGGAATTAAGCTCTTTATTTACACTTTGTCCAAGACATCGGTGAACTTTAGGATGGTAAGTAATCTGTTACCTTTTCCCCTACCCACAACAAGTTACTCTATCAGACCTCATGATATGATATTTTTCACTTTTTAGTGGTTTCTGAAGCTATTTACTAATGATTACCTTGCAAACTACATGACCGGAGTGGAGGCAACTAAGGTTAAAGTATATAACTTATGCTACCATGATAATGCTCTAGAAGTCTTCTTGAAGGCGGTGAAGGATGAGCGAGCGATCGTCACAAGGGGTTGGACAAAAGTTGTTTGTGCCTATGGCATGCAGGAAGGCACATTATGGGCATTCCGCTTCTTCAACAACATCGGCAGTCCAAATGATTTACACTTGTCTCTTCACCTTTACCGCCTGTAAATATTGTGGTTCATCATAGTTAATTGTTGTCTAATCCTGTAATTATTGAACATGTTGTACTGACAATTTTATTTATGGATTCGTTGTTGAACCATTGTGCTGAGAATTTGAACTGCACGTTTCATATTTCAAAATTTCCAATTCAAATAATAAATTACAGCCAAAAAAATTGTACAGGAGCGAATAAAATAATGTGCACACGGTTAGAAAGAAAACAGCTTGTGCGATGAAAAAAGAAAATAGACGGTTCTTTGACGTGAAACATTTGCGATGCCCTTCGGACGCACACACAATTTCATCTCATATGCGTGTGAGATTCATGGTAATACGCCAGATGTTTCAAACCAGTGTGCGTGTGTGATAGGAATACCAATCGCACACAGTTACGAAAATGTACACGTTGGCGTTAGTAGAGGCACCGCACACATTTTACATTCTTGAACCGTGTGCGATGATGTACCTATCACAAACATATCGGCAGACTAAATGTTGATGTCCACCTTTTTCACACGACTATAGCGGCCTAATCGTTCGGGATGTACATACGAACGGAAACGTTTTCCCTGGATTGACTGTGTGGGATGTACATACAAACAGAAACGTTTTCCCTGGCTTCACTGTGTGGGATGTACATAAGAACGGAAACGTACTCCTTGGATTGACTGTGTATGATATACATACGAACAGAAATATTTTTCTTGGATTCACCGTGTGGGATGTACATAGAATGAAAACAATTGGGTTTCCATGCCTCGCCCGATCGCACACGAGCCAGCTTGTGTGCCAGGAGGTCCTATCCCCGACGGTTTCTGGGTCGTGTAGGAAGGACCCCCCTATCGCCCACACTCACTTGGTGACGGTTCCAAATGCCCTCGCGGAAAAGGGTTTAAAACCGTTTGTATAGCACCAACGCGTACCAGTGGACTGTCGAGAGTGCCCTAGAAGTTGGCGATGAAGCTCTCGCGTAGCTCGTCCCAGAAGGAGATCGACCCCACCGGGAGGTTCAGGAGCCAAGAACGTGCGCCATCCTTGAGGGCCATGGGGAACCACTTCACCATGACCTTGTTGTTGTCGTTTGCTGCCTCGATACTCAGCTAGTAGGGCTGGAGGAACTCAGCGGGGTTGAGGGTGCCGTCATAGTGTGGAGGCAGATCCAGCTTGAACTTGCCGGGTCAAATGATGCGGCGCAGCTTCAGGGCGAAGGCACGACAGCCTGCCGCACTCACAGGCGCCGGTCGCATGAGGGGAGCTTGATCTTGGTGCCCGCGCGCCATCGCCTCTGGTGGCACGCGATCTTGACGCGGCAGCACTGGAAACACGCGCTCATCGGCCTACGGCCGCTGCACCACCTGGCAGCTTTCTTCATCGCGCGGCGGGTCACACTGGGGTACCTCATGCCTGGGCTCCGGGTCCGCACCGTGGAGAGGAGGAGGAGGTGCGCCGTGTGCCACGTCGCTCGCTATGGATGGCGGAGGACGAGGCGAACGGGATGGTGCGAGGGCCTCACCGGCAGCGCTGACGAGCTCGGTGATGCGGCCAAGCCAGTCGTCATAGAGCTCATTGGCCAGAGGGTAGCACAGAAGCTCACGCACCATGAGCAGCGCAACCTGCGCGTTTGCCGGCTCGCGACAAGCATGAGAAGACGACGCCCTGGTGGAGTGGGTGATGGAGTTGTGGTACGGCCATCGCACCACACGGATGGTGGCAGCAACGAGTCCTGTTGTTCATGAGCAGCAGGTTTAGTGGCAGCGTTAGCCACCGGGCAAGTGGAACAGCGAGGAGCGCTGTTGGCCACGGGTACTGTTTGAGCGACGTGAGCGGCCCTGCGCTCGGCATGAACACGGCGAGTGTCGGCCATAGGAACGAAGGAACGGTGGAAGGGAAGCTTCAACATGCCCCTACCTTGCGTGTAAAATGTCGGATTCAGGGCTCCATAGACCCAAGAAAGGTTCGAACTCTGGGGCATGTGCGAAGAACTCAATCTATCCAGCCTACCAGTCCATCACCCCTCAGCCTAGCTTGATTCACATGAACAAGGAAGAAGATGAACACAACATTTTACTCAGGTTCGGGCCACCTTGCGGTGTAAGACCCTACACCTGCTTTCTGGTGGATTGGCCTCATGAGGGGCCGAGGATGAACTAGTACAAGGGATGAACAATCTCGCAAGGTTCGGGGGTGAGGGAATGAGTCAACCCCTTCTAGAGTGGTGGCTAACCTATACTTATAGTGGTCTCGGTCCTCTTCCCCCAAAACATAGGCGGGAAGAGATCCCACAGTGGACAATTTGAAAGGGGACAAGTAGTACATCTTATCCTGACAAAAGGTGGTCTTCTCCTGAAAAGCTTCTGGTCGTGACGCCACGGTGGGCTCGGTGATGACATCCATCCTGCCGTGCTGGTGGTCTTGGTCTTGTTGTACTAGAATGGAAACCTTTGCCAGATACCTCGGGAACCAATGCCTGTGCTTGCCTCCTTAGCATCAAAGAGGAAACTACCTCCTCTGTGCCCGATGGCGCCCGCCTGCCTTGGTCGTCATGGCTTTCATCATTGCAACCTCAGGAGGTTGGGTACCTGCATAGAAATCTCTGCTCCTCGGGAGGCCGCCTGGGGAGGCCGCTTGGGGAGGCCGCCCCCTTGGGAGGTCTTGGTATCGTCCACCTCGCGAGGGTCTTGTCTTGATGACCTTGTAGATGGGCCATACCAGGCCATCGAAGGAGCCACGTCGTGGGCCGCAGGTAGCCAAGTCAGGGTACCCTGCTTCCCAAAACGCCAACAACGGATATAATAAAAACTTCCCTATAGATTATTGGATATGATAAGTTTGATTCCATGCAATAGTTTTGCGATATGGAGATAATAATATATGAGTCATGTTGGTGAGTAATTGTGCTTTAGTAGGAATATTGGTGTTAAGGTTTGTGATTCCCTATGCAAGCACGTAAAGTCAATAGTTATGCAATGAAGTTATATCCTACTTATGGTGCATTGTTCAGTGTTAGTTATGTTTAATGCGTATTTATGACCATTTTCGTTTTTTGGTTGGTCGCTTCTCAATCTATTTTCTAGCCTTTATTTGTACTAAGCGGGAATCCTGCTTGTGCATCCAACTACTAAAAACCCAAAGTTGTGCCATATGACTCCACCATACCTACCTATATGCGGTATTTCCATGCAGTTCCAAGTAAATTTGCATGTGCCAACTCTAATTTTCAAAATGAATTTCCGTTTTGTATGCCCGTACCGCTCATGAAGCAGCAGGTGGCCAATATTTTCCATGATAGGTATTTTATTCTCATGAGTGTTTATTCACTTGTCATTGCACGAGAGTGTGGCAGGTAATAGGGATGCCCAGTCTCAAAATGAAAAATGCTATGATAATAAATTGCTTGTAAAGTGTTGGTATGGAAGGCACTCGTCGATACGGCTAGCCATGGATTCTCAAAGAATGGTGGAAAGGAAGATATTGGAAATTCTCGGTCGTTTTCGTCGACAGGAAAAGCATGCCTCTCAAAATAATTTTATCTCTCAATTTAAGCCTTGAGCTCTCGCACCTCTACAAATCTCTGCTCCCCTCTGTGAAGGTCCTACCTATTTACTTTTATGCAATTTTTTGTTTTTATTTTAAGTCTCCATCTTCTCTTACAAAGCACCAACTAGGGAACACTATTGTCATACTTGTCGATTGGATGTAGCTAATATTTGAGTGTGTTTCATGAATGGATCAATGATTGAGCATAATGGGCTAGGGATTACTTTCTTTAGCGTTGATATTTTGAAAGACATGGTTGCTTGTTAGTATGCTTGAGTATTGATGTCTTCATGTCAAATTATAGACTATTGCTTTGAATCATTCAAGTTCAAATGTCCATATCACAAAAGAAAAGAGTATCTGATGAATATGATAGGTAGCATTCCACATCAAAAATTCCATTTTCAATTGCTACTTTATCATGATGAGATTTATGAGAAAGAGTAGATGTTATGATGCTAGTAAAAGTGATTGAAATTATCATTGATCAAACTTATGCACTGTGTTAGCATTCACGCTTTATAAATTATTTGTTTTATCATTTACCTACTCGAGGACTAGCAGGAATTAAGCTTTGGGATGTTGATACATGTCCAACATTTCTATAATTTATGAAGTATTCATGCCATGTTTAGAACAATTCTATAAGGTTTTGGTATGATTTGAATGGAACTAACCCGGTCTTATGTTGTTTTCAGCAAAACTACCATGGTGTTGTTTTTTTCTGGAGAAAAGGCTAGCGCCCGACTTTATAAATAAAGCCACCAGGCAGAGTAACAAACCACACCAGAGCACATAAAGTTTAACCACAACTAAGGCAACAACCCCAAATCCAACTAAGATACTAGGCACACAGGCCCAATAAACTAGGAATAGAAGGCACGCAGGCCAACAACGTACTAGTTGGCTGACATCTTAACTTTGTTAATAAGCTCCACCATGTTGTGCACGTCTGCCGGTTTAGTCAATAATTTCCACTGCTGCAAGAATATAGCCATTTTAAAATCACGTCAGACGGTTTGTTAGGAAAGACACCCTCAATGGTGAATTTGTTTCTAGTAATCCAAAGGGACCAGCACATGGTCGCCAGACCAACCCAGAATAGACTCTTTGTTTTCCCATAAACATTGGTAGCCAGAATACGCAAGTGAGCAATGGAAAGAGGTTCCCAATTGACGCCCATCCACGACCGAACACAGCCCCAAGCCAGCTTGGCCAAGGGGCACGAAAAGAAGATAAGATAGTGTTCTCTATGCCCGAGCAAAGGGCACAAAGGGCAGAGCCCAAGCCATTGTGTTTGCGGATTTGGTCTGGAGCCGGTAAACGCCCTCTAACGGCCTGCCAGAGGAAGACCTTGAACTTTGGGGGAATCTTGGCCACCCAGATGTGCTGAAATCTAGAAGTAGGGGTGCCAGCACAAAGCCTGGAATAAATGGATTTCACAGAAAAGGCGCCAGACGACGTGTGAGGCCAGTTCATAGAGTCCTCTTCCTCTGAGAGAACAGGGAACATGGCAGCAAGGCGGTGCCAGTCCGCCAATTCTACAGGATTAAGAGTCCTCCGAAGGCCCAGGTCCCAGTGACCACGCGAGAGCTCAAAGATTGAGATCTCCGGGTTGGAGCAGTAAGAGAACAAAACCGGGAAGGAAGCATCAAGAGTTCCGTCCCCAACCCACCAGTCCAGCCAGAAATGAGTCTAGCGGCCATTCCTAACTACAAACTTCACATGATCATGAAACACCTCTCGCACTTTCACTAGATCCCTCCAGAACTGGGAGCCATTAGAAGCAGGGGCAAACATAGGGCTAGAGGTGGGAACATATTTAGCTTTTAGTAAATCAAACCAAAGAGAACCAGTACCGCTAGTCATGATGTGCCACCACCACTTAACAATAAGAAATTTCTTCATGATCACCATGTTTAAGATGCTCAACCCCCCAAGGCTTTTGGGTCTACAAATAGTTTTCCATTTGACCAACCTATACTTCCTCTTGTTATCCACGGAGTTCCAGAAAAAGGCTCCCCTATGTCCATCGAATCCTGCGTGCGTGCCCAAGGAGAGAAACCCATTGTGAAGATCGGTAAGGAGGAGAGATAAGCATTCATAAGGCTCACTTTCCTGGCATGTGTATTGTACCGGCCATGCCATGGCATGACTCTGTTTCCCACCTTGGCCACCAGAGGGTTGAAAACCTAAGAATGAAGACGATGGGGGGATATCGGCATCCCTAAGTATTTGAATGGGAAGGAGCCTAGCGAGCAATTCAAAAGATGGGCAACCCTGGATGCTTCATGATCATCCACCCTGGTAACAATTACCTCACTTTTAGCAAAGTTAATCTTCAGCCCCGACAAGGCTTCAAAGCAAAGCAGAACGAATTTAAGATTGGCAAGACATGCCTCATTGAGCTCAACCAAGATGATCGTGTCATCCGGATACTGGAGGTGGGTAACACCATGGGGGAGGAGGTGAGAGACCACCGGAGAGATGTGCCCAGCCGAAGCCGCCCGGGACAACATGCAAGATAGGGTATTAGACACAAATTTAAAGAGGATGGTGGAGGTTGGGTCACATTGCCTTAGGCCACGACCATTGGCAAAGAAGTTTGTGATATTGCTGTTCACCGCAACAGCCGTGTGGCCCCCAGAAACAAACTGCATCACCCTATGAACAAAACCAGCATGGAAACCCTTAGCCAGCATGACTTGACGAACAAATGACCAACTAACCGAGTCATACGCCTTCTCAAAGTCATGTTTTAAGACAATCGCTCTAGTCCCCCTACACCGGAGATCATGCACAATTTCATGAAAGCAAAGAATGCCATCCAGGATGTACCTGCCTTTTAATAAAGGCTGTTTGATTGGGGATGATGATACGATGGGCCACCGGGCCTAATCTAGTAGCCATACCTTTAGAGGGGATTTTTGCGAAATTATTAATCAGAGTGATTGGCCGGAATTGGGAGATGTGGTCCGCACCTTTAACTTTAGGATTAAGAGAGATGGCAGCATAGTTCAGGCGAGAAATATTGATCGTCCCAAGGCAGAAACCTTGGATAATGTCGCACACGAGCGAGCGCAAAGATGGCCAGAAACAGGAAAAAATGGAATAGAGAAGCCATGAGGACCGGAGGCAGAATTGGCGTTCGCCGAGTTGAGACAGCCTCAATTTCTTCCACAGAAAGCGTGTAATAGCCCAGATTTTGGCCCTCTTCTTTTTCTGTTGATTTATTTGGTTTTTGCTCTATTTTTCTTTTTGGAGTGGTTCCATGGCCTTGCCACCTGGGAAATCATCCTCATTTCCCCTCCCAAGTGGCTAATCATTCTCAAAACCTTGACAAGATCATGTCACTTCAGTCCTTGACCAAACCCTAAAATCTTTTTCTACGGAATATTCCTTTTTCATTAAAGGAATAACCCTATCTGCCCTAGGTTGTGAAGCAACCTATATTTCTGTCCATCCAAAAATCCCCAAATAATTCTCATAATTCCTTTGGGTCATATATATAGCTTCGATATGCCCAAACATTTCCTTGGTCAGTTCAAAAATAATTCCCCAATAATTATTTTTCTATTCTGTCCTGAATGGCACTTTGTGAAGGAAGTGTCATTTATATTTTTCCTAGTGGATCCCAACCTTTTTGGTCATGTTTATATGTCCAAATAATTGCTGCATGCACAAGTTCAACTTTATTTTCCTGGCCAATCTTCCTCAGTGAATTTTCAAAATATCTGTTGGACAGAAGGCTTTGTGAAGGAAGTACTAGCTAGGAGTATCCAAATGAGTTAAACTTTTGCACACTCCTTAATGTGCTCATATTAACCCCTCCACCTATTTGCAGCCTCATCCAATCATCTATGTGAGCACAGGACCAAATCTTTGATTTTGGCAATATTTTCAGGTTGTGAAGCAAGTGCATTTTATATTGCTTCAAAAATCCTGATAAATTACCAGATCATTCTTATACCCATAAAACATCTCTCCACCCAATTTGGCATCATTTCATTGATCCATTTGATCACCAAAATTATTCCAAGTTTCTGGACAGAAATGATGTTTGTGTAGCAAGTGCCATTTTGGCTTGTCAATTTGGCATGAGCTTTGTACAACATCTTCATATGTCCAAATAATCAAGCTTTGCCCAATCTTAGCCCAAGTTGATACTCTATGTGAGAGCATCATCATGATCTTCATTTCTGGACCAAAAATGCAGTTGTGAAGAAACTATATTCATTCTTGGTCCATTTCTCCTCAAACTCCCCAGGACTGTAGTCCTTCCTAGCCTAAGCACCCCAGATATAACACTTGACACATAGCATCTCTCTCTTGATCACACTTAGTTGATCAAGTTTACTGCAGTAAACTTCACAGCTCACTTACCATTTAACCAGAGCATTTTTAACTGAGCTACCACCGCAGTTGAGACCTACCCAGGAAGGACTAACCTCCAGACATCGCTTGGCATCGTATGTGGCACTCTGTGCACCAGTGCGCGCGGTGACCACCTCTCTGGCGTGCAATGGCCGCGTCCAGAATGGCTTCTTGCTCGGCCCCCTCCCCCTCTCGTCATCTTCGCGCTCGTGAGCGTGTCCAGCAGCAAGCTCTTGTCGTCACCGTTCCCCTAGACCCCTCTCCCCCTCCAACAGCTCCCTCGCCAACGCTCGCCGACGCGCGCCCACAGGCGTACTGTGTCGTTTCGTCTCGGTTCGTTCTTGGCCGCTTCCTCCCTGCATCCCTCGACCTCTTCTACCCCGTGAGCTTCTGCCCTATGCCTCCCCCGTCGCCTTCCCCGAGCTCATGCGCGAGCACACGCATCCGCGGCACCGTCCACGCATCTGCGGCGATGCCAGCTCAGACATGCCCTTGCCCAGCTATAAATAGCCATCCCCGGTCTCATCCGAGCTCATCACCAGCCTTGCCACACTCCACTACCCCTCCCCAGCCTCTCATTCGAGCTCGAGAGCTCCTCCTCATCTCAGGTGGCCGCCATGGCCGCCTCGTGTCTCCTCTCAAATTGGCTCGATGTCGGCCCTCCCCCTCCTTTCTGTAGCCACCAGAGGACTCCCCAAGACCCTACGCTCCTCCCCACCCTCTCGCCTTGTCGCCGGAGCCAGTGTGGCTGCGCGCCACCGAAGTCGTCTGCCGCCACATGCTCTTTGCCTTCGCAAGGAGCCGCCACCCCGTCCTTCCTCGGCGCAGCCTGCCCAGATGGACGCGGCGCTCCTCGTTGGTCTCGCCGATGGCCCCGGCGCAGCCGGGGACTGTCGGAGCTGCCGGGGCAGTCGCCGGCGTCACGCCTCCCCTGCCCCTCCTCTGTTCGGTCGTGCCCGGTCGGGAGGAGGAAGAAGGAGCCAGGAGGAGAGAGATGGATAAGGTGGGCCCCGCCTGTAAGCGACCCAGAGGCTGGCCCCACCCCTGCTGACGTGGATAAGTGGACACGGCTTTTGCCGTGTACGCTTTCATCCACCGAAAGCGTATTTCCCCAAGTGCGCGTTCTATTTTTCTGTTAAGGGCCTGTTTGTGGTGATTTTTATTACAAAGAGGTCCCTGGCAGACAAACAGCTATAACTTTTCACCCGTAACTCCAAATCAGGTGAATCCAAAGCCCACTTCTTCGTTTCACCGAGCTCGTTCTGTTGGTTTCATTTTCACTATGGCTTGACACTGTGAAAATGACCATTTTTCCCCTGCCCTTAATCAGCCCCCTCCGAGAGAGAAAGATTTCCAGTGATTCATTCCGTGAGTTTCTCGCACTTTCTCCCGGTGATTTCTTCCACCCCAGGCAAGCCACACCCTCCATTTGCATCACTGTAATGCAGAGACATGGTTTAATCTATTTTAACTTGGTTAAAATATTGCTTAGCTACATGACTTTGTGCATGGCATTTTCTTGGAGTGTTATTTTGATCTTGTTGTTGCCATGCTATTGTTTGGATTACTAGGAGTTATTCTTGAAGTTGATGAGTATTATGTTGTCATTGGAGTATTAGTGGTTGGTATTATGATTATTTCCATGATGATATCTGTTATTATATTTTGGAGTATTACTTTGGATGTCATACTACCTTTGGATTATTAGTGGTTAGTATGATTATTTTCATGATGCTAGTTGATGTTCTGTTACTGTTGCTTGGGGTATTAATTTCAGAGATGATGTTTACATGTGGATCTTAGCTGGATAGCTTTGTTCTGGTTATTGGAGTAGTAGAGTTACTATTTTCAGATTCATCATGATAGAAATATTATGCTATCTTTGGAGTATTTTGATACTATACTCAGATTATTTGTTGGATATTGCTATGACTTGGATTATAGTTTGATAGTTGATATCGGAGTATCAGTTACCACAGTTATATTTTTGGGGATAAATTCCGTCATTAAGTTGGTCAGGTGCCACCGAACCGGGCTTTCTCCAGTGAAACCACATTTTCCTTTATGGGAAGGCCCTAATGCGATGCTATGCCGTGTCTCTCCCCGGTGCCGCCAACGAGGGAAGGTTATGGGCACGCGCTACCCTGATCAGGTAGGCAGACATAAGCCTTGTGTGCCCGTTGTTGTTGTTATGTGCACATGTCTCCATTTGGGGCGGTTTATTGTTTTGGCCATGATGGTGGACATTGGTGTCTTTGGTAGACACGGGGCCACCCAGGACTAGCCCAGTGGGGAGTGAGTCGGAGTGGCTGGGAGAGTGTCATGGTAGTAGATCAGTTTTGTCGGAATGCCATTGGTCCACCCGAATGGGAGGGCAAGGCCATGCGTTCCATGGTGTGGGTAAAGTGTGCTACCTCTGCAGAGTGTGTTTGTTTAAACTATCGATAGCTGTGTCCTTGGGCATGGGCATGGGTTCGTACTAGGTCACACCGTTCGATCAACACTCACATGATGGAATGACTTATAGGTGATTTATGTGTTGATATTTTGAGCAGTACAGATTGGCAGGATGTTGATGATGATGTTGGGGACCAAGTGTTGGTCATGGTAGTGATTGCTGGAAAGATCACCATTTGAGACCAAGTGTTGGTCATGTTTGTGATCCGTGAATGATCACCGTTTGGTTTTGATCACGAGGTGATCGAGATGGTATATTGCTTGGCCGGTTAGCCAAGAGAGATATGGTTATGGAGATCTGAGATGGTGATTTATCAGTATTGTAGTAGTGTCATATCATGCTTAGTAGTTGCTATTGTATCATGGTAGCTGTTAATTTAATTAACCTGCTTAATGCTATGTTGTTGTCTTGCCTTGATGTTTTTGGTTGTTGTGAGCTTGCAAGTACATTCAATGTACTGACCTGGCGTGTCATGCCAGATTGCAGGTGATGTCGTGATTGCTTGATTTCTTGTCGTGGTTTCCGTTCGTGCGAGCTAGATTGTGTCCCAGCCATAGTCCCTATAGAGTGGAGTTCACCACCTTCGTCGTTGTTCCGCTGCTAGAAGATTTCCGCTGCTTCGAGTAGTTCCGCTGCTAGCATAGAGCAAGTGTAGTATCGCAGGTGTAGTGTCGCCGTGCTAATGTGATTCTTTGTAACATCAGACCCGTGTATTATTATTCTTGTAATAAGAGCTGATTTGTTCTATGTCAAGCAGTGCCCTATTCCAGAGACTTCTTCCTCGATCTCTGGGCTCGAATACGGGGTGTTGCGGTTTCTCTGAGCCGAGGTGCCACAAAGCGGGATCATCAAAGCCTCATTTTCCTCATCAGAGACCTGGTCTTGCCCCATCCAAAGGTTAGGAGAGATACGGAAGCTGGACTCAGGTCTGGCTGCAAGAAGGCCCGCGAAAAAACCATGGACATGGCTCATAATGATGTTAGGATCGGAGACCCTAGTACCATCAATCATCAAACTAGTAATCAAACATCTACGCCGTCTCCCATTAGCAATCGCAAAGGAATACGCCGTCGGCAAATCGCCTTTCAAGGTCTAGTTGATACTGCCTCGTTGTTGCCAGTACACCTTCGCCTGACGATGCAGCTCCATCAAACTAGCCTCCAACTCATATATGTAATTCCAATCATCCATAGACAACCCAACAGCATTGGCCTCCGCATCCAAAGCCGACACATGTCCCAATAGGTCTCGCTTACTATGGAGGGCCTCAGCCGCGTGGTTATCACTCCACCCCTTCAAAAATTTCCTAAGGTGGAAGGAACAGAAGTGCCAATCGTCCATGGGCCCGAAGGATCGAGTCCTAAAACTGAGGAGGGAGGAAATCTTGGTCGCGAGCATATCCCGAACCCGTCGATCATAAGCCACGAGGCATCGAATTGGAATCTGGAAGCTTTAGCCAGGGATGAGAGCCCTAAATCAATAATGAGAGGGGAATGATCGGAGCCCACATGAGATAGTGCGCAAAGAGAGGCATGCGGAAATAGCAAGTCCCAAGAAGCAGTTGCAAAAACACGGTCCAGGGCAGAGCAGATGGGGAGCATCTAATGATTAGACCACGTAAAGCGCGCTATAGATATAGGAATCTCCTAGAGGGCACAATATGCAATGAACTCATTGAACGCATTCGCCCGGGGCCAAGAGAAGACGTTATTACTCTTGTCCGGCAGGGACCGTAGCAAGTTAAAGTCACCAGCAATGACCAACGGTGGATTATAGGACTCAGTTTTAGAGGTAAGCTCATCCAGAAACATCAGAGAGAGTGAGTGATCAGCAGGCCCATAGACCACCATAAACTCCCAAAGAGCATCACGCTCTTTGTGGAACACTACAATACTTGGCCAAAAGAGACCATGATCAAAGGCCACGCAATCAAACAAATCAGCCCTAGCCCTGATGAGGATCCCTCCAGAGTGACCAGACGCTAGGAGGAAGCGCCACACAAAGCGTTCCACCCCAGCAATCCCAGAAAGATCGGAATGAGAAAAATCAGATTTAAAGGTTTCAACCAAGCCAACAAGGTAAATGTTATCAGAGCGAACAAGATCACGAATTTGGTTGCGACGCGCCCTAGCACCGAAACCACGGATGTTCTAGATTAGGGCTTTCATTTAGAAGACACCAGACCACCATCTTTGTAACACCAAAGCACTTGTATTCCTTAGTTTATATCAGTACCAATAGGACGTAGGGTTTTACACTAACATGATGACCCGAACCTGTATAAAAATCCCCCTGTGTCGTTGCTTTCTTGTGTGCCTTTTCCTGTGGATTGATGAGGCGTTTAGCCCTTGGACAAACTCACAAATATAGGGTTCACTTGATCCCTGGTGTACTGAGTACACACTCCAATTACCGTTATCTCATATTGTCTTTGTTCCTGATAGACATCTCCACCTGTCACGTCGGAGGCCGCATATTTCTGAAACAATACATGTTACCTGTGTAGGTCTTGAGATCATGTTGACCGGGCCTTAAATTGGAAAAAACACATAGAGTTCACCATAGAATAAAAACTTACTAGATAGATCACAAGACTACAAACACGAATGATGACATATATAATAGACACCAATGAACCTTACCACTCACCTACTCTCCCATGCATAGGGGGGATTACTCACACATTGAAAGAGAATAACCAATCATCTCAGAGAATGAACACATGAAAACCATATCAATAATACCGTGAAGATCCATAATGACGGTGTCCTGGAACAGGGGGTGCCACCCTAGTTGGCCGACAGTTCTCGTGCCAAGCTTATGGCCCTCATGCTCATAAGGAAGGACTCCGGAAGCCTCGCACATCAATGTGATCTAGAGAGCCTTTGCCTAAGATATGACGTGTACTCCAAGGACATCTCCGACAGCCGCCATACGCATCCCTAGATCTACAACCGACTACGTAACCCTAGGTACCCCTCTGGCATGTATATAAGCCAAGAGGTTTAGCCTGTAGAAGGAACGGATCCTAATCTTATTCAGCTAGCCTTAGGGTTAGAACACAACTTACGATCTCGAGGTAGATCAAGCTTGTACTCGATAAAGAACCATCAATACAATGAAATCATGACGTAGGGTATTACCTCTTTGAGAGGGCCTGAACCTGGGTAAACACCGTGTCCCTTGTCTCTTGTTACCATCGATCCCAGATCCACAACTCGGGACCCCCTAGCCCAAGGTCTGCTCATTTGGCCACCGACATTGGTGCTTTCATTGAGAGTTCCGCTATGGGATCAAAGAAAGATCCATGGGATTTTCGGTCACCAATGATGTTGGGCCTCATGTTGGGCCTCCAAGCATAGAGTTTTGTAGGAGAGTAGCAAATTTCCCTCAAGTGGATGACCTAAGGTTTATCAATCCGTGGGAGGCGTAGGATGAAGATGGTCTCTCTCAAACAACCCTGCAACCAAATAACAAAGAGTCTCTTGTGTCCCCAACACACCAAATACAATGGTAAATTGTATAGGTGCACTAGTTCGATGAAAAGATGGTGATACAAGTGTAGTAATGATGGTAGATATTGATTTTTGTAATAGGAACAATAAAACACAACAAGGTAGCAAGTAACAAAAGTGAGCACAAACGATATTGCAATGCTTAGATACAAGGCCTAGGGTTCATACTTTCGCTAGTGCAATCTCTCAGCAGTGCTGACATAATTAGATGATATGGCAATCCCTCTACATGGACAAACAATCACTCCAAAGTTCTTATCTAGTGGAGAACATAAGACAAAATTGTTTGTAGGGTACGAAATCACCTCAAAGTTATCCTTTCCGATTGATCTATTGAGCTATTCCTATAAGTTTCACAAACAACCCAAGAGTTCGTACTAAAATAAAACCATATGAGACACATCAACAAACTCTAATGTCACCTAGATGCTCCAATGTCACCACGAGTATCCGTGAGTTGATTATACGATATGCATCAAACAACTTCAGATTCATAATACTCAACCCAACACAAAGAACTTGAAAGAGTGCCCCAAGATTTATATCGGAGAAACAAATACGAAATCGTGCATCAACCCATATGCATAGATTACCCCAATGACACTTCGGGAATCCATGAGTTGTGTGCCAAGACATACATCAAGTGTTCTCAAATCCATAAAAACATTCAATCCGATAATAATGAAATCTCAAAAGTAAAACTCAATTCATCACAACAAGATAGAGAGGGGAAAACACAATATGATCCAACTATATTAACAAAGCTCGCGATACATCAAGATCGTGCCAAATCAAAAACATGAGAGAGAGAGAGAGATATTAAACACATAGCTATTGGTACAGACCCTCAGCCCCGAGGGTGGACTACTGTAAGTGCATCTAGTGCCCCTTAGTGATTTTGGTGTATTGAAGACTTATAGGTTAAGGGACTAATATGTTTGTGAGTGTACACAGGCTCTATAAGTCGATGAGGAGTTTGATATTTACAGTGAAAGTCGACCCCTAAAATGAATGTTTTCAGCTGAAAACTTTGGTTCTCCTAAAGACTTTGAAAGTGAAGAAATTGGTGTGACCTTGAAGACTTGGATATTCATGCAAGGATTATGAAGCATGACGACTTTTGTTTTCGTAGTTTCATTTTCTCTTTCTTGAGTCATAGGAAACACCGTATTGTTAAAGGTGGTCGAGGTAATACTAAGGAAACTGATTTCCAAGTGATGCTCATCTCTAAATCCTACACCTACCCAATCCTATGGAGTGAAGCCATTGGAAATCTCATATCAGTTCAGTCAATTTCTTCAGTGATAGAGACGAAGATCTTCTGGTCTCTGAGGAATTTGTTCTGACCGAGGAGTTAGGAAGTCGCCAGTGTGGATTGCCGACATAGTGAGGAACATGATATCCCTGAGGAATTTGATACCTCAAATCCGACCTTTGTTGTGCCTCGCGCCAGCTGTCCAAAATATCCTACCACCTAACGGTCATATCAGACAAGTGAATTTGCGTCTTATCATGTCGGGCTACTCCCTAGGCTATAAATAGCCGTCCCCTTCAACCACTAGCTGGTTGGCTGCTCCGAGAGAAACTGACACTTGTCAATTGAGAGCATCCCATCCTCCGAGGACTTTGAGCGAAAATTATCAAGTGAGGAAAACCCAAAACCCAAACCCAAACAACTACAAACCCAAAGTGATTGAGCATCACTGAACAGATTGTTCCTGTGTGGAACCAAGCTTGTTACCCTTGAGGACTGTGTATCCTCTAGACGGTTAGGTGTCATGGTCTGAGCATCCAAGAGGAATTGTGGATCGCCGAGTGACCAAGTCCGTGAAGGTTTGGAAGTCACCTGTGAAGACTTACCACGAGTGTGGGGCGAGGTCTGTGTGACCTTAGCTCATGGAGAATATGGTGAGGACTGTGTGTGCGGGACTGTGTGTCCTCAAGTTTAAATACTCAGCCGCTCCAACCAGACGTACGACTCTCACAGTAGTTGGAACTGGTCTACCCAATCATTGTCTTCACCAAGCCTACTGGTTCTAATTCTTCAATCCTTTCATTTCCTCATTCATGTGTTGATGAACCTGATCATTACAGTTTGAAGACTTTGACTGAAGACTTTCTCTATTTCCTCAATCCAATTTCTTCAGTCGCACTGTCTTCAGCCTGCTTATCCGGTGTATACACTACTTGTGCTCTGTGTTTGTTTTTCATATCATCATGATGACTATGATGTTACTCTATTATGCTTACACTTGAGTACTTATTCCGCTGCTAGTTGTTCATGACTTAGGAATTTCCTCACCCTGAAATTCCTTAGTGATGAATTTGTAAAAATCGCCTATTCATCCCCCTCTAGTTGACTTAACGCACTTTCAATTGGTATCAGAGCAAGGTACTCCCTTGTTCTATGTCATTTTGGTTTAACCGCCTGGAGTTTTAGTTATGTCGACTGCAGGTATGATCAAGGTCTTGGTTGGGTGTCCTACCTTCGATGGGACGGACTCCCCCTACTGGAAGAACAAGATGCGCCTGCATCTTGAGGCAATTGATAACCATCTCTGGTATGTTGTGGAAAATGGTGTTCCCTCAGTCACTCTGTCTGTGTATGTTGCTGATGTGAAGAGATTCAAGCAACTTGATTCTCAAGCGAAGAATAATATATGTGGCCATCTGAGCAAAGAACAGTACGGCAGAGTGAGTGCTTTGGAAACTGCTAAGCTGATTTGGGACAGGCTGTCCAAGGTCAACGAAGGAGTCTCCACTCAACATGACTCCCGAGTTGATGTTCTTTGCAATCTCTTCAACCGCTTCAAAAGACTCGACAACAAAAATGTTCAGCAAACCTTCGATCGCCTCACTGACATCTCAAATGAGTTTCAAGAACTTGATGCCACTAACATCACCGACCATGAGGTGGTGAAGAAATTGTTGATATCACTTGATTCCTCATTCGATACTCTTGCATTGATAATTCAAGAGCGAGCTGATTATAAGTCACTAGATCCCACTGATATCCTCGAGAGGCTAAACACTCATGAGTTCCAGCTTGCTGAGAAGAGAGACCTCTATGGAGCGAGCTATGGAAGATCACGTGCACTGAAGGCCAAGGCAGTCTCTAAGTCTGAAGGTGAAGATTCTGGTAGCAGCCTTGGTGATCCTAAAGAACTGAGCCAGGAGCTAGCAATGCTCATGAAGAAATTCCAGAAGTTCTCTCGCCGCAGTCGCTTTGGAAAGTCTTCAAGGAGTGATGATTCCTCGTCTCGTGACTAACAAAAGAGAACTTGCCACAAATGCAAGAAACATGGTCACTACATGTCTGATTGTCCTCTGTGGGAAAATAAATCAAAGAAGAAGAAGTAAAAAGATGACGATTCTGATGACTCAAAGAAGAAGAAGAAATCTTCAAAGTCTTCATCATCAAAATCTTCAAGGTCTTCATCTCACAAGAAGAGCAGTTCCAAGAAGGCTCGGGCATTCATTGGAAAGGAAATGGACTCTGAAGCAGAATCTGAGGAAAATGTGAAAGGGGAGGAATATGAGGAGTCAGACTCTGGTGTGGCGAGCTTAGTCCTCGCTACTGTTTATGTCAGCAAGTCCATCTTCAACTCTGAAGAAAATGACCTCCCCAACTCTGCTGACAAGAGCGTCGATGACTATGCTCCCACCTACTGCTTCATGGCAAAAGGTGCTAAGATACTCAAACATTCCCCCTCTGACTCTAGTGAGGATGAATCTGATGACAATCTCAAGCCTAGCTACTCCAAAATTGCTGTTAATCAACAGAAGGCTTTGGAAAAAATTCAAAATCTACTAGACAAAAGCGATGACCTGTTGGGTGAGGAATTGAATCGAACTAAGACTTTGAGTGATAATCTTCAGAGACTTCAGTCTAGGTTTGACAACCTTCAAAATCATCATAACACTCTCTTAACCGATCATCAGAAGCTTTCTTATGAATTTCTTTAGAGAAAGCAAGATATTGAGAAGTTAAAAGTGAGTTATGAAGATCTTCAGAAGGAAAACGATTCATTGCTTGCTCAACAGATCAGTTCCGCTCAGAAAGAATTTAATCCACCATGTCTGAAATGCATTGAGCGTGAATCTGCTGATTCTTCACCTGAATGTTCAAATGCTTCTATTGCTGCAAATTCTTCATTTGTCTTTGTGGTCACAAATTCCTCATCCGAGGATACCACATGTATCGCTGACGACAATGCAGGGCTGAAGGAATTGTATGTGATAGGCATATACAAAAGCCTCAAAGGGCATCAGACTCTTTGTGATGTGCTCAAAAAGCAGATCTTGAATAGGAACCCTAGGAAAGAGGGTATTGCCTTTGAGAGGAAACTCAATGTTGATGGGACCTACTGGAAAGATGAGCAGTATCCCAAAACCTCATGGGTTGCTGCGGAAGGACCTCCTGTAGATCCATGCACTCTATCTGGCTTTACTTGTAATTCTTCATATTCCTCTGATTAGTCATTTGACTCCAACTATAAATTGTTCAAGAATCAGAATGGTGAAGTATTTGCTCGATATGTTGGAACTAACTATAGGAACGGTCCCCCTATGAAGAAAATATGGGTTCCCAAAAGGTGCCTTGAAAACCTTCAGGTGAATGTCATCATGACACCACCTATGAAGAAAAGGAACCCCAGATCAAATTCTTCATATGGACCAAATTCTTCATCTGGATCAAATTCCTCACGTGGATCAAAATCCTCATATGAACATCATCATGCAAACCCTTCTGTTTCGCAGGGAAAGTCTAAAGGCTATGAATATGTGCATTATTCATCAAACCATTATGTTCATAAGTCCTCAAAGAATTTCTCTGCTTATTCATATGCTTATACTAACCACTCTTCTGTGAAACGAGGTGCACTGGCTTCAATGCCATCTTTTCTTATGGAGCTCGCAGAATGATGAACTCTTTGCCACCCCTCCAGATGTGGGTGGTGAAGAAAAAGAACTAATATCTTATGCAGGGTCAGGTCTCCAGACGAACTTAATAGTCTGAAGAATTTGCTGGAGACCTAAATGTGCTTGAATGGATGCAAGCTAATCATGAAGAAATGAATCACTCATTTCTCTCATTCTCATATTACTATATCTTTTACTGTTGATGAAATTGATATCATATTCTTCACTGATAAAGTATATGGGTTCATAAGTTGCACTAATTCATCTGCAGGATGAACAACCTAAAGCTATTGAGTGGGTCCTCGACAGTGGATGTACAAATCACATGACCATTGACAGGAACTTATTGATGGACACTGATTTGTCTCCATCTCATCTGAAGCATATCACCTACGCTGACAAAGGCAAAAGCAAGGTATTGGGTCTAGGTAAGTGAAAGTGCGTTACGTCGACTAGAGAGGGGGGGGGTGAATAGGCGATTTTTATGAATTCTTCACTGAGGAATTTCAGGGTGAGGAAATTCCTAAGCGAAGAATTACTTGCAGCGGAATAAGTACTCAGACATAAGCATAACAGAGCAACAACATAGTCATCATGATGAAATGAAAGACAAACATAAAGTACAGGAAGCGTAAACATAGGATAAGCAGGATGAAGACAAAAACTGACTGAAGAAATAGGATTGAGGAATTAGAGAAAGTCTTCAGTCAAAGTCTTCAAACAGTAATGATCAGGTTCATTAACACATAACTGGGGAAATGAAAGGGTTGAGGAAATAGAACCAGTAGGCTTGGTGAAGACAAAGATTTGGTAGACCAGTTCCAACTGTTGTGACAGTTGTACATCTAGTTGGAGCGGCTGAGTATTTAAACTCAAGGACACACAGTCCCGGACACACAGTCCTCACTGTATTCTCCTTGAGCTAAGATCACACAGACCTCGCCCAACAGTAGTGGTAAGTCTTCACAGGTGACTTCCAAACCTTCACAGACTTGGTCGCTTGGCAATCCACAATTCCTCTTGGATGCTTAGACCATGACGCCTAACCATCTGGAGGATACACAATCCTCAAAGGTAACAATCGTCGGTTCCACACAGGAACAATCTCTTCAGTGATGCTCAATCACTTTGGGTTTTGTAGGTTTGGGTTTGGGGTTTCGGTTTTCCTCACTTGATGATTTTTGCTCAAAGTCCTCGGAGGATGGGATGCTCCCAAATGACAAGTGTCAGTTTCTCTCAGAGCAGCCAACCAGCTAGTGGTTATAGGGGCGGCTATTTATATCCTAGGGAGCAGCCCGACATGATAAGACATAAATTCCCTTGTCTGATAGGACTGTTAGGTGGTAGGATATTTTGGACATCGTGGCACAACAACGGTCGGATTTTGAGGTTCGAATTCCTCAGGGCTATCATGTTCCTCACACTGGCGAATTCCTAACACCTTAGTTAGAACAAATTCCTCAGAGACCGGAAGATCTTCATCTCTGTCACTTAAGAAATTGACTGAACTGATATGAGATTTCCAATGGCTTCACTCGAAGGATTGGGTAGGTGTAGGATTTTGAGATGAGCATCACTTGGAAATCAGTTTCCTTAGTATTACCTCGACCCCCATTAATAGTACGGTGTTTCCTATGACTCAAGAAGAAGAAAATGAAACTACGAAAACAAAAAGTCTTCACGCTTCATAGTCCTCACAAGAATATCAAGTCTTCACTGTCACACCAATTTCTTCACTTTCAAAGTCTTTAGGAGAACCAAAGTCTTCAGCCGAAGACATTCATTTTCAGGGGTCAACTTTCACTGTAAATATCAAACTCCTCATTGACTTATAGAGCCTGTGTACACTCACAAACACAGTAGTCCCTTAACCTATAATTTTCCAATACACCAAAATCACTAAGGGGCACTAGATGCACTTACAATCTCCCCCTTTTTGATGATTGCTGACAATATAGGTTAAGTTTTCAACGGGGATAAACATATGAATTAAAAGTACTCAATATTGAGGAAATTGATTGCAAGATATAGAAGAACTCGCCCTGCAGATGTGCATAGTGAGGAATTTGCTTTTGAAGCAATGCACATTTGAAGAGTAGAATCATGGAGATCTCCCCCTATATCTTGTAATTCATACACGCATTTAACATATGAAAGAATTTGAAATGCATGATGAAATATGGTGACTGATGTAATTCAGCATGCGAGCATAACATTAATGAGGAAATAGCATGCAGAAAAACAGAGCAAAAGTATCAGGTCACCATCGGACTTAAGTTTACACCTCATGCAACAAAAGCTTCAGAAGAGCAAGAGTTGCAACTTAATATAAATAACACCTATATATATAGACCCGCTTGAAGACTAACTCAAATTTCTCCCCCTTTGTCATCAAATGAACAAAAGGGACGAAAAGTGAGGACTAACGCCCCTGAATAATTTCATCACGAAGTCGATGGAGGAGCGTCAACGTTGTTGGGGTCCTTTGTCATAACCGGGCCTGCCGCAATATCGTCCAGATCTTCATTTTCATCAGTATTGTGGGATGAGGAATATGAACTGGGCACCAAAGGAGGAACTTCAACCTTCTTGAATTTCTTCGGAGGAGGCTTAGACCAGCTGAAGTCCTGCTTGAAGCCCATCTGTTTGAGATCCTCATCACCATAGATATGAGATAGAATAGCCCAGGTGCAATCAAAAACTTCATTGAGGTAGTAATGGTTCTTCTTCACTGAATTATATGTGGCAGTCATGTTGTGAAGAATAGAACCAAACTGGCGCTTTACCCATTTATGATTGCGATCCACCTTTTGATCAAGACTGAGGAGAAGCTCATGATCAGTCATCACCCTTGGAGCTATTGCCTGAGGACTTTTCTTAGATGCATTGGCGGCAGAATCATGAGTAGCAGAGTCATCATTGGTGGAGTATGAAGCAGCTTTGCAAAACTGTCCATCCAATGGATGATTGCCCTCATCAACAATAGCAGTGGCCTTGCCCTTCTCATCAGCTGAGGGAAATGTCCGCTTGAGGACTTCAACTAGGGGCAAGTAGCTGCCATGGTTGAGTGTATCAGCTTTGTAGTTGAGTGAAGACCTTGATCTGATGAATCTCATAATCCAAGGTGTGTAAGGCTTCAACTCAAATGGGGACATTGCAATGTTTGCCAAAGTCCTCATGAAGAAATCATGGTAGTTCACGGGAATACCGTGCATGATGTTGAAAAGCAGATTCTTCATGATGCCAATGACTTCTTTATCATTAGAATCGCCTTTGATTGGACTCAATGTCTTTGTCAGGATGCGGTAGACAGTCTGTGGCACATATTGCAATTCCTTCACAAGGAATTTCGTCCTTGAGGCTTGACCAAGCTTCAATGGCTTCATCAACACTTGCATGAAGTGATCGGATAGTTCAGCTTTAGAATAGATCAGACGCACACCTTCTGGGGGAGGACTGACAGGCATGGCATGAAGCAATTCAGTGGCTGGTGCCTGATAGTGAGTGTTCTATGTCATCTAGTCCAACACCCATGAGTTCACATCTTCAACATTGCTTGTGATGTGCAGCATCGCATAGAATCGAAGAATGAGTTCTTCATTCCAATCACAAATGAAGAAATTTAGTAGTCCAGCATCATGAATAGCAGCAAGGACTAGCGTGAAGCAAGGCAATGATTCCATATCCAAGTGAGGAATATGCCCATGGTCGAAGACTTTATCCTTGTTGAAAAGCACTAAAGAATAGAAATTTGCCTGACTGGCTGTCCAGAAGCGCTTCCTCCTCAGACGAGCAGAATCATAGGGATTGTAATCGGTGAAGAATACATGCTCATTGAAGAAGGCATCAGCCTTGAACTTCAGAGTTTTGGAGAATGGATTCTTCGGCTGGGGCTGAGGAGTGTCAGTGATTTGTAATGTAACCTCTGGAATCTCAATTTCTAGAGCCGCAGGCTGAGGAATATCAGCTTCTGCTTCAGTAGCAGCCTGGGCCTCCATTTCTTCAGCAGCATTTTCATCAGCACTAGTGGCTGGAATTTCTTCATGAATGGAAGGGGTAGCATGAATTTCTTCAGAGCCCATCAGAACTTCAGTTGGAGCTGGGGACTGAGGAATTTGCTGTAGTGGTGTGAACAGAGGAGAGTTGGGGTGTTGACTATCCCAAAAGTCATCGTTCATCACTGGAGTGGTGCAGCCAATGTCCACATCCTCATCCACTTGCATTTCTTCAACGTCGGCCTCTTCAGCAGTGAACTGAGGCGTTGGAGATGATACATGAGGAGTTGAAGTGATAACATCAGCTTCAAATTCTTCATCCATCTGCTCTGTGGAAGCAGCAGAGGGATCTCCTTCAGCAGATTCTTCAGGAATCTGATATTCTTCACAATAAGGAATAAGTTCCTTCGATGGCATGCTTGAAAGTGGAACAGCATCAATGGTATTGTTAATAGAGCTTGTCAAAATTTTCGCCTTCTTGGGTGTAGAAGATTCTGAGGCAGCTATTGCTTTTCTCTTCTTTAGAGCAGCTTGCTCTGCAGCTTTGGTCTTCTTCACTTCCAGAGCAGAAGGAAGAACTGGACTTGGTGTAGGTGCAGGAGGAGCAGAGGTATTTGGGGCAATTTCTTTAGGCACAATTGATGCTTCAGCTAGCCTGGCAGATTCTTCAGGCGCAACACTAGTGGTTACCCTAGCAGTTTCTTCAGAGGCTGAAATTTCTTTAGCAGCCCTGGTACTTGCAGTTTCATCAGCAGCCTGATTTTCATCAGCGGTGCTGGCATTTCCTTCAGTGGCTTGAGCAGATGCTTTAGCCGGAGTGACTTCAATGTGCACATGAGCAGCAACACTTGAAGTGAATTTCTTCGCCATCTTGACGAATCTGACCTTGGCTCCCAGCAATTCTGCCTTGTAGGCATCAAATTCATCACTAAGCTTTTTGATTTCAGATTGAAGTCCAATGAGCCGCTCAGGCGAAAGACTCAGAACATTATCTTTTAGAAAGCGCTGCTTTTTATACTGAGCTTTCTTAGCCACTCTGGCTTGATCATATTTCCATTTTTCTTTAGCAATGAACGACGTCACCATGTGACTTTGTCCAGGAGTGAGGCCCAACTCTGGCATTGGAGCAGTGGGATCTTTGTGGCAGAGATTGATGAAATCCAGGATTTTCTTCGGATCCAGTAGAAGGGGCACAACACTCCCTTTGGCTCTAGCGGCCCGCTGCCGTCTGACCTTGATGATATCAGCTAATTCATCATCATCGGCCTCATCATCTGATGGAGTTTGGAAGACCACCTGCTTCTTGTGAGGACTTGGTCTAGTGCCTCGTCCAGCAGTGGCCTTGGTCTTCAGCAGTGTGGGACCGGTTGATGAAGGAGCTGAAGAACTTGCTGAAGCTCCTGAGGAAATTGATATGCCAGTGGTACTTTGGCAAGTGGCGAGATGTACAGGTGCCGAGGATTTTTCTAGAGGAGCTAAGGGTTTTGAAGCCCGAGGAATTTGTGCAGTCTAAGAAACTGGGGCAGCGTGAGGAATTTGCCTTGGTGGCATAGAGGAGCTTGGTCGTGATGGCATTGAAGAAGAACTTGGCCGTGAGGGCATTGCTGAGGAACTTGGAGGTTTACGGGCCAGCTTCATTGTCATAGCCTTCTTGCTTGAAGAAGCCTCGGCAGCGGCAGCAGTAGAATCCTCATTGAATTTCTTCACTGCTTCTTTAGCCTGCTTGGCCAATTTAGCTTGCCACCTGGCCCATTCATCAGCATAATCCTCACCACGTTTAAGTCTTGTTGGATCAGCTCTTTGGCCAGGTGCTAGAGGAGGTCTTGAGCATGAGTGTGAAGAGTGAGTTTCTTCATGCATTTGGGAGTGACATATCTGTACTCCCTCCATTCTCTTGCTCATCTTCTTTCAGTCCTTTGTATTCGCACTTTGTGCTCATTTTTAGTCTCCTTGCCATGGGTTGCCTCATCAGGCGTGCAGTACCCTGCATAGATGTCATCATGGATCTCAAAGGCAGTATTGACTTCAAGCTTCTTTCCTCCTTTTTGAGGCCTTTTACCATCTGCCATTTTCTTCAGCTGAGGAATTTGAACAATTGAGTTCTCTGAAGAAGTATGCAGCTTTTCTTCGAGGAACGATGCAAATGAGTTAAGTTGATGAGAACCTAGTGATTTAGTGGAAGACATGTGTACCTGTGAACAGAGTATAGGTGCGAAGAATTTGGAGAGGTCATATGCGTTCTTAGAAGTTTTTGTAAAACTGAACAAGTTTGAGGAAATTGACCCGATGTGTCTTGAAGAATTTCACTAAGCGTTCTTTGACTTAGGTTCTAGAATTAGTAATAAGTGAATGCTATGGAGGACATAAACTCATATAGTCAATGAAGAACAAAGACGGAAAGAGTGAAGACAATGCAAAGTTGAAGAATTTGAAAAACTGAGGAATTTCAAAAATGAAGAAAAACTCAAATTGAAGATTTTCAACTTTGGTTGGTGGCGTAATCCATCGTATAAAAAAGCTGATTTCACACACCGCATACATCTCTCGTAGGGTTCTGAGAATAAATTTCTTCATTAATTTCTTCACACTTAGAGGGTTAGTGATGTGGAGCATCCCTCGATCATCCCCATGGACGTACCTACATCTCCCTCGACTCCACTTGGACCTGTGACAAGATCTCAAGCAAAGGCTATCGAAGATAAGGTGAACTCGCTCCTCTCCGAACTCCCACTCTCCTCTACTTACGAGACATGGCTACTACCTAATGCGGAGACTCTATGTGTGATCAGGTGCTCGGAGGAGAGCCACGGAACAACTACATGCAATGGCCAAGACGACGAGGACACCAAGCGGGAAGGACAAGAAGAAGAGCTGCCACG
Organism: Triticum timopheevii; assembly: GCA_963921465.1. Lineage (NCBI taxonomy): Eukaryota > Viridiplantae > Streptophyta > Magnoliopsida > Poales > Poaceae > Triticum > Triticum timopheevii. The sequence continues at coordinate 360,027,658 of OY997274.1, read as the reverse complement.
GAAGCTACAGGCACCGGATGACCAGCCCAGTCCGGACGTCCGACCCCTGGAGGTCACTACAGCATAAGGAAAACAGGCCAACAGAAGCTACAGCGGCCGGACGTCTGACCAGGACCGGGCGTCCGATGACTCCCAGGCTCCGGACGCCCGATCCCTTCCGGGCGTCCGACACTTCCCCAATAGAACCAAATCTACGGAAATCCAAGGAAGACTGGACGAACGTGCAACTGGAAACAGAACCGAATCTACGGACGTCCGAAGACTTACGGGCGACCGTGCCGTCCAGAGCCTCCGGACGTCCGACGCCCACCGGACGTCCGATCCCTGGCTGCGCCCAGTTACGGGCTGAGGCCCATGTACCCCTCCACTTCGCCCCTCATTTTCACTATGACTATAAATAGACCACTCCCACCTCCTAGCTAGGGTTAGCGTTGATTTAGCTCATTTGTGAGATAGAGCCTCGCTCATCCATCCGGATCTACTCCTCGTGAGGGACCGACACCTCTTCGGAGAAGATCCACCTGGATTCAAGACCTCCATCCGGAGAAGACCATCTTCAAGACCTCCTCACGGAGAAGAACCGGTTACCCTTTGTATTGTCTCTTGTTGGATTTGGATCTTGTACCTCTCTTGTGTTTTGATGATCTAGCACATGTGTGACTTTGTTCTTGTAAGTTGAGTGTTCTCTCGTGTTTATCCCTCGTTCCCCTCCTCGTGTTCTTTGTGTTCCTCGTAGGGATCCTCCCCAAACATGAATGATCGGCCCCTAGGGTTCTACCCTACATCATCTTGGTATCATGAGCCACGTTGATCATGTTCTTGGAGCCCCTACCTCGTGTTTTCTAGCTTGATTTTGTTGTTTTCGTCCTAAATCCAAAAATCCCCACAAAAAATAGCCCCAATTTTTTTTTTTTTGTGATTTGTTGGTGTGTTGAAGTTTTGTTGGATTTGATCCATGGATTTGTGTTGCCACGTGTGGATCTGGCTTCCCCCACCCTCCCCACCCTTTTCCATCCACGAAATCGTGCGAATTTGACATCCCCACCTCCCTCAACCTTGAAATCGAGCAGTTCTTCCCGTGCCCGAATTCGCCCAGGCACCGGACGACCGGGCTCCATCGGACATCCGGCGACCGGACGAACGTGCCCCTCTGGACGTCCGTAAAACGCTGACGAAACTGAAATTTTCTAGTTCGGCCACCACCACTTCCCCATTTTCCACCACATCTTCCAAACACCTATACCACCACATCTTTCCACAAACACCACAATCATTCACCAATACCTCCCATGACGATTTTGACACGTTTTGGTCTTTGAGATTTTGGGTTGTGGTTCCCGTGTCCTATTGTGTTTCGGCTATATAGGTACGGTTCGACATCATCATCACCACCGCTCATCTTCACAAAGGGCTCATCATAGCCAAGGACGGTAACCTCGATGCATTGATAACCGCATAGCCTTACTTTTGCGCTGCTTACCCATCGAGACTAGCCATTGAGTATTGCCGGCAACGTGACTTGTGCACGTTAGTGATCATACTCCATAGCATACATACCATATCATAGTGGTGCATATCTTGGTATCATCTTTTGTGTCACAAATTTGTCATCGCGTACACAATTGCTATCTTGGTTCGTGAAGTTTTTCATGAGAAAAGAGCTCAAAAGTGAAAGAGCCAAACAAGCTTTCAAGCAAAGAGGGAAAGATAAGCAAAGAGCTTATAAGCAAGAACCATAGCATCATACTACATTAAGATTGTCATACCCGATCATATTGGATCATATCACCGAAATACCATAGATATAGTATACTTGGGATAGAGGTCGTTGCATTTTTTCCTAGTAGGTTATGCACAAGTTCCGTATACTCCTATTGTGCAATCGTGCTAGCGTCTCTCTAGTATTGTGCAACAAGAGCATTTTCGTGGACTCCACATTTTGGCTCATATTGGTTTGCACAATCCCACTTATCTATTTGCGTGTGTGTTTCCGTGTGCCACTACTTGCTTGGTCTACTTGTTGCATTTGCAAATTTGTGAATCTTTTCGAACATTATTGAAGCTCACTTACAATTGCATCAAATTTTCTGCCACCATCCTAACCAAGCTCCACCATAAGCTTTTACTTGTGTAGGTGTGAGAACCGACAAGAATTGGTACCAATTGTGCTATTTCATTGTCCGCATTTGAGTGATCTTGATCCATCTTCAACATCGGTCAAGGTACAATTGGTATAAGTTCTTCTCCTTCTCCCACTCACATTTTGCTTGACATGATGGATAAGCCAAGTACTTCTACCAACCCACTCTTCATCGAGCAAGACGATGACATGTCATCATTCATCACCAAGAGCCACCTCTTTGGTGCACAATGAGCGTTGCATCAAGAGCAACAAGCAATGACCGACCGCATCGACAATCTCGCCACCGACTTGCGACTCTCCGAGCAACGTACAAGAGACTACTTCGACAACTAGCTCGACACTCACAAGAAAGAGAACGATGCAAGAATGGATGAGATCCATGCCTTGTTGGTGAACCACCCTCCTTCAACTTCTTCATACTCAAGACGGAGCCGCTCAAGTCAACACTCCGGCGACACCTTCTCCGGCTCAAGTACACCGACATTGAACACTCTTCGACGAGCCACGCGTCAAGACCGTCATGCATCTCGCAATCCTGTACACTGCAATCATCCACAAGTGCAAGTCGATGAGCAAGTACATCATCCTCAACCAAACCAAGGACCTTTTGCACAAGCTCAAGAACGAGAATGTCAACGTCGCCAAGAGGAAGAACGAGTGCGTCAACATCAAGATGAACAAGATGTCGAGGCTCAACGTCTTCAACAACAACGCAAGCTCTTGAGGTGCAATGTGCCCTTCAATAATCAAGTCAAGCCATTGCCAAGCGCAACCGCGATAGGCGCAATCAAGAGGAAGCACTTCGAGAATAAATCCAAGAGCAGAACTACCAACCAAGAGTGCAACGTCAAGTTCCCCCACCTCCTCCTCAAGCTCGACAAGCTCCTCGTCAACCTCAAGTTCAACAAGAGCAAGATGATCATGGACTTACTCCACGCCAAGAGCAACATGAGGTTGATTATCTCCACGTCAAGGGCGTCATCATCACCCTCAACAACAACACAATGAAGAGCAACGCTATGGCAAGCTAAAGTTCACCATGCCCAAGTTCAATGGAAGTAATGATCCCAAAGAGTACCTCTCATGGGCATTGAAGGTCGACAAAATCTTTCGTTTGCACAACTATGAGGAAGAGAAGAAGATCGCTATGGCATCACCTGAGTTCCTAGATTATGTGCTCATATGGTGGGAACAAGTCCTTGAGCGCCGGGAAGCAAAAGGTGAACCACCAATCAACACTTGGGCTCAAATTAAAGATGTCATGTGAGCACGTTTTGTGCCCACCTACTACAACCGCGATCTCTTCAAGAAGCTCCAACTACTCAAGCAAGGAACAAAGAGTGTTGAAGAATACTACAAGGAAATGGAGATAGCCATGATACGAGCCAAAGTCACGAAAAATGATGAGCAAACTATGGCACGCTTCTTGAATGGCCTCAATCATCCCATCAAGAAGATTGCCGACTTCCAACCCTACTCCAACCTCATTGAGCTCGTCCATCAAGCTACCAAAGCAGAACGTCAAGTGCAATATGAATTCAAGTACGCCAAGTACTCATCCAAGACCTACAGCTTCTCCAACAACCAAGCTTCAACGAATCCTCCAACTTCTACCTCAACCAAGCCATCGACAAGCAACGACAACAAGTCAAGTTACAAGAAAACTTTGACAAGCTCAAGTCGTCTTCCTCCTACTACAAGCAACTTCAAGCCGCGTGCTTCATCATCTACTCCAACCGATGAGACCGTCAAGAAAAGCTCCTTCAAGTGTTTCACTTGCGGCGGCCGAGGCCACAAGTCCTTCCAATGCACCAACAAGCGCACCATGATCCTCAACGATGACGGGACTTATGACTCCATGAGTGAAAAAGAAATGGAAGCCCATGAGCAAGTGGCCATGCACCGGAGTGTGAACGAAGATGAAGACGATCAAGTATTTTGTGATGAGGATTTGAGCCCCACTCTCGTTATCTCCAAAGTCTTGACCCTTCAACATCAACAAGATGAAGACCAACGATGCCACATCTTCCACACAAAGGCTGACATCAATGGAAGGTCCGTCAAAGTCATCATCGATGGAGGTAGTTGTCACAACTTGGCAAATGACAAACTATGCTCCAAGATACAATTGGTCAAGATGAAGCATCCGCACCAATACAAGGTCCAATGGCTAAGCTATTCCGGCACTATAAAAGTTGAGGATACAGTCAAGGTTTCCTTCAAAGTTGGAGCATATGAGGACACTTTGGAGTGTGATGTCGTCCCGATGTCCGTTTGCCACCTCCTTCTTGGTTGACCATGGCAATTTGACCGTGGCGTCATCCACAATGGGCGTACCAATCACTATAGCTTCAAGATGAAAGGGAAGGAATATGTGCTTCGACCTATGTCGCCTAGTCAAGTGATCGCCGACAAGCAAGCCACCCATCATGGAGAAAAGAGTGATAAAGTGATCCACCCAAAAGAGAGTGAGAGCCACAAGCCAAAACTGAGTGCCTCCACGATGAGCGACAAGAAAAACTTCGTCCTATTTGCCAGCAAAAGAGAGATGAGAGAAGTGTGTGAGAACCCATTGAGTGTTATGCACTTTGTCCTTGTGTGCAAGGACGAGGAACCAAAAACTAACACCTCTCACGATCTACCTTTACTGTTCTCTTCTCTTTTGCAGGAATTCCAAGATGTTTTCCCCAATGAGCTACCTCCGGGACTACCTTCACTACGAGGCATTGAGCACCGAATCAACCTCATCCCCGGAGCACCTCTACCAAAAAAAGCTCCATACCACATCAACCCTGATGTCTACTACACAACCTTCTTCTTGTAGACGTTGTTGGGCCTGCAAGTGCACAGGGTTTGTAGGACAGTAGCAAATTTCCCTCAAGTGGATGACCTAAGGTTTATCAATCCGTAGGAGGCATAGGATGAAGATGGTCTCTCTCAAGCAAACCTGCAACCAAATAACAAAGAGTCTCTTGTGTCGCCAACACACCCAATACAATGGTAAATTGTATAGGTGCACTAATTCGGCGAAGAGATGGTGATACAAGTGCAATATGGATGGTAGATATAGATTTTTGTAATCTGAAATAATAAAAACAGCAAGGTAACTAATGATAAAAGTGAGCATAAACGGTATTGCAATGGTAGGAAACAAGGCCTAGGGTTCATACTTTCACTAGTGCAAGTTCTCTCAAAAATAATAACATAGATAGATCATATAACCAGCCCGCAACATGCAACAAAGAGTCACTCCAAAGCCACTAATAGCGGAGAACAAACGTAGAGATTATGGTAGTGTACGGAACCACCTCAAAGTTATTCTTTCGGATCAATCTATAAAAGAGTTCGTACTAGAATAACACCTTAAGATACAAATCAACAAAAACCCTAATGTCACCTAGATACTCCATTGTCACCTCAAGTATCCGTGGGCATGATTATACGATATGCATCACACAATCTCAGATTCATCCAACCAACACAAAGTACTTCAAAGAGTGCCCCAAAGTTTCTATCGGAGAGTCAAGAACATGTGCCAATCCCTATGCATAGGTTCCCAATGTCACGAAACCCGCAAGTTGATCACCAAAACATACATCAAGTGGCACATGATATCCCATTGTCACCACAGATAATCACGGCAAGACATACATCAAGTGTTCTCTTAAAAGACTCAATCCGATAAGATAACTTCAAAGGGGAAACTTAATTCATCACAAGAGAGTAGAGGGGGAGAAACATCATAAGATCCAACTACAATAGAAAAGCTCGGGATACATCAAGATCGTGCCATAGAGGAAGACGAGAGAGATCAAACACATAGCTACTAGTACATACCCTCAGTCCCGAGGGTGAACTACTCCCTCCTCGTCATGGATAGCGCCGGGATGATGAAGATGGCCACCGGTGATGGTTCCCCCCTCCGGCAGGGTGCCGGAACAGGGTCCCGATTGTTTTTTGGTGGCTACAGAGGCTTGCGGCGGTGGAACTCCCGATCTATTTTCTGTTCTGGAAGTTTTAGGGTACAAGAGTATATATGGGTGCAGGGGGTACGTTGGAGGAGCTACAGGGGGCCCACGAGGTAGGGGGGCGCGCCCGGGGGGGGGGGGGTGGGCACGCCCCCCACCCTCGTGGGCAGCCCATATCTCCCCTGACGTGCACTCCAAGTTCCCTGGGTTGCTTTCCTTCCAAAAATAACTTCTCCGGTTGATTTCGTTCCATTTTGACTCCGTCTGATATTCCTTTTCCTCTAAACACTGAAATAGGTATAAAACAACAAATCTGGGCTGGGCCTCCGGTTAATAGGTTAGTCCCAAAAATAATATAGAAGTGGATAATAAAGCCCAATATTGCCTAAAACAGTAGATAAAGTAGCATGGAGCAATCAAAAATTATAGATACGTTGGAGACGTATCAAGCATCCCCAAGCTTAATTCCTCCTCGTCCTCGAGTAGGTAAATGATAAAAAAGAATTTTTGATGCGGAGTGATACTTTGGCATAATTTCAATATAATTCTTCTTACTTGTGATATGAATATTCAGATCCGAAAGAATCAAGACAAAAGTTCATATTGACATAAAAATAATAATACTTCAAGCATACTAATCAAAGCAATCATGTCTTCTCAAAATAACATGGCAAAAGAAAGTTCATCCCTACAAAATCATATAGTTAGGCTATGCTTCATTTTCGTCACACAAAGATGTTCCCAACTTCTATACCCCCGATGACAAGCCAAGTAATTGTTTCATACTTAAATAATCTCAAACTTTTTCAATCTTCACACAATACATGAGCGTGAGCCATGGATATAGCACTATGGGTGGAATAGAATATGATGATGGGGATTGTGTGGAGAAGACAAAAAAGGAGAAAGTCTCACATTGACGAGGATAATCAACGGGCTATGGAGATGCCCATCAATTGATGTCAACATGAGGAGTAGGGATTGCCATGCAACGGATGCACTAGAGCTATGAATGCTCAACAAAAGAAAACTAGTGGGTGTGCATCCAACTCGCTTGCTCATGAAGACCTAGGGCATTTGAGGAAGCCCATCGTAGGAATATACAAGCCAAGTTCTATAATGAAAAATTCCCACTAGTATAAAAAGACAACTTATGAGACTCACTATATGAAGAACAAGGTGCCACTTTGAAGCACAATATATGAGACTCACTACATGAAGAACAAGGTGCTACTTTGAAGCACAAGTGTGGAAACGAGATAGTAGCATTGCCCTTTTTATTTTTATTTTTATTTTTTTGGGCCTTTCTTTTTTTTCGTTTTTTTTGGCCTTTCTTCTTTTTTTTGGGCAATGCTCTAATAATGATGATCATCACACTTCTATTGATTACAACATAAGGATTACAACTCGAAACTTAGAACAAGATATGACTCTATATGAATGCCTCCGGCGGTGTACCGGGATGGTGCAATGAATCAAGAGTGACATGCATGAAAAATAATGCATGGTGGCTTTGCCACAAATACGATGTCAACTACATGATCATGCAATGGCAATATGATAAAAGTAATGTATGTCATGATGATGATGATGGAAGTTGCATGGCAATATATCTCGGAATGGCTATGGAAATGCCATGATAGGTAGGTATGGTGGCTGTTTTGAGGAAGATATAAGGAGGTTTATGTGTGATAGAGTGTATCACAGGGTTTGGATGCACCGGCGAAGTTTGCACCAACTCTCAAGGTGAGAAAGGGCAATGCACGGTACCGAAGAGGCTAGCAAAGGCGGAAAGGTGAGAGTGCGTATAATCCATGGACTCAACATTAGTCAAAAGAACTCATATACTTATTGCAAAAATTTAGAAGTCATCAAAAATCAAGTACTACGCGCATGCTCCTAGGGGGATAGATTGATAGGAAAAAGACCATCGCTCGTCCCCGACCGCCACTCATAAGGATGCACAAGCCATGTACACTTCATGTTTCAAATTTGTTACACAACTTTAACGATACGTGCATGCTACAGGACTTGCTAACTTCAACACAAGCATTCTTTGAATTCATATTCACCCAACTAGCACGACTTTGATATTATCACCTCCATATCTCAAAACAATTATCAAGCATCAAACTTATCTTAGTATTCAATTCACTCAAAAGAAAGTTTCACATATCTTGAATGCTTAGCATATTAGGATTATTTAAACAAATTACCATGCTATTTAAGACTCTCAAAATAATATAAGTGAAGCATGAGAGTTCATATATTTGTCAAAATAAAATTACCACCATGCTCTAAAAGATATAAGTGAAGTACTAGAGCAATAACAAAAACTACTCCGAAAGATATAAGTGAAGATCAATGAGTAGCTAAATAATTATGCAACTATGCGAAGACTCTCTCTCATTTAATAATTTCAGATCTTTATACTTTATTCAAACATCAAGCAAAGCTAAACAAAACTACATTAAAAGGATAGCACAACTCATGTGAAGAAGCAAAAACTTAGGCTCAACCGATACTAACCGATAGTTGTTGAAGAAGAAAGGTGGGATGCCTACCGGGGCATCCCCAAGCTTAGATGCTTGAGACTTCTTGAAATATTATCTTGGGGTGCCTTGGGCATCCCCAAGCTTGACTTTTTGTGTCTCCTTAATTCCTCTCATATCATGGTTTCTCTTTTTTATCAAAAGCTTCATTCACAACAAACTCAACAAGAACTCGTGAGATAGGTTAGTATAAACCAATGCAAAACCTTATCATTTTCTACTATAACAAATCACTAAAATTATTATTCAACATTGCATACTAAATGCCTCTGCATATTTAATACTCCTATCCTCAAATAGAATCATTAAACAAGCAAACATATGCAAACAATGCAATCATAACTGCAATCTGCCAAAACAGTACAGTCTATAAAGAATGCAAGAGTCATCATACTTCCCTTACTCCAAAAATTATGAACTAAAATTCCCACTGTAATAAATTTATCAGTGCTCAATATTCAAAAAGATTCAACATTATACCACTCTCTGACTTTTCTAGGGAATTTTTGCAACAGCGGTAAACTTTCTGTTTTCAAACAGCAACATGTATACTAGCAAAATAAGCATGGGAAAGGCTATCCTTGACTTCTTTATTGAAACTAAAGATGAAAAACATTATTCTAAATAACAGCAAGCAAATACTAACAAAAGAAAATGACGCTCCAAGCAAAACACATATCATGTGGTGAATAAAAAATAGCTCCAAGTAAAGTTACCGATGAACGAAGACGAAAGAGGGGATGCCTTCTGGGGCATCCCCAAGCTTAGGCTCTTAGTTGTCCTTAAATATTACCTTGGGGTGCCTTGGGCATCCCCAAGCTTAGGCTCTTGCCACTCCTTATTCCATAGTCCATTGAATCTTTACCCAAAACTTGAAAACTCCACAGCACAAAACTCAACAGAAAACTCGTAAGCTCCGTTAGTATAAGAAAATAAAACAACCACTTAGGTACTGTAATGAACTCATTATAAAATTCATATTGGTGTAATATCTACTGTACTTCAACTTATCTATGGTTCATACCCTCCGATACTACTCATAGATTCATCAAAATAAGCAAACAACACATAGAAAACAGAATCTGTCAAAAATAGAACAGTCTGCAGTAATCTGTATCAAACGTATACTTCGGGAACTCCAACAATTCTACAAAATTAGGAAGACCTGAGAAATTTGTGTAAAAATCCATAGCAATAAGAATCAGATCAGAAGCACGTTTCTGCGAATTAACAAAACTAATTTACTGGGTGCAAAAGTTTCTGATTTTCAGCAGGATCAACACAACTATCACCATAAGTTGTCCTAAAGGTCTTACTTGGCACTTTATTGAAACAAAAGCTATAAAACATGATTACTACAGTACCATAATCATGTGAACACACAAAAACAGTAAGGATAAATATTGGGTTGTCTCCCAACAAGCGCTTTTCTTTAATGCCTTTCTAGCTAGGCATGATGATGACAATGATGCTCATATAAAAGATGAGAATTGAAACATAACGGGAGCATCATGAAGCATATGACTAGCACATTTAAGTATAACCCTCTTCCTATGCATAGGGATTTTGTGAGCAAACAATTTATGGGAACAATAATCAACAAGCATAGGAAGGTAAAACAAGCATAGCTTCAAAATTTTAAGCACATAGAGAGGAAACTTGATATTATTGCAATATTAGAAGCATATGTTCCTCCCTCATAATAATTTTCAGTAGCATCATGAACGAATTCAACAATAAAACTAGCACCTAAAGCATTTTTTTCATGATCTACAAGCATAGAAAATTTACTACTCTCCACATAAGCAAAATTCTTCTCAAACTCAACAAAACAACTATCATGTGATTGAAAATTAAGATCAAGATGACAAGTTTCATGGTTATCATTATTCTTTATAGCATACGTGTCATCACAATAATCATCATAGATAGGAGGCATGCTTTCATCATAGTAAATTTGCTCATCAAAGTTTGGGGGGCAAAAAATATCATCTTCATCAAACATAGCTTCCCCAAGCTTGTGGCTTTGCATATCATTAGCATCATGGATATTCAAAGAATTCGTACTAACAACATTGCAATCATGCTCATCATTCAAATATTTCATTCCAAGCATTCTATGTAATTCTTCGTCTAGTACTTGAGCACAATTTTCCTTTCCATCATTCTCATGAAAGACATTAAAAAGATGAAGCATATGAGGCATCCTTAATTCCATTTTTTGTAATTTTATTTTATAAAATAAACTAGTGATAAAACAACAAACAAAAAGATTCGATTGCAAGATCTAAAGATATACCTTCAAGCACTCACCTCCCAGGCAACGGCGCCAGAAAAGAGCTTAGTTGACGGGGTGTGAGTGAGTGCCCTTTACCTAGCCTCCCCGGCAATGGCGCCAGAAAAGAGCTTGATGTCTACTACACAACCTTCTTCTTGTAGACGTTGTTGGACCTGCAAGTGCACAGGATTGTAGGATAGTAGCAAATTTCCCTCAAGTGGATGACCTAAGGTTTATCAATCTGTAGGAGGGGTAGGATGAAGATGGTCTCTCTCAAGAAACCCTACAACCAAATAACAAAGAGTCTCTTGTGTCCCCAACACACCCAATACAATTGTAAATTGTATAGGTGCACTAGTTCGGCAAAGAGATGGTGATACAAGTGCAATATGGATGGTAGATATAGATTTTTGTAATCTGAAATAATAAAAACAGCAAGGTAACTAATGATAAAAGTGAGTGTAAACGGTATTGCAATGGTAGGAAACAAGGCCTAGGGTTCATACTTTCACTAGTGCAAGTTCTCTCAACAATAATAACATAGATAGATCATATAACAAGCCCTCAACATGCAATAGTGGAGAACAAACATAGAGATTATGGTAGGGTATGAAACCACCTCAAAGTTATTCTTTCGGATCAATCTATAAAAGAGTTCGTACTAGAATAACACCTTAAGATACAAATCAACCAAAACCCTAATGTCACCTAGATACTCCATTGTCACCTCAAGTATCCGTGGGCATGATTATACGATATGCATCACACAATCTCAGATTCATCCAACCAACACAAAGTACTTCAAAGAGTGCCCCAAAGTTTCTATCGAAGAGTCAAGAACGTGTGCCAACCCCTATGCATAGGTTCCCAATGTCACGAAACCCGCAAGTTGATCACAAAAACATACATCAAGTGGCACATGATATCCCATTGTCACCACAGATAATCACGGCAAGACATACATCAAGTGTTCTCATAAAAGACTTAATCCGATAAGATAACTTCAAAGGGGAAACTCAATTCATCACAAGAGAGTAGAGGGGGAGAAACATCATAAGATCCAACTACAATAGCAAAGCTTGGGATACATCAAGATCGTGCCATAGAGGAACACGAGAGAGAACTTGAGAGAGAGATCAAACACATAGCTACTGGTACATACCCTCAGCCCCGAGGGTGAACTACTCCCTCCTCGTCATGGATAGTGCCGGGATGATGAAGATGGCCACCGGTGATGGTTCCCCCCTCCGGCAGGGTGCCAGAACAGGGTCCCGATTGGTTTTTGGTGGCTACAGAGGCTTGCGGCGGTGGAACTCCCGATCTATTTTCTGTTCTGGAAGTTTTAGGGTACAAGAGTATATATGGGTGCAGGGGTACATCGGAGGAGCTACCGGGGCCCCACGAGGTAGGGGGCGCGCCGGGGGGGTGGGCGCGCCCCCCACCCTCGTGGGCAGCCCGTATCTCCCCTAACGTGCACTCCAAGTTCCCTGGGTTGCTTTCCTTCCAAAAATAACTTCTCCAGTTGATTTCATTCCGTTTTGACTCCGTCTGATATCCTTTTCCTCAAAACACTGAAATAGGCATAAAACAACAAATCTGGGCTGGGCCTCCAGTTAATAGGTTAGTCCCAAAAATAATATAAAAGTGGATAATAAAGCCCAATATTGCCTAAAACAGTAGATAAAGTAGCATGGAGCAATCAAAAATTATAGATACATTGGAGACGTATCAAACCTCGAAGAAACTAAGGAGATCCAACGGCAAGTACAACAACTCATCGACAATGGACATGTACGTGAAAGTTTAATCCCTTGTGCCGTTCCGGTTATACTTGTGCCCAAGCAAGATGGTAGTTTTCGCATGTGCTCGGATTGCAGGCCCATCAATGCTATTACGGTTCGTTATAGGCATCCCATTCCTCGCTTAGATGATATGCTTGATGAACTTAGCGGTGCCACCATTTTCTCAAAAATTGATCTTAAAAGTGGCTATTATCAAATCCGCATACAAGAAGGTGATGAATGGAAAACCACTTTCAAAACCAAATTTGGCTTATACGAGTGGTTGGTTATGCCTATGGGTTTATCAGAAGCTCCGGTAATTTCATGCGTCTTATGCATTTTGTGCTTCGTCCTTTCATTGGAGTGTTTGTTGTAGTTTACTTTGATGATATTCTTGTTTTTAGGAAATCCATGAAAGAGCATCTAAATCATGTTAGGGTTGTTTTGCAAACTCTTCGCAAGGAACATCTTTATGCCAACATGAAAAAGTGCACATTTGGTGTTAACAAGCTTGTTTTCTTGGGTTTCGTTGTTTCTTCCAAGGGTGTCCATGTTGATGAATCTAAAATTGAAGCAATTAAAACTTTGCCCCAACCCACCAATTTGCAACAAGTGCGTAGCTTTCTTGGGCATGCGGGTTTTTATCGTTGCTTTGTGAAAGACTTTAGCACCATCGCCGCACCTTTGCATGCTTTGAGTAAGAAAAATGCTCCTTTTGTTTGGGGACCTTTGCAATCTACCGCTTTTGATGAGCTCAAATCTTTGCTTACGCATGCTTCTATTCTCGCTTTACCCAACTTTGACAAAACTTTTGAGGTTCATTGTCATGCAAGTGGTACCGAAATTGGCGGAGTTTTGATGCAAGAAAAACGAGCCATTGCATATTTAGTGAAAAACTCTCCGGTGCTCAACTTAACTATCCCATCTATGACAAAGAATTGTATTCTTTAGTGTGTGTGCTACATGTTTGGGAACATTATCTTAGACCTCACGAGTTTTTATACATACCGATCATGAAACGCTTAAGTACTTGAAAGGCCAAACTAAGTTGAACAAGCGTCATGCCAAATGGAGTGAATTTATTGAATCTTTTCCCTATGTGATCAAGTACATTAAGGGTACGTAAAATGTTGTTGCGGATGCCCTTTCCCGCATATGCACTCTTGGCACTAAACTTGAGTTGAATGTTGTTGGCTTTGAGCACATCAAAGACTTGTATGCTAATGTTCCTTCTTTTGCTACTCCTTATGCTAAGTGTTTGACGCATACATCTTGGGAACGATATTACATCAAGGATGATTATCGATGAGGAGTTTGATATTTACAGTGAAAGTCGACACCTAAAAATGAATGTTTTCACCTGAAGACTTTGGTTCTCCTGAAGACTTTGAAAGTGAAGAAATTGGTGTGACCTTGAAGACTTGGATATTCATGCGAGGATTATGAACTGTGAAGACTTTAGTTTTCGTAGTTTCACTTTCTCTTTCTTGAGTCATAGGAAACACCATACTGTTAAAGGGGGTGAAGGTAATACTAAGGACTGATTTCCAAGTGATGCTCATCTCAAAATCCTACACCTACCCAATCCTTTCAAGTGAAGCCATTGGAAATCTCATATCAGTTCAGTCAATTTCTTCAGTGACAGAGACGAAGATCTTCCGGTCTCTAAGGAATTTGTTCTGACTGAGGAGTTAGGAATTCGCCAGTGCGGATTGCCTACACAGTGAGGAACATGATAGCCCTGAGGATTTTGATACCTCAAATCCGACCGTTGTTGTGCCACGCGCCAGCTATCCAAAATATCCTACCACCTAACGGTCATATCATTGAAGGGCATTTATGTCTTATCATGTCGGGCTGCTCCCTAGGCTATAAATAGCCGCCCCCTTTAACCACTAGCTGGTTGGTTGCTCCGAGAGAAACTGACACTTGTCAATTGAGAGCATCCCATCCTCCGAGGACTTTGAGCAAAAATCATCAAGTGAGGAAAACCCAAAACCAAAACCCAAACACCTACAAACCTAAAGTGATTGAGCATCACTGAAGAGATTTTTCCTGTGTGGAACTGATGCTTGTTACCTTTGAGGACTGTGTATCCTCTAGATGGTTAGGCGTCATGGTCTGAGCATCCAAGAGGAATTAGGGATCGCCGAGTGACCAAGTTTGTGAAGGTTTGGAAGTCACCTGTGAAGACTTACCACGAGTATTGGGTGAGGTCTGTGTGACCTTAGCTCAAGGAGAATATGGTGAGGACTATGTGTCCTCGATTTTAAATACTCAGCCGCTCCAACCAGACGTACGACTGTGACAACAATTGGAACTAGTCTACCAAATCATTGTCTTCACCAAGCCTACTGGTTCTAACTCTTCAACCCTTTCATTTCCTCATTCATATGTTGATCAACCTGATCATTACTGTTTGAAGACTTTAGCTGAATACTTTCTCTATGTCCTCAAACCAATTTCTTCAGTCACACTGTCTTCAGCCTGCTTATCCTGTGTTTATGCTACTTGTGCTCTGTGTTTGTTTTTCATATCATCATGATGACTATGCTATTACTCTGTTATGCTTACACTTGAGTACTTATTCTGCTGCGAGTTGTTCGTGACTTAGGAATTTCCTCACCCTGAAATTCCTCAGTGACGAATTTGTAAAAATCGCCTATTCACCCCCCCCCCTCTAGTCGACTTAACGCACATTCAACTACTCCCTCCTCATCATGGTGTCCGCCGGGATGATGAAGATGGCCTCTTATTTCCCCCTCCGGCAAGGTGCAGGAATAGGGTCCAGATTGGTTTTTCATGGCTATGGAGGCTTGCGGCGGCGGAACTTCCAATCTAGGGTTATTTCTAGGGGTTTGTGTATTTATTGGATTTTTTGGCGTCGGTCTCACGTCTAGATGGGCTTCGAGGGGACCACTACCCACCACGGCGAACCAGGCCCCTCTGGCGCCCTGATGGTTAGTGGGGCCCTCGTGTGAGGGAGTCCTGGATTCAGGGGTCCTCGGGTGTCCGGCCCAGGAATATGGGCTCGGTTGGATGGGCCGTATGAGATCAAGCTGGAGAATATCCTCCGTGTCTGGATGGGACTTCTCAATATGTAGACGGCAAGATTAGATTCCGAAACTTTCCTTCCCTGATGAAACGACCTTGTACAAACCTTAGGCCCCTCCGGTGTGTATATAAACTGGAGGGGTTAGTCTGTAGAGGCTATCTTCTTTACCATTGTTGGAATACTCATAGGTAGATCAACTCTTGTAATCTCCACATTCATCGAATATAATCAAGCAGGAGTAGAGTTTTACCTCCCTTAAGAGGTTCCGAACCTGGGTAAACACTGTGTCCCCTAGTCCCCTGTTACCATTGATCCTTAGATGCACAGCTTGGGCCCCCCTACCCGAGATCTACCGGTTTTGACACCGACATTGGTGCTTTCATTGAGAGCTCTGTCGTGCTGTCTACAAAAAGCGATCTATGGCTCACCTAGTCATCAATAACAATTTCAGTTTTGGAGGGTGCCTAGCTTCTGGGTAGACCCTCGAGTTCGGCGGATTCACCATAAGGGCTTGCGCAGCCGTTGAGCCTGCAACTCCCCCCATGGCAACTGGACACCATCTTCGCATCGGCCCTAAGTACTCCAAAAAGTTGGATCCGCCGGATGTTTCTTCTTTAAACGAACTGCTGGACCGCATCGCCGCCCTGGGGGTCTCAACAGACTATGATCGGATCGGCCTCAAGCCCCACCAGAGGAAAATTAATCACCCACCAATCACCCACCTCGTAGCGGTCGTTGAAGAACCGGCCAAAGACACTTCCCTCCCTATATTGAGGACCAAATATGTTCGGATCTTTGAATCCCCTGAGCCGGATACTCCCCCTTCTGACGGGACCTCACGCCCTCTGGACTCTAGCTCAAGCATAGGATTGCAGGAGCCCTTGTGCCTCCCCGGGCCCGAACCGGTCGCCTCGGAGACCTTTCAAGCTTCAAACACATATATGGGACAGGATCTAAAATTTAAACCACCCACCCACCACAATCTATATTCTCCAAGAAACTCAGGTCCTCCAGATATATACGACCTGATGTATGTGCGGCAGCAGCCTCAGGAAATGGTCCACCACTTTTGGGCCAGATTCCTGCTTGCTAAAAACATGATCGAAGACTTGCTCGGACGACGACGTAGTTTCAGTTTTCCATCGTAACTGCACCGACGAGGGAATATTTAATGCCCTCGACTGTCGCCACATATAGAGCTTCACGGAATTATCACAAGTAGTGAAGAAGTACTGTGTGATGGAAAGCACATGGAGGGCCCAGAAAACTCAACAGTAGCCCGCTGCCTTGAAGCAGTGTGCGGCCCGGGCTAAACGGATACATCCTGGCAGGTCACCCGACCACGAGTGAAAGCACAAGTGCTCCCTAGGTGGTTTTGGTAATTAATGTCAACATATCTCTTGTTGGACTAACACTTTTAACTAGTATGTTTCAGATAAGTTCAACAATGGAGTGGCATGGACTAAAGGATGTGGGAACTCCTTCAAGATGCTGAGGACAAAGGATTGGCTCAAGCTTCAAGCTCAAGACTCTTCATTTTACATTTTAGTGATCCAAGATCACATTGAGTCTATAAGAAAAGCCAATACTATCAAGGAGGGATGAGGTGTTGCTTAATGAGCCTCTTGCTTCATGTGCTTAGTGATATGCTCCAAAACCCTCAGTTACTTTCCCACTTCCACAAATGACCTAAACCCAAAGCCCAAAATCGGTCACACTGATTCTTTCTATCCGGCGCCACCAATTTTCAGATGTCTTAGCCACTGCCACAAACCCTAAGCAAATCGGTCTTACCGATAGGGATCTCGGTCTCACCGAGATGGGATTGTAATATCTCTGTGTATGTCTATTACCAAAATCGGTCTCACCGAGTTTGAGCAATCGGCACTACTGAGATTACAATGCAAACTTCCTGGTTAACTCATTACCAAAATCGGTCCTACCGAGTTTGTGTAATCGGTCAAACCGAGTTTGCCTGACCAACTCTATGGAAAGCTTATTACCAAAATCGGTCTCACCGAGTTTGTGTAATCGGTCTTACCGAGATTACGTTATGCCCTAACCCTAACCATATCGGTCTCACCGAGTTGCATTTCAGTCCCACTGAAAATCCTAACGGTCACATTATTTGCCAAATTGGTCTGACCGAGTTTAACGATTCGGTCCCACCGAGTTTGGTAGATTGTGTGTAACGGTTAGATTTTGTGTGGAGGCTATATATACCCCTCCACCTCCTCTTCATTCGTGGAGAGAGCCATCAGACTAAACCTACACTTCCAGCATACATTTTCTGAGAGAGAACTACCTACTCATGTGTTGAGACCAAGATATTCCATTCCTACCATATGAATCTTGATCTCTAGCCTTCCCCAAGTTGCTTTCCACTCAAATCTTCTTTCCACCAGATCCAAAACCTATGAGAGAGAGTTGAGTGTTGGGCAGACTATCATTTGAAGCACAAGAGCAAGGAGTTCATCATCAATGCACCATTTGTTACTTCTTGGAGAGTGGTGTCTCCTAGATTGGCTAGGTGTCACTTGGGAGCCTCCGACAAGATTGTGGAGCTGAACCAAGGAGTTTGTAAGGGCAAGTTGATCGCCTACTTCATGAAGATCTACCGCTAGTGAGGCAAGTCCTTCATGGGCGACGGCCATGGTGGGATAGACAAGGTTGCTTCTTCGTGGACCCTTCGTGGGTGGAGCCCTTCGTGGACTCGCGCAACCGTTACCCTTCCTGGGTTGAAGTCTCCATCATCATGGATGTACGATAGCACCACCTATTGAAACCACGCCAAAAACATTCGTGTCTCCAATTGCGTTTGAATCCTCCAAACCCTTCCCTTTACATTCTTGCAAGTTGCATGCTTTACTTTTCGCTGCTCATACACTCTTTGTATGCTTGCTTGATATGTATTGTGAATGTTAAACTTGCGCCTAAACTCCACTTAAACTTAAAGAAAACTTAAAGACTGCAACTTTGGTACTTAGTGTCTAATCACCCCCCCCCTCTAGACACCTCTTCTCAAGGTCCTACAAGTGGTATTAGAGCATTGGTCTCCATTGCTTTGGTTTAATCACCATTGGAGGAAGATGGATGAGTCTACTATTGGGAGTCTTAGACATAGAGTGCCTATTCTTGATGGAGAGTATTTTCATGAGTGGAAAAATGAGATGCTTGTTATTTTCAATCAATATCATTTGAACAAGTACATTGCTAGCCCTTGTGCTCCTTATGTTGATCCTATGCATCCTACCCATGATGAGTCAATTGACATGATTAGGAATCTTAGAACTGCCGAACTTATTATTAGAGGATTGCCTAGAAACTTGATTGGATGCTTGCCTACTTTCAAGCATGCCTACACTATATGGAAATTTCTTGAGGAACGATTTCCAGATTATTCCTTGAAAAATCTTGATGAAATTCTCCATAAGTCTATTGCCTTGAGTAAGATGAATTCTAGTGATCCTATGTTTGGTGATCGTCTATTTGAGCTTACAAACCTTATGCGTGCCAAAGGAAATGTTGGGATTATTAGTAATATTATTTTTGAAGCTATAAAAATTCATAAGCAAGATCATTGTCAAACTCACTCTAGCGAATTACCCTCTCTAGGACTTGATCCACCACATGACGATGTTGAACATGGATACTATGATGAGGATGATGATAGTGACTTCGATCTTGATGATGCAATGAGACACTTTGGTCTTATGGCAAATCTTCGGGGATATATGTCAGGAGGAAAGGAATGGGTTCTTGATAGTGGATGTACCAATCACATGACCGGAGATAAAGACATGTTTCGTGAGCTTGCTGATAATGATAGTCCTCGAAAGTATGTCACTTTCGGTGACAACTCAAAGGGTAAGGTGGTTGGCCTCGGTAAGGTGGCCATATCACATGATAGCTCCATACAAAATGTCATGCTCGTTGAATCTCTTGGATACAACTTACTTTCAGTATCTAGACTTGCTGATTTCGGTTTCAATGTCCTATTTACTTAAGAGATTGCCAAGTGTTTCATCGAGACAATCATAAAATGGTCTTTACCGGTGTGCGTAGAGGTGATCTATACATTGTTGATTTCACTAAAAAGGCTCAACCTAAAACTTGCTTCATTGCTAAATCCTCAAAAGGTTGGTTATGGCATAGAAGACTAGGTCATGTTGGTATGCGAAACCTTGACAAGCTTATTAAAGGAAATCATATCCTTGATGTTAACGATGTCATATTTGATAAGGATAGACTTCGCAGCGCTTGTCAGGCAGGTAAACAGGTTGGAGGAAGGCATCCCATGAAGAACATCATGACCACACGGAGGCCACTCGAGCTACTTCACATGGATCTCTTTGGTCCCAACTCTTACAAGAGTCTCGGTGGAAATTCTTTTGGTCTAGTTATAGTTGATGATTTTTCAAGATTTACGTGGGTGTTCTTTCTCGATGATAAATCGCAGGTCCAAAAGATCTTCAAAAACTTCGCTAGGAAGGCCCAAAATCAATTTGTAGTGAAGATCAAGAAGGTTCGTAGCGACAATGGAACGGAGTTCAAGAATGCAAATGTGGACACCTTTCTTGACGAAGAAGGGATTTCACACGAATTCTCGACTACGTACACACCTC
This sequence comes from Triticum timopheevii, assembly GCA_963921465.1. Taxonomy (NCBI): domain Eukaryota; kingdom Viridiplantae; phylum Streptophyta; class Magnoliopsida; order Poales; family Poaceae; genus Triticum; species Triticum timopheevii. The sequence continues at coordinate 360,007,256 of OY997274.1, read as the reverse complement.
AACAAAACGGAGTTGTTGAGAGGAAGAACCGGACGCTCACTGAAATGGCGAGAACGATGCTTGATGAGTATAAGACGCTGAAGCACTTTTGGGCAGAAGCGGTTGAGACAGCTTGTCATGCAACAAATCGCTTGTATCTTCACAAGCTACTCGGCAAGACGGCATACGAGCTCCTCACCGGTAACAAACCCCAAGTTGGATACTTTCGACTATTCGGCTCAAAGTGCTACATTCTTGATAAGCATCGTCGCTCTAAATTTGCTCCTAAGTCTCATGAAGGTTTCCTGCTAGGTTATGGCTCAAACTCTCACACTTACCGTGTCTACAACAATTTCACCCGAAAGGATGAAGAGACGGTAGATGTGAAGTTTGATGAATCTAACGGCTCGCAAGTAGAGAAATTGCCAATTGATGTAGGAGACAAAGATCCTTCGGAAGCAATCCAAGACTTGGCTATTGGCAAGGTTCGTCCAACGGAGGTGAAGGAGAGTACCTTGTCTGTCCAAGTGGAAGCTTCAACTTCACGACAAGGTGAACCAAGAGTTGATACGGAAGCATCTACAAGTGGGACACACCAAGATGAAGAAAACAAGGAAGTGCATCAAGACGAACGTCAACAACCTCCTTCTCCACCACGACAAGAGAACGACAACGCCAACAATGAAGAAGGCCAAGAAGAAGAAGAACAGATGAAGAACATGTTCAACGAAGACCCAAGCAAAAGCTTTCATGAGTTCGAGCAAGAATTGCTAAAGATCATCCCGTCGAACAAATCTACAATGACATTCAAACCGGGAGAATCACTCGCTCTAAAACTCGTTTAGCTAACTTTTGTGAAAACTATTCTTTCATCTCTAGCATTGAACCTATGAAGGTTGAAGAAGCATTGGAAGATCCGGATTGGATAAATGCTATGCATGAAGAGCTACATAACTTTGAGAGGAACCAAGTTTGGACATTGGTTGAGAAGCCCAACAACAACCACAACGTCATCGGTACCAAATGGGTGTTTCGCAGCAAGCAAGATGAAGATGGACAAGTAGTTCGCAACAAAGCACGTCTCGTCGCCCAAGGCTACACACAAGTCGAAGGTATGGACTATGGTTAGACTTACGCCCCCGTTGCTAGACTTGAGTCCATTCGCATCTTACTTGCCTATGCTAATCATCATGATATCACCTTGTACCAAATGGACATTAAAAGTGCTTTTCTAAATGGTGAAATAGAGGAGGAAGTTTATGTTAAGCAACCTTCCGACATTGTCAATCCTAAGTAACCCAATCATGTTTACAAACTTCACAAAGCTCTTTATGGACTTAAAACAAGCTCCTAGAGCATGGTATAAATGCTTGACCAAGTTCCTTATTGAAAAAGGCTTTGAAATTGGAAAAATTGATTCTACTCTTTTTACTAAAAGGGTTAATGGAGAACTATTTGTGTGCCAAATCTATATTGATGATATCATATTTGGTTCAACTAACCCTCATTTTAGTGAAAAGTTTGGGAAGCTAATGTCGGAGAAGTTTGAGATGTTTATGATGAATGAACTCAAATTCTTCCTTGGGTTGCAAATCAAGCAAACTAAGGAAGGTACCTTTGTTTCTCAAACGAAGTACACCAAGGACTTATTCAAGAAGTTCAATATGCAAGAATGCAAAGGTATGTCTACACCCATGCCTACTAGTGGACATATTGATTTGACCAAAGATAGTGAACCGGTTGATCAAAAGGTTTATCGCTCTATGATTGGTTCATTATTATATCTATGTGCTTCACGTCCCGATATCATGCTAAGTATGTGCATGTGTGCATGATATCAAGCTGCTCCTAAGGAATGACATCTTAAGGCCGTGAAAAGGATAGTGAGATACTTAATCCATACACCAAACTTTGGCATTTGGTATCCTAAGAGGGCCTCTTTCGATCTTGTTGGCTATTCTGACTCGAACTATGCCGGAGACAAGGTTGATAGAAAGTCCACTTCGGGTACTTGTCAATTTTTTGGTAGATCTCTTGTGTCTTGGTCCTCCAAGAAACAAAACTCAGGATCCTTGTCCACCACCGAAGCTGAATATATTGCCGATGGATCATGTTGTGCTCAATTACTTTGGATGACCCAAATTCTTAAAGATTATGGGATATGTGTGAGACATGTTCCATTGCTTTGTGACAATGAAAGTGCTATCAAAATGGCTCATAATCCTGTGCAACATTCTCAAAATAAGCATATTGAAGTTCGTCATCATTTCATTCGAGATCATGTTGCTAAGGGTGACATGGATCTTAAGCATGTTCGCACCGAAAAGCAATTAGCGGATATATTCACTAAACCTCTTGATGAGAAAGTGTTTTGCAGGTTAAGAGGAGAATTGAACATCATTGATGCTTCAAACTTGGAGTAGAAACTCCATTGGATACATGCAAGACATGAGCTTATGACTAATCCTTGATAATTCTCTTATGATGAAAATTTTATGTCTTGGAAATATTTGTATCTTGCATGTTATCTAACCCATGTAGGTACTTGGTGGAATCAAACTCCATGAGATTGTAATCTACTCACATCTTGAGCAATCTCTACATCACCAAGTCTCTACACTATGGTGGTTGAAGACAAGGAAGCACAGAACTATTCAAACATATCCTTCGACAAATTCTATGTTGAGCTTCATGATTGTCATTTTGGATACACAAGTGCTCTTCCTTGCAAGAACTAACCCATGTAGGTAGATGGACTCAAATTCCAAGTGGTGCTCCAAATTCTTGATGAGCTACATCAACCTTGAGCAACCCACACAAGTTCAACTACATGGACTACACCACCAACCAAGGTATGTTATTCCATCTTAGAGAAGCTTTACTCTAAGTCATGAGCTAAAGCAACTCGACAAGATGTGAATACATCAAGATGCTTAAACGAAAAATGGCAACCCCATTTTGAGCTTAAACGATGAGTATGACCTATGATCAAGTGATCTCACTTGACTCCTAAGTCAATATACTCTAACATAGGTGACTTTGTCGCCGACCATCTCTAGATGAAGTTCTCTTGTGTTCTTTTCTATGTTTTTGCATTTGTCTCATGCATATTTGTTTCCCCTTTCAAAAAAAACTTCATCTAGATTTCTTTCTGTTTGCTCTGCATTTTCTGCATTAAATTCCTTGCAAATCTTTGTCAGATCTTACTAGTCTAGTGAGATGAGGTGACAAGTGTTTTCTCAGTGATGAACTCGGTTTCACCGACTTGTTATCTTCGGTCCAACCGAATCCTGTCGGTACAACTGAAGCATACCACTCGGTGCCACCGATTTCACAACAGGAAAAACAGTTTACCACATATTCTATGTTTCTTCTGATCCAGCTCCACTCAATGAATCTTGTCATCTACAAGCATCACATTTTTATCTTTACTTTGTGATGTGTCTCAAGGACCAAACCCATTCGACAGATTCTAGAAGACCCTTCTTGGAAATTGATGTCAAAGGGGGAGAGAGAGAACATCAAAGCCTATCATTTAGAGAGAGATCACATCAAAGTAAGAGTTTATCATCTCCTAAAGGGGGAGAGAGACCCTCAAAGGGGGAGACAGATCTCCAGGGGGAGAGAATACTTAAGTAGATAGTATTTCTCAAGGATCCCAGATGCTTGGTGTTCAAGAGGAGAGATGCCCACATGTCTTCTTAAGGGGAGAGACATGTTCATATGATCTGCTGTGCTTATTTGCATTAGCATACATTAGTTCTGATCATCTTTCATATCTTTCAGCTCTGATTTTTCAGCTCTGATTTTCTATTCCCTATCTTCTCCCAGTATCCTAAGCTAGATTCAGGGGGAGCAAGATATCTAAGGGAAAGAAATCAATTAAATTCATTGCATATCTTTACTCTTGGGGACATGTCTAAACCAATGTGGTACTTAGTACTCTCTCTCTACATGTCATCCCAGTCTTGGTATTCTTGTGGTTTCTTCTATTTGCTCTGGCTAGTAGTTGTACCTGTGTTGTCTAACCTTGTTTGCGCAGGATCATTCCATCCTAAGGCAACTCAAGACTACAAGGTAAGTATATGCATCACAATCATGTGTATGAGGAATTCTTGCTGATGTACATATTGTTTGCAAGAAGGACTCAAGAGCATGAAGGTATTTTCCTTAATACTCTTTGCTCTGATGCATATGACCAAGATACATGTAACACATTGCCTGCTCTATCATGTTTATGCTCTCACATGCTTCTATATTCGATATTCACATGATTGCATACATGTAGGGGGAGCCTATGTTTGTTACATGTCTTTCCAAAGATTTACTTACTACTCCTTATATCTTTATCTAAAGCTTTGATGTATGTTGCCATCAATTACCAAAAGGGGGGAGATTGAAAGCACAAGTGCTCCCTAGGTGGTTTTGGTAATTAATGTCAACATATCTCTTGTTGGACAAACACTTTTATCTAGTATGTTTCAGATAAGTTCAACAATGGAGTGGCATGGACTAAAGGATGTGGGAACTCCTTCAAGATGCTAAGGACAAAGGATTGGCTCAAGCTTCAAGCTCAAGACTCTTCATTTTACATTTTAGTGATCCAAGATCACATTGAGTCTATAGGAAAAGCCAGTACTATCAAGGAGGGATGAGGTGTTGCTTAATGAGCCTCTTGCTTCATGTGCTTAGTGATATGCTCCAAAACCCTCAGCTACTTTCCCACTTCCACAAATGACCTAAAACCAAAGCCCAAAATTGGTCACACCGATTCTTTCTATCCGGCGCCACCGATTTTCAGATGTCTTAGCCACTGCCACAAACCCTAAGCAAATCGGTCTTACCGATAGGGATCTCGGTCTCACCGAGATGGGATTGTAATCTCTTTGTGTATGTCTATTACCAAAATCGGTCTCACCGAGTTTGAGCAATCGGCACTACCGAGATTACAATGCAAACTTCCTGGTTAACTCATTACCAAAATTGGTCCTACCGAGTTTTTGTAATCGGTCAAACCGAGTTTGCCTGACCAACTCTATGGAAAGCTTATTACCAAAATCAGTCTCACCGACATTGTGTAATCGGTCTTACCAAGATTACGTTATGCCCTAACCCTAACCATATCGGTCTCACCGAGTTGCATTTCGATCCCACTAAAAATCCTGACGGTCACATTATTTGCCAAATCGGTCTGACCGAGTTTAACGATTCGGTCCCACCGAGTTTGGTAGATTGTGTGTAACGATTAGATTTTGTGTGGAGGCTATATATACCCCTCCACCTCCTCTTCATTCGTGGAGAGAGCCATCAGACTAAACCTACACTTCCAGCATTTTCTGAGAGAGAACTACCTACTCATGTGTTGAGACCAAGATATTCCATTCCTACCATATGAATCTTGATCTCTAGCCTTCCCCAAGTTGCTTTCCACTCAAATCTTCTTTCCACCAGATCCAAAACCTATGAGAGAGAGTTGAGTGTTGGGCAGACTATCATTTGAAGCACAAGAGCAAGGAGTTCATCATCAATGCACCATTTGTTACTTCTTGGAGAGTGGTGTCTCCTAGATTGGCTAGGTGTCACTTGGGAGCCTCCGACAAGATTGTGGAGTTGAACCAAGGAGTTTGTAAGGGCAAGGAGATCGCCTACTTCGTGAAGATCTACTGCTAGTGAGGCAAGTCCTTCGTGGGCGACGGCCATGGTGGGATAGACAAGGTTGCTTCTTCATGGACCCTTCGTGGGTGGAGCCCTCCGTGGACTCGCGCAACCATTACCCTTCGTGGGTTGAAGTCTCCATCAACGTGGATGTACGATAGCACCACCTATCGGAACCACACCAAAAACATCCGTGTCTCCAATTGCGTTTGAATCCTCCAAACCCTTCCCTTTACATTCTTGCAAGTTGCATGCTTTACTTTCCGCTGCTCATACACGCTTTGCATGCTTGCTTGATATGTATTGTGAATGTTAAACTTGTGCCTAAACTCCACTTAAACTTAAAGAAAACTTAAAAACTGCAACTTTGGTACTTAGTGTCTAATCAGCCGCCTCTAGAAAACACCTCTTCTCAAGGTCCTACAACGAGTCTATGGGCAGGAAAAATAAACCCTTCACGGGACACGGGTCTGTTCTTGACGTACTACTGGACAAGCCCTGCCCGAGTCACGCCACTCTGCGCATAGTCCCAACCCATAGCCTCCGAGCATGCTAGGTACTCCGACAAGTAGCAAAAAGTGGAGAGGCCATCCTCATCACAACTCTAGAGAAATACTTTCCAGAGAGAGACAACTTTAACTTCCTCGCGGTCTTTGAGACCTTCTCTTCAAACAATCAGCACAAACAAGTGCTCCGCGACCTCGCCAAAGTCGACCAAGTTACCGCACTGAGCCCATGGAATGACACGGTAATAACCTTTACAGCCGAAGATGAACCAAAGGCTCGGTCAGTCCGAGCACCGCCGCCTTAGCACTAAACCCCATCGTTGATTGTTTTCGGCTTACTAAGTGCTCATGGACGACGGCGGCGGTCTTAACCTCATCTATGAGGACACGCTCGATAGATCACACATTGAGCAGAGCAATACAACCTTTCGAGGTATTATCCCCAGTCAAGAAGCACGATCCTCGGGGAAAATTAAACTAGATGTGGTATTCGGCACACCCGAAAACTATAGATCCGAAGAGTTTCTCTTTCATGTGGTCCCCTTCAATAGTGGGTATCACGCCATCCTAGGCTGGGCCACTTTCTCACGCTTCCAAGCTATACCCCATTACGGGTATATGAAACTCAAAATGCCCGGACCTAATGGAATTAGCACAATTTTGAGCGACCCGGACAAAGCCCTTCATGCCGAAAACAAGATTGCATCCTTGGCCCTCGAGGCGCTATCTGAAGCCCTAGCGGCGGAGGAATTAACCACCCTACGGTCCATGGTGGATAGGGATGATGTGATTCTCGATAAGAGATCTAAATCCACCAGTTTCTAGCCAGCCGAGGAAATAGTCAAATTTCAAGTGCACCCAACGGACCCTAACAAAATAGCATCTATCAGAGCACAGCTGGATCCGGCAGTGGACGCCGCCCTACGCACATTCCCGTGAGAGAATTGGGATATCTTTGCCTGGCACCCTTCAAACATGCCCGGCATCCCACGAAGACTAGTCGAACACAGTCTAAATGTAATCAAGGGATTCAAGCCTGTGAAGCAGACACTACGGTGATTCTCCGAACCCAGGCGTCAAGCCATGGGAGAAGAGCTAGCCAAGTTGTTAGAGGCTGGGTTTATTAGGGAAATTAAACATCCGGATTGGTTATCCAACTTGGTTATGGTACCTAAGAAGGACAAATCCTGGCGCCTGTGCATCAATTTCAAGGACCTCAACAAGGCTTGCCCTAAAGACCCCTTCCCATTGCCCCACATCGACCAAATTATTGACGCAACAGCAGGGCACGACTCTTTGTGTTTCCTCGACGCCTATTCCGGATACCATCAGATCAAGATGAAGGAATCGGACCAGGCTGCAACCGCGTTCATCACCCCTTACGGTCCCTTCTGCTTCAACACTATGCCCTTCGGGCTCAAAAACGTTGGGGCTACATACTAGCATATGATTCAAACTTGCCTGGAAAAACAAATCAGCAAAATGGTCAAAGCATACGTGGACGACGTGGTTATCAAGAGAAAGCGCGTTGAGACACTGGTGTGCGATCTTTGCCTCACCTTCAACAACCTCCGAACATACGACATACGGCTTAATCCGGAAAAATGTGTCTTCGGAGTTCCAGCCGGAAAATTCCTAGGGTTCATTGTTTCACGTAGAGGAATTGAAGCAAACCCAGCTAAGATCTGACCTTGTCACAATTGGCCATACCAACAGACCTAAAGCAAGTCTAGAAACTAGCTGGGTGCATCGCGGCCTTAAGCCGCTTTATCTCCAAATTAGGAGAAAAAGCGCTACCACTCTACAAGCTATTACGATGCACTGACAACTTCAAATGGACGGACACTGCCACAGCCGAACTGGAAGAAATTAAAACCCTTCTAGCAAGCAACCCAATCCTAGCTGCACCAAGTGTTGGAGAGCCCATGTTATTATATATTTCGGCAACTAACCAAGTAGTTAGCGATGTGCTCGTCGTCGAACAAGGGGAAGACGGACATAAATTCCCCACCCAAAAACTAGTCTATTATGTATCAGAGGTCCTTACACCTTGCAAATCCCGATACCCCTACTATCAGAAGATAGCCTACATAGTCTTCGTGGCATCCCGTAAACTGCGACACTACTTTCAAGAGTGTTCAATCACAGTGGCATCTGAAGTACCACTCAATGACAGGCACGATGCTGGCCGCATAGCCAAATGGGCAATCGAGCTTTTACCATTTGAAATAGTATACAAGCCACGCCAGGCTCTTAAATCCTAGGTGTTGGTCGACTTTGTCGCTAAATAGACGGAAGCCAAACTCCCTAAAGAGTATAGCTCATACTCTAGTTGGATTATGTACTTCGATGGCTCTAAAATGCTGGCCGGACTTGGGGCTGGCGTCATTCTAACATCCCCTACTGGGGACAGAGTCCGCTATGTACTACAAATTATGTATACGGACTCCAACAATGCAGCCGAATATGAGGCGCTGCTACATGGTCTTCGCATGGCTGTCTCCATGGGTATACAACGCCTGGAGGTGCGCGGTGATTCCAACCTCGCAATATCCCAGGTCAATGGAGAGTTCGACGCAAAGGACCCAAAAATGGCGGCGTATAAAAATGCCATATTAAAAATATCAGCTCGGTTCGAAGGACTTGAGTTTCATCACGGCGCTCGAGAGAGTAATCAGCCAGCCGGCATCCTCGCTCATATGGGCACTAAGCGCGACCATCTGCCGCCTAACACCTTTGTGGAAAGGCCCTTTAAGCCATCCGTAGTGTAGCAGGATGAGAGCGGAGAAGGCAATACGGACTTGATCACACCCCTAGCTGCCGAACACAATGCAGACACCGTCGGGTGTCCGGCTATCGAGATAACACCCTCTGCTCATGAGATCATGGCGATTGTCGCTCCCTGGACCGAACCATTCCTGGCCTACCTTAATAGGCAGGAGCTTTTCGATGATCAAAATGAAGCTCGGTGCATAGTTTGGCACTCAAAAGCCTTAAAAGTGCATGATGGAGAACTGTACAAAGGAAGTACTACCTGAGTCCTTCAAAGTGTATCTCCGAAGGAGAGGGAAGGTAGCTCCTGGCAGAAATACATGCTGGTCTCGGCGGTCATCACGCTGCAGCTCGATCCCTCATAAGCAAGGCATTCAGGACAGGTTTTTTCTGGCCTACGGCTCGAGCAGACGCTCAAGCCCTTGTCCAACATTGCATGGGTTGTGAGCTTTTAACCAATCAAAACCACATGCCTCCCACCGCACTAAGAACAATCTCCATTACTTGGCTCTTCATGGTCTAGGGGCTTGATATGGTTGGACCCCTTAAAGGGGGAAGCCACAAAAAGAAATACTTGCTGGTAATAGTAGATAAATTCACTAAATGGATAGAGGCCAAACTGGTAAAAACAGCTGAGGCAGGGCCAGGGATCTACTTTATATCCGGCATAGTTCACAGTGACGGTGTCCTGCACAGTATCATCACTGATAATGGCTCCAACTTCACAGCTGATGAGGTGAAAACTTGGTGTGCTAAGTTGGGCATTAAACTCGACTATGCATCCGTATACCACCCTCAAACAAATAGCCAAGTCGAAAGGGCCAACGGTCTGATCATGAGTGGCATTATGCCCGGACTAGTGCGCTCTTTACGAGAATCAGACAAGCACTGGGTTGAGGAACTCGATTCCGTACTCTGCGGACTCCGGACCACGCCAAATTGAACGACCGGATACACACCCTTCTTTATGGTCTATGGCGTAGAGGCCGTATTGCCCTATGAAATTATTCATGACTCGCCTAGAATGCACATGTATGAAGAGAGAGAAGCCGAACTAGATCGGGAGGATGATCTAGATGGAATCGAAGAGGAGCACGATGTTGCTAAAGCCCGTTCCCCATTTTATCAACAACAGGTAGGCGTTACCAAAGAAGAGAAGTGCAAGCTAAAACATACAATGTCGGAGAACTTGTTTTACACCTCCAGGAAAAGAAAAAGGACAAGCTCAAACCCAAATGGGAGGGGCGCTTTGTCATAGATGAAATCCTTACTAGAGGAGCCTATCACCTTCGCAATGCAGCGTCTAATAACCTTGAGCTGAACCCATGGAACGCTGCCTGGCTCCGAAGATTCTATGCATAGTTTGGCCTCTTTAGGTTTCATTTTAACTAGGTTTTTTCTTTTTCTCTCCCTTTTTGATTTTTTTCATTTTCTTCCCTAATGTATGTTCAGATCAACCGTATTATTTGGGGTACACATCTTTAAATGTATACACCCCACCAAACATGGGGGCTTCTTTAAACAAAGCATTTTATTCAAAGCTTATAAGCATCCTTTGTCCATAATGGTTGTTGTTTCAGCCATTACATGCACCTCTATGACTTAAGTTTTTTCCAAGTTGGGTTGCCTTGCTCCTGTGTTTATAGCCTACGTTCCCGATTGTTTGGCTAGGGTGTAAAGGGAGTATCGCTGCGATTGTTACAACCGGGTTATCCGGACCTGTACCTCAGATGGGTGAAGCCGAAAGCTAGCGTTCTTAAGGGAATAATTGGTTGACACGTATACAACAAACTATTTTCGGAACAACTACAGAATTGGCTGCCTGTACGTCGGATGCGATCCTACGCATGCATCATTTAGCATGCTAACCCAACGAAAGGAACCCCTAATGGAACTATTTTTCTTGGAAGATGTTTCTTACGTTAAATAGCAATATAACAAAACTCCCCGAACATATTTTGTCTGTTCAAGCAATATGACCGGATTTCCTGGTTTCTGAAGATACTAAATGTTTCTTAGTTAAACATAGTATATGGAAACACTCCAACTTCTTGGTTTGGAGGTGGAAGCCGAAGGTCTGCGATGACAAAAAATTTATAAGTTCGACAGGAGATAAGTTCGGTCATAAAGTACATTGATACATAGAATTGAACGCCTACTCTCTTTCTACGCCATCTAATAGGTTATCTAGTATACAATCTTGTTGCAAATATTTCGATGCTATCATTACTTGGTCATATACCAAGCTTACAGGAATTTCCTTCCCATCGGGTCCTTGAGGTCCAACTCGGGCCATATGATTTGGATTGAGTCCGGTGTAGCGTGTCTTCACCATTGCCCATGCCTCTCGTACACCTACACGGCATGCGAATGTCTTCCACAGCTCGAAGAGACGTCGAGAACCCTTGAACAGGTCTGCCAACCCCTCCATGCTTTCTGGAGGGGCATCAGATGGCCATAAGGCTTTGGCCATATTCTTCATGGCCTTCCGGGCACACTCATGCTGCTTTGACAGTTCTTTTAGAACATCGCCTTGAAGCCCAGACACTTCCTCATCGTGAGAGCCGGTCAACATGCATGTATAAACGGAACTATAAATTCTGTATTATATGATTATATCAATACTTCGGATGGTTTAAAGGCCATACCGAATATGCCGCCCTTCAGCTTTTGGTTTTCCTACTGTGCCTCCAAGAGTTGAGCCTTTAAGCTCTTTATCTCTTCGGCCTGCTTCTTCACTTCTTCTTCTAGTTCTTTATCTTTCCCAAAGTACATTGGGGCACTCTTCATTTCTTCAAGCTCGGTGACGGCAGCATTTAGCTGTGTCCGGCTTGTCTCGAGCTCCTGGGACAATGCACTGTTCTTCTCCTTGAGAACTTGCGGTCATAAACGATCCTCAAATCAGTTGGTTCCTATCGCTTTAAGTCTCAGGGGATACTGCTATCTATCTACTAAGTCTACATAAATTTATACTTGTATATCTTTTGAGAACAAGCGAGCAACTCCTGTAAGTCCCTCCCGGGCAGTTCGGATGTATGCGCCCACGGTGCTAAGGGCGGTAAAGTCCTGGTCTGTAAAAGCAGGGGTGCGCAGGGCTTTTTTCAAATATCGATGATTCATCACACTTTCCACTTCGGAGTTGGTGACGGACACCTCATCCAGCTCTTGATGGGGCGGATGAGTCTACGCCGCGCCAACATGTGCCCCAGTTCTAGTTGACGTCTCCAGCGCCGGATTGGCTGTGGCTCGGCTGGCTGGGATCTTGTTTACGGTCCGCCGGGTACCCCCCCTGAGATAATAGGAGGATGAAAAATGAAAATTCAGCTTCATGCCTAAATATGAAATAAGGCACATACCTTTTTGGTGATGGAGCAAGCTCAATGGCGCTCCCGGCCTCTTTTCGCTTCGCACGACCACCCCTTGAGGGTGTCGTCCTTCTTCTTGTTGCCCGTCTTTGGGTACGGTTCATTGAGCGCCGAACCTGCGAAGTACGGTCCAGTGCGGAGAGTAAGTTATGAGCGCAATTGTCACTCCTTTTTGATTTCTGAACACTTACCATAACGAAGGGGTAGAGATCAAGGTAATCGGCCATGATGGCTACTTCCAAGCAGTCAAGGCCCGGCTGGTAATAGACTCCATCTTCAAATTCCAAAAATATATCCGGATCTTCATGGAATCCGGGGTCTTCATGACGTGCGTGGTCTTCTGATTGGGGAGGAGGGCAATGGATGTTCTCGACTACCTTCCGCCATGACTGTTTTTGAAACAATCAGAATATTCAGTTAATGCACCCCATTGATAAAAAAGGTGCTGAATGACTAAACTTACCCAGTCAATAGGGGTGTACATGGAGAAACCGTCCCGACATTGTAGACGGGCGAAGTATTCTTCTTCTCCCTTATAAAGGTCCATAAGCATGGCGGCCAATGCGGCTTGGTTTTCCGGACCCTTTTGCGTATAGCGGGACACGTCGTGCTCCCCGTTGTAGTTCCATAAAGGACCCACTATGGACTGAAGAGGCTGGATACATCGCTTTATCGCAATAGCCATGACTTTGCTGATAGAGAGTCAGGAATGGGTCAACAATCTGACTTTGCTGACCAATCTAATCACTTCCGCACTATCCTCTTGTTTAGGGGACTTGGGGCGCCAGCTGAATAGCTTGAGCGCTGGAGAATTCGGGAAGCCCGCGCTGAACAGGGTCCAGAAGAGGAACATCCTCAATATAGAACCATTCCGAAGACCATTCTTCGGACCCCCCCTCTTTGCAGTCCCAACTGGGTAATCGGATCCGGCTATGCGCCATACTTCGGCGCTACCCACTTCAACTGTGGAGCCTCCGCCCTGGTGGCGGGGGACGAGGTAGAAGAACTTTTTCCATAGTTCGAAATGAGCCTCGCAGCCTAAAATAATTCGCAAGGGGCGACAAAACCAGAAATGTGCAAAATAGAACCTGGTGTGAGGTTGTGCAGTTGGATCTTTTAATATTCTAGTAGAACCCTGAGGAAGGTGTGGATTGGGAATCCTACGCCCCTCAAAAGGAACGAGATGAAGCACACCCTCTCTCCTTGGCTGGGATTGGGGAAATTCTCTGCCAATGCATCATCGCCCATAGAAGTTAACCCTGCCCGTACGGAGACTTGATCAGCGGGGAAAGATATCTTTGTGTCTGGAGTCGATTGAGCTAGAGATGGGATACGAAACAACTTTTCCAATCACCCTCTTGAGGGCCATGGCAACGCGAGGAAGAGCCGGGGACACTAGCCACGGTTTGAATTTTTTCAGTGGTTTTGCTCTGTAGATCTTGGGGCAATGTGAGATGGCATTTTGGAGATCTAACCTCGTTATATAGGCGCTGCTTGTGCCTGCTAGAAATATTAAAATACAAGGGTAACGGACCGCTCGCATTCACTCATATACATGGAAATCGAGGTGACGGCAGGAAGGAATCATAAAGACTGGACGCGAAAGCCGATGCCAGACTATCATCAATCCGGAGTATGTGGAGAACCCGCCTTGCAAAGCCGAAGACTTATATCCGCACACTACATCGTCATTGAAGGCAAGTTCGGGGGCTATTGAGGGAGTCCTAGATTCGGGGGTCCTCAAGTGTCTAGCCCAGGAATATGGGCCGGGTTGGATGGGCCGTACAAGATCAAGCTGGAGATTATCCTCCATGTCCGGATGGGACTTCTCAATATGTAGACGGAAAGATTAGAGTCCAGAAGTTTCCTTTCCTGATGAACCGACCTTGTACAAACCCTAGGCCCCTCCGGTGTGTATATAAATTGGAGGGGTTAGTCTGTAGAGGCTATCTTCTTTACCGTGATTGGAGTACTCATAGGCTAGACATCTAGGGTTTAGCCATTATGATCTCGAGGTAGATCAACTCTTGTAATATCCACATTCATCGAATATAATCCAGCAGGAGTAGGGTTTTACCTCCCTTAAGAGGGCCTGAACCTGGGTAAACACTGTGTCCCCTAGTCCCCTGTTACCACTGATCCTTAGATGCACAACTTGGGCTCCCCTACCCGAGATCTGCCGGTTTTGACACCAACATCTTGGATCTTCTATCCCTCCCATGAAGCTTTAAGTGCCTCTTTTGTTCCAAAAAATCGTCTAAAAGTTTTGTTGCATTTGGAGAACTTTTATTTCTGCACAAAAAACAACACCACCATCGCGGGACAGACCGTGAATACAACTTTCAGCTTGGTGGGATGGATCTCCTCTCCTCCCCTCTCTCCCCTCCTTCCTCCCCTCCCCCGACGCCCCTCTGTCCTTGCTCCTTCTCGTGGGCTCGCCAGAGTCCTGAGCCCGCTGGCGCTCTCCTCCCTTCTCTCCCTCCCACCTCCTCGGTTCCTCTCCCAACGGGATGTGGGAACACTGGATCTATCCTTCCCCCCTCTGTATCCTTGTCGAACCAGTTTTCGGCCTTGGACAACGAGGCTTCTTGTTCGGAGGATGAGGAGGTTGTTCTTTGTCCCTCTCTTCGGCCTCTCCTTCCGGCGTCAAGGTCCAAGGTGTGCAAGTTTGCGCCTGGTGGTCGGGGGCGGCCGTCTCGGGCGGTGTCCGACGACACATGCTGGAAGGTGGTGCGGTGTCCTGGACATGGATCTGGTAGGTTGGTAGTAGCCTCTCCTTCTCGGTTGGGCTCTGTTGGCGGGGTGCTCCATCGGCTGGTGGGTGGTCGGCGGTCAGCCTGTCCCCGCAGTCTCTAGGGGTTCACCATCTCCCTGGTTTTCATGGCAAGGGGATCTCTGGCTCATCGCCGGTGGTGGTTGGCGGCGGGCATCCGACGACGGCTCTGGGCAGGGTCCTAACCCTAACCGTAGCCGCTTCGGCGGTTGGTCATGTGTCCCGTGGGCCGGAGCGTTTGGGGGCCGTCGCGGCTGGTGGGCTGGGTGCTGGGCCCGTTGTTCCTTCCTTTTCTGAGGATGACTTTTCCCCTCTGGCTGCCCTGGTTTCCTTGCCATTGGGCCCGGCCTCCTGATACGTCTCCAATGTATCTATAACTTTTTATTGTTCCATGCTATTATATTATCTGTTTTTGGATGTTTAATGGGCTTTAATATGCTCTTTTATATTATTTTTGGGACTAATCTATTAACCGAAGGCCGAGTGCTAGTTTTTGTTTTTTGGCCTATTTTAGAGTTTTGCAGAAAAGGAATACCAAACGGAGTCCAAGCGGAATGAAACCTTCACGATGATGTTTCTTGGACCGAAAGCAAACCAAAAGACTTGGAGTTGAAGTCAGAGACGCAACGAGGCGTCCACGATGCAGGAGGGCGCGCCCAGGGGGGTAGGCGCGCCCCCCACGCTCGTGGGGCCCTCGTAGCTCCACCGACCTACTTCTTTTTCCTATATATACTCTTATACCCTAAAAACATTAGGGGGAGCCATGAAACCACTTCTCCACCGCCACAACCTTCTGTACCCGTGAGATCCCATCTTGGGGCCTTTTTCAGCAATCTACCGGAGGGGGATTCGATCATGGAGGGCTTCTACATCAACGCCATTTCCTCTCTGATGAAGCATGAGTAGTTTACCACAGACCTTCTGTCACGCCCAATATGCGACCCTATCCAAGAGGAACTCGAAAGTCCCACCAAGGATAGACCCGCATATTGAAACGCTTTTGCAAGGTGGATATCATTACATCAACATTACATAAATAGATGGGGATACATACAAGAGGCATACAATGCCACACGAATACAACATCATCTTACAAGAGATCAACATCCGACTACGGATGGAACACAAATAGAAACTCAACGACATCCACCCTGCTAGCCCAGGTTGCCGACCTGGAACCTATCCCCTGATCAAAGAAGAAGCAGAAGAAGAATTCCAAAACAAGAAAGCATCGCTCTCGCGTCATGATCATCGCATAACCTGTACCTACAACTATTGTAGTAGTAAACTGTGAGCCACGAGGACTCATCAATCCCATTACCATGGGTATCAAGACTAGCGAAGCTTAATGGGAAAGGAAGGGGTAAAGTGGTGAGGTTGCAGCAGCGACTAAGAATATATGGTGGCTAACATACGCAAATGAGAGCGAGAAGAGAAACAAAGGAACGGACGTGAAGCTAGCAATGATCAAGAGGTGATCCTGAACTCCTACTTACGTCAATCATAACCCAAAACCGTGTTCACATCCCGGACTCCGCCGAAAAGAGACCATCACTGCTACACACGCGGTTGATGCATTTTAATTCGGATCTGGTGTCAAGTTATCTACAACCGGACATTAACAAATTCCCATCGGCCACATGACCGCGGGCACGGCTTTCGAAAGTTTATACACTGCAGGGGTGTCCCAACTTAGCCCATGATAAGCTCTCGCGATCAACGAAGGATATACCTTCTCCCAGGAAGACCCGATCAGTCTCGGAATCCCGATTTACAAGACATTTCGACAATGGTAAAACAAGACCAGCAAAGTCGCCCGATGCGCTGACAATCCCGATAGGAGCTGCACATATCTCGTTCTTAGGGCAACACCGGATGAGACATCCTACGAGTAAAATCAGACCTCGAGTTTCCCCGAGGGGGCCCCGCAGTCTACTCGGTTCAGACCAACACTTAGACAAGCATTGGCCCGGGGGGGACTAAAATAAAGATGACCCTCGGGTTAATTACTCCCAAGCGAAATGTAGGTGGTGGTGAGGCAAATGGTAAAACCAAGGTTGGGCCTTGCTGGAGGAGTTTTATTCAAACCGAACTGTCAAGGGGGTCCCATAAATCACCCGACCGCGTAAGGAACGCAAAATCCGGGAACATAATACCGGTATGACGGAAACTAGGGCGGCAAGAGTGGAACAAAACACCAGGCATAAGGCCGAGCCTTCCACCCTTTACTAAATATATAGATGCATTAATAATATAAGAGATATTTTGATATTCCAACAAAATCCTGTCCACCATGGAGTAATCTTCAACTTCACCTGCAACTAACAACGCTATAAGAGGGGCTGAGCAATGCGGTAACATAGCCAAACAACGGTTTTCTAGGAAGGGTGTCAAAGGTTAGAGGTTCATGGCAATTTGGGGAGGCTTAAGGAACAAGTGATAGGAAGCGCAGCATAACGATAGAACGAAGCAACTAGCATGGCAATGATAGTAGTGAGATCCAGGGTAGCGGTCATCTTGCCTGAAATCCCGCTAGGAAGAAGAACGAGTCCATGAAGAAGATGAAGCCACGAAGACAAACCAAGCGTAGACGAACGAATCCTCACGATCGCAACGAAACGGGAACTATCAAGAAGAAGCACACAACATGGTAAACACACAACACATAGACAAGACATGATGCACAACCAAGCATGATGCATGACAAATCTAGATGATGCTACTCATGGCAAGAGATGATGCAAACAAGAACAACACATCAAGGCAAGTTTAAATGAGGCCGGGAACAACATATTACAATTCCGGTAAGTCCTCGTATGCAAGTTTCAAAGTTGGTCCAGATCTGAATAAACCTTATGTTCAAGTTGTTAAACATCAAGTTAAGATGCACCAAGATAATCTACACGAAATTCTAGTCAAGTTA
The DNA here is from genome assembly GCA_963921465.1 of Triticum timopheevii. Classification (NCBI taxonomy): domain Eukaryota; kingdom Viridiplantae; phylum Streptophyta; class Magnoliopsida; order Poales; family Poaceae; genus Triticum; species Triticum timopheevii. The sequence goes on along the minus strand of OY997274.1, from coordinate 359,989,283 downwards.
CATATAAAGTTCATTTAGTTCGGAGCTACGGCCTAGAAGATATGAGCAAAACAAGTTAAACATGGCATTGATGCTAAATGCATACAAACATCAAGCAAACACCTCAAAACAAGGATGCAACATGGTAATATGAAACTACATGCAAAATCAAACAAGTTTCATATAGAGCACACTCAAAACGGAGCAACGGTTCAACACATATACACAATACAAGTTATAGCAACAATCTGTCCATAACAGCAACTTGGCATCTAGCAAGCATCAAAACAACATGCTACAGTACCACAACATAAGAACAAAAGGCATGGGCATGATTACAGGTAAAGCATGACAAAACATGAACACTGAGCTAACTCCAGAAACCACTACAACATGCTCAAAAGGACATGGCAAGATTGCAAATAATAACAGTTTCAGACTTAACAGAAATAACATCAGGTTGCAATGTTTAGAGCTATTAAATAACATGCTACAGGAACTTATCATGGCAAACAAAGGCATGGCACGATACTACTAAATGCATAGAACATAAGTCCCTTACTGACCATGAGCCAAAAAGGAGCAGAAGATAAGATGGCACCCATGTAAACATGGCAAATAATATGACAGATTCATACATGGCAGGAGCAATAATAAGTAGGCATGTTGGTGAGCTTGAACCACTCACCACAAAGAAACACATGGCATGGCAAGGCAACCAACAGTAAGAAGACATGTTTATGAAGCTAAGCATGTCAAGAGAAAGTTCATAGCGTGCATGGATCACTAACAACAATCATGGCAACATTGAACTTAATGTTAACAGGATGACAGCAACATTATTTAGCAAGTTTGGAGCAAGATAAAAACAAGCTACAGCAAGCTATAAATGCAACCAGGGGCATGATTGGATAGAGCATGACATGTATAACAAAACATCCTTAGTGAACATCTCCAGATTATGCATAGAATGACTTGTAGCAGTAGGTTTACAGAGCATCACAAAATAACAGATTCAGTCAGGAAAATAGCAACAGTAAGTACCCTACTTCACGAGCTCGATGCACTCAGTAAAAGACTCACAAAAATACATGAATGGCACCACTTTAAATCTGGCATGATGTAGTTCAAAACACATGTAGAGCTCATGCTCATAGGATGCACACACCAAACATGGCAAAAATGACAAATGAGCATGTTCTGTTAACAAACAGCAGACAACATTATTTAGCACTCTTGCAACGATGATTCGGGCATCAAGATGACCTCAAATGAACATGGTGCAATGTAATGAAATGTAGATCATCTCACAGCGAACATTTTGATATATAGCACGCACAAAATGGAGCAGTATGCAACAAGTTAAGGCATGATGAACAGGGCATGAAAATAACAGCAAATCCGGGGACTTGGTGGATTTTACCCACCGGAAACGGGACGAGGAGGACCCGGGACGAGGAGATCCGGGCGGGGCGAGGGTGTTTGGATCCGGGGATGGGTGGATCTCATCCATCTTCCCGGACCTCGCCGGAGTTGAACGTGGAGGTGGCCAGAGATAGCCGGAGAGGGCGCGGGGAGGCCGGAGGAGACCGGGGACGGCGGATCCGGGATGGCCCCGGCCGGATCCGTCACCGGAGATGGCCGGCAACGAGCTAGCGAAAGAGGGCGGCCGGCGAGATGGCGATGGCGGGGACCGGCGATGGCGCACCAGCGGCGGAGGAGCTCGGGCCTCGCGGAGGCGACGGGGCCGCGCGGGGCTCCGCGGAGGGTGAGGCGCGGCAACTCCGGCAGGGAGCCACGACGGCGGGCGGCGGAGGGAGCTGGCGGCGGAGGGCGCCGGCGCGGGGTGCAGCGTCAAGCCGGCGGCGCCGCCCGAGGCCGGCGACGCGGAGGCGCGCCGGCGGCGGGCATTGGATCCGGGCGGCGGCGGCGGAGATGGGCCCGCGGGGGCCGATTGTGGGCCGAGCGGGCCACGGGCGGTGGGCGGCGGCGGCTGCCACGTGGCGGCACGCCATTGGCTGCGGGCGGCGGCGGCGATGCATCCGGCACGGACGGACATGTCCGGCGGCGCGTAGGGGAAGAGGCTAGGGTTTCAGGGCGAATCATCCGCGAATTTGGACGGGGAGGGCATATTTATAGATAGAGGGAGCTAGGGGAGTCCAAATGAGGTGCGGTTTTCGCCCACACGATCGTGATCGAACGGCGGAGAGCATGGACGGGGTTTGGATGGGTTTTGGTCCACTTTGGAGGGGTGTTGGGCTGCACACAAAAGAGGCTTTTACGGTTACCCGGTTAACCATTGGAGTATCAAACGACCTCCAAATGGCACGAAACTTGACAGGTGGTCTACCGGTGCTATACCAAGGCCGCTTGGCAAACCTCGGTCCATTCCGAGAACGTTTAACACCCGCTCACAACAAGAGACAAAAGGGAGACGCCGGAGGACATAGGAGCGCCGGATTGCAATACGGACAACGGGGAAAATGCTCGGATGCATGAGACGAACACGTATGCAATGCAATGCAATGCACATGATGACATTGCAAAAAGCAACACGCAAGCAAATGACATGGCAACTACGGCGAATGACTGACGGACACCTGGCGCATCGAATCCGGGGCATTACAACTCTCCTCCACTAACAAGAGATCTCGTCCCGAGATCTTAGGACCGAGACGGAAGGGAAAAAGGGATGAGGTGAAACAAGAACTCAAGAGAGGAAACAAAGAATCGAGAGCACTCGAGAAGAATAGAGGAACGACGAGAATGACGAGAATCGAAAACTCACGGAATCAGATAGACTATGAAACCACTCCGGTTAGAACGAGATAAGAAACGAATAAGACTGAAAGGAATTAGGCAACACTCCGGCTGAAAATGGAAGGAATGGAGACATGAACTTCACAAGATGGGATGGAACTTGATGAAGACAATACACAAAACCTCGAGAAAGAATTGAAAGAGTTGAAAGAAAAGAATGGAGAAGGAAATGACAACTTGTGCCACAAATGAAATAGAAAGCAACCTCAGAAGAAAGGATTGAACGGAGTTGTTGAGAAAATCAACAACGAAAAGAATTGCTTGTTGTGGACTTATGGGATAACATATCAAAATTATGAGGTGATCTCCGACCACAAGCGGAAATGATTGGATAGCTGAGAAGAACGAAGAAATACAAAACTCCACTTCAAAAGAATACGAAGAATTAATTGCACTTCGATACATGAGAAGAAAAGATACTTGAATTTCTCCAACAAGTCTTGATGAACTCTTGAAGAATGAATTAAATCATGAAGAACCACCATGAAGAACTCCGGTAAACAAAAGGATAATGGGATAGAATTGAAGGATGAAAGAATAAGATGAGCCTTGCGATGATTTAGATGGAGGTTCCGACGAGATGGCCGAGGAAATTTGAACTCCGGAAAAGGAAAGATGAAAACACTTGGAACTAGAATTTATTCATCAAGAACAAACTCCGAAGAAAAGGGATTACTCACTTTGAGGAAATAAGAATAAGATTTATTGTATGTTTATCCTTCATCAAATTAAATTGACGACAAGCGATGGATTTTTCATACTACTTATTCTTCTTGAAAAGGATTAAGGGGGGTATATGGCGCAAAACTTGAGAAAGTCTTCATGAACCACTGGTAGGATTGGGAAGAATGAATGGATTAAAATGATAATCAAGGAAAAATAATCTTGAACAAACCACCGTAAGAATTTGAAAATGACTGATGAAAGAGAATGAATCACCGGGAAGAATTAGAAGAACAAATATGCTAGAGGGAATTTAGATGCAAAAGAACAAAGAGATCATGAGCTGATAAAGAACACTTGAACGAAGCACCGGGATAAATAGAGAACGATAACTGGAATGATGGCCTTCGGGGAAAAGAAATGGAAAAACAACTCCTGACATACTCCGGATGGGTAAGAAAAAATATCTGACAAACGGAATAATATGAGAGGATAACATGAAGCTAGAACCACGAAACTTCGAGAGATCGGGCACAATTTAGAGGAAAAACTCTTCTTCGATCTTTAAAGCTGAGAAAGACGATGAGAAACACCACCGAAATTGTTGAGAAACTCCGGAATAATGAAAAAGAGGAAAGGTAGAACCCAAGATGAAAAGAATTTGAAAGCGATCTTGGAGATGGCATCTGACTGATGAAATTCATTCTTACGTCAAACTCAAAAAGAATTAGGAATGGCCCCGGAATAATTAGAAGAGTCAGGTAAGATCCTGGGAAAAACCTGTGGGTTAGGGCCCACTAAAAGAAAACACCGCTGGAAAGGATTGTTGAACAGATAGATGATGCACCGGAACAATTGAAATATTTGAATGAGGTGACAACCTCGAATTAATTGGAACACAGACGAATCTCCTGAGATGTTTTCCAAACTCCGGAATGATTGAATGGCGAGAGGCAAACGAGCAGGGAAAACACTTGAGCCGAGGGAAAGAATATAATCACTACCGAAAATTAGAATTGAATCCACCGGAGAAGAAAGGGATGAAGAATGACGAACGAGACGAGAATTCACTGGTTGAAATAATTGAGGGAAGACTGAAGAGACTCCGTATGAATGAAATTGATGCTCGAAAGAGACTCAGGCTCCGGGAAGAAGAGGGTGGGAGGACGGGAAAACAAAGGCAACTTGGAAGGGGAACCGACGAATGACTTCAAGAGGAAACACCGGTTGAAATCATTGAGGAAAGAAAGCAAAGACTTCGCACGAGTAGGAAGGATACTCGATTACGAACTCCGGTTCCGAGAAGGAAAAGGGTGGGTGGGTGGGAAAAGAAGACAACTGAGGACTGAACTTGGCAAAGAGGAAGAGGCTTGAGTCAACTTGACGAGAAATGCACCGGATAAAAGAGCTGAGAACCAACGAACGAAAAACTAACCGCGTGATCCTAAAGAAAAATTTGAAGGGAAGAGGAGTATTTCAAAACACCTACATCAAGATTCCTTACCAGAGCGACGAAGGGGATGAGGAGTAAAAAGAATTCCTACTCTTCGATATAACTAGACTCAGAAAACAGTTTTCTTCTAGACTCAACAACGGCCAAACTACACGATCAATCAAGGGGGCTCCTAAGGTCGGTCGAGGCTCTGATACCAACTTGTCACGCCCAATATGCGACCCTATCCAAGAGGAACTCGAAGGTCCCACCAAGGATAGACCCGCATATTGAAATGCTTTTGCAAGGTGGATATCATTACATAAATAGATGGGGATACATACAAGAGGCATACAATGCCACACGAATACAACATCATCTTACAAGAGATCAACATCCGACTACGGATGGAACACAAACAGAAACTCAACGACATCCACCCTGCTAGCTTAGGCTGCCGACCTGGAACCTATCCCCTGATCGAAGAAGAAGCAGAAGAAGAACTCCAAAACAAGAAAGCATCGCTCTCGCATCATGATCATCGCATAACCTGTACCTGCAACTGTTGTAGTATTAAACTGTGAGCCACGAGGACTCAGCAATCCCATTACCATGGGTATCAAGACTAGCAAAGCTTAATGGGAAAGGAAGGGGTAAAGTGGTGAGGTTCCAGTAGCGACTAAGCATATATGGTGGCTAACATACACAAATGAGAGCGAGAAGAGAAACAAGACGTGAAGCTAGCAATGATCAAGAGGTGATCCTGAATTCCCTACTTATGTCAATCATAACCCAAAACCGTGTTCACTTCGCGGACTCCGCCGAAAAGAGACCATCACGGCTACACACGCGGTTGATGCGTTTTAATTCGGATCTGGTGTCAAGTTATCTACAACCAGACATTAACAAATTCCCATCTGCCACATAACCGCGGGCACAGCTTTCAAAAGTTTATACCCTGTAGGGGTGTCCCAACTTAGCCCATGATAAGCTCTCGCGATCAACGAAGGATATACCATCTCCCAGGAACACCCGATCAGTCTCGGAATCCCGGTTTACAAGACATTTCGACAATGGTAAAACAAGACCAGCAAAGCCGCCCGATGCGCCGACAATCCCTATAGGAGCCGCACATATCTTGTTCTCAGGGCAACACCGGATGAGACATCCTACGAGTAAAACCAGACCTCGAGTTTCCCCGAGGGGGCCCCGAAGTCTACTCGGTTCGGACCAACACTTAGACAAGCATTGGCCCGGGGGGACTAAAATAAAGATGACCCTCGGGTTAATTACTCCCAAGGGAAATGTAAGTGGTGGTGAGGCAAATGGTAAAACCAAGGTTGGGCCTTGCTGGAGGAGTTTTATTCAAAGCGAACTATCAAGGGGGTCCCATAAATCACCCGACCGCGTAAGGAACGCAAAATCTGGGAACATAATACCGGTATGACGGAAACTAGGGCGGCTCGAGTGGAACAAAACACCAGGCATAAGGCCGAGCCTTCCACCCTTTACTAAATATATAGATGCATTTATAATATAAGAGATATTGTGATATCCCAACAAAATCCTGTCCACCATGGAGTAATCTTCAACTTCACCTGCAACTAACAACGCTATAAGAGGGGCTGAGCAATGCGGTAACATAGCCAAAGAACGATTTGCTAGGAAGGGTGTCAAAGGTTAGAGGTTCATGGCAATTTGGGGAGGCTTAAGGAACAAGTGATAGGAAGCGCAGCATAATGATAGAACGAAGCAACTAGCATGGCAATGATAGTAGTGAGATCCAGGGTAGCGGTCATCTTGCCTGAAATCCCGCTAGGAAGAACGAGTCCATGAATAAGATGAAGCCACGAAGACGAACCAAGCGTAGACGAACGAATCCTCACGATCGCAATGAAACGGGAACTATCGAGAAGAAGCACACAACATGGTAAACACACCACACATAGACAAGACATGATGCACAACCAAGCATGATGCATGACAAAGCTATATGAGGCTACTCATGGCAAGAGATGATGCAAACAAGAACAACACATCAAGGCAAGTTTAAATGAGGCCGGGAACAACATATAACAATTCCGGTAAGTCCTCATATGCAAGTTTCAAAGCTGGTCCAGATCTGAATAGACCTTATGTTCAAGTTGTTAAACAGCAAGTTAAGATGCACCAAGATGATCTACACGAAATTCTAGTCAAGTTACATATAAAGTTCATTTAGTTCGGAGCTACGGCCTAGAAGATATGAGCAAAACAAGTTAAACATGGCATTGATGCTAAATGCATACAAACATCAAGAAAACACCTCAAAACAAGGATGCGACATGGTAATATGAAACTACATGCAAAATCAAACAAGTTTCATATAGAGCACACTCAAAACGGAGCAACGGTTCAACACATACACACAATACAAGTTATAGAACAATCTGTCCATAACAGCAACCTGGCATCTAGCAAGCATCAAAACAACATGCTACAGTACCACAACGTAAGAACAAAAGGCATGGGCATGAAGTACAGGTAAAGCATGACAAAACATGAACACTGAGCTAACTCCAGAAACCACTACAACATGCTCAAAAGGACATGGCAAGATTGCAAATAATAACAGTTTCAGACTTAACAGAAATAACATCAGGTTGCAATGTTTAGAGCTATTAAATAACATGCTACAGGAACTTATCATGGCAAACAAAGGCATGGCATGATACTACTAAATGCATAGAACAAAAGTCCCTTACTGACCATCAGCCAAAAAGGAGCAGAAGATAAGATGGCACCCATGTAAACATGGCAAATAATATGACAGATTCATACATGGCAGGAGCAATAATAAGTAGGCATGTTGGTGAGCTTGAACCACTCACCACAGAGAAACACATGGCATGGAAAGGCAACCAACAGTAAGAAGACATGTTTATGAAGCCAAGCATGTCAAGAGAAAGTTCATAGGGTGCATGGATCACTAACAACAATCATGGCAACATTAAACTTAATGTTAACAGGATGACAGCAACATTATTTAGCAAGTTTGGAGCAAGATAACAACAAGCTACAACAAGCTATAAATGCAACAAGGGGCATGAATGTATCGAGCATTACATTTATAACAAAACATTCTTAGTGAACATCTCCAGATTATGCGTAGAATGACTTGTAGCAGCAGGTTTACATAGCATCACAAAATAACAGATTCAGTCAGGAAAACAGCAACAGTAAGTACCCTACTTCACGAGCTCGATGCACTTAGTACAAGACTCACAAAAATACATGAATGGAACCACTGTAAAGATGGCATGATGTAGTTCAAAACACATGTAGAGCTCATGCTCACAGGATGCACACATCAAACATGGCAAAAATGACAAATGAGCATGTTCTGTCAATAGACAGCAGACAACATTATATAGCACTTTTGCAACGATGATTCGGGCATCAAGATGACCTCAAATGAACATGGTGCAATGGAATGAATTGTAGAGCATCTCACAACGAACATTTTGATATATATCACGCACAAAACGAAGCAGTATGCAACAAGGTAAGGCAGGACGAACAGGGCATGAAAATAACAGTAGATCCGGGGACTTGGTGGATTTTACCCACCGGAAACGGGACGAGGAGGACCCGGGACGAGGAGATCCGGGCGGGGCGAGGGCGTTTGGATCCGGGGATGGGTGTATCTCATCCAACTTCCTGAACCACACCGGAGTTGAACGTGGAGGTGGCCGGAGATGGCCGGAGAGGGCGCGGGGAGGTCGGAGGAGACCGAGGACGACGGATCCGGGGTGGCCCCGGCCGGATCCGTCACCGGAGATGGCCGGCGGCGAGCTAGCGGCAGAGGATGGCCGGCGAGATGGCGATGGCGGGGACCGGCGATGGCGCGCCGGCGGCGGAGGAGCTCAGGCCTCTCGGAGGCGGCGGGGCCGCGCTGGGCTCCGCGGAGGGCGAGGCGCGGCGACTCCGGCAGGGAGCCATGGCGGCGGGCGGCGGAGGGAGCTGGCGGCAGAGGGCGCCGGCGCGGGGCGCGGCGTCGGGCCGGCGGCGGAGCACGACGCCGGCGAGGCGGCGGCGGCGGTGGAGATGGGCCCGCGGGGGCCGATTGCGGGCCGAGCGGGCCGCGGGCGGTGGGCGGAGGCGGCTGCCACATGGCGGCGCGGCATTGGCTGCGGGCGGCGGCGGCGATGCGTCCGGCGCGGACGAACATGTCCGGCAGCGCACAGGGGAAGAGGCTAGGGTTTCAGGGGAATCATCCGTGAATTTGGATAGGGAGGGTGAGGGAGTCCTGGACTAGGGGGTGTCTGGACAGCCGGACTATCATCGTCCGCCGGACTCCAAGACTACGAAGATACAAGATTGAAGACTCCGTCCCGTGTACGGATAGGACTTTCCTTGGCGTGGAAGGCAAGATTGGTGATACGGATATGTAGATCTCCTACCATTGTAACCGACTCCGTGTAACCCTAGCCCTCTCTGGTGTCTATATAAACCGGAGGGCCTTAGTCCGTAGGACACAACATCCATTACAACAATCATACCATAGGCTAACTTCTAGGGTTTAGCCTCCTTGATCTCGTGGTAGATCCACTCTTGTAATGCACATCATGAGTATTAATCAAGCAGGACGTAGGGTTTTACCTCCATCAAGAGGGCCCGAACCTGGGTAAAACATCGTGTCCCTTGTCTCCTGTTACCATCCGCCTAGACGCACAGTTCGGGACCCCCTACCCGAGATCCGCCGGTTTTGACACCGACATTGGTGCTTTCATTGAGAGTTCCTCTGTGCCGTCGCCGACAGGAAGGATGCCTCCACCCGTCTTCAAGGACGGTATTTTCGCCAAAGGGGCCTTGGCCTCCGGCCAAACTATCCGGCTAGCTGGTTTTCTTATGACCGCCTGTCCGGCCACCGCTTCGACAATGACTTCTCAAGTCGTCAAAAGCAATCTTCACGTCAGCTCGGAATTTGCCGAGCGGCTGGATCCGACAGAGCATTCGTCTGTCAACGAGCTCTTGGATCGCATCGCCGCCCTGGGAGTCGCTACGGACTACAATCAGATTGGGTTTAAAACTGATCTGAGAGAGATTAACTCTCCCCAGGTCACCCACCACATTGCAGTGGTAGAGGAACAATGCGGCGACTCTTCTCCTGTATTGAAAACTAGTCATGTCCGGGCTCCCGAACCCTCCATGCCAGATTCCCGGGGAGGGACGGACTTCGATCAAGCACTGAACTTAAAGTCAGGCATCGGACCGGACTCATTGGACAACGTCCAGCAATCCAAGCTTCCAAATTTAGAAACTTCATGGCCTTCAAGCCTTGAGATGGGTAGGGTTCCATACTTTATTCCACCCACCCGCCCAGACATATGCGATCTGTCTCTAATACGGCAAGAGCCCGCTGAAACAGTACATCACTACTGGGCCAGATTCCTCCTGGTTATGGACAGGATAAAGGACTGCCGAGGAAAACGCAATCTCATTTTTTTGCAATAATTGCACGGACAAGGGAATATTGAACGCCATCAGCCGTCGTGAAATTACACGCTTCGCCGATCTGGCGTCCATAGTACGAAAGTACTGTGCGATGGAGAGTTTCCGGAAAACCGAAAACCAGTTTTGGGACAATCCGGCCCCGAATACAACCCTAGTCCGCAACAAAAGGGTGCATTACACTCAGGCCCCAGATACAAAAAGCAAAAAGCAAAAACCCCATAGAGGGCACGGAACCGTACTGGAGGGATGGCTCAGCGGACCCTGTAAACTTCACAGTACAGAGGGCGTCATCCCAACACATAGCCTTCGAGCATGTTGGATATTACGGCAGGTGGCCAAAAGTGGCGTGGAGCTTCTAGCCCCGGAAAACCACTCCAACAATACCGGTACGGTATCAACAGTCTTCGAGACCTTCGCATCAAATAATATGCGGAAACGAACAATCCGCGGCCTCGCCGAAGTCTACCAAGTAGCAACAACAAATCCATAGAGCGACACAGCCATCACCTTCAACGCCGGCGACGAACCTAAATTCCGAACAACCCGAGCACCAGCTGCACTGGTGTTTAGTCCAATAGTGGACGGCTTTCGACTTACAAAGGTCCTCATGGATGGCGGCAGCGGACTAAACCTCATTTACGAGGAAACTCTTCAAAAAATGGAAATAGACTGGAGCCGCATTGAGCGAAGCAGCACAACCTTCAGAGGAATAATCACTAGCCGGGAAGCACGCTGCACCGGAAAAATCACACTCGATGTGGTGTTCGGCTCGCCGGATAATTACAGATCCGAAGAAGTCATGTTCCAAGTGGCCCCGTTCAACAGCGGATATCACGCTATATTAGGACGAGAGGCATTCACAATTTTTCAAGCCGTACCCCATTACGGGTACATGAAGCTCAAAATGCCTGGGCCCGGCGGAATAATCACTCTCGTTAGTGATCCGGACATAGCACTCCGCGTCGAAAACAAGACAGCCGCATTAGCCCTGGAGGCACTATCCGAAGCCCTAGCGGCAGAAGAACTCACCGCGCTGCGCTCTACGGTGACTAGGGACGACGTGATACTTGATAAGAGATCCAAGTCCACCTCCTTTAAACCAGCAGATGAAATAATAAAATTCCAGGTCCATCCAACGGACCCGACAAAGACGGCTTCCATCGGGGCACAGTTGAACCCTGATGTAGACGCCGCACTGCGAGAATTCCTTCGGGAAAATTGAGACATTTTCGCCTGGCACCCTTCGGATATGCCCGGAATCCCACGCAGATTGGCAGAACACAGCCTAAACATCCTAAAAGGATTCAAGCCAGTCAAACAGGCTCTTCGACGATTTTCCGAACCTAAAAGACAGGAAATGGGAGAAGAGCTAGCCAAACTACTGGAAGCCGGATTCATCAAAGATATCAAGCATCTGGATTGGCTAGCAAATCTGGTAATGGTACCAAAGAAGGACAAATCCTGGCGCCTATGTGTCGATTTTAAAGACCTCAACAAGGCCTGCCCAAAGGATCCCTTCCCCCTCCCCGCATCGACCAGATAATCGACGCTACCGCAGGACACGATTCACTGTGCTTCCTCGACGCATACTCCGGCTACCATCAAATCAAGATGGCGGAAGCAGACCAAGCCGCAACGGCATTCATCACTCCATATGGACCATTCTGCTTCAACACGATGCCCTTCGGACTTAGAAACGCCGGCGCAACATATCAGCGCATGATTCAAACATGTCTGGCAACCCAGATCGGCAAAACAGTAGAGGCATACGTAGACGACGTAGTCGTCAAAACCAAACACGTCGAAACTCTAGTAGACGACTTGAGGCTCACATTCGACAACCTCAGAGCATATGACATCAAGCTGAATCCGGAAAAATGCGTTTTCGGCGTACCAGCTGGAAAGCTGCTGGGCTTCATTGTATCCGTTAGAGGAATTGAAGCAAACCCGGCCAAGATCTGAGCCCTGTCACAGCTGGATATTCCAAAAGACCTCAAACAGATACAAAAATTGACTGGATGCGTGGCGGCTTTAAGCCGCTTTATCTCCCGCTTGGGAGAAAAGGCATTGCCCCTCTATCGCCTCCTTAGGCGCACCGAACACTTCGAGTGGACGGATGCTGCCACTGCCGGACTCGAAGAAATAAAGGCCATATTGGCAACAAATCCGGTCCTGGCTGCGCCCAACCTGGGCGAACCAATGTTGTTATACATCGCGGCAACACATCAAGTTGTAAGCGCGGTACTCGTCATCGAACGAGAGACAGAAGGGCATAAATTCCCCCTTCAAAAACCAGTGTACTACGTATCCACTGTGTTAACACCCTGCAAGTCCCGTTACCCGCACTATCAAAAGATAGCGTATGCAGTGTTCATGGCATCCCGGAAGCTCCAACACTACTTTCAAGAGTGTTCGATAACGGTGGCCTCCGAAGTACCACTCAACGACATTATAAACAACCGCGACGCGATGGGCAGGATTGCAAAATGGGCCATTGAGCTCTTACCATTCGATATAACTTACAAACCTCGGCGAGCTATAAAGTCACAAGTTTTGGCTGACTTTGTTGCTGAATGGACCAAAGCCGAACTCCCTAAAGAGTACGGCGCATACTCCAATTGGATTATGCACTTCGACGGCTCTAAAATGTTGGCCGGATTGGGGGCTGGCGTCGTATTGACGTCCCCAACCGGGGACACAGTCCAATACGTACTTCAGATAATATACACGGACTCCAACAACGCAGCCGAATATGAGGCCCTTTTACATGGCCTCCGGATGGCAATCTCCATGGGCATTCAACGCCTGGAGGTGCGCGGGGATTCAAACCTTGCGATATCCCAGATAAATGGAGACTTTGACGCCAAGGATCCGAAAATGGCAGCATATCGCAACGCTGTCCTAAAAATGTCAGCTCGGTTTGAAGGACTTGAATTCCATCACGTAGCCCGAGATAATAACCAAGCAGCCGACGTACTGGCACGCATCGGCACAAAACATGACGTTGTCCCTCCAAACATCTTCCTGGAACGGCTCTTCAAGCCATCCGTACTATGGGAAGAGGAGTCCGGAAACGACAAACCGGAAAAAACCGCGCCAACCGGCGATTCAGCCGATGACACAACACCTTCAGCCCACGACATAATGGCAGTAATCGCCCCGTGGACAGAACCATTCCTAGCCTACTTGCTTAGGCAGGAACTTCCCGAAGACCAAAATGAGGCCCGCTGCATAGTCCGGCGATCTAAAGCCTACAAGGTCCATGAGGGAGAACTTTATAAGAAAAGCACAACCGGAGTCCTTCAAAGGTGTATCTCCGAAGAGGAAGGGCGAAACCTCCTGGCTGAAATTCATGCCGGACTAGGCGGGCACCACGCAGCAGCTCGGGCCCTTGTAGGAAAGGCATTCCGTACAGGATTTTATTGGCCGACGGCCCAGGCAGATGCTCAGGACTTAGTCCAAAGATGTGTCGGTTGTCAGCTCTTTGCTAATCAAAGCCATATGCCACCCACCGCCCTCAAAACTATACCCATTACCTGGCCGTTCGCGGTCTGGGGGCTTGACATGGTTGGACCCCTTAAAGGGGGAACCCACAAGCAAAGGTACCTATTGGTCAAAACGGCAGAGTCCGGACCAGTGATAGACTTTATATCCGGGGTAGTACACCGTTATGGTGTCCCCCACAGCATCATCACCGATAACGGCACGAACTTCATGGCCGACGAGGTTAAGTCATGGTGCAAAAACATGGGCATTAAGCTCGATTACGCTTCAGTCTATCATCCTCAAACCAACGGTCAAGTGGAACGAGCAAATGGTCTAATAATGAGCGGCATTAAAGCCAGACTAGTGCGGTCACTTACGAAATCTGACACGCACTGGGTAGAGGAGCTCGACTCCGTGCTCTGGGGGTTCCGGACAACGCCCAACCGTACTATCGGATTCACACCATTTTTTATGGTATACGGCGCAGAGGCAGTTCTGCCCTGCGACATTATTCATGACGCACCTCGAGTGCGCATGTATGAAGAAAGAGAAGCCGAGCTGGATCCGCAGGACAGCTTGGACGTGTTGGAGGAAGAACGCGATGTCGCCAAGGCTCGTTCCGCATTCTATCAGCAGCAGGCTCGAAGATATCAAAGCAGAGAAGTACGAGCCAAGACATACAACGTTGGCGAACTAGTTCTACGCCTGCCGGACAAGAAAAAGGACAAGCTCAAGCCCAAATGGGAGGGCCCCTTCATTATCGATCAAGTCCTGACCGGCGGAGCGTACCGTCTACGAAATGCATCGGACAACCGACTCGAGCCAAACCCATGGAATGCAGCCCGCCTCCGAAGATTCTATGCCTAGCGCTGGACTAAGAGTTCGTCCCCTTCCCCCGTCCAAATTTTTACACTTTAGCTGTCTTTTGTTTCTCTTTCTTCTCTTAACCCTTTTCCTAAAAAGCCCTTAAGGGCCTACTTGTGCATTGTTCGCACATACATGATGTGCCATCCGCACTCATTATACCTGGGGGCTTCCTTTCCAGAAGCTCAATTATAAGGGCTTCATGCCCAGCACATGTGTCAAGCTTCCACATGTACCTTTTACTCACCATTATATGCATCGATATGACTTAAGTTTTGGCCAAGCTGGGTTGCCTGGCTCCTGTGCTTACCCCTACGTTCCCGATTGTTCGGCTAGGAGGTAAAGGGAGCACCTCTGCGATTGTTACTGCCGGGTCAGCCGGATGTGTACCTCAGACTTGGTGAAGCTGAAAGCTAGCGTTCTTAAGGGAATATTCGGTCGGTGACTTGAAAGATGATTTTTTACCCACTTATTTATCTGCCCCCAGATGTTTTTCTGCTTTTTTCGCAGTCCGGACATGCACTTTAGGGCATGCCTCCCAGGGAAAGGAACCCTTAACGGAACTATTCTCCCTGGAAGATGTTTCTTACTAACCATGTAATATAACATAACTAGTTGGGCACTTGTCTGATAAAGCACTAATGACCCCTACGCCTGGTCTCCATGCATACCCCGGTTTTTTCTTAACCGAGAAGGTATTCGGACACACTCCGGACTCTAGGGTCCCGAGGTTGAAGCGAAAAGGTTGGCAAAGACAAACGATCTACAATCCGGCTAGAAGGCATTTCACATGTCATTTTAAAAATACATTGTCAAATCTACTGACTGTATTCCTCCTCAATCCCGTCTAACAGGCTGTCTAATTTACAGTCCCGTTGGGAAAATTTAGCGGCCAACTCTACTTGGCCGTATACTAAACTCACAGGGATCTCCTTCCCATCGGGCCCCACAGGTCTGACCTCGGCCATGTGGTTGGGATCCGCCTTCTTGTACCGCGTCTTCACCATGGCCCACGCCTCCCTGGCACCTTGGCGGCACGCCGAAATCTTCCATAAACGGAAGCGCTGCCGCACTCCCTGAAGCTTCTCCGCAAGCTCCCCAAGGCCCTCAGGTAGGGAGAGGGCTGGCCATAAAGCCTGGACGACGCCGCTCATTGCCTGCCGAACTCGTTCGAGCAGCTGCAACAGCTCGGGAAGTTGATCACCCGTTGATACGGGCATCTCCTCCGCAGGGCAACCTGTGAGTATACCTACAAGACACATTTTGTCAATTGACTTCCTCGCCGAACTCTTCTTTTCAAAGGAGTCCGCTCAAGCACTTACTATAGATGCCACGACGAAGCCGCTGATTCTCCTTAACGGAGCCGGACAGCTCGGCCCGAACGCCTTTCAGCTCTTCTCCAAGCTGGGCGTGGACATCTTGAAGCTTGTTACTTTCTTGCTGCACTCTATTCAGCACCCTCTCACCGGCCTTCAGCTGGTGCAGTAGTTCCTGCCTGTCCGGATCTTGAACGGCAGCACCTGCAATGTCATTATTAGACTTGCGCGCAAGCCGCAAAGCGCTTATATTTTGAAAAAAAATGTGTTACCAGGAGGGGCCTCCGTGTTTCCTCCTGCGGCAGCAAGTGCGGCCTCAAGTTGGGCCTTGCACTCTTGCAGCTCCTGAGACAGTTGGGTATTCTTCTCGGTAAGATCCTGCATTTCAAATGATCCTTAAATCAGTTAACATAACTACTTTAAGTCTCGGGGGCTACTGGCATATATTATTGCTAAATTCTTTTACCCGTATGTCTTTCACATACTGCTCCGTGGCTCTGGTAAAACCATCTTGAGCAGCACGGAGGTGCGCATCCCCCGCGTTAAAGGCATTTAACGCCTCAGGGGAGAAGCACGCGTCACGAAATACTGTCCGGCGGCGCCTATGGTTCATGGCGCTCTCCACCTCAGACTTGGTGGCGGATAACCTGTCGGCATCCTCCGTTGGAGGAGTGTCCGGCTCGCGCCTTGCGCTCGTCTCCCCCTCCAGACTGGGTGCTGGAGCCTGGCTGGTAGAGGTTGGATTGGCAACCTCCACGCCCGCAGTCCGGCGGGCACTTTTTCTCCTACAAAGATCATGAGCACTCAAACGCTTCCTAGGAACGTTGCTCCGAATAATTAATTGCGAGCTATACCTTTGCGGCGACGTTTCAGTCCGCGCCGCGCTCCTCTTCCACCTACTGGTCCGGACTGGCCTTTGTTGGTTAGCCGCCGCGAGCTCGGCTTCCCGCCTTGAAGGCGCTTCCTGCAAAACACCATCGTACGCGAAGGTCAGAAATTAGCAAGGAAGAGATAATGGTGTCAGGACTTCCGTCACAATCACCTGGGAAGCCGGATATAGTCAGGGGTAGTCAGCCATAATAGCGACTAAAGCATTATCCATGCTGAGCTGGTGGAACACCCCGTCGATTAGCTCCACCTGAATGTCCGGATCCTCTTCGGAGGCCGGATCCTGGGATCTCTCTGGATCCTCGGGTTGCGGAGCTGGATTTATCATGTGCTCCACAATCCGACGCAGTTCATGCGCCAAAGACATAATATAAGAAGCTTAAACTTTGAAAGCATGGGTCGGGCCCTTAAAGTGTTCGCTTACCGAACGCCGAGGGTTATTCATGGAGAACCCATTCAAGGGGTTCGTCTGAAGGAAGTCCTCCTTCTCCCCCTTGTACAGGCCGGACAGGATCTGCACCAGATCCTCGGCCGAATCCGGTCCTTTGCGGCCATGACGGGTGGCATCGTCTTCCCCGTTGAAATCCCACATGGGGTGGCCCCTGTATTGCAGTGGCTGCACCCCCCGCGTAATGCATGTTGCCATGACTCCAATCATGGTCAACCCGGAATTGGCTAGTAATCTTATTCAGCCCATCAGATAATGGACGCTCTTGTCTTCCTGCAGTTGGGGGCTCCGCGGGCGCCAACTAAGGCATTTCTTCAGAGGAGCAGTGCTGAACTCCGGGAGGCCGATCCGAACAGGGTCCGGCAGCGGAGCGTCTTCTATGTAAAACCATTCCGAAGGCCAGTCTTCGGACGCCTTCTTAGGGGTTCTGGATGGATATCCGGTCCCGGCAATGCGCCATATTTCGGCGCCGCCCACTTGATATATGGACCCCTCGTGAGAATGGGGTACGAGGCAGAACAACCTCTTCCACAGTGCAAAATGGGGCTCGATGCCCAGAAATAGCTCGCAAAGAGCTACGTAACCCGCGATATGCAGGATAGAGGCGGGTGTAAGGTGATGGAGCTGGAGTCCGTAGAACTCCAGGAGCCCGTGGAGGAACGGATGTATAGGAAATCCGAGTCCCCTTATCAGATAGGGGACGAAGCATACCCGCTCCCCTTTGTTGGGACTTGGGGTAGCCTCCACTTGCTTCCCACCTTGGTAGGTGGCCAGCCCGGCTCGAACCGGAACCATGAAGGCCGGAGGGAGATATCCCTCCGCTTGGAGCTTCACCAGCTCGTTGTGCGGAACAGAGCATCTCCTCCAATCTCCTGGCAGAGGGCTGGGAGCGCGAGAAGAGGAGCCGCGTCGACGGTCCATGATGGAATGGATTCTGGGTCAAAAGCGCTCCGATGAGTATTCGCGGAAGGAAGATGGTGTGATTTGGATCTGGATTCTTGCCTCTCTTATAGGCAGATTATTTGCATAGCTAGGGGGTAAAACATAAAAGATACCCTGGCTTTTCGCATTCGTGTGACGCGTGGAAGAAGGCCATTATTGGGCGTGGAAGCCAAGAAGCACAACATTGATGAGGAAGCCGGACACTGTTCGGCAGGTACATGGAACTTAAAAGGAGAACCCGCCTTGCAACATCGAAGACTATATACGCGCTGGACTTATCATCATCGAAGCCTGGTTCGGGGGCTACTGAGGGAGTCTTGGACTAGGGGGTGTCCGGACAGTCGGATTATCATGGTCCGCCGGACTCCAAGTCTACGAAGATACAAGATTGAAGACTCCGTCCCGTGTCCGGATGGGACTTTCCTTGGCGTGGAAGGCAAGCTTGGTGATACGGATATGTAGATCTCCTACCATTGTAACCGACTCCGTGTAACCCTAGCCCTCTCCGGTGTCTATATAAACCGGAGGGCTTTAGTCCGTAGGACACAACATCCATTACAACAATCATACCATAGGCTAGCTTCTAGGGTTTAGCCTCCTTGATCTCGTGGTAGATCCACTCTTGTAATACACATCATCAATATTAATCAAGCAGGACGTAGGGTTTTACCTCCATCAAGAGGGCCCGAACCTGGGTAAAACATCGTGTCCCTTGTCTCCTGTTACCATCCGCCTAGACGCACAGTTCGGGACCCCCTATCCGAGATCCGCCGGTTTTGACACCGACAGAGGGCATATTTATAGATAGAGGGAGCTAGGAGAGTCCAAATGAGGTGCGGTTTTCGCCCACACGATCATGATCGTACGGCGGAGAGCATGGAGGGGGTTTGGATGGGTTTTGGGCCATTTTGGAGGGGTGTTGGGCTGCACACAAAAGAGGCTTTTACGGTTACCCGGTTAACCGTTGGAGTATCAAATGACCTCCAAATGGCACGAAACTTGACAGGCGGTCTACCGGTGACATACCAAGGCCGCTTGGCAAACCTCGGTCCATTCCGAGAATGTTTGAACACCCGCTCACAACAAGAGACAAAAGGGAGACGCCGGAGGACATAGGAGCACCAGATTGCAAAACGGACAACGGGGAAAATGCTCGGATGCATGAGACGAACACGTATGCAATGCAATGCAATGCACATGATGACATGGCAAAAAGCAACACGCAAGCAAATGACATGGCAACGATGGCGAATGATTGACAGACACCTGGCGCATCGAATCCGGGGCGTTACACCTTCAGGCCCATAGTTATTAGCTAGATGGCTTCTTCTCTCTCTTTGATTCTCAATACAAAGTTCTCCTCGATGTTCTTGGAGATCTATTCGATGTAATACTCTTTTGCAGTGTGTTTGCTGAGATCCGATGAATTGTGGATTTATGATTAAGATTATATATGAATATTATTTGATTCTTATCTGAATTCTTATATGCATGATTTGATATCTTGGCAAGTCTCTTTGAATTATCGATTTAGTTTGGCCTACTAGATTGATCTTTCTTGCCATGGGAGAAGTGTACAATCTTGCGGTGTCCTTTCCCAGTGACAATAGGGGCAATAAGGCATGTATTGTATTGTTGCCATCAAGGATAAAAAGATGGGGTTTATATCATATTGCTTGAGTTTATCCCTCTACATCATGTCATCTTGGTTAATGCATTACACCGTTCTTATGAACTTAATACTCTAGATGCATGCTGGATAGCGGTCGATGTGTGGAGTAATAGTAGTAGATGGAGGCAGGAGTCGGTCTACTTGACACGTACATGATGCCTATGTTCATGATCATTGCCTTAGATGTCATCATAATTATGCACTTTTCTATCAATTGCTCGGCAGTAATTTGTTCACCCACCATAATACATGTTATCTTGAGAGAAGCCACTAGTGAAACCTATGGCCCCTGGGTCTCTTTTCTATTATATTGCATCTCTTTTCCATATTATCGAATCTCGTTTACTATTTTGCAATCTTTACTTTCCAATCCATACATCAAAAATACCAAAAATATTTACTTTATTATCTCTATTAGATCTCACTAGTGACCGTGAAGGGATTGACAACCACTTTATCGCGTGGGTTGCAAGTTCTTGATTGTTTGTGCAGGTATTCGGGGACTTGTGCATCGTCTCCTACTGGATTGATACCTTGGTTCTCAAAACTGAGGGACATACTTACGCTACTTTGCTGCATCACCCTTTCCTCTTCAAGAGAAAACCAACGCAAGCTGAAGTTGTAGCACCTCCTCTGACCCGGTCGGTTCTGGCGGCCCTCTTTGTGTGGCCCGGCACTCCAGCCCTCGCCTCTTGGGATATTTATGGGTGCGGAGGGGGCCAGTTTTCCCCGATCTAGGGTTTCCTACTACTAGTACTGACGTGCGCCGATACCCTTACTACATCCGCTGCCTTGTGAGGGCGTGTCCACCCCCCTCTCAATCTTGTTCGCGGTGGCGGTGGTCATGGACAAGTTGAGGGCCTCCTCCTCGGAGGCTCTCTTGGGCAGCAAGCGTGGTAGGGATAGCTCGGGTGAGGTTGGCCTATCCGTGGATATTGCCTATGAGGCAGAGCTTCGTGAGAAGCTAGAGGCGGAGCGTGGGGTTGGCGAGCAGGTGGCGGCGGATCGGAAGACTTGGTGGTGGTGCCGGCCTGGCTGCAGCAAGACGAGCGCGCTTGTGTGGAGAAGGCGACGCAGAGTGCCGGTTGCGACCCTTGGGAGGCTGCCTCTTAGGGCTCGTCAGCGGCTGCGACGCCCCCCCCCCCCGGCCAGAGCTTCCTCGTTGGCCAGCGGTCCAGGCCTTGGCGGGTGGCCGTGGGTCCGCTTTGGCCCTGGTGCGCTGGGTGGTGGTCGCGGCACTAGTGGCGGGCGGTTTGGCGGCTCCGACACTGGATCTGGCAGTGGCTGAGGGAGTCCTGGATTAAGGGGTCCTGGGACAGCCGGACTATATACTTTGGCCGGACTGTTGGACTATGAAGATACAAGATTGAAGACTTCGTCCAGTGTCCGGATGGGACTCTCCTTTGCGTGGAAGGCAAGCTTGGCAATTCGTATATGTAGATCTCCTTCTCTGTAACCGACTCTGTGTAACCCTAGCCCCCTCCAGTGTCTATATAAACCGGAGGGTTTAGTCCGTAGGACAGGAACAATCATAATCATAGGCTAGCTTCTAGGGTTTAGCCCCTACGATCTCGTGGTAGATCAACTCTTGTAATACTCATATCATCAAGATCAATCAAGCAGGAAGTAGGGTATTACCTCCGTCGAGAGGGCCCGAACCTGGGTAAACATCGTGTCCCCTGCCTCCTGTTACCATCAGCCTTAGACGCATAGTTCGGGACCCCCTACCCGAGATCCGCCGGTTTTGACACCGACATTGGTGCTTTCATTGAGAGTTCCACTGTGCCGTCGCGATAGGGCTTGATGGCTCCTTCAATCGTCTTCAACGATGCGGTCCAGGGGGAGGTTTTCCTCCCCGGACAGATCTTCGTATTCGGCGGCTTCGTACTGCAGGCCAACTCGCTTGGCCATCTAGAGCAGATCGATAGCTATGCCCCTGGCAATCAGGCCAGGTTTGGAAGCTTGAACTATACTGCCGACATCTGCGGAGATTTGATCTTCGACGAATTTGATCCCATGTCAGGTACGCCTAACCATCGCGACGAGCACGACTTAGATCTGCCATCAGACAGTGTTCGGGAGATCGCACCTGCGGCGGCCCCGGGAATCAGTCCGGAGCAGATCACGCCATACGAGGACGGGTGGATGGACCCCGCCACGGGGGCCGCACACTCATTGGTGCTGGAGCCGAACACCGATCCCACTTCATATGAGGATGGTGTCATCGGACCCTCGGACTCATCTCCGGCTACAGGATCCGAACCGCGTACGCCCGTGCCTATCGAATCTGATTGGGCACCGGTCATGGAGATCACCACCGCAGATATTTTTCAGCACTCACCCATGGGTGATGTGCTAAATTTATTAAGGTCTCTTTCCTTGTCAGGAGACTCTTGACCGAACTATGTTCGGCTCGAGTGGGAAGCGGACGACGAAGAAATTCGTTACCCACCCACCACCCACTTCATAGCCACTGTCGATGACTTAACCGACACACTCGATTTCGACTCCGAAGATGTCGACGGTATTTACGACGATCCAGGAGAAGAATAGGAACCACCGCCCACTAGGCGCTGGACTGCCACCTCATCATATGATATATATATATATATATATATATATATATATATATATATATATATATATATATATGGTGGACACACCAAAAGAAGTCGATGGTGATGACGCAACGAAAGATAATCCCCTCGATAAGCCACCAAAGCGACGCCATAGGCGCCGCTCTAATCCCGTCACAGTAAAAACAGCGACAACAGCGCAAGAAAGAATAATACCCCGGTCGACTCCAAAGGAAACGACGACCCCATGGACCCAGCGATGGAGCGGGATGAGCCAGGGGATGGTGAACATAGTCCGGAGCCGACGTCAGATGATGCTGATCCCAAGGGTAAAATTCATCAACATGTCTCCGGAGAGGTGAACAGTCCGGACGATGATGCACTCATCATCCCAGAAAAATACTTGGAATAAGAAAACCTCCAGAGAAGACTTATTGCCACTGCGAGGAGCCTAAAGAAGCAGAAGCAAAGGCTTAAGGCCGCATAAGACACGCTCAACCGCAAATGGAACAAAGTGCTTGACACTAAAGGGAAATACGGTGGCGATTGCCACACAAAGAGCTATCCAAAGAGAAAGTTGCTGCCCGAATTCGACCACAGGGCCATAGAGCCCATTCAGCCAAAAATGGCCGATCAGCCGGATCGACCACCCCGTGGCCACGACAGGACGGCTAATGATGCCGCACTGAAGTCAGCACATGATTTATGTGAGCTCCTGGACAAAAAGTACGGTATGGCAAGGTCCATCTATGGATCTAGGAAGCGCGCTTCGGCACAGGATCAGAGCTACCAAAATGATCACGCTGATCGAATACCAGCTAGGAATCAGCACCGAACACAACAACCGTCGACAGCATGCCACGACACATCCAAATACAGGGGTGCCGCACACCCCCTATGCTTCACCGAGGAGGTGCTGGACCATGAATTTCCAGAAGGATTTAAACCGGTGAATATAGAGGCATACGACAGAACGACAGACCCTGGGGTCTGGATTGAGGACCTTATACTTCACATCCACAGGGCCTGCGGAGATGATCTCCACGCCATTAAATACCTACCCCTCAAGTTGAAAGGACCAGCTCGGCACTGGTTGAAAAGCCTCCCTGAAAACTCATTGGAAGTTGGGAAGAACTTGAGGATGCTTTTAGGGCCAATTTTCAGGGGACCTACGTCTGACCTTCGGATGCAGACGACTTAAGTCACATAATTCAACAGCCTAGAGAGTCAACCCGAAAACTTTGGAATATATTTCTTACTAAGAAGAATCAAATCGTCGACTACCCGGATGCCGAAGCCTTAGCGGCCTTCAAGCATAGTGTCCGGGATGAATGGCTTGCCAGACACCTCGGCCAGGAAAAGCCGAGGACAATGGCAGCCTTAACAAGTGAGGGAGTCCTGGACTAGGGGGTGTCCGGATAGCCGGACTATCATCGTCCGCCGGACTCCAAGACTACGAAGATACAAGATTGAAGACTCCGTCCCGTGTCCGGATGGGACTTTCCTTGGCGTGGAAGGCAAGCTTGGCGATACAGATATGTAGATCTCCTACCATTGTAACCGACTTTGTGTAACCCTAGCCCTCTCCGGTGTCAATATAAACCGGAGGGCTTTAGTCCGTAGGACATAACCTCCATTACAACAATCATACCATAGGCTAGCTTCTAGGGTTTAGCCTCCTTGATCTCGTGGTAGATCCACTCTTGTACTACCCATATCATCAATATTAATCAAGCAGGACGTAGGGTTTTACCTCCATCAAGAGGGCCCGAACCTGGGTAAAACATCATGTCCCTTGTCTCCTGTTACCATCCGCCTAGACACATAGTTCGGGACCCCCTACCCGAGATTCGCCGGTTTTGACACCGACATTGGTGCTTTCATTGAGAGTTCCTCTGTGCCGTCGCCGATAGGAAGGATGCCTCCGCCCGTCTTCAAGGACGGTATTTTCGCCAGAGGGGCCTTGGCCGCCGACCAAACTATCCGGCTAGGTGGTTTTCTTATGACCGCCTGTCCGGCCACTGCTTCAACAATGACTTCTCAAGTCGTCAAAAGCAATCTTCACGTCAGCTCGGAACTTGCCGAGCGGCTGGATCCAATAGAGCTCTCGTTTGTCAATGAGGTCTTGGATCGCATCGCCGCCCTGGGAGTCGCTACGGACTACAATCAGATTGGGCTTAAAACCGATCTGAGAGAGATTAACTCTCCCCAGGTCACCCACCACGCTGCAGTGGTAGAGGAACAATGCGGCGACTCTTCTCCTGTATTGAAAACTAGTCATGTCCGGGCTCCCGAACCCTCCGTGCTAGATTTCCGAGGAGGGACGGACTTCGATCAAGCGCTGAACTTAAAGTCAGGCATCGGACCGGACTCGTTGGACAAGGTCCAGCAATCCAAACTTCCAAATTTGGAAACTTCACGGCCTTCAAGCCTTGAGATGGGTAGGGTTCCGGACTTTATTCCACCCACCCGCCCAGACATATGCGATCTATCTCTAATCCGGCAAGAGCCTGCCGAAACAGCACATCACTACTGGGCCAGATTCCTCCTGGTTATGGACAGGATAAAGGACTGCCGAGAGGAAAACGCAATCTCAATTTTTTGCAATAATTGCACGGACGAGGGAATCTTGGACGCCATCAGCTGTCGCGAAATTACACGCTTCGCCGACCTGGCGTCCATAGTACGAAAGTACTGTGCGATGGAGAGTTTCCGGAAAACCAAAAATAAGTTTTGGGACAATCCGGCCCCGAATACAACCCTAGTCCACAACAAAAGGGTGCATTACACTCAGGCCCCAGATACAAAAACCAAAAAGCAAAAACCCCATAGAGGGCACGGAACCGTAATGGAGGGGTGGCTTAGCGGACCCTGTAAAATTCACAGTACAGAAGGCGCTGTCCCAACACATAGCCTTCGAGCATGTTGGATATTACGGCAGGTGGCCAAAAGTGGCGAGGAGCTTCTAGCCCCGGATAACCACTCCAACAATACCGGTATGGTATCAACAGTCTTCGAGACTTTTGCATCAAATAATATGCGAAAACAAACAATCCGCAGCCTCGCCGAAGTCTACCAAGTAGCGACAACAAATCCATGGAGCGACACAGCCATCACCTTGAACGCCAACAACGAACCTAAATTCCGAACAGCCCGAGCACCAGCCGCACTGGTACTTAGTCCAATAGTGGACGGCTTTCGACTTACAAAGGTCCTCATGGATGGCAGCAACGGATTAAACCTCATCTACGAGGAAACTCTTCAAAAAATGGAAATAGACTGGAGCCGTATTGAGCGAAGCAGCACAACCTTCAGAGGAATAATCCCTAGCCGGGAAGCGCGCTGCACCGGAAAAATCACACTCGATGTGGTGTTCGGCTCGCCGGACAATTACAGATTCGAAGAAGTCACGTTCCAAGTGGCCCCGTTCAACAGCGGATATCACGCTATATTAGGATGAGAGGCATTCACTATTTTCCAAGCCGTACCCCATTACGGGTACATGAAGCTCAAAATGCCTGGGCCCGGCGGAATAATCACTCTCGTTAGTGATCCGGATATAGCACTCTGCACCGAAAACAAGACAGCCGCATTAGCCCTAGAGGCACTATCCGAAGCCCTAGCGGTAGAAGAACTCACCGCGCTACGCTCTATGGTGAATAGGGACGATGTGATACTCGACAAGAGATCCAAGTCCACCTCCCTTAAACCAGCAGATGAAATAGTAAAATTCCAGGTCCACCCAACGGACCCAACAAAGACGGCCTCCATCGGGCCACAGTTGAACCCTGATGTAGACGCCGCACTGCGAGAATTCCTTCGGGAAAATTGGGACATCTTCGCCTGGCACCCCTCGGATATGCCCGGAATCCCACGCAGATTGGCACAACACGGCCGAAACATCCTAAAAGGATTCAAGCCAGTCAAACAGGCTCTTCAACGATTTTCCAAACCCAAAAGACAGGCAATGGGAGAAGAGCTAGCCAAACTATTGGAAGCTGGATTCATCAGAGATATCAAACAGTTCCTGCGCCGAAGACATAATATAAGAAGCTTAAACTTCGAAAACATGGGTCGGGCCCTTAAAGTGTTCGCTTACCCAACGACGGGGGTTATTCATGGAGAACCCATTCAACGGGTTCGTCTGAAGGAAGTCCTCCTTCTCCCCCTTGTACAGGCCGGACAGGATCTGCATCAGATCCTCGGCCGATTCCGGTCCTTTGCGGGCATGACGGGTGGCGTCGTCTTCCCCGTTGAAATCCCACATAGGGTGGCCCCTGTATTGCAGTGGCTGCACCCCTCGCGTAATGCATGTTGCCATGACTCCAATCATGGTCAACCCGGAATGGGCCAGTAATCTTATTCGGCCCGTCAGATAATGGACGCTCTTGTCTTCCTCCAGTTGGGGGCTCCGCGGGCGCCAACTAAGGCGTTTCTTCAGAGGAGCAGTACTGGACTCCGGGAGGCCGACCCGGACTGGGTCCGGCAGCGGACCGTCTTCTATGTAAAACCATTTCGAAGGCCAGTCTTCGGACGCCTTCTTAGGGGTTCCGGATGGATATCCGGTCCCGGCAATGCGCCATATTTCGGCACCGCCCACTTGATATATAGACCCCTCGTGAGAACGGGGTATGAGGCAGAACAACCTCTTCCGCAGTGCAAAATGGGGCTCGATGCCCAGAAATAGCTCACAAAGAGCTACGTAACCCGCGATATGCAGGATAGAGGCGGGTGTAAGGTGATGGAGCTGGAGTCCGTAGAACTTCAGGAGCCCGCGGATGAACGGATGTATAGGAAATCCGAGTCCCCTTATCAGATAGGGGACGAAGCATACCCGCTCCCCTTTGTTGGGACTTGGGGTATCCTCCGCTTGCTTCACACCTTGGTAGGTGGCCAGCCCGGCTCGGACCGGAACCATGAAGGCCAGAGGGAGATATCCCCCCGCTTGGAGCTTCACCAGCTCGTTGTGCGGAACAGAGCATCTCCTCCAATCTCCTGGCAGAGGGCTGGGAGCGCGAGAAGAGGAGCCGCGTCGACGGTCCATGATGGAATGGATTCTGGGTCAAAGGCGCTCCGATGAGTATTCGCGGAAGGAAGATGGTGTGATTTGGATCTGGATTTTTGCCTCTCTTATAGGCAGATTATTTGCACGACTAAGGGGTAAAACATAAAAGATAACCTGGCTTTTCGCATTTGTGCGACGCATGGAAGAAGGCCATTATTGGGCGTAGAAGCCAAGAAGCGCAGCATTTATAAGGAAGCCGGACATTGTTCGGCAGTTACATGGAACTTAAAAGGAGAACCCGCCTTGCAACACCGAAGACTATATACGCGCTGGACTTATCGTCATTGAAGCCTGGTTCGGGGGCTACTGAGGGAGTCCTGGACTAGGGGGTGTCCGGACAGCCGGACTATCATCGTCCGTCGGACTCCAAGACTACGAAGATACAAGATTGAAGACTCTGTCCCATGTCCGGATGGGACTTTCCTTGGCGTGGAAGGCAAGCTTGGCGATACGGATATGTAGATCTCCTACCATTGTAACCGACTTTGTGTAACCCTAGCCCTCTCCGGTTTCAATATAAACCAGAGGGCTTTAGTACGTAGGACATAACCTCCATTACAACAATCATACCATAGGCTAGCTTCTAGGGTTTGGCCTCCTTGATCTCGTGGTAGATCCACTCTTGTACTACCCATATCATCAATATTAATCAAGCAGGACGTAGGGTTTTACCTCCATCAAGAGGGTCCGAACCTGGGTAAAACATCGTGTCCCTTGTCTCATGTTACCATCTGCCTAGACGCACAGTTCGGGACCCCCTACCCGAGATCCGCCGGTTTTGACACCGATAACAAGCCTCATGACCCGCTTTTGCGCAGGCGAGGACAGCTGGCTGGCCCGTAGTGGCACCAGCGACCCAGGCACATCCGAAGTCAGAGACGACAACGGTAAGCCGCAATGCAATAAAAACAAGCGTCAAAACAATGAAGACAGCCCAGATAACACGACGGTCAACGCCGGATTCAGGGGCTCTCGACCCGGTCAACGGAAGAAGCCACTTAAAGGCAGCAGAGATGGACCATCCAGCCTAAATAAAATTCTAGACAAATTATGTCAAATTCATGGCACCCCCGAAAAACTTGCAAATCACACCCACAGAGAGTGCTTGGTTTTCAAGCAAGCCGGCAAGCTAAATGCCGAACACAAGGGGAGGGAGACGCCAACTAAAGATGACGATAAGCCTCACCAGCCGAACACTGGGGGACAGAAAAAATTCCCACCTGAAGTCAAAACAGTGAATATGATCTACGCAACTCACATTCCAAAGAGAAGGCGCAAACGCGCACTCTGAGACATATACGCTATGGAGCCCGTCGCCCCCAAATTCAATCCCTGGTCGGCCTGCCCGATCACCTTTGATCGCAGGGATCATCCAACTAGTATTCGGCACGGAGGATCGGCTACCTTGGTGCTCGACCCAAAAATTGATGGATACCATCTCACTCGAGTCCTTATGGACGGCGGTAGTAGTCTTAACCTGATATATCAGGACACTATCCGCAAAATGGGGATAGACTCATCAAGAATCAGCCAAAGCAACACTACCTTTAAAGGAGTGATACCAGGCATCGAGGCCCGCTGCACGGGATCTCTAGTACTAGAGGTTGTATTCGGTTCTCCCGACAACTTCAGAAGCGAAGAGCTAATCTTCGACATCGCTCCATTCCGAAGCGGCTATCACGCACTACTCAGAAGAACGGCCTTCGCTCGCTTAAATGCAGTACCGCACTATGCCTATCTTAAATTTAAGATGCCCGGCCCACGTGGCGTCATCACAATTAGCAGAAATACAGAGCGTTCCTTACGTGCGGAAGAACATGTGGCGGCTCTAGCAGCCGAACACTGAGCGGCCCCTCCAACTGATACGTCTCCAACGTATCTATAATTTTTATTGCTCCATGCTACTTTATCTACTGTTTTGGGCAATATTGGGCTTTATTTTCCACTTTTATATTATCTTTGGGACTAACCTATTAACCGGAGGCCCGGCCCAGATTTTCTTTTTTATGACTATTTTAGTGTTTCGGGGAAAAGGAATATCAGACGGAGTCAAAACGGAACGAAATCAACAGGAGAAGTTATTTTTGGAAGGAATGCCACCAGATAGACTTGGACCCTACGTCAGGAGATGAGGGAG
Organism: Triticum timopheevii; assembly: GCA_963921465.1. Lineage (NCBI taxonomy): Eukaryota > Viridiplantae > Streptophyta > Magnoliopsida > Poales > Poaceae > Triticum > Triticum timopheevii. The sequence goes on along the minus strand of OY997274.1, from coordinate 359,959,499 downwards.
GTGTTCACGAGGATGGGGGCGCGCCCACCCCCCTAGGGCGCGCCCCCCTGCCTCGTGGGGCCCCCGAAGCTCCACCGACGTACCCCTTGCAACCATATATACCAACGTACCCAAAAACTTCTAGAAAAGAAGATAGATCGGGAGTTCCGCCGCCGCAAGCCTCTGTAGCCACCAAAAACCTCTCGGGAGCCCGTTCCGGCACACTGCCGGAGGGGGAATCCATCACCGGTGGCCATCTTCATCATCCCGGCGCTCTCCATGACGAGGAGGCAGTAGTTCACCCTCGAGGCTGAGGGTATGTACCAGTAGCTATGTGTTTGATCTCTCTCTCTCATGTTCTCTCTCATGTTCCCTCTATGGCACGATTTTGATGTATCCCGAGCTTTTCTATTATAGTTGGATCTTATGATGTTTCTACCCCTCTACTTTCCTGTGATGAATTGAGTTTCCCCTTTGAAGTTATCTTATCGGATTGAGTCTTTTATGAGAACACTTGATGTATGTCTTGCCGTGATTATCTGTGGTGACAATGGGATATCATGTGCCACTTGATGTATGTTTTGGTGATCAACTTGCGGGTTTCGTCACATTGGGAACCTATGCATAGGGGTTGGCACATGTTCTTGACTCTCCGGTAGAAACTTTGGGGCACTCTTTGAAGTACTTTGTGTTGGTTGGATGAATCTGAGATTGTGTGATGCATATCGTATAATCATGCCCACAGATACTTGAGGTGACAATGGAGTATCTAGGTGACATTAGGGTTTTGGATGATTTGTGTCTTAAGGTGTTATTCTAGTATGAACTCTAGGGCTGTTTGTGACACTTATAGGAATAGCCCAACGGATTGATCCGAAAGAATAGCTTTGAGGTGGTTTCGTACCCTACCATAATCTCTATGTTTGTTCTCCGCTATTAGTGGCTTTGGAGTGACTCTTTGTTGCATGTTGAGGGCTTTTTATATGATCTATCTATGTTATTATTGTTGAGAGAACTTGCACTAGTGAAAGTATGAACCCTAGGCCTTGTTTCCTATCATTGCAATACCGTTTACGCTCACTTTTATCATTAGTTACCTTGCTGTTTTTATTATTTCAGATTACAAAAACCTATATCTACTATCTATTTTGCACTTGTATCACCATCTCTTCGCCGAACTAGTGCACCTATACAATTTACCATTGTATTGGGTGTGTTGGAGACACAAGAGACTCTTTCTTATTTGGTTGCAGGGTTGCTTGAGAGAGACCATCTTCATCCTACGCCTCCCACGGATTGATAATCCTTAGGTCATCCACTTGAGGGAAATTTGCTACTGTCCTACAAACCTATGCACTTGCAGGCCCAACAACGTCTACAAGAAGAAGGTTGTGTAGTAGACATCACCAACCAGCGTAAACGGTCGATTGTCAAGACCACGTACACGGTTAGACGAGTCCGGAGCTCCACCAGATGTAACAGCCTAGATAAACCTGAGCTGGGGATATCCCCATAAGTGGTGCTAGGGGTTGCTCGCAAAAAAAGAAGCCCATAGTTCGGCTCGACCCTAGTAATACAATAACATATTGCATTTTCATGGTTCATTCAGATTAACCAATTCCTCGCACGAAGTCTTTCACCTGGGTTTTTTCTTTTTTCACAGATGATCATCATGCTACACCCTTCCAGGATACGGCACAGCGGAGATAAAGGCGCAGACGTGCAGCTGGGCCCCGCTCAAAGGTTTCTCTTTAGATTAAGACCCTGCGTAAACCTTTTTTAATGTCTCTTGTTGCTTCTTCCCCTCCGGACACTTAACACAACCGGGAGGGATGTTGGCATTGTTGGCATTTTTGTCACACCAGACTAATGCACGTACCTGGAAACTCAGGGCTTATTATTGAGGGCATTATTCAACCTAGTATATATTGTAAAGTCCGAATACCTTAGGGAGTGTTCGGCGTCGTGAGTTTGGCCTTATATGCATCAGCTCCGGATCATGTCTTTGGTCAAATGTTGGGTTTGCCCGGCTCCCGTGTTTTGCTACCTTACATTCTGCTCTATCGGCTAAGGCGGCACCGGGAGAACTACTGCGATTGTGCCCTGGTTCATCTGGATGAGCACCTTAGTAGAGAAAGCCGAAAACTGACTATCATGATACAGCGCGAGACTGGTCAACCACTCGATGACTCAGCAGAATCTTCGCAATTCCTCCGCATTAACGAAGGACCGGTTTCCCGGTCATGTACGTACGCACACCATATTCGGATGAACGCGGAAGTACCAGGGGCTATATAGTAGCCCCACCGTCAAACTCCTATGGCTAAGTGAAAGTGTTAAAGCTATATAGTCCGATTGCCTGGTTCTCCGCGCCACCACCTCCTTAACGGACCAAGGCGTTGGATAAAGTGTGACTATGCGTTTTCTTGAACACCCCCGCATTATATGCGTGGGGGCTGAAGCCAACGACTGCAAACTTTCAGGTTATATATATACACATAAATGGCCACACAGGAGGCACTATAATACTTTCGGGCAAAAGTATAAACACAACCTTTATAATCAAAATAGCATTGTTTTTACAATTGAGATACATGTCACTCGAACATGGCACTCTTCGAGCATTGAGCCTCTATTAAATGGGAGCCTTCTAAGACTTCTTCAAAATAGTGCTCGGCCGGGTCCTGGCCTTCTGCCAGACCCCGGGTTGCAATAGCGGTGGTTTCCATCCCTGCCCAGTATGTTTTAACATGGGCAAGAGCCATCCGCGCACCCACTATGCACGCCGACCTCTTCACAACATCGATATGGGACACAGTACCAAGGAATTGTTCCACTAATCCGAAATAACTGTCCGACCTTGGTCCCCGTGGCCAAAGATGATCCACGACAGACCTCATAGCAAGCCCGGACAACCTGTGGAGCTCGGCCCATGCAGCCATCCTTTCATTCAATGGCAGCGGACGCGTCGGGGCACTGAACTGCGACCAGAATAATCTTTCTACCTTATGGTCTTTCCGATCTTTGTAAAACTCAGCCGCATCAGCAGCACTCTTTGCCAGGTCCGCATATGCATCTGCAGCACTCCACAACTGATCCAGAGGGGCATACTTTGGATCTCCCACTACAAAAAAAATACACTTCCATGATGATACGTGTTTGTCACAGTAGGTCACGTTTTTTGTCATGCATGTACATCCATGACAAATTTATGACAGAATCAAGATAGTCATACCTGTGCTGTCGTAGAAGTGTTCCATGACATTACGAAAATTATCATCATGTAAGTGTCCACTTCCATGATGATAAATCGCGCGTCACAGAAGTGCTTTCGTCAAGGGTGACCGACACGTGGCATCCACCGTAACGGAATGCCGTTAAGCTATCGGGTCGGGTTTTGGATCCGATAACCCGTTAACAGCCCCGACCAATGGGGATTTTCCATGTGTAAAATCATCATTGGCTAGAGGAAACACGTGTCGGCTCACTGTTGGGACAGATGTCATCCACTCATTGGACGGAAGACGCCTATGGTACGTCGACACGTGGCACGGCCCAACAGAGGCCCATTCCTATGAAAAGGTCAGCCCAGTTAAAATTAGCAGGCCAGCCCATATAAGGCCTACTTGTGTCAGGTCCATTTAAGCCCACGGCCCATACGAGATGAGCCAATTCGGCCCGTCAACGGCCCGTTAAAGATTTGACACCATTGCAGCCCATCGTCAGTTCGACCCCGTTAACAGCCCGCTATATATCTGGGCTCAATATCGGCCCGATGAGATTTCGGCCTGTTAACGGCCCGTTTAATGGATGGGCCAATTTTCAGGATGTACATCTTTCGGCCTTTTAGCGACCCATTTAAATGTTGGGCTAGTTTCCGGCCCGGTGTGTCTTTCAGCCTGTTGACAGCCCATAAATCTGATGGGCCATTTGTTGTCGGACCTGAGTTTCGGCCTTTTAGCGGCCCATCTAAGTGTTGGGCCAATTTTCTGGCCCGGTGTCACTTTCAGCCTGTTGACGGCCCATAAATCAGTTGGGCCATTTTTACTCGGACCTGAGTTTTTGCCTTTTAGCGACCCATTTAAGTGTTGGGCCAATTCCCGGCCCTGTGTGACTTTCGGCCTGTTAACGGTCCATAAATGAGTTGGGCCATTTGTAGTCGGACCTTAGTTTTGGCCCTTTAACGGCCCATGCCCTTCATGGTCCAATACCAGCCCGGTTTCTCTTTCGGCCTGCTAAAGGCCCACAACACAGTTGGGCCATTTACAACACGACCTGACTTTCGGCCTCTTAGCGGCCCATGGTCTTCATGGTCCAGTACAAGCCCGTTGTCTCTTTCGGCCTGCTAAAGGCCTACAGTATAGTTGGGCCATATGTAGCCCAAACTTAGTAACGGCATGTTAACGGCCTGTGAAATAAACTGGGGCCACCTGTTGCCCGCTTCGATGTCAGCCTGTTTGTCGGTGTTCTAGGAACGGGGGTCCCCAGACTTGCCTGCTTGCGGTCTGCGGCGTGGCTCAAAGGGGGCCCAGCAAGGCCCATCTTCATCAACACAAGCTCAAGACCCTCGCGAGGGGCCAAGCCTCGCGGGGCAGGCGACAAGGGGCTTCCACAGGCACAGCCTCGTCAGGCTGGCTCGCGAGGAGGCGGGGAGATCAAGGCGGGGTACCTCACAAGGTGCCCATGACGCAAGCCATGACGACCAAGGGCGCTAGTCGAGCGCCAGCCCATGTAGTGTCCTCCTTTCCTCTTTGGTGCAAAGGGGGCAAGCGCAGGCAAGAGCATCAAGCAAAGGCATCCATTTCGGTGCAACGAGACTGTCGGTGTCAAAACTGGCGGATCTCGGGTAGGGGGTCCCGAACTGTGCGTCTAGGCGGATGGTAACAGGAGACAAGGGACACGATGTTTTACCCAGGTTTGGGCCCTCTCGATGGAGGTAAAACCCTACTCCTGCTTGATTGATATTGATGATATGGGTAGTACAAGAGTGGATCTACCACGAGATCAAGGAGGCTAAACCCTAGAAGCTAGCCTATGGTATGATTGTTGTAATGGTTGTGTTGTCCTACGGACTAAAACCCTTCGGTTTATATAGACACCGGAGAGGGCTAGGGTTACACAGAGTCGGTTACAATGGTAGGAGATCTACATATCTTTATCGCCAAGCTTGCCTTCCACGCCAAGGAAAGTCCCATCCAGACACGGGACGGAGTCTTCAATCTTGTATCTTCATAGTCTTGGAGTCCGGCTGTCCGGACACCCCCTAGTCCAGGACTCCCTCAGTAGCCCCTGAACGAGGCTTCAATGACGATGAGTCCGGTGCGCATATTGTTCGGCATTGCAAGGCGGGTTCGTCCTCCGAATAATTCATAGAAGATTGTGAACACCAGGATAGTGTCCGGCTCTGCAAAATAACTTCCACATTCTACTGTAGAGAGAATAATATGCACACAAGTTCAATCTGCTGACATATTTTGTGGCATGACGTCACGCCACTAGCAAGCCTTTACTTGAATCGTCTTTTGATTATACCACCTCAGCGCGTTTAACGAAGCGGTTTCCTTGGCACGTCTTGTCGAAGCAGAGATCGTGTTCCCCTTATCCCGGGATTCCCATCAATACAGACGTGGGTAACCCAACCGTGCCCATCACCACGCCTCCTCCATCGAAGGCGGGTTCCAAACGGTCACGGAGACGGCTCTTGGTATTCTCCTTCTTTATAATAGGACCAAGACTCATTTCTTTTCTTCAATCCTCAATCAAATCTACTTCTTGCCTCGAGTTCCAACACCCAGAGCCCCAGATTCGAGCGCTTCGGACCTTCAACAATGTCTGGCTCTGACCTACAGGGCCGGTGGATGCCCTCCTCCGTTACGGAAGAGGACGTGCTAAAGCTGTGAGAGGCCAAGTACCTGTCTTGCGAGATTTCGCACAGATTGCCCGCTAAAGGGCAAGTCATCCCCACCCCCGAGCCCGGCAAGTATGTTGTATTTGTATCCCACCTCCGTAGGGGCTTAGGCTTCCTGATGGATCCCTTTGTGAGAGGGCTCATGTTTTATTACAGGTTGGAATTCCACAACTTGGCTCCGGAGTCCATCCTCCATATTTCTTCGTTCATCGTCGTCTGTGAAGCCTTCCTCCGCGTTACCCCCCACTTCGGCTTGTGGTTGAAGACCTTCGATATGAAGCCGAAGATGATCGAGGGGCGTCAAGCAGAGTGCGGCGGGGCGGCCATAAGCAGGAGGGCCGATGCCCCGTGGCCCAAGGGCTCCTTCCAAGAGGAGCTCGGCTTGTGGCAACAGGAGTGGTTTTATATTACCGCTCCCAGGGGCAGCAAGCAGAAGCCGCCGCTCGTATTCCGCTCGGGACCCCCATGACGATTGATGTCATGGGTCAACCAAGGGCTCAACTGGGGGCCGTCAAAGGACGTGCCCCTATTGCAGGGCCGAAATCGAGACCTCCAAGCGAGGGAGATCGATCTGGTCGTGGTGATGCAGGTTATGCTGATTAGGCGTCTCCTGCCCTACAAACGCCGTCCTCTCCGGCTGTGGGAATTTAATCCGGAGGGACCACAGATTCTCCAACACTTCATGGGCACGACGCCCGTGGAGATGTACAAATTGTTCTTCGGATCACAAGAGGCGTGTCCGGAATTGACCGAGGACGCCGGCCTAAGCTGCAATCGTCCGGATACCCAAGTAAGTAGCTCTGTGTCCGGACATACCGTTTGTTTGCCTTTGTATGATTCGACTTTTGACCAACTGCCCTTTAAACAGGAGTGGATGGCGCAAGCAAAACTGATACCGTGTCCGGCCCCCCTCCTAGAGACCGCGCCGGATCCCGTGCTGGTAAGGATGCTGGAGGTTGCGCCTTCAGAGGAAGGCGAAGGGGAGAACAGTGGAGCTACCGCCTCAACCAAGGAGGCTTGTGAGGAAGGGGGGATCGAGAATCCCTCCTTCCAAGGGGAGAAGAGGACCGCTTCCGAAAACCCGGAGGCCAAAGCCCCGAAGCGGGGGAAGAAATCTTCACCGGAGGGTCCTGCGTCCGGAGAGGCTCTGGCCGCACAGTATCCCCTAAAGAATCAGCCCTCCAGCGAGCCGTAAGTAGAAAAAAGGGAGTTTTGTAATAAGGGACATCCCTATTTGTGCTTCTGAGGATAACTTAAGATTTTACCTTGTAGTTCGGATCTCCGTCCTTCTCAGATGAGCTCGTCTTCGGGGGAACTCCATCCGGAGATGATGGAGAGTGAGACGCCTCCATCTGCTGCGCCATCGGATGGGGCAGACGAGCCTAAAGTGTCATCACGGAGGGTATCCCCGAGTCCGGCAGGGCCGGATAGTTCGGCACCAACCGGTGTGCGGCCGGGGGAGTTGAAGGATCTGCTTGAGAGGGCGTCCATCTCAGAAGGTCACCGTACACTGATGAGTACGGTGATTAAAAGGATTGCATCCGCTGAAGGCGGATTGCGTGATGCCGTCAGGAGTTTGCTGGCGGGGTTTGAGGTACGTAAAAATGATATACCCTTTGACAGTTTTACACATAAAGTGCGCCCTGTATAGATAGTAGCCCCTGAGACTCGGTAGGTTGTCGAGAACGACAGCGTGCCGAGGATCAAAATCCCAGGTATTGATTTTCGCCTTCCCTAAGCAGGTGGCAGATAGTTCGATGGCTAGCCGGACTGATGGAGTTGCCGAACTAAAGCGGCAACTCGATGTTGCGGATGCGGACATCGCGCTAGTCAACAGGCGACTTGACGAGTCGCAAGGTAGGTTTCTTCTCCGTGGTCACCTAGTAAGGGAGCCGAAGCCCACTCCTTACAATATGTGTGCTTGACGCAGATGGTGCCGCTGCTGTGGAGAGCCTTCGGGCAGAACTTGCTCAAACCAAGGAGCAAGCCAGAAGGAGTGATGCGGCTGCCTCGAGGGCGGCCGAAGAACTAGAAGCCGAAAGGGCTGCACACTGCCGAAGCAGGTAGGAGATGGCCGAAATGGCCGTAGTTAAAAGATGCTACCGACCGCAATGAGGTTCTTGAAAAGGAGCGCCTAGCGGAGCAAGAAGACCTGGGGAAGGCCACCGCCGACGCCAAGGATGCCCGTTCTGCAATGCGGGCTATAAAGGAGGAGCTGCGCCAGGCCGGAGACATTGTGGCTGACAAGCCCTTCCTGCTGCGCCGAAGGTTTACGGACCCAAAGTATGCTCAGCTTGGCCAGGTGTGGGGCCCGGAGGATCCTTATATGGACTTAGCGGCAAGTGCGGCAGATGCCGTTGTGCACTTCCGAAGTCAGAAGGATCACAAGACGGAAGAGTTGTTTTGGTGTCAATTCCATAGTCCAGAGCGTTCACTTCCGCTGACCGATCGGTTGGCCGAGTGGGCTGAGCTGAACAGATTGTCCGGACTTGTCATGACGGATATCGTGACTCATGTCTGGCCGGAGAGGCCCAAGCCGAAGAGTTATTTTGGCTTATTGCAGCAATTTCTTGGGGCGGTGCCGCATATCAAGGCGATGAAGCGGTCGGCCTGCATAGAGGGTGCGCGGATGGCCCTCGCCCGTGTGAAGACACATTGGACAGAGATGGATGCCACCGCTATTGCGACCCAGGGTTTGGACGAGAGCCGATTACCCGCCGAGCACTATTTTGGAGAAGTTCTGCGCGGTGCTCGTGTAATAGAGTCGCAGTGCTCGAAAAATGTCGTGTTCAAATGAACATTGTGGTTTGTAAAACGATGTTTATAAGTGCTTTTTATAGTTGTGCGGTCAAGTATTCAAATATGTCATGTGCGGCCATTTATGTATACGTGTGTATAACCTGAAAGATGGCAGTCATCGGCTTCATCCCCCACGCATAGGGTGCGGGGGTGTTTGCAAAAATATTGCATTGTCACACTTAATCCGATGTCTCGGTCCTGTGAAGGAGGTGGTAGCGTAGCGCACAAGGCAACCGGACTATAATGCTTTATCACTTTCACTTAGCCATAGCAGTTCGAGGGTGGGGCTACGATATAGCCCCAGGGGGCACCGCGCTCTCCGAATTCGGGGCGCGTATGTGCCTGACCGGGAAACGGTCCTTCATCAAAGTGGAGGAATTCTAAACATTCCGATAGTCGATCGAGTGGTTGACCAGTCTCTCGCTGTGTCATGACAGTCAGTTTTCGGCTTTCTCTACTGAGGTGCTCGCCCAGCCGAACCGGGGCACAATCGCAGTAGTTCTCCTGGTGCCGCGTTAGCCGATGATACGGAACGTAAGGCAGCAAAACACAGGAGCCGGGCAAACCCAACATTTGACCAAAGACATGACTCGGAGCTGATGCATATAAGGCCTAACTCGAGACGCCGAACACTCCCTAAGGTATTCGGTCTTTTATAATAACGGGCAGAACAGTGCCCTAAGCCCCTAGTGTCCAGGTACACGCAAGGTACTCTGACGCGGCCGATGACAAAACGTCAGTCTCCTCTCTGGTTATAATGAGAAACCAGGGGATATATAGCAACAAGAGACAGTAAAAAAGTTTTACGCAGGGTCTTAATCTGAAAAGAATCCTTGCAATGGGTCCCTACTACACGTCTGCGCCTGTGTCTCCGTTGTGCCGTATCCTGGACGGGTGCAACACGCTGTTCCTCTATAAAAGAGAAGAACTTAGTTTAAAAAGTGATCGTGCGAAAAAATGAATTAAAAATTGAAATATGAATGAATGAATAAAGCTAAGCTTATAATAGCTCATACGCGCAGCCCCTTGTAAAGGGGTGTGCGGCTAGGGAGCCCCTAGCTTATTTTATGCCGTACTCGTCTAGCTGTGTCCGGGGTCTTGAATGACCTTTTAACGAGATGATGTCGCGTGGACCGGGCATTTTAAGTGTAAGAGACGCGTAGTGTGGTATTGCATGAAAGCGGACAAAAGCTTCACGTCCCAATAGTGCTTGATGGCTACTTTTGAATGGGGCGACATGGAAGATTAGCTTTTCGCGTCGGAAGTTGTCGGGTGACCCGAACGCAACTTCTAGTAGTAACGAGCCCGTGCACTTGGCGTAAGGGCCTGGCGTCGCTCCTTTGAAGGAAGTGCGACTATGTCGGATTTTAGTCAGGTCTATCCCCAACTTGCGGATTGTGTCCGGATATAGCAGGTTTAAATCGCTGCCGCCGTCCATCAGGACTTTTGTAAATTGTAGTCCGTCGATTATAGGATCCAATATCAGAGCAGTCCATCCTGCGTTTCGAATGCTTCTGGAATAGTCCAGGTGGTCGAAAGTAATTGGTTTTGACATCCAATATCGGTGTTCCACTGGGGTGGGCTGTGCGGCACATGCTTTAGCGGGTGCCGTACTTTTTTTCCGTACTATCACATGTAGTGAGTTTACTGTTTTGACTTCTTGTGGGAAAGTCTTTTGTTTTCCGGCGCTCTGCTGGTGGGGTTCGTCATCATCCTCGCTTGGTGCATCGAGCCCCTTGTGTTCGGCGTTGAGTCGGCCGGACTGTTTAAAGACCCAACAATCTCGGTGGGTGTGGTTTGCAGGTCTTGTGGAGGTGCTGTGGATTTGACATATCCGATCCAAAATTTTGTTTAAATTGGATAGCTCGTCACTGTTGTCCTTAAGAGGCAGTGTTTTGTTGTTCGGCCGCGAGCTTTTGAATCCGGCGTTGACCGTCATGTTCTTTGGGCTTTTTTCTTTATTTCGGCGCCGATCCTTTCTGCGCCGTGATTTTCTGTTTCCATCTCTGATCTCAGATGTACTTGGGTCGTTGGTGCTGCATCTTGCTAGCCAGCTGTCTTCCCCCGCGCAAAAGCGGGTCATGAGGCTTGTTAGCGCGGCCATTGTTCTCGGCTTCTCTTGACCGAGGTGTCTGGCGAGCCATTCGTCTCGGACATTATGTTTAAAAGCTGCTAAGGCTTCGGCGTCCGGACAGTCGACTATTTGGTTCCTTTTGGTAAGGAACTTGTTCCAGAATTTGCGCGCTGACTCTCCGGGCTGTTGAGTTAAATCGTCTGCATCCGGAGGGCGGACATAAGTCCCTTGAAAATTTGCTCTAAACGCGTCCTCGAGCTCTTCCCAACTTCCAATAGTATTTTCTGGGAGGCTTTTGAGCCAATGTCGGGCTGGCCCTTTGAGCTTGAGGGGTAGATATTTTATGGCGTGGAGATCATCTCCTCTGGCCATGTGTATGTGGAGGATGTAATCCTCAATCCAGACTCCAGGGTCTGTTGTTCCGTCGTATGCCTCTATGCTTACGGGTTTGAACCCAGCTGGAAATTCATGATCCAGCACCTCATCTGTGAAACATAGTGGGTGTGCGGCGCCCCTGTACTTGGGTGTGCCGTTGTCTTCGAACACGCAGCATGTTGTGTTGCTTCCTGGGGCCCTCTTTTTTGGCCCATAAATGGACCTGACCGGGTCGTCTGTTTTCCGAGGATCATGAGTCGGCTTATGTGCGGCGCCGCTTATCGCTTTTGGCCTGTCATCTGGTCGTCTATCCGGCCAGGCGGCCTCTTTGCTTTTTGACTGTGGGGGCTCTATGGCCTCCTCGTCGAATTCTGGCAGCAGCTTGCACTTTGGGTAGCTCTTTGTCTGGTGGCCATTGCCATATTTGTCCGCGGACTTGAGTACTTTGCTCCACCTCATTCTGAGTATGTCTTCCGCTGTTTTGAGCTTCCATTTTTCCTTCTTCAGACTTCTTGCAGTGGCGACGAGTCTTTTGTGAAGGTTCTTATTCTCCGGTGGTGTGTCCGGTGTGAGGCCGTCTGGACTGTTGTTTTCGCCGGGCATGGATTGATTATCCGATTCGTCCTGTTCGGACGGTTGCTTGGTTGCATGTTCGTCGTCCACTGGTTTGCCCTGCTCTATTGCTGGGTCATTCGGAGTGTTGTTTTTGTCGAGGCGGGACTTAGGGCGGCGTCTGCGTCGCCATTTTGGTTGTTTGTCGGCGGGGTTATCCTTTGCCGCGTCCCGTTGTTCCTCGTTATCACTTCCTTTTGGGGTGTCCACCATATATACTTCATGGATTGGGGTGGCCTTCCAGTGCTCTGTAGGCGCTGGTTCTTGATCGTCTCCGGCATCGTCGTCCATACCGTCGATGTCTTCGGAGTCATAGTCTAGCATGTCGGTTAGATCATCGACAGTGGCTACAAAGTGGGTGGTGGGTGGGCATTGAACTTCTTCATCGTCCGCATCCCAACCATCCTGACCGCAGTCCGGCCAGGGCTCTCCTCGTAACGAGAGATGCTTTAGCGAATTCAGGATGTCGCCAAAGGGTGAGTGCTGAAAGATGTCCGCGGTGGTGAACTCCATGATCGGCGCCCAATCGGATTCGATTGGTAGGGGCGCAGGAGGTTCGGAGTCCGACAAGGAGTCCGGCGCCTTGGAGTTACGAGCTTTATAAGGGACAAGGTCGGTATTCGGCTCCATCGCCGTAGAAGTTGCAGCTCTCGAGGCAGTGTCCAGCCACCTATCCTCGATCTGCACGGTCTTCTCCGAACTATGGGTCAGAGCGGACTCGTGTGCGGCCTCCAGGGCGCTATCCGGCGGTAGAGCTAAATCATGCCCATCGTGACAGCGCGGCACGCTCGGCTGTGGCTTGAATCCATCGAAGATCAAATCTCCGCGGATGTCGACCGTGAAGTTTAGGCTTCCAAACCTGACCCGATGGCCAGGGGCGTAGCTTTCGATCTGCTCCAGATGGCCAAGCGAATTGGCCCGCAGCGCGAAGCCGCCGAACACGAAGACCTGTCCGGGGAGGAAAGTCTCACCCTGGACGGCGTCGTTATTGATTGAAGAAACCATCAAGCCTATCGGTGACGACACAGAGGAACTCTCAATGAAAACACCAATGTCGGTGTCAAAACCGGCGGATCTCGGGTAGGGGGTCCCGAACTGTGCATCTAGGCGGATGGTAATAGGAGACAAGGGACACGATGTTTTTACCCAGGTTCGGGCCCTCTCGATGGAGGTAAAACCCTACTCCTGCTTGATTGATATTGATGATATGGGTAGTACAAGAGTGGATCTACCACGAGATCAAGGAGGCTAAACCCTAGAAGCTAGCCTATGGTATGATTGTTGTAATGGTTGTGTTGTCCTACGGACTAAAACCCTTCGGTTTATATAGACACCGGAGAGGGCTAGGGTTACACAGAGTCCGTTACAATGGTAGGAGATCTACATATCCGTATCGCCAAGCTTGCCTTCCACGCCAAGGAAAGTCCCATCTGGACACGGGACGGAGTCTTCAATCTTGTATCTTCATAGTCTTGGAGTCCGGCTGACGATGATAGTCCGGACAGTCCGGCTGTCCGGACACCCCCTAGTCCAGGACTCCCTCAGAGACCAAGACCAGCCCAACGGCAGGAAAGAAGTCATTGTGGAGCCCAAGCAGGCGTCACCACCAAAGCCTTTGACAGGCGAGGACCAACTTTAGTCAGGATAAGCGTACCCAATGTTCCCCTTCAAAATGGCCAATTGTTGGCGCCCTTCCCGCTCAATATTTGGGAAGAGGCCCAGGGCCTTTGCCTATAAATAGGACTAGCCACCCCCAGGGTAGAGGCATCTAGAATCCAACATCGGGCATCTACGAACAGGATCCTCGCCAAGAAACCAGTAGAGAGAGCGACTGAACTCCTCCTAGCAGTTCATCGCACCAGCCAAGAACAGACCCTCGCGAGGCTGTTCTTCCTTGTATTGTTCATCATCAGCCCAAGAGGCAATCCACCACACCACACACTAGAGTAGGGTATTACACTACAATGGTGGCCTGAACCAGTATAAATTCTGTGTCTCTTGTGTTGTTCCTTCCGTAGTTTAGATCTTAGCAAGGCGGCGAGGAGCAGGTAGGTAGAGGGCGAGATCTCCGCGCGCACCCCACTGTTCGAACCCTAAGGGTCTGCCAGAACCCGAAATCCGACATTTGGCGCGCCAGGTACAGGTGCGCTGGAGTTTTCCTCTCCACCATCGTCGCGACCTGCCTCGCGATGGGCAGCACGCCACCCGCACTGGTCGACAGCGCCAGCACTGGGGCCAGGGGGCTCCGAGCGCTGGCCCCAGCCTTGCAACGGGTGCAGTGGTCGGACAAGTTCAAGCTGACGACGCCGCCGCGCTACAACGACGCGACCGATCTGCTGGCGTACAGGGAGGCCGTTCTCGAAGTTGAAGGTGACAACGGGGTCATGGCCAACTGGCATCCCATGGCCCTCACCGGCGCTCCGCGCGCATGGCCGCTCCACCTGCCAGCGGCCTCCGCGGCCTCTTGGGAAGAGCTGCGCGGCCTCTTCCTCGCCCACCACGCCGTGCCGGCGCCCCCGGTCATCGCGGCCCTGTTGGGTGGCTCGCAGGCGCCGCCCTCCAGTCACCACGACAATCCATTCGTCCGCCGGGTCGGCGCCGCCTCCACGCGGCAGGGGGCTCCCCCGGATCGGTCGGAGCCATAGGCCAGTCTGGCCTTCAGCTCGGAGGACCACCCCTCCAACTCGGCCTGCTTGGGTGCGCTCCCCATGCTGTGCACCCCCACCATCGGCCGGGTGGCCGTCACCAGGACTCTCATCGACGGCGGTGCGGGCCTCAGCGTGCTCTCAGTTGAGGCCTTCAACCTCCTCCGCATACCCCAGGAGTGGCTGCAGCCCAGCCGGCCCTTCTCGGGCATCGGGGGCGGGTCATCCAGCTCCTTGGGACAGATCCGGCTCCCAATAACTTTTGGCACCTACGACAATTTCCGCATGGAGCTGGTCGATTTCGATATCGCCCCCATCGGCCTCCCCTACAACGTCATCCTCGGCTATCTAGCACTGGCCCAATTCATGGTCGCGACTCACCCAGCGTACAACCTTATGAAGATGCCCGGGAGTAGCGGTGTCCTCACCGTGCCTGGGGACACCGGGGATGCGCTGCGAGCGCTCAAGCTCGCCTTCAAGATGGCGGCGTCAGCACAGCCCGCCGACGCGGGGACCCCCGAGCCCAAGCGGGCTGCACCAACCAAGAAGAAACAGTTGTTCACCCAAGACAAGGCGGAGACCAAGCAGATACCCGTCGACGAGGACGGGTCCACTAACACCACTTTCACCATAGGCGCCAACCTCGGGCCCGAGCAGGAGGAAGCCCTGGTCAAGTTCCTGCACGCAAACAAGAAGGTATTCGCCTGGGAGCCCGATCAGCTGGCAGGGATCCCACGGGGCGTAATCGAGCACCACCTCAACGTGTGCCCCAACATGCGCCCCGTGAAGCAGAAAGCGAGGCGGCAGTCAACTGAAAAGCAGGCCTTCATCATCCAGGACACCCGCAAGCTAGAAGTTGCGGGGGTCATTCGCGAGGTTCGATATCCAAATTGGTTGGGCAACCCTGTGGTTGTGCCAAAGAAGGGAGGGAAGGAGCGCATGTGTGTCGACTTCACCAACCTCAACAAAGCATGCCCGCAAGATCCGTTCCCGCTCCCTCGCATCGATCAGATCGTCGATTCCACCGCTGAGTGCGACCCGTTATGCTTCTTGGATGCCTTCTCCGGGTATCACCAGATCAAGATGGCGGTGGAAGACGTGGAGAAGACAGCCTTCCTGACCCCGTGTGGGGTGTACTGCTATACATGCATGCCGTTCAGACTGCGCAACGCAGGGGCAACCTTACAGCGGCTCATGCACATCACCTTGGGCCCGCAGCTCGGGAAGAATGTGGAAGCTTACGTCGACGACATTGTGGTGAAGTCTCGCGATGCCAAGACCCTGATACAAGACCTGGAGGAAACCTTCGCAAACCTCAACGCAGTGAACCTGTGGCTCAACCCGGAGAAGTGTGTGTTTGGAGTCCCCTTGGGCAAGCTCTTGGGCTTCCTCGTGTCCCACCAAGGCATCGAGGCCAACCCAGAAAAGGTCAAGGCGGTCGAGGACATGAGCCTGCCAAAGACCCTCAAAGAAATGCAGAAGCTCACTGGGCGCGTGACTGCGCTAGGGCGCTTCATCTCCGAGTTGGGGGAGAGAGCGCTGCCTTTCTTCCAGCTGATGAAGAAAAAGGGGCCCTTTGAATGGACTGAAGAGGCCGACAAGGCGTTCCAAGATCTCAAGAGATACCTAACCAGCCCTCTGGTGATGGTGTCCCCACGCCCTCAAGAGCCCTTGGTGCTCTACCTTGCCGCCACTCCCTACTCTGCCAGCGCAGCTCTGGTGGCAGTTAGAGAGGAGCGTCGGACCAAGGCCGCGGCAGCTACCCGTGTCAAGGCAAATCAGGACCAAGAAAGATCACTACCACGGCTGAGAAGGATCAGCCACCGCAGGGGAGCGCACTGGGAACGGAAGAGGCATCTCCCCCAGGCAACCAGCTTCTGGAGGCTCCACCGCCTCAGGAGGCGCCACGGTCTCCGGAGGACGCCACCAGCACCGATGCTCCAAGCCTCGTGGAGCACCCAGTGTACTTCGTCAGCACGATGTTGCGGGATGCGAGGGCACGGTACCCCATGCCTCAGAAACTCCTCCTCGCGCTACTGGTGGCCTCGCGCAAGCTGCGGCCTACTTTCAGGGTCACCCTATCAAGGTTGTCTCAGCATACCCCTTGGAAAGGATGCTCATGAGCCCTAACTCAGCCGGAAGGGTCGCCGAGTGGAACATTGAACTGCAAGCGTTTCAGCTCGAGTTTAGCACGACCAGAGTCATCAAGGGGGGCGCGCTAGCGGATTTCGTGACCGAATGGACGGAGGCACCGGGCCTCAAGGCCGACGAGGATTGATCCCTCTCCCCGGGAAGTGAGGCGCCAGAAGGCTGGGTCATGCACTTCAACGGGGCGTCCTCCAGGCATGGCGCTGGGGCTGGCGCAGTGCTCATATCTCCCACTCAGGACAAGCTCTATTACGTCGTGCAACTCTGTTTCCAGCAAGGCGAAAAGGTCTCCAACAACATAGCGGAGTATGAAGGTCTAATAGCAGGCTTGAAGGCCACGGCTGCCCTAGGGGTAAAGCGCCTTACCATCAAGGGTGATTCGCAGCTCCTCGTCAATTTCTCCAACAAAGTGTACGAGCCAAAAGATGAGCACATGGAGGCCTACCTTGCGGAGGTCCGCAGGATGGAAAAGCAGTTCTGGGGTTGGAATTGCAGCATGTGCCCCGTGGCACCAATCAGGAGGCCGATGACATCGCCAAACGAGCATCCAAGCGGTTACCTCAGGAGCTTGGCGTCTTCGAGGAGTGGATCTTCAAGCCCTCGTCCATGCCATCACTATCAAACACGGCGCAGCCTCGGGAGGAGCTCCCCCAGCCACCTGCCTCGGGAGCCCCGGTCTGTGGCCCAGCCTCAGGAGCGCGCCTGCTCCTGACAATGGAGCCTCGGGAGGGGTGCTGGATCACAGAGCTCCGGAGTTACTTAACGCAAGGGACCCTGTCGGAGAAGGAGGAAGCAGAGCGTGTGGCACGGCAAGCCACAGCATACTGTATCAGGGATGGAGAACTCTACCGGAAGCGACCAAATGGTGTGTCCCTACGCTGCATATCCAGGGAGCAAGGGAAAGAGCTGCTGGCGGATATACACGGTGGAGACTGTGGGCACCACTCGTCATCACGGACCCTCGTGGGCAAGGCATTCCGCAGCGGTTTCTATTGGCCTACTACGCTCAGTGACGCTGTCGAACTAGTGAAGGCTTGCGAAGCCTGCCAATTCCATGCCAAGCAGATCCATCAGCCGGCAAGAGGTCTACAACCTATACCCCTCTCGTGGCCATTCGCAGTCTGGGGGCTGGATATCCTTGGCCCGTTCCCTCAGGCGCCGGGGGGGGCTATCGCTACCTCTACGTCATCGTGGACAAGTTCCCCAAGTGGGCCGAAGTGGAAGCTATCCGCACCATCCCTGCGGGTTCAGCGGTCAAGTTCATCAAGGGCATCGTGAGCCGGTTCGGGGTGCCGAACCGCATCATCACCGACAACGGTTCACAGTTCACTAGTAACCTCTTCAAAACATACTATGCTAACCTTGGAACGCAGATATGCTATGCTTCAGTGGCGCACCCCCGAAGCAATGGCCAGGCCGAGCGGGCCAACGCGGAGGTCCTGAGGGTCCTCAAGACCAGAACATTCAAGAAGAAGCTAGAAGCCTGCGGCAGAGGTTGCCACGATGAGCTTCAGTCCGTGTTGTGGTCCATCCACACGACCGCAACCAAGCCGACTGGAGAGACCCCGTTCTTCCTGGTCTATGGAGCCGAAGCGGTCCTCCCTCACGAGGTCAGACGTTGTTCCGCACGGGTCCTGGCGTTCGACGAGGCGCAGCAGGATGCCATGCGGGGGATGGACCTCGTGCTAGGGGAGGAGCGTCGCCGAGAAGCCGCGCTGCAAGCGGCGAGATACCAACAAGCACTGCGGTGATACCACTGCCGCAACATCCGCCCCAGAACTCTTGAGGTAGGGGACCTCGTGCTCAGGCGCGTTCTCTCCAGGGAGGGACTGCATAAGCTCTCTCCCATGTGGGAGGGCCCGTTCAAGGTTGTTCATGTTTCTAGGCCCGGCTCCACGCGCTTGGAGACTCAGGAGGGGGTGCCAGTCCAGAATGCGTGGAACATCCAGCACCTCTGGAGGTTTTACCCCTAAAAAGGCCTGGAGCCTGTGAAGAAGGCGAATGCCCGTGAAGATCATCTTTTTGGAAAAGGCCTAGAGCCTGTGAAGAAGGCGAATGCCTGTGAAGATCATCTTTTTGGAAAAGGCCCAGAGCCTGTTGTGGGGACCCCGACTCGCAAGTCGTGATCACCAAATGCACGTGTACAGTGATCCCAGAGATCAATGCTCACTAAACACACAGAAGCTGAATAACAAGAGTCTTACATCCATACATACCGTCTTACACAAATAGTGACCAACATGGTCAAGTCTTACATCGATAAAGCCTTAAGGGCTGAACATCAAATGAAACATAGCAGCGGAAAACGTCGTCGATGAGTAGAACCCATGCCATCTGCCTTAACCCTACAGGCATTCTGACTGGGAAAACGTCCTAGTTCGCATGATCGTCTCCAAAGAACTCTTCTCCGAACTCCGGTTCTTCCATGCCTGGTTAATTAAATAACCAGTGGCAAGCCAATGAGTACTTTGAATGTACTCGCAAGCAACCCATGATTTGGTTCAAGGTACAGTAATGCATAACATAGGTAAAGTTTTGCATAAAGCTAGTTTTGAGTGCAATGACATGTTCAACATCCTATAAAGCATGCATCAAGAGAATTCAAGTATCCATAAGAACTGGTCACAGATATCAACATAAATAGAAAGGGGCACCAACCCATTTATCATAAACAGAGAGGGCACCAACCCATCTCAATCGTGTCAAGTCCTCTGACTTGATCCAAGACAACACCATCATCTCACACACACCGGGTTTGAAAACAAGTGGACGTAGCCCAAGAGCGGTTACCCAACTGTCCTTGACCGTGGACACGGCTATTCGAATAGTTTTACACTCTGCAGAGGTTGCACACTTTACCCACTAGATCCGGGGAACTTCCGTGTCATCCACGACCCGCGGTACCTCAAGTACCCGGGGTAAGCACCCGATCACTACCTTTCCCTAGATGACACTAACATGGAGTCCACTCGATTGGTAGTAACCCCCGTGTCGAACATTTCACATCATAAAGTTGTGGAGCCTCGCCCCCATTTTCATCACATACCACAAGCACGGGGTACCAACGGTGTGTCCGGTGCCCTGTGAACACAGTCATGGCCGCCCTACCTGGCACGACCCCGTCCCAAGAGAGAGCACCAACTCTCCCCCGTCACTAGTAATGCGGGCTCCAAGCTAGTATCGGTCTAGGTACTCAATAATGCCCTTTCCCATATAAGGGTAGAGTGGTCGCGCATGTAAGGTTGGAATAACGGTCGCAACTCCGACCAATCCGTTTTGAAAACAACACACACCTTCCTTGGCACACCACTTCGTCATCAAGTGGTCACCCATCTCATCATCTCCCTCGGGCATAAGTGGCACCCGAGGGGTTTTCGAAAAGACTTTTGAAATCACATTGCCTCCTTCACCATGCACAAACCCACCCCATTTGCGTAGCATCTACATTTGCATCCTATCTACTCCCACCGGCATAACCCTCATAAGAAGGTAGGGCCATGCACACTGCAAGTATCAACGAGGAAGTAATCGTGGTAACCAACCCACGTGGTTCACCATCTCATCATGATTCCGATGCATCGATAATAAAGAGCTAAAAATGACATGCATATAAAGGGGTATCATAGTCATGGTCAAAGGGCTGCTTGCCTTGGTTGGCTTGATCTTCAAAGTCTTCAGGCCCTGCTCCTCCTTCTTCCTCAGCTACCTCGTCAAACACGGGATCTAACGTCGCAAGAAAACAACGGGAAAATAAGACAATAATAAAA
This sequence comes from Triticum timopheevii, assembly GCA_963921465.1. Taxonomy (NCBI): domain Eukaryota; kingdom Viridiplantae; phylum Streptophyta; class Magnoliopsida; order Poales; family Poaceae; genus Triticum; species Triticum timopheevii. Next base: position 359,939,192 of record OY997274.1, on the reverse strand, counting down.
ACAGAAAAGTCAAAGTGCTCACAAAAATGTCAACTTATTTTTGTAAAATACTAAGAGGAAGGCTAGGAAGGGGACAACTTTTGGTTTTGGTTTTGGAGCAGCAAAATAGGAGTTATGGATTTTCAAAGGCCTATTTAAATGCTAAAAACCACATTTAAATATTTACAGAGAAGAAAAGGTGGTTGGATTTGAGTGAAAGTTGCACCATTAAATAGGTTGCAATATTCTAGGAATTTAGAAATTAGAATCAATGCATTTGGATTAATATTCTGCCCTGTGGAATATTTGGAAATAATACAGAAAAGGAAAAAGAAAAACGGCGCTGTGCCACTGGGCCAGAGAGGCCACAGCAGCAGCAGGCCCAGGGGGAAACCCAGCCCACGCGGCCGCCACGTCGAAGGCGTAAAGGCTGAATACGCCTTCGGCCGACGGCGGGTCGGTGCGCGCGCGCGCGCACGTTTTAAACCTGACGGGTGGATCCCACCCGTCAGGGCGTGAGGCTGACTGGCCGGCCCCACGGCGGCCGTCGTCTACCTCCGGCCAGAGGCGACGGCGAGCTCGCCGGCGGCGATACAGGGCACGGGAAGGGGCGCGGAGGCTACCGTTGGACTCAGGAGCGAGTCGCGGTTCTGGTGGTGGTGGAGACGGTCGCCGGGGTGGCCTGCTTCGCCGGCGACGAGGTCCCGCGGCGGAGGTGCTTCGGGCGCCGGTGGTTCCGGCCGTTTCCGGCTGCAAAACGAGGGGGAAAGAGAGGGGAAAGCATCAGTGAGGCGAGGGGAGTCCAGTTCGAGAGAGAAAAGGAGCGGAGGAGGCCTGTACCCGCAGATCGACGGCGACCCGAGGCGGCGGAGCTCGAGCTCGATCTCGAGCTCGGGCGGCTCTGGAGAGAAGTGGGTGGTTCCGGGGGTGGATTGGGTGTGTGGAGGGGCGACAGGGAGGAAGAGAAGGGCTCGGGAGCGCCTTATATAGGCTGGCCGCGGTTCACCGTGGGCGTGGCCTACGGGCGCCCGCGGGATCGGCTCTGGAAGCCGTTGGAGAGAGGTTGGAGCTGTCCACGGCGCTCGTGGGGATGGAGTAGGGCGCCAGGGAGGAGGAGAGAGAGCGGGGGAGTGTTCTGGCGCCCGCGCGTGTGAGGCCGGCCATTGGCCGAGCCGGGCGGCGTCGGGCACGCCCTGCAGGAGGGGAGAGAGAGGGGGAGACAATGGGGACTGCACGGCGGCGTGTCGCAGACGTCGAGACACATCAACTGGCGCGATGGGAAGGCACGAGGCGGTCGGGAGGCGCGGTGTCAACGGTCGGCGCTCTGGCAGGCGCTCCAGAGCGCGACTTTGGCCGGCATCCGCGGTTTTTCCGCGTCGCGCGCGCGTCCTTATCTGTCTGGAGGCTACAGTGGAAGGGGGCAGAACCTGGAAAGAGCCTGGGATGCTCTGGGGTGCAGAGGGGAGAGAGAGAGGCTGGGAGAGAGAAGGGAAGCTGTTGTCCAGAGAGGACAAACGTGATTCCCTCCTTCCTCCACATTGCTTCCTCGGGTAGAAAAGTGTCTAAGTGACAGAGGGGAGTGAGGAGGGGTTGTGGCAAAAAGATGAACTCAAGGAGATTAGTGAAAGTGGCAAAAATAGGCTTTTTAGTATTTTGCCAGAAGGTGTTTGATGGAGTTTTGGGTAAGCTAATGACTCCCACTGGCCAAGATACTCCAAGGGGTGAAATGTCACATATATTTAGGGCCTTCCACCCATTTTGAGCTTATTTGGACAAAGTTGCCAATGCAACTTTTGCAAACCCTAGAAATGGGCAGAAATGGATTTGTGTAGATCCAGTGGAGTAAATCATTTCTTCTTGATGTGCCACTTGGTGTGGTAGCCTTATTTGGTCACATGATCAGGCTCACCAAAGTTGGGGTCCTGGAGAAAAAGTTGGTAGTGCAAAGTAGTTCAAACTTGATTCTGGTCAGAGAGGGTTTTGAGGCACTTTGACCAAGACTTCCTATTCTCCAACCTGTGCCATTTGGTCCAGATGCATCATTAGACCAATGAAGCATGTCCACCAAGTTTGAGCACATTTGGACATACTTGGCAATGTAAAGTTGATCAAACTTCAGAATGGACAGAGATAGTTTTGAGGGGTTTTGATGGTGTTATCTTGTTCTCCAAGTCCTGAGGCTTGGCAAGATCATCTAATATGTCATATGTGACATGATGGAATTTTCCTGGAATTTTTGGAGAATATTTCCTTTGTAAATATTTCAAAAGCTTGAAATATCCAGAAAGGGTTTTAGAGGGATTTGACCAATATTTTGAACATGACCAGGTGTTGAAACTCTTATATATGGACAATATATGTCCTATGAGTTTCCCTAAATTTTGTCAAATATTTTTGAAACAGTAAAGTAATTTTTTCCTATTAAAGACCATTTCTGGCCTTAAGAAAAAGCCTTTAAATAAAATAGAACAGTAACTTTTAAAATTATATTTTTGTGGTTCCTGGGCATCCTATATCTAATAGGAGTCAAATATATTTTTGGAAAGATTTTTACTGCCCTTAATCAAGTACTTGTAGTGCAAACCTCAATTCAGGGGTTTTTGGAAAACTAATTTTAGAAAATACTTTCTGGCCAAATTATTTTTGTAAGAAAACTCCATATAGCACTATTCACATGGCATGGTCATTGGTCAAGAGCTTGGGGTAAGGAGATGGAATTTAGAGGGTAGAGTAGTTGACTTCAAGAAGCACTTGAAAAGAAACACAGAGAGAAAACCAAGTCCAAATAAAAGCCAAATGATGCAAAAAGTTTTTGTTGGTCCAAATTTTTCATGCTTTAATAATGAAAATGAAATGTTACAAAATGCAGGGTGTGACAGACCTACCCCCCTTACAAGAATCTCGTCCCCGAGATTCCTAAACTAGGCTTAAAAGAGATACGGAAATTCGGATCTAAGGTAGTCTTCACGCTCCCAAGTTGCTTCTGCTTCAGTGTGGTTGCTCCATTGGACCTTGAAGTACTTGATGGTGCGGCTTCGAGTGCGTCGTTCAGCCTCATCCAGAATGCAGATGGGCTGCTCACGATAAGTCAAATCAGGTTGAAGATCAATGGCTTGATGATTGACGTCCTTGTAGAGGTCGGGCTTGTCTGGAACTTGGAGACACTTCCGGAGTTGTGACACGTGGAACACGTTGTGCATATCAGAAAGTTCAGGTGGAAGCTCCAACTGGTAAGCCACTTCTCCTCGCCGCTCAGTGATCTTGAAGGGGCCAATGTATCTCGGAGCGAGCTTTCCTTTGACATGAAAGCGCTGGGCTCCTTTGAGAGGGGTGACCCGGAGATAGACATGGTCTCCAACTCGGAAGTTTATGTCTCTGCGACGTGAGTCCGCATAGCTCTTCTGCCTTGACTTGGCAGACTTCAGACGCTCTCTGACAAGCTGGACTTGCTCTTCTGCTTCACGAAGGATATCAGGCCCAAAGACAAGTCCTTCTCCGGTTTCCGACCAGTTGAGAGGTGTACGGCACTTCCGCCCGTATAACACTTCAAATGGTGCCATCTGAAGGCTGGCCTGATAACTGTTGTTGTAAGAGAACTCGGCGAAAGGGAGGCAATCTTCCCACTTAGCTCCATAAGCTAAGACACAGGCTCGGAGCATGTCTTCGAGTATTTGATTCACTCGCTCGGTCTGACCTCCGGTCTGTGGGTGGAAAGCAGTGCTGAAGGATAACTTGGTCCCCATGGCCTCCTGGAATTTCTTCCAAAACCTTGAGGTGAACTGGGTTCCTCGATCTGACACAATCTCCTTGGGAACACCATGAAGGCTCACGATTCGGTTGATGTAGAGACTGGCTAACTGGTTCCCCTTGTAGGTCGTCTTGACAGGAATGAAGTGGGCCACCTTGGTCAAATGGTCAACGATGACCCATATTGAGTCATGTCCCTTGCTTGACCTGGGTAAACCGGTGATGAAGTCCATCCCGACTTTGTCCCACTTCCATTCAGGCACCTTAAGGGGTTGCAACAATCCAGCGGGTCGCTGATGCTCAGCTTTGACTCTCTGGCATACGTCGCATTTTGCAACATAGGTGGCAATCTCCCTTTTCATCCCGTGCCACCAAAATCCTTACTTCAGGTCTTGATACATCTTGGTGCCTCCAGGGTGGATGGAATATGGGCTGTCATGAGCTTCTTGCAAGATCAGGTTCTTGAGCTCAACCTTGTTGGGCACGCAGATGCGATTCCCAAACCACACAATTCCTTCCTCATCCTCTGAGAATCCTGAGGCTTTGCCTGCCTTGTTCTTCCTCTTGATGCCTTCAATACTCTCATGCCCCTTCTGAGCTTTCTTGATATCATCCATCAAGGTAGGCTTAACTTCAAGGTTGGCCAAGAATCCTGGTGCAACTAGTTCCAACCTGAAGCTTTCAAGTTCTTCATACAAGGCGGGTAGCTTGTGCTTTAGCATAGCATTCAAGGAGCAAGCCTTCCTGCTCAACGCGTCTGCTACCACATTAGCCTTTCCAGGGTGGTATTGAACACTGAGGTCATAATCCTTTATCAACTCCAGCCATCTTCTCTGCCTCATGTTCAATTCCCTCTGAGTGAAAATATACTTCAGACTTTTGTGATCCGTGTATACCTCACATCGCTTCCCCAAGAGGTAATGTCGCCAAGTCTTCAGGGCATGAACCACTGCTGCTAGCTCAAGGTCATGAGTAGCGTAGTTCTCTTCGTGAGGTCGTAGCTGCCTTGAAAGGTAGGCCACGACTCTGCCTTCTTGCATCAGAACACCTCCCAGTCCGATTCTTGACGCGTCACAATATATCACAAACTCCTTGTGTATATCTGGTGTGGCCAGAACTGGAGCGGTGGTTAGCCTCTTCTTCAGCTCCTGGAAGCTTTCTTCGCACTTCGGCGTCCATTCGAACTTCTTGTCCTTCTTCAAGAGCTGAGTCATGGGTCGGGCAATGCTTGAGAATCCTTCAACGAACTTGCGGTAATATCCCGCGAGTCCGAGGAAGCTTCTGACTTCCTTCACATTGCTCGGGGATTGCCATTCAGTCACGGCTTCTATCTTGGCAGGGTCGACTGACAATCCCTCTTCTGTTAGAACATGTCCCAGAAATCCAACTTCACGCAGCCAGAATTCACACTTGCTGAACTTGGCATACAGTTGGTGCTCTCGAAGCTTGTCTAGGACCATCCTCAAGTGTTGCTCGTGCTCTTCTTCCGACTTCGAGAAGACAAGGATGTCATCAATGAAGACAATGACAAACTTGTCCAAATATTCCATGAAGACCTTATTCATGAGATACATGAAGTAAGCTGGGGCATTGGTCAATCCAAAGGACATGACCGTGCATTCATACAGGCCATATCTGGTTACGAATGCCGTCTTCGGAATATCTTGGGGTCTGATCTTCAGTTGGTAGTACCCAGATCTGAGGTCGATCTTGGAGAACACCTTGGCCCCATTGAGTTGATCAAACAGATCTTCAATCTTGGGAAGTGGGTACTTGTTCTTGATTGTAACCTCGTTGAGGGAGCGGTAGTCAATGCATAAGCGGATGGTACCGTCCTTCTTTGCCACAAACAGAACAGGTGATCCCCAAGGGGAGGCACTAGGGCGGATAAATCCCTTCCTCAACTGCTCTTCCAGCTGCTTCTTCAATTCTGCTAACTCCTCCGATCCCATTCTATAAGGCTTCTTATAGATGGGTCCTGCTCCGGGTATGAGCTCGATGATGAACTCAATGTCTCGGTCAGGAGGCATTCCTGGTAGCTCATCAGGAAAAACATCGGGATACTCGCATACTACCGGCACTTGTTCCAATCCAACTTCAGTCAGACAGTTGGCTTGGTTGGCTTGAGCAGAAGAGGGGTTGGAGGCAAATTTGACTTTGACTCCTCGGTCATTGGTCATAGTGACCGTCCGGTTGGCGCAATCAATCAAGCCTTGGTGCTTGCTGAGCCAATCCATTCCCAAGATCACATCCAAGCCTTGTGATTTTAGGATGATAAGGTCTGCTAGGAAGTCTACCCCGTTAATGGTAATCCCGACTCCTTTACATCCTATCTTGGCTCTCATCTCTGCTCCGGGGGTTTGTACCACCATAGGGTTATTCAGGGGTGTAGGGGTCATGCCACTTTTTAATGCAAAACTTTGGGTGACAAAAGAATGCGTGGCTCCAGAATCAAACAAAACAGTTGCGGGTGCTGAATTGACAAGGAACGTACCCAGCACGACGTCCGGGTCTTCCTGGGCTTCTTCCGCGGTGACATGATTCACACGACCCCTGCCATTGTTGGGCAAGTTGCGGGGAGCTTGGTTCCTTGGTGGCATTCCACGGCCTTGCCCTGGGTTCTGCGCATTGGGGCGCGGGGCGTCAGGCTTCTTGTTGGGGCAATTCTTGGAGTAATGCCCTGGCTGTCCACATCCGAAACAAGTGACTTGGTTGGGGATGGCGCCCTTGCCAGCATTGTTATTGGGGTTGTTGTAAGCTGGCCTGGGGTTGGCATACTGCTGAGGTGGATAGTTGGTGCGGGGTGCAGGAGCTCTTGGCTGCTGATAGGTTGGCTTGACCGGGGCTGGCTGCCACGGGCGAGGCTTCTGGTTGCTGGAGCTACCCTTGCTGATCATCTTGCGCTTACGAGTGTCATCCAAGGCACGCCGCTTGTCCTCAAGCATGAGTGCCTTGTTCACCAGATCAGGAAAGGTTGGGCAGTCACACACAACAAGCGAGTACTGCAGAGTCTGGTTAAGGCCTTCCATGAAGCGCTCCCGCTTGGCAGCATCAGTGCTGACATCCTCAGGGGCATACCTTGAGAGAACACTGAACTTCTGCATGTACTCCTTGACAGTGCTACTACCTTGCTTCAGGGCTCGGAACTCACGCTTCTTGATGGCCATGATCCCAGAAGGAATGTGGGCCTTGCGGAATTCCGTCTTGAAGGTGCCCCAAGTGATGTCTTGCTCAACATGCATAGCCTTGAATCCATCCCACCAAGCTCTGGCAGTCCCCCCGAGACAGTGGGCAGCATACGCCACTTTATCACGGTCCTCAGTGCATCCGACTAGTGCCAGCAGATCCTCAATGGTGCGGACCCAGTCGTCTGCATCCAGGGGTTCAGCAGTCTCGACGAAAGTGGGTGGTGCATGCTTCTTGAACTCCACCAACGTGGAACGTCCATGGCCGTGTCCCGCCGGCTGGCGGTTGACAGCCTGAGCAATCATCTGGAGGGCTGCAGTGTTGGCTTGGCGCTCCTCTCGAAAGGCTTGGAGAAGCTGAGCCATATCCATGCTTGGAGGAGGTGGTGGTGGTGGAGTCTGTCCTTGGGCTTGGTCCCGGCTGGCTCCGGCCTCAGCAGAACCTCCGGCTTCTTGCGGCTGGGTAGAGGTACCAATACGTGTTACAACAGGCATCCTGTTGGAGCGGTCAATGTCTCATGATTGGGAACAACAATGAGGGAAAGCAGTATAGATGGAATGCCTAGTAAGGGGGTGGTGTGACGCAAAATAAGTTAAACAAAGGCCAGAAGGGCCAAACTCATGCATTAAAACCAAATGGGGAATGTAGTCGTTTACAAGCTCCCGAAGGGAAAGTACGACTTCATCAAAGCAAGTTGAAAGCAAACACAACATAACATGGTTTCATAAGAACCATTACAAGGACTCGACTTCGCAAAAGGGGTACACTACCTATCCTACCATAGGCTACGAGCTAGCCTATCCTAGTCCTGAACGGAGTCTAAGTGGTGGAATGCTCGGTCGGGTATTCTGGCTCCTCTGGATCTTCCTCCTCATCTTCATCTGTCTTGGTCTCTTCATCGCTTGAGGAAGCGGGGGAGTGAAGGAGCTGAACACGGCGCTGCTTTGTTGGTGGCGTCCTGAAGAGATTGCGGTACCCCTTTGCCGTCATACGGCGTGGCTGAGGTGTTCCCTTGGCAGGTGCGACCTGTGGGGGTCGTCCGCCTCGATAAGCTACTGCGGGCTGTCCAGGGGGTGCTCCATCCTTCTTGATCCTGTCCGCCTTCATCTGAACTATGCGGAGGAGCTCCTTGGTCTCGCGGAGTTCCTTCCGAAGCTCCGTCGACTCCGAGGCCAGGTGCTGTGCCAGACTGTCGGCACACAAGCTGAAGTAGGTCGGGAAGCGGAGAGAAAGTCCCTCGTCCAAGGGTGGTGCTGGTGCGCTGCTCTCGTCATCACCTTCCTTACGATAAGGCAGGTAACGAGTGGCTGGCTCTCTCGCCATCTCTGGCAGGAGATCCCGGAGGCGAGTCAGCGCCTTGAGGGCAGCAGTCTCCACGGCGAGAAGCAGTGTCGCCATCTGGGGTCCCTCAAAGAACCAGCTCGTCGGGGCGTCATTCGCCCTCACGACTACCTCCACGTGATACTCCCTCTTGGTGCTGTCGACCCAGTGCTCGTGGTAGGAGAAGGTGGGGACTCGAGTGAACTGGCACTTCCTGAGGCTATCCTCAAGAAGCACAGGAAACCCAGTGGTCAGGAAGTCCTCGGGTACGGCGGCCATCTACAAAAAGTGGAAGGGGAAGGGTCAATAAAGGAATGTGACCTATGTTTGGGATACTAACATAAACATAGGTATATGGGTAACCTGGTGGATTGTCTCGCTCTAACTAACGTCCATGCTAACTAAGGCTTCCTACAGTCAGGATGGCTCTGGTACCAGCTCTGTGGGGACCCCGACTCGCAAGTCGTGATCACCGAATGCACGTGTACAGTGATCCCAGAGATCAATGCTCACTGAACACACAGAAGCTGAATAACAAGAGTCTTACATCCATACATACCGTCTTACACAAATAGTGACCAACATGGTCAAGTCTTACATCGATAAAGCCTTAAGGGCTGAACATCAAATGAAACATAGCAGCGGAAAACGTCGTCGATGAGTAGAACCCATGCCATCTGCCTTAACCCTACAGGCATTCTGACTGGGAAAACGTCCTAGTTCGCATGATCGTCTCCAAAGAACTCTTCTCCGAACTCCGGTTCTTCCATGCCTGGTTAATTAAATAACCAGTGGCAAGCCAATGAGTACTTTGAATGTACTCGCAAGCAACCCATGATTTGGTTCAAGGTACAGTAATGCATAACATAGGTAAAGTTTTGCATAAAGCTAGTTTTGAGTGCAATGACATGTTCAACATCCTATAAAGCATGCATCAAGAGAATTCAAGTATCCATAAGAACTGGTCACAGATATCAACATAAATAGAAAGGGGCACCAACCCATTTATCATAAACAGAGAGGGCACCAACCCATCTCAATCGTGTCAAGTCCTCTGACTTGATCCAAGACAACACCATCATCTCACACACACCGGGTTTGAAAACAAGTGGACGTAGCCCAAGAGCGGTTACCCAACTGTCCTTGACCGTGGACACGGCTATTCGAATAGTTTTACACTCTGCAGAGGTTGCACACTTTACCCACTAGATCCGGGGAACTTCCGTGTCATCCACGACCCGCGGTACCTCAAGTACCCGGGGTAAGCACCCGATCACTACCTTTCCCTAGACGACACTAACATGGAGTCCACTCGATTGGTAGTAACCCCCGTGCCGAACATTTCACATCATAAAGTTGTGGAGCCTCGCCCCCATTTTCATCACATACCACAAGCACGGGGTACCAACGGTGTGTCCGGTGCCCTGTGAAAACAGTCATGGCCGCCCTACCTGGCACGACCCCGTCCCAAGAGAGAGCACCAACTCTCCCCCGTCACTAGTAATGCGGGCTCCAAGCTAGTATCGGTCTAGGTACTCAATAATGCCCTTTCCCATATAAGGGTAGAGTGGTCGTGCATGTAAGGTTGGAATAACGGTCGCAACTCCGACCAATCCGTTTTGAAAACAACACACACCTTCCTTGGCACACCACTTCGTCATCAAGTGGTCACCCATCTCATCATCTCCCTCGGGCATAAGTGGCACCCGAGGGGTTTTCGAAAAGACTTTTGAAATCACATTGCCTCCTTCACCATGCACAAACCCACCCCATTTGCGTAGCATCTACATTTGCATCCTATCTACTCCCACCGGCATAACCCTCATAAGAAGGTAGGGCCATGCACACTGCAAGTATCAACGAGGAAGTAATCGTGGTAACCAACCCACGTGGTTCACCATCTCATCATGATTCCGATGCATCGATAATAAAGAGCTAAAAATGACATGCATATAAAGGGGTATCATAGTCATGGTCAAAGGGCTGCTTGCCTTGGTTGGCTTGATCTTCAAAGTCTTCAGGCCCTGCTCCTCCTTCTTCCTCAGCTACCTCGTCAAACACGGGATCTAACGTCGCAAGAAAACAACGGGAAAATAAGACAATAATAAAAACAGAAAAGTCAAAGTGCTCACAAAAATGTCAACTTATTTTTGTAAAATACTAAGAGGAAGGCTAGGAAGGGGACAACTTTTGGTTTTGGTTTTGGAGCAGCAAAATAGGAGTTATGGATTTTCAAAGGCCTATTTAAATGCTAAAAACCACATTTAAATATTTACAGAGAAGAAAAGGTGGTTGGATTTGAGTGAAAGTTGCACCATTAAATAGGTTGCAATATTCTAGGAATTTAGAAATTAGAATCAATGCATTTGGATTAATATTCTGCCCTGTGGAATATTTGGAAATAATACAGAAAAGGAAAAAGAAAAACGGCGCTGTGCCACTGGGCCAGAGAGGCCACAGCAGCAGCAGGCCCAGGGGGAAACCCAGCCCACGCGGCCGCCACGTCGAAGGCGTAAAGGCTGAATACGCCTTCGGCCGACGGCGGGTCGGTGCGCGCGCGCGCGCACGTTTTAAACCTGACGGGTGGATCCCACCCGTCAGGGCGTGAGGCTGACTGGCCGGCCCCACGGCGGCCGTCGTCTACCTCCGGCCAGAGGCGACGGCGAGCTCGCCGGCGGCGATACAGGGCACGGGAAGGGGCGCGGAGGCTACCGTTGGACTCAGGAGCGAGTCGCGGTTCTGGTGGTGGTGGAGACGGTCGCCGGGGTGGCCTGCTTCGCCGGCGACGAGGTCCCGCGGCGGAGGTGCTTCGGGCGCCGGTGGTTCCGGCCGTTTCCGGCTGCAAAACGAGGGGGAAAGAGAGGGGAAAGCATCAGTGAGGCGAGGGGAGTCCAGTTCGAGAGAGAAAAGGAGCGGAGGAGGCCTGTACCCGCAGATCGACGGCGACCCGAGGCGGCGGAGCTCGAGCTCGATCTCGAGCTCGGGCGGCTCTGGAGAGAAGTGGGTGGTTCCGGGGGTGGATTGGGTGTGTGGAGGGGCGACAGGGAGGAAGAGAAGGGCTCGGGAGCGCCTTATATAGGCTGGCCGCGGTTCACCGTGGGCGTGGCCTACGGGCGCCCGCGGGATCGGCTCTGGAAGCCGTTGGAGAGAGGTTGGAGCTGTCCACGGCGCTCGTGGGGATGGAGTAGGGCGCCAGGGAGGAGGAGAGAGAGCGGGGGAGTGTTCTGGCGCCCGCGCGTGTGAGGCCGGCCATTGGCCGAGCCGGGCGGCGTCGGGCACGCCCTGCAGGAGGGGAGAGAGAGGGGGAGACAATGGGGACTGCACGGCGGCGTGTCGCAGACGTCGAGACACATCAACTGGCGCGATGGGAAGGCACGAGGCGGTCGGGAGGCGCGGTGTCAACGGTCGGCGCTCTGGCAGGCGCTCCAGAGCGCGACTTTGGCCGGCATCCGCGGTTTTTCCGCGTCGCGCGCGCGTCCTTATCTGTCTGGAGGCTACAGTGGAAGGGGGCAAAACCTGGAAAGAGCCTGGGATGCTCTGGGGTGCAGAGGGGAGAGAGAGAGGCTGGGAGAGAGAAGGGAAGCTGTTGTCCAGAGAGGACAAACGTGATTCCCTCCTTCCTCCACATTGCTTCCTCGGGTAGAAAAGTGTCTAAGTGACAGAGGGGAGTGAGGAGGGGTTGTGGCAAAAAGATGAACTCAAGGAGATTAGTGAAAGTGGCAAAAATAGGCTTTTTAGTATTTTGCCAGAAGGTGTTTGATGGAGTTTTGGGTAAGCTAATGACTCCCACTGGCCAAGATACTCCAAGGGGTGAAATGTCACATATATTTAGGGCCTTCCACCCATTTTGAGCTTATTTGGACAAAGTTGCCAATGCAACTTTTGCAAACCCTAGAAATGGGCAGAAATGGATTTGTGTAGATCCAGTGGAGTAAATCATTTCTCCTTGATGTGCCACTTGGTGTGGTAGCCTTATTTGGTCACATGATCAGGCTCACCAAAGTTGGGGTCCTGGAGAAAAAGTTGGTAGTGCAAAGTAGTTCAAACTTGATTCTGGTCAGAGAGGGTTTTGAGGCACTTTGACCAAGACTTCCTATTCTCCAACCTGTGCCATTTGGTCCAGATGCATCATTAGACCAATGAAGCATGTCCACCAAGTTTGAGCACATTTGGACATACTTGGCAATGTAAAGTTGATCAAACTTCAGAATGGACAGAGATAGTTTTGAGGGGTTTTGATGGTGTTATCTTGTTCTCCAAGTCCTGAGGCTTGGCAAGATCATCTAATATGTCATATGTGACAAGATGGAATTTTCCTGGAATTTTTGGAGAATATATCCTTTGTAAATATTTCAAAAGCTTGAAATATCCAGAAAGGGTTTTAGAGGGATTTGACCAATATTTTGAACATGACCAGGTGTTGAAACTCTTATATATGGACAATATATGTCCTATGAGTTTCCCTAAATTTTGTCAAATATTTTTGAAACAGTAAAGTAATTTTTTCCTATTAAAGACCATTTCTGGCCTTAAGAAAAAGCCTTTAAATAAAATAGAACAGTAACTTTTAAAATTATATTTTTGTGGTTCCTGGGCATCCTATATCTAATAGGAGTCAAATATATTTTTGGAAAGATTTTTACTGCCCTTAATCAAGTACTTGTAGTGCAAACCTCAATTCAGGGGTTTTTGGAAAACTAATTTTAGAAAATACTTTCTGGCCAAATTATTTTTGTAAGAAAACTCCATATAGCACTATTCACATGGCATGGTCATTGGTCAGGAGCTTGGGGTAAGGAGATGGAATTTAGAGGGTAGAGTAGTTGACTTCAAGAAGCACTTGAAAAGAAACACAGAGAGAAAACCAAGTCCAAATAAAAGCCAAATGATGCAAAAAGTTTTTGTTGGTCCAAATTTTTCATGCTTTAATAATGAAAATGAAATGTTACAAAATGCAGGGTGTGACACCTGTGAAGAAGCTGAATGCCTGTGAAGATTATCTTTTGGAAAAAGGCCCAGAGCCTGTGAAGAAGGCGAATGCCTGTGAAGATTATCTTTTTGGAAAAGGCCCAGAGCCTGTGAAGAAGGCAAGTGCCTGTTAAGCTGTCGCATTTTGGAAAAGGCCCGGAGCCTGTGAAGAGGGCCAATGCCCGTGAAGCTTGCTTCCCCGAAGAAAGGCCTGGAGCCTATGAAGAAGGCCAGCGCCTGTGAAGCTCGCCGCCCGTGACACTCTCACGTAATAATGAGTTGGGGCTGTACACGCCCCGAAATCTCAGGAGCGCCGGCCTCAGGCCCTGGGGCTCCCTCCCACGCCCAGTGGTAGCACTTAGCTCCGCGCTGGTGAGAAGACGTTGAAGACTAGACTAGGTGTTGGACGCGGCTTTTTCATTTGCTTTCTGCAGTTGGCTAGTTCATTCTCATTTGAAGTTTTATTGAAACTGTCGCTGTCTTTTGACTTATGGCTCTTCGACTTTTCGCCCTCCTGCCTCGATTTCTCTTGCGCAAGGTCTCGGGAGGGGGCAGCCTGAGCGCCCTCGCGAGTGTTTCTGTCGTTGTCGTTCAAGGTTTCACAACCCGGGTCCACTACAGGAGCACCCCTCCAGTCTGTGCCTCACGGGCACCGCAACACGAATACAGGACCTGGGTCGGTCACCCCCACGGCTGAGGCTGGGAATTACCTACGCGCGGGCGTGCAGCGGGAAGGAACAATACCAAAATAACGGAAACAGTGCGATGATTAACAACGGTAACCCAAACACGCCCCCACGGGGCCCCACACTACTGTCTTTTTACGCAGGAAAAAGGAAAAGAAAGAACAAATCAAGCGCGGCTCTCCCTACACCGGCCCTCAAGGAAGACTCGAGCCGCCTTCGGGGCTCAGGCGGACTCCCTCTCGCACTTCACCAAGGCGCGATGGCGAGCAGACCCGCTACCACCCTCCAAGCAGGCACGACGGCGTGGAGGCTGACCGCGGCCGCTGCTAGAAGAGTCGCAACCCGAAGAAGAACCAGTGAAGCTTGAGGAACCCTGGGCGCCGCCAACCACGCGCGCACTGTCCTCTCCGTCCTCGCCGGGGCTGGGACCCAAGCCGCGGTCGTCGTCTTCAAGGCAGCACCCTGCGCGGTGACCATCTTCCCCAAACACCCTCACCTAGAGGGTGGCATCGCCGTCGAACTTAAAGTGCAGGGTGCACCGACGGCTCAGGCCACGCACGCGGGCAAACGTCTGCCAGCCGCGGGTCAAGGCCAGGCTCCCGGCTGCGGAGACCTCCAGCGAAGCCCACGAGGCCCGGCTGCAGCAGCCGTCTGCCTGGAGCCAGAGGCCGCCCGGGGCGCCAGCCGGGAGCTCACCTAGGAGGAAGCAAGGGAGCTGAAGCCGGGCGCTAGTCGGCTCCGCCGACCACACAACAAAATGTGGCAGCACCTCCGTAGTGTGAAAGCGCGGCCTAAGGGGTCGCACGGCCGAAGCGCGCCCCCCGGCCGCGGCCAGCCGCCCGTCACCGCATGGGAAGTCACCTCCGCGACCGCGGGGTGCTGCTGTGGAGGCCACAGGGTGTTTGCGAGGGCGGCCTCAACCGCGCTTGGGCAGGGGAGAGGCAGGCTCAACCTGGCGGGCCTTTCCTTTCTCTGCGGCAGAGAACTTCCTTGACGGAGCCATGAAGAAGAAGGAGAAGCAAGAGGGGATAGACTGGAAGGGCACGCGACGTGCCGTACTTAAAGGCACAGGAGGCCAACCGCCGACCTCCACAATCGCAGGTAATCATGACCCGCTTTGCATGGAGGGACTTGTCAATTCGTGCAGTTGCTGAGGCGTCATGGGGAAGTGGAGACACCCGCGTCCAATCATCCGCCACGCGGCGCCCAAGGCCGCAGGCTGTTAGGGCCCGTGGCGTTTTGCACTTGCCCTTTCGCCTCTCCGCTCGGCCAAGTCCGGGCGCGCCTTGGGCCCGGGGGCTACTGTCGGTGTTCTAGGAACGGGGGTCCCCAGACTTGCCTACCTGCGGCGTGGCTCAAAGGGGGCCCAGCAAGGCCCATCTTCATCAACACAAGCTCAAGGCCCTCGCGAGGGGCCAAGCCTCGCGGGGCGGGCGACAAGGGGCTTCCACAGGCACAGCCTCGTCAGGCTGGCTCGCGAGGAGGCGGAGAGATCAAGGCAGGGTACCTCACGAGGTGCCCATGATGCAAGCCATGACGACCAAGGGCGCCAGTCGGGCGCCAGCCCGCGCAGTGTCCTCCTTTCCTCTTTGGTGCAAAGGGGGCAAGCGCAGGTGAGAGCATCAAGCAAAGGCATCCATTTCGGTGCAACGAGACCAAGACCAGCCCAATGGCAGGAAAGAAGTCATTGTGGAGCCCAAGCAGGCGTCACCACCAAAGCCTTTGACAGGCGAGGACCAACTTTAGTCAGGATAAGTGTACCCGATGTTCCCCTTCAAAATGGCCAATTGTTGGCGCCCTTCCCGCTCAATATATGGGAAGAGGCCCAGGGCCTTTGCCTATAAATAGGAATAGCCACCCCCAGGGTAGAGGCATCTGGATCTGCACCTGAATCAAGAGAGAGAGAGAGTGAGAAGGGCGGCTGAACTCCTCCTAGCAGTTCATCGTCCCAGCCAGGAATAGACCCTCGTGAGGCTGTTCTTCCTTGTATTGTTCATCATCAGCCCAAGAGGCAATCCACCACACCACACACTGGAGTAGGGTGTTACACCACAATGGTGGCCTGAACCAGTATAAACCCTGTGTCTCTTGTGTTGTTCCTTTCGTAGTTTAGATCCTAGCAAGTCGGCAAGGAGTAGGTAGGTAGAGGGCGAAATCTCCGCGCGCACCCCAGTGTTCGAACTACAAGGGTCTGCCGGAACCTGAAATCCAAGGAAGAACACAATACAAGGAAGAACAATTGAGCTATTCCTATTTATAGGCAAAGGCCCTGGGCCTCTTCCCATATATTGAGCGGGAAGGGTGCCAACAATTGGCCATTTTGAAGGGGAACATCGGGTACACTTATCCTGACTAAAGTTTGTCCTTGCCTGTCAAAGGCTCTGGTGATGATGCCTGCTTGGGCTCCACAATGACTCCCTTCCTGCCGTTGGGCTGGTCTTGGTCTTGTTGCGCCGAAGTGGATGCCTTTGCTTGATGCTCTCGGCTGCGCTTGCTCCCTTTGCACCAAAGAGCAAAGGGGGACACTGCGCGGGCTGGCGCCCGACTGGCGCCCTTGGTCGTCATGGCTTGCGTCATGGGCACCTCGCGAGGTACCCCGCCTAGAACTCTCCGCCTCCTCGTGAGCCAGCCTGATGAGGTCGTGCCTGAGGAAGCTCCTTGTCGTCCGCCCCGCGAGGCTTGGCCCCTTGCGAGGGTCTTGAGCTTGTTTTGATGAAGATGGGCCGTGCTGGGCCCCCTT
The DNA here is from genome assembly GCA_963921465.1 of Triticum timopheevii. NCBI lineage: Eukaryota > Viridiplantae > Streptophyta > Magnoliopsida > Poales > Poaceae > Triticum > Triticum timopheevii. The sequence goes on along the minus strand of OY997274.1, from coordinate 359,922,566 downwards.
TTGAGCCACGCCACAGGCCGCAGGCAGGCAAGTCTGGGGACCCCCGTTCCCAGAACGCCGATAGTAGCCCCCGGGCCCAAGGCGCGCCCGGACTTGGCCGAGCAGAGAGGCGAAAGGGCAAGTGTGAAACACCGCGGACCCTAACAGCCTGCGGCCTTGGGCGCTGCGTGGCGATTGATTGGACATGGGCGCCTCAGCAACCGTGCGAGTTGATAAAGGAGCGGCATCTGTCTAGGCTTTGCCTCCTTTGCTTTCTCCGGTTGCTGCTCAGATCCCCTTTCTTGTGCTTCTCCTTCCTGCCTCCAAAATCTTCAGATCTACTCCGTCCGCGCGCCCTAGCAAGACATGGCGCCTCGCCAGGCCCCGGCCGGAGCTTGGTATTCGTCCGCCTTGGACCCGCCGAACGTGTCGGAGGCGAGCCTTGCCCGGGTGCGCCAGATGGCGGTGACACAGGGCATCGACGGAGTGAAGGTGTTCAAGGCCGGCTCTGCCCTCCCTGAGGGCCAAGGGAGCACCTTCTATCCGCTCTTTGTGAGCGCCATTGTTGCCGGTCTGGTGCCTCCCTCTTTTGAGTTCTTCTTCTCTGTCCTCTGCCATTACAAGCTGCAAGCTATGCATCTCCACCCCAACTACGTCCTTCTTCTGGCAAGGCTCATTTAGGGGTGAAGCCTTCAGTGGCCTTGCTGCACCACTACTTCTCCCTCCGGACCTCTCGTGGTCCCGTCTCTGCATGCGCGAGCTTCCTCGCGTACGGTAGCTCCATCGCCATTTCGAACCCCGAGAAAAGGATTGAGGGCTTCAGGAGTAAGTGGGTCTTGGTAGATGCTGGGCGCATCCACCCTCGGCTGATCTTGCCCACGGGGCACCCCTCGAGCTCCGACGACTGGTCTTGAGTGGAGCTTATGGACCCCCGCGCGAGGCCGGTGTTGGAGAAGATGGACGCGGATCTGAGGCCGGCCAGCATGGCGGCGGCGAAGCTGACTGGCGCATCGCTGCTGTGGGAACTCCTAGAGCACCACCTGGCTCTGCTTCGTCAGTACTCACTTCCGATGTGGAGGCCCCACCCGAGCCCCGCGGTCTTGGCCGACGAGGATCTGGCTGCAGTTCTCCAGTCTTTGGTCGGGGGCGATGTGGCGAGGTTGGAGGGCGCTCCTATGCCCCTGTTCCTCCGCGAGGACTGGAGCAGGTAGTGGAGCCCGTGCCCGTCTTCAACGGGGGACGGGCCTGTGCCCCCGGAGGCTCCCGAGGACCCGGTGGACGTGTCCTCCGGCGACTCCAGCAAAGAGAAGGAAGAAGGGGAGCGGGAAAAAGGTCCTCACTCTGAGGCGGTTGACGGGGAGTCGAGGGCTCCCCCCTTCAGCGTAGGTCCCGCGCTCTCCGCCTCTCTCTGAGTGATGACGACGAGGATGATGACGAGCAGGGCGGCAGGAGCCTGCCCCCAATCCCGAAGAAGGACCGGACCGGGCTGATCCCCCGCGGGTCTGCCCCGGCCCCGAGGCGATACGCGGACGCGCCTCCTGCTCCCGAGCTCCTTGAGGCTGATCCTTGGAGCCGGCTCTCGGGCTTCAAGTACGGCCGGAGGCTGCTCGAGCCCGCGAGCGACGACCTATAAGTGCTTGATTCCTGTCTTATTTCTTGTTCTGCTGCTGAGGCTTGACGTTGGTATCTCCCGGCTAGGCTGGCGCCCGCGGCAAAGAAGTCGAAGGGAGCTCCCGAGGTTCTATCCGGGGCAGCGCCTCCGCCCGCGAAAGAAGGTGACCGTGACGCACGGGCCTCTCCTGCCCGGGCGTCCTCGCGAGACCAGGCTGAGCCGGCTGGGGTGAGCTCAGCCCCCATGGCCCAAGCGACTCCCGAGGTGCCCTTGCCTGATGCCACCACCATAGCCGTTGGGGCGCAGCAGGCTCCACCTCAGGATACTGTGGTCACGCTATCGTCTTCTCCTCCTACTCCACCGACTGTTGTTTCCCTGACTCCTCCTACTGTTCTAGATCGTGCTGCTGCCGAACTGGACCGTCTGCGGCAGGATCTTCTGGGCGCCGACCCCCGTTTAGTGGTCGGGCGCTTGGAGATGGCTTCCGGCTGGATTCGCTCCGACGCTTCGATTCGGGCGGCACTGGTCCAGGCCTCGACGGCTTGCGACGAGGAGAAGTAGGCCATCCTTGGGGCAAAGGCTGCTCGCGACACCGCCTTGGGGGAGGTGGCTAATGTCCGAGGTCGCTGCAAGGCGCTAGAGAGCAAGCTGCAGGGCCTGCAGGACCAGCTCGCTGAGGAGACCCGCCTTCGCCAAGAGCAGGAGGAAGGCATGAAGGCTTGTGAGGCGGCCGTCAAGGACTGGGACGCCAAGATCAAGAAGCGTCGTGACCTCCTAGGCGTGCTGGAGCAAGAGTTGGAGGTGAGGAAGGTCGAGCTGGACGGCAAGGCACGGGTTCTTGCCGAGGATCGCGTGGCCTTCGCGGAGATGGAGGAGAAGGCTCGCACTTCGCTGAAGACGCTTTATGAGAGCGGCATGGAGAGCCCGCTGGCCGGCGCCGAGGACGGCCCCGCCAAGCTGCTTCCCTTCCTGGTCCATGCTCTTGAAGATGTCACCCTTGGCCTTGGCCCTACGGCTGAGGCCGAGGTGTGTGCCTTGTCTTCTGCAACACTGACGTGGGTCCTTACCCACATCTATCTTCACGACCCCAACGTCGACCTCGATAGCCTGCTGGAGCCAGTGAGTGGCGAGCTTGCTGCTGCCGATGCTGAGGCCGTGAAGGGTCATGCGGAGGCTCTACTGGGGAAGTTCCGGGCCTTCAGCACCAAGCCGAAGCGGGGCGCTGCCGGCCCTGCAGCTCCACAAGGCGAACCCGCTCCGCGCAGCTCCACCGCCGGCAAGAGACTCCGTCGTGGCTCCCGTCCTACTTTTAATTCCTACACATGTACCATGCCTCGGGGAGGCGTTGAAACTTGCATTTGGTGTTGTGATAACAGTATGGACTATAATATTTGCTTTTGAATTCCTTGAAATTTGCGCTATTTCCTTCCTACTTGCTTATGTTCTACGCCAGCAGAGCCCGGCCCCGCGCATACCTCAGCCACCGTTAGCCCCGACCAGAAACCAGGACGGGACCAAGGAGTGAGGGGCTACGTGACAAGTTAGGCTCCTGAGTCGCGATCCTCAGGAGTCCCCCTTGGCGCTCGAACAGCAAGTAGGGAGGTGAGATGTGGGGGTGACTCCTTAGGAAGGTGAGATGCGGGTGGATCTACTGTTCTACGTCTGCAGAGCCCGGCCCCGCGCATACCTCAACCGCCGTTAGCCTTTCGGAACTAAGGAGTGAGGGGCTACGTGACCAGTTAGGCTCCTGAGTTGCGATGCTCAGGAGTCCCCCTTGCCGCTCAAACGGCCTTCGTACCTTGGCTCCACTCAGGGAGGGACGTGCGACGAACCAGGCCCAGGGGGCCTGGCTAGGTGGCATGCGTCTGGGCGTGACCCAGGCACAGCCCCCGTGCCCAGCCCCCTCGCGCGGCACTCCCGAGGGGAGGCATTGCGATGAGGCTAGACACTGAGCTCTGGGCTCCCTGAGGTTGATGCAGCCCGGGGGCCACCCTCAGTTGTTTATCACCAGCGCGGAGCATAGCGCTTCCGTATGTCTACGGGCATAGCCGCTCCTCGGCAGTGTCGTTAGCTAGCGGGGAGCATGGTGCTTCCACTGGTGCGTGGGAGGGGGCTCCCCTCCGGGAGGAGCCCCCGGGGCGTGTACAACCCCGCCCTGACACGTGGCTGGCACGGTAGGGCCTGACGAGGTGTATCTGGGCACCTGTGAGCCAGCGCAGGACTCACGGGGCCCTACCTCAAGGCGGGTTGCGCCTGGCACTGGGCCTTATCTTGGGATGTGTTCCTGCAAATTTGGTTAGAAGCCGGCGCTCTACGTCCTCGGGTCCCGGCCATCGAGCTGGTCCCAGCGGTCGCTGGTATGCCAGGTCGCGATGCCGTGGACAAGGCCACAGGGTGAGGGCTGTTGGAAATATGCCCTAGAGGCAATAATAAAAGTATTATTATATTTCATTGTTCATGATAATTGTCTTTTGTTCATGCTATAACTGTATTATCCGGAAATCGTAATACACGTGTGAACACATAGACCACAATATGTCCCTAGTGAGCCTCTAGTTGACTAGCTCGTTGTGATCAACAGATAGTCATGGTTTCCTGACTATGGACATTGGATGTCGTTGATAACGGGATCACATCATTAGGAGAATGATGTGATGGACAAGACCCAACCCTAAGCATAGCACAAAGATCGTGTAGTTCGTTTGCTAGAGTTTTTCCAATGTCAAGTATCTTTTCCTTCGACCATGAGATCGTGTAACTCCCGGATACCGTAGGAGTGCTTTGGGTGTATCAAACGTCACAACGTAACTGGGTGACTATAAAGGTGCACTACAGGTATCTCCGAAAGTATCTGTTGGGTTGATACGGATCGAGACTGGGATTTGTCACACCGTATGACGGAGAGGTATCTCTGGGCCCACTCGGTAATGCATCATCATAATGAGCTCAAGGTGACCAAGGTGTTGGCCACGGGATCATGCATTACGGTACGAGTAAAGTGACTTGCCGGTAACGAGACTGAACAAGGTATTGGGATACCGACGATCGAGTCTCGGGCAAGTAACGTACCGATTGACAAAGGGAATTGTATACAGGGTTTTGATCGAATCCTCGACATCGTGGTTCAACCGATGAAATCATCGAGGAGCATGTGGGAGCCAACATGGGTATCCAAATCCCGCTGTTGGATATTGCCCGAGAGTCGTCTCGGTCATGTCTGCGTGTCTCCCGAACCCGTAGGGTCTACACACTTAAGGTTCGGTGACGCTAGGGTTATTAGGAAGACTAGTATGTGACTACCGAATGTTGTTCGGAGTCCCGGATGAGATCCCGGACGTCACGAGGAGTTCCGGAATGGTTCGGAGGTGAAGTTTTATATATGGGAAGTTGTCATACGGACACCGGAAAGTTTCGGGGGCTTATCGGTATTGTACCGGGGCCACCAGAGACGTTCCGGGGGTCCACCAGGAGGGGCCACCCCTCCCGGAGGGCCACATGGGCCGCAAAGGGGAGGGAGCCAGCCCCTGGAGGGCTGGGCGCGCCCCCCACCTTGGGCCCATGCACCTAGGGTTGGGGGGGAAACCCTAAGGGGGGCGCCCCCCTTGCTTGGGGGGCAAGTTCCCCCTCCCTGGCCGCCGCCCCCCCTCTAGATCCCATCTAGAGGGGTCGGCCCCCCTTGCCCCTTCCCCTATAAATAGAGGGGTGAGGGGAGGGCTGCTGTACACACCTCCAAGGCGCAGCACCTCCCCTCCCCAACACATCTCCTCCTCTGTTACGCGCTTGCGAAGCCCTGTCGGAGTACTGCTGCACCAACACCACCACGCCGTCGTGCTGCCGTTGGAGCGATCTTCCTCAACCTCTCCTCCCCCATTGCTGGATCAAGAAGGAGGATACGTCTCCCGTCCCGTACGTGTGTTGAACGCGGAGGTGCTGTCCGTTCAGCACTTGGACATCGGCGATCTGAATCACGTCGAGTACGACTCCATCATCACCATCCCCTTACAAGCTTCCGCACGCGATCTACAAGTGGTATGTAGATGCGAACTCACTCCCTTGACTCGTTGCTTAGATGAACTCATAGATGGATCTTGGTGAAACCGTAGGAAAAATTGTAATTTTCAGCAACGTTCCCCAACAGTGGCATCATGAGCTAGGTCTATGCGTAGTTCTCTAATGCATGAGTAGAACACAATTTTGTTGTGGGCGTGGATCTTGTCAACTTGCTTGCCTCTACTAGTCTTTTCTTGCTTCAGCGGTATTGTGGGATGAAGCGGCCCGGACCAACCTTACACGTACGCTTACGTGAGACCGGTTCCACTGATTGACATGCACTAGTTGCATAAGGTGGCTGGTGGGTGTCTGTCTCTCCCACTTTAGTTGGAGTGGATTCGATGAAAAGGGACCTTATGAAGGGTAAATAGAAGTTGACAAAATCACGTTGTGGTTATTCGTAGGTAAGAAAACGTTCTTGCTAGAACCCAATTTCAGCCACGTAAAAGATGCAACAACAATTAGAGGACGTCTAACTTGTTTTTGCAGCAATTGATCATGTGATGTGATATGGCCAGAAGTTGTGATGAATGATGAATTGTGATGTATGAGATCATGTTCTTGTAATAGGATTCACGACTTGCATGTCGATGAGTATGACAACCGGCAGGAGCCATAGGAGTTGTCTTTATTTTTTGTATGACCTGCGTGTCATTGAAGAACGCCATGTAAACCACTTTACTTTATTGCTAAACGCGTTAGCCATAGAAGTAGAAGTAGTCGTTGGCGTGACAACTTCATGAAGACATGATGATGGAGATCATGATGATGGAGATCATGGTGTCATGCCGGTGACAAGATGATAATGGAGCCCCGAAGATGGAGATCAATGGAGCTATATGATATTGGCCATATCATGTCACAACTATATAATTGCATGTGATGTTTATTATGTTTATGCATCTTGTTTACTTAGGACGACGGTAGTAAATAAGATGATCCCTTACAAAAATCTCAAGAAGTGTTCTCCCCTAACTGTGCACCGTTGCTACAGTTCGTCGTTTCGAAGCACCACGTGATGATCGGGTGTGATAGATCCTTACGTTCACATACAACGGGTGTAAGACAGTTTTACACAGCAAAAACACTTAGGGTTAACTTGACGAGCCTAGCATGTGTAGACATGGCCTCGGAACACGGAGACCGAAAGGTCGAACACGAGTCGTATGGAAGATACGATCAACATGAAGATGTTCACCAACAATGACTAGTCCGTCTCACGTGATGATCAGACACGGGCTAGTCGACTCGGATCGTGTAACACTTAGATGACTAGAGGGATGTCTAATCTGAGTGGGAGTTCATAATTTGATTAGAACTTAATTATCATGAACTTAGTCTAAAACCTTTGCAAATATGTCTTGTAGATCAAATGGCCAACGCTCATGTCAACATGAACTTCAACGCGTTCCTAGAGAAAACCAAGCTGAAAGATGATGGCAGCAACTATACGGACTGGGTCCGGAACCTAAGGATCATCCTCATAGCTGCCAGGAAGCAATATGTCCTAGAAGGACCGCTAGGTGACGCTCCCGTCCCAGAGAACCAAGATGTTATGAACGCTTGGCAAACTCGTGCTGATGATTACTCCCTTGTTCAGTGCGGCATGCTTTACAGCTTAGAACCGGGGCTCCAAAAGCGTTTTGAGCATCACGGAGCATATGAGATGTTCGAAGAGCTGAAACTAGTTTTCCAAGCTCATGCCCGGGTCGAGAGATATGATGTCTCCGACAAGTTCTACAGTTGTAAGATGGAGGAAAATAGTTCTGTCTGTGAGCACATCCTGAAGATGTCTGGGTTGCACAACCGTATGACCCAGCTGAACATTAACCTCCCAGATGAGGCGATCATTGACAGAATCCTCCAGTCGCTCCCACCAAGCTACAAGAGCTTTGTGATGAACTACAACATGCAGGGGATGGTGAAGACCATTCCTGAAGTGTTCTCAATGCTGAAGTCAGCAGAGGCTAAAATCAAGAAAGAACATCAAGTGTTGATGGTCAATGAGACCACTAAGTTCAAGAAGGGCAAGGGGAAGAAGAACTTCAAGAAGGACGGCAAGGATGTTGTCGCGCTCGGTAAGCCAGTTGCCGGGAAGAAGTCAAAGAATGGACCCAAGCCTGAGACTGAGTGCTTTTATTGCAAGGGGAAGGGTCACTGGAAGCGGAACTGCCCCAAATACTTAGCGGATAAGAAGGCCGGCAACACCAAAGGTATATTTGATATACATGTAATTGATGTGTACCTTACCAGTACTCATAGTAACTCCTGGGTATTTGATACCGGTGTCGTTGCTCATATTTGTAACTCACAGCAGGAGCTGCGGAATAAACGGAGACTGGCGAAGGACGAGGTGACGATGCCGTCGGGAATGGTTCCAGAGTCGATGTGATCACCGTCGGCACGCTGCCTCTACATTTACCTACGGGATTAGTTTTGAACCTTAATAATTGTTATTTAGTGCCAAGTTTGAGCATGAACATTGTATCTGGATCTCGTTTAATACGAGATGGCTACTCATTTAAGTCCGAGAATAATGGTTGTTCGATTTATATGAGAGATATGTTTTATGGTCATGCTCTGATGGCCAATGGTTTATTCTTAATGAATATCGAGCGTAATATTACACATGTTCATAGTGTGGATGCCAAAAGATGTAAAGTTGATAACGATAGTCCCACATACTTGTGGCACTGCCGCCTTGGTCACATTGGTGTCAAGCGCATGAAGAAGCTCCATGCTGATGGACTTTTAGAGTCTCTTGATTATGAATCGTTTGACACATGCGAACCGTGCCTCATGGGCAAAATAACCAAGACTCCGTTCTCCGGAACAATGGAGCGAGCAACCAACTTGTTGGAAATCATACATACTGATGTGTGCGGTCCAATGAGCGTTGAGGCTCGCGGAGGATATCATTATGTTCTCACTCTCACTGATGACTTAAGTAGATATGGGTATGTCTACTTAATGAAACACAAGTCTGAGACCTTTGAAAAGTTCAAGGAATTTCAGAATGAGGTGGAGAATCAACGTGACCGAAAGATAAAGTTCCTACGATCAGATCGTGGAGGAGAATACTTAAGTCACGAATTTGGTACACACTTAAGGAAATGTGGAATCGTTTCAAAACTCACGCCGTCGGGAACACCTCAGCGAAATGGTGTGTCCGAACGTCGTAATCGCACTCTATTGGATATGGTGCGGTCTATGATGTCTCTTACCGATTTACCGCTATTATTTTGGGGATACGCTCTAGAGACAGCTACATTCACTTTAAATAGGGCACCGTCTAAATCCGTTGAGATGACACCGTATGAATTATGGTTTGGGAAGAAACCTAAGCTGTCGTTTCTAAAAGTTTGGGGATGCGATGCTTATGTCAAGAAACTTCAACCTGAAAAGCTCGAACCCAAGTCGGAAAAATGCGTATTCATAGGATACCCTAAGGAAACTGTCGGGTATACCTTCTACTTAAGATCCGAGGGCAAGATCTTTGTTGCCAAGAATGGATGCTTTCTGGAAAATGAGTTTCTCTCGAAAGAAGTAAGTGGGAGGAAAGTAGAACTCGATGAAGTACTACCTCTCGAACGGGAGAGTGGTGCAGCGCAGGAAACCATTCCTGTGATGCCCACACCAACTGAAGAGGAAAACAATGATGATGATCAAGGTACTTCGGATCAAGTTGCTACTGAACTTCGTAGGTCCACAAGGACACGTTCCGCACCAGAGTGGTACGGCAACCCTGTCCTGGAAATCATGTTGTTAGACAACGGTGAACCTTCGAACTATGAAGAAGCGATGGCGGGCCCAGATTCCAACAAATGGCTTGAAGCCATGAAATCCGAGATAGAATCCATGTATGAAAACAAAGTATGGACTTTGACAGACTTGCCCGATGAACGGCGAGCGATAGAAAACAAATGGATTTTTAAGAAGAAGACGGACGCAGATGGTAATGTTACCATCTATAAAGCTCGACTTGTCGCTAAGGGTTATCGACAAGTTCAAGGGATTGACTACAACGAGACATTCTCTCCCGTAGCGAAGCTGAAGTCCGTCCGAATCATGTTAGCAATTGCCGCATACTATGATTATGAGATATGGCAGATGGACGTCAAAACGGCATTCCTTAACAGACATCTTAAGGAAGAACTGTATATGATGCAGCCGGAAGGTTTTGTCGATCCTAAGAATGCTAACAACGTATGCAAGCTCCAGCAATCCATTTATGGGCTGGTGCAAGCATCTCGGAGTTGGAACATTCGCTTTGATGAGATGATCAAAGCGTTTGGGTTTATGCAGACTTATGGAGAAGCCTGCGTTTACAAGAAAGTGAGTGGGAGCTCTCTAGCATTTCTCATATTATATGTAGATGACATACTCTTGATGGGAAATGATATAAAACTTCTGGACAGCATTAAGGCCTACTTGAATAAGTGTTTTTCAATGAAGGACCTTGGAGAAGCTGCTTATATATTAGGCATCAAGATCTATAGAGATAGATCGAGACGCCTCATAGGTCTTTCACAAAGCACATACCTTGATAAGATTTTGAAGAGGTTCAAAATGGATCAGTCCAAGAAGGGGTTCTTGCCTATGTTACAAGGTGTGAGATTGAGCTCGGCTCAGTCACCGACCACGGCAAAAGATAAAGAAGAGATGAGTGTCATCCCCTATGCTTCAGCCATAGGATCTATTATGTATGCCATGCTGTGTACCAGACCCGATGTAAACCTTGCCATAAGTTTGGTAGCAAGATACCAAAGTAATCCCGGCAAGGAACACTGGACAGCGGTCAAGAATATCCTGAAGTACCTGAAAAGGACAAAGGACATGTTTCTCGTTTATGGAGGAGACGAAGAGCTCGTCGTAAAGGATTGCATCGACGCCAGCTTCGACTCAGATCTGGATGACTCTAAGTTACAAACCGGATACGTGTATATGTTGAATGGTGGAGCAGTAAGCTGGTGCAGCTGCAAGCAGAGCGTCGTGGCGGGATCTACGTGTGAAGCAGAGTACATGGCAGCCTCGGAGGCAGCGCATGAAGCGATTTGGGTGAAGGAGTTCATCACCGACCTAGGAGTCATACCCAATGCGTCGGGGCCGATCAAACTCTTCTGGGACAACACTGGAGCTATTGCCCTTGCCAAGGAGCCCAGGTTTCACAAGAAGACCAGGCACATCAAGCGTCATTTCAACTCCATCCGTGAAAATGTTCAAGATGGAGACATAGATATTTGCAAAGTACACACAGATCTGAATGTCGCAGATCCGTTGACTAAACCTCTCTGGCGAGCAAAACATGATCAACACCAGAACTCTATGGGTGTTCGATTCATCACAATGTAACTAGATTGGTGACTCTAGTGCAAGTGGGAGACTGTTGGAAATATGCCCTAGAGGCAATAATAAAAGTATTATTATATTTCATTGTTCATGATAATTGTCTTTTGTTCATGCTATAACTGTATTATCCGGAAATCGTAATACACATGTGAACACATAGACCACAATATGTCCCTAGTGAGCCTCTAGTTGACTAGCTCGTTGTGATCAACAGATAGTCATGGTTTCCTGACTATGGACATTGGATGTCGTTGATAACGGGATCACATCATTAGGAGAATGATGTGATGGACAAGACCCAATCCTAAGCATAGCACAAAGATCGTGTAGTTCGTTTGCTAGAGCTTTTCCAATGTCAAGTATCTTTTCCTTCGACCATGAGATCGTGTAACTCCCGGATACCATAGGAGTGCTTTGGGTGTATCAAACATCACAACGTAACTGGGTGACTATAAAGGTGCACTACAGGTATCTCCGAAAGTATCTGTTGGGTTGACACGGATCGAGACTGGGATTTGTCACTCCGTATGATGGAGAGGTATCTCTGGGCCCACTCGGTAATGCATCATCATAATGAGCTCAAGGTGACCAAGGTGTTGGCCACGGGATCATGCATTATGGTACGAGTAAAGTGACTTGCCGGTAACGAGACTGAACAAGGTATTGGGATACCGACGATCGAGTCTCGGGCAAGTAACGTACCGATTGACAAAGGGAATTGTATACAGGGTTTTGATCGAATCCTCGACATCGTGGTTCAACCGATGAAATCATCGAGGAGCATGTGGGAGCCAACATGGGTATCCAGATCCAGCTGTTGGTTATTGCCCGAGAGTCATCTCGGTCATGTCTGCGTGTCTCCCGAACCCATAGGGTCTACACACTTAAGGTTCGGTGACGCTAGGGTTATTAGGAAGACTAGTATGTGACTACCGAATGTTGTTCGGAGTCCCAGATGAGATCCCGGACGTCACGAGGAGTTCCGGAATGGTCCGGAGGTGAAGTTTTATATTTGGGAAGTTGTCATACGGACACCGGAAAGTTTCGGGGGCTTATCGGTATTGTACCGGGGCCACCGGAGAGGTTCCGGGGGTCCACCGGGAGGGGCCACCCCTCCCGGAGGGCCACATGGGCCGCAAAGGGGAGGGAGCCAGCCCCTGGAGGGCTGGGCGCGCCCCCCACCTTGGGCCCATGCGCCTAGGGTTGGGGGGAAACCCTAAGGGGGGCGCCCCCCTTGCTTGGGGGGCAAGCTCCCCCTCCCTGGCCGCCGCCCCCCCCCCCCCCTCTAGATCCCATCTAGAGGGGTCGGCCCCGCTTGCCCCTTCCCCTATAAATAGAGGGGTGAGGGGAGGGCTACTGTACACACCTCCAAGGCGCAGCCCCTCCCCTCCCCAACAAATCTCCTCCTCTGTTACGCGCTTGCGAAGCCCTGTCGGAGTACTGCTGCACCAACACCACCACGCCGTCGTGCTGCCGTTGGAGCGATCTTCCTCAACCTCTCCTCCCCCCCTTGCTGGATCAAGAAGGAGGAGACATCTCCCGTCCCGTACGTGTGTTGAACGCGGAGGTGATGTTCGTTCAGCACTTGGACATCGGTGATCTGAATCACGTCGAGTACGACTCCATCATCACCATCCCCTTGCAAGCTTCCGCACGCGATATACAAGTGGTATGTAGATGCAAACTAACTCCCTTGACTCGTTGCTTAGATGAACTCATAGATGGATCTTAGTGAAACCGTAGGAAAAATTTTAATTCTCTGCAACGTTCCCCAACAAGGGCTAGAGAGCCGGTAGGAGCCCTGAGTCGCGATGCTCAAGTACCCCCCCCCCTTTAACGCGCAAGCTTGGTTAGATGTCGAAACTCTACGTCCTCGGGTCCCGGCCCTCGAGCTGGTCTCAGCCTCGCTGGTATGCCAGGTCGCGATGCCGTGGACAAGGCCAGAGGGTGAGGGCTGGAGAGCCGGTAGGAGCCCTGAGTCGCGATGCTCAGGTACCCCCCCCTTTAACGCGCAAGCTTGGTCAGATGTCGAAACTCTACGTCCTCGGGTCCCGGCCCTCGAGCTGGTCTCAGCCGTCGCTTGTATGCCAGGTCGCGATGCCATGGACAAGGCCAGAGGGTGAGGGCTGGAGAGCCGGTAGGAGCCCTGAGTCGCGATGCTCAGGTACCCCCCCCCCCCCTTTAACGCGCAAGCTTCCGACATCCAAGAAGAAAAGGTGCCACGGACAGGCACCAAATAACAAGCATGATGGGTCGAAAGCATGGCCCGGAGATAAATGCAAAAGGGGTACACGCCACTGGGTCTGACCCGAGTGACTTGGGGATAATGCAGCCCGAGGGGCGCCCCCAACAAAGTAAGCTAAGAACACGAGCAAAAGGGATACACGTCGCAGGGATGGACCCACGCCGCCTAGGAATGATGCAGCCCTGAGGGCGCTCCCAGCTGGAAACGAAACTTGAAAGATGTCACCTGATAGTGTTGATGACAAGGGGTGTTGGTGTAGCAGACTCGATGGGCTGCGGGAGCCGATCCTCACGAGCCCCCAGGCCCAGGGGCCTCGGGAGGCTCTGGAGGCGATGGTGGCTCCTCGTGGACCATATCCATCTCCGCTAGGGCTGCGGAACGCCTGACCTCTTGAGCCTCCAGGATGGCCCTCACGAGGCGCTGGTACGCGGCAGCCGCATTCGGCAAGCCATAAGGCATGCGAACGTAGCTGTGGGGCGGACCTTCGCAGCGCCCCACTTGCGTGGGCCAGAGATGCTCCTGAGAAGCAGCTCGGTTGAGCCCTGGTATGTTGATGCAGACGCGCAGCCCACCATCCTCGCCTGGATGGGGGGCCACAGCGGGTAAGCGGCGGCTGCCTCTCATGACTCTTGACTCCTGTAGCTCCTGAATGGCCTTGCTGACGAACTCCTGAGGGTTTGGCCCTCCTTGCCTTGCTCCTTCTTGAGGGAAACGTGCTTCGAAACATGCCTCCAAGTGGTGCCCGAGCGCCTCCCTCGTGACCCTGGCGAGGTCGGCGGCCCTCCAGGGGAGATCCCCCGAGCCCTGCCTGAGGAGGGCGCCGGGTGCACTTCCCTATGCAAGGGAAGGAGGTTCCCCCTGAGTAGGCGCGGGCCCTGAGGGGCCTGCCTCCTGAGGGACCGGGTCGGATGATGTCTTCTTCTTCTTCTTGGGGGCGGTCTCGGGAAGCCTCCTACTTCCGCGATCCGGGTCTTCTAGTGATGCGGCCTGAAAGGCTCGTTCCAGGGAGCTCACCGCGTCTTTCTCTTCACAGGGCACCATGATGAATCCGCCACTTCCTGGCATCTTGAGGACGTTGTAGCCGTGGTGGGTTATGGCCATGAACTTGGCCAGCACTGGGTACCCGAGGATGGCGTTGTACAGCAGGCGAATGTGGGCGACGTCGAAGTCGATGAGCTCGGTGCGGTAGTTGTCGTGCGCCCCGAAGGTGACAGGGAGGCGGACCTGCCCAATCGGGACCGTGGAGCCGTCGGTGACTCCGGAGAAAGGATTGGTTGGCTGAAGCTGATTGTAGGGAACTTGGAGATTGTTGAATGTTTCCACAGACAGGACGTTGAGCCCTGCCCCGCCATCGATGAGGGTCCTGGTGACTAGCACGATGCTGATGATTGGGTAACAAAGCATCGGGAGGACTCCGGCTATGGCCGCGCACTTGAGCTGATCAGCTGAGCTGAATGTGATGGTGCACGCCGACCACCTGAGAGGGCGCGTGGCCTCGAGCTTGGGGAGGACTGCATTTACTTCGCGGGCGAACTGCTTGAAGATGCGCTGAGAGGCTGGGGCTTGAGCTCCGCCCAGGATGCAGGCGATCGCGCATGGCTCCTGGAAGCCCCCAGCCCCCTCGTCCTGATGACGGTCCTCATTTCTCCTTGGCTGCGGCGGCAGTGGAGGGAGGCCTGCGTTGCCTTGCGGGCGATCCTCGTGAGGCTGATCCCTCCAGTATCCCTCGCGAGGCGGGTCCTGCCAGCGATCCTCGCGAGGTTGGTCGTGCCACCCTTGACGAGGGCCGCGGTCTTCCCAGTGTCCTGCGTTCCTTCCTCCTCCTCGGCCGTAGCACCGGTCGCTGCGGTCGGGACGTCGGCCGATCCTTCCTTCACGCACGGCTCGGAGCTCTTGGCATTCATTGGTGTTGTGGGTGTGGAGGTCGTGGTACTCGCAGTACCGACTGCTCTTGGAAGATTCGGGCCGATCTCTGCCCCACTTGGTGTCTGGTTCTGCCGCGAGCACGGCAGCCCCCTTGCGCTTCACATCCTTGGCCTTGGGTATCTTCTCTTTTGGGTCTGCGGCAGGCAGCTCAAGGAGGGAGATACGCCCTTCCTCAGCCCTGGCGCACTTGGTCGCCAAGTTGAACAGCTCCAAGGAAGTGCACAAGTCTTCATGCATCGCCAGCTCCTCCTTCATCTTGACGTCGCGCACGCCGTCGGAGAAGGCTGAGATGATGGCCTCCTCGGTCACCTTGGGAATCTTAAGGCGTGCGCTGTTGAAGCGCTGGATGTACTTCTGCAGGGTTTCCCCTGGTTGCTGCTTGATGCGGCGCATGTCGCTCACGGCGGGTGGCCGGTCGCGAGTACCCTGGAAGTTGGCAATGAAGCGGGTGCGCATCTCGTCCCAGGAGGAGATCGTGCCTGGAGCCAGGTTCAGGAGCCAGGTGCGGGCCCCGTCCTTGAGCGCCATTGGAAACCAGTTCGCCATGACCTTCCCGTCTCTGTTGGCAGCTTTGATGCCCAGCTCGTAGAGCTGGAGGAACTCTGCGGGGTCAGCCGTACCGTCGTAGCGAGGAGGCAGGTCTGGCTTGAACTTGCAGGGCCACGCGACGCTGCGCAGCTCAGTGGTGAAGGCGCGGCAGCCTGCTGTGGCCACGAGAGGCCTTGGGTGACGAAGAGCTTGGTCCTACGGGTCCCCATGCGCTGCAGCTGGGAGCAGCGCGGGGTCTTGACGTGCTGGAGCAGGAGCATGGTCGCGATGAGCCGGAGCAGGGAGCGCTCGGGAAGCTTCTTGCGGGCGAGGGACTTCTTGGCAGCTCTGCTCTTGCCGCGCTGGCGCCTGACGGAGCGGATTCCGCCCAGGGGCCACACGCCTTGGGGCCAGGGCGCCTTCTTGAGGGGGAGGCGATCGAGGCGCCCCCGGAGCTTCATCGCCCGCGCAGGGCGGGGTGCGGTGCAGCGGGATGGATGGCGCAGGAGAGCCCCCTGCGGCACGGACAAGCTCGGCGACGCGGTCGAGCCATTCTTCGTAGACGTTGCCGATGGACGGTAGCGCAGGAGCTCGTTTGCCGCGATGAGCGCAGCCCGAGCCTCGATGGGTGCGCGGAACGCGCGAGACGAAGAACCAGCTGGCGTGAGCGAGGGTGTAGCAGTGCGGCCGTCATGCCTCACGGAGGGATGCTGGGACGATGCTTGCTGCTCGTTCCCCGCCGGGCCGGTGGCGGCGTTGACGGTAGGTGACCGGGAACGACGAGGGCGCCCGCCGACGGGAGCCATTTGGACGACGCGGGAAGCGAGGGCGGCTCGGTGCTTGGCGCGAGCCCGGCGGGCGTCAGACATGGATGCGATGGTCGGAGAAGAACAGGGCGACGGAAGACTAATTCCGGCGCACTCCTACCTGGCGCGCCAAATGTCGGATTTCGGGTTCCGGCAGACCCATGTGGTTCAAACACTGGGGTGCGCGCGGAGATTTCGCCCTCTACCTACCTGCTCCTCGCCGACTCGCTAGGATCTAAACTACGAAAGGAACAACACAAGAGACACAGGATTTATACTGGTTCAGGCCACCATTGTGGTGTAATACCCTACTCCAGTGTGTGGTGTGGTCGATTGCCTCTTGGGCTGATGATGAACAATACAAGGAAGAACAGCCTCGCGAGGGTCTGTTCTTGGCTGGGACGATGAACTGCTAGGAGGAGTTCAGCCGCCCTTCTCACTCTCTCTCTCTCTTGATTCAGGTGCAGATCCAGATGCCTCTACCCTGGGGGTGGCTAGTCCTATTTATAGGCAAAGGCCCTAGGCCTCTTCCCAAATATTGAGCGGGAAGGGCACCAACAATTGGCCATTTTGAAGGGGAACATCGGGTACACTTATCCTGACTAAAGTTGGTCCTCGCCTGTCAAAGGCTCTGGTGATGACGCCTGCTTGGGCTCCACAATGACTTCCTTCCTGCCGTTGGGCTGGTCTTGGTCTTGTTGCACCGAAGTGGATGCCTTTGATTGATGCTCTCGCCTGCGCTTGCTCCCTTTGCACCAAAGAGGAAAGGAGGACACTACGCGGGTTGGCGCCCGACTGGCGCCCTTGGTCGTCATGGCTTGCGTCATGGGCACCTCGCGAGGTACCCCGCCTTGAACTCTCCGCCTCCTCGTGAGCCTGCCTGATGAGGCCGTGCCTGAGGAAGCTCCTTGTCGTCTGCCCCGTGAGGCTTGGCCCCTCGCGAGGGTCTTGAGCTTGTGTTGATGAAGATGGGCCGTGCTGGGCCCCCTTTTGGGCCATGCCGCAGGCCGCAGGCAGGCAAGTCTGGGGACCCCCATTCCCAAAACGCCGACAGCGATTTTGGCAGGCTTGTGTTATTGATAGTGGAGAGTGTCTCGACCACTGCATCATAACATAAATTAGGACAGGAACCAAACAGATTAATCATGAGTTATTGCCATATTACCTGGCCTAGATTTACTGGAAAGAAACAATGGGGTTGCCTTGCTGTTTTCAGAGTTTGTCTTCTTATCTTCAGCAGCCTGCACAAAATTAACACACTAGCATTGCTATCATTGGCCAAGTCAGATAATAGGAAAGCAACGTTGACACAACGAACGTTTGGGCAAGTAGCCTACACCAAATTAACACAATATGGCACAGCTATCATCAGCCAGGTAAGGTAGTACGAAAGCAACATTGACACAATGAATGAATGGGCAACCAGAGAAGCACTACAATTCAGTAATGTGCGTGATATGAGATAGTACATTCATGCAGCTCAGTATGCAAAACTACCAGGCAGTTTTCCTTACAAAAATCAACATTGGCGCCTTTAACATTTTGCTGCAACTAATTTTAGATCAGGTAAAGGTTAGATTCACGCCGATTAACAAAATACATGTTGATGTAAAAATATAGTGATATACAACAGGTACTTACATCAGCATTGGAGCACAGAGAATTCCCGCAAGATATTTTCCTCGAATACGATCCCAATGGAGGAAGTCTTCTATCGTTTAACCTTATTTTCTAAAAGAGAGATGGTTAAGAAACATGTAGAAAATATGATCAGAATGCTATAAAATTTCATGATGCGAGGATACGCACATGCTTCTTAGAATGGAGTTGACATTCTTTTGCTGAACTAGAGCGGACTAGTTCTTTCGCCACTGGAATCTTATTATTATCAGTGGGAGTTGGGTTTCTCTGTGCTGGAGCAGTATCTATGAAAAATGGAGTTGGTTTATTATCTCCTGGCGTTTGGATCTTTTGCAAAGACCTGGTTTGTAAACCTTCAGATTCTAACAGAGTCGTCTTCCCCTTGCATGCCTTATATAGAAGAATGGTGATTCAGTTATAAAACATGCTACAGCAGAGATGGAATAGGTACTGAAGAATAGAAAGGAATGACATATTGACATGTATTCCCTCCATCCGGAAATAAATGGACGGGTCTAGGCGTATTTCAGTTCTAGATACATCCAGTTTTATCCATTTCTGCGACATTTAATCCGGACAGAGGGAGTATGATGTAAGAGCTAGGGATACGACAGGACAACATAGTAAAAAAATGTCAGGACCCCGACTCAATGCCACATCGATCTAGCATGTAACACCTCATATCACTTTGCGGCCTCACGCACGGTACCCCCACGGGTGTCGCCTTACCTTTGCCCGGGACCGTTTGCGCCTTTTGGCACACATATATGATAGTGTCGCTAGCTTCCATATGATAAGGAGCCCGGGCTGACATGGCTAGTCGTAAACCCAAAGTGGCACAAACTTACAGGGACAGGCATCCATGACCCAGCATCGAACGTGTCGGTCATCAGAGTGAATCCAGGCTGTAGCACTGGGCTAGCAGGATTCCGGTGAACCGGGCTGTAGCGGGCTAACAGGACTCCGGTATTCATCACATGGCATTTCCCCGAAGGGACAGACACAGGAACGAAGAAGGACACATGCCGGCCAGCCTAAGTGTTCCGGAGCAATAGCAAGCTACCATGGCTCAGTGGAAGCACTAGGAGACATTTCCCAGTAAGAGAGGCTACTAAGGATAAACAACTAGATAGTCAGATCCCACACATACCAAGCATTTCAATAACATACACACAATATGCTCGATATGTGCAAATAAAACATGGCATCACAACATGACTCTACAACTCAAGTATTTTCTTCAATAGGCTCCGAGGAGCGAGATATTACAAACATGGGTCTCATGACCCAACAATCAGAGCATACAAGTCAAAGCACATGCGGAAGCTTAACATGTCTGAGTACAGACATCTACAAATGAAAAAGGCTGAGAAGCCTGTCTATCTACCAGATCCTGCCGAGGGCACAAGATCATAGCTGAGGTAACAAGCTAAACGTCGAAGTCCACGTGGAACTACTAGCGAGACTGAAGTCTCTCTGCAAAAACATAAATTAAGCAACGTGAGTACAAATGTACCCAGCAAGACTTACATCAGAACTAACTACATATGCATCATTATCAATAAAGGGGATGGTGGGGTTTAACTGCAGCAAGCCAGCTTTGACTCGGTGGCTATCCTGAACTACGACTGCAAGTAACTCTTTGAGGTGGCGCACACGAGTCCACATATTCACCATATCAATACACCACTATGGATCCGCTCCCGTCTCCCTACGAGAACGCCATCCATAGCACTCACTCTTATCTTGCGCATTTTAGAGTATCCACTTTCACTTGTCTATGAACTATGCAAGGGGTCCAAGTTTCCATATCCGAGGAATCCGGCTATTCGAATAGATAATGATAACCCTGCAGGGGTGTACTTATTCACACACGCTCTCGCCACTTATCGCCCTGTACACATCATGTACCTCGACAACCTTCAAGCGAAAGCTGGGCGAGGGAGTCGGCCATGACCTGACTAACCACACAAGTCTCTCATCCAGGTTTATCGCCTATTCGGGTTCCATCCGCAAGGAGATCCGCCCAGGGTGTCGCTCACTGCCCCAAACGATGTGAGCAGGGTTCCCAAGCCCACCTCGACGGGTGGATCTACGCTTGGTACACCGTGCCACGGTGCCTAGTCTGTCCCAAGCCCACCTGTACCGGGTACCACTTGGTAGACTACTAACACTACCTACAAACACCAGAAACTAGTTGCAACTCCTGGACAGAGATCGAGTTGATTAATAAGTCGAGAGGGGCACTTAAGCATTCCAATGTGTGGTAGTATCTATTCATGGATCACAAACACAAAACTTAGTTCCTAAGGACGGCTTCAATGAGACAACCCACCATGTACTCCTACATGGCCTCTCACCGCTACCTTTACCAAATCGTGTTCACACACTTAGCTCTCAACAGTAGGACATGTTCACACACCTCCAATGCATCCCCGATGAATCAGACCTGACTCAACTCTAAGCAATAGCAGGCATGACAAACAAGCATGAATGAGTAGGCACATCAGGGCTCAAACAACTCCTACTCATGCTAGTGGGTTTCATCTAGTTACTGTGGCAATGACAGGTCATGCAGAGGATAAGGGGTTCAGCTACCGCAGCAAGTAACAAATATGTCGTTGTTGTCCCAATGCAGTAAAAGAGAGCAGGAGCGAGAGAGTGGGATTGTATCGGAATGAACAAGGGGGTTTTGCTTGCCTGGCACTTCCGAAGATAATATAGCTCTTCATCAGTGTCATCGATCACGTCGTCGGTAACAACGTCTACTCTGGGGAAACAGGTACCGGCAACAGAGAGAAGGCACAATCAATGCAATGCGACAATATGATACATGCTCATGACATGGCAATATGATGTGATTTGAGCTAATGCAACTAGCAACCAGATTAAATGAAGTTGGTTTGAACCAAAGATTCAAATTCAACTCCATATGTGATTATTCAAATGCCATTTATTTAATTTGACCTGATCATCAGGCATAGGTTTCTCAAACATGCATCGAAATGGCATAAATGGATAGATTGGATTTTTCTGATCATTTTTCATATATAAATTATTTTATTCTGAGCTACGGTTGATTTTCTATGATTTTTAGAAGTTTGAAACATTTTCTGGATTTTCCTGATTATTTTTAATCCAGAAAATAGTTAACTGCGTCAGCATGACGTCTGAGTGACGTCAGCAGGTCAGTGGGTCGGTCCAGTTCAAACCTGACCAGTGGGACCCACGTGTCAGTGTGACAAGGCAAGAACAGAGGCTGACCAGTGGGTCCGGGTCAACGTACACGTCAGCATAGTCAAAGCAGATGCGTGGGCCCGCTGCAATTAAATTAACCTTAATCTATTTTTATTAGCCGATTAGTTAGGCAGTGGGGCCCGGCTGTCATTGGCTCAGGTGGTAGTTAGTGGGGTGATTAGCCCCTAACAACCGGATTAGGTCGGCGGTTAGTCGCCGGCGACGTCCAGAGACGGCGGCGTTGCTCGGGTTTTGCCCTCCGGCTACCAAATGGGCGGCAGAGGGGCTCTACGTTAAGCCCGGGTCCGTGCGCATCCAACAGAGCAAACAGGGCGAGCTGGGGTGGCCGTAATCCTCGCCGGCGTCGAGCTCAGCGGCTGCCGGACCTCGGACATTGGCGGAAACGGCGCTACGAAGGACAGGAAGGCGCGGGGTTAGCAGCTACAAGCCCTAAGCAATGTGGTGAGTGTGTTGGACACGGTGGCAAGGCCGTTTCATGGCCAGAGCCACGTCGGCGGCGAGCTCAGGCGGCGGCGGGTTTCGGTCAACGGCGAAACGGCGGCTAGAGCTAGTAAACGTCGCGGAGACAAGGAGGAGACAGTGAAGGAGCTCACTGGGAGGTCAAAGAGCAGCTCTGTGGGCTCGGAGAAGGCCGGACAGTGATGTACAGGCGATGGCGATCTCGGCGACCCAAGGAGGAAGAAGACGGTGGTGATGGCGAGGCAGGGCACCCGGCGACGTGTAGCTGGATGGGGACGAAGAAGAGGTCGTGGCGGAGCTCTTGGGCACGTCCATGGGGCTAGGGCTGGCCGGTGGCCGTGGTGGCAGTGAACGGCGGCGACGAGCTCTGCTCGGTGGTGCTCGAGGGAGAGGGGCAGACGAAGGGGGAGACACGGGAGAGAGGAGAGAGTGACCAGGGGGTTGCGTGGCGTCGCCTGGTGCATCGAGGAGGAACCAGGCAGGCTGGGAGGGAGGAGGTGGCCGGGGCGCGTGCGTGCGCGCGTCGGCCACACGCGCGTCCTCCTGGCAGAGGAGGAAGGCGACAGGGGAGTTGGCGGTGGTGGGCTGGGCTGTACAGCGCTGGGCCAGCACAGGAGCTGGGCCGGTTGGTGGGCGCCAGGTAAGTTTCTGCTTCTTCTTCTATTTATATTTTCTGTTATTTTGTTTGATTTAGTTTGAGAACCAAATCATTTTAAAACTTTCTGTAAATTTTTGTGTGAGCTCAGAGAGATAGTCCAAGGCCACATGCAAATTTACAGAAATATTTGAACATTATTTCTTATATAGCAGAAATAATTCCAACCCAAATATGTTATTGATTTAAATCAAAGGCCCAAAATAAATTATTTCTGTGACTCCAAAAATATTGGTTTGAATTTAACATCATGCCAATATTTTCACAGAATAACAGGAACATTTTCTTGGACTCATTTGATGAGATTTAAATGTTGGTTATTTTTAGGGGTTTTCTGAGGCTTTTGAAAATTCCTCAATTCAAGTTTCATTTGAATTTAAACATGATGCTCACATGGAAACTAGCATAGGTCAGCCCGGAATTAGGGACGTGACAACTCACCCCTACTAAACAAGAATCTCGTCCCGAGATTCAGGCGTAGGGTAAGATGAAGGGGAAACGCAACTAACGCAATCTTCACGATCCAGGTTGCACTTCAAATGAACGTTGATTCAATCATCATGTTTGTCTGGTCGTCTTGCTCCGAGAACTCCAGCCAACATGACAACGAGAGGAGAAGGAGACTCTAGAAGGATCGATCTTCTCGAAGATTTAACAACTTAGGATCAACTCACGGAATGAGACATAGCAACATCAGTCGAGCTGAGACACGAAACACACATCTAGAGGGATGGAGTGGAAAAAATGACAGAGGTTCAAATTGGTAGGCAACAATTCCATGCTTAAGAGGGTGGTGAATGGTTTCAAGATAGCGATGAAATGATTGCCATGATTCCATAACGGGGCACCTTAGAGAAGGTGACTCGTAGAATTATCCCCTTAAGTGGCAAAAAGAATTACCTTTGATTCAGGGATCACTGAAACTCTTTATACCAACCTGAGGCAATTCTCGAGTGATCGTTTGAAGGGGTTCGGTAGAATGGCATACGCGAATTAGAATGGATGATGTGGATTACCTTGTTGAAAACAACACAAGGAATGATTTTGCTTGCGTGTGCTCTCAAGAACTTGAGCAATTCCATAATCATCATAGTTCTACCAACATCTATGAAAAGAATGTTAATACAACTACATACTACCATGATGAATAACGATGGAGGATGCAGATGGAAAGGAAGACAACACTTTCTCAGACTTCACCTTAGCAATGCCAAGGTCGCAAGATCTGGATAATCGACCGAGAGACATTTAGCACTCCGCTTCTAATGTTCTCCTTGATGTGCTGGTGCAACCCGTTAATTAAAATGGTTTGGTACCCAGAACATCAAGCAAAAGGTCGGACTTCGGGAACACGAAGATCATAAGGCACAACTAGGGAGTAAATCCTACGAAGTCCTTACGGGGAGGTGGCCAACTTCCTCAATTAGGATACTACAATAATAGGTCTTCCGGCTGGGTGTGTTGGCCATGACATCCTCTTTATTGGTTACAGAGAGACCAATATTATAGTTCTTGGAAAATGCTCCAACCACCATATCTGCCTGATATTTAGATCTGGTTGGTGTCAGAACAATCCAGACTCATCGAGTCTAGAAAGAAAAAATGAAAGTTTTGCAACACAAATCGACGAGACGATGTTGCGAGATTCTCGGGAGATGGACTACGGTAGTAAGCTCCAAAACATGAGCTGGTTCTGCTACAAACATGTGAACACGTTGTCCCAGACAAGCATGACCACATGGTAGTCTTACAACAAAACACTACCGAGTTCAGGTGGGGAACCATCATTGAGGATAACAAAATCTTGTACGAATCCGTCTGGTACCTTCAAGACTAGCACGAAGAACTTATTATCCTTGAACAAATCAGTCAGTGGCTTGGTGTGCTAGGAAACACATATGGAATGGAGGCGGCCAACCTATCAAACCATAGAGTACTTCGCATATAGGCATGACTAACTTGGGACAATTCCAGAGGAAGCAAAAACAATCTTTCTCGGATCCACGGCGACAACTTACATCAAGTGCACGTGAATTAAAGAAAGTCACTCCTTTCATCCGAACATATGCTTCATGAGCTAGCATGAAGAAATGCCTTCAAAAGTTTCCAACACTAGCTTAATGCTCAACAAAATCATGGAAAAGATAAAAATGTTGCTGATGGGCTCCACAACAATTCATCCAGGTATCCATATAAATGGAGTTCCACAATCACGTGAACAAGGTGATAGCATTGGTCAGACCAAAAGATATAATGGTGTATACCCGAGGAAAATCCACGAGTAAGACAACATTACGAACATCGTTGGTTCTGATTTGATTTGAGAATAGCCCACACTTAAATCAAAGTTTTGACAAGATAATAGGTCCAACAACTGATCACCGGGACCAATCGTTGAAGATATCATCTTTCTTCAGCATACACACACAAAGATGTCCCTTTAAATGAACTAAGTTGGCAAGCTTCTATCTTCCAACTCTCCAAGTTGTTGTTTAGCTTAACCAACTAGCTCGGGCTATCCGACACAGATTCTTGGAGAAGAAGTGGTTCATAGAGAAACCAACTTGATCACGAGCTCAACATAGCGGTCAGGGAACAACCTGGTGATACCTCCGTGAAGACATTCGGAGAATCACGAACCACCGGTATGTTACCAAGCTCGAGAAAAATCTTGCTTCTAAGGGCAAGACGAAATGATCAAATAAGCAAGGGATTGACACAATCCTAACTCGTTGATCGGAGAGTGCACCAGGAAATAAGGATTAGGTAGCACGATCAATCTTAGAATGATGATTCCATAACCAACACACTAAGAATGAGATTATCGTTCATTAATCACTATGCAACATGGTTGCTAGGAATATAGATTTCACACATCACGATTCACTTGTCGGTACTCCGGTTGCGACAACACGGAACCGAGGAATGAATAATGATGGCGAGAAGTATCACTATGTCAAGAATTCACAAGAGGTGGTGCAATTCTCATGAAAATCCTGACATAAAGAAGGTAATACTTCAAGGTAGAACAGACCAGAAGCTGGATTGCACTTGATCTGCGGGATACAACTGCTTTGACCCAATCCTGGATATGGATGAGGTACTGGAGTTTGTTTCTCCTAGTCATTCCAAAATAGAATGGCTTGACGGACCACAAGAGTAGTGGCATCGATGAACACGGATGCATAACTTCTCCTGACTATCAATTGATAGACGAGGTCAGAAGACAACTAAAGAGGGACAACCCAAAGGAACATATGTTTTTCTGAGTTGTGGATGCATGGATTAGTATGTCGAACAAGTTCAACATATTTCTTCCGGACAATCCATGTAGAGAGGTAGGTTTGGCAGAATCGTAATATAGAAGGGGAACTCATCGAGAGCACTCTTGTTGTGATCTTTTGGTTCAAAGAACATCTGCCATAATGGTCCATAGTATTGGAAGAATGATATACCACGGACCTCGAAGACTATCGCAAAGGTTACTAATATCCTAAAGGAACGAGCAAACACTATCAACATGAAGTAAGTACGGTGAATATCGGGTTCAAAACCCAGGAGTAGAATACCTACTAACTAAATTGCATCACGGGATGCTTTCGAGATTAATGGCCAGAATCATCACACTGGGATACTAAACATGTCTAGACTACTAGGTGACACTCTAAGACACCTAAGGTCATAATAACAACTCCAACATAAATGTCGAGGCAACAGAGTACCTCAACGCACCGATTAGTGTGGTTAATCTGGCATAAAGGACATTGAAAATAGAGGATGAGGATTTCCAAATGCATCAGATTGTTTAGAAACCTGGGACGACTTGGACAGCATAACGGCTGTAAATGCTCAAAAGAATTTAGACATGCTACAAAAATGGTGGCATCGCCACTCGGAAGCACAATATCAAGGTTTCAAGATCAACAATTAACATACGAAAGTAGTAGGAACTTAACTGAGGCTTGAAACCAACAATCCTATAAGTCTACGGATTAGTAACGTGTGATCCTGATAGAAAGATGAGAAGCCTAGTTCTTAACCCCGTAGGAAAAATAAGATGACTCGGATCAGAAGGCATAAGGTATAAGGAGTAAAAAGAGCCTTACGTTCCGTCCCACAATCAATTCCCTTATATAACTAAAGAATTTCTAGACTCAACTTCGACCAGTTTGGCTTGGTAATCCTACAGGCAGTCAAGCTCTGATACCAAAGCTGTCAGGACCCCGACTCAATGCCACATCGATCTAGCATGTAACACCTCATACCACTTTGCGGCCTCACGCACGGTATCCCCACGGGTGTCGCCTTACCTTTGCCCGGGACCGTTTGCGCCTTTTGGCACATGTATATGATAGTGTTGCTAGCTTCCATATGATAAGGAGCCCGGGCTGACATGGCTAGTCATAAACCCAAAGTGGCACAAACTTACAGGGACAGGCATCCATGACCCAGCATCGAACGTGTCGGTCATCAGCAAGTGAATCCAGGCTGTAGCACTAGGCTAGCAGGACTCCGGTGAATCGGGCTGTAGCGGGCTAACAGGACTCCGGTATTCATCGCGTGACATTTCCCCGAAGGGACAGCCACAGGAACGAAGAAGGACACATGCCGCCAGCCTAAGTGTTCCGGAGCAGTAGCAAGCTACCATGGCTCAGTGGAAGCACTAGGAGACATTTCCCGGTAACAGAGGCTACTAAGGATAAACAACTAGATAGTCAGATCCCACACATACCAAGCATTTCAATAACATACACACAATATGCTCGATATGTGCAAATACAACATGGCATCACAACATGACTCTACAACTCAAGTATTTTATTCAATAGGCTCCGAGGAGCGAGATATTACAAACATGGGTCTCATGACCCAACAATCAGAGCATACAAGTCAAAGGACATGCGGAAGCTTAACATGTCTGAGTACAGACATCTACAAATGAAAAAGGCTGAGAAGCCTGTCTATCTACCAGATCCTGCCGAGGGCACAAGATCGTAGCTGAGGTAACAAGCTAAACGTCGAAGTCCACGTGAAACTACTAGCGAGACTGAAGTCTCTCTGCAAAAACATAAATTAGGCAACGTGAGTACAAATGTACCTAGCAAGACTTACATCAGAACTAACTACATATGCATCATTATCAATAAAGGGGATGGTGGAGTTTAACTGCGGCAAGCCAGCTTTGACTCAGTGGCTATCCTGAACTACGACTGCAAGTAACTCTTTGAGGTGGCGCACACGAGTCCACATATTCACCATATCAATACACCACTATGGATCCTCTCCCGTCTCCCTACGAGAACGCCATCCATAGCACTCACGCTTATCTTGCACATTTTAGAGTATCCACTTTCACTTGTCTATGAACTATGCAAGGGGTCCAAGTTTCCATATCTGAGGAATCCGGCTATTCGAATAGATAATGATAACCCTGCAGGGGTGTACTTCTTCACACATGCTCTCGCCACTTATCGCCCTGTACACGTCATGTACCTCGGCAACCTTCAAGCGGAAGCCGGGCGAGGGAGTCGGCCATGACCTGACTAACCACACAAGTCTCTCATCCAGGTTTATCGCCTATTCGGGTTCCATCCGCAAGGAGATCCGCCCGGGGTGTCACTCACGGCCCCAAACGATGTGAGCAGGGTTCCCAAGCCCACCTCGACGGGTGGATCTACGCTTGGTACACCGTGCCATGGTGCCTAGTCTGTCCCAAGCCCACCTGTACCGGGTACCACTTGGTAGACTACTAACACTACCTACAAACACCAGAAACTAGTTGCAACTCCTGGACAGAGATCGAGTTGATTAATAAGTCGAGAGGGGCACTTAAGCATTCCAATGTGTGGTAGTAGTTGTTCATGGATCACAAACACAGAACTCAGTTCCTAAGGACGGCTTCAATGAGACAACCCACCATGTACTCCTACATGGCCTCTCACCGCTACCTTTACCAAATCGTGTTCACACACTTAGCTCTCAACTGTAGGACATGTTCACACACCTCCAATTCATCCCCGATGAATCAGACCTGACTCAACTCTAAGCAATAGCAGGCATGACAAACAAGCATGAATGAGTAGGCACATCAGGGCTCAAACAACTCCTACTCATGCTAGTGGGTTTCATCTATTTACTCTGGCAATGACAGGTCATGCAGAGGATAAGGGGTTCAACTACCGCAGCAAGTAACAAATATGTCGTTGTTGTCCCAATGTAGTAAAAGAGAGCAGGAGCGAGAGAGTGGGATTGTATCGGAATGAACAAGGGGGTTTTGCTTGCCTGGCACTTCCGAAGATAATATAGATCTTCATCAGTGTCATCGATCACGTCGTCGGTAACAACGTCTACTCTGGGGAAACAGGTACCGGCAACAGAGAGAAGGCACAATCAATGCAATGCGACAATATGATACATGCTCATGACATGGCAATATGATGTGATTTGAGCTAATGCAACTAGCAACCAGATTAAATGAAGTTGGTTTGAACCAAAGATTCAAATTCAACTCCATATGTGATTATTCAAATGCCATTTATTTAATTTGACCTGATCAGCAGGCATAGGTTTCCCAACATGCATGGAAATGGCATAAATGGATAGATTGGATTTTTCTGATCATTTTTCATATATAAATTATTTTATTCTGAGCTACGGTTGATTTTCTATGATTTTTAGAAGTTTGAAACATTTTCTGGATTTTCCTGATTATTTTTAATCCAGAAAATAGTTAACTGCGTCAGCATGACGTCTGAGTGACGTCAGCAGGTCAACGGGTCGGTCCAGGTCAAACCTGACCAGTGGGACCCATGTGTCAGTGTGACAAGGCAAGAATAGAGGCTAACCAGTGGGTCCGGGTCAACGTACACGTCAGCACAGTCAAAGCAGACGCGTGGGCCCGCTGCAATTAAATTAACCTTAATCTATATTTATTAGCCGATTAGTTAGGCAGTGGGGCCCGGCTGTCATTGGCTCAGGTGGTAGTTAGTGGGGTGATTAGCCCCTAACAACCGGATTAGGTCGGCGGTTAGTTGCCAGCGATGTCCAGAGACGGCGGCGTTGCTCGGGTTTTGCCCTCCGGCTACCAAATGGGCGGCGGAGGGGCTCTACGTGAAGCCCGGGTCCGTGCGCATCCAACGGAGCAAACAGGGTGAGCTGGGGTGGCCGTAATCCTTGCCGGCGTCGAGCTCAGCGGCTGCCGGACCTCGGACGTTGGCAGAAACGGCGCTACGAAGGACGGGAATGCACGGGGTTAGCTCCTACAAGCCCTAAGCAATGCAGTGACTGTGTTGGACATGGTGGCAAGGCCGTTTCGTGGCCGGAGCCACGTCGGCGGCGAGCTCAGGCGGCGGCGGGTTTCGGTCATCAGCGAAACGGCGGCTAGAGCTAGTAAACATCGCGGAGACAAGGGGGAGACGGTGAAGGAGCTCACTGGGAGGTCGAAGAGCAGCTCCGTGGGCTCGGAGAAGGCCGGACGGCGACGTATAGGCGATGGCGATCTCGGCGACCCGAGGAGGAAGAAGACGGTGGTGATGGCGAGGCAGGGCGCCCGGCGACGTGTAGCTGGATGGGGACGAAGAAGAGGTCGTGGCGGAGCTCTTGGGCACGTCCATAGGGCTAGGGCTGGCCGGTGGCCGTGGTGGCAGTGAACGGCGGCGACGAGCTCTGCTCGGTGGTGCTCGGGGGAGAGGGGCAGACGAGGGGGGAGACATGGGAGAGAGGAGAGAGTGACCAGGGGGTTGCGTGGCGTCCCCTGGTGCATCGAGGAGGAGCCAGGCAGGCTGGGAGGGAGGAGGTGGCCGGGGCGCGTGCGTGCGCGCGTCGGCCACACGTGCGTCCTCCTGGCAGAGGAGGAAGGCGACAGGGGAGTTGGCGGTGGTGGGCTGGGCTGTACAGCGCTGGGCCAGCACAGGAGCTGGGCCGGTTGGTGGGCGCCAGGTAAGTTTCTGCTTCTTCTTCTATTTATATTTTCTGTTATTTTGTTTTGATTTAGTTTGAGAACTAAATCATTTTAAAACTTTCTGTAAATTTTTGTGTGAGCTCAGAGAGATAGTCCAAGGCCACATGCAAATTTACAGAAATATTTGAACATTATTTCTTATATAGCAGAAATAATTCCAACCCAAATATGTTATTGATTTAAATCAAAGGCCAAAAATAAATTATTTCTGTGACTCCAAAAATATTGGTTTGAATTTTACATCTTGCCAATATTTTCACAGAATAACAAGATCATTTTCTTGGACTCATTTGATGAGATTTAAATGTTGGTTATTTTTTGGGGTTTTCTGAGGCTTTTGAAAATTCCTCAATTCAAGTTTCATTTGAATTTAAACATGATGCTCACATGGAAACTAGCATAGGTCAGCCCAGAATTAGGGACGTGACAAGAAAACACTAAAAAACCCACTGCAGAACCAAAGTATTCAAACCCACTGATATGAGATAGTACACTCATGCAGCTCAGGATGCAAAACTACCAGGCAGTTTTCCTTGCAAAAATCAACATTGTGGCCTTTAATCATACATTTTGCTACAACTAAATTTAGATCAGATAAAGGTTGGATTCACGCCGATTAACAAAATACATGCTGATGTAAAAATATAGTGATATACAACAGGTACTTACATCTACATTGGAGCACAGAGAATTCCTGCAAGAATCTTTCCTCATAAACGATACCATTGCAGAAATTCTTCTATCTGTTAAGCTTATTTTCTAAAAGATAGATGGGTAAGAAACATCTAGAAAATATGATTAGCATGCTATAAAATTTCATGATGCAAGGATACGCACACGCTTCGTAGAATTGAGTTGACATATTTTTGCTCGACTGGAGCGGACTCGTTCTTTGGCCACTGGAATCTGCTTATTATCAGTAGGAGTTGGGTTTCTCTGTGCTGGAGCAGTATCTATAAAAACTGGACTTGGTTTATTATCTCCTGGCGTTTGGATCTTTTGCGAAGGCCTTGTTTGTAACCCTTCAGATTCTAACATAGTCGTCTTCCCCTTGCATGCCTTGTATAGAAGAATGGTGCTTTAATTATAAAACATGCGACAGCAGAGAGATGGAATAGGTACTAAAGAATAGAAAGGCATGACACATTGACATGTATTCCCTCCATCCGGAAAAAAATGGATGGGTCTAGGCGTATTTCAGTTCTAGATACATCCTTTTTTATCCATTTCGGCAACATGTAATCCAGACGGAGGGAGTATGGTGTAAGAGCTAGGGATACGATAGGACAACACGACAAAAAAAACTAGTTGAATGTAAAACTATATGCTAGAGGAATACATACAGAAATAACCAAGGCAACATACACGTGTATGATTGGGAAAATAAGATGGCATTGCAACAGAGCACTAGAACAGCACTTCAATGTAATAAAACATGGTATGGCAGACAGATGAAGTACATACTGATGAATAACAATGCATAAGATATTCAGAAGCATGATGTCCAAATTAAGCAGATGGCATTGCGATAGAGTAGAATGACAGTACTTGAATTTGAAAACATGTTATCATGAATGGAATAGGTACTGAAAAACAGGAAGGCATGACATATTTACATGCATGATCAGCATGCTAAGCACATGGCATTGCAACAGAGTAGATACACTCCAGGACATTATATGCATGTTGTACCCATATCACAGGCCAAGTTAGAGCAAGGACCTTGTGGGGTGAAGAGGATTCATCATCTTTCTGCAAGTCTTCTGAAGAATTGCCTTTACATGTTCCATCATATTGGGTATCATTGACATCATGTTTATTGGCCTTTACATTGCTCCGTGAGGTTCTTGTGGATATATCAGTGTGTGCAATTATATCTTACATGCATGGAAGACAACTAGTAGTTAGACTTATGTAAATGAGTGCTTGTAGGAGACGACATAAATAGTAGGACTGGGGTTAACTAGCAGCAAAAGGTCTCATAAACTAAAGGGAGAACACAGATGAAAGCTACAGAATATGTATCATTTGTACTCAAGATTAACTAGATGGCACACAAAAGTATTAAAGAACAACATAGGTAATACTAGAAGTGGTATAATACTATAATCACCAGCCTGTGGGATAGCATTGGCTGATGGATGATAACTATGGAACAGCATTACCTAAAGAACAAGTATCTTAGCTGAACTATGGAACAGCGTGAACTCCTGAACAAGACCCGTAAGAGATTAGCATGAATATACAGTGACATGTGATGATCTATTTTCCGTGCTTAGATGAATAACAAAGCCATAAATGTTGCACACAAGTAAGATGAGGGTACAACCTATCTGGCTGCCATCCATAGGAGTGAGCATCATGTGCTGACTTGTCGATGGCCCTGCAGTTGTTGTGGCTATCCATGTCGGGCACGCGCATTTGATGCAGGGAACTATTGAGTGGGGACTGTAGCTCCCTTCTGGTGTATGCTCCCCTTGTTGGAGCAGCTGCGGTGAGTCGGAAGACGGTGTGTCTGAAGATGCAGATAAGCATAAAGTTAAGAATGACATATCTCTTTGATCCGAAGAAATACACTAAGAGATCAACAGCAAGGTATGAGAGTGGTCACACGTTTGTTGACTGACGACTAAATTGGGGTCGCACGATTTTATTTTATTTTGGTACTGTACGATCTACGCCAGATGGCTTGATGGCCGTCTTGTGCCTCCTGGCAGACACTATTCGGAATCTTCCCCAAAGAGCCAGCGACCAATGGCAGAGCAGCCTGCCTCCGCCGTCCGTGGCCCCGTCCAAAACCCCCCTCCCCGCCCCACCGCACTGCCGTGGTTGCGCCGCCCCCGGGCCAATCCACAAAGACTCCCCATCCAGATCCGGCGGCGGCAGTACCTTCAACCCACGCAACTCTAAAAGATAGCCATCTAAGCGCTGCTTCCATGGCGAACTTGCGGCCCCGCACCCTTACGTTAGACACCAACCAACCGGCATCCTAGGAGCTCCACCGCCTCGAGGGGTGCTGCTTCCCATTGGGAATCCATTGGCCCAGAATAAAAATTCAGACAACTAACGCCTAAATAAAGTGATTTCAGATGAGGGTGCGACCTATCTGGCGGCATGGTGAAGTAGGCAGGTCCAGCTGCCGAGTCGGTGAGGCCGGCGCGGTTGCGGTGGTGACCGGCGGCAGGGAAAGAGCGATGTCGCGATGGTCGACGGCTACGCGGAAGCAGCGCCAGGACTCTAGACGGATCCGAAGTTGGAGCCGCTCCGGCACCGTGAACAACGGCGGTGGTGAATCGGCTCCAGTACGTTTCACGCGGCCATCGTCGAGGCAGCACCAGCAGCACAGAGTAAGAGGCACACGGCCCAGTGCACGGCAGCAATTGGACAGCGTCTCCGACATTAGGGAGGAGGGCGGCTGTGAAATTGGTGCGGTGGGGGGTGCCATGGAGGTGGGGCTGAGGTTTCGCGGCTCGGGAGAAGGGAGCTTCCCGGGGAGAAGGTGATTTGGCGCCCACGAGGTATGAATGGGGACGGGCGGGGGGGGGGGGGGAATTGGGAGGGGAGTGGAACCATGTCTTACGGACGCATTTGTCTGAAATGTGAGGGGGAGTTACAGTTCTACCCTTGCCTATAGGATTCTCGGCTTGGGTCTGTGTACTGAGGGTCGGGGATAGTAGAGTAACTTTGCTTCTCCCCAAATAGTGGGCGGGAGCGATTTCGGGCGAGGAGGGTGTGTTTTGAACTATAGTGGGCACGAGCGAATTCGGGCAAGGAGAGCGTGTTTTGAAATAGTGGGCGCGAGCTATTTCGGGCGAGGAGAGCGTGTTTTGCGGACCATGGTTTATGAATTATTCGGCACATGTCATTTTGGCCGAGGAGAAGGCGCGCTTCGATGAAGTTATGAACCTACCCTTGATGTACAACGGGCCAATTGATGCGTGTCCCACATAGGACGGTAATTTCACGTCTCCCATTTATTTGCTCGAGCGAATTCCACCGAGCAGAGAGGATGTTTAACGGTTCGTTCAAATTTTGGGAGAATGAGCATCGACGTCTACCTTACCAAGTCGATTCGAATCAAATTTTGAAATATTAGCTTGCCACTTCTTTTTTAGATGGAGAGATGATGCTCGGGAGTAATGTGTTTTTACATGCTCGTTGCTAGCGATTTACTATATGACAAATAGTTGACCCACTCAAAAACGTGAATCAAACCCAAAATGAAATATCTCGATTCAATGAACTAGCTCGTCAGTAAGTCAAAATAGTGAACTAAATCCAAAATTGAACACCTCAATCGAGTAGCATGTTGTACAGTATTATAGTATGCATAATTAGATTTATGCCCCTAGTTGTGTCCCACTCGTCTGTTTTACCCCTAATTCCCAAAAGTCACTGGTTCTGTCCAAGTCACTTTGCTCCTCCTATGCTTTTGCCCTTTGACCGTTTGACTGTCAGTTTGAAAACTTCATAACTAATTCATACTAAATCAAAAAAATGCAAATAAGATACCAAAATGTTCAAAAAAACATCACCTATATGTCAGTGTCATTTGCATTCATGAAAAAAGTGTTGGAAAGTGCCCATCTGAGTTTTAGCTCTTATGCTACGACCATGAATAGTAAAATCTAAAAAAGTTCAAAAAAAATCAAAAAAAAATTGGTGGCAAAGAATGACAAATGTTTTAAGTGCCTGCCAAGTTTCATCAGGGAATAACATTCGTGGGTGCTACAGCAAAAAAACAATTAGGACTCCAAAATAGATTATTTTTTTGCCACGACTTCCACGAATGTCGTTCCCTAATGAAACTTGGCAAGCACTTAGAACATCTGTCGTTCTTTGCCACCATATTTTTTGGAATTTTTTTAGAGTTTACTATTCATGGTGGTATCAAAAGAGCTAAAACTCGGATGTGCACTTTCCAACACTTTTTTCATGAATGCAAATGACACTAACATATAGGTGATGTTTTTCTGAACATTTTGGTATCTTATTTGCATTTTTCTGATTTAGTATGAATTAGTTATGAAGTTTTCAAACTGATGGTCAAACGGTCAAAGGGAAAAAGCATAAGAGGAGCAAAGTGACTTGGACATAACCGGTGACTTTTGGGAATTAGGGGTAAAACAGACGAGTGGGACACAACTAGGGGCATAAATCTAATTATCCCATTATAGTACTCCATGAACATGTTGAAAGTCAAATTACTGAACTTGTTTGATATACGCATATATCCGTTCATGTGTGGATTGCAGACAACATGGTCTCCAATTTAAATATTTGAATGCAAGTTTATATCAGTCTTTGATGCATAAAATGCGGCCTCCCCCTCTCCCGGACTCCTGTTCTCTCTCTCTCACTCTCTCGCCGACAATCTTCAATTCTGTCGCACGCATCCGACACAAAAACCTTGTTGGTCCCTCTCCCTTTCTCTCTCTCTCTCTCTCTCTCTCTCTCTCTCTCTCTGTGTGTGTGTGGGGGGGGGGGGTCTTTCTAGTCCGCATTCATATATACACCATCTATAGGTCTCTCTCGCACACTATGTATGATACTCTAGCTAGTCCAAGCTAGATATCATGGGTGCACTCATCGTACGCACACAAATTCCTTGGCTCTTTGCCCGTAACTCTCTCACACACCACTATGTCGTCTCGGAGCTCTTCCCCCCCCCCCCCCCCCCTCTCTCAAACTCTCCATCCACTTGGGTCACACATACACATGCATATCTCACTCGCACTCGATAGGCCCATCTAAAACTCTATCTGTCTCCATCATTCTTTCTCCATCTCACACGCACACACACACACACATAGTCTCATGCCCAGCTAGCCAAGTATGATGGTCTCTCACTCAATTGTAGGCACACGCAGTCCCCCCTATATGTATATGACTAGCTAATCTTAGTCTCCATCACAAATATGTGCATGGTCTATCTCGGTTTCTCTCGGGGCATCTTTCTATCGCGCATGCACTCCCTCGATCTCCCACCCATATAGTCCCCTCACGATCTCGAGGGGATATCTCTATCACAAACACACCCTGTCTCCCTCCCCTTGCGTCCATGCCATCCATGTGTCCCTCTCGGCCTTTTTTCCTTGTTAGCCAGACCTCTATTGGACATGTGCTACAGGGGTGTCTCCCTCCGTTGCAAACAATCACACACTAGCTATCTTCGTGTATCTCCTCGCCTTGCTTTTCCATCTCGGAGATGCATGCGTGGTATGTTCGCATAAGAAACGAAAAAACACTCTCTCTCTCTCTCTAATTTATCGTTTGTTGTCACTTTCTCTTTCACACACATACTCTTTTTGCACACTTACTCATTCTCCTTCACACGCACTTGATCTGTCTCGACTGAGGCACTCACCTCCGTCCATAGCGCATAGATTTATTGAAAAGTCAAACATCACAAAGTTTGACCATGTACATGGAGAAAAAGAATTACATCTAGTACGGCAAACATATACCATTAGATTCACCATGAGATGTAGTTTTGTATGATGTATCTTTGGTATTGTAGATATAAATAACATTTGAGTAAACCTGATCAAAGTTTCCAAAGTTTGACTTCTAAAAAATTTACATGCACTGCATCATCGAGCGGATGGAATATCTCTTTCCCCCTCTCAGCTATCTGACGCACCACTCAGCCTTATCGGGGCTCCTCAATATCTCTCAAACTTTATTGGTCAGTTTGGTTCGTGACCTGACCCTCATGCCTTGATGGTCGGTACTGCCTGGTGTGGACGTGAGATGTAAAATATTTCTGCCTGGCCAGGCTTGTGTGGTGCTGAAGCGTTTGGTTCATGCCTGGGCCAGGCAAAGCATCAACATCCCATCAATCAATCCATGCACAATTATTTAATGCTAATATCCATCCATGTTGTTGTTAGCCTCGTGGCCGCACGACCAGGCACGGCCAGGCGTTCGAAATCGGTCGCTTGGGCCAGGCTACTTGCAATGTGTGGAGTTCAGCCAGGCTAATTAAAGTGCAAG
Organism: Triticum timopheevii; assembly: GCA_963921465.1. NCBI lineage: Eukaryota > Viridiplantae > Streptophyta > Magnoliopsida > Poales > Poaceae > Triticum > Triticum timopheevii. Next base: position 359,885,102 of record OY997274.1, on the reverse strand, counting down.
GGAACCCAGCCCAGGTGGGCTTTCTTTTTCACAGGGTAGCAACCAAACAAGCGTGCATGAAATCCAGCCACAACCCCAGGCCACGCAAAAGATGCTCACGACGCAAGCCAAACGGGCCTTATATCTCCCTGGTTCACACATACACATGTCTCGCTCGCGCTATACATATAGACCCATCCAACACTCTTCGCCCTTGTTCTCTCTCCATGTGACACGCACCCCCCTAAGTACCATAATCCCTCACTCCATCATAGGCTCTGTTTGGATCCATGGGTTAGAGTTAGTTTGGGTTAGTTTGGAGTTAACTAACCCAAAAAGATCCAAACAGGAGGGTTAGTTTAGGTTAGATGCATCTAACCCATCCAAAAAAACTAACCCATCCAAGAGGTGCTTATTTGGGTTAGTTCTTCTAGGGACCACTAATAAAACTTTTCTCTCTCGCTCTCCCCGCAACAGATCCCTCCCCACTTCCTCAAAACTTCTCGTCCTCTCCCTCCCTCCCTCTTGCACCGCCCGTGAAGGTGCCTCGCCGTATCCGCGCTCCATCTAACCCTGCCATCCAAACACCTCTTTACTTAGAGTTAGTTCAGGGTTAGAATCTATCTCTAACCTCTAACTGAGTTAGAGTATCCAAACAGGTCCATAGGCGCAAGCACTCCCCCCTCCTAAGTATGATTATCTCTTACTAGCCATCAGGAACACACGTATTGTCTCCTTCCATCCATACGTCTATCTCGATATCTCTCGGGGCATCTTCTATCGCGCACACACCTTGTCACTCGATCTCCCACCCATGTAGTCCCATCACGATCTCCAGGGGATCTCCCTATGACAAACATACACTCTCTCCTCCCCATGTCTGCATTTTCTCCATACGTCTCTCTCGACCTCTCTCCCTTGTTTTTCAGACCCCTCTTGGCCACGTGCTAGGGGTCTTCCTCTCTCGGTTCCAAACAACCACACACTATCTCCTCACCTTGCCTCCGTTATCGAAGATGCATGTGTGATATGTTTGCATAAGACACGCACGCTTTTCCTCCACTTTTATCGTGTGTTGTCCATGCCTCTTTCACACACGCACGCACACTTTTTTCACTCTCTCTCTCTCTCTCTCTCTCTCTCTCTCTCTCTCTCTCTCTCTCTCGCGTTAGGGACTCTGTCACGTCCATAAGCATATGGATGTTTTGAAAAGTCAAACCTCAGAAAAGTTTGACTAGGTATATATGGAGAAAAACATTTACATCTGCAACGATCATTAGATTCATCACAACATGTACTTACTTCATACTATCATTTATCTTTGATATTGTCGATATAAGTAATTTCTTTATAAACTTGGTCAAAGTTTCAAAAGTTTGACTTTTAAAAAATGTTGTAACTACATTATCGAACGGAGGGAGTATCTCTTTCTCTCTCTCTTTGCTATCTCTCACGGGCCTCCCCTCTCACTTGAACTCTCTATACCGACGGATTATACGCTCACTGTGTCAGCGTATAGCTCTGTATATTGTTTAGCTGACTGGTCAACCAATCCACATGTTGTGTTGTCAGCTCGTGTTCTGTATCTTGGTGTGCTGGCCCATGTGGCAGTGGGTGAAAATAAGTAAACTAGAGGCCCATCTGACACGCGGTGAAGGAAACAAAGTTGAACCCACTTGGGGTAGCACCCCGCACGCTAGTAAATTGAGGGCGCATTGAGGACAAACTTCTTGCGCACGAAGGACGCACTCGCGCACAATTCACCACTGCGCGGCGGCATGCACAGAAGGACGCACTCGCGCACACCCAGCACACAACACACACCAGCACACGTGTACACCGACATCGCCGCCGGTTGAGATGGACGGCGAGGCAGCCAACAAGCGAAGGCTGCTCGAGACAAAACCGCATCCGGCGAGCCTGGACTTCGTCAGCAGCCTCCCCGACGACATGCTGCTTGTCATCATCGGCCTCCTCCCCACCAAATCTGCCATGCGGACCGCCCTGCTCTCCCGGCGGTGGCGCCCCCTCTGGCACTGCGTCCTCCTCAACCTCATCGTCGACAGCTGGCTCTGCGAAGGGGATTACAAACGCATGGCCGCAGTCTCCAAGATCCTTTCATCACACCCTGGGCCAGCCAGACGCCTTGACATCCGCATGTTCAGTACCAACTGCAAGGTCCAACCCAAGTTCGACGAGTGGTTCTTATCCCCCTCCCTAGATCAGCTCGAGGAGCTCAGCTTTGAAGCTGGACGATGTCTCTCTCTGCCGCCGTCCGTGCTCCGCCTCACGCCAACGCTGCACCGCGCCAGCTTCAGCTCCTGCTATCTTCCCCAGATTGATGCCGCGCCCGCCCTTCTTCTCCCTCAACTCAAGCAGCTCGACCTCTTCGACGTTGTCATCTCGAAGAAGGCTATGGAGCACCTGCTCCGCAGCTGTACTGCGCTCGAGTACCTTTGTCTTGAGCAGATCCACGGGTTCATTAGCCTCCACATCGCCTCGACGAATCTCTGATGGATTTATGTGTCTTGCTGGCCCCGCAACAAGACATCAATTGGGAAGAGATCACTCCAGCTGTTCCATGCTATGGTCATTGAGAATGCGCCTTTCCTTGAGAGATTGCTTGTATGGATCTAGAAGGTCCAACAAAAATCAGGGTCATTGACGCGCCGAAATTGACAGCGTTGGTGTACTCGTCTGCCAAATTCTCCGAACTCTTTATTGGATCCGTAATCGTTCAGGTACAGCACTCATCTTCTTCTCAGTCTTCTTGAAATTAACATTTTTAAATTTCTTCTTGATGTATTTACGACCGTCTTCCAGAAAATGATTCCCACAAGCTTGACCCAGTCCATGCGCATAGTGAAGATCTTAGCACTAAAATCTATCGGCCCCAATCTGGATCAAGTTGTTGGATTCCTTACATGCTTTCCATGCACGGAGAATCTACTCATCGAGGTGAAACTTCTTTCCTATTAGTAAACGGTAATCATAACGTAGCTCAATTTTTTCGTAATTTTCCCAAATTACGATGACAAGTGTAGTGTTCAAAACTACGGGCCTGTTTGGTTTGCAGCCTAAGGTTGCCACGCCTAAGCTTAGGCGTGCCACACTATCTTAGGCATGTGTTTGGTTCATTGTAACACTTGTGGCTTGCCATACATTTCTAGTTACATGGTCCACATGTCATAGACTCAACTTCTTGCCAAATCTTGCCACACTTGTGGTGGCCATTTTGTTAGCCACACTTTTTGTGGCAGCCGCACTTTGCCTAAGCTTAGTTGTGGCAAAGTTAGTCATGAACCAAACAGACCCTACATCTACGCACTGCACCGAAAGAAATGTTTTTAGTATTTTTTTTCTCACGTGATCACCTGCATCATTTTTATGTTGTACTACTATAGTAGCCTAGGCTAGTCATAGTGGAAAGTAACTTAGACTACTCCAGTAACTCTATGGTTACCCTAAGGGGAAGTACTACTACTACCTCCATCCTGGTTTACTCTTCCAATTTTGTAGTATCAAAATTTGACCATAGATTTAACTGACAAAATGTTAATGCATGTCACTAAGAACTATATCATTGGATTCGTATTTGAACATAATTTCAAATGGTGTAATTTTTAGTGACATGCATTGGCATTTTCTTAGGTAAATCTATGGTCGAAATTTTATACTAAATACGAGGTAGTATTCCCTCCGTCCCAAAATTTTTGTCTTACATTTGTTTAGATACGGATGTATCTAACACTAAAATGTAACTAGATACATCCGTATTTAGACAAATTAAAGACAAGAATTTTGGGACGGAGGGAGTACAAAAGTGGGCTATGTAGGCCAAAACATGTGCCAAATTCACTTGTGATGCATTTGGCATTGATGCCCCTGCATTGCTCACCTGGTGCCCCAATCTGGAGCACCTACTTTGCTCCAGTGCCAAATTAACTCACGCAATGAAAAAACACTGCGTGGGAGAGAGAGAGGACTGAGGCAATAAGAAAACACTTGTTTGAGAGAGTGAGAGGCTGGTGTAGTTGGTTTGATTGATTTGTTTATACATGTGGGTCTGTGTGCACAGTGGTGCCAACTCTCTCACATCGCGAGAGCGGTGCCAAAATCTTTTGATTTGACATCGATGCGTATTATGTGGCATACTTTTGCGAAATATGGCATTGGCCACATAGTGGAAGGCAACAAATGCCCAAGCTCTTCACGTGCTCCTAGTTAAATGAGAGGAAACAGAAACAGAAAGAGAGAGAGAGAGAGAGTGAAAAAATATCACTAGCCAGCCAACCCTATCGTATGAGCGAATGATATTGGTACCTCTTGATGACACGGCAATCTTATGCAGCCAGCTGCTCTAAACTGTTCTCTTCTTTTGCAGATAAAAAAGACCCGAAAGTGAAAAATGTGCTGCACTATAACAATCTCATCGAATGCCTTGATCTCCATCTTACAGAAATTGATTTGATCGACTACTGAGGCAGCACATCTGAGCTTAAATTGGCCAGGTTCTTTGTTCTGGAGGCAAGTGTGCTCAAGGTAATGAGGTTTGGCGTTCTCTGGCGCAACAATGAATGGTGTGCTGATCACCGCAAGCGTCTAAGCCTAAATGACAAAGTCTCCGCAGAAGCTGAATTTGTTTTTGAAACATCAAGTGGCCAGAGACTCGAAAACTTATTTTCCCATTAGTGACTTGTCAGGGTGGTGGATTTTAGTTTGTATGATAACGTTGCATCCACCTAAAGTAACGAAAGTTCTTACGTGAACTTCCTAGTAATTCCCTCTTCCTAGGTGCAGCATTACTCCTAACATTTGTAATATCAGTTTGAAACTTGTAATATTGCCGTGTCCTATTCCTGCGTTTTCAAAATCCTGCGAATCAAATAGGTCATGAGTTGGTGATGATGTTGTGCCTCCCATCTTTCACCAGTAGCCGTCGGATCTAGATCTGACGCATACAAACCAAGCTTCTCCATTTTTGCAAAAAGATGCCCGCACTTGTTCCCTATTTACAAACGACTCCTTGCCTCTCACAATCAGCCTTATCTCCTCCCCACCACATCTAGAAGGCCATGGAAAAATCTGGCGCGATGGCCGCTGCCGGAGCAGTCCACCCCCAATCTTGGTGTTCCGTGCAATGCACGGGCATCTACGCACAGGAAATTATGTCGAACAGGGCTAGTTGTAAGCAGGCTAGCTCTACAGCCATGATGATAGTGACTGCAGACGGTGAGGCTGACTATGGTATGCCGAACACGGCGCCTATACTCAGGTGTCATCTCCAGTGCAGGGTCTTGTCACTTCACTGTGAGGAGCAGCACGTAATAATTTGACCAATGGGTAGTACAGTCAGTGCTAGTACTCCTAGGAGTACTACATTGGTAGTACTACTACTAGTACTAGTAGCACCACCGTCTAGATTTAGGAGTACTACCACGTCCATCTAGATTTTAGTATTTGACTAGCAATATCTAGTAATGCATGTCACAAAAAATGTACTACTCCCTCTGTAAATAAATACATGGTGTTTTATTCCTCTCGGCGAGAGAACTTAATGTTTTCTTGCTAACTAGAGTCTTAATAGGATTACATGCAATGAACTAAACACTGCATGTCATGTTTGGTAGTCTCAAGTCATTGAAAGCATGCACGGCCCACATCTCTCATTGGTTGATATGTCATGAAATAAAAAACAAGGAGGGAGTTAATGCACCGTGCCTAAGTGTTTTGGGATTATTTGGTTTTCGTAATGTGACTTACACAACATTTTTGTTTACATGCATTAACATTTTATTAGTTAAATCAAAGGTCAAAACTTGGTGCAAAATGCAAAGGGGACCAATAAACTAGTAAACATCAAACTTCTCTCGTTTGGCCCCAACTAGAGGTCCGGTGAGATGACTATACTGCACCGGCACGGACGGGGGCACAGCTTCATTGACTTACGGCAACTGCCTTTGGGTGAATGACACGTGGGACCAGGGGGTGGCTGGCCCACCTATCATACAGCCAAAGGCAGGTGCGGTAGAGTGCCAAGGAGTAGTACGAAATCCTACGCACCTACGCATGCTAACCAAGGGCAAGAGTGATCACTCGAATCGCAAGATCAGTTGACTAGTAGAAGCTAAGCTAGACCCATGGAGGCGATTAGCGCGAGCATCAGCCGGCTGTGCCACATGGTCCACGACGTCGGCCTGCAGCCCGGCAACGAGGAATGTCTCCAGGTAGTATTTCTTGAGGCCGGCAGGGCGAGGGGCCGCTTGGACGATAGCTTCATCTCCTTGTTCGACGAGGTCCTCGTCGGTTTCCTCGACAAGTTCACCGTCGTCAAGAAGCTCGCGGACGACTTTGACATAAGCCTTCAGCCGATGCGCCCAGGCTCTGTGATGCCCGCCACCCTCAACGGCCACTATGGTGACAACCTCTTCGACGCACTGGTGGCCCTGCGACTGCCCGCCGTCACGCCGGAGAATGTCCACCATGAGGTCGCGCTTGCCGCGCAGCGCCTAGCGCAGCAAGACACCATGGACATAATCACCCACGTCTATGCGCATGCAAGAGGAGGACGATAGGACGCTGGCCTTCTTGGACCGCAGGGCAACCTTGGACGCACTGTTGACAAGCACGTTGAGCTCTCCGCCAACGCCGCTGCTCCTCACACGTCGGTTGGTGACCCGGCGCACTAGGGCGTGAGGATGTCGTTGATGGATCCGTATGTATTTTTATCTTTCCGTCAAATCCATGTAGTAGTATATGATACTACTGTAATTATCTTACCTTTCGCATCAACTTCATAATTTTCGTACGTACTCCATGCATGAACGGCGCCAGAACCAAACTTCTCGTTACTCTAGGCAAAATCGTTATTTTCTATCTATCGATCGCGCCATGGAGCAGAACCAAATTTTATAAGTTACGATTTCAAAAGGAAAAGCCTGCCGTGTTCGCATCGCACCCCCACACGATTGGTCCGGCACGCCGCTCAAGCGGGAATGCGTGCGGTGTTGCATTTTCACTTACAAGTGGGACCGTAGTTGAGCAAACCGACTATCGGCAAACCCCCACCCTGCCCACCGCGCGATGGCTGAGAAAACAGGAGGGAGAAGAGATGGTTGTAGCACGGACTCCAAGAAAATTAGTGTCGGATGGGACTCATGTGGGTGGCGTGTGCCGTAGTGCTAGACGTGAATGCTAGTTATGGCCCATGCCACCCCACTATATCGAGCCTATATAGAGGTACAGTACGTAGAACAAATTTCCTGCAGTCCGTGCTCGGCACTCCTCTATCTTTCTTCTCAGCCAGCCAGCGGACGCGCGGAGCCCATCGTCTGTTTGCTCACATGCGGTCCCACATGTCAGTGAAAACGCAAGCGGACCCACTGAACCTGCACATCTTTCACCTCGACGTGCTGGTGATGAAAAACAAATCCAAGAAAGATCTTCGGTGGCCGCTTTTGGAGTTACTCAAGAGTAGTAAGATTCTATTTACAGTTTAACCTAACATGCACATCTCGTGGCTTCAAGTTATCAACTACCACTCTATTTTCTTTCATGACACGACCTGGATGCTGGATGTCCCACGTGTCGGCAAAAGGAGGAAGAACCCGACCAAATCTTCGGTTGTGCTCTCGGATTAGACTAGTTGTGCTAACTTAAAAAATTTATTGTGTACTCCCTCCGTTCCAAAATACTTGACTTCCATTTGTCCAAAAATGGATGTGCCTATATACTAAAACATGTCTAGATACATATATATTTTGACAAATACTAGAACGGAGGGAGTAGAATGGATGCAAGGTTTTCTATTGGGAAGAAGAGTACATCCATATATTGATAGACCGTTGGAGTTGGCCTTACAAGTGGGACCGCAGTTGAGGAAACTGACTATCGGCAAACCCCCACCTCGCCCGCCGCGCGATGGCTGAGTTAGAGAAATGATGAGGTTGAAGAGATTGCTCTAGCACGGACTCCAAGAAATTTGGTGTCAGATGGAAGTCGTGCTGGTGGCGTGTGTCGTACTCCTGGACGTGAATGCTTGTTCTGGACCATGCCACCCTACTACTCCTACTACTTACTATATAGTACTACTAGTATCGAGGATTTGAGGTGATGGTTACGTATGGCTACAGTAAATACACCCGCACGACGCGCGAAGCATGTGAAGCTAGTACAAATAGTGTACTACTATTGTTGATGATTGGCCTCATCCGATAACCTATTGCAATGCACGTACAATTATGTATTCGGAAAAAAAATTGCCTCGTTGCACCACTCACTCACAGAAGCAACTCGAAAGCCATTCATAAATTTAGTAAGTTTATCACAGGCATATCATTTTATTACGTACAACAGGTCATCAACCCACATCGACAATGAGGATACATTATAAATACTAAAGTTTTCACCACACAACAAATAACAAGCAATGAAATGAACTTCAACTCAACCATTCCTCGGCGTTGGAAACGCTTGCTTTGAACCGCAAGTGATTCTCTGGGACGGGCCATCCATTGTCGATCAGGAGACCAACGCAGGACTGATCATCCAGGCTGAAGCGGCCTACTATATCAGTACCAGGGTAGGGAACCACCCAAATGTCCGAGGTATAGACACAGTTGCTTCTCATAAATGGTAGTAATGTTGTGTCAACAGCAGTTGGATCGCCTTTCACCATCATTGGATAGTTTTGTCCAAGGAAGAGCGAATTTTCTCCAAGACTATCAATTCTGTACCAGGGAGAAGGAGTTGGCGCTAGCACACTAGTATCCATCCTGAATACCATGCAACGGGTGTTGGAATAGGTCCGGAGAGTGCGACCATGGGAGACTACACCTGCTTCCTTAGCAGTAACATCATCAGTGGGCCATATACACACGAGAAGAGGTGATCCATCAGAATTAGTTTCCAGGCGCCAAATAGTATATGGGCGCTTCTCTTCCTCATGCTCGTGATCATCACCATCATCATCTCCCCCTTGGTTATAAAAATCTTCAAGTATAGGTGGTGGAATGTTCACAGGACCTTGGAAACACAAGAAGAAGGTTAATTAGTAAGGCTGGCCATAGTGGGGGTAACATAAGTAGTATCATGCACTTGGGACTCGCAAACATGCTTATGTGGCAGGCAATTAAGGAAGAGAGAGATGGTTATAGTAACATAGGTAGATACCGTAACATAATAAATGTGATGCTACTATGTGTCATGCATGGCAATAAATGATACCACCTATGATACTAATCTAAGATACTATGCACTATAGAGGTAGTAACATAAACTAGTAACATATGCATGTTACTAGTCTAAGTTACTCCCCACTATGACCGGCCTTGCTAACCCGCATGCATGTGGATGAAACAATTATAATTACGATGGAAGACAAACGTACCGAAACAACGAGGATGCCATGCAAAAACAGCGCCACGAGTGGTGGCAGCAAACACAAGGCCCTCGTATTCAATTGCATCACAGTACTCATCCGTGTACAGAAACTGATTTTTGAGCAATATCCATCCAGTCAAACCACTGTCGACGGCAACAAGCTTGTCGAAGATAGCAACAACTTCATAGTTGATGTAATTCCAAGAGCGGTTGGGGGCTCGAGAAATTGCTATCTTCCGTAGAAGACAGTTACCATGATTGTATTTGAACATGCGTACAATACCCGTGTGCTCAACCTCTGGGCAGTCTGCTGAGATTTTTGGAAGTGGAACCCGGTCACGAGTGTACACATTCACAAGTTCCCACTCGCAGTTGGACCCAATGTAAACAACCCAATCTCCATTTGCGCCTGCCCAAGCCTTGCCCTCAAGCGATGGCATCTTAACATCATACGTATCATTATCAAGCGGCATCAACTTGCACAGGGCGAGGCCTCCGTCGTGACGGCGCCAGTCATCAGGGTCACGGCAAAGAAGATAGGGGAGATCAAGTCGCTCCTTGACTCTTGGGTTCCTTGTAATGATGTTTTTAGTTGAGTCGAGAATGGGCTTGAACGAACCTGCCATGCTAGCCAAGGTGATGATGTCGCACCGATCAATGAGTTCCTCCACCACGTCATCTTTCAGATCGGGGCAAGAATAACGGGGTCGTTTCCGTCCTGTTCCCTCCATGGAGAAGACGATCGAACAATGGCAGAAGAAAGCGTGAAGGGCTGAAGGAAAATGGAGGAGGGAGAGGAAGAGCGTGCGACAGCAGTTCCAAATCGAGAGGGAAAGGCAAAGCGTCGGTGGACGGTTGCCAGTTTGCCACGGTTCACGAAGGGGCGCCCCGGTCTACACGTCGGTTCGGAAATACTCCTACTACTCGCCGTCGTCTCACTGATATGTGGAACGGGACCACATGTCAATGAGACATGGTGTGTAATTTCTCGTGCAAAATGCGATCTGGCCGCGTTGGCCCGAGGTGTCGCATTAGTTATCGGCCTTTATTTTTTTAATGGTGCGCCGTTCAGTTTTGAAGCACGACTAACTGGTACTGTACGCAGAGAAAATATAAACTACTCTACCACTACTCCACCTCCAGTACTAGTAGTATAAAGAAGATACATAGGCTGGAGCTTCAGCGCTTTCTTGCCAAGGGCTGCCCACTTGCTTCTCACACTACCACCCTCTCTCCAGATCTAAAAAAGATGCCCCCTCTCTCCCTCCTCACCGGTGGTCACAGATCCACCGGGGATGAAAAGGACGTGCAGCGTTGACGCACTCATTGTTGGCGAGCGAGGTCATGCACTGACGACAAGGTCGTCCTCTCAGACCTAGCGCCCGCGCGGGATCGCTGCCGTAGTGTGTGAGGAGGACGACGACCACGAGCGAAGCCACTTCCCGCCGACCCTCAGGTATGCTACCTCTTTTCGAACCATACCCTTATTCTATTGCCCCATCTGGCACGTCGTTGCATGTGGATATTTTTCCACTCCACCATCTTCCCAATTTGCTATCCTCTGCTCTGCTGGCCACGCAGACGAAAACCATAATTTGCACTATTAAAGGAAACCCTACTTCATGCAGACTAATGCATGTCTGGGTTGAATAAGGAAAGGAAGGGAGACTGTACTGTCCAAGAGAGTAGGCATCGAACCCGCATCTAGGTTGAAAAGGGGGAAATCAGTAGCTAAGGAACGAGTCTCGTCTCTCTTGGTTGAAGAAGGGTAGAAAGGCATGACAACGCAATAGAGAATGACCAGGTCGATCGGTTTGTTGTCCTCACATAGGAAAAAGGTGGCTAAAGAGAACAAAAATGGGACGTAATCCACATATGCTGCCTGGATATTTGTTGCTCTGGGCAACCATACCTCCCTCACCACTCTGCGTCCATGGAGGTACATCGTACTGGTGCGCCCACTGTCCGAATGGGCCTCCCATGCTCTTATTGCCACTTTTTTGCTGTTAGTATAACGCCAGCAGTCAAGTCAAGCAATGCTACTGCTAAAGTGATGCCACATTTAACTAATGCCGCTCTCAGTCTAATGCCACAGATAAATTTAAGCAGTGCCATTTAATGTCACTGGATCATTTCAGGGTTAGCTGTTGATTGTGGATGTATTAAAGATTTTTCAACTAAGGCATTCTAATGTTGTTGCACAGCCAGTATACCAATGATGAAACTTGTTACTACCTTCAGATTTTTGCACTGTTAATGCTTATAGATTACATACCTCACTTTCATGAGATAAGTTAATTTTTTTTGTACGATGTCACCAAAATGCCAAGGCGCTGATGTCATTTTATTTTGGTTAAACTACACAGACAATTATGAAGACAAGAGGAAAGGTCAAGAGTGGGCACCTCCTCCTCCGGCTGTTCTCTTGATTATCAAGAGGAAAGATCAAGTTTTTATGTTTGATCGATTATCAAGATTCGGATAGCAATTTCTAAGGTCCCCCCGAGTTCGAAATGATATTTACCTTGGAGGTACATGGTTTGCAATTTTTTTGTACTGTCATTAGTTAATAATGCTAGTTACCTTCAGACTTTTGTATTTGGTTTAATGCTCATGCACAGCTAGTATACCAATGCTGAATCTTGTTACCTTTACATTTTGTATTGTTAATTCTTATAGAAACCTTCCAGTGCTAGAGTTTATTGAAATCTGTTCAGTAAAACCATTGTGTTGTACCCTGTAATAAACTAACTACTCTACTATTGCACTAGCCACTGGATTAGTGTATATTTGTAGTATTCGAATGGTGTTGCATTAGCGTATGGATATAAATAAAGTGTGGCAAGCTTTCCCAGATATGTGCTCAAGAAAACTACTACCTGTTTTTCTAAATACTAGACGTTTGGGTACTTTAAATTGAACCGCGAAAACGTCTTATATTAAGGAACAGAGGGTGTAGAGTTCACTCAAATTATCCCGGTAAAGCTAGTCACACCTTTATTAAAATTAATGTTCATTATGTTATCGGAGGAGGTCTGTATGTTTGTCTCTAATGCCTGTCTACTACATACCCGACGTCATGATGTAATGTTAAGTCATTTCCTTTTGTACAGTGTAACTAAATTGTCAAGGCGGTGATGGCATTTTATTTTGGGATAATTAGATTTATGCCCCTAGTTGTGTCCCACTCGTCTGTTTTACCCCTAATTCCCAAAAGTCAATGGTCTGTCCAAGTCACTTTGCTCCTCTTATGCTTTTGCCCTTTGACCGTTTGACTGCCAGTTTGAAAACTTCATAACTAATTCATACTAAATCAGAAAAATGCAAATAAGATACCAAAATGTTCAGAAAAACATCACCTATATGTCAGTGTCATTTGCATTCATGAAAAAAGTGTTGGAAAGTGCACATCTAAGTTTTAGCTCTTTTGATACCACCATGAATAGTGAACTCTAAAAAATTCAAAAAAATTCAAAAAAAATATGGTGGCAAAGAACAACAAATGTTCTAAGTGCTTGCCAAGTTTCATTAGGGAACGACATTCGTGGAAGTTGTGGCAAAAAAAATAATCTATTTTGGAGTGCTGATTGTTTTTTTTTTGCCGCGGCACCCACAAATGTTATTCCCTGATGAAACTTGGCAGACACTTAAAACAATTGTCACTCTTTGCCACCAAATTTTGGTTGAATTTTTTTGAACTTTTTTATATTTTACTATTCATGGTGGTAGCATAAGAGCTAAAACTCGGATGGGCACTTTCCAACACTTTTTTCATGAATGCAAATGACATTGACATATAGGTGATGTTTTTCTGAACATTTTGGTATCTTATCTGCATTTTTCTGATTTAGTATGAATTAGTTATGAAGTTTTCAAACTGAGGGTCAAACGATCAAAGGGCAAAAGCATAAAAGAGGAGCAAAGTGACTTGGACAGAACTGGTGACTTTTGGGAATTAGGGGTAAAACAGACGAGTGGGACACAACTAGGGGCATAAATCTAATTATCCCTTTTATTTTAGTAGAACTGCACAAAATTTGCTTAAAAGAAGAGGAAAGGTCAGGAATGGCTCAGTTTTTCAGAAAAAAACTATGTATACCTTCCTGACATCAGTCGTTGTTGCTTTATTTATTCCTTCAAACAGGTGGTTAGAAACAGTCTTGCTACCTTTTCCCATTAAGAAATTGGAATGCTTATATTTGTCAGTCTATGCTTCAACTAGTGCCACTTTTATAGTAATCACACTTTCAATATCTATGCAAACAGGGATGCTCTATTTTAGTGGAGCTGCACAAAAAGTCCAACTGGTTCAACATTAGGAGCATGTTTATTTCCAAACCTTTATATCCAATTGGTGACACTATGAGCTGTTCATTACGAAGGTACATGGTTTGCTAATATCTTGCTACTCTTTTTGTACTGTCATTTGGTAGTAATACTAGTGGTTTGCATGTGAATTTATTGGCAGAGTGGACCTACATTGGAGGTGCAGGACGGGATTCAATGATTGGATGCTCAATTTCGGTTGTATCGATTTCACCTCTTCCATCACTGCGAACATGGTGTGGTATATGTTTACTAGCTGCTTGATATTTGTGCAGACAGAGATGTCTGCCCGTTGCTATTTGGCAAACAAACAAAGTGTCCGCAATTTTGGTTGAACTGCAGAAGAGAATAGTATAGTCACTGCATGCAGTGCCATTTGAAAATAGACACAATGATTGGATAGTCACTTCATGGACTGCAAAAAAGTAGTACTATACTATTTACTAGCCAACACTTGGTGCTTCATTGCTTTGGTATGATTATACAATGGGCATCATTTTCCCTAAGTTAAAGTTTGTATTTCGAAAATAGTCTCGCGGTGTGATCGAGAGAAGACGAAATCATATTGTAGTGGATGTTCCTCCATCATGTGTGGTTCATTCTCATGGTTCCAGCTGTTGGTGATGTTGGGGAACGTAGTAATTTCAAAAAAATTCCTACGCACACGCAAGATCATGGTGATGATATAGCAACGAGAGGGGAGAGTGTTCGTCCACGTACCCTCGTAGACCGTAAGCGGAAGCGTTAGCACAACGCGGTTGAGGTAGTCATACGTCTTCACGATCCGACCGATCCAAGCACCGAACGTACGGGGCCTCCGAGTTCAGCACACGTTCAGCTCGATGACGATCTCCGGCCTCCTTTCCAGCCGAGCTCCGGAGATGAGTTCCGTCAGCACGACGGCGTGGTGACGATGATGATGTTCTACGGGCGCAGGGCTTCGCCTAAACTCCGCGACGATATGACCGAGGTGGAATATGGTGGAGGGGGCACCGCACACGGCTAAGGAACGATCCGTAGATCAACTTGTGTGTCTTTGGGGTGCCCCCCCCCCCCCCCGCCCCCGTATATAAAGGAGCCAGGGGGGAGGAGGCTGCCGGCCAAGGAGGGCGCGCCAAGGGGGGGTCCTACTCCCACCGGGAGTAGGACTCCCTCTTTCCAAGTAGGAGTAGGAGAAGGGGGGAAAGAGGAGGAAGAGGAGAAGGAAAGGGGGGCGCCGCCCCCCTTCCCTTGTCCTATTCGGACTAGGAAGGGGAGGGGCGTGCGGCCCCCTCCTGCCTCCTTCCCTCTTCTCCCTCGAGGCCCATGTAGGCCCAATAACCCCCCGGGGGGTTCCGGTAACCTCCCGGTACTCCGGTAAAATGTTGATTTCACCCGGAACCATTCCGATGTCCAAACATAGGCTTCCAATATATCAATCTTTATGTCTCGACCATTTCGAGACTCCTCGTCATGTCCGTGATCACATCCGGGACTCCGAACAAACTTCGGTACATCAAAACTTATAAACTCATAATAAAACTGTCATCGAAACGTTAAGCGTGCGGACCCTACGGGTTCGAGAACTATGTAGACATGACCTAGAACCATTCTCGGTCAATAACCAATAGCGGGACCTGGATGCCCATATTGGTTCCTACATATTCTACGAAGATCTTTATCGGTCAAACTGCATAACAACATACGTTGTTCCCTTTGTCATCGGTATGTTACTTGCCCGAGATTTGATCGTCGGTATCCAATACCTAGTTCAATCTCGTTACTGGCAAGTCTCTTTACTCGTTACGTAATACATCATTCCGTAACTAACTCATTAGCTACATTGCTTGCAAGGCTTATAGTGATGTGCATTACCGAGAGGGCCCAGAGATACCTCTCCAACAATTGGAGTGACAAAACCTAATCTCGAAATACGCCAACTCAACATGTACCTTCGGAGACACCTGTAGTACTCCTTTATAATCACCCAGTTACGTTGTGACGTTTGGTAGTACCCAAAGTGTTCCTCCGGTAAACGGGAGTTGCATAATTCTCATAGTTACAGGAACATGTATAAGTCATGAAGAAAGCAATAGCAGAATACTAAACGATCAAGTGCTAGGCTAACGGAATGGGTCATGTCAATCACATCATTCACCTAATGATGTGATCCCGTTAAGCAAATGACAACTCTTTTGTCCATGGCTAGGAAACATAACCATCTTTGATAAACGAGCTAGTCAAGTAGAGGCATACTAGTGACACTATGTTTGTCTATGTATTCACACATGTATTATGTTTCCGGTTAATACAATTCTAGCATGAATAATAAACATTTATCATGATATAAGGAAATAAATAATAACTTTATTATTGCCTCTAGGGCATATTTCCTTCAGTCTCCCACTTGCACTAGAGTCAATAATCTAGTTCACATCGCCATGTGATTTAACACTAATATTCACATCTGTATGTGATTAGTACCCACAGTTCACATCATCATGTGATCAACACCCAAAGGGTACTAAGGTATGATCATGTTTTGCTTGTGAGAGAAGTTTAGTCAACGGGTCTGTCATATTCAGAGCCGTATGTATTTTGCATATATACTATGTCCACAATGCTCTGCACGGAGCTACTCTAGCTAATTGCTCCCACTTTCAATATGTATCCAGATTGAGACTTAGAGTCATCTGGATTGGTGTAAAAACATGCATCGTTGTAACTTTTTACGACGGGCTCTTTTATCACCTCCATAATCGAGAAACATCTCCTTAGTTTTCACTAAGGATATTCTTGACCGCTGTCCAGTGATCTACTCTTAGATCAAAATTGTATTCCTTTGTTAAACTCAGAGCAAGGTATACAATATGTTTGGTTCACAGCATAGCATACTTTATAGAACCTATGACTGAGGCATAGGGAATGACTTTTCATTCTTTGTCTATTTTCTGCCATGGTCGGGTCTTGAGTCTTACTCAACTTCACACCTTTGCATCACAGACAAGAACTCCTTCTTTGACTGTTCCATTTTGAACTATTCAAAAATTTATCAAGGTATGTACTCATTGAAAAATCTTATCAAGCGTCTTGATCTATCTATATAGATTTTGATGCTCAATGTGTAAGCAGCTTCACTGAGGTCTTGCTTTGAAAAACTCCAGTCAAACACTCCTTTATGCTTTGCAGAATAATTCTACATTATTTCCGATTCACATATACTTATCAGAAATGCTGTAGTGCTCCCACTCACTTTCTTGTAAATACAGGCTTCTTCAGAATTCTGTATAAAACCATATGCTTTGATCATACTATCAAAGCGTATATTCCAACTCCGAGATGCTTGCACCAGTCCATTGATGGATTGCTGGAGCTTGCACACTTTGTTAGCATCTTTAGGATTGACAAAACCTTCTGGTTGCCTCATATACAACTCTTCTTTAATAAATCCATTAAGGAATGCAGTTTTGACATCCATTTGCCAGATTTCATAAAATGTGGCAATTGCTAACATGATTCGGACAGACTTAAGCATCGCTACAGTTGAGAAAATCTCATTGTAGTCAACACCTTGAACTTGTCAAAAACCTTTTGCGACAAGTCGAGCTATGTAGATAGTAACACTACTATCAACGTCTGTCTTCCTCTTGAAGATCCATTTATTTTCTATGTCTTGCCGATCATCGGGCAAGTCCACCAAAGTCCACACTTTGTTCTCATACATGGATCCTATCTCAGATTTCATGGCCTCTAGCCATTTTGCGGAATCTGGGCTCATCATCGCTTCCTCATAGTTCGTAGGTTTATCATGGTCTAGTACCATGACTTCCAGAACAGGATTACCGTACCACTCTGGTGCGGACCGTACTCTGGAAGACCTACGGGGTTCTGTAGTAACTTGATCTGAAGTTTCATGATCATCATCATTAGCTTCCTCACTAATTGGTGTAGAAATCACTGGAACTGATTTCTGTGATGAACTATTTTCCAATTCGGGAGGAGGTACAGTTACCTCATCAAGTTCTACTTTCCTCCCACTCACTTCTTTCGAGAGAAACTCCTTCTCTAGAAAGGATCCGAATTTAGCAACGAGTGTTTTTCCTTCAGATCTATGATAGAAGGAGTACCCAACAGTTTCCTTTAGGTATTCTATGAAGACGCACTTCTCTGATTTGGATTTGAGCTTATCAGGTTGAAAACCTTTTTCATATAAGCATCGCAACTCCAAAATTTAAGAAACGACAACTTAGGTTTACTGCTAAACCATAGTTCATACGGTGTCGTCTCAACGGATTTAGATGGTGCCCTATTAAATGTGAATGCAGCTGTCTCTAATGCATAACCCCAAAACGATAGTGGTAAACTGATAAGAGATATCATAGATCGCACCATATCTAGTAAAGTACGATTACGACGTTCGGACACACCATTACATTGTGGTGTTCCAGGTGGCGTGAGTTTGTGAAACTATTCCACATTGTTTTAATTGAAGACCAAACTCGTAACTCAAATATTCGTCTCCATGATCAGATCGCAGAAACTTTATTTTCTTGTTACGGTGATTTTTCCACTTCACTCTGAAATTCTTTGAACCTTTCAACTATTTCAGACTTATGTTTCATCAAGTAGATATACCCATATCTGCTCAAATCATCTTGTGAAGGTCAGAAAATAACGATACTTGCCACGAGCATCAACACTCATTGGATCGCATACATCGGTATGTATTATTTCCAATAAGTCAGTAGCTTGTTCCATTGTTCCGGAGAACGGAGTTTTAGTCATCTTGCCCAAAAGGCACGGTTCGCAAGCATCAAATGATTCATAACCAAGTGATTCCAAAAATCCATCTTCATGGAGTTTCTTCATGCGCTTTACACCGATATGACCCAAACGGCAGTGCCACAAATAAGTTGCACTATCATTATTAACTTTGCATCTTTTGGCATCAATATTATGAATATGTGTATCACTACGATCGAGATCCAACAAACTATGTTCATTGGGTGTATGACCATCGAAGGTCTTATTCATGTAAATAGAATAACAATTATTCTCTAACTTTAAATGAATAACCGTATCGCAATAAACACGATCAAATCATGTTCATGCTCAACGCAAACACCAAATAACATTTATTTAGGTTTAACACTAATCCCGAAAGTATATGGAGTGTGCGATGATGATCATATCAATCTTGGAACTACTTCCAACACTCATCGTCACTTCCCCTTCAACTAGTCTCTGTTTATTCTGTAACTCCTGTTTCGAGTTACTAATCTTAGCAACCGAACAAGTATCAAATACTCAGGGGCTACTATAAACACTAGTAAGGCACACATCAATAATATGTATATCAAATATACCCTTGTTCACTTTGCCATCCTTCTTATCCACCAAATATTCAGGGCATTTCCGCTTCCAGTGAGTATTTCCTTTGCAGTGTAAACACTCAGTTTCAGGCTTTGGTCCAGCTTTGGTCTTCTTCATGGGAGTGACAACTTGTTTGTCTTTCCACTTGAAGTTCCCTTTCTTTCCCTTTGCCCTTCTCTTGAAACTAGCGGTCTTGTCAATCAACAACACTTGATGCTCTTTCTTGATTTCTACCTTCGTCGATTTCAACATCACGAAGAGCTCGGGAATCGTTTTTGTCATCCCTTGCATACTATAGTTCATCACGAAGTTCTAGTAACTTAGTGACGGTGACTAGAGAATTCTGTCAATCACTATCTTATCTGGAAGATTAACTCCCACTTGATTCAAGCGATTGAAGTACCCAGACAATCTGAGCACATGCTCACTAGTTGAGCGATTCTCCTCCATCTTTTAGCTATAGAACTTGTTGGAGACTTCATATCTCTCAACTCGGGTATTTGCTTGAAATATTAACTTCAATACCTGGAACATCTTATATGGTCCATGATGTTCAAAACGTCTTTGAAGTCCCGATTCTAAGCCGTTAAGCATGGTGCACTAAACTATCAAGTAGTCATCATATTGAGCTAGCCAGACGTTCATAACGTCTGCATCTGCTCCTGCAATAGGTCTGTCACCTAGCGGTGCATTAAGGACATAATTCTTCTATGCAGCAATGAGGATAAACCTCAGATCACGGATCCAATCCGCATCATTGCTACTAACATTTTTCAACACAATTTTCTCTAGGAACATATCAAAATAAACATATCAAAGCAACAATGCAAGCTATTGATTTACAACATAATTTGCAAAATACTACCAGGACTAAGTTCATGATAAATTTAAGTTCAGTTAATCATATTACTTAAGAACTCCCACTTAGACAGACATCTCTCTAGTCATCTAAGTGATCACGTGATCCAAATCAACTAAACCATGTCCGATCATCACGTGAGATGGAGTAGTTTTCAATGGTGAACATCACTATGTTGATCATATCTTCTATATGATTCACGTTCGACCTTTCGGTCTCCGTGTTCCGAGGCCATATCTGTATATGCTAGGCTCGTCAAGTTTAACCTGAGTATTCTGCGTGTGCAACTGTTTTGCACCCGTTGTATTTGAACGTAGAGCCTATCACACCCGATCATCATGTGGTGTCTCAGCACGAAGAACTTCCGCAACGGTGCATACTCAGGGAGAACACTTCTTGATAATTAGTGAGAGATCATCTTAAAATGCTACCATCAATCAAAACAGAATAAGATGTATAACAAATAAACATCATATGCAATCAAAATATGTGACATGATATGGCCATGATCATCTTGCGCCTTTGATCTCCATCTCCAAAGTACTGTCATGATCTCTATCGTCACCGGCACGACGCCATGATCTTCATCATCTTGATCTATATCAATGTGTCGTCACATGGTCGTCTCGCCAACTATTGCTCTTGCAACTACTGCTATTGCATAGCGATAAGGTAAAGCAATTATTTGGCACTTGCATCTTTATGCAACAAAGAGACAACCATAGGGCTTCTGCCAGTTGCCAATAACTTCAACAAAACATGATCATCTCATACAAAAACTTATATCTCATCACGTCTTGACCATATCACATCACAACATGCCCTGCAAAAACAAGTTAGACGTCCTCTACTTTGTTGTCGCAAATTTTACGTGGCTGCTACGGGCTGAGCAAGAACCGTTCTTACCTACGCATCAGAACCACAACGATAGTTCGTCAAGTTAGTGCTGTTTTAACCTTCACAAGGACCGGGCGTAGCCACACTCGGTTCAACTAAAGTTGGAGAAACAAACACCCGCTAGTCACCTGTGTGCAAAACACAGCGGTAAAACCAGTCTCGCGTAAGCGTACGCGTAATATCGGTCCGGGCCGCTTCATCCAACAATACCGCTGAACCAAAGTATGACATGTTGGTAAGTAGTATGACTTGTATCGCCGACGACTCACTTGTGTTCTACTCGTGCATATGACATCTACGCATAAAACCTAGGCTCGGATGCCACTGTTGGAGAACGTAGTAATTTCAAAAAAATTCCTACGCACACGCAAGATCATGGTGATGATATAGCAACGAGAGGGGAGAGTGTTCGTCCACGTACCCTCGTATACTGTAACAGAAGTGTTAGCACAACGCGGTTGATGTAGTCGTATGTCTTCACGATCCGACCGATCCAAGCACCGGACGTACGGGGCCTCCGAGTTCAGCACACGTTCAGCTCGATGACGATCTCCGGCCTCCGATCCAGCCGAGCTCTGGAGATGAGTTCCGTCAGCACGACGGCATGGTGACGATGATGATGTTCTACCGGCGCAGGGCTTCGCCTAAACTCCGCGACGATATGACCGAGGTAGAATATGGTGGAGGGGGGCATCGCACATGACTAAGGAACGATCCGTCGATCAACTTGTGTGTCTTCGGGGTGCCCCCCCCCCCCCCCGCCCCCGTATATAAAGGACCCAGGGGGAGGAGGCCTCCGGCCAAGGAGGGCGCGCCAAGGGGGGGGGGTCCTACTCCCACCGGGAGTAGGACTCCCTCTTTCCAAGTAGGAGTAGGAGAAGGGGGGAAAGAGGAGGAAGAGGAGAAGGAAAGGGGGGGCGCCGCCCCCCTTCCCTTGTCCTATTCGGACTAGGAAGGGGAGGGGCGCGCGGCCCCCTCCTGCCTCCTTCCCTCTTCTCCCTCGAGGCCCATGTAGGCCCAATAACCCCCCGGGGGGTTCCGGTAACCTCCCGGTACTCCGGTAAAATGCCGATTCACCCGGAACCATTCCGATGTCCAAACATAAGCTTCCAATATATCAATATTTATGTCTCGACCATTTAGAGACTCCTCGTCATGTCCGTGATCACATCCGGGACTCCGAAGAAACTTCGATAAATCAAAACTTATAAACTCACAATAAAACTGTCATCGAAACGTTAAGCGTGCGGTCCCTACGGGTTCGAGAACTATGTAGACATGACCTAGAACCATTCTCGGTCAATAACCAATAGCGGGACCTGGATGCCCATATTGGTTCCTACATATTCTACGAAGATCTTTATCGGTCAAACCGCATAATAACATACGTTGTTCCCTTTCTCATCGGTATGTTACTTGCCCGAGATTTGATCGTCGGTATCCAATACCTAGTTCAATCTCGTTACCGGCAAGTCTCTTTACTCGTTACGTAATACATCATTCCTTAACTAACTCATTAGCTACATTGCTTGCAAGGCTTATAGTGATGTGCATTACCGAGAGGGCCCAGAGATACCTCTCCGACAATTGGAGTGACAAAACCTAATCTCGAAATACGCCAACTCAACATGTACCTTCGGAGACACCTGTAGTACTCCTTTATAATCACCCAGTTACGTTGTGACGTTTGGTAGTACCCAAAGTGTTCCTCCGGTAAACGGGAGTTGCATAATTCTCATAGTTACAGGAACATGTATAAGTCATGAAGAAAGCAATAGCAGAATACTAAACGATCAAGTGCTAGGCTAACGGAATGGGTCATGTCAATCACATCATTCACCTAATGATGTGATCCCGTTAATCAAATGACAACTCTTTTGTCCATGGCTAGGAAACATAACCATCTTTGATAAACGAGCTAGTCAAGTAGAGGCATACTAGTGACACTATGTTTGTCTATGTATTCACACATGTATTATGTTTCCGGTTAATACAATTCTAGCATGAATAATAAACATTTATCATGATATAAGTAAATAAATAATAACTTTATTATTGCCTCTAGGGCATATTTCCTTCAGGTGAAACCACTTACGTTTGCAAGAGGAATTGTAGACTTCACAAACAAATTTGTCTTTCAGTCTATATTGAATGTTGGCCAAGAGAAGCATCCATGTTAGTAGGAAGAACAGATGTTTTTTCTAGATCTTTCCTTTTGGAGCTACATATTTGTATATGATCTGTGAATCATTGAGATGCATTAACATGTTGATCTTATGTATGGGAATTGTACTAGCTAGTTTTAATTGCGACGCAAGATCCGAAGTGGCTGATCTTTGCTTTTGGAGCTACATATTTGTATATGATCTATGAATCCTTGAGATGCATTAACAGTTACTTATTTCTGTTCGCTTAGTGTTTACAAGTTACTGATTGATCACTAGCTAGCCTACAAATGCGCACCTGGCAGTTTTATTTACGACACAAGATGCGAAGTTGCAGTTTTTTGAATAAAAATGCCTACCTCTGAAGAAACTGACAAGCTACACTATCGATCCTACACGGATAAAAATGCCTACCTCTGAAGAAACTGACAAGCTACACTATCGATCCTACACGGATAAATAGCGTATCACGCACGTACTACCTCCTTTCCGGTTTGCAGGGCTCAATTCAAGAAACGACCTACTAAACCTACACGAATAAATAGCGGATCATGCACGTACTAGTACCTCCTTTCCGGTTTGCAGGGCTTAATTCAAACCTCTCACCAACCAAGGCACTCCCTCCGTCCGGGTTTATTAGTCCCATGAGCAAAGCAGCAAGACCAAGGCATGGCAATAATTAACGGCATGCAGAAGTTTAAGCCTAATTAATTCCAGCGATTTAAGTGGCTGCATGCGTGCCCTTGGCTGCGACTCGTTGCGTGGTGCTTCGCGTACTGCCTGCGAGCGATTCTGAGTGCCTGCATGCAGTCGGCCATAATTAAGGCAGCTAACTGATGCGAAAAAAGATACGCTTTAATTGTTGCGGGCTTTTTAAATCCGTGAAATCATTATTGACAAGGAGGGAGATGATTTGAGTCCACTCGTTTGACCGCCATGCCGGCGTGCGACCTAGACGGGACGGGACGGCACAGTCATAATTTCAGTTTCCCTAGTTTTCCACGGCAAGCTGGCGCGCTAAGCCATTATGCATTGAATTCCGATGACCGCCGCGCTACCTTCCCCCTATAAGTACTGTTTCCCGGCATTCTCCAGTGCCACCGTGACCCAACTCGCCATATCCTCATAAGCCCCCACCAGCCCGACGTTGCTCGCCACGTCCGCCATGCCCTCACCCGTCCACGGTAGGCGACGCCGGAGGCGGTCACTACCGGAACTAGTGTTCGGTTTTTCACCGGAAGGCAGACGGAGGGAGGAGGCATTCTATCTGTCTTTAGATGGCAATGCACAGATCGAGGAGTTGTTGGAGCGCGACCGCATGGCGGAGGAGCAGGAGTTGTTGGAGCGCGACCGCCTGGCGGAGGAGCAGCGTAACGCTGATTTGCGCCGCCAGCGGGACATGGAGCAGCAGCGCACCGACGCTCTGAGTCGCGAGCAGAGCGCCCGCAACTGGGCCGACTACGTGGAGGTCGGCGCCCGGCAAATAGCCCTGGAGGCTGTCGGGCACGCACGCGTTCGCGATGCCGATTTTTACTACCAGCTCGTCAAGTGGGTTTCCCGCTTGGAAGCCAAAGCTTCGGTGGACCACGCCGGCATGGAAAGGGCCAATGCGCGCGAGCAACGCGCCCTATCGCACCTCTGGCAAGTCCGAGGTGAGGCGCAGGACGCCGGTGCCGTAGCGTGTACCGCCGGCATCATCTAGTTAGCTAAGAGTAAGTTAGTACTTGTCTAGTGGGAGTAGATAGTTAACTTGGCTATGATGGTTGTCAACGTGGAAGTTCAGTACTCTATATGTGGATCAAACCTGTTACTTTGCTCTGAATGTTGAACTTTCCGTTTGAACGTATGGAATGGGCTGTTATTTTTTTTAAATGGGTTGTATTTGTCCTCCACGGGTTTAGAGGCTAACTTGTGGGCCTAGCAAGTTGACGCTTACACAATCAGGAGATGATTGTATGTGAAGAGGATGATAGCAGGGACCCGCCAAGGTCATGGTAGTACGCAAGCAAGTACCTCCTTATTTCAAGCCAATAAAAAAATGGCTCCTCCTAGTGGATTTCTGACATCTGGTTCCCATGCCATTGTCAACATAGTCAGTAAACGAGAGAATTGTACAACGAGCGGCTCACACCAGGGACCCAGCAGCTCTCCCAGTTATTTTTGTTTTGGGTTGATTTGATAAATGCCTCCGAGAAATGCCACTGCAATTTCCAAACTTTGAAAAATGCCATTTCATGCCATTTCTAGTGGCATTTTTTGAAGTCTGGAGTGGCGTTTTTCAAAGTTTGCAAACTGCAGCGGCGTTTTTCAAAGTTTGCAAAAATTGCAGTGGCATTTTTCAAAGTTTGGAAATTGCAGTGGCATTTTTATGAATCGCCATAATTGGAGTGGCATTTATCTAATATGTTTTTGAGACGGAAGCAAGGTGTCAACTGGGCTGTGCGGGACACTCTGGCCTATCTAGACAGCCTTTTCTTTTATGTTTACCACAGACCAGCCCAGTAGTTTTTTTTTTCCTTTTTGAAAATGGCTAGCCCAGTTTTTTTGTGATTTGTCAAGTAAGTCACTTTATCAGACCTGTTGGGCTAGACGAGGAGAGCTTCATTCGGTTGGCCGAGAAAATGGCCTATCAGTAATGAGAAATGGGCTGTACATTTTTGGAACACATCAAACCGGCAATTAGTTTCAAATATCTTTTTTTCATTTCAAGATTTTAAATTGCATTGATTTTTATGCGTGGACAATTTATTGGATTTTATATTGATATACATTTATTTTTAAAATCAGTCTGAATGTGACTCGAAATTTCGGGATTAGAAACAGTTCAGACCGCACCGACATATGCAAAATTTCATATAATTTTTTAACCGTGGCCACAATATGGGCTGTAATGCTAACAAAAAGAACATGGGCTCCAAAAAAACCGAAAGAATTAGCAAATGGGTTGTAAACTATTTGAAATAATGGCAGATGGGTTGTATGCTGTTTTCCATAGATTTGAGGCTTTCCACAGATGGCCTGTATACTGTTGGATGTCCATCCAACGGCCGTCGTGCTTCTTCAATCTCTGCTCTTCCTGCTCCAGCTGCTCAAACAAGCGCCGGCGGGACTGCCTGCTCCCTCGTCCCCGCGGCCGGTTGTGCTGCCGCGCAGGCCTCACCGCCCCACCGTACTCCCATCGCTGGCCTAGCTATCCCTCTACTCACCCTCAGTCCCACACATGCTGTTATTCTCCGGCGACGGCAGACGAACCAGTAAACCCTCGTACTCCTCCGCGTGGGAAATAAATGCCGAGTATTCCCTGGCTCCGTGTCATTCCCTTCCTAGGCCTCGCCATCGTCCACTGCCCTGGTGCTCTCGGTGCGGCCTGGTCAACGTGGTCAATGAACGACATCCATCGGAAGTGGACTGTACGTGGAGAGGCTGACAGCTGGGTCCACGGCCGCACGCTAGGAAATGCCTCCTTATTACGCGCAACATAATGATTCCTCCATCTGACATCTGGGACCCACCGAGAGGGCCTCTGTATTTCGCGAAAAAAATGTTACCGCCGCTGACAGCTCGGACCCACCAGCTATATCTTCGCACGCAAGGAAGTGCCTCCTTATTACGCCCAAAAAAAAGAATACTCCCCCTGCTAGCTGGGACCCAGTATAGTGGGCCTACTAAGTTGACGGGGACGAAGGGCTTTGTCAACTTAGTCAATATGCACGATTCTAGCTCGACTAACCGTACGATGTCCATCCAACGGCCGTAGTGCTTCTTCAACCTCTGGTCTTCTTGCTCCAGCCGCCCAAAGCAGCGCCGGTCGTGCCGCCTGCTCCTGCCTCCCGTTGCCGGCTGTGCTACCGCGGAGGCCTCACCATCCCCATACTACTCACATCGCTGGTCAGGCCATCCCTCCACTCCACTCACCCACACCCCCTGTTATTCTGCGGCGACGACAGCGCAGCCGAACCAGTGAACCCTCGCACTCCTCTCTGCGTGCGCATCCACTGCCGCGTCTTCCCTGGCTCCGCGTCGTCCCCTTCCTAGGCCTCACCGTCGTCCACCGCCGTGGTGCTCTCGGCACAGCATCGTCAATGTGGTCAATGACCGACTTCCATCGGAAGAATACTGTACGTGGAGAGGCTGACAGCTAGGTCCACGGCAGCCGCAAGGAAGTGCCTCCTTATTACGCGGAAAATAATTATTCCTGACAGCAGGGACCCACCGGGTGGGCCACCAGTATTTCACGAAAAAAACGTTTGCCCCTGACTGCTGGGACCTACCCGACGGGCCACCGTATTTCGCGAAAAAAACGTTCCCCCTGTTGTCAGCTCGGACCCACCAGAAGTGCCTCCTTATTACGCACAAAAAAATGAATACTCCCCCAGCTAGCTGGGACCCACCTTGGTGGGAGGCTGACTTGTGGGCCTACTTAGTTGACGGGGACGGAGGGCTTTGTCAACTTAGTCAATATAAACGATTCTAGCTCCAGTGACCGTACGATGTCCATCCAACGGCCGTAGTGCTTCTTCAACCTCTGGTCTTCTTGCTCCAGCCGCCCAAAGCAGCGTCGGTCGTGCCACATGCTCCTGCCTCCCGTGGCCGGATGTGCTGCCGCGGAGGCCTCACCGCCCCCTACTATTCCCACCGCTGGCCAGGCCCTGCGGCGAAGGCAGCCTCACACCGCAGCCGAACCAGTGAACCCTCGTACTCCTCTTGGCGCGGGCTTCCACTGCCGCGTCTTCCCCGGCTCCCCGTCGTCCCCTTCCTACGCCTTGCCGTCGTCCACTGCCCTGGTGCTCTCAGCGCGGCGTGGTTAACGTGGTCAAGGAATGGCTTCCATCGGACGTGGACTGTACGTGGAGAGGCTGACAGCTGGGTCCATGGCCACAGCAAGTGCCTCCTTATTACGCGCAAAATAATTATTCCTCCACCTGACAGCAGGGACCCACCGGACGGGCCACCATATTTCACGAAAAAAAGTTTCCCCCTGACTGCTGGGACCCACCAGCTACACCTTCGCACGCAAGGAAGTGCGTCCGGGCAAAAAAAACGATTCGCCCCCCTTACTGCTGGGACCCACCAGCTACATCTTCGCACGCAAGGAAGTGCGTCCGGGCAAAAAAAACAATTCGCCCCCCTGACTGCTGGGACCCACCAGCTACATATTCGCAGGCAAGGAAGTGCCTGACAGTCGGGACCCACCTAGTCGAAGTGTACGTAGCGTTGTCATTCTGGTCGCGAACGTCTTAGTAGAGGCGCGCACGTACACATACGTACAGCGGCGAGGGTGCAAGAAAGAAAATACGGCCACATACGTACATACGGGCAGGGTCTCGAACGCCTACTCGCGCATACGTACATGGCTGGGTCGGAACGGAGAAACAGCGTCGTCGTTGTGTTCATGGGGAGCCAACTGGCTGGGTCGGAACGGAATGCGTGGTCGTGTTCATCGGGAGGGCTTGGACGGAACAGGCGATGGAAACGAGGCCTGGCGTACCGCACAATGGAGGAAACGGCCTTGTGTTCGACCGGCCACGTTCAAACGGGGTCCTGTTGATCGGGACGGGCCTGGCGTACCGCAAAACGGAGGAAACGAACCTCCTATGGTCGAAACAGGGGTCCTGTTGATCGGGAGGGGTGTGGCGTACCGCAAAACGGACGAAACGGACTTGTGTTGGAGCGCTACGGTCGAAACGGGGGGAGGGGTGTGGCGTACCGGAAAACGGGACTCCACGGGATATTGTTCATCTCCACCGTCGACCTCCTCCAGCCTCCACGGGCTACCGTCGACCTCCTCCAGCCTCCACGGGCTCCTGTTCATCCAGCCTCCACCGCGCGCTACTCCACCGGCTACTGTTCAACCACCCCTCCACGGGCACCCCTCCACCGTCTACTGTTCATCCAGCCCTCCACACCACGGGGTCCTGTTCAACCACCCCTCCACGGCCACCCCTCCACCGTCTACTGTTCATCCAGCCCTCCACACCACGGGGTCCTGTTCAACCACCCCTCCACGACCACCCCTCCATCGTCTACTGTTCATCTAGCCCTCCACACCACAGGGTCCTGTTCAACCACCCCTCCACGGCCACCCATCCACCGTCTACTGTTCATCCAGCCCTCCACACCATGGGTTCCTGTTCATCCAGAGGCAACACCACCACTCACTGTTCATCCAAACCCCCCCCCCCCTGCAACGCTCACTGTTCATCCAATCGATCGGCTTCAGTTAGCAGCAATAGCGAAGGAATCGCTCCATCGGGTTCAGTTAACAGCCATCGATCGATCCCTCACGTTCAGTAACGCGTAGCCTGCAGTGCAATCGCTCGGGTTCAGTTAGAGCCCAACGCCTCGCTCGGCTTCAGTTAGAGCCAACGCCTCGCACACATGCGCGTACGTATGAGAGAAACGTGCATCGCTCCGCCCCCGACCTCCCACCGTAACCGGCAACTCCCCAAAATTTTCCTCCCCCTCGCTTCTACCACGGTTTTTTCCGTCATGGATGGCCCAAAGAATGTCATGCAGCTGCGTCTCCGGCCCGCCCAAGACGAAAAGCCCATTTTCTATCATGATTTTTTGTCATAGAAGTAGGATCCCACCACATCTATGATGATACCGGGTTTTGTCACAATTATCGTCATAGAAGTGTCATATGTATGACAGAAAAAAAATTCGTTCGGCCCAAAATGTCACGGATGTCTCTTTTTTTTGTAGTGTCTGAACTTCATCCGCAACAAATAGGGCCTCCCAGCCGTGATATCTCCGGCTTCACGAAGCTCCTCCCTTATCCCTCTCATTTTAGAGCGGGTTTCCTTGGCTGCCTCCAGGGTCTTCTTCAGGTCGACCGCTTTCACTTGGCTGTCCTTTTCAAGGAGCTCGTAACGGACGGCGGCATGTTTCAGCGCAACAGCCATCTTAGCTATCCTTTCCTCACTCTGGCGATGAGCAGCTTGTTCGGCTCTTAACTCTTTGATCGCCTTCAGGGCGGTCGCATCACTTCTTCGAGCTTGTTCCTTGGCTCGGGCAAGCTCCGCCCGAAGGGTCTCTACGGCAGCAGCTCCATCTGCAGTCACAGTATATTATAGATACTAGCATAATGCTCCTCTTACCATTTACTAACAAGCCGAAAATACATACACTGGGCCTCGTCAAGCCGCTTGTTAACAAGCGCAATGTCGGTATCCTCCATGTCAAGCTGTCGCATCAGCTCGGCAAAATCAGCAATCCGGTCAGCCGGCGGACAATCAGCCGCCTGCACATAAAAGCAGCACGATTATCACCTGGGATTACAATCCTCTATTTGCCGCCTCTAGATGGCAACTAGAGTCTCAGGGGCTACTATCTATACAGAGCACACCTAGCATGTGCGGTACCATCAGAAATACATATATTATTTTGCGTACCTCAAAGTCGCTCAGCAGACTTGTAAAGGCTTCGTTCAAACCGCTTTTGGCGGATGAAATCCTCTCAATCACCATACCCATTAAGGTACGATGTGTCTTTGAGATGGTCGCTCGCTCCAGAAGATCCATCAGTGTGTCCGGTTGTATGCCGGACAATCCCAGACTCTTTCTATCGCTCTCCTTGGGAGCCGAATATTCCGAACTAAGGGCAGCCGAAGTGTCAACTTATGCCTTGGCGGATCAGGAGTAATCCTCTGTGACGACACCTCAGGGTCGTCCGCCCCATGTGGTGGGGAGGCAAAAGGAGGCGTTTCACTCTCCGTCATCTCCGGAAAAAGATCCCCCGAAGACGGACTCTGTGGAGAAGGGCTACAAGTTGTACTGCAACAAATATGTCTCGGTTATTATTCTCAAAGACAATAGAGGATATATTTACCAAAGTACTCTTTTTACTTACGGCTCGGTGGAGGGCTTGCCCCCTTGCGGGCGCTGTGCGGTAAGGATGCCCTCTAGGGCAGGGCCCCTTGGCGAGGGTTTCTTCCCTCGTTTGGAAGCCTCTGTTTCCAAGTCTTCAGAGGCGGCCCTTTTCTTACCGTGAGGAGAGGGGATTTCAGATTCACCTCCCTGATTATCCTCCTTCGCAGAGGCACTTACTCCCCCGATTTGGATGTTTTAAGTATGAAGCCCATCGGTGGCTTCTCTATTCCTCCCCTCGTCTTCTCCTGATGGCACCTGGTACGGTGCGCGCTCAAGCATCCTGATCAATAAAGGATCCGGCGAGCCTTCGGGGAGAGGGACCGAACACCTAATCCTCTCCGCCTTCCTTATCCAGTCCTGGCAGAGGGCAATTTTTCAGAATGATGTTATAACAAACATAAAGGACGGTGTGTTCAGTAGCGGAATTACTTACTTGGGTATCCGGACAGTGGCAGTTGAGACCCACGTCCTCGGTGGTGTCCGGACACTTTATTCGTGATCCGAAGAACGACCCATACATCTCTTTGAGCGTCATGCCAAAGAATTGTTGAATGGTTCACGGTCCTTCCGGGTTGAACTCCCACATACGGAGAGGTCGACGTTGGCAGGGCAGGACCCGACGAACCAGCATTACTTGCATTATCTTGACAAGACTGACATCCTTCTTAAGGAGGTCTCGGATGCGGCTTTGCAGTGTCAGCATGTCGTTAATTGGCCCCCAGTCTAGCCCCTTGTTGACCCATGACGCCAGTTGCGGCGGAGGACCCGAGCGGAATGCTGGAGAGGCCGCCCGCTTTGTACCTCGGGGAGCTGTGATGTAAAACCACTCCCATTGCCATAAATCAGAAGTTCCTGTGAAGGAACCATTTGGCCATGGGGCGTCGGCGCCTTTGCTTATTATAGTGCCTTCGCACTCCGCGTGACGCACGCCAATCACCCTCGGCCTCACATTCAAGGTCTTTAGCCATAGGCCGAAGTGGGGGGTGATGTGGAGGAAGGCTTCACACACGACAATAAACGACGAGATGTGAAGGATGGAATCCGGAGCTAGATCGTGGAAATCTAGCCCGTAGTAGAACATGAGCCCTCTCACGAAGGGATCGAGACTAAAACCTAGCCCTCGGAGGAAGTGGGAAATAAAACCTGGCTCTGATACCACTGTTGGGGAACGTAGTAATTTCAAAAAAATTCCTACGCACACGCAAGATCATGGTGATGCATAGCAACGAGAGGGGAGAGTATTGGCCACATACCCTCATAGACCGTAAGCGGAAGCGTTATGACAACGTGGTTGATGTAGTCGTAAGTCTTCACGGTCCGACTGATCCAAGTACCGAACGTACGGCACCTCCGAGTTCAGCACACGTTCAGCTCGATGACGATCCCTGGACTCCGATCCAGCAAAGTGTCGAGGATGAGTTCCGTCAGCACGACGGCGTGGTGATGATGATGATGGTCTACCGGCACAGGGCTTCGCCTAAACTCCGCGACGATATGACCGAGGTGGAATATGGTGGAGGGGGCACCGCACACGGCTAAGGAACGATCACGTAGATCAACTTGTGTGTCCTGGGGTGCCCCCCTGCCCCCGTATATAAAGGAGCAAGGGGGAGGCCGGCCGGCCCTTGTGGGCGCGCCAAGGAGGAGTCCTCCTCCTAGTAGGAGTAGGACTCCCTCTTTCCTACTCCTACAAGGAGGGGGAAAGGAAGGAGGAGAGGGAGAGGGAAAGAGGGGGGCGCCGCCCCCCCCCCCCCCTCTCCTAGTCCAATTCGGACCAGAGGGGGAGGGGGCGCGCGGCCCATGCTGGCTGCCCCTCTCTCTCTCCACTAAGGCCCATAAGGCCCATTACTTCTCCCGGGGGGGTTCCGGTAACCCTCCGGCACTCCGGTTTTCTCCGAAAACGCCCGGAACACTTCCGGTGTCCGAATATAGTCATCCAATATATCAATCTTTATGTCTCAACCATTTCGATACTCCTCGTCATGTCCGTGATCACATCCAAGACTCCGAACAAACTTCGGTACATCAAAACTTATAAACTCATAATAAAACTGTCATCGTAACGTTAAGCGTGCGGACCCTACGGGTTCGAGAACTATGTAGACATGACCTAGAACTATTCTCGGTCAATAACCAATAGCGGAATCTGGATGCCCATATTGGCTCCTACATATTCTACGAAGATCTTTATCGGTCAAACCGCATAACAACATACGTTGTTCCCTTTGTCATCGGTATGTTACTTGCCCGAGATTCGATCGTCGGTATCCAATACCTAGTTCAATCTCGTTACCGGCAAGTCTCTTTACTCGTTACATAATGCATCATTCCGTAACTAACTCATTAGCTACATTGCTTGCAAGGCTTATAGTGATGTGCATTACCGAGAGGGCCCAGAGATACCTCTCCGACAATCAGAGTGACAAAACCTAATCTCGAAATACGCCAACCCAACATGTACCTTCGGAGACACCTGTAGTACTCCTTTATAATCACCCAGTTATGTTGTGACGTTTGGTAGCACCCAAAGTGTTCCTCCGGTAAACAGGAGTTGCATAATCTCATAGTTACAGGAACATGTATAAGTCATGAAGAAAGCAATAGCAATATACTAAACGATCAAGTGCTAGGCTAACGGAATGGGTCATGTCAATCACATCATTCTCCTAATGATGTGATCTCGTTAATCAAATGACAACACATGTCTATGGTTAGGAAACATAACCATCTTTGATTAATGAGCTAGTCAAGTAGAGGCATACTAGTGACGTTATATTGGTCTATGTATTCACACATGTATCATGTTTCCGGTTAATACAATTCTAGCATGAATAATAAACATTTATCATGATATGAGGAAATAAATAATAACTTTATTATTGCCTCTAGGGCATATTTCCTTCAGTCTCCCACTTGCACTAGAGTCAATAATCTAGATTGCACAGTAATGATTCTAACACCCATGGAGTCTTGGTGCTGATCATGTTTTGCTCGTGGAAGAGGCTTAGTCAATGGTTCTACAATATTCAGATCCGTATGTATCTTGCAAATCTCTATGTCTCCCACCTGGACTTGGTCCCGGATGGAATTGAAGCGTCTCTTGATGTGCTTGGTCCTCTAGTGAAATCTGGATTCCTTTGCCAAGGCAATTGCACCAGTATTGTCATAGAAGATCTTCATTGGTCCCGATGCACTAGGTATGACACCTAGATCAGAAATGAACTCCTTCATCCAGACTCCTTCATTTGCTGCTTCCGAAGCAGCTATGTACTCCGCTTCACATGTAGATCTTGCCACGATGCTTTGTTTAGAACTGCACCAACTTACAGCTCCACCGTTTAATAAAAACACGTATCCGGTTTGCAATTTAGAATCGTCCGGATCAGTATCAAAGCTTGCATCGACGTAACCATTTACGACTAGCTCTTTGTCACCTCCATATACGAGAAACATATCCTTAGTCCTTTTCAGGTATTTCAGGATGTTCTTGACCGCTGTCCAGTGATCCACTCCTGGATTACTTTGGTACCTTCCTGCCAAACTTATTGCTAAGCATACGTCAGGTCTGGTACACAGCATTGCATACATGATAGAGCCTATGGCTGAAGCATAGGGAACATCTTTCATCTTCTCTCTATCTTCTGCCGTGGTCGGGCATTGAGTCTGACTCAATTTCACACCTTGTAGCACGGGCAAGAACCCTTTCTTTGCCTGATCCTATTTTGAACTTTTTCAAAACTTTATCAAGGTATGTGCTTTGTGAAAGTCCAATTAAGCGTCTTGATCTATCTCTATAAATCTTGATGCCCAATATGTAAGCAGCTTCACCGAGGTCTTTCATTGAAAAACTTTTATTCAAGTATCCCTTTATGCTATCTAGAAATTCTATATCATTTCCAATTAATAATATGTCATCTACATATAATATCATAAATGCTACAGAGCTCCCACTCACTTTCTTGTAAATACAGGCTTCTCCAAACTGTATAAAACCATATGCTTTGATCACACTATCAAAGCATTTATTCCACCTCCGAGATGCTTGCACCAGTCCATAAATGGATCGCTGGAGCTTGCACACTTTGTTAGCACCTTTTGGATCAACAAAACCTTCTGGTTGCATCATATACAACTCTTCTTCCAGAAATCCATTCAAGAATGCAGTTTTGACATCCATTTGCCAAATTTCATAATCATAAAATGCAGCAATTGCTAACATGATTCGGACAGACTTAAGCATCGCTACAGGTGAGAAAGTCTCAGCGTAGTCAACCCCTTGAACTTGTCGAAAACCTTTCGCAACAAGTCGAGCTTTATAGACAGTTACATTACCATCAGCGTCAGTCTTCTTCTTAAAGATCCATTTATTCTCAATGGCTTGCCGATCATTGGGCAAGTCAACCAAAGTCCATACTTTGTTCTCATACATGGATCCCATCTCAGATTTCATGGCCTCTAGCCATTTTGCGGAATCTGGGCTCATCATCGCTTCCTCATAGTTTGTAGGTTCGTCATGGTCAAGTAACATGACTTCCAGAATAGGATTACCGTACCACTGTGGTGCGGATCTTACTCTGGTAGACCTATGAGGTTCAGTAGAAACTTGATCTGAAGTTTCATGATCAATATCATTAGCTTCCTCACTAATTGGTGTAGTTGTCACAGGAACCGGTTCTTGTCATGAACTACTTTCCAATAAGGGAGCAGGTACAGTTACCTCATCAAGTTCTACTTTCCTCCCACTCACTTCTTTCGAGAGAAACTCCTTCTCTAGAAAGGATCCGAATTTTGCAACGAAAATCTTGCCTTCAGATCTGTGATAGAAGGTGTACCCAACAGTTTCTTTTGGGTATCCTATGAAGACACATTTCTCCGATTTGGGTTCGAGCTTATCTGGTTGAAGTTTCTTCACATAAGCATCGCAGCCCCAAACTTTAAGAAACGACAACTTTGGATTCTTGCCAAACCACAGTTCATGAGGTGTCGTCTCAACGGATTTTGATGGTGCCCTATTTAACGTGAATGCGGCCGTCTCTAAAGCATAACCCCAAAACGATAGCGGTAAATCAGTAAGAGACATCATAGATCGCACCATATCTAGTAAAGTACGATTACGACGTTCGGACACACCATTTCGTTGTGGTGTTCCGGGTGGCGTGAGTTGCGAAACCATTCTGCATTGTTTCAAATGTAGACCAAACTCGTAACTCAAATATTCTCCTCCACGATCAGATAGTAGAAATTTTATTTTCTTGTTAGGATGATTTTCCACTTCACTCTGAAATTCTTTGAACTTTTCAAATGTTTCAGACTTGTGTTTCATTAAGTAGATATACCCATATCTGCTCAAATCATCTGTGAAGGTGAGAAAATAACGATACCCGCCGCGAGCCTCAACATTCATTGGACCACAAACATCAGTATGTATGATTTCCAACAAATCAGTTGCTCGCTCCATAGTTCCGCGGAATGGCGTTTTAGTCATCTTGCCCATGAGGCACGGTTCGCAAGTACCAAGTGATTCATAATCAAGTGATTCCAAAAGCCCGTCAGTATGGAGTTTCTTCATGCGCTTTACACCGATATGACCTAAACGGCAGTGCCACAAATAAGTTGCACTATCATTGTCAACTCTGCATCTTTTGGTTTCAACACTATGAATATGTGTATCACTACTATCGAGATTCAATAAAAATAGACCACTCTTCAAGGGTGCATGACCATAAAAGATATTACTCATATAAATAGAACAACCATTATTCTCTGATTTAAATGAATAACCGTCTCGCATCAAACAAGATCTAGATATAATGTTCATGCTTAACGCTGGCACCAAATAAAAATTATTTAGGTCTAAAACTAATCCCGATGGTAGATGTAGAGGTAGCGTGCCGACCGCGATCACATCGACTTTAGAACCATTTCCCACGCGCATCGTCACCTCGTCCTTAGCCAATCTTCGCTTAATCCGTAGTCCCTGTTTCGAGTTGCAAATATTAGCAACAGAACCAGTATCAAATACCCAGGTACTACTGCGAGCATTAGTAAGGTACACATCAATAACATGTATATCACATATACCTTTGTTCAATTTGCCATCCTTCTTATCCCCAAATACTTGGGGCAGTTCTGCTTCCAGTGTCCAGTCTGCTTGCAGTAGAAGCACTCAGTCTCAGGCTTAGGTCCAGACTTGGGTTTCTTCTCTTGAGCAGCAACTTGTTTGCTGTTCTTCTTGAAGTTCCCCTTCTTCTTCCCTTTGCCCTTTTTCTTGAAACTGGTGGTCTTGTTAACCATCAACACTTGATGCTCCTTGATTTCTACCTCTGCGGCTTTTAGCATTGTGAAGAGCTCGGGAATAGTCTTGTCCATCCCTTGCATATTATAGTTCATCACGAAGCTCTTGTAGCTTGGTGGTAGTGATTGAAGAATTCTGTCAATGACACTATCATCAGGAAGATTAACTCCCAGTTGAATCAAGTGATTATTATACCCAGACATTTTGAGTATGTGTTCACTGACAGAACTATTCTCCTCCATCTTGCAGCTATAGAACTTATTGGAGACTTCATATCTCTCAATCCGGGCATTTGCTTGAAATATTAACTTCAACTCCTGGAACATCTCATATGCTCCATGACGTTCAAAACGTCGTTGAAGACCCGGTTCAAAGCCGTAAAGCATGGCACACTGAACTATCGAGTAGTCATCAGCTTTGCTCTGCCAGACGTTCTTAACGTCGTCAGTTGCATCAGCAGCAGGCCTGGCACCCAGTGGTGCTTCCAGGACATAATTCTTCTGTGCAGCAATGAGGATAATCCTCAGGTTACGGACCCAGTCCATGTAATTGCTACCATCATCTTTCAACTTTGCTTTCTCAAGGAACGCATTAAAATTCAATGGAACAACAGCACGAGCCATCTATCTACAACAAACATAGACAAGCAAAATACTATCAGGTACTAAGTTCATGATAAATTTAAGTTCAATTAATCATATTACTTAAGAACTCCCACTTAGATAGACATCCCTCTAATCCTCTAGGTGATTACGTGATCCATATCAACTACACCATGTCCGATCGTCACGTGAGATGGAGTAGTTTCAATGGTGAACATCAATATGTTGATCATATCTACTATATGATTCACGCTCGACCTTTCGGTCTCCATGTTCCGAGGCCATATCTGTTATATGCTAGGCTCGTCAAGTTTAACCTGAGTATTCCGCGTGTGCAACTGTTTTGCACCCGTTGTATTTGAACGTAGAGCCTATCACACCCAATCATCACGTGGTGTCTTAGCACAAAGAACTTTCGCAACGGTGCATACTCAGGGAGAACACTTCTTGATAATTTAGTGAGAGATCATCTTAAAATGCTACCGTCAATCAAAGCAATATAAGATGCATAAAGGATAAACATCACATGCAATCAATATAAGTGATATGATATGGCCATCATCATCTTGTGCTTGTGATCTCCATCTTCGAAGCACCGTCGTGATCACCATCGTCACCGGCGTGACATCTTGATCTCCATCGTAGCATCATTGTCGTTTATGCCATATATTGCTTCTACGACTATCGCTACCGCTTAGTGATAAAGTAAAGCAATTATAGGGCGTTTGCATTTCATACAATAAAGCGACAACCATATGGCTCCTGCCAGTTGCCGATAACTTCGGTTACAAAACATGATCATCTCATACAATAAAATATAGCATCACGTCTTGACCATTTCACATCACAACATGCCCTGCAAAAACAAGTTAGACGTCCTCTACTTTGTTGTTGCAAATTTTGCGTGGCTGCTACGGGCTTAGCAAGAACCGTTCTTACCTACGCATCAAAACCACAGCGATAGTTCGTCAAGTTAGTGCTGTTTTAACCTTCGCAAGGACCGGGCGTAGACACACTCGATTCTATTAAAGTGAGAGAGACAGACACCCGCCAGCCACCTTTAAGCACGAGTGCTCGTAACGGTGAAACCAGTCTCGCGTTAGCGTACGCGTAATGTCGGTCCGGGCCGCTTCATCTCACAATACCGCCGAACCAAAGTATGACATGCTGGTAAGCAGTATGACTTGTATCGCCCACAACTCACTTGTGTTCTACTCGTGCATATGACATCTACGCATAAAACCTGGCTCTGATACCACTGTTGGGGAACGTAGTAATTTCAAAAAAATTCCTACGCACACGCAAGTCATGGTGATGCGTAGCAACGAGAGGGGAGAGTACTATCCAGTACCCTCGTAGACCGTAAGCGGAAGCGTTATGACAATGCGGTTGATGTAGTCGTACATCTTCACGATCCGACCGATCCAATTACCGAACGTACGGCACCTCCGAGTTCAGCACACGTTCAGCTCGATGACAATCCCCGGACTCCGATCCAGCAAAGTGTCGGGGATGAGTTCCGTCAGCATGACGGCATGGTGACGATGATGATGTTCTACCGGCACAGGGCTTCGCCTAAACTCCGCGACGATATGACCGAGGTGGAATATGGTGGAGGGGGGCACCGCACACGGCTAAGGAACGATCACGTAGATCAACTTGTGTGTCCTAGGGTGCCCCCGTGCCCCCGTATATAAAGGGGCAAGGGGGGAGGCCGGCCGGCCCTTGTGGGCGCGCCAAGGAGGAGGAGCCCCCCTCCTAGTAGGAGTAGGAATCCCTCTTTCCTACTCCTACTAGGAGGGGCAAAGGAAGGGGGAGAGGGTGAGGGAAAGAGGGGGGCGCCGCCCCCCTCTCCTAGTCCAATTCGGACCAGAGGGGGAGGGGGCGCGCGGCCCATGCTGGCTGCCCCTCTCTCTCTCCACTAAGGCCCATAAGGCCCATTACTTCTCCCGGGGGGGTTCCGGTAACCCTCCGGCACTCCGGTTTTCTCCGAAAACGCCTGGAACACTTCCGGTGTCCGAATATAGTCGTCCAATATATCAATCTTTATGTCTCGACCATTTCAAGACTCCTCGTCATGTCCGTGATCACATCCGAGACTCCGAACAAACTTAGGTACATCAAAACTTATAAACTCATAATAAAACTGTCATCGTAACGTTAAGCGTGCGGACCCTACGGGTTCGAGAACTATGTAGACATGACCTAGAACTATTCTCGGTCAATAACCAATAGCGGAACCTGGATGCCCATATTGGCTCCTACATATTCTACGAAGATCTTTATCGGTCAAACCGCATAACAACATACGTTGTTCCCTTTGTCATCGGTATGTTACTTGCCCGAGATTCGATCATCGGTATCCAATACCTAGTTCAATCTCGTTACCGGCAAGTCTCTTTACTCGTTACATAATGCATCATTCCGTAACTAACTCATTAGCTACATTGCTTGCAAGGCTTATAGTGATGTGCATTACCGAGAGGGCCCAGATATACCTCTCCGACGATCGGAGTGACAAAACCTAATCTCGAAATACGCCAACCCAACATGTACCTTCGGAGACACCTGTAGTACTCCTTTATAATCACCCAATTACGTTGTGATGTTTGGTAGCACCCAAAGTGTTCCTCCAGTAAACGGGAGTTGCATAATCTCATAGTTACAGGAACATGTATAAGTCATGAAGAAAGCAATAGCAATATACTAAACGATCAAGTGCTAGGCTAACGGAATGGGTCATGTCAATCACATCATTCTCCTAATGATGTGATCCCATTAATCAAATGACAACACATGTCTATGGTTAGGAAACATAACCATCTTTGATTAATGAGCTAGTCAAGTAGAGGCATACTAGTGACGTTATGTTGGTCTATGTATTCACACATGTATCATGTTTCCGGTTAATACAATTCTAGCATGAATAATAAACATTTATCATGATATGAGGAAATAAATAATCTTTATTATTGCCTCTAGGGCATATTTCCTTCAGGGATGACCTGCCCTTGAGCAGGCAGCCTGTGCGGAATCTCGGCGGTGAGATACCTGGCCTCCCTAAGCTTCTTGACATCCTCCTCTGTGACGGAGGAGGCCATCCACTGGCCTTGAAGGTTGGATCCAAACATGGTTGAAGGTCCGAAGCGCTTAGCTTGAGCCTTGGGTGTTGGAACTCGAGGTGTGGAAGGGGAAGGATCAAGCGTGGGAAGAAAGGGACAGGCCTTGGCCCCCTTATAAAAAGGACGAATATCAAGCGTCCCCTGCGTGACCGTTTGGACTTGCCTAAAATCGAGGAGTCATATTAAAACAAGCACAGTTGGGTTACCCACACCTGTATTGATGAGAATCCCGTGATAAGGGGAACATGATCTCTGCTTCGACAAGACGTGCCAATAAAACCGCCTCGCAGCACGGGTAGTGGATGATTGTGAAAAAACGGTTCGAATAAAGACCGGGCCATGGCGTGATGTCACGTTATGAAAACTTGTTAGCAGATTAAGATTTGTGGAATATTATACTCTCTACGGTGGTATGTGGAATTTGTTTTCAAGAGCCAGACACGATTCTCGTGTTCAAAATCTTCTATGAAGTATTTGGAGAAGGAACCCGCCTTGCAATGCCAAAGACAATTTGCGCGCCGGACTCATCGTCATTGAAGCCTAGTTCAGGGGCTACTGAGGGAGTCCTGGATTAAGGGGTCCTCGGACAGCTGGACTATATACTTTGGCCGGACTGTTGGACTATGAAGATACAAGATTGAAGACTTTGTCCCGTGTCTGGATGGGACTCTCCTTTGCGTGGAAGGCAAGCTTGGCAATTCGGATATGTAGATCTCCTTCTCTGTAACCAACTCTGTGTAACCCTAGCCCCCTCCGGTGTCTATATAAACCGGAGGGTTTAGTCCATAGGACAGGAACA
Organism: Triticum timopheevii; assembly: GCA_963921465.1. NCBI lineage: Eukaryota > Viridiplantae > Streptophyta > Magnoliopsida > Poales > Poaceae > Triticum > Triticum timopheevii. Next base: position 359,843,454 of record OY997274.1, on the reverse strand, counting down.
ATCATAATCATAGGCTAGCTTCTAGGGTTTAGCCTCTACGATCTCGTGGTAGAGCAACTCTTGTAATACTCATATCATCAAGATCAATCAAGCAGGAAGTATGGTATTACCTCCATCGAGAGGGCCCGAACCTGGGTAAACATCATCTCCCCTGCCTCTTGTTACCATCAGCCTTAGACGCACAGTTCGGGAACCCCTACCCGAGATCCGCCGGTTTTGACACCGACAGTGGCTTCGCCTCTTTCCCCTCCAAGTTTCGTCACACCTCGTCCTAGGCCCCGGGATCTTCCTCGGGTGGGGTCGGTGATGGGATCCTTCCTCCTCCCCCGTTGCTCCCCCAGGCTTCTTCCCTTCTTAGGGCTCCAGGCCGTCTCCTGCGGTGGTGGTGGGCCGTCTGGCGGGGCTCGTGGTTCTGGCCCGTCCTCTACTGCCGGTGGTGGTTCTTCCGGTGGGGTGGCTACCCTGACTTACTTTTCCTGCCATCGCACTGGTCACTTCTAGTCTTCGTGCAACTTTCCTCCGTTCTATCTGATATGCCGCATGGAAGGGCACCTTACCGTGGAGTGCGACAATCGATCCCCTATCCCTGCTTTCAAGTAGTTTGGCCTGGGGTTGTCGGGTTGTTTGTTCTTCGTGCTAGATGGCGAGCTGGGGATGCATGTGTTTGCTCCGGTGGCTTCCAATGCTGGGTTCATCTCAGTCATCTCGGACCAGGTGCCTAGCCAAGTGATTTCAGATGAACTTAGGGAATGGGATCTCGATGGTTGGGATTGGCAGATTGATCAGATTTCGGAGAGGGATTTTGTTGTCACCTTCCCCACCAAGGAGAGTCTTAAGATGATGGGTTCCTATTGATATTTACTCTTCCTTTGAACCAGGTGGTGGTGTCGGTCAAAGCTGCTATTGATAGTGCAGGGTGATGACTGCTCTCTCTGACTATGGGTGTTGCTCGAGGATGTGCCTTCTTGATTGTGCAATGCTAGGTTTTTGATGGCGTTCGGTGACTTGATAGGCAAGCTAGTGACTGTTGATGAAGCCTTGTTTGATCCGCCGGGCCCTATACGCATGAAGATCTGGTGTCTTGATCCAGCTAATGTGAATGGCTTCATTACCGTCTTCCCTACCTCAGACGCCTACCATATTCGTGTCGCACAGAATTTGCTGCTGCCAACAAGCCCCCCTGCTCCCCCAGCTCCTAAACCTTCTAATCCGGATCCGTCGGGCGGTGGGGCGAGACGGGCGCTGGGAGCAATGCCAACCCCTTCACCTCGTCGGAGTGGGAGGCGATGGGCTCAGATTGGGGGGTATGTTTGAGTTTGGCCCCCTGAATGGTGCATCTGGCAAGGTTGCCACTGGTGGTGCTAAGGAGGCGATCCATGGTGGCAAGGAATGTGCTGGTGGGGCCACTCTGGCCTCTAGGGTTGGTTTTGTCATTCAAGATCAGGTGGCTCGGCCTGCTTCCCCTTCCTTGTCCGACATTGTTGACGTGCCCCATGATACCGTGGCTTCCCCCCTAGCCCAGTTAGCAAGAAGTCCAAGCAGAAAGTGTCTGTCCGCAAGTTCTCGGCCAGGAGCAGATCGTCGAAGGGGGGAAAGGGTAAGGGTGGTGACTTGTGCCGTAGGTTGGAGGAGGATTTGGGTGCGGTGGCGGCTGAGAGGCTGGGGGCGATGCTAGCTCCTCTCCTGTGGCTCAGCCTGGGGTTGGCCCGGTTCGCTCGTCCGTGTCCACGACCAGGAAGGGGCTGCGTTAGCACTCTGCTGCTTCTCCTACCCAGTGGGGGTGGGGGCATGCGTGCAGAGGCGTCCAAGGCTCCGGCCCAGCTAGGTACTTCCCCAGATCCCATATCCCTTGTTCGTTTGATGTTGCCTTCCTTACCAGATGCACATCTCTTGAACATCCTCTCAGACATTGGTGTTTCTGTGGATCACAACTTTGGCTCTCCTTCCTCTCTGCCTTCGTTGATCCGGTTGAATGAAGAGGCCCAGGCGGTTATTGCTAAGGCCAAGGATGCAGCCATCAAGGCTAAGGTGGCTGCGGAGACACCTTCGGGTTCGATGGGGACGGAGGTTGTGGCCTCCCTCCCTCGACCATCAAGAAAGGCCGGATCTGCAAAACTAAACTCAAACCTTGCAAGATGCCGAGAAGGTCCAGCCTGCGGATCAAGAGACCAGTAGCAATCGGGGTACTAGCTAGAGTGCCCGAACACTCCTAGCTCTACTCTTCCACTTTTTTCCTTGCCTTCTGCTTGCTAGTAGTTGGTAGTGTTGTGGGTGCTTACTTACTTCCCCTCCTTTCGACCTCGTCCCTCCCCTTATATAGGCCTCGGGGGTACCACATTTGGTCTGTAAAAATATGTGTGCTGTTATACACATAATAATCGGTCAAGGCGTCCCACTTGCCTCTGTCATGTTGCAGTAGATGATCTGACACTGGAGTATGTCAGGTGCTCTAGTATTTCCATTAATGTGACATGTTGCACCGCCTTTCTCCTGCTTTAGACTGTGCTAGTGTACTTCCTGCACAAAGCTTTTTTACCGTGGCATATCCTTGATGTTAGCTAGTATTTTCCCACGCTAGATTATTTTCAAGGAGGCTCGTATCATAACATTTTTCATGTACCCTAGTATCCAATGTTTAGTCAACAGTGATCCATCAAACTTAATGCATGGTTCCGATCTAACGACCTTAATTGTAGAGACGACCACGCTTTGGCAATGACAAAGCAGGACCATAGTATGGAATGTGATCCCGCGAGGAGGTATTCCGTAACCCTAGGGTGATCCAACTACCGAACAAGCAAATCAAATGCAAAACTCAAGATACAAGGTAAATGGTATTACCGGCGCACTGGCACACTTGATGTATACCATGATCTGAATTCTCAGCATGCCTAATTTCTCCATTGCATGAAAACCATCTCTACTTTCTCGTTTTATTTATGTTCTTTACTCTCAAGTTCTATTACTCTCGTTGTTGCAAACTCATCATATTCACTTTTCTGGTTCATTCGCTCCTTCGGACACTAACAACGTCCACAGGATCACAAGTAGTTACTTCACATAAGGACTGTGATAACTTGTGTGTGATAGAAATGTTACTCAAAAATACTCTCATCCTCTCTTCGTTGAGATGATTACTCTTTGGGATACATACACGTAAGTGTTACACCACCATATTTGACTTGTAGGCTATCACTGTGCCGACGTGGCCGCCCGTCGCCCCCGAGCTTCATGGTGCATCCGTGCTCTTCTGCGTCATCCTGCACCGACGTGCACGCCTGCCGTCCTGAGCTCACTGATGCACTCGTGCTCTTCTGCGTCGTCCTACCCCGATGTGGCTGCTCGTCGTGCCCGAGCTCACTAGGGCGCCCATGCTCTTCTGCGTCGTCCTGTCCCCACGTGGCCGCATGTCCTGACTCAGCTTGCTGGTGCACCCGTGCTCTCCTATATTGTCCTACCCTGACATGGACGCTCGCGGTTGGCGCGAACCCGTGGTCGTTTGCGCCTACCCTGCGGCTGCTCCTCTGCATCGCCGACCTGCTTCGCCCGGAGTTCGTTTACGTCGTCGCCGGGTGTTTGTCTACCTCATCCCAACATCCTCTACTCATGTAGGTCTGTCTCACCTTGATTTTTTTAAGATCTCACCCCAAATATTTGGAAATGGTTATTCATGGTATAAATTTGAAACATTTGTACTTTAGGCTTAGTTTGTACTTTAGGCGTCCAAAAGACATGTCAGGACCACTTTTTCAAATACAACAAAGAAACATGGTTTCAGGAATATTACATTTTACAAAACTTCAGTTTTTATTGGCTTCAAACACGTCAAAGTATTTGAAACCGTCGTCTCTACAAAAACCACGCTATTCTTTGAAAACTTCAAAAAACGATGTTGCCAAATGCAGTCTTAGAATGTCACGGTTGTTTGTCTAAATGTCCGAAGCAAACATTTGTACATCGACGCAAATAAATACTAACAGATTGAAATTGTTCAACCTAAAGATATTACAAATCAAATTCATATTCCTCATCAAAATCGTCTTCCAAGTCATCGTATGAATCATCATACGAGTCATCTGAACTTATTGCCTCTCTATAGTATCCTATAGTTTTGAACCTCATGGTTAATTCATGTCTATGGTCACGAGGAACACCAAGGATTACAACCCACGTTTTAACATCTAGTTTGTGAAATTCCCACAAAGTGACTCCATGCACTCCCTTGGATTTCTAGGCGTCCACCTTTTTTGATATGGTAATCAATTTCAACCGATTGCCTTCTTTAATGGATCTTTTCCAACCAAATAGTATCATACTCTTGTATCCTCCCAAGCCTCCCAACTATTGGCCCGTGTAGAACCAGAAATTTGTTTTATCCATTTAATAATTTTATTATTATGGTCATACATAGTACATATATTGAAGATTAAGTAACATAAATGCTAACATGTTGATGATCATGTATGTTTGCACCGGTGAAACAATGAACCTGCATCGTGCATGTTTTGGAATTGCCTTAAGTTAGGTTAAAGTGGTTTCTATAGGCCACTGGTCTTTCTCCTTCGTCGTAAATGTCAGCTTTATTTAAATTAGATGATAAAAATTGACAATTATATAGCATTATATAATATGGTCAAAAAGTTATTTAATAAAAAGATGTACTTACGAATCAGATGCTTGGGTCCACCATTTGGATGTACTAGTGACATGTACATGAGTATTGCACAGGGTTGTAACAGAAATTTATGGTATCTCCTATTGTGATATCGTAGTCACAACAGAAACAGTGCCATCCAATTCCGCCAATCTGAAGTCTATCTCTGTTTTCTCTAATGTGCATCTTGTATGTTGATCTCTCGTGTGTTTCACCTAAGAAATAAAGTTTGATACAGTACCTAAAGTGTTCTACTCCACGGCATGGAACATTCTATAGAGAACGGGCAGATATAGTTAGTTATATTACTTCACAATATATGATCAAATATAATTTACCTCCTATCACTACCTAGATGAAAAAAAATTGACTCACAATCCCGTAACGATGAGTATCCGGACTACGGCCAAGAGAAACTTGTGCATGCTCGAAGATACATGGTTGTACCCCTGTTCCACATTTGTTGTAAACGCCGCCCATTTGATCCTTACATAAGTATAGACAATTTGATATAATCAATGTAAAAAGGTGTGTAAAATGAAAGAACATATGTACATGATTTACCTTTAAGTACTCTTGATATATTGGAGTATAAACACACAATCAAAATAGAGTGAATAGTTCTCTGTTGATTAAAGAAGGATCTCTAGTTTACATCTATTTACAGAGTATGAGTCTGGAGTTAGTGCTTTAATAGAAAAAAATAATGTTTGCTTAGCTGGTAAATACCTAATGGACAAGTATAGTTCAAGGGGAACGTTGGTCAAGCAAAGATTGGTTCTTTGGTTCAACATATAAGTAGGACGTGTAGGATATTATCCTCTATTATTAAATAGCTACAACCTAGTAGCTAATTTTGATAAGCATGCAGCCATGCAACATCAGCACCTATGCATGCCAATCATAAGTTACATTTTTTTTACATGCAATCCACTACCTAATTTCTTTAAGCATGCAACCATGTCACGTTAGCGCCTATGCATGTCAATCATAAGATACACTTTCTTGCAATAGTTTTAGTTATTTTTGTTGGGGATCGTAGCATAAATTAAAATTTTCTACGCATCACCAAGATCAATCTATGGAGTAACTAGCAACGAGAGAGAAGGGAGTGCATATTCATACCCTTGAAGGTCGCGAGTCGGAAGCGTTGCAAGAACGCGGTTGGAGGAGTCGTACACGTAGCGATTCAGATCGCGGCCGAATCCGATCTAAGCACCGAACAACGGTGCCTCCGCGCTCAACACACATGCAGCCCGATGTCGTCTCCCGCACCTTGATCCAGCAAGGAGGAGGGAGAGGTTGAGGAAGAAGGCTCCAACAGCAGCACGACGGCGTGGTGGTGGTGGAGTGGATGTTCTCCGGCAGGGCTTCGCCAAGCTCTTGCGGAGGAGGAGAGGTGTTGGGGAGGGGAGGGGTTGCGCCTTGGATGTGGTGTTGCAGCCCTCCCCTCGCCCCTCTATTTATAGGGAGAAGGGGGAAGGGGGCCAGCCCCTCTAGATGAGATCTAGAGGGGGGCGGCGGCCAAGGGGAGGGGCTTGCCCCCCAAGCAAGGGGGCGCCCCCTTTAGGGTTACCCCCCCCCCCCCCCCAACCCTAGGCGCATGGGCCCTAGGGGGTTGGCGCCCAGCCCTCCAAGGGGCTGGTTCCCTTCCCTCTACAGCCCATGAGGCCCTCCGGGGCAGGTGGCCCCTCCCGGTGGACCCCCGGAACCCTTCCGGTGCCCCGGTACAATACCGATATGCCCCCGAATATTTCCAGTGACCGTATGACAACTTCCCATATATAAATCTTCACCTCCGGACCATTCCGGAACTCCTCATGACGTCCAGGATCTCATCCGGGACTCCGAACAACATTTGGTAATCACATACAAATCTTCCTAATAACCCTAGCGTCATCGAGCCTTAAGTGTGTAGACCCTACGGGTTCGGGAATCACGCAGACATGACCGAGACAGCTCTCCGGCCAATAACCAACAGCGGGATCTGTATACCCATGTTGGCTCCCACATGTTCCACGATGATCTCATCGGATGAACCACGATGTCGAGGATTCAAGCAATCCCGTTTACAATTCCCTTTGTCAATCGGTACGTTACTTGCCCGAGATTCGATCGTCGGTATCCGAATACCTCGTTCAATGTCGTTACCGGCAAGTCACTTTACTAGTTATGCAATGCATGATCCCGTGACCAACCACTTGGTCACATTGAGCTCATTATGATGATGCATTACCGAGTGGGCCCAGAGATACCTCTCCGTCATACAGAGTGACAAATCCCAATCTCGATTCGTGCCAACCCAACAGACACTTTCAGAGATACCTGTAGAGCACCTTTATACTCACCCAGTTACGTTGTGACGTTTGGTACACCCAAAGAACTCCTACGGTATCCGGGAGTTACACAATCTCATGGTCTAAGGAAATGATACTTGACATTAGAAAATCTCTAGCAAACGAACTACACGATCTTGTGCTATGCTTAGGATTGGGTCTTGTCCATCACATCATTCTCCTAATGATGTGATCCCGTTATCAATGACATCCAATGTCCATAGTCAGGAAACCATGACCATATCTTGATCAACGAGCTAGTCAACTAGAGGCTCACTAGGGACATGGTGTGGTATATGTATTCACACATGTATTACGGTATCCGATCAATACAATTATATCATGAATAATAGACAATTATCATGAACAAGAAAATATAATAATAACCATTTTATTATTGCCTCTAGGGCATATTTCCAACAGTCTCCCACTTGCACTAGAGTCAATAATCTAGTTACATTGTGATGAATCAAACACCCATAGAGTTCTGGTGTTGATCATGTTTTGCTCGCGGAAGAGGTTTAGTCAACGGATCTGTGAAATTCAGATCTGTATGCACTTTACAAATATCTATGTCTCCATCTTGAACATTTTCACGAATGGAGTTGAAGCGACGCTTGATGTGTCTAGTCTTCTTGTGAAACCTAGGCTCCTTGGCAAGGGCAATAGCTCCAGTGTTGTCACAGAAGAGAGTCATCGGGCCCGACGCATTGGGAATAACTCCTAGGTCAGTAATGAACTCCTTCATCCAGATTGCTTCATGTGCTGCCTCCGAGGCTGCCATGTACTCCGCTTCACATGTAGATCCCGCCACGACGCTTTGCTTGCAACTGCACCAGCTTACTGCCCCACCATTCAAAATATACACGTATCCGGTTTGTGACTTGGAGTCATCCAGATCTGTGTCGAAGCTAGCATCGACATAACCCTTTACGACGAGCTCTTCGTCACCTCCATAAACGAGAAACATATCCTTAGTCCTTTTCAGATACTTCAGGATATTCTTGACCGTTGTCCAGTGTTCCATGTCGGGATTACTTTGGTACCTTCCTCCCAAACTTACGGCAAGCTTTACATCAGGTCTGGTACACAGCATGGCATACATAATAGACCCTATGGCTGAGGCATAGGGGATGACACTCATCTTTTCTCTATCTTCTGCCGTGGTCGGGCTTTGAGCTGAGCTCAATTTCACACCTTGCAATACAGGCAAGAACCCTTTCTTGGACTGATCCATATTGAACTTCTTCAATATCTTATCAAGGTATGTGCTTTGTGAAAGACCTATGAGGCGTATCGATCTATCTCTATAGATCTTGATGCCTAATATGTAAGCAGCTTCTCCGTGGTCCTTCATTGAAAAACACTTATTCAGGTAGGCCTTTATGCTCTCCAAGAGTTCTATATCATTTCCCATCAACAGTATGTCATCTACATATAATATGAGAAATGCTACAGAGCTCCCACTCACTTTCTTGTAAACACAGGCTTCTCCATAAGTGTGCATAAACCCAAACGCTTTGATCATTTAATCAAAGCGAATGTTCCAACTCCGAGATGCTTGCACCAGCCCATAGATGGAGCGCTGGAGCTTGCATACCTTGTTAGCATTCTTAGGATCGACAAAACCTTCCGGCTGCATCATATACAATTCTTCCTTAAGAAAGCCGTTATGGAATGCCATTTTGACGTCCATTTGCCATATCTCATAATCGTAGAATGCGGCAATTGCTAACATGATTCGGATGGACTTCAGCTTCGCTACGGGTGAGAAGGTCTCATCGTAGTCAACCCCTTGAACTTGTTGATAACCCTTAGCGACAAGTCGAGCCTTATACATGGTAACATTACCATCCGTGTCCGTCTTCTTCTTAAAGATCCATTTATTTTCTATCGCTCGCCGATCATCGGGCAAGTCTATCAAAGTCCATACTTTGTTTTCATACATGGATCCTATCTCGGATTGCATGGCTTCAAGCCATTCATTGGAATCTGGGCCCGCCATCGCTTCTTCATAGTTCGAAGGTTCACCGTTGTCTAACAACATGATTTCCAGGACAGGGTTGCCATACCATTCTGGTGTGGAACGTGTCCTTGTGGACCTACGAAGTTCAGTAGCAACTTGATCCGAAGTACCTTGATCATTATCATTAACTTCCTCTCTAGTCGGTGCAAGCACCACAGGAACATCTTCCTGAGCTGCGCTACTTTCCGCTTCAAGAGGCAGTACTTCATCAAGTTCTACTTTCCTCCCACTTACTTCTTTCAAGAGAAACTCTTTCTCCAGAAAGGACCCGTTCTTGGCAACAAAGATCTTGCCTTCGGATCTGAGGTAGAAGGTATACCCAATGGTTTCCTTAGGGTATCCTATGAAGACGCATTTTTCCGACTTGGGTTCGAGCTTTTCAGGTTGCAGTTTCTTGACATAAGCATCGCATCCCCAAACTTTTAGAAACGACAGCTTAGGTTTCTTCCCAAACCATAATTCATACGGTGTCAACTCAACGGATTTTGATGGAGCCCTATTTAAAGTGAATGCGGCAGTCTCTAAAGCATAGCCCCAAAAAGAGAGCGGTTGATCGGTAAGAGACATCATAGATCGCACCATATCCAATAGGGTGCGATTATGACGTTCGGACACACCATTACGCTGAGGTGTTCCAAGCGGCGTGAGTTGTGAAACGATTCCACATTTCCTTAAGTGTGTGCCAAATTCGTGACTCAAATATTCCCCTCCACGATCTGATTGTAAGAACTTTATTTTTCTGTCACGTTGATTTTCTACCTCACTCTAAAATTGCTTGAACTTTTCAAAGGTCTCAGACTTGTGTTTCATTAAGTAGACATACCCATATCTACTTAAGTCATCAGTGAGGGTGAGAACGTAACGATATCCACCACGAGCCTCAACGCTCATTGGACTGCACACATCAGTATGTATGATTTCCAATAAGTTGGTTGCTCGCTCCATTGTTTCGGAGAACGGAGTCTTGGTCATTTTGCCCATGAGGCATGGTTTGCACGTGTCAAATGATTCATAATCAAGAGACTCCAAAAGTCCATCTGCATGGAGTTTCTTCATGCGTTTGACACCAATATGACCAAGGCGGCAGTGCCACAAGTATGTGGGACTATCATTATCAACCTTACATCTTTTGGTATTCACACTATGAATATGTGTAACATCACATTAGAGATTCATTAAGAATAAACCATTGACCAGCGGGGCATGACCATAAAACATATCTCTCATATAAATAGAACAACCATTATTCTTGGATTTAAATGAGTAGCCATCTCGTATTAAACGAGATCCAGATACAATGTTCATGCTCAAAGCTGGCACTAAATAACAATTATTCAGGTTTAAAACTAATCCCGTAGGTAAATGTAGAGGTAGCGTGCCGACGGCGATCACATCAACCTTGGAACCATTCCCGATGCGCATCGTCACCTCGTCCTTCACCAGTCTCCGCTTATTCCACAGCTCCTGTTTTGAGTTACAAATATGAGCAACCGCACCGGTATCAAATACCCAGGAGCTACTACGAGTACTGGTAAGGTACACATCAATAACATGTATATCACATATACCTTTGGTGTTGCCGGACTTCTTGTCCACTAAGTACTTGGGGCAGTTCCGCTTCCAGTGACCACTTCCCTTGCAATAAAAACACTCAGTCTCAGGCTTGGGTCCATTCTTTGGCTTCTTCCCGGCAGCTTGCTTGCCGGGCGCGGCACCTCCCTTGCCATCTTTCTTGAAACCCTTTTTACCCTTGCCTTTCTTGAACTTAGTGGTTTTATTCACCATCAACACTTGATGTTCCTTTTTGATTTCCACCTCCACTGATTTCAGCATTGAATATACTTCAGTAATGGTTTTCTCCATCCCCTGCATATTGAAGTTCATCACAAAGCTCTTGTAGCTCGGTGGAAGCGACTGAAGGATTCTGTCAACGACTGCGTCATCCGGGAGATTAACTCCCAGCTGAGACAAGCGGTTGTGCAACCCAGACATTTTGAGTATGTGCTAGCTGACGGAACTATTCTCCTCCATCTTACAACTATAGAACTTGTCAGAGACTTCATATCTCTCGACCCGGGCATGAGCTTAGAAAACCATTTTCAGCTCTTGGAACATCTCATATGCTCCGTGCTGCTCGAAACGCTTTTGGAGCCTCGGTTCTAAGCTGTAAAGCATGCCACACTGAACCAGGGAGTAATCATCAACACGCGACTGCCAAGCGTTCATAACGTCCTGGTTCGCTGGGACAGGTGCTTCACCTAGCGGTGCTTCAAGGACATATGCTTTCTTGGCAGCTATGAGGATGATCCGCAAGTTCCGGACCTAGTCCGTATAATTGCTACCATCGTCTTTCAGCTTGGTTTTCTCTAGGAACGCGTTGAAGTTGAGGATAACATTCGCGTGGGCCATTTGATCTACAAGACATATTGTAAAGATTTTTAGACTAAGTTCTTGATAATTAAGTTCATCTAATCAAATTATTTAATGAACTCCCACTTAGATAGACATCCCTCTAGTCATCTAAGTGATACACGATCCGAGTCAACTAGGCCATGTCCGATCATCACGTGAGACGGACTAGTCGTCATCGGTGAACATCTTTATGTTGATCGTATCTTCTATACGACTCATGTTCGACCGTTCGGTCTCTTGTGTTCCGAGGCCATGTCTGTACATGCTAGGCTCGTCAAGTCAACCTAAGTGTTTTTGCATGTGTAAATCTGGCTTACACCCTTTGTATGTGAATGTTAGAATCTATCACACCCGATCATCATGTGGTGCTTCGAAACAACGAACTTTCGCAATGGCGCACAGTTAGGGGGAACACTTTCCTGAAATTATTATGAGGGATCATCTTATTTAAGCTACCGTCGTTCTAAGCAAATAAGATGCAAAAACATGATAAACATCACATGCAATCAAATAGTGACATGATATGGCCAATATCATTTTGCTCCTTTTGATCTCCATCTTCGGGGCGCCATGATCATCATCGTCACCGGCATGACACCATGATCTCCATCATCATGATCTCCATCATCGTGTCTTCATGAAGTTGTCTCGCCAACTATTACTTCTACTACTATGGCTAACGGTTTAGCAATAAAGTAAAGTAATTACATGGCGCTATTCAATGACACGCAGGTCATAGAAAAAATAAAGACAACTCCTATGGCTCCTGCCAGTTGTCATACTCATCGACATGCAAGTCGTGATTCCTATTACAAGAACATGATCAATCTCATACATCACATATATTTCATTCATCACATCCTTCATGGCCATATCACATCACACGGCACATGCTGCAAAAACAAGTTAGACGTCCTCTAATTGTTGTTGCAAGTTTTTTTACGTGGCTGCTATAGGTTTCTAGCAAGAACGTTTCTTACCTACGCCAAAACCACAACGTGATATGCCAATTAATATTTACCCTTCATAAGGACCCTTTTCATCAAATCCGATCCGACTAAAGTGGGAGAGACAGACACCCGCTAGCCACCTTATGCAACTAGTGCATGTCAATCGGTGGAACCTGCTCATGTAAGCGTACGTGTAAGGTCGGTCCAGGCCGCTTCATCCCACGATGCCGCCGAAACAAAATAATACTAGTAGTGGCAAGTAAATTGACAAAATCGACGCCCACAACAAACTTGTGTTCTACTCATGCATAGAAACTATGCATAGACCTAGCTCATGATGCCACTGTTGGGGATCGTAGCAGAAATTAATATTTTCTACGCATCACCAAGATCAATCTATGGAGTAACTAGCAACGAGAGAGAAGGGAGTGCATCTTCATACCCTTGAAGATCGCGAGTCGGAAGCGTTGCAAGAACGCGGTTGGAGGAGTCGTACACGTAGCGATTCAGATCGCGGCCGAATCCAATCTAAGCACCGAACAACTGTGCCTCCGCGCTCAACACACGTGCAGCCCGGTGACGTCTCCCACACCTTGATCCAGCAAGGAGGAGGAAGAGGTTGAGGAAGAAGGCTCCAATAGCAGCACGACGGCGTGGTGGTGATGGAGTGGTTGTTCTCCGGCAGGGCTTCGCCATGGTCTTGCGGAGGAGGAGAGGTGTTGGGGAGGGGAGGGGCTGCGCCTTGGATGTGGTGTTGCAGCCCTACCCTCGCCCCTCTATTTATAGGGAGAAGGGGGAAGGGGGCCGGGCCCCTCTAGATGAGATCTAGAGGGGGGCGGCGGCCAAGGGGAGGGGCTTGCCCCCCAAGCAAGGGGGCGCCCCCTTTAGGGTTCCCCCCCCCCCCCCAACCCTAGGCGCATGGGCCCTAGGAGGGGTGGCGCCCAGCCCTCCAAGGGGCTGGTTCCCTTCCCTCTACAGCCCATGAGGCCCTTCGGGACAGGTGGCCCCTCCCGGTGGACCCCCGGAACCCTTCCGGTGGCCCCGGTACAATACCGGTATGCCCCCGAATATTTCCGGTGACCGTATGACAACTTCCCATATATAAATCTTCACCTCCGGACCATTTAGGAACTCCTCGTGACGTCCGGGATCTCATCCGGGACTCCGAACAACATTCGGTAATCACATACAAATCTTCCTAATAACCCTAGCGTCATCGAATCTTAAGTGTGTAGACCCTACGGGTTCGGGAATCACGCAGACATGACTGAGACAGCTCTCCGGCCAATAACCAACAACGGGATCTGGATACCCATGTTGGCTCCCACATGTTCCACGATGATATCATCGGATGAACCACGATGTCGAGGATTCAAGCAATCCCATATACAATTCCCTTTGTCAATCGGTATGTTACTTGCCCGAGATTCGATCGTCGGTATCCCAATACCTCGTTCAATCTCGTTACCGGCAAGTCACTTTACTCGTTTCATAATGCATGATCCCGTGACCAACCACTTGGTCACATTGAGCTCATTATTATGATGCATTACCGAGTGGGCCCAGAGATACCTCTCCGTCATACGGAGTGACAAATCCCAGTCTCGATTCGTGCCAACCCAACAGACACTTTCGGAGATACCTGTAGAGCACCTTTATAGTCACCCAGTTACGTTGTGACATTTGGTACACCCAAAGCACTCCTACGGTATCCGGGAGTTACACAATCTCATGGTCTAAGGAAATGATACTTGACATTAGAAAAGCTCTAGCAAACGAACTACACGATCTTATGCTATGCTTAGGATTGGGTCTTGTCCATCACATCATTCTCCTGATTCTCTTGACTAGCTCATTGATCAACAGATGGTCATGGTTTCCTGACTATGGACATTGTATGTCATTGATAACGGGATCACATCATTAGGAGAATGATGTGATCCCGTTATCAATGACATACAATGTCCATAGTCAGGAAACCATGACCATCTGTTGATCAATGAGCTAGTCAACTAGAGGCTCACTAGGGACATGGTGTGGTCTATGTATTCACACATATATTACGGTTTCCGATCAATACAATTATAGCATGAACAATAGACAATTATCATGAACAAGGAAATATAATAATAACCATTTTATTATTGCCTCTAGGGCATATTTCCAACAATTTTTTCAGCACCTATAGATACAAGGTATTTTTCTAGCACCGACAGTCGAAATACCTGTGAGAGAAATCCTGCTATATATATACACCACCATCTAAGAGATAGGAGTTGTTGAAGGATACCGACTGTTGCCGTAGGAGGTCATTGTTGTACTTCTCTTGTGAGACATTGGTAAGCAGAACGGGAAGTACAACAATGACCATCACTGACAGTTAAAATACCCGTGAGGGAGAGCCCACCATATTTATACACCACCATCTGAGAGATAAGAGTTGTTGATGGATTTGGTATTGTTCTACGATTGTTAACAATCTAATTAATTAAATTGTGTCATGCTAAGTACTACAATTTAGGTCCTTTGACGAGGACATCTGTCATCAACTCCATGCCTCCTCCTCTTCATCATGCCTCCCATACTGCACCCTCATCATCCACTCCTCCGTGAGAGGAGTTGTGAGTGCCTCCTCAATGGGTCATGGCGCGGGCAGCAAGGAATTGGGATGCAGTACAGAGATGATGGAAGTGCATGGAGGAGCTGAAGAAGATGCAGGCTCTCACACGTGAGAGCCTACACCTAGTGAAGGGCTTGCAACTTTGTAAAAATCATATGATCAGTGAATTGACAAATGCAACAGACATTCTCAGAGGCCTGGGTGCAAAGCATGCTGGGATGCTGATTCGGAGCAGGCCGGAATTGGTCCTCAAATTGGCAATGTGGATATGAAGGGCATGTTTGGTTCTCGCCCTGGCATATGTGCCAGGCACAAAGTGACGCCTGGGCCTAGCCTGGAAGGTAGAAAATTTCTGCCTGACCAGGCATACCATGTTTGGTTGCGGTCCACGCCTAGAGAAAGATCAATGCTAAAAAGTACATACTTTTAGACATGGCCCACAGGAGAATCTGCTGATTGAAGTGGAATCAGTTGTCAGGCAGCGCCCAAGCAACCTATTTCCAACGCCTAGCACAGGCTAAGCAACCTGCCTGGGTTAGGGGCCAGGCTAAGTAAGATGTTGACATCACCAGGCTAGGCTAGTCTGTGCTTATCTAGACAGCATCCGAACACTTCTCACGCAGTTTTCAAACAGAGGTCAGGCTAGGCGTGGCAGAGCGAGGATGCCAACCAAACAACCTCAAAATCGCTGAATCCAATTCAGAGAGCCCGATGGGGATGTATGGTGGGGCTAATGCCGCTAAGAATGCCCCCACCACCACCATGGAGGATGGTGAGAATGCCCCCGCCACCATCGAATTTGGCCGACGAGTAGGTGTTTCAAGAGTGCATCTTCTAGAACATTGCTAAGTAGTATGCATGTTAGTTAAGAGCGTTGAACATTAGATTTTTCTAGCCCAAGCAGGTGTCATGAAGCATAATTAATCTTTTGGCTAAAATATCTCACATGGCACCATGTTGGGCTACAAAAGGAGGTATTTGTTAGTTCATAAAGGATGCTAGGTAGTATGGTGTGGGTACTATGTGGTAGTCAATTAAGTTTGTTCTACATCTTGCACTATGTCATGGAATATGAATGAAAGCCACTAATTGCACCATCTGGGGCTACAAAATGCTGCCAAACTTAATTAATGATTCTAAAAAATATTAAAGAAATTCAAATCAGCAGCATATACACAGTAATATATGTTGCTACTTTGCTTCCACGTTAGCAGTGCCCCGGCCTATATATACGCTACTAGTGCTTGTCTAGTTAGCAGCAAGCACATACGAATGCACGTGGCTACTCTTATTCCGTACCAACCGTGTTTATGTGCAGAAGCGCCGCTAGATGAATACAGACTAGTGGCATTCCACTCATGCGCTGTTATCTCACATGTATTAGGAGCATTCACGTCGCATGCTACTAGTACGAACTTACCAGTTGTGTCATACTAACGATGCCATGTCTGGACACTGCTGGTAATCACTACCGAATGCTGCTAATTAGGGGGTTTTGTATTAGTGTTGGTGATGCCCCCATCAATTTCGATGGTGAGGCAAGCGACGGCGTCAAGGTAGGTTGCGCGCGGCTGCACATGGGGTTCCCTCCACTGGATCTTTAAGGACGTGATGAGGTTGCGGCGGTGGCGCTCCTCGGTGCCCTACTTGTGGTCTCGCTGGTGGTGGGCTGATATAGCATAGTTGTCCCAATCTTTAGATGAGAGTTAACGATCATTTTTGGTGGAGTAGACTTTGGTCCGACTACGAACATGTGAAGACATCGCACCCTAGCAATTGCTAAACCAACTCCAAGAGGTTATTAACCACACCGGAGCACCATTAACCTAACCACAAAGGTCTAATTCCTGCATGCTGATGTCTACTACACAACCTTCTTCTTGTAGATGTTGTTGGTCCTGCAAGTGCACAGGTTTGTAGGACAGTAGCAAATTTCCCTCAAGTGGATGACCTAAGGTTTATCAATCCGTAGGAGGCGTAGGATGAAGATGGTCTCTCCCAAACAACCCTGCAACCAAATAACAAAAAGTCTCTTGTGTCCCCAACACACCCAATACAATGGCAAATTGTATAGGTGCACTAGTTCGGCGAAGAGATGGTGATACAAGTGCAAAATAGATAGTAGATATAGGTTTTTGTAATCTGAAAATATAAAAACAGCAAGGTAACAAGTGGTAAAAGTGAGCGTAAACGGTATTGCAATGATAGGAAACAAGGCTTAGGGTTCATACTTTCACTAGTACAAGTTCTCTCAACAATAATAACATAGATAGATAATATAACAATCCCTCAACAGGCAACAAAGAGTCACTCCAAAGCCACTAATAGCGGAGAACAAACGTAGAGATTATGGTAGGGTACGAAACCACCTCAAAGTTATTCTTTCGGATCGATCTATAAAAGAGTTCGTACTAGAATAACACCTTAAGATACAAATCAACCAAAACCCTAATGTCACCTAGATACTCCATTGTAACCTCAAGTATCCGTGGGCATGATTATACGATATGCATCACACAATCTCAGATTCATCCAACCAATACAAAGTACTTCAAAGAGTGCCCCAAAGTTTCTATCGGAGAGTCAAGAACGTGTGTCAACCCCTATGCATAGGTTCCCAATGTCACGAAACCCGCAAGTTGATCACCAAAACATACATCAAGCGGCACATGATATCCCATTGTCACCACAGATAATCACGGCAAGACATACATCAAGTGTTCTCATAAAAGACTCAATCCGATAAGATAACTTCAAAGGGGAAACTCAATTCATCACAAGAGAGTAGAGGGGGAGAAACATCATAAGATCCAACTACAATAGCAAAGCTCGGGATACATCAAGATCGTGCCATAGAGGAACACAAGAGGGAACAGGAGAGAGAGAGAGATCAAACACATAGCTACTGGTACATACCCTCAGCCCCGAGGGTGAACTACTCCCTCCTCGTCATGGATAGCGTTGGGATGATGAAGATGGCCTCCGGTGATGGGATCCCCCTCCGGCAGGGTGCCGGAACAGGGTCCCGATTGGTTTTTGGTGGCTACAGAGGCTTGCGGCGGCGGAACTCCCGATCTATCTTCTGTTCTGGAAGTTTTAGGGTACGTAGGTATATATGGGTGCAGGGGGTACGTCGGTGGACCTCCGGGGTGCTCACGAGGTAGGGGCCGCGCCCAGGGGGTGCGCCCAGGGGGGGTGCCCCCCACCCTCGTGGGCAGCCCGGGGATCCCCTAACGTGCACTCCAAGCCCATCAGTTTGGTTTCCTTCCAAAATTAACTTCTCCAGTTGATTCCGTTCCGTTTTGACTCCGTCGGATATTCCTTTTCCTCGAAACACTGAAATAGGCATAAAACAGCAAATCTGGGCTGGGCCTCCGGTTAATAGGTTAGTCCCAAAAATAATATAAAAGTGGATAATAAAGCCCAATATTGCCTAAAACAGTAGATAAAGTAGCATGGAGCAATCAAAAATTATAGATACGTTGGAGACGTATCAAGCATCCCCAAGCTTAATTCCTGCTCGTCCTCGAGTAGGTAAATGATAAAAAAGAATTTTTGATGCGGAGTGATACTTTGACATAATTTCATTGTAAATCTTCTTAATTGTGATAGGAATATTCAGATCCAAAAGATTCAAGACAAAAGTTCATATTGACACAAAAATAATAATACTTCAAGCATACTAATCAAAGCAATCATGTCTTCTCAAAATAACATGGCCAAAGAAAGTTCATCCCTACAAATCATATGGTTAGGCTATGCTTCATTTTCGTCACACAAAGATGTTCCCAACTTCTATACCCCCGATGACAAGCCAAGAAATTGTTTCATACTTAAATAATCTCAAACTTTTTCAACTTTCACGCAATACATGAGCGCGAGCCATGGATATAGCACTATGGGTGGAATAGAATATGATGATGGGGATTGTGTGGAGAAGAAAAAAAAAGGAGAAGGTCTCACATTGACGAGGCTAATCGACGGGCTATGGAGATGCCATCAATTGATGTCAATATGAGGAGTAGGGATTGCCATGCAACAGATGCACTAGAGCTATGAATGCTCAACAAAAGAAAACTAGTGGGTGTGCATCCAACTCGCTTGCTCACGAAGACCTAGGGCATTTTGAGGAAGCCCATCATTGGAATATACAAGCCAAGTTCTATAATGAAAAATTCCCACTAGTATAAAAAGACAACTTATGAGACTCACTATCATGAAGATCTTGGTGCTACTTTGAAGCACAATATATGAGACTCACTACATGAAGAACAAGGTGCTACTTTGAAGCACAAGTGT
The DNA here is from genome assembly GCA_963921465.1 of Triticum timopheevii. Taxonomy (NCBI): domain Eukaryota; kingdom Viridiplantae; phylum Streptophyta; class Magnoliopsida; order Poales; family Poaceae; genus Triticum; species Triticum timopheevii. The sequence continues at coordinate 359,824,157 of OY997274.1, read as the reverse complement.
GGTAAAAGGATAGTAGCATTGTCCCTTCTCTCTTTTTCTCTCTTTTTTTGTTTGGGCCTTTCTTTTTTTTATGGCCTCTCTTTTTTTCGTCCGGAGTCTCATCCCGACTTATGGGGGAATCATAGTCTCCATCATCCTTTCCTCACTTGGGACAATGCTCTAATAATGATGATCATCACACTTTTATTTTTCTTACAACTCAACAATTACAACTCGATATTTAGAACAAAGGATGACTCTATATGAATGCCTCCGGCGGTGTACCAAGATGGTGCAATGAATCAAGAGTGACACGTATGCAAAATAATGCATGGTGGTTTTGCCAGAAATACGATGTCAACTACATGATCATGCAATGGCAATATGACAAAAGTAATGTATGTCATGATGATGATGATGGAAGTTGCATGGCAATATATCTCGGGATGGCTATGGAAATGCCATGATAGGTAGGTATGGTGGCTGTTTTGAGGAAGATATAAGGAGGTTTATGTGTGATAGAGCGAATCGTATCATGGGGTTTGGATGCACTGACGAAGTTTGCACCAACTCTCAAGGTGATAAAGGGCAATGCACGGTACCGAAGAGGCTAGCAAAGGCGGAAAGGTGAGAGTGCGTATAATCCATGGACTCAACATTAGTCAAAAGAACTCATATATTTATTGCAAAAATTTAGAAGTCATCAAAAATCAAGTACTATGCACATGCTCCTAGGGGGATAGATTGGTAGGAAAAGACCATCGCTCGTCCCCGACCGCCACTCATAAGGATGCACAAGCCAGGTACACTTCATGTTTCAAATTTGTTACACAACTTTAACCATACGTGCATGCTACGGGACTTGCAAACTTCAACACAAGCATTTCTCAAATTCACAATTACTCAACTAGCACAACTTTGATATTATCACCTCCATATCTCAAAACAGTTATCAAGCATCAAACTTATCTTAGTATTCAACACACTCATAAGAAAGTTTATCTTGAATACCAAGTATATTAATATTAAGCAAATTACCATGCTATGTAAGACTCTCAAAATAATCTAAGTGAAGCATGAGAGATCAATAGTTTCTATAAAACATCCACCAACGTGCTCTAAAAGATATAAGTGAAGTACTAGAGCAAATGACAAAAACTACTCCGAAAGATATAAGTGAAGATCAATGAGTAGTCAAACAATTATGCAACTATACGAAGACTCTCTCTCATTTAATAATTTCAGATCTTGATACTTTATTCAAACAGCAAGCAAAGCTAAAGAAAACTACAATGCAAGGATAGCACAACTCATGTGAAGAAGCAGAAACTTAGGCTCAACCGATACTAACCGATAGTTGTTGAAGAAGAAAGGTGGGATGCCTACTGGGGCATCCCCAAGCTTAGATGCTTGAGGCTTCTTGAAATATTATCTTGGGGTGCCTTGGGCATCCCCAAACTTGAACTTTTGTGTCTCCTTAATTCCTCTCATATCATGGTTTTTCTATTTCTCAAAAGCTTCATCCACAACAAACTCAACAAGAACTCGTGAGGTAGGTTAGTATAATCCAATGCACAACCTTATCATTTTATACTGTAAAAAATCACTAAAATTATTATTCAACATTGAATACTAAATGCCTCTGCATATTTAATACTCCTATCCTCAAATAGAATCTTTAAACAAGCAAACATATGCAAACAATGCAAACATAACAGCAATTTGCCAGAACAGTACAGTCTGTAAAGAATGCAAGAGTATCAATACTTCCCTAACTCCAAAAATTATTAACTAAAATTCCCACTGTAATAAATTTATCAGATCTCAATATGAAAAAAGATTCAACATTATACCGCTCTCTGACTTTTCTAGGGAATTTTTTCAACAGCGGTAAACTTTCTGTTTTCAAACAGCAACATGTATACTAGCAAAATAAGCATGGCAAAGGCTATCCTTGACTTCTTTATTGAAACTAAAGATTCAAAACATTAATCTAAATAACAGCAAGCAAATACTAACAAAAGAAAATGATGCTCCAAGCAAAACACATATCATGTGGTGAATAAAAATATAGCTCCAAGTAAAGTTACCGATGGTACGAAGACGAAAGAGGGGATGCCTTCCGGGGCATCCCCAAGCTTAGGCTTTTGGCTATTCTTGAATATTATCTTGGGGTGCCTTGGGCATCCCCAAGCTTAGGCTCTTTCCACTCCTTGTTCCATAGTCCATCGAATCTTTACCCAAAACTTGAAAACTCCACAACACAAAACTCAACAGAAAACTCGTAAGCTCCGTTAGTATAAGAAAATAAAACCACCACTTAGGTACTGTAATGAACTCATTCTAAATTCATATTGGTGTAATATCTACTGTATTCCAACTTATCTATGGTTCATACACTCCGATACTACTCATAGATTCATCAAAATAAGTAAACAACACATAGAAAACAGAATCTGTCAAAAAACAGAACAGTCTGTAGTAATCTGTATCAAACGTATACTTCTGGAACTTCAAAAATCCTACAAAATTAGGAAGTCCTAAGCAATTTGTGTACCAATCCAGATCAAAAAGAATCAGATCATAAGCACGTTCCTGTGAATTAACAAAACTAATTTACTGGGTGCAAAAGTTTCTGATTTTCAGCAGGATCAACACAACTATCACTGTAAGCTATCCTAAAGGTCTTACTTGGCACTTTATTGAAACAAAAGCTATAAAACATGATTACTACAGTAGCATAATCATGTGGACACACAAAAACAGTAAGGATAAATATTGGGTTGCCTCCCAACAAGCGCTTTTCTTTAATGCCTTTCTAGCTAGGCATGATGATGACAATGATGCTCACATAAAATATAAGAATTGAAACATAACGGGAGCATCATGAAGCATATGACTAGCACTTTTAAGTCTAACCCACTTCCTATGCATAGGGATTTTGTGAGCAAACAACTTATGGGAACAATAATCAACTTGCATAGGAAGGTAAAACAAGCATAACTTCAAGATTTTAAGCACATAGAGAGGAAACTTGACATTATTGCAACTCCTACAAGCATATGTTCCTCCCTCATAATAATTTTCAGTAGCGTCATGAATGAATTCAACAATATAACCAGCACCTAAAGCATTCTTTTCATGATCTACAAGCATAGAAAATTTACTACTCTCCACATAAGCAAAATTCTTCTCATGAATAGTAGTGGGAGCAAACTCAACAAAATAACTATCATATGATTTAAAATTAGGATCAAGATGACAAGTTTCATGGTTATCATTATTCTTTATAGCATACGTGTCATCACAATAGTCATCATAGATAGGAGGCATGCTTTCATCATAGTAAATTTGTTCATCAAAGCTTGGGGGACAAAAAATATCATCTTCATCAAACATAGCTTCTCCAAGCTTGTGGATTTGCATATCATTAGCATCATGGATATTCAAGGAATTCATACTAACAACATTGCAATCATGCTCATCATTCAAATATTTAGTGCCAAACAATTTAGAGATTTCTTCTTCTAGCACTTGAGCACAATTATCCTTTCCATCATACTCACGAAAGATATTAAAAAGGTGAAGCGTATGAGACAAACTTAACTCCATTTTTTTGTAATTTTCTTTTATAAACTAAGCTAGTGCTAAAACAAGAAACAAAAAGATTCGATTGCAAGATCTAAAGATATACCTTCAAGCACTCACCTCCCCGGCAACGGCGCCAGAAAAGAGCTTAGTTGACGGGGTGTGAGTGAGTGCCCTTTACCTTTGCCTCTCCGGCAACGGCGCCAGAAAAGAGCTTGATGTCTACTACACAACCTTCTTCTTGTAGACGTTGTTGGACTTGCAAGTGCACAGGTTTGTAGGGCAGTAGCAAATTTCCCTCAAGTGGATGACCTAAGGTTTATCAATCCGTAGGAGGCGTAGGATGAAGATGGTCTCTCTCAAACAACCCTGCAACCAAATAAAAAAAGTCTCTTGTGTCCCCAACACACCCAATACAATGGCAAATTGTATAGGTGCACTACTTCGGCGAAGAGATGGTGATACAAGTGCAAAATAGATAGTAGATATAGGTTTTTGTAATCTGAAAATATAAAAACAGCAAGGTAACAAGTGGTAAAAGTGAGCGTAAGCGGTATTGCAATGATAGGAAACAAGGCCTAGGGTTCATACTTTCACTAGTACAAGTTCTCTCAACAATAATAACATAGATAGATAATATAATAAGCCCTCAACATGCAACAAAGAGTCACTCCAAAGCCACTAATGGCGGAGAACAAACGTAGAGATTATGGTAGGGTACGAAACCACCTCAAAGTTATTCTTTCGGATCGATCTATAAAAGAGTTCGTACTAGAATAACACCTTAAGATACAAATCAACCAAAACCCTAATGTCACCTAGATACTCCATTGTAACCTCAAGTATCCGTGGGCATGATTATACGATATGCATCACACAATCTCATATTCATCCAACCAACACAAAGTACTTCAAAGAGTGCCCCAAAATTTCTACCGGAGAGTCAAGAACGTGTGCCAACCCCTATGCGTAGGTTCCCAATGTCACGAAACCGCAAGTTGATCACCAAAACATACATCAAGTGGCACATGATATCCCATTGTCACCACAGATAATCACGGCAAGACATACATCAAGTATTCTCATAAAAGACTCAATCCGATAAGATAACTTCAAAGGGGAAACTCAATTCATCACAAGAGAGTAGAGGGGGAGAAACATCATAAGATCCAACTACAATAGCAAAGCTCGGGATACATCAAGATCGTGCCATAGAGGAACACGAGAGAGAACAGGAGAGAGAGAGATCAAACACATAGCTACTGGTACATACCCTCAGCCCCGAGGGTGAACTACTCCCTCCTCGTCATGGATAGCGCCGGGATGATGAAGATGGCCTCCGGTGATGGGATCCCCCTCCGGCAGGGTGCCGGAACAGGGTCCCGATTGGTTTTTGGTGGCTACAGAGGCTTGCGGCGGCGGAACTCCCGATCTATCTTCTGTTCTGGAAGTTTTAGGGTACGTAGGTATATATGGGTGCAGGGGGTACGTCGGTGGACCTCCGGGGTGCTGACGAGGTAGGGGGGCGCGCCCCCCACCCTCGTGGGCAGCCCGGGGATCCCGTGACGTGCACTCCAAGCCCATCAGTTTGGTTTCCTTCTAAAATTAACTTCTCCAGTTGATTTCGTTCCGTTTTGACTCCATCGGATATTCCGTTTCCTCGAAACACTGAAATAGGCATAAAACAGCAAATCTGGGTTGGGCCTCCGGTTAATAGGTTAGTCCCAAAAATAATATAAAAGTGGATAATAAAGCCCAATATTGCCTAAAACAGTAGATAAAGTAGCATGGATCAATCAAAAATTATAGATACGTTGTAGACGTATCACATGCAAACAAAGAACAAGCAAGAACTAAGATTGGAATCTGAATATTGCAAACTAAGCTGAAAGCTTTATTGATCAAAGTTTGGAGTTCTACGAGCGTCTTGGTATGGTCGTTGGACACAAACAAAGTATTACGAGTTGTAGCTATGAAAAACTTTTATCTAAACAAAATCCAACTCTAAAGCGACGCCCTCATGGTTGTATTTATAGCGAGACAGGGGAATTTTGTCCATCCTTGGCAAGGTGGGACTATAATCCATCATATGTCATTTTCCCTACTAATACTGACTCTAAAAACAGCCTATCATATGGTGTTTTAAAGTTACATGGGCCTGGGCCAAAACAAGGTGGTGCAACATCTATTGAAGGCTATGGACGAAATTCATGAAGTAGCATCTTGTATATTTCATCCAAGTCATCATACGTCCTTATGGTGGCTTCAAAGCCATGTCATCTCCACTTGAAGATTCATTCTTGTTCCCTGTGTGCGTACCTTCATCTCCATGCTTGTTCATGATCCAATGTTCATCCCTCTTGTCCATGCTAGGCCATTCATTCCTAAGTAATACATAAGTATCCAATTTAGGCAGCATCATATACTCATGAACATTGAAAACATTGTTAAGAAACAAAAGTATATGATAATTTAATTGGTGTGTGTGAGCTCTAGTAATTGGCCCAATATGTGTAGCAGCTGGGGCTATGGGTGTAACAACGGTAGGGATGTCCCCATCATCCTTCTCTTCTTAAATTAAAGTCTTTCTCGACAGAGGCTCATCTTCCTCTCCCAAATAAGGTTTCAAATTTGTAGTGTTAAATTTGGGACTAACCCCAAAATCTGCAGGCGGCTCAATTTTATATGCATTATCATTTATTTTCTCTGACACCTTAAAAGGACTATCAACATGTGGCATTATCTTAGACTTGTGCAAATCAGGAAACCTATCTTTGCGTAAATGTAACCAAATAAGATCTCCTTGTCCAAGCACGACATGTTTTCTATCCTTATCGTCAGCAAGTTTGTATTTAGCATCATACGCTCAATGTTTTCTTAGTTAATTCATGAATTTTTAATACCAATTCAGCACAGTGTTTAATATCAAAATTATCTTTCTCCAAAGATGGAAGAGGCAATAAATCAATGGGTGCGCGAGGTAGAAACTTGTATACAATTTCAAAAGGACACATCATAGTGGTAGAATGCAGGGAATGATTATAAGTAATTCAATGTGGGGAAGACATTCTTCCCGCATTTTTATATTATTCTTTGGAACAACCTTAAGCATAGTAGATAATGTTTTATTGACTACTTCAGTTTGTCCCATTAATTTGTGGGTGACATGTAGTACTAAAAAGCACTTTAGTCTCCAAATTAGCTCATAGGCATCTTCAAAAATGGCTAAGAAATTTAGTATCAAGATCTAAAATAAATAGTATTCAGCACACCATGCAAGCGAATAATTTCACGAAAGAACAAATCAGCAAATTAGCAGCAGCATCGCTTTTATGACATGGTATAAAGTGTGCTATTTTCAAAATTATGTCCATGACAACGAATATGCTATCTCTCCTCTTCTTTGTTCAAGGTAAACCTAAAACAAAGTCCATGGATATGTCCTCCAATGAAACACTAGGTACAGACAAAGGCATATATAAACCAGAGGATTGGGTCGTGACTTAGCTTTTTAACCTGCAATGCAGCGAGCAACAAAATGATCAACTTTTCGTTTCATTTTGGCCAAAAGAAATGTGTAGCAAATATGGCATCCATCTTCTTCACGCCAAAGTGTCCCATTAATCTTCCTCCATGCGCCTCCTGCAACAATAAAAGACGAACAAAGCTAACTGGAATGCATAGGTTGTTAGCACGGAACACAAAGCAATTATTAATGACGAACTTGTTCCATGTTCTTCCATCTTTAAAATTCTGCATTGCATCTTTAAATTCAGTACCATGCACATATTGATCTTTGATGGTCTCCAAATCAAATATTTTAAAATCAAGTTATGAAAGCATAGTATATAGACGAGACATGCATCAACAATACCATTTTCTTTATCTTTCATGTGTCCAATGACACATGGAAAAATCTCAATGAATTCAACCCAATTAACATGTGTACAGTTCAGTTGCTTTACTTTTAATATGTTTCAAAGATTCATGATCAAAATGACAAATTCTTTAGGCCACAAATAATACTGTCAAGTTTCTAAAGTCCAAACAAGAATGTGATTCTTTATCATAAGTAGAATAGGAATATTGAAGCTCTATTCAATGTGGTGGCTTCATTTTACTCGGCTCTCAATACTCACCCTAGAATAGAATACTACAAAATTGCAAACACAAGGCGAAGAAGTTAGATTTCTTATAGGTATATTCAATGTGGTGGCTTCATTTTACTCAGCTCTCAATACTCACCCTAGAATAGAATACTACAATTGCAACCACTAGGCGGAGAAGTTAGATTTCTTACACAAAATATATGTCATGTTCAATGTGGTGGATTCATTTTTACTCAGCTCGCAATACTCACCCTATAATAGAATACTACAATTGCAAACGCACAGAAGTTATATTTCTTATAGGAAATTTACATGAATTTTGAGTGGAACAGTCCAGAAAATATTTCTCCAACCAGGTGCTCTCTGTTTTTTTTCTCCACGGTTTTGTTGAAGTAAAACGAAGGGGAGCCTTGGCGCAGTGGTAAAGCTGCTGCCTTGTGACCATGAGGTCATGGGTTCAAGTCCTGAAAATAGCCTCTTACAGAAATGTAGGGAAAGGCTGCGTACTATAGACCCAAAGTGGTCGGACCCTTTTCTGGACCCTGCGCAAGCGGGAGCTACATGCACCAGGTTGCCCTTTTTTTTTTGTTGAAGTAAAACAAGTACACTTTCAAAATCTCATGAAAACTTTCACCATGTACATCATGTGCAAAGAAAATCAAGTTGGTACAGATTGAATGAGTAAATGTACTCTTATCACTTATAACACATTCTACAATCACCTGTTGGAACTTGGAAACAATAGAAGGGCACACTGTAAACACGCAAGTATGCAGCAATTTCAGATCAAATATTGAGCATCAACACTTCATGTATACATTTCTACAATAGACATCAGAACATATGGGAACCAGTAATTCGATCTCACTGAAATGTTTACAGCAGCTGTCTTACAACATAAGCTTAGAAGTAAGAAAACAGTTGCAGACAAAAAGCAGAAAATGTTATACAAGACAGTTGCCTCAACTTTAAGCCTTCCCTCTTACTGATAGTCCTGCTTCAACTTTCTTAATTTCAAATATTAGCATCCTCCACATCTTAAGGACAAACATTTCAGCCTCGACGTCCAAAATTGACGATAGGAGCTCCAGCATTTTCGATGCATGGACATGATCTTTGGTGCACGAGACAATATATTCCACCAAAGTCGATTCCTCCTCACCAAGAAATTCGATTATCTTTTTCGAGATCCAAGGCCTCATTCTATCATGCAACTCATGCTGACACAAAAGAACAATAATGTTAGTGTTGAATACAACCACACCGCAAACACAACAGGGAAAGCAAAATCAAATATTTCAGAGTAAAAACCATCTGCCACACCTTTACACTTGTGTGCCCAACATATGGTGCCTTCTCAGATCAAATTGTGAATTATGCACGTTAACCGGAATGAAAATAATAACAGGTTTAACATTATACTAATGAAATAATTATGTGGTTGATCTCGTATCTGTTCAGGAAAAAATTATCTTCAGATCTGCAATGGTTTAAGGAGCACTACATCGTGTGTGTTTTTCTTTTTGTAACCACTGGCAAACATACCTAAACTGCTTCCATAAAGAAGACCTCACAGAACATCAAAGAAATAACATGCATGCACAAAGATATGACATAAAAATAACTTGAAATGGGTGAAGAAACAAAACATTACCCAACTTTTGAGTACTGAAAATACAAGGTCAAGAAAAATAATTCACCTTCTCATATATTGCCCAATTAATATCATAGGAAAAAAGCTCTTCCTTTGTCCTCGGAATCATGTCAATCAATTGTTTTGCATCCAAAACTTTCTTGTTCTCTAACTTGGGCTTATCGTTGTCTCGATCATGCATCATTTCTCTTCTGTCATCACCAAGACGTGCACCATCTTCATCATTTCGACTATTATCCCTTAGGGTCGATCTATCAATGGCTCTCCTACTCCTTTCGGTTTCAGGCTGCTCTTCCTTTTGATTAGATACCAAGATGCGCTTAGCAAACTCAGCAGCTGCTACAATATTATTAGGTTGGTCAGAATAAGAATCCGCCTCCACAGCTTGCAATTCCTCAGTGGAGTAATCAATAGGTACTAAAGGTCTTATCCGTTTATCCTTATTATCATCGTCATCCTCTTCAGCAAAAACTGATGGAACAGATGTCCGTTTACCAGAGCCAATCAAACCAAAACCCAACTTTTTTGCTGGAGCATTGCTATTTTGTTTGATATCTAGAATTTGACCAGGTACCATACTTGCTTCATCACCGTTACAGTCCTTATGAGTTTTGCCATCATCTGTAGAATGGATGCAAAAATGTTGGAACTAGAATGTAGCTAATGTGATAAACTTTGTGAGGAAATATTTACTTACCTGCATCAACACCATTAGCAATGCTGACAACATTATCATCATCTGAAACAATCGGCTTGTTTGGTGCATCTGCTTCCTTCCGGTCATCACCATCAACCTCCATAAATATAGCAGACTCTGCCGCAGCTGCTTCATCTGCCTGCTGTTGCAGCTCTATTGCACGCCTCCTTGCTTCAGCAATTTCCTGTTCCTCTTTTAATTTGTCCGCCAAGTCTTCCTGCTTTTCGCGTTGCCTCCGCCTTTTCCTCTCTTCAAGTGCGTTACTGCTCCTCCGTCTTCTTTTCCTCGAATCCTCTTCGTCGCTTTCATCTTCCTGCTTCATGATCTCCCTTTTGCGTTCACGTTCTTTTTCCTTCTCACGGTCCTTCTCGTATTGTCTTTGATATTCTTTATCTCTCTCCCTGGATTCCCACTCTTTAAGGTGATCTTTGTACAGCCTTTCCACTTCTCTATGCTTGAGTTCTTTATCTCTATCCCTCCTGACTCTTTCTCGCTCACGCTCACGCTCATATCTTTGAAGTTCTTTTTCCTTTTCCTGCTTCTCCTTATCATGCTCTTTATCTTTCCTCCTATCAAGAGAGTCATTTTCTGTCTTTTCAGTTTCACTAACTGTCTTTTTGTCAACACAATCATCATTATCTTCAGAATCTGCAGCAGTGATGAAATACATATTATTCAAATGCAAATTTGGCCAAAAAACAATTACCATTATTCCATACCAGTCATTGCCATGTCAACAACAGACTCCCCGTTATTATGTTTGGATGAGATGTCAGCAGATGGTTGAACCGGCGGGGGTGGTGGTGGCGGCGGCAGGGGTCGAGTCCTTAACCACTCTTCAATAATACTGTTTATTAGTTCTGCAGCAGCCTTATCAGCCTCAGAATCTTCATTTGTAACAATCCCAAATTTCTTGGTGTTTTCTTCACTATCCTTATCTCCGGAATCTTCTGTTTCATCTGTTTTACCAGAAACAAGCTTCAATGATTCATTTTCAGCAACAGCAGAAGTCCCATCCCCACCTTCATCTTCCTCCTTTTTGGTGTTCTCATGCACCTTCTTCTTTTCTTCAACATGTTTCTTCAGGTACTCTTTGGTGGCATCATTAATATTAACCTTGCATTGAAATAAAATATAAGGAGAGTTCAAAAAATATATAAGGAAGCATAATACCATTATCATTACTTTTGAGAGAACATACGGAAGATTTAGACATATATTTAACAGGCAACATAAAAAGTGTAACCATGTCAATTGGGGAAAAAACATCTTGATGGCCTCCTTGAAATGTGATTAGACTACATCATGCAGGATTTTCAAAGCAAACATATTCCTTAAGCAATCCTTGATAAAAAAAACTGCAGGCCAATCCAAATGCTGGTTGAACACGGCACTAGCACAGAAATAAACTGTAACAATCGAATGGAGGGATCCTTTACAAGTTCTGCCTATGCACACAGTAACAGATAATTCAATGACTGAACAATGGTACTCCCTCCATTTTTGTATACAAGGCCACAAACCCATATTACAGGTACCAAGACAAAAGTTAATGTCTTCTAAGTCAATGTTGCAAGCCAGCTTGTCTCCTTGTTTGCCGTGTAAATTAATGTGTATTCTTCTCTTTCATGCACATCAAGCCAATGCTCCTACTCCCGCATGCATGCAAAGGATAGTTAATGTCCTCCTTTGCTAGTAATACGAGGCAAACACCATTAATATTGCATCGATTAGTGTTAGTGGCCTTGTATATCTGCAAATTGTTATTTTGATAGTGGCCTTGTATATAAAAATGGAGGGAGTACACAAGAAAGGTTAGGGTAGGTGCTTTTCCCACCAAACAACCAAGAAATTTAATTGGTCTATCTGCTACCACTTGAATGTTGGGTAGCGTATCTCACCTATGGACAAAAGCATCTATTGTGTCAGTACAATGTCTAAAAACATGCACATGATGGTAAAACAAGCATTCTATGACTAGGATGCCTTCAGGCTACAAGGTTTCAAAAATTAATCCCTAATACCCTAACACAACATCATGGAAGCAAAAGGAAAGTATTATTCTAATCCTTCGGCGCAGGGTTCCAGTACATAAGAATTAAGCTTTGTGAAGTAGAATTTGTGGGCCCTCATTTTCCATCAATCCAACAGGTGAAACATATTTTTACAGATTGGTCTGGAACCAACATGTGAGCGACAAAGACATAAAAATTCAATAAGTTCCCTTTGGTTCGTACATGGAACATGCAAGTTACTAAGAATCAGTTTACAAACAGTTGTCAGCTTTTACAAAAAAGAGTTTGCAGAAGCAACTGATGTCCTATTATTAGGTTATATGCAGGTCCTTATCATTCCGAATGAAATTACATTTTAGTTCCCATATTTATCAAATCCACCGATTCCACAATCATAAGAAATATGTAAGAAATTGTTAGAAACAACTGATGTCCTATTATTAGGTTATATGCAGGTCCTTATCCTTCCGAATGAAATTACATTTTAGTTCCCATATTTATCAAATCCACCGATTCCACAATCATAAGAAATATGTAAGAATGATGCATACCACCAGTTCTTGCCCATCAATGCTCAATCTGTTCAGCAACCGCGTCGCACGAAGGATGCCTTCAGCAGATTCAAACTCACAAAAGCCAAAAGCTACTGGTTTGCCATTACTTGGATTTTGGGTGCGCTTCCAACTCTTGACAGGTCCACAAATCTGAAGATGGGAAAACATTTAAACACACATGCTAAAAGCATTTGATGGCATAAACAGAAAAGCTGACTAAAGTATGTACAAGTCGACATTGCCATGTTAATATACTATACTGCAAAAATAATAGGGAAAAGGTGATATACCCGAAGAAGTGAAAGAAGCAAACCATTGTCCACTGTTGGGGCGATCTTCCCGACATAAACTGCAGTTGGTGGTTTGTCAACGGGTGTGACAGCTGGAGCAGGCGGTCTGGCAGGAGGGGCTACCATAGGAGGAGCACCACGAATTCCAGGAATTGTTGCTGGCCGTTGAATTTGCACAACACCAACAGGAGGCATTGGGCGTGGAGGAAAACATGGACGCATCATAGTGTATGGTCCAGGATAACGATGCACACCTGAAGAGAGAAACAAACAAACATCTATGCTGCCAGATTAGTAACAGTCCAGAAAACAGAGCACAGAGTGCATACATTAATCCTTTAAAAATATGTAAGCTAGCATAAGACACAAGGAAAGAAGAGCAGCACTAAATAGATAAGCAGGTATCTTACATATTCAGAATAACCGGGATGAACATCGACAGAAAAACAATATTATTTTCAAATAAAATAAGAACTAGGGAAAGCTAGCCTTACCTCTTAGCGACCATTAGGCAGGATAACGTACTTGTATTGGTTATTTGCAAAAGTTGGGATAGCTCACACCATTGCATTGCACTACTCAAGATATAAAAGCTTAAGCAAATGTGTCACTCACTCTAAACTTCTTATTAACGATAAAAGTAATTCAAACCAAATTAAGCAAGAAATACTTGACATGAAATTAAGCGACAGGAAATCATGGTACCTTAGCCAATTTTTTGAACAACCCATTGTTGAAGGATCTAAGTACATACAGAAACCGAGCCTAATTAAACGGCAAGCTAAAGCATTTAAATCAATTTCACACAATTTAAATATAACCAGTTCAAATTCAAACATTCAGCATACCACATGCAGTGAGGGAGAAAATGATCTGTTATAGCTTCAGTTAGAGCAGCAGAATCAAACATGAGCCGGCACCTCTCGCTGAAGGGAGTAACGGCCGGCACGACCACCGCTGTAGCAGAGAAATACCCTGTCATCGTTATCAAGCGATGGGATGCCAGTTGCTCTAAACACTACTGTAAATCACTAGCATCAGGCGCATCCCACCTCTAAACCCTAATCCCAGATCCTACCCGCGTTAAAGACATATCCAGTCGATTCCACCAGATTTCCTACAGCGCAGCACATGGAACGTCTGGAGATTTCCCAGGCACAATCCGGCGGAAGCATAACTCTATTGTCATTCAATCGTATAAGCCTAGAGACGGATGGAGAACGGGACCCACCGGGAGGAACGGCGACGCCCGGCTGCTGCATGTACGGACCCGGCTGGGGCGCGTACATGTTCGGCGGACGCATCACGTGGTGCACGCCTGGCGGCTGCATCGGCTGTCCCATCAGGTAGCCCGGATTACGTATAGCACCGTACTGCTGCACCTGCGGCGGGGGCGGTGCACCCAGCGGCCGGAAGGAAGGGGCGAAGGATACCGGAGCAGGGGGCATCGGCGGCAGGACGACCGGAGGGGCGGGGGCGGGGGCGGGGACGGGGTTAGGGTTAGGGCTTGACATCGTGGGGTTGGAGGCCGGGGGATTAGGGGTTGCCGGGTTCGGCGGGGTGGACGTGGCGGTGGCCTGAGGTGGGGTTGCCGTGTTTGGAGGAGTGGACGGCGGGGGGTCGAGGTTGTCGGGGGTAGGCGCCACGGCCGCCATGGTTGGAAGAGGAGCAGCCGAGCAGTCGATGGGGGTTGATGGGGCTCGTTCACGGCGAGGAGCCTGATGCCGTCGTGATGTGTGGGTTGACGCAGGAACCGTTGGGACGAACAGGCCCGTGAAACTGGCCCGGTCGGTGACGTTTCGCTGACAACAACCGGGAGACGCGTTTTGCGCAAATAGAACTCCCGACTGGGCCGGCCCATTGGGTTTGACTGATACTGTAGCGCGCGGTTGAGAAAATATGTTAACGTGTATAAAAAAATGTTTCACCATCAAAAAAACATGTATAAAAAATGTAGAATATGAAGTATAAAAAATGTACACATCAAAGCGGTGTATGTTTACAAGTCAGGCAAAGCGTTTTTCTTCTCGTGGGAGGCGATATCCAAGGCGACTAGGTTTAGCCGGCCCGTCGTCGGTCGCCTACGCGGCGGTGGCGCGTGCGCCGGTCTCTCTTTCCCAGGACGGCGCCAGAGGTGCTGCCGCTGGTCTCTCGTTCTCTGCTGCGAGTCTCCTGGTGCTTGCATCCATGTGTTCGTATGATTCTTTTTTATCCATCGTATTCTGCATGAGGAGCATGCATGCATGGGTCTTGATGTTTATCTGTGTGAAGCTATGATCCAGCCTACGCATGACTGGATGGGCTGATGTTGGAAGTTGTCAGTTTTCTCTGAACCGGCGCGGCTCCCCTAGAGGGTGATTGCCGGCAGTAATGAAAATACTTTGTTGGAACTGTCGCGGTGATACGTCCTAAATGTAACCGTTTTTTCAAACAATTTTGCTCTTGTTTTGGACTCTAATTTGCATGATTTGAATGAAAGTAACCCGACGGACGATGTTTTCAGCATAACTACGATGGTGCTATTTTTGTGCAAAAATAAAAGTTATCAGATTGGGCTGAAATTTTACGAAGACTTTTTCTAGAATATATGAAAATTATTGGCGAAAACTCTGTTGGAGGGGGCCACCACGGAGCCATGAGCTCTGGTGGCGCCCCTAGGGCGCGCCACGTGAGCTCGTGAGTCCCACAAACCTTCGTCTGCCCTAACTCCAACTCCATAAAGATCGTCTTGTGGAGAGAAAAAATTAGAGAGAAGAAATCATCGCATTTTACGATACGGAGCCGCCACCGCCTCCTGTTCTTTATTGGGATGGTTGGTCTGGAGTCCGTTCGGGGCTCCGGAGAGGGGGATTCGTCGTCGTCGTCGTCGTCATCAACCCTTCTTCAACAACAATTCCATGATGTTCACCGCCAAGAGTGAGTAATTTCTTCATAGGCTTGCTGGATGGTGATGGAGTTGGATGAGATTTGTTATGTAATCGAGTCAATTTGTTAGGGCTTGATCCCTACTATCCACTATGTTGTGAGATTAATGTTGCTATGACTTTGTTATGATTAATGCTTGTCAGTAGGGCTCGAGTGTCATGATTTCAGATATGTACCTTATTATGTTTCCATGAATATAAGTGTGTTTTGGATCCTATCTTGCAAGTTGTATACACTTATTATGTGTTATGATCCGTAGACCCCAAAGTGACACTATTGCAGGATGCTGCTAACGCGACACTACAATCAGAGACCCTTTGAAGAAACTGTGTGCGATGCAATAATTGCAAATGGTGATGTAAAAAAACCCGTCAAAAAAGATGCAAAACATTTAGTTGCATGTACGGATGCATCAAACACGGTTCAGAATTTAGTTGCATGTACGATGAGGGGCATACGGTTCAGTTCAATGAATTGTTTGCGATAAGGCAGAAGAACAGAAGCGAGCAGCTAGATGAAGGTGTGTGCGATATACTGCATACGGTTCACTCAGATGAACTGTTTGTGATTAGGCGGAACAAAAGAAATGGTCAGCCAGATCAAGGTGTGTGCGATAGAGGGCAAACAGTTCACTAACGGATGAATTGTTTGCGTTGAGCTAACAGAAACGATTCAATTTAACAAGACGTGGGTGATACGAACTGGTCTGTAATCAGAAATGTGTGCGAAGACCGATAATAACACAGACGATTGCTGCTAATAAGACATATGTGTTGTGCGTTGGGATTGCATACAGAACAACAACATATATATACACACTTATAAGGATATGATTGCATAACCAAATTAAACACCCAATTATATAGGTGGCTACTACACACATGACATTTGCACACACCAATATAAACTATTACATGCATAATTACATAGGTGGCTACTACACACATGAATTTCCACACACCAAAGTCAACGTATATTACATGCATAATTAACTAGGATAAATGATCATCTGATCATCATCTACTTCTTGTGACGCTTACCGCTACTGCTCTGCTTGTGGCTCGATCTGGCCACATCGATTTCAGTAACGAGGCACTTCCTCATGTCAATGATCCGCTTGTGCATCTCGTAGCATGTGTTCATGCTCTTGGCCGCGAACCTGAAGTGAGGTTCATCCAGTTGCGGCATCCAAGCCCCATGCCAGGATACGGGACATGTTATGTTGGCATCCTGCTTCATCTTTTCGTAGTATGGGTTGATGACGGCCGAGGCGAGTTCAACCAGGGAGTCCTTCTTCGTGATGCCCCAAACCCTGTAGTGCTCACGGATTTCGACAAGGTTCTTGCAGGCCAAGCCTGTAACCCTGAGCACTTTTACATCGTCGGTGGTTTCCACCGTAGCGAACTTGTAGTCGGTGCTGTTGACAAACCTGGTGAAATGGTCGCAAGGCTCTGTGGCCATGCAGTAGTGGTAGATGAGGACATGATGGCGCACGCACAACTGGGCGACGATGACCTTCTGATCTATGTTGGGACGACCGTCGGTGTACTAGAGGTTGATGCCGACCACCTTGTACTTGTCTCGAGCAAGCAACTGCTCAACGGTGTTGATGTAGTCGTCCACCACGGCCGGGTCGATGGTGTGCACCACCGAGAGATCCTTCTACCTCGCGTGGGTCTCCACTTTATACTCACCGAACTCCATTGGAGCTCCGCTAGACATCCCCTCTCTATCTATCGTTGTGGGTGTGCTTGTTGTGTTGTTGGGGGCGATCGAAAGGTTGAAGAGACTAAGGTTATAATGGTCGCGTGAATTAAAGGGAAAGCCGGATGGCCTGGAATATCAGCACGCCCGGATGGCAGTTCTAATTTGCAGCGCGTAACTCCATCATGCCGCACGTAACTGCATCGTGGCGGCGCGCGTGGTGCAACCGCATGCATATGGGGCCCCCAACATGATCGTGCGCAGGCCCAATCACTGGCAGAGCGCGCGCAGAGGGACGCGAGCAGAGCGCTCCGCGGTCGCCTCAACGGCAAGCAACCATATATATGCATATAGCAGTTGAACACGCAAGGAAAAGTTGTCCACAAGCCGAGCGCGTGGAGGTACGCGAGCAAAGCGCGCCGACGGACACGAGCAGAGGCCAGCACGGTGATACGTGGCAAAATAAGATGAACTGTGTGTGCGATGTCGGAGACATCAAGCACAAATCAGATTAGAGTTCCGTGTGCGATACGTGGCATACAGTTGATCCACCCGAGTTGTTTCTGAAGGAATAAGCCGTGTGTGTTGTGGGCAAACGCTTACATGTATACAACCGTCTGAGATTGATGAATTCATGACCGACGGGTTCCCTAATGTGGTCCGTGTGCGATGTGATATGCTTTGTCTACAGAACATCAACATATATACTTATAAGAACAACATTGCATGACCAAATTTAGCATACAATTACATAAGTGACTACACACATAACATCTCCACACACCAAAGTAAGCAATTACATGCATACTAAACTAGGAGGAATGAACATCTAATCATCTACATCTTGTTGCGACGATGTTTGCCATTGCTCTGCTTCCGGCTGGATCCCTGGTCGTGAATGGTTAATAAAATATAAGTATATTGCATATTAAGGTCAAAAAAGTACTACCAATCTATGAGTCTCATACGATGCCACTTTAACAATTGTACCACAAAAGCCCGAAATATTACAAGGTTCAAATTCCAGAGTTACATGGCTCAAATTCGAAGATTACAAGGTTCAAACTGATATTAGAAATGAAATTCAGCTCATTCAGCTGCAAACGTCTGTGCAGGTTAGTTGAACATGGATATAAGAGAGGTTCAAACTAAAAACAAAAATAGTAAGGCCGGTCTCAAAACCTCATCATTTCTGCAAAGGGATCAGCCGCTAAGAAGTCATGTATGGGGTTGACACAATGACTTCCAGTTACTCTGTCATATGCACTTCTAATACGAAGTTTAGCTTTTTTGGAGCCTCTTCCATTCTGCAGTAGCTGCCGACTCTGATCAACAAACCATTCATATTTCCTAAATGCATGTTCAACCTCATTACCTTCAGCACCCTTCCTCTGCCAATAAATAACCTGGCGAATATAATCTCCGGTAAGGTCCCTCGGTAGGAGTTCAAAGTAATTTTTGAGAGATGCAGATCCAGGCATTCGATGTGATTATCATTATAAACATTATCCACCTCCGAGCCTATTATTATCTGCAAAAGAAGAGAACGTGTTAGTGCCTACATGTAGTTTTGAACACTACTACATGATGGTTTGCAGGATTTGTGAAATGCACCAACGTGCCATCTTCGACCTGACATGATTAACATGGGCATTTGATTACAATCTAGAAAAATGTAGCCTTCTTCACAAGAGTTTGGAGTGGATGAAAAATTCCCTAAGAAAACTAGTACATATGAATCCAAAGGAGAAATGCTTATGGATTGTAACCATATGAATCAAGCAACCAATATGGGGTGGGGTGTATGTCTTGAAATCCTCCAAAATTCCTTCAGAAATCGTAGTACATTGTCATTGTAAACTTGGGAAAAGGTGCAAAAAAATTGAACTCCCTTATGGTTAACATTTAACAGGAAAGGAACATCACCTCGATATACAACTTCTTCAGGCACGGAAAGCATCTCAGGAAACTGACAAGTTTGTCCAGGTTGGGGCCGATAAATTCTAGTGCCAAGACCTTCACTGTGCGCAGAATCTGGGTGAGTCTTTGCTGGATGACAAAGGAAAATACATCTTCAAAACTAGAAAATGTTGATATCAAGAAGGAGAGGTAGAAGGCGATTGTTGTCCCTGAAAGTAGGAGTATTTGACAAACGAGTAGCCCACGACTATCAATTTTAGCGCAGAAATGACATTGATTCTTGTTGGACCTTGTTGATCAACTACAAGTAATCTCTCAAGTGAAGGTGTATCCTCAATGACCATATTGTGGTCCACCTTTTTTTGATCTCTCGTTGCAGCACCAGCAACACACATAAATAGTCCGGAGAGTTCTGGAGGTGATGTGGAAGCTACTCGATGAATTCATCGCTTGAAGACGAGGAACTCGAGTGCAGTACAACCGTGGAGTAGGCGCTCCATGTCATCCTTTGGGATGCAGACGGCGACGAGCTCGAGGTGCTTCACTCGTGGTAGAAAAGAGTGGGCGCATCATTAAGGGGGGATAACAGTTCATGAACTTGGTGAGGCGCAGCGTGGGCGCGAAGCGGAGCGCGGACGTTGGTAGCGACCGCATATGCCCATCATTAAAACTGAGCTCCTTGAGCTGATCTAGGGCGGGGGATCGGAACCACTCGTCAAGCTAGTCTTGGTCCTTGCCATTGGAACGAAACTTGCCTGTGATAAGGCCTCTGATTGGGCCATGGTGACTGCCGAGGATCTGGGAGAACACATCCAAGCTTTTGCGATAGCCATGGCAAAGCTCGTGGGTGTCGAGGAGGTCGAGAGGGGTGGAGAGCCATAGGGGGCACCACCGCCGGGAAAGGGTGGTTGTCCTCGCCCCATATTTGATTGGGAGGAGGGATATGATGACTGTCAACATATCATCGGGGAGGCTGCTAATGAAGTCTAGGCCTGCTGGAGTCGCTTGCGGTTCTTTCTTGACCCGCCTCCACTTGTTGGCAGCCTCGTTCTCCACCTCGTTGGCGGCGGCGGAAACCTCTTTCTCTGTATTCACGCCACGCTCTAGTGCTTCAGCAGCCACGGCGTCTCCACTCCCTTCGATGGGGCGCTTCAGCGGCATCCTCATACACCGACGGCTTTGAGGACTGAGAGCGGCGTCGAGGATGCGGGCGGAGAGCGAGGATTCTGTGTGTGGCGAGGATGGGGGTGCCGGCTTTGAGGACTGAGAGCGGCGTCGAGTATGCGGGCGGAGAGAGAGGATTGTGTGTGTGGCAATGATGGGGGGGGCGGCCACTCGGGCGCGCCATTAATACGGACCGGTGGGAGCTACTACGTCTTGAGCTTGCATTTGTTTTTCCCTGAAGAGGAAAGGGTGAAGCAGCAATAGTAGCGTTAGTATTTCCCTCAGTTTTTGAGAACCAAGGTATCAATCCAGTAGGAGGCTCCTCAAAAGTCCCACGCACCTACACAAACAAACAAGAACTCGCCACCAACGCAATAAAGGGGTTGTCAATCCCTTCACGACCACTTGCGAAAGTGAGATCTGATGGAGATAATATGATAAGATAAATATATTTTTGGTATTTTATAATATAGATTGGAAAAGTAAAGATGCAAATAAAAGTAGATTGAAAGCTTATATGATAAAAGATAGACCCGGGGGCCATAGGTTTCACTAGTGGCTTCTCTCAAGATAGCATAAGTATTACAGTGGGTGAACAAATTACTGTCGAGCAATTGATAGAAAAGCGAATAATTATAAGATTATCTAGGCATGATCATGTAGGCATCACATCCGTGACAAGTAGACCGACTCCTGCCTGCATCTACTACTATTACTCCACACATCGACCGCTATCCAGCATGCATCTAGAGTATTAAGTTCATAAAGAATAGAGTAACGCATTAAGAAAGATGACATGATGTAGAGGGATAAACTCATGCAATATGATATAAACCCCATCTTTTTATCCTCGATGGCAACAATACAATATGTGCCTTGCTGCCCCTGCTCTCACTAGGAAAGGACACCACAAGATTGAACCCAAAGCTAAGCACTTCCCCCATTACAAGAAAGATCAATCTAAAAGGCCAAACCAAACTGATAATTCAAAGAGACTTGCAAAGATAACTTAATCACACATAAAAGAATTCAGAGGAGATTCAAATATTTCTCATAGATAAACTTGATCATAAACCCACAATTCATCGGATCTCGACAAACACATCGCAAAAAGAGTTACATCGAATAGATCTCCAAGAAGATCAAGGAGAACATGGTATTGAGATCCAAAGAGGGAGAAGAAGCCATCTAGCTAATAACTATGGACCCGAAGGTCTGTGGTAAACTACTCACAACTCATCGGAGAGGCCTTGGAGATGATGTAGAGGCCCTCCATGGTTGATTCCCCCTCCGGCGGAGCGCCGGCGAAGGCTCCAAGATGGGATCTCGCGGATACAGAAGGTTGCGGCGGTGGAACTAGGTTTTCGTTGGCTCCCCTGATGTTCTTGTGGTACGTGGGTATATATAGGAGGAAGAAGTAGGTCGGTGGACTCCTGAGGGGGCCACGAGATAGGGGTGTTGGAAATATGCCCTAGAGGCAATAATAAAAGCATTATTATTATATTTCTTTGTTCATGATAATTGTCTTTATTCATGCTATAATTGTGTTATCCGGAAATCGTAATACATGTGTGAATGACAGACACCAACATGTCCCTAGTAAGCCTCTAGTTGACTAGCTCGTTGATCAATAGATAGTCATGGTTTCCTGGCTATGGACATTGGATGTCATTGATAACGGGATCACATCATTAGGATAATGATGTGATGGACAAGACCCAATCTTAAGCATAGCGTGAGATCGTGTAGTTCGTTTGCTAGAGCTTTTCTAATGTCAAGTATCTTTTCCTTTGACCATGAGATCGTGTAACTCCCGGATACCGTAGGAGTGCTTTGGGTGTATCAAACGTCACAACGTAACTGGGTGACTATAAAGGTGCATTACAGGTATCTCCGAAAGTGTCTGTTGGGTTGACACGGATCGAGACTGGGATTTGTCACTCCGTATGACGGAGAGGTATCACTGGGCCCACTCGGTAATGCATCATCATAATGAGCTCAAAGTGACCAAGTGTCTGGTCACGGGATCATGCATTATGGTACGAGTAAAGTGACTTGCCAGTAAAGAGATTGAACGAGGTATTGGGATACCGACGATCGAATCTCGGGCAAGTAACATATCGATTGACAAAGGGAATTGCATACGGGGTTGATTGAATCCTCGACATCGTGGTTCATCCGATGAGATCATCGTGGAGCATGTGGGAGCCAACATGGGTATCCAGATCCCGCTGTTGGTTATTGACCGGAGAGCAATCTCGGTCATGCCTACATGTCTCCCGAACCCGTAGGGTCTACACACTTAAGGTTCGATGATGCTAGGGTTGTAGGGATATGTATATGCAGTAACCCGAATGTTGTTCGGAGTCCCGGATGAGATCCCGGACGTCACGAGGAGTTCTGGAATGGTCCGGAGGTAAAGATTTATATATGGGAAGTCCTGTTTCGGGCATCGGGACAAGTTTCGGGGTTATCGGTATTGTACCGGGACCACCGGAAGGGTCCCGGGGGTCCACCGGGTGGGTCCACCTGTCCCGGGGGGCCACATGGGCTGTAGGGGGTGCGCCTTGGCCTACATGGGCCAAGGGCACCAGCCCCACATAGGCCCATGCGCCTAGGGTTTGAAGGGGGAAGAGTCCTAGGAGGGGAAGGCACCTCCTAGGTGCCTTGGGGGGGAGGGAAACCCCCCTTGGCTGCCGCCCCCCTAGGAGATTGGATCTCCTAGGGCCGGCCACCCCCCTTGGCCCTCCTATATATAGTGGGGGAGAGGAGGAACTTCACACTTTGGCCTTTGGTTGCCTCCTTCTCCCTCTCCAACACCTCCTCCTCCTCCATAGTGCTTAGCGAAGCTCTGCCGGAGTACTGCAGCTCCATCAACACCATGCCGTCGTGCTGCTGCTGGTGCCATCTCCCTCAACCTCTCCTCTCCCCTTGCTGGATCAAGAAGGAGGAGACGTGGCTGTTCCGTACGTGTGTTGAACGCGGAGGTGCCATCCGTTCGGTGCTAGGATCTCCAGTGATTTGGATCACGTCGTGTTCGACTACATCATCCCCGTTCTTTGAACGCTTCCGCTCGCGATCTACAAGGTACGTAGATGCATCTAATCACTCGTTGCTAGATGAACTCATAGATGGATCTTGGTGAAACCGTAGGAAAATTTTTGTTTTCTGCAACGTTCCCCAACAGTGGCATGATGAGCTAGGTCTATGCGTAGTTCTCTTGCACGAGTAGAACACAATTTGTTGTGGGCGTAGATTTGTCAACTTTCTTGCTGCTACTAGTCTTATCTTGCTTCAGCGGTATTGTGGGATGAAGCGGCCCAGACCAACCTTACACGTACGCTTACGTGAGACCGGTTCCACCGACTAACATGCACAAGTTGCATAAGGTGGCTGGCGGGTGTCTGTCTCTCCTACTTTAGTTGAAGCGGATTCGATGAAAAGGGTCCTTATGAAGGATAAATAGAAGTTGACAAATCACGTTGTGGTTTCACGTAGGTAAGAAAACGTTCTTGCTAGAACCCTACTTCAGCCACGTAAAACATGCAACAACAATTAGAGGACGTCTAACTTGTTTTTGCAGCAAGTGCTTTGTGATATGATATGGCCAAAGTTGTGATGAATGATGAATGATCTATATGTCATGTATGAGATGTTCATGCTATTGTAATAGGTATCACGACTTGCATGTCGATGAGTATGACAACCGGCAGGAGCCATAGGAGTTGTCTTTATTTTTTGTATGACCTGCGTGTCATTGAAGAACGCCATGTAAACTACTTTACTTTATTACTAAACGCGTTAGTCATAGAAGTAGAAGTAGTCATTGGCGTGACAACTTCATGAAGACACGATGATGGAGATCATGATGATGGAGATCATGGTGTCATGCCGGTGACAAGATGATCATGGAACCCCGAAGATGAAGATCAAAGGAGCTATATGATATTGGCCATATCATGTCACTACTTTATATAATTGCATGTGATGTTTATTATGTTTTATGCATCTTGTTTACTTAGGACGACGGTAGTAAATAAGATGATCCCTTACAAATTTTCAAGAAGTGTTCTCCCCTAACTGTGCACCGTTGCTACAGTTCGTCGTTTCGAAGCACCACGTGATGATCGGGTGTGATAGATTCTTACGTTCACATACAACGGGTGTAAGACAGTTTTACACAGCGAAAACACTTAGGGTTAACTTGACGAGCCTGGCATGTACAGACATGGCCTCGGAACACGGAGACCGAAAGGTCGAACACGAGTCGTATGGAAGATACGATCAACATGAGAATGTTCACCGACGATGACTAGTCCGTCTCACGTGATGATCGGACACGGCCTAGTCGACTCGGATCGTGTAACACTTAGATGACCAAAGGGATGTCAAATCTGAGTGGGAGTTCATTATAATTTGATTAGATGAACTTAATTATCATGAACTTAGTCTAAATTTTTTACAATATGTCTTGTAGATCAAATGGCCAACGTAGTCCTCAACTTCAACGTGTTCCTAGAGAAAACCAAGCTGAAAGACGATGGCAGCAACTATACAGACTGGGTCCGGAACCTGAGGATCATCCTCATAGCTGCCAAGAAAGATTATGTCCTACAAGCACCGCTGGGTGACGCACCTGTTCTCCCTGCAGAACAAGACGTTATGAACGCTTGGCAGGCACGTTCCGATGACTACTCCCTCGTTCAGTGCGGCATGCTTTACAGCTTAGAGCCGGGGCTCCAAAAGCGTTTTGAGAGACATGGAGCATATGAGATGTTCGAAGAGCTGAAAATGGTTTTCCAAGCTCATGCCCGGGTCGAGAGATATGAAGTCTCCGACAAATTCTTCAGCTGTAAGATGGAGGAAAATAGTTCTGTCAGTGAGCACATACTCACTATGTCTGGGTTACATAACCGCTTGACTCAGCTGGGAGTTAATCTCCCGGATGATGCAGTCATTGACAGAATCCTCCAGTCGCTTCCACCAAGCTACAAGAGCTTTGTGATGAACTTCAATATGCAGGGGATGGAAAAGACCATTCCTGAAGTATTTGCTATGCTAAAATCAGCAGAGGTAGAAGTCAAGAAGGAACATCAAGTGTTGATGGTCAATAAAACCACTAAGTTCAAGAAGCGCAAGGGTAAAAAGAACTTCAAGAAGGACGGCAAGGTAGTTGCCGCGCCCAGCAAGCAAGCTGCCGGGAAGAAGCCAAAGAATGGACCCAAGCCCGAGACTGAGTGCTTTTA
Organism: Triticum timopheevii; assembly: GCA_963921465.1. Taxonomy (NCBI): domain Eukaryota; kingdom Viridiplantae; phylum Streptophyta; class Magnoliopsida; order Poales; family Poaceae; genus Triticum; species Triticum timopheevii. The sequence goes on along the minus strand of OY997274.1, from coordinate 359,798,312 downwards.
TTGCAAGGAAAGTGGTCACTGGAAGCGGAACTGCCCCAAATACTTAGCGGACAAGAAGGCCGGCAAAACCAAAGGTATATTTGATATACATGTAATTAATGTGTACCTTACCAGTAATCGTAGTGACTCCTGGGTATTTGATACCGGTGTCGTTGCTCATATTTGTAACACACAGTAGGAGCTGCGGAATAAACGGAGACTGGCGAAGGACGAGGTGACGATGCGCGTCGGGAATGGTTCCAAGGTCGATGTGATCGCCGTCGGCACGCTACCTCTACATTTACCTACGGGATTAGTTTTGAACCTCAATAATTGTTATTTTGTGCCAAGTTTGAGCATGAACATTGTATCAGGATCTCGTTTAATTCGAGATGGCTACTCATTTAAATCCGAGAATAATGGTTGTTCTATTTATATGAGAGATATGTTTTATGGTCATGCTCTGATGGTGAATGGTTTATTCTTTATGAATCTCGAGCGTAATGCTACACATATTCATAGTGTAAGTACCAAAAGATGTAAGATTGATAGTGATAGTCCCACATACTTGTGGCACTGCCGCCTTGGTCACATAGGTGTCAAACGCATGAAGAAGCTCCATGCAGATGGACTTTTAGAGTCTCTTGATTACGAATCATTTGACACGTGCGGAACCCTGCCTCATGGGTAAGATGACCAAGACTCCGTTCTCAGGAACAATGGAGCGAGCAACCAACTTATTGGAAATCATACATACTGATGTATGCGGTCCAATGAGTGTTGAGGCTCGCGGTGGCTATCGTTATGTTCTCACCCTCACTGATGACTTGAGTAGATATGGGTATGTCTACTTAATGAAACACAAGTCTGAGACCTTTGAAAAGTTCAAGGAATTTCAGAGTGAAGTTGAGAATCAACGTGACAGGAAAATCAAGTTTCTACGATCAGATCGTGGAGGAGAATACTTGAGTCACGAGTTTGGTACACACTTAAGAAAATGTGGAATAGTTTCACAACTCACGCCGCCTGGAACACCTCAGCGTAATGGTGTGTCCGAACGTCGTAATCGCACTCTATTAGATATGGTACGATCTATGATGTCTCTTGCCGATTTACCACTATCTTTTTGGGGCTATGCTTTAGAGACTGCCGCATTCACTTTAAATAGGGCACCGTCGAAATCCGTTGAGACGACACCGTATGAATTGTGGTTTGGGAAGAAACCTAAGCTGTCGTTTCTAAAAGTTTGGGGATGCGATGCTTATGTCAGGAAACTTCAACCTAAAAAGCTCGAATCCAAATCGGAAAAATGCGTCTTCATAGGATACCCTAAAGAAACTGTTGGGTATATCTTCTACCTCAGATCCGAAGGCAAGATCTTTGTTGCCAAGAATGGGTCCTTTCTGGAGAAAGAGTTTCTCTCTAAAGAAGTAAGTGGGAGGAAAGTAGAGCTTGATGAAGTATTACCTCTTGAACCGGAAAATGGCGCAACTCAAGAAAATGTTCCTGAGGTGCCTGCACCGACTAGAGAGGAAGTAGATGATAATGATCAAGATACTTCTTATCAAGCTCCTACTGAAATTCGAAGGTCCACAAGGACACGTTCCGCACCAGAGTGGTACGGCAACCCTGTCTTGGAAATCATGTTGTTAGACAACAGTGAACCTTCGAACTATGAAGAAGCGATGGTGGGCCCGGATTCCGACAGATGGCTAGAAGCCATGAAATCCGAGATAGGATCCATGTATGAAAACGAAGTATGGACTTTGACTGACTTGCTCGTTGAACGGCGAGCCATAGAAAATAAATGGATCTTTAAGAGGAAGACAGACGCGGATGGTAATGTGACCATCTATAAAGCTTGGCTTGTCGCTAAGGGTTATCGACAAGTTCAAGGGGTTGACTACGATGAGACTTTCTCACCGGTAGCGAAGCTGAAGTCCGTCCGAATCATGTTAGCGATTGCCGCATTTTATGATTATGAAATTTGGCAAATGGACGTCAAAACGGCATTCCTTAATGGTTTTCTTAAGGAAGAATTGTATATGATGCAGCCGGAAGGTTTTGTCAATCCTAAGAATGCTGACAAGGTGTGCAAGCTCCAACGCTCGATTTATGGGCTGGTGCAAGCATCTCGGAGTTGGAACATTCATTTTGATGAGATGATCAAAGCATTTGGGTTCACACAGACTTATGGAGAAGCCTGTGTTTACAAGAAAGTGAGTGGGAGCTCTATAGCATTTCTCATACTATATGTAGATGACATACTTTTGATGGGAAATGATATAGAACTTTTGGACAGCATTAAGGCCTACTTGAATAAGAGTTTTTCAATGAAGGACCTTGGAGAAGCTGCTTATATATTAGGCATCAAGATCTATAGGGATAGATCGAGACGCCTCATAGGTCTTTCACAAAGCACATATCTTGATAAGATTTTGAAGAAGTTCAAAATGGACCAGTCCAAGAAAGGGTTCTTGCCTGTTTTACAAGGTGTGAAATTGAGCTCAGCTCAATGTCCGACCACGGCAGAAGATATAGAAGAGATGAGTGTCATCCCCTATGCCTCAGCCATAGGTTCTATTATGTATGCCATGTTGTGTACCAGACCTGATGTAAACCTTGCCGTAAGTTTGGTAGGAAGATACCAAAGTAATCCCGGCAAGGAACACTGGACAGTGGTCAAGAATATCCTAAAGTACTTGAAAAGGACTAAGGAAATGTTTCTCGTTTATGGAGGTGACGAAGAGCTCGTCGTAAAGGGTTACGTCGACGCTAGCTTCGACACAGATCTGGATGACGCTAAGTCACAAACCAGATACGTGTATATTTTGAATGGTGGGGCAGTAAGCTGGTGCAGTTGCAAGCAGAGCGTCGTGGCGGGATCTACATGTGAAGCGGAGTACATGGTAGCCTCGGAGGCAGCACATGAAGCAATATGGGTGAAGGAGTTCATCACCGACCTAGGAGTCATACCCAATGCGTCGGGGCTGATCAAGCTCTTCTGTGACAACACTGGAGCTATTGCTCTTGCCAAGGAGCCCAGGTTTCACAAGAAGACAAGGCACATCAAGCGTCGCTTCAACTCCATTCGTGAAAATGTTCAAGATGGAGACATAGAGATTTGTAAAGTACATACGTACCTGAATGTAGCGGATCCGTTGACTAAACCTCTCCCTAGAGCAAAACATGATCAACACCAGAATTCCATGGGTGTTCGATTCATCACAATGTAACTAGATTATTGACTCTAGTGCAAGTGGGAGACTGTTGGAAATATGCCCTAGAGGCAATAATAAAAGCATTATTATTATATTTCTTTGTTCATGATAATTGTCTTTATTCATGCTATAATTGTGTTATCCGGAAATCGTAATACATGTGTGAATGACAGACACCAACATGTCCCTAGTAAGCCTCTAGTTGACTAGCTCGTTGATCAATAGATAGTCGTGGTTTCCTGGCTATGGACATTGGATGTCATTGATAACGGGATCACATCATTAGGATAATGATGTGATGGACAAGACCCAATCTTAAGCATAGCGTGAGATCATGTAGTTCGTTTGCTAGAGCTTTTCTAATGTCAAGTATCTTTTCCTTTGACCATGAGATCGTGTAACTCCCGGATACCGTAGGAGTGCTTTGGGTGTATCAAACGTCACAACGTAACTGGGTGACTATAAAGGTGCATTACAGGTATCTCCGAAAGTGTCTGTTGGGTTGACACGGATCGAGACTGGGATTTGTCACTCCGTATGACGGAGAGGTATCACTGGGCCCACTCGGTAATGCATCATCATAATGAGCTCAAAGTGACCAAGTGTCTGGTCACGGGATCATGCATTACGGTACGAGTAAAGTGACCTGCCGGTAATGAGATTGAACGAGGTATTGGGATACCGACGATCGAATCTCGGGCAAGTAACATATCGATTGACAAAGGGAATTGCATACGGGGTTGATTGAATCCTCGACATCGTGGTTCATCCGATGAGATCATCGTGGAGCATGTGGGAGCCAACATGGGTATCCAGATCCCGCTGTTGGTTATTGACCGGAGAGCGATCTCGGTCATGTCTACATGTCTCCCGAACCCGTAGGGTTTACACACTTAAGGTTCGGTGACGCTAGGGTTGTAGGGATATGTATATGCAGTAATCCGAATGTTGTTCGGAGTCCCGGATGAGATCCCAGACGTCACGAGGAGTTCCGGAATGGTCCGGAGGTAAAGATTTATATATGGGAAGTCCTGTTTCGGGCATCGGGACAAGTTTCGGGGTTATCGATATTGTACCGGGACCACCGGAAGGGTCCCGGGGGTCCACCGGGTGGGTCCACCTGTCCTGGGGGGCCACATGGGCTGTAGGGGGTGCGCCTTGGCCTACATGGGCCAAGGGCACCAGCCCCACATAGGCCCATGCGCCTAGGGTTTGAAGGGGGAAGAGTCCTAGGAGGGGAAGGCACCTCCTAGGTGCCTTGGGGGGGAGGAAAACCCCCCTTGGCCGCCGCCCCCCTAGGAGATTGGATCTCCTAGGGCCGGCCACCCCCCCTTGGCCCTCCTATATATAGTGGGGGAGAGGAGGGACTTCACACTTTGGCCTTTGGTTGCCTCCTTCTCCCTCTCCAACACCTCCTCCTCCTCCATAGTGCTTAGCGAAGCTCTGCCGGAGTACTGCAGCTCCATCAACACCACACCGTCGTGCTGCTGCTGGTGCCATCTCCCTCAACCTCTCCTCTCCCCTTGCTGGATCAAGAAGGAGGAGACGTGGCTGTTCCGTACATGTGTTGAACACGGAGGTGTCGTCCGTTCGGTGCTAGGATCTCCGGTGATTTGGATCACGTCGTGTTCGACTACATCATCCCCATTCTTTGAACGCTTCCGCTCGCGATCTACAAGGTACGTAGATGCATCTAATCACTCGTTGCTAGATGAACTCATAGATGGATCTTGGTGAAACCGTAGGAAAATTTTTGTTTTCTGCAACGTTCCCCAACAAGTGGGCGCGCCCAGTAGGGGGGGCGCCCTCCACCCTCGTGGCTGCCTTGATTGTTGCGTGACTTCCACTCCAAGTCCTCTGGATCACGTTTGTTCCAAAAATCACGCTCCCGAAGGTTTCATTCGTTTGGACTCCGTTTGATATTCATTTTCTTCGAAACACTGAAATAGGCAAAAAAAACAGCAATACGGGCTGGGCCTTCGGTTAGTAGGTTAGTCCCAAAAATGATATAAATGTGTAAAGTATAGCCCATAAACATCCAAAACGGGTAATATAATAGCATGGAACAATCAAAAAATTATAGATACGTTGGAGATGTATCAAGCATCCCCAAGCTTAATTCCTGATCGTGCTCGAGTAGGTAAATGATAAAAACAGAATTTTTGATGTGGAATGCTACCTAGCATAATTCTCAATGTAATTTTCTTTATTGTGGCATGAATGTTCAGATCCAAATGATTCAAAATAAAAGTTCATATTGACATAAGAAATAGTAATACTTCAAGCATACTAATTAAAGTAATCATGTCTTCTCAAAATAACATGGCTAAAGAAAGTTATCCCTACAAAATCGTATAGTCTAGTTGTTGCTCTATCTTCATCACACAAAGTATTTAATCATGCACAACCCCGATGACAAGCCAAGCAATTGTTTCATACTTTAGTAATCTCAAACTTTTTCAACTTTCACGCAATACATGAGCGTGAGCCATGGACATAGCACTATATGTGGAATAGAATGGTGGTTGTGGAGAAGACAAAAAAGAGGAAGATAGTCTCACATCGACTAGGCATATCAACGGCTATGGAGATGCCCATTAATAGATATCAATGTGAGTGAGTAGGGATTGCCATGCAACAGATGCACTAGAGCTATAAATGTATGAAAGCTCAACAAAACAAACTAAGTGGGTGTGCATCCAACTCGCTTGTTCATGAAGACCTAGGGCATTTTGAGGAAGCCCATCACTGGAATATACAAGCCAAGTTCTATAATGAAAATTCCCACTAGTATATGAAAGTGACAACATAGGAGACTCTCTATCATGAAGATCATGGTGCTACTTTGAAGCACAAGTGTGGTAAAAAGGATAGTAGCATTGTCCCTTCTCTCTTTTTCTCTCATTTTTTTATTTGGCCTTTTTTTTCTTTTGGCCTCTTTTTTTAAGTCTGAAGTCTCATCCCGACTTGTGGGGGAATCATAGTCTCCATGATCCTTTCCTCACCGGGACAATGCTCTAATAATGAAGATCATCACACTTTTATTTACTTACAACTCAAAATTACAACTCAATACTTAGAACAAGATATGACTCTATATGAATGCCTCCGGCGGTGTACCGGGATATGCAATGAATCAAGAGTGACATGTATGAAAATTATGAAGGTGGCCTTGCCACAAATACAATGTCAACTACATGATCATGCAAAGAGCAATATGACAATAATGATGCGTGTCATATAAACGAAATGGTGGAAAGTTGCATGGCAATATATCTCAGAATGGCTATGGAAATGCCATAATAGGTAGGCATGGTGGCTGTTATGAGGAAGGTATATGGTGGGTGTATGGTATCGGCGAAAGTTGCGCGGCACAAGAGAGGCTAGCAATGGTGGAAGGAGGAGAGTGCGTATAATCAATGGGCTCAATCATTAGTCATAAAGAACTCATGTACTTATTGCAAAAATCTTACAAGTCATCACAAACAAAGTACTACACGCATGCTCCTAGGGGGATAGATTGGTAGGAAAAGACCATCGCTCGTCCCCGACCGCCACTCATAAGGAAGACAATGAATAAATAAAATTGTGCTCCAACTTCATCACAAAGCGGTTCACCATACGTGCATGCTATGGGAATCACAAACTTCAACACAAGCATTCTTTAAATTCATAATCACCCAACTAGCATGACTCTAGTATCACCACTTCTATATCTCAAAACAATTATCAAGCATCAAATTGATCATATCATCCAATTCACTTCCTATGATTATTTTTGTTATACCCAACTTGGACGCCCATCATTCTAGCACCAGTTTTATAACCAAAGCAAACATGCTGTTCTAAGAGACTCTCAAAATAATATAAGTGAAGCATGAGAGATCAACAATTTCTTCAAAATTAAGCCACCACCATGCTCTAAAAGATATAACTGAAGCACTAGAGCAAAAACTATCAAGCTCAAAAGATATAAGTGAAGCACATAGGGTGTTTTAATAAATTTCAATCAAGTGGCCTTCTTCCCAAAAGGTGTGTACAGCAAGGATGATTGTGGTAAATTAAAAAGCAAAGACTAATATCATACAAGACACTCCAAGCAAAACACATATCATGTGGCAAATAAAAAAATAGCTCCAAGTAAAGTTACCGATGAACGAAGACAAAAGAGGGGATGCCTTCCCGGGGCATCCCTAAGCTTAGGCTTTTGGCTATTCTTGAGTATCTTGGGGTGCCATGGGCATACCCAAGCTTAGGCTCTTGCCACTCCTTATTCCACAATCCATCAAATCTTTACCCAAAACTTGAAAACTTCACAACACAAAACTCAACAGGAAATCTCATAAGCTCCGTTAGTGAAAGAAAGAAAAACCACCACATAAGGTAATGTAATGAACTAATTCTTTATTTATATTGGTGTTAAACCTACTGTATTCCAAGTTCTCTATGGTTCATACTACTTAATACTAGCCATAGATGCATCAAAATAAGCAAACAACACATGAAAAGCAGAATCTGTCAAAAACAGAACAGTCTGTAGCAATCTGTAACTCTCGAATACTTATGGAACTCTAAAAATCCAACCAAAATAGTAAGTCCTGGGTAATTTGTCTATTGATCTACAGCAAAAAGAATCAACACAAAATCATGTTTCTGTGAATTACCAAAATTATTTTCGTGCGCGCAAAGTTTCTGTTTTTCAGCAGAATCAAACTAACTATCACGGTAGGTTATCCTATAGGTTCTACTTGGCACAAACACTAATTAAAACATAAAAACACATCTATACAGAAGGTAGATGCAAAATGTATTACTAAACAGGAGCAAAAACATAAAAAACAAACATAAAATGGGTTGCCTCCCAACTAGCGCTACCGTTTAACACCCCTAGCTAGGCATAAAAGCGAGGATAGATCTAACTAGTGCCATCTTTGGCACTCAAATCTTCAATAGAGCACTTATACTCCTTTGGAGTTTCTTTATTTTTAGTAATGATTAAGCTCTTAGGCAAGAAATCAAGAAATTCGTTTGTAGCGAAAGGTTCCTTAATGATAGCAAGAAAATTGGGATGAACACTTATCGATTTGAGATCGGCACTTTCTTTACTAGAAGATTCACCCTTATTTTTAGGAACATACATGACCTTGGTAATTTTGGTAGGAGGAGTTGGGGTATTTTTCACGGATGAAAAGGCAGACCCTAAGTTGGTGATAATGTCCTCCAATTTACCAATTCTTGTAGAATCAAGATCTATTCTTTCATTAACTATAGGTTCTTTTTCTTTAAATTTTTTTAAGGTGACTCCAACCCTAGATCCATATTGGGTAATCTGGTTGTGGATCTTTTTATCCAAATTTTCAATTAACTCAACAGTGGCAACTTTATTTTCAATAATTTCAAGCCTTTGCGTCACATGTTCCAAAGTTAAAACTGTTCCATTAACCAAAAGAGGGGGTGGACCAAACAAATCTAACATGGCATTATAAGCATCAAAAGTGTGGCTACCCAAGAAGTACCCTCAAGTATGGTATCAAGAATATATCTATTCCAAGGAGTAATGCCTACATAAAAATTGCGAAGAAGAACGGAAGTGGATTGCTTCCTCGTAGATCTATTTTGAGCATTGCAAATTCTATGCCAAGCATCTTTTAAATTTTCTCCCTCCCTTTGTTTAAAATTGAGAACTTCATGATCAGGAGTATTAACGAGGATAGGAGGACTAGCCATAACGACAAGGTAAACGATCCAACACATGAGCAAACAAAAAGGCAACCGAAAGAGAGAGGAGATTGGGAAAGAGAGGGCGAATAAAACAGCAAGGGTGAAGTGGGGGAGAGGAAAACGAGAGGCAAATGGCAAATAATGTAAATGCAAGGGAGATGAGTGTGTGATGGGTACTTGGTATGTCTTGACTTGAGCGAAGACCTCCCCGGCAACGACGCCAGAAATCCTTATTGCTACGTCTTGAGCTTGTGTTGGTTTTCCTTGAAAAGGAAAGGGTGATGCAACAATAGTAGCGTAAGTATTTTCCTCAGTTTTTGAGAACCAAGGTATCATTCCAGTAGGAGGCTCCGCAGAAGTCCCACACACCTACACAAACAAACAAGAACTCGCAACCGACGCAATAAAGTGGTTGTCAATCCCTTCACGGCCACTTGCGAAAGTGAGATCTGATAAAGATAATATGATAAGATAAATATATTTTTGGTATTTTATAGTATAGATTGGAAAAGTAAAGATGCAAATAAAAGTAGATTGAGAGCTTATATATGATAAAAGATAGACCCGGGGGCCATAGGTTTCACTAGTGGCTTCTCTCAAGATAGTATAAGTATTACAGTGGGTGAACAAATTACTGTCGAGCAATTGATAGAAAAGTGAATAATTATAAGATTATCTAGGCATGATCATGTATATAGGCATCACGTCCGTGACAAGTAGACCGACTTCTGCCTGCATCTACTACTATTACTCCACACATCGACCGCTATCCAGCATGCATCTAGAGTATTAAGTTCATAAAGAATAGAGTAACACATTAAGAAAGATGACATGATGTAGAGGGATAAACTCATGCAATATGATATAAACCCCATCTTTTTATCCTCGATGGCAACAATACAATACGTGCCATGCTGCCCCTGCTGTCACTGCGAAAGGACACCACAAGATTGAACCCAAAGCTAAGCACTTCTCCAATTACAAGAAAGATCAATCTAGTAGGCCAAACCAAACAGATAATTCGAAGAGACTTGCAAACATAACTTAATCACACATAAAAGAATTCAGAGGAGATTCAAATATTTCTCATAGATAAACTTGATCATAAACCCCCAATTCACCGGATCTCGACAAACACATCACAAAAAGAGTTACATCGAATAGATCTCCAAGAAGATCAAGGAGAACATGGTATTGAGATCCAAAGAGAGAGAAGAAGCCATCTAGCTAATAACTATGGACCCGAAGGTCTGTGGTAAACTACTCACAACTCATCGGAGAGGCCTTGGAGATGATGTAGAGGCCCTCCATGGTTGATTCCCCCTCCGGCAGAGCGCCGGCGAAGGCTCCAAGATGGGATCTCGCGGATACAGAAGTTTGCGGCGGTGGAATTAGGTTTTCGTTGGCTCCCCTAATGTTCTCGGGGTACGTGGGTATATATAGGAGGAAGAAGTAGGACGGTGGACTCCTGAGGGGCCCATGAGATAGGGGGGCGCGCCCAGTAGGGGGCGCGCGCCCTCCACCCTTGTGGCCGTCTTGATTGTTGCGTGACTTCCACTCCAAGTCCTCTGGATCATGTTAGTTCCAAAAATCATGCTCCCGAAGGTTTCATTCCGTTTGGACTCCGTTTGATATTCCTTTTCTTCAAAACACTAAAATAGGCAAAAAAAACAAAAACAATATGGGCTGGGCATCCGGTTAGTAGGTTAGTCCCAAAAATGATATAAATGTGTAAAGTAAAGCCCATAAACATCCAAAACGGGTAATATAATAGCATGGAACAATAAAAAATTATAGATACGTTGGGGACGTATCAGGAGCGAGGCGGGCGATAGTCAAAGGCTGACTCGCTTCCCGGTGAGCTTGCACGGCGGACTTCTGGCATTCCTATACCATCATTTCACGGAGCGAGGCTGGCGGTGGTCAAAATCAATTCTCAAGATCTGGCTACGAATTATTAGCATGCACCACTACTGCAGAATGCTGCTAACGCGACACTACGATCAGAGACCCTTTGACGAAATTGTGTGTGATGCATTAATCACATACGATGGTGTAAAAGAACCATAAAAAAAGGTGCAAAAAGTTTGCGATGGCGGAGCCATCAAACATGATTCAGATTTTAGTTACGTGTGCTATGCAGGGCACACGGTTAGTCCATTCGAACTGTTTGCGATGAGGCAGAACAACAGAAACGCGTAGCCATATCAATGTGTGTGCGATATACAGCATACAGTTCGCTCTGATGAACTGTTTGCTATTAGGAAGTGCAACAGAAACGGTTAGCCAGATCAAGGTGTGTGTGATATACGCATATGGTTCACTCGGACGAACTGTGTTTGATTAGAGAACACAACAGAAACTGTTCAACTTAACAAGATGTGTGTGATATGTGGCATACATTTCACATGGATGAACTGTTTGCGATGAGCCAAAAGAACACAAATGAGTCACGTAAACAAGATGTGTGTGATACGTGGCAAATAGCCGACTCGGATGAACTGTTTGCGATGAGAAATTACAACACAGACGGTTAATACAGTAAGTTCGTGTGCAATTTTGTGTGTACAAAAAACTTTGAAAAATGCAAACTAGTTGCTTGCGGTGGCTAGGAGTATCGCACATGATGCGTCTGCGAGTACTCATGTGCGATGATTAGTAAGTTACACATACGTTTCCTATGTTAACATGTGTGTGAATTTCCAATATGGATAGTTAATATGCAAATGCCTTCTGGACATCGGGCACACGCTTAAACTCAACAAACTGCGTACGATACTAATACTTTCCATGAAAATTTCAGAACTTGGCTAACAACATTTGACAAAAGGAGGATCTTCATAACACGGTTTTGACAACCATATGGTCCATATCTAGATACTTAACATAGTAACAACTATCACATTTTAAGAGGCTAACGACCAACAACCATATGGTCCATATCTACATACTTAACATAGTAACAACTAGCATATTTTAAGAGGCTGAGGGACAACAACCACAACTATCGCTGGAAGCAGCTTGATCACGGTGACTCGGCATCTCGTCAATGAAAAGGAAGAGCCCTCCTGTGCCTTGGTAGAGCATGAGTAGAACAGTGTCTCTAATTTTCCAATATGGATGCATTGCCACGACAAGCGATAACTTGTTAATTTGAATGGTTCCATTTCTGCGGGAAATGCAGTACCTTGCAATCACTTTGGCGTTATTAGCAGGCACAAGTGTAATTCGACCACGCCGGGAAATTGAACCAGGAACTGCTACAACGGGCAATTTCTGTTGAAATGTAGAATAAAAACCAATTGTAACATATCGTTGAATATATATATATATATATATATATATATATATATATAGTTTATGAGCATCAACATTAAAATAAGACTTTTTACCAGCGCTTGTGCACACAATTGGTCTTGTTCAATGTGTGCACCGTAGGTATAATTAATCCCATCCAAAATCCATCGTTCATACGATGTGCTATCTTTGTCAGATTATCAACAAAGTTTATGACATGCTTCAAGTCCTTCCAGTGAAATTTGATACGCTTAGTAACATATAGATTGTTCACTATGCATCCAACATATGTTGCTTAAAAAGTGGAAAGGTATTATTTATATCGAACATGGCAGAAGAATATATAGTGCACATAATTTGGTAAATAGAATTTTTTACTGCCTAGGAACGGAGTTAGAAAATGAAATCACAGTTGATTGCTTAAATAGTGATCAGTTAGTCAGAACAAATACCCCGATTTTGCTAAGTAATATGACAACATGGAGAAAGTTGAAAGGGCACTAACCTCGATCAGACTTTGATCAACTAATGATGTTGGGGTAGTAAACATCGTTGTTAATTAGACCAGGTTGTGGTGCACGCACTAGAATTTTATTGCCAGCTTTCAGTTCATAGCACTTGGACAATTTTCTCCAAAGGTCCGCATTAAAATAGGAGTGATCATCTTTATCAATTTTTATGTTAACCGTCATTGTATGTCCATGCTGCATTGTCAATATGACATCTTGGGAGTCATCAACAAAGTAAAGCCAAAGATTTCCTTCTACTCCTATTCTTGCAAAGCAAGGGATGTACTGTTTGAAATGAAAATTAAGATCATAAATTAGATATATATTGAAATAACAGAGCAAGATGCAAATGTGGGAGTAATTGATAGAACAGATCAATATATAGATGAAAGCAAAGTACAAAAATACATAATTAAAAATAGATAATGTAACAAAGATTTGATGCAAATATATATATAGTGTAGCAACAGATGGTATATGTTCACAAATTTAGGCCATGCCGACCATCGTAGGTTGAGATTGAACATACCGAGTGTTGGGGAACGTAGCAGAAATTCAAAATTTTCCTACGAGTCACCAAGATCTATCTATGGAGAAACTAGCAACGAGGGGAAGGAGAGTGCATCTACATACCCTTGTAGATCGCTAAGCGGAAGCGTTCAAGAGAATGGGGTTGAAGGAGTCGTACTCATCGTGATCCAAATCACCGGAGATCCTAGTGCCGAACGGATGGCACCTCCGCATTCAACAGACGTGCAACCCGGTGACGTCTCCCGTGCCTTGATCCAGCAAGGAGAGAGGGAGAGGTTGGGGAAGACTCCGTCCAGCAGCAGCACGACGGCGTGGTGGTGGTGGAGGAGCGTGGCAATCCTGCAGGGCTTCGCAAGCACCGCGGGAGACGAGGAGGGAGAGAGGTAGGGCTGCGCCAAGAGGGAGAGAAACTCATGTGTTGGGCAGCCCCTAGACCTCAACTATATATAGGGGGAGGGGAGGGGGTTGCGCCTCCTCTAGGGTTCCCACCCCAAGGGGTGCGGCAGCCCCAGATCCCATCTAGGGTGGCGGCCAAAGGGGGAGAGGGGGAGGCGCACCTGGGGTGGGCCTTAGGGCCCATCTGCCCTAGGGTTTGCCCCCTCCCACTCTTCCCAGGTGGGGGGGCGCACCAGCCCACCTGGGGCTGGTCCCCTCCCGCACTTGGCCCACGCAGCCTTCTGGGGCTGGTGGCCCCACCTGGTGGACCCCCGGGACCCTCCCGGTGGTCCCGGTACATTACCGATATCACCCGAAACTTTCTCGGTGACCAAAGTAGGACTTCCCATATATAAATCTTTACCTCCGGACCATTCCGGAACTCCTGACGTCCAGGATCTCATCCGGGACTCCGAACAACATCCGGTAACCACGTACATCTATTCCCTATAAACCTAGCATCATCGAACCTTAAGTGTGTAGACCCTACGGGTTCGGGAACCATGAAGACATGACCGAGACGTTCTCCGGCCAATAACCAACAGCGGGATCTGGATACCCATGTTGGCTCCCACATGTTCCACGATGATCTCATCGGATGAACCACGATGTCAAGGACTCAATCAATCCCGTATACAATTCCCTTTGTCTAGCGGTATTGTACTTGCCCGAGATTCGATCGTCGGTATGCCGATACCTTGTTCAATCACGTTACCGGCAAGTCTGTTTATTCGTTCCGTAACACATCATCCCGTGATCAACCCCTTGGTCACATTGTGCACATTATGATGATGTCCTACCGAGTGGGCCCAGAGATACCTCTCCGTCACATGGAGTGACAAATCCCAGTCTCGATTCGTGCCAACCCAACAGACACTTTCGGAGATACCCGTAGTGTACCTTTATAGCCACCCAGTTACGTTGTGACGTTTGGTACACCCAAAGCATTCCTACGGTATCCGGGAGTTGCACAATCTCATGGTCTAAGGAAATGATACTTGACATTAGAAAAGCTTTAGCATACGAACTACACGATCTTTGTGCTAGGCTTAGGATTGGGTCTTGTCCATCACATCATTCTCCTAATGATGTGATCCCGTTATCAACGACATCCAATGTCCATGGTCAGGAAACCGTAACCATCTATTGATCAACGAGCTAGTCAACTAGAGGCTTACTAGGGACATGGTGTTGTCTATGTATCCACACATGTATCTGAGTTTCCTATCAATACAATTATAGCATGGATAATAAACGATTATCATGAACAAGGAAATATAATAATAATAGCTAATTATTATTGCCTCTAGGGCATATTTCCAACAGTCTCCCACTTGCACTAGAGTCAATAATCTAGTTCACATCGCCATGTGATTAACACTCAGAGGTCACATCGCCATGTGACCAACATCCAAGAGTTTACTAGAATCGATAAACTAGTTCACATCATCATGTGATTAAGACTCAATGAGTTCTGGGGTTTGATCATGTTTTGCTTGTGAGAGAGGTTTTAGTCAACGGGTCTGCAACATTCAGATCCGTATGTACTTCGCAAATCTCTAGGCCATATTGTAAATGCTGCTTCCACGCTCCACTTGGAGCTATTCCAAATGGTTGCTCCACTATATGTATCCGGTTTGCTACTCAGAGCCATTCAGATAGGTGTTAAAGCTTGCATCGACGTAACCCTTTACGCCGAACTCTTTATCACCTCCATAATCGAGAAACATGTCCTTATTACTCAAGGACAATTTTGACCGCTATCTGGTGATCCACTCCTTGATCACCTTTGTACCCTCTTGCCAGACATGTGGCAAGGCACACATCAGGTGCGGTACACAGCATAGCATACTATGGAGCCTACGTCTAAGCATAGGGGACGACCTTCGTCCTTTCTCTCTGTTCTGCCGTGGTCGAGCTTTAAGTCTTAACTTCATACCTTACAACTCAGGCAAGAACTCCTTCTTTGACTGATCCATCTTGAACACCTTCAAGATCATGTCAAGGTATGTGCTCATTTGAAAGTACTATTAAGCATTTTGATCTATCTTATAGATCTTGATGCTTATTGTTCAAGTAGCCTAATCCAGGTTTTCCATTGAAAAAGACTTTTCAAATAACCCTATATGCTTTCTAGAAATTCTACATCATTTCTGATCAACAATATGTTTACAACATATACTTATCAGAAATTCTATAGTGCTCCCACTCACTTCTTTGGAAATACAAGTTTCTCATAAACTTTGTATAAACCCAAAATCTTTGATCATCTCATCAAAGCGCACATTCCAACTCCGAGATGCTTACTCCAGTCCTTAGAAGGATCGCTGGAGCTAGCATAGCTTTTAGCATCCTTAGGATCGACAAAACCTTTTTGATTGTATCACATACAACCTTTCCTTACGAAAACTGGTAAGGAAACTCGTTTTGACATCCATCTGCCAGATTTCATAAATGCAGCTAATGCTAACATGATTCCGACGGACTTAAGCATCGCTACGGATGAGAAAATCTCATCGTAGTTAACTCCTTGAACTTGGGAAAAACTTTTTGCCACAAGTCGAGCTTCATAGACGGTGACATTACCGTCCACGTCCGTCATCTTCTTAAAGATCCATTTATCTCAATGGCTTGCCGATCATCGGGCAAGTCCACCAAAGTCCATGCTTTGTTCTGATACATGGATCGTATCTCGGATTTCATGGCTTCTAACCATTTGTCGGAATATGGGCCCACCATCGCTTCTTCATAGCTCGTAGGTTCATTGTTGTCCAGCAACATGACCTTCAAGACAGTATTACTGTACCACTCTGAAGTAGTACGCATCCTTGTCACCCTACGAGGTACGGTAGTGACTTGATCCTAAACTTCATGATCACTATCATAAGCTTCTACTTCAATTGGTGTGGGCGCCACAGGAACAACTTCCTGTGCCCTGCTACACACTAGTTGAAGTGATGGTACAACAACCTCATCAAGTCTCCACCATGCTCCCACTCAACTTTCCGAGACAAACTTTTCCTCGAGAAAGGACCCGATTCAAGAAACAATCCCTATTGCTTTCGGATCTGAATTAGGAGGTATACCCAACTGTTTTGGGTGTCCTATGTGTTAAAGATATATTTGGGTTACATATGTTTTGGTAGTCTAGGATTTGTAATCCATCTCCTACCTTATCTCTAGGAGAGGCGTCTTGCCCTCCAAGCCTTGTACTCAATATATACTCGCCCTCGAGGCTCAATAATACATCCATCATATTCCGCCAATCCCTCTCTCCCTTCTAATATGGTATCTATCGCAAGTCGATCCTAAACCCTAGCCGCCGTCGCTTCCGCACCCGCGCGCTGCCCCCGGGGCGGTCGGCCTCCATGACCGCCGCCGGGGGCCGCGCCGCCCGTACCTAGGGTTCGTCCGCCGGCCGTGTTGGCCGGCTGCCCTAGAGAGTCTTTTTCCCGATCCTTTGATCCGGGTTTTTCTCTCTCTCGCCGGTTGCTTTGATCGGCGTCTACTTTTTGGTTTTCCGGTCTATGTGATCCGGTTTGCGTCGCCCGCCGCCGCCGTCGACCCCCGCGCCTCTACTCCGACATCGGCGTCGATTTCACCGGCTGCTTCGTCATCAACCGCGCGGCAAGGCTGGACGCGCCGCCCAAGGGATGCCTTCGTGCGTCGCTGTCGGCCGCTCGTCCGCGCGGTCTCCATCGCCGGTCTGTTTTCGTCGTCATCGCCCGGGACATCACCGACAACGTCGCTATCGACTCCGATCTGCGCGTCGTCCCCGCCATGGCGCATACAGCGGCGCCGTCGGTCTGATCAACCGATCACGCACCTGTCTTCGCCAAGCACGTCCCCGAGCACGCGCCTACCGCCGATCGAGCCACAGGTTGCCATCGCGTCGTCCCTACGGACCGCTGCGTTGCCGCCCGAGGTCTTCCCGTCGGCTGCCCCGACTCACGCGCCGCTACCGTCGACGCCCCTACGGGCGGTCGCGTCGCGGAACGTGGTCCACGCTGCCGCCTCGAGATCCTCCCACCGGCTACCCCTGTAGCCGCAGCCGCCGCCTCCGTATCACCCCTTAGGGTTATCACGTCGCGGCACGCGGTCCACGCCGCCTCCCTACGGGCCATCGCCCTCGGCTAGTGGTTCTCCGCGCGGCTGCCCCGACCTGCGAGCCTCCGCTACACCGCCTCTTCGGGCTGTAAAGCTGCGGCATGCGGTCACCGCCGCCGCCCGAGGCCGTCCCCGCGGTTGCACCGACCTGCGAGCCGCCGCTACACCACCTCTACGAGCTGTAGCACTGTGGAACGCGGTCCCCGCCGCCGCCCCGAGGTCTTCCCGCCGTCACCCCGGCCCGCCTGACGCCGCTGCGTCGCCCCTTCGGGCCGTAGCGCCGCGGCCCGCGGTCCACGTCGCCGTCACCGCGCGTCGACCTCCCGTGGTATGCGCCGCGCCATCTCCCTTGGCGCGGGAACGCCACCGTCCGCGCTGGTCTTCGTCACGCTGTCAGGGTTCTTCGCCTACTTCGAGCACCGCCGCCGCACTCCTAACCTAGCCCCGCCGCCGCCGTCAGGCCGCCGCGGTTGCTCTTCTTTGGCCGCCGCCGCCGCTACCTTCGTAGCCGTCGCCGCCGCCCGTCCACCCCCTTCGTCTTCGTCCAGCACCAGCTCGTCGCCAGCGTCGCCGTCATCTACCCCGACCGCTTCATCTACTCCGACAACCGCGGGCGACATTGGCCCCGCGCCGATTGGCGCCGCAACCGTCGTCGAGTCCTTCTCTGCTGGCCTCTCCGACTTCTCCGACATGGCGTACAGCTCGTGCAAGTCCCTCGTCTACGCATGCCCGGTGCTGGCAACACCGATGCGTGCCTTCATCCACGACGTGTCCCCGGGCCTGGCAAGCCTGGTCGGCGCTTCGTCAACTTCGTCTTCGTCCGTCTACGCATGCCCGGTGCTGGCAACACCGGTGCATGCCTTCGTCTACGATGTGTCCCCGGGCTTGGCAAACCCGTCGCGACGCGTCGTCAACAACATCTTCTTCCCGGCGCACCACTACTTCGACACCCTTGCGCCCATGCTAACTCGGCGCCCCCTTGCGCCTGCGGCTCCACGGCGACTTCCTCGACACCGGCCACCTCGACATCGACATCGACCACGGCATTCTTCACACGGCTACCTCGATCACGGCTACACCATCCTACGCTCTCGGCTACATCGACATCGGCACAAAGGGTTATCATCCGCTTGAGCATCTCGTCGGCTTCCGCTACAGTCAACGCGTCCGCGAGGCGACACCGTCCACGACGCTCCCGCTAGGACTGCGGGGGGATGTCAGTCCGTCGGCTGCTATTCTCTTCAGTCTGACCGTCCGCGTCGCTCCTGTTGTTCGCAACGCTACCGCTACGACTGCGGGGGGATGTTAGAGATATATTTGGGTTACATATGTTTTGGTAGTCTAGGATTTGTAATCCATCTCCTACCTTATCTCTAGGAGAGGCGTCTTGCCCTCCAAGCCTTGTACTCAATATATACTCGCCCTCGAGGCTCAATAATACATCCATCATATTCCGCCAATCCCTCTCTCCCTTCTAATACTATGAAGATGCATTTTATCTGCTTTGGGTTCGAGCTTATCAACTTGAAACTTTTTCACATAAGCGTCGCAGCCCCAAACTTTTAAGAAACGACAACTTAGGTTTCTCCTAACCATAGTTCAAACGGTGTCGTCTCAACGGAATTACGTGGTGCCCTATTACAGTGAGTGCGGTTGTCTCTAATGCCTAACCCATGAACGATAGTGGTAATTCGATAAGAGACATCATGGTACGCACCATATCCAATAGGGTGCAACTATGATGTTCGGACACACCATCACACTATGGTGTTCGAGGCGGTATTAATTGTGAAACAATTTCCACAATGTCTTAATTACGTGCCAAAGCTTGTAACTCAGATACTCATCTCTATGATCATATCATAGACATTTTATCCTCTTGTCACGATGATCTTCAACTTCACTCTGAAATTACTTGAACCATTCAATAATTCAGACTTGTGTTTCATCAAGTAAATATACTTAGTATCTACTCAAATCATCCGTGAAGTAAGAACATAACGATATCCACTGCGTGCCTCAACACTCATTGGACTGCACACATCAAAATGTATTACTTCCAACAAGTTGCTTTCTTATTCCATTTTACTGAAAACGAGGCTTTCAGTCATCTTGCCCATGTGGTATGATTTGCATGTCTCAAGTGATTCAAAATCAAGTGAGTCCAAACGGTCCATTTGCATGGAGTTTCTTCATGCACATACACCAATAGACATGGTTCGCATGTCTCAAACTTTTCAAAAATGAGTGAGTCCAAAGATCCATCAACATGGAGCTTCTTCATGCGTTTTATACCAATATGACTTACATGGCAGTGCCACAAGTAGGTGGTACTATCATTACTATCTTATATCTTTTGGCATGAACATGTGTATCACTACGATCGAGATTCAATAAACCATTCATTTTAGGTGCAAGACCATTGAAGGTATTATTCAAATAAACAGAGTAACCATTATTCTCCTTAAATGAATAACCGTATTGCGATAGACATAATCCAATCATGTCTATGCTCAACGCAAACACCAAATAACAATTATTTAGGTTTAACACCAATCTCGATGGTAGACGGAGAGTGCGATGTTTGATCACATCAACCTTGGAAACACTTCCAACACATATCGTCAGCTCACCTTTAGCTAGTCTCCGTTTATTCCGTAGCTTTTATTTCGAGTTACTAACACTTAGCAACCGAACCGGTATCTAATACCCTGGTGCTACTAGGAGTACTAGTAAAGTACACATAACATAATGTATATCCAATATACTTCTATCGACCTTGCCAGCCTTCTCATCTACCAAGTATCTAGGGTAATTCTGCTCCAGTGACTATTCCCCTTATTACAGAAGCACTTAGTCTCGGGTTTTGGTTCAACCTTGGGTTTCTTCACTAGAGCAGCAGCTGATTTGCCGTTTCACAAAGTATCCCTTCTTGCCCTTGCCCTTCTTGAAACTAGTGGTTTCACCAACCATCAACAATTGATGCTCCTTCTTGATTTCTACTTTTGTGGTGTCAAACATCGCGAATATCTCAAGGATCATCATATCTATCCCTGATATGTTATAGTTCATCACGAAGCTCTAGCAGCTTGGTGGTAATGACTTTGGAGAAACATCACTATCTCATCTGGAAGATCAACTCCCACTTGATTCAAGTGATTGTTGTACTCAGACAATCTGAGCACAAGCTCAACGATTGAGCTTTTCTCCCTTAGTTTGTAGGCTAAGAAAATCGTCGGAGGTCTTATACCTCTTGACGTGGGCACGAGCCCGAAATCCCAATTTCAGCCCTCGAAACATCTCATATGTTCCGCGACGTTTCGAAATCGTCTTTGGTGCCTCAACTCTAAACCGTTTAACTGAACTATCACGTAGTTATCAAAACGTGTGTGTCAGATGTTCGCAACATCCACAGACGACGTTCAAGGTTAAGCACACTGAGCGGTGCATTAAGGACATAAGCCTTCTTCGAAGCAACGAGGACAATCCTCAGTTTACGGACCTAGTCCACATAATTGCTACTATTAACTTTCAACTGAATTTTCTCTAGGAACATATCTAAACAGTAGAACTAAAGCACGAGCTTACGACATAATTTGCAAAGATCTTTTGACTATGTTCAGGATAATTAAGTTCATCTTATGAACTCCCACTCAGATAGACATCCCTCTAGTTATCTAAGTGATTACATGATCCGAGTCAACTAGGCCGTGTCCGATCATCACGTGAGACGGACTAGTCAATGTCGGTGAACATCTTCATGTTGATCGTATCTTCTATACGACTCATGCTCGACCTTTCGGTCTTCCGTGTTCCGAGGCCATGTCTGTACATGCTAGGCTCGTCAAGTTAACCTAAGTGTTTCACGTGTGTAAATCTGGCTTACACCCGTTGTATGTGAACGTTAGAATCTATCACACCCGATCATCACGTGGTGCTTCGAAACAACGAACTTTTGCAACGGTGCACAGTTAGGGGGAACACTTTTCTTGAAATTTTAGTGAGGGATCATCTTATTTACTACTGTCGTTCTAAGCAAATAAGATGCATAAACATGATAAACATCACATGCAATCAAAAAGTGACATGATATGGCCAATATCATTTTGCTCCTTTTGATCTCCATCTTCGGGGCTCCATGATCATCATCGTCACCGGCATGACACCATGATCTCCATCATCATGATCTCCATCATCGTGTCTCCATGAAGTTGTCTCGCCAACTATTACTTCTACTACTATGGCTAACGGTTTAGCAATAAAGTAAAGTAATTACATGGCGTTGTTCAATGACACGCAGGTCATACAATAAATTAAGACAACTCCTATGGCTCCTGCTGGTTGTCATACTCATCGACATGCAAGTCGTGATTCCTATTACAAGAACATGATCAATCTCATACATCACATATCATTCATCACATTCTTTTGGCCATATCACATCACATATCATACCCTGCAAAAACAAGTTAGACGACCTCTAATTGTTGCTTGCATGTTTTACGTGGCTGCTATGGGTTTCTAGCAAGAACATTTCTTACCTACGCAAAAACCACAATGTGATATGCCAATTGCTATTTACCCTTCATAAGGACCCTTTTCATCGAATCCGATCCGACTAAAGTGGGAGAGACTGGCACCCGCTAGCCACCTTATGCAACAAGTGCATGTCAGTCCGTGGAACCTGTCTCACGTTAGAGTACGTGTAAGGTCGGTCCGGGCCGCTTCATCCCACAATACCGTCGAAACAAGATTGTACTAGTAACGGTAAGCATATTGAACAAAATCAACACCCACAACAACTTGTGTTCTACTCGTGCATAGAAACTACGCATAAACCTAGCTCATGATGCCACTGTTGGGGAACGTAGCAGAAATTCAAAATTTTCCTACGAGTCACCAAGATCTATCTATGGAGAAACTAGCAACGAGGGGAAGGAGAGTGCATCTACATACCCTTGTAGATCACTAAGCGGAAGCGTTCAAGGGAACGGGGTTGAAGGAGTCGTACTCATTGTGATCCAAATCACCGGAGATCCTAGTGCCGAACGGACGGCACCTCCGCGTTCAACACACGTGCAGCCCGGTGACGTCTCCCATGCCTTGATCCAGCAAGGAGAGAGGGAGAGGTTGGGGAAGACTCCGTCCAACAGCAGCACGACGGCGTGGTGGTGGTGGAGGAGCGTGGCAATCCTGCAGGGCTTCGCCAAGCACCGCGGGAGACGAGGAGGGAGAGAGGTAGGCTGCACCAAGAGGGAGAGAAACTCATGTGTTGGGCAGCCCCTAGACCTCAACTATATATAGGGGGAGGGGAGGGGGCTGCGCCCCCTCTAGGGTTCCCACCCCAAGGGGTGCGGCAGCCCCAGATCCCATCTAGGGTGGCGGCCAAAGGGGGAGAGGGGGAGGCGCACCTGGGGTGGGCCTTAGGGCCCATCTGCCCTAGGGTTTGCCCCCTCCCACTCTTCCCTGCGCCTTGGGCCTTGGTGGGGGGGGGGCACCAGCCCACCTGGGGCTGGTCCCCTCCCGCACTTGGCCCACGCAGCCTTCTGGGGCTGGTGGCCCCACCTGGTGGACCCCCGGGACCCTCCTGGTGGTCCCGGTACATTACCGATATCACCCGAAAACTTTCCCGGTGACCAAAGTAGGACTTCCCATATATAAATCTTTACCTCCGGACCATTCCGGAACTCCTCGTGACGTCCGGGATCTCATCCGGGACTCCGAACAACATTCGGTAACCACGTACATCTATTCCCTATAACCCTAGCGTCATCGAACCTTAAGTGTGTAGACCCTACGGGTTTGGGAACCATGCAGACATGACCGAGACATTCTCCGGCCAATAACCAACAGCGGGATCTGGATACCCATGTTGGCTCCCACATGTTCCACGATGATCTCGTCGGATGAACCACGATGTCAAGGACTCAATCAATCCCGTATACAATTCCCTTTGTCTAGCGGTATTGTGCTTGCCCGAGATTCGATCGTCGGTATGCCGATACCTTGTTCAATCTCATTACCGGCAAGTCTCTTTACTCGTTCCGTAACACATCATCCCGTGATCAACCCCTTGGTCACATTGTGCACATTATGATGATGTCCTACCGAGTGGGCCCAGAGATACCTCTCCGTCACACGGAGTGACAAATCCCAGTCTCGATTCGTGCCAACCCAACAGACACTTTCGGAGATACCCGTAGTGTACCTTTATAGCCACCCAGTTACGTTGTGACATTTGGTACACCCAAAGCATTCCTACGGTATCCGGGAGTTGCACAATCTCATGGTCTAAGGAAATGATACTTGACATTAGAAAAGCTTTAGCATACGAACTACACGATCTTTGTGCTAGGCTTAGGATTGGGTCTTGTCCATCACATCATTCTCCTAATGATGTGATCCCGTTATAAACGACATCCAATGTCCATGGTCAGGAAACCGTAACCATCTATTGATCAACGAGCTAGTCAACTAGAGGCTTACTAGGGACATGGTGTTGTCTATGTATCCACACATGTATCTGAGTTTCCTATCAATACAATTATAGCATGGATAATAAACGATTATCATGAACAAGGAAATATAATAATAATAGCTAATTTATTATTGCCTCTAGGGCATATTTCCAACACCGAGCGCTCCCTAAAGTCATCCTGAATGGTGAGATAGAACTTCGTTTCCGACTGGCCACGACCACACTTGCCCGATTTGTGCTCGCACTATAGACACGTGAATGAACACCCACGAATCTGCTAGAACAAAAATGATTCCACGGTGATTTCCACCGGTTTATTAATAGCGATGAATGGACAACGATAAGAGATGAGTGAATATTTCACTAAGTTGATTACCTTCTCCATGAGAAAAATCCCCGGCCCAATCCCACAGAAAACCCCAGTCGACCAGAGTCTAGAATGTCGGTGCAGGTAGGCGGCGGAAAATGGTAGGGGCGAAATCCCGTGCCGTTTGGAGCGTGACCTCCGCCCGTCGACAACAGAGTCGTCGTGCTTAGGGTGGCCGCCGCGATAGAAGTTGATGAGATGCAAAGTTGCGGAGGAGTCTACGGCGAGTGGGTGGGGACAAAGGGGGCAAGGGTTTTCTTTTTTCCTTTTGCATGTGTGAGTGAACACACATGGTTTGCAGAGGCGACGGAGACGAATCGTGTGCGATAGTAAATCACCGAGATTGAATGGGTATCCAAATTGGGATAATTAATTTGGAGCCCTTAGTTGTGTCCCACTCGGCAGGTTTGCCCCTAGTTGCCGAAAACACTTGTTCCTGCCCAAACCACTTTGCTCCTCTTATGCTTTTGCCCTTTGACCGTTTGACCATCACTTTGAAAGCTTCATAAAAAATTCATACTAACTTAGAAAAATTCAAATAAGATATCAAAATGTTCAAAAAAGCATCACCTATATGTGCATGTCATTTGCATTCATGGAAAAAGTGTTGGCCAGTCCCCATCTTAGTATTAGCTCATATGATCTTAGCATGAACAGTAAAATCTAAAAATTCTAATATTTCTAAAAAAAATTGGTGGCAAACTTTGACCAATGTTTTGAGTGATTGCCAAGTTTCGTAAGGGAATGACATTCGTGGAAGTCGTGGCAAAAAAATGAAATTTTGGAGCATTGATTTTTGTTGTTTTGCCACGACTTCCACGAATGTCATTCCCTTATGAAACTTGGCAAGCACTCAAAACATTGGTCAAAGTTTGCCACCAATTTTTAAGAATTTTTAGAAGTTTTTTAGATTTTACTGTTCATGCTAAGATCATATGAGCTAAAACTGAGATGGGGACTGGCCAACACTTTTTCATGAATACAAATGACATGCACATATAGGGGATGCTTTTCTGGACATTTTGATATCTTATTTGATTTTTTCTGAGTTAGTATGAATTTTTATGAAGTTTTCAAAGTGATGGTCAAACGGTCAAAGGGCAAAAGCATAAGAGGAGCAAAGTGGTTTGGGCGGGAACAAGTGTTTTCGGAAACTAGGGGTAAACCTGCCGAGTGTGACCCAACTAGGGGCATAAAATCAATTATCCCATCCAAATTTCCTTTGTCCTTTGTCCATGAGTTTTTTCTACGATGAACATACACCCTGCTAATCACCATGTTCAAATTTTGCACTTTTCCGGGTTCATTTACAATATTTAGGGGATTATGTGCATTTTCAAGGCATTAATGCATATAATTCAGATTCAAACAATCGATGCTTGAAAAGGTGCACGAGAACGGTCTGGAAAACCATGATCGTGCATTATCATGCCTTTTACAAGGAATGGGCAGATATTTCAAGGAAATGTGTTTACTAGGTACTATACAAAAATGAAATACATGCTTGAAAAACATGACCCCTGGCGTGGTGCTATGGTATGGCCTCACCATGCCCTGGTAAAAAATTGAGAATGCTTGTCTTATGTCGTCATGCACGCCATTAATAAATCGAACCATCGCCAAGGAAATTTCATGGTTTCGAGGGGAATTAGCAAGATTGAAGGGGCGGGAATCCAAATTTCCTTCCTAGCTTGTCATTCAGTTTTTTCTACAATCAACATACCCTCTCGAATGCAACGTGCTCAAATTTGGCATTTTTCCGGGCTCATTTACCATATTAGGGGATTATGTGCAGTTTCTAGGCATTAATCCACACAATTCAAATTCAAACAATCGGTGCATGAAAATGTGTACAAGAACGGTCTGGAAAAACCATACTCGTGGTATTTAGTAAATTCTCAAGCCTTTTACAAGGAATGGGCAGAGATTTCAAGGGAATGCGTGGCAATAGTCAACCACAAACGCGTCATTTACTGGGTTATCCACTATAGAAAAATGAAATATGTGCTTGAAAAACATGACGCCTGGCATGGTGCCATCATGGTATGGCCTCACCGTGCCCTGGTTAAAAGCTGAGAAGGTTTGATTAATGTCATCATGCACGCCCTTCATAAATCGAACCATCACCGAGGAAGTTCCATGCTTTCGAGAGGGAAATCACCAAGATTGAAGGGGAATCCAAATTTCCGTCCTAGTTTGTCATTTAGTTTTTTCCAACGATCAACACACTGCCTCAGGTGCAACATGTTCAAATTTGGCATTTTTTGGGGCTCATTTACCATATTTAGGGGATTATTTGCATTTTCTAGGCATTAATGCACATAATTCAAATTTAAACAATCGATGCATGAAAAGGTGCACAAGAACGGTCTGGAAAACCATGCTCATGCTATTTAGTACATTCTCATGCCTTTTACAAGGAATGGGCAGATATTTTAAGGAAATGTGTGGCAATAGTTAACCATAAATGCGTCGTTTACTGGGTTAACAAGTATACAAAAATGAAATACATGCTTGGAAAATATGACGCCTACCGTGGTGCCATGGTATGGCCCGTGCCCTGGTAAAAATTTGAGAATGTTTTCCTTATGTCGTTATGCACGCCTTTCATAAATCGAACCATCACCGAGGAAGTTTCATGGTTTTGAGGGGAAAATCACCAAGATTGAAGGGGGATCCAAATTTCCTTTGTCCTTTGTCCATGAGTTTTTCGACAATGAACATACACCTTGGAAATCACCGGGTTCAAATTTGGCACTTTTCCGGGTTCATCTAGCATATTTAAGGGATTATGTGCATTTTCTAGGCATTAATGCACATAATTCAAGTTCAAACAATCGGTGCATGAAAGGGTGCCCAAGAACGGCCTAGAAAATGATGCTTCTGCCATTTAGTAAATTCTCATGCCTTTTACAAGAAATGGACAGATATTTCGATGAAATGTGTGGCAATAGTCAACCACAAACGTTTGTTTATTAGGTTATCAACTATATAAAAAATGAAATAAATGCTTGAAAAACATGATGCCTGGCATGGTGCCATGGTATGACCTCACCATGCCCTGGTTAAAATCTGAGAAGGTTTGGCTTATGTCGTCATGCACGCCCTTCATAAATCGAGCCATCGCCGGGGAAGTTCCATGCTTTCGAGAGGGAAATCACCAAGATTGAAGGGGAATCCAACTTTTCTTTGTTCTTTGCCCTGGAGTTTTTTTACGATGAACATACACCCTGCAAATCACCGTGTTCAAATTTGGTATTTTTTCGGGCTCATTTACCATATTTAGGGAATTATGTGCATTTTCTAGGCATTTGGCGCATATAAATCCAATCCAGCTACAGCTACACGGATGTGATGTGAGGGACGTGGATTGCCGTTCGATCGCGGCGCATCCTACAGTGCACACGCGTGATCCACGTGGCTGGGGTTCCGACCAATCATAATGCAACACACAATAGCCTCAGCGCACACTGTTTCCGG
Organism: Triticum timopheevii; assembly: GCA_963921465.1. Taxonomy (NCBI): domain Eukaryota; kingdom Viridiplantae; phylum Streptophyta; class Magnoliopsida; order Poales; family Poaceae; genus Triticum; species Triticum timopheevii. The sequence continues at coordinate 359,770,187 of OY997274.1, read as the reverse complement.
AAGCGACGGAGATGAACCGTGTGCGATAATGAACTAGAAAAATTGTAAGGGAAGCCAAATTTCCTTTGTCGTTGAGCTTTTAAAAACCAGCGCACCGTACGGCTACCCGGCCCCTCCGTCCCAGAGCTCTCTCCAAGTGTCGTTCATGGCACCACGGTGCACAGTAACTAGTAAGGAAGTGATGGCATCTCGTCGTGCCACGTTCCTCGCCGCCCGCGACCGCACACATGGTAAGGAATTGATGACATCTTGCCACGCCGAGTTCATCGCCGCCGGTGGCCACACAGTTACGTGGGCGGACTTTGAGGCTGCCATGGCCGAATGCACGGTGGATCTAGAGGCGGACAAAGCCACGCAGGAGGATCGAAAAAGGCAGAAAATAGTCAAGGAAAGAGAGTCCCGCTGCCACAAGAAAGAAGAGGCCGCACGCCGTGGTGAGGAGAGATTGGCGGAGATCGAAGCACGGTGGGCTGCCGCCTACAAGGCTGGGAAGGAGAACACTGGTGTCTGGCCAGCATGCCCCGATGGCAACATGTGAGAAGTAGTTTAAGTTTGTAGTATTAGAGCAAATTACCAATAGTACTTTAAGTTTGTAGTATTAACATACAATGTCGGTAAGAGCATCCTTTGAGGACTTTGAGCGTTGATTAGCATGTGTGCCCGTGTGCGGTTTTTTGCGTTAATCATTAGAAGATCACAAAACACATGGTTTCTATGTCGTACCTGTGTTTTTTTGCGTTAATGATCCATAAGTCAGTTACCTGTGTGATGGTTCCTAATAAACCAGGCATACCGTTGACCGAAAAAATCAACTACACGTGTACATCTTTTTGGAGATAGGATCTGCCAATTTTCTATTTTCTCACACATGAGTATTTTATGCACTTTGTCTGCGTTATGTGTTTCCCCCGCCCAAGTTTCAAGTTTCGCAGCAAAATTTTCATTAGGCGCGTGATATCAGAATTTATTCCTCCAACCACATCCCCACCCATCAAATTTCCTCAATATCTCCCCCTCCCCCCCGCACCTTCCCCTACCGGCAGCTCAAACCGTCAGCACCGCAACCACAACTTCAACCACATCTACGTTCTGCTCGGATCCAGTCAGGTAACCCATTGATCTCTATCACGGCCCCAGCCTGATTGCTTAAATGGCGCCTGGGAAACATCCTCATGCCTACAAATCCCCACCGCCCTATCTCCAGAGCATCGCCACGCAAGCCCAACCTCATATCATGTGGAGGTCAAGGAGCTGATGGCGGTCCATGGTGCGATGGCTGCTATACGTGTTGACCCAGAGGAACACCTCGCCACCACCGCCACCGACATGGTGCAGGCTCTGGCACAGAAGAAGTGATGTGGTGACTACCCCCCAGGACTTAACATGTATGATCTGACCAGCTAAATCTTACCAATACCACTTGCAACGGCTATGTTTTGTACGATTGATGTATTAAGCATCTTCGTGCCTTGTTTATTTCAGTACTATACACTGTGTGATGTTCAAGTATTAACTATCCAGTTCAATTTCACCAATACCAACAACAAACTTACAATACATGACTCAGGATATCACTAGAGATGCTGCCCATTTGCTATTTTGGTGGATGCTAACCCTGTTGTACTTAACATGCCTGTCCATGTACTTACATAGGGTCATAACGGTCGATGATGTTGTTTGCCGTTGAGGTTAGCTGCATCCCATGTCTTACAATATTTCACATCATTTGTGCAGTTGTAGTTTAATTTCTTCCATTTACTGGTTGCCTGTAGGTACACATGTCGGTGGCACTGATCCATGCTTCGACCCGGAGGAACAGCTTGCCTTCACCGCCGCTAACTTTGGGCGGGCTCTGGCCAAGATGAAGTGCCCCAGTAACTACCTCTCAAGACTTACCAAGTATGTACTCACAAGTTCAATCTTACCAATGCCAGTTGCAATTAATGGCTATGTTTTGTACGGTTGATGTATTAAGCATGTTCTAGTAAACATGCCCAACACGTTTTAGCTACTTTTCCTACCCTTTTATAGACAACTGGGCCATTATCTTCTCTGGCAGCACCTGCCTTGTGATGTTTAACTCTGCCAATTGCATTTTTATCAGTACCGGTTTCAATGGCTATTAAGTCTGTTGCAATTAACAGTTGAATCCATTTTTAAACAGTTGTATTTTAATGTCTACAAACTTACAAAACATGACTTAGGATGCTGTTAAGCCTGTTGCAATTAACAGTTGTATCCATTTTTTAATCTGTCCCTTTGCTACCATGCTACTCTCCGCAATGAAGATATACTAGAGATGTTGCCCATTTGCTATTTTTGGTGGATGCTAACCCTGTTGTACTTAACATGCCTATCCATGTACTTACGTAGGGCCATAACGGGCGATGATGTTGTTTGCCGTCGAGGTTAGCTGCACCCCATGTCTTACAGTATTTTACATCATTGTGTGCAATTGCAGTTTGGCTTCTAACATTTTCTTGCTTCTTGTAGATACACATGTCGGGGGCACTAATCCACGCTTTGACCCAGATGAAGAGCTCGCTTCCGCCACCGCTGACTTTGGGCGGGCTCTGGCCAAGATGAAGTGCCCCAGCAACTACCTCTCAGGACTTACCAAGTATGAACTCACCATTTCAATCTTACCAATACCAATTGCAATTAATGGCTATGTTTTGTACAGTCGATGTCTTAAGCATCTTGTAGTAAACATGCCTAACACGTTTTAGCTGTTTTCCCTACCTTTTTATAGACAACTGGGCCATTATCTGCTCTGGCAGCACCTGCCTTGTGATGTTTAACTCTACCAATTGCATTTTTATCAGTACCTCTTTCAATGGCCATTAAGCCTGTTGCAATTAATAGTTGTATCTATTTTAAACAGTTGTATTTCAATGGCTACAAACTTACATGAATTAGGATGCTATTAAACCTGTTGCAATTAACAGTTGTATCCATTTGTTAATCCGTCCCTTTGCTACCGTGCTACTCTTTCACAATGAAGATATCACTACAAATGCTGTCATTTTATTACCATTTGCTATTTTTGGTGGATGTTAACCATGTTGTAGTTAACATTGGCTTTCCATGTACTTACACAGGGCTACAATGGGCGATGCTGTTGTTTGCCGTCGAGGTTAGCTGCATCTCATGTCTTATACACCATATATTCCTAAATTTAAATATTTTTAGAGATTCCAATATAGACTACATAGGGAGCAAAATGAGTGAATCTAGATTCTAATCTAAACTACATCTATAATTCTATATACATCCGTATGTAGTTCATATGGAAATCTCTAAAAATACCTGTACCTAGGAATGTAGGTAGTTGTATTTTACATCAATTGTGCAATCTCAGTTTAGCTTCTAACATTTATTGGTTGCTTGTAGGTACATATATCAGCGGTACTGATCGACGCTTCGATCCTTTTTGCGTATGGGACAATGAGATATTTATGAAAAAGCGTCAAGTGAGGAAACTAAGTAAGATTGTTAGGCGAAAGAAATGGGTGATGGGAATTAAGCTCTTTATTTACACTTTGTCCAAGACAATAGTGAACTTTAGGATGGTAAGTAATGTGTTGCCTTTTCCCCTGACCATAACAAGTTACTCTATTAGACCTCGTGATCTGATATTTTTCTTTTTTCAGTGGTTTCCGAAGCTATTTACTGATGACTACCTTGCGAACTACATGACCGGAGTGGAGGCAACAAAGGTTAAAGTATATAATTCATGCTACCAGGATAATGCTCTAGAAGTCTTCCTGAAGGCGGTGAAGGATGGGCGGGCGATCGTCACAAGGGGTTGGACAAAAGTTGTTCGTGCCTACGGCATGCAGGAAGGCACATTATGGGCATTCCGCTTCTTCAACACCATCGACAGTCAAAATGATTTACACTTGTGTCTTCACCTTTACCGCCTGTAAATATTGTGGTTCATCATAGTTAATTGTTCTGTAATCCTATAATTACTGAACATATTGTACTGACAATTTTATTTATGGATTCGTTGTTGAACCGTTGTGCTGAGAATTTGAATTGCACATTTCATATTTCAAAATTTCCAATTTGAATAATAAATTACAGCCAAAAAAATGTACAAGAGCGAATAAAATAATGTGCACACAGTTAGAAAGAAAACAGCGTGGGCGATGAAAAAAGGAAACAGATGGTTCTTTGACGTGAAACATTGGCGATGCCCGATGGATGCACACACGGTTTCGTCTCATATGCGTGTGCGATTCATGGTAATACGATAAATGTTTCAAACTAGTGTGAGTGCGTGATAGGAATACCAATCGCACACAGTTATGAAAATGGATCCCTGGGTGCATGTTTAGTCCTCATGCAAGAAATTTCTAACATCTAGAATCTCATGACGCCTGGGTGCATGTTTAGACCAACATCCCTGGGTGCATGTTTAGACCAACATCTAGAATCTCATAGGCACACAATACGGCAAATGTTTCTTACATATGATTTTGCACTATCATGGGTCTCATGTAGATCAAATTTGATTTTTGCACATTTAAATCCCTGGGAAATCAATCAATGTATAAAAAACGGATAGATGTTGTCTATTTTTTCAATTTTCAACACTAAACTCCTATGGTCGCATGTTTGTTGCAAAAAAAGTTTGACATGCATCTTTGGGCCACATGCACGCGGTGGTCCTAGAACACTCACTCGCGTGAGCCTGCGAGGTCGCCGTCCAACACTATGACATGCGATGATAAAGAGGTTAATTTGACCAAAAAGGACGGTCATTTTTTGGTTTTTGTTATACGTACGGTAGGAGTATATATAGTACGCGTTGAAGAGGGTGGCCGGGGGCAATACTACGCGTCATATAGGACATTCACTCGCATGCGATGCTTCCATCTGTGGGCCCGCAAGGTTGTCCTCCATCACTTTGACCCAGCAAGGAGGTTTCTTTTTGGGTTGTGTTGTAGTAGGAGTATATAGTATGCGTCAAAGAGGGGAGGAGGGGGCCGGGGCAACACATATATACTGGACACACGTCATGAATCGGTCTCGCTCCTTGTGGAGACTTTTCGGTTTTCGAGGCAGGTGCCGCAAAGAAGTTGTGCATATTGGGTATTAAAAACATCACCAACACATTGGGCCATGTGCAGACGATGGTTGTCACTCATCCACCTATGACTCTTCCCTCCATGGGCCCGTGGGGTCGTCGTCCATCTAATATATGACACAACGAGAAAGGTAATTTGACAAACAAGGAGGATTGTTTTTTGGTTATGTTACGGTATGTAGGAGTATATATTACGCATCGAAGAGGGGAGGGGCAACATATATATACTACGTGTCATCAACCTCAATTCGTGTGGGAGACTTAAAGGTTTCCGAGGCAGGAGCCACATCAAAGTTCTGCATATATATTAGGTGTTCAAACATCACAACCACACATCTCCATACATGTATTTGGCCCACAAGCAAGCGATGGCGGTCGTCCTCTAGCACTCACTCACAAGGTTATCGACGAGATGCTTCGTCCATCTCTGTGTGCCCGCTTGGTCAATCACTTCGACTAACAGCAATAGAGGTTAATTTATAATTAGGAGGGGATTAAATTTTGGTTCGTCTTATACGGTTCGGTACATGCAACTATACTTCGCGTGCATGCGTACGCATGAATCCCTCCCACCGGGTTGAAGTGTGTGTGTGTGTGGGGGGGGGGGGGGGCGAGCACGCAATGCATCATGAACCAGATCTGTGTGGGGACTATGCGTTTTTCGACGCATGCATGCGCCACATCAAAATGTTGTGCTTTCGGTATTCAAACATATATGCATGCATCACGCATGTCCATACATATGGGGCACATACATGTAGTGGTTGTCTTTGGACACTCTCCCTCACTTGGTTATCATCGACAACCTATATATTCATGGGCCCGCGTGGACGTCCATCACTTCGACCAACAACACGAGAGAGGTTACCAGGGTGGATTCTTCTTCTCTTGGTTCGTGTTACCGTATAGTCGTACGTCGATCATGGTGAGATTCGAGACCTAAGTTCGAGGGTTCGCATACACATGAATCAAAGTTGTGCATTGAGTATATTCAAACACCACATGACACTTCATAGATATGTGTCAGGGAAACGAACACCTATGGGATCAGGGGCGATCCCTTCTACGGTTGGTGGGGAGAGGATCTGCACGAAGAGTGGGTCTAGCGATCAGCACAGGGGATTTTTACCCAGGTTCGGGCCGCACTGGTGTGTAATACCCTAGTCCTGCTTGTATGTATATTATGTGATCTTGAGATCTTTAACCAACTGTGGTGCATGCCTAGTCCAAAAAGTCCGAATCCGCTCTCAGTACACCTGTATGAGCTTATCGCTCGACACCATAGGACAAACGCATTTAATGCGCTACCCACGTGCCCTCTTATTTTATCGGGGACGACAACAGAAGTCGTCCCGTTTGTCGCCGCCCTTCCTTGCTTGAAATGCGTCCAGGCTGACGAGGCATGCCGTGCCACGCTGGCTAGCTAGCTGCTGTGTTGGCGCGGTGTTAGAGCCTCCACGAACATCTGCATGCCGCCACACAAGCATCTGCCTAGTTGGCAAGCTGGTCGTTGCACTGGAGTGGTGGTGAAGTGGAAAAAACTTTTCGGGCACGGGCCTGGTCGCGGCTCCGCAATCGTCCCCGACAAGGCTTGCTGGGGGCCTCGTGGTCGTCCTCGACAAGGGTCTTGCCGGGGGTCTCCGTCTTTTGGTCCCACGTGGACCCGCAAGCTATCAATCTTCACAAAGATCTACATGCTACTTTGCACGCGCCCTATGATCCTTGGCCTTGACGCTGTTGATGGTGTCAAAGCTCTCAGTCCTCAAGGGTGATGGCCTTGCTGGTGGTTCATAGATTGCCCCAGCAAGGCTCTTGCCGGGGTCACATAGGCTGCCCCAGCAAGGATGTTGCCGGGGGAGGCCCAGTCTGTCTTCTGCTCCTTGTTCTTTGACTTGATTTCTATCTTAATGGTCTAGTGTTTTGTCTTCTGTTGCCCTGCCAGGCCCTACCACAGGCGTGTCTACAACTGCCCGTGCACAAGTAAGGGGTACAGAAGAGCCCATACTTTGGTACACCGATAGGAGCCACTAGGCCTGGGCCACACATAAGCGCAAGGCGTAGTTGGGCCAGGCCCAAAGCAGTGCGCGGGCATGCGTGGCAAAGACTTGACTTCCACGATCTTCTCGCCAGTTGTGCTTCCCCACGATCTGCGTTGAGGACGTGACGTGGGGGTCGTGCATGGGACAGCCGCAACACGCTTTCATCATCTTACAGTCGATAGTAAAGAGGCGGCCCGCGCTTCCCTCATAAAAAAGAGGAATTCACACGGGTGCTACTCATTTACTAAGTGGACTTGGGTCGTGGCTTGCATGGCGCCACACCCCACGATCATGGGAGGGGAAAACAGTTGCCTCACTACTGAGGAAGAGATGGAGTACATCGCCACCAGGTTGGAAGAGGCGGCACTTGTCGAGGAGGCCGGCAGCCTTGGCGCCATGGAGGATGAGGCCGAGGAGGCCGAAGAGGAGAGGAAGCTTGTCGAATGGGCGGAGTCTGCGGGGGGCCCGGCGGCAGCGGTGCCGGGGCTCCCCTTGTTGAAGAAAAGACCGAGGAGACGACCGACGAGGGATCTGACGCAGACGAGCTGTCGGCCCCAAAGAAGAGATGGGTTGATGCGGAGCATCCTACGATCATCCCCATGGACACTACTTCGACTACACAAGCTCCAAGTGGACCCATGACAAGAGCTCGAGCACATGCTATTCAATCTGAGGATAACTCTCTCCTTGTTGAACTTCCCTTTAACCCACTTGAGACATGGCTACTACCTCAAACGGAGATGCTTTGTGTGCTTAGGTACCAAGGATCCAACCTAGAAGAAGCTACGGTAAAAGATGGACGTCGAGAGCAAGAGGAGAAGCTGCCCAGCCTGGAACGGGCGGTACTACCGCCCACGCCAAGAGGTACTGCCGCTGAACCCAGCCAAGTGGCACTACCACCCTACATCCGCCCTTCTTCCGCCGAACCTGACAAACTCCTGTGATCGAACGGCTCCAGAGCTTACTACCGCCCCATCAAAGTGGTAGTACCGCTGAAGCTCTACAAGCGGTACTACCACTCGACGGTCTGGTACTACCGCCCTGCCTGCATGCAGCGTATCCGGGCCGAGGCCTATGTACTCGTTTCGCCCCTCTCTTACCCCTTTGAAGGCTTAGACTATAAATAGACCTTCCCCTCGTCCTTTCTAGGGTTAGCATTGGTTTAGCTCATGTGAGATAGAGCATTGCTCATCCGTACCGGATCTACTCCTCGTGAGGGACCGCATCTCTTCGGAGAAGATCCATCCGGATTCAAGGCCTCCTTCTAGAGAAGACAATCAAGATCTCCTCACGAAGAAGAACGGTTACTCTTGTATCGTCCCTTGTGACTTTGGATCTCGTGTTACTTTGTGCCTCGATGATCTAGCACTTGTGTGATCAATTTCGTGTCGGTTGAGTGTTTCTCTTGTTTTCCCCTCGTGATTTCCCTCGTGTTCTTCCGCGTGTTCTTCGTGTTCCCCATAGGATCCACTCCAAACATGAAAGATCGGTCCCATAGGGTTCCGCCCTAGATCTTGGGTCCTGCGGCGGGCCAGCTCTGGCGAGCTAGTCCGGCCCGGCAAGGCCACGCAACGTCAAGTGGCCCAGGCTCAACCCACGTGCCAGACGAGGCGTGCGGCCGCGGTGGCAGAGAGGAAAGCCGCGGCGGCAAAGAAAGCGACGGCAGCCGCCTCCTCCTCGACCAAGTGGTCCAGGACTCCATCTCCTCCTCCTCCCTTCACGGACGCCGCCTCGGTGCCGAATTTGACCTTGGGTCTTTTAGCCCGAAGAAGAAGAGGAGGACAGAAAAGGAGGATGAGGAAGCACTTTGCCTCCCCATCGACTCTCTGATTCTTTATCCATATTATCTTGTCTTGACTTGATCTTGTCTTCTTAGGGATATGGAGACACTAGCTCAGAGGCTGGCGAAGAGAACCAGGGCCTCGACGGGCGACGAGCCCCCGGCAAGCACTTTAAAAGCACCGGGGATGATCTTCATCAGCCCGGTGACCAGCCCCCAACGCAGCCCCCACCCTAGCCCCCAACGTAAGTCTGTTACTTATTTCTTGCTGGCGGGCATTGGAGTATGTATCCTTAGTGCCGACCTTGCCGGGTTTGCAGGAGGAGAATAGCAGGAGGAGGAGCCGTTGAGGGCCACCCCTGACACGCCGCCCCCGCTAACCACGCCAACCAGAGGGGTGTCCTCGGCAAGGGCATCTACCGATGAGCCCACGTGCATGGAGGAGGAGGTGGCAGGCACAAGTGCTGGCAACTCCATCCTTGCAATGGATGTTGCCAAGGAGGGAGACGCTTCCTCTCCACTTGTCACTGGTAAGCTGTTCGCCACCGCCTCTTGCCATCTTTGCCATGATTTTCTTTCTTTTCTTCGCCTTGAAGTTTGGTTTTGGCCCTTCCTCACTCTCCCTTTTGGTCTCCAGATCCTCCCCTAATGGACCAGGCGGACGTCAATGTTGTGATCGAGGAGACCGCCAAGGACGCCGAGGCTGAGGCTGCCAACATTGCCGCTGAGGAGGCCGCCAAGGGGCTTGCCATGGAGGCCGGTAAGGGGCCTGCTGGGGAGGCCGGCAGGCCGCTGCCGAGCAGGCCACCACAGGGCCTGCCGGGGAGGCCAGCGAGGCCACCGCTGGGGAGGCCACCAAGGAGCCTGCCGGGGAGGAGTTGGTTGATGACCATCCCTCTTCCTCTTCAACCCTTCCCCGAGCAGGTATTTGAAGGTGGGCGACGATCTGTTCGTCAGCCTCCCAGGGACGGCAAACACCGGAGCGCCAACCGGAGGGGAGGTGTTCGACGACGAGGTACTCACCGCTGCCGAGCTCTAGGTTGTTGACGAACCGAGCACCAGCAGCAGCAGCACGGATGTCGCTTGAATCTACGTCGGTATTTCCCCAAAGAGGAAGGGATGATGCAGCATAGCGATGGTAGATATTTCCCTCAGATATGAAACCAGGGTTATCGAACCAGTAGGAGAACCAAGCAACACAACGTAAACAGCCCCTGCACACAAATAACAACACCTCGCAACCCAACATGTTAAAGGGGTTGTCAATCCCTTTCGGTGTACGGCGCCTCAAGATAGGCAATGGACGTGAGGTAAATTTGTAGATGGGATAAATAGATCGCGGAACTAATAAATTGCAGCAAGGTATTTTTTTTATTTTTTGGTTTAATAGATATGAAAATAAACGCAAGGAAAAAGTAAATCGCAAGGCAAATATAAGAGAAAGAAGACCCAGGGGCCATAGGTTTCACTAGTGGCTTCTCTCGAGAAAAATAGCAAACGGTGGGTAATCTGGGTAATCTGGAACTTTCGAATACTTCTATAACTCCAAAAATTCTACGAAATTAGTACGACCAGAATAATTTGTATATTAATATTCTGCAAAAGGAATCAGGGTAAAAATCTTTTCTGTGATTTATGATAATTATTTTCGTGAGCACAAAGTTTCTGTCTTTTTCAGCAAGATCAAACAACTATCACCCCGGAAGATCCTAAAGGCTTTACTTGGCATAAACACTAATTAAAACACAAAAACCACAATCATAACAGTAGCATAATTGTGCTAACACTCAAGAACAGAAAGCAAAAAGCAAAAACAAATTTTATTCATTGGGTTGCCTCCCAACAAGCGCTATAGTTTTACGCCCTTAGCTAGGCATAAAGCAAGGTTCTAAGTTTTGTCATCCTTTTTCTTCTTAATTTTCTTAGAGGCATTTTCATCATGGGGTTTTGTAAACACAACATAAAACATATTATCCATGGAAAATTTAGCATTTCTTAGTTGGTTTTCATCATAGACCCTTTAATTACTCGCAACAATCCAAGAGTAGTGTTGATTAACATTATTAAAAAGTTGTTGGGTTATATCTAGAACGGGTACTTCCTTTTTAATATTCTCATCAAAGATCTTATTATCCCCAAGCAAATGCCTTAGTGCATAATCACTATTGTAAATATTTTCATCTATCACGGGTTTTTCATGATTCATCCCATAAAAATCAAAGATCTCCCTAGCTTCTCGTATTATGTAGTCAAATTCATTTATAAGAACGAGAGTGGCCAACTTTTTGGCCCTAGAATTCCTTATGTCGGGGAGCTCAAAAAACAATCTTTGAAAAGTAGGATGGGTACGAATAAATTTACTTTCAAGTTTCAGAACTAGTACTGAAATAGCATCTGCATAAGATCTAGTCGTTTTAAGGATAGGAGCATCATCAAGACATAGATTCCCAACACAATTGAAAAGTTCTTGAATACGTTCTTTTCCCATAACATTCCCTTGCCCCAAGATAGAAGTTTTAGCATCCAGAATGCCCGTACATCCAAATTTAGGAGTTAGGCCATCATCCGTTGGTGCCATACCGAAATCACTCATGATTGCAAGCAAAGGATAGACCTGACAAGAAAACGGCAAACAGACAAAGAGAGGCGAATAAAACGGCAATTTTTTGTGAAGTGGGGGAGAGAAAAGCGAGAGGCAAGTAATGTAAATTGCAAGGGGATTAGATTTGTGATTAGGAACCTAGTTGATGTTGAAGATCCTCCCCGGCAACAGCGCCAAAAATTCCTTTTGATGTCGCTTGAAGCTACATCGGTATTTCTTCAAAGAGGAAGGGATGATGCAGCACAACGGTGGTAGGTATTTCCCTCAGATATGAAACCAAGGTTATCGAACCAGTAGGAGAACCAAGCAACACAACGTAAACAGCCCCTGCACACAAATAACTACACCTCGCAACCCGACGTGTTAAAGGGTTGTCAATCCCTTTAGGGGTACGGCGCCTCAAGATAGGCAAAGGACGTGAGGTAAATTTGTAGATGGGATAAATAGATCGTGGAACAAATAAATTGCAGCAAGGTATTTTTTGTATTTTTTGGTTTAATAGATCTGAAAATAAACGCAAGAAAAAAGTAGATCGCAAGGAAAATATAAGATAAAGAAGACCCGGGGGCCGTAGATTTCACTAGTGGCTTCTCTCGAGAAAAATAAGAAACGTTGGGTAAACAAATTACTGTTGGGCAATTGATAGAACTTCAAATAATCATAACGATATCCAGGCAATGATCATTACATAGGCATCACGTCCAAGATTAGTAGACTGACTCCTGCTTGCATCTACTACTATTACTCCACACATCGACCACTATCCAACATGCATCTAGTGTATTAAGTTCATGGAAAAACGGAGTAATGCAATAAGAACGATGACATGATGTAGACAAGATCCGTTTATCTATTGCGGCATATATGGATCCCGTCTTTTTATCCTTACTAGCAATGATACATATGTGTCGGTTCCCTTTCTATCACTGGGATCATGCACCGTAAGATCAAACCCACTACCGGGCACCTCTTCCCATTGCAAGATAAATAGATCAAGTTGGCCAAGCAAAACCCAAATATTGGAGAAGAAATACGAGGCTATAAGAGATCACGCATATAAGAGATCAAAGAACTCAAATAACTTTCATGGATATAAAAGGATATAGCTGATCATAAACTCAAAGTTCATCAGATCCCAACAAACACACCGCCAAAAGACTTACATCATATGGATCTCTAAGAGATCATTGTATTGATAATCAAGAGAGAGAGAGAGAGAGAGAGAGAGAGGAAGCCATCTAGCTACTAACTACGGACCCGAAGGTCTACAAAGAACTACTCACACATCATCGGAGAGGCACCAATGGAAGTGGTGAACCCCTTTGTGATGGTGTCTAGATTGGATCTAGTGGTTCTGGACTCTGCGGTGGATGGATGAAAATTTTGTCGACTCCCCTATGGTTTCTGGAATATTGGGGTATTTATAGAGCAAAGAGTCGGTCCAGGGGGCACCCGAGGTGGGCACAACCCACCTGGGTATGCCTGGTCCTCCTAGTGCGCCTGGTGGGTTGTCCCCTCCTCGGGACTCGCCCCAGGTGCAACCAGGGCCCATTGTGTTCCTTCTAGCCCATAAAAAATCATTGTAAATTGGTGTGGCATTTGGACCTCATCAGATATTGATTCCCTGCGATGTAAAAAACATGCAGAAAACAACAACTGGCACTTGGCACTATGTCAATAGGTTAGTACCAAAAAATGATATAAACGACTATATTTAGAATATAAAACATCCAAGATTGATAATAAAATAGCATGGAATAATCAAAAATTATATATATGTTGGGGACATATCAAGCACCAAGGAATATCAGCTCCTCCAAGCCATGAGCGCCAACTTCCAGAAGCTCCAGGCACTCTATCGCGCCCGCAAGGACAAGGTGGACTCCAGGATGGCAGCTGTGGACAAGGCCGAAGCAGACTTTCAGGAGCGCATTGCTCAGATGCAAGTCTAGTTCACCGAGGCCCGGGAGGATCTAAAGGCCACCCAGGTCCAGCTGGACGAGCGCCAGTGGGAGCTCCTCCTCAAACAGACTGATTTCAACAAGGCCCAAGAGGTGGCGAAGGCGAAGGCCGCCAAGGACGAGTCTGACAAGGCGCAGCGCCGCATCCTGCTCGACGCCCAAGAAGAGGACCTAGTTGCCCGCGAAGTGGCATTTTCTGCCACGCTTCATGCCAAGGACGAAGAAGTCGAAAGGCTTATCGTGCAGCAGACCCAGGATCTGAAGCAGGAGCACAAAGAAGCACTTGACGCTCCGACCTTGGACCATGCCGACAAGCTGAAGGAGGTTGTCGATAGAGTGGAGGCCGTGGAGGCCGCCAAGGTTGAGCTGATCGGCAAGGTGGAGAAGTTGGAGCTGGAGCTAGAGGAGAAGGAGATCGCGATGCTGAAGGACAACAGGGACAAGACTGTCTGCACCTTGTCAGACCTGCAGGTCAACATCTCCAACAAGACCAAGCTACTCACTGATGCCAACAACTCCATTGCTGATCTGAAGCTGAAGTTGGAGACTCTGGAGAAGACACTTTCGGAGACCAGGGCCTGCGAAAAGACCCTGACCAAGGATCTCGCGAACGAGAGGCAGCTGTTGCAGCCTCCCATAATGAACTTGTGGCCGACACGAAGCTCTGGACCAGCCGCCTTGTGGATGTTGTAGAGAGGCTCACCACGCAACTATCTGTCATGGGCATGCCAAACTTCAGTTTCTCCCATGAAGTGAACGTGACCGACAGCGCCAGGCTGACTCTGTTCTTCGTGGGCGTCTTCGATGCCTTGAAGCTGCTCCACTCCAATAGGGCAACTTATCTGGCTGAGGAGGCGCGAAAGCTTTTCTGAGGCGCTGAGGGAGTCCTGGACTAGGGGGTGTCCGGACAGCCGGACTATCATCGTCCGCCGGACTCCAAGACTATGAAGATACAAGATTGAAGACTCCGTCCCGTGTCCGGATGGGACTTTCCTTGGCGTGGAAGGCAAGCTTGGCGATACGGATATGTAGATCTCCTACCATTGTAACCGACTCTGTGTAACCCTAGCCCTCTCCAGTGTCTATATAAACCGGAGGGTTTTAGTCCGTAGGACACAACATCCATTACAACAATCATACCATAGGCTAGCTTCTAGGGTTTAGCCTCCTTGATCTCGTGGTAGATCCACTCTTGTAATACACATCATCAATATTAATCAAGCAGGACGTAGGGTTTTACCTCCATCAAGAGGGCCCGAACCTGGGTAAAACATCGTGTCCCTTGTCTCCTGTTACCATCCGCCTAGACGCACAGTTCGGGACCCCCTACCCGAGATCCGCCGGTTTTGACACCGACATTGGTGCTTTCATTGAGAGTTCCTCTGTGTCGTCACTGATAGGCTCGATGGCTTCTTCAATCAACAACAACGCCGTCCAGGGTGAGACTTTTCTCCCCGGACAGATCTTCGTATTCGGCGGCTTCGCACTGCGGGCTAATTCACTTGGCCATCTGGAGCAGATCGAAAGCTACGCCCCTGGCTGTCAGGTCAGGTTCGGAAGCCTAAACTTCACGGCCGATATCTGCGGGGACTTGATCTTCGACGGACTCGAGCCACAGCCGAGCGTGCCGCACTGTCACGATGGGCATGATTTAGCTCTGCCGCCGGACAGTGCCTTGGTGGCCGCACACGAATCCGCTCCGGCCCTCAGTCCGGAGCCGATCACCCAGATCGAGGACCGGTGGCTGGACGCCGCCTCGGGGGCTGCAACTTTCGCGGCGATGGAGCCGAACATTGACCTTGTCCCCTATAAAGCTCGTGACTCCGAGGTGCCGGACTCCCTGCCGGACTCCGAACCTCCTGCGCCCCTTCCAATCGTATCCAATTGGGCGCCGATCATGGAGTTCACCGCTGCGGACATCTTTCAGCACTCGCCCTTTGGCGACATTCTAAATTCGCTAAAGCATCTCTCGCTATCCAGAAAACCCTGGCCGGATTATGGCCAGGATGGTTGGGATGCGGACGACGAAGAAATTCAAAGCCCACCCACCACCCACTTTGTAGCCACTGTCGACGATCTAACAGACATGCTAGACTATGACTCCGAAGACATCGACGGCATGGACGACGATGCCGGAGACGATCAAGAACCAGCGCCTACAGGACACTGGAAGACCACCCCAACACACGACGTATATATGGTGGATACCCCAAAAGGAAGCGATAACGAGGACCAACGAGGCGCGGCAAAGGATAATCCCGCTGATAAACAACCAAAACGGCGACGCAGACGCCGCCCTAAGTCCCGCCTTGACAACAACAACACTCCTAATGACCCAGCAATAGAGCAGGGCAAACCAGTGGACGACGAACATGCAGCCAGGCAACCGTCCGAACAGGACGAGTCGGATAATCAATCCATGCCCGGCGAAACCAACAGTCCAGACGACCTCACGCCAGACACACCACCGGAGAATAAGAACCTTCGGAAAAGACTCGTCGCCACTGCAAGAAGTTTGAAGAAGGAAAAACGGAACCTCAAAACAGGGGAAGACATACTCAGGATGAGGTGGAGCAAAGTACTCAAAACAGCAGACAAATACGGCAATGGCCATCAATCAAAGAGCTACCCGAAGCGCAAGCTGCTGCCAGAATTTGACGAGGAAGCCATAGAGCCCCCACAGTCAAAAAACAAAGAGGCCGCCTGGCCGGATAGACGGCCAGATGATAGGCCAAAATCAACAAGCGGCACCGCACACAAGCTGACTCATGACCCTGGGAAAACAGATGGCCCAGCCAGGTCCATTTACGGGCCAAAAAAGAGGGCCCCAGGAAGCAACACAACACGCCAAGTGTTCGAAGACAGCGGTACACCCAAATACAGGGGCGCCGCACACCCACTATGTTTCACCAATGAGGTGCTGGATCATGAATTCCCAGCAGGGTTTAAACCCATAAACATAGAGGCTTACGACGGAACAACAGACCCTGGAGTCTGGATAGAGGATTATATACTACACATACACATGGCTAGAGGAGATGACCTCCACGCCACAAAATACCTACCCCTCAAGCTCAAAGGGCCAGCTCGGCATTGGCTCAAAAGCCTCCCAGAAAACACAGTTGGAAGTTGGGAAGAGCTTGAGGACGCGTTTAGAGCAAATTTTCAAGGGACTTATGTCCGCCCTTCGGATGTAGACGATCTAAGTCATATAACTCAACAGCCCGGAGAGTCAGCGCGCAAATTCTGGAACAGGTTCCTTACTAAAAAGAACCAAATAGTCGACTGTCCGGACGCCGAAGCCTTAGCAGCTTTTAAACACAACGTCCGAGACGAATGGCTCGCCAGACACCTCGGCCAAGAGAAGCCGAGGACAATGTCCGTGCTAACAAGCCTCATGACCCGCTTTTGCGCGGGGGAAGATAGCTGGCTAGCAAGATGCAGCACCAGCGACCCGAGTACATCCGAGATTAGAGATGGAAACGGAAAATCACGGTGCAGAAAGGATCAGCACCAGAATAAAGAAAAAAGCCCAAAGAATACGGCGGTCAACGCCGGATTCAAAAGATCGCGGCCAAACAACAAAACACTGCCTCTTAAGGATAACAGTGATGAGCTATCCAACTTAAACAAAATTTTGGATCGGATATGTCAAATCCACAGTACCCCCGGAAGGCCTGCAAACCACACCCACCGAGATTGTTGGGTTTTCAAACAGTCCGGCCGACTCAACGCCGAACACAAGGGGATCGACGCATCAAGCGAGGATGATGATAAACCCCACCAGCAGAGCACCGGAAAACAAAAGACTTTCCCACAAGAAGTCAAAGCAGTAAACTCACTTCATGTGATAATACGGGAAAACAATGCGGCACCCGCTAAGATGGGTCTCGCATGGTCCACCCCAGCGGAACCTCGAGATTGGATGTCAAAACCAATCACTTTTGACCACCTGGATTATTCCAGAAGTGTTCGAAATGCAGGATGGACTGCTCTGATATTGGATCCTATAATCGACGGACTACAATTTACACAAGTCCTGATGGACGGAGGCAGCGATTTAAACCTACTATATCCAAACACAATCCGCAAGTTGGGGATATACCTTACTAAAATTCGACATAGCCGCACTTCCTTTAAAGGAATGATGCCAGGCCCTTACGCCAAGTACACAGGCTCCTTATTACTAGAAGTTGTGGTCGGGTCACTGAACAACTTCCGACGCGAAAAACTAATCTTTCATGTCGCCCCGTTCAAAAGTAGCTATCAAGCACTATTGGGACATGAAGCTTTTGTCCGCTTCAACGCCATACCACATTACGCGTCTCTTACACTTAAAATGCCTGGTCCACGTGGCATCATTTCATTGCGAGGGTCATTTAAAGACCCCGAACACGGCTAGACGAGTCTGGCATAAATAAGCTAGGGGCTCCCTAGCCGCACACCCCTTCACAAGGGGCTGTGCGTATAAGCAACAACGAGCTAATATAGACTCCACTTTACTTATTAATATTTTTCATATACTTTCGCACGCTCCTTTCAAACTAAGTTCCTCTCTTTTTACAGATGAACAACGTGCACACCCGTCTAGGATAACGGCACAACGGGGACACAGGTGTAGACGTGCAGTAGGGACCCGTCGCAAGGATTCTTTTCAGATTAAGACCCTGCGTAAACCTTTTTTACTATCTCTTGTTGCTATAATCCCCTGGTTTCTCATTATAACCAGAGTGGAGCCTGACATTTTGGCATCGGCCGCGTCAGAGGACCTTGCCCGTACCTGGACACTAGGGGCCTAGGGCATTGTTCTGCCCATTATTATAAAGACCGAACACCTTAGGGAGTGTTCGGTGTCTCGAGTTAGGCCTTATATGCATCAGCTCTGAATCATGTCTTTGGTCAAATGTTGGGTTTGCCCGGCTCCTGTGTTTTGCTGCCTTACGTTCCGTATCATCGGCTAATGCGGCACCAGGAGAACTACTGCGATTGTGCCCCAGTTCGGCTGGGCGAGCACCTCAGTAGAGAAAGCCGAAAACTGACTATCATGATACAGCGAGAGACTGGTCAACCACTCGATCGACCACCGGAATGTTTAGAATTCCTCCGCTTTGACGAAGGACCGTTTCCCGGTCAGGCACACACGCGCCCCGAATTCAGAGAGCGCGGTGCCCCCAGGGGCTATATCGTAGCCCCACCCTCGAACTCCAATGGCTAAGTGAAAGTGATAAAGCATCATAGTCCGGTTGCCTCGTTTGCTACGCTACCACCTCCTCAACAGGACCGAGACGTCGGATTAAGTGTGAAAATGCGCTATTTTTGCGAACACCCCCGCACCTTGTGCGTGGGGGCTGAAGCCGAAGACTGCCATCTTTCAGGTTATACACACGTATATATAAACGACCGCATAGGAGATATTTCAATACTTGGAACACACAAGTATAAAAAGCGATTACATCATAACCATTGTTTTACAAAATAAAACGTTCATTTGAACGCGACATTTTTCGAGTACTGCGACTCTATTACACGAGCACCACGCATAACTTCCCCAAAATAGTGCTCGGCGGGTAACCGGCTTTCGTCCGAACCCTGGGTTGCAACTGCGGTGGCATCCATCTCTGTCCAATGTGTCTTCACACGGGCAAGGGCCATCCGCGCACCCTCTATGCAGGCCGACCGCTTCATCTCCTTGATATGCGGCACCGCCCCAAGAAACTCCTGCAATAAGCCAAAATAGCTCGTCGGCTTGGGCCTCTCCGGCCAGACATGAGTCACGATATCCGTCATGGCAAGTCTGGACAACCTATTCAGCTCAGCCCATTCGGCCAACCGATCGGTCAGAGGAAGTGAACGATCCAGACTATGGAATTGAGACCAAAATAGCTCTTCCGTCTTGTGATCCTTCTGACTTCGGAAGTGCACAACGGCATCCGCCGCACTCGCCGCTAAGTCCATATATGGATCCTCCGAACCCCACAGCTGGCCAAGCTGGGCATACTTTGGATCCGTAAACCTGCGGCGTAGCAGAAAAGGCTTGCCAGCCACAATGTCTCCGGCCTAACGCAGCTCCTCCTTCATAGCCCGCATTGCAGAACGGGCATCCTTGGCTTCGGCGGTGGCCTTCCCCAGGTCTTCTTGCTCCGATAGGCGCTCCTTTTCAAGAGCCTCATTGCGGTCGGTAGCATCCTTCAATTTAACGGCCAATTCGGCCATCTCTTCCCTGCTTCGGCAGTGTGCAGCCCTTTCGGCTTCTAACTCCTCGGCCGCCCTTGAGGCAGCCGCATCACTCCTTCTGGCTTGCTCCTTGGCTTGAGCAAGTTCTGCCTGAAGGCTCTCCACAGCAGCAGCACCGTCTGCGTCAAGCATAAATATTGTAAGAGGTGGGCTTTAGCTCCCTTAATAGGTGACTGCGGAGAATCAATTTACCTTGCGACTCGTCAAGTCGCTTGTTGACTAGCACGATGTCTGCATCCGCCACATCGAGTTGCCGCATTAATTCAGCAACTCCATCAGTCCGGCTAGCCCCCGGACTATTCGCCACCTGCATAGGAAAGGCGACACTCAATACCTGCGATTTTGATCCTCGGCACGCTGTCGCTTTCGACAACCTACCGAGTCTCAGGGGCTACTATCTATACAGGGCGCACTTTCATGTGCAAAACTGTCAAAAAGGCGCGTCGTTTTTACGTACCTCAAAACCCGCCAGCAAACTCCTGCCGACATTATGCAATCCGTTTTCGGCGGACGAGATCCTTCCAATCACCGTACTCATCAATGCACGGTGATCTTCTAAGATGGACGCCCTCTCAAGCAGATCCTTCAGCTCCCCCGGCCGAACACTAGTCGGCGCCGAACTCTTCGGCTCTGCCGAGCTCGGGGATACCCTCCGCGACGACACTTCAGGCTCGTCCGCCCTATTCGACGGCGCAGCAGACGGAGGTGTCTCGCTCTCCATCATCTCCGGACGAAGATCCCCCGAAGACGAGCTCATCTGAGAAGGTCGCAGGTCCGAACTACAAGGTAAAAATTTCGGTTATCCTCAGAAGCACAAATAGGGATGTTTCTTATTAACAAACTCCCCCTTTTTTACTCACGGCTCGCTGGAGGGCTCATTCTTTAGAGAAGACTGTGTAGCCGGGGCCTCCCCGGACGCAGGACCCTCTGGTGAAGATTTCTTCCCCTGCTTAGGGGCTTTGGCCTCCGGGTCTTCGGAGGCGGTCCTCTTCTCCCCCTGGAGGGAGGGATTCTCGATCCCCCCTTCTTCAAGAGCCCCCTTGGGCGAGGCGGTAGCTCCTCTGTTTTCCCCTTCGCCTTCTTCTGAAGGCGCAACCTCCAACATTCTGACCAGCACGGGCTCCGGCGTGGTCTCTGGGAGGGGTGCCGGACACCGTATCAGCTTTGCTTGCGCTATCCACTCCTGTTGAAGGATAACGGGTTAATAGGCGAATTGTAGAAAGGCAAACAAATGGTACGTCCGAACACTGAGCTACTTACTTGAGTATCCGAGCGATTGCAGCTTAGGCCGGCATCCTCGGTCAATTCCGGACACACCTCCTGTGATCCGAAGAACAACTTGTACATCTCCACGGGTGTCGTACCCATGAAGTGTTGGAGAATCCGTGGTCCCTCCGGATTGAACTCCCATAGCCGGAGAGGACGGCGTTTGCAGGGCAGGAGACGCCTAATTAGCATGACCTACACCACCACGACCAGATCGATCTTCCTCGCTTGGAGGTCTCGAATCCGGCCCTGCAATAGGGGCACGTCTTTTGACGGCCCCCAATTGAGCCCTTGGTTGACCCACGACATCAACCGTCGTGGAGGTCCCGAGCGGAATGGAGGCGGCGGCTTCTGCCTGCTGCCCTTTGGAGCGGTGATATAGAACCACTCCTGCTGCCACAAGCCGAGCTCCTCTTGGAAGGAGCCCTCGGGCCACGGGGCATCGGCCCTCCTGCTTACGGCCGCCCCGCCGCACTCTGCTTGACGCCCCCCGATCATCTTCGGCTTCACATTGAAGGTCTTCAGCCATAGGCCGAAGTGGGGGGTGACGCGGAGGAAGGCTTCGCAGACGACGATGAGTGCGGAGATATGGAGGATGGACTCCGGAGCCAAGTCATGGAATTCCAACCCATAGTAAAACATGAGCCCTCTCACAAAGGGATCCGTCGGGAAGCCTAAACCCCGACGGAGGTGGGATACAAAGACGACATACTCGCCGGGCTCGGGGGTGGGGATGGCCTGCCCTTTGGCGGGCAACCTGTGCGAAATCTCGTAGGACAGGTACTTGGCTTCTCGCAGCTTTAGCACGTCCTCCTCCGTAACGGAGGAGGGCATCCACCGGCCCTGAAGGTCGGAGCCGGACATTGTTGAAGGTCCGAAGCACTCGAATCTGGGGCTCTGGGTGTTGGAACTTGGAGCAAGGAGAAGATTCGGTGGAAGATTGAAGAAAATGCATGAGCCTTGGTCCTATTATAAAGAGGGAGAATACCAAGAGCCGTCTCCGTGACCGTTCGGGACTCGCCTTCGATAGAGGAGGCGTGGCGACGGGCGCGGTTGGGTTACCCACGTCCGTATTAATGAGAATCCCGGAATAAGGGGAACACGATCTCTGCTTCGACAAGACATGCCAAGGAAACCGCTTCGCTAAACGCGCTGAGGCGGTATAATAAAAAACGATTCAAGTAAAGGCTTGGTAGTGGTGTGACGTCATGCCGCAAAATACGTCAGCAGATTGAACTTGTGTATATATTATTCTCTCTACGGTGGAACGTGGAATTTATTTTGCAGAGCCGGACACTATCCTGGTGTTCACAATCTTCTTGGATTATTCAAAGGAGGAACCCGCCTTGCAATGCCGAACATTATGCGCGCCGGACTCATCGTCATTGAAGCCAGGTTCAGGAGCTACTGAGGGAGTCCTGGACTAGGGGGTGTCTGGACAGCCGGACTATCATCGTCCGCCGGACTCCAAGACTATGAAGATACAAGATTGAAGACTCCGTCCCATGTCCGGATGGGACTTTCCTTGGCGTGGAAGGCAAGCTTGGCGATACGGATATGTAGATCTCCTACCATTGTAACCGACTCTGTGTAACCCTAGCCCTCTCCGGTGTCTATATAAACCGGAGGGTTTTAGTCCGTAGGACACAACATCCATTACAACAATCATACCATAGGCTAGCTTCTAGGGTTTAGCCTCCTTGATCTTGTGGTAGATCCACTCTTGTAATACACATCATCAATATTAATCAAGCAGGACGTAGGGTTTTACCTCCATCAAGAGGGCCCGAACCTGGGTAAAACATCGTGTCCCTTGTCTCCTGTTACCATCCGCCTAGACGCATAGTTCGGGACCCCCTACCCTAGATCCGCCAGTTTTGATACCGACAGGCGCCTTGACCAAGTCGCTCACCAAGGTGGCGTATGGAACCCCAACGCCGACTTTGCCAACGCGCTTTGAGAGCTTGCCGGAGGGTGCGTACCTCCAGGCGCTCGAGGAGCGCATCGAGCCCATCATCAGCTGCGTCAGCGGAGTCAAGAGGCTGGAGGGCCATCGCCGGGATTAAGTGCTCCATTTCTTGTTGCCGCTGCAAGTTCGCACCCAAGACAATTTTTATCTTAAGTTAGAACCGCAACAATCACTAATGTAATATAACTTTGTTGTGCTTTGAACTGAATGCATGTTATTTTCCTGTTTGACCTCTCTTCGTATGTACTACACCATACGCTTAGTTGGATAGGCTTGCCAGCATGTTAACCCTTGTTGTGGGCGCTTCGAAGGACAGATCCTTAGCAGCCTGCTTGGGGGTGTCACTGCCGGGAAAGCCACCTCGCCATTCTTGGCGCAACCACTTGAGCTATTAAGCGGACTCGAAATAGAACAAGGGGACTGCCAATAGTGGCAGGGTTCCTTCGCGTGTAGGTTTTCCATACAAAAACCGAGACCCTTCGAGGAAAATAGCCTTACAAAAAGGAATATCACTCAAAGTTTTAGCATCACTTAGCTTTTTGTTGCTGTGCGGATCATCGTTGCAGCTGCAGATGATGCCGCTCGCCTGGCTTCTCGTATCGGGGTGGCGGGGATGATCTTGATCTCCTCCGCCACCGGCGTCTGCCACATCGATCGTCCGTGCTGGCACGGGCGGAGCGGCTCCAGACGACCCGACCGCTGTGATCATCTTCTTCTTCGGAGCCATGGCGATGAAGAAACTGCTGCACTAACTGCCAGACCAGATTCTCACAACTACTTCCCCCTACCTGGCGCGGAAAAGACGTCGGGGAAACGAACACCTATGGATCAGGGGCGAACCCTTCTACGGTTGGCGGGGAGAGGAGCTGCACGAAGAGCGGGTCTAGCGGTCAGCACGGGGGATTTTTACCCAGGCTCGGGCCGCATTGGTGCGTAATACCCTAGTACTGCTTGTGTGTATATTCTGTGATCTTGAGGTCTTGAACTAACTGCGGTGCATGCCTAGTCCAAAAAGTCCGAGTCCGCTCTCAGTACGCCTCGGGCCTCCTTTTATATGTCAACGGGGTCGCCACAGTGGCACACAGGAGGTGGAAAGCAAGCTACAGTGTATGAGCTTATCGCTCGGCATCGTAGGACAAACGCATTTAATGCACTGCTGATAACCCACAAGTGTAGGGGATCAATTGTAGCCTCTTTCGATAAGTAAGAGTGTCAAACCCAACGAGGAGCTAAAGGTAGAACAAATATTCCCTCAAGTTCTATCGACCACCGATACAACTCTACGCATGCTTAGCGTTTGCTTTACCTAGAACAAGTATGAAACTAGTAGTACTTTGTAGGTGTTGTTGGATAGGTTTGCAAGAATATAAAGAACATGCAAATAGAAGCTAGGGGCTGTTTAGATAAAGAATCAATAAAGTAAATGTAGCGAGTGTGGAAAAGTGGCGGTAGGAGTTATGAAATTGTCCCTAAGCAATTGCCCACTTTACTAGACCGATAGCGAGTTTTATGTGGGAGAGTCATAAGCTAACATACTTTCTCTTCTTGGATCATATGCACTTATGACTGGAACTCTTGCAAGCATCCGCAACTACTAAAGATCATTAAGGTAAAACCCAACCATAGCATTAAAGCATCAAGTCCTCTTCATCCCATACGCCACAACCCCCTGATACGTCTCCAACATATCTATAATTTTTGATTGTTCCATGCTATTATATTACCCGTTTTGGATGTTTATGGGCTTTACTTTACACATTTATATCATTTTTGGGACTAACCTACTAACCGGATGCCCAGCCCGTATTGTTTTTGTTTTTTTTTGCCTATTTCAGTGTTTCGAAGAAAAGGAATATCAAACGGAGTCCAAACAGAATGAAACCTTCGGGAGCATGATTTTTGGAACTAACGTGATCCAGAGGACTTGGAGTGGAAGTCACGCAACAATCAAGACGGCCACAAGGGTGGAGGGCGCGCGCCCCCTACTGGGCGCGCCCCCCTATCTCATGGGCCCCTCGGTATTCCACCGTCCTACTTCTTCCTCCTATATATACCCACATACCCCGAGAACATTAGGGGAGCCAACGAAAACCTAATTCCACCGCCGCAAACTTCTGTATCCGCGAGATCCCATCTTGGAGCCTTCGCCGGCGCTCTGCCGGAGGGGGAATCGACCATGGAGGGCCTCTACATCATCTCCAAGGCCTCTCCGATGAGTTGTGAGTAGTTTACCACAGACCTTCGGGTCCATAGTTATTAGCTAGATGGCTTCTTCTCTCTCTTTGGATCTCAATACCATGTTCTCCTTGATCTTCTTGGAGATCTATTCGATGTAACTCTTTTTGCGATGTGTTTGTCGAGATCCGGTGAATTGGGGGTTTATGATCAAGTTTATCTATGAGAAATATTTGAATCTCCTCTGAATTCTTTTATGTGTGATTAAGTTATGTTTGCAAGTCTCTTCGAATTATCTGTTTGGTTTGGCCTACTAGATTGATCTTTCTTGTAATGGGAGAAGTGCTTAGCTTTGGGTTCAATCTTGTGGTGTCCTTTCGCAGTGACAGCAGGGGCAGCATGGCACGTATTGTATTGTTGCCATCGAGGATAAAAAGATGGGGTTTATATCATATTGCATGAGTTTATCCCTCTACATCATGTCATCTTTCTTAATGTGTTACTCTATTCTTTATGAACTTAATACTCTAGATGCATGCTGGATAGCGGTCGATGTGTGGAGTAATAGTAGTAGATGCAGGCAGAAGTCGGTCTACTTGTCACGGACGTGATGCCTATATACATGATCATGCCTAGATAATCTTATAATTATTCACTTTTCTATCAATTGCTCGACAGTAATTTGTTCACCCACTGTAATACTTATACTATCTTGAGAGAAGCCACTAGTGAAACCTATGGCCCCCGAGTCTATCTTTTATCATATATAAGCTTTCAATCTACTTTTATTTGCATCTTTACTTTTCCAATCTATACTATAAAATACCAAAAATATATTTATCTTATCATATTATCTCTATCAGATCTCACTTTCGCAAGTGGCCGTGAAGGGATTGACAACCACTTTATTGCGTCGGTTGCGAGTTCTTGTTTGTTTGTGTAGGTGTGTGGGACTTCTACGGAGCCTCCTACTGGAATGATACCTTGGTTCTCAAAAAATGAGGAAAATACTTACGCTACTATTGCTGCATCACCCTTTCCTTTTCAAGGAAAACCAACACAAGCTCAAGACGTAGCCATAAGGATTTCTGGCGTCGTTGCCGGGGAGGTCTTCGCTCAAGTCAAGACATACCAAGTACCCATCACACACTCATCTCCCTTGCATTTACATTATTTGCCATTTGCCTCTCGTTTTCCTCTCCCCCACTTCACCCTTGCCGTTTTATTCGCCCTCTCTTTCCCAATCTCCTCTCTCTTTCGGTTGCCTTTTTGTTTGCTCATGTGTTGGATCGTTTACCTTGTCGTTATGGCTAGTCCTCCTATCCTCGTTAATACTCCTGATCATGAAGTTCTCAATTTTAAACAAAGGGAGGGAGAAAATTTAAAAGATGCTTGGCATAGAATTTGCAATGCTCAAAATAGATCTACGAGGAAGCAATCCACTTCCGTTCTTCTTCGCAATTTTTATGTAGGCATTACTCCTTGGAATAGATATATTCTTGATACCATACCGGAGGGTACTTCTTGGGTAGCCACACTTTTGATGCTTATAATGCCATGTTAGATTTGTTTGGTCCACCCCCTCTTTTGGTTAATGGAACTGTTTTAACTTTGGAACATGTGACGCAAAGGCTTGAAATTATTGAAAATAAAGTTGCCACTGTTGAGTTAATTGAAAATTTGGATAAAAAGATCCACAACCAGATTACCCAATATGGATCTAGGGTTGGAGTCACCTTAAAAAAATTTAATGAAAAAGAACCTATAGTTAATGAAAGAATAGATCTTGATTCTACAAGAATTGGTAAATTGGAGGACATTATCACCAACTTAGGGTCTGCCTTTTCATCCGTGAAAAATACCCCAACTCCTCCTACCAAAATTGCCAAGGTCATGTATGTTCCCAAAAATAAGGGTGAATCTTCTAGTAAAGAAAGTGCCGATCTCAAATCGATAAGTGTTCATCCCAATTTTCTTGCTATCATTAAGGAACCTTTCGCTACAAACGAATTTCTTGATTTCTTGCCTAAGAGCTTAATCATTACTAAAAATAAAGAAACTCCAAAGGAGTATAAGTGCTCTATTGAAGATTTGAGTGCCAAAGATGGCACTAGTTAGATCTATCCTCGCTTTTTTGCCTAGCTAGGGGTGTTAAACGGTAGCGCTAGTTGGGAGGCAACCCATTTTATGTTTGTTTTTATGTTTTTGCTCCTGTTTAGTAATAAATTTTGCATCTACCTTATGTATAGATGTGTTTTTATGTTTTAATTAGTGTTTGTGCCAAGTAGAACCTATAGGATAACCTACCGTGATAGTTAGTTTGATTCTGCTGAAAAACAGAAACTTTGCGCGCACGAAAATAATTTTGGTAATTCACAGAAACATGATTTTGTGTTGATTCTTTTTGCTGTAGATCAATAGACAAATTACCCAGGACTTAATATTTTGGTAGGATTTTTAGAGTTCCATAAGTATTCGAGAGTTACAGATTGCTACAGACTGTTCTGTTTTTGACAGATTCTGCTTTTCATGTGTTGTTTGCTTATTTTGATGCATCTATGGCTAGTATTAAGTAGTATGAACCATAGATAACTTGGAATACAGTAGGTTTAACACCAATATAAATAAAGAATTAGTTCATTACATTACCTTATGTGGTGGTTTTTCTTTCTTTCACTAACGGAGCTTATGAGATTTCCTGTTGAGTTTTGTGTTGTGAAGTTTTCAAGTTTTGGGTAAAGATTTGATGGATTGTGGAATAAGGAGTGGCAAGAGCCTAAGCTTGGGTATGCCCATGGCACCCCAAGATACTCAAGAATAGCCAAAAGCCTAAGCTTAGGGATGCCCCGGGAAGGCATCCCCTCTTTTGTCTTCGTTCATCGGTAACTTTACTTGGAGCTATTTTTTTATTTGCCACATGATATGTGTTTTGCTTGGAGTGTCTTGTATGATATTAGTCTTTGCTTTTTAATTTACCACAATCATCCTTGCTGTACACACCTTTTGGGAAGAAGGCCACTTGATTGAAATTTATTAAAACACCCTATGTGCTTCACTTATATCTTTTGAGCTTGATAGTTTTTGCTCTAGTGCTTCAGTTATATCTTTTAGAGCATGGTGGTGGCTTAATTTTGAAGAAATTGTTGATCTCTCATGCTTCACTTATATTATTTTGAGAGTCTCTTAGAACAGCATGTTTGCTTTGGTTATAAAACTGGTGCTAGAATGATGGGCATCCAAGTTGGGTATAACAAAAATAATCATAGGAAGTGAATTGGATGCTATGATCAATTTGATGCTTGATAATTGTTTTGAGATATAGAAGTGGTGATACTAGAGTCATGCTAGTTGGGTGATTATGAATTTAAAGAATGCTTGTGTTGAAGTTTGTGATTCCCATAGCATGCACGTATGGTGAACCGCTTTGTGATGAAGTTGGAGCACAATTTTATTTATTCATTGTCTTCCTTATGAGTGGCGGTCGGGGACGAGCGATGGTATTTTCCTACCAATCTATCCCCCTAGGAGCATGCGTGTAGTACTTTGTTTGTGATGACTTGTAAGATTTTTGCAATAAGTACATGAGTTCTTTATGACTAATGATTGAGCCCATGGATTATACGCACTCTCCTCCTTCCACCATTGCTAGCCTCTCTTGTGCCGCGCAACTTTTGCCGATACCATACACCCACCATATACCTTCCTCATAACAGCCACCATGCCTACCTATTATGGCATTTCCATAGCCATTCCGAGATATATTGCCATGCAACTTTCCACCATTTCGTTTATATGACACGCATCATTATTGTCATATTGCTCTTTGCATGATCATGTAGTTGACATTGTATTTGTGGCAAGGCCACCTTCATAATTTTCATACATGTCACTCTTGATTCATTGCATATCCCGGTACACCGCCGGAGGCATTCATATAGAGTCATATCTTGTTCTAAGTATTGAGTTGTAATTTTGAGTTGTAAGTAAATAAAAGTGTGATGATCTTCATTATTAGAGCATTGTCCCAGTGAGGAAAGGATCATGGAGACTATGATTCCCCCACAAGTCGGGATGAGACTTCAGACTTAAAAAAAAAGAGGCCAAAAGAAAAAAAAGGCCAAATAAAAAAATGAGAGAAAAAGAGAGAAGGGACAATGCTACTATCCTTTTTACCACACTTGTGCTTCAAAGTAGCACCATGATCTTCATGATAGAGAGTCTCCTATGTTGTCACTTTCATATACTAGTGGGAATTTTCATTATAGAACTTGGCTTGTATATTCCAATGATGGGCTTCCTCAAAATGCCCTAGGTCTTCGTGAACAAGCGAGTTGGATGCACACCCACTTAGTTTGTTTTGTTGAGCTTTCATACATTTATAGCTCTAGTGCATCCGTTGCATGGCAATCCCTACTCACTCACATTGATATCTATTAATGGGCATCTCCATAGCCGTTGATATGCCTAGTCGATGTGAGACTATCTTCCTCTTTTTTGTCTTCTCCACAACCACCATTCTATTCCACATATAGTGCTATGTCCATGGCTCACGCTCATGTATTGCGTGAAAGTTGAAAAAGTTTGAGATTACTAAAGTATGAAACAATTGCTTGGCTTGTCATCGGGGTTGTGCATGATTAAATACTTTGTGTGATGAAGATAGAGCAACAACTAGACTATACGATTTTGTAGGGATAACTTTCTTTAGCCATGTTATTTTGAGAAGACATGATTACTTTGATTAGTATGCTTGAAGTATTACTATTTCTTATGTCAATATGAACTTTTATTTTGAATCATTTGGATCTGAACATTCATGCCACAATAAAGAAAATTACATTGAGAATTATGCTAGGTAGCATTCCACATCAAAAATTCTGTTTTTATCATTTACCTACTCGAGCACGATCAGGAATTAAGCTTGGGGATGCTTGATACATCTCCAACGTATCTATAATTTTTTGATTGTTCCATGCTATTATATTACCCATTTTGGATGTTTATGGGCTATACTTTACACATTTATATCATTTTTGGGACTAACCTACTAACCGAAGGCCCAGCCCGTATTGCTGTTTTTTTTGCCTATTTCAGTGTTTCGAAGAAAATGAATATCAAACGGAGTCCAAACGAATGAAACCTTCGGGAGCGTGATTTCTGGAACAAACGTGATCCAGAGGACTTGGAGTGGAAGTCACGCAACAATCAAGGCAGCCACGAGGGTGGAGGGCGCCCCCCCCCCCTACTGGGCGCGCCCCCTTGTTGGGGAACGTTGCAGAAAACAAAAATTTTCCTACGGTTTCACCAAGATCCATCTATGAGTTCATCTAGCAACGAGTGATTAGATGCATCTACGTACCTTGTAGATCGCGAGCGGAAGCGTTCAAAGAACGGGGATGATGTAGTCGAACACGACGTGATCCAAATCACCGGAGATCCTAGCACCGAACGGACGGCACCTCCGCGTTCAACACACGTACGGAACAGCCACGTCTCCTCCTTCTTGATCCAGCAAGGGGAGAGGAGAGGTTGAGGGAGATGGAACCAGCAGCAGCACGACGGCGTGGTGTTGATGGAGCTGCAGTACTCCGGCAGAGCTTCGCTAAGCACTATGGAGGAGGAGGAGGTGTTGGAGAGGGAGAAGGAGGCAACCAAAGGCCAAAGTGTGAAGTCCCTCCTCTCCCCCACTATATATAGGAGGGCCAAGGGGGGGTGGCCGGCCCTAGGAGATCCAATATCCTAGGGGGGCGGCGGCCAAGGGGGGTTTCCCTCCCCCCAAGGCACCTAGGAGGTGCCTTCCCCTCCTAGGACTCTTCCCCCTTCAAACCCTAGGCGCATGGGCCTATGTGGGGCTGGTGCCCTTGGCCCATGTAGGCCAAGGCGCACCCCCTACAGCCCATGTGGCCCCCCGGGACAGGTGGACCCACCCGGTGGACCCCCGGGACCCTTCCGGTGGTCCCGGTACAATATCGATAACCCCGAAACTTGTCCCGATGCCCGAAACAGGACTTCCCATGTATAAATCTTTACCTCCGGACCATTCCGGAACTCCTCGTGACGTCCGGGATATCATCCGGGACTCCGAACAACATTCGGGTTACTGCATATACATATCCCTACAACCCTAGCGTCACCGAACCTTAAGTGTGTAAACCCTACGGGTTCAGGAGACATGTAGACATGACCGAGATCGCTCTCCGGTCAATAACCAACAGCGGGATCTGGATACCCATGTTGGCTCCCACATGCTCCATGATGATCTCATCGGATGAACCACGATGTCGAGGATTCAATCAACCCCGTATGCAATTCCCTTTGTCTAGCGGTATTGTGCTTGCCCGAGATTCGATCGTCGGTATGCCGATACCTTGTTCAATCTCGTTACCGGCAAGTCTCTTTACTCGTTCCGTAACACATCATCCCGTGATCAACCCCTTGGTCACATTGTGCACATTATGATGATGTCCTACCGAGTGGGTCCAGAGATACCTCTCCGTCACACGGAGTGACAAATCCCAGTCTCGATTCGTGCCAACCCAACAGACACTTTCGGAGATACCCGTAGTGTACCTTTATAGCCACCCAGTTACGTTGTGACATTTGGTACACCCAAAGCATTCCTACGGTATTCGGGAGTTGCACAATCTCATGGTCTAAGGAAATGATACTTGACATTAGAAAAGCTTTAGCATACGAACTACACGATCTTTGTGCTAGGCTTAGGATTGGGTCTTGTCCATCACATCATTCTCCTAATGATGTGATCCCGTTATCAACGACATCCAATGTCCATGGTCAGGAAACCGTAACCATCTATTGATCAACGAGCTAGTCAACTAGAGGCTTACTAGGGACATGGTGTTGTCTATGTATCCACACATGTATCTGAGTTTCCTATCAATACAATTATAGCATGGATAATAAATGATTATCATGAACAAGGAAATATAATAATAATAGCTAATTTATTATTGCCTCTAGGGCATATTTCCAACACCGAGCGCTCCCTAAAGTCATCCTGAATGGTGATATAGAACTTCGTTTCCGACTGGCCACGACCACACTTGCCCGATTTGTGCTCACACTATAGACACGTGAATGAACACCCACGAATGTGCTAGAACAAAAATGATTCCACGGTGATTTCCACCGGTTGATTAATAGCGATGAACGGACAACGATAAGAGATGAGTGAATATTTCACTAAGTTGATTACCTTCTCCATGAGAAAAATCCCCGGCCCAATCCCACAGAAAACCCCAGTCGACCAGAGTCTAGAATGTCGGTGCAGGTAGGCGGCGGAAAATGGTAGGGGCGAAATCCCATGCCGTTTGGAGCGTGACCTCCGCCCGTCGACAACAGAGTCGTCGTGCTTAGGGTGGCCACCGCGATAGAAGTTGATGAGATGCAAAGTTGTGGAGGAGTCTGCGGCGAGTGGGTGGGGACAAAGGGGGCGAGGGTTGTCTTTTTTCCTTTTGCATGTGTGAGTGAACACACATGGTTTGCAGAGGCGACGGAGATGAATCGTGTGCGATAGTAAATCACCGAGATTGAATGGGTATCCAAATTGGGATAATTAATTTGGAGCCCTTAGTTGTGTCCCACTCGGCAGGTTTGCCCCTAGTTGCCGAAAACACTTGTTCCTGCCCAAACCACTTTGCTCCTCTTATGCTTTTGCCCTTTGACCGTTTGACCATCACTTTGAAAGCTTCATAAAAAATTCATACTAACTTAGAAAAATTCAAATAAGATATCAAAATGTTCAGAAAAGCATCACCTATATGTGCATGTCATTTGCATTCATGGAAAAAGTGTTGGCCAGTCCCCATCTTAGTATTAGCTCATATGATCTTAGCATGAACAGTAAAATCTAAAAATTCTAATATTTCTAAAAAAATTGGTGGCAAACTTTGACCAATGTTTTGAGTGATTGTCAAGTTTCGTAAGGGAATGACATTCGTGGAAGTCGTGGCAAAAAAATGAAATTTTGGAGCATTGATTTTTGTTTTTTTGCCACGACTTCCACGAATGTCATTCCCTTATGAAACTTGGCAAGCACTCAAAACATTGGTCAAAGTTTGCCACCAATTTTTAAGAATTTTTAGAAGTTTTTTAGATTTTACTGTTCATGCTAAGATCATATGAGCTAAAACTGAGATGGGGACTGGCCAACACTTTTTCATGAATACAAATGACATGCACATATAGGGGATGCTTTTCTGGACATTTTGATATCTTATTTGATTTTTTCTGAGTTAGTATGAATTTTTATGAAGTTTTCAAAGTGATGGTCAAACGGTCAAAGGGCAAAAGCATAAGAGGAGCAAAGTGGTTTGGGCGGGAACAAGTGTTTTCGGAAACTAGGGGTAAACCTGCCGAGTGTGACCCAACTAGGGGCATAAAATCAATTATCCCATCGAAATTTCCTTGGTCCTTTGTCCATGAGTTTTTTCTACGATGAACATACACCCTGCTAATCACCATGTTCAAATTTTGCACTTTTCCGGGTTCATTTACAATATTTAGGGGATTATGTGCATTTTCAAGGCATTAATGCATATAATTCAGATTCAAACAATCGATGCTTGAAAAGGTGCACGAGAACGGTCTGGAAAACCATGATCGTGCATTATCATGCCTTTTACAAGGAATGGGCAGATATTTCAAGGAAATGTGTTTACTAGGTACTATACAAAAATGAAATACATGCTTGAAAAACATGACCCCTGGCGTGGTGCTATGGTATGGCCTCACCATGCCCTAGTAAAAAATTGAGAATGCTTGTCTTATGTCGTCATGCACGCCATTAATAAATCGAACCATCGCCAAGGAAATTTCATGGTTTCGAGGGGAATTAGCAAGATTGAAGGGGCGGGAATCCAAATTTCCTTCCTAGCTTGTCATTCAGTTTTTTCTACAATCAACATACCCTCTCGAATGCAACGTGCTCAAATTTGGCATTTTTCCGGGCTCATTTACCATATTAGGGGATTATGTGCATTTTCTAGGCATTAATCCACACAATTCAAATTCAAACAATCGGTGCATGAAAAGGTGTACAAGAACGGTCTGGAAAAACCATACTCATGGTATTTAGTAAATTCTCAAGCCTTTTACAAGGAATGGGCAGAGATCTCAAGGGAATGCGTGGCAATAGTCAACCACAAACGCGTCATTTACTGGGTTATCCACTATAGAAAAATGAAATATGTGCTTGAAAAACATGACGCCTGGCATGGTGCCATCATGGTATGGCCTCAACGTGCCCTGGTTAAAAGCTGAGAAGGTTTGATTAATGTCGTCATGCACGCCCTTCATAAATCGAACCATCACCGAGGAAGTTCCATGCTTTCGAGAGGGAAATCACCAAGATTGAAGGGGAATCCAAATTTCCGTCCTAGTTTGTCATTCAGTTTTTTCCAACGATCAACACACTGCCTCAGGTGCAACATGTTCAAATTTGGCATTTTTGGGGGCTCATTTACCATATTTAGGGGATTATTTGCATTTTCTAGGCATTAATGCACATAATTCAAATTTAAACAATCGATGCATGAAAAGGTGCACAAGAACAGTCTGGAAAACCATGCTCATGCTATTTAGTACATTCTCATGCCTTTTACAAGGAATGGGCAGATATTTTAAGGAAATGTGTGGCAATAGTTAACCATAAATGCGTCGTTTACTGGGTTAACAAGTATACAAAAATGAAATACATGCTTGGAAAATATGACGCCTACCGTGGTGCCATGGTATGGCCCGTGCCCTGGTAAAAATTTGAGAATGTTTTCCTTATGTCGTTATGCACGCCTTTCATAAATCGAACCATCACCGAGGAAGTTTCATGGTTTTGAGGGGAAAATCACCAAGATTGAAGGGGGATCCAAATTTCCTTTGTCCTTTGTTCATGAGTTTTTCGACAATGAACATACACCTTGGAAATCACCGGGTTCAAATTTGGCACTTTTCCGGGTTCATCTAGCATATTTAAGGGATTATGTGCATTTTCTAGGCATTAATGCACATAATTCAAGTTCAAACAATCGGTGCATGAAAGGGTGCCCAAGAACGGCCTAGAAAATGATGCTTCTGCCATTTAGTAAATTCTCATGCCTTTTACAAGAAATGGACAGATATTTCGATGAAATGTGTGGCAATAGTCAACCACAAACGTTTGTTTATTAGGTTATCAACTATATAAAAAATGAAATAAATGCTTGAAAAACATGACGCCTGGCATGGTGCCATGGTATGACCTCACCATGCCCTGGTTAAAATCTGAGAAGGTTTGGCTTATGTCGTCATGCACGCCCTTCATAAATCGAGCCATCGCCGGGGAAGTTCCATGCTTTCGAGAGGGAAATCACCAAGATTGAAGGGGAATCCAACTTTTCTTTGTTCTTTGCCCTGGAGTTTTTTTACGATGAACATACACCCTGCAAATCACCGTGTTCAAATTTGGCATTTTTTCGGGCTCATTTACCATATTTAGGGAATTATGTGCATTTTCTAGGCATTTGGCGCATATAAATCCAATCCAGCTACAGCTACACGGATGTGATGTGAGGGACGTGGATTGCCGTTCGATCGCGGCGCATCCTACGGTGCACACGCGCGATCCGCGTGGCTGGGGTTCCGACCAATCATAATGCAACACACAATAGCCTCAGCGCACACTGTTTCCGGAAGCGACGGAGATGAACCGTGTGTGATAATGAACTAGAAAAATTGTAAGGGAAGCCAAATTTCCTTTGTCGTTGAGCTTTTAAAAACCAGCGCACCGTACGGCTACCCGGCCCCTCCGTCCCAGAGCTCTCTCCAAGTGTCGTTCATGGCACCACGGCGCACAGTAACTAGTAAGGAAGTGATGGCATCTCGTCGTGCCACGTTCCTCGCCGCCCGCGACCGCACACATGGTAAGGAATTGATGACATCTTGCCACGCCAAGTTCATCGCCGCCGGTGGCCACACAGTTACGTGGGCGGACTTTGAGGCTGCCATGGCCGAATGCACGGTGGATCTAGAGGCGGACAAAGCCACGCAGGAGGATCGAAAAAGGCAGAAAATAGTCAAGGAAAGAGAGTCCCGCTGCCACAAGAAAGAAGAGGCCGCACGCCGTGGTGAGGAGAGATCGGCGGAGATCGAAGCACGGTGGGCTGCCGCCTACAAGGCTGGGAAGGAGAACGCTGGTGTCTGGCCAGCATGCCCCGATGGCAACATGTGAGAAGTAGTTTAAGTTTGTAGTATTAGAGCAAATTACCAATAGTACTTTAAGTTTGTAGTATTAACATACAATGTCGGTAAGAGCATCCTTTGAGGACTTTGAGCGTTGATTAGCATGTGTGCCCGTGTGCGTTTTTTTGCGTTAATCATTAGAAGATCACAAAACACATGGTTTCTATGTCGTACCTGTGTTTTTTTTGCGTTAATGATCCATAAGTCAGTTACCTGTGTGATGGTTCCTAATAAACCAGGCATACCATTGACCGAAAAAATCAACTACACGTGTACATCTTTTTGGAGATAGGATCTGCCAATTTTCTATTTTCTCACACATGAGTATTTTATGCACTTTGTCTGCGTTATGTGTTTCCCCCGCCCAAGTTTCAAGTTTCGCAGCAAAATTTTCATTAGGCGCGCGATATCAGAATTTATTCCTCCAACCACATCCCCACCCATCAAATTTCCTCAATATCTCCCCCTCCCCCCCGCACCTTCCCCTACCGGCAGCTCAAACCGCCACCACTTCAACCACAACTTCAACCACATCTACGTTCTGCTCGGATCCAGTCAGGTAACCCATTGATCTCTATCACGGCCCCGGCCTGATTGCTTAAATGGCGCCTGGGAAACATCCTCATGCCTACAAATCCCCACCGCCCTATCTCCAGAGCATCGCCGCACAAGCCCAACCTCATATCATGTGGAGGTCAAGGAGCTGATGGCGGTCCATGGTGCGATGGCTGCTATACGTGTTGACCCAGAGGAACACCTCGCCACCACTGCCACCGACATGGTGCAGGCTCTGGCACAGAAGAAGTGATGTGGTGACTACCCCCCAGGACTTAACATGTATGATCTGACCAGCTAAATCTTACCAATACCACTTGCAACGGCTATGTTTTGTACGGTTGATGTATTAAGCATCTTCGTGCCTTGTTTATTTCAGTACTATACACTGTGTGATGTTCAAGTATTAACTATCCAGTTCAATTTCACCAATACCAACAACAAACTTACAATACATGAATCAGGATATCACTAGAGATGCTGCCCATTTGCTATTTTGGTGGATGCTAACCCTGTTGTACTTAACATGCCTGTCCATGTACTTACATAGGGTCATAACGGTCGATGATGTTGTTTGCCGTTGAGGTTAGCTGCATCCCATGTCTTACAATATTTCACATCATTTGTGCAGTTGTAGTTTAATTTCTTCCATTTACTGGTTGCCTGTAGGTACACATGTCGGTGGCACTGATCCATGCTTCGACCCGGAGGAACAGCTTGCCTTCACCGCCGCTGACTTTGGGCGGGCTTTGGCCAAGATGAAGTGCCCCAGCAACTACCTCTCAAGACTTACCAAGTATGTACTCACAAGTTCAATCTTACCAATACCAGTTGCAATTAATGGCTATGTTTTGTACGGTTGATGTATTAAGCATGTTCTAGTAAACATGCCCAACACGTTTTAGCTACTTTTCCTACCCTTTTATAGACAACTGGGCCATTATCTTCTCTGGCAGCACCTGCCTTGTGATGTTTAACTCTGCCAATTGCATTTTTATCAGTACCGGTTTCAATGGCTATTAAGCCTGTTGCAATTAATAGTTGAATCCATTTTTAAACAGTTGTATTTTAATGTCTACAAACTTACAAAACATGACTTAGGATGCTGTTAAGCCTGTTGCAATTAACAGTTGTATCCATTTTTTAATCTGTCCCTTTGCTACCATGCTACTCTCCGCAATGAAGATATACTAGAGATGTTGCCCATTTGCTATTTTTGGTGGATGCTAACCCTGTTGTACTTAACATGCCTATCCATGTACTTACGTAGGGCCATAACGGGCGATGATGTTGTTTACCGTCGAGGTTAGCTGCACCCCATGTCTTACAGTATTTTACATCATTGTGTGCAATTGCAGTTTGGCTTCTAACATTTACTTGCTTCTTGTAGATACACATGTCGGGGGCACTAATCCACGCTTTGACCCAGATGAAGAGCTCGCTTCCGCCACCGCTGACTTTGGGCGGGCTCTAGCCAAGATGAAGTGCCCCAGCAACTACCTCTCAGGACTTACCAAGTATGAACTCACCATTTCAATCTTACCAATACCAATTGCAATTAATGGCTATGTTTTGTACGGTCGATGTCTTAAGCATCTTGTAGTAAACATGCCTAACACGTTTTAGCTGTTTTCCCTACCTTTTTATAGACAACTGGGCCATTATCTGCTCTGGCAGCACCTGCCTTGTGATGTTTAACTCTGCCAATTGCATTTTTATCAGTACCTCTTTCAATGGCCATTAAGCCTGTTGCAATTAATAGTTGTATCTATTTTAAACAGTTGTATTTCAATGGCTACAAACTTACATGAATTAGGATGCTATTAAACCTGTTGCAATTAACAGTTGTATCCATTTGTTAATCCGTCCCTTTGCTACCGTGCTACTCTTTCACAATGAAGATATCACTACAAATGCTGTCATTTTATTACCATTTGCTATTTTTGGTGGATGTTAACCATGTTGTAGTTAACATTGGCTTTCCATGTACTTACACAGGGCTACAATGGGCGATGCTGTTGTTTGCCGTCGAGGTTAGCTGCATCTCATGTCTTATACACTATATATTCCTAAATTTAAATATTTTTAGAGATTCCAATATAGACTACATAGGGAGCAAAATGAGTGAATCTAGATTCTAATCTAAACTACATCTATAATTCTATATACATCCGTATGTAGTTCATATGGAAATCTCTAAAAATACCTGTACCTAGGAATGTAGGTAGTTGTATTTTACATCATTTGTGCAATCTCAGTTTAGCTTCTAACATTTATTGGTTGCTTGTAGGTACATATATCAGCGGTACTGATCGACGCTTCGATCCTTTTTGCGTATGGGACAATGAGATATTTATGAAAAAGCGTCAAGTGAGGAAACTAAGTAAGATTGTTAGGCGAAAGAAATGGGTGATGGGAATTAAGCTCTTTATTTACACTTTGTCCCCTGACCATAACAAGTTACTCTATTAGACCTCGTGATCTGATATTTTTCTTTTTTCAGTGGTTTCCGAAGCTATTTACTGATGACTACCTTGTGAACTACATGACCGGAGTGGAGGCAACAAAGGTTAAAGTATATAATTCATGCTACCAGGATAATGCTCTAGAAGTCTTCCTGAAGGCGGTGAAGGATGGGTGGGCGATCGTCACAAGGGGTTGGACAAAAGTTGTTCGTGCCTACGGCATGCAGGAAGGCACATTATGGGCATTCCGCTTCTTCAACACCATCGACAGTCAAAATGATTTACACTTGTGTCTTCACCTTTACCGCCTGTAAATATTGTGGTTCATCATAGTTAATTGTTCTGTAATCCTGTAATTACTGAACATATTGTACTGACAATTTTATTTATGGATTCGTTGTTGAACCATTGTGCTGAGAATTTGAATTGCACATTT
Source organism: Triticum timopheevii (assembly GCA_963921465.1). NCBI lineage: Eukaryota > Viridiplantae > Streptophyta > Magnoliopsida > Poales > Poaceae > Triticum > Triticum timopheevii. The sequence goes on along the minus strand of OY997274.1, from coordinate 359,730,375 downwards.
CATATTTCAAAATTTCCAATTTGAATAATAAATTACAGCCAAAAAAATGTACAAGAGCGAATAAAATAATGTGCACACAGTTAGAAAGAAAACAGCGTGGGCGATGAAAAAAGGAAATAGATGGTTCTTTGACGTGAAACATTGGCGATGCCTGATGGATGCACACACGGTTTCGTCTCATATGCGTGTGCGATTCATGGTAATACGACAAATGTTTCAAACTAGTGTGAGTGCGTGATAGGAATACCAATCGCACACAGTTATGAAAATGGATCCCTGGGTGCATGTTTAGTCCTCATGCAAGAAATTTCTAACATCTAGAATCTCATGACGCCTGGGTGCATGTTTAGACCAACATCCCTGGGTGCATGTTTAGACCAACATCTAGAATCTCATAGGTACACAATACGGCAAATGTTTCTTACATATGATTTTGCACTATCATGGGTCTCATGTAGATCAAATTTGATTTTTGCACATTTAAATCCCTGGGAAATCAATCAATGTATAAAAAACGGATAGATGTTGTCTATTTTTTCAATTTTCAACACTAAACTCCTATGGTCGCATGTTGGTTGCAAAAAAAGTTTGACATGCATCTTTGGGCCACATGCACGCGGTGGTCCTAGAACACTCACTCGCGTGAGCCTGCGAGGTCGCCGTCCAACACTATGACATGCGATGATAAAGAGGTTAATTTGACCAAAAAGGACGGTCATTTTTTGGTTTTTGTTATACGTACGGTAGGAGTATATATAGTACGCGTTGAAGAGGGTGGCCGGGGGCAATACTACGCGTCATATAGGACATTCACTCGCATGCGATGCTTCCATCTGTGGGCCCGCAAGGTTGTCCTCCATCACTTTGACCCAGCAAGGAGGTTTCTTTTTGGGTTGTGTTGTAGTAGGAGTATATAGTATGCGTCAAAGAGGGGAGGAGGGGGCCGGGGAAACACATATATACTAGACACACGTCATGAATCGGTCTCGCTCCTTGTGGAGACTTTTCGGTTTTCGAGGCAGGTGCCGCAAAGAAGTTGTGCATATTGGGTATTAAAAACATCACCAACACATTGGGCCATGTGCAGACGATGGTTGTCACTCATCCGCCTGTGACTCTTCCCTCCATGGGCCCGTGGGGTCGTCGTCCATCTAATATATGACACAACGAGAAAGGTAATTTTACAAACAAGGAGGATTGTTTTTTGGTTGTGTTACGGTATGTAGGAATATATATTACGCATCGAAGAGGGGAGGGGCAACATATATATACTATGTGTCATCAACCTCAATTCGTGTGGGAGACTTAAAGGTTTCCGAGGCAGGAGCCACATCAAAGTTCTGCATATATATTAGGTGTTCAAACATCACAACCACACATCTCCATACATGTATTTGGCCCACAAGCAAGCGATGGCGGTCATCCTCTAGCACTCACTCACAAGGTTATCGACGAGATGCTTCGTCCATCTCTGTGTGCCCGCTTGGTCAATCACTTCGACTAACAGCAATAGAGGTTAATTTATAATTAGGAGGGGATTAAATTTTGGTTCGTCTTATACGGTTCGGTACATGCAACTATACTTCGCGTGCATGCGTACGCATGAATCCCTCCTACCGGGTTGAAGTGTGTGTGTGTGTGTGTGGGGGGGGGGGGGGGGGGGGGCGAGCACGCAATGCATCATGAACCAGATCTGTGTGGGGACTATGCGTTTTTCGACGCATGCATGCGCCACATCAAAATGTTGTGCTTTCGGTATTCAAACATATATGCATGCATCACGCATGTCCATACATATGGGGCACATACATGTAGTGGTTGTCTTTGGACACTCTCCCTCACTTGGTTATCATCGACAACCTATATATTCATGGGCCCGCGTGGACATCCATCACTTCGACCAACAACACGAGAGAGGTTACCAGGGTGGATTCTTCTTCTCTTGGTTCGTGTTACCGTATAGTCGTACGTTGATCATGGTGAGATTCGAGACCTAAGTTCGAGGGTTCACATACACATGAATCAAAGTTGTGCATTGAGTATATTCAAACACCACATGACACTTCATAGATATGTGTCAGGGAAACGAACACCTATGGGATCAGGGGCGGTCCCTTCTACGGTCGGCGGGGAGAGGATCTGCACGAAGAGTGGGTCTAGCGATCAGCACGGGGGATTTTTACCCAGGTTCGGGCCGCACTGGTGTGTAATACCCTAGTCCTGCTTGTATGTATATTATGTGATCTTGAGATCTTTAACCAACTGTGGTGCATGCCTAGTCCAAAAAGTCCGAATCCGCTCTCAGTACACCTGTATGAGCTTATTGCTCGGCACCGTAGGACAAATGCATTTAATGCGCTACCCACGTGCCCTCTTATTTTATCGGGGATGACAACAGAAGTCGTCTCGTCTGTCGCCGCCCTTCCTTGCTTGAAATGCGTCCAGGCTGACGAGGCATGCCGTGCCACACTGGCTAGCTAGCTGCTGTGTTGGCGCGGTGGTAGAGCCTCCACGAACATCTGCATGCCGCCACACAAGCATCTGCCTAGTTGGCAAGCTGGTCGTTGCACTGGAGTGGTGGTGAAGTGGAAAAAACTTGTCGGGCACGGGCCTGGTCGTGGCTCCGCAATCGTCCCCGGCAAGGCTTGCTGGGGGCCTCGTGGTCGTCCCCGACAAGGGTCTTGCCGGGGATCTCCGTCTTCTGGTCCCACGTGGACCCGCAAGCTATCAATCTTCACAAAGATCTACATGCTACTTTGCACGCGCCCTATGATCCTTGGCCTTGACGCTGTTGATGGTGTCAAAGCTCTCAGTCCTCAAGGGTGATGGCCTTGCTGGTGGTTCATAGGTTGCCCTAGCAAGGCTCTTGCCGGGGTCACATAGGCTGCCCCAGCAAGGATGTTGCCGGGGGAGGCCCAGTCTGTCTTCTGCTCCTTGTTCTTTGACTTGATTTCTATCTTAATGGTCTAGTGTTTTGTCTTCTGTTGCCCTGCCAGGCCCTACCACAGGCGTGTCTACAACTGCCCGTGCACAAGTAAGGGGTACAGAAGAGCCCATACTTTGGTACACCGATAGGAGCCACTAGGCCTGGGCCACACATAAGCGCAAGGCGTAGTTGGGCCAGGCCCAAAGCAGTGCGCGGGCATGCGTGGCAAAGACTTGACTTCCACGATCTTCTCGCCAGTTGTGCTTCCCCATGATCTGCGTTGAGGACGTGACGTGGGGGTCGTGCATGGGACAGCCGCAGCACGCTTTCATCATCTTACAGTCGATAGTAAAGAGGCGGCCCGCGCTTCCCTCATAAAAAAGAGGAATTCACACGGGTGCTACTCATTTACTAAGTGGACTTGGGTCGTGGCTTGCATGGCGCTGCACCCCACGATCATGGGAGGGGAAAACAGTCGCCTCACTACCGAGGAAGAGATGGAGTACATCGCCACCAGGTTGGAGGAGGCGGCACTTGTCGAGGAGGCCGGCAGCCTTGGCGCCATGGAGGACGAGGCCGAGGAGGCCGAAGAGGAGAGGAAGCTTGTCGAATGGGCGGAGTCTGCGGGGGGCCCGGCGGCAGCGGTGCCGGGGCTCCCCTTGTTGAAGAAAAGACCGAGGAGACGACCAACGAGGGATCAGACGCAGACGAGCTGTCGGCCCCAAAGAAGAGATGGGTTGATGCGGAGCATCCTACGATCATCCCCATGGACACTACTTCGACTACACAAGCTCCAAGTGGACCCATGACAAGAGCTCGAGCACATGCTATTCAATCTGAGGTTAACTCTCTCCTTGTTGAACTTCCCTTTGACCCACTTGAGACATGGCTACTACCTCAAACGGAGATGCTTTGTGTGCTTAGGTACCAAGGATCCAACCTAGAAGAAGCTACGGTAAAAGATGGACGTCGAGAGCAAGAGGAGAAGCTGCCCAGCCTGGAACGGGCGGTACTACCGCCCACGCCAAGAGGTACTGCCGCTGAACCCAGCCAAGTGGCACTACCACCCTACATCCGCCCTTCTTCCGCCAAACCCGACAAACTCCTGTGATCGAACGGCTCCAGAGCTTACTACCGCCCCATCAAAGTGGTACTACCGCTGAAGCTCTACAAGCGGTACTACCACTCGACGGTCTGGTACTACCGCCCTGCCTGCATGCAGCGTATCCGGGCCGAGGCCCATGTACTCGTTTCGCCCCTCTCTTACCCCTTTGAAGGCTTAGACTATAAATAGACCTTCCCCTCGTCCTTTCTAGGGTTAGCATTGGTTTAGCTCATGTGAGATAGAGCATTGCTCATCCGTACCGGATCTACTCCTCGTGAGGGACCGCATCTCTTCGGAGAAGATCCATCCGGATTCAAGGCCTCCTTCTAGAGAAGACAATCAAGATCTCCTCACGAAGAAGAACGGTTACTCTTGTATCGTCCCTTGTGACTTTGGATCTCGTGTTACTTTGTGCCTCGATGATCTAGCACTTGTGTGATCAATTTCGTGTTGGTTGAGTGTTTCTCTTGTTTTCCCCTCGTGATTTCCCTCGTGTTCTTCCGCGTGTTCTTCGTGTTCCCCGTAGGATCCACTCCAAACATGAAAGATCGGTCCCATAGGGTTCCGCCCTAGATCTTCCTGCGGCGGGCCAGCTCTGGCGAGCTAGTCCGGCCCGGCAAGGCCACGCAACGTCAAGTGGCCCAGGCTCAACCCATGTGCCAGACGAGGCGTGCGGCCGCGGTGGCAGAGAGGAAAGCCGCGGCGGCAAAGAAAGCGACGGCAGCCGCCTCCTCCTCAACCAAGTGGTCCAGGACTCCATCTCCTCCTCCTCCCTTCACGGACGCCGCCTCGGTGGCCGAATTTGACCTTGGGTCTTTTAGCCCAAAGAAGAAGAGGAGGATAGAAAAGGAGGATGAGGAAGCACTTTGCCTCCCCGTCGACTCTCTGATTCTTTATCCATATTATCTTGTCTTGACTTGATCTTGTATTCTTAGGGATATGGAGACACTAGCTCAGAGGCTGGCGAAGAGAACCAGGGCCTCGACGGGCGACGAGCCCCCGGCAAGCACTTTAAAAGCGCCGGGGATGATCTTCATCAACCCGGTGACCAGCCCCCAGCACAGCCCCCACCCTAGCCCCCAACGTAAGTCTTTTACTTATTTCTTGCTGGCGGGCATTGGAGTATGTATCCTTAGTGCCGACCTTGCCGGGTTTGCAGGAGGAGAATAGCAGGAGGAGGAGCCGTTGAGGGCCACCCCTGACACGCCGCCCCCGCTAACCACGCCAACCAGAGGGGTGTCCTCGGCAAGGGCATCTACCGATGAGCCCACGTGCATGGAGGAGGAGGTGGCAGGCACAAGTGCTGGCAACTCCATCCTTGCAATGGATGTTGCCAAGGAGGGAGACACTTCCTCTCCACTTGTCACTAGTAAGCTGTTCGCCACCGCCTCTTGCCATCTTTGCCATGATTTTCTTTCTTTTCTTTGCCTTGAACTTTGGTTTTGGCCCTTCCTCACTCTCCCTTTTGGTCTCCAGATCCTCCCCTAATGGACCAGGCGGACGTCAATGTTGTGATCGAGGAGACCGCCAAGGACGCCGAGGCTGAGGCTGCCAACATTGCCGCTGAGGAGGCCGCCAAGGGGCTTGCCATGGAGGCCGGTAAGGGGCCTGCCGGGGAGGCCGGCAGGCCGCTGCCGAGCAGGCCACCACAGGGCCTGCCGGGGAGGCCAGCGAGGCCACCGCTGGGGAGGCCACCAAGGAGCCTGCCGGGGAGGAGTTGGTTGATGACCATCCCTCTTCCTCTTCAACCCTGCCCCGAGCAGGTATTTGAAGGTGGGCGACGATCTGTTCGTCAGCCTCCCAGGGACGGCAAACACCGGAGCGCCAACCGGAGGGGAGGTGTTCGACGACGAGGTACTCACCGCTGCCGAGCTCTAGGTTGTTGACGAACCGAGCACCAGCAGCAGCAGCACAGATGTCGCTTGAAGCTACGTCGGTATTTCCCCAAAGAGGAAGGGATGATGCAGCATAGCGATGGTAGATATTTCCCTCAGATATGAAACCAGGGTTATCGAACCAGTAGGAGAACCAAGCAACACAACGTAAACAGCCCCTGCACACAAATAACAACACCTCGCAACCCAACATGTTAAAGGGGTTGTCAATCCCTTTCGGTGTACGGCGCCTCAAGATAGGCAATGGACGTGAGGTAAATTTGTAGATGGGATAAATAGATCGCGGAACTAATAAATTTCAGCAAGGTATTTTTTTTATTTTTTGGTTTAATAGATATGAAAATAAACGCAAGGAAAAAGTAAATCGCAAGGCAAATATAAGAGAAAGAAGACCCGGGGGCCATAGGTTTCACTAGTGGCTTCTCTCAAGAAAAATAGCAAACGGTGGGTTATCTGGGTAATCTGGAACTTTCGAATACTTCTATAACTCCAAAAATTCTACGAAATTAGTACGACCAGAATAATTTGTATATTAATATTCTGCAAAAGGAATCAGGGTAAAATATCTTTTCTGTGATTTATGATAATTATTTTCGTGAGCACAAAGTTTCTGTCTTATTCAGCAAGATCAAACAACTATCACCCCGGAAGATCCTAAAGGCTTTACTTGGCATAAACACTAACTAAAACACAAAAACCACAATCATAACAGTAGCATAATTGTGCTAACACTCAAGAACAGAAAGCAAAAAGCAAAAACAAATTTTATTCATTGGGTTGCCTCCCAACAAGCGCTATAGTTTTACGCCCTTAGCTAGGCATAAAGCAAGGTTCTAAGTTTTGTCATCCTTTTTCTTCTTAATTTTCTTAGAGGCATTTTCATCATGGGGTTTTGTAAACACAACATAAAACATATTATCCATGGAAAATTTAGCATTTCTTAGTTGGTTTTCATCATAGACCCTTTGATTACCCGCAACAATCCAAGAGTAGTGTTGATTAACATTATTAAAAAGTTGTTTGGTTATATCTAGAACGGGTACTTCCTTTTTAAGATTCTCATCAAAGATCTTATTATCCCCAAGCAAATGCCTTAGTGCATAATCACTATTGTAAATATTTTCATCTATCACGGGTTTTTCATGATTCATCCCATAAAAATCAAAGATCTCCCTAGCTTCTCGTATTATGTAGTCAAATTCATTTATAAGAACGAGAGTGGCCAACTTTTTGGCCCTAGAATTCCTTATGTCGGGGAGCTCAAAAAACAATCTTTGAAAAGTAGGATGGGTACGAATAAATTTACTTTCAAGTTTCAGAACTAGTGCTGAAATAGCATCTGCATAAGATCTAGTCGTTTTAAGGATAGGAGCATCATCAAGACATAGATTCCCAACACAATTGAAAAGTTCTTGAATACGTTCTTTTCCCATAACATTCCCTTGCCCCAAGATAAAAGTTTTAGCATCCAGAATGCCCGTACATCCAAATTTAGGAGTTAGGCCATCATCCGTTGGTGCCATACCGAAATCACTCATGATTGCAAGAAAAGGATAGACCTGACAAGAAAACGGCAAACAGACAAAGAGAGGCGAATAAAATGGCAATTTTTTGTGAAGTGGGGGAGAGAAAAGCGAGAGGCAAATAATGTAAATTGCAAGGGGATTAGATTTGTGATTAGGAACCTAGTTGATGTTGAAGATCCTCCCCGGCAACAGCGCCAAAAATTCCTTTTGATGTCGCTTGAAGCTACATCGGTATTTCTTCAAAGAGGAAGGGATGATGCAGCACAACGGTGGTAGGTATTTCCCTCAGATATGAAACCAAGGTTATCAAACCAGTAGGAGAACCAAGCAACACAACGTAAACAGCCCCTGCACACAAATAACTACACCTCGCAACCCGACGTGTTAAAGGGTTTTCAATCCCTTTAGGGGTACGACACCTCAAGATAGGCAAAGGACGTGAGGTAAATTTGTAGATGGGATAAATAGATCGTGGAACAAATAAATTGCAGCAAGGTATTTTTTGTATTTTTTGGTTTAATAGATCTGAAAATAAACGCAAGAAAAAAGTAGATCGCAAGGAAAATATAAGATAAAGAAGACCCGGGGGCCGTAGATTTCACTAGTGGCTTCTCTCGAGAAAAATAAGAAACGGTGGGTAAACAAATTACTGTTGGGCAATTGATAGAACTTCAAATAATTATGACGATATCCAGGCAATGATCATTACATAGGCATCACGTCCAAGATTAGTAGACCGACTCCTGCTTGCATCTACTACTATTACTCCACACATCGACCACTATCCAACATGCATCTAGTGTATTAAGTTCATGGAAAAACGGAGTAATGCAATAAGAACGATGACATGATGTAGACAAGATCCGTTTATCTATTGCGGCATATATGGATCCCGTCTTTTTATCCTTACTAGCAATGATACATATGTGTCGGTTCCCTTTCTATCACTGGGATCATGCACTGTAAGATCAAACCCACTACCGGGCACCTCTTCCCATTGCAAGATAAATAGATCAAGTTGGCCAAGCAAAACCCAAATATTGGAGAAGAAATACGAGGCTATAAGAGATCACGCATATAAGAGATCAAAGAACTCAAATAACTTTCATGGATATAAAAGGATATAGCTGATCATAAACTCAAAGTTCATCAGATCCCAACAAACACACCGCCAAAAGACTATGGATCTCTAAGAGATCATTGTATTGATAATCAAGAGAGAGAGAGAGAGAGAGAGAGAGAGAGAGAGAGAGAGAGAGAGAGGAAGCCATCTAGCTACTAACTACGGACCCGAAGGTCTACAAAGAACAACTCACACATCATCGGAGAGGCACCAATGGAAGTGGTGAACCCCTTTGTGATGGTGTATAGATTGGATCTAGTGGTTCTGGACTCTACGGTGGATGGATGAAAATTTTGTCGACTCCCCTATGGTTTCTGGAATATTGGGGTATTTATAGAGCAAAGAGTCGGTCCAGGGGGCACCCGAGGTGGGCACAACCCACCTGGGTATGCCTGGTCCTCCTAGTGCGCCTGGTGGGTTGTCCCCTCCTCGGGACTCCCCCCAGGTGCAACCAGGGCCCATTGTGTTCCTTCTAGCCCATAAAAAATCATTGTAAATTGGTGTGGCATTTGGACCTCATCAGATATTGATTTCCTGCGATGTAAAAAACATGTAGAAAACAGCAACTGGCACTTGGCACTATGTCAATAGGTTAGTACCAAAAAATGATATAAACGACTATATTTAGAATATAAAACATCCAAGATTGATAATAAAATAGCATGGAATAATCAAAAATTATATATATGTTGGGGACATATCAAGCACCAAGGAATATCAGCTCCTCCAAGCCATGAGCGCCAACTTCCAGAAGCTCCAGGCACTCTATCGCGCCCGCAAGGACAAGGTGGACTCCAGGATGGCAGCTGTGGACAAGGCCGAAGCAGACTTTCAGGAGCGCATTGCTCAGATGCAAGTCTGGTTCACCGAGGCCCAGGAGGATCTGAAGGCCACCCAGGTCCAGCTGGACGAGCACCAGTGGGAGCTCCTCCTCAAATAGACTGATCTCAACAAGGCCCAAGAGGTGGCGAAGGCGAAGGCCGCCAAGGACGAGTCTAACAAGGCGCAGCGCCGCATCCTGCTCGACGCCCAAGAAGAGGACCTGGTTGCCCGCGAAGTGGCATTTTCTGCCACGCTTCATGCCAAGGACGAAGAAGTCGAAAGGCTTATCATGCAGCAGACCCAGGATCTGAAGCAGGAGCACAAAGAAGCACTTGACGCTCCGACCTTGGACCATGCCGACAAGCTGAAGGAGGTCGTCGATAGAGTGGAGGCCGTGGAGGCCGCCAAGGTTGAGCTGGCCGGCAAGGTGGAGAAGTTGGAGCTGGAGCTAGAGGAGCTGAAGAAGGAGATCGCGATGCTGAAGGACAACAGGGACAATACTGTCCGCACCTTGTCAGACCTGCAGGTCAACATCTCCAACAAGACCAAGCTACTCACTGATGCCAACAACTCCATTGCTGATCTGAAGCTGAAGTTGGAGACTCTGGAGAAGACACTTTCGGAGACCAGGGCCTGCGAAAAGACCCTGACCAAGGATCTCGCGAACGAGAGGCAGCTGTTGCAGCCTCCCATAATGAACTTGTGGCCGACACGAAGCTCTGGACCAGCCGCCTTGTGGATGTTGTAGAGAGGCTCACCACGCAACTATCTGTCATGGGCATGCCAAACTTCAGTTTCTCCCATGAAGTGAACGTGACCGACAGCGCCAGGCTGACTCTGTTCTTCGTGGGCGTCTTCGATGCCTTGAAGCTTCTCCACTCCAACAGGGCAACTTATCTGGCTGAGGAGGCCCGGAAGCTTTTCTGAGGCGCTGAGGGAGTCCTGGACTAGGGGGTGTCCGGACAGCCGGACTATCATCGTCCGCCGGACTCCAAGACTACGAGGATACAAGATTGAAGACTCCGTCCCGTGTCCGGATGGGACTTTCCTTGGCGTGGAAGGCAAGCTTGGTGATACGGATATGTAGATCTCCTACCATTGTAACCGACTCTGTGTAACCCTAGCCCTCTCCGGTGTCTATATAAACCGGAGGGTTTTAGTCCGTAGGACACAACATCCATTACAACAATCATACCATAGGCTAGTTTCTAGGGTTTAGCCTCCTTGATCTCGTGGTAGATCCACTCTTGTAATACACATCATCAATATTAATCAAGCAGGACGTAGGGTTTTACCTCCATCAAGAGGGCCCGAACCTGGGTAAAACATCGTGCCCTTGTCTCCTGTTACCATCCGCCTAGACGCACAGTTCGGGACCCCCTACCCGAGATCCGCCGGTTTTGACAGCGACATTGGTGCTTTCATTGAGAGTTCCTCTGTGTCGTCACCGATAGGCTCGATGGCTTCTTCAATCAACAACAACGCCGTCCAGGGTGAGACTTTTCTCCCCAGACAGATCTTCGTATTCGGCGGCTTTGCACTGCGGGCTAATTCACTTGGCCATCTGGAGCAGATCGAAAGCTACGCCCCTGGCTGTCAGGTCAGGTTCGGAAGCCTAAACTTCATGGCCGATATCCGCGGGGACTTGATCTTCGACGGACTCAAGCCACAGCCAAGCGTGCCGCACTGTCACGATGGGCATGATTTAGCTCTGCCGCCGGACAGTGCCTTGGTGTCCGCACACAAATCCGCTCCGGCCCTCAGTCCGGAGCCGATCGCCCAGATCGAGGACCGGTGGCTGGACGCCGCCTCGGGGGCTGCAACTTTCGCGGCGATGGAGCCGAACACTGACCTTGTCCCCTATAAAGCTCGTGACTCCGAGGTGCCGGACTCCCTGCCGGACTCCGAACCTCCTGCGCCCCTTCCAATCGAATCCGATTGGGCGCCGATCCTGGAGTTCACCGCTGCGGACATCTTTCAGCACTCGCCCTTTGGCGACATTCTAAATTCGCTAAAGCATCTCTCGCTATCCGGAAAACCCTGGCCGGATTATGGCCAGGATGGTTGGGATGCGGACGACGAAGAAATTCAAAGCCCACCCACCACCCACTTTGTAGCCACTGTTGACGATCTAACAGACATGCTAGACTATGACTCCGAAGACATCGACGGCATGGACGACGATGCCGGAGACGATCAAGAACCAGCGCCTACAGGACACTGGAAGACCACCCCAACACACGACGTATATATGGTGGATACCCCAAAAGGAAGCGATAACGAGGACCAACGAGGCGCGGCAAAGGATAATCCCGCTGATAAACAACCAAAACGGCAACGCAGACGCCGCCCTAAGTCCCGCCTCGACAACAACAGCGCTCCTAATGACCCAGCAATAGAGCAGGGCAAACCAGTGGACGACGAACATGCAGCCAAGCAACCGTCCGAACAGGACGAGTCGGATAATCAATCCATGCCCGGCGAAACCAACAGTCCAGACGACCTCACGCCAGACACACCACCGGAGAATAAGAACCTTTGGAAAAGACTCGTCGTCACTGCAAGAAGTTTGAAGAAGGAAAAACGGAAGCTCAAAACAGCGGAAGACATACTCAGAATGAGGTGGAGCAAAGTACTCAAAACAGCAGACAAATACGGCAATGGCCATCAATCAAAGAGCTACCCGAAGCGCAAGCTGCTGCCAGAATTTGACGAGGAAGCCATAGAGCCCCCATAGTCAAAAAACAAAGAGGCCGCCTGGCCGGATAGACGGCCAGATGATAGGCCAAAATCTACAAGCGGCGCCGCACACAAGCTGACTCATGACCCTGGGAAAACAGATGGCCCAGCCAGGTCCATTTACGGGCCAAAAAAGAGGGCCCTAGGAAGCAACACAACATGCCAAGTGTTCGAAGACAGCGGTACACCCAAATACAGGGGCGCCGCACACCCACTATGTTTCACCAATGAGGTGCTGGATCATGAATTCCCAGCAGGGTTTAAACCCATAAACATAGAGGCTTACGATGGAACAACAGACCCTGGAGTCTGGATAGAGGATTATATACTACACATACACATGGCTAGAGGAGATGACCTCCACGCCATAAAATACCTACCCCTCAAGCTCAAAGGGCCAGCTCGGCATTGGCTCAAAAGCCTCCCAGAAAACACTGTTGGAAGTTGGGAAGAGCTTGAGGACGCGTTTAGAGCAAATTTTCAAGGGACTTATGTCCGCCCTCCGGATGTAGACGATCTAAGTCATATAACTCAACAGCCCGGAGAGTCAGCGCGCAAATTCTGGAACATGTTCCTTACTAAAAAGAACCAAATAGTCGACTGTCCGGACGCCGAAGCCTTAGCAGCTTTTAAACACAACGTCCGAGATGAATGGCTCGCCAGACACCTCGACCAAGAGAAGCCGAGGACAATGTCCGCGCTAACAAGCCTCATGACCCGCTTTTGCGTGGGGGAAGATAGCTGGCTAGCAAGATGCAGCACCAGCGACCCGAGTACATTCGAGATTAGAGATGGAAACGGAAAATCACGGCGCAGAAAGGATCAGCGCCGGAATAAAGAAAAAAGCCCAAAGAATACGGCGGTCAACACCGGATTCAAAAGCTCGTGGCCAAACAACAAAACACTGCCTCTTAAGGATAACAGTGATGAGATATCCAACTTAAACAAAATTTTGGATTGGATATGTCAAATCCACAGTACCCCCGGAAGGCCTGCAAACCACACCCACCGAGATTGTTGGGTTTTCAAACAGTCCGGCCGACTCAACGCCGAACACAAGGGGCTCGACGCATCAAGCGAGGATGATGATAAACCCCACCAGCAGAGCACCGGAAAACAAAAGACTTTCCCACAAGAAGTCAAAGCAGTAAACTCACTTCATGTGATAATACGGAAAAACAATGCGACACCCGCTAAGATGGGTCTCGCACGGTCCACCCCAGCGGAACCTTGAGATTGGATGTCAAAACCAATCACTTTTGACCACCTGGATTATTCCAGAAGTGTTCGAAATGCAGGATGGACTGCTCTGATATTGGATCCTATAATCGACGGACTACAATTTACACAAGTCCTGATGGACGGAGGCAGCGATTTAAACCTGCTATATCCAAACACAATCCGCAAGTTGGGGATAGACCTTACTAAAATTCGACATAGCCGCACTTCCTTTAAAGGAATGACGCCAGGCCCTTACGCCAAGTGCACAGGCTCCTTATTACTAGAAGTTGTGTTCGGGTCACCGAACAACTTCCGACGCGAAAAACTAATCTTTCATGTCGCCCCGTTCAAAAGTAGCTATCAAGCACTATTGGGACGTGAAGCTTTTGTCCGCTTCAACGCCATACCACATTACGCGTCTCTTACACTTAAAATGCTTGGTCCACGTGGCATCATTTCATTGCGAGGGTCATTTAAAGACCCCGGACACGGCTAGACGAGTCCGACATAAATAAGCTAGGGGCTCCCTAGCCGCACACCCCTTCACAAGGGGCTGTGCGTATAAGCAACAACGAGCTAATATAGACTCCGCTTTACTTATTAATATTTTTCATATACTTTCGCTCGATTTCCTTTCAAACTAAGTTCCTCTCTTTTTACAGATGAACAACGTGCACACCCGTCTAGGATAACGGCACAACGGAGACACAGGTGCAGACGTGCAGTAGGGACCCATCGCAAGGATTCTTTTCAGATTAAGACCCTGCGTAAACCTTTTTTACTGTCTCTTGTTGCTATAATCCCCTGGTTTCTCATTATAACCAGAGTGGAGCCTGACATTTTGGCATCGGCCGCGTCAGAGGACCTTGCCCGTACCTGGACACTAGGGGCCTAGGGCATGGTTCTGCCCATTATTATAAAGACCGAACACCTTAGGGAGTGTTCGGCGTCTCGAGTTAGGCCTTATATGCATCAGCTCTGAATCATGTCTTTGGTCAAATGTTGGGTTTGCCCGGCTCCTGTGTTTTGCTGCCTTACGTTCCGTATCATCGGCTAACACGGCACTAGGAGAACTACTGCGATTGTGCCCCAGTTCGGCTGGGCGAGCACCTCAGTAGAGAAAGCCGAAAACTGACTATCATGATACAGCGAGAGACTGGTCAACCACTCAATCGACCACCGGAATGTTTAGAATTCCTCCGCTTTGACGAAGGACCGTTTCCCGGTCAGGCACACACGCGCCCCGAATTCAGAGAGCGCGGTGCCCCCAGGGGCTATATCGTAGCCCCACCCTCGAACTCCAATGGCTAAGTGAAAGTGATAAAGCATCATAGTCCGGTTGCCTCGTTTGCTACGCTACCACCTCCTCAACAAGACCGAGACGTCGGATTAAGTGTGAAAATGCGCTATTTTTGCGAACACCCCCGTACCTTGTGCGTGGGGGCTGAAGCCGAAGACTGCCATCTTTCAGGTTATACACACGTATATATAAACGGCCGCATAGGAGATATTTCAATACTTGTAACGCACAAGTATAAAAAGCGATTACATCATAACCATTGTTTTACAAAATAAAACGTTCATTTGAACGTGACATTTTTCGAGTATTGCGACTCTATTACACGAGCACCACGCATAACTTCCCCAAAATAGTGCTCGGCGGGTAACCGGCTTTCGTCCGAACCCTGGGTTGCAACTGCGGTGGCATCCATCTCTGTCCAATGTGTCTTCACATGGGCAAGGGCCATCCGCGCACCCTCTATGCAGGCCGACCGCTTCATCTCCTTGATATGCAGCACCGCCCCAAGAAACTCCTGCAATAAGCCAAAATAGCTCATCGGCTTGGGCCTCTCCGGCCAGACATGAGTCACGATATCCGTCATGGCAAGTCTGAACAACCTATTCAGCTCAGCCCATTTGGCCAACCGATCGGTCAGCGGAAGTGAACGATCCGGACTATGGAATTGAGACCAAAATAGCTCTTCCGTCTTGTGATCCTTCTGACTTTGGGACTTTCCTTGGCGTGGAAGGCAAGCTTGGCGATACGGATATGTAGATCTCCTACCATTGTAACCGACTATGTGTAACCCTAGCCCTCTCCGGTGTCTATATAAACCGGAGGGTTTTAGTCCGTAGGACACAACATCCATTACAACAATCATACCATAGGCTAGCTTCTAGGGTTTAGCCTCCTTGATCTCGTGGTAGATCCACTCTTGTAATACACATCATCAATATTAATCAAGCAGGACGTAGGGTTTTACCTCCATCAAGAGGGCCCGAACCTGGGTAAAACATCGTGTCCCTTGTCTCCTGTTACCATCCGCCTAGACGCACAGTTCGGGACCCCCTACCCGAGATCCGCCGGTTTTGACACCGACAGGCGCCTTGACCAAGTCGCTCACCAAGGTGGCGTATGGAACCCCAACGCCGACTTTGCCAACGCGCTTTGAGAGCTTGCCGGAGGGTGCGTACCTCCAGGCGCTCGAGGAGCGCATCGAGCCCATCATCAGCTGCGTCGGCGGAGTCAAGAGGCTGGAGGGCCATCGCCGGGATTAACTGCTCCATTTCTTGTTGCCGCTGCAAGTTCGCACCCAAGACAATTTTTATCTTAAGTTAGAACCGCAACAATCACTAATGTAATATAACTTTGTTGTGCTTTGAACTGAATGCATGTTATTTTCCTATTTGACCTCTCTTCGTATGTACTACACCATACGCTTAGTTGGATAGGCTTGCCAGCGTGTTAACCCTTGTTGTGGGCGCTTCGAAGGACAGATCCTTAGCAGCCTGCTTGGGGTTGTCACTGCCGGGAAAGCCACCTCGCCATTCTTGGCACAACCACTTGAGCTGTTAAGCGGACTCGAAATAGAACAAGGGGACTGCCAATAGTGGCAGGGTTCCTTCGCGTGTAGGTTTTCCATACAAAAACCGAGACCCTTCGAGGAAAATAGCCTTACAAAAAGGAATATCACTCAAAGTTTTAGCATCACTTAGCTTTTTGTTGCTGTGCGGATCATCGTTGCAGCTGCAGATGATGCCGCTCGCCTGGCTTCTCGTATCGGGGTGGCGGGGATGATCTTGATCTCCTCCGCCACCGGCGTCTGCCACATCGATCGTCCGTGCTGGCATGGGCGGAGCGGCTCCAGACGACCCGACCGCTGTGATCATCTTCTTCTTCGGAGCCATGGCGATGAAGAAACTGCTGCACTAACTGCCAGACCAGATTCTCACAACTACTTCCCCCTACCTGGCGCGGAAAAGATGTCGGGGAAACGAACACCTATGGATCAGGGGCGAACCCTTCTACGGTTGGCGGGGAGAGGAGCTGCACGAAGAGCGGGTCTAGCGTTCAGCACGGGGGATTTTTACCCAGGCTCGGGCCGCATTGGTGCATCATACCCTAGTACTGCTTGTGTGTATATTCTGTGATCTTGAGGTCTTGAACTAACTGCGGTGCATGCCTAGTCCAAAAAGTCCGAGTCCGCTCTCAGTACGCCTCGGGCCTCCTTTTATATGTCAACGGGGTCGCCACAGTGGCACACAGGAGGTGGAAAGCAAGCTACAGTGTATGAGCTTATTGCTCGGCATCGTAGGACAAACGCATTTAATGCACTGCTGATAACCCACAAGTGTAGGGGATCAATTGTAGCCTCTTTCGGTAAGTAAGAGTGTCAAACCCAACGAGGAGCTAAAGGTAGAACAAATATTCCCTCAAGTTCTATCGACCACCGATACAACTCTACGCATGCTTAGCGTTTGCTTTACCTAGAACAAGTATGAAACTAGTAGTACTTTGTAGGTGTTGTTGGATAGGTTTGCAAGAATATAAAGAACATGCAAATAAAAGCTAGGGGCTGTTTAGATAAAGAAGCAATAAAGTAAATGTAGCGAGTGTGGAAAAGTGGCGGTAGGAGTTATGAAATTGTCCCTAAGCAATTGCCCACTTTACTAGACCGATAGCGAGTTTTATGTGGGAGAGTCATAAGCTAACATACTTTCTCTTCTTGGATCATATGCACTTATGACTGGAATTCTAGCAAGCATCCGCAACTACTAAAGATCACTAAGGTAAAACCCAACCATAGCATTAAAGCATCAAGTCCTCTTCATCCCATACGCCACAACCCCCTGATACGTCTCCAACGTATCTATAATTTTTGATTGTTCCATGCTATTATATTACCCGTTTTGGATGTTTATGGGCTTTACTTTACACATTTATATCATTTTTGGGACTAACCTACTAATCGGAGGCCCAGCCCGCATTGTTTTTTTTGCCTATTTCAGTGTTTCGAAGAAAAGGAATATCAAACGGAGTCCAAACGGAATGAAACCTTCAGGAGCGATCTTTTTGGAACAAACGTGATCCAGAGGACTTGGAGTGGAAGTCAAGAAACAACCAAGGCAGCCACGAGGGTGCCCGACGCGCCCCCTAGGGCTGGGCGCGCCCCCACCCTCGTAGGCCCCTCGGGCGTCCACCGACCTACTTCTTCCTCCTATATATACCCATGTACCCCTAAAACATCAAAGCAACCACGAAAAACTATTTCCACCGCCGTAACCATCTTTATCCGTGAGATCCCATCTGGAGCCTTCGCCGGCACTCCGCCGGAGGGGGAATCGATCATGGAGGGCCTCTACATCATCTCCAAGGCCTCTCCGATGAGTTGTGAATAGTTTACCATAGACCTTCGGGTCCATAGTTATTAGCTAGATGGCTTCTTCTCTCTCTTTGAATCTCAATACAAAGTTCTCCTTGATCTTCTTGAAGATCTATTCGATGTAACTCTTTTTGCGGTGTGTTTGTCGAGATCCGATGAATTGTGGGTTTATGATCAAGTTTATCTATGAGAAATATTTGAATCTCCTCTGAATTCTTTTATGTGTCATTAAGTTATCTTTGCAAGTCTCTTTGAACTATCAGTTTGGTTTGGCCTACTAGATTGATCTTTCTTGCAATGGGGGAAGTGCTTAGCTTCGGGTTCAATCTTGCGGTGTCCTTTCCCAGTGACAGCAGGGGCAGCAAGGCACGTATTGTATTGTTTCCATCGAGGATAAAAATATGGGGTTTATATCATATTGCATGAGTTTATCCCTCTACATCATGTCATCTTTCTTAATGCGTTACTCTGTTCTTTATGAACTTAATACTCTAGATGCATGCTGGATAGCGGTTGATGTGTGGAGTAATAGTAGTAGATGCAGGCAGGAGTTGGTCTACTTGTCACGGACGTGATGCCTATATACATGATCATGCCTAGATAATGTCATAATTATTCGCTTTTCTATCAATTGCTCGACAATAATTTGTTCACCCACCGTAATACTTATGCTATCTTGAGAGAAGCCACTAGTGAAACCTATGGCCCCCGGGTCTATGTCTTATCATATAAGCTTTCAATCTACTTTTATTTGCATCTTTAGTTTTCCAATTCTATATCATAAAATACCAAAAATATATTTATCTTATCATTTTATCTCTATCAGATCTCACTTTTGCAAGTGGCCTTGAAGGGATTGACAACCCCTTTATTGTGTTGGTTGTGAATTCTTGTTTGTTTGTGTAGGTGTGTGGGACTTCTGAGGAGCCTTCTACTGGATTGATACCTTGGTTCTCAAAAACTGAGGGAAATACTTACGCTACTATTGTTGCATCACCCTTTCCTCTTCAAGAAAAACCAACGCAAGCTCAAGACGTAGCAAGAAGGATTTCTGGCGCCGTTGCCAGGGAGGTCTTTGCTCAAGTCAAGACATACCAAGTACCCATCACAAACTCATCTCCCTCGCACTTACATTATTTGCCATTTGCCTCTCGTTTTCCTCTCCCCCACTTCGCCCTAGCCGTTTTATTCGCCCTCTCTTTCCCAATCTCTCTCTTTCGCTTGTCTTTTGTTTGCTTGTCATTATGGCTAATCCTCCTATCCTCGTTATTACTCCCGAACATGAAATTCTTAATTTTAAGCAAAGGGAGGGAGAAAATCTAAAAGATGCTTGGCATAGAATTTGCAATGCTCAAAATAGATCTACTAGGAAGCTATCTACTTCCGTTCTTATTCGCAATTTCTATGTAGGCATTACTCCTTGGAATAGATGCATTCTTGATACCATTACCGGAGGGAATTTTTTTGGATAGCATTACCTTTGATGCTTATAATGCTATGTTAGATTTGTTTGGTCCTCCTCCTCTCTTGGTAAATGAGACTATTTTAACTCTAGAATATGTGATGCAAAGGCTTGAGATTATTGAAAATAAAATTGCCACTATTGAGTTAATTGAAAATTTAGATAAAAAGATTCATAACCAAATTACCCAATATGGATCTAGGGTTGGAGTTACTTTGAAATTTTTTAAGGAGAAAGAACCTATAGTTAATGAAATAATAGATCTAGATTCTATGAGAATCGGTAAACTTGAAAATATTATTACCAACTTAGGGTCGGCCTTTTCTTTCGTGAAAAATACTCCAAATCCACCTACCAAAACTGCCAAATTCATTTATGTTCCTAAAAATAAGGGTGAATCTTGTAATAAGGGAAATGTGGATCTCAAATCAATAAGTGTTCATCCCAATTGTCTCTCTATCATTAAGGAACCTTTTGCTACAAATGAATTTCTTGAATTCTTGCCTAAGGGTTTAATCATTGCTTAAAAGGGAGAATCCCATAAAGACTACAAGTGCTTTATTGAGGAATTAGATGCCAAAGATGGCACTACTTAGATCTATCCTCGCTTTTATGCCTAGCTAGGGGCGTTAAACGATAGCGCTAGTTGGGAGGCAACCCAATTTTATTTATGTTTTTTGTTTTTTCTTCTGTTTAGTAATAAACTTATATTCTACCTTCTGTTTAGATGTGTTTTTATGTTTTAATTAGTGTTTGTGCCAAGTAGAACCTATAGGATAACCTATGGTGATAGTTAATTTGATTCCTCTGAAAAACAGAAACTTTGCGCGCACGAAAATAATTTTAGTAATTCACAGGAACGTGCTATTGCGTTGATTTTTTTGCTGTATACCAATAGACTAATTTCCCAGGACTTCCTATTTTTGTAGGATTTTTAGAGTTCTAGAAGTATTCGAGATGTACAGATTGCTACAGACTGTTCTGTTTTTGACAGATTCTGCTTTTCGTGTGTTGTTTGCTTATTTTGATGCATCTATGGCTAGTATGTAGGGGTATGAACCATAGAGAAGTTGGAATACAGTAGTTTTAACACCAATATAAATAAATAATGAGTTCATTACAGTACCTTATGTGCTGGTTTTTCTTTCTTGCACTAACGAAACTTATGAGATTTCTTGTTGAGTTTTGTGTTGTCAAGTTTTCAAGTTTTGGGTAAAGAGTTGATGGACTATGGAATAAGGAGTGGCAAGAGACTAAGCTTGGGGATGCCCATGGAACCCCAAGATATTCAAGGATAACCAAAAGCCTAAGCTTGGGGATGCCCCGGAAGGCATCCCCTCTTTCGTCTTCGTCCATCGGTAACTTTACTTAGAGCTATATTTTTATTCGCCACATGATATGTGTTTTGCTTGGAGCGTCTTGTATGATATTAGTCTTTGATTTTTAGTTTACCACAATCATCCTTGCTGTACACACATTTTGGGAGAAACCCACTTGATCGGAATTTATTAGAATACTCTGTGTGCTTCACTTATATCTTTTGAGCTAGATAGTTTTTGCTCTAGTGCTTCACTTATATCTTTTAGAGCACGGCGGTGGCTTAATTTTGCAGAAATTGTTGATCTCTCATGCTTCAGTTATATTAATTTGAGAGTCTCTTAGAACAGCATGGTATTTGCTATGGTTATAAAATTGGTCCTAGAATGATGGGCATACAAGTTGGGTATAATAAAAACTATCATAGAAAGTGAATTAGATGCTATGATCAATTTGATGCTTGATAATTGTTTTGAGATATTAGGATGGTGATATTAGAGTCATGCTAGTTAGGTGATTATGAAATTAAAGAATACTTATGTTGAAGTTTGTGATTCCCGTAGCATGCACATATGGTGAACCGCTTTGTGATGAAGTTGGAGCACAATTTTATTTATTGATTGTCTTCCTTATGAGTGGCGGTCGGGGACGAGCGATGGTCATTTCCTACCAATATATCCCCCTAGGAGCATGCACGTAGTACTTTGTTTTCAATGGATTGTAGATTTTTGCAATAAGTATATGAGTTCTTTATGACTAATGTTGAGTCCATGGATTATACGCGCCGCGTAACTTTCGCCGGTACCATACACCCACCATATACCTTCATCAAAACAACCACCATACCTACCTATTATGGCATTTCCATAGCCATTCCAAGATATATTGCCATGCAACTTTCCACCGTTCCGTTTATATGGCACACATCATCATTGTCATATTGCACTTTGCATGGTCATGTAGTTGACATCTTATTTGTGGCAAGGCCACCTTCATAATTTTTTCATACACCGCTAGAGGCATTCATATAGAGTCATATCTTGTTCTAAGTATTAAGTTGTAATCTTGAGTTATAAGTAAATAAAAGTGTGATGATCTTCATTATTAGAGCATTGTCCCAGTGAGGATAGGATGATGGAGACTATGATTCCCCCACAAGTCGGGATGAGACTTCGGACTAAAAAATAAAAAAAAGGAAAAAAAGAAAGGCCAAAAAAAGAGGCCCAAAAAGAAAAAAAGAAAAAGAAATAAATAAAATGAGAGAAAAAGAGAGAAGGGACAATGCTATTATCCTTTTTACCACACTTGTGCTTCAAAGTAGCACCATGATCTTCATGATAGAAAGTCTCCTATGTTGTCACTTTCATATACTAGTGGGAATTTTTCATTATAGAACTTGGCTTGTATATTCCAATGATGGGCTTCCTCAAAATGCCCTAGATCTTCATGAGCAAGCGAGTTGGATGCACACCCACTTAGTTTCTTTTGTTGAGCTTTCATACATTTATAGCTCTAGTGCATCCGTTGCATGGCAATCCCTACTCACTCACATTGATATCTATTAATGGGCATCTTCATAGCCCGTTGATACGCCTAGTTGATGTGAGACTATCTTCTCCTTTTTGTCTTCTCCACAACCACCATTCTATTCCGCATATAGTGCTATGTCCATGGCTCACGCTCATGTATTGCGTGAAAGTTGAAAATGTTTTAAGATTACTAAAGTATGAAACAATTGCTTGGCTTGTCATTGGGGTTGTGCATGATTAAATACTGTGTGTGATGAAGAAAGAGCAACAACCAGACTATATGATTTTGTAGGGATAACTTTCTTTAGCCATGTTATTTTGAGAAGACATGATTACTTGGTTAGTATGCTTGAAGTATTACTATTTCCTATGTCAATATGAACTTTTATTTTGAATCATTTGGATCTGAACATTCATGCCACAATAAGGAAAATTACATTGAGAATTATGCTAGGTAGCATTCCATATCAAAATTTTGTTTTTATCATTTACCTACTCGAGCATGAGCAGGAATTAAGCTTGGGGATGCTTGATAGGTCTCCAACATATCTATAATTTTTGATTGTTTCATGCTATTATATTACCCATTTTGGATGTTTATGGGCTTTACTTTACACAATTATATCATTTTTGGGACTAACCTACTAACCGGAGGCCCAACCCGTATTGCTGTTTTGTTGCCTATTTCAGTGTTTCGAAGAAAAGGAATATCAAACGGAGTCCAAACAGAATGAAACCTTCGGGAGCGATCTTTTTGGAACAAACGTGATCCAGAGGACTTGGAGTGGAAGTCAAGAAACAGCCGAGGCAGCCACGTGGGTGCCCAGCGCGCCCCCTAGGGTTGGGCGCGCCCTCCACCCTCGTGGGCTCCTCGGGCATCCACCGACCTACTTATTCCCCCCATATACACCCATGTACCTCGAAAACATCAAAGCGACCTCGAAAAACTATTTCCACCGCTGTAACCTTCTGTATCCGCGAGATCCCATCTGGAGCCTTCGCCGACACTCCGCCGGAGGGGGAATCGATCATGGAGGGCCTCTACATCATCTCCAAGGCCTCTCCGATGAGTTGTGAGTAGTTTACCACAGACCTTCGGGTCCATAGTTATTAGCTAGATGGCTTCTTATCTCTCTTTGAATCTCAATACGAAGTTCTCCTTGATCTTCTTGGAGATCTATTCGATGCAACTCTTTTTGCGGTGTGTTTGTCGAGATCCGATGAATTGTGGGTTTATGATAAAGTTTATCTATGAGAAATAGTTGAATCTCCTCTGAATTATTTTATGTGTGATTAAGTTATCTTTGCAAGTGTCTTCGAATTATCAGTTTGGTTTGGTCTACTAGATGGATCTTTCTTGCAATGGGAGAAGTGCTTAGCTTTGGGTTCAATCTTGTGATGTCCTTTCCCAGTGACAGCAGGGCAGCAAGGCACGTATTGTATTGTTGACATCGAGGATAAAAAGATGGGGTTTATATCATATTGCATGAGTTTATCCCTCTACATCATGTCATCTTTCTTAATGCGTTACTCTGTTCTTTATGAACTTAATACTCTAGATGCATGCTGGATAGCGGTCGATGTGTGGAGTAATAGTAGTAGATGCAGGTAGGAGTCGGTCTACTTGTCATGGACGTGATGCCTATATACATGATCATGCCTAGATAATCTCATAATTATTCGCTTTTCTATCAATTGCTCGACAATAATTTGTTCACCCACCGTAATACTTATGCTATCTTGAGAGAAGCCACTAGTGAAACCTATGCCCCCCAGGTCTATCTCTTATCATATAAGCTTTCAATCTACTTTTTTTTGCACTTTACTTTTCCAATCTATATCATAAAATACCAAAAATATATTTATATCATCATTTTATCTCTATCAGATCTCACTTTCGCAAGTGGCCTTGAAGGGATTGACAACCCCTTTATTGTGTTGGTTGCGAGTTCTTGGTTGTTTGTGTAGGTGCATGGGACTTGTGAGGAGCCTCCTACTAGATTGATACCTTGGTTCTCAAAAACTGAGGGAAATACTTACGCTACTATTGCTGTATCACCCTTTCCTCTTCAAGGAAAACCAACGCAAGCTCAAGACGTAGTACCCCCTTACTCGGGTTTATGCTTCTGTCACTCAAGCTACCCACTATAAATGAATCATGAACATATTGCAACACCCTACAGCAGGAATCCCTCATGCTTGCGCGACACGGAGGGCACAATAGGACAGCAACATAACCACAAGCAAATTAAACCAATCATAGCAATTCATCAATCACCGGTAGGACAACGAAAATATACTCAGACATCATAGGATGTCAACACATCATTGGATAATAATATGAAGCATAAATCACCATGTTCAAGTAGAGGGTACATCAGGTTGCGGGAGAGTGGACCGCTGAATATAGATTGGGGAAGGTGATGGAGATGTTGGTGAAGATGATGGAGGTGTTGGTGTAGATCGCGGTGATGATGATGGCCCCCGGCGGCGTTCCGGCGCCACCGAAAGCAAGGGGGAGAGAGCGC
The DNA here is from genome assembly GCA_963921465.1 of Triticum timopheevii. Classification (NCBI taxonomy): domain Eukaryota; kingdom Viridiplantae; phylum Streptophyta; class Magnoliopsida; order Poales; family Poaceae; genus Triticum; species Triticum timopheevii. The sequence goes on along the minus strand of OY997274.1, from coordinate 359,705,518 downwards.
CCCTTCTTCTTCTTCTTCCTTGACTTTTTCCCTAGATGGGAGAAGGGTTTCCCCTATGGTCCTTGTCTCCCATGTCGTGGGAGAGGCGAGAGCCCCTCCGAGATTGGATCTGTCTCTCTGTCTCTCTCTGTTTCTGTGTTCCCGGTTTCTGTCCTTTCACCGTTTCTTTTATATCCAGAGATCCGTAACTCCGATTGGGTTGAAACCTTCACCCAGATTTTTCTCCGAAAATTAGCTTTCTTTGTGGCAAAAGAAGAGCATCAACCGCCTTACGGGGTGCCTACGAGGGTCAGGGGCGCGCCCCCTACCTCGGGCACCGTCTCGCGTTGATTCTTCTTCCCAAAAATCACAAATATTCCAAAAATATTCTCCGTCTATTTTTATCCCGTTTGGACTCTGTCTGATATGGGGTTTCTGCGAAACATAAAACATGCAACAAACAGGAACTGGCACTGGGCACTGGAACAATATGTTAGTCCCAAAAATAATATAAAAAGTTGTCAAAAGTATATGAAAGTTGTAGAATATTGGCATGGAACAATCAAAAATTATAGATACGATGGAGACGTATCAGCATCCCCAAGCTTAATTCCTGCTCGTCCTCGAGTAGGTAAATGATAAGAAGATAATTTTTGATGTGGAATGCTACCTTGCATAAGCTTGATCATATATCTAATCATGGCATGAATGTTAAGACACGAGTGATTCAAAGCAATAGTCTATCATTTGACATAAAAAAATACTTGCAATCATGTCTTTTCAAAATAACATGGCCAAAGAAAGTTATCCCTACAAAATCATATAGTCTGGCTATGCTCCATCTTCATCACACAAAATATTCAAATCATGCACAACCCCAGTTTTTTCCAAGCAATTGTTTCATACTTTAGTATTCTCAAACTTTTTCAACTTTCACGCAATACATGAGCGTGAGCCATGGATATAGCACTAGGGTGGAATAGAATATGATGGTGGAGGTTGTGTGGAGAAGACAAAAAGGGAGAAAGTCTCACATCGACGTGGCTAATCAATGGGCTATGGAGATGCCCATCAATTGATGTCAATGCGAGGAGTAGGGATTGCCATGCAACGGATGCACTAGAGCTATAAGTGTATGAAAGCTCAAACTGAAAACTAAGTGGGTGTGCATCCAACTTGCTTGCTCATGAATACCTAGGGCATTTGAGGAAGCCCATCATTGGAATATACAAGCCAAGTTCTATAATGAAAATTCCCACTAGTATATGAAAGTGATAACTCAAGAGACTCTCTATATGAAGAACATGGTGCTACTCTAAAGCACAAGTGTGGTAAAAGGATAGTAACATTGCCCCTTTTCTTTTCTTTTTTTCTTTTTTTGGATGGGCTTCTTTGGCCCCCTTTTTTATTTAGGCTTCTTTGGCCTCTTTTTTTTACATGGGGTAATGCTCTAATAATAATGATCATCACACTTTTATTTACTTACAACTCAATATTACAAATCAATAATAGAACAAAGATACGACACTATATGAATGCTTCCGGCGGTGTACCGGGATGTGAATTGATCTAGCGTAGCAATGACATCAAAAAAGGACAAGCCATGAAAACATCATGCTAGCTATCTTACGATCATGCAAAGCAATATGACAATGAATGCTCAAGTCATGTATATGATGATGATGGAAGTTGCATGGCAATATATCTCGGAATGGCTATGGAAATGCCATGATAGGTAGGTATGGTGGCTATTTTGAGGAAGATATAAGGAGGCTTATGTGTGATAGAGCATATCGTATCACAGGGTTTGGATGCACCGGCGAAGTTTGCACCAACTCTCGAGGTGAGAAAGGGCAATGCATGGTACCGAAGAGGCTAGCAATGATGGAAGGGTGAGAGTGCGTATAATCCATGGACTCAACATTAGTCACAAAGAACTCACATACTTATTGCAAAAATTTATTAGCCCTTGAAACAAAGTACTACGCGCATGCTCCTAGGGGGGAGGTTGGTAGGAGTTAACCATCACATGTCCCCCGACCTCCACACAAAGGATGACAATCAAAAAATATCTCATGCTCCAAATTCGTTACATAACGGTTCACCATACATGCATGCTACGGGAATCAAAAACGTCAACACAAGTATTTATACTAATCCACAGTCACCCACTAGCATGACTCTAATATCACCACCTTTATATCGCAAAACTATTGCAAGGAATCAAACATATCATATTCAGCGATCTACAAGTTTATGTAGGATTTTATGACTAACCATGTGAGTGAACAATTCCTGTCATCTCTCTAAATAGATATAATTGAAGCAAGAGAGTTTAATTCTTTCCACAAAAGATATGCCCACACTCTAACAAATATAAGTGAAGCAAAAGAGCATTCTACAAATGGCGGTTTTCTATGTGAAGAGAAACAGGCAATCCAAACTTCAAATGATATAAGTGAAGGACATGAAGCATTCTATAAAGCCATACTCAAAAGATTTAAGTGAAGTGCAAAGAGCATTCTATAAATCAACCATGGACTATCTCATACCAGCATCGTGCATAAAAGAAAAATGAAAACTAAATGCAAAAGATGCTCCAAGATTTGCACATATCGCATGAACGAAACGAATCCGAAAACATACCGATACTTGTTGAAAAAAGAGGGGATGCCTTCCAGGGCATCTCCAAGCTTAGACGCTTGAGTCCCCTTGAATATTTACTTGGGGTGCCTTGGGCATCCCCAATCTTGAGCTCTTGCCTCTCCTCCTTTTCCTCATATCAAGACTGTTGGAAATATGCCCTAGAGGCAATAATAAAATGGTTATTATTATATTTCCTTATTCATGATAATTGTCATTGTTCATGCTATAATTGTATTAACTGGAAACCGTAATACATGTGTGAATAAATAGACCACAACATGTCCCTAGTGAGCCTCTAGTTGACTAGCTCGTTGATCAATAGATGGTTATGGTTTCCTTACCATGGACATTGGATGCCATTGATAACGGGATCACATCATTAGGAGAATGATGTGATGGACAAGACCCAATCCTAAGCATAGCACAAGATCGTGTAGTTCGTTTGCTAAAAGCTTTTCTAATGTCAAGTATCATTTCCTTAGACCATGAGATTGTGCAACTCCCGGATACCGTAGGAATGCATTGGGTGTGCCAAACGTCACAATGTAACTGGGTGGCTATAAAGGTGCACTACAGGTATCTCCGAAAGTGTCTGTTGGGTTGGCACGAATCGAGACTGGGATTTGTCACTCCGTATGACGAAGAGGTATCTTTGGGCCCACTCGGTAATGCATCATCATAATGAGCTCAATGTGACTAAGTAGTTAGTCACGGGATCATGCATTACGGAACGAGTAAAGTGACTTGCCGGTAACGAGATTGAACGAGGTATTGGGATACCGACGATTGAATCTCGGGCAAGTAACGTACCGATTGACAAAGGGAATTGTATACGGGATTGCTTGAATCACCGACATCGTGGTTCATCTGATGAGATCATCGTGGAACATGTGGGAGCCAACATGGGTATCCAGATCCCGCTGTTGGTTATTGGCCGGAGAACGTCTCGGTCATGTCTGCATGGTTCTCGAACCCGTAGGGTCTACACACTTAAGGTTCGGTGACGCTAGAGTTGTTATGGGAAATAGTATGTGGTTACCGAAGGTTGATCGGAGTCCCGGATGAGATACTGGACATCACGAGGAGTTCCGAAATGGTCTGGCGGTGAAGATCGATATATTGGACGAAGGGTATTGGAGTCCGAAGTGCTCCGGGGGTACCAGGCTATGGCCAGCATGACCGAAAGGTGTTTCGGGAGCCCCGACAAGTGTTGGAGGGCCTCATGGGCCAAAGGGGAAGGGGCAAACCAGCCCACTTAGGGGTGGTGTGCCCTCCACACCCGTTACCACGTTATTTGGGGAGGTGGGGCGCCTCCACCTTGCTTGGGAGGCAATCCTCCACCTGCTTGGCTTGGGGGGCAAGTCTCCCTAGGATTTTCCCTAGGGAGATCCAATCTGCTTGGCCGCCGCCCCCAGGGGAAACCCTAGGGCGCCTCCCCCTCTCCCGTTGCCCCTATATATAGTGGAGGGTTGGGAGGGCAGCCGCACCTCTTCCCTGGCGCAGCCCTCTCCCTCCTCCAACACCTCCTCCTCCTCCGTAGTGCTTGGCGAAGCCCTGCCGGAGAACCACAAGCTCCATCGCCACCACGCCGTCGTGCTGCTGGAGTTTTCCCTCAACTTCTTCTCTCCCCTTGCTGGATCAAGAAGGAGGAGACGTCCCTGGGCTGTACGTGTGTTGAACGCGGAGGCGCCGTCCGTTCGGCGCTTAGATCGGAATCGACCGCGATCTGAATCGCTGCGTGTACGACTCCACCAACCACATTCTTGTAACGCTTCTGCATCGCAATCTTCAAGGCTATGAAGACGCACTCCCCTATCTCTCGTTGCTAGTCTCTCCATAGATTGATCTTGGTGATGCGTAGAAAATTTTGAATTTCTGCTACGTTCCCCAACAGTGGCATCATGAGCTAGGTCTATTGCGTAGATTCTATGCACGAGTAGAACACAAGTAGTTGTGGGCGATGGTTTGTACAATTTGCTTACCGTTACTAGTCCTATCTTGATTCGGCAGCATTGTGAGATGAAGCGGCCCGGACCGACCTTACACGTACGCTTATGTGAGACAGGTGCCACCGACTGACATGCACTTGTTGCATAAGGTGGCTAGCGGGTGCCAGTCTCTCCCACTTTAGTTGGATCGGATTCGATGAAAAGGGTCCTTATGAAGGGTAAATAGCAATTGGCATATCACCATTGTGGCTTTGCGTAGGTAAGAAATGTTCTTGCTATAAACCCATAGCAGCCACGTAAAACATGCAACAACAATTAGAGGATGTCTAACTTGTTTTTGCAGGGTATGCTATGTGATGTGATATGGCCCAAAAGAATGTGATGAATGATATATGTGATGTATGAGATTGATCATGTTCTTGTAATAGGAATCACGACTTGCATTTCGATGAGTATGACAACCGACAGGAGCTATAGGAGTTGTCTTAATTTATTGTATGACCTGCGTGTCATTGAAAATGTAATTACTTTACTTTATTGCTAACCGTTAGCCATAGTAGTAGAAGTAATAGTTGGCGAGACAACTTCATGAAGACACGATGATGTAGATCATGATGATGGAGATCATGGTGTCATGCCGGTGAAGAAGGTGATCATGCCGCGCCTCAAAGATGGAGATCGAAGGCGCAAGATGATATTGGCCATATCATGTCACTTTATGATTTGCATGTGATGTTTGTCATGTCTACATCTTATTTGCTTAGAACGACGGTAGCATAAATAAGATGACCCCTCACTAAAATTTCAAGAAAGTGTTCCCCCTAACTGTGCACCGTTGAGAAAGTTCGTTGTTTCGAAGCATCACGTGATGATTGGGTGTGATAGATTCTAATGTTCACATACAACGGGTGTAAGCCAGATTTACACACGCGAAACACTTAGGTTGACTTGACGAGCCTAGCATGTACAGACATGGCCTCAGAACACAAGAGACCGAAAGGTCAAACATGAGTCGTATAGTGGATACGATCAACATGAAGATGTTCACCGATGATGACTAGTCCATCTCACGTGATGATCGGACACGGCCTAGTTGACTCGGATCGTGTATCACTTAGATGACTAGAGGGATGTCTATCTGAGTGGGAGTTCATTAGATGAACTTAATATCATGAACATAGTCAAAAGGTCTTTGCAAATTATGTCGTAGCCTATGCTTTAGTTCTACTGTTTATGATATGTTCCTAGAGAAAAATTTAGTTGAAAGTTGACAGTAGCAATTATGCGGACTGGGTCCGTATACTGAGGATTGTCCTCATTGCTGCACAGAAGGCTTATGTCCTTAATGCACCGCTCGGTGTGCTGAACCTCGAGCGTCGTTTGTGGATGTTGCAAACATCTGACATACACGTTTTGATGACTACGTGATAGTTCAATGCATAATGTTAAACGGTTTAGAATTGAGGCACCGAAGACATTTTTGAAATGTCGCGGAACATATGAGATGTTCCAAGAGCTGAAATTGGGATTTCAGGCTCGTGCCCACGTCAAGAGGTGTGAGACCTCCGACAAGTTTCTTAAGCCTGCAAACTAAGGGAGAAAAGCTCAATCGTTGAGCATATGCTCAGATTGTCTGAGTACTACAATTGCTTGAATCGAGTGGGAGTTATCTTCCAGATGAGATAGTGATGGTTCTCCAAAGTCACTGCCACCAAGCTACTAGAGCTTCGTGATGAACTATAACATATCAGGGATAGACATGATGATCCTTGAGCAATTCGCGATGTTTGACACTGCAAAAGTAGAAATCAAGTAGGAGCATCAATTGTTGATGGTTAGTAAAACCACTAGTTTCAAGAAGGGCAAGGGAAAGAAGGGATACTTCATGAAACGACAAATCAGTTGCTGCTCTAGTGAAGAAACCCAAGGTTGAACCCAAACCCGAGACTGAGTGCTTCTGTAATGAGGGGAACGGTCACCAAAGCAGAACTACCCTAGATACTTGGTAGATGAGAAGGCTGGCAAGGTCGACATAAGTATATTGGATATACATTATATTAATGTGTACTTTACTAGTACCCTTAGTAGCACCTGGGTATTAGATACCGGTTCGGTTGCTAAGTGTTAGTAACTCGAAATAAAAGCTGCGGAATAAACGGAGACTAGCTGAAGGTGAGATGACGATATGTGTTGGAAGTGTTTCCAAGGTTGATGTCATCAAGCATCGCATACTCCCTCTACCATCGAGATTGGTGTTAAACCTAAATAATTGTTATTTGGTGTTTGCATTGAGCATAGACATGATTGGATTATGTTTATCGCAATACAATTATTCATTTAAGGAGAATAATGGTTACTCTGTTTATTTGAATAATACCTTCAATGGTCTTGCACCTAAAATGAATGGTTTATTGAATCTCGATCGTAGTGATACACATGTTCATGCCAAAAGATATAAGATAGTAATGATAGTACCACATACTTGTGGCACTGCCATTTGAGTCATATTGGTATAAAACGCATGAAGAGGCTCCATGTCGATGGATCTTTGGACTCACTCGTTTTTGAAAAGTTTGTGACATGCGAACCATGTCTATTAGTATGTACGCATGAAGAAACTCCATGCAGATGGATCATTTGGACTCACTTGATTTTGAATCACTTTAGACATGCAAATCATACCACATGGGCAAGATGACTGAAAAGCCTAGTTTTCAGTAAGATGGAACAAGAAAGCAACTTGTTGGAAGTAATACATTTTGATGTATGCAGTCCAATGAGTGCTGAGGCACGCAATGGATATTGTTATGTTCTTACTTCACAGATGATTAGAGTAGATGCTGAGTATATTTACTTGATGAAACACAAGTCTGAATTATTGAAAGGTTCAAGTAATTTCAGAGCGAAGTTGAAGATCATCGTGACAAGAGGATAAGATGTCTATGATATGATCTTAGAGATGAATATCTGAGTTACGAGTTTGGCACACAATTAAGACATTGTGGAAATTGTTTCACAACTAATACCGCCTGGAACACCATAGTGTGATGGTGTGTCCGAACATCATAACCGCACCCTATTGGATATAGTGCATATCATGATGTCTCTTATTGAATTACCACTATCGTTTATGGGTTAGACATTAGAGACAACCGCATTCACTTTAAATAGGGTACCACACAATCCCGTTGAGACGACACCGTATGAACTATGGTTTAGAGAAACCTAAGTTGTCGTTTCTTAAAAGTTTGGGGTTGCGACGCTTATGTGAAAAAGTTTCAGGCTGATAAGCTCGAACCCAAAGCGGATAAATACATCTTCATAGGACACCCAAAAACAGTTGGGTATACCTCCTATTTCAGATCTGGAAGCAAAAGCGATTGTTTCTAGAATCATGTCCTTTCTCGAGGAAAAGTTTCTCTTGAAAGAATTGAGTGGGAGGATGGTGGAGACTTGATGAGGTTACTGAACCATCACTTCAACTAGTGTGTAGCAGGGCACAGGAAGTCGTTCCTATGGCGCCTACACCGATTGAAGTGGAAGCTGATGATAGTGATCATGAAACTTCAGATCAAGTCACTACCAAACCTCGTTGGTCGACAAGGATGCGTACTACTTCGGAGTGGTACGGTAATACTGTCTTGGAGGTCATGTTGCTAGACAACAATGAACCTACGAGCTGTGGAGAAGCGAGGGTGGGCCCGGATTCCGATAAATGGCTCGAGGCCATAAAATCCGAGAGAGGATCCATGTATGAAAACAAAGTGTAGACTTTGGAAGAACTACTTGATGGTCGTAAGGCTGTTGGGTACAGATGGATTCTAAAAGGGAAGACAAACAATGATGGTATGTGTCACCATTAAGAAAGCTCGACTTTTCGCTAAGATGTTTTCCGACAAGTTCAAGGAGTTGACTACGGTAAGACTTTCTCACTCGTAGCGATGCTAAGAGTCTGTTGGAATTGTATTAGCAATTACTGCATTATTTATGAAATCTTGCAGATAGGATGTCAAAACATTGTTTCCTTGACAATTTTCTTGAGGAAAGGTTATATGTGATACAACCAGAAGGTTTTGTCAATCCTGAAAGATGCTAACAAGTATGCAAAGCTCCAGTAATCCTTCTAAGGACTGGAGTAAGCATCTCGGAGATGGAATATACGCTTTGATCAAAGATTTTGGGTTTATACAAAGTTTATGAGAAACTTGTATTTCCAAAGAAGTGAGTGGGAGCACTATAGCATTTCTGATGAGTATATGTTGTTGACATATTGTTGATCAGAAATGATGTAGAATTTCTGGAAAGCATATAAGGTTATTTGAAAAGTGTTTTTCAATGGAAAACCTGGATTAAGCTACTTGAACATTGAGCATCAAGATCTATAAGGATAGATCAAAATCGCTTGATAGTACTTTCAAATGAGTATGCACCGTGACAAGATTTTGAAGGAGTTCAAAATAGATCGGCAAAGAAGGAGTTCTTGGCTGTGTTATAAGTGTGAGTATTGAGTAAGACTCAAGACCTGACAGTGACAGAAGAGAGAGAAAGGAAGAAGGTCATCCCCTATGCTTTAGACGTAGGCTCCACAGTATGCTATGCTATGTACCACACCTAAAGTGTGCCTTGCTATGAGTCAGTCAAGGGGTACAAGTGTGATCCAGGAATGGATCACAGGACAACGGTCAATGTTATCCTTAGTAACTAGTGGACTAAGGAATTTTCTCGATTATGTAGGTGGTAAAGGAGTTCATCGTAAAGGGTTACACCGATGCAAACTTTGACACTAATCTGGATGACTCTGAGTAGTAGACCGGATTCGTATAGTAGAGCAGTTATTTGGAATAGTTCCAAATAGCACGTGGTAGCTACATCTAGGGGATGACATAGAGATTTGTAAAGCACACACGGATCTGAAAGATTCAGAACCGTTGACTAATAACCTCTCTCACAAGCGAGATATGATCAAACCCAATGGGTGTTGGATTCATTGCAATCACATAGTGATGCGAACTAGATTATTGACTCTAGTGCAAGTGGGAGACTGTTGGAAATATTCCCTAGAGGCAATAATAAAATGGTTATTATTATATTTCCTTGTTCATGATAATTGTCTATTGTTCATGCTATAATTGTATTAACTGGAAACCGTAATACATGTGTGAATACATAGACCACAACATGTCCCAAGTGAGCCTCTAGTTGACTAGCTCGTTGATCAATAGATGGTTACGGTTTCCTGACCATGGACATTGGATGGCATTGATAATGGGATCACATCATTAGGAGAATGATGTGATGGACAAGACCCAATCCTAAGCATAGCACAAGATCGTGTAGTTCGTTTGCTAAAAGCTTTTCTAATGTCAAGTATCATTTCCTTAGACCATGAGATTGTGCAACTCTCGGATACCGTAGGAATGCTTTGGGTGTGCCAAACGTCACAATGTAACTGGGTGGCTATAAAGGTGCACTACAGGTATCTCCGAAAGTGTCTGTTGGGTTGGCACGAATCGAGACTGGGATTTGTCACTCCGTATGACGGAGAGGTATCTCTGGGCCCACTCAGTAATGCATCATCATAATGAGCTCAATATGACTAAGTAGTTAGTCACGGGATCATGCATTACGGAACGAGTAAAGTGACTTGCCGGTAACGAGATTGAATGAGGTATTGGGATACCGACGATCGAATCTCGGGAAAGTAACGTACCGATTGACAAAGGGAATTGTATACGGGATTGCTTGAATCCCCGACATCGTGGTTCATCCGATGAGATCATCGTGGAACATGTGGGAGCCAACATGGGTATCCAGATCCCGCTGTTGGTTATTGGCCGGAGAACGTCTCGGTCATGTCTGCATGGTTCCCGAACCCGAAGGGTCTACACACTTAAGGTTCGGTGACGCTAGAGTTGTTATGGGAAATAGTATGTGGTTACCGAAGGTTGATCGGAGTCCCGGATGAGATACTGGACATCACGAGGAGTTCCGAAATGGTCCGGCGGTGAAGATCGATATATTGGACGAAGGGTATTGGAGTCCGGAAGTGTTCCGGGGGTACCAGGCTATGGCCAGCATGACCGAAAGGTGTTTCAGGAGCCCCGACAAGTGTTGGAGGGCCTCATGGGCCAAAGGGGAAGGGGCAAACCAGCCCACTAAGGGGTGGTGCACCCCCACACCCTTTCCCATGTTATTTGGGGAGGTGCGGCGCCTCCACCTGGCTTGGGAAGGAATCCTCCACCTGCTTGGCTTGGGGGGCAAGTCTCCCTAGGATTTTCCCTAGGGAGATCCAATCTGCTTGTCCGCCCCCCCAGGGGAAACCCTAGGGCACCTCCCCCTCTCCCGTTGCCCCTATATATAGTGGAGGGTTGGGAGGGCAGCTGCACCTCTTCCCTGGCGCAGCCCTCTCCCTCCTCCAACACCTCTTCCTCCTCCGTAGTGCTTGGCGAAGCCCTGTCGGAGAACCACAAGCTCCATCCCCACCACGCCGTCGTGCTGCTGGAGTTTTCCCTCAACTTCTCCTCTCCCCTTGCTGGATCAAGAATGAGGAGACGTCCCTGGGCTGTACGTGTGTTGAACGCGGAGGCGCTGTCCGTTCGGCGCTTAGATCAGAATCGACCGCGATCTGAATCGCTACGTGTACGACTCCACCAACCGCGTTCTTGGAACGCTTCCGCATCGCGATCTTCAAGGGTATGAAGATGCACTCCCCTCTCTCTCGTTGCTAGTCTCTCCATAGATTGATCTTGGTGATGCGTAGAAAATTTTGAATTTCTGCTACGTTCCCCAACAGAGACCTCCTCGATCAAACACTTCATCCACACAAAACTTCAATAGAAAACTCGGTAAGATCCGTTAGTATAATAAAGCAAATAACTACTATAAGTACTGTTGCAAACAAATTCATATTTTGTTTTTGCATTGTAGCTACGGTAATATAACTTTTCCATGGCTTAATCCACTGATAGGAATTGATAGTTTCATCAAAACAAGCGAACTATGCATCAAAAATAGAATCTGTCAAAAACAGAACAGTCTGTAGCAATCTGAACATTCACCATACTTCTGGTACCCCAAACATTCTACAAAAATTAGGAAAAATAAACAATTTGTACAGCAAGACAGTGCAAAAATAATCAGAACCATTTCACATTCCAGTAAAAATGTAAATCACGCACTACAGCCAAAGTTTCTGTCCTGCACCGCACAAACCAACAAGCATTGTAAACATCCTAAAGGCAAACCTTAGCACATTATTTTTATAATATGATAACCCACAAGTATAGGGGATCACAACAGTTTTCGAGGGTAGAGTATTCAACCCAAATTTATTGATTCAACATAAGGGGAGCCAAAGAATATTCTCAAGTATTAGCAGTTGAGCTGTCAATTCAACCACACCCGAATAACTTAGTATCTGCAGCAAAGTATTTAGTAGCAAAGTAGTATGATAGTAATGATAACAGTGGCAAAGGTAATAGTAGCAGTTTTGTAGTGATTGTAACAGTAGCAATGGTAAACTAAATAAGCAAAGCACAATATGTGAAAAGCTCGTAGGCATTGGATCAGTGATGGATAATTATGTTGGATGCGATTCCTCACGTAATAGTTATAACATAGGGTGACACAGAACTAGCTCCAGTTCATCAATGTAATGTAGGCATGTATTCCGTATATAGTCATACATGCTTATGGAGAAGAACTTGCATGACATCTTTTGTCCTACCCTCCCGTGGCAGCGGGGTCCTAGTGGAAACTAAGGGATATTAAGGCCTCCTTTTAATAGAGTATAGGACCAAAGCATTAGAACATAGTGAATACATGAACTCCTCAAACTACGGTCATCACCGAGAAGTATCCCGATTATTGTCACTTCGGGTTTGTCGGATCAAAACACATAATAGGTGACTATAGACTTGCAAGATAGGATCAAGAACTCACATATATTCATGAAAACATAATAGGTTCAGATCTGAAATCATGACACTCGGACCCTAGTGACAAGCATTAAGCATAGCAAAGTCATAGAAACATCAATCTCAGAACATAGTGGATACTAGGGATCAAACCCTAACAAAACTAACTTGACTACATGATAAATCTCATCCAACCCATCACCGTCCAGCAAGCCTACGATGGAATTACTCACGTACGGCGGTGAGCATCATGAAATTGGTGATGGAGGATGGTTGATGATGATGACGGCGACGAACCCCCATCTCCGGATCCCCGAACGGACTCCAGATCAGCCCTCCCGAGAGAGATTAGGGCTTGGCGGCGGCTCCATATCGTAAAACGCGATGAAACTTTCTCTCTGATTTTTTTCTCCGCGAAAGCAAATATATGGAGTTGGAGTTGAGGTCGATGGACGTTCAGGGGGCCCACGAGGCAGGGGCACGCCTAGGGGGAGGGGGCGCGCCCCCACCCTCGTGGACAGGGTGTGGGCCCCATGATGCTATTTCTTTCGCCAGTATTTTTTATAGAATCTGAGAAGTTGCTCCGTGGATTTTCAGGTCATTCCGAGAACTTTTATTTCTGCACAAAAATAATACCACGACAGTTCTGCTGAAAATAGTGTCAGTCCGGGTTAGTTCCATTCAAATCATGCAAGTTAGAGTCCAAAACAAGGGCAAAATTGTTTGGACAAGTAGATACGATGAGACGTATCAACTCCCCCAAGATTAAACCTTTGCTTGTCCTCAAGCAATTCAGTTGATAAACCGAAAGTGGTAAAGAAAAACTTTTACAAACTATGTTTGCTCTTGTTGTTGCAAATATGTAAAGCTAGCATTCAAGTTTTCAGCAAAGATTATGAACTAACCATATTCACAATAACACTTAGGTCACATTTTTACTCATATCAATGGCATAATCAACTAGCGAGCAATAATAATAAAACTCGGATGACAACACTTTCTCAAAACAATCATAATATGATTAGACAAGATGGTATCTCGCTAGCCTTTCTGAGACCGCAAAACATAAATTCAGAGCACCTTTAAAGACCAAGGACTGACTAAACATTGTAATTCATGGTAAAAGAGATCCAGTCAAGTCATACCCAATATAAACTAATAGTAATGCATACAAATGACAGCGGTGCTCTCCAGCGGGTGCTTTTTAGTAAGGGGGTGATGACTCAACATAAAAGTAAATAGATAGGCCCTTCGCAGAGGGAAGCAGGAATTTGTAGAGGTGCCAGAACTCGATTTTGAAATAGAGATAAATAACATTTTGAGCAGTATACTTTCACTATCAACATAACAACTATCAGATCTCGATATCTTCCATGCTACACACATTATAGGCGGTTCCCAAACAGAATGGTAAAGTTTATACTCCCCCACCACCAACAAACATCAATCCATGGCTTGCCCAAAACAACGGGTGCTCCAACTAACAACGATCCTGGGGGAGTTTTGTTTAATTATTTTGATTTGATTTGAGCATGGGACTGGGCATCCCGGTTACCAGCCATTTTCTCGTGAATGAGGAGCGGAATCCACTCCTATTGAGAATAACCCACCTAGCATGGAAGATACAGACAGCCCTAGTTGATACATGAGCTGCTCGAGCATACAAAACATAATTTCATTTGAAGGTTTGGAGTTTGGCACATACAAATTTACTTGGAATGGCAGGTAAATACTGCATATAGGAAGGTATGGTGGACTCATATGGATAACTTTGGGGTTTATGGGAGTTTGGATGCACAAGCAGTATTCCCGCTTAGTACAGGTGAAGGCTAGCAAAAGACTGGGAAGCGACCAACTGAGAGAGCGACAACAGTTATGAGCATGCATTAAAATTAATCAACACCGAGTGCAAGCATGAGTAGGATATAATCCACCATGAACATAAATATCTTGAAGGCTATGTTGATTTTGTTTCAACTACATGCGTGAACATGTGCCGAGTCAAGTCACTCGAATCATTCAAAGGAGGACACCACCTTATCATACCACATCACAACCATTCTAATAGCATGTTGGCACGCAAGGTAAACCATTATAAGCTCCTAGCTAATTAAGCATGGCATAAGAAACTATAATCTCTAATTGTCATTGCAAACATGTTTATTCATAATAGGCTGAATCAGGAACGATGAACTAATCATATTTACAAAAACAAGAGAGGTCGAGTTCATACCAGCTTCTCTCATCTCAATCAGTCCATCATGTATCGTCATTATTGCCTTTCACTTGCACGACCGAACGGTGTGTATAATAATAATAGTGCACGTGCATTGGACTAAGCTGGAATCTGCAAGCATTCAATTCAAGGGAGAAGACAAGGTAATATGGTCTCTTGGTTAAATCAACAATTATGCATATAAGAGCCACTTAAACATTTTCATTATGATCTTCTCCTCTCGACCCCCAAAGGAACAAAAGAAACAAAACTATTTACACGGGAAAGCTCCCAACAAGCAAAAGAAGAACAAAAAATCTTTTTGGGTTTTCATTATTACTACTACAAGCATGGAAAGTAAACTAACTATTTTTTGTTTTTTCTAAAGGTTTATCAAACACACAAGAAGAAAGCTAGAAAAGAAGTTAAACTAGCATGGATAGTACAATGAAAGAGTATGAGCACCGACAACTAGAATGAGTGTGTGAACATGAATGTAGTGTCAGTGAGAAATACGTACTCCCCCAAGCTTAGGCTTTTGGCCTAAGTTGGTCTATGCCATGGATTGCGGCTACTCTCCCCGGTGTACTGAGGAGTGTCATTGTACTGCCACTGACTGGCGATCACCCCCGGATCCCACTGATAAGATGATGGACGATAAGGGTCAAGTGGTGGTTCCGGCTCAGGCTCTGGAGAGCATGTCTGGCCATGGAGCGCGTATACGGCCTCCGGTAAGACGAGATAAGCGCCTGCAGTTAAATCAAACAAAGAGGGCGCAGGCAAGAAAATAATCTCATTGTGTTTCTTATTAAATTTCAAATTATACAGAAGCATCTTATCATCATTGTTAACAATAAACTCATGTGCTACCATGCTCTTATAATCTAGAAAGGTAGGAGGCAACAATTTTTCTTCTTTCTCAAAATGCCTAATAGGTATCCTGAAATATTTAGCAAGGCGTGCAGCATAGATACCTCCAAAGATGGGGCCTTTTGTACGGTTCAGGCTTAATCGTTTAGCAATAATAGCACCCATACTAATATAGTTATCATGAAATAGAGCATGGAACAAGATAATAATATCAGGAGCACTGAGGTTTCCACAGTTTCCGTGACCAATTAAGCATCGACTATCAAATATTGCAAAGTAGCATAAAACAGGAAAATGTATGCTAGCAATTCTCACATCGGAAACCTTCCTCGAATCCCCTACAGTAATAGTAACAATAAAACCATCCACATCTTTACGATGTGGTTCCTCTAAACTGCCCTCGAAGGGTATTTTGCAAACCGCGCAAAAATCATGTAATGACATCTCCCTAGCCACATCATATAAATGAAAAGCTACTGAAGGAGGTGAATCCTTAGGATAATAGTAGAAATTTTGCACGAAAGTATTGGTGAGTAAGAGATACTGTTCGATCCGGTCGTGGAGGAAGTCGGTGAGGCCCGCATTATCAGTCAATGAATAAAAGTCATCATAAATCCTGACTGCTCTCAAGAAATTATCACAAGGCCATTCGCACGGCCGTACTTCCGCTACACGAGGAAGATTATACTTGGGATTTTCATTCTCCTTAGCTTGCTTATCCTTGGGGCCTTGGCTAGAAGGGCCCCTCAAGAAAAATCTCTTCATCTTTTCTGAAAAGTTCTGAAATTTTTAGTAACTCAAAATAAAAGCGAATCAAACTCAACAAAACTGATAGCAACTACTCCCACAAGTGCCTAGAGCCTATATCATGCATTAGAATTACTTGGGACCATATAAATTTGACATGCAAGCTCAAGAACAGGGTCACCTAGGCAACAAAAATTTGCAATGAATAAAGCACTAGAACAAAAACTTATTGGACCATTGGAGGAGTTGCATATCAAGGAACAATCCCCCAAAGCAGTTTTGTGAATGGAGCTTTGAGCAAGGAGATCGAAAATGGCAGCAAGGTGAGCTAGAACTCGTGCTTGAGCTGGATGCTGATTTTTTTTGGGAGGAAGATGAAGTGTGTGGGTGCAGGAATAAGTGGATGGGGGCCACCATGGGCCCACGAGGCAGGGGCGCGCCCTGGACCCTCATGGCCAGGTGCCAGCTCCCCCTGTTGTGTTCTCAGTGGCAAATATTCTCAAATATTCCAGAAAAAATCATACTAAATTGGCAGGGCATTTGGATTTTTTTCGGGATATATATTTTTATTGCATGGATAATTTAGAAAACAGAACTAAAATACTATTTTTGCTTTATTTATTCTAAATAATAGAAAGTAAAAAGAGGGTACAGAAGGTTGTGCCTTCTAACTTCATTCATCTCATGATCATCAAAAGGAATCCACTAACAAGGTTGATCAAGTCTTGTTAACAAAGTCATTCCGAATAACATGGAACCGGAGAAATTTCGAATAACACTAGATTACCTCAACGGGGATATGAACATCCCCAATAATAAGAATATCATATTTCTTATTGGCAGTAGGAAGAGGAAATTCAAAACCTCCAATAATGATAGTTGGAAATTTTCCAATAGAATTGATGCTATGAACTTGAGATTGTTTCCTCGGAAAGTGTACCGTATGCTTATTACCATTAACATGAAAAGTGACATTGCCTTTGTTGCAATCAATAACAACCCATGTAGTATTCAAAAAGGGTCTACCAAGGATAATTGACATACTATCATCCTCGGGAATATCAAGAATAACAAAGTCCGTTAAGATAGTGACGTTTGCAACCACAACAGGCACATCCTCACAAATACCGATAGGTATAGTAGTTGATTTATTGGCCATTTGCAAAGATATTTTAGTAGGTGTCAACTTATTCAATTCAATTCTACAATATAAAGAGAGAGGCATAACACTAAGACCAGCTCCAAGATCACATAAAGGAGTTTTAACATAGTTTCTTTTAATGGAGCATGGTATAGTTGGTACTCCTGGATCTCCTAGTTTCTTAGGTATTCCACCTTTAAAAGTATAATTAGCAAGCATGGTGGAAATTTCAGCTTCCGATATCTTTCTTTTATTTGTAATAATATCCTTCATGTATTTAGTATAAGGATTCACTTTAAGCATATCAGTAAAGCGCATACGTAAGAAGATAGGTCTAATCATTTCAGCAAAGCGCTCAAAATCCTCATCATCCTTTTTCTTGGATGGCTTAGGAGGAAAAGGCATGGGTTTTGGAACCCATGGTTCTCTTTCTTTACCGTGCTTCTTAGCAACAAAGTCTCTCTTATCATAACATTGATTCTTTGATTGTGGGTTATCAAGATCAACAACAGGTTCAATCTCTATATCATTATTATTGCTAGGTTGAGCATCAACATGAGCATTATCATTAACATTATCACTAGGTTCATGTTAATCACCTAATTGTGTTTCACCATCATAAATAGAAATATCATTGGGGTTCTCAGGTGTGTCTATAACAGGTTCAGTAGAAGCATGCAAAGTCCTATCATTTTTCTTTTTCTTCTTTTTAGAAGGACTAGGTGCATCTACATTATTTCTCTGAGATTCTTGCTCAATTCTCTTAGGGTGGCCTTCAGGATACAAAGGTTCCTGAGTCATTTTACCAGTTCTAGTAGCCACTCTAACAGCAAAATCATGTTTATTATTTAATTCATCGAGCAAATCACTTTGAGCTTTAAGTACTTGTTCTGCTTGAGTGGTAACCATAGAAGCATATTTACTAATGAGTTTAAGTTCACCTTTAACTCTAGCCATATAATCACTCAAGCGTCCAATCATGTAAGCATTACTCTTTAATTCTCTACCAACATAAGCATTGAAATTTTCTTGTCTAGACATAAAGTCATCAAATTCATCTAAACATTGGCTAGGAAACTTAGTAGACGGGATTTCAATTTTATCATATCTATAGAGAAAATTTATCTTTACTACCTGTGTCGGGTTATCAAGACCATGTGTTTCTTCAATAGGTGGTAGATTAAGACCATGTATTTCTTCAACAGGAGGTACTTAACATCTTCAGCTTTAATACCTTTTTCTTTCATAGATTTCTTTGCCTCTTGCATATCTTCAGGACTGAGAAATAGAACACCCCTCTTCTTCGGAGTTGGTTTAGGAATTGGCTTAGGAATGGCTCAGGAAGTGTCCAATTATTTTCTTTAGTCAACATATTATTCAATAGCAATTCAGCTTGATCGACTGTTCTTTCCCTGAAAACACAACCAGCACAACTATCCAAGTGGTCCTTGGAAGCATCGGTTAGTCCATTATAAAAGATATCAAGTATTTCATTTTTCTTAAGAGGATGATCAGGCAAAGCATTAAGTAATCGGAGAAGCCTCCCCCAAGCTTGTGGGAGACTCTCTTCTTCAATTTGCACAAAATTATATATTTTCTTCAAGGCAGCTTGTTTCTTATGAGTGGGGAAATATTTAGCAGAGAAGTAATAAATCATATCCTGGGGACTACGCACACAACCAGGATCAAGAGAATTAAACCAAGTTTTAGCATCACCCTTTAATGAGAACGGGAATATCTTAAGGATATAATAGTAGCGAGATTTCTCATCATTAGTGAATAGGGTGACTATATCATTCAATTTAGTAAGATGTGCCACAACAGTTTCAGATTCATAGCCATAGAAAGGATCAGATTCAACGAAAGTAATTATCTCAGGATCGACAGAGAATTCATAATCCTTATCAGTAACAAAGATAGGTGAAGTAGCAAAAGCAGGGTCATATTTCATTCTAGCATTCAGAGTTTTCTGTTTCAGTTTAGCTAATAACTTCTTAAGATCAGATCTATCATTGCAAGCAAGAAAATCTCTAGCAGTTTCTTCATCCATAACATAACCCTCAGGAACAACAGGTAATTAATACTTACGGGGAGAACCTTCATCATCACTATCGTCAATAATTTCATTTTCAATAATTTCATTCTCTCTAACCCTAGCAAGTTGTTCATCACGATATTCCCCTAATGGCACAGTAGTATCAAGCACGGAAGTAGTTTCATCATAAGTATCATGCATAGTAGAAGTGGCATCATCAATAACATGCGACATATCAAATTCATAGCAGTAGCAGGTTTAGGTGTCACAAGCTTACTCAAAATGGAAGGAGAATCTAGTGTAGAGCTAGATGGTAGTTCCTTACCTCCGCTCGTAGTTGAGGGAAACATCTTAGTTCTTTCGTCTTTCAAGTTCCTCATAGTGATCAGCAGATATAAATCCCAAGTGACTCGAAGAACAGAGCTATGCTCCCCGGCAACGGCGCCAGAAAATAGTCTTGATAACCCACAAGTATAGGGGATCACAACAGTTTTCAAGGGTAGAGTATTCAACCCAAATTTATTGATTCGACACAAGGGGAGCCAAAGAATATTCTCACGTATTAGCAGTTGAGTTGTCAATTCAACCACACCTGGATAACTTAGTATCTGCTGCAAAGTATTTAGTAGCAAAGTAGTATGATAGTAACGGTAACAGTGGCAAAGGTAATAGTAGCAGTTTTGTAGTGATTGTAATAGTAGCAACGGTAAAGTAAATAAGCGAAGCACAATATGTAAAAAGCTCGTAGGCATTGGATCAGTGATGTATAATTATGTCGGATGCGATTCTTCATGTAATAGTTATAACATAGGGTGACACAGAACTAGCTCCAGTTCATCAATGTAATGTAGGCATGTATTCCGAATATAGTCATACGTGCTTATGGAAAAGAACTTGCATGACATCTTTTGTCCTACCCTCCCATGGCAGCGGGGTCCTAGTGGAAACTAAGGGATATTAAGGCCTCCTTTTAATAGAGTATCGGGCCAAAGCATTAGTACATAGTGAATACATGAACTCCTCAAACTACGGTCATCACCGAGAAGTATCCCGATTATTGTCACTTCGGGGTTGTCGGATCATAACACATAATAGGTGACTATAGACTTGCAAGATAGGATCAAGAACTCACATATATTCATGAAAACATAATAGGTTCAGATCTGAAATCATGGCACTCAGGCCCTAGTGACAAGCATTAAGCATAGAAAAGTCATAGCAACATCAATCTCAGAACATAGTGGATACTTGGGATCAAACCCTAACAAAACTAACTTGATTACATGGTAAATTTCATCCAACCCATCACCGTCCAGCAAGCCTACGTTGGAATTACTCACGCACGTCGGTGAGCATCATGAAATTGGTGATGGAGGATGGTTGATGATGATGACTGCGACGAATCCCCCTCTCCGGAGCACCGAACAGACTCAAGATCAGCCCTCCCGAGAGAGATTAGGGCTTGGCAGCGGCTCCATATCGTAAAACATGATGAAACTCTCTCTCTGAGTTTTTTTCTTCGCGAAAGAAAATAGATGGAGCTGGAGTTGAGGTCGGTGGACGTTCAGGAGGCCCACGAGGCAGGGGGCGCGCCCCCACCCTTGTGGACAGGGTGTGGGCCCCGTGACGCTATTTCTTTCGTCAGTATTTTTTATTTATTCTGAAAAGTTGCTCCGTGGATTTTCAGGTCATTCCTAGATGTCGTGGGAAACGAGCACCTATGGGGCAGGGCCCCTTCTCGGTCCGGCAGGGAGCGGAGGGCGCACGAAGAGCAGACCGAGGCTAGGCACGCGAGGGATTTTACCCAGCTTCGGAGCTCTCCGGAGAGATAAAACTCCTACTGCTGCTTTGTGTTTATATTCTGTTCTTGCTTGAGAGCGTGAGTGTGTTGTAGTCTCGAATGAGTCGAACCCTTTCCACATGCGCATGGGCCTCCTTTTTATAGGCTAAAGGGGTCACCGACAGGTGGCAACGCAGAGAGGGGTAAAAAGGTAAAAAGAGAGGTTGGTACAACCGCTATCTACAGTGCCCCCTACCTAACTCTGACGGCAGGGGACAAGGGCATTTAATGCCCGTCCGGTCGCCCAAACAGTGCAGGAAGCGACCGTTAGGGGCGCCACCGATCGCCACGATGGTCTTCTCGTCATCTCCACTTGCCACCTCTCACCGCTTGGCTGCACAGCTACCCGCCACGTGCGCCAGGAACGATCTTGGGGCGACACGTCGTCGGATGCGCTGGAGCGTGGGCGCAGAGTGGTGGCTTCGCCGCGGCAAGCGCCTTGCCGCGGTCGTTGTCTTGTTGCACCCGAAAGCTTGTCGCTCACCGGGTCTTGCCGGGACGCGCGGCGCATCGCGGCAAGTTTCTTGGCTGGCCTTCCCGGCAAGCTCCTCTTGCCGGGGTCTTGCCCTTCCCGGCAAGCTCCACTTGCCGGGGCCTTGTCTTCTTAGTCAAAAGTACTTTGTTCTTGAATGGCATTAATAGGAATGACGGAGGATCTTGGCGGACGCCCGGCAAGCCTTGCCGCGGGGTGCTGCGACTGCCCGTGCACAAGTTCGGGATACTAAGGTACCCCTACTTTAGTACACCAACAGGAGCCCCCGGGCCTGGGCCACACACGGTGCCGAGCGCTGTTGGGCCAGGCCCAAAACAGGGCACGGGCACGCGCGGCCTGAGTCCATACCAAATCTAACTCCGTATCCACCGCGCCCTCCCATAATGGCACGCGTCAAACGCGGCGTCGTGGGAGAGATCGTGGGCAATTCTTAAATCAAGAAAAGGCGTAACGTTCGCCTCTCCTCTTTATAAGCAGAGGAAACAGGGGCCGTTCCCCCACCTTCGCTACTTGCGGTTTCTTCCTCAGAAAGCTCCACCGCTCCCCTCTGCTTCCCAAGCTGAAAGAGAACAGCGCTCCGCCGCCCGTCGCCGCCGTCGCCACCAACGCCTCCGCGCTCCCCCACCGCCTCTGCCATGGCTCCGAAGACCGGGAAGGGCGCGAAGTCGACCGAGGCGCTGCGGCTCGAGGCGCTGCGCAAGGAGCGAGCACTCCCCCCCCCCCCCCCCCGATCTCACCCTAAAGGCGCTGCAGGAGGAGTTCTATCTCTTCTGGTCGACGGAGACACGGGTGCATCCGCGCACGCCGGTGCTCTCCGCCGAAGCTTCGACATCGAAGCGGTGCCCAAAAGGGTACCATTTCTTTCCAGTGTTCTTCTACTGCGGGCTCTGCCCGCCCTTTTCTGATTTCTTCTGCGACGTCATGAATACATACGGGCTCCATCTTCTTGACTTCACCCCCAACGCCGTTCTGACAATGGTGGTTTTCGCGCATCTTTGCGAGAACTTCGTCGGAGTCCACCCCAACGTTGCCCTTTTCCGCCATTATTTCATCCCCCGGGTCGAGAAAGGAGAGCCCTTGTCGGGCGGGGTCTCCTGGATCTCAAGGGTCGGCAAGAAGGAGGTGTATCTGGAGGGGGAGCTCCGCAGCAAATGGGACGAGTGGAGTGCTGGATCGTTGACGCAGATCCGCAGCCATTCACCACTTTGCGCCAGACCCGAGTAGTGCGCGGCGGCGACTGGAGCGCTCTGGGGGCGGACGACGCCAAGCTGAAGATCGCCACCACCCGGATTCTGCGGCTCATTCTTGCTGGGCTCACAGTCGGGGCCATTGGCGCGGACTTTCTTCGTCGCCGCGTCGCCCCTCTGTAGGAGAGGGGGAGGCCCGCCTGGCTGTTTGGTGGCCCGGCGGACATCATGAGGCTGCGTCCAGGCCTTAACTTCAACTTCACAGTTCTGGAGCTTGACGGGATGCTCAAGGAGTTATTCAAGCACGACGCCAACCATCCGGAGTGGTTCAGGCTGCCACAGGGCGTCATCCCACTGTGCAACAACTCCAGTCTTGATCGCATCCGTGCAATGATGCCGGAGTGCGATTCGCACGGGATTATCCCAACTTGGAAGGAACCCGCTGACGACGTCGTGCGGCAATTCTTCGACAGCCTGGTGGAAGTAGTGGTCCGCGCCGACGAGCAGAGGCTGCTCACCCGCGACACGACCGATGATGAGATGCAGTACATTGCTACCAGGGCCGAAGAGGCGGCGACAGCCGCCGCCGCGGGCGAGTTTGGCTTCACGTTGTAGGAGGCAGAGGCGGCCGAGGTGGCAAGCCTTGCCGACCGAGAGGACCTTGGCGGGGAGGTCGCTGGTGAGGAGGAGCCCGAAGCCGAGGCAAGCGAGCCTGCCGGGGGCGCAAGTGACCAAACATCTTCGAGCAGCTTGCCGCAGACGGGACCCTCAGCGCAGCCCCCAGCCCAGACAAGGAGGCGTCTTCGCAGGACCGGAGACACAACAGGGCGGCAGACGGGCCAACAGCCGCAGCACCGCGGGACACGCTCCACCGCGGCAAGTACCGTCGCCACGGGAGCATCTCATGCTGCGCCGGCAACTGGGGCGGGGTCTTCTCGAGACGCCACACCTGATCCTGCCGCAGCTCCCGGCAAGCGTCCAAGGGAGCCTACTCCTCCGCCTCAGCACGCAGAAAGGATACCAGACTTCGACCTCTCCGCGCTGAGCTCCGACAAGGAGGAAGAAGAAGAGGAGGAGTAAGACTTTCTCCTTATTGTACTTTGTATTTCTTCGATTTTTGTTGTTTCTTGTCTTGCATCTGATCTGCTTCCCTCTGAATCCTTGTTCCATTTCAGGACTCTGGCCGAGAGAGCGGCGAAGAGGGCCAAGGTCCCCGTGGTTGTCATCAAGGACGATCCTGCTGTGATGGCAGAGGACACGTCCGAGACCACCTTGACGGACCCGATACCCTCTCCTCGAAGCAGCCCCCAGCACAGCCCCCAGTGTAAGTGTTTGTTCACTTCCTGTTATGTGGCGTGCATGAGTGCTCTTTTCTTTGCTGATATCTTGATTGCTGACTTGCTTGTGTAGGAGCAGAGCAGGCCCATCAGGAGCAACCAGAAGCCGCTCCAGAGGTGCTGTCTGCTTCGACTACGCCGCCAAGGGGCGATTCTCCAACAAGGGAGCGTTCTCCGGCAAGGGAGGGGTCCCCGGCAAGGGACGGAACCAGTGAGCCTTCGGTGGTAGAGCCCATGGTCACAGAGCCCAGCACAGGTAACCCTCCTTGTCGGGAATTTTCCCTTGGATTCTTCTGATCTTCTTTTTTGGGTATTTGCTTCACTTTTTCTTCCTCTCCCTGTCCTCAGATCCCCCTGCACAGATCCGATGGAGACTGAGGCCACCGGCGAAGAGGACACACGCGGCAATACTGAAGATGTCGCCGCCGCCGAGGAAGAGGCCGGCGCTGATGAACCCGCCGGCGAAGAGTCCGCCAAGGCTGCTGGCGCAGGAGCTGGCGAGGGGTCCGGCGATCGCACTGACGACCCGAAGGGCGCAGGAGCGCAAGGCGCTACACCGACCGCCGACTCCTCCACCGCTGATGCAGCGCCGGGCTCCGAGGAGCCCCAGCCCGGCGCCTACTTGAAGGCCGGCGAGGGTGTCTACATCAAGCTTCCCTAGGCGTCGAGCTCCAGGGCGCCGGTCGAAGGAGAGGAGTTTGACGGAGAAGTACTCGCCTCTGCTGGGTTGGCAATGGTTGACGCGCCAAGCAGCAGCAGCGGCGAGTCCAAGGAGGAGCAGTTGCTCTGGAAGTTGGTGATGCTCTACCGCGCCCGGCAAGCGAAACTGGAGTCCCGGGAAGCGCTTGTCGCGCAGGCGGGAGTTGATATAGAGTAGCACGCGGAGGAGCTCCAGGGCCGCAACTAAGAGGCCCTCCGATCCATTGCGGAGGAGAGGGCGCAACTTGTCGAGGCGAAGAAGGCGTTCATCCTTGAGAAGGCTGAAGCCGAGGAGCAGCAGAGGCTCGCCGCCGAGGAGCTGTCCAGGCGGGAAGGTGAACTGACGCAGAAAAAGGTTAACCTGGACAGCCACGAGGAGGAGCTCGCCGCACGGGAGGAATCACTTGGCGGGGTGCTCAAGGAAGTGAAGGATGCTGCCGCAGCTGCTGAGGCCGCCAAGAAGGAATTGGAAGTGAAGGTGACGCAGCTGGAGGCTGACATGAAAGGGAAAAATGAGGAGCTTGCCGCACTCCAGCGCGAACGCGAGAAGGATTCCCTCGCTCATGGCGATCTGCAAGTTCAACTTGCCAACAAGTTCAAGGAACTGAACGCCGTCAAGGACTCAAATGCTGATCTGGAGCTGAAGCTGACCACACTGACGGAGACACTGGATGGCGCCAAGAGGCGAGAAGACGACCTGAAGAAAGAGATCAAGGGCAACGAGGAGCTGCTGACGAGGGCCGCTGAGACTCAAAACACCTTCAGGGCTACGGTGGAGCTCTGGACGGAGGGCCTCGTCAACATCGCTGCAACCATCGACGAGGAGCTGGCGCAACTGGACTTGGCGGGCTTCGGGTGCTCCACTGACGAGAACCTCCAGCCCAGTGCCAAGCTTACTCTGTTCTTCAAGGGCGTGGTGACGGCTCTCCAGCAACCCCGGGAAAGGATCCCAAAGCAGCTGGCTGACGAGCCGCGCGCCATCTATGCCAGAGTCTTGGAGAAGGTGTTGGTGAAGGTGCTCTTCCGCAACCCGAACCTCAACCTCACCAACATTCTCAAGAAGCTGCCGGCGGGTGCTGATCTTGCAGAGCTCAAAGCCCTTGTCGCACCCATTGTGGACAAGGTGAATGAGGTCAGGAGGATCGACGGTGATCGTGTAGACTAGGCCGCCCTTTTCCTCCTTTTTCTTGCCGCTGCTAGACATGTCACAAGAACAATCCATTAGAGCGCGGCAAGTTATTTATTGTAATATAACTTTATTCTGGGTAGTGTTTGCTATGTTATTTCCTTTACTTGGTTCCCTCCTTTGCATGTTTTTACCCTACGCTTTTAGGGAACTTGCCGGTGCAAGCACCCTTGCCGCGAGCGCTGAGTGCGGAACATCAGCAGCCTGCTGGCGGTGTCGCCTCCGGCAAGAAACCTTGTCGGGACTAGTCGCAGCACACTTATGTTGTTGAGCGGACTCGAAACAAAGTAAGGGCGCAAATAGCCATGAGTTGGTTCCTCCGCGCACAGGTTTTCCATACAAAGCACGGTCGTTCAAGGAAGATAACTTTAAGAATTTAAAACTGATTGTGCTCAAACTTCGGCAACTTAGCTTTCTCTGTCGTCTGTTTCCCGGCAAGGCCATACTTCTTTGAACGACGCCTGGTCCACACCATTATCCTCTCTTCCCCCCCAGTGAACTTGTGGGCGAAGGAACCTTCTTTGAGAAAAAGAAAGAAGAGAAAATAAAGGTATGGAGCCTTAAGGCTCGTTATTGCTTACCGGGGGCAAGTGCTGCACAAAGTGTCAGATAATGCATGCAAAAAGAAAGAAAGCATGAAATTTGACAACATGTGCTGAGCATATGATCTTTATTTATGCACGGGATCTGCGCCCGGCTTTGTACAAAGGGTTACATGCAACAGCGGCAAAGCTTGTACAAAAGGTGGTTGACGGAACAGCAGGTTCCGACAACCGTGCCTTATGGGTAAAACTTACGAAGATGCTCTATGTTCCAGGAGTTGCTCACCGGAAAGCCATCTTCGGTCTCAAGGCGGACAGCGCCGGGCCTAGTGACTCGCTTCACCCGATAAGGGCCTTCCCACTTCGGCGTCAACTTGTTGGAATTCTTGGCGGATTGAACGCGCCGAAGAACAAGGTCGCCTTCCTCGAAACTTCTGGCATTAACTTTGCGGCTATGGTAGCGGTGCAAAGCTTGCTGGTAGCGAGCAGCTCGTACAGCAGCCTAAAGACGATCCTCCTCGAGGAGCAGCGCGTCATCTTGCCGCAGCTGCTCTTGCTCAAGCTCATCATAAGCGAGCACTCGAGGCGATCCGTATACGAGTTCCGTGGGGAGAACTGCCTCTGCTCCGTAGACGAGAGAAAAAGGTGTCTGGCCAGTGGCTCGATTTGGCGTCGTCCTGATCGACCAAAGAACCACCGGCAGCTCCTCGATCATATTTCTTCCGCACTTGTGCAGCCTGTCGAAAGTTCTGGTCTTGAGCCCGCGCAGCACTTCAGCGTTTGCCCTCTCCGCTTGACCGTTGCTTCTCGGGTGAGCAACAGAAGCGAAGCAGATCTTGGCGCCAAGATCTTGGACGTACTGCATGAAGGTGCGGCTCGTGAATTGTGTGCCATTGTCGGTGATGATCCTGTTAGGGACTCCGAAATGGCAAACAATTGACCGGAAGAACTTGACTGCTGACTGTGCTGTCACCTTCCTCACTGCTTCCACCTCCGGCCACTTCGTGAACTTCTCATTGCCACGTACAAGTACTCGAAGCCCCCGACAGCTCGGGGAAAGGGGCCGAGGATGTCGAGCCCCCAGACCGAAAATGGCCAGGATAAAGGGATCGTTTGGAGAGCTTGAGCTGGTTGATGTATCTGTTTGGCGTGGAACTGGCACGCTTCACACTTGGTTACTTGTGCAGTTGCATCCTGGAGGGCTGTCGGCCAAAAGAAACCTTGCCGGAAGGCTTTGCCGGCAAGTGCTCTTGCGCCAATGTGGTGACCACATATGCCTCCATGTATCTCCGCCAACAGCTCTTGTCCTTCTTCCCGGGAAATGCACTTCAATTTCACTCTGTTGAACCTTCTTCTGTACAGTATGTCATCGACAAACTGGTACATACTTGATTGCCGGGCTACTCTCTCCGCTTCTTCCTGTTCTTCGGGAAGTTCTCCTGTCTGAAGGAAACGGACAATCTGCTGCGCCCATGCCGGAGCCTGCAGCTCGACAACAAGGACTAAAGGCGCAAATGCTGCTGCGGGAACATCTGCTTCCACGGCAAGGACCTGAGGTTCAGCCGGAGCGTGATGCTCCCCAGCAAGCGTGCTGGAGCACAACTTGTCGGGGACGTCTGCTTCAACGAAACAAGCCCTGGGGCTTGTCGGAGCAGACTGCCCCTCAGCACTCTTTGCGTTGATCTTGGGGACCTTCTTGACGGCAGCTTCAGGGAGCTCTGCCGGAAAATAGTCGCCAGAAACCAACTTCCTCTTCTTGCTTTGTCCAGCTGATGGTGTTACAGATGGTTGAGTCAGCTTGAGCACAAAAATCCCTGGTTCCACAGGCAACTTGAGTGCGGCGCATTTCGACAGGCCATCTGCAATGTCGTTCTGAGCTCTTGGAACATGTTCCATCTGCAAGCCGTCAAAATGCTCTTCCAACTTTCTCACTTCATCAATGTAAGCTTCCATCAATGGACTTTGATAATCTTTGTTTACTTGACGGACGACAAGCTGCGAGTCACCCCTGACAATGAGCTTCTTGATCCCAAGGTCTGCCGCAATTCTGAGTCCGGCAAGCAAGCCTTCATACTCTGCAGTATTGTTAGTCGCTTGCTCCTTGGGAAAGTGCATCTGGACCACGTACTTGAGGTGCTCTCCGGTGGGTGCGACAAGCAACACACCCGCACCGGCGCCTTACAGCGAAAAGGCACCGTCAAAGTACATGATCCATTCTTTGCTTGCCTCCTTGACGGGGATGCTCGTCTCCGGAGTTTCTTCATCAGGTGTCGGCGTCCATTCTGCTATGAATTCTGCCAATGCTCGGCTCTGGATAGTTGAGGTACTCTCAAATTTGAGGCCAAAGCTTGACAATTCCAGTGCCCACTCGACAATCCTGCCTGTTGCTTCTGGATTCTGCAATATCCTCTTCAACAGAAAGCGAGTGACAAATGTGATCTCATGTGCTTGAAAGTAATGGTGCAGCTTCCTCGAGGCCATGAGAAGGCTGAAGAGCAACTTCTGCACCCCAGAATATCTTGATCTAGCCCCCTGCAGAAGGGAACTGACAAAATAAACTGGGCGCTGCACCATCTTCTTTTGTTTCTCCTCTTGTGGCTGCACAAATCCATCCTTGACGGGACCAGAGCTTGTCGGGGAAGCCCCCTGCTTGTCGCTGGATTCGCTTGCCGTGGCCGCTGGCTCATCATCCGTCTCCCTCTCCGCTACTAGCGCAGCACTAACCACTTGATTGGTTGCCGCTAGATACAGCAGCAACTTCTCTTGTGGTTTAGGTGCGACAAGTATTGGAGTGGAGGACAGGTATCTCTTCAAGTCCTGTAGCATAGCCTCCGCTTCCGGAGTCCATTTCATTGGACCTGCCTTTTTCAAAATTTTGAAAAATGGCAGGGCACGCTCAGCAGACTTTGAGATGAACCTACTGAGAGCAGCAACACAGCCGGCAAGCCTTCGCACATCCTTGACGCGCTTTGGTGCTTCGATCTGCTCAATGGCCTTGATCTTATCGGGATTGGCTTCAATCCCCCTCTGGGATACAAAGAACCCGAGAAGCTTGCCGGAAGGAACTCCAAACACGCACTTCTCGGGGTTCAACTTGAGATTGATCTTGCGCAGATTTGTGAAGGTTTCGTCCAAATCTTGGATCAACGTTTCTCTGTCTTTGCTATTGACCACTATGTCATCCTTGTAAGCTTCTACATTTCTGTGCAGCTGTGGCTCAAAAGCATGACTGACTACTCTTGCAAATGTTGAACCAGCATTCTTTAGTCCGAAAGGCATCCGTACAAAGCAGTACGTGCCACATGGGGTAATGAATGCGGTTTTCTCTTCATCTTCTTCTGCCATGAAGATCTGATGATATCCTGAGTATGCATCAAGAAATGAAAGCAGATCACATCCTGCCGTGGAGTCGACAATCTGGTCAATGCGCAGCAAGGGAAATGGATCTTTGGGACAAGCTTTATTAACATCAGTGAAGTCAATACAAAGCCTCCATTTCCCGTTCGCCTTGCGCACGACTACTAGATTGGCTAACCACGTTGGATGGAGTACTCCTCAGACAAGGCCTGCTGCTTCCAACTTCTTGATCTCTTCTGCAATGAACTCTTGGCGTTCCACCGCTTGCTTCCTGACTCTCTGCTTGACGGGCCGCGCGTGAGGACAGACGGCAAGGTGGTGCTCAATTACTTTCCTGGGAACACCGGGGATGTCAGATGGTTGCCATGCAAACACATCGACATTCGCCCGCAGGAAAGCAATGAGCGCGCTTTCCTATTTAGGGTCAAGCGTGGCACTGATGGTGAAGGTACCACCAGTGCCGTCCTCCTTGGCAGCCACTTTCTTGGTCTCTGGTGAAGCTGTCTTCGCCTTCTTGCACTTGCCGGTGGAGCTCGATGGTGCGTCCTCGACGGTAGCGCAGCACTCCGAAGAGGTGCGCTTGCTGGAGTGGGCATCAGAGCTACTCTTGCCGGACTTGGTCTTCTTCTTCCCCCCGGGAGCTTCAGCGACAAGTGGTTTGCGTTCTGCTGCGGCTGCTGCTTCCCGGTAGATCTTGCCGGTACAGATAAGGGCATCTTTCTTGTTGCCGGGGACAGAAATGACACTTATCGGACCGGGCATCTTGAGCACGTTGTAAGCATAATGAGAGGCTGCCATGAACTTGGCGAGCGCTGGACGGCCAAGTATCCCATTGTAGGGCAATGGGAAATCAGCAACGTCAAAGGTGACCTTATCTGTCCTAAAGTTCAGCTCGCTGCCAAATGTCACCGGCAGTGTGATCTTCCCCTTTGGCTTGCTCCTTCCCGGATTGATTCCTTGGAAAGTACCAGTCTCTTCGAGCTCGCTATCGGGGATCTGGAGTTTCTTGAGCACCGCGGAAGAGATCAGATTCAAGCCGGCCCCACCGTCAACCAGCATCTTTGTGACCTTGAGGTTGCGGATGGTTGGCGAAACCAACATCGGCAAGCACCCGACCGCGGTTATGCGGTCAGGGTGATCCTCAACATCAAAGATGATGGGCGTGCTGGACCACTTCAGGGGCTTGCGCGATTCAACGGACGGTTCTGCTGCATTTACTTCCCGCACCCACTGTTTGAGTTGGCGGTGCGAGGTATGCAGAGAAGCACCGCCCTCGACGCACAAAACCTCTGTTGCTTTCTGAAACTCTTGCTCGTCGGTCTCATCCTCATCCATCTCATCATCTTCATCTTCGTCTTCATCCTTGTCGCGGCCGCGGGGAGGCCTGTCTCCTTGCCGCTGCTTGGCCTTGCCGCGGCGCCCTCCCCGGGCGGGACGCTTCTTGCCGGATCCTCCTCCACCTTCTTGGGCCTTCTCCTTGTCGCAACGCTCGTATTCAGCTTTCTGCAGCTCAACAAGCTGCTCAACTTTCTTGCAGGCCTGGAGATCATGGCCCTTGGTGCGGTGGATCTTGCAATACTGCTTGCCGGAGCCGTCCTGCTTGTCGGCAGCCACCACAGCCTCGCCGGAGTCACCAGCTTTGGCCTTCTCGGCGCCGCCTCCCTTGCCGGACTGCTCGACAACTAGCACATCCTTAGCCTTCCTCTTTCTGTTATTCCGCCTCCGGTTCTTCTTTGCCGGAGGGCCGTCCTCACTGTCAGATCCTTCTGCTCATGCATTCTCTCCGGGGAGTTTCCTCCCCTCTCCAGCACGTGCACACTTGTCGGCCAGAGCATATAGCTCGCTGACATCTCTGATTTTGCACATCGCCATCTCCTCCCTCATCTTGCGGTTACGCACGTTCTGATGGAACGCCCTGATAACCGCGGCAGGGTGGACGTCTGGGATGTTGCGCTGCACCTGGCTGAATCTCTGTATGTACTTGCGCAGGGGTTCTCCTTCTTTCTGGGTGAGCAGATGAAGATCGCTCTCCTGGACATGGGGTTTGTGGCCGCCTGTGAAGGCGCCGACAAACTGATGGCACAGGTCCGCCCACGAAGAGATGGAGTTGTTCGGCAAGTGCATGAGCCAAGATCTGACGTTGGGTTTGAGCACCAGCGGGAAGTAGTTGGCGAGGATCTTCTCGTCGCGCCCCCCGGCAGCCTGCACCGTGATGGTGTAGACGCTGAGGAACTCCGACGGATGTATCCTGCCATCATACTTTTCGGGTACATCTGGCTTGAAGTTCTTGGTACTGGGCCACTGGACCTGCCGCAGCTCACGAGTGAACGCAGGGCAACCTACCGCGTACGGCAAGTCGCCTGGCTCCCCTGGCGCATGCATATCAACAGTGGGCCCGGCGCGCTGGTCTGACTGACGCCGCGCTTCTCTTCGACGCTCGATGCGAGTACGAGCATCTTCCTATCGTCGTTCTTGGAGAACTTGGCGCTGATCGCGACGAGCTCGCGGGTCCGACGACGCGGTGGAGTCGGTGTCGAGGTTGGCCCGGCGAGTCGACGATCTTGGCCTTCGGGGTGGGGAGTGCACGGTGGTGGCACCCCCACCAGTCTTGTCACCATCGGCTTGCGCCTGGGCGTCTTGCCGTGGCTTTGACGTGCTTGGTTGCCGGGGCTTGTCACCGTTGGCGAAGCCGATGAGGCTCTGGATGGTGATCCTCCAGTCGTCGATCTTGTCCGGTGCTGGAGGGTAGTCTAGTAGCAGTTGGGCTCGAGCCAACGCTTCTTCCGGGGTTTTTGGCGGTGGGGGAGAACGACACGAGGAGCGGGATATGCTCAAACTTCTAACAGTGTCAGAAGGAGCAACATCTCGTCCAGGCGACCGTGCCGCGCTCGCGCCAACGTGTTGACGTGCATGTTGGCCTTGAGCGTCCCGCGATCCACCGGCTTGGCCTTGTTCCAACGCGAGCACGGTGCCAGGAGCACCATGGCTTTGTCGATCTCGCGCCTCCCGAGAGGGACGCGGCGCATGCACGGACGCCGAAGTTTGCGGGGCCTTGTCCTTGGATCTGGTGACGATGTGAGTCCCCCCGTCGACGCCCGTTCCTCCTCCGGCGTCTACCGCACCGCCCGTTTGCTCCGGCGGCGGTGGGATCGACGTGGACGGAGCGGCCACCTCCGAAGCCTTCCTCTTCGGTGGCATGTCGATGAAGATGTTGATGTAGCACGTGCGAAGACCGGATCACGTTCGCACAACCTCGACGCCCCCTACCTGGCACGCCAAAGATGTCGTGGGAAACGAGCACCTATGGGGCAGGGCCCCTTCTCGGTCCGGCAGGGAGCGGAGGGCGCACGAAGAGCAGATCGAGGCTAGGCACGCGAGGGATTTTACCCAGCTTCGGAGCTCTCCGGAGAGATAAAACTCCTACTGCTGCTTTGTGGTTATATTCTGTTCTTGCTTGAGAGCGTGAGTGCGTTGTAGTCTCGAATGAGTCGAACCCTTTCCACGTGCGCATGGGCCTCCTTTTTATAGGCTAAAGGGGTCACCGACAGGTGGCAACGCAGAGAGGGGTAAAAAGGTAAAAAGAGAGGTTGGTACAACCGCTATCTACAGTGCCCCCTACCTAACTCTGACGGCAGGGGACAAGGGCATTTAATGCCCGTCCGGTCGCCCAAACAGTGCAGGAAGCGACCGTTAGTAAATCTGGGAGTGGTTTTAGAAAAACTAGTTTAAATGGGTTGGTTTTTATTATGGGCTTGATTGGTTTAGGTCTTATTGGGCTGAGCCTTTCTTAAGTTTGGTTTGGTTTCAGTTTTGAGAGGAAACAGTTTGGGTATAGTTGGTTATGGGCTGAAACCATTTGATGCATTATGGGCTATAAACCGTGGGTGCAACCCGGTTCGCTGTGTCCAGTTACCCACACGCTGCCCTGATGCGGTGCTGCCCCTGGCTGTCTCTTCCCCCGCGCGGCCCCTGCTCCCCTGCCTCTTCCTTGCGCCGCCGCCTCGCTGTCACCTTCCGGCGCCGCCCCCTCCTTGCGCTGCCGCCTCGCCGTTACCCTCGGGCACCACCCCCTCCTTGCGCTGCCGCCTCGCCGTCACTTCCTTGCGCCACCACCTCGCCGTCACCCTCCGGCGCTGCCCCCTCCTCCGCCGCGCCACCTTCCCTTCGCCGGCAGGTACCCCCCTCCCCCGCCCCTCTCTCTCTCTCTCTCTCTCTCTCTCTCTCTCTCTCTGACCGGCTCCTCCTGTTGACTAGGTCCTGCTCCTCCCGCGACAAGGTGCTCCTGCTGGTCCACAAGGTGCTCCCTTCAGAAATATTACCCTCTGAATTTTGACAGTGCAGAGTATTTATTTTGCATATGTTTTTTTAGAGAATAAATAGAGTGGTGTTCGGAAATTAGTCAAACTATGCTTGTAAAAACATTTTTCTTGATCCATCGCGTGCATATTAGCAAGATTTTATGGGATTTTCCACACCAGCCCATAACTATTCAGATCTGACTATTCAGTTTCTGGGAATGTTTGACTAAAATGGATTCATCAAATATATAATCAGGCATATGAATACAGCTGTTATGGTGCTATAATCAATGCATTTTCTGAAAAATAAAAAAGATAAACAACTATTATGGTGCTATTCGTTGCAGCTAGACGTAAGTGCCTGAAATACAAGGTAGCCATTGTTCTTCAAACTACATATGAAAAAAAATTCTTGATTCACTGCTTACGTATCAACAACACATTGAAGGATTGTTTCATGCCAGTGGCCCAGACCATGTAGATATAGAAAACTTCTATTAGTTACTAACCTTATGTATTATGTATTCACCTCTACCCCTCTTCAAGGGTAGAGAATGATTTCTTTTTGTTTACAGAGGGAGTATTGTATAGAATGTACGACAAAAACAGATTCAGGGATATAAATAAACATATAAATAGATATAAATATGCATTACGGAAAGAAGATACATATGTTATGCAAAAAAAGAAAAGATACAGATGCATCAGCGATGCTATTTGTTTAGCTAAACATAAGTGCCTGAAATACTACATTTACCATTAATTCTGAAGCTTCGGTAGAAAACAGTAGCAGATTATCCGTGTATTACATAATCTTGCTTCATGCTACAACTTATTTGTTAATAAGCAGGCCACTACGGCTGAAATATGACCTTGACCTTGACATTGTGCATTATTTCTAAAGATGAATGTTTAACAGTTTGTAGTAGCTTGTCAGAAGTGATTAGACTAGGTGAAGATCTCACCTTTTACTTGAAGACTGGAGTTGTCTTTTTTGCTACTTTTCTATCGTAGATTACAATTCGACTGAGCACAACACAGTTCAGGAACTAAGATAAACAATTTTTTGGTTGGAGTAGATTTGTTTTCTTCTGTTTTTGTATACATGGTTAGATTTTTCTTTTTTTTGGTTTGTCGTCAAAGGGTTGAAGGATTAGCCATTAGCCTCCTTTCTGATATATTCTATGGTTTCTTTTGTTTGGAGTTTTTTTTCCTGATTCTGAAGACACGGTCATTTACAAACAATACTCAATTCAGGAACTGAGACAAATTTGCTTGCTCTGTTGGCAAAGGGTTGAATGATCCAACGGAGCAAACAAATTCCATTGCTCCCTTTTGATATACAGATCCACATACTAAAATAACTGTCTGGTTCTCTCTTCTTTCACTACCTTCTTGCTCTATATTCTACCATTTTCTAACAGTAAGTTTCCACATATTTTCCCCCTGCAGTGTGCTATAAAACTTGAGGCATGTCTACGTCAGAGGGTTCGGAGACTGCTGATTCCATGGATGAGGATATGAGTCAAATACCACATGTTAGAAGGTCCAAGGTATGGGAGCATTATGAAGTAGATTTGATTCTCGTAGATGGTGATTTCAAGGCTGTGTGCAAATACTGTGAAGCGCAACTTCACACCAAGTTTGGGACTAGCAGTTTGAGGACCCATATTGCAGAGGCTTGCCGATCAATCCAAGATGCTTGCAGACAGAGGTTTTTGTTGACCATGAAAAAAAACATCCGAAGGACTGTTTGTGTTTGATGAGAAAGTTTGTCGTGAAGGCATGGTCAAGTATTGCGTCCATCCTGAGATCCCCTTTCTTAAGTTTGAAGATCCCCACCTTCAACCATGGATTGACTCAATGCAGCCAGCGTTTCAAATCAAGGGTCGTCACACAATTCGTGATGATGCAGTGAAGATGTATAAGGGAAGAAAGATATCGACGTAGAGCTACAAAATTTGGATTGTCGCATTTGCTTAACATCTGACATGTGGACATCATCACAGGACTTGGGCTACATGTGCATCACCGCCCATTATATCAATGCAGAATTCATCTACAAGAAGAAGACCATAAGTTTCGCAGAAGTGAAGTATCCCCACACAGGCTATGCGATAGAGGAAGAAATAGTTCGTTGCTTAACAGAATGGGGCATAAGAGGCAAATTATTCACTTTGACACTAGATAATGCCAGCAATAATACTAATGCATGTGAGGAGTTAATAAAATATCACAAACATGAGCTGCTCCTTGAAGGTCAACATTTGCATGTTAGGTGTTGTGCGCACATTCTTAATATCTTGGTTCGGGATGGAATGAAAATAATCCATGAAGCTATTGACATGATACGAGAGCTGATGAAGTATATTGACTCTTCTCCTTCAAGACTTCAAGATTTCAATACAATTGTAAGTGGGATGGGTCTACGTGCAAAGAAAGGCATCTCTGTTGATACACCAACCACATGGAACTCAACCTGGAAAATGCTTGTAGAAGCATTGACGTACAAATCTGTTCTCACTAGTTATGCCGACAGAAAGATGATAGATTCTCCAAGTGAGGAGGAATGGGAGAAGGCAAAAGCTATTTGTGAGTTTCTAAAAGCTTTTGAAGAGCTTACTTTGATCGTTTCAGCTCATAGGAAGCCAACTTCACATAAGTTTCTGCCAGTTGTGCTTTCTATTCGCCATGCATTGAAAGATCCGGGTTGGCAGACCTCTGATGTGTTGAAGGAATTGGCGGCAGTGATGCAAACGAAGCTTGATAAATATTGGGATCCCGAGGAGAAGGAGAATGTAGATCCTAACCGTCGTAGAAAAAGCAAGGGCATTGAGTTTAACCATGCACTTGTCATTGCTACATTCCTGGATCCAAGGAGGAAAGAAGATTACTTGGATTCTTCTATTGCAAGTTGTCTACTGACGGGGAGCAAATTACAAAACAAGTGGAGATTGCTTTAGAATGGGTGAGAAAGTATGTCAAGGAATATGAGCTACTTGCAGTGACAAGCACTGCACACTCGACACCTTCTAGTCAAGGCAATACCATTATTGGATCACCTGTTGCAGGGAAAAGGAAGTTGGAAGAAGAGTTTGCCCAGCACAAGTCTCGTCGGAGGTCACGTGTACACAAATCCGAGCTTGATGCATACTTGGAAGAAGCATCCGAGAAGGTCGGTGATGACTTTGATGTCTTGGGTTGGTGGAAGAGGCATGGAGAAAAGTTTCCTATATTGGCATCTATGGCCCGTGACTTTCTTGCAATTCCTTTGAGCACAGTGGCATCTGAATCAGCCTTCAGTTGTGGTAAGAGGATACTAGGCGACAAGAGAAGCTCTTTGAACCCTGATATGCTAGAAGTGCTTGTTTGTGCTAAAGATTGGTTGTTCAAACCAAAGGAGGGTGAGTTAACCGCTTACATTTTGGTTCTACTACTTGTGTAGAATGGGATATATAAAACTTGTAGTTGCAGTATAGAAGTGTTCATATGCCTTTAAATTAATTCTTTGTTTCATTTGCAGGAGATGGACAGTAAGCACACGGGTAAAAACTTGAAACCAAGAAAAGGTAAAAATATGATCCTGATCATCGATTGGTCTTTGCCTTGCTCTTTTTTCCGTTAGAGTGATTGGACAAGCGAAAACACTGTCGCTAAACGAAAACACTCTTTCCCTGCTGTTGTTGCTTTCAGCAATGTCAGTCAGTTAGTGCCATTGATCTGCCAATGACTATGAGCGTTCAAACGTCACTTCACATGTGGCATATGGATTTGTCCATTTGGTGCTGTGTTCTATAAGGAATCGAAGATTTGAGAGTGCTGAGTATTGTAGTAGTAGTATACCATTGTTTCTTTGTGGTGGTTGGACTGCAGATGACAACCTGCATGTTCCCTTTGGTGGGCACTCCAATAGACCTCTGAAATTTGCGTTTTCCATGGGATATTGGCAGATCTCATATTCGTGAGATTTCTTGTCTGGTGGATCTTGTTGATGTCTACTGCTTGACTTTTGAGACTTTTGAGTATTTTACACCAATTGAAAATTAGTTTCTATCTGAATCTAATGGGACTGCAGATTTCTTGCCTGGTGGATCTTGCTGACGGGATTTTACTCTGACGAATCTACAAAATCTGTTTACTTGGTTTTCCTATGCAGCTATGACTATTCAGGATATGGGGCCTCTACAGGAAAAGTAAGAATCTGAATTCCCAAGTAATTATAAGAACTCGAACGCGATTCTCATGTTGCTTAAATCTACAGTTAAGCTATCTTTTTTGTCACGTCGCATTCCTACATAAACTCTCAAATTTTGTGATCATGATGTCTCCTGTACTATATGATAGTGCCACAGTTTCATCAATTACTGACAACTATTGGATTGCATTGCTCCCTATCCTGTACTATATGATAGTGCCACAGTTTCATCTGACTTGAACAACACATATATGCTGTGCATCGTAGTTTCCATTTGATTTCAGTCCTCTACTCAGACCACTAACACCAGTCTTCCTCTCCTTTGCTGTTATGCAGAAATGCCACGTCAAGAACAAGGATATCAGGAAGTTCTTGGATGGTATCTACATCAGCGACAAGGGCGCCATCAAGGAGGAGTAG
Organism: Triticum timopheevii; assembly: GCA_963921465.1. NCBI lineage: Eukaryota > Viridiplantae > Streptophyta > Magnoliopsida > Poales > Poaceae > Triticum > Triticum timopheevii. The sequence continues at coordinate 359,666,466 of OY997274.1, read as the reverse complement.
AGTGCGAAAACCGTCCTAGAAGCCATGTTTCGGCCTGCCGTGTTTCATTGTCTTTGTGTCGTCGTCATGATTTTGAACTTTCTCTAGACTGAATTTTGTAGTGGAGTTAATTGTTAGGAATGTGCCATGGAACATGTTATCTTTATCATCCTGCATATTGTCACCACTTGAATCGTTACGACGCTTATCTACCCCTAAAGGCTGAAGACTTGAAAGTATTTGAGGTTAAAACAGGACATGGATGTGCTCTACCGTTAAATGATTTGGTTATGCGTCCACATTGTCTGCCTTGTCTTTTTTAGCTGTTCTAAAAGTTCTTTGTTGCCGATTCAGGCAAGTCTTGGATGTTTTCGCTAAATTATTGTTTGGCATGTCACTGTTAAACTAAAGTTGAATACGGTTATGTATTGGGTTTAAACCCATGGTCATATACTGGGTGTGGACCGGTTTGGGTGGAAAAAACATTGGGTGCAGTTTTGGTTGGGCTGGAAATGGTATTATTTGGTTATGGTTCAGGTTTGGTTTTGAGAGGTACGTGTGCGGGTATAGTTTAGTTTTGGTCCAGTTATTAACCCGTTCTCATATTTAACCGTTAGGGGCACCACCGATCGCCACGATGGTCTTCTCGTCATCTCCACTTGCCACCTCGCACCGCTTGGCTGCACAGCTACCCGCCACGTGCGCCAGGAACGATCTTGGGGTGACACGTCGTTGGATGCGCTGGAACGTGGGCGCAGAGTGGTGGCTTCGCCGCGGCAAGCGCCTTGCTGCGGTCGTTGTCTTGTTGCACCCGAAAGCTTGTCGCTCACCGGGTCTTGCCGGGACGCGCGGCGCGTTGTGGCAAGTTTCTTGGCTGGCCTTCCCGGCAAGCTCCTCTTGCCGGGGTCTTGCCCTTCCCGGCAAGCTCCACTTGCCGGGGCCTTGTCTTCTTAGTCAAAAGTACTTTGTTCTTGAATGGCATTAATAGGAATGACGGAGGATCTTGGCGGACGCCCGGCAAGCCTTGCCGCGGGGTGCTGCGACTGCCCGTGCACAAGTTCGGGATACTAAGGTACCCCTACTTTAGTACACCGACACTAGAACTTTTATTTCTGCACAAAAATAACACCATGGCAGTTCTGCTGAAAACAACATCAGTCCGGGTTAGTTCCATTCAAATCATGCAAGTTAGAGTCCAAAACAAGGGCAAATGTGTTTGTAAAAGTAGATACGACAAAGACGTATCATAATACAATGGAATTGTACAAGGGGATAATTATTTTTGTTGAAAAGTTTATGTAATTAAGATTCACAAAGTTTCCGTGAGCATGACCAAAGTTCAAGGAGCTCCCCCACCTCAACAATGCTTGTCTTTCTCACTTTCACTTTCCTTTTTGAAAAGTTTTGGTTTCCCCTCTTTATTTTTTTGTTTTTAGACTATATAAAAGCACTCAATAGAAATAAATGACTCTCTAAAACTTCCGGGTTGTCTCCCTAGCAGCACTTTCTTTAAAGCCATTAAGCTAGGCATGTAGTGCTCAAGTAATGAATCCACCCGGATCCCCAGGTATATCAAAGCCAATTTTAATTAACGATGATTTGTAATTTAGTAGAGAGCACAAAGTAACATATATCATGCAACAACGAAGTCTACCTCTCTTCCTATGCATCGGCATGTCATAAAAGAACAATTCATGCACACATAGTAAAGGCCAATGCATAGTATAAGCAGTTTCTTGCAATTTTATCATATTGGAAACATAGAGAGGTGGAGATATAGTTCCTCTCTCATAATAATTGCAAGTAGGAGCAGCAAGCACATGCATATTATATCTATCAAAATCATCATGTGTACTAGTAAGAAGCGACCCATCAATATAATCCTTAATAAGCACAAACTTCTCCGATAGAGTGTAGTTTGGAGAATTCAAAAAGATAATAGGACTATCATGCGTGGGTGCAATAGAAACAATTTCATGTTTAACATAAGGAACTATAGCAAGTTCATCTCCATAAGTATAATTCATATTGGCATCTTGGCCACAAGCATACTCATCAAAAAGGGATATTTCAAGAGAATCAACGGGATCATAACAATTATCATAGCAATCATCCTTCGGTAAGAACAAATGGACATTAAATAATGTATGAGTTGGAGGGTTACTCTCATTAGAAGGTGGGCACGGGCAGCTAATCCGCTCTTCCTCCTTTTGTTCTTCGCTCTCCTCATCATCTTTTTCATCCAATGAGCTCACACTTTCATCAATTCCTTCTTCCATAGACTCCTGCAAAATATTGGTCTCTTCTTGGACAGCGAAGAATTTCTCAATATATGGTTTAACATAGGCATTAGAAGGATAATTATCATAACAATATTTAAGTATGGCAAAAATTTCAGTTCTGTAAAGAGTAGCATCATACATTTCAATCAAAGAAGCAATTTCTAAGCACCCTTAAAAGCAACAAATTCTTCAATTTGTTGAACATCATAGTAATTATAAACACCCTTAGCACGCAAAGATACGATTCCATTATCACTAAACTCACATTGGTAGGGAAGGTGTTTCTTAGGGTTTTCAGAACAACAAGTAACATCATATATTTCACATAAATTCCAAGCATAACATTGCAAACGATGAATTTGATCCAGTAAAAGTTTCCCTTTTTCAGATATACGGTGTCGCACATAACAAGCATGCTCATCTAAAGATTTGCCCTCAACTAAGCTAGTTGGGGTTTCAGCACGAGCACAAAGGGATCGAAGATGATCCAAGTAAAAATCTTCAGGAGTGTGATAGATTTTGAGTGTTTCTTCAACCATTGGTGTAGTAGGTACAACTAATTTTTTTGGTATTTTGCGTTTCCTACCCATAACTAAAGATAGAAAACAACTTAGAACAGCAAATAAAAATTACTTAGTGATAAAGCAAACAAGCACACACGAGAATATTCACCCCACGCTATGACTCCCCGGCAACGGCGCCATAAAAAGGTCTTGATAACCCACAAGTGTAGGGGATCAATTGTAGCCTCTTTCGATAAGTAAGAGTGTCGAACCCGACAAGGAGCTAAAGGTAGAACAAATATTCCCTCAAGTTCTATCGACCACCGATACAACTCTACGCACGCTTAGCATTTGCTTTACCTAGAACAAGTATGAAACTAGTAGTACTTTGCAGGTGTTGTTGGATAGGTTTGCAAGAATATAAAGAACACGTAAATAAAAGCTAGGGGCTGTTTAGATAAAGAAGCAATAAAGTAAATGTAGCGAGTGTGGAAAAGTGGTGGTAGGAGTTATGAAATTGTCCCTAAGCAATTGACTACTTTACTAGACCGATAGCAAGTTTTATGTGGGAGAGGCATAAGCTAACATACTTTATCTTCTTGGATCATATGCACTTATGATTGGAACTCTAGCAAGCATCCGCAACTACTAAATATCATTAAGGTAAAACTCAACCATATCATTAAAGCATCAAGTCCTCTTCATCCCATACGCCACAACCCCTTACTCGGGTTTATGCTTCTGTCACTCAAGCAACCCACTATAAGCGAATCATGAACATATTGCAACACCCTACAGCGGGAATCCCTCACGCTTGCTCAACACGGAGGGCACAATAGGACAGCAACATAACCACAAGCAAATTAAACCAATCATAGCAATTCATCAATCACCGGTAGGACAATGAAAATCTACTTAGACATCATAGGATGGCAACACATCATTGGATAATAATATGAAGCATAAAGCACCATGTTCAAGTAGAGGGTACAGCGGGTTGCGGGAGAGTGGACCGCTGAATATAGATGGGGGAAGGTGATGGAGATGTTGGTGAAGATGATGGAGGTGTTGGTGTAGATCGCAGTGATGATGATGGCCCCCGGCGGCGTTCCGGCGCCACCGGAAGCAAGGGGAGAGAGCCCCCTTCTTCTTCTTCTTCCTTGACCTTATCCCTAGATGGGAGAAGGGTTTCCCATCTGGTCCTTGGCTCCCATGGCGTGGGAGGGGCGAGAGCCCCTCCGAGATTGGACCTGTCTCTCTGTCTCTCTCTGTTTCTGTCCTTTCACCATTTCTTTTATATCCGGAGATCCGTAACTCCGACTGGGTTGAAACCTTTGCCTAGATTTTTCTCCGCAAATTAGCTTTCTTGCGGCAAAAGAAGAGCGTCAACCGCCTTACGGGGTGCCCACGAGGGTCATGGGCATGCCTGCTCCCTGGGGCGCGCCCCCTACCTCGTGGCCCCCTCGGGAACCATCTCGCGTTGATTCTTCTTCCCAAAAATCACAAATATTTCAAAAATATTCTCTGTCCGTTTTTATCCTGTTTGGACTCCGTTTGATTGGGGTTTCTGCGAAACATAAAACATGCAACAAACAGGAACTGTCACTGGGCACTGCGTCAATATGTTAGTCCCAAAAATAATATAAAAAGTTGCCAAAAGTATATGAAAGTTGTAGAATATTGGCATGGAACAATCAAAAATTATAGATATGACAGAGACGTATCTGCTGCCCACGTGCCCTCTTACTTTATCGGGGACGACAACAAAAGCCGTCCCATCCGTCGCCGCCCTTGCTTGCCTTGACATGCGTCCAGGCTGACGAGGCATGCAGTGCCATGCTAGCTAGCTAGCTACTGTGTTGGCGCGGTGGTAGAGCCTTCACGAAGATCTGCATGCCACCACATAGGCGTCTGCCTAGTTGGCAAGCTGGTCGTTGTACTGGAGTGGTGGTGAAGTGGCAAATACTTGCCCGTGCGCGGGCTTGGTCGCGGCTCCGCAATCGTCCCCGGCAAGGCTTGCCGGGGGCCTCGCGGTCGTCCCTGGCAAGGGTCTTGCCGGGGGTCTCCGTCTTTTGGTCCCACGTGGACCCGCAGGCTATCAATCTTCACAAAGATCTGCATGCTACTTTGCACACACCCTCTGAGCCTTGGCATTGACGCTGTTGATGGTGTCAAAGCTCTCAGTCCTCAAGGGTGATGGCCTTGCTGGTGCTTCATAGGTTGCCCCGGCAAGGCTCTTGCCGGGGTCACATAGGCTGCCCCGGCAAGGATGTTGCCGGGAGAGGCCCAGTCTGTCTTCTACTCCTTGTTCTTTGACTTGATTTCTATCTTGATGGTCTTGTGTTTTGTCTTCTGCTGCCCTGCCAGGCCCTGCCGCAGGCATGGCTAAACTGCCCGTGCACGAGTAAGGGGTACAGAAGAGCCCATACTTTGGTACACCGACAATATGTTTGGGCCACATGCACGCAGTGGTTGTCTTCAGGCACTCCCTCACATGGTTATTGGTGACAAGCTAGCCTATTTTGTGGGGCCGCATGTGGAACGTCAATGCATGACTTTGACCCAACAAACAAGAGAGGTTATACGACCAAGGTGGTGATTCTTCTTGGTCAATCTTACAACACGCCTTGGTGAGATGCCCCCTCCCACCGACTCAAAGTGTGTGTGTGGGGGGGGGGGGCACATTACTACTTCGTACTAGATGAACCTCCGTGGGGTCGGGGATGCTCGGTTAATTTGCGATGCACATGTGCCACATCAAATTTGTGATTTGGTTATTTAAATACCACAACACATCGCTTCACACACACACACACACACACACACACACACACACACACACACACATCGGGCCACTCGTAGGTGTGGTTGGTAAGTGGTCTCACAAACCTAATGCCAAAAGAACACATCTGTGGGCCCGCACATGGTCTACATTTGATCGGAAGCAAAGGGGGGAGGGGGTTGATGTACTCCTTTCGGTTTTGTGTTACGGTACGGTGAGATGTCATACCTAGCTATTTGGGGGCATGCGTTCATAGTGAGGATTCCCCTCTTGGCAACACGAAGTGTGTGTGTGTGTGTGTGTGTGTGTGTGTGTGTGTGTGTGTGTGTGTCTGTGTGTGTGTGTGTTTGGGGGGGAGGGGGGTGGCTAGCAATAATAACATGCGCTTTGTGCGATAGGTGCTACATCAAAGTTGTGCATTGGGTATTTGAACATCAAACCACCCTTTTCATACATATATTTGGTCCGCATGCAAGTGTGTTCGTGTTATGACCCTGTCCCGCGTTTTTTGGCCAAATTTATATACAACAGACGAGTCGGACATGGCAACCGTTTGCGATTGGGTACAAAATAGACACGATTCCCTAGGAATACCCATGTGTCGTGCCCCTGCCCCTATTACCCACATGATCACAGTAGATTGGGCTCCACGAGGCTCTCCCCCTCTCGAAAATATCTACTCCCTCGCAATCTCGAAAATATCTACCCGCGTAGATGGTTTTTCTATTTGATAGCACATGATTAGTATGTCTAGACCGTGTGTGATGTCTGTTACTCCCGCTCTGCTTCAGTCAGTAGATCCAAATTTTCAGTAGCCCCGACATTTTACTCCCGCCTTAATCCCTCGCAATCTCAAACATATCTGCTCGGCTGGAGTGTTTTTCTGTTTGATAGCACTCGATTATTATGTTTTAACCGTGTGTGATGTTCGTTACTCCCGCCCCGCTCTGCTTCAATCCTTTGATCCAAATTTTGGTAGCCCCGCCATTTTACTCCCGCCTAGTAAATTTTCAATACCCGCGACATCTCCTCAAACACCACCTTGGACCCCCTCCACACGCACACACCCCAAATCCTTCGTTCACCCCAAATCCCTCGCTCACACACATACACACCACCCTTCCCTCGCTCCAAATCTGGCTAGGTCGCCGCTACCGCCTCCATCATCAACCTTTATCGGTCTGGCCCTGCAGTTTACCCACTGATATACATACCTTCACCGCCTTGAGTTTCTTAGATGACGCCTGCGAAATGCCCCCATTCCCGGAGATCCTCATACCCACCCCTCCCCCACTCTAGAGCGTTGCAGCCTAAGCCCGACTACGCTTCTCGGGAATCTCGAGGAGTGAATGGCCCAAAAGAGCTTTACCGCGGCCTCTTTACCCGATGTCGACAAGGTGGCCGCTGAGGAAGCTGACGACAATGACTAGACCTGGATTGAGCCTTTCAATCAGCGGGCTAGAGTATTCTGGCATGTCGCGAACGCCGGCTACAACATCGAGGTCGTCGACACCGACGGCTTGATGCGGGTTATGTCACAGGTTAAGTTGCCTTAGGGAGTCCTGGACTAAGGGGTCCTCGGTCGTCCGGTCTATTCAACATGGGCCAGACTGATGCGCTGTAAAGATGAAGGAAGAAGACCACCTCTCGTGTCCAGTTAGGACTCCTGTATGCGTGAACGGCAAGATTAAGTGTCAAGACATACTGTTTCCTTTCTTTGTAAACCGACTTTGTACAACCCTAGGCCCCTCCGGTGTATATATAAACTAGAGGGCTTAGACCAGAGACTAAATAATAACATTCGTAAGCTAGACAATCTAGGGTATAGCCATTACGATCTCGAGGTAGATCACCTCTTGTAACCCCCATACTCATCGAATACAATCAAGCATGACGTAGGGTTTTACCTCCTTTAAGAGGGCCCGAACCTGGGTAAACATCATGTCTCTTTGTCCCTTGTTAGCATTGATCCTCAGACATACAACTTGGGCCCCCTACCCGAGATCTGCCAGTTTTGACACTGACATTGGTGCTTTCATTGAGAGCTCTACTGTGTTGTCAATGGAAGGATTGATGGCGCGCCTCTTCATCAACGATGATACTGTGTCTAGGGAGACTTTTCTCCTTGGACAGGTCTTCGTGTTTGGCGGCTTCGTACTATGTGCCGACTTGGCCGACCGCCTTGAGCAGATTGACAGCTATGCCCCCGGTCACCAGATCAGGTTCGGGAATTTGAATTACGTCGTCGATATCCGAGGGGATCTGATTTTCGAGGGGTTCGCGGCCCTGACTGCTACTCCACACCCTCTTGAAGAGGGCCCCTCGGATCTGCTATCAGACCCCGTCCAGGGGTCAAAGCTCACACCTGCCTCGGCCTTAGATCCAAGGAAGATCACGTTTTCCGACGACGGGAGGATCGACCCCGCCTGAGTCTCTCCTATCATGGAGCTCTTAGCCGGAGACCCAGATGTGATCGCACCGTTGGTAACCCCGGAATCAGACGGGACTCTCCGAGTCATCGAAGAGCCGGACTCGCCTCTAGAGGATAACTCCGAACTGTTGAGGTTGGCGCTCCCCGGACTCGATCAAGTGTTTGGCCCCGCAAATCCGTAGACTCCCATCCAGCTTTTGCTTTTAGACGAAGTACTAGGCTTAATACAATCTCTCGCCATTACGGAAGCTTCGCCTCCAAACTACACCCAGCACAGATTGGGGGCTGAGGTCGGGGAAGTTTTCACCCCACCCACCACCCACTTAATAGCCACTATCAAGGATTTAACCAACATGGTAGACTATGCCTTCGAAGACATCGGTGGCATGGACGATGATGTCGACGTCAAGCAAAGCCAAAACCCGCCTACTATAGGGCGTTGGACGACCATTTCTACCTACAATGTATACATGGTAGACACTCCTGACGAAAAGTATGATGATGGCATTCAAGATCCAGGCAAGGACAAGCCCGTCGACGAATCACCAAATCGCTGGCGTCAGCGGCGCCGCGCATGATCGCGTCGGGCAAAGGATAGCACTACCAGTACCAGAGATAACCCAGGACAACGCCGAAGACCACCTGATACGTCTCCAACGTATCTATAATTTTTGATGTATTCATGCTATGTTTATAATATTTTTACATGATTTTGGTATGATTTGATTAGAAGTAACCCGGACTGACGCTGTTTTCAGTAGAACTACAGTGGTGTTGCTTTTGTGCAGAAGTAGAAGTTCTCGGAATGCGCTGAAAATCAATGGAGATTTTTTCTGGAAAATATAAAAAAAATACTAGAACGAAGAATTATCGGAGGGGATGCCCATGGGCCCCACGAGGGTGGAGGGCGCGCCCCTGTGCCTCGTGGACTCTCCGTGTGTCCCCCTAACTTATTCTCAACGCCAACCTCTCCTATAAATCCCCAAACCTCCAGAACATAACCTAGATCGGGAGTTCCGCCGTCGCTAGCCTCTGTAGCCACCAAAAACCAATCGGGACCCTATTCTGGCACCCTGCCGGAGGGGGAATCATCACTGGTGGCCATCTTCATCATACCAACGCTCTCCATGACGAGGAGGGACTAGTTCACCCTCGGGGCTAAGGGTATGTACGAGTAGCTATGTGTTTGATCTCTCTCTCTCTCTCTCATGTTCTTGATTTGGGACGATCTTGATGTATCGCGAGCTTTGCTTTTATAGTTGGATCTTATGATGTTTCTCCCCTCTACTCTCTTGTAATGGATTGAGTTTTCCCTTTGAAGTTATCTTATCAGATTGAGTCTTTAAGGATTTGAGAACACTTGATGTATGTCTTGCGTGGGATACCCATGGTGACAATGGGGTATTCTATTGATCCACTTGATGTATGTTTTGGTGACCAACTTGCGGGTTCCGTGACAATGGGAATCTATGCAAAGGGTTTGGCACACATTTTCATCTTGACTCTCTAGTAGAAACTTTGGGGCACTCTTTGAAGTTCTTTGTGTTGGTTGAATAGATGAATCTGAGATTGTGTGATGCATATCGTATAATCATACCCGCAGATACTTGTGGTGACATCAGAGTATCTAGGTGACATTAGGGTTTTGGTTGATATGTGTCTTAAGGTGTTATTTTACTACGAACTCTAGGGCTATTTGTGACACTTACAGGAATATCCCAATGGATTGATCGGAAAGAATAACTTTGAGGTGGTTTCATTCCCTACAATAATCTCTTTCTTTGTTCTCCGCTATTAGTGACTTTGGAGTGACTCTTTGTTGCATATTGAGGGATTGTTATATGATCTAATTATGTTATCCTTGTTGAGAGAACTTGCACTAGTGAAAGTATGAATCCTAGGCCTTGTTTTGAAGCATTGCAATACCATTTGTGCTTACTTTTATCATTTGCTACCTTGCTGTTTTTATAATTTCAGATTACAAAAACCTATATCTACCATCCATATTGCACTTGTATCACCATCTCTTTGCCGAACTAGTGCACCTATACAATTTACCATTGTATTGGGTGTGTTGGGGGACACAAGAGACTCTTTGTTATTTGGTTGCAGGGTTGTTTGAGAGAGACCATCTTCATCCTACGCCTCCCACGGATTGATAAACCTTAGGTCATCCACTTGAGGGAAATTTGCTACTGTCCTACAAACCTCTGCACTTGGAGGCCCAACAACTTCTACAAGAAGAAGGTTGCGTAGTAGACATCAAGCTCTTTTCTGGCGCCGTTTCCGGGGAGGTTAGTGCTTGAAGGTATATCTTTCGATCTTGCAATCAAATCTTTCTGGCCGGTCCGCCGGCTAACATTCGCGCCGGTCGCTCGCTGGCCATCGATCAACAAAACACTGCCCGCTCCTGGGCCGTCTGATCGGTCCCGCATCGATCGCTAGCCACCACATAATCAGCCCACCCTCTCTTATCTCGTTCTTTCTCTCGCGAATCTTCCCAGCCATACGTTTCCTTATCTCCCCCACGTCTCTCGCACGACGACTAATCTCTGCTTCCCCAATCTCTCTCTTGTGAGCAGTTGCACGCTGCTTGAAGCTCCAACGAGCCGCCCTGCTGTTAGCCGGCCATCGTTGGCCGGTGCGCGGTGTGCTACAACCAACAGGCCGTGGAGTTACAACCGCGATGCCGCGATGCTTCAACCAGCAGGCGGCCGTGTAGCGGAGCGGGAAGACACGCATCTGCGGACGAGAACACCTAGCCCGTTCCAGCTCCGCCGCTCCCCTATTGCAACTCTACTATGGCCGGTTGCAGCTCTGCCACTAGCCGGTTCCAGCTCTGACCCAAAAGGGATGCAACTCTACTATCTTGGTTTTGCTGACTAGCCACTATTTTTGCTACCACCGCTTTCAATTTTTGCTGGAACCAGCAATCTTTTTGCTTCCACCGGCTTTTCTTTTTGTTGGAACCAGCCCCAATTTTGCTTCCACCGACTTCGATTTTTGGTGGAACTAGCCCCAATTTTGCTTCCACCGGCTTCGATTTTTGTTGGAACCAGCCCCAGTTTTGCTTCCACCGGCTTCGAATTTTGCTGGAACCAACAATCCTTTTTTTTCTACCATCGGCTTTGTATGCAAACGCCGCCGCCGTCACCATTGATGCTCCAACCTGCGGTGGGCAGCACTGGCGAGGGACGGTGTTGCGGTCGGCACCGCGGAGCTACCATGGATGCAACACGAGGCAAGAGAAAAAGCTGCTTCGGTCAATGACTTTATTTGTTGCGAGCAACGGCAGCGAGCATCGGCGGTGAGCATCTGCGGCGAGGCAAACGGGCGAGGTCGGCGAGCGTGGGTCGTCGGCGGCCAAGGACGAGCGGGTTCTCGTCTCTTTCCTCTTTCATTTTTCCCTGCTTTTTTTGCTGCAGCGTTTTCTGTAAGGTTGACGAAGGAATCATTTTTTGTCCCCCAAGTTTTGATGAGCAAATTTATTATGATGAAAGCATGCCTCCTATTTATGATGATTATAATTATGAAAGTGGATTTGGAGAGGTCATGACTTTATTTAGTGATGAATCCACTATTTCGGAAGAGGTTCCAATTGATTATGAGAACAAAGTTGCTACTATGATGATTATTGTGATGACATGTATGCTATAAAGAATAATGATAACCATGAAACTTGTTATCTTGATTTTAATTTTCAATTGGATTATGCCTCACATGATAGTTATTTTGTTGAGTTTGCTCCCACTACTATTCATGAGAAGAAATTTGCTTATGTGGGGAGTAATGAATTTTATATGCTTGTAGATCATGAAAAGAATGCTTTATGTGATGGTTATATTGTTGAATTCATTCATGATGCTACTGAAAATTATTATGAGGGAGGAACATATGCTTGTAGGAATTGCAATAATATCAAGTTTCCTCTCTATGTGTTGAAAATCTTGAAGCTATGCTTGTTTTGCTTTCCTATTCTAGTTGATTATTGTTCCCATAAGTTGTTTGCTCACAAAATACCTATGCATAGGAAGTGGGTTATACTTAAATGTGTTAGTCATATGCTTCGTGATGCTCTCGTTATGTTTCAATTCTTATCTTTTATGTGAGCATCATTGTCATCATAATGCCTAGCTAAAAAGGCATTAAAGAAAAGCGCTTGTTGGGAGACAACCCAATATTTACCCCTACTGTTTTATGTGTTCACATGATTAAGGTACTGTAGTAATCATGTTTTATAGCTTTTGTTTCAATAAAGTGCCAAGTAAGACTTGGGTGAAAGTTAATTTGATCTAGCTGTAAAAAAACAGAAACTTTGCGCTCACGAGAATAGCTGTCATTTTTTTTACAGAAGAGTGCTTTTAGGTTCATTTATCTTGCAGAAAATTAATAGATAAATTCCTAAGGTCCACCAATTTATTTCAGAATTTTTGGAGTTAAAGAAGTATCCGAGAGTTACAGATTACTACAGACTGTTCTGTTTTTGACAGATTCTGTTTTCTATGTGTTGTTTGCTTATTTTGACGAATCTATGAGTAGTATTAGAGGGTATGAACCATAGAGAAGTTGGAATGTAGGAGATATTACACCAATATGAATTTAGAATGAGTTCATAACAGTACCAAAAGTGGTGATTTATTTTCTTTTACTAATGGAGCTTACGAATTTTCTGTTAAGTTTGTGTTGTGAAGTTTTCAAGTTTTGGGTAAAGATTCGATGGACTATGGAATAAGGAGTGGAAAGAGCCTAAGCTTGGGGATGCCCAAGGCACGCCAAGTTAATATTCAAGGACAACCAAGATCCTAAGCTTGGGGATGCCCCGGATGGCATCCCCTCTTTCGTCTTCGTTCATCGGTAACTTTACTTGGAGCTATATTTTTATTCACCACATGATATGTGTTTTGCTTGGAGTGTCATTTTGTTTTATTTTGTTTTGGTTGATGTTTGAATAATATACCAAGATCTTAAATTCTTAAATGTTAGAGAGTCTTCACATAGTTGCATAATTATTCGACTACTCATTGATCTTCACTTATATCTTTCAGAGTAGTTTGTCATTTGCTCTAGTGCTTCACTAATATCTTTTTAGAGCACGATGATGGTTTTATTTTGAAGAAATTGTTGAACTCTCACATGCTTCACTTCTATTATTTTGAGAGTCTTAAACAACATGGTAATTTGCTTTGGTTATGAATTTAGGCCTAATATGATAGGTGTCCAAGAGGGATATAATAAAAAATTCATATAAAAGTGCATTGAATACTATGAGAAGTTTGATTCTTTATGATTGTTTTGAGATCTGAAGATGGTGATATTAGAGTCATGCTAGTAGAGTATTTGTGAATTTGAGAGATACTTGTGTTAAAGTTTGTGATTCCCATAGCATGGACGTATGGTGAACCGTTATGTGATGAAGTCGGAGCATGATTGATTTATTGATTGTCTTCCTTATGAGTGGCGGTCGGGGACGAGCGATGATCTTTTCCTACCAATCTATCCCCCTAGGAGCATGCGTGTAGTGTCGGTGTCAAAACCGGCGGATCTCGGGTAGGGGGTCCTAAACAGTGCATCTAAGGCTAATGGTAACAGGAGGCGGGGGACACAATGTTTACCCAGGTTCGGGCCCTCTCTATGTAGGTAATACCCTACTTCATGCTTGATTGATCTTGATGAATATGAGTATTACAAGAGTTGATCTACCACGAGATCGTAATGGCTGAACCCTAGAAGTCTAGCCTATGAGATGATGATTGTAGCTCTAACCCTAGAAGTCCAAACCCTCTGGTTTATATAGACACCGGTGGGGGGGGGGGACCAGGGTTGTACAAAGTGGGTTACAGAGAAAGGAATCTACATATCCGAATCGCCAAGCTTGCCTTCCACACCAAGGAGAGTCCCATCCGGACACGGGACAAAGTCTTCTATCTTGTATCTTCATAGTCCAACAGTCCGGCCAAAGTCTATAGTCCGGCTGTTCGAGGACCCCTTAGTACATGACTCCCTCAGTAGCCCCTGAACCAGGCTTCAATGACGATGAGTCCGGCACGCAGATTGTCTTCGTCATTGCAAGGCGGGTTCCTTCTTTGAATACTCCAACATAGTCTTCCGAACATAGAACACATGTCCGGCTCTGCAAAACAAGTTCCACACACAACCGTAGAGAGTATAATATTTCATGAGTCCAATCCGCTGACAACTTTTTGTAGTGTGACATCACACCACTACCCTGTTATTATTCGAACCGTTTTTCGCCTGCCGCCCCGTATTTTGAGGTGCGGTTTCATTGGCACGTCTTGTCGACAGAGATCGTGTCCCCTTATCACGGGATTCTCATCAACACGGGCATGGGTAACCCAACCGTGTCATCTGCACGACGCTTGTGAAATAGGCGGATTTTAAGGTGAGCAGGGAGGCACATAACTTTTACCATCTTTATAAGGGGATAAGGATTCATCCTCGTTCACCCTCGCCTTCTCCTTCCTCTGCCCATACATTCTTGAGCTTCAGCGCCCAAGCTCTTGCCTTCTCCGCCCAAAAAAGCACTCCAACCATGTCCGGATCCGGAGCTGGAGGCAAGTGGATGGCCTCTTCTGTCAAGAAGAAGGACATCAAGGAGCTCCGGGAAGCCGGTTACCTGGCCAAGGAAATCGTTCATCGACTTCCGGCCAAGGGACAGATCATCCCTATCCCAGAGCCTCATCAGAGGGTTGTGTTTCTCACACACTTCGTCCACGGGCTGGGATTTCCTCTCCACCCATTTGTTTGCGGACTGATGTTTTACTACGGGCTGGACTTCCACAATTTGGCCCCCAACTCTATCCTTAACATCTCAACATTTATTGTCGTGTGCGAGGCCTTTCTCTACATCCCACCTCACTTCGGCCTATGGCTGAAGACCTTCAATGTGAAGCCCAAGGTGGTGAGCGGCCAACAAGCTGAGTGCGGGGGCACCATGGTGGGCAAGATGCCCAATGTCACCTAGCTCGAGGGATCCTTTGTGGAGACGGTGAAGGGGTGGCATTCGGGGTGGTTCTACATCACTGAGCCGCGTGGCACCAACTGGGCGGCGGTCCCCGAATTCCGATCCGGAGTCCCGATGAGGCTCACCTCCTGGCAAGAGAAGGGCCTGCCCTGGGGTTCTTCGGACGAGCTGACATCGCTCCAGACACGCGCTCAGAATATGATAATCAAGAAAGTCAAGCTCGTCGACGTGGTCCAGGTTATGCACGTCCGTCGGATTCCTCCGTGCCAACGCCGGACTTGCCACCTATGGGAGTACGACCCAGCCAAGCACCAGACTCTGTTAGAACTCTTCGGCACGACGCACGAAGATATATGGAAGGTGCTCTTCAAGGCCAACGAGGTGCCGCCAGCCACAAACGAGGATCGTGGGCATGACCTGACCCACCCTGCAAACCCGGTAAGTCCTTTCACGTTTTCAAGGTGTTCCCTTTACTCGCATATTAGAGGAAGGCATATAAGTCTCTCTATCGATTATTTCAGGATTGGACAGAGATAGCGGAACAAATTGTCTGTCTGGCCCCGCTACCGAAGGCCCAGCTACCCCGCTCCCAATGAAGATGCTATTTCCGGCGCCTTACAAGGTGCCCGAGAAGAAGGCCAAGAAGAAGGCCAAGGGGACGAGAAGTGGTCTCCGCCATAGGGGTGCTTCGGATGTGACGTCCGAAGATGCCGAAGTGCGCTCCTCTGCCGAAGAAGACGAAGAAGAGGAGGAAGAGGAAGAAATCCACTCCCCTCCCGTAAGGGAAAAAAAGAAAAGGACGACCCCATGCATCCGGAGGCCGAGGCGTCCAAGAAGGGGAAAGCTTCCTTTCCGGACAGCTCCACAACAGCCACCAACAGCAGCTGGGACTGGCATCCCAGGGAGGAGCCCCTGGCCAAAACGTAAGTGTCCGGACACGTATTTGTATCCGAATTCTTTACTCTATTATTTTAACGTGCTTACATTATGCACTTGCAATCCGGCTCAGTCCCGCCTCGAGCGGTCCTCATCAGAGGATTCGCTGGACCCAGCGGCGATGAACACCGAGACCCTTCCATCGGCCACCTCTCCCCGGGACCTGGATGGCACCGAAGAATCATCCCGAAGGATCCCCGTCCCGGGAGAGAATCCGACGGCCGTACATGAGGCGCCAGAGGGTGAAGCCTCGGCTGCCGGACACATGGGGGAGCAGACCCCCATGGATACTGACAATGGGAGCTATATTCAATTCGGCCCTCATCCGAATACAATTCCAGAGACCCCTACAGTTCTGGTATCAGGCGAGCAACCCCCTTCGAAGGAAGGGGGCACGCCTATGCCGCCGGTGATGTCTGTCCAACCAGAGGCACCAGACAGGTTGTTGGAAGCGCTGAAAGGCGCCTCCATGGTTGACGAACACCGTACCCTAATGGGTGCGATGATTGGGAAGGTCCAGGCCACAAAAAGCAGGTTGACTGAAGCCTGCACTAGCCTTCTAACAGGCTTCGAGGTAAGTAATATAATTGTAGAAAGAATATCAGAGTGTAGACAGTAGCCCCTGATGCTCTGTTCGGTGTTCGGAAAGAAAAGACGAACAGAGGATCAAAATAATTTTCGCAGGAGTCTAACATAAGGTGTCTGTGAATAAGCAGGCGTCGCTGCTGGCTGCTGCCGCTTATACTGCGGAAGTCTCCGGACTAAAGCAGAATCTGGAGCAGGCCAAGCAAGGGCTCGGCCTCTTGAAGAAGCAGCTGGAGGAAAGCAAAGGTATGTATTTAACCTGCTCATATATTTTAGGAAGGATGAATGGTTCATGCTGACTAAAGTGTCATGAACTTTATTAGGGGCCACGACTGAGGTGGCGGCCCTTAAGAAGGCGTTAGCCGAGGCCGAGGACAAAGCGGCCAAGGAACTCGCCGCGCGCGAAAAGCAGGAGGCTCGGGCCAGCGAGGTTCAGCAAGAGCTCCAGGACACCGTCAAGAAGTACGAGTCCTTGGAGCGTGATTCGAAGACTCAAGAGTCCGAATTTGCCAAGGCCCTCCAGAGCGCACAAGATGCCCGAGCCGAAGCCCGGGTCACCCTCCAGGAAATCTAGGCGGCCAAGAAGATTACGGCGGTTAAGGCTTTCATTATGCAAAGCAGATATGTCAAGGAAACATTCCTTTTACTTACCCGGATTTGGAGCTCTCTAGGGGCGTTTGTGGATCTGCCGCGCAGCATATCAGATGCTGCATAATTTTATCGGGACGAAGAAGGGAGCTCTACGGAAAAGCTGTTCTGGTCCCAATACCTTGGACCAGAACTTCCAGTGCCCTTTAGCGACCAGCTAAAACAGCTGGTCGAGCTGCATAAGGTGACCAAACTGGCCATGAAGGACTTAATAGTCCGGTTGTGGCCTGCCGAGCCCATGCCCAGTAGCTACTTTGGACTTGTGAAGTGGCTTGTGAGTGCTTGCCCGCAGCTTGAAGCCATCAAGCGATCGGTCTGTATTGAAGGTGCGCAGATGGCCTTTGCCCGCGCCAAGGTGCACTGGGTGAAGATGGATGCCAAGAAGCTGATGACTGAGGGACCGCCTGAGGGCAAGGAGCACTGCCGTCCCGAGATTTATTTTGATAGTGTCCTGGAGGGATCCCGCCTTGTGGAGGAGCAATGTGCAAAGGATGTTATATTCCCATGAAAACATTCATGTTATCCTGTCCTGTAATAGTAAACAGATCCGTTATGTAATATAATGTCTGTTACTTTAAAATTTTACCTCCTGTGCGGCCGTTCATGAAAATCTGAGAGTTGGCTAGTCGTCGGCTTCTGCCCCCACGTAGATAGTACGGGGGTATTCGGCATAAATCTAAACACTCTTTATTCCACTTTTTGGTCCTTGAAGGAGGTGTTTAGCACAACGAACAAGGCAATCGGACTGTACGGCTTTATCATCCTCACTTAGCCATAGCAGTTTGACAATGAAAATTTTGGCGCAGCCCCTAGTGTTCGGAAGGCCGAACTCGGGGCGCTATACGCGCCTAATCAGATAAGTACCGATTCCTCGCATAAAGCGGAAAAATCTCTAAGGATTTCAAAACCTCTCAAACAGCTGACCAGCTCTCGCCGCATCATGACAGTCAGTTTT
Source organism: Triticum timopheevii (assembly GCA_963921465.1). Classification (NCBI taxonomy): domain Eukaryota; kingdom Viridiplantae; phylum Streptophyta; class Magnoliopsida; order Poales; family Poaceae; genus Triticum; species Triticum timopheevii. The sequence goes on along the minus strand of OY997274.1, from coordinate 359,648,383 downwards.
TGGCTTTCTCTACTGAGGTGCTCGTCCGGAAGAACTGGGACAAAATTGCAGTAGTTCTCCCATTACTACCCTAGCCGATATAGAGGAACGTAAGGTAGTAAGCACAGGAGCCGGGCAACCCAACTATTGACCAAAGATATGATTCGGAGCCGATGCATATAATGCAATAAGTTCCGGGTACCGAACTGTACTATAAAAGTGTTCGGACTTTATTGCCGTATTGTGGGGCGCGATGAAGCCCCTGGCGAAGTAATGCGTACTAGAGTGTACGGGTGCAATTGATAAAAAATACAAAGACAAGGAAAAAATCAAGTAATAAGCCGATGCTGCAAATATTGAGCCGCAAACTATTTTCATTGTAATTTGATTGTTATGTCAAGGCGCATTTGTACAAGTAATGCGATAAGCAAATAAGGCTATTTGACATGCCATGACCAAGAGCGAGCTGCGTGCAGGTATGTAAAACAGGTATAACGATCATTAGCAGAGACCACCTGGGGATTCTCTTTTACGTGAAAGCTCCTTGCCTTCTTGGTGTATCCGTCCCGTGATGGGTCTGATGATCAGGTTATCAGAACGGCCTTGAAAAGAGAAAAACCTGAAATGAAAAAAGAAAAAAAGTGAAGGTGTGCGGATCCAGGGGCGGTTGAGCCGCATTATGGATCATGGTCTAGCTACACCTCCGTCCATGCCCATGGTATTTTGAGTGCGTAGTTATGTATGCGCGGCACAAATTTCACCGCTTGATTGGGACTGGGACGGGGGCCGAATTGCTAGTTGAGCTCTGGACGAGTTGGACGGTCCTGCTGCAGAGTAGTTCAGACTCGCTTGACGGTGTCCGGGGGCTTTACTGCCGAATTGAGGCTCTGCCTAAGAAGGCTACTCTGTACTTCTGCTACAAGGGCCACAGTGTGCTCCAAAGTACGGAGGGAGCACTCCGTATTTCCATTGCTGTTATAACACCGCGAGGTTCGGGAATCTTGAGCTTGAGGTAGGCATAGTGCGGCACCGCATTGAATTGAGCAAATGCGGTTCCTCTGAGCAGTGCATGATAACCACTGCGGAAGGGGACGGTATCGAATATTAACTCTTCACTTTGGAAATTATCCGGGGATCCGAAGAGCACTTCCAGTGTGATTGAGCCCATACAGCAGGCCTCTACACTTGGTATGACACCTTTAAAGGTGGTTTTTGTGGGCTTGATCCTTGAGGGATCGATACCCATTTTGCGCACTGTATCCTGATAGAGCAGGTTCAGGCTACTGCCACCATCCATTAGAACTCGCGTAAGGTGGAATCCATCAATAATTGGGTCAAGGACCAGTGCGGCTGAACCGCCATGACGGATACTGCTCGGATGGTCCCTGCGATCGAAGGTGATCGGACAGGAGGACCATGGGTTGAACTTTGGGGCGACTGGCTCCATCGCGTAGACGTCTCTGAGCGCGCTTGCGCTCCCTCTTGGGGATATGGGTGGCGTATATCATATTCACCATTTTTACTTGGGGGGGGGATTTCTTCTATCCCCCTGTGTTCGGTGGTCGGGGTTCCTCATCATTGTCCTTGCTTTACGACCCTTTCTCCTTATTCTCGGCATTTAACTTGCCGGTCTGTTTGAAAACCCAACATTCCATGTTGGTATGATTGGCTGGTTTATCCGGAGTGCCATGGATTTGGCATGGTCGATCTAGTACGCGGTCCAGACTGGACGGGCCCGGATTGTTCCTTTTAAATGGCTTCTTCCGCTGACCGGACTTAGAGCCGCTGAATCCGGTGTTGACCGCCATGTCTTCGGTACTATCACCGTTGTTTCAACGCTTATGTCTATTGCGTTGGGGCTTGACGTTGCTGTTTCTAGCTTCAGAAGTGCCAGGTTTGCTTGTATTGTTGTTGCTATGGGCTAGCCAGCTATCTTCGCCCGCATAGAAGCGGGTCCTGAGTGCCGTAAGGGCTGGCATGGACTTCGGTTTTTCCTAGCCGAGGTGTCAGGCCAGCCATTCATCGCGGATGCTATGCTTAAAGGCCGCTAGGGCTTCGGTGCCCGTACAGTCGATGATTTGGTTCTTTTTAGTTAGGAACCGAGTCTAGAATTTCCCGGCTGACTCTCCGGGCTGTTGGATTATGTAACTTAGGTCATCCGCGTCCGGAGGTCGGACATATGTGCCTTGGTAGTTGTCGAGGAAGGCGCCCTCCAATTCCTCCCAGCTGCCAATGGAGTTTTCGGGCAGACTGTTTAACCAATATCTAGCTGGTCCCTTGAGTTTGAGCGGGAGGTATTTGATGGCGTGAAGATCATTGCTGCGGGCCATATGAATGTGGAGAAGAAAATCCTCAATCCACACCATGGGGTTTGTTGTGCCATCATATGATTCGATGTGTACGGGTTTAAACCTTTTTGGGAAATCATGTCCCATTACTTCATCAGTGAAGCAGAGGGGGTGTGCGGCGCCTCTATATCGGGCCAAGTCGTGACGTAGTTCGGATGGAGCTCGTATGCGGTTTTTAGCCCAGATGTGGTTATGTTTCTCACGTTCAGCCAGATGGCCATCGTCGCGCGTCAAGGCACGCCCCCGTGATCCATAGATTGATCTTGTCTGACCTGCTCTCTTTTCCAAATCGTGTTGCAGGTCATGTGTATATCCCCGAGCTGTTGTATTTCTGTTTGTTCGGCGAGGTAGTACGGGCTGGTATTCGGCTTGAGGTGCCACTTTGTCCCGGTCACATGGTGGTCGGTCAGCCGTATTGTACCTTGGTAGGACGGGCTTCAGCGCCTCGTCATAGAACTGTGGTAATAGTTTGCACTTCGGGTAGCTTTTGGTTGGGCGCTCGAGGCCATATTCCTCAGCTGCCAGGACGTCAGTCCATCTTTCATTGAGCAGATCTTGATCATCTTGAAGCTGCTGCTGCTTCTTTTTCAGGCTTCTTGCAGTGGCAATTAGCTGACGCTTAAAGCATTCCTGTTCGGCGGGCTCTTCACGCACGATGAAATCTTCGTCACCGAGGCTAACCTCGTCCTCGGAGAGCGGAAGGTAGTTGCTATCCTCTAAGTCTTCGTTCATGGCCTCTTCGCCAGGGCTGATTCACCCATCATCCCGTTCCTCCTGTTTGGAGGTTGGCTCAACGGGGTCTTCATTGTTTTCGGCATCGTCCGTAGTGTTATCCTCTTCTGTGACGGTATTGCTGTTTTTACTACGGCGTGGCTTGGAGCAGCCCCGCTGACGTCAGCGCTTTGGTTGTATCTCAGGAGGTTTATCCTCGACTATATTTTCATCATCGCTGCTATTTTATTTGGGTGTATCCACCATGTATATATCGTACGAGGAGGTGGCTGTCCAATGCCCTGTAGGCAGTGGTTCTTGCTCCTCTCCTGCATCGCCGTCCATACTGTCGATGTCTTCGGAGTCGTAATCAAGCATGTCGGTTAAGTCATCGGCAGTGGCTGCAAAGTGGGTGGTGGGTGGGAAACGAAGTTCTTCGTCATCCGCTTCCCATTCGATCCGGACATAGTTCGACCAAGAGTCCCCTGACAAGGAGAGGGATCTTAATGAGCTTAACACATCACCGCGGAGCTGAACTCTAAGACCGGCGCCCGATCAAGTTCGATGGACGCAGATGCACGCGGTCCAGAGCCTATGGCCGGAGGCGAGTTCGAGGTTCCGCTAACACAAGCCCAGCCTGACATTGGCTCTGTGTGCGGCTCGAGCGCCACGGAGTCTGTGGCCTACGCGGCGGGGTTGAGCTTTCCGTCTTCGGACGACACAATTCGCTCCGGCTCTAGGGCCAGGGCGGTCACATGCGCTATCTCCTGTATGCGGCCAAATGACAGATCTAGGTCATGTTCACCGTGGTGGCCGAGGACAGCCGTCATGGGCTCGAATCCATCGAAGATCAAGTCTTCGCCGATATCGGCCACAAAATTCAGGCTTCCAAATCTGACCTAATGGCCAGGGGTGTAGCTATTAATCTGCTCTAGATGGCCAAACGAGTTGGCCCGCAGTGCGAAGCTGCCGAATACGAAGATCTGTCCGGGGAGGAAGATCTCCCCCTGGACTGCATTGCTGTAGATGATTGATGGAGCCATCAAGCCTATCTTTGACGACACAGCGGAACTCTCAATGAAAGTACCAATGTCGGTGTCAAAACCGGCGGATCTTGGGTAGGAGGTCCCGAACTATGCGTCTAAGGCTAATGGTAACAGGAGGTGGGGACACAATGTTTACCCAGTTTTGGGCCCTCTCTATGGGGTAATACCCTACTTCCTGCTTGATTGATCTTGATGAATATGAGTATTACAAGAGTTGATCTACCACGAGATCGTAATGGCTAAACCCTAGAAGTCTAGCATATGAGATGATGATTGTAGCTCTAACCCTAGAAGTCTAAACCATCCTGTTTATATAGACACCGGGGGGGGGGGGACCAGGGTTGTATAAAGTCGGTTACAGAGAAAGGAATCTACATATCCGAATTGCCAAGCTTGCCTTCCACGCCAAGGAGAGTCCCATCCGGACACGGGACGTAGTATTCTATCTTGTATCTTCATAGTCTAACAGCCTAGCCAAAGTATATAGTCCGGCTGTCCGAGGACCCCTTAGTCCAGGACTCCATCATGTAGTACTTCGTTTGATAACTAATAGATTTTGCAATAAGTATGTGAGTTCTTTATGACTAATGTTGAGTCCATGGATTATACACACTCTCACCCTTCCACCTTTGCTAGCCTCTCTAGTGCCGCACAACTTTCGTCGGTACCATACACCCACCATATACCTTCCTCAAAACAGCCACCATATGCATGATCATGCAGTTGACATTGTATTTTTGGCAAAGCCATCTTTCATAATTCTTTCATACATGTCACTCTTGATTCAGTGCACATCCCGGTACACCGCCGGAGGCATTCATATAGAGTCATATTTTATTCTAAGTATCGAGTTGTAATTCTTGAGTTGTAAGTAAATAAAAATGTGATGATCTTCATTATTAGAGCACTGTCCCAGTGAGGAAAGGATGATGGAGACTATGATTCCCCCACAAGTCGGGATGAGACACCGAATGAAAAATGAAAATAAAAAAAATAAAAAAAGAGGCCAAAAAAAGAGAAGGCACAAAAAAATGAGAGAAAAAGAGAGAAGGGGCAATGCTACTATCCTTTTACCACACTTGTGCTTCAAAGTAGCACCATGATATTCATGATAGAGAGTCTCCTATGTTGTCACTTTCATATACTAGTGGGAATTCTTCATATAGAACTTGTCTTGTATATTCCAATGATGGGCTTCCTCAAATGCCGTAGGTCTTCATGAGCAAGCGAGTTGAATGCACACCCACTTAGTTTCTTTTTGAGCTTTCATAAACTTATAGCTCTAGTGCATCCGTTGCATGGAAATCCCTACTCACTCACATTGATATCTATTGATGGGCATCTCCATAGCCCATTGGTACGCCTAGTTGATGTGAGACTATCGTCTCCTTTTTTCTTCTCCACAACCACCCTTCTATTCCACCTGTAGTGCTATGTCCATGGCTCATGCTAATGTATTGCGTGAAGATTTAAAAAGTTCAAGAACACCAAAAGTATGAAACAATTGCTTGGCTTGTCATCGGGGTTGTGCATGATTTAAATATTTTGTGTGATGAAGATAGAGCATAGCCAGACTATATGATTTTGTAGGGATAACTTTCTTTGGCCATGTTATTTTGAGAAGACATGATTGCTTTGTTAGTATGCTTAAGTATTATAGTTTTTATGTCAATATTAAACTTTTGTTTTGAATCTTAAGGATCTGAATATTCTTGCCACAATAAAGAAGATTACATTGATAAATATGTTAGGTAGCATTCCACATCAAAAATTCTGTTTTTATCATTTACCTACTCGAGAACGAGCAAGAATTAAGCTTGGGGATGCTGATACGTCTCCAATGTATCTATATTTTTGATGTATTCATGCCATGTTTATAATATTTTTACTTGATTTTGGTATGATTTGGTTAGAACTAACCCGAACTGACGCTGTTTTCAGGAGAACTACAGTGGTGTTGTTTTTGTGCAAAAATAAAAGTTCTTGGAATGCGCTGAAAATCAACGGAGATTTTTTCTGAAAATATAAAAAATACTGGAATGAAGAGTTACCGGAGGGGAGGCCCGTGGGCCCCATGAGGGTGGAGGGCGCGCCCACCCCCTGGGGTGTGCCCGTGTGCCTCGTGGACTCTCCGTGGGGCCCTCGGACTTATTCTCGATGCCAACCTCTCCTATAAATCCCCAAACCTCCAGAACATAACCTAGATCGGGAGTTCCACCGCCGCAAGCCTCTGTAGCCACCAAAAACCAATCGGGACCCTATTCCGGCACCCTACCGGAGGGGGAATCATCACGGGTGGCCATCTTCATCATCCCGGCGCTCTCCATGATGAGGAGGGAGTAGTTCACCCTCGGGGCGGAGGGTATGTACCAGTAGCTATGTGTTTGATCTCTCTCTCTCGTGTTCTTGATTTGGCACGATCTTGATGTATCGCAAGCTTTGCTATTATAGTTGGATCTTATGATGTTTCTCCCCGTCTACTCTCTTGTAATGGATTGAGTTTTCCCTTTGAATTTATCTTATCGGATTGAGTCTTTAAGTATTTGAGAACACTTGATGTATGTCTTGCGTGGGATACCCATGGTGACAATGGGGTATTCTATTGATCCACATGATGTATGTTTTGGTGATTGATACGCCTCCAACATATCTATAATTTATGAAGCATTCATGCTATTATATTATCTCTTTTGGATGTTTATGGGCTTTACTAAGCACTTTTATATTATTTTTGGGACTAACCTATTAACCGGAGGCCCAACCAAAATTGTTGTTTTCTTGCCTATGTTAGTGTTTCGAAGAAAAGGAATATCAAACAGAGTCCAAACGGAATGAAACCTTCGGGAGAGTTATTTTTGGAACGGAAGCAATCCAGGAGACTTGGAGTGTAAGTAAGGGAAGAAACGAGGAAGCCACGAGGCAGGGAGGCGCGCCCTACCCCCTGGGCGCGCCCCCACCCTCGTGGGCCCCTCGTGGCTCCCCTGACCGACTTATTTCGCCTATATATGTAAAAACATCGGGGAGCACAATAGATCAGGAGTTCCGCCGCCGCAAGCCTCTGTAGCCACCAAAAACCAATCGGGACCCTATTCCGGCACCCTGCCAGAGGGGGGATCCCTCACCGGTGGCCATCTTCATCATCCCGGCGCTCTCCATGATGAGGAGGGAGTAGTTCACCCTCGGGGCTGAGGGTATGTACCAGTAGCTATGTGTTTGACCTCTCTCTCTCTCGTGTTCTTGATATGGCACGATCTTGATGTATCGCGAGCATTGCTATTATACTTGGATCTTATGATGTTTCTCCCCCTCTACGCACTTGTAATGGATTGAGTTTTCCCTTTGAAGTTATCTTATCAGATTGAGTCTTTAAGGATTTGAGAACACTTGATGTATGTCTTGCATGTGCTTATCTGTGGTGACAATGGGATATTCACGTGATCTACTTGATGTATGTTTTGGTGATCAACTTGCGGGTTCAGTGACCTTGTGAACTTATGCATAGGGGTTGGCACATGTATTCGTCTTGACTCTCTGGTAGAAACTTTGGGGCAGACATTGAAGTTCTTTGTGTTGGTTGAATAGATGAATCTGAGATTGTGTGATGCATATCGTATAATCATGCCCACATATACTTGAGGTGACATTGGAGTATCTAGGTGACATTAGGGTTTTGGTTGATTTGTGTCTTAAGGTGTTATTCTAGTACGAACTCTAGGATAGATTGAACGGAAAGAATAGCCTCGTGTTATTTTACTACGGACTCTTGAATAGATCGATCAGAAAGGATAATTTTGAGGTGGTTCCGTACCCTACCATAATCTCTTAATTTGTTCTCCGCTATTAGTGACTTTGGAGTGACTCTTTGTTGCATGTTGAGGGATAGTTATATGATCCAGTTATGTTATTATTGTTGAGAGAACTTGCACTAGTGAAAGTATGAACCCTAGGCCTTGTTTCCTACCATTACAATACCTTTTACGCTCACTTTTACCAGTTGTTACCTTGTTGTTTTTATAATTTCAGATTACAAAAACCTATATCTACCATCCATATTGCACTTGTATCATCATCTCTTCGCTGAACTAGTGCACCTACACAATTTACCATTGTATTGGGTGTGTTGGGGACACAAAGACTCTTTGTTATTTGGTTGCATGGTTGTTTGAGAGAGACCATCTTCATCCTACGCCTCCCACGGATTGATAAACCTTAGGTCATCCACTTGAGGGAAATTTGCTACTGTCCTACACCTCTGCACTTGGAGGCCCAACAACGTCTACAAGAAGAAGGTTGTGTAGTAGACATCAAGCTCTTTTCTGGCGCCGTTGTCGGGAAGGTGAGTGCTTGAAGGTATATCTTTAGATCTTGCAATCAAATCTTTTTTTTTCTTGTTTTATCACTAGTTTAGTCTATAAAAGAAAACTAGAAAAAAATGGAATTGAGTTTGCCTCATATGCTTCATCTTTTTAATATCTTTCGTGAGAATGATGGAAAGGAAAAATGTGCTCAAGTGCTAGAATAAGAAGTCTATAAAATGTTTGGCACTAAATCTTTGAATGATGAACATGATTGCAATGTTGTTAGTATGAACTCTTTGAATATCCATAGTACTAATGATGATTGCACTAGTCATGTTGGTCTCTTATAAGCATGTCAGTATTTGTGGAGTGCATAGAGTTTGCAAGTACACACCAAATAGAGAAGATAGATTTTGCAATAGGCATAAGTATTTAGCAACTAAATGGTTGCAAGAAAGGCTAGATGTGAGCGCTGAAAATTTAAAATTTCTTTACCATACTTGTGAACTTTGCAATGAACATGGTCATTTAAATCTCCAATGCAAATTGTTTCATGATCGAATCATGTCCTAAAATTGTGATGACTTGATTTCCCTTGCGCATCATAATGAACTTAGTTTGCTTTTGGGTTATGAAGAAATGAAACGTTTAACTAAGCATATTCCAGAATTTAACCTTAAGAAATTTCTTGATATTGATCTAGAGGAAATTTATATGTATTGTGTGGTGAATTGCATAGAAAATCCTCATATTGCCAATTACATAAAGGAAAGAAAGCAAATAGAAGATGAAGAGAATACTAATGAAAGGGAAGAGACCTCCCAATATCCTCCTATTATTTCTTATGATGAATCAGGTAACGAGGAGGAGCTTTCTATTCAACCAATCTCATTAATAAGGAGCTCCGAAAAGAGGATTCAATCCACACATGATGTGAATAAGAAAAAGAAAAGACGGAGAAGCAAAGGTAAAAAGGTATCCCTCCCAATTGATGTTGCTCCTATTACTCATTGTGATGATGATAATTGCTATACTATTGGTGCTATCCATACTATTAATGATGAGAGTGATTATGCTTATGATATAAAAAGGCCCAAGCTTGGGGATGCTATGTTTGATGAGAATGACATATTTGAGAATATATTTGCTACAATTAATGTTTGTCCCAAGCTTGGGGATGCTATGTTTAATAAAGATGATATTTTTAGCCTCCCAAGTTTTGATATGCAATTTTTTTATGATGATAGCATGCCTCCTACTTATGATGATTATATCGATGAAAGTGGGCTTGGAAGAGTGTCAACTTTAGGAAGTAATGATCCCACTATTTAAGAGGATGTTGAATCTTATTGTGATGAATATGAAAGTGGATTTGGAGAGGTCATGACTTTATTTAGTGACGAATCCACTATTTTGGAAGAGGTTTCAATTGATTATGATGAGAACAAAGTTGCTACTTATGATGATTATTGTGATGAAACTTATGCTATAAAAAGTAGTGATGATTATATTTATAAAACTTGTCATGATTATGATTACCACTTTTTTGAACATTACTCTTTTAATACGGAAACAGTTTATAGTATTCAAGTCTCTTATGATACTCCCACAATTCCGAATAAGAAGAATTTTGCTTATGTGGAGAGTAGTAAATTTTCTATGCAAGTAGATCATGAAAAGAATGCTTTAGGTGCTGGTTATATTGTTGAATTCATTCATGATGCTACTGAAAATTATTATGAGGGAGGAATATATGCTTGTAGGAGTTGCAATAATATCATGTTTCCTCCCTATGTGTTGAAAATCTTGAAGCTATGCTTGTTTTTCCTCCCTATGCTAGTTGATTATTGTTCCCATAAGTTGTTTGCTCACAAAATCCCTATGCATAGGAAGTGGGTTAGGCTTAAATGTGCTAGTAATAGGCTTCATGATGCTCTCGTTATGTTTCAATTCTTATCTTTTATGTGAGCATCATTGTCATCATCTTGCCTAGCTAGAAAGGCATTAAAGAAAAGCGCTTGTTGGGAGACAAACCAATACTTACCCTTACTGTTTTTGTGTTTTCACATGATTATTCTACTGTAGTAATCATGTTTTATAGCTTTTGTTTCAATAAAGTGCCAAGTAAGACCTTTAGGATAGCTTACGGTGATAGTTGTGTTGATCCTGCTGAAAATCAAAAACTTTTTCACCCAGTAAATTAGTTTTTATAATTCAAAGAAACGTGATTTTGATATGTCTATTTTTGCTCTGGATTGGTACACAAATTTCTCAGGTTTTCCTAATTTGGTAGGATTTTTGGATTCCATAAGTATACGTTTGATACAGATTTCTACAGACTGTTCTGTTTTTGACAGATTCTGTTTTCTGTGTGTTGTTTGCTTATTTTGATGAATCTATGAGTAGTATCGGAGGGTATGAACCATAGATAAGTTGGAATACAGTAGATATTACACCAATATGAATCTAGAATGAGTTCACAACAGTACCTAAGTGGTGGTTTTATTATACTAATGGAGCTTACGAGTTTTCTGTTGAGTTTTGTGTTGTGAAGTTCTCAAGTTTTGGGTAAAGATTCGATGGACTATGGAATAAGGAGTGACAAGAGCCTAAGATTGGGGATGCCAAGGCACCCCAAGGTAATATTTAAGGACAACCAAGAGCCTAAGCGGGGATGCCCCGGATGACATCCCCTCTTTCATCTTCGTTCATCGGTAACTTTACTTGGAGCTATATTTTTATTCACCACATGATATGTGTTTTGCTTGGGGCGTCATTTTGTTTTGTTTTGTTTTGCTTGCTGTTTGAATAAAATACCAAGATCTGAAATTCTTAAATGAGAGAGAGAGTCTTCACATAGCTACATAATTATTTAACTAGTCATTGATCTTCACTTATATCTTTTTGGAGTAGTTTGTCACTTACTCGTGTGCTTCAGTTATATCCTATGAGTAAATGGTTGAATGAGTTGAATATCGTAAATCTGAAATTATATATGTTACATATGCTTATCCCATGGGGAATAATGACTTCACTTATAAGAAGTAGAGGTGGTAAATTTATTGGTCATTTGAACAATTCATGAAAGAATATTGAAGGAAGAGAGATTTCACATATAAATATACTATCTTAGACATCGTCTATGATTGTGAGCCCCATTAGTTATTTTCAAACCTGAGCAAATTAGTTGAAATTGGACAAGGAAGACAACGTAATGAGTTATGCTTGGGTATATTTGTATAGAAGTTATATTGTTATAGATCCTCCAACATGTGGTGCTTGCTATTTAGAATCCTTTGCTAGCCAAAATGTCTGTACTAAGCGGGATTGCTGCTTGTGCATCCAAATTCCTTGAACCAAGTTTCTTCCATGAGTGTCCACCATACCTACCTATATGCGGTATTTACCTGCCGTTCCAAGTAAATTTTCATGTGCCAAACTCTAAACCTTCAAATAATAATCTGCTTTGTATGCCTGAATCGCTCATATAGCGACTACGAGCTATCAGTATCTTCCATGCTAGGTGGGTTATTCTCACGATGAGTGGACTCCGCTCATCATTCACGAGAAAAAGGGCTGGTAACTGGGATGCCCAGTCCCATGATCAGAAGATCAAAATCAAATCCAATAATTGCAAACAAAACTCCCCCAGGATTGTTTTTAGTTGGAGGCAACTGTTGTTTCGGGCAAGCCATGGATTGATGATTGTTGGTGGACGGGGAGTAAAAACTTTACCATTCTGTTTGGGAACCGCCTATAATGTATCCAGTATGGAAGAAACTGGGAACCCTTGGTTGTTATGTTGACAATGAAAGCATACCTCTCAAAACTATTTATCTCTATTTCAAAATCGAGCTCTGGCACCTCTGCAAATCCCTACTTCCCTCTGCGAAGAGCCTATCTTTTACTTTTATGCAAGAGTCAGTAGTATTCCTTCTCATTGCAACCTACTCCTTAGTTGGCAAGCATCATGTGATGGGGAAAGATCTAAGCATATATGGCCATTCAAATATATTTGATCATGAATTATTATTGTTGACAATTATCTATATGATAAGTAAGTTGGGAGGCGAAACATTAAGCCCCTATCTTTCTCTGTGTTCGATCAATGCTATTTGTTCTAAAAATATGCTTTGAGTGGTAGCAATCATGGAATACTATATGATAGTTGAGTATGTGGGATTTGCTAAATCAAAGCTCTGACATAGACCCTTCCTGAAAATAAGATGAATTGCAATTGTTTGATGACTGAGAATGAAGTTTGCAAGTTTGCTAGAAAGTTTATGGTCTATGCTTTAACATTTGAATAGCTTGTTACTTGATCATGAGAAGTTTTATGAGATGAGCTACTGTTATGACATATAATAATGCTAGAAAAGGTGATTGAAATTATCACTGATCAAACTTGTGCACCTGCTAGCATTCATACTTCATAAATTCTTTCTTTTATCATTTACCTACTCGAGGACGAGCAGGAATTAAGCTTGGGGATGCTGATACGTCTCCAACGTATCTATAATTTATGAAGCATTCATGCTATTATATTATCTGTTTTGGATGTTTATGGGCTTTACTAAGCACTTTTATACTATTTTTGGGACTAACCTATTAACCGGAGGCCCAACCCAAATTGTAGTTTTCTTGCCTATTTCAGTGTTTCGAAGAAAAGGAATATCAAACGGAGTCCAAACGGAATGAAACCTTCGGGAGAGTTATTTTTGGAACGGAAGCAATCCAGGAGACTTGGAGTGTACGTATGGGAAGCAACGAGGAAGCCACGAGGCAGGGAGGCGCGCCCTACCCCCCTGGGCGCGCCCCCACCCTCGTGGGCCCCTCGTGGCTCCGCTGACCGACTTCTTTCGCCTATATATGTCCATATACTCTAAAAACATCATAGAGCACAATAGATCGGGAGTTCCGCCGCCGCAAGCCTCTGTAGCCACCAAAAACCAATCAGGACCCTGTTCCGGCACCCTGCCAGAGGGGGGATCCCTCACCGGTGGCCATCTTCATCATCCCGGCGCTCCATTACGAGGAGGGAGTAGTTCACCCTCGGGGCTGAGTGTATGTACCAGTAGCTATGTGTTTGATCTCTCTCTCTCTCTCTCTCGTGTTCTTGATATGGCACGATCTTGATGTATCTTGAGCTTTGCTATTATAGTTGGATCTTATGATGTTTCTCCCCCTCTACTCTCTTGTAATGGATTGAGTTGTCCCATTGAAGTTATCTTATCGGATTGAGTCTTTAAGGATTTGAGAACACTTGATGTATGTCTTGCATGTGCTTATCTGTGGTGACAATGGGATATTCACGTGATCTACTTGATGTATGTTTTGGTGATCAACTTGTGGGTTCAGTGAACTTGTGAACTTATGCATAGGGGTTGGCACATGTTTTCGTCTTGACTCTTCGGTAGAAACTTTGTGGCACTCTTTGAAGTTCTTTGTGTTGGTTGAATAGATGAATCTGAGATTGTGTGATGCATATCGTATAATGATGCCCCCGGATACTTGAGGTGACATTGGAGTATCTAGGTGACATTAGGGTTTTGGTTGATTTGTGTCTTAAGGTGTTATTCTAGTATGAACTCTAGGATAGATTGAACGGAAAGAATAGCCTCGTGTTATTTTACTACGGGCTCTTGAATAGATCGATCAGAAAGGATAACTTTGAGGTGGTTCTGTACCCTACCATAATCTCTTCATTTGTTCTCCGCTATTAGTGACTTTGGAGTGACTCATTGTTGCATGTTGAGGGATAGTTATATGATCCAGTTATGTTATTATTGTTGAGAGAACTTGCACTAGTGAAAGTATGAACCCTAGGCCTTGTTTCCTTCCATTGCAATACCGTTTACGCTCACTTTTACCAGTTGTTACCTTGATGTTTTTATAATTTCAGATTACAAAAACCTATATCTACCATCCATATTGCACTTGTATCACCATCTCTTCGCCGAACTAGTGCACCTATACAATTTACCATTGTATTGGGTGTGTTGGGGACACAAGAGACTCTTTGTTATTTGGTCGCAGGGTTGTTTGGGAGAGACCATCTTCATCCTACGCCTCCCACAGATTGATAAACCTTAGGTCATCCACTTAAGGGAAATTTGCTACTGTCCTACAAACCTATGGACTTGGAGGCCCAAGAACGTCTACAAGAAGAAGGTTGTGTAGTAGACATCACCACCCCATCGAGCCCATGTCCGAACAATATGAGAGGGAGGAGGGTCAGTACAGCCCCGAGCACGCTGATCACGAGGACTCGGAGGACAACAATTACTTACCTGCCTCCAAAGAGGATGTGAGCCTCGGTGACAAAGACTTCATCATCCCAGAGGAACCTCTCGAACAAGAACGCTTCAAGCGACAACTCATCGCCACTGCACAGAGCCTGAAAAAGAAACAGTAGCAGCTTCAAGTTGAATGGGACACGCTCAATCATAGATGGACTAAGGTCTTAGCCGCCAAAGAGTACAATCTTGAGCAACTAGTAAAAAGTTACCCCAAGTGCAGGCTGCTGCCACAATTCGATGATGAAGCCCTCGAGCCAATTTCGTCGAAATACAATTATGTTGATCAACCAGACCAACCACCACGTGGACGGGACAAAATGGCCTATCACGCAGAACACTAGCCCGCACCACCTCGCCGTAGAGGCAAGGAGACAGCGACGCCAGATTACACTTATGACCTACGTTAGGACCTGGCAAATAAAGTTGGTTAGACCAGATCGATCTACGGATCCAGAGGACGTGCTCCAGCACGAGATGACGGCCACCAAACCTGGCGCGATCAACATCATCAAGTTCGAGATCAGCATCGAGCACAAATGTCATCCGAACTACGTCGTGATGTAGCCAGGTATAGAGGTGCCGCACACCGTATGTGCTTTACTGATGAATTAATGCAGCACCAATTTCTGGAAGGGTTTAAACCGTAAACATCAAACAATACGATGGAACAATAGACCCTGCCGTCTGGATTGAGGATTTCATTTTCCACATTCACATGGCTCGCGGAGATGACCTCCACACCATCAAGCACCTTCCCTTGAAGTTGAAGGGGGTAGCACGGCACTGGTTGAGTAGCCTCCTAGAAAGTTCCATAGGGAGTTGGGAATATTTAGAAGACGCTTTCCTGGACAACTTCCAGGGCACTTATGTCCGGCCTCCGGATGCCGACGACCTAAGTCGCATAATCCAGCAACCCGGAGAGTCAGCCTACAAACTTTGGAATCGGTTCCTCATTAAAAAGAACCAAATCATGGACTGTCCAGACGCTGAAGCCTTAGCGGCCTTTAAACATAGTGTCCGTGATGAATGGCTCGCCCGACACCTCGGGCAGGAAAAGCCGAAAACCATGGCAGCCCTGACAACACTTATGACCCGCTTCTGCGCAGGTGAACATAGTTGGCTACCTCATAGAAGCAACAGTTCCAGCGATCCCGGCACCTCTGAGGCCAGGGACGGCAATGGCAGGCCATGTCGCAACAAAAATAATCGCCGGAATAACAATGACGACACCGAAGACACGACAATCAATGCCGGATTCAGTGGTTCTAAATCCGGTCAGCAGAAGAAACCTTTCAGAGGCAACAGGGACAGTCCATCCAACTAGCACAAAATCCTTGAGAGGCCCTGTCAGATTCATGGTACCCCCATCAAGCCTACTAACCACACCAATAAAAATTGTGGGTTTTTAAATAGGCCGGAAAGTTAAATGCCGAACACAAGGGGAAGGGACCTCCAAGCGAAGATGACAACGAGCCCCGTCAGCCAAACACCGGGGGTCAGAAGTAGTTTCCCCCTGAAGTAAAAACAGTGAACATGATCTACGTCACTCACATACCCAAAAGGGAGCGCAAGTGCGCACTAAGGGACGTCTACGTCGTAGAGCCTGTCACCCCAAAGTTCAATCCATGGTCAGCCTGTCTGATCACTTTTGATCGCAGGGATCACCCAACCAGTATCCGTCACAGGGGTTCGGCCGCCCTGGTACTCGATCCTATCATCGACGGATATCATCTCACTAGAGTCCTTATGGATGGCGGCAACAGTCTTAACTTGATCTATCAAGATATTGTCCGCAGAATGGGCATCGACCCGTCAAGAGTCAAGCCAAGCAACACTACCTTTAAAGGAGTGATACCCGGCGTGGAGGCCCGTTGTACGGGCTCATTAACACTAGAAGTGGTATTCGGCTCTCCGGACAACTTCCATAGTGAAGAACTGGTCTTTGATATCGTCCCTTTCCGCAGTGGCTATCACACACTACTTAGACGAATAGCTTTCGCCCGTTTCAATGCGGTCCCGCACTATGCTTAATTGAAGCTTAAAATGCCCGGACCGCAGGGCGTCATCACACTCAATGGAAATATGGAACGCTCCCTCCGAACTGAAGAGCACACCGCGGCCCTAGCAGCCGAGGTATATGGCGGCCTCCTCAAGCCGAACAATTCATCAGCCATCAAGACCAATGACATTGTCAAAAAGGTTCGGTCCGCACCTCATGCAGATAGCTTGGCGGACCCGTACCTCAAATAGAAATTTTGCCTCCGTCGACTGCTTTATAAGGCCGCAGTATATGTACCGCATGTACACCACTACGCACTCAAAATACCTTAGGCAACGCCAGAGGCACACCTCGGGACTAGTCCATAGTATGGCTTGACCCTATTCGGACCTCACATACCCCTTCCTTTTTTCCCTTGCACTACAAGTTCTTTAGAAAACCTAAAAGTTGTATGGTTGCATGAGGGCTCCCTCTTCGGCCCCTCTTCATCTTCTTTACAAACAACCATCTTACATCTCCTCTCGAAGGACTCACTGCTAAGGAGAAAGGGCGTAGATGCGTGGCAGGGTACCATTGGGATCTTCAAACCATTACTTTAAGGCCCTGTGTAAAGCTTTCCCTTATGCAAATTTTCTCGCATGTAACATGACCTCAATATTCATGGCACTATTTGTCTAAACATGTCTCGATGTATTCATAAAGATATAAAGGAAGCAAATGGTCACCACTTTTTGTTTGGTATGCATGTTATATTATCATCTGTATTCCCTCCTTACTTCTGATTGACATGCGTGCTTGATACGTCTCCAACGTATCTATAATTTTTGATTGTTCCATGCTAATATTACCCGTTTTGGATGTTTATGGGCTTTACTTTACACATATATATCATTTTTGGGACTAACCTACTAACTGGAGGCGCAGCCCATATTGCTGTTTTTTTTGCCTATTTCAGTGTTTTGAAGAAAAGGAATATCAAACGGAGTCCAAACGGAATGAAACCTTCGGGAGCGTGATTATTTGGAACGAACGTGATCTAGAGGACTTGGAGTGGAAGTCAAGCAACAGCCGAGGCAGCCACGAGGGTGGAGGGCGCCCCCCCCTACTGGGCGTGCCCCCTATCTCGTGGGCCCCTCGGGCATCCACCGACCTACTTCTTCCTCCTATATATACCCATGTACCCCAAAAACATCAGAAGCGACCATGAAAAACTATTTCCACCGTCGTAACCTTCTATATCCGCGAGATCCCATCTTGGAGCCTTCGTCGGTGCTCCGTCGGAGGGGGAATCGATCACGGAGGGCCTATACATCATCTCCAAGGCCTCTCCGATGAGTTGTGAGTAGTTTACCACAGACCTTCGGGTCCATAGTTATTAGCTAGATGGCTTCTTCTCTCTCTTTGAATGTCAATACCATGTTCTCCTCGATCTTCTTGGAGATCTATTTGATGTAACTCTTTTTGCGGTGTGTTTGTCGAGATCCGATGAATTGTGGGTTTATGATCAAGTTTATCTATGAGAAATATTTGAATCTCCTCTGAATTCTTTTATGTGTGATTAAGTTATCTTTGCAAGTCTCTTCGAATTATCAGTTTGGTTTGGCCTACTAGATTGATCTTTCTTGCAATGGGAGAAGTGCTTAGCTTTGGGTTTAATCTTGCGATGTCCTTTCCTAGTGACAGTAGCGTCAAGAAGGCACGTATTGTAATGTTGCCATCGAGGATAAAAAGATGGGGTTCATATCATATTGCATGAGTTTATCCATCTACATCATGTCATCTTTCTTAATGCGTTACTCTGTTCTTTATGAACTTAATACTCTAGATGCATGCTGGATAGCGGTCGATGTGTGGAGTAATAGTAATAGATGCAGGCAGGAGTCGGTCTACTTGTCACGGACGTGATGCCTATATACATGATCATGCCTAGATAATCTCATAATTATTCGATTTTCTATCAATTGCTCTACGGTAATTTGTTCACCCACCGTAATACTTATGCTATCTTGAGAGAAGCCACTAGTGAAACCTATGGCCCCCGGTTCTATCTTTTATCATATAAGCTTTCAACCTACTTTTATTTGCATCTTTACTTTTCCTATATATATTATAAAATACCAAAAATATATTTATATTATCATACTATATCTATCAGATCTCACTTTCACAAGTGGTTGTGAAGGGATTGACAACCCCTTTATTGCATTGGTTGCGAGTTCTTATTTGTTTGTGTAGGTGCGTGGGACTTTCGAGGAGCCTCCTACTGGATTGATACCTCAGTTCTCAAACACTGAGGGAAATACTTATGCTACTATTGCTGCATCACCCTTTCCTCTTCAAGGAAAACCAACGCAAGCTCAAGACGTAGCAAGAAGGATTTCTGGCGCCGTTGCCGGGGAGGTCTTCGCTCAAGTCAAGACATACCAAGTACCCATCACAAACTCATCTCCCTCGCATTTACATTATTTACCATTTGCCTCTCGTTTTCCTCTCCCCCACTTCACCCTTGCCATTTTATTCGCCCTCTCTTTCCCAATCTCCTCTCTCCTTCGTTTGTCTTTTGTTTGCTTGTCGCTATGGCTAGTCCTTTATCCGCTCCTATGTCTCCCGAGTTTGAAGTTCTCCACGTCAAGCAAAGGCAAGGAGAAAATTTAAAAGATGCTTGGTATAGGATGATGGAATCTTATCGTAATTGCACCCTAGAGGTGAATTTTGGAATTCTACTTCGCAATTTTTATGTTGGGCTAAATATGTCTCATAGACAACTCTTGGATTGTATTGCCAAAGGAAATTTTATTGAAATTGATCACAGTACTGCACATGAAATTATAGAGGGAATAGTGGGAACACTACCTCAAAAAGGGGGATCTCATACTACCCAAGAAGAAACACAAGTGTTTGAGAAGATTTGCGAAGTTACAAAAATCTTACAAAAGTCTCTTGAACCTCTCAAGAGTGTTAGCGGAAATCTTCACCACATGAATATGTTGATTACTCTTTGCAATAAGCGGTTGGACTCTTTAGATCTAAAAATTTCTGAGTATGAAGGGAAACGTAAACAACCTCCCGGATTCGAACATGACTGCGCTACAAAACTAAAAATTAAAGATGGCACTACTTAGATCTATCCTCGCTTTTATGCCTAGCTAGGGGCGTTAAATGATAACGCTAGCTGGGAGGCAACCCAATTTTATTTGTGTTTTTTTGTTTTTGCTTCTGTTTAGTAATAAATTTTTGCATCTACCTTCTGTTTATATGTGTTTTTATGTTTTAATTAGTGTTTGTGCCAAGTAGAACCTATAGGATAACCTACGGTGATAATTAATTTGATTCTGCTGAAAAACAGAAACTTTGCGCGCATGAAATTAATTTTAGTAATTCACAGAAAAGTGCTTTTGCGTTGATTATTTTTTCTGTAGATCAATAGACAAAATTTCCAGGACTTCCT
This sequence comes from Triticum timopheevii, assembly GCA_963921465.1. NCBI lineage: Eukaryota > Viridiplantae > Streptophyta > Magnoliopsida > Poales > Poaceae > Triticum > Triticum timopheevii. The sequence continues at coordinate 359,628,255 of OY997274.1, read as the reverse complement.
ATTTGTTTAGTATTTTTAGAGTCCCAGAAGTGTTCGAGGGTTACAGATTGCTACAGACTGTTCTGTTTTTGACAGATTCTGCCTTTCGTGTGTTGTTTGCTTATTTTGATGCATCTATGGCTAGTATGTAAGGGTATGAACCATAGAGAACTTGGAATACAGTAGGTTTAACACCAATATAAATAAAGAATGAGTTCATTACAGTACCTTATGTGGTGGTTTTGCTTTCTTTCACTAACGGAGCTTATGAGATTTCCTGTTGAGTTTTGTGTTGTGAAGTTTTCAAGTTTTGGGTAAAGATTTGATGGACTATGGAATAAGGAGTGGCAAAAGCCTAAGCTTGGGGATGCCCATGGCAACCCAAGATATTCAAGAATAGCCAAAAGCCTAAGCTTGGGGATGCCCCGGAAGGCATCCCCTCTTTCGTCTTCGTTTATCGGTCACTTTACTTGGAGCTATATTTTTATTCGCCACATGATCTGTGTTTTGCTTCGAGCGTATTGTATGATATTAGTCTTTGCTTTTTAGTTTACCACAATCATCCTTGCTGTACACACCTTTTGGGAGAAACCCACTTGATTGGAATTTCTTAGAATACTCTATGTGCTTCACTTATATCTTTTGAGCTAGATAGTTTTTGCTCTAGCGCTTCACTTATATCTTTTAGAGCACGGCGGTGGCTTAATTTTGTAGAAATTGTTAGTCTCTCACGCTTCACTTATATCATTTTGAGAGTCTCTTAGAACAACATGGTATTTGCTATGGTTATAAAATTGGTCCTAGGATGATGGGCATCCAAGTTGGGTATAATAAAAACTATCATAGGAAGTGAATTGGATGCTATGATCATTTTGATACTTGATAATTGTTTTGAGATATAGAGGTAGTTTTATTAGAGTCATGCTAGTTGGGTGATTATGAATTTAAAGAATGCTTGTGTTGAAGTTAGCAAGTCCCGTAGCATGCATGTATGGTGAAAGTTGTGTAACAAACTTGAAACATGAGGTGTTCTTAGATTGTGCATCCTTATGAGTGGCGGTCGGGGACGAGCGATGGTCTTTTCCTACCAATCTATCCCCCTAGGAGCATGCGCGTATTGCTTGGTTTTTGATGACTTGTAGATTTTTGCAATAAGTATATGAGTTCTTTTTTGACTAATGTTGAGTCCATGGATTATACGCACTCTCACCCTTCCATCATTGCTAGCCTGTTCGGTACTGTGCATTGCCCTTTCTCATCTTGAGAGTTGGTGCAAACTTCGCCGGTGCATCTAAACCCCGTGATACGATATGCTCTATCACACATAAACCTCCTTATATCTTCCTCAAAACAGCCACCATACCTACCTATTATGGCATTTCCATAGCCATTCCGAGATATATTGCCATGCAACTTTCCACCGTTCCGTTTATCATCATGACACACATCATCATTGTCATATTGCCTTGCATGATCATGTAGTTGACATCGTATTTGTGGAAAAGCCACCATGCATAATTTTTCATACATGTCACTCTTGATTCATTGCCCATCCCAGTACACCGCCGGAGGCATTCATATAGAGTCATATCTTGTTCTAGTTTTCGGTTGTAATTCATGAGTTGTAAATAAATAAAAGTGTGATGATCATCATTATTAGAGCATTGTCTCGAAAAAAAAGAAAGGCCAAAGAAAAAAGAAAAAAAGAAAAGAAAAAAAGGCCAAAAAAAGAAAGGCCCTAAGAAAAAAAAGAAAAAAGGGAAAAAAGAAAATAAAAATAAAAAGGGGGCAATGTTAATATCCTTTTCCACACTTGTGCTTCAAAGTAGCACCATGTTCTTCATGTAGCGAGTCTCATATGTTATCACTTTTATAGACTAGTGGGAATTTTTCATCATAGAACTTGGCTTGTATATTCCTGCGATGGGCTTCCTCAAAATGCCCTAGGTCTTCGTGAGCAAGAAAGTTGGATGCACACCCACTTAGTTTCTTTTGTTGAGCTTTCATATATTTATAGCTCTAGTGCATCCGTTGCATGGCAATCCCTACTCCTCATGTTGACATCAATTGATGGGCATCTCCATAGCCCGTTGATTATCCTCGTCAATGTGAGACTTTCTCCTTTTTTGTCTTCTCCACACAATCCCCATCATCATATTCTATTCCACCCATAGTGCTATATCCATGGCTCACGCTCATGTATTGCGTGAAAGTTGAAAAAGTTTGAGATTATTTAAGTACGAAACAATTGCTTGGCTTGTCGTCGGGGGTGTATAAGATGGGAGCATTTTTGTATGACGAAAATGAAGCATAGCCTAACTATATGATTTTGTAGGGATGAACTTTCTTTAGCCATGTTATTTTGAGAAGACATGATTGCTTTGATTAGTATGCTTGAAGTCACTACAAAAAAAGACACATCCGTGACATTTTAGGCCGAACTATTTTTTTTGTCATACATATGACACTTCTATGACGATAATTGTGACAAAACCCGGTATCATCATAGATGTGGTGGGCTCCTACTTCTATGAAAAAAATCATGACAGAAAATGGGCTTTTCATCCTGGGCGAGCCGGAGACGCAGCCGCATGACATTCTTTGGGCCGTCCATGACGGAAAAAACCGTGGTAGAAGCGTGGGGGAGGAAAATTTCGGGGAGTTCCCGGTTACGGTGGGAGGTCGGGGGCAGAGAGATGCGCGTTTCTCTCGTACACGTACGCGCGTGTGTGCGAGGCGTTGGCTCTAACTAAACCCGAGCGAGGCGTTGGTCTCTAACCGAACCCGAGCGATTGCACTGCAGGCTACGCGTTACTGAACCCGAGCGATCTATCGATGGCTGTTAACTGAACCCGATGGAGCGATTCCTTCGCTACTGCTGCTAACTGAAGCCGATCGATTGGATGAACAGTGAGCGTTTTGGGGGGGGGGGGTTGGATGAACAATGAGCGGTGGCGTTGCCTCTGGATGAACAGGAACAGTAGACAGCGGAGGGCTGGATGAACAGTAGACGGTGGAGGGGTGGCCGTGGAGGGGTGCTTTAACAGGACCCCGTGGTGTGGAGGGCTGGATGAACAGTAGACGGTGGAGGGGTGCCTGTGGAGGGGTGGTTGAACAGTAGCCGATGGAGTAGCGCGCGATGGAGGCTGGATGAACAGGAGCCCGTGGAGGCTGGAGGAGGTCGACGGTAGCCCGTGGAGGCTGGAGGAGGTCAACGGTGGAGATGAACAGTATCCCGTGGAGTCCCGTTTTGCGGTACGCCACACCCCTCCTGATGAACAGGACCCCCGTTTCGACTGTAGCACTCCAACACAAGTCCGTTTCGTCCGTTTTGCGGTACACCACACCCCTCTCGATCAATAGGACCCTGTTTCGACCGTAGGAGGTCCGTTTCGTCTGTTTTGCGGTACGCCACACCCCTCCCGATCAATAGGACCCCGTTCCGAACGTGGCAGGTTGAACACAAGGCCGTTTTCTCCATTCTGCGGTACGCCAGGCCTCGTTTCCATCGCCTGTTCCATCCAAGCCCTCCCGATGAAGACGACCACGCATTCCGTTCTGACCCAGCCGATTGGCTCCTCGTGAACACGACAATGACGCTGTTTCTCCGTTCCGACCCAGCCATGTACGTATGCGTGAGTAGGCGTTTGAGACCCTGCCCATGTGTACGTACGTGGCCGTATTTTCTTTCTTGCACCCTCGCCGATGTACGTACGTGTACATGCTACGTGCGCGCCTCTACATCGACTAGTATGTATGTACATGTTTGCGACCAGAATGACAACGCTACGTATGCTTCGACCAGGTGGGTCCCGACTGTCAGGCACTTCCTTGCCTGCGAAGATGTAGCTGATGGGTCCCAGCAGTTAGGGGGTGAATCGTTTTTTTGTGTGTGGACGCACTTCCTTGCGTGCGAAGATGTAGCTGGTGGGTCCCAGCAGTCAGGGGGGCAAATCATTTTTTTTGCCCCGACGCACTTCCTTGCGTGCGAAGATGTAGCTGGTGGGTCCCAGCAGTCAGGGGGGCGAATCGTTTTTTTGCCTGGACGCACTTCCTTGCGTGCTAAGGTGTAGCTGGTGGGTCCCAGTAGTCAGGGGGGAAACACTTTTTTCACGAAATATGGTGGCCCATCCGGTGGGTCCCCGCTGTCAGGTGGAGGAATAATTATTTTGCGCGTAATAAGGAGGCACTTCCTTGCGGTGGCCGTGGACCCAGCTGTCATCCTCTCCACGTACAGTCCACATCCGATGGAAGCCGTTCCTTGACCACATTGACCACACCGCGCCGAGAGCACCAGGGCGGTGGACGACGACGAGGCCTAGGAAGGGGACGACGCGGAGCCGGGGAAGACTCGGCAGTGGATGCCCACGCATAGAGGAGTACGAGGGTTCATTGGTTCGCTGCGGTGTGAGGCTGCCATCGCCACAGAATAACAGGGGGTATGGGTGAGTAGAGGGATGGCCTGGCCAGCGGTGGGAGTAGTAGGGAGTGGTGAGGCCTCCGCCGCATCGCAGCCGGCCACGAGAGGCAGGAGCACGAGGCACGACCGGGCGCTGGTTTGGGCGGCTGGAGCAAGAAGACTAGAGGTTGAAGGAGCACTACGGCTGTTGGATGGACATCGTACGGTCACTGGAGCTAGAATCGTGCATATTGAGTAAGTTGACAAAGCCCTCCGTCCCCGTCAACTTAGTAGGCCCACAAGTCAGCCTGCCACTATACTGGGTCCCAGCTAACAGGGGGGTATTCATTTTTTTGTGCGTAATAAGGAGGCACTTCCTTGCATGCGAAGATATAGATGATGGGTCCGAGCTGTCAGCGGCAGTAACATTTTTTTTTTGCGAAATACAGAGGCCCTTTCGGTGGGTCCCCGATGTCAGCTGGAGGAATCATTATTTTGTGCGTAATAAGGAGGCATTTCCTTGTGTGCGGCCGTGGACCCAGCTGTCGGCCTCTCCACGTACAGTCCACTTCAGATGCATGTCGGTCATTGACCACGTTGACCAGGCCGCGCCGAGAGCACCAGGGCGGTGGAAGACGACGAGGCCTAGGAAGGGAACGACACGGAGGCAGGGAAGACTCGGCAGTTGTTTCCCACGCGGAGGGGAGTACGACTGTACTAGGGTTTACTGGTTCGTCTGCCGTCGCCGGAGAATAACAGCAGGTGTGAGTGAGTAGAGGGATGGCTAGGCCAGTGATGGGAGTACGGTGGGGCGGTGAGGCCTGCGCGGCAGCACAGCCGGCCGCGGGGAGGAGGGAGCAGGCAGTCCCGCCGGCGCTTGTTTGAGCAGCTGGAGCAGGAAGAGTAGAGATTGAAGAAGCACGACGGCCGTTGGATGGACATCCAACAGTCACTGCTTGTGCGTCAACCTTTTTTTAGGAAAGCCTCAAATCTGTGGAAAACAACATACAACCCATCTGCCATTATTTCTAATAATTTACAGCCCATTTGCTAATTCTTAAGGTTTTTTTAGGAGCCCATATTCTTTTTGTTAGCATTACAGCCCATATTGTGGCCACGGTTAAAAAATTATACGAAATTTTGTATATTTCGGTGCCGTCCGAACTGTTTTCAATCCCGAAATTTCGACTCACATTCAAACTGATTTTAAAAATAAATGTATATCAATATAAAATCCAACAAATTCTCCACGCATAAAAATTAATGTAATTTAAAATCTCGAAATGAAAAAAAGATATTTGAACTAATTGCCGGTTTGATGTGTTTTAAAAATGTACAGCCCATTTCTCATTATAGATAGGCTATTTTCTCAGCCAGCCGAATGAAGCTCTCCTCGTCTTGAAAGATTTGCAGCCAAACAGGCCTGACAAAGCGACTTACTTGGCAAATCACAAAAAAACTGGGCTGTGGCCGTGGACCTAGCTGCCAGCCTCTCCACGTACAGTACTCTTCCGATGGAAGTCAGTCGTTGACCACATTGACCACGCCGCGCCGAGAGCACCAAGGTGGTGGACGACGCTAAGGCCTAGGAAGGGGACGACACGGAGCCGGGCAAGACGCGGCAGTGGATGCCCACGCGGAGAGGCGTACGAGGGTTCACTGGTTCGGCTGCGGCGTGAGGCTGCCATCGCCGCAGAATAACAGGGGGTGTGGGTGAGTAGAGGGATACCCTGGGCCAGCGGTGGGAGTAGTAGGGGGCGGTGAGGCCTCCGCGGCATCACAGCCGGCCACGAGAGGCAGGAGCATGCGACACGACCGGTGCTGCTTTGGGCGGCTGGAGTAAGAAGACCAGAGGTTGAAGAAGCACTATGGCCATTGGATGGACATCGTACGGTCACTGGAGCTAGAATCGTTCATATTGGCTAAGTTGACAAAGCCCTCTTTCCTCGTCAACTTAGTAGGCCCACAAGTCAGCCACCCACTATGGTGGGTCCCACCTAGTAGGGCGTATTCCTTTTTTGGTGCGTAGTAAGGAGGCACTTCCTTGCGTGCGAAGATATAGCTGGTGGGTCCGACCTGTCAGTGGGGGAAACGTTTTTTTCATGAAATACAGAAGCCCTTCCCACGTACAGTGCACGTACAGTGCGTAATAAGGATGAACTTTCCTTGCGTGCGACCATGGACCTCATGGGTCCTAGCCGTTAGGCTCTCCACGTAAAGTCCTCTTCTGATGACTCTCGTATGTTGACCATGCCGCGCCGAGCGCACCGAGGCGGTGGACGACGGTGAGGCCCCAGACTGGAATGATCCGGAGATGGGGAAGACGCGGCAGTGGAGTTGCAGACGGAGAGGAGTGGGAAACTAGACTGGTTCGGGTGCGGGGTGGGCCTACACTCGGCAGAGAATAACAGGAGGTGCAGAGTGGAGGGATGGCCTGGCCATCGGCGGGGTAGCGTTTCGCTGAGGAGCGCAAAACAACGCCGCTGGACGCCGAAGGCTGGAGCAGGCGGTTCCGGCAGCGCTGGATGTAAATCCAACGCCTTCTTAGGCTTTGACCTACTGGCCCACATGTCAGCCAGTCCATTTGTTTTTTAGTGCATTTGGTGGGCTGGTGAAACAACGATGTAGCATCTATGCAGCCCGTTTAAATCCCATTTGCATTTTTCTCGAAATCCGCTGACTTGCTGGGCTAGGTGAAAATATCATGTTGGGCTAGACGGAGAAATGTTATAAAAACATAAACACATGATTGCACGTCAGTAAAATCTTTGCCTTTCTTTTGTACCTTTGAACATTGGCACAAGTTAATAAAAGCTTCGCGTGATTGTCTCAAAAAAAACATGATTGCACGTCAGTAAAATCTTTGCAAGCTTATGTACGCAATCACTAGGAGTTAACTTGGCAAGTTATATATAAACAATTATTATTATTGTTTTGTAAGAACTTTCAACTTACAAAATAAAATATCATTTTAATTTGATGAGTTAATAGTACGTGGGTATTATTATTTTTTAGGCTAGATGTGGGACAATTGAGTTGGTTCTAGGGGAAAGTACAGGGAGAAAACTCAGTTTACATTGAAAAAGAAAGTGGGAGAAAATTCAGAGACCTGCTGGGTCCACCTGAGGAGAGGAATATGTTGGCAAGAAGGAGATTCAAAGCACGGCAGCCGAGTGAACTAGTTTTTTTTATGGACAAATGAACTAGTTTACATAGCCACTAAAAAAAGCAATCAGGTTAATGGGTTCTTAAAAGAAATATTTCGGACAAAACAGATAATTACAACACATAGGCTAATGCATGAAACACTCAGATGATAAAGGTGCTTATAAACAGATAAAGTACAACATCTAGACCTTCCTGGCACGCTTGATCATGACGCTGCGGCTGTCCATGTACTCGTCGGTTACGAGAAGCAGACACGCCCTCATGTCCAAGATCTTCCTGTACATGTCGTAGCATGCGTATGTGTCCTTGGCCGCGTAGGTTATGTAGGCTAGATTCAGAGGTACCTCCCACGTGTTCAGGTCGTCTTCTTTCATGTTGGCGTATCAGGGGCGATGATGGTCTCAGCAAGGTCAACCACGGAGTCCTTCTCCTGCCTGTTGCTAATGATCTTGTATTGCTTCTGGATGTCGACAAGCTTGTTGCACCAGATGGCTGAATCGTCACGTTCTTCCTTCTCTCCACCATAGCGAAGGTGTAGTCGGTGCTGCCGATGAAACGGGCGAATGCTCCAGAACCTGGTGCAGCCATAGGACTGAGGCGAGGCAAAGCTTCACCAAGTCCGTATTGTTGGTGTACATCACATTCAACTTGGTGCAGCCATAGGACTGAACGACGAACTCAAAGGGGAACTCCTTGCTGAAGTCCATATCAAGTAGGCTCACCCCTCGGATCGCCATTGGAGTCTCTTCGAGTGAACGAGTGTGTAGGCGGCGGCAGCAGTTCGTTTGTCAGCTCTTGGGGAACTGGATTCAACAGTAAGCTGAGTGTGTACAGGTGACAACAGTTACTACCCCTCCCTCGTCTGCTGCACGCCTGGCAGAAGATGCACCCTCGGCGCATTCAACCTCCTCCATTAAGAAACCTACTTCGGCCACACGTCGGTTCACAAGCAGGTCTGTATTGGTACTGTAATAACAGGAGTTAGTGGTCACTTTACTTAAATTTAATTAGCTCTAATAGAAATTTATACTTAAAACAAGCAATGCATTCGCTCATTCTATCAGTGCCACAGGATCAACATGCACAACAATTAGAATTATTATTCTCAGGACGCACAAGATCAACACATTTGTCGCACTTTCACAAAGATAATACTACCAAGTTTGAACTGTTTCTTATGGTTATTGTCCTCTGCATCATCATGCCGTGTTTCCCAGCTTGCGAGATTCAGAACCAACAAATAAGATCCAAATAATAAGTACAACAAAGATGCCTACACATCTCATTGATTCCCAGCTTGCAAGATTCAGAACCAAGAAATAAGATCCAAATAAAAAGTACAACAAAGATGCCTACACATCTCATTTATTCCCAGCTTGCAAGATTCAGAACCAACAAATAAGATTCAAATAATAAGTACAACGAAGATGCCTACACATCTCACTGATTCCCAGCTTGCAAGATTCAGAACCAACCCATTAGAGCCTTTTGATAATGTGAATATCGGGATTAAATCCATCTTAGCTAGCCATGTCATACAATTGAAGAACTTGGCGAATGCTCTTGACCGTCACAACATCTGTAGTAGAGTATTCCTATTTGCACAACATGTTTGCACAACACAAACAAGGAGACAAGAGAGCATGATTTCACTTTAATAGCGGCCTCCTTGAACTCAACCTCCAACTCTACTTGGATGAGGTCTGCCTGGAGTTCCATGATTCAATTCATGCGCCTTTTTCTGCAGTTCACCTGAAATGAAGCAAAGATTGCATCATTCAGCTAGCAAGAAGTACTTGCTCTTGTGAGCTGGCAGGTTCTTCTTTAGTAGTTGCACTAAAATTGAGGTACATTAAGGTTGGCTGTCCGGCTCATGTAAGGTGCAACTATAATTTTCTTATCCTTTTGTGCAGTTCCACTAAAATAAAGTGCCATTGTGGTGACAATGACTGCTCCATCTTGCAAAGGCTAATAAAATGTTGCACGAGATTACCAGCAGAACTTGATGGAGATTTTGGAAACTCCAATCACCATTTTGTGCAGTTCCACCAAAATTGAGAGATGTTGCTCACGTGACAATTTAGTTGAACTGCACAAGACACTCATTCCAAAAAAAAGTGTTTTGTGCAGTTCACCAAAAGGTCACAAAATGATAGAAAATAAACAGTTGCTAGTCAATAAGAATATACGAAACATATACAAAATGAAAAGAAGCATCTTAATTATGTTCATGGCAATCACGCAAGGACAGTAGAAATTTTAAAACGTCAGCAATGCTTCATGTTACCAGAAGCATTACGATCAACAATGAGATTCCTCAAATATGGGATTACTTTAATGGTGGCATTGCTTGTTTACCAGACACAGTAAATCAACAGCAGCTAAAGAGTTGGTTTAAGGGCATGGGACCGTTTGGACACCAGGATACTCAGCAGCGTAAAGGAGCAACTTACTTATCATACTGGGGAAAACAGCAGGAGTGCCATTTGTAACACAGTTTAATTGCATCTTATCACTGGAGGCATTAGATTAACAATAACACTGGTTAGACATGTCCCTAAGGTAACAGTGTGATCGCTTCATTTTACATGCGCCCTTACATTAACAACATCAAAAGGTTGGTATAAGGACATGCGACAGTGGACGCATCAGCACAATGTACCTACAAGGAGGCATAAAGTGGTGATGCCGAGCTTGTTCACGCTATGTGAGGGCAGCAAACCTAATCCTGAAGACCTTGTACTATGTGAGGGCAGCAAATCTAATCCTGGAGACCTTTTACTATGTGAGGGCAGCAAATCTAATCCTGGAGACCTTTTACTATGTGAGGGTAGCAAATCTAATCCTGGAGACCTTTTACTATGTGAGGGCAGCAAATCTAATCCTGAGACCTTTTACTATGTGAGGGCAGCAAATCTAATCCTGAGACCTTTTACTATGTGAGGGCGGCAAATCTAATCCTGGATACCTTTTACTATGTGATGGCAGCAAATCTAATCCTGGACATACTCTGTTGACTTGTCCACCAGCCGCCACTTTCTATCTTTTTTTCAACCAATAATAGATCTGTTCCTTATCCAGTTTGTACTGCATTTTCCCATTATTTCCCTTTTCAACCAAGAGACCGGTTGGGTATCCGGTCTCTACTACTTTCACCATATTATTTCCTCTTTGAATCAAGTCCTAGATTCATGCTACAACTTTCCCCCCTTTCTTCGTTGTTTGAACAAAGCCCTAGATTCGAATGCATGAAGTAGCTTTACCTCTAATAATACTAAAAATTTAGGTGGCTTTGGAAGAGCTGATGGGAGTAGAAAAAGATGCACATGTAGACACATGGGGAGCTAGGGCAGTAGAGCAAGGCCGCTTTCGAAGAACTTATACCTGAGGGTTGCCGGGATGTCGACGGCGGCAGGTCGGATCTGTGGACAATACGGCAGGTAGGAAGAAGGGTCGGAGGACCTCCCGAGCCGGCGCTGTGTCGGAGAGAACGGCACAGGCAGAGGATCGGGCCCCTCCGGCAGCTGTGGGTTTCCTCCCTTGGCGGCGATGACCGCGTGAACCATGCACCTTTTGGTCCTCTACACACACCGACCGGATCTGTGACCAGCGGTGAGCAGAGAGAAAATGTCGCTACCGCTGTCTTGTTTATATCTAGAAAGGATGAGAGAATGAAGAGAGCAACCCTAGTAAAGCAAGCGCTTAGGCCCCTGCGTCCATATATAGTGGAGTTATTATCTTTTTTCTCTCCACAACGAGCGTTTCAATTTGTGTACGTGGCATTAAAGAAAAGAAACTCTCTATTTAAGGTGACTACTCTATGACTCCTACTTACTACTACAGTACTACCTCCGTCCTGGTTTATAGGTCCCTTTTATAGTTTGTGCCAAATTTTGACTAAAGATTTAACAAACAAAATGTTAATGCATGTCAAGAAAAATTATCTCATTGGATTCGTATTTGAACATAGTTTTGAAAAATATAATGTTTGGTGACATGCGTGAACATTTTCTTAGTTTAATCTATGGTCAAAATTTGGCACGAAATACAATGGGGACAAATAAACCCGGACATAGGTAGTATTGTTCACTTGTGCTCCCTGCCCCTCCATTCATTGAACAACCCCACGGGTGAATAAACATACAGTAAGTACTGTATTTATATAGAACGAACAAGCTCGAACTATTTTCGCGTAGTTAAAAGTTGAGGGCGGGGTTTTTCCCGGGTAGTACGCGCAGCAGTTTTCGAGTAGGCGGTTTGACAGAGAGGCGAGGAGGGTGAGCGAGTGGGGCTGTGCGATTTGACGGCGCGTGATATGACCACTCACTATAGTCATGAATTACTGGCGCTCCGACCGGGGTGATGCCCCCCTTCCGTTCCGCGCTCTAATCTGGTGCATGACACGTCGACCGGGATGCTGGTACTATACTACTCCTACTTACTAGTACTCAGGTCGGAGGAGTGCGAACCACGACAGCCCAGTGAACCAGCAGTGCGAACCACGGTAGCCCAGTGAACCAGCAGTAGAAAACAATGTGGTGATATGGCCATAAAAAACAATGTGCTATGGTCCACACTGTAACATGTACAGTAACAATCCTCTTTGTTTGGATCCCTGAGTTAAAGCTAGTTTGGGTTGAAATAGCCTCAAATTATCGAAACAAGAGGGGTTAGTTTGAGCTAGTTTGCTCTAACCCAGCTAAAAAAACTAGCCCCGTGGAGAGGTTCTAATTGGGTTAGTTATCCTCGGGCCCACTAAAAGAGAACTAAAAAAAATCTCACCTGCCCGCACCAGGTCGCTCCCCCCCTCTCGCACGACTCCTCTCTATTCCCCATAGGGCCGCCCGCCCAAGCGCCGCTCGCCCTCTCTCCTCCTGCCGCCCTCTCCTTCCTGCCTCTGCCACCCTACTCCGGCCGCCCTCTCCCTCCGGCCTTCGAAGGTCGCCCCGCTCCCCCTTCACCAGTCGTTTTTCTCCCTCTGTCGTGCACGGCGGCGGTGCATCTACCAGGGGGGTCGCGAGAGGGGTGAGTTTGTTCGTTCCTTCTTTGTCTCATGGCCATATCATTGATCTTGCTTGCTCTAGCGCTAATTTTGATTTGGAAAAGTAGATCCTGATCAAACTTGCTATAGATTTGTGGTGCATGCATGGAATTGTTTGATGCTGCTTGAGGAGGTAATAAATCTTTCTAGACGCCCAAAGATTCAGGTCACCTTTCTAGGTATTTCAATTTCAGGCTTGCATTATTTGTAGAGGCCCAAAGATTCAGTTCACCTTTCTAGGTATTTCAGTTTCAGGCTTGCATTATTTCTATAGGCCCAAAGATTCAGTTCACCTTTCTAGGTATTTTAGTTTCAGGCTTGCATTATTTCTAGAGGCCCAACGATTTAGTTCACCTTTCTAGGTATTTCAGTTTCAGGCTTGCATTATTTCTAGAGGCCCAAAGATTCAGTTCACCTTTCTAGGTATTTTAGTTTCAGGCTTGCATTATTTCTAGAGGCCCAAAGATTCAGTTCACCTTTCTAGGTATTTCAGTGTCAGGCTTGCATTATTTCTAGAGGCCCAAAGATCTAGTTCACCTTTCTAGGTATTTTAGTTACAGGCTTGCATTATTTCTAGAGGCCCAAAGAGAAGTTCCCAGTCGGCGGCAAGCGGCCCTGCTAACCATGCTGGTGTTGACCTCAACTCGCAAGGGCCAGCGTCGGAGGGGTTCCCGGGGCTTGGGCTCTACAGAGCCTTCCTCTAGAGCGACGATGGCGAGCTCCTCCCTCGGTGCGTGAGGGGCTCCGGGCTCCCTCCCTATCGTGAATGACTTCCATGATGAGTTAGCTCATTGTTTGTTTCATGAAGTGTTTTTTATTTTGTGAAGCTTGATTGACGACTTGTATGTTTAAGTGGGATATCTCATTTGTATGGTCAACGTAAAAATTATCATGTTTTGCATGCTTGATTTGTATAGATGGTTCGTTTATGTCAATTGTGAGCGGGAGGAGGCCACAGAAGAGCCGGCCACACCAAGAGTGTGCTTGGATCCAAGGGACTTATTTTAGTCTGACTAAAAATAGGGTCCAAAGTAGTCAAATGATTGAGATAGAGCATTTATTGTCAATCTAACCCTGCCATCCATACACCTCTTTGGTTTAGAGTCAGTTCAGGGTTAGAATCTAACTCTAACCTCTAACTGAGTTAGAATTCTCCTCGTCTCGATTCATCGCCATCATACTTTCCCCATTCCTGTGTTTTTAGTATCCTGCGAATCAAAGAGGCCCTTTTTTGCGGGAAAAATCAAAGAGGCCCTTAGACTGGTTTAGGTCTGGTCATTTTTTATAAACATGTTATGTCCAAAATTTAATGAACGTGCTCCGGTTTCCACGAAAATAATCCGGTTTCATTTAGTAATTCATTCATTTATTTATTCTTCTGTGGGGGGTTTACATGTAATTCATGCGGTCTGAAATGTAAAGTACCCCGGCATATGCTCCGAGTCGTGCATGCACTACGACCCAGATGCTCTATGTCCCACATGTCGGCGAATGGGAGAATGTGGAAATAGCCTAGGAGTACATATAGGAGGATAAATGCGTGAAAAAATATGTACTGTGAAGCATAGCCGCGGTTCGAAAAGGAGACCTAAAGTGATGACAGCTATAGGTCGCACGCACCCAACTAGTGGTACTAGACATACGACTAATTTTTCCCTCAAAAAAAGGAGGCACGAGTGATCAGTACTCCTATTCTATAAACACGAGTCCCATCTGACAACAACGTCCGTGCTACAGCTAGCTTTCCTCCCTCATTTCTCTCTTCTAATTCTAAACTCGGCCGACGCCCGGTGGGTGGGGTGGGTTTGCTCAACTGCGGCCCCACCTCACAGTGAAAACATTACAACTGGAATAAAAAATGCCATATACTCCCTCCGTTCATAAATATAGGCCTTTTTAGATAGTAGTTCAAATGGAATACAGCATACAGATGTATGTAGACATAGTTTAGAGTGTAGATTCACTCATTTTGCTCCGTATGTAGTAGTCACTTGCTAGAATCTTTAGAAAGACTTATATTTGGGAACAGAGGGAGTACTATACTAATAAAACATCAAGGCCACGAGGTGATGCAGTGCTGGTTACAGGAGGCAAGAAGAAGAGATGCATCCATCGACGACGTCCACCTCCTCGACTCAGGGCGCCGGCCCACCGAACGGCGCCTAAGTAGCAGCGGCTTTCGTGGCCAGGTCGACATGCTTCTGAACAATGGCGTCCAAAGATTCCAGCTACTGGAAGAAGGCCAACGTCTTTCTGTCCTTGCTTGCCTTGTAGTGGCCTATGTAGACGATTTCCTCGTAGACGTGGATGTGTAGGTCGAAGGTTTCTTGCATGGCGAGGCGCTGCGCGGCGAGCGCGGCCTCGAGGTGCACATTCTTCGTCGTGACCTCCGGCACCTGTAGGGCCACCAGGGCTTGAAAGAGTTCGTCACCATGTAGGCCGATGAGGGTGGCAGGCAATGAGGAGCCTGGGTGCGCGACTGGAGCAGTACGGCAAGGTCGTCCGCGCACTTCTTGATGGCGGTGAACTTGTGGATGGAGTTGACCATCATGTTGTCCATGCGAGAGGCGAAGCCAGCGTCGGTGAGGGCTACGATGCCTGCGGTCGCCAGCACCGTCTGGAAATGCTGCGCGGTGCGGGGCCGCAGGTCGGCGCCTTGGATGATTTGGCACAGCCGACTGCCGCTCGCGCGGCTCCATAGGTGCTTGTGGCTTCTGGTCACTTGGTCTTGGATTGGAGTGAGCAGTGTTGCGCAGAGACTTGGGAGTAGATGGATTGGAGTGGTGGTGCGCCTTTATTATATTAGAGTCCAAACTCTGTTGCATTCACATCATGCCGGCTCTATTCTTCTTCTCCTATTAATTCCCTCTGCATGTAATTGAGGATGCATCATTAACCGTTCAACGTCTCGGGAACCGCTACCCTCTTCCTCCTTGGCATTCTAGCACCTATGGACCCGTCGACGACGAGGTGCCTATGGTGACTTCGTAAATTTCAAGATGATAGTGCCATGCGTGTGTGCGTTCATAGGGGTGAGTGTATGCGCGTGTATATGAGCGCTTGCGTCTGTACTGTGTCAAAAAAACGTAAATGCGTGTCAAAAAGAGACTAGTCAGTATACTCAATATTGTGCACCTCAGAGAGGAAAACGATAGAACTAGTACGTATTCATTTACGGTGCAGATTCACTCATTTTGCTCTATATGTACTCCGTCTCGGTGTAGTCTAGTCACTTCTTGAAATCTCTAGAAGGGCAAATACTCCTTTCTGGTTTATAGGGCTATACTAGCAAGTAGTTGTACGTACTAGTACAATAGTGGGCTCACATAGCAATTTTGTCTCATGCAAGAGCCTGGCTATATGCGTGCTCCAATGTTCGCAACTGCAACGTTCGGTTTGCACTTGGCTCTTCGCCTCTTCGAGAAGACGAATAATGATGTTACTACTACTACTTCTACAGTGTCGAATCCACTGCTGCATGTCCATCCACCGCGAGTGGGACGGAAGCTTGTTGTAGAAGTACTACTAAGCAAAAGCCTGTCCTCGTTTGGGAACAACCGCGCGCATGGGAGAGGGAGAAGGCGCGTAGTAAAATCAAGCTTCTCCTCATTGTACGAGTTGACGCGACACATCATAGCACTGGCCCCACATGCTTGCCTCTAAACTTGGCTGAAAGACCCGCAGTATACAATATATTTGCTGCAACCTCTAACATTTACCCACCACAAATTAAAATATATGTGGCCGTATGCATCGTTCTGACCAGATGAGCGTGCAAACTACAGTCACCAGGGTGACAGGTAGGGCCAGAAGACTATTTTTTTTTAAAAAAACTTCGAGACGGCCCCATAGCATGGAGCCGACCCCAACGATTTTAAGCTTACATGCACGGTACACGCTATCCTAGACTACTCTACACATGAAATTGCCACACGAGCGTCCGGGCTGCGCTTGGCTCTTCGCCTCTTCAGGAAGTCGAACAATGATGGAGTACTACTGCACTGAAGGATTACTACAGTACGCTTCTGGCCATCTGACACCGATTGAACTGCTGCATGTCCACCGCGTGCGGGAGGGAGAGCGTGTAGCGAAAGCTTCTCCTAGTCTTGCCAGCCACCATGCTCATGGGCGAGGGAGGGACGCTCCTGCCTTTGCGTGTATGACGGGTGGGCCCGACATGTCTGTGGCCAACCTGTCATACAGCCAAAGGCAGGTGCAGTTAAGTCCACGAGGGAGAGGATAATCAAACTTCTCGCTGATGTACGAGTTGACGCGACACATCAAAGCACTACACTCGATATATTTCAATAATTTGCGTTTACCAATGCATTAATTACAACGCATGCATGCATGCAGTGACTCTTCTTTTGATACTTGCATGTGTTGATTTAATGCACCTTGAAGTAGTACTCCCTCCGTTCCTAAATTATAAGTCTTTGTAGGGATTCCATTATGAATTACATACGGATGTATATAGATGCATTTTAAGTGTGGATTCATTCATTTTGCTCCGTATGTAGTCCACCTAGTGAAATCTCTATAAAGACTTACATTTAGGAACGGAGGGAGTATAAAATATGTGACGGTAAAGCTTTGTAATACCCCGGCCCAAGTCGAGAGATGGTTGTGCACGAGGAGGGCGAGATCATGCAGACCGAATAGGAATAGGACCCGACGATGGAGCTCTCTAAGATCTCGATGGACCTCACCGTGCTCCACTGCCCCTTGTGCCTCTGCCCCTTGACACCTCCAGTGTATGAGGTCCGAATACACCTCGTACGTTCGGCTAATTGAGCAAGGTGCAGGTTTCTTGATTGATGTGTTGTTCGATTGATTTCTGCAGTGCAAGGGAGGGCACCTCGCCTGCGCGGACTGCCGCGTCGAGCGCCCCAGGAACCAGTGGCAGTGCCAGAAGTGCGAGCGCGGCAGTGGCTTCGACGTGCGGAACACGGCGGTGGACTCCGTCCTTTCATCGGTGAGGGTGGAGTGCCTGCACGAAGGCTGTGGGATCTACGTCCCTTACCACAAGCTCGCCGATTACCAGAGCGTGTGTCCGCTCATGCCCTGCAAATGCCCCGTGCCCGTCTGCAGCTACGAAGGCCTGCCACCGGCGCTCTACCACCACATCAGCACCGCGCGTCCCATGCCCGTTCACAGGATCCAGTACGGCAAGGTGCTCCAGCTGCAAGTGCCACTATCGGAGCCACGGCTCTTGCTATTCGCGGAGGAGGACCGCCGCACGTTTTTCTTGGTCGGCAGCGTGCTCGACATCGGCGCGCCTATCGCTGTGTCGGTCATCTGCATCAGAGCAGGGGCGTCCCCACTGCCGCACTACTTGGCCAAGCTGTGGGCGAACGGCCCGTCGGGGGATCCCAAAGGCATGACTGACGCCGTCAAGGTGGAAATGGAGGTGACAAGCAGCAAGGATCCCGGCGACGTCGACGTGCAAGAGCTGACCTTCTTGACAGTTCCGCCCAAGCTGCTGGCCGGGGCTAAGCTTGTGTCCCTCCACATTCAGATTGACAAGCTCACGTCCTAAATGTTTCGACAGTGCCTTCTGTTTATCATAGTAATATGCTAATATACGGATTACCTTGGTCTACTTTAGCTTAAGAAATGGTGGATTTTGGTGGCGATGCAGCAATTACTTTGACATCAAATCAATAATTTCCAACAGTTGAACGGATATTTTGTGTCTGTTGGATATAAAGTCCCTTTGGGTAAGAAGTGCTACTTGTCATCAAAATGGATAAAAGGAGATGTATGTAGACGTATTTTAGTTCTAGATACGTCCCTTTTTATCCATTTTGATGACAAGCACTCCCTCCGTTCCACAATACATGCCTTCCATTTGTCAAAATATAGATGTATCTAGATATGTTTTAGTATATAGGTACATCCATGATAGAGCCAATCGGATGGTTGAGAACACTACAATTCGTAGCTACAGATGTGTGTGTGACTCCCAGATGCAGAGGTCGAGGGTCATCATCCTCCTTTTCGAGAAAAAATAGACGCGTGTGTGAGAGGACGAGTGCGTGCGTGCACCTCTTCTCTTCCTGTATAACGTACTACTAAACTCAGAGCACAAGTTTTTGTGGGTGGCACGATGGTGCGTGCGAGAAGTCCCGAGAGATAGGTTTAATGCATCTGAAAAAAGGACTAGCCTACAGCTCGCCACGCGGCTATTCCTGTCGAACGCCCCATTAACCGTAAGATATGTATAAGACGGTGCCAGTTATTGCACGTACACAACAGTACTCCCTCCTTTCCAGTTTATAGGGCTTAATTCAAAAATCTCACCAAACAAGATGGTGAGTGGTGGAATATTTTTTGTAGTTTGCAAAAGCACCTAATTAATGCTCTTGTTTTTCTCAAAAAGTTATGTTTATCAATGCATTAATTGCAATGCATGCATGCATAAAGTACATGCATTGGTCAATTTTCTCTTAATACTTGCATGCAATGATTTAATGCACCTTGGAATCTGAACATGTGTTGGGGAACAACCAAATTGAGCCTTATAAAATGGAAAAACTAAAATTTTGAGATAAGACCTATAAAACCGGAAAGGAGGGAGTAGAAAAAGAAGTACTCCATCCGGGAATAGTGCCGCACTTCGAAACTAGAACCTTCAATAAATTTTGAGCTTGCGTCTCGTCACATTCCAAATTAGTCCATGCTATTATATTGAATTGCAAACCTGTTCACACCGATCACAGCCTAAACGGTTTCCCACTTAGGAGCATATTAGTACCACGCTATACTGAATTCCAAACCTGTTCACACCAATCACAACCTAAACGGTTTCCCACTTAGGAGTGTATTAGTACTCAGTTATAAACACTAGTATGCCAAGATGACTGCACATTCCTCCTCAACTCCTCATCCACAAAAACAAACAAGTCATTCAGCATCCTTCCCTTGCGTCTGCCATGGCCAGCGTGAGTTCTGGGTTGAGATATTGCCACCAGGGAGAGGCGAGCATGGAAGCGGAAGCATGAGAGATGTCCCGCCTCGCTCTGAGAGCAGCCGACATGTCCCACTGCGTGAAAGTAGCAGCACAGAGGTCCCGCCATGCCGCTGAAGTAGCACGGAGGTCCCACCGTGCCGTCGATGCAGCAGACTAGTCCGGCCGCGCCGCGGAAGCAGCAGAAATGTCCCGCCGCGCCACAAATGCAGCAGAGATGTCCCGCCGCGCCGCGGCGGCCTGGGAAAATTTCTCGCAGGCAGGCGACGACTGTTACAGGCACATGCATGCGATCGTCCATAGCCAGATGGATCAGATCTCCGGCTGGGCGAGGTTGCAGGACGACGTGAAAGCCTCGTTTGAACAGGCTACCTGCGTCATCCGGCAACTAAGGGAGGGCAATGAGAGGCTCCGGGCCGAGCGCGACCTGCTGAGGGAGAAGATCGTCCGAAGTGCAGACCAGCAGGAGTAGACCAGTGCCTTGTTGAAGAGGACCGACGTCATCGTCAAGAAACTTATGGATGAGAATGACATGCTCCGCAACGAGCGCCAAAGGCTGGTGGAGGAATCCATGGATGTTCTCAAGCAACGTTTTGAGGACACGAAAGAGCTCATCGCCGCTCGCCGCGGAGACTAGTTCCCATGGCCTGCAGCAACACATCAAGAAAGTAGAGATTAGCGAGCCAGATCCTTGTCTTCCTTCTTCTTTTGCCCTTGTGTATTTCGGGCGTAGCTGCATGTGGCTTTTTTAATTATCTTTCTAATTATGTAAGACAATTAATCGTCCTTATCTTTCTGTGGAAGATCAATGTTGCGAGGCTGGAATGAAGAAAACTCTTGCTGTGGCAACCCTGGCGTTGCTGTTCTTCTAGTTGCTGCTGGGCTTCCTTCAGTTTCCTGGTTTCTTTTGATGTAATAATCAGTTTAGGATGTGGATTGTGTCGTCGGTTGTGAAATGTTGGGTTCTAGCGCGGATGTTTGGCCTTTGTTGGCCTCTTGGGATGTTGCGATTTCAATCAGGTAGCTTTTAGTCCTTCGTGTTAGGCTGGAGTTGTGCTGAACTTCATGTGAATTGTGGTGGTTTTCAGTAATGAAAATCAGAAGGGGCAAGCCCTTCTTTGATCAATTTTTTAATCGTCCTTATATATTCATCAGTCTTGCTATAAGTCGCAGTAGATGCTATATAGGTCCGTCGGATCTTACATCAAGATCCGTGCTTTCAGATTTTCTTTTGTCTCTCTTAAATCTCAGTCGAGTGAGACATAACCACGCCATTAAACAGAGGCTCGGGCGCCATTAATGGAGACCTTGGGAGAGAGGTGGACAGCAGATGGAGGTCAAAGGGCTCTCCTCCCAATAAGCACGCGCAGGGGTCTGATCGCACGCCTCTCGTACTCAAATAGCTACCCTGCATGGCGCCTCCTAGCTAATAAAAAATGGGGACGCGTGGCGGCACGTAAATGGTACTAGTAGGTAGAACGCCCACGGTTTCAATAATACTTGTGTTTCCGATTGTAACGTGACAACACTTGTTCCAAAATGACTTTGTTGATTGTTAATCTGTGCGCCTTCGCAAATCGGATTGCAAATTTACCACAACATGTTGGTACCATGTCATGGCACCAAGTCAAGTTTCATTATATTCATGCGTGTTTTGGATTTACAGTAATTAAAAAACAAAGTTTCTCAATGTTTCCAACCCAGCTACGGCGCCCAGAATTTTGAATTTCATTCCCATTTCTTGCATGGAACCTAGATATTCACCCGAGGACACAAATGTGACTTTTCAACCAACTTTGGTGCACGGGAGCATGTGCTTGTAGTTCAAATTTGAATTATGCACATTAAATGACCAAAAACTCAATTAATGTGTAAATAAGGTCAAACGAAGCCGGAATAATTCCAAAATTTAACAGGGCACTCATGTAGTTCTATGTTGCCTTTGTAAATAAACTCAAGGGGGACAACGTATATCATTTCGCACTCAAAGGTGGCACGTTCCCTCTCAGAACCACGAGCCTTCTTGAGAGAAGCTTCGGTTTGCACGAAGCTTATACCAAAATCTGTTCCTATTCGACCATTTTTTTTACCACAACATGGTAGTACCATGACATGACATCCATGCCAAGTTTCATGGTTTTTAGACGTGTTTTGGTTTTACAAGATTTTAAAAACCAAGTTTCTCAACGTTCTCGGCCGAGCCACGATGCCCAGATGTTTTAATTTTATTCTCATTTCTTGCATGGGACCTAGAAATTCACCCGAGGACACAAATGTGATTTTTCAACCAACTTTGGTGCACGAGAGCATGTGCTTGTAGTTCAAATTTGACTTATGCACATTAAGTGACTAGATACTCAATTAATGTATAAAAAATGACAAACGAACCCGGAATAATTCCAAAATTTAACAGGGCACTAATGTAGTTCTATGTTGCCTTTGTTAAGAAACTCAAGGGGGGGGGGGTCAGCGTATATCGTTTCACACTCAAAGGTGGCACGTTCCCTCTTAGAACCACGAGCTTCCAAATCGGCCCAATTTTTTACCACAACATGTTAGTGCCATGACATGACACCATGCCAAGTTTCATAATTTCCGGCCAAGTTTTGGATTTACATGAATTTAAAATCTAAGTTTCTCGATGTTCTTGGCAGAGTCATGACGCCAAGATGTTTGAATTTCATTCTCATTTCTTCCATGGGACCTAGAAATTCAACCAAGGACACACATGTGATTTTTCAACCCACTTTGGTGCACCGGAGCATGTGCATGCAATTTATATTTAGATTATGCACATTAAAAGTCCAGAAACTCAATTAATGTATAAAAAGGCCAAATGAACCCAAAATAATTCCAAAATTTAACAGGGCACTCATATAGCTCTATGTTGCCTCTGTAAATAAAATCAGGGGGGAGGCAGCATATATCATTTCACACACAAAGGTGACACGTTCCCTCTCGGAACCACGAGGCTTGTTGAGAGAATCTCTGGTTTTGCAAGAGGCTTATACCAAAACTTGTCCCAATTCAGCCAAAAATTATACTTATAAAAACAGGGTTTAGATTATCCCGAACATCTCGCTACCTAGACCAATAATGTACTATGATTTGAATTCAAGATAAAATGGATACAAATATTTGAATTGGAGAGCGTATGGTACATGTAGTTCATAGTGAAATATGATTACTGCTATATGCATGTCTTTTTGTTATTGAGATAATATTTAAATTATTGTATAACTTGACAACAATCATATTCAAATATGGAAAATTGATTCAAATTTAGTCCATATGGTAGACGACAATATATATGTTCACATGGTGGAGTAAAATGTTCATATACGATTGAAGATCAAAATGCACGACTACATCAATTATAAACCGCAAGGTCACCTAATGATATATTCGAATTCAACATAACATGGATTCAAAAATTGAAATTCTACATCATGGCATCTGTAATCATATAAAAAGGGACAATACTCTTTCTTTGGTGGGAATTTATTTGTTTTTTTGTTGTTGTTGAGGGAAGTGCGAATCGATTTGGTACTGTGAAGGGTAATCTTGTTCTCCCGATTTTTTTTACATTTTTCTTGTAGTTTTTTCAATGGCATCTATAGCAATATAGTTAAAGGGGACATGACTCTCTTGTGTCTTGTATGAATTGTTTTTTTACACGTTAAGTTTGTTCTGCCGAACAAGGAATCCACACCTTGTTATCCCGAAATTTTCAAGCTCGAGTATCTTTCGTCTCACCTGCTTTGAAACTCCCGCTTCTTCAACCCGTGTCGCGCCTTGTTATCCCGAAATTTGGACGCGCGTGAGAACTCCCTCCTCATCCGAAATCGCTCCCGCAGCCCAGACATGCGAAATCCCCCTTCTACCCCTCAGCCGGAAATGGAGCTCCACGTCACGGTGTCAAAACCGGTGGGGGTACACTGGTAACTTACCCTACATTTTGGACAAGCGCGTCCCTAAGCTTGGCTCCCCCCTTTGCCCCCCCATTCGTACATCGAGGCCGCCAAAACCCGCGAAACCCCACGCTCCTCCGTCGGCCTCTCGACCGCGGCCCAGCCGGAGACTCTTCCTCGACTACATCGTCCACCGCAACAGCTCGCCGTCCCTCATCCACCGCACCAGATGAGGATCCGTTGTCGATCTTGTCGTCCCGCCGGATCAGCCACCCCGTCCTCCACCTCCAAGGAGCTGCCCCGACATTCGGCTCGTCTATCGCGCCACCTCAATCCCCACAGCGCCGTCTTGACCTGCCCCACCGGAACCACAACACCCTCACCAATTCCTCCGATGAAGCCGAGGCCAACTCGGCGGCACCAAGGAGGTTCTGCACTCACCACTGCATTTTATCTTTTATTCAATCTCACGGGGCTGCCGGTGCTCGATACCAAGCAGACATGGCGTCTCCATCGACGCCGCCGTCGCCGGCCACATCATCCATGGTATCTCTCCCCCATGTCGTTGCTTCCTCGGTGGCGACTTCCACAACGGCACTAGCTGCAGCTGCTCCGACTCTCGCTCGCGCTGCGGCTCTGTTCTTGCTGTCGGTCGCGCTGCTGCACTGCTCCTGCTTTCGTTCGTGCTACTGCTCTGCTCTTGCTCTCGCTTGCGCTGCTGTTGCTGCACGACCTCCGGCAGCTACAGGAGCTGCTGCTTTAGCACTCGCTCGCGGTGCTACTGCATGACTTGCTCTCTGCTAGCGCGTTCCCTGCTCGAGTGTCTGCTGATTTAGATCGCTGCTTCTATGCTACTAGTGCTCGAATGCCCTAAACATCTATTGCAATGCTCTGTTACTAGTTCAATCAGTTTCGATAGTAAAATTCAGTTTTGACTGTGAAGTTCATTTTCTTTAGTTAGGTTCAGAGTGAACAGTACTTACAACATCTGTCTGAGCGGCCGTGGCGCGGCTGATGCGTTTTACATCTAGCACTTTTTGGTGATGTATTTTACATCATCTATTGCAGATGATATTAGGGTCCCACTTCAGATTAACGTTTTCTGTCTTGTCAAGCTTCAGCCTCGTCGTCGTACACCTTAGCGGAGCTGCTCCAACGACGGAACCGTCCATCACAGTGGAGCAGTACCCTCGGCGCCGTTTCCAGAGGCCTTGGATCTTCTTCCCCGCCTCCGACAGTCACACCAACATCATCACCATCCTCCACGTCCAACCCAATGATGCTGAGGTCCACAAGGCTATACCAAAGAGGTTGTACACTCATCCCGTCACTTTGTTTCTCCATTCCTCTGTTCTTCCAATTCATGTGAGCCAAACACCCAGGTTGACTGAAATTCTATGTTTCCAAATGCTATATTTTGCACGTGCATTCCTATCCTATTCCTGTGTTTTTCATGTCCCTGCGTTTATAGAATCCTCCAATTCTAAGGAGCCCTTACAGATTTACTTCATTTTCAGATTGGCGTCAAAGAAAACTCTGTCTGTTATGTCCTGCTCCTGCCGTGCCGTCATCCACCCCACCTGAGGTGCACCATCGACAGAAGCATTCACTGCAGCAAAGATCCCCCCTGCAGACTTTCTTTCGCCGCCTCCGATCATCTTTCCCGTTGCCGGCAGCCACGCCAATTGCATTACCATCATCGACTGAGCAGATGAACCTAAGGACTACACAGTTCCGGAAGAGAGGTCGCAGTCTTTCGTGTTTGCTTACGTTATACATCGGTTATTATTACCTGCTACTTTATCGTTCAATCTTGAGTTATGAATTGCCCAAGGGTCTCATATTGAGCCAGCAACGAATAGTATCTGTCTACTATCTGGTTCATCTGGGGTCTTCTATGTGGTTCATGTTGGGTGGGCAACAAACAATAGATGATCCATTGTCTATCTTTTTAAACTGAAGCTATAATCTACCTGCTATGATTAGTTTTGGATCCATCCACTCGTTTGCTACCATCAGTCTTGATTTTTGCATGCACCCCTTAGGCCTTACAAAATCTAACTATTTTTTTTATTATGCATGTCAGATATTGTACATAATCGTACTGAACATGTAGATAAAAAGAGAAGACTGTTGCGTGCGAATATAATGTCATGCAGACGCCGCTCCATGGTGGGCAAAGTGGCCCCCCTCTCCTGCATTTCCAGATTGTATTCTAGAGGAAGATAACTGTTCAGATGGAGATTCAGAAGGAGCAGACCACGCCTGTTTACCACCTAAGGTGTTTGCTCTATCCTGGCATGCTGATGTTGGTCATATAATGCATATGGCGCCTTGCATTGCTTACATTATACATCTTATATGTCATCAACTTAGTTTAGATTTGCTTTGTGTGAATGCCACCTGTTTGGTTTCTATATCATACTCCCACCATTCCTAAATATTTGTCTTTTTAGAGAATTCAACAAGTGACTACATACGGAACAAAATGAGTGAATCTACACTCTAAAATATGTCTATATACATCCGTACGTGGTAGTCCATTTGAAATCTCTAAAAAGACAAATATTTAGGAACTGAAGGAGTATATGGGAATTATGCAATGCCATCTTCTTTAGCCAGGCATCATATACGTGAATCATGCAATGCTATCCTGTTTAGCCAGTCATCGTATATGTGAATTGTATCGTGCCATATTTTTTCCATAATGTATTCCATTTGTCAACAATGTTTATACATTCATCTACTCTTCATGT
The DNA here is from genome assembly GCA_963921465.1 of Triticum timopheevii. Taxonomy (NCBI): domain Eukaryota; kingdom Viridiplantae; phylum Streptophyta; class Magnoliopsida; order Poales; family Poaceae; genus Triticum; species Triticum timopheevii. The sequence continues at coordinate 359,602,031 of OY997274.1, read as the reverse complement.
GCATCAGCCATTTGAGTCGGTCATGGGAAAATATGGAGTGAAAACAAGGTCTTCTGAGCAGTCAGTGCTACCTGTCGATGCAAATTTCTTGCTGGTTACAGATAGCTCCTTAGAGGAGGATTCAGAGAGAGATGACCAGTCGTATTCCCCCCCCCACCCGAGGTGCATGCTCTAACTTGGCTGGGTTATATTGCTCATATCATGCATATGGTGTCTTGCATTGCCATGCCATCTGCTTAGATTAGACATGCTTTTTGTGAATGCCTCATGTTTGCTTTCTATATCAGATATGTAAATTATGCAATGCCATGTTTTTCAGCCAGTTATCATATATGTGAATTATGCACCTCCATGGAGCCAGGCATCATATATGTGAATTATCTCATGCCATCTTTTTTCATTACGTATTCCATTTGTCGACAATCTGTGTATATTGAACTACTCTTCATCTGTATCAGCCATTTGAGCCGGTTATGGAAAAATCTGGAGTGAAAAAAAGGTCTTCAGAGCAGGCAATGGTACTTGTTGAAGCATATATCTCGATGGTTACAGGGAGCTCCTCAGAGGAGGATTCAGAGACAGATGACCAGTCCTATATCCCACCTGAGGTGTATGCTCTAAGTTGCAATGTTTATATTTCTCATATGATGCATATGGTGTCTTGCATTGCTTAGTTTAGACATCATATGCACAATATTGAATTCTATCTGCTTAGTTTAGAGATCATACATTCGAGTGCCAGCTACTTAGTATATGAATCAATTATGTCAATTATATCATGCCATCCTGTATACTTAGACAACATGTATGTGAATTATTTCATCCCAACCTATTTTAGAAAGACATCATATAGTTTTGTCATGTCATCCTGTTTAGGTACTCATCATATGTTGAATTATGCCATTATATCCTGTTAAGTTATCCATCATATATCTGAAACTGTGTCATGCTATCCTGTTTAGTTAGGCATCATATATGTGAAATTGTGTCATGCTGTCCTGTTTGGTTAGACAACATATATGTGAATTACCACATCTGTCTATCATACAATGTCTGTACGTTCAGTTTCTTTTCTTGTTTATCAGCCATTTGAATTGGAGGGGTGATGGCAGTATCTAAGGGAGCAAAAACCCGTTCTTCACAAGAGACAGTGCTACCCGTTGATGCAGATAGAACCATGGTTATACTGGCCCACAAACTAGCCCCACCACACATAATCGAGACTCTTCCAGATTGCACACTTACACCATTGGGAAGAGAACCAGCTACAACCCATATAATCGCAATCCCAGCGGATAGTAACCCACTTATAGTTGACAAAGCACCATGTCCACCACAGAGTACCCCCACACGAGCAGTTTGTAAAGCTACTGCAGTGCCCAAAGCATGAAGACCACCACAGCTAACCCAAACTCCATGTTTAAAGCAGAAGAGCAATTGTTCTCAGGTCAGATTCCGTAGCTATGGTCCGTACTCCTTTGCTGTTGCATCACTGTATTTACTCATACCAACTACTTTCGAATTTGAAGGATCCAATTGAAACTCCAATGGTGCAACAAGTATGTTTTACACCTATTTCTTTAACTGGATTGTTGTTCTAACTTCTTGCTCTATGTTGATTTCAGTTTAAGTTGTATAAACAGTTGTGTTCTCATGTGATGCACATTACAAGTGCTGCTAATGCTGTGTAGTTTCTCACACTTATATTCTGTCTATGCTGCTGCGCCTTAAAAATATATGAGTTGAACTGTGTCTCTATCTTGATTAGGGAACATAAAATAGAATGATATGGACAATACAATGACCATAGTACATAGATATATGTTTGTTTCATGTTGTTATCCTGTCCACCTTACTACTGAACCGGTTTACCAAAATGAGTTTCGTATACTACAAGCTAAACCTGATGTGTCTGCTTGTTTCTCTTGTAGTATGCAAACAGAATATTGGAGAAGAGCACCCCACTATGCAATGGTAGAGAAAGTAATGCAGATAAGGTTCAAGATAGTGAGACAACCCTGTTGGTCTCCAAGAAAGGTGATAAAAACGATCTTGTAGACAGTGAGAAAACCCCACAGTCATGCATTGATGTCGTGTTCGAGTTACTGGCCAGTACCGCTGGCACAAGATCTTCGAACTCGCTGCCTGAATCACTTCGGCTTCTTTAGTCTCAGCTACAAGCTGAAAGGCATCAGTCAGCTATGCTGCGGCTAGAAGCCGAAGGACTAAGGAAGTCCCTGCAGAATTCAGATGCGTACTTTCTTGTGCAACAGCAAGTGCTGGAGGATTTAAGCGCCAAGCAAGAGAAAGTTAATAAGCTTGCTAAGCATCTTGCCAGCATTATGGGTACCCAGGATGTTGTTTCTTGAACTCTTCTGAAGTGGTTTCAGTTCTGGACTTGTTTTGCTACGACGTTTATATGCTGCTTTGTTCCCTATATTTGCATTGGTGGCGAACTTTGATGCCCAGTGGATGTAATATGTGTAATAGCCGTGATAGCCTAGCATAAGTTGCTTCCTTATTTATTTCCTTGTTGTCTTGTTTATTTTTTTGCTTGTAGTCAGTGCAGTTCTTTTTCCGCGGTTTGCTAGTGGCTGCAATAACCTATTTTTTAAAACTAGGCCACAATAACCATGGGCTAATATTTACTGTAGTGACACTGGGCCTCCTATGGGCCGAAGAAACAGTGGGCCTTCTACGGGCCATAGAAATAGTAGGCCTTCTACGGGCCGTAGAAACAATGGGCCTTCTATGGGCCGTAGAAACAATGGGCCTTCTCTGGGCCGTAGAAACAATGGGCCTTCTACGGGCCGTATCATCAATGGGCCTTATACGGGCCGTATGATCGATTGGCCAAACATGGGCTAATAACAGGCCGCATTATGGCCGTAAACGGGCTAGAGTTGGAATCGTCCGTTCATGGGCCGACCATAACGGGCCATCGTTAATATGCCGTATTTGATGACACTATGAAAACGGCCCAACATATTAACGGACCACAAACGGGCCGACTATAACCACGGGCTGAATTTGTCCCACAAGCAGAATATGACAGTAACGGGCCGTAAGTAAACCAATGCTAGAAATGAGCCCAAGAATAAATGGGCTCTGAGAAGGCCGAAAGATAACATGGGCTGGAAACGGCCCAACTGAATAACGGGCCCTTAATGGGTATAAAGTGATACACTGTTCATTACGGGCCAGTTTCACCACGGGCCGTTAGTGGGTGTAAAGTGATACACTATTCATTGCGGGCCAGTTTCACCACGGGCCGTTAATAGGCCAAGAGTTACATAGGGCCTCATATGGGCCAAAAGACGTCATGGGCCAGACATGGGCCAGAAGTGAAAACGGACTGGAATCATATTGGATGGCCCAGATGACGCTACTGGGCCTAATTCGAATAGGGCGTCACGGGCCTTGGGTTAGCGGGCTGTAAATGGGCTATATGCGAACATGCCGTTAACAGGCTTTCCATGGGCCGGCCCGCCACCTTTTGACCAAGTCAAACGGGCCGACCTTTTCACAGGAATGGGCCTCTGTTGGGCCGTGCCATGTGTCGACGTATCATAGGCGCCTTCTGTCCAATGAGTGGATGACATCTGTCCCAACAACGAGCCGACACGTCTTTCCTCGAGCCAATGATGATTTTACACGTGGAAAATCCCTATTGGTCGGGGCTGTTAACGGGTTATCGGATCCAAAACCCGACCCGATAGCTTAACGGCGTTCCGTTACGGTGGATGCCACGTGTCGGTCACCCTTGACGAAAGCACTTCTGTGACGCGTGATTTATCGTCATGGAAGCGGACACTTCCATGATGATAATTTTGGTAATGTCATGGAAAACTTCTACGACAGCACAGGTATGACTATCTTGATTCTGTCATAAAATCGTCATGGATGTACATGCATGACAAAAAACGCGACCTACTGTGACAAACACGTATCATCACGGAAGTGTATTTTTTTGTAGTGAGTATTACTATTTCTTATGTCAATAGAAACTTTTATTTTGAATCATTTGGATCTGAACATTCTTGCCACAATAAAGAAAATTACATTAAGAATTATGCTAGGTAGCATTCCACATCGAAAATTCTGTTTTTTATCATTTACCTACTCGAGGACGAGCAGGAATTAAGCTTGGGGATGCTTGATACGTCTCCAACGTATCTATAATTTTTGATTGTTGCATGCTATTAAATTACCCGTTTTGGATGTTTTATGGGCTTTAATTTACACATTTATATCATTTTTTGGACTAACCTACTAACCGGAGGCCCATCCCGTATTGCTGTTTTTTTTGCCTATTTTAGTGTTTCGAAGAAAAGGAATATCAAACGGAGTCCAAACGGAATGAAACCTTCGGGAGCGTGATTTTTGGAACAAACGTGATCCAGAGGACTTGGAGTCGAAGTCAAGCAACAGCCGAGGCGGCCACGAGGGTGGAGGGCACCCCCCCCTACTGGGCGCGCCCCCTATCTCGTGGGACCCTCGGGCGTCCACCGACCTACTTCTTCCTCCTATATATTGCCATGTACCCCGAAAACATCATAAGCGACCACGAAAAACTATTTCCACTGCTGTAACCTTCTGTATCCGCGAGATCACATCTTGGAGCCTTCACCGGCGCTCCGCCAGAGGGGGATTCGATCATGGAGGGCCTCTACATCATCTCCAAGGCCTCTCCGATGAGTTGTGAGTAGTTTACCACAGACCTTCGGGTCCATAGTTAATAGCTACATGGCTTCTTCTCTCTCTTTGAATCTCAATACCATGTTCTCCTCAATCTTCTTGGAGTTCTATTCGATGTAACTTTTTTTGCGGTGTGTTTGTCGCGATCCGATGAATTGTGGGTTTATGATCAAGTTTATCTATGAGAAATATTTGAATCTCCTCTGAATTCTTTTATGTGTGATTAAGTTATCTTTGCAAGTCTCTTCGAATTATCAGTTTGGTTTGGTCTACTAGATTGATCTTTCTTGCAATGGGAGAAGTGCTTAGCTTTGGGTTCAATCTTGCAGTGTCCTTTCCCGTGACAGCAGGGGCAGCAAGGCACGTATTGTATTGTTGCCATTGAGAAGTTACAAAAATCTTACAAAAGTTTCTTGAACCTCTCAAGAGTGTTAGCGGAAATCTTCACCGCATGAATATGTTGATTACTCTTTGCAATAAGCGGTTGGACTCTTTAGATCTAAAAATTTCTGAGTATGAAGGGAAACGTAAAGAACCTCCCGGATTCAAACATGACTGCGCTAAAAAACTAAAAATTAAAGATGGCACTACTTAGATCTATCCTCGCTTTTATGCCTAGCTACGGGCATTAAACGATAGCGCTTGTTGGGAGGCAACCCAATTTTATTTGTGTTGCCCAGCTCCTATGCTTACCACCTTATTCGGCTAAGGTAGTAAAGGGAGAACTACTGCGATTGTATTTTTGATTCATCCGGTTAAGTACCTCAATAGAGAAATCCGAAAACTGACCGTCATGATAATCGAGAGTTGGTCAGCAATCCAGTGACTTAGTGTTATACTACAGATCGTTAGCGATTCTTGCCATGTCACACGAGGGGCTAGGACTCGACCAGCCGCGTTGCAAAAGCACCGTAATCCAGGTTGTCGCTCAATGCAACAGGCGTTACTAGTTAACCCCACCAATGGACTCCTATGGCTAAGTGAAGGTAATAAAGCCGCATAGTCTGATTGCCTAGTTCACCGCGTGGACGCCTCCTCTCAGGACCAAGACGTTAGATAAAGTGCGGGTATGCGTTCACGAACACCCCTGTACTATTTTCATGGGGGCGGAAGCCGACGACTAGCTTCCTTTAGAAGTATAAATTATAAATGGCCGCATAGGAGGATAAAATTAACACAAAAGGCACAATCATAGCGCGGATTCATAGCATGGTTTCTTCCACCCAAGTACCTTTAATTGAACATTACATCCTTTGAACACTGGCCTCTACTATTCGGGCCCCTTCTAGGACATCTTCAAAGTACCTCTCCGGCTTCCGGTGATTCTTGCCCTCGGGCGGACATGCGGTCGCCACTTCGGTGGCCTTCATCTTCGTCCATTGCATCTTGATGTGGGCAAAGGCCATCTGGGCACCTTCTATGCAGGTCGACTGCTTTATGGCGTCGATCCGAGGACGCGCGTTAACAAGCCGCTTCACATGGCCGAAGAGCTCTTGGGCATGGGCTCGGTTGGCCAAAGCGAGACTATTAGATCCTTCATGGCCAAGCCGGCCACCCTATGCAGCTCGGTCAGCTGCTTCAGCTGGTCGCTAAGGGGCATCAGATGCTCTGGCACAAGATACTGCAACCAGAACAGCTTCTCGGTCGAACTCCCCTCCTCATCTCGGAAGAACTGCACGGCGTCGACAACACTCCTTGGAAGATCAGCAAATGCACTGGGAGAACTCCAAAATCGGGTCAGCAAGATATACCTCCTACTTCCAAATTTACACTGCAGAAGAAAGGCCTTACCAGCCGCTATCTGCCTCGCCTGCTGGATCTCCTGGCGAGCGCTCTGGGACTCAACCCGGGCCTCTTTGACATCCTGGAGAGCCTTGGCGAGTTCGGATGCTTGGTCCAAAGTCTTCTGCTCTAAGGACACACACTTGGTGATGGCGTCCTTGAGCTCTTGCTCGACTTCAGCCACCCGAGCCTCATGTTGGCGGCGGGCAGTTTGCTCCGCCTCCAGCTCCTTCGCCACTTTGTCAGCGGCTGTCCTGTTCGCCTCCACCTCCTTCTTGGCCTAGGCAAGCGCGCTCTTGAAGGATTCAACCTCAGCCGTGCCAACTGCGATCATAATCACAAAATCGAATGAGTTCAAAGACTCACCATACATATCAATTCTGATATATAAAATCTGCATACCTTGTGTCTCCTCAAACCGCTTGTTGATGCAGCCGAGCTCCTCATCGGCCACTCGCAGCTTCCGATTAAGCTCAGAAATCTCTGCGGCCTGGGCGGTAGCTGCCAACATGGAGCCTATCACATACATTAGCTCAGTATATTAGTGTCCGAATTATATTCAAATCCTCTATCCGGATTGTTCTAATCCGGATAGAGTCTCAAGGGCTACTGTCTATATACATGTTTATCCTTTGCATATAATAAATTTGCTTAGAATATTACGTCGCATACCTCAAAGCCCATTAGTATGCTGTTTAAGGCTTTGTTCAGTCCGCTTTTCGCAGACTGCACCTTCTCCATAACCGCACCCATCAGGGTGCGGTGTTCCTCCATGATGGAAGCGCGTTGCAGCGCCTCCTCCAGAGCATGAGCAACCTCCGTATTAACGGAGGCCGCTGTGGGATGATACGTCCATTTTGCATCATGCTTTTATATCGATATTTATTGCATTATGGGCTATTATTACATGTTATGTCACAATACTTATGGCTATTCTCTATTATTTTACAAGGTGTATCATCAAGAGGGAGAATGTCGGCACCTGTGATTCTGGGCTCGAAAAGGAGCAAATATTGGAAACCTATTCTGCATAGCTCCAAAAGTCCTGAAACTCCACAAAAGTCATTTTTGGAATTAATAAGAATTATTGAGCAAAGAAAGTACTAGAGGGGGCCCACACCCTGGCCACGAGGGTGGGGGGCGCGCCCACCCCTACTGGGCGCGCCCCCTGCCTCGTGGCCCCCCTGGTGGCCCCTCCGGTGCCCATCTTCTGCTATATGAAGTCTCTTACCCTGGAAAAAAAATCATAAGCAAGCTTTCGGGATGAAACTCCACTGCCACGAGGCGGAACCTTGGCAGAACCAATCTAGGGCTCCGGCGGAGCTGTTCTGTCGGGGAAACTTCCCTCCGGGAGGGGGAAATCATCACCATCGTCATCACCAGCAATCCTCTCATCGGGAGGGGGTCAATCTCCATCAACATCTTCACCAGCACCATCTTCTCTCAAAACCCTAGTTCATCTCTTGTATCCAATCTTGTATCAAAACCACAAATTGGTACCTGTGGGTTGCTAGTAGTGTTGATTACTCCTTGTAGTTGATGCTAATTGGTTTATTTGGTGGAAGATCATATGTTCAGATCCTTAATGCATATTAATACTGCTCTGATCATGAACACAAATATGCTTTGTGAGTAGTTACGTTTGTTCCTGAGGACATGGGTGAAGTATTGCTATTAGTAGTCATGTGAATTTGGTATTCGTTCGATATTTTGATGAGATGTATGTTGTCTCTCCTCTAGTGGTGTTATGTGAACGTCGACTACATGACACTTCACCATTATTTGGGCCTAGAGGAAGGCATTGGGAATTAATAAGTAGATGATGGGTTGCTATAGTGACAGAAGCTTAAACCCTAGTTTATGCGTTGTTTCGTAAGGGGCTGATTTGGATCCACTAGTTTCATGTTGTGGTTAGGTTTACCTTAATACTTCTTTTGTAGTTGCGGATGCTTGCAATAGGGGTTAATCATAAGTGGGATGCTTGTCCAAGAAAGGGCGGTACCCAAGCACCGGTCCACCCACATAACAAATTATCAAAGTACCGAACGCGAATCATATGAGCGTGATGAAAACTAGCTTGCTGATAATTCCCATGTGTCCTCGGGAGCGCTTTTCTCATTATAAGAAATTGTCCAGGCGTGTCCTTTGCTACAAAAAGAATTGGGCCACCTTGCTGCACTTTATTTACTTTCTTTGCTTGTTACCCGTTACAAATTATCTTATCACAAAACTATCTGTTACCTACAATTTCAGTGCTTGCAGAGAATACCTTACTGAAAACCGCTTGTCATTTCCTTTAGCTCCTCGTTGGGTTCGACATTCTTACTTATCGAAAGGACTATGATAGATCCCCTATGCTTGTGGGTCATCATGGGAGCCGTTGCTGCTCCCCCCTTTGTTGAAGGGGGATGTGCATCCCTTCCCGCAGCTATATTGGTCTACAGAATAGTATGTGGTGGGGGCCCATTCTGTTGGGGTTCCCCATTGTTGGTGGTCCTGGGGGTCGCCTCCCCCAGGTCTTCTACGAGTGAGGTGTTAACCTCAGGTGCCTTCTCGACATCCTCGTCCGCCCCTCCTCGCCCAGGAGAAGTCCTTAGGGACGATACCTCGGTGTCCTCCATGGAAGTAGGCGGGGGGGCTCACGACGGTGCATCGCTCTCCTCCTGCTCAAGCGGCAGGGAGTTCCTCGACAAAGATGAGGCATTCGGAATATCGCGAGGACTGAAAAGCAAACAATAATATAGCTTACATGACAAAGGTAGGCAAGCGGAAATTTTGGATACTTATGAATCGGCCGGGGGCTTTGCCCTGGGGGTTCTCTTGGGGATGTGTTTGGACTTTGAGTCCAAATTGACCGAAAGGGTAATCTTTCCCCTCTTCGGCGCCACTCCCCCCGGGTTTTCGGAGGCCGTCCTCTTCTTCCTCCTCCACTTGCGGGGGGAGTCGCTTTCCACCTCCTCATCCTCCTCTTCATCCTTGTCTCCCTCATGAGAGGAGATGATCTCAGTCTCTGCGGACACATCATCCGAAGGGCCTCTGCAGCGGGGCCACCCTTGGGCTCCTTGCCCTTCTTTTTGCCATTCTTCTCCGACGCTTGGTAGGGCGCCGGGACCAGCATCTCCATCAGCTAGGTGGTGGCTGGGTCTTCAGACAACGGAGCCGGACTGTTGATCCGCTCCACCTTTGCTGTCCAGCCATGTGAAGAAGTGAGCTGATAAGATTCCTGTTGGTTAAAAATATTTGACCAGACACGTCTTCGAAAAGGTTAATACTTACCGGAGTGGCCGGATTATCGATGTCGAGCCCAACGTCTTCGGTCTTCATGGGCCAGCTCTTCTAGGCCTTGAAGAGCAGCTTCCATATCTCTTTGTGTGTGGTGCCAAAGAAGCGCTTCAGGGCTCGCAGCTCCTTCGGATTGAACTCCCGCATGTGGGAGGCCCGACGTTGGCAGGGGAGCATGCGGCGGAAGAGCATGATCTGCACCACATTGGTGAGACCGACGTTTTTGCCCAGCACGTTGGTGATGCGCTTCCGCAACATCTGCACCTCCGTATGGGACCCCCAATTGAGGCCCTTAATGGTCCATGAAGTGAGCCTCATGGGGGGTCCGGATCTGAACTACAGATTTGCCACCCAGTTGGCGCGGCGGGGCTCGGTTATGTAGAACCACTCCTGCTGCCAGACCTTGACGGTCTCGATGAAGGCCCCTTTGGGCCGTGTGGCATTGGGAAGCTTGCTTACCATGGCCTCGCCGCTGTCCACATGCTGTCCATCGATCACCTTCGGCTTCACATTGAAGATTTTGAGCCATAGGCCGAAGTGTGGTAGGATGCGGTGTAGAGCCTCACACACGACGATGAACGCCGATATGTGGAGGAAAGAATTTGGGGCTAGATCATGGAAATCTAGCCCATAGTAGAACATGAGGCCACGGACGAAGGGGTGGAGTGGAAACCCTAGCCCTCTAAGAAAATGGGGGAGGAAGACAACCTTTCGCCGGGCGCCGGAGTGGGAATGATTTGGCCCTCGTCGGGGAGCCTGTGCACAATGTCTGCGGCCAGGTACCCCGCGCTCCGGAGATCCTTCACGTCCTTTTCCGTGACGGAGGAGGCCTCCCACTTGCCCTTGGAGCCTGACTCGGCCATGGCTGGAGAAGGTGGTGGCGGTGAGGAAGATGAGAACTTTTTTTGGGCGCTGGAGCTTGAGAGATTGGGAGGCAGAGGCTGGAAGAAGGCGTGGGGAAGAAAGGAGGAATCTTTTGCCCTCTTATACGTAGTAGAAATGCCAACGTCCCCCACTTATGCCTTAAAACTTGTCTATTCCTAATGAGAGCGTGTGCCGTAATCGGTTGGGTTACCCAAATCCAATTGATGAGAATCCCGTAATAAGTGGGCACGATCTCTGTTTTGACAAGACGGGCCAAGGGGGCTCGACCTCGAAACACGAAACGGAGAGTGTGAAAACGAGTCAAAATACTGAAGAGCCAAGTCTGACGCTTCGCCGGAAAAAGTTGTCAGTAAAGACACTATTCCCATTTTTTTTATATTCTGCCTTCGCGGCTAAGGGTTGTGTTAATTATACAGAGCCGTATATAGTTCTTTTATAAAGGGAAAGCTAATGTATGGTATTCAAGGAGGGGAACCTTCCTTGCAATGCCGACGACAATTCGCGTGCCGAACATGTCGTCATTGAAGACTGGTTCAGGGGCTACTGAGGGAGTCCTGGACTAAGGGGTTCTCGGGCATCCGGTCTATTCAACATGGGCCAGACTGATGGGCTGTAAAGTTGAAGGAAGAAGACCACCTCCCGTGTCTGGTTAGGACTCCTGTATGCGTGAACGACAAGATTAAGTGTCCGGATATACTGTTTCCTTTCTCTGTAAACCGTCTCTGTACAACCGTAGGCCCCTTCGGTGTCTATATACACGGAAGGGCTTAGATCGGAGACAAAATCATAACATTCATAGGCTAGACAATCTAGGGTTTAGCCATTACAATCTCAAGGTAGATCAACTCATGTAACCCCCATACTCATCGAATACAATCAAGCAGGATGTAGGGTTTTACCTCCTTTAAGAGGGCCCAAACTTGGGTAAACATTGTGTCTCTTTGTCCCATGTTACCATTGATCCTCAGACATACAACTTGGGCCCCCTACCCGAGATCTGCCGGTTTTGATAGCCACATTGCCCACCCCCAACCCTTTGGGTTCGACAGCCGTCGATCTCATCGATGTCCCTGCCGCTGATCTCCTGGGGCTCGTTATGAACAATTTTCCATCCTTCATCACCATGGAGCCCCTTTTGTCATTTCTGAATGACACGTTTTGTGACGCTGGCTTGGGATCCTCAACTGCCAAGTCAGAACTCATCCACGGCGACCACGAGGAGGAGCCAATCTGTGACAAGTGAGGAAACCCATGATTTGTTTTCTCGAACCCTTTTTGTAGTGAGAACATGTCCAATATTTATTGCTATATTTTGTTGTTTGCATTACACCTTGTTTATTTCTATGGTTTATGGTTGTTTGGTTGTTTGTAGCTAGCATATGTCCAGTTTCAATTGCCATCTTTGGTTGTTCGTAGTATGCCTTGTTTATTTTAGCTATTAACAGTGTGATGTTCTATATGTGCTAGTATGAACTATGCAGTTCAATTTCATCATACCAAATATAATAATAGCTCTATGAATGACTATATTTTGTTGCTATTAAGCATGTTGTACTCCCTCTGAATCTTTTTAGCTGGCATATAAGATTTGTCTAAAGTCAAGCCTCGTAAAGTTTGACAAACTTTATAGAACAAAATACCAACAATCACATTATGAAATAAATATTAGTACATGTGTGATGACTTAAATTTTCATATTGTATAACTTTAACATGGTAGATGTTGATATTTTTTCATATAAATAAGGTCAAACTTTATGAAGTTTGACTTCAGACAATTCTTATATGCAGAGTAAAAAGGACCGGCGGGAGTATTGAGCACGCCTTTCCATTTGATTTAACAATGGCACTGTTTGGATACTCTAACTTAGCTAGAGGTTAGAGTTAGTTTCTAGCTCATGACAATTAAAAGTGAGAGAGAGAGAGAGAGAGAGATTGGTGGAATAGTTGATTGTATTGCTTGAGCCTCGTGGGCATATATATAGAAGTACATGGTCATCTTGGAGTACAAGTCAAGGTAGAATAAATCCTGCACTATCCTACTTTTCCTAAATAACAATGATACTAAACAATGACTAACCCTAAACTAACTATAGCCAAAGAGGTGTTTGGATGACAGTGTTAGATTGACATAAATGCACTAGGAGAACTAGCCCCAATCAACACCTCTTGGGTGGGATAGTTGTTTTGGGTGGGTTTGACGCAACTAGCTCAAACTAGCCCTCATGTTTGGATACTTTAGGGCTATCTGAGCCCCAACTAGCTCAAACTAACTCTAACCCATGGATCAAAACATGGCCAATAACTAGTGTACTTAGACCTGTACAATACAAGTTTGAATGACTACGTTTGCTTGTTTTTAAATATTAGGCATGTCGCAGTTAATAACACACCTTTCCCCTTCTTGTTTTTAAATATTAGGTTTTTAACACTTTGTTCTTGCACATGTAGGTCCTGCTGTCAGAGGTATTGACCCGCTGTTTGACCCTTTTTGCATATGTGGAAATGAGTTGTCCATGAATATCAGTCAAGTCAAGAAACTCAGAAACATTGTTACGGTAAAGAAATTAGCGACAAAAAACAACAAGATCTTTGTCTGCATAATGAAGAAGACATCAGTTCACTACGGGATGGTACTAACTATTATACCTTGCCTTTTAATTCCTTTGCGCCATTTCAAATCTAGAGAATATATTTATGCATATCCTTGTTTTCAGGCCTTTCCAAAGGAGTTCACTGATGATTACCTCTCAAACCACCTGTATGGTCAGGAGGCGAGGAAGGTTTTCATACAACATCCACGGTTCAATATTGAAGTGTTCCTGAAGAGGATGAAGTATGGACGGTCAATCATCCACGTGCACTGGCCTAAAGTTGCAAAGACCTTCAACATCAATGAAGGCTCAATATTCGCCTTTCGCTTCAGTAGTTTTCCAGATGAGATTCATCTTTCTATGTACCGTCTATGATGCTAATTTTGAAAGGTTATATATGTTGCATGTGAAACTTGGTGCTTGTGCTATTGTGTAATGGGGTAGCTGAGTGCTGAAGCTATATGATGTTGTACTCCGATGTATTTAAATTATGAAATCCTGCTTCCTTAATATGGAAATGAAATATATTGTGTGCATAATATGAAATGTCAATTAGATTAATAAATGGATTATTAATAATATGGCAATTAGCCTGCTAATTGGGGTTTTCTATTACAAACGGTTATTGAAAAAACAGCGTGGGCGATGACCTTAGGCAACACACACAATTTCTAGGAATAAACCGCCTTGGATCAATGAACAATCACACATGACATCCTCTTTGAAATCTGTTTGCGTTAGGCCACCTTGCGCAAACGTTTACCACACAAAAAGTGTGTGTGATGGACAACCTTTGACACACAGTTTCTTCTACGCACCGGGGTGATGCATTCATAATGCAAATGATAAAATTGTTAATATCGTGTGCAATAAAATGCTATCACAAATAATTTCATGGGGAAAATTGTGCGTGATGTACCTACGAACGGAAATATTTTCCTTGGAGTGACTGTGTGGGATGTATATACGAACGGAAACATACTTCTTAGATTAACTGTGTGGGATGTACATACCAACAGAAATGTATTCCTTGGATTGACTATGTGGAATGTACATACAAACGGAAACGTTTAGCCGGGACTGACTGTGTGGGATGTACTTACGACCGGAAATGATTTGGCCTGTATAATTGTATTTTTAGCACAATTGTACGTATAACCGTATTTGATCGCTCTTCCGTCGCACATGACCTCGTTTTACCGAGCGTGTGTACCAGGAGGGCCTATCCCCGATGGTTTCTAGGTTGTGTGGGAAGGACCCCCCCTATCGCAGTCACTCACTTGGTGACGGTTCAGAACACCATCGTGGAAAGGGGTTAAAAACCATTTGTATAGCACCTCGCTGTATCGGTGTGAAGACAATTGGGATTTGCTCCGGTGAGCCCGTAGTATGAGGAGTTCATGTATTCATTGAGTGTTAATGCTTTGTTTCAGTTCTCTATTAAAGGTAGGCCTTAATATCCCTTAGATTTTCTTATGGACCCCGCTGCTACAGAAGGGTAGGACAAAATATGTTATGCAAGTTCTTATTATAAGCATGTATGACTACATACGGAATACATGCTTACATTGAATTGATGAATTGGAGCTATTGTGTATCGCTCTAGGTTGTGACTGTTATATGATGACTATCATCCAACACAAATATCTATCGCTGATCCAATGCCTACGCTTTTCTCATATTGATCTTTGATAAGTTACTTTTGCTGCTGATGTTGTTACAATCACTACAAAACTACTAGTATTACTATTCTATTACTGTTGTTACTATCAAAACCATCAAACTGTTATTCTACTAAACACTTTGTTGCAGGGATATTATTTTCCAAGTGTGGTTGAATTGACAACTCAACTTCTAAGGCTTATAAATATTCTTTGGCTCCCCTCATGTCAAATCAATAAATTTTGGTGAAATACTACCCTTGAAGACTGTCGCGATCCCCTATACTTGTGGGTTATCAAGACCTTTTTCTAGCGCCATTGTCGGGAAGCATAACTTTGTTTATTGAGTTCACTTGGGATTTATACATCTCCTTATCATTATGAAGAATCTAAAAGATGCTAGAACCAAGATCGTACCCTCAAACACGAGTGGAGGTAAGGAACTGCCATCTAGCTCTGCACTTGATTCACCTTCTGTTTTAGGTCGCCTTGCGACACCACCACCTACTATACAATCTGATATGTCGCAAGTAATTGATGATGCTACTTCTGTTATGAATGATAATTGTGATAATGCTAGTAATTTGCTTTATGATATTGTGCCACTAGGTTAATTTCTTGAATAACAAATTGCTAAAGCTAAAGAATTTGAGAATGTTGAAACTACTGAGAATTATAATTCACCCGATATGCCTAGCTCTCCTACTAGATATAAAATGCCTAAAGTACCCGAGGGTTATGTTATGGATGGGGAGATTGTTAGGGACTTTCTTGCTTGTAATGATAGAGAAGATCTTAAGAAATTACTAAGTAAGCTGACAGAAAAGGCTATCATAGAGAGAATGAAATATGATCCTAAGTTTGCTACTTCTCATATCTTTGTTACTGGTGAGGATTATGAATTCTTCGTTGATCCTGAACTTATTACTTTGGTAGAATCTGATCCTTTCCATGGTTATGAATTTGAAGCTGTTGTGGCACACCTTATTAAATTAAACAATATAGCCACCCTATTTTCTCATGACAAAAAAATCGCTTTTACTATATTCTTAAGTTATTTCCTTTGTCATTGAAGGGTGATGCTAAAGAATGGTTCAATATTCTTGCTCCTCATTGTGTGTACTTCCCAGGATATGATATATTACTTCTCTGAAAAATATTTTCTTGCTCATATGAAACAAGCTGCCTTACAGGAAATATATAACTTTGTGCAATCTGAGGAAGAGCATCTCCCTTAAGCTTGGGGAGGCTTCTCCAATTCACTACAGGAATCAGCTACTTTTCCATCTGCCATCGTAGATGGCAAAGGACCAACCCACGGACAGGCAAACACCTTTGCCGTCTGCTGGCTGACGGCCCCATTTTTAGCATTGAAAGTCACAGTATGAGCTACTTTGTCATCTGCAGAAGCATAGCAGACGACAAAGATGTTTGCTGTCGGTCTTCTTGCCAAGCTAATGACAAAGCTCATGGACGACAACGTATAGCTGTTATCCCCGTTAGGTGGCTAATGGCAGACTTTGCTGTCTGCCAGTTGACGACAGATGTGCACTTGCCTTTGCCGTTGTAGCGACCAGACCTCAAACAGTCTGATCTCTCTGCATCAGTGTCATCCCTGGATCGGTAATGCTGACACGCACAGTACTTGAAGGATTTATAACAGAGTAGCAATCACACACTTATTACATCGAATGTCTCAAAAGAGAACTTATTACAACAAATATGGCTTAAGGCCATCTAATATCGATAACAGCGGAAGGCTTGGAAGATAAAGCGAGTCCATCAACTCCAACGACATCACTGAGTGAAAGATCACAACCTAAGGCACCTTACTCATCGTCTGAAAAGTCTACAACATGAACGCTTGTAGGACCTTGAAGTATGTCTAGAGGGGGGTGATTAGACTACTTGACCAATTAAAAACTTAACCTTTTCCCAATTTTAGAGTTTGGCAGATTTTAGCTATCTTAGGACAAGTCAAGCAATCATCACACAATTCAAGCAAGCATGCAAAGAGTATATAGGCAGCGGAAATTAAAGCATGCAACTTGCAAGAAAGTAAAGGGCAGGGTTTGGAGGATTCAAACCCAATTGGAGACACGGATGTTTTTCGCGTGGTTCCGATAGGTGGTGCTATCGTACATCCACGTTGATGGAGACTTCAACCCACGAAGGGTAACGGTTGCGCGATTCCACGGAGGGCTCCACCCACGAAGGGTCCACGAAGAAGCAACCTTGTCTATCCCACCATGGTCGTCGCCCACGAAGGGCTTGCCTCACTAGCGGTAGATCTTCATGAAGTAGGCGATCTCCTTGCCCTTACAAACTCCTTGGTTCAACTCCACAATCTTGTCGGAGGCTCCCAAGTGAAACCTAGCCAATCTAGGAGACACCACTCTCCAAGAAGTAACAAATGGTGCGTTGATGATGAACTCCTTGCTCTTGTGCTTCAAATGATAGTCTCCCCAACACTCAACTCTCTCTCATAGGATTTGGATCTGGTGGAAAGAAGATTTGAGTGGAAAGCAACTCGGGGAAGGCTAGAGATCAAGATTCATATGGTAGGAATGGAATATCTTGGCCTCAACACATGAGTAGGTAGCTCTCTCTCAGAAATGGTAAGTTGGAAGTGTAGGTTTAGTCTGATGGCTCTCTCCACGAATGAAGAGGAGGTGGAGGGGTATATATAGCCTCCACACAAAATCTAACCGTTACACACAATTTACCAAACTCGGTGGAAACGATTCAACAGACTCGGTCGGACCGATTTAGTAAACCTAGTGACCGTTAGGATTTTCAGTGGGACTGACATGCAACTCGGTGAGACCGATTCGGTTAGGGTTAGGGCAATAACCTAATCTCGGTAAGACCGATTACACAAACTCGGTGAGACCGATTTTGGTAATAAGCTTTCCAGAGAGTTGGTCTGGTAAACTCGGTGGGACCGATTTGCTCTTTTTGGTGAGACCGAAATGTTACAAAAGGGAAACAGTGAGTTTACATTGCAATCTCGGTGGTATCGATCGCTCACTTCGGTTAGACCGAAACGTTACGAAGGGAAACAGAGAGATTACAATCCCATCTCGGTGAGACCGAGATCCCTATCGGTAAGACCGATTTGCCTAGGGTTTGTGGCAGTGGCTATGACATTTGAAATCAGTGGCGCCGGAAAGAAAGAATCGGTGTGACTGATTTTGGCTTTAGGTTTAGGTCATTTGTGGATGTGAGAAAGTAGCTGACAGTATTGGAGCATTTCACTAAGCACATGAAGCAAGAGGCTCATTAAGCAACACCTCATCCCTCCTTGATAGTGTTGGCTTTTCCTATAGACTCAATGTGATCTTGGATCACTAAAATATAAAATGAAGAGTCTTGAGCTTTCGAGCTTGAGCCAATCCTTTGTCATTAGTATTTTGAGGGATCCACTTTCTTCATCCATGCCATGCCATTCATTGAGCTTTCCTGAAATAATAGTCTTGAAATAGCATTAGCTCAATGAGCTATATTTTGTTATGAATTAACAAAACCACCTAGGGATAGTTGCACTTTCAATCTCCCCCTTTTTGGTAATTGATGACAACATATAGATCAAAGCTTCGACAAATGATAATAAGATTGAACAACATCGTCGCTTTGAGAAGTATGTGATAAGCAAGAGCTCCCCCCTAAATTTGTGCATAATTTAAGATTTTCTTTGGACTACAAATGCACAAGGAATTAGGCTCATGGGTTACTCTTCCATGTCACATACATCTTGGTGGAGCGCTCAAAATGATAAAGATTGAACACATGCACTCATCACCAAGCAAAGTGAATGATCACATAAGGATAGGATAAGATAATATCATCAAACGTGCATAAGTGTAGCTTATGATGAAACACATGATCATCAATGTCTCACAAGAATAGCATAGTATCTCAAGCAATAAAAAGCGAATAAGTTTAACCACCAAAGCAAGAGAGAACAAAAGCAACACACTCTCTCTCTCTCTCTCGAAGCCTATGATCTATACATTTTTCTCCCCCTTTGGCAACAAGTTACCAAAAAGTTCACAGAAAATGCATAGTCCTAGATCGACTCTCAGGCTTGATCTTCAGGTGGTGGTGTTCGGATAACTCCAAGAACGAAGGCTTCAGTTGAAGTAGATGGAGCTGGAGTTGATGCTGGAGCTGGTTGCACTGGAGCTGTAGGGGTTGTAGCTAGTGCAGATGATGTGGCTCTGGTGTCTGTCACAGGCACTGCAACTGACCTATGGGCTCTAGGAACTCTGGCAAATACATTAGTGGTAGTCTTGCCCTGCCTCTCCTGCATGTCATCCTGTAGCTGCTCCACAACTGACTGAATCTCAGTTACTTTGACATCTAGATCATGGAATTTGAGTTCCATGATTCTTTCCAAGCTCTCCTGATTTCGAGTGAGGGTGGCCAATCCCTTCTCAATCCTCAGTGTTGATGCTATCAAGTAACCAAGCTGCTCCTGCTTGTTCTTCAAGAAATACTCAGATGCCTCCTCTTGAGTTGGCATCTTGGCAGCCTTCTCCTTCCTTGCCTTCTCCTTCTTCTCTTGAGCTTGTACTGATGATGGATCATTCTCATTCATGACAACCTGATTGTCCTCAAAGTCTGGATAGAGAGGAAAATGTTCCTTATCCAATTGATATTTGCATGTGCCCATCTTTGAGTTAATCAACTGCTGAATCTAAGGGGCATATCCACAGCTCCTCTTCTGATCTGCTGCAGTCCTCTTAATGGTTTCAACCATAAGGCTCATGACCTTGAATTTCTGTGGCACATCAAACAGATGCAACATGTTGATTGCATGCCCTCTGATCATGTTGTGGTCACCAGACTTAGGCAACAGAGTGTGCCTTAGGATCCAATTGATAGTTGGCAGCCCTGACAGAAGGAAGTGGACTGATCCAAACTTATGTGTCTCAACAGCTTTGTCTGGGATCTCCTTGTACATGTGTGCCATGGAATTGTGGTCCATCTTCTTCTTGGTATAAATATCCAAGTTATCTTCACTCTCCTTTGGGGCATTTATCAGATTTGCCCATTCCTCAACAGTGGACTGGTACCTTGTACCTTCAGACATCCAAACTATCCTCCCATCTGGATAGAAGTGTGCTGTGGAGTAGAATTGCATGACAAGTTCATCATTCCAGTTGGTGAGCTTTTGCCCAACATAATCTGCAACTCCACAAGCAACAAAACTGTCTTGCACTCCAGGATAGTGTTCTTCATTATCTTTCATGTAGGTCTAGTCGACCCACCTCGTATCACACACTATGGGCTTCTTGTCCAACAAGATTGTCTCATAGAAGTCCTGTTGTTCCTTTGTATGGAACCTGTAATCAATAGCAGTTCTTCTCCTTGAGGCATATGGATCTGTCATCCTCCATAGCCTCAACCCTGAGTCCTTTCTGATCCTCATGTCCTCAGCCACAGGATGGGCATCATTGTGGTCTGGTATCTTGGGCTTGAGCTTCCTTAGGACCTGTCCTTCTTCATCTTCCTCATCAGCAACATTAGGCACTGGGGCCTTGTTCTTCTCAGCAGCTGGAATACTCCTGGTATTCCTCTTTGGTGCAAGCTTGGCTTTGGGGGCAGCTTTGGGTGCTTCCTTGGGCTTAGATGTTGCAGCCCCTGATCTAATAGCATCACCCATAAGCTTCGGTGCCTTGGGTGCTGGTGCAGCAACCTCTTCTTCCTCTTCAGAATCTCTCTTCATTGAAGGATTTCCAAGAACCTGGGCAGTAGTGGTTCTGGCTCTCTTCTTCTTCTTATCCTGAGAAGCTTTATCCTCTGATTCAATGGTAAACTTCATAGTTTCTCCAGTGGGAACTTTCTTGGATTTGGAAGTTATGACTTTCTTTGCAGGTGCCTCTTTGGGTTTTGACTGTTCTGGCACTTGAGTGGACCTTCTGACCTTGGGAATGGGTGTCCTCTTGGCAGGAACCTTCTTATTCAGTCCAGGCTTTGTGCTATGTGCTGAGCCATACTCCTTTTTGAGCACTACCTTCTTGGAAGTAGCCTCATCTTCAGCTGCCATATAGTCCTCATCCTCTAAGTCTGAGGTTCTTTTCTTCCTTTGCCTGGTAGCAGCCTTAGGAAGATTGCTAGGAGTGCTCCTGCTGCCATCATCTGAAGAACTTGAGGGACTAGTGCCCTCACTCATGTGAATCTGCTCTTCTGACCTGTTCTGACTGTCACTCTGGTCTGACATGCTGCAAACACTGACTGCTGACCCTGTGAAGAGTTATAGATGAGATAGAATGGATGAGCATCACAAAATTCAGAGATTTTTGCAAAAGAATGATTCAAAAATTCAGTTTTAGGTTTCCACAGAAAGCATTTCGGATCAACCGATTTTCAAACTCGGTGATACCGAAGCAGTTTTGGAACCTAAACTGATGAACCCAGTTGGACCGAATCACAGTTCGGTGGCACCGAGACTGCTAGGGTTTCACAAAGTCCTAAAATCGGTCTCACCGATTAGCAATTCTCGGTCAGACCGAGAGTTACTAGTGCAATGGCCTTAGCCAAATCGGTGGGACCGAGTTTTTCAACTCGGTGGGTCCGAGATGGTTTCGGCGGAAACCTAACCCTAAAATTTCGAATCTCATCTTAATCTACGGATTGCATTGACTGGATAGGACTGTTTCAATCATGGCAGGAATTAATAAGAACACAATGTGCTAGGAATCGAACAAGGATAGCACAGTGATCGAGTCCATACCCTAGCTTGGCGATGAACTCGCTAAGGAGGCAACGGCGGGGGTGAAATCCGTTGACGGCGGCGGAGACCAGCGACAGGAGGTGGCTGGCGACGAGGAGACGATCCAGAGACCCTGGAGGTAGAGTGAGCTATTGCACGGGCAAAGGGGTTCGGAGGAATTTCCAAATTTTTGCCCGTGACTATATATAGCCCGACCCTGTTGGTGTGACCGAGTGGAACAACTCGGTGGCACCGAGATGCATAACTGTGTACAGTTACAGCAACTCGGTGTGACCGAAAAGTTCAAATCGGTTGCACTGAGATTGAAAACCTAGATCGACTTAGTGATCTCGGTAGGACCGAAATGGAGGAATCGGTCAGACCGAGAATCACAAAGAAGTTTTGGAAGTTTAAGTCTATGACAAATCGGGGACTCCGAGTGCTCCTCACACAGAGTGGTTCGAATCTGACTTGATCAAATTTTGTGATGTAGCATGAATAGAGTTTGAGACGAGAAAACCATAGATAGCTAGAGAAGGTTCTTAGGCATTCTTGTCCATCCACTTGGCAAAAGCAAAAGAAGCCAAACAATCAAAACAACAAGTGGATGTCCTTGAATGAGTAAAATATGCACCAACATGCTCACACAGTAAGATGGCAAATGAAATATGTGGCAAAACATGCACAACCAATTCTAGCATCTATCAAACAATTGGCGATGACTAGGTCATCCATATATGAGTATATTGACTTAGGAGTCAAATGAAAACATTTGATCATAGGTCATACTCATCGTTTAAGCTCAAGTGGGTTACCACTTTTACATAATGCATTGATGTGTTCACACCATTAGAGTTGCTTTAACTCAATTCTTAGAGTTAAGCTCCCCCTAGATGTGAGATCCCCTTTTAGAGGGATGAACTAACCTTGGGTTTTGTCGATGATGACTTCATGTAGGTGTTGAAGATGTGGATGCTCAATGTTGATGTAGATCATTTGGAGCAATCCTTTGGAGTGAGTTGCACTTTCAACTTACCTACATGGGTTAGTCCCACAAGGAACAAACAAGAATATCCATAGACATAGAGTGATGCACACACAAGATGATGTCCATGAAATCATTAGGTTACCTTGTGCCTTGCCTTACCAACATGAGGGTTTGTAACTCCTTGAACTAGTGCAAGATGTGGAAGTTGATTGCACTTGTTCTTGCCATAATGATATGAGTGAAAAATGTTGGTGGAGTCACCCTCAAGAACTCTCTAGTTATTGTTCTTCGGGATCCACATCATCTTGATGGGAAACCTTGGAGTTGTAGTTGTACTTGATGAAGTAGAACTTGACATAGTCTTGGGAACCCACTTGAACGAGGCCTTATGTGCTTCTTCAAATGCATCAATCTCTTCTTGAAGCTTGTCCTTGCCTTTGTTCTTGTGGTCTTGTGGTGGAAGATCATCTTGTGCTTGTGTTCCCTTGAAGGAAGTAGGATCATACTTCTCTTGTTGAGGAACAAACTTAGTCTTGGGGTATTGATCTTCTTCCCACTCAACTCCATTGGCATTGAACTTTCATTCAAAACCAACACCTTGATTCTTCCGGTGCCTTCCTTGCTTGCGTAAAATTTCCTCGAATTGCTTACTCCCGGCAAGGCTCTTGTAAACACCTTTCTCTATAATTCCCTTCAATAAGCTATTTTCTTGCTCAAGTGTAACTTGGCTAAGAGAATCATTAGTGGAATCAAGAGAACTACTAGAAGCAACAATATTGGATTTGACATTATTATTGTTACTACTAGAGGGAGGATCTTTCTTGTACTTGTTACTAGACTTCACTTGAGGCATGTAAGTAGATATGAGTAAATGCTTGGCAATGTAAGAAGAACTTTTCTTACGGAGATCATCATTGATTGCTTTTAAGAACTCATGCTCTTGCTCAAGATTGAGCTTTTCAAAGCGTAACTTCTCATGAGCCCTTAAAAGTCCTCGATAATCTTCGAATATAGTTTCATGAGCTAACTTAAGAGTATTTAGTTCTTTAGTTAGAAGCTCAATCTTATCCTTATCATTGTCATTCATTTTATCTTGATTAGCATGATTAATTGATGTTTCATCATAGTATCCATCACTAGAGTTGTCAACAAGTAAATCATCATCCACAAGCAAGTCATCTTCATCACTATCGAAATCAAAATACTCAGGATGTGTTACCTTTGGACCTTTGGCCATGAAGCATCTTCCAATTCCTTCATTTGGTGAATCAAATATGTCGTAGGAGTTGGTTGACACAAGTGCTAGACCGGCAACACGTTCATCTTGAGTATATTCGGAGTCAGAGTGATAGCTTCTCTCGGAGTGATTGTCGGAGTCGGAGCCGAATACCCATTCACCAACATGAGCTTGATTTCTTCGTTTTGTGTAGCTCCTTGATGACTTGTCCTTCCTTTCCGAATCCTTGCTTCTCCGTGAGGGTCTTCGTTCATAACGATCATCTCTACTCCTCCTCTCTCTCCATGGTGATTCTTCTCTTTTGCTTCTTCTTTCTGGAGAATCTTCTCTTATTTTGTAGGGTGTCGTACACTCATTGGAATAGTGTCCGGGTCTCCCACAATTGTAGCAATTGCGCTCTCGACTAGAAGATCTTTTGTCATTGTAAGACCTTGACTTGGAGCTTCTTTCTTTGCTTCTACTCTTGTAGAATTTGTTGAAGTTCTTCACCTTTAAGCTCAATTCTTCATTGAAGGTTTGTTTCTCACTTGATGATGTGGGGGCTTCACTTGAGGCTTTGTAAGCACCATTTGACTTGTTGTGAAGTTCCTCCTTATCCTTGAGTGACATCTCATGAGCAACAATTCTTCCAATGACTTCTGTTGGCTTGATATCTTTGTAGTTTGGCATCATTCGGATCATTGTGCACACGGTATCATACTTTCCATCCAATGCTCTTAGGATTTTCTTGATGATGAATCTGTCGGTCATCTCTTCACTCCCTAAGCCGGCAATCTCATTTGTGATAAGTGCAAGCCTAGAGTACATTTCAGCGACACCTTCACCATCCT
Organism: Triticum timopheevii; assembly: GCA_963921465.1. Lineage (NCBI taxonomy): Eukaryota > Viridiplantae > Streptophyta > Magnoliopsida > Poales > Poaceae > Triticum > Triticum timopheevii. The sequence continues at coordinate 359,577,357 of OY997274.1, read as the reverse complement.
TCATTTTGAACTTGTCAAGCTGACTTTGGAGCACATCCAACTTGGATTCCTTGACGGATTCGGTACCTTCATGCATATCAATCAAAGTATCCCAAATTTCCTTTGCATTCTCAAGACGGCTGATTTTGTTGAATTCTTCGGGGCACAATCCGTTGAATATGATATCACAAGCTTGAGTGTTGTATTGCAGCATCTTCAATTCTTCCGAATTAGCTTCACGGTTCGGCTCTCTCCCATCAAAGAATTCACCTTGCAAGACAATACAAATAATTGCCCAAACGGCGGGGTTATGTCCAAGAATATGCATTTTCATCTTATGCTTCCAACTAGCAAAATTAGTACCATCAAAGTAAGGACCTCTATAGTGATAATTTCCCTTGCTAGACGCCATACTCTCCTAGGTTGTGAAACCAAGGCTATGACCACCAAAAGCTATGGAAATCAAAGCAAATGGAGACCAAAGCTCTGATACCACTTGTAGGACCTTGAAGTATGTCTAGAGGGGGGGTGATTAGACTACTTGACCAATTAAAAACTTAACCTTTTCCCAATTTTAGAGTTTGGCAGATTTTAGCTATCTTAGGACAAGTCAAGCAATCATCACACAATTCAAGCAAGCATGCAAAGAGTATATAGGCAGCGGAAATTAAAGCATGCAACTTGCAAGAAAGTAAAGGGAAGGTTTTGGAGGATTCAAACGCAATTGGAGACACATATGTTTTTGGCGTGGTTCCGATAGGTGGTGCTATCGTACATCCACGTTGATGGAGACTTCAACCTAGGAAGGGTAACGGTTGCGTGAGTCCACGGAGGGCTCTGTCGGATTTCGGGTTCCGGCAGACCCTTGAGGTTCGAACACTGGGGTGCGCGTGGAGATTTCGCCCTCTACCTACCTGCTCCTCGCCGACTCGCTAGGATCTAAACTATGAAAGGAACAACACAAGAGACACAGAGTTTATAATGGTTCAGGCCACCATTGCGGTGTAATACCCTACTCCAGTGTGTGGTGTGGTGGATTGCCTCTTGGGCTGTTGATGAACAATACAAGGAAGAACAGCCTCGCGAGGATCTGTTCTTGGCTGGTGCGATGAACTACTAGGAGGAGTTCAGTCACTCTCTCTAGTGGTTTCCTGGTGAGGATCCCGTTCTTCCAGATGCCTCTACCCTGGGGGGTGGCTAGTCCTATTTATAGGCAAAGGCCCTGGGCCTCTTCCCAAATATTGTGCGGGAAGGGCGCCAACAATTGGCCATTTTGAAGGGGAACATTGGGTACACTTATCCTGACTAAAGTTGGTCCTCGCCTGTCAAAGGCTCTGGTGGTGACGCCTGCTTGGGCTCCACAATGACTTCCTTCCTACCGTTAGGCTGGTCTTGGTCTTGTTGCACCGAAATGGATGCCTTTGCTTGATGCTCTCGCCTGCGCTTGCTCCCCTTGCACCAAAGAGGAAAGGAGGACACTGCGCGGGCTGGCGCTCGACTGGCGCCCTTGGTCGTCATGGCTTGCGTCATGGGCACCTCGCGAGGTACCCCGCCTTGAACTCTCCGCCTCCTCGTGAGCCAGCCTGATGAGGCTGTGCCTGAGGAAGCTCCTGGTCGTCCGCTCCGCGAGGCTTGGCCCCTCGCGAGGGTCTTGAGCTTGTGTTGGTGAAGATGGGCCATGCTGGGCACCCCTTTGAGCCACGCCGCAGGCCGCAGGTAGGCAAGTCCGGGGACCCTCGTTCCTAGAATACCGACAGTAGCCCCCGGGCCCAGGGCGCGCCCGGACTTGGCCGAGCAGAGAGGCGAAAGGGCAAGTGCGAAGCGCCGTGGGCCCTAACAGCCTGTGGCCTTGGGTGCCGCGTGGCGGTTGATTAGACGTGGGCGTCTCCACTTCCCCACGACGCCTCGGCAACTGCACGAATTGACAAGTCCCTGCATGCAAAGCGGGTCATGATTACCTGTGATTGTGGAGGTCGGCGGTTGGCCTCCTCTAGCTTTAAGTACGGCACGGCGCGTTCCCTTCCAGTCTATCTCTTCTTGCTTCTCCTTCTTCCCGGTCCTTGCTCCGTCTTGCTGCAATGGCTCCGATCTGCCGGTTCTCTGCGGCAGAGAAGGGAAAGGCCCCCGAGAGGATCCTGACCCGCTTCCGCCGAAGAAACGGCTAGCCCTCTGCCATCGGGGTGAGGGTGCCCACCAGGAAGTGTTGAGGCCCTGGTGTGAGCGGGCACCACCAGGGTTCCCGCTTCCCTTGTGCACCCACATCGAGGGCTCTGAAGGAGTTGATGCCGAACGCCACGGGCGGCGCCGCCGTCGGCGCCGGCGGGTCACGAAGGTGTGCGTCTTTCCCCCTGGAGTCCACGCCGAGGGCTCCTCCCGAGAGTTCATGCTTCACGCCGCCATGCCTCCTCAGTCTTGGATTTGCCTTCCTCCTTTCTTCGCCTCTGTCATCCCGCAGGGGGAACTCCTGGGGCTTTGGCTGCAGCATGCCGGCTGCAGCACCCTCGCGACCGGGGCAGAGGTCGCGGTCATTGCCCCGGGCGAGGTCTTCATGACTCGAGGCTGGGGCGAGATAGCCCGGGTCTGCAGGACAAGGGGTGCCCTCGCGATCCACCTGGAGTATGACGGTGCTTCGGTGATGTTCTTCAAGGTCTTTGATGCGGAGGGGCATCGGCTGGAGTGCTGCCCCGGGAGAGGTGGTCGGGACCCCGCTATGGCGAGGCCGAGGCTAGCTAACCGCTCCCTTGGCAACTCCTCAGGCGGCGGAGGCGCTGGAGGATCTAGCGACTCCGCCGAGCTCTTCGCGACTCCGGAGACGAGCGACGACAGCTACGAGCCCCCGAGCCTGCGCCGCTCCCGGAGCAAGGCTGGCACGTCAGGCCGTCGCCGCCTCTGATCTGGATGGGGTTGGGGCCGGTGCCTGGCGGCCCACTGTTGATGATGGCGTCTGCCTAGATGGTTCCTGTAGTTAGCACTCCTTAGGATACGCGTCTTTTGTTCCTGCGAGGAGCCAAGAATATACCCCGTGGGGGCTTGTAAGGTGTTTGTAGCTCCGTTTGTCAATATGATCCTCATCGTGAAGTAGTGCGAGATGCTTATTCCGTCTTAGCTTAGTTTCTTCCTTTCGGACCTCACGAGGGCTTGGCGCTCTGCGCTGACAGGTCCTGGTCCCAAGGCGGCTTGAGCCGTCGCTAGTATGCCAGGTCGTGATGTCGTGGTCAAGGCCAGGAGGTGAGCGGCCCGGGGTCCAGTAAGAGCCCCTGAGTCGCGATGCTCAGGAGGTCCCCTTTAGCGCTCAAGCAGCCATCGTTCGGTGAGAAAGGAATGCGACGTTCCTAACACGGGATTGCATTGGATGGGGTGACTGTGCTGTGATAGCTAGTGTTTCCGGAGAGTGACTTATCTCAAGAATCAGGGACCGCTCCCCGGTGTATCGCCGGGTCCATGCATCAGCATGCGAGGGGTTGCTTGGTGAGGTCCTCGCGGGCCTCTCCCCTCTCGCCTTCGCTCCCCTTTCTGCTCTACGTCCTCGAGTCCCGGCCCTCGAGCGAGTCTCAGCCGTCGCTGGTATACCAGGTCGCGATGCCGTGGTCAAGGCCAGAGGGTGAGGGCTGGAGAGCCGGTAGGAGCCCTGAGTCGCGATGCTCAGGTACCCCCCCTTTAACGTGCAAGCGGTTTGCGCAGAAGAGAATGAAGAAGACACCGTGAGGGCCTCGCCTGATGCTGCTCCTTGAAGAGATCCTGCAGGCTCATCACAGAAAGAACGAAAGTTCACCGTGACAATCGACAGTTAGCCGTTGGTTGCTCTGGAGAGGTGGTGAGGCACTGAGGGCTCGACGAGGTGGCGCTATGCGGGGCTGCCGCGGCCAGAGCTCAGCCATTCAGGTTTGTCGTTGTTGCAGGGACGGACCCATGCGCAAGCGTTGTGCCGTTTGGGAGAAGCTCCATCAGTTGGTGTCAGTTGAGCAGGCAACTAGGTCAAGCATGTTAATCGCGGAGGAGTGAATTCATTCAAATAGATGCTGGGAAGGCGGACATCATTGGGTCTGGCCCGAGCGACTTGGGGATGATGCAGCCTGAGGGGCGCCCCCATCAAAAGTAGGTTAAGAACATGAAATAAAAGGGATACATGCCGCAGGGGCGGACCCACGCGGCCTGGGAATAATGCAGCCCTGGGGGGCGCTCCCAGCTGGAAATGAAACTTGAAAGATGTCACCTGATGATGTTGAAGACGAAGGGGTGTTGGTGTAGCAGACCCGGTGGGCTGCGGGAGCCGATCCTCACAAGCCCCCAGGCCCTGGGGCCTCGGGAGGCTCCGGAGGCGCTGGTGGCTCCTCACGGACCATCTCCATCTCCGCCAGGGCTGCGAAACGCCTGACCTCTTGAGCCTCCAGGATGCCCTCATGAGGCGCTGGTACGTGGCAGCCGCGTTCGGCAAGCCATAAGGCATGCGAACGTAGCTGTGGGGTGGACCTTCGCAGCGCCCCACTTGCGAGGGCCAGAGGCGCTCCTGAGAGGCGGCTCGGTTGAGCCCTGGTATGTCGATGCAGACGCGCATCCCACCATCCTCGCCTGGATGGGGGGCCACAGCGGGTAAGCGGCGGCTGCCTCTCATGACTCTTGACTCCTGTAGCTCCTGAATGGCCTTGCTGATGAACTCCTGAGGGTTTGGCCCTCCTTGCCTTGCTCCTTCTTGAGGGAAACGTGCTTCGAAACACACCTCCAAGTGGTGCACAAGCGCCTCCCTCGTGACCCTGGCGAGGTCGGCGTCCCTCCAGGGGAGAGCCCCTGAGCCCTGCCTGAGGAGGGCACCAGGCGCGCTTCCCTACGCGATGGAAGGTGGTTCCCCCTGGGCAGGCGCGGGCCCTGAGGGGCCTGCCTCCTGAGGGGCCGGGCCGGACGATGTCTTCTTCTTCTTGGGGGCGGCCTCGGGAGGCCTCCTGCTTCCGCGATCCGGGTCTTCCAGTGATGCGGCCTGGAAGGCTCGTTCCAGGGAGCACACCGCGTCTTTCTCTTCATAGGGCACCGTGATGACTCCGCCACTTCCTGGCATCTTGCGGACGTTGTAGTCGTGGTGGGTTACGGCCATGAACTTGGCCAGCACTGGGTACCCGAGGATGGCGTTGTACGGCAGGCGAATGTGGGCGACGTCGAAGTCGATGAGCTCGGTGTGGTAGTTGTCGCGCTCCCCGAAGGTGATAGGGAGGCGGACCTGCCCAATCGGGACCGTGGAGCCGTCGGTGACTCCGGAGAAAGGCTTGGTTGGCTGAAGCTGATTGTAGGGCACTTGGAGATTGTTGAATGTTTCCACGGACAGGACGTTGAGCCATGCCCCGCCATCGATGAGGGTCCTGGTGACTAGCACGTTGCTGATGATTGGGGAACAAAGCATTGGGAGAACTCCGGCTGTGGCCGCGCACTTCAGCTGATCCGCTGAGCTGAACGTGATGGTACACGCCGACCACCTGAGAGGGCGCGTGGCCTCGAGCTTGGGGAGGACTGCATTTACTTCGCTGGCGAACTGCTTGAAGATGCGTTGAGAGGCTGGGGCTTGAGCTCCTCCCAGGATGCAGGCGATCGCACGTGGCTCCTGGAGCCCCCAGCCCCCTCGTCCTGATGACGGTCCTCATTTCTCCTTGGCTGCGGCGGCAGTGGAGGGAGGCCTGCGTTGCCTTGCGGGCGATCCTCGCGAGGCTCATCCCTCCAGTCTCCCTCACGAGGTGGGTCCTGCCAGCGATCCTCGCGAGGTTGGTCGCGCCACCCTTGGCGAGGGCCGCGGTCTTCCCAGCGTCCTGCGTTCCTTCCTCCTCCTCGGTCGTAGCCCCGGTCACTGCAGTCGGGACGTCGGCCGATCCTTCCTTCACGCACGGCTCGGAGCTCTTGGCATTCAATGGTGTTGTGGGTGTGGAGGTCGTGGTACACGCAGTACCGGCTGCCCTTGGAAGATACTGGCTGATCTCTGTCCCGCTTGGTGTGTGGTTCTGCCGCAAGCACGACAGCCCCTTGCGCTTCACATCCTTGGCCTTAGATTTCTTCTCTTCTGGGTCTATGGCCGGCAGCTCGAGGAGGGAGAGACGCCCTTCCTCAGCCCTGGCGCACTTGGTCGCCAAGTTGAACAACTCCAAGGAAGTGCACAGGTCTTCATGCATCGCTAGCTCCTCCTTTATCTTGACGTCGCGCACGCCATCGGAGAAGGCTGAGATGATGGCCTCCTTGGTCACCTTGGGAATCTTGAGGCGTGCATTGTTGAAGCGCTGGATGTACTTCTGCAGGGTTTCCCCTGGTTGCTGCTTGATACAGCGCATGTCGCTCATGGCGGGTGGCCGGTCGCGAGTACCCTGGAAGTTGGCGATGAAGCGGGTGCGCATCTCGTCCCAGGAGGAGATCGTGCCTGGTGCCAGGTTCAGGAGCCAGGTGTGGGCCCCGTCCTTGAGCACCATGGGAAATCAGTTCGCCATGACCTTCTCGTCTCCGTTGGCAGCTTTGATGCCCAGCTCGTAGAGCTGGAGGAACTCTGTGGGGTCAGCCGTACTGTCGTAGTGAGGAGGCAGGTCTGGCTTGAACTTGCCGGGCCATGCGACGCTGCGCAACTCGGTAGTGAAGGTGCGGCAGCCCGCTGTGGCCACGAGAGGCCTTGGGTGACGAAGGGCATGGTCCTGCGGGTCCCCATGCGCTGCAGCTGGGAGCAGCGCAGGGTCTTGACGTGCTGGAGCAGGAGCGTGTTCGCGACGAGCCGGACCAGGGAGCACTCGGGAAGCTTGTCGCGGGCGAGGGACTTCTTGGCAGCTCTGCTCTTGCCGCGCTGGTGCCTGACGGAGCGAGTTCCGCCCAGGGGCCACACGCCTTGGGGCCAGGGCGCCTTCTTGAGGGGGAGGCGGCTGAGGCGCCCCCGGAGCTTCGTTGCCCGCGCAGGGCGGGGTGCGGTGCAGCGGGACGGACGGCGCAGGAGAGCCCCTTGCGGCACGGACGAGCTCGGCGACGCAGTCGATCCATTCTTCGTAGACGTCGTCGACAGGACGGTAGCACAGGAGCTCGTTTGCCGCAATGAGCACAGCCCGAGCCTCCATGGGTGCGCGGAACGCGCAAGACGAAGAACCAGCTGGGGTGAGCGAGGGTGTAGCAGTGCGGCCGTTTGCCTCACGGAGGGATGCTGGGACGATGCTTGCTGCTCGTTCCCCGCCAGGCCGGTGGCGGCGTTGACGGCAGGTGACGAGGAACGACGAGGGCGCCCGCCGACGGGAGCCGTTTGGGCGACACCGGAAGCGAGGGCGGCTCGGCGCTCAGCACGGGCCCGACGAGCGTCAGACATGGATGCGATGGTCTGAGAAGAACAGGGCGACGGGAGACGAATTCCGGTGCACCCCTACCTGGCACGCTAAAAGTCGGATTTCTGGTTCTGGCAGACCCTTGAGGTTCGAACACTAGGGTGCGCGCGGAGATTTCGCCCTCTACATACCTGCTCCTCGCCGACTCGCTAGGATCTAAACTACGAAAGGAACAACACAAGAGACACAGAGTTTATACTGGTTCAGGCCACCATTGCGGTGTAATACCCTACTCCAGTGTGTGGTGTGGTGGATTGCCTCTTGGGCTGTTGATGAACAATACAAGGAAGAATAGCCTCGCAAGGGTTTGTTCTTGGCTGGTGCGATGAACTGCTAGGAGGAGTTCAGTCGCTCTCTCTACTGGTTTCCTGGTGAGGATCCCGTTCTTCCAGATGCCTCTACCCTAGGGGGTGGCTAGTCCTATTTATAGGCAAAAGCCCTAGGCCTCTTCCCAAATATTGAGCGGGAAGGGCACCAACAATTGGCCATTTTGAAGGGGAACATCGGGTACACTTATCCTGACTAAAGTTGGTCCTCGCCTGTCAAAGGCTCTGGTGGTGACGCCTGCTTGGGATCCACAATGACTTCCTTCCTGCCGTTGGGCTGGTCTTGGTCTTGTTGCACCGAAATGGATGCCTTCGCTTGATGCTCTCGCCTGCGCTTGCTCCCCTTGCACCAAAGAGGAAAGGAGGACACTGCACGGGCTGGCGCCCGACTGGCGCCCTTGGTCGTCATGGCTTGCGTCACGGGCACCTCACGAGGTACCCCGCCTTGAACTCTCCGCCTCCTCGTGAGCCAGCCTGATGAGGCCGTGCCTGAGGAAGCTCCTGGTCGTCTGCCCCGCGAGGCTTGGCCCCTCGTGAGGGTCTTGAGCTTGTGTTGGTGAAGATGGGCCGTGCTGGGCCCCCCTTTGAGCCACGCCGCAGGCCGCAGGCAGGCAAGTCTAGGGACCCCCGTTCCCAGAACGCCGACAGGCTCCACCCATGAAGGGTCCACGAAGAAGCAACCTTGTCTATCCCACCATGGCCGTCACCCACGAAGGACTTGCCTCACTAGCGATAGATCTTCACGAAGTAGGCGATCTCCTTGCCCTTACAAACTCCTTGGTTCAACTCCACAATCTTGTCGGAGGCTCCCAAGTGACACCTAGCCAATCTAGGAGACACCACTCTCCAAGAAGTAACAAATGGTGCGTTGATGATGAACTCCTTGCTCTTGTGCTTCAAATGATAGTCTCCCCAACACTCAACTCTCTCTCATAGGATTTGGATCTGGTGGAAAGAAGATTTGAGTGGAAAGCAACTTGGGGAAGGCTAGAGATCAAGATTCATATGGTAGGAATGGAATATCTTGGCCTCAACACATGAGTAGGTAGCTCTCTCTCAGAAATGGTAAGTTGGAAGTGTAGGTTTAGTCTGCTGGCTCTCTCCATGAATGAAGAGGAGGTGGAGGGGTATATATAGGCTCCACACAAAATCTAACCGTTACACACAATTTACCACTCGGTGGGACCGATTTAACAGACTCGGTCAGACCGATTTAGTAAACCTAGTGACCGTTAGGATTTTCAGTGGGACTGACATGCAACTCGGTGAGACCGATTCGGTTAGGGTTAGGGCATAACGTAATCTCGGTAAGACCGATTACACAACCTCGGTGAGACCGATTTTGTTAATAAGCTTTCTAGAGAGTTGGTCAGGTAAACTCGGTGGGACCGATTTGCTCTTTTCGGTGAGACCGAAATGTTACAAAAGGGAAACAGTGAGTTTACATTGCAATCTCGGTGGGACCGATTGCTCACTTCGGTTAGACCGAATGTTACGAAGGGAAACAGAGAGATTACAATCCCATCTCGGTGAGACCGAGATACCTATCGGTAAGACCGATTTGCCTAGGGTTTGTGGCAGTGGCTATGACATTTGAAATCGGTGGCACAGGATAGAAAGAATCGGTGTGACCGATTTGGCTTTAGGTTTAGGTCATTTGTGGATGTGAGAAAGTAGCTGAGGGTTTTGGAGCATTTCACTAAGCACATGAAGCAAGAGGATCATTAAGCAACACCTCATCCCTCCTTGATAGTATTGGCTTTTCCTATAGACTCAATGTGATCTTGGATCACTAAAATATAAAATAAAGAGTCTTGAGCTTTTGAGCTTGAGCCAATCCTTTGTCATTAGTATTTTGAGGGATCCACTTTCATCATCCATGCCATGCCATTCATTGAGCTTTCCTGAAATAATAGTCTTGAAATAGCATTAGCTCAATGAGCTATATGTTGTTATGAATTACCAAAACCACCTAGGGATAGTTGCACTTTCAATGTTGCAGCCCGAAAACGGGTCAGCACATGGAATATGCTGGCAATGTAACACATAGAGAGTAATGAACAGAATAATGCTATCACTACATGCATATATGGCTGGTGGAGAGCTCTATGGTTACAGTTTTGCATAAAGCCAATTTTTCCCTACAACAAAGGAATAAATTTTATTTAACTATCATGGTGGTTGTTAAACATTGAGAAGGTAATCCCCCTCTAAATCACAATTAAGCTTCATCATTCAACCCAATCAAATTATATTAAGAGTGATGAGATCCACATGATAATCCAGGAAACTAGATACTCAAAACGTCCTTAACCGGGGACACGGCTAACCATGATTAGTTTGTACACTCTGCAGAAGTTTGCGCACTTTTCCCCACAAGACTCGATCTCCTCCGTTGGATTTCTCTCACTACATGATGTTTGAGAAATGGATGACCGAGACATAGTCTTTCAGAAGCATTAACTCTTTACTCTGGGTAGACAGTACCAACCTACATCCCCTACATCTGCTAGCCTACCACATAAAGAGTTCACGCAACCTACTCAACTATGCTAGAGCCCATAATAGCTTGCGGCTGCACACGGAAGTATCTAGCATGAATAATCTACGGATCCCTTTGATCTTGGGTGGCGGTCCATAGGAGAATCACATGGTACCCTGGGATTTCCAAAAAATACAGGCAACACTGGGTTCCCCAGGTGCCTCAATCCACCCAGATGTGAATTATAGTAGCCACCTTAAGTTAACCATTAATTAACAACACTCACATCTGTCATGGATACACTCACCCAATCCACGTCTACAAGCATAGCATAGAAATATAAACAAACGTCGAAGTAACTCCCAAAGGTTTGATAATGAACAGGACAATAGGTACTACCTCATCTACTTCCCAAAACCCACATGTTAAATAGATCATAACCATGCAATTGTTTGAGGATTGATCTAATGCATTAAAACTGGGTAGTAAAGAGGTATGATCAAAGTGTTAATTCCTTGCTGATAATCCGTGAAACCTAGAGACTCGTAGTGTCACGCTTCGCACTCTGGGTACTCTATCGCAAACAAACAAGCATAGAATAAGCACTCAACTAGAAGCACGGGTAAAACTCACATAAGAGATCTAACCAGAAATTTCAACTTAAGAACTTTGGTTTGCAAAAAGAAACAAATCAAACGAAACAACGAAACTCAAACTGCGAAAGAAACAGGCTTCGTTTACTAATCTGGACTTAAGTCAAATTTTATAGTAGCAAAAGCTTGTTTAAGTTGGTTAAACAGAAAGAGGGTTTCGAGGTGAAACTCTAGGCGCATGAATCGCCTGATTCCGATAAACGAGCAAAAAGATAAACTATAACAAAAATCAGGGTAGAAATCGCGATCGAAAATAATCACGGATAAAGCCTGGAAAAAGAAAATTGATGAACAGGCTAACGAACGAACGTTCGCTGTCTGCGGCTAAATGGTGAACAACATTCGTTAAAAACGAACCAGTGAGCGGACGCTCGCTAAATAATTAAACCGGAAAACGGAACCGATCTAAAAAAACAAAACTAGGTTTTTCAAAAAAAAAAAACGAATCGGTTTTCCTCGAAAAAAACGACGAACAGCGGCGGCGGCTTCGGGTACCTCCGGCGAGGTCCGGCGGGTGGCGGGGCCCGGCAGGGTGTCGGCGGGGTGGGGCGGCGGCGGCGAGGCGACGGAAGGCGACGGCGCGGCGGCGGCGAGGCGCGGACGGCGGCTGCGATGGCGGCTCGGCGGCGCGGGCGGTAGCATCGGCGGCGGCGCGGCGCGGCTTGGGGTGGGGCAGAAGTGGCGGCGGGGCGGGGTACTTGAAGAGGACGAGGCGGGAAGGGGGCACCCCCCGGGCGGCGGCGGCGGCGCTGGCCCGGATTCCGGCCGGAGTCCGGCTCGGCCACGCTCGGGCGAGGCGGCGGCGCAGGTGGGCCGGCTGGGCCTTCGGCCCAGTTCGGACCGCGGAGAAAAACTTTGTTTTTAAAATAATTCCGCCGAAACTTAAATAAATCCTAGAAAATAAATAAAAATATAAAAATGCCAAAACAAATTTTCACGGTCTAAATAAAATTCTTAGAACACGATGAACTTTTTCTTGGCCCTGAAATGCAATTTTGAAAACGTGCAATTTTTCTAATTCAATTAAAATTGCAATAAAAACCACATAAAATAATAAATTGATTTTTAATATTTTTCCTGTAATATTTCCTTTATATTTGAGAATTTATTTTATCTCCTCTCATATATTTTTAGTTTAGAAATATTAGGAAAGAAAAATACTTATAACCAAATGATCCTCTTTTCAAAATTTGAGAAAACTCAAATATGAAAATAACGAAATCCCCCAACTCTCTCCGTGGGTCCTCGAGTTGCATAGAATTTCTAGGATCAAGCCAAAATGCAATAAAGTATGATATGCAATGATGATCTAATGTATAACATTCCAAATTGAAAATTTGGGATGTTACAAACCTAACCCCTTAAAGATGAATCTCGCCCTCGAGATTCGGGTTGGCTAGAAAATAGGTGAGGGTGGTCCTTCTGTAGGTGTTCCTCTCGCTCCCAGGTGGCTTCATCCTCGGTATGGTGGCTCCACTGAACTTTGCATAACCTGATAACCTTGCTGCCTGTGACTCGGCTGGGAAACTCGAGAATCTTGACTGGTTTCTCCTCGTAGGTCAAATCGCTATCCAACTGAATCGCCTCCAGTGGCACTGTATCTCTTAGAGGAATATCAGCCATCTCTGCGTGGCACTTCTTCAGCTGGGAAACATGGAACACGTCGTGTACTCCTGACAGTCCTTCAGGCAACTCCAACTTGTAGGCAACTTCTCCCATACGTTCCAAAAGTTTGTATGGTCCCACAAAACACGGTGATAACTTTCCCTTAACTCCAAAACACTTAACTCCTCGAAGTGGTGACACACGAAGATAGACTCTGTCTCCGACTTTGTAAATTGTCTCCTTGCGTTTAGAATCCGCATAGCTCTTCTGCCTGGATTGGGCTACTGTCACGCCCAAGATGCGACCCTATCCTAAAGGAACTCGAAGGTCCCACCAAGGATAGAAGCGCATCTTGAAGACGCTTTTGCAAGGTGGATATCATTACATCAACATTACATAATAGTGGGGATACATCCAATACATACAATGTCACATGAATACAACAATACAACATACAAGAACAACATCCGACTACGGATGAATCATAAACAGAAACTCAAACAATATCCACCCTGCTAGCCCAGGCTGCCTACCTGGAACCTATCCCCTGATCGAAGAAGCAGAAGAAGAACTCCAAACAAGCAAGCATCGCTCTCGCGTCATGATCATCACATAAACCTGTACCTGCAACTGTTGTTGTAGTAATCTGTGAGCCACGAGGACTCAGCAATCCCATTACCATGGGTATCAAGACTAGCAAAGCTTAAAGGGTAAGGAAGGGGTAAAGTGGTGAGGTTGCAGCAGCGACTAAGCATATATGGTGGCTAACATACGCAAGTGAGAGTGAGGAGAGAAACAAAGGAACGGTCGTGAAGCTAGCAATGATCAAGAAGTGATCCTGAACTCCTACTTACATCAAACATAACCCAAAGACCGTGTTCACTTCCCGGACTCCGCCGAAAAGAGACCATCACGGCTACACATGCGGTTGATGCGTTTTAATTCGGATCTGGTGTCAAGTTATCTACAACCAGACAGTAACAAATTCCCATCTGCCACATAACCGCGGGCACGGCTCTCGAAAGTTTAAACCCTGCAGGGGTGTCCCAACTTAGCCCATGACAAGCTCTCGCGATCAACGAAGGAATAGACCTTCTCCCAGGAAGACCCGATCAGTCTCGGAATCCCGGCTACAAGACATTTCGACAGTAATAAAACAAGACCAGCAAGACCGCCCGATGCGCCGACATCCCGATAGGAGCTGCACATATCTCGTTCTCAGGGCAACACCGGATGAACACTACGTACAACTAAAACCAGACCTCAAGTTTCCCCAAGGTGGCGCTGCAAGTGGCTCTAGTTCGGACCAACACTTAGACAAGCATTGGCCCGGGGGGGCTGAATAAAGATGACCCTCGAGAGAGCGACTCCCAAGGGAAAAGTCGGTGGTGGTGAGGCAAATGGTAAAACCAAGGTTGGGCCTTGCTGGAGGAGTTTTATTCAAAGCGAACTGTCAAGGGGGTCCCATAAATCACCAAACCACGTAAGGAACGCAAAATTCGGGAACATAACACCGGTATGACGGAAACTAGGGTGGCAAGAGTGGACCAAAACACCAGGCATAAGGCCGAGCCTTCCACCCTTTACCAAGTATATAGATGCATTAATAATATAAGAGATATTGTGATATCCCAACATAACCCTGTCCACCATGGAGCAATCTTCAACTTCACCTGCAGCTAACAACGCTATAAGAGGGGCTGAGCAAAGCGGTAACATAGCCAAGCAATGGTTTGCTAGGAATGGTGTCAAAGGTTAGAGGTTCATGGCAATTTGGGAGGCTTGAAGAGCAAATGATAGGTAACGCAGCATAGCGATAGAACGAAGCAACTAGCATAGCAATGATAGTAGTGAGATCCAGGGTAGCGGTCATCTTGCCTGAAATCCCGCTAGGAAGAAGAACGAGTCCATGAAGAAGACGAACGGGAGTAGTCGAACGAATCCTCACAATCGCAACATTACAAGAACTAAGAAGCAACACCGGAAAGAAACAAACAATATGGTAAATGCACAAGCATAATCATGGCATGATGCACAATCAAGTATGATGCATGTCCGGTTTAATGAGGCATGGCATGGCAAAGTGCAACAACCAATACTACAAGTTAAGTGGAGCTCAATATGCAACGAGTTGCATATTGACAAAAAACCACATCAATTATTTATGCTACTCATCAATATTAAATGTTGTTAAACATGGCAAGGTGTGAAGCATAATGAAACTACCTAACTAGGCAAGTTTAAATGAGGCCGGAAGAACAAACAACAATTCCGAAAAATCTTCATATGCATATTATGAATTTGCTACTGTTCTGCCCTAAAACATATTTTAAAGTTGTTAAACAGGAAAATAAAGTGGAGCATGTTAAACTAGGCAGTTTTCCACCCCATTTACATATAAAGTTTATTAAAATTGGAGCTACGGTTATTTAGTTCTGGAATAAACCATTTTAGCATGTTATTTATGCAAATTAATGCAAACAGCAGGTTTAACCATTTTAAACATGGATGAAAGCAGCATATTGTGAAACTACATAAAATTCTAAGCATTTTACATATATAAAGTATTTACATATGATGCACGGTTAATTAAACATGAGCATTTTAAAATGATGGCAATTTCCTGTAAATATGCATGATAAAGAATAAATGCTAAAATGCATGGAACAGGAAAAAAACATGCACAGGCCGAATTGCAGCAGACCGCAGCAGCCCAGGAGTGGATCAGGCCCAATAGGCCATATGTGTGCACGCTGGGGAAAAAAATAAACAAAAGAGGGGCAAAAATAATTGGGGGCACCCTGGGATTCGATCCCAGGACCTCCTGCAAGTGTGCGTGCGGGCTGACCAGCTGAGCTAGAGCCGTGCTTCTGAATTGAAAGGGGTCCTGTCCAGAACGGGGCCGGACGCGAGCTTGACGCCGGCTTGACGAACTGAAGGAGGCGGCCCCCTGGCTCCTGTAGGTTGCGGCGGTCAGCGAGGCAACAAAATCCCGTGGAGGAAGAGCGAAGGAAGCAGAAGGAGGGACGCAAGGGGCTGGCCTGGTGGTGGTGCTCCGGTGGCGCCGAACTCCGGTGAGGCGAGCTGCAGGAGGAGAGCACGGGAGGGGCTCCAGGAGAAGGTACGGCGTGAAGGTCGACCCGGAGCGGCGGCGTGCTCGTTGCTGGTCTTCGGGAGGAGCTCGGGAGGGAGGCGCAGGCAGTGGGGATGGAGCCGAGGAGGAGGTGGCCATGGATCGAGAGGAGGAGGTGGTTGACCCGGTGGATTTTTTGGATCGGGAGGGATCCCGAGAGAACAGTGGCGGCGGCGGACACGGAAGGATTGGACAGGATCCCTAGATCCTAGGGTTGTGCACTATTTATATTGCAATATGATTAGGGTAGGGGCTATCACGTCCCTACGATCGAAAATGGATGGTCAGGGAAAATAGGCTAGGGAGTCCAATTAATAAAACGGAGATGTTTTATAGATGTTGGGGGATGATCCGAACCCAACGGTGATGACTGTCTGGGTCGGGTTCGGGGAAGTTTCAGACACGCACAAGAAGAGTCAAGAGAGGTCAACGAGGACAAGGGTCTGACAAAATGACAACAGAGGCAAAAAGAGAAAGGGCAACTGCGAACGTCTACGAGTTTTTATGAAAACATGCAAATGCAATGCGCATGATGCTATGAAATGAGATGCACGCCAAGAACAAAATGCAAAACAAAATACAAAAACCCAACCACGAAGGAAATATCAATCGCAACCCCGGAAAAGGCAAGAGTTGGAGTTATGAATATGGAAAGTTGTATCCGGGGCGTTACAACACTCCACCACTACGAGAGGATCTCGTCCCGAGATCTAGGATGGCACCGGAGGAAAAAGGAAGAGGAAGAGGAGAGGTAAAACTAAGTTGCTTCTTTGACGAACGAGTGAAACCACGAACCTTGAGCGGTTGAGCAATTTAAAAGAAAGAGTACAACAAAGATGAACGAGATTGCAAACAATCCGTTAGAAAAGAGGAACAAGGAGTATTACGAGAACATGAAGGTTGAAAGACATGGAAATAAGAGCTTCACGAACGAAAAGAATATGACCACATTCTTATAATGAGATAGCCAAGGAACAAGAATGGCAGAATTTGGACAGCATTCCGGTAGAAAAGAGAAGAAAACTTGATGAGATGAAAAGATATTGAAGAGATGATACAACACTCCGGTTAAATGGATAAGCATGAAAAGAACACGATCCTCACAATTCGAGATGATGAGTAAAAAGAGCAAAATCACAATGTCTCCGGAAGAAAGAATAGAAGATAGATCATTGGAATAACATAATGGAGAAGGAAATGCCAACTTCTGCCACAAATGAGCTTGGAAAGCACCCTTCCAAGAAGGTTATAACGGAGTTGTTGGAAAACCAACAACGAAAAGAATAAGCTTGCAGTGGGCTTATGGAAACATCTCAACACTTGTGGTGAAATTCTGCCACTAACGAAAACAATTGCTTGCTTGAGATCAACGAAGAGATGAAAACTTCTTTCGCCGAGAGGATAGAGAGATAACTTGGATCATGCATAATCACCACAAATAGCACCAACCCTTAAGGAAAGGCTTTAGGTGAAATCTGACACAAGATAACTCCACCAAAGGGATTGATGGATTTAAAATACCTCATTTTTGACAACAATATGAATCATGAAACATGAAGGAAATTGTCAAGAGTGACATAACACCACCTCAAAAGATAAGGTAGAAAGAATTGCACTTTGGAATGCAAGATGAAGAATACTTGAGATCCTTAAAACTAAACATGTGTTGAGCACCATGTTTATTTTAGAGTATAGCTTGGCGGATCTTAGTTTCGAGAGAAATCTTGAAGAACAATTGAAGAATGAAAATGATCCTTGGTGAACCACCATGTAGAGCCTCCATGGAGAACTCCGGTAATAAAAGGATGATAGAAAGAAAGAGAGGTTGAAAACACAAGGTGAAGCCTTGCAATGATTTAGATGGCGCTTCGTGATGATATAACCAAGAAAACTTGGAACTCCGGAAAAAGAAAAGATGAAACACTAGAAACGAGAATTACTTCATCATGAACGATCTCCGGAAGAAAAGAACTGAATCACCTCGAGGAAATAAGAATAAGATTTATTATATGCTTATCGTTCATCAAATTAAATCGATGGGAAGCAATGGATTTGGCATACTACTTATTCCCGTAGAAAGGATTAAGAGAGATATAGCGCAAACTTGAGAAGGTCTTCATGAACCACCGGTAGGTTGAAAAGAACGAATTGATTAATATGATAAACAAGGAAAAGAATCTGAAAGAACCACTGTGAGAATTCGAAAATGACTGACGAAAGAGAATGAATCACCGGCAAGAATTAGAAGAACCAGTATGCTTGAGGGGATTTAGATTCAAAAGAACAAAGAGATCATGAGGTGATTAAAGAACACTTGAACGAAGCACCGGTAAGATTTGGAGAACGATAGCTACATGCTGAGAATGAAGAATTATGACATGATGGCCTTCGGAGGAAAGAAATGGAAAACAACTCATGAAATGCTCCGGATGGTAAGAAAAGAATTATCACAATCAAAACAATTATGAGGATAGCATGAAGCTAGAACCATGAATCTTTGGGAGAACTGGTAAGGATTAAGAGGAACTCTTCTTCTGTCTTCAAATGACGACGAGGAACGCCACCAAAATTACTGAGATACTCCGGGAGAATGAAAAAGAGGAAAGGTAGAACCCGAGATGAAAAGAATTTGAAAGCGATCTTTGAGATGGCATCTGACTGATGAAATTCATTCTTACGTCAAACTTCGGAAAGGATTTGAGAATAGCTCCGGGAAATTAGAAGAGTCAGGTAAGATCCTGGGAAAAGACCTGTGAGTTAGGGCCCACTCAGAAGGAAACACCGTTGAACGATTGATTTTAAAGAGAGATTACACCGATTGAATTAAATGGCTTGAATGAGATAACAATCTCCAAATAGCTTGAACGGATTAAGAATGGAAACACAAATCTTGTGAGATATCTTCAGCACTCCAGATATGAGCTGGGAGAGGTGAATAAATAAGAGAGCCTTGGATAAGGAATTCACATGGGAAGACATGTGAAACAAAAGGAAGATATATGATCAACATCGAAGCTTGAATTGAATCCACCGGAGAAGAAGAAAAAAACGAAGGATGGTGAACTTGAAGCTCCGTTAGTATCATCCTGAGAATCACCGGATAAGAACATTGACGGGAAAAGAGTGAAGAGACTTCAAATGAATAAATGGATACTTGATTAAAATATATGAGTCCTTGCAGAAAAGGGTGGGAGGGCGGGAAAAAAACAAAGGCAACTTGGGACGGATGGAAGAAACACCGTTGAGAAAACTTAGAAATGATCTTGCGGATGTTGAAATGATCAGATCCACTTGAAGAGAAGCACGTCGGTTGGAAAAGAATTAACATGACAACCTCAATGATCAAAAAGGATTAGTATTCACATAGCAATATGAGAACACCGTTTAGGAAAGGTATGGATTCAACATTTGACTTCGAAGCAACTCGAATACCACAAATAAAACAAAACAAAGGATTTGGCTTGCAGAATAAGCCGGAACAAATACATATGATAGAGATTTACCCAATCCCGTATCATGCATATGTCGGAAAGATATTCTAGGAGCTACTTGAATTCGCACCTATAAACTCCCGAAACTTTCTGGTTATGCAATCTGGTGTTGGGGATACAGGTGAAGCAATATATCTCACCCAAACTAACAATCCATACATCCAAGCTGTATCCATCCGTCAACACATAACCAAGAAAAATTCGGAAATCGTGTACCTCAACCTTCGAAAAGCATCTATTATACAAGCTATGGCAATACTCCCGAACTCCCCAGTACTGGGTGACGTCGAGGTTATCTCACCAACAGCTGCATAAAAGAGATTTTCGATGTCGGCAAAACTCAGGTATTTCAGAACTGCAACGATAAAATTAAGACGACAACACCTCGGAGCTCAACTCCCCGGGACACTGCCACAACCCCTAAATGTCGGGAGGCACCAAGAACAATGTTCTCGTCATAAGAATATCAGAACGATTCCAAGATACCCGCGTGATCCTAAAAAAATTTAGTGAAATTTGAGGAGAGGAAAGACAAAACATCTACGTCAGGAGACCTCACCAGAGCGACGAAGGGGCTGAGGAGTAAAAAGAATTCCTACTCTCCGATATATATAATACTAAGGCTCAAAATAGTTTTTTCCTAGACTCAACAACGGCCAACAATCAAGGGGGCTCCTATGGTCGGTCGAGGCTCTGATACCAACTTGTCACGCCCAAGATGCGACCCTATCCTAAAGGAACTCGAAGGTCCCACCAAGCATAGAAGCGCATCTTGAAGACGCTTTTCCAAGGTGGATATCATTACATCAACATTACATAATAGTGGGGATACATCCAATACATACAATGTCACATGAATACAACAATACAACATACAAGAACAACATCCGACTACGGATGAATCATAAACAGAAACTCAAACAATATCCACCCTGCTAGCCCAGGCTACTGACCTGGAACCTATCCCCTGATCGAAGAAGCAGAAGAAGAACTCCAAACAAGCAAACATCGCTCTCGCGTCATGATCATCGCATAAACCTGTACCTGCAACTGTTGTTGTAGTAATCTGTGAGCCACGAGGACTCAGCAATCCCATTACCATGGGTATCAAGACTAGCAAAGCTTAAAGGGTAAGGAAGGGGTAAAGTGGTGAGGTTGCAGCAGCGACTAAGCATATATGGTGGCTAACATACGCAAGTGAGAGCGAGGAGAGAAACAAAGGAACGGTCGTGAAGCTAGCAATGATCAAGAAGTGATCCTGAACTCCTACTTATGTCAAACATAACCCAAAGACCGTGTTCACTTCCCGGACTCTGCCGAAAAGAGACCATCACGGCTACACACGCGGTTGATGCGTTTTAATTCGGATCTGGTGTCAAGTTATCTACAACCGGACATTAACAAATTCCCATCTGCCAAATAACCGCGGGCACGGCTCTCGAAATTTAAACCCTGCAGGGGTGTCCCAACTTAGCCCATGACAAGCTCTCGCGATCAACGAAGGAATAGACCTTCTCCCAGGAAGACCCGATCAGTCTCGGAATCCCGGCTGCAAGACATTTCGACAGTAATAAAACAAGACCAGCAAGACCGCCCGATGCGCCGACATCCCGATAGGAGCTGCACATATCTCGTTCTCAGGGCAACACCGGATGAACACTACGTACAACTAAAACCAGACCTCAAGTTTCCCCAAGGTGGCGCTGCAAGTGGCTCTAGTTCGGACCAACACTTAGACAAGCATTGGCCCGGGGGGGCTGAATAAAGATGACCCTCGAGAGAGCGACTCCCAAGGGAAAAGTAGGTGGTGGTGAGGCAAATGGTAAAACCAAGGTTGGGCCTTGCTGGAGGAGTTTTATTCAAAACGAACTGTCAAGGGGGTCCCATAAATCACCCGACCGCGTAAGGAACGCAAAATCCGGGAACATAACACCGGTATGACGGAAACTAGGGTGGCAAGAGTGGAACAAAACACCAGGCATAAGGCCGAGCCTTCCACCCTTTACCAAGTATATAGATGCATTAATAATATAAGAGATATTGTGATATCCCAACATAACCCTGTCCGCCATGGAGCAATCTTCAACTTCACCTGTAGCTAACAACGCTATAAGAGGGGCTGATCAAAGCGGTAACATAGCCAAGCAATGGTTTGCTAGGAATGGTGTCAAAGGTTAGAGGTTCATGGCAATTTGGGAGGCTTGAAGAGCAAATGATAGGTAACGCAGCATAGCGATAGAACGAAGCAACTAGCATAGCAATGATAGTAGTGAGATCCAGGGTAGCGGTCATCTTGCCTGAAATCCCGCTAGGAAGAAGAACGAGTCCATGAAGAAGACGAACGGGAGTAGTCGAACGAATCCTCACAATCGCAACATTACCGGAACTAAGAAGCAACACCGGAAAGAAACAAACAACATGGTAAATGCACAAGCATAATCATGGCATGATGCAAAATCAAGTATGATGCATGTCCGTTTTAATGAGGCATGGCATGGCAAAGTGCAACAACCAATACTACAAGTTAAGTGGAGCTCAATATGCAACGAGTTGCATATTGACAAAAAACCACATCAATTATTTATGCTACTCATCAATATTAAATGTTGTTAAACATGGCAAGGTGTGAAGCATAATGAAACTACCTAACTAGGCAAGTTTAAATGAGGCCGGAAGAACAAACAACAATTCCGAAAAATCCTCATATGCATATTATGAATTTGCTACTATTCTGCCCTAAAACATATTTTAAAGTTGTTAAACAGGAAAATAAAGTGGAGCATGTTAAACTAGGCAGTTTTCCACCCCATTTACATATAAAGTTTATTAAAATTGGAGCTACGGTTATTTAGTTATGGAGTAAACCATTTTAGCATGTTATTTATGCAAATTAATGCAAACAGCAGGTTTAATCATTTTAAACATGGATGAAAGCAGCATATTGTGAAACTACATAAAATTCTAAGCATTTTACATATATAAAGTATTTACATATGATGCACGGTTAATTAAACATGAGCATTTTAAAATGATGGCAATTTCCTGTAAATATGCATGATAAAGAATAAATGCTAAAATGCATGGAACAGGAAAAAAACATGCACAGGCCGAATTGCAGCAGACCGCAGCAGCCCAGGAGTGGATCATGCCCAACAGGCCATATGTGTGCACGCTGGGGAAAAAAATAAACAAAAGAGGGGCAAAAAGAATTGGGGGCACCCTGGGATTCGATCCCAGGACCTCCTGCAAGTGTGCATGCGGGCTGACCAGCTGAGCTAGAGTCGTGCTTCTGAATTGAAAGGGGTTCAGGTCATTTTGAACTAGCCCCACGACGGATGTGGTTTCTTCTCCTCTGCAACAGAGAAGACACCGACCTGCACCGTCGGGCAACGGTGAAACGGTAGGGTCCAGGAGGCAACGGCGGGTGTGCGGTATAGGCTACTGCGAGGCTCAGCCACGAGGAGGGGTGCAGAGGCGCTCGAGCTCGAGCGTTGCTCGGCTCGGGGCCATGGCATGGCGCGGCAAAGCAGGGAAGAAACCACACGCAAGGCGAGGCAAGGCAGGAAGCGCGGGCGAGGGCCTGGGGGTGTGCGCGTGAGTGATGTGGTGCAAGAAACAGGGAGACGCGGGCGTCGCATTGGTGTCTCGCGGGAGGCAGCGTGCATGTGTGGAGGCGCTGAGTGTAGGTTCTCGCGTGCGCAAAAATTCAGAGATCAAGGCCATGGCGGCGAAGCACGGCGAGGCAAACTGCGGGTGTGCGGGATTGGGAGGAAGATGCGCTGGGCGACGCATGCGTACAGAGGCTCGAGCACGAGCTCATGCTCGTCTCGGGCACGGCACGGCAAGGCGGATGGCAGCGGCAGCTGCTTGTCGGTGTCGTGTGCGTTCGTGCATGCGGGGCTGAACAGAGTGGAGGGCCTGTGGGGAGCTCACCCATGGGCTCGGCCCAGCCGGCTTGGAGGCTGGAAGGGGGGCAAGGAGGCCCATGCGCGTTGCGGGCGCTGGCGGGCGCTGGCGGGATCTGGGCCTTGCTGGATCGAACGAGGAGGCACGGGGCCGCGGTCAACGGGACGACGAGCGAGCTGCTCTCATTTTCTGAAGACCAGGAACAGCAGCAGTTCGAGGCAGGGGCCAGGGCGATGCAGAGGAGGCGACCAGGGCGCCGGTGACTGGGAGCAGAGCTCCAGCGAGCGGGGCAAAGCCTCTCCGGCCAGACGAGGGCGGGGCGGAGGCGAGGTCTTCGTGCGGGGGAGACAGCAGCGCTGGAGCAGAGCGCTCGATGCAGAGGAGGTCCAGGACGAGGCAAACGGCGGCAGAGGGAACTTGGCGGGGCACCCCGGCGAGGAAGATGGCCGACGCGGGCTCTCGGGCATGGGGAGGCGACGCAGAACCGGTCGGATCCTAGGCGGAGCCGGAGGCGGCGGAGCAGAGGGGATCTTGTCCAGAACGGGGCCGGACGCGAGCTTGACGCCGGCTTGACGAACTGAAGGAGGCGGCCCCCTGGCTCCTGTAGGTTGCGGCGGTCAGCGAGGCAACAAAATCCCGTGGAGGAAGAGCGAAGGAAGCAGAAGGAGGGATGCAAGGGGCTGGCCTGGTGGTGGTGCTCCGGTGGCGCCGAACTCCGGCGAGGCGAGCTGAAGGAGGAGAGCACGGGAGGGGCTCCAGGAGAAGGTACGGCGCGAAGGTCGACCCGGAGGGGCGGCGTGCTCGTTGCTGGCCTTCGGGAGGAGCTCGGGAGGGAGGCGCAGGCAGTGGGGATGGAGCCGAGGAGGAGGTGGCCATGGATCGAGAGGAGGAGGTGGTTGACCCGGTGGATTTTTTGGATCGGGAGGGATCCCGAGAGAACAGTGGCGGCAACGGACACGGAAGGATTGGACAGGATCCCTAGATCCTAGGGTTGTGCACTATTTATATTGCAATATGATTAGGGTGGGGCTATAACGTCCCTACGATCGAAAATGGACGGTCAGGGAAAATAGGCTAGGGAGTCCAATTAATAAAACGGAGATGTTTTATAGATGTTGGGGGATGATCCGAACCCAACGGTGATGGCTGTCTGGGTCGGGTTCGGGGAAGTTTCGGACACGCGCGAGAAGAGTCAAGAGAGGTCAACGAGGACAAGGGTCTGACAAAATGACAACGGAGGCAAAAAGAGAAAGGGCAACTGCGAACGTCTACGAGTTTTTATGAAAACATGCAAACGCAATGCGCATGATGCTATGAAATGAGATGCACGCCAAGAACAAAATGCAAAACAAAATACAAAAACCCAACCATGAAGGAAATATCAAATCGCAACCCCGGAAAAGGCAAGAGTTGGAGTTATGAATATGGAAAGTTGTATCCGGGGCGTTACAGCTACCTTGAGTCTATCGCGAATCAACTTAACCTTCTCTTCAGACCTTTTAGTCAAATCTGGTCCAAACAACTGATGGTCTCCAACTTCATCCCACAACAATGGTGTCCTGCACCTCCTTCCTACAAAGCTTCGAAAGGGGCCATCTTCAAACTGGATTGATAACTATTGTTGTAAGAGAACTCTGCATAAGGCAAATTGTTGTCCCAACTAGATCCATAATCTAGCACACAAGCTCTCAGCATGTCCTCCAGAATCTGATTTACTCCCTCGGTTTGTCCATCTGTCTGTGGATGAAAGGCTGTATTGAAGTCTAGCCTGGTACCCAAAGTTTCGTGTAACTGATTCCAGAACATTGAGGTAAATTGGGTTCCTCTATCTGATACAATGGTCCTAGGAACTCCATGCAGACATACTATCCTGGTCATGTATATCTTTGCCAACTTAGCACCGGTATAAGTGGTCTTCACTAGGATGAAATGTGCTACCTTCGTCAAATGATCGACTACAACCCATATCGAGTCATAGCCTGAACGAGTCCTGGGCAATCCCGTGATAAAATCCATGCCTAGCTTATCCCACTTTCATTCGGGTATCGGCAACGGCTGTAGTAAACCTGCTGGCTTCTGATGCTCTGCCTTTAATCTCTGACATAGATCACAAACTGCTACATACTCTGCAATATCCTTCTTCATTCCGGTCCACCAGAAACTGTCCTTCAAATCCAGATACATCTTGGTGTTTCCTGGGTGAATCGAATACGGCGAATCATGGGCCTCTTACAAAATCAACTTCCTGATCTCCGGATCATTAGGCACATAAACGCGCTCTTCAAACCATAAGGTATCGTGCTCATCCTCTTGAAATCCCTTAGCTTTTCCTTTGCTCATCCTTTCCTTTATCTCGGTAATCTCCTTGTCAATCTTCTGAGCTTCTCTGATCTTATCCATCAAAGTAGATTGAATCTCCAATGATGTTACATAGCCTCTCGGAACTATCTCCAAACATGGCTCGTGAAGATCCTCAGCCAACTCCTTGGGTAACTCTCCGGTCTTGAGTGTGTTGACATGGCTCTTCAGCTCAACGCATCGGCTACTACGTTAGCCTTTCCTGGATGATAATGCAGCCTCATATCATAATCCTTAATGAGCTCCAACCATCTCCTTTGTCTGAGATTCAACTCCTTCTGCGTGAAGATATACTTCAAACTCTTGTGATCCATGTACACCTCACAATGGTTTCTGATGATAAAATGTCTCCATGTCTTCAACGCATGCACTACGGATGCTAACTCCAAATCATGTGTAGCATAGTTCAACTCATGGGGTTTAAGCTGTCATGAGGCATAAGAAACAACTCTTCCCTCCTGCATAAGCACTGCTCCAAGTCCTCGATGAGAAGCGTCACAATATACTTCATAATCCTTGCGTTGATCTGGCAGAATCAACACTGGTGATGTAACCAAACGTTTGTTCAACTCCTGGAAACTGGCCTCACATTCCTCAGTCCAATTGAACTTGGTGTCCTTCTTCAACAACTCCGTCATGGGTTTTGCAATCTTCGAGAAATTCTCAATGAACCTCCGGTAGTATCCTGCGAGTCCCAGAAAACTCCGGATCTCTCCAACTGACATGGGAGCTTCCCAATTTGTCACAGTGACAACCTTGGTGGGGTCTACTGCTATTCCTTTTCTGGATATAACATGTCCGAGGAATCCAACTTCCTTCAACCAAAACTCACACTTGCTAAACTTGGCATATAACTGATGTTCTCTGAGCTTCCCAAGTACCAAACGCAAATGCTCCTTATGCTCCTCTTCATTCTTCGAGTCGACCAAAATCATCAATGAACACCACAACGAACTTATCCATAAACTCCATAAACACCTTGTTCATCATGTTCATGAAATAGGCAGGTGTGTTAGTCAGACCAAATGACATAACGGTATACTCATATAGCCCGTACCTTGTGGTAAAAGTTGTCTTTGGTATATTCTACTCTCGAATCTTCAACTGGTGGTATCCTGATCATAGATCGATCTTGGAAAATACTTTAGCTCCTTGCAACTGGTCAAACAAATCATTGATCATCGGCAGTGGGTACTTGTTCTTGATTGTCACTTTATTCAACCCTCGATAATCAACAACCATCCTCAACAATCCATCCTTCTTCTCCACTAGAAGCACTGGTGATCCCCAAGGTGACGAACTTGGGCGGACATAGCCTTTATCCAATAACTCCTTAATTTGCTTCTTAATTTCCTCCAAATCCTTTGCGGGCATCCTGTACGGTCTCTTAGATATTGGCCATGTTCCTGGCAAAAGCTCAATCAAAAACTCAATGTCTCTATCTGGTGGCATGCCTGGCAACTCCTCTGGAAATACATCAGGGAAATCTTTCACCACTGGTACCTCCTCTTGTACAACTCCTGATAAGGAATTCACTTGAGTCCTCTTCGGCACATGCCGGGATACATACTTAATCCTTCTTCCTTCTGGGGTGGTGAGCAAAATCGACTTACTGGCGCATTCAAGGTTCCCTCCGTACTTTGATAACCAATCCATGCCTAATATCACATCCAGTCCTTGTGACTCCAATACTATTAGGTCTGAGGAAACACATAGTTACCAATCCTTAATGGTAACCGATCACACCATAGACTAGCCATATACTCTGCTCCTGGCGAGGTTACTAACATGGGTGACCTAAGGGCTTGGGTTGGCAGTTTATACTTATCCACAAATCCCTTTGATATGTATGAATGCGATGCACCAGTATCAAAAAGAACAATTGCAGTAAATGACTTAACCAAAAACTTACCTATTACTGCATCGGGTTGCGCTTCAACCTCCTCCACGTTAACGTAGTTCACCTATCCCCTGTTGAAAGGGTTAGGCTTCTTCCCTGAGCTTCCATTGCCATTTCCATTCTTAGCTCCAGGACATTCATTTGCATAATGTCCGGTCTTCTGGCACTTGTAGCAAGTAATGCGGCTCAGATCCTTCTTGGCGGGCGTTACTGGGTTGGAACGGTTCTGCCCATTGCTTCCTCTGTTACCATTCCCATTCTTGGGATCACTATGGTTATGCGAACCTCCTCCATTGTGGTTGTGACCTCCATGGTTATGCTGATACGGTCCTCCCGAGTTCGGGGTAAAACGAGGCTTCTGCTGAGCTCCAGAGTTATACTTCCCTTGTCCATACTTCCTCTTGTGGATGTCAATCTGTTGTTGCTTCCCTTCAATCATGAGAGCTCTATCTACCAACTCCTGGTAGTTGTTGAAGGCTGCCACCATCAACTGCATGCTTGGCTCATCATTCAGTCCTTCCAGAAACTTCTCCTGCTTAGCTGCATCCGTAGCAACGTCATCTGGGGCATAACGTGCTAACTTACTAAAATCATCCACATACTGGCCAACTGTACGTCCTCCTTGGCGCAAGTTGCGAAACTCACGCTTCTTCATGGCCATAGCTCCTGCTGAAACATGGGCAGTACGGAAAGCCTGCTAAAACTGATCCCAGGTGATAGTGTCGATGGGGTAAGTGGCTGTGAAATTCTCCCACCATGATGTTGCGGGTCCATCAAGCTGATGTGCGGCAAACCGCACTCTCTCCACATCTGTGCATCCTGCAGTGGTCAACTCCCTTCCAATCTTGTGGAGCCAATCATCTGCAACTATCGGCTCGGTCTACTGGAGAACACCGATGGATTAAGCCTTAAGAAATGGGCCAAGTGATCAATAGGTGGTGGTGGTGGTGGGTTGTTGTTGTTGTTGTTCCCCTGATTCTGATTCTGGACTAGTATCTGCATTAATGCATTCTGCTGCTGGATCAACTGAGTGAGCTCCGGTAGGAAAGCAAATCCATTGTCGCGTCTCGGAGGCATCTGAGGGTTTAGAAAAGATGAGAAAATAGAATAGAAATAGATCTAGAGGGAAAACACTACCCATATGCATATGAGACAAACACAATCAATATCACTTCAATCAAACAGGGGCATACAACAGACTATCTATCGTTACAAAAGTGCTCGGACTATACTATATACATGGGGGAATACTACTACTGTTATGGTGGTCGACTAGAAAAATTGATCGGTCGAAGACTCCATGATATCTGCTCCAGCTTCATCAACAAAATCATCATCACTATCATCAGGGTCCGAGTCGGTGTCATCGATGATGATGTAATTCTCCAGACAAGTTGAATCGTCGTCTTCTCCTCATGGCGCGGGGTCTCCCATGAACACTCTGATCTTCTTTATCAAGTCATCGTTCTTCTCCAATAGTGTTACGATTTCCACCTCATATCCATCACGTGTAGACTTGAGTTCTTCTTCCAGCTCCGTGATCCTGGTCATTGCCTTCTTCAGGTCTATCATGCTTGCGTACATCTGGTTCTCCTGGCGTTGAATGTGCTGGTTTGACTCCTGTATGAAAGCTACAATAGATCTATCCTTCCTGGTGCTGGTCATCTGCCATTGCTCGTCTCGGCGCCCACAAATCTGGTAGATAGTATCCTTGAGATCCTTGTGGTAAACTTCTCCAATGCATCCCATGGTGATGTGGGCTGCCATGCTCTTTCCTAGACTCCAGGTTGGTGCATCAAAGGAAAACTCTATGGGTTCAGTGACTGGCATGAACGTCCTTCCTGGAACTTGAACTCGAATCATCCAAAGCTCCTCTTCTGGTAAAGTGGCGATGTAGGTCCCGGTGAAGCTTGGTACTCCGATGTTTAGGTATATGGTGACTTCCTTCAAGTGGCATCCAAAGGGTGTATCTTCATCTAGTTGCGTGAACTTGTTCCTTGCATCCGCCATCCTAAAGACTAGAAAAAAGGAGAGGAGTCAGAATTGAGAAGAGAGTAGTGATCTAGGGCTTAAGCTTAGTGGTCGTGTCCTACAGCCAGCGTGTTCTCTGATACCATCTTGTAGCGACCAGACCTCAAACAGTCTGATCTCTGTGCATCAGTGTCATCCCTAGATCGGTAATGCTGACATGCACAATACTTGAAGGATTTATAACAGAGTAGCAATAACACACTTATTACATCGAATGTCTCAAAAGAGAACTTATTACAATAAATATGGCTTAAGGCCATCTAATATCGATAACAGCGGAAGGCTTGGAAGATAAAGCGAGTCCATCAACTCCAACGGCATCACTGAGTGAAAGATCACAAACTAAGGCACCTTACTCGTCGTCTGAAAAGTCTGCAACATGAACGTTGCAGCCTGAAAATGGGTCAACACATGGAATATGCTGGCAATATAACACATACAGAGTAATGAACAGAATAATGCTATCACTACATGCATATATGGCTGGGAAGAGCTCTATGGTTATAGTTTTGCATAAAGCCAATTTTTTCCTACAACAAAGGAATAAATTTTAGTTAACTATCATGGTGGTTGTTAAACATTGAGAAGGTAATCCCCCTCTCAATCCCAATTAAGCATCATCATTAAACCCAATCAAATTATATTAAGAGTGATGAGATCCACATGATAATCCAAGAAACTAGATACTCAAAACGTCCTTAACCGGGGGCACGGCTAACCATGATTAGTTTGTACACTCTGCAGAGGTTTGCGCACTTTTCCGCACAAGACTCGATCTCCTTCGTTGGATTTCTCGCACTACATGATGTTTGAGAAATGGACGACCGAGACACAGTCTTTCAGAAGCATTAACTCTTTATTCTGGCTAGACAGTACCGACCTACATCCCCTTCATCTGCTAGCCTACCACTAAAAGAGGTCACGCAACCTACTCAACTATGCTAGAGCCCATAATAGCTTGTGGCTGCACACGGAAGTTTCTAGCATGAATAATCTTATGATCCCTTTGAGCCTAGGTGGCGGTCCATAGGAGAATCACACGGTACCCCGGGATTTCCAAAAATACAGGCAACACTGGGTTCCCCAGGTGCCTCAATCCACCCAGATGTGAATTATAGTAGCCACCTTAAGTTAACCATTAATTAACAACACTCACATCTGTCATGGATACATTCACCAAATCCACATCTACAAGCATAGCATAGCAATATAAACAAACGTAGAAGTAACTCCCAAAGGTTTGATAATGAACAGGACAATAGGTACTACCTCATCTACTTCCCAAAACCCACATGTTAAACAGATCCTAACCATGCAATTGTTTGAGGATTGATCTAATGCAATAAAACTGGGTAGTAAAGAGGTATGATCAAAGTGTTACTTGCCTTGCTGATGATCCGTGGAACCTAGAGACTCGTAGTAGCACGCTTCGCACTCCGGGTACTCTATCGCAAACAAACAAACAAACAAGCATACAATAAGCACTCAACTAGAAGCACGGGTAAAACTCAAATAGGAGATCTAACCAGAAAGCTCAACTTAAGAACTCTGGTTCGCAAAAAGAAACAAATCAAACAAAACAACAAAACTCAAACTGCAAAAGAAACAGGCTTCGTTTACTAATCTGGACTTAAGTCAAATTTTACATTAGCAAAAACTTGTTTAAGTTGGTTAAACAGAAAGAGGGTTTTGAGACGAAACTCTAGGCGCATGAATCGCCTGGTTCCGATAAACGAGCGAAAAGATAAACTAAAACGAAAATCAGGGCAGAAATCGCGATAAAAAATAATCACGGATAAACCCTAGAAAAAGAAAACTGACGAACAGGCTAACAAACGAACGTTCGCTGTCTACGGCTAAACGGTGAACAACGTTCATTAAAAATGAACGAACGAGCGGATGCTTGTTAAAAAATGAAACCAGAAAACCGAACTGATCTAAACAAAAAAAACAAAACTAGGTTTTTAAAAAAACCGAATCGGCTTTTCTCAAAAAGAACGACGAACGCCGGCGACGGCTTCGGGTACCTCCGGCGAGGTCCGGCGGGCGGCGGGGCCCGGCGGAGCGTCTGCAGGGTGGGGTGGCGGCAGCGCGGCGATGGAAGGCGATGGCGCGGCGGCGGCGAGGTGCGGGCGGTGGCTGCGACGGCGGTTCGGCGGCGCGGGCGGTGGCGTCGGCGGCGGCGGGGCGCGGCTCGGGGTGGGGCGGAAGTGGCAGCGGGGCGGGGTACTTAAAGAGGACAGGGGGGCATCCGATTTGGGGGAGGGGGCACCCCCGGGCGGTGGCGGCGGCGCTGGCCCGGACTCTGGTCGGAGGCCGGCTCGGCCACGCTCGGGCGAGGCGGCGGCGCAGGTGGGCCGGCTGGACCTTCACCCAGTTCGTTTCACGGAGAAAAACTTAAAAAAAAATAATTCTGCCGAAACTTTAATAAATCCTAGAAAAATAAATAAATATCTAAAAATGCCAAAACAAATTTTCACCATCTAAATAAAATATTTAGAACACGATGAACTTTTTCTTGGCCCTAAAATGCAATTTTGAAAACGTGCAATTTTTCTAATTCAAATAAAATTTCAATAAAAACCACATAAAATAATAAATTGATTTTTAATATTTTTCCTCTAATATTTCCTTTATATTGGAGAAGTCATTTTATCTCCTCTCATATATTTTTATTTTAGAAATATTAGGAAAGAAAAATACTTAAAACCAAATGATCCTCTTTTCAAAATTTGAGAAAACTCAAATATGAAAATAACGAAATCCCCCAACTCTCTCCGTGGGTCCTTGAGTTGCGTAGATTTCTAGGATCAAGCCAAAATGCAATAAAGTATGATATGCAATGATGATCTAATGTATAACATTCCAAACTGAAAATTTGGGATGTTACAGCCGTCTACTGGCTGACGTCAGCTTACATGTGGCGCACATCACTCTTGCTCTACCTTTGTAATTTGTGTGTATCTTGTTTACTGTCTACCAGCTGATCGGCGGAATGACCAAATGGGTTAGACCTGGTGGTCCCAGGTTGCATAGGTTGCTGCCATGTGGCATCGTTGTCGTCCGCCTACCGACGACAAAGGGCTTTGCCGTCGGCTGGCATACGGCAAAATAAATGTATTGCCACTTTTTTGTTTGTTTTCTGTTATTTCCCTGCATTTTCAAAACACAAATATGATATAGTTTCAAGCTGACGCATAAGCCATGTATCCAACATATAATAGCCCCATCAATGCAAGAGAACACATAGGGTACTAAAACATCCAATACATACATGGTGTCAAGGAGTTCATCCATATATACATACATGGTTTCACATTATTCATCAATACAAATCAAAACAAAAACTAAACACTAGAAGTCCATCAATGCCAGTTTCCATGAAGTGAATCAAATCTGCAAAAATGGGAGTAAGAAAGTCAGAAGAAGAAGAAGAACAAGACTAGAAGAAGAAGAAGAAAAATAAGAAGAATAAGAATAAGAAGAGGGGGTAGAATATGGAGAAAAAGAAAAAAATAAGAAAATATATTTTTCCTTTTTCTTTTCTTTCTTTTTATCATATTTCTTCTTCTCTTCTATCTTTTTATCCTTTTCCTTCTCATTCTTCTTTTATTCTTTCTTTTTCTTCTCTTTCTTCTTATACTCTTTGTTTTTCTCCTTTTCCTTGTTTTTCTTATTCTTATTCCTTATTTGTGTCATTTTAGAGCTAACCTAGGTAATTATGACATTTTAGAGCTAACTAAGCTTATTATGTCATTTTGGAGGAAAAGAAGGTAAGTATAGGTCATTATTGAGCTAACTTAGGTAATTGTGCCATTTTTGAGCTAACTAAGCTCATTATCTCAATTTGAGGGAAAATAAGGTAAGTATATGTCATTTTTTGCTAACCTAGGTAATTATGCCATTTTTGAGCTAACTAAACTTATTATGTCAATTTGGAGGAAAATGAGGTAAGTATAGGTCATTTTTGTGCTAACTTAGGTAATTATCCCATTTTTAGCTAACTTAGGTAAGTATAGGTCATTATTGAGCTAACTTAGCTTATTATGTCATTTTGGAGGAAAATAAGCTAAGTATAGGTCATTCACTGAGATTAACCAACATTGAGTGCAAGCATGAGTAGGATATAAATCACTATGAACATAAATATCGTAGAGGCTATATTGATTTTAATTCAACTACATGCGCGAACATGTGCCAAGTCAAGCCACTTAAATCATTCAAAGGAGGATACCATCCTATCATACTACATCATTTCCATTTTAAAAGCATGTTGGCACGCAAGGTAAACCATTATCAACTCCTAGCTAATTAAGCATGGCATGAGTAACTATAATCTCTAATTGTCATTGTAAACATGTTTCTTTCATAATGGGCTAATTCAAGAACGATGAGCTAATCATATTTACAAAAACAAAATAGGTCGAGCTCGTACCAGCTTTTCTCCATCTCAATCATTTCATCAAATATCATCATTATTGCTTTTCACTTGCACGATCGAATGGTGTGAATAATAATGAGAGTGCATGCGCATTGGACTAAGCTAGAATCTGCAAACATTTATTCAAAGGAGAAGACAAGGTAATATGGGCTCTTTGTTATATCAACAATAATGCATATGAGAGCCACGCAACATTTTCATCATGGTCTTCTCCTGACGACCCAAAGAAAAGAAAAATAAATTCAAAGAAACACACTGAAATATTTTTTGAGTTTTTGTTTTTCTAAAGAAAGTAAAACAAGAACAAGAAAAACTATTTACACGGGAAAGCTCCAACAAGCAAAAGAAGAATGAGAAATCGTTTTGGGTTTTCTTTTAATACTACTACTAAATAAACTAGAAGGAAGACTAAAAAGAAGCGAGAACTATTTTTTTGGATTTTCTCAAAGTTTTTCAAACACACAAGAAGAAAGCATGAATTATACAATAAAAAAGTATGAACACCGACAACTGAAATGAGTGTGTGAACATGAATGTAAGGTCGGTGAGAAATACGTACTCTCCCAAGCTTAGGCTTTTGTCCTAAGTTGGTCTAGGGCCATGGCTGGCCTGGATAGTATCCGAAGTTGTAGTTGGGGTTGTACTGGGCTGCGGCAGCTACCGCTTGGCGGCCTGCCTCATGGATGCGAGCGGCCTCCTCTGCTCTCTCATACTCGTCCACCTCCACCCTGGTTATGAAGTATCTTTGTTTTATCTGAAAGTCAAAGAAGGTAGGAGCAGGAAGTGTAATACGAAAGGCGCACTCCCTGTCAAAGATTAGTCGGTATAGGAGGGACTGTTTGTTTCTCCCAAGATACTGGTAACGCGCCATAGCATTATAATCAAGGAAAGCAGGTGGCAACTGAGCATCATTTTCTCTTATGGGAACACCAAGATAATTAGCTAAGCGGGTGACATAAATCCCACCAAAGAAATCCCCATCTTTAGCATTATTATGTAACCGACGTGCAATGATAGCCCCCAAATTAAATCGTTTATCATTCAGTATTGCGCTCTTAAGGACAATGAGATCAGGGGCGCACAGGTGGCTATGATCATGTTTACCATTAATGCATCTACCAACAAAGAGAGCAAAGTAATGTAAAGCAGGAAAGTGAATGCTCCCTATGGTAGCTTGGGTTATGGTTCTGGTTTCTCCTATAGTGATGCTAGCAAGGAACTCAGAACAATCAGATTTATGAGGCTCAATACAACTGCCCCATTATGGAATTTTGCATGCATAATTAAAATCTTCTAGGTCCATGGTATATGATTTATCATAAAGATCAGATAAAACGGAATGAGTATTGCGCTTGGATGTAAACTCAAATCTCAACACAAATGAATCAGTGAGGTGATAGTATTGTCGGCACTTATCTGACATGAAGTCTTCGAGGCCGACATTTTGCACATATGCGTCAAATTCCTCCTTAAAACTTGCATGAACCATGAATTGATCCGATGACCATTCACAAGCCTACACTAGAGCTCCCGTTGGTGGCTCAAGGTCTGGCTTACGTATTGCGAGCATTGGGGCTTTCTTTGTCGAGGAACCTGTCGGTGTACTAAAGTAGGGGTACCTTTAGTACCCCGAACTTGGGCACGGGCAGTCGCAGCGACCCGCGGCAGGGCTTGCCGGGCGTCCGCCAAGATCCTCAACGGATACTTCGATGCCATTCAAGAACAGAGTACTCAAGCTAAAGCCCTGGCAAGAGGAGCTTGCCGGGAAGGCCAACCAAGGCCCCGGCAAGAGGAGCTTGCCGGGAAGGCCAACCAAGGCCCCGGTAAGAGAAGCTGGCCGGGAAGAAGACAAGACCCCGGCAAGAGAATCTTGCCGGGAAGGCCACTCAAGGCATTCCAAGTAAACTTGCCGCGACGCCCCGCGCGTCCCGGCAAGGCCCGGCGAGCGGCAAGCTTGCTGGTGCGACAAGATAAGGGCCGTGGCAAGGCGCTTGCCGCGGCAAGGCTGCCACCATGCACCCGAGCTCCAGCGCATCCAACGACGTGTCACCCCAGGACTATCCAAGGAGCACGTGGCAAGGCGCTGTGCAGCCATGCGGTGCGAGGTGGCAAGAGGAGCTGACAACGAGGCCATCATGGCGATCGGTGGCGCCTCTAACGGTCGTTTCCTTGCACTGTTGGGGCGACCGGACGGGCATTAAATGCCTCTGTCCCCTGTCGTCAGAGTTAGGTAGGGGACACTGTTGGTAGCAGTTGTACCAACCCGCGTTTTTACCTTTCTACCCTTTTTCTACGCTGCCAGCTGTCGGTGACCCCTTTAGCCTATAAAAAGGAGGCCCATGCGCACGTAGAGGGGGTTCGGTTCGGAGTTTTTCCGCAGCTACGCCACACCCGCTCTCTCGAGCAAGAACAGAATACAAACACAAAGCAGCAGTAGGAGTCTTATCTCTCTGGAGAGCTCCGAAGCTGGGTAAAAATCCCCCGTGCGCGCTCTCGCCTCGATCTGCTCTGTGTGCACCCTCCGCTCCCTTGCCGAACAAGAAGGGGCCCTCCTGCCCCATAGGTGCTCATGCTCCCAGCCACCACGACATCTCTGGCGCGCCAGGTAGGGGGGCGTCGAGGTCGTGCGTATCTGATCCGGCGTCTACGCGCGCTACATCAACATCTTCATCGACATGCCACCAAAGAAGAAGACTTCGGAGGTGGCCCCTCCGTCTGCGACTTCCCTACAGCCACCGAAGCAAACGGGCGGTGGGGTGGACGCCGGCGGAGGAGCGGGCGCCGGCGGGGGGACGCGCATCGCCACCCGGTCCAAGGACAAGGCCCCGCAAGGTTCAGCTTCTGCTTATCCACCGCACCTCTCCCAGGAGGTGCAGGATTGACAACGCCACGATGCTCCTAGCACCGTACTCGCGTTGGAACAAGGCCGAGCTGGTGGGTCGCGGGACGCTCAAGGCCAACATGCACGTCAACACGCTGGCGCGAGCGCAGTGCGGTCGCCGGGGCGAGATGTTACTCCTTCTAACACTGTTAGAAGTTTGAGCATGTCTCGCACCTCGCGTCGCTCGCCACTGCCACCCAAGACTCCAGAGGAAGCGCTGGCCCGAGCCCAGTTGCTTCTAGATTACCCTCCAGCGCCGGACAAGATCGACGACTGGAGGGCCGCCATTTATAGCCTCATTGGATTCGCCAACGGCGACAAGCCCCGGCAACCGAGCACATCGAAGCCCCGGCAAGATGCCCAGGCGCAAGCCGATGCTGACAAGACCGCTGGGGGTGCCACCACTGTGCACTCCCCGCCCCGAAGGCCAAGATCGCCGACTCGCCAGTCCAACCTCGACACCAACTCCACCGCGTCGTCGGACCCGCGAGCTCGCCATGATCAACGCCAAGTTCTCCAAGAACGACGACACGAAGATGCTCGCACTCGCATCGAGCGTCGATGAGAAGCGCGACGTCAATCTGACCGGGGCGCTGGGCCCACTGTCGATATGCATGCGCCAGGGGAGCCAGGCGACTTGCCGTACGCGGTAGGTTGCCCTGCGTTCACTCGTGAGCTGCGGCAGGTCTAGTGGCCCAGTACCAAGAACTTCAAGCCAGACGTGCCCGAGAAGTACGACGGCAGGATACATCCATCAGAGTTCCTCAGCATCTACACCATCGCGGTGCAGGCTGCCGGGGGGCGCGACGAGAAGATCCTCGCCAACTACTTCCTGCTGGTGATCAAGCCCAACGTCAGATCTTGGCTCATGCACTTGCCGGACAACTCCATCTCTTCGTGGGCGGACCTGTGCCATCAGTTTGTTGGCACCTTCACAAGCGGCCACAAACCCCATGGCCAGGAGAGCGATCTTCATCTGCTCGTCCAAAAGGAGGGAGAACCCCTGCGCAAGTACATACAGAGATTTAGTCAGGTGCAGCGCAACATCCCAGACGTCCACCCTGCCGCGGTTATCAGCGCGTTCCATCAGAACGTGCGTAACCGCAGGATGAGGGAGGAGATGGCGATGTGCAAAATCAGAGATGTCAGCGAGCTATATGCTCTGGCCGACAAGTGTGCACGGGCTGAAGAGGGGAGGAGGCTCCCCGGAGAGAATGCAGGATCAGAGGGATCTGACGGCGAGGACGCCCCTCCGGCAAAGAGGAAACGGAGGCGGAATAACAGAAAGAGGAAGGTTAAGGATGTGCTAGTTGTTGAGAAATCCAGCAGCGGAGGCGGTTCCGAGAAGGCTAAAGCTAGTAACTCCGGCGAGGCTGTGGTGGCCGCCGACAAGCAGGATGGCTCCGGCAAGCAGTATTGCAAGATACACCGCACCAAGGGCCATGACCTCCAAGCCTGCAAGAAAGTTGAGTAGATGGCGGAGCTACAGAAAGCTGAATACGAGCGCCGCAACAAGGAGAAGGCCCGGGAAGGTGGCGGAGGATCCGGCAAGAAGTATCCCGCCCGGGGAGGGCGCCGCGGCAAGGCCAAGCCGCGACAAGGAGACAGGCCTCCCCGCGGCCGCGACAAAGACGAAGACGAAGATGAGGATGATGAGATGGAGGAAGATGAGACTGACGAGCAGGAGTTCCAGAAGGCAACAGAGGTGTTGTGCGTCGACGGCGGTGCTTCTCTGCACACCTCGCACCGCCAACTCAGACAATGGGTCCGGGAAGTGAACGCAGCAGAACCGTCCGTTGAGTCACGCAAGCCCCTGAAGTGGTCCAGCACGCCCATCATCTTCGACATCGAAGATCATCCTGATCGCATCACTGCGGTCGGATGTTTGCCGATGTTGGTTTCGCCAACAATCCGCAACCTCAAGGTTACGAAGATGCTGGTTGACGGCGGGGCCGGCCTGAATCTGATCTCCTCCACAGTGCTCAAGAAGCTCCAGATCCCCGACAGCGAGCTCGAAGAGACTGGTACCTTTCAAGGAATAAACCCGGGAAGGAGCAAGCCAAAGGGGAGATCACACTGCCAGTGACATTTGGCAGTGAGCTGAATTTCAGGACAAAGAGAGTCACATTTGACGTTGCTGATTTCCCGTTGCCCTACAATGGGATACTTGGCCGTCCAGCGCTCGCTAAGTTCATGGCAGCCTCTCACTATGCCTATAATGTGCTCAAGATGCCTGGTCCGATAAGTGTCATTTCTGTCCAAGGCGACAAGAAGGATGCACTCATCTGTACCGACAAGATCTACCGGGAAGCAGCAGCCACAGCAGAACGCAAACCACTTGCCGCTGAAGCTCCCGGGGGGAAGAAGAAGACCAAGTCCGGCAAGAGTAGCTCTGATGCCCACTCCGGCAAGCGCACCTCTTCGGAGTGCTGCGCTACCATCGAGGACGCACCATCGAGCTCCACCGGCAAGTGCAAGAAGGCAAAGACAGCTTCACCAGAGACCAAGAAAGTGGCCGCCAAGGAGGACGGCACTGGTGGCACCTTCACCATCAGTGCCACGCTTGATCCTAAATAGGAAAGCGTGCTCGTTGCTTTCCTGCGGGCGAATGTCGACGTGTTTGCATGGCAACCATCCGACATCCCCGGTGTTCCCAGGGAAGTAATTGAGCACCACCTTGCTGTCTGCCCTCACGCGCGGCCCGTCAAGCAGAAAGTTAGGAAGCAAGCAGTGGAGAGACAAGAGTTCATTGCAGAGGAGATCAAGAAGTTGGAAGCAGCAGGCCTGGTCCGAGGAGTACTCCATCCGACGTGGTTAGCCAATCCAGTAGTCGTGCGCAAAGCAAACGGGAAGTGGAGGCTTTGTATTGACTTCACTGATGTTAATAAATCTTGTCCCAAGGATCCATTTCCCTTGCCGCGCATCGATCAGATTGTCGACTCCACGGCGGGATGTGATCTGCTTTCATTCCTTGATGCATATTCAGGATATCATCAGATCTTCATGGCAGAAGAGGATGAAGAGAAAACCGCATTCATTACTCCATGTGGCACGTACTGCTTTGTACGAATGCCCTTCGGACTAAAGAATGCTGGTTCAACATTTGCAAGAGTAGTCAGTCATGCTTTTGAGCCACAGTTGCACAGGAATGTAGAAGCTTACATGGATGACATAGTGCTCAAGAGCAAGGACAAAGAGACTTTGATCCAAGATTTGGACGAGACTTCTGCAAATCTGCGCAGGATCAACCTCAAGTTGAATCCCGAGAAGTGTGTGTTTGGAGTTCCTTCCGGCAAGCTTCTCAGATTCTTTGTGTCCCAGAGGGGGATTGAATCTAATCCCGACAAGATCAAGGCCATTGAGCAAATCGAAGCACCAAAGCGCGTCAAGGATGTGCGAAGGCTTGCCGGCTGCGTTGTTGCTCTCAGTAGGTTCATCTCTAAGTCTACTGAGCGCGCCCTGCCATGTTTCAAAATTTTGAAAAAGGCGGGTCCAATGAAATGGACTCCGGAAGCGGAGGCTGCGCTGCAGGACCTGAAGAGATACCTATCCTCTACTCCAACACTTGTCGCACCTAAGCCACAAGAGAAGTTGCTGCTATATTTGGCGGCAACCAATCAAGTGGTTAGTGCTAGCGACCGTGGCAAGCGAGCCCAGCGACAAACAGGGGGCTTCCCCGACAAGCTCTGGCCTGACAAGCCCTGATCCGGCAAGTTCTGGTTCCGACAAAGATGGATCTGCGCAGCCACGAGAAGAGAAACAGAAGAAGATGGTGCAGCGCCCAGTTTACTTTGTCAGTTCCCTTCTGCAGGGGGCTAGATCAATGTACTCTGGTGTGCAGAAGTTGCTTTTCGGCCTCCTAATGGCCTCGAGGAAGCTGCACCATTACTTTCAAGCACATGAGATCATAGTGGTCACTCGCTTTCCGTTGAAGAGGATATTGTAGAATCCAGAGGCAACGGGCAGGATTGTCGAGTGGGCACTGGAATTGTCAAGCTTTGGCCTCAAGTTCGAGAGTACCTCAACTATCCAGAGCCGAGCATTGGCAGAATTCATAGCAGAATGGACGCCGACACCTGATGAAGAAACTCCGGAGAGGAGCATCCCCGTCAAGGAAGCTAGCAAGGAGTGGATCATGTAATTTGATGGTGCCTTCTCGCTGCAAGGCGCCGATGCGGGCGTACTACTTGTCGCACCCACCGGAGAGCACCTCAAGTACGTGGTCCAGATGCAATTTCCCAAGGAGCAAGCAACAAATAATACTGCAGAGTATGAAGGCTTGCTTGCCGGACTCAGGATCGCGGTAGAACTTGGGATCAAGAAGCTTATTGTCAGGGGTGACTCACAGCTTGTCGTCCGCCAAGTTAACAAAGATTATCAGAGTCCGTTGATGGAAGCCTACATTGATGAAGTGAGGAAGCTAGAAGAGCATTTTGACGGCCTGCAAATGGAGCATGTTCCAAGAGCTCAGAATGGCATTGCAGATGGACTGTCAAAGTGCGCCGCACTCAAGTTGCCTGTGGAACCAGGGATTTTTGTGCTCAAGCTGACTCAGCCATCTGTGACACCATCAACTGGACAGAACAAGAAAAGAAAGTTGGTTACCGGCGATTACTTTCCGGCAGAGCTCCCCGGAGCCGCCGCCAAGAAGGTCCCCGGGATCAACGCAGAGAGTGCTGAGGAGCAGACTGCTCCGACAAGCCCCAGGGCTTGTTTCGTTGAAGCAAACGCTCCCGACAAGCTGTGTCCCGACACGCTTGCCGGGGAGCATCACGCTCCGGCAGGATCCCAGATTCTTGCCGTAGAAGCGGATGTTCCCGCAGCAGCATTTGCGCCTTTAGTCCTTGTCGTCGAGCCTCGGGCTCCAGCATGGGCACAGCAGATCGTCCATTTCCTTCAGACAAGAGAACTTCCCGAGGAACAAGAAGAAGCGGAGAAAGTAGCCCAGCAATCAAGTATGTACCAGTTTGTCGACGACATTCTGTACAGAATAAGATTCAACGGAGTGAAATTGAAGTGCATTTCCCGGCAAGATGGACAGGAGCTGTTGGCGGAGATACATGGAGGCGTATGTGGTCACCACATTGGCGCGAGAGCACTTGCCGGCAAAGCCTTCCGGCAAGGTTTCTTTTGGCCGACCGCCCTCCAGGATGCAACTGCACAAGTAACCAAGTGTGAAGCGTGGCAGTTCCACTCCAAACAGATTCATCAGCCAGCTCAAGCTCCCCAAACAATCCCTTTGTCCTGGCCATTTTTGGGCTGGGGGCTCGACATTCTCGACCCCTTTCCCCTCGTATACGGATCGCCTCGAGTACTCCCTTACGATGAGCTAGAGCGAGAGCAGCCGCGGAAAAGATGACGCGCTGCTCC
The DNA here is from genome assembly GCA_963921465.1 of Triticum timopheevii. Classification (NCBI taxonomy): domain Eukaryota; kingdom Viridiplantae; phylum Streptophyta; class Magnoliopsida; order Poales; family Poaceae; genus Triticum; species Triticum timopheevii. Next base: position 359,535,479 of record OY997274.1, on the reverse strand, counting down.
TCGAGGAAGATCGTCTTCAGGCTACGGTACGAGCTGCTCGCTACCGGCAAGCTTTGCGCCGCTATCATAGCCGCAGAGCTAACGCCAGAAGCTTCGAGGAGGAGAGGATAGAGGTGTGGGCCGGGTGTCGTTCAAAGGAGCATGGCCTCGCTGGAGCATAGACGACAGAAAAGATAAGTTGCCAAAGTTTGAGCATGATCAAGTTTTAAATTTTTAAGTTATATTCCTTGAATGTCCGTGCCTTGTATGGAAAACCTATGCGCGGAGGAACCGGCCCGTGGCTAAGTTGCGCCCTTGATTTGTTTCGAGTCCGCTCAACAATACAAGCGCGTTGCAACTAGCCCCGACAAGGTTTCTTGCCGGATGCAACACCGCCAGCGGGCTGCTGATGTTCCGCACTCAGCAAGTGTGTTTGCGCCGGCAAGTTTCCCTCAAAGCGTAGGGTGAAAACATACAAGGGATGTAACAGAGTAAAGGATATAACATAGCGAGCGTCGCCCAGGGCAAAGTTATATTCCTTGAACGACCGTGCCTTGTGTGTAAAACCTGTGCGCGGAGGAGCTGGCTCGTGGCTAAGTTGCGCCCTTGATTTGTTTCGAGTCCGCTCAACAATACAAGCGCGCTGCAACTAGCCCCGACAAGGTTTCTTGCCGGATGCAACACCGCCAGCGGGCTGCTGATGTCCCGCACTCAGCAAGTGTGCTTGCACCGGCAAGTTTCCCTCAAAGCGTAGGATGAAAACATACAAGGGGCGGAATCAAGTAAAGGAAGTAACATAGCAGATAATGCCCAGAATAGAGTTATATTGCGAAAATAACTTGTTACGGCACTGACTAAGTTATTCCTATAACCAAAGTAACAGCGACGAAGAAGAAGAAGGGCGCGCCGGCACCTGGGCCCCGGCAAGCCAGTATCGCCGGGGGGCCGCGAATATCAAGGTTCATCCGCGGCAAGCCAGAGTTGCCAGGGGGCTGCGATATCAGATAAGTTTTTCGTCCCTCATCATGCATCCTCTTATGGACTGGGGAACGCGAAGCCGCGTCCTTGAACGATCGTGCCTTGTATGAAAAACCTGTATGCGGAGGAACCGACTCGCGGCTAAGTTGCGCCCTTGATTTGTTTCGAGTCCGCTCAATAATACAAGCGCGCTGCAACTAGCCCCGACAAGGTTTCTTGCCGGACGCAACACCGCCAGCGGGCTGCTGATGTTCCGCACTCAGCAAGTGTGCTTGCGCCGGCAAGTTCCCTCAAAGCGCAGGGTAAAAACATACAAGACATAAAATCAAGTAAAGGACATAGCAAGCTTCCCCTTTTCATTAAAAAACATCCCACTCGGGTACAGTCCATAGAGGATGAAAAACATGAAAGAGAGGATTACAAGTTTTTAGATGCAGCTAAGGCCCGAAGGCTTACAAACTAAAAAGATAAGATGCCCGTAATCCTTTTCCTGTCCCTCTTTTCAGGAGGTAGGTCAAGGATGCGAGAAGGGCAAAAGGGGCGCCTAGGCGAACTACGGGTGCCAGAAGACACCAAGAGAACATCCAAGGGGCCATCCGAAGGCTGGATGGTGATGGCGGCGCCGGAAGCAGACCTCGAAGACGGGGCGACAGGACGTCAGCACGCTGTCGAGGGCACCACGCCCTCGTACTCCGACTTGACGGCCTTGCCGCCAGCCCTCTTCCTCTTCTGCAGCCTCCCTACGCCAGCCGCCCAAGGAGACGACCCCGGGGAGTTCAAGGTGCCGGCGACGCGGATGATGGGGTCGCCGGTGACGCGCGGAGCGGCGCCCGACACCTAGTCGGACTCGCCACCCTGCCGCCCACTACCCTCGTCGTCGCTGTCTCTCTCCTCCTCGTCACTCTCGCTCGAGGGGGAGTCTTCGCTATCGGAGGAGCTGTCCACGCAGCACCTCGCCCGGATGCCGGAGTCCCCGAAGACCTTGACAGAGAGGAGGTCGCCCTCCATTAACTTAAAATGGAGGGTAAACCCCGCCGTCAAGCTGTGGATGCGGGCGAATGTCTTCCACCCACGATCAAGATACATCACATTAGGGGCTGGAGATACAACGTGGACTCGCGTGCCGCTGATCCCACAGCCTCTCATGTGCAATCTCAATGTCTCGGGCGGTTCCGGCTCCATCGCGCTCGCAAACGGAGCTAGAAGCCGGAGGCGACGACGAGGCGCCCGGCGCAGCTTGACGAAGAACTCGCAAGGGTTGTCCCCCGTATGGACCGCCGCGAGGGGAGGAACCGCCGGCGGAGGCGGAGACGCTGCATCGCCCCGACCGCCTCTTCCCCGAGCGCCTCGACCTCGTCCTCGGCCTCGTCCACGACCGCGCCCCCTCCCTCTTCCCCTTGTGGCTGGCTCTGCCACCACGGGCATGGAATAGGGAGGGATGCGCTGCCTGGCGGCGACCCTCGCCGCCACCAATGAAGGACCAGGGTTCCCTTTCTCCATGGCGAATGGGAGAAAGGGGAGCAGAAGTTGGAGAAAGGAGAAGATGAGAGAGTGCGGGCTTCGGCGCCCCCCCTCCCGCTCTTCTTAAAAGAGAGAGGTGGGGGCTCGACCGCCCCGCTCAGCGAATTAGAGCACGGGAGGAGCAGGGAATCGGAGCCGACCCGCTGCCTCCGCCCGTGACGGCTCGGTTTCTCACCTCCACCGTCCGCGACCCCGAGTGCATGGGAGCCGCGTGGCGGGGATGCAGAGCCAAGGCGACAGATGAGGTGACCTCGCCCCTCCCCGCGGTCACGAGTGGGGGGGGGGTGGGTGGACGCCTCGAGAATCGCGCACGCCACCCACGTCTCCCACGATGCCGCGATTGACGCGCGCCGTTACAAGGGAGCGCGGTGGATGCGGAGTCAGATTCAGTGCGGGCCCAGGCCGCGCGTGCCCGTGCCCTGTTTTGGGCATGGCCCAACAGCGCTCGGCACCGTGTATGGCCCAGGCCCGGGGGCTCCTGTCGGTGTACTAAAGTAGGGGTACCTTTAGTACCCCGAACTTGGGCACGGGCAGTCGCAGCGACCCGTGGCAGGGCTTGCCGGGCGTCCGCCAAGATCCTCAACGGATACTTCGATGCCATTCAAGAACAGAGTACTCAAGCTAAAGCCCCGGCAAGAGGAGCTTGCCGGGAAGGCCAACCAAGGCCCCGGCAAGAGGAGCTTGCCGGGAAGGCCAACCAAGGCCCCGGTAAGAGAAGCTGGCCGAGAAGAAGACAAGACCCCGGCAAGAGAATCTTGCCGGGAAGGCCACTCAAGGCATTCCAAGTAAACTTGCCGCGATGCCCCGCGCGTCCCGGCAAGGCCCGGCGAGCGGCAAGCTTGCTGGTGCGACAAGATAAGGGCCGCGGCAAGGCGCTTGCCGTGGCAAGGCTGCCACCATGCACCCGAGCTCCAGCGCATCCAACGACGTGTCACCCCAGGACTATCCCAGGAGCACGTGGCAAGGCGCTGTGCAGCCATGCGGTGCGAGGTGGCAAGAGGAGCTGACAACGAGGCCATCGTGGCGATCGGTGGCGCCTCTAACGGTCGTTTCCTTGCACTGTTGGGGCGACCGGACGGGCATTAAATGCCTCTGTCCCCTGTCGTCAGAGTTAGGTAGGGGACACTGTTGGTAGCAGTTGTACCAACCCGCGTTTTTACCTTTCTACCCTTTTTCTACGCTGCCAGCTGTCGGTGACCCCTTTAGCCTATAAAAAGGAGGCCCATGCGCACGTAGAGGGGGTTCGGTTCGGAGTTTTTCCGCAGCTACGCCACACCCGCTCTCTCGAGCAAGAACAGAATACAAACACAAAGCAGCAGTAGGAGTCTTATCTCTCCGGAGAGCTCTGAAGCTGGGTAAAAATCCCCCGCGCGCGCTCTCGCCTCGATCTTCTCTGCATGCGCCCTCCGCTCCCTTGCCGGACAAGAAGGGGCCCTCCTGCCCCATAGGTGCTCGTGCTCCCAGCCACCACGACAGAACCCTCTGGTATATCTTCCTAAACATTTTTCTTCCTCTAAAAAGTTTCTGAAATTTTAGTGACTCAAAATAAAAGTGAACAAAACTCAACAAGATTGATAGCAACTACTCCCACAAGTTTCTAGAGGCTATATCATGCATCAAAACTACTTTGGACCATATAAATTTGACATGCAAGCTCAAAAACAAGGTCACCACAACAGTAATTTTTTTGCAATAAATAAAGCACAAGAACAAAAACTAATTGGACCATTGGAGGAGTCACATACCAATGAACAAATCCCCGGTACAGTTTCAGAAATGGAGTTCCGAGCAAGGAGATCAAAAATGGCAGCAAAATAAGCAAGAACACGGGTTTGAGCAATGGTGGGATGTTTTTTGGAGGAAGGCGAAGTGAATGGGTGCTGGAATAAGTGAGGGGGACTCATGTGGGACCCACAAGCCCTCTAGGCGCGCCATGTGGTCTTGTGGCCCACTGGTGCCGCCCGCTGGTGTGTTTTCAGTGCCAAAAATTCTAAAATATTCTAGAAAAAATCATACTAAATTTTCAGGGCATTTGAAGAACTTTATTTTCAGGACATTTTTTATTGCACGGATAATTCAAAAAACAGACAATAATAGTACTTTTGCTTTATTTATTCTAAATAACAGAAAGTAAAAAGTGGGTACAAAAAGTTGTGTTTACTAAATTCATCCATCTCATGCCCATCAAAAGGAATCCATTAACAAGGTTGATCAAGTCTTATCAACAAACTTCTTCCTAATGACATGAAAACGGAGAACTTTCGTATAACACTAGGTTGCCTCAACGGGGATATGCATGTCCCCAACAATAAGAATATCATATCTCTTTTTGACAGTAGGAATAGGGAATTCAAAACCTCCAATAGTTATTGTTGAAATTTTTCCCATAGAATTGATACTATTCACTTGAGGTCGTTTCTTCGGAAAGTGTACTGTATGATCATTACCATTAACATGAAAAGTGACATTGCCCTTGTTGCAATCAATAACAGCCCCTCCAGTATTCAGAAAGGGTCTACTGAGGATGATCGATACACTGTTGTCCTCGGGAATATCAAGAATAACAAAGTCCATTAAGATAGTAACGTTTGCAACTACGGCAGGTACATCCTCACAAAATACTGATTGGTATAGCAGTTGATTTATCGTCCATTTGCAAAGAGATTTTAGTTGGTGTCAACTTATTCTAATCAAGTCTACGATATAAAGAGAAAGGCATAACACTAACACCGGCTCCCAAATCACATAAAGCAGTTTTAACATAATTTCTTTTAATGGAGCATGGTATAGTTGGTATTCTTGGATCTCCTAGTTTCTTTGGTATTCCACTCTTAAAAGTGTAATTAGCAAGCATGGTGGAAATTTCAGCTTGAGGTATCTTTCTTTTATTTGTAACAATATCTTTCATATATTTAGCATAAGGACACATTTTTAGAATATCAGTCAAACACATACGCAAAAAGATAGGTCTAAGCATTTCAACAAAGCGCTCAAAATCCTCATCATCCTTTTTTCTTGGATGCTTTAGGAGGAAAGGGCATGGGTTTTCGAACCCATGTTTCTCTTTCTTTACCATGTTTCCTAGAAATGAAGTCTCTCTTATCATGCCTTTTATTCTTAGGTTGTGGGTTATCAAGATCAATAGCGGGTTCTATCTCCACATCATTATCATTACTAGGTTGAGCATCAACATGAACATCATCATTAACATTATCACTAGGTTCATGTTCATCACCAGATTGTGTTTCAGCATCAGAAATAGAAACATCATTTGGATTCTCAGGTGTGTCTATAACAAGTTCACTAGAAGCATGCAAAGTCCTATCACCTTTCTTTTTCTTTTTAGAAGAACAAGGTGCATCAATATTAATTTTCTGAGAGTCCTATTCTACTCTCTTAGGGTGGCCCTCAGGATACAAAGGTTCCTCAGCCATTTCACCTCCTCTAGTCATAAATCTAACATCATGATCATTGTTCTTACTATTCAACTCATTCAACAAATCATTTTGTGCCTTGAGAACTTGTTCTACTTGAGTTTTTTTACCATGGAAGCATGCTTACTAATAATATTAAGATCATTAATACTTCTACACATATAGTCACCCAAGCAGTCAAGCATATAAGCATTACGTTTCAATTGTCTACTAACATATGAATTGAAGTTTTCTTGTTTAGCAATAAAGTTATCAAATTCATCCAAGCATTGACTAGCAGACTTATTATGAGGAATATCACCTTTATCAAATCCATAGAGAGAATTTACCTCTACTGCCCGTGTCGGGTTATCAAGACCATGTATTTCTTTAATAGGTGGTAAGTTCTTAACATCTTCAGCTTTAATACCTTTTTCTTTCATAGGTTTCTTTGCCTCTTGCATATCTTTAGGACTTAGAAATAGAATACCTCTTTTCTTTGGAGTTGGCTTAGGAGGTCGTTCAGGAAGAGTCCAATAACTATCATTACTCAGTATGTTATTCAATAGCACTTCAGCTTGTTCAACTGTTCGATCCCTAAAAACGCAACCAGCGCAACTATCTAGGTGGTCCCTAGAAGCATTGGTTAGTCCATTATAAAATATATCAAGTATTTCATTTTTCTTGAGAGGATGATCAGGCAAAGCATTAAGTAATTGGAGAAGCCTCCCCCAAGCTTGTGGGAGACTCTCTTGTTCAATTTGCACAAAGTTAAATATTTCCTGTAAAGCAGCTTGTTTCTTATGAGTAGGGAAATATTGTTTAGAGAAGTAATAAGTCATATCCTGGGGACTACGCACACAACAAGGAGAAAGAGAATTAAACCATATCTTAGCATCACCCTTAATGAGAAAGGAAACAACTTAAGAATATACTAATAGCAATTTTTTTCCTCATGAGCAAATAGGGTGGCTATGTCATTCAAGTTAGTAAGATGTACCACAACAGTTTCAGATTCATAGCCATGGAAAGGATCAGATTCAACCAAAGTAATTAACTCAAGATCGACAGAGAATTCATAATCCTTACCCGTAACAAAGATAGGTGAAGTAGCAAACTTAGGATCATATTGCATTCTAGCATTCAAATATTTCCTTTCCACTTGCATAATAATTTCTTAAGATCATCTATATCCTTACAAGCAAGATAGTCCCTAGCTACCTCTCCATCCATAACATAACCGTCAGGCATAATAGGCAATTCATATCTAGGAGAGCTAGGTCTAACAGATGTTTCAACTTGTTCAGTTTCAACAATTTCATCAGTTTCAGAAATATCATCATCTTCAGCATACTCAATAGTTCTATCTCTAGCAAGTTGTTCATCAAGAAGTTCACGCAGTGGCACAGTATTAGCAAGCAAAGTAGTAGCATAATAATCATCATTCATAGCAGAAGTAGCATCATCAATAACATGCAACAGATTAGAATCAATATCAGGTGTAGGTGTCACAAGCTTACTCAAAACAGAAGGTGAATCAAGTGCAGAGCTAGATGGCAGTTCCTTACCTCCCCTCGTAGTAGAGGGAAAAATATTGGTTCTGGTATCTTTCAGATTCCTCATAGTGATCAACAGATATAAATCCCAAGTTACTTAGAGAATAGACCTATGCTCCCCGGCAACGGCGCCAAAAAAAGGTCTTGATAACCCACAAGTATAGGGGATCGCAATAGTTTTCGAGGGTAGAGTATTCAACCTAAATTTATTGATTCGACACAAGGGAAGCCAAAGAATATTCTCAAGTATTAGCAGCAGAGTTTTCAATTCAACCACACCTGAAAGACTTAATATCTATAGTAAAGCATTTAGTAGCAAAGTAATATGGAAGCAACGGTAACAATGGCAAAAGTAAAAGTAGCAGTTTTGTAGTGATTATAACAGCAGTAGAAACGAAAGTAACTTAGCAAAGATTAATATATGCAAAGCTCGCAGGCAATGTATCGGTAATGATAACTGTGCCCATCATGTAGCAGTCATAACCTAGGGTGACACAGAACTATCTCCAATTCATCAATATAATGTAGGCATGTATTCCGTATATAGTCATACGTGCTTATTGAAAAGGCCTTGCATGACATCTTTTGTCCTGCCCTCCCATGGCAGCGGGGTCCTAATGGAAACCAGGGGATATTAAGGCCTCCTTATAATAGAGAACCAAACCAAAGCATTAGCACTTAGTGAATACCTGAACTCCTCAAACTACGGTAATCACCGAAAAGAATCCCAATTATTGTCACCTTGGGGTATGCGGATCATAACTCGTAATAGGTGTCCACAACTTGCAAGATAGGATCAAGAACTCCCATATATTCATGAAAACATAATAGGTTCAGATATGAAATCATGGCACTCGGGCCCTAGTGACAGGCATTAAGCATAGAAAAATCATAGCAACATCAATCTCAGAACATAGTGGATACTAGGGATCAAACCCTAACAAAACTAACTCAATTATATGATAAATCTCATCCAACCCATCACCATCCAGCAAGCCTATGATGGAATTACTCACGCACGATAGTGAGCATCATGAAATTGGTGATGGAGGAAGGTTGGTGACGATGATGGCGACGAATCCCCCTCTCTGAAGCCCCAAACAAACTCCAAATCAGCCCTCCCGATGAAGAACAGGAGGTGGCGGTGGCTCTGTATCGTAAAACACGATGAATCCTTCTCTCTGATTTTTTTTTCTCCCCGAATAGGTACTTACAGAATTGGAATTAGGGTCGGAGGAGCTCCAGGGGGCCCACAAGCCTGCAGGGCACGCCCTAGGGGGGTGGGTGCGCCCCTAGGGCTTGTGGCCTCTAGGTGGCCCCCCTCTGGTTGATTCTTGCGCCAATATTTTTTGTACATTCCATAACTATTCTTTGTAAATTTTCAGGTCAATCTGAGAACTTTTATTTATGCACAAAAATAACACCATGGCAATTCTGCTGAAGACAGCATCATCCCGGTCAGTTCCATTCAAATCATGCAAATTAGAGTCCAAAACAAGGGCAAAAGAGTGGAAAAGTAGATACGACGTATCACTCGTTAGCATTGTAATCATGGATGGCCGCACACACAATGTAATGGAGGAAATACATCTGAGTCCGTATAACTAACCTCGATGGCAAGATCTACTGGTCGTGGACGAGTCCTTATCTCAGGATAGGAGCTCGTTTGGCGCGCCTTGACCTCCGGGAGAGTGAGAGGACAACGTATCAGTCCATCTCCAATGGCTATCGAGCCATGGGGCCTCACACCACCAGATATCATCAGCAGCTCTGGATCAATAGGATTCTTGCTCGGGTTATAGTCCCGCCCTTTCCTCGCCTTCGCCTCCATGTTGTACCTCACGAGCTTGTGGTGCGAGGAGATGTTGGTGAAGTTTTCTGGATGATCGAGATCAGACTCAGAGAATGCCTTGGCCTTTTTGTACGAGGCAGTATGGGCCATGGCATAGAGGTCGTACACCTCTGGCACCTCCGTGTTATTGTGGCACGCCTAAAAGAGAGGAACAAAGTATTAGTAAAGGGCTCAAGCTAGCATGAAGAATGAATTGCATGAATCATGAAGAAAACCACATACCCAGTTCCGCCTGAACTGATATAAGTTGGCGCTGCCTTCATGGTGTGGCGCACCAACCATTTGGGCACGCTGGTCCTTAGCATTGTTGTGGATGGCTCACCAGTGGTCTGTGCACCACTCATCCACCAACGCCTCCCAACAATCCATATTATCCACACACCATCTCGGGGGCACCTAAGTTTGCAAATAGAAATTAGAGCGCTACGCCTACGAATCAAATCAAGGAAACTAAGTACAAGGCCTTAAGAATAGGTAATTACCTTCATGTACCGATGCTTCTTCAAAAACTTTTCGTGGCATGACGGCTTGTCCTTCTTAATATGACGTGTGGAGTAGTAGTCTCGAACAGCCTGTGGCCGAGCCTCGTGTCATAAGTTTTGTAATAAGCACTTGCACTCGATATCCTAACTGTCGGCATTCTGGGAACGGGGGTCCCCAGACTTGCCTGCCTATGGCCTGTGGCGTGGCTCGAGGGGTGGCCCAGTACGACCCATCTTCATCAGCACTAGACTCAAGACCCTCGCGAGGGGCCAAACCTCGTGGGGAGAACGACGCAAGGCTTCCTCAGGGACAGCCTCGCCAGACAGGCTTGCGAGGAGGCGGAGAGATCAAGGCAGGGCACCTCGTGAGGTGCTCGTGACGCAAGCCATGACGATCGAGACCAGGCAGGCGCCAGGCGGGCGCCAGCCTGCGCAGTGTCCGTGTTTCCTCTTTGGTGCAAAAGGGGCAAGCACAGACGTGGAGTACCGAGGCATCTGGCAAAGGTTATTATTTCAGTGCAACGAGACCAAGACCAGCGGAGCGGCAGGATGGAGGTCACTGTGGAGCCCAAGACTGCGTCATCACCAGTGCTTTTGGCAGCCGAAGACCAACTTTAGTCAGGATAACTTGTACTATATGTTCCCCTTCAAAATGGCCATTGTTGGCACCCTTCCCGCTCAATATTTGGGGAGAGGCCCAGGGCCCCTATAAATAGGACTAGCCACCACAGCAGAGAGGGATGGGATAGAGCCCTAGCAGAGAGAGAGAGAGAGAGAGAGAGAGAGAGAGAGAGAAGCGATCGAACTCACCCAAGCAGTTCATCACACCAGCTCAAGAACACCTCTCGCGAGGTTGTTCTCCCTTTGTACTGTTCATCATCAGCCCCTGAGGCAATCCACCACACCAGGGTATTACACCACAACGGTGGCCCGAACCAGTATAAATCTCGTGTCCCTTGTGTTGTTCATCGTTTCCAGCTTAGACCTCACGAGGTGATCGGACGTAGATCGGTAGGGGACAGATCTTCTTGCGCACCCCAGTGTTCGAACCTTAAGGGTCTGCCGGAACCCAACATCTGACATTTGGCGCGCCAGGTAGGGCTGCGCCAGAATCTTCTTTCCTCCGTCCTACGTTCTGCCGTGCCATCGCCTCCATGTCCGGCGACCCGACGGCCAACTCCGACCGCTGGGCGGCACGGCCTGCCCATGCCGTGCCGCCTGCCCAAGGTCACCTCAACCCTGCACCTCAGGCAGCCCGCGTCCCGCAGAACACTGCGAGATGCGGGCGACAAGGTCAGGCGTCCCCTGCCCTCACTCCATGGCAAGTACGATCTGCAACAAGGGCCTCAAGCCACGCTGCAGCCACGGCACCGCACACCCGGCGGGAGCAGGCAAACATGAAGGCCGCACTCACGGTAGCGCGGGAGCTGCTGCGGTGCAGATTGCAAGAAAGCGGCCGCGACATGCTGCTGGAGCGTGTCGCCGAGCTCCTGGATGCCGCTGCGTCAGGGGCTCCCCCGTTCTGCGTCCAACTTCCACCCCAAGCCCCAGGAGGATCACGAGGCGAGCCGATCCGCGCCCACGCGCCCCCGAGCGCGCTTCAAGGCTTCGTCAACACCGGCTTGGCCATCAGCACCGAGCAGTAGGCTGTGCCGGCACCGCCCCTGGTGAGCGAGGGCATGTGCGGCGCTGCCTTTGGCCCTAGCGGGCCGCCACCTTACCGTCCCCAAGAAGGAGCTTCAAGTCGAGCTGCATGGCGTGCGGAGCACCACGGCGAGGCCTTTGGGGTGGCGGCCCCGGAAGCCTATGTGCCCCGCATGGTGGATCGAGGGTGCATGCTGGAGGAAGACTATGGCTCGTTCCTCCGGTCAGGCTGGGAGGAAGAAGCGCCAGAGGCCGAGCTCTTTCAGGAGCCTCACGAGAGCCTTGACAACTACCGGGTATCGCTAATTCCTCAGTAGCAGGCTTATGCTAACCATGGGTCGCAGGAGGTTCAGGTCACCGCAGCGAATGGCTGCCCTAGTGCGGCGATCTCCTTCCCCTCAGGAGGAGGGCACTGGGGGCAGCAGGAGAGGGGTCGGGAGCCAGGATCCTCCCCGCACCGTGCGGAGCAAGGTGTTCTTCGAAGGTAGGCCCTCTGCCAGGGAGGTGCCCCAGGGCCTGCCCCCGGTAGAGGACCCATGGTCGTCGAGGGAACCGCTGGCGTCCCCTTTTCCCCATTGGCGTCGCCCTGGTTTCCGGTCGCCGTCGATGGGGTCAAGGGTGGCGCAAGGCGGGGCCCTCATCTGGTGATATGAAGCAAGGCCGGTACCTGTGAAGAAGGCCAAGTGCCTGTGAAGCTCGCCGCCCGTGACACTCTCACGTAATAATGAGTTGGGGCTGTACACGCCCCGGAGTATCCGAAGAGCCGCCCTCAGGCCTCGGGGGCTCCCGCCCACGCCCAGTGGCAGCACTTTGCTCCGCGCTGGTGAGAAGACGTCGAATACTAGACTAGGTGCCGGACGCGGCCTTTTGCTTTTGCTTTCTTTCTCGTGCGAACATGCTTTCTTGCTTTGGATCTAAGTTGAAGTCGAATTTTTGTTTGCGTATGCGGGAAGGGGTGTTGCGTCTTATTCGTGTGTTTTCTTGTGCTCCTATTTCCGCTCAAAGTTGGGATTCACACTAGCTGCCTCCCACTCGCGGGCCCCTCGCGAGTAGGGCAGGGCCCGGCACCTGCGCTCGCCGCCCTACAGCCGGTGTTCGCTCCAGCCCGGCTCTCGCCGCATGGTTAAATGGGACCCCCACGGGCCCTCAAATGTACATCACGAGCCCACTCGAGGCTCGCCAAGGCGAAGGTAAAACCGCAACAACCTATTCATTGCGACAATCACGACATCATACAAACACTCGTCCGGTGCCAATCTTGACAACATGTAGGCAACGATTTTCTTACATGAGGGGCTTCCCCTCCCCAAAATGCTCTCACGACCTTCAGGGCCATGCCCAAGTCTCTTCCTGCATAGGGCAAGCAGCGGGAGGAAGTGCAGGGTCAGTCGGACAAATCGCTCGCCGCATCTACCAGGGCATCCCGGAGGCGTCGCTGGCACCACCGTCATCGTCGCCAGCCTCTTCGTCACCATCGTTGGCGCTGTTTCCACCCTCGTTCACCACGACGCCTTCATCGGCGGCAATGATCACCCCGTCGTCGTCGGAAGTGATGGCCCAGACGAGCGCATCAACGTTGTCCTCCACCCACCACGCTAGGTCGCCTCGCACGGCCTCAGGCACTGGGGCGATGGCAGCATCAAAGTCGAAGAGAGGATCGAGGCTCTGAAGATGGCTGAAGACGCGGGAAAATGCCTGCGCAAGCAGGCCGTGGCTCCATTCCTCCACCAGCTCGTGAGACCTCTCAGAGCGGTTCTCCCGATGCGTCACCATGTCAGTGAAGAACTGGAGGTTGCCGGTGTAGTTGGTCACGTGCGGCTCCTCGGCGACGGCCTCGCAGATGTTTCCCAAGGCCCATGCATGTGCTCCAACGTCTGCCGCTAGCGGATCTCGTCTGCATTCCGCTCCGCGACGGCCTCGGCATCATCAACCCGCTGTTGAAGATGAAGCAGCTCGACGCGGGAGGATGCCAGCTCGGCGTGCGCCGAGCTTAGCGCGGCAGCGGTGGCCTAAGCTCTCTGTGTGGCTTCAGTCAACCTGGTCATGAGGGCAGCAGTCCTGCTCGTGGCCTCAGCCCTGATCAACTCCAGCCGCTCTTCGTACTTGCGCTCAAGGCCAGTGTGAGCCTCCGCCACCCGATGGTCGATCTCCTCCTGGATCCGGGCCTCCTGCGCGCCGACATCGTCCTCCGCCTGGGCAACCTAGCGCTCCCTCGTCTCCAACCACTCCATATCGAGGTTGCGCTCGGCAGTCTCCAGCGTCAATGCTTCCTCAAGCCTCCAGAGCTCCTCCTCTTCAGCGGGCCCTCCCTTCAGCAGTGCAAGGGCGGATCGGCGCAGCTCCACCTACTGCTCCAGGGAGTTGCACCAGTCCTGGAGATCCCACGCGCGCTCCTCCATAGCTTCGCGTCGCTTATCAGCCTCCTGAGCTTCTTCAAGGGCCTGGGCACAGTCCTCCCGAGAGGCCTCCAAGAACACTTCGGCCTTGGCATTCTCGAGGTCATGCTGGTGGCGCCGAGACTAACAACCGCCTTCAGCTTGCGCCGCTCCTCAACCAGCCTCAAGCCTTCAGCCTCGAGACGCGTGTCTTTAGCCGCCAGCTCTGCGCCGAGCTGGCCCACTGCATCGACTGCCCTTTGGAGGAACTCTTCGCGGAGAACTTTGCGCTCCCGCACACGCCCAAGCACGTCGTCAACACCATCCTCTGCCGTCGACACCGGCGGAGGGCCTCGGGGCGATTCACAACCTCTCGGCGGGGGGCTGGGGGATGGTGCCCCTGTGATCACCGGGCGGGCACCGCGAGAGACCCAGCCTGGCGTCGATCCACCTCCCGCTGGGGACCCGAAGATCGGCTTCAGCCACTCGCCGCCGATGATCAATGAAGGAGCTCTGGGCAAGCTAGATGTGCCCAGGGAGGGCCCGCGAGGGAAGAGCGGCACAACGATAGGATCAAGGCACGCCACAGGATGGCCTGCCTCTCCAGCCAAACTTGCACCCAAGGCGGCGCGCGAACCCGAGGCAGTTGAGGTTGGCAACGGAGGAGGAGCCTGAGGGAGTGGCTCTTCAGCTGGCTCCGCGGGCTCGTCGGAGGGAAACCTGAAAGGCCACGGTCAGCAAAAGAGGGGCAGACAAGGAACCATGAGAAGGAGATACTTACTCGTCCATGGCGAAGTACTTCCTGTGCTTCAATGGGCGATGCGGACGCTCATCACCACCAGAAGCCTCTTTCCACTTGCGAAGGGCCTCGAAGTCTATGCAGAACTAGCCCAAGCTCGCGACGTGAGGGCCAGCGCGCGACATAGGAGCCAAAGCATCAGGAGCACTAGCCAGAGGGGGGCAATCAGACACCACCTCTCGGTGGCCTGACGGGGTCTCGGGGGCTTTGGCCTCGGGAGCGGCAGGCCGCGTTCCCTCGTCAGCCACCACCTCGCGAGGGGTACCATCAGCTCCAGAGGAGGGCGCCTCAGGAGCCCCACGCAACATCAGCACCTCGACATCAGGCCCCTCGGCTCCCGCCAATCCTTGCCTCCCTGCAACGACTCCCGAGGTGAGGTCAGCGCGGGAAGCCAGGGGAAGGACCACGGCAACCGGATTCTCGCGAGGTCCCACAAGGTTGGCTGGGCGCAGTCCCCCTTCGTCGAAGCGAGGCATCTGCCTCGCGAAGTCGTCCCTGTTTCTGCAAAGATACAGCAGGGCGCCCCCATGGCCAGTGCTGCGAGGAGAGGGGTCGCCCGTCAGGACCAGCAACACCTTCTCCAACGTCTCCGGCGCGAGATCCCCTTCCTGGAGCCTCATGCGGTCCTGGCGACCTAAGTCCACATCGGGCGAGAATGGCGCTGGAGAGGAGTGATGTGGCGCCGGAGGAACTCCTTCACCACCTTGGGCGCCGTCAACTCGAGCTCCCTCAACCTCACAAAGCGACTCCAGACAAAGGCAAGTTGGGGGCTCGTGAGTTCTTCGTGATCCCAACCAGGGTTGGGAATAGCAGGCAGTGTTGGGTGCACGAGCAGGGGGCTAGGCACCCCAATGTCCACATAC
Source organism: Triticum timopheevii (assembly GCA_963921465.1). Classification (NCBI taxonomy): domain Eukaryota; kingdom Viridiplantae; phylum Streptophyta; class Magnoliopsida; order Poales; family Poaceae; genus Triticum; species Triticum timopheevii. The sequence goes on along the minus strand of OY997274.1, from coordinate 359,520,017 downwards.
AGCCACCGCTCTTGGAACCCACTCGCGGAAGGTGGGAGGCTGAAATCGATCCCCGAAGCGGCCGTCTCCGGCACGGCCTGGAAGTTCAGGCACCCCGAACACTGGGAAGGATTGGTCAAGCGCAGTGAGAAGAAGTGGCGCAGAAGGGCAACGGAAGGAGGAATCCCCACCATGGCCTCGCAGACGAAGGCGAAGACAGCAAGCAGAGCAATGGATTGGGGGCCAAGATGCATCATGTGGATCTGGTAATGGGAAAGCACCGCATTGAAGAAGGCGGAAAAGGGGGGAACCAGGCCTGACCACAAGGCGTCGGCGAAGAATCGGACCTCCGTGACAACCCTATTAAAGGAGGCGTGGGACGCAGGCCAGACCGTCGTTTTCCCGCACTCATTGAAGCTAGAGGCAAGCGCAGAGCAGACCTTCTCCAGGGCCTCCAGATTGAGTATGAGCGACTTGTCGACGGCGGGAGCAACCGCTAGGGGCGTACTGGTCGAGGGCACGGGTTTCTTCCCCTTGTCCTTTTTCGTCGGCGCCATGGCAATGAGATGGGGGAGGAGCTTGAGATGGATTGGAGGCAGAAGCAGAGGCTCGAGGAGGAAGGAGGGACAAGAAGTGCGCAGGCTGCGAAGGGAGGATAACTGTGTACAAATCTCGTGGCCGCCTAGCCAAGCGCATAATGAGGGGGCGTGGGGAAGCGGAGACTCCTATGTCCAATCAACCGCCACGCGGCGCCCAAGGCCGCAGGCTGATGGGGCCCGCGGCGCTTCGCACTTGCCCCTTCGCTTCTCCGCTAAGCCAAGTCCGAGCGCACCTTGGGCCCGGGGGTTACTGTCGGTGTTATGGGAACGGGGCTCCCCAGACTTGCCTATCTGTGGCCTGCGACGTGGCTCGAGGGGTGGCCCAGTACGGCCCATCTTCATCAGCACTAGACCCAAGACCCTCGCGAGGGGCCAAGCCTCGCGGGGCGAACGATGCAAGGCTTCCTCAGGGACGGCCTTGCCAGGAAGGCTCGCGAGGAGGCGGAGAGATCAAGGTAGGGTACCTCGCGAGGTGCTCGTGACGCAAGCCATGATGTTTTAGACCAGGCGGGTGCCGGCCTGTGCAGTGTCCTTGTTTCCTCTTTGATGCAAAGGGGGCAAGCACAGACGTGGAGTACCGAGGCATCAGGCAAAGGTTGCCATTTCAGTGCAACGAGACCAAGACCAGTGGAGCGAGAGGATGGAGGTCACCGTGGAGCCCAAGACGGTGTCATCACCAGTGCTTTTGTCACCCGAAGACTAACTTTAGTCAGGATAACTTGTACTATATGTTCCCCTTCAAAATGGCCATTGTTGGCACCCTTCCCACTCAATATTTGGGGAGAGGCCCAGGGCCCCTAAAAATAGGACTAGCCACCACAGCAGAGAGGGATGGGATAGAGCCCTAGCAGAGAGAGAGAGAGAAGCGATCAAACTCACACAAGCAGTTCATCGCACCAGCTCAAGAACACCTCTCGCGAGGCTGTTCTCCCTTCGTACTGTTCATCATCAGCCCCTAAGGATATCCACCACACCACACACTGGAGTAGGGTATTACACCACAACAGTGGCCCGAACCAGTATAAATCTCATGTCCCTTGTGTTATTCATCGTTTCCAGCTTAGATCTCACGAGGCGATCGGACGTAGATCGGTAGGGGAGAGATCTTCATGCGCACCCCAGTGTTCGAACCTTAAGGGTCTGCCGGAACCCAACATCCGACACTAACTTTTGTCGTGTCCTCCTCATATCCCTCCTCACACCTATAGAAGGTCTGCAATCAAATGAGACAACACTAATTAGTACAATAACTAGCTATTGTTAATTTTTAATTATGTAAAGGAGAAATTACCCAAAAGCTTATGATCACCATCTCGGCCCTCGTGTGGCACAAGACATCGTCAATCATCTCCTCCGGTGGGGCCTGGGCAGCCAAGTAGTGCTCCCAGCTCAATCCTAGCAGTGGAAGCTGACCCTCACCGGGCAACATGACAAACCCTAGGAAATTTTGCTGGCAAAGCACGCCAAGGACACTGTTGGGCCTACGGACTTCACTGGCATGTAGCCAACCCCTGTAGTATGATGAGGTCAACACATTAGATATTTGAAGAAACGTGAAGGCAAAAGGTACAAAAAGAGTAAATGCACTTACTTCTCCTCAACAGGGCTAATCACCGACCTCAGCTCGCAGGTCGACGGCAGGGGCAGAGCTGTGTACCACCACGCTAGTACACGGTGACCCCCTCAACCACCTCGCCCTCACTATTAGTAAACTGATCCCCGCCACCATGAGCATGTCCACTCGGCCCCTCGGGCAGATCTAGCCAGGTACCCCATCCAAACGTCTCCTTGGATGTAGCTCATCCCCATTGCCTCCACCTCAGACGAGTCCACCCTAGCAGTCATGTACTCGGGTGAATTAGCTAGGGGCGACGGCGAGGAAGGCGTAGCAGCCTGCCTACCTTTCCCACGGCCACGTCTTGATCTACCTCTCTTCTTCCCTCCCCAGCTGATGTAGGGCGGAACCCTAGGGTCTGATCTTTCATGTTTGGAGAGGATCTTTATGAGGAACACGAAGAACGCATGGAGGGGAACGAGGGAAATCACGGGGAAAACGCAAGAGAAAACACTCAACCAACACAAATATGATCACACATGTGCTAGATTATCGAGGCACAAAGTAACACGAGATCCCAAGTCAACAAGGGACGATACAAAGGTAGCCGTTCTTCTCCATGAGGAGGTCTTGATGGTCTTCTCCGGATGGAGGTCTTGAATCCGGGTGGATCTTCTCCGAAGAGGTGCGGTCCCTCACGAGGAGTAGATCCGATACGGATGAGGAATGCTCTATCTCAAATGAGCTAAACCAATGCTAACCCTAAAACATAGGTGGAGAGGGAGTATATATAGTCTAAGGGGCGAAGGGATACATGGGCCTCGGCCCGGAGGCGCTGCATGCAGGCAGGAGGAGGCCGGATGTCCGGGTGTCGGGCCGGATGTCCGGGAGCTCGCGAGGGGCTGGATGTCCGGGCTGGTGTAGTCGGCCTTGCTGCTCTCTAGATAGACGGGGCCGGATGTCTGGGCGGAGGGGCTAGATATCCAGGGCTTCAAGAGGAGCCAGATGTCCGGGATGATAACCGGATGTCCGAGCCATCGGGGTAGCCTTCTATGCTCCCTGGATGGCGTGTCCGGATGTCCGAGCTGGAGGCCGGATGTCCGGTGCGGAGGGTCGGATGTCCGGGCTGGACACCGGATGCCCGGGCCCTGTAGCTTCTGCTGCAGACCCATGGCTGAGGGGTAGACCTCTAGGGGCCAGATGTCCGGGGCCATGGCCGGATGTCCAGTGCCTGGAAGCTGTCCTTGCCTTCTTCCATTGGTTCTCTTCTTCCGGGTACTTGGTGGCTTGACCATCTTCATGTGCATCCTCGGGAGGGTCCTCTTGGTACCTAATCGTGCACAACATTCCGAACTTAGGTAGTAGCCATGTCTCGAGCGGATCATATGAGATATCACTAAGGAGAGAATTCACCTCGGTCTCGAGAGCTCTAGCTCGTGCTCTTGACATGGGTCCTCTTGGTGCTTGGTGAGACGATGGTAGGTCCATGGGGATGACCGTAGGATGCTCCGCATTATCTCCCCTCCCTTGGGAAAGATCCGACCTCGGATCGAAATCCTCATCACCATGGTACGGGGAAAGATCATTGACGTTGAAGATGTCACTCACGTTGTACTTGTCGCGTGGGAGATCGATCTTGTAAGTGTTGTTGTTGTAGCGTGCTAGCACCTTGAAGGGTCCATTGGCTCGAGGTAGAAGTTTGGACTTGCATTTGTTGGGCAAGCGGTCCTTGCGAAGGTGTAGCCACACGAGATCTCCAATGTTGAATATCATGGGTTGCTTGTTGACGTTGAGCTTGGTCGCTAGTCGTTGTACTTGGCGCTCGATGGTGTGCCTTGTATCCTCATGCATCTTCTTGATGTAGCTTGCACGTGCACTCGCATCCATGTTGGTGCACTCTTGTAGTGGAAGAGGTAGAATGTCCAATGGGGACAACGGGTTGAAGCCTTAGACGACCTCGAAGGGGGACTTGCCGGTAGTCGAATGTCTTGCACGGTTGTAGGCGTACTCGGCGATGGGTAGACATGCCTCCCACTCCTTGATGTTCTTCTTGATCAACACGCGAAGTAGAGTGGAGAGCTTACGGTTCGTCACTCCGTTTGGCAGTCGGTTTGAGGATGGTATGCGGATGAGAACAAGAGCTTGATTCTGAGCTTGGTGCATAGTGTCTTCCAAAAGTAACTCAAGAACTTGACGTCGCGGTCGAAGACGATTGTCTTTGGTACTCCACGTAGACGCAATATTTCCCTACAAAAGAGATTGGCAACATGTGAAGCATCGTCTATCTTGTTGCAAGGAATGAAATGTGCCATCTTGGAAAATTGGTCCACAACAACAAACATGGAATCCTTTCCATTTTGAGTTCTAGGAAAACCAAGTACAAAATCCATGCTAATGTCTTCCCAAGGTTGATAAGGAATAGGAAGAGGCATGTAAAGACCATGGGATTGAGCTTTAGACTTAGCTTTGCGACATGTAGAGCATCGCTTGGTGAAGCGTGAGACGTCGTGGAACATCTTGGGCCAAAAGTAGTTCTTGGAGAGCGTGGTGAATGTCTTGTCGCGTCCAAAGTGTCCCATGAGTCCGCCTCCATGAGCCTCTTGCAGAAGGAGTAAACGAAGAGAAGACTTGGGAATGCAAAGTTTGTTTGTTCTCATAAGATAATCATCCTTGATGTAATATCGTTCCCAAGATGTATGTGTCAAACATTTAGCATAAGGAGTAGCAAAAGATGGATCATTAGCATACAGGTCTTTGATGTGCTCAAAGCCAACAACATTCAACTCAAGTTTTGTGACAAGCGTGCATATGCGTGAAAGTGCTTCCGCAACTACATTTTCCTTACCATTGATGTACTTGATCACAGAGGGAAAAGATTCAATAAATTCACTCCATTTGGTATGACGCTTGTTTAACTTAGTTTGGCCTTTCAAGTACTTAAGCGTTTCATGATCGGTATGGATGACAAACTCATGAGGTCTAAGGTAATGCTCCCAAACATGTAGCACACGCACTAAAGCATACAATTCTTTGTCATAGATGGGATATTTAAGTTGAGCACCGGAGAGTTTTTCACTAAAATATGCAATGGCTCGTTTTTCTTGCATCAAAACTCCGCCAATTACGGTACCACTTGCATCACAATGAACCTCAAAAGTTTTATCAAAGTTGGGGAAAGCAAGAATCGGAGCATGAGTAAGCAAATACTTGAGCTCATCAAAAGTGATGGATTGCAAAGATCCCCAAACAAAAGGACTATTCTTCTTACTCAAGGCATGCAAAGGAGCGGCAATAGTGCTAAAATCTTTCACAAAGCGATGATAAAAACCCACAAGGCCAAGAAAGCTACGCACTTGTGGAAAATTGGTGGGTTGAGGCCAAGTTTTAATTGCTTTAATTTTAGATTCATCAACATGGACACCCTTGGAAGAGACAACAAAACCCAAGAAAACAAGCTTGTCAACACCAAATGTGCACTCTTTCATGTTGGCATAAAGACGTTCCTTGCGAAGAGTTTGCAAAACAGCCCTAACATGCTTTAGATGCTCTTTCATGGATTTGCTAATAACAAGAATGTCATCAATGTAAACCACAACAAACACTCCAATATAAGGGCGAAGCACAAAATGCATAAGACGCATGAAAGTACCGGGAGCTTCCGACAAGCCCATAGGCATAACCAACCACTCGTACAAGCCAAATTATGTTTTGAAAGCGGTTTTCCATTCGTCACCTTCTTGTATGTGGATTTGATAATAGCCACTTTTGAGATCAATTTTTGAGAAAATGGTGGCACCGCTAAGTTCATCAAGCATATCATCTAAGCGAGGAATGGGATGCCTATAACGAACGGTAATCGCATTGATAGGTCTACAATGGGAGCACATGCGAAAACTACCGTCTTGCTTGGGCACAAGTATAACTAGAATGGCACAAGGGCTTAAGCTTTCACGTACATGACCGTTGTCGATTAGTTGTTGTACTTGTTGTTGGATCTCCTTAGTTTCTTCGGGGTTGATGCGGCATGGAGCTTTGTTTGGAAGAGGTGCTCCGGGGATGAGGTCGATTCGGTGCTCAATGCCTCGTAGAGGAGGTAGACCCGGAGGTAGCTCATCGGGGAAAACATCTTGGAATTCCTACAAAAGAGAAGATAACACTAAAGGTAGATCATGAGAAGTGTTATGTTTGAGGGTCCCCATCCTTGGACACAAGGACAAAGTGCATAACACTCAATGGGTTCTCACACACTTCTCTCATCTCTCTTTTTGTGGCAAATAGGACTACGTTTTTCTTGTCGCTCATCATGGAGGCACTCGGTTTTGGCTTGTGGCTCTCACTCTCTTTTGGCTGGATCACTTTGTCACTCTTCTCTCCATGATGGGTGGCTTGCTTGTCGGCTATCAATTAACTAGGAGACATAGGTCGTAGCACATATTCCTTCCCTTTCATCTAGAAGCTATAGTGATTGGTACGCCCGTTGTGGATGACGCCGTGGTCAAATTGCCATGGTCAGCCAAGGAGGTGGCAAATGGACATCGGGACGACATCACACTCCAAAGTGTCCTCATATGCACCAATTTTGAAGGAGACTTGGACCGTATGCTCAACTCGTATAGTGCCGGAATCGCTTAGCCATTGGACTTTGTATGGGTGCGGGTGCTTCATCTTGACCAATTGTAGCTTGGAGCATAGTTCATCACTTGCCAAGTTGTGACAACTACCTCCATCGATGATGACCTTGACGGACCTTCCATGGATGCCGGCCTTAGTGTGGAAGATGTGGCATCTTTGGTCTTCTTCTTGTTGATGCTGAAGGGTCAAGACTTTGGAGACAATGAAAGTGGGGCTCGAATCCTCATCACAAAAGACTTGATCATCTTCATCCTCGTTCACGCGCCGGTGCATGGCCACTTGCTCAAGGGCTTCCATCTCCTCGTCACTCATGGAGTCATAGGTTCCATCATCGTTGAGGATCATGGTGCGCTTGTTTGTGCATTGGAAAGACTTGTGGCCTCGGCCGCCGCAAGTGAAACACTTCAAGGAGCTTGTCTTGACGGTCTCATCGGTCGGAGTAGATGATGAAGCGTGCGGCTTGAAGTAGGAGAAGGACGACTTGAGCTTTTCGAAGTTTTCTTGTAACTTGACTTGTTGTCGTTGCTTGTAGATGGCTTGGTTGAGGTAGAAGTTGGATGAGTCGTTGAAGCTTGGTTGTTGGAGAAGCCATAGATCTTGGATGAGTACTTGGCATAATTGAAGTCATCTTTCACTTGGCGTTCCGCCTTGGTAGCTTGATGCACGAGCTCAATGAGGTTGGAGTAGGGTTGGAAGTCGGCAATCTTCTTGATGGGATGATTGAGGCCATTCAAGAAGCGTGCCATAGTTTGCTCACCATCTTCCGTGACATTGGCTCGGATCATGGATATCTCCATTTCCTTGTAGTATTCTTCAGCACTCTTTGTTCCTTGCTTGAGGAGTTGGAGCTTCTTGAAGAGGTCGCGGTTATAGTAGGTGGGCACAAAAGATGCTCGCATGACATCCTTCATTTGAGCCCAAGTGGTGATTGGTGGTTCACCTCTTGATTCTCGGCTCTCAAGGACTTGTTCCTACCATATGAGCACATAGTCTTGGAACTCTAGGGATGCCATAGCGATCTTATTCTCTTCCTCATAGTTGTGCAAATGAAAGATTTTGTCGACCTTCAATGCCCATGAGAGGTACTCTTTGGGATCATTGCTTCCATTGAACTTGGGCATCGTGAATTTTAGCTTGTCGTAGCGTTTCTCTTCATTGTGTTGTGGTCGAGGATGATGATGACGCCCATGACGGTGAGGGTAATCATCCTCATGTTGCTCTTGGCGTGGAGGAAGTCCATGATCAACTTGCTCTTGGCATGGGGGAAGTCCATGATCATCTTGCTCTTGTTTAACTTGAGGTTGAGGAGGAACTTGTCGGGTTTGTGGAGGAGCTTGAGGAACTTGACGTTGCACTCGTGGTTGGTAGTTCTGCTCTTGGATTTCTTCTTGAAGTGCTTCCTCTTGATTGCGCCAATCTTGATTGCAGTTGGCGATGGCTCGACTTGATTCCTAAAGGGCACATTGCGCCTCAAGAGCTTGTGCTTCACGTTGTTGTTGGTGAAGACGTTGAGCCTCGAGTCCTGTTCCTCTTGATGTAGACGCGCTCGTTCTTCCTCTTGGCGCCGTTGACGTTGTCGTTCTTGAGCTTGTGCAAAAGCAACTTGGTGTGGTTGAGGACGAAGTACTTACTCATCGACTTGCTCTTGTGAATGCTTGTCGTGTAGAGGGTTGCGGGATGCATGATGATCTTGACGCGCGGCTCATTGAAGAGTGTTTGATGACGGTGTACTTGAGCAGGAGAAGGTGTCGTTGGAGTGTCGACTTGAGCGGCTCCGTCTTGAGTATGAAGAAGTTGAAGAAGGGCGGTTCACCAACAAGGCGTGGATCTCATCCATTCTTGCATCATTCTCTTGCTTGTGAGAGTCGAGCTTGTTGTCGAAGTAGTCCTTTGTATGTTGCTTGGAGAGTCGCCAATCGGTGGCGAGGTTGTCGATGCGGTTGGTCATCGCTTGTTGCTCTTGATGCAACGCTCGTTGTGCACCAAAGAGGTGGCTCTTGGTGACGAATGATAACTTGTCGTCGTCTTGCTTGATGAAGAGTGGGTTGGTAGAAGTACTTGGCCTATCGATCATTCCAAACAAAAATGTGAGTGGGAGAAGGAGAAGAACTTATACCAAATGCACCTTGACCGATGTTGACGATGAATCAAGATCACTCAAATGCGGACAATGAAATAGCACAATTGGTACCAATTCTTGTCGGTTCTCACACCTACACAAGTAAAAGCTTGTGCTGGAGCTTGGTTAGGATGGTGGCACAAAATTTGATGCAATTGTAAGTGAGCTTCAATAATGTTGGAAAAGATTCACAAATTTGCAAATGCAACAAGTAGACCAAGCAAGTAGAGGTACACGGAAACACACACGCAAATAGATAAGTGGGATTGTGCAAACCAAAAATGTGCCAAAATGTGGAATCCACGGAAATGCTCTTGTTGCGCAATACAAGAGAGACACTAGCACGATTGCACAATAGGGGGATACGTAAGTTGTGCACAACCTACTAGGCAAAAATGCAACGACCTCTATCCCAAGTATGCTATATTTATGGTATTTGGTGATATGATCCAAGATGATCGGATATGACAATCTTAATGTAGTATGATGCTATGGTTCTTGCTTATAAGCTCTTTGCTTATCTTTCCCTCTTTGCTTAAAAGCTTGGTTGGCTCTTTCACTTTTGAGATCTTTTCTCATGCAAAACTTCACGAACCAAGATAGCAATTGTGTATGCAATGAAAACTTTGTGACACAAAAGATGATGCTAATATATGCACCACTATGGTATGGTATGTATGCTATGGTATGATATGTCGTCGAAGTTACCGTCCTTGGCGATGATGAGTCCTTTGCAAAGATGAGCGGTGGTGATGTTGATGTCTAACCGTACCTATATAGCCGAAACACAATAGGACACGAGGACCACAACCCAAAATCTCAAAGACCAAAACGTGTCAAAATCGTCATAGGAGGTAACGGTGATCTGTGGTAGTGTTTGCTGAAAGTGGTGGTGCTATGCGGAAGTATGCGTGGGCAGCGGGGTAAAAATTTGGTGAAACAAGTATGCGTGGGCTTTGTTGGCTCTTTCTCTTTTGAGCTCTTTTCTCATGCAAAACTTCACGAAGCAAGATAGCAATTGTGTATGTGATGACAACTTTGTGACACAAGAGATGATATGGTATGTTTGCTTATGGAGAGTATTATCACTAATATGCACAAGTCACATTGCCGGCAATACTCAATGGCTAGTCTCGATGGGTAAGCAACGCAAAATTAAGGCCATGTGGTTATCAATGCAATTGCAAGGTATGACAAAGATGTCGATGAAGTTACCGTCCTTGGCGATGATGAGTCCTTGTCGAAGATGAGCGGTGGTGATGTTGATGTCAGACCGTACCTATATAGCCGAAACACAATAGGACACGGGAACCACAACCCAAAATCTCAAAGACCAAAATGTGTCAAAATCGTCATAGGAGGTAGCGGTGAGCGGTGGTGGTGCTTGCGGAAAGTGGTGGTGGTATGCGGAAGTATGCGTGGGCACCGGGGTAAAATTGGACGAAACTAGGCGGCAAAAGACGCGGGTGATGGAGTTGCAGCTGCCAGGGGCTGGATGTTCAGGCCAGAGGCCGGATGTCCATGGGACTCCGTCGGATGTCCGGGCACCTGGATCGTGGCCGAACGAGATGAACTCCACGGGAAAAAGGGAAACTCCTGGGCAAAATTCGGACGAATTTGTGGAAGGAAATTACGGATAAGATGGGGGAAAGCTAGATCCACTCGATGCAAAGCAGATCCGTGGATCAAATCCAATAAAACTTCATCACACCAAAAAATCACAAAAAAATTGGGGCTATTTTTGGTGGGGATTTTCGGATTTAGGACAAAAACAACAAAATCAACTAGAAAACACGGGGTAGGGGCTCCAAAAACGTGATCAACGTGGCTCATGATACCAAGATGATGTAGGGTGGAACCCTAGGGGCCGATATTTCATGTTTGGAGAGGATCCCTACGAGGAACACGAAGAACGCACGGAGGGGAACGAGGGAAATCATGGGGAAAACGTAAAAGAAAACACTCAACCAACACGAATATGATCACACATGTGCTAGATCATCGAGGCACAAAGTAACTCGAGATCTAAAGTCAACAAGGGACGATACAAAGGTAACCATTCTTCTCTGTGAGGAGGTCTTGATGGTCTTCTCCGGATGGAGGTCTTGAATCCGGATGGATCTTCTCCGAAGAGGTGCGGTCCCTCACGAGGAGTAGATCCGATATGGATGAGTAATGCTCTATCTCAAATGAGCTAAACCAATGTTAACCCTAAAACATAGGTGGAGAGGGAGTATATATAGTCTAAGGGGCGAAGGGATACATGGGCCTCGGCCCGGAAGCGCTGCACGCAGGCAGGAGGAGGCCGGATGTCTGGGCGTCGGGCCCGATGTCCGGGAGCTCGCGAGGGGCCGGATGTCCGGGCTGTCGGCCCGGATGTCCGGGCTAGTGTAGTCGGCCTTGCTGCTCTCTGGATAGACGGGGCCTGATGTCCGGGCGGAGGGGCTGGATGTCCGGGGTTTCAGGAGGAGTCGGATGTCCGGGGTGATGATCGGATGTCCGGGCCATCGGGGCAGCCTTCTATGCTCCCTGGATGGCGTGTCCGGATGTCCGGGCTGGAGGCCGGATGTCCGGTGCGGAGGGCCGGATGTCCGGGCTGGACGCCGGATTTCCGGGCCCTATAGCTTTTGCTGCAGATCCGTGGCTGAGGGGTAGATCTCCAGGGGCCGGATGTCCGGGGCCATGGCCGGATGTCCAGTGCCTGGAAGCTGTCCTTGCCTTCTTCCGTTGGTTCTCTTCTTCCAGGGACTTGGTGGCTTGACCATCTTCATGTGCATCCTCGGGAGGGTCCTCTTGGTACCTAATCATGTGCAACATTTATGCTCAGGTTTCTCCCCTCGTGGCGACTCCCTAGGTGACTCCCTAGGCGACCACCGCCGGTGGCCATTCCGGCGCCGGCGGCCACCACCTTCCCCTCCCTGTCACGGGCCACTCCGGCCGTGGCATCCACCATCTGCCCATGGAGAGTCTCCTCCATTGGGATTTCTCTCCGGGCTTGGCGATTGAATCTCAGGTACGTGCCAAGTTTGGATCTTCGGTGCACTTCTCCTCGGCAAACCCTGGATCCACAAAGGAATTCTTCCTTGTGGTTTCTTTCTCGTCGGCTTCTTTCAAGTTGACAGAGGAATCTGTGGCCCTAGCACTCCAATCTTGCATTGGCAGCCTTGCTACAAAGCTTAGGGTTTTGCAACTAAGTGATCATCGTTTTCGTTTCTCGGTTGCATCCAACCATGTGGGACACTTTATTTATGGTCTTAAGGATCGGATTTGGCCAGATTTTATCTGTCATTTTCATCTCTTTCGTGGTGTCCCTGATAATGCTGGTGTTCATCATGAAGTTGGTTGGCATGCGGATAGTTTTCTCCATGAGGTGGGGTTTCGTTCTTTGGCCATCAAATCTAAATGGCTCCAAGATCAACAAAGTAAATTTGACCAGCAGAACTTAGTTGCTAAACATTTAGCAAATTTACATGATCAAACACAAGGCTCCTCGCCGGAGTGGAGTAGGCAGCCAGCCGCCAATGGAATCTTTTTTGGGCAGTTCAAATTGCCGGTAATTGCGGATCAGGAGCTGAATATCCGTTTGGGAGATTTTATTTGTTCTGCAAAGAAAAATCTGCGCGTCCTGCCTTCTTTCAAGGGACATCGTTTTCAGGACTCATATTGGGATTCCATTTCTGATGAAAAGTTATTCCATATTATGGACGGTTGGCAAGCGGGATATTCTAATGCTGATGTTGCCTCTATGGTTCAGATTGTTGATGTCCCAACTCAAGATTATATTGATTCTCGTTTGCTCAAATGCTCTAAATGCACACGTCATGGCCACCTCCACATGGATTGCCCAGGTACTTTTTGCCAACATCGTATCCGTCTTATCGATCAATGTTTATGTTCGGAATATCTTCCTGATCGAGTAGACACATGCATGTTGGGCCATAAGCTTCCAACGTGTCTTGCATGTAATAGCAAGGAACATCTAAGTCGTAGCTGTCCTGGCATCCAGAGATGCAGCTCGTGTAACTTGTTGGGCCATGTTACGTGTCGGGGGGGTTGGATTGGGCCTGCATACTACTGGCGGCCCAAGAACTTCAAACTGCCTAGGCCTCATCTAGTGGAACGGAAAGATATCAACTGCCAGGGCCGGCGGGATATACAAGGTAAAAATCAGGGTTTGTTATGGAAGGTGAAACAGAAAATCCCATGTACCTCTGACGTGGCCACTCCCCATTGCTTGACGCTCCGAATACCCCCCCCCCCCCATTGCAGCTGTCAACTCCACCGCCCCGGGGGCCCAATCAGAACCAGTCTACCCAGTTTCATCCGCTTCCTCCTTCTCCTCTGCCTCTGCATCCTCTGCTCCAAGGCCGAAAAACCCTACTGGCATCGCCATGGCGAACTTCCCAGTCAGCCCGTTTGCATTCACTCCCGTCGCCTCACACATTGAGCGAGGGCCAGATCATCGCCTGCAGAGGAGCACCATGGTAGTCGATGAGGCGCTGCTGAACCATGAGAGGTATGCTCTGATTGAGATCACTCCCCCTGTTCCAGATCATCAGAAAAGGTTTTGGTTAGAAGAAGTCTGTCGGATTATTAGGGAGGATCTAGAGTATCAGATTGAGCATGAGTTTGTCTATCCGATCGCTGTGGGTTGTGTTGCTTTTGTTGATGTTCAGAGTAGAGATGACGCCATTAGAGAGGGGCCGCATGCACTGACAGAGGATTCCTACTTCACACTAATCCCCCATGACGAGGGAATTAACATGCGCATGCCTGCTTTTCAATATGAAGTCTGGATCTTGATGCTTGCTTTTCCTATGGATCACTATGTTCATAAGGCGGTCTCGCGCTTTGGTAAATTGCTGTCGTGGCCAAGACCGAATGAGAACAAAGCTAGGGTTCTAGTCAAGTGCCACATTAAGGATATTGCGGAAGTTCCCCATAGTCTGCTAGTCACTAAAGTTGGATTGCTGCCGGGTTTAGGCCGCTCTTGGTCTGTCCCTGTATATGTTCTGAATGGAAGAGATACTGTACCTGGTCTGCAGGGGACAGAGGATACTCCCCCTCTCCTAAATGCCTCTCCACACCCGTACGCTCTGCCATACTACACAATCATGCAACAAGCTAGAATTAATGAGATGGAGGCACAACAGGCAGCTAACGAGGCAGCATGGAATGGTCATCAGTAGGACCAGGACCAGGATCATGTCAATGGCTGGAGCCCATGGCCAGTGGTGCCACCACCGTACACACGATTCAGTTTTATAACCTATTTTGAGTATGATGGTCCGTCTCTGATGGATGGTGTGCAGCAAGAGCATAACCTGGTTGACAATCTGTCTGATGTGTGGTCCGAGATCTCTTATGTCGAAGAGTTGGCTGATAATTTCATAAATGGCGCCCCCTTCGCAGCCCATGCCTTTGTCCGAGCGGGAGGCTTTGTTTCTGCTGTGCTCATTGCCGCCGACAGTGAGTTGCTCTCGTGGATGGGAGGGATGTTAAAAAGGATATACACCAGAGCTATATTATCTGCTGAGATCCCTCAAACTGCGTGCTTTCCGCTTAACCCTTTCACTGGTATTCAGCTCCACCATGACTGTATGCGATTGGCTGTGCTTGCTAATGTGAAGCCTGAAGTTGATGTCTTCGGACGCATCTTTGGCTCAGTTTTTCAACCAGGCAATGTCATTGTTCTGTCTGCTTGGTTTGACAAACCTTCATCCGACTTGCCTTCGTTTTCACATCCCGAGGGTAGCCACAAATGTGAACCTGGAAGCCCGTGACTCTGTGGATCAGGATGCTGGCCCAATCGGGCGTATGATACTCACTGAGACAGCCAATGTGGACACGGTTCTCCTTCGTCGCAGTGCACGCGCAAACAAATATGATGGGTTCAGGGTGCCACCGATGACTGACAAGAGGCTGCCAATTTCCAAGGTCAAGCCCAGGAAGGACCCTTCTGCTATCGGGCTTTCTACTGCAGGTTCTTCCTCTGCCAGGAAGAATGAAAAGGTATCTGATACTGTCCCACCACCCACTTCTATCCATGCTATTCAGTCCATTGGGACTAATATGTGTGGTGTTCATCCGAGCCAGTTGAGTGAAGACAAACTGCTTGCTACGCAGCAGAAGCACAAGAACAACACTGGTGGCCAAGATGCAGCTTAAGGAGTGGAAGGTTTTGTGCTGGAATGTCCGAGGGATCAACTCCGACAAGAAACTTTTGGCGCTGCGCAATCTATCAGATCTAGTGGGTGTTCAGTTATTTGTCTGCAAGAAACTAAGCGTGCTACTTTCGATCTAGCTTTTGTTAAACTATTCTGCCCGAAAACATTTGATAAGTTTGAAGTTGTGCCCTCCCAAGGGGCCTCTGGTGGTCTTGATGTGCTTTGGGATAGCTCTATTTTTTCGGGTTGTGTTTTCTGCTCTGAATCTTTTGCATTGGGCATCCAGCTAACCTCTATGCACACTGGCAAATCCTGGAAACTTGTTAATATCTATGGACCTTGCTCGGGGCAAGGCAGATCCGAGTTCACATCATGGCTGTTTGATCTAGATATACCTGACCATGAGGACTGGTTACTTTGTGGGGACTTTAATTATATTAGAGCGCCAGATAATCGCAACAAACCAGGAGGGGATGCCAATGATATGCTCACGTTTAATGATTTCATACATGCTCAGGCTCTGATAGAATTACCAATTAAGGGCAGGCAATATACGTGGAGCAACATGCAGTCTGATCCACTGCTTGAACAAATAGACTGGTTCTTTACCTCGTCTAGCTGGACCTCCAACTATCCGAACACCACAGTGGGTCCCCTTCCCAAACCAGTGTCTAATCATACGCCATGTGTGATCTCGATTCAATCTTCTGTACCTAAGAGCAAGATATTTAGGTTTGAAAACTTCTGGATCTCTCATCCGGGTTTCTTTGAGTTGGTTCGTTCAACATGGGAAAAACACTGCTATGCACCGAACTCAGCCCAGCTTTTGTGCAAGAAATTTAAAAACCTAAGGTATGCCCTTAAACGTTGGAGTAAACAGATCTCTAGGCTGAACATTTGTATTGATAACACCAATTGGGCTCTCCTGGAACTTGACAATATCGAGGATAAAAGGCCGCTGTCAGTCCCAGAAGCCAATTTCAGAAATATTCTTAAAAACCATCTAGTCACCCTCCTTGACTACAAACGAGAATATTGGAAAAAGAGATATACAGTAAGATGGTTTTCCTGTGGGGGGACAACACCAAATTTTTTCACTCGGCGGCCTCAGAAAGATATCGCAAGAACTCCATATCCTCGCTCAAACGTCAAGACAGATCGTTGGTGACAGATCATGTGGGAAAGGCTTGTGAGCTGTTTAATACCTATAGAGAGAGATTGGGCACAAAAGGTGAGTTTGAGATGAAATTTGACCTGTCTAGAATCATCAAGAAAGTGGTGGGACTGGAAGAACTTACCACGCCTTTCACACATGAGGAAATTGACACTGTGGTTCGAGGGATGCCGTCAGATAGAGCGCCTGGCCTGGATGGTTTTAACGGGTGCTTTCTGAAATCATGCTGGCATATTATCAAACATGATTTCTATAGGTTGTGCAATGACTTCTACGAGGGTGCCATTGACCTCAGAAGCCTGAACTCGGGGTTCATAACGCTCATCCCAAAAACCTAGTCGCCTGAAACCGCCAATGACTTTCGACCCACCACGCTGCTCAACTGTTGCCTGAAGCTAATAACTAAGCTACTGGCTAACCGTCTGCAGAAGCTGGTTCTCAAAATCATACATCGGAACCAGTATGGTTTTTTGAAGGGGAGATCGATCCAGGACTGCCTGGCCTGGGCGTTTGAGTACATACATCAGTGCCAGTCGTCGGGAAAGGCGTGTTGCATCCTAAAATTGGACTTTGCAAAGGCATTCGATACCATCCAGCATGAACCCATGATTGAGATCATGAAGCATATGGGTTTTGACGAAAGGTGGTTGGGATGGATCAAATGCATTTTCTCTTCTGGTAGTTCATCGGTTTTGCTTAGTGGAACCCCCGGAAAACAGTTTGATTGCCTCTGTGGGGTCCGTCAGGGCGACCCCTTGTCCCCTTTAATCTTTGTCCTCGCAGCGGACCTGCTGCAGTCAGCGATCAATGATGCTACGTGAAATGGGCTGCTCCAGCTACCTATCCCCACTTTTGACAGCAACTACCCTGTCATTCAGTATGCTGATGACACGATCGCTGTGCTCCCAGCTTCAGTTTCGCAGGCGCAAGTTCTGAAATCCATCCTCGTCGACTACGCGAAATCGGTGGGCCTCAAAATAAACTTCCACAAGTCGACCTTAGTGCCCATCAACTCTGACCCAGCGCTGGCAATAGAGATTGCTGCAATTTTTGGTTGCTCCATCGGCAACATGCCATTCACTTACCTGGGACTGCCCATGGGCACCACACGCCCGAGCTTGAATGATCTGATGCCAATGGTAGCCTCTGTTCAGCGTAAGATGCCTGCTGCAATATCGCTTCTGGACTATGGTTCCAAGCTTACGTTGCTCAACTTTGTGGTCACTTCACTGGTTGTGTATGCCATATGCTCCATCAAGATAAACCCCAGGATCATTGAGCACCTTGATAAGCTGAGGAGATCGTGTCTGTGGGTTAGAAAATCTGAGGATGGGCTCAAGGGTAGCTCGCTGGCAGCTTGGGAGATGGTGTGCAAACCCAAGAGCAAAGGTGGCCTGGGGTCATTGACCTCAGAACACAAAACCAGGGGCTCCTGTTGAAACAACTTCACAAGTTCTATAACAAGCATGATGTACCGTGGGTCAAACTGATCTGGGACTCGTACTATGTGGACAAAGTACCTCATGCCTCTGACCCATGTGGATCCTTCTGGTGGAGAGACCTTATGTCTATATCTGATATATACAGGGGAATTACTAAATCTGAAGTACTTTCTGGTGATACGATCTTGTTCTGGATGGATGATTGGGGCACAGATATCCTTCAAGACAAATACCCGAGGGCATTTTCGTTTGCTTGAAACCCAGATGTGTCTATTAGACATCTCCTGTCTTCAGAAAGACTGGGAGAGGTATTCTATTTGCCACTCTCAGTACAAGCCAAGGCTGAAGTTCTTCAGATACAAACGGAAATGCTCGAGGTGGCGTTGACTGAGGACAAGGACATATGGTCCTGTGTTTGGGGAGGAACAAACTTTCGATCTTCCAAATATTATGAGTACTGCTTTAGGCAGGCTCATGCAGATGAGGTGTTAGGTCTGATTTGGAAAACAAAATGCACGATGCAATGGAAGGTGTTTCTGTGCCTGCTGCTTGCTGACAGACTGAATACCAGGAATATGCTTCGACGTAGACACTTCAGAATCCGCAATGATGACTATACCTGTCTACTCTGTGTCCAGCCGCCCGAGGAAGACATTGCTCATCTCTTTTTCACTTGCCCTTTTAGCCAGAGGTGCTGGGCTGCTGGGGATACATTGGCAGAGTGATCCTGACTGGATTAAAATGGTGCACGAAGGCAAAAACAGGTGGACAAGGCCAATGTTCTTGGAAGTATTCACGGTTGCTGCTTGGGGGATCTGGAAGGAGAGGAATGACAAACATTTCAGGGGGGGTCCAGCCTTCCTTTGATTCTTGGAGGAACAGATTCAAAAATGATTTTGCTATGCTGGTTCATAGAGCTAAGCAGGAGTTGGCTCCTTGCATCACTTCTATTGTAAACTTGCTTTGATTTTCTTTTTGGTTGTGTTGTATAGCTGACAACCACCCCCCCCCCCCCCAACCCCCCCCCCCCCTCTTTCACACAACATGTAACTTTGTACAGTCCTGGACACTCTAACACCCCCCTAACCTTAATTATTTTAATATAAAAGGCAGTGAGGGTTACTCACTGTCATCAGTTCTCAAAAAAAACATTCCGGACTTAGGTAGTAGCCATGTCTCGAGAGGATCATATGAGATATCACTAAGGAGAGAAGTCATCTCGGTCTCGGGAGCTCTAGCTCGTGCTCTTGTCATGGGTCCTCTTGGTGCTTGGTCAGACGATGGTAGGTCCATGGGGATGACCATAGGATGCTCCGCATCACCTGCCTCCTCTCTCGGTGGGAAACAACGCCGACGAAGAAGCACCAGCCGGTGTCCCAAAACTGTTTATGAATGCTCTCCAAAGATGTAGGGATGGAATGGAAGTACCCCTTGTCGGTGTCAAAACCGGCGGGTCTCGTGTAGGGGGTCCTGAACTGTGCGTCTAAGGCTGATGGTAACAGGAGGCGGGGGACACAATGTTTACCCAGGTTCGGGCCCTCTCGATGGAGGTAATACCCTACTTCCTGCTTGATTGATCTTAATGATATGAGTATTACAAGAGTTGATCTACCACGAGATCGTAGAGGCTAAACCCTAGAGGCTAGCCTATGATTATGATTGTTGTTCTTGTCCTACGGACTAAACCCTCCGATTTATATAGACACCGGAGGGGGCTAGGGTTACACAGAGTCGGTTACAGAGAAGGAGATCTACATATCTGAATTTCCAAGCTTGCCTTCCACGCAAAGGAGAGTCCCACCCGGACATGGGACGAAGTCTTCAATCTTGTATCTTCATAGTCCAATAGTCCGGCACAAGTACATAGTCCGGCTGTCCAAGGACCCCTTAATCCAGGACTCCCTCAGTAGCCCCTGAACCAGGCTTCAATGACGATGAGTCCGGCGCGTAGATTGTCTTCGGCATTGCAAGACGGGTTCCTTCTCCAAATACTCCATAGAAGATCTTGAACACAAGGAGCATGTCCGGCTCTGCAAAAGAAATTCCACATACCACGGTAGAGAGTACAATATTCCACAAATCTAATCTGCTGACAACTTTTCACAGCATGACATCACGCCATGGCCCGGTCATTATTCAAACTGTTTTTCTCAGCCAGCTACCGCACATATCGCGAGGCGGTTTTATTGGCACGTCTTGTCGAAGCAGAGATCGTGTCCCCTTATCAAGGGATTCTCATCAATACGGGTGTGGGTAACCCAACCGCGCCATCAACGCGGCGCTTGGTGAATAAGCGAGATTACCGGGCAACTGGGGAGGCGCAGGATCCCTGCCGCCTTTATAAAGAGATAAGGGCTCCCCTTTTTCACCCATGCCTTCTTCTTCCTCTGCTTATCCATTCTATCTCGCTCGAGCTCCAGCGCCCAAGCATTCATCCTCTCCGCCCACAAAGGCCCTCCGAAAATGTCCGGATCCGGAGCAGGAGGCAAGTGGATGTCCTCTACCGTCCGGGAGAAGGATATCAAAAAGCTTCGGGAGGCCGGGTATCTGGCCAAGAACATCAGCCATCGTCTCCCGATGGCGGGACAGATCGTCCCAACCCCGGAACCCCACGAGAGGGTTGTATTCCTCCCTCACTTTGTCCATGGGCTAGGGTTTCCCCTCCACCCATTCGTTCGCGGCATCATGTATTACTACGGGATCGATTTTCATGATCTATCCCCCAATTCCTTCCTCAACATCTTGACATTCATCGTCATGTGCAAGGCCTTTCTCCGCATCTCGCCACACTTCGGCTTATGGCTGAAGATCTTTAACGTGAAGCCCAAGGTAGTAAGCGGCGAGCACGCCGAATGCGGAGGTGCCATGGTGAGCAAGTTGCCCAACGTCACATGGCCATCAGGTACTTTTAATGATTCCATCAAAGGGTGGCAGCAGCAGTGGTTCTACGTCACCGAGCCACGCGACCGAAAATGGGTCGCAGTTCCTGAATTCCGATCCAGGGCTCCCCTGCAGCTTACGTCTTGGCCCAAGAAGGGCCTCGACTGGTCTTCGCCTGACGAATTGTCAGTGCTCCAGACGCGCGTCAAGGATATGGAAGGCAAGAATATCAAACTTGTTAATGTAGTCCAGGTGATGTTAGTTCGCCGGATCCTTCCTTGTCAACACAGGGCTTGCAATTTATGGGAATTGACCCGGCCAAGCACCAGACCCTGCTAGAGCTCTTCGGCTCCTCGCACAAAGACATCTGGAAGGTGCTTTTCAAGTCTGGCAAATCATGGCCGGACTCAGCCGAGGACTGCGGGTACCAACTGTCCCGCCCTGCAAGTTCGGTAAGTCATCATATGTTGGCAAGTCATACATTTTATTCGCATAACCCAAGGGAAATGCTTAATGTGTTTTCCACAACTCTCCTAGGGCTGGGCAAAGAAGGCGGGGCGGATCTACTATCCGGCCCCTCTGCCGAAAGAACCGGGCAGCCCACTTCTGACGAAGATGTTGGTCCCGGCGCCTTACAAGGCGCCGAAGAAGAAGGCCGAGAGGAGGCCAAAAAGACCAGGGGCGATGGCACTTCGGACACAATATCCAAAGACGCTGATGCCCGCTCTTCCTCTGGAGAGGACGAGGAAGAGGAGGAAGACCAATCCCCAGCGAGGGGAGGAAAGAAAAGGACGGCCTCCACATCCTTGGAGGCTGAGTCGCCTAAGAAGGGAAAAACTCCCCTTCCGGAGGAGTCCACCGCCGCTACTGACAGCAGCCCTGAGTGGGATCCCAGGGCCCAGCCCCTGGTGAACTCGTGAGTATATAAAATCCGAACACGTCTACGCATGCAGACTCACTACGGCATGATGTTTTAATCATTGAGTCGTGCTGTTTTACAGTCCGGCGAGGTCCCGCACCGAACAATCCTCATCGGAGGATTTACTGGGCTCGGATGCAATGGAAAATGGGACACCCCCGAAGGCTCCCTCCCCAAAACACGTAAACGACACTGAGGTATCGTCCCAGAGGGACCCAGGCCGAGGAGGGGGGGAAAAGATCGTCAAGGCGGTGCCAGAAGGTCAAACTTCAGGGGCCAGACACACGGGGGAAAAGACTCCCATGGATGTCGACGGCGGGGGCTATCTTGAATTTGGCCCCCAGCCAGACGCAATTCCGGAGACCGATACGGCTCCAGAATCGAGAAGGCAGCCCCCATCGGCTGGAGGGGGTGCGCCTGTTCCACCGGTAACCTCTGTCCAACCAGAGGTGCCGGATACTTTATTAGCGGCGATGAAGAGCGCCTCCATCATCGACGAACACCGTGCCCTTATGGGTGCGGTGATTGAGAAGATTCAGTCCGCTAAGAGTGGACTGAATGAAGCCTGCATTAGCCTTATAACGGGCTTTGAGGTATGCTTTGTGAGGTTTAGAAGAGTGTCATGGTATAGGTAGTAGCCCCTGATACACTGTTCGGTGAAAGAAAGAACCAAACAGAGGATCAAATATATGTTCGCAGGAGACTCACTTTATGGCATCTCTCTTTTGTTCAAAAGCAGGCGTCTGTAGCGACTGCCGCGTCTCAAACTACGGAAGTCTCCGGTCTGAAGCAAATTCTAGAGCGGGCTGAAGGAGAACTCGCCGAGTGAAGAAGCAGTTGGAGGATAACCAAGGTATGCAGAAACCTTGTTCGCATTCAGCGCGAATGAATAAGTCAGCATGATAAAAATATTTTTATGATGTGCTCTAGGGGCGACGGCCGAAATTGAGGTTCTTAAGAAGGCTGTGGCCTAAGCCGAGAAGAAGGCAGCCGCAGAGTAGGCTCTTCGCGAGAAGCACGAGGCCAGGGTTATTGAAGCTGAGCAAGAGCTTCAAGAGGCTGTGAAGAGATGCGAGACCTTGGAGCAGAGTTTAGTGGGGAAAGACTCCGAACTCTACCAAGCTTGCCAAGCCGCATGTGATCCCCGGGGGGAAGCCCAAGGCGCCCTAAAGGAAATCCAGGAGGTGAGGAAGATCGCGGCGGGTAAGACTTTTTCTATGTAAAGCAGGTATTTGAAGGAAGAAAATCATGTTTACTAATTTGAATTCGGATTTCTCCAGGTGTATTTGCGGAGCTGCCACGCAACATATATGCCGCCCAATTCTACCGAGTCGAAGAAAGGAGCACTATGGAGAAGCTCTTCTGGTCCTATATCTAGCATCGAATTATCCAGTGCCATTTGCCGATCAGCTGAAGCAGCTGATCGAACTGCATAAGGCGGCCGAACTAGCCATGAAGGATTTAATTACCCGGCTATGGCCCGCCAAGCCGATTCCAAGCAGCTACTTCGGGCTCGTGAAGCGGCTTGTGAGTGCCTGCCCTCAACTCGAAGTCATCAAGCGGTTGGTCTGTATGGAGGGTGTGCAAACGGCCTTCGCCCGCGCAAAGGTGCACTGGGGGAAGATGGATGCGGAAAAGCTGATGACCGAGGGACCGCCAGAGGGGAAGGAGCACCGCAAGCCCGAATTATATTATGATAGTGTCCTAAAAGGATCCCGCCTTGCGGCAGAGCAATGCACCAAGGACATTATATTTCCATGAATACAGTCATGTTGTCCTT
Organism: Triticum timopheevii; assembly: GCA_963921465.1. Taxonomy (NCBI): domain Eukaryota; kingdom Viridiplantae; phylum Streptophyta; class Magnoliopsida; order Poales; family Poaceae; genus Triticum; species Triticum timopheevii. Next base: position 359,496,771 of record OY997274.1, on the reverse strand, counting down.
TGTAATGTTGAACAAGGTCATTTCTATTATTTATTGCCTGTTATTTGAAAGTTTTCCTCCTGCGCGGCCGTTTTATATATTAATCCTGAGAGTTAGCCAGTCGTCGGCTTTTGCCCCCACGTAGGAAGTACGGGGGTGTTCGGGATAAACGTGAGCACTCTTTATCCCAGTTTTGGGTCCTTGAAGGAGGTGTTCAACACAACGAACCAGGAAATCGGATATAAGGCTTTATCACTCTCACTTAGCCATAGGAGTTTGACAAAAGGAAGGTAGGTGCAGCCCCTGGTGTTCGGAAGACCACACGAGGGGCTCTATAAGCACCTGATCGGAAGAAAAGCCGATCCATCGCACGCTGCATTAGTTATCGCATAATGCAGAAGAAATCCTTCAAGATTTTACAACCTCTCGAATAGCTGACCAGCTCTCGCCGTATCATGACAGTCAGTTTTCGGCTTTCTCCACTGAGGCGCTCGTCCGAAAGAACCGGGACACAATCGCAGTAGTCCTCCCTGTGCCGCCTTAGCCGATATAGCGGAATGTAAGGCAGCAAAACATGGGAGCCGGGCAAACCCAACTATTGACCCAAGACATGATTCGGAGCTGATTTATATAATGCTATAAGTTCGGGGTGCCAAACGACCACGAAGGTGTTCAGAATTTATTGTCGTTATTATGGGTACAATGAAGCCCCTGGCATATTAAGGCATATCGCGGTGTTCGGATGCCATTTGACAAAGAGTATCAATAAGAAACAACATCAGATAAGCGTCATATAAATCCACATGTTGTAATTGAATAACACGTCGATGTGTATGAATACAAGTAATGTGATAAAAAGAAATATGACTTCGGAACCTGCTGAGATCAAGCGGGAGGAGGCTGTGTGCGGATCTGGAGTGTAATCGGATGGTCATCAAGGGGCATATCTAAGGATTCCCTTATGCATTCGAACTGTTTCCATGTCGCCAGTCCTGGCCTATGCAAAAGTGGACCTGCAAAGAAAGTGCAAAAAGCTTTTTATGTGCCACGGAGCGGTTCAGCCGCCTTGTGTGGCCTATCCTAGCTGTGCCTCCGTTTACTGCTGGAGTGTTTTAATTGAGCTCCGGACGAGCCGGGCTATCCTGTCGCGAAGCAGTTCGGACTCCCTTGATGGTGTCCGGGAGCTTGGGCGTCGACTCGAGGTTCGATTGAGGGATACCACTCGTTGCTTCTGCTGTTAAGGCGGCGGTATGCTCTTCGGCATAGAGGGGGAGTTCGGCCTTGCCATTAACTATTATGACACCATGCGGACCGGGCATCTTGAGCTTTCGATAGGCATAATGTGGCACTGCGTTGAATCGAGCAAATGCGGTTCTTCCGAGTAGTGCATAATAATTACTGCGAAAAGGGACGATGTCAAAGATTAACTCTTCGGTACGGTAATTCTTCGGTGATCCGAAGACTACCTCCAGAGTGATGGAGCCTGTACAACGGGCCTCGACACCTGGTATAAAACCTTTAAAGGTGGTTTTAGTGGGCTTGATCATCGAATCATCAATACCCATCTTGCGCACTGTGTCCTGATACAGCAGGTTTAGACTGCTGCCTCCGTCCATAAGGACTCGTGTGAGGTGGAATCCGTCAATTATTGGGTCAAGGACTAGTGCGGCTGAATTGCCCTGATTGGTATTGGTCGAACGATCCATATGATCGAAAGTGATTGGCCATAGTTTATATTGTGGGGCGACTGGCTCCGTTAAGTCGACATCCCTAAGAGTGCACGTCCGTTCCAGCTTGGGAATGTGGATGTCGTTTATCATATTCACCATTTTGATTTGCGGGGGAAATTTCTTTTGCACTCCTGTGTTTGGTGATCGGGGTTCCTCGTCGTCGTCATTGCTTTGAGACGCCTTCTCCTTGTTTTCGGCACCTGACCTACCGGCTTGTTTGAAGACCCAACATTCTCTGTTGGTATGATTGGCTGGTGTTCCTGGGGTGCCATGAATTTGGCATGGACGATCGAGTATGCGGTCCAGACTGGACGGGCCCGAATTGTACTTTTTGAATGGCGTTTTCCGCTGACGAGACTTAGAGCCACTGAATCCGGCATTGACTATCGTGTCTTCGGCGTTATCACTGTTTTTGCGACACTTGTGTTTGTTGCGTCAGGGCTTCCCGTTGCTATCTCTGGCCTCTGATGTGCCAGGATTGCTTGCTGTGTTGTTGCTACGAGCCAACCAGCTATCCTCGACCGCACAAAAGCGGGTCATGAGTGCCGTGAGGGCTGCCATGGACTTCGGCTTTTCTTGGCCAAGATGTCGGGTAAGCCACTCATCACGAATGTTATGCTTAAAGGCCGCTGGGGCTTCAGCATCCGGACAGTCGAAAATTTGGTTCTTTTTAGTTAGGAACCGAGTCCAGAATTTCCTGGCTGACTCTCCGGGCTATTGGGTTATGTGACTTAAATCATCAGCATCCGGTGGTCGCACATAAGTGCCCTGGAAGTTATCCAGGAATGCGTCTACTAGGTTCTCCCAACTTCCAATGGAGTTTGCCGGCAAACTATTCAGCCAATGCCAAGCCGGTCCCTTGAGTTTTAGTGGGAGGTACTTGATGGCATGTAGATCATCCCCGCGGGACATGTGAATGTGGAGAAAGAAATCTTCTATCCATACCGCGGGGCCTGTAGTCCCATCGTAGGGCTCAATATTTACGGGTTTAAACCCTTCTGAGAATTCATGATCCATTACTTCGTCAGTGAAGCATAGGGGGTGTGTGGCGCCTCTATGCCGGGCTACATCACGACGCAATTCAAATGAGTCTGGTCTGCTGTATTTGTCCTGGCCAGATTTGTTTTTAGTATATCCGGCGTGACGGTCATCGTCACGCGTTGGGGTGTGCCCCCGTGATCTGTAGATCGATCTTGACTGTCCTTCTTTGTTTTCCGATTTGTCTTGCAGGTCATGCGGGTAGCCCTGGGCCTTTGTGCTTTTTCTTGTTTGGCGACGGGATGCGGGCTGGTGTTCAGGTTGATACGCCGCTTTATCTCGCCCACGCGGTGGCTGGTCTGCCGCATCCTGTGCTGGTAGTGTAGGCTCTAGGGTCTTCTCCTCGAATCGAGGTAACAACCTGCGCTTTGGGTAACTTTTGGTTGGGCGCTCTACTCCGTATTCCTCGGCTGCCAGGACCTCGGTCCATCTATCAGTTAACAGATCTTGATCAGCTTGAAGTTGCTGCTGCTTTTTCTTCAGACTTTTTGCAGTGGCTATAAGCCGGCGCTTGAAGCGCTCCTGCTTGACGGCGTCCTCAGGCACGATGAATTCTTCATCGCTGAGGCTCACCTCGTCTTCAGAGAGGGGCATGTAATTATCATCCTCCGAGTCTCCATCCATTGCCTGTTTATCAGGGCTAACTTGCCCATCCTCCTGTCCGGCTTGCACGAAGGTTGGCTGGGCGGGATTGTTTTAGTCTTCGGCACCATTCGGAGTGCTATTGTCTCTTGTGCCGGTATCGCCATTTTTGCTATGGCGGGGCTTAGAGCGGCACCGTTGGCACTTAGATTGCTTCTCAAGGGGATTATCCTCCGTTGCCTCATCGCCATTGCTTTCTTTGGGCGTGTCCACCATATATATATCATATGATGAGGTGGTTGTCCAGCGCCCTGTGGGTGGTGGTTCCTATTCTTCTCCTGCATCGTCGTACATACCGTCGATGTCTTCGGAGTCGAAATCAAGCATGTCGGTTAAGTCGTCAACAGTGGCTATTAAGTGGGTGGTGGGTGGGGAACGAATTTCTTCGTCGTACACTTCCCACTCAAGCCGGACTTAGTTCAGCCTAGAGTCTCCTGACAGGGAGAGAGACTTTAATGAATTTAGCACGTCACCCAAGGGTGAGTGCTGAAAGATATCTGCGGAGGCAAACTCCATGATCAGTGCCCAATTAGATTTGATAGGCACGGATGCACGCGGTTCAGAGCCTATGGCCAGAGATGAGTCCGAGGGTCCAATGACACAGACCTCATTGGAGGCGAAGTCTGTGTTTGGCTCTAACGCCGCTGAGTGTGCGGCCTCCGTAGCAGGGTCCATCCACCCGTCCTCGGATGGCACGATCTGCTCTGGATTAAGAGTCGGGGCAACCGCAGGTGTGATCTCCTGAACACCGTCCGATGGCAGATCTAGGTCATGCTCCTCGTGACTGTTCGGTGCACCTATCATGGGCTCGAATCTGTCGAAGAACAAGTCTTCGCGGATGTCGGCGGTGTAGTTCAGGCTTCCAAACCTGACCTGATGGCCAGGGGTGTAGCTATCGATCTGCTCCAGATGGCCAAGTGTGTTGGCCCGCAGTGCGAAGCCGCCGAATACGAAGATCTGTCCGGGGAGGAAAACCTCACCCTGGATCGCATCGTTGTAGATGATTCAAGGAGCCATCAAGCCTTATCGCGATGACACAGTGGAACTCTCAATGAAAGCACCAATGTCGGTGTCAAAACCAGCGGATCTCGGGTAGGGGGTCCCGAACTATGCGTCTAAGGCTGATGGTAACAGGAGGCGGGGGGACACAATGTTTACCCAGGTTCGGGCCCTCTCGATGGAGGTAATACCCGACTTCCGGCTTGATTGATCTTGATGATATGAGTATTACAAGAGTTGATCTACCACGAGATCGTAGAGGCTAAACCCTAGAGGCTAGCCTATGATTATGATTGTTGTTCTTGTCCTACGGACTAAACCCTCCAGTTTATATAGACACTGGAGGGGGCTAGGGTTACACAGAGTCAGTTACAGAGAAGGAGATCTCATATCCGAATTGCCAAGCTTGCCTTCCACGCAAAGGAGAGTCCCACCCGGACACGGGACGAAGTCTTCAATCTTGTATCTTCATAGTCCAACAGTCCGGCACAAGTACATAGTCCGGCTGTTTGAGGACCTCTTAATTTAGGACTCCCTCAGCCCTCCCATGGGCCGCCGCGGAAGAAGTACCAACAGACTGCTCTGGACCCGCACCCACCATCTTTCAATAGCTATCATGATAAAGAGTAAACAGAATTAGTACAACATAAATAAATTGATTACCTAACATGAATAATGTAGATGCATCATCATCAGTATCACACGTGTCGTCATGAATGTCGTGCTCATCGGGTTCAGTGGCATCAACATGTGGAAGGCCTTTCTATAATCTGTCAAGCATTGACAAGTCATTGCATCAATAACCTCTTCTTGTTTCGGCTCTTCTTATTATAGCTCAGGGATGAAGTCGGATTCATTGTCAATGTCTACTTCCATGTTCTGGGGTGAAGTAGAGAGTTCTTGAAACGTTTTTTGGAAAGATGTGTTTCTTGGAAGAATTATCCTTCATATGTGTCTGTGTTAATGTGAGGTTCATAATACTCTTCATTCAGGGAGGTGGTCTAACACGTGGTGGCACTTCATAAACGACATCCCAACCATTCAGATTTGTATTAGTTTGGCATGCCCACGGTAGATAGAAAACTTGGGTCGCATGTTGAGCCATAATATAGACACCGGGAACATCTAAATGGGTGCTTTATTTGATTTCGACTAGCCCTATATGTTCATGAGTCATTCTAGTCTCCTTCGTCTAGAATCAATAACAATTGCAGACTATGAAGTTCGGTGTGTTTTAACCATAGAATAGAAGTTCATAAATTGCTTCAACTCTTCCATAATACTCGGTACCTCCTTAGCCGATAGTAGAGACACCACAATTTGTAGATTTTTGGTCGGCTATAGATAGCTCTTTGCCAAAGGTATGAAAGCAATACCCATTGATGTCGTATTTCTCAAATGAACGGGCCTTATAGTCAAAACCATTAGCGGTTTGTCTCAATTTGGCGTCCATAGACTCTAAATTAGCCTACAAGTTTAATATGAAAGGATTGTTGCATTAGCCGCAAATTCGACCAAGAAGTGAAATCGTCAATTAATGATAATTACCGTTTGTTTGAACCAAGAGATGAAACTGAGATAGCCGCCTCCATGCTTTGCCAGAAGATCATACTCTTCAATGGAATCATTGTGGATCACCTCTCCACCCGAGAATTTGGCGACGTATCAACTGTATCAAATATCCGAGAATAAGAGCAGTTCAAAGGAATTAGAAGTTGTGAAACAATGTATCGAGAACTTACTTGATGTACGACCGCACTTCTGTTAGGTTTTTGAAGATATACAACTAAATGGTTCGCCATTCTTCGGCATCCAACATTATTGGTTTCGAAGCACCGGCGGGTGCGAGCTTCTGTTGACGCTCAAAAGTGGCACAATCATAAAAGTTGCTTAAAGCCATGTCAAGATTAATTCAAACTTATGATTGGAAGTCACCATGGGATGGCTCTCTTCGAGAAGATTAAGATGGATATGAAGATGGTCTAAAATGGAGCTCGGATGCAAAAGTTGTGACAAGTTCAGAGATGCTCATGTTGACACTAGATTAAAGAATGGCATGAAAATCAATTAAGATGGCCTCTAATGGAAAAAAATTCAACATAAAAGTTGTGCATCTCGTCGAAACAGTTGATTTTTATATAAAAATCGTCTTAATCCAAGGTTGTATGCAACCTGTGGAGGCAAAACAATGTCAGAAATAGAAACTGCAGAGTCATTTCGGACCGATCGAGTTGATTGACTCGGTGAGACCGAGTTGATCTAGAAAATCACAGAAGGATATAGAAAGTTGGCAACATTCACTCGGTGGGACCGAAGCAAACCAACCGGTGAGACCGAGTTGATCCGGGAAATAACAGAAGGATATAGAGAGTTGGCAACATTCACTCGGTGGGACCGAAACGAACCACTTGGTGGCTCCGAGTTGATCCAAAAAATAACCAAAGATTCCTGTCCGAGTTAGATTAAGGATTTTGATGTTTTTGGATGGAATTTTTAGGCCTTTTCTTGTACGGGAAGTCGAGCCGCCTCATAAATAGATGAGATGTGATGGCCGATTGAACAACACACAATCGAACATATCATATACCACTTTTTACCTTTATCTTTTCCTTCTCGCTTGTTCTTCTTCTTCTTCTTCTTCCTCGTTCTTTGTTCATTCTTCTCGTTGGAGGGCGGCGAACCTCAAGGCCCTAGGGGCGGTCAGGCCGACCTAGGGCAGCCCATAGCCACCGCGCGCCCTGACGGGGTCCCTCCCAGGCGTGTGGGGTTTCGGGCCCACAAAAGCACCCGCCGGATTGCTTGCGTACCGCGCTTCCGGCCGGGTCTCCTTCAACGTGAGCTGTGGTGCATCACCCCCGGCGTCAAGGGTGCACAGTGATCTGTTCATGTGCGAACAACTTCCCTTTGAATAGTATTAGGTTCAATCCACCTTTTTAGGGTCGCCAGCATTGTACCGAGGCTTCGGATTATGCAAATGACGATTTTTGGCTTCATAGTGTGCTGTCAAGAAGTTTTCCACCTCCTCGGGAATGAATGCCTCGGCCATTGATGCTTTAATTCTATGTTTATTTTTACATTTTGCTCGAAGTGTCTTCTGCATCCTCTCAGTTGCATAGCAACAACGATTTTGCACCCCCCCCCCCCAATCTTGCCTCGGTCGGGAGATGTAAAATGAAATGCTACATTGGATTAAAGAATCCCAGTAGAAAGATCTTCTCTAACTTGCAGAGTGATAACCCACAAGTGTAGGGGATCGCAACGGCTTTCGAGGGTAAAGTATTCAACCCAAATTTATTGATTCGACATATGTGGAAGCCAAAGAATATTCTTGAGTATTAGCAGTTGAGTTGTCAATTCAACCACACCTGGATAACTTAGTATCTGCAACAATGTATTTAGTAGCAAAAGTGGTATGATAATAAAGGTAACGGTAGCAAAAGTAAAGATAATTGTTTTTGTGTTTTTGTACTAGTTGTAACACTAGCAACGGAATAGTAAATAAGCGAAGAATAATATATGAAAAGCTCGTAGGCAATGGATCAGTGATGGATAATTATGCCGGATGCGATTCCTCATGTAATAGCTATAACATAGGGTGACATAGAACTAGCTCCAATTCAACAATGTAATGTAGGCATGTATTCCGTAAATAGTCATACGTGCTTATGCAAAAGAACTTGCATTTCATCTTTTGTCCTACCCTCCCGTGGCAGCGGGGTCCTAGCAGAAACTAAGGGATATTAAGGCCTCCTTTTAATAGAGAACCGGAACAAAGCATTAACACATAGTGAATACACGAACTCCTCAAACTACGGTCATCACCGAGAAGTATCCCGATTATTGTCACTTCGGGGTTGTCGGATCATAACACATAATAGGTGACTATAGACTTGCAAGATAGGATCAAGAACACACATATATTCATGAAAACATAATAGGTTCAGATCTGAAATCATGGCACTCGGGCCCTAGTGACAAGCATTAAGCATAGCAAAGTCATAACAACATCAATCTCAGAACATAGTGGATACTAGGGATCAAACCTAACAAAACTAACTTGATTACATGGTAAATCTCATCCAACCCATCACGTCCAGTAAGCCTACGATGGAATTACTCACGCACGGTGGTGAGCATCATGAAATTGGTGATGGAGGATGGTTGATGATGACGACGACGACGAATCCCCCTCTCCGGAGCCCCGAACGGACTCCAGATCAGCCCTCCCGAGAGAGATTAGGGCTTGGCGGCGGCTCCATGTCGTAAAATGCGATGAAACTTTCTCCTTGATTTTTTTCTCCCTGAACGTGAATATATGGAGTTGGAGTTGAGGTCGGTGGAGGTCCAGGGGGCCCACGAGATAGGGGGCGCACCCTACAGGGGGGGCACCCCCTGTCTCATGGACAGGCCCTGGGCCCCCTGGTGTATTTCTTTCGCCATGAAATTCTTATTAATTTCAAAAAGTGCCTCCGTGGATTTTCAGGACATTCCGAGAACTTTTCTTTTCTACACATAAAACAACATCATGGCAGTTCTGCTGAAAATAGCATCAGTCCGGGTTAGTTTCATTCAAATCATGCAAGTTAGAGTCCAAAACAAGGGCAAAAGTGTTTGGAAAAGTAGATACGTTGGAGACGTATCAACTCCCCCAAGCTTAAACCTTTGGTTGTCTTGAAACAATTCAGTTGATAAACTGAAAGTGATAAAGAAAAACTTTTACAAACTCTGTTTGCTCTTGTTTTTGTAACAGGAAAAGCCAGCATTCAAGTTTCAGCAAATATTATGAATTAACCGTACTCACAATAACACTTAGGTCTCACAATCACTCATATCAATAGCATAATCAGCTAGCGAGCCATAATAATAAAACTCGGATGACAACACTTTCTCAAAACAATCATAACATGATATAACAAAATGGTATCTCGCTAGCCCTTTCTGAGACCGCAAAACATAAATGCAGAGCACCTTTAAAGATCAAGAACTGACTAAACATTGTAATTCATGGTAAAAGAGATCCAGTCAAGTCATACCCAATATAAACCAATAATAATGAATGCAAATGACAGTGTGCTCTCCAGCGGGTGCTTTTAATAAGAAGGGTGATGACTCAACATAAATGTAAATAGATAGGCCCTTCGCAGAGGGAAGAGGGATTTGTAGAGGTGCCAGAGCTCGATTTTAAAATAGTGATTGAATAACATTTTGAGCGGCATACTTTCACTGTCAATGCAAAAACTATGAGATGGATGTATCTTCCATACTACATGCATTATAAGCAGTTCCCAAACAGAATGGTAAAGGTTTATACTCCCCCAACCACCAACAAGCATCAATCCATGGCTTGCTCCAACGAGTGCCTCGAACTAACAACAGCCCTGGGGGAGTTTTGTTTAATTATTTTGGTTTGCTTTGATCTTTTGGATCATGGGACTGGGCATCCCGGTTACCGGCCCTTTCTCGTGAATGAGGAGTGGAGTCCACTCCTCTTGAGAATAACCCACCTAGCATGGAAGATATAGGCAGCCCTAGTTGTAACATGAGCTTCTCGAGCATACAAAACAGAATTTCATTTGAAGGTTTAGAGTTTGGCACATACAAATTTACTCGGAACGGCAGGTAAATACCGCATATAGGAAGGTATAGTGGACTCATATGGAACAACTTTGGGGTTTAAGGAGTTTGGATGCACAAGCAGTATTCCCGCTTAGTACAGGTGAAGGCTAGCAAAAGACTGGGAAGCGACCAACTGAGAGAGCGACAATAGTCATAAACATGCATTAAAATTAATTCACGCCGAGTACAAGCATGAGTAGGATATAATCCACCATGAACATAAATATCATGAAGGCTATGTTGATTTGTTTCAACTACATGCGTGAACATGTGCCAAGTCGAGTCACTCAATTCATTCAAAGGAGGATACCATCCCATCATACCACATCATAATCATTCTAATAGCATGTTGGCATGCAAGGTAAACCATTATAACTCATAGCTAATCAAGCATGGCACAAGCAACTATAATCTCTAAATGTCATTGCAAATATGTTTACTTCATAATAAGCTGACTCAGAAACGATGAACTCATCATATTTACAAAAACAAGAGAGGTCGAGTTCATACCAGCTTTTCTCAACCCAATAAGTCCATCATATATCGTCATTATTGCCTTTCACTCGCACGACTGAACGATGTGTATAATAATAAGAGTGCACGTGCATTGGACTAAGCTGGAATCTGCAAGCATTCAACTCAAGAGAGAAGACAAATAATATGGGCTCTAAATTAAATAAAAAATCATGCATATGAGAGCCACTAAGCATTTTCAATATAGTCTTCTCGACCCCCAAAGGAAAGAAAAGAAAAGAAAACTATTTACACGAGAAAGCTCCCAACAAGTAAGGAACTAGAAATCTTTTTGGGTTTTCATTTTAATTTCTACTACAAGCAAGGAAATTAAACTAACTAACTTTTTTGGTTTTTTCTTAAGGTTTATCAAACACACAAGAAGAAAAGTAGAAAAAGAAATTTAAACTAGCATGGATAGTACAATGAAAGATTAAGAGCACCGACGACTAGTGTGTGAACATGAATGTAAAGTCAGTGAGAAATACATACTCCCCCAAGCTTAGGCTTTTGGCCTAAGTTGGTCTAGTACCAAGGACCGCCAATACTCTCCCCGGTGTAATGGGAGGTGTAATCAGGATACCACTGGATGGTTATCTCCGGATCCCACTAGACAGATGATGCACGATAAGGGTCCAGTTCAGGTTCCGGCTCAGGTTTAGGTTCTGGAGTAAAAGCTTGAGCTCGATGATTGTTCATCGCTTCCGGTGTGACAAGAAGATTTTCTGCAAGCAAATCAAACAACATAGGCACAGGCAAAATAATAATCTCAAAGTGTTTCTTATTAAATCTAAGTTTATACAAGAGCATCTTCTCTTCGTTGTCAACAATAAACTTGTGTGCTACCATGCTCTTGTAATCTAAAATGTGGAGAGGCAATTTTATCTCCTCTTTCTCATGGTGCCTAATGGGTATCTAAAAATGTTTAGCAAGACGAGCAGCATAGATACCTCCAAATATGGAGCCTTTTGTACGATTAAGGGCTAGCCGTTTAGCAACAATGGCACCCATACTAAAAGTATTGTCTCCAAGCAAAGCATGTTGAAGAATGATAATATCAGGAACACTAAGGTTTCCACTATTTCCACGACCAATCAAGCATCTACTAGCAAATATGGCAAAGTAGCATAAAACAGGATAGTGTATGCTAGAGACTTTTCCCTCAGAGCCCTTCTTTGGCTCCTCTACAGCCATAGTATTAACAAAGCCACCCACATCTTCACGATGGGGTTCCTCTAATTCTCCCTCATAAGGTATCCTACACACCGCGCAAAAATTACATAAAGACATTTCTTTGAATTCATCATATAAATGAAATGATACTGCAGGCGGTGACTTCTTAGGATAATAATAAAAGTTTTGCACGAAAGTATTGGTGAGTAAGAGATACTGATCGATTCGGTCGTTCATGAACCCGGTGAGGCCTGCAGTCTCGATCAAAGAATAAAAATCTTCATGAATTCCAGCTTCTTTCAAGAAATCCTCACATGGCCATTCACACGACCGTACTTCCGCTAAGCGAGGAAGATTATACTTGGCTTTTTCCTTCTCTTTGGCTTTTTTTCCTGAGAGCTTTGGCTAGAAGAGCCCCTCAACAATTTCCTTAACATTTTCTGAAAATTTCTGAAATTTTAGTAACTTCAAAATAAAAGTAGTTAAAACTAAACAAGATTGGTAGTAACTATTCCTACAAGTGCCTAGAGCCTATATCATGCATTAGAATTGCTTGGGACCTCATAAATTTAACATGCAAGCTCAAGAACATGGTCACCTATGCAGCAAAAATTTGCAATGAATAAAGCACTAGAACAAAAACTAATTGGACCAATGGAGGTGTCACATACCAAGCAACAATCTCCCAAAGCAGTTTTGTGAATGGAGCTTTGAGCAAGGAGATCAAAAATCGCAGCAAAATGAGCTAGAACTCGTGCTTGAGCTGGATGGGGATTTTTTTGGGTAAAAGATGAAGTGTGTGGGTGCTGGCATAAGTGGAGGGGGGCCACCAGGGGCCCACGAGACAGGGGGCGCACCCTATAGGGGGGCGCCCTCCACTCTCGTGGCCTGGTGCTTGCCCCTCCTGTAGTGATTTCAGTGCCTAAAATCCTCAAATATTCCAGAAAAAATCATACTAAATTTGCAGGGCATTTGGAGCACTTTTATTTTCGGGCTATTTTTTAATGCACGGATGATTCAGAAAACAGACCGATAATACTATTTTTGCTTTATTTATTCTAAATAACAGAAAGTAAAAAGTGGGTACAGAAGGTTGTGCCTTCTAGTTTCATCCATCTCGTGATCATCAAAATGAATCCACTAACAAGGTTGATCAAGTCTTGTTAACAAACTCATTCCTTATAACACGGAACTGGAGAAATTTCGAATAACACTAAGTTACCATAACGGGGATATGAAAATCCCCAACGATAAGAATATCATACTTTTTCTTGACAGTAGGGAGAGGAAATTCGAAACCTCCAATAATAATAGTAGAAGCTTTTCCAACAGAATTGATGCTATGTACTTGAGATTGTTTCCTCGGAAAGTGTACCGTATGCTCATTACCATTAACATGAAAAGTGAAATTGCCTTTGTTGCAATAAATAACAGCCCCTGCAATATTAAGAAAAGGTCTACCAAGGATAATAGACATACTATCGTCCTCGGGAATATCAAGAATAACAAAGTCCGTTAAGATAGTGACATTTGCAACCACAACAGGCACATCCTCACAAATACCGACAGGTATAGCAGTTGATTTATCAGCCATTTGCAAAGATATTTCAGTAGGTGTCAACTTATTCAATTCAAGTCTACGATATAAAGAGAGAGGCATAACACTAACACCGGCTCCAAGATCACATAAAGCAATTCTAACATAATTTCTTTTAATAGAGCATGGTATAGTTGGCACACCCGGATCTCCAAGTTTCTTTGGTATTCCACCCTTAAAAGTGTAATTAGCAAGCATGGTGGAAATTTCAGCTTCCGGTATCTTCCTTTTATTTGTGATGATATCATTCATATACTTAGCATAAGGATTTACTTTGAGCATATCAGTTAAGCGCATACGTAAGAAAATAGGTCTAATCATTTCGGTAAAGCGCTCAAAATCTTCATCATCCTTTGTCTTGGATGGTTTAGGAGGAAAGGGCATGGGTTTCTAAACCCATGGTTCTCTTTCTCTACCGTGCTTCCTAGCAACAAAATCTCTCTTATCATAATGTTGATTCTTTGATAGTGGGTTATCAAGATCAACAGCAGGTTCAATCTCTACATCATTGTTTTTGCTAGGTTGAGCATCAACATGAATATTATCATTAACATTATCACTAGGTTCATGTTCATCACCTGATTGTGTTTCAGCATCAGAGATAGAAATATCATTGGGATTCTCAGGTGTGTCTACAGTAGGTTCACTAGAAGCATGCAAAGTCCTATCGTTTTTCTTTTTCTTCTTTTTAGAAGAACTAGGTGCCTCTAAATTATTTCTCTGAGAATCTTGCTCGATTCTCTTAGGGTGGCCTTCAGGATACAAAGGTTCCTAAGTCATCCTACCAGTTCTAGTAGCCACTCTAACAGCAAAGTCATTTTTATTATTTAATTCCTCAAGCAAATCATTTTGAGCTTTAAGTACTTGCTCCGCTTGAGTAGCAACCATGGAAGCATATTTGCTAATGAGTTGAAGTTCACCTTTAACTCTAGCCATGTTATAGCTCACGCGTCCTATCTCGAAAGCATTATTCTTTAAATCTCTACCAACATAAGCATTAAAATTTTCTTGTCTAGCCGTAAAATCATCAAATTCATCTAAGCACGGGCTATGAAATTTAGTAGAGGGGATTTCAACTTTATCATATCTATAGAGAGAATTTACCTTTACTACCTGTGTCGGGTTATCAAGACAATATGGTTCTTCAACAGGCGGTATATTAAGACCATGTATTTCTTCAATAGGTAGTAAATTCTTAACATCTTCGGCTTTAATACCTTTTTCTTTCATTGACTTCTTTGCCTCTTGCATATCTTCAGGACTGAGAAATAAAACACCTCTCTTCTTCGGAGTGGGTTTAGAAATAGGCTCAGTAGTTGTCTCAATTGGTTCAGAAATTGCCTCAGGAATTGGCTCAGTAAGAGTCCAATTATGTTCATTAGTCAACATATTATTCAATAATATTTCAGCTTCGTCGACGGTTCTTTCCCTGAAAACACAACCAGCACAACTATCCAAGTAGTCCTTGGAAGCATCGGTTAGTCCGTTATAAAAGATATCAAGTATTTCATTTTTCTTGAGAGGATGATCAGGCAAAGCATTAAGTAACCGGATAAGCCTCCCCCAAGCTTGTGGGAGACTCTCTTCTTTGATTTGCACAAAATTATATATTTCCCGCAAGGCAGCTTGTTTCTTATGAGCAGGGAAATATTTAGCAGAGAAGTAATAAATCATATCCTGGGGACTACGCACACAACCAGGAGCAAGAGAATTATACCAAGTCTTAGCATCACCCTTTATGAGAATGGAAATATCTTAAGGACATAAAAATAGCGAGACTTCTCATCATTAGTAAATAGGGTGGCTATATCATTCAACTTGGTAAGATGTGCCACAACAGTTTCAGATTCAAGGCCATAAAAAGGATCAGATTCAACTAAAGTAATAATCTCAGGATCAACAGAGAATTCATAATCCTTATCAGTAACACAAATAGGTGAAGTAGCAAAAGTAGGGTCGGGTTTCATTCTAGCATTAAGAGACTATTGTTTCCATTTAGCTAATAATTTCTTAAGATCATATCTATCATTGCAAGCAAAGATTTCCCTAGCAGCTTCTTCATTCATAACATAACCCTTAGGAACAACAGGTAATACATAATCATTGGGAGAACCTTCATCATCACTATCATCAATAATAGCATCTTCAATAATTTCATTCCCCCTAACTCTAGCAAGTTGTTCATCAAGAAATTCACCTAATGGCAAAATAGTATCACGCACAGAAGTAGTTTCATCATGGATAGAAGAAGTGGCATCATCAATAACATGTGACATATCAGAATTCATAGCAGTAGCAGGTTTAGGTGTCACAAGCCTACTAATAACGGAAGGAGAATCTAGTGCAGAGCTAGATGGCAGTTCCTTACCTCCCCTCGTAGTTGAGGGCAAAATAGTAGTTCGATCGTCTTTCAAGTTCTTCATAGTGATCAACAGATATAAATCCCAACTGACTCAGAGAATAGAGCTATGCTCCCCGGCAACGGCGCCAGAAATTAGTCTTGATAACCCACAAGTGTAGGGGATCGCAACAGCTTTTGAGGGTAAAGTATTCAACCCAAATTTATTGATTCGACACAAGGGGAGCCAAAGAATATTCTTGAGTATTAGCAGTTGAGTTGTCAATTCAACCACACCTGGATAACTTAGTATATGCAGCAAACTATTTAGTAGCAAAAGTGGTATGATAATAAAGGTAACGGTAGCAAAAGTAAAGATAATTCTTTTTGTGTTTTTGTAGTAGTTGTAACAGTAGCAACGGAATAGTAAATAAGCGAAGAACAATATATGAAAAGCTCGTAGGCAATGGATCAGTGATGGATAATTATGCCGGATGCGATCCCTCATGTAATAGCTATAACATAGGGTGACATAGAACTAGCTCCAATTCATCAATGTAATGTAGGCATGTATTCCGTAAATAGTCATACGTGCTTATGCAAAAGAACTTGCATGACATCTTTTGTCCTACCCTCCCGTGGCAGCGGGGTCCTAGCGGAAACTAAGGGATATTAAGGCCTCCTTTTAATAGAGAACCGGGACAAAGCATTAACACATAGTGAATACACGAACTCCTCAAACTACGGTCATCACCAAGAAGTATCCCGATTATTGTCACTTCGGGGTTGTCGGATCATAACACATAATAGGTGACTATAGACTTGCAAGATAGGATCAAGAACACGCATATATTCATGAAAACATAATAGGTTCAGATCTGAAATCATGGCACTCGGGCCCTAGTGACAAGCATTAAGCATAGAAAAGTCATAGCAACATCAATCTCAGAACACAGTGGATACTAGGGATCAAACCCTAACAAAACTAACTTGATTACATGGTAAATCTCATCCAACCCATCACCGTCCAGCAAGCCTACGATGGAATTACTCACGCACGGCGGTGAGCATCATGAAATTGGTGATGGAGGATGATTGATGATGACGACGGCGACGAATCCCCCTCTCTGGAGCCCCGAACGGACTCCAGATCAGCCCTCCCGAGAGAGATTAGGGCTTGGTGGCGGCTCCGTGTCGTAAAACGCGATGAAACTTTCTTCTTGATTTTTTCTCCCCGAACGTGAATATATGGAGCTGGAGTTGAGGTCGGTGGAGGTCCAGGGGGCCCACGAGATAGGGGGCGCGCCCTACAGGGGGGCGCCCCCCTGTCTCGTGGACAGGACCTGGGCCCCCTGGTGTATTTCTTTCGCCTAGAAATTCTTATTAATTCCAAAAAGTGCCTCCGTGGATTTTTAGGACATTCCGAGAAATTTTCTTTTCTACACATAAAACAACATCATGGCAGTTCTGCTGAAAACAGCGTCAGTCTGGGTTAGTTTCATTGAAATCATGCAAGTTAGAGTCCAAAACAAGGGCAAAAGTGTTTGGAAAAGTAGATACGTTGGAGACGTATCACAGAGCAACTCCAACGCCAACTTTTCCATGTCATCTATCACGCCAGGCAATAGTTCTTTCGCACAAAGAACACAGAAGAAATAGCTCTGCTCTGCCAGTACTAGCCATTCATCCTTGGGGATAAAGCCACGCAACATTACCGGCATTACCCAATCAAGCCATATGTGCTAATCATGACTCTTGAGACCAAATATTTTCAATTTTTCAAGACTCGCTCCCCTCTTTAGATTCGCTGCATACCCATCAGGGAACATCAACTACATTTTCACCCACAAGATAATTTCCCTCATAGCTGGCCTTCCCAGATTGAACCAGGCCTTTGGTTTCATCCAATTCTGCTTTCCTTTCAATTGTCGCATGTTTTGTAATGGTCTATCACACAGAGCCTGCAGATTGACTGTAGCCTTAGTATTATCCTTTGACTTCCCCTCTATGCCGATCAATGTACCAAAAAGGGCCTCACCGATATTCTTTTTAGTGTGCATCATGTTGATCTTGTGTGGAAGAAGGAGGTCTTTCAAGTAAGGCAGATCCCACAAGCATGTCTTGTGAGTCCAGGCGTGTTCCGAATTATACCCTAATACGTCTCCGTCGTATCTACTTTTCCTAACGCTTTTCCTCTTGTTTTGGACTCTAATTTGCATGATTTGATTGAAACTAACCCAGACTGACGCTATTTTCAGCAGACCTACCATGGTGTTGTTTTTGTGCAGAAATAAAAGTTCTCGAAATGGAACAAAACTTTGTGAGGATTTTTTATACAATAAAATAGAATTTAAGAACCACCGGAGGGGGGCACCTGGGTGGGCACAACCCACCAGGGGGCGCCACCCCCTCCAGGCGTGCCCAGGTGGGTTATCCCCACCTAGTGGCCCCGCAGATGCTGAAACCGACGCTATAAAATCACATACTTCCAGAGAAATCAGGGAGAAAGAATTATCACGTTTCATGAGATGGAGTCGCCGCCTTCTCCTGTTCTTCATCGGGAGGCCAGATCTGGAGTCCATTCGGGGCTCCGGAGAGGGGGATCTTCGATCTTCGTCATTACCAACCCATCTCCATCGCCAATTCCATGATGCTCCCCACCGGGAGTGATTAATTCCTTCGTAGGCTCACTGGTCGGTGAGGAGTTGGATGAGATTCATCATGTAATCGAGTTAGTTTCGTTAGGGCCTGATCCCTAGTATCCATTATGTTCTGAGATTGATGTTGCTATGACTTTGCCATGTTTAATGCTTGTCACTTTGAGCCTGGGTGCCATGATTTCAGATCTGAACCGTTTATGTTATCACCATCATATCCATGTTCTAGATCCGATCTTGCAAGTTATAGTTACCTACTACATGTTATAATCCGGCAACCCCGGAGTGACAATAGTCGGGACCACTCCCGGTGATGACCGTAGTTTGAGAAGTTCATGTATCCACCGTGTGCTAATGCTTTGTTCCGGTTCTCTATTAAAAGGAGGCCTTAATATCACTTAGTTTCCAATAGGACCCCGCTGCCACGGGAGTGGAGGACAAAAGATGTCATGCAAGTTCTTTCCATAAGTATGTATGACTATTTACGGAATACATGCCTACATTATTTTTATGAACTGGAGCTAATGCCATATCGCCCTAGGTTATGACTGTCTCATGATGAATATCATCAAATGAATCACCGATCCAGTGCCGATGATTTTCGTACATATTGTTTCTGCTAAGTTACTATTTCTACTGTCACTATTGCACTTGCTACAAAAATCACTGCTATCACTGTTATCGTTACTATCAAAACTATCATACTAGTTTGCTACTGATCACTTTGCTGCAGATAATTAATCTCCAGGTGTGGTTGAATGACAACTCAGCTGCTAATACTTGCAAATATTCTTTGGCTCCCCTTGTGTCGAATCCATAAATGTGGGTTGAATACTCTACCCTCAAAAACTGTTGCGATCCCATATACTTGTGGGTTATCAAGACCTTTTTCTGGCGCCGTTGCCGGGGAGCATAGCTAGATTTGTTGAGTCACTTGGGATTATTATCATATTATCACTATGAAGAATCTGAAGGATGCTAAGACTAATATTTTTCCTTCTAAGACGAGGGGAGGTAAGGAACTGCCATCCAGCTCCACTGTAGATTCACCTTCTATTATAAGTAAACTTGCAACACCACCACATGCTATTAATTCTGGTATGTCGCAAGTTGTTGATGATGCTACTTCTGTTATGAATGCTACTCATGATGATGCTAGTACCTTGCTTGATGATTATGTGCCACTAGGTGAATTTCTTGATGAACAAATTGCTAGAGTAAGACAACATGATATTGTTGAAACTGATGATGAGCTTCAAAATGAAAATCCTGAAACACCTACTAGAACTAGCCCTCCTAAAAATTATTATGCAAGTATAAAGAAAGATCTTTGAATGCTAGAATGAAATGTGATCGTAAGTTTGCTACTTCACCCATCTTTATTGATGATAAGGATTGTGAATTCTCTGTCGACCCAGAGTTAATTACTTTGGTTGAATCTGATCCTTTTCGTGGTTATGAAACTGAAACTGTTGTGGCACATCTTACTAAGTTGAATGACATAGCCACCCTTTTTGCTCATGATGAGAAGATTCGCTATTACTGTATCCACAAATTATTTCCGTTCTCATTAAAGGGTGATGCTAAAGCTTGGTACAATACTCTTGCTCCTGGTTGTGTGCGTAGTCCCCAGGATATGATTTATTACTTCTCTGAAAAATACTTCCCTGCTCATAAGAAACAAGCTGCCTTGCAGGAAATATTTAACTTTGTGCAAATTGAAGAAGAGAGTCTCCCACAAGCATGGGGGAGGCTTCTCCAATTCCTTAATGCTTTGCCTGATCATCCTTTAAGAAAATGAAATACTTGATATCTTTTATAATGTACTAACCGATGCTTCTAGGGATTTCCTAGATAGTTGTGTTGGTTGTGTTTTAAGGGAACAAACTATTGAGCAAGCTGAAGAATTATTGAATAACATATTGAAAATTATGATGATTGGACTCCTCCTGAAACACCGCTTAAACCCACTCCAAAGAAGAGGGGTATCTTATATCTCAGTCCTAAAGATATGCAAGAGGCAAATAAATCTATGAAGGAAAAAGGTATTAAAGCAGAGGTTGTTAAAAATTTACCTCGTATTGAAGAAATACATGGGCTTGATACACCACCACCACCTAAGGTGGTAGAGGTAAATTCTTTAATGAAATTCAATGATAGTGATAATCCTCATAATAAACATCCTAGTCAATGCCTTTATGAGTTTGATAATTACATTAGAAAGCAAGATCACTGCAATGTAAATGTTATGAAACAATTGAAATACAACTCTGATGTGATTGCTCACTTAAGTGACTTGTTATTTAGAATCTTAAATGATGTTAAAGGTGTAGGGAAGCATGCCTCTATGGTTCAAACTCAATTAGAACAAGTTGCTAAATCTCAAAGAGAGTTGCTTGATGAAATGAACAATAATATAAGTGACTTTGCTGTTAGAATAGCACCTAGAGGAGGTAAAATGACTCTGGAACCACTTTATCCTGAGGGACACCCAAAGATAATTGAACAAGACTCTCAAAGAATTAACACTGATGCACCGAGTCCTTATAAAAAAGAAAAAGAAGAAGAAAAATAATAGGACTTTGCCTGCCTCTAGTGAACCTGAAGTAGAAAAACCTCCTGATAATGATAATGAAGTTTCTATCTCTGATGTTGAAAATCAATCTGGTAGTGAACATTCACCTTCTGATAATGAAAAAGATAATGATGAGGTTCATGAAGACACTCAAACAAATAACAAGGAACCAAATAATGATGTTGAGATAGAACAATTGTTGATCTTGATAACCCACATCCCAAGAATAAAAGATACGATAAAAGAGACTTTGTTGCTAGAAAACATGGAAAGGAAAGATAACCATGGGTTCACAAACCTATGCCCTTTCCACCTAAGTCAACTAAAAAGAAAGATGATGAAGAATTTGAACGCTTTGCTGAAATGCTGAGGCCAGTCTTTTTTGCGTACTCGCTTGACTGATATCTTAAAAATGCCTCCTTATGCAAAGTACATGAAAGACATCATCACCAATAAGAGAAGAATACCGGAACCTAAAATCTCCACCATGCTTGCAAATTATACTTTTAAAGACGGAGTACCTAAAAAACTTGGAGATCCGGGAATACCAACTATACCTTGCTCCATTAAAAGAAACTATGTGAAAACCACTTTATGTGATTTAGGATCTGTTGTTAGTGTTATGCCATTCTCTTTATACAAAAGACTTGTTTTGAATAAACTAACACCTACTGAAATATCTTTGCAAATGGCTGACAAATCAACTGCCATACCTATTGGTATTTGTGAGGATGTGCCCGTTGTTGTTGCTAATGTTACTATTATGACTGACTTTGTTATACTTGAGATGCCTGAGGACGACAACATGTCGATTATCCTTGGTAGACCCTTCTTGAATACTGCAGGGGCTGTTATTGATTGCAATAAAAGCAAGGTCACTTTTCATATCAATGGTAATGAGCATACGGTGCACTTTCCGAAGAAACAATTCCAAGTGAATGGTGTTAATGTTATTGAAAAATGTCCGACAATCACTATTGGAAGTTTTCAACTACCTCCATCTACTTTCAAAAAGAAATATGAAATGCTTATTGTTGGGGGCATTCATATTCCTGTTGAGGTAACTTAGTGATTCATGAAAGTTCTTCAGTTTCATGCTAATCGAAAGTGGTTGTTAATAAGACTTGATCAACCTTATTAATGGATCATTTTTGAGAGGTATGAAGTTGATGAATTTAGTGAGCACTACCTTCTGTCCCTACCTTTTGTTTTCTATTTTTACTAGTTAAATAAAATAAAATACCATGCTTTGTCTGTTTTCTGAGTTTTCCGTGCAATAAAAAATGACCCAAAAATAAAAATTCTCAGAATGCTCTAAAAATTTAATACGATTTTTTTTCTGAATATTTACGAATCTTTGGTGCAAATAATATCAGAGGGAGGTGCACCAGGTGGGCATAACCCACCTGGGCGTGCCAGGACCCCCAGGCACGCCCTGGTGGGTTGTGGTCCCCATGTGCCCCCCTAACTTATCTCTTCATCCCACATCATAACCGACCTCTAGAAAAAATTCACCATTGCTCTCTCTCTCTCTCTCTCGTGTTCTTGCTCCTGAAACTGCGGATTTCGATCTCTTTGCTCGAAGCTTCATTTCTGAAACTTTTTTGGGGAATTGTTGCTTGGTATGTGACTCCTCCATGTGTCCAATTAGTTTTTGCTTTAGTGGTTTACATTTTGAATAATTAGCTACTCTTGGTGCTGCAGTAGATGAGCTTGCATGTTGAATTCTTAGAGTTCTAAGTAGTTTGAATGCTTGCTATGGCCTCTTTACATCCTTATGAGCAGTTGGTATCTTTTTTGTGAAGTTCTATTGATAAAAAATTGTGACCCAAAATTTTCAGAAAATTGTACGCGAATATGATGAAACTTTTTTGAAGGAGTTCTTCGAGGAGGAGATCCTCGGAGGCATCTTCTAGTAGCAGCTCCGTTCGTCGGTCTTATGTTGAATCAAGTGAAAGTTCCATTCGAAATGCTGCCACCAAAACATGCTTATGACCATGCAATGATTATATGGTGTGCATGGGCATTAAGGAGGAATTTGAGCAATATGTTCATAATGCGGATCTCGGTCCCTACATTTCAGATAAGTGCAACCAACACCTCACTCTCACTGAATCATTTGTCAAAGGATTTAAATTCCATCCCCGTGAGTCTAGGGTGTCATTTAAACTATATGAAAATCCATTTACCATATCTTTAGAGATATTTGCTCACCACTGCAAAATTCCATTCTAGGGTTCGCTCGATGATCCACCAAGGTCTGAGTTTGAGATATTCGTGACTAGTCTTTGCTATGGTGAAACTAGGGGAGT
The DNA here is from genome assembly GCA_963921465.1 of Triticum timopheevii. Taxonomy (NCBI): domain Eukaryota; kingdom Viridiplantae; phylum Streptophyta; class Magnoliopsida; order Poales; family Poaceae; genus Triticum; species Triticum timopheevii. The sequence continues at coordinate 359,473,602 of OY997274.1, read as the reverse complement.
GACGCAAGGTAGAATAAAGAGCATTCATTTTCTCGCAATCCAGTACTTTGCATTATTTAATGGAAAATGTATTGTAGGCAAACAAGATTGTAGTACACTTTGTGCTCCAGACTTGAGCCTCATACGCACCGCTCTCCATGGTGGAAGAAGTTATAATCTTGGAGCGATTGTTGTACGTAGGTTGCAAAACAATGCTGGTAGTGGATATTTTTATGGTGGAATTTATGCCACACGATTAGCAAGGGAGCTGGGTGTTTCACCCTTGCCCTATGACCCTATTTTACCCACCCAGTACCTAGACTTTGATGCTATGAAACGTCATAAGATCCTTAGAGGTGACCCCCATAATTTCACTTATAAATTGATGTTTAATAAGGACTCCGTGGTGGACACATATTTGCCTGCACCTTCTCTCTTTAATGTTCACAACAGGGGTATATATTATGTTCTTGAGAGCGAGGCCCGAGCTCATAACGCAGCGGTTGTTGCTGCACGGCGGGCTGAGGCGTCCGCACCGAGAGCCTACGTAAGCTACCATTCCGACCATTACGCAGGCTACTAACTGATTACCAAGTTAGGCCAAAATCCTAAGCTTGGGGGAGTACATATTTCCATCGACATTACATTCATGTTTACACATTTCATTCCAGTTGTCGGTGTTCATACATTTTCATTGTATTATCCTTGATAAATTTATTTTCTCCCTTTCTTTTTGTGTGTTTGAAAAACTTTCAGAAAATCCAAAAACATATTTCTTGCTTCTTTTTTATTTTCTTCCTAGTTTAGATTGTTGTAGCACTAAAAAGAAACCCAAAAAGACTTCCTTCTTCTTCTTTTACTTGTTCGGAGATTTCCCGTGTAAATAGTTTTTCTCGTTTTTGCTTTTCCCTTTTTATTTGCTTGTTTACGAAAAACCAAAAACTCCAAAAATATTTCAGTGTGTTTCTCTGAACTCTTTTCTTTTTATTGAGTCATACCGAGGAGAAGACCACGATGAAAATGTTGAGTGGCTCTCATTTGCATTATTGTTGATCTGACGAAGAGCCCATATTACCTTGTCTTGTCCTTTTGAATAAAATGTTTGTAGATTCCATCTTACTCCATCACAGTCTTGCACTATTATTATTTTCAAATCATTCGGTTGTGCAAGTGAAAGGCAATAATGACGATATTAGATGAACTGGCTGTGGCAGAGAGAAACGGGTATGAACCCGACTTGTTCTGTTTTTGTAAATATGTTTAACCTAGTATCCATGATTCAGCCTATTATGATCAAACATGTTTGCAATGACAATTAGATATTATAGTTTCTCTTGCCACACATAAGTAGCTAGGAGTGGATAATGATTTATCTTGGATGTCAACATTGCTTTAAAATGATTGTGATGTAGTATGATGATATGGTATCCTCCTCTGAATGTTCGAGTAGCTTGACTTGGCACATGTTCATGCATGTAGTTGAATCAAAACCAACATAGCCTCTATGATATTTATGTTCATGGTGTTCATATCCTACTCAAGCTAGTATCCAATGTTACTTATGCATAATGCATGTTCATGACCGTTGTTGCTCTCAAGCTGGCCACTTCTCAACCTATTTGCTAGCCTTCGCCTATACTAAGTAGGAATTCTGCTTGTACATCAAAAACTTGAAACCCAAGTTATTCCAGATGAGTCTAACAAACCTACCTATATGCGGTATTACCTTGCCGTCCTAAGTAAATTTTCATGTGCCACCTCTAAAAACTTCAAATAAATATCCTTTTTGTGTTCCTGGATTGTTCATAGAGCGACATGAGGTATTTGGTATCTTCCATGCTAAGCGGGTTAAACTCAGGATGGGTGTTTATTCACTCACCATTGCATGAGAAAAGGGGCAGTAATAGGGATTCCCAGTCAAAATTGCAAATATAAATAATCAAACAAAAACTCCTATGGAGCAAAAACCTTTACTAATGTGTTTAGCATGGAAGATATTGATAACTGATGGTCGCGAAGTAAACAAGAAGGGTGCATGTCTCAAAATTTCAATTACCTCTGTTTTAAAAACTTGAGATCTGGCACCTCTGCAAATAATCGCTTCCCTCTGTGAAGGGACTATCTATTTACTTTTATGTTTGTCATCACCTTCTCAAATAAGTACCAGAACCTGAGAGCACTGCTGTCATGTTGATGCATTGTGTTTAGCTAATGTTGGGTGCATCATGACTGGATCTTTTCTACCATGAATTACAATGTTTAGTCGTTGCTTGAACTTTGGAGGTGCTCTGCATTTATGTTTTGCGGTCTCAAAAAGGGCTAGCGAGATACCACTATTGTCATATTGTATCCTGGTTGTTTTGACAACGTGTTGTTGTTTGAGATGTCTTATTATCGCTCGCTAGTTGATTATGTCATTGATATGAGTTAATGTAATTTTTAGGAGTTATTGTCGACATGGTTAGTTATAATCTTTCCTAAAATCCAGGGTGTTGTTTAAGCTTATTTATGGAAACAAGAGCAAAAGAGTTCGTAAAAGTTTTTCTTTTTCACTTTCAGTTTATCAACTGAATTGTTTGAGGACAAGCAAAGGTTTAAGCTTGGGGGAGTTGATACGTCTCCGTCGTATCTACTTTTCCTAACACTTTTCCTCTTGTTTTGGACTCTAATTTGCATGATTTGAATGAAACTAACCCGGACTGACGCTATTTTCAGTAGAACTACCATGGTGTTGTTTTGGTGCAGAAATAAAAGTTCTCGGAATGGAACGGAACTTTGCGAGGATTTTTTATACAATAAAAGAGAATTTCTGGAACCAAGAACCACCGGAGGGGGGGGACCTGGGTGGGCACAACCCACCAGGGCGCGCCATCCCCTCCAGGTGTGCCCAGGCGGGTTGTCCCCACCTGGTGAGCCTGCAGAACCTGAAACCGACACTATAAAATATCTTATTTCCAGAAAAAATCAGGGAGAAAGAATTATCATGTTTCATGAGACGGAGCCACTGCCATCTCCTGTTCTTCATCGGGAGACCAGATCTGGAGTCCGTTCGAGGCTCCGAAGAGGGGGATCTTCAATCTTCGTCATCACCAACCCATCTCCATCGCCAATTCCATGATGCTCCCCACCGGGAGTGAGTAATTCCTTAGTAGGCTCGCTGGTCGGTGAGGAGTTGGATGAGATTCATCATGTAATCGAGTTAGTTTTGTTAGGGCCTAATCCCTAGTATCCATTATGTTCTGAGATTGATGTTGCTATGACTTTGCCATGCTTAATGCTTGTCACTTTGGGCCTGGGTGCCATTATTTCATATCTGAAACGTTTATGTTGTCACCATTATATCCATGTGAAGGAAATATGCCCTAGAGGCAATAATAAAGTTATTATTTATTTCCTCATAGCATGATAAATGTTTATTATTCATGCTAGAATTGTATTAACCGGAAACATGATACATATGTGAATACATAGACAAACATATAGTCACTAGTATGCCTCTACTTGACTAGCTCATTAATCAAAGATGGTTATGTTTCCTGACCATAGACATGTGTTGTCATTTGATTAATGGGATCACATCATTAGGAGAATGATGTGATTGACATGACCCATCCCGTTAGCTTAGCACTTGATCGTTTAGTATTCTGCTATTGCTTTCTTCATGACTTATACATGTTCCTGTAACTATGAGAATTATGCAACTCCCGTTTACCGGAGGAACACTTTGGGTACTACCAAACGTCACAACGTAACTGGGTGATTATAAAGGAGTACTACAGGTGTCTCCAAACGTACATGTTGAGTTGGCGTATTTCGAGATTAGGTTTTGTCACTCCGATTGTCGGAGAGGTATCTCTGGGCCCTCTCGGTAATACTCATCACTTAAGACTTGCAAGCATTATAACTAAAGAGTTAGTTATGAGATGACGTATTACAGAACGAGTAAAGAGACTTGCCGGTAACGAGATTGAACTAGGTATTGGATACCGACGATCAAATCTCGGGCAAGTAACATACCGATGACAAAGGGAACAATGTATGTTGTTATGCGGTTTGACCGATAAAGATCTTCATAGAATATGTAGGAACCAATATGGGCATCCAGGTCCCGCTATTGGTTATTGACCGAGAATGGTTTTAGGTCATGTCTACATAGTTCTCGAACCCGTAGGGTCCGCACGCTTAACGTTTCGATGATAGTTTTATTATGAGTTTATAAGTTTTGATGTACCGAAGTTTTTTCGGAGTCCCGGATGTGATTACGGACATGATGAGGAGTCTCGGAATGGTCGAGACATAAAGATTGATATATTGGAAGCCTATGTTTGGACATCGGAATGGTTCCGGGTGAAATCGGCATTTTACCGGAGTACCGGGAGGTTACCGGAACCCCCCGGGGGGTTAATGGGCCTACATGGGCCAAGAGGGAGAAGAGGGAAGGAGCCAGGAGGGGGCCGCGCGCCCCTCCCCCTCCTAGTCCGAATAGGACAAGGGAAGGGGGGCGGCGCCCCCCCCCCCCCCCTTTCCTTCCCCTCTTCCTCCTCTTTCCCCCCTTCTCGTACTCCTACTTGGAAAGAGGGAGTCCTACTCCCGGTGGGAGTAGGACTCCCCCCTTGGCGCGCCCTATAGGCGGGCGGCCTCCTCCCCCTTGGCTCCTTTATATATGGGGGCGGGGGGCACTGTCGTGGTTCTAAGTCTGACAGTAGAGTGGGGGGTAGGTATGGAGAGGCAAGGTCCTAGCTATAGAGAGGTTGTAAACACAAGCGATGTACGAGTTTCAGGCCCTTCTCGGAGGAAGTAAAAGCCCTACGTCTCGGAGCCCTGAGGCGGTCGAGTGGATTATGTGTATAGGTGTTACAAGAGTGCGAACCCTTCTGCCTGTGGAGGGGGGTGGCTTATATAGAGTACGCCAGGACCCCTGCCAGCCCACGTAATGGAGGGTTTAAAGTATATTAAGTCTGGGGCGTTATTGGTAACGCCCCACATAAAGTGCCTTAACTATCATTAAGTCTATTCAATTACAGGCCGTTTGCAGTGCAGAGTGCCTTCTGACCTTCTGGTGGTCGAGTGTATCTTCATGGTCGAGTGAGTCTCCATGGTCGAGTCCTTCTAGTCAGTCGAGTGAGTTCTTCGTTGGTCGACTGGAAGGTGATCTCTTCTAAGGATGTCCTTGGGTAAGACATCTAGGTCAGGCCTATGACCCTACCCTAGGTACATGAATCCATCATTAGCCCCCGAATGGATTGAGGCTTGAATGAGGAAGGAGTTGATGCTGTTTCTGATTGATTGTTGGTATACTGGCTATGCGTTGTTCGTGACCGAGATCTTCTTTGTAGATAAGGAGCAACTTTTCTTCAGTCGACTCGATCCATTCTTGTCTTTCGTCGAGTGATCTTTTAGACTTTGTCGGTTCCCAAGCGACGGATCGCAGGAAATCTCGCGTCTGACAGACCGATCTGCCGCTCGCGGATTCTACGAGATACGAAATTTGGGGAAGCGCGCGAAGCGGAACGAACCGCGGCGCTCGGACGGGACGGGGCATAGACGCCTCGATCTCCGCGCCGCTTTTTCCGCCACGTATCATGTCAATGCAACTGTTTCGGGATATGATTAGGTTGACCGGGTCCACCTGTCATCCACTCGGAAGGGATGTTATAAATGCGACTAGTGAGGATTTCTGAACCGCGCTCCATTCTTTCTCCTCTGCTCTCCTCGTCTCCGCCCAATGCACCCGCTTTCGCCTCCGCAAAGCTCTTCTTCGCGTACCTCGCCGGCAGCCATGGTCAAGGAGAAGACGGCGGCGCTGGAGCGCGCAAAGAAGGCGTCGGCGGCGGAGAAGGCGCCGGCGGCGGAGAAGGCGAAGGGGAGATCCACCAGCCGCAGCGGGTCTTCGTCGAGATCTCGCCTGCTGAAGGGCTGGGTCCAGGGAGATTGGATCCAGTCAACCATCAGGGAGAAGGATCTCCTCGACATGGCCGACGACGGGCTGATCCCCCATGGCGCCGCAAGACTTCCAGAAAAAGAGTGGCAACCTCAGCCGGAAGAGGGTGAGTGTGTGCTCCTGGCCACTCATGTTGATCGAGGATTTTCTCTGCCACCGAGCATTTTCTTTCGTGGTTTTTTGAACTTCTTTGGAGCCCAACTCCACCACTTTACTCCGAACTCCATCGCGTATCTTGCTGCGTTCGTATCCATGTGCGAGAGCTTCCTGGGCTGTCGACCGCACTAGGGCTTGTTCAAGCACATCTTCACGTGTCGTTCTCTTACCGTGAAGAAGGCGAGTCCAGGAGATGAGAAAACCCAAGTTGTCCAAATGTGCGGGGGCCTGGGAATTCAAGTGAGGAATAAGAGCACCTTCCCAGCTATGACGTTTCCCGAGTCGGTCAGGGGCTGGCAGTCGACCTGGTTCTACTGCCAGAATGAGCTGACGCCGGGGCAGTCGAGTGGACTCCCTCCATTCACCATGAGCCGAGTGAACAAGCCCTCCTCTCTGAAGGTGGTTCCGGAGGAGAGAGCCGATGTGAAGATGTTGATGGATCGCGTGGTGCAGTTGGTTTGGGACGGCGTGACTGGCATGGACCTTCTGGAGGTTTTCCTTCGGCGGCGTATCCAGCCTCTTCAGTTCCGGAGCCATGGCATGTGGTTGTACTACGGGACTGAAGACGAGACCCGAGTCCACCCGGAAGCAGTCGACGACGCCACGGTGGAAAGATGGATGGCCGCGGTCACTGGGAACAAGGATAATCCCCGTGGATCCAGGAGGATTCCTCCACTCGACCATCACAGCGTTCCAGATAAGGTATATTTGCTCTGCCTTCCATTGTATATTTGTCGAATTTGTTTCTGTATGTTCTGCAACTTGGTCGACTGATCTCTGTCTTGACGTCTTCCAGGCCCTTACCGAGCTGTATTCGATGCCCAATGGAGCTCAGGCTCTGACTGAGGAGGGAGAAGCCAGCGGGGGCGAGAGCCAGGATGAGTGGGATTCAGACGCTGCCGAAGATGACGATGATGACGACGATGATGATGAGGACGAAGAAGAGGAGGAGGAGGAGATTGCACCACCGCGCTCGGAAAGGCGGTCGAAACTTGTTCATGACCCCGCGACTAAACGCGGTAAGGGGGTGGCGACTGCCCCGCAGTCGACCAAACGCCCTCGGACCGCTTCTCCGGTGCCGAGTGAAAGGGCGCCGAAGCAGTCGAAAGTGGCTCCGTCGAAACCAACCAAGCTCCTGCCGAAGATGAAGGTGTCCATCCCCACCATATCCGGGTAAACATGTTACTTGAGTCTCCTTGTTTTGTATAAGCTTTATCTCTGGTTGATACTTGAGTTAGTCGACTGATTCTTTGGAACTTCAGTGCTGCAATTTCTGAGACCTCAGGCAAGGCTGACGACCATGAGATGGAGGACGCAGCAACCTCAAATCCTGGTACTATACTCTCAATTTTGTCCTTAGTCGACTGACTCATGATTTCTAACTTTGGTTCTTTTTCTGAAGCTCCACCCCATGACATTATCACCCTTCCTGAAGATGATGATGATGAGGATGAAGAACCGCTGAGGAACAGGATGAGCAGGAAGGCGTCCACTGGTAAGGCAACCCAGGATGCGACGGCGCCCGAGACTGTGGTCACGGAGGGGGAGAACCCCACTCGACACACCGTGTCCTTCGCGGTGCCATTGACGAGTGCTCATCCCACTTCGTCGAGTGCTGCCCAACCCTCGCTCTTCACAACACATCACGTCCCAGAAGACCAGGCCAGCGCTGCTAAGGAGGCGATACGCCAAGCAGGGATTATGATGGAGCAGGTGAAGCTCATCCGGGATGCAAGCCAAGCAGCTTATGACGCTAGCTCCGCCCTTCAAAGCAATGTTCAGGTCAGTCGACCACCGCCTGTTCTGTTAGGATATGCTATCAAAACTTTTTCTTTCTGAAATCCGTAGCAATCACCCAGTGGGTGTGTCGATAAAAAACTCCGTGTTAGCGGGGGCACGCTGAGTGCACCCGCTGGGTGTAGTCCCCAAGGCTAAGGTCGACTGCTGGCAGTCGGCCTTAGGCTTTATAAGTACAGGTTGTTCATCATTCGACTGGATCGAATGGTTTTCCGAAACCGGTGGGGGCACGCTGAGTGCACCCACTGGGTGTAGTCCCCGAGACTGTGGTCGATTGCTTGCAGTCGACTACAGTCTGAAGAGCACGTCTTTTTTTTGGTCGACTGGTCGACTCTGTCTTGAAAAGAATTAGTGGGGGCACGCTGAGTGCACCCACTGGGTGTAGTCCCCGAGACTACGGTCGAATGCTTGCATTCGACTGTAGTCTTAGAAACGTATGATTTTTCCCTATCCACTCGGAAGTGAATCATCTTTGATATTTTGTCGATTGGTTCTTCGTAGAAATCCTGTGACCTTGCGGCTCGCTATACGGAACTGGAGCAGAAGCACATTCAGCTCGAGCTGGATCTGAAGCTGGTGCAGGAGAATCTGACGAAGGCGAAGGAGGAGACCAAAGGTATGTTTGGTGAGACCTCGACGACTCCTTTTTCCTTCCATTTGTTTCAAAATCTGACTTTGCTGTAACTTGCAGACAAGGTGAGGGAGGCCCAGAAGAAGAAGGACCTTGAGCTAGCTGAGAAGACCAAGCTTGCTGACGAGAAGTTAGCTTCAGTCACCAAGCTTGAACAGGAAAATAAATACCAATCTGAAAGCTGCTCTGGCGATTGCCTCCAAGGATGTTGACCGACTGAAAACTGACAAGACTACCTTGACCGAGAAGATCAACCAGTTGATTGGGAAGAAGAATGACCTGGAAGGCTTCCTGGGTGGTCTTGCCAAGAAATTGTTCCTTATGCTTGAAGGTAATCTTTTTCACTCGACCAACATTTTCAACTGTGATGCTTCCATTCGACCATTGTCTTGATTCGGCATTTTGTCTTTGCAGAATTCTGTCGAAACTTTGAAGAAGAGACTAGCCAGTTGGAGCCGAATCTTGACCCTGTCAATTCTCCGGTGAATGATGAAGTTGCCATGAATGTCTTCCGACTGGAGTCCCGCGTTGCAGCTGTCGTGGACTATCTTGCAAGGCTGAAGACCGCCACTTCTCGCATTGACTCGACGCTTTGGCCCGGGGCGACACTTCAGAATGACCTCGAGTCGTTGATGGCTCGACTAAACGCGGTCCCCGACCGTGTGCAAGAGTGGAAGAAGTCCTCGGCTCGGTGTGGCACAGATGTTGCCTTGTGTCTGGCCCGAGTCCACTGCAAGGACGCGCGAGAAGAGAAGCTGGCGGCTCTCCGAGTGGCCAACACCAAGAAACATGACTTCAGGTCCTTTATGGAAACTTTCATTGCTGCTGCTACCCGGATCGCAGACGGGATCGACCTCGATGAGTTCGTTGCTCCTTCCAGCCCTCCACAGGAGGGGTAAAAAACTTTCTTTAAGCCCGACACTTTAAATTTGCCTCGGTATGCCGAGTGGAATTGTAACCGATAAACCTTAACAGGCTTAGTGCCTGAGCACTCTCGGTTCCTTTAGGTATCGACCTAAACTTGGATTTGATGTTTGGATATGATTGCTCTTGGTTCGAATTGTCCTTTGCAGGTTCACAGCAAGATGCCCACTGCAGTCGACTTATTCCTTAGGCGAGCACTGGGCTGCAGCTAAGCCTCCGAGTGAGAGGTTTGCTCTTCACTCGGTAGGATTTTTTATAACTTAGGCGAGCGCTGGGCTGCAGCTAAGCCCCCGAGTGAGAGGTTTGCTCTTCACTCGGTAGGATTTTTTATAACTTAGGCGAGCGCTGGGCTGCAGCTAAGCCCCCGAGTGAGAGGTTTGCTCTTCACTCGGTAGGATTTTTTATAACTTAGGCGAGCGCTGGGCTGCAGCTAAGCCCCCGAGTGAGAGGTTTGCTCTTCACTCGGTAGGATTTTTTATAACTTAGGCGAGCGCTGGGCTGCAGCTAAGCCCCCGAGTGAGAGGTTTGCTCTTCACTCGGTAGGATTTTTTATAACTTAGGCGAGCGCTGGGCTGCAGCTAAGCCTCCGAGTGAGAGGTTTGCTCTTCACTTGGTAGGATTTTTTATAACTTAGGCGAGCGCTGGGCTGCAGCTAAGCCCCCGAGTGAGAGGTTTGCTCTTCACTCGGTAGGATTTTTTTTATAACTTAGGCGAGCGCTGGGCTGCAGCTAAGCCCCCGAGTGGAAGTCTGGCTTACCACTCGGTAGGATTTTTATAACTTAGGCGAGCACTGGGCTGCAGCTAAGCCCCCGAGTGGAAGTCTGGCTTACCACTTGGTAGGATTTTTTTATAACTTAGGCGAGCGCTGGGCTGCAGCTAAGCCCCCGAGTGGAAGTCTGGCTTACCACTCGGTAGGATTTTTATAACTTAGGCGAGCACTGGGCTGCAGCTAAGCCCCCGGGTGGAAGTCTGGCTTACCACTTGGTAGGATTTTTATAACTTAGGCGAAACGGATTCGCGGCTAAGCCTCCGAGTGGAAGCCTGGCTTACCACTCGGTAGGATTTGTACAAACTTAGGCGAAACGGATTCGCGACTAAGCCACCCACTGGGGGAAAAAGTGACAAAAATTATGAAGGAATTATGGCGCTATTATTTCTAAATCCATGAACTACAGAAGTATTTTATTACAACTCATCCGAGTGGAAAACTTTAAGTGTAAATCGGGCGGAGCAGATCCGCATTCCAAGCTCGGGGCTCTTCGATATTGTGTTCGATGTTGTAGAGATGGTATGCCCCGTTGTGGAGAACTTTGGTGACGATGAAGGGTCCTTCCCAAGAAGGAGCGAGCTTATGCTGTTTCTGCTGATCCACTTGGAGAACTAGATCTCCTTCTTGGAAGGCTCGACCCCTCACATTCCTGGCGTGAAAGCGACGCAAATCCTGTTGATAGATGGTCAATCGGATCAGAGCCATCTCCCTTTCTTCCTCTAGAAGGTCGACTGCGTCCTGACGCACTTGCTCAGCTTCTGCTTCGTTGTAGAGTTCAACTCGAGGAGCATTGTGAAGAAGATCACTCGGCAAGACTGCTTCAGCTCCATAGACCAAAAAGAATGGAGTTCTTCCGGTCGACCGATTGGGTGTGGTCCGCAAACCCCAAAGTACCGAAGGGAGTTCGTCGACCCATGCTCCAGCCGTGTGCTTGAGATCACGCATCAGTCGGGGTTTTAAACCCTTGAGGATTAAGCCATTGGCTCACTCTACTTTTCCATTCGACTGTGGATGAGCGACCGAAGCGTAGTCGACTCGTGTGCCTTGAGCGTTGCAAAAATCCTTGAATTCTTCCGAGTCAAAGTTCGACCCATTATCCGTAATGATGATGTGCGGGACTCCATATCTGAATGTCAGCTCTCTGATGAAGGTAACCGCAGTACCGGCGTCAAGATTTTTGATTGGTTTAGCCTCAATCCACTTCGTGAACTTGTCGACTGCAACCAGTACGTGCGTGAAACCACTTCGACCTGTTCTCAAGGGACCGACCATGTCCAACCCCCATACTGCGAACGGCCAGACGAGTGGAATGGTCTTCAGAGCTGACGCGGGCTTGTGTGACATATTGGAGTAGAACTGACATCCTTCGCACTTGTCCACTATTTCCTTTGCCATCTCATTCGCCCTTGGCCAGTAAAATCCGGCTCGGTATGCTTTGGCTACAATGGTCCGAGAGGACGCATGGTGACCACAGGTCCCCGAGTGGATATCATTGAGAATGATTCGACCTTCTTCTGGCGTTATGCATTTTTGACCAACCCCAGTCGGGCTTTCTCTATACAACTGTCCTTTGATAACGGTAAAGGCTTTGGATCGACGGACAATCTGCCGAGCCTCTTCCTCATCCTCTGGGAGCTCTTTTCTCAGGATATACGCGATATAGGGAATTGTCCAGTCGGGAGTGACCACTAAAACCTCCATGACCAAGTCGACCACTGCTGGGACCTCAACCTCAGTCGGATCTGTGGCACTCTTGGGCTGTGGAGCTTCCTCTATGAAGGGATCCTCTTTAACTGACGGAGTGTGTATATGCTCCAAAAACACACCACTCGGAATGGCTTCTCTTTTGGAACCTATCTTTGCCAGATCATCTGCTGCTTGATTTTTCAGTCTGGGGATGTGATGGAGCTCCAACCCCTCGAACTTCTTTTCCAGCTTCCTCACTGCATTGCAGTATCCAGTCATGGCTGGGCTTCTCACGTCCCACTCCTTCATCACCTGGTTGACCACTAAATCTGAATCGCCATAAACCATCAGGCGACGGACGCCGAGTGAGATGGCCATGCGCAACCCATATAAAAGGGCCTCATACTCTGCCTCATTGTCGGAGGAATCAAAGTGAATCTGGAGCACATACCTAAGCTTATCTCCTCTGGGGGAAACCAGAACAACCCCAGCACCAGAACCATTCAGCATCTTAGAGCCATCGAAGAACATGGTCCAATGCTCCGAGTGAACTTCAGTCGGCTGCTGTTGTTCAATCCACTCGGCGAGGAAATCTGCTATTGCTTGGGACTTAATGGCTTTCTTTGCCTCAAACTTGATATCAAGGGGAAGAAGTTCAATCGCCCATTTCGCCACTCGACCAGTTGCATCTCTGTTGTGCAGAATCTCTAATAGTGGGGCGTCGCTGACGACTGTGATAGAATGATCAGAGAAATAATGAGCAACCTTCTTCATGGTCATGTATATTCCATACACAAGCTTCTGATAATGAGGATATCTCTGCTTGGATGGAGTCAAGACTTCAGACAAATAATACACCGGGCGCTGAACTTTGAAGGCTTTTCCTTCTTCTTCCCGCTCGACCGTAAGTACTGTACTGACGACTTGTACTGTGGCTGCAATATAAAGCAACAGAGGCTCTTTGCTGATTGGAGCAGCAAGCACCGGCTGGGTGGAGAGCAGAGCTTTTAGCTCGGCAAATGCTGCATCAGCTTCTGGAGTCCACTCGAACTTGTCTGCCTTCTTCATCAGTCGGTAAAGAGGCAATGCCTTTTCACCGAGTCATGAGATGAATCGACTTAATGCGGCCAAGCATCCAGTAAGCTTCTGGACATCGTGCACTCGCACAGGGCGTTTCATTCGGAGAATAGTGCCGATCTTCTCTGGATTAGCGTCGATCCCTCGCTCGGAAACGAGAAAACCGAGTAACTTTCCACCAGGAACTCCGAATGTGCACTTCGATGGATTGAGCTTGATATCATACCTTCTGAGGTTGGCAAATGTTTCGGTGAGGTCAGCAAGCAGGTCGGAACCTTTTCGCGACTTAACGACGATATCATCCATATACGCTTCCACATTCCGACTGATTTGAGTGAGAAGACACTTCTGAATCATACGCATAAATGTGGCTCCGGCATTCTTGAGGCCGAATGGCATGGTGATATAGCAGAAGCACCCGAATGGAGTGATGAAAGCTGTTTTTACTTCGTCGGGTCCATACAGACGGATCTGATGATACCCGGAATATGCGTCTAGAAAAGACAACCTCTCACATCCCGCGGTCGAGTCAACAATTTGATCTATGCGAGGGAGAGGAAAATGATCTTTCGGGCAGGCCCGATTGATGTGCTTGAAGTCAATGCACATGCGGAGTGAGTTGTCCTTCTTGGGAACCATGACGACATTAGCAAGCCACTCGGAGTGGTATATCTCTCGGATAAATCCTGCCGCCAACAGTCGAGCCACTTCCTCACCAATAGCTTTTCTCTTCTGGACGGCGGACCGCCGAAGATGCTCTTTGACTGGTTTTGCTGATTTGTCGACTCTGAGGCGATGCTCAGCCAGTCCCCTGGGAACACCTGGCATGTCGGCTGGCTTCCATGCAAAAATGTCCCAGTTCTCACGGAGGAACTGGATGAGCGCTTCTTCCTATTTCGGGTCGAGTGTCGTGGAGATGTGGGTCGGGGCTGCATTGGGGTCGGTCGGGTGAATGTGAACAGGCTTCATTTCACCAGACGACTGAAATGCAGACTCTGTGGCTAGTTTCTTGGATCGCAACAAATCACTCGGATCTGCGTTTTGCTTGTATTCTTCGAACTCGACCGCTGTCACCTGGGAATCGGCAATCTTCGAGCCCTTCTGAAAGCACTCTTCTGCCTTTTTCCGATCGCCAGTGACAGTGATCACTCCTTTGGGACCTGGCATTTTCAGTTTGAGGTACACGTAACATGGTCGAGCCATGAACCGTGCATAGGCGGGCCTCCCCAAAATGGCTTGGTACGCGCTCTGAAAATCCACAACCTCAAAGGTCAACTTTTCCTTGCGAAAATGCTTTGAGTCGCCAAAAACCACGTCCAGAACTATTTGGCTGAGTGAGTTGGCTTTCTTCCCTGGTATTACTCCGTGGAAACTCATGTTGCTGGTGCTCAGTCGGGACATCGGGATGCCCATTCCTTTCAGTGTGTCTGCATACAACAAGTTCAGCCCACTACCACCGTCCATCAGCACTTTTGTCAGTCGAGTGCCTTCGACAACTGGATCGACCACCAAAGCTTGCCTCCCAGGGGTGGCAATATGAGTCGGGTGATCGGATTGGTCGAATGTGATGGGTGTTTGGGACCATTTCAGATAACTTGGTTTTGCTGGGGCAACCATATTCACCTCACGGTTAATGACTTTCAGTCGACTCTTGCTTTCCACATCCGCGAAGATCATCAGAGTGGAGTTGATATGCGGATATTCTTCCTCACTGTCCTCTTTGTCTCCGGCCTTGTCTAACTCCTTCTCCTTGTCCTTAGACTGTTTTCCCTGAAACTGCTGGATCAGGAGTCGACACTGGCGAGTGGTGTGCTTTGGGTAAATGATGTTGCCCTCTTCATCTTTCTTCGTGTGGATGTGGCATGGCATATCCATCACGTCGTTTCCTTCTTTATCCTTTACTTTCTTAGGATTCCAGGATCCTTTTGGCTTCCCTTTGAACTTTCCCTGAGCCACGGCCAGGGCCTCTCCAGGAGCTGCTGGCTCGGCTTTCCGCTTCTGTTTCCGACTGGAATTCCCCTTCTCCGACTGACTTGGCTTATACTTGCCGCTCCGGAGTCAGTCCTCTTCCTCGCCATTGGCGTACTTGGTAGCAATCTCCATCATTCGACTCAGGGTCATGTCCCCGGTTCGACCAAACTTCAGACTCAATTCCCTGTTCTTGACGCCATCTTTGAAAGCGCAAACTGCTTGATGATCAGACACATTTTCCACAGTATGGTGCAGAGTGATCCACCTCTGAATGTACTCTCTGAGAGTCTCATTGGTCTTCTGCACACAAACTTGCAGCTCTGTCAAACTAGCTGGTCGCTTGCAGGTTCCTTCAAAAGTTCTGACGAACACTCAGAACAAATCTTCCCACGTGTAAATACTGCTAGGAGGTAACTGATTCAACCACACTCTGGCTGAACCTTCCAGCATGAGGGGCAAATGCTTCATGGCCACCTCATCATTCCCACCGCCAATTTGAACAGCCACTCGGTAGTCCTCAAGCCAAGTTTCAGGCTTGGACTCCCCAGTGAATTTGCTGACTCCTGTCGCCAACCTAAAATTGGGGGGAATCACCGCGGCTCTGATAGCCCTGGCTAAACACTCTGGACCAGAAACATGCACTCGACTGCTCGTGGGTGCATCTCTCTCGGGTCCACCTCGATGGGCTCTGTTCCGGTCGACCAAGCTTTGCACGATAATGGATCGCGCGTCGAAGCCTGGTCCCCTGGGGTCGACTGGAACTCTTCGCCCCGCACTGAACTGACGCCTGTCATCCTGTCGCCGAGGAGCATAAGACCCTTCCCCCGGAGGGGAAACGGGCACTCGACGCCTGTCATCTCGGTCGTGTCGGTCTCCAAACTGATCTCGCTGGTTGTCGCGCCCTTCCCGCCGCGGAGGTGATCTGGGACTGTGAGCCGACTGAACCGTATTCGCAGCGACGGATCGACTGTGAATTCTGTTGCGCGACTGCGACACGGCTGAGTTTTGGTCCCCTGCTGCTCGGAGCAAATCTCTGATCTGCATCAAGCCTCTCCCAGCTTCTGACTGTGAAGGCTGGATGGACTCTGCTATACGGATTGCAGCTGCTAAATTCTGAATTGGTGTGCGGTATACCTGAGTCGGCGGGAAGAGTCGACATCGACTGGCTTCGGGAACTCGTCGCCGCGCGCGCTCGTCGAGTGCTCGCTGAAGGTTCTCCAGACGAGCGCGTTCAGCCACATTGGCCAAACGTGCCTCCTCCAAGGCGCGAGCCTTGGGGGTTTCTCCTGCAATGGGAGTATGCAGGGCATCCATGTTCCTGCGGCGAAGCTCTTCTCTCTGCAGAGAGTCGAGTGTCTCGGGCTGGTACTCTTCGTGGTCCTGTGCGGGGTCACCTCCATCGCCCGCTCCACCACCATGGGCGAAGCCAGGAGGACTGCGGGGCCCATCGACCATGAGAATTTCCACCGCTGGATCACTGCTATCACATTCGGATGCAGTCTCTACGGAGCCAGTCGACAGATCGAACAGGCCGTAGAGAGATTCGTCGGGCTCGATTGCCGCAACTTGTGCGATGGCCGTCTGGCGAGCCACCGCGTGCTTCACCCACCGCTGAAGCCTCGACCGACCAGAGCGCTTGCGCTGGTGGGAGACCGAACGGGTGACCGATAAAGGAGTCGACCGATAGGGGGACCGACGGTTGCCGCAGCAGAACGCCGCGGACACATGCGCGAAAATGCGTCGCACCGCGGACGGGGAGCGCATCAACGTCGAGTGGAGCCTCCTGGAGCCACGCGGAGTCGTCGACAACAAAGGTGAGAGCGCCAAGACGGATCTCGCGCCCCTCGACCAAAACTCCAGCAGTCATCATGATGAAAGTACTCGGAAATACCGCAACTTCTCCACAAAATCGCTAAAACACCTGCCCCACGGTGGGCGCCAACTGTCGTGGTTCTAAGTCTGACAGTAGAGTGGGGGGTAGGTATGGAGAGGCAAGGTCCTAGCTATGGAGAGATTGTAAACACAAGCGATGTACGAGTTCAGGCCCTTCTCGGAGGAAGTAAAATCCCTACGTCTCGGAGCCCTGAGGCGATCGAGTGGATTATGTGTATAGGTGTTACAAGAGTGCGAACCCTTCTGCTTGTGGAGGGGGGTGGCTTATATAGAGTACGCCAGGACCCCTGCCAGCCCACGTAATGGAGGGTTTAAAGTATATTAAGTCTGGGGCGTTATTGGTAACGCCCCACATAAAGTTCCTTAACTATCATTAAGTCTATTCAATTACAGGCCGTTTGCAGTGCAGAGTGCCTTCTGACCTTCTGGTGGTCGAGTGTATCTTCATGGTCGAGTGAGTCTCCATGGTCGAGTCCTTCTAGTCAGTCGAGTGAGTTCTTCGTTGGTCGACTGGAAGGTGATCTCTTCTAAGGATGTCCTTGGGTAAGACATCTAGGTCAGGCCTATGACCCTACCCTAGGTACATGAATCCATCAGGCACCCCATAGACACACAAGTTGATCTACGGATCGTTCCTTAGCCGTGTGCGGTGCCCCCTTCCACCATATTCCACCTCGGTCATATCGTCGCGGAGTTTAGGCAAAGCCCTGCGCCGGTAGAACATCATCATCGTCACCACGCCGTCGTGCTGACAGAACTCATCTCCGGAGCCTTTGCTGGATCGGAGGGCCGGAGATCGTCATCGAGCTGAACGTGTGCTGAGCTCGGAGGCCCCGTACGTTCGGTGCTTGGATCGGTCGGATCGTGAAGACGTACGACTACATCAACCGCGTTGTGCTAACGCTTCCGCTTACGGTCTACGAGGGTATGTGGATGAACACTCTCCCCTCTCGTTGCTATATCATCACCATGATCTTGCGTGTGCGTAGGAAATTTTTTGAAATTACTACGTTCCCCGACAGTGGCATCCGAGCCTAGGTTTTATGCGTTGATGTTATATGCACGAGTAGAACACAAGTGAGTTGTGGGCGATACAAGTCATACTGCTTACCAGCATGTCATACTTTGGTTCGGCGGTATTGTGAGATGAAGCGGCCCGGACCGACATTACGCGTACGCTTACGCGAGACTGGTTTCACCGTTACGAGCACTCATGCTTAAAGGTGGCTGGCGGGTGTCTGTCTCTCTCACTTTAGCTGAATCGAGTGTGGCTACGCCTGGTCCTTGAGAAGGTTAAAACAGCACCAACTTGACGAACTATCGTTGTGGTTTTTGATGCGTAGATAAGAACGGTTCTTGCTAAGCCCGTAGCAGCCACGTAAAATTTGCAACAACAAAGTAGAGGACGTCTAACTTGTTTTTGCAGGGCATGTTGTGATGTGATATGGTCAAGACGTGATGCTATATTTTATTGTATGAGATGATCATGTTTTGTAACCGAAGTTATCGGCAACTGGCAGGAGCCATATGGTTGTCGCTTTATTGTATGAAATGCAAACGCCCTGTAATTGCTTTACTTTATCACTAAGCGGTAGCGATAGTCGTAGAAGCAATAGATGGCGTAACGACAACGATGCTACGATGGAGATCAAGGTGTCGCGCCGGTGACGATGGTGATCATGACGGTGCTTCGAAGATGGAGATCACAAGCACAAGATGATGATGGCCATATCATATCACTTATATTGATTGCATGTGATGTTTATCCTTTATGCATCTTATCTTGCTTTGATTGACGGTAGCATTTTAAGATGATCTCTCGCTAATTATCAAGAAGTGTTCTCCCTGAGTATGCACCGTTGCGAAAGTTCTTCGTGCTGAGACACCACGTGATGATCGGGTGTGATAGGCTCTACGTTAAAATACAACGGGTGCAAAACAGTTGCACACGCGGAATACTCAGGTTATACTTGACGAGCCTAGCATATACAGATATGGCCTCGGAACACGGAGGCCGAAAGGTCGAGCGTGAATCATATAGTAGATATGATCAACATAGAGATGTTCACCATTGAAACTACTCCATCTCACGTGATGATCGGACATGGTTTAGTTGATTTGGATCACGTGATCACTTAGATGACTAGAGAGATGTCTGTCTAAGTGGGAGTTCTTAAGTAATATGATTAATTGAACTTAAATTTATCATGAACTTAGTACCTGATAGTATTTTTCTTGTCTATGTTTGTTTGTAGATAGATGGCTCGTGCTGTTGTTCCGTTGAATTTTAATGCGTTCCTTGAGAAAGCAAAGTTGAAAGATGATGGTAGCAATTACACGGACTGGGTCCGTAACCTGGGGATTATCCTCATTGCTGCACAGAAAAGTTACGTCCTGGAAGCACCGCTGGGTGCCAGGCCTGCTGCTGATGCAACTGACGACGTTAAGAATGTCTGGCAGAGCAAAGCTGATGACTACTCGATAGTTCAGTGTGTCATGCTTTACGGCTTGGAACCGGGTCTTCAACGACGTTTTGAACGTCATGGAGCACATGAGATGTTCCAGGAGTTGAAGTTAATATTTCAAGAAAATGCCCGGATTGAGAGATATGAAGTCTCCAATAAGTTCTATAGCTGCAAGATGGAGGAGAATAGTTCTGTCAGTGAACACATACTCAAAATGTCTGGGTATAATAATCACTTGATTCAACTGGGAGTTAATCTTCCTGATGATAGTGTCATTGACAGAATTCTCCAATCACTGCCACCAAGCTACAAGAGCTTCGTGATGAACTATAATATCCAAGGGATGAACAAGACTATTCCCGAGCTCTTTGCAATGCTAAAAGCTGCGGAGGTAGAAATCAAGAAGGAGCATCAAGTGTTGATGGTCAACAAGACCACTAGTTTCAAGAAGAAGGGCAAAGGGAAGAAGAAGGGGAACTTCAAAAAGAACGGCAAGCAAGTTGCTGCTCAAGAGAAGAAACCCAAGTCTGGACCTAAGCCTGAAACTGAGTGCTTCTACTGCAAGCAGACTGGACACTGGAAGCGGAACTGCCCCAAGTATTTGGTGGATAAGAAGGATGGCAAAGTGAACAAAGGTATATGTGATATACATGTTATTGATGTGTACCTTACTAATGCTCGCAGTAGCACCTGGGTATTTGATACTGGTTCTGTTGCTAATATTTGCAACTCGAAACAGGGACTACCGATTAAGCGAAGATTAGCTAAGGACGAGGTGACGATGCGCGTGGGAAATGGTTCCAAAGTCGATGTGATCGCGGTCGGCACGCTACCTCTACATCTACCATCGGGATTAGTTTTAGACCTAAATAATTGTTATTTGGTGCCAGCGTTGAGCATGAACATTATATCTGGATCTTGTTTGATGCGAGACGGTTATTCATTTAAATCAGAGAATAATGGTTGTTCTATTTATATGAGTAATATCTTTTATGGTCATGCACCCTTGAAGAGTGGTCTATTTTTATTGAATCTCGGTAGTAGTGATACACATATTCATAGTGTTGAAACCAAAAGATGCAGAGTTGATAATGATAGTGCAACTTATTTGTGGCACTGCCGTTTAGGTCATATCGGTGTAAAGCGCATGAAGAAACTCCATACTGATGGGCTTTTGGAATCACTTGATTATGAATCACTTGGTACTTGCGAACCGTGCCTTATGGGCAAGATGACTAAAATGCCGTTCTCCGGTACTATGGAGAGAGCAACAGATTTGTTGGAAATCATACATACAGATGTATGTGGTCCAATGAATGTTGAGGCTCGTGGCGGATATCGTTATTTTCTCACCTTCACAGATGATTTAAGCAGATATGGGTATATCTACTTAATGAAACACAGGTCTGAAATATTTGAAAAGTTCAAAGAATTTCAGAGTGAAGTGGAAAATCATCGTAACAAGAAAATAAAGTTTCTACGATCTGATCATGGAGGAGAATATTTGAGTTACGAGTTTGGTCTACACTTGAAACAATGCGGGATAGTCTCGCAACTCACGCCACCTAGAACACCACAACGAAATGGTGTGTCCGAATGTCGTAATTGTACTTTACTTGATATGGTACGATCTATGATGTCTCTTACTGATCTACCGCTATTGTTTTGGGGTTATGCTTTAGAGACGGACGCATTCACGTTAAATAGGGCACCATCAAAATCCGTTGAGACGACGCCTTATGAACTGTGGTTTGGCAAGAAACCAAAGTTGTCGTTTCTTAAAGTTTGGGGCTGCGATGCTTATGTGAAGAAACTTCAACCAGATAAGCTCGAACCCAAATCGGAGAAATGTGTCTTCATAGGATACCCAAAGGAGACTATTGGGTACACCTTCTATCACAGATCTGAGGGCAAGATTTTCGTTGCTAAATTCGGATCCTTTCTAGAGAAGGAGTTTCTCTCGAAAGAAGTGAGTGGGAGGAAAGTAGAACTTGACGAGATAACTGTATCTACTCCCTTATTGGAGAGTAGTTCATCACAAGAACCAGTTCCTGTGACAACTACACCAATCGGTGAGGAAGCTAATGATATTGATCATGAAACTTCAGAACAAGTTTCTACAGAACCTCGTAGGTCTACCAGAGTAAGATCCGCACCAGAGTGGTACGGTAATCCTATTCTGGAAGTCATGTTACTTGACCATGATGAACCTACGAACTATGAGGAAGCGATGATGAGCCCAGATTCCGCAAAATGGCTAGAGGCCATGAAATCTGAGATGGGATCCATGTATGAAAACAAAGTATGGACTTTGGTTGACTTGCCCGATGATCGGCAAGCTATTGAGAATAAATGGATCTTTAAGAAGAAGACTGACGCTGATGGTAATGTAACTGTCTATAAAGCTCGACTTGTTGCGAAAGGTTTTCGACAAGTTCAAGGGGTTGACTACAATGAGACTTTCTCACCCATAGCGATGCTTAAGTCTGTCCGAATCATGTTAGCTATTGCTGCATTTCATGATTATGAAATTTGGCAAATGGATGTCAAGACTGCATTCTTGAATGGATTTCTAGAAGAAGAGTTGTATATGATGCAACCAGAAGGTTTTGTTGATCCAAAAGGTGTTAACAAAGTATGCAAGCTCCAGCGATCCATTTATGGACTGGTGCAAGCATCTCGGAGTTGGAATAAACGCTTTGATAGTGTGATCAAAGCATATGGTTTTATACAGACTTTTGGAGAAGCCTGTATTTACAAGAAAGTGAGTGGGAGCTCTGTAGCATTTCTAGTTTTATATGTGGATGACATATTATTAATTGGAAATGATATATAATTTCTGGATAGCATAAAGGGATACTTGAATAAAAGTTTTTCAATGAAAGACCTTGGAGAAGCTGCTTATATATTGGGCATCAAGATCTATAGAGATAGATCAAGACGCTTAATAGGACTTTCACAAAGCACATACCTTGACAAAATTTTGAAAAAGTTCAAAATGGATCAGGCAAAGAAAGGATTCTTGCCTGTGCTACAAGGTGTGAAGTTGAGTCAAACTCAATGCCCGACCACAGCAGAAGATAGAGAGAAAATGAAAGATGTTCCCTATGCTTCAGCCATAGGCTCTATCATGTATGCAATGCTGTGTACCAGACCTGACGTATGCTTAGCAATAAGCCTGGCAGGAAGGTACCAAAGTAATCCAGGAGTGGATCACTGGACAGCGGTCAAGAACATCCTGAAATACCTGAAAAGGACTAAGGATATGTTTCTCGTATATGGAGATGACAAAGAGCTAGTCGTAAAAGGTTACGTCGATGCAAGCTTTGACACTGATCCGGACGATTCTAAATCGCAAACCGTATACGTGTTTATATTAAATGGTGGAGCTGTAAGTTGGTGCAGTTCTAAACAAAGCGTCGTGGCGGGATCTACATGTGAAGCGGAGTACATAGCTGCTTCTGAAGCAGCGAATGAAGGAGTCTAGATGAAGGAGTTCATTTCCGATCTAGGTGTCATACCTAGTGCATCGGGACCAATGAAGATCTTCTGTGACAATACTGGTGCAATTGCCTTGGCAAAGGAATCCAGATTTCACAAGAGGACCAAGCACATCAAAAGACGCTTCAATTCCATTCGGGACCAAGTCCAAGTGGGAGACATAGAGATTTGCAAGATACATACGGATCTGAATGTTGCAGACCCGTTGACTAAGCCTCTCTCACGAGCTAAGCATGATCAGCACCAAGACTCCATGGGTGTTAGAATCATTACTATGTAATCTAGATTATTGACTCTAGTGCAAGTGGGAGACTGAAGGAAATATGCCCTAGAGGCAATAATAAAGTTATTATTTATTTCCTCATATCATGATAAATGTTTATTATTCATGCTAGAATTGTATTAACCGGAAACATGATACATATGTGAATACATAGACAAACATATAGTCACTAGTATGCCTCTACTTGACTAGCTCATTAATCAAAGATGGTTATGTTTCCTGACCATAGACATGTGTTGTCATTTGATTAATGGGATCACATCATTAGGAGAATGATGTGATTGACATGACCCATCCTGTTAGCTTAGCACTTGATCGTTTAGTATTCTGCTATTGCTTTCTTCATGACTTATACATGTTCCTGTAACTATGAGAATTATGCAACTCCCGTTTACCGGAGGAACACTTTGGGTACTACCAAATGTCACAACATAACTGGGTGATTATAAAGGAGTACTACAGGTGTCTCCAAAGGTACATGTTGAGTTGGCGTATTTCGAGATTAGGTTTTGTCACTCCGATTGTCGGAGAGGTATCTCTGGGCCCTCTCGGTAATACTCATCACTTAAGCCTTGCAAGCATTATAACTAAAGAGTTAGTTATGAGATGACGTATTACAGAACGAGTAAAGAGACTTGCCGGTAACGAGATTGAACTAGGTATTGGATACCGACGATCAAATCTCGGGCAAGTAACATACCGATGACAAAGGGAACAACGTATGTTGTTATGCGGTTTGACCGATAAAGATCTTCGTAGAATATGTAGGAACCAATATGGGCATCCAGGTCCCGCTATTGGTTATTGACCGAGAATGGTTTTAGGTCATGTCTACATAGTTCTCGAACCCGTAGGGTCCGCACGCTTAACATTTCAATGACAGTTTTATTATGAGTTTATAAGTTTTGATGTACCGAAGTTTGTTCGGAGTCCCGGATGTGATTACAGACATGACGAGGAGTCTCGGAATGGTCGAGACATAAAGATTGATATATTGGAAGCCTATGTTTGGATATCGGAATGGTTCCGGGTGAAATCGGCATTTTACCGGAGTACCGGGAGGTTACCGGAACCCCTCGGGGGGTTAATGGGCCTACATGGGCCAAGAGGGAGAAGAGGGAAGGAGCTAGGAGGGGGCCGCGCGCCCCTCCCCCTCCTAGTCCGAATAGGACAAGGGAAGGGGGGCGGCGCCCCCCCCCCCCCTTTCCTTCCCCTCTTCCTCCTCTTTCCCCCCTTCTCCTACTCCTACTTGGAAAGAGGGAGTCCTACTCCCGGTGGGAGTAGGACTCCCCCCTTGGCGTGCCCTATAGGCCGGCGGCCTCCTCCCCCTTGGCTCCTTTATATACGGGGGCGGGGGGCACCCCATAGACACACAAGTTGATCTACGGATCGTTCCTTAGCCGTGTGCGGTGCCCCCTTCCACCATATTCCACCTCGGTCATATCGTCGCGGAGTTTAGGCGAAGCCCTGCGCCGGTAGAACATCATCATCGTCACCACGCTGTCGTGCTGACAGAACTCATCTCTGGAGCCTTTGCTGGATCGGAGGGCCGGAGATCGTCATCGAGCTGAACGTGTGCTGAACTCGGAGGCCCCGTACGTTCGGTGCTTGGATCGGTCAGATCGTGAAGACGTACGACTACATCAACCGTGTTGTGCTAACGCTTCCGCTTACGGTCTACGAGGGTACGTGGACGAACACTCTCCCCTCTCGTTGCTATATCATCACCATGATCTTGCGTGTGCGTAGGAAATTTTTTGAAATTACTACGTTCCCCGACACCATGTTCTAGATCTGATCTTGCAAGTTATAGTCACCTGCTACGTGTTATGATCCGGCAACCCCGGAGTGACAATAGTCGGGACCACTCCCGGTGATGACCGTAGTTTGAGGAGTTCTTGTATTCACCGTGTGCTAATGCTTTGTTTTGATTCTCTATTAAAAGGAGGCCTTAATATCCCTTAGTTTCCAATAGGACCCCGCTACCATGGGAGGGTAGGACAAAAGATGTCATGCAAGTTCTTTTCCATATGCACGTATGACTATTTGCGGAATACATGCCTACATTATATTTATGAACTGGAGCTAGTGCCATATCGCCCTAGGTTTTGACTGTCTCATGATGGATATCATCCAACGAATCATCGATGTAATGCCTACGATTTTCCTACATATTGTTTCTACTAAGTTACTATTGGTACTGTCACTATTACACTTGCTACAAAAATCACTGCTATCATTGATACAGTTACTATCAAAACTATCGTACTACTTCACGACTAATCACTTTGCTGCAGATAATTAATCTCCAGGTGTGGTTGAATTGACAGCTCAGCTGCTAATACTTGCAAATACGCTTTGGATCCCCTTGTGTCAAATCTATAAATTTGGGTTGAATACTGTACCCTCGAAAACTGTTGTGATCCCATATACTTGTGGGTTATCATACTCCTTGAAATACCCCGGACGCTCTGGATCAGGATCGAGAGCGTTTAACTGATCCCTGATTTGTTGGCCAGTCAACGCAGGTGGTGCGGAGTTTTTGACAACTCTACCTTTGATGAAGTTCTTCTTGTCTTTTCTGAACTTATGGCGAGGAACCAGGAGCTTTCTATGCAAGTCAAAGCAAGAATACCTGTGACCCGCCTGCATCCAATGAAATTGGAGAGCTGCCTTGCATGTGGGGCACAGGAAACTTTCATGCATACACCAGCCAACTTATAGCGCATATGCCGGCAAGTCATGCATTGACTACATGTACCAGCGCATTATGAAGTTTTGTTACGCGACATTGTATGTCTTGAACCCATTATCCCATGCTTCTTGCAATTAATCCTCAAGCGGCTGCATGTACACATTCATATTCTTCCCCGAATAGTTGGTCCTTGGAATTATCAACGTTAGGAAAAATTTCCTTTCTTTGCATAATCTGTCCGTGTGGGGGGGGGGGGGGTTGATTGAGTGGAATGACAAATACAGTCCAACAACTGTATTGGGTTGCTGATGCGTCTCCAATGTATCTATAATTTATGAAGTATTCATGCCATGTTTACAACAATTTTATATGGTTTTGGTATGATTTGGATGGAACTAACCCGGACTAACGTTGTTTTCAGCAGAACTATCATGGTGTTGTTTTTTGTGCAGAAATAGAAGTTCGCCAAATGCAACGAAACTATTTGAAGATTTTTTTTGGAACAAAAGAGGCACTAGAAGCTTCGTGGGAGGGTCAGAAGAGCCACGATGAGGGCACAACCCACCAGGGCGCACCAGAGGGGCATGGCTTGCCCAGATGGGTTGTTCTCACCTCGAGGCCCATCTTAGCATGATTCCAACGCCAAAAAATCCTATAAATAGAGAAACCATCAGAAATAACCCTAGATCAGAAGATCCACTACCGCAAAGCCTGTGTAGCCATGAAAAACCAATCTAGACCCTGTTCTGGCACCCTGCCGGAGGGGGAAATCATCACCGGTGGCCATCTTCATCATCCTGATGGCCACCATGATGAGGAGGGAGTAGTCCACCCTTGGGGCTAAGGGTTTGCACTAGTAGCTATGTGTTTAATCTCTCTCTCTCTCTCTCGTGTTCTTGATTTGGCACGATCTTAATGTATCGCGAGCTTTGTTAATATAGTTGGATCATATGGTGTTTTCACCTCTCTATCTTGTTGTGATGAATTGAGTTTTCCCTTTGAGTTCACATTTTATCGGATTGAATAGTTTTATGGATGAGATCACTTGATGTATGTCTTGCTATGAATACCCGTGGCGGCAATGGGGTATCATATTGATTCACTTGATATGTGTTTTGGCACTCAACTCGCGGATTCCCGAGGTGACATTGGGGTAATCTATGCATATGGGTTGGTGCATGTTCTTGTCTTTGTTTCTCTGATGGAAATTTTGGGGTAGTCTTTGAGGTTCTTTGTGTTGGATTGAGTATTATGAATCTAAAATTGTTTGATGCATATCCTATAATCAATTCATAGATACTCGCGGTGACATTGGAGTATCTAGGTGACATTAGAGTCGGTTGATGTGTATCATATGGTCTTATTTTAGTACGAACTCTTTGGATAGATCGATCGGAAATAATAGCTTGTTTTTCTAGTACGAACTCTAGGATAGATTGATCGGAAACAATAGCTTGGAGGTGGTTTCATACCCTATAAACAATGTCTTCTTATGTTCTCCGCTAGATAGGAACTTTGGAGTGATTCTTCATCGCACATTGAGGCATGGTTATATGATCCAATTATATTAGCATTGTTGAGAGATTACACTAGCAAAAGTACGGACTCTAGGCCTCATTTTCAAGCATTGCCATACTGTTTGTGCTCACTTTTGTTACTTGCTACCTTGCTGTCTTTTATTGTTACTATTACAAAAATCAATATCTACTATCATTACTACACTTGTATCACCATCTCTTTGCTGAACTAGTGCACCTGTACAATTTACCATTGTATTTGATGTGTTGGGGATACAAGAGACTTCTATTATTTAGTTGCAGGGTTGTTTGAGAGAGACCATCTTCATCCTATGCCTCCCACATATTGATAACCTTAGGTTATCCAGTTGAGGAAAAATTGCTACTGCCCTACAAAACTCTGCGCTTGGAGGCCCAACACGAGTCTACAAGAATAAAGTTGCGTAGTAGACATCAGTTGTCGTCATACCAAACAGATTGAACCCATCCATGCCGATGTAGACTCGAGGATGCCTTGGATCTGCCGCTTTTTGCTCATGTAATGAATCGAAGTGCTTCCACGCAAACCCATCTGATGTGTGTACCAACATCTGATTCCCATCTGCATCTAGTTCGGTTCTTTTGCCCATTTTGTGACATGTCATC
Source organism: Triticum timopheevii (assembly GCA_963921465.1). Classification (NCBI taxonomy): domain Eukaryota; kingdom Viridiplantae; phylum Streptophyta; class Magnoliopsida; order Poales; family Poaceae; genus Triticum; species Triticum timopheevii. Next base: position 359,445,672 of record OY997274.1, on the reverse strand, counting down.
TGTCTGGCCATCTCTTCGACCATGAAAATACGTTGAAGTCTTGGTACGATTGGCAGATACCGAAGAACATTAACATGGATTTTCGTCTGCCTCTTCTCACCCATACTGTTGTCTACCACAACATACCTAGAAGAGTTTCAAATGGGACAATAGTTCAAGTCCGCATACTCAACCCTAAATAAGGCACATACTTTCTCACAGACTTCTATCTTCTCATAGGGCATCTTAAGTACACGAGGATTTTGTCCGACTGGTACATTTTTGCAGGCATTACATGGTCTTTGGGTAAAAAGCGTCCAAATACTATCATCATCACGTCGTAGCATTCTCTACCCAAGTTGAATTGAGCCTTCAGAGCCATTACTTGTGCGATGGCATCCAGCTAACAAGGCTCGGTGTGCTCGTGGAGAGGGCGTTTTGAAGACTCCAACATTTCATTAAAGGACTTCTGCAGATTCCTCCATCTCATCTCTGAATCCCGAGCATCATCAAAGTCTTGCACCTTGTCTCCGATCCCGGTACCATGCTCGTCGGTGCGAGGACAAACCACCTCAAGTCTGGTACATTGGGTAGGCTCTCCATGAAATTTCCACATCGTATAATCAGGCATAAAACTCCATTTCTGCAGGTGTTTACCCATTTCGTCTTCTTTCCTCTGAGAAAAGTTGCCGCACCTAACACAGGGGAACCAGGTTTTTCTCTGGCCATTTGTAAATGCGGCTTTCACAGCCCCCTTGGTTTTTGTTAACCATTCATTGGTCGTGTCATTCTGACTAATGTGACCGGTGTACATCCACGCACGATCACTCAACTTGCCTACCTACTAAACACACAAGAAATATATATAATTCAGCATATATATATATATATATATATATATATATATATATATATATATATATATATATATATATTCATCAGTTAATGAAGTTTGTCAATTTTATTACGTCCATGCAACCTACATGCTAATAGGTCAAGATAGGTCCTAATCCCAGCTGAGTATGTGTAGATTGGGTTTATTTTCCCATGCTTTGCTCCGGATCTGACGCAGAATTTCGGCAACACCTCCCACCTGTTCTCCTGATACACGTATCGACAATAAACAAAGAGGATGTGTACCTGGAGAACAATAGGGAGGCACCGCAAAATTCTGCTTCGGACCTGGAGCAGAACATGGGAAAATGAACCAAATCTACACATACTCGGGCTGTCCGTGGATAACGTTGAACTATTTAAAAGAATCACGATTATAAATATGCAAATGCATGCATATTTAGAATTGTACCCCTTTCGAACGTGAGACGTTGTGGCAACCCAATAGTTAAGCTACAGTAAACCCTTGTTAAGGTGCGAGGTCATGACAATTAAATTTTTGCTAAACCTCACTTGTTTCAAACTAAGTTTAAATTCGAATTCTTATAACAAGTAAAATTATAATTTCTTAAAATAGTGAATTAAAAATGTTCAAAAGGTTGTTAATATTCACTAGCTAATTAACGAACAGCAATCAACATTATTGGGGATGTTTATATGCCTCTAAAATAATTAAAGCAGGAGCAAACGACATTTAAATTAACTTTTTAAAAATAAACAAATATGTATCATTTTAAAAATGATTTGAAACCTTGTGTGCAGCTCCATTATATGACCTAATATTCATGTGCCAAATATTATTTTCAACAAAATTAACTTTATAGCCGAAACTAAATAGAAACAGGAGCTAATAAATTAGAAACAATTTAAAAAAAGAGGGGAAAGGTTGCACTGTGCACTTGGCCCAGCCGCACAATAGTGCAACCCAGCCCAACTTGCCCCCTCCATCTTCCTTTGTGTTCACCGAGCACGTTGGACGTTGGTTGTGCGTCCATGCCGCGGATCCACCGCGCGGCGGCCATCCAAACCACCCCGGCACCCTACAAGGTCACGATCGACCTCTCTCGCCAAACCCTAGCTCCCAAATCCCCTTTCCCCTCTCAGCTTCTTCCTCCCCTTGCAAACCCAGGAGCTACATGGCCGCGTCGTCGTCGAACCCTTGACCATCGAGGGCCATTCGCCGCTCCACCGCCTTCTGGAGCTCCGCCGCAGTCATCTTCACCTCCTCTGCCACTGGATCGAGGATGAGGGGCCACATCAGCGTCGCCCCGCGTCATCACCTTCGCCTACGGCTGTCGCTCAATTCACCACCATCACCGCGTCCCTGACCTCGCCGTTGGCTCCTGCGCTCCCCTATGAGGCCCCCTCCGCTCCCCAATCTCTCCCTCTTCTGAACCCGCTTTGTTCATCGCTGTTCGCGCCTGCGCCCGGTCCCCATTCTCGCCACGACCGGGTCGCGCCCGTCCGCTTCTACAGCTACCCGCCGCGCTCAAGCCTCGCCCCCGCGCGTGTGGCCTCGCCCCTGTTCGGCCGATGCCGCCGCTGCTCCTTGCCCGTCCGCCCGTACCTGCTGCCGCCGCTGTTTCCGCGTCGCTGATAGCCGATGTCGCCCACGCTCGCCTAGCCGCCCGCTACACTTGCTGCTCTGTTGCTGCCTGCAGCCGCGCTCACCGCCCGCGCCCAGTGGCTCCCTTGGACGCGCTCGCTGCGCAACTTCGCGTTGCCGCCCGCGCCCGCCCGTGCTAGCGTTGACATAATCCCATCACCGCTCAGCTCGCCGCCGTCGTCGCTACACGCCACCTTCGGCTACCCCGCGGCCACCAACCGAACAACGCGAGCCCTAGCTTCCCAATGCACCCACCCGCGCTTCCTTCCGTCAACGGGAACAACCGGACAACTAACTCCGGCGCCTTGTCTTAATGCCGGCGGTTAGCCGCCATTAACTTGCAGACGTGGCACATCATTAACGCCTAACTAACCCCCTCATGTGTCACTAGCGTACGGGCCCCACCATTAATTCAACTAAATTAGCTACTCTGTTTAGTATCTGTGTCAATGACATATGGGTCCCACCATTCACTATTCACCCGTTGACCAGTCATGGCTTACTGCTGACTGGGCGGTCAGCCGGGCCCACCGACCCCACCTGTAAGGCTCTGTGGCTAGCCCACACTGGGTATACTTAGCACTTTCTGTTTATTTTCGAATTAATATTAAATCCTGGAACTTACATAATATGTTTAAAATTTTGAAAACTAATATAAAATAATTCGTAACTCGGATAAAAATAATTTATACGAAAGTTGCTCAGAAAAATATGACGAATCCGAATATGCCATCCGTTCAACTGTCTCGTGCCTCTAGCATTGCGAACATGGACCCGTTCCCTCTGATTCATCTGTCCGTAAAATACCAAACGTCGGGAAAACATCCCCAGATGTTTTCCCTCTCGGTCTGTAATGTGTAGCATTGCGTTAGGTCAACCCTAGCACAATGTTTTGCTATGTCATGCCTTGTGATGCTATTGTTTGCTCTTTTATTTATTTGTTTTCCCTTCGTTGCTTCTTTTTCAGTAGACCCTGATACCATGATAGACCCCGAGACCATTGTTGACCTAGTGATCGACTACTTCACCTTCGTGGGTCCGTATCTGTCTGCCGAGCTTCCAGGCAAGCAAAACCCCATTGATCATTTTGATATTGCCCATTCCATCATCTCTCTTGCCTGCATTATATTTTGCCTTGTTGCCTAGGAGCGCCATCGGAGAGGGGCTTACATTGCCTAAGTTGCGGGCGGCTTGGCCAGGTATAGGGGGCTGTTATGGAAAGGCTTCGTCACAATCTCCTCCTAGTCATACACCAAAGTGTGTAAAGGTAAACGGGGTTGGTTGTGTCATGTGGGAAACGTGTACGACCTCTGTAGAGGATTAAACCTAACCGATTAGCCGTGCCCCCGATTACGGGCAAATTTGAGCAAGTGAAGACTTGGACTGAAGAAGAATCTCCCCTTTCTTTTCTAAAAGTCTGTTTTAAGGGAAGAGAAAGTTGAGGAATGAGCACGGTGAATGTGTTTCACTTCAACCATATTTATGTTTTACGAAAATTTGGAGAATGAGCACTGGTGCGTATATCCATGTGTCTCACTCCTACCTTTTATACTAAAAACTATTTTTTTAATTTCAAAAGGAGTTTATAAAATTTAGTATAGGAGAAAATTGGCTTTATGCAAAGGAAACCTCCACCAATACTACCCTGCATATATATTATGTTAAACTTTCCTTTGCAACTTGCGAGTACATTCCACGTACTCACCTACACCTGTCATGTGCAGATCTCAACAGATTAAGAGACGATAGGGTTATGGTCTACACTTAACGAGCCCAGTGGCGTTGATGGAGCCCTAACTTAGCGACTACGTATTATTCCAATGTATTATGTGCCAGCATTGAGTTGTGCCAATGGTATGTATTTGTTTAATTCTGGATGTACTGTTGTAGTAAAATGATGTATGTTTTACTGATATTCATTCTTGTTACTATGTGTGCTAGCTATGATCCAGGGATAGCACGGTAAGCACAGAGACTTGGATTTTACCAAATCCGGGTCATGACAAAATGGTATCAGAGCATACGTTGACTGTAGGACGTGACCCTAGAAACTGGTTTAGAAATAGGGAAACCTTGATAGGAACAACTTATATTTTCAATAGCACCGACAAGTATTCTCGTATCCTCTTCTTTTCTTTACTAAGCTCTCGTCTACTCTCAAAAACTTAGATGACCAACCTCCGAGACTCCAATGACATTGACAATGATATTTGGTATGGATTTTCAAGAGCCTAAGGGTTACTTCATGGAATTGATGCTAAGCGACGGAGTTTTCGTTACTGAAGTTTACATCAAAGAGGTTGAAGAAGAACTCAGGACACTCAAGACTAAGATGGATATGAAGAAGCTGAAGATTACCACTACCAAGGAATATCCTACTTGAATCCAAACCCACCATGAGAGTTGTGAAATAAACGAAAGAGTGTGATTAGTGTGCCCGACCATGCCAACTCATGTGGATGAAGGTACCATAGGAATTGTTTGTTTGAAATCTATGAGTGAATTTGGAGTTTTATTGGAGTTCTTCGCCATTGATTTGATGTTGTTGTCATCTGAATTGTGTGATTTAAGATTTTGCGTTATTAGGATATGAACTCCATAGGTTTGTATTATTTATTCAACCTTGAGAGGTGCAAGTTATGGATGATTAACAGAAGACCTTCATACGAGTGAAACGTCACGCACAAAAGACTTTCAAGAACGAAAGGATTGAAGACTTCATGACGAAACCATAGTAAACGAGCCTATTATAATCGTTAGAAAACGATGAGATATGAGTTGTTCAATGATTGATTGTATGTGTATTCTTCCTCCTTGCTATCTAAAACTCTATCTCATCTCTGACCAAACCTTAAACCCCATAGATGGACGGAATTATGTTGATGGGACAAATGACACATTCAGAAGAAGAAGAATGGATTTGGAATATGGAAATAATAATGAAAGACAGCATGGTAAACCCAAAAGAAGAAGGTGAAATATGCTTCACGATATTTCATTCGAGAGGCTAACACTTGATCGAAGATGCGTATAGCCATCGATAAAACACAAAAGGCAATCACTTGGGAACAGTTCAAGGAATCTCTACTTCAATCTTTTCTTGCCATACGAATCCGAAGAAAGCAAATGAAGATGCGACGAAATTATGTTATTCTATGGATGCAAGTATAACACAACCATGTAGGATCACCGCCACCCAAAAACGTGTTATTAGCTTTGCAGGTGAAGACATCTTAATGAGGAGTAAGAATGACCGAGTGTTAGAACATGTGATTCACCAATCTACATATGGGGTAATGATTTGAGGACGGGATGGATTGATCACCATACCGGAGACTCTTATTATATACTTTTGTATGTTTGATCGGTAAATTGGAGAGATCTGAGAACCTAGTTGAGTGTCGATACGACAAGCTTGAAACCATATAATGGTAAGACATATTACCCTTACAGATAGGCAATTGTGCCTAACGTAGGTGGTGCGGTGAGGAAGACACCTTAAGGAGTTCTATCAGAAGCTATCAACCACCATGAGAGTCTCGGTAGTTGTTTTGGTATCTATGGATTTCGAGAAAGATTTTTCATTGAGGAAAAGCCCACCTCTAAACCACATAAGCTTGATGAAGAACCATCAGGCGATGAAGGAATTGCTAAATCCCCACAAGTTTGTTCTTAAGGGTGGTAGCACCCGAACAACCTGGAAGGATAATTGGGTCACACGACAAATCAGCAGAGACTCTAGAATTGTGCAAAAGCCTTAGAAAAAGGCATGATGAAGAACTGTGATGCAAGGAATTATATTAACAGAAGACATTCTCTCAAGACAGGAAGCAAAAGGATAAATTGCTAGCCTGTAGATGTCATGCCAAAACCCTGGGGAAGTAACCCAAGAGAACTCAACCCTAACCTATTTCTTGCTAGCCTTAGCAAATCTTGAGGATGAGATTTTTTTAAGGGTGGTAGTTTGTAACATCCCAATATTTTCCAAATTTTGCAATGTTAATAAATGGATATATTGATTGAATTGCTTTTACTCTCAGAAGGAATTAAAATCTTTTTGAGTCTTGTGTGAAAATTTTCAAATTAGATTTCTTCTCTTTCTGACTCCTATGAAATATTTTGAAACCATATTCGATATTTTAGAGTGAGAATAAAAGGACTTTCTCAAATGTGGTGGATGAATATTTCATTTAAAGTTCCTTGAATTTCGGAGTTCCATTTTGAATTAGATTTTATTTGGAATTGTAATGTCATATAAATATTTCCAAATAATTCAAAAAGGAATTAATGAGAGGAGATAATGTGACTTCTTCAAGACATATTTGGAAATATTTAGTAATGAACAATTAATAGTTGTAAATTTGCAAAACTCTGAATTGAATTTTGAGTATTCCAATTAAGTCCATAATGCATTAATGAATGTTGCACACAAATTAATTTTTATGAAATTCTGAAACTATTTTTCCTAGATTCTAAATTATAAATATGTAAATTTACGCATTTTTGTTTGTCTCGTTAGTTAAAGTTTTTTTGTCACCTAATTATTAAACTACAAAATCTAATCCTAAGTCTTTTAGGGCTAAGCGCTTTTTGTTTTCGGAGCACTGTGCACACACACAGCCGAGCAAGGACAGCATACACAACGAGCCAAGCCCATCTTATTTTGTTTTCTTTCTCTTTCAGTTTTCTCTTGGGCCTTGACTCCACTAAGGCCCGTACGCACAGCCTTCTTCTTCCTCCTCGTTCACGTTCAGATGAACAGAACAGAAACAACCATGGCTTCCCATCTCTTCCTTCCCTCGTCCCACTTAATTTCTTTGCTCGTTTCCCTCCGGAGTCAACACGAAAACTATGGAGGACGTTACAGGTAACCAATTCAGGGAATTAGAACCCAACATTATTGCTTTAATTGGTTGAACGGATCCGTGAAACGTACATGCACAAACAGCCATTGATGGCCGCACTAAACTCGCAGTGGATCTCAATCGTATGGACTCCCCTCGCACCTACATAAATCACCCCGAGGAGCGCCCTCATCCCTGCTCACTCCCATACCGGAACCCCTCTCTCTCGCCCTTTGTTTTTCGTCCAATTCGTCGCCGAAGTTCACGCACGGCTGCAGGCCGTGGAAAGTACGGACGACCTGCAGGGGACCCTTGCCCGTTTCTTTCTCCTTATTAGTTCAAATGAAACCATGGTGCATCCTTCTGACGCATTTGTTCATCTTGTTTCATAGCCGGTGCGCACAAACGGTGATGACCGTGCCCGTAGTTCCAACGAACTCCGGCGAGCTCCAGCCACGCATCCCCGACACCACGAGACGAGGCCGAGCCTATGACGTTATCCAACGGACTCCCCTTGTCGACCTCTTTGCCGTTCTCCTACTACTTGACTTCAGGGACGTTCTTCCCCAACTCTGGCGACCTTCTTCTCCAACTCCGGCGATCAACTCTGGCAAGCCTCCTCTAAATTCCGTAAGTCATTTTTCAGAAAAATATACAAACTTTGAAAATTTCTATCTCCCAACCGTATGTCCGATTTTTAATAAATGAGATATCCCCCATTCATTAGAACCTGTAGTTTTTTATAAAATTATAAAATCTCACTTTTGGTAAATTTAAAATTTAGTTTTGATTTAAATACGAATTTGAGTAATTGTGCTATATCTTTTATTCTGTAAATCATATAAAAGTATTTTATATATGAAAGTTGGACCTTAGGACCCGGCCTTTCTGTTAGAACTCATTGCATAAATTTTTAGCAATGTTTAATTGATGTTTTAACATCAACATCTTAATTTGACCTTCTTTGATGATCGTTTAATAACTTCGTTAAAACAAAATTTGTCTATAAGTTAAATCTCTTAGATTGATCCCTAGGGAACCTCTCTGATCATTTTGTATCACCACAAAACTTTGGAGTTACAAGATTACAAATTTAATTCCTTATCTTGAAACGCATGCCATACCCACTTCCGTTTAACCAAGTCAAATATTCTGTACCCACTTCCGTTTAACCAAGTCAAATATTCTGAACAACCCATTATGAAATTGTCGTAGAATCTTGCCTCATAACCCGCATTCTATCGAACCATGATCTTCACTTTGTACCAATTTGATCCGACCCCGAAATATGATTTATGTCATATTTTCAATCTAGCCAGCTTGGTCCTACCTCAACCCTACCACATCATAGTAACTAGCTTAGAAAGAGTAAAAACTAAATAATTTGTATTGTGAATTTGTACTTTTATTTGGATCTTCATTTGCAATTGTTGTGTGTTGAATTATTTTCTTGTATCATTAGATATATCGTAAGGTGAAGGAGAGACAACTCGAAGTAGAATATATCAACTTCAAGAATCAGGCAAGTTGCAAATTGATCATGCTCTGACCTATGTTTTCATATTATGCATAATTCTTTGTATTTTAATTCTATGCATGTTTTACAAAAGTTTTATGAAGTATTATTACTAGCTAAAGCCATGGGTTCAAGACTTGCAACCATGCTTGGCCACGCTTGCACAAAATGGGTGGGATGAAAACCAGAATTGTTTTGAACCTTTAAACTTGCCTATTTTGGGGCAATGTTTTGTGAAAACTATTGAAAAACAAAATTATATATTATTTTATCTTCTACTCCCTGGACGGGATGGTATTGACGGGAGCGTCTACAAGTGATTGCGCCCATCGGGGTCTTGCAGTGAATGCGCCCGACTGGGGTCTTGCACACAGGTTTTTGGTGGGGATTGCCGTCCAGGGGAATGCGATCTTTCAAGTACACTTTGATGTAGCTTCCAGTACAGCCACATGCTACTATGGGCTCTGGCATAGCTTAGTACTAACAGGAAACCCTTAGCTCAGGACCGCCATCGGAGAGGGGCTTTCATTGCCTAAGTTGCGGGCGGCTTGGTTAGGTATAGGGGGCTGTTATGGAAAGGCTTCGTCACAATCTCCTCCTAGTCGTACACCAAAGTGTGTAATAGTAAACGGGGTTGGTTGTGTCATGTGGGGAACGTGTACGACCTCTGCAGAGGGTTAAACCTAATCGGTTAGCCATGCCCCCGGTTACGGGCAAATTTGAGCAACTGAAGACTTGGACTGAAGAAAAATCTCCCCTTTCTTTTCTAAAATTCTTTTTTAAGGGAAGGGAAAGTTGAGGAATGAGCACAATGAATGTGTTTCACTTCAACCATATTTATGTTTTAGCAAAATTTGGAGAATGAGCACTGGTGCGTATATCCATGTGTCTCACTCCTACCTTTTATACTAAAAACTATTTTTTTAATTTCAAAAGGAGTTTATAAAATTTAGTATAGGAGGAAATTGGCTTTATGCAAAGGAAACCTCCACCAATACTACCGTGCATATATATTTTATTAAATTTTCCTTTGCAACTTGCGAGTACATTCCACGTACTCACCTTCACCTGTCATGTGCAGATCTCAACAGATTAAGAGACGATAGGGTTATGGTCTACACTCAATGAGCCCAGTGGCGTTGATGGAGCCCTAACTTAGCGACTACGTATTATTCTGCTGTATTATGTGCCAGCATTGAGCTGTGCCAATGGTATATAATTGTTTAATTCTGGATGTATCGTTGTAGTAAAATGATGTATGTTTTACTGATATTCATTCTTGTTACTGTGTGTGCTAGCTATGATCCAGGGATAGCACGGTAAGCACAGAGACTTGGATTTTACCAAATCTGTCTCATGACAAAATGATATCAAAGCATACGTTGATTGTAGGATGTGGCCTAGAAACTGGTTTAGAAATAGGGAAACCTTGATAGGAACAACTTATATTTTCAATAGCACCAACAAGTATTCTCGTATCCTCTTCTTTTCTTTACTAAGCTCTCGTCTACTCTCAAAAACTTAGATGACCAACCTCCGAGACTCCAATGACTTTGACAATGATATTTGGTATGGATTTTCAAGAGCCTAAAGGTTACTTCATGGAATTGATGCTAAGCGAAGGAGTTTTCGTTACTGAAGTTTACATCCAAGAGGTTCAACAAGAACTCAGGACACTCCAGGCTAAGATGGATATGAAGAAACTGAACATTACCACTACCAAGGAATATCCTACTTGAATCCAAGCCCATCATGAGAGTTGTGAAATAAACGAAAGAGTGCGATTAGTGTGCCCTACCATGCCAACTCATGTGGATGAAGGTACCATAGGAATTGTTTGTTTGAAATCTATGAGTGAATTTGGAGTTTTATTGGAGTTCTTCGCCATTGATTTGATGTTGTTGTCATTTGAATTGTGTGATTTAAGATTTAGCGTTATTAGGATATGAACTCCATAGGTTTGTATTATTTATTCAACCTTGAGAGGTGCAAGTTACGGATGATTAACAGAAGACCTTCATACGGGTGAAACATCACGCACGGAAGACTTTCAAGAACGAAAGGATTGAAGACTTCATGACGAAACCATAGTAAACGAGCCTATTATAATCGTTAGAAAACGATGAGATATGAGTTGTTCAATGATTGATTGTATGTGTATTCTTCCTCCTTGCTATCTAAAACTCTATCTCATCTCTGACCAAACCTTAAACCCCATAGATGGACGGAATTATGTTGATGGGACAAATGACACATTCAGAAGAAGAAGAATGGATTTGGAATATGGAAATAATAATGAAAGACAGCATGGTAAACCCAAAAGAAGAAGGTGAAATATGCTTCACGATATTTCATTCGAGAGGCTAACACTTGATCGAAGATGCGTATAGCCATCGATAAAACACAAAAGGCAATCACTTGGGAACAGTTCAAGGAATCTCTACTTCAATCTTTTCTTGCCATACGAATCCGAAGAAAGCAAATGAAGATGCGACGAAATTATGTTATTCTATGGATGAAAGTGTAACACAACCATGTAGGATCACCGCCACCCAAAAACGTGTTATTAGCTTTGCAGGTGAAGACATCTTAATGAGGAGTGAGAATGGCCGAGTCAGAACACGCGATTCACCAATCTACATATGGGGTAATGATTTGAGTAGGGGATGGATTGATCACCATACCAGAGACTCTTATTATATACTTTTGTATGTTTGATCGGTAAGTCGGAGAGATCTGAGAACCTAGTTGAGTGTCGATACGACAAGCTTGAAACCATAGAATGGTAAGACATATTACCCTTATAGATAGGCAATTGTGCCTAACGTAGGTGGTGCGGTGAGGAAGACACCTGAAGGAGTTCTATCAGAAGCTATCAACCACCATGAGAGTCTCGGTAGTTGTTTTGGTATCTATGGATTTGGAGAAAGATTTTTCATTGAGGAAAAGCCCACCTCTAAACCACATAAGCTCGATGAAGAACCATCAGGGGATGAAGGAATTGCTAAAATCCCCACAAGTTTGTTCTTAAGGGTGGTAGCACCCGAACACCCTGGAAGGATAATTGGGTCACACGACAAATCAGCAGAGACACTAGAATTGTGCAAAAGCCTTAGAAAAAGGCATGATGAAGAACTGGTGAAAGAATATGCGGTACCCCCATGTTTGGTTTTGGTAATTGATGGCAATCTCTATGGACTAATGGTTGCCTTGAGTTATATTTTAAGGTTTTGTCCATAGGCTTTTTTGAAGTCCATGTGTTGGTTTCAAGGAGTTTATGAGTTGACCAAGGTGCTATTAAGGAATTATCCAAAGATTGGTCATGTGAGTGTTAAGCTTATTGCAAGCATGTCTTGAAGAAGATTGTGTGATCATTCATGTTTACCTTCAAGACATCATCCAAATGAAGAGAGTTGGAAAGATTCAAGGTTGATCAAGACTAAGTCAAGAGTGAATCAAGTTGATCAACTCACGAAGCGTAGAAGATGTACCGAGAGGGATCAAGTGATCCCATGGTATGATAATCATTGTCTATTGCACTTTGTGTACTAACCCATGGTCTATGTGAGAGTTCTATGTGGGGTTAGGTACGTGTCCATGGTCTTGCGTCAAGAGGAAGATATCATACAACCCATGGAAAGGCATCAAGTGGTGATCGTCATCAAGATTGTCGTGTGCAAGTTCAAGTGGAGAATCACGAAGAGATCAAGTTCTTGAATCTTGCCATCCATTGTGGTGTTAATGGACTTGTGAATGTGCCGAAGAGTGGCTCACCCATAGTGGACTATGGGGGAGCAATCATCTAGTCTTCATCGAGCTAACGCAATCAAGAAAGGAGGTCCAACTTGAGGGAGTCAAGATCGTCATCATCTAGCTCAAGTGGACCATGTGCAAGGCAAAGGTTTGCCCTTGATAGGTTTTCTATTTTACCGGTCTCGTGGTGGTAGTCGGGAGACCGGGTTATAGGATCGTTTCCCGTACTATCAAGGGGGGCTCTCAAGTTGGTAGCTTGATCGTATCGTTAGTAGAGAGCTCAAACCATTGCATCCTTGCATCATGTTTCTTGGTTCTTGTTTGGTTCTCTTTGTGAGTCTTAGAGCTTATGGTCATCTTGATGACAAGCTTGAGTTCATCAAAAATGGAGTTCGCATGCGTCTTCCATGATGTTTTCGGTGTTGGAGGTTTTACCGGTCTTATCCGAGGAAGGGCTCTCACCATTTTCTTATGGGCCTTTTCTCATTTGCTTCTTATTGATATTTCTATCAATATTGTGTTAGCCCATGTCGTTAGCTTTCCAACAAACTTGGTTTCATTGAATTCGGAGTCCGTTTGCAAAAGTTGTGGCTGTTTTGGTAAAGGCTGCAGCGGTACTACCGCGACTAGAGCGGATGTAAATTTTTACTACCGCTCCAGAGCGGTACTACCGCGGCTCCTGAGCGGTAGTACCGCTCCAGAGCTGTACTACTGTGGCTCCTGAGCGGTAGTACCGCTCCGGACCAAAAATCTCGTGTTTTGCTCAGCGGAGGTAGGCACGGAAGTATTCTTTAGTACCGCTCCTTGGAGCGGTAGTACCGCTCTGTGCGGGCTGTTAGCATAACGGTTGGATTTTTCTCCACCTATAAAAGGGGGTCTTCTTCCCCATTGAACCTTATCCTTTGAGCTTGTGTTCTTCCCCCATTGTTGACCTTCTTCGAGCTTGCTAACTCTCAATCCCTCCATGTATTCTTGCTAGTTTTTGAGAGAAAAGAGAGAGGAGATATAGATCCACATTTCCACCAATCACTTTCTCCTCTATGTGAGGGGAACCCATTGGATCTAGATCTTGGAGTTCTTGGTGTTCTCCTTCTTGTTCTTCCTCTCATCTTCCTCCCTAGCATTAGTTGCTTCGGTGGGATTTGAGAGAGAAGGACTTGGGCACTCCGTGTGCCCTTGCCATTGCATTTGGTGCATCGGTTTGAGTTCTCCACGTGATACGTGGAAGTTACAAGTTGAGAAGCTTATTACTCTTGGGTGCTTGGTACCCTTGAGCTTGTTACTCTTGGGTGTTTGGACACCCTAGAGCTTGTTCCTCTTGGGTGCCTTGACGCCCTAGACGGTTGGTGTTGTCCGGAGCTCAATTATTGTGGTGTAAAGCTCCGGGCAAGCATCGGGGTCTCCAATTAGGTTGTGGAGATCACCCCGAGCAATTTGACGGGTACCGGTGACATCCCCCAAGGGTTGCCAAAGTGTACGGGTTCGGTGACCACCCTCAAGGGTCCCTTAGTGGAATCACGGCATCTTGCATTGTGCGAGGGCGTGAGGAGATTACGGTGGCCCTAGTGGCTTCTTGTGGAGCATTGTGTCTCCACACCGCTCCAAACGGAGATTAGCATCCGCAAGGGGGTGAACTTCGGGATACATCGTCGTCTCTGCGTGCCTCGGTTATCTCTTACCCGAGCCCTTTACTTATGCACTTTACTTTGTGATAGCCATATTGTTCTTTGTCATATATCTTGCTATCACATAGTTGCTTATCTTGCTTAGCATAAGTTGTTGGTGCACATATGTGAGCCTAGTTGTTTTAGGTTTTGTGCTTGACAAATTAACCGCTAAGTTTATTCCGCATTTGTTCAAGCCTAAACCGTAATTATTTTAAATCGCCTATTCATCCCCCCTCTAGGCGACATCCTCGATCTTTCAACTGGGATACAAGGAATTATATTAACAGAAGACATTCTCTCAAGACAGGAAGCAAAAGGATAAATTGCTAGCCTGTAGATGTCATGCCAAAACCCTCGGGAAGTAACCCAAGAGAACTCAACCCTAACCTATTTCTTGCTAGCCTTAGCAAATCTCGAGGACGAGATTTTTTTTTAAGGGTGGTAGTTTGTAACATCCCAAAATTTTCCAAATTTTGGAATGTTAATAAATAGATATATTGATTGAATTGCTTTTACTCTCAGAAGAAATTAAAATCTTTTTGAGTCTTGTGTGAAAATTTTCAAATTAGATTTCTTCTCTTTCTGACTCCTATGAAATATTTTGAAACCATATTCGATATTTTAGAGTGAGAATAAAAGGACTTTCTCAAATGTGGTGGATGAATATTTCATTTAAAGTTCCTTGAATTTTGGAGTTCCATTTTGAATTAGATTTTATTTGGAATTGTAATGTCATATAAATATTTCCAAATAATTCAAAAAGGAATTAATGAGAGGAGATAATGTGACTTCTCCAAGATATATTTGGAAATATTTAGTAATGAACAATTAACAGTTGTACATTTGCAAAACTCTGAACTGAATTTTGAGTATTCCAATTAAGTCCATAATGCATTAATGAATGTTGCACACAAATTAATTTTTACGAAATTCTGAAACTATTTTTCCTAGATTCTAAATTATAAATATGTAAATTTACGCATTTTTGTTTGTCTCGTTAGTTAACGTTTTTTGTCACCTAATAATTATTAAACTACAAAATCTAATCCTAAGTCTTTTAGGCCTAAGCGCTTTTTGTTGTCGGAGCACTGTGCACACACACAGCCGAGCAAGGACAGCATACACAACGAGCCAAGCCCATCTTATTTTGTTTTCTTTCTCTTTCAGTTTTATCTTGGGCCTTGACTCCACTATGACCCGTACGCACAGCCTTCTTCCTCCTCGTTCACGTTCAGACGAACAGAACAGAAACAGCCATGGCTTCCCATCTCTTCCTTCCCTCGTCCCACTTAATTTCTTTGCCCAATTCCCTCAGGAGTCAACACGAAAACTGTGGAGGACGTTACAGGTAACCAATTCAGGGAATTAGAATCCAACATTATTGCTTTAATTGGTTGAACGGATCCGTGAAACGTACATGCACAAACAGCCATTGATGGCCGCACTAAACTCGCAGTGGATCTCAATCGTATGGACTCCCCTCGCACCTACAAAAATCACCCCGAGGAGCGCCCTCATCCCTGCTCACTCCCATACCGAAACCCCTCTCTCTCGCCCTTTGTTTTCCGTCCAATTCGTCGCCGAAGTTCACGCACGGCTGCAGGCCGTGGAAGGTACACACGACCTGCAGGGGACCCTTGCTCGTTTCTTTCTCCTTATTAGTTCAAATGAAACCATGGTGCATCCTTCTGATGCATTTGTTCATCTTGTTTCACAGCCGGTACGCACAAACGGCGATGACCATGCCCGTAGTTCCAACGAACTCCGGCGAGCTCCAGCCACGCATCCCCGACACCACGAGACGAGGCCGAGCCTGTGACGTTATCCAACGGACTCCCCTTGTCGACCTCTTTGCCGTTCTCCTACTACTTGACGTCGGGGACCTTCTTCCCCAACTCCGGCGACCTTCTTCTCCAACTCCGGCGATCAATTCCGGCAAGCCTCCTCTAAATTCCGTAAGTCATTTTTCAGAAAAAATATCCAAACTTTGGAAATTTCTATCTCCCGAACCGTATGTCCAATTTTAATAAATGACATATGTCCGGATACGTTAGAACCTGTAGTTTTTTATAAAATTATAAAATCTCATTTTTGGAAAACTTAAAATTTAGTTTTGATTTAAATACGAATTTAAGTAATTTTGCTATATCTTTTATTCTGTAAATCGTATAGAAGTATTTTATATATGAATGTTGGACAACTCAATGCATAAATTTTTAGCAATGAGTAGATTTTTTTTAACATCAACATCTTAATTTGACCTTCTTTGATGATAGTAATAACTTCGTTAAACCAAAATTTGTCTACAGGTTAAATCTCTTAGATTGATCCCTAGGGAACCTCTCTGATCATTTTGTATCACCACAAAACTTTGGAGTTACAAGATTACAAATTTAATTCTTTATCTTGAAACGCATGCCATACCCACTTCTGTTTAATCAAGTCAAATATTCCGAACAACCCATTATGAAATTGTCGTAGAATCTTGCCTCACAACCCTCATTTTATCAAACCATGATCTTCACTTTGTACCAATTTGATCCGACCCCGAAATATGATTTATGTCATATTTTCAATCAATCCAACTTGGTCCTATCTCAACCCTACCACGTCATAGTAACTAGCTTATTAATATTAAAAACTAAATAATTTGTATTGTGAATTTGTATCTTTTATTTGGATCTTCATTTGTAATTGTTGTGTGTTGAATTATTTTCTTATATCGTTAGATATATCGTAAGGTGAAGGAGAGACAACTTGAAGTAGAATATATCAACTTCAAGAATCAGGCAAGCTGCAAATTGATCATGCTCTGACTTATATTTTCATATTATGCATAATCCTTTGTATTTTAATGCTATGCGTGTTTTACAAAAGTTTTATAAAATATTATTACTAGCTAGAACCATGGGTTCAAGACTTGCAACCATGCTTGGCCACGCTTGCACAAAATGGGTGAGATGAAAACCAAAATTGTTTTGAACCTTTAAACTTGCCTCTTTTGGGGCAACGTTTTGTGAAAACTATTGAAAAACAAAATTATATATTATTTTATCTTCTACTACCTGGACGGGATGGTATTGACGGCAGCGTCTACAAGTGATTGCGCCCATCGGGGTCTTGCAATGAATGCGCCCGACTGGGGTCTTGCACACAGGTTTTTGGTGGGGATTGCCGTCGAGGGGAATGAGATCTTTCAAGTACAGTTTGATGTAGCTTCCAGTACAGCCACATGCTACTATGGGCTCTGGCTTAGCTTAGTACTAACGGGAAACCCTTAGCTCAGGACCGCCATCGGAGAGGGGCTTTCGTTGTCTAAGTTGCGGGCGGCTAGGTCAGGTATAGGGGGCTGTTATGGAAAGGCTTCGTCACAATCTCCTCCTAGTCGTACACCAAAGTGTGTAAAGGTAAACATGGTTGGTTGTGTCATGTGGGAAACGTGTACGATCTCTGCAGAGGGTTAAACCTAATCGATTAGTCGTGCCCCCGGTTACGGACAAATTTGAGCAACTGAAGACTTGGACTGAAGAAGAATCTCCCCTTTTTTTTCTAAAAGTCTTTTTTAAGGGAAGGGAAAGTTGAGGAATGAGCACAGTGAATGTGTTTCACTTTAACCATATTTATGTTTTACCAAAATTTGGAGAATGAGCACGGGTGCGTATATCCAAGTGTCTCACTCGTACCTTTTATACTAAAAACTATTTTTTAATTTCAAAAGGAGTTTATAAAATTTAGTATAGGAGAAAATTGGCTTTATGCAAAGAAAACCTCCACCAATACTACCCTGCATATATATTCGGTTAAACTTTCCTTTGCAACTTGCGAGTACATTCTACATACTCACCTGCACTTGTCATGTGTAGATCTCAACAGATTAAGAGACGATAGGGTTATGGTCTACACCCAACAAGCTCAGTGGCGTTGATGGAGCCCTAACTTAGCGACTACTTATTATTCCGTTGTATTATGTGCCAGCATTGAGCTGTGCCAATGGTATGTATTTGTTTAATTCTGGATGTACCGTTGTAGTAAAATGATGTATGTTTTACTGATATTCATTCTTGTTACTGTGTGTGCTAGCTATGATCCAGGGATAGCACAGTAAACACAGAGACTTGGATTTTACCAAATCCGGGTCATGACAAAATGGTATCAGAGCATACATTGACTGTAGGACGTGACCCTAGAAACTGGTTTAGAAATAGAAAAACCTTGATAGGAACAACTTATATTTTCAATAGCACCGACAAGTATTCTCGTATCCTCTTCTTTTCTTTACTAAGCTCTTGTCTACTCTCAAAAACTTAGATGACCAACCTCCGAGACTCCAATGACTTTGACAATGATATTTGGTATGGGTTTTCAAGAGCCTAAAGTTACTTAATGGAATTGATGCTAAGCGAAGGATTTTTCGTTACTGAAGTTTACATGTGACGCTCGGGTAATTAAGCTACAGTAACCCTCTGGTAATGATGCCATGTCACCTCGGTTATTGTTGATAATCTTGCGTTAGTTCAAAACCGATTCAGAATTCAACTCCAAAGTAAAGGCAAACAGTAAAATTTTAAAATGTTAAAACTAAAATGTTTGCAGTGAGCGAAATAATACGTAGGTAATTATGGCGAAGAAACCACACTTTTATATAATACTTTAATACTCTAAAGTGATTTAAACAGTAACAAAAACAATTAAGTAATTACCTTTTTCAATTAATAAAACTCTAAACTAATTTATTTTGGGGTAAAACTTTTATGACAGTGGGTGGTTCTGAAATATTATTTCAGGAATTGTTATCATATTTTATTAAACAAAAAAATAATGTGCATCTAAAATAAAACAGCAAATAAATAAAATAAGAAAAGAGAAAGACAAAAAAAAAATAAAATTAGAAAGAAAAGGGCCACCCCCCACAGGGCCACAGCCCAGCTAACCGGTCCAATTTCCCCCCGGCCTATAACCACCCCACTCCCGTAACCTAACCCTAATTGGTCCATCCCCCCCCCCCCCCCATGATCCACCTCTCCTCTTCCCCCCGATCTGGATCGGGATTGGCCCTGATCCCGTCACCCCGTCGCCCGAACCCCCACCGACGCCGTGCCGCCGCCCGAAGGCCTCCTGTCGCTGGAGCCACCACGCCGGCCCGCCTTTCGTCTCCCCCACGACGCCCCAACCCCCGCCCCCGACACTCACCGTCACCGCCTCCGACGCCGTTGGACCCCATCGTCGCCGGAGCTCCCTCATCGGCCTGCCTCTGCCACCTCGCCGGACTGCTTCCTCTCCGGCGCCGTGGTCCCCGACCCACTCCATGACCCTCGCTGCCCCGTGCCCTACATCACCGGTGAGGCTCCGGCCTCTCTTCCTCTCCCCTTCTATGCCCCGTGCCGCGCCGAGGCCCGCACGCGCTCGCGTGCTGCTGCCTCGCCCATGGACCCTTGCGCGACCACAGCTGCATCTGGTCGCCGGCGACCTCGCCTCCGCGCGCACCCCCGCATGGCCTCACCCCCGCTGTCGCTCCATCCAGTCCCCCTCGCCGTCCGCAAGCGCCCACGGTCGCCCCCGCGTGCGCCCGCCGTACTTGTTGCCATCCCGGGGCCGCGACCTCCTCCCCGCACCACGCCTGGGCGGTGCCCCCCGCTCACACCCCCTGGTCGTGCTCCGGCACCACCGCGCGCTGCTCGCCCTCCGCCCTGCGACGTCCGCAGCCGGCCACATGAGCGCCCGTTGCACTCCGCCGTCCGCCGCCCGCGTCCTCCACGGTCCGGACCATGGCCCCGGTCGCGCCCGCGCCGACCGGCTGCGTCGGCCGCGCCTGCCCGGCCCCCGCTTCGGCCTCGCCCCGCTACCGGGCGGGCGGCGGCTTCGCCCGCACCGTCCGTCCGGGCTGCGCCCGTTAGCCCTAGGGGCCTATGACAAGGGGCCCCACCCCTGGAATGAATTATATAAAAAAAGAATTATAAAAATATAAATAAATAAATAAGTAACAATTAAATTAATTAATTAATTAAGTTAAGTTAATTAATCATGTTTAATTAATCTACTTAATTAGTTAGTTTAATTAAACAATAATTAGATTAGTTAAACCCTAATTAGACTAAACAGTCAATGATGAACAGGACCCACACGTCAGTTGACCAGTCAACACCCCTGTTGACTGCTGATGTCATGCTGACATGATGTCAGCATGCACTCTTCTGGATAATGTTGATTTAAAATAAATAAGGAAACTCTAAAAATGATTAAATCTTTTAAAATTAATATAAAATAAACCGTAGCTCGGATGGAAAAACTTTGTACATGAAAGTTGCTCAGAACGACGAGACGAATCCGTATACGCAGCCCGTTCGTCCGCCACACATCCCTAACATATCGAACACGCAACTTTCCCCTCCAGATCACCTGTCCGAAAACACGAAACACCGGGGATACTTTCCCGGATGTTTCCTCCTTTTTGCCGGTATCACCTACTACTGCGTTAGGGCACACCTAACCTCGCTCATTGTCATGTCTGTTGGGGAACGTAGTAATTTCAAAAAATTCCTATGCACACGCAAGATCATGGTGATGCATAGCAACGAGAGGGGAGAGTGTTGTCCACGTACCCTTGTAGACCGAAAGCGGAAGCGTTAGAACAATGCGGTTGATGTAGTCGTACGTCTTCATGGCCCGACCAATCAAGCACTGAAACTACGGCACCTCCGAGTTCTAGCACACGTTCAGCTCGATGATGATCCCGGACTCCGATCCAGCAGAATGTTGGGGAAGAGTTCCGTCAGCACGACGGCGTGGTGACGATCTTGATGTTCTACCATCGCAGGGCTTCGCCTAAGCACCGCTACAATATTATCGAGGACTATGGTGGAGGGGGGCACCGCACATGGCTAAGAGATCAATTGTTGTTGTGTCTAGAGGTGCGCCCCTCCTCCGTATATAAAGGGGCGAGGAGGAGAAGGCCGGCCAAGGGGAGGAGGCGCGCCCAAGGGGGGCAATCCTACTCCACGTAGGATTCCCCCCTCTTTCCTAGTCCAAGTAGGAAAGGGGAAGGAAGGGAAGGAGAAGGAGAAGGAAGGAGAGGGAGGAAAAGGAGGAAAGGGGGTCGACCCCCTAGTCCAATTCGGTTTGGGCTAGGGGGGCCGCACGCCCTGCCTCCTCTCTTCCACCACTTGGCCCATGAGGCCCATTGCTTCTTCCTCGTATTCCCGTAACTTCCCGGTACCCCCGAAAATCCCCGAATCACTCGGAACCCTTCCGATGTGTCACGACCAATATGCGATACTACCTAAAGAGACTCGAAGGTCCCACAAGGATAGAACCGCATATTGATACGCTTTTGCAAGGTGGATATCATTACATCAACATTACATAATAGATGGGGATACATACAAGAGGCATACAATGCCACCACATGAATACAACATCATCATACATAAGAGCACCATCCGACTACGGATGAAACACAAACAGAAACTCAAACGACATCCACCCTGCTAGCCCAGGCTGCCGACCTGGAACCTATCCCCTGATCGAATAAGAAGCAGAAGAAGAACTCCAAAACAAGCAAGCATTGCTCTCGCGTCATGATCATCGCAACCTGCACCTGCAACTGTTGCTATAGTAATCTGTGAGCCACGAGGACTCAGCAATCCCATTACCATGGGTATCAAGACTAGCAAAGCTTAAAGGGAAAAGGAAGGGGTAAAGTGGTGAGGTTGCAGCAGCGACTAAGCATAATATGGTGGCTAACATACGCAAATAAGAGCGAGAAGAGAAGCAAAGGAACGGTCGTGAAGCTAGCAATGATCAAGAAGTGATCCTGAACTCCTACTTACGTCAAACATAACCCAAAACCGTGTTCACTTCCCGGACTCTGCCGAGAAGAGACCATCACGGCTACACACGCGGTTGATGCGTTTTAATTCGAATCAGGTGTCAAGTTATCTACAACCGGACATTAAAAAATTCCCATCTGCCACATAACTGCGGGCACGGCTTTCGAAGGATAAAACCCTGCAGGGGTGTCCCAACTTAGCCCATGATAAGCTCTCGCGATCAATGAAGGATATACCTTCTCCCAGGAAGACCCGATCAGTCTCGGAATCCCGGTTTACAAGACATTTCGACAATGGTAAAACAAGACCAGCAAAGTCGCTCGAATGTGCCGACAAATCCTGATAGGAGCTGCACATATCTCGTTCTCAGGGCACACCGGATTGTCCAAACTTCCGGTAGGCCATCCCAGAGTTGCCCCTGGTGGCCACTGGCGGCTGACAGGTTGGACCAACACTCACGACGAGCACTGGCCCGGGGAGGGGGGGGGGGGGTAAATAAAGATGACCCTTGGGCTCCGGAAACCCAAGGGAAAAAGGGCTAGGTGAGGCAAATGGTAAAACCAAGGTTGGGCTTTGCTGGAGGAGTTTTACTCAAAGCGAACAGTCAAGGGGGTCCCATAAATCACCCAACCGCGTAAGGAACGCAAAATCCGGGAACATAACACCGGTATGACAAAAACTAGGGCGGCAAGAGTGGAACAAAACACCAGGCATAAGGCCGAGTCTTCTACCCTTTACCAAGTATATAGATGCATTAATTAAATAAGAGATATTGTGATATCCCAACATAATCCTGTCCACCATGAAGCAATCTTCAACTTCACCTGCAACTAACAACGCTATAAGAGCGGCTGAGCAAGGCAGTAACATAGCCAAGCAATGGTTTGCTAGGAAGGGTGAAAAGGTTAGAGGCTGACATGGGAGGCTTGAAGAGCAAGCGATAGGTAGCGCAGCAAAGCGATAGAACGAAGCAACTAGCATAGCAATGATAGTAGTGAGATCCAGGGTAGCGGTCATCTTGCCTGAAATCCCGCAAGGAGGAAGAACGAGTCCATGAAGAAGACAAACGGACGTAGTCGAACGAATCCTCACAACTCCGGAACGAAATCGAAGTTAGGAGAGAAGCAAACCGGAAAGAAGCAAACAACATGGTAAACACACAAGCATAAACATGGCATGATGCACAATCAAGTATGATGCTTGTCCGGTTTAATGAGGCATGGCATGGCAAAGTGCAACAACAATGCTACAAGTTAAGTGGAGCTCAATATGCAACGAGTTGCATATTGACAAAACACCACATTTGATTATTTAGTTTGATCTCGTTATAAGCTACTCAGCATTATTAAATGTTGTTAAACATGGTAAGAGGTGAGGCATAAATAAACTAACTATCTAGGCAAGTTTAAATGAGGCCGGAACAACAAACAACAATTCTGGAGAATCCCCATAAGCATATTTTTAATTTCCTACTGTTCTGCCCTAAAACATATTTTATTGTTGTTAAACAGGAAAATAAAGTCCACCATGTTAAACTAGGCATTTTTCCACCCCATTTACATATAAAGTTTAATTAAAACCGAGCTACGGTTATTTAGTTATGAAATAAATCATTTTAGCAAGGCATATAGCAAATTAAATGCAGACAACATTTTAAACATTTTTAACAGGATGAAAGTTGCACATTATGAAACTAGATGAAAAACTAAGCATTTTTCATATATAAATTATTTACATATGATGCATGGTTAATTAGTTATTATATGCATGATGCTTGATGGTTTTTCTATAAAACTGCAGTTCTCCGGATAATAGACAAAATCGCAGACTGTAAAAAAAACATAACAGGGCCAAATCTGCGATCGGGCCAACATGAACAGGCGCTGGGGGAGGCAGCTCACCTTGGGCCGAGCCCAGTCGATGGAGCAGGCTGGATCTGGAGGCTGCTGGGCAGGGACGAGGCCCACGAGACCAGGTCAACGGGCGCAGTCGCTCGTTCCTGGACAGAACGAGAAGCAAGGCGCGGAGGCGTTCGTCCTCCTCTGGACGCAGGGGAGGCAACGACGAAGCAGGGGAGCAGCAGAGGGACTTGATGGGGCGAGGGACTACGGGAACCGGTCGGATCCGAGGCCAGGGCGGCGGTGGAAGGCGACGGCTAGGCGGTTGGCGTCCACGACGCCGGCTGTTGTCTGAAGGACAAAGACAGAGGGAATTCAGAGAAGAAAAACGGGGAAGTGAAGAAGAAAGAGACGGCGAGGGAGATGGCAGGGGCGCGATGGGGCCTGCCTGGGGTTGCCGGCGACGACGAGGCCGGTCGTCGGAGGCGCGAAGGCGAGGCCATGCTTGCAAGGGCGGCAAGGCAGCGAACATCAAGGTCGATGCAAAATACATGGCGCGGGGAGCGGGACGACCTGGCGGGAGGCTGCACCGGCGAGCTCCACGTGGTCGACGGCCGGAGGGAGGCTTGCGTGCCGAGAGGCGACGAGGTGACGAGCGGGAGGAGGCGGTGCAGAACCTTGCACCGGCGACCATGGCAGCAGGGGCGAACCCCATTCGTTTCCTGGCAGAGGAGAAAACAAACGAGGGAGGGAGAGAGTTTTGAGGAGGTAGGAGAGGAAAATAGGGGAGAGGAAAAGGAGGCCGGCGGCGACTCATCTGCTGGGTCCGGTGCTCCGGCTAGCGGCGACTGAAGGTCGAAGAGGAGCTCCTCTCTTTGGGTTCGGGCGAGGCAAGGAGGAGGAATCGCTCGGGTAGGAGATGGCTAGGGATCGAGTGGAGGCGCGGGGATGAGGGAGATCGAGTGCTGCAGGTTGGTTCGATTTCGGTGGGGATTGGCCGGTGCTGAAAAATTAGGAGGGAGGGGACTGGCTGTTGGCGGTTGCGGGAGACGTGGAGGCTGGTCGGCTGGCTTGGATCTGAGGGAGAAGGTAGTTGGCTGGTTGGTGAAGACGAGGAGATCAGCTGGGTGAGATCCCGATGGGACTAGGAGGTGGCGGTGGGATGAATGGAATGGACGGGACAGCCTAGGATTTAGGGTTTGGTCTTAAAATAGACTAGAGTCTATCCCCACCGAACGGCTCCGGGAAAATAGGTTAGGAAGTGCAAACAAAGGACGGGAGATATTTTATAGATGTTTGGGGATGATCCGGACTCATCGGTCACGACCGACCGGTTCGGGTTCAGGGCAGTTTCGGACGCGCGCAAAGGGGGACTGAGCAAAGTGTAGATAGGGTGGGCATTTAGACGAGAGGGGGAAACAAAGACAATGGGGTCTGCCAAAAGGCCACGGGGTCAAGGGGATTTTGTTGGTCTCAGAGAAAGAGAGAAGAGAGGGGTCCAAATGGTCTGCGAGAAGGTCAACGAAGGCAAAGCGGTCCGAGGAGGTCAACGAGGACAAGGGCCTGACAAAATGCCAACGGAGGCAAAGAAAGAAAGGGCAACTGCGAACGGTTACGAGTTTTATGAAAACATATGGATGCGATGCACATGATGCTATGAGATGAGATGCATGCCCTGAACAAAATGCAAAACAAAAGACAAAAACCCAACCACGAAGGAAATATCATATCGCATCTCCGGAAAAGGCAAGAGTTGGAGTTACGAATATGGAAAGTTGTATCCGGGGCGTTACAACACTCCACCACTACGAGAGGATCTCGTCCCGAGATCTAGGATGGCACCGGAGAGAAGCGGAAAAGGAAGAGAAGAGGTAAAAATAAGTTGCTTCTTTGACGAACGAGTGAAACCACGAACCTTGAGAGGTTGAGCAATTAAAAGAAAGAGTACAACAGAGATGAACGAGATTGCAAACAATCCATTAGAAAAGAGGAACAAGGAACATTACGAGAACTTGAAGGTTGCAAAGACATGAATCAAGAGTTTAATGGACAAGATAGAATTCGAAACCACTCCGGTTAAAACAAGATGAGAGAGGAAGAATTCAGGCAGCACTCTGGTTGAACATGGAACGAATAGAACATGAACTTGAGAAATTGGGATGATACTTGATGAAATCAACAACACACTGCCTCCGTAAGAAATAATAGAAGATAGATCATTAAAATAACAGAATGGAGAAGAAATGCCGACTTCTGGCACAAATGAGCTTGGAAAGCACCCTTCCAAGAAGGTTATAACGGAGTTGTTGGAAAACCAACAACGAAAAGCACAAGCTTGTTGTGGACTTATGGAAAACATCTCAAAATTATGAGGTGACAGCCGACCACTAGTGTAAACAATTGATTTGACTGAGAGAACCAAAGAGATGAAAAACTTCTTCACCGAGATGAGAAGGAGAAAATTGGATCATTGATAAGCACCACAATAGCAACATTCCTTAGGGAAGGCTTTAGGTGAAATTTATACCAAGATAAATCCAGAGAAGAGATTGATGGATTTAAAATACCTCATTCTTGACAACATGTGAATCACGAAACATGAATGGAAATTGTCAAGAATGATATAACACCACCTCAAAAGATAAGGTAGAACGAATTGCACTTCGGAATGCAAGATGAAGAATGCTTGAATGCCTCAAAACAAAACATGTGTTGAACAGCATGTTTATTTTATAGTATAGCTTGGCGGGTCATGACTTCGAGAGAAATCTTGAAGAACAATTGAAGAATGAAAGGAATCCTTGACGAACCACCATGTAGAGCCTCCATGAAGAACTCTGGTAATGAAAGGATGATAGAAAGAAAGAGGGGTTGAAAACACAAGGTGAAGCCTCGCGATGATTTAAATGGAGCTTCGCGACGATATAACCGAGAAAACTTGGAACTCCGGAAAAAGAAAAGATGAAACACTAGAAACGAGAATTACTTCATCATGAACAATCTCTGGAAGAAAAGAATTGAATCACCTCGCGGAAATAGGAATAAGATTTATTGTATGCTTATACTTCATCAAATTAAATTGATGACAAGCAATGGATTTGGCATACTACTTATTCCCATAGAAAGGATTAAGAGAGATATAGCGCAAACTTGAGAAGGTATTGATGGAACCACCGGTTAGATTTGGAAACAACGAATGAATTAATATGATAACGAAGGAAGTGAAATCTTGAACGAACCACCATAAGAATTGAAAATGAGAGTAGCAAAGGCACAATTCACCGGGAAGAATTAGAAAACGAATGAAGATACTTGAGGGGGTTTAAATACATGAGAACAATGAGATCATGAACTGATTAGAGGGTATTTGAACGATGCACCGGTAAGATTTGGAGAATGATAGCTACACGCTGATAATGAAGAATTATGACATGATGGCTTTCGGAGGAAAGAAATGGAAACAACTCACGAAATGCTCCGAATGGTAAGAAAAGAATTGTCACAATCGAAAGCAAGTATGAGAGGATGGCATCAATCTAGAACCGTGAATCTTGAAGAGAATGGAGCAAGATTTAAGAGAAATCTTTCTTCGGTCTTCAAATGACGACGAGAGACGCCACCAAAAATTACTGAGATACTCTGGGAGAATGAGAAGAGAAAAGGTTGAATCAGCAATGAAAAGAATTGAAATCGATCTTGAAGATGGCAACTGACTGATGAAATTCATTCTTACGTCAAACTCGAAAAGAATTAGGAATGGCTCCGGAATAATTAGAAGAGTCAGGTAAGATCCTGGGAAAAGACCTATAGGTTAGGGCCCACTCAAAAGAAAACACCGTTGGAAATGATTTTAAAGAGAGATTGCACCAGTTGAATTAAATGGCTTGAATGAGGTAACAACCTCGAAATAGTTAGAATTGATGCAGAGTGGAAACACGAATCTTCAAAGATATCTTCAGCACTCCGGAACAATTGAATAGCAAGCGGGGAATGATTAAGAGATACACCGGCATACGAAAACACTTGAAACGAGGAAGGGAATATGATCAACACCGAAAACTTGACTTGAATCCACCGGAGAAGAAAAATAACGAAGAATGATGAACTCAAAGCTCCGTTAGTATCTTCCTGAGAATCACCGGATAAGAACATTGACGGAAAAGAATGGAGAGACTCCCATCAATAAAAAGGATACTTGATTAAGAAATCTGAGTCCTTGAAGAAAAAGGGTGGGAGGGCGGGAAAACAAAGGCAACTTGGGGACGGATGAAACGGATACCGTTGAGAAAACTTAGAATTGATCTTGCGGATGTTGAAATGATCGGATCCAAGAGAAGCATGCCGGTTGGAGAAGAATTAACATGATGACCTCGATGATCAAGAAGGATTAGTATTCACATAGCAATATGAGAATGCCACTTAGGAAAGGTATGGAATCAACACTTGACTTCGAAGCAACTCGAATACCACAAATAAAACAAAACAAAGGATTTGGCTTGCAGAATAAGCCGGAACAAACATATGATAGAGATTTACCCAATCCCATATCATGCATCTGTCGGAAAGATATTCTAGGAGCTACTTGAATTCCCACCTATAAAACTCCTGAAACTTTCTGGTTATGCAATCTGGTGTTGGGGATACATGGGAAGCAATATATCTCACCAAAACTAACAATCCCTACATCCAGCTATGTCCATCCGTCAACACATAACCAAGAGAACTCCGGAAATTGTGTACCTCAACCTTCAAAAAGCATCCGTTATACGAGCTATGGCAATACTCCCGAAGTCCCTAGTACTGGGTGGCGTCGAGGTTATCTCACCAACAACTGCATAAAAGAGATTTTTGATGTCGGCAAAACTCAGGTATTCCAGAACTGCAACGATAAAATTATGACGACAACACCTCGGAGCTCAACTCCCCGGGACACTGCCACAACCCCTAAATGTCAGGAGGCACCAAGAACAATGTTCTCGTCACAAGAATATCGGAACGATCCCAAGATACCCGCGTGATCCTAAAATTTTTTAGTGAAATTTGAGGAGAGGAAAGACAAAACATCTACGTCAAGAGTCCTCCCCAGAGTGACGAAGGGGGCTGAGGAGTAAAAAGAATCCTACTCTCCGATATATATCATCCTAAGACTCAAAATAGTTTTCTTCTAGACTCAACAACGGCCAACAATCAAGGGGGCTCCTATGGTCGGTCGAGGCTCTGATACCAACTTGTCACGCCCAATATGCGATACCATCCTAAAGAGACTCGAAGGTCCCACCAAGGATAGAACCGCATATTGATGCGCTTTTGCAAGGTAGATATCATTACATCAACATTACATAATAGATGGGGATACATACAAGAGGCATACAATGCCACACGAATACAACATCATCATACATAAGAGCACCATCCGACTACGGATGAAACACAAACAGAAACTCAAACGACATCCACCCTGCTAGCCCAGGCTGCCGACCTGGAACCTATCCCCTAATTGAATAAGAAGCAGAAGAAGAACTCAAAAACAAGCAAGCATCGCTCTCGCATCATGATCATCGCAACCTGCACCTGCAACTGTTGCTGTAGTAATCTGTGAGCCACGAGGACTCAGCAGTCCCATTACCATGGGTATCAAGACTAGCAAAGCTTAAAGGGAAAAGGAAGGGGTAAAGTGGTGAGGTTGCAGCAGCGGCTAAGCATAATATGGTGGCTAACATACGCAAATAAGAGCGAGAAGAGAAGCAAAGGAACGGTCGTGAAGCTAGCAATGATCAAGAAGTGATCCTGAACTCCTACTTACGTCAAACATAACCCAAAACCGTGTTCACTTCCCGGACTCCGCCGAGAAGAGACCAGCACGGCTACACACGCGGTTGATGCGTTTTAATTCGAATCAGGTGTCAAGTTATCTACAACCGGACATTAACAAATTCCCATCTGCCACATAACCGCGGGCACGACTTTCGAAAGATAATACCCTGCAGGGGTGTCCCAACTTAGCCCATGATAAGCTCTCGCGATCAACGAAGGATATACCTTCTCCCAGGAAGACCCGATCAGTCTCGGAATCCTGGTTTACAAGACATTTCGACAATGGTAAAACAAGACCAGCAAAGCCGCCCGAATGTGCTGACAAATCCTGATTTGAGCTGCACATATCTCGTTCTTAGGGCACACCGGATTGTCCAAACTTCCGGTGGGCCATCCCAGAGTTGCCCCTGGTGGCCACCGGCGGCTGACAGGTTGAACCAACACTCACGACGAGCACTGGCCCGGGGGGGGGGAGGGGTAAATAAAGATGACCCTCGGGCTCCGGAAACCCAAGGGAAAAAGGGCTAGGTGAGGCAAATGGTAAAACCAAGGTTGGGCCTTGCTGGAGGAGTTTTATTCAAAGCGAACTGTCAAGGGGGTCCCATAAATCACCCAACCGCGTAAGGAACACAAAATCCGGGAACATAACACCAGTATGATGGAAACTAGGGCGGCAAGAGTGGAACAAAACACCAGGCATAAGGCCGAGTCTTCCACCCTTTACCAAGTATATAGATGCATTAATTAAATAAGAGATATTGTGATATCCCAACATAATCCTGTCCACCATGAAGCAATCTTCAACTTCACCTGCAACTAACAACGCTATAAGAGGGGTTGAGCAAGGCAATAACATAGCCAAGCAATGGTTTGCTAGGAAGGGTGAAAAGGTTAGAGGCTGACATGGCAATTTGGGAGGCTTGAAGAGCAAGCGATAGGTAGCGCACCAAAGCGATAGAACGAAGCAACTAGCATAGCAATGATAGTAGTGAGATCCAGGGTAGCGGTCATCTTGCCTGAAATCCCGCAAGGAGGAATAACGAGTCCATGAAGAAGACAAACGGACGTAGTCGAACGAATCCTCA
Source organism: Triticum timopheevii (assembly GCA_963921465.1). Classification (NCBI taxonomy): domain Eukaryota; kingdom Viridiplantae; phylum Streptophyta; class Magnoliopsida; order Poales; family Poaceae; genus Triticum; species Triticum timopheevii. The sequence goes on along the minus strand of OY997274.1, from coordinate 359,414,850 downwards.
CAACTCCGGAACGAAATCGAAGCTAACGAGAGAAGCAAACCGGAAAGAAGCAAACAACATGGTAAACACACAAGCATAAACATGGCATGATGCACAATCAAGTATGATGCTTGTCCGGTTTAATGAGGCATGGCATGGCAAAGTGCAACAACAATGCTACAAGTTAAGTGGAGCTCAATATGCAACGAGTTGCATATTGACAAAACACCACATTTGATTATTTAGTTTGATCTCGTTATAAGCTACTCAACATTATTAAATGTTGTTAAACATGGTAAGAGGTGAGGCATAAATAAACTAACTATCTAGGCAAGTTTAAATGAGGCCGGAACAACAAACAACAATTCCGAAGAATCCCCATATGCATATTTTTAATTTGCTACTGTTCTGCCCTAAAACATATTTTATTGTTGTTAAACAGGAAAATAAAGTCCACCATGTTAAACTAGGCATTTTTCCACCCCATTTACATATAAATTTTATTTAAAACCGAGCTACGGTTATTTAGTTATGAAATAAATCATTTTAGCAAGGCATATAGCAAATTAGATGCAGACAGCATTTTAAACATTTTTAACATGGATGAAAGTTGCATATTATGAAACTAGATGAAAAACTAAGCATTTTTTGTATATAAATTATTTACATATGATGCATGGTTAATTACTCCCTCCGTTCCTAAATATAAGTCTTTGGAGAGATTTCACTATGAACCACATACGAATGTATCTAGATGCATTTCACAGCATAGATTCACTCATTTTGCTCCGTATGTGGTCCATAGTGGAATCTCTCCAAAGACTTATATTTAGGAACGGAGGGAGTAGTTATTATATGCATGATGCTTGAGGGTTTTTCTGTAAAACTACAGTTCTCCGGATAATAGACAAAATCGCAGACTGTAAAAAAAAACATAACAGGGCCGAATCTGCGATCGGGCCAACATGAACAGGCGCTGGGGGAGATAGCTCACCTTAGGCCGAGCCCAGTCGGTGGAGCAGGCTGGATCTGGAGGCTGCTGGGCAGGGACAAGGTCCACGAGACCAGGTCAACGGGCGCAGTCGCTCGTTCCTGGACAGAACGAGAAGCAGGGCGCGGAGGCGTTCGTCCTCCTCTGGACGCAGGGGAGGCAACGACGTGAAGCAGGGGAGCAGCAAAGGACTCGGCGGGGCGAGGGACCACGGGAACCGGCCGGATCCGAGGCCAGGGCGGCGGTGGAAGGCGACGGCTAGGCGGTTGGCGTCCACGACGCCGGCTGTTGTCTGAAGGACAAAGACAGAGGGAATTCAGAGAAGAAAAACGGGGAAGTGAAGAAGAAAGAGACGGCGAGGGAGATGGCAGGGGCGCGACGGGGCCTGCCTGGGGTTGCCGGCGATGACGAGGCTGGTCGTCGGAGGCGCGAAGGCGAGGCCAGGCTTGCAAGGGCGGCAAGGCAGTGAACATCGAGGTCGATGCAAAATCCATGGCGCGGGGAGCGGGACGACCTGGCGGGAGGCTGCAGCAACGAGCTCCACGCGGTCGACGGCCGGAGGGAGGCATGCGTGCCGAGAGGCGACGAGGTGACGAGCGGGAGGAGGCGGTGCAGAACCTTGCACCGCGACCATGGCAGCAGGGGCGAACCCCGTTCGTTTCCTGGCAGAGGAGAAAACAAACGAGGGAGGGAGAGAGTTTAGAGGAGGTAGGAGAGGAAAACAGGGGAGAGGAAAAAGAGGCCGGCAGCGACTCATCTGCTGGGTCCGGTGCTCCGGCTAGCGGCGACTGAAGGTTGAAGAGGAGCTCCTCTCTTTGGGTTCGGGCGAGGCAAGGAGGAGGAATCGCTCGGGCAGGAGATGGCCAGGGATCGAGTGGAGGCCCGAGGATGAGGGAGATCGAGTGCTGCAGGTTGGTTCGATTTCGGTGGTGATTGGCCAGCGCTAAAAAATTAGGAGGGAGGGGACTGGCTGCTGGCGGTTGCGGGAGACATGGAGGCTGGTCGGCTGGCTTGGATCTGAGGGAGAAGGTAGTTGGCTGGTTGGTGAAGACGAGGAGATCAGCTGGGTGAGATCCCGATGGGACTAGGAGGTGGCGGCGGGATGAATGGAATGGACGGGACAACCTAGGATTTAGGGTTTGGTCTTAAAATAGAGTAGAGTCTATATATATATATAGGAAAAAGGGGAGTTTTTGGGTCATCCGATCACGATCGAACGGCTCTGGGAAAATAGGTTAGGAAGTGCAAACAAAGGACGGGAGATATTTTATAGATGTTTGGGGATGATCCGGACTCATCGGTCACGACCGACCGGTTCGGGTTCGGGGCAGTTTCGGACGCGCGCAATGGGGGACTGAGCAAAGTGTAGATAGGGTGGGCATTTAGACGAGAGGGGGAAACAAAGACAATGGGGTCTGCCAAAAGGCCACGGGGTCAAGGGGGTTTTGTTGGTCTCGGAGAAAGAGAGAAGAGAGGGGTCCAAATGGTCTGCGAGAAGGTCTACAAAGGCAAAGCGGTCCGAGGAGGTCAACGAGGACAAGGGCCTGACAAAATGCCAACGGAGGCAAAGAAAGAAAGGGCAACTGCAAAAACGTTTACGAGTTTAATGAAAACATATGGATGCGATGCACATGATGCTATGAGATGAGATGCATGCCCTGAATAAAATGCAAAACAAAAGACAAAAACCCAACCACGAAGGAAATATCATATCGCATCTCCGGAAAAGGCAAGAGTTGGAGTTACGAATATGGAAAGTTGTATCTGGGGCATTACACGATGTCCGAATATAGTCGTCCAATATATCGATCTTTATGTCTCGGCCATTTCAAGACTCCTCGTCATTTCCCCGATCTCATCCGGGACTCCGAACTCCTTTGGTACATCAAAACTCATAAACTCATAATATAACTGTCATCGAAACCTTAAGCGTGCGGACCCTACGGGTTCGAGAACAATGTAGACATGACCGAGACACGTCTCCGGTCAATAACCAATAGCGGAACCAGGATGCTCATATTGGCTCCTACATATTCTACGAAGATCTTTATCGGTCAAACCGCATAACAACATACGTTGTTCCCTTTGTCATTGGTATGTTACTTACCCGAGATTCGATCGTCGGTATCTCAATACCTAGCTCAATCTCGTTACTGGTAAGTCTCTCTACTCGTTCCGTAATACATCATCCCGCAACTAACTCACTAGTTACAATGCTTGCAAGGCTTATAGTGATGTGCATTACTGAGTGGGCCCAAAGATACCTCTCCGACAATCGGAGTGACAAATCTTAATCTCGAAATACGCCAACTCAACATGTACCTTCGGAGACACCTGTAGAGCTCCTTTATAATCACACAGTTACGTTGTGACATTTGGTAGCACACAAAGTGTTCCTCCGGTAAACGGGAGTTGCATAATCTCATAGTCATAGGAACATGTATAAGTCATGAAGAAAGCAATAGCAACATACTAAACGATCAAGTGCTAAGCTAATGGAATGGGTCAAGTCAATCACATCATTCTACTAATGATGTGATCCCGTTAATCAAATGACAACTCATGTCTATGGTTAGGAAACATAACCATCTTTGATTAATGAGCTAGTCAAGTAGAGGCATACTAGTGACATTTAGTTTGTCTATGTATTCACACATGTATTATGTTTCCGGTTAATACAATTCTAGCATGAATAATAAACATTTATCATGAAATAAGGAAATAAATAATAACTTTATTATTGCCTCTAGGGCATATTTCCTTCAATGTCATGCGTCGTCATGCTTATGTTTGCATTGTATTTACTGTTTCTTCCCCCTCTTCTCTCCGGTAGACTACGAGACCGACGCTGATGCTGCCCAGTTCGACTACGGTGTTGACGACCCCTCCTTCTTGCTAGAGCAACCAGGCAAGCCCCCCCCCCCTTGATCACCAGATATCGCCTATTCTTCTCTATACTGCTTGCATTAGAGTAGTGTAGCATGTTACTGTTCGGTTACTCCTATTCTGTTGCATAGCCTGTCATTGTTGCTACAGTCATTGATACCTTACCCGCAATCCTAAATGCTTAGTATAGGATTCTAGTTTATCATCATTGGCCCTACATTCTTGTCAGTCTGCCTTGCTATACTATCGGGCCGTGATCACTTCGGAGGTGATCACGGGTATATACTATACATATATACATACTATACAGATGGTGACTAAAGTCGGGTTGGCTCGTTGAGTACCCGCAAGTGATTGCGATGTGGGGGCTGAAAGGACAGGTGGCTCCGGGTTCCCGACAGCCCCCGACTGTTACTATGTGGCGGAGCGACAGGGCAGGTTGAGACCACCTAGGCGAGAGATGGGCCTGGCCCTGGTCGGCATCCGCGGTTACTTCATAATAACATGCTTAACGAGATCTTGCTATTTGATCTGAGTCTGGCCACTGGCCTATACGCACTAACCAACTATGCGGGAACAGTTATGGGCACTCGACGTCGTGGTATCAGTCAAAGCCTTCTTGACGTCAGCGATGGAGCGGCGCGCGCTGGGTTGGACTGCATAACGCAACTTCCTTTGTAATGGAGGTTGCTAGGTCTGCTTCTGTCTGCCCTCGCAACATGCAGGTGTGCAATGGGCGATGGGCCCAGACCCCTGCGCGCATAGGATTTAGACCGGCATGCTGACCTCTCTGTTGTGCCTAGGTGGGGCTGCGACGTGTTGATCTTCCGAGGCCGGGCATGACCCAGGAAAGTGTGTCCGGCCAAATGGGATCGAGCGTGTTGGGAAATGTGGTGCACCCCTGCAGGGAAGTTTATCTATTCGAATAGCCGTGTCCCTCGGGAAAAAGGACGACCCAGAGTTGTACCTTGACCTTATGACAACTAGAACTGGATACTTAATAAAATACACCCAGACAAGTTCCACAGACAACCCGGTGATCGCTTTTCCACAGGGTAACGAGGGGAGGATCGCCGGGTAGGATTATGCTATGTGATGCTACTTGGAGGACTTCAATCTACTCTCTTCTACATGCTGCAAGACGGAGGCTGCCAGAAGCGTAGTCTTCGATAGGACTAGCTATCCCCCTCTTATTCTGGCATTCTGCAGTTCAGTCCATCGCCATTGCCTCTTTACACATATACCCATGCATATGTAGTGTAGATCCATGCTTGCGAGTACTTTGGATGAGTACTCACGGTTTCTTTTCTCCCCCTTTTCCTCCTTTCCTTTCTTCCTGGTTGTCGCAACCAGACGTTGGAGCCCAGGAGCCAGACACCACCGTCGACGATGACTCCTACTACACTGGAGGTGCCTACTACTACGTGTAGGCCGCTGACGACGACCGGGAGTAGTTTAGGAGGATCCCAGGCGGGAGGCCTGCGCCTCTTTCGATCTATATCCCAGTTTGTGCTAGCCATCTTATGGCAACTTGTTTAACTTATGTCTGTACTCAGATATTGTTACTTCCGCTGACTCGTCTATGATCGAGCACTTGTATTCGAGCCCTTGAGGCCCCTGGCTTGTATTATGATGCTTGTATGACCTATTTTATTTGTAGAGTTGTGTTGTGATATCTTCCGTGAGTCCCTGATCTTGATCGTACACGTTTGCATGTATGATTAGTGTACGATTGAATCGGGGGCGTCACAAGTTGGTATCAGAGCCAACTGCCTGTAGGAATCCCCCTTCCAAACTCCTTGGCCGAAGTTGAGTCTAGTCATTGAAAAAGTTTTTACTAACTTGGCTGTGCGGCTTACGGGCCCACGTTGCCATTGGGTGGTATTAGGATCTTTTATTCCCCGACCTATACTCTGGGACTGATCTCTCTTCTATTCGGGTTAAATGAATTTTTCTAAATCTAACATTAGGATCTCGTGATCACTTTCACCCGGAGAGCACCTTATTATCGATAATCGTTTGCTGCACCAGAAGATTTTGAGGCTACTCTGTGATGTTCTCTCGAGACTTTGTGCCATCGCTATTGCAATTCCCTTCCATCGATAAACCCCTATGGATAACCACGTGCACTTGCCATCGATACAATCATTCCCCGTTGATCTTGTTATTACAATATACCCCGAAATTCTCTCTATTGTTCCGAGAATACTTTCTGCCTACTGCCTTGCAGTTCTTGCCAGATGAATACCCCCCACGGATAATTCCTCGCACTTACCGAGTATCCGCTCAACCCCACTGATCAAGAGTTTTGCAAAAGACTTCGAAATACCATTTGATCTTCCGAAAATCCTAAGCAGCCTATTGCTCTTGAAATTCTTGCTTGCTTTTATGGTTAATCCCATAAGTCTCGTAATCCTATTGGCATCCCTTGATTTTATCATTTAAGTCTGTTGATTCAATATGTTGAGGATGCTCGCATTCCTCAGTCGAATCCTAGAATTCATCCTTCCGGCTCAATGTCAGTTTGAACATGAGTTGGTTCTCAACCAATTCAATTGCCATCGATTGTACCCCTAAGTCTATTCAACTTATCCATCCTTAATCAGAGCGTTTGTTTTTTATCCCTTGAATTTGAAATCAAAATTCCTTTGCATTGAGCTTTGAATTATCCAGTTGCTTCTATAATCAAATGCCTTCACATTTTTTCTTCCTCTGGTTGTGTGCCAATACTCACATCAACTTTGCTATGGACTGTCGGATCCTTTGTTGAAATATCATCCGACAGTATCCTTTGTATACAAAACCTCGAGAAGTTCTTTTCCTGATACATAATGCCTTCAGTAAATTGTATCTTCTCATTTTTTCACCCATGCTCTGCTATCAAACTTGTGTTAATTACTATCGAAGTTTGTAGTATATATTCCTAAGTTGCCCTGATGGGTTGAACCTACGCGTTCCCTAATCCGTGTGAACCCGAAAGATTTCACGGGTCATACCTATCTGGTATCGCACCAAGTAAAACTTTCAACAATTAATGTCATTTTTGAAATACGAGAGGTGAATGGAAGGTTATGCATTGACGAAGTGGGAGTCGACCTTGAACCTTTGTGTTCATGCCCATGGACACGATGTAGATCCTATCATGGAAGCTTCTTGCAATAATAACTATTTCCTTGAAAATATCATCTAGATCTGTGAATTGATCATTTGCAATCGTGGTTCCGACCATAATTTCTTCCTTTGATTCCATTTCTCATACAAGTAAAAGCGCTTGTCTTCTATAGATCAATACGCCCCACTTCAACCTTTAATTTGATATGCCCTCGAGTATTATCTCCCTGGTATCTCGAGGATATCATGCCATTGCACTACCTCTTATGAATTTGTGCCGGAGTAATACCTTTCCCTATCATAGTCACTCCATGAGTTTTGGGTTGTCGTCAACCGAGAACACCGAATAGTGAATCGAGTCTGCGCTGCGATTCGACAACTCTTAGTAATCTTCATTGCTTACGAATTTAATACTCCATCATGTCATTCCTAGCCTTATCGGCTACATCATTATCGTGCTAAATTTAACTGTGCTATCTGGTTCTTCCCGGAGCACAAATTTCGACGGTGAGCTAATCTTACGTCGATCTTCCTCGTCATATCATTTCTCCTTGAAACAACAAACTTGATTTTGAGTTTGTGTTGTACCCATGATTCCAATAACCTTTCGCTTCATCATTCCTTCAACTTGACGTCATCGTCGATCGATTACATCTTCATGAGATCTCTTGACAAATGTGTCGTGATCATCATCAGCATTCTGAGCTCTTCCAAGAAATCTATCGCATTCTTGATGATAAATACCACCCTTTGCTCTCGGTGATTTGTGTTATCATCGACCACTTTATTGCCTTCTGTTCAACACAAACTTGTTCGTGTTTTGTGTTATACCTTGAGTTCCTTGCTACCCAGCATTGTTCTTCTTTACCTTGGATATTACCACCTTTTATGTCAAGAATGTCGTGAGAATTTCACCACCTCTTAAGAATTCTTGGTATGGTGATACTTCTCACCATCATCATTCTTTCTTGGGTCCCCGTGTTGATTCCAACCGGGGTACCAACAAGTGAGCCGCGCTGTTTGGATTTTGCCCTTCTAGCAACCCTCTTGCTTTGAAGTTAATGATCGACCGTTCATTCTTAGACTATTGATTATTGAATCACCATTCCGACGTTGGTCGTGCAACCCAGCCCATATACGGGTGCACCTTTCAACCAATGTTTAATTGTGTATGTTTCCCTCGAGCATACATCATTATACCATTTGATCTGACAAATGTTATCTCCTTGTTCACATAATTGTGGAAATCCATCTTTTGTTAATCTCGGTGAATTGCCGCTGATTCTATCAACCATCTCCTCATCCTCTCGATGGTTTACTGATGAACTCTTGTTTCGGAACTCGCTTCCATAGTTCATTTCTCAAGAATTTTACAATGTCATCTCGACAATTTGTATTACACCTTTTCCTCTCAGGCATCCTGAGTCTGAGGTATTTTGGCATCGGTCAGATCTGAATCTTGGTCGGATATGCTGGTTGGAACATTTTCCAAGAGTCACAACATTGGTCTTTATATGACCCGGTAAGGTGATGTCATGCCTAGCACACCTGGCCGGAGGATTATAGAGGCGAGGGTCCCGATCTTTCGATGAGATCATAACTATCGATTTGGTGGGGCCGACTTTGACGATCCGACTACAAACGTGCACGACGTTGCGCCTTAGCAATCGCTAAACCAATCTCCCGAGGTTATTGATGATGCCGGAAGCACGGTCAGCCTGACCACGAAGGTCTATTCCTGCAAGCAATCGAAGAACGAGCAAGAATATGATAAACCAATCTGAATATTGCAAATATATATGAAGTATTGATAATGGTGGGGATCCGTAAGCGGTTTTGTCTGGTCGTTGCACACAAACGAAGTACACGAAGTTGCAATGGCTAACTTTTAACTAAACAAATCCCAAGCAAAAAGCTACTAGATGGATCTACTTATATAGGAGCAAGGGGTGGTGGCAAAGGAGGTGGGAGAACGTCCCAAGGCAGCCTAAAACCAACCCTAGGTCGTACAAGGCTCATGGGCCCAAGTGGAGGTGATGCAACACCTTTGGACTTGTTGTTTGACTCGGGTTCTGTTGCAGCGTCTGATTGTTTCATTGATATCTCAATGCTCCGGACGAATTTGAAGGTGAATCCAATTGGGCTGGAAAGAGCACGAAATCTACTTTCCAAGAAAAAAGAATCACCCAATTTGGAGTCCGTATGAAAATGTTGTTGGCGTTTTGAGTCAGGTATGTCTGTGTAGTCCGAATCTGAATCCAGAACGTGAAAGACTTGGACTCATCTTCTCTTGGCCCAAAAGCGACGTGAGAATACCTTTTGAATAGAACCTAAACTTCTCCTTTTCCCTTATCTTCATATGTGGATTATACAAATGTCCCATACACCTGCAATTAGACAAAACACAAAAGTGTGTGAAGTATTTTTGTTCTGGATAACATAATTAGGTTATTGAGTAGTTTGCACTAGAAATCACCTGACAAATACGCATGTATGCAATATTTTTGGTCGTATCCAAGGTAGTCATGTCCTCATCATCCTCCCCTTCTTGAAAACAAAGCCGTCCTTGGCGTTGCTTAATCTGAAATGTGTCTAACAAAAGAGACAATGTGTACATGTTGTATATGAATATGTCATCCATTTTTACTTCCCTTTGTTTTTGCACATATGACACATGTATGCATGAGTAACTTTCATAGTTCATAAAATATAAAGCCAAAATATTATCGCAAGAAGTAGAAGGCATGAAAATATTGCAACTCAGTTTGCACATATAAGTGAAGCTCTTATTCATTTCAAAAGATTGACAATGTTCATCATTAAGCCATCCCAACATTGGTGAATAAACCTTACTTGCATCAAATTTACATGCTACAACATGCTTAAATAAGCAAACATGCAATAAGTCATTCGACACAGAATCATCACCAAGGTTAGAGGTCATATCAAAATGATTAAACATTGATTCTTTTGCATCAACAGTTAATTCAATGGGTGCACTCAAAATTGTTGGTATTTCAGTTGTTTGATCACATGACGCATTCATGACAGTATCAAGATTCTCTAAAATAGGTGATGTGCTCAAATCACCAGGTAACTCAACACATGATGCATTCAAATTAACTAGGGATGCATCATTCTCATGTGAAGTTATATCATCAATACCTTTATTGTTACCTTGTCGCAAAGACGTAGCTGATGTAGGTACGGATGTTGACAATGCACCATACTCTTGAGATGATGTCGCGTTCACAATCCGAGGTGGGGCTGCTCTAGTAGGTGCAACAATGGAGGAACCAACCGGCGGTGGTGAGCATGAACTGGAATAGTAGTTGTTGTAGTCACCCAATGCATCCTCCTGTATCTGTCTCTCAAAGGTACAAGCGCGAACATACATACCAGTAATGCAACGAGGAATATAGTGAAATCTTGCACGGATATCATGGTTCAAACCACCAAAAAATCTATTCATTGTATCATCCTCAGATTCTTCTATGTCACAATGATGCATATAAGATTTGAACTCTTGGTAGTAAGCATTAACAGTGTTACTGCCTTGTTTTAATTGTTCCAATTTGCGAAGCAATTCATGACGATAGTAAGGAGGAAAAAATTGTTGTCTCATTACAGCTTTCAAAACTTTCCAAGTTGTTGGTTGGTTATCAATGTTTTTCTTACAATGTACACTCCACCAAACAGAAGCAAAACCAGTAAATGCTCTAGTGGTAGCTCATACTCTCTCAAGTTCAGAAAAATCATGGTGACTAAAAACTTCTTCTAATTCAACCTCCCAAGCTAGATAAATAGCAGGATTAAATCTACCCTCAAATGATGGTAAAGACATAACCTGACCGTATGCTTGTGTGTGTTGTCCCAACTCTTGTGATGGTGAAGATGTGTCCGTCATCCAAGAACTTCTATCTCCGGAACCTGTCATGATTAGTAGAAACAAGAAACAAAATTCGAGAATAATGTTCCTATGAACTACTAGGATGTGGTGGTAAAACGCTCACAGTATAGCAAATATCAATATCTTACAAGTTCTTACCATGCAGCAGGTGGTGACAGGCAACCAGTGGTGTCAAGTAACTCTAAAGATTGTGTAAAGCGATTGCCAGGGGAACGTACGTATACACGGTGTAGAAATATGTGGAGTTGGGTTGGCTATATATGGTAGCAATTTTTTTAGCAATAATCAATTCAAAGATGCAATGTTGAATAAACGCTCAATGATGGTACTGTGCTGGTCCTAGGCTAGACCGGACTAGAGACGCGAGCCTAGAACACTAATGAGGTCACGGCGTAGCACAACTTGCATCAATGAAGGATACTAAGTAGCTCTGGACAGCAAGATATAAGTGAAGATCACAACGACAATGAAGATAATGATGAAAAACAACTGCCAAGCAGGATATACAACAACTCTCTCTCCAACTTTCCTCTTGAAAAGTTTGAGCCAATTTTCTGATAAATTTTTTGAAAGAATGCTACTAACTCAAGCTTTCCAATGCAAAAAAAAAAAATCTCCCGTAGAAAGCAAACAAGGAAACCGAAGATCTCCCCTTCCTCAAAATAAGTGCCACGTGATCTGATTCATGATTTGCAAAAAGGAAATAACCACGTTGGCAATCAGGGTCCAAATCTGCACTCTTTTTTTGCGGTTAAAACCTTCCAATCTGCGCCTACCACGAAATTTGATGCCTTCTTAGGGAAACCGGTCCCAACAACTATGTGTGGCCGAATCCTAACTTTCCAAAAAAACAAATCTCTTTCCTCCTTTAATCTTTCTTGACTTATTCGGATCACCGCTAACAATTCATCGGTTAGTTTTTTTTTCTTCAAAATCCAAACGTGGCAACTATTAACTTTTTTTTCTCAATTTTTTTCTTTTTGGCAACATCCCAAAAAGTCAATCGATCTGCTATAATTTCTTTTCTTTTTTTACCGATCCAAACCTTCCAAAGATAGAAGGTTTTTAGATACCCAAAAGATCCTGCCAATTGAAGGACTCGTGACTTTCCAAACTTGAACCTTTTCTTTCCTTCCAATAGTGAGCTTGCCAACTACTCCCTCTGTATTTTAGGCCACACCAAAACTTGCCCTTACTATTCTGCTGATCAGAACTTACCAAACCAGGAGGATTCGGCCTGATCTCTTTGTTTTACGCCACGAAAAATGAGGGATTTATAGCAGATCAGCGTTTTCCTTTTCTGTTGCGTACAATCCTTGCTATCCTTATATCTCTTTCTCTCTTCAAACGTTTTTCTCTCTTAAAAAAACAACTAGGATATGTACGGGGCTACGGGCGAGGGACCAGCAGAATCACGTGATCTACTTCCTTCCTTCGATCAACTCCAGTGATCGCTGCTTCTTCTATTTCCTCTATGATCGCTACTTCCTTCCTTTTCCAACAAACTCTATCCCGTATCCTCTCCTTTTTTTTCTTTTTTTCAGATTTCTTTCTCTCTCTGAGATGAATCAAACAACAAGATGAACCGAACGACGAAAGTGGATGGATGGTGGTGACGGCGGTGAACGAAATAAGTGGCAGCGGATGGTGACAATGAAGTGGATGATGGTGGTTGTGGAGACAGCGTGAACAAAACGTGACTAGAACCCGAAACTCTAAAAGTCTAGGCACTAGAAACCAGCAACTCGACACACGATGCAACCGAAAATTCAACAATGCAAAAACTAAGTGATTATAGCGAAAGGCTCACACTGTCTGGGACATGGATGACTAATCTAACTTTTTTTGGCTTTTTCGTGGACTGTAGGTATAAAAGACAGATGCGATCTAAACTATGAAAAATTGTAAAATCTCACCGAGCAACCTGAAAATATGGATGAAGTATTGATAAAAGTGGGGTTTCATAAGCGGTCTTGGTCTGGTCGTTGGACAGAAACGAAGTACACGAAGTTGCAATGGCTAACTTTTAACTAAACAAATCCCAAGCAAAAAGCTACTAGATGGATCTACTTATATAGGAGCAATGGGTGGTGGCAAAGGAGGTGGGAGAACGTCCCAAGGCAGCCTAAAACCAACCCTAGGTCGTACAAGGCTCATGGGCCCAAGTGGAGGTGATGCAACACCTTTGGACTTGTTGTTTGACTCGGATTCTGTTGCAACGTCTGATTGTTTCATTGATATCTCAATGCTTCGGACGAATTTGAAGGTGAATCCAATTGGGCTGGAAAGAGCACAAAATCTACTTTCCAACAAAAAACGAATCACCCAATTCGGAGTCCGTATGAAAAAGTTGTTGGCGTTTTGAGTCAGGTATGTCTGTGTAGTCCGAATCTGAATCCAGAACGTGAAAGACTTGGACTCTATCTTCTCTTGGCCCAAAAGTGACGTGAGAAGACCTTTTGAATAGAAGCTAAACTTCTCCTTTTCCCTTATCTTCATATGTGGATTATACAAATGTCCCATACACCTGCAATTAGACAAAACACAAAAGTGTGTAAAGTATTTTTGTTCTGGATAACATAAATAGGTTATTGAGTAGTTTGCACTAGAAATCACCTAACAAATATGCATGTATGCAATATTTTTGGTCATATCCAAGGTAGTCATGTCCTCATCAGAGGACCTATTGTTATAGTTTACATCTTAGCAAGGTTAACCATTCTTCCATGAGGAAATTGTGAGACTTATTCTATAAGTTGTTCCTAATGGATCCTTTGTGTTTCCGAAGTCTGACCTTTGCTTAAAGACCATGTCAATGCTATCTTGAAGCATGTCTGTGGTACTCCGATCTTCAATAAGAACATTTGAAGCATGATGCTAAATTTTCTTTATCAATTATCGAAACACTGTTGCATTGGTAATATCATGAAATTTCTCTCCTCTTTCCTAAAGAGTTTTCTACATTATATCCTGCCAAGGATATCATGCTCTGCTTGTCCTTGGGAAGGGTATACCCCTGATATATGTGTTTAAACACATTTTCCTTTCCATTGCTCTAATTACTCTGATAATCATATTTTCCTTTCCATTGTTTGGTTTAACCTTTCTTGTGATCTATATGATCTAAGCAGTAATATTCTCCTAATTATGAACACACCTCGGTGTACAATTCTGTCAGCAAGACGCTGTTACTATTGTTGATGACATTCTGGTAACGACCGATGGGTGATAACTTTGCCAATTGGTTCGCCTCGTTCAACGAGCAGAAAAATGGTTCTCTTCGTTCCCCGTCCTTGGTACCGACATTTTTGCCGACATAGCTGACAAGCTATCCACTGACATGCCTCCCTGTCGCCGCTGTACAAGATGTCACCACCCTTCCTACTTTCAACCCACATGGTGGGTCCATAATCCACAGGTCCACTGGATCGAAACCTGACTCTTCTTTACAACCAGGATTCTAATGTATCTGAAGCACCTGGCTTCGTATGTGATTCACGAGCTAAGATCTATACCATTATTCAGCCTGGAATCAAACACCATGTTAATCTCGTTGTTCAAACCCCCATTCCAGCTTCTGTCTAGTCATCGAATGATTGCCTACCCGTTTGAAACTTTGGTACCATTGTATATTGCACTCAACGAATTCACTGAAATACAACTCATGGGGTACCTTGTGTATTTCCCATTGAGTTCACCGTCAGATGCCCAGCTTTGTGGAGATGCGTTCTTCCGGAGTTTTTCCCCGTGGTCGCGTTCGTAGGACGATGGAGATCCCGAAGAAAGGATGACGACTTGATCATGGTGACTTGAAGCAAAAAATTAAGACATCAATGAAAGGGATAGACCTCTTCGAGAAGAGCAACCAAGGCCGAGAATACTCATTAGAATTTTGTAACCAAACCCTTTCCCCTTATACCGCCTCTTAAATCTCGGGAAAAGATTTCTTGTAGTGGAGGAGAATTGTGAAGCCCGGGTAATTAAGCTACAGTAACCCTCTGGTAATGATGCCACGTCACCTCGATTATTGTTGATAATCTCGCGTTAGTTCAAAACCGATTCAGAATTCAACTTCAAAGTAAAGGCAAACAATAAAATTTTGAAATGTTAAAACTAAAATGTTCGCAGTGAGCCAAACAATGCGTAGGTAATTATGGCGAAGAAACCACACTTTTATATAATACTTTAATACTCTAAAGTGATTTAAACAGTAACAAAAACAATTAAGTAATTACCTTTTTCAATTAATTAAACTCTAAACTAATTTATCTTGGGGTAAAACTTTTATGATAGTGGGTGGTTCTGAAACATTATTTCAGGAGTTGTTATCATATTTTACTAAACAAAAAAATAATGTGCATCTAAAATAAAACAACAAATAAAAAAATAAGAAAAGAGAAAGACAAAACAAAATAAAATTAGAAAGAAAAGGGCCACCCCCCAACAGGGCCACAGCCCAGCTAACCGGTCCAATTCCCCCCGGCCTATAACCACCCCACTCCCGTAACCTAACCCTAACCGGTCCATTCCCCCCCCCCCCACACGATCCACCTCTCCTCTTCCCCCCGATCTGGATCGGGATTGGCCCCGATCCCGTCACCCTGTCGCCCGAACCCCCACCGACGTCGTGCCGCCGCCCGAAGGCCTCCCGTCGCCGGAGTCACCATGCCGGCCCACCTTTCGTTTCCCCCACGGCGCCTCAACCCCCGCCGCTGATGCTCACCGTCACCGCCTCTGACGTCGTTGGACCCCGTCGTCGCCGGAGCTCCCTCGTCGGCCTGCCTCTGCCACCTCGCCGGACTGCTTCCTCTCCGGCGCCATCGTCCCCGACCCCCTCCACGCCCCCCGCTGCCCCGTGCCCTACATCACCGGTGAAGCTCCAGCCTCTCTTCCTCTCCCCTTCTATTCCCCATGCCGCGCCGAGGCACGCACGCGCTCGCGTGCCGCTGCCTCGCCCATGGACCCTTGCGTGACCACAGCTGCATCTGGTCGCCGGTGACCTCGCCTCCGCGCGCACCCCCGCATGGCCTCACCCACCCCGATGTCGCTCCATCCATTCCCCCCTCGCCGTCCGCAAGCGCCCACGGTCGCCCCCGCGTGTGCCCGCCGTACTTGTTGCCGTCCCGGGGCCGCGACCTCCTCCCCGCACCACGTGTGGGCCGTGCGCCCCGCTCACACCCCCTGGTCGTGCTCCGGCACCACCGCGCGCTGCTCGCACTCCGCCCTGCGATGTCCGCGGCCGGCCACACGAGCGCCCGTTGCACTCCGCCGTCCGCCGCCCGCGTCCTCCACGGTCCGGACCATGGCGCCGGCCACGCCCGCGCCGACCGGCTGCGTCGGCCGCGCCTGCCCGGCCCCCGCTCCGGCCTCGCCCCGCTACCGGGCGGGCGGCGGCTTCGCCCGCACCGTCCGTTCGGGCTGCGCCCGTTAGGCCTAGGGGCCTATGACAAGGGGCCCCGCCCGTGGAACGAATTATAAAAATATAAATAAATAAATAAGTAATAATTAAATTAATTAATTAATTAATTAAGTTAATTAATCTTGGTTAATTAATCTAATTAACTAGTTAGTTTAATTAAACAATAATTAGATTAGTTAAACCCTAATTAGACTAAACAGTCAATGACGAACAGGACCCACACGTCAGTTGACCAGTCAACACCCCTGTTGACTGCTGACGTCATGCTGATGTCAGCATGCACTATTCTGGATAATGTTAATTTAAAATAAATAAGGAAACTCTAAAAATGATTAAATCTTTTAAAATTAATATAAAATAAACCGTAGCTCGGATGGGAAAACTTTGTACATGAAAGTTGCTCAGAACGACGAGACGAATCCGTATACGCAGCCCGTTCGTCCGCCACACATCCCTAACATATCGAACACACAACTTTCCCCCTTCGGATCACCTATCCGAAAACATGGAACACCGGGGATACTTTCCCGGATGTTTCCCCCTTTCGTCGGTATCACCTACTACTGCGTTAGGGCACAGCTAACCCCGCTCATTGTCATGTCATGCATCGTCATGCTTATGTTTGCATTGTATTTACTGTTTCTTCCCCCTCTTCTCTCCGGTAGACTACGAGACCGACGCTGCTGCTGCCTAGTTCGACTACGGTGTTGACGACCCCTCCTTCTTGCCAGAGCAACCAGGCAAGCCCCCCCTTGATCACCAGATATCGCCTATTCTTCTCTATACTGCTTGCATTAGAGTAGTGTAGCATGTTACTGTTCGGTTACTCCTATTCTGTTGCATAGCCTGTCATTGTTGCTACAGTCATTGATACCTTACCCGCAATCCTAAATACTTAGTATAGGATGCTAGTTTATCATCATTGGCCCTACATTCTTATCAGTCTGCCTTGCTATACTATCGGGCCGTGATCACTTGGGAGGTGATCACGGGTATATACTATACATATATACATACTATACAGATGGTGACTAAAGTCGGGTTGGCTCATTGAGTACCCGCAAGTGATTCCGATGTGGGGGCTGAAAGGACAGGTGGCTCCATCTCGGTAGAGGTGGGCCTGGGTTCCCGATGGCCCCCAACTGTTACTATGTGGCGGAGCGACAGGACAGGTTGAGACCACCTAGGCGAGAGGTGGGCCTGGCCCTGGTCGGCATCCGCGATTACTTCATAATAACACTCTTAACGAGATCTTGGTATTTGATCTGAGTCTGGCCACTGGCCTATACGCACTAACCAACTACGCGGGAACAGTTATGGGCACTCGACGTCGTGGTATCAGCCGAAGCCTTCTTGACGTCAGCGACAGAGCGGCGCGCGCCGGGTTGGACTGCGTAACGCAACTTCCTTTGTGATGGAGGTTGCTAGGTCTGCTTCCGGCCGCCCTCGCAACATGCACGTGTGCAATGGGCGATGGGCCCAGACCCCTGCACGCATAGGATTTAGACCGGCGTGCTGACCTCTCTGTTGTGCCTAGGTGGGGCTGCGACGTGTTGATCTTCCGAGGCCTGGCATGACCCAGGAAAGTGTGTCCGACCAAATGGGATCGAGCGTGTTGGGAAATGTGGTGCACCCCTGTAGGGAAGTTTATCTATTCGAATAGCCGTGTCCCTCGGTAAAAGGACGACTCGGAGTTGTACCTTGACCTTATGACAACTAGAACCGGATACTTAATAAAATACACCCAGACAAGTTCCACAGACAACCCGGTGATCGCTTTTCCACAGGGCGACGAGGGGAGGATCACCGGGTAGGATTATGCTATGCGATGCTACTTGGAGGACTTCAATCTACTCTCTTCTACATGCTGCAAGACGGAGGCTGCCAGAAGCGTAGTCTTCGATAGGACTAGCTATCCCCCTCTTATTCTGGCATTCTGCAGTTCAGTCCACCGCCATTGCCTCTTTACACATATACCCATGCATATGTAGTGTAGATCCTTGCTTGTGAGTACTTTGGATGAGTACTCACGGTTGCTTTTCTCCCCCTTTTCCTCCTTTCCTTTCTTCCTGGTTGTCGCAACCAGACGTTGGAGCCCAGGAGCCAGATGCAACCGTCGACGATGACTCCTACTACACTGGAGGTGCCTCTACGTGCAGGCCGCTGATGACGACCGGGAGTAGTTTAGGAGGATCCCAGGCAGGAGGCCTGCGCCTCTTTCGATCTGTATCCCAGTTTGTGCTAGCCATCTTATGGCAACTTGTTTAACTTATGTATGTACTCAGATATTGTTGCTTCCGCTGACTTGTCTATGATCGAGCACTTGTATTCGAGCCCTCGAGGCCCCTGGCTTGTATTATGATGCTTGTATGACTTATTTTATTTGTAGAGTTGTGTTGTGATATCTTCCCGTGAGTCCCTGATCTTGATCGTACACGTTTGCGTGTATGATTAGTGTATGATTGAATCGGGGGCGTCACATTACATCCAAGAGGTTGAAGAAGAACTCAGGACACTCAAGAGTAAGATGGATATGAAGAAGCTGAAGATTACCACTACCAAGGAATATCCTACTTGAATCCAAGCCCACCATGAGAGTTGGAAATAAATGAAAGGGTGCGATTAGTGTGCCCGACCATGCCAACTCGTGTGGATAAAGGAACTGTCGGTGTCAAAACCGGCGGATCTCGGGTAGGGGGTCCCGAACTGTGCGTCTAGGCGGATGGTAACAGGAGACAAGGGACACGATGTTTTTACCCAGGTTCGGGCCCTCTCGATGGAGGTAAAACCCTGCTCCTGCTTGATTGATATTGATGATATGGGTAGTACAAGAGTGGATCTACCACGATATCAAGGAGGCTAAACCCTAGAAGCTAGCCTATGGTATGATTGTTGTAATGGTTGTTGTGTCCTACGAACTAAAGCCTTCCGGTTTATATAGACACCGGAGAGGGCTAGGGTTACACAGAGTTGGTTACAATGGTAGGAGATCTACATATCCGTATCGCCAAGCTTGCCTTCCTCGCCAAGGAAAGTCCCATCCGGACACGGGACGGAGTCTTCAATCTTGTATCTTCGTAGTCTTGGAGTCCGGCGGACGATGATAGTCCGGCTATCCGGACACCCCCTAGTTCAGGACTCCCTCAGTAGCCCCTGAAACTGGCTTCAATGACGATGAGTCCGGCGCGCATAATGTTCGGCATTGCAAGGCGGGTTCCTCCTCCGAATAATCCATAGAAGATCGTGAACACCAGGATAGTGTCCGGCTCTGCAAAATAAATTCCACGTTCCACCGTAGAGAGAATAATATGTACACAAGTTCAATCTGCTGACGTATTTTGCGGCATGACGTCACACCATTACCAAGCCTTTACTTGAATTGTTTTTTATCATACCACCTCAGCGCGTTTAGCGAAGCGGTTTCCTTGGCACGTCTTGTCGAAGCAGAGACCGTGTTCCCCTTATTCCGGGATTCTCATCAATACGGACGTGGGTAACCCAACCGCGCCCGTCGCCACGCCCCCTCTATCGAAGGCGAGCCCCGAACGGTCACGGAGACGGCTCTTGGTATTCTTCCTCTTTATAACAGGACTAAGGCTCGTTTCTTTTCTTCAATCCTCCATCGAACCTTCTCCTTGCCCCGAGTTCCAACACCCAGAGCCCCAGATTCGAGCGCCTCGGACCTTCAACAATGTCCGGTTCCGACCTTCAGGGCCGGTGGATGCCCTCCTCCATCACGGAGGAGGACGTTCTAAAGCTGCGAGAGGCCAAGTACCTGTCTTACGAGATTTCGCACAGGCTGCCCGCCGAAGGGCAGGCCATACACACCCCCGAGCCCGGCGAGTACGTCGTCTTTGTATCCCACCTCCGTTGGGGTTTAGGCTTCCCGATGGATCCTTTCGTGAGAGGGCTCATGTTTTACTATGGGTTGGAATTCCACGACTTGGCTCCGGAGTCCATCCTCCATATCTCCGCATTCATCGTCGTCTGCGAAGCCTTCCTCCGCGTCACCCCCCACTTCGGCCTGTGGCTGAAGACCTTCAATGTGGAGCCGAAGATGATCGGGGGGCGTCAAGCAGAGTGCGGCGGGGCGGCCGTAAGCAGGAGGGCCGATGCCCCGTGGCCCGAGGGCTCCTTCCAAGAGGAGCTCGGCTTGTGGTAGCAGGAGTGGTTCTATATCACCGCTCCGAAGGGCAGCAGGCAAAAGCCGCCGCCCATATTCCGCTCGGGACCTCCTTGACGGTTGATGTCGTGGGTCAACCAAGGGCTCAACTGGGGGCCGTCAAAATACGTGCCCCTATTGCAGGGCCGGATTCGAGACCTCCAGGCGAGGGAGATTGATCTGGTCGTGGTGATGCAGGTCATGCTAATCAGGCGTCTTTTGCCCTGCAAACGCCGTCCTCTCCAGCTATGGGAGTTTAATCCGGAGGGACCACGGATTCTCCAACACTTTATGGGTACGACACCCGTGGAGATGTACAAGTTATTCTTCGGAACGCAGGCGGCGTGTCCGGAATTGACCGAGGATGCCGGCCTAAGCTGCAATTGCCCGGATACTCAAGTAAGTAGCTCAGTGTTCGGACGTATCGTTTGTTTGCCTTTCTACAATTCGCCTTTTAACCCGTTATCCTTCAATAGGAGTGGATAGCGCAAGCAAAGCTGATACGGTGTCCGGCCCCCCTCCCAGAGATCACGCCGGATCCGTGCTGGTCAGGATATTGGAGGTTGTGCCTTTAGAAGAAGGCGAAGGGGAAAACAGAGGAGCTACCGCCTCGCCCAAGGGGGCGCTTGAAGAAGGGGGGGATCGAGAATCCCTCCCTCCAGGGGGAGAAGAGGACCGCCTCCGAAGACCCGGAGGCCAAAGCCCCTAAGCGGGGGAATAAATCTTCACCAGAGGGTCCTGCGTCCGGGGAGGCCCCGGCCGCACAGTCTTCTCTAAAGAATCAGCCCTCCAGCGAGCCGTGAGTAAAAAAAGGGGGGTGTTTATTGATAAGAAACATCCCTATTTGTGCTTCTGAGGATAACCAAAAAATTTACCTTGTAGTTCGGATCTGCGACCTTCTCAGATGAGCTAGTCTTCGGGGGATCTCCGTCCGGAGATGATGGAGAGTGAGACGCCTCCGTCTGCTGCGCCGTCGGATAGGGCGGACGAGCCTGAAGTGTTGTCACGGAGGGTATCCCCGAGCCCGGCAGAGCCGAAGAGTTCGGCGCCGACTAGTGTTCGGCCGGGGGAGCTGAAGGATCTACTTGAGAGGGCGTCCATCTCAGAAGATCACCGTGCGTTTATGAGTGCGGTGATTGGAAGGATTTCGTCCGCCGAAAGCGGATTGCATAATGCCGTCAGGAGTTTGCTGGCGGGGTTTGAGGTACGTAAAAACGATGCACCTTTTTGACAGTTTTGCACATGAAAGTGCGCCCTGTATAGATAGTAGCCCCTGAGACTCGGTAGGTTGTCGAAAGCGACAGCGTGCCGAGGATCAAAATCGCAGGTATTGAGTGTCGCCTTTCCTATGCAGGTGGCGGATAGTCCGGGGGCTAGCCGGACTGATGGAGTTGCTGAATTAATGCGGCAACTCGATGTTGCGGATGCAGACATCGCGCTAGTCAACAAGCGACTTGATGAGTCGCAAGGTAAGTTGTCTCTCCGCAGTCACCTATTAAGGGAGCCAAAGCCCACCTCTTACAATATTTATGCTTGACGCAGATGGTGCTGCTGCTGTGGAGAGCCTTCGGGCAGAACTTGCTCAAGCCAAGGAGCAAGCCCGAAGGAGTGATGTGGCTGCCTCGAGGGTGGCCGAGGAGTTAGAAGCCGAAAGGGCTGCACACTGCCGAAGCAGGGAAGAGATGGCCGAACTGGCCATTAAATTGAAGGATGCTACCGACCGCAATGAGGCTCTTGAAAAGGAGCGCCTATCGGAGCGGGAAGACCTGGGGAAGGCCACCGCCGAAGCCAAGGATGCCCGTTCTGCAATGTGGGCTATAAAGGAGGAGCTGCGTTAGGCCGGAGACATTGTGGCTGGCAAGCCTTTTCTGCTGCGCCGCAGGTTTACGGATCCAAAGTATGCCCAGCTTGGCCAGCTGTGGGGTCCGGAGGATCCATATATGGACTTAGCGGAGAGTGCGGCGGATGCCATTGTGCACTTCCGAAGTCAGAAGGATCACAAGACGGAAGAGCTGTTTTGGTCTCAATTCCATAGTCCGGATCGTTCACTTCCGCTGACCGATCGGTTGGCCGAATGGGCTGAGCTGAATAGGTTGTCTGAACTTGCCATGACGGATATCGTGACTCATGTCTGGCCGGAGAGGCCCAAGGCGACGAGCTATTTTGGCTTATTGCAGCAATTTCTTGGGGCGGTGCCGCATCTCAAGTTGATGAAGTGGTCGGCCTGCATAGAGTGTGCGCGGATGGCCCTTGCCCGTGTGAAGACACATTGGATAGAGATGGATGCCACCGCTGTTGCAACCCAGGGTTCGGACGAGAGGCGGTTACCCGCCGAGCACTATTTTGGGGAAGTTCTGCGTGGTGCTCGTGTAATAGAGTTGCAGTGCTCGAAAAATGTCACGTTCAAATGAACGTTTTACTTTGTAAAACAATTGTTATGATATACTCGCTTTTTATACTTGTGCGTTTCAAGTATTGAAATATCTCCTATGCGGCCGTTTATGTATACGTGTGTATAACCTGAAAGATGGCAGTCTTCGGCTTCAGCCCCCACGCACAAGGTGCGGGGTTGTTCACAAAAATAGCGCATTTTCACACTTAATCCGACGTCTCGGTCCCGTTGAGGAGGTGGTAGCGTAGCAAACGAGGCAACCGGACTATGATGCTTTATCACTTTCACTTAGCCATTGGAGTTCGAGGGTGGGACTACGATATAGCCCCTGGGGGCGCCGCGCTCTCCGAATTCGAAGCGCGTGTGTGCCTGACAGGGAAACGGTCCTTCGTCAAAGCGGAGGGATTCTAAACATTCCGGTGGTCGATCGAGTGGTTGACCAGTCTCTCGCTGTATCATGACAGTCAGTTTTCGGCTTTCTCTACTGAGGTGCTCGCCCAGCCGAACTGGGGCACAATCGCAGTAGTTCTCCTGGTGCCGCATTAGCCGATGATACGGAACGTAAGGCAGCAAAACACAGGAGCCGGGCAAACCCAACATTTGACCAAAGACATGATTCGGAGCTGATGCATATAAGGCCTAACTCGAGACGCCGAACACTCCCTAAGGTGTTCGGTCTTTATAATAATGGGCAGAACAATGCCCTAAGCCCCTAGTGTCCAGGTACGGGCGAGGTCCTCTGACGCGGCTGATGCCAAAATGTCGTGGGAAACGAACACCTATGGGGCAGGGCCCCTTCTCGGTCCGGTAGGGAGCGTAGGGCGCACGAAGAGCAGATCGAGGCGAGGCACGCGAAGGATTTTACCCAGCTTCGTAGCTCTCCGGAGAGATAAAGCTCCTACTGCTGCTTTGTGATTATATTGTGTTCTTGCTCGAGAGCGTGAGCGTTCTGTAGTTTCGAATGAGTCGAACCCCCTCTACGTTGCGCATGGGCCTCCTTTTATAGGCTAAAGGGGTCACCGACAGGTGGCAACGCAGGCAAGGGTACAAATGTAAAAAAAGGGTGGTTGGTACAACTGCTATCTACAGTGCACCCTACCTAACTCTGACGGCAGGGGACAAGAGCATTCAATGCCCGTCCGTGTCGCCCAACAGTGTAGAAAAGCGACTGTTAGGGGCGCCACCGTTCGCCACGATGGCCTTCTCGTCATCTCCACTCGCCACCTCGCACCGCTTGGCTGCACAGCTTCCCGCCACGTGCGCCTGGAATGGTCCTGCGGCGACATGTCGACGGATGCACTGGAGCGTGGGCTCAGAGTGGTGGCTTCGCTGCGGCAAGCGCCTTGCCGCGGTCGTTGTCTTGTCGCGCCCGGAAGCTCGTCGCTCGCCGGGTCTTGTCGGGACGCGCGGCGCGTCGCGGCAAGTTTCTTGGAATTTCTTGTCCTTCCCGGCAAGCTCCTCTTGCCGGGGCCTTGTCCTTCCCGGCAAGCTCCTCTTGCCGGGGCCTTGTCTTCTTAGTTAAAACACTTTGTTCTTGAATGGCACTAATAGGAACTACGGAGGATCTTGGCGGGCACCCGGCAAGCCTTGCCGCGGGGCGCTGCGACTGCCCGTGCACAAGTTCGGGAAACTAAGGTACCCCTACTTTAGTACACCGACAGGAGCCCCCGGGCCTGGGCCACACACGATGCCGAGTGCTGTTGGGCCAGGCCCAAAACAGGGCACGGGCACCCGCGGCCTGGGTCCACACCAAATCTAACTCCGTATCCACCGCGCCCTCCCGTAACGGCACGCGTCGAACGTGGCATCGTGGGAGAGATCGTGGGTGATTCTTTAATCGAAAAAGGCGTAACATTCGCTTCTCCTCTTTATAAGCAGAGGAAACAGGGGCCGTTCCCCCACCTTCGCCACTTGCGGTTCCTTCCTAAGAAATCTCCGCCGCTCCCCTCCGCTTTCCAAGCCGAAAGAGAGCAGCGCTCCGCCGCCCGTCGCCGCCGTCGCTGCCAACACCCCCGCTGTCCTCCACCGCCTCCGCGATGGCTCCGAAGACCGGGAAGGGCGCGAAGTCGGCCGAGGCGCTGCGGCTTGAGGCGCTACGCAAGGAGCGAGCACTCCCCCCCCCCCCCCGAGCTCTCCACGAAGGAGCTGCGGGAGTGGTTTTATCTCTTCTGGTCGACGGAGACGCGGGCGCATCCGCGTACGCAAGTACTCTCTGCCGAAGCTTCTACCTCGAAACGGTGTCCAAAAGGATACCCCTTCTTCCCATTGTTCTTCTATTGCGGGCTCTGCCCACCTTTTTCCGATTTCTTCTGCGACGTCATGAACACATACGGGCTCCATCTCCTCGATTTCACCCCCAACGCCGTTCTGACCATGGCGGTTTTCACACATCTCTGCGAGAACTTCGTCGGGATCCACCCAAACGTAGCCATTTTCCGCCACTATTTCATGCCCCGGGTCGAGAAAGGAGAGCCCTTGTCTTGCGGGATCGCCTGGATCTCGAGAGCCGGTATGAAGGAGGTCTATCTGGAGGGGGAGCTCCGCAGCAAATGGGATGAGTGGAGGGCTAAATGGTGTTGGATTGTTGATAAGGATCTGCAGCCATTCACCAACCTGCGCCAAGCCCGAGTGGTGCGCGGCGGCGACTGGAGCGCCCTGGCGGCGGACGATGCTAAGCTGAAGATCGCCACCACCCGGATCTTGCGGCTCAGGCTTGCCGGGCTCACTGTAGGGGCTGTTGGCGCAGACTTTCTTCGCCGCCGCATCGCCCCTCTGCAGGAGAGGGGGAGACCCGCCTGGCTATTCGGGGGTCCGGCGGATATCATGAGGCTGCGCCCAGGCCTCAATTTTAACTTCACTGTTTTGGAGTTGGACGGGACGCTCAAGGAACTGTTCAAGCATGACCCCAACCATCCCGAGTGGTTCAGGCTGCCGCAGGGTGTCATCCCATTGTGCAACAACTCCCAACTCGATCGCATCCGCGCAATGATGCCAGAGTGCGACTTGCACGGGATCATTCCAACTTGGCAAGAGCCGGCCGACGTCGTCGTGCAGCAATTCTTCGACGACCTGGTGGAGGTAGCGGTCCGTGCCGACGAGCAGAGGCTCCTCACCCGTGACACCACCGACGATGAGATGCGGCGCATTGCCACCAGGGCGGAAGAGGCGGCGGCAGCTGCCGCCGCGGGTGAATTTGGGTTCACTGTGGAGGAGGCAGAGGCGGACGAGGCGACAAGCCTTGCCGATCGAGAAGAGCTTGTCGGGGAAGTCATCGGCGAGGGAGAGCCTGAAGCCGAAACGAGCGAGCCGGCCGAGGGTGCAAGCGGCCAGCCGTCTTCGAGCAGCTTGCCGCAGGCGGAGCCCCCAGCTCAACCAAGAAGGCGCCTCTGCAGGACCGGAGACACAGCAGGGCGGCAGGCAGGCCAACAGCCGTCGCGCTGCGGGACACGCTCCACCGCGACAAGCACCGTTGCTGCGGGAGCATCTCATGCCGTGCCGGCAACTGGAGCGGGGTCTTCTCGAGCCGGCGCATCTGATCCTGCCGCAGCTCCCGCTAAGCGTCCAAGGGAGCCTACTCCTTCGCCTCGTCGCGCTGAAAGAGTACCGGACTTCGACCTCTCCGCGCTGAGCTCCGACGAGGAGGAAGAAGAGGAGGAGGAGTAAGACTTTCTTCTGGTTGTACTTATATTTCTCCGATTCTTGCTGTTTTTTGTCTTGTATCTGATCTGCTTCCCTCTGAACCTTGTTCCTTTTCAGGACTCTGGCCGAGAGGGCAGCGAAGAGGGCCAAGGTCCCCGTGGTTGTCATCGAGGACGATCCCACTGTGACAACAGAGGGCGCGTCCGAGACCACCTTGTCGGACCCGGCAATCTCTCCTCGAAGCAGCCCCCAGCGCAGCTCCCAGCGTGAGTATTTGTTCTCTTCCTATTGTGGGGCGCACATGGGTGCTCTTTCCTTTGTTGATATCTTGATTGTTGTTTTGCTTGTGTAGGAGCAGAACAGGCCCATCAGGAACAACCAGAAGCCGCTCCTGAGGTGCTATCTGCTTCAACTACGCCGCCAAGGGATAATTCCCCGACAAGGGAGCGCTCTCCGGCAAGGGAGAGGTCCTCGGCAAGGGGTAGTTCTCCGGCAAGGGACAGGACCAGCGAACCTTCGGTGGTGGAGCCCATGACTACAGAGCCCAGCACAGGTAACCCTCCTTGTCGGAAATTTTCCCTTGGGTTCTTCTTCTTCTGATCTTCTTTTTGGATATTTGCTTGACTCTTTCTTCCTCTTCCTGTCTTCAGATCCTCCTTCCACAGATCCGATGGAGACCGAGGCCACTGGCGAGGAGGATGCACGCGGCAACACTGATGATGCCGCCGCCACCGAGGAAGAGGCCGGCGCTGACGATCCCGCCGGCGAAGAGGCCACCAAGGCTGCTGGCGCAGGAGCTGGCGAGGGGTCCGGCGATCGCACTGACGACCCCGAGGGCGCAGGAGCGCAAGGCGCTACACCGACCGCCGACCCCTCCGCCGCTGATGCAGCACCGGGCTCCGAAGAGCCCCAGCCCGACGCCTACTTGAAGGCCGGCGAGGGTGTCTTCATCAAGCTTCCCTGGGCGTCGAGCTCCAGGGCGCCGGTTGAAGGAGAGGCATTTGACGGGGAAGTGCTCGCCTCTGCTGGGCTGACAGTGGTTGACGCGCCAAGCAGCAGCAACGACGAGTCTGAGGAGGAGCAGCTGCTCCGGAAGTTGGTGTCGCTCTACCGCGCCCGACAAGTGAAGCTGGAGTCCCGGGAAGCGCTTGTCGCGCAGGCGGGAGTGGACATAGAGAAGCATGCAGAGGAGCTCCAGAGCCGCAACCAAGAGGCCCTCCGGTCCATTGCGGAGGAGAGGGCGCAGCTTGTCGAGGCGTGGAAGGCCTTCATCCTTGAGAAGGCAGAAGCCGAAGAGCAACAGCGGCTTGCCGCCGAGGAGCTGTCCACATGGGAAGGCGAGCTGACGCAGCGGAAGGTCAACTTGGACAGCTAAGAGGAGGAGCTTGCCACGCGTGAGCAATCACTTGGCGGGGCACTCAAGGAAGCGAAGGACGCTGCCACGGCTGCCGAGGCCGCCAAGAAGGAACTGGAGGTGAAGATGACGCAGCTGGAGGCTGATCTAAAAGGGAAGGATGAGGAGCTTGCCGCGCTCCAGCGCGAGCGTGAGAAGGACGCCCTCGCTCATGGTGATCTACAAGTCCAACTCGCCGACAAGGGCAAGGAACTGAACGCCGCCAAAGACTCAAATGCTGATCTAGAGCTGAAGCTGGCCACACTGACTGAGACGCTGGACGGCGCCAAGAAGCGAGAGGAGGACTTGAAGGGAGAGATCAAGGCCAATGAGGAGCTGCTAACGAGGGCTGCCGAGACTCAAAACACCTTCAGGGCTACGGTGGAGCTCTGGACAGAGGGCCTCGTCAACATTGCTGCAGTCATCGACGTGGAGCTGGCGCAACTGGACTTGGCGGGCTTCGGGTACTCCTCCGACGAGAACCTCCAGCCCAGCGCCAAGCTCACTCTGTTCTTCAAGGGCATGGCGACGGCTCTCCAGCAACTCCGGGAAAGGATCCCAAGGCAGCTGGCTGACGAGTCACGCGCAATCTGCGCCAGAGTCCTGGAGAAGGTGTTGGTGAAGGTGCTCTTCCGCAATCCGGGCCTCAACCTCACCAACGTCCTCAAGAAGCTGCCGGCGGGTGCTGATCTTGAAGAACTCAAGGCCCTTGTCGCACCCATTGTGGACAAGGTGAATGAAGTCAGGAGGGTTGATGGCGACCGCGTAGATTAGGCCGCGTGTTTTCTCCTTTTTCTTGCCGCTGTCAGATACGTCACAGGAACAATCTATTAGAGCACGACAAGTCATTTTTGTAATATAACTTTATCTTGGGCAGTATTTGCTATGTTATTTCCTTTACTTGATTCCTTCCTTTGTATGTTTTTACCCTATGCTTTTAGGGAACTTGCCGGCGTAGGCACCCTTGCCGCGAGCGCTG
Source organism: Triticum timopheevii (assembly GCA_963921465.1). Taxonomy (NCBI): domain Eukaryota; kingdom Viridiplantae; phylum Streptophyta; class Magnoliopsida; order Poales; family Poaceae; genus Triticum; species Triticum timopheevii. The sequence continues at coordinate 359,385,989 of OY997274.1, read as the reverse complement.
AGTGCGGAACATCAGCAGCCTGCTGGCGGTGCTTCCTCCGGCAAGAAACCTTGTCGCAACTAGTCGCAGCACACTTAAGTTGTTGAGCAGACTCGAAACAAAGTAAGGGCGCAACCAGCTACGAGTTGGTTCCTCCGCGCACAGGTTTTCCATACAAAGCACGGTCGTTCAAGCAAGATACCTTAAGAAATTTAAAAACTGATTGTGCTCAAACTTTGGCAACTTAGCTTTTCTGTCGTCTGCGTCCCGGCAAGGCTATACTTCTTTGAACGGCGCCTGGTCCACACCATTATCTTCTCCTTCCCCCCGGTGAACTTGTGGGCGAAGGAACCTTCTTTTTGAGAAAAAGAAAGAAGAGAAAATAAAGATATGGAGCCTTAAGGCTCGTTATTACTTACCGGGGGCAAGTGCTGCACAAAGTGTCAGATTATACGTGCAAAAAAAAGAAAAAGGCATGAAATTTGACAAGATGTGCGGAGCATATGATCTTTATTTATGCACGGGATCTGCGCCCGGCTTTGTACAAAGGGTTACATGCAACAGCGGCAAGGCTTGTACAAAAGGTGGTTGCCGGAACAGGTTCCGGCAACCGCGCCTTATGGGTAAAACTTATGAAGATGCTCAATGTTCCAGGAGTTGCTCAACGGAAAGCCATCTTCGGTCTCAAGGCGGACAGCGCCAGGCCTAGTGACTCGCTTCACCCGATAAGGGCCTTCCCACTTCGGCGTCAACTTGTTGGAATTCTTGGCGGTTTGAACGCGCCGAAGAACAAGGTCGCCTTCCTCGAGACTTCTGGCATTGACTTTGCGGCTATGGTAGCGGCGCAAAGCTTGCTGATATCGAGCAGCTCGTACAGCAGCCTGAAGACGATCTTCCTCAAGGAGCAGCGCGTCATCTTGCCGCAGCTGCTCTTGCTTAAGCTCATCATAAGCGAGCACTCGAGGCGATCCGTATACGAGTTCCGTGGGGAGAACTGCCTCTGCTCCATAGACTAGAGCAAAAGGTGTCTGGCCAGTGGCTCGATTTGGCGTCGTCCTGATCGACCAAAGAACCACTGGCAGCTCCTCGATCCAATTTCTTCTGCACTTGTGCAGCCTGTCGAAAGTTCTGGTCTTGAGCCTGCGCAGCACTTCAGCGTTTTCCCTCTCTGCTTGACCGTTGCTTCTCGGGTGAGCAACAGAAGTGAAGCAGATCTTGGCGCCAAGATCTTGGACGTACTGCATGAAGGTGCGGCTCGTGAATTGTGTGCCATTGTCGGTGATGATCCTGTTAGGGACTCCGAAACGACAAACAATCGACCTGAAGAACTTGACTGCTGACTGTGCTGTCACCTTCCTCACTGCTTCCACTTCCGGCCACTTTGTGAACTTGTCGATCGCCACGTACAAGTACTCAAAGCCCCCAACAGCTCGGGGAAAGGGGCCGAGGATGTCGAGCCCCCAGACCGAAAATGGCCAGGATAAAGGGATCGTCTGGAGAGCTTGAGCTGGTTGATGTATCTGCTTGGAGTGGAACTGGCACGCTTCACACTTGGTTACTTGTGCAGTTGCATCTTGGAGGGCTGTTGGCCAAAAGAAACCTTGCCGGAAGGCTTTGCCGGCAAGCGCTCTTGCGCCAATGTGGTGACCACATATGCCTCCATGTATCTCCGTCAACAGCTTCTGTCCTTCTTCCCGGGGAATACACTTCAATTTCACTCCGTTGAATCTCCTTCTGTACAGTATGTCGTCGACAAACTGGTACATACTTGATTGCCGGGCTACTCTCTCCGCTTCTTCTTGCTCTTCGGGAAGTTCTCCTGTCTGAAGGAAACGGACAATCTGCTGCGCCCATGCCGGAGCTTGCGGCTCGACAACAAGGACTAAAGGCACAAATGCTGCTGCGGGAACATCTGCTTCCACGGCAAGAATCTGCGGCTCAGCCGGAGCTTGATGTTCCCCGGCAAGCTTGCCGGAGCAAAACTTGTCGAGAGCGTCTGCTTCAACGGAACAAACCTTAGGGCTTGTCGGAGCAGACTGCTCCTCAGCACTCTTGGTGTTGATCTTGGGGACCTTCTTGGCGGCGGCTTCAGGGAGCTCAGCCGGAAAGTAGTCACCGGAAATCAACTTCCTCTTCTTGCTTTGTCTAGTTGATGGAATCACAGATGGTTGAGTCAGCCTGAGCACAAAGATCCCTGGTTCCACAGGTAACTTTAATGCAGCGCATTTTGACAGGCCATCGGCAACATCGTTCTGGGCTCTTGGAACATGTTCCATCTGCAGGCCGTCACAATGCTCTTCCAACTTCCTCACTTCATCAATGTAAGCTTCCATCAACGGACTCTGATAATCTTTGTTCACTTGGCGGACGACAAGCTGCGAGTCACCCCTGACAATGAGCTTTTTGATCCCAAGGTCTGCCGCGATCCTGAGTCTGGCAAGCAAGCCTTCATACTCTGCAGTATTGTTTGTTGCTTGCTCCTTGGGAAAGTGCATCTGGACCACGTACTTGAGGTGCTCTCCGGTGGGTGCGATAAGTAACACGCCCGCACCGGCGCCTTGCAGCGAGAAGGCACCATCAAAGTACATGATCCATTCTTTGCTTGCTTCCTTGACGGGGATGCTCGTCTCTGGAGTTTCTTCATCAGGTGTTGGCGTCCATTCTGCTATGAATTCTGCCAATGCTCGGCTCTGGATAGTTGAAGTACTCTCAAACTTGAGGCCAAAGCTTGACAATTCCAGCGCCCACTCGACAATCCTGCCTGTTGCCTCTGGATTTTGCAATATCCTCTTCAATGGAAAGCGAGTGACAACTATGATCTCATGTGCTTGAAAGTAATGGCGCAGCTTCCTCGAGGCCATGAGAAGGCCGAAAAGCAACTTTTGCACACCAGAATACCTTGACCTAGCCCCCTGCAGAAGGGAACTGACAAAGTAAACTGGGCGCTGCACCATTTTCTTCTGTTTCTCTTCTTGTGGCTGCACAGATCCATCCTTGTCGGGACCAGAGCTTGTCGGGGAAGCCCCCTGCTTGTCGCTGGACTCGCTTGCCGTGGTCGCTGGCTCATCATCCGCCTCCCTTTCCGCTACTAACGCAGCACTAACCACTTGATTGGTTGCCGCTAGATACAACAGCAACTTCTCTTGTGGCTTAGGTGCGACAAGTATTGGAGTGGAGGACAGGTATCTCTTCAAGTCCTGCAGCGCAGTCTCCACTTCCGGAGTCCATTTCATTGGACCTGCCTTTTTCAAAATTTTGAAAAATGGCAGGGCGCGCTCAGCAGACTTAGAGATGAACCTGCTGAGAGCAGCAACGCAGCCGGCAAGCCTTCGTACATCCTTGACACGCTTCGGTGCTTCGATCTGCTCAATGGCCTTGATCTTGTCGGGATTGGCTTCAATCCCCTGCTGGGACACAAAGAACCCGAGAAGCTTGCCGGAAGGACTCCAAACACACACTTCTCAGGGTTCAACTTGAGATTGATCTTGCACAGATTTGCAAAGGTCTCGTCCAAATCTTGGATCAGAGTTGCTCTGTCTTTGCTCTTGACCACTATGTCATCCATGTAAGCTTCTACATTTCTGTGTAACTGTGGCTCAAAAGCTTCGTGAACTGCCCTTGCAAATGTTGAACCAGCATTCTTTAGTCCGAAAGGCATCCGTACAAAACAGTATGTGCCACATGGAGTAATAAATGCGGTTTTCTCCTCATCCTCTTCTGCCATAAAGATCTGATGATATCCTGAGTATGCATCAAGAAATGAAAGCAAGTCACATCCTACCGTGGAGTCGACAATCTGGTCAATGCGCGGCAAGGGAAATGGATCTTTGGGACAAGCTTTATTAACATTAGTGAAGTCAATACAAAGCCTCCATTTTCCATTCACCTTGCGCACGACTACAGGATTGGCCAGCCACGTAGGATGGAGCACTCCTCTGACAAGGCCTGCCGCTTCGAATTTCTTGATCTCTTCTGCAATGAACTCTTGGCGTTCCACTGCTTGCTTTCTGACTTTCTGCTTGACGGGCCGCGCATGAGGACAGACTGCAAGTTGGTGCTCAATTACTTTCCTGGGAACACCGGGGATGTCAGATGGTTGCCATGCAAACACATCGACATTCACCCGCAGGAAAGCAACGAGCGCGCTTTCCTATTTAGGGTCAAGCGTGGCACTGATGGTGAAGGTACCACCAGTGCCGTCCTCCTTGGCGGCCACTTTCTTGGTCTCTGGTGAAGCTGTCTTTGCCTTCTTGCAATTGCCGGTGGAGCTCGATGGTGCGTCCTCGACGGTAGCGCAGCACTCCGAAGAGGTGCGCTTGCCGGAGTGGGCATCAGAGCTGCTCTTGCCGGACTTGGTCTTCTTCTTCCCCCCGGGAGCTTCAGCGGCAAGTGTCTTGCGATCTGCTGCGGCTGCTGCTTCCCGGTAGATCTTGTCGGTACAGATAAGGGCATCCTTCTTGTCGCCAGGTACAGAGATGACACTTATCGGACCTGGCATCTTGAGTATGTTGTAGGCGTAGTGAGAGGCTGCCATGAACTTGGCGAGCGCTGGACGGCCGAGTATCCCATTGAAGGGCAATGGGAAATCAGCAACGTCAAAGGTGACTTTCTCTGTCCTGAAGTTCAGCTCGCTGCCAAATGTCACTGGCAGTGTGATCTTCCCCTTCGGCTTGCTCCTTCCCGGGTTGATTCCTTGGAAAGTGCCGGTCTCTTCGAGCTCGCTGTCGGGGATCTGGAGCTTCTTGAGTACCACGGAGGAGATCAGATTCAAGCCGGCCCCACCGTCAACCAGCATCTTTTTGACCTTGAGGTTGCGGATAGTTGGTGAAACCAACATCGGCAAGCACCCGACCGCAGTTATGCGATCAGGGTGATCCTCAACATCGAAGATGATGGGCATGCTGGACCACTTCAGAGGCTTGCGCGACTCGACTGACGGTTCTGCTGCATTAACTTCCCGCACCCACTGTTTGAGCTGGCGGTGAGAAGTATGCAGAGAAGCACCGCCGTCGACGCACAAAACCTCTGTTGCTTTCTGAAACTCCTGCATGTCGGCCTCATCCTCATCCATCTCTTCATCTTCGTCTTCGTCTTCATCCTTGTCGCGGCCGCGGGGAGGCCTGTCTCCTTGCCGCTGCTTGGCCTTGCCACGGCGCCCTCCCCGGCCGGGACGCTTCTTGCCGGATCCTCCACCACCTTCTTGGGCCTTCTCCTTGTCGCGTCGCTCGTATTCAGCTTTCTGCAGTTCAACAAGCTGCTCAACTTTTTTGCAAGTCTGGAGATCATGGCCCTTGGTGCAGTGGATCTTGCAGTACTGCTTGCCGGAGCCATCCTGCTTGTCGGCGGCCACCACAGCCTTGCCGGAGTTACCAGTTTTGGCCTTCTCGGCGCTACCTCCATTGCCGGACTGCTCGACAACTAGCACATCTTTAGCTTTCCGCTTCCTGTTGTTCCGCCTCCGGTTTTTCCTTGCCGGGGCGGCTTCCTCACTGTCAGATCCTTCTGCTCCTGCGTTCTCTCCGGGGAGTTTCCTCCCCTCCTCAGCACGTGCACATTTGTCGGCCAGAGCATATAGCTCGCTGACATCTCTGATTTTGCACATCGCCATCTCCTCCCTCATCCTGCGATTACGCACGTTCTGATGGAACGCGCTGATAACCGCGGCAGGGTGGACGTCTGGGATGTTGCGCTGCACCTGGCTGAATCTTTGAATGTACTTGCGCAGGGGTTCTCCTTCCTTCTGGGCGAGCAGATGAAGATCGCTCTCCTGGCCATGGGGCTTGTGGCCGCCTGTGAAGGCGCCGACAAACTGATGGCACATATCTGCCCATGAGGAGATGGAGTTGTCCGGCAAGTGCATGAGCCAAGATCTGACGTTGGGCTTGAGCACCAGCGCGAAGTAGTTGGCGAGGATCTTCTCGTCGCGCCCCCCGGCAGCCTGCACCGCGATGGTGTAGATGCTGAGGAACTCTGACGGATGCAACCTGCCATCATACTTCTCTGGTACATCTGGTTTGAAGTTCTTGGTACTGGGCCACTGGACTTGCCGCAGCTCACGAGTGAACGCAGGGCAACCTACCGCATACGGCAAGTCGCCTGGTTTCCCTGGCGCATGCATATCAACAGTGGGTCCAGCGCGCTGGTCTGACTGACGCCGCGCTTCTCTTCGACACTCGATGCGAGTACGAGCGTCTTCTTGTCGTTGTTCTTGGAGAACTTGGCGCTGATCGCGACGAGCTCGTGGGTCCGACGACGCGGTGGAGTCGGTGTCGAGGTTAGCCCGGCGAGTCGGCGATCTTGGCCTTCGGGGCGGGGAGTGCACGGTGGTGGCACCCCCACCGGTCTTGTCGCCACCGGCTTGCGCCTGGGTGTCTTGCCGCGGCTTCGACGTGCTCGGTTGCCGGGGAGTGTCGCCATTGGCGAAGCCGATGAGGCTCTGAATGGTGATCCTCCAATCGTCGATCTTGTCCGGCGCTGGAGGGTAGTCTAGGAGCAGTTGGGCCCGGGCCAACGCTTCTTCTGGGGTTTTCGGCAGCGGGGGCGAACGACGCGAGGAGCGGGATATGCTCAAACTTCTAACAGTGTTAGAAGGAGCAACATCTCGTCCAGGCGACCGTGCCGCGCTTGTGCCAACATGTTGGCGGGCATGCTGGCCTTGAGCGTCCCGGGATCCAGCAGCTTGGCCTTGTTCCAACGCGAGTACGGTGCTAGGAGCACCATGACGTTGTCGGTCCCACGCCTCCTGAGAGGGGCGCGGTGCATGTACGGACGCCGAAGTTTGCGGGGCCTTGTCCTTGGATCTGGTGACAATGTGAGCTCCCCCGTCGGTGCCCGTTCTTCCGCCGACGTCTACCCCACCGCCCGTTTGCTCCGGTGGCGGTGGGATCGACGCGGACGGAGCGGCCACCTTCGAAGCCTTCTTCTTTGGTGGCATGTTGATGAAGATGATGATGTAGCGCGCGCGAACGCCGGATCAGGTTCACACAACCTCGACGCCCCCTACCTGGCGCGCCAAAGATGTCGTGGGAAACGAACACCTATGGGGCAGGGCCCCTTCTCGGTCCGGCAGGGAGCGGAGGGCGCACGAAGAGCAGATCGAGGCGAGGCACGCGAAGGATTTTACCCAGCTTCGGAGCTCTCGGAGAGATAAAGCTCCTACTGCTGCTTTGTGATTATATTGTGTTCTTGCTCGAGAGCGTGAGTGTTCTGTAGTTTCGAATGAGTCGAACCCCCTCTACGTTGCGCATGGGCCTCCTTTTATAGGCTAAAGGGGTCACCGACAGGTGGCAACGCAGGCAAGGGTACAAATGTAAAAAAAGGATGGTTGGTACAACTGCTATCTACAGTGCACCCTACCTAACTCTGACGGCAGGGGAAAAGAGCATTCAATGCCCATCCGTGTCACCCAACAGTGCAGAAAAGCGACCGTTAGGGGCACCACCGTTCGCCATGATGGCCTTCTCGTCATCTCCACTCGCCACCTCGCACCTCTTGGCTGCACAGCTTCCCGCCACGTGCGCCTGGAATGGTCCTGTGGCGACACGTCGACGGATGCGCTGGAGCGTGGGCTCAGAGTGGTGGCTTCGCCGCGGCAAACGCCTTGCCGCGGTCGTTGTCTTGTCGCGCCCAGAAGCTCGTCGCTCGCCGGGTCTTGCCGGGACGCACGGCGCGTCGCGGCAAGTTTTTTGGAATGCCTTGTCCTTCCCGGCAAGCTCCTCTTGCCGGGGCCTTGTCCTTCCCGGCAAGCTCCTCTTGCCGGGGCCTTATCTTCTTAGTTAAAACACTTTGTTCTTGAATGGCACTAATAGGAACTACGGAGGATCTTGGCGGGCACCCGGCAAGCCTTGCCGCGGGGCGCTGCGACTGCCCGTGCACAAGTTCGGGATACTAAGGTACCCCTACTTTAGTACACCGACACAAAACGTCAGTCTGCACTCTGGTTATAGTGAAAAACCAGGGGATTATAGCAACAAGAGACAGTAAAAAAGGTTTACGCAGGGTCTTAATCTGAAAAGAATCCTTGCGACGGGTCCCTACTGCACGTCTGCGCCTGTGTCTCCGTTGTGCCGTTATCCTGGACGGGTATGCACGTTGTTCATCTGTAAAAAGAGAGGAACTTAGTTTGAAAGGAAATCATGCGAAAAAGTGTATGAAAAATACCAATAAATAAATAAAGCGGAGTCTATATTAGCTCATTATTGCTTATACGCACAGCCCCTTGTGAAGGGGTGTGCGGCTAGGGAGCCCCTAGCTTATTTATGCCGGACTCGTCTAGCCGTGTCCGGGGTCTTTAGATGACCCTCTTAATGAAATGATGCCACGTGGACCGGGCATTTTAAGTGTAAGAGACGCGTAATGTGGTATTGCGTTAAAGCAGACAAAAGCTTCACGTCCCAATAGTGCTTGATAGCTACTTTTGAATGGGGCGACATGAAAGATTAGTTTTTCGCGTTGGAAGTTGTTCGGCGACCCGAACACAACTTCCAGTAATAAGGAGCCTGTGCACTTGGCGTAAGGGCCTGGCGTCACTCCTTTAAAGGAGGTGCGGCTATGTCGAATTTTAGTAAGGTCTATCCCCAACTTGCGGATTGTGTTCGGATATAGCAGGTTTAAATTGCTGCCTCCGTCCATCAGGACTTGTTTAAATTATAGTCCGTCGATTATAGGATCCAATATCAGGGCAGTCCCTCCTGCATTTCGAACCCTTCTGGAATAATCCAGGTGGTCAAAGGTGATTGGTTTTGACATCCAATCTCAAGGTTCCGCTGGGGTGGACCGTGCGAGACCCATCTTAGCGGGTGCCGCATTGTTTTTCCGTATTATCACATGAAGTGAGTTTACTGCTTTGACTTCTTGTGGGAAAGTCTTTTGTTTTCCGGTGCCCTGCTGGTGGGGTTCGTCATCGTCCTCGCTTGGTGCGTCGAGCCCCTTGTGTTCGGCGTTGAGTCGGCCGGACTGTTGGAAAACCCAACAATCTCGGTGGGTGTGGTTTGCAGGCCTTCCGGAGGTACTGTGGATTTGACATATCCGATCCAAAATTTTGTTTAAGTTGGATAGCTCGTCACTGTTGTCCTTAAGAGGCAGTGTTTTGTTGTTTGGCCGCGAGCTTTTGAATCTGGCGTTGACCGCCGTGTTCTTTGGGCTTTTCTCTTTATTCTGGCGCTGATCTTTTCTACGCCGTGATTTTCCGTTTCCATCTCTGATCTCGGATGTACTTGGGTCGCTGGTGCTGCATCTTGCTAGCCAGCTATCTTCCCCCGCGCAAAAGTGGGTCATGAGGCTTGTTAGCGCGGACATTGTCCTCGGCTTCTCTTGACCGAGGTGTCTGGCGAGCCATTCATCTCGGACATTGTGTTTAAAAGCTGCTAAGGCTTCGGCGTCCGGACAGTCGACTATTTGGTTCTTTTTAGTAAGGAACCTATTCCAGAATTTGCGCGCTGACTCTCCGGGCTGTTGAGTTATATGACTTAGATCGTCTGCATCCGGAGGGCGGACATAAGTCCCTTGAAAATTTGCTCTAAACGCGTCCTCAAGCTCTTCCCAACTTCCAACAGTGTTTTCTGGGAGGATTTTGAGCCAATGCCGAGCTGGCCCTTTGATCTTGAGGGATAGGTATTTTATGGCGTGGAGGTCATCTCCTCTAGCCATGTGTATGTGTAGTATATAATCCTCTATCCAGACTCTAGGGTCTGTTGTTCCGTTGTAAGCCTCTATGTTTATGGGTTTAAACCCTGCTGGGAATTCATGATCCAGCACCTCATTGGTGAAGCATAGTGGGTGTGCAGCGCCCCTGTATTTGGGTGTACCGCTTTCTTCGAACACTTGGCGTGTTGTGTTGCTTCCTGGGGCCCTCTTTTTTGGCCCGTAAATGGACCTGGCTGGGCCATCTATTTTCCCAGGATCATGAGTCGGCTTGTGTGCGTCGCCGCTTGTAGATTTTGGCCTATCATCTGGCCGTCTATCCGGCCAGGCGGCCTCTTTGTTTTTTGGCTGTGGGGGCTCTATGGCTTCCTCATCAAATTCTGGCAGCAGCTTGCGCTTCGGGTAGCTCTTTGATTGATGGCCATTGCCGTATTTGTCTGCGGTTTTGAGCACTTTGCTCCACCTCATTCTGAGTATGTATTCCGCTGTTTTGAGCTTCCGTTTTTCCTTCTTCAAACTTCTTGCAGTGGCGACGAGTCTTTTCCGAAGGCTCTTATTCTCCGGTGGTGTGTCTGGCGTGAGGTCGTCTGGACTGTTGGTTTCGCCGGGCATGGATTGATCATCCGATACGTCCTGTTTGGACGGTTGCTTGGCTGCATGTTCGTCGTCCACTGGTTTGCCCTGCTCTATTGCTGGGTCATTAGGAGCGCTGTTGTTGTCGAGGCGGGACTTAGGGCGGCGTCTGCGTCGCCGTTTTGGTTGTTTATCGGCGGGATTATCCTTTGTCGCGCCCCGTTGGTCCTCGTTATTGCTTCCTATTGGGGTATCCACCATATATACATCATGGGTTGGGGTGACCTTCCAGTGCTCTGTGAGCGCTGGTTCTTGATCGTCTCTGGCATCGTCGTCCATACTGTCGATGTCTTCGCAGTCATAGTCTAGCATGTCGGTTAGATCGTCGACAGTGGCTACAAAGTGGGTGGTGGGTGGGCTTTGAATTTCTTCATCGTCCGCATCCCAACCATCCTGGCCATAATCCGGCCAGGGCTCTCCGGATAGCGAGAGATGTTTTAGCGAATTTAAGATGTCGCCAAAGGGCGAGTGCTGAAAGATGTCCGCAGCGGTGAACTCCATGATCGGCGCCCAATCGGATTCGATTGGCAGGGGCGCAGGGGGTTCGGAATCCGGTAGGGAGTCCGGCACCTCAGAGTCACGAGCTTTACAGGGGACAAGGTCAGTGTTCGGCTCTATCACCGTGGAAGGCGCAGCTCCCGAGGAGTTGTCCAGCCACCTGTCCTCGATCTGCGGGATCGACTCCGAACTATGGGTCGGAGCGGATTCATGTGCGGCCTCCAAGGCACTGTCCGGCGGCAGAGCTAGATCGTGCTCATCGCGACAGTGCGACACGCTCGGCTGCGGATCGGATCCATCGAAGATCAAGTCTCCGCGGGTGTTCGCCGTGAAGTTTAGTCTTCCAAATCTGACCTGACGGCCAGGGGCGTAGCTTTCGATCTGCTCCAGATGGCCAAGTGAATTAGCCCGCAGTGCGAAGCCGCCGAATACGAAGATCTGTCCGGAGAGAAAAGTCTCACCCTGGACGGCGTTGTTGTTGATTGAAGAAGCCATCGAGCCTATCGGTGACGACACAGAGGAACTCTCAATGAAAGCACCAATGTCGGTGTCAAAACCGGCAGATCTCGGGTAGGGGGTCCCGAACTGTGCGTCTAGGCGGATGGTAACAGGAGACAAGGGACACGATGTTTTTACCCAGGTTCGGGCCCTCTCGATGGAGGTAAAACCCTGCTCCTGCTTGATTGATATTGATGATATGGGTAGTACAAGAGTGGATCTACCATGAGATCAAGGAGGCTAAACCCTAGAAGCTAGCCTATGGTATGATTGTTATAATGGTTGTTGTGTCCTACGGACTAAAGCCTTCCGGTTTATATAGACACCGGAGAGGGCTAGGGTTACACAGAGTCGGTTACAATGGTAGGAGATCTACATATCCGTATTGCCAAGCTTGCCTTCCTCGCCAAGGAAAGTCCCATCCGGACACGGGACGGAGTCTTCAATCTTGTATCTTCGTAGTCTTGGAGTCTGGCGGACGATGATAGTCCGGCTGTCCGGACACCCCCTAGTCCAGGACTCCCTCAGGTACCATAGCAATTGTTTGTTCGAAATCTATGAGTGAATTTGGAGTTTTATTGGAGTTCTTCGCCATTGATTTGATGTTGTTGTCATTTGAATTGTGTGATTTAAGATTTTGCGTTATTAGGATATGAACTCCATAGGTTTGTATTATTTATTCAACCTTGAGAGGTGCAAGTTATGGATGATTAACAGAAGACCTTCATACGGGTGAAACGTCACGCACGGAAGACTTTCAAGAACGAAAGGATTGAAGACTTCATGACGAAACCATAGTAAACGAGCCTATTATAATCGTTAGAAAACGATGAGATATGAGTTGTTCAATGATTGATTGTATGTGTATTCTTCCTCCTTGCTATCTAAAACTCTATCTCATCTCTGACCAAACCTTAAACCCCATAGATGGATGGAATTATGTTGATGGGACAAGTGACACATTCAGAAGAAGAATGGATTCGGAATATGGAAAGAATAATGAAAGAAAGCATGGTAAAACCAAAAGAAGATGGTAAAATATGCTTCACGATATTTCATTCGAGAGGCTAACACTTGGTCGAAGATGCGTATAGCCATCGATAAAACACAAAAGGCAATCACTTGGGAACAGTTCAAGGAATCTCTACTTCAATCTTTTCTTGACATACGAATCCGAAGAAAGCAAATGAAGATGCGAGGAAATTATGTTATTCTATGGATGCAAGTGTAACACAACCATGTAGGATCCGACACCCAAAAACGTGTTATTAGCTTTGCAGGTGAAGACCTCCTAATGAGGAGTGAGAATGACCGAGTGTTAGAACACGCGATTCACCAATCTACATATGGGGTAATGATTTGAGTACGGGGTGGATTGATCACCATACTGGGGACTCTTATTATATACTTTTGTATGTTTGATCGGTAAATCGGAGACATCTGAGAACCTAGTTGAGTGTCGATACGACAAGCTTGAAAGCATAGAATGGTAAGACATATTACCCTTATAGATAGACAACTGTGCCTAACGTAGGTGGTGCGGTGAGGAAGACACCTGAAGCAGTTCTATCAGAAGCTATCAACCACCATGAGAGTCTCGGTAGTTGTTTTGGTATCTATGGATTTGGAGAAAGATTTTTCATTGAGGAAAAACCCACCTCTAAACCACATAAGCTCAATGAAGAACCATCAGGGGATGAAGGAATTGCTAAAATCCCCACAAGTTTGTTCTTAAGGGTGGTAGCACCCGAACACCCTGGAAGGATAATTGGGTCACACGACAAATCAGCAGAGACTCTAGAATTGTGCAAAAGCCTTAGAAAAAGGCATGATGAAGAACTGGGATACAAGGAATTATATTAACAGAAGACATTCTCTCAAGACAGGAAGCAAAAGGATAAATTGCTAGCCTGTAGATGTCATGCCAAAACCCTGGGGAAGTAACCCAAGAGAACTCAACCATAACCTATTTCTTGCTAGCCTTAGCAAATCTCGAGGACGAGATTTTTTTTAAGGGTGGTAGTTTGTAACATCCTAAAATTTTCCAAATTTTGGAATGTTAATAAATGGATATATTGATTGAATTGCTTTTACTCTCAGAAGAAATTAAAATCTTTTTGAGTCTTGTATGAAAATTTTCAAATTAGATTTCTTCTCTTTCTGACTCCTATGAAATATTTTGAAACCATATTCGATATTTTAGAGTGAGAATAAAAGGACTTTCTCAAATGTGGTGGATGAATATTTCATTTAAAGTTCCTTGAATTTCGGAGTTCCATTTTGAATTAGATTTTATTTGGAATTGTAATGTCATATAAATATTTCCAAATAATTCGAAAAGGAATTAATGAGAGGAGATAATGTGACTTCTCCAAGAAATATTTGGAAATATTTAGTAATGAACAATTAACAGGTGTAAATTTGCAAAACTCTGAATTGAATTTTGAGTATTCCAATTAAGTCCATAATGCATTAATGAATGTTGCATACAAATTAATTTTTACGAAATTCTGAAACTATTTTTCCTAGATTCTAAATTATAAATATGTAAATTTACGCATTTTTGTTTCTCTCGTTAGTTAAAGTTTTTTTGTCACCTAATTATTAAACTACAAAATCTAATCCTAAGTCTTTTAGGGATAAGCGCTTTTTTTTTCGGAGCACTGTGCACACACACAGCCGAGCAAGGACAGCATACACAACGAGCCAAGCCCATCTTATTTTGTTTTCTTTCTCTTTCAGTTTTCTCTTGGGCCTTGACTCCATTAAGGCCCGTACGCACAGCCTTCTTCCTCCTCCTCGTTCACGTTCAGACGAACATAACAGAAACAGCCATGGCTTCCCATCTCTTCCTTCCCTCGTCCCACTTAATTTCTTTGCCCGTTTCACTCCGGAGTCAACACGAAAACTGTGGAGGGCGTTACAGGTAACCAATTCAGGGAATTAGAACCCAACATTATTGCTTTAATTGGTTGAACGGATCCGTGAAACGTACATGCACAAACAGCCATTGATGGCCGCACTAAACTCGCAGTGGATCTCAATCGTATGGACTCCCCTCGCACCTACATAAATCACCCCGAGGAGCGCCCTCATCCCTGCTCACTCCCATACCGGAACCCCTCTCTCTCGCCCTTTGTTTTCCGTCCAATTCGTCGCCGAAGTTCACGCACGGCTGCAGGCCGTGGAAGGTACGGACGACCTGCAGGGGACCCTTGCCCGTTTCTTTCTCCTTATTAGTTCAAATGAAACCATGGTGCATCCTTCTGATGCATTTGTTCATCTTGTTTCACAGCCGGTGCGCACAAACGGCGATGACCGTGCCCGTAGTTCCAACGAACTCCGGCGAGCTCCAGCCACGCATCCCCGACACCACGAGACGAGGCCGAGCCTGTGACGTTATCCAACGGACTCCCCTTGTTGACCTCTTTGCCGTTCTCCTACTACTTGACGTCGGGGACCTTCTTCCCCAACTCCGGCGACCTTCTTCTCCAACTCCGGCGATCAACTCCGGCAAGCCCCCTCTAAATTCCGTAAGTCATTTTTCAGAAAAATATCCAAACTTTGGAAATTTCTATCTCCCAAACCGTATGTCCGGTTTTAATAAATGAGATATCCCCGGATTCGTTAGAACATGTAGTTTTTATAAAACTAGTTGACCCGTTTGCGCCATATGGCGCAGAGACCTGCTGAAGACATGTTGTCGATGAAAATAGTTTCATGCTGCAAGAACCTTCAACTAAATAATGCTATTATTTAAACATGTTTATTATGTTGTTAAATAATAATCTGGGAAAAGGGAAACTTTGCATAATATGAATAGGTTCAGTTTGAAAATATGGGCACTATGATGAGAGAGTAAAGTTGGCATGGTTGTATTTTTTAGCAAGTTTGGAAACATGGTTATCATGATGAGAAACCTGGCCATGCATATTTTCCTGCAAAAAAAGAGGGAAAAAGATGAGAAACCTAAGAATATATGTATACTAAACACCATGTATAAAACCAGTTAAGGAGAGAGGGCTTTGGTGCTGCTAGGTGTAGATACGCCTATTATGAAATATGTATTAAAAAACACATTTCAAAAGAGTAGTGTTTCTATCAACTTTGTTTTTGTGTGTTTGAAGAAAAAGTATTCATGTGTCTCTTAGACACATGTATATTTCCAAGCAGCCGTATGGCAGCTAGTTCGGCCCATGAATCAAGCGATTTATTTATCCCTTCTTCCTCAACACCTATTCCTTCTTCCTTGACAGCTTCATTCAGTCAAAGACAAAACTCCTCAGTAGTACTTCCATCACCTCAATAATTGGGATAGATATCATCCACTACAATGAAGAACAACATTTCTCTATACCTTGAACAATAATAAATCATTTACAATACATTTGGCCAAGCAAACAATTAGTACAAGAACAATAACATTTCTCTATTTCTTGAATTCCACATGGGAGTATGGATGGCTTCACTCGTAACAATACGCATGCCTTATGTTTATTTGCCTGACAAGATGTCCATCAGATGAATCAATCAAATATGAGGAAATGAGGAATATTTCAAACTAAAACAAAGAACTGATCCTAAATACATGAAGTGCAGTAGCTTTAAAGCCTCCAAATTATTTTGCTCTACTCCACCAGGAACGTGCAGGTCTTCAAGAACCAAAAGACGGCACTCGAGCTTTCTTCGGCCTCATAAGCCCTGTTGTTGTTTATATCCTTAACCCCAAAAGGTTGTCTCTTAGTATATCTGTTGTTCTCCTGATCCTTATTAGGTGTCGGCTTATCCTGAAGAAAAGGCAATTGATATCCTATTATCATTAAATAAATCCACAGTTAACATGTGGATCGCGGGGAATGGTGAGATGCCATATTGGGGTTCGCAACACGAATAGAAGACCACTAGTTTAATGCCACTAATTTACAGAAGGACAAAAATGCCCGAACACCCTTAAGAAAGGCCATGATGATGAGGTGAGAACAAGTAGGCTAGTGATCCAAGTGAAACTTAAAATGGAGCAAAAAATTGTCATAATGGTGTTGCTTGGAAAAATCACAGTACAATGCAGAATGGAATTAGTGCCACATGTTGATGCCATTAAATAAAACACCCTTAAGAAACACAATCAACTAAACCTTGAACACAAGTAGGCCTAGAGCAAGAAAACAATACATCATATTACTAAGCAAAAGCAAATAGAAATATAAAATTGAGAGGCAGAACTATTTGAAAACAAAAATGTAGGCCAAGTACAGACAACTAACATAAAATGAATAATAATACGCCTTGAAGCTTGAAAATAATGCATACTAAAAGCAAGTTTCCTAAGCGCTAATACACCCTGCAATTTGTGTATACATGCCTGAATAAGAAATTTGAATTGATCAAACCAAATCTGTTATAACACAGACGAATTAGAACTCTGAAAGTTGCATATACTGGAGTAAAGTTTGCTAAGCGACATAACACCCTACAATATCTGTGGTAAAATTACTTAGAAAGGCATCATGGACCCTGCAGTATAACCTGCATTACCATAGTTGTAGCTGCATCAACATGGATGCATCAGTTACTAAAAGGAACCTTTGCAAAATGGAAAATGAGCTTTTATTGCGCCTTAATTCTTAGTGGGATGTGCATACCAACCATATCAATATGGAAAATTACCCCACTTCACGATAGTGCCAAGTCAAGCTATAGCCTAAAATACCCCGTGAAAAACTTGTAGAGAAATTAGAAAACAAATTGTAGGTTGGGAAGATGAGGAAAGAAGGAAGAAAGAAACAAAGAAGCTCACATGTTGCCATCTCCTCGGCACATTGGGAGTTGTCCTCGAGCTATCCTCCTCTCCAGGCAGCTGCCAAGGTGGGGGGCTAGGGGCTCGACCAGGAGGGGTTCCCCACCAACCAGGAGCGAAGATGAGGTACAATAAATATCAGCTATTCAGAAAGGGTATCAGCAAAAGCTCCATCCATGGTAGAACATTCAACAAGGCAGACCCGGAAAGCTCCATCCATGGAGGCACATTACGTGAGGCCATCAACTAAGCAGAACTAAAATATCATGATAGATAAGCAAACTCCAGTACCATTCTTAATCATGTCTAAATTGCAGTACTCATAATAGACACCTCATAATAGACACCTGTTGAGAAGAAAAGGAACATATCTAATTTATACGGACTCCCCTAGTTCTATTGGAAATGGATGTATGCAATTTAGCTGAAACGGAGCATACGAAACCGTCACTTAGAAAAAAATGTTTTTAGATCAGCACATCAGTATGCTGATATATCGATGTTGTTTTTATGGACATACATGGTACACATGGAATCGCTGATGGTGTTTCTATATCAGCACCATTTGGAATAAATGAGTGTATGCCAACACAAAGACCTTCATATTCGTCGAAGCTCGAGTTTCAAGGATTTTGGAGAGTGATTCACGTTACATTTATTTACACACAATTGATGTGCTGCAGGTGAGATTCTCAACTCAAAAAAGGTCTGAAACACTGTTTCAGGAAGGAGAGAAATAATACCCTTGTTTTGGGAAGGGAAGAAGTATGATGTGAAATTTACATATGTATGAATTGAGCCTGGTTGTGTAGTAACAGAAAGCAGTTTTTAAAGAAAAGACTGAACTACTTACATAGTGGCTTTTCTGTGTGCCCATATAGGAAGTATTAGACCACCCAAAAGGTCGATCTCTTGTGATCTTCCGGCTCTCATGGCCGCCGTCTCTCCGGCAGATGTGTCCATCTGCAAGTTTACCTTGAAAACCCAGTATTAGAACCATTGGTGCAAAGTACTCCCTCCGTCCCAAAATAAGTGATTCAACTTTGTACTAACTTTGTACTAAAGCTAGTACAAAGTCGAGTCACTTATTTTGGGACGGAGGGAGTAACTATGAAAGAAAAGGTAAAGAGTTTACATCTTCTGCAAGTGGCTTCCAGTATTCTGTAAGTGATGGTGTGTGGACTCGGCCAGGATCAGTCAAAGCAGTCAGCAGTTTCAATTCAAATAAGATGTGGGTTTCCAAAAATTGAACAGACAAAAAATGTGACCAAGGACACATACAGGGAATTGGATGATTAATTTTTATGAATACTATGTAGGCCAGTCCACTAATGAGGTAGTAACTTGCAGAGAAACTGTACAAAATCCCTTTCCGAATAGAGTGTCCTCACTCAGACTCTTTTAACATTTGTATATAGAAGTAAAATTGGACAGTAAGACAAAAAAAGGCCTAACTGACGTATTTTTTGCGCTTAATGCTTTGTTGCTCCTTCTAATATTATTATTTGGCTGACAAAAATAAGAACACCAAACATGCCATCATCGTTAAGCAATTCACGGATGTCTATGAATCGGACATGAAATATTTGGAGCATGGAATAAAAAATAGCACACTGTCTTGTGGCGTAGATGCACAATAGATGCACTCCTTCAAATAGAGATCAATTTTCAGCTGAAACAATAGATGCACTCTTTCAAATATGCATCATAGTAGGTCCTACAAAAATCACGAGAAATTAGAGGATGCAACTTGACTGCCTTCTATATCATTTAGAGGACAAAAGAAGTTAGAAAAATTGTGATGAACCACCAATCCCTGTTAAAAGTAACTATCATTCCCCTGTGATATATGGATATATCAATCAAGAGAGAGAGAGAGAGAGTGTGTGTGTGTGGGGGGGGGGGGGGTTGGGGGTTATCCCAGGAAACACTTTGCAAACATAAGCTTTTAAACTGGTAGTCAACCTTATTGTCAACATGTAAGGTTGCCTCATTTCTGAAAAACACAAATCCACCCTAAATTTTCACATGAATAAAATGTATATTTTCTCTTCTATCAAGATATTACATGTCTGGTATCTTCTTATAGGAACTGCTACCATAATTTGCTTGTTCTCACAAAGAATTCAATCCATAGTATGCCAAGAAGCTATGAAAAAATTGTAATTTCTTCAAAGAATAAAATACATTGCAGAAATAAAATACTCTATCAGAGAGTTGGCAGGCGAGGTAGTAGGGACAAGAAGAGCAAGAACTAACTTTGAGAGGAGATGAGCAGACTCCTGCATCGTTCCCTGGCTGACCCCTACGCGCCATGCCTCCTGTATCCATTCCTCATTCCTCTGTGCTGTGATAGAAATTCAGAATGGCAAATAAAAGTATTCTTAGATTGCAGCCTTAATTTCTTATCCTTCAATAGATTCACATTTGATTCTATTCTTAGATTGCAGCCTTAATTTCAGAGGAATTAACACGACAATAAGCAGTAAACAAATAGGGTAGAAAAGTGCAGTGCTTAGAAAAGAATGACAAGGACAAACCTTGACCAAAGGAACAGAGAAGGAGCAACCTTAGCGATTCTAGAGCCTGCAAAATAAAAGGAAAGGAAGGTTAGCCAAACAAGCCAGTCTGTTCAATACCTAACACAAGAACAAATCAAAGACAACCTAGCTTTACATGGCAGAAATTTCAAGTATGAGAAAAAATATATAATATGATATCTAACTGTGCGAATACATTAGGAAATACCACTTCCAAATTAGAGCGCACCATTCCCCAAAACTCGAGGACTCAATATTCAGAAACTACACATCATGATAGTCAGTTGTTCTACAGCAGCAAGCTAAATAACACCTAGGTTGTGTATTATCTCATCACACAAAGAATGTAAATCATCACTCCATAAGATCAAGATTTACTATTTATTCTACTTCTGCCCCCAACACATGAAAATGCATCTCCATTTGGAATCTGCTCTCCAGTAAAGTATTTTCTTAAGCAAGTAGGCACATAGCAAAAAAACAAACCAGACTCCGGCCTCCATATATGCTTCACAGATAGTTGTTTACCAATTCTAGTTCTGCTTGAAACATCAAGCATAATTGGCTACTGATTCATTTCTAAAATAGAAGTGCACCAAAAAATAACTATTTGGAATTACAAATAGGGATAGGCCAATAGATGACCTCTTAATTCCATAGGAATCACAAAATCCCAAAAAAGGTACAATTATCATTTTATAAATGTTCGCACCTTAAAGTTAACAATCTCCTCAAATCAGCATACAGGGCTAACATAAACTTAAGCAAGACTGTTCAAATGATCATGGTACATGGTGGATTTATCATAATTGGTATTTGGCTGGAAGTGGGCTACGTTCTACAGATATTCTGAAGCCCATTTTCAGTAGTCAGATAAATCGACCTACTACAGCCGCCTCCAGCCGCCCACCAACACCCACGACAGGCCATCATGGACGACGTGCACCTGATTCCACCAGGAAGCCAATCTTGTACCATCGCTAGTGTGCGCGCGCTTGAAGTGCACAGTGAGGCAGATCTTCCCTTCGTGGTATATCTGCATCAATATCCCACCCACAACAAGAATCACTGCCAAGAATGATTATCGCCCGACAACACTATTTTCAACAAGTGTCATGGTGGCAATTCACAGAACAGTCCAACATAAATAAAGAAGCCGCAACCATATCCGGAACATTTACACGATCAGCACGACATACAGATATTTAAAAGATCACCAGGGCAGACAGCATGACACAGAAGATACTGAAAGTAAAACACGCACACATGTAGTAGAAAGGAAAGAAGAAAACCTTGATGAGTCGAACGACGCAGCTACACCAGAGATCGTGCAACCTGCGAAATACACAAAAAACAACCGATCAGAGCACAACGACACACAGGCATGCAATGAACACTCGCCGGTCACAGAAGCAACAGAACGACCTATTTACCTGAGGCAGCAAGCAGAAGGTTGGGTAAGCAGCAGGACCGGCGAGAAGAAGAAGCGCCAGCGACAGGAGAAGTAGGCTGAGCCATAGAACAAGCGTCAGCACACACGCATTTCATCAAACATTCTATAGGCAAGCACAAGAGGAGTGGACTAACCTCAATGAGAAGGAGAGACGGACCCAAGGCCCAACGCAAGCGACAACAGGAAACCGTACCAAACTGCCCATGAAGGAAATGAAGGCAAACATGCGAAATTAGCACGACGAATCGAAAGCAGTAGCGAAGAACATGCGAACCAGAGAAGGACGAACCTCAACCAGCGGCAACATCGAGCAGAGGAGGCCCATCGGAACAGAGCATGGGGCTGCCGCATCTCGGCCACCATGCGGCACGGCGAGGCAATATATCCCAGTCCATCTGTCATTTCCCGTCACAGTTTCATTCATCTTCTAGATGACTAACACGATTATCACATTGTCACGTCTTGAGGACGGTGGGTTTCACCGGCGACCGGTGGTTGTCGGAGGTGGCGAAGACGGCGAGATCTGAGGCGAGGTAGGAAGGTAGGAGAAGGAACAGAGAAGATAAGCACAGAGAAAGAGAGGTTCAGAATGTTTCTATTTCTTTCATACCCAGTACAATCGATGACCGTTGCTTATATACGCAACTGGCTCGTTACAACTCAACCCTGGCCCACGGCCCGCTACGCCACCCCTGGCTCAAACCAGAAGTTTGAATCACCCGCCAGTACTTTACACTTCCTTCGGTGATCTTTTACGCCTTCCCGTCTATGTGACGCTCATTGTCAGCACGCTAGTACTGACAGTACCCGCCCCAGGAGAACCAGCCTGTCCCCAAGCTGGTGCTATAGGGTAACACTGGCGCAGCACTTCATAGTCTTCCCAAGTTGCTGCAGTAGCTGGTATCGAGTACCACTTCACCAGAATTTGCAGATGCGGCAAATTTCCCTTCTTGACTAACCGGCGATCAAGAATCTCCTCGGGTATCAGTCCAGGTCCTGATAGATCCAATGGTTCTAGCAACGTCTTGAACACCGGAGTATCATCTGGAATGTGTTCTTTTAGCTGCGAGACATGAAACACTAGATGTATCATACTGCCGCGAGGGAGCTCCAGGCGATAAGCTGCCGTGCCCACTTTTGCCAGAATCTTGAAAGGGCCAAAGAACTTCATTGCTAGTTTCGGGCATGGACGATTCACCACTGACGATTGCGAGTATGGTTGCAGTCGAAGGTATACCATCTCTCCTTCAGAGAACTGGTGATCAGATCGTTTCTTGTCTGCGTACTGTTTGTACTTGCATTGAGCCCTGGCCAGGTGTTCCTTCAGTAATGTTGTGTGATGTGTATGTGTTGCTAGCCATTCCTGAACATCTGGGTTTAAGGATTTTATCTGACCCTGTAGTTGTCCCACATTAGCTTCATGCCCATACAGTGCCTTGTATGGAGTACAGCCCAACGATGAATGATACGTTGTGTTGTACCAGAACTCAGCCTGCGGTAACCAAGCAGCCCACTTGTGAGGAGAAGCATGTACTGCACATCGCAAATACATCTCCAGACACTGGTTTACGCGTTCGGTTTGACCATCCGTCTGCGGGTGATATGTTGTGCTCATCTGAAGCTCAGTCCCCCACACCCTAAACAGTTCTTTCCAGAAAGCACTGGTAAATATCTTATCTCTATCCGACACAATGGACAAGGGCAAACCATGCAGTTTGACAATTGTATTCAGGAACACTTTCGCCACTGAAGCTGCTGTAAAAGGATGTTTCAGAGGCAGAAAATGACTCACTTTTGTGAAGCGATCAACCACCACTAGAATTGCATTATATCCTTCTGATTTAGGCAAACCCTCAATAAAATCCATGCTGATTGCTTGCCAAGGTCCATCTAGAATTGGTAGAGGCTGAAGTAGGCCTGGCACTCTGCACAACTCATGCTTAGCCTGCTGGCATATGCTGCACTGTTTAACAAAGTTTTCCACATCCTTCTTTAAGCCTGGCCAACTGAACAGTTGTTTGACTCTGTGATAAGTAGGTAACATCCCAGAGTGGCCCCCAATAGGAGTTGAATGAA
Organism: Triticum timopheevii; assembly: GCA_963921465.1. NCBI lineage: Eukaryota > Viridiplantae > Streptophyta > Magnoliopsida > Poales > Poaceae > Triticum > Triticum timopheevii. Next base: position 359,362,873 of record OY997274.1, on the reverse strand, counting down.
ATGCTTGAATCAGTTTGGTTTGAAGTCCAGCATTTGCTCCCACCCATATCTTCTCTTCATGTTTGATCAGACCATCTTGGAGCTGAAATCCAGGGCAAGCAGCTGCATCTACTGCCATTTTCTGTAGCATGGTCTGGGAAGCTGTATCCACAGTATAAGAATTCAATATCTCTTGTATCCACAGGGATTTGCTGGTTGAAACAGCTTGCATGGGAAACAAATGTGCCACTCTGGATAATCCATCTGCAGCAGTATTTTTTATCCCCTTCTTATACTGAATGGAAAACTGTAGTCCAACCAGTTTTGTCATTGCCTTTCTCTGCAAATCAGATGTCAGATTCTGATCTCCCAAATGGCACAAACTTTGGTGATCAGTTTTGATCACAAAGGGGGCTCTGGACAGATATGATCTCCATCTATCCACAACCATCATTATGGCCATAAACTCTTTCTCATAGATGGAAATTTTCTGACTATTTGTGCCCAAGGCCTTGCTGTAATATGCAATGGGGTGACCCTCTTGTGTGAGAACTGCACCTATCCCAGTGTTGCAAGCATCTGTTTTCACTGTGAAAGATTTGTTGAAATCTGGCAAGGCCAACACAGGAGTAGTGGCCATAGCTTGCTTCAGAAGTTGAAAGGCAGTCTAGGCAGATTCAGTCCACTGGAATGCTTGTTTCTTTAACAGAACAGTGAGAGGTTTAGCTAACAGACCATAGTTCTTGACAAATTTCCTGTAGTAGCCAGTTAGTCCCAAAAACCCTCTCAATTCAGTGACATTAGTGGGGGTTGGCCAATCCACCATAGCAGCTATTTTGGCAGGATCAGTGGTGACTCCTGCAGCAGTGATAATGTGTCCAAGATACTCCATGGATTTCTGAGCAAAAGCACATTTTCTTTCCTTAACAAACAGGTTGTTTTCCTTGAGTATTGCAAACACTTCTTGTAAATTCTTCCAATGTCCCACTGAACACCAATATGTCATCCATGAATATGAGAACAATTTTTCTGTTTGAACCTTTGAAAATGAAATTCATGAAACACTGGAAAGTAGCTGGAGCAGTACATAACCCAAAGGGCATCACCTTAAACTGATATTGTCCATTATGTGTCTTGAATGCTGTTTTAAACTCATCTGCCTCTGTCATCCTTATTTGGTGGTAGCCTGATCTTAGATCCAACTTTGAGAACCATTGAGCACCTCCTAATTCATCCAATAGCTCATCAATCACAGGCATTGGAAATTTGCTTTTAATAGTGAGGGAGTTGAGTTTTCTATAGTCCACACAAAATCTCCATGTACCATCTTTTTTCTTGACCAATAGTACAGGTGAAGCAAAAGGACTCAAACTAGGTGAGATCAGTCCAGATTGCAACATTTCTGAAACCTGCTTCTCTATCTCATCTTTCTGCAAAGGAGAGTACCTATATGGTCTGCAATTGACAGGTACAGCATCAGGCACTAGGTGTATCTCATGGTCAAACTCCCTGTGGGAAGGCAGTGTTTTTGGATCTACAAATACATCTTTATTTGCTTGTAACAGTTTCTGTACTTCCTCTGGTACTTCAGTTGCTGGAGCAACACAAATGTGATGTCGAACAGCAGTGGCCCAGATGTCATTGCCTTTGTCCCACTTCTTCAGTTACTCCATGGACACTTCCTGGAGCTGCTCTTGTTTGACAGGCAACACTCCCTGCAGCTTGATCTCCTTTCCTTGATGTTCAAACTTAATCCATTTATCTGCCCAATGACATTGCATAACTCCCCATTTCTCTAGCCAGTCCATTCCCAGGATAATGTCATATCCTCCCAATTCCAAAACATGCATTGGTGTAGAGAAATCATGACCCTGAATCCACCAATTCAAGTTGGACACAAACTCTGTACAGTCCACTCTATCTCCATTTGCCACCTTCACATGTAGAGGAGCTGCCAATTTCTCTGCAATTACTGGTATTCTGCTCAACAAGGCTTTATCTACAAACGTGTGAGTGCTCCCTGAGTCAATCAAAATCAGCACCACCTGATTCCCCACAAGAGCTTGGAGTTGTATTGCTTTAGGGTGAGCAGCACCTGATAACGCAGTAACTGAGATATGAGCAGATTCAGGTTGATGGTCGTCCACGAAAACATCCAGTATTGCATCTAAAATGATCTCATGAGGGTCTACCATTTCTGTTGTCTTTAACTGAGCTGCAGGTGCAGGTGCTTTGTTACATGTGTGGCCAGGTATGTATTTCTCCCCACAACTGTAACATAAACCATTAGCACGTCTGTATTCTTTGAGCTGCTTGGCCTTCCACAACTCACCCGGAGCAAAATTGTTTTTACTGTCATTCCTAGTCGCTGTGTTCTTATTGAAACCATACTTGAAAGTCTTCTGCTGATTTAAGAGCCCTTCCTGCATGTAGCATACATAGAAGCTGTCTGTACATTGACAGGAAGCTGAAGTTCCACCACACTCCGTAGTTCCTCCTTCAGTCCCATGACAAATCTGGTCACCAAAAACGTGTCACTGATGGCTGATTCATATAACCTGATGTTGTATACCAGCTGTTGAAATTGCACTTTGTAATCCTCGACTGAACCCTGTTGTTTGAGCATCATCAGAGACTTCAGTCGCTCTCTGTGTATGTTCACATCGAACTCTTGCAAAACTGCTGCCCGGAACTGTTCCCACGTATGAAACACGCTGTGTTGTTTGAATGCCTGATACCAGTGAGCCGCGTTGTCTGACAGATACAGAGAAGCAGAAGTAACCTTGAAATTGTCAGGTATGTGATACAGCTGAAAAAATGCTTCACACTTGTCCAACCAAATTCTCACATCCGTGCCGTCGAAGCGCGGAAAATCCATCTTAGGCATCCAAGCTCGTTTCCCTGTGGACTCATCTCCTCCCACCGCAACTCCATGGCCAGCAGGCGGCATCTGAATGGGCACCGGGGGAAAACACGATGGAACGCGGTACTGACCTGTCGGATTTGCACCCAGGATGCCGGCCGACACCTCAGAAGCAGTCGGTGACGAACTTCCACTCCCTTGCGCACAATTTTTCTTCCCCAACTGCGTCGCATGCGCCTGCTCCTGCTGCACTTTCCCCAGAGTGTCGTAGGACAAATTGATTTTCATTTGTACCTGATCTAGTCGATTCCCTTGCTCCGACAGCTTGGCGTCCAGTGCTTCCAACTTCTCGCAGATGCCGTCCACCGCTGAGAGTTTCGCCTGAGCCGCTCGGATCTCCGCTAGCTCCTGCAGCATCCGCGTCTGGAACGCCTCCATCTCGTCCACGAGGTAACGCGTCTGCGGATTGGGCTTGAACGTCTCCGTGGTGACAAATTTCCCCCAAATCAACCCACCTCGGGTCAGGATTTACGCAGATCGAACCCTCAAGTGATCCTCTACAGTCGCGTCGGAGTTTGCCGGGTACGAATTGGGGAAAAAAATTTGGCGGCGCGAGCGGAAACGGTGGTTCTGATACCAGATTGTCACGTCTTGAGGACGGTGGGTTTCGCCGGCGACCGGTGGTAGTCGGAGGTGGGGAAGACGGTGAGATCTGAGGCGAGGTAGGAAGGCAGGAGAAGGAACAGAGAAGATAAGCACAGAGAAAGAGAGGTTCAGAATGTTTCTATTTCTTTCATACCCAGTACAATCGATGACCGTTGCTTATATACGCAACCGGCTCGTTACAACTCAACCCTGGCCCACGGCCCGCTACGCTACCCCTGGCCCAAACCAGAAGTTTGAATTGCCCGCTAGTACTTTACGCTTCCTTCGGTGATCTTTTACGCCTTCCCGTCTGTGCGACGCTCATTGTCAGCACACTAGTACTGACACACATCAAGCAAGAAAATAAAAGGAACGATGAACATCACATGGAAAAAACAAGAACGATGAACATCACCTCAACAGGAGAAGAGGTAGATCAATTGGGCTATTTATCCTCGGCCGCCAGCAGCGTGGTCGGAGGGTGATGCTTCTCCTCTTCCATCTCGTTCTCCTCGGTGGCCCGGAGATCCTTGTCGACCGCGCGCACGGCGCGGCATAGCTCGTCGTGGCGGGTGGCGGCGGGGCCGAGGCCGGCGGCGGTCGTCTGGACGAGGCCCTCGGCTCGGTCGCAGGACTCACTGAAGGCATCGAGGCAGTGGTGGAGGTCCGTGAGCGCCACCGTGCACTCGGGCCCGCGGACTGCGGCGGCCGCCGCGTCGACCAGCGCGTCGTAGGCACCAATCCATCTCTCTGTCCAACTTCAGATGGAGGTGAGGCACGCACGATGCATCGGTCAGCCTGGCCCCACAAGCACATGCATCGGGCAGCTGCAGTCCATCCGCTCTCTCCAAAGTCCAAAGCAGACGAGACGCAACACCGCGCACAGTCACAGTAGTAGCAGCCGACGAGCGGGACCAGAGAAGCGGAGGCCCACACGTCATCGCGCTAGTACAAACGCATGTGCACAATCCGGGTGCACATGCGTCGACCCACCCCTTTGTAGCTGATGCAGGAGGCAGTAAACTCCCCACGACGCACGAGCGGGCAGCGCGTGAGGAGCGCCGCGCCAGGAGCAGTTGACCGAGGTAACGAGGAAATATCCTATACACGAGACATATAGTCACCGCAGCTGATGAGCGGGACCGGGGCCAGCACTGGCCCACCCGTCATGAGGACAGCACAAGCGCAGGCGCAAAACGCGAGGAGCAGCGCACAGCGCCCGCGACCCGGGCTTCCTCGCATGCACGCGGCACGGCAGGACAGGCTGCCCCGCGCACCCAATAAGCTGGCACCCACCCAATGAAATTCGGTCCGAGCCCACAGGTCATCCGCTGGCCAAGATCTACCGTCCGGTGAAAACACACAAGTCAAAACGTAGCGACCATCGAACGGACAAGAACGAAAAAAAGACCGGGTTGACTAAAATCGAACGGCCAACGAAGCTTGCCATCGAGGGAGCGCCCTGGGAGCGAGTTGGCTAGCTTCTGTTTTGTTTTAAATTATAAAATCTCATGTTTGGAAAATTTAAAATTTAGTTCTAATTTAAATACGAATTTGAGTAATTTTGCTATATCTTTTATTCTGTAAATCTTATAAAAGTATTTTATATATGAAAGTTGGACCTTAGGACCTGACCTTTCTGTTAGAACTCATTGCATAAATTTTTAGCAATCTTTAGTTTTTGTTTTAACATCAACATCTTAATTGGACCTTCTTTGATGATCGTCTAATAACTTCGTTAAAACAAAATTTGTCTATAGCTTAAATCTCTTAGATTGATCCCTAGGGAACCTCTCTGATCTTTTTGTATCACCACAAAACTTTGGAGTTACAATATTACAAATTTAATTCTTTATCTTGAAACGCATGCCATACCCACTTCCTTAACCAAGTCAAATATTCTGAACAACCCACTATGAAATTGTCGTAGAATCTTGCCTCACAACCCTCATTCTATCAAACCATGATCTTCACTTTGTACCAATTTGATCCGACCCCGAAATATGATTTATGTCATATTTTCAATCAAGCCAACTTGGTCCTATCTCAACCCTACCACGTCATAGTAACTAGCTTAGTAATAGTAAAAACTAAATAATTTGTATTGTGAATTTGTATCTTTTATTTGGATCTTCATTTGCAATTGTTGTGTGTTGAATTATTTTCTTGTATCGTTAGATATATCGTAAGGTGAAGGAGAGACAACTCGAAGTAGAATATATCAACTTCAAGAATCAAGCAAGTTGCAAATTGATCATGCTCTGACCTATGTTTTCATATTATTCATAATCCTTTGTATTTTAATGCTATGCATGTTTTACAAAAGTTTTACAAAGTATTATTACTAGCTACAGCCATGGGTTCAAGACTTGCAACCATGCTTGGCCACGCTTATACAAAATTGGTGGGATGAAAACCAAAATTGTTTTGAACCAACTTGCCTCTTTTGGGGCAACGTTTTGTGAAAACTATTGAAAAACAAAATTATATATCATTTTATCTTCTACTCCCTAGACGGGATGGTATTGACGGGAGCGTGTACAATTGATTGCGCCCATCAGGGTCTTGTAGTGAATGCGCCCGACTGGGGTCTTGCACACAGGTTTTTGGTGGGGATTGCCGTCCACGGGAATGAGATCTTTCAAGTACAGTTTGATGTAGCTTCCAGTACAGCCACATGCTACTATGGGCTCTGGCTTAGCTTAGTACTAACAGGAAACCCTTAGCTCAGGACCGCCATCGGAGAGGGGCTTTCATTGCCTAAGTTGCGGGCGGCTTGGTCAGGTATAGGGGGTTGTTATGGAAAGGCTTCGTCGCAATCTCCTCCTAGTCGTAAACCAAAGTGTGTAACGATAAACGGGGTTGGTTGTGTCATGTGGGGAACGTGTACTCACCTGCACCTGTCATGTGCAGATCTCAACAGATTAAGAGACGATATGGTTATGGTCTACACTCAACAAGCCCAGTGGCATTGATGGAGCCCTAACTTAGTGACTACGTATTATTCCGCTGTATTATGTGCCAGCATTGAGCTGTGCCAATGGTATGTATTTGTTTAATTCTGGATGTATCGTTGTAGTAAAATGATGTATGTTTTACTGATATTCATTCTTGTTACTGTGTGTGCTAGCTATGATCCAGGGATAGCACAGTAAGCACAGAGACTTGGATTTTACCAAATCCGGGTCATGACAAAATGGTATCAGAGCATACATTGACTGTAGGGCGTGGCCCTAGAAACTGGTTTAGAAATAGGGAAACCTTGATAGGAACAACTTATATTTTCAATAGCACCGACAAGTATTCTCGTATCCTCTTCTTTTCTTTACTAAGCTCTCGCCTACTCTCAAAAACTTAGATGAACAACCTCTGAGACTCCAATGACTTTGACAATGATATTTGGTATGGATTTTCAAGAGCCTAAAGGTTACTTCATGGAATTGCCGCTAAGCGAAGGAGTTTTCGTTACTGAATTTTACATCCAAGAGGTTGAAGAACTCAGGACACTCAAGACTAAGATGGATATGAAGAAGCTGAAGGTTACCACTACCAAGGAATATCCTACTTGAATCCAAGCCCACCATGAGAGTTGCGAAATAAACGAAAGAGTGCGATTAGTGTGCCCGACCATGCCAACTCATGTGGATGAAGGTACCATAGGAATTGTTTGTTTGAAATCTATGAGTGAATTTGGAGTTTTATTGGAGTTCTTCGCCATTGATTTGATGTTGTTGTCATTTGAATTGTGTGATTTAAGATTTTGCGTTATTAGGATATGAACTCCATAGGTTTGTATTATTTATTCAACCTTGAGAGGTGCAAGTTATGGATGATTAACAGAAGACCTTCATACGGGTGAAACGTCACGCATGGAAGACTTTCAAGAACGAAAGGATTGAAGACTTCATGACGAAACCATAGTAAACGAGCCTATTATAATCGTTAGAAAACGATGAGATATGAGTTGTTCAATGATTGATTGTATGTGTATTCTTCATCCTTGCTATCTAAAACTCTATTCATCTCTGACCAAACCTTAAACCCCATAAATGGACGAAATTATGTTGATGGGACAAGTGACACATTCAGAAGAAGAAGAATGGATTCGGAATATGGAAAGAATAATGAAAGACAGCATGGTAAAACCAAAAGAAGAAGGTGAAATATGCTTCACGATATTTCATTCGAGAGGCTAACACTTGGTCGAAGATGCGTATAGCCATCGATAAAACACAAAAGGCAATCACTTGGGAACAGTTCAAGGAATCTCTACTTCAATCTTTTCTTGACATACGAATCCGAAGAAAGCAAATGAAGATGCGAGGAAATTATGTTATTCTATGGATGCAAGTGTGACACAACCATGTAGGATCACCGCCACCCAAAAACGTGTTATTAGCTTTGCAGGTGAAGACCTCTTAATGAGGAGTGAGAATGACCGAGTGTTAGAACACACGATTCACCAATCTACATATGGGGTAATGATTTGAGTACTGCATGGATTGATCACCATACCGGAGACTCTTATTATATACTTTTGTATGTTTGATCGGTAAATCGGAGAGATCTGAGAACCTAGTTGAGTGTCGATACGACAAGCTTGAAACCATAGAATGGTAAGACATATTACCCTTATAGATAGGCAATTGTGCCTAACGTAGGTGGTGTGGTGAGGAAGACACCTGAAGGAGTTCTATCATAAGCTATCAACCACCATGAGAGTCTTGGTAGTTGTTTTGGTATTTATGGATTTGGAGAAAGATTTTTCATTGAGGAAAAGCCCACCTCTAAACCACATAAGCTCGATGAAGAACCGTCAAGGGATGAATGAATTGCTAAAATCCCCACAAGTTTGTTCTTAAGGGTGGTAGCACCCGAACACCCTGGAAGGATAATTGGGTCACACGACAAATCAGTAGAGTGTCGGTATACTAGAGTAGGGGTACCCTAGTATCCCGAACTTGTGCACGGGCAGTCGCAGCACCCCGCGGCAAGGCTTGCCGGGTGACCGCCAAGATCCTCCGTGGTTCCTTTGAAGCCATTCAAGAACAAAGTATTCAAGCCAAGGAGACAAGGCCCCGGCAAGAGGAGCTTGCCGGGAAGGCCAACTAAGGCATCTCAAGGAACTTGCCGCGACGCGCCACGCGTCCCGGCGAGGCTCGGTGAGCGACAAGCTTCCGGGCGCGACAAGACAACGACCGCGGCAAGGCACTTGCGGCGGCAAGCTACCACTTTGTACCCGCACTCCAGCACATCCACTAACGTGTCGCCCTGGGACCTTTCCAGGCGCGCGTGGCAAGAGGCTGTGCAGCCAGCGGTGCGCGGTGGCAAGCGGCGCTGACAAGATCGCCATCGTGGCAAGCGGTGGCGCCCCTGACGGTCCCTTTTTGCACTGTTTGGGCAACGCAGACGGGCATTTAATGCCTTTGTCCCCTGCCGTCAGGGTTAGGTATGATACACTGTACAGGTAGTTGTACCAACCGCAACACATTTCCATTTTTACCCTTGTTTGCATTGCCACCTGTCGGTGACCCCTTGAGCATATAAAAAGAGGCCCATGCGCAACGTAGAGGGGGGTTCGAAGCCAGGAAAACACTCACGCTCGGTCTCGTTAGCAGCTAGTATATACTGTAGCACTCAGCGCTCCCGAGCAAGAACTCAATACACTCAGACATGCAACAGTAGGAGTATTATCTCTCCGGAGAGCTCCGAAGCTGGGTAAACCGCTCGTGTGCTCCGCCTCGATCTGTTCTTCGCGCGACCTCCGCCCCCCGCCGAACCGAAAGGGGCTCGGTCCGCCGGTCCCATAGGTGTCCGTGGGTCAGTCCACCATGACATCTTTGGCGCGCCAGGTAGGGGGCGTCGAGGTTGTGTGAACCTGATCCGACGATCACACGAGCTAGATCTTCATCTTCTTCATCGACATGCCGCCGAAGAAGAAGGCTTCGGAGGTGGCTGCTCCGTCCGCGTCGATCCCACCGCTACCGGAGCAAACAGGTGGTGGGGTAGACGCTGGCGGAACAAAGGGCGTCGACGAGGGAGCTCACGGTGCTGCCAGGTCCAAGGACAAGGCTGCGCAGACCTCGGCGTCCGTACACGCACCGCGCCCATCTCAGGAGGCGCGGGACCGACAACATCATGGTACTCGCGGTACCATACGTTCATTGGACCAAGATCGAGCTGGTGGATCTCGGGATGCTCGAGACCAGCATGCACGCCAACATGCTGGCATGAGCAAGACTCGGTTGCCCGGACAGGATACTGCTCCTTCTAACATAGTTAGAAGTTCGAGCATATCCCGCTCCTCGCACCGTTCGCCGCTGCCACCCACCACTCCAGCAGAAGCTTTGGCACGAGCTCAACTGCTCCTGGATTACCCTCCAACGGCAGACAAGATCGACGAATGGAGGACCACCATTCAGAGTCTCATAGGCTTTGCCAACGGCGACACCCCACGGCAGCCGAGTACATCGCAGCCGCGGCAAGATTGCCAGGCACGAGCCGATGGCGACAAAACCGGTGGGGGTGCAACCACCGTGCACTCTCCACCTCGAAGGCCAAGATCGCCGACTCGCCGGATCCACCTCGACAGCGACTCCACCGCATCATCAGATCCACGAGCTCGTCGCGATCAGCGCCAAGTTCTTCACGAACGACAGCAAGAAGACGCTCGTACTCGCATCGAGCGTCGAAGAGAAGAGCGGCGTCAATCAGACCAGCGCGCTGGGCCCTCTGTCGACATGCATGCGCCAGGGGAACCAGGCGACTTGCCGTACGCGGTAGGTTGCCCTGCGTTCACTCGTGAGCTGCGGCAAGTCCAGTGGCCCAGCACGAAGAATTTCAAGCCAGACGTACCAGAGAAGTACGACGGCAAGTCGCATCCGTCGGAGTTCCTCAGCATCTACACCATCGCGGTGCAAGCTGCTGGGGGGGCGGGACGACAAGATCCTTGCCAACTACTTCCCGCTGGTGCTCAAGCCCAATGTCAGGTCCTGGCTCATGCACTTGCCGGATAACTCCATATCCTCTTGGGCAGACCTATGCCATCAGTTTGTCGGCGCCTTTACAGGCGGCCACAAACCTCATGGCCAAGAGAGCGACCTTCATCTGCTCGCCCAGAAGGAAGGAGAGCCCCTGCACAAGTACATTCAGAGATTCAGCCGTGTACAGCACAACATCCCAGATGTCCACCCTGCCGCGGTCATTAGCGCGTTCCATTAGAACGTGCGAAACCGCAGGATGCGGGAGGAGATGGCGATGTGCAAGATCAGAGACGTCAGTGAGCTATATGCCCTGGCCGACAAGTGTGCACGTGCTGAGGAAGGGAGGAAACTCCCCGGAGAGAATACAGGAGCAGGAGGATCTGACAGCGAGGATGCTGCCCCGGCAAAGAAAAACCGGCGGCGAAATAACAGGAAGAAGAAAGGCAAAGATGTGCTAGTCGTTGAGCAGTCCGGCAACGGAGGTGGCGCCAAGGAAGCCGAAGCTGTGGCGGTCGCCGACAAGCAGGACGGCACCAACAAGCACTACTGCAAGATCCACCGCACCGAGGGCCATGACCTCCAGAGCTGCAAGAAGGTCGAGCAGCTTGTCGAGCAGCAAAAGGCTGAATACGAGCGACGCGACAAGGAGAAGGCCCAAGAAGGTACTGGGGGATCCGGCAAGAAACGTCCCGGCCGGGGAGGATGCCGCGGCAAGGCCAAGCAGCGGCAAGTAGACAGACCTCCCCGCGGCCGCGACAAGGATGAAGATGACGACGACGATGAATATATGGATGATGACGAGACCAGTGGGCAGGAGTTCCAGAAAGCCACAGAGGTCCTGTGCGTTGACGGTGGTGCTTCTCTGCATACTTCACACCGCTAGCTCAAGCAGTGGGTGCGGGAAGTCAATGCGGCAGAACCACCCGTCGAGTCACGCAAGCCTCTGAAGGGCTGCACACTGCCGAAGCAGGGAAGAGATGGCCGAACTGGCCGTTAAATTGAAGGATGCTACCGACCGCAATGAGGCTCTTGAAAAGGAGCGCCTATCGGAGCGGGAAGACCTGGGGAAGGCCACCGCCGAAGCCAAGGATGCCCGTTCTGCAATGTGGGCTATAAAGGAGGAGCTGCGTTAGGCCGGAGACATTGTGGCTGGCAAGCCTTTTCTGCTGCGCCGCAGGTTTACGGATCCAAAGTATGCCCAGCTTGGCCAGCTGTGGGGTCCGGAGGATCCATATATGGACTTAGCGGAGAGTGCGGCGGATGCCATTGTGCACTTCCGAAGTCAGAAGGATCACAAGACGGAAGAGCTGTTTTGGTCTCAATTCCATAGTCCGGATCGTTCACTTCCGCTGACCGATCGGTTGGCCGAATGGGCTGAGCTGAATAGGTTGTCTGAACTTGCCATGACGGATATCGTGACTCATGTCTGGCCGGAGAGGCCCAAGGCGACGAGCTATTTTGGCTTATTGCAGCAATTTCTTGGGGCGGTGCCGCATCTCAAGTTGATGAAGTGGTCGGCCTGCATAGAGTGTGCGCGGATGGCCCTTGCCCGTGTGAAGACACATTGGATAGAGATGGATGCCACCGCTGTTGCAACCCAGGGTTCGGACGAGAGGCGGTTACCCGCCGAGCACTATTTTGGGGAAGTTCTGCGTGGTGCTCGTGTAATAGAGTTGCAGTGCTCGAAAAATGTCACGTTCAAATGAACGTTTTACTTTGTAAAACAATTGTTATGATATACTCGCTTTTTATACTTGTGCGTTTCAAGTATTGAAATATCTCCTATGCGGCCGTTTATGTATACGTGTGTATAACCTGAAAGATGGCAGTCTTCGGCTTCAGCCCCCACGCACAAGGTGCGGGGGTGTTCACAAAAATAGCGCATTTTCACACTTAATCCGACGTCTCGGTCCCGTTGAGGAGGTGGTAGCGTAGCAAACGAGGCAACCGGACTATGATGCTTTATCAGTTTCACTTAGCCATTGGAGTTCGAGGGTGGGACTACGATATAGCCCCTGGGGGCGCCGCGCTCTCCGAATTCGAAGCGCGTGTGTGCCTGACCGGGAAACGGTCCTTCGTCAAAGCGGAGGGATTCTAAACATTCCGGTGGTCGATCGAGTGGTTGACCAGTCTCTCGCTGTATCATGACAGTCAGTTTTCGGCTTTCTCTACTGAGGTGCTCGCCCAGCCGAACTGGGGCACAATCGCAGTAGTTCTCCTGGTGCCGCATTAGCCGATGATACGGAACGTAAGGCAGCAAAACACAGGAGCCGGGCAAACCCAACATTTGACCAAAGACATGATTCGGAGCTGATGCATATAAGGCCTAACTCGAGACGCCGAACACTCCCTAAGGTGTTCGGTCTTTATAATAATGGGCAGAACAATGCCCTAAGCCCCTAGTGTCCAGGTACGGGCGAGGTCCTCTGACGCGGCTGATGCCAAAATGTCGTGGGAAACGAACACCTATGGGGCAGGGCCCCTTCTCGGTCCGGTAGGGAGCGTAGGGCGCACGAAGAGCAGATCGAGGCGAGGCACGCGAAGGATTTTACCCAGCTTCGTAGCTCTCCGGAGAGATAAAGCTCCTACTGCTGCTTTGTGATTATATTGTGTTCTTGCTCGAGAGCGTGAGCGTTCTGTAGTTTCGAATGAGTCGAACCCCCTCTACGTTGCGCATGGGCCTCCTTTTATAGGCTAAAGGGGTCACCGACAGGTGGCAACGCAGGCAAGGGTACAAATGTAAAAAAAGGGTGGTTGGTACAACTGCTATCTACAGTGCACCCTACCTAACTCTGACGGCAGGGGACAAGAGCATTCAATGCCCGTCCGTGTCGCCCAACAGTGTAGAAAAGCGACTGTTAGGGGCGCCACCGTTCGCCACGATGGCCTTCTCGTCATCTCCACTCGCCACCTCGCACCGCTTGGCTGCACAGCTTCCCGCCACGTGCGCCTGGAATGGTCCTGCGGCGACATGTCGACGGATGCACTGGAGCGTGGGCTCAGAGTGGTGGCTTCGCTGCGGCAAGCGCCTTGCCGCGGTCGTTGTCTTGTCGCGCCCGGAAGCTCGTCGCTCGCCGGGTCTTGTCGGGACGCGCGGCGCGTCGCGGCAAGTTTCTTGGAATTTCTTGTCCTTCCCGGCAAGCTCCTCTTGCCGGGGCCTTGTCCTTCCCGGCAAGCTCCTCTTGCCGGGGCCTTGTCTTCTTAGTTAAAACACTTTGTTCTTGAATGGCACTAATAGGAACTACGGAGGATCTTGGCGGGCACCCGGCAAGCCTTGCCGCGGGGCGCTGCGACTGCCCGTGCACAAGTTCGGGAAACTAAGGTACCCCTACTTTAGTACACCGACAGGAGCCCCCGGGCCTGGGCCACACACGATGCCGAGTGCTGTTGGGCCAGGCCCAAAACAGGGCACGGGCACCCGCGGCCTGGGTCCACACCAAATCTAACTCCGTATCCACCGCGCCCTCCCGTAACGGCACGCGTCGAACGCGGCATCGTGGGAGAGATCGTGGGTGATTCTTTAATCGAAAAAGGCGTAACATTCGCTTCTCCTCTTTATAAGCAGAGGAAACAGGGGCCGTTCCCCCACCTTCGCCACTTGCGGTTCCTTCCTAAGAAATCTCCGCCGCTCCCCTCCGCTTTCCAAGCCGAAAGAGAGCAGCGCTCCGCCGCCCGTCGCCGCCGTCGCTGCCAACACCCCCGCTGTCCTCCACCGCCTCCGCGATGGCTCCGAAGACCGGGAAGGGCGCGAAGTCGGCCGAGGCGCTGCGGCTTGAGGCGCTACGCAAGGAGCGAGCACTCCCCCCCCCCCCCCCCCGAGCTCTCCACGAAGGAGCTGCGGGAGTGGTTTTATCTCTTCTGGTCGACGGAGACGCGGGCGCATCCGCGTACGCAAGTACTCTCTGCCGAAGCTTCTACCTCGAAACGGTGTCCAAAAGGATACCCCTTCTTCCCATTGTTCTTCTATTGCGGGCTCTGCCCACCTTTTTCCGATTTCTTCTGCGACGTCATGAACACATACGGGCTCCATCTCCTCGATTTCACCCCCAACGCCGTTCTGACCATGGCGGTTTTCACACATCTCTGCGAGAACTTCGTCGGGATCCACCCAAACGTAGCCATTTTCCGCCACTATTTCATGCCCCGGGTCGAGAAAGGAGAGCCCTTGTCTTGCGGGATCGCCTGGATCTCGAGAGCCGGTATGAAGGAGGTCTATCTGGAGGGGGAGCTCCGTAGCAAATGGGATGAGTGGAGGGCTAAATGGTGTTGGATTGTTGATAAGGATCTGCAGCCATTCACCAACCTGCGCCAAGCCCGAGTGGTGCGCGGCGGCGACTGGAGCGCCCTGGCGGCGGACGATGCTAAGCTGAAGATCGCCACCACCCGGATCTTGCGGCTCAGGCTTGCCGGGCTCACTGTAGGGGCTGTTGGCGCAGACTTTCTTCGCCGCCGCATCGCCCCTCTGCAGGAGAGGGGGAGACCCGCCTGGCTATTCGGGGGTCCGGCGGATATCATGAGGCTGCGCCCAGGCCTCAATTTTAACTTCACTGTTTTGGAGTTGGACGGGACGCTCAAGGAACTGTTCAAGCATGACCCCAACCATCCCGAGTGGTTCAGGCTGCCGCAGGGTGTCATCCCATTGTGCAACAACTCCCAACTCGATCGCATCCGCGCAATGATGCCAGAGTGCGACTCGCACGGGATCATTCCAACTTGGCAAGAGCCCGCCGACGTCGTCGTGCAGCAATTCTTCGACGACCTGGTGGAGGTAGCGGTCCGTGCCGACGAGCAGAGGCTCCTCACCCGTGACACCACCGACGATGAGATGCGGCGCATTGCCACCAGGGCGGAAGAGGCGGCGGCAGCTGCCGCCGCGGGTGAATTTGGGTTCACTGTGGAGGAGGCAGAGGCGGACGAGGCGACAAGCCTTGCCGATCGAGAAGAGCTTGTCGGGGAAGTCATCGGCGAGGGAGAGCCTGAAGCCGAAACGAGCGAGCCGGCCGAGGGTGCAAGCGGCCAGCCGTCTTCGAGCAGCTTGCCGCAGGCGGAGCCCCCAGCTCAACCAAGAAGGCGCCTCTGCAGGACCGGAGACACAGCAGGGCGGCAGGCAGGCCAACAGCCGTCGCGCTGCGGGACACGCTCCACCGCGACAAGCACCGTTGCTGCGGGAGCATCTCATGCCGTGCCGGCAACTGGAGCGGGGTCTTCTCGAGCCGGCGCATCTGATCCTGCCGCAGCTCCCGCTAAGCGTCCAAGGGAGCCTACTCCTCCGCCTCGTCGCGCTGAAAGAGTACCGGACTTCGACCTCTCCGCGCTGAGCTCCGACGAGGAGGAAGAAGAGGAGGAGGAGTAAGACTTTCTTCTGGTTGTACTTATATTTCTCCGATTCTTGCTGTTTTTTGTCTTGTATCTGATCTGCTTCCCTCTGAACCTTGTTCCTTTTCAGGACTCTGGCCGAGAGGGCAGCGAAGAGGGCCAAGGTCCCCGTGGTTGTCATCGAGGACGATCCCACTGTGACAACAGAGGGCGCGTCCGAGACCACCTTGTCGGACCCGGCAATCTCTCCTCGAAGCAGCCCCCAGCGCAGCTCCCAGCGTGAGTATTTGTTCTCTTCCTATTGTGGGGCGCACATGGGTGCTCTTTCCTTTGTTGATATCTTGATTGTTGTTTTGCTTGTGTAGGAGCAGAACAGGCCCATCAGGAACAACCAGAAGCCGCTCCTGAGGTGCTATCTGCTTCAACTACGCCGCCAAGGGATAATTCCCCGACAAGGGAGCGCTCTCCGGCAAGGGAGAGGTCCTCGGCAAGGGGTAGTTCTCCGGCAAGGGACAGGACCAGCGAACCTTCGGTGGTGGAGCCCATGACTACAGAGCCCAGCACAGGTAACCCTCCTTGTCGGAAATTTTCCCTTGGGTTCTTCTTCTTCTGATCTTCTTTTTGGATATTTGCTTGACTCTTTCTTCCTCTTCCTGTCTTCAGATCCTCCTTCCACAGATCCGATGGAGACCGAGGCCACTGGCGAGGAGGATGCACGCGGCAACACTGATGATGCCGCCGCCACCGAGGAAGAGGCCGGCGCTGACGATCCCGCCGGCGAAGAGGCCACCAAGGCTGCTGGCGCAGGAGCTGGCGAGGGGTCCGGCGATCGCACTGACGACCCCGAGGGCGCAGGAGCGCAAGGCGCTACACCGACCGCCGACCCCTCCGCCGCTGATGCAGCACCGGGCTCCGAAGAGCCCCAGCCCGGCGCCTACTTGAAGGCCGGCGAGGGTGTCTTCATCAAGCTTCCCTGGGCGTCGAGCTCCAGGGCGCCGGTTGAAGGAGAGGCATTTGACGGGGAAGTGCTCGCCTCTGCTGGGCTGACAGTGGTTGACGCGCCAAGCAGCAGCAACGACGAGTCTGAGGAGGAGCAGCTGCTCCGGAAGTTGGTGTCGCTCTACCGCGCCCGACAAGCGAAGCTGGAGTCCCGGGAAGCGCTTGTCGCGCAGGCGGGAGTGGACATAGAGAAGCATGCAGAGGAGCTCCAGAGCCGCAACCAAGAGGCCCTCCGGTCCATTGCGGAGGAGAGGGCGCAGCTTGTCGAGGCGTGGAAGGCCTTCATCCTTGAGAAGGCAGAAGCCGAAGAGCAACAGCGGCTTGCCGCCGAGGAGCTGTCCACATGGGAAGGCGAGCTGACGCAGCGGAAGGTCAACTTGGACAGCTAAGAGGAGGAGCTTGCCACGCGTGAGCAATCACTTGGCGGGGCACTCAAGGAAGCGAAGGACGCTGCCACGGCTGCCGAGGCCGCCAAGAAGGAACTGGAGGTGAAGATGACGCAGCTGGAGGCTGATCTAAAAGGGAAGGATGAGGAGCTTGCCGCACTCCAGCGCGAGCGTGAGAAGGACGCCCTCGCTCATGGTGATCTACAAGTCCAACTCGCCGACAAGGGCAAGGAACTGAACGCCGCCAAAGACTCAAATGCTGATCTAGAGCTGAAGCTGGCCACACTGACTGAGACGCTGGACGGCGCCAAGAAGCGAGAGGAGGACTTGAAGGGAGAGATCAAGGCCAATGAGGAGCTGCTAACGAGGGCTGCCGAGACTCAAAACACCTTCAGGGCTACGGTGGAGCTCTGGACAGAGGGCCTCGTCAACATTGCTGCAGTCATCGACGAGGAGCTGGCGCAACTGGACTTGGCGGGCTTCGGGTACTCCTCCGACGAGAACCTCCAGCCCAGCGCCAAGCTCACTCTGTTCTTCAAGGGCATGGCGACGGCTCTCCAGCAACTCCGGGAAAGGATCCCAAGGCAGCTGGCTGACGAGTCGCGCGCAATCTGCGCCAGAGTCCTGGAGAAGGTGTTGGTGAAGGTGCTCTTCCGCAATCCGGGCCTCAACCTCACCAACGTCCTCAAGAAGCTGCCGACGGGTGCTGATCTTGAAGAACTCAAGGCCCTTGTCGCACCCATTGTGGACAAGGTGAATGAAGTCAGGAGGGTTGATGGCGACCGCGTAGATTACGCCGCGTGTTTTCTCCTTTTTCTTGCCGCTGTCAGATACGTCACAGGAACAATCTATTAGAGCACGACAAGTCATTTTTGTAATATAACTTTATCTTGGGCAGTATTTGCTATGTTATTTCCTTTACTTGATTCCTTCCTTTGTATGTTTTTACCCTATGCTTTTAGGGAACTTGCCGGCGTAGGCACCCTTGCCGCGAGCGCTGAGTGCGGAACATCAGCAGCCTGCTGGCGGTGCTTCCTCCGGCAAGAAACCTTGTCGCAACTAGTCGCAGCACACTTAAGTTGTTGAGCGGACTCGAAACAAAGTAAGGGCGCAACCAGCTACGAGTTGGTTCCTCCGCGCACAGGTTTTCCATACAAAGCACGGTCGTTCAAGCAAGATACCTTAAGAAATTTAAAAACTGATTGTGCTCAAACTTTGGCAACTTAGCTTTTCTGTCGTCTGCGTCCCGGCAAGGCTATACTTCTTTGAACGGCGCCTGGTCCACACCATTATCTTCTCCTTCCCCCCGGTGAACTTGTGGGCGAAGGAACCTTCTTTTTGAGAAAAAGAAAGAAGAGAAAATAAAGATATGGAGCCTTAAGGCTCGTTATTACTTACCGGGGGCAAGTGCTGCACAAAGTGTCAGATTATACGTGCAAAAAAAAGAAAAAGGCATGAAATTTGACAAGATGTGCGGAGCATATGATCTTTATTTATGCACGGGATCTGCGCCCGGCTTTGTACAAAGGGTTACATGCAACAGCGGCAAGGCTTGTACAAAAGGTGGTTGCCGGAACAGGTTCCGGCAACCGCGCCTTATGGGTAAAACTTATGAAGATGCTCAATGTTCCAGGAGTTGCTCAACGGAAAGCCATCTTCGGTCTCAAGGCGGACAGCGCCAGGCCTAGTGACTCGCTTCACCCGATAAGGGCCTTCCCACTTCGGCGTCAACTTGTTGGAATTCTTGGCGGTTTGAACGCGCCGAAGAACAAGGTCGCCTTCCTCGAGACTTCTGGCATTGACTTTGCGGCTATGGTAGCGGCGCAAAGCTTGCTGATATCGAGCAGCTCGTACAGCAGCCTGAAGACGATCTTCCTCAAGGAGCAGCGCGTCATCTTGCCGCAGCTGCTCTTGCTTAAGCTCATCATAAGCGAGCACTCGAGGCGATCCGTATACGAGTTCCGTGGGGAGAACTGCCTCTGCTCCATAGACTAGAGCAAAAGGTGTCTGGCCAGTGGCTCGATTTGGCGTCGTCCTGATCGACCAAAGAACCACTGGCAGCTCCTCGATCCAATTTCTTCTGCACTTGTGCAGCCTGTCGAAAGTTCTGGTCTTGAGCCTGCGCAGCACTTCAGCGTTTTCCCTCTCTGCTTGACCGTTGCTTCTCGGGTGAGCAACAGAAGTGAAGCAGATCTTGGCGCCAAGATCTTGGACGTACTGCATGAAGGTGCGGCTCGTGAATTGTGTGCCATTGTCGGTGATGATCCTGTTAGGGACTCCGAAACGACAAACAATCGACCTGAAGAACTTGACTGCTGACTGTGCTGTCACCTTCCTCACTGCTTCCACTTCCGGCCACTTTGTGAACTTGTCGATCGCCACGTACAAGTACTCAAAGCCCCCAACAGCTCGGGGAAAGGGGCCGAGGATGTCGAGCCCCCAGACCGAAAATGGCCAGGATAAAGGGATCGTCTGGAGAGCTTGAGCTGGTTGATGTATCTGCTTGGAGTGGAACTGGCACGCTTCACACTTGGTTACTTGTGCAGTTGCATCTTGGAGGGCTGTTGGCCAAAAGAAACCTTGCCGGAAGGCTTTGCCGGCAAGCGCTCTTGCGCCAATGTGGTGACCACATATGCCTCCATGTATCTCCGTCAACAGCTTCTGTCCTTCTTCCCGGGGAATACACTTCAATTTCACTCCGTTGAATCTCCTTCTGTACAGTATGTCGTCGACAAACTGGTACATACTTGATTGCCGGGCTACTCTCTCCGCTTCTTCTTGCTCTTCGGGAAGTTCTCCTGTCTGAAGGAAACGGACAATCTGCTGCGCCCATGCCGGAGCTTGCGGCTCGACAACAAGGACTAAAGGCACAAATGCTGCTGCGGGAACATCTGCTTCCACGGCAAGAATCTGCGGCTCAGCCGGAGCTTGATGTTCCCCGGCAAGCTTGCCGGAGCAAAACTTGTCGAGAGCGTCTGCTTCAACGGAACAAACCTTAGGGCTTGTCGGAGCAGACTGCTCCTCAGCACTCTTGGTGTTGATCTTGGGGACCTTCTTGGCGGCGGCTTCAGGGAGCTCAGCCGGAAAGTAGTCACCGGAAATCAACTTCCTCTTCTTGCTTTGTCTAGTTGATGGAATCACAGATGGTTGAGTCAGCCTGAGCACAAAGATCCCTGGTTCCACAGGTAACTTTAATGCAGCGCATTTTGACAGGCCATCGGCAACATCGTTCTGGGCTCTAGGAACATGTTCCATCTGCAGGCCGTCACAATGCTCTTCCAACTTCCTCACTTCATCAATGTAAGCTTCCATCAACGGACTCTGATAATCTTTGTTCACTTGGCGGACGACAAGCTGCGAGTCACCCCTGACAATGAGCTTTTTGATCCCAAGGTCTGTCGCGATCCTGAGTCTGGCAAGCAAGCCTTCATACTCTGCAGTATTGTTTGTTGCTTGCTCCTTGGGAAAGTGCATCTGGACCACGTACTTGAGGTGCTCTCCGGTGGGTGCGATAAGTAACACGCCCGCACCGGCGCCTTGCAGCGAGAAGGCACCATCAAAGTACATGATCCATTCTTTGCTTGCTTCCTTGACGGGGATGCTCGTCTCTGGAGTTTCTTCATCAGGTGTTGGCGTCCATTCTGCTATGAATTCTGCCAATGCTCGGCTCTGGATAGTTGAAGTACTCTCAAACTTGAGGCCAAAGCTTGACAATTCCAGCGCCCACTCGACAATCCTGCCTGTTGCCTCTGGATTTTGCAATATCCTCTTCAATGGAAAGCGAGTGACAACTATGATCTCATGTGCTTGAAAGTAATGGCGCAGCTTCCTCGAGGCCATGAGAAGGCCGAAAAGCAACTTTTGCACACCAGAATACCTTGACCTAGCCCCCTGCAGAAGGGAACTGACAAAGTAAACTGGGCGCTGCACCATTTTCTTCTGTTTCTCTTCTTGTGGCTGCACAGATCCATCCTTGTCGGGACCAGAGCTTGTCGGGGAAGCCCCCTGCTTGTCGCTGGACTCGCTTGCCGTGGTCGCTGGCTCATCATCCGCCTCCCTTTCCGCTACTAACGCAGCACTAACCACTTGATTGGTTGCCGCTAGATACAACAGCAACTTCTCTTGTGGCTTAGGTGCGACAAGTATTGGAGTGGAGGACAGGTATCTCTTCAAGTCCTGCAGCGCAGTCTCCACTTCCGGAGTCCATTTCATTGGACCTGCCTTTTTCAAAATTTTGAAAAATGGCCAGGCGCGCTCAGCAGACTTAGAGATGAACCTGCTGAGAGCAGCAACGCAGCCGGCAAGCCTTCGTACATCCTTGACACGCTTCGGTGCTTCGATCTGCTCAATGGCCTTGATCTTGTCGGGATTGGCTTCAATCCCCTGCTGGGACACAAAGAACCCGAGAAGCTTGCCGGAAGGACTCCAAACACACACTTCTCGGGGTTCAACTTGAGATTGATCTTGCACAGATTTGCAAAGGTCTCGTCCAAATCTTGGATCAGAGTTGCTCTGTCTTTGCTCTTGACCACTATGTCATCCATATAAGCTTCTACATTTCTGTGTAACTGTGGCTCAAAAGCTTCGTGAACTGCCCTTGCAAATGTTGAACCAGCATTCTTTAGTCCGAAAGGCATCCGTACAAAACAGTATGTGCCACATGGAGTAATAAATGCGGTTTTCTCCTCATCCTCTTCTGCCATAAAGATCTGATGATATCCTGAGTATGCATCAAGAAATGAAAGCAAGTCACATCCTGCCGTGGAGTCGACAATCTGGTCAATGCGCGGCAAGGGAAATGGATCTTTGGGACAAGCTTTATTAACATCAGTGAAGTCAATACAAAGCCTCCATTTTCCATTCACCTTGCGCACGACTACAGGATTGGCCAGCCACGTAGGATGGAGCACTCCTCTGACAAGGCCTGCCGCTTCGAATTTCTTGATCTCTTCTGCAATGAACTCTTGGCGTTCCACTGCTTGCTTTCTGACTTTCTGCTTGACGGGCCGCGCATGAGGACAGACGGCAAGTTGGTGCTCAATTACTTTCCTGGGAACACCGGGGATGTCAGACGGTTGCCATGCAAACACATCGACATTCACCCGCAGGAAAGCAACGAGCGCGCTTTCCTATTTAGGGTCAAGCGTGGCACTGATGGTGAAGGTACCACCAGTGCCGTCCTCCTTGGCGGCCACTTTCTTGGTCTCTGGTGAAGCTGTCTTTGCCTTCTTGCAATTGCCGGTGGAGCTCGATGGTGCGTCCTCGACGGTAGCGCAGCACTCCGAAGAGGTGCGCTTGCCGGAGTGGGCATCAGAGCTGCTCTTGCCGGACTTGGTCTTCTTCTTCCCCCCGGGAGCTTCAGCGGCAAGTGTCTTGCGATCTGCTGCGGCTGCTGCTTCCCGGTAGATCTTGTCGGTACAGATAAGGGCATCCTTCTTGTCGCCAGGTACAGAGATGACACTTATCGGACCTGGCATCTTGAGTATGTTGTAGGCGTAGTGAGAGGCTGCCATGAACTTGGCGAGCGCTGGACGGCCGAGTATCCCATTGAAGGGCAATGGGAAATCAGCAACGTCAAAGGTGACTTTCTCTGTCCTGAAGTTCAGCTCGCTGCCAAATGTCACTGGCAGTGTGATCTTCCCCTTCGGCTTGCTCCTTCCCGGGTTGATTCCTTGGAAAGTGCCGGTCTCTTCGAGCTCGCTGTCGGGGATCTGGAGCTTCTTGAGTACCACGGAGGAGATCAGATTCAAGCCGGCCCCACCGTCAACCAGCATCTTTTTGACCTTGAGGTTGCGGATAGTTGGTGAAACCAACATCGGCAAGCACCCGACCGCAGTTATGCGATCAGGGTGATCCTCAACATCGAAGATGATGGGCATGCTGGACCACTTCAGAGGCTTGCGCGACTCGACTGACGGTTCTGCTGCATTAACTTCCCGCACCCACTGTTTGAGCTGGCGGTGAGAAGTATGCAGAGAAGCACCGCTGTCGACGCACAAAACCTCTGTTGCTTTCTGAAACTCCTGCATGTCGGCCTCATCCTCATCCATCTCTTCATCTTCGTCTTCGTCTTCATCCTTGTCGCGGCCGCGGGGAGGCCTGTCTCCTTGCCGCTGCTTGGCCTTGCCACGGCGCCCTCCCCGGCCGGGACGCTTCTTGCCGGATCCTCCACCACCTTCTTGGGCCTTCTCCTTGTCGCGTCGCTCGTATTCAGCTTTCTGCAGTTCAACAAGCTGCTCAACTTTTTTGCAAGTCTGGAGATCATGGCCCTTGGTGCAGTGGATCTTGCAGTACTGCTTGCCGGAGCCGTCCTGCTTGTCGGCGGCCACCATAGCCTTGCCGGAGTTACCAGTTTTGGCCTTCTCGGCGCTACCTCCGTTGCCGGACTGCTCGACAACTAGCACATCTTTAGCTTTCCGCTTCCTGTTGTTCCGCCTCCGGTTTTTCCTTGCCGGGGCGGCTTCCTCACTGTCAGATCCTTCTGCTCCTGCTTTCTCTCCGGGGAGTTTCCTCCCCTCCTCAGCACGTGCACATTTGTCGGCCAGAGCATATAGCTCGCTGACATCTCTGATTTTGCACATCGCCATCTCCTCCCTCATCCTGCGATTACGCACGTTCTGATGGAACGCGCTGATAACCGCGGCAGGGTGGACGTCTGGGATGTTGCGCTGCACCTGGCTGAATCTTTGAATGTACTTGCGCAGGGGTTCTCCTTCCTTCTGGGCGAGCAGATGAAGATCGCTCTCCTGGCCATGGGGCTTGTGGCCGCCTGTGAAGGCGCCGACAAACTGATGGCACATATCTGCCCATGAGGAGATGGAGTTGTCCGGCAAGTGCATGAGCCAAGATCTGACGTTGGGCTTGAGCACCAGCGCGAAGTAGTTGGCGAGGATCTTCTCGTCGCGCCCCCCGGCAGCCTGCACCGCGATGGTGTAGATGCTGAGGAACTCCGACGGATGCAACCTGCCATCATACTTCTCTGGTACATCTGGTTTGAAGTTCTTGGTACTGGGCCACTGGACTTGCCGCAGCTCACGAGTGAACGCAGGGCAACCTACCGCATACGGCAAGTCGCCTGGTTCCCCTGGCGCATGCATATCAACAGTGGGTCCAGCGCGCTGGTCTGACTGACGCCGCGCTTCTCTTCGACACTCGATGCGAGTACGAGCGTCTTCTTGTCGTCGTTCTTGGAGAACTTGGCGCTGATCGCGACGAGCTCGTGGGTCCGACGACGCGGTGGAGTCGGTGTCGAGGTTAGCCCGGCGAGTCGGCGATCTTGGCCTTCGGGGCGGGGAGTGCACGGTGGTGGCACCCCCACCGGTCTTGTCGCCACCGGCTTGCGCCTGGGTGTCTTGCCGCGGCTTCGACGTGCTCGGTTGCCGGGGAGTGTCGCCATTGGCGAAGCCGATGAGGCTCTGAATGGTGATCCTCCAATCGTCGATCTTGTCCGGCGCTGGAGGGTAGTCTAGGAGCAGTTGGGCCCGGGCCAACGCTTCTTCTGGGGTTTTCGGCGGCGGGGGCGAACGACGCGAGGAGCGGGATATGCTCAAACTTCTAACAGTGTTAGAAGGAGCAACATCTCGTCCAGGCGACCGTGCCGCGCTTGTGCCAACATGTTGGCGGGCATGCTGGCCTTGAGCGTCCCGGGATCCAGCAGCTTGGCCTTGTTCCAACGCGAGTACGGTGCTAGGAGCACCATGACGTTGTCGGTCCCACGCCTCCTGAGAGGGGCGCGGTGCATGTACGGACGCCGAAGTTTGCGGGGCCTTGTCCTTGGATCTGGTGACAATGTGAGCTCCCCCGTCGGTGCCCGTTCTTCCGCCGACGTCTACCCCACCGCCCGTTTGCTCCGGTGGCGGTGGGATCGACGCGGACGGAGCGGCCACCTTCGAAGCCTTCTTCTTTGGTGGCATGTTGATGAAGATGATGATGTAGCGCGCGCGAACGCCGGATCAGGTTCACACAACCTCGACGCCCCCTACCTGGCGCGCCAAAGATGTCGTGGGAAACGAACACCTATGGGGCAGGGCCCCTTCTCGGTCCGGCAGGGAGCGGAGGGCGCACGAAGAGCAGATCGAGGCGAGGCACGCGAAGGATTTTACCCAGCTTCGGAGCTCTCGGAGAGATAAAGCTCCTACTGCTGCTTTGTGATTATATTGTGTTCTTGCTCGAGAGCGTGAGTGTTCTGTAGTTTCGAATGAGTCGAACCCCCTCTACGTTGCGCATGGGCCTCCTTTTATAGGCTAAAGGGGTCACCGACAGGTGGCAACGCAGGCAAGGGTACAAATGTAAAAAAAGGATGGTTGGTACAACTGCTATCTACAGTGCACCCTACCTAACTCTGACGGCAGGGGAAAAGAGCATTCAATGCCCATCCGTTTCACCCAACAGTGCAGAAAAGCGACCGTTAGGGGCACCACCGTTCGCCATGATGGCCTTCTCGTCATCTCCACTCGCCACCTCGCACCGCTTGGCTGCACAGCTTCCCGCCACGTGCGCCTGGAATGGTCCTGTGGCGACACGTCGACGGATGCGCTGGAGCGTGGGCTCAGAGTGGTGGCTTCGCCGCGGCAAACGCCTTGCCGCGGTCGTTGTCTTGTCGCGCCCAGAAGCTCGTCGCTCGCCGGGTCTTGCCGGGACGCACGGCGCGTCGCGGCAAGTTTTTTGGAATGCCTTGTCCTTCCCGGCAAGCTCCTCTTGCCGGGGCCTTGTCCTTCCCGGCAAGCTCCTCTTGCCGGGGCCTTATCTTCTTAGTTAAAACACTTTGTTCTTGAATGGCACTAATAGGAACTACGGAGGATCTTGGCGGGCACCCGGCAAGCCTTGCCGCGGGGCGCTGCGACTGCCCGTGCACAAGTTCGGGATACTAAGGTACCCCTACTTTAATACACCGACACAAAACGTCAGTCTCCACTCTGGTTATAGTGAAAAACCAGGGGATTATAGCAACAAGAGA
Organism: Triticum timopheevii; assembly: GCA_963921465.1. Classification (NCBI taxonomy): domain Eukaryota; kingdom Viridiplantae; phylum Streptophyta; class Magnoliopsida; order Poales; family Poaceae; genus Triticum; species Triticum timopheevii. Next base: position 359,336,746 of record OY997274.1, on the reverse strand, counting down.
CAGTAAAAAAGGTTTACGCAGGGTCTTAATCTGAAAAGAATCCTTGCGACGGGTCCCTACTGCACGTCTGCGCCTGTGTCTCCGTTGTGCCGTTATCCTGGACGGGTATGCACGTTGTTCATCTATAAAAAGAGAGGAACTTAGTTTGAAAGGAAATCATGCGAAAAAGTGTATGAAAAATACCAATAAATAAATAAAGCGGAGTCTATATTAGCTCATTATTGCTTATACGCACAGCCCCTTGTGAAGGGGTGTGCGGCTAGGGAGCCCCTAGCTTATTTATGCCGGACTCGTCTAGCCGTGTCCGGGGTCTTTAGATGACCCTCTTAATGAAATGATGCCACGTGGACCGGGCATTTTAAGTGTAAGAGACGCGTAATGTGGTATTGCGTTAAAGCAGACAAAAGCTTCACGTCCCGATAGTGCTTGATAGCTACTTTTGAATGGGGCGACATGAAAGATTAGTTTTTCGCGTTGGAAGTTGTTCGGCGACCCGAACACAACTTCCAGTAATAAGGAGCCTGTGCACTTGGCGTAAGGGCCTGGCGTCACTCCTTTAAAGGAGGTGCGGCTATGTCGAATTTTAGTAAGGTCTATCCCCAACTTGCGGATTGTGTTCGGATATAGCAGGTTTAAATTGCTGCCTCCGTCCATCAGGACTTGTTTAAATTATAGTCCGTCGATTATAGGATCCAATATCAGGGCAGTCCCTCCTGCATTTCGAACCCTTCTGGAATAATCCAGGTGGTCAAAGGTGATTGGTTTTGACATCCAATCTCAAGGTTCCGCTGGGGTGGACCGTGCGAGACCCATCTTAGCGGGTGCCGCATTGTTTTTCCGTATTATCACATGAAGTGAGTTTACTGCTTTGACTTCTTGTGGGAAAGTCTTTTGTTTTCCGGTGCCCTGCTGGTGGGGTTCGTCATCGTCCTCGCTTGGTGCGTCGAGCCCCTTGTGTTCGGCGTTGAGTCGGCCGGACTGTTGGAAAACCCAACAATCTCGGTGGGTGTGGTTTGCAGGCCTTCCGGAGGTACTGTGGATTTGACATATCCGATCCAAAATTTTGTTTAAGTTGGATAGCTCGTCACTGTTGTCCTTAAGAGGCAGTGTTTTGTTGTTTGGCCGCGAGCTTTTGAATCTGGCGTTGACCGCCGTGTTCTTTGGGCTTTTCTCTTTATTCTGGCGCTGATCTTTTCTACGCCGTGATTTTCCGTTTCCATCTCTGATCTCGGATGTACTTGGGTCGCTGGTGCTGCATCTTGCTAGCCAGCTATCTTCCCCCGCGCAAAAGTGGGTCATGAGGCTTGTTAGCGCGGACATTGTCCTCGGCTTCTCTTGACCGAGGTGTCTGGCGAGCCATTCATCTCGGACATTGTGTTTAAAAGCTGCTAAGGCTTCGGCGTCCGGACAGTCGACTATTTGGTTCTTTTTAGTAAGGAACCTATTCCAGAATTTGCGCGCTGACTCTCCGGGCTGTTGAGTTATATGACTTAGATCGTCTGCATCCGGAGGGCGGACATAAGTCCCTTGAAAATTTGCTCTAAACGCGTCCTCAAGCTCTTCCCAACTTCCAACAGTGTTTTCTGGGAGGATTTTGAGCCAATGCCGAGCTGGCCCTTTGATCTTGAGGGATAGGTATTTTATGGCGTGGAGGTCATCTCCTCTAGCCATGTGTATGTGTAGTATATAATCCTCTATCCAGACTCTAGGGTCTGTTGTTCCGTTGTAAGCCTCTATGTTTATGGGTTTAAACCCTGCTGGGAATTCATGATCCAGCACCTCATTGGTGAAGCATAGTGGGTGTGCAGCGCCCCTGTATTTGGGTGTACCGCTTTCTTCGAACACTTGGCGTGTTGTGTTGCTTCCTGGGGCCCTCTTTTTTGGCCCGTAAATGGACCTGGCTGGGCCATCTATTTTCCCAGGATCATGAGTCGGCTTGTGTGCGTCGCCGCTTGTAGATTTTGGCCTATCATCTGGCCGTCTATCCGGCCAGGCGGCCTCTTTGTTTTTTGGCTGTGGGGGCTCTATGGCTTCCTCATCAAATTCTGGCAGCAGCTTGCGCTTCGGGTAGCTCTTTGATTGATGGCCATTGCCGTATTTGTCTGCGGTTTTGAGCACTTTGCTCCACCTCATTCTGAGTATGTATTCCGCTGTTTTGAGCTTCCGTTTTTCCTTCTTCAAACTTCTTGCAGTGGCGACGAGTCTTTTCCGAAGGCTCTTATTCTCCGGTGGTGTGTCTGGCGTGAGGTCGTCTGGACTATTGGTTTCGCCGGGCATGGATTGATCATCCGATACGTCCTGTTTGGACGGTTGCTTGGCTGCATGTTCGTCGTCCACTGGTTTGCCCTGCTCTATTGCTGGGTCATTAGGAGCGCTGTTGTTGTCGAGGCGGGACTTAGGGCGGCGTCTGCGTCGCCGTTTTGGTTGTTTATCGGCGGGATTATCCTTTGTCGCGCCCCGTTGGTCCTCGTTATTGCTTCCTATTGGGGTATCCACCATATATACATCATGGGTTGGGGTGACCTTCCAGTGCTCTGTGAGCGCTGGTTCTTGATCGTCTCTGGCATCGTCGTCCATACTGTCGATGTCTTCGCAGTCATAGTCTAGCATGTCAGTTAGATCGTCGACAGTGGCTACAAAGTGGGTGGTGGGTGGGCTTTGAATTTCTTCATCGTCCGCATCCCAACCATCCTGGCCATAATCCGGCCAGGGCTCTCCGGATAGCGAGAGATGTTTTAGCGAATTTAAGATGTCGCCAAAGGGCGAGTGCTGAAAGATGTCCGCAGCGGTGAACTCCATGATCGGCGCCCAATCGGATTCGATTGGCAGGGGCGCAGGGGGTTCGGAATCCGGTAGGGAGTCCGGCACCTCAGAGTCACGAGCTTTACAGGGGACAAGGTCAGTGTTCGGCTCTATCACCGTGGAAGGCGCAGCTCCCGAGGAGTTGTCCAGCCACCTGTCCTCGATCTGCGGGATCGAGTCCGAACTATGGGTCGGAGCGGATTCATGTGCGGCCTCCAAGGCACTGTCCGGCGGCAGAGCTAGATCGTGCTCATCGCGACAGTGCGACACGCTCGGCTGCGGATCGGATCCATCGAAGATCAAGTCTCCGCGGGTGTTCGCCGTGAAGTTTAGTCTTCCAAATCTGACCTGACGGCCAGGGGCGTAGCTTTCGATCTGCTCCAGATGGCCAAGTGAATTAGCCCGCAGTGCGAAGCCGCCGAATACGAAGATCTGTCCGGAGAGAAAAGTCTCACCCTGGACGGCGTTGTTGTTGATTGAAGAAGCCATCGAGCCTATCGGTGACGACACAGAGGAACTCTCAATGAAAGCACCAATGTCGGTGTCAAAACCGGCAGATCTCGGGTAGGGGGTCCCGAACTGTGCGTCTAGGCGGATGGTAACAGGAGACAAGGGACACGATGTTTTTACCCAGGTTCGGGCCCTCTCGATGGAGGTAAAACCCTGCTCCTGCTTGATTGATATTGATGATATGGGTAGTACAAGAGTGGATCTACCATGAGATCAAGGAGGCTAAACCCTAGAAGCTAGCCTATGGTATGATTGTTATAATGGTTGTTGTGTCCTATGGACTAAAGCCTTCCGGTTTATATAGACACCGGAGAGGGCTAGGGTTACACAGAGTCGGTTACAATGGTAGGAGATCTACATATCCGTATTGCCAAGCTTGCCTTCCTCGCCAAGGAAAGTCCCATCCGGACACGGGACGGAGTCTTCAATCTTGTATCTTCGTAGTCTTGGAGTCTGGCGGACGATGATAGTCCGGCTGTCCGGACACCCCCTAGTCCAGGACTCCCTCAGGTACCATAGCAATTGTTTGTTCGAAATCTATGAGTGAATTTGGAGTTTTATTGGAGTTCTTCGCCATTGATTTGATGTTGTTGTCATTTGAATTGTGTGATTTAAGATTTTGCGTTATTAGGATATGAACTCCATAGGTTTGTATTATTTATTCAACCTTGAGAGGTGCAAGTTATGGATGATTAACAGAAGACCTTCATACGGGTGAAACGTCACGCACGGAAGACTTTCAAGAACGAAAGGATTGAAGACTTCATGACGAAACCATAGTAAACGAGCCTATTATAATCGTTAGAAAACGATGAGATATGAGTTGTTCAATGATTGATTGTATGTGTATTCTTCCTCCTTGCTATCTAAAACTCTATCTCATCTCTGACCAAACCTTAAACCCCATAGATGGATGGAATTATGTTGATGGGACAAGTGACACATTCAGAAGAAGAATGGATTCGGAATATGGAAAGAATAATGAAAGAAAGCATGGTAAAACCAAAAGAAGATGGTAAAATATGCTTCACGATATTTCATTCGAGAGGCTAACACTTGGTCGAAGATGCGTATAGCCATCGATAAAACACAAAAGGCAATCACTTGGGAACAGTTCAAGGAATCTCTACTTCAATCTTTTCTTGACATACGAATCCGAAGAAAGCAAATGAAGATGCGAGGAAATTATGTTATTCTATGGATGCAAGTGTAACACAACCATGTAGGATCCGACACCCAAAAACCTGGTATTAGCTTTGCAGGTGAAGACCTCCTAATGAGGAGTGAGAATGACCGAGTGTTAGAACACGCGATTCACCAATCTACATATGGGGTAATGATTTGAGTACGGGGTGGATTGATCACCATACTGGGGACTCTTATTATATACTTTTGTATGTTTGATCGGTAAATCGGAGACATCTGAGAACCTAGTTGAGTGTCGATACGACAAGCTTGAAACCATAGAATGGTAAGACATATTACCCTTATAGATAGACAACTGTGCCTAACGTAGGTGGTGCGGTGAGGAAGACACCTGAAGCAGTTCTATCAGAAGCTATCAACCACCATGAGAGTCTCGGTAGTTGTTTTGGTATCTATGGATTTGGAGAAAGATTTTTCATTGAGGAAAAACCCACCTCTAAACCACATAAGCTCAATGAAGAACCATCAGGGGATGAAGGAATTGCTAAAATCCCCACAAGTTTGTTCTTAAGGGTGGTAGCACCCGAACACCCTGGAAGGATAATTGGGTCACACGACAAATCAGCAGAGACTCTAGAATTGTGCAAAAGCCTTAGAAAAAGGCATGATGAAGAACTGGGATACAAGGAATTATATTAACAGAAGACATTCTCTCAAGACAGGAAGCAAAAGGATAAATTGCTAGCCTGTAGATGTCATGCCAAAACCCTGGGGAAGTAACCCAAGAGAACTCAACCATAACCTATTTCTTGCTAGCCTTAGCAAATCTCGAGGACGAGATTTTTTTTAAGGGTGGTAGTTTGTAACATCCTAAAATTTTCCAAATTTTGGAATGTTAATAAATGGATATATTGATTGAATTGCTTTTACTCTCAGAAGAAATTAAAATCTTTTTGAGTCTTGTATGAAAATTTTCAAATTAGATTTCTTCTCTTTCTGACTCCTATGAAATATTTTGAAACCATATTCGATATTTTAGAGTGAGAATAAAAGGACTTTCTCAAATGTGGTGGATGAATATTTCATTTAAAGTTCCTTGAATTTCGGAGTTCCATTTTGAATTAGATTTTATTTGGAATTGTAATGTCATATAAATATTTCCAAATAATTCGAAAAGGAATTAATGAGAGGAGATAATGTGACTTCTCCAAGAAATATTTGGAAATATTTAGTAATGAACAATTAACAGGTGTAAATTTGCAAAACTCTGAATTGAATTTTGAGTATTCCAATTAAGTCCATAATGCATTAATGAATGTTGCATACAAATTAATTTTTACGAAATTCTGAAACTATTTTTCCTAGATTCTAAATTATAAATATGTAAATTTACGCATTTTTGTTTCTCTCGTTAGTTAAAGTTTTTTTGTCACCTAATTATTAAACTACAAAATCTAATCCTAAGTCTTTTAGGGATAAGCGCTTTTTTTTTCGGAGCACTGTGCACACACACAGCCGAGCAAGGACAGCATACACAACGAGCCAAGCCCATCTTATTTTGTTTTCTTTCTCTTTCAGTTTTCTCTTGGGCCTTGACTCCATTAAGGCCCGTACGCACAGCCTTCTTCCTCCTCCTCGTTCACGTTCAGACGAACATAACAGAAACAGCCATGGCTTCCCATCTCTTCCTTCCCTCGTCCCACTTAATTTCTTTGCCCGTTTCACTCCGGAGTCAACACGAAAACTGTGGAGGGCGTTACAGGTAACCAATTCAGGGAATTAGAACCCAACATTATTGCTTTAATTGGTTGAACGGATCCGTGAAACGTACATGCACAAACAGCCATTGATGGCCGCACTAAACTCGCAGTGGATCTCAATCGTATGGACTCCCCTCGCACCTACATAAATCACCCCGAGGAGCGCCCTCATCCCTGCTCACTCCCATACCGGAACCCCTCTCTCTCGCCCTTTGTTTTCCGTCCAATTCGTCGCCGAAGTTCACGCACGGCTGCAGGCCGTGGAAGGTACGGACGACCTGCAGGGGACCCTTGCCCGTTTCTTTCTCCTTATTAGTTCAAATGAAACCATGGTGCATCCTTCTGATGCATTTGTTCATCTTGTTTCACAGCCGGTGCGCACAAACGGCGATGACCGTGCCCGTAGTTCCAACGAACTCCGGCGAGCTCCAGCCACGCATCCCCGACACCACGAGACGAGGCCGAGCCTGTGACGTTATCCAACGGACTCCCCTTGTTGACCTCTTTGCCGTTCTCCTACTACTTGACGTCGGGGACCTTCTTCCCCAACTCCGGCGACCTTCTTCTCCAACTCCGGCGATCAACTCCGGCAAGCCCCCTCTAAATTCCGTAAGTCATTTTTCAGAAAAATATCCAAACTTTGGAAATTTCTATCTCCCAAACCGTATGTCCGGTTTTAATAAATGAGATATCCCCGGATTCGTTAGAACATGTAGTTTTTATAAAACTAGTTGACCCGTTTGCGCCATATGGCGCAGAGACCTGCTGAAGACATGTTGTCGATGAAAATAGTTTCATGCTGCAAGAACCTTCAACTAAATAATGCTATTATTTAAACATGTTTATTATGTTGTTAAATAATAATCTGGGAAAAGGGAAACTTTGCATAATATGAATAGGTTCAGTTTGAAAATATGGGCACTATGATGAGAGAGTAAAGTTGGCATGGTTGTATTTTTTAGCAAGTTTGGAAACATGGTTATCATGATGAGAAACCTGGCCATGCATATTTTCCTGCAAAAAAAGAGGGAAAAAGATGAGAAACCTAAGAATATATGTATACTAAACACCATGTATAAAACCAGTTAAGGAGAGAGGGCTTTGGTGCTGCTAGGTGTAGATACGCCTATTATGAAATATGTATTAAAAAACACATTTCAAAAGAGTAGTGTTTCTATCAACTTTGTTTTTGTGTGTTTGAAAAAAAAGTATTCATGTGTCTCTTAGACACATGTATATTTCCAAGCAGCCGTATGGCAGCTAGTTCGGCCCATGAATCAAGCGATTTATTTATCCCTTCTTCCTCAACACCTATTCCTTCTTCCTTGACAGCTTCATTCAGTCAAAGACAAAACTCCTCAGTAGTACTTCCATCACCTCAATAATTGGGATAGATATCATCCACTACAATGAAGAACAACATTTCTCTATACCTTGAACAATAATAAATCATTTACAGTACATTTGGCCAAGCAAACAATTAGTACAAGAACAATAACATTTCTCTATTTCTTGAATTCCACATGGGAGTATGGATGGCTTCACTCGTAACAATACGCATGCCTTATGTTTATTTGCCTGACAAAATGTCCATCAGATGAATCAATCAAATATGAGGAAATGAGGAATATTTCAAACTAAAACAAAGAACTGATCCTAAATACATGAAGTGCAGTAGCTTTAAAGCCTCCAAATTATTTTGCTCTACTCCACCAGGAACGTGCAGGTCTTCAAGAACCAAAAGACGGCACTCGAGCTTTCTTCGGCCTCATAAGCCCTGTTGTTGTTTATATCCTTAACCCCAAAAGGTTGTCTCTTAGTATATCTGTTGTTCTCCTGATCCTTATTAGGTGTCGGCTTATCCTGAAGAAAAGGCAATTGATATCCTATTATCATTAAATAAATCCACAGTTAACATGTGGATCGCGGGGAATGGTGAGATGCCATATTGGGGTTCGCAACACGAATAGAAGACCACTAGTTTAATGCCACTAATTTACAGAAGGACAAAAATGCCCGAACACCCTTAAGAAAGGCCATGATGATGAGGTGAGAACAAGTAGGCTAGTGATCCAAGTGAAACTTAAAATGGAGCAAAAAATTGTCATAATGGTGTTGCTTGGAAAAATCACAGTACAATGCAGAATGGAATTAGTGCCACATGTTGATGCCATTAAATAAAACACCCTTAAGAAACACAATCAACTAAACCTTGAACACAAGTAGGCCTAGAGCAAGAAAACAATACATCATATTACTAAGCAAAAGCAAATAGAAATATAAAATTGAGAGGCAGAACTATTTGAAAACAAAAATGTAGGCCAAGTACAGACAACTAACATAAAATGAATAATAATACGCCTTGAAGCTTGAAAATAATGCATACTAAAAGCAAGTTTCCTAAGCGCTAATACACCCTGCAATTTGTGTATACATGCCTGAATAAGAAATTTGAATTGATCAAACCAAATCTGTTATAACACAGACGAATTAGAACTCTGAAAGTTGCATATACTGGAGTAAAGTTTGCTAAGCGACATAACACCCTACAATATCTGTGGTAAAATTACTTAGAAAGGCATCATGGACCCTGCAGTATAACCTGCATTACCATAGTTGTAGCTGCATCAACATGGATGCATCAGTTACTAAAAGGAACCTTTGCAAAATGGAAAATGAGCTTTTATTGCGCCTTAATTCTTAGTGGGATGTGCATACCAACCATATCAATATGGAAAATTACCCCACTTCACGATAGTGCCAAGTCAAGCTATAGCCTAAAATACCCCGTGAAAAACTTGTAGAGAAATTAGAAAACAAATTGTAGGTTGGGAAGATGAGGAAAGAAGGAAGAAAGAAACAAAGAAGCTCACATGTTGCCATCTCCTCGGCACATTGGGAGTTGTCCTCGAGCTATCCTCCTCTCCAGGCAGTTGCCAAGGTGGGGGGCTAGGGGCTCGACCAGGAGGGGTTCCCCACCAACCAGGAGCGAAGATGAGGTACAATAAATATCAGCTATTCAGAAAGGGTATCAGCAAAAGCTCCATCCATGGTAGAACATTCAACAAGGCAGACCCGGAAAGCTCCATCCATGGAGGCACATTACGTGAGGCCATCAACTAAGCAGAACTAAAATATCATGATAGATAAGCAAACTCCAGTACCATTCTTAATCATGTCTAAATTGCAGTACTCATAATAGACACCTCATAATAGACACCTGTTGAGAAGAAAAGGAACATATCTAATTTATACGGACTCCCCTAGTTCTATTGGAAATGGATGTATGCAATTTAGCTGAAACGGAGCATACGAAACCGTCACTTAGAAAAAAATGTTTTTAGATCAGTACATCAGTATGCTGATATATCGATGTTGTTTTTATGGACATACATGGTACACATGGAATCGCTGATGGTGTTTCTATATCAGCACCATTTGGAATAAATGAGTGTATGCCAACACAAAGACCTTCATATTCGTCGAAGCTCGAGTTTCAAGGATTTTGGAGAGTGATTCACGTTACATTTATTTACACACAATTGATGTGCTGCAGGTGAGATTCTCAACTCAAAAAAGGTCTGAAACACTGTTTCAGGAAGGAGAGAAATAATACCCTTGTTTTGGGAAGGGAAGAAGTATGATGTGAAATTTACATATGTATGAATTGAGCCTGGTTGTGTAGTAACAGAAAGCAGTTTTTAAAGAAAAGACTGAACTACTTACATAGTGGCTTTTCTGTGTGCCCATATAGGAAGTATTAGACCACCCAAAAGGTCGATCTCTTGTGATCTTCCGGCTCTCATGGCCGCCGTCTCTCCGGCAGATGTGTCCATCTGCAAGTTTACCTTGAAAACCCAGTATTAGAACCATTGGTGCAAAGTACTCCCTCCGTCCCAAAATAAGTGATTCAACTTTGTACTAACTTTGTACTAAAGCTAGTACAAAGTCGAGTCACTTATTTTGGGACGGAGGGAGTAACTATGAAAGAAAAGGTAAAGAGTTTACATCTTCTGCAAGTGGCTTCCAGTATTCTGTAAGTGATGGTGTGTGGACTCGGCCAGGATCAGTCAAAGCAGTCAGCAGTTTCAATTCAAATAAGATGTGGGTTTCCAAAAATTGAACAGACAAAAAATGTGACCAAGGACACATACAGGGAATTGGATGATTAATTTTTATGAATACTATGTAGGCCAGTCCACTAATGAGGTAGTAACTTGCAGAGAAACTGTACAAAATCCCTTTCCGAATAGAGTGTCCTCACTCAGACTCTTTTAACATTTGTATATAGAAGTAAAATTGGACAGTAAGACAAAAAAAGGCCTAACTGACGTATTTTTTGCGCTTAATGCTTTGTTGCTCCTTCTAATATTATTATTTGGCTGACAAAAATAAGAACACCAAACATGCCATCATCGTTAAGCAATTCACGGATGTCTATGAATCGGACATGAAATATTTGGAGCATGGAATAAAAAATAGCACACTGTCTTGTGGCGTAGATGCACAATAGATGCACTCCTTCAAATAGAGATCAATTTTCAGCTGAAACAATAGATGCACTCTTTCAAATATGCATCATAGTAGGTCCTACAAAAATCACGAGAAATTAGAGGATGCAACTTGACTGCCTTCTATATCATTTAGAGGACAAAAGAAGTTAGAAAAATTGTGATGAACCACCAATCCCTGTTAAAAGTAACTATCATTCCCCTGTGATATATGGATATATCAATCAAGAGAGAGAGAGAGAGAGTGTGTGTGTGTGGGGGGGGGGGGGTTGGGGGTTATCCCAGGAAACACTTTGCAAACATAAGCTTTTAAACTGGTAGTCAACCTTATTGTCAACATGTAAGGTTGCCTCATTTCTGAAAAACACAAATCCACCCTAAATTTTCACATGAATAAAATGTATATTTTCTCTTCTATCAAGATATTACATGTCTGGTATCTTCTTATAGGAACTGCTACCATAATTTGCTTGTTCTCACAAAGAATTCAATCCATAGTATGCCAAGAAGCTATGAAAAAATTGTAATTTCTTCAAAGAATAAAATACATTGCAGAAATAAAATACTCTATCAGAGAGTTGGCAGGCGAGGTAGTAGGGACAAGAAGAGCAAGAACTAACTTTGAGAGGAGATGAGCAGACTCCTGCATCGTTCCCTGGCTGACCCCTACGCGCCATGCCTCCTGTATCCATTCCTCATTCCTCTGTGCTGTGATAGAAATTCAGAATGGCAAATAAAAGTATTCTTAGATTGCAGCCTTAATTTCTTATCCTTCAATAGATTCACATTTGATTCTATTCTTAGATTGCAGCCTTAATTTCAGAGGAATTAACACGACAATAAGCAGTAAACAAATAGGGTAGAAAAGTGCAGTGCTTAGAAAAGAATGACAAGGACAAACCTTGACCAAAGGAACAGAGAAGGAGCAACCTTAGCGATTCTAGAGCCTGCAAAATAAAAGGAAAGGAAGGTTAGCCAAACAAGCCAGTCTGTTCAATACCTAACACAAGAACAAATCAAAGACAACCTAGCTTTACATGGCAGAAATTTCAAGTATGAGAAAAAATATATAATATGATATCTAACTGTGCGAATACATTAGGAAATACCACTTCCAAATTAGAGCGCACCATTCCCCAAAACTCGAGGACTCAATATTCAGAAACTACACATCATGATAGTCAGTTGTTCTACAGCAGCAAGCTAAATAACACCTAGGTTGTGTATTATCTCATCACACAAAGAATGTAAATCATCACTCCATAAGATCAAGATTTACTATTTATTCTACTTCTGCCCCCAACACATGAAAATGCATCTCCATTTGGAATCTGCTCTCCAGTAAAGTATTTTCTTAAGCAAATAGGCACATAGCAAAAAAACAAACCAGACTCCGGCCTCCATATATGCTTCACAGATAGTTGTTTACCAATTCTAGTTCTGCTTGAAACATCAAGCATAATTGGCTACTGATTCATTTCTAAAATAGAAGTGCACCAAAAAATAACTATTTGGAATTACAAATAGGGATAGGCCAATAGATGACCTCTTAATTCCATAGGAATCACAAAATCCCAAAAAAGGTACAATTATCATTTTATAAATGTTCGCACCTTAAAGTTAACAATCTCCTCAAATCAGCATACAGGGCTAACATAAACTTAAGCAAGACTGTTCAAATGATCATGGTACATGGTGGATTTATCATAATTGGTATTTGGCTGGAAGTGGGCTACGTTCTACAGATATTCTGAAGCCCATTTTCAGTAGTCAGATAAATCGACCTGCTACAGCCGCCTCCAGCCGCCCACCAACACCCACGACAGGCCATCATGGACGACGTGCACCTGATTCCACCAGGAAGCCAATCTTGTACCATCGCTAGTGTGCGCGCGCTTGAAGTGCACAGTGAGGCAGATCTTCCCTTCGTGGTATATCTGCATCAATATCCCACCCACAACAAGAATCACTGCCAAGAATGATTATCGCCCGACAACACTATTTTCAACAAGTGTCATGGTGGCAATTCACAGAACAGTCCAACATAAATAAAGAAGCCGCAACCATATCCGGAACATTTACACGATCAGCACGACATACAGATATTTAAAAGATCACCAGGGCAGACAGCATGACACAGAAGATACTGAAAGTAAAACACGCACACATGTAGTAGAAAGGAAAGAAGAAAACCTTGATGAGTCGAACGACGCAGCTACACCAGAGATCGTGCAACCTGCGAAATACACAAAAAACAACCGATCAGAGCACAACGACACACAGGCATGCAATGAACACTCGCCGGTCACAGAAGCAACAGAACGACCTATTTACCTGAGGCAGCAAGCAGAAGGTTGGGTAAGCAGCAGGACCGGCGAGAAGAAGAAGCGCCAGCGACAGGAGAAGTAGGCTGAGCCATAGAACAAGCGTCAGCACACACGCATTTCATCAAACATTCTATAGGCAAGCACAAGAGGAGTGGACTAACCTCAATGAGAAGGAGAGACGGACCCAAGGCCCAACGCAAGCGACAACAGGAAACCGTACCAAACTGCCCATGAAGGAAATGAAGGCAAACATGCGAAATTAGCACGACGAATCGAAAGCAGTAGCGAAGAACATGCGAACCAGAGAAGGACGAACCTCAACCAGCGGCAACATCGAGCAGAGGAGGCCCATCGGAACAGAGCATGGGGCTGCCGCATCTCGGCCACCATGCGGCACGGCGAGGCAATATATCCCAGTCCATCTGTCATTTCCCGTCACAGTTTCATTCATCTTCTAGATGACTAACACGATTATCACATTGTCACGTCTTGAGGACGGTGGGTTTCACCGGCGACCGGTGGTTGTCGGAGGTGGCGAAGACGGCGAGATCTGAGGCGAGGTAGGAAGGTAGGAGAAGGAACAGAGAAGATAAGCACAGAGAAAGAGAGGTTCAGAATGTTTCTATTTCTTTCATACCCAGTACAATCGATGACCGTTGCTTATATACGCAACTGGCTCGTTACAACTCAACCCTGGCCCACGGCCCGCTACGCCACCCCTGGCTCAAACCAGAAGTTTGAATCACCCGCCAGTACTTTACACTTCCTTCGGTGATCTTTTACGCCTTCCCGTCTATGTGACGCTCATTGTCAGCACGCTAGTACTGACAGTACCCGCCCCAGGAGAACCAGCCTGTCCCCAAGCTGGTGCTGTAGGGTAACACTGGCGCAGCACTTCATAGTCTTCCCAAGTTGCTGCAGTAGCTGGTATCGAGTACCACTTCACCAGAATTTGCAGATGCGGCAAATTTCCCTTCTTGACTAACCGGCGATCAAGAATCTCCTCGGGTATCAGTCCAGGTCCTGATAGATCCAATGGTTCTAGCAACGTCTTGAACACCGGAGTATCATCTGGAATGTGTTCTTTTAGCTGCGAGACATGAAACACTAGATGTATCATACTGCCGCGAGGGAGCTCCAGGCGATAAGCTGCCGTGCCCACTTTTGCCAGAATCTTGAAAGGGCCAAAGAACTTCATTGCTAGTTTCGGGCATGGACGATTCACCACTGACGATTGCGAGTATGGTTGCAGTCGAAGGTATACCATCTCTCCTTCAGAGAACTGGTGATCAGATCGTTTCTTGTCTGCGTACTGTTTGTACTTGCATTGAGCCCTGGCCAGGTGTTCCTTCAGTAATGTTGTGTGATGTGTATGTGTTGCTAGCCATTCCTGAACATCTGGGTTTAAGGATTTTATCTGACCCTGTAGTTGTCCCACATTAGCTTCATGCCCATACAGTGCCTTGTATGGAGTACAGCCCAACGATGAATGATACGTTGTGTTGTACCAGAACTCAGCCTGCGGTAACCAAGCAGCCCACTTGTGAGGAGAAGCATGTACTGCACATCGCAAATACATCTCCAGACACTGGTTTACGCGTTCGGTTTGACCATCCGTCTGCGGGTGATATGTTGTGCTCATCTGAAGCTCAGTCCCCCACACCCTAAACAGTTCTTTCCAGAAAGCACTGGTAAATATCTTATCTCTATCCGACACAATGGACAAGGGCAAACCATGCAGTTTGACAATTGTATTCAGGAACACTTTCGCCACTGAAGCTGCTGTAAAAGGATGTTTCAGAGGCAGAAAATGACTCACTTTTGTGAAGCGATCAACCACCACTAGAATTGCATTATATCCTTCTGATTTAGGCAAACCCTCAATAAAATCCATGCTGATTGCTTGCCAAGGTCCATCTGGAATTGGTAGAGGCTGAAGTAGGCCTGGCACTCTGCACAACTCATGCTTAGCCTGCTGGCATATGCTGCACTGTTTAACAAAGTTTTCCACATCCTTCTTTAAGCCTGGCCAACTGAACAGTTGTTTGACTCTGTGATAAGTAGGTAACATCCCAGAGTGGCCCCCAATAGGAGTTGAATGAAATGCTTGAATCAGTTTGGTTTGAAGTCCAGCATTTGCTCCCACCCATATCTTCTCTTCATGTTTGATCAGACCATCTTGGAGCTGAAATCCAGGGCAAGCAGCTGCATCTACTGCCATTTTCTGTAGCATGGTCTGGGAAGCTGTATCCATAGTATAAGAATTCAATATCTCTTGTATCCACAGGGATTTGCTGGTTGAAACAGCTTGCATGGGAAACAAATGTGCCACTCTGGATAATCCATCTGCAGCAGTATTTTCTATCCCCTTCTTATACTGAATGGAAAACTGTAGTCCAACCAGTTTTGTCATTGCCTTTCTCTGCAAATCAGATGTCAGATTCTGATCTCCCAAATGGCACAAACTTTGGTGATCAGTTTTGATCACAAAGGGGGCTCTGGACAGATATGATCTCCATCTATCCACAACCATCATTATGGCCATAAACTCTTTCTCATAGATGGAAATTTTCTGACTATTTGTGCCCAAGGCCTTGCTGTAATATGCAATGGGGTGACCCTCTTGTGTGAGAACTGCACCTATCCCAGTGTTGCAAGCATCTGTTTTCACTGTGAAAGATTTGTTGAAATCTGGCAAGGCCAACACAGGAGTAGTGGCCATAGCTTGCTTCAGAAGTTGAAAGGCAGTCTAGGCAGATTCAGTCCACTGGAATGCTTGTTTCTTTAACAGAACAGTGAGAGGTTTAGCTAACAGACCATAGTTCTTGACAATTTTCCTGTAGTAGCCAGTTAGTCCCAAAAACCCTCTCAATTCAGTGACATTAGTGGGGGTTGGCCAATCCACCATAGCAGCTGTTTTGGCAGGATCAGTGGTGACTCCTGCAGCAGTGATAATGTGTCCAAGATACTCCATGGATTTCTGAGCAAAAGCACATTTTCTTTCCTTAACAAACAGGTTGTTTTCCTTGAGTATTGCAAACACTTCTTGTAAATTCTTCCAATGTCCCACTGAACACCAATATGTCATCCATGAATATGAGAACAATTTTTCTGTTTGAACCTTTGAAAATGAAATTCATGAAACACTGGAAAGTAGCTGGAGCAGTACATAACCCAAAGGGCATCACCTTAAACTGATATTGTCCATTATGTGTCTTGAATGCTGTTTTAAACTCATCTGCCTCTGTCATCCTTATTTGGTGGTAGCCTGATCTTAGATCCAACTTTGAGAACCATTGAGCACCTCCTAATTCATCCAATAGCTCATCAATCACAGGCATTGGAAATTTGCTTTTAATAGTGAGGGAGTTGAGTTTTCTATAGTCCACACAAAATCTCCATGTACCATCTTTTTTCTTGACCAATAGTACAGGTGAAGCAAAAGGACTCAAACTAGGTGAGATCAGTCCAGATTGCAACATTTCTGAAACCTGCTTCTCTATCTCATCTTTCTGCAAAGGAGAGTACCTATATGGTCTGCAATTGACAGGTACAGCATCAGGCACTAGGTGTATCTCATGGTCAAACTCCCTGTGGGAAGGCAGTGTTTTTGGATCTACAAATACATCTTTATTTGCTTGTAACAGTTTCTGTACTTCCTCTGGTACTTCAGTTGCTGGAGCAACACAAATGTGATGTCGAACAGCAGTGGCCCAGATGTCATTGCCTTTGTCCCACTTCTTCAGTTACTCCATGGACACTTCCTGGAGCTGCTCTTGTTTGACAGGCAACACTCCCTGCAGCTTGATCTCCTTTCCTTGATGTTCAAACTTAATCCATTTATCTGCCCAATGACATTGCATAACTCCCCATTTCTCTAGCCAGTCCATTCCCAGGATAATGTCATATCCTCCCAATTCCAAAACATGCATTGGTGTAGAGAAATCATGACCCTGAATCCACCAATTCAAGTTGGACACAAACTCTGTACAGTCCACTCTATCTCCATTTGCCACCTTCACATGTAGAGGAGCTGCCAATTTCTCTGCAATTACTGGTATTCTGCTCAACAAGGCTTTATCTACAAACGTGTGAGTGCTCCCCGAGTCAATCAAAATCAGCACCACCTGATTCCCCACAAGAGCTTGGAGTTGTATTGCTTTAGGGTGAGCAGCACCTGATAACGCAGTAACTGAGATATGAGCAGATTCAGGTTGATGGTCGTCCACGAAAACATCCAGTATTGCATCTGAAATGATCTCATGAGGGTCTACCATTTCTGTTGTCTTTAACTGAGCTGCAGGTGCAGGTGCTTTGTTACATGTGTGGCCAGGTATGTATTTCTCCCCACAACTGTAACATAAACCATTAGCACGTCTGTATTCTTTGAGCTGCTTGGCCTTCCACAACTCACCCGGAGCAAAATTGTTTTTACTGTCATTCCTAGTCGCTGTGTTCTTATTGAAACCATACTTGAAAGTCTTCTGCTGATTTAAGAGCCCTTCCTGCATGTAGCATACATAGAAGCTGTCTGTACATTGACAGGAAGCTGAAGTTCCACCACACTCCGTAGTTCCTCCTTCAGTCCCATGACAAATCTGGTCACCAAAAACGTGTCACTGATGGCTGATTCATATAACCTGATGTTGTATACCAGCTGTTGAAATTGCACTTTGTAATCCTCGACTGAACCCTGTTGTTTGAGCATCATCAGAGACTTCAGTCGCTCTCTGTGTATGTTCACATCGAACTCTTGCAAAACTGCTGCCCGGAACTGTTCCCACGTATGAAACGCGCTGTGTTGTTTGAATGCCTGATACCAGTGAGCCGCGTTGTCTGACAGATACAGAGAAGCAGAAGTAACCTTGAAATTGTCAGGTATGTGATACAGCTGAAAAAATGCTTCACACTTGTCCAACCAAATTCTCACATCCGTGCCGTCGAAGCGCGGAAAATCCATCTTAGGCATCCAAGCTCGTTTCCCTGTGGACTCATCTCCTCCCACCGCAACTCCATGGCCAGCAGGCGGCATCTGAATGGGCACCGGGGGAAAACACGATGGAACGCGGTACTGACCTGTCGGATTTGCACCCAGGATGCCGGCCGACACCTCAGAAGCAGTCGGTGACGAACTTCCACTCCCTTGCGCACAATTTTTCTTCCCCAACTGCGTCGCATGCGCCTGCTCCTGCTGCACTTTCCCCAGAGTGTCGTAGGACAAATTGATTTTCATTTGTACCTGATCTAGTCGATTCCCTTGCTCCGACAGCTTGGCGTCCAGTGCTTCCAACTTCTCGCAGATGCCGTCCACCGCTGAGAGTTTCGCCTGAGCCGCTCGGATCTCCGCTAGCTCCTGCAGCATCCGCGTCTGGAACGCCTCCATCTCGTCCACGAGGTAACGCGTCTGCGGATTGGGCTTGAACGTCTCCGTGGTGACAAATTTCCCCCAAATCAACCCACCTCGGGTCAGGATTTACGCAGATCGAACCCTCAGGTGATCCTCTACAGTCGCGTCGGAGTTTGCCGGGTACGAATTGGGGAAAAAAATTTGGCGGCGCGAGCGGAAACGGTGGTTCTGATACCAGATTGTCACGTCTTGAGGACGGTGGGTTTCGCCGGCGACCGGTGGTAGTCGGAGGTGGGGAAGACGGTGAGATCTGAGGCGAGGTAGGAAGGCAGGAGAAGGAACAGAGAAGATAAGCACAGAGAAAGAGAGGTTCAGAATGTTTCTATTTCTTTCATACCCAGTACAATCGATGACCGTTGCTTATATACGCAACCGGCTCGTTACAACTCAACCCTGGCCCACGGCCCGCTACGCTACCCCTGGCCCAAACCAGAAGTTTGAATTGCCCGCTAGTACTTTACGCTTCCTTCGGTGATCTTTTACGCCTTCCCGTCTGTGCGACGCTCATTGTCAGCACACTAGTACTGACACACATCAAGCAAGAAAATAAAAGGAACGATGAACATCACATGGAAAAAACAAGAACGATGAACATCACCTCAACAGGAGAAGAGGTAGATCAATTGGGCTATTTATCCTCGGCCGCCAGCAGCGTGGTCGGAGGGTGATGCTTCTCCTCTTCCATCTCGTTCTCCTCGGTGGCCCGGAGATCCTTGTCGACCGCGCGCACGGCGCGGCATAGCTCGTCGTGGCGGGTGGCGGCGGGGCCGAGGCCGGCGGCGGTCGTCTGGACGAGGCCCTCGGCTCGGTCGCAGGACTCACTGAAGGCATCGAGGCAGTGGTGGAGGTCCGTGAGCGCCACCGTGCACTCGGGCCCGCGGACTGCGGCGGCCGCCGCGTCGACCAGCGCGTCGTAGGCACCAATCCATCTCTCTGTCCAACTTCAGATGGAGGTGAGGCACGCACGATGCATCGGTCAGCCTGGCCCCACAAGCACATGCATCGGGCAGCTGCAGTCCATCCGCTCTCTCCAAAGTCCAAAGCAGACGAGACGCAACACCGCGCACAGTCACAGTAGTAGCAGTCGACGAGCGGGACCAGAGAAGCGGAGGCCCACACGTCATCGCGCTAGTACAAACGCATGTGCACAATCCGGGTGCACATGCGTCGACCCACCCCTTTGTAGCTGATGCAGGAGGCAGTAAACTCCCCACGACGCACGAGCGGGCAGCGCGTGAGGAGCGCCGCGCCAGGAGCAGTTGACCGAGGTAACGAGGAAATATCCTATACACGAGACATATAGTCACCGCAGCTGATGAGCGGGACCGGGGCCAGCACTGGCCCACCCGTCATGAGGACAGCACAAGCGCAGGCGCAAAACGCGAGGAGCAGCGCACAGCGCCCGCGACCCGGGCTTCCTCGCATGCACGCGGCACGGCAGGACAGGCTGCCCCGCGCACCCAATAAGCTGGCACCCACCCAATGAAATTCGGTCCGAGCCCACAGGTCATCCGCTGGCCAAGATCTACCGTCCGGTGAAAACACACGAGTCAAAACGTAGCGACCATCGAACGGACAAGAACGAAAAAAAGACCGGGTTGACTAAAATCGAACGGCCAACGAAGCTTGCCATCGAGGGAGCGCCCTGGGAGCGAGTTGGCTAGCTTCTGTTTTGTTTTAAATTATAAAATCTCATGTTTGGAAAATTTAAAATTTAGTTCTAATTTAAATACGAATTTGAGTAATTTTGCTATATCTTTTATTCTGTAAATCTTATAAAAGTATTTTATATATGAAAGTTGGACCTTAGGACCTGACCTTTCTGTTAGAACTCATTGCATAAATTTTTAGCAATCTTTAGTTTTTGTTTTAACATCAACATCTTAATTGGACCTTCTTTGATGATCGTCTAATAACTTCGTTAAAACAAAATTTGTCTATAGCTTAAATCTCTTAGATTGATCCCTAGGGAACCTCTCTGATCTTTTTGTATCACCACAAAACTTTGGAGTTACAATATTACAAATTTAATTCTTTATCTTGAAACGCATGCCATACCCACTTCCTTAACCAAGTCAAATATTCTGAACAACCCACTATGAAATTGTCGTAGAATCTTGCCTCACAACCCTCATTCTATCAAACCATGATCTTCACTTTGTACCAATTTGATCCGACCCCGAAATATGATTTATGTCATATTTTCAATCAAGCCAACTTGGTCCTATCTCAACCCTACCACGTCATAGTAACTAGCTTAGTAATAGTAAAAACTAAATAATTTGTATTATGAATTTGTATCTTTTATTTGGATCTTCATTTGCAATTGTTGTGTGTTGAATTATTTTCTTGTATCGTTAGATATATCGTAAGGTGAAGGAGAGACAACTCGAAGTAGAATATATCAACTTCAAGAATCAAGCAAGTTGCAAATTGATCATGCTCTGACCTATGTTTTCATATTATTCATAATCCTTTGTATTTTAATGCTATGCATGTTTTACAAAAGTTTTACAAAGTATTATTACTAGCTACAGCCATGGGTTCAAGACTTGCAACCATGCTTGGCCACGCTTATACAAAATTGGTGGGATGAAAACCAAAATTGTTTTGAACCAACTTGCCTCTTTTGGGGCAACGTTTTGTGAAAACTATTGAAAAACAAAATTATATATCATTTTATCTTCTACTCCCTAGACGGGATGGTATTGACGGGAGCGTGTACAATTGATTGCGCCCATCAGGGTCTTGTAGTGAATGCGCCCGACTGGGGTCTTGCACACAGGTTTTTGGTGGGGATTGCCGTCCACGGGAATGAGATCTTTCAAGTACAGTTTGATGTAGCTTCCAGTACAGCCACATGCTACTATGGGCTCTGGCTTAGCTTAGTACTAACGGGAAACCCTTAGCTCAGGACCGCCATCGGAGAGGGGCTTTCATTGCCTAAGTTGCGGGCGGCTTGGTCAGGTATAGGGGGTTGTTATGGAAAGGCTTCGTCGCAATCTCCTCCTAGTCGTAAACCAAAGTGTGTAACGATAAACGGGGTTGGTTGTGTCATGTGGGGAACGTGTACTCACCTGCACCTGTCATGTGCAGATCTCAACAGATTAAGAGACGATATGGTTATGGTCTACACTCAACAAGCCCAGTGGCGTTGATGGAGCCCTAACTTAGTGACTACGTATTATTCCGCTGTATTATGTGCCAGCATTGAGCTGTGCCAATGGTATGTATTTGTTTAATTCTGGATGTATCGTTGTAGTAAAATGATGTATGTTTTACTGATATTCATTCTTGTTACTGTGTGTGCTAGCTATGATCCAGGGATAGCACAGTAAGCACAGAGACTTGGATTTTACCAAATCCGGGTCATGACAAAATGGTATCAGAGCATACATTGACTGTAGGGCGTGGCCCTAGAAACTGGTTTAGAAATAGGGAAACCTTGATAGGAACAACTTATATTTTCAATAGCACCGACAAGTATTCTCGTATCCTCTTCTTTTCTTTACTAAGCTCTCGCCTACTCTCAAAAACTTAGATGAACAACCTCCGAGACTCCAATGACTTTGACAATGATATTTGGTATGGATTTTCAAGAGCCTAAAGGTTACTTCATGGAATTGCCGCTAAGCGAAGGAGTTTTCGTTACTGAATTTTACATCCAAGAGGTTGAAGAACTCAGGACACTCAAGACTAAGATGGATATGAAGAAGCTGAAGGTTACCACTACCAAGGAATATCCTACTTGAATCCAAGCCCACCATGAGAGTTGCGAAATAAACGAAAGAGTGCGATTAGTGTGCCCGACCATGCCAACTCATGTGGATGAAGGTACCATAGGAATTGTTTGTTTGAAATCTATGAGTGAATTTGGAGTTTTATTGGAGTTCTTCGCCATTGATTTGATGTTGTTGTCATTTGAATTGTGTGATTTAAGATTTTGCGTTATTAGGATATGAACTCCGTAGGTTTGTATTATTTATTCAACCTTGAGAGGTGCAAGTTATGGATGATTAACAGAAGACCTTCATACGGGTGAAACGTCACGCATGGAAGACTTTCAAGAACGAAAGGATTGAAGACTTCATGACGAAACCATAGTAAACGAGCCTATTATAATCGTTAGAAAACGATGAGATATGAGTTGTTCAATGATTGATTGTATGTGTATTCTTCATCCTTGCTATCTAAAACTCTATTCATCTCTGACCAAACCTTAAACCCCATAAATGGACGAAATTATGTTGATGGGACAAGTGACACATTCAGAAGAAGAAGAATGGATTCGGAATATGGAAAGAATAATGAAAGACAGCATGGTAAAACCAAAAGAAGAAGGTGAAATATGCTTCACGATATTTCATTCGAGAGGCTAACACTTGGTCGAAGATGCGTATAGCCATCGATAAAACACAAAAGGCAATCACTTGGGAACAGTTCAAGGAATCTCTACTTCAATCTTTTCTTGACATACGAATCCGAAGAAAGCAAATGAAGATGCGAGGAAATTATGTTATTCTATGGATGCAAGTGTGACACAACCATGTAGGATCACCGCCACCCAAAAACGTGTTATTAGCTTAATGAGGAGTGAGAATGACCGAGTGTTAGAACACACGATTCACCAATCTACATATGGGGTAATGATTTGAGTACTGCATGGATTGATCACCATACCGGAGACTCTTATTATATACTTTTGTATGTTTGATCGGTAAATCGGAGAGATCTGAGAACCTAGTTGAGTGTCGATACGACAAGCTTGAAACCATAGAATGGTAAGACATATTACCCTTATAGATAGGCAATTGTGCCTAACGTAGGTGGTGTGGTGAGGAAGACACCTGAAGGAGTTCTATCATAAGCTATCAACCACCATGAGAGTCTTGGTAGTTGTTTTGGTATTTATGGATTTGGAGAAAGATTTTTCATTGAGGAAAAGCCCACCTCTAAACCACATAAGCTCGATGAAGAACCGTCAAGGGATGAATGAATTGCTAAAATCCCCACAAGTTTGTTCTTAAGGGTGGTAGCACCCGAACACCCTGGAAGGATAATTGGGTCACACGACAAATCAGTAGAGTGTCGGTATACTAGAGTAGGGGTACCCTAGTATCCCGAACTTGTGCACGGGCAGTCGCAGCACCCCGCGGCAAGGCTTGCCGGGTGACCGCCAAGATCCTCCGTGGTTCCTTTGAAGCCATTCAAGAACAAAGTATTCAAGCCAAGGAGACAAGGCCCCGGCAAGAGGAGATTGCCGGGAAGGCCAACTAAGGCATCTCAAGGAACTTGCCGCGACGCGCCACGCGTCCCGGCGAGGCTCGGTGAGCGACAAGCTTCCGGGCGCGACAAGACAACGACCGCGGCAAGGCACTTGCGGCGGCAAGCTACCACTTTGTACCCGCACTCCAGCACATCCACTAACGTGTCGCCCTGGGACCTTTCCAGGCGCGCGTGGCAAGAGGCTGTGCAGCCAGCGGTGCGCGGTGGCAAGCGGCGCTGACAAGATCGCCATCGTGGCAAGCGGTGGCGCCCCTGACGGTCCCTTTTTGCACTGTTTGGGCAACGCAGACGGGCATTTAATGCCTTTGTCCCCTGCCGTCAGGGTTAGGTATGATACACTGTACAGGTAGTTGTACCAACCGCAACACATTTCCATTTTTACCCTTGTTTGCATTGCCACCTGTCGGTGACCCCTTGAGCATATAAAAAGAGGCCCATGCGCAACGTAGAGGGGGGTTCGAAGCCAGGAAAACACTCACGCTCGGTCTCGTTAGCAGCTAGTATATACTGTAGCACTCAGCGCTCCCGAGCAAGAACTCAATACACTCAGACATGCAACAGTAGGAGTATTATCTCTCCGGAGAGCTCCGAAGCTGGGTAAACCGCTCGTGTGCTCCGCCTCGATCTGTTCTTCGCGCGACCTCCGCCCCCCGCCGAACCGAAAGGGGCTCGGTCCGCCGGTCCCATAGGTGTCCGTGGGTCAGTCCACCATGACATCTTTGGCGCGCCAGGTAGGGGGCGTCGAGGTTGTGTGAACCTGATCCGACGATCACACGAGCTAGATCTTCATCTTCTTCATCGACATGCCGCCGAAGAAGAAGGCTTCGGAGGTGGCTGCTCCGTCCGCGTCGATCCCACCGCTACCGGAGCAAACAGTGGTGGGGTAGACGCTGGCGGAACAACGGGCGTCGACGAGGGAGCTCACGGTGCTGCCAGGTCCAAGGACAAGGCTACGCAGACCTCGGCGTCCGTACACGCACCGCGCCCATCTCAGGAGGCGCGGGACCGAAAACATCATGGTACTCGCGGTACCATACGTTCATTGGACCAAGATCGAGCTGGTGGATCTCGGGATGCTCGAGACCAGCATGCACGCCAACATGCTGGCATGAGCAAGACTCGGTTGCCCGGACAGGATACTGCTCCTTCTAACATAGTTAGAAGTTCGAGCATATCCCGCTCCTCGCACCGTTCGCCACTGCCACCCACCACTCCAGCAGAAGCTTTGGCACGAGCTCAACTGCTCCTGGATTACCCTCCAACGGCAGACAAGATCGACGAATGGAGGACCACCATTCAGAGTCTCATAGGCTTTGCCAACGGCGACACCCCACGGCAGCCGAGTACATCGCAGCCGCGGCAAGATTGCCAGGCACGAGCCGATGGCGACAAAACCGGTGGGGGTGCAACCACCGTGCACTCTCCACCTCGAAGGCCAAGATCGCCGACTCGCCGGATCCACCTCGATAGCGACTCCACCGCATCATCAGATCCACGAGCTCGTCGCGATCAGCGCCAAGTTCTTCATGAACGACAGCAAGAAGACGCTCGTACTCGCATCGAGCGTCGAAGAGAAGAGCGGCGTCAATCAGACCAGCGCGCTGGGCCCTCTGTCGACATGCATGCGCCAGGGGAACCAGGCGACTTGCCGTACGCGGTAGGTTGCCCTGCGTTCACTCGTGAGCTGCGGCAAGTCCAGTGGCCCAGCACGAAGAATTTCAAGCCAGACGTACCAGAGAAGTACGACGGCAAGTCGCATCCGTCGGAGTTCCTCAGCATCTACACCATCGCGGTGCAAGCTGCTGGGGGGCGGGACGACAAGATCCTTGCCAACTACTTCCCGCTGGTGCTCAAGCCCAATGTCAGGTCCTGGCTCATGCACTTGCCGGATAACTCCATATCCTCTTGGGCAGACCTATGCCATCAGTTTGTCGGCGCCTTTACAGGCGGCCACAAACCTCATGGCCAAGAGAGCGACCTTCATCTGCTCGCCCAGAAGGAAGGAGAGCCCCTGCACAAGTACATTCAGAGATTCAGCCGTGTACAGCACAACATCCCAGATGTCCACCCTGCCGCGGTCATCAGCGCGTTCCATTAGAACGTGCGAAACCGCAGGATGCGGGAGGAGATGGCGATGTGCAAGATCAGAGACGTCAGTGAGCTATATGCCCTGGCCGACAAGTGTGCACGTGCTGAGGAAGGGAGGAAACTCCCCGGAGAGAATACAGGAGCAGGAGGATCTGACAGCGAGGATGCTGCCCCGGCAAAGAAAAACCGGCAGCGAAATAACAGGAAGAAGAAAGGCAAAGATGTGCTAGTCGTTGAGCAGTCCGGCAACGGAGGTGGCGCCAAGGAAGCCGAAGCTGTGGCGGTCGCCGACAAGCAGGACGGCACCAACAAGCACTACTGCAAGATCCACCGCACCGAGGGCCATGACCTCCAGAGCTGCAAGAAGGTCGAGCAGCTTGTCGAGCAGCAAAAGGCTGAATACGAGCGACGCGACAAGGAGAAGGCCCAAGAAGGTACTGGGGGATCCGGCAAGAAACGTCCCGGCCGGGGAGGATGCCGCGGCAAGGCCAAGCAGCGGCAAGTAGACAGACCTCCCCGCGGCCGCGACAAGGATGAAGATGACGACGACGATGAATATATGGATGATGACGAGACCAGTGGGCAGGAGTTCCAGAAAGCCACAGAGGTCCTGTGCGTTGACGGTGGTGCTTCTCTGCATACTTCACACCGCTAGCTCAAGCAGTGGGTGCGGGAAGTCAATGCGGCAGAACGACCCGTCGAGTCACGCAAGCCTCTGAAGTGGTCCAGCACGCCTATCATCTTTGATATTGAGGACCACCCTGATCGCATAACTGCAGTCGGGTGCTTGCCGATGTTGGTTTCACCAACTATCCGCAACCTCAAGGTCACTAAGATGCTAGTTGACGGCGGGGCCGGCTTGAACCTGATCTCCTCCGCGGTACTCCAGAAACTCCAGATCCCTGACAGCGAGCTCGAAGAGACCGGAACACTCCAAGGAATCAATCCGGGAAGGAGCAAGCCGAAGGGAAAGATCACGTTGCCGGTAACATTTGGCAGCGAGTTGAACTTCAGGACTGAGAGGGTCACTTTTGACGTTGCTGACTTTCCATTGCCTTACAATGGGATACTCGGCCGTCCAGCACTCGCCAAATTCATGATAGCCTCTCACTATGCATACAACATGCTGAAGATGCCAGGCCCAATAAGTGTCATCTCTGTCCCTGGCGACAAGAAGGATGCTCTTATCTGCGCCGACAAGATCTACCGGGAAGCAGCAGCCGCAACAGATCGCAAGTCACTTGCCGTTGAAGCTCCCGGGGGGAAGAAGAAGACCAAGACCGGCAAAAGTTCTGATGCCCACTCCGGCAAGCGCACCTCTTCGGAGTGCTGCGCTACCGTCGAGGACGCACCATCGAGCTCCATCGGCAAGCATAAGAAGGCAATGGCGGCTCCGCCAGAGACCAAGAAGGTGTCCGCCAAGGAGGACGGCACTAGTGGTACCTTCACCATCAGTGCCACTCTCGACCCTAAATAGGAAAGCGCGCTCATTGCTTTCCTGCGGGCGAACGTCGACGTGTTTGCGTGGCAACCGTCTGACATCCCCGGTGTTCCCAGGAAAGTAACCGAGCACCATCTTGCCGTCTGTACTCATGCGCGGCCCGTCAAGCAGAAAGTCAGGAAACAAGCAGTGGAGCGCCAAGAATTCATCGCAGAAGAAATCAAGAAGTTGGAAGCAGCAAGCCTTGTCAGAGGAGTGCTCCATCCTACGTGGTTGGCTAATCCTGTAGTCGTGCGCAAGGCAAACGGGAAATGGAGGCTTTGTATCGACTTTACCGATGTCAATAAAGCTTGTCCCAAAGACCCATTTCCCTTACCGCGCATTGACCAGACTGTTGACTCCACAGCTGGATGTGACTTGCTTTCATTTCTTGACGCATACTCAGGATACCATCAGATCTTCATGGCAGAAGAGGATGAGGAGAAGACCGCATTCATCACTCCATGTGGCACATACTGTTTCATACAGATGCCTTTCGGTTTAAAGAATGCTGGTTCAACATTTGCAAGGGTAGTCCACGACGCTTTTGAGCCACAAATGCACAGAAATGTGGAAGCCTACATGGATGACATAGTGGTCAAGAGCAAGGACAAGGCAACTCTGATTCAGGATTTAGACGAAACCTTTGCAAATCTGCGCAAGATCAACCTCAAGCTTAACCCCGAGAAGTGTGTGTTTGGAGTCCCCTCCGGCAAGCTTCTTGGGTTCTTCGTGTCTCAGCGGGGAATTGAAGCCAATCCCGACAAGATCAAGGCCATTGAGCAGATTGAAGCACCAAAGCGCGTCAAGGATGTACGAAGACTTGCCGGTTGCGTGGCTGCTCTCAGCAGGTTTATCTCTAGGTCTGCTGAGCGCGCCCTGCGTTTTTCAAAATATTGAAAAAGGTAGGTCCAATGAAATGGACTCCGGAGGCGGAGGCTGCGCTGCAGGACTTGAAGAGATACCTGTCCTCCACTCCAACACTTGTCGCACCTAAGCCACAAGAGAAGTTGCTGCTGTATATAGCGGCAACCAATCAAGTGGTTAGTGCTGCGTTAGTAGAGGAGAGGGAGGCGGATGATGAGCCAGCAACCACGGCAGATGCATCCAGCGACAAGCAGGGGTTTTCACCGGCAAGCTCTGGTCCCGACAAAAACGGATCTGCGCAGGCGCGCGAGGAGATGCAGAAGAGAATGGTGCAGCGCCCAGTTTACTTTGTCAGTTCCCTTCTGCAGGGGGCTAGGTCAAGGTACTCTGGTGTGCAGAAATTGCTTTTCGGCCTTCTCATGGCCTCGAGAAAGTTGCGCCATTACTTCCAAGCACATGAGATCACAGTTGTCACTCGTTTTCCGCTGAAGAGGATACTATAGAATCCAGAAGCAACAGGCAGGATTGTCGAGTGGACACTGGAACTGTCAAGCTTTGGCCTCAAGTTTGAGAGCACTTCAACTATCCAAAGCAGAGCATTGGCAGAATTCATAGCAGAATGGACGCCAACACCAGATGAAGAAATTCCAGAAACGAGCATCCCCGTCAAGGAAGCAAGCAAAGAGTAGCTGATGTACTTTGATGGTGCCTTCTCGCTGCAAGGCGCCGGTGCGGGCGTGCTACTTGTTGCACCCACCGGAGAGCACCTCAAGTACGTAGTCCAGATGCACTTTCCCAAGGAGCAAGCAACGAACAATACCACAGAGTATGAAGGTTTGCTTGCCGGTCTCAGGATCGCAGCAGACCTTGGGATCAAGAAGCTCATTGTCAGGGGTGACTCGCAGCTTGTCGTCCGCCAAGTGAACAAGAATTATCAGAGTCCGTTGATGGAAGCTTACGTTGATGAAGTGAGAAAGTTGGAAGAGCACTTTGACGGCCTACAGATGGAACATGTTCCAAGAGCTCAGAACGACATTGCCGATGGCCTGTCGAAGTGCGCCGCACTTAAGTTACCTGTGGAACCAGGGATCTTTGTGCTCAAACTGACTCAACCGTCTGTAACACCATCAACTGGACAGAGCAAGAAGAGGAAGTTGATTTCTGGTGACTATTTTCTGGCAGAGCTCCCCGAAGCCGCCGCCAAGAAGGTCCCCAAGATCAACACCAAGGGTGCTGAGGAGCAGTCTGCTCCGGCAAGCCCTAGGTTTTGTTCCGTTGAAGCAGACGCTCCCGACAAGTTTTGCTCCGGCAAGCTTGCCGGGGAACGTCAAGCTTCGGCCGAGCCGCAGGTTCTCGCCGTAGAAGCGGATGTTCCCGCAGCAGCAGATGTGCCTTTAGTCCTTGTTGTCGAGCCGCAAGCTCCAGCATGGGCACATCAGATTGTCCGTTTCCTTCAGACAGGAGAACTTCCCGAAGAGCAAGAAGAAGCGGAAAGAGTAGCCCGGCAGTCAAGTATGTACCAGTTTGTTGACAACACACTGTACAGAAGAAGACTCAACGGCGTGAAATTGAAGTGTATTCACCGGGAAGATGGACAAAAGCTGTTGGCAGAGATACATGGAGGCATATGTGGTCACCACATTGGCGCAAGAGCGCTTGCCAGCAAAACATTCCGACAAGGTTTCTTTTGGCCGACAGCCCTCCAAGATGCAACTGCACAAGTAACCAAGTGTGAAGCGTGCCAGTTCCATTCCAAGCAGATACACTAGCCAGCTCAAGCTCTCCAGATGATCCCTTTATCCTGGCCATTTTCGGTCTGGGGGCTCGACATCCTCGGCCCCTTTCCCCGAGCTGTCGGGGGCTTTGAGTACTTGTACGTCGCTATCGACAAGTTCACAAAGTGGCCGGAAGTGGAAGCAGTGAGGAAGGTGACAGCACAGTCAGAAGTCAAGTTCTTCAGGTCGATTGTTTGCCGCTTCGGGATCCCTAATAGGATCATCACCGACAACGGCACGCAATTCACGAGCCGCACCTTCATGCAGTACGTCCAAGATCTTGGCGCCAAGGTCTGCTTCGCTTCTGTTGCTCACCCGAGAAGCAACGGTCAAGCGGAGAGGGCAAATGCTAAAGTGCTGCGCGGGCTCAAGACCAGGACTTTTGACAGGCTGCACAAGTGCGGAAAGAACTGGATTGAGGAGCTGCCGGTGGTTCTTTGGTCGATCAGGACGATGCCAAATCGAGCCACTGGCCAGACACCTTTCGCTCTAGTCTATGGAGCAGAGGCAGTTCTCCCCACGGAACTCGTATACGGGTCACCTCAAGTGCTCGCTTATGATGAGCTTGAGCAAGAGCAGCTGCGACAAGATAACGCGCTGCTCCTTGAGGAAGACTGTCTTCAGGCCGCTGTACGAGCTGCTTGATACTAGCAAGCTTTGCGCCGCTACCATAGCCGCAAAGTTAATGCCAGAAGTCTCGAGGAAGGCGACCTTGTTCTTCGGCGCATTCAGTCCGCCAAGAATTCCAACAAGCTGACGCCGAAGTGGGAAGGCCCTTACCGGGTGAAACGAGTCACTAGGCCTGGCGCTGTCTGCCTTGAGACCGAAGATGGCATTCCGGTGAGCAACTCCTGGAACATCGAGCATCTTCGTAAGTTTTAGCTGTAAGGCGCGGTTGCCGGAACCTATTCCGGCAACCACCTTTTGTACAAGTCTTGCCGATGTTGCATGTAATCCTTTGTACAAAGCCGGGCCCAGACCCCGTGCATAAGTAAAGCTCATGTGCTCCGCACATCTTGTCAATTTCATGCTTTCTATTTTTTGCATGTGTTATCTGACACTTTGTGTAGCGCCTACTCCCAGTAAGCAGTAACGAGCCCTAAGGCTCCATATCTTTATTTTCTCTTCTTTCTTTTTCTCAAAGAGAGGAAGATTCCCTCGCCCACAAGTTTGCTGGGGGGAAAGGAGAAGATAATGGTGTGGACCAGACGTCGTTCAAGAAAGTTTCACCTTACCGGGAAGCAAGCGACAGAAAAGCTAAGTTGCCAAAGTTTGAGCAATCAGTTTTAAAAAATTTAAGTTATCTTCCTCGAACGATCGTGCTTTGTATGGAAAACCTGTGCGCGGAGGAACCAACTCGTAGCTAGTTGCGCCCTTACTTTGTTTCGAGTCTGCTCAAAAACTTAAGTGAGCTGCGACTAGTTGTGACAAGGTTTCTTGTCGGTAGCGGCACCGCCAGCAGGCTGCTGACGTCCCGCACTCAGCGCTCGCGGCTAAGGTGCCTGCGCCGACAAGTTCCCTAAAAGCGTAGGTCAAAAATATACAAAGGAAGGAATCAAGTAAAGGAAATAACATAGCAATCGATACCCAAAATAGAGTTATATTACAAGATAGATTGTCGCAGCTCTAACAGATTGTTCTCATAACATGACCAGCAGCGGCAAGAAAAGGAGAAAACGGGTGGCCTAATCTACGCGATCGCCGTCAACCCTCTTGATCTCGCTCACCTTGTCCACAATGGGTGCGACAAGGGTCTTGAGCGCTTCCAGATCAGCATCCGGCGGCAGCTTCTTGAGGACGTTGGTGAGGTTGAGGCCTGGGTTGCGGAAGGCCACCTTCACTAACACCTTTTGAAGAACTCCCGCGCAGATCTTGCGCGACTCGTCGGCCAGCTGCTTTGGGATCCTCTCCCGGAGTCGCTGGAGGGTCGTCGCCACGCCTTTGAAGAACAAGCCGAGCTTGGCGCTGGGTTGGAGGTTCTCATCAGAGGGATACCCGAAATCCTCCATTCCCAGCTGCGCCAGCTCCCTGTCGATGGCTGCGGCAACATCCACGAGACCCTCCGTCCAGTGCTCCACATTCTCCCTAAAGGTGTTCTGGGTGGCAGCAGCACTCGCCAGCAGCGCCTCGTCGGCCTTGATCTGCTTCTTCAAGGCCACCTCCTGCTCCCTGGCGCCATCCAGCGTCTTGGTCAAAGTAGTCAGCTTCAACTCAAGATCTGCGTTGGAGTCCTTGGCGGCGCTAAGCTCCTTGCCCTTCTCGACGAGACGACCCTGCAGCTCACCAAGGGTGTAGGCGTCCTTCTCGCGCTCACGCTTAAGCGCGGCAAGCTCTTCGCCGCTCGTCTTGAGATTGGCCTCCAGCTGCGCCACCTTTGTCTCCAGCTACTTCTTGGCGGCCTCGGCAGCTGCGGCAGCATCCTCTGCTTCCTTGAGAGCCCCGCCGAATGTTTGCTCGCGCACAGCAAGCTCCTCCTCGTGGCTGTCAAGGTTGACCTTCCGCTGCGCCAACTCGCCCTCCCGTGCAAATAGTTCCTCAGCGGCAAGCCGCTGTTGCTCTTCAGCTTCGGCCTTCTCGAGAAGGAAGGCTTTCCGCTCCTCGGCGAGTTGCTCCCGCTTCTCTGCCAGGGACCGGAGAGCTTCCTGGTTGCGACCCCGGAGCTCCTCCGCGTGCTTCTCGATGTCCACTCCCGCCTTCGCGACAAGCGCTTCTCGGGATTCCACCTTGGCCTGCCGAGCGCGGTAGAGCGACACCAGCTTCCGCAGCAGCTGCTCCTCCTTAGACTCGCCGCTGCTGCTGCTCGGTGCATCAACCAGCATCAGCCCAGCGGAGGCGAGCACCTCCCCATCCAAGGTTTCTCCTTCGATTGGCGCCCTGGAGCTTGACTCCCAGGGGAGCTTGATGAAGACGCCATCACCGGCCTTCAAATAGGCGCTGGGCTGGGGCTCTTCGGAGCCTGACGTTGCGGCAGCGGCGGAGGGATCGGCGGTCGGCGTAGCGCCTGTCGCTCCTGCGGCCTCGGGGCCGTCAGTGCGATCGCCGGACCCCTCGCCGGCTTCTGCGGTGGCAGCTTTGGCGGCCTCTTCGCCGGCAGGATCTTCAGCGCCAGCTGCTTCTTCGGTGGCAGCGGCGTCGTCGGTATTGCCGCGCGCGTTCTCCTCGCCGGCGACCTCGGTCTCCATCGGTTCCGTGGAAGATGGATCTGACGACCGGAAAAGGGAGAAAAGTCAAGCAAATATCCAAAAAGAAAAATCAGAAGAAGAAGAACCCAAGGGAAGTTTTCAAGCAAGAGGATTACCTGTACTGGGTTCTACAGTCACGTTCTCCACCACCGGGGGGTCGCTGGTGCTGTCCCTTGCCGGAGAACTCTCCCTTGCCGGAGACTTCTCCGTTGCCGGAGAACGCTGCCTTGCCGGGGAACCCTCCCTTGGCGGTGTAGTCGAAGCAGATGGCATGTCGGGGGCAACTTCCGGGCGCTCCTAGTGAGGCTGCTGTGCTCCTACGCAAACCAACAGTCAGATATCAGCAAACAAAGAGCACCCATGCGCGCCTAACAGTGGGAAGTAAACCATATACTTACGCTGGGGGCTGCGCTGGGGGCTGCTTCGGGGAGTAGTTTCCGGGTCCGGCAAGATGGTCTCGGACACACCACCCGCTATCGCGGTGGGTTCGTCCTCGATGACAATCACTGGGACCTTGGCTCTCTTCGCCGCTCTCTGGGCCAGAGTCCTGGAAAGGTATGGGTTCGGAGTAAAGCAAATCAGATACAAGACAAAAACAACAAGAATTGAAGAACTATAAGTACAACAAAGAATCTTACTCTTCTTCTTCCTCGTCGGAGCTGAGCGCGGAGAGGTCGAAGTCCGGCCCACCTTCGGCACGACGAGGCGGAGGAGTAGGTTCCCTTAGCCGCTTGGCGGGGGCAGTGGCGGTGGTCCGGGATGACCCCGCTCCAGTTGCCGCATCGACGTGAGGTGCTCCCGCGGCAACAGTGCTTGCCACGGTGGAGCGTGTCACGCGGCGCGGCGGTTGGTGACTCGTCCGCCGCCCCGCCACGTCCCCAACCTTGCGGAGACGCCTTCTTGGTGGAGCTGGGGGCTCTGCTTGCGGCGGGCTGTCTGAAGACAAGGAGGAAGAGGAGTTGGTCTCCAACGAGCCGCTCGCACCCTCGGCGGGATCGCTCGACTCGACTTCAGGCCCGGCAAGCTCTCCCTCGCCGGTAAACTCTCCCTCGCCGGCAAGCTCATCTCGATCGGCAAGGCTTGCCGCCTCTACTGCCTCTGCCTCCTCCACGGTGAATCCAAACTCGCCCGCGGCAGCGGCTGCCGCCGCCTCTTCCGCCCTAGTGGCGATGCGCTGCATCTCCGCATCTGTGGTGTCGCGGGTGAGGCTTTTCTGCTCATCGGAGCGGACCAGCACTTCTACCAAGCCGTCGAAGAACTCCTGCACGACGTAGTCTGCAGGCTCTTGCCAAGTTGGGACAATTCCATGCGAATCGCACATCGGCATCATTGCACGGATGCGGTCGAGCGAGGAGTTGTTGCACAGCGGAACGACACCCTTCGGCAACCTGAACCATTCGGGATGTTGAGGGTCGTGTTTGAACAGTTCCTTGAGCATCGCGTCCAGCTCCAGGACAGTGAAGTTGAAGTTGAGGCCCGGGCGCAGCCTCATGATGTCCGCCGCACCCCCGAACTCCCAGGCGGGTCTCCTCCTCTCTTGCAGGGGGGCGATGCGGCGGCGAAGAAAATCTGCGCCAACGGCGCCTACAGTGAGCCCGGCAAGCCTGAGGCATAGGATCCGGGTGACAGCAATCTTCAGCCTATCGTCTTCCGGGGCCACGCTGCTCCAATCGTTGCCGCGCGCTACTGGGGCTTGGCGCTGGGCGGTAAATGGCTGCGGGTTCTCCTCGACAATCCAGCACCAGTCTGCTCTCCATTCCTCCCACTTGCCGGGAGCTCTCCCTCCAGATAAGCTTCCTTCTTGCCGGCTCTCGAGATCCAGGCGATTCCGCCGGATAAAGGCTCCCCTCTCTCAACTCGGGGCATAAAGAAGTGGCGGAAAAGAGCTACATTTGGATGGACTCTGACAAAGTTTTCGCAGAGATGTGCGAAAACTGCCATGGTCAGAACGGCATTGGGGGTGAAGTCAAGGAGGCGGAACCCGTAGGTGTTCATAATGTCGCAGAAAAATTCAGAGAAGGGCGGGCAGAGCCCGCAGTAGAAGAACAACGCGAAGAAGGGATATCCATTCGGAGCCCGTTCCGAAGCGGCGGCGGAGAGTACCTTCGTGCGCGGATGCGCTCGCGTCTCCGTCGACCAGAAGAGGTAGTAGTACTCCCTCAGCTCCTTCGCGGCGAGCTTGGGGGGGAAGGTTATCCGCTCCTTTCGCAGCGCCTCGGTCGACTTCACAGCCTTCCCCTTGCCGGCTTTCAGAGCCATGGCGGAGGTGGTGGGGGAGATCGATGGCGTTGGTGGTGCTGGTGGCGATGGGGGGCGGAGCGCTCCTCTCTTTCAGCTTTGGGAAGAAAGGGGGGAGCGGCGGAGATTTCTGAGATTGGATTAGCAACTGGCGAGATGGGCAAATTGCCCCTGTTTCCCCTGCTTATAAAGAGGGAGGGGGAGGACGTTCCGTGTTTCCGAATAAAGAAACCACCCACGATCTCTCCCACGACGCCCATTTGACGCGTGCCGTTAAAGGAGGGCACGGTGGATACGGAGTAAGATACGGCGTAACCCAGGCCGCGTGTGCCCGTGCCCTGTTTTGGGCCTGGCCCAACAGCGCTCGGCACCGTGTGTGGCCCAGGCCCGGGGGCTCCTATCGGTGTACTAGAGTAGGGGTACCCTAGTATCCCGAACTTGTGCACGGGCAGTCGCAGCACCCCGCGGCAAGGCTTGCCGGGTGACCGCCAAGATCCTCCGTGGTTCCTTTGAAGCCATTCAAGAACAAAGTATTCAAGACAAGGAGACAAGGCCCCGGCAAGAGGAGCTTGCCGGGAAGGCCAACTAAGGCATCTCAAGGAACTTGCGCGACGCGCCACGCGTCCCGGCGAGGCTCGGTGAGCGACAAGCTTCCGGGCGCGACAAGACAACGACCGCGGCAAGGCACTTGCCGCGGCAAGCTACCACTCTGTACCCGCACTCCAGCACATCCACTAACGTGTCGCCCTGGGACCTTTCCAGGCGCGCGTGGCAAGAGGCTGCGCAGCCAGTGGTGCGCGGTGGCAAGCGGCGCTGACAAGATCGCCATCGTGGCAAGCGGTGGCGCCCCTGACGGTCCCTTTTTGCACTGTTTGGGCGACGCAGACGGGCATTTAATGCCTTTGTCCCCTGCTGTCAGGGTTAGGTATGATACACTGTACAGGTAGTTGTACCAACCGCAACACATTTCCATTTTTACCCTTGTCTGCATTGCCACCTGTCGGTGACCCCTTGAGCATATAAAAGGAGGCCCATGCGCAACGTAGAGGGGGGTTCGAAGCCAGAAAAACACTCACGCTCGGTCTCGTTAGCAGCTAGTATATACTGTAGCACTCAGCGCTCCCGAGCAAGAACTCAATACACTCAGACATGCAGCAGTAGGAGTATTATCTCTCCGGAGAGCTCCGAAGCTGGGTAAACCGCTCGTGTGCTCCGCCTCGATCTGCTCTTCACGCGACCTCCGCCCCCCGCCGAACCGAAAGGGGCTCGGTCCGCCGGTCCCATAGGTGTCCGTGGGTCAGTCCACCACGACATAGAGACTCTAGAATTGTGCAAAAGCCTTAGAAAAAGGCATGATGAAGAACTGGGATACAAGGAATTATATTAACAGAAGACATTCTCTCAAGACAGGAAGCAAAAGGATAAATTGCTAGCCTGTAGATGTCATGCCAAAACCCTGGGGAAGTAACCCAAGAGAACTCAACCATAACCTATTTCTTGCTAGCCTTAGCAAATCTCGAGGACAAGATTTTTTTAAGGGTGGTAGTTTGTAACATCCCAAAATTTTCCAACTTTTGGAATGTTAATAAATAGATATATTGGTTGAATTGCTTTTATTCTCAGAAGAAATTAAAATCTTTTTGAGTCTTGTGTGAAAAAAATTCAAATTAGATTTCTTCTCTTTCTGACTCCTATGAAAAATTTTGAAACCATATTCGATATTTTAGAGTGAGAATAAAAGGACTTTCTCAAATGTGGTGGATGAATATTTCATTTAAAGTTCCTTGAATTTCGGAGTTCCATTTTGAATTAGATTTTATTTGGAATTGTAATGTCATATAAATATTTCCAAATAATTCAAAAAGGAATTAATGAGAGGAGATAATGTGACTTCTCCAAGACATATTTGGAAATATTTAGTAATGAACAATTAACAGTTGTAAATTTGCAAAACTCTGAATTGAATTTTGAGTATTCCAATTATGTCCATAATGCATTAATGAATGTTGCACACAAATTAATTTTTACGAAATTCGGAAACTATTTTTCCTAGATTCTAAATAATATGTAAATTTATGCATTTTTGTTTGTCTCATTAGTTAAAGTTTTTTTTGTCACCTAATTATTAAACTACAAAATCTAATCCTAAGTCTTTTAGGGCTAAGCGCTTTTTTCGGAGCACTGTTGTTGTTGCTGTTGTTGCTGCTGTTGCTGTTGCTATTGCTATTGCTGGTGCTGGTGCTGGTGCTGGTGCTGGTGCTGGTGTTGTTGTTGTTGTTGTTGTTGTTGAGTCCATGAAACACCTTCCCAAGAGCCCATGGGAAACTATAAGCCCAAACGTACCGGATTCACTAAAGTTCGTGCCCCAAGAAATACCTTCCCAAAAGCCCATGAAGAACCAGAAGCGCAAAAGGAACAGGGTCCTCTAAAGCCCGTTCTAGTTTTTTCCCTATAACAGAAGGGGGCGGTCCAAAGGCCAGAGACCCGACCGAGGAAGAATCAATAAACAAGTAACATATTTATTATTTGGGCACGTGGGAAGAGCATTAAATCTGAAGAAGAAGGCTATTCTTTTCAGTCTTGCAAAACGCAGAAAGAAGACACTGTAAGAGCCATATAGAAAGCCCAAGGACTTTATTGCATCAGAGGAATGAACCAATTCAGTACAAAGCAGGCACGCAGGCCCAAATAAGAAGCCAAGAAAAGATAGCTAAACTGGACCAGAACAGGGCCAACATCTGGATTTATCTCCGTCTCTGCAGACGTACGGCGCAAGCGCAATAGCTCTCTCTCCAAGTGACCAACATGCCGAATGGCAGAGACTGCAACCGTTATGGAAGAACGAAGGGAGCTCCTATAGGCCATCATACAGTCATAATTATAGTCTCGAACCACAAACCCATACAGCCGCTGCAAAAAACTTATGGCCTGGAGGGCAGCCTGTTCATAAGCATGGAAAAAACCACACCAGGCTGAGCTCCAAAAATATTCTCGGCGTGGAACCGGAGCAGAACTATCCCCTGGAAGCTCCAGTTCTACGCCTGCAAGAACGAACCCATCCTCCATGACCTCACATAGATACAAAACCGCCGACAAAGAACACCGAGCCACCACGGCTTCCAAAATGGGTATAACAGTTGAAATAAGAGTACACATCCTGCTCACACGCAACAAAATTATAAAAAAACTGAAAAGTAACATGACCCCCGGAGCAGATCCGGAATAGCGAGATTATCAGTACATCAGCAACCATTATAACATGCACAGACAAGTAAATACATCTGAACCCACAGGTAACGGACATGCAATGGAAAAGGAGAGCAAACCTTGAGGAGCAGCAGCAGGTCACAGATTCAGAAACAGAGCAGCTTTTCCAACCTACAAAATAAATGCAAACAGAACCATTAGGACACAACTAGTCACAGAGCACATACATATTCCATCAAAGGTACTAAACAAGTGCAGAGCCACACGATGGCACCAGAACAATTCTTCTTTTAATCAAAGGAAACAACATCACTTAGCATGCCAAAACACCATCTACTATATCTATAGCAGCTTTTAATCATTGAGCAATCAAACTGTAGACATGCAGGAAGCGAAGGACCATCAATCAACCTCAGCCACCGTGTTTTTCCAGGCAAAGTAACGAACACAAGAAGTATAAACCTTCAGGGTCATTGCAGAGGCAGCAACCAAACAAAAGAACTAAGCATGACATCTTCTCAGACCTAATATTTTGGGCTATCACTAAGGAACGCATCTCTCAGCAATCGAGCAATAGAGACAAATAGGCAAAAGAGAAGCACATTACCAGAATGACGAAGCACAACCAGAACAGCAGCCAGCAAGCGAACATGGATGAACAGCCTACCAACCTGAAAACAACCTAAAACACAAACTATACTCACATTAGCCGCTGACGAACATCATGAAGCATGCACATGCACAAATAACGGAACGCGAAAATGGCAAAGCAGAGCACACGGTAGCAGGCAACCATCATATCGAGCAGCACCCAAGCATTTCAACAAACACCTCAAAGGCATATGTCCATACAGAGGTAGAAGAGGCAAGCACCAACCTAGACAGTAAGAACGTAATGACGCACGCCCCCACTCATGAGCCAACGGGAAAATCGGCAGCAAACTGCACACCAATGGAGCAAAGACAAGCAAAGCAGGTCAGTAAATAGGAGAAGGAACGGAAGAAAGGAACAGGGAAAGGATAAGAGGATGAACCTCAACCAACACCACCCATGGAGCAACGCGCGGCCATGGCGAGAATCGCAACGTAAGATGGCCGAACTGGATGAAGACAGGCGAACAAGAGAGGACGCGGCGGCGTGGAAGCATGGATGAAAGCGAGCAGATGAAGCGAGCGTGGAGGAAATGAGGGACAGAAGGAGGAGAGTGGAAAACCAGAGAGAAAAGCCCCCCCGGCCACCGCGATGGCAGGGGCAATCCTCACAGAGGCGCATGGGAACCCACCACACATGCATCGACATGCGGCCTGCCTGCCGGGCCCAGGGGTTCCAGAGCCCACCGTCATAGGCTGCAACGACCCCACAGAGGGCAACCGCCAGAATGCGAACCGCCGACGCACCCGCCGGCCACGCGGGCCCATGCTACAGCGCACGCACGTCCATTGGCCCCGCCCACGCGTGGGGAACAGTAACAGGCCACCAGCGAGGCCACGCGCAAGTATATGTATAGTAATAAACCAACGAGCAATAGACCAGTGGCCCCGTCCTAGGGCCTGTCCCACAGTTAGCAGCACGCGGCAGAGCACATGAGCGCCCGAGCGAATCCAGCTGAACCACCAACCCGAGCAGAGCAGCCACCCACCCCGCCCAGCCGCACACAGATCAGCGATGGGTCAAAGCAAATGCACGCAAGCACTCTAGCCCAGTGACGCACGGGACCAGTGAACGCAGGACCCAAGTAGCAGCGACCAACGCCGGCACGGAAGATGGTGATCGATGACCTGGGGATAAAAAACTGGCAGTACAGCCCTGAAACGACGAGGCATGGCGCTGCTATTCGACGAGACGAGTGAGACGAGACCGCTCGCCCACTCCGCTCGCCCACTCTCCATGCGTCGGGTCGGACGAATCATGAGGTCAGCAGGCGAAACGGGTAACGCGCACACGGGTGAAAGACACCAGGAAGCTGACATGTGGGGCATGTGGCAGGCAGGCCCACTTGCAGCCGCAGTACCAGCCAGTGAGAGGGTAACACAAGAGGGCCATGAGAGGGAAGAATAATAAACAGCACAACGATGCGGGTTTCTCGCGCGCATGCGACGCAGCACGAGCGGCTGTCCCGCGCTCGTGCACCGAAGGAAGCAGCACCCAGCCGTTTCGGTCCAAGTGGATGCAGCGCAAGGCCCACACGTCATCCCTGGCCAGGATCCACCGCTTTGTAAAAAGCACAGGGATGAATTCCAGCGACGATCGGACGGCCAGGACGCCAAAAAAGACTTGGTCAACCATCATCGAACGGCCAACAAAGGAACTAATCGGGGGAGCATTCTCCAAGCGAGTTGGCTAGCCTCTGTATTGTTTTAAATACAATGTTCTCCTCGATGTTCTTGGATATCTATTTGATGTAATGACTTTTTGCGGTGTGTTTGTTGGGATCCAATGAAGTGCGAGTTTATGATCAGATCTACCTAAGAATATTATTTGAGTTTTCTTTGATCTCTTATATGCATGATTGTTAGAGCCACATATTTCTTCTCCGAATCTTTGGTTTAGTTAGGCCAACTAGATTGATTTTTCTTGCAATGGGAAGAGGTGCTTTGTGATGGGTTCGATCTTGCGGTGTCCTCACCTAGTGACAGAAGGGGTAGCGAGGCACGCATGTATTGTTGCTATTAAGGATAAAAAGATGGGGTCTATTCCTACATGAATAGATCTTGTCTACATCATGTCATCGCTCTTATTGCATTACTCCATTTCTCCATGAACTTAATACACTAGATGCATGCTGGATAGCGGTCAATGTGCGGAGTAATAGTAGTAGATGCAGGCAGGAGTCGGTCTACTAATCTTGGATGTGATGCCCATATACATGATCATTGCCTTGGAAATCTTCATAATTATTTGCTCTTCTATCAATTGCCCAACAGTAATTTGTTTACCCACCATATGCTATTTTCTCGAGAGAAGCCACTAGTGAAATATACGGCCCTCGGGTCTATCTTTTATCATATTGTTTTCAGATCTATTATTCCAAAAAACCCCAAAATACCTTGCCGCACTTCTTCTTTACTTATTTTTTGTATTTTTGCTAGATCTATTTATCCAATCTCATATAAATAATCTGTCTTTTTACCGTAGAGGGGTTGACAACCCCTCTTGCGCGTTGGGCTGCAAGTATTTGTTCTTTGTGTGCAGGTACCGTTTACATAGTGCTTGGCTCTCCTACTGGATTGATAACCTTGATTTCATAACTGAGGGAAATACTTACTGTAGCTGTGTTGCATCATCCCTTCCTCTTTGGGGAAATACCAACGCAGACTCAAGCCACGTCACTCGGCCTCGTCAATCTAGGCAGGTAATCCACACCCAACCCCCATCCTCCTCATCCTTCTACATCCCACATGCCCTGACCGTCGGTGTGGCACCTTCCACCCAAATCACCGACCCATCCTCCAAATAAGTGCCACCCTAAGCCATGGTGCTTGCAGTATAGCCAGGAGCTCAATGAGCATTTGGTAGCGGAGAAGCAAATTGCGGTCGCACGCGCGGATGAGGTCGCGATGGCTGCCATTCGTGCTGCCCCCCAGTTCTTGGAGGAGCACCTCACCGTTGAGGCCACCGTCGAGGCCTCGCGCGCCGATGCTGCCACATGGTTGGCTGCTTAAAGTGATAGTTCGTGGTGTTTTCTCGAGGCCACCGTCGGTACCTTCGACAAAGACTACGATGTGTTTTCTCAGCGTGCTCGTGCTTACTTCAACTCGAGAGCCAACAGGTTGGTGCCTGAAGCGGCTTAGGCAACTCACCACTATGAGTCGGGCACCCACGATGTGGAGGCCTCGCCCTCTTCCAAGTCCAAGGAGCCAATCGTCATTGATATCTCCAACGATGAGGAGTAGCTTGTCTTGTTAACTCACAATAAGGACCTATGTTTAATTAGCTAGCTATGCTGGTTAAGAACGTTCAGTTTACCTGTTGCATGTGTTGCTCCCGCCTTTCCTTAACAAATTCTAGTGAATTGTCCTATGTATTTATACCATGCAATCTGGTCCTCTAGTATATATATGTTTTATATGTCGTGCAATGTCGTGCTCACTTATTAACTGTTTGGTTAATTTGTTGTCGTGTTTAGTTAATTGTTTTGTTCAATTCTGCAATGTGATATTCAATTCTTCTAGGTGAGATTTTGTATTGTCTTCCATGTGAGAAATAAATCGAATTTGGTTGTACAAAATACATGAGAAACAAATTCAATTGCTATATATCGAAGTTATCAAGCATGCTTGGTTTGGTTAACTGTCCGATCTTCTAATATGTTATATATTGTGCAATGTGGTGCTTAGTTAATGTTTGGTTCATTTGTTGTGGTGTTTAGTTAAATATTTGGTTCAATTCTGCAATGCGATGTTCAATTGTTGTGGGTGCATTTTTTATTGTCTACCAAGTGAGAAATAAATCAAATTTGAATGTACTAAATACATGAGAAACAAATACAATTGCTATATTTCTAAGTTGTTAAGCATCTTTGGTTTGGTTAAGTATCTGATCTTCTAGTATGATATATATCGTCCAATGTGGTGTCAGTTAATGTTTGGTTCATTTGTTGTGATGTTTAGTTAACTGTTTGGTTCAATTCTGCAATGCGATGTTCAATTGTTGTGGGTACAATTTTGTATTATTATGCACGTCAGGAATAAATTGAATTTGGTTGTACTAAATACATGAGAAACATATGCAATTGGTATATTTCCTAGTTCTTAATCATGCTTGGTTTGGATAAATGGCTTTTCCATGTGGCTCGAATTAATATGTTGAATCTGCAATGTGTTTATTTTTCATTACAATATTTTACTGATAGTATGCCAACCCTCACTTAACCTGATCAATAACTACCTTATATGTGTTGCGGTGAAACAATGGGAAGCAGTGAGGTTTACAATCGAGGTTTGCACATGCATGGTCCTTTGTCTACTAGCACATTATTGTGCAATTGAGGAACCATTCTAATATTTAGGTTTCTAAGAATTTGGTCTTGCACTTGTAGGTCCTGGTGTCAGAGGTTTTGACCCACTGTTCAACCCATTTTGCATATTTGGAAATGAGTAGTCCATGAATATCAGTCAAGTCAAGAAACTCACAAAGATTGTTAGGATAAAGAAACTAGTGACAAAAAACAACAAGATCTTTGTCTGCACAATGAAGTAGACATTAGTGCACTACATGATGGTACTAACTATTATACCTTGTCTTTTTTATTCCTTTGCACCATTTCCAAATTTAGAGAAGATATTTATGCATATCTTTGTTTTCAGGCCTTCCCAAAGCAATTCACTAATGATTACCTCTCAAACCACCTGTATGGTTAGGAGGCAAGGAAAGTATTCATACAACACCCACAATACAATATTGAAGTCTTCCTCAAGAGGACGAAGGATGGATGGTCAATCATCCACAGGCACCGGCCTAAAGTTGCAAGGACCTTCAACATCAATGAAGGATCAATATTCGCCTTTTGGTTCAGCAGTTTCCCAGATGAGATTCATGTGTCTATCTCCCGTCTATGACGCTAATTTCCAAAGGTTATAGATGTTGCATGTGAAACTTGGTGCTGGTGCAGTTGTGTAATGGGGTAGCTAGCTATATGCCTATATGGTATAACTGAGTGCTGAAGCTATATGTTGTTCTACTCTGATGTATTTCAGTTATGAAATCCTGGTCCCACAATATGAAAATGAATATATTGTGTGCTTAATATGAAATCTTAATTTGATTAATAAATGGATTATTAATAATAGGTCAATTAGCCTGCTTATTGGGTTTTTTCTATTGCAAACGGTTATTGAGACAACACCGTGGGCGATGACCTTAGACAACCCACACACTTTTTAGGAAGAAAACGTGTTTGATCAATGAACAATCACACACGACTTCTTGAAAACTATTTGTGCTAGCCCACCTTGCACAAGCGTTTTGCACATAAAAAGTGTGTATGATGGACAATCTATGCCACACAGTTTCTTCTATGCATCATGTGTGATGCATTGAATAACGCAAGTGATAAAATTGTTAATATCTTCTGCAATGGCAA
The DNA here is from genome assembly GCA_963921465.1 of Triticum timopheevii. Taxonomy (NCBI): domain Eukaryota; kingdom Viridiplantae; phylum Streptophyta; class Magnoliopsida; order Poales; family Poaceae; genus Triticum; species Triticum timopheevii. Next base: position 359,292,077 of record OY997274.1, on the reverse strand, counting down.
CACTATCACGGACAATTTGATGGGGAAAATCGCGTGTGGTGTACGTGCGAACAGAAACGTTTGTCTGGGATTCATCGTGTGGGATGTACATACGAATGGAAATGTTCTTCTTGAATTGACTGTGTGGGATGTACATACGAACGGAATCGTATTCCTTGGATTAACTGTGTGGGATGTATATACGAAGGGAAACGTTTCTCTGGGATTCATTGTGTGGGATGTACTTATGAACAAAAATGACTAGGCATGTATAACTGTATGTGATGGCTAGCCTGATCGCACACGAGCTCATTTTTTGTAGCGTGTGTGACAAGAGGGCCTATCCCCGGCGGTTTCTGGGTCGTGTGGGAAGGACCCCCCCCCCCCATCGCCCACACTGGCAAGGCGACAGTTTAAAATGCCCGCGGAAAGGGGTTAACAACCGTTTGTATAGCAGCTTGTTGTACTAGTGTAAGGTGTCGTACACTCATTGGAGTAGTGTCGGGTGTCGGTGTCAAAACCAGCGGATCTCGGGTAGGGGGTCCCGATCTGTGCGTCAAGGCTGATGGTAACAGGAAGCGTGGGACACAGATGTTTACCCAGGTTCGGGCCCTCTCGATGGAGGTAAAACCCTACTTCCTGCTTGATTAATATTGATGATATGGGTAGTACAAGAGTAGATCTACCACGAGATCGTAGAGGCTAAACCCTAAGAGCTAGCCTATGATGGTATGATTGTAATTGTGATCGGCCTTCTAAGGACCAACCTCTCCGGTTTATATAGACACCGGAGAGGGCTAGGGTTTACATGGAGTCGGTTACAAGGAAGGAAACACAATATCCGGATCGCCAAGCTTGCCTTCCACGCAAAGGAGAGTCCTATCCGGACACGGGCCGAAGTCTTGAGTCTTGTATCTTGACGCTTCAATAGTCTGGACGCTGTACACAGTCCGGCTGTCCGGATACCCCCTAATCCAGGACTCCCTCAGTAGCCCCTGAACTAGGCTTCAATGACGATGTGTCCGGCGCGCAGTATTGTCTTCGGCATTGCAAGGCGGGTTCCTTCTCCGAGTTCTCCAAAGTAATTATTGAACACTTGAATTGTGTCCGGATCCACAAAATGATCTTTACACACCGCTGTAGAGAGAATGATATTTCACAAATGCAATCTGCTGACAACTTTTTCTGATGACGTGACATGTTATTACGGTCGGATCATTATTCGAACCGTTTTCCCACAACCAGCTACAGCGCATATTGTGAGGCGGTTTCTTTGGCATGTCTTGTCAAGGCAGAGATCGTGTCCCCTTATCACGGGATTCTCATCAATACGGGTATGGGTAATCCCACCACGCCATCAATCATGGCGCTTGGGAAACAAGCGATTCCCAACGGGCAAGTGGGGAGGTGCACCGCTTCTGGCGCCTCTATAAAGGGATAAGATTTCCCCATTTTCACCCACGCCTTCTTCATCCTTTGCCCACTCTCGCCCCCTTGAGCTCCAGCGCCCAAGCCCAAGTCTTCTCGCACAGCTAAACATGTCCGGAGCAGGAGGCAAGTGGGTGGCTTCCACCGTCAAGGAGAAGCACATCACAAATCTTCGGGCGGCCGGATACTTGGCCGCGGACATAGCGCACCTGCTACCGGACGCCGGGCAGGTCATTCCGACCCCAGGATCCCACGAGAGGGTCGTATTCGTCATGCACTTCGTCCGTGGACTGGGATTTCCACTCCATCCCTTTGTCTGCAGGCTCATGTTCTACTACGGGCTAGATTTCCATGATCTAGCCCCGAACTTCGTCCTCAACATCTCGGCATTCATCGTCGTATGCGAGGCCTTCCTCCGCATCCGGCCTCATTTTGGCCTATGGCTGCAAACCTTCTGCGTGAAGCCGAAGATTGTAAGCGGCCAGCAAGCGTAGTGCGGAGGGGCCATGGTGGGCAAGATGCCTAACATCACCTGGCTGGACGGTTCCTTCGCGGAGACCGTAAAAGGATGGTAATCGGGGTGGTTCTACATCACCGAGCCGCGCAGCGCCAACTGGGCAGCGGCCCCCGAGTTCCGATCTGGAGCCCCCATGCGGCTCACCTCCTGGGAAAAGAAGGGCCTGTCCTGGGGTAATTTTATGGAGCTGACCGGACTCCAGACATGCATCAAAAGCATGAAGGACAAGAACATCAAGCTTGTCAACATGATCCAGGTCATGCTCGTTCGCCGGATCCTGCCCTGCCAAAGGCGGGCAGTCAATCTGTGGGAGTTCGTCCCGGCCGAACACCAGACGCTCCGGAAGCTCTACGACATGACGCACAAAGGCGCATGGAAGGTGCTGTTCAAGGCCTCTGAAGTACCTCCTCCCACATCCGAGGACCGCGGGCTTCACGCCGCGCGGGCTCCTACTCAGGTGAGTTCTTAGACTACCACCGGACCTGGTTATTCCCCATATATTCATGGGAGAGCCTTAAGTAGTTATGCATGTTTGCTTCAGGATTATGTGGAGACAGCGGAGCAGGTTTACTGTCCGGCTCTGCTGCCAGAAGGCCCAGCTGATGCTCTCCTGACGAAGATGCTGGTCCCGGCACTGTACAAAGTGCCGGAGAAGAAGGCCGAGAAGAAGGCTCCGGGGACCCGAAAGGGTCCCCGGTGTAAGGTTATGCCAGAAGCTTCGTCCGAAGATGACAAGGCAGACTCCTTCCACGAAGAGGAGGAGGAGGAAGAAGAAGAAGACGCCCCATCCGAAAAGGATGAAGGGCCCGGGGAGGCGGACCAGGGGGCCGGAAAAGGCCCCCGGCGCAAGGCCGTCATACCCCTGTCGTCCAACGACGACGAGACAGATTCCTCCCGCGGAGGCGGGGGGAATCAGGAAGAGATTCTACCTCCCCACACTGGGGGGAGAAGAAGAGGAAAGCCGCCCCAGAAGGGGAGGCTGGGGCGTCCAAGAAGGGGAAGGTGTCCCTTCCGGACTACTCCGCCACGGCCGCTCTCAGCGAGGAGGGGTGGCTGCCCAGGGGGAAGCCCCCAGTGCGATCGTAAGTGTCCGCACTCCATCATAAATTCACTCCGCAGCTTTTGTTTAATGCCGAACATATGTGCAGTCCGGCCAGGGCTCACCCCGAGGTATCTTCCTCCGGGTCCCTGAGCGATTCGGAGATGAATTCGCTTCCGACAGCCACTACTCCTCAGCCCGCGGATGACACAAAGGTGCTGTCCCGAAGGCTCCCAGAGTGGGGGGAGGTGACTATGGAGAAGCCCCGAGGCGGGGTCCCAGATGTCGGACACGCGGGGTTCAAGATCCCCGTGGATCGTGTCGATGAGAGCCACAATAGGCCGGGCTCTCAGCCGAACACTGTCCTGGAACCTTCAATGGTTCCGAACTCAGGCAGACAGCCCCTTGTTAGGGAGGGCGAGCCGTCTGCATCAAGGCCTTTCGGTGCGCACGAGGCACCGGATTGTCTACTGGAAGCGCTTCGCGGCGCTTCCATAGATGAGGAGCACCGGACTCTTATGAGTTCGGTGATTCGGAAGGTTTCGTCCGCCAAGAGCGGACTAACCGAAGCTTGCACCAGCCTCTTGATAGGCTTTGAGGTAAGTAATAAATATGTGTGAAATCACCACCCGATAGGTAGTAGCCCCTGATACTCTGTTTGGTGTTCGGAAATAAAAACCAAACGGAGGGTCAAATATAATCCGCAAGAGTCTAATAATAAATATTCGTGTACATAAGCAGGCTGTGCTGCTTGCTACTGCTGCCCGTACTGCCGAGGTTGCCGAACAGAAGCGGGACCTGGAGCAGGCGTAGGGAGAGCTCGGCCTCACGAAGAGGCAGCTCAAGGAGAATAAAGGTAAGCGATTCCCTGCTCGCATGTATTTAAAGATAGGCAAAATTGGCTAGTCTAACGCCAACACGTCGTGACTGTGTAACAGGGGCCACTGCCGAAGTGGCGTCCCTGAAGAAAGCATTGTCCGAGGCCAAAGACAAAGCGGCCATGGAATTCAAGGAGCGCGAAAAGCAAAGTGCTAGGGTGGGCGAGGTACAGCAAGAGCTCCAGGACCTCGGCAAGAAGTGCGAGTCCGTGGAGCACGATCTGAAGATGAAAGAGGCCGAGCTTGCAAAGGCCCTCGTAAATTTGAAAGATGCCAAGGCCGAAGCCGAGAGAGCACAGCAGGAGATCCAGGAGGCCAAAAGGATAGCAGCGGGTAAGAAGTTTTTTATGCAAAGCTGATACGTCTCCAACGTATCTATAATTTTTGATTGCTCCATGCTACTTTATCTACTGTTTTGGACTATATTGGGCTTTATTTTCCACTTTTATATTATTTTTGGGACTAACCTATTAACCGGAGGCCCAACCCAGAATTGCTGTTTTTTGCCTATTTCAGTGTTTCGAAGAAACGGAATATCAAACATAGTCCAAACGGAATGAAACCTTCGAGAACGTGATTTTCTCACCGAACGTGATGCAGGAGACTTCGACCCTACTCCAAGACGTAACAGAGGCGGTCATGAGGGTGGGGGGCACGCCCCCCTCCCCTAGGCTCGCCCCCTGCCTCGTGGCCCCCCTGTTGCTCCACCGATGTACTCCTTCCTCCTATATATACCTACGTATCCCCAAACAATCAGACGAGGAGCCAAAAACCTAATTCCACCGCCGCAACCTTCTGTATCCATGAGATCCCATCTTGGGGCCTGTTCTAGAGCTCCGCCGGAGGGGGCATCCACCACGGAGGGCTTCTACATCAACACCATAGCCCCTCCGATGAAGTGTGAGTAGTTTACTTCAGACCTTCGGGTCCATAGCTAGTAGCTAGATGGCTTCTTCTCTCTTTTTGGATCTCAATACAATGTTCTCCCCCTCTCTCATGGAGATCTATTCGATGTAATCTTCTTCTTTTTGCGGTGTGTTTGTTGAGACCGATGAATTGTGGGTTTATGATCCAGCTTATCTATGAACAATATTTGAATCTTCTCTGAATTCTTTTATGTATGATTGAGTTATCTTTGCAAGTCTCTTCGAATTATCCGTTTGGTTTGGCCAACTAGATTGGTAGTTCTTGCAATGGGAGAAGTGCTTAGCTTTGGGTTCAATCTTGCGGTGTCCTTTCCCAGTGACAGAAGGGGCAGCAAGGCACGTATTGTATTGTTGCCATCGGGGATAACAAGATGGGGGTTTTTATCATATTGCATGAATTTATCCCTCTACATCATGTCATCTTGTTTAAGGTGTTACTCTATTTTTAACTTAATACTCTAGATGCATGCTGGATAGCGGTCGATGAGTGGAGTAATAGTAGTAGATGCAGAATCGTTTCGATCTACTTGTCTCGGACGTGATACCTATATACATAATCATACCTAGATATACTCATAACTATGCTCAATTCTGTCAATTGCTCAACAGTAATTTGTTCACCCACCGTAGAATACTTATGCTCTTGAGAGAAGACACTAGTGAAACCTATGGCCCCCGGGTCTATTCTCATCATATCAATCTCTATCGCTTTATTACTTGCTTTGCTTTTTTACTTTGCCCTTTTACTTTTCACTTTTCATCTATCTATCAAAAATACCAAAAATATTATTTATCATCTCTATCAGATCTCACTCTCGTAAGTGACCGTGAAGGGATTGACAACCCCTAATCGTGTTGGTTGCGAGGAGCTATCGTTTTGTGTAGGTACGAGGGACTTGTGCGTGGTCTCCTACTGGATTGATACCTTGGTTCTCAAAAACTGAGGGAAATACTTACGCTACTTTGCTGCATCATCCTCTCCTCTTCAGGGAAATCCAACGCAGTGCTCAAGAGGTAGCAATAATAATTTCTGGCGCTGTTGCCAGGGAGGCTCACGCAAGCAAGTCAACCATACCACGTACCCATCACAATCCCTATCTCTCGCATTACATTATTTGCCATTTGCCTCTCGTTTTCCTCTCCCCCACTTCACCCTTGCCATTTTATTCGCCCTCTCTCTTTCCCAATCTCCTCCTCTCTTTCCCGTTTGCCTTTTCCCATTGCCTTTTTGTTTGCTCGTGTGCTAGTTTGCTTGCTTGTAGCGATGGCTCTACCTAGATTTGGTGATCTTCACCTTAAAAGGCTAGAGGAGATCGAAAGCAATGTCAGAAAGTTTATGGTTTTGCAATTTGAGCATAATAATTTCTTTAGAAACGAGCTTAAGGAACAAAAAAGTTTTATGAGTTATATGAATAAAGAACTCGATGATATGTCTAAAGAATTTGATGGTATAAGAGCCCAAATTGCTCGTCTTGAAAAGATGACCGCTGAAATTTCGGATATGCAAGATACCTTAGTCAATAAGATGGCCGCTAAACCGAATTCCTATGAAAATCAAGATGAAGATCTAAAAGTTATTGATGTGTCCCCCATTAAATATTTGTTTTGCAATATGAATCTTGATGAAACTGAATATGATCTTCCTTTACCTAGAAGGCGTTCTAAGAATTCGGAGTTTCTAGATCTTGATGATGAATTTGATAAAAGTGGGATTGAAAGAAATAAAAACCTAGATGTCGTTAAACCCACTATTATGGATCTCAAGAAATTTAATTATGAAAATTGTTGTTTAATTGGTTGTATTTCCTTGTTGCAATCCGTGCTAGATTCTCCTCATGCTTATAGTCAAAATAAGGCCTTTACCGAACACATTGTTGATGTCTTGATGCAATCTTATGAAGAAAAACTTGAGTTGAAAGTTTCTATCCCTAGAAAACTCTATGATGAGTGGGAAACTACTATTAAAATTAATATTAAAGATTATGAGTTTCATGCTTTGTGTGATTTGGGTGCTAGTGTCTCTACTATTCCCAAAACTTTGTGTGATTTGCTAGATTTCCGTGACTTTGATGATTGCTCTCTAAACTTGCATCTTGTGGATTCCACTATTAAAAAGCCTATGGGAAGAATTAATGATGTTCTTATTGTTGCAAATAGGAATTATGTGCCCATAGATTTTATCGTTCTTGATATAGATTGCAATCCTTCATGTCCTATTATTCTTGGTAGACCCTTCCTTAGAACGATTGGTGCAATTATTGATATGAAGGAAGGAAATATTAGATTCCAATTTCCCTTGAAGAAGGTCATGGAACACTTCCCTAGAAAGAAAATAAATTACCATATGAATCTATCATGAGAGCCACTTATGGATTGCCTACCAAAGATGGCAATACCTAGATCTATCCTTGCTTTTATGCCTAGCTAGGGGCGTTAAACGATAGCGCTTGTTGGGAGGCAACCCAATTTTATTTTTGTTTTTTTGTTTTTGCTTCTGTTTAGGAATAAATAATCCATCTAGCCTCTGTTTGGATGTAGTTTTATGTTTTAATTAGTGTTTGTGCCAAGTAGAACCTATAGGATAACCTACGATGATAGTTGATTTGATTCTGCTGAAAAACAGAAACCTTGCGCACACGGATATAATTTTTTTAAATCACAGGAACGTGATTTTGCTTTGATTCTTTTTGCTTCTGTTCAATAAACAAATTTTCCAGGACTTCCTATTTTGGTAGAATTTTTAGAGTTCCAGAAGTTTGCGTTAGTTACATATTGCTACAGACTATTCTGTTTTTGACAGATTCTGTTTTGCGGGTGTTGTTTGCTTATTTTGATGAATCTATGGCTAGTAAAATAGTTTATAATCCATAGAGAAGTTGGAATACAGTAGGTTTAACACCAATATAAATAAAGAATGAGTTCATTACAGTACCTTAAGTAGTTCTTTGTTTTCTTTCTCTAACGAAGCTCACGATATTTCTGTTGAGTTTTGTGTTGTGAAGTTTTCAAGTTTTGGGTGAATTCTTTTGATGGATTATGGAACAAGGAGTGGCAAGAGCCTAAGCTTGGGGATGCCCATGGCACCCCCAAGAAAATCCAAAGACATCAAAAAGTCAAAGCTTGGGGATGCCCCGGAAGGCATCCCCTCTTTCGTCCACTTCCATCAGTAATTTACTTGGAGCTATATTTTTATTCACCACATGATATGTGTTTTGCTTGGAGCGTCTTGTATTATTTGCGTCTTTGCTTTTTAGTTTACCACAATCATCCTTGCTGTACACACCTTTTGAGAGAGCCATACATGAATTGTAATTTGTTAGAATACTCTATGTGCTTCAGTTATATCTTTTGAGCTTGATAGTTTTGCTCATAGTGCTTCACTTATATCTTTTGAGTGTGATAATTTTTTCTCTAGTGCTTCACTTAGATCTTTTAGAGAACGGTGGTGGATTTGTTTTAAAGAAACTATTGATCTCTCATGCTTCACTTAGATTATTTTGAGAGTCATTAATAGCATGGTAATTTGCTTAATGTTACTATACTTGGTATTCAAGATATGTGAAACTTTCTTTTGAGTGAATTGAATACTAAGATAAGTTTGATGCTTGATAATTGTTTTGAGATATGGAGGTAATAATATCAAAGTCGTGCTAGTTGAGTAATTGTGAATTTGAGAAATTCTTGTGTTGAAGTTTGCAAGTCCCGTAGCATGCACGTATGGTTAAAGTTGTGTAACAAATTTGAAACATGAAGTGTACCTGGCTTGTGCATCCTTATGAGTGGCGGTCGGGGACGAGTGATGGTCTTTTCCTACCAATCTATCCCACTAGGAGCATGCGCGTAGTACTTGATTTTTGATGACTTCTAAATTTTTTGCAATAAGTATATGAGTTCTTTTGACTAATGTTGAGTCCATGGATTATACGCACTCTCACCTTTCCGCCTTTGCTAGCCTCTTCGGTACCGTGCATTGCCCTTTCTCACCTTGAGAGTTGGTGCAAACTTCGCCAGTGCATCCAAACCCCGTGATACGATACGCTCTATCGCACATAAACCTCCTTATATCTTCCTCAAAACAGCCACCATACCTACCTATCATGGCATTTCCATAGCCATTCCGAGATATATTGCCATGCAACTTCCATCATCATCATCATGACATACAGTACTTTTGTCATATTGCCATTGCATGATCATGTAGTTGACATCGTATTTGTGGCAAATCCACCATGCATTATTTTTCATACGTGTCACTCTTGATTCATTGCACCATCCCGGTACACCGCCGGAGGCATTCATATAGAGTCATATCTTGTTCTAAGTTTCGAGTTGTAATCCTCATGTTGTAATCAATAGAAGTGTGATGATCATCATTATTAGAGCATTGCCCAAATAAAAAAAAGAGAAGAAAGGCCAAAAAAAAAGAAAGGCCCAAAAAAAAAGAAAATAAATAAAAAGGACAATGCTACTATCTCTTTTCCACACTTGTGCTTCAAAGTAGCACCTTGTTCTTTATAGTGAGTCTCATATATTGTGCTTCAAAGTAGCACCTTGTTCTTCATGTAGTGAGTCTCATAAGTTGTCTTTTTATACTAGTGGGAATTTTTCATTATAGAACTTAGCTTGTATATTCCTACGACGGGCTTCCTCAAATGCCCTAGGTCTTCATGAGCAAGCGAGTTGGATGCACACCCACTAGTTTTCTTTTGTTGAGCATTCATAGCTCTAGTGCATCCGTTGCATGGCAATCCCTACTCCTCATGTTGACATCAATTGATGGGCATCTCCATAGCCCGTTGATTATCCTCGTCAATGTGAGACTTTCTCCTTTTTGTCTTCTCCACACAATCCCCACCATCATATTCTATTCCACCCATAGTGCTATGTCCATGGCTCACGCTCATGTATTGCGTGAAGGTTGAAAAAGTTTGAGATTATTTAAGTATGAAACAATTGTTTGGCTTGTCATCGGGGCTATAGAAGTTGGGAACATCTTTGTGTGACGAAAATGAAGCATAGCCTAACTATATGATTTTGTAGGGATGAACTCTCTTTTGCCATGCTATTTTGAGAAGACATGATTGCTTTGATTAGTATGCTTGAAGTATTATTATTTTTGTGTCAATATGAACTTTTGTCTTGAATCTTTCGGATCTAAATATTCATGCCACAATTAAGAAGATTTACATTGAAATTATGCCAAAGTATCACTCCGCATCAAAAATTCTTTTTTTATCATTTACCTACTCGAGGACGAGCAAGAATTAAGCTTGGGGATGCCTGATACGTCTCCAATGTATCTATAATTTTTGATTGCTCCATGCTACTTTATCTACTGTTTTGGACTATATTGGACTTTATTTTCCACTTTTATATTATTTTTGGGACTAACCTATTAACCGGAGGCCCAGCCCAGAATTGCTGTTTTTTTGCCTATTTCAGTGTTTCGAAGAAACGGAATATCAAACGGAGTCCAAACGGAATGAAACCTTCGGGAATGTGATTTTCTCACCGAACGTGATGCAGGAGACTTGGACCCTACTCCAAGACGTAACAAAGGCGGTCACGAGGGTGGGGGGCGCCCCCCCCCCCCCGGGTGCGCCCACCTGCCTCGTGGCCCCCCTGTTGCTCCACCGACGTACTCCTTCCTCCTATATATACCTATGTATCTCCAAACGACCAGACGAGGAGCCAAAAACCTAATTCCACCACTGCAACCTTCTGTATCCACGAGATCCCATCTTGGGACCTGTTCTGGAGCTCCGCCGGAGGGGGCATCCACCATGGAGGGCTTCTACATCAACACCATAGCCCCTCCGATGAAGTGTGAGTAGTTTACTTCAGACCTTCGGGTCCATAGCTAGTAGCTAGATGGCTTCTTCTCTCTTTTTGGATCTCAATACAATGTTCTCCCCCTCTCTCGTGGAGATCTATTCGATGTAATCTTCTTCTTTTTGCGGTGTGTTTGTTGAGACCGATGAATTGTGGGTTTATGATCCAGCTTATCTATGAACAATATTTGAATCTTCTCTGAATTCTTTTATGTATGATTGAGTTACCTTTGCAAGTCTCTTTGAATTATCCATTTGGTTTGGCCAACTAGATTGGTAGTTCTTGCAATGGGAGAAGTGCTTAGCTTTGGGTTCAATCTTGCGGTGTCCTTTCCCAGTGACAGAAGGGGCAGCAAGGCACGTATTGTATTGTTGCCATCGAGGATAACAAGATGGGTTTTTTTATCATATTGCATGAATTTATCCCTCTACATCATGTCATCTTGCTTAAGGCGTTACTCTGTTTTTAACTTAATACTCTAGATGCATGCTGGATAGCGGTCGATGAGTGGAGTAATAGTAGTAGATGCAGAATCGTTTCGATCTACTTGTCTCGGACGTGATGCCTATATACATGATCATACCTAGATATACTCATAACTATGCTCAATTCTGTCAATTTCTCAACAGTAATTTGTTCACCCACCGTAGAATACTTATGCTCTTGAGAGAAGCCACTAGTGAAACCTATGGCCCCCGGGTCTATTCTCATCATATCAATCTCTATCGCTTTATTACTTGCTTTGCTTTTTTACTTTGCCCTTTTACTTTTCACTTTGCATCTATCTATCAAAAATACCAAAAATATTATTTGTCATCTCTATCAGATCTCACTCTCTTAAGTGACCATGAAGGGATTGACAACCCCTAATCGCGTTGATTGCGAGGAGCTATCGTTTTGTGTAGGTACGAGGGACTTGTGCGTGATCTCCTACTGGATTGATACCTTGGTTTTCAAAAACTGAGGGAAATACTTATGCTACTTTGCTGCATCATCCTCTCCTCTTCGGGGAAATCCAACATAGTGCTCAAGAGGTAGCAAAAGCAAACATGTGGAGGAGGCGTTTCTTTTACTTACTCGAATTCGGAGCTCTCCAGGGGCATTCGCAGATCTGCCATGCAGCGTATTAGAAGCTGCGGAGTTCTACCGTGCGCAGGAGGGGAGCTCAGACGAGAAGTTGTTCTTGTCCCAGTATGTCGGGGCCGAACACCCGATGCCTCTAAGTGACCAAGTGAAGCAGTTGGTCGAACTCCATAGGGCGGCCGAACTGGCTATGAAAGGTTTCATAGTCCGGATGTGGCCTGGTGAGCTCCTGCCCACTAGCTACATTGGCCTGATCAAGCGGATGGTGGATGCCTATCTACGGCTTGACGTGATCAAGAGATCCGTTTGCATCGAGGGTGCCCGCCGGGACTTTGCCCGCGTCAAGGTGCATTGGGGCAAGCTGGATGCAGAGAAGCTGGTCAAGGACGGGCCGCTGGAGGGCAAGGCGCATCGCCATCCCGAGATGTACTATGATGGCATTATGAAGGGTGCTCGTCTCGTGGCCGATGAGTGTACCAAGGACGCCATCTTTGAATGAATTCACTTATGTCATGCTTGTAATTTGAAGACGAAGTTACTTGCGCTATGTAGTGCTTTTGTTGTTTAAAATATTACCTTCTGTGCGGCTGTTTATAAAACTCTGAAAGTAGGCCAGTCGTCGGCTTCCGCCCCCATGTAACTAGTACTGGGGTGTTCGTGGAAAACCCGGACACTCTTTATCCAAGTGTTTGGTCCCTTAAGGAGGTGTCCGGCGCAGCGAACAAGGCAATCGGACTATGCGGCTTTATAACTCTCCCTTAGCCATAAAAGTCTACAATTTTAAATTTCGGTGAAGCCCCTAGAATTCGGAAGGCCGAACTGGGGCGCTATACACGCCTAGATCGGACGAAGCCGATTTATCGCCTAATGCGGAAAATCTTTAAGGATTTTAGGACCTCTCGAACAGCGACCAGCTCTCGCCACATCATGCCGGTCAGTTTTTGGCTTTCTCTACTGAGGTGCTCGTCCGGAAGAACCGGGACACAATCGCAGTAGTTCTCCCTGCGCTACCTTAGCCGATATAACGGAACATAAGGCACCAAAACAAGGGAGCCAGGCTATCCCAACTGTAGACCCAAGACATGATTCGGAGCTGATGCATATAGTGCTATAAGTTCGGGGTGCCACATTGTTGAAAGTGTTCGGACTTTATTTGCCATATTACGGGGCGCCATGAGAAGCCCCTAGCAAACTGACCGTACCAAGGTGTACGGATGCAATATCAAATAAACATTTATAAGGGAAAAAATGCTCAAATAAGAATAATAAGCTGACGCTATATATGATCTCCCATTGACAAATAATACGTTTAAGCGTATGTTTACAATGGATGCATTGAGCGGAGATAAACAGGACTATTTGACATGTCCTATCCAGGGGCAGGTTGTGTACAGATAGATAAAGCAGGTATAATGATCGTAAATAGATTCCACCTAGGTATTTCCTTCTACGCACAACGTCTGTTGCCTCCTTGGATGTCTCTCCCATGTAAGTCCGGCAATTCGGCTCTTCTGAGGATGCTTCACTAACGCGGTGTCCTGAAAGGTAAGAGCGGAAGATTATGAAGGTATTTGGCGGTTACCCGCACTATTGACTGAGTCATTGATGCACTTCCGCCTATGCCCATGGTATCTTGAGTGCGTAATTGTGTACGCGTGGCACGAATGCTGCTTTAGCAGGGCGTGAGCGGAGGCCGGACTGCTAATCATGCTCTTGGCGTTCCTGATGATCCTGTTGCAGGGTGCTCCGGACTTGCTTGCCGGCGCTTGAGGTTGTCATGGCCGGATTGGGGGTTTGCCGGAGGAGGCCGCATTGTACTTCTGCCGCGAGGGCTACAGTATGCTCTTCTGTACGGAGAGAGCAGTCCATGTTTCCGTTTACTGTTATGACCCTGTGCAGACCTGGCATCTTGAGCTTGAGGTATGCGTAATGTGGTGCCGCATTGAATCTAGCGAATGCGGTTCGTCCGAGCAGTGCGTGGTAACCACTACGGAAAGGGACGATATTGAAGATTAACTCTTCACTCTGGAAGTTGTCCGGGGATCCGAAGACCACTTCCAATGTTATGGAGCCCGTACAGCGGGCCTCTACTCCTGGAATGACACCTTTAAAGGTGGCTTGATCCTTGAAGGATCAATGCCCATTTTGCGCACTGTGTCCTGATAAAGCAGGTTCAGGCTGCTGCCGCCATCCATAAGGACTCGCGTGAGGTGGAATCCGTCGATAATCGGGTCTAAGACCAATGCGGCTGAGCCGCCGTGACGGATGCTAGTAGGATGATCCCTACAATCAAAGGTGATCGGACAAGCTGACCATGGTTGAATTTGGGGGCGACTGGCTCCATCGCATAGACGTCCCGTGGTGCTTGCTTCCGTTCCCGCTTGGGGATATGAGTGGCGTAGATCATATTGACCGTTTTCACCTGGGGTGGGGGGATTTCTTTTGACCCCCTGTGTTCGGACGCCGGGGCTCTTCATCGTCGTCACTGTGCAGCCCCTTGTCCTTATTTTCGGCGTTTATTTTGCCGGCCTGTTTGAACACCCATCAATCTCTATTGGTATGGTTGGCTGGCTTGTCCGGGGTGCCATGAATTTGGCACGAGCGCTCTAGTATGCGGTCCAGACTGGACGGTCCCTGATTATTTCTTTTGAACGGCTTTTTCCGCTGAATCCGGCGTTGACTACCGTGTCTTCAACATTGTCACCGTTGTTCCATCTCTTATGTCTGTTGCGTCGTGGCTTGCCGTTAGTATCGCGGCTATCCGAAGTGCCGGAATGTGGCGTGGTGCCGCTGCGGGCCAACCAGCTGTCTTCACCCGCACAAAAGCGGGTCACTAGTGTTGTGAGAGCTGCCATGGACTTGGGTTTTTCCCGGCCGAGATGTCGGGCAAGCCATTCATCACGGATATTATGCTTAAAAGCCGCCAGGGCTTCGGCGTCCGGACAGTCAACTATTTGGTTCTTTTTAGTTAGGAACCGAGTCCAGAATTTCCTGGCTGACTCTCCGGGCTGTTGAGTAATGTGGCTCAGGTCATCAGCATCCGGTGGTCGCGCCTATGTGCCCTGGAAGTTGTCGAGGAATGCATCTTCCAGGTTTTCCCAACTGCCAATGGAATTTGCTGGCAGGCTATTTAACCAGTGCCGGGCTGGTCCTTTGAGCTTAAGGGGAAGATACTTGATGGCGTGTAGATCATCTCCGCAGGTCATGTGAATGTGGAGAAGGAAATCTTCGATGCATATTGCGGGGTCTGTTGTGCCATCGTACAATTCGATGTTTACGGGTTTGAACCCTTCTGGGAATTCATGATCCATCACTTCGTCAGTGAAGCAGAGGGGCGTGTGCGGTGCCTCTGTGCTGGGCTATGTGGCTGCGCAGCTCGAATTGGTCTGGGTTGCTGTGTTCAGCCCGGCCGGACTTGTTGATGATGTATCCGGTGCGGCGGTCATCGTCGCGCGCTGGGGCGCACCCCCGTGATCCGTAGATCGATCTTGGATGTCCTGCTTTGTTTTCCAGGATATCTTGCAGGTCTTGCCTATTGCCCTGAGCCGTAGTGTATAGGCGTGGGGGTGCGGGCTGGTATTCGGGATGATATCCTGTTTTGTCCCGGCCACGGGGTGGCCGGTCAGCCGTTTGGCGCTCGAGTCCATATTCCTCGGCTGCCAGGACTTCAGTCCATCTAACTGTGAGCAGGTCTTGATCAACTTGGAGTTGCTACTGCTTCTTCTTCAGGCTCCTCGCAGTGGCTATAAGCCTATGCTTGAAGCGCTCCTGCTCCACGGGATCCTCAGGCACGCCGAACTCGTCGTCGCCGAGGCTAATCTCATCTTCGGAGGGGGGCATGTAATTGTCCTCCTCCGAGTATCCGTCTGTTGCCTGTTCTTCTGGGCTGACCTGCTCATCTTCCTGTTCGGCCTGCTCGAAGGCGGGCTAGTCAGGGTCATATTCTTCTTCGGCACCATCCGGATTACTCTCGTCTCTAGGGCCGGTATTGCTGTGGCGGGGCTTGGAGCGGCGCTGACGACGCCCATGCTTTGCTTTTCTTCCCGAGGGATTATCCTCCGTTGCCTCCTCGCCATTAGTTTCCTTCGGAGTGTCCACCATATATATATATCGTATGAAGAGGTGGCCCTCGACCGCCCTGTGAGCGGTGGCTCTTGTGATTCTCCTTCATCGTCGTCCATACCGTCGATGTCTTCGGAGTCGAAGTCAAGCACGTCGTTAAATCATCGATCGTGGCAATGAAGTGGGTGGTGGGTGGGCAGCGAGTTCCCTCGTCACCCGCCTCCCACTCGAGCCAGACATAGTTCAGTCAGAAGCCTCCTGACAGAGAGAGAGAGACTTTAATGAGTTCAGCATGTCACCAAAGGGCGAGTGTTGAAAGATGTCCGCA
This sequence comes from Triticum timopheevii, assembly GCA_963921465.1. Taxonomy (NCBI): domain Eukaryota; kingdom Viridiplantae; phylum Streptophyta; class Magnoliopsida; order Poales; family Poaceae; genus Triticum; species Triticum timopheevii. The sequence continues at coordinate 359,276,005 of OY997274.1, read as the reverse complement.
GCGGTGAACTCCATTGCCGGAGCCCAACCAGGTTCGGCAAGCTCGGGAACGCGCAGACTGAAACCAACAACTGGATGAGAGTCCGGGGGTCCGGAGTCACAGGCTTCCTCAAAAGTGAGGCATGTGTTCGGCTCCATCGCCGATGGGGGTACGGCCTGTGGGGCGGGGTCCAGCCCTCCGTCCTTGGGCAACGCAACCTGCCCTGGATTTAGAACCGAGGCTTCTGCCGGGGTGATATCCCGAGCATCGTCTGACAGCAGGTCTAAGCCGTGCTCATCATGATTGTTCGGCGCTCCTGGCGCAGGCCCAAATCCGTCGAAGATCAAGTCTCCACGAATATCCGTCATGTAGTTCAAGTTTCCTAACCTGACCTGATGGCCAGGGGCGTAGCTGTCAATCTGCTCCAGATGGCCAAGCGAATTGGCCCGCAACGCAAAGCCGCCGAACACGAAAATCTGTCCGGGAAGGAAAGTCTCACCCTGGACCGTGTCGTTGACGATGATTGAAGGAGCCATCGAGCCTTGCGGCGACGTCACAGAGGAACTCTCAATGAAAGCACCAATGTTGTTGTCAAAACCGGTGGATCTCGGGTAGGGGGTCCCGATCTGTGCGTCAAGGCTGATGGTAACAGGAAGAGTGGGACACAGATGTTTACCCAGGTTCGGGCCCTCTCGATGGAGGTAAAACCCTACTTCTTGCTTGATTAATATTGATGATATGGGTAGTACAAGAGTAGATCTACCACGAGATCATAGAGGCTAAACCCTAAGAGCTAGCCTATGTTGGTATGATTGTAACTGTGATCGGCCTTCTAAGGACCAACCTCTCCGGTTTATATAGACATCGGAGAGGGCTAGGGTTTACATGGAGTCGGTTACAAGGAAGGAAACACAATATCTGGATCGCCAAACTTTCCTTCCACACAAAGGAGAGTCCTATCCGGACATGGGTTGAAGTCTTGAGTCTTGTATCTTCACGCTTCAATAGTCCAGACGCTGTACACAGTCTGGCTGTCCGGATACCCCCTAATCTAGGACTCCCTCATTGGGGTTTTCCACAATTGTAGCAATTACGGTCACGACTAGAAGATCTTTTCTTATTGTAGGACCTTGACTTGGAGCTTCTATCTTTGCTTCTACTCTTGTATGTTGAAGTTTTTCACCATTAGACTCAATTCCTCATTGGAGATTAGCTTGTCACTTGATGTTGTAGGAGCATCACTCTAAGCTTTGTATGCACCACTTGACTTGTTGTGGAGCTCTTCCTTATCCTTGAGTGGCATCTCATGAGCAACAGTTCTTCCAATGACTTCTGTGGGCTTGAGATCTTTGTATTTGGGCATCATTTGGATCAATGTGCACACGGTATCATATTAACCACCCAAAGCTCTAAGGATCTTCTTAATGATGAACTTGTCAGTCATCTGTTCACTTCCTAAGTGAAAGTGCAACTATCCCTAGGTGGTTTTGGTAATTCATAACAACATATAGCTCATTGAGCTAATGCTATTCCAAGACTATTATTTCAGGAAAGCTCAATGAATGGCATGGCATGGATGATGAAAGTGGATCCCTCAAAATACTAAGGACAAAGGATTGGCTCAATCTCAAAAGCTCAAGACTCTCCATTTTACATTTTAGTGATCCAAGATCACATTGAGTCTATAGGAAAAGCCAATACTATCAAGGAGGGATGAGGTGTTGCTTAATGAGCCTCTTGCTTCATGTGCCTAGTGATATGCTCCAAAACCCTCAACTACTTTCCCACATCCACAAATGACCTAAACCCAAAACCAAAATCGGTCACACCGATTCTTCCTATCCGGCGCCACCGATTCCATAAGTCATAGCCACTGCCACAAACCCTAAGCAAATCGGTCTTACCGATAGGGATCTCGGTCTCACCGAGATGGGGTTGTAATCTCTCTGTTTCCCTTCATAATGTTTCGGTCTAACCGAAGTGAGCGATCGGTCCCACCGAGATTACAATGTAAACTCTCTGTTTCCTTTTTGTAACATTTCGGTCTCACCGAAAAGAGAAAATCGGTCCCATCGAGTTTACCTGACCAACTCTCTGGAAAGCTTATTACCAAATCGGTCTCACCGAGTTTGTGTAATCGGTCTTACCGAGATTACGTTATGCCCTAACCCTAACCGAATCAGTCTCACCGAGATGCATGCCAGTCCCACCGGAAATCACTAACGGTCACTAGGTTTACTAAATCGGTCCAACCGAGTTTAACAATTCGGTCCCACCGAGTTTGGTAAATTGTGTGTAACGGTTAGATTTTGTGTGGAGGCTATATATACCCCTCAACCTCCTCTTCATTCGTGGAGAAAGCCATCAGAACGAACCTACACTTCCAACTTACCATTTCTGAGAGAGAACCACCTACTCATGTGTTGAGACCAAGATATTGCATTTCTACCATATGAATATTGATCTCTAGCCTTCCCCAAGTTGCTTTCCACTCAAATTTTCTTTCCACCAGATCCAAAACCTATGAGAGAGAGTTGAGTGTTGGGGAGACTATCATTTGAAGCACACGAGCAAGGAGTTCATCATCAACGCACCATTTGTTACTTCTTGGAGAGTGGTGTCTCCTAGATTGGCTAGGTGTCACTTGGGAGCCTTCGACAAGATTGTGGAGTTGAACCAAGGAGTTTGTAAGGGCAAGGAGATCGCCTACTTCGTGAAGATCTATCGCTAGTGAGGCAAGTCCTTCGTGGGCGACGGCCATGGTGGGATAGACAAGGTTGCTTCTTCGTGGACCCTTCGTGGGTGGAGCCCTCCGTGGACTCGCGCAACCGTTACCCTTCGTGGGTTGAAGTCTCCATCAACATGGATGTACGAATTACCGCCTATCAGAACCACGCCAAAAACATCCGTGTCTCCAATTGCGTTTGAATCCTCCAAACCCTTCCCTTTACTTTCTTGCAAGTTGCATGCTTTAATTTCCGCTGCCTATATACTCTTTGCATGCTTGCTTGAATTGTGTGATGATTGCTTGACTTGTCCTAAAGTAGCTAAAATTTGCCAAACTCTAAAATTGGGAAAAGGTTAAGTTTTTATTAGTCAAGTAGTCTAATCACCCCCCCCCCTCTAGACATACTTCAAGGTCCTACAAGTGGTATCAGAGCTTTGGTCTCCATTTTCTTTGATTTCCATAGCTTTTGGTGGTCATAGCCTTGGTTTCACAACCTAGGAGAGTATGGCGTCTAGTGAGGGAAATTATCACCGTAGAGGTCCTTACTTTGATGGTACTAATTTTGCTAGTTGGAAGCATAAGATGAAAATGCATATTCTTGGACATAACCCCGCCGTTTGGGCAATTATTTGTATTGGCTTGCAAGGTGGATTTTTCGACGGGAGAGAACCAAACCGTGAAGCTAATGCGGAAGAATTGAAGATGTTGCAATACAATGCTCAAGCTTGTGATATCATCTTCAACGGATTGTGCCCCGAAGAATTCAACAAAATCAGCCGTCTTGAGAATGCTAAGGAAATTTGGGATACTTTGATTGATATGCATGAAGGTACTGAGTCCGTCAAGGAATCCAAGTTGGATGTGCTCCAAAGTCAGCTTGACAAGTTCAAAATGAAGGATGGTGAAGGTGTCACTGAAATGTACTCTAGGCTTGCTCTTATCACAAATGAGATTGCCGGCTTAGGGAGTGAAGAGATGACCGACAAATTCATCATCAAGAAAATCCTAAGAGCATTGGATGGAAAGTATGATACCGTGTGAACATTGATTCAAATGATGCCAAACTACAAAGATCTCAAGCCAACGGAAGTCATTGGAAGAATTGTTGCTCATGAGATGTCACTCAAGGATAAGGAGGAACTTAACAACAAGTCAAGGGGTGCTTACAAAGCCTCAAGTGAAGCCCCCACATCATCAAGTGAGAAACCAACCTCCAATGAAGAATTGAGCTTAATGGTGAAGAACTTCAAAAAATTCTACAAGAGTAGAAGCAAAGAAAGAAGCTCCAAGTCAAGGTCTTACAATGACAAGAGATCTTCTAGTCGTGAGCGCAATTGCTACAATTGTGGGAGACCCGGACACTATTCCAATGAGTGTACGACACCCTACAAAAGAAGATAAGATTCTCCAAGAAGAAGGAGCAAAAGAGAAGAATCACCACCAAGAGAGAGGAGGAGTAGAGATGATCGTTATGAACAAAGACCCTCACGGAGAAGCAAGGATTCAGAAAGGAAGGACAAGTCATCAAGGAGCTACACAAAACGAAGACATCAAGCTCATGTTGGTGAATGGGTTTCCGGCTCCGACTCCGACAATCACTCCGAGAGAAGCTATCACTCTGACTCCGAATGTACTCAAGATGAAGGTGCCGGTCTAGCACTTGTGTCAACCAACTCCTACGACATATTTGACTTACCAAATGAAGGTGTTGGAAGATGCTTCATGGCCAAAGGTCCAAAGGTAACACATCTTGAGTATGTTGATTTCAATAGTGATGAAGATGACTTGCTTGTGGATGATGATTTACTTGTTGACAACTCTAGTGATGAATACTATGATGAAACATCAATTAATCATGCTAATCAAGATAAAACGAATGACAATAATAAGGAGAAGATTGAGCTTCTAACTAAAGAACTAAACTCTCTTAAGTTAGCTCATGAAACTATCTACGGAGATCATCGAGAACTTTTAAGGGCTCATGAGAAGTTACGCTTTGAAAAGCTCAATCTTGAGAAAGAGCATGAGTTCTTAAAAGCAATCAATGATGATCTCCGCAAGAAAAGTTCTTCTTACATTGCCAAGCGTTTACTCTTATCTACTTACATGCCTCAAGTCAAGTCTAGGAACAAGTACAAGAAAGATACTTCCTCTAGTAGTAACAATAATAATGTCAAATCCGATATTGTTGCTTCTAGTAGTTCTCTTGATTCCACTAATGATTCTCTTAGCCAAGTTACACTTGAGCAAGAAAATAGCTTATTGAAGGGAATTATAGAGAAAGGTGTTTACAAGAGCCTTGCCAGGAGTAAGCAATTCGAGGAAATTGTACGCAAGCAAGGAAGGCACCGGAATAATCAAGGTGTTGGTTTTGAACGAAAGTTCAATGCCAATGGAGTTGAGTGGGAAGAAGATCAATACCCCAAGACAAAGTTTGTTCCTCAACAAGAGAAGTATGATCCTACTTCCTTCAAGGGAACACAAGCTTAAGATGATCTTCCACCACAAGACCACAAGAACAAAGGCAAGGAGAAGAGATTGATGCATTTGAAGAAGCACCTAATGCCTCGTTCAAGTGGGTTCCCAAGACTACATCAAGTTCTACTTCATCAAGTACAACTACAACTCCAAGGATTCCCATCAAGATGATGTGGATCCGGAAGAAGAAGAACTAGAGAGTTCTTGAGGGTGACTCCGCCAACATTCTTCACTCATATCATTATGGCAAGAACAAGTGCAATCAACTTCTACATCTTGCACTAGTTCAAGGAGTCACAAACCCTCATGTTGGTAAGGCAAGGGACAAGGTAACCTAATGATTTCATGGACATCATCTTGTGTGTTCATCACTCTATGTCTATGGATATTCTTGTTTGTTCCTTATGGGACTAACCCATGTAGGCAAGTTGAAAGTGCAACTCACTCCAAAGGATTTCTCCAAATGATCTACATCAACATTGAGCATCTACATCTTCAACACCTACATGAAGTCATCATCGACAAAACCCAAGGTTAGTTCATCCCTCTAAGGGGGGATCTCACATCTAGGGGGAGCTTAACTCTAAGAATTGAGTCAAAGCAACTCTAATGATGTGAACACATCAATGCATTATGTAAAAGTGGTAACCCCACTTGAGCTTAAACAATGAGTATGACCTATGATCAAATGTTCTCATTTGACTCCTAAGTCAATATACTCATATATAGATGACCTAGTCATCGCCAATTGTTTGATAAATGCTAGAATTGGTTGTGCATGCTTTGCCACGTATTTCATTTGCCATCTTATTGTGTGAGCATGTTGGTGCATATTTTACTCATTCAAGGACATCCACTTGTTGTTTTGATTATTTGGGTTCTTTTCTTTTAGCCAAGTGGATGGACAAGAATGCCTAAGAACCTTCTTTAGCTATCTATGCTTTTCTTATCTCAAACTCTATTCATGCTACATCACAAAATTTGATCAAGTCAGATTCGAACCACTCTGTGTGAGGAGCACTCGAAGTCCCCGATTCGTCATAGACTTAAAATTCCAAAACCTCTTTGTGATTCTCGGTCTGACCGATTCCTCCATTTCGGTCCTACCGAGATCACTAAGTTGATCTGAGTTTTCAATCTCGATGCAACCGATTTGAACTTTTCGGTCTCACCGATTTGCTATAACTGTACACAGTTATGCATCTCGGTGCCACCGAGTTGTTCCACTTGGTCACACCGACAGGGTCGAGCTATATATAGCCACGGGCAAAAGTTTCAAAATTTCTCCGAAACCCTTCGCCCGCGCAATAGCTCGCTCTGCCATCGGAGGTCTTCGGATCATCTCCTCGTCGCCAGTAGCCTCCTGTCGCTGGTCTCCGCCGCCGTCAACGGATTTCATCCCTGCCGTTGCCGCCATAGCAAGTCCACCGCCAAGTTAGGGTATGGACTTGATCTTTGTGCTATCCATGTCTAATTCCTAGCACATTGTATTCTTATTGATTCTTGCCACGATTGAAACTCTTCTATCCAGCCAAAGTAATCCATAGATTAGATGAGATTCAAATTTTTAGGGTTAGGTTTCCGCCGAAACCATCTCGGACCCACCGAGTTGAAAAACTCGGTCTCACCGATTTGGCTTATGCCATTGCACTGGTGACTCTCGGTCTGATCAATAATTACTAATCGGTGCGACCGATTTGAGGATTCTGTGAAACCCTAGCAGTCTCGGTGCCACCGAACTGAGACTCGGTCCAACCGAGATCATCAGTTTAGGTTCCAAAACTGCTTCGGTATCACCGAGTTTGAAAATCGGTTGATCCGAAATGCTTTCTGTGGAAAACTAAAACTGAACTTTTGAATCATTCTTTTGCAAAAATCTCTGCATTTTGTGATGCTCATCTATTCTATCTAATCTATAACTCTTCACAGGGTCAGCAGTCAGCTTTTGCAGTATGTCAGATCAGAGTGACAGCCAGAACAGGTCAGAAGAGCAGTTGGACTTGAGTGAGGGCACTAGTCCCTCAACTACAGATGAAGGGAGCAGAAGTACTCCTAGCAATTTGCCTAAGGCTGCAACTAGGCAAAGGAGGAAAAGAACTTCAGATTCAGAGGATGAAGATTACAAAGCTGAGGAAGATGAGGCCACTTCCAAGAAAGTGGTGCTCAAGAAGGAATATGGCTCTGCACAGAGCACTAAACCAGGTCTGAAGAGGAAAGTTCCTGCCAAGAGGACTCCAATGCCAAAGGCCAGAAAGTCCACTCAAGTGCCAGCTCAGGCTCAACCCAAAGAGGCACCTGCAAGGAAAGATACATCATCCAAACCTCAGAAAGTTCCTACTGGAGAGACTATGAAATTCCAAATTGAGTCAGAGGATGATGGGGCTCAAGACAAGAAAAAGAAGAGAGCTAGAACCACAACTGCCAAGGTCCTTGGAAAGCCCTCAATGAGAAGAGATTCAGATGAAGAGGAAGAGGATGCTGCACCAGCACCTAAGGCACCTAAGCTTATGGGTGATGCAATCAGATCAGGGGCTGCAACATCTAAGCCCAAGGATGCACCCAAAGCTGCTTCCAAGGCCAAGCAAGTTCCAAAGAGGAATACTAGGAGTATTCCAGCTGCTGAGAAGAACAAGGCCCCAGTGCCCAATGTTGCTGAAGAAGAAGATGAAGAAGGTCAAGTCTTAAGAAAGCTCAAGCCCAAGATACCAGACCACAATGATGCCCATCCTGTGGCTGAGGACATGAGAATCAGGAAGGATTCAGGGCTGAGACTGTGGAGGATGGAAGATCCATATGCTTCAAGAAGAAGAACTACTGTTGACTACATGTTCCATACAAAGGAATAGCAGGACTTCTATGAAACAATTCTGCTAGACAAGAAGCCTATAGTCTGTGACATGAGGTGGGTCGACTGGACCTACATCAAGGACAATGAGCAGCACTATCCTGGAGTGCAAGAAAGATTTGTTGCTTGTGGAGTTGCTGATTTTGTTGGACAGAAGTTCACTAACTGGAATGATGAGCTTATCATGCAGTTCTACTCCACAGCACATTTTTACCCAGATGGTAAAATTGTTTGGATGTCTGAAGGTACAAGGTACCAATCCACTATTGAAGAATGGGCAAGTCTGATAAATGCCCCCAAGGAAAATGAGGATGACCTGGACATTTATGCAAAGAATAAGTTGGGTCACAATTCAATGGCTCACATGTACAAGGAAATTCGAGACAAGGCAGTAGAGACTCACAAGTTTGGATCAGTTCACTTTCTGCTGTCAGGGTTGCCAACCATCAATTGGATTCTGAGGCACACTTTGTTGCCCAAGTCTGGTGACCATAACATGATCAGAGGGCATGCCATCAACATGCTGCATGTGTTTGATGTGCCCCAGAAGTTCAAAGTCATGAGCTTGATTATTGATACAATCAAGAGGACTACAGCAGATCAGAAGAGGAGCTGTGGATATGCACCTCAGATTCAGGAATTGATCAACTCAAAGATGGGCACAGGGAGATATCAATTGGATAAGGAACATTTTCCACTTTATCCAGACTTTGAGGACAATGAGGTTGTCATGAATGAAGATGATCCACAATTAGTTCAAGCTCAAGAGAAGAAGGAGAAGGCAAAGAAGGAGAAGGCTGCCAAGATGCCAACTCAAGAGGAGGCATCTGAATATTTCTTGAAAACCAAACAAGAGCAGCTTGGTTACTTGATAGCATCAACTCTGAGGATTGAGAAGGGATTGGCCACCCTCACTCAGAATCAGGAGAGCTTGGAAAGAATCACGGAACAAAAATTCTATGATCTAGATGTTAAAGTAACCGAGATTCAGTTAGTTGTAGAGCAGCTGCAGGATGACATACAGGAGAGGAAGGGAAAGACTACCACTAATGTGTTTGCCAGAGTGCCCAGAGCCTAGAGGTCAGTTGAAGTGCCAGTGAGAGACACTAGAGCAAAAACTTCAGCATTAGCCACAGCACCTACAGTTCCAGTGCAACCAGCTCCATCATCCACTCCAGCACCCTCTACTTCAACTGAAGCCTTCGTCCAAGGAGCTATCAGGACACCACCACCAGAAGATCAAGCCTGAGAGTCGATCTAGCACTATGCATTTTCTATGAACTTTTTGGTAACTTGTTGCCAAAGGGGGAGAAAAATGTATTGATCATAGGCTTCGAGAGAGAGTGTGTTGCTTTTATTCTCTCTTGCTTTATTTGGTGGTTTTTCAAACTTTGTTTGCTTTTGGTTGAGATACTATGCTTGTGAGACATTGATGATCATGTGTTTGATCATAAGCTACACTTATGCATGTTTGATGATATTATCCTATCTACCTTATGTGATCATTCACTATGCTTGGTGATGAGTGCATGTATTCAATGTTTATTATTTTGAGAGCTCCACCAAGATGTATGTGACATGGACGAGTAACCCGTGAGCCTAATTCTTTGTGCATTTGCAGTCCAAAGCAAATCTAAAACTATGCACAAATTTAGGGGGAGCTCTTGCTTATCACATACTTCTCAAAGCGACGATGTTATTCAATCTTATTATCATTTGACGAAGCTTTAATCTATATGTTGTCATCAATTACCAAAAATGGGGAGATTGAAAGTGCAACTATCCCTAGGTGGTTTTGGTAATTCATAACAACATATAGCTCATTGAGCTAATGCTATTCCAAGACTATTATTTTAGGAAAGCTCAATGAGTGGCATGGCATGGATGATGAAAGTGGATCCCTCAAAATACTAAGGACAAAGGATTGGCTCAAGCTCAAAAGCTCAAGACTCTCCATTTTACATTTTAGTGATCCAAGATCACATTGAGTCTATAGGAAAAGCCAATACTATCAAGGAGGGATGAGGTGTTGCTTAATGAGCCTCTTGCTTCATGTGCTTAGTGATATGCTCCAAAACCCTCAACTACTTTCCCACATCCACAAATGACCTAAACCCAAAACCAAAATCAGTCACACCGATTCTTCCTATCCGGCGCCACCGATTCCATAAGTCATAGCCACTGCCACAAACCCTAAGCAAATCGGTCTTACCGATAGGGATCTCGGTCTCACCGACATGGGGTTGTAATCTCTCTATTTCCCTTCGTAACGTTTCGGTCTAACTGAAGTGAGCGATCGGTCCCACCGAGATTGCAATGTAAACTCTCTGTTTCCTTTTTGTAACATTTCGGTCTCACCGAAAAGACCAAATCGGTCCCACCGAGTTTACTTGACCAACTCTCTGGAAAGCTTATTACCAAATCGGTCTCACAGAGTTTCTGTAATCGGTCTTACCGAGATTACATTATGCCCTAACCCTAACCGAATCGGTCTCACCGAGATGCATGTCAGTCCCACCGGAAATCACTAACGGTCACTAGGTTTACTAAATCGGTCCGACCGAGTTTAACAATTCGGTCCCACCGAATTTGGTAAATTGTGTGTAACGGATAGATTTTGTGTGGAGGCTATATATACCCCTCCACCTCCTCTTCATTCGTGGAGAGAGCCATCAGAACGAACCTACACTTCCAACTTACCATTTCTGAGAGAGAACCACCTACTCATGTGTTGAGACCAAGATATTCCATTCCTACCATATGAATCTTGATCTCTAGCCTTCCCCAAGTTGCTTTCCACTCAAATCTTCTTTCCACCAGATCCAAAACCTATGAGAGAGAGAGATGAGTGTTGGGGAGACTATCATTTGAAGCACAAGAGCAAGGAGTTCATCATCAACGCACCATTTGTTACTTCTTGGAGAGTGGTGTCTCCTAGATTGGCTAGGTGTCACTTGGGAGCCTCCGACAAGATTGTGGAGTTGAACCAAGGAGTTTGTAAGGGCAAGGAGATCGCCTACTTCGTGAAGATCTACCGCTAGTGAGGCAAGTCCGTCGTGGGCGACAGCCATGGTCGGATAGACAAGGTTGCTTATTCGTGGACCCTTCATGGGTGGAGGCCTCTGTGGACTCGCGCAGCCGTTACCCTTCGTGGGTTGAAGTCTCCATCAACGTGGATTGCGATAGCACCACCTATCCGAACCATGCCAAAAACATCAGTGTCTCCAATTGCGTTTGAATCCTCCAAACCCTTCCCTTTACTTTCTTGCAAGTTGCATGCTTTAATTTCCGCTGCCTATATACTCTTTGCATGCTTGCTTGAATTGTGTGATGATTGCTTGACTTTTCCTAAAGTAGCTAAAATCTGCCAAACTCTAAAATTGGGAAAAGTTTAAGTTTTTATTGGTCAAGTAGTCTAATCACCCCCCCTCTAGACATACTTCAAGGTCCTACACTAAGCCGACAATCTCATTTATGATGAGAGCAAGCCTAGAGTACATTTCAGCGACTCCCTCACCATCCCTCATCTTGAACTTGTCAAGTTGACTTTGAAGCACATCCAACTTGGATTCCTTGATGTACTCGGTACCTTCATGCATATCAACCAAAGTATCCCAATTTCCTTTGCATTCTCAAGGTGGATGATTTTGTTGAATTCCTCGGGGCACAAACCATTGAAGAAAATATCACAAGCTTGAGCATTGTATTGCAACATCTTCAATTCTTCCGTGGTCGCTTCATGTAGCGACCCGACCTCAAACGGTCAAGTCTCTATGCTTAAGTGTCATCCCTTGATCGGTATGCTGACACACAGTACTCGAGGATTTATAACAGAGGTAAATCGCATGTATGAAATAACATAAATACTATTACCTCAATCCATAAAGCGGAAGAAACAACAAGGTTGTGGATTCCCATCAACACCAAGCGCACAGTTGAGTGTAGAAATCGTAACCCTAACATATCACTTACTCGTCGTAAGATTCCTGCAACATGAGACGTTGCAGCCATGTAGGTCAGTACATTGTATGTACTGGCAAATTCACACCATAGGGTAATGATGAATAATAACTATCACTACATGCATATATGGCTGGTGGAAAGCTCTAAGTTTATTTTTGCATAAAGCCAGTTTTTCCCTACAACAAAGGAATATATTTTATTTAACTACAAAGTTTGTTGAAAAAATATTAAGAAGGTAAACCCCAACTCAATCCCAATTAAAAGTTAACAACCCAACAAATTAATTAAATAATGTGATGAGATCAACATGATAATTCAAGAACCAGATACTCAAGATGTCCATAATCGGGGACACGGCTAATCATGATTAGTTTGTACACTCTACACAGGTTTGTGCACTTTTCCCCACAAGACTCGATCTCCTCCGTTGGATTTCTCGCACTACATGGTGTTTGAGAAACGGATGACCGAGACACAGTCTTTCAGAAGCATTAGCACCTTATGATGGGTAGACAGTTACACCTACTTAATCAACTATGCTAGAGCCCATAATAGCTTGTGGCTGCACACGGAAGTTTCTAGCATGAAAATTCTTATGATCCCTTTGAGCCTGGGTGGCGGTCCATAGGAAAATCACACGGAACCCTGGGATTTCCAAAAAAACAGGCAACACTGGATTCCCCAGGTGCCTCAATCCACCCATATGTGTATTAAAGTTGCCACCTTAAGTTAACCATTAATTAACAATCTCACATCTGTCATGGATACACTCAAACCCAATCCACGTCTACGAGCATAAAATAGCAATATAAGCATAATGTAGTAGTAACTCCCAAGGGTTTGGTAATAAACAGGGCAATAGGTTCTACCTCATCAACTACTTCCCAATACCCACATGTTATCAATTCCTAACAATGCAATGTTTGAGGGTGAAACTAATGCATAAAAACTGGGTATGAAAGGGATATGATCAAAGTGTGAACTTGCATGTACTATTGATGAAGATGATTCACACTCCTAACTCCTGATAGCTCTACTCATCACACTCCGGTCAATCTATCGCGAGCAAGCAATTGCATAAATAAGCACTCATGCAAAAGAATCGAAGAGAAGATCTCAGAAAACTTCAAAAACAAACAATTTACTCTTGCAGCATAAAACAATTTCTAACAGTACCAAAATTAAGTGAATTTTTCCTTATCAGAAAGTTTAGGTCAAGAGCTTCGATTTGCAAAAAGATTCAACTCAAACGGAGTTATAAAACTCAAGTTATGATCAAACGAAGTTCAAATACTAAACTATTTGAAATTCAAATTTTAAACTTTCAAAAATATGTTTAAGTTGGTTATCTGGATAGAGGGGATCATAACGAAGAAGTAGGCATTGGTTTCGTCTAATTCCGACTAACGAGCAAAAAGTAGTGATCGTTTTAAGACTAGGGACTAATCTGTAAAAGAAATAACTACTAAGAGGTCCCTGAATAAAATAAAATAAAACTGTCGAGCGAACGCTCGCTAACTAGTTCTAAACAGAGAACGTTCATTGAATAGATCTAACTAAAAAAACTAAACCGAGTTTTTTAAGAAAAACCGAGAAAACCATATCGAACCGGTGCAACGGTTTTTTGTTAAAAACCGGCGGCGGATCGGGTTAGGGTTTACCACAGCGGCGGCGGCTCCGGCGAGTCGTGTCTCCGGCGGCGGTGGGGCGAAGTGGCTCCGGCGGTGGCGGTGCACGGCGGCGGTGGCGGAGTAGCTAGGGAGGGCGGCGCGGCACGGCGGTGAGGTGGGTGGTGGCTGCGGGGTCGGGGAGGTGCGGGGCGTCGATGAGGAAACTCGACGGCAGCGGCAATTCCGGTGAGACGGCGGCGAGACGCGGGAGGAGAGGGGAGAGAGGGCCAGGGTGGCCGAGCTTATAAGGGGAGGTGAGGCGGTGGCTTGGCGTGCGCGAGGGGGTACGTAGAGGCGGCGGCGGGAGTCCCTGAGGAGCACGGCGGCGCTGGCGTGCGGCAGCCGGTCTCCGACCGGAGGTCGGGGACGGCGAGGCTGGGCTGGACCGTGGCCTGGCCCGCTTGGCTTGGCCGGCCCAGTTCAGCGAGGAGAAGTTCTTTTTTTAAACGTTTTTTCTAAACAAACAAAAGTAATAAGAACAAAATAAATAAAAATGTTACATAGGCTTATAATATATCAAAATTTGCAGAAAAAGATTTTCTACAACATGAACATTATTCTAGCTTTAAATAAAATCTACAAAATTCAAATAATTCAAACAGTGCTACTACTCTAATAAAATCCACTAAAAATCATTTTAAAAATACCAAAATGATTTCAAATTTATTTCTCTCCAATTTTCTATTGTAGGGAATAACTTTACCCTAATTTCCATATATCTTATTTTTGGAGAAAAATAATTGGAATCAAACCCAAATAAGTCCAAATTGAAAATAATTTTCAAAGGGACTTTAAATTGGATTTCTTTTAAACTCCCAACTCATATTTCATATGTTCTGAAGAAGTCATTTTATCTTCTCTCGTGAAAATCATTGAGTTGCTTAAAGTTTCTGAATTTGAAAATATTTCCAAATGAATTCAAATCTTTTCAAAACCCTTTTTATTTATTTAAATGGAAGAAGTCATGTCATCTTCTCTCTAGGGTTTTGTATTTGAAAAGAATTTGAATTCATGGAGATCATAAAAGCAAGGTGAAATTTGGGAAAGTCCTTTTATTCCCTCTCATTTAACTTTCAAAAAGTTTCGAATTCCACTCAATTTCACACAAGCAACCACACCACAATCAAACAATCAATCAAAACTATCTATTTATTATAACATTCCAAATTTTAGAATTTTGGGATGTTACAAACCTACCACCCTTAAAATGAATCTCGTCCTCGAGATCCAGAGAGGCTAGAAAGAAATAGGTTAGGTTTGGGGGTCTACTAAAAATCCATCGATCATCATAGGGTGTTAGGGATATACCCCGCAGTATTACCCGGCCTGAGTCATAACCCGGCCGGGACTTGGTAAACCGGCAGACAATTAAGATAGATGGATAAGACAGACGGTAAACCGGCGAGTGGTAAACCGGCAGGTGGTAAGACAGATGGTAACACCGGCAGCAGTTAAGTCAGATGATAACCCGGCAGGTGTTAAGCCAATCATAAACCGGCAGACCATGTTAAACCGATATACCATGTTAAACCGGCAGACCATGTTAAACCGGCAGACCATGTTAAACCGGAAGACGGTAATAACTGGGTTGCCGGGGGTTATGAAGCCATGAAGGGAAGTCAAAATAGTTTAAGTCTTAGTCTGAGATGGACTCTACATGTAACCCGCCCCTTCAACTTATATAAGGAGGGGCAGGGCTCCCCAAAGAGGGACTAGAAAAACAATAATCTCTAGGGCTAGACACGATGAAGGAGAGCCGGTTTACGGCGACTCCCTCATGATCATAATGAGACTTAGACACAAACAGCATGTAGGGTTATTACCGGATGATGTTTCCCGAGGCCCGAAGCTGTCTAAATCTTTGTCTTGCGTGTTGTGTCTCTCGATTCCGCTCAACCCCTCTCAAGCTACCACATAAATGTGTTGGCCTCACGACTAAGTCCTCACACTAAGGACATCTGACATGTTAATTCCACGACAGTTGGCGCCCACCATGGGGCTCGCGCATGGTGGTGTTAAGTTCTTGGCGCCCACCACATAAATCGGGAAAGTCTGCAATTTTCTGGATGAGCTGGTTTGAAAGGACTTGCATCAACTTCAAGGGTCATCAGTTCAAATTTGGATCTATAAGATTTTAAGGTTCAAGAAATATTAGGGTGACAACTCGTCTGCCGTCCTCGTCTGATGATCTATCGAAGTCAACAGGAAGTTTGACCATGTACGAGTTTTTTCGGCGGTTTGAAGACAGTATATAGCAATCAAACTATCAAATTGCTACATCACTAAGACCATCACCTTCCATTGGAATCTGATTGGACACATTACAAGACCCGGAGCATCAACTCGTAGCTGTTGGTGTTTTTCTTTAAATTACAACAATCCGAAGCCGGATCAAGACCAACAGGAGTTCTATACGCGAACAATTCGCCGAGACCGACTACTTTTTGCTGCTGGTTCAACTCGTACAACAGGATAAGGATAATTATTTGACCTAGCAGATGGGAGGCCTTCAGACCAATCTAATGCATGCATCTGAATCAAGTGTTTACGTGAAAAGCCCTTAAATTAAGCACTTCTTGCTGGAAAAAGTCCAAGGAAGTACAGCCACTGTACCTGCGGACCACGCTCTACGGCTGAACCGCCATGACTGACCAGTGGCCTTTTCCGCTGCAAACAAACTGCGAGCCGTTGCACAGTTGCGCGACCTTGCTTCAGGAGAAAAAATCAATCGTGATGCGGAAGTAGATACAACTACGACCTAGAAGTGGATTTAGCGTTGACCCGGTCTTTTTGCGCTGCTGACCTTCACCGGTATTTGCCTCTGAACCGTCGCCGATAACCCCTTAAACGAGTCGCTCTTGTGGCCACGGCTGTGCCGCGGGCCGCCATCACCAGGCCGGCCTGTTTTAGCCAGTCTCCGCCTCGGTTTCGGCCTCAAGTCGCCTTCCGCCGCCGAAGCATCACCAAGTCAATGCATGTGAGCCACTGGCCTCTGCTCTATCAATCCGCCGAGATCAAGGCGCTTCTGCTCCGCCTCCGAACCGCCTGTGTATTAACCTGGTACTACAATGGCCCGTCGCTCCTCCGCGAGCTGCCCGTCGCGCCGTCCTCGTCTCTTGCTGAGTCGCACTCCTGGGCGACCACGCCATGAGCCGCCGCCTCCATCTGCCTCTGCCGCTGTGGCCTCGCGCCTCCTCTTTGGGTGCGGCCCTGCTACTTTGTCAGTTAACATGAGCCGCCCTCGTGCTCGGCCTTCGGCGCCCTAAGCCGACCGGTCCTGAATTGCCTCCGCCTCTGTAGAGCCGCAATCCTGGTATTGAACCACCGCCAAATCAATTCGACCCGGCCTCACTGCTTTAAACCGACACCCCGAGCTGCCACCTCCAAGTCGCCATGGCCGATAAGCCGCTTCCGCCGTCCGCGGCCTCAACCCGGTTCAACCGACGCCGCGGGCTGCCTACTATGATTTCAAGCTGCTGTGAGCAGCAACCGGTGCTCTGACCCGCCGGATTCTACTATGTGGACTTGCCCTCTGACTCACCTCCATCACGCGAAGATATACCATCTGCGACAAGCCGTTGCCGGGTTGTTTCCTTCTATCTCAAGCCAATTACGACCCGGCTTCTAAGTCACTCCCAAGTGCTCCTCCACTGGTCGAGCCGCCGAGGCCGATTCCGAGCTCTTGTGGCCTCATGGTGAGCCACTCCCAATGCCGTCGTCAATGATCATTCTCAATCCTCTGTTGCAGCCGCACTTTGACCCGCCTTGCCGCGAACCACCCAACTCCGCGTATGAGCCGCCTCAGAGACGGTCTCTGCGCCTCTGTTTCCGTCAAACCGCCGGGCGCTAACCCGCCACCCGCGCCGAATTGCCATGACCTGCTCCGGCCCTCTCCTCCATTGCGAGTCGTCTCCGACTCCGAACCGCCGTCGTCTCCTCCTTCCGCTAAACGGCCGGGTCCGTCTCTGCCTTGGTCGGCCCTGGGACTCCAAGTCACTGGGTCAGTTGTTCCTCCGTGCGCTCCCAGGCCTTGCCTCCAGCCGCCCCTGACTGATGAGCCGCCAAGCTGGCCCGCCTGCGTCCCATACTACAGCTGCTGGAGCTCACGTGGGAGGTGTTGCGGCTGCTGGAGCTGAACCTGTAATTCACGGATGAGGGGATGGTGCTACAGGGTCCTAAGACGCCGACAGTCATCTGGCTTGGAGGAAGGATGTTTTGAGTTCTAGCAAGTTACTGTTGATCAATCAGCCTTGACTAGGAGGTGGACTCACACCGTTTCTGCTTGAGGCCGGTTTTCCTCTGCCGCCAATTCATGACTACCACGGACGGTGTACATAGCCCGCTGCCGGTCACTCTAAATCACATCAACACGTTGAGGATAGCGCCAAGCTGCTGTCGTGGCCCGCTAGTGAATTAAGAAAGGGACGTGGGCATTTTTGACAGGGCCCTGGAGGGGATAAAGTACAAATATCTTCTGTGCGCATATATGGATCAAGAGGAATTCAGCCCCATATTACAAGGTTATCTACAGACGTTATTTATGGAACATCGGTCGGCCGAGCAAATCAGGTGATATCCATCTAAATTTGTTTTATTAACACATATTATTTCTATCAAAGGACAAATTACTTTGATTTGTATATTTTTATACACAGGACTATTATTCATTAAAAATGTGGTTTACACCACGGATTCATAATATCCCGCCTGGGGATAATCCGGGACATATCACATGATGAATGGATGCACACAAACTGCTGCCCTTGCGGTCCAGTCCACATCGGCTTGTTGGGATCGCGTCTGCTCGTTGTCAGTGGACATGCGCAAATCGCCACCCCCGAGACCTGGTCTACATCAACACACTGGGCCGCACCTGTTTGCATGAGTTGTTTATTGAGTATAAGGCCAGTCACTGCTTGGGTAGCCCGGTTTTCTTCGAACAAACTGGAAGCAAATTGTCATCAACCGTCGTCTGCGCTGGATGGTTCAATGGATATATGCACAAGTTGCTGCCACTAACGTTGGGTTATCTTCAAACAACCAGTTGGAAGGAACCATTGGCCGAGTTGCTGACACGGCTCATACGGGATCATTTATAACCCGCCGCAGTCACCTCAACCTTCTGTGGATTCACATTGCGTTATCAACACTGATGATATATACCTTCTGCTATGGTCAGGTACGGAAATCTCAAGACAACTCCTTGATTCATCTTAAGACTTGGGGGCTACGATGATATGATGCAGCAAGTCTTGCCAGTTTCAGCAATTTCAAGTGCCCCTGAATGTTGAAGGGAAACCCGATCCCGGAGGCTACTGTTATATTGATGAAGAATTTAAAGGCCATCAGAAATATTCCGGCTCACAATGATGCTTCCAGCGTATGGTCCGGTTGAAGGGGAATCCCGTCTCCCACACAGTGTTGAAGCCCTTAGTATCTGGTTCAAATCCGGTTTAAGAGGAAACCATCTCTTGCAAAGCTCTAACGCTCTCAATATCCGGTTGAAAATACCTGTTCAAGAAGAATTTATCTCTTGCAAAAAGTTAAAGGTTGCCGAAAAGGACCTGCTGCCCTGATGCACGGTTCAAACATGGGTATCCTGCCTTATGGGCTCATCTTCATATGATCACTTGGGGGCTTCCTGTTCAAACATAGGTGTCTTCACCAAAGAGAACATAGCGTTACTACCCTCTTGATGCCGCTATCAAGCCAATATTATCATAAGGGGCTAAAGAGAGTTTGTTGCATAGCACAACTCAAACATAGGCACCCGATGAGCATAGCTAAAAAATATAGCACATGGGGGCTTCAGCTGACAAAGCGGAGTCCTGTCCATTAATCCGGCTATCACGCCATAACAAAGCTTGGGAGCTTCACACCCAAGGGGCCAAAGAGAGTCTTGTTGCTACGCACATCTCAAACATAGGCACCCATAGAGCACAGCTCACAAAGTTACTTGGGGGCTCTTTGTGCAACGCAACAAAGAGTTTGAAAGGACCCTTGTAATTGGGTATCGACCCACGGCTTGGAAGCCTGGTGTATTCACCTAAAACCCCGGGTTAACCTGCCTTCATCAAGTAAGCCACTCCTATCTAGGTAATCCTGGCATGACCCGCCGAACGTTTGACAAGTCAATCTTATACAGACCGTAAACTTGTCAAAGTTAAAACAACGATTGGTTAGTTGGAGGTCCATCCTAAAAGGCTTTGTTAAATGGTTTAACTCAGTGGCCTGGCAGCCCACGAAAAGCCTCAAATTTGGGCCTGGCAGCCCTCGAAAAGACTCGACTACAAGTTTTATTGTTTTTGCTTTTTGCAAAGTTTTATCTCTTTTTTGATCAAGTTCTAAGTTAAACCGGTGTTTACTGACCCGGCCAGACTATATGTCATTACATCAACCCGGTGTTTCTTAACCCGGTGTGGCTTCTAGTTATCAAGCTGTTAGCACATAATAACTTATAATCCGGTGTTTATTGACCCGGCCTAGCTTTGGACTATAAGTCGCCAGTATATATTTGGATTGCACCATTGGAAACATGCGCTTATAAATCATTGGGTATATTATTCAAATCTTTAATAGCCAACATGGCTGGATTTTTATTATGGTTATCAATAACCAGTATTATGATTAAGGTTTTCAAAGTCGCTTTAGCGCAATGGCTATCATATTATCAATGGATATGATTGAAGGAATAGTCTCGAGTTGCTGCAGGCTTAAGACCCGGCACTTGGGGGCTACATTATTCAAGTTGAGATTACATCAAATATGCAAGTCTCATGCCGCTGCAAGCATGCACCATGACACTTGGGGGCTAATGCAAAGTCATTTTTTGCTCATCTTATTGAAGATCCGACTCATCACATTATAATGAGCCGGCCCTTGGGGGCTACCAATTGCTCCTATAAACAATTCAAGGTACAAAGCTTTTTATCCATTACATTGAAGGGTCCACTACTCAGTTGGTAAAGCACAAGGCTCTTAACCTTGTGGACGGGGATTCAAGCCCCATGATGGGGGTTACATCATATGATGTTATTTTCATTAAAGTACATAACAAAGTCCCAGTTCAATATTATCATACTGAGTCGGCCCTTGGGGGATACACGTTGCTGTTCAAAGTTTACATGATTATATTTACAAAGTCCCTGCTCATTATTACATGACCCGGCCCTTGGGGGCTACACTGGTTGAAGTTTTTATGAGCATAAGGCAATTTCAAGCCCCAGGTTGCTGCAAGCATGACAACCCGGCACTTGGGGGCTACATAATATGGAGTATTCAGTTTTTACTAAGTGACTGAGATGAACAACATGGATTTCTTCAAAGTAGTAGTAATTATATGAAAACAAGTCTCAAATCATCACTTTGTTCTGTTCAAGACTTGGGGGCTACAGGTAATATGGATATAAGAGAGAAATATCTTCCAATTTTCAGTTTTAAGCTAACCAGATTGACCCAGGTGTCTGCAACAATTATGACCCAGCGTCACCAACAATTATTGACCCGGCATCACCAATCATGATGGCCTGGTGTCTGCAACAATCATGACACGGAATTATCAGTTTTTATAAACCGGCAGTCTTGGCAAGTTCTACATCTTTAAACCGGCAAGTTCTACATCCTTAAACCGGCTGAAGATCAGATGTATATTACAAGGACCAATATTTTTGTTAAGCATTGGGAGCTGAGTCAAATGAATTATTCTTCACAATACTTCTCTGTGACAAACCAATGTCAGCAAATTGATTATGAAGCTGGCCTATTGACCCGGATTTTCTAGAAGAAGGAAATGACAAGGACTTAAGGATGCTCAGGATCAGTTTAACATGGATAAATCCAAATTAAACTGGGGGCTAATGTCGGGGATATACCCTGCGGTATTACCCAGCCGGAGTCATAACCCGGCCGGGACTTGGTAAACCGACGGATGGTAAACCGGCAGACAGTTAAGATAGATGGATAAGATAGACGGTAAACCGGCGAGTGGTAAACCGGCAGGTGGTAAGACAGATGGTAACACTGGCAGCAGTTAAGTTAGATGATAACCCGGCAGGTGTTAAGTCAATCATAAACTGGGAGACCATGTTAAATTAGCAGACCATGTTAAACCGGTAGACCATGTTAAACCGGCAAACCATGTTAAACCGGCAGACCATGTTAAACCGGCAGACGGTAATAACTGGGTTGCCGGGGGTTATGAAGCCATGAAGGGAAGTCAAAATAGTTTAAGTCATAGTCCGAGATGGACTCTACATGTAACCCACCCCTTCAACTTATATAAGGAGGGGCAGGGCTCCCCAAAGAGGGACTAGAAAAACAATAATCTCTAGGGCTAGACACGATGAAGGAGAACCGGTTTACGGCGACTCCCTCATGATCATAATGAGACCTAGCCACAAACATCATGTAGGGTTATTACCGGATGATGTTTCCCGGGGCCCGAAGCTGTCTAAATCTTTGTCTTGCGTGTTGCATCTCTCAATTCCGCTCAACCCGTCTCAAGCTACCACATAGATGCATTGGCCTCATGACTAAGTCCTCACACTAAGGACATCTAACATGTTAATTCCACGACACAGGGGGTCTGGGGTGCTACCACCCTTAGAAATATCGTTACTGTCCCATCAATACTCATATATTGCATCCTTATTCTTGACAGGGCCGGTCTTCTCAGATTTTTAGTATAATTCCTTCTCTGGCTCTTTCGGTAGTGGCATAACATTTCCTCAATACTTCTGTCCTTTCATCTTGATACGGTTATTCCGAGACTGGGTCTTCTTAGCTGACGGGTCTGGTGCCAATACTAAACAACTACCGATATCTCATGGTGGTCAACCATTTATGGTTTCTCCTGCAGGAAATGGGTCTGGGCTTCATTCTCACCGTATATCCTACGATTGGCAACAACTGCTTGTACAAGTGAACAATGTCATACCATTCTAAGGTTTAAACAAGGTTTTGATCATCGTCTCTCCACTGTAGGTAAGTAACTCAGATTTACCATCCCGTATAACAAGGCGGACAATAAGAGTAAGTCAGTATTGTGATCAATCCATCCCGCACCCAAATCATTACCTAGTATATAGTTTAGCGAATCTTGCATTCTAACACTCGGTCATCCTCACAAGCATTGTAGAATTTCACTTGTCGACGAACCCAGTTCAGATAATCCATTGATTCTGCAAGCCAGACAAACAACTACCGTTCCTTCACAACTCTTAGGTTTTGCGTTGCTCCTATAAAATCGTCTGTTGATAAAATTGTAACTTCTTCCGGGGGTTTTCCTTCAGCACGAATGTGCTTGCTTCTTGGCAGGTCCTGGGGCCTGTGGGTTATGGCCCATCTCATCACTTGTAAACCTTGAACTCATCATCGGGGAAACTGATCATTATTCCAACATCCAGCTTCCTAGCATTCTTAAATCCATCCAATTGTATTGTCTCCCTTCCTTCTATCGTATCACACTAAGACGTGATTACTCAAACTCTCCATGGAGTTACAATTGCCCCATGTTACCAACATTATAACTCCTTTATATCCAATAATAGTACTTCATCCCTTCATACTCTTGGGATATCCCACATATCGCGACAAAAACTCGTACTTATTTTGTCCGAAGTCCACTTCGTGGAATATCATTTTCTTTACCAGAGGTCAATGGTTCTCACAAGGTTCTACCAACCTTAGAAACACACAAATTCTTCCATAGACCATATTTCTCATATCCTTGAAAATGGTCAAAATCTTTCTCCATAGAGTAACAACTCATAAAATCCAAACGAGGCTAACTTTATTGATTTCTCCAATTATTATAATCTCCTGTATTTCCATTACATGCCTCAGCTCAACACCTCAAAACCAAGGAGTTGTTCCCACTACTTCTACTATACTTCTCACAAACACAACTAATTATCACAAGTCTCCTTCTCCTTGGGACAATCTCTGGCAAAGTGCCCTGCTTCATTACAACGAAAACATATTACTTCTGACAAGTCTCGAGGTCTCCTTTTTGGGCAACGGCTAAAGTAGTGCCCTGACTCCTTGCATCTATAGCACGTGATATGACTCAGGTCCTTCCTGGAATCCAATCTACTTCTCTTCCTGGACTTTTCCTTTCCAATCAGGGCTTCTATTTCCTATGGGTCATACTCTACTTCCTCTGTCGGGAATTCTACTAGATCTCCATTCAGACAATTCTGGGAGATGTGTCCTTCTTCTCCACATGAATAGCAAGACTTGGTGTAGGGTTTAATTGGGTTTTCTTCGGGTGTGTCCTCCATCTCTTCCTTCATCACAGGTTCTTCTAAAATTTTCATGAGGGCTCCTTTCATTGCTTCTTTCTTCTACTGAATGGTTCTTTTTACCATGGGGCAAATATGACACTGAGCAGGGTAATGGGTAGTCCCTTCACACAATAAACAAGTGATCTGCCTAGTTGGGCATTCTTTAGTTGGGTGACTTCCTTCACAATTAGGGCATTCATCCTTGTGTTCTTTATGGGTGTGTCCCCATTTCTCCACAAATCTTACATGCACAAGGCTTCTTCTCTTTAGGTTCACATGGCTTTTGGGTAAGACGGGACCTCAGTAGAATCATCTTAAATTCATCCCAAGCATTAGTTCTATTCCATCCTTGTATGGCTTCATGTATTTCTCGCCATTTTGCAGCACCTTGTGTGATCTTTCGTAGGGTGTATGGAACCATATACTCTCCTTCAATACCGTGCTTCTTCATGTGATCTTCCATGTTCCGTATCCAGTGTGCTACCTCCGGTTGTGTCATGAATCTCGGAAATTACTCGTCCATCTCCATTTGTCATCTTTTGGGATCCAAGGGTTCTGGGGTGAGATTCAGAGAGATAGAGAGGGAGGGATACACATAATGCAAACAATGGTTTTGCAAAGACAGATTTTATTTTGTGGCTGTCGGAAAAACATCAAACAAATGACAGCTCACAAACATCACATCTAACGTAAGTATATAACAGGGGTTTGGTCTTCTAAAGGTCAAAAAATCTTCAACGTCGTCAAGCTCTTCCAGTATTGTTCATGCCTCCAATGGCTTCTTCCAATCATGCTTGTCTTTCTCAAGTTCTTTTGCCAGATCATCTCTGTTGACACGAAGTCTCTCGTGGCATCCTTTAATAATTGCGTTCCAAACTTCTGGGTTTCAGCATCCTTGGCATCAGGGGCAAAATTGGGCCTGGGGCAACTGGGGCTATAGCCCCAGGCGTGGCCCAGCTAGTAGCTATAAATCCAGTCACAATTTTTATGATTTTTAGACTTATAAAGGCCCAGCCCCAGGCGTAAAACCCACCCCCAGGCCTCCCAGGCCTCCCAGGCCATATACGTACAGGTATCTCAGCCCATCTCCATGATTTTTGCAATTAAAAAGGATCGCAAAGTGCCCAGATCATCGATCGTCTCACTCTCGCTCGATCAAAGAAAAAAACCCTCGTTTACAAGCTGCGCCGCCCTCATCAGATCCCCAGAACAGACCGGACTTGCGTCCAGGCGGCTGGCGCTCTCGTTTCCAGCAGCGCCCTTCGCCCTCCTCTGGTGCTCTAATCGTTCAACTCCTACTCATTGCAGATCTGCAGTGTGTGCACAATCAGCTGGACATGTAATTTATGTGTTCCTACTTCCTTTGTATCTGCTGAAGTCAATTAGTTGATGATGCTAAACTGTACTCCCTCCTAAAGAAATATAAGATCACTACTTTATTAATCTAAACGCTTTTGGATTGCTTTACAGATGTTGTATTACTTTAGTCAATTTTGTTTCATTGTTAACAGGAAAAGAATAGAAATCCAAGATGAGGACCCATATAATTAAATCTTCATTTAAAATAACATCCAACCAGAATACATTCAACAATAGCAGCACCAAGGAATCAACTAGAGAATCAACACAAGTTGGAGCTACTAATGGACAAGAAAATTAACCATGTATCCACCTAGTGCACTTTTTATAATGGTATATTATGTTTTTATTTTCAAAATTTATGCAATTGACTTAGTCTATGACTCGTGTCTTGATTTTTAATACTGAATGTTGTCTTTCTACTATTGCTGATGAAGAAATGATGGGTTCGCATGAAGCAAGTTTTCATTAATAAGGTACCAGCTTTTGTAATGACGTACTATGTTAAATGGGTTATTACATTCTTTTCTTTCATTGAATTTCTGCTCGTGCTAAACGCAAAGTACATATTATGAATCTGACATGCATTGGTATGTATGGTATACTAGTATTAGGGGCTATTTGTAGCCGTTTAATTTTAGCCCTAGGCTTTGAGAAATCCTGGCTCCGCCTCTGCTTGGCATGAACCATGGTCCTACTGTCCTTCAATTCCTGACGTATCTCCGGTATCTCGAGGTTTTGCTCCTCTAGCTTGGCTACTTTCAAATTCTGGGACATGAGTTCTTCACAAAATTCTTCCTTATCTAATACGGATTCCTGCAGGTCCATCCTAAACTTCTTGATGTAATACTCCAGATCCTGGCAATACACCAGCTAAGGTTAGAACTTCGTCTTGCTGACAGGTGCTCCATCAGCCTTCTTGTCATCCAATCCTTCCAAAGAAATGCATGCTTAACTCAGCATGGTAGCAATAGCATAAGCGGGCGATAACACCATGGTTAGCCGTGTCTATGCCCATGTTACTGCCATGAGCTTTCATTCCATAGTTGATATCTCCTGCCCTAGGGTTTTCTTGACAACACTTTGAGTTCTAGTGCTCCATGTTCCGGTCTTTCTTCGATACACCTTGATCTAGGGTATTGGCAGCTTCCTTAGTCTGCCAAGTTCCATAAGGGGTGCCTTCCTAGGTCATACCGATCTAGAAATTCTTCAAAGCCTTCAAATTCTCCTAGTCTTAGGAGTCTTTCACCATTGTAGTTTCCGTCATTGTAATGCACGGTAAAATCCTCTTATTCCAGAGTAGTATTAGTTGTCCGATATCTTGTACTTCTTAGAATGGTCTCATTAGTCGAATCTTCGTGTGGTCAAAAGGGGAAAGGGGTATAGTCTCACTAAAAGGGAATATTTGATAAATCTCAGAAAAGAAGAGAGGTAAAAGATCTTTTTGAAAATGAAGTAGTAGAGAAAATCTTCCTATGGGCTTGCCAGTTTCTAGTGGTCACATCCTACAGTCAACATGTGCTCTGATACCATCTTGTAGCGACCCAACCTCAAACGGTCAAGTCTTTGTGCTTAAGTGTCGTCCCTGGATCAGTATGCTGACACACACAGTACTTGAGGATTTATAACAGAGGTAAATCACATGTATGAAATAACATGAATACTATTACCTCAATCCATAAAGCGGAAGAAACAACAAGGTTATGGATTCCCATCAACACCAACGGCAAAGTTGAGTGTAGAAATCATAACCCTAACGTATCACTTACTCGTCGTAGGAATCCTGCAACATTAGACGTTGCAGCCACTTACTTCCGCTATTTGGATCGAGGTAATAGTATTTACGTTACTTTATACATGTGATTTACCTCTGTTATAAATCCTCGAGTACTATGTGTGTCAGCATACCGATCCATGGATGACACTTAAGCACAGAGAATTGACCGTTTGAGGTCGGGTCGCTACACTTCATGATCCGGTTCTCTACCATCCTCACAGAATTCACCTTGCAAGCCAATACGAACAATAGCCCAAACAGTGGGGTTATGGCCAAGAATATGCATTTTCATCTTATGCTTCCAGCTAGCAAAATTTGTAGCATTAAAATATGGACCTCTATGGTGATAATTACCCTCACTAGATGCCATACTCTCCTAGGTTGTGAAACCAAGGCTATGCTGACCCAAGCAATGGAAACCAAGGCTTACGGCGACCAAAGCTCTGATACCACTTGTAGAATCAAAAGTATGTCTGGATGGAGTGATTAGACTACTTGACCAAATAAAACCTAACTTTTTCCCAATTTTAGTTGTAGGCAGATTTTAGCAATTATGACAAATCAAGCAACACCCTACACATGCAAGTTTAAGAGTATAGTAGCGAAAAGTAAGACATTGCACATGTAAGTAAAGGAAGGGTTTGGAGAAGGCAAACGCAATGGAGACACGATGATTTTTGGCGTGGTTATGATAGGTGGTGCTATCGTACATCCACGTTGATGGAGACTTCAACCCACGAAGGATAATGGCTACGCGAGTCCACAGAGGGCTCCACCCATGAAGGGTTCATGAAGAAGCAACCTTGTCTATCCCACCATGGTCAGTGTACATGAAGGACTTGCCTCACTCGGGTAGATCTTTACGAAGTAGGCGATCTCCTTGTCCTTACAAACTTCTTGGTTCAACTCCACATAATGTCGGAGGCTCCCAAGCGACATCTAACCAATCTAGGAGACACCACTCTCCAAAAGGCAATAGATGGTGTGTTGATGATGAACTCCTTGCTCTTGTGCTTCAAATGATAGTCTCCCCAACACTCAACTCTCTCTCTCTCTCTCGCATATTTGGCTATGGTGGAAGAAGGAATTGACTAGAAAGCAACTTGGGGAAGGCTACAAATCAAGGTTCAAATGGTGGGAATGGAATCCCTTGATCTCAATACATGAGTAGGTGGTTCTTTCTCAAAAATGAGTAGTGGAAGTGTAGGCATGTTCTGATGGCTCTCTTACTGAGTAAGAGGGGGTGGAGGAGTAAAAATAGCCTCCACACAAAATTCAACCGTTACACACTTTTGACCCAACTTTGTGGCACCGATCAGAAATCTCGGTGGCACCGACCTGTGTAAAAGATATGAACGTTAGGAATCTCGGTGGAACCGACTGGAACAACTCGGATGAATAGATGTGCAATGGTTAGGGCAAGCCTCGTTTCAGTGGCACCGATTGCATCAACTCAGTAGGACCGAAGTGAAGCAATAAGGCAACAGAAAGGTTGGCATGGCATCTCTGTGGGACCGGTTGGACCGAATTAATTGTAACAAGGTTACAGAAGGTTTGCCACGCATCTCGGTGGGACTGATTGCAAATCTTGATGAGACCGAAATAATTGCAACTGGTTACAGAAGGTTGGGCAGGCAAAATCGGTGGGACCGAGAACAATATCGATGTATCTGATTTGTTAGGGTTTCGTTGTGGCTATGTCCAGAAGAACTTGGTGGCTCCGGATAGGGAAATTTCTGTGGGGCAGAGTTGGAATGTAGGGTTTTGGACAAATTTAGATAGAGAAAGTGGTTGAGGGTTGTGGAGCATCACTAAGCACTTGAGCAAATAGATCATAATCAAAACCTCATCCCCTTTTAATAGTATTGGCTTCCCTGTGTACTCAATGTGATCTTGGATCATTTATTCAAAAATGAAGAGTCTTGAGCTTTTGCCAATTCATGTCCTTAGCATTTTGAGGGGTCCACAATCCTAGTCCTTGCCTTGCCAATCATTGAACATCCAGAAATCTTTAACTTGAATGGACATTAGTTCAATGAGATATATGTTGTTATGAATTACCAAAACCACCCGGGGTTAGTTGCACTTTCACATGCGCAGCCCATGACATACCAACATAGTGGTTTTAACTTATTTTTTGAGATCCATCATATATCTACCGGCCTATGGGCCTCCCACCTAGGTTTTATTTTTTTCTTAAACATCGACAGCCCAATTTAATAGCTAATTAGCAAGTTATTGATCGAAAGAAAAATGAGTGCATTATTGTTACATTGATCCTTAAATCTTCGCAAGCTTTTTATTTTGACAAAATAAATTCCTCTTTATTCATTGGTAATCAAGCTTACATCTTTAAGTAGCGGGGGAAGAAGTTCAGAAGGAGCATTATCTATACATTCATTACACACCCAAATTCTAGCAATCCTATCTAATTCATGAGCAACCAAATTAGACTCTCTACGACAACATTCAAAAGCTATAGAGCTGAAATCACAGGCCAGATGGTATGAATCATCAACAATGGCCGCCGCATCTCCACCATATTGGCCATCCTTATTCATAATCTCCCTAAGTTCCTGATTATTCGAGTTGACGATTAATTTGTTACACCCTGCTATCCTTGCTAAATTTTAACCAAATTTTAGAGCCATTGCCTCGGCAGTTAGAACATCATAACATGATATAATGAGCTTATTTCCAGCTACAATCATATTTCCTCTATCATCTTGGATGACTGCTCCCATAGCATAGCCCCCTTAAGTGAATCACAATCCAAAGTTGCATCAATATTTAACTTAACATATCCACTTGGTGGTTTGCACCATCCACCCTTCTTAACGAAGTACATGGGTGAAATGCAATAGCGTAATTAGCCGGTAGAGCCTGCATTGATTGCGCAATCTTTTGTATGCAATCACCAAGATTTTCGTTGCCTTAGAGTAAAATACAACTAGGATTTTCCTTGCCAACTTTTGTTAAACATTTACTTCTATAAGTTAATAAGATGTGGGATATTTTTATAATGTATATATAAATATAACGAAATGCTCATCTTTCATTTATTTTTTGATACTAAATGCTCCGTCTAATCTAACATTATATTTACAACAAGAAAAGCAAATTGTGTATTTCAAGAAAGTCCAAATGGGTTGTGATTTGTTAGAAAAAAAGTTAAATAGACCGCATAGACGCTACATTATTTGTTCACCCACCCCAACAAATGGACTGTAAATTCTAGAAAACATGGTTTAAATATGTGCCACATTTTTGCAGGCTGACATGTGGGCCAATAGGTCGAAACCTACGCAAGGCATTATCAACTTAGGCAACAAATGATTCTGACATCCATAGCCATTGGATTTATATCCAACGGCCGGCATGCATCTTAAATATCGTGTCTTCTTCCTCCAGCAATGTCGGGATCGCCTACTCCGGCCTCCGGCGGCTAGTGGCTCTACTTAGCATGCATCGCTGCGAAGCGCTACCCCACCACCGGCTAGGCTATCGCTCCACCCCTTCCACACCTCATGTTATTCTCCATCCGTGACTCCACTACTGCGTATTCCCATCTCTATCTCATTCCCGTTTGGGGCCTCGCCATCGTCCACCACCTTGGTGCGCTCGGCGCTGCGTGCTCAACAAACGAGAGTCATCAGAAGAGGACAATACTTGGAGAGGCTAATAGTGGGGATGCACCAGGTCATGGACGCACGCATGCAACAGGCTCCTTATCACGCAAAAAAAATATTATTCCTTCCCCTGACAGCTTGGACCCACCAGCTACATCTTCGCACGCAAGGAAGTGCCTCCTCATTACGTGAAATTTTTTTCCTCTCCCTGACAGCTCGGACCCAACAGCTACATCTTTGCATGCAAGAAAGTGCCTCCTTATTATGGTTAAAAAATACCCCCCCTGAAATCTAGGACCCACCAGTTATATATCCGCACGCAAGGAGGGTAACATGTAGGCCAATAGGTCAAAGCCTACGGAAGGCGTTGTCAACTTAGTCAACAAATGATTCTGACATCTGTAATCGTTGGATGTAGATCCAATAGCCGGCACGCATCTTCAATCCCTCGACTTCTTCCTCCAGCGCCGGTGGGACCTCCTTCTCCCGCCTCTGGTGGCCAATGGTGCTGTTTCGCATGCCTCACTACGAAGCGCTACCCCACTGTTGGCTAGGCCATCCCCCACCCCTCCTGTTATTCTCTGCCGACTGCAGCCCCAAGCTGCACCGAACCAGTCAACCCTCGTACGGTCTATGACTCCACTGCCGCATCTTCCCCATCTTTGGGTCGTTCCAGTCCGGGGCCTCGCTGTCATCCACCGCCTTGGTGCGCTCGGCGCGGCGTGGTCAATAAACGAGAGTCATCGAAAGAGGAATGTACATGGAGAGGCTGATAGCTGGGACCGACGAGGTCCATGGTCGCACGCAAGGAAAGTTCCTCCTAATTACGTGAAAGAACATTCCTCCCCTGACAGCTAGGAACCAACAACTATATCTTCGCATGCAAGGAAGTGTGTCCCTATCCTTCCTGATAGCTAGGACCTATCCAGTTGAAGCGTATGTAGTGTTGTCTATCTGGTCGCGAACGTGTACGTACATACTAGTCAATCGGTCTCTACAAGGATGAACCGTGGCCGATAAGTAGCGGTACGTGTCATACCCCGACGTAGCAGTTCAAGTAGTCCCGTCTAAATCGTGTACACATACATACAACCACACGACAAAAAATACGACCATGTACGTACATACAGGCAGCATTTTGAACACGCGTAACAATGGCATCCTGTTAATCGGTAGCCAACTGGCTAGGTCGGAACGGAGAAATGGTGCCATGTTCATCGGGAGGCAATTGAATGGGTCAAAATGCGTCCCATTCATCAGGAGCCAACCGGCTTGGATGGAACAGCCAAAACAGGGTTTGGCATACCGCAAA
This sequence comes from Triticum timopheevii, assembly GCA_963921465.1. Taxonomy (NCBI): domain Eukaryota; kingdom Viridiplantae; phylum Streptophyta; class Magnoliopsida; order Poales; family Poaceae; genus Triticum; species Triticum timopheevii. The sequence continues at coordinate 359,243,982 of OY997274.1, read as the reverse complement.
ATGGAGGAAACGACCTTCTGTTCGACTGCCTACGGTCGAAACGGGATCCTGTTCATCGAGAGGGGTGTGGCGTACCGTAGAATGGAGGAAACGGACTTCTCTTCAACCGCATACGGTTGAAACGGGGCCTGTTCATCGGGAAGGGTGTGGTGTACTACAAAATAGAGGAAACAGACTTCTCTCCAACCGCCTACGATCAAAACGGGGTCCTATTCATCAGGAGGGGTGTGGCGTACAACAAAACGAGACCCCACAGGCTAATGTTCATCCACCATCTACTGCCTCGCTCCAGCCTCCACAAACTACTATTCATCTACTGTTGATTTCCTCCAGCCTCAACCGACTATTATTCATCTAGCCTCCATGGGGTCCTGTTCATCCACCACCAATGGGTTGGGGTGTGGCAGCATCCTCAAAGTCATGTTCATCCAACGGCAATCACGGGGTCTTTTCATCTAACCCCCACCAGGAACTGTTCATCCACAACCAACCAACCGGCTAGGTAGACTCACCACGTCTCGACTAGTTCTACATATCGCGCGCGGCAGCAATGAAAATTGTTCTTCTAGAGGCAACCCAACACACCGGCTGGCTTCGTCCCGCATGGGGGCTCGATCGTCTTCAAAAAGTAGCAGCATCGATCGATCGCTCGGGTTTAGTTAGCAATAGCAGCGAAGGAATTGCTCGAGTTCAGTTAGCAGCGAAGGGATCTCGCTCAGGTTCAATTAACAGCAAAGGGATCAATTGCTCGTGTTCAATAGTAGCTAGTGCAATCACTCACGTTCAGTAAGAGAACGCTCATCTGGGTTCAGTTAGCCAACACCTCTCTCACACGCGCATACGAGAGAAATGCGCAAACCACACTACATCGCTTGACCCTGATCACTCGCCGTAACAGGGAACTCCCTGAAATTTTCCTCGCCCTCACTTCTACCACAATTTTTATGTCACGGATGGCACAAACAATGTCATGCAGGTGCGTCTCCGGCCTACCCAGGACACAAAACCCATTTTCTATCATAATTTTGTGTCACGGAAGTAGGAGCCCATCACATCTATGATGATATGTGTTTTTATCACAATTATCGTCATAGAAATGTCATAACCATGACAGAAAAAGTTTTCGTTCAGGCCATAATGTCACAGATGTGTATTTTTTTACTGACCCCCCCCCCCACTCTCCCCACTAGCGGTGCATGCGGTGGCTTTTGGGGCATGTCGGACCCTGTGAGAGTGTGGTTTGTTCTTCACCTTTGTAGTTGGTAGTGGTGACACTCTCGCGACCTTCTGAATACCTTTGATACATTCTTGTTCCGTTATCTTCGATAGTGGAACCCGGTTCAGTTCTTTGAATCGTATAAAAAAATAAGTACCACATTTGTGGCTAGAGTAACTAATTGGCACTGTTTCCATTTTTTGCAAATCAGTACCAAATTAGGGCATGCTACAACAAATTGGATTGATTCTTGTTTGACCCCGTTTTTGACAGGAAATCTAACCGGTGGGGCCAGCTTGCAGGGCTAACCCAGAATGTCTGGCTCATCTCCCTCTTCGTCTAAGTCCAACCATCTAGACATGGGCGAGCAAAAAAATCAGAGGCTTCCGCTCGCATGGTCAACAAGGCAGTTGGCAATGTCACATGCGAACAAGCCGGTTGCAGCTCTCGTCCTTGAAGCGGCTTGGCCCATGCAGATGTAGATGGTGTCATGGTTTTGTCACGGTAGATGTCCTCGTGAAAGGACTTAGTCGTGAGGCCATCGCCGCTAAGTAGTAGCTTGAACAGAATTGATCAGAATCGAGAGATAAGGGTTTACCCATGTTCGGCTCCTCATTGTGGAGGTAAAAGCCTACTCCTGCTTGATTGTTATTGATAATATGATCTTGAATACAAGGGTGCGAATTGCGTAACCTAGTACTCAAGAGATTGTAACTTAGTATTTCTGCCTCAGGGGCTCCCCTCTATATACTGGTGGAGGCCCTAGGCTTACAGCAGAGTCCGGGTCGTACTCCCATCCATGCTCTAGTATGTTCCGTATGTCTTGTTTCCTAAGTAAGAAATGTCCTTTGGCGTCACAGCAAATACTAGTGGCTTGTGCTTCTAGGCCATGAGTCGGCCCATCTGGCGACTCACCTCATGGGCCTTGAACTCGTGGTCATCTCAGCCCATCATCAAACCATACCTTTGCCAAGTCGCCAAAGAATGACCCGGCCCTAAACGGGCGGGTGATATCATGGGGTTATATGCCCAACATTAGCCCCTAGATTGATTTGAATTTATTCATGTCAATCTTCTGATCGATAATAATTCCGGGTCATCTTCCTTTCTTTGAAACTGCGTCGTGGTCGGGTCATAGATTGCGGCTTATGATACACTTGCTATTTTCCCCTGTATTTCAATCATGACGTCATCTTACAGAATTCCAGGAACTCCAGCGTGACACTGCGTCTCCTCTATTTTCACGCCTGCCTCCTTCTCTTTTTCCTTATAAATACACCCGAGGGGGCTCCTTCTCCACTTTTACCACTTCACCCCCTCACTTCTTCTTCTTCCTCGCATCTCATTCGCCCGCGACCAAAGCTCTGCCGTCGCGCGACCTCGGGTGCTCCGGCAACGTCAACTGCTCCTTCGTCCTTGCGTGCGCTGCCGTTGAAGCCGTTTAAGAAGCGTCCTGGAGCTTCTGTCGCATCCAGGTATGCCTGATTTCCTCTCTTAGATTGGTGGCACTCTGCCTTCCTATTTAGTTCGTTAGCATTCATAGAAGTTCATTAGTTCATACCACCATTGTTTATTTAGATCTAGATTCAGTATGAACTTTCCATGGAAATACTCCATTAGTGATAGCAGCACCTTTTTCGCATCTGTAGAAACTTGTATCTTTGCTAGAATCTGTTAACAGACCATCCGATGCTTCCACTATATGTTTTAGGTATAGAAAATATTTTATTTTCAAGCTATTTTGTAGATCTGTAGCTGCAAACATTTTAGTAGAAACTTGTTTATCCAACACTTAGCTGAAAACCAAAGGCCCACAGTTTAGGATGAGTCACCTTATGTCTTGTCGGCTCATTATTGCATATCATAACTCGCTTGTCTTGGAAGTCATAATTGTTCCTCTATTAGGCCGGCTTGCAACTTTGGCGACTCGTTGGTAATTGAATAACCATGTTGCCCCGCCCCTTAATCATAGCCACTTTATTGTACTACCAACTTATCATGTCAAAACCCGTGACTTGCCACTAGGCAGGGTCTCGAGTATCCACCCTCATGCTCAATGACCTTGTGACTCAAGGTCTATTGTCGGCTCAAGATGTTGTTGGCTGGTGAGCATCATAAGGATAAAATCCCCCCCCCCCGGCCTGATCAAGGAGAGATTGTTATCTTTGTAGACCATCTCAAAAGGGCTTCTCACTACCTGGCTCAAAATTCCTTAGGGATTTCCTCAACTTCTTCGACCTCCGTCCCCAAGATATTGGTCCAAACTCGATGACCAACTTATGTCAGCTTCAATTATTTTGTGAAGTCTATCTTGAGACACAGCCAGCTATTACTCCGTTTCAGGAATTTTTCTACATCAATCATCAAACTGAGTGCGCAGATGGCCCTAGCATCAAACTTGGCAAGGTGTTACTGCATAGACGAAAGAACTATCCTTTCCTAGAGGTGAAGTTGGCGAGTCATCCGAAAGGATGGAACGCAACGTGGTTCTACTACAAGAACACTACTCCCGCCAATGAGAACCCCCTGCCAGGTTATAGACCGGACCGTCTTAGTGCAACCCTTTCTTTTTTGGGTTGGGGTACTAATGAAGAACGACAACAAGTCGCCCCCTTCTATCCCAAATTAAGAGCTTGAAGGAAAACGACCTCACCGAAGTTGACCTAACCTGGTGCTGGATCAGTTGGCGGGTTTAGCCATTAAGTCGAAGGACCGACTTAATGTGCAATTATTCTGGCAAGTCAAATAGCACGCAATGCTTCAGTCAAGTCAATTTAACTGAAGATGAGGTTAACAAGGCCACCAAGAAGTTACTGGGCGCGCCCCAAGAAAGATGAAACAAAACTAGGTTTGCTCCCTTCTGTCTGAAGAATCTTGTGCCCCTAGTAAGCACCTTTGCATTTTTCTTACTTATTATACATTTTGACTTGCTTATCATAATATTGATTCCTGGCCCATCACCACTGCATGCAAGTGATGTATTCTGGAGGAGAAAAGAACCACACAAGTCTAAATCCGCCCCAGCTCCAAAAAGAAATAAGTCGGCTGATGAAGATGAGACGACGGTTGGAAATGAGTCGGAGGTAGAACTTGACTCTCTTGGTCGTCTTTTTATTGAACTTGCTAACACCTCCACTTGTCAGGGACACACCAAGGGTAGTCAAGCCAATGATGTTGAGGTAATTTCCATCTCCTCCGGCTCAAAGACTTTTGTCCCCAAGAGACTAAGGAAAATCATCAGGAAGGTGCCATTTTCTCATCCACATGCTTACTTAGATCCAAAATTTCTTCTGAATAAAATGCAGCAAACCGAAAAGCGCAAACTTTGAAGCAATTCTGATGAGTTGACTGCTAGATTATCACATGATCCGGCAGCTCGAAAACGGCGGGTTGAGGTGCCACATAATCCTACTTCATCTCTTCCATGAGCTGGACTTAGTAGGAAACCCCTTAACCCTTCTAACTCGGATTATCAGGTGTCGGAACTGTCCTCTAGAGAATCAACTGCTTCAAAACTTCCTCCCTTTGTCATCAAGCAGGGGTAAGTGTTTCAATAATTCATATCTCTTCATAATCATTGCTTTGTTTATTTAAGCATATTCATGTGGCTACAGGGCCCAAGCCAAGAAGAGGAAGATTGGCGAGTCATCTTTGGCTCCAGAAATTCCTGAGTTAGAAAAACCCACTCTTGGCGACCCCTCAGGCCTGAACTGAGATGCCGGAAGGCCATCCTGATCAAAGGGTTGAGCTAGCCCCATGGAATGAGCCAGCTATTGCTAAAGGAATAATGGAGCCAGTTCATGTGGATGTACAAGGCAACATGGATGAAGTGGTGAACAATGCTGACCCACCAAGTCTGGCTCGTACTTCCGACTGCGAAGGCAGCTAGAGATGTTCCATCATATGAAATGACTAATGACGAGGTCACCATTACTAGGGAAGCACACAAAACTCCGGAGGTGTTGAATGTGCTGACCAAGTTTATGACCATAGATGAACCGGTCGTGTCCGAGAAAGGGAAAACAAAACTTGAGCTGCCAAATGTTGATGACCTTAGTGCAACTGAGCTTCATGAAAGTTACTTGACCTGGCTATCCACAAGCCAGGAAATGGAAGCAAGCATGGTGAACATGCTGAAAAGAAAATATGAGGTATGAAATTTTCCCTCCTTTTAATGTTGTATATACTTATGTAGCCCCCAAGTCTTAGACATAGGAAAACATAACTATGTGTAAGACTTTCAAGTAGTACTTTACAATTTTAGCTGTAGCCCCCAAGGGCGGGTTGTTACGAAAATAACAAGTCAGTTCTTTGAAAATATATCATTTATATAGAATGAAGTTATATGTAGCCCCCGAGGGCTAGCTCATCTCTTTGAGAGGGTCGTGTCTTTCGGGTAAAAATTTGAACACCGTGTAGCCCCCAAGGGCCGACTCATCTTTATGGGATGAGCCGGGTCTTTTCTTGATATGTTCATGAGAAAAAATGGCCTGCATTAGCCCCAAAGTGCCATGTAGATTGCTTGAAACTTCTTGGGACTAGAATATAGAAACTTTTCCGTCTTGAATCCCCCAAGGGCCGGGTTATGCAACTTTTCCGGCTTGGGACTCAATATGTATCCATGTTGACTTTGCTGGTTTATGATAGGATATGCTGAACCTTGCAGAATCAAAGGCTACTGGCTTTCAAGAGCAGCTCAAAACTGAGAAAAGGTTGCCCGAGAAGGCCGAGTCATCAGCTTCTTCATTGCAAAAATCGGTGCTTATTGCTTCTGAAAACTTGAGCTGCTTGAAGACCTCTCATGAGGAGGAAAAAGCAGCACTGTTGAAACACGCTGAGGAAGCAGAGGGCTAGCTTAAGTCATTTACTGAAGAGCTGAACTCATTGAAGCAGCATATCACTTAGATGACCACAACTACTTTGGTAAGCTAGCTTGTTCTGAACTAAGTTGATGATAACCCGCCTAACAATTTTCAGGCGACATTTTTTGTAACCTTTGAACGTCAAAATTGTGCAGGTACAAGAAGTGGAAATCTCCGTTAAGCACCCCTGGTGAAGTGAAAGGCTGTATATACCTTCCTGGAGCAGCTATATGCAGGAAGCCTGTTTACCATCATGGTTTGTGAAGGGTGGTACAGAGTTGCCACAATTCATATGGGATGTGTTGAAACAACTATCAACCATCCCCAAACAAATTGATGGGTGGAAGAAATCAGCCACCCGGACTGGTGCAATGATGTCACTTACTCGCGTCAAAGCTTTTGTGCCAGAGATGGAGCCGGCTGAGATGCTTGGTGGCTTTCCTGAATTCAATGTTGACGGCAGTCAGTTTTCTGCAACAGACTATGCCCGTTGCGTGAAGGAAACGTGCGTCCTGGCGAGTCAACTAGTTCAAGATCTTGATTTGAACAAGTATCAGCTAGCTTATGATGAGGAGAACGCACGAGTTAAGCCGCCAACCATTGAACCTTTTGACCTGACTCCTACATGACGTAAGCATATCTTCGCTCCTGATGTCGATCCATAAATTATCATGCAAGTCGATGCCATATTCCAAGCTTTAACAACTATTAACTGGGATCTGAACAACCTTCAGATCAGAGAAGAAGAAGAGCCAGTGCAGGATAAGCCATAGGCTTCAAACATGGGAGATCGTCAAGAAGGTGTCAACCCGGAAAGCGACAACCCGGAGGGCACAGGGGACGGCTTACAGGAGTAGATTACTCCTGAAAAACCTTTGTTGACATATAGAGCCCAACGTGGCTATTTAATAGGGTAGTAAAACTTTTGCATCATATGTGGTGCCTTCGCGCACTTTTGATACTTTGAGTATAAAGATTTTGACTGGTGTGGGTTATGTTGACTGGCCCAGTCTCCTTTGAAAAATTGGTTTCGTTAAGTAATGATCTGGCGAGTGTATGAGTCGCCAATAACTGAGCCTTGTCTGTCAACTAAACCATAAGTTATGATCAGAATAATCTGGTGTGTTATTGACCCGGCAACTCATGGTCAATATTTGTCTGTCCATGATCAGAAAGAAGTCGGTGTATTAATGACCCTGTGGCTCATGGCCAATATCAATCGTGATCAAAGAAGATAGTCCTGTAAAACAAGCAAGTTTAATAAACACAGATAAATATAGATGTTAGGTCGGCTTTCGAGGCTCGAGTCTTGCTTCAATGAAGCTGGCTTGGTAGCCTATGGTTTATCCTAGCTTTCTATAAGCCGGCTCTCTCATGACTTAAGCTGGCGTTTTAACCTTGACAAGTTCAGTGTCATAATAGATTGACTGTCAAGAGTACGCTGGGTCATCTTGGCGGATGAGCATCAAGCAAACAGGCAGGTTTAACCATGATATATAATGGCGTATACCGGGTCAACAGGGATGTTAATAGCTAAACTCGATGAGTTGGAAGCCCCCAAGTGACCTATGATCAAGAAATAAAGACTCACGTACAATATATGGGACGAAAGGACAGAGGCCCCAAGTTTCAGGGATGACGGTTTTATTAACATTGATCATAAAAGATATATACACATAGGTATGTACAAAAGCTGGAGCCAGTGGCTCTAAGTGTAGTAAGGATGGAGATGAGCAATATTCCAAGGCTTGTTGGTCTCCCCTCAGATGTACGTGACTTCTTGTGTTCACGTATGTCAATCAGATAATATGACCCATTGTTGAGGTTCTTGCTGATCACAAAAGGCCCTTCCCATGGAGGTGAAATCTTATGCATGCCGGTTTGATCTTGTATCAGTCAGAGCACTAAGTCGCTCTCCTGGAAAGTACGGTTGTGATAGCGACGTAGGTCTTGCTGATATATTGTTGATCTTGATGCTGCAAAGTCATGTTCCTCCTCCAAAGCATCGAGAGAGTCCTAGCGAGCTTGCTTGTTATCTACTTCAACATAAGCCACCACTCTGGGGGAATCATGACGAATATCGCTAGATAGCACTTCTTTAGCACCATAAACCATGAAGAAATACGTGTAACCAGTTGATCTGTTGGGGGTAGTCCGAATGCTCCAAAGGACAGAAGGGAGCTCCTCAACCCAACAACCCAGATTACGCTCAAGAGGGACCATAAGTCTGGGCTTGATGCCTTGTAAAATCTCCTGGTTAGCACGTTCCGCCTGGCCATTGGACTGAGGGTGTGCCACAAAGGCCACATCAAGCCAGATGTGCTCTTGCTGATAAAACTTCTTCATGGCTCCTTTGGACAAGTTAGTCCCATTATCAGTGATGATGTGAAAGCACAAGTGCTCCCTGGGTGATTTTGATAATTAATGTCAACATATCTCTTGTTGGACTAATATTTTTATCAAGTACATTTCAGATGAGTTCAACAATGGAGTTGCAAGGACAAGAGGATCTGGAACCCCTTCAAAATGATAAGGACAAAGATTGGCAAAGGATCAAGACTCTTCTTTTTCATTTTAGTGATCCAAGATCACATTGAGTCCATAGGAAAGACAATACTATTAAAAGGGGATGAGGTATTTCTTAAATGGTCTACTTGCTCAAAGTGCTTAGTGATATTGCTCCAAAACCCTCAACACTTTCTCATTTCCACATATGTCCAAAACCAAAAGTCAAACTTGGCACCACTGATTTGATCTATCCGGTGCCACCGAGCTCACCGAGATGGCCTTGCAAACTCTCTGTTGCCTATTGCAATTAGTTCGGTCTCACTAAAATGTGCAATCGGTCCCACCGAGTTTGCTTGAACAAGTATCTATTTGCTTATTGCTGAAATCGGTCTCAGCGAGTTCACGCGATCGGTCTCACCGAAATGAGGTTTTGCCCTAGCCCTTGCACATCGGTCCCACCGAGTTGATCTTGTCAGTCCCGCCGAGATTCCTAACGTTCACATTTTGAACTAAATCGGTCTCACCGAGTTTCTCTATTCGGTCTGATCGAGTTGGGTCAAATGTGTGTAACGGTTAGATTTTGTGTGGAAGCTACATATACCCCTCCACCCCTTCTCCATTTGTGAGAGATCCATCAGAACGTGCCTACACTTCCACTACTCATTTTCTGAGAGATAACCACCTACTCATGTGTTGATACCAAGACATTCCAATCCAACCACAAGAATCTTGACCTCTAGCCATCCTCAAGTTTCTTTCCACTCAAATCATCTTTCCATCATAGCCAAATCTGTGAGAGAGAGAGTTGAGTGTTGGTGATGCAGAGCATCCTACGGACATCACCATGTCAAGAGTCTGTTTGGCAAGTGACACGTGCGACCTCTACTTCTCATACATAAAGGTGAACCTTATCCTTTACACGTGTTCACTTGACCCCTTCGAGGATGGTATACTACTTGACACTCCACTCGTGTGCATGCATAGGTATTGTCGGAGCATCAGGGACGACGAGGATGAGCGCAGGCACCAAGGAACAACTACACCATCCGCGAGGGAAGCATGGAAGCAACGATGAAAGAAGACGAAGACAGCTCCCAGGACCCCGACATCCGGCCCCAGCCCTCGACATCCAGCCCCTGGAGCATCACTCACAGCAGCAACCCAGCTGCCAAGTACCTACACGCCCCGGACATCCGGCCACATCCCGGACATCTGGCCCAGCCCGAAAATCTGGCCAAAAGCCCGGAAATCCGGCGCCCCCTATCCAGAGAGCACCGAGGCCGACCTCGCCAGCCTGGACATCCGGCCTGCAAGCCCGGACATCCGGCTCCTCACAAAGGCCCGGACATTCCGCCCGCATGCCCGGACATCCGGCTCCACCTGTCTGCACATAGTGAAGGGCCGAGGCCCATGTACCCCTTCGCCCACCTAGACTATATATACTCCTCCTCCTCCCTCTTTCTAGGGTTAGCAAAGTGATAGCTCATTAGTATGTGAGCTTTGCTCCTACCTTCTCCTCTTGAGAGAGAGAGACTATTCCATTGGAGGCCAAGACCTCCTCGAAGAAGATCCCGAGGGATATCAAGACCCCTTCAAGGAAGGATCTATCTAGATCATCAAGCCCCCATCTCCTTTGGATTTGGGATGAACTTTACCTTGTATCTTTCCTTTTCTTGTTCATGTACCTTGTGGATCTTGTGTGTTTGATTGTCTAGTGGATGTGTGATTGGATTTGTTCTTGAGTGTTCCTCTCGTTTTCCCTCGTGTTCTTCGTGTTCTTCGTGGGATCCCCTCCATTTCGTGAAAGTCCGGGCATCTAGGGTTCTACCCTACATCATCTTGGATCAGAGCAAGGTTGATCACGAATTTGGAGCCCCTACCCCTCTTTTTCTAGCCTAATTTTGTTGTGTCCTTCCCCAATTCGAAAATCCCCACCAAAAATAGCCCCAATTTTTTTTTGTAATTTGTTGGTTTGATGATGTTTTGTTGATTTTGATACATGGATTTTCTTGGTTTCGAGTAGATCTAGCATCTCCCCAAGTTTTCCCACCTTCCATCCACGAAATCTCATCAATTTTGCCCCCGAAATCATCAATTTCCGCCCCCAAATCGAGTTTCGAAGTCCAAATCCCGATCTGGAATCGTCGGGCCGGACATCCGGGCCATAGGCCGGACATCTGGGCCATCGGGCCGGACATCCGGCTCCAGGAGCACAAAATCCACACGGTTGTGGACATCAGCCCCCGGATATCCGACCCTCACCCCGGGATGTCCGACCCCTGGGATTTCAGCCTCCCGTGTTTCACCGTTTTGACCATAACTTTCATATCCGGAGGCCGATTTTTGCGTCCTTTAGCTCGTTGAGTAGCTATTGACATCCCCCATCAATCTAGATAGGTTTCAACACCATTTTGACTCCATCAAAATTTCGAAAATTTGGCAAGTTTGCCTAGACCCTCCACCATATCATCCGCATAACCATCATAGCCTTCCGCAACCTAACCCATTTTGATACATATATCTTTAGTGGTTGCTTGAATAGTTGCTTCTTCATCAACCACCACCACTTCCGCTTAACCTTGCCCACCATACCCTTCCACCACCCCAACTTAACCCAATTTTGTTTGAGCTTGTTTGAGTTGTGGCTTGTGTCTCCTAAGGTGTTTCAGCTACTTAGGGATGGCAATTCAACTCCAACACGTGTATAGCCCATCACTCCACTTCCGCATTGCCAAATTCAAACCACCACCGCTTTTTCGCTACCACCATTTGACATTTGACATTTGGAGATTTTGAGTTTGCGGTTTTTCTGTTTCCTAAGGTGTTTCAGCTAATTATGGACGGTTATACATCAAGAACACCGCCACTCATCATCGCCATGAGGTCGTCATCGACATTGACCACTTCATCATTTTGACACCCCTACCGTAAGCAAGGACGGTAACCTCGACGACACCATTGTATATTCCCCTTGCAATTGCATCGATAACCCCTAGCCCATTTTGCGTTACTTGCCTATCGAGACTAGCATTTGAGTATTACCGGCAACGTTACTTGTGCACATTATTGATCTACACCTCCTATTGCATATATACCATATCATATTGGTATCATCTTGCTATCATATCATATCTTGTGTCGCAAGTTTGCTCCTGCATATACACTATTGCTATCTTGGTTTGTGCATTGGTGCAAAAGTGGCCATACAAAAAAAAAGAATAAGCTTTTAAGCAAAGAAAAAGAGAGCAAAGAAGCTTGTAAGCAAGAGCCATAGCATCATACCACATTGCATAAGATTGTCATACTTGATCATCTTGGATCATCCTGTGAGAAACACCGGGAACCATACATATATAGCATACTTGGGATAGAAAGTTTATCCATTTTGCATCTTATAGGTTGTGCAAAAGTGTCGTATCCTCCTATCGAGCAATCATGCTAGCATCTCTCTTGAGTTGTGCAACACGAGAGTTTTCTATGGACTCCACATTTTGTGCTCATTCCTTGGTTGCACGATCCCATTTATCTATCCGTGTGTGCGTTTCCGGGTGCCATTCATTGCTATTGGCCTACTTGTTTCACTTGCGAATTTGTGAATCTCTTTCAACATTATTGACTCTTGCTAACATTTTTGCATCAAATTTTTGTGCCACTATCCTCACCGAGCTACGCCATAAGCTTTACTTGATAGGTGTGAGTGAACAAGTCCGATACCAATTCCACTATTCTGTCATCTCACATTGAGTGAAACGGGATACATCCTCAACTTTGGGAAAAGGTAACTTGGTATTGTTTATCTCATTTCCTACTCACCCCTTCTCGAGCCTTGTGATGGATAGGCAAAGCACACCTCCTTGGGTCTACAACAACGACGAGTTCGAAGCCACGAAAAACAACTTCGACACCAAGATGCAAGCTCAAATGGAGGATGTCAAAGCCCTCATCAAGTCCTACAAGAGATCTTCCTCATCTTCGAGAATACGCTCAAGTGCACGTGCTTTCGAGCTACCATCTCCGGCGAGATCACATCGGCATCGACACCATCACCAACAAGAACATGAAGGTCAAGAGCTCAACACCAACAACCGCTCAACGACTTCACCATCTCCCTTCGCATCTTCGCCAAGTGACTTCAAGGCATCTTTGCCAAGTGACTTCAAGGCATCTTCGCCAAGTGACTTACGACATATTCGCCAACAAGCACCCCAAGACTACACTCAATAAAAGATCCCAAAGCTCAAGTCCGCGACTTCCATGAGCTAATATGACCTCGACACCCACAATGAGATTCCTTTCTATGGGACTCAAGAACCCGAGGAGTATCTCGAGTGGGAGCGCTTGATGGACGACTACCTCAAGCTACATCAAGTCCCTTCCGAAGATCAAGTGACGTGCGCCACAAGGAACTTCCATGACTACGCTTACACATGGTGGCTTCACACACCTTTGGAGAGCTACGACATGAGTTGGTCCAAGACGAAGAGAGCTATGCGGCAAGAGTTTGTGCCTCCAACCTACACGGAGCAACTTCTACGCCAATTGGAGAACACCATACAAGGATCCAAGTCCATCGACGCGTACTTAAAGGAGATGAAGATTGCCTTGCGACGAGCTGGCGTGGACGACCCCATTTTGATGAAGTTCCACTTCATGATGGGATTGAACAACAACATCTCCAAGACTATCTTCCTCGAGGAGTACAAGTCCCTCGACGACAACTACATTGGTGCTCCCAAGGCGGAACAAGAACTCATGAAGGCCAAGGCTTATCCACCCCAAGCTCACTTCGCGACGACCAAGCTACAAGAGAATGAGCATGAGGATAGCATGATGTTGCTTGAAGCTACGTTGGTATTTCCCCAAAGAGGAAGGGATGATGCAGCACAGTGGTGGTAGGTATTTCCCTCAGATATGAAACCAAGGTTATCGAACCAGTAGGAGAACCAAGCAACACAACATAAACATCCCCTGCACACAAATAACAACACCTCACAACCCGACGTGTTAAAGGGGTTGTCAATCCCTTTCGGGGTACAGCGCCTCAAGATAGGCAAAGGACATGAGGTAAATTTGTAGATGGGATAAATCGATCGCGGAACAAATAAATTGCAGCAAGGTATTTTTGTATTTTTTGGTTTAATAGCTCAGAAAATAAACACAAGGAAAAAGTAGATCGCAAGGCAAATATAAGAGAAAGAAGACCCGGGGGGCGTAGGTTTCACTAGTGGCTTCTCTCGAGAAAAATAGCAAACGGTGGGTGAACAAATTACTGTTGGGCAATTGATAGAACTTCAAATGATCATGATGATATCCAGGCAATGATCATTACATAGGCATCACGTCCAAGATTAGTAGACCGACTCCTGCCTACATCTACTACTATTACTCCACACATCGACCGCTATCCAGCATGCATCTGGTGTATTAAGTTCATGGAAAATGGAGTTATGCAATAAGAATGATGACATGATGTAGACAAGATTCGTTTATCTATTGCAACAGATATGGATCCCGTCTTTTTATCCTTAGTAGAAACGATACATATGTGTCGGTTCCCTTTCTGTCACTAGGATCAAACACCGTAAGATCGAAGCCACTACTGGGCACCTCTTCCCATTGCAAGATAAATAGATCAAGTTGGCCAAACAAAACCCAAATATCGGAGAAGAAATACGAGGCTATAAGAGATCACGCATATAAGAGATCAAAGAACTCAAATAACTTTCATGGATATAAAAAGATATAACTGATCATAAACTCGAAGTTCATTAGATCCCAACAAACACACCGCAAAAAGGACTTACATCATATGGATCTCCAAGAGATCATTGTATTTATAATCAAGAGAGAGAGAGATAGAGGAAGCCATCTAGCTACTAACTATGGACCCTAAGGTCTACAAAGAACTACTCACGCATCATCGGAGAGGCACCAATGGAAGTGGTGAACCCCTTCGTGATGGTGTCTAGATTGGATCTCGTGGTTATGGACTCTGCGGCGGATGGATGAAAATTTCGTCGACTCCCCTAGGGTTTCTGGAATATTGGGGTATTTATAGAGCAAAGAGTCGGTCCAGGGGGCACCCGAGGTGGGCACAACCCACCTGGGCGCACCCTGGTGGGTTGTCCCCTCCTCGGGACTCCACCCAGGTGCAACCAGGGCCCGTTGTGTTCCTTTTGGCCCATAAAAATCATCGTAAATTGGCGTGGCATTTGTACCTCATCTAATATTGATTTCTGTGATGTAAAAAAACATGCAGAAAACAGCAATTGGCACTTGGCACTATGTCAATAGGTTAGTACCAAAAAATGATATAAAATGACCATATAATGATTATAAGACATCCAAGATTGATAATAAAACAGCATGGAATAATCAAAATTTATAGATATGTTGGAGATGTATCAGCATCCCCAAGCTTAGCTCCTGCTCGTCCTCGAGTAGGCAAGTGATAACACAGAATTTTTGATGTGGAGTGTTGTTTATCATGTCATATCATGTTCTTTTCTTCATATCATGGACATTTGGACTTTTATGTGATTCAAAGCAACAGTCTAGTTTTGACAAAATAATTTAGATACTCCAGCATATCAACAAGCAACCATGTCTTTCAAAATATCAATGCTAAAACAAGTTATCCCTAGCCCATCATGCTCAAACATTGATCCATTCATGAAACACACTTGAATATTAGCTACACTCAATACTTAAGTATGATCATATTGTCCCCTAGTTGGTACTTTTATAAGAGAGGATGGAGACTCAATTTCAAAAATAAAAATTGCATAAAGTAAAAGAAAGGCCCTTCGCGGAGGGAAGTAGTGATTTGTAGAGGAGCCAGAGCTCAAAGTGAAAAATTAGAGATAAAAACATTTTGGGAGGTGTATCCATCCCACCAACGAAAATGACTTGGAGCATCCCAACACTTTCTGTCGTGGATTTGTCACGGCAGATGTCCTTGTGAAAGGACTTAGTCGTGGAGCCATCGCTACGGGTTAACTCGAAGGGGTTAAAGCGGATACAAAGACACAAGGGTTTATACTAGTTCGGCCCCTTCGATGAAGGTAAAAGCCTACTTCTAGTTGTGATGGAATTGATGTGGTCTCGATGACTAGGGAGCAAACAAGCTTCGCCTAGGCCTCGAGTTGTTGTTGTTTGTCTTTGAACTGCCGCCGGGTCGTCCCCTTATATACACGGGTAACGCCCGTCGGTCCATAGAGTCCCACACCGGTTCATACTCATATCCCGGTTGGTCTCTCTCTATTCCTAACTTACAATGCAAGTTTACATATCAAGCCGGTTTACAGCTACAGGTTCTAAACCGACTACAGGCCTTGGGCCTTCATCTGCTTGATCACCTCTATACTACTAATGAAGTTAACCCGGCCCAGGTAGGCCGGTTCACGCCCAGTGGTAATACCCCCAACATTAGGCCCCAGATTGATTTGAACTAGTTCATGTCAATCCTTCACAAAAATCTTTGCCTTCAACATCTTCTGGTAATTGGTAAACCGCCATGTCGTCATCATCTCTGGTTGCTGTAAACCGGCATGACATCATCATGAAGTTTAACATTTATGACGCCTTCTTTTATTAATAAATCTGCAATACCCAAAGCAGCAGCTCCACTTCCAAAATTTTTGGCTCCTAGATTCGCTCGCCTGACACACGTCCCCTGCCTTATAAATAGGACCGAAGGGTCATTTCCTTTTCTCTCCTTCGTCTCTTTCTCTTCTTCTTCCTCGCGTCGCTCGCCTCGGAGCTCCGCCGCCGCTGTTGACCTCTGCACCGTCCTGGGCTGCTGCATCAACCTGAACGCACCAGAGAACCGCGGTAGCCTTCCGCGTCTTCCTTGATTCTGGTAAGCCTTCTGTTCTTCTTAACATAGATTTGTTCTAGGGTTCGTGTTCTTGCCGTGTTCATAACTTGTTCATGCTCGTACCCAGACTCCTGGATAGATCTGTGAAACCCTGCTCTGACTAGCAGTAGCTTTTTAGCATCCGCTTGTAGTTTCACGCTCAAGTTTATAGATCTTATCCACATACCTGACCATTGATTTACTTCCGTTCTGTTTATCCTTTTGAATATTTTCTGTTTTTCTGAACTTGCTTCAGATCCATTGCTGCAATAAGATCTTGTGAAACCTGTTTCTGCATACTTAGCCATCCGCAATTGCCTTCAATGTTTAGATCAGGCGGTTTAACTTAATATAGAAAAAGTTAATAAACCGGTATATACCATTAGTCCCCTTGTTGAACCGCCAGAACCCTTTAAACATACGAGGCCACCTCATAGAAATCCGGTTTACATGTACTGCCTCCGGTTTAACATTGTTCAGACCAGCGCCTTCTTTTATCCAACATATTCTTGAATCGGAATATCCTATTTCTTGTAGATCTCACCATGGCCAAACAAGTATATGAGTGCAACTGGGTTCCTTCTCGCGTCACAGAAACTCAGCTGGATGATTTAGTCTTGATCGGCGCTTTAGACAGCAAAGATACTATCCACTGGAGAGTTCCTGGTGATGAATGTCCTCCTACACCTCAAGAGGGAGAGGTTGTGATCTTTGCAGATCATTTAGCCCGGGGCTTCAAGCCGCCCGGTTCTAAATTTTACCGGGATGTGCTAGCCAATTTTCAGCTCCGCCCGCAAGATACTGGCCCCGATTCTGTTACCAACCTATGTCACTTCCAAGTGCTCTGTGAGGTATACCTTCAAGAGGAGCCTTCAGTTGAATTGTTTAGAGACTGCTTCCACTTAAACCGCCGCACAGAATTCACTGACGGCCCCAATACCGAATTGGGCGGTATGGCAATTCAAAAAAGAAAAGAGATCACTTACCCCCACGCCAGACTACACAGTCACCCCAAGGAGTGGAATGCAACATGGTTCTACTGCAAAGACACCTCCCTGATAATGAAAATCCTTTGCCTGGCTTTCGTCCGGAGCGGCTCAGCAACACACACCCCTTTCCACAAAGATTAAGTGCCAAGGAGAGAAGTAAATATGCTCCGCAACTGTCCAAGCTCCGAGCCTTCATGGCCAATGGTTTAACAGGAATAGATCTTGCACACTGTTGGATATCATGGAGCGTACTGCCTCTCAGCCAGCGCTCCGCTTTAATGTGCAAGTATACTGGTAGCGTCGATGACCCACTCCGACACACCAACATCCAGCTCTCAGATGATGAAGTCACAGATGCTGTGAAGAAAATGTTGAACGAACCGGAACACCTTTGCGCTCAAACCGGCCTGCTCCCTTTCTGTGCTACCAACAAACCGCCAGATGTAAGATTTTGATTGTATTTTTTACTGAACCTGTTATTGCTATCTCTGTCTGACATCCACTGCTGCTTGCTCAGGGTGATAATCCGTTTTGGAGCAAGAAGCTTCCGCAAGACAAACCAGAGAAAACAAAATGGTCAACCCGGCCAAAGACCAAGGTTATCAAGAAGCCGGCTCACAAAAGGAAAACCACCGCTTCATCTGATCCGGCTGTTGATGATGATGTGGGTAACTCGGACCTTGAGGTAGAACTCGATTCACTAGGCTTACTTTTTACACGCCTTATTGATGATGATACTTGTCAGGACGACGCTGAAGCCAGTAATGCTGATGTCGCTGAGGTAACTATTCTCTCTTCCAATTCAGATCCTTTGCCTTTGCCAAAACTTCGCCAGGCAAACCGGAAAGTTAAATTTTCTCATCCTCATGCTTACTTGGATCCCAAATTTCTTATGAAGACTCAGCAGCATGAAGCTCGCCGCACAACCCGGCACAGCGGCCAGGTAGTTACCTCCGCCGGTTTACCAAACAATCCAGTTCGAAAATGCCGCTCAGAGGTCTCCGACCTTTCCATTAATTTTTATCCTAAAGCGGGTTTCATCCGTCAACCTCTTAATCCGTCCGACTCTGATTATCAGGTTACTTCTCATTCATCCTCTGGTGAATCATCGGCCACTCAGCTGCCACCACTGAAAACGGTTCTTGGGTAAGCTAGGCTGAACACATGCTTCTAGTATACTGTGTTATAACTTATGCTGTTCCTTTGACTCCTTGTTTCTCTTTCAGGGCTAAACCCAAACCGAGCAAGAAAGCCCGTCTGGATAAAGCGGCCGAGGAAGATGTTGCCCCTGAACAGGATAAGGCACCAGATCTTGAAGCGTTTGTTTATGAAGACGCTCCCAATGACCCTCCCTTGCAAGATGACGCTGTTACTGAGAAGAGGCCTATTAATACTTCATTCCCTGTTGACCAGCCTACCAGCCCCGTCCGGATTGAAAAATCCCGCAATCCTTCAAAACCTGCCGATAAACCGACAGCACCAACGCAAACCGGCGAGTCCAAGGATGATGACGTTGTAATTACCGGCGTAGGCCGCTTTGAACCAGGGAATCCTGTCGCTTTAGCTAAGCATACTGTGAAAGAAGATTCTTCTGCCATGAACAAAGGCAAATGGGATGTTGATCTAGAAACATATGCTGCTCTGAGTGCCCAAGATCTTCATTCTGGTTACTTGAACCGGCTATATACTAGTCGTGACTGTGAAGATGGTCTGGTAAAGATGATGAGAGATAAATTTGAGGTAACTTCCTTGTACTTCTCCCTTCCTTAATTACCGCTACTCTATTAATCCTCCTAGCCCCCAAGGGCCGGTTTGCAGCCTTCTTCAAACCGGGACTTTAATATAATCCTTAATACTTTGAAATCCATCAATGTAGCCCCCAAGGGCTGGTTCAACTTAGTATAGTTAAACCGGGACTCCAATAAAGATTCTAACATCAGAACATAATTTGAGCAAATAGCCATTAGCCCCCAAGTGCCAAGTTGAATACCTGTATTGAGCTTGGGACTTTGCGATTTAGTAATAGATGAAGATTGAAGATGCATTAGCCCCCAAGTATCAAGCGTATAACTTGTTATGTGGTTGGTACTTCAAATTCGTGTACCGTTTGTTTAAAGCCAAGTACTGTCTTTATGCAGGCTGAAGTGAGGATCAAAGAGGACCGGATTACTGATCTGCAAGAAACTTTGAAAACCCAACAAGCCAAAACCGACAAAGCAAGGGAGGAATTGACCAGTGCCTTAAGCATCACGGAACAGCTGAAGGAGGGCTTCAAGAAGGAGCGGGCTGATTGGGCCACTGAGAAGGCCGCTTTAATAAAAAGAGCTGAAAATGCTGAAGCTGCCCTTAAACCGGTGGTAGATGAGCTGACCACCGTAAAGCGGCAAGTGCATGCCATGACCGCTGCTATCTTTGGTAAGTCCCTTTTGCTTTATTTGACAACTTTGGCTTTCTTATAATAGATCCGGTTTGTGATCGTTCCTGTATTGTTGCAGGTACACGCATTGGTCACTTAGGATCAGATGTTCGGAAGAAGCTGAAGGCTGTCTACACCTTAATTAAACAGCTGTATACCGGAGCGCAGCAGATCATCACCACTGCATCTCATAACAATCCGGCACCCACTTTAATCCAAGATACCCTGAAGAGGTTGTCAATGCTTCCTGCCCGGATTGAAGAACTGAAGAAATCTGCTGCTCGAACCGGAGCAATTAATGCCTTGATCTGGGCAAAAGCATGGGTGCCGGATTTCGATCCTATTAAAGCAGCTCAAGGCTATCCCAGTTTGAAGGAAGATGGCTCAGAGTTCAATGAAGATGACCTGAGGGCGATAAACCGTGCAGTGCGCCCTCTGGCTTGTCAATTGGCTGAAGAGGCAGACTTGTCACATTATCAAGCTCAGTATAATGATCAGAACAAACATGTGGCTGCACCAATTCTTGAAGCGGAGAATCTGATTCCTCCAAACTGTAAGCATACTTACGCTCCTGATATTGAACCGTCTTCTCTGATCCATGAAGAGGCTGTCTTTCAAGCTTTAATGGGAATCGACTGGACCACTGTTGATTTCCAGCCAATGGATAGAGATGAGGAAGCTGAAGCGGCGCGGGACGATGAGCAGGCTTGAACCGGAAGCCGGTTTAAATAGCTACTTTATTATGATCCGCCAGAAGAACAATGATCTTATTTGGGCACCGCGTTGCCTTGTAATAGAATAGCCAATACTTCCATTTTAAATATGCCTTCGTGCATAAGTACTGATGCTTTTGCTTGAAATCCTCAAGTTATATTTCCTGCAATCAGAAAATCTTGAACTGCGGTGGCGGTTATTCCGCCAGCCGGTTTATGACCTTGATATATATATCATCAATGTATTTAAGACATATAACCAGATATGCGATACAAAAATACCTGCCATCGCTGGGCATGAAGTTGGCTTAGCCAGGCTTGAAACGGAGGTTTTATAAACCATTACCGTCAAAGGGGAGAAAACAACTCCCATGTAAACCGTGCTGGGTCATTATGAGCCCCCCAGTTACTCCATGATGTTAACAGGAAAAGGTAAACCGGGCATATTTCTCCGGATTAAAAATGAACCGAATCCATCAGCCGAACTGGTAAAAAAGTGTTGTTGGTTTGAAGGAAACACAACAAAAATTAAGAAATAGTCATAAAAGAAATATGGAAGCAAAGGCAATGATAAAAACCGTTTGCAAAAAACATGCTTTACTGAGCTGATCAGATGGTGTTACCATGGTCGGACAGGACCAAGCCCCCAATAGGAGTGACAATGGTTCAAGTCAGCCAGGTCCCCAAATGAAACCGTGGCATATATGCCGATCAAAAGGTGTGGCAATGGTTCGGGTTCGAGCAAGCCCCCAAGTGATTTTGTGGCCTTAGGCCGATCAAGAGGCGTGACTGGTTCAGACTTGACCATGTCCCCAAGTGATCTGGTGGCTTTCGCCTATCAAAAGGTGTCGCATTGGTTCGGACACGACCAAGGCCCCAAGTGATATCACAAAGCTTTTTTGAAATGCAAATTTCAAGGGGTAAACCGGAGGCCGCTTTAAAACAGAACCACTCCATGTAACCACACATGATATGAAAGGACAGAGACCCCGCTTTAGCTGAGGCTCCGGTTTTATTATATCAAAGATAATATATACACTGTTATAATATGTACATAGATAGAGCCAATGGCTCAGGTGTAGTAAGGCCGAAGATGAGCTATGTTCCACGGCCTGTTGGTCTCCTCCTCTGATGTGCGTGAGTCTTTATGCTCTCGAGTATCAATCAGATAGTACGACCCGTTGTGCAGATTCTTGCTGACCATGAAAGGTCCCTCCCAAGGTGGGGATAACTTGTGCATATCCGTCTGGTCTTGGATGAGCCGAAGCACCAAATCTCCTTCTTGAAAAACTCTGGTTCTGACCCGGCGACTGTGGTAGCGACGAAGATCTTGTTGATAGATCGCCGAGCGGGCAGCCGCTATGTCGCGCTCCTCATCTAATAGGTCCAAAGCATCTTGCCGTGCTGTCTCATTATCCGCTTCAACATAAGCCGCCACACGAGGCGAATCGTGCCGGATATCACTAGGGAGAACCGCCTCCACTCCGTAGACCATGAAAAACGGCGTGTATCCTGTAGATCGGTTGGGCGTAGTATTGATACTCCATAGCACAGATGGTAGCTCTTCAACCCAACATCCCGGTGTTCTTTGCAATGGAACCATAAGCCGGGGTTTGATGCCTCACAAGATCTCTTGATTAGCCCGTTCTGCCTGCCCATTGGACTGGGGGTGAGCCACTGATGATACGTCAAGTCGGATGTGCTCACGTTCACAGAATTCCTTCATAGCACCCTTGGATAAATTGGTACCGTTGTCAGTAATGATACTGTGTGGAAAGCCAAACCGTAAAATCACCTTTTTAATGAACTGCACCGTTGTAGCTGCATCACACTTGCTGACAGGCTCCGCTTCAACCCACTTGGTAAACTTGTCAACTGCCACCAAAAGGTGGGTTTTCTTATCCTTGGATCTTTTAAAAGGTCCGACCATATCCAGCCCCCATGTTGCAAACGGCCAAGTAATTGGAATCATCCTCAATTCTTGAGCCGGTACATGAGCACGCCTTGAAAATTTCTGACAACCATCACACCGTTTAACCAAGTCCTCCGCATCAGCATGAGCTGTCAACCAGTAGAACCCGTGACGAAACGCCTTTGCCACCAGAGACTTTGAACCGGAGTGGTGACCACAATCCCCTTCATGGATTTCACGTAAGATTTCACAGCCTTCCTCAGGAGAAACGCAGCGTTGAAACGCCCCTGATACACTGCAATGATGCAATTCGCCATTGACAATAGTCATAGACTTGGATCGCCGGACTATCTGCCTGGCTAGAATCTCATTGTCTGGCAACTCTCCCCGGTTCATGTACGCAAGATAAGGAACTGTCCAATCCGGTATGACATGCAGGGCTGCCACTAATTGAGCCTCCGGATCAGGAATAGCCAAATCCGCTTCACCCGGGAGCTTGACTGACGGGTTGTGCAACACATCAAGAAAGACATTAGGCGGGACCGGTTTACGCTGAGAGCCCAACCGGCTTAAAGCGTCCGCCGCTTCATTCTTTCGACGGTCCACGTGATCCACCTTATAGCCCTTGAAGTGACCGGCGATATTATCCACCTCACGACGATATGCAGCCATAAGTGGGTCTTTAGAATCCCAAGTGCCAGACACTTGTTGAGCCACGAGGTCCGAGTCACCGAAGCACTTAACCCGACTTAGGTTCATCTCCTTAGCCATCCGGAGACCATGGAGCAAGGCTTCATACTCAGCTGCATTATTAGTACGAGGGAACATTAAGCGGAGAACATAACAAAACTTATCACCTCGTGGGGAAGTTAATACGACTCCAGCCCCCGAGCCCTCCAATTGCCTGGATCCATCAAAATGGATAGTCCAATATGTGTGATCCGGCTTCTCCTCTGGTGCTTGCAACTCAGTCCAATCATTGATGAAATCCACAAGTGCTTGAGACTTCACCGCCGTCCGAGGTACGTACTTCAATCCGTGTGGCCCAAGTTCTATAGCCCACTTGGAAATCTGGCCAGTCGCCTCCCGGTTCTGTATGATATCGCCCAAGGGAGCTGAACTGACCACTGTGATGGGGTGCCCTTGGAAATACTGCTTCAACTTCCGGCTTGCCATAAAAACTCCATATACCAGCTTCTGCCAATGCGGATACCTTTGCTTAGATTCAATAAGCACCTCGCCGATATAGTAAACCGGCCGCTGAACCGGATATTCCTTGCCCGCCTCCTTGCATTCTACCACAATAGCCACGCTAACTGCGCGAGCATTGGCCGGTACATATAGTAATAACGGCTCCTTGTCGACCGGAGCTGCAAGAACGGGCGGATTGGCTAATTGCCGCTTCAAGTCCTCCAACGCTTCATCAGCAGCCGGACTCCAGATAAATTGATCTGTCTTTCTCAGCATCTGGTATAAAGGGATGGCCTTCTCTCCGAGGCGGCTGATAAACTGGCTCAGTGCGGCAATCCGACCTGCCAAACGTTGAACATCGTTGATACACTTCGGTTTAGCCAGGGAGGTGATAGCCGTAATCTTCTCCGGATTAGCCTCAATTCCTCTGTTGGACACAAGAAAACCCAGTAACTTGCCTGCCGGAACACCAAAAACACATTTGGCCGGGTTAAGCATCATCTTGTAAACCCGCAAGTTGTCAAAGGTTTCCCGCAAATCATCAACCAGCGTCTCCTTCTGCCTTGACCTGACTACAACATCATCCACATAGGCGTGCACATTACGGCCGATCTGTTTATGCAGGCAGTTCTGTACACACCGTTGATAAGTGGCTTGGGCGCTCTTGAGCCCAAAGGGCATAGATACATAGCAGAAGGCTCCAAAGGGAGTAATAAACGCCGTATTCTCCTGGTCCTTAACCGCCATCTTGATCTGATGATACCCAGAATACGCATCCAAAAAACTCAAACGCTCACAACCCGCCGTGGCATCAATAATCTGGTCAATGCGGGGGAGGGCAAAAGGATCCGCTGGACAAGCCTTGTTAAGATCCGTGTAATCCACACACATACGCCAAGTGCCGTTTTTCTTAAGAACCAGCACCGGATTAGCAAGCCACTCTGGATGGAACACTTCAATGATAAAGCTAGCCGCTAAGAGCCTGGCCACTTCCTCTCCAATAGCTTTGCGCCTTTCTTCGTTAAACCGGCGGAGAAACTGCTTTACCGGTTTATACTTGGGATCAATATTAAGAGTGTGCTCAGCGAGTTCCCTCGGTATACCGGGCATGTCAGAAGGCTTCCATGAAAAAATGTCCCGATTCTCATGGATGAACTCGATGAGCGCGCTTTCCTATTTAGGGTCCAAGTTGGCACTGATAGTGAACTGCTTGGACGAATCGCCGGGCACGAAGTCAACAAGCTTGGTCTCAGCCGCCGATTTGAACTTTAGATCTGAATCATGCTCTGTAGTGGGCTTCTTCAAAGGGGTCATGTCCGCCGGATCAACATTGTCCCTATAATATTTCAACTCCTTCGTGGCACAAACCGACTCTACATAGGCCGCATCACCTTCCTCACATTCCAAAGCAATCTTGCGGCTCCCATGAACCATTATTGTCCCCTTGTGGCCCGGCATCTTGAGCTGCAAATAGATATAACAAGGCCGTGCCATGAATTTGGCATAAGCTGGCCGCCCAAACAAGGCATGATACGGGCTCCGGATTTTCACCACCTCAAAGGTTAGTGTCTCGGATCGGGAATCATGCTCGTCCCCAAAAGCCACCTCCAAGGCTATCTTACCAACAGGATATGCTGATTTGCCAGGCACCACACCATGTAACACCGTATTAGACGGTGTGAGATCCTTGTCCGTTAGCCCCATGCGGCGGAATGTCTCATAGTACAGGATGTTAATACTGCTCCCTCCATCCATGAGCACCTTGGTGAATTTATAACCTCCCACCTGAGGGTCTACCACTAATGCCAACTGGCCCGGATTGTCAACCCGGGGTGGGTGGTCCTCCCTGCTCCACACGATAGGCTGCTCCGACCAGCATAAGTAACATGGTACGGCCGGTTCAACAGAGTTCATCGCTCGCTTGTGGAGTTTCCGGTCGCGCTTATCCAAGCTATTTGTGAAAACGTGATACTGCCCATTGTTCAACTGTTTTGGCTGGCTCTGATAACCCGACTGCTGCTGCTGCTGCTGTTGGTTGTAACCCCCTTGACCACTCTGATTATTCTAGTTGTTGTGACCGCCCTGATTGAAACCTGAACCGGAAGCTCCATCGTGACCTGGCCCATGGAAACCGGATCCTGAGCCACCACCTAACCTACGGTCATACCGGAAGGCATTAGAGTTCTTAAATTCCTGCATAATGTAATAATCCTTCCAAAGGTGGTTAGCCGGCGCCTCCTTCGTCCCGTGCTTTGGACAAGGGTGATTCAACAAATAGTTTAAGCGATCCGGGTTAGGATTTGGAGCCCCATTATGATTCGCCGCTTTACCTCTGCGCCGTTGACCCTTGTCCTGCGCATTAGTGTTAGCCACAAAGTCCATGCTGCCATCCGCCTTACGCTTGCCTCCGTTTCCATGGCCCGCCGGTTTGTACTGATGCCCCTTGGAGTTGCTATTCTTCTTTCCCTTCCCTGCTTCATCATCGTCAGTCTCGGGATCCTTGGTACTATCAGAATCAACATACTTCACCAAAGCGGCCATGAGAGTTCCCATGTCATTACAGAACCGCTTCATACGCCCCAATTTCAACTTTAAAGGCATAAACCGGCAGTTGCCCTCCAGGGTTAAGATCGCAGAGTCGGCATTGATCCTGTCAGACGAGTGCAAGACTTCCGAAACGCGGCGTACCCAATGGGTTGTTGACTCTCCGTCCTCCTGAACACAAGCCGCCAAGTCTACTATGGACTTGGGCTACTTACACGTATCTTTGAAATTTTGGATAAACCGGGCCCGCAACTGGGCCCATGAACTGATAGAATTAGGCGGCAGGCTCTTCAACCAAGTACGGGCCGTGCCTTTAAGCATCATGGTGAAGTACTTTGCACACGCGGTCCCATCCACATCCAGCATCTCCATGGCCATCTCATAACTCTCTACCCACGCTTCTGGAGATAAATCAGCGGTGTAATTCGGCACCTTGCGCGGACCCTTGAAATCTTTGGGCAGGCGTACATTGCATAAAGCGGGGACTAAACAGGGTACTCCCAAACTAGATGCGACCCCTGGCCCGGCAGAGGTGGTAGGACGAACCGGTGTAAGCTGACCCACCTTGTTCTGTGCTGCTAACTCGGCCTCCCTTCGTGCCCGGGCCCGGTCCACTACATCCTGAGCATCGCGAACACCACCTGTCGGGTTATTGCCACGGGCCGCTTCACGGCCTCACGCATTGCTTGATATGGCCAGTTCATCCAGGCACCTGCTATAGCTCCGGCTTGGACGAGGTGTGGAGTGAATCCGATCACGGCTGTATGAATATGCCTCCTGTTGAATCAAAGCGGTCCGGAGAAGTTCCTTAACCCGGCGCATCTCTATCGCTTGTGGAGAGTCTCCTTCGACCGGGATAGCTTCTAATCGTGCAGCAGCTGCGACAAGATTGTCCATAGGATTAGAATAATGACCCGGAGGTGCCTGAACCGGCGGAGGAATCACAATGTTCTGTCGAGGAGGTTCCATCAGGCGGGGTTGGACCGTCGCTCCTGGCCCTGGTGCCTCGACCCGATTTACCTCCAGGTGCCCCGGCGGATTACTGGTTCCAGCTCCCGGAGTGTGAAAGAGATTTCGAGGGTCGAACCCTAACGGCAGGCGTGATCTGTTCTTCCGCTTCAAGACCTCCTGTGATGCGTTCTGGTCGAGCATCAGCTTATAGGCCTGGGCGTCCAAAGCGGCCCCCTCTGCGGCCATCCTATCCTTCTCTACTGCCAGGTCGGCTTTGGCCTGTACGATCTGCTCTCTCACCTTTGCAATCTCTGCATCATGGGCCTCCTGATCCGCCGGATTGGCCTCTGCCATAAGTGCAGCTAGTGCGTCAAACAGGTCAGACAGAACTTGAACCAGTGGGCGCACAAGGCCTCCTGCCCCTGCTGCCGCTGCCGCTGCTGATCCGGAGAGCATTGCTGCTGCGGTCGAAGAGTGATTCGCCGCCTGCGTGCCGGCCATGAATATTCCAACCCGGTTGATATAATCTGGGGGGTCCGGAATATTGTCGCCATCGGAACAGCCCCTAATCTGGTCGTCTTGCAACTAGTACAATGATTCGGTCTCTCCAGTTGAAGACTCGTCGCCGGAATAGACGACGGTCTCGCTACCGTATTCTGACTCGTCCTCATGCTCTCCTCCGTGGATGACTCCCACCAAGGCACGCTTCACGGCCGGTTTAACCTGGGTAGATCTCGCACGCTGAGCCGTCTCGACGAGGTCAGTGCAGATGTCCGGCTCAGGCCCAGGCTCACCAATCTTGCCGATAAAAACGTGTATGCCACCAAAGGGGACCCGGTACCCGTACTCGATCGAATCGGCTTCGGGACCCCATCCTGCATCGTCGATGTAGATCTTGCCACGACGACTCTTGGTCATCCGGCCCACAGCATAGCCTTCGAGTCCTTTGAGCTTGCCCTCCAAGACCATCAAACCGTCGTGTGATAGCCCCACGGTGGGCGCCAACTGTCGTGGATTTGTCACGGCAGATGTCCTTGTGAAAGGACTTAGTCGTGGAGCCATCGCTATGGGTTAACTTGAAGGGGTTAAAGCGGACACAAAGACACAAGGGTTTATACTTGTTCGGCCCCTTCGATGAAGGTAAAAGCCTACGTCTAGTTGTGATGGAATTGATGTGGTCTCGATGACTAGGGAGCAAACAAGCTTCGCCTAGGCCTCGAGTTGTTGTTGTTTGTCTTTGAACTGCCGCCGGGTCGTTCCCTTATATACACGGGTAACGCCCGTCGGTCCACAGAGTCCCACACCGGTTCATACTCGTATCCCGGTTGGTCTCTCTCTATTCCTAACTTACAATGCAAGTTTACATATGAAGCCGTTTTATGGCTACAGGTTCTAAACCGACTACAGGCCTTGGGCCTTCATCTGCTTGATCACCTTTATACTACTAATGAAGTTAACCCGGCCCAGGTAGGCCGGTTCACGCCCAGTGGTAATACCCCCAACACTTTCCATGCTAGATATATCATAGGCTGCTCCCAAACAGAAAAAAAAGTTTATTCGTTTTTCCACCATAACTTTCACTTTCCATGGCTAGCCGTATCCACGGGTGCCCTCCATACCAACACTTTCCAAGGAATTTATTATTTGACAACATAAAGTAAATTCATTTTTGCATTTCGGGACTGGGCATCCCTAATACCTTTGCCTTACTCTCGTGCAATGACAAGTGAATAAACACTCATCGTGAGAATAACATATCTAGCATGGAAAATATTAGCTACCAGTTACCGTTCCGCGAGCGAAACAAACACACAAAAGAGAAGTTCATTTTGAAAATTAGAGATGGCACATGCAAATTTGCTTACAATGGCAAAAGAATACCGCATATAGGTAGATATAGTGGATTCATGTGGCAAAACTGGTTTAAAGGATTTTGGATGCACAAGTAGAGGTCATACTTGGTGCAAAATGAAGGCTAGCTAGCAAAAAGATTTGGAAGCGACCAACCAAGAAACGAATAATCTCATAAGCAAGCATTAAGAATAATTAACACCAAATAATGCACCACAAGTAGGATATAATTTTCATTGCATGATTATTAACTTTTGTGCATGCATAGGGAATCACAAACCTTAACACCAATATTCTTACTTGCGCACAATTACTCACCAACATGACTCACATATCAAATCATCATATCTCAAAACTATTACTAAGAATCAAGTTTATTTTGTCCAATGATCTTTATGACATATAGTTTATTTCTTTCTTTATCCTTCTTGGATATCTATCACTTTGCGACTAATTTTCGTGTGTTGCCTTTCATAAGCTCAAACAAATATAAGTGAAGATCATGAGGATAACATATTTTCTTTCTCTCAAAATAATTTAAGTGAAGCAAGAGAAAATTTCTTCAAAATTTTACTAACTCTCAAATAAATCTAAGTGAAGCGAGAGAGCATTTCTTCAACAATACTAAGCACACTATGCTCAAAAATATATAAGTGAAGCACTAGAGCAAGTCCATTGCTCATAAAAATTTAAGTGAAGCATAGAGAGCAATTCTAACAAGTCATGGCATAATTTTGGCTATCTCAAATAGGTGTGTCCAGCAAGGTTTGATGACTTAAAACACAAAATAAAACAATCAAAGACACATCATACAAGATGCTCCAAGCAAAACACATATCATGTGACGAATAAAAATATAGTCTCGAGTAAAATACCGATGGTCGTTAGAAGAAAGAGGGGATGCCACTCGGGGCATCCTCAAGCTTAGTTGGTTTCTCATTCTTGGATAATAGCTTGGGATGCCAGGGCGTACCCAAGATTAGGCTCTTCTATCCTTCTTTCATCCATCATAAGATAAGCCAAAACTTGAAAACTTCAATCACACAAAACTCAACAAAACCCTTGTGAGATCCGTTAGTAAAAGAAAGCAAACTACTAATATAATTGATTTGTCAAACCAATTCTTATTTTGTTTTTGTATTATATCTACTGTATTCCAACTTTTCTATGGCAAAAACTCATCAAAGAAAACCATATAGCCATCAAAATAAGCACACAACACAAAGAAAACATAATTTGTCAAAACAGAACAGTCTGTAATAATATGGAACTTTCGAATACTTCTATAACTCCCAAAATTCTACCAAATTAGAACGACCAGCATAATTTGTATATTAGTCTCTGCAAAAAGAATCAGGGAAAAAGCTCTTTCTGCTATTTATGATAATTATTTTCATGAGCGTAGTTTCTGTCTTTTTCAGCAAGATCAAACAACTATCACCCCAGAAGATCCTAAAGGCTTTACTTGGCACAACCACTAATTAAAACACAAAAAAACACAATCATAACAGTAGCATAATTGTTTACACTTGAGAACAGAAATCAAAAAGCCAAAAAAAATTATTCATTGGGTTGCCTCCCAACAAGCGCTATAGTTTTATGCCCTTAGCTAGGCATTGAGATTTTATTGATGCTCTCAAGAAAGATAAGATTTGAACCACAAAGAGAGCATCATAAATCATGTGACAAACTCATTTAAGTCTAACATACTTCCTATGCACAGGAATTTTATAAGCAAACAAATTATCAAGGCAAGCAAAAACTAGCATATGCAAGGAAAAAGAAAGAGACGATAGAATTCTCGACATGAAGAGAGGTAATTTAGTAACACAAAAATTTCTACAACCCTATTTTCCCCTCTCATAATAATTATATGTGGGATAATATTCAAATTAAACAATATACTTATCACATAACATATTTTCTACATGATCCACATGCATGCAAAGTGGACACTCTTCCAACATAGCGGGATTAACATTAACTAAAGTCATGACCTCTCCAAACCCACTTTTATCAAAAAAATATAAGATTGAACATTCTCCAAAGTAGTGGGATCTAAAGTTAACACTCTTCCAAACCCACTTTAAATATTATTGCAAACACTATTATCAATCTCATATTCATCACGGGGTTAAATAAATTTTCAAGATCATAAGAAGAATCACCCCAATCATGATCATTGCAATAAGTAGTGGACATAGCAAAATTAGCATCCCCAAGCTTGGGGTTTTGCATATCATTAACACAATTGACAATAATAGAATTTATAGTAAAATCATTGCAATCATGCTTTTCATTCAAACATCTATCATGAATCTCTTCATAAATTTCTTCATCACAATTTCCAGATCCACGAATCTCAAGCAAAACTTCATAAAGATAATCTCGTGTACTCAAATCACTAGAAATTTGTTCATGATAACTAGATCTCTTAAAAAGATTAGAAAGTGGATCAGGATCCATATCAAGAGATGTTTAGCAAGGAAATAGAAGACACATGGCACACAAGCAAAGAAGAGATCTGACGAGAAAGCGGCAAACGGAAAAGAGGGCAAATAAAATGGCAAATTTTTGTGAAGTGGGGGAGAGGAAAACGAGAGGCAAATAATGTAAATTGCAAGGAGATGAGATTTGTGATTAGGAACCTGGTTATGTTGAAGATCCTCCCCGGCAAAGGCGCCAGAAATTCCTTTTGAAGTCGCATGAAGCTACGTCGGTATTTCCCCAAAGAGGAAGGGATGATACAGCACAGCGGTGGTAGGTATTTCCCTCAGATATGAAACCAAGGTTATCGAACCAGTAGGAGAACCAAGCAACACAACGAAACAGCCCCTGCACATAAATAACAACACCTCGCAACCCGACGTGTTAAAGGGGTTGTCAGTCCCTTTCGGGGTACGGTGCCTCAAGATAGGCAAACAACGTGAGGTAAATTTGTAGATGGGATAAATAGATCGCCGAACCAATAAATTGCAGCAAGGTATTTTTGTATTTTTTGGTTTAATAGATATGAAAATAAACGCAAGGAAAGAGTAGATCGCAAGGCAAATATAAGAGAAAGAAGACCCGGGGGCCGTAGGTTTCACTAGTGGCTTCTCTCGAGAAAAATAGCAAATGGTGGGTGAACAAATTACTGTTGGGCAATTGATAGAACTTCAAATAATCATGACGATATCTAGGCAATGATCATTACATAGGCATCACGTTCAAGATTAGTAGACCGACTCCTGCCTACATCTACTACTATTACTCCACACATCGACTGCAATCCAGCATGCATCTAGTGTATTAAGTTCATGGAAAAACGGAGTAATGCAATAAGAACAATGACATGATGTAGACAAGATCCATTTATCTATTGCGGCAGATATGGACCCCATCTTTTTATCCTTAGTAGCAACAATACATACGTGTCGATTCCCTTTCTGTCACTGGGATGAAGCACCGTCAGATCGAATCCACTACTGGGCACTTCTTCCCATTGCAAGATAAATAGATCAAGTTGGCCAAACAAAACCCAAATATCGGAGAAGAAATACGAGGCTATAAGAGATCACACATATAAGAGATCAAAGAACTCAAATAACTTCCATGGATATAAAAAGATATAACTGATCATAAACTCGAAGTTCATTAGATCCCAACAAACACACCACAAAAAGGACTTACATCATATGGATCTCCAAGAGATCATTGTATTGATAATCAAGAGAGAGAGAGAGGAAGCCATCTAGCTACTAACTACGGACCCGAAGGTCTACAAATAACTACTCACGCATCATCGGAGAGGCACCAATGGAAGTGGTGAACCCCTCCATGATGGTGTCTAGATTGGATCTCGTGGTTCTGGACTCTACAGCGGCTGGATGAAAATTTCGTCGACTCCCCTAGGGTTTCTGGAATATTGGGGTATTTATAGAGCAAAGAGTTGGTCCAGGGGGCACCCAAGGTGGGCACAACCCACCTGGGCGCGCCTGGGCCTCCTGGCGCGCCCTAGTGGGTTGTCCCCTCCTCGGGACTCCCCCCAGGTGCAACCAGGGCCCGTTGTGTTCCTTCTGGCCCGTAAAAAATCATCCTAAATTGGCATGGCATTTAGACCTCATCTGATATTAATTTCCTACGATGTAAAAAACATGCAGAAAACAACAACTGGCACTTGGCACTATGTCAATAGGTTAGTACCAAAAATGATATAAAATGACTATATAATGATTATAATACATCCAAGATTGATAATAAAACAGCATGGAATAATCAAAAATTATAGATACATTGGAAACGTATCATAGCACCACCAAGATGTCCAAGCCCGACGAGCTCCAAGACAATGGTCCCAAGTTCAACTTCACCGCCATCCCTCTTTGTGGCATTGATGATGCCGAGTCTACTTCGACTCTTTTTCAAGACGGTGCGGCGATGAGTACGACTACGGAGACCCTCAAGGACCAAGCTTTGGAGGCGAGAGACAAGGTGGCGAGCAAGGACGATGCTTCCATCTTTGGAGGCAAGAGTGATGATGTGCCATCTTCGGCCTTCATCCACGGCGACCGCGACGAGATGGTTGAGCATGGGATTTTCCCTTCGACCACGGCGACGTATGATGACTTGAGTGACTTTTGCCACCATATTGAGAGTGAGAGTGACTTCACCGGTAGCCCCGTATATGACGAGTTTCCCCACTTTCCATGTGAGGAGAGCCACAACCCCCACCACTTGAGTGAGATGAGTGACTCCACCATATGTGACTTTGAGTGCACCTATTTTGAGGGAGTGAGTGAACCACTACATAGAGAGAGTGTGATAGTTGATAGGCCTTGTGAGGCCATTTGCATTTCTAACAACTTGACCTCTACCTCTATTGTGTCTTCTCATTTGGTACTAGGTCCCATTTATGATGACGCACCAGTCCTCGACGACTTCGTCCTCCCTTTGTATAAGACGATGGCCATGGTGGAATATGATGCACCTCCCACATGGTTCCATCAAGATGAAGATGACCACCATTTGGTCTTCCCCACCTCACCCACACCACATGAGTGGAATGACAAAGGTAACAAAGGTGACGGTGATGCTCTAGTCCCACTAGTGGACATTCTTGACATTGATTGCTTGCATGATGTTGATCCACCTATTACCATGCTTCATGCTAGTGCAACTTCCTCATGTGATGATTCTCCCATTTACGATGAGTATGATGATTCTCATGTGGAGTCTATTAGTTGTGATGCCATGTTACATAGGACTTCTTCTGATAATATTTTAGGTCACATCATGTTTGAAAATTCGCTTGACTTGTCATATGCTATGCATGAGATCAACCATATGTCTTATTTGCAATCTCTTCATAGTGACTATGCATATGCCATTAAAATAAACCCAATTTGCACATATGGCATACATGACAAGCCCATGGTTATTGGCATTTGTTTTTCTTGCGATGATATTGATATGCTCCCTTTGCATCATTTATCTCATATGCCATGCCATGACCACCCAGCTCCGGATATGAATTGTTTTGGATGTTGTCCATTTTCTCCATGTGATGTTCCCGATATTTCTCATGAGGAGACCCCCATAGTTTACTCATGCCTTTTAGGAGATTTTGATTCATCCCATCCATTGCATGACCCCAATACTTTTGTGCACCATATGATCCCCATGAATAAACATGCTACTGATGTGCCATATAATTGCATTCTTAATTTGTGTCCCCATCGTGTCATACACAATAACTATTCTTTCATGATGGACGACTAGTTCTTATACCATGCATCAAATTTCTTTGAGCGATGCTTATCTTGCTAACTCACACATGATGGATGATGTGTACATGTACCACGTGCACAATTTCTTTGGTTTGTGTCTATTTTGTGCAGGTACCCATGAATACTTGTCAACCTCGCAATCCCATGAGTTGACAAAATGAGCTCTAGAGAGCAATGATGATTTGGGATCCCATGGATTGTCTTTCCCACCGCTCTCTTCGCGCAAAGATGATGACCCAGAAGTGTAGGGGATCTATCATAGTCCTTTCGATAAGTAAGAGTGTCGAAGCCAACGAGGAGCAGAAGGAAATGACAAGCGGCTTTCAGTAAGGTATTCTCTGCAAGCACTGAAATTGTAGGTAACGGATAGTTTTGTGATAAGATAATTTGTAATGGGTAACAAGCAATGAAGGTAAATATGGTGCAGCAAGGTGGCCTAATCCTTTTTGTAGCAAAGGACAAGCCTGGACAAATTCTTATATAGAGAAAAGCGCTCCCAGGGACACATTGGGATTATCGTCAAGCTAGTTTTCATCACGCTCATATGATTCGCGTTCGTTACTTTGATAATTTGATATGTGGGTGGACCAGTGCTTGGGTACTGCCCTTTCTTGGACAAGCATCCCACTTATGATTAACCCCTGTTGCAAGCATCCGCAAGTACATAATAAGTATTAGGGTAAACCTAACCATAGCATGAAACAAGTGGATCCAAATCAGCCCCTTACAAAGCAACGCATAAACTAGGGTTTAAGCTTTTGTCACTCTAGCAACCCATCATCTACTTATTACTTCCCAATGCCTTCCTCTAGGCCCAAATAATGGTGAAGTGTCATGTAGTCGACCTTCACATAACAACACTAGAGGAGAGATAACATACATCTCATCAAAATATCGAATGAATACCAAATTCACATGACTACTAATAGCAAGACTTCACCCATGTCCTCAGGAACAAAAGTAATTACTCACAAAGCATATTCATGTTCATAATTAGAGTGTTATTAATATGCATTAAGGATCTGAACATATGATCTTCCACCAAATAAACCAACTAGCATCAACTACAAGGAGTAATCAACACTACTAGTAACCCACAGGTACCAATCTGAGGTTTTGGTACAAATATTGGATACAAGAGATGAACTAGGGTTCGAGAGGAAATGGTGCTGGTGAAGATGTTGATGGAGATTGACCCCCTCTCGGTGAGAGGATCGTTGGTGATGACGAGGGTGATGATTTCCCCCTCCCGGAGGGAAGTTTCCCCGGCAGAATAGCTTCGCCGGAGCCTTAGATTGGTTCCGCAAAGGTTCCGCCTCGTGGCGGCAGAGTTTCGTCCTGTAAGCTTGCTTATGATTTTTTTTTCCAGGGTAAAACACTTCATATAGCAGAAGATGGCCACCGGAGGGCTGTCAGGGGGCCCACGAGGCAGGGGGCACCCTGTAAGGTTGGGCGCGCCCCCCACCCTCGTGGACGGCAGGTGGCCCCCCTCAGGTATTTCTTCCGCTGAATAATTATTATTAAATCCAAAAATGACTTTCGTGGAGTTTCAGGACTTTTGGAGTTGTGCAGAATAGGTCTCCAATATTTGCTCCTTTTCCAGCCCTGAATCCCAACTGCCGGCATTCTCCCTCTTCATGTTAAACCTTGTAAAATAAGAGAAAATATCCATAAGTATTGTGACATAACATGTAATAACAGCCCAGAATGCAATAAATATCGATATAAAAGCATGATGCAAAATGGACGTATCAACTCCCCCAAGCTTAGACCTCGCTTGTCCTCAAGCAGAAGCCAATATCGAAAACTATGTCCACATGTTTAGAGATAGAGGTTTCGATAAAAATGAAATACGGACATGAGGGCATCATGATCATTCTTATAATAGCAACATATATATATATATATATATATGTGTGTGTGTGTGTGTGTGTGTGTGTGTGTGTGGGTGTGTGTGTGTGTGTGTGTGTCAACATATGATTTATTATGCTCAAGTAACAATCTATTTACAATGTCAAGTATGAATCAGAAACTTCATTGGGAACTAACAAACTATAATCTCAGTCACTGAAGCAATTGCAATTTATCATAACATAGGAAAGAGTCAACATAAGAGCTTTTCAGCAAGTCCACATAATCAACTATCATTTAGTCTTTCACAATTGCTAACACTCACGCAATACTTATGGTTATGAAGTTTTAATCGGAGACAGAGAAAGATAGGGTCTTATTGTGTTGCCTCCCAACCTTTTACCTCAAGGGTAATGTCAACAATAATAGTTCATGCTAACTTACATCCAATTGGATATATATATATATATATATATATATATATATATATATATATATATATATATATATATCAGGATCTTTCCAACACGAGGTGCTTGCCAAAGGATAAAATGAAAAAGGGAAAGGTGAGGATCACCTTGACTCTTGCATATTGTAAAAGACATAAAGTAAAAGATAGGCCCTTCGCAGAGGGAAGCAGAAGTTGTAATGTGCTTTTAGGGTTGGATGCACAAAATCTTAATGCAAAAGAACTTCACTTTATATTGCCACTTGTGATATGAACCTTTATTATGCAGTCCGTCGCTTTTATTACTTCCATATCACACGATCGTATAAAGCTTATTTTCTCCGCACTAATAAGTCATACATATTTAGAGAGCAATTTTTATTGCATGCAACATGACAACTTACTTGAAGGATCTTACTCAATCCATAGGTTGGTATGGTGGACTCTTATGGAAAAATTGGGTTTAAGGATATTTGGAAGCACAAGTAGTATCTCTACTTGGTGCAAGGAATTTGGCTAGAATGAGGGGGAAAGGCAAGCTCAACATGTTGGAATGATCCATGACAATATACTTTAACTGAGATGTGACATAACCCATTACGTTGTCTTCCTTGTCCAACGTCATCTCTTTAGCATGCCATACTTAATGAGTTCTCACAATCATAAAAGATGTCCAAGATAGTATATTTATATGTGAGAACCTCTCTTTCTTTATTACTTCATATTAATTGCAACGATGACCAAAACTATGTTTGCTAACTCTCGACAACTTTTATGTATCATGCTCTTTATGTGTGAAGTCATTACTATCCATAAGATCAATATGGTCCCTTTTATTTATTTTATTCTTTCATGCACTTAAGATCATAGCAAGATAGCAAGCCCTTGACTCAACACTAATCTTTATTATCTATAGCTCACGAACTCGATTTCATAGAGGGATCACAAAGCAAAACTCAAAACTAATTCATACCAAAACTTTATTCTACTAGATCAATATATTACCAAAAGGATCGAACTAAGTAAAACGGTAAAGATAGGAGTGTGATGGTGATACGACACCGGGGCACCTCCCCCAAGCTTGGCAGTTGCCAAGGGGAGTGCCCATACCCATGTAATTATGTCCTCGGAGGTGGTGAAGAAGGAGTTGTTGATGATGTAGGTTTGTCGTCCGTCTTCCAAGGCATAGGTTCACCATGATAGAAGGATGATCGAGTCTCCAGGATCCTCAAATCTGCAGCCAAACTCATCCTCTTGAATCTATATTCATACTCACAGTTTTGGCTTTGCAGGTCATAGAACTGGGCTTGGAGGTGCTCGATTTTCTCATCAAGCTTGAAGATGGTATCCCCAATGTTCTTGGCGTCCAGCTTGTGGTTGTTGGTGAATTCCGCGATCATCATCTGGTTGGCATTAAGTCCGCGCTCCACCATCCCTTAGCACTTGAAAACTTGTTGTTCCATCGCTTCGAGCTTTGTCTCCACGCTTCCGGTACTCCTTGGTCCCTCCACTTCGCGGTTGTGCAGCACCCCCTCACGCATCTCAATGGTTTGAGGGTGATGCAGCACCTTCGCGAGGTAGGGGTTGATGACCCTCTGGAAAAACTTGTCCTTGGGAGCGCTTGAAGATGTCATGGTGCTCTAGATCTGTCAGAAAAACAGCTCGAAACAAAGACAGGGGATATTTGCGTGATACGGTGGTCAAAACCTTCGGGAGATTATATAATGAATTTTTACCGACCAAAAGAAGTAACGTGCAAAAAAACAGAGTCCGAAGAGCACACGAGGTGCCCACGAGGCAGGGGGGCGCGCCTAGTAGGGTAGGGCGCGCCCTCCACCCTCATGGACGCCTCGTGTCCTTCTCGGACTACTTCTTATTTTCCTACTTTCTTAAATATTCCAAAACAGAGAAAAATTGCTATTAGAATTGTTTTGGAGTCGGTTTACTTATCGTACCGCATACCTATTCCTTTTCGGAGTCTAAAACATTCTGGAAAGTGTCCCTTATGTATTCCTCCGGGGTTACGGTTTCAATAATATTAGTTTCAACATTTATAGGATTACCTGAGATATAATGTTTGATTCTTTGACCTTAACCACCTCCGAATTTGTGCCTTCGAAGTTGTTGATTTTTATGGCACCAGAACGATAGACATCCTCGATAACGTAAGGACCTTCCCATTTAGGGAGAAGTTTTCCTGCAAAAAATCTTAAACGAGAGTTGAATAGCAACACATAATCACCTGCGTTAAACTCACGCTTTTGTATCCTTTTGTCATGCCATCTTTTAACTTTTTCTTTAAACAGCTTGGCATTCTCATATGCTTGGGTCCTCCATTCATCAAGTGAGCTAATGTCAAATAACCTCTTCTCACCGGCAAGTTTGAAATCATAATTGAGCTCTTTAATGACCCAATATGCCTTATGTTCAAGTTCGAGAGGTAAGTGGCATGCTTTTCCATAAACCATCTTATACGGAGACATACCCATAGGATTTTTATATGCAGTTCTATAAGCCCATAATGCATCATCAAGTTTCTTGGACCAATTCTTTCTAGATCTATTAACAGTCTTTTGCAAAATTAATTTCATCTCTCTATTACTCAATTCTACTTGACCACTAGACTGTGGGTGATAAGGAGATGCAATTCTATGATTAACATCATACTTAGCAAGCATTTTACGAAAAGCACCATGAATAAAATGTGAACCCCCATCAGTCATTAAATATCTAGGGACTCCAAACCTCGGAAAAATAACTTCTTTAAGCATCTTAATAGAGGTGTTATGATCAGCACTACTAGTTGGAATAGCTTCTACCCACTTAGTAACGTAATCAACAGCAACTAAAATATGTGTATATCCATTAGAGGCAGGAAAAGGTCCCATATAATCAAAGCCCCAAACATCAAATGGTTCAATAACAAGGGAATAATTCATAGGCATTTCTTGACGTTTACTAATATTACCAATTCTTTGACATTCATCACATGAAAAGACAAACTTACGTCCATCTTTGAAGAGAGTAGGCCAATAAAAACCGGATTGCAATACCTTATGTGCAGTTCTATCTCCAGCGCGGTGTCCTCCATATGCCTCGGAGTGACACTTGCGTAGGATATGTTCCTGTTCATGCTCAGGTACACAACGTCTAATAACACCATCTAGTCCTTCTTTATAAAGGTGTGGGTCATCCTAGAAGTAATG
This sequence comes from Triticum timopheevii, assembly GCA_963921465.1. Lineage (NCBI taxonomy): Eukaryota > Viridiplantae > Streptophyta > Magnoliopsida > Poales > Poaceae > Triticum > Triticum timopheevii. Next base: position 359,203,698 of record OY997274.1, on the reverse strand, counting down.
TCTTAAATCATAAAAGAACTTTTTCTTTTGCTGGTATGTGAAACTAGGTGGTATAAATTTAGCAACAATGTAATTAGCATAATCAGCATACCATGGAGCAGTACGAGAAGCATTTATGACAGCTAATTGTTCATCAGGAAAGCTATCATCAATAGGTAGTGGGTCATCGAGAACATTCTCTAACCTAGACAAGTTGTCTGCAATGAGGTTCTCAGCTCCCTTTCTATCAATAATATGTAAATCAAATTCTTGTAGCAAGAGAACCCATCTAATAAGTCTAGGTTTAGCATCTTTCTTTTCCATAAGATATTTAATAGCAGCATGATCAGTGTGAATAGTTACTTTAGAATCAACAATATAAGGTCTGAACTTATCACATGCAAATACAACTGCTAAGAATTTTTTTTCAGTGGTAGCATAATTTCTCTGAGCATTGTCTAGAGTTTTACTAGCATATTGAATAACATTTAGTTTCTTATCAACTCTTTGCCCTAGAACAGCACCTACATCATAATCACTAGCATCACACATAATTTCAAAGGGTAAATTCCAATCAGGTGGTTGAACAATAGGTGCAGAAACCAAAGCTTTCTTAAGTATTTCAAATGCTTCTACACAATCATCATCGAAAACAAAAGGAATATCTTTTTGCAATAAATTAGTCAGAGGCCTAGAGATTTTATAAAAGTCCTTAATGAACCTCCTATAAAAACCGGCATGACCAAGGAAACTTCTTATACCTTTAATGTCCTTGGGACATGGCATCTTTTCAATAGCATCAACTTTAGCTTTATCAACTTCAATACCTCTTTCAGAAATTTTATGCCCCAAGACAATGCCTTCATTAACCATAAAGTGGTACTTTTCCCAATTCAAAACAAGACTAGTATCTTCGCATCTCTACAAAACTCGTTCAAGGTTGCTCAAGCAATCATCAAAGGAGGAACCATAGAAAGAGAAATCATCCATGAATACCTCACAAATCTTTTCACAAAAGATAGAGAATATAGCCATCATGCATCTTTGAAAGGTAGCAGGTGCATTACATAAACCAAAAGGCATACATCTATAACCAAAAGTACCGAAAGGGCAAGTAAAAGTAGGCTTTGCTTGATCGTCCGCTGACACAGGTATTTGAGGGAAACCAGAATAACCATCTAGAAAGCATAAATGTGTATGTTTGGATAGTCTTTCTAGCATTTGATCAATAAAAGGTAAAGGGTAATGATCTTTTTTAGTAGCCTTATTTAATTTACGAAAATCAATTACCATCCTATAACCTATAATAATTCTTTGCAGGATCAATTCATCTTTATCATTAGGAACTATAGTAATACCTCCCTTCTTGGGGACACAATGGACAGGACTTACCCACTGACTATCAACAACGGGATAAATTATACCTTCCTCAAGGAGCTTTAGTATTTCCTTTCTTACCACTTCTTTCATCTTAGGATTTAAACATCATTGATGATCTCTAACTGGTTTGGCGTCTTCTTCCAATTTTATTTTGTGTTGGCGTAAAGTGGGACTAATGCCCTTAAGATCATCAAGAGTATATCCAATAGCGGCATGGTGCTTCTTTAGAGTTTTCAATAATCTTTCTTCTTCCTGCTCTAAAAGGTTAGCACTAATAATAACAAGATATATCTTCTTTTCATCAAGATAAGCATATTTAAGAGTATCAGGTAAAGGTTTAAGCTCAAACACGAGATCACCCTTGGGTGGAGGGGGATCCCCTAGGATTTCAACAGGCAAGTTGTGTTTCAAAATAGGACCCTATTTAAATAATACTTCATCTATCTCCCTTCTTTCATTCATAAACATATCATTTTCATGGTCTAGCAAATATTGTTCTAACGGATCAGTAGGAGGCACGGCAATAGAAGCAAGACCAATAATTTCATCCTTACTATGCAATTCTTTATCATGGGGTTGTCTACAAAACTTAGCAAAATTAAACTCATGTGTCATATCCCCCAAGACAATTTTAACAACATCCTTTTCGCAATCAATCTTAGCATTGACAGTATTCAAGAAGGGTCTACCAAATATAATGGGACAAAAGCTATCTTGTGGGGAACCAAGAACAAGAAAGTCGGCAGGATATTTAACTTTCCCACACAAGACTTCAACATCTCTAACAATCCCAACTGGTGAAATAGGATCTCTATTGGCAAGCTTAATTGTAACAGCAATATCTTCTATCTCAGCAGGTGCAATGTCATGCATAATTTCTTTATATAAGGAATGAGGTATTGCACTAGCACTAGCACCCATATCACATAAGCCATGATAACAATGATCTCCTATTTTAACAGAAATAACAGGCATGCCTACAACAGGTCTATGTATTTTAGCATTGGGTGTAGCAATGTTTGCAGCCTGTTCACAGAAATAAATAACATGCCCATCAATATTACCGGCCAAGAGATCTTTAACCATACAATACTGGGTTCAACTTTAGTTTGCCCAGGAGGATTATGTGTTCTAGTATTACTCTTACAAACCACAGTTGAAGCTTTAGCCCGATCCTTTATCCTAACAGGGAAAGGTGGTTTCTCAACATAAGTAGTAGGAACAATATGATCATTATAAGTGATAGTCTTTTCTTTAACTGTAACAGGTGCAACTACTTTTACTTCAGTGGGAGGATTATATTTAAACCACTTCTCCTTAGGGAGATCAACTGAGTAGCAAATGATTCACGGAAAGAAGCTACTATCTCAGAGTCAAGTCCATATTTAGTGCTAAATCCACGAAAAGCGTCGGTATCCATAAAAGATTTAACACAATCAAACTTAGGTGTCATACCTGACTCCTTACCATCGTCGAAATCCCAATCTTCAGAGTTGTGTTTAATTCTTTCCAATAAGTCCCACTTGAATTCAATAGTCTTCATCATATAAGAACCATCACAAGAAGTATAGAGCATGGTGCGATCATTGAGAGAAAGCCGAGCATAATTTTTTTGAATAATCATTTCTCTTGAGAGCTCATGATTGGGGCATGAATATAACATTGACTTAAGCCTCCCCCAAGCTTGAGCAATGCTTTCTCCTCCGCGAGGCCAAAAATTATATATATAATTACGATCACGATGAACAAGATGCATAGGATAAAACTTCTGCTGAAATTCCAATTTCAATCGTTTATAGTCTCAAGATCCCGTATGATCACATAGCCTATACCATGTCAATGCATCTCCCTTCAAAGATAAAGGGAAGACCTTCTTCTTAACAACATCATCGGGCATACCTACAAGCTTAAATAATCCACAAACTTCATCCACATAGATAAGGTGTAAATCGGGATGCAATGTTCCATCTCCTGCAAAGGGATTAGCTAGCAGTTTCTCTACCATACCCGAAGGAATTTCAAAGTAAACATTTTCAGTAGGTATAGTAGGTTGAGGAGCAACTCTTTGCTCTACTGGTCGGGGTGAAGATACCCCGAACAAGCCCCTCAAAGGATTAGTTTCCATAGTAACAATGACAGTAAATTTCAGCACACTATATAAATGTTTCCCTACCAAGTTCCACTCACCAAAGGCGCTTCACTCCCCGGCAACGGTGCCAGAAAAGAGTCTTGATGACCCACAAGTGTAGGGGATCTATCGTAGTCCTTTCGATAAGTAAGAGTGTAACATCCCAAATTTCCAATTTGGCATGTTATACATAGGTCATCCATGCATATCATATTTTATTGCTTTTTGGTTGCAATCCTCGAGATCCTAAGCAACTCAAGGACCTTCGGAGAGAGTTGGGGATTTTCTAATTTTCATATTTGAAATTTTTATCAAATAGTGAAGACGAGGATTTGATTTTAATTATTTTCTCTCCGGAAAATATTTCATTTTTAAAAATAATAAATGAGGGGAGATAATATGACTTCTCCAAAATAATTGAAATATCGGAGGAAAAATGTTAAAATCATTTTTGGAGTTTATTTGAGTTTATTCAGGATTTTTATTTGCCCTAGAAAAATGTTGCATGTTTTAAAAAAATTGCATTTTAGGGGCCAAGAAAAGTTCATCTTGTTCTAAATATTTTATTTAGACGGAGAAAACTTGTTTTGGAATTTTTAGATATTTATTTATTTTTCTAGGAATTTTTCTTTCGGCGGAATGTTTTAAAAAAAACCTCGCGCCCGACTGGGCCGAAGGCCCAGCCGAGCAGGACGGCCCAGCCGCCACCGCTGCCGCCTCCCCGCGTGCGCCGCCGTGCGCCGCACGGACGCCGAGGGCGAGTCCGAGCCGGACTCCACCCCGGGCGCCCCCTTACCCAAGCCGCCCCGCCCCGCCCCCTATATATACCGCCGCCACACCACCACCCCGCCACCACCCGCCACTCGCCGCCGCCGCCGGAGCCCGAGGCCGAGCCCCGATCCGCCGCCGTCGCCCCAAGCGCCGCCGCCGCCTCCCGCCGCCACCCCGCAGCCTCCCCAAGCCCCGCCGCCCGTCACCGAGCCCCGCCGGAGCCGCCCGCCCCGCCGGACAACCTCGCCGGAGGTACCCGACCCCGCCGCCGTTTTTTTTTTAGAAAACCCTTCGGTTTTTTTATAAAAACCCTAGTTCGTTTTTTTAGATCGGTTTATTTCTTCGGTTTATTTTCTTAGCGAACGTCCGTTCGTCCGTTCGTTCTAAAGAACGTGTTCACCATTTAGTTTCTGCTAACGAACGTTCGTTCGTATAGCCGTTGTCGTTTTTCTTTTTATTGGATTTATTCCGCGGTTGTTCTGATCGCGATTTCTGATCCGATGTTCAAACCTGTTTATCTTTTCGCTCGTTTATCGGAATCAGGCGATTCAAGCGCCTAGAGTTTCATCTCGAAACCCTCTTTCCGAATAATCCACTCAAACAAGATTTTTCTTCTGTAAAATTTGACTTAGATCCAGATTAGTAAAATGAAGTTGTTTCTTTTGTCGTTTGAGTTTTGTTGCTTCGTTTGATTTGATTCTTTTTGCAAACCGGAGTTCTTAAGTTGAACTCTCCAGTCAAACTCTTTTATTTGGAGTTCTACTTGTGCATCTTTGATTATCGCTTATGTATGTTATTGTTTGCTTGCGATAGAATTCCCGGAGTGCGAAGCGTGTTACTATGAGTCTCTAGGATTCCCGGATCGTCAGCAAGGCAAGTAACACATTGATCATACTCTTTTCATACCCAGTTTTTATGCATTAGTTCCAATCCTCAAACATTGCATGATTAGGATGCTTTAACTTGTGGGTTGGGAAGTAGTTGCTGTGGTAGAACCTATTGCCCTGTTTATTATCAAACCCTTGGGAGTTACTTCTACGTTATGCTTATATTGCCATGCTATGCTCGTAGACGTGGATTGGGTTTGAGTGATATCCATGACAGATGTGAGATTGTTAATTAATGGTTTACTTAAGGTGGCAACTTTAATACACATCTGGGTGGACTGAGGCACCTGGGGTATCCAGTGATTGCCTGTTTTATTTTTTGGAAATCCCGGGGTTACCGTGTGATTCTCCTATGGACCACCACCCAGGCTCAAAGGGAACTGAGTCTATTCATACTAGAAACTTCCGTGTGCAGCCGCAAGCTATTATGGGCTCTAGCATAGTTGAGTAAGTTGCGTGAAGCTCTTGAAGAGGTGGATCAGCACGTAGTGGGTTTGTAGGTTTGGTATGGTCTGCCCGGAGTAGAGAGTTAATGCTTCTGAAAGACTGTGTCTCGGTCATCCATCTCTCAAACACCATGTAGTGCGAGAAATCAACGGAGGCGATTGAGTCTTGCGGGGAAAAGTGCGCGAACCTCTACACAGTGTACAATCTAATCATGGTTAGCCGTGTCCCCGGTTATGGACAATTCTGAGTATCTAGTACTTGAGTATTCGCATGTATCTCAACACTCTTAAATTAATCTTGCTGGGTTGTTAAGTTTTTTAATTGGGATCATTGAGTTAGGGTTACCTTCTAAAATGATGTTTCAACCACCATGATAGTTAAATTAAAACTGATTCCTTTGTAGTAGGGAAAAATTGGCTTTTCGCAAAACTGTAACCATAGAGCTTTCCACCAGCCAAATATGCATGTAGTGGTAGCATTATTCTGTTATTGCTCTACTGTGTTACATTACCAGCATATTCCATGTGCTGACCCGTTCTCGGGCTGCAACGTATTATGTTGCAGACTTTTTAGATGAGGAGTAAGGTTCGTAGGTCATTGCCGTGCAGCTCAGCTATGCCGTTGGAGTTGATGGACTCACTTTATCTTCCAAGCCTTCCGCTGTTATCGCATTAGATGGCCTTAAGCCATATTATTGTAATAAGTTCTCTTTTGAGACATTCGATGTAATAAGTGTGTGATTGCTACTCTGTTATAAATCCTTCGAAGTACTGTGTGGTGTCAGCATTACTGATCCAGGGATGACACCCGAGCACAGAGACTTGACCATCTGAGGTCGGGTCGCTACAAGATAGTATCAAAGCCAGGTTGAGTGTAGGACACGACCACTAAGATAAACCATAGGTCACACTTCTCTTCTCATTTCTGACTCCTCTTCTTTTTCCACTCTTTAGGATGAAGGAGATGAAGAACAAGTTTGCACAGCCGGACGAAGACACACCTTTTGGACGCCACTTGAAGGAAGTCACTAGGTACTTGAATATTGGAATACCAAGCTTCACTGGGACGTACAACGCCACCCTACTGGAAGAAGAGCGCTGGATGATTCAAGTACGAGTTCCAGGAAGAACGTTCTCGCCAAATTCTAAACCCATAGAGTTTTCTTTCGAAGCAACCACTTGGAGCCTTGGCAAGAGTGTGGCAGCTCATATTACCATGGGACGCATTGGAGAAATCTACAACAAGGAACCTGAGGATACCACCTATCAAATATGTGGGCACCGAGATGAACAATGGGAGATGATCAGCACCAGGAAGGATAGATCTGTCGCAGCCTTTATCCAGGAGCAAAACCAGCACATTCGATGTCAGGAGAACCAGATGTGCGTAGACATGATCGAGTTGAAGAAGGCGAAAACTAGGATCATCGAGCTGGAGGAAGAACTTAAGTCCACACGCGATGGATATGAGGAGGAAATCAAGACCCTATTGGAGAAGAATGACGACCTAGTTGAGAAGATCGGAATTTTTATGGGAAGACCAGTTCCGAGAGAAGACCCCATTCGTCCAGACAACTACATCATCATTGACGACACCGACTCAGATTCAAGTGATGATGACTACGAAGATGAAGCTGGAGCAGACATCATGGAGTCTTCCACCGATCAAAATTTCTAGATGACCACCATATGATAATAGTATTTCCCCCCATGTAACTAGTAGTAGTGAGCACTTTTGTGATAGTCCTAGACCGTTTTGTATGCCCTTGCTTGATTGATTGAATGAATGCTTGTGTTTGCCTCATATGCATATGGGTAGTGTTTCTCCCCTAGATCCTTTTCTATTCTAATCTCTTCCATCTAAACCCATCAGATGCCTCCGCGAAGAGACCCCGATTTTGTTTTCCCACCGGAGATCACCCAGTTGATCTAGCAGCAGAATGCCTTGATGCAATTGCTAGTTCAGAATCAGGGCAATGCCAATAACAACAATGCCAACAACAACCCGCCGCCAGTGGATAACCTCGCCCGTTTCTTAAGGTTACAGCCGTCGGTGTTCTCCAGTAGCATCGAGCCAATAGTTGCAGATGATTGGCTACGTCATATTGGAAGGGAGTTAACCACCGCAGGATGCACAGATGCTGAGAAGGTGCGTTTTGCCGCACACCAACTGGATGGACCTGCAGCAGCATGGTGGGAGAATTTCACAACCACCTATCCTATCGACACTGTCACATGGGCTCAGTTTCAGCAGGCTTTTCGCACTGCCCATGTCTCGACTGGAGCTATGCAGATGAAGAAGCGTGAGTTTCACAATCTACGTTAGGGGAACCGTACTGTTGACCAGTACGTGGATGAGTTCAGCAAGTTATCACGTTATGCCCCTGATGATGTGGCCATAGATGCCGCGAAGCAGGAGAAGTTTATGGAAGGGCTGAATGATGAGATGAGCATGCAGTTGATGGTAGCAACCTTCAACAACTACCAGGAGTTGGTAGATAAGGCCCTAATGATTGAAGGGAAGCAGCAGCAGATTGATAACCGTAAGAGGAAGTATGGACAAGGGAAATATAACTCAGGAGCTCACCAGAAGCCTCGCTTAACCCCGAACTCGGGAGGGCTTGTTCATAACCATGGAGGTCATAACCATGCTGGAGGAGGATCGCATAACCATAATGGTGCGAAGAACGGGAATGGGAATGGAGCCAACAATAACCAAAATCGCTCTAACCCATCTATACCCGCAAAGAGGGACTTAAGACAAGTTGTTTGCTACAAGTGCGGGAAGACAGGGCACTATGCCAACGACTGCTCTGAAGGGAAGAATGGAAATGGAAATGGGAGCGCAGGGAATAAGCCCAATCCATTCAACAAAGGACAAGTGAACCACATTAACGTGGAGGAAGTTGAAGAGCAGCCGGACGCGGTAATAGGTAAGTTTTTGGTTCAGTCATTTACCGCTATTGTTCTTTTCGATAATGGTGCATCGCATTCATACATATCAAGGGGATTTGTGGAAAAGTTTAAGTTACCAACCCAAATCCTTAGGACACCCCTCTTAGTGAGCTCGCCAGGAGCAGAGTACATGGCTAGCAGATGGTGCACCCAGATACCCCTAATCATTGGCACCCATGTATTTCCGTCTGACCTAATTATCTTGGAGTCGCAAGGATTGGATGTGATATTAGGTATGGAATGGATGTCAAAGTATGGAGGAAGTATTGACTGTGCTAGTAAGTCAATTTATCTTACCACCCCAGAGGGAAAAAGGATTAAGTATGTATCTAGGCATGTGCCTAGGAGGAGCGAAGTAAATGCCCTCACGGGAGTTGTACAGGAGGAAGTACCTGTAGTAAAGGATTTTTCGGATGTTTTCCCCGAAGAGTTACTAGGTGTCGGTGTCAAAACCGGCGGATCTCGGGTAGGGGGTCCCGAACTGTGCGTCTAGGCGGATGGTAACAGGAGACAAGGGACACGATGTTTTACCCAGGTTCGGGCCCTCTTGATGGAGGTAAAACCCTATGTCCTGCTTGATTAATATTGATGATGTGTATTACAAGAGTGGATCTACCACGAGATCAAGGAGGCTAAACCCTAGAAGCTAGCCTATGGTATGATTGTTGTAATGGATGTTGTGTCCTACGGACTAAAGCCCTCCAGTTTATATAGACACCGGAGAGGGCTAGGGTTACATGGAGTCGGTTACAATGGTAGGAGATCTACATATCCGTATCGCCAAGCTTGCCTTCCACGCCAAGGAAAGTCCCATCCGGACACGGTACGGAGTCTTCAATCTTGTATCTTCATAGTCTTGGAGTCCGGCGGACGATGATAGTCCGGCTGTCCGGACACCCCCTAGTCCAGGACTCCCTCAGTAGCCCCCAAACCAGGCTTCAATGACGATAAGTCCAGCGCGTATATAGTCTTCGGCGTTGCAAGGCGGGTTCTCCTTTTAAGTTCCATGTACCTGCCGAACCGTGTCTGGCTTCCTCATCAATGTTGTGCTTCTTGGCTTCCACGCCCAATAATGGCCTTCTTCCACGCGTCGCACGAATGCGAAAAGCCAGGGTATCTTTTATGTTTTACCCCCTAGCTGTGCAAATAATCTGCCTATAAGAGAGGCAAGAATACAGATCCAAATCACACCATCTTCCTTCCGCGAATACTCATCGGAGCGCTTTTGACCCAGAATCCATTCCATCACGGACCGTCGACGCGGCTCCTCTTCTCGCTCTCCCAGCCCTCTGCCAGGAGATTGGAGGAGATGCTCTGTTCCGCACAATGAGCTGGTGAAGCTCCAAGCGGAGGGATATCTCCCTCCGGCCTTCATGGTTCCGGTTCTAGCCGGGCTGGCCACCTACCAAGGTGGGAAGCAAGCGGAGGCTACCCCAAGTCCCAACAAAGGGGAGCGGGTATGCTTCATCCCCTATCTGATAAGGGGACTCGGATTTCCTATACATCCGTTCCTCCGCGGGCTCCTGGAGTTCTACGGACTCCAGCTCCATCACCTTACACCCGCCTCTATCTTGCATATCGCGGGTTACGTAGCTCTTTGCGAGCTATTTCTGGGCATCAAGCCCCACTTTGCACTGTGGAAGAGGTTGTTCTGCCTCGTACCCCGTTCTCACGAGGGGTCCACATATCAAGTGGGCGGCACCGAAATATGGCGCATTGCCGGGACCGGATATCCATCCGGAACCCCTAAGAAGGCGTCCGAAGACAGGCCTTCGGAATGGTTTTACATAGAAGACGCTCCGCTGCCGGACCCTGTTCGGATCGGCCTCCCGGAGTTCAGCACTGCTCCTCTGAAGAAACGCCTTAGTTGGCGCCCGCGGAGCTCCCAACTGGAGGAAGACAAGTGTCACGCCCAAGATGCGACCCTATCCTAAAGGAACTCGAAGGTCCCACCAAGGATAGAAGCGCATCTTGAAGACGCTTTTGCAAGGTGGATATCATTACATCAACAATACATAATAGTGGGGATACATACATAAGGCATACCATGCCACACGAATACAACATCATCTTACATAAGATCAACATCCGACTACGGATGAAACACAAACAGAAACTCAAACGACATCCACCCTGCTAGCCCAGGCTGCCGACCTGGAACCTATCCCCTGATCGAAGAAGCAGAAGAAGAAACTCCAAAACAAGCAACATCGCTCTCGCGTCATGATCATCGCATAACCTGTACCTGCAATTGTTGTTGTAGTAATCTGTGAGCCACGAGGACTCAGCAATCCCATTACCATGGGTATCAAGACTAGCAAAGCTTAATGGGAAAGGAAGGGGTAAAGTGGTGAGATTGCAGCAGCGGCTAAGCATATATGGTGGCTAACATACGCAAATGAGAGCGAGAAGAGAAACAAAGGAACAGTCGTCAACTAGCAATGATCAAGAAGTGATCCTGAACTTCTACTTACGTCAAACATAACCCAAAGACTGTGTTCACTTCCCAGACTCCGCCGAGAAGAGACCATCATGGCTACACACACAGTTGATGCGTTTTAATTCGGATCTGGTGTCAAGTTATCTACAACCGGACATAAACAAATTCCCATCTGCCACATAACCGCGGGCACGGCTCTCGAAATTTTATACCCTGCAGGGGTGTCCCAACTTAGCCCATGATAAGCTCTCGCGATCAATGAAGGATATTCTTCTCCCAGGAAGACCCGATCAGTCTCGGAATCCCAGTTTACAAGACATTTCGACAATGGTAAAACAAGACCAGCAAAGCCGCCCGAATGTGCCGACAAATCCTGATAGGAGCTGCACATATCTCGTTCTCAGGGCACACCGAATGAGCCAGACATCGGGTTGGCATAGACCCTAGTTGCCCAGGGGGCGCCGGACAGCGCTCAGGTTGGACCAACACTCGAAGGAGCACTGGCCCGGGGGGTTAAAATAAATATGACCCTCGGGCTCCGGAAACCCAAGGGAAAAAGGGCTAGGTGAGGCAAATGGTAAAACCAAGGTTGGGCCTTGCTGGAGGAGTTTTATTCAAAGCGAACTGTCAAGGGGGTCCCATAAACCACCCGACCGCGTAAGGAACGCAAAATCCGGGAACATAACACCGGTATGACGGAAACTAGGGCGGCAAGAGTGGAACAAAACACCGGGCATAAGGCCGAGCCTTCCACCCTTTACCAAGTATATAGATGCATTAATTAAATAAGAGATATTGTGATATCCCAACATAATCCTGTCCACCATGGAGCAATCTTCAACTTAACCTACAACTAGCAACGCTAGAAGAGGGGCTGAGCAAAGCGGTAACATAGCCAAACAACGGTTTGCTAGGAAGGGTGACAAAGGTTAGAGGTTCATGGCAATTTGGGAGGCTTGATAGAACAAGGGATGGTAGCGCAGCAAAGCGATAGAATGAAGCAACTAGCATAGCAATGATAGTAGTGAGATCCAGGGTAGCGGTCATCTTGCCTGAGATCCCGCTAGGAAGAAGAACGAGTCCATGAAGAAGACGGACGGGAGTAGTCGAACGAATCCTCACAATCGCAACATTATCGGAACTAAGAAGCAACACCGGAAAGAAACAAACAACATGGCAAACACACAAGCATAATCATGGCATGATGCACAATCAAGTATGATGCATGTCCGGTTTAATGAGGCATGGCATGGCAAACTGCAACAAACAATACTACAAGTTAAGTGGAGCTCAATATGCAACGAGTTGCATATTGACAAAACACCACATCAATTATTTAGTTTTCTCTCGGTTATGCTACTCATCAATATTAAATGTTGTTAAACATGGCAAGGGGTGAAGCATAATGAAACTACCTAACTAGGCAAGTTTAAATGAGGCCGGAAGAATAAACAACAATTCCGGAAAATCCACATGTGCATATTTTGGATTTGGTACTGTTCTGCCCTAGAACATATTTTATAGTTGTTAAACAGGAAAATAAAGTGGACCACGTTAAACTAGGCATTTTTCTACCCCATTTACATATAAAGTTTATTAAGATCGGAGCTACGGTTAATTAGTTATGAAATAAATCATTTTAACATGGCATTTATACAAATTTAAACAAACAGCAAGTTTAAACATTTTAAACATGGATGAAAGTGGCATGTTATTAATCTACACAAAATTCTAAGCATTTTACATGTTTAAACCATTTTAATCCGATGCACGGTTCTGAAGTTATTAAATGCATGAAGTGCAAGGGGGTTTCTGCAAATTTGTTAATTCACTGGATAAATAGCAAATTCGCAGTCAGGGAAAAAAACGTACGCGGGCCGAATCTTGCTGGCCCGATAGGGTACAGGAGGGGGACTGGAGGGGGCTGCTCACCCATGGGCTTGGCCCGGTTCGGAGGAGGAGGCAGGCCGGAAGGGGGGCGCTGGGCCTTACCAACAGGCAAAGGGGAGGTGGCCCAGGCGCGGGTCAACGCATGGAGTGCACTCATTCTCTGCTCGACGAGGACGAGGAAGAAACAGGGCGAAGCAGGGAGGCAGTGACGCAGCTTGGAACTCTGGCGACGACGAGGCAGATGCGGACGAGGCAAGGGACTTGGCGGCCCGACGATGGGGGCGTCGGAGATGGCCGGATCCGGCCCAGCTCGGGTCGAGGACGAAGCTCCTGGGCATCGGGGCTCCATGCCCGGCGCTGAACACAGAGAGGGAGAGAGAGAAACGTGAGCGAGAGAGGAGAGCGGAAGGGAGAGATGGAAGGCAGGGGCGCCACAACCTGGTGGTGCTCGCCGGAAGAGATGCAGACGACGGGGATGGTGGGGATCCGGTTCAGGGCGGCGGGGTCCCGTTCCCTACCGGATCGAAGCGGATGCAGCGGGGAGACGCGAGGTGAGGCCGCGGCCTTGGCGCAGAGGAGGCACACGGCTGTAACTGCAGGGAATCGGCGGGTCGATGAGGAGGAGGGAGATGGCAACTCGATTTGCTCGCGGACGAGCTCCGGCTCGAGATGCTCCTGCGAGGCAGCAATGTCGGGGAAGAGAAGGCGGGACAGCCTGGTTGCTGCTGCAGCTTGCTGGCGGAGGCACTGGTCATCGAACGGCGAGGCGAGGAGGGGCCAGGGATGAGGCATGGCTCGGGCAGGAGAAGGAGGGGCGCTCGATGGTGGTTGGGCGAGGGGATCGAGGGAGATGGTCGGAGGCTGCTTCGGTTGCCGGCGGGAGAAGTGGCTCGGGGTCATGGACGATCGAGGAGGGCGATGGTTGTGCTGGTTGGTGGGATTGGATGGATCGGATCTGGGGGGGTCCCGAGAGAAAGTGGCAGCGGTGCTAGGGTAGGATCCCTAGAAATTAGGTGGTTTGTCTAGATATATATAGTAGGTGGGTTTAACTTAGGGGTATATCGTCCCTCCGATCGTAATCAGACGGTCGAGAATAAATAGCTTAGGAGAGTCAAGGAAGAAACTGAAGATATTTTAGAGATGTTTAGGGATGATCCGGACCCAATGGTAACGACAGCTCGGGTCGGGTCCGGGAGAAGTTTTCGGACGCGCATGCGAGGGGTTTGACAAAAGGCCATGGAGACAAGGGGTTTTGATGGACTCTGAAAAGAGAGAGAAGAGAGCGGCCCGGTTGATCTGAGAGGGGTCAACAGGGGCAAGGAAGAAGTGGCAACTACGAGCGAATGCAAGTTTTATGAAAATGATGCCGATGCAATGCGAATGATGACATGAGATGAAATGCACGCCAAGAACAAAATGCAAAACAAAATACAAAAACTCAACCACGAAGGAAATATCATATCGCATCTCTGGAAAAGGCAAGAGTTGGAGTTACGAATATGGAAAGTTGTATCCGGGGCGTTACAACACTCCACCACTACGAGAGGATCTCGTCCCGAGATCTAGGATGGCACCGGAGGGAAAAGGAAGAGGAAGATAAGAGGTAAACTAAGTTGCTTCTTTGACGAACGAGTGAAACCATGAACCTTGAGAGGTTGAGCAATTTAAAAGAAAGAGTACAACAGAGCTGAACGAGATTGCAAACAATCCGTTAGAAAAGAGGAACAAGCAGTATTACGAGAACTTGAAGGTTGCAAATACATGAATCAAGAGTTTAATGGACAGGATAGAATTCAAAACCACTACGGTTAAAACAAGATGGGAGAGGAAGAATTCGGGCAGCACTCCGGTTGAAAGAAGAAGGAAAACTTGATAAGATGAAAAGCACTTGAAGAGATGACACAACACTCCGGTTAAATGGATAAGCAAGAAAAGAACACGATCCTCACAATTCGAGATGATGAGTGAAGAGAGCAACATCACCATGCCTCCGGAAGAACGAAAAGAAGATAGATCATTGGAATAAAAGAACGGAGAAGAAAATGCCAACTTCTGCCACAAATGATCTTGGAAAGCACCCTTCCAAGAAGGTTAGAATGGAGTTGTTGGAAAACCAACAACAAAAAGAACAAGCTTGTTGTGGGCTTATGGAACACATCTCAAAATTATGAGGTGACAACCGGCCACTAATGGAAGCCATTGATTGGATTGAGATCAACAAGAAGATGAAAAATTCTTTCGCCGAGAGGATAGGAGAAAACTTGGATTATCGATAGACACCACAATTAGCAATATTCCTTAGGGAAGGCTTTAGGTGAAATATGACACAAGATAACTCCAACGAAGAGATTTATGGATTTAAAATACCTCATTCTTGACAACATATGAATCACGAAACATGAATGGAAATTGTCAAGAATGATATAACACCATCTCAAAAGATAAGGTAGGAGAATTGCACTTTGGAATGCAAGATGAAGAATACTTGAGCTCCTCAAAACAAAACATGTGTTGAGCACGATGTTTATTTTAGAGTATAGCTTGGCGGATCATCACCTCGAGAGAAATCTTGAAGAACAATTGAAGAATGAAAAGAATCCTTGACGAACCACCATGTAGAGCCTCCATGAAGAACTCCGGTAATAAAAGAATGATCAATCGAAATGAAAGTTGAAAACACAAGGTGAAGCCATGCGATGATTTAGATGGAGCTTCGCAACGATATAACCACGAAGTGTTGCAACTCCGGAAAGAAAGATGAACAACATATACCTGAGAAATTGATGTCACGGACAAACTCCAGTAGAAAAGAATTAAGCACTTGGATGAAACAAGAATAATAATTATGTCATGCCTATCCTTCACCAATTTAAATTGATGACAAGCAACGGATTTGGCATACTGCTTATTCTTCTTGAGGGATTAAGGATAGAGATAGCACAAACTTGAGAAGGTATTGATGGAACCACCGGTGGGATTTGGAAACAACGAATGAATTGATATGATAATGATGGAAGTGAAATCTTGAATGAACCACTGTAAGAATTGAAAATGAACGTAGCAAAGGCACAATTCACTAGGAAGAATTAGAAGAACAAATATGCTAGAGGGGATATAGATGCAAAAGAACAAAGAGATCATGAGCTGATTAAAGAACACTTGAACGAAGCACCGGGATAATTGGATAACGGTAGCTGAAATGTGAGGACGAAGAATTCTTCTGGAATGATGGCCTCCGGTGAAAAGAAACAGAAATCAACTCCTGACATACTCCGGATGGGTAAGAAAATAATATCTGACAAATGGAATAATTCGAGAGGATAACATGAAGCTAGAACCACGAAACTTCAAGAGAACGGACAAGATTTAAGAGGAACTCTTCTTCGGTCTTCAAATGTTGAGAATGATGATGAGAACCACCATGAATTTTGAGATACTCCAGGAGAATTAAAAGAGGAAAGGTTGAGCCAAAGATGAAAAGAATTTGAAATTGATCTTGGAGAAGGCATGTGACTGATAAATCCATTCTTACGTCACACTTTGAAAAGAATTTGGGAATGGCTCCGGGAAATTAGAGGAGTCAGGTCAGATCCTGGGGAAAAAACCTGTGGGTTAGGGCCCACTCAAAAGAAAACACCATTGGAAATGATTTTAAAGTGAGATTGCACCGGTTGAATTAAATGGCTTGAATGAGATAACAATCTCCAAATAGCTTGAACGGATCTTGAATGAAAAGATGAGCCTTCTGAGATATCTTCAGCACTCCAGAACAAGTGGATAGGAAGAAGTGAATGATTAAGAGGTGCATCGGCATGAGCAAGCATTAGAAACGAGGAAAAGAATATAATGAATATCGAAAGCTTGAATTGGATCCACCGGAGAAGAAACAACAATGAAGGATGATGAACTTGAAACTGTTGAGCATCTTCATGGGAAATCACCGGATACGAACATTGAAAGAAAAGAATGAAGAGACTTCCCACAAATAAAAGGATACATGATTAGGAAAT
This sequence comes from Triticum timopheevii, assembly GCA_963921465.1. Lineage (NCBI taxonomy): Eukaryota > Viridiplantae > Streptophyta > Magnoliopsida > Poales > Poaceae > Triticum > Triticum timopheevii. The sequence goes on along the minus strand of OY997274.1, from coordinate 359,186,812 downwards.
CTGAGTCCTTAAACAAAAAGGGGGGCGGGCGGGAAAACAAAGGCAACTTGGGGAAGACGGAACAACACCGTTGAGAAAACTTAGAATTGATCTTACGGATGTTGAAAATGATCGGATCCACATGAAGAGAAGCATACCGGTTGGAAAAGAGTTGACATGACCATCTCAATGATCAAGAAGGATTAGTGCTCCCATAGAAATATGAGAACACCATTTAGAAAAGGTATGGAATCAACACTTGACATTGAAGCAACTCAAATACCACAACTCAAAACAAAACAAAGGATTGGCTTGCAGAATAAGCCAGAACAAATACATATGATAGAGATTTACCCAATCCCATATCATGCATCTGTCGGAAAGATATTCTAGGAGCTACTTGAATTCCCACCTATAAACTCCCAAAACTTTCTGGTTATGCAATCTGGTGTTGGGGATACAGGGGAAGCAATATATCTCACCCAAACTAACAATACCTACATCCAAGCTGTATCCATCCGTCAACACATAACCAAGAAAACTCCGGAAATCATGTACCTCAACCTTCGAAAAGCATCCGTTATACGAGCTATGGCAATACTCCCGAACTCCCCAGTACTGGGTGGCGTCGAGGTTATCTCACCAACAACTGCATAAAAGAGATTTTCGATGTCGGCAAAACTCAGGTATTCTAGAACTGTAACGATAAAATTATGACGACAACACCTCGGAGCTCAACTCCCCGGGACACTGCCACAACCCCTAAATGTCAGGAGGCACCAAGAACAATGTTCTCGTCATAAGAATATCGGAACGATTCCAAGATACTCGCGTGATCCTAAAAAAACTTTAGTGAAATTTGAGGAGAGGAAAGACAAAACATCTACGTCAGGAGTCCTCACCAGAGCGACGAAGGGACTGAGGAGTAAAAAGAATCCTACTCTCCGATATATATAATCCTAAGACTCAAAATAGTTTTCTTCTAGACTCAACAACGGCCAACAATCAAGGGGGCTCCTATGGTCGGTCGAGGCTCTGATACCAACTTGTCACGCCCAAGATGCGACCTGATCCTAAAGGAACTCGAAGGTCCCACCAAGGATAGAAGCGCATCTTGAAGATGCTTTTGCAAGGTGGATATCATTACATCAACAATACATAATAGTGGGGATACATACATAAGGAATACCATGCCACACGAATACAACATCATCTTACATAAGATCAACATCCGACTACGGATGAAACACAAACAGAAACTGAAACGACATCCACCCTGCTAGCCCAGGCTGCCGACCTGGAATCTATCCCCTGATTGAAGAAGCAGAAGAAGAAACTCCAAAACAAGCAACATCGCTCTCGCGTCATGATCATCGCATAACCTGTACCTGCAACTGTTGTTGTAGTAATCTGTGAGCCACGAGGACTTAGCAATCCCATTACCATGGGTATCAAGACTAGCAAAGCTTAATGGGAAAGGAAGGGGTAAAGTGGTGAGGTTGCAGCAGCGGCTAAGCATATATGGTGGCTAACATACGCAAATGAGAGCGAGAAGAGAAACAAAGGAACGGTCGTCAACTAGCAATGATCAAGAAGTGATCCTGAACTTCTACTTACGTCAAACATAACCCAAAGACCGTGTTCTCTTCCCGGACTCCGCCGAGAAGAGACCATCACGGCTACACACACGGTTGATGCATTTTAATTCGGATCTGGTGTCAAGTTATCTACAACCGGACATTAACAAATTCCCATCTGCCACATAACCGCGGGCACGGCTCTCGAAAGTTTATACCCTGCAGGGGTGTCCCAACTTAGCCCATGATAAGCTCTCGCGATCAACGAAGGATATTCCTTCTCCCAGGAAGACCCGATCAGTCTCGGAATCCCGGTTTACAAGACATTTCGACAATGGTAAAACAAGACCAGCAAAGCCGCCCGAATGTGCCGACAAATCCTGATAGGAGCTGCACATATCTCGTTCTCAGGGCACACCGGATGAGCCAGACGTCGGGTTGGCATAGACCCTAGTTGCCCAGGGGGCGCCGGACATCGCTCAGGTTGGACCAACACTCGAAGGAGCACTGGCCCGGGGGGTTAAAATAAAGATGACCCTCGGGCTCTGGAAACCCAAGGGAAAAAGGGCTAGGTGAGGCAAATGGTAAAACCAAGGTTGGGCCTTGCTGGAGGAGTTTTATTCAAAGCGAACTGTCAAGGGGGTCCCATAAACCACCCGACCGCGTAAGGAACGCAAAATCCGGGAACATAACACCGGTATGACGGAAACTAGGGCGGCAAGAGTGGAACATAACACCAGGCATAAGGCCGAGCCTTCCACCCTTTACCAAGTATATAGATGCATTAATTAAATAAGAGATATTGTGATATCCCAACATAATCCTGTCCACCATGGAGCAATCTTCAACTTCACCTGCAACTAGCAACGCTATAAGAGGGGCTGAGCAAAGCGGTAACATAGCCAAACAACGGTTTGCTAGGAAGGGTGACAAAGGTTAGAGGTTCATGGCAATTTGGGAGGCTTGATAGAACAAGGGATGGTAGCGCAGCAAAGCGATAGAATGAAGCAACTAGCATAGCAATGATAGTAGTGAGATCCAGGGTAGCGGTCATCTTGCCTGAGATCCCGCTAGGAAGAAGAACGAGTCCATGAAGAAGACGGACGGGAGTAGTCGAACGAATCCTCACAATCGCAACATTACCGGAACTAAGAAGCAACACTGGAAAGAAACAAACAACATGGTAAACACACTAGCATAATCATGGCATGATGCACAATCAAGTATGATGCATGTCCAGTTTAATGAGGCATGGCATGGCAAAGTGCAACAAACAATACTACAAGTTAAGTGGAGCTCAATATGCAACGAGTTGCATATTGACAAAACACCACATCAATTATTTAGTTTTCTCTCGGTTATGTTACTCATCAATATTAAATGTTGTTAAACATGGCAAGGGGTGAAGCATAATGAAACTACCTAACTAGGCAAGTTTAAATGAGGCCGGAAGAATAAACAACAATTCCGGAAAATCCACATGTGCATATTTTGGATTTGGTACTGTTCTGCCCTAGAACATATTTTATAGTTGTTAAATAGGAAAATAAAGTGGACCATGTTAAACTAGGCATTTTTCTACACCATTTACATATAAAGTTTATTAAAATCGGAGCTACGGTTAATTAGTTATGAAATAAATCATTTTAACATGGCATTTATACAAATTTAAACAAACAGCAAGTTTAAACATTTTAAACATGGATGAAAGTGGCCTGTTATTAATCTACACAAAATTCTAAGCATTTTACATGTTTAAACCATTTTAATCCGATGCACGGTTCTGAAGTTATTAAATGCATGAAGTGCAAGGGGGTTTCTGCAAATTTGTTAATTCACTGGATAAATAGCAAATTCATAGTCAGGGAAAAAAACGTACGCGGGCCGAATCTTGCTGGCCCGACAGGGTACAGGAGGGGGACTGGAGGGGGCTGCTCACCCATGGGCTTGGCCTGGTTCGGAGGAGGAGGCAGGTCGGAAGGGGGGCGCTGGGCCTTACCAACAGGCGAAGGGGAGGTGGCCCAGGCGCGGGTCAACGCACGGAGTGCGCTCGTTCTCTGCTCGACGAGGACGAGGCAGAAACAGGGCGAAGCAGGGAGGCATTGACGCAGCTTGGAACTCTGGCGACGACGAGGCAGATGCGGACGAGGCAAGGGACTTGGCGGCCCGACGATGGGGGCGTCGGAGATGGCCGGATCCGGCCCAGCTCGGGTCGAGGACGAAGCTCCTGGGCATCGGGGCTCCATGCCCGGCGCTGAACACAGAGAGGGAGAGAGAGAAACGTGAGCGAGAGAGGAGAGCGGAAGGGAGAGATGGAAGGCAGGAGTGCCACAACCTGGTGGTGCTCGCCGGAAGAGATGCAGACGACGGGGATGGCGGGGATCCGGTTCAGGGTGTCGGGGTCCCGTTCCCCGCTGGATCGAAGCGGATGCAGCGGGGAGACGCGAGGTGAGGCCACGGCCTTGGCGCAGAGGAGGCACGCGGCTGTAACTGCAGGGAATCGGCGGGTCGATGAGGAGGAGGGAGATGGCAACTCGATCTGCTCGCGGACGAGCTCCGGCTCGGGGTGCTCCTGCGAGGCACCAACGTCGGGGAAGAGAAGGCGGGACGGCCTGGTTGCTGCTGCAGCTTGCCGGCGGTGGCGCTAGTCATCGAACGGCGAGGCGAGGAGGGGCCAGGGACGAGGCATGGCTCGGGCAGGAGAAGGAGGGGCGCTCGATGGTGGTTGGGCGAGGGGATCGAGGGAGATGGTCGGAGGCTGCTTTGGTTGCCGGCGGGAGAAGTGGCTCGGGGTCATGGACGATCGAGGAGGGCGATGGTTGCGCTGGTTGGTGGGATTTTATTGATCGGATCTGGGGGGGATCCCGAGAGAGAGTGGCAACAGCGCTAGGGTAGGATCCCTAGAAATTAGGTGGTTTGTCTAGATATATATAGTAGGTGGGTTTAACATAGGGGTATATCATCCCTCCGATCGTAATCGGACGGTCGAGAATAAATAGCTTAGGAGAGTCAAGGAAGAAACCGAAGATATTTTAGAGATGTTTGGGGATGATCCGGACCCAATGGTAACGACAGCTCAGGTCGGGTCCGGGAGAAGTTTTCGGACGCGCATGCGAGGGGTTTGACAAAAGGCCATGGAGACAAGGGGTTTTGATGGGCTTAGAAAAGAGAGAGAAGAGAGCGGCCCGGTTGATCTGAGAGGGGTCAACAGGGGTAAGGAAGAAGCGGCAACTACGAGCGAATGCAAGTTTTATGAAAACGATGCCGATGCAATGCGAATGATGACATGAGATGAAATGCACGCCAAGAACAAAATGCAAAACAAAATACAAAAACCCAACCACGAAGGAAATATCATATCGCATCTCTGGAAAAGGCAAGAGTTGGAGTTACGAATATGGAAAGTTGTATCCGGGGCATTACAACACTCCACCACTACGAGAGGATCTCGTCCCGAGATCTAGGATGGCACCGGAGGGAAAAGGAAGAGGAAGATAAGAGGTAAACTAAGTTGCTTCTTTGACGAACGAGTGAAACCACGAACCTTGAGAGGTTGAGCAATTTAAAAGAAAGAGTACAACAGAGCTGAACGAGATTGCAAACAATCCGTTAGATAAGAGGAACTAGCAGTATTACGAGAACTTGAAGGTTGCAAATACATGAATCAAGAGTTTAATGGACAGGATAGAATTCAAAACCACTGCGGTTAAAACAAGATGGGAGAGGAAGAATTCGGGCAGCACTCCGGTTGAAAGAAGAAGGAAAACTTGATAAGATGAAAAGCACTTGAAGAGATGACACAAAACTCCGGTTAAATGGATAAGCAAGAAAAGAACACGATCCTCACAATTCGAGATGATGAGTGAAGAGAGCAACATCACCATGCCTCCGGAAGAACGAAAAGAAGATAGATCATTGGAATAAAAGAACGGAGAAGAAAATGCCAACTTCTACCACAAATGATCTTGGAAAGCACCCTTCCAAGAAGGTTAGAATGGAGTTGTTGGAAAACCAACAATGAAAAGAACAAGCTTGTTGTGGGCTTACGGAACACATCTCAAAATTATGAGGTGACAACCGGCCACTAATGGAAGCCATTGATTGGATTGAGATCAACAAGAAGATGAAAACTTCTTTCGCCGAGAGGATACGAGAAAACTTGGATATCGATAGACACCACAATTAGCAACATTCCTTAGGGAAGGCTTTAGGTGTAATATGACACAAGACACCACAATTAGTTAGCGCCCGCGGAGCCCCCAACTGGAGGAAGACAAGAGCGTCCATTATCTGATGGGCCGAATAAGATTACTGGCCCATTCCGGGTTGACCATGATTGGAGTCATGGCAACATGCATTACGCGGGGGGTGCAGCCACTGCAATACAGGGGCCACCCCATGTGGGATTTCAACGGGGAAGACGATGCCACCCGTCATGGCTGCAAAGGACCGGATTCGGCCGAGGATCTGGTGCAGATCCTGTCCGGCCTGTACAAGGGGGAGAAGGAGGGCTTCCTTCAGACGAACCCCTTGAATGGGTTCTCCATGAATAACCCTCGGCGTTGGGTAAGCGAACACTTTAAGGGCCCGACCCATGCTTTCAAAGTTTAAGCTTCTTATATTATGTCTTTGGCGCAGGAACTGCGTCGGATTGTGGAGGACATGATAAGTCCAGCTCCGCAACCCGAGGATCCAGAGAGATCCCAGGATCCGGCCTCCGAAGAGGATCCGGACATTCAGGTGGAGCTAATCGACGGGGTGTTCCACCAGCTCAGCATGGATAATGCTTTAGTCGCCATTACGGCTGACTACCCCGGACTATATCCGGCTTCCCAGGTGATTGTGACGGAAGTCCTGACACCATTATCTCTTCCTTGCTCATTTCTGACCTTCGCGTACGATGGTGTTTTGCAGGAAGCGCCTTCAAGGCGGGAAGCCGAGCTCGCGGCGGCTGACCAACAAAGGCCAGTCCGGACCAGTAGGCGGAAGAGGAGCGCGGTGCGGACTGAAACGTCGCCGCAAAGGTATAGCTCGCAGTTAATTATTCGGAGCAACGTTCCTAGGAAGCGTTTGAGTGCTCATGATCTTTGTAGGAGAAAAAGCGCCCGCCGGACTGCGGGCGTGGAGGTTGCCAATCCAACCTCTACCAGCCAGGCTCCAGCACCCGGTCTGGAGGGGGAGGCGAGCGCAAGGCGCGAGCCAGACACTCCTCCAACGGAGGATGCCGACAGGTTGTCCGCCACCAAGTCTGAGGTGCAGAGCGCCATGAACCATAGGCGCCACCGGACAGTATTTCGTGACGCGTGCTTCTCCCCTGAGGCGTTAAATGCCTTTAACGCGGGGGACACGCACCTCCGTGCTGCTCAAGATGGTTTTACCAGAGCCACGGAGCAGTATGTGAAATACATACGGGTAAAAGAATTTAGCAGTAATATATGCCAGTAGCCCCCGAGACTTAAAGTACTTATGTTAACTGATTTAAGGATCATTTGAAATGCAGGATCTTACCGAGAAGAATACCCAATTGTCTCAAGAGCTGCAAGAGTGCAAGGCCCAACTTGATCCCGCACTTGCTGCCGCAGGAGGAAACACGGAGGCCCCTCCTGGTAACACATTTTTTTAAAAAATATAAGCGCTGTGCGGCGTGCGCGCAAGTCTAATAATGACATTGCAGGTGCTACCGGACAAGATCCGGACAGGCAGGAACTACTGCGCCAGCTGAAGGCCGGCGAGAGGGTGCTGAATAGAGTGCAGCAAGAAAGGAACAAGCTCCAAGATGCCCACGCCCAGCTTGGAGAAGAGCTGAAAGGCGTTCGGGCCGAGCTGTCCGGCTCCGTTAAGGAGAATCAGCGGCTTCGTCGCGGCATCTATAGTAAGTGCTTGAGCGGACTCCTTTGAAAAGAAGAGTTCGGCGAGGAAGTCAATTGACAAAATGTGTCTTGTAGGTATACTCACAGGTCGCCCTGCGGAGGAGATGCCCGTATCAACGGGTGATCAACTTCCCGAGCTGTTGCAGCTGCTCGAACGAGTTCGGCAGGCAATGAGCGGCATCGTCCAGGCTTTATGGCCAACCCTCTCCCTACCCGAGGGCCTTGGGGAGCTTGCGGAGAAGCTTCAGGGAGTGCGGCAGCGCTTCCGTTTATGGAAGATTTTGGCCTGCCGCCAAGGTGCCAAGGAGGCTTGGGCCATGGTGAAGACGCGGTACAAGAAGGCGGATCCCAACCACATGGCCGAGGTCGGACCTGTGGGGCCCGATGGGAAGGAGATCCCTGTGAGTTTAGTATACGGCCAAGTAGAGTTGGCCGCTAAATTTTCCCAACGGGACTGTAAATTAGACAGCTTGTTAGACGGGATTGAGGAGGAATACAGTCAGTAGATTCGACAATGTATTTTTAAAATGACATGTGAAATGCCTTCTAGCCGGATTGTAGATCGTTTGTCTTTGCTGACCTTTTCGCTTCAACCTCGGGACCCTAGAGTCCGGAGTGTGTCCGAATACCTTCTCGGTTAAGAAACAACCGGGGTATGCATGGAGACCAGGCGTAGGGGTCATTAGTGCTTTATCAGACAAGTGCCCAACTAGTTATGTTATATTACATGGTTAGTAAGAAACATCTTCCAGGGAGAATAGTTCCGTTAAGGGTTCCTTTCCCTGGGAGGCATGCCCTAAAGTGCATGTCCGGACTGCGAAAAAAGCAGAAAAACATCTGGGCGCAGATAAATAAGTGGGTAAAAAATCATGTTTCAAGTCACCGACTGAATATTCCCTTAAGAACGCTAGCTTTCGGCTTCACCCAGTCTGAGGTACACATCCGGCTGACCCGGCAGTAACAATCGCAGAGGTGCTCCCTTTACCTCCTAGCCAAACAATCGGGAACGTAGGGGTAAGCACAGGAGCCAGGCAACCCAGCTTGGCCAAAACTTAAGTCATATCGATGCATATAATGGTGAGTAAAAGCTACATGTGGAAGCTTGACACATGTGCTGGGCATGAAGCCCTTATAATTGAGCTTCTGGAAAGAAAGCCCCCAGGTAAAATGAGTGCGGATGGCACATCAAGTATGTGCGAACAATGCGCAAGTAGGCCCTTAAGGGTTTTTTAGGAAAAGGGTTAAGAGAAGAAAGAGAAACAAAAGACAGCTGAAGTGTAAAAATTTGGACGGGGGAAGGGGACAAACTCTTAGTCCAGCGCTAGGCATAGAATCTTCGGAGGCGGGCTGCGTTCCATGGGTTCGGCTCGAGTCGGTTGTCCGATGCATTTCGTAGACGGTATGCTCCGCCGGTCAGGACTTGATCGATAATGAAGGGGCCCTCCCATTTGGGCTTGAGCTTGTCCTTTTTCTTGTCCGGCAGGCGTAGAACTAGTTCGCCAACGTTGTAAGTCTTGGCTCGTACTTCTCTGCTTTGATATCTTCGAGCCTGCTACTGATAGAATGCGGAACGAGCCTTGGCGACATCGCGTTCTTCCTCCAATGCGTCCAAGCTGTCCTGCCGATCCAGCTCGGCTTCTCTTTCTTCATACATGCGCACTCGAGGTGAGTCATGAATAATGTCGCAGGGCAGAACTGCCTCTGCGCCGTATACCATAAAAAATGGTGTGAATCCGGTAGTACGGTTGGGCGTTGTCCGCAGCCCCCAGAGCAGGGAGTCGAGCTCCTCTACCCAGTGCGTGTCAGATTTCGTAAGTGACCGCACTAGTCTGGGTTTAATGCCGCTCATTATTAGACCATTTGCTCGTTCCACTTGACCGTTGGTTTGAGGATGGTAGACTGAAGCGTAATCGAGCTTAATGCCCATGTTTCTGCACCATGACTTAACCTCGTCGGCCGTGAAGTTCGTGCCGTTATCGGTGATGATGCTGTGGGGGACACCATAATGGTGTACTACCCCGGATATAAAGTCTATCACTGGTCCGGACTCTGCCGTTTTGACTGGTTTGGCCTCTATCCATTTGGTGAATTTGTCCACCATGACCAATAGGTACCTTTGCTTGTGGGTTCCCCCTTTAAGGGGTCCAACCATGTCAAGCCCCCAGACCGTGAACAGCCAGGTAATGGGTATAGTTTTGAGGGCGGTGGGTGGAATATGGCTCTAATTAGCAAAGAGCTGACAACCGACGCATCTTTGGACTAAGTCCTGAGCATCTTCCCAGGCCGTCGCCCAGTAAAATCCTGTACGGAGTGCCTTTCCTACAGGGGCCCGAGCTGCTGTGTGGTGTCCGCATGGTCCGGCATGAATTTCAGCCAGGAGGTTTCTCCCTTCCTCTTCGGAGATACACCTTTGAAGGACTCCGGTTGTGCTTTTCTTATAAAGTTCTCCCTCATGGACCTTGTAGGCTTTAGATCGCCAGACTATGCAGCGGGCCTCATTTTGGTCTTCGGGAAGTTCCTGCCTAAGCAAGTAGGCTAGGAATGGTTCTGTCCATGGGGAGATTACTGCCATTATGTCGTGGGCTGAAGGTGTTGTGTCATCGGCAGAATCGCCGGTTGGCGCGGTTTTTTCCGGTTTGTCGTTTCCGGACTCCTCTTCCCATAGTACGGATGGCTTGAAGAGCAGTTCCAGGAAGATGTTTGGAGGGACAGCGTCACGTTTTGCGCCGATGCGTGCCAGTACGTCGGCTGCTTGGTTATTATCTCGGGCTACGTGATGGAATTCAAGTCCTTCAAACCGAGCAGACATTTTTAGGACAGCGTTGCGATATGCTGCCATTTTCTGATCCTTGGCGTCAAAGTATCCATTTATCTGGGATATCGCAAGGTTTGAATCCCCGCGCACCTCCAGGCATTGAATGCCCATGGAGATTGCCATCCGGAGGCCATGTAAAAGGGCCTCGTATTCGGCTGCGTTGTTGGAGTCCGTGTACATTATCTGAAGTACGTATTGGACTGTGTCCCCGGTTGGGGACGTCAATACGACGCCAGCCCCCAATACGGCCAACATTTTAGAGCCGTCGAAGTGCATAATCCAATTGGAGTATGCACCGTACTCTTTAGGGAGTTTGGCTTCGGTCCATTCAGCGACAAAGTTAGCCAAAACTTGTGACTTTATAGCTCGCCGAGGTTTGTAAGTTATATCGAATGGTAAGAGCTCAATGGCCCATTTTGCAATCCTTCCCGTCACGTCGCGGTTGTTTATAATGTCGTTGAGTGGTACTTCGGAGGCCACCGTTATCGAACACTCTTGAAAGTAGTGTCGGAGCTTCCGGGATGCCATGAACATCGCATACGCTATCTTTTGATAGTGCGGGTAACGGGACTTGCAGGGTGTTAACACAGTGGATACGTAGTACGCTGGTTTTTGAAGGGGGAATTTATGCCCTTCTGTCTCTCGTTCGACGACGAGTACCGCGCTTACAACTTGATGTGTTGCCACGATGTATAACAACATTGGTTCGCCCAGGTTGGGCGCAGCCAGGACCGGATTTGTTGCCAATATGGCCTTTATTTCTTCGAGTCTGGCAGTGGCAGCATCCGTCCACTCGAAGTGTTCGGTGCGCCTAAGGAGGCGATAGAGGGGCAATGCCTTTTCTCCCAAGCGGGAGATAAAGCGGCTTAAAGCTGCCACGCATCCAGTCAATTTTTGTATCTGTTTGAGGTCTTTTGGAATATCCAGCTGTGACAGGGCTCGGATCTTGGCCGGGTTTGCTTCAATTCCTCTACCGGATACAATGAAGCCCGGCAGCTTTCCGGCTGGTACGCCGAAAACGCATTTTTCTGGATTCAGCTTGATGTCATATGCTCTGAGGTTGTCGAATGTGAGCCTCAAATCGTCTACTAGAGTTTCGACGTGTTTGGTTTTGACGACTACGTCGTCTACGTATGCCTCTACTGTTTTGCCGATCTGGGTTGCCAGACATGTTTGAATCATGCCCTGATATGTTGCGCCGGCGTTTTTAAGTCCGAAGGGCATCGTGTTGAAGTAGAATGGCCCATATGGAGTGATGGCCATTGCGGCTTGGTCTGCTTCCGCCATCTTGATTTGATGGTAGCCGGAGTATGCGTCGAGGAAGCACAGTGAATCGTGTCCTGCGGTAGCGTCGATTATCTGGTCGATGCGGGGGAGGGGGAAGGGATCCTTTGGGCAGGCCTTGTTGAGGTCTTTAAAATCGACACATAGGCGCCAGGATTTGTCCTTCTTTGGTACCATTACCAGGTTTGCTAGCCAATCCGGATGTTTGATATCTCTGATGAATCCGACTTCCTGTAGTTTGGCTAGCTCTTCTCCCATTCCTATCTTTTAGGTTCGGAAAATCGTCGAAGAGCCTGTTTGACTGGCTTGAATCCTTTTAGGATGTTTAGGCTGTGTTCTGCCAATCTGCGTGGGATTCCGGGCATATCCGAAGGGTGGCAGGTGAAAATGTCCCAATTTTCCCGAAGGAATTCTCGCAGTGCGGCGTCTACATCAGGGTTCAACTGTGCCCCAATGGAAGCCATCTTTGTCGGGTCCGTTGGATGGACCTGGAATTTTATTATTTCATCTGCTGGTTTAAAGGAGGTGGACTTGGATCTCTTATCAAGTATCACGTCGTCCCTATTCACCGTAGAGCGCAGCGCGGTGAGTTATTCTGCCGCTAGGGCTACGGATAGTGCCTCCAGGGCTAATGCGGTTGTCTTGTTTTCGGCGCGGAGTGCTATGTCCGGATCACTAACGAGAGTGATTATTCCGCCGGGCCCAGGCATTTTGAGCTTCATGTACCCGTAATGGGGTACGGCTTGAAAAATTGTGAATGCCTCTCGTCCTAATATAGCGTGATATCCGCTGTTGAACGGGGCCACTTGGAACGTGACTTCTTAGGATCTGTAATTATCCGGCGAGCCGAACACCACATCGAGTGTGATTTTTCCGGTGCAGCGTGCTTCCCAGCTAGGGATTATTCCTTTGAAGGTTGTGCTGCTTCGCTCAATGCGGCTCCAGTCTATTTCCATTTTTTGAAGAGTTTCCTCGTAAATGAGGTTTAGTCCGCTGCCGCCATCCATGAGGACCTTTGTAAGTCGAAAGCCGTCCACTATTGGACTAAGCACCAGTGCGGCTGGTGCTCGGGCTGTTCGGAATTTAGGTTCATCGCTGGCGTTGAAGGTGATGGCTGTGTTGCTCCATGGATTTGTTGTTGCTACTTGGTAGACTTCGGCGAGGCCGCGGATTGTTCGTTTCCGCATATTATTTGATGCAAAGGTCTCGAAGACTGTTGATACCGTACCAGTATTGTTGGAGTGGTTTTCCGGGGCGGCGATGCGATCCAAGAGCTCGTTGACAGACGAAAGCTCTATTGGATCCAGCCGCTCGGCAAATTCCGAGCTGACGTGAAGATTGCTTTTGACGACTTGAGAAGTCATTGTCGAAGCGGTGGCTGGACAGGCGGTCATAAGAAAACCACCTAGCCGGATAGTTTGGCCGGAGGCCAAGGCCCCTTTGGCGAAAATACCGTCCTTGAAGACGGGTGGAGGCATCCTTCCTATCGGCGACGGCACAGAGGAACTCTCAATGAAAGCACCAATGTCGGTGTCAAAACCAGCGGATCTCGAGTAGGGGGTCGCGAACTGTGCGTCTAGGCGGATGGTAACAGGAGACAAGGGACACGATGTTTTACCCAGGTTCGGGCCCTCTTGATGGAGGTAAAACCCTACGTCCTGCTTGATTAATATTGATGATGTGTATTACAAGAGTGGATCTACCACGAGATCAAGGAGGCTAAACCCTAGAAGCTAGCCTATGGTATGATTGTTGTAATGGATGTTGTGTCCTACGGACTAAAGCCCTCTGGTTTATATAGACACCGGAGAGGGCTAGGGTTACACGGAGTCGGTTACAATGGTAGGAGATCTACATATCCGTATCTCCAAGCTTTCCTTCCACGCCAAGGAAAGTCCCATCCGGACACGGGACGGAGTCTTCAATCTTGTATCTTCGTAGTCTTGGAGTCCGGCGGACGATGATAGTCCGGCTTTCCGGACACCCCCTAGTCCAGGACTCCCTCACCAGGTATGCCACCGGATAGAGACATCGAGTTTTTGATAGAGCTATTGCCAGGAACAGGGCCGATATCCAAGAGACCCTATCGGATGCCAGCAAATGACCTGGAGGAAATTAAGAAGCAGATTAAGGAGTTGTTGGAGAAAGGTTACATTCGTAGAAGCTCCTCACCTTGGGGAGCCCCAGTACTTTTGGTGGAGAAGAAGGATAAATCCTTGAGGATGGTTGTTGATTACCGAGCTCTGAATGAAGTAACTATAAAGCACAAGTATCCCTTACCGATGATCAATGATCTGTTTGATCAGTTACAAGGAGCTAAGGTGTTTTCAAAGATTGATCTACGATCGGGATACCATCAGTTGAAGATCCGAGAGAAGGATATACCCAAGACAGCGTTTACCACACGGTATGGATTATATGAGTATACGGTCATGTCATTTGGACTGACTAACGCCCCTGCCTATTTTATGAGTATGATGAACAAGGTGTTCATGGAGTATTTGGACAAATTTGTTGTGGTATTCATTGATGATATTATGATATACTCGAAGAACGAAGAGGAGCACGCGGAACACTTGCGTTTGGTTCTCGAGAAACTCAGGGAACACCAGTTATACGCCAAATTCAGTAAATGCGAGTTTTGGTTGAAAGAAGTTGGATTTCTTGGGCATGTTATATCCGGAGAGGGTATAGCAGTGGATCCCAGTAAGGTTCAGTCGGTCACAGAATGGTTGGCACCCACTACAGTTGGCGAGATCCGCAGTTTTCTTGGACTGGCAGGATATTATCGGAGATTCATTGAGAATTTTTCCAAGATTGCTAAACCAATGACTGAATTGTTAAAGAAGGATACTAAGTTCAAATGGACGGAGGAGTGCAAGACAAGTTTTCAAGAACTGAAGGAGCGGTTGACTACAGCCCCAGTGCTGACCTTGCCAGATATACATAAGGAGTTTCAAGTGTATTGTGACGCCTCTCGCTTGGGACTTGGATGTGTGCTTATGCAGGAAGGAAAAGTTGTTTCGTATGCCTCACGACAACTGAAGCCACACGAGTTGAACTATGCCACGCATGATTTGGAGTTAGCAGCCGTAGTGCATGCGCTAAAGACCTGGAGACATTGTCTTATTGGAAACCGTTGTGATGTGTACACGGATCACAAGAGCTTCAAGTGCATTTTCACACAGAAAGAGTTGAACCTCAGGCAGAGGAGATGGTTGGAACTTATAAAGGATTACGATATGAAGCTACACTATCATCCAGGAAAAGCCAATGTCGTAGTAGACGCTTTGAGCCGGAAGAGTTATGCCAATGTTCTTGTGAGCAAGGGAATGCCAAAAGAGTTAGCTGCGGAGATCATGGAACTTCGGTTGGAGATTGTTCCAAGAGGTTTTCTTGCAGCAATGGAAGTTCAGTCGATGCTGCTAGACAGGATTCGAGAAGCTCAGAAGGAAGACAAAGAGATTGCTGAAATAAGAGAGAGGATGGGTGAAGGTAAAGCCAAAGGTTTTCGCGAGGATGAGCACAATACCTTGTGGTTTGAGGACCGGATTTATGTTCCCAACAATATGGAGATCAGGAAGTTGATACTTCAGGAAGCCCATGACTCACCATACTCGATTCACCCCGGAAACACCAAGATGTATCTGGACTTGAAGGAACGTTTCTGGTGGACTGGAATGAAGAAGGATATTGCCGAGTATGTAGCCGTATGTGATGTATGTCAGAGAGTGAAGGCAGAACATCAGAAGCCAGCAGGACTGTTACAGCCTATGCCAATACCCAAATGGAAGTGGGACAAACTTGGTATGGACTTTATTACGGGATTACCCACCAAGGCAGGATATGATTCTATATGGGTAGTTGTGGATCGATTGGCTAAAGTAGCTCATTTCATCCCGGTGAAAACAACGTATACAAGTGCAAAGTTGGCCAAGATACATATGACCAGGATCGTATGTTTACATGGAGTTCCGAGGAGCATCGTATCAGATAGAGGAACCCAGTTTACTTCAAAGTTTTGGCATCAGCTACACCAGACTTTGGGTACCCGATTGGAGTTTAGTACAGCCTTTCACCCGCAGACAGATGGGCAGACAGAGAGAGTCAATCAGATTCTGGAGGACATGTTGAGAGCCTGTGCGCTAGATTACGGATCTAGTTGGGATGACAATTTACCGTACGCAGAGTTTTCTTATAACAACAGCTACCAGGCCAGTTTGAAGATGGCACCATTCAAAGCTCTGTATGGACGCAGATGTAGAACGCCCTTGATGTGGGACGAGGTAGGAGATCGTCAGTTGTTTGGATCAGATTTGATCAAAGAATCAGAGGAGAAGGTTAAACTAATCAGAGACAGACTAAAGATTGCTCAGTCCAGACAGAAGAGTTACACAGATTCAAAACGCAAGGAAGTAACCTATGAAATTGGAGACAGAGCTTATCTACGAGTATCACCCTTGAGGGGAGTAAAATGTTTTGGAGTTAAGGGAAAGTTAGCCCCGAGATTTGTAGGACCGTATCGTATTTTGGGACGGATGGGAGAAGTTGCCTACAAGCTAGAGTTACCAGAAGGATTGTCAGGAGTTCACGATGTGTTCCACGTATCACAGCTGAAGAAGTGCCATGCTGAGATGGCCGATATACCGTTGAATGATACAGTACCTTTGGAGGCGATTCAGCTGGATAATAATCTGACCTATGAGGAGAAGCCAGTAAAAATTCTTGAGTTTGATAGCCGAGTCACTCGCAACAAGCTGATCAAGTTTTGCAAAGTTCAGTGGAGTCATCATACTGAGGAGGAAGCCACCTGGGAGCAAGAAGAGGATATTCGCAAGGACCATCCGCACCTATTTTCTAGCCAACCCGAATCTCGAGGGCGAGATTCATCTTAAGGGCGGTAGGTTTGTAACATCCCAAATTTCCAATTTGGCATGTTATACATAGGTCATCCATGCATATCATATTTATTGCTTTTCGGTTGCAATCCTCGAGATCCTAAGCAACTCAAGGACCTTCGGAGAGAGTTGGGGATTTTCTAATTTTCATATTTGAAATTTTTATCAAATAGTGAAGACGAGGATTTGATTTTATTTATTTTCTCTCCGGAAAATATTTCATTTTTAAAAATAATAAATGAGGGGAGATAATATGACTTCTCCAAAATAATTGAAATATCGGAGGAAAATGTTAAAATCATTTTTGGATTTTATTTGAGTTTATTCGGGATTTTTATTTGCCGTAGAAAAATGTTGCATGTTTTAAAAAAATTGCATTTTAGGGGCCAAGAAAAGTTCATCTTGTTCTAAATATTTTATTTAGATGGAGAAAACTTGTTTTGGAATTTTTAGATTTTTATTTATTTTTCTAGGAATTTTTCTTTCGGCGGAATGTTTTTAAAAAAAAACCTCGCGCCCGACTGGGCCGAAGGCCCAGCCGAGCAGGCCGGCCCAGCCGCCACCGCCGCAGCCTCCCCGCGCGCGCTGCCGTGCGCCGCACGGACGCCGAGGGCGAGTCCGAGCCGGACTCCACCCCGGGCACTCCCTTCCCCAAGGCGCCCCGGCCTGCCCCCTATATAAGTCGCGGCCACACCACCACCCCGCCACCACCAGCCACTCGCCGCCGCCGCCGGAGCCCGAGGCCGAGCCTCGATCCGCCGCCGTCGAGATGCCGCCGTCGCCCCAAGCGCCGCCGCCGCCTCCCGCCGCCACCCCGCAGCCTCCCCGAGCCCCGCCGCCCGTCGCCAAGCCCCGTCGGAGCCACCCGCCCCGCCGGACGACCTCGCCGGAGGTACCCGACCCCGCCGCCGGTTTTTTTCAGAAAACCCTTCGGGTTTTTTTTAAAAAACCCTAGTTCGTTTTTTAGATCGGCTTATTTCTTCGGTTTATTTTCTTCGCGAACGTTCGTTCGTCCGTTCGTTCTAACGAACGTGTTCACCGTTTAGTTTCTGCTAACGAACGTTCGTTCGTTTAGCCGTTCATCGTTTTTCTTTTTATCGGATTTATTCCGCGGTTGTTCTGATCGCGATTTCTGATCCGATGTTCAAACCTGTTTATCTTTTCGCTCGTTTATCGGAATCAGGCGATTCAAGCGCCTGGAGTTTCATCTCGAAACCCTCTTTCCGAATAATCCACTCAAACAAGATTTTTCTTCTGTAAAATTTGACTTAGATCCAGATTAGTAAAATGAAGTTGTTTCTTTTGCCGTTTGAGTTTCGTTGCTTCGTTTGATTTGATTCTTTTTGCAAACCAGAGTTCTTAAGTTGAACTCTCCGGTCAAACTCTTTTATTTGGAGTTCTACTTGTGCATCTTTGATTGTCGCTTATGTATGTTATTGTTTGCTTGTGATAGAATTCCCGGAGTGCGAAGCGTGTTACTACGAGTCTCTAGGATTCCCGGATCGTCAGCAAGGCAAGTAACACATTGATCATACTCTTTTCATACCCAGTTTTTATGCGTTAGTTCCAATCCTCAAACATTGCATGATTAGGATGCTTTAACTTGTGGGTTGGGAAGTAGTTGCTGAGGTAGAACCTATTGCCCTGTTTATTATCAAACCCTTGGGAGTTACTTCTACGTTATGCTTATATTGCCATGCTATGCTCGTAGACGTGGATTGGGTTTGAGTGATATCCATGACAGATGTGAGATTTTTAATTAATGGTTTCCTTAAGGTGGCAACTTTAATACACATCTGGGTGGATTGAGGCACCTGGGGTATCCAGTGATTACCTGTTTTATTGTTTGGAAATCCCGGGGTTACCGTGTGATTCTCCTATGGACCGCCACCCAGGCTCAAAGGGAACTGAGTCTATTCATACTAGAAACTTCCGTGTGCAGCCGCAAGGTATTATGGGCTCTAGCATAGTTGAGTAAGTTGCGTGAAGCTCTTGAAGAGGTGGATCAGCAGGTAGTGGGTTTGTAGGTTTGGTATGGTCTGCCCGGAGTAGAGAGTTAATGCTTCTGAAAGACTGTGTCTCGGTCATCCGTCTCTCAAACACCATGTAGTGCGAGAAATCAACGGAGGCGATCGAGTCTTGTGGGGAAAAGTGCGCAAACCTCTGCATAGTGTACAATCTAATCATGGTTAGCCGTGTCCCCGGTTATGGACAATTCTGAGTATCTAGTACTTGAGTATTCGCATGTATCTCAACACTCTTAAATTAATCTTGCTGGGTTGTTAAGTATTTTAATTGGGATCATTGAGTTGGGGTTACCTTCTCAAATGATGTTTCAACCACCATGATAGTTAAATTAAAACTGATTTCTTTGTAGTAGGGAAAAATTGGCTTTTCGCAAAACTGTAACCATAGAGCTTTCCACCAGCCAAATATGCATGTAGTGGTAGCATTATTCTGTTATTGCTCTACTGTGTTACATTGCCAGCATATTCCATGTGCTGATCCGTTCTCGGGCTGCAACGTCTTATGTTGCAGACTTTTCAGATGAGGAGTAAGGTTCGTAGGTCGTTGTCGTGCAGCTCAGCTATGCCGTTGGAGTTGATGGACTCACTTTATCTTCCAAGCCTTCCGCTGTTATCGCATTAGATGGCCTTAAGCCATATTATTGTAATAAGTTCTCTTTTGAGACATTCGATGTAATAAGTGTGTGATTGCTACTCTGTTATAAATCCTTCGAAGTACTGTGTGGTGTCAGCATTACTGATCCAGGGATGACACCCGAGCACAGAGACTTGACCATCTGAGGTCGGGTCGCTACAAAGAGTGTCGAACCCAACGAGGAGCAGAAGGAAATGACAAGCGGTTTTTAGTAAGGTATTCTCTGCAAGCACTGAAATTGTAGGTAACAAATAGTTTTGTGATAAGATAATTTGTAACGGGTAACAAGCAATGAAGGTAAATAAGGTGCAGCAAGGTGGCACAACCCTTTTTGTAGCAAAGGACAAGCCTGGACAAATTCTTATATAGAGAAAAGCGCTCCCGAGGACACATGGGAATTATCGTCAAGCTAGTCTGCATCACGCTCATACGATTCGCGTTCGTTACTTTGATAATTTGATATGTGGGTGGACCGGTACTTGGGTATTGCCCTTTCTTGGACAAGCATCCCACTTATGATTAACCCCTATTGCAAGCATCCACAACTACAAAAGAAGTATTAAGGTAAACCTAACCATAGCATGAAACAAGTGGATCCAAATCAGCCCCTTACGAAGCAACGCATAAACTAGGGTTTAAGCTTCTGTCACTCTAGCAACCCATCATCTACTTATTACTTGCCAATGCCTTCCTCTAGGCCCAAATAATGGTGAAGTGTCATGTAGTTGACGTCGTCGGATGTCGGTTCCGGCAAACCCTTAAGGTTCGAACTCTGGGGTGCGCGCGAAGATCTTTCCCCTACCAATCCACGTCCCAACGCCTCGCTACGAATCTAAGCTAGACGATGAACAACACAAGGGACACAAGGTTTATACTGGTTCGGGCCACCGTTGTGGTGTAATACCCTACTCCAGTGTGTGGTGTGGTGGATTGCCTCTGGGCTGATGATGAACAGTACAAGGGAAGAACAGCCTCGCGAGGAGAGGTGTTCTTGTGGTGGTGGCGTTTTACTAGAGTGAGATTCGATCCTCTCCTACTATTGTGGCTATCTCTATATATAGGGGCCCTGGTCCTCTTCCCAAAATATTGAGCGGGAAGGGCGCCAACAACGGCCATTTTGAAGGGGAACATCTAGTACAAGTTATCCTGACTAAAGTTGGTCTTCGGCTACCAAAGGCACTGGCGATGACGCCGTCTTGGGCTCCACGGTGACCTCCGTCCTGCTGCTCTGCTGGTCTTGGTCTCCTTGCACCGAAATGGTATCCTTTGCTTGATGCCTCGGTACTCCACGCCTGCGCTTGCCCCCTTTGCACCAAAGAGGAAACAAGGACACTACGCAGGCCGGCGCCCGCCTGGCGCCCGCCTGGTCTCGATCGTCATGGCTTGCATCACGAGCACCTCGGGAGGTACCCCTGCCTTGATCTCTCCACCTCCTCGCGAGCCTGCCTGGTGTGTCCGTTCCTGAGGAAGCCTTGCGTCGTCCGCCCCGCGAGGCTTGGCCCCTCGCGAGGGTCTTGAGCTTGAGTTGATGAAGATGGGCCGCACTGGGCCACCACTTGGGCCACGCCGCAGGCTGCAGCCAAGCAAGTCTGGGGACCCTCGTTCCGAGAACGCCGACAGTAGCCCCCGGGCCCAAGGCACGCTCGGACTTGGCTTAGCAGCGAAGCGAAAGGGCAAGTGCAGAGCGCCGCGGGACCCAACAGCCTGCAGCCTTGGTCGCCGCGGGGCAGTTGATTGGACGTGGGCGTCTCCTCTTCCCCACGCTGCCTCGACAACTGCCCAATTTGACGAGTCCCTGCATGCATGCAAAAAGAGTCATGATTACCTGTGATCGTGGAGGCCGACGATTGGCCTCATCTGGACTATAAATATGGAGAGGCGTGACCCCCCGCAGTCCATCTCTTCTTGCTCCGCTCCTTCTCCCTTGCTCCTCCTCCATCTTGACGCCAATGGCACTGATCCGCCGATTCTTAGCCACGGAGAAAGGAAAGGCCCCCGAGAGTGGCCCGACCCGCTCCCGCCGAAGAAGCGAGAGGTCCCCGGCCGCCATGACGAGGTTGCTCGGCTAGAGACGTCGAGGCCTTGGTACGAGCGGCCACCCCCTGGGTTTCCGCTACCTCTGTACGCCCGGGCTGAGGGCCGTGGAGAGGAAGACGCCGAGCGGCGTCCCCTGCGCCGTCGGCAGCATCGATGAGTCGTGGTGGTGCGCGCCATCGCTCCTGGAGTCCATGCCGTGGACTCCTCTCGCGAGCTAGTGCTCCATGCCACCATGCCTCCAAGCTCCTGGATTCACCTTCCTCCTTCCTTTGCCTTTGAGATGCCGCCAAGGGGGCCTCTTGAGCTCTGGCTGCAGCACGCCAACTACGGCACCCCCACGACCAGATCGGAGGTCGAGGTCGTCGCTCCGGGCAAGGTCTACATGACCCAGGGCTGGGGCGAGATTGCCCGGGTCTGTTGGACGGGAGGTGCCTTTGTGATTCATCTAGAATACGATGGCGCCTCCCTGATGCTCTTCAAGGTCTTTGATGCGGAAGGACGCCGGCTGGTATGCTGCTCCAGAGGAGGCGGCCAAGACACCGGCATGGCAAGGTCCAGGCCTGCCCTCCGCTTCTTCAGCAGCTCCTTTGGTAGCAGCGGAGATGCCAAAGGGTCCAGTAGCTCTCCCGAGCTTCTCGTGACTCCGGAGACGAGCAACGACAGCTACGAGCCCCCAATCTCGCGCCTCACCCGGAGCAAGGCGGCTGCACCAGGCCACCGACGCGGCTGATCTGGATGGGGTTGGCGCCAGCGCTTGGTGGCCCACTGTTGATGATGGTGTTGGCCATGGAGGCGTATGTAGTTAGGGCTCCTTAGGACTAGCACCTTTTGTTCCCTGCGAGGAATCAAGGAAATACCCCATGGGCGCATGTAAAGCGTCTGTTGTGTCTTTTGTTAATATCATCCTTATTATGCAGTGGTGCAAGATGCTTGTCCTGTCTCAGCTCGGTTCCCCCTTTCTAACCTTGCGACGGCTTGGTGCTCTACGCTGACAGGTCTCAATCCCCAGTCAGGCTTCAGCTGTCGCTAGTATGCCAGGTCGCGATGTCGTGGTCAAGGCCAGGAGGTGAGCGGCCCGAGGTCCAGTAAAAGCCCCTGAGGCGCGATGCTCAAGAGGTCCCCTTTAGCGCTCAAGCAGCCGCCGAAAGGCGAGAAAGGAAGGCAATGTCGCCGTCACAGAGCTACATTAAGTGAGGGTTTGGTGTTGCATCGATTAGCTATTCCAGGAGCGTGACTTATCTCGAAAGCTTGAAGTCGTTCCTTCGCGAGGTGCCGGACCTGCATGTCGGCAGCTGGGATGTCGCTGGGTCAGGCCTTCGTGAGCTTCTCCTCCCTTCCCCGCACTCTCCTTCGTGCTCTACGTCCTCAGGTCCCGGCCCTCGAGCGAGCTCAGCCGCCGCTGGTATGCCAGGTCGCGATGCCGTGGACAAGGCCAGTGGGTGAGGGCTGGAGAGCCAGTAAGAGCTCCTGAGTCGTGATGCTCAGGAGCCCCCCTTTTAACACGCGAGAGGATCACACGGGTGAGAGAGAGAGAGAGCTCGCGATGGCTTCCCCCACGCCATTCGTTAGGTAGACCCTGTAAACCAATATGAGGGAAGCAAAGATTGCCATTATGATTGCCGGCCATCCATTGGTTGCTCCGAGAGAGTGATGAGGGCGCTGAGGGCCTGGTGAGGTAGTGCTTTGCGGGGCTGCCGCAGCCACAGCTCGACCACTCAGATTTGTCGACATTGCAGGGACGGACCCGTGTGCAAGCACCGTGCCAGAGCGAGCGGCTCCAAAGGTGGGTGTCAATCGATCAGGCGATTATCACAGGCAGGTTAAGTATGAAGCCGAATAAACTCAGATAGATGCAGGAAAGATACATGCCACTGGGTCAGGCCCGAGCGGCTTGGGGATGATGCAGCCCGAGGGGCGCCCCCAGCAGAGTGAACTAAAGACATAAGCAAAACGGATACATGTCGCAGGGACGGACCCACGCGACCTGGCAATAATGCAGCCCTGAGGGCGCTCCCAGTCGAAATGAAACTCGAAAGATGTCACCTGATATCATTGCAGAGCGGGTATTGGAGCAGCTGACGACGCGTGGTGAAGAAATCGATCCTCACGAGCCATCGGAGCCCTGGGCCTCGGGATGCTCTGGGGGTCTGGGCAGCTCCTCAAGGTCCATCTCCATCTTCGTCAGGAAGGTGCGGTGCCTGACCTCCTGAGCTTCCAGAATGCTCCTATTAGGCTGGTGAGCCGCAGCCGTGTTCAGCAGGCCGAAAGGCATGCGAACGTAGCTGTGAGGTGGACCCTCGCAACATCCCGCGTGCGGAGGCCAAAAACGCTCCTGAGACGCGACTCGGTTGAGCCCTAGGTAGTCGATGCAGACGCACAGCCCGCCATCCTCGCCTGGATGGGGAGCTACGCCGGGTAGGCAATGATCGCCGCGCATGACTCTTGATTCCTGTAGTTCCTGAATAGCTTGGTGATGAACTCCTGAGGGTTGGGCCCTCCTTGCCTCATGCCTTCCTGAGGGAAACGTGCCGTGAAGCACGCCTCCAAGTGGTGCCCGAGTGCCTCCCTCGTGATCTTGGCAAAGTCAGAGGCCCTCTAGGAGAGAGCCCCCGAGCCTTGCCCGAGGAGGGCGCCGGGCGCGCCTTCTTATGTGATGGAGGGAGGCGCCCCTTGGACGGGCACAGATCCTGACGCGGTGCCTCCGGAGACGCTTTCCTCCTGAGGCCTTGAGGTGGGCGATGTCTTCTTCTTCTTGGGAACTGCCTCGAGAGGGTTCCCACTCTGGCTGTCTGGATCCTCGACTGATGCGGCTTGGAAGGCACACTCGAGAGAGCACACCGCATCTCTTTCTTCGTAGGGGACTGTGATGACTCCACTGCTTCATGGCATCTTGAGGACATTGTAACCATGGTGGGTCACTGCCATGAACCTGGCCAGGGCCGGATACCCGAGGATGGCATTGTATGGCAGGCAAATGTGGGCAACGTCAAAGTCGATGAGCTCGGTACGATAGTTCTTGCGCTGTCCAAAGGTGACAGGGAGGCGGACCTGCCCTATCAGGGTGGTGGAGCCGTCAGTGACTCCTGAGAAAGGCTTGGTTGACTGAAGCTGATCATATGGAACTTGGAGATTGTTGAATGTCTCGACATACAGAACGTTGGGCCCTGCGCCGCCATCGATGAGGGTCCTGGTAACCTGCACATTGCTGATGACTGTGGAACAAAGCATTGGGAGGACTCCGGCTGTAGCCGCACACTTGAGCTGATCCACTGAGCTGAACATGATGGCGCACGTGGACCACCTAAGAGGGCACGTGGCCTCGAGCTTGGGGAGGACTGCATTCACCTCGCGAGCAAACTGCTTGAAGATGCACTGAGAGGCTGGGGCCTGGGCACCGCCCAAGATGCAAGTGATAGCACGCGGCTCCTGGAAGCCCCCAGCCCCCTCGTCCTGATGATGGTCGTCATTCCTTCTTGGCAGTGGTGGCAGAGGAGGAAGGCCTGCGTTGCCCTGCGGGCGATCCTCGCGAGGCTGATCCCTCCAAGCCCCCTCGCGAGGCTGGTCCTGCCAGCGGTCCTCGCGAGGTCGGTCACGCCACCCTTGGCGAGGGCCCCGGTCGTCCCATCGTCCTCCACCTCTTCCTCCTCCTCGGCCATAGCCCCGATCGTTACGCTCGGGGCGTCGACCGATACGTCCTTCTCGCACAGCCCTGAGCTCTTGGCATTCGTTGGTATTGTGGGTGTGGAGGTCCTAGTACATGTAGTACCGGCTTCCCTTGGACGAATCCGGCTGGTCCCTGTCGTGCTTCGTGTCTGGCTCTGCTGCGAGCACGGCTGCTCCTTTGTGCTTCACATCCTTGGCCTTGGCTTTCTTCTCTTCTGGGTCAGCAGCTGGGAGCTCAAGAAGGGAGAGGCGCCCCTCCTCATCCCTTGCGCACTTGGTCGACAGGTTGAATAGCTCCAGAGACGTGCACAGATCCTCGTGGATAGCTAGCTCCTCCTTCATCTTGACATCACGGACACCATCAGAGAACGCTGAGATGATGGCCTCCTCAGTCACCTTGGGAATCTTGAGGCGAGCATTGTTGAAGCGCTGGATGTACTTCTGCAGGGTCTCTCCTGGTTTTTGCTTGATGCGGCGCAGGTCACCCATGACCGGAGGACGGTCGCGAGTGCCCTGGAAGTTGGCGATGAAGCGGGTGCGCATCTCATCCCAAGAGGAGATCGTGCCGGGAGGCAGGTTCAGGAGCCAGGTGCGGACACCATCTTTGAGCGCCATGGGAAACCAATTCGCCATGACCTTCTCGTCTCCGTTGGCCGCTTCGATGCCCAGCTCATAGACCTGCAGGAACTCCGCGGGGTCGGAAGTGCCGTCGTAGCAAGGAGGCAGATCCGGCTTGAACTTGCCTGGCCAGGCGACACTGCGTAGCTTGGTGGTAAAGGCGCGGCAGCCTGCGGTGGCCACTGAAGGAAATATGCCCTAGAGGCAATAATAAAGTTATTATTTATTTCCTTATATCATGATAAATGTTTATTATTCATGCTAGAATTGTATTAACCGGAAACATGATACATGTGTGAATACATAGACAAACTTAATGTCACTAGTATGCCTCTACTTGACTAGCTCATTAATCAAAGATGGTTGTGTTTCCTAACCATAGACATGAGTTGTCGTTTGATTAACGGGATCACATCATTAGGAGAATGATGTGATTGACTTGACCCATTCCGTTAGCTTAGCACTTGATCATTTAGTATGTTGCTATTGCTTTCTTCATGACTTATACATGTTCCTACAACTATGAGATTATGCAACTCCCGTCTATCGGAGGAACACTTTGTGTGCCTCTTCTCGTCTACAGGTGTCTCCAAAGGTACATGTTGAGTTGGCGTATTTCGAGATTAGGTTTTATCACTCCGATTGTCGGAGAGGTATCTCTGGGCCCTCTCGGTAATGCACATCACTATAAGCCTTGCAAGCAATGTAGCTAATGAGTTAGTTATGGAATGATGGATTACATAACAAGTAAAGAGACTTGCCGGTAATGAGATTGAACTAGGTATTGAGATACCAACGATCGAATCTCGGGCAAGTAACATACCGATGACAAAGGGAACAACGTATGTTGTTATGCAGTTTGACCAATAAAGATCTTCGTAGAATATGTAGGAGCCAATATGAGCATCCAAGTTCCGATATTGGTTATTGACCGGAAACGTGTCTCGATCATGTCTACATAGTTCTCGAACCCGTAGGGTCCGCACGCTTAAAGTTTCGATGATAGTTATATTATGAGTTTATGAGTTTTGATGTACCGAAGGTTGTTCGGAGTCCTGGATGTGATCACGGACATGACGAGGAGTCTAGAAATGGTTGAGACATGAAGATTGATAGATTGGAAGCCTATATTTGGATATCGGAAGTATTCCGGGTGAAATCGGGATTTTACCGGAGTACCGAGGGGTTACCAGAACCCCTCGGGGGCTTAATGGGCCATAGTGGGCCTTAGTGGAGAAGAGGAGAGGCGGCCAGGGCTGGGCCGCGCGCCCCTCCCCCCTAGTCCGAATAGGACAAGAAGAGGGGGCGGCGCCCCCCCCCCCCCCTCCCCTTTCCTTCCGCTCTCTGCCTCCTCTTTCCCCCTTCTCCAAGTCCAACAAGGAAAGGAGGGAGTCCTACTCCCGGTGGGAGTAGGACTCCCCATGGCGCGCCTCCTCCCTGGCTGGCCACCCCTCCCCCCTTGCTCCTTTACATACGGGGGCAGGGGGCACCTCTCGAGACACAACAACAGATCATTGATCTCTTAGCCGTGTGCGGTGCCCCCCTCCACCATAGTCCTCCTCAATAATATTGTAGCGGTGCTTAGGCGAAGCCCTGCGACGGTAGAACATCAACATCGTCACCACGCCGTTGTGCTGACGGAACTCTCCCTCGACACTCGGCTGGATCGGAGTTCGAGGGACGTCATCGAGCTGAACGTGTGCTAGAACTCGGAGGTGCCGTGTTTTCGGTGCTTGATCGGTCGGGCCGTGAAGATGTATGACTACATCAACTGCATCGTTCTAACGCTTCCGCTTTCGGTCTACGAGGGTACGTGGACAACACTCTCCCCTCTCGTTGCTATGCATCACCTTAATCTTGCGTGTGCGTCGGAATTTTTTTGAAATTACTACGCTCCCCAACAGCCACCGGAGCCCTTTGCAGACGCGGGGCTTGCTCCTGGGGATTCCCGCGCGCCGCCGCCAGGGGCAGCGCAGGGTCTTGACGTGCTGGTGCAGGGACGCGATCATGACGTGCTGGAGCAAGGAGCACGCGAGCACCTTCTTGAGGACGAGGGATTTCTTAGCAGCTCCTTTCTTGTCGCGCGGGCGCTGGACGCGGCGGGTCTCGTCCAGGGGTCGCGCGCCTTGGAGCCAGGGCGCCTTCTTGGGGAGGAGGTGGCGGAGGCACCTCCTGAGCTACATCACCCACGAAGGATGGAGGGCGAGGCAGCGAGAGGGACGGCGCAGGGGAGCCCCCTGCGGCGCTAAGGAGCTCGATGATGCGAGCGAGCCACTCCTCGTAGAGGTCGTCGACGGGGCGGTAGTGCAAGAGCTCGCGTGCCAGGAGAAACGCTGCATGT
The DNA here is from genome assembly GCA_963921465.1 of Triticum timopheevii. Lineage (NCBI taxonomy): Eukaryota > Viridiplantae > Streptophyta > Magnoliopsida > Poales > Poaceae > Triticum > Triticum timopheevii. Next base: position 359,159,069 of record OY997274.1, on the reverse strand, counting down.
GGGTCCGTGGGAGCATGACGGGCGTGCGATGACGAACCAGCTGGAGTCAGCAACGGAGTGGCGGTGCGGCCTTCCCGCCGCACCGAGGGATGCAGCGACGACGCCTGCTGCTCGTTCCCCGCTGGGCCGGTGGCGGCATTTGATGTCTACTACACAACCTTCTTCTTGTAGACGTTGTTGGGCCTGCAAGTGCACAAGTTTGTAGGACAGTAGAAAATTTCCCTCAAGTGGATGACCTAAGGTCTATCAATCCGTGGGAGGCGTAGGATGAAGATGGTCTCTCTCAAACAACCCTGCAACCAAATAGCAAGAGTCTCTTGTGTCCCCAACACACCCAATACAATGGTAAATTGTATAGGTGCACTAGTTCGGCCAAGAGATGGTGATACAAGTGCAATATGGATGATATATATAAGTATTTGTAATCTGAAATTATAAAAACAGCAAGGTAACTAATGATAAAAGTGAGCGTAAACGGTATTGCAATGGTAGGAAACAAGGCATAGGGTTCATACTTTCACTAGTGTAAGTTCTCTCAACAATAATAACATAGATAGATCATATAACAATCCCTCTGTCGTGCGAAACGAACACCTATGGGGCAGGGCCCCTTCTCGGTCCGGCAGGGAGCGGAGGGCGCACGAAGAGCAGATCGAGGCGAAGCGCGCGAGGGATTTTACCCAGCTTCAGAGCTCTCCGGAGAGATAAAACTCCTACTGCTGCTTTGTGTTTATATTGTGTTCTTGCTCGAGAGCGTGAGCGTTCTGTGGTTTCGAATGAGTCGAACCCCCTCTACGTTGCGCATGGGCCTCCTTTTATAGGCTAAAGGGGTCACCGACAGGTAGCAACGCAGACAGGGGTACAAATGTAAAAAGAGGGGTTGGTACAACTGCCTCTATAGTGCACCCTACCTAACTCTGACGGCAGGGGACAAGAGCATTTAATGCCCGTCCGGTCGCCCAAACAGTGTAGAAAACGACCGTTAGGGGCGCCACCGCTCGCCACGATGGCCTTCTCGTCATCTCCACTTGCCACCTCGCACCGCTTGGCTGCAGAGCTTCCCGCCATGTGCGCCTAGAACGGTCCTGCGGCGACACGTCGACGGATGTGCTGGAGCATGGGCGCAGAGTGGTGGCTTCGCTGCGTCAAGCGCCTTGCCGCGGTCGTTGTCTTGTCGCACCCGAAAGCTTGTAGCTCGTCGGGTCTTGCCGGGACGCGCGGCGCGTCGCGGCAAGTTTCTTGAAAATGCCTTGGTTGGCCTTCCCGGCAAGCTCCTCTTGCCGGGGCCTTGTCCTTCCCGGCAAGCTCCTCTTGCCGGAGTCTTGTCTTCTCAGTTAAAACACTTTGTTCTTGAATGGCATCAATAGGAGCTATGGAAGATCTTGGCGGACGTCCGGCAAGCCTTGCCGCGGGGCGCTGCGACTGCCCGTGCACAAGTTCGGGATACTAAGGTACCCCTACTTTAGTACACCGACAGGAGCCCCCGGGCCTGGGCCACACACGGTGCCGAGCGCTGTTGGGCCAGGCCCAAAACAGGGCACGGGCACACGCGGCCTGAGTCCATACTAAATCTAACTCCGTATCCACCGCGCCCTCCCGTAACAGCACGCGTCGAACGCGGCGTCGTGGGAGAGATCGTGGGTGATTCTTTAATCGAAAAAGGCGTAACGTTCGCCTCTCCTCTTTATAAGCAGAGGAAACAGGGGCCGTTCCCCCACCTTCCCCACTTGCGGTTCCTTCCTCAGAAATCTCCGCCGCTCCCCTCCGCTTCCCAAGCCGAAAGAAAGCAGCGCTCCGCCGCCCGTCGCCGCCGTCGCCGCCAGCGCCTCCGCTCTCCCCCACCGCCTCCGCCATGGCTCCGAAGACCGGGAAGGGTGCGAAGTCGGCCGAGACGCTGCGGCTTGAGGCGCTGCGCAAGGAGCGAGCACTTTTCCCCACCGAGCTCTCCGCGAAGGAGCTGCGGGAGTGGTTCTATCTTTTCTGGTCGACGGAGACGCGGGCGCATCCGCACACGCAGGTACTCTCTGCCGAAGCTTCTACTTCGAAGCGGTGTCCAAAAGGATACTACTTCTTCCCCTTGTTCTTCTATTGCGGGCTCTGCCCGCCCTTTTCCGATTTCTTCTGCGACATCATGAACACATATGGGCTCCATCTTCTTGATTTCACCCCCAATGTCGTTCTGACCATGGCGATTTTCGCGCATCTTTGCGAGAACTTCGTCGGAATCCACCCAAACGTAGCCTTTTTCCGCCACTATTTCATGCCCCGGGTCGAGAAAGGAGAGCCCTTGTCTGGTGGGATCGCCTGGATCTCGAGGGCCGGCAAGAAGGAGGTCTATCTGGAGGGGGAGCTCCGCAGCAAATGGGATGAGTGGAGGGCTGAATGGTGTTGGATTGTTGATGCGGATCCGCAGCCATTCACCAACTTGCGCCAAGCCCGAGTAGTGCGCGGCGGCGACTGGAGCGCCCTGGCGGCGGACGATGCTAAGCTGAAGATCGCCACCACCCGGATCCTGCGGCTCAGGCTTGCCGGGCTTACTGTAGGGGATGTTGGCGCGGACTTTCTTCGCCGCCGCATCGCCCCTCTGCAGGAGAGGGGGAGGCCCGCCTAGCTGTTCGGGGGCCCGGCGGATATCATGAGATTGCGCCCAGGCCTCAATTTTAATTTCACTGTCTTGGAGTTGGACGGGACGCTCAAGGAGCTGTTCAAGCACGACCCCAACCATCCGGAGTGGTTCAGGCTGCCGCAGGGCGTCGTCCCATTGTGCAACAACTCCCAGCTCGATCGCATCCGCGCAATGATGCCGGAGTGCGACTCGCACGGGATTATCCCAACTTGGCAGGAGCCCTCCGACGACGTCGGGCGGCAATTCTTCGACGGCTTGGTGGAGGTAGCGGTCCGTGCCGACGAGCAGAGGCTCCTCACCCGCGACACCACTGATGATGAGATGCGGCACATCGCCACCAGGGCGGAGGAGGCGGCGGCAGCCGCCCTCGCGGGCGAGTTTGGTTTTACGTTGGAGGAGGCAGAGGCGGCCGAGGCGGCAAGCCTTGCCGACCGAGAGGACCTTGTCGGGGAGATCGTTGGCGAAGGAGAGCCTGAAGCCGAAGCGAGCGAGCCCGCCGAGGGCGCAAGCGGCCAGCCGTCTTCGAGCAGCTTGCCGCAGGCGGAGCCCCCAGCGCAGCCCCCAGCTCAACCAAGAAGGTGCCTCCGTAGGACTGGAGACACAGCAGGGCGGCAGGCAGGCCAACAGCCGCAGCGCCGCGGGACACGCTCCTCCGCGGCAAGTACCGTTGCCGCGGGAGCATCTCATGCCGTGCCGGCAACTGGAGTGGGGACTTCTCGAGCCGCCGCACCTGATCCTGCCGCAGCTCCCGCCAAGCGTCCAAGGGAGCCTACTCCTCCGCCTCGTCGCGCTGAAAGAGTACTGGACTTCGACCTCTCCGCGCTGAGCTCCGACGAGGAGGAAGAAGAGGAGGAGGAGTAAGACTTTCTTCTTGTTGTACTTATATTTCTTCGATTCTTGCTGTTTCTTGTCTTGTATCTGATCTGCTTCCCTATGAACCTCGTTCCTTTTCAGGACTCTGGCCGAGAGAGCGGCGAAGAGGGCCAAGGTCCCCGTGGTTGTCATTGAGGACGATCCTGCTGTGACAGTAGAGGACGCGTCCGAGACCACCTTGTCGGACCCAGCAACCTCTCCCCGAAGCAGCCCCCAGCGTAAATATTTGTTCACTTCCTGTTGTGGGGAGCGCATGGGTGCTCTTTCCTTGTTGATATCTTGATTGTTGATTTGCTTGTGTAGGAGCAGAACAGGCCCATCAGGAACAACTAGAAGCCGCTCCTGAGGTGCTATCTGCTTCAACTACGCTGCCAAGGGGCGATTCCCCGACAAGGGAGCGCTCTCCGGCAAGGGAGAGGTCCCCGGCAAGGGGTAGTTCCCCGGCAAGGGACGGGACCAGCGAACCTTCGGTGGTGGAGCCCATGACCACAGAGCCCAGCACAGGTAACCCTCCTTGTCGGAAATTTTCCCTTGGGTTCTTCTTCTTCTGATCTTCTTTTTGGATATTTGCTTGGCTTTTTCTTCCTCTTCCTGTCTTCAGATCCTCCTTCCACAGATCCGATGGAGCCCGAGGCCACCGGTGAGGAGGATACACGCGGCGACACTGATGACGCCGCCGCCACCGAGGAAGAGGCCGGCGCTGACGATCCCGCCGGCGAAGAGGCCGCCAAGGCTGCTGGCGCAAGAGCTGGCGAGGGGTCCGGCGATCGCACTGACGACCCCGAGGGCGCAGAAGCGCAAGGCGCTACACCGACCGCCGACCCCTCCGCCGCTGATGCAGCACCGGGCTCTGAAGAGCCCCAGCCCGACGCTTACTTGAAGGCCGGCGAGGGTGTCTTCATCAAGCTTCCCTGGGCGTCGAGCTCCAGGGCGCCGGTTGAAGGAGAGGCATTTGACGGGGAAGTGCTCGCCTCTGCTGGGCTGACAGTGGTTGACGCGCCAAGCAGCAGCAGCGGCGAGTCTGAGGAGGAGCAGCTGCTCCAGAAGTTGGTGTCGCTCTACCGCGCCCGACAAGCGAAGCTGGAGTCCCGGGAAGCGCTTGTCGCGCAGGCGGGAGTTGACATAGAGAAGCATGCGGAGGAGCTCCAGAGCCGAAACCAAGAGGCCCTTCGGTCCATTGCGGAGGAGACGGCGCAGCTTGTCGAGGCGCGGAAGGCCTTCCTCCTCGAGAAGGCAGAAGCTGAGGAGCAACAGAGGCTTGCCGCTGAGGAGCTGTCCACCCGGGAAGGTGAACTGACGCAGCGGAAAGTCAATCTGGACAGCTACGAGGAGGAGCTCGCTGCACGCGAGCAATCACTTGGCGGGGCACTCAAGGAAGCGAAGGACGCTGCCGCAGCTGCCGAGGCCGCCAAGAAGGAACTGGAGGTGAAGATGACGCAGCTGGAGGCTGATCTGAAAGGGAAGGATGAGGAGCTTGCCGCGCTCCAGCGTGAACGCGAGAAGGACGCTCTCGCTCATGGTGATCTGCAAGTCCAACTCGCCGATAAGGGCAAGGAACTGAATGCCACCAAAGACTCAAATGCTGATCTGGAGCTGAAGCTGGCCACACTGACTGAGACGCTGGACGGCGCCAAGAAGCGAGAGGAGGACTTGAAGGGAGAGATCAAGGCCAATGAGGAGCTGCTAACGAGGGCCGCCGAGACTCAAAACACCTTTAGGGCTACGGTGGAGCTCTGGACAGAGGGCCTCGTCAACATTGCTGCAGTCATCGACGAGGAGCTGGCGCAACTAGACTTGGCGGGCTTCGGGTACTCCTCCGACGAGAACCTTCAGCCCAGCGCCAAGCTCACTCTATTCTTCAAGGGCGTGGCGACGGCTCTCCAGCAACTCCGGGAAAGGATCCCAAGGCAGATGGCTGACGAGTCGCGCGCAATCTGCACCAGAGTCCTGGAGAAGGTGTTGGTGAAGGTGCTTGAGGGAGTCCTGGACTAGGGGGTGTCCGAACAGCCGGACTATCAATGTCCGTCGGACTCCAAGACTACGAAGATACAAGATTGAAGACTCCGGCTCGTGTCCGGAAGGTACTTTACTTGGTGTGGAAGGCAAGCTTGGCGATACGGATACGTAGATCTCCTACTATTGTAACCGACTCTGTGTAACCCTAGCCCTCTCCGGTATCTATATAAACCGGAGGGCTTTAGTCCGTAGGACAACATACACAACATACAATCATACCATAGGCTAGCTTCTAGGGTTTAGCCTCCTTGATCTCGTGGTAGATCTACTCTTGTACTACCCATATCATCAATATCAATCAAGCAGGAGTAGGGTTTTACCTCCATCGAGAGGGCCCGAACCTGGGTAAAAAACATCGTGTCCCTTGTCTCCTGTTACCATCCGCCTACATGCACAGTTCGGGACCCCCTACCCGAGATCCGCCGGTTTTGACACCGACATTGGTGCTTTCATTGAGAGTTCCTCTGTGTCGTCACCGATAGGCTTGATGGCATCTTCAACCTGCAACACTGTCCAGGGTGAGAATGATGTGATTGACTTGACCCATTCCGTTAGCTTAACACTTGATCGTTTAGTATGTTGCTATTTCTTTCTTCATGACTTATACATGTTCCTACAACTATGAGATTATGCAACTCCCGTTTATCGGAGGAACACTTTGTGTGCTATCAAACGTCACAACGTATCTGGGTGATTATAAAGGAGCTCTACAGGTGTCTCCAAAGGTACATGTTGAGTTGGCGTATTTCGAGATTAGGTTTTGTCACTCCGATTGTCGGAGAGGTATCTCTGGGCCCTCTCGGTAATGCACATCACTATAAGCCTTGCAAGCAATGTAGCTAATGAGTTAGTTACGGAATGATGCATTACATAACGAGTAAAGACACTTGCCGGTAACAAGATTGAACTAGGTATTGAGATACCGATGATCGAATCTCGGGCAAGTAATATACCGATGACAAAGGGAACAACGTATGTTGTTATGCGGTTTGACCGATAAAGATCTTCGTAGAATATGTAGGAGCCTATATGAGCATCCAGGTTCCGCTATTGGTTATTGACCGGAAGCGTGTCTCGGTCATGTCTACATAGTTCTCGAACCCGTAGGGTCCGCACGCTTAAAGTTTCGATGACAGTTATATTATGAGTTTATGAGTTTTGATGTACCGAAGGTTGTTCGGAGTCCTGGATGTGATCACGGACATGATGAGGAGTCTCGAAATGGTTGAGACATGAAGATTGATATATTGGAAGCCTATATTTGGATATCAGAAGTGTTCTTGGTGAAATCGGGATTTTACCGGAGTACCGAGGGGTTACCGGAACCCCCCCGGGGGCTTAATGGGCCATAGTGGGCCTTAGTGGAGAAGAGGAGAGGCGGCCAGGGCTGGGCCGCGTGCCCCTCCCCCCTAGTCTGAATAGGACAAGGAGAGGGGGGCACCCCCCCCCCCTTTCCTTCCTCTCTCTCCCTCCTCTTTCCCCCCTTCTCCAAGTCCAACAAGGAAAGGAGGGAGTCCTACTCCCGGTGGGAGTAGGACTCCCCATGGCGCACCTCCTCCCTGGACGGCCGCCCCCTCCCCCCTTGCTCCTTTATATACGGGGGCAGGGGGCACCTCTAGAGACACAATAACAGATCATTGATCTCTTAGCCGTGTGCGGTGCCCCCCTCCACCATAGTCCTCCTCGATAATATTGTAGCGGTGCTTAGGCGTAGCCCTGCGACGGTAGAACATCAACATCGTCACCAAGCCATCGTGATGACGGAACTCTCCCTCGACACTCGGCTGGATCGAAGTTCAAGGGACGCCATCGACCTGAACATGTGCTAGAACTCGGAGGTGCCATGTTTTCGGTGCTTGATCGGTCGGGCCATGAAGATGTACGACTACATCAACCGTGTTGTTCTAACGGTTCCGCTTTCGGTCTACGAGGGTACATGGACAACACTCTCCCCTCTCATTGCTATGCATCACCATGATCTTGCGTGTGCGTAGGAATTTTTTTGAAATTACTACGTTCCCCAACAGTGGCATCCGAGCCAGGTTTTATGCGTAGATGTTATATGCACGAGTAGAACACAAGTGAGTTGTGGGCGATACAAGTCATACTGCTTACCAGCATGTCATACTTTGGTTCGGCGGTATTGTTGGATGAAGCGGCCCGGACAGACATTACGTGTACGCTTACGCGAGACTGGTTCTATCGACATGCTTTGCACACAGGTGGCTGGCGGGTGTCAGTTTCTCCAACTTTAGTTGAACCGAGTGTGGCTACGCCCGGTCCTTGAGAAGGTTAAAACATCACTAACTTAACGAACTATCGTTATGGTTTTGATGCGTAGATAAGAACGGTTCTTGCTCAGCCCGTAGCAACCACGTAAAATTTGCAACAACAAAGTAGAGGACGTCTAACTTGTTTTTGCAGAGCATGTTGTGATGTGATATGGTCAAGAAGTGATGATATATTTTATTGTATGAGATGACCATGTTTTGTAACCGAGTTATCGGCAACTGGGAGGAGCCATATGGTTGTTGCTTTATTGTATGCAATGCAACCGCCCTGTAATTGCTTTACTTTATCACTAAGCGGTAGCGATAGTCGTAGAAGCAATAGGTGGCGAAACGACAACGATGCTACCATGGAGATCAAGGTGTCGCGCCGGTGACTATGGTGATCATGACGGTGCTTCGGAGATGGTGATCACAAGCACAAGATGATGATGGCCATATCATATCACTTATTTTTCATTGCATGTGATGTTTATCCTTTATGCATCTTATTTTTCTTTGATTGACGGTAGCATTATAAGATGATCTCTCACTAAATTTCAAGGTATAAGTGTTCTCCCTGAGTATGCACTGTTGCGAAAGTTCTTCATGCTGAGACACCACGTGATAATCGGGTGTGATAGGCTCTACGTTCAAATACAACGGGTGCAAAATAGTTGCACACGTGGAATACTCAGGTTAAACTTGACGAGCCTAGCATATACAGATATGGCCTCGGAACACTGAGACCGAAAAGTCGAACGTGAATCATATAGTAGATATGATCAACATAGTGATGTTCACCATTGAAAACTACTCCATCTCACGTGATGATCGGACATGGTTTAGTTGATTTGGATCACGTAATCACTTAGATGACTAGAGGGATGTCTGTCTAAGTGGGAGTTCTTTAGTAATATGATTAATTGAATTTAAATTTATCATGAACTTAGTACCTGATAGTATTTTGCTTGTCTATGTTTGTTGTAGATAGATGGCTTGTGCTGTTGTTCCGTTGAATTTTAATGCGTTCCTTGAGAAAGCTAAGTTGAAAGATGATGGTAGCAATTACACGGACTGGGTCCATAAGCTGAGGATTATCCTCATTGCTGCACAAAAGAATTACGTCCTGGAAGCACCGCTGGGTGCCAGGCCTGCTGCAGATGCAACTGACGATGTTAAGAACGTCTGGCAGAGCAAAGCTGATGACTACTCGATAGTTCAGTGTGCCATGCTTTACGGCTTAGAACCGGGACTTCAACGATGTTTTGAACGTCATGGAGCATATGAGATGTTCCAGGAGTTGAAGTTAATATTTCAAGCAAATGCCCGGATTGAGAGATATGAAGTCTCCAATAAGTTCTATAGCTGCAAGATGGAAGAGAATAGTTCTGTCAGTGAACATATACTCAAAATGTCTGGGTATAATAATCACTTGATTCAACTAGGAGTTAATCTTCCTGATGATAGTGTCATTGACAGAATTCTTCAATCGCTGCCACCAAGCTACAAGAGCTTCGTGATGAACTATAATATGCAAGGGATGGACAAGACTATTCCCGAGCTCTTCGCAATGCTAAAGGCTGCGGAGGTAGAAATCAAGAAGGAGCATCAAGTGTTGATGGTCAATAAGACCACCAGTTTCAAGAAAAAGGGTAAAGGGAAGAAGAAGGGGAACTTCAAGAAGAACAGCAAACAAGTTGCTTCTCAAGAGAAGAAACCCAAATCTGGACCTAAGCCTGAGACTGAGTGCTTCTACTGCAAGCAGACTGGTCACTGGAAGCGGAACTACCCCAAGTATTTGGCGGATAAGAAGGATGGCAAGGTGAACAAAGGTATATGTGATATACATGTTATTGATGTGTACCTTACTAATGCTCGCAGCACCTGGGTATTTGATACTGGTTCTGTTGCTAATATTTACAACTCGAAACAGGGACTATGGATTAAGCGAAGATTGGCTAAGGACAAGGTGACGATGCGCGTGGGAAATGGTTCCAAAGTTGATGTGATCGCGGTTGGCATGCTACCTCTACATCTACCTTCGGGATTAGTTTTAGACCTGAGTAATTGTTATTTGGTGCCAGCATTGAGCATGAACATTATATCTGGATCTTGTTTAATGCGACACGGTTATTCATTTAAATCAGAGAATAATGGTTGTTCTATTTATATGAGTAATATCTTTTATGGTCATGCACCCTTGAAGAGTGGTCTATTTTATTAAATCTCGATAGTAGTGATACACATATTCATAATGTTGAAGCCAAAAGATGCAGAGTTGATAATGATAGTGCAACTTATTTGTGGCACTGCCGTTTGGGTCATATTGGTGTAAAGCGCATGAAGAAACTCCATACTGATGGACTTCTGGAATCACTTGATTATGAATCACTTGGTACTTGCGAACCGTGCCTCATGGGCAAGATGACTAAAACGCTGTTCTCCGGAACTATGGAGCGAGCAACTGATTTGTTGGAAATCATACATACTGATGTATGTGGTCCAATGAATATTGAGGCTCGCGTCGGGTATCGTTATTTTCTCACCTTCACAGATGATTTGAGCAGATATGGGTATATCTACTTAATGAAACACAAGTCTGAAACATTTGAAAAGTTCAAAGAATTTCAGAGTGAAGTGGAAAATCATCGTAACAAGAAAATAAAGTTTCTATGATCTGATCGTGGAGGAGAATATTTGAGTTACGAGTTTGGTTTACATTTGAAACAATGCGGAATAGTTTCGCAACTCACGCCACCCGGAACACCACAACGTAATGGTGTGTCCGAATGTCGTAATCGTACTTTACTAGATATGGTACAATCTATGATGTCTCTTACTGATTTACCGCTATCGTTTTGGGGTTATGCTTTAGAGACAACCGCATTCACGTTAAATAGGGCACCATCAAAATCTGTCGAGATGACGCCTTATGAACTATGGTTTGGCAAGAAACCAAAGTTGTCGTTTCTTAAAGTTTGGGGTTGTGATGCTTATGTGAAGAAACTTCAACCAGATAAGCTCGAACCCAAATCGGAGAAATGTGTCTTCATAGGATACCCAAAAGAGACTATTGGGTACACCTTCTATCACAGATCTGAAGACAAGACTTTTGTTGCTAAATTCGGATCCCTTCTACAGAAGGAGTTTCTCTCGAAAGAAGTGAGTGGGAGGAAAGTAGAACTTGATGAGGTAACTGTACCCGCTCCCTTATTGGAAAATAGTTCATCACAGAAACCGGTTCCTGTGACGACTACACCAATCAGTGAGGAAGCTAATGATATTGATCATGAAACTTCAGATCAAGTTACTACAGAACCTCGTAGGTCAACCAGAGTAAGATCCGCTCCAGAGTGGTACGGTAATCCTATTCTAGAAGTCATGTTACTTGACCATGGTGAACCTACGAACTATGAGGAAGCGATGATGAGCCCAGATTCCGCAAAATGGCTTGAGGCCATGAAATCTGAGATGGGATCCATGTATGAGAACAAAGTATGGACTTTGGTTGACTTGCCCGATGATCGGCAAGCCATCGAGAATAAATGGATCTTCAAGAAGAAAATTGACGCTGATGGTAATGTAACTGTCTACAAAGCTCGACTTGTTGCGAAAGGTTTTCGACAAGTTCAATGAGTTGACTACGATGAGACTTTCTCACCCGTAGCGATGCTTAAGTCTGTCTGAATCATGTTAGCAATTGCTGCATTTTATGATTATGAAATATGGCAAATGGATGTCAAAACTGCATTCCTGAATGGATTTCTGGAAGAAGAGTTGTATATGATGCAACCAGAAGGTTTTGTCGATCCAAAAGGTGCTAACAAAGTGTGCAAGCTCCAGCGATCCATTTATGGACTGGTGCAAGCCACTCGGAGTTGGAATAAACACTTTGATAGTGTGATCAAAGCATATGGTTTTATACAGACTTTTGGAGAAGTCTGTATTGACAAGAAAGTGAGTGGGAGCTCTGTAGAATTTCTGATATTATATGTAGACGACATATTGTTAATTGGAAATGATATAGAATTTCTGGATAGCATAAAAGGATACTTGAATAAAAGTTTTTCGACGAAAGACCTCGGTGAAGCTGCTTACATATTGGGCATCAAGATCTATAGAGATAGATCAAGACGCTTAATTGGACTTTCACAAAGCACATACCTTGATAAAGTTTTGAAAAGGTTAAAAATGGATCAAGCAAAGAAAGGGTTCTTGCCTGTATTACAAGGTGTGAAGTTGAGTCAGACTCAATGCCCGACCACAGCAGAAGATAGAGAGAACATGAAAGATGTTCCCTATGCTTCAGCCATAGGCTCTATCAGGTATGCAATGCTATGTACCAGACCTGATGTATGCTTAGCAATAAGTTTAGCAGGGAGGTACCAAAGTAATCCAGGAGTGGATCACTGGACAGCGGTCAAGAATATCCTGAAATACCTCAAAAGGACTAAAGATATGTTTCTCGTTTATGGAGGTGACAAAGAGCTAGTCGTAAATGGTTACGTCGATGCAAGCTTTGACACTGATCCGGACGATTCTAAATCGCAAATCGGATACATGTTTATATTGAACGGTGGAGTTGTCAGTTGGTTCGGTTCTAAACAAAGCATCGTGGCGGGATCTACATGCGAAGCGGAGTATATAGTTGCTTTGGAAGCAGCAAATGAAGGAGTCTGGATGAAGGAGTTCATTTCCGATCTAGGTGTCATACCTAGTGCATCGGGACCAATGAAGATCTTTTGTGACAATACTGGTGCAATTGCCTTGGCAAAGGAATCCGGATTTCACAAGAGGACCAAGCACATCAAGAGACGCTTCAATTCCATCCGGGACCAAGTCCAGGTGGGAGACATAGAGATTTGCAAGATACATACAGATCTGAATGTTTCAGACCCGTTGACTAAGCCTCTTCCACGAGCAAAACATGATCAGCACCAAGGCTCCATGGGTGTTAGAATCATTATTGTGTAATCTAGATTATTGACTCTAGTGCAAGTGGGAGACTGAAGGAAATATACCCTAGAGGCAATAATAAAGTTATTATTTATTTCCTTATATCATGATAAATGTTTATTATTCATGCTAGAATTGTATTAACCGGAAACATGATACATGTGTGAATACATAGACAAACTTAATGTCACCAGTATGCTTCTACTTGACTAGCTCATTAATCAAAGATGGTTGTGTTTCCTAACCATAGACATGAGTTGTCATTTGATTAACGGGATCACATCATTAGGAGAATGATGTGATTGACTTGACCCATTCCGTTAGCTTAACACTTGATCGTTTAGTATGTTGCTATTTCTTTCTTCATGACTTATACATGTTCCTACAACTATGAGATTATGCAACTCCCGTTTATCGGAGGAACACTTTGTGTGCTATCAAACGTCACAACGTATCTGGGTGATTATAAAGGAGCTCTACAGGTGTCTCCAAAGGTACATGTTGAGTTGGCGTATTTCGAGATTAGGTTTTGTCACTCCGATTGTCGGAGAGGTATCTCTGGGCCCTCTCGGTAATGCACATCACTATAAGCCTTGCAAGCAATGTAGCTAATGAGTTAGTTACGGAATGATGCATTACATAACGAGTAAAGACACTTGCCGGTAACAAGATTGAACTAGGTATTGAGATACCGATGATCAAATCTCGGGCAAGTAATATACCGATGACAAAGGGAACAACGTATGTTGTTATGCGGTTTGACCGATAAAGATCTTCGTAGAATATGTAGGAGCCTATATGAGCATCCAGGTTCCGCTATTGGTTATTGACCGGAAGCGTGTCTCGGTCATGTCTACATAGTTCTCGAACCCGTAGGGTCCGCACGCTTAAAGTTTCGATGACAGTTATATTATGAGTTTATGAGTTTTGATGTACCGAAGGTTGTTCGGAGTCCTGGATGTGATCACGGACATGACGAGGAGTCTAGAAATGGTTGAGACATGAAGATTGATAGATTGGAAGCCTATATTTGGATATCGGAAGTATTCCGGGTGAAATCGGGATTTTACCGGAGTACCGAGGGGTTACCAGAACCCCTCGGGGGCTTAATGGGCCATAGTGGGCCTTAGTGGAGAAGAGGAGAGGCGGCCAGGGCTGGGCCGCGCGCCCCTCCCCCCTAGTCCGAATAGGACAAGAAGAGGGGGCGGCGCCCCCCCCCCCCCCTCCCCTTTCCTTCCGCTCTCTGCCTCCTCTTTCCCCCTTCTCCAAGTCCAACAAGGAAAGGAGGGAGTCCTACTCCCGGTGGGAGTAGGACTCCCCATGGCGCGCCTCCTCCCTGGCTGGCCACCCCTCCCCCCTTGCTCCTTTACATACGGGGGCAGGGGGCACCTCTCGAGACACAACAACAGATCATTGATCTCTTAGCAGTGTGCGGTGCCCCCCTCCACCATAGTCCTCCTCGATAATATTGTAGCGGTGCTTAGGCGAAGCCCTGCGACGGTAGAACATCAACATCGTCACCACGCCGTTGTGCTGACAGAACTCTCCCTCGACACTCGGCTGGATCGGAGTTCGAGGGACGTCATCGAGCTGAACGTGTGCTAGAACTCGGAGGTGCCGTGTTTTCGGTGCTTGATCGGTCGGGCCGTGAAGATGTATGACTACATCAACTGCGTCGTTCTAACGCTTCCGCTTTCGGTCTACGAGGGTACGTGGACAACACTCTCCCCTCTCGTTGCTATGCATCACCTTAATCTTGCGTGTGCGTCGGAATTTTTTTGAAATTACTACGCTCCCCAACAGCCACCGGAGCCCTTTGCAGACGCGGGGCTTGCTCCTGGGGATTCCCGCGCGCCGCCGCCAGGGGCAGCGCAGGGTCTTGACGTGTTGGTGCAGGGACGCGATCATGACGTGCTGGAGCAAGGAGCACGCGAGCACCTTCTTGAGGACGAGGGATTTCTTAGCAGCTCCTTTCTTGTCGCGCGAGCGCTGGACGCGGCGGGTCTCGTCCAGGGGTCGCGCGCCTTGGAGCCAGGGCGCCTTCTTGGGGAGGAGGTGGCGGAGGCACCTCCTGAGCTACATCACCCACGAAGGATGGAGGGCGAGGCAGCGAGAGGGACGGCGCAGGGGAGCCCCCTGCGGCGCTAAGGAGCTCGATGATGCGAGCGAGCCACTCCTCGTAGAGGTCGTCGACGGGGCGGTAGTGCAAGAGCTCGCGTGCCAGGAGAAACGCTGCATGTGGGTCCGTGGGAGCGTGACGGGCGTGCGATGACGAACCAGCTGGAGTCAGCAACGGAGTGGCGGTGCGGCCTTCCCGCCGCACCGAGGGATGCAGCGACGACGCCTGCTGCTCGTTCCCCGCTGGGCCGGTGGCGGCATTTGATGTCTACTACACAACCTTCTTCTTGTAGACGTTGTTGGGCCTGCAAGTGCACAAGTTTGTAGGACAGTAGAAAATTTCCCTCAAGTGGATGACCTAAGGTCTATCAATCCGTGGGAGGCGTAGGATGAAGATGGTCTCTCTCAAACAACCCTGCAACCAAATAGCAAGAGTCTCTTGTGTCCCCAACACACCCAATACAATGGTAAATTGTATAGGTGCACTAGTTCGGCCAAGAGATGGTGATACAAGTGCAATATGGATGATATATATAAGTATTTGTAATCTGAAATTATAAAAACAGCAAGGTAACTAATGATAAAAGTGAGCGTAAACGGTATTGCAATGGTAGGAAACAAGGCATAGGGTTCATACTTTCACTAGTGTAAGTTCTCTCAACAATAATAACATAGATAGATCATATAACAATCCCTCTGTCGTGCGAAACGAACACCTATGGGGCAGGGCCCCTTCTCGGTCCGGCAGGGAGCGGAGGGCGCACGAAGAGCAGATCGAGGCGAAGCGCGCGAGGGATTTTACCCAGCTTCAGAGCTCTCCGGAGAGATAAAACTCCTACTGCTGCTTTGTGTTTATATTGTGTTCTTGCTCGAGAGCGTGAGCGTTCTGTGGTTTCGAATGAGTCGAACCCCCTCTACGTTGCGCATGGGCCTCCTTTTATAGGCTAAAGGGGTCACCGACAGGTAGCAACGCAGACAGGGGTACAAATGTAAAAAGAGGGGTTGGTACAACTGCCTCTATAGTGCACCCTACCTAACTCTGACGGCAGGGGACAAGAGCATTTAATGCCCGTCCGGTCGCCCAAACAGTGTAGAAAACGACCGTTAGGGGCGCCACCGCTCGCCACGATGGCCTTCTCGTCATCTCCACTTGCCACCTCGCACCGCTTGGCTGCAGAGCTTCCCGCCATGTGCGCCTAGAACGGTCCTGCGGCGACACGTCGACGGATGCGCTGGAGCATGGGCGCAGAGTGGTGGCTTCGCTGCGTCAAGCGCCTTGCCGCGGTCGTTGTCTTGTCGCACCCGAAAGCTTGTAGCTCGTCGGGTCTTGCCGGGACGCGCGGCGCGTCGCGGCAAGTTTCTTGAAAATGCCTTGGTTGGCCTTCCCGGCAAGCTCCTCTTGCCGGGGCCTTGTCCTTCCCGGCAAGCTCCTCTTGCCGGAGTCTTGTCTTCTCAGTTAAAACACTTTGTTCTTGAATGGCATCAATAGGAGCTATGGAAGATCTTGGCGGACGTCCGGCAAGCCTTGCCGCGGGGCGCTGCGACTGCCCGTGCACAAGTTCGGGATACTAAGGTACCCCTACTTTAGTACACCGACAGGAGCCCCCGGGCCTGGGCCACACACGGTGCCGAGCGCTGTTGGGCCAGGCCCAAAACAGGGCACGGGCACACGCGGCCTGAGTCCATACTAAATCTAACTCCGTATCCACCGCGCCCTCCCGTAACAGCACGCGTCGAACGCGGCGTCGTGGAAGAGATCGTGGGTGATTCTTTAATCGAAAAAGGCGTAACGTTCGCCTCTCCTCTTTATAAGCAGAGGAAACAGGGGCTGTTCCCCCACCTTCCCCACTTGCGGTTCCTTCCTCAGAAATCTCCGCCGCTCCCCTCCGCTTCCCAAGCCGAAAGAAAGCAGCGCTCCGCCGCCCGTCGCCGCCGTCGCCGCCAGCGCCTCCGCTCTCCCCCACCGCCTCCGCCATGGCTCCGAAGACCGGGAAGGGTGCGAAGTCGGCCGAGACGCTGCGGCTTGAGGCGCTGCGCAAGGAGCGAGCACTTTTCCCCACCGAGCTCTCCGCGAAGGAGCTGCGGGAGTGGTTCTATCTTTTCTGGTCGACGGAGACGCGGGCGCATCCGCACATGCAGGTACTCTCTGCCGAAGCTTCTACTTCGAAGCGGTGTCCAAAAGGATACTACTTCTTCCCCTTGTTCTTCTATTGCGGGCTCTGCCCGCCCTTTTCCGATTTCTTCTGCGACATCATGAACACATATGGGCTCCATCTTCTTGATTTCACCCCCAATGCCGTTCTGACCATGGCGATTTTCGCGCATCTTTGCGAGAACTTCGTCGGAATCCACCCAAACGTAGCCTTTTTCCGCCACTATTTCATGCCCCGGGTCGAGAAAGGAGAGCCCTTGTCTGGTGCGATCGCCTGGATCTCGAGGGCCGGCAAGAAGGAGGTCTATCTGGAGGGGGAGCTCCGCAGCAAATGGGATGAGTGGAGGGCTTAATGGTGTTGGATTGTTGATGCGGATCCGCAGCCATTCACCAACTTGCGCCAAGCCCGAGTAGTGCGCGGCGGCGACTGGAGCGCCCTGGCGGCGGACGATGCTAAGCTGAAGATCGCCACCACCCGGATCCTGCGGCTCAGGCTTGCCGGGCTTACTGTAGGGGATGTTGGCGCGGACTTTCTTCGCTGCCGCATCGCCCCTCTGCAGGAGAGGGGGAGGCCCGCCTAGCTGTTCGGGGGCCCGGCGGATATCATGAGATTGCGCCCAGGCCTCAATTTTAATTTCACTGTCTTGGAGTTGGACGGGACGCTCAAGGAGCTGTTCAAGCACGACCCCAACCATCCGGAGTGGTTCAGGCTGCCGCAGGGCGTCGTCCCATTGTGCAACAACTCCCAGCTCGATCGCATCCGCGCAATGATGCCGGAGTGCGACTCGCACGGGATTATCCCAACTTGGCAGGAGCCCTCCGACGACGTCGGGCGGCAATTCTTCGACGGCTTGGTGGAGGTAGCGGTCCGTGCCGACGAGCAGAGGCTCCTCACCCGCGACACCACTGATGATGAGATGCGGCACATCGCCACCAGGGCGGAGGAGGCGGCGGCAGCCGCCCTCGCGGGCGAGTTTGGTTTTACGTTGGAGGAGGCAGAGGCGGCCGAGGCGGCAAGCCTTGCCGACCGAGAGGACCTTGTCGGGGAGATCGTTGGCGAAGGAGAGCCTGAAGCCGAAGCGAGCGAGCCCGCCGAGGGCGCAAGCGGCCAGCCGTCTTCGAGCAGCTTGCCGCAGGCGGAGCCCCCAGCGCAGCCCCCAGCTCAACCAAGAAGGCGCCTCCGTAGGACTGGAGACACAGCAGGGCGGCAGGCAGGCCAACAGCCGCAGCACCGCGGGACACGCTCCTCCGCGGCAAGTACCGTTGCCGCGGGAGCATCTCATGCCGTGCCGGCAACTGGAGTGGGGACTTCTCGAGCCGCCGCACCTGATCCTGCCGCAGCTCCCGCCAAGCGTCCAAGGGAGCCTACTCCTCCGCCTCGTCGCGCTGAAAGAGTACTGGACTTCGACCTCTCCGCGCTGAGCTCCGACGAGGAGGAAGAAGAGGAGGAGGAGTAAGACTTTCTTCTTGTTGTACTTATATTTCTTCGATTCTTGCTGTTTCTTGTCTTGTATCTGATCTGCTTCCCTATGAACCTCGTTCCTTTTCAGGACTCTGGCCGAGAGAGCGGCGAAGAGGGCCAAGGTCCCCGTGGTTGTCATTGAGGACGATCCTGCTGTGACAGTAGAGGACGCGTCCGAGACCACCTTGTCGGACCCAGCAACCTCTCCCCGAAGCAGCCCCCAGCGTAAATATTTGTTCACTTCCTGTTGTGGGGAGCGCATGGGTGCTCTTTCCTTGTTGATATCTTGATTGTTGATTTGCTTGTGTAGGAGCAGAACAGGCCCATCAGGAACAACTAGAAGCCGCTCCTGAGGTGCTATCTGCTTCAACTACGCTGCCAAGGGGCGATTCCCCGACAAGGGAGCGCTCTCCGGCAAGGGAGAGGTCCCCGGCAAGGGGTAGTTCCCCGGCAAGGGACGGGACCAGCGAACCTTCGGTGGTGGAGCCCATGACCACAGAGCCCAGCACAGGTAACCCTCCTTGTCGGAAATTTTCCCTTGGGTTCTTCTTCTTCTGATCTTCTTTTTGGATATTTGCTTGGCTTTTTCTTCCTCTTCCTGTCTTCAGATCCTCCTTCCACAGATCCGATGGAGCCCGAGGCCACCGGTGAGGAGGATACACGCGGCGACACTGATGACGCCGCCGCCACCGAGGAAGAGGCCGGCGCTGACGATCCCGCCGGCGAAGAGGCCGCCAAGGCTGCTGGCGCAGGAGCTGGCGAGGGGTCCGGCGATCGCACTGACGACCCCGAGGGCGCAGAAGCGCAAGGCGCTACACCGACCGCCGACCCCTCCGCCGCTGATGCAGCACCGGGCTCTGAAGAGCCCCAGCCCGGCGCTTACTTGAAGGCCGGCGAGGGTGTCTTCATCAAGCTTCCCTGGGCGTCGAGCTCCAGGGCGCCGGTTGAAGGAGAGGCATTTGACGGGGAAGTGCTCGCCTCTGCTGGGCTGACAGTGGTTGACGCGCCAAGCAGCAGCAGCGGCGAGTCTGAGGAGGAGCAGCTGCTCCAGAAGTTGGTGTCGCTCTACCGCGCCCGACAAGCGAAGCTGGAGTCCCGGGAAGCGCTTGTCGCGCAGGCGGGAGTTGACATAGAGAAGCATGCGGAGGAGCTCCAGAGCCGAAACCAAGAGGCCCTTCGGTCCATTGCGGAGGAGACGGCGCAGCTTGTCGAGGCGCGGAAGGCCTTCCTCCTCGAGAAGGCAGAAGCTGAGGAGCAACAGAGGCTTGCCGCTGAGGAGCTGTCCACCCGGGAAGGTGAACTGACGCAGCGGAAAGTCAATCTGGACAGCTACGAGGAGGAGCTCGCTGCACGCGAGCAATCACTTGGCGGGGCACTCAAGGAAGCGAAGGACGCTGCCGCAGCTGCCGAGGCCGCCAAGAAGGAACTGGAGGTGAAGATGACGCAGCTGGAGGCTGATCTGAAAGGGAAGGATGAGGAGCTTGCCGCGCTCCAGCGTGAACGCGAGAAGGACGCTCTCGCTCATGGTGATCTGCAAGTCCAACTCGCCGATAAGGGCAAGGAACTGAATGCCACCAAAGACTCAAATGCTGATCTGGAGCTGAAGCTGGCCACACTGACTGAGACGCTGGACGGCGCCAAGAAGCGAGAGGAGGACTTGAAGGGAGAGATCAAGGCCAATGAGGAGCTGCTAACGAGGGCCGCCGAGACTCAAAACACCTTTAGGGCTACGGTGGAGCTCTGGACAGAGGGCCTCGTCAACATTGCTGCAGTCATCGACAAGGAGCTGGCGCAACTAGACTTGGCGGGCTTCGGGTACTCCTCCGACGAGAACCTTCAGCCCAGCGCCAAGCTCACTCTATTCTTCAAGGGCGTGGCGACGGCTCTCCAGCAACTCCGGGAAAGGATCCCAAGGCAGATGGCTGACGAGTCGCGCGCAATCTGCACCAGAGTCCTGGAGAAGGTGTTGGTGAAGGTGCTTGAGGGAGTCCTGGACTAGGGGGTGTCCGGACAGCCGGACTATCAATGTCCGTCGGACTCCAAGACTACGAAGATACAAGATTGAAGACTCCGGCTCGTGTCCGGAAGGTACTTTACTTGGTGTGGAAGGCAAGCTTGGCGATACGGATACGTAGATCTCCTACTATTGTAACCGACTCTGTGTAACCCTAGCCCTCTCCGGTATCTATATAAACCGGAGGGCTTTAGTCCGTAGGACAACATACACAACATACAATCATACCATAGGCTAGCTTCTAGGGTTTAGCCTCCTTGATCTCGTGGTAGATCTACTCTTGTACTACCCATATCATCAATATCAATCAAGCAGGAGTAGGGTTTTACCTCCATCGAGAGGGCCCGAACCTGGGTAAAAAACATCGTGTCCCTTGTCTCCTGTTACCATCCGCCTACATGCACAGTTCGGGACCCCCTACCCGAGATCCGCCGGTTTTGACACCGACATTGGTGCTTTCATTGAGAGTTCCTCTGTGTCGTCACCGATAGGCTTGATGGCATCTTCAACCTGCAACACTGTCCAGGGTGAGACTCTCCTCCCCGGACAGATCTTCGTATTCGGCAGCTTCGCACTGCGGGCCAATTCACTTGGCCATCTGGAGCAGATCGAAAGCAACGCCCCTGGCCGTCAGGTCAGATTTGGAAGCTTAAACTTCACGGCCGATGTCCGAGGAGACTTGATCCTCGACGGACTCGAGCCACAGCCAAGCGCGCCGCACTGTGACGATGGGCATGATCTAGCTCTGCCGCCGAACGGTGCCTTGGTGGCCGCACACGGATCCGCTCCGGCTATTAGCCCGGAGCCGGTCGCCCAGATCGAGGGCCGGTGGATAGACGCCGCCCTGGGGGCTTCAACATCCACGGCGATGGAGCCGAACACTAATCCTGTCCCCTGTGAAAATCGTGATTCCGAGGTGCCGGACTCCTCGCCGGACTCCGAACCTCCCGCGCCCCTACCAATCGATCTAGATTGGGCGCCGGTTATGGAATTCGCCGCCGCGGACATCTTCCAATGCTCGCCTTTTGGCGATATCTCAAATTCACTAAAGCATCTCTCGTTATCAGGAGAGTCCTGGCCGGATTATGGCCAGGATGGTTGGGATGCGGACGACGAAGAAATTCAGAGCCCACCCACCACCCACTTTGTAGCCACTGTCGACGATCTAACCGACATGCTAGACTACGACTCCGAAGACATCGATGCTATGGACGACGATGCCGGAGACGAACCAGCGCCCACAGGGCACTGGAAGGCCACCTCATCATATGACGTATACACGGTGGATACCCCAAAAGATGGGGACGGCGAAGGAACAGTAGAGGCAGATTCCTTAAAGAAACAGCCCAAGCGCCGGCGTCAGCGGCGCCGCTCTAAATCTCGCCACAGCAAGAATGGAAATTCCGGCACATGAGACAATAATACTCCAGAGAATGCCAAAGACAATCCCCTCCAGCAAGCGCAGGAGGACGCAGAAGCAAGCCCTCATGAGGGGGCGGCAGATGAAGAGGCACTTTCTAAAAAGAGCTTTGCACGGTCCAACCCAGCAGACCGTAGAGATTGGATATCAAAACCAATCACTTTCGACCACCTGGACTATTCCAGAAGCGTTCGAAATGCGGGACGGACTCCCCTGATATTGAATCCCATAATAGATGGATTGCAATTTACTAACGTCCTAATGGATGGAGGCAGTGACTTAAACCTGCTATATTCAAACACAATCCGTAGGATGGGGATAGACCCTACCAAAATTCGACACAGCCGCACTTCCTTCAAAGGAGTGACGCCAGGCCATTACGCCAAGTGCACAGGCTCCATATTACTAGAAGTCGTGTTCGGATCGCCGAACAATTCTCGACGCGAAAAATTAATTTTTCACATCGTCCCATTTGAAAGTGAATATCAAGCACTCTTGGGACGAAAGGCTTTTGTCCGCTTCAACGCCATACCGCATTACGCGTCTCTTACACTCAAGATGCCCGGACCGCGTGGCGTAATTTTAGTGCGAGGGTCACTTAAAGACCCCGGACTTGGATAGACGAATCCGACGTCAGTGGGCTAGGGGCTCCCTAGCCGCATACCCCTTCACAGGGGGCTGCGCGCACAAACAATCGCGGGCTCATATAAACCCCGCTTTAATTATTTATATTTCTAATATTTTTCGCACAATTTGTTTTTTAAAACTAACGTTCCTCTCTTTTTACAGATGAACAACGTGCATACCCGTCCAGGATAACGGCGCAATGGAGACACAGGCGCAGACGTGCAGTAGGGACCCGTTGTGAGGATTCTTTTCAGATTAAGACCCTGCGTAGACCTTTTTCACTGTCTTTCATTGTTATTCTCCCTTGGTTTCTTCCTATAGCCAAAGCGGAGCCTGACGCTTTGGCATCGGCCGCGTCAGAAGACCATGCCCGTACCTGGACACTAGGGGCTTAGGGCATCGTTCTGCCCATTATTATAAAGACCGAACACCTTAGGGAGTGTTCGGCGTCTCGAGTTAGGCATTGTATGCATCAGCTCCGAATCATGTCTTTGGTCAAATGTTGGGTTTGCCCGGCTCCTGTGTTTTGCTGCCTTACGTTCCGTATCATCAGCTAACGCGGCACCAGGAGAACTACTGCGATTGTGCCCCAGTTCGGCTGGGCGAGCACCTCAGTAGAGAAAGCCGAAAACTGACTGTCATGATGCAGCGAGAGACTGGTCAGCCCTCGATCGACTATCGGAATGTTTAGAATTCCCCGCTTTGACGAAGGGCCGTTTCCCGGTCAGGCACACGCGCTCCGAATTCGGAGAAGGGCGATGCCACCAGGGGCTATATCGTAGCCCCACCCTCGAGCTCCACTGGCTAAGTGAAAGTGATAAAGCATTATAGTCCGGATTGCCTCGTTCGCTACGCTACCACCTCCTTATAATAGGACCGAGACGTCGGATTAAGTGTGAAAACGCGCTATTTTTGTGAACACCCCAGCACCTTGTGCGTGGGGGCTGAAGCCGAAGACTGCATCTTTCAGGTTATACACAAGTATACGTAAACGGCCGAAAAGGAGAAGTTTTACTACTTGGACGCACAAGTATAAAAAGCAGTTATAACATAATCATCGATTTATAAGCTAATGCGTTCATTTGAACGTTACATTTTTCGAGCACTGCGACTCTATTACATGAGCGCCACGCATAACTTCCCCGAAATAGTGCTCGGCAGGGAGCCGGTTTTCATCCGAACCCTGGGCAGCAACAGCGGTGGCGTCCATCTCGGGATAATACGCCTTTACACGGGCAAGAGCCATCCGCGCGCCCTCTATACAGGCCGACCGCTTCATCTCTTTTATATGCGGCACCGCTCCAAGGAATTGCTGTAGTAAGCCAAAGTAGCTCGTCGCCTTGGACCTCTCTGGCCAGACATGGGCCACGATGTCAGTCATGGCAAGTCCGGACAATCTATTTAGCTCGGCCCATTCGGCCAACCGGTCTGTCAATGGAAGTGGGCGATCCGGACTGTGGAATTGAGACCAATACAGCTCTTCCCTCTCGTGATCCTTCTGGCTCCGGAAGTGCTTAACGGCATCGGCCGCACTTGCAGCTAAGTCCATATACGGATCCTCCGGACTCCACAGCCGCTCAAATTGAGCATACTTTCCATCCATAAATCGGCGACGCAGCAGAAAAGGCTTGCCAGCCACTATCTCTCCGGCCTGGCACAGTTCCTCCTTTATAGCCCGCATTGCAGAGCGGGCATCCTTGGCTTCGGCGGTGGCCTTCTTCAGGTCTTCTCGCTCCGATAAGCGCTCCTTTTCAAGAGCATCATTGCGGTCGGCAGCTTCCTTTACTTTTCTGGCCAATTCGGCCACCTCGGCCCTGCTTAGGCAGTGTGCAGCCTTTTCGGCTTTCAACTCCTCGGCCGCCCTCGAGGCAGCCGCTTCGCTCCTTCGGGCTTGCTCCTTCGCTCGAGCAAGTTCGGCCCGAAGGCCCTCCACAGCAGCAACACCGTCTGTATAAATAGCATATAATTTATCAGAGGAGGGCTTTGACCCCCCTAATAAAGCGACTGCGGAGAACTCTTTTACCTTGCGACTCGTCAAGTCACCTGTTGACAAGTGCGCTGTTCGCATCTGCCAAGTCCAATTTCCGATTTAACTCGGCAAACTCACTAGTCCGGCTAGCCCCCGGACTATCCGCCACCTGCATAGGAACGATGGAATTCATCTCTTTAGATTTCGATCCTCGGTACGCTGTCGTTTCCGACAACCTACCGAGTCTCAGGGCTACTATCTATACAGGGCGCGTTTTTTATATGCAAAACTGTTAAAAGACAAAGGGGTGCGTTATTCTCGCATACCTCAAATCCCGCCAGCAAACTCATGGCGGCATTACGCAATCCTCTCTCAGCGGACGAAATCCTTCCAACCACCATACGCATTAATGCACGGTGATCTTCTGAAATAGACGCCCTCTCGAGCAAATTCTTCAGTTCTCCCGGCCGGACACTAGTAGGTGCCGAACTCTCTGGCCCCTCCGGACTCGGGGATACCCTCCGTGATGACACTTCGGGTTTGCCTGCCTCATCTGGCGGCGCTGCGGATGGAGGCGTATCGCTCTCCATCATCTCCGGAAGAAGGTCCCCCGAAGATGAACTCATCTGAGAATGCTGCAGATTCGAACTGCAATATAAATATTTTGGTTATCTACAGAAGCACAAATGAAGGTATTTCCTTACTAATCAACTCTCTCTTTCATACTCACGGCTCGCTGGAGGGCCTATCCTTTGACGATGATTGTGCGTCCGGATTCTTTCCGGGCGCCGGACCCCCCGGGGAAGATCTCTTCCCACGCTTAGGGGCTTTGGCCTCCGGATCTTCGGAGGCGGTCCTCTTCCCCCCCTGAAGGGAGGAGTTCTTGCTTCCTCCTTCTTCGGTCACCCCTTTGGGCGAAATATTAGCTCCTCTATTTTCCCCGACGCCCCCTTCTGTGGGCGCAACCTCCAACATTCTGACCAGCACGGGCTCCTGTGCGGTCTCTGGGAGGGGGGCCGGACACCTTATCAGCCTTGATCGCGCCACCCATTCCTGTAAAGAACAAAGGGTTAGAAGGCGAACTCTAGAAAGGCACATAAACAGAATGTCCGGACTCTGAGCTACTTACCTGAGTATCCGGGCGATCGCGGCTTAGACCTACATCCTCGGCTAAATCCGGACACGCCACCCGCGGTCCGAAGAACAACTTGTACATCTCCACGGGTGTCGCACCCATGAAGTGTTGGAGAATCCGAGGTCCCTCCGGGTTGAATTCCCATAGACGGAGAGGACGGCGTTTGCAGGGCAGAAGATGCCTGATTAGCATGACCTGCATCACCTTGATTAGGTCGATCTACCTCGCTTGGAGATCTCGAATCCGGCCCTGCAGTGAAGGCACGTCTTCGGACGGACCCCAATTGAGCCCTTGGTTGACCCACGACATCAGTTGGCGTGGAGGTCCCGGGCGGAATGAGGGCGGCGGCTTTTGCTTGCTGCCCCTTGTAGCGGTGATATAGAACCACTCCTGCTGCCACAATCCAAGTTCCTCTTGGAAGGAACCCTCGAGCCACGGGGCATCGACCTTTTTGCTTATGGTCGCCCCGCCGCACTCCGCTTGACGCCCCCCGATCATCTTCGGCTCCACCTTGAAGGTCTTCAGCCATAAGCCGAAGTGGCGAATGACGCGGAGGAAGGCTTCGCAGACAATAATGAATGCGAAGATATGGAGGATGGACTCCGGAGCCAAGTCGTGAAAGTCCAGCCCGTAGTAGAACAGGAGCCCTCTCACGAAGGGATCCGTTGGGAAGCCTAAACCCCGATGGAGGTGAGAGATACGAAAACGACGTATTCACCGGGCTCGGGGGCTGGCACGGACTGCCCTTGGGCAGGCAACCTGTGCGAAACCTCGTAGGCCAGGTACTTGTCCTCACGCAGCTTCAATATGTCTTCCTCCGTGACGGAGGAGGGCATCCACCGGCCCTGGAGGTCGGAGCCGGACATGATTAAGGATCCGAAGCGCTCGAATCTGAGGCTCTGGGTGTTGGAACCGGGAGCGGGGAAGAGATTTGATGCGAGATTGAAGAACAATGGCGAGCCTTGGTCCTCTTATAAAGGGGAAAAAATACCAAGGGCCGTCTCCGTGACCTTTTGGGATTCCCCTTCGATAGAGGAGGCGTGGCGACGGGAGCGGTTGGGTTACCCACGCACGTATTGATGAGAATCCCGGAATAAGGGGAACATGATCTCTGCTTCGACAAGACGTGCCAAGGGAACCGCTTCGCTAAACATGCTGAGGTGGTATAATGATTCAAACAAAGGCCTGGTGGCGGTGTGATGTCACGCCGCATAATACGTCAGCAGATTGAACTAAGTGTACATTTTATTCTCTCTACGGTGGAATGTGGAATTTATTTTGCAGAGCCGGACACTATCTTGGTGTTCATGATCTTCTCTGGATTATTCAAGGGAGGAACCCGCCTTGCAATGCCGAACATTATGCACGCCGGACTTATCGTCATTGAAGACTGGTTCAGGGGCTACTGAGGGAGTCCTGGACTAGGGGGTGTCCGGATAGCCGGACTATCAATGTCCGCCGGACTCCAAGACTACGAAGATACAAGACTGAAGACTCCGGCTCGTGTCCGGAAGGTACTTTACTTGGCGTGGAAGGCAAGCTTGGCGATACGGATACGTAGATCTCCTACTATTGTAACTGACTCTGTGTAACCCTAGCCCTCTCCGGTATCTATATAAACCGGAGGGCTTTAGTCCGTAGGACAACATACACAACATACAATCATACCATAGGCTAGCTTCTAGGGTTTAGCCTCCTTGATCTCGTGGTAGATCTACTCTTGTACTACCCATATCATCAATATCAATCAAGCAGGAGTAGGGTTTTACCTCCATCGAGAGGGCCCGAACCTGGGTAAAAAACATCGTGTCCCTTGTCTCCTGTTACCATCCGCCTAGACGCACAGTTCGGGACCCCCTACCCGAGATCCGCCGGTTTTGACATCGACAGTGCTCTTCCGCAATCCGGGCCTCAACCTCACCAACGTCCTCAAGAAGCTGCCGGCAGGTGCTGATCTTGAGGAGCTCAAGGCCCTTGTCGCACCCATTGTGGACAAGGTGAATGAAGTTAGGAGGGTTGATGGCGACCGCGTAGATTAGGCCGCGTGTTTTCTCCTTTTTCTTGCCGCTGCCAAACATGTTACGGGAACAATCTATTTAGAGCGCGGCAAGTCATTTTTGTAATATAACTTTATCTTGGGCAGTATTTGCTATGTTATTTCCTTTACTTGATTCCTTCCTTTGTATGTTTTTACCCTACGCTTTTAGGGAACTTGCTGGCGTAGGCACCCTTGCCGCGAGCACTGAGTACGGGACATCAGCAGCCTGCTGGCGGTGCTACCTCCGGCAAGAAACCTTGTCGCAACCAGTCGCAGCGCACTTAAGTTGTTGAGCGGACTCGAAACAAAGTAAGGGCGCAACTAGCTACGAGTTGGTTCCTCCGCGCACAGGTTTTCCATACAAAGCACGCTCGTTCAAGGAAGATAACTTAAGAAATTTTAAAACTGATTGTGCTCGAACTTCGGCAACTTAGCTTTTCTGTCGTCTGCGTCCCGGCAAGGATATACTTCTTTGAACGACGCCTGGTCCACACCATTATCTTCTCCTTCCCCCCCCCCCCCCCCCCCGGTGAACTTGTGGGCGAAGGAACCTTCTTTTTGAGAAAAATAAAGAAGAGAAAATAAAGATATGGAGCCTTATGGCTCGTTATTACTTACCGGGGGCAAGTGCTACACAAAGTGTCAGATAATACATGCGAAAAAGAAAAAGGCATGAAATTTGACAAGATGTGCGGAGCATATGATCTTTATTTATGCACGGGATCTGCGCCCGGCTTTGTACAAAGGGTTACATGCAACAGCGGCAAGGCTTGTACAAAAGGTGGTTGCCGGAACAGGTTCCGGCAACCGCGCCTTATGGGTAAAACTTACGAAGATGCTCAATGTTCCAGGAGTTGCTCACTGGAAAGCCATCTTCGGTCTCAAGGCGGACAGCGCCGGGCCTAGTGACTCGCTTCACCCGATAAGGGCCTTCCCACTTCGGCGTCAACTTGTTGGAATTCTTGGCGGATTGAACGCGCCGAAGAACAAGGTCGCCTTCCTCGAAACTTCTAGCATTAACTTTGCGGCTATGGTAGCGACGCAAAGCTTGCTGGTAGCGAGCGGCTTGTATAGCAGCCTGAAGACGATCTTCCTCAAGGAGCAGCGCGTCATCTTGTCGCAGCTGCTCTTGCTCAAGCTCATCATAAGTGAGCACCCTAGGCAATCCGTATACGAGTTCCGTGGGGAGAACTGCCTCTGCTCCATAGACTAGAGCAAAAGGTGTCTGGCCAGTGGCTCGATTTGGCGTCGTCCTGATCGACCAAAGAACCACTGGCAGCTCCTCGATCCAATTCCTTCCGCACTTGTGCAGCCTGTCGAAAGTTCTGGTCTTGAGCACGCGCAGCACTTCAGCGTTCGCCCTCTCTGCTTGACCGTTGCTTCTCGGGTGAGCAACAGAAGCGAAGCAGATCTTGGCGCCAAGATCTTGGACGTACTGCATGAAGGTGCGGCTCGTGAATTGTGTGCCATTGTCGGTGATGATCCTATTAGGGACTCCAAAACGGCAAACAATCGACCTGAAGAACTTGACTGCTGACTGTGCTGTCACCTTCCTCACTGCTTCCACTTCCGGCCACTTTGTGAACTTGTCGACTGCCACATACAAGTACTCAAAGCCTCCGACAGCTCGGGGAAAGGGGCCGAGGATGTCGAGCCCCCAGACCGAAAATGGCCAGGATAAAGGGATCGTCTGGAGAGCTTGAGCTGGTTGATGTATCTGCTTGGAGTGGAACTGGCACGCTTCACACTAGGTTACTTGTGCAGTTGCATCCTGAAGGGCTGTTGGCCAAAAGAAACCTTGCCGGAAGGCTTTGCCGGCAAGTGCTCTTGCGCCAATGTGGTGACCACATATGCCTCCATGTATCTCCGCCAACAGCTTCTGTCCATCTTCCCGGGGAATGCACTTCAATTTCACTCCGTTGAATCTTTTTCTGTACAGTATGTCATCGACAAACTGGTACATACTTGATTGCCGGGCTACTCTCTCCGCTTCTTCTTGCTCTTCGGGAAGTTCTCCTGTTTGAAGGAAATGGACGATCTGCTGCGCCCATGCCGGAGCTTGTGGCTCGACAACAAGGACTAAAGGCATAAACGCCGCTGCGGGAACATCTGCTTCCACGGCAAGAACCTGCGGCTCAGCCGGAGCTTGATGTTCCCCGGCAAGCTTGCCGGAGCAAAACTTGTCGGGAGCGTCTGCTTCAACGGAACAAACCTTAGGGCTTGTCGGAGCAGACTGCTCCTCAGCACTCTCGGTGTTGATCTTGGGGACCTTCTTGGCGGCGGCTTCGGGGAGCTCAGCCGGAAAGTAGTCACCGGAAACCAACTTTCTCTTTTTGTTCTGTCCAGTTGATGGTATCACAGATGGTCGAGTCAGCCTGAGCACAAAGATCCCTGGTTCCACAGGTAACTTTAATGCAGCGCATTTTGACAGGCCATCGGCAACATCGTTCTGAGCTCTTGGAACATGTTCCATCTACAGGCCGTCAAAATGCTCTTCCAACTTTCTCACTTCATCAATGTAAGCTTCCATCAACGGACTCTGATAATCTTTGTTCACTTGGCGGACGACAAGCTGCGAGTCACCCCTGACAATGAGCTTTTTGATCCCAAGGTCCGCCGTGATCCTGAGTCCGGCAAGCAAGCCTTCATACTCTGCAGTATTGTTTGTTGCTTGCTCCTTGGGAAAGTGCATCTGGACCACGTACTTGAGGTGCTCTCCGGTGGGTGCGACAAGTAACACGCCCGCACCGGCGCCTTGCAGCGAGAAGGCACCATCAAAGTACATGATCCATTCTCTGCTTGCCTCCTTGACGGGGATGCTCGTCTCTGGACTTTCTTCATCAGGTGTTGGCATCCATTCTGCTATAAATTCTGCCAATGCTTGGCTCTGGATAGTTGAAGTACTCTCAAACTTGAGGCCAAAGCTTGACAATTCCAATGCCCACTCGACGATCCTGCCTGTTGCTTCCGGATTCTACAATATCCTCTTCAACGGAAAGCGAGTGACAACTGTGATCTCATGTGCTTGAAAGTAATAGCGCAGCTTCCTCGAGGCCATAAGGAGGCCGAAAAGCAACTTCTGCACACCAGAGTACCTTGACCTAGCCCCCTGCAGAAGGGAACTGACAAAATAAACTGGGCGCTGCACCATCTTCTTTTGTTTCTCTTCCTGTGGCTGCACAGATCTATCCTTGTCGGGACCAGAGCTTGTCGGGGAAGCCCCCTGCTTGTCGCTGGACTCGCTTGCCGTGGTCGCTGGCTCATCATCTGCCTCCCTTTCCGCTACTAACGCAGCACTAACCACTTGATTGGTTGCCGCTAGATACAGCAGCAACTTCTCTTGTGGCTTAGGTGCGACAAGTATTGGAGTGGAGGACAGGTATCTCTTCAAGTCCTGCAGCGCAGCCTCCGCTTCCGGAGTCCATTTCATTGGACCTGCCTTTTTCAAAATTTTGAAAAATGGCAGGGCGCGCTCCGCAGACTTAGAGATGAACCTGCTGAGAGCAGCAACGCAGCCGGCAAGCCTTCGCACATACTTGACGCGCTTCGGTGCTTCGATCTGCTCAATGGCCTTGATCTTGTCGGGATTGGCTTCAATCCCCCGCTGAGATACAAAGAACCCGAGAAGCTTGCCGGAGGGGACTCCAAACACGCACTTCTCAGGGTTTAACTTGAGATTGATCTTGCGCAGATTTGCAAAGGTCTCGTCCAAATCCTGGATCAAAGTTGCTTTGTCCTTGCTCTTGACCACTATGTCATCCATGTAAGCTTCTACATTTCTGTGCAACTGTGGCTCAAAAGCATGACTGACTACTCTTGCGAATGTTGAACCAGCATTCTTTAGTCCGAAAGGCATCCGTACAAAGCAGTACGTGCCACATGGAGTAATGAATGCGGTCTTCTCTTCATCCTCTTCTGCCATGAAGATCTGATGATATCCTGAGTATGCATCAAGAAATGAAAGCAAATCACATCCTGCCGTGGAGTCGACAATCTGGTCAATGCGCGGCAAGGGAAATGGATCCTTGGGACAAGCTTTATTAACATCGGTGAAGTCAATACAAAGCCTCCACTTCCCGTTCGCCTTGCGCACGACTACAGGATTGGCTAGCCACGTGGGATGGAGTACTCCTCTGACAAGGCCTGCTGCTTCCAACTTCTTGATCTCTTCTGCAATGAATTCTTGTCGCTCCACTGTCTGTTTCCTGACTCTCTGCTTGACGGGCCGCGCGTGAGGGCAGACGGCAAGGTGGTGCTCAATCACTTTCCTGGGAACACCGGGGATGTCAGACGGTTGCCATGCACACACGTCGACATTCGCCCGCAGGAAAGCAACGAGCGCGCTTTCCTATTTAGGGTCAAGTGCGGCACTGATGGTGAAGGTACCACCAGTGCCGTCCTCCTTGGCGGCCACTTTCTTGGTTTCTGGTGAAGTTGTCTTTGCCTTCTTGCACTTGCCGGTGGAGCTCGATGGTGCGTCCTCGACGGTAGCGCAGCACTCCGAGGAGGTGCGCTTGCCGGAGTGAGCATCAGAGCTCTTGCCGGATTTGGTCTTCTTCTCCCCCCCCCCCGGGAGCTTCAGCGGCAAGTGGTTTGCGATCTGCTGCGGCTGCTGCTTCCCGGTAGATCTTGTCGGTACAGATAAGGGCATCCTTCTTGTCGCTAGGGACAGAAATGACACTTATCGGACCGGGCATCTTGAGCATGTTATAGGCATAGTGAGAAGCTGCCATGAACTTGGCGAGCGCTGGACGGCTGAGTATCCCATTGTAGGGCAATGGGAAATCAGCAACGTCGAAAGTGACTTTCTCTGTCCTGAAGTTCAGCTCGCTGCCAAATGTCACTGGCAATGTAATCTTCCCCTTCGGCTTGCTCCTTCCCGGATTGATTCCTTGGAAAGTACCAGTCTCTTCGAGCTCGCTGTCGGGGATCTGGAGCTTCTTGAGTACCGCCGAGGAGATCAGGTTCAAGCCGGCCCCGCCTTCAACTAGCATCTTCGTGACCTTGAGGTTGCGGATAGTTGGTGAAACCAACATCGGCAAGCACCCGACCGCAGTTATGCGATCAGGGTGATCCTCAACATCAAAGATGATAGGCGTGCTGGACCACTTCAGAGGCTTTCACGATTCAACTGACGGCTCTGCTGCATTAACTTCCCGCACCCACTGTTTGAGCTGGCGGTGTGAAGTATGCAGAGAAGCACCGCCGTCGACGCACAAAACCTCTGTCGCTTTCTGAAACTCCTGCTCGTCGGCCTCATCCTCATCCATCTCTTCATCTTCGTCTTCGTCTTCGTCCTTGTCGCGGCCGCGGGGAGGCCTGTCTCCTTGCCGCTGCTTGGCTTTGCCGCGGCGCCCTCCCCGGCCGGGACGCTTCTTGCCAGATCCCCCACCACCTTCTTGGGCCTTCTCCTTGTCACGTCGCTCATATTCAGCTTTCTGCAGTTCAACAAGCTGTTCAACTTTCTTGCAGGTCTGGAGATCATGTCCTTTGGTGCGGTGGATCTTGCAGTACTGCTTGCCGGAGCCGTCTTGCTTGTCGGCGGCTACCACAGCCTCACCGGAGTTACTAGCTTTGGCCTTCTCGGCGCCACCTCCGTTGCCGGACTGCTCGACGACTAGCACATCTTTAGCTTTCCTCTTTCTGTTGTTCCGCCGCTGGTTTTTCCTTGCCGGGGCGGCTTCCTCACTGTCAGACCCTTCTGCTCCTGCGTTTTCTCCGGGGATTTTTCTCCCCTCCTCAGCACGCGCACATTTGTCGGCCAGAGCATATAGCTCGCTGACATCTCTGATTTTGCACATCGCCATCTCCTCCCTCATCCTGCGATTATGCATGTTCTGATGGAACACGCTGATAACCGCGGCAGGGTGGACGTCTGGGATGTTGCGCTGCACCTGGCTGAATCTTTGAATGTACTTGCGCAGGGGTTCTCCTTCCTTCTGGGCGAGCAGATGAAGATCGCTCTCCTGGCCATGGGGCTTGTGGCCGCCTGTGAAGGCGCCGACTAACTGATGGCACAGATCTGCCCATGAGGAGATGGAGTTGTCCGGCAAGTGCATGAGCCAAGATCTGACGTTGGGCTTGAGCACCAGCGGGAAGTAGTTGGCGAGGATCTTCTCGTCGCGTCCTCCGGCAGCCTGCACCGCAATGGTGTAGATGCTGAGGAACTCCGACGGATGTAGCCTGCCATCGTACTTCTCGGGTACATCTGGCTTGAAGTTCTTTGTGCTGGGCCACTGGACTTGCCGCAGCTCACGAGTAAACGCAGGATAACCTACCGCGTACGGCAAGTCGCCTGGTTCCCCTGGCGCATGCATGTCAATAGTGGGCCCAGCGCTGGTCTGACTGACGCCGCGCTTCTCTTTGACGCTCGATGCGAGTACGAGCGTCTTCTTGTCGTCGTTCTTGGAGAACTTGGCACTGATCGCGACGAGCTCGCGGGTCCGACGACGCGGTGGAGTCGGTGTCGAGGTTAGCCCGGCGAGTCGGCGATCTTGGCCTTCGGGGCGGGGAGTGCACAGTGGTGGCACCCCCACCGGTCTTGTCGCCACCGGCTTGCGCCTGGGCGTCTTGCCGCGGCTTCGACGTGCTCGGTTGCTGGGGAGTGTCGCCATTGGCGAAGTCGATGAGGCTTTGAATGGTGATCCTCCAATCGTCCATCTTGTCCGGCGCTGGAGGGTAGTCTAGGAGCAGTTGGGCTCGGGCCAACGCTTCTTCTGGGGTTTTCGGCGGCGGGGGCGAACGACGCGAGGAGCGGGATATGCTCAAACTTCTAACAGTGTTAGAAGGAGCAACATCTCGTCCAGGCGACCGTGCCGCGCTCGCGCCAACATGTTGGCGTGCATGTTGGCATGGAGCGTCCCGCGATCCGCCAGCTTGGCCTTGTTCTAACGCGAGTACGGTGCTAGGAGCACCATGGCATTGTCGGTCCCGCGCCTCCTGAGAGGGGCGTGGTGCATGTACGGACGCCGAAGTTTGCGGGGCCTTGTCCTTGGATCTGGTGACAATGTGAGCTCCCCCGTCGGCGCCCGTTCCTCCACCGGCGTCTACCCCACCGCCCGTTTGCTCCGGTGGTGGTGGAATCGACGCAGACGGACCAACCACCTCCGAAGCCTTCTTCTTCGGTGGCATGTCGATGAAGATGATGATGTAGCGCGCGCGAACACCGGATCAGGTTCGCACAACCTCAACGCCCCCTACCTGGCGCGCCAAAGGTGTCGTGGGAAACGAACACCTATGGGGCAGGGCCCCTTCTCGGTCCGGCATGGAGCGGAGGGCGCATGAAGAGCAGATCGAGGCGAAGCACGCGAGGAATTTTACCCAGCTTCGGAGCTCTCCGGAGAGATAAAACTCCTACTACTGCTTTGTGTTTATATTGTGTTCTTGCTCGAGAGCGTGAGCGTTCTGTGGTTTCGAATGAGTCGAACCCCCTCTACGTTGCGCATGGGCCTCCTTTTATAGGCTAAAGGGGTCACCGACAGGTGGCAACGCAGACAGGGGTACAAATGTAAAAGGAGGGGTTGGTACAACTGCCTCTATAATGCACCCTACCTAACTCTGACGGCAGGGGACAAGAGCATTTAATGCCCGTCCGGTCACCCAAACAGTGCAGAAAACGACCGTTAGGGGCGCCACCGCTCGCCACGATGGCCTTCTCGTCATCTCCACTTGCCACCTCGCACCGCTTGGCTGCACAGCTTCCCGCCACGTGCGCCTGGAACGGTCCTGCGGCGACACATCGACGGATGCGCTGGAGCATGGGCGCAGAGTGGTGGCTTCGCCGCGGCAAGCGCCTTGCCGCGGTCGTTGTCTTGTCGCACCCGAAAGCTTGTCACTCATCGGGTCTTGCCGGGACGCACGGCGCGTCACGGCAAGTTTCTTGAAAATGCCTTGGTTGGCCTTCCCGGCAAGCTCCTCTTGCCGGGGCCTTGTCCTTCCCGGCAAGCTCCTCTTGCCGGAGTCTTGTCTTCTCAGTTAAAACACTTTGTTCTTGAATGGCATCAATAGGAGCTATGGAAGATCTTGGCGGACGTCCGGCAAGCCTTGCCGCGGGGCGCTGCGACTGCTCGTGCACAAGTTCGGGATACTAAGGTACCCCTACTTTAGTACACCGACACCCTCAACATGCAAAAAAGAGTCACTCCAAATCCACTAATAGCGGAGAACAAACGAAGAGATTATGGTAGGGTACGAAACCACCTCAAAGTTATTCTTTCGGATCAATCTATTCAAGAGTTCGTACTAGAATAACACCTTAAGACACAAATCAACCAAAACCCTAATGTCACCTAGATACTCCATTGTCACCTCAAGTATCCATGGGCATGATTATACGATATGCATCACACAATCTCAGATTCATCTATTCAACCAACACAAAGTACTTCAAAGAGTGCCCCAAAGTTTCTACCGGAGAGTCAAGAAAACGTGTGCCAACCCCTATGCATAGGTTCATGGGCGGAACCCGCAAGTTGGTCACCAAAACATACATCAAGTGGCACGTGATATCCCATTGTCACCACAGATAAACACGGCAAGACATACATCAAGTGTTCTCAAATCAAAGACTCAATCCGATAGGATAACTTCAAGAGGGAAACTCAATTCATCACAAGAGAGTAGAGGGGGAGAAACATCATAAGATCCAACTATAATAGCAAAGCTCGCAATACATCAAGATCGTGCCATAGAGAGAACATGAGAGAGAGAGATCAAACACATAGCTACTGGTACATACCCTCAGCCCCGAGGGTAAACTACTCCCTCCTCATCATGGAGAGCATCGGGATGATGAAGATGGCCACCGGTGAGGGATCCCCCCTCCGGCAGGGTGCCGGAACGGGCTCCCGAGAGGTTTTTGGTGGCTACAGAGGCTTGCGGCGGCGGAACTCCCGATCTATCTTCTTCGTGGATGTTTTCAGGGTACGTGGGACAATATAGGCGAAAGAAGTCGGTCGGGAGGTGCTCAAGGGGCCCACGAGACAAGGGGGCGCGCCCAGTAGGGGGGCGCCCCCTATCTCCTGGCCTCCTCGAGGATCTTCTAACGTGAACTCCAAGTCTCCAGGATGATATTCTTCCAAAAAATCACACTGCCGAAGGTTTCATTCCGTTTGGACTCCATTTGATATTTCTTTTCTTCGAAATACTGAAACAGGCAATAAAACAGCAATATGGGTTGGGCCTCCGGTTAATAGGTTAGTCCCAAAAGTAATATAGAAGTGTATAATAAAGCCCATAATCATTCAAAACAGATAGTAAAATAGCATGAATGCTTCATAAATTATAGATACGTTGGAGACGTATCAGCATCCCCAAGCTTAATTCCTACTCGTCCTCGAGTAGGTAAATGATAAAAGAAAGAATTTATGAAGTGTGAATGCTTGAAGGTGCACAAGTTTGATCAATGATAATTTCAGTCACCTTTTCTAGCATGATAATATGTCATAGCAGTAGTTCATCTCATAAAACTTCTCACGATAAAGTAACAAGCAATTCACATGTCAAAGCATAGACCATAAACTTTCTTGAAAACTAGCAAACTTCATTCTCAGTCATCAAACCATTTCAATTCATCTTATTTTCAGGAATAGCAAACTCCACATACTCAACTATCATATAGTCTTCTACAATTGATAACACTCACGCAATACTAATGGTTATGGAGTTTTAATCGGACACTGAGAAAGATAGGGGCTTATATTGTTGCCTCCCAACGTATTCACCTTTGGGTGATGTCAACAATAATAGTTCATGCTAACTTACATCCAACTGGATATATATATCAGGATCTTTCCAACACGAGGTGCTTGCCAAAGGATAAAATGAAAAGGGGAAAGGTGAAGATCACCTTGACTCTTGCATAAAGTAAAAGACATAAAGTAAAAGATAGGCCCTTCGCAGAGGGAAGCAGAGGTTGTCATGTGCTTTTAGGGTTGGATGCACAGAATCTTAATGCGAATGAACGTCACTTTATATTGCCACTTGTATATGGACCTTTATTATGCAGTCCGTCGCTTTTATTGCTTCCAAAACAAGATCGTATAAAGCTATTTTCTTCACACCAAAAGATCATACATATTTAGAGAGCAATTTTTATTGCTTGCACCGATGACAACTTACTTGAAGGATCTTACTCAATCCATAGGTAGGTATGGTGGACTCTCATGGCAAAATTGGGTTTAAGGATAATTGGAAGCACAAGTAGTATCTCTACTTGGTGCAAGGAATTTTGGCTAGCATGAGGGGGAAAGGCAAGCTCAACATGTTTGAATGATCCATGACAATATACTTTAACTGAGATGTCGGAAAACATAAACCATTATGTTGTCTTCCTTGTCCAACATCAACTCTTTAGCATGTCATACTTAATGAGTGCTCCCAATTATAAAAGATGTCTAAGATAGTATGTTTATATGTGAAATCTCTCTTCCTTCAATATTCTTTCATGAATTGTTCAAATGACCAATACAATGATTGCTAACCTTCAATAAATTTACAACCTCTACTTCTTAGATGTGAAGTCATTACTCCCCATGGGATAAGCAAATGAGACATATATAATTTAAGATTTATGACAATCAACTCATTCAACAATTTACTCATAGGATATAAGTGAAGCACACGAGTAAATGACAAACTACTCCAACAAGATATAAGTGAAGATCAATGAGTAGCTAAATAATTATGTAACTATATGAAGACTCTCTCCCATTTAAGAATTTCAGATCTTGGTATTGTATTCAAACAGCAAGCAAAGCAAAACAAAATGACATTGCAAGGATAGCACAACTCATGTGAAGAAGCAAAAACTTAGGCTCAACCGATACTAACCGATAGTTGTTGAAGAAGAAAGGTGGGATGCCTACCGGGGCATCCCCAAGCTTAGATGCTTGAGACTTCTTGAAATATTACCTTGAGGTGCCTTGGGCATCCCCAAGCTTGAACTTTTTGTGTCTCCTTAATTCCTCTGATATCATGGTTTCTCTATTTCTCAAAAGCTTCATCCATAACAAACTCAACAAGAACTCGTGAGATAGGTTAGTATAAACCAATGCAAAACCTTATCATTTTCTACTGTAACAAATCACTAAAATTATTATTCAACATTGCATACTAAATGCCTCTACATATTTAATACTCCTATCCTCAAATAGAATCATTAAACAAGCAAACATATGCAAACAATGCAAACATAACAGCAATCTGTCAAAACAGTACAGTCTGTAAAGAATGCAAGATTCATCATACTTCCCTAACTCCAAAAATTATGAAATAAAATTCCCACTGTAGTAAATTTATTAGAACTCATTATGCAAAAAGTTTCAACATTATATAAACCTTATCATTTTTATTGCAACAGCGGTAAACTCTCTGTTTTCAAACAGCAACATGTATGCTAGCAAAATAAGCATGGCAAAGGCTATCCTTGACCCTTTTATTGAAACTAAAGAGGCAAAACAATATTCTAACTAACAGCAAGCAAATACTAACAAAATAAAATGACGCTCCAAGCAAAACACATATCATGTGGCGAATAAAAATATAGCTCCAAGTAAAGTTACCGATGAACGAAGACGAAAGAGGGGATGCCATCCGGGGCATCCCCAAGCTTAGTATCTTGGTTGTCCTTGAATATCACCTTGGGGTGCCTTGGGCATCCCCAAGCTTAGGCTCTTGCCACTCCTTATTCCATAGTCCATCGAATCTTTACCCAAAACTTGAAAACTTCACAACACAAAACTCAACAGAAAACTCGTAAGCTCCGTTAGTATAAGAAAATAAAACCACCACTTAGGTACTGTAATGAACTCATTCTAAATTCATATTGGTGTAATATCTACTGTATTCCAACTTCTCTATGGTTCATACCACTTAATAATAGCCATAGATGCATCAAAATAAGCAAACAACACACGAAAAACAGAATCTGTCAAAAACAGAACAGCATGTAATAATATGTATCAAACGTATACTTCTGGAACTCTAAAAATTCTACCAAATTAGGAAGTCCTAAGAAATTTGTGTAACAATCCAGAGACAAAAGAATCAGATCATAAGCACGTTTATGTGAATTAACAAACTAATTTACTGGGTGCGAAAGTTTCTGATTCTCAGCAGGATCAACACAACTATCACCGTAAGCTATCCTTAAGGTCTTAGTTGGCACTTTATTGAAACAAAACCTATAAAACATGATCACTATAGTAGCATAATCATGTGGACACGCAAAAACAGTAAGGATAAATTTTGGGTTGTCTCCCAACAAGCGCTTTTCTTTAGTGCCTTTTAGCTAAGGCATGATGATGACAATGATGCTCACATAAAAGATAAGAATTGAAACATAACGGGAGCATCATGAAGCATATTACTAGCACATTTAAGTCTAACCCACTTCCTATGCATAGGGATTTTGTGAGCAAACAACTTATGGGAACAATAATCAACTAGCATAGGAAGGCAAAACAAGCATAGCTTCAAGATTTTCAACACATAGAGAGGAAACTTGATATTATTGCAATTCCTACAAGCATATATTCCTCCCTCATAAAAAATTTCAGTAGCATCATGAATGAATTCAACAATATAACCAGCACCTAAAGCATTCTTTCCATGATCTACAAGCATAGAAAATTTACTACTCTCCACATAAGCAAAGTTCTTCTCATGAATAGTAGTGGGAGCAAACTCAACAAAATAATTATTACGTGAGGCATAATCCAATTGAAAACTAAAATCATGATGACAAGTTTCATGGTTATCATTATTCTTAATAGCATACAATTCATCACAATAATCATCATAGATAGCAACTTTGTTCTCATAATCAATCGGAACCTCTTCCGAAATAGTGGATTCATCACTAAATAAAGTCATGACCTCTCCAAATCCACTTTCAAAATTATAACAATAATATTCAACATCCTCCAAAATAGTGGGATCATTACTTCCTAAAGTTGACACTCTTCCAAACCCACTTTCATCAATATAATCAACATAAATAGGAGGCATGCTATCATCATAATAAATTTGCTCATCAAAACTTGGGGGACAAAAAATATCATATTCATCAAACATAGCTTCCCCAAGCTTGTGGCTTTGCATATCATTAGCATCATGGATATTCAAGGAATTCATACTAACAACATTGCAATCATGCTCATCATACAAAGATCTAGTACCAAACATTCTAATGCATTCTTCTTCTAGCACTTGAGCACAGTTTCCCTTTCCATCATACTCATGAAAGATATTAAAAAGATGAAGCGTATGAGACAAGCTTAACTTCATTTTTTTTGTAGTTTTCTTTTATAAGCTAAACTAGTGATAAAACAAGAAACAAAAAGATTCGATTGCAAGATCTAAAGATATACCTTCAAGCACTCACCTCCCCGGCAACGGCGCCAGAAAAGAGCTTGATGTCTACTACACAACCTTCTTCTTGTAGAAGTTGTTGGGCATGCAAGTGCACAGGTTTGTAGGACAGTAGCAAATTTCCCTCAAGTGGATGACCTAAGATTTATCAATCTGTGGGAGGCGTAGGATGAAGATGGTCTCTCTCAAACAACCCTGCAACCAAATAGCAAGAGTCTCTTGTGTCCCCAACACACCCAATACAATGGTAAATTGTATAGGTGCACTAGTTCGGCCAAGAGATGGTGATACAAGTGCAATATGGATGATAGATATAAGTATTTGTAATCTGAAATTATAAAAACAGCAAGGTAACTAATGATAAAAGTGAGCGTAAACGGTATTGCAATGGTAGGAAACAAGGCATAGGGTTCATACTTTCACTAGTGCAAGTTCTCTCAACAATAATAACATAGATAGATCATATAACAATCCCTCAACATGCGACAAAGAGTCACTCCAAAGCCACTAATAGCGGAGAACAAACGATGAGATTATGGTAGGGTATGAAACCACCTCAAAGTTATTCTTTCGGATCAATCTATTCAAGAGTTCGTACTAGAATAACACCTTAAGACACAAATCAACCAAAACCCTAATGTCACCTAGATACTCCATTGTCACCTCAAGTATCCGTGGGCATGATTATACGATATGCATCACACAATCTCAGATTCATCTATTCAACCAACACAAAGTACTTCAAAGAGTGCCCAAAAGTTTCTACCGAAGAGTCAAGAAAACGTGTGCCAACCCCTATGCATAGGTTCATGGGCGAAACCCGCAAGTTGGTCACCAAAACATACATCAAGTGGCACGTGATATCCCATTGTCACCACAGATAAACACGGCAAGACATACTTCAAGTGTTCTCAAATCAAAGACTCAATCCGATAGGATAACTTCAGGAGGGAAACTCAATTCATCACAAGAGAGTAGAGGGGGAGAAACAACATAAGATCCAACTATAATAGCAAAGCTCGCGATACATCAAGATCGTGCCATAGAGAGAACACGAGAGAGAGAGAGAGAGATCAAACACATAGCTACTGGTACATACCCTCAGCCCCGCGGGTGAACTACTCCCTCCTCGTCATGGAGAGCGCCGGGATGATGAAGATGGCCACCGATGAGGGATCCCCCCTCCGGCAGGGTGCCGAAACAGGCTCCCGAGAGGTTTTTGGTGGCTACAGAGGCTTGCGGCAGCGGAACTCCCGATCTATCTTCTTCGTGGATGTTTTTAGGGTACGTGGGACTATATAGGCGAAAGAAGTCGGTCGGGAGGTGCTCGAGGGGCCCACGAGACAGGGGGGTGCGCCCAGTAGGGAGGGGCGCCCCCCCCCTATGTCCTGGCCTCCTCGA
This sequence comes from Triticum timopheevii, assembly GCA_963921465.1. Taxonomy (NCBI): domain Eukaryota; kingdom Viridiplantae; phylum Streptophyta; class Magnoliopsida; order Poales; family Poaceae; genus Triticum; species Triticum timopheevii. Next base: position 359,116,621 of record OY997274.1, on the reverse strand, counting down.
GGATCTTCTGACGTGAACTCCAACTCTCCAGGATGATATTCTTCCAAAAAATCACACTGCCGAAGGTTTCATTCCGTTTGGACTCCGTTTGATATTCCTTTTCTTCGAAATACTGAAACAGGCAATAAAACAGCAATAGGGGCTGGGCCTCTGGTTAATAGGTTAGTCCCAAAAGTAATATAAAAGTGTATAATAAAGCCGTAATCATTCAAAACAGATAGTAAAATAGCATGAATGCTTCATAAATTATAGATACATTGGAGACGTATCAACGTTGGCGGCAGGCGAGGGAGAACGACGGGGAGGCCGGCTGACAGGAGCCATCTGGGAGACGCGGGCGGCGAGAGCAGCCCGACGCTCGGCACGAGCTCGGCGAGCGTCAGCCATGGGTGCGACGAACGATCGAGCGCGGAACAGCGGAGGAAAGATTCCGGCGCACCCCTACCTGGCGCGCCAAATGTCGGATGTCGGGTTCCGGCAAACCCTTAAGGTTCGAACTCCGGGGTGCGTGCGAAAATCTTTCCCCCACCGATCCACGTCCCAACGCCTCGCTACGAATCTAAGCTAGACGATGAACAACACAAGGTACACAAGGTTTATACTAGTTCGGGCCATCGTTGTGGTGTAATACCCTACTCCAGTGTGTGGTGTGGTGGATTGCCTCTGGGGCTAATAATGAACAGTACAAGGGAAGAACAGCCTCGCGAGGAGAGGTGTTCTTGTGGTGGTGGCGTTCTACTTGAGTGAGATTCGATCCTCTCCTACTGTGGTGGCTATCTCTATATATAGGGGCCCTGGTCCTCTTCCCAAAATATTGAGCGGGAAGGGCGCCAACAACAGCCATTTTGAAGGGGAACATCTAGTACAAGTTATCCTGACTAAAATTGGTCTTCGGCTACCAAAGGCACTGGCGATGACGCCGTCTTGGGCTCCACGGTGACCTCCGTCCTGCCGCTCTCCTGGTCTTGGTCTCGTTGCACCGAAATGGTAACCTTTGCTTGATGCCTCGGTACTCCGCGCCTGCGCTTGCCCCCTTTGCACCAAAGAGGAAACAAGGACAGTGCACAGGCTGGCGCCCGCCTGGTCTCGATCGTCATGGCTTGCGTCACGAGCACCTCGCGAGGTACCCCTGCCTTGATCTCTCCACCTCCTCACGATCCTGCCTGGTGAGGCCGTTCTTGAGGAAGCCTTGCGTCGTCCGCCCCGCGAGGCTTGGCCCCTCGCGAGGGTCTTGAGCTTGAGTTGATGAAGATGGGACGCACTGGGCCACCACTTGGGCCATGCCGCAGGCCGCAGGCAGGCAAGTCTGGGGACCCTCATTCCCAGAACGCTGACAGACGTTCACATAACACCACTAGAGGAGAGATAACATACATCTCATCAAAATATTGAACGAATACCAAATTCACATGACTACTAATAGCAAGACTTCACCCATGTCCTCAAGAACAAATGTAACTACTCACAAAGCATTTTCATGTTCATAATCAGAGGGGTATTAATATGAATTAAGGATCTAAACATATGATCTTCCACCAAATAAACCAACTAGCATCAACTATAAGGAGTAATCAACACTACTAGCAACCCACAGGTACCAATCTGAGGTTTTGGTACAAAGATTGGATACAAGAGATGAACTAGGGTTTGAGAGGAGATGGTGTTGGTGAAGATGTTGATGGAGATTGACCCCCTACCGATGAGAGGATCGTTGGTGATGACGATGGTGATGATTCCCCCCCCCCCTCGGAGGGAAGTTTCCCCAGCGAAACAGCTCCGCCAGAGCCTTAGATCGGTTCCGCCAAGGTTCCGCCTCGTGGCAGCGGAGTTTCGTCCCGTAAGCTTGCTTATGATTTTTTCCAGGGTAAAAGACTTCATATAGCAGAAGATGGCCACCGAAGGGCTGCCAGGGGGCCCACGAGGTAGGGGGAGCGCCCTATAAGGGTGGGCGCGCCCCCCCACCCTCGTGGACGGTGGGTGGCCCCCCTCAGGTATTTCTTCCAATGAATAATAATTATTAATTCCAAAAATGACTTTTGTGGAGTTTCAGGACTTTTGGAGCTGTGCAGAATAGGTCTCCAATATTTGCTCCTTTTCTAGCCCAGAATCCCAGCTGTCGGCATTCTCCCTCTTCTTGTTAAACCTTGTAAAGTAAGAGAGAATAGCCATAAGTATTGTGACATAACGTGTAATAACAACCCATAATGCAATAAATATCGATATAAAAGCATGATGCAAAATGGACGTATCAAAACACTTCGCACATTCATTCTACATGGACCTCACTTGGCTATGGGTTATTGTCCATTATATATCATTTGCCCATATTGCCATGTTCACTTTGCATGATATGCTCATTACTATGCCTTTGCCATGCATTTGTGACCCATGCTTTGCATTACACATGATGATTGATTCTAGTACTCGTATGTGTATTTGCAAGCTTGGTGAAGATATTGCTTGTTATTGCCATGTTTGCTCTGTGCACCATTCCTATGATGATACTTTCATCTTGCTTTGTGTTCGTGCTTGCGATATGTCATGTGCATTGTCTATGCCTAGTATTTTCTCACATGACATGATTGCCATGATTTACTCTAGTGTGTTGCATCTTCGCTCCACTAGTTTGCACGACTTGATCTCTATGATTGCTCATGTTGCATCACCCATGATTCATACTTGCTCATTTCATGTGGTTGATGACAACCATTACCATGCTTTGCACATGATTGTTATTGCTTATTGTCATCTATCTCCATATGCTGCTTCTCTCATGCTAGATGATTTGACATGTATTGAGTGCAATAATGCTTTTAGTCTTCCTAATGAGATTGCCCCCATAGCATTCTAGCATATATTTGGAGATCTTGACGTATTTCTTGTGAAGCATGCTTGTCTTACTTCTTTGCACCATATGCCTAGTGCCATGAATATAGCAATTGTTGCATCATATAATTCTTGCACTTGTTCTTCTAATGGTTATGTGCAAGAGAAGAGAACCATCATGATGGATGATGTGTTTATCTACCATGCACATACTTTCTCTGTTCTGTTTTGTGCATGTGTAGGATACTTGGACTTCATGTCGACTTCCACTTCACGTGAGTTGACCATTCGAGCTCTTGAGAGCGATCCTCATACATTCTACCACGACTCTCTTCTACACCACATTTCCTACCACTTCGGCATTGTGAAGAATGCACAAGGACACGCTTTCAAAGGTGACATCCTTCTTGAGCTTGGATATTGTGGATCATACGTCATGTGTTGCTTACACCATTTGCACGAACGTTCGAGATATTGCTTTCACCCATGATTGCCACATTTCCATGCCTCATGACATATATACCTTGTGTGTTGCGTCCAATTCTTGGACTACTTGCTACTATCATATGGTTGGTTGCACCAATATCATTTCTCACATATGCCATGTCCCATTGTTTGTCACATGATTGACTTGATTGCCTCACACATGATGTACAATTGCTCTTCTATTGTGTTGAGTGCCAGGATATCTTCACTACACCCTATGCACATTATGCTTGGATTGTCTTGCACTTGCCCCATGTGTTTAGACATACCATTTTATTCGGTGTTGTGAATGATTCCTATGCCTACCATCGACCATTTATCGAGTGCTTTATGCATGTTTGCCATGATCTTGAGGTAGATGCTTGTTCTCTTGTCAAACATATTACATCTCTACCTCACATTTACATACTTGTTTCCATGATGACCTTGATTTTGCTCAATTCATATGCTTACATGTCATGACAAAATCCTTTGTCAAACCATATGTTATACTTGATGACAATACTTGTTTGGTGAATCACCTCTTGAATGCTTGGTTTTGCACTAACGGTAACGACATTTGCTTTTCCAAGTGTTTGTTGTATTTGCCCCTTTTGAAGGAATCACAAGACGGTGCGACATTGGAGAGTGCCCATTTCGAGCTTCTAGATGATGAGTGCTTGGTGATCGACCACTTCGACACGGCACCGCCATCTCTTTCCCATGGTGATTTGGTTTTCAGTCCACAGTCGGATCTTTTCCAAGGGGGAGGGGATGATGCGGAGCATCCTACGGGCATCACCATGTCAAGAGTCCATTTGGCAAGTGACATGTGCGACCTCTACTTCTCATACATAAAGGTGAATCTTCTCCTTTACAGATGTTCACTTGACCCCTTCGAGGATGGTATACTACATGACACTCCACTCGTGTGCATGCATAGGTATTGTCGGAGCTTCACGGACGAGCAGGAGGAGTGCAAGCGCCAAGGAACAACACCATCCGCGAGGGAAGCATGGAAGCGACGACGAAAGAAGACGGAGACAACTCCCATGACCCGGACATCCGGCCCCAGCCCCGGACATCCGGCCCCTAGAGCATCACCCACAGCAGTCGCCCAGCTGCCAAGTACCTACAGGCCTCGGACATCCGGCCCAGCCCGGAAATCCGGCGCCCGCTATCCAAAGAGCACCGAGGCCGACCTTGCCAACCCGGACATCCGGCACGCAAGCCCAGACATCCGGCTCCTCATGAAGGCCCGGACATCCGGCCCGCAAGCCCGAACATCCGGCTCCGCCTGTCTGCACACAGTGAAGGGCCGAGGCCCGAGTAACCCTTCGCCCACCGAGACTATATATACTGCTCCTCCTCCCTCTTTCTAGGGTTAAAAAAGTTATAGCTCATTAGTATGTGAGTTTTGCTCCTACCTTCTCCTCTTGAGAGAGAGAGAGACTACTCCATTGGAGGCCAAGACCTCCTCGGAGAAGATCCCGAGGGATATCAAGACCCCTTCGGGAAAGGATCTATCTAGATCATCAAGCCCCCATCTCGTTTGGATTTGGGATGAACTTTACCTTGTATCTTTCCTTTTGTTGTTCATGTACCTTGTGGATCTTGTGTGTTTGATTGTCTAGTGGATGTGTGATTGGACTTGTTCTTGTGTGTTCCTCTCATTTTCCCCCGTGTTCTTCGTGTTCTTTGCGGGATCCCCTCCATTTCGTGAAAGACCTGGTATCTAGGGTTCTACCCTACATCAGTTGGGGAGACTATCATTTGAAGCACAAGAGGAAGGAGTTCATCATCAACACACCATCTATTAACTTTTGGAGAGTGGTGTTTCCTAGATTGGTTAGGTGTCACTTGGGAGCCTTAGTCAACATTGTGGAGTTGAACCAAGGAGTTTGTAAGGGCAAGGAGATTTCCTACTTCGTGAAGATCTACCCAAGTGAGGCAAGTCCTTTGTGGGCAATGGCCCATGGTGGGATAGACAAGGTTGCTTCTTTGTGGACCCTTCGTGGGTGGAGCCCTTCGTGGACTCATGCAACCGTTACCCTTCGTGGGTTGAAGTCTCCATCAACGTGGATGTATGATAGCACCACCTATCGGAACCACGCCAAAAATCTTCGTGTATTCATTGAGTTTTCACACTCCAGTCCCATCCCTTTACTTTCTTGCAACTAGCATGCTTTACTATTTCCGTTGCTTATACTCTTGCCATGTTTGCTTGAAGTGTATTAGGAATGCTTAAAATTGTGCTAATCTACAATCTCAACTTGAAGAACTTAAAAATTGCTACTTTTGCTTTTTGAGTGTCTAATAACCCCCCCCCCCTCTAGACACCTCTTCTCGATCCTTTCAATTGGTATCAGAGCATTTATCTCCATTGCTTTGTTTTCACCTTTGGAGGAAGATGATGAGTCTACGATTGGGAGTATTAGATGTAGAGTGCCTATGCTTGATGGATAGTTATTTATTGCTTGGAAAAATGAGATGTTTGAGATTTTTAATGAATATGATTTAAACAAGTACATTACTAGTCCTTGTGTGCCTCCTACTAATCCCTTGCATCCCACCCCTGATGAATATCTTGACATGACCTGCAATCTTAGAACTATCAATCTTATCATAAGAGGATTACCTAGAATTTTGCTTGCATGCTTGCCTACCTTTGATTATGCTTATACTATATGGAGATATCTTGAGGAACGCTTTCCAAACTACTCTTTGAAAATCTAGATGAGATTCTTCGAAAGTCCATAGCTTTTCATAAGATGAAACCTAGTGATCCTAATTTTGATGATTGCCTATTTGAGCTTCATGATCTTATGCGTGCCAAAGGAGATGTTGGAGTCATTAGTAGCATCATTTCTCAAGTCATTAGAATTCACAAAGATGCACATTGTCATGAACATAAATCTAATGAATCACCTTCTCTAGGTGATGATCAATCCCAAGACGATGTTGAACATGGATATTATGACAAAGATGATGATAGTGACTTTGATCTCGATGAGTCTATGAGACACTTTGGTCTTATGGCTAACCTTCACGGTTACATGGCCGGAGGTAAGGAATGGGTTCTTGATAGTGGATGTACCGATCACATGACCGGTGACAAGGATATGTTTCAAGAGGTTGCTGAAAATAATGGTCCCCAAAAGTATGTCACTTTTGGTGATAACTCAAAGGGTAAGGTGGTTAGCCTTGGTAAGGTGGCCATCTCACATGACAGCTCCATTCAAAATGTTATGCTCATTGAATCTCCTGGCTACAATTTGCTTTTCGTATCTAGACTAGCCAATTTCGGTTTTAATGTGTTATTTACTGAAGTAGATTGCCAAGTGTTTCAAAGAGATAATCATAATATGGTCTTTGTCGGTATACATAGAGGTGATCTATACATTGTTGACTTCACTAAAAAGGCTCAACCTAGAACTTGCTTAATTGCTAAATCTTCTAAAGGTTGGTTGTGGCATAGAAACATGAGCATGTGAAATCTTGATAAGCTTATTAAAGGTGATCATATCCTTGGAGTTAAAGATGTTGTATTTGACAAGGATAGACTTTGCAGTTCTTGTCAAGCAGGAAAACAAGTTGGAAGAAGTCATCCCGTGAAGAACATCGTGAACACGAGAAGACCACTCGAGCTGCTTCATATGGATCTCTTTGGTCCCAACGCCTACAAGAGTCTCGGTGGTAACTCATTCGGTTTAGTCATTGTTGATGATTTTTCTAGATTTACGTGGGTGTTATTTCTTGATGATAAATCGCAGGTCCAAAAGATCTTTAAAAACTTCGCTAAGAAGGCCCAAAATCAATTTGAACTGAAGATCAAGAAGGTTCGAAGCGACAATGGAACGTAGTTCAAGAACACCAATTCTGATCCGGAGCCCCCTGCGGCTCACGTCCTGGCCCAAGAATGGCCTGAACTGGTCCTCATCCGATGAGCTGTCGGTGCTCCAAACACGCGTCAACGGCGTGGTAGACAAGGATGTCAAACTCGTCAATGTAGTCCATGTGATGTTAGTTCGCCTGGTTCTCCCTTGCCAGCACCGGGCCTGCAATTTGTGGGAGTACGACCCGTCCATGCACCAAACCCTGCGGGAGCTCTACGGCTCCTCACACAAGGATATCTGGAAGGTGCTCTTCAAGTCCGGCAAACCGTGGCCGAGCTCCACCGAGGACCGTGGGTATCAACTGTCCCGCTCCGCAAGTCCGGTAAGTTATCGCTATGTTCTGTCTATCCATGTTTAGCTGGCATATCCCGAGGGAGACGCTTTATCATGCCTTCAGCAATTATCCCAGGAATGGACAAAGAAGGTGGGGCGGATACATTGTCCGGCCCCGTTTCCGGAGGAGCCGACAGGACCTCTTCTGACGAAGATGCTGGTCCCAGCGCCTTACAAGGCGCCGAATAAAGAGGCCTTCAAGGAGGCCAAGGAGACCCGGAGTGGCCTCCGTCGCACGATGCTTCGGACACAAAATCAGAAGACTCCAACGCCCATCCTTCCTCCGAAGATGAAGAGGAGGAGGAAGAAGACGAGTCCTCCACGGGGGGAGGGAAGAAAAGGACGGCCTCCTCATCCTTGGAGGCCAAATCGCCAAAGAGGGGAAAAATCCCCTTCCAGAGGCGTCCACCACGGCTACCAATAGCAGCCCGGAGTGGGATCCCAGGTCCCAGCCCCTGGTAAAATCGTGAGTACACGAAATCCGAACACGCCTAAGCGCCCACGATTACTAAGGTGCAATATTTTAACTTGCGCCATACTTTGTGCAGCCCGGCGAGGTCTCGCGTCGAACAATCCTCATCGGAGGAATCGCTGAGCTCATATGCCCTGGAGAGTGAGACGCCTCCGGGGGCCCCTTCCCCGAAGCCTGGGCGTGACACCGAGGTGTCGTCTCAGCAGGACCCAGACCAGGGAGGGCACATCTCTGGGGCCAAATACATGGGAGCAACGATTCCCGTGAACGTCGACGGCGGGGGCGATCTTAGATTCTCCCCGCAGCCGGACACGGTCCTGGAGACCTTTGAAGCTCCAGGATCAGGCAGGCAGCCCCCCTTGACGGAAGGAGGCAAGCCCACTCCGCCGGCAACCTCTGTCCAAGCAGAGCTACAGGGTGGCCTATCGACAGCGCTAAAGAATGTGTCCATCGTCGATGAACATCGCGCCCTTATGGGTGTGGTGATTGAAAAGATTCAGTCCACTAAGAGCGGACTGAATGAATCCTGCATTAGCCTTATAAAAGGCTTTGAGGTATGTTTTTAGGAACCTCTAAAGATTGTAATAGTATGAACGGTAGCCCTTGACGCACTGTCCGGTGAAAGAGAGAGAACCGGACACGGGATCAAATTTCGGCTTCGCGGGAGACTCAGTTAATGACATATATCTCTTTGTTTGAAAACAGGCGTCTGTGTCGACGACCGCCTCTCATACTGCGGAAGTGTCCGGACTAAAGCAGAGTCTGGAGCGGGCCAAAGAAGAACTTGGCCGAGTAAAGAAGCAGTTGGAGGACAAGCAAGGTATGTCGAAACCTTTGATAAGTTAAGCACAAATGAGTAGTTGTGCCTGATGAAATCATTTGTATTGTGTGCTCTAGGAGCAAATGCCGAAATTGAGGCGCTAAAGAAGGCTGTGGTCGAAGCCGACAAGAAGGCCGCTACGGAGCAGGCTCTTCGTGAGAAGCACGAGGCCAGGGTTATTGAAGCTGAACGAGAGCTCCAGGAGGCCGTGAAGAAAAGTGAGACCTTGGAGCAGAGTCTAGCAGGGAAAGAATCCGAACTCGCCCAAGCTCTCCAAGCCGCAAATGATGTTCGGGAGGAAGCCCGAGGCGCTCTGAAGGACATTCAGGAGGCGAGGAGGATTGCGACTGGTAAGGCTTTTTACTCGAAGCAATTTTTATATAGTAACATGAGAAATTCAAAGTGAAAAATTGAATTCTTGTTTCTCTAGGGGCGTTTGCGGACCTACCACGCAGCATATCTGATGCTGCTCAATTCTACCCGGCTGAGGAGAAGAAGTCTGTGGAAAAGCGTTTCTGGTCACAGTATTTGGCGCCAAATTATCCGGTGCCCTTTGTCGATCAGCTGAAGCAGCTGATCAAACTGCACCAGGCGGCCGAACTAGCCATGAAGGACTTAGTTGTCCGACTGTGGCCCGCTCATCCAATTCCAAGCAGTTACTTCGGACTCGTGGAGCGAATTATTGGTGCTTGCCCTCGGCTCGAACTCATTAAGCGGTCGGTCTGTATAGAAGGTGCACGCATGGCATTTGCCCGTGCGAAGGTGTACTGGGGGAAGCTTGATGCTGAAAAGCTGATGACTAAGGGACCACCGGAGGGTAAGGAGCACCGCAAGCCCGAATTATATTATGATGGTGTCCTAAAAGGAGCCCGACTTGTGGCGGAACAATGTACCAAAGACATTATATTTCCCTGAAGGCAGTCATGCTGTCCTTTGTAATGCAGAACACTGGCATTGTTATTATTTATTGCCTGTTATATGAAAGTTTTTTCTTCCTTTGCGGCCATTTGATATATATGAATCCTGAGAGTTGGCTAGTCGTCGGCTTCTGCCCCCACGTAGAAAGTACGGGGGTGTTCGGGTGAAGGAAATATGCCATAGAGGCAATAATAAAGTTATTATTTATTTCCTCATATCATGATAAATGTTTATTATTCATGCTAGAATTGTATTAACCGGAAACATGATACATGTGTGAATACATAGACAAACATATAGTCACTAGTATGCCTCTACTTGACTAGCTCATTAATCAAAGATGGTTATGTATCCTAACCATAGACATATGTTGTCATTTGATTAATGGGATCACATCATTAGGAGAATGATGTGATTGACATGACCCATTCCATTAGCCTAGCACTTGATCGTTTAGTATATTGCTATTGCTTTCTTCATGACTTATACATGTTCCTGTAACTATGAGATTATGCAACTCCCGTTTACCAGAGGAACACTTTGGGTACTACCAAACGTCACAACGTAACTGGGTGATTATAAAGGAGTACTACAGGTGTCTCCGAAGGTACATGTTGAGTTGGCGTATTTCGAGATTAGGTTTTGTCACTCCGATTGTCGGAGAGGTATCTCTGGGCCCTCTCGGTAATGCACATCACTATAAGCCTTGCAAGCAATGTGACCAATGAGTTGGTTACGGGATGATGCATTACGTAACGAGTAAAGAGACTTGCCGGTAACGAGATTGAACTAGGTATTGGATACCGATGATCAAAACTCGGGCAAGTAACATACCAATGACAAAGGGAACAACGTATGTTGTTATACGGTTTGACCGATAAAGATCTTCGTAGAATATGTAGGAACCAATATGGGCATCCAGGTTCCGCTATTGGTTATTGACCGAGAATAGTTCTAGGTCATGTCTACATAGTTCTCGAACCCGTAGGGTCCGCACGCTTAACGTTACGATGACAGTTTTATTATGAGTTTATAAGTTTTGATGTACCGAAGTTTGTTCGGAGTCCCGGATGTGATCACGGACATGACGAGGAGTCTCGAAATGGTCGAGACATAAAGATCGATATATTGGACGGCTATATTCGGACACCGGAAGTGTTTCGGGTGATTTCGGAGAAAACCGGAGTGCCGGAGGGTTAACGGAACACCCTCGGGAGAAGTAATGGGCCTCATGGGCCTTAGTGGAGAGAGAGAGGGGCGGCCAGGGTGGGCCGCGCGCCCCCTCCCCCTCTGGTCTGAATTGGACTAGTAGGGGGGCGGCGCCCCCCTTTCCTTCTCCCTCTCCCCCTTCCTTTCCCCCTCCTAGTAGGAGTAGGAAAGAAGGGAGTCCTACTCCTACTAGGAGGAGGACTCCTCCTCCTGGCGCGCCCTCTAGGGCCGGCCGGCCTCCCCCCTTGCTCCTTTATATACGGGGGCGGGGGGGCACCCTAGGACACACAAGTTGATCTACGGATCATTCCTTAGCCGTGTGCGGTGCCCCCCTCCACCATATTCCACCTCGGTCATATCGTCGCTGAGTTTAGGCGAAGCCCTATGTCGGTAGAACATCATCATCGTCACCACGCCATCGTGCTGACGGAACTCATCCCCGAAGCTTTCCTGGATCGGAGCCCGGGGATCGGCATCGAGCTGAACATGTGCTGAACTCGGAGGTGCCGTACGTTCGGTGCTTGGATCGGTCGGATCGTGAAGACATACGACTACATCAACCGCGTTGTCATAACGCTTCCGCTTACGGTCTACGAGGGTACATGGACAACACTCTTCCCTCTCGTTGCTATGTCATCACCATGATCTTGCGTGTGCATAGGAAATTTTTTGAAATTACTACGTTCCCCAACATCGGGACATACCTGAACACTCTTTATCCCATTTTTGGGTCCTTGAAGGAGGTGTTCATCACAGCGAACCAGGCAATCAGACTATAGGGCTTTATCACTCTCACTTAGCCATAGGAATTCGAGTATGGTAGGCGTAGCCCCTAGTGTTCGGAAGACCGTACTGTTGGAAATATGCCCTAGAGGCAATAATAAAAGTATTATTATATTTCATTGTTCATGATAATTGTCTTTTATTCATGCTATAATTGTATTATCCGGAAATCGTAATACACGTGTGAATACATAGACCACAATATGTCCCTAGTGAGCCTCTAGTTGACTAGCTCGTTGTGATCAACAAATAGTCATGGTTTCTTGGCTATGGACATTGGATGTCGTTGATAACGGGATCACATCATTAGGAGAATGATGTGATGGACAAGACCCAATCCTAAGCATAGCACAAAGATCGTGTAGTTCGTTTGCTAGAGCTTTTCCAATGTCAAGTATCTCTTCCTTAGACCATGAGATCGTGTAACTCCCGGATATCGTAGGAGTGCTTTGGGTGTATCAAACGTCACAACGTAACTGGGTGACTATAAAGGTGCACTACAGTATCTCCGAAAGTGTCTGTTGGGTTGACATGGATCGAGACTGGGATTTGTCACTCCGTATGACGGAGAGGTATCTCTGGGCCCACTCGGTAATGCATCATCATATCGAGCTCAAAGTGACCAAGTGGTTGGTCACGGGATCATGCATTACGGTACGAGTAAAGTGACTTGCCAGTAACGAGACTGAACAAGGTATTGGGATACCGACGATCAAGTCTCGGGCAAGTAACGTACCGATTGACAAAGGGAATTGTATACGGGGTTTGATCGAATCCTCGACATCGTGGTTCAACCGATGAAATCATCGAGGAGCATGTGGGAGCCAACATGGGTATACAGATCCCACTGTTGGTTATTGCCCGAGAGTCGTCTCGGTCATGTCTGCGTGTCTCCCGAACCCGTTGGGTCTACACACTTAAGGTTCGGTGACGCTAGGGTTGTATGAATATGAGTATGCAGCATACCGAATGTTGTTCGGAGTCCAAGATGAGATCCCAGACGTCATGAGGAGTTTCGGAATGGTCCGGAGGTAAAGAATAATATATAGAAAGTGGTATTTCGGCCATCGGGAAAGTTTCGGGGTCTCCCGGTAATGTACCGGGACCACCGGAAGGGTCCCGGGGGTCCACCGGGTGGGGCCACCCATCCTGGAGGGCCCCATGGGCTGACGTGGGAGGGGAGCCAGCCCATAGTGGGCTGGTGCGCCCCCCTAGGCCCACCCCCTGCGCCTAGGGTTGAAACCCTAGGGTGGGGGGGCGCACCACATGCCTTGGGGGGCACTCCTCCCCCCTTGGCCGCCGCCCCCTTGGGAGATTCAATCTCCCAGGGAGGAGGGCAGCAGCACCCTTGTGCTTGGCGCCTCCCCCCCTGCTACACCTCGTCCTCCTCCCGTAGTCGCTTGGCGAAGCCCTGCTGGAGTTCTGTTGCATCCACCACCACGCCGTCGTGCTGCTAGATCATCATCAACCTCTCCTTCCCCCTTGCTGGATCAAGAAGGAGGAGACGTCTCCCGTCCCGTACGTGTGTTGAACGCGGAGGTGTTGTCCGTTCAACACTTGGACATCGGTGATTTGAATCACGACGAGTACGACTCCATCATCACCATCCCCTTGAACGCTTCCGCACGCGATCTACAAGTGGTATGTAGATGCAAACTCACTCCCTTGACTTGTTGCTTAGATGAACTCATTGATGGATCTTGGTGAAACCGTAAGAAAAATTTTAATTTTCTGCAACGTTCCCCAACAGTGGCATCATGAGCTAGGTCTATGCGTAGTTCTCTAATGCACGAGTAGAACACAATTTTGTTGTAGGCGTGGATCTTGTCAACTTGCTTGCCACTACTAGTCTTTTCTTGCTTCAGCGGTATTGTGGGATGAAGCGGCCCGGACCAACCTTACACGTACGCTTACGTGAGACCGGTTCCACCGATTGACATGCACTAGTTGCATAAGGTGGCTGGCGGGTGTCTGTCTCTCCCACTTTAGTTGAAGCGGATTCGATGAAAAGGGTCCTTATGAAGGGTAAATAGAAGTTGACAAAATCACGTTGTGGTTATTCGTAGGTAAGAAAACGTTCTTGCTAGAACCCAATTGCAGCCACGTAAAAGATGCAACAACAATTAGAGGACGTCTAACTTGTTTTTGCAGCGATTGTTCATGTGATGTGATATGGCCAGAAGTTGTGATGAATGATGAATTGTGATGTATGAGATCATGTTCTTGTAATAGGATTCACAACTTGCATGTCGATGAGTATGACAACCGGCAGGAGCCATAGGAGTTGTCTTTATTTTTTGTATGACCTGCGTGTCATTGAAGAACGCCATGTAAACTACTTTACTTTATTGCTAAACGCGTTAGCCATAGAAGTAGAAGTAGTCGTTGGCATGACAACTTCATGAAGACAAGATGATGGAGATCATGGTGTCATGTCGGTGACAAGATGATCATGGAGCCCCGAAGATGGAGATCAATGGAGCTATATGATATTGGCCATATCATGTCACTACTATATAATTGCATGTGATGTTTATTATGTTTATGCATCTTGTTTACTTAGAACGACGGTAGTAAATAAGATGATCCCTTACAACAATTTCAAGAAGTGTTCTCCCCTAACTGTGCACCATTGCTACAGTTCGTCGTTTCGAAGCACCACGTGATGATCGGGTGTGATAGATCCTTACGTTCACATACAACGGGTGTAAGACAGTTTTACACAGCAAAACACTTAGGGTTAACTTGACGAGCCTAGCATGTACAGACATGGCCTCGGAACACGGAGACCGAAAGGTCGAACACGAGTCGTATGGAAGATACGATCAACATGAAGATGTTCACCGACGATGACTAGTCCGTCTCACGTGATGATCGGACACGGCCTAGTCGACTCGAATCGTGTAACACTTAGATGACTAGAGGGATGTCTAATCTAAGTGAGAGTTCATAATTTGATTAGATGAACTTAATTATCATGAACTTAGTCTAAAACCTTTGCAAATATGTCTTGTAGATCAAATGGCCAATGCTCATGTCAACATGAACTTCAACGCGTTCCTAGAGAAAACCAAGCTGAAAGATGATGGCAGCAACTATATGGACTGGGTCCGGAACCTGAGGATCATCCTCATAGCTGCCAGGAAGCAATATGTCCTAGAAGGACCACTAGGTGATGCTCCCGTCCCAGAGAACCAAGACGTTATGAACGCTTGGCAAACTCGTGCTGATGATTACTCCCTCGTTTAGTGCGGCATGCTTTACAGCTTAGAACCGGGGCTCCAAAAGCGTTTTGAGCATCACGGAGCATATGAGATGTTCGAAGAGCTGAAACTAGTTTTCCAAGCTCATGCCCGGGTCGAGAGATATGATGTCTCCGACAAGTTCTATAGTTGTAAGATGGAGGAAAACAGTTTTGTCAGTGAGCACATACTCAAGATGTCTGGGTTGCACAACCGTATGACCCAGCTGAACATTAACCTCCCAGATGAGGCGGTCATTGACAGAATCCTCCAGTCGCTCCCACCAAGCTACAAGAGCTTTGTGATGAACTACAACATGCAGGGGATGGTGAAGACCATTCCCGAAGTGTTCTCAATGCTGAAATCAGCAGAGGCTGAAATCAAGAAAGAGCATCAAGTGTTGATGGTCAATAAGACCACTAAGTTCAAGAAGGGCAAGGGCAAGAAGAACTTCAAGAAGGACGGCAAGGATGTTGCCACGCCCGGTAAGCCAGTTGCCGGGAAGAAGTCAAAGAATGGACCCAAGCCTGAGACTGAGTGCTTTTATTGCAAGGGGAAGGGTCACTGGAAGCGGAACTGCCCCAAATTCTTAGCGGATAAGAAGGCCGGCAACACCAAAGGTATATTTGATATACATGTAATTGATGTGTACCTTACCAGTACTCGTAGTAACTCCTGGATATTTGATATCGGTGTCGTTGCTCATATTTGTAACTCACAGTAGGAGCTGCGGAATAAACAGAGACTGGCGAAGGACGAGGTGACGATGCGCGTCGGGAATGGTTCCAGAGTCGATGTGATCGCCGTCGGCACGCTGCCTCTACATTTACCTACGGGATTAGTTTTGAACCTTAATAATTTTTATTTAGTGCCAAGTTTGAGCATGAACATTGTATCAGGATCTCGTTTAATACGAGATGGCTACTTATTTAAATCCGAGAATAATGGTTGTTCTATTTATATGAGAGATATGTTTTATGGTCATGCTCCGATGGTCAATGGTTTATTCTTAATGAATCTCGAGCGTAATATTACACATATTCATAGTGTGGATACCAAAAGATTTAAAGTTTATAACGATAGTCCCACATACTTGTGGCACTGCCGCCTTGGTCACATTGGTGTCAAGCGCATGAAGAAGCTCCATGCTGATGGACTTTTAGAGTCTCTTGATTATGAATCGTTTGACACATGCGAACCATGCCTCATGGGCAAAATGACCAAGACTCCGTTCTCCGGAACAATGGAGCGAGCAACCAACTTGTTGGAAATCATACATACCGATGTATGCGGTCCAATGAGCGTTGAGGCTCGCGGAGGATATCGTTATGTTCTCACTCTCACTGATGACTTAAGTAGATATGGTTATGTCTACTTAATGAAACACAAGTCTGAGACCTTCGAAAAGTTCAAGGAATTTTAGAATGAGGTAGAGAATCAACATGACCGAAAGATAAAGTTCCTACGATCAGATCGTGGAGGAGAATACTTAAGTCACGAATTTGGTACACACTTAAGGAAATGTGGAATCGTTTCACAACTCACGCTGCCTGGAACACCTCAGCGTAATGGTGTGTCCGAACGTCGTAATCGCACTCTATTGGATATGGTGCGGTCTATGATGTCTCTTACCGATTTACCGCTATTATTTTGGGGATACGCTCTAGAGACAGCAACATTCACTTTAAATAGGGCACCGTCTAAATCCGTTGAGACGACACCATATGAATTATGGTTTGGGAAGAAACCTAAGTTGTCGTTTCTAAAAGTTTGGGGATGCGATGCTTATGTCAAGAAACTTCAACCTGAAAAGCTCGAACCCAAGTCGGAAAAATGCGTCTTCATAGGATACCATAAGGAAACTGTTGGGTATACCTTCTACTTAAGATCCGAGGGCAAGATCTTTGTTGCCAAGAACGGATGCTTTCTGGAAAAAGAGTTTCTCTAGAAAGAAGTAAGTGGGAGGAAAGTAGAACTCGATGAAGTACTACCTCTCGAACGGGAAAGTGGTGCAGCTCAGGAAAATGTTCCTGTGATGCCCACACCAACTAAAGAGAAAAACAATGATGATGATCAAGGTACTTTGGATCAAGTTGCTACTGAACTTCATAGGTCCACAAGGACACGTTCCGCACCAGAGTGGTACGGCAACCCTGTCCTAGAAATCATGTTGTTAGACAACGGTGAACCTTCGAACTATGAAGAAGCGATGGCGGGCCCAGATTCCAACAAATGGCTTGAAGCCATGAAATCCGAGATAGAATCCATGTATGAAAACAAAGTATGGACTTTGACAGACTTGCCCGATGATCGGCGAGCGATAGAAAACAAATGGATTTTTAAGAAGAAGACGGACGTGGATGGTAATGTTACCATTTATAAGGCTCGACTTGTCGCTAAGGGTTATCGACAAGTTCAAGGGATTGACTACGACGAGACATTCTCTCCCGTAGCGAAGCTGAAATCCGTCTGAATCATGTTAGCAATTGCCGCATACTATGATTATGAGATATGGAAGATGGACGTCAAAACGGCATTCCTTAACGAACATCTTAAGGAAGAGTTGTATATGATGCAGCCGGAAGGTTTTGTCGATCCTAAAAACGCTAACAAAGTATGCAAACTCCAGCGATCCATTTATGGGCTGGTGCAAGCATCTCGGAGTTGGAACATTCGCTTTGATGAGATGATCAAAGCATTTGGGTTTATGCAGACTTATGGAGAAGCCTGCGTTTACAAGAAAGTGAGTGGGAGCTCTGTAGCATTTCTCATATTATATGTAGATGACATACTCTTGATGGGAAATGATATAGAATTTCTGGACAGCATTAAGGCCTACTTGAATAAGTGTTTTTCAATGAAGGACCTTGGAGAAGCTGCTTATATATTAGGCATCAAGATCTATAGAGATAGATCGAGACGCCTCATAGGTCTTTCACAAAGCACATACCTTGATAAGATTTTGAAAAGGTTCAAAATGGATCAGTCCAAGAAGGGGTTCTTGCCTATGTTACAAGGTGTGAGATTGAGCTCGGCTCAGTCCCCGACCACGGCAAAAGATAAAGAAGAGATGAGTGTCATCCCCTATGCTTCAGCCATAGGATCTATTATGTATGCCATGCTGTGTACCAGGCCTGATGTAAACCTTGCCGTAAGTTTGGTAGCAAGATACCAAAGTAATCCCGGCAAGGAACACTGGACAGCGGTCAAAAATATCCTGAAGTACCTGAAAAGGACAAAGGACATGTTTCTCGTTTATGGAGGAGACGAAGAGCTCGTCGTAAAGGGTTATGTCGACGCTAGCTTCGACTCGGATCTGGATGACTCTAAGTCACAAACCGGATACGTGTATATGTTGAATGGTGGAGCAGTAAGCTGGTGCAGCTGCAAGCAGAGCGTCATGGCGGGATCTACGTGTGAAGCGGAGTACATGGCAGCCTCAGAGGCAGCACATGAAGCGATTTGGGTGAAGGAGTTCATCACCGACCTAGGAGTCATACCCAATGCGTCGGGGCCGATCAAACTCTTCTGTGACAACACTTGAGCTATTGCCCTTACCAAGGAGCCCAGGTTTCACAAGAAGACCAGGCACATCAAGCGTCGTTTCAACTCCATCCGTGAAAATCTTCAAGATGGAGACATAGATATTTGCAAAGTACATATGGATCTGAATGTCGCAGATCCGTTGACTAAACCTCTCTCGCGAGCAAAACATGATCAACACCAGAACTCTATGGGTGTTCGATTCATCACAATGTAACTAGATTGGTGACTCTAGTGCAAGTGGGAGACTGTTGGAAATATGCCCTAGAGGCAATAATAAAAGTATTATTATATTTCATTGTTCATGATAATTGTCTTTTATTCATGCTATAACTGTATTATCCGGAAATCGTAATACACGTGTGAATACATAGACCACAATATGTCCCTAGTGAGCCTCTAGTTGACTAGCTCGTTGTGATCAACAGATAGTCATGGTTTCCTGGCTATGGACATTGGATGTCGTTGATAATGGGATCACATCATTAGGAGAATGATGTGATGGACAAGACCCAATCCTAAGCATAGCACAAAGATCGTGTAGTTCGTTTGCTAGAGCTTTTCCAATGTCAAGTATCTCTTCCTTAGACCATGAGATCGTGTAACTCCCGGATACCGTAGGAGTGCTTTGGGTGTATCAAACGTCACAACGTAACTGGGTGACTATAAAGGTGCACTACAGGTATCTCCGAAAGTGTCTGTTGGGTTGACACGGATCGAGACTGGGATTTGTCACTCCGTATGACGGAGAGGTATCTCTGGGCCCACTCGGTAATGCATCATCATATCGAGCTCAAAGTGACCAAGTGGTTGGTCACGGGATCATGCATTACGGTACGAGTAAAGTGACTTGCCGGTAACGAGACTGAACAAGGTATTGGGATACCGACGATCGAGTCTCGGGCAAGTAACGTACCGATTGACAAAGGGAATTGTATACGGGGTTTGATCGAATCCTCGACATCGTGGTTCAACCGATGAAATCATCGAGGAGCATGTGGGAGCCAACATGGGTATCCAGATCCCGCTGTTGGTTATTGCCCGAGAGTCGTCTCGGTCATGTCTGCGTGTCTCCCAAACTCGTAGGGTCTACACACTTAAGGTTCGGTGACGCTAGGGTTGTATGAATATGAGTATGCAGCATACCGAATGTTGTTCGGAGTCCCGGATGAGATCCCGGACGTCACGAGGAGTTTCGGAATGGTCCGGAGGTAAAGAATAATATATAGGAAGTGGTATTTCGGCCATCGGGAAAGTTTCGGGGTCTCCCAGTAATGTACCAGGACCACCGGAAGGGTCCCAGGGGTCCACCGTGTTGGGCCACCCATCCCGGAGGGCCCCATGGGCTGACGTGGGAGGGGAGCCAGCCCATAGTGGGCTGGTGCGCCCCCCTAGGCCCACCCCCTGCGCCTAGGGTTGAAACCCTAGGGTGGGGGGGGGGCGCACCACATGCCTTGGGGGGCACTCCTCCCCCCTTGGCCGCCGCCCCCTTGGGAGATTCAATCTCCCAGGGCCGGCGCCCCCCTGGGGGCCTATATAAAGGAGGGCAGGGGGGAGGGCAGCCGCACCCTTGTGCTTGGCGCCTCCCCCCTGCTACACCTCGTCCTCCTCCCGTAGTCGCTTGGCGAAGCCCTGCTGGAGTTCTGCTGCATCCACCACCACGCCGTCGTGCTGCTGGATCATCATCAACCTCTCCTTCCCCCTTGCTGGATCAAGAAGGAGGAGACGTCTCCCGTCCCGTACGTGTGTTGAACGCGAAGGTGTTGTCCGTTCAGCACTTGGACATCGGTGATCTGAATCACGTCGAGTACGACTCCATCATCACCATCCCCTTGAACGCTTCCGCACGCGATCTACAAGTGGTATGTAGATGCAAACTCACTCCCTTGACTCGTTGCTTAGATGAACTCATAGATGGATCTTGGTGAAACCGTAAGAAAAATTTTAATTTTCTGCAACGTTCCCCAACACGTACGAGGGGCTCTAACAGCGCCTGATCGAAGACCGATCTGTCGCACTCTATATTTGTTATGGCATTATGCGAAATAAATCCTTAAAGATTTTACAACCTCTCGAACAGCTGACCAGCTCTCGCCGTATCATGACAGTCAGTTTTCGGTTTTCTCTACTGAGGTGCTCGTCCGGAAGAACTGGGACACAATCACAGTAGTTCTCCCAGCGCTACCTTAGCCGATGGAGCGGAACGTAAGGTACCAAAACATGGGAGCCAGGCAAACCCAACTAATGACCCAAGACATGATTCGGAGCTGATGCATATAGTGCTATAAGTTCGCGGTGCCGAGCGATCGAGAGGGTGGCCGTACTTTGTTGCCATATTATGAGGACAATGAAGCCCCTGGCATAGTGGGGCATGACACTACGTGCGAGTGCCGTTATGACGAAAAAGGCGTCAATGAGGAATGACGACCGGTAAGTGTCGTATAGTTATGCATGTTGTAGTGGAGTGACACGTCTATGCGTATAAGTATGGTTTATGCTATGGAAGGAGGTATACTAGCGGAACCTGTTGCGACCGGACGGGAGGAAGCTGTGTGCGGATCCGAAGTGTATCCGGACTGTCTTCTTGGGGAATACTTGTGTATTCCCTCTTTGTGCGTCCGAGCTGATTCCATGTCGCTAGTCCTGTTCTGCGCAAAAGTGAGCCTGTAAAGAAAAATTCTTAGAGGCATTTGCGTGTCATAGGGTGGTTGAACCGCGGGTGCTTGATCGGAGCCTGGTCGAGCCGGGCTATCATGCCGTAAAGTAGTTCGGACTCCTTTGTTGGTGTCCGAGGGGTTGGCTGTCGAATCGAGGTTCGATAGAAAGGCACAACTCGCTACCTCAATGACGGTATACTTTCCAGTGTCGGGGTGGAGTCGAGCCAACGAGGTTCGTCCCGGTAGTATATTACTGTATAAGGGGATAATGCCGAAGACTTACTCTTCGGTGTGGTGTTTGTTTGGTGACCCGAAGACAACCTCCAGGGTGGTGGGCCTGTAAAACTTGGGCTTTACACCTAGAATGACATCTTTGAGAAGATGTTTTTAGTGGGTTTGATCCTCGAGCGATCAATACCTGTCTGGTGAACTGTGTCTTGGTGCAGCAAGTTTGGGCTGCTGTTTATGCCAATAGGGGCTCGTGTGAGGTGGAACCCACCAGCTATTGGGTCGATGGTAAGTGCAATTAAATTGCCATGGTTGAAATTGGCTGGACGGTCCGTGTGATCGGAGGTGATCGGCCGTATTTTTGTACCGTGGGGTGACTTGTATTGTTGAGTCGGTCCCGAGGAGTACACATTCGTTCCCTTGTTGGTTTGCGGAGGTTTTTTCTTTTACCTCATAATGTTTGATGGTCTGAGCTCCTCATTGTCTTCATAGCCTTGAGACCCTTTTTATTGTTTCCGGTGCACGACCGACCGTTTTGTTTTGAAGATCCGGCATTCTCTATTGGTATGATTGGCTTCCATTCCAGGGGTACCATGAATTTGACATGATTGGTCGAGTATGCTGCCCGGGCCGGATGGGCCTGAGTTGTTCTCTTTCCGCTGACCGGACTGGGAGCCGCGGAATCCGGCACCGACTGCCATGTCTTGGGCGTCGTCATTATTTTTGTGATGCTTATGTCTGTTGCTTCGAGGTTTATGGATGCTGCCTCGCGTTTCCTGCGTATTGCCCCGGACCGTGATGTATTGGCGTCGGGGTGTGGGCTTTAGGACCTCCTTCTCAAGTTGAGGTAGCAGTTTGTGCTTTGGGTACCCTTTGGTGGGGCGGTCGAGTCCGTATTCCTCGGCTGCCAGGACCTTAGTCCATCTGTCTGTGAGCAGATCTTGGTTAGCTTGGAGCTGCTGCTGCTTCTTTTTTAGGCTTCTTGCAGTGTCCATAAGCTGTCGTTTGAAGCGAACCTGCTCTACGGGATCCTCAGGTACGCCGAATTCATCGTCGCCGAGGCTCACCTCGTCTTCGGAGGGAGGCATGTGGTTGGCCTCCTCCGAGTATCCGTCCGTCGCCTGTTCATCTGGGCTATCCTGCCCGTCTTCCCGTTCGGCCTGCTCGAAGGCAGGCTGATCGGGATTGTATTCATCTTCGGCACCATCCGGATTGTTTTCGTCTCCTGTGCCGGTATTGCTGTGGCGGGGCTTGGAGCAGTGCCGATGACGCCCATGCTTTGATTTCTTCCTTGAGGGGTTATCCTCCATTGCCTCGTCGCCATTTGTTTCTTTGGGAATGTCCATCACATGAGCCCCGCGGGCGGTGGTTCCTGTTCTTCTCCTGCATCGTTGTCCACATCGTCGATGTCTTCAAAGTCGAAGGCAAGCACGTCGGTCAAATCGTCGACAGTGGCAATGAAGTGGGTGGTGGGTGGGCAACGAATTTCATCGTCGCCTGCTTCCCACTCGAGCCGGACATAGTTCGGCCAAGAGTCTCCTGACAAAGAGAGAGACCTTAATGAATCCAGTATGTCGCCGAAGGGCGAGTGAGGGAGTCCTGGACTAGGGGGTGTCCGGACAGCCGGACTATCAATGTCCGCCGGACTCCAAGACTACGAAGATACAAGATTGAAGACTCCGGCTCGTGTCCGGAAGGTACTTTACTTGGCGTGGAAGGCAAGCCTGGCGATACGGATACGTAGATCTCCTACTATTGTAACCGACTCTGTGTAACCCTAGCCCTCTCCGGTATCTATATAAACCGGAGGGCTTTAGTCCGTAGGACAACATTCACAACATACAATCATACCATAGGCTAGCTTCTAGGGTTTAGCCTCCTTGATCTCGTGGTAGATCTACTCTTGTACTACCCATATCATCAATATCAATCAAGCAGGAGTAGGGTTTTACCTCTATCGAGAGGGCCCGAACCTGGGTAAAAAACATCGTGTCCCTTGTCTCCTGTTACCATCCGCCTAGACGCACAGTTCGGGACCCCCTACCCGAGATCCGCCGATTTTGACACCGACATTGGTGCTTTCATTGAGAGTTCCTCTGTGTCGTCACCGATAGGCTTCATGGCATCTTCAACCTGCAACACTGTCCAGGGTGAGACTTTCCTCCCCAGACAGATCTTCGTATTCGGCGGCTTCGCACTGCGGGCCAATTCACTTGGCCATCTGGAGCAGATCGAAAGCTACGCCCCTGGCCGTCGGGTCAGATTTGGAAGCTTAAACTTCACGGCCGATGTCCGAGGAGACTTGATCCTCGATGGACTCAAGCCACAGCCAAGCGCGCCGCACTGTGACGATGGGCATGATCTAGCTCTGCCGCCGAACAGTGCCTTGGTGGCCGCACACGGATCCGCTCCGGCCATTAGCCCGGAGCCGGTCGCCCAGATCGAGGGTCGGTGGATAGACGCCGCCCTGGGGGCTTCAACATCCACGGAGATGGAGCTGAACACTAATCCTGTCCCCTGCGGAACTCGTGATTCCGAGGTGCCGGACTCCTCGTCGGACTCCGAACCTCCCGCGCCCCTACCAATCGATCCAGATTGGGCGCCGGTTATGGAATTCGCCGCCGCGGACATCTTCCAATGCTCGCCTTTTGGCGATATCTTAAATTCACTAAAGCATCTCTCGTTATCATGAGAGTCCTGGCCGGATTATGCCCAGGATGGTTGGGATGCGGACGACGAAGAAATTCAGAGCCCACCCACCACCCACTTTGTAGCCACTGTCGACGATCTAACCGACATGCTAGACTACAACTCCGAAGACATTGACGCTATGGACGACGATGCCGGAGACGAACCAGCGCCCACAGGGCACTGGAAGGCCACCTCGTCATATGACATATACACGGTGGATACCCCAAAAGATGGGGACGGCGAAGGAACAGCAGAGGCAAATTCCTTAAAGAAACAGCCCAAGCGTCGGCGTCAGCGGCGCCGCTCTAAATCTCGCCACAGCAAGAATGGAAATTCCGGCACAGGAGACAATAATACTCTAGAGAATGCCGAAGACAATCCCCTCTAGCAAGATTCAGCGCAGGAGGATGCAGAAGCAAGCCCTCATGAGGGGGCGGCAGATGAAGAGGTCGAGGATCATAATCATATACCTCCCTCCGAAGACGAAGTAAGCCTCAACAATGACGAATTCGTCGTACCCGAGGATCCCGTCGAACAAGAGCGCTTCAAGCACAGGCTTATGGCCACAGCAAAAAGCCTGAAGAAGGAAAAACGGAGGCTCAAAACAGCGGAAGATACACTCAGAATGAGATGGAGCAAAATGCTCAAAACCGCAGATAAGTACGGCAATGGCCACCAATCAAAGAGCTACCCGAAGCGCAAGCTGCTACCAGAATTCGACGAGGAGGCCGTAGAGCCCCCACCGTCCAAAAATAAAGAGGCTGCCTGGCTGGATAGACGGCCAGATGATAGGCCAAATTCTGACAGCGGCGCCCCACATAAACCAACCAACAAACCTGGAAGGATAGATGGCCCAGCCAGATCCATCTACGGGCCAAAGGAGAAGGCCCCAGGAAGCAAGACAACACGTCAAGTGTCCGATGATAGCGGCACACACAAATACAGGGGCGCCGCACACCCACTATGTTTCACTGACGAGGTGCTGGACCATGAATTCCCAGCAGGATTTAAACCCATAAACATAGAAGCCTACGATGGAACAACAGACCCTGGAGTCTGGATAGAAGATTATATACTACATATACATATGGCCAGAGGAGATGATCTCCACGCCATAAAATACCTACCCCTCAAGCTCAAAGGGCCAGCCCGTCATTGGCTTAAAAGCCTCCCAGAAAATACTGTTGGAAGTTGGGAAGAGCTCGAGGATGCGTTTAGAGCAAATTTTCAAGGGACTTATGTCCGCCCTCCGGATGCAGATGACCTAATTCATATAACTCAACAGCCTGGAGAGTCAGCGCGGAAATTTTGGAACAGGTTCCTCACAAAAAAGAACCAAATAGTCGACTGTCCGGACGCCGAAGCCTTAGCAGCTTTCAAGCACAATGTCCGAGACGAATGGCTCGCCAGGCACCTCGGTCAAGAGAAACCGAGGACAATGTCCGCACTGACAAGCCTCATGACCCGCTTTTGTGCGGGCGAGGATAGCTAGTTAGCACGATGCAGCACCAGCGACCCAAGTACATCAGAGATAAGAGATGGAAACGGAAAATCGCGGCGCAGAAAAGAGCAGCGCCGGAATAAAGAGAAAAGCCCAAAGAGCGTGGCAGTCAATGCCGGATTCAAAAGCTCGCGGCCCAATAATAAAACACAGCCTCTTAAGGATGACAGTGACGAATTGTCCAACTTAAACAAAATTTTGGGTCGGATATATCAAATCCACAGTACCCCCGGAAGGCCTGCAAATCACACCCACAGGGATTGTTGGGTTTTTAAACAGTCCGGCCGACTAAATGCCGAACACAAGGGGCTCGACGCGTCAAGCGAAGAAGATAAACCCCACCAGCAGAGCACCGAAAAACAAAAGACTTTCCCACAAGGGGTCAAAACAGTAAACTCACTTCATGTGATAATACGGAAAAATAGTGCGGCACTTTCTAAAAAGAGCTTCGCACGGTCCAACCCAGCAGACCGTAGAGATTGGATATCAAAACCAATCACTTTCGACCACCTGGACTATTCCAGAAGCGTTCGAAATGCGGGACGAACTCCCCTGATATTGAATCCCATAATAGATGGATTGCAATTTACCAATGTCCTAATGGACGGAGGCAGTGATTTAAACCTGCTATATTCAAACACAATCCGTAGGATGGGGATAGACCCTACCAAAATTCGACACAGCCGCACTTCCTTCAAAGGAGTGACGCCAGGCCATTACGCCAAGTGCACAGGCTCCATATTACTAGAAGTCGTGTTCGGATTGCCGAACAATTATCGACGCGAAAAATTAATTTTTCACATCGTCCCATTTGAAAGTGAATATCAAGCACTCTTGGGACGAAAGGCTTTTGTCCGCTTCAACGCCATACCGCATTACGCGTCTCTTACACTCAAGATGCCCGGACCGCGTGGCGTAATTTTAGTGCGAGGGTCACTTAAAGACCCCGGACTTGGATAGACGAATCCGGCGTCAGTAGGCTAGGGGCTCCCTAGCCGCATACCCCTTCACAGGGGGCTGCGCGCACAAACAATCGCGGGCTCATATAAACTCCGCTTTAATTATTTATATTTCTAATATTTTTCGCACAATTTGTTTTTTAAAACTAACGTTCCTCTCTTTTTACAGATGAACAACGTGCATACCCGTCCAGGATAACGGCGCAACGGAGACACAGGCGCAGACGTGCAGTAGGGACCCGTTGTGAGGATTCTTTTCAGATTAAGACCCTGCATAGACCTTTTTCACTGTCTTTCGTTGTTATTCTCCCTTGGTTTCTTCCTATAGCCAAAGCGGAGCCTAACGCTTTGGCATCGGCCGCGTCAGAAGACCATGCCCGTACCTGGACACTAGGGGCTTAGGGCATCGTTCTGCCCATTATTATAAAGACCGAACACCTTAGGGAGTGTTCGGCGTCTCGAGTTAGGCATTATATGCATCAGCTCCGAATCATGTCTTTGGTCAAATGTTGGGTTTGCCCGGCTCCTGTGTTTTGCTGCCTTACGTTCCGTATCATCGGCTAACGCGGCACCAGGAGAACTACTGTGATTGTGCCCCAGTTCGGCTGGGCGAGCACCTCAGTAGAGAAAGCCGAAAACTGACTATCATGATGCAGCGAGAGACTGGTCATCCCTCGATCGACTATCGGAATGTTTAGAATTCCGCGCTTTGACGAAGGGCCGTTTCCCGGTCAGGCACACGTGCTCCGACTTCGGAGAAGGGCGATGCCACCAGGGGCTATATCGTAGCCCCACCCTCGAGCTCCACTGGCTAAGTGAAAGTGATAAAGCATTATAGTCCGGATTGCCTCGTTCGCTACGCTACCACCTCCTTATAATAGGACCGAGATGTCGGATTAAGTGTGAAAACGCGCTATTTTTGCGAACACCCCAGCACCTTGTGCGTGGGGGCTGAAGCCGAAGACTGCATCTTTCAGGTTATACACAAGTATACGTAAACGGCCGAAAAGGAGAAGTTTTACTACTTGGACGCACAAGTATAAAAAGCAGTTATAACATAATCATCGATTTATAAGCTAATGTGTTCATTTGAACGTTACATTTTTGGAGCACTGCGACTCTATTACATGAGCGCCACGCATAACTTCCCCGAAATAGTGCTCGGCAGGGAGCCGGTTTTCATCCGAACCCTGGGCAGCAACAGCGGTGGCGTCCATCTCGGGACAATACGCCTTTACACGGGCAAGAGCCATCCGTGCGCCCTGTATACAAGCCGACCGCTTCATCTCCTTTATATGCGGCACCGCTCCAAGGAATTGATGTAATAAACCAAAGTAGCTCGTCGCCTTGGACCTCTCTGCCCAGACATGGGCCACGATGTCAGTCATGGCAAGTCCGGATAATCTATTTAGCTCGGCCCATTCGGCCAACCGGTCTGTCAATGGAAGTGGGTGATCCGGACTGTGGAATTGAGACCAATATAGCTCTTCCGTCTTGTGATCCTTCTGGCTCCGGAAGTGCTTAATGGCATCGGCCGCACTTGCAGCTAAGTCCATATGCGGATCCTCCGGACTCCACAGCCGCTCAAATTGAGCATGCTTTCCATCCATAAATCGGCGACGCAGCAGAAAAGGCTTGCCAGCCACGATCTCTCCGGCCTGGCGCAGCTCCTCCTTCATAGCCCGCATTGCAGAGCTGGCATCCTTGGCTTCAGCGGTGGCCTTCTTCAGGTCTTCCCGCTCCGATAAGCGCTCCTTTTCAAGAGCCTCATTGCGGTCGGCAGCATCCTTTGCTTTCATGGCCAATTCGGCCACCTCGGCCCTGCTTAGGCAGTGCGCAGCCTTTTCGGCTTTCAACTCCTCGGCCGCCCTCGAGGCAGCCGCTTCACTCCTTCGGGCTTGCTCCTTCGCTCGAGCAAGTTCGGCCTGAAGGCCCTCCACAGCAGCAGCACCGTCTGTATAAACAGCATATAATTTATCAGAGGAGGGCTTTGACCCCCCTAATAAAGCGACTGCGGAGAACTCTTTTACCTTGCGACTCGTCAAGTCGCCTGTTGACAAGTGCGATGTTCGCATCTGCCAAGTCCAATTTCCGATTTAACTCGGCAAACTCACTAGTCCGGCTAGCCCCCGGACTATCCGCCACCTGCATAGGAACGACGGAATTCATCTCTTTAGATTTTGATCCTCGGTACGCTGTCGTTTCCGACAACCTACCGAGTCTCAGGGGCTACTATCTATACAGGGCGCATTTTTTATATGCAAAACTGTTAAAAGACAAAGGGGTGCGTTATTCTCGCATACCTCAAATCCCGCCAGCAAACTCATGGCGGCATTACGCAATCCGCTCTCAGCGGACGAAATCCTTCCAACCACCATACGCATTAATGCACGGTGATCTTCTGAAATAGACGCCCTCTCGAGCAAATTCTTCAGTTCTCCCGGCCGGACACTAGTAGGCGCTGAACTCTCTGGCCCCTCCGGACTCGGGGATACCCTCCGTGATGACACTTCGGGTTCGCCTGCCTCATCTGGCGGCGCTGCGGATGGAGGCGTATCGCTCTCCATCATCTCCGGAAGAAGGTCCCCCAAAGATGAACTCATCTGAGAAGGCTGCAGATTCGAACTGCAATATAAATATTTTGGTTATCTACAGAAGCACAAATGAAGGTATTTCCTTACTAATCAATTCTCTCTTTCATACTCACGGCTCGCTGGAGGGCCGATCCTTTGATGATGATTGTGCGTCCGGATTCTTTCCGGGCGCCGGACCCCCCGGGGAAGATCTCTTCCCACGCTTAGGGGCTTTGGCCTCCGGATCTTCGGAGGCGGTCCTCTTCTCCCCCTGAAGGGAGGAGTTCTTGCTTCCTCCTTCTTCGGTCGCCCCTTTGGGCGAAATATTAGCTCCTCTATTTTCCCCGTCGCCCCCTTCTGTGGGCGCGACCTCCAACATTCTGACCAGCACGGGCTCCTGTGCGGTCTCTGGGAGGGGGACCGGACACCTTATCAGCCTTGATCGCGCCACCCATTCCTGTAAAGAACAAAGGGTCAGAAGGCGAACTCTAGAAAGGCACATAAACAGAATGTCTGGACTCTGAGCTACTTACCTGAGTATCCGGGCGATCGCGGCTTAGACCTGCATCCTCGGCTAAATCCGGACACGCCACCCGCGGTCCGAAGAACAATTTGTACATCTCCACGGGTGTCGCACCCATGAAGTGTTGGAGAATCCGAGGTCCCTCCGGGTTGAATTCCCATAGACGGAGAGGACGGCGTTTGCAGGGCAGAAGATGCCTGATTAGCATGACCTGCATCACCTTGATCAGGTCGATCTCCCTCGCTTGGAGATCTCGAATCCGGCCCTGCAGTGAAGGCACGTCTTCGGACGGCCCCCAATTGAGCCCTTGGTTGACCCACGACATCAGTTGGCGTGGAGGTCCCGGGCGGAATGAGGGCGGCGGCTTTTGCTTGCTGCCCCTTGGAGCGGTGATGTAGAACCACTCCTGCTGCCACGATCCAAGTTCCTCTTGGAAGGAACCCTCGAGCCACAGGGCATCGACCTTTTTGCTTATGATCGCCCTGCCGCACTCCGCTTGACGCCCCCCGATCATCTCTGGCTCCACCTTGAAGGTATTCAGCCATAAGCCGAAGTGGGGAATGACGCGGAGGAAGGCCTCGCAGACGATAATGAATGCGGAGATATGGAGGATGGACTCCGGAGCCAAGTCGTGAAAGTCCAGCCCGTAGTAGAACAGGAGCCCTCTCACGAAGGGATCCGTCGGGAAGCCTAAACCCCGACGGAGGTGGGATACGAAAACGACGTATTCACCGGGCTCGGGGGCTGGCACAGCCTGCCCTTGGGCAGGCAACCTGTGCGAAACCTCGTAGGCCAGGTACTTGGCCTCACGCAGCTTCAATATGTCTTCCTCCGTGACGGAGGAGGGCATCCACCGGCCCTGGAGGTCGGAGCTGGACATGATTAAGGATCCGAAGCGCTCGAATCTGAGGCTCCGGGTGTTGGAACCGGGAGCGGGGAAGAGATTCGATGCGAGATTGAAGAACAATGGCGAGCCTTGGTCCTCTTATAGAGGGGAAAAAATACCAAGGGTCGTCTCCGTGACCGTTTGGGATTCCCCTTCGATAGAGGAGGCGTGGCGACGGGAGCGGTTGGGTTACCCACGCACGTATTGATGAGAATCCCGGAATAAGGGGAACACGATCTCTGCTTCGACAAGACGTGCCAAGGAAACCGCTTCGCTAAACATGCTAAGGTGGTATAATGATTCAAACAAAAGCCTGGTGGCGGTGTGATGTCGCGCCGCATAATACGTCAGCAGATTGAACTAAGTGTACATTTTGTTCTCTCTACGGTGGAATGTGGAATTTATTTTGCAGAGCCGGACACTATCCTGGTGTTCATGATCTTCTCTGGATTATTCAAGGGAGGAACCCGCCTTGCAATGGCGAACATTATGCACGCCGGACTTATCGTCATTGAAGACTGGTTCAGGGGCTACTGAGGGAGTCCTGGACTAGGGGGTGTCCGGACAGCCGGACTATCAATGTCCGCCGGACTCCAAGACTACGAAGATACAAGATTGAAGACTCCGGCTCGTGTCCGGAAGGTACTTTACTTGGCGTGGAAGGCAAGCCTGGCGATACGGATACGTAGATCTCCTACTATTGTAACCGACTCTGTGTAACCCTAGCCCTCTCCGGTATCTATATAAACCGGAGGGCTTTAGTCCGTAGGACAACATTCACAACATACAATCATACCATAGGCTAGCTTCTAGGGTTTAGCCTCCTTGATCTCATGGTAGATCTACTCTTGTACTACCCATATCATCAATATCAATCAAGCAGGAGTAGGGTTTTACCTCTATCGAGAGGGCCCGAACCTGGGTAAAAAACATCGTGTCCCTTGTCTCCTGTTACCATCCGCCTAGACGCACAGTTCGGGACCCCCTACCCGAGATCCGCCGGTTTTGACACCGAGAGCGAGTGCTGAAAGATATCCGCAGCGGTGAACTCCATTATCGGAGCCCAACCGGATTCAGTGGGATCGGGTGCACGCGGTTTGGAACCTATAGCCGGACACAAGTCCGGGGGTCCGGTGACACAGACTTCCTTGGGGGTGGAGTCTGTGTTCGGCTCTACCGCTGATGAGTATGCAGCCTCCGGGGCGGGGTCCATCCACCCATCCTCGAACGACGTGATCTGCCTCGAATTTAGGTCCGAAGCTATTGCAGGTGCGATATCCCGAATATTGTCTGACAGTAGGTCTAAGCCGTGCTCGTCGTGACTGTCCGGTGCTCCTAGCGCAGGCCTGAATCTGTTAAAGATCAAGTCTCCGCGGATATCGGTCGTGTAGTTCGAGTTTCCGAATATGACCTGATGGCCAGGGGCGCAGCTGTCGATCTGCTCCAGATGGCCAAGCGGATTGGCCCGCAGTGCGAAGCCGTCGAACACGAAGATCTGTCCGGGGAGAAAAGTCTCACCCTGGACCGCGTTGTTGTTGATGATTGAAGGAGCCATCGAGCCTTACAACGACGACACAGAGGAACTCTCAATGAAAGCACCAATGTCGGTGTCAAAACCGGCGGATCTCGGGTAGGGGGTCCCGAACTGTGCGTCTAAGGCTAATGGTAACAGGAGGCAGGGGACACGATGTTTTACCCATGTTCGGGCCCTCTTGACGGAGGTAATACCCTACTTCCTGCTTGATTGATCTTGATGATATGAGTATTACAAGAGTAGATCTACCACGAGATCGTAGAGGCTAAACCCTTGAAGCTAGCCTATGATTATGATTGTTCCCCTCCTACGGACCAAACCCTCCGGTTTATATAGACACCGGAGGGGGCTAGGGTTACACAAAGTCGGTTACAAAGAAGGAGATCTAACATCCGAATCGCCAAGCTTGTCTTCCACGCAAAGGAGAGTCCCATCCGGACACAGGACGAAGTCTTGAGTCTTATATCTTCATAGTCCAACAGTCCGGCGAAAGTATATAGTCCGGCTGTCCGAATACCCCCTAATCCAGGACTCCATCACATATGTCTTGTTTCCTAAGTAAGAAACGTCCTTTAGCGTCACGGCAAATACTGGCGGCTTGTACTTCTGGGCCATGAGTCGACCCATTTGGCGACCCACCTCCTGGGCCTTGAACTCGTGGTCATCTCAGCCCATCATCAAACCATACCTTTGCCAAGTCGCCAAAGAATGACCCGACCCTAAATGGGCGGGTGATATCGTGGGGTTATATCCCCAACAGATGGTGTGTATCCCACGCGCCCCCGGGCAGGCAACAGACTCTCTGGTAAGGTGGTCGTTGTCGTGCACTGTTAGCTTGCTCGCCTGCCTGTGCGCCTCGCGCTGGTCATGCGAGTTGCAGCGTCGCGAAGCGAGTTGCACTGTGGGCTGAGGTTGAGCTGTCTGACGAACCAACGTTGAGGAGGAGCAGCAGCGCTAGCTTGGCTCGGCCGACCGATTTAGCTCGGTTGGACCATGTATAAGGTTTGAGTCTCAATCGCGTTGGAGCCCGAGGGCGTCGCCGATGCCTCCACAATAAGACATCGTCGCGAGCATCTCCACGTCGCGAGGAAGAGAGCCGCCACTGGTCCTGGTCTTCTAGAGATGAACCGAGGCCTGCGTCGTTGTGTCATGTGCTGGAGGACGTTCTGCGCCACACACCGTCTCAATCAAGGAGCTTGGACATGGGCACATGGCCGAGGACCAAGCCGAGTGCGAGCATGGGCGGTTGTGCATTGGTGGCGGGGTGGCCCATGCTGTATCTCAGGAGGAGGGGATCTCGCCAAGCATACGCCGCCCGATGTCCATGGCAATATGCGTGTCGCCTATGAGCATCGCCGCACCATTGTTGGTTTCACGCTGGAGGGTCGACTGGCATTGTGTCGCTGCTGGTCGGGGAGAGCCTCACCTTGGATGATGCCATTCCTACCACGCGTTGCGGGTGAAGGATGTTGCCTCAGGCGCTTCCACTTTGCGAGGATGCGGGCCGAGCGGCCGCGCCATGACTGGTGAGCTGACCGTTGTCCCGTTCGTCACTAGTGATGCCGTGTGATATGAGCGAGAGAGAGAGCTCGAACGCGGTCCACCACACAAGGTTCGCGGGCGTAGTCGGCATGCCTCCCCGCCATGTCATCCTTGCAAGCGAGCCCTATTTGTCAGTTAAGCTTTTAAAAAGCGGCTCAAACCAGAGTTAGTTTGATTTTTGCGGGCTACCCTAAGCTTGGTACTGATATGCTAAAAAATTAATGAAAACCCAGCCAAAATTGTGGTAATTGTATGCAACTAGGTAATTGCCCGTGCGTTGCACTGGGGGCATGAATATCCAATTAGTTTCACATTAATCGTGTTTTGTTTAGGATCCTCATGCACATCAAATAGCATTAGTGTTTTTTTTTTACCTTCAAATCATCCTACTTCTTTGTCCTCCCGTATTTTTTGTCTCCCCAATCCGTCCACCCGATTGTCGTTAATGGTAAATCCGGTTTACAATCATCCAACCCTTCGACAATACCAAGGTATGTTGCGAACGGGCAAGCGCCAAGTCAACATGCTGATTACTGTAAAAATACATCAGATTGACGTTCCTTAAAATTTGGCATCAAATTAAAAAATGTAGAAATACTTATGGATACATAGCTAGTACAAATGTAGAAAAACAATATAAATGTGGAAAAATAAACCTTCTAAAATGTGTGGTACGTGGTTTGCTTGCAGACATTCTTATATGCCCAAGTTTTTCAACATAAGTAAGATTCATTGTGCATTATGCATCAAATATATCAAAACTGAAGTTGGGTGGATGGATGTGTAATTGATCCAGTGTTGCATAGATCAAAAATATTCGACGAAGCGTCCGCTCATTGGCCGTGTTATTTAGGCCGTTCACATCCATCAACTGCATGGCGAAAATATTGTAGTGAAGCCCTCTACGTTGAACCCCGCAGTTCTGAATCTACACCTTGGCACTCAATAGCAAAGCCGACGAATGAATTTGCATTGTAGAAAACAACATCATTTACTAACCTTTCTCTGAATGAATTACAGGAACACACCTAAGTCAAAAATAAAAACTCTTGCAGCAGCCCAATCTAAGTTAATTTATCTGGTAGAGAAGTACCTGTTGCCGGGAACAGGAGTGACGCCACACCCAGCAGAGCGGCTAGATGGACGCCCAGCAGCTACAGCTCGGCGTAACCACTTTGGCGAACAGGTTGTCCAGGGCGAGCGTTTGACTTTGATCGGGCACCACTAATGTGCTGATGATTTAAGGCAGCACCCATTCATCATTCATACACTTGCATCTACTCCAACATATGACATGTGTTCAGGCCTGCACTGCTAGGGCATATGATAGGTGTGTTCCTGTAATTCATTCAGTGAAAACAACAAGAAAAATTGAAACGTGAAATCAATACTGGCTGGACAATTTCCAAGGGAGAAGAAATCAATGAAAATCTTACCCACATCCGCACCCACACACGTCAGTAACCAGGACTTGCTCTCATCCTTCCTGTACGAGACCGTGGAGGAGGGGCCGCGGAGCACATGTGTACCACAACACCATGAGGGCTGAGGAGCACGAGTCCATATCAATGAAGGACAGGATACGGGGAAGCAAGTGTTGGCGAAGCGCGGCCGTGGAGGTCGAGCGGCGGCCGAGGAGCTAAGGAGGTCGAGTGGCGGCCGAGGAGCCAAGGAGGTCAAGGCACGGACGTGGAGGTCTAGCGGCGGCCGGGGAGCCAAGAAGCGGCGGTCACCGAGGTCGAGCGGCGGCCGAGGCTGGGGCTGGGCGAAACCCTAGCGTCGCCCGCTTGAGGCCGTGAGGAGGAAGGAGTGTGTGTGCTTGTGTGTAGGCTGCTGGCTCGCTTGGGCTGGGCTTTGGCCTTTGGCCCATGTGCGGACGATCGAGCAGCGAAGAGCGACGAACGAAAATCTGGCGTCGAGCGAACGTAAGAGGGGAAACGGAACATTGCGTTTCTTTTAGGTAGTAGAGATTAACTCTCATCCACAAAAGAGAACAAAAAAGCGCAAAAATGTACACCAAGACGCTGACACGACGGGGCAGTGTCTACACTGTACAGAACCCTAAGGCCTCGTTTGGCACAAGGGTGTCGGAGGGGTTTTCAGGGGATTATCCCCGCGAGGCCCGGAATCCCCGCGAGGCCCAGGCAGCCCGTTTGGTATGCGAGGGTTAGATGGGCCAAACCGCTCAGTTCCCCTTCGATCCCCTTCTACCCACGCGCTTCAGAACACCCGAGGGGGGACGCAGGGATTTGGTCGCCCGACTCCTCAGAAGACGCCGCCGCCGCCGACTCCTCCCTGCCGCCCGACGCCTCGACGCCGGCTATCTACTCCGGCGTACTGGACTTCTCCCCGGTGGTAAGTCATCGTCTCCCCTCCTTTTCCTCGTCGTTAGGGTTTGCCATCGGCCATGGCTGCTGCCGGAGTTGGTGTCGTCCCAGGAGGCGGGGTCGTGGCCGTACATGGCGCCCTGCTGCAGCTGCAGGCACGACCTGCTCGGCGTCTTGGGGTTCTCCTGGTCACGCTCGACGGTGTTGTTGGTGGCGTCGGCGTGCCACGCCGCGGCTATGCTGGTGATGGCATGCGACAAAGAAAATATATGTATCCTTGTTCCACTGTATATTTGGGAGGAATCGTCACCAGTGCTTAACTCCGGTAGATTTCAGTGCGTAGTATCTGAATTCTGAAGTCCTTCATTCCTTCTCTGCAGAAGCAAGAGAACATGCTAGTGCTAGTACTAACTGTACCACTACCAAGTGGAGTCCATTGCTTAGAAAGTTAGAATGCACTGCGACTGAAGCATTGGGTGTAAGACTCTTACATGAAAGTAAATGCAGCACTTGAAGCAGAGATTGATGTGCAAGCAAGAACAGTATGGTCAGGGAGCAAGTTCTTCTTATCCTCTGCAATTATAATAGGTGTCAACCAAATGGATAAAAGGAGAATTGGTTGATTGGGCATGAAAACTAAAGCAGCAGCAGCAGCAGCCTGCAGAAAAGCAAGCACTAGCTAGGGAATAATGGCCATGGCCAACCAAGAAAGGAAGAGATTAATTGCATTCTTCATCACCGGCGGCTTAAAGAGTATCATCATCGCTTTGCTGCTGCTGCCTTTTGACACGGCGGTTAAAGGAGGGAGGAATGAAGATGAAGCCCATGCGCAATCACACAAAGGAGGCTAGAAAGAAAGGTGGCGCTGCTGGCTGCTATCTTTTTCTCACGCAAGCACACAAAGTCACAAAGGCTTGACTTGATTTGCAGCAGCAGCAAACCAAAGCTTCTCTAATTTCAGAAAAAGAAGAAGAATGAGAGAACACATGCTCGTTTTCAAAGTCTATATGAAAGCTGAAAAGGCGAAAAATAATTTTACTGGAGATGCAGATAACCATATTCATCTGGTCGCAACTCACAAGGAGTAGCAGAACTGTAGTAACATGCATCAGAAATTCAGATGAGAATTGCTCACCTCAGGGATCGAGCAGCACGCAGCAACCGAAGCCTCCCTCCCCTGAAGGTAGCGAGTGAGCGAGGAAGCACTGCCTCCTAACCTCCCAGCAACCAGCACACGGAGAAGGAAGGCTCTGGGAAAGAAAATATACAGTGCCACTGTATATTTGGCCACAGGTTATATTTGTGAGACTTTCAGAACAGAGCCATCGCTAGCTCTGTTGGTAAGCTGTCTAGGTGCACGTTCGAACAAAGTATAACCTGTGGTGAATGAACCTGGAATGCATGCCTTTTATCATTTCCTTGGATGCTGAATGCTTTTCTTGCTCACTGCTCTTATGCCACTTCATGTTTTGTTTTCTATCTCTAATTTCTATGCACTTTATTCGTAGTTACAAGTCTAATTTCTGTGCACTTTTAGTGAAGCAAATAGTCCTCTGGCTAGCTAGCTAACTTGGTCTTGTATTGATGGTATCACGCAGATTGGTTCTTATTTCTTTCATTCATTTATTATCTAGCTAGCTAGCATTTCCATTGAACTGAATCTATGTAATGGACCTTGCTAACTTGTTCTCCCTCCATGGACCTTGCAGCCTCTTCCACGCTCAACCACCATCAGCCTCCTTAACCCTGACCGAAGAGCTGGCCTTTTCCCCGGTAAGATGTAACTTTTGGTTAATTCTCCGTGAGTATTGGTGGAACAATGCAGTAGGGATGTTTGTTTCTATAGTATATATGAATGATTGTGTGTCATCTTACATGCTGCTGGTATGTTCTTATTTTGACAGAGGCCTGCTGCTTGGATTCTTGTTGGGGTGGACGAGTTGCCTCCATCTTGGGATCCAGTTGTCACGCCTAAATTTGGTAATATACACCAACTTTTTGGCCTCTTGACCTTATTTCTATCATGTCTTAACCGAAGTACTATATCCTACTTGATGGCTCTTGTAGTCTTACTATGTGTGTGTGTCTTATTAATAATTTGCTTCAAGTCAAGTAAACCATTAAAATGTAGTTCTTATTTGTTGCTTCCTGATTCTAGTTTTAGTGCTGAGATGAACTCCGAGATTATCGATCGAATTAGGAAGAGGAGAAGCGAGGATGATGAAGATATGATGTCCTTTATTCTGCCCGTATTGCATCGAATGCGTAGTAGAGGGCCAATCGAGAGAACTCAGCGACATAGCTCCATCTTATATGGCAAGAAGCGGGTTGATGATATCCTTACAGGCCATGTGAAGAATTGCCTAGTAGCTTATAGGATGGAGCCACGTATCTTCCGGGCTTTGGCATCTTACCTTATAAGAGAAAATCTGATATTGGATAAAAGAATTAAGGTGGAGGAGAAGTTAGCCTTTTTCTTGTACATGGTGTCTCACAACGCATCTTATGAAGATCTTCAGCTAGAATTTCAGCATAGTGGACAAACATTTCATGAGTACATCAATGAGTTCTTCAACATCGTCCCCATTTTAGCTAGTCGATTTTGAAGCCCCCGAACATTGATGAGCCACATCCAGTAATCTCCACCGACACAAGATTTTATCCTTACTTCCAGGTTTCCATTTTTAACGCTTCCACAATTTCTTTTCTTATCTAACTTATAGTTCTTTATTGACCTGCAATCTTTGCTTCCAGAACTGTTTAGGAGCCATTGATGGGCCACATGTTCCTATAATGGCAACACCTGGAATTGCTGCTCCATTTCGGAATAGGAAGGGTACCTTGAGTCATAATATTATGGTTGCCTGTGACTTCGATCTGAGATTCACTTTCATATCATGTGGTTGGGAGGGTTCAGCTATGGATGCGAGGGTTCTTCATTCTGCAATTAGCAAAGGATTTAGAGTACCCGAGGGAAAGTTTTACCTAGTTGATGGGGGTTATGCAAACACTCAGTCATTTCTCGCACCTTATCGGGGTCTCCGGTATCATTTGAAGGAATTTGTTCATGGACACCCTCGACCACAAAACCACAGGGAATTGTTCAATCATCGGCATGCTGTTCTACGGAACCATGTGGTAAGGTCTCTAGGAATTCTTAAGAAGCGCTTCCCAATTCTTCATGTTGGCACACTGCATTCAATCGAGAACCAAGTGAAACTTCCCGCAGCTGCCGCAGTTCTTCACAATATCATCAAAATGGAGAATGGTGATGAGACTTGGCTTGACAACCAGCCCGATAACATAGCGCCAAATGTTTTTGTTGATCTCCCGAATGGCGACGAGAATAACTATGGGAACAACGACTTAGGGAACACTCTAAGGGATGAAAATAGCAATGCAAATGTGGGAAGCATACCATCCTGAATAGCCAACATGATGGTGTGTGTTTTAATCATATATATATATATATATATATATATATATATATATATATATATATATATATTAACTTCATCATCTAATAATGTAGTGTGTGTTGAAATGCAGATATGTATCCAAAGGGGTCTCCAAAGTATAATGTGATGAAAGCAAGTGGGAGAAAAGCTTCACACGGTGCCAAGAAGCCATCACCCAAAATTAAAAAAGACACCTCCAAGAGGTATTTGGTCTACTTAATCTCCATTTCTCAGATCTTGTGCTGGAGTTTTGATGTTTGTGATTGTTCTACTTAATATTTCTCATTTTGAATATTAGCTAGCTCATGATAGTTCATCACTATTTGTTTTCAAATTGAATGATAGTAACTCCTCTTATCATGTTGAGCATTAAGTTTGAACAATGTAAATTTGTGTTGGTGTAGTTAAAAAGCTAAGAGCTCAATGGAACCCAGCTTTGGAGAAGGGTTTAGTGGAGATACTTCAGGAACACAACACTCCGTATCATCGAGGACAAACTGGTTGGTCAACTGAAGCATGGAATAGGATGGCGGATTTGTTTCATGAAAGATATGACCACACAAATTTTACAAAGTTACAGATTCAGGAAAAGCAGAAAGACTTGAAAGGTCAATACAAACTTCTTAAGGATGCCCGCAAACAGAGTGGTGTCAGCTGGAACTATCATACACACATGATAGATGCGGACGCTAATCTTTGGCAAAACTTGATGACTGTAAGTTCTAGTGTAGTGCATTTTGTCTTTGCAAAACTTGATGATTTGTATTCCATTCTTTTGTAATCAATCTTATTTTTGAGCAGTCTAAGTTTGATAAATCATTTCTTTTATATATACAGTCGTGGCCAGAAATAGCTAAGTTCCAGAATAAGCCCTTTCCCCTCTACGATAAGCTTGGTGATCTATATGATGGTGAGTTACTGAGTTGAATGGATTTTCATTTCCTCTCTTTTTGTTGTCCTTTATAATGAATTTTCATTTCATTGCTGTGTGGCCTTTAATGATAACTTGGGTGTTTGTGCAGGGCATATAGCAGAAGGTAACTTAAATTTCACATCAACTGAGGTTACAGAAGTGAGTGATGGTGATCTTGAAGTTAAAAGAGAGAAGACTGCCTTCTCTTTTGACCTGAATCAATACGGTGATGATTTACACATGTATGATGATCCAAGAGATGCCGCCCCAAGTGATGGTCCAAGTGTTGCTGCCTCAAGTGATGGTCCAAGTGATGCTGCCCCAAGTGATGGTTCAAGAGGTGCTGCCCCAAGTGATGGTTCAAGAGGTGCTACACAAAGAGGTGGTGCTGCTACTTCAAGCAACAAGCATGTGAAGGAATCAAAGAAGGGTAAGAAGCGTGATGATCCTATGGTGGAAGTGATGGCACAATATGTGGAGATCAAACGAAAGCAAGCGGAGGAGGAGTCTGCTCTATTGGTCGGGGCAAAAAATGCCCAAGAATTCTCCATCAGCAAGTGCATTGCTGTTTTGTACAAGATGGAAAGCATCCGCCGCGATGAACGAGCCACTGCCTACAAAGTGTTCAAAAGTGTTGAGAACCGTGAGATCTTTCTTAATTCTGCCGCCGAAGATGAAGAGAGTGCTGCAGTGTTTCTTCGGAGCGAAATGGCAGAGTTGACTCAACGTACTTAAGGTAAGCTACCTTACTCCATTTCTCTTGTGACATTTTGCCCCACTTCATGAATTGGCTGTTAGTTTGCTCTTTATCTTGTCGGCTGTATAAAAAAAGTGGTCTGCAATTGAATCAAATATGCATACTGTTTTTTTAACTAAGCAGAACATATTTCAGTTTAGTATTGAATTTTGTTTTCAGCGGCAAGATCGCAGTGCGAGACCAGGCCGGAGCCTCTGCTGCTTTCCCCCCATCCAATGGCCGCTTCAGTAAGCCACTCGCTCTCCTCCGCTCTCTTTTCTTCTCTGTTAGTTGGGTGATGCGTTGTTTGTTGTGTGCGCTGGAGTTCCATGTTCGTGTGCTGCTGCTTGTGGCCACGAGTAGTGCGAGTCAAGAGTACGGAGGGAGTTGAGAACACTAGCAGCAACCTGGAACATACATTGGCTTGACTGAATAAAATTCAGAAGTTTGCACCTTTCTTGTTCATCCAGTTTTGATAAGTTAATCGCTAGCCGTATTTCAGTTATAGCCTACAGACTGCAGTACAGGTTCAATACAATATGTTTGTGTTCATGGCATATCAAATCACACATGGTTGATTTGGTATCAACTTTTTTGCTCGGTAGTTCTATTTGCAGGAATAGGTATTTCTTTTACTGAATTTAATACTACGAGACCTGGTGCTACTTACCTCCTTGATTATGGGCAATGTCACTTTCTGCTTTCCTATGCTCTTGTTAATCTCATCCTTGCTGTATCATTATCGGGTAAAAAATCACTGTTACATACGCAAATAAACCTGACTTTTTTTTGAACGATGCCAGGGGCAAAAGCCCACATGAACAATTCATCACTGCCAAATAAAGTTTGACATGTATAGTTCAAGCATATAGAGATGGTGCACATGAGAAGTGCGTGTTAAAACGAGCAGAAGCCCAATCTTCTTCTCACTCTCCTCTGCTTTCTCTTCTTCTCTGTTACCTGGGTGATGTCCTGTGTGTGCTGTAGTTCCATGTTTGTGTGCTCTGCTTGCGAGCTTTAATATCATTTACTCAAAATACATCTAACTCTTGAACCAATTCATCTGTTTTTTATAGGGACCTGATCTCGCG
Organism: Triticum timopheevii; assembly: GCA_963921465.1. NCBI lineage: Eukaryota > Viridiplantae > Streptophyta > Magnoliopsida > Poales > Poaceae > Triticum > Triticum timopheevii. Next base: position 359,074,495 of record OY997274.1, on the reverse strand, counting down.
GAAGACGGGTGACCACTTTGCTGCCACAAGTCTCCTTCACACCGTGTAGCCCGCAAACATGTCTCGGAACATTTGCCGATCAAATTTATGTTGTAACGAACCGTTACTTTCGTTGATCGAACATCTTGTATTTTTCATTTGGACCGTGGCATGTATGCATGTAACATTTTCATTTGAACAGTTGATAGTACATGCAGCAGATTATATGAGCCTTTTTGTTATTTTGCGTAATCTAGTTGCACCATTGTTGCAAGTACATTTCTTCTATGAGCTTTTGAAGCTTTTGAGGTTGTAAAAATTGCATCTTTAATTATAGTATACTAATTTTGCAAACCCTCGTGTACTAGAAGGGGTACGTGAGGGGTTTGGAAAGATTTGGGAGGATTTGAGAGGATTGGGTGAAAGAGAGGGATTTACAAATCCTCCCAAATCCCTTCCTCCCAAAACCTCTCAGATACTCTTGTACCAAATGAGGCCTAACGGATTATGCTTTCCCGTATAGACCAATCTCACCCGTAGCTCTCGGAAGGCCGCAGCCACCAGTATCCGACCCCCGGTTCCTCCGCTCGGCCGCTCGCGCCGCCGTGCACAGCCGGGCGCCAATGGAGCGCCTACACCTCGCGGTGTCCCACCGCCCGGCTCTCCCCCTCCCTACTCCCCACAACCACCTACGCCGCCGCCATCTCCAGCTGCAGCCCTCCACTAGTTCTCTCTCCCTCTGCCGCCCCATCTCCCCTCGCATCTCCCTCGCCCCTCGCCGCCACCTCCATCCTCTCCTGGCCTCCGCGTCCGCCACCCAAGCTTCAAGCCCCAACACTGAGCCCGCACCGGCGCCGGCCCCCGCCGCGGCCTCGGCCGGCGTGAAGCTGCTCCCCCTCATCGCCTCCATCGCGGTCGGCCTCGCAGTGCGATTCCTGGCGCCGCGCCCCCCCGAGGTGACTCCGCAGGCGTGGCAGCTCCTCTCCATCTTTCTCTCCACCATCGCAGGGCTCGTCCTCGGCCCGCTCCCCGTCGGCGCGTGGGCATTCCTCGGCCTCACTGCTACCGTGGCCACGGGTACGCTCCCCTTCATCGCGGCGTTCGGGGCGTTCACCAACGAGGTCATCTGGCTCATCGTCATCTCCTTCTTCTTTGCACGGGGGTTCGTCAAGACCGGCCTCGGCGACCGCGTTGCCACCTACTTCGTCAAGTGGTTGGGTGGAAGCACTCTGGGCCTATCCTACGGTCTCACCATCAGTGAGGCATGCATCGCGCCGGCCATGCCCAGCACCACGGCGAGGGCTGGAGGGGTGTTCCTTCCCATTGTCAAGTCGCTGTCGCTATCGGCCGGCAGCAAGCCGAATGATCCATCAGCGAAGAAACTGGGTGCGTACCTTGTGCAGTCTCAGCTGCAGGTACACTACAATTTACTGATGCACATGCAAAAAGGCTGCGCTTTTTATTTACGAATTTAAGATATTACTGATGAATCATTGTAATCTTGGAGGTGCATTTTGCCCAGATGGTCATCAATTTTTCCCAAGATCGCTGAGTCCGTGATAAGCGCTCATAGCTAGGGTCATGTTCTGTTTCTCATATCCTGATAGAATACGTAATTACCATTTTATCTCTATACTACATTGCTTATGGGGGTGCTCAGAATGAGTTCTTCAATTACAGTTGCGTCACATGGGTTGTCCATATGCTGACATGTAAGCGGGGAATCACTGATTGCCCACCCCAACCACCCCTCGCTTTCCTGCCATCAACCGGCTGCTTGCTGTCGCAACACAACCCTGTGCTAACTCCTGCTAACCACCACCAGCAACCATTCCCCTTTTACCACCTCCAGCCATCTCCTTACTCGCCAGCTGCCCCCTAACATCAATTTGGGCCAGTTCGCACCCCCACCTTACAGCTCAAATCCTACCCCAAATCCCGCCTCAATTTTGTCGCCCACCTACTAACAACAGCTCTACCATCACCAGGCGCAGATCTCTGCCGCCTCGACCGCCTTCACACCTCCAACCACCAATTGATTCCTTACACCAGTATGGCCGTGCCCCCTTCCACAACCCATCTATGGATCCACCCTGCCCATCACCTCCCTTGCCCCTGCCTAACCATTACCTTGGCTTAGGTTTAGGTTCCAGCATGTTCCGCTTCCACAAGCTCGACTTCCCAACATATGTTGTCTCGCTTGATCCTCTTGGTTGTCTTAATAGGTCCGATCAGTTTTTTCATGGACAACGCATGAACTAATGATGCCCAGTTCTGGTACTTACAATTCGAGCACAATTGGCCATGGGAGCAGTTCAAGGAGGCTTGCCACGTTCTGTTTGGGCCATCACGTCGAGCAAATCCCTTGGGTGAGTTGGCACGTTTCCCATTCACTTCCTCGGTTGCTGACTACACCAACAGGTTTCTAGCGCTCAAGTGCCGCAACAATGAGCCATTAACACCGTCCTAACAACAGTACCTGTACACAGTAGGCTTGCCTGATGGTCTTCGCTTTGACATCGAGCTTCAATGACCATCTGACGTCCACACCGCCATTTCCTTCACCAAGGCCTATGAGCAGTGGCATTTCCTCGCAACATCGCTACACTAGCCTTCTGAGCGGCCCCTCCGACCCTCCCGCGATCAACGCAACTCCAATACTGTCACTTCCAGCACCACTAGCACCTGTTCTATCGTCGACCACTCCAGTGAACGCCGCCATGGCAAGTTTGGCGCCTCACCCCAACTGAGTTGGTAGAGCGTCGTTGTTGGGCCTTTGCACAACATCGTCGACCACTCCAGTGAACGCCGCCATGGCAAGTTTGGTGCCTCACCCCAACTGAGTTGGTAGAACATCGCCGTTGGGGCCTTTGCACAACGAGATTTATGTTCGGTGGTCATCATTGTGCGTGGCTCTTCTTCATCGAGGCTGATGACTACGACCAAGATAGCTCCACAACTAGTAGTACCAAAGTTTCCTCGAAGAAAGGGAGAGATGATATGTGGACCAGCCCATCAAACATGGAGTCTTGCTCTTATCCCTTAACCAAAGTCCTGATTGATTAAGCAAGTTTGTTAGAAAGAGTCCAGTTTGTTTAGAGATCGTATTAGAGTTTGAATAGATTTACCAGCTTGTTGATCAAGTCTTATGTACTATATATGTTGCTTAATGAAAAACCACATAAGGTGTTTTTTTGTCGATCAAGTCTTGTCTGCTATATATTCGACCCGAAGTTTGAATAGTCTTGGTAGATATTTGTCGTTGATCGAGTCGACGTGGCACAATGCTAGCAAGCATCGCATTCATCAACCTTAAAAACGGGCATACACATCGGTTGTGCAACCGGTCGATGTATACGGGAGAGAGTTGTTTTGGTTTTGGCGACGCTTCCTGATCAAGTGAAGCTTAATCTCGTTGAGGGGTGGACCCCCCGAGTACCGTTACGATACCCGGCCCTGTGTTGTAGGCTGAATCCTCGACACGTGGTAAGCTTTCTTCGTGATGCTTTCGTTCCGAGCCTGGGCTCGGAGGGAAATTCACTTGGTCCAATTGCCTAAGCGGTCGTCTCAAAAGGAAGCCAAGGTCTTGCCTGTTGTGAGAGCTCTCTTATTCCAAATGAGAGATAGGTTACAAATGATCCATGTGGTGCCTTTTATAGGCTCAAGGCCTTGTACAAATGACCACCACTACCCCTGGTGGGGAGGGAAAGCATGGGCAGAAGAGTCTATTGTAGAAAAACTAAATGCCCGTACGAACATAAAGAAGAGGAAGGTTATTTCAATCTTTGGTCCATGAGGGATGTGCATGAGTGGGGTTAATGGGCTTCATACTTTCTTGGGTCTCTTTATCATTAGGTTGCCATTTGACTTGGCATTTGACCTTTCTTTTTGTGTCTTTGATTTTCAATATTTCTTGGTGCTCTGGCTTATACAACATGGAGAACCAGGAACCTTCTGATTGATAGCTGATATTTTATTTACAACAATATAAAGGGGCTCGGCCCCTCTCAACAAAGCAGAGAAGAATATTATCGTCTGGTTTTATCTACTTTTCAATAATTAGGGTTATGTCAGTAGTGGATTCTTCCAGACTGTGCCAGAAAGCTGCTTTGATCTGCATTGGGCATGGTAGTTCAACATCAATTTTGGAGTATTATATTGGATATTCAGTCTAAAAGTCCATCACTAAGGGTGCAATTTTAGATATTTGATATTTATACACAAGGTTGCGCTGTAGAGCTCATCTGAGTAGACGACACCATCAAATTAACAAACTGGCACTGGTGCCGAAGAAGTCTGTGAGTGTTTTGTATAAGTGTGTTGTGGGTATGTGGAAAAAGAAAAGAAAAAGGGGGAAATTGAAGCAGCACAAGGTTGTGGAGGAACAACTCCACCTTGCTGGTTGCTGCTACACAGTGTGCAACACAAGTGTTGAATCAATGTGCTGCGTAGGTATCGCTCTAGAGGCCAAATAGGCCAATGTGGCAGCAGGAGTTTAGTCCAAAACTCCTTGAGCACAAGATCTACTCCAAGATCTTAGATAAGAATACCAAGTTCTATTATAAGTAGTGGGGTTACATAGCCTTGTCACAAGTTAGAGATGAGGACCTCTATTTATAGGACTTTGGGAAGTCTTCACATCCCAAATTCTACTTATAGCTAGAACATTCTAGAAAACATCACTTAAGATACAATATTCCATTTATACCTAGAAGGACTCTAGGAAACAGTAGCTAGGTTAAGGAAAAAAAAGGGCAGCCCGGTGCATGTAGCTCCCGCTTGCGAGATCTTATGAGTTTCAGCTCTAGCCTACCCCAACTTGTTTGGGACTAAAGGCTTTGTTGTTGTTGTTGTTGAGAAGTATCTAGAAGTTTGCTTTCTTCTTCTTCTTCTTCTTTTATTTTCCTCTATTGTTCCTCATCATTCTCCCCTAGTTGTTTGTAACTCGACCTTGAGTTATCTTCATAGAGCGCTTCTTCTGGGTGGTAGAGTCAAGTCCGCAGCATTGTATGGCCATCTCGCCTGGAAGATCTATCACATCAGCATTATTATTTATCTTCCTCATAATAGGGAAGGGCCTATACCTTCGCTACCTAAGCTTCCCTTTAATAATGAAGGTCTTGAAGTGTGGTTTTGTAATATCCGCTGCTCTTTGTGTGATCTGGAGCTGTTTCTGGGTATGTGCGTAGAGGATCTGGTGCGATCCTATGCATAGTGGAATACTGAGACTAAATCATTAAAATAATGATAATATGGTACTACATTGGGAAGGATGGTGTATTCTTGTAACGTCTTATGTTGGAAGGATAAGATATGCTTTAGTATGTCGATGTTTTGATGGAGAAATCTGAGTTTCAAAGTAAACCATGGGCAACCAACAATCCTTCTTTAAGTTTGGAAGTTGTGGTGTTGTTTCTCTGTGATATACTCCCAGAATTTCTGATGTGTTGCTTCTAGAGTGGTCGCATGTATAATTTCTCTCTGTTTCACTTAACCATTTAGCTTGAATTTTAAAACTACCAATAACAGTGTCGTGTTGGTTTCTGCTGCTTGACAGGCATCTGGCAACTCCAGTGCTCTCTTTCTGACCGCTGCTGCGCAGAATCTCTTGTGTTTGAAGTTAGCGGAGGAGGCTGGTGTCAAAATTGCAAGCCCGTGGATATCATGGTTCAAGGTTGCAAGTTTGCCTGCCATCATTTCGCTTTTAGCAACACCTTATTTGCTATACAAAATATTCCCTCCAGAAATAAAGGACACTCCTGAAGCCCCTGCATTAGCTGCTCAAAAACTAAAGAAAATGGGCCCAGTGACAAAAAATGAATGGGTCATGGTTGCTACAATGATTCTTGCAGTCTCACTCTGGATTTTTGGGTAAGATTTATGTCTTTTTGACTAAAGTATTTCTCTGCACTGAGTTTATGTACTAGCAATATACTTCGGATTTATGATTGTTTTACAAGAGATAAATGTAACATTAGTCACACAGCTCATGTGATATGTGTAGTCTAAGAATGTTTTAATTTTAAAGTGGCGAAAAGACTTATAATTTATGAGCAAACATGTGACAAGCAAATTAAATCCCTCTCTTCCCTCACGCTCCCAGCCACGAGGCTGATGAGGCTGTATTTTTTTATATGTAACTATGATGACAACTTTAGTGTGGTTTACTGCAAATTAAACTCTTCTCTTCCACGAGGTTGATGAGACTGCGAAGCCGACTTATGGCACGACGCACTTAAAAAAGGGACTTCAACTGAAGTTGTCAATCAATGACATCATCGCAGTTTCCTCCACCTATTTGTGTAGCCGTGTCGTGTGCGTCGAGAACGTAATGTCAGCATTCTGATTCGACAGGAACTATCGGGGGTCCAGGAGTGGTAGATCGGAATGGCGACACACAAGAGACAATGATCTACTCAGGTTCTTGCCCTCCGTGAAGCGGCAATACTCTACTCCTGCTGCTGAGATGTATTGCTTAGTGTGCCGGCTGGATATCAGAGACATCTCAGCTAGGGTTGTACAAGGGGCGCCACAGTGGCTGCAGAGGTGGGAGCTGAAGGGTTAGGTAAGGAACCATAGATCTCGCTAGTGGTGTGTAGAATGATCTGAGATGAATCTTTTGTCTCTCGAGAGGCCTATAACTTTCCTTATATATGTGGTCAGGTTAGGGTTACATTCCTCGGGTCGGTTTACAAGTTGGTGGGGGCTACTGGGTCACACCGGACCCTGGCTTGTTGGGTGAGCTGGTTGGTTGACTTGTCCATCGAGATGATGAGGCATCCCATCAAGGAGCTGGACATGAGTCGCCAGTCCGGCCATGCTAGGGTCGCTAGGCTGGCTTTCGGCCCTGCTGACTATACCCTGGTGCCGCCCGTATCCTCGTCACAACCCCTTTGACACCGCGGAGAAGGAGGTCTGTGACGCCTCCGAGCTCATCGGCCGGGTCCTTTCCGTCCACCTCGCCGCCCATGGTGCAATGGGGAAGGGAAGGGCTATGCCTTCGTCGAGTACGACGACGACTCCGAGCGTGTTCCATGACCTGCATGCCCCCTGCGTAGCTGTGGGTCAGCCCCCAGGACCTCTTCCATGACTTCTGCAGACCATCACCGCTGCGTTCGTCACCGCCACACATGCCTTCCATTGGCACTGTCTGTGCTCACATTCGGTGACAATCCGGCCACCTCCACTCCTGTGGATGCCATGGGCAAACTGGCGTGCGTGTCCTCGTAGCTTACGGACGTGTCCAACGCCGCCATTGGCTGCTCCATTGTCCTGCCTAGCGTCGAGCATGGACAGTAGGTCCGTAAACGAACCGAACTCGAGCGAGTACACCCAGGCTCGGCTCGAGCTCGATTTCCACCATGAGCCAAAAGGTTAGCTCGAGCTCGGGTCGTGAGCTTAGGCATGAGGTTGAGCTCTACTAGCTGAAGGCTTTACAAGCTTGCAGAACTCTTTATTTTTTATATTTAACAAATTCAACCAGCACATCTGTTAGACGACACAAATTAGAGTATACTGACCAAGATGACAACAACACAAGCCTCTATTTATTGCTGGAGCTCTGCCGTGCTCCGTATCAGCAACAGATGTGGTATGATGATGAGGAACACTAGATGAGAAGAAAGAAAACACATGCTAGATCTGTTTGGATACTTCTAGATGCTTCCACTCTAGTGTAGTATTTCTTTTGTTTTCTTTACCCTACCCGTTGTTGTGAGTAGAGAGATGGATCCTAAATAATGTTTTCTAGAGTGTTCCAGCTACAAGTAAAAGTATGTGAAGGCTTCCCAAAGCCCTATAAATAGAGGTCCTCACCTCTACTTTGGACACCAGACTATGTACCCACTACCTATAATAGAACTTGTTGTTCTTATCCAAGATCTGGGAGTAGATCTTGTGCCCTAGGAGTTCTGGATTGAACTCTTGCTGCCCTATCGGCCTACATTCGCCTCTAGAGCGATATCTAGCACATCATGTTGAAGTTGTTCACACTTGTGCTGTACACATTGTAGCAGCAAGGTGGAGTTGCTCCTCCACAACCTTTGTGCTGCTTCAGGTGGTATCAGAGCCTCGTTGACCCATAATCGTTCTTACTGTCCTCTTCAAGAGCAAGCTGCAGCAAGCAACGGAGCAATTGGAGAAGAGGATGGATGCTGCTGAACAACAAATCAAAGAGCTGCGCGAAGATCTTAATCGGAGATTTGACCAGCTGGTTGAGATGATAAGAAAGGGTGTTCCCCCTGCTACCAATGAAGGAGATTCATCTAAAGAAGAAGATGTTCATCAAGGAAGAAGGAGAGGTAATCTTGGAGCAAGACCGCCACAAGAACATGGTGTTCAACGTGCTTCAAGAAGGCCAATTTATGTTGAAGCTTCTGAAGGTGAAGAATATGATGATGCCCTTGAAGAACCAAATCTCTACGCATATCGGAGAGCACCCAACCCTACATATGCAAGAGATACATACAAGGTGAAAGCTGAGATCCCAAGTTTTAATGGAAATGTTGACATTGAAGGGTGCCTGGATTGGTTATATGAAGTGGAGACTTTCTTTGAGGTCATGGAGGTTCCGAAAGATCGCAGAGTTCCTTTGGTCGCATACAAGCTGAAAGGAGGAGCCGGTGCATGGTGGCATCGCGTTCAAGAAGAGCGCAGGCTGAGAGGAGAACCTCGTGTGAGAACTTGGCGGCAAATGAAAAGTCTCTTGAAAGGGAGATTTTTGCCCGCTGATTATGACCAGATCCTATTTATCCAATTTCAAAATTGTGCTCAAGGAAATAGGACTGTTTCAGATTACACGGAGGAGTTTCTAAGGCTACAAGTGAGGTGCAACCTTGCTGAAACTGAAGATCAACAAGTTGCAAGGTACATCAATGGTCTCAATGACGCTATTCAAGATCGATTGATGATGCAACAAATCTGGTCCATTGATCAAGCACAAGCTCTAGCCTTAAAGGCCGAGAGGTTTGCGAGGACAAGAAAGGCAACTAAAGCTCCATATCCTCCATATCCTCATACCGAAGGCTCGTCTAGGAGTCAGCCTAATAGAGTGGAAGAAAAGACCGCTCCACCAAAGGCAAAACGACCCATCCAGAAGCAAACTAGAGGCAGGGGTAAGTCCAATGAAGGCCCAAAATGCTATAAATGTGGTGAAGAGGGACACATATCCAGCGGCTGCTCACTAAGGAAATTTGTTAACACAACTATCCATGATGGTGAAGGCGATGAGGAAGAATACGAATCTGAAGATGTAGAGGGACAAGAGGTTTGTGAAGAAGAAGGTGAAGAGGTGGTATATGTGATTCAGCGTCTCCTATGTTCCACACCACAACCCGATGACACACAACGGAAGAAAATATTTGAGAGCAAATGCACAGTGAATGGCAAGGTATGCAAGTTAGTGATTGATATTTGCAGTTGCGAGAATCTTATCTCCCAGAAGTTGGTGAGCCGATACTCATGATCATCCAAACCCCTACACTATTGGGTGGATCAAGAAAGGAGTGAATATGAGGATCACCAAATAATGCAACCTGCCACTTTCCTTGGGCAAGCATTATCGCTCAAATGTGTTGTGTGACATAGTTGATATGGACGCTAGCCATGTTCTTCTTGGGAGACCTTGGCAATTTGATGTGGATACTACAGACAAGGGTAAGGAAAATTCTTACTCTTTCATTTGGAACAAGAGGAAGATCATTATCTTACCAAACAAAACCGAAGGTAATACCTCTAAGGAGGGGAAAACTGTGTTAACTATCTCCCATACCTCTCATGAGTTTATGGAGGACTTGAAGGAGGCAGATTTGTGTGCTGCACTTGTTGTAAAAGGAGAAGAGCACCTGACTGTTGAAATTCCAGCAAAGGTACGTGGTTTATTGGCAGAATTTCAGAACATACTTGGAGAGCCACAAGGCCTGCCACCGATGAGAGGAATTCAACATAGAATTGACTTTATTCTGGGAGCAAGTCTTCCTAATCTTCCACACTATCGAATGAGCCCAAAAGAGCATGATATATTGAAGGAGAAAGTGGAGGAATTGTTGCAAAAGGGGCACATTCGAGAAAGTATTAGCCCATGTGCTGTACTAGCCCTACTCGCGCCAAAGAAAGATGGATCTTGGCGCATGTGTACGGACAATAGAGCCATTAATAAGATCACCGTAAGATATAGATTCCCGATTCCTCGTCTGGATGATATGTTGGATCAGTTTAGTGGAGCAAGAGTGTTCACAAAGCTAGATTTAAGAAGCGGATATCATCAAATCCGTATCAGACCCGGGGATGAATGGAAAACCGCCTTCAAGACAAAGGAAGGGTTGTTTGAATGGCTAGTCATGCCATTTGGACTCTCAAATGCACCAAGTACCTTTATGTGCTTAATGAATCAAGTCCTTCGACTCTTCTTGTCCCACTTTGTTGTGGTCTATTTTTGATGACATCTTGATCTATAGCAAGGATGAGGATGAACACTTTGATCACATTCGGAAGGTGCTAGAAGTACTAAGGGAAAATAAGCTCTACGTCAACTTGAAGAAATGTGTTTTCCTGCAAACACAACTTCTTTTCCTAGGATTCGTCATAACATGTGACAGTATTCGTGTTGGTGATTCTAAGGTTGAAGCAATCCGAGAATGGCCAACTCCGAAGACCATTTCTCAGGTAAGAAGTTTTCATGGCCTTGCAACTTTCTATAGGCGATTTATGAATAATTTCAGCACTATCATGGCACCAATTACCGAGTGTTTGAAGAAAGGAAAGTTCTAATGGACAGAAGTAGCTAAAGCTAGTTTCAACGAGATAAAACAAAAACTATTACAAGCTCCTGTCTTGGTGCTACCTGATTTCAACAAGACTTTTGAGTTGGGGTGTGATGCAAGTGGAGTAGGCATTGGAGCTGTCCTATCTCAAGAAAGGAAGCCCATTGCTTTCTTTAGTGAGAAGTTAAGTGAAGCTAGACAGAAATGGAGTACCTATCAGCAAGAATTATATGCTGTTTTCAGAGCGTTGAAAACTTGGGAAATCTATTTGCTGCCTAAAGAATTCATTGTTTATAACGACCATCAATCCTTGAAGCATTTTAGAAATCAAAACCATGTTGACCGCATGCTAGCAAGATGGGCAGCATATCTGGAGAGGTTTAACTATCTCATCGTGCATAAATCTGGAATAACTAACAGAGTGGCCGATGCTTTTAGTCGTCGTGCATGCCTCTTGACTTCTTTTGAAGCTGAACTTCCGGTCATGGATCAAATAAAGGAGTTGTATGAGGGTGACGAAGACTTTGGCCATGTTTATGTAAAGCACGCAAGGGGCCAACCATTAGGTGCTGGCTATTTGATGCAAGATGGATATCTCTTAAAAAATGATCGTTTATACATTCCAAGAAGTTCTCTACGTGACAAGCTGGTTAGAGAGCTCCATTCAAGTGATCGTAGTGGCCATGTTGGACGGGACAAGACTATCGCTGACCTAGAAGCTTGCTACTTCTGGCCACAACTAAAGAGAGATGCATGCCCTATATGTCAAACCTACAAAGGCCAAGTCCAGAACACATGGTTATACATGCCTTTGCCTGTTCCTGTCGCTCCATGGGAGGACATCTCGTCTTGGGCTTGCCAAGAACAAGACGAGGGAGTGATGCTGTGTTTGTGGTCGTGGACAGATTCTCTAAGATGGCTCATTTCATCCCATGCCGCAAGACAGCGGATGCTCATCATGTGGCAAGCCTATTTCTTTCGAGAAGTGGTCAAACTTCATGGAGTTCCAAGGTCCATCGTCTCAGACCGTGATAGCAAGTTTCTTGCTGCATTTTGGCTCACTTTGTGGAAGCAATTCAACACTGAATTGAAATTTTCTAGCACTGCTCATCCACAAACAGATGGACAAACGGGAGTGCTGAACAAGTTTTTGGGTAATCTGATCCGTTGCATTTGTGGAGAAAGAAAGGGGCAATGGGATTTGGCTTTATCTCTTGCAGAGTTCTCCTACAATAACTCCAAGCATAGATCCACAGGAAGGAGCCCTTTTTCCATTGTCTACACTAAAGTTCCAACACATGTGGTGGACCTGGTTCCAACACATGTGGTGGACCTGGTGAAGCTACCATCAAGGGGAAACTCAAAATCAGCATTGTCCTTTGCTGATAATTACACCGAGTTATTTGAAGAGATTCGCGGCGCTTTGGAAGCACAAAATCAGAAATATAAACAACTTGCTGATTGCAAAAGGAGGCCAAAATCATTCCAAGTCGGTGATAAGGTGATGGTCTACCTCCGAAAAGAGAGGCTGCCATTAGGTGTTAAAGGGAAACTTAGGCAGCGAAGGTATGTGCCCTTCTCTATTGTGAGGAGGATAAATTAATGCTTATGTGATAGATCGTCCAAGTGACATGGGTATCTCCAACACTTTCAATGTTGCGGACTTGACTCTCTACCATCCAAAAGAAGCGCTCTATGAAGATAACTCGAGGGCGAGTTCCAAACAACCAGGGGAGAATGACGAGGAACACTAGATGAGAAGAAAGAAAACACATGCCGGATCTGTTTGGCTACTTCTAGATGCTTCCACTCTAATGTAGTATTTCTTTTGTTTTCTTTACCCCACCCGCTGTTTCTAGAGTTCTCTAGTTATAAGTAGTTGTGAGTAGAGAGATGAATCCTAAATAATGTTTTCTAGAGTGTTCCAGCTATAAGTAGAAGTATGTGAAGGCTTCCCAAAGCCCTATAAATAGAGGTCCTCACCTCTACTTTGGAAACCAGACTATGTACCCATTACCTATAATAGAACTTGTTGTTCTTATCTAAGATCTTGGAGTAGATCTTGTGCCCCAGGAGTTCTGGATTGAACTCTCGCCACCCTATCGACCTACATTCGCCTCTAGAGCAATATCTAGCACATCACGTTGAAGCTGTTCCTTCAACACTTGTGTTGTACACTTTATAGCAGCAAAGTGGAGTTGCTTCTCCACAACCTTTGTGCTGCTTCATATGAACTGGAGTGCTCCAACGCACATGCATTAACGATGAGTTACTAGGCTGCAAAAGGCTTCTTTGCCTCAGGAGTGAAGTCCCGTGAGGTGCCCAGACTTGTGCATATCAAGTAGTAGTGGCGGGGTATGGTAACATTGGGCCTACAGTTATTTGTTGAAAGAGCTGGAACGTTGAGCATGCCCGTTCTACCGAGCCTTTGCGAACTGTTCAAGCTTGAGCTCGCCAGGTTCGTGACCTTCACATCAGGCTTGAGCTCAGCTTGTTTAGCTCTCGAGCCAAGCTCGAATCCAGCCTAGAACGAATCAAAGTCGAACAACATGACGAGCCCAAGCTTTTTTTACAGCCCTAATAGCCAGCCCCTGAACCCCAGTGCCGTGGGCGGCATCGGCGTTGTGCTGTCGGACAAGAGGGCATGCGGCGGCGAGCATGAGCGCCACCGAGCCATGGCTGGGAGCGTGAGGGGAAGAGGGAGGTTTAAGTTGCGCATTAAACCACTAAAGATATTATCAGTGTTTATTTTGTAAAAAGACGGCCTCATCAGCATGCCATGTCAGCTGCGGTTACTTCGCAAAAGGGTATGTGATCTGTTTGCTCATAAACAAATGTGACCGCTATTTAACAATCTAATAGTTCTGTGACTAAAGTACTCATCCTGCGTAAGCAATATGACTAATGGTGCGTTTGTCTCCATTTATATCTACTTGTTATCTGCAGTGTTGCTTGCAGTTTCACGAACTGCATATCTTGCCGCTTCTCTCATTACATTACACCTTTTATTGTGAAAGCAGACACATACACATCACATGATTACAATACTTTTATGGTTGGCTCTGCTGACTTTGTAGTTGTGTCCAGTTGTCGAAACTAAGAGGGACCCAACAGGAATTAGGCCTATTTAATTTAGATATTGGGGATGGCTGTCTAGCTCACGATCGGTGGTGCTGACGAGTTGCCCTTGGATGACGTCTCCAGTTATAACGAACTATCATCATTAGACTCCAATAGATGATGTAAAATAGGGCACCAAATTGTGGTTCGAGTAAAATTTACATCACCTAAAAGTGCTATTTTACATCACCAAAAACCTCCAACTCCGATAGATGATGTAAAACAGGCCACTAGTGCTCCAATAGGTGATGTAAAATAGAGCAGCCGCACAACAACTGCTCCACAATATCATACATATGTGAACCAAATCATTTCAAATCAATCCTAAACCTAAACTAGCAGTGGAAGTACCTTGGAAAAACTGGTTTAGGAGTAAAATAGTTGCCCATCAATCTTGGGTGAGCCTCTATGATGTAGGGCGGAACCCTAAGGGGCCGATCTTTCACGTTTGGAGTGGATCCTACGGGGAACACGACGAACGAGCGGAAGAACACAAGGAAAAACACGGGGAGGAACGAGAGAAACTCAACCGACAAGTAATTGATCACACAAGGGCTAGATCACCGAACACATAAGGTAGCACAAGATTCAAAATCAACAAAGGAAAGATACAAAGGTAGCCGTTCTTCTCCGTGAGGAGGTCTTGATTGTCTTCCCTTGAGGGGGTCTTGAATCCGCTTGGGGGATCTTCTCCGAAGAGGTCGTGAGCTCCGAGGAGAAGTAACCAAGTGGATGAGCAAGGCTCTCACACAAAATATGAGCTAAACCAATGCTAACCCTAGAAAGAGGAAGGGGAAGGAGTATATATAGTCTAGGTGGGCGAAGAGGTACATGGGCTTCGGCCCTTTACTGTGCGCAGACAGGCGGGGCCGGATGTCCAGGCGACGGGCCGGATGTCCGGGGCTTCCGGAGGGGCCGGATGTCCGGGTGAGGTGGCCGGATGTCCGGGCTGGAGGCGAAAGCTTTTGTAGGTCCTGGTGCGTGGCGCCGGATTTCCGGGCTTTTGGCCAGATTTCCGGGCTGGGGCCGGATGTCCGGGCCCTGAAGACTTGGCCAGCTTGGCTGTTGCTGATGAAGACGCTCCAGGGGCCGGATGTCCGGGGCCTTGGCCGGATGTCCGGGGCCTGGAAGGTGAGCTTGCCCGTTTTCGTTGGTTCTCTTCATCCATGGAGTTGGCGGCTTGTCCGTCTTCATGTGCATCCTCGGGAGGTTCCTCTTGACACCTAATCATGCATAGCATATCGGACTCAGGTAGTAGCCATGTCTCGAGTGGATCATATGTGATAATAATAAGGAAGGAAGTCACCTCGTTCTCGAGAGCTCTAGCTCGTGCTCGTGTCATAGGTCCTCTTGGCTCTTTATGAGACGAAGGTAGGTCCATAGGGATGACTGTAGGATGCTCCGCATCATCTCCCCTCCCTTGGGAAAGATCCGACCTCGGATCGAAATCCTCATCACCATGGTACGGGGAGAGATCGGAGACGTTGAAGATGTCGCTCACGTTGTACTTGTCGCGTGGGAGATCGATCTTGTAAGCGTTGTTGTTGTAGCGTGCTAGCACCTTGAAGGGTCCGTCGGCTCGAGGGAGAAGCTTGGACTTGCGTTCGTTGGGGAAGCGGTCCTTGCGAAGGTGTAGCCACACGAGGTCTCCAATGTTGAATATCATGGGATGCTTGTTGATGTTGAGCTTGGTCGCGAGTCGTTGTACTTGGCGCTCGATGGTGTGCTTTGTATCTTCATTCATCTTCTTGATGTAGCTTGCACGGGCAGTTGCGTCGAGGTTGGTGCGCTCTTGTAGAGGAAGAGGTAGAATGTCCAATGGGGACAACGAGTTGAAGCCGTAGACGACCTCGAAGGGAGACTTGCCGGTCGTCGAATGTCTTGCACGGTTGTAGGCGTACTCGGCGACGGGTAGACACTCCTCCCACTCCTTGATGTTCTTCTTGACCAACACGCGAAGTAGAGTGGAGTGTATGGTTCGTCACCTCCGTTTGGCCGTCGGTTTGAGGATGACATGCGGATGAGAACAAGAGCTTGATTCCGAGCTTGGCGCATAGGTTCTTCCAAAAATAACTCAAGAACTTGACGTCGCGGTCGGAGACGATTGTCTTTGGTACTCCATGGAGACGCAAGATTTCCCTACAAAAGAGATTTGCAACGTGTGAAGCATCGTCTATCTTGTTGCAAGGGATGAAATGTGCCATCTTAGAAAATCGGTCCACAGCAACAAACACGGAATCCTTGCCATTTTGAGTTCTAGGCAAACCAAGTACAAAATCCATGCTAATGTCTTCCCAAGGTTGATAAGGAATAGGAAGAGGCATGTAAAGACCATGGGATTGAGCTTTAGACTTAGCTTTGCGACATGTAGAGCATCGGGTGGTGAAGCGTGAGACGTCGCGGAACATCTTGGGCCAAAAGTAGTTCTTGGAGAGCGTGGCGAATGTCTTGTCGCGTCCGAAATGTCCCATGAGTCCGCCTCCATGAGCCTCTTGCAAAAGGAGCAAACGAAGAGAAGACTCGGGAATGCATAGTTTGTTAGCTCTCATAAGATAACCAGCGTTGATGTAATATTGTTCCCAAGAAGTATGCGTCAAACACTTAGCATAAGGAATAGCAAAAGATGGATCATTAGCATACAAGTCTTTGATGTGCTCAAAACCAATAACATTCAACTCAAGTTTAGTCACAAGCGTGCATATGCGTGAAAGTGCATCCACAACTACATTTTCCTTACCCTTAATGTACTTGATCACATAGGGGAAAGATTCAATAAATTCACTCCATTTGGCATGACACTTGTTCAACTTAGTTTGACCTTTTAAGTACTTAAGCGTTTCATGATCGGTGTGTATGACAAACTCATGAGGTCTAAGATAATGTTCCCAAACATGTAGCACAAGCACTAAAGCATACAATTCTTTGTCATAGATGGGATAGTTAAGTTGAGCACCGGAGAGTTTTTCACTAAAATATGCAATGGCTCGTTTTTCTTGCATCAAAACTCCGCCAATTCCGGTACCACTTGCATCACAATGAACCTCAAAAGTTTTGTCAAAAATTGGGCAAAGCAAGAATCGGAGCATGAGTAAGCAAAGACTTGAGCTCATTAAAAGCGGTGGATTGCAAAGATCCCCAAACAAAAGGAGCATTCTTCTTACTCAAGGCATGCAAAGGAGCGGCAATAGTGCTAAAGTCTTTCACAAAGCGACGGTAAAAACCCGCAAGACCAAGAAAACTACGCACTTGTTGCAAATTGGTGGGTTGGGGCCAAGTTTTAATTGCTTCAATTTTAGATTCATCAACATGGACACCCTTGAAAGATACAACAAAACCCAAGAAAACCACTTTGTCAACACCAAATGTGCACTTTTTCATGTTTGCATAAAGACTTTCCTTGCGAAGGGTTTGCAAAACAGCCCTAACATGATTAAGATGCTCTTTCATGGTTTTGCTAAACACAAGAATATCATCGAAGTAAACCACAACAAAGGCTCCAATATAAGGGCGAAGCACATAATGCATGAGACGCACGGAAGTACCAGGAGCCTCCGATAAACCCATAGGCATGACTAACCACTCATATAAGCCAAATTTGGTTTTGAAAGCAGTTTTCCATTCATCACCCTCTTGTATGCGGATTTGATAATAACCACTTTTAAGATCAATTTTTGAGAAAAAGTTGGCTCCACTAAGTTCATCAAGCATATCATCTAAGCGAGGAATGGGGTGCCTATAGCGAACGGTAATAGCATTTATAGGTCTACAATCGGAACAGAAGCGGAAACTTCCATCGGGCTTAGGCACAAGTATAACCGGAACGGCACAAGGGCTTAAGCTTTCACGTACATGACCGTTGTCGATTAGTTGTTGTACTTGCCGTTGAATCTCCTTGGTTTCTTCGGGATTGACACGGTATGGAGCTTTGTTTGGAAGTGGCGCTCTGGGGATGAGGTCGATTCGATGCTCAATACCTCGTAGAGGAGGTAGACCCAGAGGTAGCTCATCGGGGAAAACATCTTGGAATTCCTGCAAAAGAGATTGAAACACTAAAGGTAGCTCGTGAGAGGTGTTAGTTTTTGGTTCCCCATCCTTGCACACAAGGACAAAGTGCATCACTCGATGGGTTCTCACACACTTCTCTCATCTCACTTTTTGTGGCAAATAGTATGAGGTTTTTCTCTCTAGGCGAAGAGGCGCTCAAGTTTGGCTTGTGGCTCTCACTCACTTTTTGGTGGATCACTTTCTCACTCTTCTCTCCACGATGGGTGGCTTGCTTGTCGGCTATCACTTGACTAGGAGACATAGGTCGTAGCACATATTCCTTCCCTTTCATCTTGAAGCTATAGTGATTGGTGCGCCCGTTGCGGATGACACCACGGTCGAATTGCCATGGCCTACCAAGAAGGAGGTGGCAAACGGTCATGGGGACCACATCACACTCCAAAGTGTCTTCATATGCAGCAATTTTGAAGGAGACTTGGACCGTATGCTCAACTCGGATAGTGCCGGAGTCACTTAGCCATTGAACCTTGTAGGGGTGCGGGTGCTTCCTCTTTACCAATTGAAGCTTGGAGCATAGTTCTTCACTTGCCAAGTTGTGGCAACTACCTCCATTGATGATGACCTTGATGGATCGTCCATTGATGCCGGCCTTAGTGTGGAAGATGTGGCATCTTTGGTCTTCTTCTTGTTGATGTTGAAGAGTCAAGACCTTGGAGACAACAAGAGCGGGGCTCGTATCTTCATCACAAAAGACTTGATCTTCTTCATCCTCGTTTACGCGCCGGTGCATGGCCACTTGCTCAAGAGCTTCCATCTCCTCATCACTCATGGAGTCATATGTGCCATCGTCGTTGAGGATCATGGTGCGCTTGTTGGTGCATTCATAGGACTTGTGGCCTCGGCCGCCGCAAGTGAAACACTTGAAGGAGCTTGTCTTGATGGTCTCATCGGTTGGAGTAGATGAAGAAGCACGCGGCTTGAAGTTGCTTGTAGTAGGAGGGAGACGACTTGAACTTGACGAAGTTTTCTTGTAACTCGGCTTGTCGTCGTTGCTTGGAGAAGGTTTGGTTGATGTTGGAAGAGTAGTTGAAGCTTGGATGTTGGAGAAGCCGTAGGTCTTGGACGAGTACTTGGCGTACTTGAAGTCATCTTGCACTTGACGTTCCGCCTTTGTAGCTTGATGCACGAGCTCAATGAGGTTGGTGTAGGGTTGGAAGTCGGCGATCTTCTTGATGGGATGATTGAGTCCATTCAAGAATCGTGCCATTGTTTGCTCATCATCCTCCGTGACATTGGCTCGAATCATGGCAATCTCCATTTCCCTGTAGTATTCTTCAACACTCTTTGTTCCTTGCTTGAGGAGTTGTAGCTTCTTGAAGAGATCGCGGTTGTAGTAGGTTGGCACAAAACGTGCTCGCATGACATCCTTCATTTGAGCCCAAGTGGTGATTGGAGGTTCACCTCTTGCTTGTCGGCGCTCAAGGACTTGTTCCCACCATATGAGCACATAGTCTTGGAACTCAAGTGATGCCATAGCGATCTTCTTCTCTTCTTCATAGTTGTGCAAACGAAAGATTTTGTCGACCTTCAATGCCCATGAGAGGTATTCTTCGGGATCATTGCTTCCATTGAACTTGGGCATTGTGAATTTGAGCTTGCCATAGCGTTGCTCTTCATTGTGTTGTTGGCGATGGTGATGATGACACCCTTGATGTGGAGGGTAATCATCCTCATGTTGCTCTTGGCGTGGAGGAAGTCCATGATCAACTTGCTCTTGTTGACCTTGAGGTTGAGGTGGGGCTTGACGAGCTTGTAGAGGAGCTTGAGGGACTTGACGTTGCGCGGTTGATAGTTCCTCTCTTGGATTTCTTCTCGAAGGGCTTCCTCTTGATTGCGCCGTTCGCGATTGCGGTTGGCGATGGCTCGACTTGATTCTTGAAGGGCACGTTGCGCCTCAAGAGCTTGCGCTTCACGTAGTTGTTGTTGAAGACGTTGAGCCTCGGCGTCTTGTTGCTCTTGGTGTAGACGCGCCCGTTCTTCTTCTTGGCAACGAAGACGTTGTCGTTCTTGAGCTTGGGCAAAAGCGACTTGATTTGATTGAGGACGAGGGACTTGCTCATCGGCTTGCTCTTGTGAATGCTTGATGTGTAGCGGGTTGCTAGATGCATGACGGTCTTGACGCGCGGCTCGTCGAAGAGTGTTCGATGACGGTGTACTTGAGCCGGAGAAGGAGTCGTCGGAATGTCGACTTGAGTGGCTCCGTCTTGAGTATGACGATGTAGAAGGAGGCCGGTTGACCAACAAGGCGCGGATCTCGTCCATTCTTGCGTCGTTCTCTTGCTTGTGCGCGTCGAGCTTGTTGTCGAAGTAGTCTTGTGTACGTTGCTCGGAGAGTCGCAAGTCAGTGGCGAGGTTGTCGATGCGGTCGTTCATTGCTTGTTGCTCTTGATGTAATGCTCGTTGTGCACCAAAGAGGTGGCTCTTGGTGACGTATGATGACATGTCGTCGTCTTGCTCGATGAAGAGTGGGTTGGTAGACGTACTTGGCCTATCCATCATTCCAAGCAAAAATGTGAGTGGTAGAAGGAGAAGAACTTATACCAATGTACCTTTGACCGATGTTGATGATGAATCAAGTTCACTCAAATGCGGACAATGAAATAGCACTATTGGTACCAATTCTTGTCGGTTCTCACACCTACACAAGTAAAAGCTTATGGTGGAGCTTGGTTAGGATGGTGGCATAAAATTTGATGCAATTGAAAGTGAGATTCAATAATGTTGGAAAAGATTCACAAATTTGCAAATGCAACAAGTAGACCAAGCAAGTAGGGGTACACGGAAACACACACGCAAAATAGATAAATGGGATTGTGCAAACCAAAAGTGAGCCAAAATGTGCAATCCACGAAAATGCTCTTGTTGCACAATACTAGAGAGACGCTAGCACGATTGCACAATAGGCGGATATGGAACTTGTGCACAACCTACTAGGCAAAAATGCAACGATCTCTATCCCAAGTATGCTATGTGTATGGTATTTCGGTGCTATGATCCAAGATGATCTTATATGACAATCTTAATGTAGTATGATGATATGGTTCTTGCTTATAAGCTCTTTGCTTATCTTTCCTCTTTGCTTAAAAGCTTGGGTGGCTCTTTGACTTTTGAGCTCTTTTCTCATGCAAAACTTCACGAACCAAGATAGCAATTGTGTATGCTATGACAACTTTGTGACACACAAGTTGGTGCCAAGATATGCACCACGATGGTATGGTATGTATGCTATGGAGTATGATCACTAATGTGCACAAGTCACGTTGTCGGCAATACTCAATGGCTAGTCTCGATGGGTAAGCTACGCAAAAATAAGGCCATGTGGGGTATCAATGCAATTGCAAGGTATGACAAAGATGTCGTCGAAGTTACCATCCTTGGCGATGATGAGTAGTCGATGGAATGAGCGGTGGTGATGGAGACGTCGAACCGTACCTATATAGCCGAAACACAATAGGACACGGGAACCACAACTCAAAATCTCAAAGACCAAAACGTGTCAAAATCGACATAGGAGGTAGCGGTGAACGGTGGTGGTGTTTGTGGAAACGTTGGGAGTTTGCGGAAGTAAGCATGGGCACCTGGGCAAAATTGGGAAAGTATGCGGAAATTGGCGCGGGGGATGGAGTTGCTGCTCCCAGGGGCCGGATGCCCGGGCCAGCTGCCGGATGTCCGGGGTGCCGGATGTCCGGGGACTCGGCCGAATGTCCGGGCGCCTGGAACGCGGACGAAGTCGAAGAACACCGCGGGCAAAAGGGCAACTCCGGGCAAAATTCGGACGAATTTGTGGATGGAAATTGTGGGAGAGATGGGGAAAAGCTAGATCAACTCGAAGCAAAGCAGATCCATGGATCAAATCCAACAAAACTTCATCAAACCAACAAATCACAAAAAATTTTGGGGGCTATTTTTGGTGGGGATTTTCGGATTTAGGACGAAATCAACAAAATCAAGCTAGAAAACACGGGGTAGGAGCTCCAAAAACGTGATCAATGTGGCTCATGATACCAAGATGATGTAGGGCGGAACCCTAAGGGGCCGATCTTTCACGTTTGGAGTGGATCCTACGGGGAACACGACGAACGAGCGGAAGAACACAAGGAAAAACACGGGGAGGAACGAGAGAAACTCAACCGACAAGTAATTGATCACACAAGGGCTAGATCACCGAACACATAAGGTAGCACAAGATTCAAAATCAACAAAAGAAAGATACAAAGGTAGCCGTTCTTCTCCGTGAGGAGGTCTTGATTGTCTTCCCTTGAGGGGGTCTTGAATCCGCTTGGGGGATCTTCTCCGAAGAGGTCGTGAGCTCCGAGGAGAAGTAACCAAGTGGATGAGCAAGGCTCTCACACAAAATATGAGCTAAACCAATGCTAACCCTAGAAAGAGGAAGGGGAAGGAGTATATATAGTCTAGGTGGGCGAAGAGGTACATGGGCTTCGGCCCTTTACTGTGCGCAGACAGGCGGGGCCGGATGTCCGGGCGACGGGCCGGATGTCCGGGGCTTCCGGAGGGGCCGGATGTCCGGGCGAGGTGGCCGGATGTCCGGGCTGGAGGCGAAAGCTTTTGTAGGTCCTGGTGCGTGGCGCCGGATTTCCTGGCTTTTGGCCAGATTTCCGGGCTGGGGCCGGATGTTCGGGCTGGACGCCGGATGTCCGGGCCCTGAAGACTTGGCCAGCTTGGCTGTTGCTGATGAAGACGCTCCAGGGGCCGGATGTCCGGGGCCTTGGCCGGATGTCCGGGGCCTGGAAGGTGAGCTTGCCCGTTTCCGTTGGTTCTCTTCATCCATGGAGTTGGCGGCTTGTCCATCTTCATGTGCATCCTCGGGAGGTTCCTCTTGACGCCTAATCATGCATAGCATATCGGACTCGGGTAGTACCCATGTCTCGAGTGGATCATATGTGATATCAATAAGGAAGGAAGTCACCTCGTTCTCTAGAGCTCTAGCTCGTGCTCGTGTCATAGGTCCTCTTGGCTCTTGATGAGACGAAGGTAGGTCCATGGGGATGACCGTAGGATGCTCCGCATCACTCTAGCTGTTCTCTTCGCGTGCTCAGGCCAAACACAGAACCGCCATGCTTCGGCCCCTTCTTGTGCATCATCACGAGCAAAGCAATCACGAGCGAACTAGTGTCCTCTTCGTCGGCCAAATCATATTCCTCATCCGATGAGGAATCATCCCAAACAGAGGAGTCACATGAGGTCATCTACAATACGGAAATCTCCATGAAAGTACTTCTTACGTGCACGTTAAGAAAACATGACAGGTTTAGGATATTTTTATCTTGTGCAATATTTGTCGAACACCTTGTGCACGAGGAGGACGAAATTGGGCGGCTGCTCGTCGGAGCAAAGATGGTAGCCGTGCCAGCGAGGAGACGCTCACTAAGGCCTCTTCTACGCCTCGTTGACGCGTGCTGGTTGAGGGTTGCCCGTGATTTTGGTGACGTGGTGCCGGCGGCGCCGACCAAAATCATGGCGGTCGCGCGACTGCCCGCGGTAGCTCCGGTGGCCAGAAGTCCTATTCCGGACAACGGCCATGAGCTGCGAGAGCCATCACGGGAGTCTGTGCTCCGGCCAATAGCCAAATTGGCCAAAACATGGCACGGCGGCAGGACCTTTAGCGGCTGGATGGGGTTGCGGCGAACTCAGGGGAGGATGGACGAGCGGCGGCCGCAGCCTTCCCTTGCAAAATCGCCGACAACGGTGGTCGGGTGGAGGAGCGGGCGGCGGGAGCGGCGTAGGAATGTTCCACCCAGCAGTTGGTGTACGCCCGCGACTGCAGACGTTTTGCTCGAGCGACACAAGTTATGCAAATTTGCATCACTTGGTGGCCTATTTTACACCACGCCCTATCCCTCAAGTAAAATAATTGCATCTACATCATCTATTGGAGCACCGTTTTTGCCCCTGGTGATGCTAAAATATGTTATTTTTTCATCTACAACATCTATTGGAGATGCTCTTATGGTACAGAAATTTGTTCCCTCCAGAATTTTCTGCTGAAGTTTCCTTTATCAGTCTGACGTAAAGTTCAACGAGTTTAAAATGAATTCCGTTAGTCTTGAAAAAGGTATGCGTCGTTCTGTTTTCAACATAGAAGTCATCCATTTTTGTTGGTTGCACCTAACTGACATTTGTACCCAAACAAATATTTGCTCCCCTCGTACAACAACTACGAACCCTTTAGTCCCAAACAAATTGGGGTTGGCTAGAGCTGAAACCCATAAGATCGCACAACCAACTCATGGTTCTGGCACATGGATAGCTAGCTTCCATGCATCCCTGTACATGGCTAGTTCTTTGTCGATACTCGAGTCCTTCAGATCCCTCTTTACGGACTCCTCCCGTGTCAAGTTCGGTCTACCTCGACCTCTCTTGACATTATTATCACGCCGTCTGCTATGCATAGGAGCTTCTAGAGGCCTGTGCTGAATATACCCAAACCATCTTTAACGATGTTGGACAAACTTCTCTTCAATCGGTGCTACCCCAATCCCATATAACATCATTCCATACCCGATCCTTTCCTGTGTGGCCACACATCCATCTCAACATGCGCATCTCCGCTACACCTAACCGTTGAACATGTCATCGCCTTTTAGTCGGCCAACACTCAACGCTATACAACATTGCAGGTCAAATCACCGTCCTATGGAACCTGCCTTTTAGCTTTTGTGGCACTCTCTCGTCATAGAAAACACAAGAAGCTTAGCCCCACTTCATCTACCCGGCTTTGATTCGATTCGATTGTTCACATCTTCATCCATCCTTCTGCATCATTGACCCCAAATATCGAAAGGTGTCCTTTTATGGTACCACCTGCCCATCAAGGCTAACCTTCTCCTCCTCGTGCCTAGTAGTACTTAGACCACACCTCATGTACTGGGTTTTAGTTCTACTAAGCCCCAAACCTTCCGATTCCAAGGTTTGTCTCTATAGCTCTAATTTTCTATTAACCCCCGTCTGACTATCATCGACTAGCACCACATCATCCTCAAAGAGCATACACCATGGGATATCTTGTATATCCCTTGTGACCTCATGCATCACGAAAGCAAAAAAAAAGGGCTCAAAGCTCCCTGGTGCAGTCCTATTTTGAAAAGTCATCAGTGTCGCCATCACTTGTAAGAACACTTCCATAGCATTGTTGTACATGTCCTTGATGAGGGTAATGTACTTTGTTGGGACTTTGTGTTTCTCTAAGGCCCACCACATGACATTCTGCGACATCTTATCGTAGGCCTTCTCCAAGTCAATGAACACCATATGCATGCTCTTCTTTTGCTCCCCCTATCTCTCCATAAGTTGTCGTACCAAGAATAAATGGCTTCCATGGTGGACCTCCCACGCATGAAACCAAACTGATTTTTGGTCACACTTGTCATTCTTCTTAAGCGGTGCTCAATGACTCCCCCATAGCTTCATTGTATGGCTCATCAGCTTAATTCCATGGATTTAGTACAATTTTGAACATTCCCCTTTTCTTGAAGATTGGTACTAATATACTCCGCCTTCATTATTCTGGCACTTTGTTTGCTCGAAAAATGAGGTTCAAAAGCTTAGTTAGCCATACTATCGCTATGTCTTCGAGGCCTCTCCACTCAATGGGGAGACAATCAAGGCCCATCGCCTTGCCTCCTTTCATTCTTTTTAAAGCCTCCTTGACCTCAGCCTCCTGCATTCGCCGCACAAAACGCTTGTTATCATCAAAGAAGTCGTCTAGTTCAATGGTAGAGCTCTCATTCTGTCGAAGTACTCCCGCCAACAACAACAACAGAGCCTTTAGTCCCAAACAAGTTGGGGTAGGCTAAAGGTGAAACCCGATCTCGCGACCAACTCATGGCTCTGGCACATGGATAGCAAGCTTCCACGCACCCCTGTCCATAGCTAGTTCTTTGGTTATACTCCAATCCTTCAGTTCTCTCTTAACAGACTACTCCCATGTCATATTCGGTCTACCTTGACCTCTCTTGACATTCTCCGCATGCTTTAGCTGTCCGCTATGCACTGGAGCTTTTGGAGGCCTTCACTGAATATGCCCAAACCATCTCAGACGATGTTGGACAAGCTTCTCTTTAATTGGTGCTACCCCAACTCTATCTCGTATATCATCATTCAGGACTCGATCCTTCCTCGTGTGGCCACACATCCATCTCAACATACGCATCTCCGCCACACCTAACTGTTGAACATGTCGCCTTTTAGTCGGCCAACACTCAGCGCCATACAACATTACGGGTCGAACCGCCGTCCTATAGAACTTGCCTTTTAGCTTTTGTGGCTCTCTCTTATCACAGAGAATGCCAGAAGCTTGGCGCCACTTCATCCATCCGGCTTTGATTCGATGGTTCACATCTTCATCAATACCCCCATCCTCCTGCAACATTGACCCTAAATATCGAAAGGTGTCCTTCTAAGGCACCACCTGCCCATCAAGGCTAACCTCCTCCTCACACCTAGTAGTACTTAAACCACACATCATGTACTCGGTTTTAGTTCTATTAAGTCTAAACCCTTTCGATTCCAAGGTTTATTTCCATAACTCTAACTTCCTATTTATCCCCGTCCGACTATCGTCAACTAGTACCACATCATCCGCAAAGAGCATACACCATGGGATATCTCCTTGTGACCTCATCCCATCACGAAGGCAAAAAGATAAGGGCTCAAAGCTGACCCCTGATGCAGTCCTATCTTAATCGGGAAGTCACCAGTGTCGACATCACTTGTTCGAACACTTGTCACAACATTATTGTACATGTCCTTGATGAGGGTAAAGTACTTTGTTGGGACTTTGTGTTTCTCCAAGGCCCACCACATGACATTCGGCAGTATCTTATCATAAGCCTTCTCCAAGTCAATGAACACCAAGGCCCACCACATGACATTCCGCAGTATCTTATCATAAGCCTTCTCCAAGTCAATGAACACCATATGCAAGTCCTTTTGCTCTCTGTATCTCTCCATAAGTTGTCGTACCAAGAAAATGGCTTCCATGATTGACCTCCCAGGCATGAAACCAAACTGATTTTTGGTCAAGCTTGTCATTCTTCTTAAGCGGTGCTCAATGACTCTCTCCCATAGCTTCATTGTATGACTTATCAACTTAATTCCACGGTAATTAGTACAACTTTGAACATCCCCCTTGTTCTTGAAGATTGGTACTAATATACTTCGTCTCAATTCTTCTAGCATCTTGTTTGCCCGAAATATGAGGTTGTAAAGCTTGATTAGCCATACTATTGCTATGTCCCCGAGGCCTTTCCACACCTCAATGGGGATACAATCAGGGCCCATCGCCTTGCCTCCTTTCATCCTTTCTAAAGCCTCCTTGACCTCAGACTCGTGGATTCGCCGCACAAAACGCATGCTGGTCTCATCAAAGGACTCGTCCAGGTCAATGGTAGAACTCTCATTCTCCCCATTGAACAGCTTGTCGAAGTACTCCCAACATCTATGCTTAATCTCCCCGTCCTTCACCAAGAGTTGGTGTGCTCCGTCCTTGATGCATTTGATTTGGCCAATATCCCTTGTCTTCCTCTCTTGGATCCTGGCCATCTTATAGATGTCCCTTTCGCTTTCCTTCGTGCCTAACCGTTGATAGATGTCCTCATACGCCCGACCCCTTGCTTCACTGACAGCTCGCTTTGCGGCCTTCTTCGCCACCTTGTACTTCTCTATGTTGTCTACACTCCTATCCAGGTATAGGTGTCTGAAACAATCTTTCTTCTCTTTAATCGCCTTGGACATCATCATTCCACCACCAGGTATCCTTATCTTCGCTTCTCCTTCCCCTGGACACTCCAAACTCCTTCGAGGCCACCTTACGAATGCAAGTCGCCATCTTCATCCACACATTGTCCGCATCCCCTCCTTCCTCCCAAGGGCCCTCCTTAATGACCCTCTCCTTGAACGCCTGAGCTACCTCCCCCTTGAGCTTCCACCACTTCATTCTAGCGACTTTGGCATGCTTATCCCGTTGGACACGAATCAGAAAGCAAAAGTCAGCAACCATCAGCTTATGTTGAGGTACAACACTCTCTCCAGGTATCACCTTACAGTCTAGGCACGCACGCCTATCTTCTTTTCTCGAGAGGATGAAATCAATCTGGCTAGAGTGTTGGCCACTACTAAAAGTCACCGGATGTGATTCTCTCTTTCTAAAGAGGGTGTTAGCTACGATCATGTCGTAGGCTAGAGCAAAGCTTAAGACATCCCTTCAAAACCTGTGTTAGATGTACCCCTTCTCCTTGATTCCATAGCTGAAGCCCCCATGCACCCCTTCAAAACCTGTGTTAGATGTACCCACGTGGCCATTGAGGTCTCCTCCTATGAAGAGCTTCTCGCCAATCGGTACACTTCGAACCATGTCTTTCAGGCGTTCCTAGAACTCCCTCTTGGTGTTCTCATTGTGGCCTACTTGCAGGGCATACTCGCTGATAACATTGAGAACTAAGTCCCCAACTACCAGCTTGACCAAGATAATCTGGTCCCCATGTCTCTTGATGTCTACCACTCCATACTTGAGGCTCTTGTTAAGCAAGATGCCTACTCCATTTCTGTTTGCAGCTGTCCCCGTGTACCACAGCTTGAAGCCGGTATCCTCCACCTCCTTCGCTTTCTGTCCTCTCCATTTGGTTTCTTAGACGCAAAGGATATCCACACCTCCCCGTTGTATCAACTAGCTCCCGAAGCTTACTTGTCAGGGACTCTACGTTCCAGCTACCTAACGGATCCTCCTAGGCTCAGCTACCTTCCTTACCTTACCCTTCGCACTCGAGTCAAATGCGAAGACCCTTCCTCATTTTCCACTACAACGGGGCATCGATGTGGCGCGCCACTAAGGATGCGACGACCCGATCCTTGCTCACTTGCCACCGTATCCAGATCAAGATACAAGATACGGAAGGCCGGGGGGGGGGGGGGGGGGGGGGGGTGACTGTACTTTCTATGGGAGCCGTTTTTGCGCTGGATTTTACTATTGGGTGGGTAAAATCTTTGGTCGGACATATCCTGAAACTTTAGGCCAAATCCATTTTTGGATCACTCTTTTCGGGGTTAATCTGACCTTCTTTCCCATGCATTTCTTAGGGCTTTCGGGTATGCCACGTCGAATTCCAGATTATCCAGATGCTTACGCCGGATGGAATGCTCTGAGCAGGGCCCGGCCCTTGCCCATCTGACACCATACCCGGGTTCCGATGTGGCGCGTCGCTGAGAGGGTTACGCCCCAACGAAAATCTTTTGAGTTTCATCTCCAATAAGAGTGGCTGACTTTTCACGTTGGCTCGCCAAGCCTATCACAACCCTCCTCCTTTACCCGGGCTTGGGACCAGCTATGTTGAGACAACATAGGCGGAGTTGTCGAAGTACTTCCGCCATCTTATGGCCAGTTCTTCACCAGGAGCTGATCTGCTCCGTCCTTGATGTGTTTGACTTGGTCAAGATCCTTCGCCTTCCTCTCTCGGATCTTGGCCATCTTATGGCCAGTTCTTTTGGTGGCTTTTTTGGGCTTCTAGAATAAGCTGCCCCCTACCCAGCTTATTCTGGAAGCCCAACCAAAAATTTCTTCTTAGAAGCCTACTAGTCAAGTCTTAATTGGTAGGCTTCTAAAAAAATAAATTTGGTTGGCAGCTTATTCTAGAAGCCAGCAAAAGAACTGGCCCTTATAGATGTTTCTTTCGCCTTCCTTTGTGTCTAAGTGCTGGTAGTGCTCCTCATATGTCCGGACCCCTTGCTTCACTCACAGCTCGCTTTGCGGCCTTCTTTGCCACCTTGGCTGCCTGATTGTAGTAGTAAATAAAACTGAAATCCTGTAAGTTTTACTTATGCCTTCATTGTTCAGAAATACTGTTATGTTCTTCCTGCGCACGGATTATGTGATCGTTTGCTTCCAAAATCTTGACTTGCGGTCACATTCTGTATGGCATGGAATTTTTGTAAATGTTTTCGTAAGAGGCAGCATGATGACAACAAGATTAGAAGTAGGAAACTAAAATAGCAACAGAAGTTCTTAAAAGTGCAACACCATGCCTGTTTTTACAAATAGACAGAAATGTGTAATTATTTGTTTATTATTCAAAATATGGCTTCATGTTGAACTGTTGGACACTTTGTTTTGCAGGGATGCTATTGGTGTGTCGAGTGTTGTTGCTGCAATGATTGGGCTTTCAATTCTTCTTCTACTTGGAGTGATGAACTGGGATGATTGCTTGAATGAAAAGTCTGCGTGGGACACTTTAGCTTGGTTTGCTATTCTAGTGGGAATGGCAGGGCAGCTCACTGACCTCGGGATTGTGTCATGGATGTCAAATTGTGTTGCAAAGGTTCTTCAGTCTTTCTCATTGAGTTGGCCTGCAGCATTTGGTGTTCTTCAGGCCTCCTATTTCTTTATTCACTATCTATTTGCAAGCCAAACTGCACATGTTGGAGCTCTATACTCGGCGTTTCTTGCCATGCACCTAGCAGCTGGTGTTCCTGCTATACTCTCAGCACTTGCTCTGACGTACAATTCAAATCTCTTTGGAGCACTAACACATTATAGCAGTGGGCAGTCTGCAGTTTACTATGGAGGTAATTTTACTTGAGATTCAAATTTATGCATGTTCACAAGCACTTGTGTGTTACATGCCCGTCAATTTACATGTCCAGTTTGGTGTTTTAATGTAAAAACACATCTAAACAAAACCATTTCTGTTATTTCGGGTTGTTTGTACTGTTTCTTAAAAAAAAAGAAGCAACGTTCCATTGAAGTATGGGGAGTGTGTATAAACCACCTTCAAGATTGTTGCATAGAACAACACCATTCCAATGCCTCGTTCGGAAACCACGAGTCCATATACACAAACTGACATTTAAAGAAGTCCTTTTTTTTAAATGTATTTAACTGTTAGATTTCTCATATCAGGGCTTTAACCAAATTCTTGTTATTTTGCACTGCAGCTGGGTATGTTGACCTTCCTGATGTATTCAAGCTGGGGTTTACAGCAGCAGCGATTAATGCTTTGATTTGGGGAGTAGTTGGTACATTTTGGTGGAAATTCTTGGGGCTCTATTGAGGATTTCTGCGGTGTAAGTTGATGGAAATTGTTCTTTACTGCACCAGAAACCTATGTGGCTCACCATTTGGAGTGAGCTCATCTTTCTTCGGAGGTGCTTGGTGAAATGTATAATAAGAGAGGGATGTTCACCACTCAGAACTTTGAACATGCTACATTTGTAAAGAAAGATCTACCCAGAAGGGTTCACATGGTTTTCAAGACTGCATTGTATCTCTATATTGCAGAACTAAATGCAATGTGGGGACGAGTTTAGATCCGGAAGCTCTGTATTTTCTTACTTGATGTGGATATTGCGTATGCAATGACTTTTTTTGTGTGCCAACAACGGAGAGCTTCTGTCTTGATTAGTGGTGGCCGCATTTTGGAGCAGGGCGAGGAGCGCCCTTGGAAGAGCTGTCCGCAGCTCCACATTGGCCGCATCAAAGAATTGGCACTACTCATTCAAAAAAACTGGCACTGTAGGTGTGTGGGATGCTAGTTTTTTTTTTTTTGGGTATGTTGGTAGGAGAGCTATCCAAATCCATTGATTAGAACGGCGTACTAAAGAAGGAATGCACCGCATAAGGCATATAGGAGAATGCACTGCACAAGGCATGTGCTAAGAAAGAAGAAACAAAAAGGGCCGCTTGGTTTATTGAGGAAATCAGGGGAAAACTTAAGGGGAAGACTTAACCAGCTCCGTTTATTGAGGAAAATCGGGGGAAGACTTAACCAGCGTCGAGCTAAGTGGTGCAAACGGTCCGAAAGCGCCACATAATGTGAAGGGAAACGTTTACAATCGGTGTGCCGGCGGAACGCTTGGCCAGTCGCTCGCACCTTCTTTCCAGCCACTACCACGTGCCCTCATACCCGCCGCATAAATCTTATCCCTTCTTTCTCTCAAATCGCTCTCTCTCTCTCTCTTTCCTTCGTTCCTCACGCCACAGGAGCTCCTTTTCTCCATTACTGAGTACTAAGGGTATCTCCAGCCGTTGGCCCCTCAGGAGGGCCAAAAAATCGCCCGCTGGGGGCGCACCTGCGCTAACGGCGCACTGGGGGCGTGATGTCCCCCAGTCGCAGCGCCCACGGTATTTCAAAAAATTTGAAGACGGCACAAACACGGCGCAAACACGACATAAACATAGCAAACTTCGGCGAGTTCGTTCAAACATAAACATATTTTACAAAAAAAAAACCCGGCGGGCTAATCCCGCCGTCTCCCTCGCCGCCCGCGCGTCTACATGACGAGGAGGCTGTAGAACCGCGTGTAGTCGCCGTCGTCGTCGTCGTCGTCGTCGTCGCCGCTGCCGCCCCCGCCTCCGCCTCCGCCGTCCCTGCTGCACCCCTCCCCCGGTTGGCGCGGCGGGTTGGAAGGCCCGGCGACGTCGTCGTCGTCGTCGCTGTCGAGGATCACGACGCCGTGCTCGTCCTCGCGCCCGCGCTTGCGGGCGGCGATTTCCACCAGGGCCCGGCGCTGCCGGACCGTCTCCTCGCGGAGGTAATCCTCCCGCGCCCACCGCATGGCGTCCTCGTCGGAGAAGCCGCGCCGGGCTATCTCCTCGTACTCCGCGGGGGGGCCGGGCTCCTTCTTGGGCTCGACGAGGCCGGGCTCCGGCTTGGGCTCGACGAGGACAAAGCGGCCGGCGGGGCTCCGGCTTGACGGGGCGCCGATACGGACGCCGGAGCTCCGGGTGCGCGCGGCCACAGCGTGTCCTGGGGCTCCGGCTTGACGGGGCGGAGGCAGGGCGAGCCGCCGGATGAAGAGGAGGACCCGCCGGTCTCCATGCGCCTCGGGGTCCAGGAGCTTCCCCGGCGGCGTGAAAAGGAGGGGGGGCTGGGTAGTCGAGGCGCGGCGTGTTGCCGCCCTCGATGTACTCGAGCACGGCGTCCAGCGTGCGCCCTGGCACGCCCCACCATCGACGCCGGCCGGCGGAGTTTTGCCTGCCGGAGGGCACGACACCGTTGGTGGCCTCGAGCTGCTGGGCGTGACGGCGACGGAAGTAGGGTTCCCTAGCGAGCTGTCGGGGGCGTACCGCGGCGAATCCCTCGCCGCAGGGGGCAGATTCGACCTGATGCGGGCGATCTCCGCGCGCCGCACCGCACCGGAGGGCACCGGGGGCACCGGCACGCCGCCGGCGCTGATCCTCCACGCCCCGGGCACCCGCATGTCCGGCGGGACCGGGTACTCGGCCTCGTAGAGGAGGCGAGCCTCGTCTTCATGGAGATGGCGGCGGCCGAAGCCGTTCGCCGCCGCGCCGTCGCCTGGGAAACGTTCGGCCATTGGAGGAGAGGAGAGGGAGGAAGGAGCGACGGCGGAGGGAAAGGAGCGACGGCGGGGAGTGTGAGTGGCCGAGTGCGCCGGGGCGCGGCATATATAGGCCGACGCGCCGCCCACACGCGTGGCACCGTGCGTACGCGTGGCGGGCGAGGCGAGGACGAGGGGACGCGCGTCGTCCGGCCTTCACTGCGCCGCCCGTGAGCATCAATGGCACAGGCTGACCGGCGCGGCAGCGCGGCAGCTTTGGCATTGATTCGCCGCGGGAAACGAGGCGATGAGGACGACGAAAGGCCGAGAAGCAAACTAGTCGCTGACGCGTCGGGCCCGCGGTTTCTTCGCGCCAAAAAGCTTCGCCCGGCGCCCCCGAGCGCCCCCCAGCGCGCCGGGTTCGGGCTGGGTCCGCCGGCGCTGTTTTCGGCCCAAGCCGGCGAAAATCGGGCTCCTGGGGGTGCGACTGGGCCGTTTTTTCGACGCCGGCGCGAAAAAAACGCCTGGGGAGGCCTTCTTGGGGGCGCGGCTGGAGATGCCCTAACGCCCAACCTTCACGGCCGACGAACCACCTCCCCACCCCTCCTTGTTGTGGCCACCCCTGCGATGCAAAGCCTCCTCTCCTTCCTGAACCATGTCGTGGCGGAGTCGACGGGGTGCTGCTACGACCCCATGGGGACGGCTATGTTTTGGTGAGCTGCCGCAGACGGTGCTGCGGGTAGCTAGCGGCGGCGCTAGACCGGCGACGCCCAACGGCAATAGCTGAGATCGTGCCCTACGGGGTTCTGCAAGCCGAGGCTGCTGAGCTGGAACGGCGACGACGCCCTGTCGCCACCGTTGCGACCGACTACTGTGAAGGTTATGACAGGCATCGGTGTTTTTATGCTGTTGAGATTCATTTGCTGGAACTAGCTAATATTTTCGCTACAAATCGACTACTTGAGTTTTCTGCTGCTGAGATTTTTGCTGGAAGCATCATTAATTTTTGCTGGAACCGGTAAATCCTTTTGCTGCAACCAGCGATAGAAGAAGCTACTACCGAATAATTTTTTGCTACATCCATTTACGACTTAGATGCGACTAGCGATGGCGAGGACGATATTTTTGCTTCAACCGCCTCAACTTCTTGCTACTACCGAATAAATTTTTGCTACATCCATTCTCGAGGCCATGATGCTTTTCAATTTAGATGCGACCGGCGACGGCGAGGACTATTTTTTGATGCAGCCGGCGTCTTCATTTGCTACAACCTTTTAACAAGAAGCTTCAAACCCACGACTGCCCGGCGGCAACAAATGCTACAAACCAGGAACGGCAAAGGGCTACAACCATCAACGGCGAAAGCTGCAACCTGCGACGAAAAAAGCTTCAACCGACGAAAAAAAGTTTTAAACATCGTCGCGCACCGAAGAGGAAAGCTCTCTCTATCATCTGGTTGAAGCTTTTTTCATATAAGTTTGAAGCATTTCTGTGTCAATGGTTGTATGTCTCCCTGATTTTCCTTGCTGTTTGAACTCCATGGCCTGTGTGCCCCATAGGTGGGGGATGCTCGAGAGCATGGGTGAAGCCCGCGACAAGGACGGCCGGCGAGGACTGAGCCCGCCACAAGGACAGTTGACGAGGACGCCGATCAGCGGCGAGGACGGCCGACGAGGAACGCGACCAGCGGCGAGGACGGCTGGCGAGGAACGCGACTAGCGGCGAGGACGACCGGCGAGAGGCGGCGACGGGAGAAGGACAGCTCGCCGGGGTGCCAGGGTGGGGGTGGGGGGAGAGCGCGGCTGCACGTTGACTTGCGTGCGATGGTAGAAGAAGGTTGAGGACGAGAGGGGATCTGACGGCTAAAGGGTGGGCAGATCTGACGGACAGGGTGCGACCGGCCCAAATTTGGGCCGGCGCACCGGCGCAGATCACTCGCCTAATGTGAATGGGCCAAAATGCATCACGGGCCACAAACTTGCCAAAAGATACCATGGATTGTAAATGGGCTGAAAGGGATCATGGGCCTACACTGGCCTAGATACAAATGGGTGTAGGTGGGTCGACAGAGACCATGGGCTGAAACCAGCTAAGACGCACAACAGATTAGAAATGAGCCGATATACATCACAAGCCGAAAATGGCCCAGAGACACCACGGGCTGTAAATGGGTCAAATTCATAACGGGTCGTAAAAGGTCCGAGAGGTTGTAGAATTGTAAATGGGCTAAAAGGCAGTATAGTCCAAAACTGACCAGAGGCACCACAAACCACACATGAGCCAAAAGTATCAACGATCTAGAACCATGTTGAAAGACCCACGTGCCGGGGCTGAATTCATGGAGGTCCTAACTATGTGACCCACGCCGTAAATTGGCTCGATGCAAGCAGCCGTTAAAGGGCCTTACATGAGCCAAATCGCCTATGTTTCCACTTAAGCCTGTGGGCTTTAACTAGGCCTTTGTCCGGGTTGACCTATTTAACTAAACAAGTCTATGGTGCAGAAGTGGTGCTCTTCACAGAACTCACATACTGCGTCACCTCGAGTGCTTGCCTATGATGTGTTAGAGTAGGAGCATTTGCGGCAAGATGATCCAACGCTCCTTGAGGAAGATCGTCTTCGGGCGGCTATGCGAGTTGCACGCTACCATCAAGTTTTGAGCCGCTACCATAACCGCAAAGTTTATGCCCCGAAGCTTTGAGGAAGGCGACCTTATTCTTCGGCGCATTCAAGTCGCCAAGAGATCAAACAAGTTTGATACCAAAGTGGGAAAACCCTTATCGGGTAGTACGAGTCACCAGACCTAGCACAGTCCGTCTGGAGACCGAGGATGACATTAAAATGCAGAACTCATGGAATATTGAGCATCTTCACAAGTTCTACCCATGAGGCGCAGTTGCCGAGCCTTATTAACGGCAACCCCTTTTGTACAAGCTTTGTCAGCAAGACTTGTTACCCTTTGTACAAAGCGAGGCGTAGATCATGTGCGTATGTGAATAAAGCTGTGTTTCTACATATTCATTTATGTATAAATGCATGTGATGTTGTGATTACACTTTGATTTGTATGAGATGGCTGATGAACCGCCAAGGTTTCCAAACCACTCTTTTCTCTTCTTTCTTGTTCTCAAAGTACGGAAGGATCCTTCGCGTACAAGCTTCCCGCGGGGAGTGACAATGGGAATACCATTTAAATGGCGTTGGCGTTTCAAGTGATCATTTTGTACAACAAGAAAAATAGCATAAGGGAAAAGCTCAGTTGAAAAACTTTGAAACAATTTCCTTGTTACATTTGCAATTCCCCTTTGTGTATGAGAAACTTGCACGCGAATGAGCCTTGTCTTGATCATTCACGCTCTTACTTTGTTTCGAGCCCGCTCAACAATTTAAGTAGCTGCATTTAAAACGTTAAAGGAAAACTTGTCGGCAGCAACACTACCGGCAGGCTGCTAAGGACCCGTTCCTCAAGCGCTCGTAGCAAGTGCGTGCCCCGGCAAGCTTCTAGCATGCATAGGGTACAAAGTCAAATCATACAAAGATGAAGAGAAACAAGGGAGACAACACACACTCATCTGAGCATGATAAATGGTAGATATTCATTAAGGAGTGCTCGATACATTTTCTTAGCCCTTCCCCACAGGGTTTACACTGAGTGCAATACAGGGGCAAAAGGAGCGCCTACGCAAAGCCCGACTCGCTCCCGAAAGACCAGATGATGGTGCTGCCGGTGTTTAGCGGGAGTCGGAGCCGTCGCCCTCGATCTTGACACTTGGAGAGTCGTATCATCGTCCTCGGTCTCGCTGGAGGAAGCGGTGTCGCTGTCGCTCGAGCTCTCTGCGCAGCATTCCAGGCGAGCGCCTGAAGCCTCGAAGAACATCACAAAGAGCGTGTCGGATCCGACCAGCCTGAAGTGAAGGTGTCCTTGACCCAAGCTACGGGAGTGGACGAAGGACTTCCATCCGCGTGTGAAGTACATATGATGTCGTTGGCGGAGATCTCGACGGTCACCCAGACGGGGCCGTTGCAGCAGCCGTCCACGCATATCCTCAGGCCGCGCGGATGGCTATCTTCCATCATCCTAGCAAAGGGATGGGGAAGACGCAGCCAGCTCCATGGACGATGGCGCATTTCCACGACGAACTCGTGCGCCGTGTCCTCCGTATGGCCTTCTGCCAGGGGAAAAGTGGCTGTAGATGAAACGATGAGTGCTTCGCCATGGCCACCCAACCCCGGGCACCGCGTTTGCCATGACCATGGACCGCGGCCCTTCCTCGAGCGCTGGAGCTGGCCTTCGTATCTATGGCCGGAACGTGTGCATTGTGCCGAGGAGAAGATCTCGCAGCAACGTCGGATGCATGAGCTCGACCCTTTCTCCTCGCCATAGTGTCAGCAGATTCAGGAGGGGAAGGTAGTAAGAAGGAAGGCAATGATGGCTGGGGGATTGGAATGGGAAGAGGTGAATGAGCATCGCTCTTCATGACCCCCCCCTCTTTATAGGGAAGGCGCAAGGGCTGGCTCTTCACTATGTTTCGGTGACCGCCCAGTTTCACCGATCCCATGCCCTGCATTCCTGGCCAGGTGCACTACCCCAGCGACAACCCAGTTTCATCAATCTCATGCATCACGTTTCCTACCAGGCGCAACACTCCAACAACCGCCCTGTTTTTATCAACCCTACATTTTGGATGAAGTGCGTGTGGCGAGAGGGCGTAGTAAAATAGAAAATTAAGACATATATGGCAGTTACTCTTCGCCATGCATGGCTATGCACCTATTTAGGTCTGGCCCGACGATGCTTCGCGTACGTGCATACTCTAGATCTATGCACATGCAGTAGCTGCTCGCCCGACGTCAGGGTTTGCCGAAGGATGGCCAAAAGCAAATATAAATCCAGATTAACGAAGAAGCAAAGAAGATCTCAGAAGACGAAAACCATCATGACAAAATTACAGTGTCAGTTTCCTGCCGCGTGTCTGTGCATTGTTTGGCCCTAGCCTAACGATGCTTCGGCAACGCGTATGGCCCAACCCCCGGGGCTCTTATCGGTGTATAAAAATGGGAATTTATACCCTGACTTATACACAGACAGTGGCAGCGTCCCTGCTGGCCAAGGCTTGCTGGAGACTGCCAAGACTGAGATTCAAGGCCCAGTTGCAAAAGCTACTGGGAGAAGATCAAGATAAAGCACCAAGATCAACACCGAAGACAACTGAGGGAGTCCTGGACTAAGGGGTCCTCGGGCTACCGTCCTATCTCTTATGGGTCGGACAAGTGGGCTGCTCTGCGACTACTAGAAGACCAAGCTATAAGGCGACT
Source organism: Triticum timopheevii (assembly GCA_963921465.1). Lineage (NCBI taxonomy): Eukaryota > Viridiplantae > Streptophyta > Magnoliopsida > Poales > Poaceae > Triticum > Triticum timopheevii. The sequence continues at coordinate 359,035,968 of OY997274.1, read as the reverse complement.
CCATGTCCGGACATGAAACCATCGAAGCCCTGGTGTGTCCTCCAAGTCAAGATGGAAGAATCAGCATGTTTATTCCCTGATGGCAAATGACCATATGTAATCCTAGGTACCCCTGGTGTCTATATAAGCAAGAGGGTTTAGTCTGTAGAGGCTAGATGAAGAACCCCTCATCCTACTCACCTAGGGTTTAGTTCATCTGATCTCGTGGTAGATCAACTCTGTAACCATCGTATACACATCAATACAATCAAGCAAGATGTAGGGTGTTACCTCTTGAACAGGGCCTGAACCTGGGTAAATAGTGTCCCTGTGTTATCATGTTCCCCATTGATCTAAGATCCACAGCTCGAGACCCCCTAGCCGATATCCGCCGGTTTTGACACCGACATTGGTGCTTTCATTGAGAGTTCCGCTGTGTGACCGCCAAAGGATCGATGGCTTGCCTAGTCATCAAAGATGGCATCCGCACCTAGGAAATCTTTGTTCCCGGCTAGCTCTTCGTGTTCGGCAACATCGTTCTGCATGCCAATCCGGCTGGTCACCTCGACCAGGTCGGCAGTTTTGCCCCTGAGCATCAAATCTGGTTTGGCAACCTGGAGTACATCGCTGACGCTCGGGGCGATCTGATCTTCACCGGGTTCTCAGCCTTGTTTGAGGATCCCGAAAACCCTGAGGCTTCATCCTCGAATTTTCTTTCTGACCCTATCTTCGGGTCAACCCTTACCTCGGATCCGGCTTCAAGCTAGGAGACGGCTTCGGCGCCTAAAGACCAGGATTCAACCCTAGCCGGATGCGCCCCTTACAATACCACACCGGAGATTGACTATGAAGAAATCCTGAACACTGACTCGACTAGTGTCTCCATGTTAAACGAGATGCTAGATCGGATCCAGACAATGAGCATCACAGGCGCCCCTCCCTCGATCTACAATCGGATTGGGCCCGAGGCAGATAGTGGGGAATTTTTTGTCCCACCCACCACCCACTTGGTAGCCACTATCTAAGATTTAACCGAGATGCCAAACTATGCTTCTGAGGAGGCCAACGACATGGATGAAGATGTCGACGCCATGGCCTATACTGCTACTGCCCATCCTATCATCGGACGGTGGACAACCAGCTTGAAAGAACATGCGATGCCCCCATGTTTGGTTTTGGTAATTGATGACAATCTCTATGGACTAATGGTTGCCTTGAGTTATATTTGAAGATTTTGTCCATAGGCTTTTCTTGAAGTCCATGTGTTGGTTTCAAGGAGTTTATGAGTTGACCAAGGTGCTATTAAGGAATTATCCAAAGATTGGTCATGTGAGTGTTGAGCTTATTGCAAGCATGTCTTGAAGAAGAAGATTGTGTGATCATTCATGTTTACCTTCAAGACATCATCCTAATGAAGAGAGTTGGAAAGATTCAAGGTTGATCTAGACTAAGTACAGAGAGTGATTCAAGTTGATCAACACACAAAGCGCACAAGTTGTACCGAGAGGGACCAAGTGTTCCCATGGTATGGTAAGCATTGTCCATTACGCTTTGTGTACTAACCCATGGTCTACGTGAGAGTTCTTTGTGGGGTTAGGTATGTTTCCATGGTCTTGCGTCAAGAGGAAGATCCCATACAACCCATGGAGGATGACATCAAGTGGTGATCGTCATCAAGTTTGCAGTGTGCAAGTTCACGTGGAGCAACACGAAGAGTGGCTCACCCACAATGGAGTATGGGGGAGCAATCAAGCTTGAATCTTTCCATCCATTGTGGTGTCAATGGACTTGTGAAGATGTGCCGAAGAGTCGCTCACCCATAGTGGACTATGGGGGAGCAATCATCTAGTCTTCATTGAGCCAACACAATCAAGAAAGGTGGTCCAACTTGAGGGAGTCAAGATCGTCATCATCTAGCTCAAGTGGACCATGTGCAAGGCAAAGGTTTGCCCTTGATAGGTTTTCTATTTTACCGGTCTCGTGGTGGTAGTTGGGAGACCGGGTTATAGGATCATTTGCCGTACTATCAAGGGGGGCTCTCAAGTTGGTAGCTTGATCATATCGTTAGTAGAGAGCTCAAACCATTGCATCCTTGCATCATGTTTCTTGGTTCTTGTTTGGTTCTCTTTGTGAGTCTTAGAGCTTATGGTCATCTTGATGACAAGCTTGAGTTCATCGAAAACGGAGTTCGCATGCGTCTTCTATGATGTTTTCGGTGTTGGAGGTTTTACCGGTCTTATCCAAGGAAGGGTTCTCATCATTTTCATATGGGACTTTTCTCATTTGCTTCTTATTGATATTTCTATCAAGATTGTGTTAGCCCATGTTGTTAGCTTTCCAACAAACTTGGTTTCATCGAATTCGGAGCTCGTATGCGAAAGTTGTGGCTGTTTTGATATTGTCTGTTTTACATAGAGAGGTTGTACCGCCCCGTAGAGAGGTTGTAGCGGTTGACCCGTACAACCGGTGTTTAGAGCGGTTGTACCACTCCAGAATTGGTCCGGAGGTTGTACCGGCCATGTACCGCTCTACCACCGGACTAGTTTCTGTTTTGGAGCGGTTCTTGGGCGGTTGTTGACCGGTTTTACCGGTTTAACCGGTACTACCGGTTCCCCAGGCTGTTGTACCGCTTAGAGCTTTTCCCAGGTTGGTTTTTCCTCTGCTTTGGCCGGTTGTACCGGTTCGTGCACCGGTTGTACCGGTCCTACAGTTTTCTGCACATAACGGGCAGATTCGTGGGGACCTATTTAAGGGGGTCTTCTTCCCCAATGGTTCCCTATCTCCTGAGCTCGTTTTTGCCCCCATTGTTGACCTTCTTCGAACTTGCTAACTCTCAATCCCTCCATTGATTCTTGCTAGTTTTTGAGGGAAAAGAGAGAGGAGATCTAGATCCACACTTCCACCAATCACTTTCTCCTCTATGTGAGGGGAACCCCTTGGATCTAGATCTTGGAGTTCTTTGTGTTCTCCTTCTTGTTCTTCCTCTCACTTTCCTCCCTAGCATTAGTTGCTTTGGTGGGATTTGAGAGAGAAGGACTTGGGCACTCCGTGTGCCCTTGCCATTGCATTTGTGCATCGGTTTGAGTTCTCCACGGTGATACGTGGAAGTTTCAAGTTGAGAAGCTTATTACTCTTGGGTGCTTCGTGTTGGGGAACGTAGTAATTTTAAAAATATTCCTACGCACACGCAAGATCATGGTGATGACATAGCAACAAGAGGGGAGAGTGTTGTCCACGTACCCTCGTAGACCGTAAGCGGAAGCGTTAGCACAACGCGGTTGATGTAGTCGTACGTCTTCACGATCCGACCGATCCAAGCACCGAACGTACGGCACCTCCGAGTTTAGCACACGTTCAGCTCGATGTCGATCTCCGGGCTCCGATCCAGCAAAGCTCCGGAGATGAGTTCCGTTAGCACGACGGCATGGTGACGATGATGACGTTCTACCGGCGCAGGGCTTCGCATAAACTCCGCGACGATATGACCGAGGTGGAATATGGTGGAGGGGGGCACCGCACACGGCTAAGGAACGATCCGTAGATCAACTTGTGTGTTATGGGGTGCCCCCCTGCCCCCGTATATAAAGGAGCAAGGGGGAGGAGGCGGCCGGCCAAGGGAGGGCGCGCCAGGGAGGAGTCCTACTCCCACCGGGAGTAGGACTCCCTCCTTTCCTAGTCCAACTAGGAGACCTTCCATGTAGTAGGAGTAGGAGAGAAGGAAAGGGAAGAGAGAAGGGAAGGAAGGAGGGGGTGCGGCCCCTCCCCCTAGTCCAATTCGGACTAGGCCTTGGGGGGCGCGCAGCCTGCCCTAGGCAGCCCCTCTCTCTTTCCCGTATGGCCCAATAAGGCCCAATACTTCTCCCGGCGAATTCCCGTAACTCTCCGGTACTCTGAAAAATACCCGAATCACTCAAAACCTTTCCGAAGTCCGAATATAGTCGTCCAATATATCGATCTTTACGTCTCGACCATTTCGAGACTCCTCGTCATGTCCCCAATCTCATCCGGGACTCCGAACTCCTTCGGTACATCAAAACTCATAAACTCATAATAAAACTGTCATCGAAACCTTAAGCGTGCGGACCCTACGGGTTCAAGAACTATGTAGACATGACCTAGAACTATTCTTGGTCAATAACCAATAGCGGAACCTGGATGCCCATATTGGCTCCTACATATTCTACGAAGATCTTTATTGGTCAAACCGCATAACAACATACGTTGTTCCCTTTGTCATCGGTATGTTACTTGCCCGAGATTCGATCATCGGTATCCAATACCTAGTTCAATCTCGTTATCGGTAAGTCTCTTTACTCGTTGCGTAATGCATCATTCCGTAACTAACTCATTAGCTACATTGCTAGCAAGGCTTATAGTGATGTGCATTACCGAGAGGGCCCAGAGATACCTCTCCGACAATCGGAGTGACAAAACCTAATCTCGAAATACGCCAACCCAACATGTACCTTTGGAGACACCTGTAGTACTCCTTTATAATCACCCAGTTACGTTGTGACGTTTGGTAGTACCCAAAGTGTTCGTCCGGTAAACGGGAGTTTCATAATCTCATAGTTACAGGAACATGTATAAGTCATGAAGAAAGCAATAGCAACATACTAAACGATCAAGTGCTAGGCTAACGGAATGGGTCATGTCAATCACATCATTCTCCTAATGATGTGATCCCATTAATCAAATGACAACACATGTCTATGGTTAGGAAACATAACCATGTTTGATCAACAAGCTAGTCAAGTAGAGGCATACTAGTGACACTATGTTTGTCTATGTATTCACACATGTATTATGTTTCCGGTTAATACAATTCTAGCATGAATAATAAACATTTATCATGAAATAAGGAAATAAATAATAACTTTATTATTGCCTCTAGAGCATATTTCCTTCAGTCTCCCACTTGCACTAGAGTCAATAATCTAGTTCACATCGCCATGTGATTTAACATCAATATTCATATCTGTATATGATTAACACCCATTGTTCACATCGTTATGTGACCAACACCCAAAGGGTTTACTAGAGTCAATAATCTAGTTCACATCGCTTATGTGATTAACACCCAAAGAGTACTAAGGTGTGATCATGTTTTGCTCGTGAGAGAAGCTTAGTCAACGGGTCTGTCACATTCAGAGCCGTATGTATTTTGCAAATATTCTATGTCTACAATGCTCTATACAGAGCTACTCTAGCTAGTTGCTCCCACTTTCAATATGTATCCAGATTAAGACCTAGAGTCATCTGGATCGGTGTAAAAGCTTGCACTGTTTTAACTTTTTACGACGAGCTCTTTTATCACTTCCATTATCGAGAAATATTTCCTTAGTCCTCACTAAGGATATTCTTGACCAATGTCCAATGATCTACTCTTAGATCAAAATTGTATTCCTTTGTCAAACTCAGAGCAAGGTATACAATAGGTCTGGTTCACAGCATAGCATACTTTATAGAACCTATGACTGAGGCATAGGGAATGACTTTTCATTCTCTTTCTATTTTCTGCCATGGTCGGGTCTTGAGTCTTACTCAACTTCACACCTTGCAACACAGGCAAGAACTCCTTCTTTGACTGTTCCATTTTGAACTAATTCAAAATCTTATCAAGGTATGTACTCATTGAAAAAACTTATCAAGCATCTTGATCTATCTATATAGATCTTGATGCTTAATGTGTAAGCAGCTTCACCGAGGTCTTTCTTTGAAAAACTCTTATTCAAGTATCCTTTCATGCTTTGCAGAATAATTCTACATTATTTCCGATAAAAAATATGTCATTCACATATACTTATCAGAAATGCTGTAGTGCTCCCACTCACTTTCTTGTAAATACAGGCTTCACCGTAAGTCTGTACAAAACTATATGCTTTGATCAACTTATCAAAGCGTATATTCCAATTCCGAGATGCTTGCACCAGTCCATTGATGGACTGCTGGAGCTTGCACACTTTGTTAGCACCTTTAGGATTGAAAAAACCTTGTGGTTGCATCATATACAACTCTTCTTTAATAAATCCATTAAGGAATGTAGTTTTGACATCCATTTGCCAAATTTCATAAAATGTGGCAATTGCTAACATGATTCGGACAGACTTAAGCATCGCTACAGTTGAGAAAATCTCATTGTAGTCAACACCATGAACTTGTCGAAAACCTTCTTGCGACAAGTCGAGCTTTGTAGATAGTAACACTACTATCAGCATCTGTCTTCCTCTTGAAGATCCATTTATACAATATGGCTTGCCGATCATCGGGCAACTCCACCAAAGTCCGCACTTTGTTCTCATACATGGATCCTATCTCAGATTTCATGGCCTCTAGCCATTTTGCAGAATCTGGGCTCATCATCGCTTCCTCATAGTTCGTAGGTTTATCATGGTCTAGTAACATGACTTCCAGAACAAGATTACTGCACCACTCTGGTGCGGACCGTACTCTGGAAGACCTACAGGGTTCTGTAGTAACTTGATCTGAAGTTTCATGATCATCATCATTAGCTTCCTCACTAATTGGTATAGAAATCACTGGAACTGATTTCAGTGATGAACTATTTTCCAATTCGGGAGGAGGTACAGTTACCTCATCAAGTTCTACTTTCCTCCCACTCACTTCTTTCGAGAGAAACTCCTTCTCTAGAAAGGATCCGAATTTAGCAACGAATGTTTTTCCTTCGGATTTGTGATAGAAGGAGTACCCAATAGTTTCCTTTGGGTATTCTATGAAGACGCACTTCTCCGATTTGGGTTTGAGATTATCAGGTTGAAAACCTTTTTCATATAAGCATCACAACTCCAAAATTTAAGAAACGACAACTTAGGTTTACTGCTAAACCATAGTTCATACGGTGTCGTCTCAACGGATTTAGATGGTGCCCTATTAAACGTGAATGCAGCTGTCTCTAATGCATAACCCCAAAACGATAGTGGTAAACTGATAAGAGATATCATAGATCGCACCATATCTAGTAAAGTACGATTACGATGTTCGGACACACCATTACATTGTGGTGTTCCAGGTGGCGTGAGTTTGTGAAACTATTCCACATTGTTTTAATTGAAGACCAAACTCGTAACTCAAATATCCGTCTCCGTGATCAGATCGCAAAAACTTTATTTTCTTGTTACGATGATTTTTCCACTTCACTCTGAAATTCTTTGAACCTTTCAACTATTTCAGACTTATGTTTCATCAAGTAGATATACCCATATCTGCTCAAATCATCTTGTGAATGTCAGAAAATAGCGATACTTGCCACGAGCATCAACACTCATTGGATCGCATACATCGGTATGTATTATTTCCAATAAGTCAGTAGCTTGTTCCATTGTTCCGGAGAACGGAGTTTTAGTCATCTTGCCCAAAAGGCACGGTTCGCAAGCATCAAATGATTCATAACCAAGTGATTCCAAAAATCCATCTTCATGGAGTTTCTTCATGCGCTTTACACCGATATGACCCAAACGGCAGTGCCACAATTAAGTTGCACTATCATTATTAACTTTGCATCTTTTGGCATCAATATTATGAATATGTGTATCACTACGATCGAGATCCAACAAACTATGTTCATTGGGTGTATGACCATCGAAGGTCTTATTCATGTAAACAGAATAACAATTATTCTCTAACTTTAAATGAATAACCGTATCACAATAAACACGATCAAATCATGTTCATGCTCAACGCAAACACCAAATAACATTTATTTAGGTTTAACACTAATCCCGAAAGTATATGGAGTGTGCGATGATGATCATATCAATCTTGGAACTACTTCCAACACTCATCGTCACTTCCCCTTCAACTAGTCTCTGTTTATTCTGTAACTCCTGTTTTGAGTTATTAATCTTAGCAACTGAACAAGTATCAAATACTCAGGGGCTACTATAAACACTAGTAAGGCACACATCAATAATCTGTATATCAAATATACCCTTGTTCACTTTGCCATCCTTCTTATCCACCAAATATTCAGGGCATTTCCGCTTCCAGTGAGTATTTCCTTTGCAGTGTAAACACTCAGTTTCAGGCTTTGGTCCAGCTTTGGTATTCTTCATGGGAGTGACAACTTGTTTGTCTTTCCACTTGAAGTTCCCTTTCTTTCCCTTTGCCCTTCTCTTGAAACTAGCGATCTTGTCAATCAACAACACTTGATGCTCTTTGTTGATTTCTACCTTCGTCGATTTCAACATCACGAAGAGCTCGGGAATCGTTTTTGTCATCCCTTGCATACTATAGTTCATCACGAAGTTCTAGTAACTTAGTGACGGTGACTAGAGAATTCTGTCAATCACTATCTTATCTGGAAGATTAACTCCCACTTGATTCAAGCGATTGAAGTACCCAGACAATCTGAGCACATGCTCACTAGTTGAGCGATTCTCCTCCATCTTTTAGCTATAGAACTTGTTGGAGACTTCATATCTCTCAACTCGGGTATTTGCTTGAAATATTAACTTCAATACCTGGAACATATTATATGGTCCATGATGTTCAAAACGTCTTTGAAGTCCCGATTCTAAGCCGTTAAGCATGGTGCACTAAACTATCAAGTAGTCATCATATTGAGCTAGCCAGACGTTCATAACGTCTGCATCTGCTCCTGCAATAGGTCTGTCACCTAGCGGTGCATTAAGGACATAATTCTTCTGTGCAGCAATGAGGATAAACCTCAGATCACGGATCCAATCCGCATCATTGCTACTAACATTTTTCAACACAATTTTCTCTAGGAACATATCAAAATAAACATATGAGAGCAACAATGCAAGATATTGATTTACAACATAATTTGCAAAATACTACCAGGACTAAGTTCATGATAAATTTAAGTTCAATTAATCATATTACTTAAGAACTCCCACTTAGACAGACATCTCTCTAGTCATCTAAGTGATCACGTGATTCAAATCAACTAAACCATGTTCGATCATCACGTGAGATGGAGTAGTTTACAATGGTGAACATCACTATGTTGATCATATCTTCTATATGATTCACGTTCGACCTTTCGGTCTCTGTGTTCCGAGCCCATATATGTATATGCTAGGCTCGTCAAGTTTAACCTGAGTATTCTGCGTGTGCAACTGTTTTGCACCCGTTGTATTTGAACGTAGAGCCTATCACACCCGATCATCACGTGGTGTCTCAGCACGAAGAACTTTCGCAACGGTGCATACTCAGGGAGAACACTTCTTGATAATTAGTGAGAGATCATCTTAAAATGCTACCGTCAATCAAAACAGAATAAGATGTATAACAGATAAACATCATATGCAATCAAAATATGTGACATGATATGGCCATGATCATCTTGCGCCTTTGATCTCCATCTCCAAAGTACTGTCATGATCTCTATTGTCACTGGCACGACACCATGATCTTCATCATCTTGATCTATATCAATGTGTCGTCACATGGTCGTCTCGCCAACTATTGCTCTTGCAACTATTGCTATCGCATAGCGATAAGGTAAAGCAATTATTTGGCACTTGCATCTTTATGCAACAAAGAGACAACCATAGGGCTTCTGCCAGTTGCCGATAACTTCAAAAAAACATGATCATCTCATACAACAACTTATATCTCATCACGTCTTGACCATATCACATCACAACATGCCCTGCAAAAACAAGTTAGACGTCCTCTACTTTGTTGTTGCAAATTTTACGTGGCTGCTACGGGCTGAGCAAGAACCGTTCTTACCTACGCATCAAAACCACAACGATAGTTCGTCAAGTTAGTGCTGTTTTAACCTTCGCAAGGACCGGGCGTAGCCACACTCGGTTCAACTAAAGTTGGAGAAACAGACACCCGCTAGTCACCTGTGTGCAAAGCACGGCGGTAAAACCAGTCTCGCGTAAGCGTACGCGTAATGTCGGTCCGGGCCGCTTCATCCAACAATATCGCTGAACCAAAGTATGACATGCTGGTAAGCAGTATGACTTGTATCGCCCACAACTCACTTGTGTTATACTCGTGCATATGACATCTACACATAAAACCTAGGCTCGGATGCCACTGTTGGGGAACGTAGTAATTTCAAAAATATTCCTACGCACACGCAAGATCATGGTGATGACATAGCAACGAGAGGGGAGAGTGTTGTCCACATACCCTCGTAGACCATAAGCGGAAGCGTTAGCACAACGCGGTTGATGTAGTCGTACGTCTTTATGATCCGACCGATCCAAGCACCGAACGTACGGCACCTCCGAGTTCAGCACACGTTAAGCTCGATGACGATCTCCGGGCTCCGATCCAGCAAAGCTTCGGAGATGAGTTCCGTCAGCACGACGGCGTGGTGACGATGATGATGTTCTACCGGCGCAGGGCTTCACCTAAATTCCGCGACGATATGACCGAGGTGGAATATGGTGGAGGGGGGCACCGCACACGGCTAAGGAACGATCCATAGATCAACTTGTGTGTTATGGGGTGCCCCCCTGCCCCCGTATATAAAGGAGCAAGGGGGAGGAGGCGGCCGGCCAAGGGAGGGCGCGTCAGGGAGGAGTCCTACTCCCACCGGGAGTAGCCTCCCTCCTTTCCTAGTCCAACTAGGAGACTTTCCATGTAGTAGGAGTAGGAGAGAAGGAAAGGGAAGAGAGAAGGGAAGGAAGGAGGGGGTGCGGCCCCTCCCCCTAGTCCAATTCGGACTAGGCCTTGGGGGGGCGCACAGCCTGCCCTAGGCAGCCCCTCTCTCTTTCCCGTATGGCCTAATAAGGCCCAATACTTCTCCCGGCGAATTCCCGTAACTCTCCGGTACTCCGAAAAATACCCGAATCACTCAAAACCTTTCCGAAGTCCGAATATAGTCGTCCAATATATCGATCTTTACGTCTCGACCATTTCGAGACTCCTCGTCATGTCCCCAATCTCATCCGGGACTCCTAACTCCTTCGGTACATCAAAACTCATAAACACATAATAAAACTGTCATCGAAACCTTAAGCGTGCGGACCCTACGGGTTCGAGAACTATGTAGACATGACCTAGAACTATTCTTGGTCAATAACCAATAGCGGAACCTGGATGCCCATATTGGCTCCTACATATTCTACGAAGATCTTTATTGGTCAAACCGCATAACAACATACGTTGTTCCCTTTGTCATCGGTATGTTACTTGCCCGAGATTCGATCGTCGGTATCCAATACCTAGTTCAATATCATTACCGGCAAGTCTCTTTACTCGTTACGTAATGCATCATTCCGTAACTAACTCATTAGCTACATTTCTTGCAAGGCTTATAGTGATGTGCATTACCGAGAGGGCCCAGAGATACCTCTCCGACAATCGGAGTGACAAAACCTAATCTCGAAATACGCCAACCCAACATGTACCTTTGGAGACACCTGTAGTACTCCTTTATAATCACCCAGTTACGTTGTGACGTTTGGTAGTACCCAAAGTGTTCCTCCGGTAAACGGGAGTTGCATAATCTCATAGTTACAGGAACATGTATAAGTCATGAAGAAAGCAATAGCAACATACTAAACGATCAAGTGCTAGGCTAACGGAATGGGTCATGTCAATCACATCATTCTCCTAATGATGTGATCCCATTAATCAATGACAACACATGTCTATTGGTTAGGAAACATAACCATCTTTGATCAACAAGCTAGTCAAGTAGAGGCATACTAGTGACACTATGTTTGTCTATGTATTCACACATGTATTATGTTTCCGGTTAATACAATTCTAGCATGAATAATAAACATTTATCATGAAATAAGAAAATAAGTAATAACTTTATTATTGCCTCTAGGGCATATTTCCTTCACTTCGTACCCTTGAGCTTGTTCCTCTTGGGTGCTTGGGCACCCTAGACGGTTGGTGGTGTTCGGAGCTCAATCATTGTGGTGTAAAGCTCCGGGCAAGCGTCGGGGTCTCCAATTAGGTTGTGGAGATCGCCCCGAGCAATTTTACGGGTACCGGTGACCGCCCAAAAGGTTGCCAAAGTGTACAGGTTCGGTGACCGCCCCCAAGGGTCGCCATTTGTACGAGTTCGGTGACCGCCCTCAAGGGTCCCTTAGTGGAATCACGGCATCTTGCATTGTGCAAGGGCGTGAGGAGATTACGGTGGCCCTAGTGGCTTCTTGTGGAGCATTGTGCCTCCACACCGCTCCAAACGGATATTAGCATCCGCAAGGGTGTGAACTTTGGGATACATCGTCGTCTCCGCGTGCCTCGGTTATCTCTTACCCGAAGCCCTTTACTTATGCACTTTACTTTGTGATAGCCATATTGTTTCTTGTCATATATCTTGCTATCAGCTAAGTAGTTTTTCTTGCTTAGCATAAGTTGTTGGTGCACATAGGTGAGCCTAGTTGTTGTAGGTTTTGTGCTTGACAAATTAACCGCTAGGTTTATTCCGCATTTGTTCAAGCCTCAACCATAATTATTTTAAAGCGCCTATTCACCCCCCTCTAGGCGACATCCACGATCTTTCAATTGGTATCAGAGCCTCATCTCTCTTTGTTGGGCTTAACCGCCTAGAGAGTAAAGATGTCGACTAGGGGATTAGGATTCTCTGACACTCTTAGTTTCGATGGCACAAATTTTGATGTATGGGTAATTCACATGCTTAATCTCTTTAGGGTCATGGGCCCAAATTTAGAGCGAATTGTAGATATGGGTTTTTCTCCTCCAAAGGATCCCCAAAGATTATCTTTGGAGGATGAGAAAAACTCTTATCTCAATGCTCAAGCTTCTAATGTGCTTTTCGATGCTTTGAGCAATGTAGTTTATTTTCAACTCATGCCGTTCCGAGATGCTCATGAGTTGTGGACAAAGCTTCGAGATAAATATGGTGTGTCCAATATTTGTGGGGACGATTGTTCTCCCTCCACCTCCGGTCGTATAGTCTTCTCAACTTCTTCTACTTCACCTACATGTGGTTTGCCACAAGGTAATGATATGGTGAGTAGTGTTGATCATTGGAATGATGATAGTATGCTTATTGTGGATGATCCTTCATCACTATCTTATTGCAATGCTCCCTCTTTGGGCTTTAACACTTCGAGCACTCCAAATGTTTCACATGCTTGTGTTGATAGTCCTTGCATATCATGTAGAAATTGCTTGACTAAATCTCATGATGATATGCTTGCTATGTCTTGTTGCCATGATAAAAATGCATCTATTTCCTTGAATTGTTGTGCTAACAATGTAGAGGAAACCGAACACTCCATGGAACAAGATGTGGTGTTTAATGGTGCCTCAAGGGATCCTACATCATCATCTATTGCTTTTTGCCTTATGGCTAAGGCGTCAAAGATATCTCCTACTTTGTACCCCAATATGTCTCTTGATGATGATGTTGATGCTAATAATGATGAGGATAATGATGAAGAGAATGATAATGTTGCCTCCTTAAAAACTAAGGGGGAAATGATTTTTAAAGCTCTACATAAAAATAAAATTGCTCGTTCCAACTTCATGGAAATAATGTCCATTGCCATTGATGGCAAGAAATACATTGAGGAGTTGGAATCTCATCTAGAGGAGCATGAGGCCACCATTGAGAGAATGGAAGCTCATGGGCGTGATTACGCAAATGAGATCGCGGAGCTATCTCAAGCTCTTGAACTTGAACAAACCACCAAGGAATCTCTTGAGGAGACTTTTGCTCTAGAATTATCTAGAGTGAAGGAATCTAATGGTAGAGCTCTTGAGGTGACCAATGTTTTTGAAACTAAAAATGTTAAGCTTGAAGTTGCTCATGCTAGACTCCTTGAGTATTTTGAGCACCTCGAAAATGGCTCAAGGGTCATCAAGGGTGAGCTCATCAAACTCACCGAGTCTCATGCTCAACTGGAAGCTTCTTATTTAAAAGAGCTTGCCAAGTTGCCTTCTCCTCTTGTTGTTAATGATTATGCTTGTTCTACTATTTATATTTCTTGTGAAGCATCCATTTTGAAGGAGAATGTTGATCTATGGGCTCAACTTGAGGTGCTATCTAGCAATTATGGGAAATTGGAAGAAAGCCATGAAAAGCTCTCAAGCTCTCATGATGATCTTCTAGTATCCCATAATGTGCTAAAGGTAGCTCATGAGGCCATGATTGCTAAGGTAACATCTAGTGAGCCTCATGTGGATACTAGCACTACTTCTAGTCAAAATACTATATTGCCATGTGCTAGTCCTTGTAATTCATCTACTCACAATGTTGGTACATCTTGTGATGAATTGCTTTCCTTACCTTGTTGCTCTAACGATGAAGCTTATACTTCCTCTAGTACTTGTGTTGAGACTAACCATGTAGAGGAAATCAAAGAGCTCAAGGCCCAAGTCACTTCTTTGAAGAAAGACTTGGAAAAGAGTCATCAAGGGAAATCCACACTCAACAATATCTTGAGTGTGCAAAAATCCCCCAATGACAAAGGTGGACTTGTATTCAACTCCAATAAGAAGAAGAAGTCCAAGATGAACAAAAGGAAGGGCCAAGAACAAGTCAAGAATTCGGCCAAGATTGTTTGCTTCAAGTGCAAAGTAGAAGGGCATCATGTTAGATCTTGCCATTGAAGAAGAAGGCCATTAGTGTCAAGCAACAAGGGAAGAGGGCACAAGTTCAATCTCATGCTCAACCTCAAGTTGAAGAAAGGCCTCTTCCCAAGAAGACTCAAGTTAATGCTTCTCTTGTTGAGAAATCAAGTGAGAAGAAAGTGAAGAGTAGACGTTGCTACTTATGTCATGAGAAAGGCCACGTCGCTTCTTCATGCACTAGTGGTAACTTATCCAACCCAATTATTATTGATGATATATATTCTCTTGGGAATGATAAGGTTGGCAATGTGTTTGCCAAGTTTGTTGGTACTCAAAGTGGTGTCAAGAAAAGAACCATTTGGGTAGCCAAGCCCATTGTGACTAACCTCTTAGGACCCAACTTGGTTGGGGACCAGCAAGCTCAAACTTGATCAATAGGTGTTGTTGGAGGTCATTGGAGACTTGGCTACATTATGAAGAATTAAGGGGACTTCATCATTCTTGTTGTCTCAAGCCAAGTCAATTGGGTTGTCAAGTTTCTATCTTATATCCAATGTGCCTCCTTGCGGTAACTTGTACTTAAATTGTTTACATTGAAAATTACTTGCCCCTTTGCATGTTTTGGTTTTGTTCCTTGCATGTGTTTGTATATGTTATGCTTCCAACTTGCTTATCTTGAGCAATCAACTATGTGTGCGTTGGTTTGCACATCATGTACATGTGCGTCGTGCGTTGAGCCTTTTTGCTTCTTGTTTGTATCCTAGTTGGCTCATGTGAGAGATTAATGGAACATCCCATTTTGGGGGAGTGATGTGCTTTGTGCACCTCACAATCCTATAAATATGTGTACATGAGGAATACCATCTAGTATTGATATTACAAGATTATCTAGTCGCTAGGTGGTACATCTCTCATGAGAAATTCAAATTCTAAAAATTCCATTGATTATCTTGTATTGGATCCTCTTATTGCCTCTTGTTAAGTTCTTATTGGTATCACACTATGGGGGAGTAATATGCTATGTGCATATTACAAACCTAGAAAATGTGTACATTTGAGATATTGTCTCCTAGAATTGATATTGTAAATTATATTGTTCCTAGGTGACATGTTAGCTCTACAAGTGGCAATTTGCTTGTGTTTGTTGTAAAGATGATGTTGGATATCCTTGTTATCTACCACCGGGAATTATTTCCAAATACTTCTTGTCTTTTGACAATTGGTAGTCACTTATGTGTGGTAGAATTTATTGATCATCTTTACATTGGCTTTTGTTTTTATTTGCCTTTTCTCTTGCCAAGAATTGTGTTAACTCCTGTTGTCTTCCATACCACTTGTGGATCGTGTTAATTTCTTGTTCTTGTCTAGTGTTTTCTAGATATAGTGAAAGTGGTGATCCCACCTTGTGCATTTTGTATTCAAAAGCAAATTCTCTATAGTGCACAACTCATGGAGGAGCTATCCTATTTTCTTTAGAACACTCTTCTGGTGATCTTTATCAAGTGTGTGTTGGTGGAAGGCAAGCCTTTTTCTTTTGGTACCTTGTGCCATGATGAAACTTTGTTGAGAGCTTGGTTTGTTTGGAACCATCCTCTCTTTGGGAGTTTGACATCTTTAATTTAGTGTGTATCAATGGATATCTCATTCCTGGTTGTATCTTTAATGATATTTTCCAAGTGATGATTTCTCCATTTGGTATCCTTTTCACTTGGCATTTCTTTGTATTTTGGTATCGGTTCTTGAAAGTCTTGAGCATGCATTTTAATTTCATGTAGTTCCTTTGGCATGTTTTCTTTCTTTGACCCAATATATAGGGGAAACTCCACCAAGTCTCAAATTGGATGAGATGTGCATGAGATTCATTTTCATATCTATATGCACACATCTATGTGGAGTTTGTCCTATGTATTGTTGGTTCTCTAACTCTTTGGTCCCAATGAGTTTGGGTACCATTTTGTTTGTGTTGTTGTTCTAGGAACAATTGGAGATGCATTGGATACTCGGCTCATTCAAAAGGAAGGTGTTGTCACCATGTGATTATTGGAGTCAAGCTAGGATGATCAACGAACTACTTTCTACCTTCAATTGGTATCTACTACATCCTTCCAATGCTATCTCGGTAACAAGTATCATCATCTACTACATGCACACATTATTGCATCAATCGTGTGTAGATTGTATCATGGCATGTTATTCTTTCTTTCTTGTGATACTTGTTTCCTTTCTCTAAGCATCTGAACGATGATCTCATGTTGCTAGTTGTAATGTCTTTAATGGTTGTGTGGTAGGAATTCATTTATATACAGTAAGACCATATGTAGCCATGTGCTATGCTTCCAAGCAAATATCTTATTGGTATATGCCTGACTTCCTTTTGGATATCTTGTTCCTTCATGTTGTAACTATTTCGGGTGTACATCCTCCTTTGTAGATATATATCATCATGATTTCGTCTACCTAGAACCTTATACACTTGAGAGAAATTACATCTCTAGATATCCTTTCTTTCACGTCCACCTTGTCTTTCTTATGTTATTTCTTTGGTGGCTCTGTGAAAGCTTTTGCCTTGAGTGCGTGTCTTATCTCGTTGCATCTTGATGCACTCTCTTGTGGTGAAGATTATTTTCCTCATGCTTGTCTTTACGAGGCTTTTGCCATCTTTGGTATCCCTCGTCTTGATGAGGCTTTCATCGTCTATCTTCACCACGGGTTGTCACAAGCATAGGTTCTCCTTTGCGTATTAGTAAGCTTGTGAACCCATTTGCTAGTTGTGTGTGGGAATGATAGGCCTTGCACTGTGTGCCTCATTCTTTCAAGACTATGTTGATGCCTAATGCTCATTCTAATTTTAGTCTTCTCAAGTGCTTCGCCATGACTCACACACATCATTTTGGTTGAGCCTATTCTTAAGTTGCCTCTTTTACATGTTGCTCAACCATGTGCTTGTTGCAAGTGCTAGGCTTTGTTTCCTATATGTACACTTGCACTGGATATGAGTTTCTGTTGATTATGGGGGAGCTATGATTCTATTTTGTGCACTTTGTATCCAAATACAAAAATTCTTGATGTGCATAAATCATGGGGAGCTTCTCTAGTTTCTTTAGAACACTGATCCGCTCTTATCATAATATCCTTTATTCACGTGGCTCGTAGGATAATTGGCCTAGTTGGTTCAATTGGTATCTTTTGATAGCTTGCTTCAATTGGTATCTTTTGGTTGCTTGATTGCTTGTTTCTCCCTTTGATTATGTCTTTGTGGCATATCTTCCTTTTGCAATCTTTGGGCCTAAATATAGTTTGTCTTCCTCCAAGTATTTACCGTTGGATATGTGTATTGCATTCCACTCTCTTGTTGAGAAATACACAATTTATGGAGGAACACATTTTATATTGGCCTTCTAAGCTTTTAGCCCATTTTGGCAATCGATGCCAATGGGGGAGAAGTTTCAGAGAGTTTTGTGGAGAAGTTTAGAGAGTTGTCTCCTCTTGCTTTGGTTTTGTTCCTTAGCATTTGCATCTCATTCGCATGCACTATTGGTTGTTGCATTGCATGGTGATGCATAATTCCTTATATAAACTCTCTTGAAAGTGATTGTCATCAATTACCAAAATGGGGGAGATTGAAAGAACATGCGATGCCCCCATGTTTGGTTTTGGTAATTGATGACAATCTCTATGGACTAATGGTTGCCTTGAGTTATATTTGAAGGTTTTGTCCATAGGCTTTTCTTGAAGTCCATGTGTTGGTTTCAAGGAGTTTATGAGTTGACCAAGGTGCTATTAAGGAATTATCCAAAGATTGGTCATGTGAGTGTTGAGCTTATTGCAGGCATGTCTTGAAGAAGAAGATTGTGTGATCATTCATGTTTACCTTCAAGACATCATCCTAATGAAGAGAGTTGGAAAGATTCAAGGTTGATCTAGACTAAGTACAGAGAGTGATTCAAGTTGATCAACACACAAAGCGCACAAGTTGTACCGAGAGGGACCAAGTGTTCCCATGGTATGGTAAGCATTGTCCATTACGCTTTGTGTACTAACCCATGGTCTACATGAGAGTTCTTTGTGGGGTTAGGTATGTTTCCATGGTCTTGCGTCAAGAGGAAGATCCCATACAACCCATGGAGGATGACATCACGTGGTGATCGTCATCAAGTTTGCAGTGTGCAAGTTCAAGTGGAGCAACACGAAGAGTGGCTCACCCATAATGGAGTATGGGGGAGAATTCAAGCTTGAATCTTTCCATCCATTGTGGTGTCAATGGACTTGTGAAGATGTGCCAAAGAGTCGCTCACCCATAGTGGACTATGGGGGAGCAATCATCTAGTCTTCATTGAGCCAACACAATCAAGAAAGGTGGTCCAACTTGAGGGAGTCAAGATCGTCATCATCTAGCTCAAGTGGACCATGTGCAAGGCAATGGTTTGCCCTTGATAGGTTTTCTATTTTACCGGTCTCGTGGTGGTAGTTGGGAGACCGGGTTATAGGATCATTTGCCGTACTATCAAGGGGGGCTCTCAAGTTGGTAGCTTGATCGTATCGTTAATAAAGAGCTCAAACCATTGCATCCTTGCATCATGTTTCTTGGTTCTTGTTTGGTTCTCTTTGTGAGTCTTAGAGCTTATGGTCATCTTGATGACAAGCTTGAGTTCATCGAAAACGGAGTTCGCATGCGTCTTTTATGATGTTTTCGGTGTTGGAGGTTTTACCGGTCTTATCCAAGGAAGGGTTCTCACCATTTTCTTATGGGCCTTTTCTCATTTGCTTCTTATTGATATTTCTATCAAGATTGTGTTAGCCCATGTTGTTAGCTTTCCAACAAACTTGGTTTCATCGAATTCGGAGCTTGTATGCGAAAGTTGTGGCTGTTTTGATATTGCCTGTTTTACATAGAGAGGTTGTACCGGTTGACCCGTACAACCGGTGTTTGGAGCGGTTGTACCGCTCTAGAATTGGTCCGGAGGTTGTACCGGCCATGTACCGCTCTACCACCGGACTAGTTTCTGTTTTGGAGCGGTTCTTGGGCGGTTGTTGACCGGTTTTACCGGTTTAACCGGTACTACCGGTTCCCTAGGCTGTTCTACCGCTTAGAGCTCTTCCCAGGTTGGGTTTTCCTCTGCTTTGGCCGGTTGTACCGGTTCGTGCACCGGTTGTACCGGTCCTACAGTTTTCTGCACATAACGGGCAGATTCGTGGGGACCTATTTAAGGGGGTCTTCTTCCCCAATGGTTCCCTATCTCTTGAGCTCGTTTTTGCCCCCATTGTTGACCTTCTTTGAGCTTGCTAACTCTCAATCCCTCCATGGATTCTTGCTAGTTTTTGAGGGAAAAGAGAGAGGAGATCTAGATCCACACTTCCACCAATCACTTTCTCCTCAATGTGAGGGGAACCCCTTGGATCTAGATCTTGGAGTTCTTTGTGTTCTCTTTCTTGTTCTTCCTCTCACTTTCCTCTCTAGCATTAGTTGCTTTGGTGGGATTTGAGAGAGAAGGACTTGCGCACTCCGTGTGCCCTTGCCATTACATTTGTGCATCGGTTTGAGTTCTCCACGGTGATACGTGGAAGTTTCAAGTTGAGAAGCTTATTACTCTTGGGTGCTTCGTACCCTTGAGCTTGTTCCTCTTGGGTGCTTGGGTGCCCTAGACGGTTGGTGGTGTTCGGAGCTCAATCATTGTGGTGTAAAGCTCCGGGCAAGCGTCGGGGTCTCCAATTAGGTTGTGGAGATCGCCCCGAGCAATTTGACGGGTACCGGTGACCGCCCCCAAGGGTTGCCAAAGTGTACGGGTTCGGTGACCGCCCCCAAGGGTCGCCATTTGTATGGGTTCGGTGACCGCCCTCAAGGGTCCCTTAGTGGAATCACGGCATCTTGCCTTGTGCAAGGGCGTGAGGAGATTACGGTGGCCCTAGTGGCTTCTTGGGGAGCATTGTGCCTCCACACCCCTCCAAACGGAGATTAGCATCCGCAAGGGTGTGAACTTTGGGATACATCGTCGTCTCCGCATGCCTCGGTTATCTCTTACCCGAAGCCCTTTACTTATGCACTTTACTTTGTGATAGCCATATTGTTTCTTGTCATATATCTTGCTATCACCTAAGTAGTTTTTCTTGCTTAGCATAAGTTGTTGGTGCACATAGGTGAGCCTAGTTGTTGTAGGTTTTGTGCTTGACAAATTAACCGCTAGGTTTATTCCGCATTTGTTCAAGCCTCAACCATAATTATTTTAAAGCGCCTATTCACCCCCCCCTCTAGGCGACATCCACGATCTTTCACACCTCCACCTACAATGTCTATATGGTCAACACCCCTAACGATAAGGGCGATGGCACCATTGGGAAGAACGAGGAAGGCACCCCCAAAAAGGATGGTGATAAGCCCGGTGAGGAGCATCCCAAACACCAACGTCAGCGCAAACGATCCATGGGGCGCAAGGGTAGGGAAAGCAACATTGGAACTGGAGAAAACGATACCCCGAACAATTTGGAAGACCTCGGCGACCCCGTCGCCCCTGAGCAACAGCTCGATGACTCGGAGGGTCACGAGGATCTGTATAATCCCGATGACTCAATGACTCTGAGGACAACAACTACCTTCCTTTCTATGAAGAGGAGGTTAGCCTCGGAGCCGAGGATTGCATCGTCCTCGAGGACCCGCTAGACCAAGAAATTCAAGCAGCAACTTATAGCCACTGCCCGAAGCCTGAAGAAGAAGCAGAAGCAGCTAAAAGCCGAACAAGATGCCCTCAATGACAGATGGACGAGATTCCTAGCAGCCGAAGAGGGGTATGAGAATGAGCGACAGGATCAAAACAAAAGCTCCCACGCCGACGTTTGCTACCTCAATTTGACGATGAGGCCCTAGAGCCTGCACCCCCAGATGCACCCAGAACAACCAGCTAGACCCCCCCCCCTCGAGCACGGGACATGACGGCTGGAGAGGCTAAAAATCTACCTGCACTCCCTCGACGGAGAGGCAAGGAACCAATGCATCCTGAAGATCCGTATGACATACGACACGACCTCGCCACTAGAACAGGTCAGGCAAGATCAATCTACGGATCTAGAGGGTACACTCCCGCTGGACGGGACGGATACCAAGCTTGGCACAACCGAAAAAATAGAGCTCGAGAGCAGCACCGGGCCCAGATGGCAGCCGATCTCTGGCGCGACGTAGCTCGGGTTAGGGGCACCGCTCACCCAATGTGCTTTACAGATGAGGTGATGCAGCATCAGTTCCCCGAAGGGTTCCAACTCATAAATATCAAACAATACGACGAGACAACAGACCCAGCCATATGGATCCAAGACTTCCTTCTCCACATTCGCATGGCCCGGAAACGACCTCCATGCCATCAAATATCTACCACTCAAGCTCAAAGGATCGGCCAGGCATTGGTTGAACAGCCTCCCCAAAAACTCCATTGGGAGTTGGGAAGAGCTCGAGGATGCTTTCCGAGCTAACTTTCAAGGCACCTATATTTGGCCTCCGGATGCCGATGACTTGAGCCACGTGGTCCAAAAGCCCGAAGGTCAGCGCGGCAATTTTGGAATCGGTTCTTGATGAAGAAGAATCAAATTGTTGACTATCCCTATGACGAGGCAATAGCTGCCTTTCGACATAGTATCGAGGACGAATGGCTCGCCCACCAGCTTAGCCAGGATAAACCGAAGACAATGTTAGCACTAACCTCTCTCATGACCAGCTTTTGCGCGGGCGAGGATAGTTGGTTGGCTCGTAGACGCAACCACCCGGATGAACTCGACATCTCAGAAGTCTAGGACGGCAACGGGAAACCACGAGGCAACAAGAACAAATGCCGGCATAACTGCGAGTAAATGCCAGATTCAATAAATCGGGACCGCGAAATAAGACCTCTAAAGGGAACCGGGATGGACCCACCGCGTTAGATAAAATCTTGGATAGACCCTGTCAGATCCACGACACCCCAGACAAGCCTGCCAACCACACCAGGGTGATCAAATAGGCCGACAAACTCACAGCCGAGGAACAAGGCAAGGGGCCCCACAGCAAGGACGATGACGAGCTTTGTGGGCCGAATAATGGAGGCCAGAAGCAATTCTCTTGTGAGGTAAAAATTGTGAACATGATCTACATCACACATATACCCAAGAAGGAGAGGAAGCGCGAGCTTCAAGACGTCTATGCCATAGAGCCGGTAGCCCCGAAATTCAACCCGTGGTCGGCATACTCGATCACCTTTGACCGCAGGGACCAACCGACCAGTATCCGGCACGGAGGGTCGGCGGCCTTGGTAATCGACCCCATTATCGATGGGTACCATCTAACTCAAGTCCTCATGGATAGAGGCAGTAGCCTCAATTTGATTTACTCAGATACAGTGAGAAAGTTGGGCATCGATCCATCAAGGATCAAACCCAGCAACACCACCTTCAAAGGAGTAATCCCAGGCGTCGAAGCCCGCTGCTCAGGCACTGTGACTTTGGAAGTAGTGTTCGGTTTGCCCCACAACTTTCGCAACAAAGACTTGATCTTCTACATCGTCCCTTTTCGCAGTGGCTAGCACACACTTCTCCGTCGTATAGCGTTTGCTCGCTTCAGCGTCGTCCCCCACTACGCATATCTAAAGGTCATGATGCCCAGACCCAAGGGTGTCATCACCGTTAATGGCAACACGGAGCGTTCACTCTGAACCGAGGAGCACACAGTGGCCCTGGTAGCTGAAGTCTAGTTCGGCAACCAGGCGCCGAAGTCCCAGTCTGCTGTTATGGCAAGAGAGGCGAACAAATGGGATCGAGCCCTATCTCAGCTCCCAGAACCCTCCCATGGTCAACGTAAATAGGAACACGCTCCCCACAGCAAGGCCCCACTAGCTGCGGGAGTCCTGGACTATGGGGTCCTCGGGCTGCCGGCCTATCTCTTATGGGCCGGACAAGTGGGCTGTTGTACGACTACTACAAGGCCAAGCTATAAGGTGATTTCGTATCCGGACAGGAAACTGGTGATGCCTTGGTGTGTCCTCCAAGTCATGATAATAAGAATAGGCATGTTTATTCCTTCCTTGTAACTGACCATGTGTAACCCTAGTGCCCGTGATGCCTATATGAACCAGAGGGTTTAGTCCATAGATGCTAGAAAAAAAAACCATCATCCTACTCACCTAGGATTTAGTCCATCTGATCTCATGGTAGATCGACTCTGTAGTCACCCTATACACTTTAATATAATCAAGCAGGACATAGGGTTTTACCTCTTCGAGAGGGCTTGAACTTGGGTAAATATCGTGTTGCTCGTCCCTTGTTCCCCATTGATCCAAGATCCACAGCTCGGGACTCCCTACCCAATATTTGCCGCTTTTGACACCAACATTGGTGCTTTCATTGAGAGTTCCGTTGTGAGATCGTCGAAGGATCGATGGCTCGCCTGATCATAGGAGATGGTATCAACACCGGGGACATCTTTACCCCCGGTCAGCTTTTCGCGTTCGGCGACATCATTCTGCATGCTAACTCGTACGATCATCTCGACCAGGTCGATAGCTTTGCCCTTGAGCACCAGATCAGGTTTGGTAACCTAGAGTATGTCACTGACACTCAGGGCGATCTGATCTTCATTAGCTTCTCAACCTTGCCTGAGGCGCCCGAAGACCCTGAAGCTTCGACTTTGGGATCTCCCTCCGACCCGATCCCCGGGTCGGCTCTTACCTCAGATCCGGCTTCGAGCCTGGATTTGATCTCTGTGTCTAAAGATCGGGAGTCAACCACGAACGGACTCGCTCTTCTCACCTGGGATCCGGCTTCAAGCCTTGACGCGGCTTCGGAGTCCGAACACAAGGAGTCAACCCTGGCCGGACTCGCCCCTGCCACCATCATACTGGAGGTTGATTTCAAAGAAATCCTGGATACCAACCCGGCTAGTCTCGCCCTGATAAATGAAACACTAGATCAGATCCAGATGATGATCACCATGGGCCCATCCTCGACCTACGCTCAGCTCG
This sequence comes from Triticum timopheevii, assembly GCA_963921465.1. NCBI lineage: Eukaryota > Viridiplantae > Streptophyta > Magnoliopsida > Poales > Poaceae > Triticum > Triticum timopheevii. The sequence goes on along the minus strand of OY997274.1, from coordinate 359,011,510 downwards.
TTCTTGAGGTGGGCTGTAGGGAATTAAGTGTCCCACCCACAACCCACTTAGTAGCCATTGTCGAAGACTTAACCGACATGCTGGACTACGCCTCTGAGGAGGCCGAAGACATGGACGAAGATGTCAAAGCTATAGCCCATGCTTCTACTGGCCCTTCCATCACCGGACGATGGATGGCTACCTCCAGCTATGATGTCTATATGGTGGATACCCCCAACGATAAGGGCGACAACACTAATTGGAGGAACGACGACAGCACCCCTAGAAAAGATGGCGATAAGCCCAACGAAGAGCCACCCAAACGCCGGAGACAGTGCCGATGATCCAACGGGCATAGCAGTAGGGAAAGCAACACGGGCACCGGAGAAAACAACACCCCGGACAATATGGAAGACCTCGGCGACCCTACTGCCCACGAGCAACAACCCGATGACTCGGAGGAGCATGAGGATCAGTATAATCCTGATAAGTATCCAACGTATCTATAATTTTTGATTGTTCCATGCTGTTATATTATCATTCTTGGATGTTTTCTATTCATTTTATAGCAACTTTATATCATTTTTTGGGACTAACCTATTGACATAGTGCTCAGTGCCAATTGCTATTTTTTACTTCGCATAATATCCATATCAAACATACTCAAACACGGTGAAACTTTTTTGAGATTTTTTCATGCGCATAAGACAACGTGGGAGACAAGGAAGTGCGGAAGGGAAGGCATGTGGGGCCCACAAGGCACCAGGGCGCGCCAGAGGCCCCTGGCGTGCCCTGGTGGGTAGTGGGGTTGACGGGAGTCCTTTCCACCGCCTCTCAGCTTTGTAAATACCCAAATATTCCAGAAACCCTAGGGAAGTCGACGAAACATAATTCCAGCCGCCGCTAGTTCCAGAACCATGAGATCCAATCTAGAGCCCTATTCCGGCACCTTGCCGGAGGGGAACACGATCACGGAGGGGTTCATCATCCTCACTGGTGCTCCTCTGATGATGCGTGAGTAGTTTAACACACACCTACTGGTCCGTAGGCAGTAGCTAGATGGCTTCTTCTCTCTTTTTGATTCTCAATACAATGTTGTCCTCGATGTTCTTGGAGATCTATTTGATGTAATGACTTTTTACGGTGTGTTTGTTGGGATCCGATGAATTGTGAGTTTATGATCAAATCTATCTATGAATATTATTTGAGTCTTCTTTAATCTCTTATATGCATGATTATTATAGCCTCGTATTTCTTCTCCGAAACATTTGTTTGGTTCGGCCAACTAGATTGATTTTTCTTGCAATGGGAAGAGGTGCTTTGTGATGGGTTTGATATTGCGGTGCTCAATCTCAGTGACAGAAGGAGAAGTGACACGCATGTATCATTGCCATTTAGGATAAAAATATGGGGTCTATTCCTACATGAATAGATCTTGTCTACATCATGTCATCGTTCTTATTGCATTACTTTGTTTCTCCATGAACTTAATACACTAGATGCATGCTGGATAGTGGTCGATGTGTGGAGTAATAGTAGTAGATGCAGAATCATTTCGGTCTACTAACCTTGGACATGATGCCTATATACATGATCATTGCATTGGATATCGTCATAATTATTTTCTCTTCTATCAATTGCCCAACAGTAATTTGTTTACCCACCGTATGCTATTTTCTCGAGAGAGGCCACTAGTGAAATCTACGGCCCCGAGTCTATTTCCTATGATATTGTTTTCAGATCTATTATTCCCAAAAATACCTTGCCGCACTATTTCTTTCTTTATTTTATTTTGTGTTTTTGTTAGATCTATTTATCCAATCTCATACAATATAATCTATTTCAAAACCAAGGAGGGATTGACAACCCCTCTTATACGTTGGGTAGCAAGTATTTGTTATTTGTGAGCAGGTACTGTTTACATAGTGTTGCTTGGGTCTCCTACTGGATTGATAACCTTGGTTTCATAACTGAGGGAAATACTTACTGTTGATGTGCTGCATCATCCTCTCCTCTTCGGAGAAATACCAACACAGATACAAGCAATCAGGAAGAATTTCTGGCGCCGTTGCCGGGGAGACATCATCAACATCTATCAGGTACCCAATCACAAACCTCATCTCCTTGCAATTTACATTATTTGCCATTTGCCTCTCGTTTTCATCTCCCCCACTTCAAAAACTTTTTTGCGAGACCACAAAAAATATTTGCCTTTTTATTTGCCTTATTTTTGTTTACTTTTTTCCCGTTCGATCTTTTGTTTGCTTGTGATCTTGCTTGCCTACTTTATTGTTATGGCTGGTTCTTCCTCTATCACATGTACCCGCGAGAACGAAGTTCTCAACTTTAAGCAAAGGGGAGGAGAGAATTTAAAAGATGCTAGGTATAGGATTTGAGGTGCTCATAATAGATCTGCTTGTAAGCAATCCACTACACTTATTCTTCGCAATTTTTACGTTGGCATCACTACTTGGTATAGATTTGTTCTTGATACTATCACTAGAGGGAATTTCTTGATGTGCCCTACCATGGATGCTTTTAATTCTAAGGGAAATTTAGCGGGATCACCACCTATTATTATCAATGAAACGATTTTAACTCTTGAGCATGTTATGCAAAGGATATATTCTATTGAAAGGAAAATGCTCACCGAAGAACATATTGAAAATTTGGATAAAAGGATGCATAATCTTGCTAATAAAATTGGGTCAAAAGCGGGAGATGCTCTTAAACTATTAAAAGAAAAAGGTCCCATAGTTGATAAAAGGGTAGAAGAGAGCCCTGCTCAGATTGATAAATTGGAAGAAATTTTTAGTAACTTGAGCTCAGTTTTTTTCTGTTAAAACTATTGAAAAAACTCCTACTAGTAAGCATTGCAAGTCTACACATGTTCCTAAGAACAAGGGTGCCACCTCTAGTAGCAACAATGAAGATCTTAAAGTGATTAGTATTCACCCCAACTTTGTGGAAGTAGTAAAAACCCCTACTTACAAGAGTGAATTCTTAAATTTTATTCCTAGGAGCGTGATTATTGAAATATGCTTGCTAGATTGCTGAAGAATTATGGTTGTGTGATTGAGGAGTTGGGAAGTAAAGATGACAGTACTTGAATCTATGCATTATGCCTAGCTAGGGGCATTAAAACGATAGTGCTTGTTGGGAGGCAACACAATGAATAAAACATTTTCCCTTTTTTCTTTCTATTTTTGTGTGTTCACACAATTATTCTACTGTTATGATTGTGTTTTTATGTTTTAATTAGTGTTTGTGCCAAGTAAAGCCTTTAGGCTCATGTTGGGTGATAGTTGATTTGAACTTGTTGGAAAACAGTAACTTTTGTGCCCAGTAGAAGAATTATTAAAAATCACAGAAGCGTGATAAAATTCTGAATTGTTTACACAATATTTATATACAAATTGGCTACATTGTCCTAATTTTTCAGAATTTTTGGAGTTACAAAAGTATGGTCAAAGTCCAGATTACCACAGACTGTTATGTTTTTGTTGCATTATGTGCTTATTTTGATGAATCTATGGATTGTATTGGGGGGTATAAGCCATGGTAAAGTTAGAGTACAATAGGTATAATGCAATAATAAAATATGAATGGGTTTGCAATAGAACTTAAAGTGGTGATTTGCTTTATTATACTAATGGATCTCACGAAGGTTTTGTTGAGTTTTGTGTGATTGAAGTTTCCAAGGTTTGGGTGAGATCACGATGAATGAAGGAATAAGGAGTGAAAAGAGCCTAAAGATTGGGGATTCCCATGGCACCCCAAGGTAATATTCAAGGATATCCAAGCAAGTAAGCAGGGCATCCCCTCTTTCCATGCTAGAGTTTCCCCTATCATGAGTTTTATTTGTCACATATCATGAGTTTTGCTTGGAGCGTCTCGTATTATATGAGCCTTTGCTTGTTTTGCTTTTTAGTTTGTAACAATAATCCTTGATGGAGACACCTATTTGAGAGAGACATAATGATGCTATGATTTGTTAGAATTGCTCTATGTGCTTCACTTAATTTTTTTGAGCTATGGAATTGCTCTAGTGCTTCACGTATATCTTTTTTTAGCACAGTGGCGCTTTAATTTTTTAAGAAATCCTCTCATGCTTCACTTATATTATTTTGAGAGATGAAAAATTCATTTATGCTCATGTTCTTCACTTAAATTTATTTGAGAGTTTGTTATAAGCAATGGAAATATATTAAACTAGTCCTAAAGTGATAGATATCCAAGAGGGATATAATAAGAACTTTCATGAAGATCATTGGATATTATAAACTTGATTCTTTGTAATAGTTTTGAGATATGATGATAGATAATATGTGAGTCATGTTGGTGAGTAATTATGCTTTAGTAAGAATATTGGTGTTAAGGTTTGTGATTCCCTATGCAAGCACGAAAGACAATAGTTATGCAATGAAATTACATCCTACTTGTGGTGCATTATTCGGTTTTAGTTATGCTTAATGCTCGTTTATGATTATTTTTGTTTCTTGGTTGGTTGCTTCTCAATCTATTTGCTAGCCTTTCCTGTACTAAGTAGGAATACTACTTGTGCATCCAAAATCCTTAAACCAAGTTGTGCCATATGAGTCCACAATACCTACCTATATGCGATATTTCTGTGCCGTTCCAAGTAAATTTGTATGTGCCAACTCTAATTTTCAAAATGAATTTCCTTTTTGTGTGCCTGTACCGTTCATGAAGCGGCAGGGGGTGGCCAATATTTTTCCATGCTAGATGTGTTATTCTCAAGATGAGTGTTTATTCACTTGTCATTGAACGAGAGTGTGGCAGTAATAGGGATTTCTAGTCCCGAAATGAGAAAGAAATTTACTTTATGTTGTCAAATAATAAATTCCTTGGAAAGTGTTGCTATGGAAGGCACACGTGGATACGTCTAGCCATGGATTATGAAAGAATGTGGAAAAATGAATAAACTTTATTTTATGTTTGGGAACTGCCTATGATGCATCTAACATGGAATTTTTTGGGAATTCTTGGTCGTTTTCTTGGCGGGAAAAGTATGCCTCCCAAAATATTTTCTCTCTCAATTCAAGCTTGGAGCTCTGGCACCTCTACAAATCTCTGCTTCCCTCTACGAAGGTCCTATCTATTTAATTTATGCAATTTTTAATTTTTATTTGAGTCTCCATCCTCTCTTATAAAAGCACCAACTAGGGAGCACAATGATCATACTTGTGCATTGGATGTAGCTAATATTCGAGTGTGTTTCATGAATGGATCAATGATTTAGCATGATGGGCTAGGGATAACTTTCTTTAGTGTTGATATTTTGAAAGACATGGTTGCTTGTTGATTTGCTTGAGTATTGAAATCTTCATGTCAAACATAGACTATTGCTTTGAATCATCTAAAAAGTCCAAATGTCCATGCTAAAAAAGAAAAGAATATGTGATGAACATGTTAGGCAGCATTCCACATCAAATATTCTATTTTTATAATTTACCTACTCGAGGATGAGAAGGAATTAAGCTTGGTGATGCTGATATGTCTCCAATGTAGCTATGACTTTTGATTATTCCATGCTGTTATATTATCATTCTTGGATGTTTTATACTCATTTTATAACAACTTTATACCATGTTTTGGGACTAACCTATTGACATAGTGCCCAGTGCCAGTTGCTATTTTTTGCTTTTTTTACTTCGCAGAATATCCATATCAAACGAGGTCCAAAAGTAGCGAAACTTTTTGGAGTTTTTTTCTGCCTAGAAGACAACTTAGGGGCCAAGGAAGTGTAGGAGGGGAGGCCTATGGGGCCCACAAGGCACCAGGCCGTGCTAGAGGCCCCTAGCGTCATGGTGGGTAGTGGGGCCCACAGGAGTCCTTTCCACCACCTCTCAGCTCTATAAATACCTAAATATTCCAGAAACCCTAGGGGAGTCATGATACGTCTCCAACATATCTAAATTTTTTGATTGTTCCATGCTATTATATTATCCATTTTGGATGTTTTATATGCATTATTATGCTATTTTATATTATTTTTGGGACTAAGTTATTAACCTAGAGCCTAGTGCAAGTTTCTGTTTTTTTCCTTGTTTTTGAGTTTTACAGAAAAGGAATGTCAAACGGAGTCCAAACGGAATAAAACTTTACGATGATTTTTCTTGGACGAGAAGACACACATAGGACTTGGAGAGGAAGTCAGAAGAGTCCCGAGGGCTCCACAAGCCCTCAGGGCATGCCCTAGGGGGGCGCCCTTGGCTTGTGGGCCCCATGTTACTCCTCCAACCCTAATCTTTGGCCTATAAATTGAGAAATATTTCCAAACCAACAAAAGCGTCCATGAAAATACTTTTCCACTGCCGCAAGCCTCTGTTTTCGCGAGATCCCATCTCGGGGCCTTTTCCGGCATCCTGCCAGAGGGGGATTCAATCACGGAGGGAATCTACAACAACTCTATTGCCCTACCGATGAAGCGTGAGTAGTTTAGCACAAACCTACGGGTCCATAGCTAGTAGCTAGATGGCTTCTTCTCTCTCTTTGATCTTCAATACAATGTTCTCCTCGATGTTCTCGGAGTACTATCCAATGTAATATTCTTTTGCATTGTATTTGTTGAGATCCGATGAATTGTGGATTTATGATCAGATTATCTATGAATATTATTTGAGTTCTTACTGAATTCTTATATGCATGATATATTTGTATTTCTCTTCAAATTATCGGTTTGGTTTGTCCAACTAGATTGGTTTTGCTTGCAATGGGAGAGGTGCTTACTTTTGGGTTCAATCTTGCGATGTCCTCACCCAGTGACAAAGTAGGGGTAGCGAGGCACGTATTGTATTGTTGCCATCAAGGGTAAAAATATGGGGTTTTCATCATATTGCTTGAGTTTATCCCTCTAAATCATGTCATCTTACTTAAGGCGTTACTCCGTTCTTATGAACTTAATACTCTAGATGCATGCTGGCTAGCGGTCGATGTGTGGAGTAATAGTAGTAGATGCAGGCAGGAGTCAGTCTACTTGACACAGACGTGATCCCTATATTCATAATCATTTCCTTGGATATCATCATACCTTTGCACTTTTCTATCAATTGCTTGACAATAATTTGTTTACCCACCGTATTATTTTCCTTCAAGAGAGAAGCCTTTAGTGAAACCTATGGCCCCTGGGCCTGTTTTCCATTATATATTTTTTCAGATCTATAAACCAAAAAACCCAAAAATACCTTGCTGCAATTTATTTACTTTTATTTTTTTTACGTTTTAGTAATCTTTTATATCTATCTCCATCGGATCTCATCCTTGCAAGTGACTGCGAAGGGATTGACAACCCCTTTATGGCATTGGGTGCAACTGTTTGATTGTTTGTGCAAGTGCATAGATTGGAGACTTGCGTGTATCTCCTACTGGATTGATACCTTGGTTCTTAACTGAGGGAAATACTTATCTCTACTTTGCTGCATCACCCTTTCCTCTTCAAGGGAAAAACCAATGCAAGCTCAAGAAGTAGCAAGTCAATAAAATATAATTCCAGCCGCCGCAAGTTCCAGAACCATGAGATCCAATCTAGAGCCCTATTCCGGCACCTTGCCGGAGGGGAACACAATCACGGAGAGGTTCATCATCCTCATTGGTGCTCCTCCGATGATGCATGAGTAGTTTACCATAGACCTACGTGCCCATATGCAGTAGCGAGATGGCTTCTTCCCTCTTTTTGATTCTCAATACAATGTTCTCCTCGATGTTCTTGGAGATCTATTTGATGTAATGACTTTTTGCAGTGTGTTTGTTGGGATCTGATGAATTGTGAGTTTACGGTCAGATCTATCCATGAATATTCTTTGAGTCTTCGTTGATCTCTCACATGCATGATTATTATAGCTTCGTATTTCTTCTCCGAAACTATGGTTTGTTTGGCCAACTAGATTGAATTTTCTTGTAGTGGGAAGAGGCGCTTTGTGATGGGTTCGATCTTGTGGTGCTCAATCTCAGTGACAGAAGAAGTGACACGCATGTATCATTGCCATTAAGGATAAAAAGATGGGGTCTATTCCTACATGAATAGATCTTGTCTACATCATGTCATCATTCTTATTGCATTAATCCCTTTCTCCATGAACTTAATACACTAGATGCATGCTGGATAGTAGTCGATGTGTGCAGTAATAGTAGTAGATGCAGAATCATTTCTGTATACTAATCTTGGACGTGATGCCTATATACATGATCATTGCCTTGGACATCGTCATAATTATTTGCTCTTCTATTAATTGCCCAACAGTTATTGTTTACCCACCGTATGCTATTTTCTCAAGAGAAGTCACCAGTAAAATCTACGGCCCCTGAGTCTATTTTCTATCATATTGTTTTCAGATCTATTATTCCAAAAACCCAAAAATACCTTGTTGCACTTTTTCTTTCTTTATTTTATTTTGTGTTTTTGTTAGATATATTTATTCAATCTCATACAATTTAATCTATCTCAATACCATGGAGGGATTGACAACCCCTCTTACGTGTTGGGTTGTACGTATTTGTTATTTGTGTGCAGGCACTGTTTACATTGTGTTGCTTGGTTTTCCTACTGGATTGATAACCTTGGTTTCATAACTGAGGAAAATACTTACCGTTGTTGTGCTGCATCTTCCTCTCCTCTTCTGGGAAATACCAACGTAGATACAAGCAATCAAATCCCTAGGAACTCAATGACTTCGAGGGCAGTAACTACCTCCCCCTCTCCGAAGAGGAAGTCAGCCTCGGGACCGAAGATTTCATCGTCCCCGAGGATCCACTAGACCAACAACGGTTTAAACGGCAACTTATCGCCACCGCACGAAGCTTGAAGAAGAAGAAGCAACAGCTAAAAGCCGAACAAAACACCCTCAATGAGAGATGGACAAAAGTCCTAGCGGCCGAAGAATGGTACGGCTATGAGCGGCAAACCAAAAGCTACCCCAAGCGCAAATTGCTTCCACAATTCGATGACGAGGCTCTTGAGCCTGCACCCCAAGATATACTCAGGCAGATCAACTCGATGCCCCCTCGAGGACGGGATAGGCCGGCTGTAGAGGCCGAATACCCACCCACTCCCCCTCGCTGAATAGGCAAGGAGCCGGTGCAGCTAGATTATTAATATGACCTACGACGCGTCCTATATGCTAGAACAGCTCAGGCAATATCCATATACAGATCCAAAGGATAACCTCCCGCGGACGGGATAGATACCAAGCTTGGCTCGACCAAAATGATAGAGCTCGGGAGCAGCACCAGGCCCAGATGGCAGCCGAACTCCGGCGCGACGTGGTCCGAGTCAGGGGTGCCGCTCACCCGATGTGTTTTATAGATGAGGTGATGCAGCATCAGTTCCCTAAAGGGTTTAAACCCGTAAACATCGAACAATACGACGGGACTACAAACCCGGCCATGTGGATCGAATATTTTCTTCTCCACATTCATATGGCTCGAGGAGATGACCTCCATGCATTAAAATACCTGTCATTAAAGCTTAAAGGGCCAGCCAGGCATTGGTTAAATAGCCTCCCTGAAAACTCCATAGGGAGCTGAGAAGATCTCGAGGATGCTTTCCGAGCTAACTTTCAAGGCATTTATGTCCGGCCTCCAGACGCCGATGACCTGAGCCATGTGGTCCAAAAACCCGCGAGTCAGCCCGGCAATATCGGAATCGGTTCTTGAGCAAGAAGAACTAAATCGTCGACTGTCTGGATGTCGCGGTGATAGCCGCATTGAAACATAGCATCCGAGATGAATGGCTAGCTTGTCAGATTGGCCAAGACAAGCCGAGGACAATGTCAGCTCTTACCTCACTCATGACCCACTTTTGACACTACGAAAAAATACACTTTCGTGATGATACGTGTTTGTCACAGTAGGTCGCGTTTTTTGTCATCCATGTACATCCATGACGATTTGATGACAGAATCAAGATAGTCATACCTATGCTGTCGTAGAAGTGTTCCATAACATTACCAAAATTATCATCACGGAAGTGTCCACTTCCATGATGATAAATCACGCATCACAGAAGTGCTTTCGTCAAGGGTGACCGACACGTGGCATCCACCGTAACGGAATGTCGTTAAGCTATCGGGTCGGGTTTTGGATCCGATAACCCGTTAATAGCCCCAACCAATGGGGATTTTCCACATGTAAAATCATCATTGGCTGGAGGAAACACGTGTCGGCTCATCGTTGGGACAGATGTCATCCACTCATTGGACGGAAGGCGCCTATGATACGTCGACACGTGGCACGGCCCAACAGAGGCCCATTCCTGTGAAAAGGCCGGCCCGTTTGACTTGGTCAAAAGGTGGCAGGCCGGCCCATGGAAAGCCTGTTAATGGCCTGTTCGCATATAGCCCATTTACAGCCCGCTAACCCAAGGCCCGTTACGCCTATCTGAATTAGGCCCAGTAGCGTCATCTGGGCCATCCAATATGATTCCAGCCCGTTTTCACTTCTGGCGCATGTATGGCCCATGACGTCTTTCGTCCCATATGAGGCCCTATGTAACTCTTGGCCTATTAACGGCCCGTGGTGAAACTGGCCCGTAATGAACAGTGTATCACTTTACACCCATTAACGGCCCGTGGTGAAACTGGCCCGTAATGAACAGTGTATCACTTTATACCCATTAACGGCCCGTTATTCCATTGGGCCGTTTCCAGCCCATGTTATCTTTCGGCCTTCTCAGAGCCCATTTATTCTTGGGCTCATTTCCAGCATTCGTTTACTTACGGCCCGTTACTGTCATTTTCTGCTTGTGGGCCAAATTCAGCCCGTGGTTACAGTCGGCCCGTTTGTGGTCCGTTAATACGTTGGGCCGTTTTCATAGCGTCATCAAATATGGCCTATTAACGATGGCCCGTTATGGTCGGCCCATGAATGGACAATTCCAACTCTAGCCCATTTACGGCCATAATGCGGTCTGTTTGGCCCATGTTTGGCCAATCGATCATACGACCCGTATAAGGCCCATTGATGATACGGCCCGTAGAAGCCCATTGTTTCTACGACCCGTAGAAGGCCCATTGTTTCTATGGCCTGTAGAAGGCCCACTATTTCTACGGCCAATAGGAGGCCTAGTGTCACTACAGTAAATATTAGCCCATGGTTATTGTGGCCTAGTTTTAAAAAATAGGTTATTGCAGCCACTAGCTAACCGCGGAAAAAGAACTGCAATGACTACAAGCAAACAAATAAACAAGACAACAAGGAAATAAATAAGCAAGCAACTAACGCTAGGCTATCACGGCTATTACACATATTACATCCACTGGGCATCAAAGTTCGCCACCAGTGCAAATATAGGGAACAAAGCAGCATATCATATACACTGGTTGTCAAAGTTGGCGACCAGCGCAAATAAATGCCGCAGCAAAACAAATCCAGAACTGAAACCACTTTAGAAGATCTCAAGAAACAATATCCTGGGTACCCATAATGTTGGCAAGATGCTTAGCAAGCTTATTAACTTTCTCTTGTTTGGCGCTTAAATCCCCCAGCGCTTGCTGTTGCACCAGAAAATATGCATCCGAAGTCTGCATGGACTTCCTCAGTCCTTCAGCTTCCTGTCCCAGCACATCTGATCGATGTCTTTCAACTTGAAGTTGAGACTCAAGAAGACGAACTGATTCAGGCAGCGAGTTCGAAGAGCTTGTGCCAGCAGTAGTGGCCAGTAACTCGAACACTACATCAAGATAGGACTTTTGGGTTCCCTCACTATCGTCAAGATAGTTTTTATCAGCTTTCTTGGAGACCAACAGGGATGTCACACTATCTTGAACCTTATCTACATTACTTCCTTTACCATTGGATAACGCGGTACTGTTCTCCAATATTTTGTCCGCATTCTAAAAGAGAAACAAGCAGACACATCACATGTTTACCATGTTGTATATGAAACTCATTTTGGTAAATGAGTTCAGTAGTAAAGTGGACGGGATAACAACATGAAACAAACATAAATCTATGTACCATGGTCACTTTATTCTATATCATTCTAGTTTTTGTTGCCAAATCAAGATAGAAACACAGTTCAAATAATATTTGTTCAAGACAAAGCAGAATAGACAGAATATAAGTGTGGGTAACTATAGAGCAATAACAACACTTGTAATGTGCATGACATGAGAACATAACTGTTTATTCAATTGAAACTGAAATCAACATAGAGCAGGTTACAACAGCAAACCAGTTAAAGAAACAGGTTTAAAACATACCTGTTGCGCCATTGGAGTTTCAATTCCATCCTTCAAATTTGAAAATAGTTGGTATGAGTAAATACAGTAATGCAAGAGCAAAGGAGTATGAACCATAGCTACAGAACCTGACCTGAGAACAAATCTGCTTCTCCTTTAAGCGTTGAGTTGGGATTCGGAGTGGTGGTCCTCGTGCTTTGGGCACTGCAGTTCCCTTACTAACTGCTCGTGTTTGGGTGCTCTGTGGTGGAGACGGTGCTGTGTCAACTGGAACTGGGTTACTATCTGCCGGGGTTGGGGTTAGAAGGGGTGTAGCTGGTTCTCTGTCCAACTGGGTAGGGGTACAATCTGCGAGAGTCTGGGTTATGTGTGGCGGATCTGGTCCTTGGGCAAGTACAACCGTGGTTCTATCTGCATCAACTAGCAGCACTATCTTTTCTGAAGACCGTGTTGTTACTCCCTTAGATATTGCCATCATGCTCTCCAATTCAAATGGCTGATAAACAAGAAAAGTAACTGAAAGTATTGACATTGTATGATAGACAGATGCAATGGATAGTGGGGAATAAAAGAGGGCATGAAATAATTCATATTTATGTTGTCTAACCAAACAGGATAGCATGACACAATTTCACATATATGATGGCTAACTAAACAGGATATCATGACACAATTTCACATTATGATGGCTAACTAAAAAAGATGGAAAGACATAGTTCAAAATATGAGACTATGTAAACAGGATGACATGACATAACTATATAATGTGTTTATTAAATAGGTTGGCATGCCACATACATTCATGGATAGAATGCCATAATTCAAAATATGATGACTGTAAACACTAAACATGATGAGATGATGTGTATGTACTATGTAAACATGATGGCATGATATAATTCAAATATATGATTTATATAGTAAGCAACTAAGCAGATGGCAATCCATATATGATGTAAAAACTAAGAAATGCAAGACAACATGCATGACATGGGTATATAACCCTGCCAAGTTTGAGCATAGACCTCAGGGGGGAAATAGGACTGGTCATCAGTCTCTGAATCCTCCTCTAAGAAGCTCTCTGTAACCAGCAAGATGTCTGCTTCAGTAGGTAGCATTGTCTGCTCTGAATACCTTGTTTTCACTCCAGATACTTCCATCACCGCTTCAAATGGCTGATGCACAGGAAGAGTAGTTGAATATACAAACGTTGTCGACAAATGGAACATGTAATACAAAAAATGATAGCATGATATAATTCACATACATGATGATTGGCTAAACAACATGGCATTGCATAATTCACATATATAATGCCTTTGCAACAAGATAGCATTGTATAATTCACATATATAATGTCTTGCAACAAGATGGCAATGCATAATTCACATATATGGTAATTAGACACTGAACAGGTGGCATTCACACAAAGCATGTCTAAACTAATCAAATGACATAGCAATGCGAGACACCATACGCACGATACGAGCAACATAACCCTGCCAAGTTAGAGCATACACCTCGGGGGGGGGGGGGGGGGATAGGACTGGTCATCTGTCTCTAAATCCTCCTCTGAGGAGCTATCCGTAACGAGTGAGATATGCACTTCGTCAGATAGCATAGTCTGCTCCGAAGACCTTGTTTTCACTCCAGAATTTGCCATCACCGTGTCAAATGGCTGATGCACACGAAGAGCAGTTGAATGTACTAACATTGTTGACAAATGTAATATGTAATGAAAAAAAGGATGGCCTGATATAATTTACATATAAGATGACTGGCTAAGCAGGATGGCATTGCAAAATTCACATATATGATGCCTAGCTAAACAAGATGGCGTTGCATAATTCACATAAACGATGAATAAACTAAACAGATGGCATTCACACAAGGGATGTCTAAACTAAGCAGATGACATATTTGATGTATAAAGTAAGCAATGCAAGACACCATATGCATGATATAACCAACATCAGCATGCCAAGTTAGAGCGAAGACCTCAGGGGGTAAATAGGAGTTGTCTTCTCCTTCTGAATCCCCCTCAGAACAGATATCTTCCTCTCGATTACAATCCGAAATGCGTGGAGGGGGGCTGCCTTTGCGCCTACCATGGAGCGACGTCCGCATGAAATTTTATTGCCACGCAAGGTTCGTCTCTTTTGCTCTACATGTTTAGTTCCATTGTTTACAATAATTGTCATGCATAGGAATAAAACATAGTGAGATTATGTAAGGAGTGCATGCATAAATCCAGAGTGATGGTAGAAACCTGTGGATAGACCCAAAACCAATAATAGCAGGAAGATAATGGCTTCAGTTAAAAAATACAGATAATGGCTTCTTTACTGTTTGTTTCCCACCCAACATGAAACTCATAGTAGACACCGGAGATTAACCAGATAGTAGATAGATACTATAGATAGCGGCCCCGATATGTACCCCACAACCATTTAAAAACTCAAGTTTGACCATTAGTTTGGAGCTGACTCAGAGTCTAATCGGTGAACAGGACGATAAAGTAGCATGTAATATTAAGCGATGCATAACGTAAGCAGACACGAAAGAGTGCGACCTCTCTTGCGGACCCGTGTAGTCCTCGAGGTCATCTGCTCGGTTGATGATGGTAATGCAGTTTTCATGGCTGCCAGCGACGGGGAAGAAGATCTGAGGCTGCGAAAGACAGTCTGGAGGCCGGATCCCTGCTGTGCTCGACCCTTCTGTCGTTGGAGCAGCTGATCTGGGGTGGACGACGGCGCAGCAGGAGCGGGACAAACCACGCAAGGTTTTCTTTGACAACTATCTATAAGAGAAGTAATTCTGTAAGGGCTCGTTTGAATTGGAGGATTCCAACAATGCAAGGATAGGAAATAGACAGGAATAGGATAGGAATGCACGTGCAAAACAGAGAATTTAAAAACACAGGATTTCTGCCAATCTGGGTGTTTGATTCACAACAATTGGAAGATCACATGATGCAAAGAAGCATGGTGAGATTAAGTCAAACCACAAGAAAATGTACGGTTATAATGCTATTATGCTACTATCTCTTAGTCTTGTGCTTCATGAATAGGAATTTGAAAAGGAGGACAAGTGAAAATTAAAATTCCTACATTTTTTCTTTCAAGGAGACACTAAAGGAACAAATCCATGTGCTCAGTGGACAATATATATATAACATGTAGAGTAAAAAAGAGATGCAACAAGTGTACAACCTCTTTGGCAAAGCCATGTCGATCTCAGCGTGATTGGGTTGGCCGGTGAGGATGCTCCGGCTGACTTTGCTGTCGGAGGAGGGGAAGAAGATCTTAGGTGTCTGGAGATGGAGCCCGAGGTACTGCTCCGCTGTGATGGAGGGTTTCATCGTTGGAGCAGCTCCAGTGAGTTGTACGACACCGAGGCTGAAGTAGGACAAGAGAGACAACAAACAACGTTAACCTGAGTGGAATTCTAATAGCATCTCCAATACATGACGTAAAATACATAACCATAGAGTGCTAGATGTAAAATACATTAGTCGCTCATCTCTGAACTTAACTGTCGAAACTGAACTTAACTATCGAAACTGAATTTTGCTGTCAAAACCGAATTTTGCTGTCGAAACTGAACGCACTAGCAAGGTGAGGCTACACGTCGGTCAACTGACTTTTTCATCTATGGTTAGTCGATTTTGCAGCCGTTGGATACGACATCAAGGGCCTGTGGTTCATCTTCAACCTCCACCCCCCTGAGCCACCAGCCACCACCGGCCAAACAGCAGCCCCCCGCCGCCCGTGGCCGGCGGTGCGCCGCCCCGCCCGCCCTGAAAACACTCCCCACCGCCGGTCCGCCGCCGCCCCGGCCATCCCTCTAGGCCCCCCTGTGCTGAGCTTTTTCTCCGGCGATCCCCACGCCACCGCCCTGCCACCACCGGTGACCACCGCCCCCATCCTGAACCCTCAGATAGATAGTGGGGTACCTCTCCGGCGAGCCCCCCTCCCCGCTGCGACTGGTTCTTCCTTCACCCCGGCGAGCCCCCCACCCCCTGAAAATCGACTGACCCAAAAGTCGATTCAGTCGGCTGAAGTGTAGCTAAATCGGAGCAGCATCACAAGCAAGAGCAAGAGCGAGAGCAGCAACGCGAGCAAGAGCAATAGTAAGAGCAGACCAGGCAGGGGACCGAGAGCAAGAGCAGAGCAGCAGCGCGAGCGAGAGCTAAAGCAGCAACAACTCCTATTGATGTGGACGTCGCCACCGAGGGAGCGACGCCGTGGAGGAAGTGGTCGGCGACGCCGCCGTGGATGGAGCCGTGCCGTGTCAGCTCAGGACCGAGCGCCGGCAGCATCGTGAGATTGAATCAAGAAGAAAATGCGGCGATTAGTGTAAAACCTCTTTGGTGTCGCCGATTAGGCCGCAACTTCATCCGAGGAAATGGTGATGATGATGCTCTTCCGGTGGTGCAGGTGAAGACCGTGGTGTGGGAATGGAGGTGGTGCGAAAGATGAGGGGAACATCGGGGCAGCTCCTTGGAGGTGGAGGACGGGGTGGCTGAACCGGCGGGACAATGAGATCGACGACGGATCCTCATCCGGTATGGTGGATGAGAGACGTCGAGGTGTTGCTGTGGACGACGTCATCGGGGAAGAGGCTCCGGCTGGGTGGCGGATGGAGCAGAGTGTGGGGTTTCGTCGCGGGTTTTCGCGACCTTGTTGTATGAATGGGTGGGCGGATGGGATGTCAGTGGGGAACCATGGCTTAGATACGCGCTTGTCCGAAATGTTGGGTAAGTTATGGAAGTACCCCCACCGATTTGAGGCGGTTCTTTCGGTTCAGGGGTACCACGGGCATTTCGCGTGTCAGGATTTCACAGGAGGTGGGAGTTTTCGCACGCGTTGTAATTTCGGAATAGCAAGGCGCGGGTTGAGATGGAGGGAGTTGTCGGAGCACAACGAGACAAAGATATATCTTAAATATTTCGGGCTAACAAGGCGCGGGTTGAAATTTCCAAACCAGCCTAACGTGTACTGTACCAAATCAATGCGCACTACAAATGTCATTCAAAACTTTGAATTCATGTTATGTTCAATTAAAATATTTCGCTACGTGTATAATGCATGCAACCTACTACTCGAACGAACGTTTTAGTGCATAACAAACGTATATACTACCGCTTCAATATGAACTAAATTTGAATTCGTTTCTCTATTTGAATAAGATCTACAGTAATGATTGTTGTGAAGTCAAAGCATTTGAATTCGTTTCTCTGTTTTAATAAGATCTATAATCATCATTATTGTCAAGTTAAACCATCGTTTGTGTATTATCTTCACAGCACACCACATGATTTGTCTCGAGTTACATATGAACTATGTGTACTATATGAAATCGAACTAGATTTTTTGAATCCACCTTATTTTGATTTCAAATCACATTACATTTCTAGCTCTAGCTAGATCTTCATAATCTAAACCATGTCTCATATGTATAATGTGTTTATCACATTATGTATGGTGCCCCGCCCCCTACGCCTACAAGTATTTAGATGTGAGTTGCAAACACCACACATTACCACAAATTCAAATAAAATGTGAGAATGTTCGATATATAGTATTGTTTAGATTGTTCGATGTTTAGTTGTAAGCTGCAAACGCCACACATTGTCACAAATTCAAATAAAATGTGAGATTGTTTGATGTATAGTATGGTTTAGATTGTTCGGCATTTAGCTGTGAGTTGCAAACGCCATGCTTTATTACATTATGGTATAACATTTGCACAGCATGTGTATCACCGCTATATTCATGCATGCAATGTTTAAAACACTATGATCTCCTATTCAAATATATGAATCCGCTTTCATATCAAATTATGATCTTTGTTAGTCTCTTACACCCACACAATCCTCTAACCTTTGTAGCTACCACTAACTTTCTCTCGTGCATGCACACGCCCTCCTCGCCCTCCCCCTCCCTCGGCATTCTATCCACCGGGCACACTCCTTTCCTTTTTTTCGAGCAAATAGGGATGCTAGCATTTAGTAGTCCTCTTGTCTTTGCACAATAGGATCATCTTCCTCTGAAGAAGAATATGGAGTACGTGAAGTGACTAGTTCCGATTATGCCAGGATGAAGAAGCCCTGTCTATCTTCTCATCAGAAGGAGCAGTTAAAGGATGGTTACATTACTCCCCACAAGACCAAACTAACTTTAGCTCAGAAGGACTGACAAATCTCCATTTTTTTGCTGTGATGCGCGAGTACAATGTTGTTCTAGGATTCTTTCTGGTGAGTTCCATTTTTCTAAAAGTGCTCTACATGGACCATGTATGTGCCTGTTGAAACTATCAATTCATAGTACTATTTGCTTTATACTAATCACTTTTTTGTATTTGTGCAAACAGGGGTGCTCAGCTTGATTTCAATGGGAACTGCACAAAATGTTCATGAATACATCGAATCATTCATTTCCACCACAAGAAAGGAGGTGCCGATAAGTTCAAGGCGTTGCAACATATAAAGGCGAAATCATACAAGCTACGCGCGAATTTGGTTGATTTTGGTGGAACTGCACAAAAAGAACAGTTGGTTTATTTAGCACGAGGTGCCATGTCAATGTCCGAACTGATGGCAAACCCTGCCCATTCCACAATCGTAGGCATTTGATATTTTGGAATGGGACAACCTTGTCAAATTTTGCTCATTGATTTTAGCAAGACATGCATTTGATATTTTTGAATGGGATGCCCTTTGCTGTCAGCAGCGTCGATCAATTTTTACTTTATTCTTTAGTTGTGAAGTAAATATTGCCTCTGACATGTGAGTCACTGAGATGCATAATCATCAATTGTTTTGAATGTTCTCTATGAATTGCCAGGCCTGAGTGTTTGATTGCAATGTACAGAAACGCTAAAAAGCTGCTCAAACTCTTTGTACTCCTTCTGTTCCTTTTTACTTTGCACATTGTGAAAGTGCATACATTTTGTATAAGATTGGTCAAAGTAGAGATACTTTGACTGCAGACAAAACTTGTACGCAAACTAGAAAGGACTGGAGGGAGTACATGTGAAACTGCTGCAAACGAGGTGATCACCCTGGGAATAATGCTAGTACGTATTGTTTTGCATGTTCATCCAATGCTAGTGATACAGGAATTCGAACTAATCGAAATAAATTCATTCATACATGGCCGGATTTCATATAAACATGCCGGATTTCATTACATGTCATACATTCTTCAACTAAAAAGGGGTGCGCTGGAGGTATAATTAATTAACCGAAGCTACCCACCTGTGTCCCGCTGAGCCGAACAGAAGCTTCAGTGACTTAACTGCAGGTGCAGTTGCGTAACTAACATGTGGCCTGTTGGGCCCACGTGTCAGTCAGCCAACTGCACCAGCACTTAAGTAGAAGCAGCGTTCTTCTCCAGCACAGCTCTCCGACTCCACGTCACCGCCAAGAAGCTAACCGGCCGTCAATGGTCAACCCGCCTAGCTTGGCTTCAACCGGAGGGTAGCAGCGGTGGCCTTACTTGGACCCGAGCGGCGGCGACCTACCGTGTTCTACTCTTCCTCGTTTTCTGTGTGGCGCGGCCTCGTTGGCAGCGGGGCGGGGCCTCGGTGGAGCCGGCGATGTCCTCTATCTCGTTGCCGGCGGGTGGCGCCTCAGCGGAGCGTTGGAAATCCTCCCCCACGTTGCCGGTAGGGTGGGGCCTCGGCTGAGCCGGCGATGTCCTCTGCCTCGTTGTTGGCGGGGCGGGGCCTCGGCGGAGCCGGCGATGTCCTCTGCCTCGTTGTTGGCGCCGCGGGGCCTCGGCGGAGCAGGGCCTCGTCGACGCCAGCGGAGCGGGGACTCGTCTGAGCCGGCATTGTCCTTTGCCTTGTTCTCGGTCTCGCCAAACAACGCCTCGCCCGCTTTCATCGCCCTCTTTGCTAGCCTCTTTGTAGGCGGCAGCAGCCTTAGCCACCCGCATGCGGTACCGCCAGCGCTCAAGGCGGCCCTTGCGGGCGGAGCGGTACGAGTCGAGCAGCGCCTCCTGCTCCACCCGCTCCGCGGCGATCTGCTCCTCCGCCTGCAGGTGCTCCTGGAGGAGATGGTGGTTGTAGGCGGCTTCGGCCTACGCCTCCCGGAACTGCTCCTCACGCATCTGCCTCACCCTGTCCATATATTGGGCACGGGCCTCGCCGATGGTCATGGTGCAATGCACCAGCGAGGATGGCGCGGAGGAGGGGGTTGGCGCCGGATCGTCGACTACCATGTTCTCCATTGGGATGTCGTCGTCTTCCGGCTGCCTGCCGGCCAGCCGGTCAGCAGCAATGGCTGCCATCTCCTTGTGGTCCATCGTCCGCCCGCCCCGAAGAGCGCTAGAGCGCGAGGAAGCCATGGTGGGCAGTAGTGGTGTGGACAAGAGAAAGGGAGTGGATGCGGATGACTGTGGCTATGGCCGGCGCAATAGTTTATATAGCAATGGTGGGCGGGTGGAGGGACGGAAGTGTGGCGCCGGAGTAGCCGCCTCGGCAACCGCGTATCATTAATGTGGGCGGCAGATGGACGGACATACGACACTTGTGTCGTTTGAAGGTGGAGCAATCGCCTACACCGGGAAGCGGGGCGGGCGGCGCTGACTGTTTCGGGCGGAAAGCGCGCGCGGGCGAGGAGATGACTTTACTTGGAGAGGATGACAATGGGGACCCACCAAGTCCACAGCCTCACGTACGCAAGTGCCTCCTGATATATATATATATATATATATATATATATATATATATATATATATATATGTAAAACTATAATTTATTTTGCTTCCTCCTGGTTTCTTGACATCACGGTCCCACACCATTGTCAGCCTATGTACTCCCTCCTTTCCGGGTTATAGGGCTTATCTCAAAATTTTAGTTTTTCCATTTTATAAGGCTCAATTTGGTTGTTTTCCATCACATTTTCATATTCCAAGGTGCATTAAATCATTGCATGCAAGTATTAAGAGAAAATTGACCAATGCATGTACTTTATGCACGCATGCATTGCAATTAATGTATTGATAAACATAATTTTTTGAGGATAACAAGAGCATTAATTAGGTGCTTTTGCAAAACTACAAAAAGTATTCCACCACTCGCCATCTACCTTGATTGGTGTTATTTTTGAATTGAGCACTATAAACCGGAAAGGAGGGAGTAGTCAATAAACGAGAGAATTGCACAAGAAGCGGCCGACAGCTGGGACCAAGCAGCTTGAGCAGTATTTGTGTTTTTGAGGTGTGAGCACTGCAGAGTTTTTCCATGTTTAGCCCAGATATTAATTTTTCTCCTCTGAACAACAGTGAAAACATCGCTGCAGGTATTAACTGGGCAGGCTGTGGCCCGTCTAGCCCAGCCAAATATCCATCCCAGATATTAATTTTTTTCAAGCTGAAAAGGGCTAGCCCAGCTATACTTTTTTTAGCAATACCCAGGCAAGGTCAAGTTGTTATTCTCTGCCCCGCTGGGCTGCAAATCTTTCCTAGGAGGGATGCATTAGGCTTAACAAGAAAATGGGCTTTAAGAAATAATAAATGGGATGTAATTATCAAAACTGGGCAGTAACTATAAAAAAATGCACCAAACACGTGATTACTTTATAAAATATTATTTTATGATATTGAAAATTTTAATTACATTAATTGTTGCGAGCGCAATGTTTTGTTGGATTTTTACGTAATATAAATTTATATTGAAATTGTATTTAATCTGACTAGAAATTTTGGGATAAAAATATTTCGGATCCCATCAAAATGTGGGAAATTTTATTGAATTCTGTTTTGAACGGTTGGTTGAAATGGGTTGTACTTTTAACAAACTATAAATGGGCTATAGTAAATTCCATTAGAATTCAAAAATGGGCTACACATTCTTACAAATCTCAAATGGGTTATAAGTTCTCTGCCAGACACTTCTGGCCTTACTAAGTTGACGCGTCCCCTAAAAAACAGAGTTGACGTGTATGCAAGGCTTTGTCAACTTATAGTCAACACACGGTTCTAGCAGCAGTGGCCGTTGGATGTCCATCCAACAGATGCCGTGCTTCTTCTTCAATCTCGGATATTCTAGCTTCACCCGCCCAAAAAATGATTCCTCCCCCTGACATCTGGGACGCACCATTTCGGAAGCTGACCTATGGGCCTACTAGGTTGACGTACCAAGGGCTTTGTCAACTTAGTCAATATAAACGATTCTATCTACAGTGACCGTACGTGTCCATCCAACGGCCATCATGCTTCTTCAACCTATGGTCCTCTTGCTCCAACCGCCCAAAGCAGCGCCGGTCGTGCCGCCTGCTCCTGCCTCCCATGGCCGGCTGTGCTGCCGCGGAGGCCTCATCGCCCCCTACTACTCCCACCGCTGGCTAGGCCATCCCTCCACTCACCCACACCCCCTATTATTCTTCGGCGATGGTAGCTGATACGTCTCCAACGTATCTATAATTTTTGTTTTTTCCACGCTATTAATTACCCCTTTTGGATGTTTATGGGCTTTATTTTACACATTTATATCATTTTTGGGACTAACCTACTAACCGGAGTCCCAGCCCATATTGCTGTTTTTTTGCCTATTTCAGTATTTCGAAGAAAAGAAATATCAAACGGAGTCCAAACGGAATGAAACCTTCGGGATCGTGATTTTTGGAACGAACATGATCCAGAGGACTTGGAGTGCAAGCCAAGAAGCTACCGAGGCTCCCACGAGATAGGAGGGCGCCCCCCTGTAGGGCGCGCCCCCTGTCTTGTGGGCCCCTCGGGCGGCTACCGACGTACTTCTTCCTCCTATATATACCTACGTACCCCGAAAACATCCAGGAGCAGGATGAAACACAATTTCCACCACCGTGACCTTCTGTATCCGCGAGATCTCATCTTGGAGCCTTCGCCGGCACTCTGCCAGAGGGGGAATCGACCACGGAGGGCTTCTACATCAACATCCTTGCCCCTCCGGTGAGTTGTGAGTAGTTTACCACAGACCTATGGGTCCATAGTTATTAGCTAGATGGCTTCTTCTCTCTTTTTGGATCTCAATACAATGTTCTCCCCCTCTCTTGTGGAGATCTATTCGATATAAACTCTTTTTGCGGTGTGTTTATCGAGATTCGATGAATTGTGGGTTTATGATCAAGTTTATCTATGAACAATATTTGAATCTTCTCTGAATTCTTTTATGTATGATTGAGTTATCTTTGCAAGTCTCTTCGAATTATCAGTTTGGTTTGGCCTACTAGATTGATCTTTCTTGCCATGGGAGAAGTGCTTAGCTTTGGGTTCAATCTTGCGGTGTCCTTACCCAGTGACGGAAAGGGTTGCAAGGCACGTATTGTATTGTTGCCATCGAGGATAACAAGATGGGGTTTATATCATATTGCTTGAGTTTATCCCTCTACATCATGTCATCTTGCTTAATGCGTTACTCTGTTCTTATGAACTTAATACTCTAGATGCAGGCAGGAGTCGGTCGATGTGTGGAGTAATAGTAGTAGATGCAGACAGGAGTCGGTCTACTTGTTATGGACGTGATGCCTATATACATGATCATGCCTAGATAATCTCATAACTATGCACTTTTCTATCAATTGCTTGACAGTAATTTGTTCACCCACCGTAATACTTATGCTATCTTGAGAGAAGCCACTAGTGAAACGTATGGCCCCCGGGTCTATCTCCTATCATATTTGCTTTCAATCTACTTTTATTTGCATCTTTACTTTTTGCATCTATATTATAAAATACCAAAAATATATTTATCTTATCATACTATCTTTATTAGATCTCACTATCGCAAGTGGCCGTGAAGGGATTGACAACCCCTTTATTGCGTTGGTTGCGAGTTCTCAGTTTGTTTGTGTAGGTGCATGGGACTTTTGAGGAGCCTCCTACTGGATTGTGTAACATCCCAAATTTTCAATTTGGAATGTTATACATTAGATCATATTGCATTGCATATTTTCTTGCTTTTTGTCGATCCTAGAAATTCACGCAACTCAAGGACCCTCGGAGAGAGTTGGAGATTTCGAAATTTTCATATTTGAGTTCTCTCGAATTATGAAAAGAGGATCATTTGATTTGATTTATTTCATCTTCAAATAATTTTCCAATATCAAAAATAAGAGAGGGAATAATATGACTTTCCCAAAATTTAGGAAAAATGAAGATTTAATAAATAAATCAAATTTTGGATTTTCTCGGAATTTATTTGCCTTAGGGAAAAATGCGTTTTTTCAAAAATTGCATTTAAGCCTGAGTAAAAGTTCATTTTGTTCGACTCATTTTAGGTGTCGGGGAAAATTTACCTTATAATTTTTATTTGGAGTTCGTTTAGATTTTATTTTCTTCGTTTTTCTGCGCGCATTATTTAAAAAAAAAACCCGCAGTGCCGACTGGGCCAAGGGCCCAGCCAGCCGGCCTAGCGCCCCGCCCTCCCCCTCGCGCACGCGCAGCACCGCCGCCGCCAGCCCAGTCTGGCTCGGACTCCGCGCCGCCGCCGCCGCCTTTGCTTGTCCCCTCCCCCAAGCAACACCCCCCTCCTATATATACTCCCCAACCCCCCTCTCCTCCCAAGCCGCCGCACCCCGCAGCAGCAGCAGCAGCGCAGCCCAGCAGCCGCCGCCGCCGCGCCGCAGCCGCCCCCGCGCCGCAGCCCCCGCCGCCGCCGCCAGCGCCGCCGCCGCCGCCGCCACGTCGCCGTCGCCCCGCCGCCTAGCCGCCGCCCCGCCGGAGCCCCGCCTCGTCGAGGTAGCCGCCGCGCCACCCTCCCCCTCGGTTCGGTTCTTTTTTATAAAAAAACCATTCCGGTTTATTTTCTTTTCTTTTTCGTCGTTTCGGTTTTTTTTCAAAACCCTAGATTGGTTTTATTTCCGGTTTTGTTGTTTAGCGAGCGTTCGCCGGACCGTTCGTCTTAACGAACGTGATCACCGGTTATCCCCGGTTAACGAACGTCCGTTTGTTTAACCGTTCGTCATTTTCTTTTAGTCAGATTTATTCCGCTATTTTCTGATCGCGATTTCGGATCCGATCTTCGTTCTAGTTTATCTTCTCGCTCGTTTATCGGAATCAGGTGATTCAAGCGC
The DNA here is from genome assembly GCA_963921465.1 of Triticum timopheevii. Taxonomy (NCBI): domain Eukaryota; kingdom Viridiplantae; phylum Streptophyta; class Magnoliopsida; order Poales; family Poaceae; genus Triticum; species Triticum timopheevii. Next base: position 358,986,268 of record OY997274.1, on the reverse strand, counting down.
CTAGAGTTTCGTTTCGAAACCGCCGTTCTGACTAATCAACTTAAACAAAGTTTTGCTACTGTAAAAAAATTGACTTAGTTTCAACTTGCTAGAACCGAGTTGTTTTCTTTCGCCGTTTGACCTTCGTTGCTTTATTTGATTTGATTCTTTTGCAACCAAGGTTCTTAAGTGAACTTTCTGGTTCGATCTTTTATTCGAGATTTACCTGTGCATTAGATGAGTACTTATTGTATGCTTGTTGTTTGTCTACGATAGATCACCCGGAGTGCGCCGCTTGTTACTTCGAATCTCTAGGTTTCGGAGAACATCAGCAAGGCAAGTAACACTTGATCATACCTTTTTTCTACTACCCAGTTTTTATGCATTAGATCAATCCTCAAACATTGCATGATTAGGATCTAATTAAATTGTGGGATGGGAAGTAGATGAGGTAGTACCTATTACCTGTTTTACTTATGAAACCTTTGGGAGTTACTTCTACGTTTGCTTATTATGCCATGCTATGCTAGTAGACGTGGATTGGGTGAGTGAATATCCATGACAGATGTGAGATTGTTAATAATGGTTTATCTAAGGTGGCAACTTAAATACACATCTGGGTGGATTGAGGCACCTGGGGTTTCCAGGGCTTGCCTGTTTTTCTTTTGGACCGCCACCCAGGCTCAAAGGGATCATAAGATATTTCATGCTAGTAACTTCTGTGTGCAGCCACAAGCCATTATGGGCTCTGGCATAGTTGACTAAGTCGTGCGAACTCTTATAGTGGTAGACTAGCAGATGTAGGGGATGTAGGTGTACCGGTCTACCCATCGTAAGGTGCTAGCGCTTCTGAAAGACTATGTCTCGGTCATCCGTTTCTCAAACACCATGAAGTGCGAGAAACCAAACGGAGGCGATCGAGTCTTGTGGGGAATAGTGTGCAAACCTCTGCAGAGTGTACAAACTAATCATGATTAGCCGTGTCCCCGGTTATGGACATCTTGAGTATCTAGTACTTGAATATCATGTGAATCTCAACATGTTACTCTAATTTAATATTGTTGGGTTTGTTAATGATTACTTTTAATTGGGATTGAGGATGCTGTCAACCATTCTCAATGTTTAACAACCACCATGATAGTTAAATAAATTTATTCCTTTGCAGTAGGGAAAAATCGGCTTTATGCAAAAACTGTAACCATAGAGCTTTTCCACCAGCCATATATGCATGTAGTATAGGCTTATCATTCATTATTCTCTATGTGTTACATTGCCAGCATATTCCATGTGCTGACCCGTTTCGGGATGCAACTTTCATGTTGCAGACTTTTCAGACGACGAGTAAGGTGCTTTTAGGTCGTGGTTCTATACTCAGTGATGCTGTTGGAGTTGATGGACTCACTTATCTTCCAAGTCTTCCGCAGTTATCGTTATTAGATGGCCTTATGCCATATTTATTGTAATAAGTCCTCTTTTGGGACATCAATGTAATAAGTGTGTGATTGCTACTCTGTTATAAATCCTTCGAAGTACTGTGTGGTGTCAGCATTACTGATCCAGGGATGACACCTGAGCACAGAGACTTGACCATCTGAGGTCGGGTCGCTACAGAGATGGTATCAGAGCACACGTTGACTGTAGGACACGACCACTAACTTAAAGCCATAGATCACTATTCTCTTCTCATTTTCTAACTCCTCATATTTTCTACTCTTTTAGAATGACGGACGCAAAGATCAAGTACGCTCAACCAGATGAAGGCACCCCTTTTGGATTCCACTTGAAGGAAGTCACCAAATACCTGAACATTGGACTACCAAGCTTCACCGGGACTTTCAATGCCACTCTGCCTGAAGAGGAGCGCTGGAAGATTCAAGCTCACGTTCCGGGAAGGACATTCGCCCCAATCACCAAGCCCATAGATAGTGTTTTCAGTGCACCATCCTGGAGTCTGGGAAAGAGCATGGCAGCTCATATCACCATGGGACGCATTGGCGAAGTTTATCAAGAAGACCTCAAGGACACTATCTACCAGATTTGCGGACGCCGAAATGAACAATGGGAGATAGTCAGCACCAAGAAGGATAGATCCATTGCAGCTTTCATCCAGGAGTTAAACCAGCACATTCGACGTCAGGAGAACCAGATGTGCAATGATATGATAGAGTTGAAGAATGCGAAGGGAAGGATCATCGAACTTGAAGGAGAGCTGAAGTCTACACGCAAGGTCTACATGGACGAGATCGTAGCTGTAGTAAGGCACAATAGCGATCTTAAGCATGAGATTGAAGAACTCAAGAAGAAATTAGCGCTCAAGAATGAAGACAAGTACGTCGACTGTCCGAGCAACTACATCATCATCGACGACACTGATTCAGATCCAAGTGAACCCTTCAGATGCCTCCGAGACACGACCCCGAGTTTGTTTTCCCGCCAGAGATCACTCAGTTGATTCAGTAGAAGAATACCTTGATTCAAACATTGGTACAGAACCAAGGCAACAACAACAACAACCCACCACCACCACCACCTGCGGATCACTTGACTCGTTTCCTTAGGCTGAATCCGCCGGTGTATTCCAATAGCACCAAGCCGATTGTAGCAGATGATTGGCTCCGCAAGATAGGAAGGGAGTTGACCACTGCAGGATGTATAGATGGTGAGAAGGTGAAGTTTGCTGCACATCAGCTTGACGGACCCGCAGCAGCATGGTGGGAGAATTTCACAGCCACTTACCCTGTAGACACTGTCACATGGGATTAGTTTCAGCAAGCTTTCCGCACTGCCCATGTTTCAGCAGGAGCTATGGCCATGAAGAAGCGTGAGTTTTGCAACTTACGCCAAGGAGGAAGGACTATTGGCCAGTATGTGGATGATTTTAGTAAGTTAGCACGTTATGCCCCAGATGACGTTGCTACAGACGCAGCTAAGCAGGAGAAGTTTCTGGAAGGACTGAATGATGAGTTAAGCATGCAGTTGATGGTAGCAAGATTCAATAACTACCAGGAGTTGATAGACCGCGCCATCATGATTGAAGGAAAGCAGCAGCAGATTGAGAATCGCAAGAGGAAGTATGGGCAGGGGAAGTATAACTCTGGAGCCCAGCAGAAGCCCCGTTATACCCCTAAACAGGGAGTTCAGTTTCAGCATACCCATGGAGGAGGTAGTTCGCACAACCATAATGGCCATAAGAATGGTAATGGGAATGGAGGAAGCAACGGCCAGAACCGGACCACACCATCAACCCCAGCCAAGAAAGACCTGAGCCATGTCACCTGTTACAAGTGTTCCAAGACCGGACATTATGCAAATGAATGTCTCGAAGGCCAAGGTGGAAATGGAAGCTCTGGAAAGAAGCCAAACCCTTTCAACAGGGGACAGGTGAACCACATTGATGTGGAGGAGGGTGAAGATCAGCCCGATGCGGTAATCGGTAAGTTTTTGGTTAAGTCAATTACTGCACTTGTTCTTTTTGATACTGGTGCATCGCATTCATACATATCAAGGGGATTTGTAGAAAAGTATAGCCTGCCTACTCAGATTCTTAAAACCCCTATGCTAGTAAGTTCACCATGGGAAGAGTACATGGCCAGACAAGGATGTTTTCAAGTGCCATTGAGTATAGGAAGGCATGTATTCCCGACGGATTTGATCATTCTGGAATCCCAAGGTTTGGATGTGATTCTTGGTATGGATTGGCTGTCGATGTATGGAGGACACATCAATTGCGCAAGTAAGACTATTTTGCTCATGACGCCAGAAGGAAGAAGGATTAAGTATGTATCACGACATGGACCAAATAGGAATAAAGTAAATTCCTTATCAGGAGTTGTGCAGGAAGAGGTACCAGTGGTGAAGGATTACCCTGATGTATTTCCTGAGGAATTGCCAGGAATGCCACCGGATAGAGACATTGAGTTTTTGGTTGTGCTTTTGCCAGGTACAGGCCCAATATCAAAGCGACCATACAGGATGCCCGCACAGGATTTGGCGGAAATCAAGAAGCAGATTAAGGAGCTACTGGATAAAGGTTATATACGCCCAAGTTCTTTGCCTTGGGGATCACCCGTACTTTTAGTGGAGAAGAAGGATGGATCGTTAAGGATGGTTGTTGATTAACGTGGATTGAATGAAGTAACAATCAAGAACAAGTACCCACTACCAATGATAAATGATCTGTTTGATCGTTTGCAAGGAGCTAAAGTGTTTTCCAAGATCGATTTGCGATCAGGGTACCATCAGTTGAAGATTCGAGAGCAGGACATACCTAAGACAGCATTCACCACAAGATATGGACTGTATGAGTATACCGTTATGTCATTTGGACTGACTAACGCACCTGCTTATTTCATGAACCTGATGAACAAAGTGTTTATGGAGTTTTTGGATAAGTTCGTCGTGGTGTTCATTGATGATATTTTGGTTTACTCGAAGAATGAAGAGGAACATAAGGAACATTTGCGATTGGTTTTGGAGAAACTAAGGGAACATCAGTTATATGCCAAGTTCAGCAAATGTGAGTTTTGGCTAAAGGAAGTTGGATTTCTTGGACATGTTATATCCAGAGAAGGGATAGCAGTTGACCCCACAAAGGTTGAGGCCGTAACCAAATGGGAAGCACCAACGACAGTTGGAGAGATCCGGAGTTTTCTTGGACTTGCAGGATACTACTGGAGATTCATTGAGAATTTCTCAAGGATTGCAAAGCCTATGACGGAGTTGCTGAAAAAGGATACCAAGTTCATATGGACTGAGGATTGTGAGGCAAGTTTTCAGGAGTTGAAGAAAAGATTGGTTACCTCACCAGTGTTAATTTTGCCAGATCAGACCAAGGATTATGAGGTGTATTGCGACGCTTCACGTCGAGGACTTGGAGCAGTGCTTATGCAGGAAGGAAGAGTTGTTTCGTATGCTTCACGACAACTGAAACCCCACGAATTAAATTATGCCACACATGATTTGGAGTTAGCAGCCGTAGTGCATGCATTGAAGACATGGAGACATTTCCTTATTGGAAATCATTGTGAGGTGTACACGGATCACAAGAGTTTGAAGTACATTTTTACGCAGAAGGAGTTAAACCTTAGACAAAGGAGATTGTTGGAGCTCATCAAGGATTATGATATGAGATTGCATTACCATCCCGGAAAGGCTAATGTAGTAGCTGACGCATTGAGCCGTAAGAGCCATGTCAATACACTATTGACCGGAGAAATACCAAAGGAGTTAGCAGAAGAACTTCGTGAGCTATGTTTGGAAATAGTTCCGAGAGGCTATGTAGCAGCACTGGAGATTCAGTCTACCTTGATGGATAAAATCAGAGAAGCTCAGAAAAAATGACAAAGAGATTGCAGATATAACGAAGAAAATGAGCGAAGGAAAAGCAAAGGGATTTCGTGAGGATGAGCACGATACCCTATGGTTTGAGGACCGTGTTTATGTGCCAAATGACCCAGAGATCAGGAAGTTGATTCTGCAAGAGGCACATGATTCACCCTATTCGATTCACCCAGGAAATACCAAGATGTATTTGGATTTGAAGGAAACATTCTGGTGGACCGGAATGAAGAAGGATATTGCGGAGTATGTAGCAGTTTGTGATGTATGTCAGAGAGTGAAGGCAGAACATCAGAAGCCATCAGGATTGTTGCAACCACTGCCGATACCCGAATGGAAGTGGGATAAACTAGGCATGGATTTCATCACGGGTTTGCCAAAGACTCGTTCAGGCTATGACTCGATTTGGGTTATAGTCGACCGCTTGACGAAGGTAGCTCATTTCATTCCAGTCAAGACTACCTATAGCAGTGCTAAGTTGGCAAAGATATATATGACCAGAATTGTGTGTTTGCACGGAGTTCCGAGGAGTATCGTATCAGATAGAGGAACCCAATTTACCTCAAAGTTTTGGAATCAGTTGCAGGAAACTTCGGGAACCAGGCTGGAATTCAGTACAGCTTTTCACCCACAGACAGATGGACAGACTGAGAGAGTCAATCAGATTCTGGAAGATATGCTGAGAGCTTGTGCACTAGATTACGGATCTAGTTGGGACGATAACTTGCCGTATGCAGAGTTTTCTTATAACAACAGTTACCAAACCAGCTTGAAGATGGCACCTTTCAAAACTTTATACGGAAGGAGGTGCAGGACACCGTTGTCATGGGACGAAGTTGGAGACTGTCAGTTGTTTGGACCAGATTTGATTAAGGAGTCTGAACAGAAAGTTAAGTTAATTCGCGATAGGCTCAAGGTAACCCAGTCCAGACAGAAGAGCTATGCGGATTCAAAACGCAAGGAGATAGACTATGAAGTTGGAGACAGAGTTTATCTTAGAGTATCCCCACTTCGAGGAGTTAAGCGTTTTGGAGTTAAAGGAAAATTAGCACCACGTTTCATTGGACCGTATAAGATCTTGCAACGCATGGGAGAAGTCTCTTATAAGTTGGAATTACCTGAGGGACTGTCAGGAGTTCATGACATATTCCATGTTTCTCAGCTGAAGAAATGTCACGCTGAGATGGCGGAGGTACCGCTAAGAGATACAGTGCCACTGGAAGCAATTCAGTTGAAGGATGATTTAACATATGAGGAAAAACCCATCAAGATTCTCGAACACGCCAGCAGGGTTACTCGCAGCAAGGTTATCAAGTTTTGCAAAGTTCAGTGGAACCACCACTCGGAGGATGAAGCCACCTGGGAGAGAGAAGAAGATTTGCTCAAGGATCACCCTCACCTATTTTCTAGCCAACCCGAATCTCAAGGGCGAGATTCATCTTAAGGGGGGTAGGTTTGTAACATCCCAATTTTTCAATTTGGAATGTTATACATTAGATCATATTGCATTGCATATTTTCTTGCTTTTTGTCGATCCTAGAAATTCACGCAACTCAAGGACCCTCGGAGAGAGTTGGAGATTTCAAAATTTTCATATTTGAGTTCTCTCAAATTATGAAAAGAGGATCATTTGATTTGATTTATTTCATCTTCAAATAATTTTCCAATATCAAAAATAAGAGAGGGAATAATATGACTTTCCCAAAATTTAGGAAAAATGAAGATTTAATAAATAAATCAAATTTTGGATTTTCTCGGAATTTATTTGCCTTAGGGAAAAATGCGTGTTTTCAAAAATTGCATTTAGGCCTGAGTAAAGTTCATTTTGTTCGATTCATTTTAGGAGTCGGGGCAAATTTACCTTATAATTTTTTTTGGAGTTCGTTTAGATTTTATTTTCTTCGTTTTTCTACGCGTGTTATTTAAAAAAAAAACGTAGCGCCGACTGGGCCAAGGGCCCGGCCAGCCGGCCCAGCGCCCCGCACTCCCGCGCGCGCGCGCAGCACCGCCGCCGCTAGCCGAGTCCGGCTCGGACTCCGCGCCGCCGCCGCCGCCTTTGCTTGTCCCCTCCCCCAAGCAACATCCCCCCTCCTATATATACTGCCCAACCCCCCCTCCTCCCAAGCCGCCGCACCCCGCAGCAGCAGTAGCAGCGCAGCCCAGCAGCCACCGCCGCCGCGCCGCCGCCGCCGCCACCGCCGCCGCCGCCAGCGCCGCCGCCGCCGCGTCGCCGTTGCCCCGCCGCCTAGCTGCCGCCCCGCCGGAGCCCCGCCTTGTCGACGTAGCCACGCCGCGCCACCCTCCCCCTCGGTTCGGTTCTTTTTTATAAAAAAACCATTCCGGTTTATTTTATTTTCTTTTTCGTCGTTCTGGTTTTTTTTCAAAACCCTTGATTGGTTTTATTTCCGGTTTTGTTGTTTAGCGAGCGTTCGCCGGACCGTTGGTCTTAACGAACGTGATCACCGGTTATCCCTGGTTAACGAACGTCCGTTCGTTTAACCGTTCGTCGTTTTCTTTTAGTCGGATTTATTCCGCTATTTTCTGATCGCGATTTCATATCCGATCTTCGTTCTAGTTTATCTTCTCGCTCGTTTATCGGAATCAGGTGATTCAAGCGCCTGGAGTTTCGTTTCGAAACTGCCGTTCCGACTAATCAACTTAAACAAAGTTTTTCTACTGTAAAAAAATTGACTTAGTTTCAACTTGCTAGAACCGAGTTGTTTTCTTTCGCCGTTTGACCTTCGTTACTTTATTTGATTTGATTCTTTTGCAACCAAGGTTCTTAAGTGAACTTTCTAGTTCAATATTTTATTCGAGATTTACCTGTGCATTAGATGAGTACTTATTGTATGCTTGTTGTTTGTCTGCGATAGATCACCCGGAGTGCGCCGCTTGTTACTTCGAATCTCTAGGTTTCGCGGAACATCAGCAAGGCAAGTAACACTTGATCATACCTTTTTTCTACTACCCAGTTTTTATGCATTAGATCAATCCTCAAACATTGCATGATTAGGATCTAATTAGTGTGGGATGGGAAGTAGATGAGGTAGTACCTATTACCTGTTTTACTTATGAAACCTTTGGGAGTTACTTCTACGTTTGCTTATTATGCCATGCTATGCTAGTAGACGTGGATTGGGTGAGTGAATATCCATGACAGATGTGAGATTGTTAATTAATGGTTTATCTAAGGTGGCAACTTAAATACACATCTGGGTGGATTGAGGCACCTGGGGTTTCCAGGGCTTGCCTGTTTTTCTTTTGGACCGCCACCCAGGCTCAAAGGGATCATAAGATATTTCATGCTAGTAACTTCCATGTGCATCCACAAGCCATTATGGGCTCTGGCATAGTTGACTAAGTCGTGCGAACTCTTATAGTGGTAGACTAGCAGATGTAGGGGATGTAGGTGTACCGGTCTACCCATCATAAGGTGCTAGCGCTTCTGAAAGACTATGTCTCGGTCATCCATTTCTCAAACACCATGAAGTGCGAGAAACCAAACGGAGGCGATCGAGTCTTGTGGGGAAAAGTGCGCAAACCTCTGCAGAGTGTACAAACTAATCATGATTAGCCGTGTCCCCGGTTATGGACATCTTGAGTATCTAGTACTTGAATATCATGTGAATCTCAACATGTTACTCTAATTTAATATTGTTGGGTTTGTTAATGATTACTTTTAATTGGGATTGAGGATGCTGTCAACCATTCTCAATGTTTAACAACCACCATGATAGTTAAATAAATTTATTCCTTTGCAGTAGGGAAAAATCGTCTTTATGCAAAAAATGTAACCATAGAGCTTTTCCACCAGCCATATATGCATGTAGTATAGGCTTATCATTCATTATTCTCTATGTGTTACATTGCCAGCATATTCCATGTGCTGACCCGTTTTCGGGCTGCAACTTTCATGTTGCAGACTTTTCAGACGACGAGTAAGGTGCTTTTAGGTCGTGGTTCTATACTTAGTGATGCCGTTGGAGTTGATGGACTCACTTATCTTCCAAGTCTTCCGCAGTTATCGTTATTAGATGGCCTTATGCCATATTTATTGTAATAAGTCCTCTTTTGGGACATCGATGTAATAAGTGTGTGATTGATACTCTGTTATAAATCCTTCAAAGTACTGTGTGGTGTCAGCATTACTGATCCAGGGATGACACCTGAGCACAGATACTTGACCATCTGAGGTCGGATCGCTACAGATTGATACCTTGGTTCTCAAAAACTGAGGGAAATACTTATGCTATTATTGCTGCATCACCCTCTCCTCTTCGAGGAAAACCAACGCAAGCTCAAGACGTAGCAATAAGGATTTCTGGCGCCGTTGACGGGGAGGTCTTTGCTCAAGTGAAGACATACCTAGTACCCTTCACAAACCCATCTCCCTCGCATTTACATTATTTGCCATTTGCCTCTCGTTTTCCTCTCCCCCACTTCACCCTTGCCGTTTTATTCACCCTCTCTTTCCCAATCTCATCCTCTATTTTTCGCTTTCCTTTTGTTTGCTCGTGTGTTAGTTCATTTTGCTCGGCATTATGGCTAGTCCTCCTATCCTTATTATCACTCCCGAACAAGAAATTCTCAATTTTAAGCAAAGGGAGAGAGATAATTTAAAAGATGCTTGGCATAGAATTTGCAATGCCCAATATAAAGCTACTAGGAAGCTTGCTACTTCCGTCCTTCTCCGCAATTTTTATGTAGGCATTACTCCTTGGAATAGATGTGTTCTTGATATTGCTACCGGAGGTGATTTCATGAGTAGCCATACGTTTGATGCTTATAATGCTATCTTAGATTTGTTTGGCCCACCACCTCTTTTGGTTAATGGAACGGTTATAACTTTAGAACATGTGATGCAGCGGCTTGATATTATCGAAAATAAAATTGCCACTATTGAGTTAATTGAAAATTTGGATAAAAAGATTCATAATCACATTACCCAATTTGGATCTAAGGTTGGAGTTACTTTGAAAAATCTTAAAGAAAAAGAACCTTTAGTCAATGAAAAAAATAGATCTAGACTCTGCTAGAATCGGTAAACTTGAGGATATCATTACAAAATTAGGTTCCACGTTTACCCCCATGAAAAACACTCCAAAACCCTCTACTAAAACCGCCAAGTTTATTTATGTTCCTAAAAATAAGGGTGAATCTTCTAGTAAGGGAGACGCGGATCTCAAATCCATAAGTATTCTTCCCAATTCTCTCTCTATCGTTAAGGAACCTTTTGCTACCAATGAATTTCTTGAATTTTTCCCTAAAGGTTTAGCCATTGCTAAAAGGGGAGAAATCCCTAGAGATCACAAGCGCTCTATTTATGAATTTAGTGCCAAAGATGGCACTCGCTAGATCTATCTTCGCTTTTATGCCTAGCTAGGGGCGTTAAACGACAGCGCTAGTTGGGAGGCAACCCAATTTTCTTTATGTTTTTTGTTTTTGCTCATGTTTAGTAATAAATCTTGCATCTACCTTCTGTTTAGATGTGTTTTTATCTTTTAATTAGTGTTTGTGCCAAGTAGAACCTATAGGATAACCTACGATGATAGTTGATTTGATTCTGCTGAAAAATAGAAACTTTGCGCGCACGAATATAATTTTTTTAAATCACAGGAACGTGATTTTGCATTGATTCTTTCTGATTCTATTCAATAAATTAAATTTTCCAGGACTTCCTATTTTTGTAGGATTTTTAGAGTTCCAGAAGTTTGCGTTAGTTACAGATTGCTACAGACTGTTCTATTTTTGACAGATTCTGTTTTTCGTGTGTTGTTTTCTTATTTTGATGCATCTATGGCTAGTAAAATAGTTTATGAACCATAGAGAAGTTGGAATACAGTAGGTTTAACACCAAAACAAAGAAGTAATGAGTTCATTACAGTACCTTATGTGATGGTTTTCGTTTCTTTCACTAACGGAGCTTATAAGATTTCCTGTTGAGTTTTGTGTTGTGAAGTTTTCAAGTTTTGGGTAAAGCTTTTATGGACTATGGAATAAAGGTGGCAAGAGTCTAAGCTTGGGGATGCCCAAGGCACCCCAAGATATTCAAGAATAGCCAAAAGCCTAAGCTTGGGGATGCCCCGGGAAGGCATCCCCTCTTTCGTCTTCGTTCATTGGTAACTTTACTTGGAGCTATATTTTTATTCGCCACATGATATGTGTTTTTCTTGGAGCGTCGTGTATTATATTAGTCTTTGCTTTTTAGTTTACCACAATCATCCTTGCTGTACACACCTTTTCGGAGAAGCCTATTTGATTAGAATTTGCTAGAATACTCTATGTGCTTCACTTATATCTTTTGAGCTTGATAGTTTTTGCTCTAGTGCTTCACTTATATCTTTTAGAGCATGGTGGTGATTTATTTTTGTAGAAATTACTAGTCTCTCATGCTTCACTTATATTATTTTGAGAGTCTTTTAGAACAACATGATACTTGCTATGGTTATAAAATTGGTCCTAGAATGGTAGGCATCCAAGTTGGGTATAATAAAAACTATCATAGGAAGTGAATTGGATGCTATGATCAATTTGATACTTGATAATTGTTTTGAGATATGGAGGTAGTGATAGTAAATTCATGCTAGTTGGGTGATTATGAATTTAAAGAATGCTTGTGTTGAAGTTAGCAAGTCCCGTAGCATGCACGTATGGTTAAAGTTGTGTAACAAATTTGAAACATGAAGTGTACCTGGCTTGTGCATCCTTATGAGTGGCGGTCGGGGACGAGCGATGGTCTTTTCCTACCAATCTATCCCCCTAGGAGCATGCGCGTAGTACTTGGTTTTTGATGACTTCTAAATTTTTGCAATAAGTATATGAGTTCTTTTGACTAATATTGAGTCCATGGATTATACGCACTTTTACCTTTCCGCCATTGCTAGCTTCTTCGGTACCGTGCATTGCCCTTTCTCACCTTGAGAGTTGGAGCAAACTTCGCCGGTGCATCCAAACCCCGTGATACGATATGCTCTATCACACATAAACCCCCCTATATCTTCCTCAAAACAGCCACCATACCTACCTATTATGGCATTTCCATAGCCATTCCGAGATATATTGCCATGCAACTTTCCACTGTTCCGTTCATCATCATCATGACATACTTTACTTTTGTCATATTGCCATTGCATGATCATGTAGTTGACATCGTATTTGTGGCAAAGCCACCATGCATTATTTTTCATACATGTCACTCTTGATTCATTGCACCATCCCGGTACACCGCCGGAGGCATTCATATAGAGTCATATCTTGTTCTAGTTTCGAGTTGTAATTCTTATGTTGTAATCAATAGAAGTGTGATGATCATCATTATTAGAACATTGCCCAAAGAAAAAAAAAAGAAAAAAAGAAGAAAGGCAAAAAAAAGGCCCAAAAAAGGGATAAAGAAAAAAAGGAAAAAAAGGAAAAAAAGAAAATAAATAAAAAGGGCAATGTTACTATCTCTTTTTCCACACTTGTGCTTCAAAGTAGCACCTTGTTCTCATGTAGTGAGTCTCATATATTGCGCTTCATAGTAGCACCATGTTTTTCATATAGTCAGTCTCATAAGTTGTCTTCTTCATACTAGTGGGAATTTTTCATTATAGAGCTTGGCTTGTATATTCCTACGATGGGCTTCCTCAAATGCCCTAGGTCTTCGTGAGCAAGCAAGTTGGATGCACACCCACTAGTTTACTTTTGTTGAGCATTCATTTATAGCTCTAGTGCATCCGTTGCATGGCAATCCCTACTCCTCATGTTGACATCAATTGATGGGCATCTCCATAGCCCGTTGATTATCCTCGTCAATGTGAGACTTTCTCCTTTTTTGTCTTCTCCACACAATCCCCATCATCATATTCTATTCCACCCATAGTGCTATATCCATGGCTCACGCTCATGTATTGCGTGAAGGTTGAAAAAGTTTGAGATTATTTAAGTATGAAACAATTGCTTGGCTTGTCATCGGGGGTATAGAAGTTGGGAACATCCTTGTGTGACGATAATGAAGCATAGCCTAACTATATGATTTTGTAGGGATGAACTTTCTTTTACCATGTTATTATGAGAAGACATGATTACTTTATTAGTATGCTTGAAGTGTTACTATTTCTTTTATCAATATGAACTATTATTTTGAATCATTACGATCTGAACATTCATGCCACAATAAAGAAAATTACATTATGAATTATGCTAGGTAGCATTCCACATCAAAAATTCTCTTTTTATCATTTACCTACTCGAGGACGAGCAGGAATTAAGCTTGGGGATGCTTGATACGTCTCCAACGTATCTATAATTTTTGATTGTTCCATGGTATTATATTACCCCTTTTGGATGTTTATGGGCTTTATTTTACACATTTATATCATTTTTGGGACTAACCTACTAACCGGAGGCCCAGCCCATATTGCTGTTTTTTTTGCCTATTTCAGTATTTCGAAGAAAAAGAATATCAAACGGAGTCCAAACGGAATGAAACCTTCGGGAGCGTGATTTTTGGAACGAACGTGATCCAGAGGACTTGGAGTGCAAGCCAAGAAGCTGCCGAGGCTCCCACGAGATAAGAGGGCGCCCCCCTGTCTCGTGGGCCCCTCGGGCGGCCACCGACCTACTTCTTCCTCCTATATATTCCTACGTACTCCGAAAACATCCAGGAGCAGGACGAAACACAATTTCCACCACCATAACTATGATAGATTGGCCTATTAGGGATGATAGACTACTCATATCAATAAGGAATTCCTTCTTTTCCGGGAGCCCATTCGGACAGAACTCCAAAGTTAAGTGTGCTCAGCTTGGAGTAGTTTCAAGATGGGTGACCGACCGGGAAGTTGCTCCCGGGTGCGCATGAGTGAGGACAAAGTGCGCAGAAAAGACTAGTATTGATCTGTGGGGCCAGTCTAGATCCGGCCAGGAGTAACGACCACCGGCAGGTGTGTCCGGGGCGTTACAAGTTGGTATTAGAGCCTCGACCGACCATAGGAGCCCCCTTGATTGATCGTGTAGTTTGGACGTTGTTGAGTCTAGAAGAAAACTGATTTTGGAGTCTAGTTATATCGGAGAGTAGGAATTCTATTTACTCCTCAGCCCCTTCGTCGCTCTGGTCAGGAATCTTGACGTAGGTGTTTTGACTTACTCCTCTTCCCCTTCAAACTTTCTTTAGGATCACGCAGTGGTTTTTCGATTGTTGTTCCTCAGCTCCTTGCATCCGGTGCATTTCTCGTCAAGGTGATTTGACCCTCTCCGTTTTTGCAAGTTCAATCCTTAGTTCTTTTTCTTTTTCCCACCCGCCCACCCCTTTTCTTCTCGGAGCCGGAGTCCGTAATCAAGTATCCATCCTACTCGTGCGAAGCATTTGCATTCTTTCAACCGGTGTTTCCTCTTGAAGTTATTCATCGGTTTTTCCCCTTCCAAGTTGCCTTTGTTTTTCCCGCCCTCCCACCCTCTTCTTCCTAGAGCCTGAGTCTGTTTCGAGCATCGATTTCATATGTGTGGAGCCTTTTCAGTCTTTCGTCAATTATTTCAACCGGTGAATTCTCTTTTGTTTGACATTCTTCATCTCTTTTCTGGTGGACTCAATTCAGGTTTTTTCGGGTTGATCATATTCTTTTCCTTGGATCAAGTGTTTTCCCTGTTCATTCGCCTCTCGCCAGTTTATCCTTCCGGAGTGCTCAAGACATCTCAGGAGATTCGTCTATGCTCGAATTAATTCGAGGTTGTCACCTCATTCAAATATTTCAATTGTTCTGGTGCATCATCTCCTCTTCAATCCTTTTTAACGGTGTTTTCTTTTAGTGGGCCCTAACCCACAGGTCTTTTCCCGGGATCTTACCTGACTCTTCTAATTCTCCCGGAGTTATTCTCAATTCTTTTCAAGTGTGACGTAAGAATGGATCCCATCAGTCAGATGCCTTTTCCAAGATCAATTTCAAATTATTTTCATTGTTGCCTCAACCTCTTCACTTTTCGTTCTCCCGGAGTGCCTTAACAAATTTTGGTGGTGTTTCTCGTCATCTTTTGAAGATAGAAGAAGAGGTTTTCCTCTAAATCTTGTCTGTTCTATCGAAGTTTCGTGGTTCCAGATTCATGTTATCCTCGCGAATTATTCCATTTGTCAGATATTCCTTTTCTTAACCATCCGGAGTATTTCAGGAGTTGATTTCTATTTCTTTTCACCGGAGGCCATCATTTCGGAAGAATTCTTCGTCCTCACATTTTAGCTACCGTTATCCATTTATCTCGGTGCTTCATTCAAGTGTTCTTTAACCAGCTCATGATTTCTTTGTTCTTTTGTATCTAAATCCCCTCGAGCATATTGGTTCTTCTAATTCTTCCCGGTGATTCAGTCTCTTTCATCAACCATTTTCGAATTCTTACGGTGGTTCGTTCAAGATTCTTTTTCCTTGATTATCATATTAATTCATTCGTTCTTTCCAATCCTACCGGTGGTTCATGAAGACTTTCTCAAGTTTTGTGCTATATCCCCCTTAATCCTTTTTTTGAACAAGAATAAGTTGCATGCCAAATCCGGTTGTCATCAATTAAATTTGATGAAGGATAAGCATACAATAAATCTTATTCTTATTTCCTCAAAGTGTTTAATCCCTTCCTTCGGAGTTTGTTCATGATGAGTAATTTCGCGGTTTGAAGTGTTTTCATCTATTCTTTTCCGGAGTTCAAATTTCCTCGGCCATTTCGTCGGAACCTCCATCTAAATCACCGCAAGGCTCATCTTATTCTTTCTTCCTTCATTCTATCTCATCATCCTTTTGTCACCGGAGTCTTTCATGGTGGTTCTTCATGATTTAATTCATTCTTCAAGAGTTCATCAAGATTCTTGTTGGAGGAGTTCAACTATCTTTTCTTCTTGCATCTCGAAGTGCAAATAATTCTCCGTATTATTTCAAACTGGAGTCTTGCATTTCTTCTTTTTTTCTCTGATATTCAAGTATTTGGTTGTGGCACAGTTTCACCTCAAGTTTTGAGATGTTTTTCCATAAGCCCTCAACAAGATGATCCTTTTGTTGTTGTTTTTCTCAACAACTCCGTTCAATTCTTCATTCTAAGGATGCTATCGAATTTGTGGTGGAAGTTGTTGTTCTCTCATCCGTTCTTTTCATTCTATTTCAATTCTTCCGGAGGCATTGCATTGTTCATCTCGTCAAGTGTCATACCATCTGGTGAAGTTCATGTTCTATTCCTTCCATTTCCCAGTCGGAGTGCTGCCAGAATTCTTTTGTTCTTATTCCTTTCCTATCTTATTCTAACTGGAGTGTTTCAGAGTCTATCTATTCCTTGAGCTTTTGATTCTCATCATATTCGTCATTCCTCTTTTCTACCGAGTGCTCTCGTCCTTGTTCATCTTCTGTCTTGAGCACTTGCTTCACCTCATCCTCTTTTTCTTCCGTCTCATTACTAAGATCTCAGGATGAGTTCTTCTGTTAGCGGAGGAGAGGTGTAACGCCCCAAGACTGATGATCGAGTTGCCTTCCATTTATTTCGTCGACGTCGTGTATTTCATTTGATTGTTGCCATGTTCACGGTAGTGCCATTCCATCCTTGTGTTTTGTTTCTTGGGCATGGTGTGTTTGCCATTGTCATCTTGTTTTGCATTGTTCCTTTTATTTGTTGCATATGCCATGCTCATCATTGTTATGTTGCATTGTTCCTCTTGTCTTTTTGCATTTCATCATAATCACCATGTGCATTGCATTCCTTATGATGTTGTCTTGATTTATTCATGTCATATGTATCAACCCCTTGGATATCTCTCTCAAACCTAGCCATGGAGCATCACCTTCTTCTTCCTCTTCTTTTACTTCTTTATGCAAGTGAGTTCTTCCCTGCCCCCATTAATGTTCATTCTTTTCCTGATGCTAGTTCACCATGCCTAAACCATCTCTGCCAATTTTCAGCTCTTTTGGACTTGATTTGGTTGGAATCAAAATTGCCTCAAGTTTGAATTTAGTTCAAACTTGCGATAATTTTCTTTCTCTAAAAATGCCCAAATCAATTATTTCAATTAGTGCATAATTCCAGCGTCGTGGGGATATTCTTATATCTCTCATACACCCCTCTTTTATCCCTGTGCTTTTTTGTTTATTTTCTGCCTAAGGAAAATGAAAAAATGAAAAGAGACAGCAGCAGTAGCAGCAGCCCAGTAGCGCAGCAGCGGTGCGGCCCAGCCGAGCCGGAGCCAAGCCCACATGGACACCCATCTCTCTCTCTCTCTAGTAAGTTTTTCCCATGTTGCACCCTCCCGCGGCCCCACTGTCATCCACCTAAAGCCTCTTACTATTTCACTTCTTCCACCTTCGTCTCTTTTCCCTCCTCACAGTAATTCTCGATTGATAGTGCACATGGCTAGCGCGGCACGCCACGCCGACGGCGCCCCTCCAAGCCCGCCTATAAAGCCAGCGCCTCGCCCATAGGGTTTTCCTTCTTTCCCTATCCTCCCTCCGCCGCTGCCGTAGGTGAGTCGCCCACCATAGCCATCGCCTCTTCGGTCCCGAGTGAGTTCAGGAGAGCGATCTTGTCGCCGGCAAGCCTTCAGTCAAAACCAGCCGCCTCCGCCGTGGGCATCGTCTTCCCTGACGTCGTCTGCGTCGCCTCCGACCACGACGGCACGACGGGATGTCAAGATGGTGTCACCTGCACCCTCATCTTCCTCCCCTGCTTCCTCTGCTTCGCGGATCCGAGGATGTCGCCCCAATCGGCGCGTCCCCACATCGTCTCCTTCGTTTCTCGGCAAGTCCAGGAGCCAGAAGGTCCAAGGCCGACGCGATCGTCTTCCTCTACGACCTCTTCTTCCCCTGCGTTCTTTGCTTCACGGACACCAGCGATCTGCGGGTCCCCAAGCCGTCTTCACTGCCTCTCCGACCGCCCTGCCAACGAATTCGAGCCCCTCGTGAGCTCCTCTCGCAAACCCCTCCTTTTCCCTTTCAAATCCGTGCATGTAGGCGTCGCTCCTGTCAAGATTGTGCACGACCACCATGAACGAGTTCGTGGAGCTTCTATTGTTTTCTTTCGCGAGCCCGTGGTCTGTTCCTGCGCGAGCACACCCACACCGTCACTTCGTTGCTCTACCACACGCACCCTGGCATGTTTCCGCACCCCCACCGGTCCTCTGCAACCACAACAGCGGTTGCTGCTGGCTCCCGTCGCTGGCGAGTCCCCATACCCACCTAGCGCATGTCGCCGTTTCTCGCCATGGCCGCGCCCGAGTCGAGCGCGAGCTCGTGCTCGAGTCTTTGCATGCACACGGCTGCCCGTTGCTGCACCCACACATGCGCACATCCCACCACAGCCACCGCAAACCTTTTCCGCACCCCCGCCGTAGGCCTGTGGTCGTGACGGTCGCCGTCTTGCTCGCCGGCGTCGTCACCCAGTTCTTCTATGATCCATGAAGAAGGCTCTTGCCTTTTGTTTATTCAGAAGAGATGATCTCCCTGATTAGTTATAAATAGAGCAGTTAGTGCAGTAGCTAGTAGCGATGCATCCATCCAAAAGGACCTGGGTTCAAGCCCAGCGCCCCCCTTTTTCTGTTTGTGTTGTTTCTGCTAATTCGCTCACACGCACAACTGTTTCATATTGGACCGAGCCCTCCTTGTGCCATAAACACTCATCCGTTGTAGTGGTCAGCGCTTCAGTTTTGGTCTTGGTCGCGGTGCCAGTTATCTTGTGTCGATCTCCATATGCATCAGGAACACATAGAGCGTGTTTGGTTGCCTGGGTAGTTGTAGCCTGCATTGCATGGGGCATCCTGGGTGAGCATGGCCTGGTTGAGCTTATGCAAGGATGAGCTAAAATGTATGTTTGGTGAACTGTATGATATGCGTGCATGAGAGATGCTATATACAACAGATGTTATTTGGTATGCTGCATTTGAGAATAATCCTGTGAACTTTTCTCTTCCAATTTTACTGACTAAAACTAGACCATTTCATGTACAAATAGAAGTAAACCAGTCTGAACTGAACTGAAATCTGAACCAAAATCTCTCCGTGAGAGGCTGCAAGCAAAGTCTGAACTAAAACAAATCTGAACCAATCCGGATGACGAGGTGGAGGTAAGGAGATGGCTTTATGGCCAGCCGAGAGGAGATGCCGACGGCGAGGATTTCTCCACAACTGGATTGATGGCCATGTGGTGATCCCTTCCTCTCCCCCTTCTTCACCTCGATCGGGCGCGAGCGGTGTGGCGAGCTCCGGCGAGTCGTCTGCAGGCGTATGTGTGTGCGTTGGTGGCGGAGTTCGGCGGCGGCGGAACCCGACGATGTCCAAGCGGGGCAGCGAGCCCCCGTCGTGGGCCTGGAGGAGAGATAGCGGATTCATCTTCCTGCGAGGAGAGCCGCAGCCGCCTATGCGATCGGATCTGACATGAGGGAGAGAGAGGGGAAAGGGAAAGGAGCGGGCCTGGCTCGGAGATACACCCAATTCCTGCGTTTCCGCGAGCCTGGCTGGGAGGCCCCTTTTGCATCTGTCGGGCAGGCTGAGAACATCGCACGGGAAACCAAACACGCTCGATTTTGCACTTCGGGTGCGAGCCAGGTGCGACGCAACAAACCAAACACGCCCATAGCTAGCCTAGTGGCTAGCGCAGCCAGTGTCCATCCGAGGGGTCTGGGGTTGGAATCCCAGGCGCCCCTCTTTTGCTCTGTTCTTTTAATTTCTTTTGCACACACCCACAGCTGCTTGGGCTAAATCCTCCTAGGCCACTGCCAATTTCCCACATTCGGGCCCGTGCATATTTTTCCCACCCTGTGTATTTTAGCATTTTTCAGTGCATGCATATTTACAGAAATGCCATCATTTTAAAATGCTCATAACTAAATATCCATGCATCCAAATGAAACATGTCATATATGCATCTTGCTTAGTTTTTCATGTTCTTTAACAAGATGCAACTTTCATCCCTGTTAAAAATATTTAAAATTGCTGTTTGCATTAATTTGCATAAATCACATGCTAAAATGATTTATTTCATAACTAAATAACCGTAGCTCGGTTTTAAATAAACTTTATATGTAAATGGGGTAGAAAAATGCATAGTTTAACTTGATGCACTTATTTTGCATTTTTAATAACTTTAAAATTGTGTATAGGGCAGAACAGTAGCAATTCGAAATAATGCACATGGGGATTTTCCGGAGTTGTTGTTTGTTGTTTCCGGCCTCATTTAAAATTGCCTAGATAGGTAGTTTTATTATGCTTCACCTCTTGCCATGTTAACAACATTTAACCTTGTCATGCATCATACTTGCTTGTGCATCATGCCTTGTTCATGTGTTGTTTTTTTACTATGTTGTTTGCTTCTTTCCGGTTGTGCTTCTTCTCGTTAGTTCCTATTTTGTTGCGATTGTGAGGATCCGTTCGACTACACTTGGTTCGTCTTCGCCCGTACATCTTCTTCATGGACTCGTTCTTCTTCCTAGCGGGATTTCAGGCAAGATGACCGTCACCTTGCATCTCATTACTATCATTGCTATGCTAGTTGCTTCGTTCTATCGCTTTGCTGTGCTACCTATCTTTTGCTCTTCAATCCTCCCAAATTGCCATGTCAGCCTCTAACCTTTTTCACCTTTCCTAGCAAACTGTTGTTTGGCTATGTTACCGCTTTGCTCAGCCCCTCTTATAGCATTGTTAGTTGCAGGTGAAGTTGAAGATTGCTCCATGGTGGACAGGATTATGGTTGGGATATCACAATATCTCTTATTTAATTAATGCATCTATATACTTGGTAAAGGGTGGAAGACTCGACCTTATGCCTGGTGTTTTGTTCCACTCTTGCCGCCCTAGTTTCCGTCATACCGGTGTTATGTTCCTTAATTTTGCGTTCCTTACGCGGTTGGGTGATTTATGGGACCCCCTTGACAGTTCGCTTTGAATAAAACTCCTCCAACAAGGCCCAACCTTGGTTTTACCATTTGCCTCACCACCACCTACACCTTTCCCTTGGGTCGGCCAACCCGAGGGTCATCTTTATTTTTGCCCCCCCGGGCCAGTGCTTCTCTAAGTGCTGGTCCGAACCAGAGCCCTTTGCAACGCTCCCTCAGGGAAAGTTGAGGTCTGGTTTTAGTTGTACAGATTGCTCATCCAGTGTTGCCCTGAGAAAGAGATATGTGCAGCTCCTATCGGGATTGTCGGCACATCGGGCGGTCTTGCTGGTCTTGTTTTACCATTGTTGAAATGTCTTGTAAACCGGGATTCCGAGACTGATCGGGTCTTCCTGGGAGAAGGAATATCCTTCACTGATCGTGAGAGCTTGTGATGGGCTAAGTTGGGACACCCCTGCAGGGTATAAACTTTCGAGAGCTATGCCCGCGGTTATGTGGCAGATGGGAATTTTTTTATGTCCGGTTGTAGATAACTTGACACCAGATTCGAATTAAAACACATCAACCGCGTGTGTAGCCATGATGGTCTCCTTTCGGCGGAGTCCGGGAAGTGAACACGGTTTTTGGGTTATGTTTGACGTAAGTAGGAGTTCAGGATCACTTCTTGATCATTACTAGTTGATGACCGTTCCGTTGCTTCTCTTCTCGCTCTTATTTGCATATGTTAGCCACCATATCATGCTTAGTCGCTGCTGCAACCTCACCACCATCCTTTCCTTACCCATTAAGCTTTGCTAGTCTTGATACCCATGGTAATGGGATTGCTGAGTCCTCATGGCTCACAGATTACTACAACAACAGTTGCAGGTGCAGGTTATGCGATGATCATGACGCGAGAGCGATGTTTGCTTGTTTTGGAGTTCTTCTTCTGCTTAATTTTTGATTGGGGGATAGGTTCCAGGTCGGCAGCCTGGGCTAGCAGGGTGGATGTCGTTTGAGTTTCTGTTTGTGTTTCATCCGTAGTCGGATGGTGCTCTTATGTAAGTTGATGTTGTATTCGTGTGGCATTGTATGCCTTTTGTATGTACCCCCACCTATTATGTAATGTTGATGTAATGATATCCACCTTGCAAAAGCGTATCAATATGCGGTTCTATCCTTGGTGGGACCTTCGAGTCTCTTTAGGATAGTATCGCATATTGGGCGTGACAAGTTGGTATCAGAGCCGACCCTCGCGGTTACACGGATGGTTGTGGACATGTGCACGGTCATGTTGTGCATGACGTTTGTGACCCTTCGTGGCACACGGCATGGCACATGTGCCGGACTGGAAGCACAGACGTATGTGCCAAGAGGAAACGTTCCTGTGGCCCGACGAGGACGTCAGTTCCTCTGAGTGTGGGTGTATGTGATAGCCTGGCTTATTAGGGATGATAGACTACTCATATCAATAAGGAATTCCTTCTTTTCCGGGAGCCCATTCGGACAGAACTCCAAAGTTAAGCGTGCTCAGCTTGGAGTAGTTTCAGTATGGGTGACCGACCGGGAAGTTGCTCCCGAGTGCGCACGAGTGAGGACAAAGTGCGCAGAAAAGACTAGTATTGATCTGTGGGGCCATTCTAGATCCCGCTAGGAGTAACGACCACCGGCGGGTGTGTCCGGGGCGTTACAGTAACCTTCTGTATCCGTGAGATCTCATCTTGGAGCCTTCGCCGGCACTCTGCCGGAGGGGGAATCGACCACGGAGGGCTTCTACATCAACATCCCTGCCCCTCCGATGAGTTGTGAGTAGTTTACCACAGACCTACGGGTCCATAGTTATTGGCTAGATGGCTTCTTCTCTCTTTTTGGATCTCAATACAATGCTCTCCCCCTCTCTTGTGGAGATCTATTCGATATAAACTCTTTTTGCGGTGTGTTTGTCGTGATCCGATGAATTGTGGGTTTATGATCAAGTTTATCTATGAAGAATATTTGAATATTCTCTGAATTCTTTTATGTATGATTGAGTTATCTTTGCAAGTCTCTTCGAATTATCAATTTGGTTTGGCCTACTAGATTGATCTTTCTTGCCATGGGAGAAGTGCTTAGCTTTGGGTTCAATCTTGAGGTGTCCTTACCCATTGACAGAAAGGGTGGCAAGGCATGTATTGTATTGTTGCCATCGAGGATAACAAGATGTGGTTTATATCATATTGCTTGAGTTTATCCCTCTACATCATGTCATCTTGCTTAATGCGTTACTCTGTTCTTATGAACTTAATACTCTAGATGCAGGCAGGAGTCGGTCGATGTGTGGAGTAATAGTAGTAGATGCAGGCAGGAGTCGGTCTACTTGTTATGGACGTGATGCCTATATACATGATCATGCCTAGATAATCTCATAACTATGCGCTTTTCTATCAATTGCTCGACAGTAATTTGTTCACCCACCGTAATACTTATGCTATCTTGAGAGAAGCCACTAGTGAAACCTATGGCTCCCGGGTCTATCTATTATCATATTTGCTTTCAATCTACTTTTATTTGCATCTTTACTTTTTGCATCTATATTATAAAATACCAAAAATATATTTATCTTATCATACTATCTTTATTAGATCTCACTTTCGCAAGTGACCGTGAAGGGATTGACAAACCCTTTATTGCGTTGGTTGCGAGTTCTCAGTTTGTTTGTGTAGGTGCGTGGGACTTTTGAGGAGCCTCCTACTGGACTGATACCTTGGTTCTCAAAAACTGAGGGAAATACTTACGCTACTATTGCTGCTTCACCCTTTCCTCTTCGAGGAAAACCAACACAAGCTCAAGACGTCGCAGCAGCGCAGCCTAACCAGTGAACCCTCGTACTCCTCTCCGCGTGTGCATCCACTGCCGCGTCTTCCCCGGCTGCACGTCGTCCCCTTCCTAGGCCTCGTCGTCGTCCACCGCCATGGTGCTCTCGGTGCGGCGTGGTCAACGTGGTCAAGGAACAACTTCCATCGGACGTGTACTATACGTGGAGAGGCTGACAGCTGGGTCCACGGCAGCCGCAAGGAAGTGCCTCCTTATTACGCGCAAAATAATTATTCCTCCACCTGACAGCGGGGACCCACCGGACGGGCCACCATATTTCGCGAAAAAAATGATTCGCCCCCTGACTGCTGGGACCCATGAGCTACATCTTCGCATGCAAGGAAGTGCGTCGAAAAAAAACGATTCACCCCCTGACTGCTGGGACCCACCAGCTACATCTTCGCACACAAGGAAGTGCGTAAAAAAAAACAATTTGCCCCCCGACTGCTGGGACCCACCAGCTACACCTTCGCACGCAAGGAAGTGCGTCTGGGCAAAAAAAACCGATTCGCCCCCCTGACAGCTGGGACCCAGCAGCTACACCTTTGCAAGCAAGGAAGTGCGTCCGGGCAAAAAAAACCAAAACAATTCGCCCCCTTGACTGCTGGGACCCACCGGCTACATCTTCGCAGGCAAGGAAGTGCCTGACAGTCGGGACCCACCTGGTCGAAGCGTACGCAGCGTTGCTATTCTGGTCGCTTACGTGTACGTACATACTGGCCATTGTAGAGGCGCGCATGTGTCGTAGTAGAGGCGCGAATGTAGCATGTACACGTACGTATAGCGGGCAGGGTGCAAGAAAGAAAATACGGCCACATACGTACATACGGGCAGGGTCTCGAACGCCTACTCACGCATACGTACGGCGAGGGCTCGTCTACATGGCTGGGTCAGAACGGAGAAACAGCGTTGCCGTCGTGTTCATGGGGAGGCAACGGAATGCGTCGTGTTCATCGGGAGGCAACGGAACGCGTGGGACCCAACCGGCTGGGTCGGAACGGAATGCATGGTCGTGTTCATCGGGAGGGCTTGGACGGAACAGGCGATGGAAACGAGGCCTGGCGTACCGCAGAACGGAGGAAACGGACCCCCTACGTTCGGAACAGGGTCCTGTTGATTGGGAGGGGTGTGGCGTACCACAAAACGGAGGAAACAGACCTCCTACGGTGGAAACGGGGGTCATGTTGATCGGGAGGGGTGTGGCGTACCGCAAAACAGACGAAACGGACCTCCAACGGTCGAAACGGGGGTCCTGTTGATCGGGAGGGGTGTGGCGTACCGCAAAACGGACGAAGCGGACCTCCTCCGGTCGTAACGGGGGTCCTGTTGATCGGGAGGGGTGTGGCGTACCGCAAAACGGACGAAACGGACTTGTGTTGGAGCGCTACGGTCGAAACGGTGGTCCTGTTCATCGGGAGGGGTGTGGCGTACCGCAAAACGGGACTCCACGGGATACTGTACATCTCCACCGTCGACCTCCTCCAGCCTCCATGGGCTCCTGTTCATCCAGCCTCAACCACCCCTCCACGGGCACCCCTCCACAGTCTACTGTTCATCCAGCCCTCCACACCACGGGGTCCTGTTCAACCACCCCTCCACGGGCACCCCTCCACCGTCTACTGTTCATCCAGCCCTCCACCACACCATGGGGTCCTGTTCATCCAGAGGCAACGCCACCGCTCACTGTTCATCCAAACCCCCCGCAACGCTCACTGTTCATCCCAGAGGCAGCATCGATCAGCTTCAGTTAGCAGCAGTAGCAAAGGAATTGCTCGATCGGGTTCAGTTAACAGCCATCGATCGATCACTCGGGTTTAGTAATGCGTAGCCTGCAGTGCAATCACTCGGGTTCAGTTAGATCCCAACGCCTCGCTCGGGTTCAGTTAGAGCCAACGCCTTGCACACACGCGCGTAGCTGTACGAGAGAAACGCGCATCGCTCGGCCCCCAACCTCCCACCGTAACCGGGAACTCCCCGAAATTTTCCTCGCCCTCGCTTCTACCATGGTTTTTTTCCGTCATGGACGGCCCAAAGAATGTCATGCAGCTGCGTCTCCGGCCTGCCCAGGACGAAAAGCCCATTTTCTGTCATGATATTTTTGTCATAGAAGTAGGATCCCACCACATCTATGATGATATCGGGTTTTGTCACAATTATCGTCATAGAAGTGTCATATGTATGGTAGGATTTTTTTTTGTCCGGCCCAAAATGTCATGGATGTGTCTTTTTTTGTAGTGTGCATGGGAGAAGATAGCTGGTTGACTCGTAGAAGCACCAACCTCGCAGACCCCGGTACCGCGGAAGTCTGAGACGGCAACAGGAAACCACAACACAACAGAAATAAGCGTCATCACAATGGCAGTGAAGCCGAGGTTACAACAGTGAATGACGGATTCAGTAACCCGAAGTCCGGTCAGCGGAAGAAACCCTCTAAAGGGAACAAGGACAGCCCAACAACACTTGACAAAATCCTGGACATGCCTTGCAAGATCCATGGCACCTGGGATAAACATGCTAACCACACCAACCGTAACTGTTGGGTGATCAAACAGGCCGACAAGCTCACAGCCGAGGAGCAAGGCAAGGGCCCCCATAGCGAGGATGATGATGAGCCTCGCGGGCCGAACAATGGAGGTCAGAAGCAGTTCCCTTTGGAGGTAAAAATGGTGACATGATTTACACCACACATATACCTAAGAGGGAGAGGAAGCGCGCACTCCGGGACGTCTATGCCATAGAGCCTGTAGCCTCGAAATTTAACCCATGGTTAGCATGCCCGATCACCTTCGGTCGCAGGGACCATCTGACCAGTATCCTTCATGGAGGATCCACGGCCCTGGTTCTTGACCCCATTATCGATGGGTACCACCTCACTAGAGTCCTCAGGGACGAAGGTAGTAGCCTCAATCTGATTTATTCAAATACAATGAGGAAAATGGGTATTGATCCGTCAAGGTTCAAACCTAGTAACACCACCTTTAAAGGAGTAATCCCAGGTGTTGTAGCCCGCTGCTCGGGCACCCTAACATTAGAAGTAGTGTTCAGCTCTCTGGACAACTTCCGCAGCAAAGACTTGATCTTCGACATTGTCCGCTTTCACAGCGGGTATCACGCACTCCTGGGCCAGACGATGTTTGCTCGATTCAACGATGTCCCCCATTATGCATACCTGAAGATAAAGATGCATGGACCCAAGGGCGTAATCACAGTCAATGGCAACATGGAGCGCTCACTCCGAACTGAGGAACATACAACGTCTCTAGCAGCCAAAGTCCAAACCGGCATCGAGGGGCCAAAGTACCAGCCCGCCATCAAGGCACGGGAGGCAAGAAAATGGGCCCGAGCCCTGTCTCCATTCGAGGAGCCTCCCTACGCTCAACGTAAATAGGGATACGCACCCCACGACAAGCCCACCCTAGTCGCCCACTACGTGCCTCGTATGCACAACTTCGCGCTTAAAATACCATGGGCAGCTGTAGGGACCAATCACCCTATTGCCAAGTGTTCGGTTCAACCGAGCTATGGTCAAAATACGTCTTAGGACATTAACAGTACCATCTAGGACCTACCCGACATTAAGCCAGTACATCACGGTGACTACTCAAGACCCTTTGTCAAGGGCCCATCGGCCGATTATCATCCCCTTCCAGGAGTTCTTCCTCCCCTTCGGAGCAAAGGTGCAGACGTGCAGCAGGGCATAGTAGGGATGTCAAACCACGCATCAAGGCCCTGTGTAAAACTTTCCTCAGTAAAATTTAATTTAACAAAGTATCTACAACAGTTACTTCGGCAGTTCGGATTGCATGGCTAGATGTCAGGAGTTCACCGGAATTAAAGACCACTCTTTACGATCCTCTTGCAGTCACTTATATTGCATAACTTTCCCCTCTCTTCGACGCTGAAACAAACTAGTTCGGTACAGATTTTCGTTCGATGCGGTTAGCTAATAAACCGGGGGCTCGATTATAAAACTCGCCCTAAGCATCAATCCAGCACTATCTTTTTAAGTGTTCGGCGTCTCGGATATTGCATTATATGAATCGGTTTTGAATTATGTCTTGGGTCAATAGTTGGGTTGCCCAGGTCTTGTGTTTACCCTCTTACATTCCGCATGTTCGGCTAATAGGGACAACCACTACGATTGTACTTCCAGATCGCCTGGTTAAGTACCTCAGTGGAGAAAGCCGAAAACTGACTATCATAATACGCGAACTAGCCGGTGATCCTATGAAAAGTGTTAAACTACAAATCGATGGAGGTTACGCCATGTTATACGAAGGGTTTGTCCTTACACAAACCATTTGATGAAGCCATATACCTCGGCTCGTCCGAACATCACAAAACACTGGGGGCTAGTCACCAGCTCCCACAGTCAAGCTCTTATGGCTAAGTGAAAGCACCAAAACCGAATAGTTTGATTGCCTTGTTTCCCTCCCACAGTACCGCCTTCGGGCACCAAGACATCGACTAAGGATCATAGTGCGGAGGTCGAAACACCCCTTGTAGCATCTACATGGGGACTAAAGCCTACGACTGGTAACTTTCAGATTAAAATGGCCTCACAGGAGTCGAAACAAACAAAAACAGAAAAAGTATGATAAACCATACAAAACAACCGCATTATAAAGCAAAAGGTTCAACTATCAATACATGATAGTACGTTCATTCGAAAATTACATCTTTCGAGCACCGGGCCTCTATAGCCCGAGCACCATCCATTACAATGGGGAAATACTGATCGGGGCGCCTTTGCTCCTTCCCAATGGGAGGGGGTTTGGTGGCCATCTCAACTGGCTTGATCTTCGACCAGTGCACCATGGTCCTCGCAGAAGCCATCCGAGCTCCCTTGATGCAGAAGGAGCACTTCACAACGTCAATCCAAGGCAAGGTGTTGCACAACTTATGCACCATGCCAAAGTAGCTGCTTGGTATCGGCTCAGCAGGCCACAATCGGACACAAAGGTCCTTCATGGCTGGCTCCGCCATCCGGTGCAACTCCGTCAGCTGCTTCAGTTGATTACTCAAGAGAGGCGGGTGCTTGGGCTCTTGAAACTGCTGCCCACTTCTTTGTTCGGGAGGAGTCGCTCTCCTCCCCGCCCTCTTCTTGCTCCCCCACCTAAGCAGAGGGGCATGGGCATCCACAGACATAGTGTTTGCCAGTCCCCTTGGGCTGAGGCCTTCTCGGGCATCCCTCATCTCGTTCTTATTCTCTTTCTTCTCCGGCACCTTATACGGCGCCACGGTCAGCATCTCCTTCAGCAGGGCCTACCTGGGGAATTTAGGCAGCGGAGCCGTACTGTCAATCCACGCGGCTTTCTCAAGCCAGTCCTGTGAAGGTGGGGAAGTTAGTGTCAGATCCCTTGTTAAAAGATAAATACCCGAATATAAAAGGATAAAACTTCATCACTTCCCTAGGAGGGTGCACAGCATCGAGGCCAATGTCCTCCTCCTTTGCCGGCCAGTCCTTTTGGGCTTAAATAGCACCTTCTACAACTTGTCGTGGGTGGTGTCATAGAAATGGAGTATGGTGGCTAGGTCCTCGGGCTTGTAGGACCACACTGGAGCCACCCGTTGTTGGCAAGGAAGGAGGCGGTGGCAGAGCATCACCTGAACCACATTGGCCAGCTTGGTGCCCGCCCTTATCATGCTGTAGACGCGCTTCTGCAGCGACTCCACCTCCGTGGGTGACCCCCAATCGAGGCCCTTCTTGATCCATGAGGTTAGTCTCGTGGGAGGTCTGGATCTGAATTCGGGAGCCATTGCCCAAGGCCAATTTTTTAAATAATACAATTTCTTTTATTAATTTTCAAAAATATTATGCTGACTTTATTTTAAAAAATAATAATAAATAGTCAGCCATTTGGTATCCGACTGGATCCAGTCGGCCAAGAGTAGGCCGGTTAGTACCTTGTCGGCTAACAATAGGCCGATTGGGATCCTGCCCACTCCCGTCGGCTAACTGTTGGCCGACTGGAACTAATTGGCTTACAGTAGGCCGACTAGTTCTATTTGGCTTCCTGTAAGCTGATAGGTGCATGCCAAATTTTCTCAGGCCTAAGTTTCTTGGTTCTAGGAACTACGGTGGGTAAGCTTTGTAGTGTAGTCTCGTACACTCGCCAAGATATGTCCAAATCTGGATATCCTTTTAAGTTGTATGTTTCCTCTCTTAGTCTCGTACTCTCGATGGAGGAAAAATATGGCAAGAAACTTAGGCCTGAGAGGAAACATGCAACTTAAAAGGATATCCAGATTTGTACATATCTTCGCGAGAGTATGAGACTACACTACAATGCTTACCCACCTTAGTGCCCAGAAGCGAGAAACTTAGGCCTGAGAAAATGGGCATGCACCTATCAGCTTACAGGAAACCAATTAGAACTAATCAGCCTATTATAAGCCAATTAGTTCCAGTCGGCCTACTGTAACCAATTAGTTCCAGTCGGCCAACAGTTAGCTGAGAGGAGTGGGCAGGAGCCCAACCGGCCTGCTGTTAGCCAATAGGGTACTAATCGGTCTACTCTTGGCCGACTGGATCCAGTCGGCCACCAGATGGCTGACTATGTATTATTTTTGAAAATAATAATTCGGCTTAATATTTATAAAAATTAATTAAATAATGTACTATTTTAAAAAATTTAGCCTGCATGAGCCATGTCGCGCGGTTCCGTGATGTAGAACCACTCTTTCTACCAGACCTTGACGGTGTCTATGAAGTGCCCTCCGTCCACTCGACCCGGGTGAGCTATCATCGCCCCCCCACAGTCCACTTGCTGGCCATCGACTATCTTCGCTCTGCCGTTGAAGAACTTCACCCACATGCCGAAGTGTGGCTAGACTCGCAGAAAGGCCTCACAAATGACGATGAAGGCCGAGATGTGCAGAAAGGAGTTCGGTGCCAGATCGTGGAAATCCAGCCCATAGAAGAACATCAATCCCCTAACGAAGGGGTGGAACGGGAAGCCCAGTCCCTGGATGAAGTGGGGGAGGAACACCACCCTCTCGCCTGGTTGGGGCATGGGGACGATCTGACCCTCTTTTGGAGCCCGGTGAACGACGTTGGCCGAGAGTTAGCCGACACGCTTCATATCCTCGATGTCGTCATTGGTGATTATCGAGGCCTCCCACTTGCCTTTCGCACCAGATCTGGCCATGGACGAATTGAGGGAGTGGCTAAAAAGGAGTTGTTTTTGGAAGGATGGATCGGGGCGCTGGAGCTTTGTTGATTGGGAAAGCAATGGCGAGAGGAAGGAGAAAGCGTACAACGATAGTGGTGGCTGTTTCCATTTTATAAGCTGTCATAATACCAAGAGTCCTTTTACTGCGCCGCAGGCCTCGCAGCTTCCTAATATAATCGTGACGTTATGCGCGAGTGGGTAACCAAAATCATTGACCATATCCCTTAAAAAATGGGCACGATCTCCGTATTGATGGGACGTGCCAATGGAGGAACTACCTCGAACCGCGAATCGAGTTTTCACAACGATTCAGTGTTTGTGACCGGCCATGACCTTTCGCCAAAATTTGCCAGGCGAGGGCACTATTCACACTTAAGCGGTTGGCCTTCGAGGCTAAGAAATATCTACGATTCAGATTCGAAATATAACCTAGTTAAACACATGGCCGAACTTAGCTAAGCCACTTTTGGAGGCTTGGCTAAGGGGAATTGCTCCAATTACATAAGGGGAGAAGAAATCGCCCCGCAAGCCGGAGACTTTAGGTGCATGAGGAACTTCGGGAGTTACAAGACACCAGCGTTGGAGGCTAGTTCGGGGGCTACTGAGGGAGTCCTGGACTATGGGGTCCTCGGGCTGTCGGTCTATCTCTTATGGCGGACAGGTGCGCTGCTGTACGACTACTATAAGGCCGAGCTATAAGGTGATTTCGTATCCGGACAAGAAACTGGCGACGCCTTGGTGTGTCATCCAAGTTAATATAATAAGATCGCCATGTTTATTCCTTCATTGTAATCGACCATGTGTAATCCTAGTGCCCCTGGTGCCTATATAAACTAGAGGGTTTAGTCTATAGAGGCTAGAAAAAAAACAACCACCATCCTACTCACCTAGGGTTTAGTTCATCTGATCTCATGGTAGATCAACTCTGTAATCATCCTACGCGCTCCAATATAATCAAGCAGGACATAGGGTTTTACCTCTTCAAGAGGGTCCGAACTTGGGTAAACATCGTGTTCTTCATCCCTTGTTCCCCATTGATCCAATATCCACAGCTCGGGACCCCCTACCTGAGATCCGCCGGTTTTAACACCAACACTAGCCGCAAAGTACGTGCCTCGGAGGCACAATTTCGCGCTCAAAATACCATGGGCAGCTTTGGGGACCTATTATCCAAGCGCCAAGTGTTCGGCTTGACCGAGCTATGGCCAAACATGTCTTAGGACAATCATAGGTGCCATCTAGGACCTACCTAGCATCATGCTAATATACTACGGTGACCTCTCAATACCCCCTTCAAGGGTCCATACACCGAGCACTACCTCCTCTACGGAGCACCCCCCTCAAGAGCAAAGGAGCAGACGTGCAACAAGGCATAGTAGGTACGTCAAACCACTCATGAAGGCCCCGTGTAAACCTTTCCTATGTAAAGTTTTGTTTTTTCATAAAGTATCTATAACAGTTGCTTCGGCAGTTCAGATTGTATGGTTAGACGTCACGAGCTCATCGAAAAGAAAGACCATTTCTTTACGGCCCCATTACAGTCATTTATGTTGCACAACTCTTTCCGCTCTTCGGAGCCGAAACAAACTAGTTCGGTACATCTTTTATCTAGATGTGACCGGCTCATAGACCAGGGGTTCGATTATAAAACTTGCCCCAAGCATCACCCCAACACTAGTTTCTATCGCATGTGCTGGGCATCTCAGATATTGGATTATATGATTTGGTTCTGAATTATGTCTTGCATCAATAGTTGGGTTGCCGGGCTCCTGTGCTTACCCCCTTATGTTCCGCATGTTCGGATAGGAGGGTAAAGGGAGAACCACTGCGATGTACTTCCAGCTCGCCTGGTTAAGTACCTCAGTGGAGAAAGTCGAAAATTGACTGTCATAATAGGCGAGAGCTGGTCGGTGATCCGATAACAAGTGTTAAACTAAAAATCGATGGAGGTTATGCCATGTTATATGAAGGGTTTGTACTCACACAAACCAAGTAATAATGGTTTCAACCTCGGCACACCCGAACATCACAATACACTAGGGGCTAGTCACTAGCCCCCACAGTCAAGCTCCTATGGCTAAGTGAAAGCACTAAAACCATATAGTCAGATTGCCTAGTCTCCCTTACATACTACCGCCTCCGGGCACCGAGACATCGGCTAAGGGTCATAGTGTGGAGGTCGAAACACCCCTTGTAGCATCTACAAGGGGGCTGAAGCCAACGGCTAGTAACTTTCAAATTAAAATAGCCGCACAGGAGTCAAAATAAACAAAAACATGCAAAGTATGATACACCATGCAAAGCAATTGCATTATAAAGTACAAAAGTTCAACTGTCATCTAATACATGATAATACGGTTCATTCATTAATTACATCTTTTGAGCACTTGGCCTCTATCGCCCGAGCACCAACCATTACGATGGGAAAATACTGCTTGGGGCGCCTGTGCTCCTTCCCAGGGGGGGGGTCCGGTGGCCATCTCGACTGGCTTGATCTTTGTCTAGTGCACCATGGTCTCCGCGAAAGCCATCCGAGCTGCCTCGATGCAGAGGTGCAACATCGCATAGCCTCCGCACTAAGCCGAAGTAGCTGCTCGGCAACGGCCTTGCAGGCCATAGCCGGACACAGAGGTCCTCTAGGGCCGGCTCTGCCATTCGGTGTAACTCCATCAACTGCTTCATTTGGTTGCTAAGGAGAGGAGGGTGCTCGGGCGCCTGGAACTGCGCCCAAAACAGCCTATGCTCGACATCACCCTCATGGGATGCATAATACCTTACCGCATCCGCCGCACTCCTCGGAAGATCCGCAAAAGCGCCTAGGGAACGCCATACCTGTTACCACCAAAGACACTTTGCAGTAAGTACGGCTTACCATCTGCAATAAGCTTAACTTGGTAGAGTTCTTCTCGGGCGCCTCGCATGTCCGTCCCCGCCTCTTGGATCACAAGCTTCATGGAGGATAGATCGGTAGCCTGACCCTCATTTTTGTGCTCAAGGTCCTCACACTTAGTGTTGGCATCCTTGAGCTCTTGCTGCACCTCTGCCACTCTGGCCTCGTGCTTATCACTGACGGTCTTCATCGTCGACAGCTCGGCGCTCGTTCGGCCGCTGCCTTCTGTTCTATGGCCTCTTGCTTCACCTTCTTTAGCTCGGCCTTGAGGTTCTCTACCTCCACAGCAATAGTTCTAGTCATAATAAAGCATTCCTTGCTCAGGGTTAACCCCGAACACCTCGCTCGACAAAGCAAACCAAACTACTAAAGAAGTCTAGTCAGGACTAACCTTGCGCTTCGTTGAACCACTTGTTTTTTTGACTGGTGACTATAGGGAAACCCCCCACAACATTCAACATTTATTCATAATGTAAAATATACAATGTACATGGATTACAAGGGGTATTCAGAAAGAAAGAAAAGAACAAAAAACTAAGCAGCTAGTATACAAAACCTCATGGAGGTAGAAATGAAATCCATCTTAGCAGCTCCTCCTTATATCTAGCCTTGACTCTGTGTTGCATGAATGTAATATCATGAATGAAAGCACTCCTCCATCTATTAAAGCTCTGTCTCTCATGTCTGAACACCCTTGCATTCATGATTATCCAAATGTTCTAGCAAGCAACAAAAACAACCTCAGTAAAGAAAGTTTTTGCAAAGTCTTGCTTAGCTTGCAAAACAATAGAAGAAATGTCATCCCCAGGGGGCCAAGAAACTTGAAGATAATTCTGTATTCTCACACTGAAATTGCATTCAAAAAAACAAGTGATTCGTGGTCCCACGTGTCCTCAAAGGACAAAGCAGACAATTAACCCCATCATCCAAGTTCCAGTGCCTTCTTTCAACCATATCTTTAGTGTTGAGCCTATCCATAATTAACATCCAGGCAAACACTTTTATTTTCATTGTGCAAGAAGATTTCCATATCCACAGAAGGAGAGGATTGAAAGACATGTTGGAATGCATGAATGAGTAAAAAAACTTGGGCTTGAAAGCATTACATGTCCCCTGCAGTACCAAATATCATTTGCATCCACTTCCCTACTGCAAATTACCGTCAAATTCTGCACTGCATAAACTCCTGGTATGCCTGTGCATACAAAGGTAAGTGGAACATTTGGATCATATCCTATGATTGGAAAGCTTCAGAGACTGTAATCCAGGGATCTTTCACATAGTAGAAGAGCCTTGGAAACCTTGTTTGCAATGGGGCACTAAGTCACCAATCTTCCATTTATCAGACCAGAACAAAGCTGAATTCCCAGAATTGATTTGCACCCAAGTTGTGTTCCTAAAATGATCTAGCAGTTTACAAATATATTTCCACCAAAAAGAACCACAACTATCAGTCCCCTGAGGTACAAAAGAATGGTCATATGTATCCCAAATAACAGAGACCCATGGTAGATCCACCCTATTTAGTGCAAATGTTTAAGCAAAAGAGCCATGGTCTGTACACCCAAGTTTAGGATGCCCAATCCACCTTCATTTTTAGGTCTACAAATGAGGTCCCAAGATGCCAAAGATGGTGTGGGATCATCCCTATGGTTTCTCCATAAGCGCTGCCTTTGAATTCTCTCCAATTGTTTTAAAATTCATGCAGGAGCAAGCAAGCTGCCTAGATAGAAGAAGGGCATGGAGGACAGAGCAGAGTTCAGAAAATGAAGCCTTTCGCTCTGATTTAGGAAAGAAGAACTAGCTGTCATTCTTCTCTCCATACAGTCGACAAGGGGCATGAAGTCCACCATTTTGGGCCTGGTAGCACCAATAGGTAGACCAAGATAAGTGAAAGGCATTTCGCCAACCTGACAACCAAAAGCAGTAGCCAAACAAATGGTGGTGTCCTCATCAACATTTATGGGCACCATGGAAGACTTATGATAGTTAACAAGTTAACAATTAAACTAGCTCAAGTTGAGAACACCTAAAGCATGTCCTTTAGGGCTAGAAGCTGGGTTTTATCTGCTGGTAAGATGATAAGAGTATCATCAGCATATTGCACTATGGGATAATCTTGGTCATGACATGGTATTGGCAACTTTAAAATTCCCCTCCTGAACATATCATTCACCACTGTTTGCAAAAGGCCAGCAACAATAACAAAGAGCAAGGGTGAGAGACAATCTCCTTGTCTAACACCCTTTTACAGAGAAATTACCTTACAGTACTCCATTTAAAAGGACCGATGATGTTCTAGTGGATAGCAACTGGTTGACCCAAGAAATCCATTTCTGGTTGAAGCCCTTAAATTTGAGGATCTGCAAGATAGCTTCATGTTCAATGGGGTCAAAGGCCTTTTCAAAATCCAATTTAAGAATAACAATATATCTCTTTGACTGATGACATTGATGCAAATATTCAAGGGACCAACCAATGCAGTCCTGAAGAGTCCTGCTCTTAATAAAACCATATTGATTCTTATGAATACATTTCATAATTATCTTTTGAAACTATTGGCAGCCATCTTGGACAGAAACTTGAGGCCCATTCGAGTCAAGGAAATTGGCCTATAATCCCCAACCCCTTCACGAGCCAACATCTTTGGGATCAAAGTGATATAAGAACCATTAATATTTTCCAAGATTGCAGTGCCCTTATGAAAAGCGTCAGCCAAATCATAGAAGTCTTGACAAATAATGTGCCGACATTTTTTGAACAATAACCCATTAAAGCCATCAGGTCCAGGGGCTTTGTCAATGGGCATATGTTTGACAATGTCATCCATTCCTCTTTTGTAAAAGGCTCTGTAAGAAAATCTAACCCATCAATTGGCTGAAGCAAAGCACTGAGGTCAAAGCCCATTACTATTCCAGTAGAAACTCCCATTCTATTCTTAAAACCATTCCATATAATGACCTCCATCTGAGAATGTTGAGAAACCACAGACCCATCCGTGTCTTTCAAAGAAGCAATGGAATTTCTTCTATGTCTCTTAGTGGCCATAGCATGAAAAAATTTGGTGTTCACCCCACCAAGCTTAATATACCTATGCTATGGTATATGTGATTACTATGATGTGGAACGAATAGAAGAATTTGTCGCTTTTAAGGGTGCTTACGAAATTGAATCTTTGTTTAACAAGTGTGAAAATTATGATGATGCTGTTTACAGACCTAAAAATTGTGCTATACTTAGATATTTCTATGAGAATTATGAATATAATGCCGATATTAACGAGTTTATTGAGAAAGTCTCCGCTCTCCAAGAAGAGACTAATATTTTGCAGGAAACTATGGAATAAGAAATTGCTGACACTATGAGCTCATTAGATGAAAAAGGTGACGAGGAGAGCGAAAAACAAAAGTAGGGAAGAGCGAATTAGCTACCCATGCCCACCTTCTAATGAGAGTAACCCTTCAACTCGTACATTGTTAAATTTCCCTTCGGGCTTATCGAAGTATGAATGCTATAATGATTGCTATGATCCCTTGGATTCGTTTGAAATATATCTTTTTGATGAAATTGATGCTTGCTATGCTTGTGGCCATGATGCCAATATGAATTATGCTTATGGAGATGAACTTGCTATAGTTGCACCCACACATGATAGTCCTATTATCTTTTTGAATTCTCCCAACTACACTATATCAGAGAAGCTTGCACTTATTAAGGATTATATTTATGGGTTGCATTTTACCATTACACATGATGATTTTGATATATATAATATGCATGTGCTTTCTGCTCCTACTTGCAATTGTTATGAGAGAGGAACTACATCTCCACATCTCTATGTTTCCAATGCGATAAAATTGCAAGAAACTGCTTATGCTACGTATTGGCCTTTACTTCATGTCCGTGAATTGTTCTTATATGACATGCCAATGCATATGAAGAGAGTTAGACTTTGTTGTTACATGATATATGTTACTTTTGTGCTCACTACTAAATTACAAATCATTGTTAATTAAAATTGGCTTTGATATACCTTGGGATCCGGGTGGATCAATTACTTGAGCACTTTATTCCTAGCTTAATGGCTTTAAAGAAAGATCTGCCAGGTAGACAACCAAGAAGTTTTAGAGAGTCATTTTACTCTATTGTGTGCTTTTAAATAGTTTAAAAACAAAAAATATAGAGGGGAATCTAAAACTTTTCAAAAA
This sequence comes from Triticum timopheevii, assembly GCA_963921465.1. NCBI lineage: Eukaryota > Viridiplantae > Streptophyta > Magnoliopsida > Poales > Poaceae > Triticum > Triticum timopheevii. The sequence goes on along the minus strand of OY997274.1, from coordinate 358,948,021 downwards.
GAAAAGTGAAAGTAAGAAAGACGAGCACCATTGAAGTGGGGGAGCTCCTTGAACTTTGTTCATGCCCATGGAAACTTTGCAAATCTTGAATTATAGAAACTTTTCAACAAAAATAATTATATCCTTGTACAAATCCATTGTATTATAAAAATAATGTGCCAAGATTTACCTTTAGGATGATTAGATTGCTTGTTTGGTATGTGAAGTGCAAAAACAGAAACTTTTGCTGTAGTGCGTGAATTTACATTTTTTACCGGAACCTGCAATTTTTTTGAAGTTTTTACACAATACTGCTATGCCAATTGTTTACTTTGCCCTAAGTTTTTAGATTTTTTTTGAGTTAACAGAAGTATATGTACCATCTACATCTTTACAGATTATCCTGTTTCCACAGATTGCTGTTATAGTTTCATTATTTGCGTATGTTTGAAATCTTGTTGAGCCTCCTTTGACTTGGGGCCATAGAATTGTGATAGCATATAGTGGGAAATGATTGATTATAATTACACAATAATGTTATAGCAGTACATGATGGTATTTGATGTTATATGTACTAATCCCACTAATAAAAAGTTCAGTCAAGCTTTGTGTGGATTACGTGTTTGAAGATTGAGGAGGTATCGATATGAGGAGAATAAGGAGAGGCAAGAGTTCAAGATGGGTATTCCCAAGGCACCCCAAGTAAATATTCAAGGAGACTCAAGCGTTTAAGCTTGGGGATGCCCTGGAAGGCATCCCATCTTTCTTCAACAATTATCGGTATGTTTCGGTTTTTGTTTTGTTCACATGATATGCGTAAATTCTTGGAGCGTATTTTGTGTTTATTTTTCCCTTTTCTATTATGCACCATGGTGCTATGAGATAGTCCAAGACTGATTTATAGAATGCTCTTTTCACTTCACTTATATCTTTTGAGTATGGCTTTATAGAATGCTTCATGTGCTTCACTTATATCATTTGAAGTTTGGATGCCTGTTTCTCTACATAGAAAAACCGTAAATTGTAGAATGCTCTTTTGCTTCACTTATATTTGTTAGAGATTGGGAAAGTCTTTTGTAGAAAGAATTGAACTCTCATGCTTCACTTATATCTATTTAGAGAGTCAACATGAATTGATCATTCACATGGTTGGTCATAAAATCCTACATAGAACTTGTAGATCACTGAATATGATATGTTTGATTCCTTGCAATAGTTTTGCGATGTAGAGATGGTATTAGGGGAGGTACTAGTGAATGATTGTGGTTTAATAAGAATATTGGTGTTAAGGTTTTTGATTCCCAAAGCATGCACGTATAGTCTCTCATTATGCTAAGAAGTTGGAGCATGATTTATTATTGATTGTCTTCCTTATGAGTGGCGGTCAGGGACGAGCGATGGTATTTTCCTACCAATCTATCCTCCTAGGGGCATGTGTAGTTGTACTTTGCTTTTAGGGCTAATATACTCTCACAATAAGTATGTGAGTTCTTTATGACTAATGTGAATCCATGGATTATATGCACTCTCACCTTTCTACAATTTGCTAGCTTCTTCGGTACAGGGCATTGCCCTTTCTCACCTCGAGAGTCGGTGCAAACTTCGTTGGTGCATCCAAACCCCGTGATATGATACACTCTATCACACATAAGCCTCCCTATATCTCCCTCAAAACAGCCACCATACCTACATATTATGGCATTTCCATAGCCATTCCGAGATATATGGCCATACAACTTGCAACTTGCATTCATTGTTATATTGCTTTGCATGATCGTAGGATAGCTAGCATGATATTTTCATGGCTTGTCCATTTTTTGATATCTTTTCTATGCTAGATCATTGAACATCTTGGTACACTACTAGAGGCATTCATATAGAGTCATATTTTGTCCTAGCATTGAGTTGTAATTTTGAGTTGCAAGTAAATAGAAGTGTGATGATCATCATATTCATAATTAGAGCATTGTCCCAGTGAGGAATGGATGATGGAGACCATAATTCCCCCACAAGTCGGGATGATACTTCAAACGAAAATAAAAAGAGAGAGGCCAAAAAGAGCCCAACAAAAAAGAAAACCGAAAAAGAGAGAAACAGAGAGAAGGGGCAATGTTACTATCCTTTTCCACACTTGTGCTTCAAAGTAGAACCATGTTCTTCATATAGAGAGTCTCCTATGTTGTCACTTTCATATACTAGTGGGAATATTTCATTATAGAACTTGGCTTGTATATTTCAATGATGGACTTCCTCAAATGCCCGAGGTCTTCATGATCAAGCTAGTTGGATGCACACCCACTTAGTTTTCAGTTTGAGGTTTCATACACTTATAGCTTTTAGTGCATCCGTTGCATGACAATCCCTACTCCTCGCATTGACATCAATTGATGGGCATCTCCATAGCCCATTGATTAGCCTAGTCGATGTGATACTTTGTCCTTTTTGTCTTGTCTATGTTAATCTCTTCCACCGTATTCAATTCCACCATAGTGCTATATCCATGGCTTGTGCTCATGTATTGCGTGGGGGTTGAAAAAGCTGGAGTGCATTAAAAAGTATGAACCAGTTGCTCGGCTTGTCATCGGGGTTGTGTATGATAAATACTTTGTGTTCAGAAGATGGAGCATGACAAGTGATGAGGACATGAAAGCCATTGAACCCTTAGAGTCGAGGACGACTCCTTTTCAAGAGGGGGAGGATGATGAGTACATGACAACCATTTATACATCCTTTGTCATCAAAGGAGAAATCATAATATTTCGTGTCAAACAAACACATTGCTAGGTGAATGCTAACTTAAGTTCATACTATAATCTTGAACACATGGCTGCACTTTCATCTCGTTTGTTGTTGGTTGAACTTAGGTGCAATACAGAAGAAGGCCAAACACATTTTAGTCCATGCAAAACAATGTTTTATGGTGAAGAAACAAAGTTAGGAGTTCATGAAGAAATGAGTTGTCAGCTGAAGAAAACATTGTTCCGATTCTGATGAAACAATGTTTTGCACGAGTTTGGATATTCCAATTTGCGAAAGGTTACCAGAACTCGAGTTTGCTGCTGAAGGAAACATTGTTCGACCCCAGTGAACAATGTTTGGATGGGAACCGCCAACCACCTCCAACGAGAGATTTCCAGAAGCTACCTCATTAAGTCTTGAAGCAATTTTGTCAAACCAAAGCTGGTTTTCTTTCACACCTAAGCTGATTCCGAAAGCTAGTTTGATTTCACACCTATCCGGGGGGGGGGGGGCGGTTGTCCCGATTATAAATAGGCTAGATCTTCCCTCTGTTGGGGACTTTTGCCATTTCTATCAAAGACCAAAGACATAGACTCCTCCTGAGATTGGAGAGCTCTTGTTACCATTTATTCTCGTGATTCCTTGAGAAATTACTCCTAATTTGTGCTCCACGACTAGATCGTGTTGTGTGGGTTAGAGTTCATGGTTTCCCTTGCGGATTGCACCTATGCCGTGCTCCACGACTTGAGCGTGGTTGTGTGGGGTTGTATTGCGGGTTGTGGATCGACGAATGTTCGGATTGCAAGCTTCGATGAGCATCCTCCTTGTCGGGTTATAATCTCTTATTTTCCATTTTTTGGTTGCTTGCAACTAGTTACCCCCATCCATTTATCGATCCTATGCCGTGAAGATTGGACCTCCCCTTGAACACCCTCTTCCCTGAAGACGGTGTCGTATCATCTAGTATTCAGAGCAAGGTTTTGATGCGGCTTGAACTACATCGGTATTTCCCCAAAGAGGAAGGGATGATGCAGCACAACTATGGTAGGTATTTCCCTCAGTGATGATACCAATTTTATCGAACCAGTAGGAGAACCATGCAACACTACGTAAACGGTACCTGCACACAAAGAACAAATACTTGCAACCCAACATAAAAGAGGGGTTGTCAATCCGTCCCGGGTAAAAATATAGATAAAATTGTAGTAGATCGGTTAAATAGATCTCGCGGGAACGCGAGATAAAATAAATAAAAATAAATTGCAGCAAGATATTTTTGGGTTTTTGGATTAATAGATCTGAAAATAAAAGCAAATAAAAATATATATCAAAGGCAAATATGATAAAGAAGAGACCCCGGGGTCGTAGATTTGACTACTGGCTTCTCTCGAGAAAAATAGCATATGGTGGGTAAGCAAATTAATGTTGGGAAATTGATAGAACTTCAAATAATCATGGCGATATATAGGCAATGATCATTATATAGGCATCACGTCCAAGATTAGTAGACCGACTCCTTCCTGCATCTACTACTATTACTCCACACATCGACCGCTATCCAGCATGCATCTAGTGTATTAAGTTCGTGGAGAAATGGAGTAATGCAATAAGAACGATGACATGATGTAGACAAGATCTATTCATGTAGGAATAGACCCCATCTTGTTATCCTCAATAGCAACGATACATACATGCCATTTCCCCTTCTGCCACTGGGATTGAGCACCGTAAGATCAAACCCATCACAAAGCACCTCTTCCCATGGCAAGAAAAATCAATCTAGTCAGCCTAACTAAACCAAAGATTTGAAGAAGAAGTACGAGGATATAAGTAATCATGCATATAAGAGATCAAAAGACTCAAATAACTTTCATGGATAAAAACATAGATCTGATCATAAACTCAAAGTTCATTGGATCCCAACAAACACACCACAAAAAGAGTTACATCAAATAGATCTCCAAGAGACCATTGTATTGAGAATCAAAAGAGAGAGGGGAAGCCATCTAGCTAGTAACTACGAACCCGTAGGTCTCCAATGAACTACTGATGCATCACCGGAGAGGCACCAATACGGATGTTGAACCCCTCCGTGATGGTGTCTAGATTAGATCTGTGGTTTCTGGCACTTGCAGCGGCTGGAATTTTTTGTCGTTGACTCCCTTGGGGTTTATGGAGTATTGGGGTTATTTATAGAGAAAAGAGGTGGTGCGGGAGACCACCGAGGTCGGCACAACCCACCAGCGCGTGCCTGGTCCCCCAGGCGCGCCCAGGTGGGTTGTGCCCCCCTTGGGGCACACCTTTGGTACTTCCTTGGCCCAACTTGTGTCTTCTGGTCCAGAAAATCACCAAAAAGTTTCACTGCATTTGGACTCCGTTTGGTATTGATTGTCTGCGAAGTAAAAAACAAGCAAAAAATAGCAACTAGCACCGGGCACTATGTCAATAGGTTAGTCCCAAAAAATGATATGAAGTTGCTATAAAATGATTGTAAAACATCCAAGAATGACAATATAACAACATGGAACAATCAAAAATTATAGATACGCTGGAGATGTACCAGCATTCCCAAGCTTAATTTTGCTCTTCCTCGATTAGGTAAATGATAAAAACAGAATTTTTAATGTGGAATGCTGCCTAACATGTTCATCACATATTCTTTTCTTTGTAGCATGAACATTTGGACTTTTATATGATTCAAATCAATAGTCTAGTTTTGACATGAAGATTTCAATACTCAAGCATATCAACAAACAACCATGTCTTTCAAAATATCAACACTAAAGCAAGTTATCCCTAGCCCATTATGTTCAATCATTGATCCATTCATGAAACACGCTCGCATGTTAGCTACACCCAATGCTCACGTATGATCATAGTATCCCTTAGTTGGCGCTTTATAAGAGAAGATGGAGACTCAAAAAATAAAAATTGCATGAAGTAAATATAAAGGCCCTTCATAGAGGGAAGTAGGGATTTGTAGAGGTGCCAGAGCTCAAAGCGAAAAATATAGAGATAAAAACATTTTGGGTGGCATGCTTTTCCTGTCAACGAAAATGATTGAGTAGTTTCCAATACTTTCCATGCTAGATATATCATTGGCGGTTCCCAAACAGAAAATAAAGTTTATTCCTTTTTCCACCATACTTTCACATTCCACGGCTAACCGAATCCACGGGTGCCGTCCATCCCAACACTTTCCAAGGAATTTATTATTTGACAACATAAAGTAAATTCATTTTTCATTTCGGCACTGGGAATCCCTAATACCTTTTGTTGGGGAATGTAGTAATATCAAAAAATTTCCTACGCACACGCAAGATCATGGTGATGCATAGCAATGAGAGGGGAGAGTGTTGTCCACGTACCCTCGTAGACCGTAAGCGGAAGCGTTATGAAAACGCGGTTGATGTAGTCGTACGTCTTCACGATCCGACCGATCCAAGCACCGAAAGTACGGCACCTCCGAGTTCTAGCACACATTCAGCTCGATGACGATCCTCGGATTCTGATCCAGCAAAGTGTCGGGGATGAGTTCCGTCAGCACGACGGCGTGGTGACGATGATGATGTTCTACCGACGCAGGGCTTCGCCTAAGCACCGCAATGATATGACCGAGGTGGAATATGGTGGAAGGGGGCACCGCACACGGCTAAGGAACAATCACGAAGATCAACTTGTTGTTGTGCCTAGAGGTGCCCCCTGCCCCCGTATATAAAGGAGCAAGGGGGGAGGGGGCAGCCGGCCTAGGAGGGGGCGCGCCAAGGGGAGTCCTACTCCCACCGGGAGTAGGACTCCCTCCTTCCTTGTTGGAGTAGGAGAAGGGGAAAGAGGGGGAGAGGAAGAAGGAAAGGGGGGCTGCGCCCCTTATCCAATTCGGACCAGAGGGGGGGGGGGCGCAGGCCTCCTTCCTTTTGGCCTCTCTCCTCTATTCCCGTATGGCCCAGGCCATATACTCCCCGGCGAATTCCCGTAACTCCCCGGTACTCCGAAAAATACCCGAATCACTCGGAACCTTTCCGAAGTCCGAATATAGTCGTCCAATATATCGATCTTTACGTCTCGACCATTTCGAGACTCCTCGTCATGTTCCCGATCTCATCCTGGACTCCGAACTCCTTCGGTACATCAAAACTCATAAACTCATGATATAACTATCATCGAAACCTTAAGCGTGCGGACCCTACGGGTTCGAGAACAATGTAGACATGACCAAGACACGTTTCTGGTCAATAACCAATAGCGGAACCTGGATGCTCATATTGGCTCCCACATATTCTACGAAGATCTTTATCGGTCAAACCGCATAGCAACATACGTTGTTCCCTTTTTCATCGGTATGTTACTTGCCCGAGATTCGATCGTCGGTATCCAATACCTAGTTCAATCTCGTTACCGGAAAGTCTCTTTACTCGTTACGTAATGCATCATTCCGTAACTAACTCATTAGTTACATTGCTTGCAAGGCTTATAGTGATGTGCATTACCGAGAGGGCCCAGAGATACCTCTCCGACAATCAGAGTGACAAATCCTAATCTCGAAATACGCCAACCCAACATTTACCTTCGGTGACACTTGTAGAGCTCCTTTATAATTACCCAGTTATGTTGTGACGTTTGGTCGCACACAAAGTGTTCCTCCGGTAAACGGGAGTTGCATAATCTCATAGTCATAGGAATATGTATAAGTCATGAAGAAAGCAATAGCAACATACTAAACGATCAAGTGCTAAGCTAACGGAATGGGTCAAGTCAATCACATCATTCTTCTAATGATGTGATCCCATTAATCAAATGACAACTCATGTCTATGGTTAGGAAACTTAACCATCTTTGATTAACGAGCTAGTCAAGTAGAGGCATACTAGTGACACTATGTTTGTCTATGTATTCACACATGTATTATGTTTCCAGTTAATACAATTCTAGCATGAATAATAAACATTTATCATGAAATAAGGAAATAAATAATAACTTTATTATTGCCTCTAGGGCATATTTCCTTCAGTCTCCCACTTGCACTAGAGTCAATAATCTAGTTCACATCGCCATGTGATTTAACACCAATATTCACATCTGTATGTGATTAATACCCATAGTTCACATTGTCATGTGATCAAAACCCAAAGGGTTTACTAGAGTCAATAGTCTAGTTCACATTGCTATGTGATTAACACCCAAAGAATACTAAGGTATGATCATGTTTTGCTTGTGTGAGAAGTTTAGTCAACGGGTCTGTCATATTCAGAGCCGTATGTATTTTGCATATATTCTATGTCCACAATGCTCTGCACGGAGCTACTCTAGCTAATTGCTCCCACTTTCAATATGTATCCAGATTGAGACTTAGAGTCATCTGGATTGGTGTAAAAGCTTGCATCGTTGTAACTTTTTACGACGGGTTCTTTTATCACCTCCATAATCGAGAAACATCTCCTTAGTCCTCACTAAGGATATTCTTGACCGCTGTCTAGTGATCTACTCTTAGATCAAAATTGTATTCCTTTGTCAAACTCAGAGCAAGGTATACAATAGGTCTGGTTCACAGCATAACATACTTTATAGAACCTATGACTGAGGCATAGGGAATGACTTTTCATTCTCTTTCTATTTTCTGCCATGTCGGGTCTTGAGTCTTACTCAACTTCACACCTTTGCATCACAGGCAAGAACTCCTTCTTTGACTGTTCCATTTTGAAATATTTCAAAAATTTATGAAGGTATGTACTCATTGAAAAATCTTATCAAGCGTCTTGATCTATCTATATAGATCTTGATGCTCAATGTGTAAGCAGCTTCACCGAGGTCTTGCTTTGAAAAACTCTTATTCAAGTATCCTTTCATGCTATCCAGAATTTCTATATCATTTCCAATCAACAATATGTCATCCACATATAATATTAGAAATGCTACAGAGCTCCCACTCACTTTCTTGTAAATACAAGCTTCTCAAAAAGTCTGTATAAAACCATATGCTTTGATCAACTCATCAAAGCGTATATTCCAACTCCGAGAGGGTTGCACCAGTCCATAAATGGATCACTGGGGCTTGCACACTTTGTTAGCACCTTTAGGATTGACAAAACCTTCTGGTTGCATCATATACAACTCTTCTTTAATAATTTCATTAAGGAATGCAGTTTTGACATCCTTTTGCCAGATTTCATAAAATGTGGCAATTGCTAACATGATTCAGACAGACTTAAGCATCGATACGAGTGAGAAAATCTCATTGTATTCAACACCTTGAACTTGTCGAAAAACCTTTCACAACAAGTCAAGCTTTGTAGATAGTAACACTACTATCAGTGTCCGTCTTCCTCTTGAAGATCCATTTATTTTCTATGGCTTGCCGATCATCGGGCAAGTCAATCAAAGTCCACACTTTGTTTTCATATATGGATCCCATCTCAGATTTCATGGCCTCCAGCCATTTCGCGGAATCTGGGCTCATCATCGCTTCCTCATAGTTCGTAGGTTCATCATGGTCTAGTTACATGACTTCCAGAACAGGATTACCGTACCACTCTGGTGCGGATCTTATTCTGGTTGACCTACGAGGTTCAGTAGTAACTTGACCTGAAGTTTCATGATCAATATCATTAGCTTCCTCACTAATTGGTGTAGTGGTCACTGGAACTGATTTCTGTGATGAACTACTTTCCAATTCGGGAGAAGGTACAGTTACCTTATCAAGCTCTACTTTCCTCCCACTCACTTCTTTCGAGAGAAACTTCTTCTCTAGAAAGGATCCATCTTAGCAACGAATAACTTGCCTTTGGATCTGTGATAGAAGGTGTACCCAATAGTTACCTTTGGGTATTCTATGAAGACACACTTCTCCGATTTGGGTTTGAGCTTATTAGGTTGGAAACCTTTTTCATATAAGCATCACAACTCGAAACTTTAAGAAACGACAGCTTAGGTTTGCTACTAAACCATAGTTCATACGGTGTCATCTCAACGGATTTAGATGATGCCCTATTAAATGTGAATGCAGCTGTCTCTAATGCATAACCCCAAAACGATAGTGGTAAACCGATAAGAGACATCATAGATCGCACCATATCTAGTAAAGTACGATTACGACGTTCGGACACACCATTACATTGTGGTGTTCCAGGTGGCGTGAGTTGCGAAACTATTTCACATTGTTTCAAATGAAGACCAAACTCATAACTCAAATATTCGTCTCCACGATCAGATTGTAGAAACTTTATTTTTCTTGTTACGATGATTTTCCACTTCACTCTGAAATTCTTTGAACTTTTCAAATGTTTCAGACTTATGTTTCATCAAGTAGATATACCCATATCTGCTCAAATCATCTTGTGAAGGTCAAAAAATAACGATACTTGCCAGGAGCATCAACACTCATTGGATCGCATACATCAGTATGTATTATTTCCAATAAGTCAGTAACTTGTTCCATTGTTCCGGAGAACGGAATTTTAGTCATCTTGCCCAAAAGGCACGGTTCGCAAGCATCAAATGATTCATAACCAAGTGATTCCAAAAATCCATCTTTATGGAGTTTCTTCATGCGCTTTACACCGATTTGACCCAAACGGCAGTACCACAAATAAGTTGCACTATCATTATTAACTTTGCATCTTTTGGCATCAATATTATGAATATGTGTATCACTACGATCGAGATCCAACAAACTATTTTCATTGGGTGTATGACCATCGAGGGTTTTATTTATGGAAACAGAACAACAATTATTCTTTGACTTTAAATGAATAACCGTATCGCAATAAACATGATCAAATCATATTCATGTTCAACGCAAATGCCAAATAACATTTATTTAGGTTTAACACTAATCCCGAAAGTATAGAGAGTGTGCGATGATGATCATATCAATCTTGGAACCACTTCCAATACACATCGTCACTTCACCCTCAACTAGTCTCTGTTTATTCTGTCACTCCTGTTTCGAGTCACTAATTTTTAGCAACCGAACAAGTATCAAATACTCAGGGGCTACTATAAGCACTAGTAAGGTACACATCAATAACCTGTATATCAAATATACCCTTGTTCACTTTGCCATCCTTCTTATCCACCAAATATTTAGGGCATTTCCGCTTCCAGTGACCATTTCCTTTGCAGTGTAAGCACTCAGTTTCAGGCTTTGGTCCAGCTTTGGTCTTCTTCACGGGAGTGACAACTTGTTTGCCATTCTACTTGAAGTTTCCCTTTCTTCCTTTTGCCCTTTTCTTGAAACTAGTGGTCTTGTCAATCATCAACACTTGATGCTCTTTCTTGATTTCTACCTTCGTTGATTTCAATGTCACGAAGAGCTCGGGAATTGTTTTCGTCATCCCTTGCATACTATAGTTCATCATGAAGTTCTAGTAACTTAGTGATGGTGACTAGAGAATTCTGTCAATCACTATCTTATCTGGAAGATTAACTCCCACTTGATTCAAGCGATTGAAGTACCCAGACAATCTGAGCACATGCTCACTAGTTGAGCGATTCTCCTCCATCTTTTAGCTATTGAACTTGTTGGAGACTTCATATCTCTCAACTCGGGTATTTGCTTGAAATATTAACTTCAATTCCTGGAACATCTCATATGGTCCATGACATTCAAAACATCTTTGAAGTCCCGATTCTAAGCCGTTAAGCATGGTGCACTAAACTATCAAGTAGTCATCAAATTGAGCTAGCCAAACGTTCATAACGTCTGCATCTACTCCTGCAATAGGTTTGTCACCTAGTGGTGCATCAAGGACATAATTCTTTTGTGCAGCAATGAGGATAAACCCCAGTTCGCGGATCCAGTCCGCATCATTGCTACTAACATCTTTCAACACAGTTTTCTCTAGGAACATATCAAAATAAACATATGAAAGCAACAACGCGAGCTATTGATCTATAACATAATCTGCAAAATACTACCAGGACTAAGTTCATGATAATTTAAAGTTCAATTAATCATATTACTTAAGAACTCCCACTTAGACAGACATCTCTCTAGTCATCTAAGTAATCACGTGATCCAAATCAACTAAACCATGTCCGATCATCACGTGAGATGGAGTAGTTTCAATGGTGAACATCACTATGTTGATCATATCTACTATATGATTCACGTTCGGCCTTTCGGTCTCCATGCTCCGAGGCCATATCTATTATATGCTAGGCTCGTTAAGTTTAACCTGAGTATTCCGCGTGTGCAACTGTTTTGCACCCATTGTATTTGAACATAGAGCCTATCACACCCGATCATCACGTGGTGTCTCAACACGAAGAACTTTCGCAACGGTGCATACCCAGGGAGAACACTTCTTGATAATTTTAGTGAGAGATCATCTTAAAATGCTATCGTCAATCAAAACAAGATAAGATGCATAAAGGATAAACATCACATGCAATCAATATAAGTGATATGATATGGCCATCATCATCTTGTGCTTGTGATCTCCATCTCCGAAGCACCGTCGTGATCACCATCGTCACCGGAGCGACACCTTGATCTCCATCGTAGCATCGTTGTCGTTACGCCATCTATTACTTCTACGACTATCGCTACCGCTTAGTGATAAAGTAAAGCAATTACAGGGCGTTTGCATTTCATACAATAAAGCGACAACCATATGGCTCCTGCCAGTTGCCGATAACTTCGGTTACAAAACATGATCATCTCATACAATAAAATATAGCATCACGTCTTGACCATATCACATCACAACATGCCCTGCAAAAACAAGTTAGGCGTCCTCTACTTTGTTGTTGCAAATTTTACGTGGCTGCTACGGGCTTAGCAAGAACCGTTCTTACCTACGCATCAAAACCACAACGATAGTTCGTCAAGTTGGTGCTGTTTTAACCTTCGCAAGGACCGGGCGTAGCCACACTCGGTTCAACTAAAGTTGGAGAAACAGACACCCGCTAGTCACCTGTGTGGAAAGCACGGCGATAAAACCAGTCTCGCGTAAGCATACGCGTAATGTCGGTCCGGGCCGCTTCATCCAACAATACCGCTAAACCAAAGTATGACATGCTGGTAAGCAGTATGACTTGTATCGCCCACAACTCACTTGTGATCTACTCGTGCATATAACATCAACGCATAAAACCTAGGCTTTGATGCCACTGTTGGGGAACGTAGTAATTTCAAAAAATTTCCTACGCACACGCAAGATCATGGTGATGCATAGCAATGAGAGGGGAGAGTGTTGTCCATGTACCCTCGTAGACCGTAAGCGGAAGCGTTACGACAACGTGGTTGATGTAGTCGTACGTCTTCACGATCCGACCGATCCAAGCACCGAACGTACGGCACCTCCGAGTTCTAGCACACATTCAGCTCGATGACGATCCTCGGACTCCGATCCAGCAAAGTGTTGGGGATGAGTTCCTTCAGCACGATGGTGTGGTGACGATGATGATGTTCTACCGATGCAGGGCTTCGCCTAAGCACCGCAACGATATGACCGAGGTGGAATATGGTGGAGGGGGGCACCGCACACGGCTAAGGAACGATCATGAAGATCAACTTGTTGTTGTGCCTAGAGGTGCCCCCTGCCCCCATATATAAAGGAGCAAGGGGGGAGGCGGTGGCCGGCCTAGGAGGGGGCGCGCCAAGGGGAGTCCTACTCCCACCGGGAGTAGGACTCCCTCCTTCCTTGTTGGAGTAGGAGAAGGGGAAAGAGGGGGAGAGGAAGAAGGAAAGGGGGGCTGTGCCCCTTGTCTAATTCAGACCAGAGGGGGGGCGCAGGCCTCCTTCATTTTGGCCTCTCTCCTCTATTCCCGTATGGCCCAATAAGGCCCATATACTCCGCGGGGAATTGCCGTAACTCTCAGGTACTCCGAAAAATACCCGAATCACTCGGAACCTTTCCGAAGTCCGAATATAGTTGTCCAATATATCGATCTTTACGTCTCGACCATTTCGAGACTCCTCGTCATGTCCCCGATCTCATCCTGGACTCCGAACTCCTTCGGTACATCAAAACTCATAAACTCATGATATAACTATCATCGAAACCTTAAGCGTGTGGACCCTACGGGTTCGAGAACAATGTAGATATGACCGAGACACGTTTCCGGTCAATAACCAATAGCGGAACCTGGATGCTCATATTGGCTCCCACATATTCTACGAAGATCTTTATCGGTCAAACCGCATAGCAACATACGTTGTTCCCTTTTTCATCGGTATGTTACTTTCCCGAGATTCGATCGTCGGTATCCAATACCTAGTTCAATCTTGTTACCGGCAAGTCTCTTTACTCGTTACGTAATGCATCATTCCGTAACTAACTCATTAGTTACATTGCTTGCAAGGCTTATAGTGATTTGCATTACCGAGAGGGCCCAGAGATACCTCTCCGACAATCAGAGTGACAAATCCTAATCTCGAAATACGCCAACCCAACATTTACCTTCGGAGACACTTGTAGAGCTCCTTTATAATCACCTAGTTACGTTGTGACGTCTGGTCGCATACAAAGTGTTCCTCCATTAAACGGGAGTTGCATAATCTCATAGTCATAGGAACATGTATAAGTCATGAAGAAAGCAATAGCAACATACTAAATGATCAAGTGCTAAGCTAACGGAATGGGTCAAGTCAATCACATCATTCTTCTAATGATGTGATCCCATTAATCAAATGACAACTCATGTCTATGGTTAGGAAACTTAACCATCTTTGATTAACGAGCTAGTCAAGTAGAGGCATACTAGTGACACTATGTTTGTCTATGTATTCACACATGTATTATGTTTCCGGTTAATACAATTCTAGCATGAATAATAAACATTTATCATGAAATAAGGAAATAAATAATAACTTTATTATTGCCTCTAGGGCATATTTCCTTCACCTTTGCCGTACTCTTGTGCAATGACAAGTGAATAAACAATCATCTTGAGAATAACACATCTAGCATGAAAAAATATCAGCCACCCCCTACAGTTTCATGAGCAGTATGAGCACACAAAAAGAGAAATTTATTTTGAAAATTAGAGATGGCACATACAAATTTGCTTATCACGTCAAAAGAATACCACATATAGGTAGGTATAGTGGACTCATGTGACAAAACTGGTCTAAGGATTTGGATTCACAAGTAGTGATCATACTTAGTGTAAATGAAGGCAAGCAAAAGATTGAGAAGCATCCAACCAGGAAATGCAAAATCTCATAAGAGAGCATTAAGCATAACTAACACCAAATAATGCACCACAAGTAGGATATAATATCATTGCATAACTATTGACTTTTGTCCTTGCATAGGGAATCACAAACATTAACACCAATATTCTTACTAAAGCACAATTACTCATCAACATGACTCACATATTATATCATCATAACTATTACAAGGAATTAAGTTTATTTTTTCCAATGATCTTCATGAATGTTTTTATTATATCCCTCTTGAATACCTATTAGTTTGGGACTAATTTCATATGTTGCTTTTGATAGCTCAAACAAATCTAAGTGAAGAACATGAGCATAAAAAATTTCTTCTCTCAAAATAATTTAAGTGAAGCATGAGAATTTCTTAAAGATTTTACTAACTCTCAAAGAAATCTAAGTGAAGCATGAGAGCATTTCTTCAAAAAAATACTAAAGCACACCATGCTCAAAAAGATATAAGAGAAGCACTAGCGCAATTTCATAGCTCAAAAAGATTTATGTGAAGCATAGAGAGCAATTCTAACAAACAATAGCATAATTTGGCTCTCTCAAATAGGTGTGTCCAACAAGGATAGATGACTTAAAATAGAAAGCAAAACAAGAAAAGACTCATATCATACAAGATGCTCCAAGCAAAACTCATGATATTTGACGAATACTAACTCCAAGTAAAATACCGATGGTCGTTAGAAGAAAGAGGGGATGCCACTCGGGCATCCCCAAGCTTAGTTGCTTGCTTATCTTTGAATAATAGCTTGGGATGCCATGAGCATCCCCAAGCTTAGCCTCTTCTTACTCCTTATTCCTTCATTCATCGTGATCTCACTCAAAACTTGAAAACTTCAATCACACAAAACTCAACAAAACCTTCGTGAGATCCGTTAGTATAACAAAGAAAATCACTACTATAAGTACTGTTGCAAACCCATTCATATTTTATTTTTGCATTATATCTACCATATTCCAACTTTACTATAGCTTATACCCTCCAAAACAAACCATAGACTCATCGAAATAAGCACACAACGCAAAGAAAACAGAATCTGTCAAAAACAGAACAATCTATAGTAATCTTAGAACTTTTAATACTTCTATAACTCCAAAAATTCTGAAAACTTAGGACAACTTGGCAATTTGTATATCAATCTTGTGTAAAAAATTCAGAATTTTATCACGCTTCTGTGGTTTTTTTAAATTATGCGACTGGCGCAAAAAGTTTCTGTTTTCAACAAGATCAAATCAACTATCACCCAACATGATCCCAAAGGCTTTGCTTGGCACAAACACTAATTACAACATAAAAAAACAATCATAGCAGTAGCATAATTGGCAAACATTCAAGAACAGAAAGAAAAAGGCAAAAAATAAATTTATTCATTGGGTTGCGTCCCAACAAGCGATATCGTTTTATGCCCCTAGCTAGGCATAATGCAAAGTTCTAAGTGCTGTCATCTTTATTTCTAAATCCATAAGATGCCCTCATGATTGATTCATATGGTGGCTTAATTCTTGTTCTAGGGAAGTGTTCCATACCCTTCCTTAGTGGAAATTGAAATTTAATATTGCCTTCTTTCATATCAATCACGACATCAATGGTACGTAAGAACGGTCTACCAAGAATAATTGGGAAAGACGGATTGCAATCAATATCAAGAACAATAAAATCTATGGGCACATAATTCCTATTTGCAAGAATAAGAACATCATTAATTCTTCCCATAGGCTTTTTAATAGTAGAATCCGCCGAGTGCAAAATTAAAGAGCATTCTTCAATATCGGTAAGACCAAACAAATCACATAAAGATTTTAGAATTGTAGAAACACTAGCACCCAAGTCATACAAAGCAAAACACTCATAATTTTTAATCTTGACTTTGATAGTAGGTTCCCATTCATCATGTAATTTTCTAGGAATTGAAATCTCTAATTCCAACTTTTCTTATAAAGCTTCCATCATAGCATCAACAATATGTTTAGTAAAAGCTTTATTTTGTTCATAAGCATGGGGTGAATTTATCATGGATTGCAACAAAGAAATACAATCAATCAAAGAGAAATTATCATAATTAAAGTCTTTGTAATCCAAAAGAGTGGGTACATCACTAGTTAAAGTTTTGACCTCTCCAAACCCACTTTTATCAATTTTCTCAACAAGATTTTCACACTCCGAATTATGGAGATGCCTTCTAGCTAAAGTTTACTCTTCTTCAATCCCTTTTTCATCAATCTTAATTTTATTAAGCAAGGAATCAATAGAAGAAACACCAATCATTTTAAGATCTTCATCATTTTTATCTTCTAACAAGATTGCTTTAGCGGCCATTTGGTTTACTAGGGTAGCTTGTGCATCGGATATTTTTCCTAGAAAACTTTCAGCAAAAGCAGACTTAGATTGGAGATTACAAACTTCTCCACTAATATCATCAAGTTGTTTTGTTATAGCATCTAGCACAACAGAGTGCTCCTTAAGTTCTTCGGTAAAAATATTTATTGTGCTCAAATTGTGTATTCATATATTCCTTAGTACTTTCCTCAATTTCAAGAAAAATATTGGGGTAAGGAACATCATAATATTTCCTATGAGGCACCATGACTACGCGAACAAGATTGCACTCAAAACAGATCTGACGAGAAAACGTTGAACGAAAAAGAGGGCGAATAAAACGACAAATGTTTGTGAAGTGGGGGAGATGAAAACGAGAGGCTAATGGCAAATAATGTAAATTGCAAGGAGATGAGATTTGTGATTATGCACCTGGTAGATGTTGATGATGTCTCCTTGAAAACTGTGCCAGAAATTCCTTTTGATGCGGCTTGAACTACTTCGGTATTTCCGCAAAGAGGAAGGGATGATGCAGCACAGCTACAGTAGGTATTTCCCTCAGTGGTGAGATCAAGGTTATCGAACTAGTAGGAGAACCACACAACACTATGTAAATCGTACCTGCACACAAAGAACAAATACTTGCAATCCGACATAAAAGAGGGGTTGTCAATCCCTCCCAGGTAAAAAGATAGATAAAATTGTAGTAGATTGGATAAATTGATCTGGCGGGAATGCGAGATTAAATAAATAACAATAAATTGCAGCAAGATATTTTTGGGTTTTTGGATTAATAGCTCCGAAAATAAAAGCAAATAAAAATAGATCTCGAAGGCAAATATGATAAAGAAGAGACCCGGGGGCTGTAGATTTCACTAGTGGCTTCTCTCGAGAACGGTGGGTAAACAAATTATTGTTGGGCAGTTGATAGAACTTCAAATAATTATGACGATATCTAGACAATGATCATTATATAGGCATCACGTCCAAGATTAGTAGACCGACTGCTGCCTGCATCTACTACTATTACTCCACACACCGACCGCTATCCAGCATGCATCTAGTGTATTAAGTTCATGGAGAAACGGAGTAATACAATAAGAATGATGACATGATGTATACAAGATCTATTCATGCAGGAATATACACCATCTTGTTATCCTTAATAACTATGATACTGATAACCCACAAGTATAGGGGATCACAACAGTTTTCGAGGGTAGAGTATTCAACACATATTTATTGATTCGACACAAGCGGAGCCAAAGAATATTCTCAAGTATTAGCAGTTGAGTTGTCAATTCAACCACACCTGGATAAGTTAGTATCTGCAGCAAAATATTTAGTAGCAAAGTAGTATGATAGTAATGGTAACAGTGGCAAAAGTAAAGATATCAGTTTTGTAGTAGTTGTAACAGTAGCAACGGAAAAGTAAATAAGCGAAGCATAATATGTGAAAAGCTCGTAGGCATTGGATCAGTGATGGATAATTATATCGGATGCGATTCCTCATGTAATAGTTATAACATAGGGTGACACAGAACTAGCTGCAATTCGTCAATGTAATGTACGCGTGTATTCCGAATGTAGTCATACGCGCTTATGGAAAATAACTTGCATGACATCTTTTGTCCTACCCTCCCGTGGCAGCGGGCTCCTAATGGAAACTAAGGGATATTAAGGCCTCCTTTTAATAGAGTACCTGACCAAAGCATTAGCACTTAGTGAATACATGGACTCCTCAAACTACGGTCATCACCGAGAAGTATCCCGATTATTGTCACTTCGGGGTTGTCGGATCATAACACATAATAGGTGACTATAGACTTGCAAGATAGGATCAAGAACTCACATATATTCATGAAAACATAATAGGTTCAGATCTGAAATCATGGCACTCGGGCCCTAGTGACAAGCATTAAGCATAGCAAAGTCATAGCAACATCAATCTCAGAACATAGTGGATACTAGCGATCGAACCCTAACAAAACTAACTTGATTACATGGTAAATCTCATCCAACCCATCACCGTCCAACAAGCCTACGATGGAATTACTCACGCACGGCAGTGAGCATCATGAAATTGGTGATGGAGGATGGTTGATGATGACGACGACGACGAATCCCCCTCTCCGGAGCCCCGAACGGACTCCAGATCAGCCCTCCCGAGAGAGATTAGGGCTTGGCGGCGGCTCCTTATCGTAAAACATGATGAAACTTTCTCTCTGATTTTTTTCTCCGCGAAACGGAATATATAGAGTTGGAGTTAAGGTCGGTGGAGCATCAGGGGGTCCACGAGACAGGGGGGCACGCCCAGGGGGAGGGGGTGTGCCCCCACCCTCGTGGACAGGGTGTGGGCGCCCTGGCCTTGATTCTTTTGCCAGTATTTTTTATATTTTCCAAAAGTTATCTTCGTGGATTTTCAGGTCATTCCGAGAACTTTTGTTTTCTTCACAATAAACAACACCATGGCAGTTCTACTGAAAACAGCGTTAGTCCGGGTTAGTTTCACTCAAATCATGCAAGTTATAGTCCAAAACAAGGGCAAAAGTGTTTGGAAAAGTAGATACGTTGGAGACGTATCAACTCCCCCAAGCTTAAACCTTTGCTTGTCCTCAAGCAATTCAGTTGATAAATTGAAAGTGATAAAGAAAAACTTTTACAAACTCTGTTTGCTCTTGTTGTTGTAAATATGTAAAGCCAACATTCAAGTTTTCAGCAAGGATTATGAACTAACCATATTCACAGTAACACTTAGGTCTCATGTTTACTCATATCAATGGCATAATTAACTAGTGAGCAATAATAATAAATTTCGGATGACAACACTTTCTCAAAACAACCATAATATGATATAACAAGATGGTATCTTGCTAGCCCTTTCTGAGACCGCAAAACATAAATGCAGAGCACCTTTAAAGATCAAGTACTAACTAAACATTGTAATTCATGGTAAAAGAGATCCAGTCAAGTCATACCCAATATAAACTAATAGTAATGCATGCAAATGACAGTGTGCTCTCCAGCAGGTGCTTTTTAATAAGAGGGTGATGACTCAACATTAAAGTAAATAGATAGGCCCTTCGCAGAGGGAAGCAGGGATTTGTAGAGGTGAGGTCGATTTTAAAATAGAGATGAATAACATTTTGAGCGGTATACTATCACTGTCAACGCAACAACTATGAGATCTCGATATCTTCCATGCTACATATATTATAGGCAGTTCCCAAACAGAATGGTAAAGTTTATACCCCCACACCACCAGCAAGCACACTCCATGGCCATCCGAAACAACGGGGTACCGTCCATACCAACAACAGTCCTGGGGGAGTTTTGCTTTAATTATTTTGATTTGCTTTGATCTTTTTGATCATGGGACTGGGCATCCCGGTTACCAGCCATTTTCTCGTGAATGAGGAGCCGAGTCCACTCCTCTTGAGAATAACCCACCTAGCATGGAAGATACAGACAACCCTAGTTGAAACATGAGCTGCTCGAGCATAGAAAACAGAATTTCATTTGAAGGTTTGGAGTTTGGCACATACAAATTTACTTGGAACGGCAGGTAAATACCGCATATAGGAAGGTATGGTGTACTCATATGGAATAACTTTGGGGTTTATGGAGTTTGGATGCACACACAGTATTCCTGCTTAGTACAGGTGAAGGCTAGCAAAAGACTGGGAAGCGACTAACTAAGAGAGCGACAACAGTCATGAACATGCATTAAAATTAATCTACACCAGGTGCAAGCATGAGTAGGATATAATCCACCATGAACATAAATATTGTGAAGGCTATGTTGACTTTGTTTCAACTACATGCGTGAACATGTGCCAAGTCAAGTCACCCAAATCATTCAAAGGAGGATACCATCCTATCATTCCACATCACAACCATTTTAATAGCATATTGGCACGCAAGGTAAACCATTATAAGCTCCTAGCTAATTAAGCATGGCATAAGTAACTATAATCTCTAATTGTCATTGCAAACATGTTTATTCATAATAGGCTGAATCAGGAACGACGAACTCATCATATTTACAAAAACAAAAGAGGTCGAGTTCATACCAGCTTCTCTCATCTCAATCAGTCCATCATATATCATCATTATTGCCTTTCACTTGCACGACCGAGCGGTGTGTATAATAATAATAGTGCACGTGCATTGGACTAAGCTGGAATCTGCAAGCATTCAATTCAAGGGAGAATACAAACTAATATGGGTTCTAAGTTAAATCAACAATCATGCATATAAGAGCCACTAAACATTTTCATTATGGTCTTGTCCTCTCGACCCCCAAAGGAAAGAAAAAGAAATAAAACTATTTACACGGGAAAGCTCCCAACAAGTAAAAGAAGAACGAGAAATCTTTTTGGGTTTTCATTTTAATTATTACTACAAGCATGGAAAATGAATGCTCCCTATGGTAGCTTGTGCTATATCCCTAGATTCTCCCACAGTGATACTAGCAAGAAAGTCTTTATATTCAGATTTGTGGGGTTCATTAACATTGCCCCACCGTGGGAGTTTGGAAGCAGTTGTGAAATCTTCTAAGTCCATGGTATAAGATTGATCATAAATATCAAACATGACATTCTGAGAATTACGCGAATATGTATATTTAAATCTTCTCACGAATGAATCAGTCAATTGGTAGTACTGAGGACACTTATCTTGTATGAAGTCCTCAAGATCGGCATTACACACATATGCGTCAAATTCATCCTTGATGCCTGCATTGACCATAAACTCTTCTGAAGGCCATTCACAAGACTGCACCTCAGCTTCCCTTGGTGGTTCATCGTCTTGCTCAGGCATAGCACGCCTAGGTCCTTTTTTTGCTGAGGAACCACCTTGGTACATTTTACTGGACGTATTTCTTCCTCTGAAAAATTTCTGAAATTTTTAGTAACGTCAAAATAAGAGTGAATCAAACTAAAAAAGATTGATAGCAACTACTCCCACAAGTGCCTAGAGCCTATATCATGCATTAGAATTACTTGGGACCTCATAAATTTGACATGCAAGCTTAAGAACAGGGTCACCTATACAACGAAAATTTGCAATGAATAAAGCACTAGAACAAAAACTAATTGGACCAATGGAGGAGTCACATACCAAGAAACAATCTCCCAAAGCAGTTTTGTGAATGGAGCTTTGAGCAAGGAGATCGAAAATCGCAGCAAAATGAGCTAGAACTCGTGCTTGAGCTGGATGGGGATTTTTTGGGAGGAAGATGGAGTGTGTGGGTGCAAGAATAAGTGGAGGGGGGCCACCGTGGGCCCACGAGACAGGGGCGTGCGCCCAGGGGGAGTGGGCGTGCCCTGGACCCTCGTGGCCAGGTGCTTACCCCCCTGTTGTGTTCTCAATGCCTAAAATCCGCAAATATTCCATAAAAAATCATACTAAATTTGCAGGGCATTTGGAGCACTTTTATTTTTGGGATATTTTTTATTGCATGGATAATTCAGAAAACAGACAGATAATACTATTTTTGCTTAATTTAATCTAAATAACAGAAAGTAAAAAGAAAGAGTACAGAAGGTTGTGCCTTCTAGTTTCATCCATCTCATGATCATCAAAAGGAATCCACTAACAAGGTTGATCAAGTCTTGTTAATAAACTCATTCCGAATAACATGGAACCGGAGAAATTTCGATTAACACTAGGTTACCGCAACAGGGATATGAACATCCCCAACAATAAAAATATCATATTTTTCTTGACAGTAGGAAGAGGAAATTCAAAACCTCCAATAATGATAGTTGGAACTTTTCCAATAGAATTGATGCTATGAATTTGAGGTTGTTTCCTCGGAAAGTGTACCGAATGCTCATTACCATTAACATGAAAAGTGACATTGCCTTTGTTGCAATCAATAACAACCCCTGCATTATTCAAAAAGGGTCTACCAAGGATAATCGACATACTAACATCCTCGGGAATATCAAGAATAACAAAGTCCGTTAAGATAGTGACATTTGCAACCACAATAGGCACACCTCACAAATACCGACAGGTATAGCAGTTGATTTATCAGCCGTTTGCAAAGATATTTCAGTAGGTGTCAACTTATTCAATTCAAGTCTATGATATAAAGAGAGAGGCATAACGCTAACACCGGCTCCAAGATCACATAAAGCAGTTTGAACATAGTTTCTTTTAATGGAGCATGGTATAGTTGGTACCCCTGGATCTCCAAGTTTCTTTGGTATTCCACCCTTAAAAGTGTAATTAGCAAGCATGGTGGAAATTTTAGCTTCCGGTATCTTTCTTTTATTTGTAATGATATCCTTCATATATTTAGCATAAGGGTTTACTTTAAAGCATATCAGTTAAGCGTATACGTAAGAAGATAGGTCTAATCATTTCAGCAAAGCGCTCAAAATCCTCATCATCCTTTGTCTTGGATGGTTTAGGAGGAAAAGGCATGGGTTTCTGAACCCATGGTTCCCTTTCTTTACCGTGCTTCCTAGCAACAAAGTCTCTTTTATCATAACGTTGATTCTTTGATTGTGGGTTATCAAGATCAACAACAGGTTCAATCTCTACTTCATTATTATTGCTGGGTTGAGCATCAACATGAACATTATCATTAACATTATCACTAGGTTCATGTTCCTCACCTGATTGTGTTTCAGCATCAGAAATAGAAATATCATTGGGATTCTCAGGTGTGTCTACAACAGGTTCACTAGAAGCATGCAAAGTCCTATCATTTTTCTTTTTCTTCTTTTTAGAAGGACTAGGTGCATCCACATTGTTTCTCTGAGAATCCTGCTCAATTCTCTTAGGGTGGCCTTCAGGATACAAAGGTTCCTGAGTCATTCTACTAGTTCTAGTAGCCACTCTAATAGCAAAATCATCTTTATTATTTAATTCATCAAGCAAATCACTTTGAGCTTTAAGTACTTGCTCTGCTTGAGTGGTAAACATAGAAGCATATTTGCAAATGAGTTTAAGTTCACCTTTAACTCTAGCCGTATAATCACTCAAGCGTCCTATCATGAAAGCATTACTCTTTAATTCTCTACGAACATAAGCATTAAAACTTTCTTGTCTAGCCATAAAGTCAACAAATTCATCTAAACATTGGCAATGAATTTTAGTAGACGGGATATCAACCTTATCATATCTATAGAGAGAATTTACATTTACTACCTTTGTCGGGTTATCAAGACAATGTGTTTCTTCAATGGGTAGATTAAGACCATGTATTTCTTCAATAGGAGGTAAATTCTTAACATCTTCAGCTTTAATACCTTTTTCTTTCATTGATTTCTTTTCCTCTTGCATATCTTTAGGACTGAGAAATAGAACACCCCTCTTCTTCGGAGTTGGTTTAGGAATAGGCTCGGGAACTGGCTCAATTAGATCAGGAGTTGGCTCAGGAAGAGTCCAATTATTTTCATTAGTCAACATATTATTCAATAACACTTCAGCTTGGTCGACTGTTCTTTCCCTGAAAACACAACCAGCACAACTATCCAAGTGGTCCTTGGAAGCATCGGTTAGTCCATTATAAAAGATATCAAGTATTTCATTTTTCTTAAGAGGATGATCAGGCAAAGCATTAAGTAATCGGAGAAGCCTCCCCCAAGCTTGTGGGAGACTCACTTCTTCGATTTGCACAAAATTATATATTTCCCGCAAGGTAGCTTATTTCTTATGAGAAGGGAAATATTTAGCAGAGAAGTAATAAGTCATATCCTAGGGACTACGCACACAACCAGGATCAAGATAATTAAACCAAGTTTTAGCATCACCCTTTAATGAGAATGGAAATATCTTAAGGATACAATAGTAGTGGGATTTCTCATCATTAGTGAACAGGGTGACTATATCATTTAATTTAGTAAGATGTGCCACAACAGTTTCAGATTCATTGCCATAAAAAGGATCAAATTCAACCAAAGTAATTATCTCAGGATCAACAGATAATTCGTAATCCTTATCAGTAACAAAGATAGGTGAAGTAGCAAAAGTAGGGTCATATTTCATTCTAGCATTTAGAGTTTTCTGTTTAAGTTTAGCTAGTAATTTCTTAAGATCAGATCTATCATTGCAAGCAAAAAGATCTCTAGCAGTTTCTTCATCCATAACATAACCCCCAGGAACAATAGGCAATTCATATTTAGGGGGAGAACCTTCATCATCACTATCATCAATAATTTCATCTTCAATAATTTCATTCTCTCTAACCCTAGCAAGTTGTTCATCAAGAAATTCACCTAATGGCACAGTAGTATCAAGCATAGAAGTAGTTTCATCATAAGTATCATGCATAGCAGAAGTGGCATTGTCGGTGTCAAAACCGGCGGATCTCGGGTAGGGGGTCCTGAACTGTGCGTCTAGGCGGATGGTAACAGGAGACAAGGGACACAATGTTTTTACCCAGGTTCGGGCCCTCTCGGTGGAGGTAAAACCCTACTCCTGCTTGATTAATATTGATGATATGGGTAGTACAAGAGTAGATCTACCACGAGATCAGAGAGGCTAAACCCTAGAAGCTCGCCTATGGTATGATTGTTGTTCGTCCTACGGACTAAAACCTTCCGGTTTATATAGACACTAGAGAGGGCTAGGGTTACACAGAGTCGGTTACAATGGTAGGAGATCTACATATCCGTATCGCTAAGCTTGCCTTCCACGCCAAGGAAAGTCCCATCCGGACACGGGACGAAGTCTTCAATCTTGTATCTTCATAGTCCAGGAGTCCGGCCAACGGTGATAGTCCGGCCATCCGGACACCCCCTAATCCAGGACTCCCTCAGTAGCCCCTGAACCAGGCTTCAATGGCGACGAGTCCGGCGCACATATTCTCTTCGGCGTTGCAAGGCGGGTTCCTCCTCCGAATTCTTCATAGAAGATTTTGAACACAAGGATAGTGTCCGGCTCTGCAAAATAAGTTCCACATACCATCGTAGAGAGAATAACATTTACACAAGTTCAATCTGCTGACGTATTCCGTGGCGTGACATCACACCACGGCCAGGCCTTTATTCGAATCGTTTTTACTGTTCCACCTCAGCGCGTTTTGCGAAGCGGTTTCCTTGGCACGTCTTGTCAAAGCAGAGATCGTGTCCCCTTATTCTGGGATTCTCATCAATACGGGCGTGGGTAACCCAACCATGCCCGTTGGCACACCCCCTCTATCGAAGGCGAGTCCCAAATGGCCACGGGGAGGGCTCTTGGTATTCAACCTCTTTATAACGAGACCAATGCCTTCTCCTTTCTTTCAATCTCAATCGAATCCGCCCCTCGCCTTGAGTTCCAACACCCAAAGCTTCAGATTCAGGCGCTTCGGACCTTCGACAATGTCCGGCTCTGACCTGCAAGGCTGGTAGATGCCTTCTTCCGTCACGGAAGAAGACGTGCTAAAGCTGAGAGACGCCAGGTATCTAACCGGTGAAATTTCGCATAGGCTTCCTGCCCAAGGGCAGGTTATTCCTACTCCCGAGCCTGGTGAGAGCGTGGTGTTCGCGTCTCACTTCCTTCGGGGTTTAGGCTTCCCGACGGACCCCTTCTTGAGGGGGCTCATGTTTTATTATGGGCTGGAATTCCACGACTTGGATCCGGAGTCCATCCTCCACATCTCATCGTTCATTGTCGTATGCGAAGCCTTCCTCCGCATTACCCCTCACTTCGGATTGTGGCTTAAGACCTTCAAAGTGGAGCCGAAGATGATCAAGGGGCAGCAGACAGAGTGCGGAGGGGCTATTATAAGAAAAAATGCTGACGCTCCATGGCCCGAGGGCTCTTTTCAAGAGGTGCTCGGTTTATGGAAACAGGAGTGGTTTTACATAACCGCTCCTAGGGGCACCAAATGGGTGGCGCCACCTGCCTTCCGCCCGGGTCCTCCACAGCGGCTGGCGTCATAGGTCAACAAAGGGTTCGACTGGGGGCCGTCCAAGGATGTTCCTCTGCTGCAGGGCCGTATTTGAGACCTCCAAGAGAGAGAGATCAATCTGGTCGTAGTGGCGCAGGTCATGCTGATTCGGCGCCTTCTGCCCTGCAAACGTCGCCCCCTCCGCCTGTGGGAAGTTAATCCGAAGGGACCACGAGCTCTCCAACACTTCATGGGCGCGACGCCCGTGGAGATGTATAAACTGTTCTTCGGATCATAAGAGATGTGTCCGAACTTGACCGAGGACGCAGGTCTGAGCTACAATCGCCCAGATACTCAAGTAAGCAGTCCTGTGCCCGGACACGCCATCCATACATTTATCATAAACTTTCCCTCTAAAGAGCTGTCCCTTGAACAGGAGTGGATAGCGAAAGCAAAACTAATAAGGTGTCCGGCCCCCCTCCCTGAGACCGCGCCGGATCCTGTGTTAACCAAGATGCCGGAGGCTGAGCCTTTGGAAGAGGGCAAAGGGGGGAACAGGGAAGCTACTGCCTCCGCGAAGGAGGCTTTCAAGGAAGGGGGGATCGAGAATTCCTCCCTCCAGGGGGAGAAGAGGACCGCTTCTGAAGATTCAGAGGCCAAGGCCTCAAAGCGGGGGAAGAAATCTTCACCAGAGGATCCTGCGCCAGGTGAAGCCCCTGCCGCACTATTTCCCCAAGGGAGTCAGCCCTCCAGCGAGCCGTAAGTAGAAAGGGGAGTTTTGTAATAAGGGACATCCCTGTTTTTATTTCTGAAGATAACCGAAGTTTTACCTTGTAGTTCGGACCTCAGCCCTTCTCAGCAGAGCTCATCTTCAGGGGATCTTTGTCCCGAGATGATGGAGAGCGAAATGCCTCCATCTGCCGCCCCGTTATGCGGGGCGGATGACCCTGAGGTGTCGTCGTGGAGGGTTTCCCCGAGTTCGGCGGGGATGGGAGGTCCGGCACCAACTGGTGTACGGTCGGAGGAGCTGAAGGATCTGTTCGGGTGAGCATCTATCTCAGAAGATCACCATGCGTTAATGGGTACGGTGATTGAAAGGATTTCATCCGCTGAGAGCGGATTGCATGAAGCCGTCAGAAGTTTATTGACGGGGTTTGAGGTACGCGAAAATGATATACCTTCTGACAGTTTTGCATATAGAATGCGCCCTGTATAGATAGTAGCCCCTGAGACTCGGTACGTTGTCGAAAGTGATAGCACGCCGAGGATCATAATCACAGTTGTAAGATGTCGCCTGTCCTATATAGGTGGCGGAGCGTCCGGTGGCCAGCCGGACTAATCAATTTGCCAAACTGAAGCGGCAACTTGATGTGGCGGATGCAGATATCGCGCTTGTCAATAGGCGGCTTGACGAGTCACAAGGTATGCAACTTCTCCGCGGACACCTGGTAAGGGAGCTTGACACCCATGCCTTACAACATGTATGCTTTATGCAGATGGTGCCGCTGCTATGGAGAACCTTCGGGCGGAGCTAGCCCTAGTCAAGGAGCAAGCCAGAAAAAGTGATGCTGCTGCCTTGAGGGCGGCCGAAGAGCTAAAAGCCGAACATGTTGCTCACTGCCGAAGCAGGAGAGAAATGGCCGAGATGGCCGTAAAATTGAAGAATGCTACCGACCGTTGCGAGCTTCTTGAAAAAGAAGGGCGAGCGGAACAAGAGGACCTGAAAAAGGCCACTACTGAGGCCAAGGATGCTCGCTCTGCGATGAGAGCTATGAAAGAGGAGCTGCGTCAGGCCGAAGGTATTACGGCTGGAAAGCCTTTTCTGCTGCGGAGAAAATTTACGGATCCTAAGTATGCTCAGTTGGGCCAGCTGTGGGGTGCGGAGGATGCTTATCTGGATTTGGCGGCGAGTGCCGCAGACGCGGTCGCACACTTTCGAGGCCAAAAGGATCACGGAATGGAAGAGCTTTTTTGGTCGTAGTTCCATAATCCAGAGCGTCCACTTCCATTAACCGATCAGTTAGCCGAATGGGCTGAGTTGAATAGGTTGTCCGGTCTTGCCATGAAGGATGTCGTGACTCATTTGTTGCCAAAAGGGCCCGAGCCGAAGAGTTATTTTGGCTTGGTGCAGCAGTTCCTTGGTGCGGTGCCGCATATCGATGCAATGAAGCGGTCGGCATGCATAGAGGGTGCGCGGATGGCACTTGCTCGTGTCAAGACATGCTGGGCGGAGATGAAGGCCACCGACGTTGCATCCCAGGATTCGGATAGAAGCCGAGTACCTGCCGAGCACTATTTTGAGGAAGTCCTGCAGGGCGCTCGTTTAATAGAGACGCAATGCTCGAAGGATATTATGTTCTAAGGACATGTATGACTTGTGAAACGATGTTTCAATGTAATATAAGGGCTTTTTATACTTGTGCGTTCAAGTATTGAAATACCTCCTGTGCGGCCGTTAATGTATATGTGTATATAACCTGAAAGATGGCAGTCTTCGGCTTTAGCCCCCACGCACATAGTGCGGGGGTGTTTGCAAAAAAAAGCGCGTTTTCACACTTAATCCAACGTCTTTGTCCTGTGAAGGAGGTGATAGCGTAGCAAACTAGGCAACCGGACTATAATGCTTTATCTCTTTCACTTAGCCATAGGAGTTCGATGGTAGGGCTACTATATAGCCCCTAGGGGCACCGTGCTCTCCAAATTTGGGGCGCGTATGTGCCTGACCGGGAAATGGTCCTTCGTTAATGCGGAGGAATTCTAAACATTCCTGTGCATCATCAAGTGGTTGACCAGTCTCACGCTATATCATGACAGTCAGTTTTCAGCTTTCTCTACTGAGGTGCTCACGCGGCCGAACCGGGGCACAATCGCAGTAGTTCTCCTGGTGCGCGTTAGCTGATAGAGCGGAACGTAAGGCAGCAAAACACAGGAGCCGGGCAAACCCAACATTTGACCAAAGACATGATTCGGAGCTGATGCATATAAGGCCTAACTCGAGACGCCGAACACTCCCTAAGGTATTCGGTCTTTATGAAAACGGGCAGAACAATGCCCTAAGCCCCTGGTGTCCAGGTATGCGCAAAACTGTCTGAAGCGGCCGATGCCAAAACGCCAGCCTCCTCCTCGGTTATAGAAAGAAACCGGGGGATGTGTAACAACAAGAGACAGTAAAAAAGGTTTACGCAGGGTCTTAATCTGAAGAGAACCCTTGCAATGGGTCCCTACTGCACGTCTGCGCCTGTGTCTCCGTTGTGCCGTATCCTGGACGAGTATAGCACGGCGTTCATCTGTAAAAGAGAGGAACTTAGTTGGAAAAAAAGATCGTGCAAAAAATGTATTTTAAAATAAACAGAGTATGATTCAAAAAATGAATAAAATTGAGCTTCATTGTCTCTTGTTGTACATGCATGGAGCCCCTTGTAAGGGGGTACGCGGCTAGTAAGCCCCTTGTTTATTTATACTGGACTCGCCTAACCGTGTCCGGGGTCTGAATGACCTGTTTAGGTGCTTTGATCAGCAAGGCTGGATTAGTGTGTGGCTATCAAGGCAGTCTCACGTTCTTCCGTATTCGAGGAACACTCGAAGTTTCCCTTTAATGAGATGATGCCGCGTGGACCGGGCATTTTAAGTGTAAGAGATGCGTAATGTGGTATTGCGTTAAAGCGGGCGAAAGCTTCGCGTCCCAATAGTGCTTGATAGCTACTTTTAAATGGGGCGATGTGGAAGTCTAAATTTTCACGACGGAAGTTGTCAGATGAGCCGAACACAACTTCTAGTAGTAGAGATCCCGTACAATGGGCATATGGGCCTGGCATCACTCCTTTAAAGGAAGTGTTGCTATGGCGAATTTTGGTTGGGTCTATCCCCATTCGGTGGATTGTGTCCTGATATAGCAGGTTTAGATCACTGCCGCCGTCCATTAGGACTTGTGTAAATTGAAGTCCGTCGATTATAGGATCTAATATCAAGGCAGTCCATCATGTGTTCCGGATACTTCCGGAGTAGTCCTGATGGTCGAAGGTGATTGGTTTTGACAACCAGTGTTGGGACTCCGCTGGGGTAGACCGTGCGGCGCGTATTTCAATGGGCGCCGCTCTTTTTTTCCCTGTTGTCACTTGAAGTGAGTTTACTGTTTTGACCTCTTGTGGGAAATTCTTTTGTTTTCCGGTGCTCTGCTTGTGGGGTTCGTCATCGTCCTCACTTGGTGTGTCGAGCCCCTTTTGTTCGGCGTTAAGTTGGCCGGACTATTTGAAGACCCAACAATCTCTGTGGGTATGGTTTGCAGGCTTCCCGGGAGTACTGTGGATTTGGCATATCTTGTCCAAGATTTTGTTTAGTTGGATAGCTCGTCGCTGTTGTCCTTAAGAGGCAGATTTTTGTTGTTCTGCCGAGAGTTTTTGAATCCGGTGTTGACTGCCGTGCTCTTCGGACTGTTTCCCTTGGTCCGGCGCTGGTCCTTGCTGCATTGTGGTTTCCCATTTCCATCCCTGACCTCGGATGTACTTGGGTCGCTGGTGCTGCATCTTGCCAGCCAGCTATCCTCTCCCGCGCAAAAGCGGGTCATGAGGCTTGTTAGTGTGGCCATTGTTCTCGGCTTTTCTTGGCCAAGGTGTCTGGCGAGCCATTCGTTTCGGACGTTGTGTTTGAAAGCTGCTAGGGCTTCGGCGTCCGGACAGTCGACTATTTGGTTCTTTTTGGTAAGGAACCTGTTCTAGAATTTGCGGGCTGATTCTCCGGGCTGTTGAGTTATGTGACTTGAATCGTCTGCATCTGGAGGGCGGACATAAGTCCCCTGAAAATTTGCCCAAAACGCATCCTCGAGCTCTTCCCAACTTCCAATGGTATTTTCCGGGAGGCTTTTGAGCCAATGCCGGGCTGGCCCTTTGAGCTTGAGGGGTAAGTATTTTATGGCGTGGAGGTCATCTCCTCTAGCCATGTGTATGTGCAGGATGTAATCCTCAATCCAGACTCCAGGGTCTGTTGTTCCGTCGTATGCCTCTATGTTTACGGACTTGAATCCCGCTGGAAATTCATGATCCAGCACCTCATCGGTGAAACATAGGGGGTGTGCGGCGCCCCTGTATTTGGGTGTGCCGTGATGTTCGAATACTCGACGTGTTGCATTGCTTTCTAGAGCTTGCTTTCTTGGCCCATAGGTAGACCTGACTGGGTCATCCTTTTGGTGCGGATCCTTATGCGGATCGCGTGCCGGCTTGTGTGCGGCGCTGCTTGCCGCTCTATGTTTGCCATGTGGTCGTCTATCCGACCGGGCGGCCTCTTTGTTCTTTGATTGTGGGGGCTCTACGACCTCCTCGTCAAATTCGGGCAGTAGTTTGCGCTTCGGGTAGCTCTTTGTTTGGCGGCTATCGCCGTATTTGTCTGCGGTGTTGAGTACTTTGCTCCGTCTCATACTGAGTGCGTCTTCCGCTGTTTTGAGCTTCCACTTCTGCTTCTTCAGACTACGTGCAGTGGCGACGAGCCTTTTGTGGAGGTTCTTCTACTCCAATGATGTGTCCGGCGTGAGATCATCCGGACTATTATCTTCGCCGGGGACGGATTGTTTATCCAGGTTATCCTGTTCGAATGGTTGCTTGAGGGCATGTTCGTCGTCCGCCGATTCGTCCTGCTCTATGGCTGGGTCTGTATGGGGGCCACATGCGACATATCAGAATTCATAGCAGTAGCAGGTTTAGGTGTCGCAAGCTATCTTAAAACAGAAGGAGGATCTAGTGCAGAGCTAGATGGCAGTTCCTTACCTCCCCTCGTAGTTGAGGGAAAAATATTAGTTCTTTCGTCTTTCAAGTTCCTCATAGTTATCAGCAGATATAAATCCCAAGTGACTCAAAGAATAGAGCTATGCTCCCTGGCCAAATAATATTCTCAAGTATTAGTAGTTGAGTTGTCAATTCAACCACACCTGGATAACTTAGTATCTGTAGCAAAATATTTAGTAGCAAAGTAGTATGATAGTAATGGTAACAGTGGCAAAAGTAAAGATATCATTTTTGTAGTAGTTGTAACAGTAGCAACGGAAAAGTAAATAAGCTAAGCACAATATGTGAAAAGCTCGTAGGCATTGGATCAGTGATGGATAATTATGTTGGATGCGATTCCTCATGTAATAGTTATAACATTGTGACACAGAACTAGCTCCAATTCGTCAATGTAATGTAGGCATGTATTCCGAATGTAGTCATACATGCTTATGGAAAAGAACTTGCATGACATCTTTTGTCCTACCCTCCCGTGGCAGCGGGGTCCTAATGGAAACTAAGGGATATTAAGGCCTCCTTTTAATAGAGTACCGGACCAAAGCATTAGCACTTAGTGAATACATGGACTCCTCAAACTACGGTCATCACCGAGAATTATCCCGATTATTGTCACTTCGGGGTTGTCGGATAATAACACATAATAGGTGACTATAGACTTGCAAGATAGGATCAAGAACTCACATATATTCATGAAAACATAATAGGTTCAGATCTGAAATCATGGCACTCGGGCCCTAGTGACAAGCATTAAGCATAGCAAAGTCATAGCGACATCAATCTCAGAACATAGTGGATACTAGGGATCAAACCCTAACAAAACTAACTTGATTACATGGTAAATATCATCCAACCCTTCACCGTCCAGCAAGCCTACGATGGAATTACTCATGCACGGCGGTTAGCATCATGAAATTGGTGATGGAGGATGGTTGATGATGATGACGGCGACGAATCCCCCTCTTCGGAGCCCCGAACGGATTCCAGATCAGCCCTCCCGAGAGAGATTAGGGCTTGGCGGTGGCTCCGTATCATAAAACGCGATGAAACTTTCTCTCTAATTTTTTTCCGTGAAATGGAATATATAGTGGACAGGGTGTGGGACCCCTGGACTTGATTCTTTCGCTAGTATTTTTTATATTTTCCAAAAGTTATCTTCGTGGATTTTCAGGTCATTCCGAGAAATTTTGTTTTCTGCACAATAAACAACACCATGGCAGTTCTGCTGAAAACATCATCAGTCCGGGTTAGTTTCATTCAAATCATGCAATTTTGAGTCCAAAACAAGGGCAAAAGTGTTTGGAAAAGTAGATACGTTGGAGACGTATCAGATACATACGTGTAATTTCCCCTTCTGTCACTAGGATTGAGCACCGTAAGATCGAACCCATCGCAATGCACCACTTCCCACGACAAGAAAAATCGATCTAGTCGGCCTAACTAAACCAAAGATTCGAAGAAGAAATAGGAGGCTATAAGTAATCATGCATATAAGAGATCAAAAGACTCAAATAACTTCAATTGATAAAAACATAGATCTGATCATAAACTCAAAGTTTATCGAATCCCAACAAACACACCACAAAAAGAGTCACATCAAATAGATATCCAAGAGACCATTGTATTGAGAATCAAGAGAGAGAGAGAGAGAGAGAGAGAGAGAGGAAGCCATCTAGCTACTAACTATGGAGCCGTAGGTCTACAATGAACTACTCACGCATCATCGGAGAGGCACCAATGAGGATGATGAACCCCTCCGTGATGGTGCCTAGATTGGATCTGTGGTTTCTAGAACTTGCGGTGGCTGGTTTCGTCGACTCCCCTAGGGTTTCTGGAATATCAGGGTATTTATAGAGACAAGAGGCGGTGCGGGAGGCCACTGAGGTGGGTACAACCCACCAGGGCGCGCCCAGGTGGGTTGTGCCCCCTCGGGGTACCCCTCTGGTACTTCCTTGGCCCAACTTGTGTCTTCTGGTCCAGAAAAAATCACCAAAAAGTTTCGCTGCATTTGGACTCCGTTTGGTATTGATTTTCTATGAAGTAAAAAACAGCAACTGGCACTAGGCATTATGTCAATAGGTTAGTCCCAGAAAATGATATAAAGTTGCTATAAAATGATTATAAAACATCCAAGAATAATAATATAACAGCATGGAAAATAAAAAATTATAGATATATTGGAGACGTATCAGGTTTACATGGTAAGATCTGTATCTTTGTTGCTAGATCTATCCTTTTTAGTTTGGTTTCCCCATCCTAGATTCCAAAGCCAAAAATCCACACAAAAGAAATCCAAGCCTTTGTTTGCTGATATCTAGTTCTTTCTTTTCCTATTTGTGTTTGCACCAAGTTCTATCCAAAGTTGTTGCTATTTTAATTTGAGTCTTGTTGTTGGATCTATTGTGTTGCAAAAAAAGAGAGGAAAAAGGGAAAAAAGGGTAGAAAAAAGTGTCGCGGGAAACCATAGCCACCTATGGGACCAAGCGGCCCCTTGCTGGTTCGGCATGGGGGACGTCATGTTGCACAAAGAGCAGAGGGGCGTGGGGGTAGCGCGGCAGGGGTCACACGAGCAATTTTACCCAGGTTCGGGCCGCCGTGAGGCGTAAAAACCTAGTCCTGCTTTGGTGGATTGATGGTGGAAGAGTGGTGGGCGAGTGTAGTACACTTGCCCGGCATGGGCGGCAGCGGCTACACGCGTATGGGCATCTGATTCTCTAGCCTCATGAGATGAACGAACCGAACCCCTTCTACGGTTGCCATGGGCTTCCTTTTATAGGTTAAGGGGTCACCACAATGGCAAATCATTCATTAGACACTGGTAAAATAGCAAACAATGCTATCATACCTAACTTCGCAGGCTGACAGGACGCATTAAATGTGCCGCTCAACGTCGCATCATTGCTCGCTCGACAAGCCTTGCTGGGCTTGTTCTGCCAGCTCCATGCCTCCTTGTTCGACACGTCATAGGACGGGTGTCATTTGTAGGTTCTCCTATAGAAAGGGGCTGCCATGTGGTGAGTGGTTGCCACTAAATCACTTTGCAGCTTGACACCGCTCTGATCCACGACGTGGGTCATGGGGGAGTGGTTGATGAGGCGTTCCTTGCCTCTGTGAGCCCCAGCAGGCCATACCGGGATGCTTTGGTTGCTTTCTTCCAGGGGTGGCTCTGCCCTTGCCAGTTCTATTTTCCTTGCAAGGGAGTCTTTTCTCCTGGTGGTATCTGGATTCTCTGGCTTGATCTTGGTCCTCTTGTTCTCCAAGCTGGTCCTTTGAAAATCTTGATCTCTTGTTCTCTCGCATGGCCTGATGCCATAATCTTGTTCCCATGCTTGTGCTCAGGCAGGGCAACATACCCAAGGTCCGTTGCACCAACAGAAGCCCCCGGGTCTGCCCTGATTGCCCTGCCGGGCGTCGTCAGGGTAGGCCCTAGTAAGCACAGGCAGGGGCGCTAAAGAGGCTGGCCCCTTCGTGTCTTCTTTGCTTCTTCATTATCCTTGAGTACGGGTCAGTTTCCGATTTTCCCATGCGTCATGTAAAGCCAATAGTGGTGGGGCCGTTCTTGTAATGGCCCATGAATGACTTTAACTCATGGGGTAGAAACCGCCAATTCACTCTTATCACCATGCTCTTATCCTTAGCCATGTATGCCGCATGCATCGCGTGGGGTAGGTAACGGAGGCGCGTGGTGTGGGAGATATGGCGAGGGACTGGCCTTCGTGAATTGGTGGAGGGGGGCGGTGGTTACTCATCATGGAGTCAGCCCCTAGCCCCCTGCTTTCCTATAAAAGGAGGAGCGGGGGAGGAGTGGAGGCATTCATCCACATCTTCCTCCTCCTCTGCCTTGCTTCGTCTTGAGTATGCTGGAAAGGAGAGCCCGGGGCTGGCCCCCGGGCTTTAGCTCAGAACGTCTCTTGGTTGTGAGGAGGATACTCGGGCGGTGCGGCGATAACACCGAAGGTGGCGACTCCAGCGCGTTCGTTGAGCCCCGGGATTTAGCTCAGAACCTCTCTTGGTTGCGAGGAGGATACCCGGGCGGTGCGGCGATAACGCCGGAGGTGCCGACTCCGGCACGTTCATTGCCGGGCCGCCCATAGCCTCGACTCTGGTAAGAGGGGATGCGAACGACACCACGCCGAGGCCTGCAGCGGGCAAAGGGCATGGTAGTTGGCTGCTCCGCATTCTTCGTTCCTACGCAATGCTGAGGAAGAGCCCCGGGGAGATCTGCCATTGATGAAGGTGGATCTAACTCCTCCGGGCATCATTCTTTGGTCGCGGAGGAGGGATTCTTGTTCTTGTACATGTCTTCGTAATGTGCGGTGATTTGTGACGTCAGGGCTGTAGGGGATGACCATGCTCTCTGTGTGGTAAGTCAGAGAGCATGGTGTTCGGTGTGGCTGACGATCTGAGGTCTTCGGGTGGTAGTGATGCGTACTGCGGCGACAACTCACAACACATCAAGAATGGGGGCGACCGTTCCGATGAGTCGTGTTTGCCGGTGACTCCGTGGCCTCCATCTGGTACTCCGGCAGCGCCACCGCACATGCCCGTCCTCTGGGTTTTTCCTCCTTGCTCGGAAGTGGTGCCATCATGATCATGGGGAGGCGTCGAATCCCAGCTGGGTCCACCATCGGTTTCCTCGACCTGTTCCTGAAGGAGATGGACAGGGGCAAAGGCATCACGAGGCACTTATCTTATTTTTAGTCTTAAACTTGTAGGCATTTGCCAAATTTTAATTCAAATAATGTAATCTCTCGAGTCCATATATGTGTTCTGTAAGGCTTGTACTTGTATGATCTGCATATTAATGAAAAAGATGAGCCTTGTCGAGAATTCATGCATGTGTATGTCCATGTAGAGGTGGGATGCCTCTTTAGTTATATAAACAAGTTTTCCCCCGCAGACTATCCTGTCGGCACCCTTGTTTTATTTTGTTGCCGGGGACCGGAGTCTACCGGGCAAAAAATAGAGGGGCCAGCCCCCCGCCAACTTTTTCTCAGCAAAGGCCACTACGACCACCCAGGCTGAAGCAATGTTCTGGCCAAAGGTGGGTGCACCTAAGCTTTGAAGTGTGGCGAAGCTTTCTCATGCACAAGTTTTAGCTTACAGAACACTTATGGACAAGAGGTAGAACTTATCTGTTTGGCTTGCCGGGGATCGCAATGCTGGTCCATCTTCTCATCTCCTTGTAGAAACCAAGTTCACAGAAGGAACTTGTAGCTTTATGCAGATGAGAATGATGCAGGAGGCAACCCTATCTATATGCATATGCAGATGATCATGAAATGCTTATGCAAATGCTCTTGGAATGCTTATGCATGCACACAACTTGGTCGGGGCCCCCAGCGCTTCATTTATTTCTCTTGTGCATAGGGTCATCGCCCTGGCTTTGTACGAGGGGTTACATGCAG
The DNA here is from genome assembly GCA_963921465.1 of Triticum timopheevii. Taxonomy (NCBI): domain Eukaryota; kingdom Viridiplantae; phylum Streptophyta; class Magnoliopsida; order Poales; family Poaceae; genus Triticum; species Triticum timopheevii. Next base: position 358,909,800 of record OY997274.1, on the reverse strand, counting down.
CTGAGGCAAGGCCTGTACAAATGGGTGGCTGCCAGGTAGGGCCCGATAGCCGCGCCTTACGGGTAGAACTTGCAGAGATGCTCAACATTCCATGAGTTTTGCATTTGAATGCCATCTCAGGTCTCTAGACGGACTACGCCAGGTCTGGTGACTCGTACTACCCGATAAGGGCCTTCCCACTTTGGCGTCAACTTGTTTGTACCCTTGGCCGACTGAACGCGCCTAAGGACAAGGTTACCTTCCTCAAAACACCAGGCTTGAACCCTGTAGTTATGATAGCAGCGCAGGGCTTGCTGATAGCGTGTAGCACGCGTAGCAGCCCGGAGACGGTTCTCCTTGAGTAGCACAGCATCGTCACGCCAGTGCTGATCTTGCGCAACTTCATCGTAGGCAAGCACTCGAGGTGACCCATAAATGAGTCCCGTGGGGATAACTGCTTCTACCTCATAGATGAGGGAAAATGGAGTCTGCCCGGTAGCTCAATTTGGTGTCATTCTGAGGGACCAGAGGACTACCGGCAGCTCATCGATCCACCGCCTGCCGTGCTTCCGTAGCGTATCAAAGGTTCTTGTCTTGAGTCCCTGCAACACTTCAGCGTTCGCACTCTTAGCCTGCCAATTTCTCCTGGGATGAGCGACAGAGGCAAATGAGACCTTGCTTCCGAGGGTGCGAATATATTGCATGAAGGCGCGACTCGTGAACTGGGTGCTGTTGTTGGTGATAGCTGATTGAGCAGTCACCTTTCTCACGGGAGTCACCTCTGCCACTTGTAAACCTGTCGATGACAATGAAAAAAATAATTCAAAGCCCCTGATTGCTCGAGGGAAAGGGCCAAGGATGTCGAGCCCCCAGACCAAAAATGGCCATGATAAAGGGATTGTCTGAAGAGCTTGGGCAGGCAGGTGGATATTCTTCGAATGGAACTGGCAGGATTCACATTTTGTGATGAGCTCGACCGCATCTTGGAGGGGTGTGGGCCAATAAAATCCTTGACAGAATGCTTTCCCAACTAATGCCCTTGATCCAATGTGGGAGCCGCACATGCCTCTGTGTATCTCAGCCAGCAATTCCTTTCCTTCTTCTCGGCAGATGCACTTCAACCGTTGGGCCTCCTTCTGTACAGAGTGTCATCGACAAACTGGTACATACTGGCCCTCCGGGCTACCCTTTCAGCCTCATCTTGGTCATTGGGGAGTTCTTCAGTTTGGAGAAAGTGGACTATGTGCCTTGACCAAGTTGGAGCCTGGGGCTCGGCAACGAGGACTAGCGGCACCTCCTCAACTACGGGGGCACACTCCTCATCTACAGGGAACATGGTCCCGACAGGAGGGTGTGGGCCAGCAAGTTTTGAGTTTTCGGCAGGGTCCCTGCCAGGAGCACGAGGCTCTACGAGGAGAGGCTTACCGGAGTCCATCTTTCTCCTCTTCCGGGCCATTATTTCTGGGGATACAAAGGGCTGAGTAAGATGGAGAACAAAAGTTCATGGTTCCACAGGAAGCTTTTGCGCAACACACTTTGATAGATGATCAGCTATGCTGTTTTCTACACAGGGTACGTGCTTTGTTTGCAACCCGTCAAAGTGCTCCTCTAATCTTCTCACCTCCTCACGTATGCTTCCATTAATGGACTTTGATAATCCTTGCTGACTTGCCTCACCACCAGCTGTGAATCTCTTCGAATAATCAGCTTCTTAATTCCCAATTCCGCGGCAATCCTGAGCACGACAAGGAGCCCTTCATACTCTGCTGTATTGTTGGTTGCCTCTTCCTGGGAAAATGCATTTGGGCGACGTACTTCAAGTGCTCCCCTGAGGGTGCGACAAGAAGCATGCCAACCCTAGCACCTTGCAGGGAAAAGGCACCATAAAAATACATGATCCATTCTTGGGGCGCCTCCTTGCCGGGGATAACTGTCTCTGTCACTTCCTCATCAGGGGTCGGCGTCCATTCAACAATAAACTTTGCCAATGCCCTGCTCTTAATCATTGATGTGCTCTCAAACTTCAGACCGAAACTGGACAACTCCAAAGCCCATTCCACAATTCTGCCAGTAGCCTCATGGTTTCGGAGTATCCTTTGCAACGGGAAGCGAGTGACAACCGAAATTTCATGGGCTTGGAAGTAGTGGTGCAGTTTCCTTGAGGCCATGATGAGGCCAAAGATATATTTTTGCACGCCAGAGTACCTCGATCGAGCCCCCTGTAATAGGGAACTGACGAAGTACACTGGGCGCTGCACCAATTTCTTCATTGCCGTGTCCTTGGGGATGTCATCAATGCCGTGCTCACTCTTGTCCTGATCTTTGCTTGACTCTGTCGGACCTTGCTCATTTTCCGCCTCCTCCACTTCCCGCTGCGCCACGAAAGCCACACTAACCACTAGGTTAGTTGCCGCTAAGTACAACAGTAATGGCTCCTGTGGTTTGGGGGCGACCAAGGTAGGCACAAAAGATAAGTAGGCCTTCAACTCTTGCAGGGTTGCATCTGCTTCTGGGGTCTACTTCATGGGCCCTGCCTTCTTCAAGATTTTGAAGAACGGCAGGGCGCGCTCGGCAGACTTGGAAGTGAATCTGGTTAGCGCGACAACGCATCCCATCAGGCGCCTCACATCCTTAACTGTCCTTGGTGCTTGGATCTTCTCAATGGCCTTGATCTTGTTGGGATTAGCTTCGATCCCCTGGTGGGACACAAAGAACCCAAGTAGCTTGCCTGAGGGAACACCAAATACACACTCTCTGGGTTGAACTTCAAGTTGATCTTACATGGATATGCAAATGTCTCCTCCAAATCCTGGATAAGAGTTGATATGTCCTTGGTTTTGACCACAATGTCACCCATATAAGCTTCAATATTTATGTGCAGCTGTGGTTCAAAACCAATCTGGACTGCCTTTGCAAAAGTAGACCCGACACTCTTTAATCCGAATGGCATACAGACAAAGCAGTACGTACCATATGGGGTGATGAATGAAGTCTTCTCTTCATCTTCCTTGGACATGAAGATCTGGTGACATCTGGAATATGCATCCAGGAAGGAAAACAAATTGCAACCTAAAGTGGAATCCACAATTTGATCGATGCACCACAAGGGAAATGGGTCCTTCGAGCAAGCCTTGTTGAGATCTGTGAAATCTATGCAACGCCTCCATTTCTCGTTAGCCTTTCAGACTACCACTGGATTTGATAGCCAAGTGGGATGTAGCACTCCTCTGACCAAACCAGCCGCCTCAAGTTTCTTGATCTCTTCTGCAATAAACTGCTCCCTCCCCAAGGTCCGCTTTCAGACTTTCTGCTTGACATGTCTGGTGTGTGGGCAGACATCAAGGTGGTGCTCGATTACCTCCCTGGGAACACCGGGTATATCAGATGGTTGCCAGGCAAACACATCGATATTCGCCCACAGGAAGGCAACGAGCGCGCTTTCCTATTTGTCATCGAGGGTGGCGCTGATGGTAAAGGTACCATCAATGCCAGCCAGCCCTGCCGGGACCTTCTTCACTTGTGGAGCAGAAACCTTGGTCCTTTTGCTGTTGGAACTCTCCTGCGAATCATCAACAGGTGCAGCGCACTCCGAAGAGGTACCCTTCCTGATTCTTTGCCGGTGTCCCTGCTATCCTTCTTGTTTCCTCTGCTTTCCTTGACGGGAACCGCTGTTGCCGTTGCCTCTGCGGCGACCGCGTCCCGGTACATCTTGTCCACGCAAATGATTGTGTCCTCATCCGATGGGATGGAGATGATTCCAAGTGGCCCAGGCATCCTCAAGACATTGTAGGCATAGTGGGATGCTGCCATGAATTTGGCCATGGCCGTTCATCCAAGAATCCCATTGTACGACAAGGGGAGGTCGACCACATCAAACACGATCTTTTCTGTCCAATAGTTCAACTCTCCTCCAAACGTCACATGCAACGTGATCTTTCCCTTAGGATGACTCCTGCCAGGAATACTCCTTGAAACGTGCAAGTGATCTCTACCTCTCCTTCTACCTGAAGCCTGCTGATAACCTTAAGGGAGATCAGGTTCAACCTGGCCCTGCTGTCCACCAATATCTTAGTGACCTTGAGGTTGCGAATTGTTGGAGAGACCAACAATGGCAAGCACCCTACCGCAGTGGTACTGTCAGGATGATCCTCTTTGTCAAAGATGATGGGCGTGCGTGACCATTTGAGCGCTTTCTGGTCCTCTGGTGCTGGTTCCATGGCATTGATCTCACGTGCCCACCATTTGAGTTGGCGGTGAGAGGAGTGTAAGAATGCACCCCCATCAATGCACAAGGCATCAGTGGCCTTCTGAAACTCCTTCTCACTGGTTTCCTCTTCATCCCCTCCATCACTCTCATCACCACAAGCTTCCTTCTCTTGACCTTTGGCGGGTTTTCCTTTGTTCCGAAATGGCTTGCCGGGGCGATTTGCTTCACCGCCACGTCCCTTGCCGCCAGAGGCATTCTGGCATTTTTTCCTTGTCACGCTTCTCGTACTCAGCTCTCTGCCTCTTGACAAGCTGCTCAACCTGGTAACACTCTTTAAGGTCATGGCCCTTGGTCCGATGGATCTTGCAATACGGCCCATCGTCTTTCCCGGCCTTCTTGGCAGCCGCAGCTTCCCAGCAATCAGCGCACATGACAACCTCCTTGCCGGGGACTTCAGCCTTGGCGGTCTTGCTGGTACTAGGTGTGCCCAATCCTTCAAAAGTCATCACTGCCTTATCCTTGTGCCTCTTATTGCACTTCTTACCCTTCTTCTGACTGGTGGATTCTTCATCATCTTCTGAATCCACATTGATGCAGTCCTCCTCTCCGGGCAACTTCCCCCCTTCCTCCATCCGAGCACACTTGTCCACTAGGGTGTAGAGCTCCTTCACAGTCTTGGGCAACCGCACATCCATCTTGGAACAAATCTTGCGGTTGTGCACATTGGACTGGAATGTGGCTATCACAGCTACCGGATATTTGTTTGGGATGTTCTTGTGGACTTTGCTGAACCTCTGCAAATACTTCTGGAATGTGTCTCCTTCTTTCTGCTGGAGAAGCTGCAAATCACTGGGTCGGCCTAGCTCTTGATGGCCGCGAGTGAAGGCGCCGATGAACTCATAGCAAATGTCAGCCCAGGAAGAAATGGAGTTCTCGAGTAGATGCATCAACCAAGACCTCACATTGGATTTGAGAGACAAAGGAAAGTAGTTGGCGAATACCTTCTCATCTCTTCCCCCGGCAGCTTGGATGACAATAGTGTAAATGCTTAGGAAATCTGCCGGGTTGAGTCTCCCATCATACTTCTCAGGTATCTCTGGCTTGAACGTGCGGACAGATGGCCAACAAACTTGTTGCAGCTCAAGTAAAGGCAGGGCATCCAATCACGAAAGGAAGGCACCCGCCAATATTAAGAGTAAGCTTGTCAACGTCAAGACCGTTGCCCCCATTGGTCTGGAGGTGGTCACCACGGTGTTGCTCAATGACAACGCGTGTGTCTTCCCTCCGCCTATCCTCCGAGGCTTGCCGACGATCTGGAGGCGCTCGAGGGTCAGAAGAGGCCATCGAGACATCGTCGGCTTCTTGATGTTGTCGAGCTCACACTAGTGGCCGTTGCGGGGACTGCACCGTGGGGGTGGCTCCTTCCGTATGACCAGTAGTATGGGTCGTTGTCGTTGCTTGGGGAGGCTGTGGTGGGCCGGCTCGCTATGAGCCCCTAGCCTCAGCGAAACCGAGCAAGCTCTGGATGGTGGCACGCCAGTTGTCCATCTGCTTAGATACTGGCGGGAACGCGCCATTGCCTCCATAGCCATGCTTGGCATGGGTAATGACGACGCGGATCGCACCGTCGCCTGGCTTCTGATGGTGCTAGTAGTGACAGCGCTATGCCCCCGTTGTTGTGGAGTGGCCACCTGGATGGCATGGTAGTGCAGCGAAGGCGCTTGCATGCCAGGGGCTCCATTGGGTGCAGCGGCTTGGTCAACTTGCCCAGGGGAAAGCGCACGCGCCATGGTCGCTCTTGTGATAGGGGCGGTCAGGGGGTGGCGGCTCGCCCCAGACCGAGCGCCATCATGCGGTTGTGCTCATCGGCGAGCGGAGGAGGTGTGGACAGAGTAGCTCCTCCGCCCGTACCACATGGAGTGTGGCCATCGGGGTGTTGCTGACGTCGCTCTCCTCCGGTGCCTCCTGCTTCTGCTTCGACCGTGGGGAAATGGTGATGGTGCCGCTTGCTCCGACCAGATCCCCAGCGGTGCCCACATCCTCGCGTGCCTCCGCACCTCCCATAGCGTTGGCAGCCACGGGTGGCAGAGCCTTTGAGGTGGAGGGTAGAGCCGAAACACCGGACTTCTTCTTGGGCACCATGGCCGATGGCACCGTCGAAGACGAAGATGGTGATGAAGGTGACGCGCTACGCACGCTTTCAGGTTCGCGCAAGCGACCCCCTACCTGGCGCCCCAAAGATGTCGCGGGAAACCATGGCCACCTATGGGACCAAGCGGCCCCTTGCTGGTTCGGCAGGGGGATGTCACGTTGCACAAAGATCAGAGGAGCGTGGGGGTAGTACGACAGGGGTCACATGAGCAATTTCCCAGGTTCGGGCTACCGTGAGGCGTAAAAGACTACTCCTGCTTTGGTGGATTGATGGTGGAAGAGTGGTGGGGGGAGCATAGTACACTTGCCCGGCAGGGGCAGCAGCTGCTACGCGCGTATGGGCGTCTGATTCTCTAACCTCACGAGCTGAACGAACCGAAACCCTTCTACCATTGCCATGGGCCTCCTTTTATAGGTTAAGAAGTCGCCACCATGGCAAATCAGTCATTAGACACTGAAAAGATAGCAAACAGTGCTATCATACCTAACTCTGCATGCTGACAGGGCGCACTAAATGTGCCACTCAAGGTAGCATCGTTGCTCGCCCGGCGCCTTGTCGGGCTTGTTCTACCAGCTCCATGCCTGCTTGTTCGACACGTCATAGGACGTGTATCATTTGTAGGTTCTCCTATAGAAGGGGGCTGCATGTGGCGAGTGGTTGCCACTTAATCACTTTGCGGCATGACACCGCACTGATCCACGACGTGGGTCGTGGGGGAGTGGTTGATGAGGTGTTCCTTGCCTCCGTGAGCCCCGGCAAGCCCTGCCAGGATGCCTTGGTTGCTTTCTTCCGGGGGTGGATCTGCCCTTGCTAGGTCTGTATGCTCGGCAAGGGAGGCTTTTCTCCTGGTAGTATCTGGCTTCTCTGGCTTGATCTTGGTCCTCTTGTTCTCCAAGTTGGTCCTTTGAAAATCTTGATCTCTTGTTCTCAGGCATGGCCTGATGCCATAATCTTGTTCCCGTGCCTGTGCTCAGTCAGGGCAACATACCCAGGGTCTGTTGCACTGACAAAAATAGAAGAGAAAGTGTTGAGCAAGTGTGCAATCATACGCAGTTGGGTGAGAAATATCAGAAGTTGTAGTGGCAAGCGTTGCAGCTCTAACGTGGTGCAAGGATCTGCAAATTGTTCTTGTTTATTTGGTTTGCATCGATTGGATCTCAGCACTAGCCCTCCCCTTTTCACCCCACCTAGATCCACCTAGAAACCGTCATCTTTCTTCCTTTCATTCTCCCGTCCACTCCTGATTTGCTACTTCCGCATAGCCGCCAAGGAATAATTAGAATTTGGGTAAGCAAGAAGGTGAGCTGAGTGTTTTCCACATATATTTTTCTTTTGTCCACTTATTTCCCAGAGTTAACATGACAGGATCCAACTCGAGTGTACATGGACATCAACGTGTGGATGATGGTCTCCCAAAAACTCGCGCAACACTTGGTGAAATGATTGAGGAGAGTACAACTGCAGGTATGCGAAGGATGTTTGGAGGTCATCTTCCTATCGCGGGTAATGGGGATGAACAGAAACACAGCCCTGCTGCCTCACTTGCCGCCGATGACCGATGACGTCAAGGAAACAAGGATCGCCATGATGGTCGTGGAAGAGGGGCAGGAGCTGCTACCCACGGCGGCCCTGCTGTTGGTGCTGAATGGAGGCATGGTGACTTTGCTGCTCCCCGTGAGGGTGGGCTGTGTGGAGGAGAAGCTCGCTGGCAAGGCCATGACCCCCACGGTTTTGCTGCAGATCACAGGTGATAAGCTGCACATAATGGTGAGGACATGTACCGTGAAGAGATCCCAAATCACAACAAAGAGTATGCTGAGATGGTGGATGATGAGTCATATTCCATGGCACGTCGTGCTGCTATTTTTGGTCACCATGGTAGTCCCTATGATGGTCGTTTCCAAGATGACCATTGCAACCAAGCAAGGTTGATGTTACACATTCCATCATTCACTAAGGAAGAGGATCCGAATGCTTATTTTGAGTGGGAGGAGAGATGTGATCAGGTCTTCAATACTCATGGGATTTCTGAAATGAAGAGAGTTGAACTCACTCTTCAGAAGTTCTCTGGCTATGCACTTTCTTGGTGGAAGCAGTTGCAAGAGAATCATCTTGCTTTGGGAGGTGACTATATCTACAGCCGGGATACAATGAAAAGAGTCATGATGCATCGATTCATTCCATTATACTATGAGAAGAAATTGTACAAGAGGTTGAAGGGGCATATCGAAGGTTCTTGCACTATCAAGGAGTACTATAATGAGATGGAGAAGTTTTTGATCCAGACAAAAACCCAAGAGAGTGATGAAGCAAAGATGGAGCACTACAAAAAAAGACACATCCGTGACATTTTGGGCTGAACAATTTTTTTCCTATCATGCTTGTGACACTTCTATGACGATAATTGTGACAAAACCCGGTATCATCATAGATGTGGTGGGCTCCTACTTCTATGACAAAAAATCATGACAGAAAATGGGCTTTTCATCCTGGGCGGTCCGGAGACGCAGCTGCATGACATTATTTGGGCCGTGCATGACGGGAAGAACCGTGGTAGAAGCAAGGGCGAGGAAAATATTGGGGTGTTCTCGGTTACAGTGGGTGGTCGGGGGCTGAGTGATGCGCATTTCTCTCGTACACGTACGCGCGTGGGTGCAGGGCATTGGGTCTATCTGAACCCGAGCGAGGCGTCGCCTAACTGAACCCGAGCGATTGCACTGCAGGCTATGCATTACAGAACCCAAGCGATTGCACTGCAGGCTATGCATTACAGAACCCGAGCGATCGATCGATGGCTGTTAACTAAACCCGATCGAGTGATTCCTTCGCTACTGCTGCTAACCGAAGCTGATCAATGCTGCCTCTGGATGAACAGTGAGCCTTGTTGGGGGGGGGGTCTGGATGAGAAGTTCCGGTGGGGGTTGGATGAACAGGACACCGTGGTGTTGCCACTGGATGAACATGACCCCGATCGATCGAGCCGGTTGAGGGCTGGATGAACAGGACCCCGTGGAGGGCTGGTTGAATAGTAGCCGGTGGAGGGCTGGATGAACAGTAGCCCGTGGAGGGGTGATTGAACAGGACCCCGTGGAGAGGGCTGGTTGAACAGTAGCCGGTGGAGGAGCGCGCGGTTGAGGCTGGATGAACATGAGCACGTGGATGAACAGTCGCAGGTGGAGGCTGGAGGAGGCCGACGGTGGATGAACCGTAGCCCGTGGAGGCTGGAGGAGGTTAACGGTGGAGATGAACAATATCCCGTGGAGTCCCGTTTTGCGGTATGCCACACCCCTCCCGATGAACAAGACCCCCGTTTCGACCGTAGCGCTCCAACACAAGCCCGTTTCCTCCGTTTTATGATACGCCACACCCCTCCCGATCACAGGACCCCATTTTGACTGTAGGAGGTCAAACAGAAGTCCTTTTCCTCCATTTTGCGGTACGCCAGACCCCTCCTGATGAACAGGATCCAGTTTCGACCGTAGCCGGTCGAACAAAAGGCCGTTTCCTTCGTTCTGCGGCATGCCAGGCCTCGTTTCCATCGGCTGTTCCGTCCAAGCCGGTTTGCTCCTGATGAACATGACGACACATTTCGTTCCAACCTAGCCGGTTGGCTCCCCATGAACACGATGACGACGCAGTTTCTATGTTCTGACCCAGCCATGTACACGAGCCCTGGCCATATGTATGCATGAGTAGGCGTTCGAGACCCCATCTGTATTTACGCATGTGGCCGTATTTACTTTCTTGCACCCTGAACGCTGTATGTATGTGTACATGCTACGTGCGTGCCTCTACTACGACACGTGCCCTTCCTTGCACGGCCACGGTTTATCGCTGTAGCCTGCAGACAGACCGATCGACTAGTATGTACGTACACGTTCGTGACCAGAATGACAACACTACGTACGCTTCGACCAAGTGTGGGTCCCGACTGCCAGGCACTTCCTTACATGCGAAGATGTAGCTGGTGGGTTGCAGTAGTCGGGGGGCGAATCATTTTTTTGCCCGTAATATGGACACACTTCCTTGCATGCGAAGATGTAGCTGGTGGGTCCCAGCAGTCGGGGGGAAACGTTTTTTTCATGAAATATAGTGGCCCATCCAGTGGGTCCCTGCTATCAGGTGGAGGAATAATTATTTTGCGCGTAATAAGGAGGTACTTCCTTGCGGCTGCCGTGGACCCAGCTGTCAGCCTCTCCATGTACAGTACTCTTCCGATGGAAGTCGTTCCATGATCACGTTGACCAAACCGCGCCGAGAGCACCAGGGCGGGGTGGGGCGCAAGCAAGCGTAGCGAATCACATAGAGTTTCCCCTACCTGCCAGGGCGCAGATAGATAGGGCGGGCGAGCGCAGGGATGGATGTCTGAGCGGTTGAAAGAGTCGGTCTTGAAAATCGAAGTATTGATAGGAATACCGGGGGTTCGAATCCCTCTCCATCCGCGAGGTCATAAGTTCTCTCTTGCCTTATCTATAGATAACAACGAATCTCCTCGACTCGACTGATATGATGGATGGAATGGGTAGAAGGTTGAGGGTGGACGATGGCGAGGCCTAGGAAGGGGATGACACGGAGCTGGGGAAGACGCGGCAGTGGAAGCCCATGCGGAGAGGAGTACGAGGGTTCATTGGTTCGGCTGCGGTGTGAGGCTGCCATCGCTGCAGAATAATAGGGGGTGTGGGCGAGTAGAGGGATGGCCTGGCCAGCGATGGGAGTAGTAGGGGGCGGTGAGGCCTCCGCGGCATCAAAGCCGGCCACGGGAGGCAGGAACCCACGGCACGACCGGCGCTGGTTTGGGTGGCTGGAGCAAGAAGACCAGAGGTTGATGAAGCACTACGACTGTTGGATGGACATCATACGGTCACTGGAGCTAGAATCGTTCATATTAACTAAGTTGACAAAGCCCTCCGTCCCCGTCAACTTAGTAGGCCCACAAGTCAGCCTCCCACTATGATGGGTCTTAGCTAGCAGAGGGAGTATTCATTTTTTTGTGCGTAATAAGGAGGCACTTCCTTGCGTGCGAAGATATAGGTGGTGGGTCCGATCTGTCAGCGGGGGGAACGTTTTTTCGTGAAATACAGAGGCCCTTCCGGTGGGTCCTAGATGTCAGGTGGAGGAATCATTATTTTGCACGTAATAAGGAGGCATTTGCTTGTGTGCGGCCGTGGACACAGTTGTCAGCCTCTCCATGTATAGTCCACGTCAGATGGATGTCGTTCGTTGACCACGTTGACCAGGCCGTGCCGAGAGCACCGGGGCAGTGGACGACGGCGAGGCCTGGGAAGGGAATAACAAGGAGCTAGGGAAGACTCAGTAGTTGTTGCCCACGTGGTGGGGAGTACGAGGGTTTACTAGTCCGGCTGCCGTCGCTAGAAAATAACATGAGGTGTGGATGAGTAGAGGAATGGCCTGGCCAGCAATGGAGTAGGGTGGGACGGTGCGGCCTGTGCGGCAGCACAGTCGGCCATGGGGGGCAGGAGCAGGTAGTCCCACCGGCGCTAGTTTGGGCGGCTGGAGAAAGAAGATTAGATATTGAATAAGCAGCACGGCCGTTGGATTAATATCCAACGGTCACTGCTGCTAGAATCGTTTGTGGACTAAGTTGACAAAGCCTTTCGTACACGTCAACCTAGTAGAGCCACAAGTCAGCCTCCAAATCTGTCCCAAACAACATACAACCCGATATTTCTAGCCAGATTCAAATTAATTTTAAAACTAAATATACCTTGATTTAAATCCAATGAAAATTTACCCGCACAAAAACAACGAAATTTAAAATATCAAAATCCGAAAGAAAAAAGTATTTTGGAACTAATTGCCTATTTGTTGTATTTTATCATTTTACGGCCCATTTATTATTACTTATAGCCCATTTCTTATTACTTATAGCCCATTTTCTGGGAAAAATGCATCCCTCCTCGTCTTAAAGATTTCCGGCCCAGCAGGGCATAGAAAAGCAAGTAGGCCTACGTTGGTTATTCTGCAAAAAACAAAATAGCTGGCTAGCCATTTTCAGAAAGGTAAAAAACAAACTGGGCTGGTCATGTGCTAAACATATGAAACAAACTGGGCCTGGGCTAGATGGGCCACAGCTTCCGCACAACCCAGTTGATACCCTTTTCCGTCCCAAAAAAACAAAATTACTACGCGCGGTGCTGGTTCCCAACTGTCATCCTCACCATGTACAATCATCTCGTTATTCCTCTCGGTTGTTGACCATGTTGACAACACCGGAGGGCGGCGCCGCGGCGAGCGAACCAAGGCGGAGGATGATGGGTGAGGCCTTGGACAGGAATAGACAGGAGCCGGGGAAGATGCGCAGAGTTTTAGGGTGTGATGTGGCCACGATCGATGCGTGCACGGCAGCACAACCAGCCATGGGAGGCGGGAGCAGGTGGTCCCGTCGGCGCTGGTTTGGCTTTGGCAGCTGGAGGAAGAAGAGACTGAAGAAACACGACCGACGTTGAATGTCAATCGAACGGTCAGGGTTGGCACAATCTTTTGTTGACTAAGTCGACACCAAGTAGCATACTTTTATATATATATATAGGAAGAAAATAAAAACTGGGCTCGTTCGCCTGATAACATTCTCGAAACTACGACCGTTCGATCTTGTGTCGCAACTAAAACTTTGAGGAACATGCGTTCATCTGCCGTCCTCCTCCGAGGGAACGTTCGCCACATAAGTGACTAGCACCCTTGGTTTTAAACCGAGAGGTCTTGGGTTTGAGTCCCAGGAACTCTCAATTTTGTCCTCCTTCCTTCCTTGCAAAAAAAAGAAAGAAAATCAAAGACTTGAGAAGGCGTATAGAACAAGCTAGTGTACCAGTAAAGGGACGTTGCTGAGTTTTAGAAAAAAGAGAGACGTGCTCCTGTAGCTGGTTCGAATTCAAACCTAGACTATGACTATATATGGTGCTATGCTACTCTGCAAGTAATGAAACTGACATATCCAACATTCGCTTCTCCTCTTCTCTACTTACTCTGCCTAGCATCAGAAGCTCTGGCCGCAGCAACCATGTCCGCTAGCTGCTCGTCCACCTGCTCTTCAGCAGGCAACAACCAGATATGTGCCAAGCCGCCACACGTACCATCGCTCGTGGGTCTCATCACACCCCCGCTGGCACACACACTGCAGCCGGTTGCTCATCGCAACCCGCTGCTGTTGGTGTGGTGCCACTGCTGCAAATCACGTAGAGTCATCCGTCGCGTCTCAACCACAATCCTCAACCCTGGCCGAGTCTTCTACAAATGCCTGAATCATGGGGTAATAATATGTTGAAGTGTTGTTCTGCTGCTTTCAGTTGCTGATTTTTTTAATAGTTTGGTTGATGATCTTCCAATTTGATTCGTGCAGAAAAGGGAAGATTCATGTGATTTGTATTTCTGGGAAGTTGCTGATGTGGGGGAATGCAACTATGCTGATTATTTGGTTAGCCGAGGAATCCCAATACCAACAGGTTGGGGTGTTGGACAAGTAACTAAAGGAATTTCATAAGAGGAAGATGCAGAGCAGAAGTTTAAAGATGCAGTTCCTTTGATCATGGCCAAGCAACAGCTACTGAACGGCCTTGACATCAATGAGGAGATGAAAGAGCTTGAAGATAATGGGCAAAATCGATGTGCTCTGTAGGATGATTGTCTCTTTATTTGTAGTGTATGTAGCACTCGTGATGTGTTCAGTGGCTATGACATGAGAACTTTGTTGAAACTAGTAATGAATGAAACCTGTGTAGCAGGCTGGGCATTGTGTTGTGAACATCTAATGATTTCTATTAACGGAAATGGGGGGGGGGGTGTATCCCTTTTGCTAATAAATAAATAGCAGAGGCCCTTTTGGTAATAAATAAATAAATTAGCAGAGGCCCTATTGGGTTAGCTTTGTTCCCATTCGAATATGTCAAGAAAATTGCAGTCCAACAACAAACTATGTCATCAAATTCAAGTTTCATAGCCAAATATGAGTACAACTAAACAACAATGTCATCATGTTTTAGTCGTCATACAATCATCAAACACAAATAAGCATACATAACAAGTGATGTTCTCACAGCAAAATACTAAAAAACACGTTCATCAGGTTTCAGTTGTCATAGCAAACACAATTTCAGATAGTAGATAAAAAATGTCTTCTGATAGTCAAATACGACAAAAGCAATCTAATCATCATCCGCAGCAGCAGCGTCAACATCTTCGTCATGTGTATCAGTCTGAATCGTAATTCCCCACAGTGTCATCTTCTTCTTCATCCTCAATGTCCTCGAACATTGGCTTCTTCTTGATCAACTCTTGTATGTCCACAACATGACAGGCAATCTTTTCGCCAGCGTCATTGACGTGATTGTTCTCAAAGATATTAGGAACATCTGTGGAATCTTGTACATCAGGAGCAGTGTAAGCATCATCTTGTTGTGCAACTTCATTAAACGAATTCCTCTGCTTAAACCTTTGCAATACTCTCTAGTCATTGCTACGTGCAAATGTGTCTTCCAAGAAAAAAAATCCGTGTTGCTTGATTTGCCAAAATAAAAGGCTCATTGGTCTGGTACGCCGCCTTGACATTGATGGTTTGAAATAACCATCAGCTCTGGGTTTTGCGATCTTGGAAAACAGGTTATACCAACGACAGCACAACAGAACCATACACCGATGATCCTCGAAACTGGAGATATAATGCAACTAAACAATGTCTGTTATGTTAGCATACATTTTAGTTGTCTCTCTGTCATACGTATCCATGCTCATGATGGAACTGTTTTGTGTGTTCCTGCCTTCGTCACGTGCAAGGGTGTTGTAGTGCACATCTCCAACAACGCAAGATTCATAATGTCTTACCCGAGTATCAGGACCCATTGCTAGTGCGTAAAGGGCATCATCAACTGCATGCCCATCCTCCCGCATATTCTTAACCTATGGTTAGAAAATAGACAAGCTGATCATCTTATGTACTCAATATATTAAAAAAACTGATAGTGCAATTCAAAATCTTTCATGGCTCTTGAACCATTTCGCAAATCCTGCCATAACCAGTTTGTCAATGTTTCTTGGATTTTGCGGTAGTAACTCCTTTTTGTATATGCTGCACAACATAGTGATCGCGTCAAACATCCAAATATATAAGAATGTGCTGCAAGTTTAGTAGATTATGATGTATAAGCTGCAGTACTTAGCACTTACTTGATATAAGGTAGTATCTCAGGATAGTTATTCAACACATGCCAAACCATTTTGTCCAAATCTTTAGGTTTGTCCTCTTGTCGACTCTTCCCTATAACTCGAACAGAATAATCAAAAACATTGAGCCCAGGATTGTCTTCACCCACCTCTTTGCTAAGCTGATCAGCTGTTTCAATGTATTTTGAGCAGAATGTCAATACTTCTGTAGCAATGTAGGCCTCTGCAATGGAACCCTCAGGTCTAGCTCTGTTCCTAACATAGCCCTTGAAAGTGCCTAGCTGCCTTTCAATAGGGTACATCCAGCCATACTATACTGGAACTCTAAGTAGTGCCTCATCAGGTAGATGAACAGCCAAATGCACCATCACATCAAAGAAGGCTGGAGGATATATCTTCTCAAGGGCGCATATGATAGTTGGTATCTTGTCTGTAAGACGCTCCAAAGCATCTATCCTGATATTTCTACTATAGAGTTCCCTGAAGAATTGTCCCAACTCTGCAACTGCTCTGTATAAGTCAGGGCGGCCCAATCCTCTAAGGATAACAGGTAAAACCCTTTGAAGTAGGAAGTGGTAGTCATGAGCTTTCAAGCCTTGTACCTTGTTTCCATCTGCACTTACTCTCCTTTCAGGGTTGGAAGCAAATCCATGTGGGAATCTCACACATGACAGGACCTCGCAGAATTCTTTTCTTTTTACCTTGTCCAAGACGTACACAGCTGGTGCCATATCCCGTGGTTTACCTTCATCTTGCACATGCAAATTGTTGGTGGAAACAACACCTATGGGATCACAAGAATCCCTACTATGGTTGCGGGGCACGGGGTCATGAGAAGAGCAGGATCAGCAGTCAGCCCAAGCACTCAGGTCGTTTACCCACGTTTGGGCCGCAAGGATGCGTAACACCCTAGTCCTGCTTTTGTGTGTATATCTGTGTTTTGGAGTTCTTGAGCTAGCTACAGTGAGTGTAACTTGTCCCAGGGTCCGAATCCTTCTCCTGGATGCCTTGGGCCTCCTTTTATAGTCAAGGGGATCGCCACAGTGGCACACAGGAGGTGGCATCGGTGTACGGTGGCTAAGCTTATCGCTTAGCCATTACAGGACAACACGCATTTAATGCGCCCCTTAGGTGTCCCCCTCACTTTACCACCGCCTCGTCTTGCTTCGACACGTGCCCGGGCCAGCGAGGCGGTCAGCGCCATGTAGGCTGGCAGGCTGCTTAGGTGGCGCGGTGGTAGGGCCTTCACTAAGATTTGCATGCCTCCACGTAGGCATGTGCTAAGTTGGCTTGGAAGCCTCACGTTGACACACATGTGCCTGCCTAGCTGGTGAGCTGACAGCTGCATGGGAGTGGTGGTATAAACTTGGCGGGTGCGGGCCTGGCTGTGGCCCTGCGGATGTCCTCGGCAAGGGCCTTGCCGGGGCCCCGGAAAGGGTCTTGCCGTGGCGTTGTGGTCGTCCCCGGCAAGGATCTTGCTGGGGGTCTCATGGGTTTCCTTGGCAAGGATCTCGTCAAGGTTCGTCGTCTTTTAATCCTCATCTGATTTGGAGTGTTTCTTGTCTTCACAAAGATCTGCATGCCATCACGGAGGCTCCTCCCGAGCCTTGGTCCCAATGTGGTTGGTGGTGTTGGACAACCTGGGGCTCAAGGGCGGCGTGCTCCGCTGGTGTTGGGTATGCTGCCCCGACAAGGTCCTTGCCGGGGCTGTGGAGTCCACCCTGGCAAGGGTCTTGTCAGGGGAACCCACCTTGCCTTCCTGCTCTTTATGTCTCTGTCTTGGCGTTGTTTTGACCACCTTGCGGTTTTGGCTCCTCCCTCTACCCTACTAAGCGTGGCTGTGGGCACGGCTCTGACTGCCCGTGCACAAGTAAGGGGTACAAAGGAGCGCCCCTACTTTAGTACACCGACAGGAGCCCCCGGGTCTGGGCCATACATAGGCGCAACACGTTGTTGGGCCAGGCCCAAAACGGTGCGCGGGCAGGCGGGGCTGATTTTATTGAGGTGATTTTCCGCCCGCTGCGCTTCCCCACGATCCGCGTTGAACGCGTGATGTGGGGATCGTGCACGGGGGTGATCGAAGCATGCTTGCGTCATCTTGCGGTGAACATAAAGAGGCTGCTTGCGTGTCCCTTCGAGACCGCATGGCCACTGCTCATTTACTCTCTTTGCCTGGGAACTGTCGTTCCACGCATTCCATTACGCCCGCCCCTTGCGCCACGTACGCCGCATGCATGGTGCAGGGCGAGTGATAGGCGCGTAGAATATGGGAAGACGTGCGTGCGTGGGTTGATACCCACGCGCCTTCAATTGGGTGGGGAGGGCGGTCGACGGCCTCACCCGCTGTCTCCTTAATGAGCTGGATTGGCTGAGAGGGGCGGCCGAGCCCTGACCCTGCCCCTTTATAAGGAGGGGAGCGGGAGGGACGACACTCCCCAGTCCTTCGCCATCCGCCTCTTCCCATCCTTGCCTCTTCCTCCCTTCTGCCATGGCGAGAGGGCGTGCCGACGCTTCGACGGTGGCGGCGCGGGTCTCTGCTCGACAACGTGCCGCTCCTTCCCAGGAGCCCGTGGCGGCGGAGCCGGCCGCGAGGGGAAGGGGGACGGGGCGAGGTCAAGGCCACCGTGGCGCTCAAGGAAGAGGAGGACGGGGCGGCGCATAGGCCTCGCCTCCGCGAGCAGTCCTTCCCCCAGTGGAGGGCCACATCGGGGACCAGCCCTGCGAGTTCTTCATCAGGCTGCGCCGGCCGGCCGTCGTCTTCGTCTCCCGTCTCCATGCGCTCGGGAGATGGAGCTCGACCCGCCGCAGGCGCTGAGGCTGCACATGAGGGGCTGCGGGAACAGCGGCACATGGGCCGACGTTGATTTCCCGGCCCCTCACGTCATGTATCTTCGCCGCGGGTGGAAAACCTTTGCTAGCATCCACAGCCAGACGACGGGGCTCATTCTCTACTTCAAGTTAATGGAGAATGGCCTCCTCTCCGTCAAGGTCTTCGGTGATTTCGGAACTCGCCTGAAGTGCTGCATGGAGAGCTCCTCGGATGACGAAGACTCGTCCTCAAGCGAGAGTGACGAGGAGGACAGCGGCAGCGACGACGAGGGTAGCAGGCAAGGGGATGACAGATCCGAGTAGGTGTCGGATCCGTCACCCCAGGGCGGTGCCAGCAGCAGCAACATCTGCATCGGGTCCCTTCTCCCGGTGGAGCCGGCCCCTTGAACTTCTCGGGGTTGTCTCCTTGGGCGGCTGGCGTGGGAGGGCCGGATAAGGCGAAGAAGGCGGGTGGCGGGCAGTCAAGTCGGAGTACGATGGCACCGACGCCTTCGTAGCGTATTGACGGACCACTGCCTCATCTTCCAGCCTTCTTCCTGGCACCATCATCACCAGCCCTCCCCTAGGCGGCCACTGGCATGTTCTCTTGGCGCCTTCTGCTGCTCGTACCTCACCTAGGCGCTCCTTCTGCCCTTTTGCCTTCTTGTTCCATTTCCTGAGGAGAGGGACAAGAAGGGGATTACGGGCACCTTATCTTTTTTTAGTTTGTAAGCCTACGGGCCTTAGTTGGACCTAAAACCTATAATCCCCTTGCTTATGCTTACATTCCGTATGAACTGTACCTGTATGGAACGTATTAATGAAAAAGGGTGCTTGCCAGGTCTTGTGTGTGTGAGCAAAGCCCATACCAAGGAACAAATCGTTGTTATTTTCAATATAAACACTGTTGCCCGACAACAGGCCTTGCTGTTCCCCTACTCCGTTCGACCATACTCATGCCTTTGGCGGAGGCAGGGGCGAGCTAGGGGTGGCCCCTACGCTTGCTTCCTTGCCGCCGCGGCTAGAACCAGATTCCGAGCCAAGAAGAAGTTCTCAGGTGATAGGAATGAAGGGAGCACGACGTCTTGGAATAAAGCGAGGTTTCATACGTCCCAATCTTTATACGGAAATGCATAATCGGGGATAGGAAAACTGATCTGGATCTGCAGCCCCCGGCAACCCTAGCTTGCCATGGGTGGACCTTTGTGTCTTCAGCCCCATGCAAGCTTGGCTTGCTGGGGTTGGAGCGCCGGCTTGTTCTCTTACTTCCACTTAGCTCGGCGGAAACATTTGTGTACCCTGCGAACCAAAGAGGATGGACAGGAACAAAGAGACGCAAACTCGACCTCTATGCTAGGGGTTAGTCGCCGCTAAGCACTATCAACCCTAACCGAGGGAGAGACTCAATCTAGCATGCATGCTATAACTTAGGGCGCCAACGCTTCGTTTATTTATGCTTAGGGTCTGCGCCTAGCTTTGTACAGAGGGTTACATGCCTTGCCGGCAAGGCTTGTACAAAACGTGGCTTTCCAGGGGGCCCGACAGCTGCGCCTTATGGGTAAAACTTGCGAAGATGCTCGATGTTCCAGGAGTTGCTCACTGGAATGGCATCTTCGGTCTCCAGGCGGACTGTGCCAGGCCTGGTGACTCATGTTACCCGATAAGGGCCTTCCCACTTCGGTGTCAACTTGTTGCAATTCTTGGCCGACTGATCGCGCCGAAGAACAAGGTCGCCTTCCTCAAAGCTTCTGGCATGAACCTTGCGGCTATGGTAGCGGCGCAAGGCTTGCTGGTAGCATGCTGCCCTCGCAGCCGCCCGAAGATGATCTTCCTCGAGGAGCGTCGCATCATCTTGCTGCAATCTCTCTTGCTCAAGCTCATCATAAGCGAGCACTCGAGGTGACCCATATATGAGTTTCGTGGGGAGAACTGCTTCTGCCCCGTATACTAGGGCAAAGGGTGTCTGGCCAGTGGCTCGATTTGGCGTCGTTCTGATCGACCAAAGAACCACCGGCAACTCATCAATCCAGCGCCTCCCGCTCTTGTGCAGCCTCTCAAAAGTCTTTGTCCTCAAGCCACGCAGCCTTCAACATTTGCCCTCTCCGCTTGGCCGTTGCTCCGTGGGTGTGCCACGGAAGCAAAATAGACCTTGCTATCGACGTCTTCAATATATTGCATGAAGGTGTGGCTTGTGAACTGCGTGCCGTTGTCAGTGATGACTCTGTTTGGCACACCAAAGCAGCAAACTAGCCCCTTAAAGAATTTGACGGCTGACTGTGCGGTCACCTTCCTCACTGCTTCCACCTCCAGCCACTTCATGAACTTGTCGAGTGCAACATACAAGTAATCAAAGCCCCCGGCGACGTGGGGAAAAGGGCCCAGTATGTCGAGCCCCCAGACCCAGAATGGCCAGGAGAAAGGGATTGTCTGCAAGGCTTGAGCTGGCTGATGAAGCTTCTTCGAATGGAACTGGCACGCTTCACACTTGGTTACTAGTGCCGTTGCATCCTGGAGGGCAGTGGGCCAGAAGAAACCTTGCCGGAAAGCCTTGCCGGCAAGGGCCCTTGACCCTATGTGGGAGCCACATATGCCTCCATGTATCTCCGCCCACATCTCCAGTCCTTCCTCCTAGGGGATGCACTTCAATTTCACTCTGTTTGGTCTTTTTCTATATAGAACATTGTCAATGAATTGGTACAAGGCAGACCGGCGAGCTACTTTCTCTGCTTCTTCCTGCTACTCAGGAAGCTCCCCGGTTTGGAGGAATCGGACGGTATGCTGCGCCCATACTGGAGCCTGTGGCTCGACGGCAAGTACCAAAGGCTTTTCTTCTGCCGCGGGAATGGTTGCCACCATTGCAAGGGCTTTGCGCCCCTCCGGGGTCAGTTGTCCCATGACTGGCTCAGTGTCCATGGCAACATCTTCGCCGGCTGCTCTAGGGAGCTCGGCGGGAGTACTTGCCGGGGCCAGACTTCCTTCGCTTGTTCTGCTCTATTGATGGTTCAATGGATGGTTGATCTAACCGAAGCACAAAAGTACCTGGTTCCACAGGTAGCTTGAGGGCAGCGCGCTTCGACAGGTAGTCGGCGATGTCGTTCTCCACTCGGGGGACATGTTCTGCCTGTATACCATCAAAGCGCTCCTCTAGTTTCCTCACTTCATCTACATAGGCTTCCATCAATGGGCTTTGATAATCCTTGTTGATCTGCCAGACGACAAGCTCTGAATTGCCCCTGACGATGAGCTTCTTGAACCCGAGGTCTGCCGCGATCCTGAGACCGGCAAGCAGCCCCTCGTATTCAGTGGTGTTGTTTGTGGACATCTCCCTGAGAAATTGCATATGGATCACGTACTTGAGGTGCTCTCTGGTGGGTGCGACGAGCAGCACACCAGCACCGGCGCCTTGTAGCACAAAAGCCCGTCAAAGTACATAATCCAGTTGCGATTCGTTTCCTTGCCAGGGAGAGTGGTCTCCTGGATCTCTTCGTCGGGCGTCGAGGTCCATTCGGCAATGAACTCTACCAAGACACTGCTATGAATCGTCAAGGTGCTTTCAAACTTCAAACCAAAACTAGATAGCTCCAAGGCCCATTCCACAATCCTCCCCATTGCATCGGGGTTGTGCAGTATCTATTGCAACGGGAGGCGGGTGACAACGGTGATCTCGTGCGCTTGGAAGTAATGATGCAGCTTCCTCAAGGCCATAAGGAGGCCTAAGAGCAATTTCTGCACACCGGAGTACCTCGACCTAGCCCCCTGCAGGAGGGAGCTGATGAAGTAAACCGGGTGCTGCATCATCATCTTCTTCTGGACCACTCCACTTAGTTGCATGGGCCCTGTCGTACTGGTGTCAGACCTTGTCGGGGGCCCAGTCTTGCCGGGACCAGGCCCTGCAGGGGAGAGTTCTGGTTCGCCATCCGTCAACTCTGCCATTGCTGTTGCCTTTTCGTCGACCTCCCTCTGCGCCACTAGCGCAGCGCTAACCACTTGATTCGTTGCTGCTAGATACAGCAACAATGGTTCTTGTGGTTTGGGCACAACCAGCACTAGGGTAGAGGAGAGGTATTTCTTCAAATCTTGCAGCGCCGTCTCGACCTCCGGGGTCCACTCCATTGGGCCCGCCTTCTTCAAGATTTTGAAAAAGGGAAGGGCACACTCAGCAGACTTGGAGATGAATCTTCTCATGGCGGCGACACAACCAGTGAGCCGACACACATCCTTGATCCGCTTAGGTGCCTCAATCTGCTCGATGGCCTTCATCTTGTCTGGGTTTTCCTCAATCCCACGCTACGACACAAAGAACCCAAGAAGCTTGCCGGACGGAACACCGAAGACACACTTCTCAGGGTTCAACTTAAGGTTGATCGTGCGCAAATTCGCAAACATCTCTTCCAAATCTTGCACAAGCGTCGCCTTGTGCTTGGTTTTGACCACTATGTCATCCATATAAGCTTCCATATTTCTATGTAGCTGGGGCTCAAAACCAATTTGGACTACTCTTGCAAAGGTTGATCCAACACTCTTCAACTCGAAAGGCATCCATAAAAAGCATACGTACCACATGGGTGATGAATGCTGTCTTTTCCTCGTCTTCTTTTGTCATGAAAATCTGATGGTACCCTGAGTAGTCATTGAGGAATGATAGCAGGTCACACCCGGCCGTGGTGTCAACAATCTGGTCGATGCGCGGCAACAAGAAAGGATCTTTTGGACAAGCTTTATTGATATATATGTGTAATCAATACATAGCCTCCACTTCCCGTTTGCCTTGCGCACCACTACCGGATTGGCCAGCCACATCGGAGGGAGTACCCCTCTTACCAAGCCTGCCACTTCTAGCTTCCTGATCTCTTCTGTGATGAACTCCTGCCTCTCCAGAGCTTGCTTCCTAACCTTCTGGTTGATGGGCCGCGCATGAGGACAGACAACAAGATGGTGCGCAATCACTTCCCTAGGAACACCGGGGATGTCGGATGCTTGCCATGCAAACACATCGACATTCGCCCACAGGAAAGTGATGAGCTTGCCTTCCTATTTGCTATCGAGAGTGGAGATTATGGTAAAAGCTCCTCCCATGCCTTCCTCCTTGATGGACACCTTCTTGGTCTCTGGTGGTGCAGCTCTGGATCTCTTGCTCTTGCCGGTGGAACCCTCTGGCACATCCTCGACGGGAGCGCAACACCCCGAAGAGGTGCGCTTGCCGGAGTGGGTGCGAGGGGTCTCGCTAGTCTTCTTTCCTCCCAGGGCTTCAACGGCAGGAGCAAGTGCCTTGGCGGCAGCTTCTTCCCGGTAGAGTTGGTCTGCGCAAATCAGCGCATCTTTCTTGTCGGAGGGGACGGTGATGATGTTCATTGGCCCGGGCATCTTCAGCATGTTTTAGGCGTAATGGGAAGCCACCATGAACTTGGCCAATGCCCGGCGGCCGAGGATCCCGTTGTAGGGCAAGGGGATCTCGGCTACATCAAAGACAATCCTCTCCGTCCTGTAGTTCAACTCGCCTCCAAACGTCACGGGCAACGTGACCTTTCCCTTCAGCTGGCTCCTCCCCGGGTTGACCCCTTGAAATGTGTCTGTCTCTTCGAGGTCTCCATCAGGGATCTGCAGCCTTTTGATCAGAACAGGTGAGATCAAGTTCAGACCGGCCCCGCCGTCAACTAGCATCTTTGTCACCTTGAGGTTGCGAATCGTTGGGGAGACCAACAATGGCAAACACCCGACCATAGTGGTGTGATCAGGGTGGTCCTTGGTGTCGAAGATGATAGGCGTGCTGGACCACTTTAGTGGCTTCCGTGTGTCGAGTGATGGCTCCATTGCTGCGATCTCATGCGCCCACTGCTTGAGCTGGCGGTGAGATGTGTGCAGCGAGGCGCCACCGTCGATGCACATGGCCTCTGTAGCTTTCTGGAACTCGTGGTCACCGGACTCGTCGTCCTCGTCATGATCATCATCTTCCTGCTTCTTGTCGCGGCCCCGAGCAGTCCTCTCCTGCTGGTTATCCTTGCCGTGGCGGCCGCCTTCTCCACCACGCTTCTTGACGGATCCTTCGGCATCGTCTTGGCCCTTCTCCTTGTCCCGCCTTTCATATTCAGCTTTCTGCTTCTCAGGGAGCAGCTCAACTTGTCGGCAGTTTTGGAGGTCGTGGCCTTTGGTGCGGTGGATCTTGCAATACTGCTTGTCGGAGCCCCCTGGCTTGTCGACAGTCGCCAAGGCTCGGCATGCATCACACCCGGCAACCTCCTTGCCGGGGTCACTTGCCTTGGCCTTTTTGGCAGTGCCGGTGTCGTCGGATCCCTCGACGGCAAGCACAGTCTTGCCCTTGCGCTTTCTGTTACGGCGCCGACCCTTCTTTGCCGGGGCGGCGGTGTCGTCTATGGAGTCAGTTTCTGCGCCGGCGTCCTTGCTGGGGTACTTCCTCCCTTCTTCCGCCCGAGCGCACCTATCGGCTAGAACATAAAGTTCGGCTACATCCCTAACCTTGTTCATCGCCAGCTCCTCACGCATCTTGCAGTTACACACATTCTGATGGAATGCGCTGATCACAGGGGCAGGATGAACGTCTGGGATGTTATACTGCACTCGGCTGAACCTTTGAATGTACTTGCGCAGGTTTTCTCCTTCCTTCTAGGGGATGATGTGCAAATCGCTCGCCTGGCCATGAGCTTGATGGCCTCCAGTAAAGGTGCCAACAAACTCATGACACAGATCCGACCAAGAAGAAATGGAATCCACCAGCAAGTGCATCAACCATGACATAACATTGGGCTTGAGCGCCAACGGGAAGTAATTGGCAAGCACTTTATCGTCGCGGGCCCCAGCAGCTTGCATCGCGATGGTGTGGATGCTGAGGAACTCTGACGGGTGAGTCTTGCCGCTGTACTTCTCGCCAACGTTGGGCTTGAACATGCAGTGGGAGGGCCACTGGAGCTACCGCAGTTCACGGGTGAAGGCCGGACAACCCACCTCATAGGGTAGGCCAACGTAGCCTCCCGGTGCTAGGTGGTCCATAGTGGGCCCTGCCCGCCTGTCTAACTGGTGGCGCGCATCACACCGGCGCTTGATGGTAGTTCGAGTGTCTTCAAGGGCTCGCTCCCGAAGAACTTGATGCTGGTCGCGGTGGGTCCGCGGATCGGACGATGCTATGGAGATATCATCACGAGCGTCATCGCGACGGATCGACACCCACAGTGGCTAGCGTGGGGGAGGAGAATGCACCATGGTTGCATCGCCCCCAGCCCGTGCACCGCTGGCATGCGGTGGCTCGACGGAACGACGGCCTACGGGCCCCGCTAGTCGCGGCTCATATTTATTGGCGATGTTGACGAGGCTCCGGACAGTGGCTCTCCACTTGTCGAGCCTCTCTGCAGCAGGAGGAAAGTCGAGGAGCAGCTGCGTGCGCGCCAGAGATTCTGCTGGTGTGGGCGGCGGCGAAAGCTGCGTGGACCGTGACGCGCTTCGACTTCTAACTATGTTAGAAGGAGCTCTATCACGGCCCTGCGGCTGTCCGCCATTTTCACCAGCACCTGAGCGTGCATGCTGCCCTTCCCCGTCCTGTGAAGGATGCGCGGGACTCTTCCCAGGGCGGCGCCCAGGGTCACCAGCGGGGCAGTGCTACTCATCGCGCACAACTTGGGAAGAGCGCGTTGTGGGCGCCAGCGTTGGTGTCTTGGAGGCCACCGCGCCACCGTCGGGCGGCATGGCGATGCCTCTGGAGGGCCCCGCGCCGCCCGCGGGGGGCCCATCTCCGTCTCTGGAGTTTGCGGCGTGTGGCCCGTCACCTGGTGCACGAACGATGCCGCTCGCCAGGTCTGGACTGCCAGGATGATGTGGGTGTTCGCGGATTGCGCCACGGGTTCTTTCCGCGACCGGTCCACTGCTGGTCCGCACCGGTACAGGCAGCCCGGTTTCGAATGAACCGGTCGCCGTGGCCGTCTTCCTCTTGGGAGCCATGGTGATGAAGAATTGTTCGACTAGCTGCTAAACTGGATTCTCACTACTGCGCCCCCTACTTGGCGCGCCAAAGATGTCGGTGGAAACGACACCTATGGGAACACAAGAATCCCTTTTACGGTTGCGGGGCGCAGGGTCGTGAGAAGAGCGGGATCAGTAGTCAGCACAAGCACTCGGGTTGTTTACCGAGGTTCGGGCCGCAAGGATGCGTAATACCCTAGTCCTACTTTGGTGTGTATATCTGTGTTCTTCGAGTTCTTGAGCTAGCTACAATGAGCGTAACTTGTCGCAGGGTCCGAATCCTTCTCCTCGATGCCTTGGGCCTCCTTTTATAGTCAAGGGGATGGCCACAGTGGCACACAGGA
This sequence comes from Triticum timopheevii, assembly GCA_963921465.1. NCBI lineage: Eukaryota > Viridiplantae > Streptophyta > Magnoliopsida > Poales > Poaceae > Triticum > Triticum timopheevii. Next base: position 358,883,168 of record OY997274.1, on the reverse strand, counting down.
GGTGGCCTCGGTGTATGATGGCTAAGCTTATCGCTTAGCCATTACGGGACAACACACATTTAATGCGCCCCTTAGGTGTCCCCCTCACTTTACCGCCACCTCGTCCTGCTTCGACACGAGCCCGGGCCAGCGAGGTGGTCAGCGCCATGTAGGCTGGCAGGCTGTTGAGGTAGCGTGGTGGTAGGGCCTTCATGAAGATTTGCATGCCTCCACGTAGGCATGTGCTGAGTTGGCTTGGAAGCCTCACGTTGACACGCAGGTGCCTGCCTAGCTGGTGGGCTGGCAGCTGCATGGTAGTGGTGGTAGAAACTTGGCAGGTGCGGGCCTGGCTGTGGCCCTGCAGATGTCCTCGGCAAGGGCCTTGCCAGGGCCCCGGCAAGGGTCTTGCCGTGGTGTCGTGGTCGTCCCCGGCAAGGATCTTGCCGGGGATCTCGTGGGTTTCCTTGGCGAGGATCTCGCCGAGGTTCGTCATCTTCTAATCCTTGGAGTGTTTCTTATCTTCACAAAGATCTGGATGCCATCACGGAGGTGCCTCCCGGGCCTTGGTCCCAACGTGGTTGGTGGTGTTGGAAAAACCTGGGGCTCAAGGGCGGCGCGCTCCACTGGTGTTGGGTATGCTGCCCCAGCAAGGTCCTTGCCGGGGCTGGGGAGGCTGCCCCAGCAAGGGTATTGCCAGGGGAACCCACCTCGCCTTCTTGCTCTTTATGTCTCTGTCTTGGCGTTGTTTTGACCACCTTGTGGTATTGGCTCCTCCCTCTGCCCTGCTAAGCATGGCCGTGGGCACGGCTATGACTGCCCGTGCACAAGTAAGGGGTACAAAGGAGTGCCCCTACTTTAGTACACCGACACAAATCCTGTTTGATACCCAGGTTTTTCAAATCAATCCTAGATTTTAAGGTATCTTTCGTCTTGTCTTCAATATTAAGAAGTGTGCCGATAATGGTGTCACATATATTTTTCTCGATGTGCATCACATCAAGATTATGCCGCAGATCCAAATCTTTTGAATACTCCAAGTCCCACAAAATGGACCTGCAGGTAAACAATAATCTCTCTTCTTCCCTGCCATGCTTCCTTCCCCCGCTACCATTACCAGGATGGTTTCCTGGTGTAATATGCCTGACCTTCTCTAATTCCACTTGCAACTCATCGGCGGTGAGCCTCTTTGGTGCATCACGGATTTCATGCTTTGCATTGAACACATGTCTTCGGTATTTTCTAGGATGCGGCTTGTCCTTAGCAAGGAAACGACAGTGTCCAATGTAACAGATCTTGCTAAGTATTGCGTATGACAGCGGATTCCTATCACAGTGAACACGTGCATTGTAACCATGTGTCGTTCGCCCTGACATAGTTCCCAAAGCCGGATAATCATGGATGCACCAAATTATAACAGCACACAGAAAGAAATCAGATGGTGGGCTGCTATATAGGTCTCGAGTGAGAAGACCCCTCCATAGCTGTTGAAGTTCGTCCACAAGAGGCTCCATGAATAAATCTAAATCCTTTCCAGGATTTTTTGGACCTGGGATGAGCAAGGCCATCATGTAGTTTGATTCTTTGGTGCAGACATTTGGAGGCATGTTGTAAGGGATAACAAGCACTGGCCACATGCTATATGTGGCGCTCTGGTGGCCAAATGGGTTAAATCCATCTGAAGCTAAGCCAAGTCTAATGTTTCTCGGGTCAGCAGCAAACTTTTTGTGTTTCTGATTGAAGCTTTTCCACTCACTACCATGAGATAGATGGCTCATTACATTCTGATCTCTGTACTCTTGGTTCCTAGAATGCCGTAGTACATCCTCTCTTGTTTCAGCATCTTGAAACAACCTTTGCAATTTTGGTATAATTGGAAAATGTCTCAGAACATTATGAGGAATCCTCTTCACGGCATCGCCATCTTTCCATCTTGATGATTTGCGTTTCGGGAATTCACTTAAGTTGGCATAATCCTTCCGGAAGAGAACACAACTATTCTTACAAACATGGATCATATCATATCCAATTCCAACTGCACGAAGGAAATTCTTCATTTTACTGTAGGTGTGTGGCAGCTCCGACGCATCTAGGAAAGATTTGCAGAAAGCAGCCAACATTGCATCGAATGATTTTGTTGGTCATCTGGTCAGATGTCTTCACCTAAAGAAAGGTGACCATAGCTGAGAATACTGACATCTTATTTCCTGGAGTGACAGCCACGTTGCATTGCCACAACATGCGGGCCCACCGTTTTTCTTCTGCAGATGAAAGTTCACGAAATGCACGAGCATTTCGTAGCATTATTTCAATGTTGGTCAAACTCATTGGCTCCGCCACCACCACCACCTCCTCCTCCTCTTCCACCTGAGCATCGGGCAGATCAAGATGGTGATCTGCTACTTCCACGTAGTCAATAACATTGATGTTCACAGCTTCACCATGATGAACCCACCTAGTATGTGTGACCGACATCCCATACAACTGTAGATGATTTTGCACAGTTGACTGGGGTCTTATAACTAAATTCATACAACTGCTACACGGGCAGAGAACATTTGATTTCGGACCACCGTACTCAGCTCAGGTAAAGTTCATGAAGTTTTCGACCCCCTCGACATATGCAGCGGAGAATCTTTGAGCAGAAGTTATCCAAGTCTTGTCCATCTATTAGACATACAAATTAGTTCTTCTACTGGATATTGCAGGAAAAACATATATGTTTTTTATGAAGTCCAGAAAAAAATACCTAGGTCGATGTCTAAAGCTATGGCAAGATATTTGGATCAGCAGATCTAAGTAAAAAATATATGTAAAGCTAATTCAGCAAACAAATTTGAGTGCTAAATTATGGCAGGCTGTTTCAGCCGTCAATGAGGCCGAGCACACAGCCATCAAACTATCGAAGGCCATCGCAACAACAAAGATCGAGTATAAAATGGTGTAGAGCTATTTCACCTAACAGATTGGCTACTAGACCATGGCAATCTACATCACAATAAATATACGGTAGGATATTTTAGCAACTAATTGGCCTTGCATGCCATCTCAGCTAAGCAGATTGAGTGCAGAACATGGCAAGGAAGCTTCTTAAGCAGAGCATATTGACTGTAAATTACTTTGGAAAAAAGTGAGATTAACAACAACTATCAGCTAACATTCAGTGCTACACCGACATGCACGGGGCCTCAGTCTAGAATGCGCATACCGTGGGAGAAGCTGACCGCCGTGCGTCTCCACACGAACGTCGCCAGCAGTGGCGGCGCTGACCACCGTGCACCTCCACAAGAACATCGCCATCGGTGGCGGCGCGGCTAGAGGACGGCAGTCTACGAGAGCGTACTATGGGAGCGAGAGGATCGTCATGCGTCCCCTCGACGAACCGTAGCACCGACGTATCGGTGCGGCGGGGAGGGCGGCTTTGGCGGAGCGGATGGAGTGGAGGGGACGGGGGGTTTGGGGAATATTATTGGCTAGTTGGCCGAAGGGCGGTTGAATTTGGGATTTGGGGAGAATTTTTTTTGGGGGGGGGGGGGGAAGGATTTTCGCGCGGTGGGCGGGGGGAGTTTGGCGCATGGTCGGTTTCTCCAAGTGCAGTCCCACGTGTTTGTGAAGAGGCAAGCCGAAGCGCGTTCCGTTTGCGTGAGCGGTGTGCAGGACCGAACGTGTGTGGGGTGCAATGCGACCGCGACAGGGGTGCTGTGAGTGTACCGCCTTTTTTGCTTTTAAACTAGGTGCTTCGCCCCCTAGAAAAACATGGTGATTCACGCGATCCATCAATACTACTACTAGTAATCCGGTAATCCCGACTAAAACGGTGCAGCCGGGTCTTTTCCCGCGTGATATGCTGGGAGGTTGGCTTAGTTGGGATTTTTAGGACAAGTAATGTTACACCTACGTAATCCCAATTACATAATTAACATAAGGTGAAACGTGTGAGCTGTTGATTGTAGATTGGGGCGAGGGAGGTGTCACACCCAATATGCGATACTATCCTAAAGAGACTCGAAGGTCCCACCAAGCATAGAACCGCATATTGATACGCTTTTGCAAGGTGGACATCATTACATCAACATTACATAATAGATGGGGATACATACAAGAGGCATACAATGCCACACGAATACAACATCATCATACACAAGAGCATCATCCGACTACGGAGGAAACACAAACATAAACTCAAACGACATCCACCCTGCTAGCCCAGGCTGCCGACCTGGAACCTATCCCCTGATCGAAGAAGAAGCAGAAGAAGAACTCCAAAACAATCAAGCATCGCTCTCGCGTCATGATCACCGCATAACCCTGCACCTACAACTGTTGTTGTAGTAATCTGTGAGCCACGAGGACTCAGCAATCCCATTACCATGGGTATCAAGACTAGCAAAGCTTAATGTGTAAAGGAATGGATAAGTGGTGAGGTTGCAGCAGCGACTAAGCATATATGGTGGCTAACATACGCAAATAAGAGCGAGAAGAGAAGCAAACGGAATGGTCGTGAAGCTAGCAATGATCAAGAAGTGATCCTGAAACTACTTACGTTCAAACATAACCCAAAACCGTGTTCACTTCCCGGACTCCGCCGAGAAGAGACCATCATGGCTACACACACGGTTGATGTGTTTTAATTAGAATCTGGTGTCAAGTTCTCTACAACCGAATATTAACAAATTCCCATCTTCCACATAACCGCGGGCACGGCTCTCGAAAGTTTATACCCTATAGGGGTGTCCCAACTTAGCCCATCACAAGCTCTCACGGTCAACGAAGGATATTCCTTCTCCCAGGAAGACCCGATCAGTCTCGGAATCCCGGTTTACGAGACATTTCAACAATGGTAAAATAAGACCAGCAAAGCCGCCCGATGTGCCGACAAATCCCGATAGGAGATGCACATATCTCGTTCTCAGGGCACAACGGATGAGACAAGCTACGAGTAAAACCAGCCCTCAAGTTTCCCCGAGGTGGCCCCACAGGCTGCTCGGTTCGGACCAACACTCGAAGAAGCACTGGCCCGGTGGGGGGGGGGGGGTTAAATAAAGATGACCCTCGGGCTCCGGAAACCCAAGGGAAAAAGGCTTAGGTAGGCAAATGGTAAAACCAAGGTTGGGCCTTGCTGGAGGAGTTTTATTCAAAGAGAACTGTCAAGGGGGTCCCATAAATCACCCAACCGCGTAAGGAACACAAAATCAAGGAACATAACACCGGTATGACGGAAACTAGGGTGCAAGAGTGGAACAAAACACCAGGCATAAGGCCGAGCCTTCCACCCTTTACCAAGTATATAGATGTATTAATTAAATAAGAGATATTGTGATATCCCAACATAATGCTGTCCATCATGGAGCAATCTTTAACTTCACCTGCAACTAACAATGCTATAAGAGGGGCTGAGCAAAAGCGGTAACATAGCCAAACAACGGTTTGCTAGGAAGGGTGACAAAGGTTAGAGGCTGACATGGCAAATTGGAAGGCTTGGTAAACAAGTGATAGGTAGCGTAGCATAGCGATATAACGAAGCGGCTAGCATAGCAATGATAGTAGTGAGATCCAGGGTAACGATCATCTTGCCTGAATTCCCACAAGGAAGAAGAACGAGTCCATGAAGAAGATGAAGCCACGAAGACGAACCAAGCGTAGACGAACGAATCCTCACGATCGCAACGAAACATGAACTAACGAGAGGGAGCACAACCGGAAAGAAGCAAACAACATGGTAAACACTCAACACATAAACATGACATGATGCACAACCAGGCATGATGCATGACAAAGGCTACATGAAGCTACTCATGGCAAGAGATGATGAATATAAAAGCAACACATCAAAGCAAGTTTAAATGAGGCCGGAAACAACATATGACAAAACCGGAAAGACCCCATATGTAAATTTAGAAAATGGTCCAGATCTGAATAAACCTTATGTTCAAGTTGTTAAACAGCAAGTTTTGATGCACCAAGGTGATCTACATGAAAATCTAGTCAAGTTACATATAAAGTTCAATTAGTTCGGAGCTACGGCCTAGAAGATATGAGCAAAACAAGTTAAACATGGCATAGATGCAAATTGCATTCAAACATCAATCAAACACTCTCAAAACATGGATGCAACATGATAAGATGAAACTACATGCAGATCTAAGCAAATTTCATATAGAGCACACTCCAAACGGAGCAACGGTGCAACACATACACTCCAAACAAGATATAATAACAATCTGACCAAAATAGTAACTAGGCATCTTCCAAGCATCAAAACAACATGCTACGGCACCTCAACATGGAAAAAAATGGCATGGAAGTTATTTAAAGGTAAAGCATGACAAAACATGAACACTGAGCTATCTCCAGAAATCACTAGAACATGCTCAAAAGGACATGGAAAGATTGCAAATAATAACAGTTCACCTACTTGGCAGAAAATCACTGAGCATGACAGAAATAACATCAGGTTGCAATGTTTAGGGCTATCAAACAACATGTTACAGCAAGCTATCATGAAAAAATAAAGCATGGCATGCTAATACTAAAGACAAAGAAGAAAACTCCCTTACTGAACTTATTCCAAAGACCAACATAAAACATGGTAGCATCCATATAAACATGGCAAGTAATATGACAGATTCAGGCATGGCAGGAACAACGATAAGTAGGCATGTTGGTGAGCTTCTACAACTCACCAAAGAGCAATACATGGCAGGACCAGGTGACCAACAGTAAGAATACACATTTATGGAGCCAAACATGGAAATAGCGTGGTCATAGGGTGCATGGATCACTAGCAAAACACATGGCAAAACTGAACTTAATGTTAACAGGCTGACAGAAACATTATTTAGCAATGTGAGAGCAAGATTACAACAAGATACAGCAGGCTATAAATGCAACCTAGGGTGCGGATGTGTAGACCATGACATGTATAACAAAAAATCCCTAATGAACATCTCCAGAGTATGCATAGAATGACTTGTAGCAGCAGGTTTACATAGCATCATGATATAACAGATTCAGCCTAACAAAACAGTAACAGCAAGTACCCTACTTCATGAGCTTGATGCACTCACTCAATGACTCACAACAAATACATGGATTGCACTACTGTAAAGATGGCATGAATATGCTCCTAAAACATGTAGACATCATGCTCAAAGGATGCACACACAAAATGCAACAAAAATGACAAAACAGCAATTTATAATAGTCTCAGCAGGTTAACATCCTATAGCACACTTGCAACAATGATTAGGGCGTCAAGACGGATTCAAACAAGCATGGCACAGTGGAATGAAATGAAGAGCATCTCACGGTGAACATTCTGACATATCATGCATGCAAAACGGAGCTACATGCACAAAGTTACAAGGTGACAAAGATGCACACATAACATGAATTTTCAGGGACGGGTCAATTTAACAGAAAACATGAGCGAGCGTTGTTTAGCTATACGGCGCCCAGGGCGAGGAATAGCGGGGGAGGCTCACTTTGCGGTCCAGAGGGCCGGCTCGGTGCTGGGTTGGGCCGACGGAGGGGAGGCAAGCTGGGCCGGTCGCTTGCCGCGGCTGTGCCTTGCAGGCGCGGCGGCCGGGGCGTGGCCCACGAGGCCCATGAATAGACGAGCGGCGAATGGGCGAGGACGCGCCCGACTCCGAGCGGGACGACGGCGGTGGACGCTGAATGAGTGCGGGTGGCAGCGTGATGACGTGGCGAATTCCGATTGGCCGGGGCGACGTGGCCGGCGGACACGTCCGACGTGGGTGGACAAGTCCGGCTGCGGGAGGTGGAAGAAACTAGGGTTTGGACTGTGAATTTCGGGGGAGGCACACACATATATATAGTTAGAGGGATCTAGGAGAGTCCAAATGGGGTGCGGTTTTCGCCCACACGATCGTGATCGAGTGGCGGAGAGCGTGGAGGGGGTTTAGATGGGCTATTGGGCTGTGGTGAAGAGGGGTTGGGCTGCAAAGAGAGAGGGGTTTCGGGCTACGCGGTTAACCGTTGGGGCGTTAAACGGAATCCAAATGCGACGAAAATTGACAGGCGGTCTACCTACTCTAAAACAACACCGCACGCCAAGTTTCAACCCATTCCGAGAATATTTTTATGCCACTCATGAAACAAGGTCTGAGAGGTGCGCCAGGCGCGTGCGAGTGTGACTGTACTTAGAACTGACAACGGAGAGAAGCGGGGGAACCCGAACGGATGCAAGTTTTGAAAAACATGCAAATGAAATGCAGATGATGACATGGCAAAATGCAACACGCAAGCAAATGACATGGCAACTACGGCGAATAACTAGAGGACACCTGGCGCATCGGATCCGGGGCGTTACAGGAGGGGCCCACCACCATGAAATCAGGGAGGAGAGAGAGAGAGGCAATTTACGTTAACCCTTTCGTAGGTTCCCATAGATGTAGAAAGATGTGTAATGCGTGAATGTGTAGTGGACATACTATTGGAGTGCCTAAGATAAATTGTGTATGTAGATCCTATGTGTTTATTTACTTCGCATGTTAGCTTTGTCTTGGTTCAATAAAAAGCAGAGTTGGTGATGATGGTGTGCCTGTCATCCTGCAATATAGGCCGTCTGATCTATATCTAACGGGTAGGGAGGAAACTATGACAATTTACCCACACTCTTCTCCACATTTGCAGATAAGGCCTTCCCTCGTTCATACTTTTCTCCCACAAGATCTTGATGTTCCATGCAACGCACGGGCATCTTGCTAGTACTCCTATAATATACTATATTATTGTGAAAGTTCATATACACCGGTTGAGATTAATGCAAACACGACAAATTTTCATTACATTTTAAACTTTTATAGGAGAGAAAAACAAAAGAAAACCGACCCAAAACCTATTCTACGGCGGCGACCGACATCCTCCATCTGCGGGGGCGGGGTTCAAGACCCGTGAAGTGAAGGTGCTGTCTCCAGCAAGGAAGAGTAGAACATGGGATACGGACCGGCCAGTTGGCACACCATGCCCTGCCGCCTCCCATGCCCTACTCATCCTCGGAGGAGTCCCCGACCTCGGCGGTGCCGGGCGTTGTACGACGGCAAGTGGGACGTGTGGTTGATGGTGCTCCCGTCATCGGCCGCTAGCGTGGACACCGCTTGTGCAGTCGCGTCCGCGTGCGGCTACGCCGCTATTGCATCGCAAGCAGCAACTTGAGCGAGGGCGGGGACCTCGAGCTTCATCTCCGAAGACAAGCTCTCCCGCAGAGCTTTCGCGCTCGCGGTCATGGCGGATGTGGTGCCAAGTAGCAGGACGATGTGCTATGGTGTGGAGGTTAGCTGGGCGTTACCACTTTAAGTAGCGCATTCCGGTGAGGCCAAGCATCCGGGTGCGTCATTAAGTCGCCAGAGTTGGTTCCTCGGGCATCGAGCCTCTTAACGACGGCATATGGACGGACGGCATGAATGCGGGCAGCTGGCGCCGGCTAGGAACGCACCGCGTGATGTGATACGTCTCCGTCGTATCTATAATTTTTGATTGTTCCATGCCAATATTCTACAACTTTCATATACTTTTGGCAACTTTTTATACTATTTTTTGGGACTAACATATTGATCCAGTGCCCAGTGCCAGTTCCTGTCTGTTGCATGTTTTATATTTCGCAGAAACCCCATATCAAACAGTCCAAACGGGATAAAAACGGACGGAGAATTATTTTGGAATATTTGTGATTTTTGGGAAATAAAATCAACGCGAGACGGTGCCCGAGGTGGCCATGAGACAGGGGCCCACGCCCATTCCAGGTGGGCACGCCCCCCACCCTCGCGGGCCCCTCGTAAGGCGGTTGATGCCCTTCTTTGGCAGCAAGAAAGCTAACTTTTGGAAAAAGATCTGGGCGAAGGTTTCAATCCAATCGGAGTTACGGATCTCCGGATATAAAAGAAACGGTGCCAGGGCAGAATCCCAGAACGTAGAAACAGAGAGAGACAGAGAGATAGATCCAATCTCGGAGGGTCTCTCGCCCCTCCCATGCTATGGGAGCCAAGGACCATAGGGGAAACCCTTCTCCCATCTAGGGAGGAGGTCAAGGAAGAAGAAGAAGAAGGGGGCCTCTCCCCCCCTTGCTTCCGGTGGCGCCGGAGTGCTGCCGGGGGCCATCATCATCACCACGATCTTCACCAACACCTCCGCCATCTTCACCAACATCTCCATCACCTTCCCCCTTCTATCTACAGTGGTCCACTCTCCCGCAACCTGCTGTACCCTCTAGTTGAACATGGTGCTTTATGCTTCATATTATTATCCAAAGATGTGTTGCCATCCTATGATGTCTGAGTAGATTTTCGTTGTCCTGCCGGTGATTGATGAATTGCTATGATTGGTTTGAACCGCATGTTTTATTATTGGTGCTGTCCTATTGTGCCCTCTGTGTCGCGCAAGCGTGAGGGATTCCCGCTATAGGGTTTGCAATATGTTCATTATTTTCTTATGGTGGGTGGCGTGAGTGATAGAAGCACAGACCCGAGTAAGTAGGTTGTTTGCGTATGGGATAGAGGGGACTTGATGCTTTAATGCTGTGGTTGGGTTTTACCTTAATGATCTTTAGTAGTTGCAGATGCTTGCTAGAGTTCCAATCTTTAGTGCATATGATCCAAGAAGAGAAAGTATGTTCGCTTATGCCTCTCCCTCAAATAGAATTGTAATAGTGATTATCGGTCTAGTAAAGTAGTCAATTGCTTAGGGACAATTTCACAACTCCTACCACCACTTTTCCACACTTTCTATATTTACTTTATTGCTTCTTTATCTAAACAGCCCCTAATTTTTATTTACGTGTTCTTTATTATCTTGCAAACCTATCCAACTACACCTACAAAGTACTTCTAGTTTCATACTTGTTCTAGGTAAGGTGAACACTAAGCGTGCGTAGAGTCGTATCAGTGGCAGATAGGACTTGAGAGAATATTTGTTCTACCTTTAGCTCCTCATTGGGTTCGACACTCTTACTTATCGAAAGAGGCTACAATTGATCCCGTATACTTGCGGGTTATCATGATGGCGCGAGGGATGAGGGTTTTTGGTGCGCCAAGGTAGTCAGCTGCGGTCGTGGCAATGTTGGAGATGCCCTTTGCTCACATGCGATCCCCACATGTCATTGAAAAAGCAAGACGACCAGGTATGGTCTCAGGTCCTGGGGATGCAGTTGGCCGCGCTACACCACCCCACGGACGCATCGCGGCGCGCGCGCACTTCGGCGCCCCGTGCATCCTCGACGAGCTGGGTGTAGATCTGCTGGTCGTGCCATAGCGCTAACGCCACCCTCGGCACACTGAAACCGACCGTGTCTAGCAACGATGACGTGCCACTCACCACGGTCATCGTGTCCAGAGGCGGTGCTAGAACTGTGCCATGTTGCTGGCCCCCATGACCCACATGAATAGTTGCCGATGGCGAGGAGGTCATGGGCCAGGTCCTCCATTAGACTACTCTGTGCTATGTTGTCTCGACAGGTGGCCCATATCAAGCGTCCCCTAGTTCGCCGGAAAGCCATGGTGCGCTACATGATCACTTACTACAAGATGCTGATGCTGGAGCACCGCGCAAATCACGGCCGTGTTCGGCGCCATAGACCTTTGTTCCCAAGGTCGCTTTGCGGCGGACCAATCCCCGAGTTCTCTGGAGCCAAGCTATGAGGAGGAACCCGATCCAATGTTCATTGCGGAGGTCGCGGTGCAGAAGGCGCCCGATGGGTATGAGACGATGGACGTCGACTTCACGCCGGCGTCAGGGTCCCCCATGCTGTAGACGGACCAGCGGTTCAACCTAGCGATTCTAAAGGAGGACTGGGAGGCAGAGGCTCAATGTCAAGACCCCGATCTTAAGTCACACCGATCTAGCATGTAATACATCATATCACTTTGCAGCCTCACGCATGGTATTCCCACGGGTGCCACCTTACCTGGCCGGGGACCGTTTGTGCCTTTTGGCTCACGTATATGATAATGTCACTAGCATCCGTATGACAAAGAACCCAGGCCGACATGACTAGCCATAAACCCAAAGTGGCACTAACTTACAGGGACATGCATACATGACCCAGCAACGAACGTGTCGGTCATCAGCGAGTGAATCCGGGCTGTAGCAGCTGGGCTAACAGGACTCCGGAGAATCCGGGCTGTAGCAGGCTAACAAGACTCTGGTAGACACCGCGTGACATTTCCCCGTAGGGATATACACAGGAACGAAGAAGGACACATGACGGCTAGCCTAAGTGTTCCGGAGCAGTAGCAAGCTACCATGGCTCAGTGGAAGCACTAGGAGACATTTCCCCATAAGAGAGGCTACCAAGAATAAACAACTAGGTTGTCAGATCCCACACATACCAAGCATTTCAAATCATACACACAATATGCTCGACATGTGCAAATACAACATGGCATCACAACATAACTCTATGACTCAAAGTATTTATTCAATAGGCTCCGAGGAGCAAAATATTACAAACTTGGGTCTCATGACCCAACATTCAGAGCATACAAGTCAAAGCACAAACGGAAGCTTAACATGTCTGAGTACAGACATCTACAAATGAAAAAGGCTGAGAAGCCTGACTATCTATCAGATCCTGCCGACGACACAAGATCGTAGCTGAGGTAACAAGCTAAACGTCAAAGTCCACGCTGAACTACTACCGAGACTGAAGTCTCTCTGCAAAAACATAAATTAAGCAAATGTGAGTAAAAATGTACCCAGCAAGACTTACATCATAACTAACTACATATGCATCATTATCAACAAAGGGGGTGGTGGAGTTTAACTGCAGCAAGCCAGCTTTGACTGCAAGTAACTCTTTGAGGTGGCGCACACAAGTCCACATATTCACCAAAACAATACACTACTATGGATCCGCTCCCGTCTCCTTACGAGAACGCCATCCATAGAACTCATGCTTATCTTGCGTATTTTAAAGTATCCACTTTCACTTCTCTATGAACTGTATAGGCAACCCAGAGGTCCTTTACCACGGACGCGGCTATTTTAATAGATCATATTAAACCTGGAGGGGTGTACTTCTTCACACACGCTCTCGCCACTTACCGCCATGTACACGTCATGTATCTCGGCAACCTTCAAGCGGAAGCCTGGCGAGGGTGTCGGCCACGAACTGACTAACCACACAAGTCTCTAGTCTAGGTTTATCGCCTATTCGGGTTCCATCCGCAAGGAGATCCGGTCGGGGTGTCGCTCATGGCCCCAAACAATGTGAGCAGGGTTCCCAAGCCCACCATCCGGGTAGCACTTGGTACACCGTGCCACTGCACCTAGTCTGTCCCAAGCCCACCTGTACTGGGTGCCACTTGGTAGACTACTAGCACTACCTACAAACACCAGAAACTAGTTGCAACTCCTGGACAGAGATCGAGTTGATTAATAAGTCGAGAGGGGTCGAGTTACCGGAACCCAATGTGTGGTAGCAGCTGTTCATGGATCACAAACACAAAACTCAGTTCCTGAGGACAGTTTCAATGAGACAACCCAGCATGTACTCCTACATGGCCTCTCACCGCTACATTTACCAAATCGTGTTCACACACTTAGCTCACACACAGTAGGACATGTTCACACACCTCCAATTCATCCCCAATGAATCAAACATGACTCAACTCTAAGAAATAGCAGGCATGACAAACAAGCATGAATGAGTAGGCACATCAGGGCTCAAACAAATCCTAGTCATGCTAGTGGGTTTCATCTATTTACTGTGGCAATGACAGGTCATGCAGAGGAAAGGGGTTCAACTACCGCAGCATGTAATAGTTGAATCGTTGTTGTCCTAATGCAGTAAAAGTGAGCGGGAGCGAGCGAGTGGGATTGTATCGGAATGAACAAGGGGGTTTTTGCTTGACTGGCACTTCTGAAGATGATATAGCTCTTCATCGGTGTCATTGAACTCATTGTCGGAACACGTCTATCGAGAGGGGACAACCACCGGTAACAAAGAAGGAACACAATCAATGCAATGCACAATATGATGCATGATCATGACATGGCAATATGAGTGTGTTGGCCTAATGCAACTACAACCAGATGGGTTTGAGTTATTTTGAACAAAAAGGTTAAAGTTCAAACTCAAACTATGAATTTATAAAGTGCATTATCATGTATTGATATAAACAACAGGTTTAAGTTGCTTTAACATGCATGAAACTAGTGCAGATGGATAGATTAGATTTTTTTGATCATTTTTCATATATAACGTATTTCATTCTCAGTTATTTTTGAATTTCTATGAATTTTAGAAGTTTTGGGCATTTTCTGGAATTTCCTGGTTTAATAAAAACGCCAGAAAAGTTTTATGACATCAGCACTACGTCATGCTGACCTCAGCAGGTCAACCGGTTAGCCATGGTCAAACCTGACGCGTGGGACCCATATGTCAGGTGCACAGTGGCTAAACCAATTAACTAAACCTAAGCTAAAATTGCCCGGGTTTATTTAACATGCGGGGCCCACTGTCAGTGGCATGGGGCGGTGCACGGTGGGACGAACGGGTGGATTAGTTCGGCTCCTGGGAGCATTTTGGGTGCGTTAACGCTCTCAAACTTGAGCTTCCGCGGCTGTAGCAACGATGGCGACGAGGCATGCGGCGGCGAGCTCACGGGCACGGCGGGTAGGCTAGCTAGGGGAAGACCGCACGGGAGGGAGGTGAGGCGGAACAAAGAGGGACTCACTTCAAGGTTGATGGAGTGCTTAGCTAGCTCGAGGACGCGCGGGATCCGGTGAATCGGTGACAGCGACCGCCGGACAGAGGCGAGGAAGATGAAGACGATGGAGGCTTCCCAGGGCCTCCAGGCTCGTGGGGTCCATCGTAGAGGTGCGCGGCAGCAAGGTGGAGCTCGTGGAGTGTCTGGCTAGTCGTGGGGAGGTTGGTGGCCATGGTGGTCGCGACGGTTTGGCGACGGCGCGCTCGGGCGTGAGAAGGAGAGATCCAGGGAAGGGGTGAGAGCGCGGGAGAGTGAGAGAGAGAGGCAGGGAGGTGCGTGGCGCCGTCTAGGCGTGCCGAGAGAAGGCGGCAAGCAGGACGTGGCCCTGCGCGTGCTGGCGTGCGGCGAACACATGCCTCGCGTCCTTCTGGCGCGAGGTGGGAGACGACTGGTAGCGGTGGTGGGCTGGGCCAGCTCCTGGGCTGCACAGTGCTAGGCCTCTGGGCTGTTGGTAAGCGCCAGGTAATTCCTTTCTCTCTTCTTTTTGTTTTTTGTTTAATTTATTACATTGCCACTGTTTTGCAAATTCAAAGGAATTCAAAACAATGCAAAATATTCCCTGACTATTTTTGTGTTGCTTCTTGGACTTCTCCAAAAGCACACAAAATATATCTAAGGTATTTGGAAATATATCCCATATATATTTGGGTATATTTCCAAATTCAAATAGAATAGTGAGTTAAATTCAGTGGCCAAAATATTCCACAGAAATGTTCACTATTTTAGGTTTGGTCTCAAAGCCTTGCCAAAATTATCAAACATTGATGATGGGCTTTTTGGATTCATTGAATGAGATTTTAGGGTTCTTGCTCTTCTTTTATTTATGTTTTTAAGGCTTTCAAAATTCCTCAGTTCAACTTTTAGAAATTTTAGATATGCTGCATGAAGATCAAGCAAAGTCAAACAAGGACTTATCTAGGATGTGACAACTCAACCCCACTAAACAAGAATCTCGTCCCGAGATCAAGCGTAGGGTAAGATGAAGAGGGAACACAAACTAACATAATCTTCACGCTCTAGATTGCACTTCATAAGATTCAATCACCATCCTTGTCTCGAAGTCTTCCTTTGAAAACTCCAGTCAACATGACAATGAGAGGAAACAGAAACTCTAGAAGGATGGATCTTCTCGAAGATCGAACAACCCAGGATCAACTCATGGAATGAGACATAGCAACATCTCTCAAGCTAAGACACGAAGCACACATCTAGTGCGATGGAGTGCAACAGATGACGAGGGTTCAGTAGGTAGACAACAATCCCACACTTAAGAGGGTGGTGAATGGTTGTCAACGTAGCGAGGATTTGACTTGCCATGATACCATATCGAGACACCTCAGGGAAGGTGACTCGTAGAATTAACACGTTAAGTGGCAAAAAGAATTACTTTTGATATAGAGATCACTGAGACTCTCTATACCAGCCTAAGGCAAATTTGGAGCGATTGTTTGGAGGAGTTTGGTAGAAGGGCATACTCGGACTAGTATGGATGATGTGGATTACCTTGTTGAAGACAACGCAATGGATGATTTTGCTTATCATCGGTAATAGACGGGACCCAAGGCAGAATGCAACAATGATGGTGCAAGCTGGGAACAAAATGCAGATGCTAGGAATACTTCTAGTAACTGGGGAGAAGCTCAACAGTAGAGAGTGAGCCCACTGTTGAAAAGTTATAGCCTAAACGAAGAAAACTAGGAGCAATCCCAGTTGGTGCCGAAGATAACACCTGGTGCTTGCGCGTGCTCTCAAGAACTTGAGAATTTCCATATTCATCAAGGTTTTACCAATATCCGTGTCAAGGATCCTGGCCACACAACATACTACCATGATGGATAGTGATGGACGATGTAGATGCAAAGGAAGATAACACCTTCTCAGATTTCACCTTAGCGAGGCCAAGGAAACAGAATCTGGATGATCGACCGAGAGACATTTAGCACTCCGCTTCTAATGTTCTCCTTGATGTACTAGCGTATCCCATTCAGAGATATGGTTTGATATCTAGAACATCAAGTAAAGGTCGGACTTCGGGAACACAAAAATCCATAAGGAACAACTACTGGAGTAAATTCTACGAAAATCTTATGGGGAGGTGGCCAACTTCCTCAATCAAGATGCTACAATAATAGGTCTTCCGGCTGGGTGTGTTGGCCACGACAGCCACTTTACCGGGTTACAGAGAGACCAATATTATAGTTCTTGGGAAACGTTCCAACCATCATATCTGCCCGAGATTTAGATCTGGCTGGTATCAGGACATTCTAGACTCATCAAGTCTTGAAATAAAAATGAAAGTTTGCAACACAAATCGACAAGATGACGTTGCGAGATTCTCGGGGAATGAACTGCGAAAGCAAGCTCCAAAACATGAGCTGGTTCTGCTACATACATGTGAAGACGTTGTCCCGGACAAGCATGAACACATAGTAGTGTTATAGTAAAACACTACTGAGTTCAGGTGGGGAACCATCAACGAGGATATCAAAGTCTTGTGCATTACCATGGATTAGCAATTAACTTCTTTTCCTGGGACAAATCAGTCACTGGATTGGTGTGCTAGGAATGCATATAGAATGAAGGTTGCAAGTCTCCAGACCACAGAATACTTCTCACATATGCATGACTGACTTGGGATGATTCTAGAGGAAGCAAAATAAAACTTTCTCAAGTTCACGGCGGCAACTTGCATCAAATGCACATGAATTAGAGGAAGTCACTTCTTTCATCCGGGCATATGCTTCATGCACGGGACATGAAGATAATGCTTATAGAAGTTTCCAACACTAGCTTGTTGTCCAACAAAATAATGGAGAAGATAAGGATGTTGTTGATGGGCTCAACAACAAGTCATCGAGATTTCCATATGGATGGAATACCACAATTAGGTGAGCAAGGTGATAGCATTGGTCAGACTAAAATATATAATGGTGTATGCTCGAGGGATCAACCACGAGTAAGAAAACATTAAGAACATCGTTGGTTCTGATTTGATTTGGCAATAGCCCATACTCAAATCAACGATTGGATAAGATAATAGCACTGACAATTGATCATGAGGATCAATCGATGAAGGTATCATCTTTCTTCAACATGCACACACAAGATATCCCTTAAAACGAACTAAGTCGGACAAGCTTTTATCTTCCAACTCTCCAAGTTGTTATTTAGCTTAACCAACTAGCTCAGGGTATCCAACACAGATTCTTGGAGAAAGGGTGGTTTACAAGGAAACCAACTTGATTACGAACTCTACATAGCGGTCAGGTGACAACCTGGTGATACTTCCGAGAAGACATTTGGAAAATCAAGAACCATCGATATGTTACTAAGCTTGAGGACAATCTTGCTTTCTAGGAAGGACGACATGATCAAAAGAGCGAGGGATTGACACAATCCTAACTCATTGATCGGAGAGTGCACCAGAAATAAGGACTAGGTAGCACGATCAACCTTAGGGTGATGATTCAGTAATCAACTCGCTAAGAATGAGGTTATTGTCCATTTAACTACCAAGCAACAGAGTTGCTAGGAGTATTGATTTCACACACCACGATTCACTTGTCGGCATTCCGGTTACAATAACACAGAAACCAAGGAATGAACAATGATGGCAAGAAGTATCACTGCATCAAGAATTCATAAGAGATCCTGACGTAAATAGGGTAACACTTCAGGGTAGAACGGACCAAAAGCTTGATTGCATTTTGATCTGCGGAATACAACTGCTTTGACCCAATCCTGGATATGGATGAGGTACTGAGGTTTTTTCTCCTAGTCATTCCAGAATAGAATGACTTGACGAACCACAAGAGTAATAGGCATCGATGAACGGATGCACGCATTCTCTTGACTATCAATTGATAAACGAGGTCAGAAGACAACTAAAGAGGGACAACCCAAGAGAACATATGATTTTCTGAGTTGTGGATGCATGGACTAGCATTTCGAACGAGTTCAACATATTTCTTCCGGATAACCCATGTAGAAAGGTTGAACTGGCAGAGTCACAATATAGAATCAAGAACTCGTCAAAAGTACTCCGGTTGTGATCTTTTGGTTCAGCGAGGAACTTCTTCCATAAGCAGTTCATGGTATTTGGAAGAAGGAAATACCACGGATCTCGAAGACTAATGCAAAGGTTACTAATAACCTAAAGGAACGAGCAACACTATCAACATGAAGTAAGTAGGGTGAATCTCGGGTTCAGCAACCCAGGTATGGAATACCTACCAACTAAATGGCATCACGGGATGCTTTCGAGAAAGACGGCCAGAATCATCACACTGGGACACAGAACATGGCTAGATTACTAGGTGATACTCTAGACACCTAGGGTCATAATAATAGCTCCAACATAAATGCCGAGGCAGTGAAGTACCTCAACACACTAGTTAGTGTGGTTGATCTGGCACAAAGGAACTTTGGAATGATAAGAAGGGATTTGCAAATGCATCAGACAACTTAGAAACCTGGGATGACTCGGACAACATAACGGCTGTAAAAGCTCAAAAGGATTTGAGACATCCTGCAAAATGGTGGAATAACCACTCGATCATCACAATATTAAGATTCTGAGGCCAGCTATGAACACACAGAAGTATTGGAAACTGAACTGGGCTTAAGTCCAACAATCTTATAAGTCTATAGATTAGTAACACATGATCTTGATAAAAAGAAGAGAAATCCTAGTTCCTTAACCCCGTAGGAAAGATAAGATGACTCGGATCAGAAGGCATAAGGTAAAGGAGTAAAAAGAGCCTTACGTTCCCATCCATAATCAATTCCCTTACATAACTAAAGAATTTCTAGAATCAACTTCGACCAGTTTGGCTTGGTAATCCTATAGGCAGTCAGGCTCTGATACCAAAGCTGTCAGGACCCTGATCCTAAGTCACACCAATCTAACATGTAGCACATCATATCACTTTGCGGCCTCACACACGATATTCCCACGGGTGCCACCTTACCTGGCCCGGGACCGTTTGCGCCTTTTGGCTCACATATATGATAGTGTCGCTAGCATCCCTATGACAAAGAACCCGGGCCGACATGACTAGTCGTAAACCCAAAGTGGCACTAACTTACAGGCGCATACATGACCCAGCAACAAACGTGTCGGTCATCAGCGAGTGAATCCGGGCTGTAGCAGCTGGGCTAATAGGACTCCGGAGAATCCAGGTTGTAGCAGGCTAACAGGACTCCGGTAGACACCACGTGACATTTCCCCATAGGGACAGACATAGGAAAGAAGAAGGACACAAGCCGGCCAGCCTAAGTGTTCCGCAGCAGTAGCAAGCTACAATGGCTCAGTGGAAGCACTAGGAGACATTTCCCCATAAGAGAGGCTACCAAGAATAAACAACTAGGTTGTCGGATCCCACACATACCAAGCATTTCAAATCATAGACACAATATACTCGATATGTGCAAATACAACATGGCATCACAACATAAATCTATGACTCAAAGTATTTATTCAATAGGCTCCGGGGAGCGAGATATTAGAAACATGGGTCTCATGACCCAACATTCAGAGCATACAAGTCAAAGCACAAACGGAAGCTTAACATGTTTGAGTACAAACATCTACAAATGAAAAAGGCTGAGAAGCCTGACTATCTACCAGATCCTGCCGAGGGCACAAGATCATAGCTGAGGTAACAAGCTAAATGTCGAAGTCCACGCTGACCTACTAGCCAGACTGAAGTCTGTCTGCAAAAACATAAATTAAGTAAACGTGAGTACAAATGTACCCAGCAAGACTTACATCAGAACTAACTACATATGCATCATTATTAACAAAGGGGGTGGTGGAGTTTAACTGCAGCAAGCCAGCTTTGACTCGGTGGCTATTCTGAACTACGACTGCAAGTAACTCTTTGAGGTGGCGCACACGAGTCCACATATTCACCAAAATAATACACCACTATGGATCCGCTCCCGTCTCCTTACGAGAACGCCATCCATAGCACTCACGCTTTTTTTGCGTATTTTAGAGTATCCACTTTCACTTGTCTATGAACTGTATAGGCAACCGAGAGGTCCTTTACCGCGGAAGCGACTATTCGAATAGATCACATTAACCCTGCAGGGGTGTACTTCTTCACACAAGCTCTTACCACTTACCGCCATGTACACGTCATGTATCTCGGCAACTTTCAAGCAGAAGCCTGGCGAGGGTGTCGGCCACGACCTGACTAACCACACAAGTCTCTAGTCTAGGTTTATCGCCTATTCGGGTTCCATCCGCAAGGAGATCCAGCCGAGGTGTCGCTCACGGCCCCATACGATGTGAGCTGGTTTCCCAATCCCACAATCCGGGTGCCACTTGGTACACCGTGCCACTGCACCTAGTCTGTCCCAAGCCCACCTGTACCGGGTGCCACTTGGTAGACTACTAGCACTACCTACAAACACCAGAAACTAGTTGCAACTCCTGGACAGAGGTCGAATTGATTAATAAGTGGAGAGGGGTCGAGTTACCGGAGCCCAATTTGTGGTAGCAACTGCTCATGGATCACAAACACAGAACTCAGTTCCTGAGGTCGGTTTCAATGAGACAACCCACCATGTACTCCTACATGGCCTCTCACCGCTACCTTTACCAAATCGTGTTCACACACTTAGCTCACACACAGTAGGACATGTTCACACACCTCCAATTCATCCCCGATGAATCAGACCTGACTCAACTCTAAGCAGTAGCAGGCATGACAAACAAGCATGAATGAGTAGGCACATCAGGGCTCAAACAACTCCTACTCATGCTAGTGGGTTTCATCTATTTACTGTGGCAATGATAGGTCATGCAGAGGAAAGGGGTTCAACTACCGCAGCATGTAACAGTTGAATCATTGTTGTCCTAATGCAGTAAAAGAGAGCGGGAGCCAGCGAGTGGGTATGTATCGAATGAACAAGGGGGGTTTTGCTTGCCTGTCACTTCTGAAGATGATATAGCTCTTCATCGGTGTCATTGAACTCATCGTTGGAACACGTCTATCGAGAGGGGACAACCACTGGCAACAAAGAAGGAACACAATCAATGCAATGCACAATATGATGCATGATCATGACATGGCAATATGAGTGTGTTGGCCTAATGCAACTACAACCAGATGGGTTTGAGTTATGTTGAACCCAAGGTTCAAGTTCAAACACAAACTATGAATTTATAAAGTGCGTTATCATGTATTGATATAAACAGCAGGTTTAAGTTGCTTTAACATGCATGAAACCAGTGCAGATGGATAGATTGGATTTTTCTTATTATTTTTGATATATAACTTATTTCATTCTGAGTTATTGTTGAATTTCTATGAATTTTAGAAGTTTTGGGCATTTTCTGGAATTTTCTAGTTCAATAAAAATGCCAGAAAAGCTTTATAACATCAGCACTATGTCATGTTGACCTCAGCAGGTCAACACGGTCAGCCACGGTCAAACCTAACGCGTGGGACCCATATGTCAGCTGCACAGTGGCTAAACCAATTAACTAAACCTAAACTAAAACTGACCGGGTTTAATAAACATGCGGTGCCCACTATCAGTGCCATGGGGCGGTGATTAGTGGCTAACTAAGCCAGTCACGTCAGCACAGCCGGGAAGAGGCCGCCGGCAACCTTCCGATGTGGCGGAGACACGCCGGAATCACACTGCCGCATCGGCTGGACGTGCCAAGGGCATCTGCGAGGGGCTCCTTCTCGCTCGCATCCATTGGACCGGACGAGAGGCCGCAGGGTGGCCGGAAATAATGCCGGCGGAGAGCTACGGCGGCGGCCAGAGTTCGGGAGTGCTTGTGATCAACGCTGTGGTGCACGGTGGGACGAACGGGTGGATTAGTTCGGCTCCTGGGAGCATTTTGGGTGCGTTGACGCACTCACACTTGAGCTTCCGCGGCTGCAGCAATGACGGGGACAAGGCATGCGGCAGCGAGCTCACGGGCACGGCGGGTAGGCTAGCTAGGGGAAGAACACACGGGAGAGAGGTGAGGCGGAACGAAGAGGGACTCACGACAAGGTTGATGGAGTGCTCAGCTAGCTTAATGACGCGCAGGATTCGGTGAATCAGCAACGGCGACCGTTGGACAGAGGCGAGGAAGATGAAGACGATGGAGGCTTCCAAGGACCTCCGAGCTCGTGGGGTCCGTCGTAGAGGTGTACGGCAGCAAGGTGGAACTCGTGGAGTGTCTGGCTGGTCGTGGGGAGGTTGGTGGCCGTGTTGGTCGGCGATGGTGGCGACGGCGCACTCGGGTGCGAGAGGGAGAGATCTAGGGAAGGGGGTGAGAGCGCGGGAGAGTGTGAGAGAGAGGCAAGGAGGTGCTTGGTGCCGTCTAGGCGTGTCGGGGAGAAGGCGGCAAGCAGGACGTGGCCTTGCGCATGCCGGTGTGCGACGAACACACGCCTCGCGTCCTTCTCGCGCGAGGTCGGAGACGACTGGCAGCAGTGGTGGGCTGGCCCAGCTCCTGGGCTGCACGACGCTGGGCCTCCGGGCTGTAGGTAAGCGCCAGGTAACTCCTTTCTCTCTTCTTTTTGTTTTTTGTTTTATTTATTACTTTGCCACTGTTTTGCAAATTCAAAGGAATTCAAAACAATGCAAAATATTGCCTGACTATTTTTATGTTGCTTCTTGGACTTCTCCAAAAGCACACAAAATATATCAGAGGTATTTGGAAATATATCCCATATATATTTGGGTATATTTCCAAATTCAAATAGAATAGTGATTTAAATTCAGTGCCCAAAATATTCCACAGAAATGTTCACTATTTTTGGTTTGGTCTCAAAGTCTTGCCAAAATTATCAAAAATTGATGATGGGCATTTTGGGTTCATTGAATGAGATTTTAGGGTTCCTGCCCTTCTTTTATTTAAGTTTTTGAGGCTTTCAAAATTCCTCAGTTCAACTTTCAGAAATTTTAGACACGCTGCATGAAGATCAAGCAAAGTCAAACAAGGACTGATCTAGGCTGTGACACTCAACTCGACGCGGAGCACGTGCATGCCGCTGCCATCGAGGCTCTCCTGCAGGGGGAACCGAATGTCATGGATGTGAACCGGGCAATGGAGGCTCAACTTGAGGCGAAGCGCGCGGATGCCGCTGCTGCTGAGGCCCTCCTGCAGGTGGAACCGGACGTTCTGGACTTGAACCGGGCGGTAGAGGCTCAACTCGACGCGGACCGCGCGGATGCCACTGCCATCGAGGCCCTCCAGTAGGCGGAACCAGATGTCCTGGACTTAAACCGTGAGGCAGAGGCTCAACTCAACGCGAAGCATGCTGATGCCGCCGCCATCGAGGCCCTCCTGCAGGCGGAACCGGACGTCCTCGACTTGAACCGGGTGGTGCTCTCGTCCGTGCTGAGCGCCCGCACACTCCGCGTGAACGAGTAGCTGGAGGCCGAGGACAACCACAGTGTGGAGACACATGTCGGCAGCTATGGCTGCGCGCCGGTAGACAAAGACGACGAGGCCGTCTCGTTCCACGAGCAGTGATAGTTTTTATTTATGTTGTTGTTTTTAGGGATCTTTTGTTGTGTAAAAACATATATTGTTATGCAAGTCGCTTGACTTTCATCATTTGGGTCAGTCTACCATTTCAGGCGGTTGGATGAATATCCTACGTCTCCTAACCCTTCTTCCTCACCTCTTCTTCTTCCCCAACGGACCACTGCACGGGGCATACGGATCCTCCCCAGCATGCGGTTGGATAAACATACTGTATGAACGAAAATTATGTGTCAACGGTAGGATGGCTGAGTTTGGTTTTTTCACATGCACTAGCATGTGTCACTGAGGGTGCATTCCCTTGGTTGGGTTTGCGGCATGCAGGCGCGACCGTGTGAGCGTGCGGTGCGACCGCGGCATGCAGGAGCGACCATGTGAGGGTGCGGTGTGACCGCGACAGCCGTGCACAAGTGTACCTCCTTTCCATTTTGAAAACTTTAGGCAAGCTTGGCAAAAATGTGTGGCGAAGTATGGCAATGCAAGGCCTAGACCCAAACAGGATAAGTACGTACGTACTAGGAGTACTAGTGTTAAAAAAGAAAGGCGGGGTTTTCCTTCACGGGATTAATCGATACAAATCCTCGTCTGACGTGTCAATTAATGCATATTTTTTTCTCCAAAGCCCAAAGAGCTAACCATCTCACTCCTCATCACTTGATTAATGCAGCGCCATGCAAACCAACCTTCTCACTTCTACAAGCATGCAAGGGTATATTAATGTACTCGGTTGCTAGTACGAGGCAAACCCCATCAATTTTGCCTTGATTAGTGTTAGTGGCCTTTTGCAAATTGTAATTTCGATATACTGGCCTTGTGTACAAAAAAATGGAGGTAGTAAATATTTACTTCCTTCCACATTGCGCTGACGTCGACGATATCTCAAACGTTGTGGTTTGGCGAAGTCCGTTCGACGGAGAACACCATTGAGGGAGACCATGATAAGTCGTTCAAAAGGCCGCCTGCAAGCCGAGACAACTGCCTTATTTCTATCCAGGAAGTCCGCTGAGATATCGTCGGGCGCGAGGCGTGCACGGGAGAGTGACGGGCAACTGCCACCTCTTTCCTGCCCTAATGTCTACTACACAACCATCTTCTTGTAGATGTTGTTGGGCCTCCAAGTGTAGAGGTTTGTAGGACAGTAGCAAATTTCCTTCAAGTGGATGACCTTAGGTTTATCAATCCGTGGGAGGCGTAGGATGAAGATGGTCTCTCTAAAACAACCCTGCAACCAAATAACAAAGAGTCTCTTGTGTCCCCAACACACGCAATACAATGGTAAATTGTATAGGTGCACTAGTTCGGCAAAGAGATGGTGATACAAGTGCAATATGGATCGTAGATATAGGTTTTTGTAATCTGAAAATATAAAAACAGCAAGGTAACTAATGATAAAAGTGAGCGTAAACGGTATTGCAATGCTAGGAAACAAGGCTTAGGGTTCATAGTTTCACTAGTGCAAGTTCTCTCAACAATAATAACGTAACTGGATCATATAACTATCCCTCAACATGCAACAAAGAGTCACTCCAAAGTCACTAATAGAGAAGAATAAACGAAGAGATTATTGTAGGGTACGAAACCACCTCAAAGTTATCCTTTCTGATCCATCTATTCAAGAGTCCGTAGTAAAATAACATGAAGCTATTTTTTCCATTCGATCTATCCTAGAGTTCGTACTAGAATAACACCTTAAGATACAAATAACCCAAAACCCTAATGTCACCTAGATACTCCAATGTCACCTCAAGTATCCGTGGGTATGATTATACAATATGCATCACACAATCTCAGATTCATCTATTCAACCAACACAAAGAACTTCAAAGAGTGCTCCAAAGTTTCTACCGGAGAGTCAAGACGAAAACGTGTGCCAACCCCTATGCATAAGTTCACAAGGTCACTGAACCCGCAGGTTGATCACCAAAACATACATCAAGTAGATCACATGAATATCCCATTGTCACCATATATAAGCACATGCAAGACATACATCAAGTGTTCTCAAATCCTTAAAGACTCAATCCGATAAGATAACTTCAAAGGGAAAACTCAATCCACTACAAGAGAGTAGAGGGGGAGAAACATCATAAGATTCAACTATAATAGCAAAGCTCGCGATACATCAAGATCATGCCGAATCAAGAACACGAGAGAGAGAGAGAGAGAGAGAGAGAGAGATCAAACACATAGCTACTGGTACAGACCCTCAGCCCCGAGGATGAACTACTCCCTCCTCATCATGGAGAGTGCCGGGATGATGAAGATGGCCACCGGTGAGGGATCCCCCCTCCGGCAGGGTGCCGGAATAGGGTCCCAATTGGTTTTTGGTGGCTACAGAGGCTTGCAGCAGCGGAACTCCCAATCTTTGGTGCTCTTGGATGTTTTCGTGGTATATGGGTATATATAGGCGAAAGAAGTCGGTCATGGGAGCCACGAGGGGCCCACGAGGGTGGGGGGTGCGCCTAGGGGGTAGGGCACGCCCTGGACCCTCGTGGCCACGTTGTTGCTTCCCTGACGTGTACTCCAAGTCTCCTGGATTGCGTTTGTTTCAAAAATAACTCTCCCGAAGGTTTCATTCCGTTTGGACTCTGTTTGATATTCCTTTTCTGCGAAACACTGAAATAGGCACAAAACAACAATTTGCACTAGGCCTCCGGTTAATAGGTTAGTCCCAAAAATAATATAAAAGTGCATAGTAAATCCCATTAAACATCCAAAACAGATAATATAATAGCATGGAACAATCAAAAATTATAGATACGTTGGAGACGTATCAAGCATCCCCAAGCTTAATTCCTGCTCGTCCTCGAGTAGGTAAATGATAAAAACAGAATTTTTGATGTGGAATGCTACCTAAAATAATTTTCTAAGTAATTCTCTTTATTGTGGCATGAATGTTCAGATTCGAAAGATTCAAGACAAAAGTTTAATATTGACAGAAAAATAGTAATACTTTAAGCATGCTAACCAAGCAGTTTATGTCTTATCAAAATAACATAGCCAAAGAAAGCTTATCCCTACAAAATCATATAGTTTGGCCATGCTTCATTTTCGTCACACAAAATACTCCCATCATGCACAATCCTGGTTTCAGCCAAGCAATTGGTTCATACTTTTTAACGCACTTTAGCCTTTTCAACCCTCATGCAATACATGAGCGTAAGCCATGGACATAGCACTGTGGGTGGAGTGGAGTATGATGATAGGGATTATGTGAGAAAACAAAAAAGGAGAAAGTCTCACATTTACGCGGCTAATCAACAGGCTATGGAGATGCCCATCAATTGATATCAATGTGAGTGAGTAGGGATTGCCATGCAATGGATGCACTAGAGCTATAAATATATGAAAGCTCAACAAAAAGAAACTAAGTGGGTGTGCATCCAACTTTCTTGCTCACGAAGACCTAGGGCATTTTGAGGAATACCATCATTGGAATATACAAGCCAAGTTCTATAATGAAAAATTCCCACTAGTATATGAAAGTGACAACATAGGAGACTCTCTATCATAAAGATCATGGTGCTACTTTGAAGCACAAGTGTGGTAAAAGGATAGTAACATTGCTCCTTCTATCTTTTTCTCTCATTTTTTTGTTTTCCCTTTTTTATTTTTTTGGTGGGCTTCTTTGGCCTTTTTTTTATTTGGGCTTCTTTGGCCTCTTTTATTTTTCATAAAGTCCGGAGACTCATCCCGACTTGTGGGGGAATCATAGTCTCCATCATCCTTTCCTCACTTGGGACAATGATCTAATAATGGAAATCATCACACTTCTATTTATTTACAACTCAAGAATTACAACTCGATACTAAGAACAAAATATGACTCTATGTGAATGCCTCCGTCGGTGTACCGGGATATGCAATGAATCAAGAGCGACATTTATGAGAGAATTATAAAGGTGGCTTTGCCACAAATACGATGTCAACTACATGATCATGCAAAGCAATATGACAATGATGGAGCGTGCCATAATAAACGTAACGGTGGAAAGTTGCATGGCAATATATCTCGGAATGGCTATGGAAATGCCATAATAGTAGGTATGGTGGCTGTTTTGAGGAAGATATAAGGAGGTTTATGTTTGATAGAGCGTATCGTATCACGGGGTTTGGATGCACCGACAAAGTTTGCATGAACTCTCAAGGTGAGAAAGGGCAATGCACGGTACCGTAGAGGCTAGCAAACTGCGGAAGGGTAAGAGTGCGTATAATCCATGGACTCACATTAGTCATAAAGAACTCATATACTTATTGCAAAAGTTTATTAGCCCTCGAAGCAAAGTACTACTACGCATGCTCCTAGGGGAAGGGTTGGTAGGAGTTAACCATCGCGCGATCTCGACCTCCACTCATAAGGAAGGCAATCAAAGAACACCCCATGCTTCAAATTTGTCACACAATGTTCACCATACGTGCATGCTACGGGACTTGCCAACTTTAACACAAGTATTTCTCAATTTCATAATTACCCAACTAGAATGACTCTAACATTACCACCTTTATATCTCAAAACAATTATCGAGTATCAAATTTATCATAGTATTTAATGCACTCTATATGAAAGTTTTTATTAGACCCAACTCGGATGCCCATCATATTAGGACTAATTTTATAACCAAAGAAAATTACCATGCTGCTCTAAAAGACACTCAAAATAATATAAGTGAAGCATGAGAGATCAATATTTCTACAAAGTAAAACCACCACCATGCTCTAAAAAGATATAAGTGAATCACTAGAGCAAATGACAAACTACTCCGAAAGATATAAGTGAAGATCAATGAGTAGTCGAATAATTATGCAACTATGTGAAGACTCTCTAACATTTAAGAATTTCAGATCTTGGTATTTTATTCAAACAACAAGCAAAACAAAACAAAATGACATTTCAAGGATAGCACACATTATGTGAAGAAGCAAAAACTTAGGTTCAACCGATACTAACCGATAATTGTTGAAGAAGAAAGGTGGGATGCCTACCGGGGCATCCCCAACATTTAGATGCTTGAGACTTCTTGAAATATTAATTAGGGATGCCTTGGGCATCCCCAAGCTTGAGTTTTGTGTCTCCTTAATTCCTTTTATATCACGGCTTCCCTACATCTTAAAAACTTCATCCACACAAAACTCAACAAGAACTCGTGAGATAAGTTAGTATAAATCAACGCAATAACCTTATCATTCTCTACTGTAACAAATTACTAAAATTATTATTAAACATTGCATACTAAATGCCTCTGCATATTTAATACTCCTATCCTCATATAGAATCATTAAACAAGCAAACATATGCAAACTATGCCAACATAACAACAATCTGCCAAAACAGTACAGTCTGTAAAGAATGCAAGTTCATCCTACTTCCCTAACTCCAAAAATTATGAGAAAAATACTACACTGTAGAAAATTTATCAGAACTTATTTTTCAAAAAGTTTCAACAATTTATCATATTCTGACTTTTCTAGGTAATCTTTTGCAACATCGATAAACTTTCTGTTTTCAAACAGCAACAAGTATACTTGCAAAATAAGCATGGTAAAGGCTATCCTTGACATTTTTATTGAAAATATATATGCAAAACATTATTATAAATAACAGCAAGCAAATACTAACAAAATAAAATGACGCTCCAAGCAAAACACATATCATGTGGTGAATAAAAATATAGCTCCAAGTAAAGTTACCGATGAACGAAGACGTAAGAGGGGATGCCATCTGGGGCATCCCCAAGATTAGGCTCTTGGTTGTACTTGAATATTACCTTGGGTTGCCTTGGGAATCACCAAGCTTAGGCTCTTGCCACTTCTCATTCCATAGTCCATTGAATCTTTACCAAAAACTTGAAAACTTCACAACACAAAACTCAACAGAAAACTCGTAAGCTCTGTTAGTATAAGAAAATAAATCACCACTTAGGTACTGTTGTGAACTCATTATAAATTCATATTGGTGTAATATCTACTGTATTCCAACTTCTCTATGGTTCATACGCTCCGATACTACTCATAGATTCATCAAAATAAGCAAACAAAACATAGAAAACAGAATCTGTTAAAAATAGAACAGTCTGTCGTAATTTTTATCATTCGAATACTTCTGTAACTCCAAAAATCCTACCAAATTAGGAAAACTTGAGAAATTTGTGTACCAATCCATAGAAAGAATAATCAGATCAAAAGCACGTTTCTGTGAATTATCGATACTAACTTACTGGGCGCAAAAGTTTCTAATTTTCAGCAAGATCAACACAACTATCACTGTAAGCTATCCTAAAGGTCTTACTTGGCACTTTATTGAAACAAAAGCTATAAAACATGATT
The DNA here is from genome assembly GCA_963921465.1 of Triticum timopheevii. Taxonomy (NCBI): domain Eukaryota; kingdom Viridiplantae; phylum Streptophyta; class Magnoliopsida; order Poales; family Poaceae; genus Triticum; species Triticum timopheevii. Next base: position 358,852,641 of record OY997274.1, on the reverse strand, counting down.
ACTACAGTAGAATAGTAATGTGGACACACAAAAAAAGTAAGGTTAAATATTGGGTTGTCTCCCAACAAGCGCTTTTCTTTAACGCCCCTAGCTAGGCATGATGATTTCAATGATGCTCACATAAAAGATAAGAATTGAAACATAAAGATAGCATCATGAAGAATATGACTAGCACATTTATGTCTAACCCACTTCCTATGCATAGGGATTTTGTGATCAAACAATTTATGGGAACAATAATCAACTAGCATAGGAAGGCTAAACAAGCATAACTTCAAAACTTTAAGCACATGGATAGGAAACTTGATATTATTGTAATTCCTACAAGCATATATTCCTCCCTCATAATAATTTTCAGTAGCATCATGAATGAATTCAACAATATAACCATCACATAAAGCATTCTTTTCATGATTGACAAGCATAGAAAATTTACTACTCTCCACATAAGCAAACTTCTTCTCATGAAAAGTAGTGGGAGCAAACTCAACAAAATAATTATCATGTGAGGCATAATCCAATTGAAAACTAAAATCATGATGACAAGTTTCATGGTTATCATTATTCTTAATAGCATACAAGTCATCACAATAGTCATCATAGATAGCAACTTTGTTCTCATAATCAGTTGGAACCTCTTCCGAAATAGTGGATTCATCACTAAATAAAGTCATGACCTCTCCATCAATATAATCATCATAAATAGGAGGCATGCTTTCATCATAATAAATATTATCATCAAAACTTGGGGGACTAAACATATCATCTTCATCAAAATAGCATCACCAATCTTGTGGCTGTGCATATCATTGGCATCATGGGTATTCAAAGAATTCATACTAACAACATTGCAATAATGCTCATCATTCACATATTTTATGCCAAGCATTCTATGTAATTCTTCTTCTAGGACTTGAGCACAATTTTCCTTCCCATCATTTTCACGAAAGACATTAAAATATGAAGCATATGAGGCAACCTTAATTCCATTTTTTTTGTAGTTTTCTTTTATAGACTAAACTAGTGATAAAACAAGAAACTAAAAGATTCGATTGCAAGATCTAAAGATATACCTTCAAGCACTCACCTCCCTGGCAACCGCGCCAGAAAAGAGCTTGATGTCTACTACGCAACCTTCTTCTTGTAGACATTGTTGGGCCTCCAAGTGCAGAGGTTTGTAGGATAGTAGCAAATTTCCCTCAAGTGGATGACCTAAGGTATGCCAATCCATGGGAGGCGTAGGATGAAGATGGTCTCTCTCAAACAACCCTGCAACCAAATAACAAAGAGTCTCTTGTGTCCCCAACACACCCAATATAATGGTAAATTGTATAGGTGCACTAGTTCGGCGAAGAGATGGTGATACAAGTGCAATATGGATGGTAGATATAGGTTTTTGTAATCTGAAAATATAAAAAACAGCAAGGTAACTAATGATAAAAATGAGTGTAAACGGTATTGCAATGCTCGGAAACAAGGCATAGGGTTCAAACTTTCACTAGTGCAAGTTATCTCAACAATAATAACATAACTGGATCATATAACTATCCCTCAACATCCAATAAAGAGTCACTCCAAAGTCACTAATAGAGGAGAACAAACGAAGAGATTATTGTAGGGTTCGATACCACCTCAAAGTTATCCTTTCTGATCGATCTATTCAAGAGTCCGTAGTAAAATAACACGAAGCTATTTTTTCCATTCGATCTATCCTAGAGTTCCTACTAGAATAACACATTAAGATACAAATCAACCAAATCCCTAATTTCACCTAGATACTCCAATGTCACCTCAAGTATCCGTGGGTATGATTATATGATATGCATCACACAATCTTAGATTCATCTATTCAACCAACACAAAGAACTTCAAAGAGTGCCACAAAGTTTCTACCGGAGAGTCAAGACAAAAACGTGTGCCAACCCCTATGCATAAGTTCACAAGGTCACTGAACCCGCAAGTTGATCACCAAATCATACATCAAGTAGATCACGTGAATATCCCATTGTCACCACATATAAGCACATTAATGACATACATCAAGTGTTCTCAAATCCTTAAAGACTCAATCCGATATGATAACTTCAAATGGAAAACTCAATCCATTACAAGAGAGTAGAGGGGGAGAAACATCATAAGATCCAACTATAATAGCAAAGCTCGCGATACATCAAGATCATGCCGAATCAAGAACACGAGAGAGAGGGATCAAACACATAGCTACTGGTACATACCCTCGTCCCCGAGGGTGAACTACTCCCTCCTCGTCATGGAGAGCGGCGGGATGATGAAGATGGCTACCGGTAAGGGATCCCCCGTCCGGTAGGGTGCCAGAACAGGGTCCCGATTGGTTTTTGGTGGCTACAGATGCTTGCGGCGGCAGAACTCCCGATCTATGGTGCTCCTGGATGTTTTCGGGGTATATGGGTATATATAGGTGAAAGAAGTCGGTCAGGAGAGCCACGAGGGGCCCACGAGGGTGGGGGCGCGCCCAGGGGGGTAGGGCGCGCCCTGCACCCTCGTGGCCACCTCGTTGCTTCCCCGACGTCTACTCCAAGTCTTCTGGATTGTGTTTGTTCCAAAAATAACTCTCCTGAAGGTTTCATTCCGTTTGGACTTCGTCTGATATTCCTTTTTCGCGAAACACTGAAATAGGCAAAAAACAACAATTTGCACTGGGCTTCCGGTTAATAGGTTAGTCCTAAAAATAACATAAAAGTGCATAGTAAAGCCCATTAAACATCCAAAACATATAATATAATAGCATGGAACAATAAAAAATTATAGATACGTTGGAGACGTATCATGCCCCTAGGCTAAAAAGCAACGAGCGGGAGGAGAAGAAATCAACTCAGCGAACCGAAACACGAAAGCACCAAATCCATTGAAAGATTACTAAAATACTGCAAGCAACTTTGAAAAGCAAATGAACAGCCGCGTCTGGCAGCTAATCTAGTCTTCTCACCAGCGTGGAGCTAAGTGCTGCCACTAGGACGTGGGAGGGAGCCCCCGTGAGGCCCCAGGGCGGCTCTCAGGAGGCTCCGGGGCATGTACAACTCCACTCATTATTACGTGAGAGTGTCACGAGCGGAGACCTTCACAGGCCAGAGCCTTTCTTCACATGCCGGAGCCTTTATTCATGGGTAGAACTTGCGGAGGTGCTGGATGTTCCAGGCGTTCTGGATGGTGTCGGATATCGGGTTCCAGCAAAACCCTTAAGGTTCGAACTCTGGGGTGCGCATGAAGATCTTCCTCCTACCGATCCACGTCCCAACGCCTCACTGAGAATCTAAGCTACACCATGGACAACATGAGGGACACAAGGTTTATACTAGTTCGGGCCGCCGTTGTGGTGTAATACCCTACTCTAGTTTGTGGTGTGGTGGATTGCCTCGGGGGCTAATGATGAACAATACAGAGGTAGAACAGCCTCACGAGAGGTGTTCTTGGGCTGGTGCGGTGCTCCGCTTGGGTGGATCTCTCTAGGCTCTAGATGAAGTGATCTCTCCATCTCCCCTCTTCTACGGTGGTAGCTATCTCTATTTATAGAGGCCCTAGTCCTCTTCCCAAATATTGAGCGGGAAGGGAGCCAACAACGGCCATTTTGAAGGGGAACTGATAGTACAAGTTATCCGGACTAGAGTTGGTCTTCGGCTACCAAAGGTACTGGTGATGACGCCGTCTTGGGCTCCACGGTGACCTCCGTCCTGCCGCTCTGCTGGTCTTGGTCTCGTTGCACCGAAACGGTAACCTTTGCTTGACGCCTCGGTACTCCGCGCCTGCGCTTGCCCCCTTTGCACCAAAGAGGAAACGAGGACATTGCGCAGGCTGGCACCCACCTGGCGCCCGCCTGGTCTCGATCGTCATGGCTTGCATCATGGGAACCTCGCGAGGTACCCCTGCCTTGATCTCTCCGCCTCCTCGCGAGCCTGCCTGGTGTGGCCGTCCCTGAAGAAGCCTTGCATCGTCCGCCCCGCGAGGCTTGGCCCCTCGCGAGAGTCTTGAGCTTGGGTTGATGAAGATGGGCCGTACTGGTCCACCCCTTGAGCTACGCCGCCGGCCGTAGGCAGGCAAGTCTGGGGACCCCCATTCCCAGAACACCGACAGTAGCCCCCGAGCCCAAGGCACGCTCGGACTTGGCTTAGCAGCAAAGCGAAGGGGCAAGAACGGAGCGCCGCGGGCCCCAACAGCCTGCGGCCTTGGTCGCTACATGGCGGTTGATTGGACGTGAGCGTCTCTGCTTCCCCACGTTGCCTCGGCAACTGCCCGATTTGATGACTCCCTGCATGCAAAATGAGTCATGATTATGTGCGATCATGGAGGCCGACGGTTTGCCTCCTCTGGACTATAAGTGCGGGGGGGGGGGGGGCGTGAGCCCCTGCTGCACATCTCCCCTTTCCCCGCCTTCTTCTTCTTCCTTCTTCCTCCAGTTGCTTGCCATGCCCCATGGTGCCTAGGAAGAGGCTTTCGGCCGCGGAGAAGGGGAAGGCTCACCAGGAAGGGCCTGGCTCTCCTCTGCCCAAGCGCGGTCGGGGGTCGCCCCCGCAAGTGCCCTGTGACTCCTGCAGTGGCTCCCCATGGTCGCAGCGGTGGTCCTTCGCGCGGTGAAGGCCGCTCGATTGGCAGGGGAAGACGTGTTGTGGCTGCGCGGCCTCCCCGTCCACGCCTTCAGTCGGTAGAGGTGTTGTCGGAGTTTGTTGTGTGGTCGGCGGATCCGGCCGGCAACGGGCTCCAGCTCCCCCGCTTCTTCGCCGGCGAACTGCCGGCCGGTGCCCCTGGCGGGCTCTAGCTCTAGGCGGACGGCTGCTGCAGCAGAGCCTCCTAGGTCGCGGTGGAGATCTCAGTCGCCGGAAATGTGGCCCTGGCCCATGGCTGGCAGACGTTTGCCCGTGCGTGTGGCCGGGGCCGGCGGTGCACCATGCACTTCAAGTTCGATGGCAACGCCACCCTCTACGTGTTAGGACCGGTTTTCCAATAAAACATTTATTGAGAAACCGACCCTTTTATCGGACCAGTATAGGAAAATCCTCCTTACTGATAGACAAATCCTTGATACAGAAATCCAGAAGTACTAAATACTATACAAGGTTGAGCTGAGGCTGCTCAACAATTTATTACAAGCACGCCAATATTATACATAAAGGCGGATATGACACAAGGGTATGGTGGCCTAACTACTGACTCGTAATAAAAGTGGGGGTGGATATGTCACAGTGAAGTGGGTGACATGACTGCTAAATCTTACAGCTCATCGAGCGCTGGAGTGAGGCTCGATGATTTTATTTGGGTAGCGGAAACGTATATGATACAAGTGACCAATTCCAGGATAGCACGGGACTGACTGGGACTCCTCTAGGCGTCGGACTCGCTATCGTACACTTCATCCATAAGATCGCCTTCGTCAACATCTAGCCAAATCAACAAGCCAGGTGAGTACTTTGAATGTACTCGCAAGACAGTTCGGACATAAGATATAACAAATGCAAACATGATGCACATGAGCAGTTTAGTAATGCACACTCAGATAATGAATTTGCACGGCATGTTAAATAAAAAGGAAGTCAGGCGGTAGTCCTCCCGAAATCCCAATAAAATAACTGAAGACCGATCGGGTGTCTGAAGCGACGCCTCGAAAGGTAAAAATAAATTAACATGCCGCAGTCAGGCATCAGGGCGACACCGCATAAAGGGCTTATATTGAAAGGTAAAAGACAGTGCGTGCCACAGTCGGACGTCTTAAGCGACATCTCGAAAAGGGCTTATATCGAAAGTAAACAACAAGAATGCCACAGTCGGACGTCTGAGCGACATCACATAAAGGGCTTATATCGAAAGTAAATAACAAGAATGCCATAGTCAGACGTCTGAGCGAGATCACATAAGGGGCTTATATCGAAAGTAAATAACAAGAGTGCCACAGTCGGACGTCTGAGCGACATCACATAAAGGGCTTATATTTCATCCTTCGAATTCAAGTAGTTCACGAATTTAAATCATTCCAAGGAAATACTCAGTACATCATAATAAACGGGTTAGTCCATCCACAGGACTAACCTTCAGCCGGGTTTAACACTCATGTTTATTCACCGCAGATTTTCACTGAGATTGACAATAAGACGGACATTGAGACTGACACTCATACTGACATAGATAAGCTGATCACAGTCCTTGACCATAGATACAGTTACTTGAATGGTTTTGCCTCTGCAGAGTTTGTACTTTTTAACCACAACCAACGGATTTCAGTAGTCACAAAGGACTAGTTCTGTTTACGGTATTTTAGAAGAAAACACATCTAACCGGTACACACCCATTCCACATCCCGTTGCCATGGATCACCCTAGGCAACATTCAAGAAAAACTTTAAGACGGGGAGGCCACAACCTCGAATAGCATGGGATCAAATTTATATCGCGCGCTCTAAGGGGTGCCCCCCTCTCGGTCCGAACCGGAAACACCCATGCCCCCTGACCGGATGACGGGCTTTAATCCAGGGCCATGGAACCCTCATCATGGCCCCTCTATTTAGTGTGTACGAGGGAAGAGGTTTGCAACTGACTAGACCGTATTCTTAAAAGAAGACATGTGGCAGCACAAAAAGGGGACGAACGGGAACATGGCTTGATCCACGTTAACACTGGAGTAAAACGGTTGACATAAGTCTGGCATGCTTCAACAATACCAGCTTGCAACCTATCATGCCACCACATGATCAGGTTATATCACCATCATATAAACTCATCAAATTTCGAAGCTCACTTGTAGCTTGCTTTGCATGCAATATAACATTCACTAATGCTTATATGAACATGCCATGAGAAACTACTCAAGTAAACATGCTAGACACTCATCATATCAAAGGTTCAAACATGCTTGCCTGGTTCGGAGTAGTCGGAGTCTAGCTCGGCGAAGTTTGCGGTTCCATAATTTCTTTAATATTCTTTGCTCTGATGCATATGGCCAAGATACATGTAACACATTGCCTACTCTATCATGGTTATGCTCTCACATGCTTCTATATTCCATATTCACATGATTGCATACATGTAGGGGGAGCCTATGCCTGTTACATGTCTTTCCAAAGCTTTACTTGCTATTCTTCATATTTTTACCTAAAGATTTGATGTATGTTGTCATCAATTACCAAAAAGGGGGAGATTGAAAGCACAAGTGCTCCCTAGGTGGTTTTGGTAATTAATGTCAACATATCTCTTGTTGGACTAACACTTTTATCTAGTATGTTTCAGATAAGTTCAACAATGAAGTGGCATGGACTAAAGGATGTGGGAACTCCTTCAAGATGCTAAGGATAAAGGAATGGCTCAAGCTTCAAGCTCAAGACTCTTCATTCTATATTTTAGCGATCCAAGATCACATTGAGTATATAGGAAAAGCCAATACTATCAAGAAGGGATGAGGTGTTGCTTAATGAGTTTCTTGCTCCACAGTGCTTAGTGATATGCTCCAAAACCCTCAACTACTTTCCCACTTCCACACATATGACCTAAACCTAAAGTCAAACTCGGCCCCACCGATTGTTTCTATCCGGCACCACCGAGTTCAGATGTCATAGCCACTGCCACAAACCCTAGGCAAATCGGTCTCACCGAGATGGGATTGTAATCTCTCTGTGTATGTCCATCACCAAAATCGGTCTCACTGAGTTTGAGCAATCGGTACTACCGAGATTACAATGCAAACTTCTTGGTTGACTCATTACCAAAATCGGTCCTACCGAGTTTGTGTAATCGGTCCAACCGAGTTTGCCTGACCAACTCTCTGGTTAGCTTATTACCAAAATCGGTCTCACCGAGTTTGTGTAATCGGTCTCACTGAGATTACGTTATGCCCTAACCCTAAACATATCGGTCCTACCGAGTTGCATGTCGGTCCCACCGAAAATCCTAATGGTCACTAGGTTTATCAAATCGGTCTGACCGAGTCTATTGAATCGGTCCCACCGAGTTTGGTAAATTGTGTGTAACGGTTAGATTTTGTGTGGAGGCTATATATACCCCTCCACCTCCTCTTCATTCGTGGAGAGAGCCATCAGACTGAACCTACACTTCCAGCATACATTTTCTGAAAGAGAACTACCTACTCATGTGTTGAGGCCAAGATATTCCATTCCTACCATATGAATCTTGATCTCTAGCCTTCCCCAAGTTGCTTTCCACTCAAATCTTCTTTCCACCATATCCAAATCCTATGAGAGAGAGTTGAGTGTTGGGGAGTCTATCATTTGAAGCACAAGAGCAAGGAGTTCATCATCAACGCACCATTTGTTACTTCTTGGAGAGTGGTGTCTCCTATATTGGCTAGGTGTCACTTGGGAGCCTCCGACAAGATTGTGGAGTTGAACCAAGGAGTTTGTAAGGGCAAGGAGATCGCCTACTTCGTGAAGATCTATCGCTAGTGAGGCAAGTCCTTCGTGGGCGACGGCCATGGTGGGATAGACAAGGTTGCTTCTTCGTGGACCCTTCGTGGGTGGAGCCCTCCGTGGAGTCACGCAACCGTTACCCTTCGTGGGTTGAAGTCTCCACCAACGTGGATGTACGATAGCACCACCTATCGGAACCACGCCAAAAACATCCATGTCTCCAAATACGTTTGAATCCTCCAAAACCCTTCCCTTTACATTCTTGCAAGTTGCATGCTTTACTTTCCGCTGCTCATATAGTCTTTGCATGCTTGCTTGTTATCTATTGTGAATGTTAAAGTTGTGCCTAAACTCCACTTAAACTTAAAGAAGTTAAAAATTGCAACTTTGATACTTAGTGTCTAATCACCCCCCTAGACACCTCTTCTCAAGGTCCTACAAGTGGTCACTACTAGGGAAAAGCTTATACACAGACGCTTACTAGTAGCGAGGGTTAAAAACCCTCGCTACTGCTACTTACTAGTAGCGCAGGTTTTTAAACCTCGCTACTACTAAGTTGATAGCAGTAGCGCGTGTTTTTAACCCTCGCTACTGCTAAGCGGTCTGTACCGTGCCCCCTGGGACATGCCATAGTAGTAGCACGGGTTTTTAATCCTCATTACTTCTAAGTTGATAGCAGTAGCGTTGGTTTTTAACCCTCGCTACTACTAAGTGGTCTCTACCGTGCCCCTGGACCATGCCATTGTAGTAGCGATGGTTATAAACCCGCACTACTACTAAGTTGATAGTAGTAGCGGGGGTTTTTAACCCTCGCTACTACTAATCGTCTGCCATAGTAGTAGCGCGGGGTATGGCCTGTTTGCAAAATTTTCAAACTCTACCCCCCCCCTCGTGGATCGCCTTTTCAGTTTTAAAAAAAATAAAAGAAAATGATGAAAATGTCAAAAAATAAAAGAAAATAAGTTTCCCATGTGATATGTGGTCTAGTTGTTGGGAAAATTTGCAAATATGAATTTCGACTTCATTTGCAAAATCTCTCGAGAATTTGTAAAAATGGGCATAACTTTTGCATACTAACTCGGATGAAAAAGTCTTTTATATGAAATATCATCTACTCGAAAAGTTACATCTAGAACCCCGTTAAACATTTTCAAAATCCTCAAAAACCTAACAGAAAAAAAGTTACGGGGCTTTAAGATCTGGAGGCAAAAAAATTCATCATATTTCATTTTTTTAGTTTTTGTTAAATCTGGTCAAACTATGGTCAAACTAATTATTCAAGAATATTAGTGTTACTAAATAATTATTTCAGTTTTTTTGAATTTTGGTCAAATCTGGTCAAACTATGGTCAAATTGTGGTCAAATAATGGTCAAACTAATTATTCAAGAAATATTAGTGTTACTAATTTTTTAGAACAATAGTTTCAAACTCAAACAGTGAAATGTGTGACTTCATGCTGAAGCTAAATTCCTGAGGTTAATAGGATTGACATCTTACTATCGTTAGGAAAATAACAAGTGCACACTTGGAAACGAGGGATAATAGAACCCGGAAGTTAAGCGTGCTCAGGATGGAGTAGTGAGAGGATGGGTGACCGTCTGGGAAGTTAGATGATTTGGAATGATGAGGGGTGATTAGAGATTAGAGATTAAATTGAGCAGCAATGAGGGGTGATTAGAGATTTGAGGTTAAAATAATTCAGAAATTTGAAAATTAGGGAAAAAAATCGATTTTTTTTTCAAAAAAAATCAAAAATAATAATCAGAGATTAGAGATTAGTAGTAGCGCGGGTTTTTACCCACGCTACTACTAACGGACGTAGTAGTAGTGCGGGTTGCACCCGCGCTACTGCTATACGTTAGCTGTAGCACCTTATTAGTAGCGCTGGCCCCCGTGCTACTAATAGGCCCAAAACCCGCGCTGCTGCTAGGCTTTTCTCTAGTAGTGGGTATCAGAGCTTTGGTCTCCATTGCCTTGGTTTAATCACCATTGGAGGAAGATGGATGAGTCTACTTTGGGGAGTCTTAGACATAGAGTTCCTATTCTTGATGGAGAGTATTTTCATGAGTGGAAAAATGAGATGCTTGTAATTTTCAATCAATATCATTTGAACAAGTACATTGCTAGCCCTTGTGCACCTCAGGTTGACCCTATGCATCCTACCCTTGATGAGTCAATTGATATGATTAGGAATCTTACAACTGCCGAACTTATCATTAGAGGATTGCCTAGAAACTTGATTGGATGTTTGCCTACTCTTAAGTGTGCCTACACTATATGGAAATTTCTTGAGGAACACTTTCCAAATAATTCCTTGAAAAATCTTGATGAAATTCTCCATAAGTCTATTGTTTTGAGTAAGATGAATTCTAGTGATCCTATGTTTGGTGATCGTCTATTTGAACTTACAAACCTTATGCGTGCCAAAGGAGATGTTGGAATTATTAGTGATATTATTTCCGAAGCTATAAAAATTCATAAGCAAGATCATTGTCAAACTCACTCTAATGAATTATGCTCTCTAGGATTTGATCCACCACATGACGATGTTGAACATGGATACTATGATGAGGATGATGATAGTGACTTCGATCTTGATGATGCAATGAGACACTTTGGTCTTATGGCAAATCTTTGGGGATATATGTCAGGAGGAAAGGAATGGGTTCTTGATAGTGGATGTACCGATCACATGACCGGAGATAAAGACATGTTTCGTGAGCTTGCTGAAAATGATAGTCCTTGAAATTATGTCACTTTCGGTGACAACTCAAAGGGTAAGGTGGTCGGCCTTAGTAAGGTGGCCATATCACATGATAGCTCCATACAAAATTTCATGCTTGTTGAATCTCTTGGCTACAACTTACTTTCAGTATCTAGACTTGTTGATTTCGGTTTCAATGTTCTATTTACTAAAGTAGATTGCCAAGTGTTTCGTCGAGATAATCATAAAATGGTCTTTACCGGTGTGTGTAGGGGTGATCTATACATTGTTGATTTCACTAAAAAGGCTCAACCTAAAACTTGCTTCATCGCTAAATCCTCAAAAGGTTGGTTATGGCATAGACGGTTAGGTCATGTTGGTATGTGAAACCTTGACAAGCTTATTAAAGGAAATCATATCCTTGGTGTTAACGATGTCATATTTGATAAGGATAGACTTTGCAGCGCTTTTCAAGCAGGTTAACAGGTTGGAGGAAGGCATCCCGTGAAGAACATCATGACCACAAGGAGGCCACTCGAGCTGCTTCACGTGGATCTCTTTGGTCCCAACTCCTACAAGAGTCTCGGTGGAAATTCTTTTGGTCTAGTTATAGTTGATTATTTTTCAAGATTTATGTGGGTGTTCTTTCTCGATGATAAATCGCAGGTCCAAAAGATCTTCAAAAACTTCGATAGAAAGGCCCAAAATCAATTTGAAGTGAAGATCAAGAAGGTTCGCAGCGACAACGGAACGGAGTTCAAGAACGCAAATGTGGACACCTTTCCTGACGAAGAAGGGATTTCACACGAGTTCTCGGCTACGTACACACCTCAACAAAATGGAGTTGTTGAGAGGAAGAACCGGACGCTCATCGAAATGGCAAGAACGATGCTTGATGAGTACAAGACACCGAAGCACTTTTGGGCAGAAGCAGTTGAGACAGCTTGTCATGCAACAAATCGCTTGTATCTTCACAAGCTACTCGGCAAGACGGCATACGAGCTCCTCAGCGGTAACAAACCCCAAGTTGGATACTTTCGAGTATTCGGCTCAAAGTGCTACATTCTTGATAAGCATCGTCATTCTAAATTTGCTCCTAAGTCTAATGAAGGTTTCCTACTAGGTATGGCTCAAACTCTCACACTTACCTTGTCTACAACAATTTCACCTGAAAGGTTGAAGAGACGGTAGATGTGAAGTTTTATGAATCTAACGGCTCGCAAGTAGAGCAATTGCCAATTGAAGTAGGAGACAAAGATCCTTCTGAAGCAATCCAAGACTTGTCTATTGGCAAGGTTCATCCAACGGAGGTGAAGGAGAGTACCTCGTCCATCCAAGTGGAAGCTTCTACTTCACGACAAGGTGAACCAAGAGTTGATATGGAAGCATCCACAAGTGGGACACACCAAGATGAAGAAAACGAGGAAGTGCATCAAGATGAATGGCAACAACCTCCTTCTCCACCACGACAAGAGAACGACAACGCCAACAATGAAGAAGGCCAAGAAGAAGAACAAGATGAAGAAGAAGTTCAACCAAGAACCAAGCAAAAGCTTTCACAAGTTCGAGCAAGAATTGCTAAAGACCATCCCGTCGAGAAAATCTACAATGATATTCAAACCGGGAGAATCACTCGCTCTAAAACTCGTTTAGCTAACTTTTGTGAAAACTATTCTTTCATCTCTAGCATTGAACCTATGAAGGTTGAAGAAGCATTGGAAGATCCGGATTGGATAAATGCTATGCATGAAGAGCTACACAACTTTGAGAGGAACAAAGTTTGGACATTGGTTGAGAAGCCCGACAACAACCACAACATCATCGGTACCAAATGGGTGTTTCTCAACAAGCAAGATGAAGATGGACAAGTAGTATGCAACAAAGTACGTCTTGTCGCCCAAGGCTACACACAAGTCGAAGGTATGGACTATGGTGAGACTTACGCTCCCGTTGCTAGACTTGAGTCCATTCGCATCTTACTTGCCTATGCTAATCATCATGATATCACCGTGTACCAAATGGACATTAAAAGTGCTTTTCTAAATGGTGAAATAGAGGAGGAAGTTTATGTTAAGCAACCTCCCGGCTTTGTCAATCCTAAGAAACCAAATCATGTTTACAAACTTCACAAAGCTCTTTATGGTCTTAAACAAGCTCCTAGAGCATGGTATAAATGCTTGACCAAGTTCCTTATTGAAAAAGGCTTTGAAATTGGGAAAATTGATTCCACACTTTTTACTAAAAGGGTTAATGGAGAACTATTTGTGTGCCAAATCTATGTTGATGATATTATATTTGGTTCAACTAACCCTCATTTTAGTGAAAAGTTTGGGAAGCTAATGTAGGAGAAGTTTGAGATGTCTATGATGAGTGAACTCAAATTCTTTCTTGGGTTGCAAATCAAGAAAACTAAGGAAGGTACCTTTGTTTCTCAAACGAAGTACACCAAGGACTTATTCAAGAAGTTCAATATGCAAGAATGCAAAGGTATGTCTACACCCATGCCTACTAGTGGACATCTTGACTTGACCAAAGATGCACTACTAGGGAAAAGCCTAGCAGCAGCGTGGGTTTTTGGACCGGCGCTACTAATAAGGCGCTACAACTAACGTATAGCAGTAGCGCGGGTGCGACCCGCGCTACTACTACGTCCTTTACCAGTAGCGCGGGTGCCAACCCGCGCTACTACTAATCTCTAATCTATGATATTTTTTTTGAAACTTTTTGAATTTTTTTTTATTTTTTTAACTAATTTTCAAATTTCTGAATTATTTTAACCTCAAATCTCTAATCACCCCTCATCGCTGCTCAATTTAATCTCTAATCACCCCTCACCATTCCAAATCATCTAACTTCCCAGACGATCATCCATCCTCTCACTACTCCAGCCTGAGCACGCTTAACTTCCGGGTTCTATTCTCCCTCGTTTCCAAGTCTGCACTTGTTGTTTTCCTGACAATAGTAAGATGTCAATCCTATTAACCTCAGGAATTTAGCTTGAGCGTGAAGTCACACATTTCACTATTTGAGTTTGAAACTATTGTTCTAAAAATTTAGTAACACTAATATTTCTTGAATAATTAGTTTGACCATAGTTTGACCATAGTTTGACCAGATTTGACCAGATTTAACAAAAATTATTTAGTTTGACCATAGTTTGACCAGATTTGACCAGATTTAATTAAAATAATTATTTAATAACACTAATATTCATGAATAATTAGTTTGACCATAGTTTGACCAGATTTAACAAAAATTAAAAAAAGCTGAATTTTGTTTTGAATTTTTTTGCCTCTAGATCTTAAAAGCCCCGTAAATTTTTTCTGTTAGGTTTTTGAGGATTTTAAAAATGTTTAACGGGGTTCCCCCAAGTTAAATTCGGATGTAACTTTTCGAGTAGATGATTTTTCATATAAAAAAACTTTTTCATCCAAGTTAGTATGCAAAAGTTATGCCCATTTTTACAAATTCTCGAGAGATTTTGCAAATAAAGTCGAAATTCGTATTTGCAAATTTTCCCAACAACTAGACCACATATCACATGGGAAACTTATTTTCTTTTATTTTTTTGACATTTTCATCATTTTCTTTTATTTTTTTTAAAACTGAAAAGGCGATCCACAGGGGGGGTAGAGTTTGAAAATGGGACCTTTAGTAGTAGCGCGGTTTTTACCCCCTCGCTACTACTATGGCACCACTTAGTAGTAGCGAGGGCTAAAAACCAACGCTACTGCTATCAAAATTAGTAGTAGCGAGGTTTTGAAAACCCGCGCTACTACTATGGCATGTACCGGGGGGCACGGTAGAGACCGCTTAGTAGTAGCGAGGGTTAAAACACGCGCTACTGCTATCAACTTAGTAGTAGCGAGGTTTAAAAACCTGCACTACTACTAAGTAGCAGTAGCGAGGGTTTTTAACCCTCGCTGCTGCTAAGATTCTGTGTATAGGCTTTTCCCTAGTAGTGATGGTGAACCGGTTGATCAAAAGGTTTATCGCTCTATGATTGGTTCATTGTTATATCTATGTGCTTCACGTCCCGATATCATGCTAAGTGTGTGCATGTGTGCACGATATCAAGCTGCTCCTAAAGAATGTCATCTTAAGGCCGTGAAAAGGATAGTGAGATACTTAATCCATACACCAAATTTTGGCATTTGGTATCCTAAGAGGGCCTCTTTCGATCTTGGTGGCTACTCCGACTCGGACTATGCCGGAGACAAGGTTGATAGAAAGTCCACTTCGGGTAGTTGTCAATTTCTTGGTAGATCTCTTGTGTCTTGGTCCTCCAAGAAACAAAACTCGGTATCCTTATCCACCGCCGAAGCGGAATACATTGCCGTTGGTTCATGTTGTGCTCAATTACTTTGGATGACCCAGACTCTTAAAGATTATGGGATATATGTGAAACATGTTCCGTTGCTTTGTGACAATGAAAGTGCTATCAAAATTGGTCATAATCCCGTACAACATTCTCGAACTAAGCATATTGAAGTTCGTCATCATTTCAATCGAGATCATGTTGCTAAGGGTGACATTAATCTTAAGCATGTTCGCACCGAAAAGCAATTAGCGTATATATTCACTGAACCTCTTGATGAGAAAGTGTTTTGCAGGTTAAGAGGAGAATTGAACATCATTGATGCTTTAAACTTGGAGTAGAAAATCCATTGGACACATGCAAGACATGAGCTTATGACTAATCCTTGATATTCCTCTTATGATGAAAATCTTATGTCTTGGATATATTTGCATCTTGCATGTTATCTAACCCATGTAGGTACTTGGTTGAATCAAATTCCATGAGATTGCTATCTACTCACATCTTGAGCAATCTCTACATCACCAAGTTTCTACACTATGGTGGTTGAAGACAAGGAAGCACGAAACTATTCAAGCATATCTTTTGACAAATTCTATGTTGAGCTTCATGATTGTCATTTTTGGATACACATGCGCTCTTCCTTGCAAGAACTAACCCATGTAGGAAGATGGACTCAAATTCCAAGTGGTGCTCCCAATTCTTGATGAGCTACATCAACCTTGAGCAACCCACACAAGTTCAATTACATGTTCAACACCACCAACCAAGGTATGTTATTCCATCTTAGAGAAGCTTTACTCCAAGTCATGAGCTAAAGCAACTCGACAAGATGTGAAAACATCAAGATGCTTAAATGAAAAATGGCAACCCCATTTTGAGCTTAAACGATGAGTATGACCTATGATCAAGTGATCTCACTTGACTCCTAAGTGAGATCATCTCTAACATAGGTGAATTTTTCGCCGACCATCTCTAGATGAAGTTCTCTTGTGCTCTTTTCTGTGTTTTTGCATTTGTGTCATGCATATTTGTTTCCCCTTTCAAAAAAACTTCATCTAGATTTCTTTCTGTTTTCTCTGCATTTTCTGCATCCAATTGATTGCATATCATTCAGTAAATTCCGTGCAAATCTTTGTGAGACCTTACTAGTCTAGTGAGCTGAGGTGACAAGTGTTTTCCCTGCGATGAACTCGGTTTACCGATTTGTTATTTTTGGTCCAACCGAATCCTTTCGGTACAACCGAAGCATACCGCTCAGTGCCACTGATTTCACAACAGGAAAAACAGTTTGCCACTTATTCTGTGTTTCTTCTGATCCAGCTCCACTCAATGAATGTTGTCCTCTACAAGCATTCCATTTATGAAAATGCTTTGTGCTGTGACTCAAGGATCAAACCCTTCTTGGAAATTGATGTCAAAGGGGGAGATAGAGATCACTTCAAAGCTTATCACTTAGAGAGATCACCTCCTCAGGGGGAGAAAGAGATCTCCAGGGGGACAGAATACTCAAGTAGTGAGTATTTCTCAAGGATCCCAGATGCTTGGTGTTCAAGAGGAGAGATGTCACATGTCTTATTGAGGGAAAAGACATGTTCATATGTGCTTATTTGCATTAGCTCGCATTAGCTCTGTTCATTTATATCTTTCAGCTCTTATTTTCTGTTCCCTATCTTCTGCCAGTATCCCATGCTAGATTCAGGGGGAGCAAGACATCTAAGGGAAAGAAATCATTTAAATTCATTGCATATCTTTACCCTTGGGGACATGTCTAATCCAATGTGGTATATAGTACTCACTCTCTACATGTCATCCCAGTCTTGGTATTCTTGTGGTTTCTTTTGTTTGCTCTGGCTAGTAGATGTACCTGTGTTGTCTAACCTTGTTTGCGCAGGTTCATTCCATCCTAAGCCAACTCAGGACTACAAGGTAAATATATGCATCACAATCATGTGTACGAGGAATTCTTGCTGATGTACATACTGTTTGCAAGAAGGACTCACGGGCATGAACGTATTTTCTTTAATATTCTTTGCTCTGATGCATATGGCCAAGATACATGTAACACATTGCCTACTCTATCATGGTTATGCTCTCACATGCTTCTATATTCTATATTCACATGATTGCATACATGTAGGGGGATCCTATGCCTGTTACATGTCTTTCCAAAGCTTTACTTGCTATTCTTTATATTTTTACCTAAAGCTTTGATGTATGTTGTCATCAATTACCAAAAAGGGGGAGATTGAAAGCACAAGTGCTCCTTAGGTGGTTTTGGTAATTAATGTCAACATATCTCTTGTTGGACCAACACTTTTATCTAGTATGTTTTAGATAAGTTCAACAATGAAGTGGCATGGACTAAAGGATGTGGGAACTCCTTCAAGATGCTAAGGACAAAGGATTGGCTCAAGCTTCAAGCTCAAGACTCTTCATTCCATATTTTAGCGATCCAAGATCACATTGAGTCTATAGGAAAAGCCAATACTATCAAGAAGGGATGAGGTGTTGCTTAATGAGTTTCTTGCTCCACAGTGCTTAGTGATATGCTCCAAACCCTCAACTACTTTCCCACTTCCACACATATGACCTAAACCTAAAGTCAAACTCGGCCCCACCGATTCTTTCTATCCGGCGCCACCGAGTTCAGATGTCATAGCCACTCCCATAAACCCTAGGCAAATCGGTCTTACCAATAGGGATCTCGGTCTCACCGAGATGGGATTGTAATCTCTCTGTGTATGTCCATTACCAAAATCGGTCTCACCGAGTTTGAGCAATCGGCACTACTGAGATTACAATGCAAACTTCCTGGTTGACTCATTACCAAAATCGGTCCTACCGAGTTTGTCTAATCGGTCCAACCGAGTTTGCCTGGCCAACTCTCTGGTTAGCTTATTACCAAAATCGGTCTCACCGAGTTTGTGTAATCGGTCTCACTGATATTACGTTATGCCCTAACCCTAAACATATCGGTCCTACCGAGTTGCATGTCGGTCCCACCGAAAATCCTAACGGTCACTAGGTTTATCAAATCGGTCTGACCGAGTCTGTTGAATCGGTCCCACCGAGTTTGGTAAATTGTGTGTAACGGTTAGATTTTGTGTGGAGGCTATATATACCCCTCCACCTCCTCTTCATTCATGGAGAGAGCCATCAGACTGAACCTACACTTCTAGCATACATTTTCTGAAAGAGAACTACCTACTCATGTGTTGAGGCCAAGATATTCCATTCCTACCATATGAATCTTGATCTCTATCCTTCCCCAAGTTGCTTTCCACTCAAATCTTCTTTCCACCAGATCCAAATCCTATGAGAGAGATTTGAGTGTTGGGGAGACTATCATTTGAAGCACAAGAGCAAGGAGTTCATCATCAACGCACCATTTGTTACTTTTTGGAGAGTGGTGTCTCCTAGATTGGCTAGGTGTCACTTGGGAGCCTCCGACAAGATTGTGGAGTTGAACCAAGGAGTTTGTAAGGGCAAGGAGATCACCTACTTCGTGAAGATCTACCGCTAGTGAGGCAAGTCCTTCGTGGGCGATGGCCATGGTGGGATAGACAAGGTTGCTTCTTCATGGACCCTTCGTGGGTGGAGCCCTCCGTGGACTCGCGCAACTGTTACCCTTCGTGGGTTGAAGTCCCCACCAACGTGGATGTACGATAGCACCACCTATCGGAACCATGCCAAAAACATCTGTGTCTCCAATTGCGTTTGAATCCTCCAAAACCTTCCCTTTACATTCTTGCAAGTTGCATGCTTTACTTTCCGCTGCTCATATACTCTTTGCATGCTTGCTTGTTATGTATTGTGAATGTTAAACTTGTGCCGAAACTCCACTTAAACTTAAAGAAGTTAAAAATTGCAACTTTGATACTTAGTGTCTAATCACCCCCCCTCTAGACACCTCTTCTCAAGGTCCTACACCAGGGGGTAGTTTATAAAAAGATAGAAAATGTTTCAGTTAGAAAACATATTCTGCCCGAAGTCGTTTTCAGAAAATGGTTCGAAAAGGAGAAAAATCTGATGAGGGGGTCCCACCCATCAGGTTTGAATTTCAAAACAGAGCTCACCTGCGCCTGAGAGCTGCAGTGGTCGCCGGCGTCGATCCATGGCGAGGTAGTGGGAAAGGAGGGTACCTACGGGTTCACGGAGCTCTTCCGCACCTGTGGGTGGTGGAGTTGGTCGTCGGCGAGCACCACGTCGAAGGCGGCCCACACTCCGGCGGACGGTGGTTCGGGCGGTGGTGGATCTCGCCGGGGAGAGCTGCAGGTGCCAAATTGAGGCTCAGATTAGACTAGGTAGTGGACCATGAGGTTGCTGACGCGGTTTGGGAGGCGGAGGTGCTCTCACCAGAGAGGATCGTGCCGGAGCCCGAAGCGTATCGGGGCGGCTGGAGTCGGGGAAGAAGACCTCCTCGAGGCCCTCCTAGTGGCTGGGCATGGTTCTGGTGAGGTGGAGGGATGATGCCTGGTCGAAGGCGAGCTCGGGGCGCTATTTATAGCCGGCCCGAGGTGGTTGCCATGATTGGGATTACTCCGGTGGCGATTACGGCGAGGCAGTGGCCGAACGAGGGGTTTAGGGGTCGAGGTAGCTGTGGATTGGGTCACTGGCTTCATCCCATAGATAAACTTGGCCAGACTTGGGCGACACTCCAAGCCCTCGACAGAACGGCTCACGGGCTTGTCGGCGGCAGAGAGCACGCTCTGCGCCTCTCAGGCCACGGCGACGGTGCCGCAGCGTGCACAGGCAAGCGGACAGCCACGCGGAGGTTTCTGGTGGCTTGGGCGGTGCTGGACGGCGCCGAAAGGCAGGGCCGGCCCCTGCTGGCCGCCATGGGTGGTTCTGCCACTGCAGAAGATGCCGGCGCTGGCGAGACATGTCGCCACCGATGCTTGCTCCCGTCCAAACAACCGTGCAGCGCACTGGATAAGGAGAAGGAGCAGTGAGCATCGTGCCAACGCGGGCACTGGCGAGATTGTCGACGGGTTCTGACAAAAACGACACCGACGACTGAAACTGAACACCGAACTCTGAATTTTGACAGAAACAGTGCACGTCAGGTGTTCGATGAAATGTTTTTGGCATGTGGAAAATTTTCTGGAGTTGATCTTTGGTGAGGTGACCTCTCAATGCATCTAGGGGCTGCATGATTTATCTCAGAATTTTAGGTGAATAAAAATAATGAATTTCACCAAAAATGGCAAATCTGGTCCAAACTTGCAGCAAGCAAAATTTGAAAAATTTGAATTGTGGACAAGTGGATCTTGATGGATCTAGGTTGAGGGTACTAAAAACTAGCCAGGGGAGTTTGTTAGGGACCAAAACTCAAAAGGGTTCTGGTGGTTCCTTTGTAAATCACCAAGGTTCAAAATAAATGACAGAAATAGTTTTGAGGGTAAAATAAATAGAATAAAAATCAAAAATGGGTTGAAACTTGCTGGAGTTGGGAGACTTGACTTGATCCAAGGTAGGGGTGGGTTTTGGAAGACAATATTAACATGTGACATGGCAAAAGAGGAATTTTTAAAAGGGAAAAGAATAAAAACCAAAAATCCATAGGATTTCTTTTTAATAAAGAGAATTGCAAAACCCTCCAATATTATTGGTGTTGAGCCAACATAATTTATGAAAAACCCTCAATACCAAATATCAAGGTTGAGAAGGACATTTCTAACGAAAAAAAATATTTCTCATAAAAAAATTTGAGAAGGAGAGTCCCTCCCAAAGAAAAATCAAATAACCTCCTTTAAATCAAATAAAGATTTTAATAAAAACCAAATCAAAATTTTGGAGTGTTACAACACCTACCCCCTTAGGAAAAACTCGTCCCCGAGATTTCAGCTGATCCTTAAATAGGTGTGGGTGTTCTGTCCGAAGAAAATCCTCCCTTTCCCACGTTGCTTCCTCCTCGGTGTGATTGCTCCACTGAACCTTGAAAAACTTTATTGTTTTCTGACGGGTTTTCCTTTCAGACTCCTCCGATATTTTTATTGGACGTTTCCTGTAGGTGAGGTATGGTTGCACGTCAATGTCCTCATGAGATACATGCTTCTTTGGGTTGCTTACGCATTTCCTCAACTATGAGACGTGGAACACGTCGTGAACGTCTGATAGTTCTTCGGGTAGGTCTAGCTGGTAGGCTACTGTGCCTCTTCGTGCAACTACACAGAAGGGTTCGATAAATCTTGGTGCTAGCTTTCCTTTAACCTTGAACCGTTGCAGGCCCCTCATAGGAGATACTCGTAGGTACACGTATTCACCGGGTTCAAAGCTGACTCCCTGATGTTTTTGATCGTAATAACTCTTTTGTCGGCTTTGAGCTGTCTTGAGTCGGTCCTTGATTAGCCTAACTTTCTCCTCAGCTTCCTTGAGCATGTCTGGGCCGAAGATACGGCTGTCTCCTGTTTCTGACCAATTTAATGGAGTATGACATCTCTTCCCGTACAAGGCTTCAAAAGGTGCCATTTGTAGGCTGGCTTGGTAACTGTTGTTGCATGTGAACTCGGCATATGGCAAGCTTTCTTCCCAACTGGTTCCATAGGTGAGAACACATGCTCTCAGCATGTCCTCTAGAATTTGGTTCACGCGTTCAGTTTGTCCATCAGTCTGGGGGTGGTATGCTGTACTGAATGCTAGTTGAGTTCCCAGAGCTTGTTGTAATTGATCCCAAAATCTAGAGACGAATTGAGTGCCTCTGTCGGATATTATAGTCTTTGGAACTCCATGCAGATAAACTATAAGGGAGAGATAAAGTTTGGCAAGCTTCTGACTGGTGTGGGTCGTCTTTACTGGGATGAAATGTGCCACCTTAGTCAATCTATCTGTGATGACCCATATGGCATCATTTCCGTATCGTGGCCGAGGTAGTCCGACAATAAAATCCATTCCAATTTAGTCCCATTTCCACTTAGGTATCTTGTTTTTTGTAATAATCCTGCTGGTTTTTGGTGCTCGGCTTTAATGTGTTGACATGAATCGCAACATGCAACGAATGTGGCTATATCCCTTTTCATACCGTGCCGCCAAAATTTTTCCTGAATGTCCTTGTACATTTTGGTCCCTCCAGGATGGATTGAATATGGAGCGGTGTGTCCCTCGGCTAGAATTTGCTATTTAAGGTCTTCTATATTTGGTATGCAAAGCCTGTCTCCGTACCATAATATTCCCTTATCGTCTATGACGAATTCTGAGGCCTTGCGCAAACTTACTTTTCTTTTTATGCCTTCGATGGTGGGGTGTCCATGCCGAGCCTCCTTAATCTGTTCCATTAGGGTAGGCTGTATTTCCAAATTTGACACATTGCCCTCCATGACCATCACCAATTTCAGGTCTCAAGTTTGGTAGACTGTCGTTGCCTGAACTGGGGTTTCGGCTAAGAGCATGTGCCACTACATTCGCCTTTCCTGGATGGTAGTGAATGCCAACATCATAATCTTTCACTAATTCGAACCAGTGTCGTTGTCGTAAATTGAGTTCTGGTTGTGTGAAAATATATTTGAGGCTTTTATGGTTCGTATATATTTCACAACGATTCCAAAGTAAGAAGTGCCTCCACTCTTTGAGTGCATGAGTGACTACTGCCAACTCCAAGTCATGAGTAGGATAATTTTCTTCATGCTTTCGTAGTTTCCTGGAAGCGTATGCGACTACCTTGCCTTCTTGCATTAATACGCATCCGAGACCCTTCCGGGATGCGTCACAATACACCTCAAAACTTTTGTGTATGTCTGGCACGACCAACACTGGTGCTGTTGTTAATTTCGTTTTGAGTTCTTGGAAACTTTTCTCGCAAGCTTCAGTCCAAACAAATTTCTTATCCTTCTTGAGTAACTGAGTCATTGGTTTTGCTATGGTGGAGAACCCTTCAATAAACCTTCGGTAATATCCTGCCATTCCCAAGAAACTTCGTACATCCGTTACGCTGGCTGGTGGTCTCCAGCCAAGTACGGCCTTGACCTTTTTCGGGTCTACGGCAACACCTTCTTGGTTTAATATATGGCCTAGAAAACCAACATGTCTTAACCAAATTCACATTTGCTGAAATTGGCGTATAATTGATGTTTCCTTAATTCTCCCAGTACAATCCTGAGATGTTCAGCATGCTCTTCGGGTGTCTTGGAGTATACCAGAATATCATCAATGAACACCACAACAAATTTGTCCATAAACTTCATAAACACTTTGTTCATGGGGTGGACAAAATATGCGGGGGCGTTTGTCAGTCCGAACGGCATTACTGTGAATTCATATAATCCGTATCTGGAGGTGAATGATGTCTTAGGGATATCTTACGTCCGTACCTTTAGTTGATGATACCCCGACCTAAAATTAATTTTTGAGAAAACCTTGGCTTGTGCAAGGTGGTCAAATAAATCATTTATCTGTGGCATCGGATATTTGTTTTTGATGGTAACCATGTTGAGTGCTCGATAGTCAATACATAGTCTCAGTGTCCCATCCTTTTTCTTGGCGAATAATACTGGTGATGCCCAAGGTGAGGAGCTGGCTCGTATAAATCCTTTGTCCAGTAATTCTTTTATTTGCTTCTTTAATTCTACCAACTCGGAGGGTGCCATTCTATAGGGTTTCTTGGAAATGGGGGTGGTTCCAGGTGCTAGCTCAATGATGAATTCTATTTCCCGGTCTAGTGGCATGCCTGGTAGTTCTTCGGGAAATACGTCGGGGAAGTCACACAACACTGGGACTTTGCTTAACTCTGAAACGTCCACCTTGTTCAACCTTGGTTGCCGTGACATTTGTCTCTCTTGAGCTGCAATTTTTATTGTCTTACCGTGATGATGGGTAAGAATTACAGTCCGATTGAAGCAGTCGATAAATCCTTTGTTGGTGGTTAACCAGTCCATTCCTAGGACAACATCCAGTCCCTTATTTTCCAATACAATGAGGTTTGCTTGAAACTTTAGTCCCTCAAACTCAATAACCACACCTTGGCAGTAACTCTGAGTAATTTGCTTAATCCCGGGGGACTTGATGATCATGGATTTCTCCAAAGGAAGCATCGAAAAATTATTTTGCAAAGCAAATCTCTTTGAAATGAACGAGTGAGAAGCTCCAGAATCAAACAAACTATGGCAGGTATTGTGTTGACAGGGAACGTACCGAGTACGATATCCGGGGCATTCTGTGCTTCCTCCTTGGTCACATGGTTCAAGTGACCCTTCTTGTGATTGTTATTGGGGTTGAAGTTGTTACGCCTGGGTGTTGAATTATTTCCACCGTTGTTCGGCTTGGGAGCTGATGGCTTTGGGCACTGTTTGGCATAGTGCCCTTCCTCTCCACAAGCGTAGCAAGTAACACCTGGGTGGTATGTAAAATCCTTGTCCCTTGCATGAAAATTTTTGTTTGGGCGTGGAACATTGGTTGTGGACTTGTTTGCCCCATTCTTCTGAAAATCAGTCTTGTTCTGGTTGTTGCGAGCATGAGTAGTCTGGTCCCTTTTGCGCTTGCGAAAATCCTCCAAGCTGCGGTGCTCATTTTCCAATGTAATGGCTTTGTCCACAAGTGTTTTGAAATCCAGAAAGGTGTGTACGACCAGCTGGCACTTAAGTGCTGGTGCTAGACCGTCCAGAAATTTTTCCATCTTTTTATTTTCAGTCATGTGCTCTTCATTGTCATAACAAGATAATTGAGTAAACTGACTATTGTACTCAGTTACTGTCATGCTTCTCTGCTTGAGGTCATCAAATTCCCTTTTCTTGATCTTCATAATGCTTCTGGGAATGTGCGCCCCACAAAAACCTTCTTTAAATTCTTCCCAGGTGATGTTATTTTCATCGGGGTGCATGTGTAGGAAATTCTCCCACCATGATGCATCTGCTCCAGTGAGGTAGTGAGGTGCATAAAGTACCTTCTCACGGTCCGAACATTGTGCAATAATTAATTTCCTTTCAATGTCTCGAAGCCAATCATCGGCCTCAAGCGGTCTATCAGTGTGAGCGAATGTTGGGGGACATGTCTTCTGTAGTTCAGACAACTTGGAATGCTGCTGATATGTTTCACGGTGATTTCCCATATTGATAACATGGTCCATCATTTCTTGATGTTGCTGTTGGCTTTGCTCATAAAGGCGGCATACTTGAGAAAATGCTGCTTCACTGCCTTGCTGACTTGACTGCCCCTGTGTGAAATTGTTACTTGTCTGGGTACCATAATTTTCTTCCGGCGGACTTGGCATGGAACGAGTCCAAGGACGAGGCATTTTCCACTCTGGGGTATTTGTGTAAAACTTATGAGAAAAACTGAGTGGCAGAATAAATAATTTTGCAATGGCGGAAAAATTTAAGAACTCCAACATTTTTCAAGAAAAATACTTGATTGCGCATGGAGAAGGACCGCTCAGTACATATCTTACATGAAAGCCGTAATTATACAATACATCACTCAGGATGTGCGTACACATTCCTGACATGTTATTTAGGCTAGTGCACTTCTCCGAGTTCCTACATGATGCGCACACAAACTACTTCTCACCAAACCTATATACTCCCTCCGTCCGGAAATACTTGTCGGAGGAATGGATGTATCTAGACGTATTTTAGTTCTAGATACATCCATTTTTATGCATTTCTTTGACAAGTATTTCCGGACGGAGGGAGTACATATAAACATATCATACAAGCTGGTACATCGCACGGCTGCTAGGCGCACTCAGTCAGAGATGGTGAGAATTTCCCTTGGCCTGCCGAGGGTAAGACCCAGTGATGCTGGAGACTCAACCTCCTCCTCACTAATAGGCTCCAGGCGCGAAGTGCTGAGTTGAGGAGATGGTGCGGGCGCGGCAGGTGGTGCAGTACTGACTAGAGTAGGAGCAATGACCTGGTCAAACTCCTCAGTGGTAGGCAGGCGGTGAGCGGTGGCAAAGATGGCAGGTATATAGGATGCTGCGGACGAGACGTAAGTCAGTGGTGGTGCTGTATGGAGGAGCTCCCTCCTGTTGGAGGAATAGCCCTACACGAAGTCCATATGAGCAGCCACAAAGTCGTCCACGAGGTTATCAAAAGCTGCCTCAAGAGCCTTGAGATACTCAACCAACATCTCAATAGCCTCATCTCTCTCTCCCCTAGGGCAAGCGAATGCATAGTGACAAGTGTATGGCACGTGGCAGGGGAGGTAGCGGTAGCGACGAGCCTTGATCGAAGGAAGAGCATCCCGGAGACGAGCTATCGCCTCACGGGGAGCCATCTGCATGGCATGCCTCTCCGTAGGCATGGCCCTTCCCACAAATCGGAAGTGGCGTGACTCAGAACGTCCTCCCTTGAATTGCACCGCGGCCTGGTGCCTAGATACGCTGTCGCTGATCTTGTGCTGGTAGAGTGTGATGGAGAATTTGGTGATGGAGACGAGAAGCTTGATAAATCCGTCAGGTACATTGGCGAACACCTATGACTCACAGTCGCTGCCAGCCATCTACAGAAGTAGACAAAAATTCCGAATAGTCAAATCATAAATTTATGATGACCAGCAGAAAATAGCTACATTTGCTAAATATTAAAATAGCACTCATTACGCTAATAACCGATTAGCGATCGCACCTAGTGGCTTCGTATAGTCAGCCTGGCTCTGATACCAAGTTTGTAAGGACCGGTTTTCCAATAAAACATTTATTGAGAAACCGACCCTTTTATCGGACCAGTATAGGAAAATCCTCCTTACTGGTAGACAAATCCTTGACACAGAAATCCAGAAGTACTAAATACTCTACAAGGTTGGGCTGAGGCTTCTCAACAATTTATTACAAGCACGCCGATATTATACATATAGGCGGATATGACACAAGGGTATGGTGGCCTAACTACTGACTCGTAATAAAAGTGGGGGTGGATATGTCACAGTGAAGTGGGTGACATGACTCCTAAATCTTATAGCTCATCGAGCGACGGTGAGGCTCTATGATTTTATTCGGGTAGCGAAAACGTATATGATACAAGTGACCAATTCCAGGATCGCACGAGACTGAATAGGACTCCTCTAGGCGTCGGACTCGCTATCGTACTCTTCATCCATAAGATCGCCTTCGTCAACATCTGGCCAAATCAACAAGCCAGGTGAGTACTTTGAATGTACTCGCAAGATAGTTCGGACATAAGATATAACAAATGCAAACATGATGCACATGAGCAGTTTAGTAATGCACACTCAGATAATGAATTTGCACGGCATGTTAAATAAAAAGGAAGTCAGGCGGTAGTCCTCCCGAAATCCCAATAAAATAACAAAAGACCGATCGGGTGTCTGAAGCGACGCCTCGAAAGGTAAAAATAAATTAACATGCTGCAGTCGGGTGTCAGGGCGAAACCGCATAAAGGGCTTATATTGAAAGGTAAAAGACAGTGCGTGCCACAGTCGGATGTCTTAAGCGACATCTCGAAAAGGGCTTATATCGAAAGTAAATAACAAGAATGCCACAGTCGGACATCTGAGCGACATCACATAAAGGGCTTATATCGAAAGTAAATAACAAGAATGCCACAGTCGGACGTCTGAGCGACATCACATAAAGGGCTTATATTGAAAGTAAATAACAAGAGTGCCACAGCCGGATGTCTGAGCAACATCACATAAAGGGCTTATATTTCATCCTTCGAATTCAAGCAGTTCACGAATTTAAATCATTCCAAGGAAAAACTCAGTACATCATAATAAACGGGTTAGTCCATCCACATGAATAACCTTCAGGCGGGTTTAACACTCATGTTTATTCACCGGAGATTGTCACTGAGACTGACACTGAGACGAACGTTGAGACTGACACTGATACTGACAAAGATAAGTTGATCATAGTCCATGACCATAGATACAGTTACTTGAATGGTTTTGACTCTGCAGAGTTTGTACTTTTTAACCACAGCCAACGGATTTCAGTAGTCACAAAGGACTCGTTCGGTTTACGGTATTTTAGAAGAAAACACATCTAACCAGTACACACCCATTCCACGTCCCGTTGCCAGGGATCACCCTAGGCAACGTTTAAGAAAAACTTTAAGATGGGGAGGCCACAACCTCGAATAGCATGGGATCAAATTTATATTGCGCGCTCTAAGGGGTGCCCCCCTCTCGGTCCCAACCGAAAACACCCATGCCCCCTGACCGGATGACGGGCTTTAATCCAGGGCCATGGAACCCTCATCACGGCCCCTCTATTTGGTGTGTACGAGGGAAGAGGTTTGCAACTGACTAGACCGTATTCTTAAAAGAAGACATGTGGCAACACAAAAAGGGGACGAACGGGAACATGGCTTGATCCACGTTAACA
Source organism: Triticum timopheevii (assembly GCA_963921465.1). Lineage (NCBI taxonomy): Eukaryota > Viridiplantae > Streptophyta > Magnoliopsida > Poales > Poaceae > Triticum > Triticum timopheevii. The sequence continues at coordinate 358,823,955 of OY997274.1, read as the reverse complement.
CTGGAGTTAAATGGTTGACATAAGTCTGGCATGCTTCAACAATACCAGCTTGCAACCTAACATGCCACCACATGATCAGGTTATATCACCATCATATAAACTCATCAAATTTCGAAGCTCACTTGTAGCTTGCTTTGCATGCAATATAACATTCACTAATGCTTATATGAACATGCCATGAGAAACTACTCAAGTAAACATGCAAGACACTCATCATATCAAAGGTTCAAACATGCTTGCCTGGTTCGGAGTAGTCGGAGTCTAGCTCGGCGAAGTTTGCGGTTCCGTCACCTCCTCCGGTATCTACGGTATAGAGAAATCGCATACTAACGTAAATACCGTGTGTGCATAAAAATTATTCCAAATATTTTTCAAATAAATATGATAAAAAACTACACAGAAAAATAAAGATGACAGAAAAACAATCAATTCAAAATCATCTTTTGTTTAAAAGTTATTAAGGTTTTAGTCTAGGGACTCATCTGTAATGAAACAGAAAGTTTCTAAGGGGTAGTTTATAAAAAGACAGAGAACGTTTCGGTTAGAAAATGTATTCTGCCCGAAGGCATTTTCAGAAAATGGTTCGAAAAGGAGAAAAAGCTAACGAGGGGGTCCCACCGGCAGGTTTGAATTTCAAAACAGAGCTCACCGGCGCCCGAGGGCTGCGGTGGTCGCCGGTGTCGATCCACGGCGAGGTAGTGGGAAAGGAGGGTACCTACGGGTTCACAGAGCTCTTCCGCACCTGTGGGTGGTGGAGTAGGTCGTCGGCGAGCACCACATGGACGGTAGCCCACACTCCGGTGGACGGTGGTTCTGGCGGTGGTGGATCTCGCCGAGGAGAGCTGCATGTGCCAAATTGAGGCTCCGGTTAGACTAGGTAGTGGACCGTGAGGTTGTTGACGCGGTTTGGGAGGTGGAGGTGCTCTCACAGGAGAGGATCGTGCCAGAGCCCGAAGCGGATCGGGGCGGCCGGAGTCGGGGAAGAGACCTCCTCGAGGCCCTCCTAGTGGCTGGGCGTGGTTCTGGTGAGGTGCAGGGGTGATGCCTAGTCGAAGGCGAGCTCGGGGCGCTATTTATAGCCGGCCCGAGGCGGTTGCCGTGATCGGGATTACTCCGGTGGTGATTACGGTGAGGCAGTGGTCGAGCGGGGGGTTTAGGGGTCGGGGCTGCTGCGGATTGGGTCACTGGCTTCATCCCATAGCTAAACTTGGCCAGACTTGGGCGACACTCCAAGCCCTCGACGGAATGGCTCACGGGCTTGTCGGCGGCAGAGAGCGCGCTCTATGCCTCTCAGGCCACGGCGACGGTGCCGCAGCGTGCATAGGCAAGCGGACAACCACGCGGAGGTTTCTGGTGGCTTGGGCGGTGTTGGACGGCGCCGAAAGGCAGGGCCAGCCCCTGCTGGCCACCACAGGTGGTTCTGCCACCGCAGAAGATGCCGGCGCCGGCGAGACATGTTGCCACCGACGCTTGCGCCCGTCCAAACGACTGTGCGGCGCACTGGATAAGGAGAAGGAGCAGTGAGCATCGTGCCAACGCAGGCACTGGCAAGATTGTCGACGGGTCCTGACGAAAACGACACCGACGATTGAAACTGAACACTGAACTCTGGATTTTTCTGAATTTTGACAGAAACAGTGCACGCCAGGTGTTCGATGAAATGTTTTTGGCATGTGGAAAAATTTTCTGGAGTTGATCTTTGGTGAGGTGACCTCTCAATGCATCTAGGGGCTGCATGATTTATCTCAGAATTTTAGGAGAAGAAAAATAATGAATTTCACCAAAAATGGCAAATCTGGTCCAAACTTGCAGCAAGCAAAATTTGAAAATTTTGAATTGTGGACAAGTGGATCTTGATGGATCTAGGTTGAGGGTACTAAAGACTAGCCAGGGGAGTTTATTTGGGACCAGAACTCAAAAGGGTTCTGGTGGTTCCTTTGTAAATCACCAAGGTTCAAAATAAATGACAGAAATAGTTTTGAGGGTAAAATAAATAGAATAAAAATCAAAAATGGGTTGAAACTTGCTGGAGTTGGGAGACTTGACTTGATCCAAGGTAGGGGTGGGTTTTGGAAGACAATATCAACATGTGACATGGCAAAAGAGGAATTTTTAAAAGGGAAAAGAATAAAAACCAAAAATCCATAGGATTTCTTTTTAATAAAGAGAATTGCAAAACCCTCCAATATTATTAGTGTTGAGCCAACATAATTTATGAAAAACCCTCAATACCAAAGATCAAGGTTGAGAAGGACCTTTATAAAGAAAAATAATATTTGTCATAAAAAATTTGAGAAGGAGAGTCCCTCTCAAAAAAATTCAAATAACCTTCTTTAAATCAAATAAAGATTTTAAGAAAAACCAAATTAAAATTTTGGAGTGTTACACTACGTGAGGGTGTTCGAAGAAGATGGCCGCCGTGTCGGGTGCTGCCCTGAAGATGATGATGGCGACCGGGTGCTCGGCCTTGGGGACGGCCGTGACGAGGACGAAGGCAAGCCCTCTCCTGGCGGCGTTCGTAGCTCGCCTAGCTTAAGAGGCTCCCCCTCAGGTGACAGCTCCTCCAGCGGTGGCCGCAACCAGCCGCCGCGCCTGCTTCGAGGGTGGTAGCGGGTCGTCCCATCGTCGCACCTCGGTGAAGCGCGAGGAGGAGTCTGATTGAGCTCGAGAGGGCGGTGCGGATCCCTCCTCGCGAGTCGTCGTGGGGCGCGCCACATTTATTTTGTTTTTCTCTTTTTCCTGCATTGAGAGGGAGAGAGAAGCATGGAGCCCTGTGGGAGCGTGCGAGATTTTTACCCCTAATTACCATGTTATTTCTGCCATTCCCGTGTTATGTTATGGTGCTGCGGCTGTGTGCTTGTGCATAGGAACAACTTAGCTTGGGGGGTTCGCTGCAGTTTTTGCCTCGCGAGGTACCTGCCTGAGGCCTCGCCAGGCGTCTTGAGGCCTGCAAAAATTAGCCGGGAGGATAGCTTTGGAACCTTTGTCGCGAGGGTGACCGGCTCAAGTCCTGTGTTTGCGTCGTGATGCCCGTGGGGCATGGACCGGGAGGGGTGCTCCCGCTGTGAACTTGAGTGAGGAAGCCTCATGAAATTAGGCAAGAAGGTGCTCACGAGGGCACTCAAGTCCTGTGTTTGCGTCGTGATGCCCGTGGGGCATGGACCGGGAGGGGTGCTCCCGCTGTGAACTTGAGTGAGGAAGCCTCATGAAATTAGGCAAGAAGGTGCTCACGAGGGCACCCGCGCAGCCCCCTCGCGAGGCTTGCGAAAGAGTGAACGAGTCAGGCGAAAAACAAAGACAGAGAATCATGGGCAGGGGACGACAAACAACACTAGAAGCAACTCCAATAAAGTTTCGAACAAGGGTGAACAAGCCAACTGTGGAAAGCAAATGAAAAGCCGCGTCCGGCACCTAGTCTAGTCTTCGACGTCTTCTCACCAGCGCAGAGCTAAGTGCTACCACTGGGCATGGGCGGGAGCCCCCGAGGCCCAAGGGCGGCACTCTGGAGACTCCGGGGCATGTACAGCCCCAACTCATTATTACGTGAGAGTGTCACGAGCGGCGAGCTTCACAGGCATTGGCCTTCTTCACAGGCACCGGGCCTTTTCTTCAGGTGGCTTCACAGGCAATGGGCCTTCTTTGCAGGCACTGGGCCCTTCTTCACAGGCACCGGACCTTCTTTACAGGCACTGGGCCTTAGTTCAAGTGTAGAATCTCCGGAGGTGCTGAATGTTCCACGCGTTCGGAATGGGCACCCCTTCCTGGGTCTCCAAGCGCGCGACGCCAGGTCTGGAAACATGAAAAACCTTGAACGGGCCCTCCCACATGGGCGAGAGCTTGTGCTGCCCTTCCCTGGAGAGCACCCGCCTGAGCACGAGGTCACCTACCTCGAGAGTCCTGGGGCGGATGTTGCGGCAGTGGTACCGCTGCAGCGCCTGATGGTATCTTGCCGCTCGTAGCGCGTCCTCCCGATGGTGTTCCTCCCCCAGCACGAGGTCCATCCCCCGCATGGCGTCTTGCTGTGCTTCGTCAAATGCCAGGACCGGTGCAGAGTGATTCCTGACCTCATGAGGGAGGACCGCCTCTGCTCAGTAGACAAGGAAGAACGGTGTTTCGTCGGTCGACTTGGTGGTTGTAGTGCGGATGACCATAGCGTGGACTAGAGCTCGTCGTACCAACCCCGCCGCAGGCCTCCAGCTTCTTCTTGAAGGTCCTGGTTTTGAGGCCTTTCCGGACCTCTGCGTTGGCGCGTTCAGCCTGGCCGTTGCTCCGAGGGTGTGCCACCGAAGCGTAGCATATTTGCGTTCCAAGGTTAGCACAATATGTTTTGAAGAGATTGCTGGTGAACTGCGAACCGTTGTCAGTGATGATGCGATTAGGCACCCCGAATCGGCTCACGAGGCCCTTGATGAACTTGACCGTGGAGCCAGCTGGAATGGTGTGGACAGCTTCCACCTCCGCCCACTTGGTGAACTTGTCAATGGCGACGTAGAGGTAGTGATAGCCCCCTGGTGCCCGAGGAAATGGGCCCAAAATGTCCAGCCCCCAAACCATGAACGGCCATGAGAGCGGGATGGTCTGCAGGCCTTGAGCTGGCTGATGAATCTGCTTGGCGTGGAATTGACAGGCTTCACAAGCCTTCACCAATCTCAATTGCGTCGTTGAGTGTTGTAGGCCAATAAAACCCGCTGCGAAATGCCTTGCCGATGAGGGTCCGTGATGATGAGTGCTGCCCACAGTCTCCACCGTGAATGTCTGCCAGCAACTCCTTCCCCTGTTCCCTGGAGATGCAATGCAGGGAAACACCGTTTGGCCGCTTCCGGTAGAGCTCTCCATCTTGGATGCAGTAGGGCGTGGCCTGTCGGGCCACACACTCCGCGTCCTCTTCTTTCTCTGGTAAAGTCCCTTGCATCAGGTAATCCTTGAGCTCCGCAGTCCAGCATCCTTCCTGAGGCTCCAGCGCCAGGAGAAAGCGTGCTCCTGAGGTCAGGCCACAGGCCGGAGCTCCTGAGGTAGGCGGTTGAGGGAGTTCCTCCCGAGGTTGCGCTGTGCTTGATAGTGACGGTGCTGCTGAGGGCTTGAAGAGTCGTTCCTCGAAAACGCCAGGCTCCTGAGGCAGCCGCCTCGACGCCCTCTTGGCGATGTCATCTGCCTCCTGGTTGGTGCCGCGAGGCACATGCTGCAGCTCTAGCCCCAAAAACTGCTTTTCCATCTTGCGCACTTCTGCAAGATACGCCTCCATGTGCTTGTCCTTGGGCTCGTATACTTTGTTGGAGAAGTTGACGAGGAGCAGTGAGTCACCCTTGATGATGAGGCACTTCACCCCCAGTGCGGCTGTGGCCTTTAAGCCTGCTATGAGACCCTCGTATTCTACTATGTTGTTGGAAACCTTTTCGCCCTGCTGGAAACAGAGCTGCACGGCGTAATAGAGCTTGTGTTGAGTGGGGGATATAAGCACTGCGCCGGCCCCCGCGCCATGTCACGAGAATGCTCCATCGAAGTACATAACCCAGCTGTATGGTGCCTCGCTTCCCGGGGAAAGCGACCGATCTTCGCCTGCTTCGAGCCCTGGCGCCTCTGACCATTCTGCCACAAAATCTGCAAGTGCGGCTCCTTTGAGGACTCTGGTCGTGATGAATTCTAGTTGAAACGCTTGCGACTCCATTCAGCAACCCTTCCCGTGGAGTTGGGACTCCTGAGCATCCTCTCCAATGGGTAGGCTGGGACGACCTTCATGGGGTGACCTTGGAAGTAGTGTCATAGCTTCCGAGAGGACACCAATAGCGTGAGCAAGAGCTTTTGAGGCATGGGGTACCGTGCTGACGAAATACACGGGATCCTCGACGAGGGTGGGCGCGCTGATGAAGCCCGCACCCTCCGGAGAGTTGAGCACCTCCTCAGACGTCAGAACCCCCGGCTCCTGACTGCTTGGTGAGGTCCCCTCAGCCCCGGAGGCGTCTTCCTGTTGAGGCTGGTCCCCATCTGCCGAGGCCGTGGCCCTCGCGAGGCCTTCCTGGCCTTGAGCTGCCGCGGTCGGGGTTGCGGCCGATGCGTCCTTGACCCGGCGTTCCTCTCGAACCGCCACCAGAGTTGCACTAGCGGAGTAGGGTGTGGCGGCGAGGTAGAGCACCAAGGGTTCCTGAGGGCGTGGAGCCACCATCACCGGAGGGCTGATCAGGTACTTCTTGAGATCTTGGAATGCTTCGTCAGCCACTTGAGTCCATTCGAACGGGCCCTTCTTCTTCATGAGCTTGAAGAAGGGCAGGGCACGTTCCCCCATCTTGGAGATGAAGCGCCCTAACGCAGTTACTCGTCCGGTGAGCTTCTGCATTTCCCTGAGGGTTTGTGGCGGACTCATGTCTTCGATTGCCTTGACCTTCTCTGGGTTAGCCTCGATCCCTCTGTGGGACACGAGGAAGCCCAGAAGCTTGCCAGAAGGAACACCGAACATGCACTTCTCCGGGTTGAGCTGCAGGTCCACTTCACGAAGGCTCGCGAAGGTATCTTCCAGGTCCTATATTAGGGACTTTGCCTCCCGAGACTTCACCACGATGTCGTCGATGTAGGCCTCGGCGTTTCTCCCGAGCTGCCAGCCCAAGGCGATATGCATCAGTCGCTGAAAGGTTGCGCCTGCGTTGCGCAATCTGAATGACATGCAGGTGTAGCAGTACACCCCGCACGGGGTCAGGAAGGCCGTTTTCTCCACATCTTCTACCTCCATCTTGATTTGGTAATAGCCTGAGAAGGCATCCAGGAAGCACAATAGGTCACACTCAGCGGTGGAGTCGACGATTTGGTCGATGCGGGGGAACGAGAACAGATCTTGATGGCAGGCCTTGTTGAGGTTGGTGAAGTCGATGCACATGCACTCCTTTCCTCCCTTCTTCAGCACAACAACAGGGTTTGCCAGCCATTCCGGATAGCGAACCTCGTGAATGACTCCCGCAGCTTCTAGCTTGCGAGTTTCTTGGACGATGAAGGCCTACTTCTCGGTGGACTGCCACCTTGCTTTGTGCTTCACGGGGCGCACATTGGGGCACACGTTCAGGTGGTGCTCGATCACCTGCCTTGGGACCCCCGCTAGATGGTTGGGTTCCCATGCAAACACCTCCTTGTTTGCGCGCAGGAATTTCACTAGAGCCTCTTCTTGTTCGGGGTCGAGATTGGCGCCTATGGTGAAGGTGGCGCCGGAGGATCCATCCTCATCGACTAGTACCTACTTGGTTTCCACCTTGTCTTGGGTGAACAGCTGCTTCTTCTTAGTTAGCGCAGCACCCTTGGCCTTGAGGGTGTCGCCGCTGGTGGGCTGCGCCACTACGGATGCCTTGAAGTCGAGCTTGAGAGCCTGTAGAGCATCTTTTGTATCTCTAGCTACGGTGAGGATGCCGCTGCTCCCGGACATCTTCATGTGGTTGTAGGCTGGGTGAGTCGCTGCCATGAACTGGGCCAAGGCAGGGTAGCCGAGTATGGCGTTGTACGGGAGGCTGATGGGGGCGATGTCGAAGTCGACTAGCTCCGTGCGAAAGTTGTCATGGGTGCCAAAGGTCACCGGGAGGCGGATCTGCCCCAGGGAGCCGGTGGAACTGCGTCCGACGCCCGAGAAGGGCTTGCTGGGTCGGAGTCACTCTAGCGGCATGTGGAGGAGGCTGAAGGCCTCCATCGAGAGCACGTTGAGGCCGGCACCGCCGTCGAGGAGGGTCCTAGTGACGGCCACCTGGCAGATGGTGGGAGTGCACAGCATCGGGAGCGCACTCGAGCAGGCGGTGTTGGCGGGGTGATCATCCGAGCTGAAGGTCAAGTCGGCCTTGGGTGCCACCCAACCCGGAGGAGCTTTGTGGTGCATGAGGGCGGCACCGATCTGGCGGACGAATGGCTTGATGTGGCAGCTCGAGGGTGGCGCTTGCGAGCTGCCCAGGGGAGCTGCAATGACCGGGGGTGCCGGCGCAGCATAATGGGCGAGAAAGTGGTTGCGCAGCTCCTCCCAGGAGGCCACCGAAGCCGTTGGCAGGTGGAGCAGCCACATGCGCGGAACACCAGTGAGGGCCATGGGAAACCAGTTAGCCATGACCCTGTCGTCGCTCCCGTCCTTGAGGACGGCCTCCTCATATGCCAGCAGGAAAGCTAGTGGATCCGTCGCGCTGTTGTAGCGCGGCGGCATCTCTGGCTTGAACTTGTTCGGCCACTGCACCTGTCGCAAGGCGCGGACCAAGGCTCGGAGCCCCTGGCCCCAGTGCCGGCGTCAACAGCCGAGCGGGCGGCACATTGTCCGCCATGAGGACGAAGCACGGTGTTGATGGAGAGCGGGTCGACGGAAGAGAGAGCTTCGGCGGACCCCTACCTGGTGCGCCAAATGTCAGATATCGGGTTTCGGCAAAACCCTTAAGGTTCAAACTCTGGGGTGCGCACGAAGATCTTCCCCTACCAATCCAAGTCCCAACGCCACGCTGAGAATCTAAGCTACACCATGGACAACACGAGGGACACAAGGTTTATACTAGTTCGGGCCACCGTTGTGGTGTAATACCCTACTCTAGTTTGTGGTGTGATGGATTGCCTCGGGGGCTAATGATGAATAGTACAGAGGAAGAACAGCCCCGCAAGAGGTGTTCTTGGGCTGGTGCGGTGCTCCGCTTGGGTGGATCTCTCTAGGCTCTAGATGAAGTGATCTCTCCATCTCCCCCTCTTCTACGGTGGTACCTATCTCTATTTATAGAGGCCCTGGTCCTCTTCCCAAATATTGAGCGGGAAGGGAGCCAACAACGGCCATTTTGAAGGGGAACAGCTAGTACAAGTTATCCTGACTAAATTTGGTCTTCAGCTGCAAAGGTACTGGCGATGACGCCGTCTTGGGCTCCACGGTGACCTCCGTCCTGCCGCTCTTTCTAGTCTTGGTCTCGTTGCACCGAAACGGTAACCTTTGCTTGACGCCTCGGTACTCCGCGCCTGCGCTTGCCCCTTTGCACCAAAGAGGAAACAAGGACACTGCGCAGGCTGGCGCCCACCTGGCCCCCACCTGGTCTCGATCGTCATGCCTTGCGTCATGGGCACCTCGCGAGGTACCCCTGCCTTGATCTATCCGCCTCCTCGCGAGCCTGCCTGGTGAGGCCGTCCCTGAAGAAGCCTTGCGTCGTCCGCCCTGCGAGGCTTGGCCCCTCGCGAGGGTCTTGAGCTTGGGTCGATGAAGATGGGCCGTACTGGTCCATCCCTTGAGCCACGCCTCCGGCTGCAGGCAGGCAAGTCTAGGGACCCCCGTTCCCAGAATGCCGACAGATGGGGACCCCGTCCTGTGTCTCCAGGCGCGCAGCGCCCAGCCTGGAGACACGGGCAATCCTAAATGGGCCCTCCCACATGGGAGAGAGCTTGTGCAGCCCTTCCCTAGAGAGCACCCGCCTCGGGACGAGGTCGCCCACCTCTAACGTCCTAGAGCGGACGCTGCGGTAGTGATACTGCCGCAGCACCTACTGGTACCTTGCCGCCCGGAGCAAGGCTTGACGGACACATTCCTGCCCCAGCACAAGATCCATCCCCCGCGTGGTGTCCTGACGCGTCTCGTCGAACGCCAGGACCCGCGTGGAGCGATGCTTGACCTCATGTGGGAGAACCGCTTCTACTCCATAGACGAGGAAGAACGATGTCTCTCCCGTTGGCTTGGTTGCGGCGGTGCGGATGGACCACAGCACGGACTAGAGCTTGTCGAGCTAGCCCCTGCCGCAAGCCTCGAGCTTCTTCTTCAAGGTTCTTGACTTGAGGCCCCTCAGGACCTCGGCGTTGGCATGCTCGGCGTGGCTGTTGCTCCTGGGGTGTGCCACTGAGGCGTAGCATATCTGCGTTCCAAGGTTAGCACAGTATGTTTTGAAAAGGTTGCTAGTGAATTGCGAGCCATTGTCGGTGATGATGTGGTTAGGAACCACAAACCAGCTCACGATGCCCTTGAAACAAAAGCTATAAAACATGATTGCTACAGTAGCATAACCATATGGACACAAAAAAACAGTAAGGGTAAATATTGGGTTGTCTCCCAACAAGCGCTTTTCTTTAACGCCCCTAGCTAGGCATAATGATTTCAATGATGCTCACATAAAAGATAAGAATTGAATCATAAAGAGAGCATCATGAAGAATATGACTAGCACATTTAAGTCTAACCCACTTCCTATGCATAGGGATTTTGTGAGCAAACAATGTATGCGAACAATAATCAACTAGCTTAGGAAGGCTAAACAAGCATAACTTCAAAACTTTAAGCACATAGAGAGGCAACTTGATATTATTGCGATTCCCACAAGCATATATTCCTCCCTCATAATAATTTTCAGTTGCATCATGAATGAATTCAACAATATAGCCATCACATAAAGCATTCTTTTCATGATCTACAAGCATAGAAAATTTACTACTCTCTAGATAAGCAAATTTCTTCTCATGAAAAGTAGTGGGAGCAAACTCAATAAAATAGTTATCATGTGAGGCATAATCCAATTGAAAAATAAAATCATGATGACAAGTTTCATGGTTATCATTATTCTTAATAGCATACAAGTCATCACAATAGTCATCAAAGATAGCAACTTTGTTCTCATAATCAGCTGGAACCTCTTCCAAAAATAGTGGATTCATCACTAAATAAAGTCATGACCTCTCCAAATCCACTTTCATCAATATAATAATCATAAATATGAGGCATGCTTTCATCATAATAAATATTCTCATCAAAACATGGGGGACTAAACATATCATCTTCATCAAACATAGCATCCCCAAGCTTGTGGCTTTGCATATCATTGGCATCATGGGTATTCAAAGAATTCATACTAACAACATTGCAATCATGCTCATCATTCACATATTTTATGCCAAGCATTCTATGTAATTCTTCTTCTAGGACTTGAGCAAAATTTTCCTTCCCATCATTTTCACGAAAGACATTAAAAAGATGAAGCATATGAGGCAACCTTAATTCCATTTTTTGTAGTTTTCTTTTATAGACTAAACTAGTGATCAAACAAGAAACTAAAAGATTCGATTGCAAGATCTAAAGATATACCTTCAAGCACTCACCTCCCCGGCAACGGCGCCATAAAAGAGCTTGATGTCAACTACACAACCTTCTTTTTGTAGACATTGTTGGGCCTCCAAGTGCCGAGGTTTGTAGGACAGTAGCAAATTTCCCTCAAGTGGATAACCTAAGGTATGTCAATCCCTGGGAGGCGTAGGATGAAGATGGTCTCTCTCAAACAACCCTGCAACCAAATAACAAAGAGTCTCTTGTGTCCCCAACACACCCAATACAATGGTAAATTGTATAGGTGCACTAGTTCGGCGAAGAGATGGTGATACAAGTGCAATATGGATGGTAGATATTGGTTTTTGCAATCTGAAAATATAAAAACAGCAAGGTAACTAATGATAAAGGTGAGCGTAAACGGTATTCCAATGCTCGGAAACAAGGCCTAGGGTTCATACTTTCACTAGTGCAAGTTATCTCAACAATAATAACATAACTGGATCATATAACTATCCTTCAACATGCAACAAAGAGTCACTCCAAAGTCACTAATAGAGGAGAACAAACAAAGAGATTATTGTAGGGTACGAAACCACCTCAAAGTTATCCTTTCTGATCGATCTATTCAAGTGTCCGTAGTAAAATAACACGAAGCTATTTTTTCCGTTCGATCTATCCTAGAGTTCGTGCTAGAATAACACCTAAAGATACAAATAACCCAAAACCCTAATGTCACCTAGATACTCCAATGTCACCTCAAGTATCCGTGGGTATGATTATACAATATGCATCACACAATCTAAGATTCATCTATTCAACCAGCACAAAGAACTTCAAAGAGTGCCCCAAAGTTTCTACTGGAGAGTCAAGATGAAAACGTGTGCCAACCCCTATGCATAAGTTCACAAGGTCACTGAACCCACAAGTTGAACACCAAAACATACATCAAGTAGATCACGTGAATATCCCATTGTCACCACATATAAGCACATTAATGACTTACATCAAGTGTTCTCAAATCCTTAAAGACTCAGTCCGATAAGATAACTTCAAAGGTAAAACTCAATCCATTACAAGAGAGTAGAGGGGGAGAAACATCATAACATCCAACTATAATAGAAAAGATCGCGATACATCAAGATCATGCCGAATCAAGAACATGAGAGAGAGAGGGATCGAACACATAGCTACTAGTACATACCCTCAGCCCTGAGGGTGAACTACTCCCTCCTCGTCATGGAGAGCGGCGCGATGCTGAAGATGGCCACCGGTGAGGGATCCCCCCTCCGTCAAGGTGTAGGAACAGGGTCCCGATTGGTTTTTGGTGGCTACAGAGGCTTGCGGCGGCAGAACTCCCGATCTATGGTGCTCCTGGATGTTTTCGGGGTATATGGGTATATATAGGCGAAAGAAGTCGGTCAGGGGAGCCACGAGGGGCCCACGAGGGTGGGGGCGCACCTAGGGGGGTAGGGCGTGCCCTGGACCCTCGTGGCCACCTCCTTGCTTCCTGACGTCTACTCCAAGTCTCCTGGATTGCGTTCGTTCCACAAATAACTCTCCCAAAGGTTTCATTCCATTTGGACTCCGCTTGATATTCCTTTTCTGCGAAACACTGAAATAGGCAAAAAACTCCTATTTGCACTCGGCCTCTAGTTAATAGGTTAGTCCTAAAGATAATATAAAAGTGCATAGTAAAGCCCATTAAACATCCAAAACATATAATATAATAGCATGAAACAATCAAAAATTATAGATACATTGGAGACGTATCATGCCCCTACGCTAAAAAGCAAACGAGCGGGAGGAGAAGAAATCAAGTCGGTGAACCGAAACATGAAAGCACCAAATCAATTGAAAGATTACTAAAAGACTGCAAGCAAATTCGAAAAGCAAATGAACAGCCGTGTCCGGCACCTAATCTAGTCTTCTCACCAGCGTGGAGCTAAGTGCTGCCACTAGGACGTGGGAGGGAGCCCCCGTGAGGCCCTAGGGCGGCTCTCAGGAGGCTCTGGGGCGTGTACAGCTCCACTCATTATTATGTGAGAGTGTCACGAGCGGAGACCTTCACAGGCCAGAGCCTTTCTTCACAGGCCGGAGCCTTTCTTCAGGGGTAGAACTTCTGGAGGTGCTGGATGTTCCAGGCGTTCTGGATGGGGACCCCGTCCTGTGTCTCCAGGCGCACAGCACCAGGCCTTGAGACACGGGAAATCCTAAACGGGCCCTCCCACATGGGAGAGAGCTTGTGCAGCCCTTCCCTGGAGAGCACCCGCCTCAGGACGAGGTCACCCACCTCTAACGTCCTGAAGTGAACGCTGCGGCAGTGATACCGCCGCAGCGCCTGCTGGTACCTTCCCGCCCAGAGCAAGGCTTGACGGCGGCATTCCTCCCCCAGCACGAGATCCATCCCCCGCGTGGTGTCCTGACGCGCCTCGTCGAATGCCAGGACCCGCGTGGAGCGATGGTTGACCTCATGTGGGAGAACCGCTTCTGCTCCATAAATGAGGAAGAATGGCATCTCTCCCGTTGGCTTGGTTGCGATGGTGCGGATGGACCACAGCCCGGACTGGAGCTCGTCGAGCCAGCCCCTGCCGTAGGCCTCGAGCTTCTTCTTGAAGGTTCTTGTCTTGAGGCCCCTCAGGACCTCGGCATTGGCATGCTCGGCTTGGCCGTTGCTCCTGGGGTGTGCGACTGAAGCGCAACATATCTGCGTTCCAAGGTTAGAACACTATGTTTTGAAAAGGTTGCTATTGAATTGTGAGCCGTTGTCGGTGATGATGCGGTTAGGAACCACAAACCGGCTCACGAGGCCCTTGATGAACTTGACGGCTAATCCATCTGGGATGGCGCAAACAACTTCTACCTCCGCCTATTTGGTGAATTTGTCGATGGCGACGTAGAGGTAGCGGTAGCCCCCTGGCGCTCAAGGAAGAGGCCCTAAGATATCCATCCCCCAGACCGCAAAATGGCCATGTGAGCGGGATTGTCTGGAGGCCCTGCGTAGGCTGGTGAATTTGCTTGGCATGGAACTGGCATGCTTCGCAGGAACACACCAGCTCTATGGCGTCATTGAGCACAGTGGGCCAGTAGAAGCTGCTGCGGAACGCCTTGCCCACTAGAGTGCGTGATGAGGAATGATGCCCGCAGTCTCCACCATGTATGTCCGCCAGCAGCTCAAGTCACTCCTCCCTGGAGATGCATTGCAATGAAACTTCATTGGGCCTTTTGTGGTATAACTCACCATCATGGACGCAATACGCGGTGGCCTAACGAGCCACGCGCTCGGCTTCCTCCTCCTTCTCTGGCAGGATCCCCTAAAGCAGGTACGCCTTGAACTCCTCAGTCCAGCACCCCTCCTGAGGCTCGAGCGCAAGCAGCAGGCAGGCCCCTAAGGGATGGCCGCATGCTGGGGCGCCAGTCACAGGCGCATGAGGTAGATCCTACTGAGGCGGTGCTGGAGACGTGGTGGGGGGAGCCGCAGATGACTTGAAGAGGCACTCCTCAAACACCCCCGGCTCCTGGGGAAGCCTTTGGGAGGCTCTCTTGGCGATATTGTCCGCCTCCTTGTTCGTCCCTTGTGGCACGTGCTGCAGTTCCAAGCCCAAGAACCGCATCTCCACCTTGTGTACTCCTTGTGCCTCCATGTGCTCGTCCTTGGGCATGTACTCCTTGTTGGAGAAGTGACGAGGAGCTGGGAATCGCCCTTCATGGTGAGGCGCTTCACCCCCTAGCGCCGCCGCGGCCCTGAGACTGGCAAGCAAGCCCTCGAATTCCGTGATGTTGTTGGAGACCTTCTCGCCCTGCTGGAAACAAAGTTGTACCGTGTAGTGGAGCTTGTCCTTGGCGGGTGAGATGAGGACAGCCCCTGCTCCTACGCCTTGTCGTGAGAACGCTCCGTCAAAGTACATGATCCACTCGTCTAGCTCCTCGTCCCCGGGTAAGAGGGAGCAGTCCTCGCTCACCTCGTGGTCAGGGATGTCAGTCCACTCGGCCATGAAGTCAGCCAAGGCCGCACCCTTGATGACCCTAGTGGTGTTGAACTCGAGATGGAACGCCTGAAGCTCGATGTTCCATTCTGCAACTCGCCCGGTGGCGTTCGGGCTCCGGAGCACCCTCTCCAGCGGGTATGCCGAAATGACTTTGATGGGGTGGCCTTGGAAGTAGTGGCGCAGCTTTTGGGAGGCGACGAGGAGAACGAGCAAGAGTTTATGAGGCATGGGGTAACGTGCCCGTGCGTCCCTCAACACCGTGCTCACGAAGTAGATAGGGTGATCGACGAGGAGAGAGGCACCGGTGGAGTCTTGTTCTTATTGAGGACGCGGGCCTTCGGCGGGCTTGCGAGGTCCGCCCTCAGGAGCCCCCCCAACTGTGGGGTCAATCGCAGCCTTGGGAGGGATGCCGGCTGCCGGGTCGGCCGAGGCCCCGGGTGCACTGTCATGAGGATGCGGCACTTTGCTTGGTGACTGTGCGCCTTGCCGAGGGCCCTTGGACGGGCGCTCCTTCCTTAGCGCCACCAGGGAGGCACTGGCTAAGTGAGGGGTGGCTGCCAAATAGAGCACCAAGGGTTCAAGAGGGCGCGGCGCCACCATCACTGGTGGGCTGGTCAGGTATCTCTTGAGGTCTTGAAAGGCTGTGTCTACCTCTGGGGTCCACTCGAACGGCTCCTTTTTTGTCATCAGCTTGAAGAAAGGGAGGGCGCGCTCCCCCAGCTTGGAGATGAAGCGCCCCAGCGAGGTTACGCAACCCACCAGCTTCTGCATCTCTTTCAGGGTCTGCGGGGGACTCATGTCTTATATTGCCTTGACCTTCTCTGGATTGGCCTCGATCCCTCTGTGTGACACCAGGAAGCCCAACAGCTTACAAGAGGGGACCCCAAATACACACTTCTCGGGATTGAGTCGCAGGGCTACCTTACGCAAGCTGGCAAATGTCTCCTCTAGATCTGCTATCAGGGTCCCAGCCTTCCGAGACTTCACTACTATGTCATCAACATAGGCCTCCGCATTTCTCCCAAGCTGCGTGCCCAAGGCGATATGCATCAGCCGCTGGAAGGTAGCCCCAGCATTGCGCAGCCTGAAAGGCATGCATGTGTAGCAGTACATTCCACAGGGGGTCAGGAATGCCATCTTCTCCACATCTTGCACGGCCATCTTGATCTGGTGGTAGCCTGAGAAGGCATCCAACAAGCACAACAGGTCGCACTTGGCGGTGGAGTCCACGATCTGATCGATGTGAGGAAGCGGAAAGGGATCTTGAGGGCAAGCCTTGTTGAGGTTGGTGAAGTCGAGACACATGCGTTCCTTCCCTCCTTTCTTGGGGATGACAACGGGGTTTGCCAGCCACTCTGGGTGTCGTACTTCCCTGATGACCCCAGCGTCTTGCAGCTTGCGGGTTTCTTGGATGATAAATGCTTGCTTCTCAGTGGACTGGCGGCGGGCCTTCTGCTTCACCGGCCGCACTTTGGGCATACCTTCAGGTGGTGCTCGATTATTCCCCTTTGGAACCCAGCCAGGTCTTTGGGGTCCCAAGCGAATACGCCCATGTTAGTGTGCAAGAAGTGGACCAACGCTTTCTCCTGGTCCTGAGGGAGGCCAGCTCCTATGGTGAAGGTGGCGCTAGTCGTCCCCTCCTCACTGACCAGCACTTGCTTCATCTCGTCTCGGTCTTGGGAGAATAGTTGCTTATTCTTGGCCGGCGCTGCTCCTGGGGCCCCCGAACCCCCCTTCTCACCAGGCAGCACGGATGCCGCAGACCTGAAGGCGAGCTTGAGGTCTGCACCATGTGTTTGGTGTCCCCTGCCACCGTGAGGACACCGTTGTTGCCAGGCATCTTCATGAGGTTGTAAGTTGGGTGAGTTGCCGCCATGAACTTGGCCAAGGCGGGGTATCCGAGGATTGCATTATATGGCAAGTCGATCTGGGCGATGTCGAAGTCGGTGAGCTCGGTGTGGTAGTTGTCATGGGTCTCGAAGGTGACAGGGAGACGGATTTGCCCCAGGGGGCGGGTGAAGCCGCCACCGACCCCGGAGAAGGGCTTGGTGGGGCAGAGCCGGCCGAGAGGCACGTGCAGTAGGCCAAACGCCTCCGCGGATAGCACGTTTAGGCCGGCTCCGCCGTCGACGAGGGTCTTGGTGACCACCATGTTTTAGATGGTGGGGGTGTAGAGCATTGGGAGTGCTCCTGCTCCTACCGTGGTCGCTGGATGGTCTTCTGGGCCGAAGGCAAGGTCGGCCTTCAGCACTGCCCTGCCCGGAGGAGCCCCCCCGTGCTCACCTGGGCAGCGCTTACTTGATAGTAGAACTACTTGATATGCCAATCAGAAGGTGGTGCCTGCGAGCCGCCTAAGAGGGCTGCAACAACAGGAGGCGCTGGCACCACGAAGAGGCTACGCAGCTCCTCCCAAGAGGCCACGGAGGACTCCGGCAGGTGGAGTAGCCAGGCGCACACCGCTCCTACAAGGGCCATGGGGAGCCAGTTGGCTTTCACTTTGTCGTCTCTGCCGGCCGCCAAGACTGCCTCCTCGTACGCCTGGAGGAAGCCAGCCGGGTCCGCCATGCCATCGTAGCGTGGCGATATCTCGGGCTTGAACTTGGGCGTCCATTACACCCGCAGCAGGGAGGGGGTGAAAGGGCGCAACCCCGGTTCTTCTTCGAAGGCGCACGTCGGTCGAGTCGATGGAGACACGCCCGCCATTGAAGCTGATGGAGCAATCAGACGGACGAAGCAGAGGATCCCCGACGCACCCCTATGTGGCGCGCCAAATGTAGGATTACGGGTTCCGCAAACCTTTAAAAGGTTTGAACTCTGGGGTGCGTGCGAAGATCTCAACCTACCCAGCCTGCCTACTCGCAATCCTCCTAAGCCTAGCACGTCGGGCTCAAAGAGACAAAGAGACACAACAGTTTATCCTGGTTCGAGCCACCTTGCGGTGTAATACCCTACTCAAGCATTTTGGTGGATTGCCTCGAAGGGCCGAGGATGAACTAGTATAGTGGATGAACTTTCCTCAGGAGGTGAGGTGTTCTTGAGCACTAGAGGGCTAGTGAGGTGGTCGGGTGAGAATGGATTCGATCCCCCCATCTGGTGGTGGCTAAGTCCTATTTATAGTGGCCTTAGTCCTCTTCCCAAATGTTGGCGGGAAGGGATCCCACAATGGCCAGATTTGAAAGGGGACAAGTAGTACATACTATCCTGACTAAAGTGTTCTTCGCTTGCATAAAGCCTCTGGTTGTGACGCTGCGGTGGGCTCGGTGATGACCTCCGTCCTGGCGGTCTTGGTCTTGTTGCATCAGAATGGAAACCTTTGGCTAATTCCGACTCCGCGCCTGCGGCTTGCCTTCCTTCTCCCGAAGAGGAAACTGGCGCTCTGCGCCAGCTGGCGCCCGCCTGGCCTTGGTCGTCATGGATCACGTTAGCTGAGCCTCGTGAGGTGCACCTTGCATAGAACTCTCCGCCCTCGGGAGCTAGCCTGAGGAGGCCGATTCCCTCGGGGGTCTTGGTGTCGTCCTCCTCGCGAGGCTTGGCCCCTCGCGAGGGTCTTGAGTCGTTGATGCTGAAGCTGATGGAGCCACGCGGTGAGCCGCAGGTAGGCAAGTCTGGATACCCCCATATCTAGAACACCGATACATACTAGTACATTTGTCTATTAACCATGTTCTTACATCAAACTAATGTTCTTGTGTATCCCTCAACTATCACTTATGATGATGCAGTCAGGCCAGTGGACTACTGTGAGTAAAGATCCTCATTTAAAGAATGCAGCGTCAGCCTCCCAACATGATTCTCAAGAAACAACAAGGCTAGATGAAGATAGTGAACGTAGCTCTGTAGTTGATTACCGCATTTCCCCTACACTAGCATCGCAGGTGCTTGCTCTAACTTGGCAGCGTGATATGTGGTTGCATGTTGCATATGGTGTCAAGATTGTAATTCTTCCAATCTGGTTAAATTGCACGTGCTATTCTGCTTAGTTTATACATTATACCTATTAATGTGACATGCCTTCCTGTTTTTAGTACATAGTACATCTGTCTATTAAGCATGTCCTTACATAAAACTATTGTTTTTTGGTATCCCGCATCAATCAATATGACAAGACACCTTTAGTATATGTAGTGCGATAGTTGCATCTTTCATATGATTTATAGCATGCACTGCTTCTAATTTGTTGAAATGCATTTATGATCGGACGCTTTTAGCTTGGCAGAGTCATATTGGTTGCAGCTTTCATGTGGTGTCTAGCTTGCATTGCTTCTTATTTGTTGGAATGGTTTCTGCTTAGTTTACACAAACATTTGTGAATATGCCATGTTGTCCTATTTTTCATACATATTCCATCCTGGTATCATGTGTTTGCCTTACATCAAAGTAGTGATTGTCAGTATCATGCACGAATGAGTTCTGAAGAGAGAATTTTATTGAGTTTTCTTGTCGGTTTTACTTGACAATTCAAAATCAATAAAGTGGAAGGAAGTTAGCAAGGCAGTGGATAAAGGTGCTCCTTCCAAACGGAGGGCCTCTACAGATTCTACTCCTCCATCCCCCCAACATGATTTGCAAGACAACACATGCATAAACACTCAACGTAGTTGTGTTGATGATGAGCACGTCTCCCCTAGTGCACCACCACAGGTGCTCCCTCTAACTTGGCACTGTTATATGTGGTTGCATGTTATGTATGATGTCTAGCTTGTATTGCTTCTAATTTTGTTGAATTCCATCTGCTTACTTTACACATTATACTTGTGAATAAGACACGTGTTCCTATTTCTAGAACATACAATATCTGTCTATCACACCATGTTCTTACATCAAAGTACTATTGTTGTGTAACCTGCAACAATCACTTATCATACGACACGTTTGACTTGGGAGTGTGATATAGGTTACATCTCGCTTTCTTTTCTAGCTTGTACTACTTCTAATTTGTTGAAATGGCACTTATGACGAGACAATTTTAACTTGGTAGAGTGATATTCGTTGCATCTTTCATATGGTGTCTAGCTTTCATTGCTTCTAATTTGTTGAAATGCCTTCTCCTTAGTTTACACATCATAAGCTGTGAATATGCAATGGCACTAATGACGAGAGACCTTTAACTTGGTAGTGTGATGTTGTTTGCATCTTGCATATGATTTATTTCTTATACTCCGTCACATTTGTTTAACCGCTATTTATGATGAGACACTGTTAACTTGGTAGAGCGATATTTGTAGCATCTTTCATATGGTGTCTACCTTCCATCGCATTGCTTCTAATTTAGTGAAATGTATTCTGCTTAGTTTACACATCATAGTTCTGGTTATCTCATGTCGTCCTGTTTTTCGTACATATTACATCCTCCTATCATGTGGTTGTCTAACATCAAAGTTCAGTTCATCTGTATCACGCATCAATTTGTTTTGAAGAACTAGATTATTATTCGTTTTTCTTGTCGGCT
Source organism: Triticum timopheevii (assembly GCA_963921465.1). NCBI lineage: Eukaryota > Viridiplantae > Streptophyta > Magnoliopsida > Poales > Poaceae > Triticum > Triticum timopheevii. The sequence continues at coordinate 358,803,516 of OY997274.1, read as the reverse complement.
TGACTTAACATGGCACAGAGAAAGAGGAAGCAACACAAAATGACAGGGAATGGGAAGCGGAAGAATCCTGCAGATTCCGCTCGTACTGATGGTGCAATAGAAGGTCAAAGTCCATCGAAACATTCTACAAACAGGGTATCCCATGCTACACTAGCTGCAGAACAAGCCAAACAGAAACAAATAGCCGCCACCAAACAATCAGAGACAACCCTAGTTGTTGGAACACCTTCCATAGTACCACCAGCTGCACGAGTTACTCATTGGTCAACTCAGCTAGCAGCACATTCCCAAGCTCCCTTGCCACCTGACACTACTTCCAAAGCACTCTTGACACAAGATGAGTTGGCAAGATCAGATGAACTTTGTGAGCTTCAACAGCAAGAAGGTAGTTGCTGGAGTCAAGTTACAGTTGCATGCTTCTTTATATGTAGTCTCACAGTTTGATGTACACTAAGACTCTGTATGTTCGTTGTTGGACTAGCACCTAGGTGCAAGAGAAAAAAACATCAGGGATAATGCTAGATAGGTTAACTAAATCTAGAGGAGGAAGAATGGAGATCCGTTTTGAGGCAGGTTTAAAAAGGCCACGTGATGCCACAGAGTCAGCCAAGTTAGTATCAAAGGAAGCGGTTGCCGTTAGGTGTCATGTATGTATCCTCCCAACATGGATTCAGTATAGGAATGACAAATACGAAACCCAGTACAACACCTTCCTCGACCATTTATCTGTAAATATGGTTATGTATGGAAACTAGTAATATCGTCTTGCTCTGTCCCATACTTTCTAGGTTGCTAATAATGAGACTCCCATAATTTTCAACAGATGAGGTTCAAGCTGGATAGCTAAGATGATGCAACCAGACAAGCTTGCACCCATGTTTTCATGTCTGCTCCGCATAGTATAGGTATAACTTGAGGAAAACTCACTTTGAAGGCAAGGCTAATAGTGAACTTGCCCAAACATCTCCAGTGGAAAATATATTGGATGAAGACTGGAGAGGCCTCGTTAAACACTGATCTGATCCGAAGTATCAGGTACATTATATATGTGATCAGATCACATGTTGAAGTCCTATTTACTAACGTGCCACACAAATCTATCTTCTTGTAGGTGAACTGTTCAAAGAACAAGGCCGACCATACGAAAGTGAAATTCCAACAGACGACAGGATCTCGTAGCTATATTGCACACTGCGAGGCTCTTGTAATTAACTATTGTTTCACTCTTTTCGCTGTACCATATTATCAGATCTATATTAACTTGTTCCAAATGCAGAGGAAATCCCACAAGGACCAAAAAGTACCTGAACCAAATGCTGTGGAAATCTTCAAGGACTGTCACACTAGCAAGAAGAAGGGCATGACTACACCAGTCAAAGCCGCTATTGTAAGTCCTTAATCCTCATGACTTTTAACTACTACTTACTCTGACTTGTGCCTTGAACTACATGGTTTGCAGCGAATGTTCATTACTCTTTTCAATTTTATACACAAGTCTTAGCGTATCATTGCATCTTACAAGGTTTAAAAGAGAGGAGTGATGTTCCTTTGATCTTGACCTGTAATCTAGTTCCGTGCTGGACTTGCCCACACAATGTTACAATTGCCTGTTTGTCTGTTCTCAGTTGTTTTGTGATATGAATGATGTCATACTATTATTACCGTATTATAAACTTCGTCTCTTTATCCTTAGCTATCAATACAATGTGAAGAAATAGACAATACATTAGCGATGGTACATGGTCATATGTTTGGAACCTGGTTTTATTATGTACTTTGCAGTAAAATACAACTAATATTTTACATGGGTTCACAAGAATAAGTTCTATATATAGACCAAAGCTATTTTGTTTAGTTTTGTTGCCTCCTTAATATCTTCTGTTCTAGTACTACTAATGTAAAACTCAACTTTTCAGCAAGCTATGGAAAAAATGGTGGAACTGCCACCTTCTGAAGGTGGCGAGGCAACTATAACCGCAATGTCAGCTCTTGTTGTAGTGGGTCAGTACATGTCCACTAACAGTGCCAAAAGCACGTTCCTACGTAATACTGGGTTGTTTGTTAAGGCAACCTCGTCCAAACAGCATCATGATCAAGATATGCAAGCTCAAAACATTGTTATATCTGCGCTCCAGAGACAAGTCCATTCCCTAATAGAGACCCTTTGTGAAACAAGGACAGACATTGTTCGATGTCGTCAAGATATGCATGGTTTTGAAACCATACTATCACACATTTTCTAGGTTGTTCAGGAGCCTAGGAGAAATGAAGGCGAAGGTTATGGTGCTCCATCGGACAATATAGCATGAAAATGTAATAGTCAGGTCAAATGAACTGAGCTTCTGAACTTCTGGTGGTGCATTTATTTGCCAGACTGTTAACTTTTATGCCAACCTTCCTTTTGTTTTTTGTAATTTGTTTTGTTGCGATATAAAATTTGTTCTTAACGTGCAGCCACCAGCTAAAGAAAACAGGAAGCCATTTTTGTATAGTGTAGGGTGTTCCCTATATTTGCACTGGTGGCGATCTTTAATGCCGAGTGGACGTAATCTGTGCAATCGCCTTAATAGCCTAGCGTTAGTTTCAAGCCTATTTATTTCCTAGTCTTCTTTTTCCCTGGTTTGCTAATGGCCGCAACAACCATGGGCCATATACGGACCATGGTAACCTTGACCCTGCTACGTGCCGTAGGATCCATGGGTCTCCTATGGGCCGTTGATTAATGGGCCTTCAACAGGGCCGTAGAATCGGTGGGCCTCGGGTCGTCGAATAAATGGGTCTACATGGGCCGTAAACGGGCATAATTGGTATCGGCGCAGCACAGTAACAGGCCGTTAATAGGCCGAAGGACAGGAAAGGCTTAATTCTATCACATGCATAATGGGTCGTTAATGGGCCAAAATATAGGGTGGGCTAGAAATGGCGCAACGGGTTAACAGGCCAGAAACGGGCCGACTCTTGCCACGGGCCAAATTTGGCCCATTAGGGGAATATGCCAGTAACGGGCCCAAAGTAATCGAGGGCTGGAAAGGAGCCCAAGAACGTATGGGCCATCAGTAGGCCGAATGCTAACACGGGCTGGAAACGGCCCATATGAATCATGGGACGTTAACGGGTACAAAGAAATTTACTATTCATTATGGGCTAGAGTCACTGTGGGCCTCTAAAGGGCCTAAAGATACGAAGGCCTCATATGGGCCGAAAGACGTCGTGAGCCATACATGGGCTGAAAGTCAAATGGGCTGGTGTTATATTCGATGGCCCACATGACGTTGTTGGGCTGATTTCGGTTAGGCCCTAACAGGCCATGAGTTATTGGGCCGTAAAATGGGCTATTTGCGAAGAGACCGTTAACAGGCTTTTCATGGGCCAGCCCGCTAACTTTTGACAAAGTCAAACGGGCCGGCCTTTGTAAGCCAAATGGGCCAGTGGTGGGCCATCGCACGTGTCGACATATCATAGGTGCCTATCTGACCCACTGACGAGCTGACCCGTGTTTCCTCTGGCCAATCAGAATTTTACACGTGGAAATTTCCCATTGGTCCGGGCTTTTAACGGGTTATCGGATCCAAAACCGGACCCGATAGCTAAACGACGTCCCGTTACGATGGATGCCACGTGTTGGTCACCCTTGACGAAAGCACTTCTATGACGCGCGATTTATCGTTATGGAAATGGACACTTCTGTGATGATAATTTTGGTAATGTCATGGAACACTTCTACAATAGCACATGTATGACTATCTTGATTCTGTCATAAAATCGTCATGGATGTACATGCATGACAAAAAAAGCGACCTACTGTGACAAACACGTGTCATCACGGAAGTGTATTTTTTTTGTAGTGGAGAGATTTTTACACGGGGTGAATGCTGAGATATCTGATTTTGTGGAGGTGTTTCCTTATGATATGATCTCTGATGTTGTACGTCAAGCTATGAGAGTGGAGAAGAAGAACATGTGCAATGGTTAGTCCCATAATTTCCAAGACCGTCCCACCACTCCTTCATGGCAGCAACCACACCCTTCATCCTTGATGGTGTCTTCACCAACAATTCATATTAAAGATAGAAGAAACATGGCTTCAGTTGGAGCTTATTCTGCTCCACCTGTGACTTCTATGGAGAACAAAACCTTTCCAAACTCATGTGTGAGAGATAATCCATATCATAAAATCCCACAACTTGAGAGTGACAAGAAAGGGTGGGTTGAGTGGCTCCACAAAATATGAGCCAGAGTGTACACATCACAAAATCCCACCACTTGAGAGTGACAAGAAAAGAGAGGGGACTCTACCACATATGAGAGAGTGTGTACACAAGCCAATATTCCACAACTTGGGAGTGATAAAAAGGTTATTTGAGTGATCCCACCAAATGTGAGGAAGAGTGCCCACTTCCAAAAATTCCACATATTGAGAGGGATATGAGAGGTGAGTTGAGTGACTCCACCAAATGTGAGGAAGAGCGTACACTTTCCAAAAATCCACAAATCGAGAGTGATAAGAGAGGTAAGTTGAGTGACTCCACCAAATGCAAGGAAGAGTGACCACTTCCAAAAATTCCATGTATTGAGAGTGCTAAGAGGGGTGAGTTGAATCACTGTACCAAATGTGAGGAAGAGTGTGCATATCCCAAAATGCCACATATGGAGAGTGATTAGAGTGGTGAGGTGAGTGAGTCCACCAAATGTGAGGATCAGATTGTTCAACATGATATTAGAGAGATAAAAGATCTCCACCCAAATATACCACACAATCAACAAGAGAGGTTTAGTGAATTGTGTGAGTCCACCAAATGTGAGGTCGAGGTCGTCCAACATGAGATTAGAGAGATGAGTTGTAGGATCGGAAGTATGTCTAGAGGGGGTTGATTAGACTACTTGACCAAATAAAAGCTTAACCTTTTCCCAATTTTAATTCTTGATAGATTTTAGCAACTTAGCACAAGTCAAACAATCTCAATACAATTCAAGCAAGCATGCAAAGAATATATGAGCAGTGGAAAGTAAAGCATGCAACTTTTAAGAAAGTAAATGGGAGGAGTTTGGAGCGAGCAAACGCAATGTTGACATGGAGATTTTTGGCGTGGTTCCGATAGTTGGTGCTATCATACATCCACATTGATGGAGACTTCAACCCACGAAGGGTAACGGTTGTGCGAGTCCGCAGAGGGCTCCACCCACGAAGGGTTCACGAAGAAGCAACCTTTTCTATCCCACCATGGCCATCGCCCACGAAGGACTTGCCTCACTAGGGTAGATCTTCATGAAGTAGGCGATCTCCTTGCCCTTACAAACTCCTTGGTTCAACTCCACAATCTTGACGGAGGCTCCCAAGTGACACCTAACCAATCTAGGAGACACCACTCTCCAAAAGGTAATAGATGGTGTGTTGATGATGAACTCCTTGCTCTTGTGCTTCAAATGATAGTCTCCCCAACACTCAACTCTCTCTCTCACAGATTTGGCTATGGTGGAAAGATGATTTGAGTGTAAAGCAACTTGGGGAAGGCTAGAGATCAAGATTCTTATCGTTGGATTGTGATATCTTGGTCTCAACACATGAGTAGGTGGTTCTCTCTCAGAAAATGAATGTTGGAAGTGTAGACACGTTCTAATGGCTCTTCTCACGAATGAAGAATGGGTCGAGGGGTATATATAGCCTCCACATAAAATCTAACCGTTAAACACAGATTCCCAAACTCGGTGAGACCGAATGGTAGAACTCGGTCAGACCAATTCAGGTCAAAATATGAATGTCAGGCCTTTCGGTGGGACCGACGATATGCTAGGGTTAGGGCATAACATAATCTCGGTGTGACCGATCACATGAACTCGGTGGGACCTATTTCAATAATAGGCACATAGAGAGTTGGGCAGACAAACTTGGTGGGACCGATTTGCTCACTTCGCTAAGACCGAAGTTTTACGAAAAGGAAACAGGGAGTTTGCATTGCATACTCGGTGGGACCAATTCGCTCATCTCGGTGGCACCGAAATGTTACAAAAAGGAAACAGTGAGTTTGCAATCCCATCTCGGTGAGACCGAGATCCCTATTGGTGAAACCAAAGTGACTAGGGTTTGTGGCAGTGGCTATGTCAAGTGAAACTCGGTGGCGCCAGATACATCAAATCGGTGGGGGCCGAGTTTGACTTTTAGCTTTAGGACATATGTGGAAATGAGAAAGTGGTTGAGGGTTTTGGAGCATATCACTAAGCATTTTAAGCAAGTAAGCCATTAAGCAACACCTCATCACCTTTTAATAGTATTTTCTTTCCTATTGACTCAATGTGATCTTGGATCACTTAAATAAAAAATGTAGAGTCTTGAGCTTGTTGGCAATATGTGTCGTTAGCATTTTGAGGGTCCACATCTCTAGTCCATGCCATGCCAATCATTGAACGTTCTGAAATGATCATCTTGAAAGAGTATTAGTTCAATGAGCTATATGTTGTTAAGAATTACCAAAACCACCCAGGGATTAGTTGCACTTTCAGTCTCCCCCTTTTTGGTAATTGATGACAACATATAGATCAAAGCTTCGACAAAAGATAATAAGAATGAAATACATCGTCGCTTTGAGAAGTATGTGATAAGCAAGAGATCCCCCTAAATTGGTGCATTATTTAAAATTTGCTTTTGAACACAAATGCACAATTAAATAGGATCATGGGTTACTCTTCCATGTCACATACATCTTGGTGGAGCGCTCAAAATGATAGAAAATAAGAACAAGTACTCATCACCAGGGCAAAGTGAATTATCATACATAAGAGATAGATAATGTCATCATTCAAGAACAAGCATTAAGCATGATATGATCAAGCACATGACCATACAGAGTATCTCACACAAAAAAACATAAATTATCTCAACCAAGCAAGCAAAGCAAATAAGTAGAAAAAGAAGCAAAGCTCTCTCTCTTCGAAGCCTATGATCTATACACTTTCTCCCCCTTTGGCAACAAGTTACCGAAAAGCTTGAAAATGCATAGTGCTATGTGACTCCCTAGGCTTAATCTTCAGGAGGAGGTGTTTAGAGGACTCCAAGGACGAAAGCATCAGTGGAAGTTGATGGAGCCGGTGGAGTTGTCACTAGAGGGGCAACTGGATCTGTGGCTGCAGGTGCTGAAGTTCTGGCTCTTGTGTCTGGCACTAGCACTGCTACAAGCCTCTGTGCCCTAGGCACTCTGTAAAACACTTGTGCAGTTGCTTTTCCCTTCCTCTCTTCTGCTTCTTCCTCGAGCTCTTCAACTGTTGTCTGAATTTCAGTCACCTTCAAGTCAAGATCATAGAATTTGGTTTCAATGATCCTCTCCAAGCTCTCCTGGTTCTAAGTTAGGGTGGACAGTCCTTTCTCAATTCTCAAGGTTGCTTGAATAAGATATCCAAGATGGTCTTGCTTTGACTTGAGGAACACTTCTGAAGCTTCTTCAGCACTTGGCATCTTTGCTGCCTTCTCGGCTTTAGCTTTCTGTCTCTTTTCTTGAGCCTCTAGGGATGTTGGATCTTCAGCAGTCATGACAACAGTGTTGTCCTCAAAGTCAGGCTTCAAGGGAAGATGCTCTTTGTCGAACAAGTACACTCCCTTGGGCATCTTGGATTTGATCAACATCTGTATGTGTGGAGCATACCCACATGACCTCTTCTGGTCAGCAGATGTTCTCTTGATTGTCTCAACAATCAAACTCATGAATTTGAATTTCTGTGGCAAATCAAACATTTGAAGCAAATTGATGGAGTGGCCTCTGATCATCCTGTGATCTCCTGATTTGGGCAGCAAGGTGTGCCTCAATATGGTGTTCATAGTGGCCAATCCAAACATCAAGTAATACACTGATCCTAGCTTGTGAGTCTCCAAAGCTTTGTTAGGTATTTACTTGTACATATTTGCCATGGGAGTTGTGATCTTTCTTCTTCTTTGCATAGACATCAATGTATTTCTCATGCTCCTTGGGTGCTTTTATGAGCTTTGCCCACTCATCAACAGTAGACTGGTACCTTGTACCTTCAGTCATCCACACAATCTTTCCATCTGGATAGAAATGAGCTGTAGAGTAAAACTGCATAATGAGCTCATCATTCCATTTGGTCAACTTTTTACCCACAAACTTGTCAACACCACTGAGCTTGAAGCTATCATGCACTCCTGGAAAATGGTCTTCATTCTCATCAATGTACTCCCAGTCAACCCACTTCATATCACTGACAATGGGCTTCTTGTCAAGCAGCACTGTTTCATAGAAATCTTGTTGTTCTTTTGTGTGGAATCTATAGTCCACATCTGTCCTTCTCCTCACTGCATATGGATCAGCTTGTCTCCACAATCTGAGACCTGTATCTTTCCTTTCTTTCATATTCTCAGCCACTGGATGATTGTCATCATAGTATGGAATTTTTGGCTTGAGTTTCCTAAGCACTTGGGCCTCATCATCTTCTTCCTCAACTTCAGGCACTGGGGCTTGTTCTTTTCTGCAGCAAGGATGTTCCTGGTGCTTCTCTTAGGTGCAATCTTGGAGTCTTGAGCTGGAGCTTTGGGGGCTATCTTGGGCTTTGAACGAGCAGCCCCAGACTTGCCCCCATCAGCTTTTGTGATTTAGCAGGAGGTGCTGGTGCAGCATCCTCTCCTTCCTATTCCTCCTCACTATCAGAATCTCTTCTCATAGATGGATTTCCAATAACTCTAGCAGTAGTTTTCCTGACCCTTTTCTTGCCCTCTTCACCTTTTCTTGGCTAAATACCATAGTCTCTTGAGTTGATTCCCTGGCCTTAGACATTGGCACTCTCCTAGCAGGTGCTTTCTTGTGCTGACCTGGCTTGGTAGAAGCATCCTCAGCATATTCCTTCTTTAGCACCTTCTTCTTTGAGCTGACTTCTTCAATCTCAAAGTCCTCATCTTCAGAGTCTGAAGTTTTCTTCTTCCTCTGCCTAGTTTGAGCCTTAGGCAGGTTGCTTGGTGTGCTCCTGCTACCTTCATCATAACTGCCAGAGGGACTAGTGCCCTCACTCAAGTCCATCTGCTCTTCTAACTTGTTTTGACTATCACTTTGATTAGACATATTGCACTACAAACTGAGAGCTGACCCTATGAATAGTTGTAGATGAGATAGAGTAGATGAGCATCACAAAGTGCAGAGATTTTGCAAAAAGAATGACTCAAAAACTTGGTTTTAGTTTTCTACAGTAAGCATTTCGGAGCTACCGATTTGTAAAAATTGGTGACACCGAAGCAACTTTGGAGTCTAAACTAGTGGAATCGGTCAGACTGAGACACAACTCGGTGACTCCAAGTTTGCTAGGATTTCACAAAGTCCTGATCTCGGTGTCGGAATAAAAACCGGCAGATCTCGGGTAGGGGGTCCCGAACTGTGCGTCTAAGGCCAATGTTTTACCCAGGTTTGGGCCCTCTCGATGGAGGTAATACCCTACTTCCTGCTTGATTGATCTTGATGATATGAGTATTACAAGAGTAGATATACGACAAGATCTTAGAGGCTAAACCCTAGAAGCTAGCCTATGATTATGATTGTCGTCTCCCTACGGACTAAACCTTCCGGTTTATATAGACACCAGAGGGGGCTAGGGTTATACAGAGTGGGTTACAAAGAAGGAGATCTAACATCCGGATCGCCAAGCTTGTCTTCCACGCAAAGGAGAGTCCCACCCGGACACGGGACGAAGTCTTGAGTCTTGTATCTTCACGGTCCAACAGTCCGGCCAAAGTATATAGTCCGGCTGTCCGGATACCCCCTTATCCAGGACTCCCTCAGTAGCCCCTGAACAAGGCTTCAATGACGATGAGTCCGGTGCGCAGATTTTCTTCGGCATTGCAAGGCGGGTTCCATCTCCGAATACTCCAAAGTAGATTAAGGATCATGTCCGGCTCTGTAAGATAATTTCCGCACACCACCGTAGAGAGCATAACACTTTGCAAATCTAATCTACCAACGATTTTTCATGGTGTGCCCTTACGCCGCGGCCTGGCTTAATACGAACCGGTTTTTCTTGGCCTGCCATGACACGCATTGCAAGGCAGTTTTATTGGCACGCCTCGTCGAAGCAGAGATCGTGTTCCCCTTATTGCGGGATTCCGTGTTTTAGGCAAGTCCCAGACGGTCACGCTAGGGACGCTTGATATTCACCCCTTTATAGAGGGGCCGAGGCCTATCCCTCTTCCTACCACGCTTGCGCCTTTCCGCATCTCGAGTTCCAACACCCGAAGCCCAAGCTTAGGCACTTCGGATCTTCAATCATGTCCGGATCAAACCTTCAAGGCCAGTGGATGGCCTCCTCTGTCACAGAGGAGGACATTGCTAAGCTTAGGGAGGTCAGATATCTGACCGCCGACATCAAGCACATGCTTCCTGTTCTAGGGCAGGTCATCCCTACTCCCGAGCCCAACGAGAGCGTCGTATTTGTTTCTCACTTCCTCCGTGGCTTAGGCTTCACCCTCGATCTCTTTGTGAGGGGGCCCATGTTTTATTACGGGCTCGATTTTCATGATCTAGCCCTGGACTCCATCCTTCACATCTCGTTGTTTATCGTCGTGTGCGAAGCCTTCCTCCACATCACCCCGCACTTCGGCTTATGGCTCAAGACCTTCAATGTAAAGCCGAAGGTGATCGAGGGGCGACACGCCGAGTGCGGAGGCGCTCCAATAAGCAGAAACGCCAATGCCCCATGGCCAGAGGGCTTCTTCCTGGAGGTGTCCGATCTATGGCAGCGGAGGTGGTTCTACGTCACGGCTCCCAGAGGCACAAACTGGGTGGCTTCCCCCGACTTCCGCTCGGGCCCTCCGCCTCAACTAGCGTCGTGGGCCAACGTGGGACTGGATTGGGGGCCTGCTAATGATGTACCGACATTGCAGAGCCGCATTCGGGAGCTTCTTGAGAGGGACATTAGTCTTGTCAGCATAATTCAGGTAATTCTAGTCCGACGGATCTTGCCGTGCAAACTTCGGCATCTCCGGATGTGGGAGTTCAACCCGGAGGGTCCGCGAACTATTCAGCACTTCTTCGGCATGACACTCGAAGGGATGTGTGTAAGTTATTCTTCGGACCACAAGTAAAGTGTCCGGACACCACCGAGGATGCGGGGCTGAGCTTCAACCGCCCAGATACCCAAGTAAGTAACCTAGAAACCGAACACTTCGTTTATGTTCATCACAACATTATTCTGAAAACCATCTGTGGCTAGGATTGGCTCAGCAAGGCGGAGAGAATCAGGTGTCCGGCACCACTTCTCGAAGGTTCGCCTAGTCCTGCAATAGCCAGGATACTTAGATGTGTGCTAAGTCAAGTGCCCTCAGGGAAAGACAAAGGGAAGAACAGAGAAGCAGAGCTTCACACATTGCACATCCAAACCGGGGGAAATACTATTTCCATGAAGGAGGATAGTCGGGGAGGGGAATCTAAGGCCTCCTCCTCCCGCGGGAAGAAGAGGGCCGCCTCCGAAGACTTGGAGACGGATGTGCCTAGACAAGGGAAGAAAACTTCACCAGGGGGCCCTGCCCCAGAGGGCGTCCTAAGCGCGCCATGCCCGCAAACAGGCCAGCCCTCCACCGAGCTGTAAGTTAATTGTAGATACAAAGCTACTACTTCCTCCTCTGAGAACAATAACCAAGATCCATTCTTTGTAGTCCGGATAGTAGCTCTTCTCGACAGAGTTCGTCTTCGGGGGATCTTCTTCCAGAGATGATGGAGAATGAAACCCCACCTGCTTCTCTGTCCCATGGGGTGGGCGACCCTGAGGTGTCGTCACGGAGGAGTCCAGATTCGCCGAGGCCAGAAGCTAATACTTTGGCCGCCCTGAGCCCGGAGCATTCAGCTCCCACGCGGGGCAATAAGAAGGGTCCGGCACAGTCCGGCGACCGGCCGGACATGCTGATGGGCCTTCTGGAGCAAGCTACTCTTTCAGAGGATCACCATTCGTTAATGGGCATGGTGCTTGAGAAGATTTCATCCGCCACAAGCGGGTTGAATGAAGCTTTTATGAGCCTGCTCAAAGGCTTTGAGGTACACATTAAAATACATAATTTTTTTGTTGCAGCGCACGCGCTAGGTGTGCTCTGTATAGATAGTTGCCCCTGAGACTCTGGTTGCCAGCCCTAGGCGGCAAACAGAGGAACACACTCTTAAGTAATGATCGCACTGCATTCATGCGCAGGTGGCGAAGGGTCCGGCGGCAGACCAGACCGCTGAAGTTGTGGACGGATTGAAGTTGTGGACGCCGACATTATGCTTGTGAACGAGCGGCTTAACGAGTCACAGAGTAATACCCTACTTCCTACTTGATTGATCTTGATGATATGAGTATTACAAGAGTAGATCTACCACGAGATCGTAGAGGCTAAACCCTAGAAGCTAGCCTATGATTATGATTGTCGTCTCCCTACGGACTAAACCCTCCAGTTTATATAGACACCGGTGGGGGCTATATACAGAGTCAGTTACAAAGAAGGAGATCTAACATCCGGATCGCCAAGCTTGTCTTCCACGCAAAGGAGAGTCCCACCCGGACACGGTACGAAGTCTTGAGTCTTGTATCTTCATGGTCCAACAGTCCGGCCAAAGTATATAGTCCGGCTGTCCGGATACCCCCTTATCCAGGACTCCCTCACTCGGTCACACCGATTTGCAATTTTCGGTGTCAGATTTCCGGTTCAGGCAGACCCTTGAGGTTCGAACTCTGGGGTGCGCACGAAGATCTTTCCCCCACCAACTCACGTCTCGAAGCCTCGCAAGGAATCTAGGCTAGAAAGAAGAACACACAAGGGACACAAGGTTTATACTTGTTCAGGCCACCATTGTGGTGTAATACCCTACTCCAGTTTGTGGCGTGGTGGATTGCCTCAGGGGATGATGATGAACAATACAAAGGGAGAACCACCTCGCGAGGGGCTGTTCTTGAGCTGGTGCGATGAAATGCTTGGGTGAGTTCAGTCGCCTCTCTCTAGTCTATGCGCAATCTGGATCCCTCTCTCACTACTATGGTGGCTAGTCCTATTTATAGAGGGAGGCCCTGGGTCTCTTCCCAAATAATGAGCGGGAAGGGCGCCAACAATTGGCCATTTTGAAGGGGAACGTCTAGCACACTTATCTTGACTAAAGTTGGTCTTCGACTGCCAAAGACTCTGGCGGTGACGCTGCCCTGGGCTCCACGATGACTCCCATCCTCCCATTCTGCTGGTCTTGGTCTTGTTGCACTGAAACGGTAACCTTTGCTTGATGCCTCAGCCTGTGCTTGCCCCCCTTGCACCGAAGGGGAAACAAGGACACTACGCAGGCCGGCGCCCGCCTGGCGCCTGCCTGGTCTCGATCGTCATGGCTTACATCATGGGCTCCTCGCGAGGTACCCTGCCTTGATCTCTCCGCCTCCTTGCGAGCCTGCCTGATGAGGCTGCTCCTGAGGAAGCTTCCCGTCGTCCGTCCCACGAGGCTTGGTCCCTTGCGTGGGTCTTGAGCTTGAGCTGATAAAGCTGGGCTGCACTGGGCCCCCACTTGAGCCACGCCGCAGGCCGCAGGCAGGCAAGTCTGGGGACCCCCGTTCCCAGAACGCTGACAGTAGCCCCCGGGCCCAAGGCGCACCCGGACTTGGCTTAGCAGAGAAGGGAAGGGGCAAGTGCGAAGCGCCGCGGGGCCCATCAGCCTGCGGCCTCGGGCGCCGCGTGGCGACTGATTGGACATGCGCGTCCCAGCTTCCCCATGACGCCTCAGCAACCGTCCATCTGACAGGTCCCTGCATGCAAAAATGGGTCATGATTACCTGCGATCGTGGTGGCCGACGGTTGGCCTTCTCCGGCTATAAGTACGTAACAGCGCGAGCCCTTCCAGTCCATTCCTTCCTGCTACTCCTTTTCTTCCTCTTCCTCTCCCTTGCTCCTCCTTACGCCAATGGCGCCTATCCGCCGGTTTTCTGCAGAAGAGAAGGGAAAGGCCCCCTGAGAGGGTCCCTACCCGCTTCCGCCGAAGAAGCGGCCAGTCCTCTGCCACCGAGATGAGGGTACTCGGCGGGAGGAGTCGAGGCCCTGGTACGAGCGGCCGCCGCCTGGGTTCCCGCTGCCCTTGTACGCCCGAATCGAGGGCCCTGGAGAAGAAGGCGTCGAGCGACACCGACGGTGCCGCCGTCGATGCCGGCGAGTTACGGCGGTGCGCGTCATCCCCCCTGGAGTCCATGCCGAGGACTCCTCTCGCGAGCTTGTGCTTCACGCCGCCATGCCTCCTCGATCTTGGATTCGCCTTCCTCCCTCCTTCGCCTTCGAGATTCCGCCTAGGGGGCCTCGGGAGATCTGGCTGCAGCATGCCGACTGAAACACCCCTGCGACCAAGGCGGAGGTCGAGGTTGTTGCCCCGGGCAAGGTCTTTCCGACCCGCGGCTGGGGCGAGATCGCCCGGGTCTACCGGTCAGGGGGCGCCCTCGTAATCCATCTCGAATACGATGGCGCCTCCTTGATGTTCTTCAAGGTCTACGACGCAGAAGGATGCCGGCTGGAATGCTATCCCAAGGGAGGCAGCCGGGGCATGAAAACGGCAAGGACCAGGCCTGCCAACCGCTTCCCCAGCAGCTCCTCAGGTAGCAGCGGAGGAGCTGGAGGATCCTGTGACTCTGCCGAGCTACACATGACTCCGGAGACGAGCGACGATAGATACGAGCCTCCGAGCTTGCGTCGCACCTGAAGCAGGGCGGCTGCATCAGGTCGTCGGCGCTGCTGATCTGGATGGGGTTGGCGCCGGCGCCTGATGAACCACTATTGATGATGGCGTCTCCTGCGGAGGCGCACGTAGTTGTCGCTCCTTAGCACCTTTTGTTCCCTGCGAGGAACCGAAATGACACCCCATGGGGGTATGTAAGGCGCCTGACGTGTCTTTTGTGAATTGTAAATCCTTGTCATGAAACGATGCAATGGGCGCGTCCTGCCCCGGCTCAGCTCCCCCTTTCTTTCCTCACGAGGGCTTGGTGCTCTACGCTGACAAGTCCCGGTCCCCAGGCAGGCTTCAGCCGTCGCTGGTATGCCAGGTCGTGATGCCGTGGTCAAGGCCAGGAGGTGAGTGGCCCAAGGTCCAGTAAGATCCCCTGAGTCGCGATGCTCAGGAGGTCCCCTTTAGCGCTCAAGCAGCCTCCGCTGGGCAAGAAAGGCAGGCAACATTGCCGTGACAGAGCCGTAGTAGGCAAGGGTTTAGCGCTGAGTCGATTTAGTTTTGCGTGACTTATCTTGTAGGTTCTGAGTGGTTTTCGGCGAAGTGCCGGGCCTGCATGGTGGAAGCTGGGGTGTTGCTGGGTTAGGTCCTCGTGAGCTTCTTCCCTCTTCCCCGCACTTTCCTTCATGCTCTACGTCCTTAGGTCCCGGCCCTCGAGTGATCTCAGCTGCCGCTGGTATGACAGGTCGCGATGCCGTGGGTCAAGTCCCGGGGGTGAGGGCTAGAGAGCCAGTAAGAGCCCATGAGTCGTGATGCTCAGGCGCCCCCCTTTTAACGTGCGAGCGGATCGTGCCAGAGAGAGGGAGAGAAAGCTCTGAGGGAGTGATTGGGGCACTGAGGGCCTGGTGAGGTGGCTCCTTGCGGGGCTGCCACGGCCAGAGCTCAGCCACTCAGATTTATCGGTGTTGCAGGGACAGACTCGTACGCAAGCACCGTGCCAGAGCAAGCGGCTCCAAAGGTAGGCGTCAATCGAGCAGGCGATTAAGTCAAGCAGGTTAAGCATGAAGGAGCAAATCCATTTAGATAGATGCAGAGAAAGCAAACGCCACTGGGTCAGGCCCGAGTAGCTTGGGGATAATGCAGCCCGAGGGGCGCCCCCAACAAGGTAGGTAAAGAGCATAAGCAAAACAGATACATGTCGCAGGGACGGACCCACGTGATCTGGGAATGATGCAGCCCTATGGGCGCTCCCAGCTGAAAATGGAACTTTGAAAGATGTCACCTGATACCGTTGGAGATGAAAGGATGCTGAAGTAGCGGACGACGCGTGGTGAGGAGGTCGACCCTCACGAGATCCTGGGACCCGGAGCCTCGGGAGGCTCCGAGGGCACGGATGGATCTTCGAGGACCATCTCCATCTCCGCCAGGACCGCACAATGCCTGACCTCCTAAGCCTCCATAATTCTCCTCATCAAGCGCTGATGAGCAGCGGCCGCGTTCAGCAGGCCGAAGGGCATGCGAACATAGTTGTGATGTGGACCCTCGCAACGCCCCACATGCGAAGGCCAAAGGCACTGCTGAGACGTGGCTCGATTGAGCTCTGGTACATCGATGCAGACACGCAGCCCACCATCCTCGCCTGGATGTGGGGCTACGGCGGGCAAGCGGCGGCTGCCGCGTATGACTCTTGACTCATGTAGCTCCTGAGTGTTTCTCGCGATGAACTCCTGAGGGCTTGGCCCTCCTTGCCTCATACCTTCCTGAGGGAAACATGCTTTGAAGCACGCCTCCAAGTGGTGCCCGAGCGCCTCCCTCGTGACCTTGGCAAGGTCAGTGGCCCTCCAGGAAAGAGCCCCTGAGCCTTGCCCGAGGAGGGTGCTGGGCGCGCCTTCCTATGTGACAGAGGGTGGTGCCCCTTGAACGGGCGTGGATCCTGACGCAATGCCTCTGGAGGTGCCTGCCTCCTGATGGTTTGAGCCAGGTGAAGTCTTCTTCTTCTTAGGGACTGCCTCGGGAAGGCTCCCACTCCTGTGATCCGGGTCTTCGATTGCCGCGGCCTGGAAGGCACGCTCGAGAGAACATACTGCATCCTTTTCCTCACAGGGGACTATGATGACTCCGCTGCTTCCTGGCATCTTGAGGACATTGTAGCCATGGTGTGTCACTGCCATGAACTTGGCCAGGGCTGGGTACCTGAGCATGGCATTGTAGGGCAGGAGAATGTGGGTGACGTCAAAGTCAATGAGCTCGGTGCATTAGTTGTTGCGCTGCCCAAAGGTGACTGGAAGGCAAACCTGCCCTATCGGAACAGTGGAACCATCAGTGACTCCTAAGAAAGGCTTGGTCGGCTGGAGCTGGTCGTATGGCACTTGGAGATTGTTGAACGTCTCGACGGACAGGACGTTGAGACCTGCCCTGCCATCGATGGGGGTCCTGGTGACTTGCACATTGCTGATGACTGGGGAACAAAGCATTGGGAGGACTCCGGCCGTTGCTGCGCACTTGAGCTGATCCGCTGAGCTGAACGTTATAGCGCACGCAGACCACCTGAGAGGGCGCGTGGCCTCAAGCTTGGGGAGGACTGCATTCACCTCGCGAGCAAACTGCTTGAAGATGAGCTGTGAGGCTGGGGCCTGGGCGCCGCCCAGGATGCAAGCGATTGCGCGCGGCTCCTGGAAGCCCCCAGCCCCCTTGTCGGTGTCAAAACCGGCGGATCTTGGGTAGGGGGTCCCGAACTGTGCGTCTAGGCGGATGGTAACAGGAGACAAGGGACACGATGTTTTACCCAGGTTCGGGCCCTCTCGATGGAGGTAAAACCCTACGTCCTGCTTGATTAATATTGATGATATGGGTAGTACAAGAGTGGATCTACCACGAGATCAAGGAGGCTAAACCCTAAAGCTAGCCTATGGTATGATTGTTGTAATGTATGTTGTGTCCTACGGACTAAAGCCCTCCGGTTTATATAGACACCAGAGAAGGCTAGGGTTACGCAGAGTCGGTTACAATGGTAGGAGATCTACATATCCGTATCGCCAAGCTTGCCTTCCACGCCAAGGAAAGTCCCTTCCGGACACGGGACGGAGTCTTCAATCTTGTATCTTCGTAGTCTTGGAGTCCGGCGGATGATGATAGTACGGCTGTCCGGACACCCCCAAGTCCAGGACTCCCTCAGTAGCCCCTGAACCAGGCTTCAACGACGATAAGTCCGACGCGCATAATGTTCGGCATTGCAAGGCGGGTTCCTCCCTTGAATAATCCAGAGAAGATCATGAACACCAGGATAGTGTCCGGCTCTGCAAAATAAATTCCACATTCCACCGTAGAGAGAATAAAATGTACACCAGTCCAATCTGCTGACGTATTATGCGGCATGACACCACACCGCTACCAAGCCTCTATTTGAATCGTTTTTTATTATACCACTCAGCATGTTTAGCGAAGCGGTTTCCTTGGCACGTCCTGTCGAAGCAGAGATCGTGTTCCCCTTATTTCGGGATTCTCATCAATACGGACATGGGTAACCCAACCGCGCCATTGATGGTGGCGTTTGGGAGATAAGCGAGTTTTACCAGGCTGGTGGGGGACGCATAGTCTCCGTCCGCCTATATATATAAGGGATAAGGATTTACCTTCTCACCTACGCCTTCTTCCTCCTTTGCTTATCCATCTCCGCGCACTCAAGCTCCAACGCCCAAGCTCGCGCACCTCGCCTCGACCTTCTCTGATCATGTCCGGAGCGGGAGGCAAATGGTTGGCCTCCACCATTAAGGAGGAGCACATCACCAAGCTGCGCAGCGCCGGATACCTTTCCAGCGACATCGCGCATCGGCTGCCCGACGAGGCGCAGCTCATCCCCACCCCGGGGACCCATGAGAGGGTTGTTTTCCTCCCCCACTTCCTCCGCGGACTGGGCTTTCCACTCCACACATTCGTCCGGGGGCTCATGTTTTACTACGGCCTGGATTTCCACGATCTGGCGCCGAACTTCATCCTCAACATCTCAGCGTTTATCATCGTGTGCGAGGCCTTCCTCTGCATCCGGCCCCACTTCGGCCTGTGGCTCAAGACCTTCAACGTCAAGCCGAAGGTTGTGAAGGGCACGCAAGCGGAATGTGGAGGCGCCATGTTGGGCAAGTTGCCCAACGTCCTTTGGCTCGAAGGGGCCTTCGTGGACTCCGTTAAGGGGTGGCAATTGGGGTGGTTCTACATCACCGAGCCGCGCGAACCCACGTGGGCGGCGGCCCCCGAGTTTAGATCTGGTATCCCCATGTAGCTCACCTCCTGGAAAGAGAAGGGCTTGTTGTGGGGCAATCCGAAGGAGCTAACGGGACTCCGAGCCTGTATCCAGAAGCTGGTGAACAATCAGCTCAGGCTCGTCGACGTGGTCCAAGTCATGCTCATCCGCTGGATTCTCCCATGCCAAGAACGGGCATTCAATCTGTGGGAGTTCAATCTGAAACAGCACCGGGCGCTAAGCGGGCTCTTCAACACGACGTACGAAGGCGCCTGGAGGGTGCTGTTTAAGGGCGTCGAAGCCCCCGCATCTGTGACGGAAGATCGCGGATTTTGCTTGCAGCATCCAGCTGACGAGGTAAGTGATTCAACCCCTTTACGGGACAGTTGTGGTAAATAGATTGATTCTAAGAGGGTTTCAATCTCTCTCTTCCTTTGGTAGGAATGGATGGAGAAGGCCGAGCAGCTCATCTGTCCGGCTCCGATGCCAGAAGACCCAGTGGACGCCCGTCTAGCGGGGCTGCTGGTTCCGGCACCGCACGTGGTGCCGGAGAAGAAGGCCAAGAAGGTGGCCACGGGGACTCGAAAGAGTTCCCGTAATCAGGTGTCCGACGACGAGGCGGAATCCTCCCCCGAAGACGAGGAGGAGGAAGAAGACTCTCTCCCAGAGGAGGGAGAGAAGAAGAGGAAGGCTTCCCCGATAGGGAAGGCCGAAGGGTCCAAGAGGGGAAGGACTATTCCCCCGGATAGTTCTGCCAACATCGATGTTGGCGAGGAGGAGTGGCCTTCAAGGGCCAGGCCTTCGGCGAGATCATAAGCATCCGGATCCCTGATATGCAATTTCTTTTGTGTCACATAGTGTCCTACTAATGCCGCATACTGTCCGCAGTCCGGCCGATGATGATCTCCCCGCTTCATCGAGCGGGTCGTTGGCCCCGTCGGATGTGGATTCACTTCCGACTGCCTCTACCCCCCGCGCCGACGAGGACGCCGAGGTGGGATCCCAGAGAGGGACCCATCAGGAGGAGGCTCCGGAGGCGCCGCCAGGCAGCCTCCCGGACTTTGTGCCGGACTCTACATCGGAACCTGCAATGGTTCCAGAGTCCGGCAGGCGGCCCCTTCGAAAGAGGGGCAAGACTGTGACGCCGGCGGCCTCCGTCCAACCGGAGGCGCCGGACAACTTGCTGGAGGCGCTCAAAGGCGCTTCCATCGAGGAAGAACACCGCACTATCATGAGTGCGGTGATTCAGAAGGTTCAGCTTGCCAAGAGCGGGCTGACCGAAGCTTGCAGCAGCCTTCTAACAGGCTTTGAGGTAAGAAGTTATAATTATGTAATGTAATACCGCATAGACAGTAGCCCCTGATGCTCAGTTCGGTGTTCGGAAAGAAAAGCCGGACTGAGGATCTAAGAAGATATACGCAGGGTTGCTTAAAATATGTCAATATGGGTTTGCAGGCTGCGCTACTGACCTCTGCCGCATTGACTGCGGAGGTCGGTGCGTTGAAGCAGGATCTCGAGCGGTCCGAGCAAGAGCTTGGCCATGCCAAGAAGCGGCTCGAGGACAAAGAAGGTGAGTAACACCACTTTGAATAGTTACCTTATAGAAAAGGACTTAGGTTGCAATAAAATTAACAAGGATAATATGAGTATTGCAGGGGCCACGAACGAGGTGGCAGCCCTGAAGGAGGCTGTGTCCGCGGCCGAACGCAGTGCGGCCGCGGAAAGGGCAGAGCGGGAAAAGCAGGAGGCACAGGTGGCGGAAGTACGGCAAGAGCTCCGGGCTCTCATGGAGAAGCATGAGAGCTTGGAGCGTGACTCCAAGACTCGAGAGTCTGAGCTTGCCTCGGCTCTCGAAAGTGCCAAGTCCGCCAAGGCCGAGGCCCGTAAGGCCCTTCAGGAGGTTGAAGATCTAAAGAAGATAGCGGCGGGTAAGCATTTTTCATGCAAAGCAAGCATGTTAATGTAAACTACCTGACACTTACCCGCATTCGGAGCTCTCCAGGGGCGTTTGCAGATCTGCCGTGCAGTGTGTCCGATGCCGCCGCATTCTACCGTGGCGAGGAGGGGAGCTCAACGGAGAAGGTCTTCTGGTCTCAGTACGCTGAGGCCAGCCATCCGGTGCCCCCAAGCGACCAGTTGAAGCAGCTGGTCGAACTCCACAAGGTAGCTGAGGAGGCCATGAAGGGCCTTATAGTCCCGCTGTGGCCTAGACAGGCCATGCCTGGGAGCTACTTCGGCCTCGTGCGGCGGCTGGTGGATGCGTGCCCCTGGGTGGAGGTCATCAAGCGCTCCGCCTGTATTGAAGGTGCTCGTCGGGCCCTTGCCCGCACAAAGGTGCATTGGGGCAGGTTGGATGCGGAGAAGCTTCTCACGGACCCACTGCCACCGGGCAAGGAGTATCGCACGCCCGAAATGTATTATAAGACTATCCTGAAGGGAGCCCACGATATTGCGGATGAGTGCCCCAGAGATGTAATTTTTGAGTAAACTCGCTATGTATTATCCTGTGCGCTGAAAACTTTGTTCATGTGCTCCTTAAGCAACACTTGTTTTAATTTAAAATATTACCTTCTATGCGGCCGTTTATAAAATCTGAGAGATGGCAAGTCGTTGGCTTCAGCCCCCGAGCCGCGAGTGCTGGGGTGTTCGGGATAAACTTGAGCACTCTTGTTCCCATTTTTGGGTCCATCTATGGAGGCGCTCAACACAACGAACAAGGCAACCGGACTTATAATGTTTGAACACTCTCACTTAGCCATAGAATCCTATAATTTTAAATTTCGAAGAAGCCCCTGGTATTCGGAAGACCGAATCCGGGGCGCTATCCACGCCTTCGTTGGACATTGTCCGGAACTTCGCTCGAAGCGGTGTGAGTCTTTAAGGACCCGAAAAGACCTCTCGAACAGCGACCAGTCTCTCGCCTTATCATGCCGGTCATTTTTAGCTTTCTCCACTAACGCGCTCGCCCGGCTCAACCGGGGCGCAATCGCAGTGGTTCTCCCAGTGCCACCTTAGCCGACAGAACGGAGCGTAAGGCACCAAAACGTGGGAGCCGGGCAAACCCAACTATTGACCCAAGACATGATTTGGAGCCGATTCATATAATGCTATAAGTTCGGGGTGCCGCACTTATGAAAGTGTTCGGACTTATCGCACCATAATGTGGGGAACATAAGCCCCTGGTGTATTAGGCCGTACCAAAATATACGGGTGCAAGATGTCATGTAATGAACATCTATATAAAAAGTAATGTAATTGCAGTGAAAAAGTGCTGCATTATTTATTAAAGGAAATCTGCAATGAGTGCGGACTGATACAAATAGTGCTGTAGGCAAGGGATTTGGACTAATCAAACATGTTCCCCTCCAGGGGTGAGCTGCGGACTTGGTGTATATAATCGAATTTAATGCTCGTAATTGAGACCACCTGAGTATTCGTCACAGCCTTCTTTCTTCCCTGGCTGTTGCATCATGAGTTCGGCCGGTTCACCGCCGGACAGGGCCTCTGGTTAACGGAGTCCTGTGTATACAAAGAAGGAAAATGATAATAATAAAAAAAGGGGGGGCACACTTGCGAGCCCCTGGTGTGGTCGAGCCGCACTCTGGGTCCATTGTGATCGTGCCCCTTCGCCTGCACCCATGGTATCTCCAAGGCGTAATGATGTACGCGGAGGGTTGTTCTTGCAATCATGCGAGGGCGGGGGTCAGGGCCGCATTGCTACGCGTGCTCTGATCATGCCAGGTGGTCTTGGTTGGTATTGCTTCGGGCGCGTTTTGCTGTATCCGGCAGTTTAACGGCTGGACTCGAAAATTGCCTTAAAAGGCTGCTCTGTACTTCTGCCGCGAGAGCCACTGTATGTTCCTCCGTTCGGAGGGAGCGTTCCGTATTTCCATTGACCGTGATGACTCCACGAGGGGCCTGCCATCTTGAGCTTGAGGTATGCATAATGCGGCACTGCGTTGAACTTTGCAAACGCGGTTCGTTCGAGCAGAGCGTGATAGCCGCTGCGAAATGGGACTATATCAAAGATTAACTCCTCGCTCCGGAAATTATCCGGGGATCCGAAGACCACTTCTAGTGTGACTGAGCCTGTACAATTGGCTTCCACACCTGGTATGACACCTTTAAAGGTTGTCTTTGTAGGTTTAATCCTTGAAGGGTCTATGCCCATCTTGCGCACTGTATCCTGATAAAGCAGGTTCAGGCTACTGCCGCCGTCCATCAGGACTCTCGTGAGGTGAAATCCATCGACGATTGGGTCTAAAACCAATGCGGCGAATCCGCCATGGCGTATGCTGGTCGGTTGGCCTCTTTGATCGAAAGTGATCGGATAAGAGGACCATGGATTGAACTTCGGGGCGACTGGCTCCATCGCATAGACGTCCCTTAGTGCACGCTTCCGCTCCCTCTTGGGTATGTGGGTTGCGTAAATCATGTTCACCGTCCGTACTTGTGGGGGGAAACCCTTTTGTCCTCTATTGTTCGGCGGTCGGGTCTCTTCCTCGTCGTCGCTGTTTAGCCCCTTGTCATTGTTTTCGGCAATTACCTTTCCTGCCTGCTTGAACACCCAACAATCTCTGTTGGTGTGATTAGCTGGCTTTTCAGGGGTGCCATGTATCTGGCATAAGCAGTCGAGTATTCGGTCCAAATTGGACGGACCCGGAGTGGTTTTTTTGAATGGCTTCTTCCGTTGACCGGGTTTAGAGCCTCGGAATCCGGCGTTTACTGCCATATCCTCCTTGTCGTCGCCGTTAATGCGGCGTTTATTTTTACTTTGACGTGACCTGCCATTGTTGTCCTTAGTATCCAGACTGCCAGAATTTTTGCGGAGGTTGTTGCTGCGAGCTAGCCAGCTATCCTCTCCCGCGCAAAAGCGGGTCATTAATGATGTGAGGGCTGCCATGGATTTCGGCTTTTCCTGTCCCAGGTGCCGGGCTAGCCACTCGTCGCGGATGTTATGTTTGAAGGCTGCAAGGGCCTCTGCATCCGGACAATTGACGATTTGGTTTTTCTTTGTCAAGAACCGTGTCCAGAATTGTCTAGCCGATTCGTCTGGCTGTTGAATTATGTGGCTGAGGTCATCGGCATCTGGTGGCCGCACATAGGTGCCCTGGAAGTTGTCGAGGAATGCGGCTTCCAGGTCTTCCCAACACCCAATTGACTCTGCGGGCAAGCTATTGAGCCAATGCCGAGCTGGTCCTTTAAGCTTGAGTGGGAGATACTTGATGGCATGGAGATCGTCGCCGCGGGCCATATGGATGTGAAGAAGATAATGTCACGACCGGTTTTCCAATAAAAATATTTATTGAGAAACCAATCTTTTGAGTCCAGTATGAGAGAAATCCTCCTCACTGGTAGACAAATTCTTGATACAATAAGCCAGTAGCATAAAATATATTACAGGGTCGAACTACGGTTGCTCAACCAAATTATTACAAGCACGCCAATAATTATACATAATGGCGGACATGACACAGTGGTGTGGAGGCATACTACTGACTCGAGGATAGGGCGGTGGTGGAAAAACACAGCGGGGAGAGAGATACAAGACTCTAAAACTGTCATCTCATCGAGC
Source organism: Triticum timopheevii (assembly GCA_963921465.1). NCBI lineage: Eukaryota > Viridiplantae > Streptophyta > Magnoliopsida > Poales > Poaceae > Triticum > Triticum timopheevii. The sequence continues at coordinate 358,779,068 of OY997274.1, read as the reverse complement.
GTCGAGGTGAGGCTCGATGAATTTATTTGGTAGCGGAAGCGGATATAATACAGTGACCAAATCCAGGGTTGCACGAGACTGACTGGGACTCCTCTAGGCGTCGGACTCGCTATCAAATTCTTCATCCATGAGATCGCCTTCGTCAGCATCTGGCCAAATCAACAAGCCAGTGAGTACTTTGGAAGTACTCGCAAGACAGTTCGGACGTAAGATATAACAAATGCATGCATGAATGCGTCATGATTAATTCACCAATGTACATTCAAAAATTTGCATAACGAGGTAAGTAAAAGGGAAACGGCGGTAGTCCGCCTGAAATCCCAACAAAACATAAATGCAGACCGATCGGGTGTCTGAAGCGACGCCTCGAAAGGTGAACGAATAAATATACGGAAATGATGCCACAGTCGGGCGTCTTAGCAACACCACATAAAGGGCTTTGAAAGAAATGCCACAGTCGGACGTCGGGGCGACATCACAGAAAGGGCTTTAAAAGAAATGCCACAGTCGGGCATCTTAGCGACACCACATAAAGGGCTTTAAAAGAAATGCCACAGTCGGACGTCAGGGCAACATCACAGAAAGGGCTTTAAAAGAAATGCCACAGTCGGGCGTCTTAGCGACACCACATAAAGGGCTTTAAAAGAAATGCCGCAGTCGGACGTCTGAGCGACATCACAGAAAGGGCTTTTATTGAAAGTAGAATATAACAATGCCACAGTCGGACGTCTGAGCGACACCGCAGAAAGGGCTTTTATTCACAAGTAAATAATATTCATAATAAACATTCAATTCATGAAAATAAACGGGTTAGTCCATCCACAGAAATAATTATTTAACCGGACTTAGCACTCATGCGATTCACCGGAGTCTCTGTCATCAAAACTGACATTTGGTCAGGATAAGATAATATCGAGCTTGGACATGGAATAGATGATTCGAAGGAATATATGACTCTGCAGAGTTTGTACAACATTTTTCCCACAGCCAACAGATTTCCGTAGTCACGAAGGACTACTTCCGTTTACGGTTTTTCGGTAGAAAACACAGCTAACCAGTACACACCCATCCTACCTCTCGATGCTAGGAATCACCCTAGACATCGTCCAAGAAAAACTTTTGAGACGGGGAGATCACAATCTCGAATAGCATGGGATCAAATTTATATACGCGCGCTCTAAGGGGTGCCCCCTTCTCGGTCCCAACCGGAAACACCCATGCCCCCTGACCGGATGACTGTCTTTAATCCAGGGCCATGGAACCATCATCACGGCCTCTCCTTTTTGGTGTGTACCAGGAAAGCGGTTTACAACTTACTAAGCCATATTCCTTGCGGAAAACATGTGGTAGTACAAGGAAGGAAGAATGGAAGGAACTAGAATGATACGAGTTAACATTGAAGTCCCATAGTCTGGCATAAGCCTGGCATGCTACAACACTGCCATCTTACCCATCCTCATGCCAACACATGGCCATGCATACTCACATCCATCCACTCATGGATTTTCGAAACTCACTTGCCTCATCGTCTCAGGTAACATGACATTCGTCGGTATGTTCATCAACATGCCATAAACCACTTAATGCAAACATGCCAAAACAATCATCATATCAAAAGTTCAAACATGCTTGCCTGGTTCGGAGTAGTCGGAGCCTAGCTCGGTGAAGTTGGCGGTCCCGTCACCTCCTTCGGTATCTACGGTATAAAGAAAATATACGCGCTATCGTGAATACCGTGAGGTGCACAAAAATTATACCAAATATTTTTCAAATAAATCTGATAAAAAACTAGACAAAAAAACTGAAGAGGACAGAAAAAGAATCAATCAAAAATACTATTCTGTTTAAAAGTTATAAAGGTTTTTGTCCAGGGACTCATCTGTAATGAAACAGAAAGTTTCCAGGGGCTAGCTTATAAAAACAGAAAACGTTCCAGTCTTGAATACGCCAGCCCAGAGGGGAAAGCGTATTTTGCCCGAAGGCGTTTTCAGAAAACGATTCGTTTAAAAAGACCTGAGAGGCTGACGGGCGGGTCCCACTCGTCAGGTTTAAACTTTCAAACGGGGGACGAAGCTCGTCGGCGCCCGAGAGCCGCGGTGGTCGCCGACGGCGATCCACGGTGAGGCAGGGAGATCGGAGAGTACCTCCGTGCTCAGGGCGCCCTTCCGCGTCGGTTGGTGGTGGTGGTGGCGGTCGGCGAGCACCACGTCGACGGCGAGCCTTGCTCCGGCGGATGGCGGTTCGGGTGGTTGCGGACTTCGTCGAAGAGAGCTGTGAAGATCAAATTGGGGAGGGGGTTAGACCTCTGGAGGTGGTACGAGGTTATGGGCGAGAATAGGGTGGCGGAGGAGTTCTCACCGGAGTGAATCAAGATGGAGGCCGAGGCGGAACGAGGCGGCTGGAGTCGGGGGAGAAGACCTCCTCAAGGCTCCTCCAGTGGCCTGGCGGGGTGTTTGTGGGGTGCAGTGGTTGTGCGTGCTAGCGGGCGAGCTCGGGTCTCCTTTTATAGGCGATCCGAGGCGGTGGCCATGAACGTGGATCATCGGCGATGGTTACGGTGGCGCAGTGCTTGGTCGGGGGAGATTAGGGAGTCGAGCGCTGTCGTGGGGGTTCACTGGGTCCGTTTGGGTGCTAAACTAGCCGGGATTTGGGTGTTTAGGGCGAGCTTGATGGAACGAGGGTGGCGCGGCCCGTCGGCGGCAGGGAGCATGTTCCGTGCTTGCCGGGCCATGGCGACGGTGCCACGGGCGTGCGTTGGCATGGCAGGGACACGGAGAGAGCCAGGGGGCGTTGGGCGGTGCCGGGTGGCGTGGCGAGCGGGCTCGGGCCCTCGCTGGCCGCCACGGAAGGTGCAGCCACCGCAGATGCTTCCAACGCCGGCGAGGCTCGTCGCTACCGACGCCAGGAATTGGCCAAGCGTGCGTGCGGGGTGCTGGTCAAGGGGAAGAGGCTGCGTGCAACGCGCCAGGGCGCACTGTGGCCGCGTGACCGAGTCTGACGATGGAAAAACGACACTGAATCTCTGAACTTAACCGAAGATGAACAGAACAGTGCATCCAAGGTGTTCGACAGAATGATCTAGGCATCTATGGATTTTTCCTTGAGCTGAAACTTAGTGGGATGGCCTCTCATTGCTCTAGTAGGCTGCCTGAATTTTGGTGGAATTTTTGAAGAAGTGTAGATATGAATTTCACCAAATTTGGCAAATCTGGTCCAAACTTGCAGAGACTGAAATTTGAAAAATTTGAAAAGAGGAGGAGTGGATCAAGATGGTTCTGGGTTGTGGGTACAAAGGACCATCCAGGAGAGTTGGTTTGAGGTCAAAACTCAAATGCAAAAGGGTACTCGCTTTGAAAATCTCTCAGGCTCCAAATAATTAGCAGAAATGATTTGAGGGGAAGGAAAATTAGAATAAAATCCAAAACTTGCTTGGATTAGTTGGGATAGAGAACTTAGGTTGATTACAAGGAGGAGGGGAGGTTTTGGAGGGGTTTTACCACATGGGCAAAATACAAAGTCATGGGTGGTTTCCAAGATATGAAAATCCCAAATTTTCATAGAGTTTCTTTTTAAAAGAAAAAAAATTAAACTCCCAAAATAATTTGAGAGGGAACCAACAGAGAAGAAGTTTCAAAAGATCAAACACCATAGGTTGAAGAAAAAATAAAATCCTTGCCAAAGAAAAGAAAGTTTTTAAGAGGAAGGTTTTCTGGAAAATTTTAAATGGCCTCTTTTCAAAAACCACAAAGTTTTTGCTGAAAACCAAAATAAAAATTTTGGAGTGTCACAACACCTACCCCCTTAGGAAAAATCTCGTCCCCGAGATTCCAGTTGATCCTTAAATTAGTATGGATGTTCTGTCCGAAGAAAATCCTCTCTTTCCCAAGTTGCTTCGCTTTCGGTGTGGTTGCTCCACTTAACTCTGAAAAACTTGATGTCTTCTGTCGGGTTCTCCTTTCAGACTCCTCTAATATTTTTACTGGGCGTTCCCGATAAGTGAGGTCTGGCTGCACGTCAATGTTCTCATGGAATACTTGTTTCTCTGGTTTGCTTATGCACTTCCTTAATTGAGAGACGTGGAACACGTCGTGAATGTCGGACAAGTCTTCGGGTAAGTCTAGCTGGTAGGCTACAGTGCCTCTTCGTGCCACTATGCAGAATGGTCCAATGAATCTTGGTGCTAACTTTCCTTTAATCTTAAACCGTTGCAGTCCCCTCATAGGTGATACTCGTAGGTACACAAATTCACCGGGTTCAAAATTGACCCCACGATGTTTCTGATCGTAATAACTCTTCTGTCGGCTTTGAGCGGTCTTGAGTCGGTCCCTGATTAGCTTGACTTTTTCGTCGGCTTCTTTGAGCACGTCTGGGCCGAAGATTCGGCTGTCTCCGGTCTCTGACCAATTTAGCGGGGTACGACATCTCCGTCCGTATAGGGCTTCAAAAGGTGCCATTTGCAGGCTGGCCTGGTAACTGTTGTTGTATGCGAACTCGGCATATGGCAGGCTTTCTTCCCAACTGGTTCCATAGGTGAGGACACATGCTCTCAGCATGTCTTCTAAAATTTGGTTTACGCGTTCAGTCTGTCCATCAGTCTGGGGATGGTAGGCTGTGCTGAAGGCCAATTGAGTTCCCAAAGCCTGTTGTAAATGATCCCAGAATCTCGAGACAAATTGAGTGCCTCTGTCGGATATTATAGTCTTCGGGACTCCATGCAGACAAACTATACGGGAGAGATAAATCCTGGCAAGCTTCTGAGTGTTGTAGGTTGTCTTCACTGGAATGAAATGTGCCACCTTGGTTAATCTATCGGTGATGACCCATATGGCATCATTCCTGTGTCGTGACCGAGGTAGTCCGACAATAAAATCCATCCCTATTTCATCCCATTTCCACTCAGGTATTTTGTTTGGTTGCAGTAGTCCGGCTGGTTTTTGATGCTCAACTTTTATGCGTTGACAAGAATCGCAACATGCAACGAATGTGGCTATGTCCCTCTTCATACCGTGCCACCAAAATCTTTCCTGAATATCCTTATACATTTTGGTTCCTCCAGGGTGGATTGAATATGGAGTGGTGTGTGCTTCAGCTAGGATTTGCTGCCTGAGGTCCTCTATGTTTGGCACACAGAGTCTGTCCCCGTACCGTAATATTCCATCATCGCCTATGAAAAATTCCGAGGCCTTGCCCATACTCACCTTTCTTTTAATTCTTTCAATGCTGGGGTGACCAGGCTGAGCTTCTTTAATTCTCTCCACAAGGTCGGGATTTATTTCCAAGTTTGATATGGTGCCTTCAGCGATCATTAACAAGTTGAGTTTGGCAAATTCTTGATGGAATTCAGGTCTCAAACTTTGCAGACTATTTTCGTCGGAGCTGGGGTTTCGACTAAGAGCATCGGCCACTACATTTGCTTTCCCTGGATGATAGTGGATACCAACGTCATAATCCTTTACCAATTCCAACCAGCGTCGTTGCCGTAAGTTTAGTTCTGGCTGTGTGAAAATATATTTGAGACTTTTATGGTCCGTGTATATTTCACATCGATTCCCAAGTAAGAAATGCCTCCATTCCTTAAGTGCATGAATGACTGCTGCCATTTCTAAGTCATGAGTGGGATAATTTTCCTCATGCTTGCAGAGTTGTCGTGAAGCGTATGCGACAACCTTTCCTTCTTGCATCAACACGCACCCGAGACCTTTTTGGGATGCGTCACAATACACCACAAAGTTTTTGTGTATGTCTGGCACAATTAATACCTGTGCTGTGGTTAATTTCCGTTTTAACTCTTGGAAACTTTTTTCGCAGGCTTCTGTCCATTCAAACTTCTTGTCCTTCTTGAGCAACTGCGTCATTGGCTTGGTTAGAGTGGAGAATCCTTCAATAAATCTGCGGTAATATCCTGCCATTCCCAAGAAACTTCGTATGTCCGTTACGCTGGCTGGTGCCTTCCAGTCAAGTATGGCCCTAACTTTCTCCGGGTCCACTGCGATACCGTCTTGCGTCAGTACGTGACCTAGAAAGCCTACTTGTCTTAGCCAAAATTCGCACTTGCTGAACTTGGCATACAATTGATGCTTCCTGAGTTCTCCTAGCACAATCCTGAGATGTTCCGCGTGCTCTTCTGGTGTTTTGGAGTATATCAGAATATCATCGATAAATACCACAACGAACTTGTCCATAAACTTCATAAATACTTTGTTCATGAGGTGAACAAAATATGCGGGGGCGTTTGTTAATCCAAAAGGCATAACTGTGAACTCATATAGTCCATATCTGGAGGTGAAGGCTGTTTTGGGGATATCTTCTGTTCGCACTTTTAATTGATGGTATCCTGACCTTAAGTCAATCTTTGAGAATACCTTGGCCTGAGCAAGCTGATCAAATAAATCATTTATTCGTGGCATCGGGTATTTGTTCTTGACTGTGACCATGTTAAGTGCTCGGTAGTGTACGCACAATCTTAGTGTTCCATCCTTCTTTTTGGCAAATAAAATTGGTGATCCCCAAGGTGAGGAGCTGGCTCGAATGTATCCCTTGTCCAGTAATTCCTTTATTTGTTTCTTCAACTCGATCAACTCGGATGGTGCCATTCTGTATGGTTTCTTGTATATGGGGGTGGTTCCTGGTGCTAGCTCAATGCTGAATTCTATTTCTCGGTCTGGTGGCATGCCTGGTAGTTCTTCGGGAAATACGTCTGGAAATTCACATACTACTGGAACCTTGCTTAACTCAGAAACGTCCACCTTATTCAATCTCGGCTGCCGGGGTATTTTTCTTTCCTTGGCTGATACTTTTATTGTCTTCCCGTGGTGGTGCGTGAGAATTACGGTCCGGTTGAAACAGTCAATAAAACCTTTGTTGGTGGTTAACCAGTCCATCCCTAGGATGACATCCAGTCCTTTATTTTCCAACACAATAAGATTGGCGTAAAATTTCAATCCTTCGAACTCAATGACCACATTCTGACAGTAACTCTGAGTAACTTGCTGAATCCCAGGGGACTTGATGATCATGGATTTTTCCAAGGGAAACATCGAAAAATTATTTTGCAAAGCAAAACTTTTCGAAATGAATGAGTGAGAAGCTCCAGAATAATACAAAACCGTTGCAGGTATTGTGTTGACAGGAAACGTACCGAGTACGATATCCGGAGCATTTTGTGCTTCTTCTTTGGTCACGTGGTTTAGATGACCCTTCCTGTGGTTGTTGTTGGGGTTGAAATTGTTGCGCTTGGGCGCTGAATTATTTCCACCATTGTTTGGCTTCGGGGTCGAGTTCCTTGGCTTGGGGCACTGTTTGGTGTAGTTCCCTTCTTCTCCACAAGCGTAGCAAGTAACGCCTGGGCAATATGTGAACTCTTTGTCCCTTGCATGGAAATTATTGGTTAGGCGAGAGATGTTTGTTGTAGGTTTGTGTGTCCCACCTTTCTGAAAATCTTTCCTGCTTCGGTGGTTGCGCACAAGAGTAGTCTGGTCTCTTTTTCGCTTGCGTAAATCCTCCAAGCTATGTCTCTCATTTTCCAGAGTAATGGCTTTGTCCACTAGTGTTTTAAAATCTGGAAAAGTGTGCACGACCAGTTGGCATTTAAGCGCGGGCGCCAGACCGTCAAGGAATTTCTCCATCTTCTTGCTTTCAGTCATACGTTCTTCATTGGCGTAGAGTGACAATAGAGTAAATTGACCGTTGTATTCTGACACTGTCATGTTCCTTTGTTTGAGGTCATCGAACTCTCTCTTCTTAATTTTCATAATACTCTTGGGAATGTGTGCACCACGGAAACCTTCCTTGAAATCATCCCAGGTTATATCATTTTCGTTGGGGTGCATGTGCAGAAAATTCTCCCACCATGATGCAGCTGCTCCTGTGAGATAGTGCGGAGCATATAGTACTTTCTCGAGATCTGAACATTTTGCAATAATTAATTTTCTCTCCATATCTCGAAGCCAATCCTCGGCTTCAAGAGGCTTGTCAGTATGAGAAAATGTTTGGGGACGTGTCTTCTGTAGCTCAGATAACTTGGAATGCTGCTGATACCGTCCATGGTGATTTCCCATGTTGATGACTTGGTTCATCATTTCCCGATGTTGTTGCTGACTCTGCTCATAAAGGCGGCGCATTTGTGAAAGTGCCGATTCACTGCCCTGTTGGCTTGACTGTCCCTGAGTGAACTCGTTGCTGGGTTGGGTATCAAAATTTTCCTCTGGTAGAGTTGGCATGGAGCGAGTCCAAGGACGAGACATTTTTCACTCTGGGGATATATTTTGTAAAACCCATAAGAAAAGCGGAAAGAGTCGCAAAAACAATTCCATAAATGCATAAAGCTGGCAAATAAAATTAAATAACCAAGCATACTTAAGAAAAACAAATCGACTTGCGCACGGAGAAGGACTGCTCATTACATATCTTACACGCGGGCGGTAATTATACAATACATCACTCAGGATATGCGTACATAATCCTGACATGTTATTTAGGCTAGTGCACTTCTCCAGATCCTACATGATGCGCAAACAGGCTACTTCTCACAACCTATGTACATATAAACATATCATACAAAGCGGTACATTACATGGCGGCTAAGCGTACTCAGGCGGAGATGTTGACTACCTCCTTTGCCCTGCCGAGGGTGAGGCGTAGCGAGGCTGGGGACTCGACTTCCTCCTTGCTAATAGGCTCCATATGTGTAGTGTTGCGCAGAGTGGACGGAGCGGGTGCCAGGGGCGGAACAACACGAACAGGAGTGGGCGCGAAGGGTGGTGCAGTGCGCGCTGGAGTGGGCTCAATGACTTGGTTGAATTCTTTGGTAGAAGGTAGGCGACGAGTAGGCGTATAAGATGCTGAGGACGAGACCAAAGTCAGTGGCGGTGCGGTGGGTAGGAGCTCCCTCCTGTTGGCAGCACAGCCATGAACTGAGTCCATGCGGGCAGCCACGAAGTCGTCCACCAGGTTGTCGAAGGCTGCCTCCAGGGCCTGGAGATACTCAATGAGCATCTCAAAAGCCTCGTATCGTTCTCCTCTGGGGTAGGAGAATGCGTAGTGACAGGTGTAAGGCACATGGCATGGAAGATACGGTAACGACGAGTCTTCATCACGGGGAGGACATCCCTGAGACGAGCTATCGCCTCGCGGGCTGCCATCTGCATAGCATGCCTCTCCGTAGGCATGGCTCTTCCCAAGAACCGGAAGCGGCGTAAATTACCACGCCCTCCCTTGAACTGCACCGCGGCCTGGTGCATGGTCAGACTGTCGTTGACTCGGTGCTGGTTGAGTGTGAAGACTGGGTGCACAGATGGCCCCATCGCGACCTGAACGATGAAGGAAAGAAGCTTGACGAACCCATCGGGCACGTTGGCGAAGGTCTGAGACTCGCAGCTGTTGTCGGCCATCTACAAATGTAGGCAAAAATTCTGCATGGTCAGATCATAAATTTATGCTAACTGACAGAAAATGACTACAATCAAGAAAATATGAAAAGGCTCAATCATGCTAATAACCAATTAGCGATTGCACCTAGTGGCTTCCTACAGTCAGCCTGGCTCTGGTACCAAGTTTGTCACGACCGGTTTTCCAATAAAAATATTTATTGAGAAACCAATCTTTTGAGTCCAGTATGAGAGAAATCCTCCTCACTGGTAGACAAATTCTTGATACAATAAGCCAGTAGCATAAAATATATTACAGGGTCGAACTACGGTTGCTTAAGCAAATTATTACAAGCACGCCAATAATTATACATAATGGCGGACATGACACAGTGGTGTGGAGGCATACTACTTACTCGAGGATAGGGCGGTGGTGGAAAAACACAGCGGGGAGAGAGATACAAGACTCTAAAACTGTCATCTCATCGAGCGTCGAGGTGAGGCTCGATGAATTTATTTGGTAGCGGAAGCGGATATAATACAGTGACCAAATCCAGGGTCGCACGAGACTGACTGGGACTCCTCTAGGCGTCGGACTCGCTATCAAATTCTTCATCCATGAGATCGCCTTCGTCAGCATCTGGCCAAATCAACAAGCCAGTGAGTACTTTGAAAGTACTCGCAAGACAGTTTGGACGTAAGATATAACAAATGCATGCATGAATGCGTCATGATTAATTCACCAATGTACATTCAAAAATTTGCATAACGAGGTAAGTAAAAGGGAAACGGCGGTAGTCCGCCTGAAATCCCAACAAAACATAAATGAAGACCGATCGGGTGTCTGAAGCGACGCCTCGAAAGGTGAACGAATAAATATACGGAAATGATGCCACAGTCGGGCGTCTTAGCGACACCACATAAAGGGCTTTAAAAGAAATGCCACAGTCGGACGTCGGGGCGACATCACAGAAAGGGCTTTAAAAGAAATGCCACAATCGGGCGTCTTAGCGACACCACATAAAGGGCTTTAAAAGAAATGCCACAGTCGGACGTCAGGGCAACATCACAGAAAGGGCTTTAAAAGAAATGCCACAGTCGGGCGTCTTAGCGACACCACATAAAGGGCTTTAAAAGAAATGCCGCAGTCGGACGTCTGAGCGACATCACAGAAAGGGCTTTTATTGAAAGTAGAATATAACAATGCCACAGTCGGACGTCTGAGCGACACCGCAGAAAGGGCTTTTATTCACAAGTAAATAATACTCATAATAAACATTCAATTCATGAAAATAAACGGGTTAGTCCATCCACAGAAATAATTATTTAACCGGACTTAGCACTCATGCGATTCACCGGAGTCTCTGTCATCAAAACTGACATTTGGTCAGGATAAGATAATATCGAGCTTGGACATGGAATAGATGATTCGAAGGAATATATGACTCTGCAGAGTTTGTACAAAATTTTTCCCACAGCCAACGGATTTCCGTAGTCACGAAGGACTAGTTCCGTTTACGGATTTTCGGTAGAAAACACAGCTAACCAGTACACACCCATCCTACCTCTTGATGCTAGGAATCACCCTAGACATCGTCCAAGAAAAACTTTTGAGACGGGGAGATCACAATCTTGAATAGCATGGGATCAAATTTATATACGCGCGCTCTAAGGGGTGCCCCCCTCTCGGTCCCAACCGGAAACACCCATGGCCCCTGACCGAATGACTGGCTTTAATCCAGGGCCATGGAACCATCATCATGGCCTCTCCTTTTTGGTGTGTACCAGGAAAGCGGTTTACAACTTACTAAGCCATATTCCTTGCAGAAAACATGTGGTAGTACAAGGAAGGAAGAATGGAAGGAACTGGAATGATACGAGTTGACATTGAAGTCACATAGTCTGGCATAAGCCTGGCATGCTACAACACTGCCATCTTACCCATCCTCATGCCAACACATAGCCATGCATACTCACATCCATCCACTCATGGATTTTCGAAACTCACTTGCCTCATCGTCTCAGGTAACATGACATTCGTCGGTATGTTCATCAACATGCCATAAACCACTTAATGCAAACATGCCAAAACAATCATCATATCAAAAGTTCAAACATGCTTGCCTGGTTCGGAGTAGTCGGAGCCTAGCTCGGTGAAGTTTGCGGTCCCGTCACCTCCTTCGGTATCTACGGTATAAAGAAAATATACGCGCTATCGTGAATACCGTGAGGTGCACAAGAATTATACCAAATATTTTTCAAATAAATCTGATAAAAAACTAGACAAAAAACTGAAGAGGACAGAAAAAGAATCAATCAAAAATACTATTCTGTTTAAAAGTTATAAAGGTTTTTGTCCAGGGACTCATCTGTAATGAAACAGAAAGTTTCCAGGGGCTAGCTTATAAAAACAGAAAACGTTCCAGTATTGAATACGCCAGCCCAGAGGGGAAAGCGTATTTTGCCCGAAGGCGTTTTCAGAAAACGATTCATTTAAAAAGACCTGAGAGGCTGACGGGCGGGTCCCACTCGTCAGGTTTAAACTTTCAAACGGGGGACGAAGCTCGTCGGCGCCCGAGAGCCGCGGTGGTCGCCGGCGGCGATCCACGGCGAGGCAGGGAGATCGGAGATTACCTCCATGCTCAGGGCGCCCTTCCGCGTCGGTTGGTGGTGGTGCTGGCGGTCGGCGAGCACCACGTCGACGGCGAGCCTTGCTCCGACGGACGGCGGTTCGGGTGGTTGCGGACTTCGTCGGAGAGAGCTGTGAAGATCAAATTGGGGAGGGGGTTAGACCTCTGGAGGTGGTACGAGATTACGGGCGAGAGTAGGGTGGCGGAGGAGTTCTCACCGGAGTGAATCAAGACGGAGGCCGAGGCGGAACGAGGCGGCCGGAGTCGGGGGAGAAGACCTCCTCGAGGCTCCTCCAGTGGCCTGGCGGGGTGTTTGTGGGGTGCAGTGGTTGTGCGTGCTCACGGGCGAGCTCGGGTCTCCTTTTATAGGCGATCCGAGGCGGTGGCCGTGAACGTGGATCTCCGGCGATGGATACGGTGGCGCAGTGCTTGGTCGGGGGAGATTAGGGAGTCGAGCGCTGTCGTGGGGGTTCACTGGGTCCGTTTGGGTGCTAAACTAGCCGGGATTTGGGTGTTTAGGGCGAGCTTGACGGAACGGGGGTGGCGCGGCCTGTCGGCGGCAGGGAGCACGTTCTGTGCTTGCTGGGCCACGGCGACGGTGCCACGGGCGTGCGTTGGCATGGCAGGGACACGTGGAGAGCCAGGGGGCGTTGGGCGGCGCCGGGTGGCGTGGCGAGCGGGCTCGAGCCCTCGCTGGCCGCCACGGAAGGTGCAGCCACCGCAGAAGCTTCCAACGCCGGCGAGGCTCGTCGCTACCGACGCCAGGAATCGGCCAAGCGTGCGTGCGGGGTGCTGGTCAAGGGGAAGAGGCTGCGTGCAACGCGCCAGGGCGCACTGTGGCCGCGTGACCGAGTGTGACGAAGGAAAAATGACAATGAATCTCTGAACTTAACTGAAGATGAACAGAACAGTGCATGCAAGGTGTTCGACAGAATGATCTAGGCATCTAGGGATTTTTTCCTTGAGATGAAACTTAGTACGATGGCCTCTCATTGCTCCAGTAGGCTGCCTGAATTTTGGTGGAATTTTTGAAGAAGTGTAGATATGAATTTCACCAAATTTGGCAAATCTGGTCCAAACTTGCAGAGACTGAAATTTGAAAAATTTGAAAAGAGGAGGAGTGGATCAAGATGGTTCTGGGTTGTGGGTACAAAGGACCATCCAGGAGAGTTGGTTTGAGGTCAAAACTCAAATGCAAAAGGGTACTCGCTTTGAAAATCTCTCAGGCTCCAAATAATTAGCAGAAATGATTTGAGGGGAAGGAAAATTAGAATAAAATCCAAAACTTGCTTGGATTAGTTGGGACAGAGAACTTAGGTTGATTACAAGGAGGAGGGGAGGTTTTGGAGGGGTTTTACCACATGGGAAAAATACAAAGTCATGGGTGGTTTCCAAGATATGAAAATCCCAAATTTTCATAGAGTTTCTTTTTAAAAGAAAAAAAATTAAACTCCCAAAATAATTTGAGAGGGAACCAACAGAGAAGAAGTTTCAGAAGATCAAACACCATAGTTTGAAGAAAAAATAAAATCCTTGCCAAAGAAAAGAAAATTTTTAAGAGGAAGGTTTTCTGGAAAATTTTAAATGGCCTCTTTTCAAAAACCACAAAGTTTTTGCTGAAAACCAAAATAAAAATTTTGGAGTGTCACAGATAATCTTCGATCCAAACCGCGGGGTCTGTTGTGCCATCGTAGGATTCGATGCTTACGGGTTTAAACCCTTCAGGGATTTGATGATCCATTACTTCGTCAGTGAAGCATAGCGGGTGTGCGGCGCCTCTGTATTGAGCAATATCACGACGCAACTCGAGAGAGTGTTGTCTGCTGTGTTCGGCCCGGCTGGGGTTATTGTATCCGGCGCGACGGTATTCGTCATGGGTCGTGGGGCGCCCTCGTGATCCGTAGATGGATCTAGATTGCCTTGCTTTGTCCTCCAATACGTCCCGCAAGTCCGGCGCGTTCCCTTTTGGCTTCATACTTTTGGAGTGATGCCGGGGTACGGTTTTGGTTGAGGGCCTGGATGCCTCTCTGTCGCGAGCACGTGGTGGTCGGTCTGCCGTATCGTGCGTTGGTGATGAAGGTATGTACGCTTCCTCCTCTAGTCGGGGGAGCAACTTGCGTCTTGGGTAGCTTTTGGAGGGGCGTTCGAGTTTATACTCTTCGGCCGCGAGGACCTCGGTCCATCGATCAGCCAGCAGGTCCTGATCAGCTTGAAGTTGTTGCTGCTTTTTCTTTAGGCTATTTGCCGTGGCGATAAGCCTGCGCTTGAAACGCTCTTGTTCGTCGGGATCCTCGGGCATGATGAATTCGTCATCGTTGAGGCTTGCCTCGTCTTCGGAGGGAGGCATATAGTTATAATCCTCGACCTCTTCGTCTGCCGCCCTCTCGTGAGGGCTTGCTTCTGCATCCTCCTGCGCTGAGATTTGCTGGAGGGGATTATCTTCGGCACTCTCTGGGGTATTATTATCTCCTGTGCCGGAATCTCCATTCTTGCTGTGGCGGGATTTAGAGCGGCGCCGCTGACGCCGGCGCTTGGGCTGCTTCTTTAAAGAATCTGCCTCCGCTGCTTCTTCGCCGTCCCCGTCTTTTGGGGTGTCCACCATGTATATGTCGTATGACAAGGTGGTCTTCCAGTGCCCTGTAGGCTCTGGTTCCTGTTCGTCTCCGGCATCGTCGTCCATAGCATCGATGTCTTCGGAGTCATAGTCTAGCATGTCGGTTAGATCGTCGATAGTGGCTACAAAGTGGGTGGTGGGTGGGCTCTGAATTTCTTCGTCGTCTGTATCCCAACCATCCTAGCCGTAATCCGGCCAGGACTCTTCGGATAGCGAGAGATGCTTTAGCGAATTTAGGATGTCGCCAAAGGGTGAATGTTGGAAGATGTCCGCGGCAGTGAATTCCATAACCGACGCCCAATCAGATTCGATTGGCAGGGGCACGGGAGGTCCGGAGTCCGGCAAGGAGTCCGGCACCTCGGAGTCACGAGTTTCGTGAGGGACAAGGGTAGTGTTCGGCTCCATCGCCGTAGAAGTTGAAGCCCCCGAGGCGGTGTCCAACCACCGGTCCTCGATCTGGGCGATCCGATCCGAGCTAAGAGCCGGAGCGGACTCGTGTGCGGCTACCAAGGTACTGTTCGGCGGCAGAGCTAGATCATGCCCATCGTAACAGTGCGGCGTGCTTGGCTGCGGCTCGAGTCCGTCGAAGATCAAGTCTCCGCGGACGTCGGCCGTGAAGTTTAGGCTTCCGAATCTGACCTGATGGCCAGGGGCGTAGCTTTCAATCTGCTCCAGATGACCAAGTGAATTAGCGCGCAGTGCGAAGCCGCCGAATACGAAGATCTGTCCGGGGAGAAAAGTCTCACCCAGGACAGCGTCGTTGGTTGAAGATGCCATAGAACCTATCAGTGAAGACACAGAGGAACTCTCAATGAAAGCACCAATGTCGGTGTCAAAACCGGCGGATCTCGGGTAGGGGGTCCCGAACTGTGCGTCTAGGCGGATGGTAACAGGAGACAAGGGACACGATGTTTTACCCAGGTTCGGGCCCTCTCGATGGAGGTAAAAGCCTACGTCCTGCTTGATTAATATTGATGATATGGGTAGTACAAGAGTGGATCTACCACGAGATCAAGGAGGCTAAACCCTAAAGCTAGCCTATGGTATGATTGTTGTAATGTATGTTGTGTCCTACGGACTAAAGCCCTCCTGTTTATATAGACACCGAAGAAGGCTAGGGTTACGCAGAGTCGGTTACAATGGTAGGAGATCTACGTATCCGTATCGCCGAGCTTGCCTTCCATGCCAAGGAAAGCCCCTTCTGGACACAGGACGGAGTCTTCAATCTTGTATCTTCATAGTCTTGGAGTCCGGCGGACGATGATAGTCCGGCTGTCCGGACACCCCCTAGTCCAGGACTCCCTCACCCTTCGTCCTGATGCTGGTCTTTATTCCTCCTTGGCGGTGGTGGCAGAGGAGGGAGGCCTGCGTTGCCGTGCTGCCGATCCTCATGAGGATGATCCCTCCAACCTCCCTCACAAGGCTGGTCCTGCCAACGGTCCGCGTGAGGTCGGTCACGCCACCCTTGGCGAGGGCCACGGTTTTCCCATCGTCCTCCACCTCTTCCTCCTCCTCGGCCATAGCCCCGATCATTGTGCTCGGGGCGTCGGCCGATACGCCCATCTCGTACGGCCCTGAGCTCTTGGCATTCGTTGGTGTTGTGGGTGTGGAGGTCGTGGTACACGCAGTACCGGCTGCCCTTGGATGACTCAGGCTGATCCCTGTCTTGCTTGGTGTCTGGTTCTGCTGCGAGCACAGCAGCTCCCTTGCGATTCACATCCTTGACCTTGGGCTTCTTCTCTTCTGGATCGGCAGCCGGAAGCTCGAGGAGGGAGAGGAGCCCTTCCTCAGCCCTGGCGCACTTGGTCGCCAAGTTGAACAGCTCCATGGATGTGCACAGGTCTTCATGGATTGCAAGCTCCTCTTTCATCTTGATGTCACGCACGCCATCAGAGAAGGCTGAGATGATGGCTTCCTCAGTCACCCTGGGGATCTTGAGGAAAGCATTGTTCAAGCGCTGGATGTACTTCTGCAGGGTCTCTCCTGGCTTTTGCCTTATGCAGCGCAGGTCACTCATGGCCGGGGGCCGGTCGCGAGTGCCTTGGAAGTTGGCGATGAAGCGAGTGCGCATCTCGTCCTAGGAGGAGATCGTGCCAGGGCCCAGGTTCAGGAGCCAGGTGCGGGCACCGTCCTTGAGCGCCATGGGAAACCAATTCACCATGACCTTTTCGTCCCCGTTGGCAGCTTCAATGCCCAGCTCGTAGAGCTATAGGAACTCCGCGGGGTCTGCAGTGCCGTCGTAGCGAGGGGGCAGGTCAGGCTTGAACTTGCCTGGCCATGCGACACTGCGTAGCTCGGGGGTGAAGGCGCGGCAGCCTGCGGTGGCCACCGGAGCCCTTTGCTGGTGCTGGGCTTGCTCCTGGAAATTCCCACGCGCCGCCGCTTGGAGCAGCGCGGGGTCTTGACGTGGTGGCGCAGGGATGCGGTCATGGGGCACTGGTGCCGGGAGCACGCGGGCACCATTTTGGGGGCGAGGGATTTCTTGGCAGCTCCTTTCTTGTCGTGCAGGCGCCGGACGTGGTGGGTCTTGTCCTGGCGCCGCGCTCCTTGGAGCCAAGGCGCTTTCTTGAGGAGGAGGTGGCGGAGGGACCTCTTGATCCATGCCTCCTGCGCAGGATGGAGGGTGAGGCAGCGCGAGAGATGGCATAGGAGAGCCCCCTGCGGTGCTGACGAGCTCGGTGATGCGGGCGAGCCAGTCCTCATAGAGGTTGTCAACGGGACGGTAGTGCAGGAGCTCACGCGCCAGGAGCAACGCGGCGTGCGCATCCATGGGGGCGCGACGGGCGTGGGACGACGAACCGGCTGGAGTCGGCAACGGGGTGGTGGTGCGGCCTTCGAGCCGCACCGAAGGATGCAGGGACAAGGCCTGCTGCTCGTTCCCTGCCGGGCCGGTAGCGGCGTTGGTGGCAGGCGACGGGGAACGACGGGGGCGTCCACCGACGGGCACCGTCTGGGCGACGCGGGTGACGAGAGCAGCCTGACGCTCGGCGCGAGCCCGATGAGCGTCAGCCATGGACACGATGGAAGATCACACGCGGACAGCGGAAGAAACATTCCGGTGCACTTATACCTGGCATGCCAAATGTCGTATTTTGGGTCCCGGCAGACACTTGAGGTTCGAACTCTGGGGTGCGCATGAAGATCTTTCCCCCACCAACTCACGTCTCAAAGCCTCGCAAGGAATCTAGGCTAGAAAGAAGAACACACAAGGGACACGAGGTTTATACTGGTTCAGGCCACCATTGTGGTGTAATACCCTACTCCAGTGTGTGGCGTGGTGGATTGCCTCAGGGGCTGATGATGAACAATACAAAAGGGAGAACAGCATCGCGAGGGGCTGTTCTTGAGCTGGTGCGATGAACTGCTTGGGTGAGTTCAGTCGCCTCTCTCTAGTCTATGTGCAATCTGGATCCCTCTCTCTCTACTGTGGTGGCTAGTCCTATTTATAGAGGGAGGTCCTGGGTCTCTTCCCAAATAATGAGTGGGAAGGGCGCCAACAATTGGCCATTTTGAAGGGGAACATCTAGTACACTTATCCTGACTAAAGTTGGTCTTCGACTGCCAAAGACTCTGGCGGTGACGCCGTCCTGGGCTCCACGATGACTCCCATCCTGCTGTTCTACTGGTCTTGGTCTTGTTGCACCGAAACGGTAACCTTTGCCTGATGCCTCGGCCTATGCTTGCCCCCCTTGCACCGAAGGGGAAACAAGGACACTGCGCAGGTCGGCACCCGCCTGGTCTCGATCGTCATGGCTTGCGTCACGGGCTCCTCGTGAGGTGCCCTGCCTTGATCTTTCCGCCTCCTCGCGAGCCTGCCTGATGAGGCTGCTCCTGAGGAAGCTTCCTGTCGTCCGCCCCATGAGGCTTGGCCCCTCGCGTGGGTCTTGAGCTTGAGCTGATGAAGCTGGGCTGCACTGGGCCCCCACTTGAACCACGCCGCAGGCCGCAGGTAGGCAAGTCTGGGGACCGCCATTCCCAGAATGCCGACATTCGGTCAGACCGAAAATCACATGTGCAATGGCCTAAGCCAAATCGGTGAGACCGATTTCTACAATTCGGCCGGTCTGAGATGAGTCCGGCGGAAACCTAACCCTAAATCTTCAAATCAAAACTAATCTAAAGGATTTTTTCTGTGGATAGATTGATCTCATACTTGGAAAGAAACATGGCATTGCCTTTGTGCTAAGAATTGGAGTTAATAGAAAGCACAAAGTGTTGAGCTCATACCCTAGCTTGGCGATGAGCTTGCTACAGTGGCAATGGAGGGGAGGATTTTCATTGACGATGGCGGAGACCAGCAGCGTGAGGTCACTAGCAACAAGAAGGCGATCTGGAGACCTGAGGTGGCAGAGCAGGGCACGCGTGGGCGAAGAGGTTTTGGAGGAATTTCCAAAGTTCGACCCGTCGGTAAATATATCCTGGCACTGTCGGTGTGACCGAGTGGAACAACTCGGTGGCACCGAGATGCAAAATCGCAAGCGGTTACTGCAACTCGGTGAGACCGAAATGTTCTAATCGGTTGCATCGAGATTGAAAACTTGATTAACCCAGTGAACTTGGTGTGACCGAAGTGGATGAATTGGTCAGACCGAAATACACAGAGAGGTTTTGGAAGTTTTAAGTCTATGAAAAATTGGTACTCTGAGTGCTCCTCACCCAGAGGGTTTGAATTTGACTTAGATCAAACTTTGTGATGTAGCATGAAAAGAGTTTGAGACAAGAAAAGCATAGATAGCTAGAGGAAGTTCTTAGGCATTCTTGTCCATCCATTTGGCAAAAGAAGAAGATCCAAACAATCAAAGCAACAAATGGATGTCCTCGAATGAGAAAAGTATGCAACCAACATGCTCACAAAATAAAAAGGCAAATGAAATATGTGGCAAAGCATGCACAATCACTCTAGTATCTAACAAGCAATTGGCAATGACTAGGTCATCTATATATGAGTATATTGACTTAGGAGTCAAATGAGAACATTTGATCATAGGTCATACACATCGTTTAAGCACAAGTGGGGTTACCACTTTTACATAAAGAATTGTTGTGTTCACACCATTAGAGTTGCTTTAGCTCAATTCTTAGAGTAAAAGCTCCGCCTAGATGTGATATCCCCCCTAAGAGTTATGAACTAACCTTGGGTTTTGTCGATGATGACATCATGTAGATGTTGAAGATGTGGATGCTCATTGTTGATGTAGATCATTTGAAGCAATCCATTGGAGTGAGTTGCACTTTCAATACCTACATGGGTTAGTCCCACAAGGAACAAACAAGGATATCCATAGACATTGAGTGAAGCACACACATGATGTCCATGAATGCATTAGGTTACCTTGTCCCTTGTCTTACCAACGATAGGTTTGTGACTCCTTGAACTAGTGCAAGATGTGGAAGTTGTTTGCACTTGTCCTTGCCAAGATGAATATGAGTGAAGTATGTTGGCGGGCTCACCCTCAAGAACTCTCTAGTTCTTCTTCTTCGGGATCCACATCATCTTGATGGGAATCCTTGGGGTTGTAAATGTACTTGATGAAGTAGAACTTGATGTGGTCTTGGGAACCCACTTGACCAAGGCCTTTGGAGCATCTTAAAATGCATCAATCTCCTTTTGAAGCTTGTCCTTGTCTTTTAGCTTGTGGTCTTGTGGTGGAAGATCATCTTGAGCTTGTGTTCCCTTGAGGGAAGTAGGATCATACTTCTCTTGTTGAGGAACAAACTTCGCCTTGGGGTATTGATCTTCTTCCCACTCAACTCCATTGGCATTGAACTTCCGTTCAAAACCAACACCTTGATTCTTCTAGTGTCTTCCTTGCTTGCATACAATTTCCTCAAATTCCTTACTTCCGGCAAGGCTCTTGTAAACACCTTTCTATATAATTCCCTTCAATAAGCTATTTTCTTGCTCAAGTGTAACTTGGCTAAGAGAATCATTAGTGGAATCAAGAGAACTACTAGAAGCAACATATTGGATTTAACATGATTATTGTCACTACTAGAGGAAGAATCTTTGTTCTTCTTGTTGCTAGATTTTACTTGTGGCATGTAAGTAGACAAGAGTAAACGCTTGGCAATGTAAGAAGAACTTTTCTTCCAAAGATCATCATTGATGGCTGAGGGAGTCCTGGACTAGGGGGTGTCCAGATAGCCGAACTATCATCATTGGCCAGACTCCAAGATTATGAAGATACAAGATTGAAGACTTTGTCCCGTGTCCGGATGGGACTTTCCTTGGCGTGGAAGGCAAGCTTGGCAATACGGATATGTAGATCTCCTACCATCGTAACCGACTCTGTGTAACCCTAGCCCTCTTCGGTGTCTATATAAACCAGAGGGTTTTAGTCCATAGGACGAACAACAATCATACCATAGGCTAGCTTCTAGGGTTTAGCCTCCTTGATCTCGTGGTAGATCTACTCTTGTACTACCCATATCATCAATATCAATCAAGCAGGAGTAGGGTTTTACCTCCATCGAGAGGGCCCGAACCTGGGTAAAAACATCGTGTCCCTTGTCTCCTGTTACCATCCGCCTAGACGCACAGTACGGGACCCCCTACCCGAGATCCGCCGGTTTTGACACCGACATTGGTGCTTTCATTGAGAGTTCCTCTGTGCCGTCGCAATCAGGAAGGAAGCCTCTTCCCGTCTTTAAAGACAGTACCGTGGCCAAGGGAGCTTTGGCCACCGGCCAAACTATCCGGCTAGGTGGTTTTCTTATGACTGCCTGTTCGTCCGCCGCTCCGACAATGACCTCTCGGGTCATCAAAAGCGATCTTCACGTCAGCTCGGAATTCGCCGAGCAGCTAGATCCGATGGAGCTCTCCTCCGTAAACGAGCTCTTGGATCGCATCGCCGCCCTGGGAGTCGCTACAGACTACGATCAGATTGGGCTTAAAACCGATCTGAGAGAGATTAACTCTCCCCAGGCTACCCACCACGTTGCTATGGTAGAGGAACAACGCGGTGACTCTTCTACTATATTAAAGACCAGTTATGTCCGGATTCCTGATCCCTCCATGCCGGATTCCCGCGGAGGGATGGACGTCAATCAAGTACTGATCCTAAAGTCAGGCAGCGGACCAGATTCGTTGGACAACATCCAGCAATCCAAGCTTCCAAATTCGGAAACTTTTCGGCCCTTGAGCCACAGATTGGGCGCGGTTCCGAATTTAATTCCACCCGCCCACCTAAACACAAGCGATCTATCTCAAATCCGGCAAGAGCCCGCTGAAATAGTACATCATTACTGGGCTAGATTCCTCCTGGTCATCAACAATATAAAGGACTGCCGTGAGGAAAGCACAATCTCAATTTTCTGCAACAATTGCACGGACAAGGGAATCATGAACGCCACAAGTCGTGAAATTACACGCTTCGCCGACCTGGCGTCCATAGTACAAAGTACTGTGCGATGGAGAGTGCCTGGAAAACCGAAACTAAGTTTTGGGACAATCCGGCTCCGAACACAACCCTAGTCCAAAATAAAAGGGTGCATCATGCTCAGGCACCTGGGACAAAAACCAAAAAGCAAAAAACCCCTAAAGGGCACGGAACCGTACTGGAGGGATGGCTCAGCAGACCCTGTAAAATCCATAGTACAGAGGGCGCCACTCCAACACATAGCCTTCGAGCATGTTGGATACTATGGCAGGTGGCCAAAAGTGGCGAAGAGCTTCTAGCCCCGGAGAACCAGCCCAACAGTACCAGTATGGTATTAACAGTCTTCGAGACTTTCGCATCAAATAATGTGCGGAAACGAACAATCCGCAGCCTCGCCAAAGTCTACGAAGTAGCGACAACAAATCCGTGGAGCAACACGGCTATCACCTTCAATGCCAGCGACGAACCTAAATTCCAAACAGCCTGAGCACCAGCCGCATTGGTCCTCAGTCCAATAGTGGACAGCTTTCGTCTTACCAAGGTACTCATGGATGGCGGCAGCGGATTAAACCTCATCTACGAGGAAACCGTTTGAAAAATGGAAATAGACTGGAGCCGCAATTAGCAAAGCAGCACAACCTTTAGAGGAATAATCCCTAGTCGGGAAGCACGCTGCACAGGAAAAATTACACTAGATGTGGTGTTCGGCTCGCCGGACAATTACAGGTCTGAGGAGGTCATGTTCGAAGTGGCCCCGTTCAGTAGCGGATATCACGCTTTATTAGGGCGAGAGGCATTCACAATTTTTCAAGCTATACCCCATTACGGGTACATGAAGCTTAAAATGCCCGGGCCCAATGGAATCATCACTCTTGTTAGTGATCCGGACATAGCACTCCGCGCCGAAAACAAGACAGCCCCACTAGCCCTAGAGGCACTATCTGAAGCCCTAGCGGTAGAGGAACTCACTGCGCTGCGCTCCACGGTGAACAGGGACGATGTGATACTCGATAAGACATCCAAGTCCACCTCTTTTAAACTAGCGGACGAAATAGTCAAATTCCAAGTCCATCCAATGGACCCCACAAAGACAGCCTCCATTGGGGCACAATTAAACCCTGACGTAGACGCACACTACGAGAACTCCTTCGGGAAAATTGGGACATCTTTGCCTGGCACCCTTCAGATATGCCAGGAATCCCATGCAGGTTGGCAGAACACAGTCTAAACATCCTAAAAGGATTCAAGCCAGTCAAACGGGCTCTTCGGCGATTTTCCGAACCCAAAAGACATGCAATGGGAGAGGAGCTAGCCAAATTATTAGAAACCGGATTCATCAGAGACATAAAACATCCGGACTGGCTAGCGAACCTGGTAATGGTACCAAAAAAGGACAAATCCTGGCACCTGTGTGTCGATTTTAAAGACCTTAACAAGGCTTGTCCAAAGGATCCTTTCCCCCTTCCCCGCATCGATCAAATCATCGATGCTACCGCAGGGCACGATTCATTGTGCTTCCTCGATGCATACTCCGGATACAATCAAATCAAGATGGCGGAGACAGACCAAGCCACAACGGCATTCATTACTCCATACGGACCATTCTGCTTAACACAATGCCCTTCGGGCTCAAGAACGCCGGCGCAACATATCAGCGCATGATTCAGACATGTCTGGCAACCCAGATCGGCAAAACAGTGGAGGCATACGTAGACGATGTGGTCGTCAAGACCAAACACGTCGAAACTCTAGTAGACGATTTGAGGCTCACATTCGACAACCTCCGAGCATATGACATTAAGCTCAATCCGGAAAAATGCGTTTTCGGCGTACCAGCCGAAAAGCTCTTGGGCTTCATTGTATCCGGTAGAGGAATTGAAGCAAACCCAACCAAGATCCGAGCTCTGTCATAGTTGGATATCCCAAAAGACCTCAAACAAATACAAAAATTGACTGGATGTGTGGCAGCTCTAAGCCGCTTCATCTCCTGCTTGGGAGAAAAGGCATTGCCCCTTTATCGCCTCCTCCGGCGCACCGAACACTTCGAATGGACGGATGCTGCCACGGCCGAACTCGAAGAAATAAAGGCCATATTGGAAACAAATCCGGTCCTGGCCGCGCCCAACTTCGGCGAATCAATGTTATTATATATCGCGGCAACACATCAAGTTGTAAGCGCGGTGCTCGTCGTCGAACGAGAAACAGAAGGACACAAATTCCCTCTTCAAAAACCAGTGTACTATGTATCCACTGTCTTAACTCCATGCAAGTACCGGTATCCACATTATCAAAAGATAGCTTACGCGGTGTTCATGGCATCCCGGAAGCTGCGACACTTCTTTCAAGAGTGTTCGATAACAGTGGCCTCCGAAGTACCTCTCAACGACATTATAAACAACCGCGACGCGACGGGCAGAATTGCAAAACGGGCCATTGAGCTCTTACCATTCGACATAACCTACAAACCACGGCGAGCTATAAAGTCGCAAGTTTTGGCCGACTTCATCGCTGAATGGACCAAAGCCGAACTCCCTAAAGAGTACGGCGCATACTCCAATTGGATCATGCATTTCGACGGCTCCAAAATGTTGGCCGGCTTGGGGGCTGGCGTCGTCTTGACGTCCCCAACCGAAGACACAGTCTAATACGTACTCCAGATAATGTACACGGACTCCAACAATGCAGCCGAATACGAGGCCCTTCTACATGGTCTTCGGATGGCAATCTCCATGGGCATTCAATGCCTAGAGGTCCGTGGGGATTCGAACCTTGCAATATCCCAAGTAAATGGAGACTTTGATGCCAAGGATCCGAAAATGGCAGCCTACCCTAATGCCGTCTTAAAAAAGTCAGCTCGGTTCGAAGGACTCGAATTCCACCATGTAGCCCGGGATAATAACCAGGCGGCCGACGTGTTGGCACGCATCGGCGCAAAGCGCGACGCCGTCCCTCCAAACATCTTCCTGGAGCGGCTTTTTAAGCCATCCGTATTATGGGAAGAGGAGTCTGGAAACAACAAACCGGAACCAACCGCACCGCCCAACGCTGACTATTCAGACACAATCGGTGGCTCAGCCAATGAAATAACACCTCCAGCCCACGAAATAATGGCAGTCATTGCCCCGTGGACGGAACCATTCCTAGCCTACTTAATTAGGCAGGAACTTCCCGAAGACCAAAACGAGGCCCGCTGCATAGTACAACGATCTAAAGCCTACAAGGTCCATGAGGGAGAACTTTATAAGAAAAGCACAACCGGAGTCCTTCAAAGGTGCATCTCCGAAGAGGAAGGGCGAAATCTTCTGGCTGAAATTCACGCCGGACTTGGCGGGCACCACGCCGCAGCCCGGGCCCTTGTAGGCAAGGCCTTCCGTACAGGATTTTATTGGCCGACGGCCCGGGCAGATGCTCAGGACTTAGTCCAACGATGCGTCGGTTGCTAGCTCTTTGCTAATCAAAGCCACATGCCACCCACCGCCCTCAAAACTATACCCATCACCTGGCCGTTCGCGGTCTGGGGGCTTGACATGGTTGGACCCCTGAAGGGGGGAACCCACAAGCAAAAATACCTATTGGTCATGGTGGACAAATTCACCAAATGGATGGAGGCCAAGCCAGTTAAAACTGCCGAATCCGGACCTGTGATAGACTTCATATCTGGGGTAGTACACCGCTATGGCGTCCCCCACGGCATCATCACCGATAACGGCATGAACTTCACGGCCGACGAGGTTAAACTCTGGTGCAAAAATATGGGCATCAAGCTCGACTACGCTTCAGTCTATCACCCTCAAACTAACGGTCAAGTCGAACGAGCAAATGGTCTAATCATGAGCGGCATCAAACCCAGGTTAGTGCGGTCCCTCACGGAATCTAACACGCACTGGGTGGAGGAGCTCGACTCCGTACTCTGGGGGCTGTGGACCACGCCAAACCGCACTACCGGATTCACACCATTTTTTATGGTATACGGCGCAGAGGCAGTTTTGCCCTGCGATATAATTCATGACTCGCCTCGCGTGCGCATGTACGAGGAAAGAGAGGCCGAATTGGCTCGGCACGACAGTTTGGACGCCTTAGAAGAGGAGCGCGATGTGGCAAAAGCTCATTCCGCATTCTATCAGCAGCAGGCTCGAAGATATCAAAGCAGAGAAGTACGGGCCAAAACTTACAATGTTGGCGAACTAGTTCTACACCTACCGGACCAGAAAAAGGACAAACTCAAGCCCAAATGGGAAGGTCCCTTCATCATCGACCAAGTCCTGACCGGCGGAGCATACCGTCTACAAAACGCATCGGACAACCGACTCGAGCCGAACCCATGGAATGCAGCCCGTCTCCGAAGATTCTACGCCTAGCGGTGGACTCAGAGTTCGTCTCCTTCCTCCTTCCACATTTTATACTTTAGTTGTCTTTTGTTTCTCTCTTTTTCCCGCTTTTTCGTAAAGCCTTTGAGGACTGATCTGCGCATTGTTCGCACACACTTGACGTGCTACTCACACTCATTATACCTGGGGGCTTCTTTAACAGAAGCTTATTTATATGGGCTTCATGCCCAACACATGTGTCACACTTCCGCATGTACCTTTTATTCACCATTATATGCATCGATATGACTTAAGTTTTGGCCAAGCTGGATTGCCTGGCTCCTGTGCTTACCCCTACGTTCCCGATTGTTCGGCTAGGAGGTTAAGGGAGCACCTCTGTGATTGTTACTGCCGGGTCAGCCGGATGTGTACCTCAGACTGGGTGAAGCCAAAAGCTAGCGTTCTTAAGGGAATATTCGGTCGGTGACTTGAAATATGATTTCTTACTTATTTATTTATCTGCCCCCAGATGCTTTTCTGCTCTTTTCGCAGTCCAGACATGCACTCTAGGGCATGCCTCCCATGGAAAGGAACCCCTAACGGAACTATTCTCCCTGGAAGATGTTTCTTACTAACCATGTAATATACCATAACTAGTTGGGCACTTGTCTGATAAAGCACTAATGACCCCTACGCCTGGTCTCCATGCATGCCCCGGTTTTTATATAACCGTGAGGGTATTCGGACACACTCCGGACTATTGGGTCCCGAGGTTTAAGCGAAAAGGTCCGCAAAGACAAACGATCTACAATCCGGCTAGAAGGCATTTTACATGTCATTTTAAATTACATCGTCAAATTGACTGATTGTACTCCTCTTCAATCCCATCTAACAGGCTGTCTAGTTTACAGTCCCGTTGGGAATACTTCGCGGCCAACTCTACTTGGCCGTACATTAAGCTCACAGGGATCTCCTTCCCATCGGGCCCCACAGGTCCGACCTTGGCCATGTGGTTTGGATCAGCCTTCGTGTACCGCGTCTTCACCATGGCCCAGGCCTCCCTGGCGCCTTGATGGCAGGCCGATATCTTCCACAAACGGAAGCGCTGCCGTGCTCCCTGAAGCTTCTCCGCAAGCCCTCCAAGACCCTCGGGTAGGGGGATGGACGGCCATAAGGCCTGGACGACGCCGCTCATCGCTTGCCGAACACGTTCGTGCAGTTGCAGCAGCTCGGGTAGTAGGTCACCCGTGGAATCGGGCATTTCCTCCGCAGGACGACCTGTGAGCACACCTACAGACACACTTCTGTCAATCGACTTCCTCGCCGAACTCTTCTTTTCAAAAGAGTTTGCTCAAGCACTTATTGTAAATGCCGCGACGAAGCCGCCGATTCTCCTTTACGGAGTCAGACAGCTGGACCCGAACATCTATTAGTTCTTCGCCCAGCTGGGTGTTGGCATCTTGGAGTTTGTTCCTCTCCTGCTGTACCCTCATAAGCACCTTCTCGCCGGCCTTCAGCTGGCGCAGTAGATGTTGCTTGTACGGATCTAGTCCAGCACCATCTGCAATATTATTGTCAGACTTATACACACGCCGCACTTCATAAACTACTCATCTTTTCGAAGTATGTATTACCAGAGGGGGTCTCTGTGGCTCCCCCTGCGGCGGCTAGTGCGGCCTCAAGTTGGGCCTTGCACTCTTGAAGCTCCTGGGATAGGTGGGTATTCTTCTCCGTAAGATCCTACATACCAAATGATCCTTAAATAAGTTATTCTAACTATTTTAAGTCTCGGGGGCTACTGGCATATATAACTATTAAAATTCCTCACCCGTATGTCTTTCACATACTGCTCCGTGGCTCTGGTTAAACCATCTCGAGCGGCACGGAGGTGCGCGTCTCCCGCATTAAAGGCATTCAATGCCTCCGGGGAGAAACATGCGTCACGAAGAACTGTCCGGCGGCGCCTGTGATTCATGGCACTCTCCACCTCGGACCTGGTGGCGGACAGCCTGTCGGCATCCTCCATTGGAGGAGCATCCGGCTCACGCCTTGCGTTCGCCTCCCCCTCCGGACCAGGCGTTGGAGCCTGGCTGGCGGAGGCTTGATTGGCAACCTCTCCGGCCACAGTCCGGCGAGCGCTCTTTCTCCTGGAAAAATCACGAGCGTTAATATACCTCCCAGGAATCTTTCCCTTAAATACGGTGGTGCGCCATACCATTGCGGCGATGTTTCGATTCGCGCCGCACTCCTCTTCCGCCTGTTGGGCCGAACTGACCCTTGTTGGTCAGCCTCCGCGGGTTCGGCTTCCCGCCTTAAAGGTGCCTCCTGCGAGGCACCGTTGGTATACGGTGGCCAGAAATAAGCATGGATGAAGTAATGATGTCCGGACTCCGGTCACAGTTACCTGGGAAGCCGGAGATAAACCAGGGTAGTCGGCCGTAATGGCGACCAAAGCATTGTCCACGCTAAGTTAGTGGAACACCCCATCGATCAGCTCCACCTCTATGTTCGGATCCTCTTTGTAGGCCGGATCAAGGGATCGTCCCGGATCCTCGGGTTGTGGAGTCAGGCTGTGTACGCCCTCCACGTCCCGACGCAGTTCCTGCGTCGAAATCACAAAGTAAGACACTTAACTTTGGAAATATGGATCGGATAGATAAACGTCCGCTTACCCAGCTTCGAGGGTTATTCATGGAGAATCCATTCAATGGACTCGCGCAGAGGAAGTCCTCTTTCTCCCCCTTGTACAAGCCGGACAGGATCTTCACCAGATCGGCAACCGATCCCGGCCCCTTGCGGCCATGACGGGTGGCGTCATCCTCCCCGTTGAAATCCCACATGGGGTGGCCCCTATATTGGAGCGGCTGCACCCCTCGCATGATGCACATGGCCATGACTCCAATCTTGGTCAATCTGGAATGAGCCAGTAACCTTATCCGGCCCATCAGATATTGGACGCCCCTATCATTCTCCCGTTGAGGGCTCCGCGGGCGCCAACTCAGGCGTTTCTTCAGAGGGGCATTCCTGAACTCCAGGAGGCCGATCCGAACTGGGTCCGGCAGTGGGGCGTCTTCCATATAAAACCATTCTAAAGGCCAGTCTTCGGACGCCTTCTTTGGGGTTCCGGATAGGTATCCGGTCCCGGCGATGCGCCATATTTCGGCTCCACCCACTTGGTATATCGACCCCTCGTGAGAACGGGGTAAGAGGCAGAACAATATCTTCCACAGTGCAAAATGGGCCTCGATGCCCAAGAACAGCTTGCAAAGGGCTACAAAGCCCGCGATGTGCAAGATGGAGGCAGGTGTAAGGTGGTGAAGCTGGAGCCCGTAGAACTCCAAGAGCCCCCAGAGAAACGGATGTATGGGAAATCCGAGCCCCCTTATTAGATAAGGACGAAGCATACCCGCTCTCCTTTAGAGGGATTGGGGATGCTCTCCGCCTGCTTTCCACCCTTGTAGGTGGCCAGTCCGGCTCGAACCGGAACCATGAAGGCTGGGGGAAGGTATCCCTCTGCTTGGAGCGTCACTAGCTCGCTGTTCGGGACTGAACATCTCCTCCAATCTCCTGGCTGAGGGCTGGGAGCGTGAGAGGAGGAGCCGCGTCGACTGTCCATGATGGAGTGGATTTTTGTCAGAGGCGCTTCGATGAGTACTCGCGGAAGGAGGATGGTGTGATTCGGATCTAGATCCTTGCCCCTCTTATAGGCAGCTTATTCGCGCAGCTGGGGGGTAAAACGTAAAAATACCCTGGCTTTTCACATTCATACGACACATGGAAGAGGGCCATTATTGGACATGGAAGCCAAGGAGCGCAACATTTATAAGGAAGCCGGACACTATTCGGCAAGCACATGGAATTTGGAGGAGAACCCGCCTTGCAAAGACGAAGACAATATACACGCTAGACTCATCGTCATTGAAGCCTGGTTCGGGGGCTACTGAGGGAGTCCTGGACTAGGGGGTGTCCGGATAGCCGAACTATCATCATTGGCCGGACTCCAAGATTATGAAGATACAAGATTGAAGACTTCGTCCCGTGTCCGGATGGGACTTTCCTTGGCGTGGAAGGCAAGCTTGGCAATACGGATATGTAGATCTCCTACCATCATAACCGACTCTCTGTAACCCTAGCCCTCTCTGGTGTCTATATAAACCGGAGGGTTTTAGTCCATACGACGAACAACAATCATACCATAGGCTAGCTTCTAGGGTTTAGCCTCCTTGATCTCGTGGTAGATCTACTCTTGTACTACCCATATCATCAATATCAATCAAGCAGGAGTAGGGTTTTACCTCCATCGAGAGGGCCCGAACCTGGGCAAAATATCGTGTCCCTTGTCTGCTATTACCATCCGCCTAGATGCACAGTTCGGGACCCCCTACCTGAGATCCGCCGGTTTGGACATCAACAATGGCCTTTAAGAACCCATATTCTTGCTGAAGATTGAGCTTTTCGAAGCGTAACTTCTCATGAGTTTTTAAAAGTTTCAATGATCTTCTAAAGTAGTTTCATGAGCTTACTTAAGAGTGTTTAGTTCTTTAGTTAGATGCTCAATCTCCTTCTTATCATTGTCATTCATTTCATCTTGATTGGCATGATTAATAGCATTTATCATAGTATTATTCACTAGAGTTGTCAACAAGTAAATCATCATCACCTAGCAAGTCATCTTCATCACTATTGAAATCAACATACTTGGGGTGTGTTATCTTGGGGCCTTTAGCCATGAAGCATCTCCCAATCCCTTCATTTGGTGAATCAAATATGTCATAGGAGTTGGTTGACACAAGTGCTAGACCGGCAACACCATCATCTGGAGTATATTTGAAGTCGGAGTGATAACTTCTCTCGGAGTGGTGGTAGGAGTCGAAGCCGGATACCCATTCACCAACATGAGCTTGATGTCTTCGTTCTGTGTAGCTCCTTGATGACTTGTCCTTCCTTTCCGAATCCTTGCTTTTTGAGAGGTTCTTCGTTCATAGCGATCATCTCTACTCCTTCTCTCTCTTTGAGGTGATTCTTCCCTTTTGCTTCTCCTTTTAGATGAGTCTTCTCTTCTTTTGTAGGGAGCCATACACTCATTGGAGTAGTGTCCGGGTCTTCGACAATTGTAGCAATTTCGCTCATGACTAGAAGATCTTTTGTCATTGTAGGACCTTGACTTGGAACTTCTTTCCTTGCTTCTACTCTTGTAGAATGTGTTAAAGTTCTTTGCCATTAAGCTCAATTCTTCATTGAAGGCTTGTTTCTCATTTGATTACATAGGAGCATCACATGAGGCTTTAAAAGCACCACTAGACTTGTTGTGAAGCTCTTCTTTATCCTTGAGTGACATCTCATGAGCAACGATTCTTCCAGTGACTTCGGTTGGCTTGAGATCTTTGTAGTTTGGCATCATTTGGATCAAAGTGCACACGGTATAATATTTTCCATCCAAGGCTCTCAAGATCTTTTTTATGATGAATTTGTCGGTCATCTCCTGACTTCCCAAGCCGGCAATATCATTTGTGATGAGAGCAAGCCTAGAGTACATTTCAGCGACACATTCACCATCCTTCATTTTGAACTTGTCAAGTTGACTTTGAAGCACATCCAACTTGGATTCCTTGATATCGGTGGGAACGACACCTATGCAATCACTGGAATCCCTACTATGGTCGGCAGGCGCGGGGTTGTGAGAAGAGCAGGTCTAAGAGCTAGCACAAAGGTCATTTACCCAGGTTCGGGCCGCGGGGATCGCGTAATACCTAGTCCTGCTTTGGTGTGTATTTCAGTGTTCTTGAGCTAGCTACGATGTGTGACCTGCCCAAAAGAGCCGATTCCCTCTCCAGTACGCCTCGAGCCTCCTTTTATAGTCGAAGGAGGCGCCACAGTGGCACACAGGAGGTGGAAAGGGTACAGTAGCTATGCTTATCACCCGTCATTACGGGACAAGATGCATTAAATGTGCCCCTGAGATGTCCCCTTGCTTTGTTGCCGCCTCGCCTTGCTTC
This sequence comes from Triticum timopheevii, assembly GCA_963921465.1. Lineage (NCBI taxonomy): Eukaryota > Viridiplantae > Streptophyta > Magnoliopsida > Poales > Poaceae > Triticum > Triticum timopheevii. The sequence goes on along the minus strand of OY997274.1, from coordinate 358,746,777 downwards.
GACACGCGTCCAGGCCAGCGAGGTGGGCAGTGCCATGTAGGCTGGCAGGCTGCTGAGCTGGCGCGGTGGCAGCATCTTCACGAAGATCTGCATGCCTCCACACAGGTACTTGCTGAGCTGGTCTTGGGGCCGCACATCGCCACGCAGGTGCCCACCTGGCTGGCTAGGCTGGCAGCTACATGGGAACGGTGGTGGAGCCTTGGCGGGTGCAGGCCTGGCCGCGGCCCTGCTAATGTCCTCGGCAAGGGTCTTGCCGAGGCTTGGGCAAGGGTCTTGCCGCGGCACTGTTGTCGTCCCCGGCAAGAATCTTGCCGGAGGCCTCGTGGTTTTCCTCGGCAGGAATCCTGCCGAAGATCACCGTATTCTGGTCCTCATCTGATCTTGTGTGTTAATGATCTTCACAAAGATCTGCATGCCACCATGGAGCTGCCTCCCGAGCCTTGGTTCCAATGTTGATGATGTTGGAAACCTCGGGCTCAAGGGTGGCATGCTCCGCTGGTGTTGGGCAAGTTGCCCCGGCAAGGGTCTTGCCGTGGGAGTCCACCTCGCCCTCTTGCTCTTTGTGTTTCCATCTTGGCGTTGCCTTGATTGTGTTGTGTCTTAGGCTTCCCTCCCCTGCCCTGCTAAGTGTGGCCATGGGTGCGGCTCTGACTGCCTGTGCACAGGTTAAGGGGTACGAAGTAGAGCCCCTACTTCTGTACACCGACAGGAGCCCCCGGGCCCGGGCCACACATAAGCGCGACGAGTTGTTGGGCTAGGCCCAGAACGGTGCGCGGGCAGACGGGGCTGATTTTTACCCCAGTAACTCCTTCATCTGCTGCGCTTCCCCACGACTCGCGTTGAATGCGTGACGTGGGGATCGTGCATGGGGTGACCGAAGTGTGCTTGCGTCATCCTGCGATGAATAGTAAAGAGGCGGCTTGCGTGTCCCTTTAAGACTGCAGGGTCACTGCTGATTTACTTTCTCCACCTTGGAATCGTCATTCCATGTTTCCCACTATGCCCACCCCTTGCGCCACGTACGTCGCATGCACGGCGTGGGGTAGGTGACAGGAGCATGGAATACGGGAAGGTGCGTGCATGTGTCGATACCCATGCGCCTTCAACTGGGCGAGGAGGGCGGTGGACGGCCTCGCCTGCTGCCACCTTAGTGAGCTGGATTGGTTGAGAGAGGCGGCCGAGCCCTGATCCTGTCCCTTTATAAGGAGGGGAGGGGGAGGGATGGCACCCCTCAATATTTATCCATCCGCCTCCTCCCATCTCGGATTCCTTCTTCCTTCTGCTATGGCGAGAGGGCGCACTGCTTCGACGGTGGCGGCGAGGGTCTTCGCCCGACAACGCGCCCCTCCTTCCCAAGAGTTTGTGGTGGCAGAGCCGGCCACAAGGGGAAGGGGGAGTGGGCAAGGCCGAGGTCGCCGTGGCGCTCGGGGAAGATGAGGACGGGGCCGCGCACCAGCCTTGCCTCCGCCGGCGGTCCCTCCCCCAATGGAGGGCCACGTCAGTGACCAGCCTCGTGAATTCTTCATCAGGCTGCACCGGCTAGCGTGTCGTCGTCTTCGTCTCCCTACTCCATTTGCTCGGGAGATGGAGCCCGACCCGCCACAGGCTCTGAGACTGCATATGAGGGGCTGCGGGAATAGCGGCACATGGGCTGATGTCGATTTCCCAACCCCTCATGTCATGTATCTCCGTCGCGGATGGAAGACCTTCGCTCGCATCCATAGCCTAACGGCGGGGCTTGTTCTCTATTTCAAACTAAGGGAGAACGGCCTGCTCTCTGTCAAGGTCTTTGGAGACTTTGGGGCTCGCCTAAAGTGCTACGTGGATAGCTCCTCTGATGACGAAGACACTTCCTCGAGCGGGAGTGACGAGGAGAACAGCGACAACGATGACGAGGGCAGCGGGTGGGAGGATGACTGGTCCGACTAGGCATCGAACCGCCGTCCCGAGGCGGCGCCGGCAGCAGCAACATCTGCACCTGTCCCCTTCTCCCAGTGGGGCCAGCTCCTTGAACTTCTCGGGGTCGCCTCCTTGGGTGGCTGGCGTGGGAAGGCCGGAGAAGGCGAAGAAGGCGGGTGGCGGGCTGTCAAGTCGGAGTACGATGGCACCGATGCCTTCTAGCATATTGGCGGACCGATGCCTCATCTTCCAGCTCTTCTCCCAGCACCATCACCACCAGCCTTCTCCTTGGCGGCCACTGATATGTTCTCTTGGCGCCTTCTATTGCTTGTACCTCGCCTAGGCGCTCCTTTGCCCTCTTGCTTCCTTGTTCCGTTTCCTGAGGAGAGGAACAAGAAAGGGATTACGGGCACCTTATCTCTTTTTAGTTTGTAAGCCCATGGGCCTTAGTTAAATTTAAAGCTTGTAATCCCCATGCTCATGTTTACATTCCGTACGAACTGTACTTGTATGGTACGTATGAATGAAAAAGGGTGCTTGCCGGGTTCTTTGTGTGTAAGCGAAGCCCATACCAAGGAACGAATCCTTGTCATTTTTAATATAAACATTGTCGCCCGGCAACAGGCCTTGCCGCTCCGTTACTTCATTCGACCACACTCACGCTTTTTGGCGGAGACAGGGGAGAAGTAGGGTTAGGCCCTACGCTTGCTTCCTTGTCACCGCGGCTACAACCAAATTCCGACCCAAGGGAATAGTTTCTTGGGTGCGGGCAAAGGGGAGCACGGTAACCTAGGAACAAAATGAGGTTTCATACGTCCCAATTCCATGCGGAAATGCTAAACAGGGGAAGAAGGACTTATCTGAATCTGCAGCCCCCAGGCAACCTTAGCTTGCGTTGGGTGGACCCTTGTGTCTTCAGCCCCCGGCAAACTTGGCTTGCTGGGGCCGGAGCGCTGGCTCGTTCTCTTTCTTCCACATAGCTCAGCAGAAATGCCCATGTACCCTGCGAACCAAAGAGGACGGAAAGGAACAGAGAGACGCAGACTCGACCTCTATGCTAGAGGTTAGTCGCCGGTAAGCACTATCAACCCTAACCGAGGGAGAGACTCAACCTAGCATGTAGGCTATAAATTAGGGCGCCAGTGCTTCGTTTATTTATGGTCAGGGTCTGCATCTGGCTTTGTACAGAGGGTTGCATGCCTTGCCGGCAAGGCTTGTATAAAAGAGTGGCTTGCCGGGGGGCCCGGCAACCGCGCCTCATGGGTAAATCTTGTGAAGGTGCTCGATGTTCTAGGAGTTGCTCACTGGAATGGCATCTTTGGTCTCCAGGCGGACTGCGCCGGGCATGGTGACTCATATTACCCAATAAGGGCCTTCCCACTTTGGTGTCAACTTGTTGGAATTCTTGGCTGATTAAACGCACCGAAGAACAAGGTCGCCTTCCACAAAGCTTCGGGCATGAACCTTGCGGCTATGGTAGTGGCGCAAGGCTTGCTGGTAGTGTGCTGCTCTCACAGCCGCCCAAAGACGATCTTCCTCGAGGAGTCTCGCGTCATCTTGCCGCAATCGCTCTTGCTCAAGCTCATCATAAGAGAGCACTCGAGGTGACCTGTATTTGAGTTCTATGGGGAGAACTGCTTCTGCCCCGTATACCAGGGAAAAGGGTGTCTGGCTGGTGGCTCGATTTGGCGTCGTTCTGATCGACCAAAGAACTGCCGGCAACTCATCAATCCAGCGCCTTCCGCTCTTGTGTAGCCTGTCAAAAGTCTTTGTCCTCAGGCCTCGCAGTACTTCAACATTTGCCCTCTCGGCTTGGCCGTTGCTCCGTGGGTGTGCCACGGAAGCGAAAAAGACCTTGCTGCCGAGGTCCTCAATGCATTGCATGAAGGTGTGGCTTGTGAACTGCGTTCCATTGTCAGTGATGACCCTGTTTGGTACACCGAAATGGTAGACTAGCCCCTTGATAAATTTGACGGCTGACTGCGCTGTCACCTTCCTCACTGCTTCCACCTCCGACCACTTTGTGAACTTGTCGATTGCAACGTACAAGTACTCAAAGCCCCCAACGGCGCGGGGGAAGGGGCCTAGTATGTCAAGCCCCCAGACCGAGAATGGCCAGGAGAGAGGGATTGTTTGAAGGGCTTGAGCTGGCTGATGAAGCTTCTCTGAATGGAGCTGACACGCTTCACACGTGGTTACTAGTGCCGTCGCATCCTGGAGGACAGTAAGCCAGAAGAAACCTTGCCAGAAAGCCTTGCCGGCAAGGGCCCTCGACCCTATGTGGGAGCCACATATGCCTCCATATATCTCCGCCAACAGCTCCGGTCCTTCCTCCTGGGGAACGCACTTCAATTTCACTCTGTTTGGTCTTTTTCTGTATAGAACGTTGTCGACGAACTGGTACAGGGCAGACCGAGGGCTACTTTCTCCGCTTCTTCCTGCTCCTCAGGAAGCTCCCTGTTTGGAGGAATCGGGTGGTATGTTGTGCCCATGCCGGAGCCTGGAGCTCGACGGCAAGGATCAAAGGCATCTCCTCTGCCATGGGAACGGCTGTCTATACGGCTAGGGCTTGGCGCCCTGTCGAAGTCGGTTGCCCCACGGCAGGCTTAGTGTCCACGACAACATCTCCGCCAGCGGCTCTAGGGAGCTCGGTGGGAAAGTACTTGCCGGGGCCTGATTTCCACCGCTTGTTTTTCTCTGTTGATGGTTCAACGGATGGTTGAGTTAACCAAAGCACAAAAGTACTTGGTTCCACAGGTAGCTTGAGGGCAGCGCGCTTCGATAGGTAGTCGGCGATGTCATTCTCCACTCGGGGGACATGCTCCGCCTGTATACCATCAAAGCACTCCTCCAGCTTCCTCACCTCATCCACGTAGGCTTGCATCAACGGGCTTTAATTATCCTTATTGACCTGCCTGACGACAAGCTATGAATCACCCCTGGCGATGAGCTTCTTGACCCCGAGGTTTGCCGCGATCCTGAGACCGGCAAGCAATCCCTCGTATTCAGCAGTGTTGTTCGTCGACATCTCCCTAGGAAAGTGCATCTGGATCACGTACTTGAGGTGCTCTCCGGTGGGTGCGACGAGCAGCACACCAGCATCGGCCCCTTGTAGCGAAAAAGCCCCGTCAAAGTACATAACCCAGTTGCGACTTGTTTCCTTGCCGGGAAGAGTGGTCACCCGGATCTCTTCATCGAGCGTCGAGGTCCACTCTGCAATGAAATCTGCCAAGACTCGGCTCTGGATCGTTGAAGTACTTTCGAACTTCAAACCAAAGCTCGACAGCTCCAAGGCCCACTCCATGATCCTCCCGGTTGCGTATGGATTATGCAGTATCCGTTGCAACGGGAGGCGGGTGATGACGGTGATCTCGTGTGCTTGGAAGTAATGACGCAGCTTCCTCGAGGCGATAAGGAGGCCAAAGAGCAGCTTCTGCACATGGGAGTACCTCGACCTAGCCCCCTGCAAGAGGGAGCTGACAAAGTAGACCGGGTGCTGCATCATCTTCTTCTTCTGCACTACTTCACTTGGTTGCACAGGCCCTATCCCATCAGCGTCAGGCCCTACCGGGGGCTTCGCCTTGACGGGACCAGGCCCTGTCAGGGGAAGCTCTTCCTCGCCATCTACCGACCCTACCGTTGCCACTGCTCCTTCATCGACCTCTCTCTGCCTCACTAGTGTGGTGCTAACCACTTGATTCGTTGCCGCTAGATACAGCAGCAGCAACTCTTGTGGTTTAGGCGCAACTAGTATCGGCGTGGAGGAGAGGTACTTCTTCAAGTCTTGCAGCGCTGCTTCGGCCTCTAGGGTCCACTCCATTGGTCCCACCTTTTTCAATAGTTTGAAAAAGGGAAGGGCGCGCTCGACAGACTTGGAGATGAATCTGCTCATGGCGGCAATGTAGCCAGTGAGCCGACGCACATCCTTAATCCGCCTAGGTTCCTCAATCTGCTCAATGGCCTTGATCTTGTCTGGGTTCGCCTCGATCCCACGTTGTGACACAAAGAATCCAAGAAGCTTGCCGGACGGGACACCGAAGACACACTTCTCAGGGTTCAGCTTGAGGTTGATCTTGCGCAAATTTGCAAGCGTCTCTTCCAAATCTTGCACAAGTGTTCCCTTGTCCTTGGTTTTGACCACTCACTACTGGAATCCGGCACTTTGCCATCTGCCATGGCAGATGGCAAAGGCATGGTCGGCGGATGGCAAAGGCTTTGCCATCTGCCAGCAGATGGCAAACAGTTTGTCTGAAACCCTATCGGCAAACGCTTCTTTGCCGTTTGATGGCTGATGGAAAAGAGCCTTTGCCTTTGCCATCAGCTGGCAGATGGCAAAGCATCTTAACAGGGTTAGCCCCATTAGAAGGCTAACGGCATACTTTGCCGTCTGCCAGCAGATGGCAAAGGCTTCAGGCTCTTTGCCGTCTGCCAGCAGATGGCAAAGGCTGCATGCTTTGCCGTCTGCTGGCACATGGCAAAGAGCTTTGCCATCTGCTGGCAGATGGCAAAGGGCCCAAATAGGTCAACCCAAATTTTACATGTAGATGACACGTGGCCTCTTTGCCATCTACCAGCTGATGGCAAAGTGCCTATATTGCCCCATTTCTTTATTTTTTCTTATATCAATTCATTTTCACAGAAAATCAAACACAAATATATTTATATGACCAATATAGCCTATTAAACACATATTACCAATAGTCATGAACACATATATATCGAACACATATCCAACACATGTTACCAATAGTAGCAAGTTTCATCCATACATATACATAGTTTCATCAATATTACACAGTTTCATCATAGGTAGCAAGTTTCATAAAGTCAAAACAAAAACTAAAGACAAGCACTCCATCAACCCAAGCTTCCGTGATCTGAAGCAAATCTACGAAATGGGAAAGAAGAAAGTTAGAAGAAGACTAGAAGAAGAAGATTATTATGATGCAACTAAAATGTGAAGATTATTATGATGCAACTTATATCTGTAAAATAGGTCATTTTGGAGCTAAGTATGGTTATTATGTCATTTTTGAGCTAACTAAGCATACTATGTCATTTTGGTGTAAAAAAATGCTAAGTAAGATCATTTTGGAACTAATAAGTTTATTATGTCATTTTGGAGCTAGCTAAGCATATGAAGTCATTTCGGAGCTAAAATATGTCATTTTGTAAGTCATTTTAGAGCTAGCTAAGCATATTAAGTCATTTGGAGGAAAAATGCTAAGTATAGGTCATTTTAGAGCTATCCTAGGTTAAATAGGTCATTTTTGAGCTAGCTAAGCATATTAAGTCATTTTGGAGGAAAAAATGCTAAGTATAGGTCATTTTAAAGCTATCCTAGGTTAAATAGGTCATTTTGGAGCTAATTAAGAAAAGCACTAGGCAAAACTTACCGTCAACCCGTAGGTGAAGGATCGAGGTTCTTGCTCGCGGTAGTGGCTCCAAAATTTTACTATGTATTTTCAGCAATGCAGCATTGAGCCTGAACCTTTTTGACAGTACAGAAGTTTGAATTGTGAGTAATATCCTAATCTGTACAATGACTATATATTGTCCCAGTGATGCATTCCCAAGTTTCAGAAATCCCAGAAACAGTTAACAGTTTCGGTTAACTGTTTTTCAGACAAAACGGAATTTACCAAGTTGTTGCTGCACCCCTTTAGTCCTGTTATCATCACTTGTCACTATATTGTTGAATGTGAATCAATAAGTATCCATTTTTTGTAGATCTAGTGGTAGATCAAATTTCAGTCACAATGTTTATGATATTAATAAGAAATGAAAAAGGAACAAGTCTGAGGATAATATCTCTACTGCTTGCTTTACTTCAATGTTTTTAAACTTTTGTTAGCTCGCAACTTGACCCATTCACCACAACTGTCCCAATTCAAACAATTTGGAGTTTCTTAATTCATCTATAGAGTGGCCACACTAGGAGTACTTGCTTCTTAATTCTGACATTTTCTCATTTTGTTACTGGGACTAGTTTCTAATCTGAATTTTTATGTCTTAACTTGGGCTGCTTGAGCCTTCCACCATTTTAACAAAAAAGGATAAATAAATGCTTCGAGGCGTCCAAATTAACATCAGCATCAGTACTATCAATGCATTAACGGCGACACTTTTTTTCTTTCTGAAATCAATACTCAAACTTTCAAAGAACAGCCTATATGTTTTGTTCAATACACAGATCAATATGTGTTGACAATTGAAATGTAGAGACACAAAATGGCAGAATCTTACTGCACATAATGTTAACATAATGGCATAATCTTACTGCACATTATTTTGCTTCAGAGACAAATGGTTCCAGAAAGATCAAGAAAATAATTTACTAAATCTGCATAAATTAAAAAGATGGACATGCTGCTTATGGTCTGCTGCTTTCCCCTGACATAGGTTCATATTTGAAGCATGAAAATGTACTCCTGTAGGAGCAGGAAGAGCTTACATATGATCCATATGGCAAGGGTGACTTCACGCCATTACGAAGACCCCTCCGTACACCCGCTCGGTGCCGCACAGCCTCCCTGAGAGCAGTGAGTGAGCGAATGGCATCAATTAGTGAGCTGAAAACCAGTTCTTTGCCAACCTCTTTGCCATTTGCTGGCAGATGGCAAAGATTATTTGCCATCCACTGGCGGATGGCAAAGAATTGGCTGATGGCAACCATGTTCTTTGCCGTCTGTCAGTTCTTTGCCATTTGTTTTTTATAAGCAGATGGCAAAGACGTGCTTTGCCATCCGCTGGCAGATGGCAAAGAGCTGGCTGATGGCAAATTCCCTGTTTCCAGTAGTGACTATATCATCCATATAAGCTTCCATATTTCTATGTAGCTGGGGCTCAAAACTAATTTGGACTGCTCCTACAAAGGTCGAGCCGGCACTCTTCAACCCAAAAGGCATCCGTAAAAAGCAATACGTACCACATGGGGTCATGAATGCTATCTTCTCTTCATCTTCTCTCGTCATGAAAATCTGATGATATCTCGAGTAGGCATCGAGGAATGATAGCAGGTCACACTCGGCCGTGGAGTCAACAATCTGGTCAATGCGCAGCAATGGGAAATGGTCTTCTGGATAGGCCTTATTGATATCTGTGTAATCAATACACAACCTCCACTTCCCGTTTGCTTTGCGCACCACCACCGGATTGGCCAACCACGTTAGGTGGAGTACTCCTCTCACCAAGCCCGCTGCTTCTAGCTTTCTGATCTCTTCCATGATGAACTCTTGTCTTTCCAAAGCTTGCTTCCTGACCTTCTACTTGATGGGCCACGCATGAGGACAAACAACAAGATGGTGCTCAATCACCTCCTTGATAACGCTGAGGATGTCGTATGATTGCCATGAAAACACATCGACATTTGCCCGCAGGAAAGTGACGAGCTCGCCTTCCTATTTGCTATCGAGGGTGGAGCTTATGGTGAAAGCTCCTCCCGTGTCGTCCTCCTTGACAGACACCTTCTTGGTTTCTGGTGGTGCAGCTCTGGATCTCTTGCTCTTGCCAGTGGAGCTCTCTGGCACGTCCTCGATGGGGGAACAACACTCCGAAGAGGTGCGCTTGCCGGAGTGGGTGTGAGAGGTCTCGCCGGTCTTCTTCCCTCCCGGGGCTTCAGCGGCAGGAGCAAGTGCCTTGGCGGCAGTCACTGCAACTGCTTCCAAGTAGAGTTGGTCAGCGCAGATCAGTGCATCCTTCTTGTCAGAGGGGACGGTGATGATGTTCATCCGCCCAGGCATCTTCAGCGTGTTGTAGGCGTAATGTGACGCCGCCATGAACTTGGCTAGCGCCGGGCGACCGAGAATCCCGTTGTAAGGCAAGGGGATCTTGGCTACGTCGAAGACAATCCTCTCCGTCCCGTAGTTCAACTCGCCTCCAAACGTCACGGGCAGCATGAGCTTGCCCTTCGGCTGGCTTCTTCCTGGGTTGACCCCTTGAAAGGTGCCCATCTCCTTGAGGTCTCCATCAGGAATCTACAACCTTTTGATCACAATAGGCGAAATCAAGTTCAGGACGGCCCCGCCATCAACTAGGATCTTCGTTACCTTGAGGTTGCGGATCGTTGGTGAAACCAACAATGGCAAACACCCGACTGTAGTTGTGCAATCAGGGTGGTCCTTGGTGTCAAAGATGATAGGCGTGCTGGACCACTTCAGTGGCCTCCGTGCGTTGAGTGATGGCTCCACCACTGTGATCTCACGCGCCCACTGCTTAAGCTAGCGGTGAGAGGTGTGCAGCGAGGCACCACCGTCGACGCACATCGCCTCTGTAGCTTTCTAAAACTCGTGGTTGCCGGACTCGTCGTCCTCGTCATGATCATCGTCTTCCTTCTTCTTGTCGCGGCCTTGGGCGGGCCTCTCTTGCTGGTTATCCTTGCCGTGGCGGCCTCCTTGGCCGCCATGCTTCTTGCCGGATCCTTCGGCACTGTCCTGGCCTTTCTCCTTGTCTGGCCTCCTCATACTCAGCTTTTTGCTTCTCAGCAAGTAGCTCAACTTGTCGGTAGTTTTGGAGGTCGTGGCCCTTGGTGCGGTGGATCTTGCAATACTGCTTGTCGGAGCTTCCTGGCTTGTCGGCAGCCGCCAAGGCCCGACAAGCGGCACACCTGGCAACTTCCTTGCTGGGGTCAATTGCCTTGGCCTTCTTGGCAGTGCCGGTGTCGCCGGATCCCTCGACGACAAGCACAATCTTGCCCTTGTTCTTTCTGTTACGGCACAGACACTTCTTCGTTGGGGCGGCGGTGTCGTTGTCTGTGGGGTCAGTTTCCGCACTAGCATCCTCGTCGGGGTACTCCCCCCCCCCTGTTCAGCTCGAGCGCACCTATCGGCCAGAACATAAAGTTCGGCCACATCTTTGACCTTGTTCATCGCCAGCTCTTCACGCATCTTGTGGTTACGCACATTCTGATGGAATGCGCTGATCTCGGCGGCGGGGTGAATGTCTGGGATGTTGTACTGCACCCGGCTGAACCTTTGGATGTACTTGCGTAGGTTTTCACCTTCCTTCTGGGGGATGATATGCAAATCGCTTTCCCGGCCATGAGCTTGATGGCCTCCAGTGAAGGCGCCAACAAACTCATGACACAAATCCGACCAGGAAGAAATGGAATCCATCGGCAAGTGCATCAACCATGACATGACATTGGGCTTGAGTGCCAACGGGAAGTAATTGGCAAGCACCTTGTTGTCGCGGGCTCCAGCAGCTTGCATCGCAATGGTGTAGATGCTGAGGAACTCCGACGGGTGAGTCTTGTCATTGTACTTCTCGCCAACGTCGAGCTTGAACATGCGGTGGGAGGGCCACTGGAACTGTCGCAGCTCACGGGTAAAGGCTGGGCAACCCACCTCGTAAGGTAGGCCACCATTCCCTCCTGGTGCCGGGTGGTCCATAGTGGGCCCTGCCCGCCTATCTGACTGGTGGCGCGCATCACACCGGCGCTCGATAGTGGTTCAAGAGTTTTCAAGGGTTCGCTCCCGAAGAACTTGGCGCTGATCGCGGTGGGTCCGTGGATCAGACGATGTTATGGAAATGTTATCACAAGCGTCATCACGATGGTTCGACACCCGCGGTAAATGGCATGGAGGAGGAGAGTGCATCATGGCTGCATCACCTCCGGCTCTTCCTCCACTGGCATGCGGTGGCTTGACGGAGCATCGGCATACGGGCCCTGCTGGTCGCGGCTCATCTTTGTTGGCGATGCCGACGAGGCTCCGGATGGTGGTTCTCCATTCGTCGAGCTTCTCCATAGCAGGAGGAAAGTCGAGGAGCAGCTGCGCATGCGCCAGAGCTTCTTCTGGTGTGGGCGGCGGCGAAAGCTGCATGGATCGTGACGCGCTCCGACTTCTAACCACATTAGAAGGAGCTCTATCACGGCCCTGCGGCTGTCCGCCATTTTCGGCAGCACCTCAGCGTGCATGCTGGCCTTCCTCATCCCGCGAAGGACGCGCAAGACTCTTCCCATGGCGGCGCCCAGGGTCACCAGCGTGGTGACGCTGCTCATCACGCACAACTTGGGAAGAGCGTGCCGTGGGCGCCGGCATAGGTGTCTTTGAGGCCGCCGCGCCGCCGGTAGGTGGCACGACGACGCTCTGGGAGGGCCCCTCGCAGCCTGCTTGGGGCCCAGCTCCGTCTTTGGAATTTGCAGTGTGCAGCCCTTCACCTTGTGCACAAACAACGCCGCTCGCCAGGCCTGGACTGCCAGAGCGATGTGGGTGTTCGCGGGTCACGCCTCAGGTTCTGTCCGCGACCGCCCCGCTACTCGCCCGCACCGGTACGGGCAGTACGGCTCCGGATGATTTGATCGCCGTGGTCGTCTTCCTCTTGGGAGCCATGGCGACGAAGAACTGCTAGACTAGCTGCTAGATCAGATTCTCACAACTGCGCCCCCTACCTGGAGCGCCAAAGATGTCGGTGGGAACGACACCTATGGGATCACTGGAATCCCTACCGTGGTCGGCGGGCGTGGGGTTGTGAGAAGAGCGGGTCTAAGATCCAGCACAAAGGTTGTTTACCTAGGTTCGGGCCGCGGGGATCGCGTAATACCCTAGTCCTGCTTTGGTGTGTATTTCAGTGTTCTTGAGCTAGCTACGATCTGTGACCTGCCCAAAAGAGCCGAATCCCTCTCTAGTACGCCTCAGGCCTCCTTTTATAGTCGAAGGAGGCGCCACAGTGGCACACCGGAGGTGGAAAGGGTACAGTAGCTATGCTTATTGCCCGTCATTACGGGACAAGACACATTAAATGCGCCCCTGAGGTGTCCCCTCGCTTTGTTGCCGCCTCGCCTTGCTTCGACACACGTCCAGGCCAGCGAGGCGAGCAGTGCCATGTAGGCTGGCAGGCTGCTGAGCTGGCGCGGTGGCAGCGTCTTCACAAAGATCTGCATGCCTCCACGCAGGTGCTTGCTAAGCTGGTCTCGGGGCCGCACGTCGCCACATAGGTGCCCGCCTGGCTAGCTGGGCTGGCAGCTGCATGGGAATGGCGGTGGAGCCTTGGCGGGCGCGGGCCTGGCCGCGGCCCTGCTGATGTCCTCAACAAGGGTATTGTCGGGGCCCCGGTAAGGCTCTTGTCGCGGCACTATGGTCGTCCCCGGCAAGGATCTTGCCGGAGGCCTCGTAGGTTTCCTCGGCAGGGATCGTGCCGAGGATTGCCGTCTTCTGGTCCTCGTCTGATCTTGTGTGTTAATGATCTTCACAAAGATCTGCAGGCCACCATGGAGGTGCCTCCCAAGCCTTGATTCCAATGTTGTTGATGATGTTGGAAACCTCAGGCTCAAGAGTGGCACGCTCCGCAGGTGTTGGGCAAGTTGCCCCGGCAAGGCCCTTGCCGGGGCCGTGTGTCGGTGTCAAAACCGGCGGATCTCGGGTAGGGGTTCCTGAACTGTGCTTCTAAGGCTAATGGTAATAGGAGACGGGCGACACGATAATTACCCAGGTTCGGGCCCTCTCAATGGAGGTAATACCCTACTTACTGCTTGATTGATCTCGATGAATATGAGTATTACAAGAGTTGATCTACCGCGAGATCGTAATGGCTAAACCCTAGAAGTCTAGCCTATGAGGATATGATTGTAGTGACTAAACCCTAGAAGTCTAAACCCTCAGATTTATATAGACACCGGGGGAGCTAGGATTGTACAAAGTCGGTTACAGAGAAAGGAATATTCATATCCGAATCGCCAAGCTTGCCTTCCACGCCAAGGAGAGTCCCATCCGGACATGGGACGAAGTCTTCTATCTTGTATCTTCATAGTCCAACGGTCTAGCCAAACATATAGTCCGGCTGTCCGAGGACCCCTTAGTCCAGGATTCCCTCAGTAGCCCCTGAACTAGGCTTCAATGACGATGACTCTGGCGCACAGATTGTCTTCGGCATTGCAAGGCGGGTTGCTTCTCCAAACACTTCAAAGTAAATTCCGGACACAAGAATCGTGTCCGACTCTGCAAAACAAATTCCATACGCACCCGTAGAGAATACTTCACGAATCCAATCCGCTGACAATTTTGGTAGTACGACATTACGTCATTAGCCGGCCATTATTTTGAATCGTTTTCTATGCTGCCCTACGTCTCGGGGGCGGTTCTTATTGACACGTCTTGTCAAAGCAGAGATCGTGTCCCCTTATTATGGGATTTTCATCAACACGGGCGTGGGTAACCCAACCATTCTGTTGGTATAATTTCTTGGGAATAGGCATGTTTTAAGGCCACTAAGGGGACGCTTCGTATCCATCGCCTTTATAAATGGGTTAGGGCATGTCCTCTTTCTTTTGTGCAAGTTCTTCCCCCTTCCTCCCTCCTCAAGTTCCAACACCCAAGGGCCAATCCAGTCGCTTCGAGCTTCCAGCCATGTACGAACCCAGCCTTCAAGGCTGGTGGATGGCATCTTCTGTCACAGAGGAAGACATCTCAAAGCTTAGGGAGGCAATATACTTGACTGTGGAAATCTACCACAGGCTTCCTGCTCAAGGGCAGGTCATTCCTACTCCCAGATCCAATGAGAGGGTAGTGTTTATCTCTCACTTCCTCCAAGGGCATGGGTTTGCTCTTCATCCCTTCGTTCGAGGGGTCATGCTCTATTACGGGCTAGATTTCCACGATCTAGCTCCGGACTCCTTCCTCCACATCTTGGCATTCATCACTACGTGTGAGGCCTTCCTCCATATTTTCCCACACTTTGGCTTATGGCTCAAGACGTTTAATGTGAAGCCGAAGGTAATCGACGGGAAACAAGCAGAGTGCGGACGCGCTTCAATAAGCAAGCTTATCAACTCCACCTGGCCAAAGGGCTCCTTCGCAGAATCCTCGGACTTATGGCAGCAGGAGTTTTTTTACATCACCGAACCCCATGGTACAAAGCGTGTAGCTGCTCCTGCATTTCGGTCCAGTCCTCCACCACAGCTTGCATCATGGGTTAAGAAGGGGCTGGACTGGGGATCCACAAATGAAGTGCAGACACTGCAATTCCGCATCCGGAGCCTTATTGAGAGGGACACCGGTCTCATCGATGTAATCCAAGTAATGTTAGTCCGTCGGATCCTACCCTGTCAGCGACGCCCTCTCCACATGTGGGAATACAATCCGGAAGGTCCACGGACTCTCCAGCACCTCTCTAGCATGATGCTCAGAGAGATGTGGAAATTGTTCTTCGGCGCACGAAAATAGTGGCCGGATACTACAAAAGACATCGGTCTTGACTGCAACCATCCGGATACTCCGGTAAGTACTCGACCCTCGAACACAATTTAGTCAAATTATTCTTGGCAATGTACTGATAAAACTCTATCCGGCCAGGGCGGGCTAAAGAAGACGGAGAGAATCAGGTGTTCGGCTCCCCTTCCCGAAGATACTACCGATCTGTTATTAACAAGGATGCTGGCTCTGGCGCCATATCAAGTGTCGGCGGGGGAAGATAAGGGGGAGGACAAAGAGGCCCAAGGCAGCTTCCGCTCTGGAGGCTCACCAGGCAATTCATCCGGGGAGATTAAAACTCCCGCTTCCAAAGGCGGAAGGGAAGGGCAAACTGACATCCTTCCTCCCCATGGGAGGAAAAGGGCCGCCTCTAAAGACTCAGAAAGAGAAACTTCTAAGCAGGGGAAGGTATCCCAGTTAGGGGGTGATGTAGACACTCAGTCACCCTGCAAAAACAGGCCCTCAGCCACATAGTAAGTGAATCCGGACGTTTTAAACATATCGGGTTCTTTCCTGGCTATAAGGGTAATATTTTAAACTCATGTTTGTCGTCCAGCATGCAGCCTTCCTCAACAGTCCTCCTCTTCGAGGGATCTACTTCTGGAGATGATGGAGAGCGATACGCCTCCATAGATCTCCCTGTCTGATAAGGCAGGCGACGCTGAGGTGTCGTCCCGGAGGATCCTTCCCGATCTGCAAGTGGCACAAGGGACAGTGAGGACCGGGGCCAAAGATAATACTTCGGCCGCCCAGGGTCCTGGGTGTGTGGCCCCTACAGGGAGCAACAAAAGTCCCGGACTATCAAATGTCCAAGGAACGCCGGATGCACTGGTGGATATTTTGCAACATGCCTCCGTCTCAGAGGAACATTGTACCTGGATGGGTACGATGTTGGAAAGAGTCCGGCCCGCGAAAAGCGGATTGAATGAAGCCTTCTCTATCCTATTAAGAGGCTTCGAGGTACGTGGTGTAATTTCTATTATATTGTAAGTGTGAATTGCACCTGTGTATAGATAGTAGCCCTGAGACTCTGGTTGACATTCAAAGGAATGCAATCAGAGGATCCAATATATGCTCAGGAAATGATATGACTAATTGAAACACAGGTTGTTACATCCGTGGGGACTGCCCAAGCTATCGAGGTAGCACATTTGAAGTAGAAAGTTGATGCGGCGGAAGATGACATCATGCTTAGGCAGCTCGACGAGGCACAAGGTATGTCTCTAGGGCACTCAGTACATGCTAGTATTGTGAAATGAGCTTGGTACTGAAATTTTTTATATGCATAACTGCAGATAATGCTGTTACCGTTGAGACCCTTCAGCCGGAACTTGCCCGGGCCAAGGAGTAGGCCAAGATGGGTAATGCGGCTGCCAAAAAGACAGCTGCCAAATTAAAAGTGGAGCAGACCGCTCGGCGTCAGTGCGAGGAGAGGATATCCACCATAGCACTTGAGTTGAACAATGCCACTAGCCGATGCCAAGATCTTGAGAATCATAACAAAGCCAAAGCGGCTGAACTGGACAAGGCCTTACAACAGGCGAAGGAAGCCCGGTCTAAGTCTAGAGCAGCTCGGGAGGAGATTCGACAAGCGGGGGAGATCGCGGCTGGTAAGCCCTTTTTATTGCAAACTAAGTTTGGCAATCCGAAGTATGCGCCGCTTAATCAACGGTGGAGTTCTCCGGATCCCTTTATGGACCTGCCGAAGAGTGCTGCCGACGCGAATCAGTTTTTCCACGCGCAAGAAGGACATGCCACGAAAAAGCTGTTTTGGTAGCAATTTGACACGCCGAAGCGTCCACTGTTGAACGAACAGATGGCCCAATGGGCCGAGCTCCATAGGATGTCCGGGGCTGCTATGAAGGACATCATAGCCCGGCTGTGGCCAACTGAACCCATTCCGGATAGTTATTTCGGTTTGGTGCAATGGCTTGTTAATGCGGTGCCGCGTATCGACACTGTGAAGCGGTCAATGTGCATAGAAGGTGCACAAATGGCCCTTGCGCGTGTCAAGATATACTGGGCGAAGATGACAGCCACAGATATTGCAGCGCAGAGTGCACCCGAAGGCAAGGACCTTAACATGCCAGAACATTACTTTGAAGATGTCCTAGAGGGTGCCCGCTTAATAGAGAGTCAGTGCTCGAAAGATATTATGTTCGAGTGAGGTGTATCTAAATTGTACTAATAATATTATGATACATTTAAGGCCATGTTTTTATACTTTTTCTGAAAAGTTATAGTGCCTCCTGTACGCCTTCTAATTATATATATATTGAATCTGAAAGTTTGCAGTCGTTGGCTTCAGCCCCCTTGCGTATAATGCAGGGCTGTTCAGAAAAACACTTAATCACACTTGACCCAATGTCTTGGTCCGTGAAGGAGGTGTTAGTGCGGCGAACGAGGCAATCAGACTATAGAGCTTTAACACTTTCACTTAGCCATAGGAGTTTGATGGTGGGGCTACTATATAGCCCCTAGTATGTCCATGGTTATCCGCATACGGTGCGATTACATACATGACCAGAATAATGGCCGTTCGTTTAACACGAGGGGAATCGCGAAGATTCTGATGAGTCATCGAGTGGTTGAAAAGCTCTCGCCGGATCATGAAAGTCAGTTTTCGGCTTTCTCTACTAAGGTGCTCATCCGGGCTAGCCGGGACACAATCGCAGTAGTTCTCCCTTTACTACCTTAGCCGATATAGCGGAACGTAAGGTAGCAAGAACAAGAGCCGGGCAACCCAACTATTGACCAAAGACATGATTCGGAGCTGATGCATATAAGGCCAAACTCGCGACGCCGAACACTCCCTATAGGTGTTCGGACTTTACAATATACACTGGGCTGGATATAGCCCTTGGTGATAAAACCATGGTATCAAGGCACATGTGGCAATCTGATGTGGGGGAAGAGCACGGGTGGTGAGAGCATAAATCTCAAAACACGGTGCGAACCGGGCTGCTTCTAGAACATCCACTTTAGTACGGCGAGCCGTATGTTGACAGATGATGCCAGAATCTTTCTTGGACATGTTACATGCCAGGAAAGTATAAAACAACAAGAGATAAAAAAAAGGTTTACACGGGCCTTAATGCGGGGCCCTGCTGCATGTCTTCGCCTTTGTCTCTGTTGTGAAGTGTCCTTGAAGGGTATAGCATGATGGCCATTTGTGAAAAGGGAAAAGAGACCAGGTAAAAGAATCCGGTGTGGCCGTGAGTAAAGCTGGTTCGTTTTAATGAACCGTGAAGGATAACTTCTACGATCCGAATAGGGTCGAGCCGAACTGTGGACCTTTTGTGTGTAGAGTGCCCCCAAAGCCGCCCAGGGAATTTTGAGTATATCTCCTTATGGGGCGGTCGATGGGGGCGTAGCTGCTAATCAAGCACAGGTTTATCAAAGCTGCCGCACTGGGTTGTGCGCCGGACACGTTTAGCTGTGTCTGCGGTCTTAACGACCGATGAGCTGTTCGGCTTGAATAGGCCGTTTTGTGCTTCGACTGGTAGAGCCGCCGTGTATTCCTCTCTGTGGAGAGAGCGTTCCGTATTTCCACTGACCGTAATGACGCCACGAGGTCCAGGCATTTTGAGTTTTAGATAAGCATAATGCGGGACTGCATTAAAACGGGCGAAGGCCGTTCTTCCGAGTAGTGCATGATAGCTGCTTCGGAATGGAGCAATGTCGAAGATTAGTTCTTCACTTCGAAAGTTGTCCGGCGAGCCGAATACAACATCCAATGTTAGAGAGCCAGTGCAGCAGGCTTCCACGCCCAGTATAACTCCTTTAAAGGTAGTACGGCTTGGCTTGATTCTTGACGGGTCTATCCCCATCTTGTGGACGGTGTCCTGATATATCAGATTGAGACTGCTGCCGCCATCCATGAGGACTCGAGTGAGGTGGTATCCGTCGATTATTGGGTCGAGCACTAGGGTAGCCGAACCTCCGTGACGGATACTAGTCGGGTGATCCCTGCGATCAAAGGTGATCGGACAGGCCGACCATGGGTTGAACTTGGGGGCGACGGGCTCGACACCGTAGACGTCGCGGAGTGCGTGCTTGCGCTCCCACTTTGGGATATGAGTGACGTAGATCATGTTCACTGTTTTGATCTCCGGTGGGAATTTCTTTTGTCCCCCTGTGTTCGGCTGGCGATGTTCATCCTCGTCTTCGCTCTGAGGTCCATTCCCTTTGTGTTCGGCGTTGAGTTTGTCGGCCTGCTTGAAGACCCAACATTCTCTGTTGGTATGATTAGCTGGTTTATCGTGAGTGCCGTGGATCTGGCATGGCCTGTCTACAATTTTGTCCAGGTTAGATGGACTGTCCTTGTTGCCTTTAAATGGCTTCTTCCGTTGACCGGGTCTTGAGCCTTTGAATCCGGCGTTTACTGTTGTATTGTCCGGGCTTTCATTGTTCGGACGTTTGTTTTTGTTGCGTCGTGGTTTTCCATTGCCATCCCTAACTTCAGATGTGCTAGGATCACTGGTGCTGCTACGTGCTAACCAGCTATCTTCGCCCGCGGAAAAGCGGGTCATGAGTGTAGTTAAGGCGGCCATTGTCCTTGGCTTTTCCTGGCCGAGGTGTCTGGCCAGCCATTCGTCCCGGACACTATGTTTAGAGGTCGCTAAAGTTTCGGCGTCCGGACAGTTGACAATTTGTTCTTCTTAGTGAGAAACCAGTTCCAAAGCTTACAGGCTGATTCTCCGGTTTGTTGGATTATGTGGCCTAGATCATCTGCGTCCGGAGGCCCAACATAGGTCCCTTGGAAATTGGCCCGGAATGCATCTTCAAGTTCTTCCCAGCTTCCGATGGAATTTTCGGGGAGGCTTTTCAACCAGTGCCGAGCTGGTCCTTTTAGCTTGAGGGGTAAATATTCAATGGCATGGAGATCATCTCCGCGAGCCATGTGGATGTGAAGAATAAAGTCTTCTATCCAAGTCGCGGGGTCCGTCGTTCCATCATATGCCTCGATGTTTACAGGTTTGAACCCTTCTGGAAAATCATGTTCCAGTACCTCATCGGTGAAGCATAGGGGGTGTGTGGCACCCCTGTATCTGGCCGTGTCATGGATTTGGTCCGACGATTACATTGTCCGGTATTGGTTCCAAACTGGTAAGTGGCCGGCATATTTTATTTGATGATCATGATCTCCGTCAGGGGCACGTTCCCTGGATCCATAGATGGACCTGGTTTTGCCAGCTTTTTTGTCCAGGTCCTCATGTAGATCGTGTTTCTTGTCCTGGGCTGCAGCCTTCCTTCCTTTGCGGGGAGGGGGCGCGGGCTTATGTACGGCATTGCTAGCCGCTCTGTCATGATCTCGAGGTGGTCGGAGCGGGCAGTCAGCCGTATTGTTTTTCGGCGGTATTGGCACAATAGCATCATCGTCGAATTCGGGCAGCAGCTTACGTTTGGGATAGCTCTTTGTTTGGCAATTACCGCCGTAATTTTCCTCGGCGTCTAGCACTTCGTTCCATCTGTCATTGAGCGTATCCTATGCGGCTTTAAGCCGCTGCTTCTGCTTCTTCAGGCTCCTTGCGGTGGCAATAAGCCTTTGGTGGAGGCGTTCTTGTTCTAATGGTTCTTCTGGGATGATGAATTCGTCGTCACCCAAGCTGCTCTCTTCTTTAGGGTGAGGCTGATAGTTGCTATCTTCGGCATCGCTGTGATCAGACAACGTCTTCGGGCTGTGTTCGCTGTTCTCTCGCATGTCCTGCTCTAGCGCTGGGTCTGTGGGGTCCTCGTCTTGGTTCAGATTGTTGTCGCCGTCTGCGACAATGCTGCTGTTTTTCTTTTTCCCAGATCGAGGTCGGCGCTTGGGACGCCGATGCTTAGGAGGTTCATCGACGAGCATGTTGTTATCGCCGTCGGCCTCATTCTCCTTTGGTGTGTCCCCATGTATATATCGTATGGCGATGTAGCTATACACTGCCCCAAAGGTGGTGGTTTTTGTGCCTGCTCTTCTCCATCATCGTCGTCCATACCGTCGATGTGTTCGGAGCCGTAATCGAGCTTGTCGGTTAAGTCCTCGACAGTGGAAATAAGTGGGTGGTGGGTGGGAAACGTAGTTCTTCATCGTCTGCTTCCCACTCGAGCCGGACATAGCTCGGCCAAGGGTCTCCTGACAAGGAGAGGGACCTCAATGAATTTAATATGTCACCAAAAGGCGAGTGATGGAAGATGTCCGCGGAGCTGAACTCCAAGACTGACGCCCAATCAGGATCGATGGACGCGGGTGCACACGGTCCGGAACCCATGGCCGGAGACGATTCCGAGGTTCCGGTAACACAAGCCCAGCCTGATGTTGGGTCTGTGTGCGGCTCGAGCGCCGCTGAGTTTGCGGCCTCCGCGGCGGGGTTGAGCTTCCCGTCTTCGGACGATGCAGTCCGCTCCGGTTCTAGGGCCAGGGCGGTCACACGTGCTAGCCCCTATGTGCGGCCAGATGACAGATCTAGGTCATGTTCATCATGGTGGCCGAGGACAGCCGTCATGGGCGCGAATCCGTCGAAGATCAAGTCTCCGCAGATATCGGCCACAAAATTTTGGCTTCCAAATCTGACCTGATGGCCAGGGGCGTAGCTATCGATCTGCTCTAGATGGCCAAGCGAGTTGGCCCGCAGTGCGAAGCTGCCGAATACAAAGATCTGTCCGGGGAGGAAGGTCTCCCGCTGGAATGCATTGTTGTGATGATTGATGGAGCCATCAAACCTATCTTCGACGACACAGAGGACCTCTCAATGAAAGCACCAATGTCGGTGTCAAAACCGGGGGATCTCGGGTAGGGGTCCCGAACTGTGCATCTAAGGCTAATGGTAACAGGAGGCGGGGGACACGATGTTTATCCAGGTTCGGGCCCTCTCTATGGAGGTAATACCCTACTTCCTGCTTGATTGATCTTGATGAATATGAGTACTACAAGAGTTGATCTACCACGATATCATAATGGCTAAACCCTAGAAGTCTAGCCTCTGAGGATATGATTGTTATGACTAAACCCTAGAAGTCTAAACCCTCCAGTTTATATAGACACCGGGGGAGCTAGGGTTTTACAAAGTCGGTTACAAAGAAAGGAATCTTCATATCCGAATCGCCAAGCTTGCCTTCCACGCCTAGGAGAGTCCCATCCGGACATGGGACGAAGTCTTCTATCTTGTATCTTCATAGTCGAACAGTTCAGCCAAAGATATAGTCCGGCTGTCCGAGGACCCCTTAGTCTAGGACTCCCTCACCGTGGAGGCCGCCCCGGCAAGGGTCTTGCCGGGGGAGTCCACCTCGCCCTCTTGCTCTTTGTGTTTCCATCTTGGCATTGCCTTGATTGTCTTGTGGCTTCGGCTTCCCTCCTCTGCCCTGCTAGGTGTGGCCGTGGGCGCGGCTCTGACTGCCCGTGCACAGGTAAAGGGGTACGAAGTAGAGCCCCTACTTCTGTACACCGACACTTGACGGAGTCGATACCTTCGTGCATATATATCAATCAAAGTATACAAATTTCCTTTGCATTCTCAAGACGGCTGATTTTGTTGAATTCTTCGGGGCACAATCCGTTGAAGAGGATAGCGCAAGCTTGAGCATTGTATTGCAACATCTTCAATTCTTCCGCGGTAGCTTCACGATTCGGTTCTCTCCCATTGAAGAATTCACCTTGCAAACCAATACGCACAATAGCCCAAATAGCGGGGTTATGTCCAAGAATATGCATTTTCATCTATGTTCCCAACTAGCAAAATTAGTACCATCAAAGGACCTCTATGGTGGTAATTTCCCTCGCTAGACGCCATACTCTTCTAGGTTGTGAAACCAAGGCTATGATCACTAAAGCTATGGAAATCAAGGCAAATGGAGACCAAAGATCTAATACCACTTGTAGGATCAAAAGTATGTCTAGAGGGAGGGGTGGTTAGACTACTTGACCAAATAAAAGCTTAACCTTTTCCCAATTTTAATTCTTGGCAGATTTTAGCAACTTAGCACAAGTCAAGCAATCTCAATACAATTCAAGCAACCATGCAAAGAGTATATGAGCAGCGGAAAGTAAAGCATGCAACTTCCAAGAAAGTAAATGGGAGGAGTTTGGAGGGAGCAAACGCAATGTTGACATGGAGATTTTTGGTGTGGTTCTGATATGTGGTGCTATCGTACATCCACGTTGATGGAGACTTTACCCACGAAGGGTAACAGTTGCGCGAGTCCACGGAGGGCTCCACCCACAAAGTGTCCACGAAGAGGCAACCTTGTCTATCCCACCATGGCCATCGCCCACGAAGGACTTGCCTCACTAGGGTAGATCTTCACAAAGTAGGCGATCTCCTAGCCCTTACAAACTCCTTGGTTTAACTCCACAATCTTGACGGAGGCTCCCAAGTGACACCTAACCAATCTAGGAAACACCACTCTCCAAAAGGTAATAGATGGTGTGTTGATGATGAACTCCTTGCTCTTGTGCTTCAAATGATAGTCTGCCCAACACTCAACTCTCTCAAACAGATTTGGCTATGGTGGAAAGATGATTTGAGTGGAAAGCAACTTGGGGAAGGCTAGAGATCAATATTCTTGTGGTTGGATTGGAATATCTTGGTCTCAACACATGAGTAGGTGGTTCTCTCTCAGAAAATGAATGCTGGAAGCATAGGCACGTTCTAATGGCTCTCCTCACGAATGAAGAATGGGTGGAGGGGTATATATAGCCTCCACACAAAATCTAACCGTTACACACAGATTCCCAAACTTGGTGAGACCGAATGGTAAAAGTCGGTCTGAACGATTCAGGTCAAAATATGAACGTTAGGCTTTTTGGTGGAACTGACACAGTCAACTCAGTGGGACCGATATGCTAGGGTTAGGGCATAACGTAATCTCAGTGTGACCGACCACATGAACTCGGTGGGACCGATTTTAGTAATAGGCACATAGAGAGTTGGTTAGGCAAACTCGATGGGACTGATTCACCCACTTCGGTAAGACCGCAGTGTTGTGAAAAGGAAACAAGGAGTTTGCATTGCAGACTCAGTGGGACCAATTCTCTCATCTCGGTGGAACCGAAATGTTACAAAAAGGAAACATTGAGTTTGCAATCTCATCTCGGAGAGACCGAGATCCCTCTCGGTGAAACCGAAGTGACTAGGGTTTGTGGCAGTGGCTATGTCAAATGAAACTTGGTGGTGCCGTATAGATTAGATTGGTGGGGCCGAGTTTGACTTTTAGGTTTAGGACATATGTGGAAATGAGAAAGTCGTTGAGGGTTTTGGAGCATATCACTAAGCATTTTGAGCAAGTAAGCCACCTCATCCCCTTTTAATACTATTGGCTTTCCTATTGACTCAATGTGATCTTGGATCACTTAAATAAAAATATAGAGTCTTGAGCTTGTTGCCAATATGTGTCATTAGAATTTTAAGGGGTCCACATCTCTAGTCCATGCCATGCTAATCATTGAACTTTCTGAAATGATCATCTTGAAAGAGTATTAGTTCAATGAGCTATATGTTGTTAAGAATTACCAAAACCACCCAGGGATTAGTTGCACTTTCATGAGTGAACCACAATATATTATACCACACCATCAAAGTGAGAGGATTATTGAGTTGTGTGAGTCAACCAAATCTAACCTTGAGGTGTTTACCCACAATATCATAGAGATGAGTGATCCACCAGATAAAAGGGGAGAAGACTATTCAATTACTAACCATTCACAAAGTTCTCTTTATTTGAAGTATGTGCAGATGCAAAAATCATACTTAGCTGCCCTTCTACAAGGATGGGAGGATGAGATCCATGAACAATTATGGCGCACGTGGAGTACCGTCAAAGAAACATCTTGTGGGGTAAGTGATCTTCAAAAGGGCATGGGATTACTCGGTAAGGTAAAAGAAAAGAGATCATTCCTCTTGACGCACCCAAAGGTAGGCACTTATGAACTCTTGAAGCATTGGGGTGA
The DNA here is from genome assembly GCA_963921465.1 of Triticum timopheevii. NCBI lineage: Eukaryota > Viridiplantae > Streptophyta > Magnoliopsida > Poales > Poaceae > Triticum > Triticum timopheevii. Next base: position 358,721,766 of record OY997274.1, on the reverse strand, counting down.
TGAAATCAGAGAAAAGATTATTGCTATGTCATCCATCAAACAATACCCTTTTGTTAATCATAACGAAAGCATCAAGGAGCCAATAAAACTAAAACTTGAATATGCTTATTCGAATTTTACTTGGCCAGGATATTTTTTATTGTCCTTGTGCTATTATTTTGTAGACCGAAGGAAGTCGAGGGCAACTTTTCTTCAAGAGAGGGAGCATGACATGAACATGGATGTGCCTAATTACAAGTTTCTACTCCATGGAAATGTTAGTTGGAAGGAATTGCTGAGTCGAACCAAGCATTCGAAGTTCACAAAGGTGAAAGCTAAACTTAAGCATTTGATAAAATCTTTGCATTGTTTCTTGGTGCTGGCTTATTTTCTTTTGCGTGATGACCAGCTAGAGTCGAGGACGACTCCTTCGCAAGAGGGGAAGGATGATGAGGACATGAAAGCCATTGAACCTTAGAGTGAGGGCGGCTCCTTTTCAAGAGGGGGAGGATGATGAGGACATGATAACCATTTATACATCCTTGGTCATCAAAGGAGAAATCATAATATTTCGTCTCAAACAAACACATTGCTAGGTGAACGCTAACTTAAGTTCATACTATAATCTTGAACACATGGCTACACTTTCATCTCCTTTATTGTTGGTTGAACTCAGGTGCAATATGGAAGAAGGACAAACACATTTCAGTCCATGCAAAACAATGTTTTATGGCAAAGAAACAAAGTTAGGAGTTCATGAAGAAATGAGTTGTGTGCTGAAGAAAACATTGTTCCGATTCTGACGAAACAATGTTTTGCACGAGTTTGGATATCCCGACTTGAGAAAGGTTTCCAGAACTCAAGTTTGCTACTGAAGGAAACATTGTTCGACCCCAGTGAACAATGTTTGGACGGGAACCGCCAACCACCTCCGGTGAGAGATTTCTAGAAGCTACGTCATTAAGTCTTGAAGCCATTTAGTCAAACCAAAGCTAGTTCTCTTTCACTCCTAAGCTGCTTCCCAAAGCTAGTTTGATTTCACACCTATCACTGGTACGCGTTGGTGCTATACAAATGGTTTTTAACCCCTTTCCGCGACAGCTTTCGGAACCATCGCCAAGTGAGTGACTGCGATAGGGGGTCCTTCCCACACGACACAGAAACCGTCGGGGATATGCCCTCCTGGCACAAACGCTCGGCAAAATGAGGTCATGTAAGACCGGTGAGCGCTCAAATACAGTTATACATACAATAGTGCTCAAAAATACAATTATACAGGCAAAATCATTTCCGGTCGTAAGTACATCCCACACAGTCAGTCCCCGCTAAACGTTTCCGTTCGTATGTACATTCCACATGGTCCATCCAAGGAATACGTTTCCGTTAGTATGTACATCCCACCCAGTTAATCCAAGAAGTACCTATCGCACATGTTCTTCTATGATCAAGTGTTTGCGATGCGCACAACGTCATAAACAGTCCATAATTTCAAAGCGTGTGTTATAAGGTGACTATCGCAAACATTTAATAAGAAAGAACTGTGTGCGATGCTGTTGTTAATCGCACACATTTTTTCTTGGATGATCTCGTGTGCAGTGGAGATTGATTGCACACATTTTTCCTGGTTGATCGTGTGTGAAGTGGAGATTGATCGCACACGTAGCGGATCCTAGAAACGTGTCTGATCTCTACATCTATCGGAGATGTTTCGCTTTTTCCAACCATGTGCAGTGTAATCCCTAATTAATCCCTAATTTAAAAATCATATGTTTTGAATTTGGTAGTAGGCAATCACTTATTTCATATCCAACCATGTTTATTACAAATATAGGTTCAACCACGAATGCATAATTCGATGCACAGGTACATATACTGAAGAACTACAGAAGCACCAAGTAAAGAATGATTGACCACGGTTGTACTAAGGACTGTAAAGAGAGAGGAGAAAGACATTCTGGTTGCTGGAGAAGGTGAAGCGGAATGCCCATATTGTGCCCTCCTCCATGCGTAATGCACGCACGGCTCTAGGCCAACCCCTTGTGATGGCTGCCCGTCCATCCTTCATTGTCTTCATTACAACTTCTTGATGCTCATTGTAGTCTGGATGAAATACTTTAACCTTCATTGCATGTCCACCAATCAAGTACTTTGCGAGGTAATCTTGAGTGAACTGCTTCGGGAACAACCGCGAACGAAAAAGATTCAGAAATTGTTGTCTAACAACTGGTTATGGGCAGTAAAAAGAGAAGGCCGCAGAGTTTGTAGTTACTATCCTACAACTCACTATTGTGTTGGATAGAGCATAAACAAATAATTTGCTTGCCACCGTTCGTATCTTTTTGCTAATAATCCTTATTAGTTTCCTCACTTGATGCTTGTACATGAATATCTCATTGCCCCATACACAAAAAGGGTCGATGCGTGGATCCTTACCAAGGGCATATGTACCTACAAGCAACAAGTCAATATTAGAAGCTAACAAGTGTCCATGCCTAGATCTATATGCACTACATTATGGAACGACAGTGGGAGAACAAGCCGAGGGATGAAGCTAACCTCGGCAGAAAATGGTGGCCACTCCTGTTGTTGTCCTGCATAAGTAGTGGAAAGGCATGATAAGTACATCAACCTTAACTTCAAACAAATATAGCAAAGTTAAACAACATCATCTCCAAATGATAGCTTGAATGTGTTGGTTTCAGCATGCTATTAAAGCATATATAAAATAGAAGGAAATGTTACCGACAACAGGCTTAATAGTCATCAAATATTGAATTCAAACTGCTATTGTTCAAAATGAGTAGAACGTAGGTAATGCTTAAACATCACACCTGATAAATGTGTAAAACTGAAATAAAGGGCATTTGTTAACTACACCAGGCATAACTGGAACCAAATATAGCCGTTCAAACTGGTATTGATGCATTCGAGCGGCACAGTTCTGACTTGCACATAATGAACAACACATTGTGAATGAATGAAATAAACAAGGCATAAATGATCAGTATGACAACCAAATATAGCCATTGAAAACTGGACAGAGTCTCACTGCAACCAACCTAACAAGCAAATACAGATAAACAGGGCATATGCTTGAAAACTGGACAAATGCTCATTGCAACCAACCTAACAAGCAAATACAGATAAACAAGGCATCTGCTTGAAAACTGGACAAATGCTTAAAAAAAGCAACCTAACAACCAAATACAGATAAACAAGGCATCTTCTTGATAACTAGACAAATGGTCACTTCAACCAAGCTAAGAACCAAATACATATAAACAAGGCATCGGCTCAATAACTGGAAAAATGCTCACTGCAACTAACCTAACAACCAAATACAGATAAACAAGGCATCTACTCACTATAAACAACCAAATATAGCCATTCGTGAAACGGAAGTGGACAATTCATACTTAAACATCATAGCCCTATTGAAAATACATTTTTGCATAACTAAAGTAATTAAAGACGACACAGTTATAGCACCGCACGACAAATGCTACTACAACAAAGGGTACGGGTTGGCAAGCTAGAAAAGGTAAGATTTGCTAATAGGATGTTGCCTCACATTTCATGGACGAGATCCTTCTAGTTGGAAGCACACAGACCCATGGTGCGCTCTTTGATGTCACAAATGGGCTGTTTCACCTTGGAAGAACCTTTGTGGGTGCCCTCCTCATGGTCGTGGTCATGGTCAATGAGATCTGACTTGGCAATTGAGGATCCCAAGCCGCCGCCGTAGAACGTGTCCTTCAGAAATGACAAAATGGGCTCGGCGGCGTATAAGGATCACAAATCCTTAACCGCTTGGCGGAGGAGATCAGTAGTAGGGCCATCGAAGAGATCGGCGGCGGTTGAACCAGAGGGGTTGGGGATGGAACACTTAACCTGTGACATGGCCCGCGTGAAGCCATCGCTGTTGACGAGGTTGATGTCGTAGCCAGCTTTCCCGAGATACAGTAATACGCAAGCCTGCTGACATGAAGCCTTCGGCATGGCAACGTAGTCAACGTCTTCCAGCTTCCACGGTGACGTGTTGCTCCGGGATCGACAGGTTGGGGCGAACGGCGGCCACCTTGCCAACATCCGCCGGAGAGGCCATGATAAACCTCTTCTTGGCCGAACGCTCGTCGGGCTCCCCGGGATATGTGGTTGAGCTTAGGCTGCGACATTCTAGAGCAGGGAATGTGGATATGGTAGGGAGGGACACTGCATGCCTCATCTAAAAACTCAGGGGAGTGGGGCGATGGTGTGGGAATCACTGGGTTACCTAAACTTTATTATCCAGGCTAGGAGGAATGGGCAGACCGGCTTGGGTTGGCGGCAGCGCCGGTGGCGGCGCAAGCAGCGACAGCGAGCTAGGGTTCAAGGGGGAGGAGGGGGCCAGGTGGGGGCACTATGGAGGGGGGAGGTGGTGTTTTAGGATATGCCGCGGGTATTGAAAATTTTAGTAATGGTGGGTGGAGATGGTGGTGGACGAGGGAGGGCGACGGTTCAAATGCCTCGGCTACTGCAATTTTACTAGAAGGTCGGTGCTGGAGGAGTGTGGGCGACGGTTTAAGTATGGCGGCTACTAAAATTTGGTAAAGGAATTGATGCGGGGCGGGAGTGCCCAATATCTCGCGTGGTCCAGGGGGGTAGTTTGTTTTTTATATTTCTAGCTAGCTGGTCTATCGCACACGGTTCGTCCTAATTTCCAAATAAAAACTTACCCGCCTTTAGCTTGCGCAGTCGTGGTGATTTTACAACGCACTTGCATCACACACGGTTAAGCTAGTACCTCCACCATTTTCTCGCGCTTGCGTAGTCATGGTGATTTTACAGCAATAAAAAACCTATGAAAATATAGTCTAGAAATTGGCACAGCAAGGATCCCAAGGTTTATATAAACATCATGGCAGGTCACTATAGAGATATTTATCTCTTTATCTCTATAATGACCGTGTCATGGCGATTCAATGAATCTTGAGATATGCAACTTCCTACCGGGTCATCCATCCTTGGACTACTCCAGCCCGAGCACGCTGAACTTCTGCATTCTATTCCACTAGGCCAGCGGATGGGAAGCGTCACCTTGGTGAGAGGAATTGCCTCCTTGCCTTTAAGGCGTTTCATGTTGGTCACCCTATGGGCCCTACTCCCTCCAATCATGCACATTTGTGCTTTTAGAAATTGTGTGCGATATTTACATGGCTACTGTGTCGCCCCCTAGCCTTCAGTGAGCACTGACGCTGGTAGTGGGGAAACCGATGGGAGAAGACTCAGGAAACCGTTGAGAGGAGTGGCGGGAAACGGTAGCACGTTTAGAAAATGTAGTAGAGAAGGAAGCATGAGCAAGCACTACACATGCACACATTGCTTACCCATGTACTGTATGTGCTGTCGAAATGGCTGAGTGTGACACCCCCGATTCAATCGTACACTAATCATACACGCAAATGTGTACGATCAAGATCAAGGACTCACGAAAGATATCACAACACAACTCTAAACACAAATAAAAGAATACAAGCTTTATATTACAAGCCAGGGGCCTCAAGGGCTCGAATACACAGCTCGATACATAAGAGTCAGCGGAAGCAACAATATTTGAGTGCAGACATAAGTTAAACATGGATGCTAAGAGGGCTGGCAGAAAAGCAACACGGTCGAAGAGGCAAGGGCTCCTTCCTGGGACCTCCTAACTACTCCTGGTCGTCGGCGGTCTCCACGTAGTAGTATTCGTCGGCGGTGGCATCTGGCTCCAGGGATCCACCATGTGGTTGCATCAATCAGAAAGAAAAAAGAAGGGGGGAAAAGGGGTAGCAAAGCAACCGTGAGTACCCATCCAAAGTACTCGCAAGCATCAATCTATACAAAGTATGCATTCATATCAAATGGAAGGGTTGTATTTGTGGACTGAACTACAGAATGCTAGAATAGAGGGAAAGGCCTAGCCTATCGAAGACTAGCATCTTCAAGCAGCTCTAAGAATCTTGCAGCATGTAGAAGAGTAAAGAATAGCAGTTTATAATTATCAAACATGTTGTAGCATCAACGCCTAGAGATCCTTCCCCGACTCCCTGCGGAAAAGCAATCTCGAAGCCACATATCCAACAAATACCTAAAGTATCCGTTTTTAGTTTTATAAGATCAGGATACAAGTCTGAACATTCGTTACCGTGGACACGGCTATTAATAGATAATCTTCCCTGCAGGGGTGCATCATGTTACCCAACACGCTTGATTACTCTGGCCGGACACACTTTTCTAGGCCAATGCCCGGCCTCAGAAGATCAACACATCGCAGCCCTACCTAGGCTCAGCAGAGAGGTCCCCGACGGTCTACAACCTAAGAACTCTGTGGTCTTGGGACCATCACCCGTTGCTCTCCGGGTCGTTGTGTGCAGGGTGGATAGCAGCACCGCCTCGGATGGCCAGCACGATCTGACCGTGCCACAATGCTGAACTGGATGTCTGACACAACTTCGGCTGATACTGCGACGTTGACGCCCATAACTATTCTCGCGTGGTGGTTAGTGCGTAAAGGCCAAAGGCCAACTCAGAGCAAATACCCAAACCTGTTAGTGCATTAGGGGCTCGCGGAGACGAGCAGAGACTCACGATAATGTGACCACATCGCCCCGTCTCGTGGACATACGGGTGCTCTATGGGCCCGCCCAACTTTCACATCAACTCGCGGGTACCCCTCAGGGCCGACCCGAGTTTAATAATGGTCTCAAGTAAAGTCTGGGTAACCGTGTGTCCATAACATCAAGGAGGAAAACCCAAGGAATCACCCTCGGTGGATTCCACTCGATGTAATAATCAAGGTGAATGTAAGAGGATCCACCCTTGAGGTTCACACTTGAGGAGTTGCACCACAGAGTCGTATCGGGAGTGATCAAGGAGGAATCACCCTTGATGATCACGACCGAATAACTAAACTACAGAATTATCATCAGGAGTGTGTTACGAGGTATCACCCTCAGCACTCGGTAGTAGCTTTGTAGAGTCGAGCAACAAAACGGGTGTGATGTGATGTGAGGTGTCGGGCTCTGGTCCTCGATCACGTTGATCCAGTCGTCGATGATGAATCAAGGGAAACAAGGACAAGGTGGGAGTCACTGATGGATCACTAACCAACATATACTAAGCAGTTTATGATAAGCATGTAGATAACAACAGCAGGTACAAAAGTAGGCTATGCATCAGAATAGGAGCAATCAATTACAATAGCAAAATCTAATGCAAGCATGAGAGAATGGAATGGGCGATATCTGGATGGTCAGGGGGGCTTGCCTGGAATCTTCGCTGAAAGGGTAGAAGGGTCGTCGTCAACGTAGTCCATCATAATGATAGCATCGGTCTCGGGATCTATCAAAGAGAAGAGGGGGAAGAAACAGTAAATACAAAGCACATAGATGCACATCATAAAAATAAGCGGTGCCAGGGGTGTTCTAACACAGTGCTACGCGATATCGGCGAAGGGGGATAACATCCGGAAAAGTTTTCCCAGGGTTTGGCATTTTCGGACAGACAAACTTAAGGGGAAAGGTTCGATGTTCACTATCTAGGGAAGTATTTTCATCCGAGCTACGGATTATTTTCTATAATTTATCAAAGATTTAAACAATATTCTAGAATTAATATTAATTCAAAAATAAAGATTAATTGCTAGGTGTACACAGAGAAGTGTACATGGCAGTGGCTTTAGTGGCTGACAGGTGGGGTCCCGTTAACTGCTTAGTCAGCAGTCAACTGAGACTGTTGACTAGTCAAAGGCCCCAGGGGACCCGCATGTCATTGGCCGGGTTATCCCAGTCAACAGTTTGACTGGTCAATGTGGGACCCAGGTGTCATTCACGCATATTTCAACATTTTCTTTTTAAGTGGATATTTAGAGGAGGGGGTCCACCTGCCATAGGCTAGTAGCTAATCTAACTTTCTAGAGATTACACTATAGACTACATACGAAATAAAATTAGTGAATCTACACTCTAAAATGTGTCTATATACATCCGTATGTAGTTTGTAGTGGAATTTCTAAAAAATAAATATATTTAGGAACGAAGAGAGTAGTAATTACCGCTAAACTACTTTGCACATGGCGGGCCAGAGGCACAACCAGCCTCACGGCTTGTGCGCACACATGCACACATAGCGGTGCTATAGGCAGCAACAGTAGGTAGTAGCAGCGCCTCAGCAGGCAGTATGCAGGGCTGCGAGCGGCTGCGGGGTCACGCGGACATGCGCGGACAGGCGTCGGGCACGTCGGGGCTAGCAGGGCGGCTGCATGGCGAGCAGCTGCCGGTGGCAGAGGCAAGCGGCAGCTGCAGTACCCAGTAGCAGCAGCGCAGCAGCACCAACAACAGCTACGCGACAACAGCAATAGCAGCACATCCACGAACAGAAGGAGCATGTGAGTGGACCAGTTCCAGCCACGATGAGTGGTGGTGCGAGTGGGACGTCGTCTACTGTGATGGATTTGAAGGGGAAACAGAGGGGATCGAACGAGGTGCTCACAGTGAGCACGCAGGTGAGGTTGGGGAGGCCGGAGGCGGACCAGAGTCGCGGCGACGACGACGGATGCCGTCGATGTACATGGTGGGGACGGGCTCGATGGCGAGCGTACGGGGCAGCACCGCTTGAATCGAGGCTTGTAGTCGATGAGGAAGGGGACGGCGGTGCTCCTAGACTACGCGCGGTGACGAGGGAGTGCCGGTGGCCACGGGATCGATGATGATGCAGCGACGAAGGAGCTCGGGCGGCTGTGGTGGAGAGAGTGACGGCGCGTGGGAGGAAGAAAGGAGGCTAGGGTTCCGTCAAGGGGTGTGCGGCGGCGTTTTGTAGGCGAGGGGAGGCCGTGGATGCCCGACACGTGGCCGGCGCCATGGTAGATGGCCTCCACGCCTGCCTCTGCCTCCCACTGTATCGGGAGGTGGGAGACAAGGGAGGTGGGTTGGGCCTCCCAGTTTGCTAGATGGGCCATAGTGCCAAGTAGAATAGGCCTTTTACTTTTTTTACTGGTTATTTATTTCTTTTTCTATCTTGCATTTATTTTCAATAACAAATGAGTTTCATAAATTATGGAAATTGGCCCATTATTTACATTCCAATATTAGTCACTGCCACAAGGAGTTTGGTAGATATTTAAAATAGTTTGTATTTTTCATAAGTTAGAAAAGGCATTTTAAATAACGATTTGGCCCCTATTTTATTTATTTTAGGACATTTAAACACTTTTAAAAAATGTTGGCTTCTCCACCAATATTTACTATGGATTATTTGCCACATTTTGAACACTATAATTTTGACATTTGAAAACTTTAATTGTTCGACTTTATTTTAAATTAGAATTTGGACCGGATTCGAACCAACGCGAGTCTAACAACAGTAATCATGATGACGTGGCATCATTGGCAGGAAATTATTGTAGCTTAATTATCTGGGCGTCATAATTCTCCTCCACTATAAGAAATCTCGTCCTGAGATTTTAGGAGGTAGAAGGAAACAAAGCAGGGTATTGATCACGAAGACAATCCTCGCGTTCCCAAGTGGCTTCATCTTCAGAAGGATTTGACCACTGAACTTTTAGAAATTTGATAACCCTCCGATGGGTGCCACGTTTAGCTTGAATGAGAACGTAGATCAGATGCTCTCTGTAAGTGAGATCATCTTGCAGGGGTTGAGCTTTATAAACCATGGGGTTATTGCAATAGGACTTGTGACTCAGGGCATTGGCCATGATATTAGCCTTGCCAGGGGTATAAGAAATACCGTAGTCATAGTCCGGAATTATTCCATACATCGCTGCTTTCGGAGATCCAGATCAAGCTGAGTAAACAAATACTTCAGACTTTGATGATTGGTGAAGATCTCGCAATGATTCCAAGAAGGAAATGTTGCCACAACTTTAGTGCAAATTTACCTGCAGCAAGTTCAAGGTCATGGACTGGGTAGTTCACTGGAAAGACACCTTGGAATCCACAAACGACTAGAACGTTTACACTTCTCACAAGAGGAGAAGCGTCCAACGCATCCAAGGAATAAATTTGTGCTTCGGCATTTCAAACAAGATGAGCACGGTAGCTTACTATCTCATTTGAAGGATGTAGTAGGTGGACGGTTTTAGTGGCGCAAATGATAGAAGCGGTATGTGTTTTCAAGCATTCCATTCCCAGAATGAGGTCGATATTGGACGACTTCAAAATAATGGGGGAAACATGGAATTCCGAACCTTCAAGTTCAACTGCGATGTTGTGACTAACCATGGAGGGTATTGTCCTGCGGAATGCAGCTTGGAATTTCGGCCAAGTGATGGCGGTTTCAACAGGTAAGGAATGTCTGTGGCTATCCCACCATTGAGCAGCGGGACTTTTCAAGTGGAATGTCGCAAAGGTGAAGTAACTGGCAGGGGCAACATTAGCTGACTCCAACTCGAAAGTGATGTTACAGAGCCAATCATCAGCATCAAGGGGCTGAGTTGAGCTGATGTAGATGATAGGATTGAGGTGCACAAAGCATTGCAGTGTTACTAGGGCTGGCTGCTAGTTCAACTTAGGGCGAGGAAACTAAGCCATCATTCCTTCCATGAACTGGCGGTTAAGTTCAAATTGTTGGATTATACCGGCCATGTACTTGGGCGGTGGTGGATTGTCGTCACCATGGCCACGACCAGAGGGGGTCTAACCATCCTGCTTAAAAGCAACAGGGGGTAGTTTAGCAAGGGGTGGAGCAAGTTTAAGGAATCATTCATGGTGTAATCAGAACAATGAGCAAAGGCGCAGTATGTACAAAGCAGTAGTCATTGAAGACATACTGATACATATATAGATCCAATTACACGCTGTTCGTATGAGTTCCGATAAGAGAAACATCCAACACATACTAGGTGGCACGTATGCACATGATGAAGGGATTCAACAACGGGACATAGCAAAGGCTACATCAATGTCAGGGAAAATCTCTAGAGCGGGGAATTTGCAAGTGGTGACGCAGGGTGCCCTCGATAAAAGGATCCTACGGCCAGTGAATATTGTGAAGCAGATTCTGGTCCTTAATTCAAGAAAGGGTAATACAAACCTTCGGTGGATGTGATCACGAGAACCTGATGTTTGAGTTAGTAAAATCATTTAACCTGAATAGAAGAGAGATCAGATTCCTAGAGTATAGACGAGGAATCAAAGATCCTAATACCACCCATTGGCGACGTGGGTCCGTAAGGCACAAAGCCTTGTTAGTAAAAGTTTTTTAATGACTAGACTCAACTTCGACCAAGGAGTTGGAAAGAGGAATCCTACAGGCAGTCGGCTTTTATACCAACTTGTGACGCCCCCAATTCAATCATACACTAGTCATACACGCAAATGTGTACGATCAAGATTAGGGACTCACGGAAGATATCACAACACAACTATAAACACAAATAAAAGAATACAAGCTTTATATTACAAGCTAGGGGCCTCGAGGGCTCGAATACATAACTCGATACACAAGACTCAACGGAATATCTGAGTACAGACATAAGTTAAACATGGATGCCTTAAGAAGTTTAGCACAAAAGCAACACGATCGAAGAGGCAAGGCCTCCTGCCTGGGACCTCCTAACTACTCCTGGTCGTCGGCGGTCACCATGTAGTAGTATTCGTCGCCGGTGGCATCTGGCTCCAGGGGTCCACCATCTGGTTGCATCAACCGGAAAGAAGAAAGAAGGTGGGAAAGGGGTAGCAAAGCAACCGTGAGTACTCATCCAAAGTACTCGCAAGCATCAGATCTATACTAAGTATGTATTGGTATCAAATGGAAGGGTTGTATATGTGGACTGAACAATAGAATGCCAGAATAGAGGGGAAGGCCTAGCCTATCGAAGACTAGCATCTTCAAGCAGCTCCAAGCATCTTGCAGAATGTAGAAGAGTAAAGAATAGCAGTTTATAATTATTAAACATGTTGTAGCATCAACGCCTAGAGATCCTTCCCCAACTCCCTGTGGAAAAGCAATCTCGGAGCCACATATCCAACAAATACCTCAAGTATCCATTTCTAGTTATATAAGATGAGGATACAAGCCTGAACGTTCGTTACCGTGGACGTAGCTATTAATAGATAATCTTCCCTGCAGGGGTGCACCACATTAACCAACACGCTTGATTACTCTGGCCGGACACACTTTTCTGGGTCAATGCCCGGCCTCGGAAGATCAACATGTCGCAGCCCTATGTAGCCTCAGTAGAGAGGTCCCCGCCGGTCTCCATCCTAAGCACTTCGGGGTCTTGGGCCCATCGCCCATTGCACTCTGGGTTGTTGTGTGCAGGGTGGATACCAGCACCGCCTCGGATGGCCAGCACGATCCGACCGTGCCATAATGTTGAACTGGACGTCTAACACAGCTTTGGCTATTACTGCGATGTCGAGGCCCATAACTATTCTCGCGTGGTGGTTAGTTTGTAAAGGCTAAAGGCCAACTCAGAAGAAATATCCAAACCTATTAGTGCATTGGGGGCTTGTGGAGACGAGCAAGGACTCACGATAATGTGACCCCATCGCCCCGTCTCGTGGACTTACGGCAAGGGCCTAGAATGTCCGGCCGTGCCTCGTAGAAAACTCGTGGGTGCTCTACGGGCCTGCCCGACATTCACATCAACTCGCGGGTACCCCTCAGGGCCGACCCGACTTCAATAATGGTCTCAAGTAAAGTCCAGGTAACCGTGTGTCCATAACATCAAGGAGGAAAACCCGAGGAATTACCCTCGGTAGATTCCACTCGATGTAATCATCAAGGTTAACATAAGAGGAACCACCCTCGAGATTCACACTTGAGGGGTTGCATGACAGAGTCATATCGGGAGTGCTCAAGGAGGAATCACCCTCGATGATCACGACCGAATAGCTACACTACAGAATTATCATCGGGAGTGTGTTACGAGGTATCACCCTCAGCACTCGATAGTAGCTCTGTAGAGTCGAGCAACAAAAGGGGTGTGATGTGTTGGGAGGTGTCGAGCTCTGGTCCTCGATCACGTTGATTGAGTCGTCGATGATGAAGCGAGGGAAACAAGGACAAGGTGGGGGTCACTGATGGATCACTAACGAACCTATACTGAGCAGTTTATGATAAGCAGGTAGATAGCAATAGCAGGTACAAAAGCAGGCTATGCATCAGAATAGGAGCAATCAATTACAGTAGAAAAATCTAATGCAAGCATGAGAGAATGGAATGGGCGATATCGGGATGGTCAAGGGGTGGGGCTTGCCCGGGAGCTCCGCTGAAAGGGTAGAAGCATCGTCGTCGACGTAGTCGATCACAGTGACAGCATCGGTCTCTGGGTCTATCGGAGAGAAGAGGGGGAAGAAACAGTAAATACAAAGCACATAGATGCACGACATAACAATAAGGGGTGCTAGGGGTGTTCTAACACAGTGCTACACGATATCGGCGAAGGGGGATAACATCCGAGAAAGTTTTCCCAAGGTTAGGCATTTTCGGACAAACAAACTCGAGGGGAAAGGTTCGATGTTCACTATACTAGGGATGTGTGGAGGACGAACGGACCGCGTAACGGTATCGTCTCGAAATTCTGAGCAACTTTTATGTACAAAGTATTTTCATCCGAGCTACGGATTATTTTCTATGATATTTCAAAGATTTAAACAATATTCTAGAATTAATATTAATTCGAAAATAAAGATTAATTGCTAGGTGTACGCAGAGAAGTGTACATGGCAGTGGCTTTAGTGGCTGACGGGTGGGCCTAGTTGACTGCCTAGTCAGTAGTCAACTAGCACCGTTGACTAGTCAAAGGCCCCAGGGGACCCGCATGTCATTGGTCGGGTTATCCCAGTCAGCAGTTTGATTGGTCAATGTGGGAACCATGTGTCATTTACACATATTTTAGCATTTTATTTTTAAGTGGATATTTAGAGTAGGGGCTACTGAGGGAGTCCTGGATTAGGGGGTATCCGGACAGCCGGACTGTGTACAACGTCCGAACTGTTCAAGCGTGAAGATACAAGACTCAAGACTTCGGCCCGTGTCCGGATGGGACTCTCCTTTGCGTGGAAGGCAAGCTTGGCGATCCGGATATTGTGTTTCCTTCCTTGTAACCGACTCCATGTAAGCCCTAGCCCTCTCCAGTGTCTATATAAACCGGAGAGGTTGGTCCTTAGAAGGCCGATCACAATTACAATCATACCATCATAGGCTAGCTCTTAGGGTTTAGCCTCTACGATCTCGTGGTAGATCTACTCTTCTACTACCCCTATCATCAATATTAATCAAGTAGGAAGTAGGGTTTTACCTCCATCGAGAGGGCCCGAACCTGGGTAAACATCTGTGTCCCTTGCTTCCTGTTACCATCAGCCTTGACGCACAGATCGGGACCCCCTACCCGAGATCCGCCGGTTTTGACACCGACAGGGTCCACCTGCCATAGGATAGTAGCTAATCTTACTAGTAATTAATGCTAAACTACTTTGCACATGGCCGGCCAGAGGCTCAACCAGCCTCACGGCTTGTGCGCACACATGCACAGCACATGGCGGCATCGGCCATGGCCAGGCAGCAGCAGGTAGCAATAAGCGGCAGCAGCAGCAGCGCTATAGGCAGCAGCACTAGGTAGTAGCAGCGCCTCAACAGGCAGGAGGCAAGGCCACGAACGACTGCGGGGGCACATGGACGTTCGCAGACAGGCGCCGGGCACGGTGGGGCTAGCAAGGCGGCTGCATGGCTAGCAGCCGGCGGCGGCAGAGGCAAGCGGCAGTGAAAGTACCCAGCAGCAGCAGTGCAACAGCACCAACAACAGCTACACGGCAACAACAATAGAAGCACCTTGACGAACAACAAGAGCATGTGAGCGTGCGTGAGTGGACCAGTTCCGGCCATGGTGAGCGGCGGTGCGAGTGGGATGTCGTCTACGTTGATGGATTCGAAGGGTAAACAGAGGGGGTCGAGCGAGGTGCTCACAGCGAGCACGTGGGCGAGGTCGGGGAGGCCGGAGGTGGACCGGAGTCGCGGGGCGGCCCGACTCGAATCGAGGCTTGCAGTCGATGAGGAAGAGGACGGCGGTGCTCCTGGACTAAGTGCAGCGACGAGGAATTGCAGGTGGCCACGGGATCGATGACGACGGGGCAACGGAGGAGCTCGGGCGGGTGCGGGGGCGAGAGTGACGGCGCGTGGGAGGGAGAAAGGAGGCTACGATTCCGTCAAGGGGTGTGCGGCGGCGTTTTGTAGGCGAGGGGAGGCCGTGGATTCCCAGCACATGGCCGGCGCCATGGTAGATGGCCTCCACGCTTGCCCCTGCCTCCCACTGTAGCGAGAGGTGGGAGACAAGGGAGGTGGGCTGGGCCTCCCAGTTTGCTAGACGGGCCATAGTGCCAAGTAGAATAGGCCTTTTACTTTTTTACTGGTTATTTATTTCTTTTTTATCTTGTATTTATTTTCAATAAAAAATGAGTTTCATAAATTATGGAACTTGGCCCATTATTTACATTGCAATATTAGTCACTGCCATAAGGAGTTTGGTAGATATTTAAAAAAATATTTTGTATTTTTCATAAATTAGAAAAGGTATTTCGAATAACGATTTGGCCCCTATTTTATTTATTTTAGGACGTTTAAACACTTTTAAAAATGTTGGCTTCTCCACCAATATTAACTATGGATTTTTTGCCACATTTCAACACTTCAGTTTTGACATTTGAAAACTTTAATTGTTTGACTTTATTTTAAATTATAATTTTGACCGGTTTCGAACCAACGTGGGTCTAACAACAATAATCATGATGACGTGGGATCGTTAGCAAGAAATTACTGTAGCTTCATTATCCGGGCGTCACACTGAAGGTTGTCGTTAGATCTGGAAGCATTCATAGGTGCAGACGTATGATCCGTTGGTTTGGGTTTTGGCCAATAAGAACGCATGACTAAGATTGTGTACGTAGCAGTGCGGGGAGGGGGGCATCGGCCACGGTTTGGTAGCCACACGACTTTCGTGAGTGAACCGTGGGCTATTCAAAAACATTTCATGAGAAGAATCTCGGTTTTTAAATCCCAGCAAATCCAACACTCACCCAAAAATCATGAAACTTGGCATGGTGTCACGACATGGCACATATATGTCAAGGAATTTTTTTTCGTCCATTTTGGCGCAAGTTTTATTACAAGCCTCTTACAAACCAGAGCTTCTCTCAAAGAAGCCTCTTGGTTCCGATAGGGAAACATGTCCCCCTTGTGGGAGAAACGATAATCACTGCCTCTTTTTGCCTTGTATTTTCTTCTACCGGCAACATGGAACAACAAGATATCCGTGCTAAAATTTGAACTTATTAAGGGTTCGTTTGACCTTTTTATACACTAAGTGAGTTTCCTAGGCATTTAATGTCCATAATTCAAATCTGAACCTCAAATACATGCTCCAGTTCACCAAAATGGCTAGAAAAATTATACATGCATGTGTCCTTGGGTGCATGTTTAAGTCACATGCCAGGAATGGGAACGAATTACAACCGTACCGGCATCCTGGCTCGTCCTCAAACATTTGTAATCTCGGTTTTTAAATCCCCGTAAATCCAAAACTCACCAAAAAGTCATGAAAGTAGGCATGGAGTCACGTCATAGCACATATATGTCGTGGTAAAAACATTGTCCAATTTGGGCCAAGCTTTATTACAAACCTCTTACAAACTGGAGCTTCTCTAAAATAAGCCTTGTGGTTCCGATAGGGAAACATGTTCCTGTTGTTGTCGAAGCATAATCACTGCCTCTTTTCGCCTTGTATTTTTCTTCTATGGGCAACATTGAACGACAGGATATCCATGCTGAAATTGAAGCTTATTCAGGGTTCGTTTGGACTTTTTATACACTAATTGAGTTTCTAGGGCATTTAATGTCCATCATTCAAATCAGAACTTCAAATACATGCTCCAGTTCACCAAAATGGCTAGAAAAATTATACATGTGTCCTTGGGTGCATGTTTAGGTCCCATGCTAGGAATGGGAACGAATTACAACCGTACCGGCGTCCTGGCTCGTCCTCAAACATTTAGAATCTTGGTTTTTAAATCCCCGTAAATCCTATACAGACCAGAAAGTCATGAAAGTTAGCATGGTGTCACGTCATGGCGCATATTTGTCGTGGTAAAAACATTGTCCAATTTGGGCCAAGCTTTATTACAAATCGGAGCTTCTCTCAAAGAAGCCTCGTGGTTCCGCTAGGAAAACTCTTTCCCTTTGTGGAGAAACGTAATCACTGCCTCTTTTCCCTTGTATTTTCTTCTATGGGTAACATGGAACGACAGGATATCCATACTGAAATTTAAACATATTCAGGGTTCGTTTGGACTTTTTATACACTAATTGAGTTTCGTAGGCATTTAATGTCCATAATTCAAATCTAAACTAGAAATACATGCTCCAGTTCACCAAAATGGCTAGAAAAATTATACATGTGTCCTTGGGTGCATGTTTAGGTCCCATGCCAGGAATGGGAACGAATTACAACCGTACCAGCATCTTGGCTCTTCCTCAAACATTTGGACTCTCAGTTTTTAAATCTCCATAAATCCTAATCTCACCAGAAAGTCATGAAAGTTGGCATGGTGTCACGTCATGGTGCATATATGTCATGGTAAAAACATTGTCCAATTTTGGCCAAGCTTTATTACAAACCTGTTACAAACCGGAGCTTCTCTCAAAGAAGCCTCATGGTTCCGATAGGGAAATTGTTCCCCTTGTGGAGAAACGTATACTATCTCTTTTCACCTTGTATTTTCTTCTACAGGCAACATGGAACAGCAGGATATCCATGCTAAACTTTAAACTTATTCAGGGTTCGTTTGGCCTTTTTTTACACTAATTGAGTTCCGTAGGCATTTAATGTTCATATTTCAAATCTGAACTACAAATACATGCTCCAGTTCACCAAAATGGCTAGAAAAATTATACATGTGTCCTTGGGTGCATGTTTAGGTCCCAGGCTAGGAATGAAAACGAATTACAACCGTACTAGCGTCCTGGCTCATCCTCAAACATTTGGAATCTTGGTTTTTAAATCCCCATAAATCCAAAACTCACCAGAAAGTCATCAAAGGTGGCATGGTGTCATGTCATGGCACATATATGCCGTGGTAAAAACATTGCCAATTTGGGCCAAGCTTTATTACAAACCTCTTACAAAGTGGAGCTTCTCTCAAAGAAGCCTCATGGTTCTGATAGGGAAACATGTTCCCCTTGTGGAAAAATGTAATCACTGCCTCTTTTCGCCTTGTATTTTCTTCTACGGGCAACATGGAACGATAGGATATCCATGCTGAAATTTAAACTTATTCAGGGTTCGTTTGGCCTTTTTATACACTAATTGAGTATCCTAGGCATTTAATGTCCATAATTAAAAATTGAACTACAAATGCATGCTCAAGTTCACCAAAATGGCTAGAAAATTGTACATGTGTCCTTGGGTGCATGTTTAGGTCCCATACCAGGAATGCGAAATGAATTACAACCATACCAACGTCCTGACTCGTCCTCAAACCTTTGGAATCTCGGTTTTTAAATCCCCATAAATCCAAAACTCACCAAAAAGGCATCAAAGGTGGCATGCTATCACGTCATAGCACATATATGTCGTGGTAAACACATTGCCAATTTGGGCCAAGCTTTATTACAAACCTCTTACAAACCGGAGCTTCTCTCAAAGAAGCCTCGTGGTTCCAATAGGGAAACATGTTCCCCTTGTGGCGAAATGTAATCACTTCCTCATTTCACCTTGTATTTTCTTCTACGGGCAACATGGAACGACATGATATCCATGCTGAAATTTAAACTTATTCAGGGTTCGTTTGGCCTTTTTATACACTAATTGAGTTTCATAAGTATTTAATGTCAATAATTCAAATCTGAACTACAAATACATGCTCCAGTTCACCAAAATGGCTAGAAAAATTAGACATGTGTCCTTGGGTGCATGTTTAGGTCCCATGCCAGGAATGGGAACGAACTACAACCATACGGGCGTCCTGGCTCGTCCTCAAACATTTGGAATCTCAGTTTTTAAATCCCCCTAAATCCAAAAGACACCAGAAAGTCATCAAAGGTGGCATGGTGTCATGTCATGGCACATATATGTCGTGGTAAAAACATTGCCAATTTGGGACAAGCTTTGTTACAAACCTCTTACAAACTGGAGCCTGTCGCAAGAACCCTCGTGATTTCAATAGGGGAATGTGTCCCCTTATGGGCCAAACGATAATCGCTCCCTCTTCTAGCCTCGTATTTTCTTCTACACGAAACACGGAACAATAAGAGATTCACGTTGAACTTTGAAATTATTCGGGGTTCGTTTGACCCTTTTTATTCATAGATTTCTAGGCATTTAATGTCCATAATTCAAATCCAAACTACAAATACATGCTCCAGTGCACCAAAATGGCTAGAAAGAACGCACATGTGTCCTTGGAGTGCATGTTTGGGTCCCATGGAACGAATGGGAATGAATTCAACCGTCTCGCTGTCCCGCCTTGGCCAAAAACATTACGAAACTCGGTTTTTAAATCTCTGTAAATCCAAAACTCACCAGGAAATGACGAAACTTGGCATGGTGTCATTACATGGTACATATAATTGTTCAATTTTGGCGAAGCTATATTACAAGCCTCTTACAAACCGAAGCTTCTCGCAACCCTCGTGGTTTCGGTGGGCAAAATGATAAACGCGGCCTCTTCTCGCCTTGAACTTTGTTTTCTACATGCAACATAGAATAACAGGAGTGTCATGCTGAAATTTGAAATTGTTTAGGGTTTGTTTGGCCATTGTATATATTACTAATTAAGTTTTCTACGCATTTAATGTAGTCCATAATTCAAATTTGAACTACAAGCACATGCTACAATGAAGCAAAATGGGTGGGAAATCGTACATGTGTCATTGGGTGCATGTTTAGGTCTCATTTAAGGAATGGGAATTAATTACAAACTTCTTGTCGTCCTAAAACATTGAGAATCTAGGTTTTTAAATCCCAATAAATCAAAAACTCACCCAAAAAACATGAAACTTGGAATGGTTTCATGACATGGCACATATATGCCATGGTAAAGAAAATTGTCCCATTTCAGAAGAGGCGCACACATTAGTAGCCAATGAAGTCCTTTTTGAAACAAATAGCTGACACGGTAATATCGCAAATGGTTGTATTCTATGAACCGTGTCAAAATTTAACCATACTCGGTGGCGTGCGTGCAGCTATTTGATTAGACAGGACGAGCGCGAGAAGTCCGTCGTGCAGGCTTGACGGGACGCGTGCTAGCAGTCTGCCGTGCAGGCTCGACGGGACGTGTGCATCCTGTCCACCTCGCAGGCTCGACGCGACACGTGCGAGCAGCAATGCCGCCCATGCTCACCAGGAAGCGAGCTCTTTGACCTCCATGCACCAGCCGCCGCCCGCCTCGCTCATAGCTTCTCCATTAATGGTTTAATTAAAGTGCCTGGACGGAGGTTGTTTGCTTGTGATCCCATGGCAGCATTTGCTTTGTTTGTGGTTTCAACTCGTATTTCGGCCTAATTTAAATTGCCACATAGGGCAACGGATAATACGACGAGAAATAAAATGGTAACGGATAGTACAATGACAAATTTACAATGGCACATATAATAATTGTCTTACATATTCTGGATAATTTAAAATGCCACATGCGGCAAAGCCTGGAAGACACGGGGGGCAAGAGAAGAAGGAAATCGCAGATAACGGTCTGGGTCGCTATTGTATCTACTCTTCGATGCATTGTCGGGCGATGACATCCTCCAGCTCCTTTAATTACTCACAACTTTGCTTGAAAGCAGCCACGGATTCCTCCACCTCCTGCTCATGCTCGATCTTGAGCTTCCTCAAGTCACCCATCAGTTCCTCGACGACCACTGTTAGCGTCATCCCTGAGGCACTGCTTTGCTCATGCAGCATCTTCCAGCCGTCGGCCTCCTCCTCCTTCTCGGCGAGCGCCTGGAGGAGCTTCGCATTGTCACCCGTGAGTTGCTCGATAAGGCCGGCCGCCTTGTCAACCGAGGCATCGTTGAGCTCGAGCGGCTTCATCAAGCCGTCGACCAGCTCCTGCTGCTTGATGAGGCCAGCGAGAATGTCATCATCTCCAGCCAAGGACTTCAGCAATGCCAACTCGTCGCGATCGCCGACGTGGCGAGTGCTCTTGTGAGAGCCCTCGCGTGCCCATGAGAGCTCGTTCAAGGGCTCCTTGGTGCGCCAGGACATCTCTGTTGTGGCTGCCGCTTTGTGGCGGTACCTCTCTAGTGCTTCTGCGGCCTTGGTCTTTGCTTCCTGGTTATATGTCCACCTGAAAATCCTCCTACCGGTCATGGCGGAATGACTTGACAGGAAAGACCAGTTTTGTGGGTGATGAGGAGAGGAACGGCGAAGTAATTTTCGAGTTGGTAGTTTTTATAGCTCGGTGCTAAGTGTGAACACATATTAGTTTGATCGGTGTGAACACATATTAGTTTGATCTATGTGAACAGATTTGCAATTACTTATTGCATTGTAATATGCAATGTGATGAGAAACAAAGTCAAAATTTATTGATGGTTCTGGGCCTACAAAGCCCCGTTTCTGTTCTTCTGCCTCATCGCAAACAGTTCTTTTGGATCAACCATATGCCACGCATCGGAATCCTGAAATGTGGGCCCTTGTTCTTGGATGTACGTGTACGTGTCTGCCCACTATCACACATGGTCATGATATCACCATCGTGTCCTATAGATGCGCCGTCGCGTCTCCCACGGGGTGCCAGAAGGTTGACCACGTGGTTTCTTGCCGTGGCGTCCCTGTGCGCGCTTTGCTCGCCGTTGAGGCAAATTTACAATTGCAATGGTTAATAATTGTCTATTTAGGATAATTTAAAATGCCACATGCGGCAAGACAGAAAACACTCACGACCTACTTATGCATACAATTATAATAAGATATAGGCTAAAAGGCTGAGACGGCGGCCTTCCGATGACGGTCTTCTCGGACTCCATGATCAGCATATCACCCTTGCGGCTGTTCATCATGTGTAATTTACTAATCATCGCACACGAGTACTTGCAGACACATCATGTGCGATACTCCTAGCCACTTTAAGCAACTAGTTTGCATTTTTCAAAAAAAATTGTACCAGCAGAATCGCACACGAACTTACTATAGTAACCGTCTGTGTTATAATTACTCATCGCAAACAGTTCATCCGAGTGGGCAGTTTGCTGCTTATCACACACATCTGGTTTACACGAACGATTTGTGTTCTTTTGGCTCATGAAAATGCCGCATATCACACACATCTTGTTAAGATGAACCGTTACTCTTCTCTTGCCTAATCGAGAACAATTTGTCCGAGTGAACCATATGCCGTATATCACACACACCTTGATCTGGCTGACCGTTTCTGTTGCACTCCCTAATAGCACATAGTTCATCGGAGCGAACTGTATGCTGTACATCGCACACACATTGATATGGCTGCCCATTTCTATTGTTCTTCCTCATCGCAAATAGTTCTGCTGGATCAACAGTATGCCCAACATCGCACACATAACTAAAATTTGAACCGTGTTTGATGCATCCATCATCGCAAACATTTTGCACCTTTTTTGACGGTTTTTTACACCACCGCTCACGATTATTGCATTGCACACAGTTTTGTCGAAGGGTCTCTGATTGTAGTGTCGCATTAGCAGCATCCTGCAGTAGTGTATCCAAGGGGTTGTCACGATTATAAATAGGCTAGATCTTCCCTTTGTTGGGGACTTTTGCCATTTTTATCAAATACCAAAGACATAGACTCCTCCTGAGTTTGGAGAGCTCTTGTTACCCTTATTCTCGTGATTACTTGCAAAATTTCTCCAAATTCATGCTCCACGACTAGATCGTGTTGTGTGGGTTAGAGTTCGTGGTTTCATTTGCGGATTGCACCTATTCCGTGCTCCATGACTTGAGCGTGGTTGTGTGGGTAGTATTGAGGGTTATGGATTGGCGAATGTTCAGATTGCAAGCTTTGGTGAGCATCCTCCTCATCGGGTCATATTCTCTTATGTTCCATTTTCTAGCTGCTTGCAGCTAGTTACCCCCATCCATTTATTGATCATACGTCGTGAAGATGGGACCTCCCCTTGAACACCCTGTTCCCGAAGGCGGTGTTGTATCAACAAGGCTATATGATTTTGTAGGGATAATGTTCTTTAGCAGTGATAGTTTGAAAGACATGATTGTTTGTTGGGATACCTGAGTATTGATGTCTTTATATCAATTATAGACTATTGCTTTGAATCACTTGTGTCTTAATATTCATGCCATAACTAGATTACACGACCAAGATTATGCTAGGTAGCATTCCACATCAATTTTTTATCATTTACCTACTCGAGGACGAGTAGGAATTAAGCTTGAGGACGTTGATACGTCTCAGTCATATTTATAATTTTTATTGTTTCATGCCAATATTCTACAAATTTTATATAATTTTGGCCACATTTTATATTATTTTTGGGACTCGCATATTGATCCAGTGCCTAGTGCCAGTTCCTGTTTGTTGCATATTTTTTGTTTCGCAGAATATCCATATAAAACGAAGTCCAAACGTGATAAAATTTGACGGAAAATTATTTTGGAATATATGTGATTTTTAGGAAGCGGAATCAACGCGAGATGATTCCCAAGGGGCCCACAAGCTCAAGGGGCACACCCCCTACCCAGGGTGCGCCTGGAAATCTCGTGTCCAGCCCGTAGGTCGATTGGAGGTGTCCTTTGGCCGCATGGAATCTTATATACGGATAAAAATCGTGTTAAAATTTCAGCTCAATCAGAGTTATGGATCTCTGGATATATAAGAAACGATGAAAGGCACAAACAGGAACCTGAAACAGAAGAGAAACAGAGAGAGAGATCCAATCTCGGAGGGGCTCTCACCCCTCCGCCGCCATGGAGGCTATAGGCCAAAGGGAAAACCATCCTCCCATCTAGGGGGTGGTCAAGGAAGAAGAAGAAGGAGGGGGGCTCTCTCCCCCTTTCTCCCAGTGGCGCCGCAACGCCGCTGGCGCAATGATCGTGTGCCGACAATCTAAACAGACACTTACATCATCTTCACCAACATCTTCACCACCTTCCCTCATCTATATTCAGCGGTCCACTCTCCCACAACCATCTTATGATGCTTGAGTAGATTTTTGTTGTCCTATCGGTGATTGGTGAATTGCTATGATTGGTTTCATTTTCTTGTGGTTATGTTACTGTCCTTTGGTGCCCATCATATGAGCGCACGTGTGGATCACACCGTAGGGTTAGATGTATGTTGATAGGACTATGCATTTGAGGGCAAGAGTGACGGAAACTTCTTCCTAACATAGAAATTGATGCATACGGGATTGAAGGGGGACCAATATATCTTAATGCTATGGTTGGGTTTACCTTAATGAATCTTTGTAGTTGCAGATGCTTCCTAATAGTTCAAATCATAAGTTCTTAGAATTCCAAGTAAGGGATGACATGCTAATGGTGGCCTCTCCCACATAAAAACTTGATATTGGTCTAGTAACGTAGTCAATTGCTTAGGGACAATTCCGCAAATCCTACCACCACTTTTCCACACTTCTATACTAACTTAATTGTACTTTTAGTAGAACACCACCTAACTTTTATTTTCACGTTCTTTATTATCTTGCAAACCTATCCTGGTTCACCTACAAAGTACTTCTACTTTCATACATGTTCTAGGTAAAGCAAATGTTAAGCCTGCGTAGATTTGTATCGGTGGTCGGCAGAACTTGAGGGAATATTTGTTCCACCTTTAGCTCCTCGTTGGATTCTACACTCTTACTTATCAAGAAAGCCTACAGTTGAACCCCTATACTTGTGGGTTATCAATCCACCCCAAGCTTACAATCAAGCCGGGAGATCCATGCACTAAGAATTATATGCTCACTCCTGAAAACCTTGGAAGTTAGCGTAGATGCTGTTGAGTTTCTTTTTCATCCCCTTGATCGCGGCTTGTTGGTCATCTACAACCTGGGTCAAAAACTCAAGTTCTACAGTGTTGTTATTAAGAGCATCAATCATAAGCCTGACCTTATGAAGAAGGCCATTAACCCTTGCTTCCAAGTATTTCCTCATCAACCAGTAAGAATCAACCCCATCTCCAATCACATTAACGCAAGCCTTCGAAAGCTTCTCCAATTCCCTGATGTTTTCCTTCATCTCCTTTGGGTTCGGTGGCTCCATTCCCCACTCAGCTTGAGGAGGCCTGATGTCTAATATGCAACCTTATTCTTGTAGACTCGCGTTGGGCCTCCAAGCGTAGAGTTTTATAGGACAGTAGCAAATTTCCTTCAAGTGGATGACCTAAGGTTTATCATGGGAGGCGTAGGATGATGATGGTCTCTCTCAAACAACCCTGCAACCAAATAACAAAGAGTCTCTTGTGTCCCCAACTCACCCAATACGATGATAAATTGTATAGGCGCACTAGTTCGGCGAAGAGATGGTGATACAAGCGTAATATGGATAGTAGATATAGGTTTTTGTAATATAAAAATATAAAAACAGCAAGGTAACTAGTAACAAAAGTGAGCGAAAATGGTATTGCAATGCTTGGAAACAAGGCCCAGGGTTCATACTTTCACTAGTGCAAGTTCTCTCAACCATGATAACATAATTGGATCATATAAAAATCCCTCAACGTGCGACAAAGAGTGACTCCAAAGTTCCTATCGTGAAGAACATAAGATGAAATTGCTTGTAGGGTACAAAACCACCTCAAAGTTGTTCTTTCCGATCAATCCATTGGGCTATTCCTGCAAGTGTCACAAACAACCCTAGAGTTCGTAGTAAAATAACACCATATGACACACAACAATCAACCCTAATGTAACCTAGATACTCCAATGTCACCACAAGTATCTGTGGGCAATTATACGACATGCAACAAACAACTTCAGATTCATAATATTCAATCCAACACAAAGAACTTCAAGAGCATCCCGAGGTTTCTACCGGAGAAAGAAATATGTTAACGTGCATCAACCCCTATGCATAGATTACCCCAGTGTCACCACAGGAATCCACAAGTTGATAACCAAAACATACATCAAGTGGGTTAACAGAACATCCCATTGTCACCACATATATCCCATCGCAAGACATATATCAAGTGCTCTCACATCCAAAGATTCAATCCGACATAACAAAACCTCAAAGGAAAAGACTTAATTCATCACAAGGAGATAGAGGGAGAAACATCATATAATCCAACTATAGTAGCAAAGCTCGCGGTACATCAAGACCGTGCCAAATCAAGAACATGAGAGAGAGAGAGATCAAACACATAGCTACTGGTACATACACTCAGCCCTGAGGGTGAACTACTCCCTCCTTGTCATGGAGAGCACCGGGATGATGAAGAGGGCCACCGGTGATGGTTTCCCCTCCGACAGGATGCCGGAACAGGATCCCAAGAGGTTTTTCATGGCTACAAAGGCTTGTGGTGGTAGAACTCCTGATCTAGGTTTCTTTATAGGGGTTTCTGGATTTATAGGAATTTTTGGCATCAGTTTCATGTCAAGGGGGTCCACGAGTCAGCGATAAGGTAGCGGGGCGCGCCCTAGGGGGGTGGACGCGCCCTCCACCCTTGTCGTTGACTCGGGACTCTTCTGGCCCAACTCTTGTGCTTCGGGGGCTTCTTATGGTCCATAAAAACTCACCATAAATTTTCAGCTTGTTTGGACCCCCTTTGATATTCCTTTTCTGCAAAACTCAAAAGAAGGAAAAACAGAAACTGGCACTGGGCTCTAGGTTAATAGGTTAGTCCCAAAAATAATATAAAATAGCATATAAATGCTTATAACACATCCAAGATGGATAATATAATAGCATGGAACAGTCAAAAATAATAGATATGTTGGAGACGTATAAAGGCCCCATAGGAAATAATGAAATAGATCCACGGATATTAAATTGGTAGGGATTAGGAGGATACTCATCTGGAGTTGTGTCATCATCTCCTTCTGTTACTCGTTCTTCCTCTTCGATCTCCACCACCTCGACCCTCTCCTCAAGGTCTTTCTTCTCTGGACGCACTTCCTCCTTGAGGCTTGGCTTCCTAAAGTCATCCCATCCCGAGGGCATGAAATCATCCAAGTTGGGGAAGGTGATGATACGAGCACAGGTGCATGAGGCCTTGTTGCTTATGGCGGTGCCCGAGTGTGTGATCTGTAACTAAAAGCTTTTTGGTGGAGATGGGAAGAAAAGGAGATGTGATATTACATGGTTTAGGTCTTAATGACATGCCCCTTCCCTCTTTATAAAGGCTAAACTTGCAGGTAATCATGAGGTCAAGGATAAAGAGTTAGTTAGAAATAAGTGAAAACGAAATCAGGAAAGAATCATGAAAACAGACCAAAGGATGGCCTTCCATACGTGCGCTCGTGGTCATATGGCCAGTCATTTGGTATGCCACTGAGATCCTCTCTCTTACTTTTGATACCTGTTATGGCGATAGATCCATGCGAGCGCTCACGGTCGCTTGGAACACCATCGTTTGCTCTGTGGTCATCATCTTCGCCGAGCACTACTCAAATGACGGCTCAAATGGGCGCTCGCGTCCGCATGAAGCACCATCATTCTCTCTCGAATGCTGGTCACTTTCGTCTGTCGTCCGCGCGACCGCCCAAACGGACGCATCCGGTCGTTTGAAACACTGTCTTTCTCCCTGTTAGCCACTACGTTAACTTTTTCCTTAGAAATTTAACCTCCTGAAAGGTCAGTGACAAGGTCTCCAACTATAGATGGAAATCCCAACTGTTCAGATTTAAGTTTAACAGGCCTAACAAAAATAGAAGTCTAATTTCTACTCCTGTATTTGCATCCATTCTGTGGAGGTGTTATTTCATACCTCGCATTCCCTCCGAAGGGCTTCTACTTGCTCGATGGTGAGAAAACTTACCTCTTCTACCCCTCATTCTCCCTTTTATTTATCTGCGAGGTACAGCTACAAGCATTGCCCATTCACGATCGAGGGTCCATCTTTTTCTCCTTTAAGCCGAACAGCTCTGGAGTTATAAACCTCTTCTATTTCGTACGGTTCTTCCCAACGGGACCTGAGCTTCCCTAGAAACAACTTGAGACGTGAATTAAATAGGAGGACTTTGTCCCCCGCAGTGAAAGTTCCTTTCAGTATATTATGAGCATGCCACATCTTAACCTTCCCTTGAAATAACCTGGCACTCTCGTAAGCACTGTTGCGAAGCTCTCCTAGACCATGTATCTGGCAATCTTTTCTCTCCAGCTTCCTTAAGATAAAAATTAATTTTCTTGATTGCCCAAAAAGCCTTATGCTCAAGCTCTAAAGGTAAATGACAAGCCTTGCCATACACCATTTTTTATGGTGACATCCCCATGGGATTCGCATAGGCACTGCGGTAGGCCCATAGTGTTTCGTTTAGTTTGCCTGCCCAGTCTTTTCTGGACTTCTGCACCGTCTTCAGCAATATAGCCTTTATCTCCCAGTTGGAGAGTTCCACTTGACCACTAGTTTGTGGATGGTATGGCGAAGCTATTTGGTAAGTCACCCCATACTTACGGAGTACTCTATCGAGAAAACCGGCATAAAATGAGATCCACCATCAGTGATAAGAATTTTAGGAATTTCGTACCTGGGTAAAATGATGTTCTTTATCATCTTCAATGAAGTAGATGCATCTACATGTTTGTGAAGGAAATATGCCCTAGAGGCAATAATAAAGTTTTTATTTTATATTTCCTTATTAATGATAAAGATTTATTATTCATGCTATAATTGTATTGATCGGAAACTTAAATACATGTGTGAATACATAAACAAATACTGTGTCCCTAGTAAGCCTCTACTAGACTAGCCTGTTGATCAAAGATGGTTAAGATTTCCTAACCATAGACATGTGTTGTCAATTGATAACGGGGTCACGTCATTAGGAGAACGATGTGATGGACAAGACCCATCCTTTAGCTTAGCATATGCTCATTCAGTTTATTGCTATTTCTTTCTTGAATGTCCAATACATGTTCCTTCGACCATGAGATCATGCAACTCCCAGATACCGAAGGAATACCTTGTGTTCTATCAAATGTCACAACATAACTGGGTGATCATAAAGATGCTCTACAGGTATCTCCCAAGGTGTTTGTTGAGTTGGCATGGATCGAGATTGGTATTTGTCACTCCGGGTATCGGAGAGGTATATCTGGGCCCTCTCGGTAATACACATCATAATAAGCTTGCAAGCAAATGACTAAGGAGTTAGTTACGAGATGATGTATTACAGAACGAGTAAAGAGACTTGCCGGTAACGAGATTGAACTAGGTATGAAGATACCGACAATCGAATCTTGGGCAAGTAACATACCAATAGATAAAGGGAATTACGTATGTTGTCATAAGATTCGACCGATAAAGATCTTCGTATAATATGTAGGAACCAATATGGGCATCCAGGTTCTGGTATTGGCTATTGACCGAAGAGGTGTCTTGGTCATGTCTACATAGTTCTCGAACCCATAGGGTCGCATGCTTAACGTTCGTTGACGATATAGTGTTATATGAGTTATATGGTATTAGTGACCGAAGGTTGTTCGGAGTCCCGATTGAGATCACAGACATGACGAGGAGCTCTAGAATGGTCCTAAGGTAAATATTGATATATAGGAGGTTACAATGTGGACTCTGGAAGAGTTTTGGGAGGTACCGGGTAGTCATCAGATCATTGGAAGGAGTTCCGGGAAGGCCTGGGAAGATCACGGGCCTATTGGGCCAATAGAGGGGAGCACACCAGCCCACAAGGTGCTGGAGCACCCCCCTATGGCAGCCGGCCTATGGGAGAAAGGAAGGAGGGGGATTCAGCCTCCCTCTTCCTTCCCTCTCCCTCTCCCCCTTTCCTTCCCCCTTCCGGCATATATGGTAGGGGGGGCGGCCAGGGCAGGAGCCCAACTAGGATTCGGCCTACTTGGTTCGCCTCCTGGATGCTCCCCTCGCCCCCACCTATATATATATGTGGGAGGGGGGCACCACACATAACCACGGCAATCTCTAAGCCGTGTGTGGCGTCCCTCTCCACAGTTTTGTCCCTCGGTCATATTCTCGTAGTGCTTGGGTGAAGCCCTGCGGAGATAGCTTCACGATCACCGTCATCACACCGTTGTGCCGTTGGAACTTATCCACTACTTTACCATCTTGCTGGATCAACAAAGGCGAGGACGTCACCGAGCTAAGCGTGTGCTGAATGCGGAGGTGTCGTACGTTCGGTACTCGATCGGTTGGATCACGAAGAAGTTTGATTACATCAACCATGTTACTAAACGCTTCCGCTTACGTTCTACGAGGGTACATAGACACACTCTCCCCTCTCGTTGCTATGCATCTCCATGGATAGATCTTGCGTGTACATAGATTTTTTTGTTTTTTATGCAACATTACCCAACAGTGGCATCCGAGCTAGGTCTATGCGTAGATGATATGCACAAGTAGACACAAAGGAGTTGTGGGCGGTGATAGTCATACTGCTTACCAGCAACGTCTTATTTTGATTCTGCGGCATTGTGGGATGAAGTTTCCTGGACCAACCTTACATGTCCATGCACATGAGACCAGTTCCACTGACTGACATGCAACTTGTTTTGCATAAAGGTGGCTGGCGGGTGTCTATTTCTCCTTCTTTAGTTGAATCGAATTTGACTATGGCCGGTCCTTGAAGAAGGTTAAAATAACAAACTTGATAATCACCGTTGTGGTTTTTGCGTAGTTAAGAATGGTTCTTGCTAGAAGCCCGTAACAGCCATGTAAAACTTGCAACAACAAAGTAGAGGACGTCTAACTTGTTTTTGCAGGGCATGTTGTGATGTGATATGGTCAATATGTGATGTGATATACTTATTGTATGAGATGATCATGCTTTTTAATATCGACAACCGGTAGGAGCCTTAGGGTTGTCTCTTAATTATTGCATGAAATGCAAGCGCCGTGTAATTGCTTTACTTTATCACTATGCGTTAGCAATAGTTGTAGAAGCAATAGTTGGCGAGATGACCCCGATGCATCAATGGAGATCAAGGTGTCAAGCCAGTTATGATGGAGATCATGACGATGCGTTGGAGATGGAGATCAAAAGCACAAGATGATGATGGCCATATCATGTCACATATTTTGACTGCATGTGATGTTTATCCTTTATGCATCTTATTTGCTTAGAACGGCGGTAGCATTATAAGATGATCCCTTCACTAAATTTCAAGATAAAAGTGTTCTCCCCGAGTATGCACCATTGCCAAAGTTCATCATTTCGAAGCACCTCATGTTGATCGGGTGTGATAGACTCTACGTTCACATACAATGGGTGTAAGACAGTTTTGCACATGCAAAATACTTGGGTTAAACTTGACGAGCCTAGCATGTATAGACATGGTCTCGTAACACTAGAGACCGAAAGGTCGAACGTGAGTCATATAGTAGATATGATCAACATAGAGATGTTCGCCATTGATGACTACCCCATCTCATGTGATGATTGGAGATGGGTTAGTTGATTTGGATCATGTATCACTTAGATAACTTGAGGGATGCTTATTTCAGTGAGATTTCATTAGTAATTTGATTAACTAAACTAAATTTATCATGAACTTAGTCTTAATAGTTTTGCATATCTATGTTGTAGGTCAATGGCCCGAGCTACCGTTCCCCTAAATTTAATGCGTTCCTAGATAAAGCTAAGTTGAAAGATGATGGTAGCAACTACATAGACTGGGTCTATAACTTGAGGATTATCCTCATTGCTGCATAGAAGAATTATGTCCTTGATGCACCGCTAGGTGACAGACCTGTTGTAGGAGCTACTACGGATGTTATGAATGTCCGGCAGGCTCGATCTGATGACTACTCAATAGTTCAGTGTGCCATGCTTTACGGCTTAGAACCTGGACTTCAAGAGTTGAAGTTAATATTTCAAGAAAAATGCTCGGGTTGAAAGATATGATGTCTCCAACAAGTTCTATAGCTGCAAGATGGAGGAGAACAGTTTTGTCAGTGAACACATACTCAAAATGTCTGGGTATCATAACCAATTGACTCAACTGGTATCTGATCTTCCAGTTGATAGTGTTAATGACAAAAAAAGAGTTCTTCAATCACTGCCACTAGCTACAAAGGCTTCGTGATGAACTACAATATGCAAGGGATGAATAAAACGATTCTTGAGCTCTTCGCAATGCTTAAGGCCGCAGAGGTAGAAATCAAGAAGGGGCATCAAGTGTTGATGGTTAACAAGACCACTAGTTTCAAGAAAAAGGCAAGGAAAAGAAAGGGAACTTCAAGAAGAATCGCAAGCCAATTGCCACTCCCGGGAAGAAGCCCAAAGCTGGACCCAAGCCTGAAACTAAGTGCTTCTACATCAAAGGGAATGGTCACTAGAAGCAGAACTGCCCCAAATACTTGGCGGATAAGAAGGATGGCAAAGTGAACAAAGGTATATTTGATATACATGTTATTTATGTGTACCTTCCTAGTGCTCGTAGTAGCGCCTGGGTATTTGATACTGGTTTGGTTGCTCATATTTGTAACTCGAAACAGGAGCTGAGGAATAAATGAAGATTGGCTAAGGACGAGGTGATGATGCGCGTCGGGAATGGTTCCAAGGTTGATGTGATCGCCGTTGGCACGCTACCTCTACATCTACCTTCGGTATTAGTTTTAGACCTCAATAATTTTTATTTGGTGCCAGCGTTGAGCATGAACATTATATCTGAATCTTGTTTATTGCGAGACGGTTATTCATTTAAATTGGAGAATAATGATTGTTCTATTTATATGAGTAATATCTTTTATGGTCATGCACCCTTGATGAATGGTCCATTCTTGTCGAATATCGATCGTGGTGATACACATATTCATAATATTGATGCCAAAAGATGCAAAGTTGATAATGATAGTGCAACATATTTGTGGCATTGCCATTTAGGTCATATTGGTGTAAAGCGCATGAAGAAACTCCACGCAGATGGACTTTTGGAATCACTTGATTATGAATCATTTGATACTTTCGAACCATGCCTCATGGGCAAGATGACTAAAACTTCGTTCTCTAGAACAATGGAGCGAGCTAATGACTTATTGGAAATAATACATACCGATGTATGCAGTTCGATGAGTGTGGAGGCACGCGGTGGGTACCATTATTTTCTGACCTTCAAAGATGATTTGAGTATATATGGGTATATCTACTGGATGAAACACAAGTCTGAAACATTTGAAAAGTTCAAAGAATTTTAGAGTGAAGTGGGGAATCATCATAAAAAAAATAAAGTTTCTATGATCTGATCGCGGAGGTGAATATTTGAGTTATGAGTTTCGCCTTCATTTAAAAAAATGTGGAACTGTTATACAACTCACGCCACCTGGAACACCATTGCATAATGGTGTGTCCGAACATCGTAACCGTACTTTATTGGATATGGTGCATTCTATAATGTCTCTTACCAATTTACCACTATCATTTTGGGGTTATGCATTAGAGGCAGCCACATTTAAGTTAAATAGGGCACCATCTAAATCCGTTGAGATGACACTGTATGAACTGTGGTTCGGCAAGAAACTTTATCTGTCATTTATTAAAGTTTAGAGTTGTGACACTTATGTCAAAAGGCTTCAGCCTGATAAGCTCGAACCCAAATCGGAGAAGTGCCTATTCATAGGATACCCTAAGGGAACAATTGGGTACACCTTATACCACATATCTGAAGGCAAGATCTTTATTGCCAAGAATGGATCCTTTCTAGAGAAGGAGTTTCTCTCGAAAGAAGTGAGTGGGAGGAAAGTAGAACTTGATGAGGTAACTATACCTTCTCTCGAATTCAAAAGTAGCACATCACAGAAGTACGTTCCCGTGATGCCTACACCAACTAGAGAGGAAGCTAATGATGATGATCATGAAACTTTGGATCAAGTTACTACTAGACCTCGTAGGTCGAACAGAGCATGTTCCGCACCAGAGTGGTTCGATAATCCTGTCCTGGAAGCCATGTTATTAGATCAAGGAGAACCTTCGAACTACGAAGAAGCTATGATGAGCCCAGATTCCGATAAATTGCTTGAGGCCATGAAATCTGAGATATGATCCTTTTATGAGAATAAAGTATGAACTTTGGTGGACTTGTTGGATGATCGGAAAGCCATTGAGAATAAATGGATATTCAGGAAGAAGCCAGACGCTGATGGTAAT
Source organism: Triticum timopheevii (assembly GCA_963921465.1). Taxonomy (NCBI): domain Eukaryota; kingdom Viridiplantae; phylum Streptophyta; class Magnoliopsida; order Poales; family Poaceae; genus Triticum; species Triticum timopheevii. The sequence goes on along the minus strand of OY997274.1, from coordinate 358,687,539 downwards.
GTCACCATCTACAAAGCTCGACTTGCCGCAAAACGTTTTCGATAAGTTCAAGGAGTTGACTACGATGAGACCTTCTCACCTGTAGCGATGCTTAAGTCAGTCCGAATCATGTTAGCAATTGCCGCATTTTATGATTATGAAATCTGGCAAATGGACGTCAAAACTGCATTACTTAATGGATTTCTTAAAGAAGAGTTGCATATGGTGCAACCAGAAGGTTTTGTTGATCCTAAAGGTGCTAACAAAGTGTGCAAGCTCTAGAGATCCATCTATGGACTGGTGCAAGCATCTTGGAGTTGGAATATATGCCTTGATTAGGTGATCAAAGCATATGGTTTTTGTTGGGGAACGTAGCAGAAATTCAAAATTTTCTACGCATCACCAAGATCAATCTATGGAGTAACTAGCAACGAGAGAGAGGGGAGTGCATCTTCATACCCTTGAAGATCGCGATGCGGAAGCGTTGCAAGAACATGGTCGGTGGAGTCGTTCACTAAGCAATTCAGATCACGGCCGAATCCGATCTATGCACCGAACAACGGTGCCTCCGCGTTCAACACACATACAGCCTGGGGACGTCTCCTCCTTCTTGATCTAGCAAGGGGAGAGGAGAAGTTGAGGGAGAGCTCCGGGAGCACGACAGTGTGGTGGTGGAGCTTGCAGTTCTCCGGCAGAGCTTCGCCAAGCACTACGGAGGAGGAGGAGGTGTTGGGGAGGGAGAGGGCTGCGCCAGGGGAAGGGTGAAGCTCCCATGCGCCTCCCCACTATATATAGGGGTGGAGGGGGCTGGTTTCTTGCCCTCCAAGTCCATTGGGGCGTTGGCAAAGGTGGGAGGAAAGAAATCCCATCATTTCCTTTGCCACCGATTGTTATCCCCCCTTTTTAGGGATCTTGATCTTATCCCTTCGGGATATGATCTTATTCCTTCTAAAGGGGGATCTTGGTGCGCCTTGACCAGGGGTGTGGGGCCTTGCCCCCACTACCCACGTTCATGTGGGTCCCCCCGTGCAGGTGGGCCCCACTCCGGAACCTTCTAGAACCTTCCCGGTACAATACCTGAAAAATCCCGAACATTTTCCGGTGGCCAAAATAGGACTTCCCATATATAAATCTTTACCTCCGGACCATTCCGGAACTCCTCGTGTCGTCCAGGATCTCATCTGGGACTCCGAACAACATTCGGTAACTGCGCACTAATTCCCATAACAACTCTAGCGTCACCGAACCTTAAGTGTGTAGACCCTACGGGTTCGGGAATCATGCAGACATGACCGAGACAGCTCTCTTGCCAATAACCAACAGCGGGATCTGGATACCCATGTTGGCTCCCACATGTTCCATGATGATCTCATCGGATGAACCACGATGTCAAGGATTCAAGCAATCCCGTATACAATTCCCTTTGTCAATCGGTACATTAGTTGCCCGAGATTCGATCATCGGTATCCCAATACCTCGTTCAATCTCGTTACCGGCAAGTCACTTTACTTGTTCCATAATGCATGATCCCGTGACTAACTACTTAATCACATGGAGCTCATTATGATGATGCATTACCGAGTGGGCCCAGAGATACCTCTCCGTCATACGGAGTGACAAATCCCAGTCTCGATTCGTGCCAACCCAACAGACACTTTCGGAGATACCTGTAGTGCACCTTTATAGCCACCCAGTTACGTTGTGACGTTTGGTACACCCAAAGCATTCCTACGGTATCCGGGAGTTGCACAATCTCATGGTCTAAGGAAATAATACTTGACATTAGAAAAGCTTTGAGCAAACGAACTACACGATCTTGTGCTATGCTTAGGATTGGGTCTTGTCCATCACATCATTCTCCTAATATGTGATCCCGTTATCAATGACATCTAATGTCCATGGTCAGGAAACCATAACCATCTATTGATCAACGAGCTGGTCAACTAGAGGCTCACTAGGGACATGTTGTGGTCTATGTATTCACACATGTATTACGGTTTCCAGTTAATACAATTATAGCATGAACAATAGACAATTATCATGAACAAGGAAATATAATAATAACCATTTTATTATTGCCTCTAGGGCATATTTCCAACAGTCTCCCACTTGCACTAGAGTCAATAATCTAGTTCACATCACTATGTGATTGTAATGAATCCAACACCCATTGGGTTTGATCATATCTCGCTTGTGAGAGAGGTTATTAGTCAACGGGTCTGAACCTTTCAGATCCGCGTGTGCTTTACAAATACCTATGTCATCTTGTAGATGCAGCTACGAGGCGCTACTTGCAGCTATTCCAAATAACTGCTCTACTATACGAATCTGGTTTACTACTCAGAGTCATCCAGATTAGTGTCAAAGTTTGCATAGACGTAACCCTTTACGACGAACTCTTTTACCACCTCCATAATCGAGAAAATTTGTTAGTCCACTAGTTACTAAGGTTAAGTTTGACCGCTGTCATGTGATCCATTCCTAGATCAATCTTGTACCCCTTGACTGACTCATGGCAAGGCACACTTCAGGTGCGGTACTCAGCATAGCGTACTGTAGAGCCTACGTCTAAAGCATAGGGGACGACCTTCGTCCTTTCTCTCTCTTCTTCCCTGGTCAGGTATTGAGTCTTACTCAATACTCACACCTTATAACACAGCCTAGAAATTTCACGCAACTCAAGGACCCTCGGAGAGAGTTGGAGATTTCGTAATTTTCATATTTGAGTTCTCTCGAATTATGAAAAGAGGATCATTTGATTTGATTTATTTTATCTTCAATTATTTTTTCCAATATCAAAAATAAGAGAGGGAATAAAATGACTTTCCCAAAATTTAGGAAAAAAAATGAAAATTTAATAAATAAATCAAATTTTGGATTTTTCCGGAGTTTATTTGCCTTAGGGAAAAATGCGTGTTTTCAAAATTTCATTTAGGCCCCGAGTAAAAGTTCATTTTGTTCGACTCATTTTTAGGAGTCGGGGAAAATTTACTTTGTAGTTTTTGGAGTTCGTTTAGATTTTCTTTTCCTTGTTTTTCTTTCCTTGTTTTGGAGTTCGTTTATTTAAAAAAAACACAGCGCTCGACTGGGCCAAGGGCGCAGCCGAGCCGGCCCAGCAGCTCCCCCTCCCGCGCGCGCGCCCGCGCGCAGCCGCGCCGCCGCCGCCGGCCGAATCCGAGGAGGATTCCTCCTCCTCCTCCCCTTGCTTGCCCCCTTCCCCAAGCCACCCTCCCCCCTCCTATATATACTCCCCAACCCCCCCTCTCCTCCTCACACCGCCCCGCAGCCGCAGCAGCAAGCTGCAGCCGCCGCCGCGCCTGCCGCCGCCGCCGCAAGCCGCCGCCGCCGCCCGCCGCCAGCGCCGCCGCCCGCGCCGCACGCCGCCGCCGCCACCGCGCCGCCGTCGCCCCGCGCCAAGCCGCCGCCCCGCCGCCGGAGCCACTCGTCGAGGTAGCTACCGCGCCGCGCCGCCCCTCGCCCGGTTCGGTTTTCTAATAAACCGTTCCGGTTTATTTTTCGATGTTTCGGTTTTTTTCGAAAAACCCTAGATCGGTTTTTATTTCCGGTTTGTTGTTTAGCGAGCGTTCGCCGGACCGTTCGTTTTAACGAACGTGATCATCGGTTATTCTTGGTTAACGAACATCTGTTCGTTTAACGGTTCGTCATTTTCTTTTTAGTCGGATTTATTCCGCGATTTTCTGATCGCGATTTCCGATCCGATCTTCGTTCTAGTTTATCTTCTCGCTCGTTTATCTGAATCTGGTGATTCAAACGCCTGGAGTTTCATTTCGAAACCGCCATTCCGACTAATCAACTTAAACAAAGTTTTGCTACTGTAAAATTTGACCTAGTTTCAACTTGCTAGAACTGAGTTGTTTTCTTCCGCCGTTTGTTTTCCGTTGTTTTGTTTCGGTTCATTTTCTTTTGCATCCAGGGTTCTTAAGTTGAACTTTCTGGTCCGATCTTTTATTCGAGATTTACCTGTGCATTAGATGAGTACTTATTGCGTGCTTGTTTGTTTGTCTGCGATAGATCACCCGGAGTGCGCCGCTTGTTACTTCGAATCTCTAGGTTTCGCGGATCATCAGCAAGGCAAGTAACACTTTGACCATACTTTTCTACTACCCAGTTTTTTATGCATTAGATCAATCCTCAAACATTGCATGATTAGGATCTAATTAAATTGTGGGATGGGAAGTAGATGAGGTAGTACCTATTACCTGTTTTACTTATGAAACCTTTGGGAGTTACTTCTGCGTTTGCTTATCATGCCATGCTATGCTAGTGGACGTGGATTGGGTGAGTGATATCCATGACAGATGTGAGTTTGTTAATTAATGGTTTATCTAAGGTGGCAACTTAATGCACATCTGGGTGGATTGAGGCACCTGGTTTCTATCAGGACTTGCCTGTTTTTCTTTGGACCGCCACCCAGGCTCAAAGGGATCATAAGATAATTCATGCTAGTAACTTCCGTGTGCAGCCACAAGCCATTATGGGCTCTGGCATAGTTGACTAAGTCGTGCGAACTCTTATAGTGGTAGACTAGCAGATGTAGGGGATGTAGGTGTATCGGTCTACCCATCGTAAGGTGCTAGCGCTTCTGAAAGACTATGTCTCGGTCATCCGTTTCTCAAACACCATGTAGTGCGAGAAACCAAACGGAGGCGATCGAGTCTTGTGGGGAAAAGTGCGCAAACCTCTGCAGAGTGTACAAACTAATCATGATTAGCCGTGTCCCCGGTTATGGACAACTTGAGTATCTAGTACTTGAATATCATGTGAATCTCAACATGTTACTCTAATTTAATATTGTTGGGTTTGTTAATGATTACTTTTAATTGGGATTGAGGATGATGTCAACCATTCTCAATGTTTAACAACCACCATGATAGTTAAATAAATTTATTCCTTTGCAGTAGGGAAAAATTGGCTTTTCGCAAAACTGTAACCATAGAGCTTTTCCACCAGTCATATATGCATGTAGTATAGGCTTATCATTCATTATTCTCTATGTGTTACATTGCCAGCATATTCCATGTGCTGACCCGTTTTCGGGCTGCAATGTTTCATGTTGCAGACTTTTCAGACGACGAGTAAAGTGCTTTTAGGTCGTGGTTCTATACTCAGTGATGCCATTGGAGTTGATGGACTCACTTATCTTCCAAGTCTTCCGCTGTTATCGTTATTAGATGGCCTTAAGCCGTATTTATTGTAATAAGTCCTCTTTTGGGACATCGATGTAATAAGTGTGTGATTGCTACTCTGTTATAAATCCTTCGAAGTACTGTGTGGTGTCAGCATTACTGATCCAGGGATGACACCTGAGCACAGAGACTTGACCATCTGAGGTCGGGTCGCTACAGAGATGGTATCAGAGCACACGCTGACTGTAGGACACGACCACTAAGTTAAAGCCATAGATCACTATTCTCTTCTCATTTTCTAAATCCTCACCTTTTCTACTCTTTTAGGATGACGGACGCAAAGATCAAGTACGCTCAACCAGATGAAGGCACACCTTTTGGATTCCACTTGAAGGAAGTCACCAAGTAGTTGAACATTGGACTACCAAGCTTCACCGAGACTTTCAACGCCACTCTGCCTGAAGAGGAGCGCTAGAAGATTCAAGCTCACGTTCCGGGAATGACATTCGCGCCAATCACCAAACCCATAGATAGTGTTTTCAGTGCACCAACCTGGAGTCTGGGAAAGAGCATGGCAGCTCATATCACCATGGGACGCATTGGAGAAGTTTATCAAGAAGACCTCAAGGACACTATCTACCAGATTTGCGGACGCCGAGATGAACAATGGGAGATAGTCAGCACCAAGAAGGATAGATCCATTGCAGCTTTCATCCAAGAGCTAAACCAGCACATTCGACGCCAGGAGAACCAGATGTGCAATGATATGATAGAATTGAAGAATGCGAAGGGAAGGATCATCGAACTTGAAGGAGAGCTGAAGTCTACACGCAAGGACTACATGGATGAGATCATAGCTCTAGCAAGGCACAATGGCGATCTTAAGCGAGAGATTGAAGAACTCAAGGGGAAATTAGCGTTCAAGAATGAAGACAAGTACGTCACATGTCCGAGCAACTACATCATCATCTACGACACCGATTCGGATCCAAGTGAACCCGACTTTGAAGACGAAGCTGGAGCAGACATCATGGAGTCTTCCACCAATTCAAATTAATAGATGACCCCCATATATTAGTAGTATTCCCTCCATGTAAACATTATAGTTCAAGCACTTTTGCAATAGTTGTAGATCGTTGTATGCCCTTTGTTTGAATTCAATGAAGTGATTTGTGTGCATTTGCTCATGTGCATTTGGGTAGTGTTTTCTCCTTAGACCTCACTCTATTCTTAATTTCTCGTCTTTTATAAACCCTCAGATGCCTCCGAGATGTGACAATGGATTCGTTTTCCCGCCGGAGATCACTCAGTTGATTCAGCAGCAGAATGCCTTGATCCAAACATTGGTGCAGAACAACAACAACAACAACAACAACAACAACAACAACAACAACAACAACAACAACCCACCACCACCACCACCTGCGGATCACTTGACTCGTTTCCTTAGGCTGAATCCGCCAGTGTATTCCAGTAGCACCGAGCCGATTGTAGCAGATGATTGGCTCCGCAAGATAGGAAGGGAGTTGACCACTGCAGGATGTACAGATGGTGAGAAGGTGAAATTTGCCGCACATCAGCTTGACGGACCCGCAGCAGCATGGTGGGAGAATTTCACAGCCACTTACCCTGTAGACACTATCACATGGGATCAGTTTCAGCAAGCTTTCCGCACTGCCCATGTTTCAGCAGGAGCTATGGCCATGAAGAAGCGTGAGTTTCGCAACTTATGCCAAGGAGGAAGTACAGTTGGCCACTATGTGGATGATTTTAGTAAGTTAGCACGTTATGCCCCAGATGACGTTGCTACAGACGCAGCTAAGCAGGAGAAGTTTCTGGAAGGACTAAATGATGAGTTAAGCATGCAGTTGATGGTAGCAAGTTTCAATAACTACCAGGAGTTGGTAGACCGTGCCATCATGATTGAAGGGAAGCAGCAGCAGATTGAGAATCGCAAGAGGAAGTATGGGCAGGGGAAGTATAACTCTGGAGCCCAGTAGAAGCCCCGTTATACCCCTAAACAGGGAGTTCAGTTTCAGCATACCCATGGAGGAGGTAGTTCGCACAACCATAATGGCCACAAGAATGGTAATGGGAATGGAGGAAGCAACGGCCAGAACCGGACCACCCCATCAAACCCAGCCAAGAAAGACCTAAGCCAAGTCACCTGTTTCAAGTGTTCCAAGACCGGACACTATGCAAATGAATGTCCCGAAGGCCAAGGTTGAAATGGAAGCTCTGGAAAGAAGCCAAACCCTTTCAACAGGGGACAGGTGAACCACATTGATGTGGAGGAGGTTGAAGGTCAGCCCGCTGCAGTAACTGGTAAGTTTTTGGTTAAGTCATTTACTGCACTTGTTCTTTTCGATACTGGTGCATTGCATTCATACATATCAAGGGGATTTGTAGAAAAGTATAGCCTGCCCACTAAGATTCTTAAAACCCCTATGCTAGTAAGCTCACCAGGAGCAGAGTACATGGCCAGACAAGGATGTTTTCAAGTGCCATTGAGTATAGGAAGGCATGTATTCCCAACGGATTTGATCATTCTGGAATCCCAAGGTCTGGATGTGATTCTCGGTATGGATTGGCTGTCGATGTATGGAGGAAACATCGATTGCACAAGTAAGACGATTTTGCTCATGACGCCAGAAGGAAGAAGGATCAAGTATGTATCACGACATGGACCAAATAGGAATCAAGTAAATTCCTTATCAGGAGTTGTGCAGGAAGAGGTACCAGTGGTGAAGGATTACCCTGATGTATTTCCTGAGGAATTGCCAGGAATGCCACCGGATAGAGACATTGAGTTTTTGATTGAGCTTTTGCCAGGTACAGGCCCAATATCGAAGCCACCATACAGGATGCCCGCACAGGATTTGGCGGAAATCAAGAAGCAGATTAAGGAGCTATTGGATAAAGGTTATATACGCCCAAGTTATTTGCCTTGGGGATCACCCGTACTTTTAGTGGAGAAGAAGGATGGATCGTTAAGGATGGTTGTTGATTACCGTGGATTGAATGAAGTAACAATCAAGAACAAGTACCCACTACCAATGATAAATGATCTGTTTGATCGTTTGCAAGGAGCTAAAGTGTTTTCCAAGATCGATTTGCGATCAGGGTACCATCAGTTGAAGATTCGAGAGCAGGACATACCTAAGACAGCATTCACCACAAGATATGGACTGTATGAGTATACCGTTATGTCATTTGGACTGACTAACGCACCTGCCTATTTCATGAACCTGATGAACAAAGTGTTTATGGAGTTTTTGGATAAGTTCGTCGTGGTGTTCATTGATGATATTTTGGTTTACTCGAAGAATGAGGAGGAGCATAAAGAACATTTGCGATTGGTTTTGGAGAAACTAAGGGAACATCAGTTATATGCCAAGTTCAGCAAATGTGAGTTTGGCTAAAGGAAGTTGGATTTCTTGGATCTCTCCGCCTCCTCGTGAGCCAGCCTGACGAGGCCGCGCCTGAGGAAGCTCCGTGCCGTCCGCCCCACGAGGCTTGGCCCCTCGCGAGGGTCTTGAGTTTGTGTTGGTGAAGATGGGCCTTGCAGGGCCCCCCTTTGAGCCACGCCGCAGGCCGCAGGCAGGCAAGTCTGGGGACCCCCGTTCCCAGAATGCTGACACACATCATGCTTTGCCGTCCCCCAAGCCACCCTCCCCCTCCTATATATACTCCCCAACCCCCCTATCCTCCTCACACCGCCCCGCCGCCCCGCAGCCGCAGCAGCAAGCAGCAGCCGCCGCCGCCCGCCGCCCGCGCCGCACGCCGTCGCCGCCACCGCGTCGCCGTTGCCCCGCGCCAAGCCGCCGCCCCGCCGCCGGAGCCACTCGTCGAGGTAGCCACCGCGCCGTGCCGCCCCTCGCCCGGTTCGGTTTTCTAATAAACCGTTCCGGTTTATTTTTCGATGTTTCGGTTTTTTTCGAAAAACCCTAGATCGGTTTTTATTTCCGGTTTGTTGTTTAGCGAGCGTTCGCCGGACCATTCGTTTTAACGAACGTGATCACCGGTTATTCTCGGTTAACGAACGTCCGTTCGTTTAACCGTTCGTCGTTTTCTTTTTAGTCAGATTTATTCTGCGATTTTGTGATCGCGATTTCTGATCCGATCTTCGTTCTAGTTTATCTTCTCGCTCGTTTATCGGAATCAGGTGATTCAAACGCCTGGAGTTTTGTTTCAAAACCACCGTTCCGACTAATCAACTTAAACAAAGTTTTGCTACTGTAAAATTTGACCTAGTTTCAACTTGCTAGAACCGAGTTATTTTATTCCGCCGTTTGTTTTCCGTTGTTTTGTTTCGGTTCATTTTCTTTTGCAACCAGGGTTCTTAAGTTGATCTTTCTAGTCTGATCTTTTATTCGAGATTTACCTGTGCATTAGATGAGTACTTATTGTGTGCTTGTTTGTTTGTCTGCGATAGATCACCCGGAGTGCGCCGCTTGTTACTTCGAATCTCTAGGTTTCGCGGATCATCAGCAAGGCAAGTAACACTTTGACCATACTTTTCTACTACCCAGTTTTTTTATGCATTAGATCAATCCTCAAACATTGCATGATTAGGATATAATTAAATTGTGGGATGGGAAGTAGATGAGGTAGTACCTATTACCTGTTTTACTTGCAAAACTGTAACCATAGAGCTTTTCCACCAGCCATATATGCATGTAGTATAGGCTTATCATTCATTATTCTCTATGTGTTACATTGCCAGCATATTCCATGTGCTGACCCGTTTTTGGGCTGCAATGTTTCATGTTGCAGACTTTTCAGACGACGAGTAAAGTGCTTTTAGGTCGTGGTTCTATACTCAGTGATGCCGTTGGAGTTGATGGACTCACTTATCTTCGAAGTCTTCCGCTGTTATCGTTATTAGATGGCCTTAAGCCATATTTATTGTAATAAGTCCTCTTTTGGGACATCGATGTAATAAGTGTGTGATTGCTACTCTATTATAAATCCTTCGAAGTACTATGTGGTGTCAGCATTACTGATCCAGGGATGACACCTGAGCACAGAGACTTGACCATCTGAGGTCGGGTCGCTACAGTTTTATACCAATATGACTCAAACAGTAGTGCCACAAGCATGTGGTACTATCATTACTATCTTATATCCTTTGGCATGAACATGTGTATCACTATGATCGAGATTCAATAAACCATTCATTTTAGGTGCAAGACCATTGAAGGTATTATTCAAATAAACAGAGTAACCATTATTCTCCTTAAATGAATAACCGTATTGCGATAAACATAATACAATTATGTCTATGCTTAACGCAAACACCAAATAACAATTATTTAGGTTTAACACCAATCTCGATGGTAGAGGGAGCATGCGATGCTTGATCACATCAACCTTGGAAACACTTCCAACACATATCGTCAGCTCACCTTTAGCTAGTCTCCGTTTATTCCGTAGCTTTTATTTCGAGTTACTAACACTTAGCAACCAAACCGGTATCTAATGCCCTGGTGCTACTATGAGTACTAGTAAAGTACACATTAATATAATGTATATCCAATATACTTCTGTCGACCTTTCCAGCCTTCTCATCTACCAAGTATCTAGGGTAGTTCTGCTTCAGTGACTGTTCCCTCATTACAGAAGCACTTAGTCTCGGGTTTGGGTTCAACCCTGGGTTTCTTCACTAGAGCAGCAATTTGTCGTCTCATGAAGTATCCCTTCTTGCCCTTGCCCTTCTTGAAACTAGTGGTTTTACTAACCATCAACAATTGATGCTCCTACTCGATTTCTACTTTCGCGGTGTCAAACATCGCGAATTGCTCGAGGATCATCATGTCTATCCCTGATATGTTATAGTTCATCACGAAGCTCTAATAGCTTGGTGGCAGTGACTATGGAGAACCATCACTATCTCATCTGGAAGATTAACTCCCACTCGATTCCAGTGATTGTAGTACTCAGACAATCTGAGCACATGCTCAATGATTGAGATTTTCTCCCTTAGTTTGCAGGTTAAGAAACTTTTCGGAAGTCTCATACCTCTTGACGTGGGCACGAGCCTGAAATCCTAATTTCAGCTCTTGGAACATCTCATATGTTCTGCGACGTTTCAAAAAATGTCTTCGCTGCCTCAATTCTAAACGGTTTAACATTACGCACTGAACTATCACGTAGTCATCAAAACATGTATGTCAGATGTTCGCAACATCCACAAACGACACTCGAGGTTCAGCACACCGAGCGGTGCATTAAGGACATAAGCTTTCTGTGCAGCAATGAGGACAATCCTCAGTATATGGACCCAGTCCACATAATTGCTACTATCAACTTTCAACTAAAATTTCTCTAGGAACATATCTTAAACAGTAGAACTAAAACGCAAGCTACGACATAATTTGCAAAGTCCTTTTGACTATGTTCATGATAATTAAGTTCATCTAATGAACTCCCACTCAGATAGACATCCCTATAGTCATCTAAGTGATACATGATCCGAGTCAACTAGGCCGTGTCTGATCATCACGTGAGACGGACTAGTCATCATCGATGAACATCTCCATGTTGATCGTATCTACTATACGACTCATGTTCAACCTTTTGGTCTCTTGTGTTCCGAGGCCATGTCTGTACATGCTAGGCTCGTCAAGTCAACCTAAGTGTTTTGCGTGTGTAAATCTGGCTTACACCCGTTGTATGTGAATGTTAGAATCTATCACACCCGGTCATCACGTGGTGCTTCGAAACAATGAACTTTCGCAACGGTGCACAGTTAGGGGGAACACTTTCTTGAAATTTTAATGAGGGATCATCTTATTTATGCTACCGTCGATCTAAGCAAATAAGATGTAAACATGACAAACATCACATGTAAATCATAAAGTGACATGATATGGCAAATATCATCTTGCGCCTTTGATCTCCATCTTGAGGCACGACATGATCACCTTCGTCACCGGCATGACACCATGATCTCCATCATCGTGTCTTCATGAAGTTGTCTCGCCAACTATTACTTCTACTACTATGGCTAACGGTTTAGCAATAAAGTAAAGTAATTACATGGCATTTTCAATGACACGCAGGTCATACAATAAATTAAGACAACTCCTATGGCTCCTGCCGGTTGTCATACTCATCGACATGCAAGTCGTGATTCCTATTACAAGAACATGATCAATCTCATACATCACATATATCATTCATCACATTCTTTTGGCCATATCACATCACATAGCATACCCTGCAAAAACAAGTTAGACGTCCTCTAATTATTGTTGCATGTTTTACGTGGCTGCTATGGGTTTCTAGCAAGAACGTTTCTTACCTACGCAAAAGCCACAACGGTGATATGCCAATTGCTATTTACCCTTCATAAGGACCCTTTTCATCGAATACGATCCGACTAAAGTGGGAGAGACTGGCACCCGCTAGCCACCTTTATGAAAAAAGTGCATGTCAGTCGGTGGAACCTGTCTCACGTAAGCGTACATGTAAGGTCGGTCCAGGCCGCTTCATCCCATGATGCCGCCGAATCAAGATAGGACTAGTAACAGTAAGCAGATTGAACAAACCAACGCCCACAACTAGTTGTGTTCTACTCGTGCATAGAATCTACGCAATAGACCTAGCTCATGATGCCACTATTGGGGAACGTAGCAGAAATTCAAAATTTTCAACGCATCACCAAGATCAATCTAAGGAGTAACTAGCAACGAGAGAAAGGGGAGTGCATCTTCATACCTTGAAGATCGCGATGCGGAAGCGTTGCAAGAACACGGTCGGTGGAGTCGTTCACTAAGCGGTTCAGATCGCGGCCGAATCCGATCTATTCACCGAACAACGGTGCCTCCGCGTTCAACACACGTACAGCCCGGGGATGTCTCCTCCTTCTTGATCTAGCAAGGGGAGAGGAGAAGTTGAGGGAGAGCTCCGGCAGCACGACGGCGTCGTGGTGGAGCTTGCAGTTCTCCGGCAGAGCTTCGCCAAGCACTACGGAGGAGGAGGAGGTGTTGGGGAGGGAGAGGGCTGCGCCAGGGGAAGGGTGAAGCTCCCATGTGCCTCACCACTATATATAGGGGTGGAGGGGGCTGGTTTCTTGCCCTCCAAGTCCATTGGGGCGTTGGCAAAGGTGGAAGGAAAGAAATCCCATCATTTCCTTCCCCACCGATTGTTATCCCCCTTTTTTAGGGATCTTGATCTTATCCCTTCGGGATATGATCTTATTCCTTCTAAAGGGGGATCTTGGTGCGCCTTGACCAGGGGTGTGGGGCCTTGCCCCCACTACCCACGTTCATGTGGGTCCCCCCGTGCAGGTGGGCACCACTCTGGAACCTTCTAGAACCTTTCCGGTACAATACCGAAAAATCCCGAACATTTTCCGGTGGCCAAAGTAGGACTTCCCATATTTGAATCTTTACCTCCGGACCATTCCGGAACTCCTCGTGACGTCCGGGATCTCATCCGGGACTCCTAACAACATTCGGTAACTGCACACTGATTCCCATAACAACTCTAGCGTCACCGAACCTTAAGTGTGTAGACCCTATAGGTTCGGGAATCATGCAGACATGACCGAGACAGCTCTCTGGCCAATAACCAACAGCGGGATCTGGATACCCATGTTGGCTCCCAAATGTTCCACGATGATCTCATCGGATGAACCACGATGTCAAGGATTCAAGCAATCCCGTATACAATTCCCTTTGTCAATCGGTACATTACTTGCCCGAGATTCGATCGTCGGTATCCCAATACCTCGTTCAATCTCGTTACCGGCAAGTCACTTTACTCGTTCCGTAATGCATGATCCCGTGACTAACTACTTAGTCACATTGAGCTCATTATGATGATGCATTACCGAGTGGGCCCAGAGATACCTCTCTGTCATACGGAGTGACAAATCCCAGTCTCGATTCGTGCCAACCCAACAGACACTTTCGGAGATACCTGTAGTGCGCCTTTATAGCCACCCAGTTACGTTGTGACGTTTGGTACACCCAAAGCATTCCTACGGTATCCGGGAGTTGCACAATCTCATGGTCTAAGGAAATGATACTTGAAATTAGAAAAGCTTTTAGCAAACGAACTACACGATCTTGTGCTATGCTTAGGATTGGGTCTTGTCCATCACATCATTCTCCTAATGATGTGATCCCGTTATCAATGACATCTAATGTCCATGGTCAGCAAACCATAATCATCTATTGATCAATGAGCTAGTCAACTAGAGGCTCACTAGGGACATGTTGTGGTCTATGTATTCACACATGTATTACGGTTTCCAGTTAATACAATTATAGCAAGAACAATAGACAATTATCATGAACAAGGAAATATAATAATAACCATTTTATTATTGCCTCTAGGGCATATTTCAAACAGTTTTATACATACTTATGGTGAATCCTGTATTTACAAGAAAGTGAGTGGGAGCTCTGTAGCATTTCTGATATTATATGTGGTTATTGTTGATTGGAAATGATATAGAATTTCTGGATAGCATAAAAGGATAATTGAATACGAATTTTTCAATTAAACACCTCGGTGAAGCTGCTTATATATTGGGCATCAAGATCTATAGGGATAGATCAAGACGCTTAATAGGACTTCCACAAAGCACATACCTTGATAAAGTTTCAAAATGGATTACTCAAAGAAAGGGTTCTTGCCTGCGTTACAAGGTGAAAAATTGAGTCAAACTCAAAGCAAGACCACTGCAAAAGATAGAGAGAAAATCAAAGTCATTCCCAATGCCTCAGCCATAGGTTCTATCATGTATGCTATGCTGTGTACCAGACCTGATGTGTGCCTTGCCATCAGTTTGGTAGGGAGGTACCAAAGTAATACATGAGTGGATCACTAGATAGCGGTCAAGAACATCCTGAAGTACCTGAAAAGGACCAAGGTTATGTTTCTCATTTATGGAGGTGACGAAGAGCTCGTCGTAAATGGTTATGTCGATGCTAGCTCAACACTAATCTAGATGACTCTAAGTCACAAAAGGATACGTATTTATATTGAATGGTGGAGCTGTCAGTTGGTGCAGTTCCAAGCAGAACGTCATGGCGGGATCTACGTGTGAAGCGGAGTACATAGCTGCTTCGGAAGCAGCACATGAAGGAGTCTGGATGAAGGAGTTCATATCTGATCTCAGTGTAATATCCAGTGCATCAGTTCCAATGAAAATCTTTTGTGACAACACTAGAGCAATTGCCTTGGCGAAGGAATTCGGGTTTCACAAGAGAACCAAACACATCAGGAGACGCTTCAACTCCAGTCACGAAAAGGTAAAGGATGAAGACATAGAGATTTGCAAAATACATACGGATCTGAATGTAGCAAACCCGTTGACTAAGCCTCTTTTGCGAGCAAAACATGATCAGCACCAAGACTCCATGGGTGTTAGATTCCTTACAATGTAATCTAGATTATTTACTATAGTGTAAGTGGGAGACTGAAGGAAATATGGCCTAGAGGCAGTAATAAATTTGTTATTTTATATTTCCTTATTCATGATAAAGGTTTATTATTCATGCTATAATTGTATTGATCAAAACTTAAATACATGTGTGAATACATAAACAAATACCGTGTCCTTAGTAAGCCTCTACTAGACTAGCTCGTTGATCAAAGATGGTTAAGGTTTCCTAAGCATAGACATGAGTTGTCATTTGATAACGAGATCACATCATTAGGAGAATGATGTGATGGACAAGACCCATCCGTTAGCTTAGCATATGATCGTTCAGTTTATTGCTACTGCTTTCTTGAATGTCAAATACATGTTCCTTCGACCATGAGATCATGCAACTCCCGGATACCGAAGGAATACCTTGTGTGCTATCAAATGTCACAATGTAACTAGGTGATCATAAAGATGATCTACAGGTATCTTCGAAGGTGTTTGTTGAGTTGGCATGGATCGAGATTGGGATATGTCACTCTGAGTATCGGAGAGGTATCTCTGGGCCCTCTCGGCAATGCACATCATAATAAGCTTGCAAGCAAATGACTAAGGAGTTAGTTACGAGATGATGTATTACGGAATGAGTAAAGAGACTTGCCGGTAACGAGATTGAAACAGGTATGAAGATACCGATAATCGAATCTCGGGCAAGTAACATACCGACAGATAAAGGGAATTACATATGTTGTCATAAGGTTCGACCGTTAATGATCTTCATAGAATATGTCGAGACCAATATGGGCATCTAGGTTCCACTATTGGTTATTAACTGGAGAGGTGCCTCGGTCATGTCTACATAGTTCTCGAACCCGTAGGGTCCGCACGCTTAATGTTCATTGACGATATAGTGTTATCTGAGTTATATGGTATTGGTGACCGAATGTTGTTTGGAGTCCCGGATGAGATCATGGTCATGACAAGGAGCTCTAGAATGGTCCGAAGGTAAAGATTGATATATAGGACGATACTATTTGGACACCGGAAGAGTTTCGGGTGGTACCGGGTAGTAATCGGATCACCGGAAGGGGTTCTGAGAAGCCCCAGGAGGATGATGGGCCTATTGGGGCTGGAGCACACCAACGCACAAGGGGCTGGCGCACCCTCCTTTGGCAGCCAGCCTATGAGAGAATGGAAGGAGGGGGATTCGGCCTCCCCCTTCCTTTCCTCTTCCCCCTTTCCTTTCCCCCTTCGGCATATATGGTAAGGGGGGCGCGGCTAGGGCAGGAGCCCAAGTAGGGTTCAGCCCTACTTGGGGTGCCTCCTGGCTTCTCCCCTCTCCCCCACCTATATATATGTGGGAGGGGGTGCCACACATAACCAGGCCAATCTCTTAGCCGTGTGCGGCGCCCCTCTCCATAGCTTTGTCCCTCGGTCATATTTTCATAGTGCTTGGGCGAAGCCCTGTGGACCATCACCGTCACCATGCCTTCGTGCTGCCATAACTAATCCACTACTTCGCTGTGTTGCTAGATCAAAATGGCGAGGACGTCACCGAGCTGAACGTGTGCTGAACGCGGAGGTACCGTACTTTCGGTACTCGATCGGTTGGAACGTGAAGAAGTTCGACTACATCAACCAAGTTACTAAATGCTTCCTCTTACGGTCTACGAGGGTACGTAGACACACTCTCCCCTGTCGTTGCTATGCATCTCCATGGATACAGTTATTTACCCAAAACCACCACACTTGAGGCTAGGGTAATAACTTAGTACCACATTTGAGGCAGGGCACGAGGAACCACCAATTATGCACCTAACGTCTAACGCAGAGCACTGATTAACGGATAAGATTGTAATAAAAGAAAAACTGACAGGTTGGGCCCACCTGTCAGTCATGACAACAACAAAACTGACCTATGGGACCCCTTTACAGGGCTGATGTGGCACATATTAGTCAAAGTCAATATTTTTCCTGCTTATGTGGACGAGGGTCCCACCTGACAGCTTCCAAAATTGGCTCGGGCCCATACATCAGTGACACAACTACATATAAAGTTTCTTTTTTTATACGTATTACTATAAAGAAGCCCGACACCGTCTCTATCGCCATCGGCAGAGCTTCGTCCTCCTGCAAGGTAAGCGACACGCCTCTCCCTCACATCGCCGGTGTCGCGACCTACCCCCCTCCTCATTGGCGGCACCGTGGCCTACCTCCCCAGCGACCCCTCACCTGTTTTTCCTGGATCCGGCAGCATCCCAGCGCCACCACGCCAAGGCCATGGCGGATAGAAGCCGCCTGCGCTTTCCTACCTTCCCTACTTCTCCTGGATCCAGCAGAAAAACCCAATGCTTCCTGCGTCCTTCGTCACTGGTGGTGCCACACCCCTACCTCCCCCATGCCTCGACCTACCTCCCCCGCTTCTCCTGGATCTGGCAGGAGCTCAACGCCGCCACACCGAGGCTAGGCAGAAAGAAGCCGCCCATGCATGCCTGCCAGTGGTTGAGTTTGCCACCAGGTTGCATGTGGGACCACACCACAGGGAGCCGCGCCCATCATTGGGCCTGAGCAAGGAGGCCGCACGCGCCAAATGTTGTCTCAGTCAGATGCACCGATGTCCCTAGATCCCTCTGCCGGCTCGGTGATGGACATGAGCAAGACACATGCTAAGAGGAGCTCGTCGTGAAGCTACAGGGAAGAGGACACCGATGTCGTCGCCTCCGTGCTCTGGTCGAACAGAGACGGGAGGATGATAACCACTGAGTCATTGACAGGTGGGATCCACATCTGTTGTGCCACCTCATTTGGTCAAAGTTTGTTTTGCATTTAGTCTTTGCCATGTTGGCCTGACGAGTGGGCCCAACCTGTTGGCTTCGCTGTTATTGTGAGCAAATCAGACAATCAGTACCCTATGTTAGTTGTTAGGCACAGAGTTGGTGGTTCCTTGTGCCCTGCCTTGAATGTGGTACTAAGGTTTTACCCTAGCCCCAAGTGTGGTGGTTTTGGGTAAATAACTCCCATGGATAGATCTTGCGTGTGCGTAGATTTTTTTTGTTTTCCATGCAACGTTACCCAAAAGTTTGGTTGGTAAGGCTTCAACCCACTTGGTAACATAATCTACAACCACAAGAATATGAGTGTACCCATCTGAAACAAGGAAAGGTCCCAAATAGTCCAATCCCCAAACATCAAAAGGTTCACAGACTAGACTACAATTCATGGGCATTTCTTGCCTCCTTCCTATGTTATGTGTATGTTGACACGCATCACAATTTTTAACAAACCTGTGAGCATCTCTGAAGAGTGTTGGCCAACAGAATCCTGACTGAAGCACCTTGGCAGTGGTTTTGTCACCAGCATGATGCCCAGCATAAGGGTTGTTGTGGCAACCTTCAAGTATGGCATTCATCTCATGCTCTGGGACACAACGCCTAATCATGTCATCCAGTCCATGACGATAAACAAAAGGATCATCCCAGAAATAATACTTTAGGTCACTTAGGAACTTTTACCTCTGATGATAATTCATATCACGCAACATATATTTTCCTATAAAAAAGTTAGCATAATTTGCAAACCAAGGTTCTATCTTTTTTATCATAGCCAAACTCTCACCTAGGAAGGATTCATTTATTCGGACTGGGTCATAAGGTATCCTTTCCATATGTGACAGGTGATCTGCTACCGAGTTGTCTTCTCCTTTGCGATCTACTACCTGCAAATCAAATTCCTGAAGCAGTAATAACCATCGAATCAACCGGGGCTTAGCATCCTTCTTTGCAAGAAGGTATCGCAAGGCACGATGATCTGTATGAACTATCACTTTTGAGTTAATGATATAAGGACGAAGTTTATCACAAGCAAAGACATAGCAAGCAATTCTTTCTTAGTGGTAGCTAGATGTATTTGATCTTCATCCAAGCTCCTACTAGCATAAAATACCACATTGAGTTTTTTTATCATCTCGCTGCCCTAAGACAACTCCGACAACATAACTGCTAATATCACACATAATCTCAAAGGGTTCATCCCATCTCGGAGGTTGGATGATAGGAGCTGTGATTAAAGCATCCCTCAACTTTTCATAGGCCTGCACAAAAAATTTGTCAAAAGAATAAGGCACATCCTTTTGCAAAAGGCCAATCAAAGGCTTTGATATTTTGGAGAAATCTTTGATAAACCTTCTATAGAAACTAGTGTGTCCCATAAAAGTTTGCATACCTTTTATATCCTGGGAGTAAGGCTGGTTTTCTATTACCTCAGTCCTATCTTGATCTATCTCGTTCCCAAGACTCTGTGCCCCAACACTACCCCTTCTGTGACCATGAAGTGTCTCTTCTCCCAATTCAGCATGAAACCTGATTCATCACATCTCTGCAAAAAATTGTAAGATTATAGAGAGAATTATCGAAAGATGTACCATGGACAGAAAAATTGTCCATAAACACCTTGACAATATTTTCAACAAAGTCAGAGAAAATTTTAGAGATGCATTTTTGAAATGAGGGTGGTCCATTCCATATACAAAATGGCATCCTACGATATGCATATGTATGGTACGGGCAGGTGAAGGTAGTCTTCTCTTGGTTCTCAGGCCAGATAGGTATTTGCGAGAATCCAGAATAACTATTAAGATAGCAAAAATAAAGTTGGCCAATATCTCCAATATCTCATTTATGAACGACAACAGGTAGTGATACTTCTTAATCCACTTATTTAGTTTCTTGAAATCAACATACATTCCATTTCCAATAACAGCCTTAGTAGGGACTAGGTCATTATTTTCATTAGTTACTAGGGAAACTCCTCCTTTCTTAGGAATCCAATGAACCGGACTTACCCATTTACTATCAGATATAGAGTAGATTATCCTTGCATCAAGGAGATGTATTACTTCTTTTCTTACAATGTTTTTGTAGGTTTGATGAAGTCTTCCTTGGCTTTCAATTACTTGTTTGATTCCTTCCTTAATAGGGATAGCATGAGAATAAATGGATGGATGTATCCCCTTTATATCCTTCATTGAGTAGCCTAAAGCCTTACAATGCTTACTCAGTACCACTAATAGTTTCTCTTTTTGTTTCCCTGAAAGGTCAAGATTAACGATGATATGAAATCTTTCTGTATTATCAATAAAATCATACCTCAACCCTTTGGGTAAGGGTTTCAAAGTAGGAGGAGGTAGTTCCTCGTCTCCTTTTCTTTCAAGCACCTCATAGACTTTATTCAAGCACAGACAAACTATTGGAGTAGCATCCATTATCATTTCAATTTCCTCCTTCTCTTCATCTTCAAATAAGGATCTGGGTCTCACCAATGCCCGATCAACTTCATCTTCTGGTGTTTTAAGATGAATATCAGGTAATTAATTCATTTTTTGCTCTTCTTTATCTTGAGCTTCTTCTTCATATGGCTTGCTTAATATTGAGGAAAATGGGAATTTAATCATCTCATCTCCCCACTTCATGGAGATAAACTTCTTCTTGATGTGTGCTCCTGCAGCATTTAGAAAAGTGGCTCCAAAGACAATAGGGCAATCTTTTTCCTCGGAGATCATTATTACATTAATATCAATGGGATAAATGAGCAAGCCTATTATAATATTGACATCTTTAAGGATGCCCCAAGGTTTCCTATCGGTTTTATCTGCAAGCTTAATGACAATATCAGTGGGATCAAGAGTACACAGAGAAATCTCATCATAGATTGTTGCATAAAGATTGTAAGGAATAATATTGACTGGGGAACCAGGGTCGCATAATCCAAAATAGGACTTCCAGCCGAAGGAACATGATAAAATTTGTTTACATGCATCCTTACCTTCAGTACAACCTTAAAAAAAGTTGTATCTTTGTCTAGGTGGACTTCTTTGTTCACTATTGGTCTAGATGTTGCAAGTCATTTTACTATATCAACATAAGGTGGAATCCCGCATTGTTCTACCTTGACGCTCTTGTTCGCCTTAGCTAAAGGTGTTTCCTATGGCTTTGTGCCATTTGGTTTATGATAGGCTTCTTTTTGCCTCTCAGGCAGCGTAGTCTTCTTGTTTATAGCCTCCACCATGCGAATAGCTTTAGACTTCATTCAAGTACTTTTTCTCTAGCAATTTCAAGAACTTAGAAAAGTATTTCGAAACATGCAACATGGGGCCAGTTCCAATGCTTAACTCACAACGTAAGTCTTTTACTTTTGAAATTCTAAGGGAAGACTTAAGACTATCATAAACATGATCAACCATATTATTTTCCTTTGAACAAAGGTACCAGTTCTCAGCATTATACCTCATCCTGTCAAGTAAACTCGAAGCCTATGATATCTCAGTTCCCAAAAAAGAACCTTTAGAAGCAAGATCTAAAGCTTGTTTACTTTGTGAGTCAAGTCCACCATGAAAGAAGTTAACTATTAAGTAATCAGGATAATGGTGTTCAAGACATGCAAAGAGTATTTCACGATACCTTACACTACTGGAATCAGCTACTTTGCCATCTGCCAGCTCTTTGCCGTCAGCTAGCGGACGGCAAAGAATCTCTTTGCCATCAGCTACCCGAAAGCAGACGGCAAAGAACTGGCTGATGGCAAAGAAAGCCTTTGCCATCAGCCAGCTCTTTGCCGTCCGCTAGCTGACGGCAAAGAATATTTGCCGTCCGCTAGCTGACGACAAAGAGGGAGGGGGGCCCACTGAGGAGCTGGTTAAAAAATACTTAACGTCCCCCCGCTTTGCCGTCCGCCGCAGACAGCAAATATGAAGAAAAGCCGACGGCAAAGGAGGGCAGACGGCAAAAGCTACCCTAACTAACCTAACTAACGGCCGAGCCCCCTCCCCCGCCCGTTACTCATCTCTCTCCCTCGACCTCCTCCGCCCCCGCCGCCCCCGCCCCCGCCGCCCGGCGCCGCCCCTGCCCTCGCCGCACCCGCCACCGCCCCCCGCCGCCCGGCGCCGCCGCCGCTCCCACCCCCTCCCCCACCCGCCACCGTCCCGCCGCCCGGCGCTGCCCCCGCCCCTCCCGCCCCCGCCCCGCCCCTCCCGCCCGGCGCCGCCCCCGCCCCCGCCGCCCGGCCATCCCACTGCCCCGGAGCCCCGCCGCCCCCTCACCCACCCACCACCCCGGCGCCAGCGTCGCCCCCTGCTCCGGTGAGTTTTTTTTTCTGTTTTTCTTTTTTTTGATGTTTAATTCTTGTTTAATTGTTAGTGTTAGTGTTAGTGTTAGATTTAGTGTTAGAAAAGAAGAAAATTTAGTGTTAGTGTTAGAAAAAAGAATATGTAGAAGAAAAGAAGAAGAAGTGGAAAAAAGATGAAAAAGAAGAAAAGAAAAGAAGTAGAAAAAAGATGAAAAAGAAGAAGAAGAAAAGAAGTAGAAGAAGAAGAATAGAAGAAAAGAAAAGAAGTAAAAGAAGTAGAAAAAAGATGAAAGAAGAAGAAGAAGAAGAAGAAGAAGAAAGGAAAGAAGAAGAAAGGAAAGAAGAAGAAGAAGAAGAAGAAAGGAAAGAAGAAGAAGGATAGAAGAAGAAGAAGAAGAAAGGAAAGAAGAAGAAAAAAGAAGAAGAAGAGAAGGAAAGAAGAATAAGGATAGAAGGAAACACCCCGACCACTGACCCCGACACCCCGACCCCGACACCACACCCCGACACCTGACCCCGACACCCTGACCCCGACACCCCGACCCCGACACCACACCCCGACACACAGACCACGACACCACACCCCGACACCCCGACCCCGACACGACACCCTAACCCCGAAACAGCACCCCAACACCGACATGACACCCCGACCACATAAACCTCCCGAAAAGGTGCTCTTTCGCCTTCAAGAGGCCGACGGGGTTATATATTTGTGAATTATTAGTTAGGTCATATATTTTTCGATTTTGTTATGAAAAACATCATATATAATTGTGTTGATCGGGTAGATTTAAATGTGCAGTTGTTTCATCGCTGCGAGGTTTGGTGTTCGACGACCTCGCCGTGCGTTTGACGAGCTTTGCCCCTTCGTTCGTGGGTGAGCACAAATGACATGTCCTTCTCCCCCATTAATTATTTGCACAAATGACATGAAATTTGGTAGCTAGCTATATATGTGTCTTGAATCATCAGTATGCGTAACCAATATGTGTCTCCCGTTCGAAAGCATCATAGTTATAAATATGCATGCATTTGCATATTTATAACCTTGATTCTTTCGAATTGTCCAACGCTATCCATGGACAGCCTGAGTATGTGTAGATTGGGTTCATTTTCCCATATGCTTTGCTCTGGATCCGACGCATAAATTTCGTCAGTGCCTCCCCTGTTGTTCTCTGGGTACACATCCTCTCTGTTTATTGCAGAGACGTGTATCAGGAGAACAGCAGGGAGGTGCTGCCGAAATTTTGCGTCGGATCCGGAGCATAGCATATGGGAAAATGAACCAAATCTACACATACTCGGGTGGGATTAGGACCTATCATTACCTATTAGAGTGTAGGTTGCATGGACGTAATAAAATTGAAAAAGTAGATCAACTGATGAATATATACATGGTGAATTATATATATAATTGTTGTGTGTCCAGTAGCTCTAAAAGTCAAGATGAGTGATCGTGCATGGATGTATACCGGTCACACTGGTTAGAACAAATGGAGCGCTGAATGGTTCACAAAAACCAAGGGGTTTGTGCAAGCCGCATTTGCAAATGGCCAGAGGAAAACTTGGTGCCCCTGTTTTCGATGCGGCAATTGGGAAAAGAGGACAGAGGCTAAAATGGGTAAACACCTGCAGAAGAATGGTTTTACGCCCGATTATACGGTGTGGACATTTCATGGTGAGTCTGCCCAACGTGACCGAGCTGAGGTGGATCATCGTCGCACCGACGAGCATGGTACCGGGATGGAAAACATGGTGCAAGACTATGATGATGCTCGGGATTCGGACGAGGAGATGGAGGAATCTGCAAAGGCCTTCAATGAAATGTTGGAGTCTTCAAAACGTCCGCTCCACGAGCACACTGAGCTTTGTCAGGTTGATGCCATCTCACAAGTAATGGCTTTGAAGGCTCAGTTCAACTTGGGCAGAGAATGCTATGACGCAATTATGACAGTATTTGGACGCTTTCTACCCAAAGGCCATGTAATGCCTGCAAACCTGTACCAGTCGGACAAAATCCTCCATGCACTGAAGATGCCCTATGAGAAGATACATGCATGTGAGAAAGGATGTGCCTTATTTAGGCTTGACTATGCGGACTTGAACTATTGTCCCATTTGCAAGTGTTCCAGGTATATTGTGGTAGACAACGGTATGGGTGAGAAGACACAGACCAAAATCCCTGTTAGTGTTCTTCGGTATATGCCAATCGTACCAAGACTTCAACGTCTTTTCATGGTCGAAGAGACGGCCAGACAGATGACATGGCACAAAACAGGCAAAAGAACCAAACTAGATGCAGATGGGAAACTGATGATGGTACACACATCAGATGGTGTTGCGTGGAAAAGGTTTGATGAATTACATGCTGACAAAGCGGCAGATCCGAGGCATCCTCGAGTCGGCATCAGCACCGATGGGTTCAGTGTGTTTGGTATGACGGCAGCCCAATACAGTTGTTGGCCCGTATTTGTCTTTCCACTCAATCTCCCCCCCCCCCGGACAGATTATGCAAAGAAAGAACATTTTCCTGACGTTGATAATTACAGGGCCCAACTATCCGGGGAAAAATATGAATGTGTACATGCAGCCGCTTAAGGACGAATTGCAAGAAGCCTGGGATAATGGGTTCAAGACATACGACGCCTATAGCAAACGAAACTTCATAATGCGTGTCTGGTACATGTACTCGACGCATGACTTGCCGGCGTATGCGCTATTCGTTGGCTGGTGTGTGCATGGAAGGTTCCCGTGCCCCACATGCAAGGGAGCTCTTGAGTTTCGTTGGCTTCAGGCCGGTCGCAAGTTTTCTTGCTTCGACATGCATAGACAGTTCCTGGATCCTCGCCATAAGTTCAGGAAAGACAAGAAGAACTTCATCAGAGGTAGAGTTGTAAAAAACTCTGCACCACCTGCGTTGACAGGCCAATAGACCCTGGATTAGTTAAACGCTCTCGAGCCAGATCCAAAGCGTCCAGGGTACTTCAAGGGGTATAATTCTGAGCACGCCTGGACTCACAAAACATGCTTATGGGATCTGCCTTACTTCAAAGACCTCCTTTGCCCACACAACATCAACGTCATGCACACTAAGAAGAATATCGCCGAGGCACTTTTTGGTACATTGTTCGACATAGATGGGAAGTCAAAGGATAATACTAAGGCAAGAGTCGATCTGGAGGCGCTATGTGATAGGCCGTTACAAAACATGAAAGAACCGAAAGGAAAGCAGAACTGGACGAAGCCAAAGGCATGGTTCAATCTTGGAAGGCCAGCTATGAGGGAAATTATCTTGTGGGTGAAAATGCAGTTGATGTTCCCCGATGGGTATGCAGCGAATCTAAAGAGGGGAGCGAGTCTTGATAAATTGAAGATATTTGGTCTCAAGAGTCATGATTGGCACATATGGATTGAGCGGGTAATGCCGGTGATGTTGCGTGGCTTCATCCCTGAGGATGAATGGCTAGTACAGGCAGAACTCAACTATTTCTTCCGTGTTCTTTGTGCGAAAGAACTATCGCCTGGCGTGCTAGAAGAAATGGAAGAGTTGGTGCCAGAGTTGATCTGCAAGTTAGAGAAGATCTTTCCATCGGGCTTCTTTAATCCAATGCCGCATTTGATTTTGCATCTCCCAACAGCAAGATTGGGGGGGCCCATGCAAAATCGTTGGTGCTACCCAACTGAGAGGATGTAGAAGACGCTTCGAAAAAAATGTAAAAATAAACGTAGAATTGAAGCGTCTATGGCTGAGGCATTCATCACTAAGGAGGCGGCAAACTTCGTGACAGCACACTACGAAACCAAAAATCGTCATTTGCATAATCCGAAGCCTTGGTACAATGCTGATGAGCCTAAAAAGGGTGGATCCAACCTCGGCCTATTCAAAGGCAATCTCGCACCAGCCAGTGTTTCAAATCCAGTATCTTTGGATAACAAAGAATGGCGGACCATTTCATTGTATATCTTCAACAACCTGATAGAAGTGCGGCCGTACATCGAGTAAGTTCTCGGTACATTGTTTCACAACTTCTATTTCCTTTGAACTGCTCGTATTCCTGGATATTTCATACAGTCGATACGTCGCCCTATTCTCG
Organism: Triticum timopheevii; assembly: GCA_963921465.1. Lineage (NCBI taxonomy): Eukaryota > Viridiplantae > Streptophyta > Magnoliopsida > Poales > Poaceae > Triticum > Triticum timopheevii. Next base: position 358,660,813 of record OY997274.1, on the reverse strand, counting down.
TATGGAGCGGTGATCCAAAAGGATTCCGTCGAAGAGTATGAGCTTCTTGCAAAGCAAGGAGGCAGCTATCCCGGTTTCATCTCTTGGTTCAAACAAACGGTAAATTCTATTAGACAATTTCATTTCATTCGCTAATTTGTGCGTAATGCAACATTCCTTTCATATTAAACTTGTAGGCTAATTTAGAGTCTATGGACGCCGAATTGAGACAAGTCGCTAATGGTTTTGACTATAAGGTCCGTTCATTTGACAAATACGACATCAACAGGTATCGTTTTCGTACCTATGGCAAAGAGCTATCTATGGCCGACCGAAAGTCTACAAATTGTTGTGTATCTGCTATCGGCGAAGGAGGTACCGAGTATTATGGGAGAGTTGAAGCAATTTATGAACTTCTATTCTATGGTGAAAACCCACGGAATGTCGTAGTCTTCAAATGTTATTGGTTTCAGCCGAAGGAGACTAGAAGGACTCATGAACATATAGGGCTAGCTGAAATCAACCAAAGCACCCATTTAGATGTTCTTGATGTCTATATTATGGCTCAACAGGCGACCCAAGTATTCTATCTACCCTGGGCCTGCCAAACTAATCCAAATCTGAAAGGTTGGGATGTCATTTATGAAGTGCCACCACGTGCTAGACTATCTCCCCCAAAGGAAGAGGATTATGAACCTCACATTAACCCAGACACATATGAAGGAGAATTCTTCCAAGAGACACGTCTTTCCAAAAAGTGTTTCAAGAACCGGTATACTTCACCCTAAAACATTGAAAGTGACAGTGAATCCCACATCAGCCCAGAGGAGGAACAAGAAGAGCCGGAACAAGAAGAGGTTATTGCTGCGGAAGACCTCTCAATGCTTGACTGATTACATAAAGGTGGCCTTCCACATGTTGATGCCACTGAACCCTATGAGCTCGTCATTGATTATAGTGATGATGATGATTATGCATTTATTGATGATACTGATCGAGATTATTAGTAGTGTCAGGTATTCAATTTTTTTATGTTGTACTTGATGATGATACACTTAAGTGATATACATATTATTATTCATGTCGGTATTTTTTTTATGTCGTACTAGTTTCGTTTACTCTTTGTCATGGCAGGTGTTGAAAGATGGAAGGGGAGCCGACTGAGGCCAAGGACAAACGTGCCCAAATTGAAGGTGTGCCACACCATCAAGGTAGCTCCAGCTTATATCAGTTCGGGCGGAATTGGGTAATGTGGTTTGCTTCATGATTAATGCAATTCATTCACCATGCTAGCTTGATCCCTTTAATTACTATTTTACTTTGTTTCTCTCTTTCAGGCATGCTACAATAAGACGGATAAGGTGCCAGAGGAGTACGACATGTATGCCATGGCCCACACTGCCTCTTACAAGCAAGTCGAGGGGAAGGCGAGGAAAGGGAAGGAGTTTAACCCGAGCCAGATCCCCTACAATCCAGAGTAGGTGATGATATCTAGTGGCGGGAGGTCCCATGGCTCCATAGCCATTGATCCAGAGATTGCTCCTGAGACCACGGTGAGTTTAATTTGAATGGGCGTTACTTGCTAGTCTTAACATTTGAGTGTCATCATGCTAACGAAACATTGGAAATGATCTTTGGTGCAGCGTAACTCCACACAAGCATCACACGATCCGTCTCCAGCTACTGGCATGAGCCAGCCCGCTCCCACACCTCCATGATCAAGGTAAGTTTCTCTAGTTTTTTGCTTAACGAATGCATAAAGACCTAGACTTAGCTTTATTTCATCCAATATGCTTACCTTAATGACCTAGAGTTAGCTTCTTTTCCTGCAAAATGACTTAATAAGCTTACCGACCTCCAAAACCAACCATTTTACCTAAGTTAGCTCTAAAACGATCTATACTTAGCTTTGTTTCCTCCAAATGACCTAAGTTAGTTATAAAATGCTTAGTTAACTAGGTTTTCTCAATAATGACATGTACTTACCTAACTTATGTAAAAACGGCATAATTAGCTTAGTTAGCTCATAAATGATCCATTTTACCTACATTAGCTCTAAAATGATGCATTTTACCTAAGTTAGCTCATAAACGATCCATTTCACCTAAGTTACCTCACAAACGATGGCGTGCTTCTTCTTCTAGTCTTCTTCTTCTAGTCACCTTTTCCTAACTTTCTTATTTGCCATTTTGCAGATTTCATTCACTTCTCGGAAGCTAGCTTGCTATGGAGTGCTTGTTTTTTATTTCATTCTCTTCTAGTATTCTTCTAATGGTTGCAACTTATGTGTATGCTACGGTGGAACTTGCTATCTTGATGAAACTTTGCATTGTAATATGTATGTGCAACCTCCTAATGGTTGCAACTTATGTGTATGTGCAACTTGCTATGTATGAGTGGATGGAACTATATATGTATGTACGATGAAACTTATGTGCTGTTAAATAGCCCTGTGAAATATATCTATATTTGTCATATATATTTGCTGTGAAAATTGTTGGATTTAAAAAAAACAGGGAAAAAAAGCCATTATGCAGGCTCTTTGCCGTCGGCCACCGACGGCAAAGGGCTCTTTGCCATCAGCAGCGGACGGCAAAGAGGCCACGTGGCAGGCAACTGCGCTTCCTGGGAGGCTGACCTATTTGGTCAGTTTGCCAACAGCGGCGGACGACAAAGAGGAAAAAAACTTTGCCTACAGCGGCGGATGGCAAAGAGGAAAAAAACTTTGCCTACAGCGGCGGACGGCAAAGGCTTGCCGTTAACCACCTAACAGAGTAACAGCGCAATTATTGCCGTCAGCATTCTTTGCCGTCGGCAGCTGATGGCAAAGGACCCTTTGCCGTCAGCCGCCCGAAGCGGACGGCAATGTAGCTCTTTGCCGTCCCTTACATTGCCGTCCACTTTTGCCGTCTGCGGCCGACGGCAAAGACCTTTGCAGTCCGCCATCCATGCCTTTGCCGTCCGCCGTGGCAGATGGCAAAGTAGCAGATTCCTGTAGTGTTATATATGCGTCTACCAATTTATCACTTTCTCGTTGCCCAAAGCTGCTGATTTTCCTTCTTATTGTATATAATTTTCCTTGAGGATAATAATGAGTAAAGAACGCTTTTAACAATTCTGACCAGCTCTTCAAGATGTTCACGGGCTGGCATTTCAACCATATGGCAGCTTCTCAATCTAATTTTGGCCTTTATTTCATCATTAGTCAAGTCTTGAAACTGAAAAGTTCCACATGCAAGGTCAAATTTTGTAATATCCATATACGGGCACTTAGTTGCATAACCTCGGAATATATTTTCTTTCACCATAGCAGTCAACAGAGGGTTTATCTCATATGTTTTGCCAGGTAGGTCATGACCAACTGATATAACATTCTCTCCTCGAGATGGCCCTGCAACCAATTCCACTTCTACCTGACAAATTTGCTCTTGAAGGACCATGGCTGCTTTTTATCTGCAAAAATCGGTAGGACACAAAATAATACAAAACTTAAGTCAAGGCCAGAAAGCGCTCGGATCCCTGATAACAGCGTCAGAAAAAGCTTGATGACCTATAAGTACACAGGGTTTATCTGTAGCCTTTTCAAAGTAAGAGTATCGATCCCACAGGGAGCACATGAATCCGATTTTTGCCTCTTGTGGAGAATTATGTATTTCTATTCCTGTAGATAATTGTAGACTCAAAGCAGAGTGAGGGTGGATATAAATGATTTTGACTAGTGTTGTGACTTGTAACTAAATAACGTAAATGTAAATGAAGTGCACAAATTGTAATGACTAGTGAAACAACAGAATAAAAAGGTGTTCTCAGGGAGTCCGGATTCCCCACTAGTATGTAACTAGAGCACATATGCATAAGCATAGTATAGACTGGATACTTGAGTCATTGTTGACGATTATGCTGGGCGGAGCCGAGTACAATACATGTTCTACTCGCAGTAGACTCTGTGCCATGCATGCCACCATCATAGTCTTCCCCAAAGGGTTACAACTCATGATAATTAAGGGTTTCCCCGTGGATGCATCCTCTCTAAGGGTTCTCCATAATTCCCCGGTCAATTGCAAAGTCTAGGAGCATTAGGCTTTTACTGTCAGCTCGAATTACCTTCACGTCCTAAACCTTTACAATGACAATGATATACTTTGTGACCATGAGGCTCAAATGTTGAGCGGGGCCCATTCAGAACATTCATGAAGTTATTCAACTAAGAATTCAATGGGGATCTCGTATCCACATTAACGTTTCATATCCTACACATACCAAGGTTCATCCATATCCCCGAGAACTAGGGGTCTACTCACACAAGAGGACAACAAACATCATAGCAACGACAACGGAATACATGGATGAGTGATTCAAATGATACATCGAAGGATCTACTAGGGTTCTTGATGTTGCAGATGATGATGAAGTAGATGATGATGACAGTGCGATGATGTTGTCCCCTCCTCACGATGGGAAGGACCCCTCCTTCTCCTTGCCAATCCTCCTCCGGATGAAATCCGGAGGCAAGCTAGGATTCTATCTTCTAGGTGAATTTTTTATGTCTCTGGGCATCTGATCCACGATCTAATTCAATTGGGTGGAAATAATTGATATGGTGATGGTGGCGACGTGCCATATGCCTACTCATACGGGCGCTCGTGGTCGTATGGAATGTCATCTTTCGCTTTGGAAGCGTGAGGACGCTCGTTCCTTTGGCCTTCTTGCTTGATTCTTTTATGGAAAGTGATTATCACTTTAAATACGTGATTCATTACCATTTCTAAGGATTTTCTCCATTATGACAATTTATCCAAAAGACGTCACCTGAGGGATTATGAACAAAAAGAAGTGCGCAAATGATAACCCACAACTATAGGGGATGGCGACAATCTTCAAGGGTAGTATTTCACCCAAATTATTGATTTGGCACAAGGGGAGCCAAAGAATATTTATAAGCCTTAGCAATTGAGTTGTCAATTGGACCACACCTAGGAAATTATATTTCTGCAGCAAAGTTTTTAGTAGCACAGTAACAATAGTAAGAGGGACAATAACAATGTCAATTTATAGTGATTGTAACAGCAGCAACAACGAAAGTAACATTGTGAGAACCAATATGAGAAAAGCATTGGCATTGGATCGGCGATGGATATTTGTGTTGGATGACATTCATCATATAACAGTCACTACCTAGAGCGATACACAATGGCTCCAATTCATCAATGTAATGTAGGCATGTATTTCGTATATAGTCATAAGTTCTTATAATAAGAACTTCATGACATCTTTTATCCTACCTTCATGTGGCAGTAGGGTCCGTAAGGAAATCTAAGGGATATTAAGGCCTCCTATTAATAGAGAACTGGAACAAAGCATTAACACATAGTGAATACATGAACTCCTCATACTACGATAATCACCAAAAGAATCCCAATTGTTGTCACCTTGGGGTGTGCGGATCATAACACGTAGTAGGTGCATACAACTTGCAAGATAGGATCAAGAACTCAAATATATTCATGAAAATGTAAAGGATTCAGATCTAAAATCATGGCACTCGGGCCCTAGTGACAAGCATTAAGCATAGCAAAGTCACAGCAACATTAATCTCAGAACATAGGGGGTACTAGGGATCAAGCCCTAACAAATTGACTCGATTACGTGACAAATCTCATCCAACTCCATCACCGTCAAGGAAGCCTGCGAAGAAATTACTCACTCCTGGTGGTCAGCATCATGGAATTGTTGATGGAGAAAGGTTGATGATGATGACAATGACGAATTCCACCCTTCGGAGCACCGAATGGACTCCAGATCAGCCCTCCCAATGAAGAACAGGTTGTGGTGGCGGCTCCGCTTCATAAAACATGATGATTCCTTCTCTCTGATTTTTTCCCCGTGAGATGGTACTTATGGAGTTGGACTTAGGGTTGCCGGAGGCTCCAGGGGCCCACAAGCTCACTAGGAACGCCCTGGGGGTGGGCGCCCCCTGAGCTTGTGGCACCTGGGTGGCCCCCCTCCGGTAGTTGTCTTTGCCAATGTTTTTTATATATTCTAGAAATAATCTCCATAAATTTTCAGCCCAATCTGAAAACTTTTATTTCTGCACAAAAATAACACCATGGCAATTCTGCTGAAAATAGCGTCAGTCTGGGTTAGTTCCATTCAAATCAAGCAAATTAGAGTCCAAAACAAGAGCAAAAATGTTTGAAAAAGTAGATATGTTTGGGACGTATCAACTCCCCCAAGCTTAACTCATTGCTTGTCCTCAAGCAATTCAGTTAACAAACTGAAAGTGATAAAGAAAAACTTTTACAAACTCTTTTTGTTCTTTTTGTTGTATATGTGCTTACGTAGGTGAACTAGCTATATCTTGTACTGTGGTGTTAGAATATATTTGTGTGCCTGATACGAAAGTGGCAAACAATTGTTCGATATGAAATGTGAATTTGCTTAATACTGGAATTATTGATAGTAAACTAATAAACCTGCTAAATGGGTCATGGAACTTCACAAACGTTTCTAGCAGTAAAATCGTGTCTGATGGATAGACCAATGTCATTTAGTTTTCTTCAATGAATCGTGTGTGATATAGTTGAATAATGCAAAATGTTAATGGAGGCAGAGAGTGTGTGATTGTTACACCTATCACAGACGAGGCTATACAAAAAACTGTGTGTGATCTAGATACGAATGAAAATGTTTGTCTGGTATTCACTGTATGGGATGTGCATACGAACAGAAACATTTGTGTGGGATTCACTGTGTGGGATGTACATGCGAATAGAAACGTTTGTTTGATATTTACTGTGTGGGATGTACATACGAATGGGAACGTGCGTTTGGGATTCACTATGCGGGATGTACATATGAAAGGAAACGATTGGGGCCGTATAATTGTATGTGATGGCTTGCCCGATCACACACGAGCTCATTTTGCCCCGCGTGTCTGACCAGAGGACTTATCCTGACGGTTTCTGGGTCGTGTGGGAAGGACCCCCTATCGCATACACAGGTAAGGTGTAGTTTAAAACTCCGTCGCAGAAAGGGGTTAAAAACAGTTTGTATAGCAGGTCACTGCACTAGTGATGGTTACCAACTGGCACGGACCGTCATCCCCAAGGATGACTGATGCGCGCCGATGGAGCCCATGCCGCTAGTAGCGCTTGCATCATAAGGGCACATGATGGCAGGAGGGGCATGTTGTCTTGTCGTGGAACAAGCGAAAGGACGTGTCATTGAAAGTGTCAACGGGTAGGTTGGCGAGCATCAAATGTCACTTCCAAGGATAACCTCTCTGCAAGGTCGGTCCCCGGTGGATCACCTCTGCAACGTGCAGACAATGCCATCTTGTAGTGGGTTGCTGTCAGCAAGTTTGGGCCAATGGTGTAACCCTCCTTGCACTATATAAGCCGCAAAGGAGACCGTCTAAAGGGTAGATCCCCATGAGGACACTTAGAGCTCATTGTGCCCGTTGTAAGCATTAGAGCTTCCGATATACAAGCAAGAATACACATAGCATATGTACGGTGTTACACCTCACCGGTGGCCTGAACCTGGGAAAACAGTGTCTCAGTCTCTGAAGTGATTGGAGTGTTTGAACCCCTTGACGATCACCCATCGATTGCCGAAGTACCATTGATGTAGGGTAGAACCCTAGATGCCCGATCTTTCACGTTTGGAGGGAATCCTACCAAGAACACGAAGAACACGAGAGGGGAAATGAGGGGAACACGAGGGAAACACAAGAGAAATCACTCAACCAACAAGAATATGGTCAAACATATGATAGATCCTCGAAACACCAAGAGATACAAGATCCGAATCCAACAAGGGACGATACATAGGGTAACCGGTTCTTCTCCGTTAGGAGGTCTTAAGGAGGGTGTTCTCCGAGAGGAGGTCTTGAATCCAACGTGGATCTTCTCCGAAGAGGTGTCGGTCCCTCGCGGTGGAGTAGATCCGGATGGATGAACAAAACTCTATCTTAAATATGAGCTATCACAATGCTAACCCTAGAAAGAGGGTGGAGTAGAAGTATATATAGTCTAGGGGGGCGAAGGGATACATGGGATCGGCCCTTTACACTGTATGCAGATAGGGAAGGCCAGATGTCCGGGCGTCGGGCCGGATGTTCGGGCGTTCGCGAGGCGCCGGATGTCCGGGCTGTCGGGCCGGATGTCCGGGCTAGCCTGGCACCGTCTTGGATCTCCTTGGGCAGGGCTGGTCTGGATGTCCGGGCGCTGGCCTGACGTCCGGGGCGACATGAAGGGACGGATGTCCGGATCGTGTCCGGATGTCCAGGTTATCGGGGCAGGCTTCTGTACTCACTGGACGGCTTGTCTAGATGTCCGGGCTGGGAGCCGGATTTCCGGGGCGACGGGCCGGATGTCCGAACCCTGTAGCTTTGGCTGCAGATCCTTGGTTGCGGGTGAGATCTCCAGGGGCTGGATGTCCGGGGCCTGGAAGCTATCCTCGTCTTCTTCCGTTGGTTCTCTTCATCCGTGGACTTGGGAGCTTGACCATATTCATGTGCATCCTCGGGATGGTTCTCTTGGTACCTAATCATGCACAACATTCCGGACTTAGGTAGTAGCCATGTCTCGAACAAATCGTCTGAGATATCACTAAGGAAAGAAGTCACCTCGGTCTCGAGGGCTCTAGCTCGTGCTCATGTCATGGGTCCTCTTGGCACTTGGTAAGACGATGGTAGGTCCATGGGGATAACCGTAGGATGCTCCACATCATCTCCGCTCCCTTGGGAAAGATCCGACCTCGGATCTAAATCCTCATCTCCATGGTACGGGGAGAGATCGTTGACGTTGAATATGTCGCTCATGGAGTACTTGTCGCATGGAATGTCGGTCTTGTAGGCGTTGTTGTTGTAGCGTTCAAGAACCTTGAAGGGTCCATCGGCTCGTTGTATAAGTTTGGACTTGCGTTCGTTGGGGAAGCACTCCTTGAGAAGGTGTAGCCACACCAGATCTCCAATGTTGAATATAATGGATTGCTTGTTGATGTTGAGCTTGGTCGTGAGGTGTTGTACTTGGTTACTTGGCACTCGATGGTGAGTCTTGTATCTTCATGCATCTTCTTGAGGTAGCTTGCTCATGCACTCGTGTCCATGTTGGTGCGCTCTTGTAGTGGAAGAGGTAGAATGTCCGATTGGGGACGACGGGTTGAAACCGTAGACGACCTCGAAGGGGGACTTGCCGGTAGTTGAATGTCTTGCGCGGTTGTAAGCGTACTCGGTGATGGGTAGACACTCCTCCCACTCCTTGATGTTCCTCTTGATCAACACGCAAAGTACAGTGGAGAGTGTATGGTTCGTCACCTCCGTTTGGCCATCGGTTTGGGGATGGTATGCTAAAGAGAACAAGAGCTTGATTCCAAGCTTGGCGCATAGAATCTTCCAAAAGTAACTCAAGAACTTGACGTTGTGGTCTGACACGATCGTCTTGGGCACTCCATGTAGGTGCAAGATTTCCCTACAAAAGATATTTGCAATATGTGAAGCATTGTCTATCTTGTTGCATGGGATAAAATGAGCCATTTTAGAGAATTGGTCCACAACAACAAACACGAAATCCTTTCCATTTTGAGTTCTAGGCAAACCAAGTACAAAATCCATGCTAATGTCTTCCCAAGGTTGATAAGGAATAGGAAGAGGCATGTAAAGACCATGGGATTGAGCTTTTGTCTTAGCTTTGCAACATGTAGAGCATCAGTTAGTGAAGCGTGAGACGTTGCGGAACATCTTGGGCCAAAAGTAGTTCTTGGAGGGCATGGCGAATGTCTTGTCGCGTCCAAAGTGTCCCATGAGTCTGCCTACATGAGCCTCTTGCAAAAGGAGCAAACAAAGAGAAGACTCGGGAATGCAAAGTTTGTTAGCTCTCAAAGATAATCATCCTTGATGTAATATCGTTCCCAAGATGTATGCATACAAGTTGGATCATGTGCATACAAGTCTTTTATGTGCTCAAAGCCAATGACACTCAATTCAAGTTTAGTGACTAGTATGCATATGCGGGAAAGAGCATCCGCCACTATGTTTTCCTTAACCTTGATGTACTTGACGACATAAGGAAAAGACTCTATGAATTCACTCCATTTAGCATGACGCTTGTTCAACTTAGTTTGGCCCTTTAAGTACTTAAGTGTTTCATGATCGGTATGAATGATAAATTCATGAGGGCGAAGATAATGTTCCCATTCATGCAAAACTCGCACTAAAGCATACAACTCTTTGTCATAGATGGGATAATTTAGTTGCGCTCCAGAAAGTTTCTCACTAAAGTATGCTATGAGGAGCTTCTCTTGTGTTAACACACCTCCTATGCCATGAACACTAGCATCACAATGAATCTCAAAAGGTTTGTCAAAGTTGGGTAATGCAAGCATGGGAGCATGAGTAAGCAAATTCTTAAGCTCATTAAATGCGGTATCTTGGGATGGTCCCCAAACAAATGGCGCATTTTTCTTACTCAATGAATGTAAAGGTGAAGCAATGGTGCTAAAATCCTTCACAAAGCAACGATAGAAACCGGCTAAACCAAGAAAACTATGCACTTGTTGCAAGTTGGTTGGTTGCGGCCAAATTTTAATAGCATTGATCTTAGATTCATCTACATGAACACCCTTAGAAGACACAACAAAACCCAAGAAAACAAGCTTATCAACACCAAAAAGGCATTTGTCCACATTAGCATAAAGGCGCTCTTTCCTAAGGGTTTGCAACATGGTTCTAAGATGGGTGACATGATCTTTGAGGGATTTGCTAAAGACAAGAATATAATCAAAATGGACCACAACAAATACACCAATATACGGACGAAGAACAAAGTGTATGACTCGCATGAAAGTACCGGGTGCTTCGGATAAACCCATTGGCATAACTAGCCATTCATATAAGCCAAATTTGGTCTTAAATGCGGTTTTCCATTCATCACCTTCTTGGATGCGTATTTGATAGTAGCCACTCTTAAGATCAATCATAGAGAAAATGGTGGCTCCGCTAAGCTCATCAAGCATATCATCTAAGTGTGGAATAGGATAACGATATCTAACGGTGATAGCATTGATGGTACAGCAATCGGAAACCATGCGATAAGTATCATCTTTCTTTGGACAAGTATGACCGGAACGGCACAAGGGCTCAAGCTTTTACGTACTTGACCGTTGTCGATTAGTTGTTGTACTTGCCGTTGGATGTCCTTAGTTTCCTCGGGGTTGACGCAGTAGGGAGCTTTGTTAGGTATAGGTGCTCCGTGGATGAGGTCGATTCGGTGCTCAATGCCTCGTAGTGGAGGTAGACCCAGAGGTGGCTCATCGGGGAAAACATGTTGGAATTCCTGCAAAAGAGAAGACAACACTAAAGGTAGATCATGAGAGGTGTTATTTTTTGGTGCCTCGTCCTTGCACACAAGGACATAGTGCATAACATGTGATGGGTTCTCACACACTTCTCTCATCTCACTTTTGGTGGCAAATAGGACTAAGTTTTTCTTGTCTCTCATCGTGGAGGCACTCGATTTTGGCTTGTGGCGCTCACTCTCTTTTGGTGGATCACTCTCTCACTCTTTTCTCCATGATGGGTGGCTTGCTTGTCGGCGATCACTTGACTAGGAGACATAGGTTGTAGCACATACTCCTTTCCTTTCATCTTGAAGCTATAGTGATTGGTATGCCTGTTGTGGATGACGCCGCAGTCAAATTGCCATGATCGACCAAGAAGGAGGTGGCAAACGGACATCGGGACAACATCACACTCCAAAGTGTCTTCATATGCTCCAATTTTCAAGGAGACTTTGACCGTATGCTCAACTTGTATAGTGCCAGAATCGCTTAGCCATTTAGATACATTAAAACTGAGCAATTTTCCAGCCCTCTCAGGGCATTAGCTCTCTTAGTCGTCTGATTGCCAATTTGAAGCATTTTTGGCCGTTGGATGAGCTGTGAATCGATCCTAATCCGGTTCTGATCGCTAATAACTATTGCTAACCATCCTGGGCCGCTGCTCCGGTCACTTTTTTGGGTGCTCCGTATAAATTGGGCCTAATGGGCCTACAACAACCTCCTTACAGACTTGAGCAAATCTACACGATACGGAGAAAAACCTACAGGAGTACGAGAGAAGGAGGCACGACGTTTGTTCCTAGGTATAGTACACCGCCGCTGCCTCCGTCGATCTCCTCTTCCCTCTGGCTGCTGCTACTCTTGCAGCCGTCGTTTCCACTCATCCCCAGACCCCATCCCTCCCGATCCCTCCCCTCTTATGACCGAGAGTGAATCATTTGTGTGTTGCTTGGCTTCAGCGAGATGCCGCCGATGCGCAAGGAAGATGTGAAGGGGCAGCACTACACTCGCAACCCCAATGAGGCGCCGGCGTCGGCGGATGCCCCTTGGTGAAGACGTGTAACGGGCAGGCGACGACGACGGCACGGTGAAGAACTCGCGCCTCCTGATTCCAGATTTCCAGCTTGATGTCCCACTATCGATGCATTTGACAGCCGATAGCAGGGAGAAGGTAAAGGCTAAGGTATATCGCGAAACTCTGCCCTACACACCTGATTTCATTTCACTTCATGACGATGCCACTAACGCCCATTCTGAATTTAACAGCAACTAAGTAGTACGATTATCCCTCCGGTTCTGTCATTTTTTTAGCTATTGTGTTCGTGTTGTGTTCGTTGGCCCGTGACCGATAAGCATCCACGTTTCCCTTCCCCTTTCACTTCAGATGTATAATTTTTGGTACAACGTACTGTGGTTGAGCTCCTACTTCATAGTACTAATTTAGAAGGCCAGTCAAGTAACTATTTCTATTTGTATATACTATGTAGATTCAGTTTCGCATATGGGGATTCTAATGAGGATATTTGATTTTCAGTTCAAGTAATTGGGTTCCTAGTTGAATTGCCATTTCTATATGTACATACATCCAATTTCTAAGCATCAGAGGTACACGGTCCAGTCAACCAGAAGGCTTTGATTTTTTTGCCTGTGGGCATTAGTCTGTACTGTACTCATGTGCCAGTTTTCTCCACTGCCCCCTGTCTCCTTTGTGGCTTTCTGAATCCTGCTGGCATGTAGATGACTTATTCGGCCTTCTGGAAGATGTCTCTTGATTCATGTAAGTATCTTTTGATCAAGCTTACCTGTTAAATTTTCAGATGGCTCTTGATTCATTTCAGATTTCACACATGATCTAGCTACTCATTAGTCCAAGCTAATTGGTGTTTCATATACTAATCCATGTTGAACGTGTCATATAGATGAAACCAAACAAGAGGCTCAAAACCTCTATTCTATTTATTACAACATTTTTTAATGTCTAATATATTCGTCAGCTTATGCAACTTCAGTTTTATGTATCATAATTTTGTAAAATATTGCAGAAACTCGAGATGGTCAGTGTGGATTATGAGCACGCACGCACCCCTTGCCGCTGGTTGGTGTGGATTCGTGAGGCAGGAGCCTCTGCTTCAGAGAGGCGGCATGTGGGAGAAAGATTGACAAAGTGGTGTCCGATGGCTGGGAGGACCATGGTGAGCACCCCACCCCCAATTTTTTTATGTGCCACAAATTTCTCATGGATGGCTGTGAGATTGTTAATTATGCTTACTCTTGGGTTCACATGAATAATGCTCATGGAGAAACTTTGTTCCTTTAGATGATCACATGGCTGAAGAAAATAACATGTGAAGATATTATTTTATTAATGCACGTACAACATATGTTAGTTTTCTGAAGAAAAAACATGTGAAGATATTATTTTTATTAATGTATAGCATATGTCGACTTTGATGATTTGTGCCTATCAAGTGTTAAGAAATTATTCATTTTTCTTCTATGAAAGGGAGCTACTTTCTGTCCTAATATACTCCAAGGTTCTTTTATTATTGTACAACATATGTCGACTTTGCTGATTTTGTGCCTATCAAGTGTTAAGATTTTATTCATTTTTCTTTTATGAAAGGGAGCTAATTTCTGTACTGTTTACTCATACAAAAAGAATCTAAAATTCAATATCACATGTAGAATATATGACCATGCCAACCATCCCTATGCTTTCCATTTAAGGAATCAATATAGACACATAATGTTGAGAGTGAAGTGTCAAGATTTATAGTTTTGAATATTCTTATTAGTAGTTGTATATATAGTTGTATATTTTAAATACATGTAGTTCGTATACTTTCATCTGTTATGATAATATTAAATACATATGAGTTCCATGCGAAGTTATGCTATTGCTATATGTCTTACTACTCGTCTTGTACACTAATATAGAGGTTTCAATTAATAATTCCATTAGGCTTAATTCAAAAGGAGTTTGTGCATGCCAATCCAATTTTTATCTATTTGAAGTATGAGATTATAACTTGGTCGTCATGAGAAATATGATGTGATTGCACCACGGGAACTGAAGTACTCTGAGGCAACCTTTCACGGGAGTTGATCTGGAGGTAGATGCTAGCCATGGATATCAGCATAACACTTGCTACATAAGTTGCTTTTCTTTGACTTGATTTAGCAATTTTCAAAAGTTTGTGCTAATGTTGTATCATGGTATATTCTTGACATTGCCCAATCCGAAACAATAGAAGATTACCCACACCAACGTTGTGATGCTACTATATGGCTACATGCAGGTGACAACTTTAGATATGAACCGGTCTCCTCGTACATCAACAGTAAGTTTTTTGTCTATTGCATTCTATTTTATGCTGCTGTAAGTTTTTCAGATCTGCTGATATATGTCAATGCATGACATGACAATGCATTTCTTAGTAAGCATGCTTGTGTGTAACTATTTCCTCAAATATATATTAACTCTATGGCATACTTGTGATTGTGTGGTCAAATTAAATGGTCAACTAAAATATTACTAAGTGTACTGCATTGAGTGGTTTGTTTGGCATATTTGGACCATTTGGATAATGCAAAGCTTACCTTGTATGCATGTAATATTTATTTGCACAAAGAACCTATCATAGTATTGAACTTTAGCCTCAACAATCAGGGAGGATTATAATTCAAGTTCTGTTTTTGCTGATGAATCCAAGCTTGATATATGAAGAAATACTCTTCTTAAACCTTTGGATGCAATGGTTTTTCAATTGGTATATCAGTATATGTATTGTTTTGTCACTCAATATATTTGTCTGTTGTAGGAGAACCGAAACTACTATATTTTGATGAATTTATCAGTTTACACAACCACCAATTGATAAACTGCAGTAATATAAGGAAAAATGGATGCCTTATGATCGGAAGGTCAAACAACCAACCAATTACAATCAACAAGAGAAACCAAGATTGCACAAGGTGACCTATGTGCTTATGATTTTAGTGCTAGATGCTGTTGGAGGTTGATCGTGTGTCGCATTCAGAGTTCTCTGTGTTTTCGCAAAAACTTCTAGCATATAAGAACACACCTATGATCAGGCTTTGGTGATTTATCTTACAGGAGACATTTGCTATATGTTTCATTGTACATATTTAAATAAATTCCTTGTATGCTACCAGAAAAATAGACGTGCATGGCAATGTATGGGTGCTTGGGCCTCGACGTACTAACAGAGCACTTTTTTTGGCAAGATGTGATTTATGGGGAAAATACCAACTACTTTTTGTTTGAGAATCAGTTATGCCACCATAATGATTGATGATGATAATAATTATAATATCTTTCAACATATATGGCATGGGGCCTAATAATGTTTAAATTTTATCAGACGCAAAATTGCTGAGTTACTGCCATGGTTGGACTCCACTGACATATTCCTACAAAAAGTACTAATCAAGTTACATGTTATATCATAATTCATGTACAAATTTTGTCAAGAGTAAAATACCTCTAATATAATTTCATCTATCACTAACATTATAGTGCCAAAGTAGACGGGCGCAGCAACGCGCGCCTTCAATGATCTAGTTGGACCTTGTAGGGGTGCGGGTGCTTCATCTTGACCAAATGGAGCTTGGAGCATAGTTCTTCACTTGCCAAGTTGTGACAACTACCTCCATCGATGATGACCCTGACGGACCTTCCATTGATGTCGGCCTTTGTGTGGAGGATGTGGCATCTTTGGTCTTCGTCTTGTTGATGTTGAAGAGTCAAGACTTTGGAGACAACGAGAGCGGGGCTCGAATCCTCATCACAAAAGACTTGATCATCTTTGTTCACGCGCCGGTGTATGACCACTTGCTCAAGGGCTTCCATTTCCCCTTCACTCATGGAGTCATAGCTTCCGTTGTCGTTGAGGATCATGGTGTGCTTGTTGGTACACTCAAAGAACTTGTGGCCTCGGCTGCCGCAAGTGAAACACTTTATGGAACTTGTCTTGACGGTCTCATCGTTTGGAGTAGATGATGAAGCGTGCGGCTTGAAGTTTCTTGTAGTAGAAGGAGGACGACTTGAGGTTGTCGAAGTTTTCTTGTAACTAGACTTGTCGCCGTTGGTTGTAGATGGCTTGGTTGCGGTAGAAGATTAGGAGTCGTTAAATCTTGGGTGTTGGAGAAGCCGTAGCTCTTGGACGAGTACTTGGCGTACTTCGAGTCATCTTGCACTTGACGTTCCACTTTGGTAGCTTGATGCATGAGCTCAATGAGGTTGGAGTAGGGTTGGAAGTCGGCAATCTTCTTGATGGGATGATTGAGGCCATTCAAGAAACGGGTCATAGTTTTCTCATCATCTTCCGTTACATTGGATCTTATCATGGCTATCTCCCTTTCCTTGTAGTATTCTCCAACACTCTTTGTTCCTTGCTTGACGAGTTGGAGATTCTTGAAGAGATCACGGTTGTAGTAGGTGGGCACAAAGCATGATCGCATGACATCTTTCATTTGATCCAATGTGATGATTGGTGGTTCACCTCTTGCTTCTCGGCGCTCAAGGACTTGTTCCCACCATATGAGCACATAGTCTTGGAACTCAAGTGATGCCATAGCGATCTTCTTATCTTCCTCATAGTTGTGCAAACGAAAGATCTTTTTGACCTTCAATGCCCATGAGAGGTACTCTTCGGGATCATTGCTTCCATTGAACTTGGGCATGGTGAACTTGAGCTTGCCGTAGCGTTGCTCTTCATTGTGTTGGGGTCGAGGGTGATGATGACGCCCTTGACATGTAGGCTTATCAACCTCATGTTGCTCTTGGCGTGGAGGATTTCCATAGTCATCTTGCTCTTGTTGAACTTGAGGTTGTGGAGGAGCTTGTCGAGCTTGTGGAGGAGCTTGAGGAACTTGACGATGCACTCTTGGTTGGTAGTTTTGCTCTTGAATTTCTTTGCGAAGTGCTTCCTCTTGATTGCGCCTATCCCGGTTGCGGTTGGCAATGGCTCGACTTGATTCTTGAAGGGAACATTGCGCCTCAAGAGCTTGTGCTTCACATTGTTATTGTTGAAGACGTTGAGCTTCGGCGTCTTGTTCATCTTGATGTTGTCGCCCTCGCTCTTCCTCTTGGAGATGTTGACGTTGTCGTTCTTGAGCTTGTGCAAGACGAACTTAGTGTTGACGATGACGATGTGCTTTCTCGTCGACTTGCTCTTGTGCATGATTGCCGTGTAGAGGATTGCGAGTTGCTTGACGGTCTTGACGCACGGCTCGACATAGAGTATTCGATGTTGGTGTACTTGAGCCAGGGATAGTGTCGTCGGTGTGTCGACTTGAACGGCTCCGTCTTGAGTAGGAAGAAGTGGAAGAAAGGCGGTTCAGCAACAAGGCACGGATCTCATCCATTCTTGCATTGTTCTCTTGTTTGTGAGCATCGAGCTTGTTGTCAAAGTAGTCTCTTGTTAGTTTCTCAGAGAGTCGCAAGTGGGTAGAGAGATTGTCGATGCGGTTGCTCATTGCTTGTTGTTCTTGGTGCAAAGCTCTTTGTGCACCGAAGAGGTGGCTCTTGGTGACGTAGGATGACATGTCGTCGTCTTGCTCGATGAAGAGTGGGTTCGTAGAAGAACTTGGCCTATCCATCATTCCAAGCAAATATGCGAGTGGGAGAAAGAGAAGAACTTATACCAAATGTACCTTGACCGATGTTGAAGATGGATCAATGATCACTCAAATGTGGAGCAAGGAAATAGCACAATTGGTACCAATTTTTTTGGGTTCTCACACCTAAACAAGTAAAAGCTTATGGTGGAGACCGGTTAGGATGGTGGCACAAAATTTGATGCAATTGTTAGTGAGCTTCAATAATGTAAGAAAAGATTCACAAGTTTGCAAATGCAACAAGTGGACCAATAGCAAGATATGGTACACGGAAACACACACGCAAATAGATAAGTGGGGTTGTGCAACCAAGGGATGAGCCAAAATGTGGAGACCACGAAAATGCTCTTGTTGCACAACACTAGAAAGACGCTAGCACGATTGCACAATAGGCGGATACGGAACTTGTGCACAACCTACTAGGAAAAAATGCAACGACTTCTATCCCAAGTATGCTATATGTATGGTATTTCGATGGTATGATCCAAGATGATCGGATATGACAATCTTAATGTAGTATGATGCTCTGGTTCTTGCTTATAAGCTCTTTGCTTATCTTTCCTTCTTGCTTAAAAGCTTGTTTGGCTCTTTAACTTTTGAGCTCTTTTCTCATGCAAAACTTCACGAACCAAGATAGCAATTGTGTAAGCAATGAAAACTTTGTGACACAAGAGATGATACCAAGATATGCACCACTATGATATGGTATGTATGCTATGTGGAGTATGATCACTAATGTGCACAAGTCACGTTGCCGGCAATACTCAAAGGCTAGTCTCAATGGGTAAGCAATGCAAAGTAAGGCTATGTGGTTATCAATGCAATGGCAAGGAAAAGACAAGGATGTCGTCGAGGTTACCGCCGCGGTAGTCGTTTGTAAGCATGGACGGTTGTTGGCGATGACGAGTCCTTGGCGAAGATGAGCGATGGTGATGTTGATGTCGAACCGTACCTATATAGTGGAAACACAATAGGACACGGGAACCACAACTCAAATTCTCAAAGACCAAAACGGGTCAAAATTGTCGTAGGTGGTAGCTGTAAGCGATGGTGGTGCTAGCGGAAAGCGGTGGTGGTATGCGGAAGTATGCGTGGGCACCGGGGAAAAATTTGGCGAAAGCTAGGTGGAAAATGGGGCGGTAGGTGGAGTTTTTGCTGTCAAGGGCCGGATGTCCGGGACAGGCCGGATGTCTGGGGGTCACAGGCCGGATGTCCGGGCCCGGTATCCATGGACAAACTCGATGAACTCCGCGGGGAAAAAGAAACTCCGGGGCAAAATTCGGATGATTTTGTGGATGGAAATTGCGGAGAAGATGGGGGAAAGCTAGATCCACACATGGCAAAGAAAATCCATGGATCAGATCCAACAAAACTCCATCACACCAACAAATCACAAAAAAAATTGGGGCTATTTTTGGTGGGGATTTTCGGATTAGGATGAAAAACAACAAAATCAAGCTAGAAAACAAAGGGTAGGGGCTCAAAAAACGTGATCAACGTGGCTCATGATACCAAGATGATGTAGGGTAGAACCCTAGACGCCCGATCATTCACGTTTGGAGGGAATCCTACCAAGAACACGAAGAACACGAGATGGGAAACATGTGGAACACGAGGGAAACACAAGAGAAATCAGTCAACCAACGAGAATATGGTCACACATATGCTAGATCCTCGAAACACCAAGAGATACAAGATCTGAATCCAACAAGGGACAATACATAGGGTAATTGGTTCTTCTCCATGAGGAGGTCTTGAGGAGGGTCTTCTTCGAGAGGAGATCTTGAATCCAATGTGGATCATCTCCGAAGAGGTGTCCGTCCCTCGTAGTGGAGTAGATCCGGATGGATGAGCAAAGCTCTATCTCAAATATGAGCTATCACAATGCTAACCCTAGAAAGAGGGCGGAGTAGGAGTATATATAGTCTAGGGGGGCGAAGGGATACATGGGCTCGGCCCTTTACACTGTGCACAGACAGGGAAGGCCGGACGTTTGGGCATCGGGCCGGATGTCTGGGCATTCGCGAGGCGCCGTATGTCCGGGCTGGCCTGGCGCCATCTTGGTTCTCCTTGGGCAGGGCTGGTCCAGATGTCCGGGCGCTGGCCGGACGTCCGGGGCGACGTTAAGGGCTGGATGTCCGGGGTCGTGGCCAGATGTCTGAGTTATCGGGGCAGGCTTCTGTACTCTCTGGACGGCTTGTCTAGATGTCCGGGCTGGGAGCTGGATTTCCAGGGCGACGGCCCAGATCTCCGGGCTGGACGCCGGATGTCCGGGCCCTGTAGCTTTGGCTGCAGATCCTTGGTTGCGGGTGAGATCTCCAGGGGCCGGATGTCTGAGGCCATGGCCGGATGTCCGGAGCCTGGAAGCTGTCCTCGTCTTCTTCCGTTGGTTCTCTTTATCCGTGGACTTGGGAGCTTGACCATCTTCATGTGCATCCTCAGGAGGGTTCTCTTGGTACCTAATCATGCACAACATTCCGGACTTAGGTAGTAGCCATGTCTCGAGAGGATCGTATGAGATATCACTAAGGAAAGAAGTCACCTCGGTCTCGAGAGCTCTAGCTCGTGCTCGTGTCATGGCTCCTCTTGGAGCTTGGTGAGACGATGGTAGGTCCATGGGGATGACCATAGGATGCTCTGCATCAACCATCTCTTAGGATCGGTTAGATGTAAAAACTTGTTGAACATCCAATATTTTTTGGTCGTGATTGCATATGTTTGCATCTAGTTATACATATGCTAAATTGCTATTGATCCACATGTGCATGTCAAATGGAGAGGGCCGGACCCGAGGTGTGAATTGGGTTAACCGGGTTGGATTGCCAGCAGCACTACCGCCGCCCGCAGACACAAGCAGTCGTGTTTGTGGACGTTTGGTGTGTTCGATTTGATACATGGCATTGGCGATGCCCTTACTCTAGCCACTTTGGATATGGCGAAAACCTTCCCATAATGGCTCACCCTCCTCCCTCCCATGCTCTCCGTCCCCCCGCACGTCCGGCTAACTCCTCCTAGACACCATCCTCCTCCTCGTCGGCCACCAAACTCCCATCCAATATTTTCAAACGGCCAGTGCATGCCTGGGAATTCATCCGTTTCCAGCTGTGCCTGGACGAGGCAAACAACCTCGACATCAAAAGCTCTGTTTGGTCAACCTTTCACGCAACTAGTAGAAAACAGGGCTGCCGTTTGGGCCTGGCCAACCCATTAGTCTCGGTTCTTCAAGAACCAGGACCCTTGGGGGGTATTAGACCCGGTTCATGAGCCCAAGGGGTCGGCCGGGGCCTCGTGGGCATTGGTCCCGGTTCGTGTGGAACCATTTGTCCCGATTCAAGCCACAAACTGGGACCAATGGTCCTCGCTCCTGGCCCACAACCATTGGTCCCGGTTAGTGGCTTTAACCGGGACAGAAGGGGTGTCTTTAGTCCCAGTTCATGCCACGAACCGGGACAAATAACTTGCCTATATATACCCACCACTGCGGCGGAGCACTCCACAGTGCTCTATTTTTTCAATCCGGCGAGGAGAGGGCATTTGGGTGCTCTAGTTCACCTCCTATGCACATGAGGTGTTCGATGAAATGCCCGAGCCACACTAGTTAAGCTTTCTCCTCTCGAAGCTCGACCTCGGGGCTCCATTTTTCTCAAGATTTGTCTAGATTTAGCGGTCCGTCACGCCCCGTCCCCGTTTTCACCACCGTTGATCGTCTGCGCTGATCTCGTTGCCGGCACCACCGTGGTGAGCCTCTTGTTCTTATCTTCTTTCTCATACTTGTCTGATTTTCTTACTTTAGATAGATATTTGTCTGATTTTCTTACTTTTGACACATATAATTATATATAATGCACACAGATGAACCGGCAATGGATGTATGGTGACATACACACCTCCGAGTACATTAAGGGCGTGCATAATTTTCTCGAAGTGGGTGAGGCAAACAAGCAGAATGGTTTTATGTGTTGTCCATGCACTAAATGTGGGAATACAAATTCTTACTTTGACCGGAAAATCCTTCACACCCACCTACTTTACAAGGGTTTCATGCCACACTATAATGTTTGGACAAGGCACGGAGAAATAGGGGTTATGATGGAAGACGACGAAGAAGAAGAGGACGATGACAACTATGTGCCCCCTGAATACGGTGATGCTGCAACGGGGGGAGCTGCTAAAGATCAAGAGGAACCAGACGATGTGCCCAATGATGCTGCAACGGGGGAAGCTGCTGAAGATCAAGAGGAACCAGACGATGTGCCCAATGATGATCTCTGCCTGGTCATTGTCGATGCAAGGATGCAATGCGAAAGTCAAAAGGAGAAGCTAAAGTTTGATCGCATGTTAGAGGATCACAAAAAAAGGTTGTACCCCAATTGCGAAGATGGCAATACAAAGCTGGGTACCATACTAGAATTGCTGTAGTGGAAGGCAGAGAATGCTGTGCCTGACAAAGGATTTGAGAAGCTACTGAAAATATCGAAGAAGAAGCTTCCAAAGGATAATGAATTGCCCGACAGTACGTACGCAGCAAAGAAGGTCGTATGCCCTCTAGGATTGGAGGTGCAGAAGATACATGCATGCCCTAATGACTGCATCCTCTACTGTGGTGCGTATGAGGATTTGAATGCATGCCCGGTATGCAGTGCATTGCGGTATAAGATCAGACAAGATGACCGTGGTGATGTTGTGTAACGCCCCGGATTCGATGCGCCAGGTGTCTTCCAGTTATTCGTCGTTGTTGCCATGTCATTTGCTTGCGTGTTGCATTTTATCATGTCATCATGTGCATTTCATTTTGCATACGTGTTCGTCTCATGCATCCGAGCATTTTTCCCGTTGTCCGTTTTGCAATCCGGCACACCTATGCTCCCCGGTGCCCCCCTTTACCTCTTTTTGTGAGTGGGTGTTAAACTTTCTCGGAATGGCCCGAGGTTTGCCAAGCGGCCTTGGTATAGCACCGGTAGACTGCCTGTCAAGTTTCGTGCCATTTGGAGGTCGTTTGATACTCCAACGGTTAACCGGGTAACCGTAAGGCCCCTTCTCTTTGCAGCCCAACACCCCTTCCAAAGTGGCCCAAAACCCAGCAAACTCCCCTCCATGCTCTCGGTCGTTCGATCACGATCGTGTGGCCGAAAATTGCACCTCATTTGGACTCTCCTAGCTCCCTCTACCTATAAATATGTCTTCCTCCCCGAAATCCCGGTCTAAACCCTAGCCCCGCTCCCCTCGCGCGCCGGACATGTCCAACCCCGCCGGACATGTCCAGCTTCCACGTCGCCCGAGCCAATCGCGGCGCGCCACGTCACCCCGCCGCCGCCGCCAGCCAACCAGCCGCCGCCACGTCACCGCGTCCGCCCACCGCGCCTCCCGCGGCCCGCCGGGGCCCGGGCAGGACCCGCCCGGCCTGATCCGCTCGCGCCGCCGGCCCGCACCTACGCCGCCGCCCGCGCTGGCCGGGGCCGCCGCCGTTCGCCGGCCGGCGACCACGCCCCGTCACCCCGCCGCCCGCCGCCGGTCGCCGCCTTGCGTCCCCGCGCCCTGCCGCCGGCTGCCGCCCCGCGCCACCCGGCCCGCGCGCGTCGCCGCCGCTTGGCCCGCCCGGCCGCGCGCCCCGCCACCTCGCTCCGCCGCTCGGCCGCACGCCCCGCCTCCCGGCGCCGCCGCGCCCCGCGGCCACCGCCCCGCCGCGTCCCGACCGGCGCCGCCCGCGTCGACCCCGACCTCGCCCTCTGCCGCCTCCGTCGCCTCGGGCGCCACGCCTCCCGCCGCCCCTTCGCCGCCCCGCGCCGGATCCGGCCGGATCCGGCCGGAGGAGACCTTCCCCGCCCGTCTCCGGCCACCACGACGTCCAACTCCGGCGTTCATTGAAAACCATGCAGATCTGGAGGTTACCCCGAAATGCCCAAGTCCCCGTTTATTTTGCATAATCATGCCATGTTTGACCTGCTGTAATTCTGCATCCGTAGCTCCGTTTCATGCGTGTAATATGTCAAATTGTTCGCCTCGACGAGTACTTCATTTCATCTCATTGTATCATTTTCATTTGAGCTCATCTTGATGCCCGAAATGATGTTAGAAGAGTGCATGTTGATGTTAATCTGCTGAAACTGTTATAACATGCTCATTTGTCATTTTTTCCATGATTGATGTGTGCATCCTATGAGGGTGATGTCTTCATGTGTTTTGATTTATGCCATGCCATCTTTCCAGGGGTGTATGCCATGTATTTTTGTGATCAATGTGGTGACTAGCACAAGCATGCAAACTAGGCTTCGTAATATTGCTGATTTTGGTCCCTGTTCTGTTGTTATTTTGATGCCATATAAACTTGATGCTACAGAGAGATCCATGATTATTTTGAGATACTTCAGTAAGGGTGTTTTGAACATATGGTTATTGTCTATCCATTCATGCCCTTGTTTGCAATTATGGAGTAGTCTAGCATGTCATTTGAGTGCTCTACTTTTGCTTCAAAATGTTTCCTAGCAGATTGTTTACATGTTATTCAATATGGCCAAGCTTGCTATAGTTGATCCTTGCACGCTATGGACTTGTTCTTGACTTGGTTTGTTACACAGGCATGCCTTCTTGATGATGCTATGCTTATATTGTCATGCAATGACTTGTGGTGAGTGAATCGAGCTTGTTAAGTAGTGTACATGATGTTGCTGTTTTGCTAGACAGATTTTGTTATAGTTTGTTTCTATGTTAACATGCTTCTAGTAATCATTCTATGCATAATCTGGAGATGTTCTATAAACATGTTTTGATCTACATGTCTTGCTCTATCCATTCATGCCACTGGTTGCAATTATAGCCTGCTGGAACATGTTGTTATCTTGCTCTAAAGTTTGCTAAATGATGTTGCTGTCAGCCTGTTAACATTAAGTTCACTTATTCCCATGTGTTTTGCTAGTGATCCATGCACCCTATGACCTTGTTCTTCACATGCTTAGCTTCATAAACATGCCTTCTTACTGTTGGTTGCCTTGCCATGCCATGTATTGCTCTGTGGTGAGTGGTTCAAGCTCACCAACATGCCTACTTATTATTGTTCCTGCCACGTTTGGATCTGTAATATAACTTGCCATGTTTACATGGGTACCATCATATTTTCTGTGCCTTTTTGGCTCATGGTCAGTAAGAGACTGTTGTTCTATGCATTTAGTAGTATCATGCCATGCCTTTGTTTGCCATGATAAGTTCCTGTAACATGTCGTTTGATAGCTCTAAACATTGCAACCTGATGTTATTTCTGCAAAGTCTGAAACTGTTATTATTTGCAACCTTACCATGTGTTTTGGAGCATGTTCTAGTTGTTTCTGGATATATCTCAGTGTTCATGTTTTGTTGTGCTTTACCAGTACTTCATGCCCATGCCTTTTGTTATCATGTTGGGGTGCTGTAGCTTATTGCTTTGATGCTTGCAATATGCCTAGTTGCTGTTTTGGACAGATTGTTGTTATGACTTGTATAGAGTGTATGTGTTGCACCGTTGCTCCGTTTTGAGTGTGCTCTATATGAAACTTGCTTGATTTTGCATGTAGCTTCATATTATCATGTTGCATCCTTGTTTTGGTGTGTTTGCATGATTTTTGTATGCATTTTGCATCAATGCCATGTTTAACTTGTTTTGGTCATATCATCTAGGCTGTAGCTCCGAATCTAATGAACTTTATATGTAACTTGACTAGAATTTCGTGTAGAGCATCTTGGTGCATCTTAACTTGCTGTTTAACAACTTGAACATAAGGTTTATTCAGATCTGTACCCATTTCGAAATTTGCATATGAGGACTTACTGGAATTGTTATATGTTGTTCCCGGCCTCATTTAAACTTGCCTTGATGTGTTGTTCTTGTTTGCATCATCTCTTGCCATGAGTAGCTTCATGTAGCTTGGTCATGCATCATGCTTGTTGTGCATCATGCCTTGTTCATGTGTGGTGTGTTTACTATGTTGTGTGCTTCTTCTCGATAGTTCCCGTTTCGTGGCGATCGTGAAGATTCGTTCGTCTACGATTGGTTCGGCTTCATCCGTTCGTCTTCTTCATGGACTCGTTCTTCTTCCTTGCGGGATTTCAGGCAAGATGACCGCTACCCTGGATCTCACTACTATCATTACTATGCTAGTTGCTTCATTCTATCGCTTTGCTGCGCTACCTATATTTTACTCTTCAAGCCTCCCCAAATTGCCATGAACCTCTAACCTTTGACACCCTTCCTAGCAAACCGTTGATTGGCTATGTTACCGCTTTTGCTCAGCCCCTCTTATAGCGTTGCTAGCTGCAGGTGAAGTTGAAGATTTCTCCATGGTGGACAGGGTTTATGTTGGGATATCACAATATCTCTTATATTATTAATGCATCTATATACTTGGTAAAGGGTGGAAGGCTCGGCCTTATGCCTAGTGTTTTGTTCCACTCTTGCCGCCCTAGTTTCCGTCATACCGGTATTATGTTCCCGGATTTTGCGTTCCTTACGCGGTCGGGTGATTTATGGGACCCCCCTGACAGTTCGCTTTGAATAAAACTTGTCCAGCAAGGCCCAACCTTGGTTTTACCATTTGCCTCACCACCACCTACTTTTTCCCTTGGGAGTCGCTCTCTCGAGGGTCATCTTTATTTTAGCCCCCCGGGCCAATGCTTGTCTAAGTGTTGGTCCAAACCGAGCGATGTCCGGCGCCCCCTGGGCAACCAGGGTCTATGCCAACCCGACGTCTTGCTCATCCGGTGTGCCCTGAGAATGAGATATGTGCAGCTCCTATCGGGATTGGCGGCACATTGGGCGGCTTTGCTGGTCTTGTTTTACCATTGTCGAAATGTCTTGTAAACCGGGATTCCGAGACTGATCGGGTCTTCCTGGGAGAAGGTCTATTCCTTCGTTGATCGCGAGAGCTTGCCATGGGCTAAGTTGGGACACCCCTGCAGGGTTTAAACTTTCGAGAGCCGTGCCCGCGGTTATGTGACAGATGGGAATTTGTTAATGTCTGGTTGTAGATAACTTGACACCAGATCCGAATTAAAATGCATCAACCGAGTGTGTAGCCGTGATGGTCTCTTCTCGGCGGAGTCCGGGAAGTGAACACGGTTTCTGGGTTATGTTTGACGTAAGTAGGTGTTCAGGATCACCTCTTGGTCATTGCTAGCTTCACGACCGTTCTGCTTGTTTCTCTTCTCGCTCTCATTTGCGTATGTTAGCCACCATATCATGCTTAGTCACTGCTGCAACCTCACCACTTTACCCCTTCCTTTCCCATTCAGCTTTGCTAGTCTTGATACCCATGGTAATGGGATTGCTGAGTCCTCGTGGCTCACATATTACTACAACAATAGTTGCAGGTACAGGTTATGCGATGATCTTGATGCGGGAGCGATGTTGCTTGTTTTGGAGTTTCTTCTTCTGCTTCTTCGATCAGGGGATAGGTTCCAGGTCGGCAGCCTGGGCTAGCAGGGTGGATGTCGTTTGAGTTTATGTTTGTGTTCCATCCGTAGTCGGATGTTGGTCTCTTGTATGATGATGTTGTATTTGTGTGGCATTGTATGCCTTTTGTATGTATCCCCATCTATTATGTAATGTTGATGTAATGATATCCACCTTGCAAAAGCGTTCCAATATGTGGGTCTATCCTTGGTGGGACCTTCAAGTTCCTTTTGGTTAGGGTCGCATATTGGGCGTGACAAGTTGGCCTCGACCGACCCTAGGAGCCCCCTTGATTGATCGTGTAGTTTGGCCGTTGTTGAGTCTAGAAGTAAACTATTTTCGGAGTCTAGTTATATATCGAAGAGTAGGAATTATTTTTACTCCTCAGCCCCCTTCGTCGCTCTGGTGAGGAATCTTGACGTAGATGTTTTGAATTACTCCTCTTCCCTTTCAAATTTTTCTTTAGGTTCACGCAGTTGGTTTTCCGATCGTTGTTTCTCAGCTCTTTTATCCGGTGCATCTCTCGTCAAGTTGACTCGAGCCTCTTCATCTTTGAGTTGAATCCTCAGTTGTTTTCTTTTCCCACCTGCCCACCCCTTTTCCTTCTCGGAACCGGAGTCCGTAATCGAGTATCCATCCTACTCATGCGAAGTCCTTGCTTTCTTTTCTCAATGATTTCAACTAGTGTTTTATATTCAAGATATTCGTTGTTTTCCCCTTCCAGTTGCCTGTGTTTTTGCCGCCCTCCCACCCTCTTCTTCCCGGAGCCTGAGTCTGTTTCAAGCATCTATTTCATTCGTACGGAGGTTCTTCAGTCTTCCCTCAATCATTTCAACCGGTGAATTCTCGTCTCGGTGGACATTCTTCATCCCTTTTCTTTTTCTGGTGGTTTCAATTCAAGTATTCGGTGTTAATCGTATTCTTTTCCTCGGCTCAAGTGTTTTCTTTGCTCATCCGCCTCTCGCCAGTTTATCCTTCCGGAGTGCTCAAGACATCTCAGGAGATTCGTCTGTGTTCTAATTAATTCGAGGTTGTCCCCTCATTCAAATATTCCAATTGTTCCAGTGCATCATCTATCTGTTCAACAATCCTTTCCAACGGTGTTTTTTTTAGTGGGCCCTAACCCACAGGTCTTTTGCCAGGATCTTACCTGACTCTTCTAATTCTCCCGGAGTTATTCTCAAATTCCTTCGAAGTGTAATGTAAGAATGGATCCCATCAGTCACATGCCTTTTCAAGATCGATTTCAATTCTTGTCATTGTCGATTCAACCTTTGCTCTTCTCATTCTTCCGGAGTATCTCAGTAATTTTGGTGGTGTTTTTCGTCGTCATTTGAAGACCGAAGAAGAGGATTTTTCCTCTAAATCTTGCCCGTTCTCCCGGAGATCTGTGGTGCTAGCTCGATGTTATCCTATCAAATTGTTTTCCAGTCGTGCAAATTCTTTTCATCTGTCCGGAGCATTTCAGGAGTTGCTTTCCCTCTCGATCATCCGGAGGTCATCTTTTCGGAAGATTCCTTCGTTCTAAGTTTTCAGCTTCGGTCATCTCTATATTCTCCAGGTGCTTCGTTCAAGTGTTCTTAATCACCTCATGACCTCTTTCTTCTTTTGCATCTAAATCCCCTCTAGCATATTTGTTCCTCTAATTCTTCCCGGTGATTCAGTCTTTTTCAGCAGTCATTTTGAATTCTTCCGGTGGTTCGTTCAGGATTCTTTTTCTTCGTTTATCATATCAATCCATTCGTTCTTTTCAATCCTACCGGTGGTTCATGAAGACTTTCTCAAGTTTGCGATATGTCATTTCTCAATTCTCTTTCAAGAAGAATAAGTAGTATGAAAAATCCATTGCTTCTCATCAATTTAATTTGATGAAGGATAAGCATACAATAAATATTATTCTTATTTCCTCCAAGCGAGTAATCCTTTCCTTCGGAGTTTGTTCTTGTCGAATAAATTCTAGTTTCAAGTCTTTTCATCTTTTCTTTTCCGGAGTTCAAATGCCCTCGGCCATTTCGTCGGAACCCCCATCTTAATCACCGCAAGGCTCATCTTATTCTTCCATCCTTGAATTCTATCTCATCATCCTTTTGTTACCGGAGTTCTTCATGGTGGTTCTTCGTGATTCAATTCATTCTTCAAGAGTTCATCAAGTATCATTCCATCCTCTCAAGTTCGTTCTAATCCTCCCATTTTTAGCCGGAGTGCTACCTAAATCCTTTCAATCTTATTCGTTTTTTTTCTCATTCTAACCACTCCGGTTAGAATGAGTGATCTCATAGTCTATCTGATTCCGTGAGTTTTTGATTCTTGTCATTCTAGCCGTTCCGCTCTTCTTCTCGAGTGCTCTTGATTCTTTGCTTCTTCTCTTGAGTTTTTGTTTCACTCATCCCTTTTTTCCCTTCCGTCTCGGTCCTAAGATCTCGGGACGAGATCTCTTGTTAGTGGAGGAGTGTTGTAACGCCCCGGATTCGATGCGCCAGGTGTCTTCCAGTTATTCGTCGTTGTTGCCATGTCATTTGCTTGCGTGTTGCATTTTATCATGTCATCATGTGCATTTCATTTTGCATACGTGTTCGTCTCATGCATCCGAGCATTTTTCCCGTTGTCCGTTTTGCAATCCGGCACTCCTATGCTCCCCGGCGCCCCCCTTTACCTCTTTTTGTGAGCGGGTGTTAAACTTTCTCGGAATGGCCAGAGGTTTGCCAAGCGGCCTTGGTATATCACCGGTAGACCGCCTGTCAAGTTTCGTCCCATTTGGAGGTCATTTGATACTCCAACGGTTAACCGGGTAACCGTAAGGCTCCTTCTCTTTGCAGCCCAACACCCCTTCCAAATTGGCCCAAAACCCAGCAAACTCCCCTCCATGCTCTCGGTCATTCGATCACGATCGCGTGGCCGAAAACCGCACCTCATTTGGACTCTCCTAGCTCCCTCTACCTATAAATATGTCTTCCTCCCCGAAATCCCGGTCTAAACCCTAGCCCCCCTCCCCTCGCGCGCCGGACATGTCCAACCCCGCCGGACATGTCCAGCTTCCACGTCGCCCGAGCCAATCACGGCGCGCCACGTCACCCCGCCGCCGCCGCCAACCAACCAGCCGCCGCCACGTCACCGCGTCCGCCCACAGCGCCTCCCGCGGCCCGCCGGGGCCCGGGCAGGACCCGCCCGGCCCGATCCGCTCGCGCCGCCGGCCCGCGCCTGCGCCGCCTCCCGCGCTGGCCGGGGCCGCCGCCGTTCGCCGGCCGGCGACCACGCCCCGTCACCCCGCCGCCCGCTGTCGGTCGCCGCCTTGCGTCCCCGTGCCCCGTCGCCGGCTGCCGCCCCGCGCCACCCGGCCCGCGCGCGCCGCCGCCGCCTGGCCCGCCCGGTCGCGCGCCCCGCCGCCTCGCTCCGCCGCTCGGCTGTGCGCCCCGACGCCCGGCGCCGCCGTGCCCCGCGGCCGCCGCCCCGCCGCGTCCCGACCGGCGCCACCCGCGTCGACCCCGACCTCGCCCTCTGCCGCCTCCGCCGCCTCGGGCGCCGCGCCTCCCGCCGCCCCCTCGCCGCCCCGCGCCGGATCCGGCCGGAGGAGACCTTCCCCGCCCGTCTCCGGCCACCACGACGTCCAACTCTGGCGTGCATCGAAAACCGTGCAGATCTGGAGGTTGCCCCGAAATGCCTAAGTCCCCGTTTATTTTGCATAATCATGCCATGTTTGATCTGCTGTAATTCTGCATCCGTAGCTCCGTTTCATGCGTGTAATATGTCAAATTGTTCGCCTCGACGAGTACATCATTTCATCTCATTGCATCATTTTCATTTGAGCTCATCTTGATGCCCGAAATGCTGTTGGAAGAGTGCATGTTGATGTTAATCTGCTGAAACTGTTATAACATGCTCATTTGTCATTTTTGCCATGATTGATGTGTGCATCCTATGAGGGTGATGTCTTCATGTGTTTTGATCTATGCCATGCCATCTTTCCAGGGGTGTATGACATGTATTTTTGTGATCAATGTGGTGACTAGCACAAGCATGCAAACTAGGCTTCGTGATATTGCTGATTTTGGTCCCTGTTCTGCTGTTATTTTGATGCCATATAAACTTGATGCTACAGAGAGATCCATGCTTATTTTGTGATACTTCAGTAAGGGTGTTTTGAACATATGTTTATTTTTTATCCATTCATGCCCTTGTTTGCAATTATGGAGTAGTCTAGCATGTCATTTGAGTGTTCTACTTTTGCTTCAAAATGTTTCCTGGCAGATTGTTTACATGTTATTCAATATGGCCAAGCTTGCTATAGTTGATCCTTGCATGCTATCGACTTGTTCTTGACTTGGTTTGTTACAAAAACATGCCTTCTTGATGATGCCATGCTTATATTGTCATGCAATGACTTGTGGTGAGTGAATCGAGCTTGTTAAGTAGTGTACATGATGTTGCTGTTTTGCTAGACAGATTCTGTTATAGTTTGTTTCTATGTTAACATGCTTCTAGTAATCATTCTATGCATAATCTGGAGATGTTCTATAAACATGTTTTGATCTACATGTCTTGCTCTATCCATTCATGCCACTGGTTGCAATTATAGCCTGCTGGAACATGTTATTATCTTGCTCTAAAGTTTGCTAAATGATGTTGCTGTCAGCCTGTTAACATTAAGTTCACTTATTCCCATGTGTTTTGCTAGTGATCCATGCACCCTATGACCTTGTTCTTCACATGCTTAGCTTCATAAACATGCCTTCTTACTGTTGGTTGCCTTGTCAAGCCATGTATTGCTCTGTGGTGAGTGGTTCAAGCTCACCAACATGCCTACTTATTGTTGTTCCTGCCACGTTTGGATCTGTAATATAACTTGCCATGTTTACATGGGTACCATCATATTTTCTGTGCCTTTTTGGCTCATGGTCAGTAAGAGACTGTTGTTCTATGCATTTAGTAGTATCATGCCATGCCTATGTTTGCCATGATAAGTTCCTGTAACATGTCATTTGATAGCTCTAAACATTGCAACCTGATGTTATTTCTGCAAAGTCTGGAACTGTTATTATTTGCAATCTTACCATGTATTTTGGAGCATGTTCTAGTTGTTTCTGGAGATAGCTCAGTGTTCATGTTTTACCAGTACTTCATGCCCATGCCTTTTTTATCATGTTGGGGTGTTGTAGCTTATTGCTTTGATGCTTGCAATATGCCTAGTTGTTGTTTTGGACAGATTGTTGTTATGACTTGTATAGAGTGTATG
The DNA here is from genome assembly GCA_963921465.1 of Triticum timopheevii. NCBI lineage: Eukaryota > Viridiplantae > Streptophyta > Magnoliopsida > Poales > Poaceae > Triticum > Triticum timopheevii. The sequence goes on along the minus strand of OY997274.1, from coordinate 358,628,204 downwards.
TGTTGCATCGTTGCTCCGTTTTGAGTGTGCTCTATATGAAACTTGCTTGATTTTGCATGTAGCTTCATATTATCATGTTGCATCCTTGTTTTGGTGTGTTTGCATGATGTTTGTATGCATTTTGCATCAATGCCATGTTTAACTTGTTTTGGTCATATCTTCTAGGCTGTAGCTCCGAATCTAATGAACTTTATATGTAACTTGACTAGAATTTCGTGTAGATCATCTTGGTGCATCTTAACTTACTGTTTAACAACTTGAACATAAGGATTATTCAGATCTGGACTCATTTCGAAATTTGCATATGAGGACTTACCGGAATTGTTATATGTTGTTCCCGGCCTCATTTAAACTTGCCTTGATGTGTTGTTCTTGTTTGCATCATCTCTTGCCATGAGTAGCTTCATGTAGCTTGGTCATGCATCATGCTTGTTGTGCATCATGCCTTGTTCATGTGTGGTGTGTTTACTATGTTGTGTGCTTCTTCTCGATAGTTCCCGTTTCGTGGCGATCGTGAGGATTCGTTCGTCCACGATTGGTTCGGCTTCATCCGTTCATCTTCTTCATGGACTCGTTCTTCTTCCTTGCGGGATTTTAGGCAAGATGACCGCTACCCTAGATCTCACTACTATCATTGCTATGCTAGTTGCTTCGTTCTATCGCTTTGCTGCGCTACCTATATTTTACTCTTCAAGCCTCCCCAAATTGCCATGAACCTCTAACCTTTGACACCCTTTCTAGCAAACCGTTGATTGGCTATGTTACTGCTTTTGCTCAGCCCCTCTTATAGCATTGCTAGCTGCAGGTGAAGTTGAAGATTTCTCCATGGTGGACAGGGTTTATGTTGGGATATCACAATATCTCTTATATTATTAATGCATCTATATACTTGGTAAAGGGTGGAATGCTCGGCCTTATGCCTGGTGTTTTGTTCCACTCTTGCCGCCCTAGTTTCCATCATACCAGTATTATGTTCCCGGATTTTGCGTTCCTTACGCGGTCGGGTGATTTATGGGACCCCCCTGACAGTTCGCTTTGAATAAAACTTGTCCAGCAAGGCCCAACCTTGGTTTTACCATTTGCCTCACCACCACCTACTTTTTCCCTTGGGAGTCGCTCTCTCGAGGGTCATCTTTATTTTAGCCCCCCGGGCCAATGCTTGTCCAAGTGTTGGTCCAAACCGAGCGATGTCCGGCGCCCCCTGGGCAACCAGGGTCTATGCCAACCCGACTCTTGCTCATCCGGTGTGCCTTGAGAATGAGATATGTGCAGCTCCTATCGGGATTGTCGGCGCATCGGGCGGCTTTGCTGGTCTTGTTTTACCATTGTCGAAATGTCTTGTAAACCGAGATTCCGAGACTGATCGGGTCTTCCTAGGAGAAGGTCTATTCCTTCGTTGATCGCGAGAGCTTGTCATGGGCTAAGTTGGGACACCCCTGCAGGGTTTAAACTTTCGAGAGCCGTGCCCGCGGTTATGTGACAGATGGGAATTTGTTAATGTCCGGTTGTAGATAACTTGACACCAGATCCGAATTAAAACGCGTCAACCGAGTGTGTAGCCGTGATGGTCTCTTCTCGGCGGAGTCCGGGAAGTGAACACGGTTTCTGGGTTATGTTTGACGTAAGTAGGTGTTCAGGATCACCTCTTGGTCATTGCTAGCTTCACGACCGTTCCGCTTGTTTCTCTTCTCGCTCTCATTTGCGTATGTTAGCCACCATATCATGCTTAGTCGCTGCTGCAACCTCACCACTTTACCCCTTCCTTTCCCATTAAGCTTTGCTAGTCTTGATACCCATGGTAATGGGATTGCTGAGTCCTCGTGGCTCACAGATTACTATAACAACAGTTGCAGGTACAGGTTATGCGATGATCTTGACGCGAGAGCGATGTTGCTTGTTTTGGAGTTTCTTCTTCCGCTTCTTCGATCAGGGGATAGGTTCCAGGTCGGCAGCCTGGGCTCGCAGGGTGGATGTCGTTTGAGTTTATGTTTGTGTTCCATCCGTAGTCGGATGTTGGTCTCTTGTATGATGATGTTGTATTCGTGTGGCATTGTATGCCTTTTGTATGTATCCCCATCTATTATGTAATGTTGATGTAATGATATCCACCTTGCAAAATCGTTCCAATATGCGGGTCTATCCTTGGTGGGACCTTCGAGTTCCTTTTGGTTAGGGTCGCATATTAGGCGTGACATGTTGACGGCGAGCCCCGCAGGAAGAGAGTTCCTGCGAAGGTGATGTGGTATGCTCCTATAATACCATGGTTCAAATGACTGTTCAGAAACAAAGAGCATGCCAAGTTGATCCGATGGCACAGTGAGGACCGTAAGAAAGACGAGAAGTTGAGAGCACCCGCTGACGGGTCACTGTGGAGAAAAAATGAGAGAGAGTACTAGGCTGAGTTTGCACATGACCCAAGGAACGTATGGTTTGGTTTAAGCGTGGATGGCATTAATCCTTTCGGGGACCAGAGCAGCAATCACAGCACCTGGCCCATGACTCTATGTATGTATAACCTTCCTCCTTGGATGTGCATGAAGCGGAAGTTCATTATGATGCCAGTTCTCATCCAAGGCCCTAAGCAACCCGGCAACGACATTGATGTGTACCTAAGGCCATTAGTTGAAGAACTTTTATAGCCGTGGAATGGAAATGGTGTACATGTGTGGGATGAGCACAGACAAGAGGAATTTAACCTGCACGCATTGCTGTTTGTAACCATCAACGATTGGTCCGCTCTCAGTAACCTTTCAGGACAGACAAACAAGGGATACCACACATGCACGCACTGTTTAGCTGACACCGAAAGTATATACCTGGGAAGCTGCAGGAAGAATGTGTACCTGGGCCATCGTCGATTTCTTCCGACCAACCATCAATGTCGAAAGAAAGGCAAGCATTTCAAAGGCGAGGCAGATCACCGGAAGAAGCCCGCCATGTGTACGGTGATTACGTACTTGCTATGGTCAATGATTTACACGTAATCTTTGGAAAGGGTCCTAACGGACTAGCTGTTCCGAGTGACGCTGAGGGACACGCACCCATGTGGAAGAAGAAATCTATATTCTGGGACCTACCCTACTGGAAAGACCTAGAGGTCCGCTCTTCGATCGACGTGATGCAGATGACGAAGAACCTTTGCGTGAACCTACTAGGCTTCTTGGGCGTGTATGGGAAGACAAAAGATACAGCTGAGGCACGGGAGGACCTGCAACGTTTGCACGAAAAAGACGGCATGCCTCCAAAGCAGTATGAAGGTCCTGCCAGCTATGCTCTTACGAAAGAAGAGAAGGAAATCTTCTTTGAATGACTTCTTAGTATGAAGGCCCCGACTGGCTTCTCGTCGAATATCAAGGGAATAATAAATATGGCAGAGAAAAAGTTTCAGAACCTAAAGTCTCAGACTGCTACGTGATTATGACGCAACTGCTTCTGGTTGCATTCAGGGGGCTTCTACCGGAAAACGTCCGATTAGCCATTGTGAAGCTATGTGCATTCCTCAATGCAATCTCTCAAAAGGTGATCGATCCAGAAATCATACCAAGGCTAAGGAGTGATGTGGTGCAATGTCTTGTCAGTTTCGAGCTAGTGTTCCCATCATCCTTCTTCAATATCATGACGCACATCCTAGTTCATCTAGTTGGCGAGATTGTCATTCTGGGCCCCATATTTCCACACAATATGTACCCCTTTGAGAGGTTCATGGGAGTCCTAAAGAAATATGTCAGTAACCGCGCTAGGCCAGAAGGAAGCATCTCCATGGGCCATCAAACAGAGGATGTCATTGGGTTTTGTGTTGACTTCATTCCTGGCCTTAAGAAGATAGGTCTCCCTAAATCGTGGTATGAGAGGAGACTGACTGGAAAAGGCACGCTTGGAGGGGAGACAATAATATGCAGGGACGGATATTCTTGGTCTCAAGCACACTACACAGTTCTACAGAACTCTACCTTGGTGACCCGTTATGTCGATGAACACAAGAACAGTCTACGCTCCAAACACCCGGAGCAATGCGACGACTGGATTACATGTGAACACATCGGGACTTTCAGCAGTTGGTTGGAAACACGTGTCAGAGGTGAAAACACTGTTTGTGAGGAGTTGTACTCGTTGTCCAGGGGACCATCTTCGACTGTAATGATTTGGAAAGGATACGAGATAAATGGGAATACATTTTACACGATCGCCCAAGATTAAAAGAGCACCAACCAAAACAGCGGTGTCCGCTTTGATGCAGCCACCGAGAGGGGAAAGGACACATACTATGGTTACATAGTGGACATATGGGAACTTGACTACGGAGTAGATTTTAAGGTCCCTTTGTTTAAATGCAACTGGGTCAATCTGTTAGGAGGTGGGGTACAGGTAGACCCACAGTACGGAATGACAACAGTGGATCCGAACAATCTTGGGTACACTGTCGAACCATTCGTCCTAGCCAATGATGTGGCACAGGTTATCTATGTGAAGGACATGTCTACCAAACCGAGAAAAAGAAAAAAATAAGGAAGCGAATACATCATACGATGAGCCAAAGTGCCACATAGTTCTTTCAGGAAAAAGGGACATCATGGGAGTGGAGGGCAAGACAGACATGTCCGAAGATTATGAAAAGTTTCATGAAATTCCTCCCTTCAAAGTCAAGGCTGACCCAAGCATCCTGATAAATGATGAAGATTATGCATGGTTATGGCGCAATAAGGAAAGGACACAAGCGAAGAAAAAGTGAAGACTGTGTCCACAACTATTATGATGATACCATGCCAACTTTCAATCTTTTCATAGTTCATTTGAAATGCCTATTGTAACAGACAAGTTTCCGTATGAAATCCTGATACTTCGAAAGAGATTGTCCATTTTGTACATGAAGTGCATCCTGTTTTTGCCGTAACCCACTCAACTTTCTTGCACATGCTATGTGGATGAAATGATGATACCATGCCAACTTCCAACCTTTTTAGAGTTAATTTGAAATGCTTTTCAATTTCAGGGTCTTATAGCTCAAAATAATCAGTAAATGCATGAAAAATAACAAATGAAGTCAGAAAGGGTTGAAAATTGATGATGTGGCTTTGAATGGTGCATTTTGAACACACAAAAAGTCAGGAGTTCAAATAAGTTTTAGAAAATGAAATCCCTGTGTAACAGACGAGTTTCCGTATGAAACCCTGATACTTCGAAAGAGATTGTCCATTTTGTACACGAAGTGTATCCAGTTTTTCCCATAACCCTCTCAACTTTTTAGCACATGCTATGTGGGTGAAATGATGATACCATGCCAACTTTCAACCTTTTCAGAGTTCACTTGAAATGCTTTTCAATTTCAAGGTCTTATAGCTCAAAAAAACCAGTAAATGCTTTTATAAAACTCTAATAGCAAAAGGAATCAACTAAAAAGCTTTTATAAACCTCTAGTATTTTTTAAACTAAAATTATATAAAATTTATGCAACTAAAATTATCAAAGTATTTTCTGTTCAAAACAAGAAAAGCAGAAATAATTATCATGAAGAATTTTTTGTTAGAAACTATAGTAGCAAAAAGAATTGTCATAAAGATTTTTTTGATAGAAACTAAAATAACAAAATCTGTTTTTCAATATAATGATAAAACACAGTAATATTAAATAGCAGGAAAAAGAATCACTCCAAATATATTTTTATAGTGAAGTTATTCACAAACTAGTGATTCACACAAATTTCAAAGAATTAAAATTTAAACTATTCAAATTTGGAAACTAATGGAGTAACAGAAAGATTATAATTATTCTGAGCTAAAAGAAAAAAGAATAAAAAATAAAGCAAAAATCAAAAGAAAATAAATAATTCAAAGCAAAAAATAAAACAAAAAAAATAAAAAAAAGGTGCCACCTAAAGGGCCACCACATCCTGAATACGTCTAGAAACCCAACAATGGGACAGGATTCAGGCCCGCAGTAGGCCCAATAGGCCCACATGCACATATAGTGCGTTTAGGCCCATAAGCCTGCATTTGAGAGGAGCTCGAGAGGGCAGCGGGACTGGGGCTTATAAACCACTCTCGAGCTCCCTCAGCTAGCGAGGTGGGACTAAACTTTCGTGCCACGACGCAGGCAGCACAGGGCCTTTAGTCCCGGTTGGTGGCACCAACCGGGACTAAAGGGGTGCATTCGTCTCGGTTCGTGGCACAAACAGGTACCAATGCCCCCCCTTTAGTCCTGGTTGGTGCCAGAAGCCTTTGGTCCCGGTTGGTGGCACCAACCGGGACTAAAGGTCGCATTAGTCCCGGTTTGTCTCACGAACCGGGACCAATGAGTCATCTATATAACTAGCACTCGTCAAAATTTCGTTCAGTTCGTTCTTCCCCGCCCGACGCAGCCAGGCTGCCCGTCTCCGCCGCCGTCGCCGTCGTCGCCCCGCGCCGTCCCGCGCCGCCCCAACGCCGTCGCCGCCCACTGCCCCGTGCCCCGCGACGCCGCCGGCCCCTGCCCGTCGCCGCCCTGCCCCGCGCCACCCCTCACAATCGACCGTCGCCGTGCCGCCCCTCAAGCACCGTCGCCGTCGCCGTCCCATGCCCGTCGCCCTCGCCGCGCCCCTCACGCCGTCGCCATCCCGTGAGGTTGATTTTTGCTAATTTAGTTTGATGTGTAGTTAATTTAGATGTGTAGTAATTTAGATGTGTAGTTAATTGAGTTAGATTTTGTTAGATTTTTTTGTTAGATTTTTTTTAGTTCATAGATTTTTTTGTTAGATGTGTAATAATTTAGATGTGTAGTTCATAGATTTTTCTTATTAATAGATTTTTTTGGTGATATTATTGTTGAATATGCATGTTTGTATGTTACTATATGCAAAGATCGAATATGTCAATTTTTTATGATTTTTTTCTGTTCATAGAATTTTTATGATTTTTTTCTTTTGTAATTTTGTTCATGGAATTTTAATGATTTTTTTATTCATAGAATTTTCTTTGTCAATTTATGTATATGTTCATATTGTGTATGTATAGGAAAATTGTGTATCATCAAATTCATTTATGAATATGTTCAGATTTAGAAGAGAGGAAAAAGGAAAATAAGAAGAGAAAGTGTTTAATATAATTAGTTAGAAAAATAATAGAACTATAGTTAAACTAGTTTATTTTTAGTAAGTACTACTTTATTTTATTTATAGTAATCGCTTAATATATAGTTGAACTAGCTAGTTGATTTAATAAACTACTTTATTTTACTATATATAGAAGTAGTTTATTTTTATTAAGCACTACTTTATTTATTTATAGTAAGTGCTTAGTAGTTGAACTAGTTGATTTATAATTAATAAAACTACTTTATTTTACTATATATAGAAGTAGTTCCCGCATCGACGTCGACGATGCCTATCCCGCATCCTCGTCGTCGACTCAGCGGTGGAGGCCTGCTTGATCAAGGCCATGTTCGGGACTGGGCTTCGCCGGGTTGGTATTGGGAGGTGCTACCTTCCGGGGGACGTAGGTTGGTGAGGAGCCAGCCCGTTGTTGACCCGATCCTTGTTTGGTGGCTGTCGCGTGGGCCAGTGACGGTGCCGAGGCTTCCAGACACCGCGGAGATGGTACGTCACCGTGTCAGCGAGGAGGACGAGCACGTCTGTCGCTACATGGTTGCGTTGGAGGGCAGGTTCGACAATACCTGGCAGGTTCTTCAGGGATCTCACTGGAGCTATGATCCTGTGATGGCTCCTTATCTTTGGTTGTCCACCGCCCGCGACGATAACCGTCGGGCGCTACGGTTCTAGCTGTATTAGCGATGCTATATGTATGATAGTATTCGAGGAGTATTAGTGATAATATTCGACGATGTACGGACACAAGAGATGATGTACTTTTGGTTATAATTGAATGCATGCTAATTTGAATACTACTTTATTTTACGATTTGGTTTTGCTTATTGAATGCTCATATTGGAAAACTACTCCTACTTTGAATGCTAAAAGTGAAGAGCACTCTATGCAGAAATCTAGGAGCCCCCTCCATCATCCATGCCGTCGTGTGGGTAGCTTCTCCTTCATTCCCGTGTGCTAGACAATTTGGTGAAATAATGCACTCGGGAATGAAAGGAGGAGCTACCATCACCGATAGTCAACCCGTGATTAATAATAATGATCTAATTAAGGTTTTTTAGTACATATATTTAATTGTACAAGTTTAATATTTGAATTATGAACATAGGCCGAAAATATCGTACTCGGACGACGAAAACCGCCCAAGGGAGTGCGACTGGTGCCACGACGACCGAGGTATGTGCGACAGGTTCCTTGAGCTGGACGAAGATCGACGCTTCAGCATTAAGCTCGAGGAGACATTCGATGTTCATACGGTACACAATGACGACAATATTTTTTTTTGTAATTAAGCACGACTTCAACTATTTTAATGTGTATTTTTCATCTTTTCCAATTCGACTAGCTTATCCCATGCTATGCAAGACGCTATGTCTTTGTGAGGATGGGTTTTGAAGACCATGAAAGTATGGAAACCAAAAAAATTCACCTAAGGACCCATCATTGTTTGGATTTTGAAGTAAAGTTGTACAATGCTGAGAGTGTAACCCATTTTGGTTGCAAAAATTGGGAAGCACTTTGCAAGATGTATGGTTTTGATGAGGGTATGCTTGTCACCATGGATCTTGGTGATCCTACAATCGAGCAAGACAATATGGACATTTGGGTCCTTGTGGATACACTTCCAATTCTTCCCCCATGTGAGCTTCTCAAACATAGTTATTAAGTAATTTATATTGTTTATTTCAAAATAGTTGACAGCTTATTTCCATTGACAGCTTATTTTCATTCTTAAAAGAATGTGCGGAAGATGGTAGACAAAACCCACTACACTGATGGCTCCGAATTAACTTATAAGGAGAAAAATCACCTGATCACATTTTGTACTGATCTTGAGAATTACAATATCTACAATCGAACTCCTCAACATTATGGTCAATACGTGCCACTAGTGCACGTGTTAAACTTCGGTAACTACCATGGAGATACCCTGGTAAGATTTTTTACTATTACGACATCCGTGCATCTTTTTGCATACTTCTAAAACTAGTACGTCATTGTTAACTACGAAGTTATTACTATGTTTTTCTACATATAATCCCGAATGATTGTGTGCCTCATCTGATGTATACACACGGTCGCCTTGATGTTTTGAACATACAACCAGGTCATCCTACGAATCTCAACTATCCATACCGGATTTTAAAAGAAGTGGAGACATGACAATCAAAAAATGGAAAAATGTATGGACAGTCGTAAGGAGCTTCTTGGAAGCAAAAGGAAGCGAAGCGTAAGAATTGGAGACAGGATGATCTCCATTCTTCATAATGGAGAGTCAGGGTCTATATTGTTTTGTGCTATTTTACCTTAAGGGTGTTTAGGTCCTACCTGATACTGATGATCATGTGCTAAGAACAATTATGTAGGGTTGGGTTCGATGACTATGAGGATGATGATCGTATGACTTGTTATTAATAACGAGTAGAAGTTGTATGATGATGCATGATTAGTAGGACTTGTTATTATATATGATGATGTATGATGCAAGCATGAGTTATTATATATCAGCGGGTGAAATGAACATAGCAGTAACGTTGGTAAACCAAGGATGAAGATATAAGAGAGGACACTTGTAACACCCCGGATGTAACTTTCCATGTTTGTAACTCCAACTCTTGCCATTTTCGGCTATGTGCTATGGTATTCCCTCCGTGGTTGGGTTTTGTTTTTCGTTTGGCATTTTGTTCATGTCATGCATCCCACATCATGTCATCATGTGCATCTCATTTGCATACATGTTCGTCTCATGCATCCGAGCATTTTCCCCGTTGTCCGTTTTGCATTCCGACGCTCCCACATGCACCGGCGCACCCCTCTTGTCTCTTTGTCATGAGTGGGTGTTGAACGTTCTCGGAATGGACCGAGGCTTGCCAAGTGGCCTTGGTACACCACCGGTAGACCACCTGTCAAGTTTCGAGTCATTTGGAGCTCGTTTGATACTCCAACGGTTAACCCGGTAACCGCATAGGCCTCTTTTGGGTTGCAGCCCAACGCCCCTCCAAAACAGCCCAAAAACCCGACTAAGTCACTTATATGCTCTCCGTCGTCGGATCATGATCGTGTGGGCGAAAACCGCACTCCATTTGGAGCCTCCTAGCTCCCTCTACCTATAAAAACACCCCCTCCCTCGAAATCCCGGATCTTTTCCTACCCTAACCCTAGCCCCGCTCCTCTCGCCGCTGCCGGACACGTCCGGGCGGAGCCGGACGTGTCCGCCCGCCGCCCCGGACCAACCGCGCGCTGCCACGTGGGCAGCCGCGCCCACATCGCCGCCGCCTCCCGCGCAGGCCCGCCGGGCCCGCCGGAAGCCTGCCCGGCCCGCGCGCCCGCCGCCGCCGCTCGCCCGCGCGACCGACCCCGCCGGCCTCCGCCGCCGTCACCGGCCTCCGCCGCCTCGTCCTTGGCCGCGCCCGCCGCCGGCCGCCTCCGCCCCGTTCGCCGCCCGGCCGCGCCCGAGCTCCGGCGACCGCGCCGTCCGGCGTCACCCGCGCCGCCGCCGCCCCAGATCCGCATCCGGCCGCCGCCCCGGCCTCGTCTCTGTCCTCCCCCGACACCGGCAGCCGCGTCCCCGAGCCTCCGGCGACGCCTCGGCTTCCGCGCGCTCAGATCCGATCGGAGAAACCCAGGGTTAACTTTTTCTTCTCCCCGAAATTCCACTAAGTCATTTTCTGTGATAAAATTGTTGCATCTTCATATCATCACATCTTGGCACCCGTGGCTCCGTTTTGGGCGTGTAGCATACCAAATTGTTCGTCTCGATGAGTACATCATTTCATCTCATTGCACCATTTTCATATGAGCTCATCTTAATGCCCGAAATGCTGTTGGAAGAGGGCTATGTGATGTTAGTTTCTGTTTCTTAACAGAACATGCACTTTTGTCATTTCTGCATGATTAATGTGTGCATCCTATGTACTTGAGCCCTACATATGTTTTGATCTATGCCATGCCAGCTTTACAGGGGTGTATGCCATGTATTTTTGTGATCTCTGTGGTGACTAGCACAAGCATGCAAACTAGGGATGATAATGTTGCTGATTTCAGGAACTTAGTAATTTCACTAAGTCATGTCCTGCTGTTATTTTTATGCCATGTGTTCATGTTGTTGCAGAGAGATCTATGCCCATTTTGAGCATGATCAGTAAGGATGTTTTGAACATATGGATGTACTCTATCCATCCATGCCTTTGTTGGCAATTATGGAGTAGTTTAGCATGTCATTTTCGTGCTCTACTTTTTCTACAAAATGTTTCCTGCCAGACTGTTTACATGATATTCAATTTTTACAAGGTTGTTGTAGTTGATCCTTGTATGCTATGATATTGTTATTGCAATGTATAGCTTCTATGCCATGTCTTCTTGAGGGGTGTATGCTTAGTTTATCATGAGATGCTCTATTGTGAGTGCATCGAGCTCACGAACATGCCTACTTGTTATCTGTTTTTGCCATGTCCAGTTTTCTGCCAAGTCTGAGATCTGTAATGAAACTTGCTATGTTTACATGGGTGCCATCATTTCTTATGGTCCTTTTTGGCTTATGGTCAGTAAGGGACTTTTGATCTATGCTTTGATTAGATTCCTGCCATGTCTTGTTTTGCTATTATAAGTTCCTGTAGCTTGTTGTTTGCTTGCCCTAAACATGCCTTCCTGATGTTAATTTCTGGCATATTAGTGTTTTCACTAAGTCTGTGAACCTGATATTTTCTGCACTTTCATCATGCTTGTTTGAGCCTGTTATGATGTGATTTAGCCGTAGCTCAGTGTTCCTATTTTGTTAAGCATCTCCTGTAGATCACTGCCATATGCTTTGTTTTTTTGTTGGGGTGCTGTAGCATAGTTTCTTGTTGCATGCTAAGTAGCATCGTGCTGTTAAACGCAGATTTGTGCCATTATTGTTTTGCTTGCCATTTGCAAACCGTGCATCCGTTTCCGGTGATCTTCATATCGATTTCAACCGAAATCATCTCATCTTTCCAGTGGCATACTTGGTTTGTCAATTTGATGCCTTGTTCTTCATTTCCCTTCCGGAGCACGCATATGCATTGCATATCACATCTCACATACCATGTCATGTATTGCATCATGTTGCTTGTGCATTGCTCCATGTTTGATTGTGGTTCCATTGCTTGTGTTTTTGCTTTGGGTAGAGGCGGGAGACGAGTACGTGAACGAGGAACCTGTTGAGAACACCTACGAGGATCAAGCCTTCGACAACTCTGAGAACCTTGTAGGCAAGATGACCATACCCTCGAAATCACTTCTATCTTTGCTTGCTAGATGCTCGCTCTTTTGCTATGCCTATGCCACGTTACCCACCACTTGCTATGTCATGCCACCCATACTGCCATGTCAAACCGCTAACCATCCTTTCCTAGCAAACCGTTGTTTGGCTATGTCACCGCTTTTGCTCAGCCCCTCTTATAGCGTTGCTAGTTGCAGGTGAAGATGAAGTTTGTTCCTTGTTGGAACATGGATACTTTGGGATATCACAATATCTCCTGTTTAATTAATGCACCTTATATACTTGGTAAAGGGTGGAAGGTTCAGCCTTATGCCTGTTGTCTTGTTCCACTCTTGCCGCCCTAGTTTCCGTCATACCGGTGTTATGTTCCTTGATTTTGCGTTCCTTGCGCGGTTGGGTGATTTATGGGACCCCCTTGACAGTTCGCTTTGAATAAAACTCCTCCAACAAGGCCCAACCTTGGTTTTACCATTTGCTACCTACACCCCTTTTTCCCTTGGGTTTTCGCGATCCCGAGGGTCATCTTTATTTTAGCCCCCCCCCCCCCCCCCGGGCCAGTGCTCCTTCGAGTGTTGGTCCGAACCGAGCAGCCTGCGGGGCCACCACGGGGAAACTCGAGGCCTGGTTTTACTCGTAGCTTGACTTATCTGGATGTGCCCTGAGAACGAGATATGTGCAGCTCCTATCGGGAATTGTCGGCACAATCGAGCGGCTTTGCTGGTCTAGTTTTACCATTGTCGAAATGTCATGCGAACCGGGATTCCGAGACTGATCGGGTCTTCCCGGGAGAAGGTTTATCCTTCGTTGACCGTGAGAGCTTATGATGGGCTAAGTTGGGACACCCCTGCAGGGTATTATCTTTCGAAAGCCGTGCCCGCGGTTATGAGGCAGATGGGAATTTGTTAATGTCCGGTTGTAGAAAACCCGAAGTTAACCTTAATTAAAATACATCAACCGCGTGTGTAATCGTGATGGTCTCTTCTCGGCGGAGTCCGGGAAGTGAACACGGTGTTGGAGTTATGTTTGACGTAAGTAGTTTCAGGATCACTTCTTGATCACTTCTAGCTTCACGACCGTGCCTTGCTTCTCTTCTCGCTCTCTTTTGCGAATGTAGCCACCCTATATGCTAGTCGCTTGCTGCAGCTCCACCTCACCACTCTGTCCTACCTACAAGCTTAAATAGTCTTGATCTCGCGGGTGTGAGATTGCTGAGTCCCCGTGACTCACAGATTCTACCAAAACAGATGCAGGTACCGATGATACCAGCGCAGATGGCGCAACTGAGCTGAAGTGGGAGTTTGATGAGGCACTTGGTCATTACTATGTTTCATTTCCAGACGATCAGTAGTGGAGCCCAGTTGGGACGATCGGGGATCTGTGTAGCTTTTGGGGTAGTCTTCTTTTATTTTGGTTCCGTAGCCGGACCTTGAGTGTATTCTGGATGTTTATTTATGTATTGTGTGAAGTGGCGACTGTAAGCCAACTATGTATCTCTTTCCCTTATGTATTACATGGGTTGTGTGAAGATTACCTCACTTGCGACATTGCTTTCAATGCGGTTATGCCTCTAAGTCGTGCTTCGACACGTGGGAGATATAGCCGCATCGAGGGCGTTACAAGTTGGTAATCAGAGCCATCCCCGACTTAGGAGCCCCCTGCTTGATTGTTTGCTGGCGTTGTTGAGTCTAGAACAAAAATGTTTTGAGTCTTAGCATTATATATATCGGAGAGTAGGATTCTTTTTACTCCTCAGTTCCTTCGTCGCTCTGGTGAGGTCTCCTGACGTAGATGTTTTGACTTTCCTCTCCTCAAATTTCACTAAAAAAATTTAGGATCACGCGGGTATCTTGGAATCGTTCTGATCGTTTTGTGATGAGAACATTGTTCTTGGTGCCTCCTGACATTTAGGGGTTGTGGCAGTGTCCCGGGGAGTTGAGCTCCGAGGTGTTGTCATCACAATTTTATCGTTGCAGTTCTGGAATACCTGAGTTTTGCCGACATCGAAAATCTCTTTCATGCAGTTGTTGGTGAGATAACCTCGACGTCACCCAGTACTGGGGAGTTCGGGAGTATTGCCATGACTCGTATAACGGATGCTTTTCGAAGGTTGAGGTACACGATTTCCGAAGGTTTCTTGGTTATGTGTTGACGGATGGATAAAGCTGGATGTAGGGATTGTTAGTTTGGGTGAGATATATTGCTTCCCCTGTATCCCCAACACCTGATTGCATAACCGGAAAGTTTCGGGAGTTTATAGGTGGGATTCAAGTAGCTCTAGCATTTCTTCCCGCAGATATTTGGTTTGTGATTGGGTAATCCTTACCACTTATTTGTTCCAGTCGTACCTTGTTTTTTTTTCATTCATCAATCTCTTATCAAGTGGCTTCTCACCTTAATGGACGTGATGTTTACTCTGGAATTCATTCATTCATCCCTGTTCGAATGTTTATTGTGAAGACTATATGTTGCAATTTCTATCCGTTGATTCAACTTGTCTATCTGTCTATCAAGATGCTAACGGATGTCACCCTCTTCAGGATGGCTCCGCCAACGCGTCAGAATCCGGAATGCAGTGATGGGAGTCAGGCGAACCCTCCACCTCCACCTCCACCTCCGGAGGCATGGCAAACTTTGATGGCAACCACAAACGCCAACGCTCAGTTGTTGATTCAGATGATGCAAGAGCGTAACCAAGGCCATGGCAACCAAGGGAATCAAGGTCAAGGGCAGTTCAACCATCAGCCTCAGTTTCCTACCCTCAACCAGTTCCTTGCAAATCAGCCGAAGTCTTTCAGCTACTGTGTCGAGGCCACAGACGCCGACGATTGGCTCGTGGATATCAACAAGCATTTCGAATGCAGCAATGTCCGGCCTGAGGACTACGTCAAGTTCGCTTCTTTTCAGCTCAAGGATCAGGTAGCTGATTGGTTCCAGCAATACAAGGATTCCAGAGGAGGTCGAGTGATTACTTGGACTGATTTCTGTCGGGACTTTAAAGCTCACCACATTCCTACCAGTGTTGTTGAGAGCAAGCGTGAGGAGTTCCGCAATCTCAAGCAAGGCAACATGTCAGTGTACGAATACAACAAGCAGTTTCAGAAACTTGCTCGCTTCGCTAAACAAGACGTTCCTGATGAAAAGAGTATGATCTATCAATTCAGAGGTGGCCTTAGAGAGGATCTGCAGTTAGCTCTTGTTCTTGTTGATCCTACTCAGTTTGATCAATTCTACAATATGGCCCTCAAGCAAGAAGGTGCTCAGCTCAAGTGTGAGGCTTCTAAGAAGAGAATCAGGGATGCAGTTCAGTCTTCTTCTTCCTCTCAAGTGGCAGCTAAGCAGCAAAAGTTCTACCTTCCTCCTCCTCCGTTTCGTCAGCCTTACCAAAAGAAGAACTCAGGTGGTCGTGGATCTTCCCACCCACCCAACCCAGGTTATCAGAACAAGTCAAATTCTCAAGCTCCAAGGTCAAATGCTCCTTATCACCGTCCGCTCTCAGAGGTGACTTGCAACAAGTGCCAGCAGAAAGGTCACTATGCGAACAAATGCTTCAACCAAAGGCGCCTTCCTCCTCCTCCTCCTGTGAGATCTTCAAGCAATGCAGTGGTCAAGCATAATCCAAAGCATGCAAAGGTGAACATGATGAATGCGGCTCAAGCAGAGGATTCTTCAGATGTGATCATGGGTAACCTTCCAGTTAACTCTATTCCTGCAAAAGTCTTATTTGATACTGGTGCATCGCATTGTTTCATGTCAAGACCGTTTTTTGCCAAGCATGAATTCATTTCTTCACATTTGGTTAAACCCATGGATGTCGTTTCTCCGGGTAAACGGTTGAGCTCCAGTTTGGTGGTTTCGGATACCACAATCAAGATGGGTGACTATAGATTTCTGTCTTCTCCAATTGTCCTTGGTGACTCGGATATTGATCTAATTCTCGGTATGGACTGGCTTTCTCAGCACAAAGCTCAACTTGATTGTGCTGCCAGGGAAATTCAATTGACACACTCTTCTGAGGATGTTATCATCTATGCCGCTCGTGATGAAACCATTCAGTTGTTTTCTCTCAATGAGAAGGGCGAGTTGGATGCTATCTCTCAGATTCCAGTCGTTTGTGAGTACCAAGATGTCTTTCCAGAAGAGCTTCCGGGTATGCCTCCTCACTGGCCGGTTGAATTCGTTATCGATCTTGAGCCTGGCATGGAACCCGTTTGCAAGCGTCCATACAAGCTTGGACCTAAAGAGCTGAAGGAATTGAAGAAGCAGCTCGATGAACAAGAGCGTCTGGGTTTGATCAGACTGAGTTCATCTCCATGGCGATGTGGAGTTCTTTTTGTCCAGAAGAAGGATGGCACGGACCGACTTTGCGTCGATTACCGTCCATTGAACAAGAAGACAATCAAGAACAAGTATCCACTTCCCAACATCAATGAGCTATTCGAGCAACTCAAAGGTGCTAAAGTTTTCTCCAAGCTTGACCTCCGTATGGGTTATCATCAGATTCGCATTCGTGAACAAGATATCCCCAAGACAGCATTCAGAACAAGCTATGGTTCTTATGAATATACTGTCATGTCTTTCGGCCTTGTCAATGCTCCTCCAACATTCTCTCGAATGATGAACTTTATCTTCAACCCCTACACCAATGATTTCGTCTTGGGGTATCTCGATGATATTTTGGTCTTCTCCAAGAACAAGCAGGATCATGCCAAACATTTGCGATTGGTGCTCGACAAGCTCAGAGAGCATCAATTCTATGCGAAGTTTTCCAAATGTGAGTTTTGGCTTGATGAAGTTCTTTATCTTGGTCACATCATCACCGCCAAGGGCATCGCTGTTAATCCCGAGAAGGTGTCTTCAATTGTGAATTGGGAACCTCCTCAGAATGTCAAGCAGCTCCACAGTTTTCTCGGTCTTGCAAGCTATTGTCGAAGATTCGTTGAGAATTTCTCTAAGATTGCAAAGCCTCTTTCAAACCTCCTCCAGAAGCATGTCAAGTATGTCTGGACGACTGAGTGTGATGTCGCTTTCAACACCCTCAAAGAGAAACTCGTCACAGCTCCTGTCTTGACTCCTCCTGATGAATCCAAGCCATTCGAAGTATTCTGTGATGCTTCTCTTCAAGGTCTTGGTGCTGTGTTAATGCAAGAGAAGAAAGTTGTGGCCTATACCTCTCGTCAGTTGAAGCCCAACGAAAAGAACTACCCCACTCACGATCTCGAGTTGGCGGCAGTTGTCCATGCATTGATAACATGGAGACATCTCTTGTTGGGAAGGAAAGTGGACATTTTCACCGATCACAAGAGTCTCAAGTATATCTTCACTCAACCAAACCTCAACCTCAGACAAACTCGATGGGTCGAAATGATTCAAGAGTACAATCCAAGTATTGAATATACTCCAGGCAAGGCGAATGTGATTGCAGATGCTCTGAGCAGAAAGGCTTATTGCAACAGCTCAATTCTCAAGCCCTTCCAACCGGATCTTTGTGAAGCTTTCCGCAAGCTGAATCTTCAAGTTGTTCCTCAAGGCTTTCTTGCCAACCTCATAGTCTCTCCTACTTTGGAAGATCAAATTCGTGAGGCACAACTCCTGGATACCACGGTGAAGAAGGTGAAACGTGGTATTGACAAGGGCATTTCCAAATACAAGTCCTATCGCTTAGATGACAAAGATACTCTTTTCTTCGAGGATCGAATTGTGGTTCCCAAAGGCGATCTGAGAAAAGTCATCATGAATGAGGCACACAATTCCCTCCTATCCATTCATCCTGGAAGTACGAAGATGTACCATGACCTCAAGCAGTCGTTTTGGTGGACTCGAATGAAGCGAGAAATTGCTCAATTCGTGAATGAATGTGATGTCTGCAGAAGGGTGAAAGCAGAACACCAAAGACCAGCTGGTCTCCTCCAACCTCTTGCTATTCCGGAATGGAAGTTTGATCATATCGAAATGGACTTCGTGACTGGTTTTCCTAAGTCCAAGCGTGGAAATGATGCTATCTTCGTTGTCATTGACAAGCTTACTAAAGTGGCTCATTTCCTTCCTATCAAAGAATCTATCACAGCAGCTCAGCTGGCAGAGCTATACACCTCCAGAATTGTCTCCTTGCACGGTATTCCACAATTGATCTCTTCAGACCGTGGAAGCATCTTCACTTCTAAGTTCTGGGACTCCTTTCAGAAGGCCATGGGCACCAACATTCATTTCAGCACAGCTTTCCGTCCTCAAACAAGTGGCCAAGTCGAGCGAGTCAATCAAATCCTTGAAGATATGCTCAGGGCTTGTGTCATTTCCTTTGGCATGAAGTGGGAAGATTGTCTTCCATATGCCGAGTTCTCCTACAACAACAGCTTCCAAGCGAGTTCGGGCAAGGCCCCATTTGAAATTCTCTATGGCAGAAAGTGTCGTACTCCTCTCAATTGGTCCGAGATAGGTGAACGCCAACTTCTTGGCAATGACTTGATCACAGAAGCTGAAGAGATGTGCAAAGTCATTCGTGAGAATCTCAAGGCCGCGCAATCGCGCCAGAAGAGCTATTATGATGACAAGCACCGTGATGTGGCTTTTGAAATCGAAGACCATGTCTACCTCCGCGTCTCTCCAATGAAATGCACTCATCGCTTTGGTATCAAAGGGAAGCTTGCCCCTAGATACGTGGGTCCTTTCAAGATAATTGGCAAAAGAGGCGATCTCGCCTATCAACTTGAGCTTCCATCCAATTTTGCAAACGTGCACAATGTGTTTCACGTGTCACAGCTTCGCAAGTGCTTCAAGACTCCTGAGCGCACTATCAACTTCGAAAAAATTGACCTCCAAGAAGATCTCTCTTATCATGAGCACCCCGTTGCTATTCTTGAGGAAACCGAGCGCAAGACTCGCAACAAGTCAATCAAATTCCTGAAAGTGAAGTGGTCACACCATTCCGACCGAGAAGCCACCTGGGAGCGCGAGGATCACCTCCGTTCCGAATATCCGGAGTTCTTTCAGTCCTAGATCTCGGGACGAGATCCTCTTGTAGTGGTGGAGTGTTGTAACACCCCGGATGTAACTTTCCATGTTTGTAACTCCAACTCTTGCCATTTTCGGCTATGTGCTATGGTATTCCCTCCGCGGTTGGGTTTTGTTTTTCGTTTGGCATTTTGTTCATGTCATGCATCTCATATCATGTCATCATGTGCATCTCATTTGCATACGTGTTCGTCTCATGCATCCGAGCATTTTCCCCATTGTCCGTTTTGCATTCCGACGCTCCCACATGCACCGGCGCACCCCTCTTGTCTCTTTGTCGTGAGTGGGTGTTGAACATTCTCGGAATGGACCGAGGCTTGCCAAGTGGCCTTGGTACACCACCGGTAGACCACCTGTCAAGTTTTGAGTCATTTGGAGCTCGTTTGATACTCCAACGGTTAACCGGGTAACCGCATAGGCCTCTTTTAGGTTGCAGCCCAACGCCCCTCCAAAACAGCCCAAAAACCCATCTAAGTCACTTCCATGTTCTCCGTCGTCGGATCACGATCGTGTGGGCGAAAACCGCACTACATTTGGAGCCTCCTAGCTCCCTCTACCTATAAAAACACCCCCTCCCTCGAAATCCCGGATCTTTTCCTACCCTAACCCTAGCCCCGCTACTCTCGCCGCCGCCGGACACGTCCGAGCGGAGCCGGACGCGTCCGCCCGCCGCCCCGGACCAACCGCGCGCTGCCACGTGGGCAGCCGCGCCCACATCGCCGCCGCCTCCCGCGCAGGCCCGCCGGGCCCGCAAGAAGCCCGCCCGGCCCGCGCGCCCGCCGCCGCCGCTCGCCCGTGCGCCCGACCCCGCCGGCCTCCGCCGCCGTCGCCGGCCTCCGCCGCCTCGTCCTCGGCCGCGCCCGCCACCGGCCGCCTCCGCCACGTCCGCCGCCCCGCCGCGCCCGAGCTCCGGCGACCGCGCCGTCCGGCGTCACCCGCGCCGCCGCCGCCCCAGATCCGCATCCGGCCGCCGCCCCGGCCTCGTCTCCGTCCTCCCCCGACTCCGGCAGCCGCGTCCCCGAGCCTCCGGCGACGCCTTGGCTTCCGCGCGCTCAGATCCGATCGGAGAAACCCAGGGTTGACTTTTTCTTCTCCCCGAAATTCCACTAAGTCATTTTCTGTGATAAAATTGTTGCATCTTCATAGCATCACATCTTGGCACCCGTGGCTCCATTTTGGGCGTGTAGCATACCATATTGTTCGCCTCGATGAGTACATCATTTCATCATATTGCACCATTTTCATTTGAGCTCATCTTGATGCCCGAAATGCTGTTGGAAGAGGGCTATGTGATGTTAGTTTCTGTTTCTTAACAGAACATGCACTTTTGTTATTTTTGCCATGATTAATGTGTGCATCTTATGTACTTGAGCCCTACATATGTTTTGATCTATGCCATGCCAGCTTTACAGGGGTGTATGCCATGTATTTTTGTGATCTCTGTGGTGACTAGCACAAGCATGCAAACTAGGGATGATAATGTTGCTGATTTCAGGAACTTAGTAATTTCACTAAGTCATGTCCTGCTGTTATTTTTATGCCATGTGTTCATGTTGTTACAAAGAGATCTATGCCCATTTTGAGCATGATCAGTAAGAATGTTTTGAACATATGGATGTACTCTATCCATCCATGCCTTTGTTGGCAATTATGGAGTAGTTTAGCTTGTCATTTTCGTGCCCTACTTTTGCTACAAAATGTTTCCTGGCAGACTATTTACATGATATTCAATTTTTACAAGGTTGTTGTAGTTGATCCTTGTATGCTATGATGTTGTTCTTGCCATGTATAGCTTCTATGCCATGTCTTCTTGAGGGGTGTATGCTTAGTTTATCATGAGATGCTCTGTAGTGAGTACATCGAGCTCACGAACATGCCTACTTGTTATCTGTTTTTGCCATGTCCAGTTTTCTGGCAAGTCTGAGATCTGTAATGAAACTTGCTATGTTTACATGGGTGTCATCATTTCGTATGGTCCTTTTTGGCTTATGGTCATTAAGCGACTTTTGATCTATGCTTTGAGTAGATTCCTGCCATGTCTTGTTTTGCTATTATAAGTTCCTGTAGCTTGTTGTTTGCTTGCTCTAAACATGCCTTCTTGATGTTAATTTCTGGCATATTAGTGTTTTCACCAAGTCTGTGAACCTGATATTTTTTGCACTTTCACCATGCTTGTTTGAGCCTGTTATGATGTGATTTAGCCGTAGCTCAGTGTTCCTCTTTTGTTAAGCATCTCCTGCAGATCACTGCCATATGCTTTGTTTTTATGTTGGGGTGCTGTAGCATAGTTTCTTGTTGCATGCTAAGTAGCATCATGCTGATAAACGCAGATTTGTGCCATTATTGTTTTGCTTGCCATTTGCAAACCGCGCATCCGTTTCCGGTGATCTTCATATCGATTTCAACCGAAATCATCTCATCTTTCCAGCGGCATACTTGGTTTGTCAAGTTGACGCCTTGTTCTTCATTTCCCTTCCGGAGCACGCATATGCATTGCATATCACATCTCGCATACCATGTCATGTATTGCATCATGTTGCTTGTGCATTGCTCCATGTTTGATTGTGGTTCCATTGCTTGTGTTTTTGCTTTGGGTAGAGCCGGGAGACGAGTACGTGAATGAGGAACCTGTTGAGAACGCCTACGAGGATCAAGCCTTCGACAACTCTGAGAACCTTGCAGGCAAGATGACCATACCCTCGAAATCACTTCTATCTTTGCTTGCTAGATGCTCGCTCTTTTGCTATGCCTATGCCACGTTACCCACCACTTGCTATGTCATGCCACCCATACTGCCATGTCAAACCGCTAACCATCCTTTCCTAGCAAACCGTTGTTTGGCTATGTCACCGCTTTTGCTCAGCCCCTCTTATAGCGTTGCTAGTAGCAGGTGAAGATGAAGTTTGTTCCTTGTTGGAACATGGATACTTTGGGATATCACAATATCTCCTGTTTAATTAATGCACCTTATATACTTGGTAAAGGGTGGAAGGCTCGGCTTATGCCTGGTGTCTTGTTCCACTCTTGCCGCCCTAGTTTCCGTCATACCGGTGTTATGTTCCTTGATTTTGCGTTCCTTACGCGGTTGGGTGATTTATGGGACCCCCTTGACAGTTCGCTTTGAATAAAACTCCTCCAGCAAGGCCCAACCTTGGTTTTACCATTTTCTACCTACATCCCTTTTTCCCTTGGGTTTTCGCGAGCCCGAGGGTCATCTTTATTTTAGCCCCCCCCCCCCCCCGGGCCAGTGCTCCTTCGAGTGTTGGTCCGAACCGAGCAGCCTGCGGGGCCATCACGGGGAAACTCGAGTCCTGGTTTTACTCGTAGCTTGACTTATCCGGATGTGCCCAGAGAACGAGATATGTGCAGCTCCTATCGGGATTTGTCGGCACAATCGGGCGGCTTTGCTGGTCTAGTTTTACCATTGTCGAAATGTCATGCGAACTGGGATTCCGAGACTGATCGGGTCTTCCCGGGAGAAGGTTTATCCTTCGTTGACCGTGAGAGCTTATGATGGGCTAAGTTGGGACACCCCTGCAGGGTATTATCTTTCGAAAGCCATGCCCGCGGTTATGAGGCAGATGGGAATTTGTTAATCTCCGGTTGTAGAAAACCCTAAGTTGACCTTAATTAAAATACATCAACCGCGTGTGTAACCGTGATGGTCTCTTCTCGGCGGAGTCCGGGAAGTGAACACGGTGTTGGAGTTATGTTTGACGTAAGTAGTTTCAGGATCACTTCTTGATCACTTCTAGCTTCACGACCGTGCCATGCTTCTCTTCTCGCTCTCTTTTGCGAATGTAGCCACCCTATATGCTAGTCGCTTGCTGCAGCTCCACCTCACCACTCTGTCCTACCTATAAGCTTAAATAGTCTTGATCTCGCGGGTGTGAGATTGCTGAGTCCCCGTGACTCACAGATTCTACCAAAACAGATGCAGGTACCAATGATACCAGCGCAGATGGCGCAACTAAGCTGAAGTGGGAGTTTGATGAGGCCCTTGGTCGTTACTATGTTTCATTTCCAGACGATCAGTAGTGGAGCCCAGTTGGGACGATCGGGGATCTGTGTAGCTTTTGGGGTAGTCTTCTTTTATTTTGGTTCCGTAGCCGGACCTTGAGTGTATTCTGGATGATGGATGTTTATTTATGTATTGTGTGAAGTGGCGACTGTAAGCCAACTATGTATCTCTTTCCCTTATGTATTACATGGGTTGTGTGAAGATTACCTCACTTGCAACATTGCTTTCAATGCGGTTATGCCTCTAAGTCGTGCTTCGACACGTGGGAGATATAGCCGCATCGAGGGCGTTACAACACTTCTCTCTATTAGCTAGCTAATAACAACCTAAATTAACCCCCAAAACCCCTAAACCAGCCACTTTAAAAAAAACCCAGCTCCAGCCAGTTGCTGACGCGTGGAAGCCTTTTGGTCCCGGTTTATGTCACCAACCGGGACCAAAGGCCCCTTGCCTGGGCTGCCCGCAGTGGCCACATGGTGGCCCATCTGTCCCGGTTCGTGTAAGAACCGGGACTAAAGGGGAGGGCATTAGTACCGACCTTTTAGTCCCGGTTCTTAAACCGGGACAAAAGGCCCTTACGAACCGGGACAAATGCCATGTTTTCTACTAGTGCTTGCACGTCTCTCCCGCAGGCAAGGACCGCTCCTCCGCATGCTTACTCCTTGTTCTCTTCTGGCCCTCCTCGCTCTACCTTGATACTCCACTTGTCACCACGCTCCTGCAGTTCCGCCTCAGTGATGTCACCACTGAGTTCGCTATCGAGTTCGTCTCCGTTCCACCCCTCTTTGTGCCCACCGCTGCGGCCACTACCACTAACCATGGACCGCCCACCTCCGCACCCGCCCAAGCCTCTCGCTCACTCACACCCACCCCCATGCACGACTACATGCTGCCACCTACAGCCTCCAAACTACCGCTGCTAGCTCCACCACCCTGCCTGATTCTCAAAGTGGATTGTTAGAATAAATCCGAGGCATACCATCGATCATCCGAGGACCAAGTAATCACACGAGCACGACACCGATATTTGTTAACGAGGTTCACCGATATGGCTACATCCCTGGGCCTGACTATGGGCGCTCCTCCCCATGACACCGCTACAATACCGCACCCGGTCGCCCTGGACACCGGCACATGCCGCCGGCTTCCCCTGCGTTCCGGTGCTATTATGTTGGAATAGGTTACATCGTGTGTCTACCCCCACTATATATGAGAGTCCTAGGATACAAGTGTCCTACTAGGACACGATTCCATATCCTGTCTAAACAAAATACTACTCAGAGTCCAACTGTAACCTATCTTGTACACAATATTCGACACAACTCTAACAAACTCCACCTTGGCGAATATTCTTCACCACTCTGAATTCGTCCATGCATCAAAATTCCATGTACATTGGACTTGAGCTTATCCCATGAGTACCGCTGCTACTCCAAAGACTCCATGTGACTCCACCTGCAACTTGTAGTCCCTTCTTTTCTTGTTCACAGTCAACACTCGAGCAAAATTAAGTTCCACATTACTCTAGTTTGCGCTCCCAATTTTCAGAGTATCCGTCCAATGCCATCACACACTGATCACTGACCTGCGTGAAAGTGAACAACTCACATACTGGGTGTCACACATAAGAGTTACCTGAACTCAACATCACCACTCCTTTCTTGACCGCCTGTCTGAAACATGAAGAAATTTCACCGTTGCTTGTAGTCACCCCGAGTCAAATTCGCAGTTGTCTCACCACATGTATGACCACCAGAGCCCTGGTCCATCTCCATGTCCCGTGCATATCGCACGCCTCGCCGCTATTACCGCGTGGAGCCTCCGCTGTCCTGGTCGAGTCTCAAGGGTCGCAAAACCACACCACTCAACCCCCACTGCAGAGTACCATCGATCATCACCGACCGATGACGAGTTTCACACTTCCATCAGACCACTGGGCTCCAGTCCAAAATGCATGTCACTCGCTTTTTCCCGCCGCCGAATAGGCTTCGACTCTCTGTGCACTTACACCGTAGCCCCTCAATCCAGCTCCACCTTCAACATGACTCCATGGTAGATGATCAGTCCACCCTCACGCCCCGTCAACTTCAAGCTCCGTGTGTACATCACCTTGAATCAACCCCGCGTCATAGTCTTCGAAGCCACACAAGCACTCGGGCCTGTGCCACGTGTTTCCACGCCCAGAAGTTGGTCACCATCAGCATCACGCACCTATGTCATCGTCGCCGATCTCACCACCGTCTTCTGTACCAACCGACTTGCGTTGATCCGTCAGACTGGCAAGTCTCACCCAGCCAAACTTGCTCGACTTCAATGACATGCTTCAAGGCTCCCAAATCGTCTTCCACGAATTTCCATCCATCACATGATAATTCCATCTCAGCTGACCTGACTTCCTGCAACACCTTCAAGCATCACTATTGCACCAACAAATTTTTCATCCTTGTCTGCCATAACCCAAGGTTTTCAGTTCCACGAACTTCTCCACCTCAAACCTGACACCCATTGACACCATGGTTCTTTGTACGGCTGACCTTGCAAAAAATTGTCTGAGCTATCCCATGACGCCGAAGTACACCAGCAAAACCCACGTGGTCTCGCCTCCGTGCACTAGTAGCAATCCGCCAAGAAACAATTGGTCTTCACGTGATCTGCTCACTTGGCTAAACCCCAATGCTGGATGTTGCTTTGTCCATGTCCCTGCTAGAAATGGATACGTACCGGTTGATGGATTTTCCTTCCGGTCAAATCAACTTGTTGCCGTGATGTACATGAGGACTCAGTCCTCTTTTTTGTCCAAAACAAACCTCACGCGTCTGCACAGCTCCAAGCTCCTGAAAGCAGAAATCACGCGTGTGTGGGTCGCTGTCAACGACTTGGACATCGTCCAGCCGTGCGCCCCAACCATCGCGCCGCTTCTCAGCTGCGCTTTACGATCACTGCGCCAATGCGCACCTAACCAAGTCGCTTCCAAATGCTGCGTCAATCGATAAGCCTGCTGCTTGCGCTATACATCGCCGCGACCTTTGTCCGATCTCGACGAGAACTACGCCTCAATCATCCGATTACGACTAGTACTCGCCGACGTTGCCGTTCGCTTGAGTTCTTCCGATCGATCTCAACCATGGCAACACGTATTGTGGAAGCTTCTGTAGACGATACCGACCTTAACATCAAGCCTTCCTTTCGATCAACTCGACCGCCTCACGGACCTTTTCAACCTTGCTCTGATACCACTTGTTAGAATAAATCCGAGGAATACCGTCGATCATCCAAGGACCAAGTAATCACACGAGCACGACACCAAAATTTGTTAACGAGGTTCACCGATATGGCTACTTCCCCGGGGCCTGACTATGGGTGCTCCTCCCCATGACACCACTACAGTACCGCACCCGGTTGCCCTGGACACCGGCACATGCCGCCGGCTTCCCCTGTGTTTCGGTGCTATTATGTTGGCATAGGTTACATCGTGTGTCTACCCCCACTATATATGAGAGGCCTAGGATACAAGTGTCCTACTAGGACATGATTCCATATCCTGTCTAAACAAAATACTACTCAGAGTCCAAGTGTAACCTATCTTGTACAAAGTATTCGACACAACTCTAACAAATGGATCGCCTATGCTTTGTTCTCCTCACATTACCCATTCAGAACCCCTTCTCTTTCGTCAACGGCGCGCTCGCTGCTCAGGGCAACAACCCCTCCATTGGAGTCACTTCCTTTTCTCGTGGCGTCGCACTCCTTTGCTTCCCCAACCATGACATTCATCGGAATGTCACCGGCCACGGTGACATCGAGCTCGAGGAGAACACGCTCTTGTTCGAGCGTGTCGAGCACACCGACAACCGCGCCATGGCCAACGACTTCCCTCATGAGTTTAGGCACGAGGACGGTGTTAAGTACTTCTTCGCGCACCTCGGCGCAGTTTGCGTGCTCGTTCTGTACTGCATGGGGGCCGATGATTTTGTTAGTGTGCGTGCCATAGTCATGGTCACCCGTGGCATGCGGCTGCCGCCGAGCATGGTCGTCCTGTTGCCCAGCTGAGAGCTCGTCATGGTCTCCATCTCGCAGCTCGACTACCATGTGCACGGGATCGGGCCCGATGACCCATCCCCCATCTCCTTTGACGAAGACAGCAACTCCGCCTCCAATGATAGCCACACCTTCACCGTCCGCGAGGCTATGCTCCGGGAGTTCGTCTAGTGTGCCCATGGAAGGGCCCCCCTCTCGCCAGGGCTCTCCATGGAGCCGTCATGGAGTTGCCAAGGGGAGATGGCCGCCGAAGCCACTCGTTCCATCATCGCGCTGTAGCCGGGCGGCGCCCTGCCCACACTTCTCGTCCCTACTCCGCTTGCACACCTATCCACTAGAGTGGCGACGCCAGTCCATGACCTTGATCCGCCTGCTCTGCCACAATGCGTCGTTGATGCTCATGTGACTCCCGCGTCGGTGCCTGTCGCCCGTCCCAGTGGTGACTAGCGGGGCACAAACTGCTCTCCTGTTGCACCCTGCATCACCATAAATGCGGCTCCCATAGCTACATCTTCGTCTTTTGCTGATATGTCCGACCTCGCCGTCCACGAAAACATCATCCGCAAGCGGGCCGTTCACTCCCAGCGGGTGGTCTCCGCGGCCAAGTTGCGTCGCAGCGCATGCATTGCCGACCGGGAGACCCGGTTCTACTCCACGATGGCACAAAAATCCTCCCGACTCAAGGCTGCTCGGTTCAACCTCCATGCAGCCTCAGATGACCTGGTTGTGATGGTACATGGCTCCTCTCTTTGCACCACCGATGGCGAGGCCTCTTAAGAGCATCTCCAACAGGTGCCGAACGCGCCACGCGCAAAAAACTGGTTTGCTGCGCGCCCATCACCTGGTTTGGCGCGGTGCGCAGTGCTGGCTCCAGCAGCTGCGCTAAAATGCAGCGTGCGCGCGCTGCTCCAGTAGCGCGCAAAAAATGCGGTGCGCGCACAACAGTTTTTTTTATTTTTAGATAAATCGGAAGTGTGATGCCCGGATAATTAAGCTACAGTAAACCTCTGCTAATGGTGCCACGTCACCTCGGTTACTGTTGATAAACTCGAGTTGGTTCAAGCCGATTCAAATTCAAATTCAAAATCAGGCAAACAATAAAGATTTTCAAACGTTAGAATTTAAAATGTCCAAAATGTGTCAAATAAATCATGGATAATACTAGTGGAGAAACCACACTTCTATAAAATATTTAAGGGTTCTAAAGTAATTAAAACAGCAGCTATGACAATTGATTAAATGCCTTTAAAAAAAATTAATTACAATAATGCAAAATTTTATCTAGGTGTCAAACTTTTTTTGGGTAGTAGAATAAGTTATAACATTAATTTAGGAGTTGTATTTATATTTTATAAAACAAAAACTAAAAGAAAAGAAAATACAAAAACAAAAAACAAACAGAACAAAAAAAATATAAAAGAACCCCCCCCCCCACTGGGCCAGCTGGCCCAGCTGTTAGCCAGGCCGGCCCAGCTGCTGGCCAGCCCAACTGGCCCCAACCGGCCCACCCCGCGCCTGGCCTATATGGCCCCTCACCCCGAAACCCTAACCCCCTCCCCTAGTCACCCACTCCCCCCACTCGCTCCCTCCCCCAGTCGCTCTTCCCCCTCCTCCCCGATCCAGATCAGATCGAGCGGAACGAACCTCCCGCCCGACGCCGCCACCCGTCACCTCCACCTCGCCCTCGTCCGCCGCCACGCCGCCCCACGCCGCCTGGATCGCCCCCTCGCCGCCGCTCCGCTAAGGCCGCCGCCCCTCCCGGACTCCTCCGCGCCCCTCCTCTCACCTCCCTCGACTGGATCGGGGCAGCGCCCCGCTGCCCACCTCGGCGGGCGCCTCCCGTCCCCGCCACCAGGCTGGCGCCCCTCGCTGGAACCGCCACGCCTTCGCCGGACCTCCCCCTCTACGTTGCCGTCGTCCCCGTCCTCCTCCCCAAAGGCTCCACCGAGCCTCGCCGACCCTCGTCTCTGCAACGCCGGTGAGGCCACGGCCTCCTCTTCCTCTTTGCGCCCGCTCTGCACGTCTCCCCGTCGCCACCCGCACCGGCCTCCCCTGCTCGACGCACCACCGCGCGCGTGCGCCCCGTGCACGCCTCGCCATCCCACTCGTCGCGCCCGCAACCCCGCGCTCTCCGTGCGCTCACCGCGACCACCCCTGCCCGCTCGCGCCGTGGCTGTCGCCCCCCGCGGATGTGTCCGATGCCCGCGCCCCTGGATTCCCGCAGTCGCCGCGGCCCGGCCTCGCCGCCACGCTCCACCGTGATGCCACGCCTCCAGCCCCACGGGCCACTGCCGAGCCGGCGGCCACTTCCAGCGCCCGCGCCCACTGGGGCTCCATCCGGATCGGGCGCCCATGCGCCCATGCACCCGTTAGGCCTAGGGGCCTATGACAAGGGGCCCCACCCTGGAACGTTCTATAAAAAAAAGAGAAAATAATAATAATAATAAAAATAATTAAATAAATAATAATAATTAAATTAATTAACTAATTAAGGGATTAATTAAGTTAATTAATCATCATTAGATTAACCTAATTAACTAATTAGTTTAATTAAACACTAATTAGTTTAATTAAACAATAGTTAACTTAATTAACTGCTAATTAGCCTAATCAGTCAATGACGAACGGGACCCACACGTCAGGTTGACCAAGTCAACTCTGTTGACTGCTGATGTCAGCATGACATCATGATGATGTCATTAATCTGTTTTTCGAATAAATTAAATAATTAATTAAATTTCAGAAATTAATAAAATCTTTAAAAAATCATATCTTTTAATCCGTAACTCGGATTAAAATACTTTCTACATGAAAGTTGTTCAGAACGAAGAGACGAATCCGGATACGCAGTCCGTCCGTCCGCCACACACCCCTAACCTATCGAACCCGCAACTTTCCCCCTCCGGCTCCTCTGCCCGAAAACGTGAAACGCCGGGATACTTTCCTGGATGTTTCCCCCCTTAACCGGCATCACCTCATACCACGTTAGGGCCCGCCTAGCATCGTTACTTGTCTTGTCATGCATCGATATGCATCTGTTTACATGGTATTCATTGTTTCTTCCCCCCTTTGTCTCTCCGGTAGACTACGAGACCGACGCTGCTGCTGCCCAGTTCGACTACGGAGTTGACGACCCCTCTCTCTTGCCAGAGCAACCAGGCAAGCCCCCCCCCCCCCTTGATCACCAGATATCGCCTATTCTCCTCTATTCTGCTTGCATTAGAGTAGTGTAGCATGTTACTGCTTTCCATTGATCCTATTCTGATGCATAGCCTGACATTGTTGCTACATCTGTTGATACCTTGCCGGCAATCCTAAATGCTTAGTATAGGATGCTAGTTTATCACCATTGGCCCTACATTCTTGTCCGTCTGCCATGCTATACTATCGGGCCGTGATCACTCGGGAGGTGATCACGGGTATATACTATATACTTTATACATGATACATGTGGAGACTAAAGTCGGGTCGGCTGGTGGAGCACCCGCGAGTGGATCTTTGTGGCGGAGCGACAGGGCAGGTTGAGACCGCCTAGGAGAGAGGTGGGCCTGGCCCTGTTCGGCGTTCGCGGATATTTAACACGCTTAACGAGATCTTGGTATTTGATCTGAGTTGGCTACGAGCCTATACGCACTAACCATCTACGTGGGAGTAGTTATGGGTATCCCGGCATCGTGGTATCAGCCGAAGCACTTCAGACGTCAGCGACGGAGCGGCGCGCGCCGGATTAGACTGGAACGCCACTAGGCCAGGTCTGCTTCCGGCCGCCCACGCAACGTGCAGGTGTGCTCAGGGCGATGGGCCCAGACCCCTGCGCGCTTAGGTTTAGACCGGCGTGCTGACCTCTCTGTTGTGCCTAGGTGGGGCTGCGACGTGTTGATCTTCCAAGGCTGGGCATGACCCAGGAAAGTGTGTCCGGCCAAATGGGATCAAGCGTGCTGGGTAAGTTGGTGCACCCTTGCAGGGAAGTTAATCTATTCGAATAGCCGTGATCTTCGGTAACAGGACGACTTGGAGTTGTACCTTGACCTTATGACAACTAGAACCGGATACTTAATAAAACACACCCTTCCAAGTGCCAGATACAACCGGTGGTCGCTCTCTCTCAGGGATGCGAGGAGAGGATCGCCGGGTAGGATTATTTTATGTGATACTATTGGAGATGCTACTTGGAGATGCTACTTGGAGATGTTACTTGGCGATGCTACTTGGAGGACTTCAGTCTACTCTCTTCTACATGCTACAAGACGGAGGCTGCCAGAAGCGTAGTCTTCGACAGGATTAGCTATCCCCCTCTTATTCTGGCATTCTGCAGTTCAGTCCACCGATATGGTCCTTACACATATACCCATGCATATGTAGTGTAGTTCCTTGCTTGCGAGTACTTTGGATGAGTACTCACGGTTGCTTTCTCCCCCCTTTCCTTTCTTTCTGGTTGTCGCAACCAGATGCTGGAGCCCAGGAGCCAGACGCCACCGTCGATGACGACTACTACACTAGAGGTGCCTACTACTACGTGCAGCCCGCTGATGACGACCAGGAGTAGTTAGGAGGATCCCAGGCAGGAGGCCTGTGCCTCTTTCGTGTATCTCAGTTTGTGCTAGCCTTCTTAAGGCAAACTTGTTTAACTTATGTCTGTACTCGGATATTGTTGCTTCCACTGACTCGTCTATGATCGAGCACTTGTATTCGAGCCCTCGAGGCCCCTGGCTTGTATTATGATGCTTGTACGACTTATTTATGTTTTAGAGTTGTGTTGTGATATCTTCCCGTGAGTCCCTGAT
Organism: Triticum timopheevii; assembly: GCA_963921465.1. Classification (NCBI taxonomy): domain Eukaryota; kingdom Viridiplantae; phylum Streptophyta; class Magnoliopsida; order Poales; family Poaceae; genus Triticum; species Triticum timopheevii. Next base: position 358,596,036 of record OY997274.1, on the reverse strand, counting down.
TTCGATCGTACACATTTGCGTGCATGATTAGTGTACGATTGAATCGGGGGCGTCACAGGAAACATAGATAAATAAAAACTAGATAGATTGCATAAATAAAAAATGATACAAAGGTATTTTACATCAGTGCAACTAGATAGATAGTTCGAAAGCATAGATATACTACGGTGCAACTAGATAGAAACAACTCCAAGTCGCTATCATCATCATCATCATCATCATCCTCGTCGGTGTCGTCCGAGGTATCGAGCCATATGTCCAACCAACGATCATCGTTTTTCGTGAAGAACGACCTCCCACCTTTCACCAATGCCTTCGCCAATGCCTTCCACCGACGCCTGTCCAATCGCGACTCGCGGCGCCTTCGCGTGTCCTCCTCGTGGCGCCTTGCCCGGTAGACTTGCTCGTAGGCGACATCCTCCGGGTGGCGCCGGCGCCACTCCCCCATGACCCGCTCGTCCTCCTGGCCGACGAGGAGGCGGCGCTGCCGCTCAGCGTGCTCCGCACGGTCTTCTGCTGTGTTAAGACGAGGCGGCGGGGCGACGTCCAGCGCCTGCTGGAGCGTGTAGACGTCCTGGAAATTCATCTGCCCGCGCGGCCTGCCTAGGCGCCATGCCGCCACGTCGTACGCGCGAGCGGCCTTGCGCGCCGTCCCGTAGGTGCTGAGGCCGAGCTGGAGATGGCCGGAGCGTATCTCGGAGTAGTACCCGCCGTTGGGGCGCAGGCGGACGCCGCGGAAGCCCGACGCTCCTCGGTGGCGCGGCGGCATGGTGGCGCATCAGTGGCGGGGCACTGGAGCGGTGGAGGCGCGCGTGGCAGAGGAGGAGGAAGGGCAGTCATGGAAAAGGCGCGTGGCAGAGGAAGAGGAAGAGGAGTCGTGGAGAAGGCGCGTGGCGAGCGCCGCATTTTATAGGCGCGCCGGAAGCGGTGCACCAAAAATGGCGCGCGAGCTGCCGCCTTTTCGCGCGCGCGCAAGCGGTTCCCGCGCGCGCGAGTTTCCCGCCACCGCTGGAGCACGGCAAAACGTCCCGCGCGCGCTAAAAGCTGGGCTTACCGGGCGCGCCTCTTTTGGTGCGGCCGTTGGAGATGCTCTTACGCTGATGACGCAGCCGAAAAATAGGGCCAGATTGCTCTGGTTTGCGGCGCTGACACAGACGAGGCGGACGTTGTTCGCGCTATCGGTGCTCTGCCTTCACCATGATCAGTCACAAATGTTCAGCTATGAGAGCTCACCCAGGTGTTAGAGCATCTCCAACCTGGCCCCCAACAGGCCCCCAAGGTCTTTATTAATGCCGGCGCTAAAAAAACGGTCCAGTCCGCCCCACAAGCCCAATTTTCGCTAGTTAGGCCCGATTTTGGCGTTGGCGGACCCAGGCCAAATCCAGCGCGCTGGAGGGCGCTCGGGGGTGCCGGGGGAAGCGTTTTTGGCGCGAAAGCCTGATGGAACCACCGAGTCAGCAACCCCGATGCACCGTCGTCTTCATCGCCTTGCTTCCTGTGGGAATCAATGCGAAGGCTGTCGCGCTGCCGCGCCGGTCAGCCTCCATTGATGCCTCGCGGGCGGTGCAGCGAAGGCGCCGCAAAGAGCGTCCCTCCCAATCCTACCACGTGTACGCACGGCGGCCGCCCTCTCATCGTCCATGCCCGGCTATAAAAAGCCGCCCCTCCATCGCCGGTGAGCACACTCTCCTTTGCCAACTCTCTTCTCCTCTCACCGCCGACGCCCCCCTATCGACCAAGTGAGTGCGCCTTTCCTCCCCCTCTCCCTCCCGCCGATGAGCATGGCCGAGCGTTACTTAGGCAATGGTGCGGCAGCCAACGACTTCGGTCGCCGTCACCTGCACGAGGACGAGGCGCGGCTCCTCTACGAGGCCGAATACCCGGCACCACCCGACATGCGGGTGCCATGCACGTGCAAGCTAAGCACCGGCGGAGTCCCATTGTCAGCACCGCCGACTGGCGATGCCCGGGCGGCGAGATAGCGCGCATCTGGTCCTTGCTGCTGAAGTAGGCACGAAACGAGCTGAGGTACGCCCCCGACAGCGACACGCTGTGGACGGTGTACTTCGAACGCCACCACGCCGACCTGCTCACCTCCACGAACGGCATCGAGACGCATGGCCGGCACAACTCCGAGGGGCGGCGCCGACGGTGGGGCCTCACCGGCCGCACCCTCGAAGCCGTCCTCGAGCACATCAAGGTCGGCAAGACGCCGCTCCTGGAGTACCCGCGCCCCCACCTTCTCGCGCCGTCGCGGCAACTCGCCCGGCGAATGGAGAAGGCGACCTCCTTGTCATTGCGCTCTAGCTTCCTGTCCTCCGGATCGCCAGCGCTCCGCCCCGTCAAGTCGGAGCCACAGGAGACGCCGCTCGGGCGCCATAGCCGCGGCGGCTCCCTCGTCATCAACGAGGGCCGCCACCCCTCTCCTTCTTCTTTCCGCCTCGTCAGGCCGAAGACTAAGCCGGGGTTGCTCCCCGTGAAGAAGGAGCACACGGACATGGCCGGCGACGACGAGACCGCCCTCAAATGGGGAGTGCGGACTACGTCCGTGAGAAGATGGAGAGCCAGCGTCCCGTCTTCGAGGAGATCGCCGCTCTGCGCCTCGGACGCGAGGTAGGCGGCGGCGTCATCCTCAACAGCGACGACGAGGAGGTGCTCGGGCCGTCCAACCCCCGCGCATCGGCAACGCTGGTCAGGGGTGTAGCAGGGATGGCGGCGGCGGCAACCAGGACGGCGGCGACGACGAAGACAGCGGCGACTAGGGCTGCAAACGAGTCGAGTTCGAGCGAGTTGGAGTTGGCTCAGCTCAACTCATAATAAAAGTCGAGCGAGCTGAAATTGAGTGAAGCTCATGGCCGAGTTGTATAACATGACTCGCACTCAGCTTGCAACGATCTCGAGTCGATCTCGAGCTAGTTTCGAGCTAAATGAGATGTTAAAAACTATAAATCTATGGTGATTATTCCAACTAGATAAGTCTCAGCACAACATAAGAAAGCGCTACAAAATATTATTCCAATCAAGATGGTAGTATTATAATTTTTTGAATTAGTTTGACTTATTGTTTCACAACTGAAAGTCTTGTATAAAAATAGGATAATGATTCATGACAACATATAATTGGAAAACAAAGTATTGGCCAAAGACCATACTAAGGCCTAAATCTTATTTGCATTTAATAAAGCTTCCACGTTTGCTTGTAAATAAAATGGAGAAAAATCATGGATAGCATATACATGGTAATAAATTATTTTATTTCCATTTAATATATATGGCACGATCATTTCACATAATGATATTATGTCGAGCTATCGAGTTAAAATCGAGCGAGCTGGTATTAGCTCAAGATTGGCTCGTTCCCCGGTCGAGCTACATCAAGTGGTCAAACTCAGATCATTTATTTTCGAGCCGATCTGGAGTCGAGCTAAAAAACGAGTCGATCTCGAGCGGCTCATGAGCCCCGAGCTTTTCTTGCAGCCCTAGCGGCGACTACACCCGGTTCTATAGGCTGCTCGGCATGTAGAAGACGGGCGGGCGGCCGCGGCGCAGTAGTGCTAGGCATAGTTTTCAGTCTTTTAGTTCGTTTTTAATTAATGTTTTAAGTTTGTGTACAAATATCAATGAAATCGCCTAGTTTGGACGAATTTGTGATGTGTTTGCCAAATTTTGGTCGAATTTCTATTTCAGCCCCCAGGCGGCGCTATTTTAAGCCCCTAGGGGGCCAAAGAGCTGGAGATGCTCTTAGGTGCTTTTATATCTTTGCACCGGCGGCCACGCCCATTTCTCATCCATTTTCTAATCTGCATTGGTCTAGCTTGCTCCTGGCCATCAATAAGATAGTTGCTTGATGCGCCCCTTCTTTCCCTTGTATTTCTTTGCTGATATGCTCTTTGGCTGGCGGTGAAAAGAAGTTTATGTTATGAATCATTATCATTTCTTTATCCTCTCATGGAATGTTTGTGGCCTCAGTGACGTCGATAAGTGCAAGGACATTCTCTCTGAAATCACCGTGATTAAACCCTCTATTGCCCTTCTGCAAGAAACAAAGCTAGACTCCGTCCCTGTCTCTAAGTTAAACTTCTTCCTGCTTCGAACGCTAGACCAGGTTGCCTTCCTTCCCACTCTCGGTTCCACTGGAGGTATTTTTTCTGTGATTAACTCTCATGATCTAAACTTCCTAAACTCTTATAAAAATTTAAAAAGGTTTAGGAAGGTTAGATCATGAGAGTTGCTTTGTAACTCTTCGTTTCGTTGATCTGCCGTTGTTGGCATTTGTTTCTCTTTCTTTTTTCCCTGTTTTTCTTTGGGCTTGCTTGTGTTGCGGCCCCAGAACCTTTCGTTGAATGTATCGGTGGTTGCTTTGTAATACAAAGTGGGGGAAACCCTTTTTCTTAAAACCTTCCTAAACCATTCTCACGGCAGTTTATCTACGTCTCTCAACTTTTCTTGCCCGGTCCTTTAGCTCCAACCTCACTATCTCTAACATTTATACCCTGTCCCAACGATCGCTCAAAACGGACTTCCTCCAGGATCTCAGAGACATCGCCCCCATGAACTCCACCCCGTGGCTTCTTATCGGTGATTTCAACCTAATCCGTTTCGCTTGCGAGAAAAATAACAAAAATTCCACACCTCTGATGCTGACATGTTTAACATGGCTATCTCAGACCTGCAGCTCATTGAGTTCCTGCTTCTGGATAGAGCCTTTACTTGGTATAACAATCGTCAAACTCCAACTTTAGAACGCCTTGACCGAGCCTTGTTTAACTTTGCCTGGGAAAACCGCTTCCCAAATTCAACTCTATCTTCCATAACCTGTTTCTCCTCCGACCACATTCCTTTTATAGTCAATGTCTCTCTGCATATCCATCGTTCCCGCCTCTTTCATTTTGAATCTTTCTGGGCCCTTCACCCGGCCTGTAAGCGTATCGTATCTAAGGCCTGGCCCATTGAGCACCCTTTAATCCCTTCGGACCTAGACCTTGCCACTGCCATAAAATGTACTAGATCGAACCTCAAAATTTGGTCCAAAACTATCAGACATGTTCACCACTGCAAGCTTATCATTGATAGGATCGACCGGCTAGAAGAAAAATGCTCCCTCTCCCTCTTCGAGTCCTCTCTTATACTGGTCGTTATCTCCGCCCTCCAACGTGCCATCCGTTAGAAGGTTCTCTTCTGGAAACAAAGTGGGAAAGTAAAAGCCATCATCGATGGGGATGAGAACTCCAAATTCTGTCACGTCCCTGCCTCCCAGAGGTTCCGCAAAAAAAACAATGCCATCCTTGAGGACAATGGGGTTGAATTCTCTGCCAATGACACCAAGGCCGCAATCCTCCGCGACTTCTTTCACCACCTTCTTGGCACTCCAAAAATCTCGACTTGGCTTTTCACCCTCCAAGACGTTTACCCGACGCAACCCCCTTAGCTTTGCCACTTGGACTCTCCCTTCTCCAGTCAAGAAATCCAAGATGCCTTCCTCCAGATGAACGTTAATGCTAGTCCTAGCCCTAACGGGCTTGGGCTAGGGTTCTACCGCAAATTTTGGAACAACATTAAACATAAGATCATTCCCTTCTTCTAGGACTTCGCAAACCTTCATGTAAATGTTGAACGCTTCACGGGAGCACACATGATTCTGCTTCCAAAAAAAGACTCAGCTAGATCGCCTGATGACTTCAGACCTATATCCCTGAAGAACTGCACTCCAAGGCGGTCGCTAAGGTTATTACCAACAGGATAAAACCACTAATTCCTCTTCTTGTCCATGGAGACCAAACTGGCTTCATCTCTGGGAGATGCATTGCTGAGAACTTCATCTACATAGCCGATGTCCTTAGCGCCTGCCACATTCGAAAGGCGTACACTATGGTTTTCAAACTTGACTTGCGCAAAGCCTTTGAATCTATTTGTTGGGATTCCCTCCTCCTCATTCTCTTATCTAGAGGTTTTCCGCCTGCCACTATAAGCTGGATCCGAACTCTGCCTATCTCTAGCAAGACGGCGGTGCTGCTAAATGGGACACCGGGTCATTGGATCAACTATAAGAATGGTCTACGGCAGGGTGACCCTCTTTCACCCTATCTCTTTATTATCATCACAAACCTACTTCAACGCTTAACCATCCGGTCTTTCTCGCTTGACCAGATCTGCCACCCGATCTACAATGACAGACCCCCCAATGTGAGACAGTTTGTTGATGACACCCTAATCATTGCACATGCTTCTAGCCATGCCGCGACCAAACTCGAAGGCATCCTTGACAAGTTCGCCCTTGCTACCGGCCTCTCTATCAACTTTCAAAAAACTACCATCGTGCCCATCAACACGGACCCCACAACCAAGCTTAGCATCACCGAAACCTTTGGTTGTGACCTCTCCTCCTTCCCCCCAGATTTATCTAGGTATCCCTCTCTCTCACACGCGCCTCCCGTCCTCTGCTTTTGAACTCGCCATTCAGTGCTTCCTAAAATACCTCTCTGGTTGGGCGGTAAAACTTCTCTCTCGAGGAGCCAGACTTACACTAATCTTCCCCACTCTAGACGCTCTCGCAACTCACTTTATGTCTGTCTTTAGAATACCCGAGAAGATTATCAAAGGGTTAGACGCTATCCGTAGATCCTTCTTCTGGGTGGCTGACAAAAATTGCTCTGGGGCAAAATGCCTATCGCCTGGAAAGATGTGTGCACACCCAAGACGGCTGGAGGCCTTAGTATCAAAATTTTGACTCTCCAAAACAGTTGTCTCCTCATGAAATTCTCTTTCAAACTTCTCCAAAAACCTGACCTGCCTTGGGTCAACTGGTTTTTCTAACACTACTCTCTCGACGTCATGCTTAAGCCCCAAAACCCCCACTACCTCTGGAAAATTGTTAACCATCAGCTACGCCAACTTCGTAAAATTCCCTTCATCCTTACTAATAATGGCATCTCCACCTTCTTCTGGCTCGACACTTGGCTTCTGTCGACTCCGCTCGTAGAAAACTACCCCCACCTCTTCCCTCACTCCACTTCACCCTGTGTCCTGGTATATCATGTCATGCATAATGGTTTACTCGCTAACCTGCGGAACCGCCTAACCAACATGGCTTCTGCCGAGCTTGCATCTGTTTTGTCTTTGTTGCAGGATGTTACCACAAGCGATGCGCCCGATGACAGGTTCCTCACCTACTGTTCCTCGTTCACCTTGAGGTGCGCCTACTCATTGCTCTCCTCCGACCATGAGCTTGATCTCGCTGCGGGGTACATCTGGGCTCAAAGGCACCTATCAAGGTTAAGATCTTCGGTTGGCTTCTCTGTCGTGGCAGCCTAAGCACGATGGCGAACTTACATCACAAGACCATCACCTTGGTGTTGTCTTGCCCTCGTTGCGACTTATCTTTTGAGGAAGCGACGCACCTCTCCCTCCTCTGCGCATGCGCGGATTAGGTCTAGTCCCTCTTGGGTCTTCAGGCCCCTCACTCCATCGACCACATCTGGGATGCTCCTACTTCGGTTGGCCTCGACATCAACACATGGCCTACCGTCACCCTCGCCATCCTGTGGAAGGTCTGCGACTTCAGAAATGCTCATGTTTTCCGTAACGAGATACACTCCCCTCTAGATTCTATTCGGAACATTATGTCTGATTTTGTGCTTTGGGCCTTTAGATTTAAGAACCACGTTAGTAGGGAGGCTGCCGTGTCTTGGCGCATGTACCTCTCCTCTAGCTGTAATCTCTAAGTAACCTGCAACTTGCCCTTGGGCACCTTTGAGTAATATATTCAGGTGGGGATCTTCCGCCCAGTCCTATGATTGCTCAATAAACTTTGGCTATTGCTTTTTAGTTGCTTTCGTACTGCAATTATGAGAAATTGTACGTGAGAATGCAATTCGACCTAAATCATCAAAAAGACGATCTTGGAACGTACAAGTCAAGAACCAACTGCGTTTTAAAAGAGAGAAAAGAACTCAAGGAAGAGCTTGATCAAATGACAAAAGACTAAACATCTCCATTCCCATAAGATCTAGTTTTGCATGCATCTTTTTCTCTTACCGAGGTCAAGAGGCATCGTGAAAAAGGAATGAGAAACTTCCTCGATGAAACATAAGTACCAAAGCTTTGATGTTCCAGCCAAGGTACTCATTCCAGCATTCTATAATGCACATAGAAGATTCGGGCTGGTTCCTTCGGAAACGCTGCTGCTATCATAGCAATTCATTGGGAACTACTTTTAGCATACCTTGAGATACTATCACATGCACCTTGCCTTTTGGTTTCTTGTAAACATGAATTTCTTTGCATTTCACAGTCATCAATACTAGTTATCATAAGATATAGAAGTTCTACAACTCTCTTGCGCCAGCCCACGACCAGAGATTGCTAGTTGCTTGGGATGCAGCCTGGTTCAATCCAAGGATCCTAAAAAGATGAAATGTCCAATACACCGGATGTTAAGAGTGGGCATCAGGTCAGCAGGACTCATGCCCACATTTCTTCAAAATGAGTTGCTGGTGACGACTGCACACATTTCAGGGAGCGTTATATACAAATGTTATGAATCGAATTTGTGCTGAACTTCTTCAAATTACACCTCCGTTTGATGTGACGGAGAAATTCAGACACCTAAATACCAAAAATTGTCTTTGTTCCAAGACGATCTTGAAAAGCAAGCAGGCACAGGCTTTATACCTTCAAGCTACAGCAGAACATGAATTGCTGGACTATATGGAGAAGGACAGAGCCGCCTGTGAATGTATTCATGGTTAGAGAAGGCAAATTTGTACGCAAAAATGTGATGGTCACCAGTGTGTAGACTAAGATAAGGAAACTTTATACACAGAAAATATAATGGCTACTAGTGTGTAGAATAAATAAATGGTTGCATGCATCGTTCTGATGCAGAGGCCGGGAGTTATCCTCCTTCTCAAAAAAAAAAGTGTGTAGAATAAAAAGGCAGGTTATCCTCCTTTTCAAAAAAAAGTGTGGAGAATAAAAAGGCAACTTCATACATGACAAGATAATGATCACCATTGTGTAGAATCAGAAGTCTCTCAATTTCTGCACTTTCAAAGAATTTCAGTTTTATGTTGTAAATTTTATTTGGAATATTTTGCATCTATACATTAGAATCACTTGCCGTTCTACACATTTAGCAGTGCAGAAGTTTACAGTCTGTCAAAAGTTATGCTGAGGAATGCAGGATGTAGGGATCACTCAGATTATTGTACTGTAAAAAGGATACTGATGGTAGTTTTTTTTTTGAGAATAGTATACCTTTGTAACTAAATATAAGACATTTCTTTTGAGAATTGAACTGCAAAAACATCTTATATTTAGTTATAGAGGTAGTAGTTGTTAGATTTAATGCCAACAGACCAGTCCTTTTATTTTCCTACAAGATAATGATGGACCTTTTTGGTTCATGTAACTAATTCAACAGTCTATGACCAAAACTAGACCTGAATAATACAACGTTTTCTGAGAAACTTGTACAGTACAACGCAATGTAAAAAAAATCAAACTTTAAATCCAGGAAGAGAAGTACCTCCATAACAGAATCCAACGACTGGTCATTTCTAGGGGTCTCCTGTGAAGCGGAAGGTCTCATGTGTGCTTCTATCATGTTAAGCTGCTCGTATACCTCCTTGAGCATTATGATCTGCTCCTTGTTCTTCTTAGGATCATTTAGCTCAATCATCTTTTCACTCTGAACACGCTTCAGCCTTGATCTTGTTCTCTCGACTCCAGCTCGTGGCGTAGAACTCGCCGCAGCTACACGGACATGTCTGTCAACGTTATTCATGGAGCCAACTTTTCGCGTCGCTGAAAACTTCGAAAGAACATGGGACCCTTTATCTCTAAGAGCAACCGCGTGAGGCGTTTCAGATTTCTTTGTGCTGATGCTATGTTTAGTAGGAGTACATGAGTATTCTGCCGGCGCCTTGCTTAGTTCTGGATGCTTTAGTGTGTCAGCATGACCTATATGATGAGCTACAGTGTTATCCATTTCATTGTCTGGACGCAGTGACCCGAGTGGATCAGGATGTAGCGTGTCTTGGACATCTTTGCCAACCGGTGTTGCTCTTTGACTACATATATCTGTGTGATGCCCCTCCATTAAGAACGGGGAAGAACGAGAAGACCCTTCCGATGGACAAGAGTCTTCAGTACCACTGTTGCTTGGAGGTTTTGGTTCTTCCCCATGCTTTTCAGTACTGTCCATATCTGCTGCTAAGCTTTCCTTGGAACCTATGGCTTTCAGGTCGCTGGAAACTTGTTCCAGTTCATTTTCACTAGAGTTGTGCATGTAAACACCTAGCCTGCTCCTCCCTGACGCAACCGATCCGTTGTTTTTGTTCATGTCCATTTCAGCAAAACGTTTACTCAACTGAAAAGTTGGAAGAGAGAAATTCCTTTTGATGGTATAACAAAGATTCTCTACATCTCTGCTTCCAAACAAAGGTATATTTTTTGTTATCGTCTCGTCTGCAATATCACAATCATCAATACCAACACCCAGTAACCTTTGTTTATACACCTGCAGTTGGCTCCTGAGATAATAGATCTCTAGTTCCTTGTGCTGCATGACTTCCTTCACGACCTCCAGGGCTTTGTCACTATGATTCATCCTTTCTTCAGCCATTCTTCTGTACTGACATGCTTCCATTCTCTCTGCCTCCTTTTCTTTCTGAAGTTTTCTAATCATTGACAGGGCAGCGCTTGCAGCACTTGATGAAGCCTCCCTTTCCTCTTCTAGCTCCATGAATAATTTTTTCATCATAATATACTGGGCAAATACTGCTCTCTGTAACTGAGCAGTCTCATTCTCTGCCAGCTTGGTGAAAGGCTCCATTACTAGTAGTTTTAGTATTCACCTTACAATAGTCTTAATTCATCTGTTCAACCTGCACCGTTTAGCAACACCAGTTTTATTTTTTGTAATATGTACTGCCCCAATTTTAGTTGCATAGTTCATCACTATTTATAAGGACTACATTAATTATACATTCTTCATGATCAGGATTATAATAAACTTCTATTTCTAATGCATAAACTAGTAGCGGACAAGCTAGAGCAGAGCACAGTTATATCAAAAAAAGCAATTAGTTATACTCCCTCGGTCCCAAATTAGTTGACTTTGATTTGTATACGACAAATTAGTGTCCCCCCGTCACCCGCGTCCCTCTCGGAGGCGACACGGAGGAACCCTAGCCGCCCCCGCCACCAGCCCTCCTCCACCCTCCCCTCCCCCTCGCTGCTGCCGAGAGCCACCACTGGGCAAAGCCCGGGCAGTGCCGGCAGCGGCGGGGCTTCTCGCCTGGCGCGGCTTCCCTTCTTCCTTGCGGCGGCTCAGTCGCTCCCGGGGGGCTTGGTGGCGCGGCGCTTCGAAGTTCCGGTGGCGGCTCGCTTTGTGGCAGGGTGGAGGGCCTGTCCCCGTCTGGTGGTGCCGCCTACACAGCGGCTGCGGCCTAGGGCTCTTGACCCTAGATTGGACCTGGGTGGTGCTAGGGCCTGGCCGTGGCTGCCTGTCAGGCGTGGTGGCGGCGAGTCTCGTGGCCTCTGGGCATCGTGGAGTTGCCGGCGGCGGCGTGTGCTCAGCCTGGTGGTGGCGGCGGCTGTGCACGGGTGTTGGATTCCTTCGAACAGATCTGGGTGAAAACTTGCTTTCGGCTACTGCCAAGGCCGGCGGTGGCGGCGCTATCTGCGTCGTTCCCTTCTTGAAGGCATCGCCGTGGAGAAGTTCAAGGCCACTCTCTGCTACCTTCGAGGGAAACCCTAGATCGGATGATTGGATGACGGCGGCGCTCTGGTGTCGTTCCTCCCGTGGGGGCATCATTTTTGGAGGTACACACGTGATCGAGGGACCAGAGGGCGGATTCTTTGGTGGAGCGGTGCATCATCTCACACATTGATGGCGGCAGGATCTTGGCGGCATGGAGCTGTGGTGACTGGGCATCCGATGCGTGGAGATGGACTCGCGCATGAGGAGGAAGTTGTCTGGCGTCATGGTGGCGTCGATGGCAGAGAGGCCTGGCAAGGTCGGTGCATCAGTTCTGCTCTGAGGATGGATCGATGGAAGATGGAGATGACGGCCCTCGCAGCGTGCGGTGCTCACTGTGAGTGTATCGGACCGGGGTGTGACCCAATCCAGGTAGTGGCTTGGGTGAGGCATCCGGCTTTAGATGTTAGGCTCTAGTGCGATGTTTGTTTGGTATTAGGCCTGGACATTCGGCACACCTTCATCAAGGGGATAGGAGTAGCAACAGAGTTGCCAAGATGATGGCTTCAAGCTTATTGATGTATTACTTTGTATGGTCTTTGAGAATAATTAATAAAATGGATGCATGCGTCATATGCAGAGGCCGGGGGTACATCCTCCTTTTCTATAAAAGCGACAAATCTGAGTCAACTAATTCGGGACAGAGGGAGTATTATGCATAACTATCTCTGACTCCATTCTAGTAGTTTGCTTTAATTATCGTACAGACAACCAGAGAATAATAACAATGAATTCAAATATGAATTATGTTAAAATTTAAAAAGAAATAAAGGTATGAAGATGACATAAAAAATAGAAAAGGAAAAGGTCTTACCACTAGGATTATAATCTTATGCCTCGCATTTTCTTCTCACAGAATCATGTATCGTTTAGCCTGAAGGCAAAGGAATAATCTCAGATGCAGAACATAATGTAAAAGTAGGTAAAACAAGGTGCATGGCAAGAAACTAAAGAATGACGTCATTTGGTTCTTTCCATGAATCTGCACACGGTAGCTACCAAGAATATGGAATGCCAACTAAGTGCTTTTGAAAAGGCGAAAGAAGGCCACATAATATCAACGAAATTCTGGTTCCAAGAACCATGGCCTTGAGGAAAATGTTAATCGCAAAGTTTGTGGATTGAAGAGCCATTAATTGAGTTATGCTTTCTATACACAAAAACTAGGTATTATGCCAAAACACAAACATCAAAGTAATAATACAGAAAAAACGGAAAACATGTACCAAACATTTGAAACGAGTGACATGAAGAAAGATACAGTGAACTAATAATGAGGATTCTGATACATTTTGGCTGTCAACACGGTTTATAGTTACACAAGATATCATGTGCCTGGCAAATACCTCTAATTGCTGAGCTGAAATGTCAGATAAGAGCTAACAGGATTCCTGGAGAAAATGAACATTCAAAACCAAGAATAAATGGGAATGCATGCTGTCATGGCCTCACCAAAATTTGATCCGAATGAAGCCAAGATACTCTTCAGGCCAACCTCCAACGGCTCCGCCGTTCCTTCCGGCGTGGAAGAATTGCCGGTGACCGCATAGCGTCTATTAATAGGAGAACAATTGGAGGTCTCCTCTTAAGAGGGAGAAAGATAAGGCGTGCTTTATTTTTGGAATGTGGGTTTGGAGGCTATATGAGCTCTGAACCGACACCATTCTGACACCGTACCATTGACCAGAAAAACGTAGAACAATCATTCTACAGCATAATACTCTCTCTAAGAGTGTTAAAAACGTTATTATGTTTTGGAACGGAGGGAGTGATTTATTAACGGGAGATCTACCTTATGCAGATACGTAGCAACGCTTTCCCGTGTAGCGGCGCGCAAAGATCTGCACTCGTCCAAATCACATGGTCCCAATGATTACTACCATCGGTGGCCACCTAGAACCGTTAGATAATGTATGGAGGATCAATCGGTTGACGGTTGTAACACATACTAGGTCATTAATGACGCGCGTTGCTGCGCCCGTACATTTTTACAATAAAATGGTACTATTTCTAAAAATACATATTTTTACAATAAAATGGTAGGTATTAAAAAGTACATATTTTTACCGAAAAAGGCTTTCGCCCGCTTTATATATAAAGCAAACCGTCCAAGCCAAACATCCAACAAGGTTCAACACACACACACAGGTCTCACAGACACACAGAGTAGTCATAAGGGTTAATGCTGAGGGCACAGCACAACAAGCCCTGAGAACAAAACACACACTCAACACAGCAGCCCGAGCAGCATCTAGTTGGGCTTTGGTGGAGGGGTCGGCAGCGGGGCGCCACGCGGAAGGCCATCGAGCGAATGTCGGCGAGGAGGGTGTTGATGGCGTCCTGGTCCTGGGGGCGACTAAGCGGCCGCCAAAGCTGCAAGTAGCCACACATTTTAAAGATCGCGTCAGTCACATGTCGGAGAGGCACTTTCTGAATAACAAGCTTGTTGCGGATGGTCCAAAGCGTCTAGGCGAGGACCCCAACGCACAGCCATCTAATATGGCGGTAGCGAGGGGAGGAGGCATGGATCTCTGCAAGTAAGTCGGGGAAGTTGGTGTTGCACCACTGTCCACCGGCCGTCTCGCGGAAGCAGGACCATAGGAACTGGGCAGTGGAGCAAGAGAAGAAGATGTGGTTAGCATCCTCCACCGTGCCGCATAGGGGGCACATCCCATCTCCTGGCCCATTACGCTCGAGGACCTCAACCCCAGAGGGGAGACGTCCACGGATCCATTGCCACAGGAAGATCCTGATCTTCCGAGGTAAGCGAATGTCCCAGATTAGGCTAAAGGGCTCACGGGCTGTCGAGGGTGCGATGGCTGCGTATAAGGACTTAGTGGAGAAGCGGCCAGAGGTATCCAAACGCCAAGTGAAGCAATCAGGGGCACCCTCGACGTCCATCGGAAGAAGGGAGATGTCCTGGAGGAGGGAGTCCTAAGCGGCCACCTCAAGGGGGCCGAAGGGGCGCCGGAAAGCGAGGCGCCCTAAGTCAATAAGGGTCGTCTCAACAGAGACCCGAGGGTCAACCGCAATGGCGAATAGTTCCGGGAATCGAGCGGCCAGGGGTGAATCCCCTAACCAACGATTGAACCAGAACAGGGTCGAGGACCCGGAGCCAACCGAGATGGATGTGCCGATGCGGAGAATGGGAAGGAGCTGAATCACAACCTGCCAGAACTGGGAGCCACCAGAGCGCTAACAGAAAGCTAGAGGTTGGCCCCCGAGGTACTTATTTCGGATGATGGTAAGCCAGAGTCCTCCCTACCCATTGGTGACACGCCAAAGCCATCGGGTCAGGAGAGCAATGTTCATGCGCCGAGAGGACAAGATCGCAAGTCCACCCTGGTCCTTGGGTTTGCAGATGTCTGGCCAGCTCACCATATGGTATTTCTGCTTGTCACCCTCGCCTGCCTAGAAAAACCTAGACTGGTATTTGGCGATCTCTTGATGGAGAGTCTCATGAAGGTTGTAGAAGCTCATGAGAAACCAGAGTAAGCTGGCAAGCGATGAGTTGATGAGGATTACCTGGGCCACTTTCTAGAGCCACCTCTTCCTCCATGGCTCAACCCAGTGTTGCATCCGGGTCACAGTCGGGCGGAGGTCAGCCACAGTGAGCCGTGAGTCGCTAATGGGTATCCCTAAGTAAGTTTTGGGGAAGGTACCCAGGCGGCAGTTCAACCGGTCAGCTATGGTCTGGACCTACTACGGAGGATAGCCAAGGATCATCACTTCGCTCTTATCGAAGTTGATAGTGAGCCCAGACATCTGTTGGAAGCAAAGGAGGAGGAACTTCAGGTTGGCTATGTCGGACGCGGAGCCCTCCACCATTATTATGGTACGTCTGCATATTGTAGGAGGGAGACCCCTCCCCTTCCTACCAGATGAGGGACTAAGCCGTGAATATGGCCAAAAGCTTTGGCCTTATCCAGGATGATAGCAAGGGCATCGACCACCATGTTGAACAGAAACGGGGAGAACGGGTCACCCTGGCGAACCCCACAGAGAGTCGGGAAGTACGGCCCGATCTCACCGTTAATGTTAACCGCGGTCCAACCACAGGAGACGCGCTGCATAACTCTGGTCACCCACCGGTCATCGAAACCCTTGCGGAGCAAGACTTCCCGAAGGAAGGGCCAGTGAATCGTATCATAGGCTTTATGGAAGTCGAGCTTCAGGAAGACTGCACGATGGTGCTTGGACCGAACTTCGTGGATGACCAAAACCCAATCCAAAATAAACCGCCCTTGAAAGAAGGCGGATTGGTTGGGATGGGTGACGATGTCCGCTAGAAGGGTCACTCTATTGGCGTACACTTTACCCAAAATCCAGAATATCACATTAATCACAGTGATACGACGAAACTGGCGAATGTCAGAGGCGCCCGGAACTTTGGGGATGAGAGTGATGACCCCATAGTTTAGGCGCCCAAGGTCCATGGTCCCCGAAAAGAATTCGTCGAAGAGGGCCATGACCTCCTGTTTGATGGTTTGCCAGAATATTTTTAAAAACGTTACTAGGAGTCCATCCAGACCTGGGGCCGAGGAGGGGTTCATACCCTTGATCGCCGTGAGAACCTCGTCCTCCGAGAAAGGTGCCACCAAGGCGGCATTAGTCTCGTCGGATACTAACTGGCCCACCAACCAAGTATCGGGGGCCAGTGCAGCCCACCCCAAGGGGTGGGGGAGAATAGGGCTTTATAGAAGCCATCTACATGGACTCGGATGTCCGAGGGGCGAATGAGCTGGGCATCTCCATCCCACAAGGAATGTATGGAGTTCCGTCGTCGCCGCCCATTGGCGATCGCCTGGAAGAAAGCCGTATTAGTGTCTCCACGGAGCACCCACCGTTGGGTGCCGTGGAGCCTCCAGTATGATTCTTCGTCCGTGTAGATGGTCGAGGGCTGATCCTTGAGATCATATCTCAGCATCCACTCATCCGGAAATATCCCGGAAGTGTCAGCACGGGTGTCCAGGGCTTGGATGGCAGTCAGGAGGGCTTTCTTGCGTTCACGGAGGTCTCGGCCAAGGTTCGTGCCCCACCCCTTCATAAATTGGCAGGCAAGCTTGGCGCAAAACTGCCACGAGTCAACGGCCTACATGGAGCGGCGGGGAGATGCGCGCACGGCGATCCACTTAGCCGCGAACGCCTCGAGGAATCCTGCCTGGTTGAGCCAGAAGAGCCCAAACCGGGACCGCGAAGGGATGGGGGCGTTCATCGGCGGTGGAAAGGAGGAGAGGAACGTGATCGGACCCGATCCGGGTGATCCCTGCAGCGAGGCCAAGGGACACCTAAGTTCCCATTCCGGAGAAACTAGGACGTGGTCCAGCACGGATCGCGTCGGGTCCACCTGACGGCTTGTCCAGGTGAACCTGGCACTAGTCCGCTCAAGCTCGTGAAGGCCGAGCTCGGCGATGCAATTGTTGAAAATCTGCATCTAAGGGAGGTTGATCAGGTCATTGTTCTTCCCATCAGGGGAGCGAATGAGGTTAAAGTCTCCTCCCACAACTACCGGGAGGCGGGCACTGTGTCGTGACGCAGTCACCGACGTTGAAGTGGAGCGCGGCCGTCGGGCGTACGCCACCGTCCGTGGGGGATGCGCAGTGACATGGGTGGTCACGACATCGGGCACCTCCACGACCAGTGGTCCTGGAGAGGAGAGAGGGTCGTCGGGGTCCACCAGAGAATGAGGCAGGGCAGAGGGCTCCAGGGTGCCCTCGGCTGAGTCATCCGCGGGTGGAGAAGGAGGAGTCGCGGAGATCTGGAACCCAGCGTCACCGCCCGTGCGAGCCGAGGGGCTCGGTCCAAGGGGGGCGAGGGCAAGGGCTTAGCAGAGACGGGAGCAGGACGGGGTCGGTGGACGGAGAGCGGGGCGACGAGGACGGGAGGACGAGCAAGCCCACACTAGAGATGTCGCTAGTCGCCCCCGACGAGGCTGGAGAGGCCGGGGAAGGGGCGGCCAGTCGAAGAGCGGCATCGAGGGTGGAGGCCGTCACTCGGGAGTGCTCCGACAGGTCATCGTCGTCCTCAAGGTCGTCGTGACGAGATGGGCGAGGGCGCCGGTAGTGGGAGTCACCGACATCACCCGGCCCACACCCCTGGTGACTATCGTCGGAGAAGCGGGGGCGACCGACATGGTTCAGCGTCTCGGGGAAGATCTTGAGGTCGAAGCCCTCGTCGTTGAAGAACACGTGAACTATTGCGTAGATCTTGGAGGAGCCCAGGGATTTCACCTTCACCCGGACCTCCTCCTCCTTGCGAAGAGAGATCTCATCGACCACCACCACCTTGCCAAGGATCTTGGACATATTGCGGATCACCCATTCAGACCGGGCAACATCGGGCAGACCGGAGATGAGGATCCAAGCCGTGTCCAGAACCGCCACCGCCTTGGGGGCCCACTGCGGCTAGGAGATGTCCACCACCAGATGGTTGAGAACCAGGGTGATGTTGCCGCTGCGAGTGCAGTACCCCATGTTGATAGCATCTAGGAAGATGACTGTAAAGGTGTTGGCGGAAGTGGGGGGCACCTGCCAGTCACACTTGCACCAACACAGGTGGTTGAGCTCGGCCTCGATCATGGCGGGGGAAGCAACGCCCTCGCCCACGACGGAGACAATCGGCAGGAGCGAGGGGGAGGGTGGAGGGGCGTCTGGCACCTCGACATGGAAGAAGCCCATGCCCTCAATGCCGTGGCTGTACATCATGATCTCCTCAGTCACAGGCCGGTCCAGGCAAAGAACCGCGGGGTGGCCGGAGTCCTTGCAGAGGTAGCACATCGGCGGGTTGGAGCATGCCACCTGGAAGTGGCCGGTGAGCCTGCAGTTGAAGCACGGCGGGGAGTCACGCGGGGCACCGAAGTCCACAGGAGGGGCCGGCGCGGTGGATGCGGTGGGAGCGGGAGGGCGAGCCAGTCCCTTCTTCTTCTTTTTAGCCCCTTGGCGTCCGCGACCGCCATTGCCACCATTGGCCAAAGGGAAGGAAGGCTGATTTTGAGGCGGTTGATACCGGCGCGATGCTTGAGAGGTGCCAGATTGCTGCTGTTTAAGCCTTGGCGGGGAGGGGGAGCGGTCCCGTCGCCGGGGGGGAGGAGGAGGGGGACGGCGAGCACCGCCGGGAGGAGCGCCACTGCTCCTCCACGGGTGAGCAAGGGCAGTCCCGAGGAGAGGCGTGGAGAGCAGGGGAACGGCGGTCACGGGCCGGGGATCGGCGTTCAGCGCGCGCAGGTGAGTGCTACGTCTTGAGCTTGCGTTGGTTTTCCTCGAAGAGGAGAGGGTGATGCAGCAATAGTAGCGTAAGTATTTCCCTCAGTTTTTGAGAACCAAGGTATCAATCCAGTAGGAGGCTCCTCAAAAGGCCCTCACACCTACACAAACAAACTGAGAACTCGCAACCAACGCATTAAAGGGGTTGTCAATCCCTTCACGGCCACTTGCAATAGTGAGATCTAATAAAGATAGTATGATAAGATAGATATATTTTTGGTATTTTATAATATAGATGCAAAAAGTAAAGATGCAAATAAAAGTATATTGAAAGCAAATATGATAAGAGATAGACCCGGGGGCCATAGGTTTCACTAAAGGCTTCTCTCAAGATAGCATAAGTATTACGGTGGGTGAACAAATTACTGTTGAGCAATTGATAGAAAAGCGCATAGTTATGAGATTATCTAGGCATGATCATGTATATAGGCATCACGTCCATAACAAGTCGACCGACTCCTGCCTGTATCTACTACTATTACCCCACACATCGACCGACTCCTGCCTGCATCTAGAGTATTAAGTTCATAAGAACAGAGTAACGCATTAAGCAAGATGACATGATGTAGAGGGATAAACTCAAGCAATATGATATAAAACCCCATCTTGTTATCCTCGATGGCAACAATACAATACGTGCCTTACAACCCTTTCTGTCACTGGGTAAGGACACCGCAAGATTGAACCCAAAGCTAAGCACTTCTCCCATGGCAAGAAAGATCAATCTAGTAGGCCAAACCAAAATGATAATTCGAATAGACTTGCAAAGATAACTCAATCATACATAAAAGAATTCAGAGAAGATTCAAATATTTTTCATAGATAAACTTGATCATAAACCCACAATTCATCGGATCTCGAAAACACACCGCAGAAAGAGTTTACATCGAATAGATCTCCACAAGAGAGGGGGAGAACATTGTATTGAGATCCAAAAAGAGAGAAGAAGCCATCTAGCTAATAACTATGGACCCGTAGGTCTGTGGTAAACTACTCATAACTCATCGGAGGGGCAAGGATGTTGATGTAGAAGCCCTCCGTGGTCGATTCCCCCTCTGGCAGAGTGCCGGCGAAGGCTCCAAGATGAGATCTCGCTGATACAAAAGGTTATGGTGGTGGAAATAGTGTTTTGTGGTTCCCCTGGATGTTTTCGGGGTACGTAGGTATATATAGGAGGAAGAAGTACGTCGGTGGCCGCCCGAGGGGCCCACGAGACAGGGGGCGCGCCCTACAAGGGGGGTGTCGCCTCCTATCTCGTGGGAGCCTCGGCTGCTTCTTGACTTGCACTCTAAGTCCTCTGGATCACGTTCGTTCCAAATCAAGCTCCCGAAGGTTTCATTCCGTTTGGTCTGTTTGATATTCCTTTTCTTCGAAATACTGAAATAGGCAAAAAAAATAGCAATATGGGCTGGGCCTCCGGTTAGTAGGTTAGTCCCAAAAATGATACAAATGTGTAAAATAAAGCCCATAAACATCCAAAAGGGGTAATATAATAGCATGGAACAATCAAAAATCATAGATACGTTGGAGACGTATCAAGCATCCCCAAGCTTAATTCCTGCTCGTCCTCGAGTAGGTAAATGATAAAAAGAGAATTTTTGATGTGGAATGCTACCTAGCATAATTCATAATGTAATTTCTCTATTGTGGCATGAATGTTCAGATACAAATGATTCAAAATAAAAGTTCATATTGATAAAGAAATAGTAATACTTCAAGCATACTAATCAAAGTAATCATGTCTTCTCAAAATAACATGGCAAAAGAAAGCTCATCCCTACAAGATCATATAGTTAGGTTATGCTTCATTTTCGTCACACAAAGATGTTCCCAACTTCTATACCCCCGTTGACAAGCCAAGCAATTGTTTCATACTTAAATAATCTCAAACTTTTTCAACCTTCACGCAATACATGAGCGTGAGCCATGGATATAGCACTATGGGTGGAATAGAATATGATGATGGGGATTGTGTGGAGAAGACAAAAAAAGTCTCACATTGATGAGGATAATCAATGGGCTATGGAGATACCCATCAATTGATGTCAACATGAGGAGTAGGGATTGCCATGCAACGGATGCACTAGAGCTATAAATGAATGCTTAACAAAAGAAAACTAGTGGGTGTGCATCCAACTTGCTTGCTCACGAAGACCTTGGGCATTTGAGGAAGCCCATCATAGGAATATACAAGCCAAGTTCTATAATGAAAAATTCCCACTAGTATGAAAAAGACAACTTATGAGACTCACTATATGAAAAACATGGTGCTACTTTGAAGCACAAAAATATGAGACTCACTACATGAAGAACAAAGTGCTACTTTGAAGCACAAGTGTGGAAAAAGAGATAGTAACATTGCCCTTTTTATTTATTTATTTATTTATTTTTCTTTCTTTTTTTTCTTATTTTTTTTGGGCCTTTCTTTTTTTTTCTTTTTGCCCTTTCCTCTTTTTTTCCTTTTTTTTCTTTGGGCAATGTTCTAATAATGATGATCATCACACTTCTATTGATTACAACATAAGAATTACAACTCGAAACTAGAACAAGATATGACTCTATATGAATGCCTCCGGCGGTGTACCGGGATGGTGCAATGAATCAAGAGTGACATGTATGAAAAATAGTGCATGGTGGCTTTGCCACAAATACGATGTCAACTTCATGATCATGCAATGGCAATATGACAAAAGTAAAGTATGTCATGATGATGATGAACGGAACGGTGGAAAGTTGCATGGCAATATATCTCGGAATGGCTATGGAAATGCCATAATAGGTAGGTATGGTGGCTGTTTTGAGGAAGATATAGGGAGGTTTATGTGTGATAGAGTGTATCGTATCACGGGGTTTGGATGCACCGACGAAGTTTGCACCAACTCTCAAGGTGAGAAAGGGCAATGCACGGTGATGAAGCCACGTACCTTGGGTAGGGTCACGGACCTGTCCAAGATACCCTCCCCAAGGACATCTCTAGAAGAAACCACCTGTCAGTCGACCTTGAAGTATTCCACTCGACGGACTTGAAGACACTCGACTATGAAGCCAACCACTCGACCACCAGGAGATCTAAAGTCGGTCTGCACACAAACAGTCGGTCATTAAGTAGATTTTATGGTCATCATAGCACTTTATGTGGGGCGTTACCAGTAACCCCCGACCTTAATGTACTTTAAACCCTACATAACTGAGGGCCGGAGGGGTCTGGCAAACTCTATATAAGCCACCCCCCTCCTCAGTGTCAAGGGTTCGCACCCCTGTAACCCATATGCACATAATCCAGTCGACCGCCTCCGGGCTCCGAGACGTAGGGCTATTACTTCCTCCGAGAAGGGCCAGAACTCGTAAACATCTTGCGTATACGACTACTCCATAGCTAGGATCTTGCCTCTCCATTCCTACCCCCTATTCTACTGTCAGACTTAGAACCACGACAGTTGGCGCCTACCGTGGGGCAGGTGTCTTAGCGACTTATTGGAGAAGTTGCGATTTTTCTGATCTCCTTCATCATGGTTTCAGGCGGAGTTTTGGTTGAGGGCCGCGAGATCCATCTCGGCACACTCACGTTCATCGCCGACGACTCCGCTTGGCTTCAGGAGGCTCCACTCGACATCGACGCACTCCCCGTCCGCGGGGCGACGCACTTTCGCGCGTGCGTCCGCGGCGTCCTCCTGCGGCAACCGTCGACCCAGTACCGGTCGGCCCCTGTGTCGTCCTCCCTCCCTGTTTCCTGCCAGCACAAGCGCTCCGGTCAGTCGAGGCTTCAGCGGTGGGTGAGACAGGCGGTGGCCCGCCAGTCGGCCACCCCCCAAGTCGCGGCGATTGAGCCCGACGAATCTCTCTACGGCCTGTTTGACCTGTCGATTGGCTCCGCAAAGACTGCATCCGAGTGCGACAGCAGTGATCCAGCGGCGGAGGTGCTGATGGCTCCTCCTGGCTTTCCCCGCGCCGACGGAGGCGACGGCGGAGGCGGTCCGGCGCAGGCCCATGAAGAGTATCAACCCGAGCCCCTCACTTCACTGCAGAGGGAAGAACTTCGCTGCCGGAATATGGATGCGCTTCACACTCCTATAGTTGGAGAAACCCCCGAGGCTCGGGCATTAGAAGACGCGCGCTTGGCCAACTTAGCTGAGCGCACTCGACTGGAGAACCTCCAGCGAGCACTCGACGAGCGTGCGCGGCAACGGGTTCCAGACTCCAGTCGACGTCAACTTTTTCCACCACCGACTCAGGTATATCAAACTCTGATTCAAAATCTAGCAGCTGCAGCCCGTATAGCAGAGTCGATTCAGCCTTCCCAGTCAGAGGCTGGCAGAGGCTGGCAGAGGCTTGCTACAGATCAGAGATTTACTCCGGGTAGCAGGAGATCAAAATTCAGCTCTATCGCAGTCGCGGAATAGGATTCACAGCAGATCCATCGCTGCGAATACAATCCAGTCGGGCCATAGTCCAAGATCGCCCCCAGGGCGTGAGGAACGTGGAGGCTGGCGCGAAGATCAGTACAAGAACCGTGAGCAGTATGATCACCGATTCGATCGTGATGATCGACGTCGAGTGCCCACCCCTCCCCCAAGGGGTGGATCGTACGCGCCTCGACAGCAGGATGACAGACGCTAGCACAGTGTTGGGCGAAGGGTTCCAGTCGACCCCAGAGAACCAGGCTTTGATGCGAGATTCGTTATCATTCAAGGTTTGGTCGACAGGAACAGAGCTCACCGAGAAGGTCATGACAGAGATATACCCACCAGCAGCAGAGTACATGTCTCAGGACCAGAGTGTTTCAGCAGAGCCATCAGAGCCACGGTAATTCCTCCCAACTTCAGGTTGGCGACTGGAGTCAATAAGTTCATTGGCGAGTCCAAGCCTGATACTTGGCTTGAAGACTACCGAGTGGCTGTTCAGATTGGCGGCGGCAACGACGAGGTGGCCATGAAACATCTGCCCCTTATGTTGGAGGGTTCGGCCAGAGCATGGTTGAATCAGTTGGCACCTAGCAGCATTTACACTTGGGAAGATCTTGCCCGAGTGTTTGTTAGAAGATTTGAAGGAACTTGCAAGCGACCAGCAGGATTGACAGAGCTGCAATCTTGGGTGCAAAAGTCGAATGAAACTCTGAGAGATTACATCCAGAGATGGATCACATTGCATCACACGGTAGAAAATGTATCCGATCACCAGGTAGTCCGTGCCTTCAAGGAAGGCGTTAAGAATAGAGAGTTGAGTCTGAAATTCGGTCGAACCGGAGACATGACCCTTAGTCGAATGATGAAGATTGCCATCAAGTATGCCAATGGTGAAGAAGAAGATCGGCTTCGGAGTGGCAAGTACAAGTCAGCCGCTCATGAAACCGGGGGAGGGAACTCTAGTCGGAAGCAGAAGTGGAAAGCCGAGCCAGCTGCTCCTGGAGAAGCCTTGGCCATGACTCAAGGAAAGTTTAAAGGGAAGCCCAAAGGGTCTTGGAACCCTAAGAAGGTGAAGGACGAGGAAGGGAACGACGTGATAGATTTACCATGCCACATCCACACGAAGAAAGATGAGGAGGGTAAATTCATTTACCCGAAACATACCACTCGACAGTGTCGGCTCTTGATCCAGCAATTCCAGGGGAAACAGCCCAAAGATAAGGAAAAGGAGTCGGACAAAGTTGAAGACAAAGAAGATAGTGATGGTGGATATCCCCAGATAAATTCCACCCTGATGATTTTTGCTGATGTAGAAAGCAAAAGTCGATTGAAAGTTATAAACCGAGAGGTGAATATGGTTGCTCCGGCGATGCCCAGTTATCTGAAATGGTCTCAGACTGCCATCACATTCGACCAGTCCGATCATCCGACGCACATAGCCACCCCTGGGAGGCAAGCTTTGGTGGTCGACCCAGTCATCGAGGGCACTCGACTGACTAAAGTCTTGATGGATGGTGGCAGTGGCCTGAATATATTGTATGCAGAGACGCTAAAAGGGATGGGCATTCCGATGTCCAGACTCAGTACCAGCAACATGAGTTTCCACGGAGTCATTCCTGGAAAGAAGGCTGAGTCACTCGGCCAAATTGCTCTTGATGTGGTTTTCGGTGATTCCAAGAATTACCGCAAAGAAAAGTTGACGTTTGAAGTTGTGGATTTCCAGAGTGCTTATCACGCTATTTTGGGCAGGCCAGCTTATGCACGTTTCATGGCTCGACCATGTTATGTGTACCTCAAATTGAAAATGCCTGGTCCCAAAGGTGTGATCACCATTACTGGCAATCGGAAGAAGGCAGAAGAGTGCTTTCAGAAGGGCTCAAAGATCGCCGATGCTCAGATGGCAGTGGTAGAGCTGCAGGAATACCAGAAAACTGCAGATCCGAGTGACTTGTTGCGAGCCAAGAAGCCTGCTACGGAATCAGTGTTTCAGTCATCCGGTGAGACAAAGCCGATTCACATTCACCCGACCGACCCCAGTGCTGCTCCGACCCATATTTCTACAACACTCGACTCCAAATAGGAAGAAGCGCTCATCCAGTTCCTCCGTGAGAACTGGGACATCTTCGCATGGAAGCCTTCAAACATGCCGGGTCTTCCCAGGGGGCTGGCTGAGCATCGTTTACGAGTCGACTCAAAAGTGAAACCTGTCAAGGAGCATCTTCGACGGTCCGCCGTCCAGAAGAGAAAGACCATTGGCGAAGAGGTTGCTCAGCTCTTAGCAGCGGAGTTTATCCGAGAGATTTACCACTCCGAGTGGCTCGCCAATGTTGTCATGGTCCCCAAGAAGGACAAGTCACTTCGCATGTGCATTGATTTCAAACATATCAATCGGGCCTGCCCGAAAGATCATTTTCCTCTCCCCCGCATTGACCAAATAGTCGACTCGACTGCGGGATGTGAACGCCTGTCTTTTTTAGACGCCTATTCCGGTTACCATCAGATCCGTCTGTATGGACCCAACGAGATCAAAACAGCTTTCATCACTCCATTTGGATGCTTCTGTTATGTCACCATGCCATTCGGCCTCAAGAATGCCGGAGCGACGTTCATGAGGATGATTCAGAAGTGTTTACTCACTCAAATCAGTCGGAATGTGGAAGCATACATGGATGATATTGTGGTCAAATCACGGAAGGGTTCCGACCTATTGACTGACCTTGCTGAAACATTTGCCAACCTCAGGAGGTATGATATCAAGCTTAATCCATCAAAGTGCACATTCGGAGTTCCTGGCGGAAAGTTACTCGGTTTTCTTGTTTCCGAACGAGGAATCGACGCCAACCCAGAAAAAGTTGGTACTATACTCCGAATGAAACGCCCTGTGCGTGTGCACGATGTCCAGAAGCTTACTGGATGCTTGGCCGCTTTAAGTCGATTCATCTCTCGTCTCGGTGAAAAGGCATTGCCTCTTTACCGACTGATGAAGAAGTCAGACAAGTTCGAGTGGACTCCCGAAGCTGATGCAGCGTTTGCAGAGCTAAAAGCCCTGCTCTCCACCTAGCCGGTGCTTGCTGCTCCAATCGGCAAAGAGCCTTTGCTGCTTTACATTGCAGCCACAGGACAAGTCGTCAGTACAGTACTTACGGTCGAGCGGGAAGAAGAAGGAAAATCCTTCAAAGTTCAGCGCCCAGTATATTATCTTTCTGAAGTTTTGACCCCATCAAAGCAAAGATACCCTCATTATCATAAGCTTGTATATGCGATTTATATGACCACGAAGAAGGTTGCTCATTACTTCTCTGACCATTCCATTACAGTCGTCAGCGACGCCCCATTGTCAAAGATTTTGCACAACAGAGATGGAACTGGTTGAGTGGCAAAATGGGCGATTGAACTCCTTCCCCTTGATATCAAGTTTGAGGCAAAGAAAGCTATCAAGTCCCAAGCAGTAGCAGATTTTATCGCTGAGTGGATTGAACAGGAACTGCCGACTTAGGTTCACTCGGAGCACTGGACCATGTTATTTGATGGTTCTAAGATGTTGCATGGTTCCGGTGCTGGGGTAATGTTGGTTTCCCCCCGAGGAGATAAGCTCAGATATGTGCTCCAGATCCACTTTGACTCCTCCAACAACGAAGCAGAATACGAAGCACTTTTGTATGGGTTGTGCATGGCCATTTCACTCGGCGTCTGTCGCCTCATGGTCTATGGTGACTCAGATTTGGTGGTTAATTAGGTAATGAAGGAGTGGGACGTCAGAAGTCCAGCCATGACTGGTTACTGCAATGCAGTGAGAAAGCTAGAGAAGAAATTTGAGGGGTTAGAACTCCATCATATACCCCGACTGAAAAATCAAGCGGCTGATGATTTGGCAAAAATAGGTTCCAAGAGAGAAGCTATTCCCAGTAATGTGTTTTTCGAGCACATCCATACACCATCAGTTCAAGAAGATCCTTTCACCGAAGAAGCTCCACAGCCAAAAAGTGTCACGGATCCGACTGAAGTTGAAGTTCCAGCTGTGGTCGACCTGATCATGGAAGTTTTGGTCATCACTCCCGACTGGACAGAGCCGTACATCGCGTATACCCTAAGGAAAGAGCTCCCAGAGAATGAAGAAGAGGCTCGACAGATCGTCTATCGATCCAAAGCCTTTACCGTGATAAAGGGACAGTTGTATAGAGAAAGCGCGACTGGAGTCGGTCGGAAATGTATAACACCAGAAGAAGGTTGGATAATCCTTAACGATATCCACTCGGGGACCTGTGGTCATCATGCGTCTTCTCGGACCATTGTGGCTAAAGCATACCGAGCGGGATTTTACTGGCCAAGAGCAAATGAAATGGCAAAGGAAATAGTCGACAAGTGTGAAGGATGTCAGTTCTATTCCAATCTGTCACACAAGCCCGCCTCAGCCTTGAAGACCATTCCACTCATCTGGCCCTTCGCTGTTTGGGGATTGGATATGGTTGGACCAATGAGAACTGGCAGGAGCGGCTTCACCCATGTACTAGTGGCAGTCGACAAGTTCACTAAGTGGATTGAAGCTAAGCCTATCAAGAATCTTGATGTCGGCACTGCTATCAGCTTCATCAGAGAGTTGACATTCAGATATGGAGTTCCGCATAGCATCATCACTGATAATGGGTCAAACTTCGATTCAGACGAATTCAGAGCCTTTTGCGCCTCTCAAGGCACACGAGTCGACTACGCTTCAGTTGCTCACCCCAGTCGAATGGGCAGGCAGAACGGGCAAATGGTCTGATTCTCAAAGGACTGAAACCCCGACTGATGCGCGATCTCAAACACGCAGCAGGCGCATGGGTCGACGAACTTCCATCAGTTCTTTGGGGGTTGAGGACCACTCCTAATCGGTCGACTAGGAGAACTCCATTCTTCCTGGTCTATGGAGCTGAAGCAGTTCTGCCGAGTGACCTACTTCACAATGCACCCCGAGTCGAACTCTACACTGAAGATGAAGCAGAACAAGCCCGGCAGGACGTAGTCGACCTTCTAGAAGAGGAAAGAGAGATGGCCATGATCCGATCAACTATCTATCAGCAGGACTTGCGTCGATTCCATGCCAGAAACGTGAAGAGTCGAGCCTTCCAAGAAGGAGATTTGGTCCTCCGAGTGGATCAACAGAAGCCACACAAGCTCGCTCCTACTTGGGAAGGCCCCTTCATCATCACCAAGGTTCTCCACAATGGAGCGTACTGCCTTTACAATGTCGATCGCCAGATTGACGAGCCACGAGCTTGGAATGCGGAGCTGCTCCACCCCTTTTATACTTAAGTACTCACTCAGATGAGATGTAATAAAAATAACTCTGTAGTTTGTTTATCAAAGACAAGGGTGTTATAATTTTCACAGTGATTTTTGTAGCTTTTGTTTAAATCCCCTAGTGGGTGGCTTAGCTGCGAATCCGTTTCGCCTAAGTTTGTAAAAAAATCCCTACTGAGTGGTGAGCCAGCCTCCCACTCGGGGGCTTAGCTGCGAATCCGTTTCGCCTAAGTATTTGAAAATCCTACCAAGTGGAGAGTAATCCTCCCACTCAGAGGCTTAGCTACAGTCCCAGTACTCGCCTAAGTTTAAAAAATCCTACCGAGTGGTGAACCAGCCTCCCACTCGGAGGCTTAGTTGCAGTCCAGTACTCGCCTAAGTTTAAAAAATCCTACCGAGTGGTGAACCAGCCTCCCACTCGGAGGCTTAGCTGCAGTCTAGTACTCGCCTAAGTTTAAAAAATCCTACCGAGTGGTGAGCCAGCCTCCCACTCGAAGGCTTAGCTGCAGTCCAATACTCGCCTAAGTATTTGAAAATCCTACCGAGTGGAGAGCAATCCTCCCACTCGGAGGCTTAGCTACAGTCCAGTACTCGCCTAAGTATTTGAAATCCTACCGAGTCGAGAGAAATCCACCCACTCGGAGGCTTAGCTGCAGTCCAGTACTCGCCTAAGTTTAAAAAATCCTATCGAGTGGTGAGCCAGCCTCCCACTCGGAGGCTTAGCTGCAGTCCAGTACTCGCCTAAGTATTTGAAAATCCTACCTAGTGGAGAGCAATCCTCCCACTCGGAGGCTTAGCTGCAGTCCAGTACTCGCCTAAGTATTTGAAATCCTACCGAGTGGAGAGCAATCCTCCCACTCGGGGGCTTAGCTGCAGTCCAGTACTCGCCTAAGTATTTGAAATCCTACTGAGTGGAAAGCAATCCTCCCACTCGGGGGCTTAGCTGCAGTCGAGTACTCGCCTAAGTATTTAAAAATCCTACTGAGTGGAGAGCAGTCCTCCCACTCGGGGGCTTAGCTGCAGTCTAGTACTCGCCTAAGTATTTAATCCATTCCGATCCGCAAGGATGACGAGGTGCAGGTCGACTGCTACCTTCTCCTTCGGAGCTATGGCACAAATACAATGTGCGCTTTGCAAGGATGACGAGGTGCAGGTCGACTGCTACCTTCTCCTTCAGAGCTACGCCACAAATACAATGTGCGCTTTGCAAGGATGATGAGGTGCAGGTCGACTGCTGCCTTCTCCTTCTGAGCTATGCCACAAATACAATGTGCATTCCATGCTAGTCCGCAAGGACGCAGGTCGACTGCAATCTGTGCTCCATCCCTACCTGCAAGAGTGATGAAGTGCAGGTCGACTAGACTTTCCACCTCAGAGCTGCGTCTCAAGCACCAAAGTATATTCCGAGTGAAGAACAAAGTTGGATCGAAGGCAAATGCAAGCGTATTCAATGATAAGCAAAGTTCAGATAACAGATTCAGAAGTGCTCAGGCATCAAGCCTGTAAAAGTTTATCGGTTACAAAACCACTCGGCATTCCGGGGCCAATTTAAGGTGAGGCATAGAAGTTTTTCTTACTCCTCAGGTGGAGGACTGGAGGGCGCGACAAACTGGTCCAGGTCGATTCCATCAGCAATCCGAGTGGCAGCATCAATGAAGGTCTCCATGAAAGATTGGAAGTCATGCTTCTTGGTATTGGCCACTTTGATGGATGCCAGCTTGTCCTCCCGCGCATCCTTGCAGTGAACACGAACCAGGGATAGAGCAACGTCAGCACCACACCTAGCAGAAGACTTTTTCCATTCTTGCACTCGACCTGGAACGTCATTCAGTTGAGTCATCAGAGACTCGAGGTCATTTTCAAGCGTCTCTCCTGGCCAGAGTGTCATGTCGATCCGCGACACTGCAACCTTTAGTCGAGCAAGATAGTCAACAACTCCAGCAACACAAGACTCCAGTCGGAACACGTTCATAGCGGCTTCATCCTTCACAGGAGAGTTAATGGGGTCCAAGTTTGTCTCCAGTCGACTGGTTTCCTCCTCAAAGTTTTGGCAGAATTCTGTAAACACAGTTCGAAGTTAAGCCATCCGTTTTACGATGAGTCGATGGTAACAAGTCAGTCGGATAAAAGAGATTACCTTCAAGCATGAGGAATAACTTCTTGGCGAGCCCTTCCAGATAAGCCTCCAGATCGTTCTTCTTCCCCACTAGTTTGCTAGCCTTGTCGCTCAGAGCTATCTTGTCATTCTTCAGACGGCTGACCTCCTTGTTGGCCGCGTCGAGAGCAGCCTTCAGATTGGCGTTCTCCTCTTCAAGTTTTCCGACTGAAGCCAGCTTTTCTTCCGCGAGCTTCGTCTTGTCCAAAGCCGCCTTCTGCGCCTCGGCGAGGTCATGGTCCTTCTTCTTCAGAGCCTCCTTCAGTTTATCTGCAAAGTGACAATGAGATCAGAATCAGGAATGGACAAAAAGATAAAGACAGTCGTCAAGATTCTCACCAAACATACCTTTTGCTTCATCCTTCGCCTTCGTAAAATTCTCCTGAACAAGCTTCAAGTCAAGTTCGAGCTGGATATGTTTTTTCTCCAATTCAGTATAGCAAGCCGCAAGCTTGCAAGATTTCTGTGAAAGGTCAGTCGACAGACATCAAAGATAGGTCACTGCCGAGTGACTAAGAGAAAAAATCATAGCATTTCTAAGACTACAGCCGAATCAAAATATTCAATAGTAGTCTCGGGGACTACACCCAGTGGGTGCACTCAGCGTGCCCCCACTGGTTCTACCGACTCGGTTCGATCAGTCGACCGAAAGAGGCAAAAAGGTTATGATCCTAAACCCTAGCTAACTGCCAGCAGTCAGCCACAGTATCATCATGATGTAAAAAAAAGAGGTTCTTCAGACCTTAGTCGACTGCCAGCAGTCGACCATGGTCTCGGGGACTACACCCAGTGGGTGCACTCAGCGTGCCCCCACTGGTTTCAAGATTCCATTCGACATGGTTCGACCAGACCGAGTGAAGAAGTTAGAAAAGAAATTCAAAGTATAAAGACTACAGTCGACTGCCAGCAGTCCACCATAGTCTCGGGGACTACACCCAGTGGGTGCACTCAGCATGCCCCCACCAATCCAAAAATTCAATCGACACACCCAGTGGGTGTACAGATACGAAGATCTTCAGAAAGAAGAGTTTTCAGATACCATATCCTAATAGAACAAGCGGTGACCAACTAACCTGGACGTTGCTCTAAAGAGTTGAGCTTGCATCATAAGCCGCCTAGCTGGCGTCCCGGATCGCCTTCACCTGCTCCATCATGATCCCCGCCTGGCGTATAGCCTCCTTAGCAGCACCCGCTTGGTCCTCCGGGACGTGGTGTGTGGCGAAAAAGGAAGGCGGATCAGCAGTCGACGAAGAAGGTCGAGCACTTGTCAGCGGCACAGCGAAAGACACGGAAGTCCGAGTGATGTTGCCACCCTCCTGAACCAGCGTCTCAGGTGTTGATGCGACCTGAGCAGTCTTGCCAGCAGGTGCCTTTTTATTCCTCCTCGGCCTCAGCGGCGCCTCATCGTCATCATCAGGGAGATCAATGACATGAGGTGGGGCTACAGGAAAGATTCAAAGTCAAAAATGAAGATCCAATCGACCAAAAGCGAAACTACAAAGATCATACCAAGGTTGGAGGTGAAAGCATCTTCCATTTCTTGGTCTTCATTCCTGGCTAAGGTCTCGGAGGTAGCAGCACTGCAGATTTCAGAAATCAGACGGTTAGCCAACGAGTCAACCAAGAACCTATCCATGCTAAACGAGAAAACACAAGTTCTGCTGTTACCCGGAAATGGTGGGAATAGCCATTCTCATCTTGGGCAGGGCCTTCAACGGCTTTGATGACGTCGCTCGGGGATGCTTCGGCGCTTTTTCAGTCAGCGCTGGAGAGGTCGTCCGAGGGCGTTTAGTCGATTGCCCAACAGGCACAATTGCTTTGCCATGCTCAACCGCGGGATCATGGGTGAGCTTGGATCTCCTTTCCGTGCGAGGAGGGTCGACTTCCTTCTCCTCTTCCTCCTCTTCCTCTTCACCGGAGCTGTCGTCATCTTCGTCCCCCTCACCATCAGATTGCCACTCCTCCTGACATTCACCTCAGCTCGCCTCCTCCTCCTCGACTTGTTCTTGTGCCCCGTTGGGCATCGAGTACATCTTAGTAGTGGCCTAGAAGACAACAAACAAGACAGAAGTCAGTCGACTGATTTTAAGCAAGCAGAGTGAAGAAAACAGGATCACAGTCAGAGATGCAGAATTGGACCTTGTCTACTTCATATGATTGGTCGAGTGGAGGAATCCTCCTGGCTCCTTGGGGGTTGTCCTTGTTCCCTGTGATGGCAGTCATCCACCTCTCCAGCGTGGCATCCTCGACCTCCTCCGGGTGGATCCGAGTGGTGTCTTCATTGCCAGAATACATCCACATCGGATGGTCTCGATATTGAAGCGGCTGGATGCGTCGTCGGAGGAAGACCTCCAAGAGATCCATGCTGGTCACCCCGTCACGGATAAGCTAGACTACACGTTTGACCAACACCTTAACCCGCGGCTTCTCTTCCGAGATCACCTTCAAAGAGGAAGGCTTCCTCACTCGGTCCATAGAAAAAGGAGGGAGACCGGTCGACTGCCCTGGCGTCGACTGGTCTTTGCAGTAAAACCAGGTCGACTGCCATCCACGGACCGAGTCGGGAAGGATCATGGCCGGAAAAGAACTTTTCCCCCTCATCTGAACCCCAAGACCCCCACACATCTGAATCACTTGGGTTCTCTCATCACTCGGATTGGCCTTTTTCACCGTCTAGGAGCGACAAGTGAAAATGTGCTTGAACAGACCCCAATGACGCCGACAACCCAAGAAATTCTCGCACAAAGACACGAAAGCAGCGAGGTACATGATGGAGTTGGGTGTGAAGTGGTGGAGTTGCGCCCCAAAGAAATTCAGAAATCCCCAAAAGAAAGGGTGAGGCGGCAAGGAAAACCCACGGTCGACATGAGTGGCCAAGAGAACACACTCACCCTCCTGAGGCTACGGCTCCGACTCCTTTCCCGGGAGCCGCGCCGATCCGTGGGGGATCAGTCCTTCATTGGCCAGGTCGTCAAGATCTTTTTGATGGATCGTCAAGCGGATCCAGTCGCCCTGGATCCAGCCCTGTGGCAGGCCGGCCCTTGATGAAGATCCGCCCCGACTGGTCGCCCTTCCCTTCGCCTTCGCCGTCGCTTTCTTCGCCCGCTCCAAGGCCGCTGTCTTCTCCTTCACCATCGTCGCCGGTGAGACGCGCACGGAGCAACAGCGCTGAGATGGAAGCAAACGCGGCGGATAAATCTGAGGGAGAGGGGAGGAAATGAGAGCGTACTGTTAAAAAAAACCCGTCCGGCGCCTTATATGAGGTTACTTCCGAGTGACTGACTTGTAGGCCCAGGCGATCCTGTCAAATCCCGCAACAGTCGCGCGCGCGATACGTGGCGAAAAAGGCGGCGCGGAGATCGAGAGGCATTCCTGCCTTATCCCATCCGATTATCGCGGCCTTCTCCACCCCGCGCGCTTCCCGAAATTCTCCCGCTAAATCCGCGAGCTGCAGAGCAACTTGTCAGATGGGAGATTTCCTCCGCTCTGTCATTCGGAGTTCTCCAAGTAAGGAAAATTCGCTCGACGGATACAAAGAATAGATCAAGGCGACTGAAAAAGAAGTTGATGCCATCACCTAAGTTCATTGATCCAGAACAAGACATGCTCATCGCACGAAAAGTGGGTCGGAAGAGTTCTCAACTCCTTCCCCACTCAAACATCGATCCATTCAGGGGCTAATGATGAAGCCACGTACCTAGGGTAGGGTCATGGACCTTTCCAAGATACCCTCCCCAAGGACATCTCTAGAAGAAACCACCTGTTAGTCGACCTAGAAGTATTCCACTCGACGGACTTGAAGACATTCGACTATGAAGCCAACCACTCGACCACCAGGAGATCTAAAGTCGGTCTGCACACAAAGTAGCTTTTATGGTCATCATAGCACTTTATGTGGGGCGTTACCAGTAACCCCCGACCTTAATGTACTTTAAACCCTACATAACTGAGGGCCGGAGGGGTCTGGTGAACTCTATATAAGCCACCCCCTCCTCAGTGTCAAGGGTTCGCACCCCTGTAACCCATACGCACATAATCCAGTCGACCGCCTCCGGGCTCCGAGATGTAGGGCTGTTACTTCCTCCGAGAAGGGCCTGAACTCGTAAACATCTTGCATATATGACTACTCCATAGCTAGGATCTTGCCTCTCCATTCCTACCCCCCTATTCTACTATCAGACTTAGAACCACGACACACGGTACCGAAGAGGCTAGCAATGGCGGAAAGGTAAAAGTGTGTATAATCCATGGACTCAACATTAGTCAAAAGAACTCATATACTTATTGCAAAAATTTAGAAGTCATCAAAAACCAAGTACTACGCACATGCTCCTAGGGGGATAGATTGGTAGGAAAACACCATCGCTCGTCCCCGACCGTCACTCATAAGGATGCACAAGCGAGGTGCACTTCATGTTTCAAATTTGTTACACAACTTTAACCATACGTGCATGCTACGGGACTTGCTAACTTCTACACAAGAATTCTTTAAATTCATAATCACCCAACTAGCATGACTTTAATATCACTACCTCCATATCTCAAAACAATATCAAGTATCAAATGGATCATAGCATCCAATTCACTTTCGATGATAGTTTTTATTATACCAACTTGGATGCCTACCATTCTAGGACCAATTTTATAACCATAGCAAATACCATGCTGTTCTAAAAGACTCTCAAAAAGATATAAGTGAAGCATGGGAGACTAATAATTTCTTTAAAATTAAGACACCACCGTGCTCTAAAAGATATAAGTGAAGCACTAGAGCAAAAACTATCAAGCTCAAAAGATATAAGTGAAGCACATAGAGTATTCTAGCAAATTCTAATCAAATAGGCTTCTGCCAAAAGGTGTGTACAGCAAGGATGATTGTGGTAAACTAAAAAGCAAAGACAAACATAATACACGATGCTCCAAGCAAAACACATATCATGTGGCGAATAAAAATATAGCTCCAAGTAAAGTTACCAATGAACGAAGATGAAAGAGGGGATGCCTTCCCGGGGCATCCCCAAGCTTAGGCTTTTGGCTATTCTTGAATATCTTGGGGTGCCATGGTCATCCCCAAGCTTAGGCTCTTGCCACCCTTTATTCCATAGTCCATAAAAGCTTTACCCAAAACTTGAAAACTTCACAACACAAAACTCAACAGGAAATCTTATAAGCTCCGTTAGTGAAAGAAAAAAACCACCACATAAGGTACTGTAATGAACTCATTCTTTATTTATTTTGGTTTTAAACCTACTGTATTCCAACTTCCTTATGGTTTCTAAACTAATTTACTAGCCATAGATGCATTGAAATAAGCAAACAACACACGAAAAACAGAATCTGTCAAAAACAGAACAGTCTATAGCAATCTGTAACTAACGCAAACTTCTGGAACTCTAAAAATCCTACCAAAATAGGAAGTCCTGTAAAATGTGTTTATTGAACAGAAGCAAAAAGAATCAACGCAAAATCACGTTCCTGTGATTTAACAAAATTATATTCGTGCGTGCAAAGTTTCTGTTTTTCAGCAGAATCAAATTAACTATCATCGTAGGTTATCCTATAGGTTCTACTTGGCACAACCACTAGTTAAAAGATAAAAACACATCTAAACAGAAGGTAGATGCAAGATTTATTCAATAACAGCAAGGAAAAATATTGGGTTTTCTCCCAACAAGCGCTTTTCTTTAAAGCCTTTTTAGCTAGGCATTGAGATTTCAATGATGCACACATGAAAGACAAGAATTGAAGCACAAAGAGAGCATCATAAAACATGTGACAAACATACTTAAGTCTAACAATCATAGGCATCTTGTAAGCAAACAAATTATCAAGGCACGAAAAAACTAGCATATGCAAGGAAGAAGAAAGAGACGATAGCAATCTCAACATGACGAGAGGTAATTTAATAAGATAAAAATTTCTACAAGCATTTTCCTCTCTCATAATAATTACATGTAGGATCATAGGCAAATTCAACAAAATAGCTATCACAAAACATATTCTCAACATGATCCACATGCATGCAAAGTTGACACTCTTCCAAGATAGTGGGATTAACATTAGCTAAAGTCATGACCTTTCTGAACCCACTTTTATCAAAAATATCATAAGATTGAACATACTCAAAATATGTGGGATCTAAAGTTGACATTCTTCCAAACCCACTTTCAATATTATTGCAAACATTATTATCAATCTCATTTTCATCATGGGGCTTAAATAAATTTTCAAGGTTATAAGAAAAATCACCCCAATCATGATCATTGAAACAAGTAGTAGAGAAAGCAAAACTAGCATCCCAAATCTTAGGGTCTTCCATATTATGAGAATTTATAGGAAAATCATTGCAATCATGCTTTTTATTCAAGGGGTTATCGTGAATCTCTTCATAAATTTCTTCATCATAATTTTCAGATTCACAAATTTTGAGCAAAGCTTCATAAAGATAATCTAGTGCACAAAACTCACTAGCAATTGGTTCATCATAATTGGATCTCTTAAAAAGATTAGGAAGCGGCTGAGGATCCATAGATCTTAGGTTCTCTGTTTAGTAATAAATAAGCATCTAATCCAACCAAACGAGCAAATGAAAGGGCAAGCAGAAAGAGAGGAGGAGAGGATTGGGAAAGAGAGGGCGAATAAAACGGCAAGGGTGAAGTGGGGGAGAGGAAAACGAGAGGCAAATGGCAAATAATGTAAATGCGAGGGAGATGAGTTTGGGATGGGTACTTGGTATGTCTTGACTTGAGCAAAGACCTCCCCGGCAACGGCGCCAGAAATCCTTCTTGCTACGTCTTGAGCTTGCGTTGGTTTTCCTTGAAGAGGAGAGGGTGATGCAGGCCGCTGGCATGGCGTCTGTGCTCAGGTCCATCCCTACAACGTTAATAAACCTAAGAGACCGAGCTCTGGCTCGCAGCCGACCCCGCGCACGTCACCTCACTAGGTCCTTAGTGCCTTCATCTTCTCGCGGAAAGATCACGGGCAGGATAGCAAGCACGGTTGCCCTTTCTGTTTTATGATTAACTCACAGGCACCTCCGAAGGCTGGATCACGAGTGGCTTTGCCAAAACCTCGCCACCACAGAAGGATGCCGCGCTGCGTGCCATGGGGCGCAACCCTTCCTAGGCACCCCCTTAGAGCCAACCTCTATTTTCTCACGCAAGTTGCTTCCACGTTAAAGGGGGGCCCTTGAGCATCGCGCCTCAGGGGATCCTACCGGCTCTTGAGCCCTCACCACCTGGCATTGACCACGGCATCGCAACCTGGCATACTAGCGGCGGCCGAGCCTTGCTTGAGAGCCAAGTCCGGAGGATGTAGAGCACCTTGATGAGCGGGAGAGATGGAGTCGGTAGGAGCCCTACGGGGGGCGCCATCAGGATAATGGCACAGCCTAACATCGCACAAGAAGCTCGCCCTTGCGGCAAGGAAACCATCGCAGGCTTGCCAAGATAAGTCAGCTCAGACGCGCAGGCATGACCTCATAATCGACACTTGTTTCATGCGATTTCGCTCGAGCAAGGAAACTTCCCTCTTAGTCCTTCCGGAGCTGCTTGTGCGCTAAAGGGGACCTCCCGAGCATTGCGCCTCGGGGGCTCTTACCGAACCTCGGGCCGCTCACCTCCTGGCCTTGACCACGACATCGTGACCTAGCATACCGGCGACAGCCGAAGCCTGCCTAGGGACTGGGTTCTGTCGGCGTAGAGCGCTAAGCTACGGCGAGAATAAAAGGGGAGACTATGCCCAAGTGGGAGACGCAAACACGACATAGATTGGGGATGCTAACATTAAGGCAAAAGTGTCACGATCTTTACACACCCTCGCGGGGCCCTTCATGAGTTTTGCGCAGGAATGAACAAAAGGAAAAAGGCCTCCTGAGGATCGCAGCCCAGGCAGCGTCGCCCATGATGTCGGGCTGGCACCATTCCTCCCCTAAGCCCGAGCGCAGCGACACGGCTGATCGTAGTAGTCATCGTTGCTCGAGCTTGGTTCGGAGGAAGCGCTACTGCTGCCGGAGGAGTCGCGAACAAGACTGAGGGCAAGTTCACTGCCAGGGGCCTTGCCACCTCCCCGGCCTGAAGGAGGGCAGCTGTCTCGATCGCCTCCTGTGGGGCAGCAATCTAGACGTTGGCCATCCTCCTCAAAGACCTTGAAGAAGAGCATCGATGCCCCGTCGTACTTGAAGTAGATGGAGTGCCTCCCCTCCAAGTGGCATGCGCGGGCGATCACGCCCCATCCCCTGGTCATGAAGACATCGCCGGAGTAGACAGCCTCGATCTCTGCCTCTGAAGCT
Source organism: Triticum timopheevii (assembly GCA_963921465.1). Classification (NCBI taxonomy): domain Eukaryota; kingdom Viridiplantae; phylum Streptophyta; class Magnoliopsida; order Poales; family Poaceae; genus Triticum; species Triticum timopheevii. The sequence goes on along the minus strand of OY997274.1, from coordinate 358,556,885 downwards.
TGGCTGTAGCAGCCGTCTTGCTGCAGCCACAGCTCGACGGGCCCTTTCAACGGTATCTCCCCCACCAGGGACCGCGGGAGCCAGATCCACGTGTGCGGCAGCATCACTGTCCACACCACGAACTCGCGGGCTGTACCACATGTATGGGCTTGCGGGCAAGTTGCCCGTGCGGCCATTGCTTGTTCTCCCTCACGACTCCGTCCCTCGTGACTTTCGCGGCTACTCCGGCAGGCAGGGTTATGCACACGAACATCCGCGCTGAGGGGAAAACCCAGCAGCGCACGTTCGTGCCAGGGTGGAGCTACCGCGGGCGCTGTGGTGGCCTCGCGAGGGCAACCGTGCCTTTTCTTTGGTGGGAGCAACTCCGGTTCCACCTGCGGGGGCTTTCCCTTCTCCGCGGTGGAGAACCTCCTCACTGGCACCATGGATGCTCTAGCAAGATGGCGGCATGGTGAATATGAAGAAGGAACGAGCAGCAAGAAGATGAAGATGGGCTGAGGGCTCTGCCCCCCTTCCCTCATTTATAGCCGGAGGAAGGCTAACCCCCGGCCTCGCATGTTTCAAGCAATGATGGCTTGGGGGCGTGCGCCAGGCAATTGTCAAGTCCCAGCTATTGCCGAGACGGCGTGGAGAAGCGGAGACGCCCACGTCCCGTCGAGCGCCACGCGTCAGCCTGGCCCACAGGTGATTGGGGCCCGCGGCGCTTTGCCCTTGCCTTTGGTTTCACCTTGAAGTCAAGTCCGAGCGCGCCTTGGGCCCAGGGGCTACTGTCGGTGTTCTGGGAACCAGGATACCCAGACTTGCCTGCCTGCAGCCCATGGCGTGACTCCTTCAACGACCTGGTACCACCCATCTACAATGTCGTCAAGACAAGATCCTTGTGAGGGGCTGAGCCTCGTGAGGCGGACGACACCAAGACCCCCCGTGGGGGCGGCCTTCCCAGGCGACCTCCTGAGGAGCGCAGATATCTATGCAGGTACCCAACCTCCTGAGTTGCGATGACACAAGCCATGACGACCAAGGCAGAAGGGCGCCAGCGGGCGTAGAGGATGCAGTTTCCTCTTTGATGCTAAGGAGGCAAGTGCATGCGTGGGTTCCCAAGCAATCTAGCAAAGGTTTCCGTTCCAGTGCAACAAGACCAAGACCTCCAACATGGTAGGACAGATGTCATCACCGAGTCCACCACGGCGTCACGACCAGAAGCTTTGTAGTACAAGACCACCTTTCGTCAGGATAAGATGTACTACTCGTCCCCTTTCAAATTGGATATCGTGGGATCCCTTCCCGCCTACGTTTTGGGGGAAGAGAACTGAGGCCACTATAAGTATAGGTTAGCCACCACCGTAGAAGGGGTCGACTCATTCCCTCACCCCCCCAACCTCGCGATGTTGTTCATCCCTTGTACTAGTTCATTCTCGGCCCCTCGTGAGGCCAATCCACCACAAAGAAGGAGTAGGGTCTTACACCGCAAGGTGACCCGAACCTGGGTAAACTATCGTGCTCATCTTCTTCCTTGTTCGTGTCAATCGAGCTAGGCCGAGGGGCGACGGGCTGGTAGGCTGGATAGGTTGAGTGATGCGGCTTGAACTACGTCGGTATTTCCCCAAAGAGGAAGGGATGATGCAGCACAACTACGCTAGGTATTTCCCTCAGTGATCAGACCAAGGTTATCGAACCAGTAAGAGAACCACACAACACTACGTGAACGGCACCTGCACACAAAGAACAAATACTTGCAACCCGACGTAAAAGAGATCGGATAAATTTGAAGTAGACTGGATAAATATATCTCGCTGGAACATGAGATAAAATAAATAACAATAAATTGCAGCAAGATATTTTTGGGTTTTTGGATTAATAGATCTGAAAATAAAAGCAAATAAAAATAGATCTTGAAGGCAAGTATGATAAAGAAGAGACCCGGGGGCCGTAGATTTCACTAGTGGCTTCTCTCAAGAAAAATAGCATACGGTGGGTAAACAAATTACTATTGGGCAATTGATAGAACTTCAAATAATCTTGACAATATTAGGGCAATGATCATTATATAGGCATCATGTCCAAGATTAGTAGACCGGCTCCTGCCTGCATCTACTACTATTACTCCACACGTCGACCGCTATCCAGCCTGCATCTAGTGTATTAAGTTCATGGAGAAACGGAGTAATGCAATAAGAACGATGACATGATGTAGACAAGATCTATTCATGTAGGAACAGACCCCGTCTTGTTATCCTTAATAGAAACGATACATACGTGTCATTTCCCCTTCTGTCACTAGGATTGAGCACCGTAAGATCAAACCCATCACAAAGCACCTCTTCCCATGGCAAGAAAAATCAATCTAGCCAGCCTAACAAAACCAAAGATTCAAAAAAGAAATAAGAGGCTATAAGTAATCATGCATATAAGAGATCAAAAGACTCAAATAAATTTCATGGATAAAAACATAGATCTGATCATAAAACTCAAAGTTCATCGGATCCCAATAAACACACTGCAAAAAGAGTTACATCAAATAGATCTCCAAGAGACCATTGTATTGAGAATCAAAAGAGAGAGAGGAAGCCATCTAGCTACTAACTACAGATCCATAGGTGTACAATGAACTACTCACGCATCATCGGAGAGGCACCAATGAGGATGATGAACCCCTTCGTGATGGTGTCTAGATTGGATCTGTGGTTTCTGGAACTTGCGGCGGCTGGAATTGTTTTTCGTCGACTCCCCTAGGGTTTCTGGAATATTGGGGTATTTCTAGAGCAAAGAGGCGGTGCGGGAGGCCACCGAGGTGGGCACAACCCACCAGGGCGCGCCTGGGCCCCTAGGTGCACCCAGATGGGTTGTGCCCTCCTCGGGGCACCCCTCTGGTACTTCCTTGGACCAACTTGTGTCTTCTGGTCCAAAAAAAGTTTTGCTGCGTTTGGACTCCATTTGGTATTGATTTTCTGCGAAGTAAAAACAAGCAAAAAAACAACAAATGGCACTGGGCACTATGTCAATAGGTTAGTCCAAAAAAATGATATAAAGATGCTATAAAATGATTGTTAGACATCCAAGAATGATAATATAACAGCATTGAACAATCAAAAATTATAGATACGTTGGAGATGTATCAGCATCCCCAAACTTAATTCCTACTCGTCCTCGAGTAGGTAAATGATAAAAACAGAATTTTTGATGTGGAATGCTGCCTAACATGTTCATCACATATTATTTTCTTTGTAGCATGGACATTTGGACTTTTTATATGGTTCAAAGCAATAGTCTAGTTTTGACATGAAGATTTCAATACTCAAGCATATCAACAAGCAACCATGTCTTTCAAAATTTCAACACTAAAGCAAGTTATCCCTAGCCCATTATGCTCAGTCATTGATCCATTCATGAAACACACTCCCATATTAGCTACACCCAATGCTCAAGTACAATCATAGTGCCCCTTAATTGGTGCTTTATAAGAGAAGATGGATACTCAAAAATAAAAATTGCATAAAGTAAATAGAAAGGTCCTTCACAGAGGGAAGTAGGGATTTGTAGAGGTGCTAGAGCTCAAAGAGAAAAAGATAGAGATAAAAACATTTTTGGTGGCATGCTTTTCCTATCAACGGAAACGATCAAGTAGTTCCCAATACTTTCCATGCTAGATATATCATAGGCGGTTCCCAAACAGAGTATATAGTTTATTCCTTTTTCCACCATACTTTCACATTCCACGGCTAACCGGATCCATAGTGCCTTCCATACCAACACTTTGCAAGGATTTTATTATTTGACAACATAAAGTAAATTAATTTTTCATTTCATGACTGGGCATCCCTAATACCTTTGTCGTACTCTCGTGCAATGACAAGTGAACAAACACTCCTGAGAATAACACATCTAGCATGGAAAAATATCAGCCACCCTCTACCATTTTATGAGCGGCATAACATCAATATTCATCATATCACAAAACAATTAAAAGGAACCAAGTTTATTTTGTCCAATTGTCTTCATGAAAGTTTTTATTATATCCCTCTTGAATATCTATCACTTTGGGACTAATTTTATATGTTGCTTTTGATAGCTCAAACGGATCTAAGTGAAGAACATGAGCATACAAATTTTCTTCTCTCAAGATAATTTAGGTGAAGCATGAGAGAATTTCTTAAAGATTTTTTACTAACTCACAAATAAATGTAAGTGAAGCATGAGAGCATTTTTTTCAAAAATTCTAAAGCACACCGTGCTCAAAAAGATATACGCGAAGCACTAGAGCAATTCCATAGCTCAAAAAGATTTAAGTGAAGCATAGAGAGCAATTATAACAAATCATAGCATAATTTGGCTCTCTCAAATAGGTGTGTCCAGCAAGGATACTTGACTAAAAACAAAAAGCAAAACAAGCAAATACTCATATCATACAAGACGCTCCAAGCAAAACTAATGATGTGTGACGAATAAAAATATAGCTCCAAGGAAAATACGATGGTCGTTAGAAGAAAGAGGGGATGCCACTCGGGCATCCCCAAGCTTAGTTGCTTGCTTCTATTTTAGATAATATCTTGGAATGCCATGGGCATCCCCAAACTTAGGCTCTTCTTACTCCTTATTCCTTCATCCATCGTGATCTCACCCAAAACTTGAAAACTTCAATCACACAAAACTCAACAAAACCTTCGTGAGATCCGTTAGTATAACAAAGCAAATCACTACTATAAGTACTATTGCAAACCCATTCATATTTTACTTTTGCATTATATCTACTATATTCCAACTCTACTATAGCTTATACCCTCCAATACAAACCATAGATTCATCAAAATAAGCACACATCGCAAAGAAAACAGAATCTGTCAAAAAACAGAATAGTCTGTAGCAATCTGAAAACTTCGAATATTTATGTAATTCTAAAAATTCTGAAAAATTAGGAAAACATGGGCAATTTGTATATCAATATTGTGTAAAAAAATCAGAATTTATCACGCTTCTGTGAATTATCAAAATTGTTTTACTGGACGCAAAAGTTTCTATTTTTCAACAAGATCAAATCAACTATCGCCCAACATGATCCCAAAGGCTTTGCTTGGCACAAACAATAATTAAAACATAAAAGACACAATCATAACAGTAGCATAATTGTGTAAACACTCAAGAACAGAAATAAAAATACAAAAATTAATTTTATTCATTGGGTTGCCTCCCAATAAGCGCTATCGTTTTATGCCCTTAGCTTGGCATAATGCAAAGATCTAAGTGTTGTCATCTTTAGTTCTATATCCATAAGATGCCCTCATGATTGATTCTTATGGTGGCTTAATTCTTGTTCTAGGGAAGTGTTCCATACCCTTCCTTAGTGGAAGTTGAAACTTAATATTGCTTTCTTTCATATCAATCACGACACCAATAGTACGTAAGAACGGTCTACCAAGAATAATTGGGCAAGACGGATTGCAATCAATATCAAGAACAATAAAATATATGGGCACATAATTCCTATTTGCAAGAATAAGAACATAATTAATTCTTCCCATAGGCTTTTTAATAGTAGAATCCACCAAGTGCAAATTTAAAGAACATTCTTCGATATCGGTAAGACCAACCACATCACATAAAGATTTTGGAAACACTAGCAACCCAAGTCACATAAAGCAAAACACTCATAATTTTTAATCTTGACTTTGATGGTAGGTTCCCATTCATCATGTAATTTTCTAGGAATTGAAATCTCTAATTCCAACTTTTCTTCCAAAGCTTTCATCATAGCATCAACAATATGTTTAGTAAAAGATTTTGGATGTATTAAAGATTTTTTAGCTAAGGCATTCTAATGTTGTTGCACAACCAGTATACCAACGATGAATCTTGTTACTACCTTCAGATTTTTGCACCGTTAATGCTTATAGATTACATATCTCACTTTCATGAGATAAGTCAAAAAAAATTGTACAGTGTCAAGAGGAAAGGTCAAGAGTGGGCACCTCCTCCTTCGGCTGTTCTCTTGACTCGTTCGATCAAGTTTTATGTTTGACCGATTATCAAGATTGGGATAGAAATTTTTAGGTCCCCTCGAGTTCGAAATGATATTTACCTTGAAGGTACATGGTTTGCAATTTTTTATACTGTCATTACTTAATAATGCTAGTTACCTTCAGATTTTTGTATTTGGTTTAATGCTCTTGCACAGCTAGTATACCAGTGCTGAAACTTGTTACCTTTACATTTTGTATTGTTAATTCTTATAGAAATCTTCCAGTGCTAGAGCATATGGAAATATGTTCAGTAAAACCATTGCACTGTACCCTGTAATAAAATAAGTACTCTACTGTTGCACTAGCCACTAGATTAGTGTATATTTGTACTATTCGAATGGTGTTGCATTAGCGTATGGACATATAAAGTGTGGCAAGCTTTCCCAGATATGTGCTCAAGAAAACTACTACCTGTTTTTCTATATACTAGACGTTTGATACTTTAAATTGAACTGCGAAAATGTCTTATATTAAGGAACAGAGGATGTAGAGTTCACTCAAATTATCCCGGTAAAGCTAGTCACACCTTTGTTAAAATTAATGTTCAGTATGTTATCGGAGGAGGTCTATATGTTTGTCTGTAATGCCTATCGACTACATACCTGACATCATGATGTAATGTTAAGTCATTTCCTTTTGTACAAGGCGGTGATGGCATTTTATTTTAGTTGAACTGCACAAAATATGCTTAAAAGAAGAGGAAAGGTCAGGAATGGCTCAATTTTTCAGAAAAAACTATGTATGCCTTCCTGACATCAGCCGATGTTGCCTTATTTATTCCTTCAAACAGGTGGTTATAAACAGTCTTGCTACCTTTTCCCATTAAGAAATTGGAATGCTTATATTTGTGAGTATATGCTTCAACTAGGCCACTTTTATAGTAATCACACTTTCAATATCTATGCAAACAGGGATGCTCGATTTTAGTGGAACTGCACAAAAAGTCCAAATGGTTCAACATTAGGAGCATGTTTTCTTCCAAACCTTTATATCCAATTGGTGGCACTATGAGCTGTTCATTACGAAGGTACATGGTTTGCTACTATCTTGCTACTCTTTTTGTACTATCATTAGATAGTAATACTAGTGGTTTGCATGTGAATTTATTGGTAGGGTGGACCTACATTGGAGGTGCAGGACAGGATTCAATGATTGGATGCTCAATTTTGGTTGTATCAATTTCACCTCTTCCATCACTGCGAACATGGATATCCTTGGTCTGATGAAGAATAGGCGCTATATTTCTACTCTGAACCAACAAATCAATTCAGTATGAAATTGTCCAGGGCAAAACATGACTGTATCAAATTGTCCAGTGCAAAACATGGCAGATGCTAAGCGGAAGAGACGTGTTTAAACTAAAAATACAAGGTGGGGTATATGTTTACTAGGTGCTTGATATTTGTGCAGACAGCGATGTCTGCCTGTTGCTGTTTGGCAAACAAACAAAGTGACCGCAATTTTGGTTGAACTGCACAAGAGAATAGTATAGTCACTGCATGCAGTGCCATTTGAAAATAGACACGGAAAGATTGGATAGTCACTTCATAGACTGCAGAAAAGTAGTATTGTACTATTTATTGGCCAACACTAGGTGCTTCATTGCTTTGGTCTGATTATACAATGGGCATCATTTTGCCCAAGTTAAAGTTTGCATTCTGAAAATAGTCTTGCCATGTGATCGAGAGAAGACCAAATCATATTGCAGTGGATGTTCCTCCATCATGTGTGGTTCATTCTCATGGTTCCAGCTGTTGATGAAACCACTTACGTTTGCAAGAGGAATTGTAGACTTCACAAACAAATTTGCCTTTCACTCTGTACTGAATGTTGGCTAAGAGAAGCATCCATGTTAGTAGGAAGAACAGATGTTTTTTCTAGATCCTTGCTTTTGGAGCTACATATTTGTATATGATCTGTGAATCATTGAGATGCATCAACATGTTGATCTTATGTATGGGAATCATAGTAGTTGGTTTTGAATTTGGGCTACTAATGTGAACATATTACAATGGCAGGCCTGCGAGTCTCGTGTAAACATTTCGAACGGATCGGCTCTTACTGCTCTGCACAGCATGATCCTTATTTCAGTGTTCTCAGTGTTTACAAGTTACTAATAGTTCCTTATTTCTGTTCGCTCAGTGTTTACAAGTTACTGATGGGTCACTAGCTAGCCTACTAATGCACTCCTGGCAGTTTTAGTTGCGACACAAGATCCGAAGTGGTAGTTTTTTGAATAAAAATGCCTACCCTGAAGAAACTGACAAGCTGCTCTGAAGAAAATGCCATGCAAATCTGAAGAAACTGCCAGCAAAATCGTTCGCAAACGCCTTATCTCCCAGCGAACGTTCATCAGCTAATGCGATCGTACACGTACACCATCCGACCTACTCGATCCCACACGAACAAATAGTGGATCACGCACGTACTACCTCCTTTTCGGTTTGTAGGGCTCAATTCAAAAAATGACCTACTCGATCCTACATGAATAAATAGCGGATCACACACGTACTACTCCCTTCGGTCCTTTTTTCTCTCCGCCTAAGGTCGAGCGCGCATACCAAGGGAAGGCTCGATCTATTTTTTCTGGACAAATTTGCCCTTGCGTTTGCACGTATCGCGTCGCTGAGTAGCTATTATTTCCATGCAACCGATTGGCTTGCATGCCTGTTGTTGCCTCAAACCCCGCTCCGCATGCATGCACTGCTCCCTATCTCGCTGCATGCGCGCATAGTTACGAGCAGATTGAGTAAATTCTGCGTGCAATTAGTTGGAAAGTGGCTTACTTAATGTGGGGCAGAGTTGGAAACCATGGAGATAAAAGAGGAATGCGTAGACTATTCAGGGCTTAATTCAAAAATCTCACCAACTTGCTTATGCATTGAATTCCGTTGACCGCGATGACCATCGCGTTTCCCGCAACACGCTGGTTTGCCTACCTTCCACCGAATGTGGATCCTCTGACTTTGTAATCCCTGCCATACCCTGCCATTGAGTCACTGACAGGTGGGCCCCATGCTCTGTGGGACCCATGTGTCAGTGACTCAAAGGTAGACTAGGCCACGGCAGGGGATCCTCGTCCCCTTCCTCCTATAATTACTGTTTCCCGGCCTTCTCTGGTGGCACCATCACCCAACTCTCCCTATCCTCATAAGACCCCACTGGCCTGACGTCGCTCGCCACTTATCCTCGGTCTCGCCATGTCCGTCATGCCCCCGCTCGTCCGCGATAGGCGATGCTGGAGGCGGTCACCACTGGAACTAGTGTTCGGTTTTTTACTGGAAGACAGACGGATGGAGGAGGCATTCTATCGGTCTTTAGATGGCAATGCGGAGTATGAGGAGTTGTTGGAGCGCGACCGCCTGGTGGAGGAGCAGCATATCGCTGATTTGTGCCGCCAGCGGGACATGGAGCAACAGCGCACCGACGCTCTGAGTCGTGAGCAGAGCGTCCGCAACTAGGCCGACTACATGGAGGCCGGTGCCCGGCAAATAGCCCTAGAGGCTGTCGGGCATGCACGCGTTCTTGACACTGAATTTTACTACCAGCTCGTCAAGTGGGTTTCCCTCTTAGAAGCCGAAGCTTCGGTGGACCACGCCGGCATGGAAAGGGCTAACGCGCGTGAGCAACGCGCCCTATCGCACCTCTAGAAGGTCTGAGGCAAGGCGGAGGACGCCGGTGCCAGCGTTTAGCGTGTACCGCAGATGGCGGCTGGCATCGTCTAGTTAGCTAAGAGTAAGTTAGTACTTGTACACTACTAGAGTATTAGTGGGAGTAGATAGTTAACTTGGCTATGATGGTTGTCAACGTGGAAGTTCAGTACTCTATATCTGGATCAGACTTGTTACTTTGCTCTGAATGTTGAACTTTTCGTTTGGACGTATGGAATGGACTGTTATTTTTTAAAATGGGTTGTATTTGTCCGCCACGGGTTTAGAGGCTGACTTGTGGGCCTACCAGGTTGACGCGTACACAATCAGGAGATGATTGTACGTGGAGAGGATGACAGAAGGGACCCACCAAGGTCATGGCAGTACGCAAGCAAGTGCCTCCTTATTTCAAGCCAATAAAAAAAATGGATCCTCCTAATGGATTTCTGACATCTGGGTCCCATGCCATTGTCAACGTAGTCAATAAACGAAAGAATTGCACAACGAGCGGCTGACACCAAGGACCCAGCAGCTCACCCAGTTGTCTTTGTTTTGGGTTAATTTGATAAATGCCACTCCAAATCTGGCGATTCCGAGAAATGCCACTGCAATTTCCAAACTTCGAAAAATGCCATTTCATGCCATTTCTAGTGGCATTTTTCGAAGTCCGGAGTGGCGTTTTTCCAAGTTTGCAAATTGCAGTGGCGTTTTCAAAGTTTGCAAAAATTGCAGTGCCATTTTTAAAAGTTTGGAAATTGCAGTGGCATTTTTATGAATCGCCATAATTCGAGTGGCATTTATCTAATTTGTTTTTGAGACGGAAGTAGGGTATCAACTGGGCTGTGCGGGGCACTCTGGCCTATCTAGACAGCATTTTCTTTTATGTTTACCACAGACCAGCCCAGTAGTTTTTTTTCTTTTTGAAAATGGCTAGCCCAGTTTTTTGTGATTTGTCAAGTAAGTCGCTTTGTCAGGCCTGTTGGGCTGCAAATCTTTCAAGACGAGGAGAGCTTCATTCGGCTGGCTGAGAAAATGGCCTATCAGTAATGAGAAATGGGTTGTACATTTCTAAAACACATCAAACCGGCAATTAGTTTCAAATTTCTTTTTATTCATTTCGAGATTTTAAATTGCATTGATTTTTATGCATCGACAATTTGTTGGATTTTATATTGATATACATTTATTTTTAAAATCAGTTTGAATGTGACTCGAAATTTCGGGATTAAAAACAGTTCGGACCGCACCGAAATATGCAAAATTTCATATAATTTTTTAACCATGGCCACAATATGGGTTGTAATGCTAACAAAAAGAATATGGGCTCCAAAAAAACCTTAAGAATTAGCAAATGGGCTGTAAACTATTAGCAATAATGGCAGATGGGATGTATGATGTTTTCCATAGATTTGAGGCTTTCCTAAAAAAAAGATTGACGCACAAGTAGTGACTGTTGGATGTCCATCCAACGGTCATCGTGCTTCTTCAATCTTTGCTCTTCCTGCTCCAGCCACTCAAACAAGCACCGGCGGGACTGCTTGCTCCCTCCTCCCACGGCCGACTGTGCTACCGCGCAGGCCTCACTACGCCACCGTACTCCCATCGCTGGCCTAGCCATCCCTCTACTCACCCACACCTGTTGTTATTCTCTAGCGACAGCAGACGAACCAGTAAACCCTCGTATAGTCGTACTCCCCTCCGCGTGGGAAACAACTGTCGAGTCTTCCCTGGCTCCGTGGCGTTCCCTTCCTAGGCCTCGCTGTCGTCCACCGCCTCGGTGCTCTCGACGCGGCATGGTCAACGTGGTCAACGACCGACATGCATCTGAAGTGGACTGTACGTGTAGAGGCTGTAGCGACCATGATCCCAATGGACCGAAGTCTTTATGCTTAAGTGTCATCCCTGGATCGGTAATGCTGACACACACAGTACTCGAGGAATTATAACAGAGTTCAATCACACACTTATTACATAGAGTCCTCATAAAGAGTATGATTACACAAAAACATCATAGCTGAAGGCTATCTAAACTAAATAACTATGGAAGCTTCAAAGGTAAAAGAGTCCATCAATTCCAATGGCATAGCTGAGTGCAAGACAACGACCTATCGCACCTTATTCGTTGTCTGAGTAGTCTTCAACATGAGACGTTGCAGCCGTGTAGGTCAGCACATTAAATATGCTGGCAGAGTTACACTGTAAAGCAATGAATGCAAGAACGATATATACATGCAATATTTGGCTGGTGGAGGCTCTATGTTTATGATTTTGCATAAAGCTAGTTTTTCCCTACAACAAAGGAATAAATTTATTTAACTACTCCCAAGTGGTACCAATATTTGAGAAGGTTCCCCCAACTAAAAATCCCAATTAAACAAGTATCATCAATAAACCCAATTCAATTAATTAAAGAGTGATGAGATCAACAATAATATCCAATACCAGATACTCAAGATATCCATAACCGGGGACACGGCTAACCATGATTAGTTTATACTCTCTGCAGAGGTTGCGCACTTTTCCCCACAAGACTCAACCGCATCCATGATCGAAAAATCGAGACATAGTCTTTCTGAAGCATTAACTCTATACTCCGGGCAGACCGGTACACCTACTTTCCATCTACATCTGCTAGCCCACCTCTTCGAGAGCTCATACAACTTACTCAACTATGCCAGAGCCCGTAATGGCTTGTGTCTGCACACGGAAGTTTCTAGTCATGAAATATCATACGATCCATTTGAGCCTGGGTGGCGAACCGAGGAAAAATCACACGGATACCACAGTATTTCCCTTAATGGACAACACTGGGTTCCCCAGGTGCCCCAACCAATCCACCCATATGTGTATTAACATTGTCACCTTAATATTATCCAAGATTAACAACTCTCATAATTTCCATATGAATCACGATCCAATCCCCGTCTACGAGCATGGGTAAGCAATAGTAAAACATAACGTATATTCCCGGGGTGATCAAAAGGTATTAGGTTCCTACCTCACGTACTACAACCATACCACATGTTCCCAATCCTACTCATGCAAATATTTGAGGAGCAATACTAATGCATAGTAAAAACTGGGTATAGAAGAGTATGATCAAAGTGTAACTTGCCTTGCTGACGATCTGCAAACTCTAGAGATTCATAGTAACAAGCTTCGCACTCTGGGTAATATAACATAGACAAACACTAGCATACATAAGCAATCAGTCAAACAAAACAATGAGAAAACGAGAAAAGATCCAAATCAAACACGAAAAAGCAAACGGCTAAACTAAGCATAAAACAAAACCTAACAGCCTTATTAGCATGTGAATTAGATCTTAACAGTAGGTACAAGTGATTAGCTATGATTAGCAAAAAGAAACAACTCAAATGGAGAAACGAAACTCAAGATATGAACGAAACAAGATCGTTTACTAATCTGAACTAAACTCAAATTTTAATGTTTCAAAATCATGTTCAAGTTGGTTAACTGGAAAAAGAGATCGTTACGAAGATTTAGGCGCTGGTTTCATCTAATTTGGACAAACGAGCAAAAAGTTACGCTAGTTTTAAGATCAGGGGCTAAATCGCGATAAAACTCTTCGCGGACAAGTCCCTGGCCGAAAATAAGACTAAAAAGAAAAATCTACGGAGTGAAGGTTTGTTAACAGAACTAAAGGAACAAAAACCGTTCGCTAACCGATCTAAATGAACGAACATTTGTTAATTAGATTAACCTGAAAAATAAACCGATCTAAACTATTGAACCAACTAAACCAAAAAGAAACGAAAAGAATCGGCCGGTTCTTACCGGTCAATGCGGTTTTTGGCGCGTTCAACAGCGGGATGAGATCCGGCGGCGGCGGCTCAGGCATCGGCGACGCGTGCGACGGCGAGGCGAGGCGGCGGCGCTGGCGGCGGTGCAGGGTGGCGGCGGCGCGTGCGGCAGCAGCAGGCGACGGCGCGTGCAGCAGCAGCAGGCGACGGCGGCGAGCTACGGCGGCGGCGATGCAACTGCAGGCGGTAGCGCTGGTGGCGGCGGGCGGCGCGGCGGTGATGAGGAGGAGAGGAGACCGGGGTTGCTCCTTATAAAGGACCCTGGGGTGGCGGCTTGCTTGCTAGAGGGGGCGGCGGCGATGCGGAGTCCTAGGCGGACTCTGAGGCGGCGGCGGCCGGGAGTCCCGAGCAGGAGGCGGCGGCGGCCGGGAGTCCCGAGCGGGAGGCGACAGCGCGGGGCGGATGGGCCGGCTGGTTTTCGGCCCAGTCGGTCCGAAACTTTTTTTTAAAATAATTTCGTCGCGAAAGAAAAATCCTAATCAAATATAAAAAAATTCTAAAAACAATTTTCACCGTCCAAACCTAATATTTAGGACAAGATGAACATTTTTCTGGACTAAAATGCAATTTTCAAAAATGCAAGTTTTCTCTAATTCAAATAAAATAACAATTTGATTTTAAAATTTCTTCTCCAATATTTCTCTTCTGTTGAAGAAGTCATTTTATCTTCTCTCATTTATTTTTATTATTGGAAATAATTGGAGAGAAAATATTAAAATCAAATTGATCCTTTTGTCCAAATTTGAAATAAATTCAAATATGATAATTGTGAAACCTCCAACTCTCCCCTTGGGTCCTTGAGTTGCTTAAGATTTCCAGGATCACAACAAAATGCAAAAATAAAATATGATATGCATGATGGTCGATGTATAACATCCAAATTGAAAATCTGTCTACCAACTCCTAGTGGTTGTTGAATGTTGCCACCATCAACTGCATGCTCAGCTCATCACTGAGTCCCTCAAGAAACTTCTCCTGCTTAGCGGCATCTGTGGCCACCTGTAACGCCCCGGGTTCGATGCGCCAGGTGTCTGCCAGTTATTCGTCGTTGTTGCCATGTCATTTTCTTGCGTGTTGCATTTTGCCATGTCATGATGTGCATCTCTTTTTGCATACGTGTTCGTCTCATGCATCCGAGCATTTTCCCCGTTGTCCGTTTTGCAATCCGACACTCCTATGTCCTCCGGCGTCCCCCTTTTGTCTCTTGTTGTGAGCGGGTGTTAAACATTCTCGGAATGGACCGTGATTTGCCAAGCGGCCTTGGTACACCACCGGTAGACCGCCTGTCAAGTTTCGTGCCATTTGGAGTCCGTTTGATACTCCAATGGTTAACCGGGGTACCGTAAAAGCCTCTTTAGTTGCAGCCCAACACCCCTCCACCATAGCCCAGGAGCCCATCCAAACCCTCTCCATGCTCTCGTTCGATCACAATCGTGTGGGCGAAAACCGCTCCCCATTTGGACTGTCCTAGCTCCCTCTTGCTATATATATGCCTTCCCCTTCCAAATTTGCGGATGAAACCCTAGCTTCCTCTTCCTCCGCGCCACCGGACGCGTCTCCGTCGCTGCCGGACATGTCCGCTCCACAGCCCTGCCGCCCTCAGCCAGTCGCCGCCTGCCACGTGGCGCGCCCGCTGCCCCCGCGCCGCTGGCCCGCCAGGCCCGGGACGGGCCCACGGAGCCCGCGCGCTCCTCCGCCGGCCGCTCGTCCCTGCCCCGGGCCCCGCCGCCGTCCCCCGCCTCCGCACCGACCGCCGCCGGCGTGGACCCACCGCTGCGGCCAAGGCGCCGCCGCCGTGTGCCTCGGACCCTCCTCACCGCCGCCGCCGCCCCGCGGGCGCCGGAGCACGCGCCCGCCGGGTCCCTCCTCCGCCGGCGCCCGGCGCCGCGCCTCCCCAGCCTCTCCCCGAGCCCCTCTGCGCCGCCTCTCCTGCCCACCGGCCGGTCCCGCTCCGGTGAACCTCGGGCCCGGCGCAGCCCAGATCCAGATCCGGTCAAACTGAAGGTTGACCCCGAAATTTCCCCAAGTCCCCAATTTCTTGCATTTTCATGCCCTGTTCATCATACCATAACTTTGTGTGTGCTACTCCGTTTTGTGCGTGCAATATATCAAAATGTTCACTGAGAGATGCTCTTCATTTCATTCCATTGTGTCATGCTTGTTTGAGTCCATCTTGGTGCCCTAATCATCGTTGCAAGAGTGCTATATGATGTTAACTGTTGTCTGTTAACAGAACTTGGTGATTTGTCTTTTTCATTGCATTTTGTGTGTGCATCCTATGAGCTTGATGTCTACATGCGTTTTGAGCTACATCATGTCATCTTCACATTGGTGCAATCCATGTATTTTTGTGAGCCTTGTCGTGAGTGCATCAATCTTGTGAAGTAGGGTACTTGTTGTTGCTGTTTTGCTAGGCTGAATCTGCCAAATTATGATGCTATGTAAACCTGCTGGTACAAGTTATTCTATGCATAATCTGGAGATGTTCACTAAGAATGTTTTGTTATACATGTCATGCTCTATCCATCCATGCCACTGGTTGCATTTATAGCCTGCTGTAGCTTATTGTAATCTTGCTCTCAAATTGCCAAATAGTATTGCTGTCAGCCTGTTAACATTAAGTTCATGTTTTGTCATGCTTTACGTGTACTTCATGCTCATGCCTTTTGTTCTTATGTTGGGGTGCTGCTGTAGCATGTTGTTTTGATGCTTGCAAGATGCCTAGTTGCTGTTTTGGACAGATTGTTGTTATATCTTGTTTGGAGTGTATGTGTTGCACCGTTGCTCCGTTTTGAGTGTGCTCTATATGAAACTTGCTTGATTTTGCATGTAGTTTCATATTATCATGTTGCATCCATGTTTTAAGAGTGTTTGCTTGATGTTTGTATGCATTTTTCATCAATGCCATGTTTAACTTGTTTTGCTCATATCTTCTAGGTCGTAGCTCCGAATTAAATGAACTTTATATGTAACTTGACTAGAATCTCGTGTAGATCATCTTGGTGCATCTTAACTTGCTGTTTAACAACTTGAACATAAGGGTTATTCAGTTCTGGACCAATTTCTAAATTTGCATATGAGGACTTACCGGAATTGTGGTATGTTGTTTTCGTCCTCATTTAAACTTGCTTTGATGTGTTGCTCTTATATGCATCATCTCTTGTCATGAGTAGCTCCATGTAGCTTTGTCATGCATCATGCTTGTTGTGCATCATGTCTTGTCTATGTGTGGTGTGTTTACCTTGTTGTTTGCTTCTTTCCAGTTGTGATCCTTCTCGTTAGTTCCTGTTCGTTGCGATCGTGAGGTTCCATTCGTATACACTTGGTTCGGCTTCATTCATTTATCTTCTTCATGGACTCGTTCTTCTTCCTAGCCGGATTTCAGGCAAGATGACCGTCACCTTAGATCTCACTACTATCATTGCTATGCTAGTTGCTTCGTTCTATCGATTTTCTGCGCTACCTATCACTTGTTCTTCAAGCCTCCCAATTTGCCATGCCAGCCTCTAACCTTTTTCACCCTTCCTAGCAAACCGTTGTTTGGCTATGTTACCGTTTTGCTCATCCCCTCTTATAGCGTTGTTAGTTGCAGGTGAAGTTGACGATTGCTCCATGGTGGACAGGATTTTGGTTGGGATATCATAATATCTCTTATTTAATTAATGCATCTATATACTTGGTAAAGGGTGGAAGGCTCGGCCTTATGCCTGGTGTTTTGTTCCAGTCTTGCCACCCTAGTTTCCGTCATACCGGTGTTATGTTCCCGGATTTTGCGTTCCTTACGCGGTTGGGTGATTTATGGGACCCCCTTGACAGTTCGCTTTGAATAAAACTCCTCCAGCAAGGCCCAATCTTGGTTTTACCATTTGCCTCACCACCACCTATACCCTTCCCTTGGCTCGGCCAACCCGAGGGTCATCTTTATTTTAGCCCCCCTGGGCAAGTGCTTCTCTAAGTGCTGGTCCGAACCGAGCGATGTCCGGTGCCCCCTGGGCAACCAGGGTCTATGCCAACCCGATGTCTGGCTCATCTGGTGTGCCCTGAGAACGAGACATGTGCAGCTCCTATCGGGATTTGTCGGCACATCCGGGCGGCTTTGCTGGTCTTGTTTTACCATTGTCGAAATGTCTTGTAAACCGGGATTCCGAGATTGATCGGGTCTTCCTGGGAGAAGGTATATCCTTTGTTGACCATGAGAGCTTGCGATGGGCTAAGTTGGGACACCCCTGCAGGGTATAAACTTTCGAGAGCCGTGCCCACGGTTATGTGGCAGATGGGAATTTGTTAATGTCCGGTTGTAGATAACTTGACACTTCACTTAATTAAAACGCATCAATCGTGTGTGTAGCCGTGATGGTCTCTTTTCAGCGGAGTCCAGGAAGTGAACACGGTTTTTGGGTTATGTTTGACGTAAGTAGGAGTTCAGGATCACTTCTTGATCATTGCTAGCTTCACGACCGTTCCGTTGCTTCTCTTCTCGCTCTTATTTGCGTATGTTAGCCACCATATCATGCTTAGTGGCTGCTGCAACCTCACCACTTTACCCCTTCCTTTCCCATTAAGCTTTGCTAGTCTTGATACCCATGGTAATGGGATTGCTGAGTCCTCGTGGCTCACAGATTACAACAACAACAGTTGCAGGTGCAGGTTATGTGATGATCATGACGCGAGAGCGATGTTTGCTTGTTTTGGAGTTCTTCTTCTGCTTCTTCTTTGATCAGAGGATAGGTTCCAGGTCGGCAGCCTGGGCTAGTAGGGTGGATGTCGTTTGAGTTTCTGTTTGTGGTTCATCCGTAGTTGGATGGTGCTCTTTTGTAAGTTGATGTTGTATTCGTGTGGCATTGTATGTCTTTTGTATGTATCCCCATCCATTATGTAATGTTGATGTAATGATATCCACCTTGCAAAAGTGTATCAATATGCGGTTCTATCCTTGGTGGGACCTTCGAGTCTCTTTAAGATAGTATCGCATATTGGGCGTGACACCACCACATCTGGGGCATAGTGTTCTAACTTGCTAAACTCATCCACATAATGTCCCACTATACGGCCTCCTTGGTGCAAGTTGCGAAACTCGCGCTTCTTCATGCTCAAAGCTCCTGCTGAAACATGGGCGGTGCGGAAAGCTTGCTGAAACTGATCCCATGTAACTGTATCAATGGGTTAAGTGGTGGTGAAGTTCTCCCACCAAGATGTTGTGGGTCCATCAAGCTGATGTGCGGCAAAGCGCACTCTCTCCGCATCTGTGCATCCTGCAGTTGTCAGCTCTCTCCCAATCTTGCGGAGCCAATCATCTACAACAATCGGCTCGGTGCTACTAGAGAACACCGACGGATTCAACTCAAAAAACGGTCTAGGTTGTCAACAGGGGGTGGTGGCGGTGGGTTGTTGTTGTTGTTGTTGTTGTTGCCTTGGTTCTGGTTCTGAACTAGCATCTGCATCAAGACATTCTGCTGCTGGATCAACTGAGTGAGCTCTGGTGGGAACACGAATCCATTGTCACGTCTCGGAGGCATCTAATGGTTAGAAGGGGTGAGAAACCAGAATAGAATAAGGTCTAAGAGAGATTCACTACCCATATGCTCATGAGAAAAACACAAACAATTCACTTCATTCAATAGCACACAAGGTTCACACAAACGATCTAAACTACGATTACAAACTCGATCATTACTAACTACTTGGAAGTACTAGTTACATGGTGGTCATCTAGAAATTTTGATCAGAGGAAGACTCCATGATATCTGCTCCAGCTTCGTCAACGTAGTCATCATCACTGTCATCATTTGCATCACTATCCGTGTCGGTGTCATCCAAGATGATGTAGTCCTCCGAATGAATCTCCTTTGCTAGTTCTCGCTTATGATTCTCCACTGGTAGTCCTAGCTTCCTCTTCAGATCTTCATGCTTCTCCAGTAGTACGGCAATTTCTTCCTCATATCCATCGTGTGTGAACTTGAGTTCCTCTTCTAGCTCGTTATTCTTCTTCATCGGCTTCTTGATCTTCTTCATGTTGAAACATAGTTGATTCTCCTGTCGACGAATGTGATCACCCATCTCCTGAATGTAAGCTTCAATTGATCCATCCTTCCTGGTACGAATCATCTCCCATTCTTCATCTCGGCGGCCACATATTTGGTAGATTGTGTTTTCCAACTCCTTGTGATACACCTCACATATGCGTCTAAAGGTGATCTGGGCTGCCATGCTCTTTCCTAAACTCCAGCTTGGTGCATCCATGTAGAAATCAATAGGCTTCGTTGTTGGCACAAATGTCCTCCCAGGTACCCAGACTTTGATCTTCCAGCGCTCCTCTTCCGGTACAGTTGCAGAGAAAGTCCCCGTGAAGCTTGGTAGTCCGATGTTCAGGTACTTAGTGACTTCCGTCAAGTGTCGTCCAAAAGGGGTGTCGTCATCCAGCCGAGTTAACTTGTTCCTGGGGTCCGCCATCTATAGAGTAGAAATAGAGGAGAATTATAAATGAGAAAAGAAGAGAAATCATGTGGTTTATTCTAGTGGTCGCGTCCTACAGTCAGCGTGTGCTCTGATACCATCTTGTAGCGACCACGATCCCAATAGACCGAAGTCTCTGTGCTTAAGTATCATCCCTGGATCGGTAATGCTGACACACAAAGTACTCAAGAAATTATAACAGGGTTCAATCACACACTTACTAGATCGAGTCCTCATAAAGAGTATGATTACACAAAAATATTATGGCTGAAGGCCATCTAAACTAAATAACTATGGAAGCTTCGAAGGTAAAACAGTCCATCAACTCCAACGGCATAGCTGAGTACAAGACAATGACCTATCGCACCTTATTCGTCGTTTGAGTAGTCTGCAACATGAGATGTTGCAGTTGTGTAGGTCAGCACATAGAATATGCTGGCAGAGTTACACTGTAAAGCAATGAATGCAAGAACTATATCTAGATGTAATATTTGGCTGGTGGAGGCTCTATGTTTATGATGTTGCATAAAGCTAGTTTTTCCCAACAACAAAGGAATAAATTTATTTAACTACTCCCAAGTTGTACCAATATTTGAGAAGGTTCCCCCAACTCAAAATCCCAACTAAACAAGTATCATCAATAAACCCATTTCAATTAATTAAAGAGTGATGAGATCAACAATAATATCCAATTCAAGATACTCAAGATGTCCATAACCGGGGACATGGCTAACCATGATTGGTTTATACACTCTGTAGAGGTTGCACACTTCTCCCGCAAGACTCAACCGCATCCATGATCGGAAGATCGAGACATAGTCTTTCTGAAGCATTAACTCTCTACTCCTGGTAGACCGGTACACCTACTTTCCCTCTACATCTACTAGTCCACCTCTTCGAGAGATCATACAACTTACTCAACTATGCCAGAGCCCATAATGTCTTGTGGCTGCACACGGAAGTTTCTAGTCATGAAATGTCATATGATCCCTTTGAGCCTGGGTGGCGAACCGAGGAAAAATCACACGGATATCTCCCTTAATGGACGACACTGGGTTCCCCAGGTGCCCCAACCAATCCACCCAGATGTGTATTAAAGTTGCCACCTTAATGTTATATAAGATTAACAACTCTCATAACTTCCTTGTGAATCACGATCTAATCCCCGTCTACGAGCATGGCTAAGCAATAGTAAAGCATAAAGTATATTCCCGGGGTGATCAAAAGGTATTAGGTTCCTACCTCAAGTACTACAACCATACCACATGTCCCCAATCCTACTCATGCAAATATTTGAGGAGCAATGCTAATGCATAGTAAAAACTGGGTATAGAAGAGTATGATCAAAGTGTAACTTGCCTTGCTGACGATCTGCAAACTCTAGAGATTCGTAGTAACTAGCTTCGCACTCTGGGTAATCTAGCGTAGACAAACAGTAGCATACATAAGCAATCACTCAAACGAAACAACGAGAAAACGAGAAAAGATCCAAATCAAACACGAAACAAGCAAACAGCTAAACTAAGCAAAAAACAAAACCTAACAGCCTTATTATCATGTGAATTATATCTTAACAGTAGGTACATGTGATTAGCTACGATTAGCAAAAAGAAAAAACTCAAATGGAGAAACAAAACTCAAGATACGAACGAAACAAGATCATTTACTAATCTGAACTAAACTCAAATTTGAATGTGTCAAAATCATGTTCAAGTTGGTTAACTGGAAAAAAGAGATCATTACAAAGATTTAGGCGCTGGTTTCATCTAATTTGGACAAACGAGCAAAAAGTTACGCTAGTTTTAAGATCAGGGGCTAAATCGCGATAAAACTATTCACAGATAGGTCCCTGGCCGAAAATAAGACTAAAAAGAAAAATCTACGGAGTGAACATTCGTTAATAGAACTACGAACGAGAACTGTTTGCTAACCGATCTAAACGAATGAGCGTTCGTTAATTAGATTAACCTGGAAAATAAACCAATCTAAACTACTGAACCGACTAAACCGAAAAAAATGAAAAAGAACCGGCCGGTTCTTACCGGTCAATGCGTTTTTCGGCCCGGTCAACGGCGGGACGAGATCCAGCAGCGGCGGCGGCCCGGGCGTCTACGGCGCTGGCGGCGGTGCGGGACGGTGGCGGCGCGTGCAGTAGTAGCAGGCGGCGGCGAGCTACGGTGGCGGCGGCGTGGCTACAGGCGGCGGCGCTGGTGGCTGCGGGCGGTGCGGTAGTGATGAGGAGGATAGGACACGGGGGGTGCTCCTTATAAAGGACCCTGGGATGGCGGCTTGCTTGCGGGAGGGGGCGGCGGTGATGCGGAGTCCTAGCCGGACTCCGAGGCTGCGGCGATCGAGAGTCCCGAGCGGGAGGCGGCGGCGCGGGGCGGATGGGTCGGCTGGGTTGCGGCCCAGTCGGTCCAAAACTTTTTTAAAATAATTTCGGCTCGAAAGGAAAATCCTAATAAAATACAAAAAAAATCTAAAAATTACAGAAACAATTTTCACCATCCAAACCTAATATTTAGGACATGAACATTTTTCTGGACTAAAATGCAATCTTCAAAAATGCAAGTTTCCTCTAATTCAAATAAAATAAAAATAAAATAATAATTTGATTTTAAAATTTCTTCTACAATATTTCTCTTCTGTTGAAGAAGTCATATTATTTTCTCTCATTAATTTTTATTATTGGGAATAATTGGAGAGAAAAATTAAAATCAAATTGATCCCTTTTTCCAAATTTGAAATAAATTCAAATATGAAAATTGTGAAACCTCCAACTCTCTCCTTGGGTCCTTCAGTTGCTTAAGATTTTTGTGATTTAACAATTTGTTTATTGAACAGCAGCAAAAAGAATCAACGCAAAAGCATGTTCCTGTGATTTAACAAAATTATATTCATGCGCGCAAAGTTTTTGTTTTTCAGCAGAATCAAATCAACTATCATCGTAGGCTATCCTATAGGTTCTACTTGGCACAAACACTAATTAAAAGATAAAAACACATCTAAACAGAAGGTAGATGTAAGATTTATTACTAAACAAGAGCAAAAACAAAAACATAAAGAAAATTGGGTTGCCTCCCAACTAGCGCTATCGTTTAATGCCCCTAGCTAGGCATAAAAGCGAAGATAGATCTAACGAGTGCCATCTTTGGCACTAAATTCATAAGTAGAATGCATGATAGATTCATAAGGTAATTTGACTTTCTTTCTTGGAAAGTGCTCCATGCATTTCTTTAATGGGAATTGGAATTTAATATTCCCTTCCTTCATATCGATAATCGCACCAATCGTTCTAAGGAAAGGTCTACCAAGAATAATAGGGCAAGAAAGATTGCAATCTATATCAAGAACGATAAAATCCACGGGCACCAAATTTCTATTTGCAACAATGAGAACATCATTGATTCTTCCCATTGGCTTTTTAATGGTGGAATCCGCAAGGTGAAATTTAAAGAGCAATCATCAAGATCATGGAAACCTAGAATATCACATAAAGTTTTCAGAATCATGGAAACACTAGAACCAAAATCACACAAAGCAAAACACTCATAATCTTTAATTCTAATCTTTATAGTAGGTTCCCACTCATCATTAAGTTTTCTAGGTATAGAAACTTCCAAATTAAGTTTTTCATCATAAGATTGCATCAAGGCATCAATGATATGTTTGGTAAAAGCTTTATTTTGACTATAAGCATGAGGAGAATTAACAACGGATTGCAACAAGGAAATACAACCTTTTAAAGAGCAATTATCATAATCAAATTCCTTGAAATCCAATACAGTAGGTTCAATGTTATTAGAAGTTGAGGACTCTCCAATCTCACTTTTACCAATTTTAGCATCAAGATCTAAAGACTCCGAATTCTTGGGACGCCTTCTAGGAAAAGTTGATTCATCATCAGTCCCATAATCATCAAAATTCATATTGCAAAACATAGATCTTATAGGAGACACATCAATAACTTTAAGATCCTCATCATTATTTTCATGGAAACTAGAAGAACACGCTTTTATAAAGCTATCTTTTTTAGCATGCAATCTAGCGGTTCTTTCCTTACACTCATCAATGGAAATTCTCATTACTTTGAGAGACTCATTGATGAGAAGATCTAAGTTTAAGAGAATCAACATCAAGCGAAAGTCTATCAACGTTCCTAGCCAAATCATCAACTTTGACCAATTTTTCTTCAAGCAAAGCAGTAAAATTCTTTTGAGAAATCATAAATTCTTTCACACTATTCTCAAAATCAGAGGGCATCTTATTAAAATTACCATAAGCATTATTGTAGGAATTTCCATAATTATTAGAGGAATTACTAGGGAATAGTCTACCATTAAAGTTTCCTCTATAAGCGTTGTTTCCGAAACTATTCCTACCAACAAAATTCACATCCATAGATTCATTATTATTCTCAATCAAAGAAGACAAAGGCATATCATTGGGATCAAGAGGAGTATTTTTAGTAGCAAATATTGTTGGGGAACGTAGTAATTTCTAAAAATTTCCTACGCACACGCAAGGATCATGGTGATGCATAGCAACGAGAGGGGAGAGTGTTGTCCATGTACCCTCGTAGACCGAAAGCGGAAGCGTTAGAACAACGCGGTTGATGTAGTCGTACGTCTTCACGATCAGAACGATCCAAGTATTGAACGTACGGCACCTCCGAGTTCAGCACACGTTCAGCTTGATGACGATCCCTAGACTCTGATCCAGCAGGGTGTCGGGGATGAGTTCCGTCAGCACGACGTCGTGGTGACGATGATGATGTTCTACCGATGCAGGGCTTGGCCTAAGCACTGCAACGATATGACCGAGGTGGAATATGGTGGACGGGGGCACCGCACATGGCTAAGGAACGATCACGAAGATCAACTTGTGTGTCATGGGGTGCCCCCCTCCTCCGTATATAAAGGCGGGGAGGAGGAGAGGGCCGGCTAAGGGGGTAGCGCGCCCTAGGAGGGGTAAACCTACTCCAAGTAGGTTTGCCCCTCCCTTTCCTAGTCCAAGAAGGAGGGGGAAGGAAGGAGTGCGAGAGGGGAAACGCAAGGGGGGCGCCGCCCCCGCCCCCCCCCCCCCCCCTTCCTTGTCCTATTCGGACTCAAGGGGAGGGGACGCGCCTCTTGCCCTGGCCGGCCCCTCTCTCTCTCCACTAGGGCCCAACAAGGCCCATTAGTTCCCGGGAGGGGTTCCGGTAACCCCCGGTACTCCGATATATATCCGATAACTCCCAGAACTTTTCTGGTGTCCAAATATAGTCGTCCAATATATTGATCTTTATGTCTCAACCATTTCGAAACTCCTCGTCATGTCCATGATCACATCAGGGACTCCGAACAACCTTCGGTACATCAAAACTTATAAACTCATAATAAAACTGTCATCGTAACGTTAAGCGTGCGGACCCTACGGGTTCGAGAACTATGTAGACATGACCTAGAACTGTTTCCGGTCAATAACCAATAGCGGAACCTGGATGCTCCTATTGGCTCCTACATATTCTACGAAGATCTTTATCGGTCAAACCGCATAACAACATATGTTGTTCCCTTTGTCATCGGTATGTTACTTGCCCGAGATTTGATCGTCAATATCCAATACCTAGTTCAATCTCGTTACCGGCAAGTCTCTTTACTCGTTACATAATGCATCATTCCGTAAATAACTCATTAGCTTATTGCTTCCAAGGCTTATAGTGATGTGCATTACCGAGAGGGCCCAGAGATACCTCTCCGACAATCGGAGTGACAAAACCTAATCTCGAAATACGCCAACTCAACATGTACCATTGGGGACACCTGTAGAGCTCCTTTATAATCACCCAGTTACGTTGTGACGTTTGCTAGCACACAAAGTGTTCCTCCGGTAAACGGGAGTTGCATAATCTCATAGTTGTAGGAACTTTGTATAAGTCATGAAGAAAACTATAGCAACATACTAAACGATCAAATG
Organism: Triticum timopheevii; assembly: GCA_963921465.1. NCBI lineage: Eukaryota > Viridiplantae > Streptophyta > Magnoliopsida > Poales > Poaceae > Triticum > Triticum timopheevii. The sequence continues at coordinate 358,530,986 of OY997274.1, read as the reverse complement.
CTAAGCTAACGGAATGGGTCAAGTCAATCACATCATTCTTCTAATGATGTGATCCCGTTAATCAAATGACAACACATGTCTATGGTTAGGAAACACAACCATCTTCGATTAATGAGCTAGTCAAGTAGAGGCATACTAGTGACGTTAAGTTTGTCTGTGTATTCACACATGTATTATGTTTCCGGTTAATACAATTCTAGCATGAATAATAAACATTTATCATGATATGAGGAAATAAATAATAACTTTATTATTGCCTCTAGGGCATATTTCCTTCAGTCTCCCACTTGCACTAGAGTCAATAATCTAGATTACACAGTAATGATTCTAACACCCATGGAGTCTTGGTGCTGATCATGTTTTGCTCGTGGAAGAGGCTTAGTCAACGGGTCTGCAACATTCAGATCCATATGTATATTGCAAATCTCTATGTATCCCACCTGGACTTGGTCCCGGATGGAATTGAAGCGTCTCTTGATGTGCTTGGTCCTCTTGTGAAATCTGGATTCCATTGCCAAGGCAATTGCACCAGTATTGTCACAAAAGATCTTCATTGGTCCCGATGCACTAGGTATGACACCTAGATCGGAAATGAACTCCTTCATCCAGACTCCTTCATTTTCTGCTTCCGAAGCAGCTATGTACTCTGCTTCGCATGTAGATCCCGCCACGACGCTTTGTTTAGAACTGCACCAACTTACAGCTCCACCGTTTAATAAAAACACGTATCCGGTTTGCGATTTAGAATCGTCCGGATCAGTGTCAAAGCTTGCATTGACGTAACCATTTACGACTAGCTCTTTGTCACCTCCATAAACGAGAAACATATCCTTAGTCCTTTTCAGGTATTTCAGGATATTCTTGACCGCTGTCCAATGATCCACTCCTGGATTACTTTGGTACCTACTTGCCAAGCTTATTCCTAAGCATACATCAGGTCTGGTACACAGCATTGCATACATGATAAAGCCTATGGCTGAAGCATAGGGAACATCTTTCATTTTCTCTCTATCTTCTGCTGTGGTTGGGCATTGAGTCTGACTCAACTTCACACCTTGTAATACAGGCAAGAACCCTTTCTTAGCCTGATCCATTCTGAACTTTTTCAAAACTTTATCAAGGTATGTGCTTTGTGAAAGTCCAATTAAGCGTCTTAATCTATCTCTATAGATCTTGACTCCCAATATGTAAGCAGCTTCACCGAGGTCTTTCATTAAAAAACTTTTATTCAAGTATCCCTTTATGCTATCCAGAAATTCTATATCATTTCCAATTAACAATATGTCATCTACATATAATATCAGAAATGCTACAGAGCTCCCACTCACTTTCTTGTAAATACAGGCTTCTCCAAAAGTCTGTATAAAACCATATGCTTTGATCACACTATCAAAGCGTTTATTCCAACTTCGAGATGCTTGCACCAGTCCATAAATTGAACGTTGGAGCTTGCACACTTTCTTAGCACCTTTTGGATCGACAAAACCTTCCGGTTGCATCATATACAACTCTTCTTCCAGAAATCCATTCAGGAATGCAGTTTTGACATCCATTTGCCAAATTTCATAATCATAAAATGCGGCCATTGCTAAAATGATTCGGACAGACTTAAGCATCGCTACGGGTGAGAAAGTCTCATCATAGTCATCTCCTTAAACTTGTCGAAAACCTTTCGCAACAAGTCGAGCTTTGTAGACAGTTACATTACCATCAGCGTCAGTCTTCTTCTTGAAAATCCATTTATTCTCGATGGCTTGCCGATCATCGGGCAAGTCAACCAAAGTCCATACTTTGTTCTCATACATGGATCCCATCTCAGATTTCATGGCCTCAAGCCATTTCACGGAATCTGGGCTCATCATCGCCTCCTCATAGTTCGTAGGTCCTCCATGGTCAAGTAACATGACTTCCAGAATAGGATTACCGTACCACTCTGGTCCGGATCTTACTCTGGTAGACCTACGAGGTTCAGTAGTAACTTCATCTGAAGTTTCATGATCAATATCATTAGCTTCCTCACTGATTGGTGTAGTTGTCACAGGAACCGGTTCTTGTGATGAACTACTTTCCAACAAGGGAGCAGGTACAGTTACCTCATCAAGTTCTACTTTCCTCCCACTCACTTCTTTCGAGAGAAACTCCTTCTCTAGAAAGGATCCAAATTTAGCAACGAAAATCTTGCCTTCAGATCTGTGATAGAAGGTGTACCCAATAGTCTCTTTTGGGTATCCTATGAAGACACATTTCTCCGATTTGGGTTCGAGCTTATCTGGTTGAAGTTTCTTCAAATAAGCATCGCAGCCCCAAACTTTAAGAAACGACAACTTTGGTTTCTTGCCAAACCACAGTTCATAAGGTGTCGTCTCAACAGATTTTGATGGTGCCCTATTTAACGTGAATGCGGTCGTCTCTAAAGCATAACCCCAAAATGATAGCGGTAAATCAGTAAGAGACATCATAGATCGCACCATATCTAATAAAGTACGATTACGACGTTCGGACACACCATTTTGTTGTGGTGTTCCGGGTGGCGTGAGTTGCGAAACTATTCCGCATTGTTTCAAATGTAGACCAAACTCGTAACTCAAATATTCTCCTCCACGATCAGATCGTAGAAATTTTTTTTTCTTGTTACGATGATTTTCCACTTCACTCTGAAATTCTTTGAACTTTTCAAATGTTTCAGACTTGTGTTTCATCAAGTAAATATACCCATATCTGCTCAAATCATCTGTGAAGGTGAGAAAATAACGATACCCGCCGCGAGCTTCAATATTCATTGGACCATATACATCAGTATGTATGATTTCCAATAAATCAGTTGCTTGCTCAATAGTTCCGGAGAACGGTGTTTTAGTTATCTTGCCCATGAGGCACAGTTCGCAAGTACCAAGTGATTCATAATCAAGTGATTCCAGAAGTCCATCAGTATGGAGTTTCTTCATGCGCTTGACACCGATATGACCTAAACGCAGTGCCACAAATAAGTTGCACTATCATTATCAATTCTGCATCTTTTGGCTTCAACATTATGAATATGTGTATCACTACTATCGAGATTCAATAAAAATAGACCACTCTTCAAGGGTGCATGACCATAAAAGATATTACTCATATAAATAGAACAACCATTATTCTCTGATTTAAATGAATAAGCGTCTCGCATCAAACAAGATCCAGATATAATGTTCATGCTCAACGCTGGCACCAAATAACAATTATTTAGGTCTAAAACTAATCCCAATGGTAGATGTAGAGGTAGCGTGCCGACCGCGATCACATCGACTTTGGAACCATTTCCTACGCGCATCGTCACCTCGTCCTTAGCCAATCTTCGCTTAATCCATAGTCCCTGTTTCGAGTTGCAAATATTAGCAACAGAACCAGTATCAAATACCCAGGTGCTACTACGAGCATTAGTAAGGTACACATCAATAACATGTATATCACATATACCTTTGTTCACTTTGCCATCCTTCTTATCCGCCAAATACTTGGGGCAGTTCCGCTTCCAGTGTCCAGTCTGCTTGCAATAGAAGCACTCAGTCTCAGGCTTAGGTCCAGACTTGGGTTTCTTCTCTTGAGCAGCAACTTGTTTGTTGTTCTTCTTGAAGTTCCCCTTCTTCTTCCCTTTGCCCTTTTTCTTGAAACTGGTGGTCTTATTAACCATCAACACTTGATGCTCCTTCTTGATTTCTACCTCCGCAGCCTTTAGCATTGCGAAGAGCTCGGGAATAGTCTTGTCCATCCCTTGCATATTATAGTTCATCACGAAGCTCTTGTAGCTTGGTGGTAGTGATTGAAGAATTCTGTCAATGACACTATCATCAGGAAGATTAACTCCCAGTTGAATCAAGTGATTATTATACCCAGACATTTTGAGTATGTGTTCACTGACAGAACTATTCTCCTCCATCTTACAGCTATAGAACTTATTGGAGACTTCATATCTCTCAATCTAGGCATTTGCTTGAAATATTAACTTCAACTCCTGGAACATCTCATATGCTCCATGACGTTCAAAACGTCGTTGAAGACCCGGTTCCAAGCCGTAAAGCATGGCACACTGAACTATTGAGTAGTCATCAACTTTGCTCTGCCAGGCGTTCTTAACGTTGTTAGTTGCATCTGCAGCAGGCCTGGCACCCAGTGGTGCTTCCAGGACGTAATTCTTCTGTGCAGCAATGAGGATAATCCTCAGGTTACGGACCCAGTCCGTGTAATTGCTACCATCATCTTTCAACTTAGCTTTCTCAAGGAACGCATTAAAATTCAACGGAACAACAACACGAGCCATCTATCTACAACAAACATAGACAAGCAAAATACTATCAGGTCCTAAGTTCATGATAAATTTAAGTTCAATTAATCATATTACTTAGGAACTCCCACTTAGACAGACATCTCTCTAGTCATCTAAGTGATCACGTGACCCAAATCAACTAAACCATGTCTGATCATCACGTGAGATGGAGTAGTTTCAATGGTGAACATCACTATGCTGATCATATCTACTATATGATTCACGTTCGACCTTTCAGTCTCCGTGTTCTGAGGCCATATCTGTATATGCTAGGCTCATCAAGTTTAACCTGAGTATTCCGCGTGTGCAACTGTTTTGCACCCGTTGTATTTGAACGTAGAGCCTATCACACCTGATCATCACGTGGTGTCTCAGCACGAGGAACTTTCGCAACGGTGCATACTCAGGGAGAACACCTATTGATAATTTAGTGAGAGATCATCTTAAAATGCTACCGTCAATCAAAGCAAGATAAGATGCATAAAGGATAAACATAACATGCAATCAATATAAGTGATATGATATGGCCATCATCATCTTGTGCTTGTGATCTCCATCTCTGAAGCACCGTCGTGATCACCATCGTCACCGGCGCGACACCTTGATCTCCATCGTAGCATCGTTGTCGTTTACTCCATCTATTGCTTCTACGACTATCGCTACCGCTTAGTGATAAAGTAAAGCAATTACAGGGCATTTGCATTTCATACAATAAAGCGACAACCATATGCTCCTGCAAGTTGCCGATAACTTCGGTTACAAAGCATGATCATCTCATACAATATAGTATCACGTCTTGACCATATCACATCACAACATGCCCTGCAAAAACAAGTTAGATGTCCTCTACTTTGTTGTTGCAAATTTTACGTGGCTGCTACGGGCTGAGCAAGAACCGTTCTTACCTACGCATCAAAACCACAACGATAGTTCGTCAAGTTAGTGCTGTTTTAACCTTCGCAAGGACCGGGCGTAGCCACACTCGGTTCAACTAAAGTGAGAGAGACAGACACCCGCCAGTCACCTTTAAGCACGAGTGCTCGTAACGGTGAAACCAGTCTCGCGTAAGCGTACACGTAATGTCGGTCCAGGCTGCTTCATCTCACAATACCGCTGAACCAAAGTATGACATGCTGGTAAATAGTATGACTTGTATCGCCCACAACTCACGTATCTTCTACTCGTGCATATGACATCTACGCATAAAACCAGGCTCGGATGCCACTGTTGGGGAATGTATTAATTTCAAAAAAAATTCCTACGCACACGCAAGGATCATGGTGATGCATAGCAACGAGAGGGGAGAGTGTTGTCCACGTACCCTCATAGACCGAAAGTGGAAGTGTTAGAACAATGCGGTTGATGTAGTCGTACGTCTTCAGGATCCGACCGATCCAAGTACCGAACGTACGACACCTCCGAGTTCAGCACACGTTCAGCTTGATGACGATCCCCGGACTCTAATCCAGCAGGGTGTCGGGGATGAGTTCCGTCAGCATGACGGCATGGTGATGATGATGATGTTCTACCGACGCAGGGCTTCGCCTAAGCACCGCAACGATATGACCGAGGTGGAATATGGTGGAGGGGGGCACCGCACACGGCTAAGGAATGATCACAAAGATCAGCTTGTGTGTCATGGGGTGCCCCCCTCCTCCGTATATAAAGGGGGGAGGAGAGGGCTGGCCAAGGGGGTGGCGCGCCCTAGGAGGGGGAAACCTACTCCAAGTAGGTTTGCCCCTCCCTTTCCTAGTCCAAGAAGGAGGGGGAAGGAAGGAGTGGGAGAGGGGAAAGGCAAGGCGCCCCCCCCCCCCCTTGTCCTATTCAGACTCAAGGGGAGGGGGGCGCCTCTTGCCCTGGCCGGCCCCTCTATCTCTCCTCTAGGGCCCAACAAGGCCCATTAGTTCCCGGGAGGGGTTCCGGTAACCCTCGGTACTCCGATATATATCCGATAACTCCCGGAACTTTTCCGGTGTCCGAATATAGTCATCCAATATATCGATCTTTATGTCTCGATCATTTCGAGACTCCTCGTCATGTTCGTGATCACATCCGGGACTCCGAACAACCTTCGGTACATCAAAACTTATAAACTCATAATAAAACTGTCATCGTAACGTTAAGCGTGCGGACCCTACGGGGTTGAGAACTATGTAGACATGACCTAGAACTGTTTCTGGTCAATAACCAATAGCGGAACCTGGATGCTCATATTGTCTCCTACATATTCTACAAAGATCTTTATCGGTCAAACCGCATAACAACATACGTTGTTCCCTTTATCATCGGTATGTTACTTGCCCGAGATTTGATCGTCGGTATCCAATACCTAGTTCAATCTCGTTACCGGCAAGTCTCTTTACTCGTTACGTAATGCATCATTCCATAACTAACTCATTAGCTACATTTGCAAGGCTTATAGTGATGTGCATTACCGAGAGGGCCCAGAGATACCTCTCCAACAATCGGAGTGACAAAACCTAATCTCGAAATACGCCAACTCAACATGTACCATTGGAGACACTTGTAGAGCTCCTTTATAATCACCCAGTTACGTTGTGACGTTTGGTAGCACACAAAGTGTTCCTCCGGTAAATGGGAGTTGCATAATCTCATAGTTGTAGGAACTTTGTATAAGTCATGAAGAAAGCAATAGCAACATACTAAACGATCAAATGCTAAGCTAACGGAATGGGTCAAGTCAGTCACGTCATTCTTCTAATGATGCGATCCCGTTAATCAAATGACAACACATGTCTATGGTTAGGAAACACAACCATCTTTGATTAATGAGCTAGTCAAGTAGAGGCATACTAGTGACGTTAAGTTTGTCTATGTATTCACACATGTATTATGTTTCCGGTTAATACAATTCTAGCATGAATAATAAACATTTATCATGATATGAGGAAATAAATAATAACTTTATTATTGCCTTTAGGGCATATTTCCTTCAAACATCTTCATAAGTTCATCCATCTTTCCACTCAAAACATTGATTTCTTCTATAGCATGCACTTTTTTACTAGAAGATCTTTCGGTGTGCCATTGAGAATAATTAGCCATAATATTATCAAGAGGTTTTGTAGCATATCCTAACGTAATTTCCATAAACGTGCCTCCCGCGGCCGAATCTAAGAGATTTCTAGAAGCAAAGTTCAAACCGGCATAAAAATTTTGTATGATCATCCATAAATTCAAACCATGAGTAGGGCAATTGCGAAGCATTAATTTCATTCTTTCCCAAGATTGGGCAACATGCTCATGATCAAGTTGTTTAAAATTCATAATATCGTTCCTAAGAGTGATGATCTTAGCGGGAGGAAAATACTTAGAGATAAAAGCATCTTTGCACTTGTTCCAAGAATCAATACTATTTTTAGGCAAAGACGAAAACCAAACTTTAGCACGATCTCTAAGTAAAAACGGAAATAACTTCAATTTGACAATATTGTTATCCGTATCTTTCTTCTTTTGCATATCACACAAATCAACAAAATTGTTTAGATGAGTAGCGGCATCTTCACTAGGAAGGCCGGCAAATTGATCTTTCATAACAAGATTTAGCAAAGCGGTATTGATTTCACAAGACTCAACATCATTAAGAGGAGCAATCGGAGTACTAAGGAAATCATTATTATTGGAATTTGAGAAATCACACAATTTGGTATTATCTTGCGCCATGGCAACAAGTAATCCAACACACAAGCAAACAGAAAAAGGCAAGCGAAGAAGAGAGGAGGAGACTGGGAAAGAGAGGGCGAATAAAATGGCAAGGGTGAAGTGGGGGAGAGGAAAACGAGAGGCAAATGGCAAATCATGTAAATGCGAGGGAGATGGGTTTGTGATGGGTACTTGGTATGTCTTGACTTGAGCGAAGACCTCCTCGGCAATGGCGCCAGAAATCCTTCTTGCTACATCTTGAGATTGCGTTGGTTTTCCTCGAAGAGGAGAGGGTGATGCAGCAATAGTAGCGTAAGTACTTCCCTCAGTTTTTGAGAACCAAGGTATCAATCCAGTAGGAGGCTCCTCAAAAGTCCCTCACACCTACACAAACAAACTGAGAACTCGCAACCAACGCGATAAAGGGGTTGTCAATCCCTTCACGTCCACTTGCGAAAGTGAGATCTAATACAGATAGTATGATAAGATAGATATATTTTTGGTATTTTACAATATAGATGCAAAAAGTAAAGATGCAAATAAAAGTAGATTGAAAGCAAATATGATAAGAGATAGACCCGGGGGTCATAGGTTTCACTAGAGGCTTCTCTCAAGATAGCATAAGTATTATTGTGGGTGAACAAATTACTGTCGAGCAATTGATAGAAAAGCGCATAGTTATGAGATTATCTAGGCATGATCATGTATATAGGCATCACATCCATAACAAGTAGACCGACTCCTGCCTGCATCTACTACTACTACTCCACACATCGACCGACTCCTACCTGCATCTAGAGTATTAAGTTCATAAGAACAGAGTAACGCATTAAGCAAGATGACATGATGTAGAGGGATAAACTCATGCAATATGATATAAACCCCATCTTGTTATCCTCGATGGCAACAATACAATACGTGCCTTGCAACCCTTTCTGCCTGGGTAAGGACACCGCAAGATTGAACCCAAAGCTAAGCACTTCTCCCATGGCAAGAAAGATCAATCTAGCAGGCCAAACCAAACTGATAATTCGAAGAGACTTGCAAAGATAACTAAATCATACATAGAAGAATGCAGAGAAGATTCAAATATTATTCATAGATAAACTTCATCATAAACCCACAATTCATCGGATCTCAACAAACACACCGCAAAAAGAGTTTACATCGAATAGATCTCCACAAGAGAGGGGGAGAACATTGTATTGAGATCCAAAAAGAGAGAAGAAGCCATCTAGCTAATAACTATGGACCCGTAGGTCTGTGGTAAACTACTCACAACTCATTGGAGGGGCAAGGATGTTGATGTAGAAGCCCTCCATGGTCGACTCCCCCTCCGGCAGAGTGCCGGCGAAGGCTCCAAGATGAGATATCGCGGATACAGAAGGTTACGGTGGTGGAAATTGTGTTTCGTGGTGCCCCTGGATGTTTTCGGGGTACATAGGTATATATAGGAGGAAGAAGTACGTCGGTGGCCGCCCGAGGGGCCCACGAGACAGGGGGCGCGCCCTACAGGGGGGGCGGCCTCCTATCTCGTGGGAGCCTCGGCTGCTTCTTGACTTGCACTCCAAGTCCTCTGGATCACGTTTGTTCCAAAAATCACGCTCCCGAAGGTTTCATTCCGTTTGGACTCCGTTTGATAGTCCTTTTCTTCGAAATACTGAAATAGGCAAAAAAACAGCAATATGGGCTGGGCCTCCAGTTAGTAGGTTAGTCCCAAAAATGATATAAATGTGTAAAATAAAGCCCATAAACATCCAAAAGGGGTAATATAATAGCATGGAACAATCAAAAATTATAGATACGTTGGAGACGTATCAACAGCTCGGACCCACCAGCTATATCTTCTCACGCAAGGAAGTGCCTCCTTATTACGCACACAAAAATGAATACTCCCCCTGCTAGCTGGGACCCAGCATAGTGGGAGGCTGACTTGTGGGCCTACTAAGTTGATGGGGTCGGAGGGCTTTGTCTACTTAGTCAATATGAACAATTTTTGCTCCAGTGACCGTACGATGTCCATCCAACGGCCGTAGTGCTTCTTCAACCTCTGGTCTTCTTGCTCCAGCCGCCCAAAGCAGCGCCGGTCGTGCCGCCTGCTCCTGCCTCCTGTGGCTGGATGTGCTGCCGCGGAGGCCTCACCGCCCCCTACTACTCCCACCGCTGGCCAGGCCATCCCTCCACTCACCCACACCCATTGTTATTCTGCGGCGACGGCAACCTTACACCGCTGCCGAACCAGTGAACCCTCGTACTCATCTCCACATGGGAATCCACTACCGCGTCTTCCCCGGCTCCGAGTCGTCCCCTTCCTAGGCCTCGCTGTCGTCCACCGTCTTGGTGTTCTCGACGCGGCGTGGTCAATGTGGTCAATGACCAACTTCCGTCGGAAGAGTACTGTACATGGAGAGACTGACAGCTGGGTCCACGGCCACAGCAAGGAAGTGCCTCCTTATTACGCGGAAAATAATGATTCCTCCACATAGCAGGGACCCAACGGATGGGCTTCCGTATTTTGCGAAAAAAATATTCCCCCCTAACTGTTGGGACCTACCAGCTACATCTTCGCACGAAAGGAAGTGCGTCCATATTATGGGCAAAAAAATGATTCGCCCCCTGACTGCTGGGACCCACCAGCTACATCTTTGTCATTCTGGTCGCGAACATGTACGTACATACTGGTCGATGTAAAGGCATGCACGTGTCATAGTAGAGGCACGCACGTGTCGTAGTAGAGGCGCACACGTAGCATCTACACGTACATACAGTGGCCAGGGTGCAAGAAAGTAAATACGGCCATGTACGTTCATACGAGCAGGGTCTTGAACGCCTACTCGCGCATACGTACGGCCAAGGCTCGTGTACATGGCTGGGTCGGAACGGAGAAACTGCGTCGTTGTTGTGTTCATGGGGAGCCAACCAGCTGGGTTGGAACGGAATGTGTCGTCGTGTTCATCTGGAGGGCTTGGATGGAACAGCCGATGGAAACGAGGCCTGGCGTACCGCAGAACGGAGGAAACGGCCTTGTGTTCAACCGGCCATGATCGAAATGGGATCTTGTTCATCGGGAGGGGTCTAGCGTACCACAAAACAGAGGAAACGGACTTCTGTTGGACCTCCTACGGTCGAAATGGGGTCCTGTTGATTGGGAGGGGTGTGGCGTACCGCAAAACGGAGGAAACGGACTTGTTGTAATGCTACGGTCGAAAACGGAGTCCTGTTCGGGAGGGGTGTGGCGTACCATAAAACGGGACTCCATGGGATACTGTTCATCTCCACCGTTGACCTCCTCCGGCCTCCACGGGCTACTGTTCATCCACCGCCGACCTCCTCCAGCCTCAACATGCGACTGTTCATCCACGGGCTCCTGTTCATCCAACCTCCACCATGCGCTCCTCCACCAGCTACTGTTCAACCAGCCCTCTCCACGGGGTCCTCTTCAACCACCCCTCCACGGGCTAGTGTTCATCCAGCCCTCCACCCGCTACTATTCAACCAGCCCTCCACCGGCTACTGTTCAACCTTCCCTCCACGGGGTCATGTTCAGCCAGCCCTCCACGGGGTCCTGTTCATCCAGCCCTCCACGGGGTCCTGTTCATCCAGCCCTCCACGGGGTCCTGTTCATCCACACCCAACCGGTTTGATCGATCGGGGTCCTGTTCATCCAGCGGCAACACCACGGGGTCCTGTTCATCCAACCCCCCACCAGGAACTCTTCATCCGACCCCCCCAACAATGCTCACTGTTCATCTAGAGGCAGCATCGATCGGCTTCAGTTAGCAGCAGTAGCGAAGGAGTCGCTCGATCGGGTTCAGTTAACAGCCATCGATCGATCGCTCGGGTTCAGTAATGCGTAGCCTGCAGTGCAATCGTTCGGGTTCAGTTAGAGCCCAATGCCTCACACCCACGCGTGTGCGTGTACGAGAGAAATGCGCAAACCTCCATGCATCGCTCGGCCCCGACCACCCACCGTAACCGGGAACACCCCGATATTTTCCTCGCCCTCGCTTCTACCACGGTTTTTTCCGTCATGGACGGCCTAAAGAATGTCATGCAGCTGTGTCTCCGGCCCGCCCAGGACGAAAAGCTAATTTTCTATCATGATTTTTTGTTATAGAAGTAGGAACCCACCACATCTATGATGATACCGGGTTTTGTCACAATTATCGTCATAGAAGTGTCATAAGCATGACAGGAAAAAAATTCGTTCGGCCCTAAATGTCACGGATGTGTCTTTTTTTTGTAGTGTTATTATCGGTTGAGCCTAAGTTTTTGCTTCTTCACATGAGTGTGCTATTATTTTATTTTGTTTTCCTTGCTGTTTCAATAAAATACTTAGATCTCAAAGTTTTTAAATAAAAAAGAGTCCTCACATAGCTACCCATTTACATAACTACTCGCTTGATATTCACTTATATCTTTTTGGAGTAGTTTGTCATTTACTCTCATGCTTCACTTAGATTGTTTTGAGAGTTAAAATTTTTGAAGAAATACGTATGCTTGTGTTCTTCATTTAAATTTATTTGAGATTGTCAAAAGCAATTGCAATATATGAAAGTAGTCCCAAAGTGATTGATATTCAAGAGGGATATAATAAAAACTTTCATGAAGATCATTGGACAAATTAAACTTGATTCTTTGTAATAGTTTTGCGATATGATGATAGTGATGTGAGTCATGTTGATGAGTAATTGTGCTTTAGTAAGAATATTGGTGTTAAGGTTTGTCATTCCCTATGCAAGCACGAAAGTCAATAGTTATGCAATGAAATTACATCATACTTGTGGTGCATTATTCAGTGTTAGTTATGTTTAATGGTTGTTTATGATCGTTTTTGTTTCTTGGTTGGTCGCTTTTCAATCTATTTGCTAGCCTTCATTTGTACTAAGCAGGAATACTGCTTGTGCATCCAAACTCCTTAAACCAAGTTGTGCCAAATGAATCCACCATACCTACCTATATGCGGTATTTCCGTGTCGTTCCAAGTAAATTTTTATGTGCCAACTCTAATTTTCAAAATAAATTTCCTTTTTGTGTGCCCGTACCGCTCATTAAGCGGCAGGGGGTGGCCAATATTTTCCATGCTAGATGCGTTATTATAAAGATGAGTGTTTACTCATTTGTCATTGCACGAGAGTGTGGCAAAGGTAATAGGGATGCCCAGTCCCGAAATGCAAAAAATATATTATTTATGTTGTTCAATAATAAATTCCTTGGGAAGTGTTGGTATGGACGGTACCCATGGATTCGGTTAACCGTGGAATGTGAAAGTATGGTGGAAAAAGGAATAAACTTTATTTTCTATTTGGGAACCGCCTATGATATATCTAGCATGGAAAGTATTGGGAACTACTTGATTGTTTTTGTTGATAGGAAAGGCATGCCACCCAAAATGTTTATCTCTATCTTTTTTCACTTTGAGCTCTGGCACCTCTACAAATCGCTAATTCCCTCTGTGAAGGGCCTTTCTATTTACTTTATGCAATTTTTAAGTCTCCATCTTCTCTTATAAAACACCAACTAAGGGGCACTATGATCGTACTTGAGCATTGGGTGTAGCTAATATGCGAGTGTGTTTCATGAATGGATCAATGATTGAGCATAATGGGCTAGGGATAACTTGCTTTAGTGTTGATATTATAAAGACATGGTTGCTTGTTGATATGCTTGAGTATTGAAATATTCATGTCAAAACTAGACTATTGCTTTGAATCATATAAAAGTCCAAATGTCCATGCTACAAAACAAAAGAATATGTGATGAACATGACAGGCAGCATTCCACATCAAAAAATCTATTTTCTATCATTTACCTACTCGAGGACGAGCAGGAATTAAGCTTGGGGATGTTGATAGGTCTCCAACGTATCTATAATTTTTTTTATTGTTCCATGCTATTATATTATCATTCTTGGATGTTTTACAATCATTTTATAACAACTTTATATCATTTTTTGGAACTAACCTATTGACAAAGTGCCAAGTGCCAAGTGCCAAGTGCCAGTTGCTATTTTTTGCTTGGTTTTTACTTTGCAGAAAATCAATACCAAACAGAGTCCAAAGGCAGCGAAACTTTTTGGAGATTTTTTTTGGACCAGAAAACATCCAATGGGCCAAAGAAATACCATAGGGGTGCCCCAAGGGGGGCACAACCCACCTAGGCGCGAGTGGGGGCCCAAACGCGCCCTGGTGGGTTGTGTCCACCTCGTTGGCCTCCTGCACCGCCTCTTCACCCTATAAATTCCCAAATATTCCAAAAATCCTGAAGATAACCATATATCAGAAGTTCCGCTTCCGCAAGCCTCTGTAGCCACGAAAAACCAATCGGGAGCCCGTTCAGGCACCCTGCCCGACGGGGAAATCATCATCGGTGGCCATCTTCATCATCCGGGCGGCCACCGTGATGAGGAGGGAGTAGTTCACCCTCGGGGCTGAGGGTTTGTACCAGTAGCTATGTGTTTAATCTCTCTCTCTCTCTCTCTCTCTCTCTCTCTCTCTCTCTCTCGTGTTCTTGATGGCACGATCTTGATGTATCGCGGGCTTTGTTAATATAGTTGGATCATATGGTGTTTCTCCCTCTCTATCTTGTTGTGATGAACTAAGTCTTCCCTTTGAGATTTTGTTTTATCAGATTGAATATTTTTATGGATTTGAAAGCACTTGATATATGTCTTGAATATGAATAGCCATGGTGACAATGGGGTATTATATTGATTCACTTGATATATGTTTTGGCACTCAACTCGCGAATTCCCGAGGTGACATTGGGGTAATCTATGCATAGGGGTTGATGCATGTTTTCGTCAATCTTGGGGCACTCTTTGAGGTTCTTTGTATTGGATCATGTATTATGAATCTGAAATTGTTTGATGTGTATTGTATAATTAACTCATGGATACTTGTGGTGACATTGGAGTATCTAGGTGACATTAGAGTTGGTTGATGTGTATCATATGGTGTTATTTTAGTACAAATTCTTGGATAGATCGAACAGAAAGAATAACTTTGTGTTATTTTAGTATGAACTCTTGAATAGATTGAACGGAAATAATAACTTTAAGGTGGTTTCGTACCCTACAAACAATTTCTTCTTATGTTTTCCGCTTGATAAAAACTTTGAAGTGATTCTTCATCACACGTTGAGGTATGGTTATATGATCCAATTAAATTAGAATTGTTGATAGATTGCACTAGCAAAAGTACGAACCCTGGGCATCATTTTCAAGCATTGGAATAACGTTTGTGCTCCGTTTTATCAGTTGCTACCTTGCTGTTTTTTATTGTTCTTATTACAAAAATCAGTATCTACTATCATTACTACACTTTTATCACCATCTCTTCACCGAACTAGTGCATCTATACAATTTACCATTGTATTTGGTGTGTTGGGGACACAAGAGACTTTTTGTTATTTAGTTGCAGGGTTGTTTGAGAGAGACCATCTTCATCCTACGCCTCCCACGGATTGATAAACCTTAGGTCATCCACTTGAGGGAAAATTGCTAATGTCCTACAAAACTCTACGCTTGGAGGCCCAACACAAGTCTACAAGAATAAAGTTGCGTAGTAGACATCAAAGTCTGCTTTGTGAGGATAATATTTTTAACACGGCATGTATCTCAATGTTAGCGGCCGAGTGACGGTGGCATGGTGCTTGACATTCATTCCCGTTTCTTGCATGGGACCTAAGCATGCAACCAAGGACACACATTTGAATTTTGAACCCATTTATATGCACTGGAGCATTTGCATGTAGTTCAAATTTAAATTATGCACCTAAATGCATAGAAAACTTAGTTAATGTATAAAAATATCCAAACGAACCACGAAAAATCCCAAAAAATGACACAACACTCATGTTGTTCTACGTAGACACTAGAAAAATTTTGAAAGCAAGAGGAGGCAACGGATATCGTTCCGTCCACAAAGTTGATACGTTGACACTAGGTGCATTTTGTTATTGTATACCATGTAAGAAATAAATCGAATTTAGCTATACTAAATACATGAGAAGCAAATACGATTGCTATATTTCCAAGTTGTTAAGCATGCTTGGTTTTGTTAACTGTCTGATCTTCTATTAGGAGTATGTTATATTGTGCAATGTGGTGCTCAGTTAATGTTTGGTTCATTTGTTGTGGTGTTTAGTTAACTGCTTGATTTAATTCTACAATGTGATGTCCAATTGTCGTGGGTAGAATTTTGTATTGTTGTGCATGTGAGGAATAAATCGAATTTGGCTGCACTTAATACATGAGAAACATATACAATTGCTATATTTCCTAGTTCTAAATCATGCTTGGTTTGAATAAATGGGTTTTCCATGTGGCTCGAACTAATTTGATGAATCTGCAATGTTCTTATTTTTCATCAACATATTTTACTGATAGCATGCGAACCCTTCTTATCCTGATCACTAACTACCTTATATGTGTTACAGGAAAACAATGGGAAGCACTAAGGTTTACAATCGAGGTTTGCACATGCATGGTCCTTTGTCTAATAGCACATTCTTGTGCAATTGCATGAACCATTCTAATATTTATGTTTTTAACAATTTGGTTTTGCACATGTAGGTCCTGCTATCAGAGGTTTTGACCCACTGTTTTGACCCTTTTTGCATATGGGGAAATGAATTGTCCATGAATATTAGTCAAGTCAACAAACTCAGAAAGATTGTTAGGATAAAGAAATTAGTGACAAAAAACAACTAGATCTTTGTCTGCACAATAAAGAAGACATCAGTTCACTACAGGATGGTACTAACTATTATACCTTGGCTTTTTTATTCCTTTGCCCGGTTTCCAATCTAGAGAAGATATTTATGCACATCCTTATTTTTAGGTCTTTCCAAAGCAGTTCATTGATGATTACCTCTCAAACCACCTGTATGGTCCGGAGGCGAGGAAGATATTCATACAACACCCAAGGTTCAATATTGAAGTGTTCTTGAAGAGGACAAAGGATGGACGGTCAATCATCCAGAGGCACCGGCCTAAATTTGCAAAGACCTTCAACATAAATGAAGGCTCGATATTTGTCTTTCGCTTCAGCAGTTTTTCAAATGAGATTCATCTGTCTATGTACCGTCTATGATGCTAATTTCGAAAGGTTATAGATGTTGCATGTGAAACTTGGTGCTGGTGCAGTTGTGTAACGGGGTAGCTGAGTGCTGAAGCTATATGATGTTGTACTCTGATGTATTTCAATTATGAAATCCTGCTTCCTTAATACAAAAATGAAATATATTTTGTGCTCAATATGAAACGTCAATTAGATCAATAAATGGATTATTAATAATAGACAATTAGCCTGCTAATGGCCAATTAGCCCGCTAATTAGGATTTTCTATTGCAAACGGTTATTGAGAAAACACTGTGGGCGATACACTGTGGGCGATGACCTCAGGCAACGCACACAGTTTTTTATGTGGACATGGCTGCCTCGGATACGATAAAAAATAACACAAAATTACATATTTTGAAGGTGATTTCCATTAACAATAATTTCATGAATTATTTTATGGTTGAAAACAAAGATGCAACACCTCTTTTAATTACATGTAGAATTAAGGAATTATACAAGCCACGTGTCAAGATGCGACGAAGAAGAAGAATATGTATATATAGAGGCATGCATGTGTACAAGCAGCATGCATCCATGCATCGTGTGTGCTCTTCAAATAAAAGATGCCATGCATGTGTATTGTGTACTCCATACGTACCATGCAAAGGTGGGCTAGCTAGCCATGCATGTCAAGACACATCAACTCAAACAACCAAAGGTCCAAAGCAAGGCCTTGCGTGCATGCACACCGAACCATCAAAGGACTTGGATTAGTCACATATCAGCCATGAAGACGGAGGTGGGCCCTATCCTTTGACTGCAACATTTTGGCCTCTACACGCAGGTCCATGGACTTTGTGTCAGGGTGGGACATCGAACCGACTGGCCGCACGTCTGCCTCAATGTACATCTGCCTTTAATAAATAGCTACCCTAGATTAGGTTTTAGACCCGGGTTTTATTGTATTGTCTGGCCATCGCTACAATCGCATCTAT
Source organism: Triticum timopheevii (assembly GCA_963921465.1). NCBI lineage: Eukaryota > Viridiplantae > Streptophyta > Magnoliopsida > Poales > Poaceae > Triticum > Triticum timopheevii. The sequence goes on along the minus strand of OY997274.1, from coordinate 358,512,960 downwards.
GAGACGTGTAGGACTACTGTCTTGTCAGATCCACAGTGGAACCCCAATTTTCCATCTAGTTCGTGTGCTCAGGTTATTATCCGCAATTTCAATTGCAATTCACTTTTTGTTCTTGTCGGTTCTTCGGTTGCTTGTAGGAACTCGAACCTCGTTGTTCAGGTTGATCGTGCCTACGGCAAAGTCAGTAACCATTGGAGATTGGTTTAGCGATTGTCGAGATGTATCGTCGGGTACGGTATAGCCGGATCATCTAGGTCAAAATCCACCAAATCTCATCGAAAGATCGGGTCGCCGTCACATCAAGTGGTATCAGTTTTCAGGTTCATTGGTGAGAGATTTACAGTTTTATTAGATTAGTTATTTTCTGTCCTATAACCCACAAAAAAGCCAAAAAATAGATTAGTTCATCTATTACACCTACCTTTGTCCATCATATTTTCCTCCGTCGCGTTTATCCAAAAAAAAGAACAAAATAAACGAGATTACGATTGGTTGTTTCCCATTCTTGTGGATTCTAGACGCCTTTGTTTCCTTGGTTACATGACTTATCCGGCGCTAATTAAGATTCCATTACATATTACCGAACGCACAACTGCAGGTTAAGCGAACGACCAGACACGCAACCATTGTGTCTGGCACCGTGCATGCATCCCATCCATATACGCGTCGCGCTTCGCGAGAGCCCAGGCAACGCCGCTGTCCACACGCGGATGCAAGTCATCAGACATCTCACCATTTGTGTCTCACACCCCGGGATCCGGCTTGCCTGCTCCCTCGCCATGCTCCCATCCGTGCTCCCACTCCATCCTACGGCTGTCCTTTTCTCCTTTTTTTTCTAATCTAATCATCTCCCTCCCTAATTTTAAGGGGGTGGGGCCGGGCCTTATTTTGTTCCAATTAAATCATGCCACGTATGCGGGAGCACGGATGGGAGCACGCTGGGGGAGCAGGCAAGTCTCGTCCCACTCCCCGCGTCGCACAGTTCTGCATCACTCCACGCGCGCCATGCCAATCCACCCACTGATCTTGTGTGACATAGTAGTACTACTCTCTAATCACAAGAGCCATTAATATCTAGCTAGCTTTCCTAGCCTTGTTTGGTCAACGCACTTTTGTTTCTTCCTTTGGCCCCAACTTGTGTACGTGCCATCTTGTGTGTCTTCTGCTAGTAACCGGCCTATGGAAAAAAGGAGAGAAAAAAAGGGAAAAAAAATAAAAAGAGAGAGAGAAAAAAGTTGAAGAGAGAGAGAGAAGAGAGAGGAAAATAAAAAGAGCAAAAAGGAAAGAGCAAGAAGAAAGAGGAAAAAAGTAGAGGGGAAAACAGTGCAAAGCTCAGGACGCTCTCAACATTTGGGCATTTTTCCCTTCTGTACACAGCTTCTACTTTATTGTCTAACTGATAATTGTTGGACGGTCTTCCGCTCTTGGTTGCCATACACTGTGTTTATACCTCACTTATATCTAGCTACTCAGAGCTATTACATTTTCATTAGTTTCCTCTCCTTTGATTCAGTATCTGGGCTTAGATTGCTTTTCTTCTTACTAGTCGACTGCCAGCACTAGTTAGGAGTTTGAGCAATTATTCAGCTTGCATTGTTTTTGCTTAATTGTGCCACATATTGTGAGTTCAGGAAACCTTTCACCAAGCTCCACTTCCTATACCGTGCATTGTTCGGTCGACTTTGCAAACGCTATATCCAACGTTCGATATTTTGACAGCGCCAAAGGCCGGCAACCACTGCAGCACGGTAAGAACCAGTAAGAGCTTGGTGATTGCTAGAGTGTTGACAGAATTTTGACCACCTCAGAGTAGTACTATAGGAACATTATATTTGTGATTTTGTTTTTGTGTGGTACTAGCCATGGCAGATTCTAGAACGGACAACAGTTGGGTTGCGTCTATTGTGGGAGATGACTTGTCATATGTTCATACAAATCACTCTTTCCCGCAGCAGATGATACGACGATCGTCTCAAGATGTACATCATGGTAGAAACACACATCATCAGGTTACCTCTTTGCCAAATTTTGAGAGTAAATATGACCCCGATTCATATATTGATTGGGAAATTAAGGTAGAAGAAATACTTGGTAGCCATGATTTTTCTGAGCATAAGAAAATAAATGATGTCACTCAAAGTTTTTTCGGTTTTGCTTCAGTTTGGTGGAGAAATTATTGCAAATAAAATATTTATAATAGACCTGCTACTTGGAAAACCGATTTGTTCCTTCATACCATGATAGTGATTTGCTTAGAAATTTGCAACGTTTAGCACAAGGCAATGACACTGTTGCAGAATATTATCATAATTTGTGTATTGCTTTGTTTCGTTGTGGCTTAGAAGAATGTGAAGAAGATCTTTTGAATAGATTTTGGATAGGTTTAAATCATGATATACTAGACATAATAATGCATGAAGAATTGTATTATGTCGACCATTTGTTTCGTCTTGCTTGTATAGCTGAACAGAAATTAAGAGGACGTGTATACACAACGAACAAGCATGCGATGGAATCCCCATCAAAGAAGGTTACTTCCTCCGTTGCACCAAAAACTATGATTGCGCCACGTGGAGTTTATGATGCATCACCACCGATCATTCTTACTTCATATGAGCGAGGACTACAAGGTAATGATTTGCTCACACCACCTATTTTAGATGATCATCTTGCTCATTTAAGTTTACCGGGTGAATCTACCCTTCCACATGAGATTGGTGTATGTCATAACGAAGTGAAAGCCTCATGTGTTCAGTTGAATGAAATGCCACCCATTTCAATCACGCAAGTTGTTATGGATATTTGCGTTGCTAACTTGGATAAGTCGTGTGATCAGATAGTTGAAGAAAATCATTTTTCTGTTGTTAGTAATGACCCATCTGAGAGCATTGTTCATGATTTAGGTTGCATAGAGATAGTACAACATGAAGAAGTATGTATATGTATTTCACCTACTAATTCTTTGTGTGATATTATGCTCGATAAACCTATGAAGTTACTACATGCTAAAAGCAAAAATTTTGAACTGACAAGTTTGCCATCATTTACTAGTGTTCATACATTTGGTAAACTTAAGATTAAATTGATTGGAGAATATGGTGTGAACAATGAATTTTTGGTGCATCAAATTTTCATCATGTCCGATAACTTTGATGGATTCAAACTTGCTAGTTTGGAAGAAAACATGCTTAATCATTTTCATATGACCTCCAGTATATTTGTGGATTACATGTCAAATAGCTTGTTGCATGATTTCTTATGTAAGCATGTTGTAGTTTTTAATTTGGACATCGCTAATAGTTATTCAGATATTTTGGGATGGTTCAATGATGAGCATTACAAATCAGATGATATGTGTAAAGCAAGTTGTAGTTTGTTCCATCGATATATTTCTTGTGGTGATTCCTTGATTTTTAATCTCACCGGGTATGCTCATCACTCTTACATAGAGGTATTAATTGGGCAACACTTGAGAGGAGTTAAAATGGATGATATATACATATACCATGCATACATATTGTTTTCTTGGTTAGTACTTTTTCAGAATAAACAACGCCGAGGACGGCTTTGTTTTCAAGAAGGGGAGGATGATGTGGACATGGTTGCCTCGGATACGATCAAAAATAACACAAAATTACATATTTTGAAGGTGATTTATATTAACAATAATTTCATGAATTATTTTATGGTTGAAAACAAAGATGCAACACCTCTTTTAATTACATGCAGAATTAAGAAATTATACAAGCCACGTGTCAAGATGCGACGAAGGAGAGTATGTATATATATAGGCATGCATGTGTACAAGCAGCATGCATCTATGCATCGTGTGTGCTCTTCAAATAAAAGATGCCATGCATGTGTATTGTGTGTACTCCATACGTACCATGCAAAGGTGGACTAGCTAGCCATGCATGTCAGGACGCATCAACTCAAACAACCAAAGGTCCAAGGCAAGGCCTTGCGTGCATGCACACTGAACCATCAAAGGACTTGGATTAGTCACATATCAACCAGGAAGACGGAGGTGGGCCCTATCCTTTGGCTGCAACGTTTTGGCCTCTACACATAGGCCCGTGGACTTCGTGTCAGGATGGGACATCGAACCGACTGGCCGCACATCTGCCTCAATGTACATCTGCCTTTAATAAATAGCTACCCTAGATTAGGTTTTAGACCCGGGTTTTATTGTATTGTCTAGCCATCGCTACAATTCGCATCTACGAGACGTGTAGGACTACCGCCTTGTCAGATCCACAGTGGAACCCCAATTTTCCATCTAGTTCGTGTGCTCAGATTATTATCCGCAATTTCAATTGCAATTCACTTTTGTTCTTGCCGGTTTTTCGATTGCTTGCAGGAACTCGAACCTCGTTGTTCAAGTTGATCGTGCCTACGGCAAGGTCAATAACCATTGGAGATTGGTTTAGCGATTGTCGAGACGTATCATCGGGTACGGTATAGCCGGATCGTCAAGGTCAAAATCCACCAAACCGATATTTATCCCCACTCTCATCGAAAGATCGGGCCGCCGTCACATCAGTTTCTAGGAATAAACCGTGTTGGATCAATGAACAATCATGCACGACTTCCTCTTGAAAATTGTTTGCGTTAGGCCACCTTGCGCAAACGTTTACCACATAAAGAGTGTGAGTCATGGACAACATATGCCACACAGTTTCTTCTACGCACCATGTGTGATGCATTCAATGACGCAAACGATAAAATTGTTAATATCGTCTGCAATGGCAACGCTATCACAAATGATTTAATGGGAAAAATGTTGTGTGATGTACCTGCGAACAGAAACACTTTCGTTGGAGTGACTGTGTGGGATGTATATACGAATGGAAACATACTTCTTGAATTAACTGTGTGGGATATACATACTAATGAAAACGTATTCCTTGGATTGACTTTGTGGAATGTACATGTGAATGGAAACGTTTAGCAAGGACTGACTGTGTGGGATGACTTATGACTGGAAATGATTTGGCCTCTATAATTGTATTTTTTAGCACAACTATATGTATAATCATATTTGATCGTTCGCCCTTTGCACACGACCTCATTTTGCCGAGCGTGTGTGCCAGGAGGGCCTATCCCCGATGGTTTCTGGTTCATGTGGGAAGGATCCCCCTATCGCACACACTCACTAGGCGACGATTCAAAATCACGAAAAGGGGTTAAAAGCTGTTTTTATAGCACCTTGTTGTACTAGTGATTGGAGAAACCCGCATGGAGCAATTCCACAGTGATGGATTTTTGAGACATATAATTATGAATCATCAGACACTTGCAACTTTCATCCAAATAGTGAAGTAAACTAAAATAACATTCACAGGCCATAAAAAACGAGCAACAAAACTAATTGGAAATATGCATAATGATGTATGTAGTCCAATAAGTACTATCGCAAGCAGTGATTTTATCTATCTTCAAGGATGACTCAAGTATATATTTATATTTACTAATTGAGACATAAATATGGATCTTTTGAAATGTTTCAGAATGAAGTACAAATTATTGTAACAAGAAAATTGTGTTCCATAATTGGATTGCAGAAAAGAATATTTGAGTTACAAATTTAGTGAATGTCTTATGAGCTATAAAAGAATTTTATAGCTTGAACCTCCTAGAAACACCACTAAGAGTAGAGTGTTTTGAGTAGATGTAATCAAGCTATGTATGCCATGGTGAGATCAGAGATGACATTGATTGTTCCGCCAATATACTTTTAATGTGATGCTTTAGAGACTATGGCTTTTACACTGAAAAGAGCACCATCAAATTTGTTGAAATAAGTGCTACTTTGAAGGTTATCCCAAATAGTTGGGTATTCCTCTATCACTACGCCAAGGCAAAGTGTTCTGCTATAGTGTGGAAATTTTAAAGAAAATGTTTTCTGCAAAAGAGTGAGTGGGAGGACAGTGCAATTCGACGAGATTACAAAATCTTCATGATCAAGTCAAAGAAAATAAACACTAGAAGTGGTTCTAAAATTTCTTACCATGACTGATACAGATGCCTCTACATAGGATATAGAGACTTTGGTTGAGCATGCAGCTGAACTATATAGGTTGGAAAATTTGTACAAACCTTCAGGGTATGCAGATGAATTATTGTTGAAACAAACAATGAACCTATAATACACAGAGAAGCATTGATGGGCTCTGACTCTAGAATTGGCTATACGCCAAAATATTCCGAGATAGTATCCATACACATAATTCAAGTTTAGAACTTGATAGACCATCTGAAAGTCTTAAAGTCTAAAGTGTAGTGATGGGTCTATAAATTGACAAAGATAAAAATGTTTAATAGTGCTTGACTTGTTGCAAATAGTTTATGACAAGATCAAGGAGTTCATTATCACAAGATTGTCTCATTGTAATAATACTTAAAGTCAGTTCGGATTAAACTAGCAATTACTAAATATTTCAGTTTTGAGATATAATAGATGGATGTCAAAATGATTCCCATGAGATGGAAATAGAACCAAGGTTGTATATTTGATACGGTCCAAGGAGATTTTCTTGATCTAGAGGATGCTAGTACGTGTGCAAAAGCAAGCATAGTGGAGTTGGAATCTTTGTTTTGATGAATTGATCAAATAATATGATTTCATTGATAGAAACAAAGATGCTTGTATTTACAAGAAAGTAAGTAGGAGCGTGATAATATTTCTGAACATTGTGTGTGCATGACACATTGTTGATTGGAAATTATATAAATTTCTTGACACAGATTAAGACTTTGTCAGAAATAGTTTTTAGTAAAGTACTTAGGCAATATAGTCTTTGTATTAGACATAATAATCTTAGGAGATAGTAGTGTCTAATCGGGCTTGGACAAAATACATATTGACAAAGTACTAAAGCAGTTTAGTATGAAAAATGCAAGAAGAGTTTTCTTGTCAAAGTCACATGGAAGGAGTTCTTAGCAAGAATAGGTATCTTGAAATATTGATGAGTGAAATACATGATTTCAATCACACTTGTGTTAGTTCCATGGTATGTAAATAACCAGATAAGTCTAGTACTCCAAGTAAGTTGTGAGTAAAGTCACCAGAAAGTTCAAATTGTTGATCATAGGATGCTACCTCTTGAGCATGCATTGGTTTTCCCTTGAAGACGAAAGGGTGATGCAGCAAAGTAGCGTAAGTATTTCCCTCAGTTTTTGAGAACCAAGGTATCAATCCAGTAGGAGGCTACACTCAAATCCCTTGTACCTGCACAAACAAATGAGAACCTTGAAACCAACGCAATAAAGGGGTTGTCAATCCCTTCACGGCCACTTGCAAAAGTGAGAACTGATAGAGATAATAAGATAAATATTTTTGGTATTTTTATGATATAGATTGGAAAGTAAAGATTGCAAAATAAATAGATCAGAAACTTATATGATGGAAAATAGACCCGGGGGCCATAGGTTTCACTAGTGGCTTCTCTCAAGATAGCATAAATATTACGGTGGGTGAACAAATTACTGTCGAGCAATTGATAGAAAAGTGCATAGTTATGAGAAGATCTAGGCATGATCATGTATAGAGGCATCACGTCCGCGACAAGTAGATCAAAACGATTCTGCATCTACTACTATTACTCCACACATCGACCGCTATCCAGCATGCACCTAGAGTATTAAGTTCATAAGAACAGAGTAACGCATTAGGCAAGATGACATGATGTAGAGGGATAAACTCAAGCAATATGGTATAAACCCCATCTTTTTATCCTCGATGGCAACAATACAATATGTGCCTTGCTGCCCCTGCTGTCACTGGGAAAGTACACCGCAAGATTGAACCCAAAACTAAGCACTTCTCCAATTGCAATAAAGATCAATCTAGTAGGCCAAACCAAACTGATAATTCGAAGAGACTTGCAAAGATAACAAATCATACATATAAAAGAATTCAGAGGAGATTCAAATATTGTTCATACATAATCTTGATCATAAACCCACAATTCATCGGATCTCAACAAACGCACTGCAAAAAGAATTACATCGAATAGATCTCCAAGAAGATTGAGGAGAACTTTGTATTGAGATCCAAAGAGAGAGAAGGAGCCATCTAGATAATAACTATGGACCCGAAGGTCTGAGATAAACTACTCACACTTCAATCGGAGAGGCTATGGTGTTGATGTAAAAGCCCTCCTTTGATCGATTCCCCCTCCGGCGGAGCGCCGGAAAAGGCCCCAAGATGGGATCACATGGGTACAGAAGGTTGCGGCGGTGGAAATAGGGTTTCGTGGTGCTCTTGGATGTTTTTAGGGTATATGAGTATATATAGGCGAAAGAAGATGGTCAGGGGATCCACGAGGGGCCCACGATGGTGGGGGCGTGCCTACCCCCCTGGGCGCACCTCCCTGCCTCTTGGCCGCCTCGTTGCTTTCTTGACGTCCACTCCAAGTCTTCTGGATTGTGTTTGTTCCAAAAATGACTCTCCCAAAGGTTTCATTCCGTTTGGACTCCATTTGATATTTCTTTTCTACGAAACACTGAAATAGGCAAAAAACAGCAATTTGGATTGGGCCTCCGGTTAATAGGTTAGTCCCAAAAATAATATAAAACTGTATAATAAAGCCCAATTAAAGATCCAAAACAGATAATATAATAGCATGAAACAATCAAAAATTATAGATACGTTGGAGACATATCAAGCATCCCCGAGCTTAATTCCTGCTCGTCCTCGAGTAGGTAAATGATAAAAACAGAATTTTTGATGTGGAATGGTACCGAGCATAATTCTCAATGTAATTTTCTTTATTGTGGCATGAATGTTCAGATCCAAAAGATTCAAGATAACAGTTTAATATTGACATAAAAATAGTAATACTTCAAGCATGCTAACCAAGCAGTTTATGTCTTATCAAAATAACATAGCCAAAGAAAGCTTATCCCTACAAAATCATATAGTTTGGCCATGCTTCATTTTCGTCACACAAAATGCTCCCATCATGCACAACCCGGTTTCAGCCAAGCAATTGGTTCATACTTTTTAACGCGCTTCAGCCTTTTCAACCCTCACGCAATACATGAGTGTAAGCCAGGGACATAGCACTATGGGTGGAGTAGAGTATGATGATAGGGATTATGTGAGAAAACAAAAAAGGAGAAAGTCTCACATTGACGCGGCTAATCAACGGGCAATGGAGATGCCCATCAATTGATGTCAATACGAGGAGTAGGGATTGCCATGCAACGGATGCACTAGAGCTATAAATGTATGAAAGCTCATCAAAAAGAAACAAAGTGGGTGTGTATCCAACTTGCTTGCTCACGAAGACCTAGGGCATTTTGAGGAAGCCCATCATTGGAATATACAAGCCAAGTCCTATGAAAGTGACAAAATAAGAAACTCTTTATCATGAAGATCTTGGTGATATTTTGAAGCACAAGTGTGGAAAAAGGATAGTAACATTGTCCCTTCTCTCTTTTTCTCTCATTTTTTTTTCATTTTTTTGGTGGGCTTCTTTGGCCTCTTTTTTTATTTGGGCTTCTTTGGCCTCTTTTATTTTTCATAAAGTCCGGAGACTCATCCCAACTTGTGAGGGAATCATTGCTTGCATCATCCTTTCCTCACATGGGACAATGTTCTAATAATGGAAATCATCAGACTTCTATTTATTTATAACTCAAGAATTACAACTCAATACTTAGGACAAAATATGACTCTATGTGAATGCCTCCGGCGGTGTACCAGGATATGCAATGAATCAGGAGCGACATGTATGAAAGAATTATAAAGGTGGCTTTGCCACAAATACGATGTCAACTACATGATCATGCAAGACAATATGACAATGATGGAGCGTGTCATAATAAACGGAACGGTAGAAAGTTGCATGGCAATATATCTCGGAATGGCTATGGAAATGCCACAATAGGTAGGTATGGTGTCTGTTTTGAGGAAGATATAAGGAGGTTTATGTGTGATAGAGCATATCGTATCACGGGGTTTGGATGCACTGGCGAAGTTTGCACCAACTCTCAAGGTGAGAAAGGGCAATGCATGGTACCGTAGAGGCTAGCAAATTGCGGAAGGGTAAGAGTGCGTATAATCCATGGACTCACATTAGTCATAAAGAACTCATATACTTATTGCAAAATTTTATTAGCCCTCGAAGCAAAGTACTACTACGCATGCTCCTAGGGGAAGGGTTGGTAGGAGTTAACCATCGCGTGATCCCGACCTCCACTCATAAGGAAGGCAATCAAAGAACACCCCATGCTTCAAATTTGTCACACAACATTCACCATACGTGCATGCTACGGGACTTGCCAACTTCAACACAAGTATTTCGCAATTTCATAATTACCCAACTAGCATGACTCTAATATTACCACCTTTATATCTCAAAACAATTATCAAGTAACAAATTTATCATAGTGTTTAATGCACTCCATATGAAAGTTTTTATTTTACCCAACTTGGATGCCCATCATATTAGGACTAATTTTATAATCAAAGCAAATACCATGCTGTTCTAAAAGACTCTCAAAATAATATAAGTGAAGCATGAGAGATCAATAATTTCTATAAAATAAAACCACCGTTGTGCTCTAAAAAGATATAAGTGAAGTACTAGAGCAAAATTATCTAGCTCAAAAGATATAAGTGAAGCACTTAGAGTATTCTAATAAATTCCGATTCATGTTTATCTCTCCAAAAGGTGTGTACAGCAAGGATGATCGTGGTAAACTAAAAAGTAAAGACTCAAATCATACAAGATGCTCCAAGCAAAACACATGTCATGTGGTGAATAAAAATATGGCATCAAGTAAAGTTACCGATGGACGAAGACGAAAGAGCGGATGCCTTCCGGGGCATCCCCAAGCTTAGGATTTTGGTTGTCCTTGAATTTTACCTTGGGGTGCCTTGGGCTTCCCCAAGCTTAGGCTCTTGCCACTTCTTATTCCATAATCCATCAAATCTTTACCCAAAAACTTGAAAACTTCACAACACAAAACTCAACAGAAAATCTCATCAGCTCCGTTAGCGAAATAAAAAAACCACCACTTTAAGGTACTGTAATGAACTACTTATTTATTTATATTGGTGTTAAACCTACTGTATTCCAACTTCTCTATGGTTCATACCCCCGATACTAGCCATAGATTCATCAAAATAAGCAAACAACACACAAAAAACAGAATATGTCAAAAACAGAACAGTCTGTAGAAATCTGTAACTTTATAATACTTATGGAACCTTACAAATTCTACAAAAATAGAAAGTCCTATATAATTTGTTTATTAATCTTCTGCAAAAAGAATCAACTGATATTCACGTTTCTGTGATTTATGAAAATTATTCTCGTGCGTGCAAAAGTTTCTGTTTTTCAGCAAGATCAAATTAACTATCACCCAAGAAGATCCTATAGGTTTTACTTGGCACAAACAATAATTAAAACATAAAACCACATCTAACCAGAGGCTAGATGAATTATTTATTACTAAACAGGAACAAAAGGCAAAGAACAAAAATAAAATTGGGTTGCCTCCCAACAAGCGCTATCGTTTAACGCCCCTAGCTAGGCATTGAAATTTCGATGATGCTCACATGAAAGATAAGAATTGAAGCGCAAAGAGAGCATCATCAAAACGTGACAAACACATTAAGTCTAACATACTTCCTATGCATTGGCATCTTATAGGCAAACAAATTATCGTAGCAAGCAAAAACTAGCATATGCAAGAAAGCGGAAAGAAACAATAGCAATCTCAACATAACGAGAGGTAATTTAGTAACTTGAAAATTTCTACAACCATATTTTCCTCTCTCATAATAATTACATGTGGGATCATAAGAAAATTCAAAAAAATAGCTATCACATAAAATATTTTCAACACGATCCACATGCATGCGAAGTTGACACTCTTTCAAAATAGTGGGATTAACATTAACTAAAGTCATGACCTCTCCAAACCCACTTTTCTCAAAAATTTCATAAGATTGAACATTCTCCAAATATGTGGGATAGAAAGTTGACACTCTTCCAAACCCACTTTCAATAATATTGCAAACACTATTATCAATCTCATATTCATCATGGGGCTTAAATAATTTTTCAAGATCATAAGAATAATCACCCCAATCATGATCATTGCAACAAGTAGTAGACATAGCAAAACTAGCATCCCCAAGCTTAGGGTTTTGCATATTATTAGCACAATTGACATCAAGAGAATTTATAGTAACATCATTGCAATCATGCTTTTGATTCAAGGAACTATCAAGTATGGGTGCAATAGCAATAATCTCATGTTTAACATAAGGAACTATAGCAAATTCATCTCCATACATATTGGCATCATGGCCATAAGAATAGCAAGCATCATGTTCATCAAGGGATACTTCAATCAAATCATCGGAATCATCATTATCTATAAATTTATGCATATCATTATTTTCTTCCAAAGCAACGGTCAATCTCTCAATAAATTCTTTGACATAGACATTATGAGCATAATTTTCATAGCAATATTTAAGTATGTCGGAATTTTCAGATTTGTAGAGAGTAATATCATACTTTTCAATCAAAGAAGCAACTTCATGAGCACCCTTAAAACGACAAATACTTCAATTTGTTCGATATCATAGTAACTATAAACATCCTTTGCATAAGAAGATAAGATTTCATTTTCATTAAACTCACATAGGTAGGGAAGGTGTTTTTTAGGGTTCGTAGAGCAACAAGTAAAATCATAAATTTCACAAAGATTCCAAGCATAACACAACAATCTATTTATTTGATCCCATAAGAGTCTCCCTCTTTCAGACAAACGGTGATGCACAAAATGAGCATGCTCATCTAAAGATTTCCCATCAACTAGGCTAGTTGGGGTTTTAGCACGAGCGCATAAGGATCGAAGATGATCCAAGTAGAACAATTTAAGTGAATCCATATCAATAGATTTTCTAGCAAGCAAATATTCAAGCTAATAGAAGGCACGTGGAAACACAAACAAATATACATACGAGAAGAAGGCGAAGAAAAGGCAAAGGTTAAGTGGGGGAGAGGAAAATGAGAGGCAAATGCCAAATAATGTAATGCGAGGGATAAGAGTTTGTGATGGGTACTTGGTATGCCTTGACTTGTGCGTAGACTCCCCGGCAACGGTGCCAATCCTTTTTGCTACCTCTTGAGCATGCACTGGTTTTCCCTTGAAGAGGAAATGGTGATGCAGCAAAGTAGCGTAAGTATTTCCCTCAATTTTTGAGAACCAAGGTATCAATCCAGTAGGAGGCTACACTCAAATCTCTCGTACCTGCACAAACAAATAAGAACCTTGCAACCAACGCGATAAAGGGGTTGACAATCCCTTCACGGCCACTTGCAAAAGTGAGATCTAATAGAGATAATGAGATAAATATTTTTGGTATTTTTATGATATAGATTGGAAAGTAAAGATTGCAAAATAAAATAGATCAAAAAGTTATATGATGGAAAATAGACCCGAGGGCCATAGGTTTCACTAGTGGCTTCTCTCAAGATAGCATAAGTATTACGGTGGGTGAACAAATTATTGTCGAGCAATTGATAGAAAAGTGCATAGTTATGAGAATGTCTAGGCATGATCATGTATATAGGCATCACGCCTGCGACAAGTAGATCGAAACGATTTTGCATCTACTACTATTACTCCACACATAGACCGCTACCCAGCATGCATCTAGAGTATTAAGTTCATAAGAATAGAGTAACACATTAGGCAAGATGACATGATGTAGAGGGATAAATTCAAGCAATACATCTGTGTTATAAGAATTGATTTCAGACGATATTATCTCAAAGTATAACAAACAAGTTAGCGTTGATTCAATATGATTATTCTTCTAACGCCATACTCTGAATGTTGATTTAGGACTATCATTAAAATTAACGATATCCTAAAATCTGGAAAACATGATCACCAACAACACTTGAGCTAATCTTAGTGGCAAAACTAGGAACCTATTCTTTATCGTTTATCATTCCATATGAGTTTTGCACTGAATCGCATATTTCAGGATCATAGCAGATATAACATGAAATATAAACTCTTAATTATGAAACCAAAAATACAATAATTCTATATTATTGCCTCTAGGGCATATTTCCAACAGCAATGTGGTCATTGACGACCAATGTAGCAACCACAATCTCTTCGTCATTCGACGGCGAATCATTGGGTTTTTTTGTTTGATTCTAATTCAAGATAACTCATTGGAATTATCAATAAGATGGTCCTAATATATTAGCAATATTTAGATTGCCCCCTCTTTTTATTCACTTCATTACTTCTATTCTAGACCCTATCCCTATGGTTTATTCTTATGAAATATCATATAAAATAGAAGGTATAAGAAATGGATATAATGAAATTCTTGATTCGATCTTACGACCTAATTTATTTGATTAATGGATCAACAACCAAACCACCCATTTTATGAAAAATAAGAGCATGGTCTTATTCAAATTCAAAGCGCTTCGTAATCTTCAACTAGTTCTGTGCTTCAATATAATTTCCCTGGAAGGAAAGAAAAATAATTGTAAGGATAGACTATGGTAAAAAGTAAAAGGAAATGGAAAATGTGTGATATGCCGTGAATAGTTCCGTGGAAGAAAGTCTAATTTTCTTATGTATAGAACTTTTTTTAACCATTCGTCATTTCTAGTAGAAATTCTGAATTGGTATAATGGCTCTTTCTTACAACTTACAGTACAAGAGTTTCTTACAAGAGTGAAACAAAACTAAAGAAAAAGATTAAAGAATAACGATTGACAAAATGATTAATGCAAAATGATCCAACAAATGAAGTTGTTGAAAAAAATACTCGTCCCCACTATCCATGGTACCTTGCGAGTGTCAAACACCTTGCGGTCGTGGTGGGAGATGCAGCCGGTCAAGAGCTTGTACATGAAGTAGGCCTGTGGTAGCAGAGACGGGAGGGGGGGGGGGGCGACACTTGCAGCGCGAGGTGGATGGTGTTCGGGTCGATGGGCGCCGCCGGCGGCCGTGGTTTCTCTAGTACCGGAGATAAAGAAGAAAGCCCACAAACACCGTCAAGAAGTCCTCCGAAAGCAGGCAGGGGCACGAGGATTTGTGTGGATGCAGCGAGGCTTTTGCGCGGCCAGCTTGTACAACGATGGAGCGGCCGAAAAATGGGCGGCAGCAATGGCGGGGGTTGTGGGTGCACACCACGTATAGAAGGGTGGAAAGAGGTATGTTTCACCGACGGGCGGGCCAGGGGAGGACAAAGAGAGCGCTCACGTGCGTCTGCACCCTATCCTTTTTGACGTAAACACGACTTCAATTTGGTCCGAAAATGGGTCAAGGATGGACAAAAAAGGACGTACGTCCGTTTACGGCCACAAATTGGGGTCGTTTTGTGTTTGTTTTGACCCAAACAGATGCGGCGAGACCAAAGTTGCAGTGTTTTTCCTCGATCTCGTTTCCTCTTTTTTTATATATTTTCAAAATATTTAAAATACATTTATTTCAGGAGCAGTTACTTATGTTTAAAAAATAATATTTGTGCAATGTTAAAAAATGTTCGGGTAACTAGAAAAACATTCATAAATTTGAAAAAAAATGATTGTGACATTCAAAAAAATGTTCACGTACAAAGATAAAATGTTAAAGATTTTTCTAAAACATTATACAATGTAAAAAAATCTTTGTATAAGTCAAAAATGTTTTGAACCATTCAACAAAATATAGGTAGCAGTTTTAAAAAATGTTCACGTACTTCAAATAATATGTTGTAACCTTTAAATGTTTATATGATTAAACGATATACAAAAAATGTGTGTGTAGTATAAAAAAGTTTTGTACCATTAAAAACAATGTATATAACATTTTAAAGAAATATTCATGTTTTTTTTGAGAAATTCCATAACATTTTGAGAAAACAATTGTATAAATGTAAGAACATGTTTGCATAGTTTAAAAAAAGTGTTTACTGCCATTAAAAAAGTGTTTAAGACAGGGTCAAGAGGTGGGCAGTTAATGTGTAGGAGGGGCGAAAAGGAGGCACCGTCGTCCCCTGCGTTCGCCGCCGGCCAGGCCGCAGGCTCCCTCCCTCTCCAGTCGCCGCTCCAGCGATGGAAGAGTGAGGGAGCCCCAATATATGGTTCTGCGTGTAGATATTAGGGTAGGTGTTCTTGGCTGCGCTGCGGAGGTGGTGCTCGCGGCGTTGTGGCAGAATAAGCTCGTTGGAGCTCTTTCCCCATTACGGGGATGTCGCGTGCGGCGAAGTCGTCGAGCTTCTGATGTCGTGGACTCTTGGATTCATCGATCCAGTGAGTATATGTATCCAAGGTGCGGTTTTCACGGCGGAGGCGATGGCCAGGAGGTGGATTTAGGGTCCATCGATCCCATCTTCGCCATGGTTTCGCTGTTCGTGGCCTTTCTTTGGGGGTGCTGGGGGAGTCTCGGTAAGGTGCTGGTGCTCGCGTTAGCTGTCTCTGTTTCCTGGGTGTTCTATGGATTCCAGAGTTGTGTTGTCATCGGCGTGGTCAAGCGATAGCCGGCCTATCTCTCCTTTTGTTGTGCTGTTCCTTCAGGACCGAGGTTGAAGACTTCCCGTCTGCATTTATTTTGGCTGTATATATCCAAGGTCCCGCCGACTCTGAAGGGAGAGGCGACAGTGGTGGCAGTGGCACACCGGCAACCCGCGGTGGTTGGAGGGGTAGGTTGGTTCCCCAGAGACTACTGTGAAATTTCCTTGTAAGTTGGGGGTGCTTTGTACCACTGTTTAATTTCAATATAACTTTGTGGTCCTTTCCGCAAAAAAGTGTTTAAGAAAAATATTATAGCCTATTTGAAAAATGTTTAACGTGTATCATAATTTTTTTCACTCGTATACACTCATAATATACATTTTGTATTGAAAGAAAGTAGACATGTATTAAAAAGAAGAAACAGAGAAAGAACTAAAAAGCCTAAAACCATTGGAAATCAAAGGAAATGGTGAAGAAACACCAAAAACCCCCCAAAAGTGAAAAAACAAAGAAAAATGAAACGAACAAAAACTAGAAGAAATCAAAGAAAAACTGGTTGAAATCGAAGAAAAACTAACATCTACCGAGCAAAATACGGGTGCTTCCTATTTAGCACTCTAGGCAAACGTTATAGGCCATTTCACAAACGGGCGCCTGAAGCTGCTGCGAGTTGTGCCGGCCCACGTATATCTTTTTTTTTCTATTTTAACGTTAAAAAAATGCACCCACGGGAGTTTGACGTCGTGCTCAGTTGCATCGACGCCAACACAGTTACCAATGGGCCATCGAACGACTACTGCTTTATCACTTGTTTTTTTTACTTTTATTTCTATCTTTAATCGTGGGAATCCTTTGGTTTTGGGAAGCTTCCCATGCCCCTTTTTTCCCGGTTCGCTGGTCGATTTCGAGGCGGTTTTATTCGGGTTTTCTTATTTCCTTTTTTAAATGCATGTCCCTTTTTTTTAATGATGAAGTGTTTTCAAAATTTTGAACTTTTTTCAAGTGTGATGAATTGTTTTAAAATTCGATGAACTTTTCAAATTTGATGATTTTTTTTTAAATTTTGATGAGCTTTCTTTCAAAAATCGACAAACTGTTTTGCAAATTCGATGATTTTTTTTCAAACCCAATGGACTATTTTCAAAATCATGAAATTTTTTATAAATTCGATGAGCTAATCCAAAATCAATGAAAATTTTCTCACAATCAGCAAACTTTTTTCACTTTTGAAGAACCTTTTAATATTTTCGAACTGTTTAAGATTCATGATTTATATATTTTTGTGAATTTATTTTTAGATAATTAATACCGAATATATAGTACTCTCTCTGTCCCAAAATAAATTTTGCCATTTTATACTAAATTAAATATAAAGTTGTACTAAGATTGAGACACTTATTTTTGGAAGGAGGGAGTATATATTTGTGTAGTACTGGAAGAAGGATCAAATAGATCTTTATTTCTGGTCAGTGGACAAGGAAGACAACTGGATCTGGTGGTAACGGCGGTAGCCTGTTGGTGGTCCCGCCATGATTTCAAATCTCTGTTTCCCATATAATACCAGTGATCATAATTTTTTTGCTTCAGCAGGTTGCTGGGCCGGCCCAGTACGATGGCCCTGCTAGCGCCAACAACGCCATATATATGAGGGTTTTTCTATTTGCCGCTCGCTGCGGCAATTTGCCGGACCGACGCACAGGGGAGATCAAACGAGCATTCGGGTGGGCCGACTCATTTAACGTTTCAGTGATTCCGATTTTGGGATCTTTCTAGGTGGTTCCCACCCAGTTTTTTCCGATTTTAGGAACATTCTAGGAGGTTCCTGAACAGGTTTTTCCTTTTTCCATTTTTTCCTTTATCCGTTTCTTTTTTCTTTTATCTGTTTCCTGTTCTTTCTTTTTCATTTTTCTATGTTTGTTTTCCAGCTTATTTCCTTTTTTTCAAAAACTGTTTGTGCTGCTGATAAATTGTTCAAAACTTCACAAAATGTTCTCATTTACAAATTTTGTTCCTAAATTTGGAATATATTCATGCTTTTCAAAAAATGTTTGGATGTTCAAAAAATGATTCTTTTATTTTTTGTTCTGAAAATCAAAATGTTCTTAATTTTTCAGAAATTGTTCCAAAGTTGAATTTTTTTCTCTTATATTTAGTTTGAGGGTTTAAAAAATTGTACGAAAAATGTTTCTCTCTTTAGAATTTTGTTCATAAATTCAAAAAATGTTCGCAATTTTTAAAAAGAGTTCTGAAATTTGAGAAAATATTTGCCTTTTCCAAAGTTTGTTTGGAGTTGCAAAAATTATTCATAAGTACAGAAATGTTATTGGTTTTTCAAATTTTGTTCAAAAATAAGAAAAATGTTCATCAAATTCAAAAAGTGCGCCTTTTCCTAAGTTGTTCACAGTTTCGAAATTGTACACATGTGCAAAAATTGTTCGCTTTTCAAATTGTTGTTCAGAGTTTCAATAAAATTTCATTTTTTCCAAAAATATTGCCGTTTTGAAAAAAAGGTTAACATTTTCAAATTTGTTCAAAATTCTCCCCAAGATTGAAAAATATTTGACTTCTCCATAATTTGTTCGTGTTTTCAAATAATTTTCCATCATGTAAGATTTGTTTGCAATTTTAAAAAGTTTTTTTAATAAATATTCAAATTCCTAAATAAAGACGCATTCGAAATTCCAAATCATATTTAGATATGTCGCCGTTCACAATTCTTATAAGCCATGCTGCAATTTTTTTAGACTACAAATTTATGTATTCCACTTGTTGTATACCACTGCATACTACCATGAGGTGCCTAGTTCGAATCATTGTGAGTCTATCTCTTTTATCTTTCTTAGGAATTTCATGCGAGTCCAACTACTTAAATGTTTGGGCTGCTTATTGTTCATAAACAGTTGTCACATCCAGTCGCTTGGTTCACGAAACAAGGAGTCATGCGGCGTGAGTTCGAACCCAACCCATCGCATCATTTTTGCTCACCGGATTGGCAACCTGGGCCGGCCCGTTAGTTTGGCGCCTATGCGAAGGCCTGCAAGTCTGCCGCAGAATGCAGCAGATTGGAGGTCTTGTATAGGAGTTCCCCAAAATGAAGGGAGCTCCTAGTTGGCGTTGTAAGCGCTGATTCCCGATACCAGCGCACACTGCAACGCCCTCTTGGGCCGGCCCGCTAAGGAGCAGCTGAACTCGCGATCTTGATTGCTTACCTGAGCTCAGGTAACCACTAGAGCCATTATGGACTTGCAGCTAATAATTGCGTCAGTAATATATGAACAAGTGTGGCCTCACTATTTACTGCACAAATAACGTCTTCACTGAGATTTTTGAATTATTTAAAAAATCATGAATTTGAAAAAGTTCATCTATTTTGAAAGAACCTCATCATTTATGAAGAAAAGTTCACAAACTGAAAAAAAGTTCATTGAATTTAAAAATAGTTAATCGCTTTTGAAAAAAGGTTCATCGATTTTGAAAAATAGTTCATCACTTTGAACAAAGTTCATCATTTCTGACAGAAGGTTCACCGAATTTGAAAAAAATTCACCGTGTTTGAAAAAAGTTCACCAATTTGAAAAAAGGGATCATTAGAATTGAAAAAAAGTTTATAAATTTGGGAAAAACTGTTCACAAAAACTTGGAAAAAGTTCATTGATTTTGAAACAAAAAATCAAATTTTGAAAAAAGTTCATGGATTGTCAGAAATGTGCCCAAATTTGAAAAAAAAATCATCATTTTTTTAAAAAAACATCAAATTGAAGAAAAAGTTCATGTATTTTGAAAGGTTGCATCGAACCAGGAAGCAAAAAAATAAAAAACAGAAAACAAAAAGGGAAAAAAGGAAAAAGGAGAAAGAAGAAGAAAGAAGGAATAAAAGAAGTAAACACTTAATAGATACCAGATCCGCTGCGAATCAACCTGTGGTTGAGTTGGTTAGGTGGACAGTGGTATTCTCAACCCACCAGGGTTCAAATCCTGGTGCTCGCATTATTCCTGGATTTATTTCAGGATTTCCGGCGATGCGCTTTCAGTGGGAGGAGACGTTCCCGTCGATGACGAGGCGCCTACGGTGACTTCGTAAATCTCAAGATGATATGCCGGCTCAGTCTCTCGGAGGTGCTCATAGGGGTAGGGTGTGCGTGTGTGCGTTCATAGGGATGAGTGTATGCACGTGTATATGAGCGCTTGTGTCTGATGTTAATAAAAAAGATACCAGATCCGCTATGTGGCGCGGTAGTTACTGCTCGTACATCGAAGAGATAGTTCGCTGGTTCGATTCCCAGGCGGCGCCTTTTATTTTTGCGAACCTAAGACAGAATAAAGCACTATATGGGCCGGCCCAGAGCGGGGGCGCTTTCAGGCGCCCGTCAAAAAGGAACGCAGACCGCGAGCGAGCGTACGCGTTAAAATGGGCCGGCCTAGAAACGACGCACAAGGAAAACGCTTGAGGTGAGACATAAATACGTTTTGGCCCGTCAAAGTGGTGGGCGCTAAACATCCCGTTCGGCCATCCGCTTCCCACAAATAATTCCGCCGAGGACCCCTCAAAAAAAAAAATTCCGCCGAGGCCTAGTTACTTCACTACCGCACGTGCGTAGACCCAGAAGCCCGCTACACACCACGAGGCTCCATTTCTCTCCTCCGCTCCCTTAAACCCTCCGCCGGCAGCCGCCGCCGCCCCTTCTGCCGCCATGCGCCGCATCGTCCGAGCTCTCCGGCCGCTCCAAAAGCTAACCTCTCATACCACCCAGTTTCCTCTCCCCGTCCACCGCCTCCTCTCCACCTCTTCCTCCTCATCCTCCTCCTCCGCCGCTGCCGCCTCCTCAGATTCCGACTCCGCCGCCCACGACGCTGATTTTAACAGCGCTGACTTCTCCCTCCCACCCACGGACCCATCCCCAGCCTCCGCCGCAGCCGTCCGCAACCCCCTCTCCGCGCTTTGTAAGGTCCGATTCGACCCCTCCCTCCGCGCACGCGCCGACGAGGCGCTCTTCGGGGAGAAGAATGCAGGGATGGGAGTGGAGGACGCGGTGGAGGAAGAGCGGTCGCGGGAGGTGGCGCTCGCGCTGCTTGAGGCCGCCCTGGAGCCGCCCGACGAGGACGAGGAGGGGGGCCCTGAGGAGGTCAGGAAGGAGGACCAGATGTCGCTCTCCGTCGGGATCGTCGGTGCGCCCAACGCCGGCAAGTCGTCGTTCACCAACACTGCTGTACGTTTTCTTTCTGCCGCTTTTTTATGTATTTTGTTCATGAATATTGTCAATATTAGATCTTGTGACATGGGGTCAGGGCCGGTCATGAGATTTTGGGGGCCCGGGGCAAAACTAAACCTTGAGGGCCCCTAATATAAACGTCATAATAATGATAGTCGATAACTCGATATACATGTACATGTGAAAATATTAGCAATAATTATTGTGATTTGTGTCACTGCATATATGATGACCTATGGAGGAAATAGACAAAGTGTTGTATATCTATGACAAGACATCTCTAGCAATACAAAGCCATATTTATTTCACCTGAATATGAAACCATGTTTCGTGTCAGGCCGTAAATAATGTGTTTGAGGTACCAAAAGGCCGTAAATAGTTCTAAAAGGAATATGTATCTAAAATGTACCCCCTCCGTTCCTAAATATTTGTCTTTTTAGAGATTTCAAATGGACTACACGTACGGATGTATATAGACATATTTTAGAGTAGATTCACTCATCTTGCTCCGTATGCAGTCACTTGTTGAAATCTCTAGAAAGACAAATATTTAGGAATGGAGGGAGTAGTGTACTTCTTGAACTAAATAATGTTAATATCGTTATTCTAAATAGCAGTGTCGAGAAATTAAGATAGATGAGACAATTCATATGACTGGTATGCAAAATATTACTCCATATCCATATCTTTACAAATCTAATCAAACAGTGCTAAAGTTACGCTTATCTAGTTGCGTGAATGGAAAAAAAAATCAAGAGTTAATTACCACGTCTATGCGGTCATTGAACAGTTCATTTGAAAACTACTCGATCAGCATCTAAAACATCTCCGTTGCTAATCTCTTTGAGATCGGCGCTACAAACATCATTATTAAGCTGCAAAAATATAACAGTTAATAATACATACTGTGGAAGACTTCGATCGGCCGGAAAAGCCCATATCTACAGACGACGTTCCGGTGCGCTGCCGGGGCCAGGCGCCAAGTCTTACTGCTTGCAATCAGGGCCTCCTCCTCAAGCAAGCATCTGGACCGAGGTGAAAAGGCGGCGGGCGCTAGGTTTGATGTGCGTGATGCTGGCTCCTGATTGGTTTTTTTCTAATCTGGATCCTGATTGATAGGTTATTCTCGTCAGATTTTTTTAGGGGAGTAGCTATTATCACTTGTACTAGGCCCAATGACCTATTTTTTAAGTGCAGCCGTACAGGCCCAACTAGCTTGAGCCTGCTCGTGATTGAGGGGCATGGGGTAGTACATGGTAGGAACATGTCCAATCGCGTGGTACTAAGGGGAGAGATAATTTCGAAACTCATGCATAGAAGCAAACTGATAGCTTGTATAAGACCAATAAAAGCTATGTACATGTCATTCTATGGTTTGAGATGCCATTTATTACTACGTACTAGAGTAACATGAGCCATTCAAGACAAATAAAGTGTATTATGTTTTATCGTGTCATCTATCAGTTGTTGTGGAAGTCCTAGGATGACATCTGATCTGTTCAGGAATGGAACAATTGTTAATGTTGGATTGTTCACTTAATGCTTGCAGTGCTGCTAATATGATGCCTTATGGTTTAATAAGTGGTATTCAGTTTCATTATTAGTGAGAGTGAAATTACCATATAACCATAGTGATGCCTTAAGTTTCCTTGTTCATATCTGCTAACAGGTTGGCTCAAAAGTGGCTGCAGTCTCCCGCAAGACAAATACAACAACTCATGAAATTTTGGGCGTGCTGACAAAAGGGAAAACTCAGATAGTATGTTTCTATCAAGTATCTGCTTTTGCTAGTAGGGTGTTGTCTACACTTTTCAATATTTGACTTTAGCATGGCTTCTTCAGGATCTTCTCTTTGGCAAATAATTGCAATTTGAAAATGATGTTGTGTATTATGTATGATGTCATGGAAGGAATTCTTGTACTCCCTCCGATCCATATTACTTGTCGCTCAAACGGATTAGATCTAGCACTGAAATACATCTAGATACATCTGTTTGAGTGACGAGTAATATGGATCGGAGGTAGTATTTTATTTTAGCAAGTTATTTACTGCATTTAGAAATCTGGTTACACCTGTAGTGCAAGTACATATTTTGGCTCATCCAATCTATTTTATTCTATGGAAATTAAGAAATTTATATGTGTAATGTAAAGCATTAGTCGTTTTCCCACTATGATATATTAATATCAACTAATTATGACCTGCTGCCGAAAATGCCTGTCTGAACCATGTTAAAAAAAATCTCGAAGTTTGAGTTGTTTCCAGCTGATAAAATTCTCTGCAGTGCTTTTTTGATACCCCAGGTCTCATGTTAGGGCACCATGGGTTTCCTCATAGGGATGTCACCGTTCGTGTGGAGAGTGCCTGGAGTTCAGTTAACCTCTATGATTTACTAATAGTAATGTTTGATGTCAATAGGCATCTGAAAATGTAAAGTCTCACTATCTTTTCCTCTCAGGTTGACCAGCCATTTTCAGTTACAGTTTATCTCAAGGTCATGATAAGCACACTGCTTAACCATTTGTAGATTTGTGCAGGCCTGATTCCCGAGTAATAAAGTTAATCAAACGATTGGGTGCCGAGGTAAACCCAAACCAGAAACGTATATTATGCATGAATAAGGTTGACCTAGTGGATGACAAAAAAGACTTGCTGAAGGTTGCAAAGGAATTTGAAGATCTTCCTGGATTTGAGCGGTACCCCTTGGTCTGCACTATGATTTACGTTGCGTTCTTTTTTTCATATGCCTGATTAAAATTGCCTGGAATGTTTCTTAGGTACTTCATGGTTTCTGGACTAAAAGGCAAAGGAGTGAAGGACCTTGTACAATACTTGATGGACCAGGTATTGATTTATTCCCAACATTCAGTTTACCCTGCTAAATTGTTAAATAGCTGTATTTTCTTTACTTGTAAACATGTTTGTAGTGAAAAATAAGAAGATTCTGAATTTCAAGGAAGTTGGATGCTGAATTTTGTGTGTATATTAATCGTTAGATGGGTACTGTTTTGTAGATTGAAATGTTCATCTTGTGTTATGTTTTATCATCCTATGAAGGCAGCTGCTTGAGTTAGGATGAATAACTTGGCTATAATTCTTTGTAGAATTTTATAGCAGATATAAAATTTAAGACTGCTTGCATTTCTTGTTCCACCCAATCCATCAAATTGACCAATATCAGTTGCTTAATGAAATGATCTACTTTATTTATATGTTTTGATTCTTTGTGAAGTTTCTGAAAAAAAACACTTGTTTTTCTTTGTTGCTGTAAACTGAATCCAGGATCTTGTGAAACACTGTGTTTGGTTGCTAAGTAATACCATTATGATTGTTTATGCTCTCCTTTTAGGTACTTGCCGATAGAAAAATGAAACATGTGATGAAATCAATTTTATCACGATCAATACCCAAATATATCCCCTCTATGTAGACAGTGAGAAACTTAACCTCTTCTATGTTAGGCAGTAAGAAGACCTTGGGACGAGGAACCGGCGACAATGACTGAAGAAGTAATGAAAACCATATCATTGGAGGTTGTGCGAGAGAAGATGCTGGATCATATTCACCAAGTAATACTTATAAATGATTCTTCTGTGAAACTTGGCGCTCCTTTAATATGTGTGCATTATTTGCTAAATATGACTTTCTACAGGAAATCCCATATGTAATTGAGCATCGGCTGATGGATTGGAAGGAGCTAAAAGACGGTTCTCTTAGGGTGGAACAACACTTTATTGCACCAAAGCAAAGCCAACGGCAGATCCTTGTTGGAAAAAATGGCTCTAAGATCGGGTAATATTCTTGTATTCAAACGTGCTTCCATGTATCAATATGACAAGCTATTTCTTTGGTGAACCGCCTTCCCTTTTCGTGTCTCTAGTTAGATGCATTGCGAGAATTATGCCTATTCAGTTCACGCCTCCAAACAAATGTATTATGACAACTAATCGTATACATGCTTGATCTTAATGTGTTGATTTGGGATAACTATTTCAGGAGAATCGGGATTGAAGCCAATGAAGAATTGCGGTCCATATTCAAGAGAGATGTCCATCTGATGCTCCAAGTTAGAGTTGCTAAGAAGAGGAGTTCTTGAATAAGATCAGCAGATCATGAGTAAGTCTCCACATTTCATTTTCTGCTAGCCCTGTTTTGTAAGTCTGTTAGCAGATTTGGTAGAAATGGTAGAAAGATTCAAAAAGTGCGCAGTTAATATTCTCTCAAAACTTTGCTACCGAAGTAAATAGTTCTGCAAAAACGTCTTATATTTAGTTACAGAGGTACAGTAGTAATTTTCTTGGTCTCCAGAATCGTGATGTTTTGATTCTTCATCCAATTGTCGGAAGTAATATATGTTACCTTGTGCAGTTGTAGCGGCTGTATAGATAGCTGCTGGTATGAGGTCTGCTCTGCGGTGCGGGTTCAGAGATATTCGATTATGTGAGCCTGTGCTTGTGTTGGTCGTGTTCAATGATATTGTGACGGCTTCTCCACTTGAATCAAGGACCTGTATGCCTTAGCATTCAAATATGAGTAGCGATTTCCAGTTACAAGTTTGCTCGACAATATTGAGTAGGATGTAAGCACATATAAGGACCAGTTGCAAAGAGGCGGGCTTGGACATCTGAGTATGTTGTGATACATAGATATACGTACCTGCACTAGGTTATTGTGATTCTGTTTCAAATAAGTTGTACCTTGTGTAAAAGACACAGCTTGTAAGGCTTGTCTTTTCTTTGTTAAAATATATATAATCCCTCATAGTATAAGGCGTGCCTTTATCTACTATAAAAAACTCCGTCGGTAGATCTTTAGCTGTCTGTAACAACACTCCCCTGACGGCGCTCCTAGGGTTTAGACTCCTCCTGGACTCCGCTGGAGTTCGCTTAGGTTTCCTTCTTCGTCTGCTTCCCGGGACCCAGTAACCTCTCGGGCTGATCAAGGGAGTTTGCCGATCTAGGTTTGTGGAGCAGATGGCAAGCGAAGCGTTGGGTTTGAGCGTTCAGAGCAGAGCAGGATCTCTCGAGGCAGAAGGGGTGCTAAGGCTCCAAATAGATGATCTCCTCAAACGCCTAGAGCTTATAGCATCTCTAGCGGATCCCGCAAACTGGGCCATCCGCTAAAATAACCGTCTGTTTGCGGGATCCATCAGGTATCTCTGACCCGAGCAGATCCGCCAAATCGGGCCGTCCCAGAATATTTATGGGGATCCCGCCTCCGCGTGCCCATTTCCTCCATATGTGTGGGAATCCACCTGATTTCGCCGGATCCCCTTTTGGTTGGCGCGAAGCACTTGCTTCTGTTTCCCGCCTCCTACCCCGATGCCGCCGCCCATCCATCCTCCGACCTCACCGTCCGGCCTCGTGGCGCCGAAATTCAGCCGGATGGAGCCACCGCCGCCCCCCGGGTGCTACATACCATGCTTCGCCGCCACCACCGGTCCGTCCGCCCTGGCCTCACACAGCCCCAATTCCTCCCGCCGCCGCCGCCACCCTAAAAGAGGAAGCGGCAAGGGAGCCATCTCGTTCAAAGCGACGCAGCCGGCGCGGCACCACCGAGTATCGCCCCCGTTTTGGTTCCAAAATCTTATGGAGATCGTGCTCTGGAGGAAGACAGAGCTCAAAAATCTTATGACTGGTAGTGGTGTTGGGTTTGGAGGGGGCTTTTCTTTCGTCAATGGTGGTGGTGGCCTCGGCATGGGTGGCGGAGGTGGCTTCAGCATGGTTGGTGGTGGCGGCTTTGGCATGGGTGGTTTCAGCATGAGTGGTTTCGGCATGGGTTTTGGTGGTGGTGATGGTGGCTTCGGCAAGCCAAGTGAATGGTGGTGATGGCGGTCGTGCTCAATTTCCGGTCCAACTGAATGGTGGTGATGGTGGTGCTCACTCACCGGTTCAAGTTCGTGTAGATGGTGGTGCGAGCTCTCCGGTCAATGTGAATGATGGCGATGGAGGTGCTAGGGGCTTATGGAGGAGCTTGGTTAGGATGAGTGGCACAAAATTTCAAGCAAAGCAAATAGATCAAACCCAAGTATATCACTAGGAACACACACACGGAAGATAAGTGGGATCCGCACAACCAAGGAGTGAGCTCAAAATGTGTAACCACGGAGAATGCTCTTGTTGTACGGATGCTAGATGGACACTAGCTCGATTGCTCAAATGGGCTAGATACGCTTTGTGCACCAACCTATGAGAGAAACGTCTTCAATCCCAAGTATCCTATGTATGTAATGACCAAGATGATGTAGCTATGCAAAATGGCTCGATGCTATTGCTTACAAGCTCTTTGTTTCTCCTCTTTTGCTTAAAAGTTTTTTTTACTACGCCATGATGCTTGATTTGCAAGCCAAAATATGAGACAAATATGTAAGATATGCACGGGAAACACTTATGGCACAATGATGATAGCAAGATTATTTGCACGCTAAATGTAGCTATGCGGAGTAAGCGTATCACTAAGGTGCACAAAGAGCGTGGCCCGACAATT
This sequence comes from Triticum timopheevii, assembly GCA_963921465.1. Lineage (NCBI taxonomy): Eukaryota > Viridiplantae > Streptophyta > Magnoliopsida > Poales > Poaceae > Triticum > Triticum timopheevii. The sequence goes on along the minus strand of OY997274.1, from coordinate 358,484,764 downwards.
CTCAACTCGCTAGTCTCGATAGGTAAGTGACACAAAAAGGCTCAGGTTATCAATGCAAAGGCAAGGAAATGTACTAAGTGTCGTCGAGGTTACCGTCCTTGCTTACGGTTGGTATGAAGATGAAGTGGTGTTGTCGATGCGGTCGATGCGATGATGAAGAGCGATGTCATCGATGTCAAACCGTTCCTAAGTAGCCTAAGCACCTTAGGAAACGGAAACCACAACTCAAACTCGATCAAATGCGGAAGGTGGATGCTTTTATGATGAAAATTTTGATGGAGGTAAATGGTGGTGGTAATGATATATGTGGATGGGGGATGTCAAGAGCTACAAAACGAGCTGAAGAGCACAAAAAACAGACTTTGGGAGTGAAAGGTATGGCCGAAACAGAGTTGTTGTCGGCCTGATTCTGGGGGGTGCGGGCACCCGGGGTATGGGGTGCGGGTGCCCGGGGTGGTTAGGGATGGTGGGCGAAATTTGCCTGGGAGTGAGGGCACCCGGTGGTGGCTGATTTTGGGCGGAATTTTTGAGAAGAGGCCAAATTTGGTGGATTTCGTGGTGGGAAGGGTGGGGATGGTTGGGGAAAGGCTAGATCCACTTGCCAAACAACAAATTCATGGACCAAAACAACAAAATCTCACAAGAACCAACAAATTGCAAGAAAATTTGTTGGGGCTATTTTTGTGGGGATTGTCAAATTGGGACCAAAAGCAATGATAATTAGGCTAGCAAATGGGAGGGGGGGGGGTAGGGACTCCAAGATGTGAATCAACCTTGCTCATGATACCAAGATGTTGTAGCGTGAAACCCTAGGAGGGATCTTTTCACACTTGGGGGAGGGGGAGGGATGAACTCACAAGAACACAAGGGGAAAATCACTCAAACAAACCCAATCACCCACCCACTAGAGTAGCACACATGAGATCCACAAGCATACAAGAAAAATTCAAGGAAAATAACACTAGGGTAAAGTTCTTCCCACTCGCAAGAGAGGTGAGGTCTTGATGATAATCTTCTCCAAGAGGAGGCCTTGAAATCCACAAGGATTCTTCCCTAGAGGGGTCTTGATCTCCAAGAGGAGGGGAAGATGAGCAAAGCTCTCTCAATGTCTATCCAATACTTTGCTAACCCTAAAAACAAGCTAGGTGTAGAGTACTTATAGGCTAGGGACGAATTGGGGGGAAAATGGGGATACAAGGGTCTTTTGCCCATAGTGCACGCAGGCACAACCGGAGGCGTCCGGGCACCCGGGGTAAAGGGGCCCGGGCACCCGAAGGGGATGCGCCAAGAGATGGCCGGGCACTCAGACCGAACAGGGGCCGACGTCAGGGGAGGCCGAGCACCCAGGGGTGATGGCCCGGGCACTCAGACCGGTCAGGCGGGCCGACTGTAGATGTTCGGGCACCCGGGGGCGAGGGGAAGCACCCAACAGAGGGGGCCGGGCACCTGGGGCGGCCAAGGCCAGCGCCCAGGCGAAGGGCCCGGGCACCCAGGGTGTCCAGGGGCGGCTCCCATCCGGCGGCCGGGCACCCGGGGGGCAGAGGTGGCCGACACCCGGAGTGTCGAGGACCTTCCCATCTTTGTTCTTCTCCTTCCGTTCTTCCTCTTCCTGCTCCTTGGGTGCTTGTGTCTCCATCGTAGCTTCCTCGTAGTCATGCACTTGATACCTAACAATGCACAATGTATCCGTTTGAGGTAGAACCCAATTCTCATGTGAATCCGAACGAAACTCGAAGAGGAAAGAGTTAACCTCAGTTTCGATGGCACGTGCGCGTGCTCTTGTCATTGGTCCTCTTCGTGCTTGCGGTGGCGACGGAATGTCCATGGGGATGATCGAGGGATGCTCCGCATCACGGTGTTGGTGGCGACCTTCTTCGCTACAATAAGAATGTTGCTTGATTGATCTATGTCTTTGAGCATCTTTTGTCTTTTTTTTGTCGCACATTCATGAACCTAAACTTGATACCTTGTTTGTTATGCATGATTTTGGATGTCATCAACTAGTATGATGATCAAATAGTGGTGTATATATATATATATGATGATGATGATGAACTTGATGAATATTTGCTTATTTTGTATTTGCGGGACGACGATCCCTCCGACGCGGAATAGATCCCGCAAACGCGTCCTGCAAAACATTTGAGAGACGGGTTTACGAGAACTGTTCCGCTAGAGGGCTCATCGTTCCGTAAATAATTTTTGCGGGAGACCTTAAACAACTTTTACGACCCGGCCGTTTGCGGGATCTGCTAGAGATGCTCTTAGGAAGAGGAAGACGACGACCTAAACTTTGATGCGGAGTTCTCGTATCTTGTGCCCGAGGCAGAGTTCATGACTGTCTGTTGTGTTCATACTACGAGACCATATTTGCGGGAGTCCTTCTATAACATGATGAGGATGGCGTCGAGCCTTGTGCAGGATGTTCACTTTAAACCGGTGGGGTGAAAATTGGTTTGTTCTCACGGGCATTTTTTTACTCCCTCCATCTAGGTGTATAATTCACCTTACAAAATCAAATAATCTCAAAATGTTGGGGAACGTAGCAGAAATTCAAAAAATTTCCTACGTATCACCAAGATCTATCTATGGAGAGACCAGCAACAAGGGGAAGGAGAGTGCATCTACATACCCTTGTAGATCGCTAAGCGGAAGCGTTCAAGTGAACGGGGTTGATGGAGTCGTACTCGTCGTGATTCAAATCACCGATGATCAAGTGCCGAACGCACGGCACCTCCGCGTTCAACACACGTACAGCCCGGTGACGTCTCCCACGCCTTGATCCAGCAAGGAGAGAGGGAGAGGTTGAGGAAGACTCCATCCAGCAGCTGCACAACGGCGTGGTGGTGATGGAGGAGCGTGGCAACCCTGCAGGGCTTCGCCAAGCACCGCGAGATATGAGGAGATAGAGAGGGAGGGCTGCACCAACAGGCAGAGATCGAATCACGTGTTATGGGCAGCCCCAGGCCTCACTATATATAGGGGAGAGGGAGGAGGGTGCACCCCCTCTAGGGTTCCCACCCCTAGAGGGGCGGCAGCCCTAGATGGGAAAAGGGGAGGCGGCCAAGAAGAGGTTTCCCTCCCCCCCCCCCCCAAGGCACCTAGGAGGTGCCTTCCCCTCCTAGGACTCTTCCTTTTAGGGTTCCCTAGGCGCATGGGCCTTTTGGGGTTGGTGCCCTTGGCCCATGTAGGCCAAGGCGCACCCCCTACAGCCCATGTGGCCCCCTGGGGTAGGTGGCCCCACCCGGTGGGCCCCCGGGACCCTTCCGGTGGTCCTGGTACAATACCGATGACCCCGAAACTTGTCCCGATGGCCGAAACAGGACTTCCTATATATAAATCTTTACCTCCGGACCATTCCAGAACTCCTCGTGACGTCCGGGATCTCATCCGGGACTCCGAACAACATTCGGTAACCACATACAAGCTTCCTTTATAACCCTAGCGTCATCGAACCTTAAGTGTGTAGACCCTACGGGTTCGGGAGACATGCAGACATGACCGAGATGTTCTCCGGTCAATAACCAACAGCGGGATCTGGATACCCATGTTGGCTCCCACATGTTCCACGATGATCTCATCGGATGAACCATGATGTCAAGGACTCAATCGATCCCGTATACAATTCCCTTTGTCTATCGGTACGATACTTGCCCGAGATTCGATCGTTGGTATCCCGATACCTTGTTCAATCTCGTTACAGGCAAGTCTCTTTACTCGTTCCGTAACACATCATCCCGTGATCAACTCCTTGATCACATTGTGCACATTATGATGACGTCCTACCGAGTGGGCCCAGAGATACCTCTCCGTTTACACGGAGTGACAAATCCCAGTCTCGATTTGTGCCAACCCAACAGACACTTTCGGAGATACCTGTAATGTACCTTTATAGCCACCCAGTTACGTTGTGACGTTTGGTACACCCAAAGCATTCCTACGGTATCCGGGAGTTGCACAATCTCATGGTCTAAGGAAAAGATACTTGACATTAGAAAAGCTTTAGCATACGAACTACATGATCTTGTGCTAGGCTTAGGATTGGGTCTTGTCCATCACATCATTCTTCTAATGATGTGATCCCATTATCAATGACATCCAATGTCCATGGTCAGGAAACCGTAACCATCTATTGATCAACGAGCTAGTCAACTAGAGGCTTACTAGGGACATATTGTGGTCTATGTATTCACACGTGTATTACGATTTCCGGATAATACAGTTATAGCATGAATAAAAGACTATTATCATGAACAAAGAAATATAATAATAACCAATCTATTATTGCCTCTAGGGCATATTTCCAACACAAAACACTTAAGCGCGGTACATTAACTCTTAGCTCATTTTTTTTTGTTTTTTGACATAAATAAAGGAATCAACCAATAAGAGATGTGGAGTGTGTATGCTTTCAATGATTTGAGACTACCAAACATGACATGCAGTGATCAGTTCATTACATGCAATGCTATTAATTAGCAAATAAACATTAAGTTCTCTCGTTTTCCCCTCTGCCTTGGTCGCGGTGCACAACCTAAGATGACTTACGCACTGGAGGAAGTACGAAGGTTACAAACTGGATCAGTCGCCCCCACCAGCAAATTTGCCCAGCGCAGGGGGGGGGGGGGGGGTTGCGACAGATTATTGCGAAGGGTTTCCTCTCTGCCCTATAATGTAGATCTTAGGATTATTGTTTTCGAAAACTGAGCAAGCGAGGAAACCGAGCCAAATCGTCGTTGTCTGTTTTGCTGGCTATTCTCAACAACTTGCTTCGCTCCCACGCTGTTGTCCTATCATCTCTCGGTGTGTTCGTCGGCGGATGACAACCGAGAGAACAACTGTGAGTCTGTTGTCGTTCGTCCTCCCGCCTCTCTGCACCGGCTGTCGGCCCCGTCCTCTGCGCGGCCGCGCCGATCACGACGGTCTGGTGGATGATATGCGTCATGACAGTCAACACTTCTATTCTACAGGAATTTGGCCTGTTCTTCCCCGAGATCCCCAAGCCCCAATCCTATTCTGTCACCGTGAATTCTAAGCGTTTTATTGTACTCCCTCTGTCCGAAATTACTTGTCGTAAAAATGGATAAAAATGGATGTATCTAGAACTAAAATACATCTAGATACATCTATTTTTTTGACAAGTATTTTCGTACGAAGGGAGTACTATACTACAATACCACTGTACCTTCTGTCTAGACCATTCAGTGGGTCGAGATTCGTTCTATCCTTATATAAAAATTTCTATTTGCTGTTCCTTCCAAACAAGAAACATTTGACCTTGAACCTTTACAGGACAAGTATACACATGTGCCACTTTCTGTATAAAATATTTCCCTTTTTTTGACGAAACACTAATTTATCAAATTTCAAACGAGTTGTATCATTTTTAAAATTTATGTTAAGCCAAAAACATTTATGCACATGGTAGCACCTGTGTGATGTCTATCTAGAAAATTTCGGGTTCAAAAGTTTTTTTATTTTGAAGAACTCAAAAGAGAAGTCTGCTTGCATGTTGAAGGCACAATGGTATGGTAATACAATCGCAACTTTTCCTTCAGGATTAGTGCCCTTCCACATACGAGATAGCCAGGTTGTGTATGTACGCCTCAACGATGTCGTGGAAGAAGGCCAAGTTGTCCCATCTTGTGTTAGAGCATCTCCATTGTTGATCCTTAAATCGAACATTATATTCGCCGCATGGACCGATGGAAACTAGTCTGCAAATAATTATGTCGGAGTCGCTCATCCAACCACTATTGTTTGCATTTCAAAACAAAATTGAATAAATTGGACAAATCTTATCAAACACAACGGATTTTAGTTAAGTCGGAACATATTTTTTTAAATGGACAATATTTTGATCGTTTAATTAAAAACTAAAATCAAAATCTAGGAGGCTAACTTGTACGAACGACGACCTCGTACGCTTGGCCACCCTGACCGCCCGCACCGCCGTCACCGTCCGTGCAGTCGTCGTCCTTCCAGCCGCCGCCTGATATGTCTCAAACGTATTTATAACTTTTTATTGTTTCATGCTATTATGTTATCATTTATATATACTTTTTATAGCAATTTATATTGCTTTTATGGACTAATCTATTAATTTAGTGCCAATGCCAGTTCCTGTTTTTTGCTAATTTTTGGTTTCGCAGGAAATCAATATCTACGAAGGTCAAAATACGTTACTGATTTAACATGATTTTTTTGGGCGACAAGAAACACAAGAAGCTTCGGGAGAGATCGAGACTAGCCATGAGGGGCCCACACGGATAGGTGATACGACCATGGGGTGGTCGCGCCCCTCGTCCATGTGGAGCCCACAACAACCCCCTTGGCCCAATTTCATCACTACAAAATCTCTATAAATACCGAAATCATCTGTTGTGGCTCAAGAAGAATTTTATCGCCGCTGCAAACCTTTGTTCCGAAGAGATCCCATCTGGAGCCCTGTTTCGGAGTCCTGTCGGAGGAGGAAGCTATTGACGGAGCCATCTTCATTAACCTTGCTGCCTCCATGACCATGTGTGAGTAGTTCCTTTAGGACATATGGGTCCATAGTAGTAGCTAGATGGTTCTCTCTCTTTTGGATCTTCAATACCATGTTCTCATTCTTGATCGAGGACAATTTGTTGTAATCGGTGGTGTGTTTGTTGGGACATGATGGATTGTCACTTTATGATCAGATTGTTCTTTGATTTCAATTGAATCTATTTGAGTTTTCTTGTTGCATAATTAAATAACTTTGTATTTTTCTCTGATATATCTATCTTCTCTAGCCAATTCGATTGTGGGAGTGATGCTTTGTAGTGGGTTCAATCTTGTGGTGCTCTAACCTAGTGATAATAAAAGCCAAGACATATATTGTATTGTTACCACTAAGGATAAAACGACAGAGTTTAGGAATATTGCACTAGTACACGTCCGTGCTATTAAGACACCACCTCCGCACACGATGGACACAAAACTTGCGTGATGAGTACATCACACCCAATAAACAATTAGAACCGTGTGTCGAGAAAAACAGACATGTGCGAAGCTGGGCTCATTGCACACACTTATTTGTAAAGATTGTTTACGATTATGTGCACATAGTACACGTCAAGTAACTCTGTGTGTTGCTATGCGATATCACACATGATTCATTCTTATGATCCGTGGGCGTTATTTTGCAAACGTTTTAACAGAACGATCTGTTTGCGTAATGTTCAATCATCAGACATGCTTCGTTTACTATAACAGTGTGCGTTTGTTTTTTGCTATTACCAAGTACTTCATGTGCGTTGTTGAAAAATCACACACGAGGGATGGATAAGAACTAGTGTCAGCCCACGCGTCTTGTCAAATCGATAGCTCAGCGGCAAGGACAGTCATGAACTGGACTAAACTACTTTCGTTCCTGCCGAAACACTCGTCAACAGGCACTCGTTCTTCCCAGTTTTCACCCATTGCCACTCGTCGCCGCCGCAGCAGTGCGATGCGAGCGCCAATTCCTCTCATCCTGCACATCGTCGAGCCTTATAGGCCAAGGGCCGTCGTGGTAGGTGGCAGAAAACCCCATCTGCCCCTCTAGTCAAGAAAACCCCCATTTCTCTGCCATCACCACGGATATACCCAATTCCTATGACACGCCAGAACAACGAGAGGGACGGCCGGCACTTAGCTTTGCTACTGTTAAAATTAAACCGAGGCCACCGTCGATCATCCGAGAACCAAGCAATCACACGAGCACGACACCGAGATTTGTTAACGAGGTTCATCGATATGGCTACATCTCTGGGGCTTTGACTACGGGCGCTCCTCCCCGTGACACCGTCACAATACCGCACACCGGCCACCCGGGCGCGGCACATGCCGCCGGCTCCCCCTTTCGCGCCTGTGCTATTATTTTGGCATAGGTTACATCGTGTGTCTACCCCCGCTATATATGAGATGCCTAGGGTACAAGTGTCCTATTAGGACACGACTCCATATCCTATCGAAACACAATACTACTCATAGTCCAACTGTAACCTACCTTGTACACAATATTCGACACAACTCTAACAAACTCCACCATGGCGAATATTCTCCACCACCTTGAATTCGTCAATGCATCAAACCTCTATGTACATTGGACTTGAGCTTATCTCGTGAGCACCGCTGCTACTCCAAAGACTCCATATGACTACACTTGCAACTTGTAGTCCCTTCTTGACCACAGTCAACACTCGAGCAAAATTAAGTTTCCTTTACTCTAGTTTGTGCTCCCAACTTTCAGAGTTTCCGTTCAACGCCATCACACACTGATCACTGACCTGCGTGAAAGTGAACAACTCACATATTGCGTTTCACACATAAGAGTTATCTGAACTCAACATCACCGCTCCTTTCTTGACCGCCTGTGTGAAACTTGAAGGAATTTCACCATTGCTTGTAGTCACCCTGAGTCAAATTCGCAGTCGTCTCACCACATGTATGACCACCAGAGCCCTGGTCCGTCTCCATGTCCCATGCATACTGCACGCCTTGCCGCTATTACTGTGTCGAGCCTCTGCTGTCCGGGTCGAGTCTCAAGGGTCGTGCAACCACACCTCTCAACCCCCACTGCAGAGTACCATCGATCATCACCGACCGATGACGAGTTTCACGCTTCCATCAGACCACTGGGCTCTAGTCCGAACTACGTGTCACTCGCTTTTCCCCAGCTGAAATAGGCTTCGATTCTCAGAATCCTTACACCGTAGCCCCTCAATCCAGCTCCACCTTCAATATGACTCCATGGTAGATGACTAGTCCACCCTCGCGCCTCGTCGACTTCAAGCTCTCATGTGCACCATCTTGAATCAACCCCACGCCATAGTCTTGTCGAAGCCACACAAGCCCTCGGGGCCTGCGCCACGTGTTTCCATGCCCCAGAAGTCGGCCACCATCAGCATCACGCTCCCATGTCATCATTGCCGAACCCATCACCGTCTTCTGTTCCAACCAACTCTCGTCGATCCATCAGACCATCTAGTCCAACCCAGCCGAACTTGTCCGACTACAGACACATTCTAGACTCCTCAAGCCATCATCGCGACCATCACCATCCAAACACAAATGTGTACCAACAAAGAAAACCAAAGCAAAGTCCACATAGAACATACCAAATCAGATCAACAAAGCTAACTAGCTCAAACACCTGATTTATCACACGTCTGTAGCTGGCCTATTCCTTTCTTCTCTTTTTCCATGACAGCATCACGATCTGACTAGCCCTTGTGCCGTATTTTTTCCTTCCAAACATACCTCACGTGCCTTGGCATCTGGCTTCCCGAGTCCTGCCTCACATACGGCCGCGCACACACGTAGTCGCTGGTTCGACCTGCTGCTGCCAAGCCTGGTGTTCGCCTCTGGCCTGCCGCCCCTTAGTTCGCTTGGGCCATACCACCTTTTAGCTTACTTGGGTTGCCTGCTCCTATCTGGGCTTCCAACTTCCAAGCCTCCAACATACAAGCCATGCGACCACACAACACGCGCTCCGTCCGGATCGAATCGATATGACGAACTCGCCAGATCCTTGTACTCGCCAGCCAGCCGCCGCCTTGTACGCTCGCCCGATCGATATACGATCGCCGCACGTCTCGCCTGCTGCTGACGTATAAGCACACGTGCCTCCCGCTGATCTGCCTTTTCCGATTACTTTCAACACGAACAGAACTCGGTCGCTCCATCGATCTTTTCTAGTCATAGGCCTCGACCGCCGACCGATTCGACGAATTCTGCTCCACCTCTAATCAACGATCCTTGTCCTCAAAACAACCTAGCTCATGATACAACTTGTTAGAATTAAACCGAGGCCACCGTCGATCATCCGAGGACCAAGCAATCACACGAGCATGACACTGAGATTTGTTAACGAGGTTCACCGATATGGCTACATCTCCGGGGCCTGACTACGGGCGCTCCTCCCCGTGACACCGTCACAATATCGCACACCGGCCACCTGGGCGCCGGCACACGCCGCCGGCTCCCCCTTGCACGCCTGTGCTATTATGTTGGCATAGGTTACATCGTGTGTCTACCCCCGCTATATATGAGAGGCCTAGGATACAAGTGTACTACTAGGACACGACTCCATATCCTATCTGAACACAATACTACTAATAGTCCAACTGTAACCTACCTTCTACACAATATTCAACACAACTCTAACAGCTACCTCATGGCACGCGCTATGAGCGCGCTCAGCAAGCTATGTGTCACGCCCAATATGCGCCCCTATCCAAAAGGAACTCGAAGGTCCCACCAAGGATAGGCCCGCATATTGAGACACTTTTGCAAGGTGGATATCATTACATCAACATTACATAATAGATGGGGATACATACATAAGGCATACAATGCCACACGAATACAACATCACATCATACATAAGATCAACATCCGACTGCGGATGAAACACAAACAGAAGCTCAAACGACATCCACCCTGCTAGCCCAGGCTGCCGACCTGGAACCTATCCCCTGATCGAAGAAGAAGCAGAAGAAAAACTCAACGCAAGCAAACATCGCTCTCGCGCCAGGATCATCGCATAACCTGTACCTGCAACTGTTGTTGTAGTAATCTGTGAGCCATGAGGACTCAACAATCCCATTACCATGGGTATCAAGACTAGCAAAGCTTAATGGGAAAGGAAGGGGTAAAGTGGTGAGGTTGCAGCAGCGACTAAGCATGATATGGTGGCTAACATACGCAAATGAGAGCGAGAAGAGAAACAAAGGAACGGTCGTGAAGCTAGCAATGATCAAGAGGTGATCCTGAACACCTACTTACGTCAAACATAACCCAGAAACCGTGTTCACTTCCCGGACTCCGCTGAAAAGAGACCATCACGGCTACACACTCGGTTGATGCGTTTTAATTCGGATCTGGTGTCAAGTTATCTACAACCGGACATTAACAAATTCCCATCTGCCACATAACCACGGGCACGGCTCTCGAAAGTTTATACCCTGCAGGGGTGTCCCAACTTAGCCCATGATAAGCTCTCGCGATCAACGAAGGAATAGACCTTCTCCCAGGAAGACCCGATCAGTCTCGGAATCCCGGTTTACAAGACATTTCGACAATGGTAAAACAAGACCAGCAAAGCCGCCCAATGCACCGACATCCCGATAGGAGCTGCACATATCTCGTTCTCAGGGCAACACCGGATAAGTCAAGCTACGAGTAAAACCAGACTTCGAGTTTCCCCGAGGTGGCCCCGCAGGCTGCTCAGTCGGACCAACACTTAGACAAGCACTGGCCCGGGGGGGGGGCTATAATAAAGATGACCCTTGGGTTAATTACTCCCAAGGGAAAGGTAGGTGGTGGTGAGGCAAATGGTAAAACCAAGGTTGGGCCTTGTTGGACAAGTTTTATTCAAAGAGAACTGTCAGGGGGGGTACCATAAATCACCCGACCGCGTTAGGAACGCAAAATCTGGGAACATAACACCGGTATGACGGAAACTAGGGCGGCAAGAGTGAAACAAAACACCAGGCATAAGGCCGAGCCTTCCACCCTTTACCAAGTATATAGATGCATTAATAATATAAGAGATATTGTGATATCCCAACATAACCCTGTCCACCATGGAGCAATCTTCAACTTCACCTGCAACTAGCAACGCTATAAGAGGGGCTGAGCAAAGCGGTAACATAGCCAAACAACGGTTTGCTAGGAATGGTGTCAAAGGTTAGAGGTTCATGGCAATTTGGGAGGCTTGATGAGTAACAGATAGGTAACGCAGCATAGCGATAGAACGAAGCAACTAGCATATCAATGATAGTAGTGAGATCCAGGGTAGCGGTCATCTTGCCTAAAATCCCGCTAGGAAGAAGAACGAGTCCATGAAGAAGATGAAGCCACGAAGACGAACCAAGCGTAGACGAACGCATCCTCACGATCGCAACGAAATGGGAACTATCGAGAAGAAGCACACAACATGGTAAACACACCACACATAGACAAGACATGATGCACAACAAGCATGATGCATGACAAAACTACATGAAGCTACTCATGGCAAGATATGATGCAGACAAGAACAACACATCAAAGCAAGCTTAAATGAGGCCGGAAACAACATATAACAATTCCGGTAAGTCCTCATATGCATATTTCGAAATTGGTCCAGAGCTGAATAAACCTTATGTTCAAGTTGTTAAACAGCAAGTTAAGATGCACCAAGAAGATCTACACGAAATTCTAGTCAAGTTACATATAAAGTTCATTAGATTTGGAGCTACGACCTAGAAAATATGAGCAAAACAAGTTAGGCATGGCATTGATGCAAAATGCACCCAAAAATCAAGCAAACACACCAAAATAAGGATGCAACATGGTAATATGAAGCTACATGCAAAATCATGCAAGTTTCATATAGAGCTCACTCAAAACGGAGCAACGGTTCGACACATACACTCTATACAAGTCATAACAACAATCTGTCCAAAACAGCAACTAGGCATCTTACAAGCATCAAAACAACAAGCTACAGCACCCCAACATAAGAACAAAAGGCATGGCCATGAAGTACTGGTAAAGCATAACAAAACATGAACACTGAGCTATCTCCAGAAAAGACTAGAACATGCTCAAAAACACATGGAAAGATTGCAAATAATAACAGTTTCAGACTTTAGCAGAAATAACATCAGGTTGCAATGTTTAGAGCTATCAAACAGCATGTTACAGGAACATATCTTGGAAAACAAAGGCATTGGCATGATACTACTAAATGCATAGAAGAAGAGTCCCTTACTGACCATGAGCCAAAAAGGCACGGAAAATATGATGGCACCCATGTAAACATGGCAAGTTATATTACAGATTCATACATGGCAGGAACAATAATAAGTAGGCATGTTGGTGAGCTTGAACCACTCACCACAGAGCAATACATGGCATGGCAAGGCAACCAACAGTAAGAAGGCATGTTTATGTAGCTAAGCATGTCAAGAGCAAGGTCATAGGGTGCATGGAACACTAGCAAAACACATGGGAACAAGTGAACTTAATGTTAACAGGCTGACAGCAACATTATGAAGCAACTTTGGAGCAAGATATGAACAATCTACAGCAAGCTATAAATGCAACCAGGGGCACGAATGGATAGAGCAAGACATGTAGATCAAAACATGTTTATAGAACATCTTCAGATTATGCATAGAATGACTAGTAGAGGCATGTTTACATAGCAACAAAATATAACAGAATCTGTCAGGAAAACAGCAATAGCAACTACCCTACTTAGCAAGCTTGATACACTCAGCACACAACTCAAAAAAATACATGGTTGGCACCCCTGGAAAGATGGCATGTCATAGATCAAAACACATGTAGAGCTCAACCTCATAGGATGCACACATCAAACATGGCAAAAATGACAAATGAGCATGTTATAACAGTTTCAGCAGATTAACATCAACATGCACTCTTCCAACAACATTTCGGGCATGAAGACGGGCTCAAATGAAAATGATGCAATGGAATGAAATGAAGTACTCGTCGAGGCGAACAATTTGACATATTACACACACGAAACGGAGCTACGGATGCAGAGATACAACATGATGAACATGGCATGATAATGCAATAATATGGGGACTTGGACGAATCTCGGGGGCAAGTCAACCTTCGGCACGGATTCTGAGGCAGGCCGGATTTCGCCGAAGAAGGCGGCCGGAGTCGAGGGAGAGGCCGGAGGAGGCTGGATCCGGCCCTCCCGTGGCCGGATCTGGCCGGGGCGACGGACGGGGCGCGCCGGGGAGCAGCGGCGGGCCGGCACGGCTCCGGTCGGCGCTCGGCCGGCGAGGGCGCGCGGCGGCGCGGCGAGGCTTGGGCGGCGCCGGCCGGGAGGAGCAGCGGCGGCGGGGCCGGCTGCGGGCGAAGTCGGCGGAGGAGCTCGGGGCACGGCGGAGGCGGCGGCCGGCAACGGGCGCGGGGCGGCGCTCGCGGGTCGCGGCGGCGGGGAGATGGGCCGCGGGGGCCGCGGTCGGGCCGAGCGGGCCCGCGCGGTCGGCGGCGAAGTGGGGCGCGGCCCGGGCTGAGGTGGCGACCTCTGATTCGCCGAGGGACGGCGGCGGACGTGTCCGGCGCCGGGCGGACGTGTCCGACGCGCGGAGGAGGAAGGAGGCTAGGGTTTGGACCGCAAATTCGGGGGAGGGGACTAATTTATAGGTAGAGGGAGCTAGGAGAGTCCAAATGGAGCACGGTTTTCGACCACGTGATCGTGATCGAACGACCGAGAGCATGGAGGGGAGTTTGCTGGGCTTTGGGCCACTTTGGAAGGAGTGTTGGGCTGCAAACAAAAGAGGCCTTTGTGGTTACCCGGTTAACCGTTAGAGTATCAAACGACCTCCAAATGGCACGAAACTTGACAGGCGGCCTACCGGTGCTATACCAAGGCCGCTTGGCAAATCTCGGGCCATTCCGAGAAAGTTTAACACCCGCTCACAAAGAGAGGCGAGAAGGGGACGTCGGATGACATAGGAGTGCCGGATTACAAAACGGACAACGGGGAAAATGCTCGGATGCATGAGACGAACACGTATGCAAAATGAGATGCACATGATGACATGATAAAATGCAACACGCAAGCAAATGACATGGCAACGAAGGCGAAAAACTGATAGACACCTGGCGCATCGAATCCGGGGCGTTACAACACTCCTCCACTAACAAGAGATCTCGTCCCGAGATCTTAGGACCGAGACGGAAGGGAAAAGGTATGAGGTGAAACAAGAACTCAAGAGAAGAAGCAAAGAATTGAGAGCACTCGAGAAGAAGAGAGAAACGACGAGAATGACGAGAATCGAAAGCTCACGGAATGAAACAGACTATGAAATCATTCGTTCTAACCGGAGTGGTTAGAATGAGAAAAGAAACGAATAAGTCTGAAAGGATTGAGGCAGCACTCCGGCTGAACATGAAAAAAAAATAGAACACGAGCTAGAGAGGATGGAATGATACTTGATGTAGACATGACACAAAACCTCCGGAAAGAATTGAAAGAGTTGAATGAAAAGAACGGATAAGGATATGACAACTTGTTCCACGAATGAAATTGAAAGCATCTTTAGAAGAAAGGATTGAACGGAGTTGTTGAGAAAATCAACAACGAAAAGAATTGCTTGTTGTGGACTTATGGATAACATATCAAAATTATGAGGTGATCTCCGACCACAAGCGGAAATGATTGGATAGCTGAGAAGAACGAAGAAATGCAAAACTCCACTTCAAAAAAATATGGAGAATTAATTACACTTCGAGACGCGAGCAGAAAAGATACTTGAATTCCACCAACAAGAATCTTGAGGAACTCTTGAAGAATGAATTAAATCATGAAGAACCACCATGAAGAACTCTGGTGACAAAAGGATGGTGAGATAGAATGAAGGTGAAAGAATAAGATGAGCCTTGCAGTGAGTTAGATGGAGGTTCCGACGAGATGGCCAAGGAAATTGAACTCCGGAAAAGAAAAGATGAGAACACTTGGAACTAGAATTTATTCATCAAGAACAAACTCCGAAGAAAGGGATTAAACACTTGGATGAAATAAGAATAAGATTTATTGTATGCTTATCCTTCATCAAATTAGATTGATGACAAGCAATGGATTTGGCATGCAACTTATTCTTCTTGAAAAGGATTAAGGGGAATATAGCACAAAAACTTGAGAAAGTCTTCATGAACCACCGGTAGGATTGGAAAGAATGAATGGATTAAAAATGATAATGAAGGAAAAAGAATCTTGAACGAACCACCGTAAGAATTCGGAAATGACTGATGAAAGAGAATGAGTCACCAGGAAGAATTAGAAAAGCACGAAGGCACTTGAGGGAAATTTAGAGAGACGAGAACGTAGAGATCGCGAACTGATTGAAGAATACTTGAACGAAGCACCGGGATAAATAGAGAACGATAACAGGAATGATGCCTCCGGTGAAAAGAAATGGAAAAATAACTCCTGACATACTCCGGATGGGTAAGGAAGAATATCTGACAAACGGAATAATTCGAGAGGGTAACAAGAAGCTAGAACGACAAATCTCTGGGGAGCGGACAAGATTTAAGAGAAATCTTCTTCGATCTTCAAATGACGACGAGAAACACCACCAAAATTACTGAGATACTCCGGGAGAAAGAAAAGCGAAGGGGTTGAGCCAACAATGAAATGAATTTGAAATCGATCTTAGAAAAGCATCTGACTGATGAAATCATACTTACGTCAGACTTGAAAAGAAATAGGAATGGCTCCGGAATAATTTGAAGAGTCAGGTAAGATCCTGGGAAAAGACCTGTGGGTTAGGGCCCACTAAAAGAAAACATCATTGGAAAGGGTTGTTGAACAGATAGATGATGCACCGGAACAATTAAAATATTTGAATGAGGTGACAACCTCGAATTAATTGGAACATCGATGAATCTTCTGAGATGTCTTGAGCACTCCGGAGGGATAAACTGGCGAGAGGCGAACAAGCAGGGAAAAACACTTGAGCCGAGGAAAAAAATACGATCGATAACGAATAACTTGAATTGAAACCACCGGAGAAGAAAAAGAGTTGAAAAAATGACAAACGAGACGAGAATTCACCAGTTGAAATAATTGACGAAAGACTGAAGGGGTTCCGCACGAATGAAATAGATAGTCGAAACAGACTCAGACTCCGGGAAGAAGAGGGTGGGAGGGCGGGAAAAACAAAGACAACTTGGACGGGGAACCAACGAATATCTTGAAGAGAAAACACCGGTTGAAATCATTGAGGAAAGAAAGCAAAGACTTCGCACGAATAGGGTGGATACTCGATTATGGACTCCGGTTCCGAGATGAAATGGGGTGGGAAGGTGGGAAAAGAAAACAACTGAGGATTGAACGCAAAGATGAAGAGGCTCGAGTCAACTTGACGAGAAATGCACCGGATGAAAAGAGCTGAGGAACAACGAACGAAAAACTAACCGCGTGAACCTAAAGAAAAATTTGAAGGGGAAGAGGAGTAGTTAAAAACACCTACGTCAAGATTCCTCACCAGAGCGACGAAGGGGCAGAGGAGTAAAAAGAATTCCTACTCTCCGATATAACTAGACTCCGAAAACAGTTTTCTTCTAGACTCAACAATGGCCAAACTACACGATCAATCAAGGGGGCTCCTAGGGTCGGTCGAGGCTCTGATACCAACTTATCACGCCCAATATGCACCCCTATCCAAAAGGAACTCGAAGGTCCCACCAAGGATAGGCCCGCATATTGAGACGCTTTTGCAAGGTGGATATCATTACATCAACATTACATAATAGATGGGGATACATACATAAGGCATACAATGCCACACGAATACAACATCACATCATACATAAGATCAACATCCGACTGCGGATGAAACACAAACAGAAGCTCAAACGACATCCACCCTGCTAGCCTAGGCTGCCGACCTGGAACCTATCCCCTGATCGAAGAAGAAGCAGAAGAAAAACTCAACGCAAGCAAACATCGCTCTCGCGCCAGGATCATCGCATAACCTGTACCTGCAACTATTGTTGTAGTAATCTGTGAGCCACGAGGACTCAGCAATCCTATTACCATGGGTATCAAGACTAGCAAAGCTTAATGGGAAAGGAAGGGGTAAAGTGGTGAGGTTGCAGCAGCGACTAAGCATGATATGGTGGCTAACATACGCAAATGAGAGCGAGAAGAGAAACAAAGGAACGGTCGTGAAGCTAGCAATGATCAAGAGGTGATCCTGAACACCTACTTACGTCAAACATAACCCAGAAACCGTGTTCACTT
This sequence comes from Triticum timopheevii, assembly GCA_963921465.1. Classification (NCBI taxonomy): domain Eukaryota; kingdom Viridiplantae; phylum Streptophyta; class Magnoliopsida; order Poales; family Poaceae; genus Triticum; species Triticum timopheevii. The sequence goes on along the minus strand of OY997274.1, from coordinate 358,466,973 downwards.
CCCGGACTCCGCTGAAAAGAGACCATCACGGCTACACACTCGGTTGATGCGTTTTAATTCGGATCTGGTGTCAAGTTATCTACAACCGGACATTAACAAATTCCCATCTGCCACATAACCGCGGGCACGGCTCTCGATAGTTTATACCCTACAGGGGTGTCCCAGCTTAGCCCATGATAAGCTCTCGCGATCAACGAAGGAATAGACCTTCTCCCAGGAAGACCCGATCAGTCTCGGAATCCCGGTTTATAAGACATTTCGACAATGGTAAAACAAGACCAGCAAAGTCGCCCGATGCGCCGACATCCCGATAGGAGCTGCACATATCTCGTTCTCAGGGCAACACCGGATAAGTCAAGCTACGAGTAAAACCAGACTTCGAGTTTCCCCGAGGTGGCCCCGCAGGCTGCTCAGTTCGGACCAACACTTAGACAAGCACTGGCCGGGGGGCGGGGGGGCTATAATAAAGATGACCCTTGGGTTAATTACTCCCAAGGGAAAGGTAGGAGGTGGTGAGGCAAATGGTAAAACCAAGGTTGGGCCTTGCTGGACAAGTTTTATTCAAAGCGAACTGTCAGGGGGGTCCCATAAATCACCCGACCGCGTTAGGAACGCAAAATCCGGGAACATAACACCGGTATGACGGAAACTAGGGCGGCAAGAGTGGAACAAAACACCAGGCATAAGGCCGAGCCTTCCACCCTTTACCAAGTATATAGATGCATTAATAATATAAGAGATATTGTGATATCCCAACATAACCCTGTCCACCATGGAGCAATCTTCAACTTCACCTGCAACTAGCAACGCTATAAGAGGGGCTGAGCAAAGCGGTAACATAGCCAAGCAACGGTTTGCTAGGAATGGTGTCAAAGGTTAGAGGTTCATGGCAATTTGGGAGGCTTGATGAGCAACAGATAGGTAACGCAGCATAGTGATAGAACGAAGCAACTAGCATAGCAATGATAGTAGTGAGATCTAGGGTAGCGGTCATCTTGCCTGAAATCCCGCTAGGAAGAAGAACGAGTCCATGAAGAAGATGAAGGCACGAAGACGAACCAAGCGTAGACGAACGCATCCTCACGATCGCAACGAAACGGGAACTATCGAGAAAAAGCACACAACATGGTAAACACACCACACATAGACAAGACATGATGCACAACAAGCATGATGCATGACAAAACTACATGAAGCTACTCATGGCAAGATATGATGCAGACAAGAACAACACATCAAAGCAAGTTTAAATGAGCCGGAAACAACATATAACAATTTCGGTAAGTCCTCATATGCATATTTCGAAATTGGTTCAGATCTGAATAAACCTTATGTTCAAGTTGTTAAACAGCAAGTTAAGATGCACCAAGAAGATCTACACGAAATTCTAGTCAAGTTACATATAAAGTTCATTAGATTTGGAGCTACGGCCTAGAAGATATGAGCAAAACAAGTTAGGCATCACATTGATGCAAAATGCACCCAAACATCAAGCAAACACACCAAAACAAGGATGCAACATGGTAATATGAAGCTACATGCATAATCATGCAAGTTTCATATAGAGCACACTCAAAACGGAACAACGGTTCAACACATACACTCTATACAAGTCATAACAACAATCTGTCCAAAACAACAACTAGGCATCTTATAAGCATCAAAACAACAAGCTACAGCACCCCAACATAAGAACAAAAGGCATGGGCATGAAGTACTGGTAAAGCATAACAAAACATGAACACTGAGCTATCTCTAGAAAAGACTAGAACATACTCAAAAACACATGGAAAGATTGCAAATAATAACAGTTTCAGACTTTAGCAGAAATAACATCAGGTTGCAATGTTTAGAGCTATCAAACAACATGTTACAGGAACATATCTTGGAAAACAAAGGCATGGCATGATACTACTAAATGCAAAGAACAAGAGTCCTTTACTGACCATGAGCCAAAAAGGCACGGAAAATATGATGGCACCCATGTAAACATGGCAAGTTATATTACAGATTTATACATGGCAGAAACAACAATAAGTAGGCATGTTGGTGAGCTTGAACCACTCACCACAGAGCAATACATGGCATGGCAAGGCAACCAACAGCAAGAAGGGATGTTTATGAAGCTAAGAATGTCAAGAGCAAGGTCATAGGGTGCATGGAACACTAGCAAAACACATGGGAACAAGTGAACTTAATGTTAACAGGCTGACAGCAACATTATGAAGCAACTTTGGAGCAAGATATGAACAATCTACAGCAAGCTATAAATGCAACCAGGGGCATGAATGGATAGAGCAAGACATGTAGATTAAAACATGTTTATAGAACATCTTCAGATTATGCATAGAATGACTAGTAGAGGCATGTTTACATAGCAACAAAATATAACAGAATCTGTCAGGAAAACAGCAATAGCAACTACCCTACTTAGCAAGCTTGATACACTCAGCACACAACTCACAAAAATACATGGTTGGCACCCCTGGAAATATGGCATGTCATATATCAAAACACATGTAGAGCTCAACCTCATAGGATGCACACATCAAACATGGCAAAAATGACAAATGAGCATGTTATAACAGTTTCAGCAGATTAACATCAACATGCACTCTTCCAACAGCATTTCGGGCATGAAGATTAGCTCAAATGAAAATGATGCAATGGAATGAAATGAAGTACTCGTCGAGGCGAACAATTTGACATATTACACACATGAAACAGAACTACGGATGCAGAGATACAACATGATGAACATGGCATGATAATGCAATAATATGGGGACTTACACGAATCTCGGGGGAAAGTCAACCTTCGGCACGGATTCCGAGGCAGGCCGGATTTCGCTGGAGAAGGCGGCCGGAGTCGAGGGAGAGGCCGGAGGAGGCTGGATCCGGCCCTCCCGTGGCCGGATCTGGCCGGGGCGACGGACGGGGCGCGCCGGGGAGCAGCGGCGGGCCGGCATGGCTCCGGTCGGCGCTCGGCCGGCGAGGGCGCGCGGCGGCGCGGCGAGGCTTGGGCGGCGACGGCCGGGAGGAGCAGCGGCGGTGGGGCCGGGAGGAGCAGCGGCGGCGGGGCCGGCTGCGGGCGAAGTCGGCGGAGGAGCTCGGGGCACGGCGGAGGCGGCGGCCGGCAACGGGCGCGGCGCGCTCCGGCGACGAGCGCGGGGCGGCGCCCGCGGGTCGCGGCGGCGGGGAGATGGGCCGCGGGGGCCGCGGTCGGGCCGAGCGGGCCCGCGCGGTCGGCGGCGAAGTGGGGCGCGGCCCGGGCTAAGGTGGCGACCTCTGATTCGCCGAGGGACGGCGGCGGACGTGTCCGGCACCGGGCGGACGTGTCGGGCGCGCGGAGGAAGAAGGTGGCTAGGGTTTGGACCGCAAATTCGGGGGAGGGGACTAATTTATAGGTAGAGGGAGCTAGGAGAGTCCAAATGGAGCACGGTTTTCGGCCACGCAATCGTGATCGAACGACCAAGAGCATGGAGGGGAGTTTGCTGGGCTTTGGGCCACTTTGGAAGGGGTGTTGGGCTGCAAACAAAAGAGGCTTTTGCGGTTACCCGGTTAACCGTTAGAGTATTAAACGACCTCCAAATGGCACGAAACTTGACAGGCGGCCTACCGGTGCTATACCAAGGCCGCTTGGCAAACCTCGGGCCATTCCGAGAAAGTTTAACACCCGCTCACGAAGAGAGGCGAGAAGGGGACGCCGGATGACATAGGAGTGCCGGATTGCAAAATGGACAACGGGGAAAATGCTCGGATGCATGAGACGAACACGTATGCAAAATGAGATGCACATGATGATATGATAAAATGCAACACACAAGCAAATGACATGGCAACGAAGGCGAATAACTGACAGACACCTGGCGCATCGAATCCGAGGCGTTACACTATGCTGGCACCCCGGTGCCTACGTAGCTCACGTGGCGCATACTGCGGCCGATAGGGAGGTGGCAGCCGCCATTAGCGCCCTGGGTGTCATGGCAGCAGCCGACGTCGCAGACAGCGACAACGATCCCGAAGGAGCCGCATTGCTAGCCCGGGACACCCTGTTGGCCATCGCTCCCTCCATCAGGGAGGAGCGCTACGACGGCTACCTCCGCAGCGAGGAGGGCCGCCAGGTGAGTTTGGCGATGGCACGTTCTATCGAGGATGCCTGCGAGCTACATTGCCTCGAAAAGCGTTGGCTGGCCGGGGCTGCTACTGCTGCTCATGAGAGGCAGCAAATGGTTTGGTAGGACCACGAGAGGCTCTGTCACCAAAGGTTGAGAGTGCGTGTGGCAGCCGAGGAAGAAGCCGCACATGAGGCCGCAGCGCGCGCCCCAGCAAGCTCCGGTTCCTCCCACACTTGAGGACCGGCCTTGTTGACCGCGTCACACTGTATATGCAAGTGCGCGTTAGCTCTCAGCTGCTCTCCCACGGTCCTAGTTAATCAATTAGAACATTAATGAAGTATTAAGTTAGTGAGACGTTTAGGCGACCCTTTTGTGTAGTTAAGTTACTTTTCTGCATCTTTGTGTGTATGAACTATTTATATATGGAATGTGATGCTTAATGCTATTTATATACTTCAGTTGCTTACTACTATTTATATTGCAATGTGATGCTTAATTAGTTCTATATATTTGTGTTTGTGATGTTCATTCACTTAATGTGATTAAGAATTATGCAGTACATTGTGTTGTGGCCTCACTATGTATTGTGTTTTGAAATACTGAATATGATGCATTAATTTGATTTATATCAAATGCAAATGCATGATATATCGTGTGCTCTGTTGTCAGGATTTACCGTGTTGTGGTGCTTGATATATATAGGATCATATTGATGAAGCTGCACCACATCTTCAGGATTGTACTGTAGTGATCAGCGGGATAATATATATAGGATCATGTTGATCCGCACCACACATCTGCAGTGAACTAATTGGTCATATCATATATATGTCGATTTTGTTGTTCATGATCTTGACTTACAATTATGCAATATATATTGTTCCTATGCCCTCACTATATATTGTGTTTGGAAATACTGAATATATATACCCTGTTAATTTTCAGGATTGTTCCGTGTGAAATGTGGTGCTGGATCATTTTATGAAAGAGCACCACATCTTAAGGACTGGAATGTAGATAACTGGGACAATATATATAAAGAGCGCGCCTATTACTATCAGGCCCTATATAGAGCGCGCCTATTAGAAACTAAGGAACCAACTTCCCGCCATGCGCTGCCGCCACCATGCGCCGTCCCCGCTTCCCGCCACCGTGTGTTGCACTGGCATCCTGCCACCGCGCTAGCCCTGCATCCCACCGGCGGCCGTCTCCACATCAATTCGATCTGGGTACTTGGGGCAGTGCCACTCACGCCCAGCGCTATCATGGCCCAGGCTCGAGGGGCGGTAATTTAGTAGCAGTTCAACAGAAAACTTTGCATCAGTTCTCACTCGAGGGATAGTAAATTTGCAAAAAAAATGGCACCAGTAAAGTTCGGAGGAAAAAAGAAAATTAATAAATGGAAAACATGACAAGTTCACAACTACAAAAGTTACAAGTTCAAACACGGCGACCCAAATAAGTCTGGGAAAAAAAATCTCAAACAAAAAAACCACGAAAAAAAAATCAAATGGTAAAAAGTTCAAGTCGCAAAACAAGAGAAGTCCAAAACATCGCTGCAATAAAATTTGAGTTCAATAAAAAGAAAAACATAAACATTTTATTTTTGAGAAAATATCATTCAGTTTAAGGGTATAAACCATGCAAGTTCGGAGATGATGATACCGTAAACCATTGAATAGTTACATGGAAAACCATACCGAAAAAGCAGAGTAAAGTCGAGTCTATGATAACACGCTCAGTACAAACCCATACGGACATCAGTTCAAATACTCTGTTTACGAAACTATTAAAAATTAAAAATACCTTAGTATAAACGCACACATAGATCAGTTCGAGGTCTCTATTTTCCGATCGGAAAATATCACGATTGGTATCACCGTATTCCAAATTACTCTTCAACATTTGAGAATTTGAGAAAATTGTCAGCATGACAATTTTTGCATTTTGGATGCTCTAAAAAAGTTATTTCCAAAAGCATTTTAGAGGATCTGAGCTGAGCTGAGCACCTCTCACCCTCCTCCCGCGTCGCTGGCCACTCCGGTCGCGGTTATCACATGTATTTCATCACTCTTAATTAATATTGTTAGGTTGTTAATTACTTTAATTTGGGATTGAGTTGGGGTTATACCTTCTCAATGTTTCAACCACCATGATAGTTAAATTAAAATTTATTCCTTTGTTGTAGGGAAAAATTTGCTCTTCGCAAAACTGTAACCATAGAGCTTTCCACCAGCCAAATATGCATGTAGTGATAGCATTATTCTGTTCTTGCTCTACTGTGTTATATTGCCAGCATATTCCATGTGCTGACCCATTTTCGGGCTGCAACGTATTATGTTGTAGACTTTTCAGACGAGGAGTAAGGTTCGTTAGGTCGTTGCCGTGCAGCTCAGCTATGCCGTTGGAGTTGATGGACTCACTTTATCTTCCAAGCCTTCCGCTGTTATCGCATTAGATGGCCTTAAGCCATATTATTGTAATAAGTTCTCTTTTGAGACATTCGATGTAATAAGTGTGTGATTGCTACTCTGTTATAAATCCTTCGAGTACTGTGCGTGTCAGTATTACTGATCCAGGGATGACACTGAGGCACAGAGACTTGACCGTTTGAGGTCGAGTCGCTACAAGATGGTAGTAGAGCACACGCTGAGTGTAGAACACGACCACTAAAATAAACCATAGGTCACTCTTCTCTACTCATTTCTGACTCCTCTCCCTTTTCCACTCTTTAGGATGACGGAGATGAAGAACAAGTACGCGCAACCGGATGAGGATACACCTTTTGGATGCCACTTGAAGGAAGTCACTAGGTACTTGAACATTGGAATACCAAGTTTCACCGGGACGTACAACGCCACCTTACCAGAAGAGGAGCGCTGTATGATTCAAGTACAAGTTCTAGGAAGGACGTTCTCGCCAACTTCTAAACCTATAGAATTTTCTTTCGATGCACCAACCTGGAGCCTAGGCAAGAGCATGGCAGCCCACATTACCATGGGACGCACTGGAGAAGTCTACAACAGGGAACTCAAGGACACTACCTATCAAATATGTGGGCGCCGAGACGAGCAATGGGAAATAATCAGCACCAGGAAGGATAGATCCATTGCAGTTTTTATCCAGGAGCTAAACCAGCACATTCGACGTTAGGAGAACCAGATGTGCGCAGACATGATGGAATTGAAGAAGGCAAAGACTAGGATCATCGAGCTGGAGGAAGAACTCAAGTTCACACGCGATGGATATGAGGAGGAAATCAAGACACTACTGGAGAAGAATGACGACCTAGTTAAGAAGATCAGAATATTCATGGGAGGACCAGCACCGGGAGAAGAAGACGACGACCCCACTTGCCCGGACAACTACATCATCATCGACGACACCGATTCTGATCCTAGTGATGATGACTTTGAAGACGAAGCTGGAGCGGACATTATGGAGTCTTCCACCGATCAAAATTTCTAGATGACCACCAGATATTAGTAGTATTCCCCCCTGTATTTAGTAATAGTTGAGCACTTTTGCGATAGCTCTAGACTGTTGTATGCCCTTGCTTGATTGATTGAGTGAAATGATTGTGTTTGTCTCATGTGCATATGGGTAGTGCTTTCCCGCTAGACCTTTTTTCTATTCTAATCTCTTCCATCTAAACCCATCAGATGCCTCCGAGACGTGACACCGGTTTTGCTTTCCCACCGGAGCTCACCCAGTTGATCCAGCAGCAGAATGCCTTGATGCAATTGCTAGTTCAGAACCAGGGCAACAACAACAACAACAATAACCCGCCACCAGTGGACAACCTAGCCCGTTTTCTAAGGTTACAGCCGCCGGTGTTTTCCAGTAGCACCGAGCCAATAGTTGCTGATGATTGGCTACGCCGTATCGGAAGGGAGTTGACCACCGCAGGTTGCACAGATGCGGAGAAGGTGCGCTTTGCCGCACACCAATTGGATGTACCTGCAGCATCATGGTGGGAGAATTTCACAGCCACCTATCCTATCGACACTGTCACATGGGATCAGTTTCAGCAGGCTTTTCGTACTGCCCATGTTTCAACTGGAGCTATGCAGATGAAGAAGCGGGAGTTTCGCAACTTACACCAGGGGAACCGTACTATTGGCCAGTACGTGGATGATTTTAGCAAGCTATCACGCTATGCCCCTGATGATGTGGCCACAGATGCCACGAAGCAGGAGAAGTTTATGGAAGGGTTGAATGATGAGATGAGTATGCAGTTGATGGTGGCAACCTTCAACAACTACCAGGAGTTGGTAGATAAGGCTCTTATGATTGAAGGGAAGCAGCAGCAGATTGAGAGCCGAAAGAGTTATGCCAATATCCTTGAAAGTAAGGGATTGCCAAAGGAGTTAGCTGAGGATTGTTGGGGAACGTAGTAATTTCAAAAAATTTCCTACGCACACGCAAGATCATGGTGATGCATAGCAACGAGAGGGGAGAGTGTTGTCCGCGTACCCTCGTAGACCGAAAGCGGAAGCGTTAGAATAACGCGGTTGATGTAGTCGTACGTCTTCACGGCCCGAACGATCAAGCACCGCAACTACGGCACCTCCGAGTTCTAGCACACGTTCAGCTTGATGACGATCCCCGGACTCCGATCCAGCAGGGTGCCGGGGAAGATTTCTGTCAGTACGACGGCGTGGTGACGATCTTGATGTTCTACCATCGCAAGGCTTCGCCTAAGCACCGCTACAATATTATCGAGGACTATGGTGGACGGGGGCACCGCACACGGCTAAGAGATCTTGGAGATCAATTGTTGTGTGTCTAGAGGTGCCCCCTTGCCCCCGTATATAAAGGAGCAAGGGGGGAGGCCGGCCAGCCCTTTGGGCGCACCAAGGAGGGGGGAGTCCTCCTCCTAGTAGTAGTAGGACTCCCCTTTCCTAGTCCAACTAGGAAGAGGGAAGGGGGAAGGAAAGAGAGGGAAAGAGGAGAAGGAAGGGGGGGGGTGCGCCCCCTCCCCTAGTCCAATTCGGACCCCTCATGGGAGGGGGCGCACCACCTCCTGGGCTGCTGCCCTCTCTCTTCCCTAAAGCCCACTAAGGCCCAATACTCCCCCGGGGGGTTCCGGTATCCCCACCGGCACTCCGGTTTTCTCCGAAACTTCTGGGAACACTTCCGGTGTCCGAATATAGTCGTCCAATATATCGATCTTTACGTCTCAACCATTTCGAGACTCCTCGTCATGTACGTGATCACATCTGGGACTCCAAATAACCTTCGGTACATCAAAACTCATAATAAAACTGTCAACGAAACCTTAAGCGTGCGGACCCTACGGGTTCGAGAACTATGTAGACATGATCTAGAACTGTTTCCGGTCAATAAACAATAGCGGAACCTGGATGCTCATATTGGCTCCTACATATTCTACAAAGATCTTTATCGATCAAACCGTATAACAACATACATTGTTCCCTTTGTCATTGGTATGTTACTTGCCCGAGATTCGATCGTCGGTATCTCAATACCTAGTTCAATCTCGTTACCGGCAAGTCTCTTTACTCGTTACATAATGCATCATTCCGTAACTAACTCATTAGATACATTGCTTGCAAGGCTTATAGTGATGTGCATTACCGAGAGGGCCCAGAGATACCTCTTTGACAATCGGAGTGACAAAACCTAATCTCGAAATACGCCAACTCAACATGTACCTTTGGAGACACCTATAGAGCTCCTTTATAATCACCCAGTTACGTTGTGACGTTTTGTAGCACACAAAGTGTTCCTCCGGTAAACGGGAGTTGCATAATCTCATAGTTGTAGGAACTTGTATAAGTCGTGAAGAAAGCAATAGCAACATACTAAACGATCGTGTGCTAAGCTAATGGAATGGGTCAAGTCAATCACATCATTCTCCTAATGATGTGACCCCGTTAATCAAATGACAACTCATGTCTATGGCTAGGAAACTTAACCATCTTTGATTCACAAGCTAGTCAAGTAGAGGCATACTAGTGACACTATGTTTGTCTATGTATTCACACATGTATTATGTTTCCGGTTAATACAATTCTAGCATGAATAATAAACATTTATCATGAAATAAGGAAATAAATAATAACTTTATTATTGCCTCGAGGGCATATTTCCTTCAGTCTCCCACTTGCACTAGAGTCAATAATCTAGTTCACATTGCCATGTGATTTAACACCAATATTCATATCTGTATATGATTAACACCCATAGTTCACATCGTCATGTGACCAACACCCAAAGGTTTTACTAGAGTCCATAATCTAGTTCACATCGCTATGTGATTAACACCCAAAGAGTACAAAGGTGTGATCATGTTTTGCTCGTGAGAGAAGCTTAGTCAACGGGTCTGTCACATTCAGAGCCGTATGTATTTTGCAAATATTCTATGTCTACAATGCTCTGTACGGAGCTACTCTAGCTAATTGCTCCCACTTTCAATATGTATCCAGATTGAGACTTAGAGTCATCTGGATCGGTGTAAAAGCTTGCACCGATGTAACTCTTTACGACGGGCTCTTTTATCACCTCCATAATCGAGAAATATTTCCTTAGTCCTCACTAAGGATATTCTTGACCAATGTCCAGTGATCTACTCCTAGATCACTATTGTATTCCTTTACCAAATTCAGAACAAGGTATACAATAGGTCTGGTACATAGCATGGCATACTTTATAGAACCTATGACTGAGGCATAGGGAATGACTTTCATTCTCTTTTCTATTTTCTGCCGTGGTCGGGATTTGAGTCTTACTCAATTCACACCTTTGCAACATAGGCAAGAACTCTTTCTTTGATTGTTCCATTTTTAACTATTTCAAAATCTTGACAAGGTATGTACTTATTGAAAAACTTATCAAGCGTCTTGATCTATCTCAATAGATCTTGATGCTCAATATGTAAGTAGCTTTACTGAGGTTTTCCTTTTAAAGAACTTCTTTCAAATACTCCTTTATGCTTTCCAGAAAAATTCTACATCATTTCTGATCAACAATATGTTACTCACATATATTTATCAAAAAGGCGGTAGTGCTCCCACTCACTTTATTGTAAATACGGGCTTCACTGCAAGTTTGTATAAAACTATATGCTTTGATCAACTTATCAAAGCGTATATTCCAACTCTGAGATGCTTGCACCAGTCCATAGATGGATCGCTGGAGCTTGCACATTTTGTTAGCACCTTTAGGATTGACAAAATCTTCTGGTTGTATCATATACAACTCTTCTTTAATAAATCCATTAAGGAATGCAGTTTTGACATCCTTTTGCCAGATTTCATAAAATGTGGCAATTGCTAACATGATTCGGACAGACTTTAAGCATCGATACGAGTGAGAAAAAACTCATCGTAGTCAACATCTTGAACTTTGTCAAAAACCTTTTTTGACAAGTCTAGCTTTGTAGATAGTAACACTACTATCAACGTCCGTCTTCCTCTTGAAGATCCATTTATTTTCTATGGCTTGCCGATCATCGGGCAAGTCAATCAAAGTCCACACTTTGTTCTCATACATGGATCTCATCTCAAATTTCATGGCCTTCAAGCCATTTCGCGGAATCTGGGCTCATCATCGCTTCCTCATAGTTTGTAGGTTCATCATGGTCTAGTAACATGACTTCCAGAATAGGATTACCGTACCACTCTAGTGCGGATCTTAATCTAGAAGATCTACAAAGTTCGGTAGTAACTTGATCTGAAGCTTCATGATCATCATCATTAGCTTCCTCACTAATTGGTGTAGCAATCACTGGAACTGATTTCTGTGATGAACTACTTTCCAATTCGGGAGAAGGTACAATAACCTTATCAAGCTCTACTTTCCTCCCACTCACTTCTTTCGAGAGAAACTCCTTCTCTAGAAAGGATCCATTCTTAGCAATGAATGTTTTTGCCTTCGGATCTGTGATAGAAGGTGTACCCAACAATTTCCTTTGGGTATTCTATGAAGACATACTTCTCTGATTTGTGTTCGAGCTTATCAGATTGAAACCTTTTTCACATAAGCATCGCAACTCCAAACTTTAAGAAACAACAGCTTAGGTTTATTGCTAAACCACAGTTCATAAGGCGTCGTTTCAATGGATTTTGATGGTGCCCTTTTTAAAGTGAATGGAACTATCTCTAATGCATAACCCCAAAACGACAGTGGTAAACAAATAAGAAACATCATAGATCACACAATATCCAATAAAGTGCGGTTATGACGTTCGGACACACCATAACGTTGTGGTGTTCCAGGTGGCGTGAACTGTGAAACTATTCCACATTGTTTTATATGAAGGCCAAACTCGTAACTCAAATATTCTCCTCCACGATCAGATCGTAGAAACTTTATTTTCTTGTTACGATGATTCTCCACTTTACTATGAAATTATTTTTAACTTTTCAAATGTTTCAGACTTGTGTTTCATTAAGTAGATATACTTATATCTGCTCAAGTCATTTGTGAAGGTCAGAAAATAACGATACTCGCCACGAGCATCAACACTCATTGGACTGCATACATCGGAATGTATTATTTCCAACAAGTCAGTAGCTTGTTCCATTGTTCCGGAGAATGGAGTTTCAGTCATCTTGCCAAAAAGGCACGGTTTGCAAGCATCAAATGATTCATAACCAAGTGATTCTGAAAATCCATCTTTATGGAGTTTCTTCATGCGCTTTACACTGATATGACCCAAATGGCAGTGCCACAAATAAGTTGCACTATCATTATTAACTTTGCATCTTTTGGCATCAATATTATGAATATGTGTATCACTACGATCGAGATCCAACAAACTATTTTCATTGGGTGTATGACCATTTGAAGGTTTTATTCATGTAAACAGAACAACAATTATTCTCTGACTTTAAATGAATAACCGTATTGCAATAAACATGATCAAATCATATTCATGCTCAACGCAAATGCCAAATAACATTTATTTAGGTTTAATACTAATCCTGAAAGTATAGGGAGTGTGTGATGATGATCATATCAATCTTGGAACTACTTCCAACACTCATCGTCACTTCCCCTTCAACTAGTCTCTGTTTATTCTGTAACTCCTGTTTCGAGTTACTAATCTTAGCAACCAAACACGTATCAAATACTCAGGGGCTACTATAAACACTAGTAAGGCACACATCAATAACCTGTATATAAAATATACCCTTGTTCACTTTGCCATCCTTCTTATGCACCAAATATTCAGGGCATTTCCGCTTCCAGTGACCATTTCATTTGTAGTAGAAGCACTCTGTTTCAGGCTTTGGTTCAGCTTTGGGCTTCTTCGCGAGAGTGACAACTTGCTTGTCATTCTACTTGAAGTTCCCTTTCTTTCCCTTTGCCCTTTTCTTGAAACTAGTGATCTTGTCAACCATCAACACTTGATGCTCTTTCTTGATTTCTACCTTCGTCGATTTCAACATCACAAAGAGCTTGGGAATCGTTTTCATCATCCCTTGCATACTATAGTTCATCATGAAGTTCTAGTAACTTAGTGATGGTGACTAGAGAATTCTGTCAATCACTATCTTATCAGGAAGATTAACTCCCACTTGGTTCAAGCGATTTAAGTACCCAGACAATCTGAGCACATGCTCACTAGTTGAGCGATTCTCCTCCATCTTTTAGCTATAGAACTTGTTGGAGACTTTATATCTCTCAACTCGGGTATTTGCTTGAAATATTAACTTCAATTCTTGGAACATCTCATATGGTCCATGACATTCAAAACATCTTTGAAGTCCCGATTCTAAGCCGTTAAGCATGGTGCACTAAACTATCAAGTAGTCATCATATAGAGCTAGCCAAACGTTCATAACGTCTGCATCTGCTCCTGCAATAGGTTTGTCACCTAGCGGTGCATCAAGGACATAATTCTTCAGTGAAGCAATGAGGACAAACCTCAGATCACGGATCCAATCCGCATCATTGCTACTAACATCTTTGAACATAGTTTTCTCTAGGAACATATCAAAATAAACATATGAAAGCAACAACGCGAGCTATTAATCTACAACATAATTTGCAAAATACTACCAGAACTAAGTTCATGATAAATTTAAGTTCAATTAATCATATTACTTAAGAACTTCCACTTAGACAGACATCTCTCTAGTCATATAAGTGATCACGTGATCCAAATCAACTAAACCATGTCCGATCATCACGTGAGATGGAATAGTTTCAATGGTGAACATCACTGTGTTGATCATATCTACTATATGATTCACGTTCGACCTTTCGGTCTCCGTGTTCCGAGGCCATATCTGTATATGCTAGGCTCGTCAAGTTTAACCTGAGTATTCTGCGTGTGCAACTGTTTTGCACCCGTTGTATTTGAACGTAGAGCCTATCACACCCGATCATCACATGGTGTCTCAGTATGAAGAACTTTCGCAACGGTGCATACTCAGGGAGAACACTTCTTGATAATTAGTGAGAGATCATCTTAAAATGCTACTGTCAATCAAAGCAAGATAAGATGCATAAAGGATAAACATCACATGGAATCAATATAAGTGATATGATATGGCCATCATCATCTTGTGCTTGTGATCTCCATCTCCAAAGCACCGTCGTGATCACCATCGTCACCGGCGTGACACCTTGATCTCCATCGTAGCATCGTTGTCGTTTACGCCATCTAGTGCTTCTACGACTATCGCTACTGCTTAGTGATAAAGTAAAGCAATTACAGGGCATTTGCATTTCATACAATAAAGCGACAACCGTGTTGCATTCTAAAATTGGACTTTGCAAAGGCATTCGATACCATCCAGCATGAACCCATGATTGAGATCATGAAGCATATGGGCTTTGACGAAAGATGGTTGGGATGGATCAAATGCATTTTCTCCTCTGGTAGCTCATCGGTTCTGCTCAATGGAACACCCGGGAAACAGTTTGACTGCCTCTGTGGGGTCCGCCAGGGCGACCCCTTGTCCCCGTTGATCTTTGTCCTTGCAGCGGACTTATTGCAGTTAGTGATAAATGATGCTACGCGAAATGGGCTGCTACAGCTACCTATCCCCACTACTGACAGCGACTACCCTGTCATCCAGTATGCTGACGACACGATCGCTGTGCTACCAGCTTCAGTCTCTCAGGCGCAAGTTCTGAAATCCATCCTCGTCGACTACGCGAAATTGGTGGGCCTCAAAATAAACTTCCACAAGTCGACCTTGGTGCCCATTAATTCTGACCCGGTGCCGGCAATAGAGATTGCTGCAATTTTTGGTTGCTCCATCGGCAACATGCCATTCACTTACCTGGGACTGCCCATGGGCACAACACGCCCGAGCTTGGATGATCTGATGCCAATGGTGGCCTCTGTACAGCGTAGGATGCCTGCTGCAATATCGCTTCTGGACTATGGGTCCAAGCTTACGTTGCTCAACTCTGTGGTCACTTCTCTGGCTGTGTATGCCATGTGCTCCATCAAGATTAACCCCAGGATCATTGAACACCTTGATAAGCTGAGGAGATCATGTCTGTGGGTTAGGAAATCCGAGGATGGACTCAAGGGTAGCTCGCTCGCAGCCTGGGAGATGGTTTGTAAACCCAAGGACAAAGGTGGCCTGGGGATCATTGACCTCAGAACACAAAACCAGGGGCTACTGCTGAAGCAACTTCACAAGTTCTATAACAAACATGATGTACCATGGGTAAAACTGATCTGGGACTCATACTATGTTGACAAGGTACCTCATGCCTCTGACCCGTGTGGATCCTTCTGGTGGAGAGACCTTATGTCATTATCTGATATATACAGGGGCATTACTAAATCTGAGGTACTTTCTGGTGATACGGTCTTGTTCTGGAAGGATAATTGGGGCACAGATATCCTTCA
This sequence comes from Triticum timopheevii, assembly GCA_963921465.1. NCBI lineage: Eukaryota > Viridiplantae > Streptophyta > Magnoliopsida > Poales > Poaceae > Triticum > Triticum timopheevii. The sequence continues at coordinate 358,451,011 of OY997274.1, read as the reverse complement.
AGACAAATATCCAAGGGCGTTTTCGTTTGCTAGAAACCCAGATGTATCTGCTAGACATCTCCTGTCTGCACAGAGACTGGGTGAGGTATTCCACCTGCCGCTATCAGTACAAGCCAAGGCTGAAGTCCTTCAGATACAAACAGAAACGCTCGAGGTGGTGTTGACATAGGACAAGGACATATGGTCCTGTGTTTGGGGGGGGGGGACAAGCTTTCGATCTTCCAAATATTATGAGTACTGCTTTAGGCAGGCGCATGCAGATAAGGTGTTTGGTCTGATTTGGAAGACAAAATGCACAATGCAGTGGAAGGTGTTCTTATGGCTCCTGCTGGCGGACAGACTGAATACCAGAAACATGCTCCGTCGTAGACACTACAGAATCCATAATGATGACTACACATGCCTGCTCTGTGCCCAGCCGCCCGAGGAAGACATTGTGCATCTCTTTTTCACCTGCCCTTTTAGCCAGAGGTGCTGGGCTGCACTTGGAATACAATGGCAGAGTGATCCTGACTGGATTAAAATGGTGCACGAAGGCAAAAACAGGTGGACGCGGCCAATGTTCTTGGAAGTCTTCACGGTTGCTGCTTGGGGGATCTGGAAGGAGAGGAATGACAAACATTTCAGGGGGGTCCAGCCTTCGTTTGATTCTTGGAGGAACAGATTCAAAAATGATTTTGCTATGCTGGTTCATAGAGCTAAGCAGGAGTTGGCTCCATCCATCACTGCTATTGTAGATTTACTTTGAGTCTCTTTTTGGTTGTGTTGTATAGCTGACAGCCACCCACCCCCCCTTTTTTTTCTCACGTACCATGTAACCTTGTACAGTCCTGGACATCTCTGACACCCCCCTAACCTTAATTATTTTAATATAAAGGCAGTGAGGATTACTCACTGTCATCAGTTCTCAAAAAAAAAACCTTATGGCTCCTGCCAGTTGCCGATAACTTTGGTTACAAAACATGATCATCTCATACAATAAAATATAGCATCATGTCTTGACCATATCACATCACAACATGCCCTGCAAAAAACAAGTTAGACGTCCTCTACTTTGTTGTTGCAAATTTTACGTGGCTGCTATGTGCTGAGCAAGAACCGTTCTTACCTACGCATCAAAACCACAACGATAGTTCGTCAAGTTAGTGCTGTTTTAACCTTCACAAGGACCGGGCATAGCCACACTCAGTTCAACTAAAGTGAGAGAGACAGACACCCGCCAGTCACCTTTAAGCACGAGTGCTCGTAACAGTGAAACCACTCTCGCGTAAGCGTACGCGTAATGTCGGTCCGGGCCGCTTCATCTCACAATACTGCTGTACCAAAGTATGACATGCTGGTAAGCAGTATGACTTGTATCGCCCACAACTCACTTGTGTTCTACTCGTGCATATGACATCTACGCATAAAACCAGGCTCGGATGCCACTGTTGGGGAACGTAGTAATTTCAAAAAAATTCCTACGCACACGCAAGATCATGGTGATGCATAGCAACGAGAGGGGAGAGTGTTGTCCATGTACCCTCGTAGACCAAAAGCGGAAGCGTTAGAACAACGCGGTTGATGTAGTCGTACGTCTTCACGGCCCGACTGATCAAGCACCGCAACTACGGCACCTCCGAGTTCTAGCACACGTTCAGCTCGATGACAATCCCCGGACTCCGATCCAGCAGGGTGTCGGGGAAGAGTTCCGTCAGCACGACGGCGTGGTGACGATCTTGATGTTCTACCGTCGCAGGGCTTCGGCTAAGCACCGCTACAATATTATCGAGGGCTATGGTGGAGGGGGGCACCGCACACGGCTAAGAGATCTTGGAGATCAATTGTTGTGTGTCTAGAGGTGCCCCCTTGCCCCCGTATATAAAGGAGCAAGGGGGGAGGCCGGCCAGCCCTTTGGGCGCGCCAAGGAGGGGGGAGTCCTCCTCCTAGTAGGAGTAGGACTCCCCTTTCCTAGTCCAACTAGGAAGAGGGAAGGGGGAAGGAAAGAGAGAGAAAGAGGAGATGGAAAGGGGGGTGCACCCCCTCCCCTAGTCCAATTCAGACCCCTCATGGGAGGGGGCGCACCACCTCCTAGGCTGCTTCCCTCTCTCTTCCCTAAAGCCCACTAAGGCCCAATACTCCCCCGGGGGGGTTCCGGTAACCCCTCCGGCACTCCGGTTTTCTTCGAAACTTCCCGGAACACTTCCGGTGTCCGAATATAGTCGTCCAATATATCGATCTTTACGTCTCGACCATTTCGAGACTCCTCGTCATGTCTGTGATCACATCCGGGACTCCGAACAACCTTTGGTACATCAAAACTCATAATAAAACTATCAACGAAACCTTAAGCATGCGGACCCTACGGGTTCGAGAACTATGTAGACATGACCTAGAACTGTTTCCGGTCAATAACCAATAGCGGAACCTGAATGCTCATATTGGCTCCTACATATTCTACGAAGATCTTTATCGGTCAAACCGCATAACAACATACATTGTTCCCTTTGTCATCGGTATGTTACTTGCCCGAGATTTGATCGTCGGTATCTCAATACCTAGTTCAATCTCGTTACCGGCAAGTCTCTTTACTCATTACGTAATGCATCATTCCGTAACTAACTCATTAGCTACATTGCTTGCAAGGCTTATAGTGATGTGCATTATCGAGAGGGCCCAGAGATACCTCTCCGACAATCGGAGTGACAAAACCTAATCTCGAAATACGCCAACTCAACATGTACCTTTGGAGACACCTGTAGATATCCTTTATAATCACCCAATTACATTGTGAAGTTTGGTAGCACACAAAGTGTTCCTCCGGTAAATGGGAGTTGCATAATCTCATAGTTGTAGGAACTTGTATAAGTCATTTAGAAAACAATAACAACATACTAAACGATCGTGTGCTAAGCTAACGGAATGGGTCAAGTCAATCACATCATTCTCCTAATGATGTGATCCCGTTAATCAAATGACAACTCATGTCTATGGCTAGGAAACTTAACCATCTTTGATTCATGAGCTAGTCAAGTAGAGGCATACTAGTGACACTATGTTTGTCTATGTATTCGCACATGTATTATATTTCTTATAGCATGAATAATAAACATTTATCATGAAATAAGGAAATAAATAATAACTTTATTATTGCCTCTAGGGCATATTTCCTTCAAGGATATCATGGAACTTCGATTGGAGATTGTTCCAAGAGGTTTTGTTGCAACAATGGAGGTTCAGTCGACCTTGTTGAACATAATTCGAGAAGCTCAGAAGGAGGACAAAGAGATTGTCGATATAAAGGAGAAGATGAGCAAAGGAAAGGCCAAAGGTTTTCGCGAGGATGAGCATGATACCTTATGGTTTGAGGACCGAGTTTATGTGCCCAATAACCCAGAGATCAGGAAGTTAATACTTCAGGAGGTTCATGACTCACCATACTCGATACACCCCGGAAACACCAAGATGTATTTGGATTTAAAAGAATGTTTCTGGTGGACTGGTATGAAGAAGGATATTGCTAAGTATGTAGCCGTATGTGATGTATGTCAGAGAGTGAAGGCAGAGCATCAGAAGCCAGCAGGACTGTTACAGCCTATGCCGATACCCGAATGGAAGTGGGATAAACTTGACATGGACTTTATCACCGGACTACCCATGACCAAGGCAGGATATGACTCAATATGGGTAGTAGTGGATCGCTTGACCAAAGTGGCTCACTTTATCCCAGTGAAAACCACCTATACAAGTGCAAAGTTGGCCAAGATATATATGTCCAGGATCGCATGTCTACATGGAGTTTCGAGGAGCATCGTATCAGATAGAGGAACACAGTTTACTTCAAAGTTTTGGCATCAGTTACACTAGACCTTGGGTACGAGATTGGAGTTCAGTACAACATTCCACCCGCAGACAGATGGACAGACCGAGAGAGTCGACCAGATACTGGAAGATATGTTGAGAGCCTGTGCGCTAGATTATGGATCTAGTTGGTATGACAATTTGCCTTACGCAGAGTTTTCATACAACAATAGCTACCAAGCCAGTTTGAAGATGGCACCATTCGAAGCTCAGTATGGACGAAGATGCAGAACACCGTTAATGTGGGATGAGGTAGGAGACCGACAGCTGTTTGGACCAGACTTGATCAAAGAGTCTGAGGAGAAGGTTAAGTTGATTCGTGATAGACTGAAGGTAGCTCGGTCCAGGCAGAAAAGTTATGCAGACTCGAAATGCAAGGAGGTAACTTATGAAATTGGAGACAAAGCATATCTGCGAGTATCACCCTTGTGAGGAGCGAAACATTTTGGAGTTAAGGGAAAATTAGCCCCGAGATTTGTAGGGTCGTATCGTGTTTTGGAACGGATGGGAGAAGTTGCCTACAAGTTGGAGTTACCTGAAGGACTGTCAGGAGTTCACGATGTGTTCCACATCTCACAGCTGAAGAAGTGTCATGCGGAGATGGCCGATATACCGTTAAGAGATATAGTACCCTTGGAGGTAATTCAGCTGGACAGTGATTTGACTTATGAGGAGAAGCCAGTGAAGATTCTTGAGTTTGCCAGCCGAGTCAGCCGTAGCAAGGTTATTAAGTTTTGCAAAGTTCAGTGGAGCCACCATACCGAGGATGAAGCCACCTGGAAACGAGAGGATGATCTTCGCAAAGACCACCCACACCTATTTTCTGACCAACCCGAATCTCGAGGGCGAGATTCATCTTAAAGGGGGTAGGTTTTTAACATCCCAAATTTTTCAATTTGGAATGTTATACATAGGTCATCCATGCATATCATATTTTATTGCATTTCCCCTCCGCAATCCTCAAAATCCTAAGCAACTCAAGGACCCTCAGAGAGAGTTGGGGATTTTTCGGTTTTCATATTTGATTCCTATCAAATAGTGAAACGAGGATTTTTGATTTTAATTATTTTTCTCTCCGAAAAATATTTCTTATAAAAATATATGAGAGGAGATAAAATGACTTCTCCAAAATAAATGAAATATTGGAGGAAAAATGTCAAAATCATTTGTTGGATTTTATTTGAGTTTATTTGGATTTTATTTGCATTAGAAAAATTGCACGTTTTCAAAACTGCATTTTAGGGCCAAGAAAATGTTCATCTCGTTCTAAATATTTTATTTAGACGGTGAAAATTTGTTTTGGTATTTTTAGGTTTTTATTTTATTTTCTAGGATTTTATTTCTGTCGGCGAAATTATTTAAAAAAAACTTTGGGCACCGATTGGGCCGAAACCCAGCCGGGCCGGCCCAACTCCCCCGCGCCGGCGCCGCCTTCGCACGCTTGTTTAAACGAACGGTTTTCTTCCGTTAGTTACAGATAACGAACGCTCGTTCATTAGTCTGTTCGTCAGTTTTCTTTTATTGGATTTATCTGCGATTATTTTCAGTCGTGATTTCTGATCCGATCTTAGTTTCTGTTTATCTTTTCGCTCGTTAATCGGAATCAGGTGATTCAAACGCCTAGAGTTTTGTCTCGAGACCCTCTTTCTGTTTAATCTACTTAAACAAGATTTTGTTACTGTAAAATTTGACCTTAGTTCGGATTAGAAAACAGATCTTGTTTCTTTCGCTGTTTGAGTTTCGTTGCTCCGTTTGATTCGATTATTTTTGCAAACCAGAGTTCTTAAGTTGAACCTTATGGTCAACCTCGTTTAGTTGAAGTTTTGTTTGTGCATCTTTGCTAGTTGCTTATGTATGTTATTGTTTGTTTGCGATAGAGTTCCCGGAGTGCGAAGCTGTTACTACGAGTCTCTAGGATTCACGGATCGTCAGCAAGGCAAGTAACACATTGATCATACTCTTCTCATACCCAGTTTTTATTGCATTAGTTCAATCCTCAAACATTGCATGATTAGGATGTGATTAAATTGAGGGTATTGGGAAGTAGTTGATGAGGTAGAACCTATTGCCCTGTTTATTATCAAACCCTTGGGAGTTACTTCTACGCATTGCTTATATTGCCATGCTATGCTCGTAGACGTGGTTTGGGTTTGAGTGTATCCATGATAGATGTGAGATTGCTAATTAATGGTTTACTTAAGGTGGCAACTTAAAATTTACATCTGGGTGGATTGAGGCACCTGGGGAACCCAGTGTTGTCTGTATTTTTTTGGAAATCCCGGGGTACCCGTGTGATCTTCCTATGGACCGCCACCCAGGCTTAAAGGGAACCGAGATGATTCATGCTAGAAACTTCCGTGTGAAGCCACAAGCTATTATGGGCTCTAGCATAGTTGAGTAAGATACGTGAAGCTCTCGAAGAGGTAGATCAGCGGGTAGTGGGTTTTGTAGGTTTGGTATGGTCTACCCGGAGTAGGGAGTTAATGTCTCTGAAAGACTATGTCTCGGTCATCTATTTCTCGAACACCATGCAGTGCGAGAAATCCAACGGGAGCGATCTAGTCTTGTGGGGAAAAGTGCGCAAACCTCTGTAGAGTGTACAATCTAATCATGGTTAGCCGTGTCCCCGATTATGGACAGATCTTGAGTATCTAGTACTTGGTTATCACATGTATTTCATCACTCTTAATTAATATTGTTAGGTTGTTAATTACTTTAATTTGGGATTGAGTTGGGGTTATACCTTCTCAATGTTTCAACCACCATGATAGTTAAATTAAAATTTATTCCTTTGTTGTAGGGAAAAATTTGCTCTTCGCAAAACTGTAACCATAGAGCTTTCCACCAGCCAAATATGCATGTAGTGATAGCATTATTCTGTTCTTGCTCTACTGTGTTATATTGCTAGCATATTCCATGTGCTGACCCATTTTTGGGCTGCAACGTATTATGTTGCAGACTTTTCAGACGAGGAGTAAGGTTCGTTAGGTCGTTTCCTTGCAGCTCAGCTATGCCGTTGGAGTTGATGGACTCACTTTATCTTCCAAGCCTTCCGCTATTATCGCATTAGATGGCCTTGAGCCATATTATTGTAATAAGTTCTCTTTTGAGATATTCGATGTAATAAGTGTGTGATCGCTACTCTGTTATAAATCCTTCGAGTACTGTGTGTGTCAGCATTACTGATCCAGGGATGACACTAAGGCACAAAGACTTGACCGTTTGAGGTCGGGTCGCTACACTAAGTATGATGTTAATCATAGAATTGCATCTCCTTATCACCCACAGTCTAGCGGTCAAGTGGAGTTGAGCAATAGAGAGATCAAATTAATTTTGCAAAAGACTGTTAATAGATCTAGAAAGAATTGGTCCAAGAAACTTGATGATGCATTACGGGCCTATAGAACTGCATATAAAAATCCTATGGGTATGTCTCCGTATAAGATGGTTTACGGAGAAGCATGTCACTTACCTCTCGAACTTGAACATCAAGCATATTGGGCTATTAAAGATCTCAACTATGATTTCAAACTTGCTGGTGAGAGGAGGTTATTTGATATCAGCTCACTCGATGAATGGAGAACCCAAGCCTATGAGAATGCCAAGCTGTTCAAAGAAAAAGTTAAAAGATGGCATGACAAAAGAATACAAAAGCGAGAATTTAACGTAGGTGATTATGTGTTGCTATTCAACTCTCGTTTAAGATTTTTTGCAGGAAAACTTCTCTCTAAGTTGGAAGGTCCTTACGTTATCGAGGAGGTCTATCGTTCTGGTGCTGTAAAAATCAACAACTTCAAAGGCACAAGTCCGAGGGTGGTGAACGGTCAAAGAATCAAACATTATATCTCAGGTAATCCTATTAATATTGAAACTAATATTATTGAGACCGTAACCCCGGAGGAATACATAAGGGACACTTTCTAGAACGTTTCAGACTCCGAAAAGGAATAGGTATGTGTATGTGGTACAGTAAGTAAACCGATTCCAAAACAATTCTAATGGCAAATTTTCTCCGTTTTGTAATATTTAAGAATTGGAAAGCAAGAAGTAATCCGGGAAGGACACGAGGCCTCCACGAGGGTGGGGGGCGCGCCCACCCCTACTGGGCGTGCCCCCTGTCTCGTGGGCACCTCGTGTGCCTCCCGGACTCCGTTTTCTTACACGTTACATCTTTTGGTCGGTAAAAATTCATTATATAATCTCCCGAAGGTTTTGACCACTGTATCACGCAAATATCCTCTGTTTTCATTTCGAGCTGTTTTTCTGACAGATCTAGAGCACCATGACGTCTCCAAGCGCTCCCAAGGTCAAGTTTTTCGAGAGGGTTATCAACCCCTATCTCGCGGAGGTGCTGCAACACCCTCAAACCATTGAGATGCATGAGGGGGTGCTGCACATCCGCGATGTGGAGGGACCAAGGCGTACCGGAAGCATGGAGACAAAGCTCAAAGCAATGGAGCAACAAGTTTTCATGTGCCAAGGGATGGTGGAGCATGGACTCAACGCCAACCAGATGATGATTGCGAAATTCACCAACAACCACAAGCTAGACGCCAAGAACATTGGGGATACCATCTTCAAGCTTCATGAGAAAATCGAGCACCTCCAGGCCCAGATCTATGACCTACAAAACCAAAACTGTGAGTATGAATATAGATTCAAGAGGATGAGTTTGGCTGCAGATTTGAGGATCCCGGAAACTCGATCATCCTTCTATGACGGTGAGCCTATGCCTTGGAATATGGACGACAAGCCTACATCATCAACAACTCCTTCTTCACCACCTCCGAGGACATAATCACATGGGTATGGGCACTCCCCTTGGCAACTACCAAGCTTGGGGGAGGTGCCCCGGTATCGTATCACCATCACACTCCTATCTTTACCGTTTTACTTAGTTTGATCCTTTTAGTAATATCTTGATCTAGTAGATTGAAGTTTTGGTATGAATTAGTTTTGAGTTTTGCTTTGATCCCTTCTATGTAATCGAGTTCGTTAGCTATATAATAAAGTTAGTGTTGAGTCAAGGGCTTTGCTATCTTGCTATGATCTTGAGAAAACAGAAAGAATAAAAAGAATAAAAGAGTTCATACTGATCTTATGGATAGTAATGACTTCACATATAAAGAGTATGAGGCATAAAAGTTGTTGAGAGTTGGCAAACATAGTTTTGGTCATCGTTGCAATTAATAGGAAGTAATAAAGAAAGAGAGGTTCTCACATATAAATATACTATCTTGGACATCTTTTATGATTGTGAGCACTCATTAAGTATTACATGCTAAAGAGTTGATGTTGGACAAGGAAGACAACGTAATGGTTTATGTTTTCTCACATCTCAGTTAAAGTATATTGTCATGTATCTTCCCAACATGTTGAGCTTGCCTTTCCCCCTCATGCTAGCCAAAAATTCCTTGCACCAAGTAGAGATACTACTTGTGCTTCCAAATATCCTTAAACCCAGTTTTGCCATGAGAGTCCACCATACCTACCTATGGATTGAGTAAGATCCTTCAAGTAAGTTATCATGTTGCAAGCAATAAAAATTGCTCTCTAAATATGTATGACTTATTAGTGCAGAGAAAATAAGCTTTATACGATCGTGTGATATGGAAGTAATAAAAGCGATGGACTGCATAATAAAGGTTCATATCACAAGTGGCAATATAAAGTGAAGTTCTTTTGCATTAAGATTTTGTGCATCCAACCCTAAAAGCACATGACAACCTCTGCTTCCCTCTGTGAAGGCCCTATCTTTTACTTTATGCCCTTTTACTTTATGCAAGAGTCAAGGTGATCTTCACCTTTCCCTTTTTCATTTTATCCTTTGGCAAGCACCTCGTGTTGGAAAGATCCTGATACATATATCCAATTGGATGTAAGTTAGCATGAACTATTATTGTTGACATCACCCAAAGGTGAATACATTGGGAGGCGAAACTATAAGGCCCTATCTTTCCCAGTGTCTAATTAAAACTTCATAACCATAAGTATTGTGTGAGTGTTAGCAATTGTAGAAGACTATATGATAGTTGAGTATGTGGACTTGCTGAAAAGCTCAATTCTTGACTCTTTCCGATGTTATGATAAATTGCAATTGCTTTAGTGACTGAGATTATAGTTTGCTAGTTCTCAATGAAGTTTCTGAACCATACTTGACATTGTGAATAGATTTTTACTTGAGCATAAGCAATCATATGACAAAATCCACACATGTTGCTGTTATAAGAATTATCATGTTGCCCTCATGTCCCTATTTTATTTTTATCGACACCTCTATCTCTAAACATGTGGTCATATTTCTCGATATCGGCTTCCGCTTGAGGACAAGCGAGGTCTAAGCTTGGGGGAGTTGATACGTCCATTTTGCATCATGCTTTTATATAAATATTTATTGCATTATGGGCTGTTATTACACATTATGTCACGATACTTATGGCTATTCTCTCTTATTTTACAAGGTTTATCATGAAGAGGGAGAATGCCGACAGTTGGGATTCTGGCTAGAAAAGGAGCAAATATTGGAAACCTATTCTGCACAGCTCCAAAAATCCTGAAACTCCACGGAAGTCATTTTTGGAATTAATAAGAATTATTGAGCAAAGAAAATACCAGAGGGGGCCCACACCCTGGCCAGGAGGGTGGGGGGCGCGCCCCCTGTCTCCTGGGCCCCCTGTTGGCCCTCCGGTGCCCATCTTCTGCTATATGAAGCCTCTTACCCTGGAAAAAATCATAAGAAAGCTTACGGGACGAAACTCCGCCGCCACGAGGCGGAACCTTGGCGGAACCAATCTAGGGCTCCGGCGGAGCTGTTCTGCCGGGGAAACTTCCCTCCGGGAGGGGGAAATCATCGTCATCGTCATCACCAACGATCCTCTCATCGGGAGGGGGTCAATCTCCATCAACATCTTTACCAGCACCATCCCCTCTCAAAACCCTAGTTCATCTCTTGTATCCAATCTTGTATCAAAACCACAAATTGGTACCTATGGGTTGCTAGTATTGTTGATTACTCCTTGTAGTTGTTGCTAATTGGTTTATTTGGTGGAAGATCATATGTTCAGATCCTTAATGCATATTAATGCTCCTCTAATCATGAACATGAATATGCTTTGTGAGTAGTTACGTTTGTTCCTGAGGACATGGGTGAAGTTTTGCTATTAGTAGTCATGTGAATTTGGTATTCGTTCGATATTTTGATGAGATGTATGTTGTCTCTTCTCTAGTGGTGTCATGTGAATGTCGACTACGTGACACTTCACCGTTATTTGGGCCTAGAGGAAGGCATTGGGAAGTAATAAGTAGATGATGGGTTGCTAGAGTGATAGAAGCTTAAACCCTAGTTTATGCGTTGCTTCGTAAGGGGCTGATTTGGATCCACTAGTTTCATGCTATCGTTAGGTTTACCTTAATACTTCTTTTTTAGTTGCGGATGCTTGCAATAGGGGTTAATCATAAGTGGGATGCTCGTCCAAGAAAGGGCAGTACCCAAGCACCGGTCCACCCACATATCAAATTATCAAAGTACCGAACGCGAATCATATGAGCGTGATGAAAACTAGCTTGACGATAATTCCCATGTGTCCTTGGGAGCGCTTTTCTCATTATAAGAAATTGTCCAGGCTTGTCCTTTGCTACAAAAAGGATTGGGCCACCTTGCTGCACTTTATTTACTTTCATTGCATGTTACCCGTTACAAATTATCTTATCACAAAACTATCTGTTACCTACAAGTTCAGTGCTTGCAGAGAATACCTTACTGAAAACTGCTTGTCATTTCCTTCTGCTCCTTGTTGGGTTCGACACTCTTACTTATCGAAAGGACTACGATAGATCCCCTATACTTGTGGGTCATCAGCAGCGCATCGCGCCACTTCAAGCCCGCCCCCGCCCCTTGTGGAAGCTTGGTGGTGTTGACGACAAGATCCGCCTGCGCCGAGATCCCCTTCCCGAGGAGGAGCTGAACAAGGTGCTGCTCTACCTAACGGGGAAGGACCCGAGCGACTCTCCGGAGGACTGGCTTCCGCTGTACTACCGTGATGATGCCGAGGAGGTTGTCGCGGCCATGCCTATCTTTGACGAGCTCGGGTTCGTGCGGCTGGGGTCTTCCTTGCCGCCTGCTTCCTTGGTGCACCTGTCCTCTGACGGCCAATCCTTTGAGGCCACTGAGGATGAGGTTATGGAAGAATTATCTGCCCTACGCGACCTTCCTGATGATGATGATGATGACGAGCCCTCGGTGGTGGAGGTGTCGCGCCCTCCGGGAGTCACGACGAGGTCTAGGGTGGCCTCCTTGAGGCAGCCAGAGCGAGCGGTTCTGAAGAAAAGCAGGTCCGCGCTGATCCCTTCGGGCAGCAGCCCACCTTCATCGACGCTGTCCCGGGTGGCGCCAACCGCAAGCTCTCCTGCCCCCAAGAGCTCGGCACCAGCTGCTCCACCCTAGCGCCCGCTGCTGAGCATGAAGAGGAGCTATGCCTTTGTCGACCAGTAAGTCTCTCCCTTAACTTTGCTTGTTGGTTCCTGAAGTGGTTTTGAGTGTCTTCTCCCGTCGTTAGGTAGTAGCCATCAAAGAAGCAGAAGGAGGGTACGGAGGTTGCCGCGGCCACAAGCGATGAAGCGGCCACTGCGGCCCTGGTGAAGAAGAGTGCCGCTGCCTCCGCAGCCCCAGAGGTGACGCCATCTCCGGAGGACATGGAAGCCCGTTCTCAGGAGGTGCCGGTGCCCTTGGCAGGCCTGACTCCTCCGGCACCCAGCCTTGCTGCGGCTGCCGAGGACAACCAGCCTCCAGAGCCCCCGGTCCTTCCAGAGGCTGAGGTTTCTTCAGCCTTGGTGCCGAGGGCATCTCCTCCCTTACCCAGTGCGTGGCCGAGTCATGGTGCTCCTGCTCCCTCCGGGACCCTGGAAGAGGCAAGGGCGGCGCTGGACCTCCTCCAGGGTGAGATTTAGGGCCCGGATCATCGTTCGATGTAGAGACGCCTGGGGCTGATCTCTGGCTGGCTCAAGGCTGATGCGTCTGTTCGCGCGACCTGGGGTTCCATGGAGGAGGCCCAGAAGGTCCTTGGGGCAGCTGCCACGGCGCGCGACCTGGCGGCAGGAGGACACAAAAGCTGAGGGCCAGTGCCGTGCGGCGGAGGCTGATCTGAAGGCTCTCCAGGACCGGCAGGTCGCCCAGGCCAGCCAGCTCCAGGAGTGCGAGGAGAAGCTGAAGGCCCAGGAAGTTGCCCTTGCTAAACAAGACGCCGAGATGAAGAAGATGGCCTTAGAGCAGGCTGGAGAGCGCGGCCGCCTGATGAAGCTGAATGAGGAGGCGAAGGCAGCCCACGCGGCCCTGACCGAGGCCAAGAAGGTGGCCACCATGGAGTGCGACACCCTTTCTTCCCGCGAGGCACGCTTCCACAAGGCCCAGAAGGTGCTCTTTGGAGATGATCCCTCGAGAAAGGCAATGGTGATGACCCCGAGGGAGAGCCCTGCTCCTCTGCTTCCTGAAGTTGTGGCGGTGTGTTGACGCTCAAAAATGGCATGATCGGAAAGAGTGACTTGAGTCTATAATTGAATGAGGTTAAAATTATGAGTTTATGTCATCGTTTGATGGCCTTCGTCAAGATGATCAAAACAAATATGAAGATGGACCAAAAAGGAGCTCAAGTGCAAAAGATATGACAATTTCGGAGATACCCGTGTTGACACCTAATTAAAGAATGGCATGAAACCTAATTAAGAAGACCTCGGATGGGAAAAGTTACAACTGCACAGTTCTTCATCTCGTCAAGACGGACGATTTTGATATAAAGATCATCCCCATCCGAGTTCGTATGCAAACGTTACAGCCAAAACTATGCGCTGCAGCACTGTATGGCCGGATCATCCGGACCGGGGTCCAGATCATCCGGCCGAGGGCCGACAAATTGACCAAAACAATAGAAGCTAAAATTTGAAGCCGGATGATCTAGATCAACTCCCGGATGATCCGGGTAAAGGCCGGACAATCCGGGCAATCGTCCGGGTATCCGGACACGTTTTTCTGCTGCAGACTTTAGAAAACGGCACGAAACACCCTCAAGATGCCCTCGGATGAAAAAGTGTTCAACATGAAAGTTGTGCGTCTCATCGAGGCGGTTGATTTGGATATAAATAACGTCCAAATCCGAGGTCGTATGAGGATTCTAGAGCCAAAACAGTGAGCTGCTGTCAAAAAACTGGGCTAGGCCGGATCATCCGGGCCTTGAGCCGGACATCCGGGCCGGGGGTCGTGAATAGTCCGTGTTTTATTAGATTTTAATGATTTGGACGGCTAGGAAAGTCCTTTTCTTGTACGGGAAGTCCACCCGCCTCTTATATAGACAAGAGGTGACGACCGATTGAATAACACACAATCGAACAAATCTATCTACATCTTTTACCTTTACTTTTACCTTCTCCCTTGTTCTTTTTCTTCCTCGTTCTTCGTTCGTTCTTCTTCATTGCAGGGCGGCGAACCTCGAGGCCCTAGGGGCGATCAGGTCGACCTAGGGCAGCCCATAGCCGCCGCGCGCCCTGACGGGGTCCCTCCCGGGCGTGTGGGGTTTCGGGTCTACAAAAGCGCCCGCCGGATTGTCTTGCGTACTGCGCTTCCGGCGGGTCTCCTTCGACGTGAGCTGCGGTGCATCACCTCCGGCGTCGAGGGTACATGGTGACGTGTTCGTGTGCGAACACACTTTTTGGCGCTTCCGCTGGGGACGAAGCTTTGAACGGTCTCCAGTCCATTCTTGCTACGAAGAGATCGTCATCTAGGGTTTGCGATCTACGAAGGTAATATGAATACCCAATTCACATATGTAGATGCAAATAATGCATATGTTGTTGCTAGATCATCTTATGAGCATAATGTATCGGCTAGCCCTAGTTTTATCAATCATGCATCTAATTATGCGCAAGGGCCGATGCAAAGCAATCTTAATGCTTCAAATTCTTATGATTTTAGCAACGTACAACATATGTATCCAAACTCTCATGCATCGGCAACCCCACAAATCCATATGCCGATGAACAACATGATGGGTTTGGTTAATCAATTTGAAACACCTCATGTTAAAATTTCTAATAGCATACAAGAAAGTGTTTCACCTTTTTATTCATCGGCAACTAATTTGCAATATGTGAATCCAACCTTGCCGATGGATGGGAGAATTGGCCATGCTACTACTAGCTATTCGGCCAGTTACTCTCAACCACCATATACCACACCTCATGTTAGTAAATTTTTGGCACCATACGCAACTGTTGATGTCCATAATTCGGCTCCGCTCCTTAATGGTCACGGCCGAATAAGTGAAACTTCTGCAGGAGCACAAATGCTTTCACCTACTATCGTGGCATATCATGTCCCCCCTACACAATTACAGAATTTCAGCAACATCTCATTGCCGAAAGGGTCTAAAAGCATTGGGGGGCAACCATATCCAGACTGGGTAATTGAGAACAAGCTTACATTCTCTTGGGATTTGTGCAACTCTATTCGCCAGGAACTAATAGATGGCGGGAAGCCTCATGATTTTGCTGCTGTAAAAGCTAGAGTTGTGCAAATGATGCAGTTGCCCAGTGTTGTACCATCCAGTGTACCACCTAAACAATCACAAAATTTTAGTACCTCATTGCCGAAAGAGTCTCAAAGTATTGGGGGGCAATCTCATGACGAGTGGATGGAAATTGAGACGAAAAAGTTTAAAGCTCGCCAAGCTGAGATGTGGGCTAAAATTAGACGAGAGCGAGAAGCCTTGCAAATTCAAAAATATAAAGTTGTTGACTCAGGTAACAAAGAAAATTCGGTTATTAGAAAAGCTGAATCAAGTAATATATATTCTGAGTCCATCAAATCCAAAGAGGCAAGCATTATTGAGAAAGGGCATGGAAACCATAGCAAAAAAGCTATACTTGATTTTTTCGAAGTCAATGGAACCTACTTCCTGCCCTATGAGTTCCGTGCCATAGAAATTGACAAGCCTCAAGGACAAGAACAAGTAGTCGAACAAAGTCCGGATGACATGGATCTTCAAGGTAATGATGCACGGAATCAAGAAAAAGATGATGAAGAGGCGTTGGGGAGCCATCCAAAGGCGAAGCAAGATATTGTTCAAGTCACACCACCATCATGCTCTCCCAACATATTTCAAGAGGTATGTTTAGCAAGTAATTTACCTATTTTCAGATTTGGTCAGAACTTTATTGTTGATGCATCTATTAGAAAAATCCTCATAAGTAATTTTGAAAGACCAATGAAGAAGGGTAATTTACTTGTTAGCAATAAAATTGTTACGGAACATATCGGTCAAACCATTGCACAATTTATAAAGACCGATAATGACTTATTGTTGCAGCCAAAGCTTTCCCCATTGCTTTATCTAAAGTTCATATCTAGTTGGGTAGCTTTGCTTATTTCTTACTTGGCTTGCACTTGGTCTCAATTGAGACACGTGTGTTCTAAATATTTTCGTTTCAGAAGTTTAAAGCCAAGGTTAATTTATTTTGAGAAATTCGATGCTAATATAATATCTTATCCAAAGACATCGGATATAGAGTGGAAAACACAATGCATAGCCGAATGGGGAGATTCCAAATCTGAACCATTCGTTTGCTTATCTCCAAAGCCGTTCAAACAGCAAGATCGGCTAGAAAACAAGAAGTATACCTTCAATTCAAGCATGTGTGATCAAATATTTGATTTGTTGCTGAAAAATAATTACATTAGAATTCTTGATCACCATGTCAAGCCGTCAATTCAAGGACGAATGTATTGTAAGTTGCATCATTCGTTCGAACATACTTTTGAGGATTGCAATATGTTTCGTCAAATAGTTAAATCGGCCATTGATAAAGGACGATTGAAATTTGTTGAGACACCAAGAGATGACCAGTCTATTCCGATTGGTCCTGATGGCAGAAAGTTTTTGCATCGGCTGCTTCAAGCCGATCCATTTAAAGAGAAGGTAAAAACTGCAGGTGATGGGATCGAGCTTTCAAGTAAAGAATTTGTTGAAGAGCATAATGAACATAACCTTGAGGGCAAAAATTCCATCGAAGCTACAATGGAGACGCCAAGGACTATGGGGCAGCAAGCAAATCCAATGATCGATGGAAGCAAACCAAAAGAAAACAAAGGCCGAAATAAGCGCAAGTGTAAGAGATCAAAAATCACCTTCGCTGAACTATTGGATAAATATCAAAAGAAGGGTGAAGAGAAGAATGCTTATCGGCCAAATCATGCAAAGAAACCAAGATCACCCCCAAGGCGCAAATATGAGGATCGGTATTGGCAAAGTGCGAATTTTAATGTAACATATTCCTATCCTTATTTTGGGCCGCCAATGCCAATGCCGTGGATTCCTCCGTATGCTCATATAGATACATATTCATCATGGGACAGGTATGATACAAGGGCACATTCTCCATCTTATTTTAGACCATCTCACCAATATTATGCAGCTCCAAGAAGATCAACAACTGAACAATCACATGTTAAAGACCGTTTCAATCATAAGGAATCGGTCCAGAGCTCAAGGAAGAAGAAAGAGGTGGTCAAACAAGTTTACCGCATTAAAAGAGATGGTCGTAAGAGTGCTACTTCAGATTTGATCTCAAATGAAAAAGAGCCAATGAAAGTGTTGACATTGGCTACTAAAGGCAATGAGATGAAGCAACCAATTATTAAGAGTCAAAGTGCCAAATCTGAAGAAAAGAAGTTGAGAGTGCACAAGGCCAAGAAAGAATTGCCATTGGTCAAAACAGAATCACAGCCGAGATGCCGACTCGGCTTATCATATTGGCAAAAGAAGACAAAATTTTAGCGCACAAGAGCTGAAAAAGAAGAACATGGCATGGGTTTCCAAGAAGATCAATCAAGACAAAAATGATGTGCATGCTTCTGTTGCAACAAGTACGATAAAAGTGAAGAAGGAAAATAATGAAAGCCACAAACAATTAAGCCGAAGGTGCGCATCACAACATCAAAATCTTCGGTTAGCACATCATCCATTTTCTTCAACAATGCCATTGATGCCTTTGCCATGGAATTCATCCATAGGTATGATCAGTTACCCTCCATGGACTTATTTTGATCCATGGATGCAACATAATTTTCCATATCATGACAGAGTATTACCAAATCACTATACATTTGGTTAGTTGCATTTTTGTTGCTAAGACAAAGGGGCCGAAATATTTTATTGCTATTTTATTTGTTTATTTCGGCTATACATGCTTTAATGGATGAATTCTACATGGACCTCATGATAATGGCCGATAATTATCTATCGTCCTAAGATTATGTCAATGCATGGCCGGTGTAGTATTCTAACATCGTCCTTAGTTCAATTGGAACCGAGACAAGGTACATGTTAAGTGATATTAACCTTGTCTCTCTAGTGCTATGGAGATTATGTTTCGATGGTTGAATTCATAACAATGGCCATGGTCTTGGTGTTGTTTATATATCTCCATATGGTGCTGTTATGTGAAGCCTCATGCCTCTTAAAATATTTATTGCACAATAATCAAAGCCGAATATGCAATGTTATTCGGTTTGGAACTTTTGCCATATGTGCTAAACATATTGAGGCTTTTGGTGATTCGTTATGAGTAATGCAACAAATATCCAAGGGTTATGAATGTTTTGACGAATCACTTGTAGTTTATCTTGAGGTATGCCTAGATGCAAAATTTACCTTGGTTGCTTTAAAACTGTTCATATTTCTAGGCATGACAATTCAAAAGGGTTGGCACAGCAAGCATCCGGCTACTATGTTAATCATGGTGTATTGTATTTCATTCAATAGCCGATGCTTAGTCTCGTCTAGGTAAGGCTGAATCGAAGTCCATCTCTTCGGCCACTAATGATTTTTTATGCAGGCAAAAAGTAAGGATTGAAGAAAGTTTATTATTGATTATTTACAAAATCCTAGCAAAAGGGTGAGCAATATGGTTTGGAGGATGACCTTGAGATACATATATATGGGATTGTTAATGAAGTTGAGAAGGTTTCACCCAAGTTTGCATCAATAATCCACCTCAAATAAATGGCTGGTATATATTTATCGCTCTAAGCACATGCGAAGTGGCCGATGGAGTGTTGACATCGTCCTTAGAACCAACACGGTACAAGTTATTTTTCGGCATACTACCTTTGCCGAAAAACAGGGGGGCATGTGTTGGCGCTCAAAAATGGCATGATCGGAAAGAGTGACTTGAGTCTATAATTGAATGAGGTTAAAATTAGGAGTTTATGTCATCGTTTGATGGCCTTCGTCAAGATGATCGAAACAAATATGAAGATGGACCAAAAAGGAGCTCAAGTGCAAAAGATATGACAATTTCGGAGATACCCGTGTTGACACCTGATTAAAGAATGGCATGAAACCTAATTAAGAAGACCTCGAATGGGAAAAGTTACAACTGCAAAGTTCTTTGTCTCGTCAAGACGGACGATTTTGATATAAAGATCATCCCCATCCGAATTCGTATGCAAACGTTACAGCCAAAACTATGCGCTGCAGCACTGTATGACCGGATCATCCGGACCGGGGTCCAGATCATCCGGCCGAGGGCCGAAAAATTGACAAAAACAACAGAAGCTAAAATTTGAAGCCGGATGATCTGGATCAACTTCCGGATGATCCGGGTAAAGGCCGGACAATCCGGGCAATCGTCCGGGTATCCGGACACGTTTTTCTGCTGCAGACTTTGGAAAACGGCCCGAAACACTCTCAAGATGCCCTCGGATGAAAAAGTGTTCAACATGAAAGTTGTGCGTCTTGTCGAGGCGGTTGATTTGGATATAAGGAACGTCCAAATCCGAGGTCGTATGAGGATTCTAGAGCCAAAACAGTGAGATGCTATCAAAAAACTGGGCTAGGCCGGATCATCCGGGCCTTGAGCCGGACATCCGGGCCGGGGGTCGTGAATAGTCCGTGTTTTATTAGATTTTGATGATTTGGACGGCTAGGCAAGTCCTTTTCTTGTACTGGAAGTCCACCCGCCTCTTATATAGACAAGAGGTGACGGTCGATTGAACAACACAGAATCGAACAAATCTATCTACATCTTTTACCTTTACTTTTACCTTCTCCCTTGTTATTCTTCTTCCTCGTTCTTCGTTCGTTCTTCTTCATTGCAGGGCGGCGAACCTCGAGGCCTTAGGGACGATCAGGTCGACCTAGGGCAGCCCATAGCCGCCGCGCGCCCTGACGGGGTCCCTCCCGGGCGTGTGGGGTTTCGGGTCTACAAAAGCGCCCGCCGGATTGTCTTGCGTACCGCGCTTCCGGCGGGTCTCCTTCGACGTGAGCTGCGGTGCATCACCCCCGGCGTCGAGGGTACACGGTGACGTGTTCGTGTGCGAACACGGTGCTCGAAGATGCTGTCAACGGGTTTGCATCCTTGGTAGAAGCGAGGCGCGCTTGCTTTCTTCCTCGGCTCTGACGTGCGTCTTCAGCCATCTTTATCTCCAGGATGCCAGCTTCAACCTCTCCTCCTTCCTTACTCCAGTGGACGCCGACTCCCAGGGTGCTGCTGCTGCCGCCGTGAAGAGCTTCTATGTGATGCACGAATACTTAACCTACAGTGAACCTCCGCTAATGATGCCATGTCACCTTGATTTCTGTGGCTAATCTAGCGTTAGTTCGAAACCGATTCGAATACAAACTAAAAATCAAACAGACAATAAAAGTTTCCAATTATTAAAACTAAAATGTTTAGAGTGTGCCAATTAATGCCTAGGTATTTAAGGTGAAGGAACCATGATTTTACAGGATGCCTAAATATTTTAAAATTAATTAAGACAGAAAAGGAAATAAATAAAAGAAAAAGGAAAATACAATACAGAAAACAAAAAATAAATAAAAAGAGAACCCCCTGAAAGTGCAACTATCCCTAGGTGGTTTTGGTAATTCATAACAACATATAGCTCATTGAGCTAATGCTATTCCAAGACTATTATTTCAAGAAAGCTCAATGAATGGCCTGGCATGGATGATGAAAGTGAATCCCTCAAAATAGCAAGGACAAAGGGTTGGCTCAAGCTCAAAAGCTGAAGACTCTTCATTTTACATTTTAGTGATCCAAGATCACATTGAGTCTATAGGAAAAGCCAATACTATCAAGGAGGGATGAGGTGTTGCTTAATGAGCCTCTTGCTTTAAGTGCTTAGTGATATGCTCCAAAGACCCTGAACTGCTTTCTCACATCCACATATGACCTAAACCCAAAGTCAAAATCGGTCCCACGCATTCTTTCTATCCGGCGCCACCGAGTTTAAATGTCATAGCCACTGCCACAAACCCTAGGTAAATCGGTCTTACCGATAGGGATCTCGGTCTCACTGAGATGGGGTTGTAAAATCTCTGTTTCCCTTCGTAACGTTTCGGTCTAACCGAAGTGAGCGATCGGTCCCACCGAGATTGCAATGTAAACTCCCTGTCTCCCTTTCGTAACATTTCGGTCTCACCGAAATGAGCGAATCGGTCCCACCGAGTTTACCTGACCAACTCACTGGAAAGCTTATCACCAAAATCGGTCTCACCGAGTTTGTGTAATCGGTCTCACCGAGATTACATTATGCCCTAGCCCTAACCATATCGCTTCTACCGAGTTGCATGTTGGTCCCATCGAAAATCCTAACGGTCACTAGGTTTACTAAATCGGTCTGACCGAGTCTGTTGAATTGGTCCCACCGAGTTTGGTAAATTGTGCGTAACGGTTAGATTTTGTGTGGAGGCTATATATACCCCTCCACTTCCTCTTCATTCGTGGAGAGAGCCATCAGAACAAACCTACACTTCCAACTTACCATTTCTGAGAGAGAACCACCTACTCATGTGTTGAGGCCAAGATATTCCATTCCTACCATATGAATCTTGATCTCTAGCCTGCCCCAAGTTGCTTTCCACTCAAATCTTCTTTCCACCAGATCCAAATCCTATGAGAGAGAGTTGAGTGTTGGGGAGACTATCATTTGAAGCACAAGAGCAAGAAGTTCATCATCAATGCACCATTTGTTACTTCTTGGAGAGTGGTGTCTCCTAGATTGGCTAGGTATCACTTGGGAGCCTCCGACAAGATTGTGGAGTTGAACCAAGGAGTTTGTAAGGGCAAGGAGATCGCCTACTTCGTGAAGATCTACCGCTAGTGAGGCAAGTCCTTCGTGGGCGACGACCATGGTGGGATAGACAAGGTTGCTTCTTCGTGGACCCTTCGTGGGTGGAGCCCTCCGTGGACTCGCGCAATCATTACCCTTCGTGGGTTGAAGTCTCCATCAACGTGGATGTACGATAGCACCACCTATCGGAACCACGACAAAAACATCCATGTCTCTAATTGCGTTTGAATCCTCCAAACCCTTCCCTTTACATTCTTGCAAGTTGCATGCTTTAATTTCCGCTGCTCATATACTCTTTGCATGCTTGCTTGAATGTGTGATGATTGCTTGACTTGTCCAAAGATAGCTAAAATCTGCCAAACTCTAAAATTGGGAAAAGGTTAAGTTTTTAATTGGTCAAGTAGTCTAATCACCCCCCTCTAGACATACTTCAAGGTCCTACAAGTGGTATCAGAGCCTTGCTCTCCATTTGCTTGGATTTCCATAGCTTTTGGTGATCATAGCCTTGGTTTCACAACCTAGGAGAGTATGGCGTCTAGCGAGGGAAATTATCACCATAGAGGTCCTTACTTTGATGGTACTAATTTTGCTTGTTGGAAGCATAAGATGAAAATGCATATTCTTGGACATAACCCCGCCGTTTGGGCTATTGTGTGTATTGGCTTGCAAGGTGAATTCTTTGATGGGAAGAGCCAAACCGTGAAGCTAGCGTGGAAGAATTGAAGATGCTGCAATACAACGCTCAAGCTTGTGATATCCTCTTCAATGGCTTGTGCCCCGAAGAATTCAACAAAATCAGCCGTCTTGAGAATGCAAAGGAAATTTGGGATACTTTGATTGATATGCATGAAGGTACCGACTTCCGTCAAGGAATCCAAGTTGGATGTGCTCCAAAGTCAGCTTGACAAGTTCAAAATGAAGGATGGTGAAGGTGTCGCTGAAATGTACTCTAGGCTTGCTCTTATCACAAATGAGATTGCTGGCTTAGGGAGTGAAGAGATGACCGACAGATTCATCATCAAGAAGATCCTAAGAGCATTGGATGGAAAGTATGATACCGTGTGCACATTGATCCAAATGATGCCAAACTACAAAGATCTCAAGCCAACGGAAGTCATTGGAAGAATCGTTGCTCATGAGATGTCACTCAAGGATAAGGAGGAACTTCACAACAATTCAAGTGGTGCTTACAAAGCCTCATGTGAAGCCCCCACATCATCAAGTGAGAAACAAACCTTCAATGAAGAATTGAGCTTAATGGTGAAGAACTTCAACAAATTCTACAAGAGTAGAAGCCAAGAAAGAAGCTCTCAGTCAAGGTCCTACAATGACAAAAGATCTTCTAGTCGAGAGCGCAATTGCTACAATTGTGGGAGACCCGGACACTATTCCAATGAGTGTACGACACCCTACAAAAGAAGAGAAGATTCTCCAAAAAGAAGAAGCAAAAGAGAAGAATCACCACCAAGAGAGAGGAGGAGTAGAGATGATCGTTATGAACGAAGACCCTCATAGAGAAGCAAGGATTCAGAAAGGAAGGACAAGTCATCAAGGAGCTACACAAAACGAAGACATCAAGCTCATGTTGGTGAATGGGTATCCGGCTCCGACTCTGACAATCACTCCGAGAGAAGCTATCACTCCGACTCTCAATATACTCAAGATGAAGGTGTTGCCGGTCTAGCACTTGCGTCAACCAACTCCTACGACATATTTGATTCACCAAATGAAGGATTTGGAAGATGCTTCATGGCCAAAGGTCCAAAGGTAACACATCCCGAGTATGTTGATTTTAATAGTGATGAAGATGACTTGCTAGGTGATGATGATTTACTTGTTGACAACTCTAGTGATGAATACTATGATGAAACGTCAATTAATCATGCTAATCAAGATAAAACGAATGACAATGATAAGGAGAAGATTGAGCTTCTAACTAAAGAACTAAACACTCTTAAGCTAGCTCATGAAACTATCTTCGAAGATCATCGAGAACTTTTAAGGGCTCATGAGAAGTTACGCTTTGAAAAGCTCAATCTTGAGCAAGAGCATGAGTTCTTAAAAGCAACCAATGATGATCTCCGTAAGAAAAGTTCTTCTTACATTGCCAAGCGTTTACTCTTATCTACTTACATGCCTCAAGTCAAGTCTAGTAACAAGTACAAGAAACATCCTTCCTCTAGTAGTAACAATAATAATGCCAAATCCAATATTGTTGCTTCTAGTAGTTCTCTTGATTCCACTAATGATTCTCTTAGACAAGTTACACTTGAGCAAGAAAATAGCTTATTGAAGGGAATTATAGAGAAAGGTGTTTACAAGAGCCTTGCCGGGAGTAAGCAATTCAAGGAAATTGTACGCAAGCAAGGAAGGCACCGGAAGAATCAAGGTGTTGGTTTTGAATGAAAGTTCAATGCCAATGGAGTTGAGTGGGAAGAAGATCAATACCCCAAGACGAAGTTTGTTCCTCAACAAGAGAAGTATGATCCTACTTCCTTCAAGGGAAGGGAACACAAGCACAAGATGATCTTCCACCACAAGACCACAAGAACAAAGGCAAGGACAAGCTTCAAGAGGAGATTGATGCATTTGAAGAAGCACCTAATGCCTCGGTCAAGTGGGTTCCCAAGACTATGTCGAGTTCTAGTTCATCAAGTACAACTACAACTCCAAGGATTCCCATCAAGATGATGTGGATCCCGAAGAAGAAGAACTAGAGAGTTCTTGAGGGTGACTCCACCAACATTCTTCACTCATATCATTATGGCAAGGACAAGTGCAATCAACTTCCACATCTTGCACTAGTTCAAGGAGTCACAAACCCTCATGTTGGTAAGGCAAGGGACAAGGTAACCTAATGATTTCATGGACATCATCTTGTGTGTGCATCACTCTATGTCTATGGATATTCTTGTTTGTTCCTTGTGGGACTAACCCATGTAGGTATGTTGAAAGTGCAACTCACTCCAAAGGATTGCTCCAAATGATCTACATCAACATTGAGCACCCACATCTTCAATACCTACATGAAGTCATCATCGACAAAACCCAAGGTTAGTTCATCCCTCTAAAAGGGGATCTCACATCTAGGGGGAGCTTAACTCTAAGAATTGAGTCAAAGCAACTCTAATGGTGTGAACACATCAATGCATTATGTAAAAGTGGTAACCCCACTTGAGCTTAAACGATGAGTATGACCTATGATCAAATGTTCTCGTTTGACTCCTAAGTCAATATACTCATATATAGATGACCTAGTCATCGCCAATTGTTTGATAGATGCTAGAATTGGTTGTGCATGCTTTACCACATATTTCATTTGCCATTCTATTGTGTGAGCATGTTGGTTGCATATTTTACTCATTCAAGGACATCCACCTGTTGCTTTGATTGTCTGGGTTCTTTTTCTTTTTGCCAAGTGGATGGACAAGAATGCCTAAGAACCTTCTCTAGCTATCTATGCTTTTCTTGTCTCAAACTCTACTCATGCTACATCACAAAATTTGATCAAGTCAGATTCGAACCACTCTGTGTGAGGAGCACTCGGAGTCGCCGATTCGTCATAGACTTAAACTTCCAAAACTTCTTTGTGATTCTCGGTCTGACCGATTCCTCCATTTCTGTCCTACCGAGATCACTAAGTCGATCTAGGTTTTCAATCTCGGTGCAACCGATTTGAACTTTTCGGTCACACCGAGTTGCAGTAACTGTATACAGTTATGCATCTCAGTGCCACCGAGTTGTTCCACTCGGTCACACCGACAGGGTCGGGCTATATATACTCACGGGCAAAAATTTGGAAAATTTCTCAAAACCCCTTCGCCCGCGCATAGCTCGCTCTCCCTCCAGGGTCTCCGGATTGTCTCCTCGTCGCCAGCCGCCTCCCATCGCTGGTCTTCGCCGCCGTCAACGGAATTCACCCCCACTGTTGCCGCCGTAGCGAGTTCATCGCCAAGCTAGGGTATGGACTCGATCACAGTGCTATCCTCGTCTGATTCCTAGCACATTGTGTTCATTATGATTCTTGCCACGATTGAAACACTCCTATCCAGTCAATACAATCCTTAGAATAGATGCGATTTGAAAATTTAGGGTTAGGTTTCCACCGAAACCATCTCGGACCCACCGAGTTGAAAAACTCGGTCCTACCGATTTGGCTAACGCCATTGCACTAGTAACTCTCGGTCTGACCGAGAATTGCTAATCGGTGTGACCAATTTTAGGACTTTGTGAAACCCTAGCAGTCTCGGTGCCACCGAACTGTGACTCGGTCCAACCGAGTTCACCAGTTTAGGCTCCGAAAACTGCTTCAGTATCACCGAGTTTGAAAATCGGTTGATCCGAAATGCTTTCCGTGGAAAACTAAAACTAAGTTTTTGAATCATTTTTTGCAAAAATCTCTACATTTTGTGATGCTCATCCATTCTATCTCATCTATAACTATTCACAGGGTTAGCAGTCAATGATTTGCAGCATGTCAGACCAAAGTGATAGTCAGAACAAGTCAGAAGAGCACAATCACATGAGTGAGGGCACTAGTCCCTCTAGCACTTCAGATGATGGCAGCAGGAGCACCCCAAGCAATTTGCCTAAAGCTGCCACCAGGACAAGGAAGAAGAGAACCTCAAAATCTGAGGATGAGGATTATATGGCAGAAGAAGATGAGGCTACTTCCAAGAAGGTAGTGCTCAAAAAGGAGTATGCCTCAGCAAAGAACACAAAGCCTGGACTCAATAGGAAGGTCCCTCCCAAGAGGACACCTATGCTGAAGGTTAGAGGATCAACTCAAGTGCCTGAAAAGACTGATCCCAAAGAGGCACCTGCAAGAAGAGTCACAACTTCCAAACCCAAGAAAGTTCCCACTGGAGAAACTATGAAGTTTACCATTGAATCAGAAGATGAAGCTGCTGGTCAAGATAAGAAGAAGAAGAGAGCCAGAACCACTACTTCCCAGGTTCTTGGAAATCCCTCTATGAGGAGAGACTCTGAAGAGGAAGAAGAGGTTGCTGCACCAGCATCCAAGGCACAAAAGCTAATGGGTGATGCTATAAAGTCAGGGGCTGCAACATCAAAGCCCAAGGAGGCACCCAAAGCTGCCCCCAAGCCCAAGATTGCATCAAAGAGGAATACCAGGAGTATTCCAGCTGCAGAGAAGAACAAGGCCCCAGTGCCTGAAGTTGCTGATGAGGAAGATGATGAAGGACAAGTCCTGAGGAAGCTAAAGCCCAAGATTCCAGACCACAATGATGCTCATCCTGTGGTTGAGAACATGAAGTTGAGAAAGGATGCAGGACTCAGACTGTGGAGGCTATCAGATCCATATGCCACCAGGAGAAGGACTGCTGTTGATTACAGGTTCCACACTAAGGAACAACAGGATTTCTATGAGACAGTGTTGTTGGACAAGAAACCAATAGTGTGTGATATGAGGTGGGTCGACTGGACCTACATGAAGGAAAATGAAGAACACTATCCTGGAGTGCAAGACAGTTTTGTTGCTTGTGGAGTTGCAGACTTTGTTGGGCAGAAGCTCACAAAGTGGAATGATGAGCTCATTATGCAATTCTACTCCACAACACACTTCTATCCAGATGGCAGGATAGTTTGGATGTCTGAAGGTACAAGGTACCAGTCAACAATTGAGGAATGGGCCAGTCTGATCAATGCCCCAAAGGAGAGTGAAGATGACTCGGATGTCTATGCCAAGAATAAGATGGATCACAATACCATGGCTCATATGTACAAGGAAATCCCTGATGCTGCAGTTGAGACACATAAGTTTGGGTCAGTTCATTTTCTTCTGTCAGGGCTGCCAGCAATCAACTGGATCCTAAGGCACACTTTGTTGCCCAATTCAGGTGATCACAACATGATTAGAGGGCATGCTATCAACTTGCTACACTTGTTTGATGTGCCACAAAAATTCAAGGTCATGAGCCTCATTGTTGAGACCATTAAGAGGACAGCAGCAGACCAGAAGAGAAGTTGTGGGTATGCCCCACAGATTCAGGAGTTGATTAACTCAAAGATGGGCACATGAACATACTTGCTGGATAAGGAACATTTTGCTATCTATCCAGACTTTGAGGACAATCAAGTTGTGATGAATGAGAATGAACCATCATCAGTGCCAGCTCAAGAGAAGAAGGAGAAAGCAAAGAGAGAGAAGGCTGCCAAGATGCCAACTCAAGAGGAGGCATCTGAGTAATTTTTGAAGAACAAGCAGGAGCAGCTTGGTTACTTGATAGCATCAACACTGAGGATTGAGAAGGGGTTGGCCACCCTAACTCAAAACTAGGAGAGCCTGGAAAGAATCATGGAACAAAAATTCTATGATCTAGATGTCAAAGTAACTGAGATTCAGTCAGTTGTGGAGCAGCTCCAGGATGACATGCAGGAGAGGAAGGGCAAGACAACCACTGATGCATTTGCCAGAGTGCCTAGAGCTCAGAGGTCAGCTACAGTGCCTATGACAGACACCAGAGCCATATCATCTGCACCAGCTACAGCTCCTACAACTCCAGTGCAACCAGCTCCAGCACCAACTCCTCCAGCTCCATCCACATCAACTGAAGCCTTCGTCCAAGGAGCCATCTCTACACCACCACCTGAAGATCAAGCCTGAGAGTCGATCTAGCACTATGCATTTTCTATGAGCTTTTTGGTAACTTGTTGCCAAAGGGGGAGAAAAATGTATAGACCATAGGCTTCGAGAGAGAGAGTGTTGCTTTTGTTCTCTCTTGCTTTGGTGGTTAAACTTTTGTTTGCTTTTGATTGCTTGAGATACTATGCTGTTATCTGTGAGACATTGATGATCATGTGTTTGATCATAAGCTACACTTATGCTTGTTAGATGTATTATCTTACCTATCCTTATATGATCATTCACTTTGCTTGGTGATGAGTGCATGTATTCAATCTTTATTATTTTGAGCGCTCCACCAAGATGTATGTGACATGAAAGAGTAACCCTTGAGCCTAATTCCTTGTGCATTTGCAGTCCAAAGCAAATCTTAAACCATGCACAAATTTAGGGGGAGCTCTTGCTTATCACATACTTCTCACAACGACGATGTTTTTCAATCTTATTATCATTTGTCGAAGCTTTGATCTATATGTTGTCATCAATTACCAAAAAGGGGGAGACTGAAAGTGCAACTATCCCTAGGTGGTTTTGGTAATTCATAACAACATATAGCTCATTGAGCTAATGCTATTCCAAGACTATTATTTCAGGAAAGCTCAATGAACGGCATGGCATGGATGATGAAAGTGGATCCCTCAAAATATCAAGGACAAAGGATTGGCTCAAGCTCAAAAGCTGAAGACTCTTCATTTTACATTTTAGTGATCCAAGATCACATTGAGTCTATAGGAAAAGCCAATACTATCAAGGAGGGATGAGGTGTTGCTTAATGAGCCTCTTGCTTCAAGTGCTTAGTGATATGCTCCAAAGACCCTCAACTACTTTATCACATCCACATATGACCTAAACCCAAAGTCAAAATCGGTCCCACCGATTCTTTCTATCCGACGCCACCGAGTTCAAATGTCATAGCCACTGCCACAAACCCTAGGCAAATCGGTCTTACCGATAGGGATCTCGGTCTCACCGAGATGGGGTTGTAATCTCTCTGTTTCCCTTCGTAACGTTTCGGTCTAACCGAAGTGAGCGATCGGTCCCACCGAGATTGCAATGTAAACTCCCTGTTTCCCTTTCGTAACATTTCGGTCTCACCGAAATGAGCGAATCGGTCCCACCGAGTTTACCTGACCAACTCTCTGGAATGCTTATTACCAAAATCGGTCTCACCGAGTTTGTGTAATCGGTCTCACCGAGATTACGTTATGCCCTAACCCTAACCATATCGGTTCTACCGAGTTGCATGTCGGTCCCACCGAAAATCCTAACGGTCACTAGGTTTACTAAATCGGTATGACCGAGTCTGTTGAATCGGTCCCACCGAGTTTGGTAAATTGTGTGTAACGGTTAGATTTTGTGTGGAGGCTATATATACCCCTCCACCTCCTCTTCATTCGTGGAGAGAGCCATCAGAACAAACCTACACTTCCAACTTACCATTTCTGAGAGAGAACCACCTACTCATGTGAGGCCAAGATATTCCATTCCTACCATATGAATCTTGATCTCTAGCCTTCCCCAAGTTGCTTTCCACTCAAATCTTCTTTCCACCCGATCCAAATCCTATGAGAGAGAGTTGAGTGTTGGGGAGACTATCATTTGAAGCACAAGAGCAAGGAGTTCATCATCAACGCACCATTTGTTACTTCTTGGAGAGTGGTGTCTCCTAGATTGGCTAGGTGTCACTTGGGAGCCTCCGACAAGATTGTGGAGTTGAACCAAGGAGTTTGTAAGGGCAAGGAGATCGCCTACTTAGTGAAGATCTACCGCTAGTGAGGCAAGTCCTTCGTGGGCGACGGACATGGTGGGATAGACAAGGTTGCTTCTTCGTGGACCCTTCGCGGGTGGAGCCCTTCATGGACTCACGCAACCGTTACCCTTCGTGGGTTGAAGTCTCCATCAATGTGGATGTACGATAGCACCACCTATCGGAACCACGACAAAAACATCCGTGTCTCCAATTGCGTTTGAATCCTCCAAACCCTTCCTTTTACATTCTTGCAAGTTGCATGCTTTAATTTCCGCTGCTCATATACTCTTTGCATGCTTGCTTGAATTGTGTGATGATTGCTTGACTTGTCCAAAGATAGCTAAAATCCGCCAAACTCTAAAATTGGGAAAAGGTTAAGTTTTTAATTGGTCAAGTAGTCTAATCACCCCCTCTAGACATACTTCAAGGTCCTACACCCCCACTGGGCCAGTTGGCCCAACTGCTAGCCAGGCCGGCCCAGCCGAAGCCCACCCCCGCTCCCTTATCCCCCCACCTACTGGAACCCTAACCGACACCTCCCACTCGACCCCACTCACCCATGTCTCTTCCTCTCTCCTATCGATCCCATCTGGATCGGGGAGGGGCTTGACCCCATCACGCCTACCGCGTCGCCCAGCGACGCCACCGCCTGGACCTCGCCAGATCCGTCGCCTCGCGTCCCCATCCTTTTCCTCGCCGGCCTGCCTCCCCGCCGCTCGCCGTCGCGAACTGCCGTGGCCACCGGCCTCCATTCGCCGCACTACTGTGCTCACCCGCTACTCCGACCTCCTCTTCATCGTCTTCGACCACGAGATCAAGCCCGGGACCCCTATCTTGCCGGACCGCCTCGTCTCCCCGCCCGCGGATCTCGCCGGACTGCTTCCTCTCCGTCCCCATCGTCTCCGGCCTCCTCCCCGCGCCCCGCTGGCACCGTCCCTACGAACCCTCGTGAGCCTCCCCTCTCCTCGCACTCCCTCCGCTTCGCACGGACACCGCGTCTCCACGCCGACGCGCGTGCACGCCCTGGACGTCGCCTACGGCTGCACCCCATGGCCGCCGCCGCGCCGCACTTGCGCGCCGCGCCGCCTTGGCCTCGACGCTGCCATCTCTGGCGTCCGTGCACCCACGCTGCATCGGCACCCCTCCGCGCCCGCGGACCCCTTCCCTTGTCGTCACAGTGGCCGCCGGCGCCTCGCTGCTCCTCTGCCGCCCGATGCCCGCTGCCGGTGCTCGCTGATACGTCTCCAACGTATCTATAATTTATGAAGCATTCATGCTATTTTATTACCTGTTTTGAATGATTACGTGCTTTATTATACACTTTTATATTGCTTTTGGGACTAACCTATTAACCAGAGGCCCACCCCATATTGCTGTTTTATTGCCTGTTTCAGTATTTCGAAGAAAAGGAATATCAAATGGAGTCCAAACGGAATGAAACCTTCGGCTGCGTGATTTTTGGGAAATATGATCCTGGAGACTTGGAGTTCAAGTCAGAAGATCCTCGAGGAGGCCAGGAGATAGGGGGCACGCCCCCCCCCCCTACCGGGCGCGCCCCCTGTCTCATGGGCCCCTCGAGCACCTCTCGACCGACTTCTTTCGCCTATATAGTCCCATGTACCCTAAAAACATCAAATATCAAGATAGATCGGGAGTTACGCTGCCGCAAGCCTCTGTAGCCACCAAAAACCTCTTTGAAAACCTCTGTAGCCGCAAGCCTCTGTAGCCCCAAACCTCTGTAGCCGCAAGCCTCTGTAGGCCCGGTAGAAACTTTGGGGCACTCTTTAAAGTACTTTAATGTTGGTTGGATGAATCTGAGATTGTGTGATGCATATTGTATAATCATGCCCACGGATACTTGAGGTGACAATGGAGTTTCTAGGTGACATTAGGGTTTTGGTTGATTTGTGTCTTAAGGTGTTATTCTAGTACGAACTCTTTTATAGATTGATCCGAAAGAATAACTTTGAGGTGGTTTCGTACCCTACCATAATATCTACGTTTGTTCTCCGCTATTAGTGGCTTTGGAGTGACTCTTTGTTGCATGTTGAGGGATTGTTATATGATCTATCTATGTTATTATTGTTGAAAACTTGCACTAGTGAAAGTATGAACCCTAGGCCTTGTTTCCTATCATTGCAATACCGTTTATGCTCACTTTTATCATTAGTTACCTTGCTGTTTTTATATTTTCAGATTACAAAAACCTTTATCTACTATCCATATTGCACTTGTATTACCATCTCTTCGCCGAACTAGTGCGCCTATACAATTTACCATTGTATTGGTGTGTTGGGGACACAAGAGACTCTTTGTTATTTGGTTGGAGGGTTGTTTGAGAGAGACTATCTTCATCCTATGCCTCCCACGGATTGATAAACCTTAGGTCATCCACTTGAGAGAAATTTGCTACTGTCCTACAAACCTGTGCACTTGCAGGCCCAACAACGTCTACAAGAAGAAGGTTGTG
Source organism: Triticum timopheevii (assembly GCA_963921465.1). Classification (NCBI taxonomy): domain Eukaryota; kingdom Viridiplantae; phylum Streptophyta; class Magnoliopsida; order Poales; family Poaceae; genus Triticum; species Triticum timopheevii. Next base: position 358,418,187 of record OY997274.1, on the reverse strand, counting down.
TAGTAGACATCACTCGCTCCCGCATCGGCGCCCGTTCGGGCTGGGCGCCAGCAGCCCTGCACCCACACGCCCGTAACCGCACCGCCCGGTGCCCGCTAAGGCCTCTGGGCCACTGACAAACGGGGCCCGCGCCCCTGAAATGTTTAAAAAGGAATAAAAAAGAAAGAATATTAATTAAAAATATTAATTAATTATCCAATTAATTAACTTAATTAATCCAATTAATTAATCTAATTAACCCTGTTAATTGACCTTAGTAATCTAATTAGATAAAAAGTCAATGACAGATGGGCCCCACTGCCCTGTTTGACCGGTCAACGGTCAATGCTGACCGCTGACGTCACGCTGACGTCATGATGACGCAATAAACATTTTCTAATTAAATTAATTCTGTTAATTCTAAAAATGAATTAAAACTTTTGAAAAATTAATATTAAATAATCCATAACTCGGATGGAAAAACTTTGTACATGAAAGTTGCTCAGAATGACGAGACGAATCCGGATACGCTGCTTGTTCGTCCGCCACACATACCTAGCATAGCAAACACGTAACTTTCCCCCTCTAGTTCATTAGTCCGAAAACGCAAAACACCGGGAATACTTTCCCGGATGTTTCCCCCCTTCGCCGGTATCACCTACTACCGCGTTGGGGCACACCTAACACCGCTCATTGTCATGTCATGCATCATCATGCTTATGTTTGCATTGTATTTACTATTTCTTCCCCCTCTTCTCTCCGGTAGACTACGAGACCGACACTGCTGCTGCCTAGTTCGACTACGGAGTTGACGACCCCTCCTTCTTGCCAGAGCAACCAGGCAAGCCCCCCTCCTTGATCACCAGATATCGCCTATTCTTCTCTCTACTGCTTGCATTAGAGAAGTGTAGCATGTTACTGTTCGGTTACTCCTATTCTGTTGCATAGCCTGTCATTGTTGCTACAGTCATTGATACCTTACCCGCAATCCTAAATGCTTAGTATAGGATGCTAGTTTATCATCATTGGCCCGACATTCTTGTCAGTCTGCCTTGCTATACTATCGGGCCATGATCACTCGGGAGGTGATCACGGGTATATACTATACATACATACATACATACTATACAGATGGTGACTAAAGTCGGGTCGGCTCGTAGAGTACCCGCGAGTGATTCATAGATTGGGGGCTGAAAGGACATTTGTTCCGACGGCCCTCTGTGTGGATCTTTGTGGCGGAGCGATAGGGAAGGTTGAGACCACCTAGGCGAGAGGTGGGCCTGGCCCTGGTCGGCTTTCGCGGTCACTTCAAAATAACACGCTTAACGAGATCTTGGTATTTGAGCTGAGTCTGGCCACTGGCCTATACGCACTAACCAGCTATGCTGGAACAGTTATGGGCACTCGGCGTCGTGGTATCGGCCGAAGCCTTCATGACGTCAGCGACTGAGCGGCGCGCGCCGGATTGGACCGTAAGCTTGCTCTTGTATTAATGGGGCTAGGTCTGCTTACGGCCACCCACACAACGTGCAGGTGTGCAATGGGCGATGGGCCGAGACCCCTGCGCGCATAGGATTTAGACCGGCATGCTGACCTCTCTGTTGTGCCTAGGTGGGGCTACGACGTGTTGATCTTCTGAGGCCGGGCATGACCCAGGAAAGTGTGTCCGGCCAAATGGGATCGAGCGTGTTGGGTTATGTGGTGCACCCCTGCAGGGAAGTTTATCTATTCGAATAGCCGTGTCCCTCGGTAAAAGGACGACCCGGAGTTGTACCTTGACCTTATGACAACTAGAACCGGATACTTAATAAAACACACCCAGACAAGTTCAAGAGACAAGCCGGTGATCGCTTTTCCACAGGGCGACAAGGGGAGGATTGCCGGGTAGGATTATGCTATGCGATGCTACTTGGAGGACTTCAATCTACTCTCTTCTACATGCTGCAAGACGGAGGCTGCTAGAAGCGTAGTCCTCAATAGTACTAGCTACCCCCCTCTTATTCTGGCATTCTGCAGTTCAGTCAACCGATATTGTCTCTTTAAACATATACCCATGCATATGTAGTGTAGATTCTTGCTTGCGAGTACTTTGGATGAGTACTCACGGTTGCTTTGCTCCCTCTTTTCCCCCTCTTTCCTTTTCTTCTCGGATGCTGCAACCAGACGTTGGAGCCCAGGATGCAGACTCCACCGCCGATGACGACTCCTACTACACTGGAGGTGCCTACTACTACGTGCAGGCCGCTGACGACGACCAGGAGTAGTTTAGGAGGATCCCAGGCAGGAGGCCTGCCCCTCTTTCGATCTGTATCCCAGTTTGTGCTAGCCATCTTATGGCAACTTGTTTAACTTATGTCTGTACTCAGATATTGTTGCTTCTGCTAACTCGTTTATGTTCGAGCACTTGTATTCAAGCCCTCGAGGCCCCTGGCTTGTAATATGATGCTTGTATGACTTATTTTTTTCTTTTAGAGTTGTATTGTGATATCTTCTCGTGAGTCCCTGATCTTGATCGTACACATTTGCATGCATGATTAGTGTATGATTGAATCGGGGGCATCACATCCGTGGATGCCATGCTGAGCAAGTACATGGTCGTTGGTCCTCCGACTGAAGCCGGTGGGACGAGCGACGCGCCTGGCGATGAGGCTCTGCTTTCGGGCAGTGGTGACGCCCAAGTCTGAAGAGGTGGCCAGGTGATTCTGCTTTTGCTCGTTTATCCTGCATCATGCGACATGCCTCAGGGAGGCGTTTTAAAACTACCTGTTTGGAACAATATGTCTTGTAATAACTAGATTATGCTCCTTCAGCTTTTCCGTTTTCTTTGTTGTTCTGTGTCGGCAGAGCCCGGCCCCGCGCAAACCTCAACCATCGTTGGGTCGTCCGGATCGCCAGGAAGAGCCCAAGAGGCGAGGGCAGTTAGGCTCCTGAGTCGCGATGCTCAGGAGTCCTCCTTGACGTGCGAACAACTTAGGAAAAGATGCAGGGGCATGCCTTGGTGTTCTGCATCGGCAAGGCCCGGCCCCGCGCATGCCTCAGCCGTTGTTGAGTCATCCGGATCACCAGGACGGGCCCAAGAGGTGAGGGGCTACGTGACCAATTAGGCTCCTGAGACGCGATGCTCAGGAGTCCCCCTTGACGTATGAAGGGCTTGAAAAAAGAAGGGTGATAGCCAGGTCTTGGCGTTCTGCGTCGGCAGGGCCCAGCCCGACGCATGCCTCAGCCATCGTTGAGTCGTCCGGATCACCAGGATGAGCCCAAGAGGTGAGGGGCTACGTGACCAGTTAGGCTCCTAAGACGCGATGCTCAGGAGTCCCCCTTGACGTACGAACATACCATCCTACCTTTTCCTCGCCGAGGTCTTGCTTGAGAGGGGTGCGCGAAGACCAGGCCCATGAGGCCTGGCGAGGTGGGGTACGCTAGGCGTGACCTGGGAGTAGCCCCCGTGCCCAGCCCCCTCGCGCTACCTTCCCGAGGGAGAGCAGCGCAGTGAGGCTAGTCACTGAGCCCGGAGGCTCCCTAAGGTTAATGCGGTCGTGAGGCCACCCCCAGTTGTTTATCACTAGCGCGGAGCATAGTGCTTCCGCTCTTGCACAGGCATAGCCACTCCTCGGCAGTGTCGACGGACAACACGGAGCATGGTGCTTCCACTGGTGCTTGGGAGGGGGCTCCTTCTGAGGAGAGCCCCCGGGGCGTGTACAGCCCCGCCCTGACACGTGGCTTGCACGGCAGGGCTGGAGGAGGTGTATATGGGCACCCGTGAGCCAGCGGGGGACTCACGAGGCCCTACCTCAAGGTGGGTTGCGCCTGGTCTTGATTAGAGATGCTTGGGTTGTTCCTGCAAGATGGTTACACAGCCTGCGCCGAATGAGTTTCCTGAGGTTATTGCATGAGAAGGCTAGACACCAACGACCCCAGGAGGTGACGTGAATGGGACCCGCCCGCCAGACAGAGCTTAGCCACTAGATTTATCGACGCTGCAGGGACGGACCCGAGAACAGACGCCGCGCCTAGTCTTCTCATGCAAAGGTCCTGAAGAAAAACAACCAGCGTGCGGTTCCCGTGGCCATGGGGGCAACAGATCGCGCGCCCTCACTCATCCACCCACGATTAGCTCATGCGAGAACAAGGCACCAAGAGCCACAGGAGGTGACATACACGGGGCTGGCTCGTGAGCCAGAGCTCAGCTACTTGGGTTTAGCGACGCTGCAAGGACGGACCCGAGCACAGACGCCATGCCAGTCCTTAAACATGAGGCGGTCGTGGGAGGGCTTGCAAGGGCGTGAGACTTTCTTAGCGACAAAGCACCGGTCAGGCAATCAATAATTCAAAAGCAGTTTGCTAAGGATTGTAACTTGCTCTGATAAAATGCAAAAGGGGACACATGCCGTAGGGACAGACCCACACGGCCTGTGGCTGATGGGACGGCCCCAAACTGAAGGAACTAGGGAGATGTCACCTGGTACCGTTGTTCAAGTAGCCAAAAAACGTGCGCTGCTGAAGCCGTTCCTCATGAGCCGCTCCAGTGCCGAGCCTCGGGAGGCTCGGAGGGACCAGAAGGCTCCTGAAGGTGCTCCTCCATCTCCGGCAGGAGCCCCTGGTGCCTGGCTCGCAGGCCACCTGAGCGTCCCTCATGCAGCACTGGAACGCCTCAGCCGCGCCCGCCAGGCCAAAAGGCATGCAGACATAGCTGTGAGGCGGGCCCTCGCATCGGCCGACACGAGACGGCCACATGAGATGCCGAGACATAGCCCTGTTGAGCCTGGGGATGTCGATGCAGACACGGAACTCCTTACCCTCACCAGGGCAGTGAGCTGCGCCATGCGGCAGGCGACGATCGCCTTGCAGAACCCTTCCTTCCTGAATCTCCTCGATTGCCTTGCAGATGAACTCCTGAATGCCTAGTGCCTTACGCCTGCTGCCTTCTCCTGGGAAGCGTGCTCTGAGGAGTGCCTCCACATGGTGCCCGAGCGCCACTCTCGTGACATTGGCTAGATCTGAGGCCCTCCAAAGGAGAGCCCCCGAGCCCAGCCCGAGAGGAGCACCGGGCGCGCCTTCCTATGCGATGGGTGAAGGTGCCGCTTGCGGAGACGCGAGACTCAGCGCCACGTCCTCGAGTGATGCTCCCTCACGAGACCCCTGGCTCAGCTGCAGCTTCTTCGTCTTGGGGGCGATCTCAGGAGGGAGGGCGCCATCTTCGTCTTCTGGGTTCTCAATTGTTGCAACCTAGTAGCCGCGCTCGAGGGAGCACACCGCATCCTTTTCTTGGCCGGCGACCGTGATGATGCCGCTGCTACCTGGCATCTTGAGGATGTTGTAGCCGTGGTGTGTGGCCTCCATGAACTTGGCCAGTGCTGGGTACCCTAGGATGGCGTTGTAGGGAAGACGAATGTCAACGACATCTAAATCGATGAGCTCGGTGCGGTAGTTGTTGCGCTCGCCGAAGGTGACGGGGAGGAGAACTTGCCCGATCTGGTGTGTTGATCCGCCGGTCACTCCTGAGAATGGCTTGGTGGGGTGCAGCTGGTAGTATGGCACCTGGAGTTTGTCGAATGTCTGAACGGAGAGAACATTGAGCCCTACTCCGCCATCGATGAGAGTCTTGGTGACAGTCACGTTGCTGATGACGGGGGACCAGAGCATGGGGAGCGTGCTAGCGGTGGCCACGCACTTGAGGCGGTTTGAGGAGTCGAAGGTGATGGCGCACTTGGACCACTTGAGAGGGCGAGTTGCTTCAAGCTTGGGGAGCGTTGCATTCACCTGCGCATGAACTGCTTGAAGACACGATAGGAAGCTGGGGCCTGCGAGCCGCCCAAGATGCAGGCAATGGCCCGAGGCTCCTAGAAGCCCCCAGCCCCTTCGTCCTGGTGGTGATCTTCGTTCCTTCTTGGTGGTGGAGGCAAAGGAGGCAAAGCTGCGTTGCGCTAAGGGCGGTCCTCACGAGGCTGCTCCCTCCAGTTGCCCTCGCGAGGCTGGTCCTGCCAGTGGTCCTCACGAGGCTGGTCGCGCCACTCCTCACGGCGGCCGCGTCCATCCCAGCGACCTCCGCCTCGGCCACCTCCGCGATTGTAGCCCCGATCGTTGCGCTCGAGGTGTCGACTGAGGCGCCCGTTGTGGAGAGCCCTGAGCTCCTCGCAGTCGCTGGTGTTGTGGCTGTAGACGTTGTGGAAGGCGCAGAACGGCCGCTTGCCCTTGGATGACTCGGGGTGGTCGTAGTCGTGCTTGGTCTCTGGCCTTGCCGCGAGCACTACTGTCCCCTTGCGCTTTGTGTCCTTGGCCTTCTTGTCTTCTGGGTCAGCATCAGGGAGCTTGAGGAGGGAGAGGCGTCCCTCCTTAGCCCTCGCGCACTTGTTCGCCATGTTGAACATCTCCATAGCGGTGCAGAGGTCCTCGTGGATGGTGAGATCCTCCTTCATCTTGACATCGCGACGCCATCGGTGAACGCTGAGATGATGGCCTCGTCAGACACCTTGGGAATCTTGAGGCAGACGTTGTTGAAGCACTGGATATACTTATGTAGGGTCTCTCCAGGCTACTGCTTGAAATTGGCGATGAAGCGGGTGCGCATCTCCTCCCAAGAAGAAACTGACCCCTCGGTCAGGTTTAGGAGTCAGCAGCGCGCGCCATCCTCGAGGGCCATCGGGAACCAGTTTTCCATGATCTTCTCGTCGCCGTTGGCTGCCTCAATGCTCAGCTTGTAGAGGTGTAGGAACTCGGCGGGGTCTGCAGTGCCGTCATAGCGTGGAGGCAGGTCAGGCTTGAACTTGCTCAGCCAGATGACGTTGTGGAGATCTGCAGTGAATGCATGGCACCCTAGCGTGGCCACTGGAGGTCGCCGAGGGGGTGGAACGTAGTCCTGGTGCACGCGCACTGCCACCTCTTGTGGCGGCTCGTGAGCCTGGTGCTGGGGTGCTAGAAGCACGCGCGCTTCTCCTTGGGGACGTTGCACCACCTGTCAGCTCACGTCGTCCCGAGCCTGCGCCGGGCGCTGCGGGTCGTGCCGTGGATCCATACGCCTTGGCTTGACGATGGCGCCCTGGGACGGAGGCAGAGGAGGAACCCCGTGTGCGACGTTGCCTGCTGCAGGTGGTTGCTGAGGTAGCGAGCGAGCCGGCCCATCGGAGCCCCCGTGCGCGATGCTGATGAGCTCGACGATCCGCTCGAGCCACTCCTCATGGAGATCGCCCACTGGACGGTAGTGAAGAAGCTCCTGCGCCGTGAGCAGAGCGGCCCGCGTGTCCACCTGGCCGTGGCGCGCGTGGGATGATGAAGGTGCCGGAGTTAGTGACGGAGTGGTGGTGCGGCCGTCGTGGTGCACCGACGGGTGCAGTGATGAGCTTGCTGCTCGTGGCCGGCAGGGCCCGTGGCGGCGTTGACCATCAGAGAAGGAGCGCGACGGGCGCATCCGTCACCCGTCGGAGCCGTCTGAGCGACGCGAGCGAAGACTGCAGCCCGACGCTTGGTGCGAGCCCTGTGCGCGTCGGCCATGGAGGTGTCGGAACAGTGGAGGATCGAATGACGGAATAGAGGATCCGATGCACCCCTACCTGGCGCACCAAATGTCGGATTTAGGGATCCGGTAACCCTTGAGAGGTTCGTACTCTGGGGTGCGTGCGGAGATCTCAACCTGCCCAGCCTACCTACTCGCGATCCTCCCTAGCCTAGCGCGTCGAGCTCACAGAGACACAAAGACACAGAGATTTATACTGGTTCGGGCCACCGTTGTGGTGTAATACTCTAATATAATCTAGTGTGGTGTGGTGGATTGCCTCGAGGGGCTATGGATGAACTAGTACAAAGGATGAACAAGCCTTAGGAGGTGAGGTGTTCTTGAGCTAGTGTGGTGTTCTATTTGTTCTGGTTTTTCTCCCCTTCTATGGTGGTGGCTAAGTCCTATATATAGTGGCCTTGGTCCTTGTCGGTGTCAAAACCGGCGGATCTCGGTTAGGGGGTCCCGAACTGTGCGTCTAGGCGGATGGTAACAGGAGACAAGGGACACGATGTTTTTACCCAGGTTCGGGCCCTCTCGATGGAGGTAAAACCCTACTCCTGCTTCATTGATATTGATGATATGGGTAGTACAAGAGTGGATCTACCACGAGATCAAGGAGGCTAAACCCTAGAAGCTAGCCTATGGTATGATTGTTGTAATGGTTGTTGTCCTACGGACTAAAACCCTCCGATTTATATAGACACCGGGGAGGGCTAGGGTTACACAGAGTCGGTTACAATGGTAGGAGATCTACATATCCGTATTGCCAAGCTTGCCTTCCACGCCAAGGAAAGTCCCATCTGGACACGGGACGAAGTCTTCAATCTTGTATCTTCATAGTCTTGGAGTCCGGCTAACGATGATAGTCCGGCTGTCCGGACACCCCCTAGTCCAGGACTCCCTCAGTAGCCCCTGAACCAGGCTTCAATGACGATGAGTCCGGCGCGCATATTGTTCGGCATTGCAAGGCGGGTTCCTCCTCCAAATAATTCATAGAAGATTGTGAACACCAGGATAGTGTCCGGCTCTGCAAAATAATTTCCACATTTCCCTGTAGAGAGAATATTATGTACACAAGTTCCATCTGCTGATGTATCCTGTAGCATGACGTCACGCCACTACCAAGCCTTTACTTGAATCGTTTTTTATTATACCACCTCAGCGCGTTTAGCAAAGCGGTTTCCTTGGCATGTCTTGTCGAAGCAGAGATCGTGTTCCCCTTATTCCGGGATTCTCATCAATACGGACGTGGGTAACCCAACCGCGCCCGTCGCCACGCCCCCTCTATCGAAGGCGAGTCCCGAACGGTCACGGAGACGGCTCCTGGTATTCTTCCTCTTTATAATAGGACCAAGGCTCATTTCTTTTCTCCAATCCACCATCGAATCTTCTCCTTGCTCCAAGTTCCAACACCCAGAGCCCGAGATTCGAGCGCTTCGGACCTTCAACAATGTCCGGCTCCGACCTCAAGGGCCGGTGGTTGCCCTCCTCTGTCACGGAGGAAGACGTGCTAAAGCTGCAAGAGGCCAAGTACCTGTCTTACGAGATTTCGCACAGGCTGCCTGCCGAAGGGCAGGCCATCCCCACCCCTGAGCCCGGCGAGTACGTCGTCTTTGTGTCCCACCTCCGTCGGGGTTTAGGCTTCCCGATGGATCCTTTTGTGAGAGGGCTCATGTTCTACTATGGGTTGGAATGCCATGACTTGGCCCCGGAGTCCATCCTCCATATTTCCTCATTCATTGTTGTCTGCGAAGCCTTCCTCCGCGTCACCCCCCACTTCGGCTTGTGGCTGAAGACCTTCAATGTGGAGCCGAAGATGATCGGGGGGCGTCAAGCAGAGTGCGGCGGGGCGGCCGTAAGCAGGAGGGCCGATGCCCCGTGGCCCGAGGGCTCCTTCCAAGAGGAGCTCGGCTTGTGGCAGCAGGAGTGGTTCTATATCACCGCTCCGAAGGGCAGCAGGCAGAAACCGCCGCCCTTATTCCGCTCGGGACCTCCACAACGGTTGATGTCGTGGGTCAACCAGGGGCTTAATTGGGGGCCGTCAAAGGACGTGCCCCTACTGCAGGGCCGGATTCGAGACCTCCAAGCGAGGGAGATCGATCTGGTAGTGGTAATGCAGGTCATGCTAATTAGGCGTCTCCTCCCTGCAAACGCCGCCTTCTCCGGCTGTGGGAGTTTAATCCGGAGGGACCACGGATTCTCCAACACTTCATGGGTATGACACCCGTGGAGATGTACAAATTATTCTTCAGATCACGAGAGGCGTGTCCGGAACTGACCGAGGACGCCGGCCTAAGCTGCAATCGCCCGGATACACAAGTAAGTAGCTCCGAGTCCGGACATACCATTTGTTTGCCTTTCTATGATTCACCTTTTGACTGATTTCCTCCTAAACAGGAGTGGATAGCGCAAGCAAAACTGATATGGTGTCCAGCCCCCCTCCCAGAGACCGCGCCGGATCCCGTGCTGGTTAGGATGCTGGAGGTTGCGCCTTCAGAGGAAGGCGAAGGGGAAAACAGAGGAGCTACCGCCTCGCCCAAGGAGGCTCTTGAAGAAGGGGGGATCGAGAATCCCTCCCTCCAGGGGGAGAAGAGGACCGCCTCCGAAGACCTGGAGGCCAAAGCCCCTAAGCGGGGGAAGAAATCTTCACCAGAGGGTCCTGCGTCCGAGGAGGCCCCGGCCGCATAGTCTCCCCTAAAGAATCAGCCCTCCAGCGAGCCGTGAGTAGAAAAAAGGGGGTTCGGTAATAAGAGACATCCCTATTTGTGCTTCTGAGGATAACCAAAATGTTTACCTTGTAGTTCGGATCTCCGACCTTCTCAGATGAGCTCGTCTTCGGGGGACCTTCGTCCGGAGATGGTGGAGAGCGAGACGCCTCCGTCTGCTGCGCCGTCGGATAGGGCGGACGAGCCTGAAGTGTCATCACGGAGGGTATCCCCGAGCCCGGCAGAGCCGAAGAGTTCGGCGCCGACTAGAGTTCGGCTGGGGGAGCTGAAGGATCTACTTGAGAAGGCGTCCATCTCAGAAGACCACCATGCATTGATGAGTATGGTGATTGGGAGGATTTCGTCCGCCGAAAGCGGATTGCATAATGCCGTCAGGAGTTTGCTGGTGGGGTTTGAGGTACGTAAAAATGGCACACGTTTTTGACAGTTTTGCACATAACAGTGCGCCCTGTATAGATAGTAGCCCCTGAGACTCGGTAGGTTGTCGAAAGCGACAGCGTACCGAGGATCAAAATCGCAGGTTTCAATTTTCGCCGTTCCTATGTAGGTGGCGGATCGTCCGGGGGCCAGCCGGACTGATGGAGTTGCTGAACTAAAGCGGCAACTCGACGTTGCGGATGCGGACATCGCGCTAGTCAACAGGCGACTTGATGAGTCGCAAGGTAAGTGTTTCTTGTGCGGTCACTTAGTAAGGGAGCTGAAGCTCACTCCTTACAACATGTGTTTGAAATGCAGATGGTGCCGCTGCTATGGAGAGCCTTCGGGCAGAACTTGCTCAAGCCAAGGAGCAAGCCAGAAGGAGTGATGCGGCTGCCTCGAGGGCGGCCGAGGAGTTAGAAGCCGAAAGGGCTGCACACTGCCGAAGCAGGGAAGAGATGGCCGAAATGGCCGTGAAGTAAAGGATGCTACCGACCGCAATGAGGCTCTCGAAAAGGAGCGCCTATCGGAGTGGGAAGACCTGGGGAAGGCCACCGCCGAAGTCAAGGATGCCCGTTCTGCAATGCGGGCTATAAAGGAGGAGCTGCGCCAGGCCGGAGACATTGTGGCTGGCAAGCCTTTTCTGCTGCGCCGAAGGTTTACGGATCCAAAGTATGCCCAGCTTGGCCAGCTGTGGGGTCCGGAGGATCCTTATATGGACTTAGCGGCGAGTGCGGCGGATGCCGTTGTGCACTTCCGAAGTCAGAAGGATCACAAGACGGAAGAGCTGTTTTGGTCTCAATTCCATAGTCCGGATCGTTCACTTCCGCTGACTGATCGATTGGCTGAATGGGCTGAGCTGAATAGGTTGTCCGGACTTGCCATGACGGATATCGTGACTCATGTCTGGCCGGATAGGTCCAAGCCGAAGAGCTATTTTGGCTTATTACAGCAATTTCTTGGGGCGGTGCCGCATATCAAGGCGATGAAGCGGTCGGCCTGCATAGAGGGTGCACGGATGGCCCTCGCCCGTGTGAAGACACATTGGACAGAGATGGATGACACCGCTGTTGCGACCCAGGGTTCGGACGAAAGCCGGTTACCCGCCGAGCACTATTTTGGGGAAGTTCTGCGTGGTGCTCATGTAATAGAGTCGCAGTGCTCAAAAAATGTCACGTTCAAATGAACGGTTTATTTTGTAAAACAATTCTTATGATGTAGGCACTTTGTATACTTGTGCGTTCAAGTATTGAAATATCTCCTGTGTGGCCGTTTATGTATACGTGTGTATAACCTGAAAGATGGCAGTCGTCGGCTTCAGCCCCCACGCACAAGGTGCAGGGGTGTTCGCAAAAATAGCACATTTTCACACTTATTCCGACGTCTCGGTCCTGTGAAGGAGGTGGTAGCGTAGCAAACGAGGCAACCGGACTATAATGCTTTATCACTTTCACTTAGCCATGGGAGTTCGAGGGTGGGGCTACGACATAGCCCCTGGGGGCACCGTGCTCTCTGAATTCGGGGCGCGTACGTGCCTGACCGGGAAACGGTCCTTCGTCAAAGCGGAGGAATTCTAAACATTCCGGTGGTCGATCAAGTGGTTGACCAGTCTCTCGCTGTATCATGACAGTCAGTTTTTGGCTTTCTCTACTGAGGTGCTCGCCCAGCCGAACTGGGGCACAATCGTAGTAGTTCTCCTGGTGCCGCGTTAGCCGATGATACGGAACGTAAGGCAGCAAAACAAAGGAGTCGGGCAAACCCAACATTTGACCAAAGACATGATTCGGAGCTGATGCATATAAGGCCTAACTCGAGACGCCGAACACTCCCTAAGGTGTTCGGTCTTTATAATAATGGGCAGAACAATGCCCTGAGCCCCTAGTGTCCAGGTACGGGCGAGGTCCTCTGACGCGGCCGATGCCAAAATGCTAGTCTCCACTCTGGTTATAATGAGAAACCAGGGGATTATAGCAACAAGAGACAGTAAAAAAGGTTTACGCAGGGTCTTAATCTGAAAAGAATCCTTGCAATGGGTCCCTACTGCACGTCTGCGCCTGTGTCTCCGTTGTGCCGTTATCCTGGACGGGCGTGCACATTGTTCATCTGTAAAAAGAGAGGAACTTAGTTTGAAAGGAAATCGTGTGAAAAAGTGCATAAAAATATTAATAAATGAATAAAGCTGAGCCTATATTAGCTCATTATTGCTTATGTGCGCAGCCCCTTGTGAAGGGGTGTGCGGCTAGGGAGCCCCTAGCTTATTTATTCCGAACTCGTCTAGCCGTGTCCGGGGTCTTAAACGACCTTTTAAAGAAATGATGCCGCGTGGACCGAGCATTTTAAGCGTAAGAGACGCGTAATGCGGTATTGTGTTAAAGCGGATAAAAGCTTCACGTCCCAATAGTGCTTGATAGCTACTTTTGAATGGGGCGACATGAAAGATTAGCCTTTCGCGTCGGAAGTTGTCAGATGTCCCAAACACAACTTCTAGTAATAAGGAGCCTGTGCACTTGGCGTAAGGGCCTGGCGTCACTCCTTTAAAGGAAGTGCGGCTATGTCGAATTTTAGTAAGGTCTATCCCCATCTTGCGGATTGTGTTCGGACATAGCAGGTTTAAATCGCTGCCGCCGTCCATCAGGACTTGTGTAAATTGTAGTCCGTCGATTATAGGATCCAATATCAGGGCAGTCCATCCTGCGTTTCGAATGCTTCTGGAATAATCCAGGTGGTCGAAAGTGATTGGTTTTGACATCCAACTTCGAGGTTCCGCTGGGGTGGACCGTGCGGCACTTATTTTAGTGGGTGCCGTATTGTTTTTCCGTAATATCACATGAAGTGAGTTTACTGTTTTGACTTCTTGTGGGAAAGTCTTTTGTTTTCCGGTGCTCTGCTGGTGGGGTTCATCATCATCCTCGCTTGGTGTGTCAAGCCCCTTGTGTTCGGCGTTGAGTCGGCCGGACTGTTTGAAAACCCAACAATCTCGGTGGGTGTGGTTTGCAGGCCTTCCGGAGGTACTGTGGATTTGACATATCCGATCCAAAATTTTGTTTAAGTTGGATAGCTCATCACTGTTGTCCTTAAGAGGCAGTGTTTTGTTGTTTGGCCGCGAGCTTTTGAATCCGGCGTTGACCGCCATGTTCTTTGGGCTTTTTTCTTTATTCCGGCACTGATCCTTTCTGCGCCGTGATTTTCCGTTTCCATCTCTGATCTCGGATGTACTCGGGTCGCTGGTGCTGCGTCTTGCTAGCCAGCTGTCTTCCCCCGCGCAAAAGCGGGTCATGAGGCTTGTTAGCGCGGCCATTGTCCTCGGCTTCTCTTGGCCGAGGTGTCTAGCGAGCCATTCGTCTCGGACGTTGTGTTTAAAAGCTGCTAAGGCTTCAGCGTCCGGACAGTCGACTATTTGGTTCTTTTTGGTAAGGAACCTGTTCTAGAATTTGCGCGCTGACTCTCCGGGCTGTTGAGTTATATGACTTAGATCGTCTGCATCCGGAGGGCGGACATAAGTCCCTTGAAAATTTGCTCTAAACGCGTCCTCGAGCTCTTCCCAACTTCCAACAGTGTTTTCTGGGAGGCTTTTGAGCCAATGCCGAGTTGGCCCTTTGAGCTTGAGGGGTAGATATTTTATGGCGTGGAGATCATCTCCTCTAGCCATGTGTATGTGTAGTATATAATCCTCTATCCAGACTCCAGGGTCTGTTGTCCCGTCGTAAGCCTCTATGTTTATTGGTTTAAACCCTGCTGGAAATTCATGATCCAGCACCTCATTGGTGAAACATAGTGGGTGTGCGGTGCCCCTGTATTTCGGTGTGCCGCTGTCTTCGAACACTTGGCATGTTGTGTTGCTTCCTGGGCCCCTCTTTTTTGGCCCGTAAATGGACCTGACCGGGCCATTTGTTTTCCAAGGATCATGAGTCGGCTTGTGCGCGGCGCCGCTTGTCGCTTTTGGCCTGTCATCTGGTTGTCTATCCGGCCAGGCGGCTTCTTTATTTTTTGACTATGGTGGCTCTATGGCTTCCTCGTCAAATTCTGGCAGAAGCTTGCGCTTTGGGTAGCTCTTTGATGGATGGCCATTGCCGTATTTGTCTGCGGTTTTGAGCACTTTGCTCCACCTCATTCTGAGTATGTCTTCCGCTGTTTTGAGCTTCCGTTTTTCCTTCTTCAGACTTCTTGTAGTGGCGACGAGTCTTTTGTGAAGGTTCTTATGCTCCGGTGGTGTGTCCGGTGTGAGGTCATCTGGACTGTTGGTTTCGCTGGGCATGGATTGATTATCCGATTTGTCTTGTTCGGACGGTTGCTTGGTTGCATGTTCGTCGTCTACTGGTTTGCCCTGCTCTATTGCTGGGTCATTAGGAGCGCTGTTTTTGTCGAGGCGGGACTTAGGGCGGCGTCTGCGTAACCGTTTTGGGTGTTTGTCGGCAGGATTATCCTTTGCCGCGCCCCGTTGGTCCTCGTTATCGCTTCCTTTTGGGGTGTCCACCATATATACACCATGGGTTGGCGTGGCCTTCCAGTGCTCGGCGAGCGCTGGTTCTTGATCGTCTCCGGCATTGTCGTCCATACCGTCGATGTCTTCGGAGTTGTATTCTAGCATGTCGGTTAGATCATCGACAGTGGCTACAAAGTCGGTGGTGGGTGGGCTTTGAATTTCTTCGTCGTCCGCATCCCAACCATCCTGGCCGTAGTTCGGCCAGGGCTCTCCGGATAGCGAGAGATACTTTAGCGAATTTAGGATGTCACCAACGGGTGAGTGCTGAAAGATGTCCGCAGCGGTGAACTCCATGATCGGCGCCCAATCGGATTCGATTGGCAGGGGCGCAGGAGGTTCGGAGTCCGGCAAGGAGTCCGGCACCTCGGAGTCACGAGCTTTATAATGGACGAGGTCAGTGTTCGGCTCCATCGCCGTGGAGGTTGCCGCTTCCGAGGCGGTGTCCAGCCACCCGTCCTCGATCTGCGTGATCGGCTCCGAACTATAGGTCGGAGCGGATTCGTGTGCGGCCTCCAAGGTACTGTCCGGCGGCAGAGTTAGATCATGCCCATCGCGACAGTGCGGCACACTCGGCTGCGGCTCGGATCCATCGAAGATCAAGTCCCCGCGGATATCTGCCGTGAAGTTTAGGCTTCCAAATCTGACCAGATGGCCAGGGGCGTAGCTTTCGATCTGCTCCAGATGGCCAAGTGAATTAGCCCGCAGTGCGAAGCCGCCGAATACGAAGATCTGTCCGGGGAGAAGAGTCTCACCCAGGACTGCGTTGTTGTTGATCGAAGAAGCCATCAAGCCTATCGGTGACGACACAGAGGAACTCTCAACGAAAGCACCAATGTCGGTGTCAAAACCGGCGGATCTCGGGTAGGGGGTCCCGAACTGTGCATCTAGGCGGATGGTAACAGGAGACAAGGGACACGATGTTTTTACCCAGGTTCGGGCCCTCTCGATGGAGGTAAAACCCTAGTCCTGCCTATGGTATGATTGATGTAATGGTTGTTAAACCCTAGAAGAGTGGATCTACCACGAGATCAAGAAAGCTAAACCCTAGAAGCTAGCCTATGGTATGATTGTTGTAATGGTTGTTGTCCTACAGACTAAAACCCTCCGGTTTATATAGACACCGGGGAGGGCTAGGGTTACACAGAGTCAGTTACAATGGTAGGAGATCTACATATCCGTATTGCCAAGCTTGCCTTCCACGCCAAGGAAAGTCCCATCCGGACACGGGACGAAGTCTTCAATCTTGTATCTTCATAGTCTTGGAGTCCGGCTGACGATGATAGTACGGCTGTCCGGACACCCCCTAGTCCAGGACTCCCTCAGTCCTCTTCCCAAATATGAGCGGGAAGGGATTCCACAATGGTGGGATTTGCAAGGGGACAAGCAGTACAGTCTATCCTGACAAAAGTAGTCTTCGCTTGCGAAAAGCCTCTGGTCGTGACGCTGCAGTGGGCTCGCTGATGACCTCCGTCGTGCCGTCCTAGCGGTCTTGGTCTCATTGCACCAGAATGGAAACCTTTGGCTGATTCCTCGGGACTCCGCGCCTGTGGCTTGCCTCCCTTGCACTGAAGAGGAAACCTGCGCTCTGCGCCCGCCTAGCGCCCGCCTGGCCTTGGTCGTCATGGCTCACGTCAGCTGAGCCTCATGAGGTAGCTGCATAGAACTCTCTGCCCCTCAGGAGCCCTCCTGAGGAGGCCACCTCCTTCGGGGGTCTTGGCGCCATTCGACTCGCAAGGCTTGGCCCCTCGTGAGGGTCTTGTGGTGTTGGTGTTGAAGCTGGGCCATACCAGGTCGTCGATGAAGCCACGTGGTGGACCGCAGGCAGGCAGGACTGTATACCCCAAGTCCAGGACGCCGACAGAAATGGTGGAGAAGATGGGGGAAAGCTAGATCCTCACATGGCAAAGCAAATCCAACAAAACTGTGATTTTCGGATTTAGGACAAAATCAACAAAACCAAGCTAGAAAACAAAGGGTAGGGGCTCCAAAAACGTGATCAACGTGGCTCATGATACCAAGATGATGTAGGGTAGAACCCTAGATGCCCGATATTTCACGTTTGGAGGGATTTCTACCAAGAACACGAAGAACACTAGAAGGGAAACAAGAGGAAAACACGAGAAAACACTCAAACAACAAGAATAAAGTCACACATGCGCTAGATCATCGAGACACAAAGTGATACAAGATCTGAATCCAACAAAGGATGATACATAGGGTAACCGGTTCTTCTCCGTGAGGAGGTCTTGAGTTCTTCCCATTAGGGGTCTTGAATCCAAGTGGATCTTCTCCCTAAAGGCACGATCTCTCTCGGAGGAGCAGATCTGGATGGATGAGCGAGGCTCTATCTCAGAAATGAGCTATCACAACGCTGACCTTAGCTAGGAGGTGGGAGAGGTCTATTTATAGTCATAGTACAAATGGGGGCCGAAGTGCAGGGGTACATGGGCTTTAGCCCGAAGCTGTGTGCACACAGGCAACGGACGTCCGCTGGGGACCGGTCGTCTGGTGGCTCATGGAAGTCCGGACGTCCGATCGTCGTGGGACTTCTGCTGTTTCTGTTCTGTGATGGTGGTGTCGGACGTCCGGTGCCTTCGGACTTCCGCTAATTTCCCTTCGGTGGTGCCGGTGCCAGTCATCCGGTGCAGGCCGGTCATCCGCTCGCTGGGAGGTGTGCCCAGTCGTCCGGCCCGGCCCGGACGTTCGCTTGCTGTAGCATGCATCGGCTGGGACTTGGGCAGGCTGGGCTTCAGGTGCCGGACATCCGGTCCCGACCGGTCGTCCGGTGGCTGTAGCATCTTCGGCGTCTCTTCTTCTTGGCCTTCACGCTCGGTGTCCTCGCCGTCTTGGCCCTTGGTTGTAGCTTTTCCATGGCCTTCTTCTAAGTACCTGATCACACATAGTGTTTCCGCTTGAGGTAGTAGCCATGTCTCATGTGTAGAAAGGGGTAGTTCGGAGAGGAGCGAGTTCACCTTATCTTCGATAGCCTTTGCTCGATCTCTTGTCATAGGTACAAGTGGTGTCGTTGGAGATGTAGGTACGTCCATGGGGATGATCATGGGATGCTCCGCATCACATCCCCTCCGATGACGATGAGCCCGACAAGCGCCCCTACCTAAGTATTGAGCTGGGCGTCTGGGCTAAGCGCGCGGAGGACGGTAGGCCAGCACTTGCCCCGACGCCCACCATGCGCCCGCAGCCCCGTGTCGCTTCCACAGGATGGCTGGGCATGCCGGCCGCAGAGGGCCAGCACGACAATGATGGAGGAGACCTGGGGTTCCAGAGGAGGAGCTGGAAGGACACGCTCCTCGGCAGGGGCGTGCTAGTGACCGTGGCTCGGCCCCGACGCCGGTGCCACCCAATGATAGCTCGTGCAGCACGCCGGCCTCGCGCCACCGCCATGGCGCACCACGGGGCCGGCTCATGTGCAACCTGCGCTCGCGCCTGCCAAAAACAAGGAGTATGCGGTCGTTCAGCCACGCCCATCCAAGGTCAGGGGAAAGGAGGCGGCCTGAAGCAAGCACGCCGGGGCTGTGGTGGAGTCCTTGAGCAGTCCCTCCTTGCTCGCTCCACCACGCAGGCTTGCCCTGGAACAGACGCCAGCCGTTGAACCAGCTGTGGAGCCGGCGAACCCGGTTGCGGAGTTCTTCCAAGGAGCAAAGAAGAGCCTCCCTCCCCTACCCCGCCCAGACGCCATGTCCTCGAAGATTGACAAGGTGATTGCTGCCAAGCTTGACAAGCCACTCTGCTTCAACGACAAAGATGATGGAGGCTATGGCGAGTCCTTTGACATGGGGCCAGCTCTCTCCCTGGCCTGTCACGCACCTCAGGTGGCGGACACGCACGAGGTGCAGTTGGGTATGGTCACGCAGAGGGTCACGGAGATGCAGCTCCAGGGGGGAGAAGAAGATACAGCGCAACATCCCCTCTTCACCAAGTTGAAGCCGGCGATCATTGTGAAGCCACCGGCAAGAGACAAGACCCCGCTCAAGACCAGAGCGCATGCCAAGCCGGCCAGGTAGAGTGCCCGACAGGTAGAAAACCCTTCCACTGTGCCAATATTGCAGTGGGCGACACTGAGGCTGGTGTAGGGGCTCGGGGTCTTGGGGCTGAAGGAGAGGATGACGACATGGGCGGAGAAGCCCTCATTCGCCGCTTTGATGAACCCCTCACGGACGACGGCATCGCTGCCATCGCAAAGCTCACCCGCCTCGACGCCCCCGCACGCAAGGAGATCACTGGCCTACCCGGCCAGGAAGGAGAAGCCTCTGGGCCTTGTTCCCCATGTTATACAGCCGTACTAGTTGTCGACGACCAGCAATGCGCTGGGTAGAGCTAGGGCTAGTCTTCTTCATGGTATTCTGTACTAGTAGTCAGGTTAGTGAGGAGGCTGTTTGCCGGCGGGGTTTTGGGCCTATTGGTGGCCGTCGGCAACCCCAGGATGATGGGATGGTGTACTTGTGTTTAACTTTAACTTCAACAGTTAGTAGTCGTCGGCAACCCATCTCGCAACATGCATGTTTCCATAGTTGCAAGAGTTCCTACTGGTCACCCCATGGTTGAAACCAACTTACCGATCATGAGTTGGATTGTGAGGGGATTGAACATGCCGACGAAACGCTCTGTCATCCACGACACCACACACGCGCACAAACTCGCAATCCTGTGTCTACAAGAGACTAAGATAGATTGTTGGTCCACTAGTTTAGCCAGAGAAGTGTGTGGTACTTGGCTAGACAAGTGCATAGTGCTTCCAGCCATTGGAACAAGAGGAGGGGCTGCCATCTTTTGGAAATCTAGCGTTGTATCTGTGCAGTGACACTCAATAGGGCAGTTTTCTATCACTGCAGAAGTACAAATAGGATGAACAACCAAGGATTACTGGCTTACCACAGTATATGGGCCTACAGATGACGGTCGGGAAGACAATTTCCTCGCAAAAATAGCTAGGGTTGCCCCCTGACAGGCCAAGCTTGGCTCATTAATGGAGATTTCAACATTATCTGTGAGGCAAGGGACAAGAGTAATGGCAACATAAACCATAGGATCATAGGAAAATTCAGAGCAGCGGTTGACACTGGGGGCCTACGAGAAATCAAATGCAAAAACCATCATTTCACCTGGAGCAATGAATGCCGAAACCCGACCCTAGTTAGCATCAACAAATTCTTCTACACCATCACCTGGGAGGGGCTCTTTTCGTCCTACCTTCTGCATGCTGCGTCCACGTCCTGCTCGGACCACTGCCCTCTGCTTCTTGCAGCTGCGGCAGCCCCACACTGCCTGGCTAGATTCAGATTCAAATCATTCGGGCCCCATTTCCCGCACTTCTAAGAGACTATTCAAAACGCGTGGAACTGCCCAACCACAACTAGATGTGCTTTTGCATGGCTGAATGAGAAAATGGGACGGGTAGCTAGAGACATCAAGATATGGAAAAAATCACACTTCAGAGACACCAAGATGCAGCTGCACATTGCAACTGCAGTTTTCCTAAGCCTTGACATAGCACAAGAAGCTAGAGCCCTCTCAGATGCGGAGTTCCATCTTTGGAAAATGCTCAAACTCAGAATTTTAGGCCTTGCAACAGTCGATCGCGCGCGAAAGTGCCAGGCTTCCAGGATTACATGGCTGCGAGCTAGGGATGCACCCTTAGCCTTCTTCCAGGCGAATATTAATTCTAGAATGTGGAAGGCCTTCATACACACCCTTCAGAGGCCATCTGGCGTCGTCACCTCGCAGGAGGACAAAGAGAGAGTGATACAAGATCATTTCTCCTTCCTATTGGTCACATCAGCGCATCACGACGCCACTGTCAACTGGCGATCTTTAGCTATGCCTAGGCTACAAGGCGGAGGGCTGGACAACTCATTTATAGAGGAGGAAGTGTGGCGTGCAATCAAGGCATCGCCGGTAGATAGATCACCGGGGCCAGACGGTTTCTCTGGCGTGTTCTTCAGGTCATGTTGGGCAACAATCAAAGGCGACATCATGGCGGCTTTCAACCAGTTTTACAACTTAGCTGGCAGAAATTTCGGAGCACTAAACACGGCAGTTGTGGCCTTACTGCCAAAGAAGGATGGAGCGGCCTCAATTACTGACTACAGGACTATTAGCCTCATACATTCCACCGCGAAGTTGATCTCCAAAGTGCTCTCCCTAAGGCTAGCCAGTGTAATCCACACACTAATCTCGCCAGCGCAATCGTCCTTCCTACAGATAAGATGCATCCACGATAGTTTCTTGTACGTCTGTTCGTATTTTCGTTTGCCTTTTGGTTGCTCGATTGCTAGATCAGTTTGTTGCCACCATGTATGAATCTGGGGAGGTTAAAAGATAGTAATAATCTTGAGGAAAATTTTGATGACTTCGCTAATAATGATCCTCATGAAGAGCCTACTATCATGCATACTAAAAAAACTCTACATAGGTAGCGGTAATATTATTGGAGAAGGTGTTATTCAAGATTTCTTCACTTATGCTGGTAAGCTACCTATGTTAGGATGTTCTATTCTTAATAAAACTAATAGTCTTGTGGATGCAATAACTTTGCTCATAACTGAACTCGAAAGACAATTTGTTCATACACATCCTTGCATACAAAGGATTTTTCTAGAGTTCTCTAATATTTTGCACTCTTTCATTAAGCATGCCACCACTATATTTTTAGCTCATGAGTTTAGATTCATCATAAAAGGGGCTAGCGAAATTTTTGCTCATTACAAAATAAATGGTGGTTGTCCCCCTATAGAGGAGATCCTTTTAATCAAGAAGAAATAATGAGATTGCAATCTCCCAATTATGTTGCCTATAATGAAAATATGAGAAAAAGGGTCCCTACCGAGGTTTTGGTTGATAAGATTTCTGAACTCAATGATAATTTTGCTATACAAAACAATGGATTAGGGTTCATGTTAAGAGATAGTCTTACAACGTTACCCCAAAGGAAAGCTTATAATGGCGTGTTGATTATAAACTATAGGGGGCCGGAGGAGGAACCTATTCTTCCCGCACTCGATCTTAGGGATCCTTATCCAATTAAAATTTAGCCCTTCTACTTATTTTGCTTACCATAAAAGAAACTTGCGACTGAAAGAAGGGAGTATGAGATGAGCATGGATTATCTCCCTTACTATTATGACAATACCTAGATCTATGTTTTATGCCTAGCTAGGGGCGTTAAACAATAGCACTTGTTGCGAGGCAACCCAGTTTTTTTGGTTCTGTTTTGCAATAAATACACATTATTAGCTCTGTAGTAATTGTGTTTTGGTGTTTCAATTAGTGTTTGAGCCAAGTAAGACCTTTGGGATGGCTTACGGTGATAGTTGATTTGATCTTGCTAAAAACAAAAACTTCTGTGCCCAATAAAATAATTTTCCAAAATCATAGAAGTGTGCTTTTGCTCTGAATTTTTTATACAAGATTATATACAAATTTCCCATGTTGTCCTAATGTTTCCGAATTTTTGGAGTTACAAAAGTATACGAAGTTTTTAGATTGCTATAGACTGTTCTGTTTTTGACATATTCTGTTTTCTATGTGTTGTTTGCTTATTTTAATGAATCTATGGGTAGTATCAGGGGTATGAACCATGGAGAAATTGGAATATAGTAGATATTACACCAATATAAATAAAGAATGAGTTCACAACAGTACCAAAAAGTGGTGATTTATTTTCTTATACTAACGGATCTCATGAGTTTTCTGTTGAGTTTTGTGTTGTGAACTTTTCTAGTTTTGGGTAAAGATTTGATGGACTAGGGAATAAGAAGTGGCAAGAGCCTAAGCTTGGGGATGACCAAGGCACCCCAAGGTAATATTCAAGGACAACCAAGCATCTAAGCTTGGGGATGCCCCAGATGGCATCCCCTCTTTCGTCTTCGTCTATCGTTAAATTTACTTGAGGCTATATTTTTATTCACCACATGATATGTGTTTTGCTTGGAGCGTCTTGTATGATATGAGTCTTTGCTTTTTAGTTTGCCACAATCATCCTTCACTACAGGAATTAGGCACTTTGCCGTCTGCCATGGCTGACGGCAAAGGCATGCCTGGCGAACGGAAAAGGCCTTTGCCGTCAGCCAGCAGACAGCAACATGTCTGGCTGAATAAGCTACGAGAAAGGCCTCTTTGCCATCTGCTGGCAGACAGCAAAGATGCAAAGGCCTTTGTCGTCTACTGGCAGATGGCAAAGAGCCTGGGCAGCACACGTGGGAGCTTAGGTCCGTTAAGGGGTTAACATCGTGCTTTGCCATCAGCCAGCTGACGGCAAAGCTCTTTGCCGTCTGCAACAAATGACAAAGTGGCTGTGGAGCCCCTGTTTTTTCCTGAAATTCATTCAATTTGACAGGATTTCACACACACACACACACACGCACACACACACACACATATATATATATACATTTCAAAACAATTTCAACAAGCATACCAACAATAAGTTTCCAACATCATATCCAACATACAAGTTTCCAACAAGATATCCAACATAAAATGGTTTCCAACAACATATCCATACATATATATCCGAAACAAGTTTCCAACAAGTTTCCATAAACAAAAAGGAATCACAAGTAGGAGAGTACACTCCATCAATGCAAGCTTCCTAATCTAAAGCAAATCTGCAAATTAGGAAAGATGAAAGTTAGAAGAAGAAGAAGACTAGCTAGAAGAAGAAGAAGACTAGCTAGAAGAAAAAGAAGAAGAAGAATTTATCTTCTCTTTCTTTTTTCTCCTCTCCTCTTCTTTATCTTCTTCTTCTTCTTCTTCTAACTAAGGTAGGTAAAAATGCCATTTTTAGCTAAGCTAGGTAAAAATGCTAAGTGTGTAGGTCATTTTAGAGCTAAGATAGGCAAATAGGTCATTTTGGAGCTAACCTAGGTAGTTATGCCATTTTTGAGCTAACTAAGCATATTTATTCATTTTGGAGGACAAAATGGTAAGTGTAGGTCATTTTAGAGCTATCCTAGTTAAAATCGGTCATTTTGGAGCTAGGTAAGGTTATTTTGCCATTTTGGAGGAAAATAAACTAATTATATGATAGTTGGGAGCTAAACCAAGGTTATTATGCCATTCTTTACCTAGGTAAGCTAATTATGTCATAAATGAACTAGGTAAGCTAAGTATAGATCCTTATTTAGCTATCTTAGGTAGTTATAACATTTTTTAGCTAACTAAGCATATTAAGTCATTTAGGAGGACAAAATGCCAAGTATCGGTCATTTTATAGCTATCCTAGGTACAGTATGTCAGTTTGGAGCCAAGTAAGTTTATTATGTCATTTTGGAGGAAAATAAGCTAAGTATAGGTCATTCTGGAGCTAAACCAAGGTTATTATGCCATTTTTAACCTAAGTGAGCTAATTATGTCATAAATGAACTTGCTAAGCTAATTATAGATCATTATTGAGCTATCCTAGGTAGTTATGCCATTTTTTTTATCTAAGTGAGCTAATTATGTCATAAATGAACTAGCTAAGCTAGCTATAGATCATTATTGAGCTATCCTAGGTAGCTATAAATGAAATTGCATGAATCGTTAAGGGCTCATTACCACATACCCAGTGATCCCCATACTCAAACAGGTTGGAGCTCCCTTGATGGTGTGGCACACCTTGCATCTGGGCACGCTTATCCCTGGCCTTGTTGTGGATGGCTAGCCATTGGGAGAGCACCACTCATCCGCCAACCTCTCCCAACAGTCCATCCTATCCGCACACCATCTCGGGGGCACCTAAGTTAGACAAAGAGAAATTTCAGCGCTACGCCTATGAATCAAATCAAGGAAACTAAGTACAAGGCCTTAAGAATAGGTAATTACCTTCATGTGCTTCTCCTAACTTAGATACTTACCGCGACACTTCTTCTTGGCCCTCCTGATGTTAGTCGAGGCGTAGTAGTCTCGAATAGCCTGCACCTGAGCCTTGTGCCATAAGTTCTGAAGTAGGCGCTTGAACTCGGCTTCGAGAACCATAGCCACGCCCGCCTCGTGTTCCTCAAGACACCTGTAGAAGGTCTGCAATCAAACAATCACTAGGTATTGTTGATTTTTAATTCTATAAAGGATATATTACCTAAAACCGCCGTCTCACAATGTCGGCCACCGTCTCGCACACGACATTGTCGACCCTCTCCTCCGGCAAGGCCTGGGAAGCCTCATACAACTCCCAGGTTAGTGCTAGCTGTGGAACCTCACCCTCACCGGGCAACGTGACCCACCCCGGGAAGTGGTGCCGGCAAAGCACACCAAGGACCTGGTTGCGCCTATGGACACCAGAGGCATGTATCTAACCCCTACAGTATGACAAGGCCAACACATTAGATACTAATTTGAAGAAACATGAAGGCAAAACACGTTAGAGTAAATGCACTTACTTATCCCCGTTAGGCTCAATCAACCACCTATGGTCGCGGGTCGCCGGCACGGACGAGAGCTTTGTACCACCACGTCGGTAGACCTTCTTGCCCCCCTCAACCAGCTCACCCTCACTGTAGCTACCGTAAAAAAAGGTGTCGTTGCCACCATGAGCATGGCCACTAGTTTCGGGAGTCACGTGGGACGAAGACTCTGGGACCCGAGTCTCCTGGGACAAAGACTCTGGGACCCGAGTCTCATCTCTTACTGAATTAACTAATTCATTTCCTTTTTACTTTTGGATTTTTTATTTAATTTGGCATTATTCAACAATAAAAAAAGAAAAATTTAAATTCCTTTTCTCGGACATAGGCTCGGCGACCCGAGGCTCGTCGGCCCGAGGCTCGTGGATCGGAGTCCGAGACGGGTCCAAGTCAGACGGGTCCACCTGAGATGGAGTAGTCCTGTGGTCCGAAGAATCAGCTGGGGTGGTGGCGAGGAAGGTGCAGCAGCTTTCCTACATCTCCTGCCGCCACGTCCACCTCTAGCTGCACCCCTCTTTGTCTTCCCCCGACCTCTCCCGGCCGAAGAAGAAGTGCCCGCTGGTGTCTGCATGCTGTCTACCAGCTCTCTCCGAAGGTGCTGGGGTGGAATAACATCACACCTCCTAGCACGCGCCGAGGAAGGAGGCTCGGAGCGCTCTCGACCCGCGCCCACCATCTGTCAACACCTGCAATGACAAAGAGTAAAGAAAATTAGTACAACATAAACATAATAAAAGATTTAAGTGTGTATCATCATCATGAACATAATAAAAAATTGAATACCTGATAACATGAACTAATTAATAATATATATGTACATAATAATTGAATACATGATCTAACTCATAATTCACAAATATATGACCCCGTCGGCCTCTGGAAGGCCGAAGAGCACCTTTTTCGGGAGGTGTGGGGGGTTGGGGTGTCGGGGGTGTCGTGTCGGGGTCGGGGTGCTGTGTCGGGGTCGGGGGTGCCGTGTCGGGGTCTCGAGGTGTCGTGTCAGGGGTCGAGGTGTCGGTGGTGTCGTGCCGGGGTGCTGTGTCCGGGTCGGGGGGTGCCATGTCCGGGTCGGGGTGCTGTGTCGGGGTCGCGGTGTCGGGGTGTCGAGGCGGGGTCAGAGTGTCGTGTCGGGGGTCGAGGTGTCGGTGGTGTCATGATGGGGTGTCGAGGCAGTCTCGGGGTGTCGTGTCAGGGGTCGGGGTGTTGGTGTTGTCGTGTCGGGGTGTCGAGGCGGTCTCGGGGTGTTGTGTGAGGGGTCAGGGTGTCGGTGGTGTCGTGTCAGGATGCTGTGTCGGGGTCGGGGGTGCCATGTCGGGGTCAGTGTGTTGTGTCGGGGCGTGGTGTCGGGGTGTCGAGGCAGGGTTGGGGTGTCGTGTCAGGGTGTCGAGGCGGGGTCGGGGTGTCGTGTCGGGGGTCGAGGTGTCGGTGGTGTCGAGGCGGTCTTGGGGTGTTGTGTCGGGGGTCAGGGTGTCGGGGTGCTGTGTCGGCGTCGGGGGGTGCCGTGTCGGTGTCGTGGTGTCGAGGCGGGGTCGGGGTGTCGTGTAGGGGGTTGGGGTGTCGGTGGTGTCGTGTCGGGGTGTCGAGGCGGTCTCGGGGTGTCGTGTCAGGGTGTCGGTGGTGTCGGGGACCGGCGATCTTCTTCTTCTTCTTCTTCTTCTTCTTCTTCTTCTTCTTCTTCTTCTTCTTTTCTTATCCTAATATTTTTTCAAGAACTAACCTAGAAACTAACGTAACTAACCTAGAAAATCAAAATAACCTAACTAACAGTACTAACTAACCTAATTACCAGTAGTAGAAAAAAAAGAAAAAACAGGGGGGGCTCACCGGAGTGGGTTAGCGGGGCACTGGGGCAGCGGGGTGTAGGGCGGCTAGGGCGTCGGGACGGCGGGGTGCCTGGTTGTCGAGGTGGCAAGGTGGCGGGGCCGGCGGGGGCGTCGGGGCACCTGGTTGTCGGGGCGGCGAGGGCGTCGAGGAGGCTGGTTGTCGGGGCGCCGAGCCGGAGGGGCCGCGGGTTGGCGGGTGGTGGACCGGCGCGGCGGGGCGGCAGGGGGGTCAGGGGCGGCGAGGGCGGTGGGGGTCGGGGGCGGCAGCGGCGGTTGGGGTTGAGGTCGGCACGGTGGAGTGAGAGAGAAAGAGAGATGGAGAGTGGAAGGTGGGGTGGTCCGTAGCCGTTAACTGCCGTTTTCTTTGCCGTCTGCTCGCGAAAGGCAAAGAATCATTGCCGCCACTAGCAGACGACAAAGAAAGTGGCCATAAGGTGGTACTCATTAGTGGGCCACCCTCCCTCTTTTCCATCTGGTAGCAGACGACAAAGCTTCTATGCCATCCGCTAGCGGACGACAAAGATCGTGCTAACGACAAACAAGATCTTTGCCGTCAACTCTTTCTTTGCCGTCAGTTTTTTGTAAGCTGATGGCAAAGACCTTCTTTGCTGCCAGCTTGCTGACGACAAAGAGCAGGCTGAAGGCAAAGATCCCGATTCCAGTAGTGCTTGCTTTACACACCTTTTGAGAGGGACACGCAAGAATCGTGAATTTATTAGAATACTCTCTGTGCTTCACTTATATCTTTTGAGCTGGGCAATTTGCTCCAGTACTTCACTTATATCTTTTTAGAGCACGGCGGTGGCTTTATTTTATATAAATTGTTGAACTCTTAATCTTCACTTATATTGTGTTGAGAGTCTTTATAAATAGCATGGTAATTTGCTTAGGTTATGAATTTAGTCCTAATATGATGGGCATCCAAGTGGGATATAATAAAAACTTTCATATAAAGAGCATTGAATACTATGAGAAGTTTGATTCCTTATGATTGTTTTGAGATATAAATATGGTGATATTAGATTCATGCTAGTGAGTAATTGTGGATTGGTAGAAATACTTGTGTTAAAGTTTGTGATTCCCGTAGCATGCACGTATGGTGAACCGTTATGTGATGAAGTCGAAGCATGATTTATATCTTGATTGTCTTCCTTATGAGTGGCGGTCGGCGACGAGCGATGGTATTTTCATACCAATCTATTCCCCCAGGAGCATGAGTATAGTACATTGTTTTGATAGCTAATAAATTTTTGCAATAAGTATGTGAGTTCTTTATTACTAACGTTGAGTCCATGGATTATACGCACTCCCACCCTTCCACCATTGCTAGCCTCTCTAGTACCGCACAACTTTCGCCGGTTCATTAAACCCACCATATACTCTTCGTCAAAACAGCCACCACGCCTACCTATTATGGCATTTCCGTAGCCATTCCGAGATATATTGCCATGCAGCTTCCAAGGTTCCATTTTATTACGACATATACCATCATTGTCATATTGCTTTGCATGATCATGTAGTTGACATAGTACTTGTGGCAAGGCTACCGTTCAAATTCTTTTATACATGTCACTCTTGATTATTGCACTTCCTGATATACCGCCGGAGGCATTCATATAGTCATATCCTTGTTCTAGTATCGAGTTGTAATTATTGATTTGTAAGTAAATGAAAGTGTGATGATCATCATTATTAGAGCATTGTCCCATGTGAGGACAGGATGATGGAAGCTATGTTTCCCTCACAAGTTGGGATGAGTCTCCGCACTTTATAAAAAATAAAAGAGGCCAAAAGAAGCCTGCCAAAAAATGAGAGAAAAGAGAGAAGGGGCAATGCTACTATCCTTTTTCCACACTTGTGCTTCAAAGTAGCACCATTATCTTCATGATAGAGAGTCTCCTATGTTGTCAGTTTCATATACTAGTGGGAATTTTTCATTATAGAACTTGGCTTGTACATTCCAATGATGGGGTTCCTCAAATTTCCCTAGGTCTTCGTGAGCAAGCGAGTTGGATGCACACCCACTTAGTTTCTTTTTGAGCTTTCATAAACTTATAGCTCTAGTGCATCCGTTGCATGTCAATCCCTACTCACTCATATTGATATCTATTGATGGACATCTCCATAGCCCGTTAATATGTCTAGTTGATGTGAAACTATCTCCTTGTTTTTATCTACTCCATATCCACCATATTCTATTCCACCTATAGTGCTATATCCATGGCTGACGCTCATGTATTGCGTGAAAGTTGAAAAGGTTTAAGAACATCAAAAGTATGAAACAATTGCTTGGCTTGTCATCGGGGTTGTGCATGATTTAATACTTTATGTGATGAAGATGGAGGATAGCCAGACTATATGATTTTGTAGGGATAACTTTCTTTGGCCATGTTATTTTGAGAAGACATGATTCTTAGGGTTTAGGCACCCTGCCGTAACCTTCTGTCCCCATGATATCCCATCTTGGGGCCTTTTCAGGCACCCAGGTGGAGGGGGATTCGATCACGGAGGGGTTCTACATCAACTCTATTGCCCTTCCGATGAAGCGTGAGTAGTTTACCACAGACCTATGGGTCCATAGCTTGTTGCTAGATGGCTTCTTCTCTCTCTTTGATCCTCAATACCATGTTCTCCTCGATGTTCATATCCAATGTAATATTCTTTTGTGGTGTGTTTGTTGAGATCCGATGAATTGTGGATTTATGACCAGTTTATCTATGAATATTATTTGAATCTTCTCTGAATTCTTATATGCATGATTTGATATATTGGTATTTCTCTTTGAGTTATTGGTTTGCTTTGGCCAACTAGATTGGTTCTTCTTACAATGGGAGAGGTGCTTAGTTTTGGGTTCAATCTTACGGTGTCCTCACCCAGTGACAAAGTAGGGGTAGCGAGGCATGTATTTTATTCTTGTCATCAAGGGTAAGATAGGGTTTTCATCATATTGCTTGAGTTTATCCCTCTATATCATGTCATCTTACTTAAGGCGTTACTCCGTTCTTACGAACTTAATACTCTAGATGCATGCTGGATAGCGGTCGATGTGTGGAGTAATAGAAGTAGATGCAGAATCGTCTCGGTCTACTTGACACGGACATGATGCCTATATTCATAATCATTTCCTTGGATATTGTCTTAACTTTGCGATTTTCTATCAATTGCTCGACAGTAATTTGTTCACCCACATATTATTTTCCTTCAAGAGAGAAGCCTCTAGTGAAACCTATGTCCCCCGAGTCTATTTTCCATCATATATTTTTAGATGTATAAACCCAAAAACCCAAAAATATATATCTGCAATTTCTTTGTTTTTACTTTGCTTTATGTTTTAGTAATCTTTTATATCTATCTCTGTCAAATCTCATCCTTGCAAGTGACCATGAAGTGATTAACAACCCCTTTATCGCGTTGGGTGCAAGTGTTTGATTGTTTGTGCAGGTGCATAGATTGGAGACTTGCGTGTACCTCCTACTGGATTGATACCTTGGTTCTCAAAACTGAGGGAAATACTTATCTCTACTTTGTTGCATCACCCTTTCCTCTTCAATGGAAAAACCAACGCAAGCTCAAGAAGTAGCATCTTCATCAAGGGTAATTAAAATATGATTTCACTGCCCTACTTTGATCCTTATGATATTCACAAAATCCTCAAAAGGTGTTTATTCTTCAATAATCTACTCCTAAAAAACTGCAGAGCTTCTTTTCCTTGATTTATTTCTCTAAGCTATGATTTTCCTCAAGATTCCTCAATTGTGTGGATTTTCAAATTTGTACAACTCTAGAACCTGAGTCAAGAACACTTAGTGAAATTTCTCAAGACACCTATGGTCAAATTGCTCAACTTGATATTTTTGAAAAAATTATGAGAACGCATATGACCTCTTCAAATTCTTCGCACCTATACTTTGTACACAGGTACAAAATGTCTGATGATTAATCTCTAACTTCTCTTCAACTTAACTCATTTACAATGTTACTCTAAAAAATGCATACTTCCTCAGAATCTTCAAAGGTTCAAAATCCTCAAGTGAGGAAAATGACAAAAGAGAAAAGACCTTAGAAAGGAGGAAAGAAGCTTGAGCCAAATACCATGTTTAAAATATCTAAGGATATTTATATTGAATATTATACTCCTGATGAGGAAACTTATGGGAAGGAGACACAGAAGCAACACAAAAGGCACATTTAGACAATTGAGAGGAGATGGGCTAAGGTATAGAGGGAATATCGTTATGTTACTCCCAAGTACATGAAGAAATTCACTATAAATCCTCCATGCCCAAGACCACTTTGCTACACAATCCTCAGCCGCTACCACAATGTCCTCAACACCCGTGCATCTCGCAACATGTCAGCGGATTGCTGGATTTTCAATTGCCTCAGGGGCATTTGCAATTTCCTCTATTCATCCTCATTCCTCAAGTGGTCCAACACTGCTAAAGGCAAAGGCCACCGCTGGACGCGGAAAGAGACCAAGTCCTCACAAGAAGCAAGTAGCTTTCAAAGAACCATCGGATGATGAAACTGATGAGGCCGATGATGATGAACTTGCTGAAATGATCAAAGACATGCAACAAAGGGCTGCAAGAGCCAAAGGCAGCTCTATTCCTCTTATGCTAGATCCAAGGAAGATCCTCGATTTAATCGATATTTGGCATAAGGATCCAAATACGCCACTTCCCGACCCCTGAATCCGACTCCTGGTCAAAGTCATATGTTGACTGCCTTCATAGGCGAAGAAAAATGTCAGTTTGAAACGACCAGAAAGGTCAAGACGGACCAGTACAAGAAAGAGCACTTTCTAAGGAAAAATGTTCTAACCTTATCTCCCGAAGAACTTGTCACAGTGCAACAGGAGATCAAAGGCCTTAGTTAAGAATTTGACTGCTATCATGCTGATTGGCTAGGTGCCAAGTTCAGATTCGTCAACATTGTCAACAAGACCATCCAAGACCACAACTCAAGTGTTGCTTCTCAATTTCAACCACAAATTCTCAGGCTGGAACATCTGCTCAGCCTGCTGAAGAATCTGCAAGCGCAGCTGAAGAAATTCAGGCTGCTGAAGCATCTAACAGGGCAGCTGAGGAAATTCCTGCACCTGAAGAAACTTCCAGGGCAACACCCAATGTTGTGCTTGAAGAACAACCTAGGCCAGTTGAAGAAATTGCCGTTCCTGAAGAAACTGAAAATGCTAGAGCTACTGCATCAGTCGTGCCTAAAGAAACTGCACCAACTTCATCCTCTGCCCCTCCTGCAAAATCTTCATAGGTGAAGAAAATCACACTTCCTTCCGCACAATAAGTGACGAAATGAAAGTGGGTTATACCGACTAGAGGGGGGTGAATAGGCAATTTTTACAGCGGAGGATGGCTGCAGCTCTGGCGAGACGACCACAGGGGATGACGGGATGACGCGAGGGAGTTGGCGGGGCACGGATCCGGCGGTGGAGGCGGGGCTGGAGGCGCTCTGCAGCGAGGGGCGCCTGGAGAGGGTTCGCTGGCGGCGGGTGTTAGACTGTATATACATAGTCTTGTATAGGCCTTGTATTATACCTCTTGGTACGTCTATATAATGAGATAGCCACACCCCGTTGTAGGGTGTCGAGCCAGTTTCCCAAACCCTATGTTTTACATGGTATCAGAGCAGGTTACGATGTCTTCCGCTACACCACCTCCCGCCGCCGCGGCACCGATCTCGACCGCCGCCGCCGCGCCGGCCCTCGCCCCGATGTCGCCCTTCCTGGCCTCCCGGCCCCTCGCGGCAATGTACGGTGCCATGCCACCGCCGCCCGCTTCCCCACAGGCCTCGGGGGCTCCGGACGATCTGATCGCCCCGCCCGAGCCCGCGGCGCTGCTGGCCCATGGTGGCCCTCCTCCGCCGATGTCGCACCCATGGTACGGCGCTCCCGCGCCATCCTATGGTGCACCCCCGCCGCCATCGTCCCTATGGCCGGGGTCGGCCTATGCTGCGCCGCTGCCGCAACCCTACACGGCGGTGCCGCATCCGCCGCCACCGCACCACTACTACCCGGCGCCGCCGCAACTGTCCTATGGGGGCGCGGCCACCTCGCCGTATGGCGCCCCTGCAGCGCCTGGCCAAGGTGCTTCGGCTGCTACGGCTGCTGGCCCCTACGCCGCGCCTGGCACCTACGATCCTCCTGCAGCACCCGACCACGACGCTTTGGCTGCCGCCTCTGCCGGATCCTACTCCTCGCCTGGCGCCTATGCTATGGTCCGTCGTCAAGAGATGGCCCTGTTCATGGATATGCACCACTGGCGCAGGCGTACACTGCTCAAACCGCGGCGCCACCACCGTTTTATTTCTCGCACCTGCTGCCGGTGAAGCTCGCGCCGGACAACTACCTGTCATGGCGTGCTCAGGTCTTGCCTCTACTCCGCAGCCGCTACATGGAGGGCTATGTCGACGGGTCCATCCCGTGCCCACCCCCTCACCAT
Organism: Triticum timopheevii; assembly: GCA_963921465.1. Taxonomy (NCBI): domain Eukaryota; kingdom Viridiplantae; phylum Streptophyta; class Magnoliopsida; order Poales; family Poaceae; genus Triticum; species Triticum timopheevii. The sequence goes on along the minus strand of OY997274.1, from coordinate 358,384,409 downwards.
CCGGCATATCACATGTGGGTGGCGCAGGATTAGGTCATTCTCTCTGCCATCCAGTCTTCGCTCATGCTGAGTGTTTCGTCGATGGTCATCTTCGCCGCTACGTCCAGGGAGGTGTGGGCAGCCCTCCACACTAGTTTTGCCTCTCAGTCTCAGGCGCGTGCGCACTCTATACGCACCGAGCTGGGTGAGACCAAGCTTGGCGATCTCAGCATCACGGAGTACTTCAACAAGATGATGAGCCTCGCCGACACCTTGGCCTCTGTTGGTCACCCGCTTCAGGACGAGGACTTCACCACCTTTGTGCTTAACGGGCTCGATGATGATTATGACAATCTCATTGAGAACATCCATGGTCGAGAGGATACGCTCCCGCGTCGTGAGCTCTATGCGCGACTCCTTGGGCGTGAGCAGCGCATCAAGGCGCGCCGGGTTTCCCCCAGCTTCATCTCCGCCAACACCACCACACGCGGCAAACCTCATAAGCCGGCCCCATCAGGTGGCAAACCACCGGCTTCCTTGTCGCAGGCCTCGCGGGGCAACATGCCGACCATCACTGGAGGGAGTCGCCCAGTTGCTTGCTGTTCTAGTTGCGATGCTCCTCATGCTTGTCAGCTTTGTGGCATAGATCGCCACCTCGCCTCTCACTGCCACAGACGCTACAAGCAAGAGTCCTTGGCCTTGGTAACAATGGAAAAGGGAATGATAAGCAGGCTGCAGCTGCTGTGACGGGGCACGAGCACGGGCGCACCCAGTCCTACTCTCTTGATCCAGCGTGGTATATGGATACAGGAGCGACGAATCATCTCACAAGCGATATGGGCAAGCTGTCCACTCAGGAACCATATCGTGGACATGATCAGGTGCACACCGCCAATGGAGCAGGTATGCGCATCTCCCATGTTGGTCAGGCATAACTTCTTGCACACAATTTTCGCATACTGCATCTTTCTAGTGTCCTTCGAGTTCCCTCTGCTACACGTAGTTTGTTGTCTATTCCTCAACTTACTCGTGATAATAATGTCCTTGCTGAGTTTCACCCTTTTCGTTTCTTTATCAAGGATCGGGACACGAGGGCCGTTCTACTTAGTGGTCGTCTTCGCCATGGCTTGTATGCACTTGATGCACTGCCTGCATCTCCTACACCGTCTTCTCCTCAGGTGTTCAGTGGTGTTCGTGTGTCGCCTACGCACTGGCATGCACGCCTTGGTCACCCCGCTGCTCCTATAGTTAGTCATGTGCTGCATCGCCATGAACTACCAGTTGTGTCCAATAAAAGTGCTGAAACTATCTGTGATGCCTGTCAGCAGGGCAAGATTCACCAACTACCTTTTTCAGAGTCTAGTCGTGTTGTGAAACATCCTCTTGAGCTTGTGTTTTCTGATGTATGGGGTCATGCCCAAACGTCTGTTAGTGGTCACATCTATTATGTCTGTTTGATGATGCTTACAGTCAGTTTACTTGGCTATATCTTATCAAGCGTAAATCTGATGTGTTTAATGTTTCTATTCTGTTCCAAGAACACGTTGAGCGTCTCCTTAAGCAAAAAATTATTCATGTTCAATTCGACTGGGGGGGGGGGTGGGTGAATATCACAACCTCAACTTGTTTTTTAACAAGCTTGGGATCTCGCATCGCGTATCTTGTCCTCATGCACATCAGCAAAACAGCACCGCTGAACGTAAGCATCATCATCTTGTAGAGACTGGACTTACTTTACTAGCTCATGCATCCATCCCGTTTCGGTTTTGGAGTGATGCTTTCTCCACCGCCTGTTTCTTGATAAATAGGCTTCCCTCGACTGCTGAAAATGAAATCCCCTCTTGAAATCTTGGTCAATGATATCCCAGACTACACGTTTCTCAAAGTGTTTGGGTGCGCGTGTTGGCCGTACTTGCGGCCGTACAACAAGCGTAAGTTAGAGTTTTGGTCTAAGAAGTGTGTTTTTCTTGGGTACAGTTCTCTCCACAAATGGTACAAGTGTCTTCATGTTCCCACGAATCATGTCTACATTTCTCGTGACGTTGTGTTTGATGAGAATGTGTTCCCGTTTCATGCTCTTCCAAACCACTCTACCATTAGTTTACCACCTGTGCACTCAGCTACACCTTCACCTGATCATTTGTGGATGTTGCAAATGCTCATGTGTTGCTTCCTAACCATGCTGCAGGTATTGGACGTGGTGCCCGTTTTGAACTCCTGGATGATGAGGCGATGGACAACACTCACGATGGTCAAGTTGATCTGGTGCCTGGCCCATGCATGGCGGGTCGTGCCCGCCAGCCCGATGCATCCACAGCCGCCCCGCGGGCGTCGGCAGCGCCCGCAGCCGCATCTGCCTCGCCCGCCCCATCTCCCGGCTCGCCTGCCCCGTCACTCGGCTCGCCCGCCCCGTCGCCCGGCTCGCCTGGCTCGCCCGCCATGCCGCAGGCGTCGCCCTTGCCTGTCCTAGCGGCAGGCGGCCCAGCAGCCACTGGCCTAGCAGCAGGTGGCCCAGTAGCCACGGCACCTACACCGGCCAGCCCCGCCTCGGCCCCCTCGGCTCCTCGCGAGCTGGCCTTGTCGTCAGCTGGGCTCGGCAGCCCCGTCTCGGCCATGTCATCCGGCGCTGAGTCTGATGACTCTGGCTCCTCCAGCTCAGGATCGGTCTTGCCTTCGTCTCCTGTGGCAAGCCCCGTGTTGCTGGCGCCGCCTACTATGGTCCCTCATCGACCACACACACGCAGCCGGTCTGGTGTTTTTCACCCCAAGGAACGCACAGACGGGACTGTGGCGTGGCTTGCCGCATGTGTGGCTCATGTTGCTGCGGATCCGATGGCTGAGCTGCGTCATTTTCAGGCCGCATTGGGTATTCCTCACTGGCACGCTGCGATGGAGCAGGAATTTCAGGCTTTGCTGAAAAATGGCACTTGGCAACTTGTTCCTCCGGTCTCTGGCATCAACATCATTGACTCCAAGTGGGTGTTTAAGGTAAAACGACATGCAGATGGTTCTATTGAGTGCTATAAGGCACGGCTGGTGGCCAAGGGTTTCAAGCAGAGGTATGGTCTAGATTATGAAGACACGTTCAGTCCAGTTATCAAGCCTACTACTATTCGTATACTGCTGTCTCTTGCTGTTACTCGTGGTTGGTCTCTTCGTCAACTTGACGTGCAGAATGCCTTCCTCCATGGAGTTCTTGAGGAAGAGGTTTATATGCGTCAACCACTGGGCTTTGTTGATCCTACAAGTCTGCATCATCTCTATCGTCTGGTCAAGGCGTTGTATGGACTTAAACAGGCACCTCGTGCATGGCATGCACGCCTTGGTTCTGTTCTCCGGGCTCTTGGGTTTATTCCCTCCATTGCTGACACATCATTGTTCCTCCTTCAGCGTCCTGAGGTGACGATGTATCTATTGGTTTATGTTGATGATATCATCCTTGCCAGTTCCTATGATGCTGCTGCTGATCGCCTTGTGTCTGCATTGAGTGAGGAGTTTGCTGTCAAGGATTTGGGTGCTCTACATTACTTCCTTTGTTTGGAGGTGTCACAGTCTTCTACTGGGTTGACTCTAACTCAGAAAAAGTATTCTTTGGATTTGTTGCGTCGTGCTGGGATGCTCAAATGCAAACATGCTATCACTCCGATGTCTGCGACTGATCGGTTGTCTGCTCTTGATGGAGATCTTCTTTCCACTGATGACGCCACTGAGTATCGCAGTCCTGTTGGCGGTTTGCAATATCTCACTATCACCAGGCCTGACGTCTCTTATGCAGTCAACCGTGTGTGCCAGTACCTTCATGCACCTCGTACCACTCATCTCTCGGCAGTTGAGCGCATTCTGCAGTATGTCTCTTCCACTGCTTCGTATGGTCTGCTCCTTCAGTCTGCGCCGTCTTGTGAACTTTCGGCTTTCTCTGATGCGGATTGGGCTGGAAGTCCTGATGATCAGCGATCCACGGGGGGATATGCAGTGTTCTTTGGTCCTAACTTTATAGCCTGGAATGCTCGCAAGCAAACCACCGTGTCTCGTAGCAGTACTGAAGGTAAGTATAAAGCAGTTGCTAATGCTACCACTGAGATCATATGGGTACAATCCTTATTGCGGGAGTTGAGAATCTCTCCAGGTCATCCTCCAATTCTGTGGTGTGATAACATCGGTGCTACATACCTTTCATATAATCCGGTGTTTCATGCTAGGACGAAACACATTGAGGTTGACTATCACTTTGTTCGGGAACGTGTTGCACAGAGACTACTTTGTATCAAGTTCATCTCCTCCAAAGATCAACTTGCTGACATCTTCACGAAGCCTCTTCCACAATCATAGTTTGTAGGCTGTAGGCGCAATCTTAACTTACTTTGTACTTCAGGCTATAGTTAAGATTGAGGGAGGGTGTTAGACTGTATATACGTAGTCTTGTATAGGCCTTGTATTGTACCTCTTGGTACGTCTATATAATGAGATAGCCACACCCCGTTTTAGGGTGTCGAGCCAGTTTCCCAAACCCTATGTTTTACAGCGGGGTCGAGGCGCCGCGGGGCGGCTCGGAGAGGAGGAGCGCTAGGCGCTCGGGCGGCGGCGCGCGTGCTCCCTCCGGGTTCAGATCTGGCCCGGGCGGGCCTGGTACGGGCTGAGAGGGCCACTGGGAGGTGGGAGGAGGCTGGGGGGGGGCACGTGGCGGTGCGCTGGTGGTGGAGGGCGGCGGCTGCGGTGGCGCTGGCCACTGGAACGACGCCAAGTGGCAGCGGTGGAGTGGGGCGGCGCGGAAAAGGATGAGGAGGCGGCGGCTAGAGGTTAGGGAAGGGGCTAGGGGTAAGTTTAGGCTAGGTTTTAGTCTGAAAAAGGACTAGGGGGTCTTTATATAGGAAGAGAGTCTAGGAGAGGGGGTTTTGTGGCTGTTTCAGAGCCGTTCGATCTCCATCGGATGGTCCGGAGCGGAGGGGTAGTGTAGGCAGCCCTCGGGCTGAGGGGAGAGAAGATAAGTGCGACCCAACGACTATTTTCGGAGACCGAAAACGTCCGACGAATAAACCGGCAATGGTGCCACTACGGATGACGGTTGGGCTATCAAACAGACTCCAAATGTGATGAAATTTTACAAGCGGTCTACCAATGCTATAATAAGACCGCACGCCAGCTTTCACCCCATTCCGAGAACATTTATGCCACTTATAAGAATAAAATTTCAGAGGTGCCGCGGGTGCGTGTGAGTGTGGTTGGGCTCAGAACGGACAACAGAGAGAACTGTGGGAACCCGAACGGATGCAAGTTTTGAAAAACATGTAGATGAAATGCACATGATGACATGGCATAGTGAAACACGCAAGCAAATGACATGGCAACGACAACGAATAACTGGAAGACACCTGGCGCATCGGTCTCGGGGCGTTACAACTCTCCTCCACTAACAAGAGATCTTGTCCCGAGATCTTAGGGGAGACGGAAGAGAAAGAGGAAGAGGTGAAGTAAGAATGCAAGAGAGAAGATGAACAAAGTCGAGAGCACTCAGGTAGAAAAGAGGAACGGCGAATATGACGAGAATGAAAATCTCAATAGACATGATAGACTTTGAAACCACTCCGGTTAGAACAAGATAGAAAAGGAATAAGAATGAAAGAATTTCGGCAGCACTCCGACTGAAAATGGAAGGAATAGAACATGAACTTCACAAGATGGAATGACACTTGATGGGACGAACAACACAATGCCTCCGGAAGAATTGAAAGAATGGGATGAAAAGGACAGATGAGAGAACACCAACTTCCACCACGAATGAATTATATAGCATCCTTAGAGGAAGGATTGAACGGAGTTGAATATCTGAGAAGAACGAAGAAATGCAAAAATCCACTTCAAAGAACACGAAGAATTATTTGCACATCGAGACGGAAGAAGAAAAGATACTTGAACTCCTCCAACAAGAATCTTGATGAACTCTTGAAGAATGGATTAAATCACGAAGAACCATCATGAAGAACTCCGGTGACAAAAGGATGATGAGATAGAATGAAGGATGAAAGAATAAGATGAGCCTTGCGGTGATTTAGATGGAGGTTCTGACGAAATGGCCGAGGAATTTTGAACTCCGAAAAAGAAAAGGTGGAAACACTCGGAACTAGAATTTATTCATCAAGAACAAAATCCGAAGAAAGGAATTACTCACTTGGATGAAATAAGAATAAGATTTATTATATGCTTTTCCTTCATCAAATTAAATTGATGACAACCGGATTTGGCATGCAACTTATTCCTCTTGAAAATAATTGAGGAGTGACATAGCGCAAACTTGAGAAAGTGTTCAATGAACCACCGTTAGGATTGGAAAGAACGAATAAATTGATATGATAACAACTAAAAAGAATTTTGAATGAACCACCGTAAGAGTTCGAAAATGACTGATGAAAGAGAATGAATCACCGGGAAGAATTAGAAGAACAAATATGCTTGAGGGGATTTAGATGCAAAAGAACGAAGATATAACGAGCTGATAAAAGAATACTTGACAGATGAGCCGAGATAATTGGATAACGACAACTGGAATGGGAGGACAAAGAATTCTTCTGGAATGATGGCCTCCAGTGCAACGAAAGAGAAAATAGTTCCTGGCATACTCCGGATGGGAAGAAAAGAATATCTGACAAATGGAATAATTCGAGAGGATAACATGAAGTTAGAACCACAAATCTTCTAGAAAACGAACAAGATTTAGAAGGAACTCTTCTTCGGTCTTCAAATGACGACGGGAAACACCACCAAAAATTGTTGAGACACCCCGGACGAATGAAAAGAGTAAAGGTTGAGCCAGCAATGAAAAGAATTTGAAATTGATCTTGGAGATGACATGTGACTGATGGAATCCATTCTTACGTCACACTTTGAAAAGAATTAGGAATGGCTCCGGAATAATTAGAAGAGTCAGGTAAGATCCTCAGAAAAGACCTGTGGGTTAGGGCCCACTAAAAAGAAAACAACATTGAAAAAGGATTGTTGAACAGATAGATGATACACCGGAACAATTGAAATATTTGAATGAGGTGATAACCTCGAATTAATTGGAACACAAACGAATCTCCTGAGATGTCTTCCGCACTCAAGAATGATTAAATGGCGAGAGGCGAACGAGCAAGGGGAACACTTGATCCAAGGAAAAGAATATGATCAACCCAAAAAACTTGAATTGAATCCACCGAAGAAGAAAAAGTGATGAAGAATATCGAACGAAACGAGAATTCACCGGTTGAAATAATTGAGAGAAAGACTGAAGAGGCTCCACACGAATGAAATTGATGCTCGAAAGAGTCTCAAACTCCGAGACGAAAAAGGGGTGGGAGGGTGGTAGAACAAAGGCAACTTGGAAGGGGGAACCGACGAATAACTTGAAGAGAAGACAGCAGTTGAAATAATTGAGGAAACAATGCAAAGTCTTTGCACGAGTAGGATGGATACTCGATTACAGACTCCGGCTCTGAGAAGAAAAAGGGTGGGCGGGTGGGAAAAAGAAAACAACTGAGGATTGATCTTGCAAAAACAAAGAGGGTTGAATTGTCTTGACAAGAAAATGCACCGGATGAAAAGAGCTGAGAACCAACGAACGAAAAACTAACCGTGTGATCCTAAAGAAAGTTTTAAGGGGAAGAGGGGTAATTCAAAACACCTATGTCAAGATTCCTCACCAGAGCGATGAAGGGGGAAAGGAGTAAAAAGAATTCCTACTCTCCGATATAACTAGACTCCGAAAACAGTTTTCTTCAAGACTCGACATTGGCCAAACTACAAACAATCAAGGGGGCTCTTATGGTCGGTCGAGGCTCTGATACCAACTTGTCACGCCCAATATGTGACCCTATCCTAAAGGAACTCAAAGGTCCCACCAAGGATAGAAGCGCATATTGGAGACACTTTTGCAAGGTGGATATCATTACATAGTACCATTACATAATAGTTGGGGATACATACAACAGGCATACAGTGCCACACGAATACAACAACCTCATACATAAGAGCAACATCTGACTACAGATGAAACACAAATAGAAACTCAAACGACATCCACCCTGCTAACCCAGGCTGCTGACCTGGAACCTATCCCCTGATCAAAGAAGAAGCAGAAGAAGAACATCAAAACAAGTAAACATCGCTCTCACATCATGATCATCGCAATACATGTACCTGCAACTATTGTAGTAGTAATCTGTGAGCCACGAGGACTATCAATCCCATTACCATAGGTATCAAGACTAGCTAAGCTTAATGGGTATGGAATGGATAAGTAGTGAGGTTGCAGCAGCGGCTACACATGATAAGGTGGTTAACATATGAATACAAGAATAAGATGAGAAGCTACATCAGCGGTCGCAAACTAGTAATGATCAAGAAGTGATCCTGAAACTACCTACGTCGAAACATAACCCAAACCGTGTTCACTTCCCGGACTCCGCCAAGAAGAGACCATCATGGCTACACACGCGGTTGATGCGTTTTAATTAAGTCAAGTGTCAAGTTCTCTACAACCAAATATTAAGAAATTCCCATCTGCCACATAATCGCGGGTACGGCTCTCGAAAGTTTATACCCTACAGGGGTGTCCCAACTTAGCCCATCACAAGCTCTCACGATCGGCGAAGGATATTCCTTCTCTCGGGAAGACCCGATTAGCCTCGGAATCCCGGTTACAAAACATTTCGATAATGGTAAAACAAGACCATCAAGACCGCCCGACTGTACCGACAAATCCCGATAGGAGCTGCACATATCTCGTTCTCAGGGCACACGGGATGAGACATCCTACGAGTAAAACCAGACCTCGAGTTGCCCCGAGGTGGCCCCGCAGTCTGCTCGTTTTGGACCAACACTCGGAGGAGCACTAGCCCGGGGGGTTGATTAAGAAACTAGAGGTCCGGAGAAAATCCCCTTTTTAAATTTTAGTTATGTTAGGCAACTGGCAAAAACCAATGTTGGGCCTTGCTGCAGGAGATTTATTCAAAGCGAACTGTCAAGGGGTTCCCATAAACCCGACCGCTAAGGAACGCAAAATTAAGGAACATAACACCGGTATGTCAGAAACTAAGGCAGCAAGAGTGGAACAAAACACCAGGCATAAAGCCTAGCCTTCCACCCTTTACCAAGTATATAGATGCATTAATTAAATAAGAGATATTGTGATATCTCAAAAATCCTGTTCCAACATGGAGCAATCTTCAACCTCACCTGCAACTAACAACGCTATAAGAGGGGCTGAGAAAAAGCGGTAATATAGCCAAACAAGGGTTTGCTAGGAAGGTTGAAAAGTTTAGAGGCTGACATGGCAATTTGGGAGGCTTGATAAACAAGTGATAGGTGGCTCAACATAGCGATAGAACGAAGCAACTAGCATAGCAATGATAGTAGTGAGATCCAGGATAACGGTCATCCTGCCTGAAATCCCGCTAGGAAGAAGAACGATTCCATGAAGAAGACGAACAGGCGTAGACGAACCAAGCGTAGTCGAACGAATCCTCATGACCGCAACGAAACAAGAACTATCGAGAAGAAGCACAACCGGATAGAAGCAAACAACATGGTAAACACACAACACATAAACATGGCATGATGCTCAACCAGGTATAATGCATGGCAAGGCTATATGATGCTAGTCATGGCAAGGGATGATGCATACAAAAACAACACATCAAAGCAAGTTTAAATGAGGCCGGAAACAACATATAACAACCTCTGGTAAGTCCTCATATGCAAATTTTGAAATTGGTCCAGATCTGAATAAACCTTATGTTCAAGTAGTTAAACAACAAGTTAAGATGCACCAAGATGATCTACATGAAATTCTAGTCAAGTTACATATAAAGTTCATTTAATTCGGATCTACGACCTAGAAGATATGAGCAAAACAAGTTAAACGTGGTATTGATGCAAAATGCATTCAGACATCAAGCAAACACTCTCAAAACATGGATTCAACATGATAAGATGAACCTACATGCAAAATCAAGCAAGTTTCATATAGTGCATGCTCAAAACGGAGCAACGGTGCAACACATACACTCCAAACAAGTTTAAAGGACAAGCTGTCCAAAACAGCAAGTAGGCACTTTGCATACATAAAAAAACATGCTACAGGAATCATATGAGCACAAACTTGACTCGCACTTCATGTAGAGATAATATACTCGAATTATTATTAAGGTTCAGGTTCATAGTCATCAAGATTAAACCAATATGATCAATGCAAAATGCAACTTTATAACACAGGAGCATACACATGAGCAGAGTTAATATGATGGCAACTTAAGAGCAAGAAATAGACATGCTACAGCGAGTAAACATAGCAACCAAGGGAATGGCATCAAAGTAAACATAAAAAATAGCAAATAACATCAAGTCATCATAGGAATATGGCTCATGGATTTGTAGGAACCAACGAGACAAGGTTGAATGTTGAAACAGTTTCAGCCATTGTAAAACAGAAAAATTATCATAGTATGTTTGCAAGCATGGAACAGAGGCATATTATACCCAAAATTAGCACACATGACATGTTAAGAAAGTGCACATAGCATACTTCAAAATATGTAATTGGAGCATCTCCATAATAGGCATGTATCAGTCAATAACAAGCTCACAACAAGGCATCATGAAGTTAACAGAAAACTGGAACCACATATAGACATGTTCATGGCAATGAAAACATATGCTACGGGAAATATATAGGGCATCAAAAGGCATGGCATGATAGAGCATAACATGTACATCAAAACATGTCAGCTAAGTATCTCCATATTATGCATGGATTAATTGGTAGCATCAAGCAAACATGGTATCATGATATGACAGATTCAGAAATGACAGAAAGTTAACAGTAAGTAGCCCACTTCACAAGCTTGATGCACTCACTACAGGGCATATCAAAATACATGGGTTGAACCCCTGTAAAGATGGCATAATTATGCTCCTAAAACATGTAGACATGATTCTCAAAATAAAATCACACAAAAAAGTTATAAAAATGACAAATAGGCAAGTTACAGCAGTTTTCAGCAGTTAACAGCAACATGCAGTTTTGCAACAGGGATTATGATGTCAACATGCACCCTAACATGGATGCAAAGCAGACCAACGTGTAGATCATGAAGATCATAACATGTGCATATCAAGATCATCATCATAGGATCAACAGAGACAAAGTTACACCACTCACAAGATGCATACATGATGTTAACAAGCAGCAGTTTTCAGCAGTTTATATCACTTAGCAGTTTCGCAACGAAGATTAAGCCATCAATATGAAAAGTAACATGAATTCAAATTCATCCATCATGTTTAGCATCAAGATATGAACATTTTGACATATTATGCATGCAAATCGAAGCAACAAGCACGGAGTTATGATCATGCAAACATGTCAATATGAGATGAAAATCTTGGGGACTTGGCCATTTTTCAGAAAAAAAACAGATGAGCGTCATATAGCTATATCGCGCACAGAGCGGGTTTTTAGCTAGAGGATGCTCATGTTGGCTTGGGCCTAGGTGGTTGAGGAGGCATGCCGGGGAAGCGGCTGAAGCTGGGCTGGGCCGCGGGGTGGCCGGCCCACATGCGGGCCCATGTGGCCGAAGCGAGCAGGCGGGTCGAGCAGCTCCTCTGCTCGACCTCGACCGGGGTGGTGGCGGAGACAGGGCGGAGGAAGAATCCGGGGATGGCCAAGAGAGACCGGGATCCGCCAGATCCGATGGTGGGGAACCCGTTCCCGGCGGCGGCGGGGTTCGGCAGCGCGGGGAAGGCCGGTGGCGAGGAGCTTGGATGAGGCGCCTACGGAGGGTGGCTGTAGCTCCGGCGAGATGGCCACAAGGGATAACATGACGGCACGAGGGAGTCGGCGGGGTGCGGATCCGGCGGTGGAGGCGGGGCTGCAGGCGCTCTACAACGAGGGGCGCCTGGAGAGGGTTCACTGGCGGCGGGGTCGAGGCGCCGTGGGGCTGCTCGGAGAGGAGGAGCGCTAGGCGCTCGGGCGGCGGTGCGCAGGCTCCCTCTGGGCCCAGATCTGGCCCTGGCGGGCCTGGTGCGGGCCGAGAGGGCCGCGGGGAGGTGGGAGGAGGCTGGGGGGCACGTGGTGGAGGGCGGCGGCTGCGGCGGCGCTGGCCACTGGAACGACGCCAAGTGGCGGCGATGGAATGGGGCGGTGAGGAAAACGATGAGGAGGCTGCGGCTAGAGGTTAGGGGAGGGGCTAGGGGTAAGTTTAGGCTAGGTTTTAGTCCGAAAATGGACTAGGGGGTCTTTATATAGGAAGAGGGGCTAGGAGAGAGGGGTTTCACGCCGTTTCGGAGCCGTTCGATCTCCATCAGATGGTCTGGAGCAGAGGGGTAGTGTAGGTAGGCCTCGGGCTGAGGGGAGAGAAGAGAAGTGTGACCCAGCGACTGTTTTCGGCGACCAAAAACGTTCGATGGATAAATCGGCAATGGTGACGCTACGGATAATGGTTGGGCTATCAAACAAACCCTGAATGCGATGAAATTTGATAGGCGGTCTACCTACACTATAATAAGACCGCACACCAACTTTCACCCCATTCTGAGAACATTTTTATGCCACTTATAAGAATAAAATTTTGGAGGTGCCGCGGGCGCGTGCAAGTGTGGATGGGCTCAAAACATACAACGGAGAGAACTGGGGAACCCAAACGGATGCAAGTTTTGGAAAACATGCAGATGAAATGCACATGATGACATGGCAAAGTGCAACACGCAAGCAAATGACATGGCAATGACAGCGAATAACTGGAAGACACCTGGCGCATCGGTCTCGGGGCGTTACACGTCCTTCAGAGCCCATATGAATTTATTCGGTCTACACAGGGGACTGAGGAATTTGTTGTAGAGGTGTGGTCAGATGAGAATTGGGATGATGTCTTTCCCAGTAATCATCATTCAGAACAGGTGTCGTAGACCCAGTGTCCACATCCTCATCTTCAGCATCAATTTCTTCAACGTCGGCCTCTTCAACTGTGAACTGAGGCGTGGGCGATGATACCAACATAGGTGAAGGAATTGTATCCACTTCAATTTCTTCATCCAACTGCTCTGACGTAGCGGAAGAGAGATTCTCTTCATCACTGTCATCTGGGATGACATATTCCTCACCAAAGGGAACGATCTCCTTTGATGGCATGCTTGAGAGAGGAACAACATCAATGGGGTTTGCGAATGAAGTTTTCAAAGTCTTCACTTTGTTGAGAGTTGAAGACTCTGAAGTTGCAGATGCTTTCCTTTTCTTCACAGTTGCTCTCTCCGCAGCCTTAGTCTTCTTCGGTTCTGACGCAGAAGGAAGGTTGATGATTTTCATCTCTGATGACTTTGCAGGAGGAGCGGATGAAAGTGGCGCAATTTCTTCAGGCACAACTGGTGCAGTTGCCCTGACAGGTTTAGATTGTTCAGGCACAACAACAGATTCTTCAGCTGGCCTGGGTTGTTCTTCCGGCACAACATTGGTGGGTTCCCTGGCAGTTTCATCAGGAGCAGGAATTTCTTTAGCAGCCCTGATACTTTCAGTATCTTCAACAGTTTGATTTTCATCAGCTGTGCTAGCATTTTCTTCAGTGTTCTGAGTAGATGCTTCACTCTGAGGAGTTTCTTATTGCGATGTAGCAGCAACATTTGTCTTGGAGCCTTTCGCCAGTTTTACGAATTTGACTTTGGCGCCTAGTCAATCTGCACGGTATGCGTCACATTCATCACTGAGTGCTTTGGTCTCAGTTTCAAGAGTCACAAGTTCTTCAGGAGACATGTTTACAACATTCTTCTTCAGAAAACACTCCTTTTTGTACTGAGTTTTCTTCACTTGCCTCACCTTATCAAATTTCCATTTTTCTTCAGTAATGAAGGCAGTCAACATATGACTTTCACCAGGCGAGAGATTCAAATCAGGAAGAGGTGTGTTGGGGTCCTTGTGCCATAGATCAATGAAGTCTAGGATCTTCTTTGGATCCAGTAAAAGTGGCACAACACTGCCTTTGGCTCTAGTGGCCCTTTGTTGGCGGTCTCTGATGATCTCAGCGAGTTCTTCATCATCAGCCTCATCGTCGCTTGACAGAACTTGAAAGGCAACCTGCTTCTTATGAGGAGTTGGCCTTGTGTCGCGTCCAACAACAACCTTTTTCTTTAGGAAAGTTGGAGCTATTGAGGACTGAGGCAGAGCTGAGGAACTTGCAGAGGCTCCTGAAGCAATTGAGATGCTAGTTGTCCGTTGGCATGTGGCAAGATGCACAGGTGCTGAGGACTTTGCAAGTGCTGCTGATGATTTTGCAGTTGAGGGAGCTGGAGCTGCACTTGACGATGTTGCTTGAGTAATTGGCCGTGAGGGCATTGCAGCTGAGGAAGAAGGTTTCATAGCTGATTTCTTCGTCATAGTCTTATTGGGCTTGCTAGCTAAGGCCTCAGCACCAGCAGCAGCAGAATCTTCGTTGAATTTCTTCACTGCTTCTGTTGCTACCTTAGCCAACTTTCTTTGGTGCTTGGCCCACTCCTTGGGAAATTCCTTACCTCTTCTGATGCTAGAGGGATCAACAACTTGGCCTGGAGCCAATGGAGATCTTGGGCATGGAGGATTAACCGCGAATTTCTTCATGTATTTAGGAGTGACATAGCGATATTCCCTCCATTCTCTTGCCCATCTGCATTCAATCCGCTGAATGCACACCTTGCGCTAGTTTTTGTTCTCCTTGCCATGCTTGGCTTCATCAAGAGTGCAATATTCTTCATATATTTCATCAGGGATTTCGAAGCAGTATTTGTCTCATGCCTTTTTCCTCCCTTCCGAGGATGCTTACCATCAGCCATTTTCAGCACTTGAGGATTTTGAACAATTGAAGTCTCTGAGGAGGTATGCAATTTTTCTTCGAGGAACGCTGCAAATGAGTTAAGTTAATGAGAACCTAGTGATTCAGCAGCAGACATGTGTACCTGTGAATAGAGTATAGGTGCGAAGAATTTGGAGAGGTCATATGCGTTCTCAGAATTTGTTTTAAAAGGAATCAAGTTTGAGGAATTTGACCAGGGGAGTCTTGAGGAATTTCACTAAGAGTTCTTGTCTTAGGTTCCAGAGTTGTATAGATTGAAAATCCACACAATTGAGGAATTTTGAAGAAAAACACATCTTGGGGAAACTAATCAAGAACAGAAGCAACTTTGGTGTTTAAGGATATGGAAGTTGAAGAATAAACACCTTTTTGAAGATTTGTGGAAATCATCAGAATTAACAAGGGCTGTAAAAATATATCTTATTTACCCTTGACGAAGAACACAATGAACTGGGAGTTGAAGTGGAGAGGTTCGTCCATTCATATCTTCCATGCCATAACTTGGCAGTGGAAGACAACTACGGCGGCGGCGGAGGTGAAGATTTCTGCGGCCAGCGTGAGTACGGTAGCAACGAGGTTGATGCAGTGAAGCTCTTCCTCACCGGAGATGATGGAGAGTAGTGCAGTGCTAGGTTAGAGAGCTCGAGCGAGGGAGAGATTGAGCGGAGTAAATGAGCTCAGAGGAGGTCGAGGGGTATTTATAGCCGAAGTGAAAAACCGCTCGTCCAAGGAAATTGGACGAACGTGTCCCTGACCCTTACCATCCTAGCGACATGTGTCACCCACATACTGAGAAGTGGAGATTGTGTTAAATCATGGGTGAATATATTAATCCTGCCATGGGATGCAGAAGAATTTGAGCGGCGAAAGCCGAAAAATTAGATGTGAAAATTTTAACGTTTCGTTCGCAAATTCTTCAGATATAAAAAACTCATATATATAGGGCTGGACTATTTTGTTACTAGTAATAGAATATTATTCTGTTACCCCTCGGCCCTATAAGGGCGCGACGCACCTACACCGTCGAACTCCCGGACCCACCCCGAACCTAACCCACCTCCTTCCGCTGGAGGCAGCCGTCGTGGGCGAGCGAGCGACGGCCTAAGCCGGAGCAAGGGAGCCCGGGGCACCATGACTGGCCGCCGACGGAGCCCATCGAACTGAACCTCCCCCACGGCCCACCACTTCTCCCACCTTCCTTCTTTCAAAGCAAGTGGATCGGCCGCACTGACCACCGGCCTCACCACGCGCCGCCGCCCCGGCCTCCCAGCACGTCGCCACCACTTCCACCTGGGCCCCACCGCGCCGCCGCCTCCCTCCCTGCGCGCAGCGCCGCCCGGCCTGATCCTCCCTACCCCCGTCTCCTCCCCTTCTCTAGCGCGCCTCCACCTCCCGTCCGTCGGTGCGGCTCCACCTCGTCCCGGCTGGCCAGGTGATGCACGCGCATCAGTTCGCGCGGGGCTCGGCTGCCATGCACCCTTTCGCCATCTGGCGCGATGCCATGGGTAAAGCCAGAGATGGAGCTACCGGTTCCAGCACCGGCACCTGCGACGTCAGTCCACCAACGTGCTTGGCACCGTCCACAACTCCATCGCGCTCGAGCAGATCATCTTCCTCAATGTTCTGGCCACGGCTCCCCACTATCAACACGAGATCCCAACCACTTCTTTAAAAACTGAAGTTATCTGGTTAGTAGTCCTCATTTGCTAAATTCTACAGTTCTTTAGTTACCCTTTGCTAATTTTTGTAGTTATCTGGTTAGTAGTTTACATTTTCTAAAATCTTCAGTTCCCTGGTTAGATAAATAATTGTCATCTTTGCAGAAGCGCTGGCAGTCTACAAATTATATTATTGGTAGTAGTTGTTCAATGTATATATTAGAAGAAGTAAAAAAGGAAAACAGTGGTGCCCGTGCATGAGGACATGAGGTGGCACCACACAAAGCAGCAATAATAACACTAAATGGGGCTTGTTGATGGCAAGCATATCTGAAGACTCTGGTGAAGATCCTGTACTTGTTATTAGCCTACGCATGACCCCATGTGTTGACATGCTTTTTTGATCATATGAATTTGCATGATCTTATTTGTTCTGGAGTAGGTTCGCTTGAATGGTGTTGCTACCTTCATTGGAATAATTGGACTTTCTGTTGGTGTTGTTGTTCTCATTGTCCTCTTGGCCAGGTATATTAATACATAGTTTATTTTGGTCAACTAGCCCTGTGGCTTATTTCTGTCACCTTGTTTTCTTCTAGGCATATTGATGCATTGTTTAATTTGGCCAACTAGCCTTGTGGCTTATTTCTGTCACCTTATTTTCTTCTAGATATTTCACTTGGCATATGTACAATCCGGATGGCTCTCCGCAATATGTGAAAGGAAAGACGGGTGTCGGTGAGACAATACATGGAGTAGTTAAAATCTTCACAGTGGCGGTAGGTTTTCAATTTAGTCATGACTGCTGATTTGCATTTTCCCATTTCTGTTATCTTATCATCTTTGGATGTAATAGGTCACAATTGTGGTTGTGGATGTTCCCGAAGGACTACCATTGACTGTCGTATTGACGTAAGCATAAATTTAATGCGTAATTTTCTTGTAGCATGCTAGCAATCATTTACCCAATGACACTGCATATTTTTGTTAGGCTTGCCTTTTCGATGCGCAAAATGATGAGCGATAAAGCTCTGGTATGCTGCTATTCCTTGCTTGTATTTGTTACTGTGTCGCGTTACTTGTAGTAACAGCTGGTCTCATGCATTCTCAACCATCTGTTAACAGGTCAGGAGACTTTCTGGAGTTAAATACACCGTGGGTGCCTAAACTTGTCATGCGCGGTCACTTTGGTGCCTAAAGTTGTAAAATATATGAAAGTGGTGTTCGAACTTGTCCGTCCGTGCAAATACGGTGCCTTTTACCGTATCCGGGCGTACTGCCCTGACCACATGGCACGCCAGCATGGAGGTGTCCCACATGTAAGTGTGGGGGCATTTTTTACAACCAGCCCCCTCAGATTTATTTTTAATATGGTGCCACATTTTTTACAGCCAACCCCCTCAGATTTAATTTTAATGCGGTCCCGCATATCAACTCAGGCGAGCGGATGAATGAAATAGTAAAAAGAAAAGTAAATGTGCCTCGCATGCACAAGACATATATGTTAACCACTACGTCAAACACACCAGTATGTGTAAATGGCAGATACAGCGGCTTTTATAACAATGATACCGTGTGAAACAATAAAGAAAAATAATAAGAAAGAAAAGGGGGATTCAAAAGTTCAAACTCAGGAGCTCAGTCGTGCTAGCCTTGTAAGCTACTCCCTCTGTTCCAAAATATAAAAACGTTTTTGACATTGGTATAGTGTAAAAAACGTTCTTATATTTTGGGACGGAGGAGTAGCTAATAAACCAAGCAAGATTTTACGCAAAATTTAGAGGAACACCACCTTATGTAAAATATAAAATTATCATATTTATTTTTGGTGTTGTATCTAATCATTTGTAGTATTATTTTTCTTAATACTGGACCTCGTGTGCGTGGTATGCATACGTGCACACATCAGTGACAATTTATTTGTTTGACACACCTAAATTATTCACTTGTTACCATACGTAACAATCTCATTACGGTCTAAACTATATTTATCCCATTAGAGCATCTAGTTGGAATTTTTCTGCTGATTTATTTGTCGATGTAAACAGTATTTCTTCCTTTTAGGCATCACGTGGTGTCCTGCCTCGTGGTTACCTTAGGTTTGCCGTGCATTCAAAAACTTGACAACCTATATTTTCAACGTGTATTGAAAAAATTTATTGTGTAAAATTATTCTTATATTTCTACAAACACCTTTAACATGTTTTGATACATTCTAGAATTACTATTATTAGACAATAAGTTTTAATACACGTTGAACAGTTACGTTGTCGATTTTTTGCAATTGTGTAGTATTTTAAAAATCAATGAATATATGCAATAATTGTCGGTGCTTGTGGTCCTGCATTAGGATATATAAATTTACACAATAATTTTTAATATATGTTGACCTGTCTAAATCCACATAAAATTTGGAGAAAGTTCATGTTTACCTCTTCAAAGTAACAATAATGAAAATAGATTCAAGAATTAAAATGCACAATAATTGCCTACTTATATTTTTTGTATTTTTTGATGGTAAAATTTACATATAAAAACTAAACAGGAATTAAAAGATAAACAAAAAGAAAACATGTGACGGAAGTGCAGTGAGATACGCGGACTAGGTCTATATATATGAGTACTAGCTAATACTAGAACGCATCATGTTCTGCTGGATGGTCTGCTCATGCCCGCACTAAGCAGTAGGTCTACCTGTAATTTATTATAGCGATTTCTCTCTCTGTCATGTTGACATATGAGACCTATATTTCTAATTTGAATAAAGCATGAGGTATTTTCTGCAAAATAAAATCGCTCGCCCACTGACAAGTGGGCCAGCCGCCAGCTCGCATTCCACGCGGGCAGTCCATACGGTCGCATACAGCCAAAGGCACCGTATATGCACGGGAGGACAAGTTATCACACCACTTTTCTGTATTTTGCAAGTTTAGGTACCAAACTGATCGTGACGGACAAGTTAAGGCACCGGTGGTGTATTTAACTCGACTTTCTGCATGCGAGACAATGGGTTTTGCAACAACAATTTGGAGTGACAAGACTGGAACATTAACTTTAAATTGGGTGGAACACTATTTCTTTTTAGTATTGTCCTTGTCTTAATACATGGAAATTCCATGGTAGGATTCATGATTTCTCAAATATGCTTGGGCCTTGACTCCTTTCCACTTTCTTCATTGTCATTATTAAGATGACTGTTGTTGAGGCATACTTTGGTGGTGAGAAGATGGATCCTCCAGATAACACTCATAAGTTATCTGCTGCTGTATCAACAATGATTATTGAAGGAATTGATCAGAATACATCTGTAAGCATATTTGAGCCGGAGGTCAGGCTATACTTATAATTTACGTCACATGCACTTTTTCATCCACGAATCTGAACATGTTTTTCTTCCTTTTAACATGTTATGGTTCAGCTGTGTGGCTTAATGGTGGTGGAGGTTGTTCTGTAGGCTGCCTCCAGTGCTCGTGCCACGACATTCACCGCCACCACTCCAGACCGTTCACCATCGCCTTATGAGTCCGTTCAACAACGGAGGGGGCGTCGTGCTGCGGGTGGGCATGGTGTTGTGTTGAGGTCCTCGATAGTTAGGGCTCCTTCATAGAGGAGCACAGGCGGCGGTTGGCAAAAATGCACGACACAACGCTCCACCAGCCTTTCTCCTCTCGCTGGGAGGCTGTCAGCCTGTTGTTGACTCCTTCTTTCTGCGTTGGAAGAGAACTCACTCGTCCCAGCTACTAAATTTCTTGCATCTGAGTGCATCACAAAAAGTGGCAAAAAGAACATGGATAAAAAAGGAGGTGTGTGACATGGTTCTTTTGTTTGTGGTTATTATTCTGTAGAAAGTTCGATCTACCAAGTTATATTAGTTCATAGTATAAAAACTAAATAATAGTCTGAATTTTCTCTAAGTTCGATCGACACATTTTATAGCAGGTCATGCTGGAATAACAGTAGTCCATTCTACTGGAGCTATATTTTATAATCTTTTGTTCTGAACCTTCCTCAAAGTTAGGTTCAAGTTTTGCTAATATTTTTTTGTGTCAGTTCAATATAAAAAGTGAAATCAGTAATAATTCATTTATATATGTGTACACCGCAGTAGCAGTTCAGTATAATAAATGACATCAATTCGTTAAACAAAGATAGAAACACATTTTCTGGTTTAGCGCCTATACTAAAAAATAGTTCCTTAATTACCAGTTGATGCTTAGCCTTTCCAATTGCAGTTCTCGCATCAGGTGACGTGCCAAAAAGAGTACAAGCCTCACAACTCAACGCGGGGTCAGACCAGATGACCAACATCTCTCCTGCTCAGTATGACAAGGATGTCAATGATAATGAAAACCTCCCTCACATCAGAGCGGCGGAGTGCATCCTTGCCATCTACATTTCAGAGCCCCATCAGTTCAGTGTGATCTCCCCGGTAAGTTCTTGTATTGCTATATCGAGTGTTCAGAAAGTGTAGAATGGATGATTTATCTCGCCTATGCGGCTAACAAATCATATGCTCTGTACAAAGAAAAAGAAACAAACACTATGTGTAGGAGTTCATGATGTAATTAAGGATCCCAACGTCACTCCACCACCACCTCCTACGTCCCAAAAATAAGTGTCAACTTTGTACTAGCTCCAGTAAAAATTTGTACGAAGCTCAAGACACTTATTTTGGGACGGAGTGAGTATTTAACAGCAAGTCCATGAATTACTATATGAGAAGTACAAAAAAATACTACTGGTGAGAGTTCATTTAAATCACGACGTCTGAATTGGGGTCAACCCCTGCCACCATGGTCCTACACGGCCGGACACCATGCCTCCTTTCCCCTAGTTAGCACCCCCCATCTCCTTTCCACACCCCGTGGCAAGAGTTAGTTTGGTCAGAAATTATTTGCATTGAACCTGTCCATTGTTGTACTTGTGAGAGTTGAATTTTTGTTTTAAAAGTTTACCATTAGAACATTTTGATGAACCGTGGGAGCTCAATTAGCTGACAAAAAATATTTTGCTTAGTACCTATATGATACCAGGAGGCACTGTTCTTGTAAGAGGTTCAAAGATTGTGGTGGTCTAGTGGAGCAAGTCTAGCTTCTTTTTCAGTTCAGTTCAAGTTCTCAATTTCATTCAGTTCAAGCCTTATTGAAGTGTAAAGTTTAGTTGGAGGCATTCATGCAGCTGCCGATGCGGTGATGGCAATTCTTAGCCTTCTTGTGTTTGTTCAAATGCCAAACAGAATTGCCTCATCGAGCTCTCTGTCATTTTTCATCTCTCATGTGAGTGGGTGTGGTCAGTGGCCAATAAAGCATTAAGAGTTCAAAGTACACAAAGGAAAAAGGTTCAATTTTCAGAACTTTAAGAGTTCAAAGTACACAAGAACATAAGTCCATTATGCTTTGCATCAGATATCTGATATTTGTGAGGGGAACTTCATTTTTTTTCAGTTCAACTTTTGAATGTGTTTCAGTTCATCTACTTCCCGGTCGTAATGTGTTAGCTAGGTCAGTACTAGTGTTCAACAGTACGACAAGTAGTAGTACTGATCAGTACGACTTACACAATACTATTACTGATCAGTAATATTCTTAATGTTAAAAGTAACATCCATATAGGAAAAATGCTTCTATTCTAACACACAATTTTTTGGAAAAAGAGCACTAGTACTGATGAGTCGTACTGACAAAGATGTTGTCTACAATTCTGAAATTACTGTTGAGTCGTACTAGTACTATTATTGATGAAAATGGGAAGCAAGTGTCACATGAATCCTCAATTGAATGGGAAAGCAAGGTGATCCTCGCTCTTTCAACTCCACTTCGCCGGTGTTGTCAGTCCGCGGGAGTAGGGGCGGCGTGTTAGGTAGGTGCAGGAAGAAAGGTACTTTATTTGATTCAGTTCTCTCATGATGCTTGTGTATTTCAAGCCTCTAAGTTGCATCGCAAATGGCCAATAGTAGGATGTTTTTCAATGCTTTTATTGGAATTTTCAATGTATAGCTGCATTTCTTTTGCATCTCCTCACTGATAGTAGAACCCCGCTGCTACTTCTTGGTGGGAAACGTTTGACATGCATGTCACTGCCTAGTATCACAAATATCCTAGCTAATAGATTGTGATTTTCTCTCTTTTGCCTATATCTCTTAGTGTGTTGCCCCTTTTCATATAGCGTATTTTGAACATCAGCTGCTTTCAAAAATGTGTCACGCAAGTTCAAGTATAGCTGCTATAGGAGTTCAAAAATCTGAATAGTTTAAGCTCAGGCCAATTTCAAGAATTGTTTCCTTCATAAATTGCTTGAAGTTTGTGATGCTTGAGCACTGCACCAGCCATGGCCACGGTCATTGCGTCCCTGAACTGCCATGGGCCTCCTGCGGCCTCGCTTTGTCCCCAGCCTTCTGCCCGGGCGAACCCATTTTCGTCTTCCCAGGCACAGCCGCGACCTCCTTCTCAGTCAATTCCGGCGAGGCCTATGATAGCCGAACACGGTGACCTCGAACTGCCAAGCATCCTCACTTGAACGACTCTGTCCTCTTCTAACAGGCACATTCTGCTGCTCTCCTCTGCTTTCTCTCTCGTGCGGGTGCTGCTCCTGCTCCTCTCAAATCTCACTTCTGCTGCTGCTGCTCCTTTCGAATCTCACTCCTGCTGCTGCTCTACACTAGTAATTGTTGATGATACTTCATCTCTACCCGAGAAAAGATCATAGTGGTGATGGTGTTTTGATTCCATTTACATTTACTAGTACTAATTGGTCATTAGCATTAGGGAAGAAGGCTTCCCCACGCCAGTACAAGCTTTTTAATGTGTGCATTTTGTTACAGCAAAAACTGAATGGGTGGAAAGACGAATATAGTTGTTATTAAACACCCAACTGGTGCATGGAATTGAGGCAATTGTGCTTTGCTCATTCCATTGCTGCATTGTTTTGTGCTTGGGAATAGAGTAGGTATAGCATTCTAACATGTATTCTATCATCGATTCATAACAAAGAAAATGTACATGATAGGTTGATGAAAAATTGATTTGAATTTGAAGCAATGATCAGTTCGAATTAAAGAAAATGGTCGATTTGAATTAAAAACAGAATAATATGTTTCTGGAATCAGAATAATATTTTGTTGCTATCGGTGATGAAAGGGTGGTGTACACGGAGTAGGAGGTCGGCAAGTCGGGCAAGGCCACAGGAGTTGAACTACAGAAAAAATTATATCAGCCCAATGACAGAAAAATATATGTGCAGGAGGCTGGGAGCAAAAAAACTGGCCACGGCGCGCCTCCACCTCCCTACCGTGGCGTGCCTCCACATCCCGGCCGCAAGCATGTGCAGTTACTGATTGCTTCTTGCTTCCACTTTTTATCATGATTTAGTGTGTGCACTATAGGAGTGCTTTTTGTCTCGGTAGATCAGCTGCTCAACAACATAATCATGTACTGCTCAGTGCATGTATTACTGCTGGGGGGTTCAAAAATCAGAACCCAAAAAGTTCAACCTTGGTGGTATTGTGCACATGCAAAATTAGATAAATACTTGTTAAAATTGCTCCCAGTATTTGACGTATTCCATGCAATGCTTACTAGATTGTTCTAAAAAAGTGTCATGTATTTGTGAATTTACTATTGGTATAGCAGTTAAATATGTATTATCTCACCGGTTCATAATGAAATGCAGAAACAGTTCAATGTGTGTATATGCATCCGTTCATACTTGTCACTTGTTTTTTCCATTGTTGTTTTTTCTTTGTACACACAGTGAAAGGTTTAAATGGCTGAGATTGGTCAAGTTCCTTTCTATTTCAATTGGTCTCCAAACTGAATAACATGTACTGTGCTGATGTGGATTTGACAGTCATCAGGGAAGAAGACCTCGACCTATGGCAATGACGGCCGCACATGCCACATGCTACCAGATTCGCTGCCCATAGCTGCAACCCTTTGATCGGCAAGGCTGCCATTTCCCCGCACCCGACGCCGCCTGGGCCCTTCGGACAACGATACCATCGCCGCCCCAAGCTCAATCTAGAGTTCTTATGTGTTTGCATGTTAGGTGCTCGTACAAATACCCCCGTGGATGCTTTTTTTCCTCGAAAATGTTACTTGTGTTTCTAAATTTGACATGATGCCAGTGGCTAAACCTGACGCACTTGCATAGTAGCTATATCATCTAGCTACTTGCTCTCCATTATATCCCCCTCCTTGCAGAAAAATCGTCCGTTCAAGTTTCAAGTTTGTTGGAAGCGTGTGCTGAAAAATTGTAAGTTCAACATGACGTCCTAGATAAGTTTGGGAAAAAAAGCTCAAAAAAAGAAACCCCACAGAAATTTAAATGGTAAAAGTTCAAGTTGTAAAATGAGAGAAGTCCAGAACATCGTTGAAAAAATGTTAGTTAAAAAACATGCACAAAAAATTTTCTTTAAAAAAATTGTCACTCAATTCAACGATATAAACCACGCAAGTTCGGGGACGATAATACCGTGAACCGTTGAAAAGTTACGAGGAAAACCATACAGAAAAAACAAAGCAAAGTCTAATTAGTGAAAACACGCTTAGTACAAACCAATGCAAACATCAGTTCAAGTACTCTTTTTTTTTGGAACTGAGGGAGTCCTGGACTAGGGGGTGTCCGAACAGTCGGACTATCATCGTCCGCCGGACTCCAAGACTACGAAGATACAAGATTGAAGACTCCGTCCCGTGTCCGGATGGGACTTTCCTTGGCGTGGAAGGCAAGCTTGGCGATACGGATATGTAGATCTCCTACCATTGTAACCGACTCTGTGTAACCCTAGCCTCCTCCGGTGTCTATATAAACCGGAGGGCTTTAGTCCGTAGGACAACATACATTACAACAATCATACCATAGGCTAGCTTTAGGGTTTAGCCTCCTTGATCTCGTGGTAGATCCACTCTTGTACTACCCATATCATCAATATTAATCAAGCAGGACGTAGGGTTTTACCTCCATCGAGAGGGCCCGAACCTGGGTAAAACATTGTGTCCCTCGTCTCCTGTTACCATCCGCCTAGACGCACAGTTCGGGACCCCCTACCCGAGATCCACCGGTTTTGACACCGACATTGGTGCTTTCGTTGAGAGTTCCTCTGTGTCGTCACCGATAGGGAGGATGCCTCCACCCGTCTTCAAAGACGGTGTTTTCGCCGAAGGGGCCTTGGCCGCCGGCCAAACTATCCGGCTAGGTGGTTTTCTTATTTCCGCCTGTCCGGCCGCCGCTTCGACAATGACTTCTTAAGTCGTCAGAAGCAATCTTCGCGTCAGCTCGAAAGCTGCCGAACATTTGGATCCAATAGAGCTCTCGTCCGTTAACGAGCTCTTGGATCGCATCGCTGCCCTGGGAGTCGCTACAGACTACAACCAGATTGGGCTTAAAACCGATCTGAGAGAGATTAACTCTCCCCAGGCCACCCACCACGTCGCAGTGGTAGAGGAGCAATACGGCAACTCTTCGCCTGTATTAAAAACTATTCACGTCCGGATTCCCGAACCCTCCATGCCGGATTCCCGCGGAGGGCCGGACTTCGACCGAGCATTGAACTTAAAACCATGCATCGCTCCGGACTCGCTGGATCGTGTCCAGCAACCCAAGCTTCCGAATTCGGAAACTCCTCGGCCTTTAAGCCCCAAGATGGACAGGGATCCGGACTTTAGTCCACTCACCCGCCCAGACATATGCGATCTATCTCTAATACGGCAAGAGCCCGCTGAAACAGTACATCACTACTGGGCCAGATTCCTCCTGGTTATGGACAGGATAAAGGACTGCCGAGAGGAAAACGCAATCTCAATCTTCTGCAATAATTGCACGGACAAGGGAATATTGAACGCCATCGATCGTCGCAAAATTACACGTTTCGCCGATCTGGCGTCCATAGTACGAAAGTACTGTGCGATGGAGAGTTTCCGGAAAACCGAAAACCAATTTGGGATAATCCGGCCCCAACCCCAATCCGCAACAAAAGGGTGCCTCACACTCAGGCCCCTGATGCAAGAAAGAAAAAGCAAAAACCCAATAAGGGGCACGGAACCGTACTGGAGGGATGGCTCAATGGACCCTGTAAGCTTCATAGTACAGAGGGAGCCGTCCCAACACATAGCCTTCGAGCATGTTGGATACTACGGCAGGTGGCCAAAAGTGGCGAGGAGCTGCTAGCCCCGGGAAACCACTCCAACAATACCAGTACGGTATCAACAGTCTTCGAGACCTTCGCATCAAACAATATGCGAAAACGTACAATCCGCGGACTCGCCGAAGTCTACCAAGTAGCAACAAAAAATCCATGGAGCGACACAGCTATTACCTTCAACGTCAGCGACGAGCCTAAGTTCCGAACAGCCAGAGCACCAGCCGCACTGGTGCTTAGTCCCATAGTGGACGGCTTTCGACTGACAAAAGTCCTCATGGATGGCGGCAGCGGATTAAACCTCATTTACGAGGAAACTCTGCGAAAAATGGAAATCGATTGGAGCCGTATTGAGCGGAGCAGCACAACCTTCAGAGGAATAATCCCTAGCCGGGAAGCGCGCTGCACCGGAAAAATCACACTTGATGTGGTGTTCGGCTCGCCGGACAATTACAGATCCGAAGAAGTCACGTTCCAAGTGGCCCCGTTCAACAGCGGATATCACGCTATATTAGGACGAGAGGCATTCACAATTTTTCAAGCAGTAGCTCATTACGGGTACATGAAGCTCAAAATGCCTGGGCCCGGCGGAATAATCACTCTCGCCAGTGATCCGGACATAGCACTCCGCGCCGAGAACAAGACAGCCGCACTAGCCCTGGAGGCACTATCCGAAGCCTTAGCAGCAGAAGAACTCACCGTGCTGCGCTCTACGGTGAACGGGGACGATGTGATACTCGATAAAAGATCCAAGTCCACCTCCTTCAAACCAGCAGATGAAATAATAAAATTCCAGGTCCATCCAACGGACCCAACAAAGACGGCCTCCATTGGGGCACAATTGAACCCCGAGGTAGACGCCGCACTGCGCGAATTCCTTCGGGAAAATTGGGACATTTTCGCCTGGCATCCTTCGGATATTCCCGGAATCCCACGCAGATTGGCAGAACACAGCCTAAACATCCTAAAAGGATTTAAGCCAGTCAAACAGGCTCTTCGACGATTTTCCGAACCCAAAAGACAGGCAATGGGAGAAGAGCTAGCCAAATTATTGGAAGCCGGATTCATCAGAGATATCAAACATCCGGATTGGCTAGCAAATCTGGTAATGGTACCAAAGAAGGACAAATCCTGGCGCCTCTGTGTCGATTTTAAAGACCTCAACAACGCTTGCCCAAAGGATCCCTTCCCTCTTCCCCGTATCGACCAAATTATCGATGCTACCACAGGGCAATATTCATTGTGCTTCCTCGACGCATACTCTGGCTACCATCAAATCAAGATGGCAGAAGCAGACCAAGCCGCAACAGCATTCATCACTCCTTACGGACCATTCTGCTTCAACACGATGCCCTTCGGACTTAGAAACGCCGGGGCAACATATCAGCGCATGATTCAAACGTGCCTGGCTACCCAGATCGGCAAAACAGTCGAGGCATACGTAGACGACGTAGTCGTCAAAACAAAACACGTCGAAACTCTAGTAGACAATTTGAGGCTCACGTTCGACAACCTCAGAGCATATGACATCAAGCTGAACCCGGAAAAATGTGTTTTCGGCGTACCAGCCGGAAAGCTGCTGGGCTTCGTTGTATCCGGTAGAGGAATAGAAGCAAACCCAGCTAAAATCCGAGCTCTATCACAGTTGGACATTCCAAAAGACCTCAAACAAATACAAAAATTAATAGGATGCGTGGCAGCTCTAAGCCGCTATATCTCCCGTCTAGGAGAAAAGGCGTTGCCCCTCTATCGCCTCCTCAGGCGCACCGAACACTTCGAGTGGACGGATGCTGCCACTGCCGGACTCGAAGAAATAAAGGCCATATTGGCAACAAATCCGAGGCCCTGTTACATGGTCTCCGGATGGCAGTCTCCATGGGCATTCAACGCCTAGAGGTGCGTGGGGATTCAAACCTCGCAATATCCCAAATAAACGGAGACTTTGACGCCAAGGATCCAAAAATGGCAGCATATCGCAACGCTGTCCTAAAAATGTCAGCTCGGTTTGAAGGACTCGAATTCCATCACATAGCCCGAGATAATAACCAAGTGGCCGACGTACTGGCTCGCATCGGTGCGAAACGTGATGCTGTCCCTCCAAATATCTTCCTGGAACGGCTCTTCAAGCCATCCGTACTACGGGAAGAGGAGCCCGGAAATGACAAACCGGAAAAAACCGCGCCAATCGGCGATTCAGCCGATGACATGACACCTTCAGCCCACGCCATAATGGCAGTAATCGCCCCGTGGACAGAACCATTCCTAGCCTACTTGCTTAGGTAGGAACTTCCCGAAGACCAAAACGAGGCTCGCTGCATAGTCCGGCGATCGAAAGCCTACAAGGTCCATGAGGGAGAACTTTATAAGAAAAGCACAACCGGAGTCCTTCAAAGGTGTATCTCCGAAGAGGAAGGGCGAAACCTCCTGGCTGAAATTCATGCCGGACTAGGCGGACACCACGCGGCAGCCCGGGCCCTTGTAGGAAAGGCATTCCGTACAGGGTTTTATTGGCCGACGGCCCGGGCAGATGCCCAAGACTTAGTCTAGAGATGCGTTGGTTGTCAGCTCTTTGCTAATCAGAGCCACATGCCGCCCACCGCCCTCAAAACTATACCCATTACCTGGCCATTCGCGGTCTGGGGGCTCGATATGGTTGGACCCCTTAAAGGGGGAACCCACAAGCAAAGGTACCTATTGGTCATGGTGGATAAATTCACCAAATGGATAGAGGCCAAACCGGTCAAAACGGCAGAGTCTGGACCAGTGATAGACTTTATATCCGAGGTAGTACACCGCTACGGAGTCCCCCACAGCATCATCACTGACAACGGCACGAACTTCACGGCCGACGAGGTTAAGTCATGGTGCAAAAATATGGGTATCAAGCTCGACTACACTTCAGTCTATCACCCTCAAACCAACGGTCAAGTGGAACGAGCAAATGGTCTAATAATGAGTGGCATTAAACCCAGACTAGTGCGGTCACTTACTAAATCTGACACGCACTGGGTCGAGGAGCTCGACTCCGTACTCTGGGGGCTATGGACAACGCCTAACCGCACTACCGGATTCACCCATTTTTTATGGTATACGGCGCAGAGGCAGTCTTGCCCTGCGATATTATTCATGACTCACCTCGAGTGCGCATGTACGAGGAAGGAGAGGCCGAGCTTGATCGGCAGGACAGCTTGGACAGATTGGAGGAAGAACGCGACGTCGCCAAGGCTCGTTCCGCATTTTATCAGCAACAGGCCCGAAGATATCAAAGCAGAGAAGTACGGGCCAAGACTTACAACGTTGGTGAACTAGTTCTACGCCTGCCGGACAAGAAAAAGGACAAGCTCAAGCCCAAATGGGAGGGCCCCTTCATTATCGATCAAGTCCTGACCAGCGGAGCGTACCGTCTACGAAATGCGTCGGATAACCAACTCGAGCCGAACCCATGGAACGCAGCCCGCCTCCGAAGATTCTATGCCTAGCGCCGGACTAAGAGTTCGTCCCCTCCCCCCGTCCAAACTTTTACACTTCGGCTGTCTTTTGTTTCTCTTTTCATACCTTTTTATTCAAAAGCCCTTATGGGCCTACTTTCGCATTTTTCGCATACACATGATGTGCCATCCGCACTCATTATTCCTGGGGGCTTCTTTTACAGAAGCTCAATTATAAGGGTTTCATACCTAGCACATGTGTAAAGCTTCCACATGTACCTTTTACTCACCATTATATGCATCGATATGACTTAAGTTTTGGCCAAGCTGGGTTGCCTGGCTGCTGTGCTTACCCCTACGTTCCCGATTGTTCGGCTAGGAGGTAAAGGGAGCACCTCTGCGATTGTTACTGCCGGGTCAGCCGGATGTGTACCTCAGACTGGGTGAAGTCGAAAGCTAGCGTTCTTAAGGGAATATTCGGTCGGTGACTTAAAAGATGACTTTTTAACTATTTATTTATCCGCCCCCAGATGTTTTACTGCTTTCTTTGCAGTCCGGACATGCACTTTAGGGCATGCCTCCTAGGGAAAGGAACCCTTAACGGAACTATTCTCCCTGGAAGATGTTTCTTACTAACCATGTAATATAACATAACTAGTTGGGCACTTGTCTGATAAAGCACTAATGACCCCTACGCCTGGTCTCCATGCATACCACGGTTGTTTCTCAACCAAAAAGGTATTCGGACACACTCCGGACTCTAGGGTCCCGAGGTTGAAGCGAAAAGGTCGGCAAAGACAAACGATCTACAATCCGGCTAGAAGGCATTTCACATGTCACTTTAAAGGAAAACATACATTGTCAAATTTACTGATTGTATTCCTCCTCAATCCCATCTAACAGGCTGTCTAATTTACAGTCCCGTTGGGAAAATTTAGCAGCCAACTCTACTTGGCTGTATACTAAACTCACAGGGATCTCCTTCCCATCGGGCCCCACCGGTCCAACTTCGGCCATGTGGTTAGGATCCGCCTTCTTGTAACGCGTCTTCACCATGGCCCAAGCCTCCCTGGCACCTTGACGGCAAGCCGAAATCTTCCACAAACGGAAGCGCTGCCGCACTCCCTGCAACTTCTCCGCAAGCTCCCCGAGGCCCTCGGGTAGGGAGAGGGCTGGCCATAAAGGCTGGACGACGCCACTCATTGCCTGCCGAACTCGTTCGAGCAGTTGCAACAGCTCGAGAAGTTGATCACCCGTTGATATGGGCATCTCCTCCGCAGGGCGACCTGTGAGTATACCTACAAGAAATACTATGTCAATTTACTTCCTCGCCGAACTCTTCTTTTCAAAAGAGTCCGCTCAAGCACTTACTGTAAATGCGTTGGCATCTTGGAGCTGGTTCCTTTCTTGCTGCACCCTATTCAGCACTCTCTCGCCGGCCTTTAGCTGGCGCAGTAATTCTTGCCTGTCCGGATCTTGTCCGGCGGCACCTGCAATGTCACTATCAGACTTGCGCGCACGCCGCACAGTGCTTATATTTATTAATAAAAATGTGTTACCAGGAGGGGTCTCTGCGTCTCCTCCTGCGGCAGCAAATGCGGCCTCAAGTTGGGCCTTGCATTCTTGCAGCTCCTGAGACAACTGGGCATTCTTCTCGGTAAGAGCCTGCGTTTTAATTGATCCTTAAATCAGTTAACATAACTGCTTCAAGTCTCGGGGGCTACTAGTATATATAACCATTAAAATTCCCTTACCCGTATGTCTTTCACATACTGCTCCGTGGCTCTGGTAAACCCATCTTGAGCGGCACGGAGGTGCGCGTCCCCTGCGTTAAAGGCGTCCAACGCCTCAGGGGAGAAGCACGCTTCACGAAACACTGTCCGGCGGCGCCTATGGTTCATGGCGCTCTCCACCTCAGATTTGGTGGCGGACAGTCTGTCGGTGTCCTCCGTTGGAGAAGGATCCGGCCCGCGTCTTGCGCTTGCCTCCCCCTCCAGGCCGGGCGCTGGAGCCTGGCCGGTGTAGGTTGGATCGGCAACTTCCGCGCCCGCAGTCCGGCGAGCGCCTTTTCTTCTATAAAGATCATGAGCACTCAGACGCATCCTAAGAACGTTGCTCTGAAAATTCAAATACAAGTTATACCTTTGCGGCGACGTTTCGGTCCGTACCGCGCTCCTTTTCCGCCTGCTGGTCCGGACTGACCTTTGTTGGTCAGCCGCCGCGGGCTCGGCTTCCCGCCGTGAAGGCGCTTCCTGCAAAATACCATCGTTCGCGAAGGTTAGAAAGGGGCAAGGAAGAGATAATGGTGTCCGGACCTCGGTCACAATCACCTGGGAAGCCGGATACAGTCCGGGGTAGTCCGCCATAATGGCGACCAAGGCATTGTCCATGCTGAGCTGGTGAAATACCCCGTCGATCAGCTCCACCTTGATGTCCGGATCCTCTTCGGAGGCCAGATCCAGGGATCTTTCTGGATCCTCGGGTTGCGGAGCGGGACTTACCATGTCCTCCACAGTCCGGCGTAGATCCTGCGCCGAAGACATAATGTAAGAAGCCTAAACTTCGAAAGCATGGGTTGAGCCCTTAAAAAGTGTTCGCTTACCCATCCTCTAGGGTTGTTCATGGAAAACCCATTCAAGGGGTTCGTTCGAAGGAAGTCCTCCTTCTCCCCTTTGTACAGGCCGGACAGGATCTCCACCAGATCCTTGGTCGAATCTGGCCCTTCGCGGCCATGATGGGTGGCGTCGTCTTCCCCGTTGAAATCCCACATGGGTGGCCTCCGTATTGCAATGGCTGTACCCCCCGCATGATGCATGTCGCCATGACTCCAATCATGGTCAACCCAGAATGGGCCAGTAATCTTATTCGGCCCATCAAGTAATGGACGCTCTTGTCTTCCTCCAATTGGGGGCTCCGTGGGCGCCGGCTGAGGCGTTTCTTCAGAGGAGCAGCACTAAACTCCGGGAGGCCAATCCGGACTAGGTCTGGCAGCGGAGCGTCTCCTATATAAAACCACTCTGAAGGCCAGTCTTCGGACGCCTTCTTGGGAGTACCGGACGGGTATCCGGTCCCGGCGATGCGCCATATTTCGGCGCCGCCCACTTGATATATGGACCCCTCGTGAGAACGGGGTACGAGGCAGAATAGCCTCTTCCACAATACAAAATGGGGCTCAATGCCCAGGAATAGCTCGCAGAGGGCTACGTAGCCTGCGATATGCAGTACAGAGGCGGGCGTGAGGTGGTGGAGCTGGAGTCCGTAGAACTCCAGGAGCCCGCGGAGGAACGGATGTATTGGGAATCCGAGTGCCCTTATCAGATAAGGGACGAAGCATACTCGCTCCCCTTTGTTGGGACTTGGGGTAGCCTCCGCTTGCCTCCCACCTTGATAAGTGACCAGCCCGGCTCGAACTGGGACCATGAAGGCCGGAGGGAGATATCCCCCTGCTTGGAGCTTCAACAGCTCGTTGTGCGGCACAGAGCACCTCCTCCAATCCCCTGGCGGTGGGCTGGGAGCGCGAGAAGAGGAGCCGCGTCGACGGTCCATGATGGAATGGATTTTTAGGTCAAGGGCGCTCCGATGGAGTATTCGCGGGAGGAAGATGGTGCGGTTTGGATCTGGATTTTTGCCTCTTTTGTAGGCGGACGACTCGCACGACTAGGGGGTGAAACATAAAAAACACCCAGGCTTTTCGCATTCGTGCGACACATGGAAGAAGACCATTATTGGGCGTAGAAGCCGAGAAGCACAGTATTTATGATAAAGCCGGACACTGTTCGGCAGGTACATGGAACTTGAAGGGAGAACCCGCCTTGCAACGCCGAAGACTATATACGCGCTGGACTTATCGTCATTGAAGCCTGGTTCGGGGGCTACTGAGGGAGTCCTGGACTAGAGGGTGTCCGGACAGCCGGACTATCATCGTCCGCCGGACTCCAAGACTATGAAGATACAAGATTGAAGACTTCGTCCCGTGTCCGGATGGGACTTTCCTTGGCGTGGAAGGCAAGCTTGGCAATACGGATATGTAGATCTCCTACCATAGTAACCGACTCTGTGTAACCCTAGCCTCCTCCGGTGTCTATATAAACCGGAGGGCTTTAGTCCGTAGGACAACATACATTACAACAATCATACCATAGGCTAGCTTTAGGGTTTAGCCTCCTTGATCTCGTGGTAGATCCACTCTTGTACTACCCATATCATCAATATTAATTAAGCTGGACGTAGAGTTTTACCTCCATCGAGAGGGCCCGAACCTGGGTAAAACATCGTGTCCCTCGTCTCCTGTTACCATCCGCCTAGACGCACAGTTCGGGACCCCCTACCCGAGATCCGCCGGTTTTGACACCGACAGGAACCTTTCAAAATTACTCTCCGAAGAATACATTAGTACAAACGCACACGTAGATCAGTACAAGTACTTGTTTTTCCTAACGGAAAAACAACACGATGGGTCTCACCGTAATCCAAATTACTTTTCAACAGTTGCAAATTTGAGAAAACGTTCAACATGACTAAGTTTCGTATTTTCGATATCTTTCCAACCGTATATTATTTGCCTCATTTTGACAAACTTTAAAAAAAATCATGTTTGAAATCAAATTTGACCGTATTCGAATTTGTTTTTAAACCGTAAGGAATTAGAAAAACATTTCAATACAAAAAAGTTGCGCATTTGCCATAGCTTTCTAACATCGTATCATTTGCATCAAACCGACAAACTGTTTGCAAAAAATCGCAAAAATATGTTTTGCCTAGAATTTCACCGTTTTCCAAATTACTTCTAAATCGCATAGAATTAGAAAAAACATTAGATATATGGAAGATGCGGATTTTCACCAGCTTTTCAACGCCATCTTGTTTGCTCAATTCCAACAAACCGTTTGACAATTGAGTCCAAAATACGATTCGTGTTTTTGGTTTTGAAAAAAAACGTTTTTTTTCAAAACTGCTTTTAAACCATAATGATTTTGCAAAAACATTCAATATACTTGAAATATAGTTGTCAGGAGCTTTCCAACGATATACTACTTGCCCCGTTTCGACAAAAAAATTGCAAAAAAAAAATTGAACTAAAGAAGACGATCTGTTAAACAAAACTGAAAGCATCAGTTCAATCGCTCGAAAATCATCTGTACAACAGCATGAAACCGTCAGTTCAAGTAGGGTAACAGAATAATATTCTGTTTTGTGAAATAAAATAACCCAGATGTATATATATATATATATATATATATATATATATATATATATATAGCAATAAAGAACACAGTTGGAAAGACTGAGGAAATTGCAAAGTTCAAGAATTTGAAAATTGAAGAAATCGCACAAACTCAAATTTGAAGATTTTCAACTTTGGTTGGTGGCGTAACCCACCGTATAAGAATGATGATTTGAAACACTGCGTACAATTGTTGTAGGGTTCTGAGAATAAAATTCTTCATTAATTTCTTCACACTTAGAGGGTTAGCCTTCATTGATTGAAGAAAAATGTTACTTCGTGTGTTGCACATCTAAGTCATCAATTTTGCATAAGTGTTAGGATATGTGTCCTTTTTAAAAGACATTAAAAGATTCTAAGACATTTAGCTCACACCGCAACTTGCTAAATCTCTTATCATCCAAGGGCTTTGTGAAGATATATGCCGGCTAATCTTCAGTCTTCACGTGGTCAATGGAGATGTCGCCCTTCAACACATGATCATGAAGAAAATGATGATGAATCTGGATGTGCTTTGTCTTCGAGTGCTGAACTGGGTTGTGAGCAATCTTGATAGCACTCTCGTTGTCGCAATAGAGTGGCACATTCTTCACATTGATGCATAGTCCTTAAGGGTTTGCTTCATCCATAGAAATTGAGCACAGGAAGATCCAGCAGTAATGTACTCAGCTTCAGTGGTAGAGAGTGATACGCAGTTCTGCTTCTTCAAGGAGCAACATACCAAGGATCGTCCGAGGAAATGACATGTGCCTGATGTTGACTTGCGATCCACCCAATCACCAACATAGTCAGAGTCATAATATCCAATGAGATCAAAGGACGAGCCCTTGGGATACCATAAATCAAGTGTTGGAGTGTGAGCTAGATATCGAAGAATATGTTTCACAGCCTTATGGTGTGATTCCTTCGGTGTAGCTTGAAATCGGGCACACATGCAAACACTAAGCATAATATCCGGCCTAGATGCACACAGATACAATAAAGAGCCAATCATGGAGTGGTATACCTTTTGATCGAAGTCTTTACTATTTTCATCGGTGCATAGATGGCCATTTGTGGGCATAGGGATTTTGATGCCTTTGCAATCTTGCATGCTGAATTTCCTCAACACAACCTTGAGGTATTTCTCCCGAGATATGAATATGCCATTGTGTTGTTGACGAATTTGAAGAACTAAGAAGAATTTCAGTTCTCCCATCATAGACATTTGATATTCTTCACTCATCATATAGGCAAATTCATCACTGTAACGTTGGTTAGTGCAGCCAATGGTAATATCATCAACATATATTTGGCACATGAATAATTCATCATCATATGTTTTGGTGAAAAGAGTTGGGTCAAGTGAACCGGGTTTGAAGCCTTTCTTCATGAGGAGTTCCTTCAAAGTAACATACCACGCCTGAGGAGCCTTCTTGAGGCCATAGAGGGCCTTGCTGAGTCTGAAGACATGGTCTGGAAGTTTTGGATCCTCAAACCCCGGTGGTTGAGCAGCATATACTTCTTCCCCAAGCTTACCGTCGTGGAATGCACTTTTCACATCCATTTGATATAAGATGATATTATGATGGTTAGCCTTGAGCAATATGCGAATATGCGAATAGCCTCAAGTCTAGCAACAGGTGCAAAAGTTTCATTAAAATCAATTCCTTCAACCTGTGTGTAGCCTTGAGCTACAAGAAGAGCCTTATTCCTCACCACATGGCCATTCTCATCTTGCTTATTACGGTAGATCCATTTTGTGCCGATGATATTGTGTTTGCGTGGGTCTGGTCGCTTGACAAGCTCCCACACATTGTTGAGCTCGAATTGATGTAATTCCTTTTGCCTAGCTTGAATCCACTCAGGCTCCAGAAATGCTTCATCAACTTCGGTGGGCTCTATGATAGAGACCAATGCAAAATGCCCACAAAAGTTAGACAAATGTGAAGCTTTTGAGCATGTGAGAGGACCTTGTGCGTTGATGTCGTCGATGATTCTCTCAATGTGCACTTCATTTGCAACGCGAGGATGAGCAGGTTGACGACTTTGATTTGATACAACATTTTCTTTAGGGCCATTTTCTTCAGCAGCACCAGCATGATTTTCTTCACGTTTTGGAACGACTTCTTTAGTAGATTCTTCAGTGGGTATAACATCCTCAGTAACCTTGAACTTGATGGATTCCTCAGGTGACATTTCATCTAGCACAGGGGTAGGTGCTCTCTTTGCGAGCCGTTAGTTTCATCGAACCGCACATCTACAGTTTCAACAACCTTGTGGTGATAGGTGTTGAAGACTCTATAGGTGTGCGAGTCCTTCCCATAACCAAGCATTAAACCCTCATGTGCTTTCGGTGCAAATTTAGAATTGTGATGAGGATCTCCAATCCAACATTTAGCTCCGAAGACTTTGAAATAACTTACATTGGGTTTCTTGTCAGTGAGGAGTTCATATGAGGTCTTTTTGAAGAATTTGTGAAGATATGCCCTGTTGATGATGTGGCACGTAGTATCAATAGCATCAGGCCAGAAGCGATGAGGTGTCTTGTATTCATCGAGCATAGTGCAAGCCATCTCAACCAGAGTCCTGTTCTTGCGCTCCACGAGTCCATTCTGCTGAGGAGTATAAGGGGCAGATAACTCGTGAGTAATACCAAGTTCATCAAGATAGTCATCAAGACCAGTATTCTTGAACTCGGTCCCATTATCACTCCTGATATGCTTGATCTTCACACCGAAGTTCACAGATGCTCTTGAGTTTTGAAGACTTCCTGCACTTCAATTTTGTAACTAATGATATGCACCCATGTGTAACGAGAATAGTCATCAACAATGACAAAGCCATATAGAGATGCCGCATTAGTGAATGTGGCATAATGAGTAGGGCTAAAGAGATGCATGTGAAGTAATTCGAAGGGATGAGAGGTGGTCATGATAGTCTTCGAGGGGTACTTGGCTCTGGTGATCTTTCCAGCCTCACAAGCCTCACAAAGATGATCTTTGAGGAATTTGACACCCTCAATGCCAATGACAAGCTTCTTCTTCGTGAGTGTATGCAAGTTCCTTATGCCAGCATGACCAAGTCATCGATGCCATAACCAGCCTTCTCAAGCTTTTGCAAGTAGACATGTGGTGGGCTATGGTCCTGTAGAGAAATCAAGAATATACAACTCTCCTCTCCTAAAGCCTTTGAAGACTTTGGAATTGTCAGATTCCATTAGCACAATACAACGATATTTGCCAAAGACGACAACCATATCAAGATCACAAGGCATTGAGACAGACATGAGGTTGAATCCTAAAAACTCGACAAGCATGGCTTTGTCCATGTGTATATCCTTTGAGATTGCAACCCTACCTAGACCCAATACCTTGCTTTTGCCTTTGTCAGCATAGGTGATATGCTTCAGATGAGATGGAGATAATGCAGTGTCCATCAATAAGTTATTGTCACCGGTCATGTGATTTGTACATCCTTTGTCGAGGAACCACTCAGTAGCTTTGGGTTGTTCATCCTGCAGATGAATTAGTGCAACTTACGAAACCATATACTTCATCAGTGAAGAATATGATGTCAATTTCATCAGATTGAATTTCATCAACAGTACAACAAATATAACAATATGAGGATGTGAGAAATGAGTAATTCATTTCCTCATGATTAGCTTGCATCCATTCAAGCATACTCAGGTCTCCAGCAAATTCTTCAAACGATTAAGTTCGTCTGGAGACCTGACCCTGCACAAGAGATTAGTTCTTTTTCTTCACCACCCACATCTGGAGGGGTGGCAAAGAGTTCATCGTTCTGCGAGCTCCGTATGAGAAAGGTGGCATAGAAGCCAGTGCACTTCGTTTCACAGAAGAGGGGTTAGAGTAAACATATGAATAAGTAGAGAAATTCTTTGAGGACTTATGAACATAATGATTTGAAGAATAATGCACATATTCATAGCCTTTAGACTTTCCCTGCGAAATAGAAGTGTTAGCACGATGATGTTCATATGAGGATTTGGATTCACGTGAGGAATTTGATCCAAATGAAGAATTTGGTCCATATGAGGACTTGGATCCATATGAAGGTTTTGATCCATATGAAGAATTTGATTTAGGGTTCCTATTCTTCACAGGTGGTGTCATGAGGACATTCACCTAAAGACTTTCAAGGCACCTTTTGGGAACCCAGATTTTCTTCATAGGGGGACCGTTCCTGCAGTTAGTTCCAACATATGGAGCAAATACCTCATCATTCTGATTTTTGAACAGTTTATAGTTGGAGTCAAATGACTCATCAAAGGAACATGAGGATTCACAGGTAAAGCTAGATAAAGTGGATGGATCTACGGGGGGTCCTTTTGCAGCAACCCATGAGGTTTTGGGATACTGCTCAGATTTCCAGTAGGTCCCATCAGCATTGAGTTTCCTCACAAAGGCAATACCCTCTTTCCTAGGGTTCCTGTTTAATATCTTCTTTTTGAGCACATCGCAAAGAGTCCGATGCCCTTAGAGGCTTTTGTATATGCCTGTCACATACAATTCCTTCAACCCTGCATTATCCTCTGTGATACTTGTGGTATCCTCAGATGAGGAATTTGTGACCACAGAGACAGTTGAAGAATTTGCAGTAATAGAAGCACTTGAACATTCAGGTGAAGAATTAGCAGATTCATGCTCGATGCATTTCAAACATGGTGGAATGAATTCTTCTTGAGAGGAACTGATCTGTTGAGCAAGCAATGAATCATTTCCTTTTGAAGATCTTCATAACTCACCCTCAACTTCTCAATATCTTGCTTTCTCTGAAGAAATTCATAAGAAAGCTTCTCATAATCGGCTAAGAGAGAGTTATGATGGCTCTGAAGATTATCAAACTTAGACTGAAGACTCTGAAGATCATCAGTCAGAGTTTGAGTTCGATCCAATTCTTCACCCAACGGGTCATCGCTTTTGTCTAGCAGATTTTGAACCTTTTCAAGAGCCTTTTGTTGTTTAGTGACAATAATAACAAGCTTGGAATAACTAGGTCCCAAAACATCATCATCATCAGATTCATCATCACTAGATTCGGAAGAGGAATAATAAGGTACCTTTGCACCCTTAGCCATGAGGCATGGTGCGGATGATGATGATTCTTGTTCGAAAGTCATTGTTTTGACAGATTCCTTGACATCATCAAACCAGGGATCCTGACGAGTTCGATGACCTTCATAAACATTAGAGAGTTGGTCCCATATAAGCTTTGCATTTCACAGATGCATAATGAGCCTGAACTGATTTCTGGAGAGACAGGAGCAGATGATATCCTTCGCCATGCAATCTAGACGAGTGTACTTGCGAATATCATCAACATGCGCCATCTTGCATAGATTGGTAAGGCCAATCTCAGTGACGGTCCACAATTTGCTATTCGTAGCCATGAGGCGCTTCCTCATCATGGCCTTCCACGTGGGATAATCGTGACCGTTAAAGATGGGGCACAATACTTTCTTCATACCTGCGGTCGACATAACTAAAACTCTAGGTGATTAAACCAAAATCACATAGAACAAGGGAGTACCTTGCTCTAATACCAATTGAAAGTGTGTTATACCGACTAGAGGGGGGTGAATAGGCGATTTTTACACACATAGCAATAGCATAGTCATCATGATGTAATGAAAACAAGCACAGAGTACGGGTAGTGTGAAAACATGATAGGCAGGATGAAGACAATGTGACTGAAGAAATATGGTTGAGGAAACAGAGAAAGTCTTCAGTCAAAGTCTTCAAACAGTAATGATCAGATTCATCAACACATGAATGAGGAAATGAAAGAGTTGAGGAAATAGAACCAATGGCTTGGTGAAGACAATGATTTGGTAGACCAGTTCCAACTGTTGTGATAGTTGTATGTCTGGTTGGAGCAGCTGGGTATTTAAACCTGAGGACACACAGTCGTCACTGTATTCTCCTTGAGCTAAAGTCACACAGACCTCGCCTAATCACTCGTGATATGTCTTTAGGTGACTTCCAAACCTTCACAGACTTGGTCACTTGGCAATCCACAATTCATCTTGGATGCTCAGACCATGACGCCTAACCGTCTGGAGGATGCACAGTCCTCAAAGGTAACAACCATCGGTTCCACACATGAACAATATCTTTAGTGATGCCCAATCACTTTGGGTTGTAGGTGTTTGGGATTTGGGTTTTCCTCACTTGATGATTTTTGCTCAAAGTCCTCGGAGGATGGGATGTTCTCAATTGACAAGTGTCAGTTTCTCTCAGAGCAGCCAACCAACGAGTGGTTGAGGGGGCGGCTATTTATAGCCAAGAGAGCAGCATGACATGATAAGATATAAATGCCCTTCAATGATATGACCGTTAGGTGGTAGGATATTTTGGGACAGCTAGCGCGTAGCACAACAACGGTCTGATATTTGAGAATCAAATTCCTCAGGGCTATCATGTTCCTCACTTTGTAGGCAATCCGCACTGGCGAATTCCTAACTCCTCTGTCAGAACAAATTCCTCAGTGACCAGAAGAACTTCGTCTCTGTCACTGAAGAAATTGACTGAACTGTATGAGATTTCCAATGGCTTCACTCGAAAGCATTGGATAGGTGTAGGATTTGAATTGAGCATCAGTTGGAAAGTGTTTTATTAGTATTACCTCAACCCCTTTAGCAGTATAGTGTTTCCTATGACTCAAGAAATAGAAAAATAAACTACGAAAACAAAAGTCTGC
Source organism: Triticum timopheevii (assembly GCA_963921465.1). Classification (NCBI taxonomy): domain Eukaryota; kingdom Viridiplantae; phylum Streptophyta; class Magnoliopsida; order Poales; family Poaceae; genus Triticum; species Triticum timopheevii. The sequence continues at coordinate 358,342,434 of OY997274.1, read as the reverse complement.
ACGCTTCATAGTCCTCGCATGGATATTCAAGTCTTCAAGGTCACACGAATTTCTTCACTTTCAAAGTCTTCAGGAGAACCAAAGTCTTCGGCTGAAGACATACATTTTTAGGGGTCGATTTTCGTCATCAATATCAAACTCGTCATCGACTTATAAAGCATGTGTACAATCACAAACACATCAGTCCTTTAACCTATAAGTCTTCAATACACCAAAATCACTAAGGGGCACTATCGGTGTCAAACCGGCGATCTCGGGTAGGGGGTCCCGAACTGTGCGTCTAAGGTCGATGGTAACAGGAGGCGGGGGACACGATGTTTACCCAGGTTAGGGCCCTCTCTATGGAGGTAATACCCTACTTCCTGCTTGATTGATCTTGATGAATATGGATATTACAAGAGTTGATCTACCACGAGATCGTAATGGCTAAACCCTAGAAGTGTAGCCTATATGATTATGATTCTGCCCTATGGACTAAACCCTCCAGTTTATATAGACACTGGAGGGGACTATGGTTGTACAAAGTTTGTTACAGAGAAAGGAATCTACATATCAGAACGCCAAGCTTGCCATCCACGCAAAGGAGAGTCCCATCCGGATACGAGAAGAAGTCTTCTGTCTTCTATCTTCATGGCCCATCAGTCTGGCCCATGCTACATAGTCCGGACGGCCGAGGACCCCTTAATCTAGGACTCCTTCAGTAGCCCTTGAACCAGGCTTCAATGACGAGGTGTCTAGCGCTCGAATTGTCTTTGACATTGCAAGGCGGGTTCCTTCTCCAAATACTCCAAAACAGTCCTTGAACACAAGAATCATGTCCGGCTTTGCAAAACAAATTCCACACACAACCACAGAGAGTATAATATTTCACGAGTCCAATCCACTGACAACTTTTTGTGGCGCGACATCACGTCGCCGCCCGGCCATTATTTCGAACCGTTCTTTAGCCTGCCACTCCATATTTCGAGATGCGGTTTCATTGGCACGTCTTGTCAACAAGCAGGGATCGTGTCCCCTTATGGAGGGATTCTCATCAACACGGGTGTGGATAACCCAAACGTTCTGTTGGCATGATTCCTTGGGAATAGGCATGTTTTAAGGCCTAGGAGGGGCGTTTGATATTCATCGCCTTTATAAAGGGGCTAAGACCCGTCTTTTCTCCTTTATGCCGACCCTTCCCTCAACCTCTCCCAACTCGAGTTCTAGCACCCAAGGTTCAAGTTAATCGCTTCGCGCTTCCCAGTCATGTCTGGACCCCGCCCTCAAGGCCAGTGGGTGGCTTCCACTATCATAGAGGAGGATATCGCGAAGCTCCGGGAGGCAAGATACCTTACCGCGGAAATCCTCCAAAGGCTTCCTGCTCAAGGGTAGGTTATTTCTACCCCCAGATCTGGCGAGAGGGTCATATTCATATCCCACTTCCTCCGAGGGCTAGGGTTCGCTCTTCATCCCTTCGTTCAAGGGATCATGTTCTATTATGGGCTAGATTTTCAAGATCTAGCCCTGGACTCCTTTCTTCACGTCTCGGCGTTCATTATCACCTGCGAGGCCTTCCTCCAAATTCCCCCACACTTCGGCTTGTGGCTCAAAACCTTCAATGTGAAGCCGAAGGTAGTCGACGAGAAACAGGCGGAGTGCGGTGGTGCTGCGGTGAGCAAACTCGCCAATACTACTTGGCCAAAGGGCTCCTTCACAGAAACTTCCGACCTGTGGCAGCGGGAGTGGTTTTACATCACTGAACCTCGTGGTACCAAGTGGGCAGCTACACCTGCGTTCTGATCTGGCCCTCCGTTACAGCTTGCATCATGGATTAATAAGGGGCTGGATTGGGGATCAATTGATGAAGTGCGGACGCTGCAAAGCCGCATTCGGAGCCTCATTGAAAAGGACACCGGTCTTATCAACGTGATCCAAGTAATGCTAGTCCGTCGGATCTTACCGTGCCAGCAACGGCCTCTCCGCATGTGGGAGTTCAATCCGGAAGGACCACGAACCCTTCAGCACTTCTCTGGCACGACGCTCAGAGAAATGTGGAAATTATTCTTCGAGACACGAAAACAGTGGCCGGACACTACAGAGGACATCGACCTTGACTGCAACCATCCGGATACCCCGGTAAGTATTCGACTTCCGAACATAGCTTAGTTAAATTTCTCATAACAATATATTGGGAAAACCATACTCGGCCAGGGCTGGACAAAGAAGTCGGAGAGAATTAGGTGTTCGGCCCCTCTTCCCAAAGACTCAGCTGATCCCGGTGTTAACAAGGATGCTGGCTCCGGTGCCATATCAGGTGCCGGTGGATGACAGGGAGGAGAGCAAAAAGGCCCAAGGAGGCCCCCATCCTAGAGGTACGCCACGCACCTCGTCCGGGGAGATTGGGACTCCCTCTTCCGAAGATGAAAGGGAAGGAGAAACTGACATGCCTTCTCCCCATGGGAAGAAGAGGATCGCCTCCGAAGACTTATAGATAAAGGCTTCTAAGTGGGAGAATACAGCCCTGTCAGAGGGTTATGGTTCGGGAGACGACATTGACATGCCGTTCCTCAGTAAGGACAAGCCCTTAGCTGAATCGTAAGTGAAGAAGGGTGTCTTAAACATATCCCGTTCTTTCCTTGTTACAAGGGTAATATTTAAAATGTATGTTTGCAGTCCGGCATGCAGCCTTCCTCAATAGTCCTCCTCCTCGGGGGGATCTTCTTCTGGAGATGATGGAGAGCGAGACACCTCCTCAGATGTCCCCGCCCAATAGGGTAGACGACTCCGAGCTGTCGTCGCGGAGGATCTCTCCTGATCAACAAGTGGTGCGAGGGATAATGAAGACTAGGCACGAAGGCGACACTTCGGCCGTCCAGGGTCCGGGGTGTGCGGCCCCCACGGGGATCAAAAATAAGGCCCCCGGACTATCTGATTTACAACCAGAGATGATTCTAAGGTCGAGTAAAAATATTGCTATGAAGGGAGTCCGTACCCCACAGCTGCTTCTAGGATTCCGAAAGCGCCAGACACATTGATGGACATATTGCGACATGCGCCCATCTCAGAGGAACATCATACCTTGATGGGTATGGTGGTGGAGAGGGTTCTGTCCGCGAAAAGAGGATTGACTGAAGCTTTCACGGGCCTGCTAAGAGGCTTCGAGGTATGTAATGTATTTTTTAATTGTGCTGTAAACGCAAAATGCGCCTGTGTATAGATAGTAACCCCTAAGACTCTGGTTGGCGTCCAAAGGGAGGCGATCAGAGGATCAAGAAAGACATGCCCAGGAAATAATCTGACTAATTGGAACATAGGCTTTTACATCCCTGGCGACTGCCCAAGCTACAGAGGTTGCAGATCTGAAGCAGAGACTTGGTGTGGCGGATGATGACATCATGCTTATTAAGAGGCAGCTCGACGAGGCGCAAGGTATGTCTTTGGGGCAGTCAGTATGTACAAGTACTATAATATGAGCATGACGCTGAGAATTGTACACTGAGATATGCATAACTGCAGATAGTGCCGCCGTAGTTGAGACCCTTCGGGCTGAGCTTGCCAGGGCCAAGGAGCAAGCCAGGATGAGTAATGTGACTGCCGAAAAGGCGGCTACTGAATTAAAGGCCAAACAGGCTGCTCGGTGCCAGTGCGAGGAGAAAATATCCACTATGGCGCTTGAGCTAAAGGATGCCACCAGCTGATGCGAATTTCTCGAGAAAGATAACAAAACCAGATCGGCCGATCTTGACAAGGCCTTACAAGAGGGGAGGGAAGCACGATCCGAGTCTAGAGCAGCTCGGTAGGAGATCCGGCAAGCTGGGGAGATCATGGCTGGTAAGCCCTTCTTATTGCAAACTAAATTTGGCAATCCGAAGTATGCCCCGCTTAATCAAATGTGGAGTTCTCTAGACGCATTTTTTGACTTGCCGAAGAGTGTCTCCGATGTGACGCAGTTTTTCCAAGCACAAGAAGGACATGCAACGGAAAAGCTTTTTTGGTCGCAATTAAGCATGCCAAAGCGTCCGCTGTTGCTGAACGAATAGATGGCCCAGTGGGCCGAGCTCCACAAGATATCTGGTTCTGCCATGAAGGACGTCGTAGTCCGGCTGTGGCCGACTGAGCCCATTCCGAATAGTTAATTTGGTTTGGTGTAGCGACTTGTTGATGCGGTGCCGCGTATCGACGTTGTTAAGCGGTCAACGTGCATAGAAGGTGCATGTATGGCCCTTGCCCGCGTCAAGACGTACTGGGCGAAGATGAAGGCCACCGATATTGCAGCGAAAATTCCACCCAAGGGCGAGGACCATCACATGCTAGAGCATTATTTTGAGGATGTCCTAGAAGGAGCCCGCTTGATAGAGGGTCAGTGCTCGAAAGATATAATGTTCGAGTGAAATGTACCGAAATTGTAAAAACAATATTACTATAAATTAGGGCTATGTTTTTTATACTTTTTCCCAAAAAGTTTTTGGTGCCTCCTATGCGGCCGTTTTTTGCGTAATCTGAAAGTTTACCAGTCGTCGGCTTCAGCCCCCTCGCGTATAACGTGGGGGTATTTGGAAAAGCACTTGATCACTCTTGACCCAACGTCTTGAACCATTAAGGAGGTGTCAATGCGGCGAACCAGGCAATCGGACTATGGGGCTTTAACGCTTTCACTTAGCCACAGGAGTTTGACGGTGGGTATTCGATATAGCCCCTGGTATGTACGCGGTTACCCAAATATGGTGCGTTTACATACATGACCAGAAGAATGGTCCTTCGTGTAATATAGAAGGAATCACGAAGATTCCGGTGAGTCATCAAGTGGTTGACCAGCTCTCGCCGCATCATGATAGTCAGTTTTCGGCTTTCTCTACTGAGGTGCTCATCCGGATGAACCAGGACACAATCGCAGTAGTTCTCCCTTTACTACCCTAGCCGATAGAGCGGAACGTAAGGTAGTAAGCACAGGAGCCGGGCAACCCAACTATTGACCAAAGACATGATTCGGAGCTGATGCATATAAGGCCAAACTCACGATGCCGAAGTGTGCTATAAAGCTGTTCGGACTTATCGACAACCCATATGTTGCCATATCGAGCCCCTGGCAAATACATGCCGGGGGTCGAAAGCTGAGAAAAAGGGGCACTTTATAGGATTGAAATAAAGAGCGCAGTCTACAAAAATACTTGGACCTTCCTGTCGCATGTCTGCGCTGCCGCCTTGGTTAAAGGACTTCTTAGCAAATATAGTCACCTGTGGTAAATGATAAAAAATGGTTAGAAAAAGAAAAAGACTATGAGAGTGAGGATAGTATTATAGGTCCGTCCGCATTGTGCCTCCGCCGGTGACCAGGTGGTGTTACGTGTATAGTTATGCGTGTGGGACAGACTTCGCGGCTATATGGGGCGGACGGCGGAGGCCGAACTGTTAATCTAGCTCTGAGATTGATTGGTCCTGTATAATGGAGACCAGCGGCTTGATGGCCGACGAAATATGCGGTTTGATAAGGCCGATTTGTACTTCGGCCGCAGTAGCCGTAGTATGCTCCTCTGTACGGAGGGAGCATTCCGTACTTCCATTTATCGTGATGGTGCCACATGGACTGGGCATCTTGAGTTGGAGATAAGTGTACTGTGGGACCGCATTAAAGCGAGCGAGTGCGGTTTGTCCGAATAGTGCGTGATAGCCACTGTGCAAAGGGACGATATCAAAGGCAAGCTCTTCACTTCGGAAGTTTTCCGGGGATCCGAAGACCACCTCCAGTGTGATTGAGCCCGTACAGCGGGCCTCTACACCTGGTATGAGTCCTTTGAAGGTGTTTTTGTGGGCTTGATCCTTGAGGGATCAATACCCATTTTGCACACTGTATCCCGATAGAGTAGGTTCAGGCTACTGCCACCGTCCATGAGGACTCGCATAAGATGGAATCCATCAATGATTGGGTCGAGGACCAGTGCGGCTGAACCGCCATGACGGATACTGGTCGGATGGTCCCTACGATCGAAGGTGATCGGGGAGGACGACCATGGGTTGAACTTTGGGGCGACTAGCTCCATCGTGTAGACGTCCCTGAGTGCATGCTTGCAGTCCCCTGTAGGGATGTGCGTCAGGTATACCATGTTTACTGTCTTTACTTCGGCAGGGAGTTGCTTCTGACCCCCGGTGTTTGGTTGGCGAGTCTCTTCGTCATCGCTGTCACTGGGCGGCCCCTTCACCTTGTGTTCGGCATTAAGCTTGCCGACTTGTTTAAAAACCCAACAACTCATATTGGTATGATTGGCTGGTTTAATGGTGGTGCCATGAATCTGGCAGTGCCGGTCCAGTATCTTGTCTAAATTGGATGGTCTGTCTCTGTTTGCCTTGAATGGCTTTTTCCGCTGACCGGGTTTGTAACCACTGAATCGGGCATTGACCGCCGTGTCTTGCGTTCCTTCGTTGTTATTGTGACCCTTGTGTTTATTGTGTCATGGCTTGCCATTGCCATATAAAACTTTGGAGGTATCCGGATCATCGGTGCTGTTGCTTTACGAGCGAGCCAGCTGTCTTCTCCCGCACAAAAAACGGGTCATCAGAGTGGTAAGGGAAGCCATGGATCTTTGTTTTTCTTGGCCGAGGTGGCGGGCGAGCCACTCATCTCAGACACTATGTTTAAATGCCGCAAGGGCTTCGGCGTCTGGACAATCGGCAATTTGGTTCTTTTTGATTAAGAATCTAGTTGTCGGATATCGGGTTCCGGCAAAACCCTTAAGGTTCGAACTCTGGGGTGCGCACGAAGATCTTCTCCCTACCGAAACACGCCCACCACCTCGCCGCGGATCTAAGCTAACACGATGAACAACACAAGAAACACGAGGTTTATACTGGTTTGGGCCACCGTTGTGGTGTAATACCCTAATCCAGTGTGTGGTGTGGTGGATTTCCTCTTGGGATGATGATGAACAGTACAGAGAAAGAACAGCCTCACGAGAGGTGTTCTTGTGGTGGTGTGGTGTTCTACTTAGTAAGGATCTCTCAGTCTCTGTTGGCTCTCGATCAGATGCCTACTACTGTGGTGGCTAGCCCTATTTATGTAGGCCTTTGTCCTCTTCCCAAATATTGAGCGGGAAGGAAGCCAACAACGGCCATTTTGAAAGGGGGTAGCTAGTACAAGCTATCCTGACTAAAGGTGGTCTTCGACTACCAAAGGCACTGGCGATGACGCCGCCTTGGGCTCCATGGTGACCTCCGTCCTGCCGTCCTGCTGGTCTTGGTCTCGTTGCACTGATATGGAAACCTTTGCTTGATGCCTCAGTACTCCGCGCCTGCGCTTGCCCCCTTTGCACCAAAGAGGAAACGAGGACACTGCACGGGCTGGCGCCTGCCTGGTCTTGATCGTCATGGCTTGCATCATGAGCACCTCGCAAGGTACCCCTTGCCTTGATCTCTCCGCCTCCTCATGAGCCTTCCTGGTGACGCCACCCCTGAGGAGGCCTTGTGTCGTCCACCCCGCGAGGCTTGGCCCCTCGCGAGGGTCTTGAGCTTGGGTTGATGAAGACGGGCCGTACTGGGCCACCGCGAGCCACGCTGCAGGCTGCAGGCAGGCAAGTTTGGGGACCCCCGTTCCTAGGACGCTGATAGTAGCCCCCGGGCCCAACGCGTGCTCGGACTTGGCTTAGCAGCGAAGCCAAAGGGAAAGTGCGGAGCTCCGCGGGCCCCAACAGCCTGCGGCCTTGGTCGATGCATGGCGACTGATTGGACGTGGGCGTCACCGCTTCCCCACGCTCCCCAAATATCTGCCTGGCTAGGTGGCTACGAAGCTTTACACAATTATTTCCTCTTTGCTGCCCGCGTGCTTCCTGTTCCCCTTTCTTCCTCGAGCCTCTTTTTCCGCTTCCAATATGATTTGAGCTCGGCCCCCTCCATTGCCATGGCGCCGACTAGCAAAGAGAAAGGGAAGAAGCCTGTGTCCTTATCCAGTTCGCCTCCGGCAATCGAGCCTGCCATCGGCCGGTCGCTGGTGCTCAATCTGGAAGCCTTGGGCAAGGTCTACCCCGCACTCGCCTCGAGCTTCAACGAGTGCTGAAAGACAATGGCTTGTCCTGCGTCCCATGCCTCCGTCGACAGGACCGTCATGGAGGATCGGTTCTTCGGCGACGCCCTGTGGGCCGGCCTGGTTCCCCCTTTCTCCGCCTTCTTCAATGCGGTGATTTTCTACTATCAGATCCATATGATGCATCTTGATCCTCAATCCGTTACTCTTCTTGCTATCTTTGCCTTTGTTTGCAAAGCCATGGTGGGCATTGCTCCTTCCTTCGCCCTCCTGCGCCACTTCTTCTCGTTGCACCTGCCCGACCCCTTGCAGTGCTCGGGGTGCGTGATCTTTCAGGCCGTGGCAGAGACGACCTCCTCGGGGATTGATTTTGGCCTCCTGCCTTCTACGAGTGGGTTCCGGACGCGGTGGCTGTATGTGGATGTCGGAGTGCCCAGCCTCCTGCTCTCGCCTCCAACATTTCCTGCTGTCCCTAATCCGGGCTGGGGCCATGAGAGGCTCGTGAGCCCCTGGCTCTCCTTCGTTTGGCGCCGACTAGAGAGGTTGAGAGAGCTTGGCATGATGACGCCCCGGGTGGTGAAGGAGTTCCTCCAGTGTTGCATTGCTCCTCTTCAGCGACACTCCCGGCCGATGTGGGCCCTGACGGGCGACCTCGACCGCATGAGGCTTTAGGAGACGGAACTGGCTCCTGAGATGCTGAAGAAGGTGCTTGAGGTTTTGGCTGGCAACCCTTTGCTGGGCGACCGTCGGCACGGGGGCAACCTCCTGTATCTCTGCTCTGGCAGGGCTGAGTTTGCAAGATAGATGCCTCTCTTTGGCGAATGGGGGTTGCACCCTGCAGGCCTTGTGGGGCCTCGCGAGAATCCTGTCGTTGTGGCTCCCTTCCCCGTTTCCAACACCGATCTTGCCCCAGGAGCGAGTGCAGGGAGGCAAGCATCGCCTGAGGCTGGAGGCTCTGGTATTGCAGTGTAGACGCTGCACAGGGCTCCCAAAGCGTCATCCTCCAGAGCTTGTTAAGCTCGCCCTGAGGCGGTCGTCGATGGGGGGACGCAACCTGCGGCTCCCGAGGCCGGAGCCCCCGAGGCCTCGGCAAGCCATCAGGAGGTGGTGCCTGATCGCTCGTCCCAGCTTGGCGCCCCTGAGGTTGGCTGCCTGAGTGCTTCTTCATCCGCGCCGCGCACTGGTCCTCACGTTGAGTCCATGGGTCGATTCCGTGTGGACTTCGCAGCCCTCCGCAAGAGGAAGGAGTCTTCGAGTGGCAGTGGGCGCCCCTGCCAACCGTTGAAGCATAGGAAGTACTTCGCCATAGATGAGTAAGTACCTCATTCTTGGAATTGCTTAGTCGCTGCTCCCTTTCCTGACTGTGGCTTTTCAGGATCCTTCCTGCCAAGCCTGCGAAGTCTCCCAAGAAGCAGCTTCCTCCTCCATCGCCTTCCTCGCTGGCCTTGAGCATCCCGAACTCATGTGCCGCCCCTAACGGCTTTGGCCGGAGAAGTAAGTCGGCGCATAGGGTGCCTTGAGCCTGTGCCTCTGCCACCTTTCCTTCGCGACCTTGCCTGGGGCGTGACCAGCCTACCCAGGGATCCTCCTCTAATCGTGGACGGCGGATGGTTGAAGTCGGTCCTTGGCTCTTCTTCGGGGGATGGACTTGTGCTGGTCCGGGTCCCTAGTGGATCCTGTCCGGCGATCGTGGGGGAGCGAGCCCTCATCCCCCCTGCCGAGAGGGGGCGAACCACTTCAGGGCCCGCCGCCAGCACCGACGGTGGAGTATGACATCGACGATGTGCTCAGGCGAGTGTGGAGCACAGCGTTGTTCGCCAAGAGTTCCTCTGGAAGGCGATGGACGCAATGGGCCAGCTTGGTGGAGAGCTGGCGGACGTGGACGCGTGTCTTGAAGCTGAAGGCCTGCGGCTGATTGAGGAGCGGCGCAAGCTGAAGGTGGCAGTCAACCTTGCGTGTCATCAGCGCGAGCTTGACAACGCGAAGGCCGAAGCATCCCTTGCAGCCTCGCAAAAGGCCTGCTCCTGAGCTATAGAGGAGGCTCGGGAAGCAGACCAACGACGCGAGATCACGGAGAAGCGCGCGTGGGAGCTCCAAGCCTGGAGCGCTTCCCTGGAGCAGCAAGTGGAGCTGCGTCAGGCCACCCTTGCATCGCTGAAGGGGACGCCTGTCGAGGAGGAGCTCCGGAGGTGCGAGGAAGTGCTGACGCTGGAGGCCGCTGAGCGAAATCTTGACCTTGAGCGGTTGGAGACGAGGGAGCGCCAGGTTACCCAGGCGGAGGACGAGGTTGGCGCGTGCGAGGCTCGAATACAGGAGGAGGTCGACTGCCGCGTGGCGGAAGCCCGCGCAGATCTTGAGCGCAGGTATAACCAGAGGCTGGAGCTGATCGAAGCCGAGGGTGAGGGCAGAACGACCGCTCTCAGGTCCAAGCTGACTGAAACGATGCAGTGCGCGGAGGCCGCCGCAGCCGCCCTGTTCTTGGCGTAGACTGAGTTGGCCTCCACCCGTGCCGAGCTGCTTCTTCTTCAATAGTGGGTCGACGATGCCGAGTCCATTGCACGGCAGAATAGAGAAGAAATTCTTCAACGGCAGACGCTGGAGCACATGCACGGCCCCATGCTCCAAGAGCTCAGGAACAGGGCCAACACGGCCCTAGGCAATATCTGTGATGCGGACGCTCCGCATCCTCACGCGACCAACTATGCTGACCATATCCAATTCTTCACTGATGTGGTGACGCACCTGGAGGACCGCTCTGAGAGGGCTCACCAGCTTGTCGAGGAGAGGAGCCGTAGCCTGCTCGGGCATGCATTCTCCCGCGTTTTCGGCCATCTTCAGAACGCAGATCCCCACTTTGACTTCGACGCCATTATCACCCCAGTGCCTGAGGCCATACTGGGCGACCTGGCGCGGTGGGTAGAGGACAACGTGGATGTGCTTGTTAGGGTCTTTGCTTCTGACAACGACGGGGTGATAGTTGCCGTGGATGAAGGTGATGTGGTGAATGGCGGTGAAGACGACGCCAACGAGGGCGATGGTGGTGCCAATGACAGCGATAGTGGTGCAGTGATGCCTCTGTGGGCAACCAAGAGGATGTGGTGAGTGATGTGTCTGACTGATCCTGTGTCTCCCTGCTATTTATCCTGCACACAAAAAGCTCGAGCGCGGCCCTGAAGGTTGTAAGAGCATTTTTGGAGGGGAAGCCCCTCATGTAAAAAGATTGTTGTCCACATGTTTTAGGAGCGATGCTGAATGTTCACCTGTCTCATGTTACGGGCCCTGCGATGAGTTAGTTGCTGTGGTTTACCTTTAGCCCGGGCAAGCCTTGAGTAGGCTCGCGAGGCTACGATCCTCCGAGGGTCCTCTGGGGACCTGCTGACCATGTGGTGAGAGCCTCACGAGAGCGAGTGCTGGCCGCGATACGGCATGCGTGCGTGCGCTTGGCCCAGTTCCACCCGCGAGAGGCTCGCGGGGGGAGGCAGTTGGTGCGAATCCCAAACTAGGGCAGAAACTAGAACACGAGAAATCACACGAACGAGACAAGACACGCACCCCCCGCCCCGCATACACAAATGCAAATTCAATTTCAACTTAAATCTGAAGCAAGGAAGCTCGACCACAGAAAGGGACGCAAAAAGGAAAAAGGCCGCGTCCGACACCTAGTCTAGTCTTCGATGTCTTCTCACCAGCGCAGAGCTAAGTGCTGCCACTGGGCACGGGAGGGAGCCCTTGAGGCCCGAGGGCGGATCTCCGGAGACTCCGGGGCGTGTACATCCCCAACTCATTATTACATGAGAGTGTCACGGACGGTGAGATTCACAGGCACTGGGCCTTCTTCACTGGCACCAGCCTTGCTTCATATCGCCAGACGAGGGACCCGCCTTGCGCCACCCACGACCACCATTGACGGCGGCTAGAAACCAAGGACGACGCCAATTGGGTAAAGGGGACGCCAGCGGTTCCCCCGACGACCAAGGGTCCTCTTCCGGGGGCAGGCTTTGTAGCACCTCCCCGGTAGAGGGCCTACCTCCGGGAAACACCTTGCTCCGCACGCCGCAGGGAGGGGCCTGGCTCCCGGCCCCTCTCCTGCAGCCCCCATTGCGTTCCTCCTGGCGGAAGGGAGGCGGCTAAGCTGGGGCAGCCTTCTGCTGCAGTGACCTAAACTTCCTGCGACCCATGGTTAGCATAAGCTTGCTCCCGAGGAATTAGCGGTACCCGATAGCTGCTGCCGATAGTGCGGTTGGTGAGGCTTCCTTGAGGCTCCTAAAAAGGCTCGGCTTCTGGCGTCTCTTCCTCCCAGTCTGGCCGAGAAACGAGCCATGGTCGTCTTCCAGTGCTTATTCCCGATCCACCATGTGGGGTACATAAGCCTCCGAGGTTGTCGCCCCAAAGACTTCGCCGTAGTGCCCCATGTTCCATGCGGCTTGGCCCGACGCACCGTCTTTGGGGTGATAGGGAGGCGGCCTGCCCAGGCCGTAGGCGGTGATGCACATGCCCTCGCTCACCGGGGGTTGTGCTGGTGTAGCTTGACGCCCGGTGCTGATGGTTGAGCTGGTGTTGATGAAGCCTTGGGGCACGCTTGAGGGCGCACGGGTGCGGATGGGCCCGCTGTATGATCTGCCCGGGGCCTGGGGTGGAAGCTGGACGCAGAAGGGAGGCGCCCCCGAAGCTGCGGCATCCAGGAGCTCGGCAACGCGCTCCAGCAGCACGTCACGGCCGCTCTCCTGCAACCTACACTGCAGCAGCTCCCGAACCACCGTGAGCGCAGCCCTCATGTTCGCTTGTTCTCGTCGGGTGTGCGGCGCCGTGGCTGTGGTGTTCTTTGAGGCCCTTGCGGCCGATCGCACCTGCCGCGAGTGAGGGCAGGCAGTGCTTGACCGCGTCGCCCGCGCCCCGCAGCGTTCTACAGAGCGCGGGCTGCCTGAGGCGCGGGGTTGGGGTTACCTTGGGCAGGCAGCGCGGCATGGGCTGGCCAAGCCGCCCAGCGGTCGGTGTTGATCGTCGGGTCGTCGGACATGGATGCGACGAAGCAGTGGAATGCAGATTGGCGGAAAGAAGATTTCGGCGCACCCCTACCTAGCACGCCAAATGTTGGATATCGGGTTTCGGCAAAACCCTTAAGGTTCAAACTCTGGGGTGCGCACGAAGATCTTCTCCCTACCGAAACACGCCCAAAACCTCGCCGCGGATCTAAGTTAACACGATGAACAACACAAGAGACATGAGGTTTATACTGGTTCGGGCCACCGTTGTGGTTTAATACCCTAATCCAATCTGTGGTGTGGTGGATTGCCTCTTGGGCTGATTATGAACAGTACAGAGGAAGAACAGCCTCGAGAGAGGTGTTCTTGTGGTGGTGTGGTGTTCTACTTAGGAAGGACCTCTCCGTCTCTGTTGGCTCTCGATCAGATGCCTACTACTGTGGTGGCTAGCCCTATTTATAGAGGCCTTAGTCCTCTTCCCAAATATTGAGCGGGAAGGAAGCCAACAACGGCCATTTTGGAAGGGGACACCTAGTACAAGCTGTCCTGACTAAAGGTGGTCTTTGACTGCCAAAGGCACTGGCGATGACGCCGTCTTGGTCTCCACGGTGACCTCCGTCCTGCCGTCCTACTGGTCTTGGTCTCATTGCACTGATATGGAAACCTTTCCTTGATGCCTCGGTACTCCGCGCCTGTGCTTGCCCCGTTTTCACCAAAGAGGAAACAAGGACACTGCGCGGTCTGGTGCCCGCCTGGCGCCCGCCTGGTCTTGATTGTCATAGCTTGCGTCATGAGCACCTCGCGAGGTACCCCTTGCCTTGATCTCTCCGCCTCCTTGCGAGCCTGCCTGGTGAGGCCACCCCTAAGGAGGCATTGTGTCATTCACCCCGCGAGGCTTGGACCCTCGCGAGGGTCTTGAGCTTGGGTTGATGAAGACGGGCCGTACTGGGCCACTGCTGAGCCATGCTACAGGCCGTAAGCAGCAAGTCTGGGGACCCCCGTTCCCAGGACGCTGACACTAGTCCAGATTTCTTGGCAGACTCCCCGGGCTGCTGGATGATGTGACTTAGGTCATCAGCGTCTGGAGGCCGAACATATGTACCTTGAAAGTTATCGCGGAGGGCGTCTTCCAATTCTTCCCAGCTTACTCTGGAGTTCTCAGGGAGGCTGTTCAGCCAGTGCCGCGCTGGTCCCTTTAGTTTTTGTGGGAGGTATTTGATGGTGTGGAGGTCATCACCGCGGGCCAAGTGGATATGGAGGAGGAAATCTTCGATCCATACTGTGGGGTCTGTTGTTCCATCATATGATTCGATATTCGTGGGTTTAAACCCTTCCGGGAATTCGTGTTCCATTACTTCATCAGTGAAGCAAAGGGGGTGTGCGGCGCTTCTATGTCGGGCCATGTCGCGACGTAGCTCGGATGAAGTTCGTCTGTGGTGCTCGGCCCGGGCGTGGTTCTGTTTATCACGTCCGGCCAGATGGCCATCATCGCGCATTGGGGAATGCCCCTGCGATCCATAGATCGATATGGTCTGACCTACTTTGTTTTCCAAGTCATGCCGCAGGTCATATGTGTATCCCCGAGCTGTTGTGTCTCTCTTTTTACGGTGAGGTAGTGCAGGCCGGTGTTCGGCTTGAGTTGCCGCTTTTTCCCGGCCACGTGGTGGTCAGTCAGCCGCATTATGCACTGGTAGGACGGGCTCCAGCGCCTCATCATCGAATTAGGGTAACAACTTGCGCTTTGGGTAACTTTTGGTTGGTCGCTCGAGGCCATATTCTTCAGCTGATAGGACATTAGTCCATCTATCATTGAGCAGATCTTGATAAACTTGAAGCTGCTGCTGCTTTTTTTAGGCTCCTTGCGGTGGCTATTAGCTGGCGCTTTAAGCGTTCCTGCTCAAGAGGTTCCTCAAGCACGATAAAATCCTCGTTGCCGAGGCTCACCTCGTCCTCGGAGAGCCGAAAGTAGTTACTGTCCTCCGAGTCTTTGTTGATGGCATGTTCATCAGGGCTAGCTCGCCCATCCTCCCGTTCTTCCTGTTCGGAAGTTGGCTCAACGGGGTCTTGGTTATCTTCGGCATTGTTCGGAGTATTGTTTTCTCCTGTGCCGGTATTGCAGCTTTCTCCACGGCGTGGTTTAGAGCGGCACCGCTGACGTCGGCGCTTTGACTGTGTCTCATGAGGCTTATTCTCGACTAGATCCTTTTCATTGTCGTCGTTGTTCTCTTTGGGTGAATCCACCATGTATACGTCATACAAGGAGATGGCAGTCCAGCGCCCTGTAAGCGGTGGTTTTTGTTCCTGCTCCTCTCCGACATCGTCGTCCATACCATCGATGTCTTGGGAGTCGTAACCGAGCATGTCGGTTAAGTCTTTGACCGTGGCTATGCAGTGGGTGGTGGGTGGGAAACGGAATTCTCCGTCATCATCCTCCAATCCAAACCGGATATAGTTCGGTTAAGAGTCTCCTGACAAGGAGAGGGCTTTTAATGAGTTTAGCAAATCGCCTAAAGGTGAGTGCCGGAAGATATCCGCGGAGCTGAACTCAACGATCAGTGCCTGATCAAGTTCGATGGGTGTGGATGCACGCGGTTCGGAACCTATGGCCAGAGACGAATCTGAGGTTCTGGTGACACAGGCCCCGCTCGAGGTTGGATCTGTGTGCGGCTCTAATGGCGATGAGTCTGCGGCCTCCGTGGTGGGGTTGAGCATCCCGTCCTCGGACGGTGCGATCTGCTCCAGATCCAAGGCCAGAGTAGTTACAGGCGCTATCTCCTGGGCACGGTCCGATGACAGATTTAGGTGATGTTCATCGTGGTGGCAGGGAGCGGCTATCGTGGGCTCGAATCCGGCGAAGATCAAGTCTCCGTGAATATCGACAACGTAATTCAAGCTTCCAAACCTGACCTGATGGCCAGGGGTGTAGCTGTCAAGTTGCTCTAGATGGCCAAACGAGTTAGCCCGCAGTGCGAAGCCGCCGAATACAAAGATCTGTCCGGGGAGGAAAACTTCCCCCTGGACTGCATTGTTGTAGATGATTGATGGAACCATCAAACCTTTTAGTGACGACGCAGCGGAACTCTCAATGAAAGCACCATCGGTGTCAAAATCGGCGGATCTCGGGTAGGGGTACCGAACTGTGCATCTAAGGTCGATGGTAACAGGAGGCGAGGGACATGATGTTTACCCAGGTTCGGGCCCTCTCTATGGAGGTAATACCCTACTTCCTGCTTGATTGATCTTGATGAATATGGATATTACAAGAGTTGATCTACCACGAGATCGTAATGGATAAACCCTAGAAGTCTAGCCTATATGATTATGATTCTGCCCTATGGACTAAACCCTCCGGTTTATATAGACACCGGAGGGGACTAGGGTTGTACAAAGTCGGTTACAAAGGAGAGTCCCATTCGGATACGGGAAGAAGTCTTCTGTCTTGTATCTTCATGGCCCATCAGTCCGGCCCATGCTACATAGTCCGGACGGCCGAGGACCCCTTAATCCGGGACTTCCTCAGGCACTAGACTGCAAAGAAGGAAGCTGCCGTCGGCATTCTGGGAACGGGGGTCCCAGACTTGCCTGCCTGCGGCCTGCAGCGTGGCTCAGCAGAGGCCCATTATGGTCCGTCTTCATCGGCAAACGCTCAAGGCCCTCGCGGGGGGCCAAGCCTCGCGGGCCGGACGACACAAGGCCTCCTCAGGGGCGGCCTCACCAAGCAGGGTCGCGAGGAGGTGGATAGATCAAGGAAAGGGTTACCTCGCGAGGTGTTCGTGATGCAAGCCATGACGACCAAGACCAGAGGTGCTCGCGAGGCTCCCTTCCCGCTCAATATTTGGGAAGAGGACCAGGGCCTCTATAAATAGGGCAAGCCATCACAGTAGAAGGCATCTGATCCGAACCTAGCTCATCTACACACCACCACAAGAACACCTCTCCTCGCGAGGCTGTTCTTCCTCTGTACTGTTCATCATCAGCCCAAGAGGCAATCCACCACACCACACACTGGATTAGGGTATTACACCACAACAGTGGCCCGAACCAGTATAAACCTCATGTCTCTTGTGTTGTTCATCGTGCTAGCTTAGATTCGCGGCGAGATTGTGGGCGCGTTTCGGTAGGGAGAAGATCTTAGTGCGCACCCCAGACTTTGAACCTTAAGGGTTTTGCCAGAACCCGATATCCGACATTTGGCGCGTCAGGTAGGGTGCGCCAAAATCTTTTCTCCGCTGATCTGCGTCCCATCATTTCATCGCATCCATGGCAGATGCTCGCCAAGCTCGCGCCGAGCGCCGGGCTGCTCTCACCGCCCACGTCGCCCAGACGGCTCCCATCGGCGGGCCTCCTCGTCGTTCTCCGTCTTCTGCCGCCAACGCCGCCACCGGCCCAGCTAGGAACGAGCAGCAAGCATCTTTGCTGCACCCCTCGGTACGGTGGGAAGGCCGCACCGCCACTCCTTCGCTGACCCTAGCTGGTTCTACGTCTCATGCTCATCGCGCCCCCACTGATGTGCAGGCCACGTTGCTCCTGGCACGTGAGCTCCTGCACTACCGCCCCGTCGACAACCTCTATGAAGAATGGCTCGCTCGCATCACTGAGCTCGTCAGCGCCGCAGGGGGCTCTCTTGCGCCGTCCCTCTCGCTGCCTCGCCCTCCGTCCTGTATGGGCGACGCGACCTAGGGAGCGCCTCCGCCACCTCCTCCCCAAGAAGGCGCTCTGGCTCCAAGGCGAGCGGCCCCCGGTCGTAACCCACCGCGTCCGGCACCCGCGCGGCATGAAAGAAGCTGCCAAGAATTTCCTCGGCCTCAAGAAGGCGCTCACGTGCTCCCTGCACCGGCACGATAAGACCGCATCCCTACACCAGCATGCCAGGACCCCGCGTTGCCCCTGGCGGCGGCGCGCGGGAACCATCAAGAACAAGCCCCGCGTCAGGAAAAGGTTCCGGTGGCCATCGCAGGCTGCCATGCCTTCACCACAGAGCTGCGCAGCGTCGCCTGGCTAGGCAAGTTCTAGCCGGATCTGCCTCCTCGCTATGACGGCACTGCCGACCCTGCAGAGTTCCTGCAGCTCTACGAGCTGGGCATCGAGGCAGCCAACGGAGATGAAAAGGTCATGGCGAACTGGTTTCCCACGGCGCTCAAGGAAGGTGCCTGCACCTGGCTCCTGAACCTGCCTCCCGGCTCGATCTCTTCTTGGGACGATGATGTGGAGCATCCTACGATCATCCCCATGGACACTACTTTGACTACACAAGCTCCAAGTGGACCAATGACAAGATCTTGAGCACGTGCTATTCAATCCGAGGTACCAAGGAACCAACCTAGAAGAAGCTACGGTACAAGATGGACGTCAAGAGCAAGAGGAGAAGCTGCCTAGCCTGGAACGGGCGGTACTACCACCCACGCCAAGCGTTACTGCCGCTGAACCCAGCCAAGCGGCACTACCGCCCTACATCCGCTCTTCTTCTGCCGAACCCGACAAACTCCAGTGATCGAACGGCTCCAGAGCGGTACTACTGCCCCATCAAAGCGGTACTACCGCTGAAGCTCTTCAAGCGGTACTACCGCCCGAGGGTCCGGTACTACCGCCCTGCCTGCGTGCAGCGTATCTAGGCTGAGGCCCATGTACTCATTTCACCCCTCTCTTACCCCTTCGAAGGCTTAGACTATAAACAGACCTTCCCCTCGTCCTTTCTAGGTTTAGCATTGGTTTAGCTCATGTGAGATAGAACATTGCTCATCCGTACCGGATCTACTCCTCGTGAGGGACCGCACCTCTTCGGAGAAGATCCATCCAGATTCAAGGCCTCCATCCAGAGAAGACAATCAAGACCTCCTCACAGAGAAGAATGGTTACTCTTGTAACGTCCCTTGTTGACTTTGGATCTCGTGTTACTTTGTGCCTCGATGATCTAGCACTTGTGTGATCGAATTCGTGTCGGTTGAGTGTTTCTCTTGTTTTCCCCTCATCATGTCCCTCGTGTTCTTCCGCGCGTTCTTCGTGTTCCCCGTAGGATCCACTCCAAACGTGAAAGATCGGCCCCATAGGGTTCCGCCCTACATCATCTTGGTATCATGAGCCACGTTGATCACGTTTTTGGAGCCCCTACTCTTTGTTTTCTAGCTTGATTTTGTTGATTTCGTCCTAAAATCCGAAAATTCCCACCAAAAATAGCCCCAATTTTTTTTGTGATTTGTTGGTTTTGATGATGTTTTGTTGATTTTGATCCATCGATTTTCTTGGTTTCGAGTGGATCTAGCATCTCCCCAAGTTTCACCTCTTTTCATCCACGAAATCCATCCAATTTTTCCCCGAAATCATCCATTTCTGCCCCAAAATTGCCCTGATTTTTGATTTTCGATTTTTTCCGACACAAGCGGTACTACCGCCCTCTGAAGCGGCGCTACCGCTCTACCCCTGGCAGCTGCAACTCCTTTCGCGTGCCCCTTTTCCAACTTGTTTCACCAAATTTTTACCCCGCTGCCTACGCATACTTCCGCATAGCACCACCACTTTTAGCAAACACTACCACAGATCACCGTTACCTCCTATGACGATATTGACACGTTTTCGTCTTTGAGATTTTGGGTTGTGGTTCCCGTGTCCTATTGTGTTTCGTCTATATAGGTACGGTCCGACATCAACATCACCACCGCTCATCTTCGACAAGGACTCATCATCGCCAAGGACGGTAATTTCATCGACATCTTTGTTAGACCTTGCAATTACATTGATAACCACATGGCCTTACTTTTGTGTTCCTTACCCATCGAGACTAGCCATTGAGTATTGCCGGCAACGTGACTTGTGCACATTAGTGATAATACTCTCCATAAGCAAACATACCATATCATCTCTTGTGTCACAAAGTTGTCATCGCATACACAATTACTATCTTGCTTCGTGAAGTTTTGCATGAGAAAAGAGCTCAAAAGAGAAAGAGCCAACAAAGCTTTTAAGCAAAAGAGAAAGATAAGCAAAGAGCTTATAAGCAAGAAGCATAGCATCATACTACATTATGATTGTCATATCCGATCATCTTGGATCATATCACCGAAATACCATACATATAGCATACTTGGGATAGAGATCGTTGCATTTTTGCCTAGTAGGTTGTGCACAAGCTCCGTATCCGCCTATTGTGCAATTGTGCTAGCATCTCTCTAGTGTTGTGCAACAAGAGCATTTTCGTGGACTCCACATTTTGGCTCATTTTTGGTTTGCACAATCCCACTTATATATTTACGTGTGTGTTTCCGTGTACCACTACTTGCTTGGTCTACTTGTTGCATTTGCGAATTTGCAAAATCTTTTTCAACATCTTTGAGTCAAACTAACAATTGCATAAAATTTTGTGCCACCATCCCTACCAAGCTCCACCATAAGCTTTTACTTGTGTAGGTGTGAGAACCGACAAGAATTGGTACCAATAGTGCTATTTCATTGTCCGCATTTGAGTGAACTTGATTCATCGTCAACATCGGTCAAGGTACATTTGGTATACGTTCTTCTCCTTCTCCCACTCACATTTTTGCTTGGAATGATGGATAGGCCAAGTACTTCTACCAACCCACTCTTCATCGAGCAATACGACGACATGCCATCATTTGTCACCAAGAGCCACCTCTTTGGTGTACAACAAGCATTGCATCAAGAGCTACAAGCTATGACCGACCGCATCGACAACCTCGCCACCGACTTGCGACTCTCCGAGCAACGTACAAAGGACTACTTGGACAACAAGCTCGACACTCACAAGCAAGAGAACGATGCAAGGATGGATGAGATCTGCGCCTTGTTGGTGAACCGTCCTCCTTCTACTTCTTCATACTCAAGACGAAGTCGCTCCAGTCGACACTCCGACGACACCTTCTCCGCCTCAAGTACACCGACATCAAACACTCTTCGAGGAGACGCGCGTCAAGACTGTCATGCATCTTGCAATCCGCTACATGACAAGCATTCACAGGAGCAAGTCGATGAGCAAGAACTTCATCCTTCACCACATCAAGTTGCGTTTGCTCAAGCTCAAGAACGACAATGACAATGGCGCCAAGAGGAAGAACGAGCGCGTCTACACCAAGAGGAACAAGGCACCGAGGCTCAACATCTTCAACAACAACAACGTGAAGCACAAGCTCTTGAGGCGCAACGTGCCCTTCAAGAATCAAGTCGAGCCATCGCCAACCGCAACCGAGATCTGCGCAATCAAGAGGAAGCACTTCGAGGAGAAATCCAAGAGAGGAACTACCAACTGTGCGTGCAACATCAAGTTCCTCAAGCTCTTCCACAAGCTCGTCAAGCTCCACCTCAACCTCAAGTTCAACAATAGCAAGTTGATCATGGACTTCCTCCACGCCAAGAGCAACACGAGGATGATTACCCTCACCGTCAAGGGCGTCATCATCACGATCGACCACAACACAATGAAGAGCAATGCTACGAAAAGCTAAAATTCACCATGCCCAAGTTTAACGGAAGCAATGATCCCGAAGAGTACCTATCATGGGCATTGAAGGTCGACAAAATCTTTCGTTTGCACAACTACGAGGAAGAGAAGAAGATTGCTATGGCATCACTTGAGTTCCAAGACTATGTGCTCATATGGTGGGAACAAGTCCTTGAGCGCCGAGAAGCAAAAGGTGAACCACCAATCACCACTTGGGGCTCAAATGAAGGAAGTCATGTGAGCACGTTTTGTGCCCACCTACTACAACCGCGATCTCTTCAAGAAGCTCCAACTACTCAAGCAAGGAACAAAGAGTGTTGAAGAATACTACAAGGAAATGGAGATAGCCATGATTCGAGCCAATGTGTCACATCCCTAGTCCTGGTATGCACTAGGCTAGCCCTTTATGTGTGCATCATGTTTATTTTTTTCAAATGAACTTGAAATGGGGATTGTTCAAACCCTAGCACCAGATCAAATCAACTAGGTTCAACCTAAAATAATCTTCAATGACACAAAATGCCCTTTGAAAATGTTCATGATTTCTGATAAAGGTGAAAACCTCTGCCAAAAATATTGAACATATTTCTAGGTCATTCCTAGATTTTTGAATTAAACCTTAATGTATTTGAATTGGGGCATTTGAATTTTATAAATATATTAAATGTTCCAAATATTCTGGAATCACTTGTGAGCTTTTGGATTAATCCAAATAGTGTCCACAATTTGTTTCAGAAGTTTTAAAAATGAATTAGTATTTTTACTAATTCAACACAGAATAAAAAAATAGAAAAACTGAAACAAAAAGAGAGAGAGAGTGAATCACCTGGGCCAACTTACCTGGCCTCACCAGCCGGCCCAGCACTGTAGCTGGCCGGCCCAGCCCACCACCGCCTGGCTCCCTATCGCCTTCCTCCTTGCGCCAGTAGGCAGGGGCGCGTGCCCGGCACACGTTGCCACACGCCGACCACCTCCTCCCTACCTGGCTGCCTCCTCCTCCCCCTGGATGTCTCTCACAGCACCACGCAACCCCCATAGGCCTCTCACTCTCTCCCGTGCCTTCTCCCCCCTCCTCTGGCTCCCTCTCTTCCCCACCGAGCGGAGCTCGTCGCCGCCTCTCGCTGCTGCCGCAGCCACCGTCTCCCCCTCACTTCTCCGACGTGCCCACGAGCTTCACCTCGACCCCCTCTTCCTCCCCATCGAGTCGCGCCTCGCTGGAGGCCCTGCATCGTCGCCATCTTCATCATCTTCATCGCCGGCCGCCGGAGATCTTTCTCGTCGCTGTGCTCACTCCGGTGCTTCCCCGAGCACGCCGAGGCCACCCGTGCACTCCCCGTGAGCTCCTCTTCCTTCTTCCCCTAGCCACGTCACTCGAGCTGCCCCTAACCCCGTTGGCCATCATGGCCGGGAGCTTGGCTCCGCCGGCCATGTCGCCGCCGTGGCCATCGTCACCTACAGCCGCAGCTAAGCGTGTCACCATGCTAAGTGCACCCCCAGGAGGCCGTAGCACCTCTCTGCACCCCCTGCCGTGCTTTCTAACATCGTCTTCGAGCATGCCTGAACCCCGGCCGCCGCCTGGCTCATTGCCGGCGCCACTCCGGCCACTCCCCGGCCGCGCCACCACCACGGTTGGATGAGGACGAGCGTCCGCATCTCGTAGCTATGCTTCGCGCGTCAAACAGCGCTCTGTAGGCGAATCCCATAGCGCACCGTCGCGTCTGGACTCGCCGGCGGCTAAACGCCGGCGACCGCTGACCCGTTGACCGACGTGGGTTGGCCCCACTGCCCGGTTTGACTTCCCCCTCTCTCTCACTGACTTGCGGGCCCCGCCCGACTAATTACTCTAGTTAGCACTAATTAACTAGTTAGGTTAGTTACTACAGTAACTAACTAGTGGGCCCTGCCCAGTTAGTTAGGGCTAACTAACTTAGTTAGTTGACTGGGTCACTGACCAGTGGGTCCCACTGGTCAGGTTTGACCTGGTCGACGCCTGTTGACCGCTGACATCACACTGACATAGTGCTAACGCAGTTAATTATTTTCTGGATTTATTCTTATTTAGGAAATTTTAGAAAATAATGCTAACTTCAAAAATTCATAGAAATTAATCCGTAACTCCAAATCAAACAAATTATATTTGAAAAATGATCAGGAAAATCCAATCTATCCATTTGTACCATTTTCATGCATGTTTGAACAACCTAAGGTTGATGTATATGGCAATTTGCATAATTGGCATTTAAATAAAGCACATATGGAGTTTGAATTTGAACCCTTGGTTCAAACCAACTTCATTTAATCTGTTCTATGTTGCATTAGCCAAAAACACACTCATTTTGCCATGCCATATTCATGCATCATGTTGTTGCATTGCATTGATTGTGCTTCTTCCATGTTTGTCGGTGTTTGTCCCCTCTCACTAGACGTGTACCGACGATGCGATCGATGACACCGACGAAGAGCTATACTATCTTCAGAAGTGCCAGGCAAGCAAAACCTCCTTGTTCATTCCGATACAATCCCACTCTCTCGCTCCTGCTCTCTTTTACTGCATTAGGACAACAATGATTGAACTGTTACATGCTGCGGTATTTGAACCCCTTTTCCTCTGCATGACTTGTCATTGCCACAATAGATAGATGAAACCCACTAGCATGAGTAGGAGTTGTTTGAGCCCTGAGTGCCTACTCATTCATGCTTGTTTGTCATGCCTGCTACTGCTTAGAGTTGAGTCAGGTCCGATTCATCGCGGATGAATTGGAGGTGTGTGAGCATGTCCTACTGTTGAGAGCTAAGTGTGTGAACACGATTTGGTAAGGGTAGCGGTGAGAGTCCATGTAGGAGTACATGGTGGGTTGTCTCGTTGCAGCCGTCCTTAGGAACTGAGTTCTGTGTTTGTGATCCATGAACAGCTACTACCACACATTGGAATGCTTAAGTGCCCCTCTCGACTTATTAACCAACTCGATCTCTGTCTAGGAGTAGTGTCGGTGTCAAAACCGGCGGATCTCGGGTAGGGGGTCCCGAACTGTGCGTCTAGGCAGATGGTAACAGGAGACAAGGGACACGATGTTTTTACCCAAGTTCGGGCCCTCTTAATGGAGGTAAAACCCTACTCCTGCTTGATTGATATTGATGATATGGGTAGTACAAGAGTGGATCTACCACGAGATCAAGGAGGCTAAACCCTAGAAGCTAGCCTACGGTATGATTGTTGTAATGGTTGTTCGTCCTACGGACTAAAACCCTCCGGTTTATATAGACACCGGGGAGGGCTAGGGTTACACAGAGTCGGTTACAATGGTAGGAGATCTACATATCCCTATTGCCAAGCTTGCCTTCCATGCCAAGGAAAGTTCCATCTGGACACGGGACGAAGTCTTCAATCTTGTATCTTCATAGTCTTGAGTCTGGCCGATGATGATAGTCCGGCTATCCGGACACCCCCTAGTCCAGGACTCCCTCAGTAGCCCCCGAACCAGGCTTCAATGACGATAAGTCCAGCGCGTTTTATAGTCTTTGGCGTTGCAAGGCGGGTTCTCCCTTAAGTTCCATGTACCTGTCAAACAGTGTCCGGCTTCCTTATCAATGTTGCGCTTCTTGGCTTCCACGCCCAATAATGGCCATCTTCCACGCGTTGCACGAATGCAAAAAGCCAGGGTATCTTTTATGTTTTACCCCATAGCTGTGCAAATAACCTGCCTATAAGAGAGGCAAGAATCCAGATCCAAATCACACCATCCTCCGTCCGTGAGTACTCATCGGAGCGCTTCCGACCAAAAATCCATTCCATCATGGACCGTCGACGCGGCTCCTCCTCTTGCACTCCCAGCCCTCTGCCAGGAGACTGGTGGAGATGTTCTGTCCCGCACAGCGAGCTGGTGATGATCCAAGCGGAGGGATATCTCCGTCCGGCCTTCATGGTCCCGGTTCGAGCCGGGCTGGCCACCTACCAAGGTGGGAAGCAAGCGGAGGCTACTCCAAATCCCAACAAAGGCGAGCGGGTATGCTTCGTCCCCTATCTGATAAGGGGGCTCGGATTTCCTATACATCCGTTCCTCCGCGGGCTCCTGGAGTTCTACGGACTCCAGCTCCATCACCTCATGCCCGCCTCTATCCTGCATATCGCGGGTTACGTAGCTCTTTGCGAGCTATTTCTGGGCGTCGAGCCCCATTTTGCGCTGTGGAAGAGGCTGTTCTGCCTTGTACCCCGTTCTCACGAGGGGTCCATACACCAAGTGGGCGGTGCCGAAATATGGCGCATCGCCGGGACTGGATATCCATCCGGAACCCCTAAGAAGGTGTCCGAAGACTGGCCTTCAGAATGGTTTTACATAGAAGATGCTCCACTGCCGGACCCTGTTCGGATCGGCCTCCCGGAGTTCAGTAACGCTCCTCTTGAGAAACGCCTTAGTTGGCGTCCACGGAGCCCCCAGCTGGAGGAAGACAAGAGCGTCCATTATTTGATGGGCCGGATAAGGTTGCTGGCCCATTCCGGGTTGACCATGATTGGAATCATGGCAACGTGCATTATGCGGGGGGTGAAGCCGCTGCAATACAGGGGCCACCCTATGTGGGATTTCAACAGGGAGGACGATGCCACCCGTCATGGCCGCAAAGGGCCGGGTTCGGCCGAAGACTTGCCGAAGATCCTGTCTGGCCTGTACAAGGGGGAGAAGGAGGATTTCCTCCAGACGAACCCGTTGAATGGGTTCTCCATGAATAATCCCCGGCGTTGGGTAAGCGAACACTTCATGTGCCCGACCCATGCTTTCGAAGTTTAAGTTTCTTATATTATGTTTTCGACGCAGGAGCTGCGTCGGGTTGTGGAGGGCATGCTTAGTACAGCTCCGCAACCCGAGGATCCAGAGAGATCCCAGGATCCGGCCTCCGAAGAGGACCCAAACATAAAGGTGGAGCTAATCGACGGGGTGTTCCACCAGCTCAGCATGGATAATGCTTTAGTCGCCATTACGGCTGACTATCCCGGACTATATCCGGCTTCCCAGGTGATTGTGACCGAAGTCCCGACACCATTATTTCTTCCTCGCTCATTTCTGACCCCCGTATATGATGATGTTTTGCAGGAAGCGCCTTCAAGGCGGGAAGCCGAGCCCGCGGCGGCTGACCAACAAGGGTCAGTCCGGCCCAGTAGGTGGAAGAGGAGCGCGGCGCGGATTGAAACGTCGCCGCAAAGGTATAGCTCACGGTTTGTCATTTAGAGCAACGTTCCTAGGAAGCGTTTGAGTGCTCATGACTTTTGTAGGAGAAAAAGTGCCCACCGGACTGCGGGCGTAGAGGTTGCCAACCCAGCCTCTACCAGCCAAGCTCCAGCACCTGGTCTGGAGGGGGAGGCGAGCGCAAGGCGCGAGCCGGATACTTCTCCAACGGAGGATGCCGACAGACTGTCCGCCACCAAGTCTGAGGTGGAGAGCGCCAAGAACCACCGGCACCGCCGGACAGTATTTCGTGACGCGTGCTTCTCCCCTGAGGCATTGAATGCCTTTAACGCGGGGGACGCGCACCTCCGTGCTGCTCAAGATGGTTTGACCAGAGCCACGGAGCAGTATGTAAAATACATACGGGTAAGAGAATTTAATAGTTGTATATGCCAGTAGCCCCCGAGACTTAAAGTAGTTATATGAACTGATTTAAGGATCATTCAAAACGCAGGATCTTACGGAGAAGAATACCCAACTTTCTCAGGAGCTGCAAGAGTGTAAGGCTCAACTCGAGGCCGCACTTACTGCCGCAGGAGGAAACACAAAGACCCCTCCTGGTAACACATTATTTTAAAAAGATAAGTGGTGTGCGGTGTGCGTGCAAGTCTAATAATGACATTGCAGGTGCTGCCGGACAAGATCCGGACAGGCAAGAACTACTGCGCCAGCTGAAGGCCGGCGAGAGGGTGCTGAATAAGGTGCAGCAAGAAAGGAACAAGCTCTAGGATGCCCATGCCCAGCTTGGAGAAGAGATGAAAGGTGTTCGGGCCGAGCTGTCTGGCTCCGTTAAGGAGAATCAGCGGCTTCGTCGCGGCATCTATAGTAAGTGCTTGAGCGAACTCCTTTGAAAAGAAGAGTTCGGCGATGAAGTCAATTGACAAAATATGTCTATAGGTATACTCATAGGTCGCCCTGCGGAGGAGATGCCCGTATCAACGGGTGATCAACTTCCCGAGCTGTTGCAACTGCTCGAACGAGTTCGGCAGGCAATGAGCGGCGTCGTCCAGGCTTTATGGCCAGCCCTCTCCCTACCCGAGGGCCTTGGGGAGCTTGCGGAGAAGCTTCAGGGAGTGCGGCAGCGCTTCTGTTTATGGAAGATTTCGGCCTGCCGCCAAGCTGCCAGGGAGGCCTGGGCCATGGTGAAGACGCAGTACAAGAAGGCGGATCCCAACCACATGGCCGAGGTCGGACCTGTGGGGCCCGATTGGAAGGAGATCCCTGTGAGTTTAGTATACGGCCAAGTAGAGTTGGCCGCTAAATTTTCCCAACGGGACTGTAAATTAGACAGCCTGTTAGACGGGATTGAGGAGGAATACAGTCAGTCGATTTGACAATGTATTTTAAAATGACATGTAAAATGCCTTTTAGCCGGATTGTAGATCGTTTGTCTTTGCCGACCTTTTCGCTTCAACCTCGGGACCCTAGAGTCCGGAGTGTGTCCAAATACCTTCTCAGTTAAGAAACAACCGGGGCAT
Organism: Triticum timopheevii; assembly: GCA_963921465.1. Taxonomy (NCBI): domain Eukaryota; kingdom Viridiplantae; phylum Streptophyta; class Magnoliopsida; order Poales; family Poaceae; genus Triticum; species Triticum timopheevii. The sequence goes on along the minus strand of OY997274.1, from coordinate 358,314,316 downwards.
GCATGGAGACCAGGCGTAGGGGTCATTAGTGCTTTATCAAACAAGTGCCCAACTAGTTATGTTATATTACATGGTTAGTAAGAAACATCTTCCAGGGAGAATAGTTCCGTTAAGGGTTCCTTTCCCTGGGAGGCATGCCCTAAAGTGCATGTCCGGTCTGCGAAAAGAGCAGAAAAACATCTGGGGGCAGATAAATAAGTAGGTAAAAATCATCTTTCAAGTCACCGACCGAATATTCCCTTAAGAACGCTAGCTTTCAGCTTCACCCAGTCTGAGGTACACATCCGGCTGATCCGGCAGTAACAATCGCAGAGGTGCTCCCTTTACCTCCTAGCCGAACAATCGGGAACGTAGGGGTAAGCACAGGAGCCAGGCAACCCAGCTTGGCCAAAACTTAAGTCATATCGATGCATATAATGGTGAATAAAAGGTACATGTGGAAGCTTGACACATGTGCTGGGCATGAAGCCCTTATAATTAAGCTTCTAGTAAAGAAGCCCCCAGGTATAATGAGTGCGGATGGCACATCAAGTGTGTGCAAACAATGCGCAAGTAGGCCTTTAAGGGCTTTTTAGAAAAAGGGTTGAGAGAAGAAAGAGAAACAAAAGACAGCTGAAGTGTAAAAATTTGGACGGGGGAAGGGGACGAACTCTTAGTCCGGCGCTAGGCATAGAATCTTCGGAGGCGGGCTGCGTTCCATGGGTTCGGCTCGAGTCGGTTGTCCGACGCATTTCGTAGACGGTACGCTCCGCCGGTCAGGACTTGATCGATAATGAAGGGGCCCTCCCATTTGGGCTTGAGCTTGTCCTTTTTCTTGTCCGGCAGGCGTAGAACTAGTTCGCCAACGTTGTAAGTCTTGGCCCGTACTTCTCTGCTTTGATATCTTCGAGCCTTCTGCTGATAGAATGCGGAACGAGCCTTGGCGACGTCGCGTTCTTCCTCCAATGCGTCCAAGCTGTCCTGCCGATCCAGCTCGGCTACTCTTTCTTCGTACATGCGCACTCGAGGTGAGTCATGAATGATGTCGCAGGGCAAAACTGCCTCTGTGCCGTATACCATAAAACATGGTGTGAATCCGGTAGTACGGTTGGGCATTGTCCGCAGCCCCCAGAGTACGGAGTCGAGCTCCTCTACCCAGTGCGTGTCAGATTTCGTAAGTGACCGCACTAGTCTGGGTTTGATGCCGCTCATTATTAGACCGTTCGCTCGTTCCACTTGACCGTTGGTTTGAGGATGATAGACTGAAGCGTAATCGAGCTTAATGCCCATATTTTTGCACCATGATTTAACCTCGTCGGCCGTGAAGTTCGTGCCGTTATCGGTGATGATGCTGTGGGGACACCATAACGGTGTACTACCCCGGATATAAAGTCTATCACTGGTCCGGACTCTGCCGTTTTAACTGGCTTGGCCTCTATCCATTTGGTGAATTTATCCATCATGACCAATAGGTACCTTTGCTTGTGGGTTCCCCCTTTAAGGGGTCCAACCATGTCAAGCCCCCAGACCGCGAACGGCTAGCTAATGGGTATAGTTTTGAGGGCGGTGGGTGGCATATGGCTCTGATTAGCAAAGAGCTGACAACTGACGCATCTTTGGACTAAGTCCTGAGCATCTGCCCGGGCCGCCGGCCAATAAAATCCTGTATGGAATGCCTTTCCTACAAGGGCCCGAGCTGCGGCGTGGTGTCTGCCTAGTCCGGCATGAATTTCAGCCAGAAGGTTTCGCCCTTCCTCTTCGGAGATACACCTTTGAAGGACTCCGGTTGTGCTTTTCTTATAGAGTTCTCCCTCATGGACCTTGTAGGCTTTAGATCGCCAGACTATGCAGCGGGCCTCATTTTGGTCTTCGGGGAGATCCTGCCTAAGCAAGTAGGCTAGGAATGGCTCTGTCCACGGGGCGATTACTGCCATTATGTCGTGGGCTAACGGTGTTGTTTCATTGGCTGAATCGCCAATTATGTCAGATTGGGTTCGCCCAGGTTAGGCGCAGCCAGGACCGGATTTGTTGCCAATATGGCTTTTATTTCTTCGAGTCCGGCGGTGGCAGCGTCCGTCCACTCGAAGTGTTCGCTGCGCCTGAGGAGGCGATAGAGGGGCAATGCCTTTTCTCCCAAACGGGAGATAAAGCGGCTTAGAGCCGCCACGCATCCAGTCAGTTTTTGTATTTGTTTGAGGTCTTTTGGAATATCTAGCTGTGATAGAGCTCGGATCTTGGCTGGGTTTGCTTCAATTCCTCTACCGGATACAATGAAGCCCAGGAGTTTTCCGGCTGGTACACCGAAAACGCATTTTTCCGGATTCAGCTTGATGTCATATGCTCGGAGGTTGTCGAATGTGAGCCTCAAATCGTCTACTAGGGTTTCGACGTGTTTGGTTTTGACGACTACGTCGTCTACGTATGCCTCTACTGTTGTGCCGATCTGGGTAGCCAGACATGTCTGAATCATGCGCTGATATGTTGCGCCGGCGTTTTTAAGTCCGAAGGGCATCATGTTGAAGCAGAATGGTCCATATGGAGTAATGAATGCCGTTGCGGCTTGGTCCGCTTCTGCCATCTTGATTTGATGGTAGCCGGAGTATGCGTCCAGGAAGCACAATGAATCGTGCCCTGCGGTAGCATCGATTATTTGGTCGATGCAGGGGAGGGGGAAGGGATCCTTTGGGCAGGCCTTGTTGAGGTCTTTAAAATCGACACATAGGCGCCAGGATTTGTCCTTCTTTGGTACCATTACCAGGTTTGCTAGCCAATCCGGATGTTTGATGTCTCTGATGAATCCGGCTTCCAATAGCTTGGCTAGTTCTTCTCCCATTGCCTGTCTTTTGGGTTCAGAAAATCGTCGAAGAGCCTGTTTGACTGGCTTGAACCCTTTTAGGATATTTAGGCTATGCTCTGCCAATCTGCGTGGGATTCCCGGCATATCTGAAGGGTGCCAGGCGAAAATGTCCCAATTTTCCCGAAGGAATTCTCGCAGTGCGGCGTCTACATCAGGGTTCAACTGTGCCCCGATGGAGGCCGTCTTTGTTGGGTCCGTTGGATGGACTTGGAATTTTACTATTTTGTTCGCTGGTTTAAAGGAGGTGGATTTGGATCTCTTATCGAGTATCACATCGTCCCTATTCACTATAGAGCGCAGCGCGGTGAGTTCTTCTGCCGCTAGGGCTTCGGATAGTGCCTCCAGGGCTAATGCGGCTGTCTTGTTTTCGGCGCGGAGTGCTATGTCTGGATCACTAACGAGAGTGATTATTCCACTGGGCCCAGGCATTTTGAGCTTCATGTACCCATAATGGGGTACGGCTTGAAAATTGTGAATGCCTCTCGTCCTAATATAGCGTGATATCCGCTGTTGAATGGGGCCACTTGGAATGTGACCTCTTCGGACCTGTAATTTTCCGGCGAGCCGAACACCACATCGAGTGTGATCTTTCCAGTGCAGCGTGCTTCCCGGCTAGGGATTATTCCTCTGAAGGTTGTGCTGCTTCGGTCAATGCGGCTCCAGTCTATTTCCATTTTTTGAAGAGTTTCCTCGTAGATGAGTTTTAATCCGCTGCCACCATCCATGAGTACCTTGGTAAGTCGAAAGCCATCCACTATTGGACTAAGTACCAGTGCGGCTGGTGCTCTGGCTGTTCGGAATTTAGGTTCGTCGCTGGCGTTGAAGGTGATGGCCATGTCGCTCCAAGTATTTGTTGTTGCTACTTGGTAGACTTCGGCGAGGCTGCGGATTGTTCGTTTCCGCATATTTTTTGATGCGAAAGTTTCGAAGACTGTTGATACCGTACTGGTATTGTTGGGGTGGTTTTCCGGGGCTAAAAGCTCCTCGCCACTTTTGGCCACCTGCCGTAATATCCAACATGCTCGAAGGCTATGCGTTGGGGTGGCGCCCTCTGTACTGTGAATTTTTACAGGGTCCGCTAAGCCATCCCTCCAGTACGGTTCCGTGCCCTTTATGGGGTTTTTGCTTTTTGGTTTTTGTACCTGGTGCCTGAGTGTAATGCACCCTTTTGTTGCGGACTAGGGTTGTATTCGGGGCCGGATTGTCCCAAAACTTATTTTCGGTTTTCCGGAAACTCTCCATCGCACAGTATTTTCGTACTATGGACGCCAGATCGGCGAAGCGTGTGACTTTGCGACGGCTGACGGCGTTCAAGATTCCCTCGTCCGTGCAATTGTTGCAAAAAATTGAGATTGCGTTTTCCTCTCGGCAGTCCTTTATCCTGTCCATAACCAGGAGGAATCTGGCCGAGTAATGATGTACTGTTTCAGCAGGCTCTTTCCGGATTAGAGATAGATCGCATATGTCTGGGCGGGTGGGTGGAATTGAGTCCGGAACCCTACCCATCCCAAGGCTCAAGGGCCGAGAAGTTTCCGAATTTGGAAGCTTGGAAAGTGGAACGTTGTCGAACGAGTCCGGTCCGATGCCTGACTTTAGGTTCAGCGCTTGATCGAAGTCCGTCCCTCCGCGGGAATCCGGCATGGAGGGTTCTGCCTCCCGGACATGAATAGTTTTCAATATAGGAGAAGAGTCATCGCGTTGTTCCTCTACCACTGCAGCGTGGTGGGTAACCTGGGGAGAGTTAATCTCTCTCAAATCGGTTTTAGGTCCAATCTGATTGTAGTCTGTAGCGAATCCCAGGGCGGCGATGCGATCCAAGATCTCGTTTATGGACGAGAGCTCTATTGGATCCAGCCACTCGGCGAATTCCGAGCTGACATGAAGATTGCTTTTGACGACCTGAGAGGTCATTGTCGAAGCGGTGGCCGGACAGGCGGTCATAAGAAAACCACCTAGCCGGACAGTTTGGCCGGCGGCTATGGCTCCTTTGGCGAAGATACCGTCCTTGAAGACGAGAAGAGGCATCCTTCCTATCGGTGACGGCACAGAGGAACTCTCAATGAAAGCACCAATGTCGGTGTCAAAACCGGCGGATCTCGTGTAGGGGGTCCCGAACTATGCGTCTAGGCGGATGGTAACAAGAGACAAGGGACACGATGTTTTTACCCAGGTTCGGGCCCTCTCGATGGAGGTAAAACCCTACTCCTGCTTGATTGATATTGATGATATGGGTAGTACAAGAGTGGATCTACCACGAGATCAAGGTGGCTAAACCCTAGAAGCTAGCCTATGGTATGATTATTGTAATGGTTGTTCGTCCTACGAACTAAAACCCTCCGGTTTATATAGACACTGGGGAGGGCTAGGGTTACACACAGTCCGTTACAATGGTAGGAGATCTACATATCCATATTGCCAAGCTTGCCTTCCACGCCAAGGAAAGTCCCATCCGGACACGGGACGAAGTCTTCAATCTTGTATCTTCATAGTCTTGGAGTCCGGCCGATGATGATAGTCCGGCTATCCGGACACCCCCTAGTCCAGGACTCCCTCCAGTAGCAACTAGTTTCTGGTGTTTGTAGGTAGTGTTAGTAGTCTACCAAGTGGCACCCGGTACAGGTGGGCTTGGGAAAGACTAGGCACCATGGCACGGTGTACCAAGCGTAGATCCACCAATCGAGGTGGGCTTGGGAACCCTGCACACATCATTTGGGGCCATGAGCGACACCCTGGCCGGATCTCCTTGCGGTTGGAACACGAATAGGCGATAAACCTGGATGAGAGACTTGTGTGGTTAGTTAGGTCATGGCCGACTCCCTCGCCAGGCTTCCGCTTGAAGGTTGCCAAGATACATGACATCTACATGGCAGTAAGTGGCGAGAGCGTGTGTGTAGAAGTACACCCCTGGAGGGTTAGCATTATCTATTCGAATAGCCGTGTCCGTGGTAAAGGACTTCTGGGTTGCCTGTACAGTTCATAGAAAAGTGAAAGTGGATACTCTAAAATGCGCAAGATAAGTGTGAGTGCTATGAATGGCGTTCTCGTAGGGAGACGGGAGAGGATCCATAGTGGTGTATTGATATGGTGAATATGTGGACTCGCGTGCGCCACCTCAAAGAGTTACTTGCAGTCGTAGTTCATGATAGCTACCGAGTCAAAGCTGGCTTGCTGCAATTAAACCCCACCATCGCTTTGTTAATAATGATGCATATGTAGTTAGTTCTGATGTAAGTCTTGGTGGGTACATTTGTACTCACGTTTGCCTCTTTTACGTTTTTGTAGAGACTTCCATCTCACTAGTAGTTTCGCGTGGACTTCGACGTTTAGCTTGTTACCTCAGCTACGATCTTGTGCCCTCGGCAGGATCTGGTAGATAGTCAGGCTTCTCAGCTTTTTTCATTTATAGTTGTCTGTACTCAGACATGTTAAACTTCCGCATGTGCTTTGACTTGTATGCTCTGAATGCTGGGTCGAGAGACCCATGTTTGTAACATCTCGCTCCTCGGAGCCTATTGAATAAAATACTTGAGTTATAGAGTCATGTTGTGATGCCATGTTGTATTTGCACATATCGAGCATATTGTGTGTCTATTATTGAAATGCTTGGTATGTGTGGGATCTGACTATCTAGTTGTTTATCCTTGGTAGCCTCTCTTACCGGGAAATGTCTCCTAGTGCTACCACTGAGCCATGGTAGCTTGCTACAGCTCCGGAACACTTAGGCTGGCCGGCATGTGTCCTTCGTTCCTGTGTCTGTCCCTTTGGGGAAATGTCACACGGTGTTTACCGGAGTCCTGCTAGCCCAGTTGCTACAGCCCGGATTCACTCGCTGATGACCGACACGTTCGTTGCTGGGTCATGTATGCCTGTCCCTGTAAGTTAGTCCCACTTTGGGTTCGCGACTAGTCATGTCAGCCCGGGCTTCTTGTCATATGGATGCTAGTGACACTATCATATACGTGTGCCAAAAGGCGCAAACGGTCCCGGGCCTGGTAAGGCGACTCCCGTGGGAATACCGCGCGTGAGGCCGCAAAGTGATATGAGGTGTTACATGCTAGATCAGCGTGGCATTGAGTCGGGGTTCTGACAGCTTTGGTATCAGAGCTTGACTGCCTGTAGGATTACCAAGCCAAACTGGTCGAAGTTGAGTCTAGAAATTCTTTAGTTATATAAGGGAATTGATTGTGGGATGGAACGTAAGTATCTTTTTACTCCTTATCCCTTATGCCTTCTGAGCCGGGTCATCTTATCTTTCCTACGGGGTCAAGGAACTAGGCTTTCTCTTCTTTTTATCAAGATCACGTGTTACTAATCCGTAGACTTATAGGATTGATGGTTCTAAGCTTCAGTTCGGCTCCTACTACTCCCGTGCGTTCATAGTTGGCCTCAGAATCTTGATATTGTGACGATCGAGTGGTTTTGCCACCATTTTGTAGGATGTCTTAAATCCTTTTGAGCTTTTACAGCCGTTATGCTGTCCGAGTCATCCCAGGTTTCTAAACAATCTGATGCATTTGCAAAATCCTTTCCCTCTGGTTTTGATGTTCCTTTAGGCCAAGTTAATCACATTAATTGTTGAGTTGAGGTATTCTATTGCCTCAACATATATGTTGGAACTATTATTATGACCCTAGGTGTCTTAGGGGATCATCTAGTGATTTAGCCATGATCTGTGTTCCTAGTGTGATGACTCTGGCCATCATTCCCGAGAGCATCCCGTGATGCCACTTAATAGGAGGTATTCTACTCCTGGGTTTCTGAACCCGAGATTCATCCTACTTACCTCGTGTTGTTAGTGTTTGCTAGTTCCGTTAGGGCATTAGTAACCTTTGCATTAGTCCTCCAGGTCCGTGGTATTTCCTTCTTCCAAATACTACGAACCGCTTATGGCAGAAGTTCTTTGAGCCAAAATATCACAACAAGAGTGCTCACGATGAGTTCTCCGTACTATATTGTGACTCTGCAATGGTTATCCGGAAGAAATGTTGAGCTTTGCTCAACATACTAATCTATGCGTCCACAACTCAGAAAATCGTATGTTCTTTGAGTTGTCCCCTTCTTGATTGTCTTCTGACCTTCATCTATCAATTGATAGTCAAGAGAATGTGTGCATCCGTTAATCGATGCCTATTACTCTTCTGGTCCATCAAGCCATTCTATTCCGGAATGACTAGGAGAAACAAACTCCAGAACCTCATCCATATCCAGGATTGGGTGAAAGTAGTTGTATCCCGTAGATCAAAATGCCAATTCAGCTCTTGTTCTGTTCTACCTTGGAGTGTTACCATCTTTTTGTCAAGAATATCATAGGAATTGCACACCATCCCATGAACTCTTGATACAGTGATACCTCTCGCCATCGTTGTTCATTCCTCGGTTCCCATGTTGTTGCAGCCAGAATGCCAACAAGTGAACCGTGATGTGTGAAACCAATACTCCTAGCAACCCTGATGCTTGGTAGTTAAAGGACAATAATTTCGTTCTTAGCATGTTGGTTATTGAATCCTCATTCTAAGACCGATTGTGCTACCTAGTCCATTTTCCTGGTGCACCTCTTCGATCAATGAGTTAGGATTTTGCCAATCCTTGCTTATTTGAGCACATCATCTTGCCTCGAAAGCAAGATTGTTCTCGAGCTTAGTAACATATCGGTAGTTCGTGATTTTCAGATATCTTCTCGGAAGTATCACCAGGTCGTCACCCGACCGTTATGTTGAGCTCGTGATCAAGTTGGTTTCTTGTAACCACCCTTTCTCCAAGAATCTGTGTTGGATACCCCTGAGCTAGTTTGTTAAGCTAAACAACAACTTGGAGAGTTGGAAGATGAAAGCTTGTCCGACTTAGTTCATTTTAAGGGATATCTTGTATGTGTGTTGAAGAAAGTTGATATTTTCATCGACTGACCCTCGTGATCAGTTAATGGACCTATCATTTTATCCAACCTTTGATTTGAGTATGGGCTATCATCAAATTAAACCAGAACCAACGATATTCGTAATGTTGTCTTACTCGTGGTTGTTTCCTCGAGCAGACACCATTATATCTCTTGGGTCTGACCAATGTTATCACCATGTTCACATAATTATGGAATTCCATTTTATGGAAATCTGGATGGATGGTTGTTGAGCTCATTGATAACCTTCTTAATTTCTCCATGATTTTGTTGGACTTTAAGCTAGTATTGGGAACTTTTATAAGCATTATCTTCATGTCCCGTGCATGAAGCAGATGTTCGGATGAAAGAAGTGACCTCCTCTAATTCATGTGCATTTGATGCAAGTTGCCGCCGTGAATTTAAGAAGTCAATGTTGCCTCCTCTGGAACCATCTCAAGTCAGTCATGCATGTGCAAAGTATGCTATGGTTTGATAGGCTCGCTACCTCCATTCTATATGTGCCCCTAGGACGCCAAGCCACTGATATGACTTGTTCAAGGAGAAGGAGTTGTCGTGCTAATCCTAGGTCATGCACAAGACTTCGTTACCCTAAATGATGGTTCCCAATCAGAACTTGGTAGTGTTTCATTATACGACTACTTGTGGTCATGCTTGTCTGGGATAGCGTGTTCACATGTGTTTAGCAGAACCAGCTCATGTTTTGTAGCTTGCTATCGTAGTTCATTCCTCGAGAATCTCGCAACGCCATATCGTCGATTTGTGTTGCAGACTTTAATTTTTCTTTCTAGACTTGATGAGTCCGGAATATTGTGACACCAACCAGATCTGAAATCTCAGGCAGATATGATGGTTGGAACGTTTCCCGAGAACAATAATATTGGTCTCCCTATAACCCAGTAAAGTGGATATCGTGGTTAACACACCTAGCTGGAAGGCCTATTATTGTAGTATCCTGGTTGAAGAAGTTGTCCACCTCCCCATAAGGATTTCCTATGATTTACTTCTGTAGTTAATCCTTATGGATTCTTGAGATCCCGAAGTCTGACCTGTTACTTGATGTTCTAGATAGCAAACCATTTTAATGAATGGGTTACACTACCACATCAAGGAGAACATTAGAAGCGGAGTGCTAAATGTCTCTCGGTCGATCATCCAGATTTTGTCCCCTTGGCCTCGCTAAGGTGAAATCTAAGAAAGTGTCATCTTCCTTTGCATCTGCATCATCCATCACTATTCATCATGGAAGTATGTTGTGTTGCCAGGATCCTTGGCACGGATATTTTTAAAGCCTTGATGAGTATGGAAATGCTCAAGTTCTTGACAGCACGCACAAGCACCAGGTGTTATCACCGACACTAACTGGGATTGCTCCCAGTTTTCCTCAGTTATGCTATAACTTTTCAAACAGTGGACTCACTCTCTACTGTCGAGCTTCTCCCCAGCTACTAAAATCATCCATTGTGTTATTTTCAACAAGGTTATCCACATCATCCATTCTAATCCGGGTATGCCATTCTACCAAACTCCTCCAAACGATCGCTCGAGATTTGCCTTAGGCTGGTATAGAGAGTCTCAATGATCTCTATATCAAAAGTAATTCTTTTTGCCACTTAAGGTAATAATTCTACGAGTCATTTTTCCTGAGGTGCCCCATTATGGTATCATAGCAACTCAACTCCTCGCTACGTTGACAACTGTTCACCACCTTCTTAAGTGTGGAATTGTTGTCTACCTAGTGAACCTTCGTCATCTGCTACCTTTCCTCGTTACAGATGTGTGTTCTATGCCTCAACTCAAGAGATGTTCTTACGTCTCACTCCATGAGTTGATCTTGAGTGCACGGTCTTCGAGGAGATCATTTTCTGTAGAGTTTCCTTCTACCGTCATCGTGTTGGATGAAGATCTCGAAAGCAAAGATGTCAAGTTCAATTTGAATCAATGAACCAACATCTTCGAGAAGGGCAGTTGAATCCTGAAGATCGTGGTAGTTTTGTGACCCCCTTTCCTCTTACCTCACGTCTTGAATCTCGGGACGAGATTCTTGTTTAGTGGGGGCGAGTTGTCACATCCCTAGTCCTGGTATGCACTAGGCTAGCCCTTTATGTGTGCATCATGTTTATTTTTTCAAATGAACTTGAAATGGGGATTGTTCAAACCCTAGCACCAGATCAAATCAACTAGGTTCAACCTAAAATAATCTTCAATGACCCAAAATGCCCTTTGAAAATGTTCATAGTTTCTGATAAAGGTGAAAACCTCTGCCAAAAATAATGAACATATTTCTAGGTCATTCCTGGTTTTTTGAATTAAATCTTAATGTATTTGAATTGGGACATTTGAATTTTATAAATATTTAAATGTTCCAAATATTCTGGAATCACTTGTGAGCTTTTGGATTAATCCAAATAGTGTCCAAAATTTGTTTCAGAAGTTTTAAAAATGAATTAGTATTTTTACTAATTCAACACAGAATAAAAAAATAGAAAAACTGAAACAAAAAGGGAGAGTGAACCACCTGGGCCAACTTACCTGGCGCCACCAACCGGCCCAGCCCACCACCGCCTGGCTCCCTATCGCCTTCCTCCTTGCGCTAGTAGGCAGGGGCGCGTGCCCGGCGCGCGTGGCAACACGCCGGCCACCTCCTCCCTGCCTGGCTGCCTCCTCCTCCCCTGGACGTCTCTCACAGTGCCACACCCCCCCCCCACAGGCCTCTCACTCTCTCCCGTGCCTTCTCCCCCCTCCTCTGGCTCCCTCTCTTCCCCACCGAGCGGAGGTCGTCGCCGCCGCTCGCAACTGCCGCGGCCATCGTCTCCCCCTCGCTTCTCCGACGTGCCCACGAGCTTCGCCTCGACCCCCTCTTCCCATCGAGTCGCGCCTCGCCGGAGCCCTGCATCGTCGCCATCTTCATCATCTTCGTCGCCGGCTGCCGGAGATCTCCCTCACCGCTGCGCTCGCTCCGGTGCTTCCCCGAGCACGCCGAGGCCACCCGTGCACTCCCTGTGAGCTCCTCTTCCTTCTCCCCCTAGCCACGTCACTCGAGCTGCCCCCTAACCCCATTGGCCATCATGGCCGGGAGCTTGGATCCTCCAGCCATGTCGCTGCCATGGCCACCGTCACCTACAGCCGCAACCGAGCGTGTCACCGTGCTCCGTGCACCCCCAGGAGGCCGTAGCACCCTATTGCGCCCCCTGCCGTGCTTTCTAACGTCGTCTTCGAGCACGCCGGAACCCCGGCCGCCGCCTGGATCGTCGCTGATGCCACTCCGGCCACTCCCCGGCCGTGCCACCACCATGGTTGGATGCGGACGAGCGTCCGCATCCCATAGCTGGGCTTCGCGCGCCAAAGGGCGCTCTGTAGGCGAATCCCGCAGCGCACCGCCGCATCTGGACTCGCCGGTGGCTAAACGCCGGCGACCGCTGACCCATTGACCGGCGTGGGTTGACCCCACTGCCCGGTTTGACTTCCCCTTCTCTCTCACTGACTTGCGGGACCTGCCCGACTAATTACTCTAGTTAGCACTAATTAACAAGTTAGGTTAGTTAATACAGTCACTGACTAGTGGGACCTGCCCAGTTAGTTAGGGCTAATTACTTAGTTTGTTGACTGGGTCACTGACCAGTGGGTCCCACTGGTCAGGTTTAACCTGGTCGACGCCTGTTGACCGCTGACGTCACAGTGACGTAGTGCTGACGCAGTTAACTATTTTTTGGATTTATTCTTATTCAGGAAATTTCAGAAAATATTGCTAACTTCAAAAATTCATAGAAATTAATCCGTTACTCCAAATCAGACAAATTATATATGAAAAATGATCAGGAAAATCCAATCTATCCATCTGTACCATTTTAATGCATGTTTGAACAACCTAAGTTTGCTGTATATGGCAATTTGCATAATTGGCATTTAAATAAAGCACATATGGAGTTTGAATTTGAACCCTTGGTTCAAACCAACTTCATTAATCTGTTCTAAGTTGCATTAGCCAAAAAACACTCATTTTGCCATGTCATATTCATGCATCATGTTGTTGCATTGCATTGATTGTGCTTCTTCCATGTTTGTCGGTGTTTGTCCCCTCTCACTAGACGTGTACCGACGATGCGATCGATGACACCGACGAAGAGCTATACTATCTTCAGAAGTGCCAGGCAAGCAAAACCTCCTTGTTCATTCCGATACAATCCCACTCTCTTGCTTCTGCTCTCTTTTACTTCATTAGGACAACAACGATTGAACTATTACATGTTGCGGTAGTTGAACCCCTTTTCCTCTTCATGACCTGTCATTGCCACAGTAGATAGATGAAACCCACTAGCATGAGTAGGAGTTGTTTGAGCCCTGGGTGCCTACTCATTCATGCTTGTTTGTCATGGCTGCTACTGCTTAGAGTTGAGTCAGGTCCGATTCATCGTGGATGAATCGGAGGTGTGTGAACATGTCTTACTGTTGAGAGCTAAGTGTGTGAACACGATTTGGTAAGGGTAGCGGTGAGAGGCCATGTAGGGGTACATTGTGGGTTGTCTCATTGCAGCCATCCTCAGGAACTGAGTTCTGTGTTTGTGATCCATGAACAGATACTGCCACACATTGGAATGCTTAAGTGCCCCTCTCGACTTATTAATCAACTCAATCTCTGTCCAGGAGTTGCAACTAGTTTCTGGTGTTTGTAGGTACTGTTAGTAGTCTACCAAGTGGCACCCGATACAGGTGGGCTTGGGACAGACTAGGCACCATGGCACGGTGTACCAAGTGTAGATCCACCCGTCAAGGTGGGCTTGGGAACCCTGCACACATCGTTTGGGGCCGTGAGCGACACGCCGGCCGGATCTCCTTGCGGATGGAACCCGAATAGGCGATAAACCTGGACGAGAGACTTGTGTGGTTAGTTAGGTCGTGGCCGACTCCCTCGCCAGGCTTCCGCTTGAAGGTTTCCGAGATACATGACGTGTACATGGAGGTAAGCGGCGAGAGTGTGTGTGAAGAAGTGCACCCCTGCAGGGTTAGCATTATCTATTCGAATAGCCATGTCTGTGATAGAGGACTTCTGGGTTGCCTGTACAATTCATAGACAAGTGAAAGTGGATACTCTAAAATGCGCAAGAGAAGTGTGAGTGCCATGGATGGCGTTCTCGTAGGGAGACGGGAGCGGATCCATAGTGGTGTATTGATATGGTGAATATGTGGACTCGTGTACGCCACCTCAAAGAGTTACTTGCAGTCATAGTTCTGGATAGCCAACGAGTCAAAGCTGGCTTGCTGCAGTTAAACCCCACCATCCCTTTGTTGATAATGATGCATATGTAGTTAGTTCTGATGTAAGTCTTGCTGGGTACATTTGTACTCACGTTTGCCTATTTTACGTTTTTGCAGAGACTTCCGCCTCACTAGTAGTTTCGCGTGGAGTTCGACGTTTAGCTTGTTACCTCAGCTATGATCGTGTGCCCTCGGCAGGATCTGATAGATAGTCAGGCTTCTTAGCTTTTTTTCATTTATAGTTGTCTGTACTCAGACATGTTAAGCTTCCGCATGTGCTTTGACTTGTATGCTCTGAATGCTGGGTCGAGAGACCCATGTTTGTAACATCTCGCTCCTCGGAGCCTATTGAATAAAATACTTGAGTTGTAGAGTCATGTTGTGATGCCATGTTGTATTTGCACATATCGAGCATATTGTGTGTATGTTATTGAAATGCTTGGTATGTGTGGGATCTGACTATCTAGTTGTTTATCCTTGGTAGCCTCTCTTACCGGGAAATGTCTCCTAGTGCTTCCACTGAGCCATGGTAGCTTGCTACTTCTCCCGAACAATTAGGCTAGCCGACATGTGTCCTTCTTCGTTCCTGTGTCTATCCCTTCGGGGAAATGTCACGCGGTGTTTATCGGAGTCCTGCTAGCCCAGTTGCTACAGCCCAAATTCACTCGCTGATGACCAACACGTTCGTTGCTGGGTCATGTATGCCTGTCCCTATAAGTTAGTGCCAGTTTGGGTTCACGACTAGTCATGTCAGCCCGGGCTCCTTGTCATATGGATGCTAGCGACACTATCATATACGTGTGCCAAAAGACGCAAACAGTCTCGGGCCTGGTAAGGCGACTCCCGTGGGAATACCGTGCGTGAGGCCGCAAAGTGATAAGAGGTGTTGCATGCTAGATCAGTGTGGCATTGATTCGGGTGCTGACACAATGTCAAGATGATGAGCAAACTATGGCATGTTTCTTGAATGGACTCAATCATCCCATCAAGAAGATTGCCAACTTCCAACCATACTCCAACCTCATTGAGCTCGTGCATCAAGCTAGAAAAGCCGAACGTCAAGTGCAAGATGACTTCAAGTACGCCAAGTACTCATCCAAGACCTACAGCTTCTCCAACAACCAAGCTTCAACGACTCCTCCAACTTCTACCTCAACCAAGCCATCTTCAAGCAACAACGACAAGTCGAGTTACTCGAAAACTTCGACAAGCTCAAGTCGTCTTCCTCCTACTACTACAAGCAACTTCGAGCCGCGTGCTTCGTCTACTCCGACCGATGAGACCGTCAAGACAAGCTCCTTCAAGTGTTTCACTTGCGGAGGCCGAGGCCACAAGTCCTATAATGCACAAACAAGCGCACCATGATCCTAAACGATGATGGAACCTATGACTCCATGAGTAACATGGAGATGGAAGCCCTTGAGAAAGTGGACATGCACCGGCGCATGAACGAGGATGAAGATGATCAAGTCTTTTGTGATTAGGATTCGAGCCCCGCTCTCGTTGTCTACAAGGTCTTGACTCTTCAACATCAACAAGAAGAAGACCAAAGATGCCACATCTTCCACACAAAGGCTAACATCAATGGAAGGTCCGTCAAGGTCATCATCGATGGAGGTAGTTGTCATAACTTGGCAAGTGAATAACTATGCTCCAAGCTTCAATTGGTCAAGATGAAGCACCCGCACCCCTACAAAGTCCAATGGATAAGTGACTCTGACACTATACGAGTTGAGCATACGGTCCAAGTCTCCTTCAAAATTGGTGCATATGAGGACACTTTGGAGTGTGATGTCGTCGTGATGTCTGTTTGCCACTTCCTTCTTGGTCGACAATCACAATTCGACTGTGGTGTCATCCACAACAGGCGTACCAATCACTATAGAGTCAAGATGAAAGGGAAGGAATATGTGCTACGACCTATGTCTCCTAGTCATGTGATAGCCGACAAGCAAGCCACCCATCATGGAGAAAAGAGTGAGAAAGTGATCCACCAAAAAGTGAGTGAGATCCACAAGCCAAACTTGAGCGCCTCTTCTCCTAGAGAGAAAAACCTAGTCCTATTTGCCACCAAAAGTGAGATGAGAGAAGTGTGTGAGAACCCATCGAGTTATACACTCTGTCTATGCAAGGATGGGGACCCAAAAACTAACACCTCTCACGAGCTACCTTTAGTGTTTAAATCTCTTTTGCAGGAATTCCAAGATGTTTTCCCCGATGAGCTACTTCCGGGTCTACCACCTCTACGAGGCATTGAGCATCGAATCGACCTCATCCCCGGAGTGCCCCTACCAAACAAAGATCCATACCGCATCAACCCCGAAGAAACGAAGGAGATCCAACGGCAAGTACAACAACTAATCGACAACGGTCATGTACGTGAAAGCCTAAGACCTTGTGCCATTCTCGTTATACTTGTGCCCAAGCAAGATGGAAGTTATCGCATGTGTTCCGATTGTAGACCCATTAATTCTATCACCGTTCGCTATAGGCATCCCATTTCTCGCTTAGATGATATGCTTGATGAACTTAGCAGTGCCGCCTTTTTCTCAAAAATTGATCTTAAAAGTGGCTATTATCAAATCCGCATACAAGAACGTGATGAGTGGCAAACCGCTTTCAAAACCAAATTTGGCTTGTACGAGTGGTTGGTTATGCCTATGGGTTTATCGGAAGCTCCCGGTACTTTCATGAGACTTATGAATTTTGTGCTTCGTCCTTATATTGGAGTGTTTGTTGTGGTTTACTTTGATGACATTCTTGTTTTTAGCAAATCCATGAAAGAGCATCTAAAGCATGTTAGGGCTATTTTACAAACTCTTCGCAAGGAACGTCTTTATGCCCACATGAAAAAGTGCACGTTTGGTGTTGACAAACTCGTTTTCTTGGGTTTCGTTGTCTCTTCCACGGGTGTTCATGTTGATGATTCTAAAATTGAAGCAATTAAAACTTGGCCCCAACCCAACAATTTGCAACAAGTGCGTAGCTTTCTTGGACTTGCGGGTTTTTATCATCGCTTTGTGAAGAATTTTAGCACTATTGCCGCTCCTTTGCATGCCTTGAGTAAGAAGAATGTTCCTTTTGTTTGGGGATCTTTGCAATCTACCGCTTTTGATGAGCTTAAGTCTTTGCTTACTCATGCTCCGATTCTTGCTTTGCCCAACTTTGACAAAACTTTTGAGGTTCATTGTGATGCAAGTTGTACCGGAATTGGCGGAGTTTTGATGCAAGAGAAACGAGCCATTTCATATTTTAGTGAAAAACTATCCGGTGCTCAACTTAACTATCCCATCTATGACAAAGAATTGTATGCTTTAGTGCGTGTGCTACATGTTTGCGAACATTATCTTAGATCTCATGAGTTTGTCATCCATACCGATCATGAAACGCTTAAGTACTTAAAAGGTCAAACTAAGTTGAACAAGCGTCATGCCAAATGGAGTGAATTTATTGAATCCTTCCCCTATGTGATCAAGTATGTTAAGGGTAAGTAAAATGTAGTTGCGGATGGACTCTCACGCATATGCACACTTGTCACTAAACTTGAGTTGAATGTTATTGGCTTTGAGCACATAAAAGACTTGTATGCGAATGATCCTTCCTTTGCTACTCCTTATTCTAAGTGTTGGACGCATACATCTTGGGAATGATATTACATAAAGGATAATTATCTTATGAGAGCTAAAAAACTTTGCATTACCGAGTCTTCTCTTCATTTGCTCCTTTTGCAAGAGGCTCATGGAAGCGGACTCATGGGACATTTTGGACACGACAAGACATTCGCTGCGCTCTCCAAGAACTACTTTTGGCCCAAGATGTTCCGTGACGTCTCACGCTTCACCAATCGATGCTCTACATGTCACAAAGCTAAGTCTAAAGCTCAATCCCATGGTCTTTACATGCCTCTTCCTATTCCTTATCAACCCTGGGAAGACATTAGCATGGATTTTGTACTTGGTTTAACTAGAACTCAAAATGGAAAGGATTCCGTGTTTGTTGTTGTGGACCAATTTTATAAGATGGCACATTTCATTCCTTGCAACATGATAGACGATGCTTCACATGTCACCAATCTCTTTTGTAGGGAAATCTTGCGACTCCATGGAGTACCAAAGACAATTGTCTCAGACCATGAAGTCAAGTTCTTGAGTTACTTTTGGAAGACGCTATGCGCCAAGCTCGGAATCAAGCTCTTATTCTCGTCGGCATACCATCCTCAAACCGACGGCCAAACAGAGGTGACGAACCGTACACTCACCACTCTACTTCGCATGTTGATCAAGAAGAACATCAAGGAGTGGGTGGCGCGTCTACCCATCACCGAGTATGCCTACAACCGTGCAAGACATTCGACTACCGACAAGTCCCCCTTCGAGGTCATCTACGGCTTCAACCCCTTGTGATCATTGGACATTCTACCTCTTCCTCTACAAGAGCGCGCGAACCTCGACGCGAGTTCACGAGCAATCTATCTCAAGAAGATTCACGAAGATACAAGGCACACCATCGAGCGCCAAGTACAATGACTAGCGACCAAGCTCAAAGCCAACAAGCAACCCATGATCTTCAACATTGGCGATCTCGTGTGGCTACACCTTCGCAAGGACCGCTTCCCCAACGAACACAAGTCCAAACTTCTACCCCAAGCCGATGGACCATTCAAGGTGCTAGCACGCTACAACAACAATGCTTACAAGATCGACCTCCCACGCGACAAATACTCCGTGAGCGACATCTTCAACATCCAAGATATCTCCCCGTACCAATGGAGGGGAGATGATGCGGAGCATCCTACGATTATCGTCATGGACACTACTTCGACTACACAAGCCCCAAGTGGACCCATGACAAGATCTCGAGCACGTGCTATTCAATCCGAGGTACCAAGGAACCAACCTAGAAGAAGCTACGGTACAAGATGGACGTCGAGAGCAAGAGGAGAAGCTGCCCAGCCTGGAACGGGCGGTACTACCGCCCACGCCAAGTGGTACTGCCGCTGAACCCAGCCAAGCGACACTACCACCCTACATCCTCTCTTCTTCGGCCGAACCCGACAAACTCCTGTGATCAAATGGCTCCAGAGCGGTACTACCGCCCCATCAAAGTGGTACTACCGCTGAAGCTCTTCAAGCGGTACTACCGCCCGAGGGTCCGGTACTACCGCCCTGCCTGCATGCAGCGTATCCGGGTTGAGGCCCATGTACTCGTTTCGCCCCTCTCTTACCCCTTCGAAGGTTTAGATTATAAATAGACCTTCCCCTCGTCCTTTCTAGGGTTAGCATTGGTTTAGCTCATGTGAGATAGAGCATTTCTCATCCGTACCGGATCTACTCCTCGTGAGGGACCGCACCTCTTCGGAGAAGATCCATCCAAATTCAAGGCCTCCACCCGGAGAAGACAATCAAGACCTCCTCACGGAGAAGAACGGTTACTCTTGTATTGTCCCTTTTGAATTTGGATCTCGTGTTACTTTGTGCCTGGATGATCTAGCACTTGTGTGATCGAATTTATGTCGGTTGAGTGTTTCTCTTGTTTTCCCCTCGTGATTTCCCTCGTGTTCTTCCGCGCGTTCTTCATGTTCCCCGTAGGATCCACTCCAAATGTGAAAGATCGGCCCCATAGGGTTCCGCCCTACATCAGACGAGATGCGCAACCATTTCATCGCCAACTTCTAGGGCACTCGCGATCGCCCTCCGGCCGCGGGTGACCTACGCCACATCAAGTAGCAGCCTGGAGAGACCCTGCAGAAGTACATCCAGCGTTTCAATAGCGCTCGCCTCAAGATCCCCAAGGTGAAGGACGAGGCCATCATCTCCGCATTTTCTGATGGCGTCCGTGATGCCAAGATGAAGGAGGAGCTCGCCATCCACGAAGACCTATGCACGTCTCTGGAGCTGTTCAAACTGGCGACCAAGTGCGCAAGAGCTGAGGAGGGGCGCCTCTCCCTTCTCGAGCTTCCAGCTGCTGACCCAGAAGAGAAGAAGCCCAAGGCCAAGGACGTGAAGCACAAAGGAGCAGCTGTGCTCGCAGCAGATCCAGACATGAAGCACGGCAGGGACCAGCCGGAGTCGTCCAAGGGTAGCCGATTCTGCGCCTACCACAACCTCTACACCCACAACACCAACAAATTCCAGGAGCTCAGGGCCGTTCGAGAAGGGCGCATCGGTCGACGCCCCAAGCGCAATGACCGGGGCTACGACCGAGGAGGAGGAAGAGGCGGAGGACGACCAAGGCCCTCGCCAGGAGTGGCGTGACCGACCTCGCGAGGATCGCTGGCAGGACCAGCCTCGCGAGGGAGCCTGGAGGGATCAGCCTCGCGAGGACCGCCCGTAGGGCAATGCATGCCTTTCTCCTCTGCCTCCATCGCCAAGAAGGAATCATGACCACCACCAGGACGAGGGGGCTGGGGGCTTCCAGGAGCCACGTGCTATCGCTTGCATCTTGGGCGGAGCCCAGGCCCCAGCTTCTCAGCGCATCTTCAAGCAGTTTGCTCGCGAGGTGAATGCAGTCCTCCCCAAGCACGAAGCCACATGCCCGCTCAGGTGGTCCAAGTGCGACATCACTTTTAGCTCAGCAGATCAACTCAAGTGTGCGGCTACCGCTGGTGTCCTCCCAATGCTTTGTTCCCCAGTCATTAGCAACGTGCAAGTCACCAGGACCCTCATCGATGGCGGCGTAGGGCTCAACATTCTGTCCGTCGAGATGTTCAACAACCTTCAAGTGCCATATGATCAACTTCAGCCTACCAAGCCTTTCTTAGGAGTTACTGACGGCTCCACCACTGTCGGTGTTCTAGGAACAGGGGTCCCCAGACTTGCCTGCCTGTGGCCTGCGGTGTGGCTCAAGTGGTGGCCCAGTACGACCCATCTTCATCAGCGCAAGACTCAAGACCCTCGCGAGGGGCCAAGCCTCGCGGGGCGGACGACACAAGACTTCCTTAGGAACGGCCTCGCCAGGCAGGCTCGCGAGCAGGCAGAGAGATCAAGGCAGGGTACCTCGCGAGGTGCTCGTGATGCAAGCCATGACGATTGAGACCAGGCGGGCGCCGGCCTGCGCAGTGTCCTTGTTTCCTCTTTGGTGCAAGGGGGAAAGCACAGGCGTGGAGTACCGAGGCATCAGGCAAAGGTTGCCATTTCAGTGCAACGAGACCAAGACCAGCAGAGCGGCAGGATGGAGGTCACCATGGAGCCCAAGACGGCGTCATCACCAGTGCCTTTGGCAGCCGAAGACCAACTTTAGTCAGGATAACTTGCCTTGATGTTCCCCTTCGAAATGGCCGTTGTTGGCGCCCTTCCCGCTCAATATTTGGGAAGAGGGCCAGGGCCTCTATCAATAGGGATAGCCAGCGTAGTAGAGGGCAACTCATCGAGTACTCATTAGATCGAGAGGCGACCGAACTCATCCAAGCAGTTCATCGCACCAGCTCAAGAGCACCTCTCGCGAGGCTGTTCATTCTTTGTACTGTTCATCATCAGCCCCTGAGGCAATCCACCACACCACACACTGGAGTAGGGTACTACACCACAACGGTGGCCCGAACCAGTATAAATCTTGTGTCCCTCGTGCCATTCATCATTTTGCTTAGATTCTCACGATGCGATCGGACGTGGATCGGTAGGGGGGAGATCTTCGTGCGCACCCCAGAGTTTGAACCTTAAGGGTCTGCTGGAGCCCAATATCCGACATTTGGCACGCCAGGTAGGGGGTGCGCCGGAATCTTTCTTCCGCTGTTTCACGTTCGATCTTCCATCGTGTTCATGGCTGACGCTCGCCGCGCTCGCGCCGAGCGTCGGGCTGCTCTCATCGCCCGCGGTGCCCAGACGGCTCCCGTCGGTGGGTGTCCCCGTCGTTCCCCGTTGCCTGCCGCCAACACCGCCACCGGCCCAGCGGGGAACGAGCAGTAGGCCTCGTCGCTGCATCCTTCGGTGCGGCGGGAAGGCCACACCACCACCCCTTCGCTGACTCCAGCCGGTTCGTCGTCCCACGACCGTCGCGCCCCCACGGACGCGCATGCCGCATTGCTCCTGGCGCGTGAGCTCTTGCACTATCGTCCCGTCGACGACCTCTACAAGGAGTGGCTCGCCCGCATCACCGAGCTCGTCAGCGCCGCAGGGGGCTCCCCTGCACCGTCCCTCTCGCTGCCTCACCCTCCGTCCTGCACAGGAGGCGCAGATCAGGAGGTGCCTCCGCCACCTCCTCCCCAGGAAGGCGCCCTGGCTCCAAGGCGCGCGGCCCTAGGACTAGATCCACCATGTCTGGCACCCGCGTGACAAGAAAGGAGCTGCCAAGAAATCCCTCGTCCCCAAGAAGGTGCTCGTGTGCTCCCGACACCGGTGCGCCATGACCGCATCCCTGCGCTAGCACGTCAAGACCCCGCGCTGCTCCAGGCAACGACACGCAGGTACCTCCAGGAGCATGCCCCGCATCAGCAGAGAGCTCCGGTGGCCACCGCAGGCTGCCGCGCCTTCACCATCGAGCTACGCAATGTCGCCTGGCCAGGAAAGTTCAAGCCTGACCTGCCTCCTTGCTACGACGGCACTGCCAACCCCGCGGAGTTCCTAAAGCTCTACGAGCTAGGCATCGAAGCCGCCAACGGGGACGAAAAGGCCATGGCAAACTGGTTTCCCATGGCACTCAAGGACGATGCCCGCACCTGGCTCCTGAACCTGCCCCTGGCACGATCTCCTCCTGGGGCGAGATGCACACTCGCTTCATCACCAACTTCCAGGGCACTCTCGACCGTCCGCCGACCATGGGTGACTTGCGCCGCATCAAGCAGCAACCTGGAGAGACCTTGCAGAAGTACATCCAGTGCTTCAACAGCGCTCGCCTCAACATTCCCAAGGTAACCGAGGAGGCCATCATCTCGGCGTTCTCTGATGGCGTCCGCGATGTCAAGATGAAGGAGGAGCTGGCCATACATGAAGATCTGTGTACGTCTCTGGAGTTGTTCAACCTGGCGACCAAGTGCGCCAGGGCTGAAGAGGGACGCCTCTCCCTCCTCGAGCTCCCAACAACAGACTGTAGCGACCCGACCTCAGATGGTCAAGTCTCTGTGCTCAGGTGTCATCCCTGGATCAGTAATGCTGACACCACACAGTACTTCGAAGGATTTATAACAGAGTAGCAATCACACACTTATTACATCAAATGTCTCAAAAGAGAACTTATTACAATAATATGGCTTAAGGCCATCTAATGGGATAACACCGGAAGGCTTGGAAGATAAAGTGAGTCCATCAACTCCAATGGCATAGCTGAGCTGCACGGCAACGACCTACGAACCTTACTCCTCGTCTGAAAAGTCTGCAACATAATACGTTGCAGCCTGAGAATGGGTCAGCACATGGAATATGCTGGCAATGTAACACAATAGAGCAATAACAGAATAATGCTACCACTACATGCATATTTGGCTGGTGGAAAGCTCTATGGTTACAGTTTTTGCAAAAAGCCAATTTTTTCCTACTTCAAAGGAATCAGTTTTAATTAAACTATCATGGTGGTTGAAACATCATTTGAGAAGGTAACCCCAACTCAATGATCCCAATTAAAATAGTTAACAACCCAGCAAGATTAATTAAGAGTGTTGAGATACATGCGAATACTCAAGTACTGGATACTCAGAATTGTCCATAACCGGGGACACGGCTAACCATGATTAGATTGTACACTCTGCAGAGGTTTGCGCACTTTTCCCCGCAAGACTCGATCGCCTCCGTTGATTTCTCGCACTACAAGGTGTTTGAGAGACGGATGACCGAGACACTGTCTTTCAGAAGCATTAACTCTCTACTCCGGGCAGACCATACCAAACCTACAAACCCACTTCCTGCTGATCCACCTCTTCAAGAGCTTCACGCAACTTACTCAACTATGCTAGAGCCCATAATAGCTTGCGGCTACACACGGAAGTTTCTAGCATGAATAGACTGAGTTCCCTTTGAGCCTGGGTGGCGGTCCATAGGAGAATCACATGGTAACCCCGGGATTCCAAAAATAAAAACAGGAAATCACTGGATACCCCAGGTGCCTCAATCCACCCAGATGTGTATTAAAGTTGCCACCTTAAGTAAACCATTAATTAACAATCTCACATCTGTCATGTATATCACTCAAACCCAATCCACGTCTACGAGCATAGCATGGCAATATAAGCATAATGTAAGAGTAACTCCCAAGGGTTTGATAATAAACAGGGTAATAGGTTATACCTCAGCAACTACTTCCCAATACCCACATGTTAAAGGCATCCTAATCATGCAATGTTTGAGGACTGAAACTAATGCATAAAAACTGGGTATGAAAAGAGTATGATCAATGTGTTACTTGCCTTGCTGACGATCCGGGAATCCTAGAGACTCGTAGTAACACGCTTCGCACTCCGGGAATTCTATCGCAAGCAAACAATAACATACATAAGCAACAAACAAAGATGCACAAGTAGAACTCCAAATAAAAGAGTTTGACCAGAGATTTCAACTTAAGAACTCCGGTTTGCAAAAAGAATCAAATCAAACGAAGCAACGAAACTCAAACGGCAAAAGAAACAACTTCGTTTTACTAATCTGGATCTAAGTGAAATTTTAAAGAAGAAAAATCTTGTTTGAGTAGATTATTCAGAAAGAGGGATTCGAGATGAAACTCCAGGCGCTTGAATCGCCTGATTCCGATAAACGAGCGAAAAGATAAACAGGTTACAATATCGGATCAGAAATCGCGATCGGAATAATCGCGGAATAAATTCGATAAAAAGAAAAACGACGAACGGCTAAACGAACGAGCATTCGTTAGCAGAAACTAAATGGTGAACACGTTCGTTAGGACGAACGGACGAACGAATGTTCGCTAAGTAAATAAACCGAAGAAAATAAACTGATCTAAAAAAACGAACTAGG
Organism: Triticum timopheevii; assembly: GCA_963921465.1. NCBI lineage: Eukaryota > Viridiplantae > Streptophyta > Magnoliopsida > Poales > Poaceae > Triticum > Triticum timopheevii. The sequence continues at coordinate 358,289,433 of OY997274.1, read as the reverse complement.
GTTTTCAAAAAAAGACCGAAGGGTTTTCTGAAAAAAAAAACCGGCGGCGGGGTCGGGTACCTTCCGCGAGGCTCGTCCGGCGAGGCGGGCAGCTCCGGCGGGTCTGGCGAGGGGCAGCGGGGCTCGGGTTGGCTGCGGGGTGGCGGCGGGAGGCGGCGGCGGCGCGGGGCGACGGCGGCGTCTCGGGCAGCGGCGGATCGGGGCTCGGCGGCGGGCTCCGACGGCGGCGGCGATGTGGTGGGTGGTGGCGGGTGGTGGTGTGGCGGCGGGGCGGCGACATATATAGGGGGCGGGGCGGGGGCGGCTTGGGGAAGGGGCGCCCTGGTGGAGTCCGGCTCGGACTCCCTCGGCGTCCGTGCCAAGCACGGCGGCTCGCGCGGGGAGGCGGCGGCGGCTGGCGGCTGGGCCGGCCTGATCGGCTGGGCCTTCTGCCCAGTTGGGCGCGAGGTTTTTTTTTTAAATCATTCCGCCGAAAGAAAAATTCCTAGAAAAATAAATAAAAATCTAAAAATTCGAAAACAAGTTTTCTCCGTCTAAATAAAATATTTAGAACAAGATGAACTTTTCTTGGCCCCTAAAATGCAATTTTTAAAACATGCAACATTTTTCTAGGGCAATTAAAAATCCCGAATAAACTCAAATAAAATCCAAAAAATGATTTTAACATTTTTCCTCCGATATTTCAATTATTTTGGAGAAGTCATATTATCTCCACTCATTTATTATTTTAAAATGAAATATTTTTCGGAGAGAAAATAATTAAAATCAAATCCTCGTCTTCACTATTTGATAAAAATTTCAAATATGAAAATTAGAAAATCCCCAACTCTCTCCGAAGGTCCTTGAGTTGCTTAGGATCTCGAGGATTGCAAACGAAAAGCAATAAAATATGATATGCATGTATGATCTATGTATAACATGCAAAATTGGAAATTTGGGATGTTACAAACCTACCCCCCTTAAGATGAATCTCGCCCTCGAGATTCGGGTTGGCTAGAAAATAGGTGCGGATGGTCCTTGCGAATATCCTCTTCTCGCTCCCAGGTGGCTTCCTCCTCAGTATGATGACTCCATCGAACTTTGCAAAACTTGATCACCATGTTGCGAGTGACTCGGCTATCAAACTCAAGAATCTTTACTGTCTTTTCCTCATAGGTCAGATTATTATCCAGCTGAATCGCTTCCAAAGGTACTGTATCATTCAACGGTATATCGGCCATCTCAGCATGACACTTCTTCAGCTGTGATACGTGGAACACATCGTGAACTCCTGACAATCCTTCTGGTAACTCCAGCTTGTATGCAACTTCTCCCACCTGTTCCAAAATACGATACGGTCCTACAAATCTCGGGGCTAACTTTCCCTTAACTCCAAAACGTTTTACTCCCCACAAGGGTGATACTCGTAGATAAGCTCTGTCTCCAATTTCATGGGTTACTTCCTTGCGTTTTGAATCTGCGTAACTCTTCTGTCTGGACTGAGCAATCTTTAGTCTGTCTCTGATCAGTTTAACCTTCTCCTCTGATTCTTTGATCAAATCTGGTCCAAACAACTGACGGTCTCCTACCTCGTCCCACATCAATGGTGTTCTACATCTGCGTCCATACAGAGCTTCAAATGGTGCCATCTTCAAAATGGCTTGGTAACTGTTGTTATAAGAAAACTCTGCGTACGGCAAATTGTCATCCCAACTAGATCCATAATCTAGCGCATAGGCTCTCAACATGTCCTTCAGAATCTGATTGACTCTCTCTGTCTGTCCATCTGTCTGTGGGTGAAAAGCGGTACTGAACTCCAATCGGGTACCCAAAGTCTGGTGTAACTGATGCCAAAACTTTGAAGTAAACTGAGTTCCTCTATCTGATACGATGCTCCTCGGAACTCCATGCAAACATACGATCCTGGTCATATATATCTTGGCCAACTTTGCACTTGTATACGTTGTTTTCACCGGGATGAAGTGAGCTACTTTAGTCAATCGATCCACAACTACCCATATAGAATCATATCCTGCCTTGGTTCTGGGTAATCCGGTAATAAAGTCCATACCAAGTTTGTCCCACTTCCATTCGGGTATTGGCATAGGCTGTAACAGTCCTGCTGGCTTCTGATGTTCTGCCTTCACTCTCTGACATACATCGCATACGGCTACATACTCGGCAATATCCTTCTTCATTCCAGCCCACCAGAAACGTTCCTTCAAGTCCAGATACATCTTGGTGTTTCCGGGGTGAATCGAGTATGGTGAGTCATGGGCCTCCTGAAGTATCAACTTCCTGATCTCGTAATTGTTGGGCACATAAATTTGGTCCTCAAACCACAAGGTATCGTGCTCATCCTCGCGAAAAGCTTTGGCTTTACCTTCGCCCATCCTCTCTCTTATCTCAGCAATCTCTTTGTCTTCCTTCTGAGCTTCTCGAATCTTATCCAACAGCATCGACTGAACTTCCATTGCTGCAAGAAAACCTCTTGGAACAATCTCCAATCGAAGTTCCATGATCTCCGCAGCTAACTCCTTTGGCATTCCCTTGCTCACAAGAACATTAGCATAACTCTTTCGGCTCAAAGCGTCTGCTACGACATTGGCTTTTCCTAGATGATAGTGTAGCTTCATATCGTAATCCTTTATAAGTTCCAACCATCTCCTCTGCCTGAGGTTCAACTCTTTCTGTGTGAAAATGTACTTCAAGCTCTTATGATCCGTGTACACATCACAACGGTTTCCAATAAGATAATGTCTCCAGGTCTTTAACACATGCACTACGGCTGCTAACTCCAAATCATGCGTGGCATAGTTCAACTCGTGTGGCTTCAGTTGTCGTGAGGCGTACAAAACAACTTTTCATTCCTGCATAAGCACACATCCAAGTCCCAAGCGAGAGGCGTCACAATACACTTGAAACTCCTTATGTATATCTGGCAAGGTCAGCACTGGGGCTGTAGTCAATCGCTCCTTCAGCTCTTGAAAACTTGTCTCACACTCCTCCGTCCATTTGAACTTAGTATCCTTCTTTAACAATTCAGTCATTGGTTTAGCAATCTTGGAAAAATTCTCAATGAATCTCTGATAATATCCTGCCAGTCCAAGAAAACTGCGGATCTCGCCAACTGAAGTGGGTGACAACCATTCAGTGACCGACTGAACCTTACTGGGATCCACTGCTATACCCTCTCCGGATATAACATGCCCAAGAAATCCAACTTCTTTCAACCAAAACTCGCACTTGCTGAATTTGGCGTATAACTGGTGTTCCCTGAGTTTCTCGAGAACCAAACGCAAGTGTTCCGCGTGCTCCTCTTCGTTCTTCGAGTATATCATAATATCATCAATGAATACCATGACAAACTTGTCCAAATACTCCATGAACACCTTGTTCATCATACTCATGAAATAGGCAGGGGCGTTAGTCAGTCCAAATGACATGACCGTATACTCATATAATCCATACCGAGTGGTAAACGCTGTCTTGGGTATATCCTTCTCTCGGATCTTCAACTGATGGTATCCCGATCGTAGATCAATCTTTGAAAACACCTTAGCTCCTTGTAACTGATCAAACAGATCATTAATCATCGGTAGGGGATACTTGTTCTTTATCGTTACTTCATTCAGAGCTCGGTAATCAACAACCATCCTCAGGGATTTATCCTTCTTCTCCACCAAAAGTACTGGGGCTCCCCAAGGTGACGAACTTCTACGAATGTAACCTTTCTCCAACAACTCCTTAATCTGCTTCTTAATTTCCTCCAGGTCATTTGCTGGCATTCGATAGGGTCTCTTGGATATCGGCCCTGTTCCTGGCAATAGCTCTATCAAAAACTCGATGTCTCTGTCCGGTGGCATACCTGGTAACTCTTCGGGAAAAACATCCGGAAAATCCTTTACTACAGGTACTTCCTCCTGTACAACTCCTGTGAGGGAGTTTACTTGTCTCCTTCTAGGCACATGCCTAGATACATACTTAATCCTTTTTCCCTCGGGGGTAGTAAGATAAATTGACTTACTAGCACAGTCAATACTTCCTCCATACTTTGACATCCAATCCATACCTAATATCACATCCAAACCTTGCGACTCCAAGATAATTAGGTCAGACGGAAATACATGTGTGCCAATTATTAGGGGTATCTGGGTGCACCATCTGCTAGCCATATACTCTGATCCCGGCGAGCTCACTAAGAGGGGTGTCCTAAGGGTTTGGGTTGGTAAGTTTAACTTTTCCACAAATCCCCTTGATATGTATGAATGCGATGCACCAGTATCGAAAAGAACAACAGCGGTAAATGACTGAACCAAAACTTACATATTACCGCGTCCGGCTGCTCTTCAACTTCCTCCACGTTAACGTGGTTCACTTGTCCTTTGTTGAATGTATTGGGCTTCTTCCCTGCGCTCCCGTTTCCATTCCCATTCTTCCCTTCAGAGCAGTCATTGGCATAGTGCCCTGTCTTCCCGCACTTGTAGCAAACGACTTGGCTTAAGTCCCTCTTTGCGGGTGTGGATGGGTTAGAGCTGTTCTGGTTATTGTTGGCTCCATTCCCATTCCCGTTCTTCGCACCATTATGGTTATGCGATCCTCCTCCAGCATGGTTATGACCTCCATGGTTATGAACAAGTCCTCCCGAGTTTGGGGTTAAGCGAGGCTTCTGGTGAGCTCCTGAGTTGTATTTCCCTTGTCCATACTTCCTCTTACGATTGTCAATCTGCTGCTGCTTCCCTTCAATCATTAAGGCCTTATCTACCAACTCCTGGTAGTTGTTGAAGGTTGCTACCATCAACTGCATGCTCATCTCATCGTTCAGCCCTTCCATAAACTTCTCCTGCTTTGCGGCATCTGTGGCCACATCATCAGGGGCGTAACGTGATAACTTGATAAACTCATCCACGTACTGGCCAACAGTACGGTTCCCCTGGCGTAGATTGCGAAACTCACGCTTCTTCATCTGCATAGCTCCAGTCGAGACATGGGCAGTGCGAAAAGCCTGCTGAAACTGAGCCCATGTGACGGTGTCGATAGGATAGGTGGCTGTGAAATTCTCCCACCATGCTGCTGCAGGTCCATCCAGTTGGTGTGCGGCAAAACACACCTTCTCAGCATGTGTGCATCCTGCGGTGGTTAACTCCCTTCCAATACGACGTAGCCAATCATCTGCAACTATTGGCTCGATGCTACTAGAGAACACCGGCGGCTGTAACCTTAAGAAACGGGCGAGGTTATCCACTGGCGGCGGGTTGTTGTTGGCATTGTTGTTATTGGCATTGCCCTGGTTCTGAACTAGCAATTGCATCAAGGCATTCTGCTGCTGAATCAACTGGGTGATCTCCGGTGGGAAAACAAAATCGGGGTCTCTCCTCGGAGGCATCTGATGGGTTTAGATGGAAGAGATTAGAATAGAAAAGATCTAGGGGAGAAACACTACCCATATGTATATGAGGCATACACAAGCATTCATTCAATCAATCAAGCAAGGGCATACAAAACGGTCTAGGACTATCGCAAAAGTGCTCACTACTACTAGTTACATGGGGAAATACTATTATCATATGGTGGTCATATAGAAATTTTGATCGGTGGAAGACTCCATGATGTCTGCTCCAGCTTCATCTTCATAGTCATCATCACTTGAATCTGAATCAGTGTCGTCGATGATGATGTAGTTGTCCAGACGAATGGGGTCTTCTCTCGGAACTGGTCCTCCCATAAAAATTCCGATCTTCTCGACTAGATCGTCATTCTTCTCCAATAGGGTCTTGATTTCCTCCTCATATCCATCACGTGTGGACTTAAGTTCTTCCTCTAGCTCGATGATCCTAGTCTTCGCCTTCTTCAACTCGATCATGTCTGCGCACATCTGGTTCTCCTGACGTCGAATGTGCTGGTTTTGCTCCTGGATAAAGGCTGCAACAGATCTATCCTTCCTGGTGCTGATCATCTCCCATTGTTCATCTCGGCGCCCACATATTTGATAGGTGGTATTCTCAAGTTCCTTGTGGTAGATTTCTCCAATGCGTCCCATGGTAATATGAGCTGCCATACTCTTGCCAAGGCTCCAAGTGGGTGCTTCGAAAGAAAACTCAATGGGTTTAGAATTTGGCGAGAATGTTATCCCTGGAACTCGTACTTGAATCATCCAGCGTTCTTCTTCTGGTAGAGTGGCTTTGTTTGTCCCAGTGAAGCTTGGTATTCCAATATTCAAGTACCTAGTGACTTCCTTCAAGTGGCGTCCAAAAGGTGTGTCTTCATCTGGTTGTGCAAACTTGGTCTTCATCTCCTTCATCCTAAAGAGTGGAAAAGAAGAGGAGTCAGAAATGAGAAGAGAAGTGTGACCTATGGTTTATCTCAGTGGTCATGTCGTACACTCAGCGTGTGCTCTGATACCATCTTGTAGCGACCCGACCTCAGATGGTCAAGTCTCTGTGCTCAGGTGTCATCCCTGGATCAGTAATGCTGACACCACATAGTACTTCGAAGGATTTATAACAGAGTAGCAATCATACACTTATTACATCGAATGTCTCAAAAGAGAACTTATTTCAATAATATGGCTTAAGGCCATCTAATGCGATAACACCGGAAGGCTTGGAAGATAAAGTGAGTCCATCAACTCCAACGGCATAGCTGAGCTGCACGGCAACGACCTACGAACCTTACTCCTCGTCTGAAAAGTCTGCAACATAATACGTTGCAGCCCGAGAACGGGTCAGCACATGGAATATGCTGGCAATGTAACTCAATAGAGCAATAGCAGAATAATGCTACCACTACATGCATATTTGGCTGTTGGAAAGCTCTATGGTTACAGTTTTTGCGAAAAGCCAATTTTTCCCTACTTCAAAGGAATCAGTTTTAATTAAACTATCATGGTGGTTGAAACATCATTTGAGAAGGTAACCCCAACTCAATGATCCCAATTAAAATAGTTAACAACCCAGCAAGATTAATTAAGAGTGTTGAGATACATGCGAATACTCAAGTACTAGATACTCAGAATTGTCCATAACTGGGGACACGGCTAACCATGACTAGATTGTACACTCTGTAGAGGTTTGCGCACTTTTCCCCGCAAGACTCGATCGCCTCCGTTGATTTCTCGCACTACATGGTGTTTGAGAGACGGATGACCGAGACACAGTCTTTCAGAAGCATTAACTCTCTACTCCGGGCAGACCATACCAAACCTACAAACCCACTACCTGCTGATCTACCTCTTCAAGATCTTCACGCAACTTACTCAACTATGCTAGAGCCCATAATAGCTTGCGGCTGCACACGGAAGTTTCTAGCATGAATAGACTCAGTTCCCTTTGAGCCTGGGTGGCGGTCCATAGGAGAATCACACGGTAACCCTGGGATTTCCAAAAATAAAAACAGGCAATCACTGGATACCCCAGGTGCCTCAGTCCACCCAGATGTGTATTAAAGTTGCCACCTTAAGTAAACCATTAATTAGCAATCTCACATCTGTCATGGATATCACTCAAACCCAATCCACGTCTACGAGCATAGCATGGCAATATAAGCATAACGTAGGAGTAACTCCCAAGGGTTTGATAATAAACAGGGTAATAGGTTCTACCTCAGCAATTACTTCCCAATACCCACATGTTAAAGGCATCCTAATCATGCAATGTTTGAGGACTGAAACTAATGCATAAAAACTGGGTATGAAAAGAGTATGATCAATGTGTTACTTGCCTTGCTGACGATCCAGGAATCCTAGAGACTCGTAGTAACACGCTTCGCACTCCGGGAATTCTATCGCAAGCAAACAATAACATACATAAGCAGCAAACAAAGATGCACAAGTAGAACTCCAAATAAAAGAGTTTGACCAGAGAGCTCAACTTAAGAACTCCGGTTTGCAAAAAGAATCAAATCAAACGAGGCAAAGAAACTCAAACAGCAAAAGAAACAACTTCGTTTTACTAATCTGGATCTAAGTCAAATTTTATAGAAGAAAAATTTTGTTTGAGTAGATTATTCGGAAAGAGGGTTTCGAGATGAAACTCCAGGCGCTTGAATCGCCTGATTCCGATAAACGAGCGAAAAGATAAACAGGTTAGAATATCGGATCAGAAATCGCGATCGAAATAATCGCGGAATAAATCCGATAAGAAGAAAAACGACGAATGGCAAAACGAACGAGCGTTCGTTAGCAGAAACTAAACGGTGAACACGTTCGTTAGGACGAACGGACGAACAAATGTTCGCTAAGTAAATAAACCGAAGAAAATAAACCGATCTAAAAAAACGAACTAGGGTTTTCAAAAAAAAACGAAGGTTTTTCTGAAAAAAAACCGACGGCGGGGTCGGGTACATCCGGCGAGGCTCGTCCGGCGGGGCGGGTGGGTCCGGCGGGTCCGGCGAGGGGAGGCGGGGCTCGGGGTGGCTGCGGGGTGGCGGCGGGAGGCGGCGGCGGCGCGGGGCGACGACGGCGTCTCGGGCGGCGGCGAATCGGGGCTCGGCGGCGGGCTCCGACGGCGGCGGCGATGTGGCGGGTGGTGGTGTGGCGGTGGGGTGGCGGCATATATAGGGGGCGGGGCGGGGCGGCTTGGGGAAGGGGCGCCCGGGTGGAGTCCGGCTCGGACTCCCTCGGCATCCGTGCCAAGCACGGCGGCGCGCGCGGGGAGGCGGCGGCGGCTAGCGGCTGGGCCGGCCTGCTCGGCTGGGCCTTCGGCCTAGTCGGGCGCGAGGTTTTTTTTTAAATCATTCCGCCTAAAGAAAAATTCCTAGAAATATAAATAAAAATCTAAAAATCCCAAAACAAGTTTTCTCCGTCTAAATAAAATATTTAGAACAAGATGAACTTTTCTTGGCCCCTAAAATGCAACTTTTAAAACATGCAACATTTTTCTAGGGCAATTAAAAATCCCGAATAAACTCAAATAAAATCCAAAAAATGATTTTAACATTTTTCCTCCGATATTTCAATTATTTTGGAGAAGTCATATTATCTCAACTCATTTATTATTTTAAAATGAAATATTTTCCGGAGAGAAAATAATTAAAATCAAATCCTTGTCTTCACTATTTGATAAAAATTTCAAATATGAAAATTAGAAAATCCCCAACTCTCTCCGAAGGTCCTTGAGTTGCTTAGGATCTCGAGGATTGCAAACGAAAAGCAATGAAATACGATATGCATGTATGATCTATGTATAACATGCCAAATTGGAAATTTGGGATGTTACACAGACCCCGAAGAGAAGAAAGCCAAGGCCAAGGATGTGAAGCGCAAGGGAGCAGCTGTGCTTGTGGCGGAGCCGGACATGAAGCGTGGCAGGGACAAGCCGGAGTCATCCAAGGGCAGCCGGTACTATGTGTACCCCGATCTCCACACCCACAACACCAACGAATGCCAGGAGCTCAGGGCCGTGCGAGAAGGCCACGTTGGTCGACGTCCCGAGCGCAACAATCGGGGCTACGGCTGAGGCAGAGCAAGAGGTGGAGGACGATGGGACGACCGTGGTCCTCGCCAAGGGTGGCGTGACCGGCCTCGCGAGGACCGCTGGCAGGACCAGCCTCGTGAGGGGGCTTGGAGGGATCAGCCTCGTGAGGATCGCCCGCAAGGCAATGCATGACGTCCTCCTTTGCCACCACCGCCAAGAAGGAATGACTACCATCATCAGGACGAGGGGGCTGGGGGCTTCCAGGAGCCGCGTTCAATCGCTTGCATCTTGGGTGGCGCTCAGGCCCCAGCCTCTCAGCACATCTTCAAGCAGTTTGCTCACAAAGTGAATGCAGTCCTCCCCAAGCTTGAGGCCATGCGCCCCCTCAGGTGGTCTGCATGCGCCATCACGTTCAGCTCAGCGGATCAGCTCAAGTATGCGGCAACGACCGGTGTCCTCCCGATGCTCTGCTCCCCAGTCATCAGCAATGTGCAAGTTACCAGGACCCTCATTGACGGCAGAGCAGGGCTCAATGTCCTATCCGCCGAGACGTTCAACAATCTCCAAGTGCCATACGATCAACTTCAACCAACCAAGCCCTTCTCAGGAGTCACTGATGGTTCCACTGTCCTGATAGGGCAGGTCCGCCTCCCTGTCACCTTTGGGCAGTGCAAGAACTACCGTACCGAGCTCATTGACTTCGACGTCGCCCACATTCGCCTGCCATACAATGTCATCCTCGGGTACCCCGCTCTGGCCAAGTTCATGGCAGTGACTCACCATGGCTACAACGTCCTCAAGATGCCAGGAAGTGGCGGAGTCATCACGGTCCCCTGTGAAGAGAAGGATGCGGTGTACTCTCTTGAGCACGCCTTCCAAGCCGCGTCAATCAAGAACCCAGACAGCAAGAGTGGAAACCTTCTTGAAGCAGCTCCCAAGAAGAAGAAGATGTCACCTGGCTCAAGGCCTCAGGAGGCAGGCACCTCCAGAGGCGCCACATCCGGACATGCGCCCATCCAAGGGGCGCCACCCTCCATCGCATAGGGAGGCGCGCCCGGCGCCCTCCTCTGGCAAGGCTCGGGTCTCTCTCTTGGGGAGCCACTAACTTTGCCAAGATCACGAGGGAGGCGCTCGGGCACCACTTGGAGGCGTGCTTCGCGGCACGTTTCCCTCAGGAAGGCGTAAGGCAAGGAGGGCCCAACCCTCAGGAGTTCATCACCAAGGTCGCTCAGGAATTGCAGGAATCGAGAGTCATGCGCGGCAACCACCGCCTGCCTAGTGTAGCTCCCCATCCAGGCAAGGATGGCGGGCTGCGCGTCTGCATCGACTACCTAGTGCTCAATTGAGTTGCGTCTCAGGAGTGCTTCTGGCCTTCACGCGTGGGGTGTTGCGCGGGTCCACCGCACAGCTACGTTCACATGCCCTTCGGCCTGCCGAACGCGGCTGCTGCCCACCAGCACCTGATGAGGAGCATCATGGAAGCTCAGGTGGCCAAGCATCGCGCTCTCCTGGAGGAAATGGAGATGGACCTCGCTGAGCCGCCCGGACCTCCTGAGCCTCCCGAGGCTCGGAGCCCTGAGGGCTCGTGAGCATTGGCTTCTTCACCACACACCGTCAGCTACTCCGACGCTCGCTCTGCAATGGTATCAGGTTACTTCTCTCAAGTTTCGTTTCAGCTGGGAGCGCCCCTCAGACTGCATCATCCCCAAGCCGCTTGGGCCTGACCCAGCGGCGTGTGCCTTTCTCTGCATCTATCTAAGTTGATTTGCTTCTTCATGCCTAACTTGCTCGAGATAATCGCCTGCTCGATTGACACCTACCTTTGGAGCCGCTCGCTCTAGCACGGCGCTTGCGCATATGTCTGTCCCTGCAATGTCGACAAATCTGAGTGGTCGAGCTCTGGCCGCGGCAGCCCCGCATAGCGCTACCTCACCAGGCCCTCAGTGCCTCAATCACTCCCTTGGAGCAACCAATGGCTGGCTAGCAACCCTGATGGCAGTCCTTGTTTTCCTTGTGTTGGTATACAGGATCCACGTAAGGAGCAGCATGGGGGCGTCGTGAGCTCTCTCTCTCTCTCTCTCCCGTGCGATCCTCTCACACGTTAAAAGGGGGGCACCTAAGCATCGCGATTTAGGGGCTCTTACTAGCTCTCCAGCCCTCACCCCCTAGCCTTGACCCACAACATCGCGACCTGTCATACCAGCGGCGGCTAAGCCCGCTCGAGGCCTGGGACCTGAGGACGTAGAGCATGAAGGAAAGTGCGGGGAAGAGGGGAGAAGCTCACGAGGACCCAACCCAGTGACACCCCAGGCACCTCGCCGAATAACGACTCCAAGCTCACGAGATAAGTCATGCCCCTGCAAAAGTTAAATCAACGCGACGCTAAACCCTCGCCTAGTGCGGCCCTGTTGCAGCGATGTTGCCTTCCTTTCTTACCCAGCGAAGGCTGCTTGAGCGCTGAAGGGGACCTCGAGCATCACACCTCGGGGGCTCTTACTAGACCTTGGGCGCTCATCTCCTGGCCTTGACCACGGCATCGCGACCTGGCATACCAGCGACGGCTGAAGCCTACCTGGGGACCGGGACCTGTCAGTGTAGAGCGCCAAGCCCTCGCGAGGATAGAAATGGGGAGCCGAGCCGAGACAGGACAAGCATCTCGCTTCCAGTCATAACAAGGATAATATTCACAAAAGACATGGCAGGCACTTACATACCCCCGCGGGGTGTTTCTTCGATTGCTCGCAGGGAACAAAAGGTGCCAATCCTAAGGAACACTAACTACACGCGCCTCCATAGGAGACGCCATCATCAACAGTGGGCTGCCCCGCACCGACGCCAACCCCATCCAGATCAGCGGCATCGGCGGCCAGATGAAGCTGCCCTGCTCCGAGCGCGACGCGATCTTGGGGGCTCGTAGCTGTCATCGCTCCTCTCTGGAGTCACGTGAAGCTCGGGGGAGTCGTTGGATTCTCCGGCTCCTCTGCTGCTGCCTGAGGAGCTGCTGGGGAAGCGGTTGGCAGGCCTGGTCCTCGCCACTTCGATGCCCCGACTGCCTTCCTTGGGGCAGCACTCCAGTCGGTGTCCTTCCGCGTCGAAGACCTTGAAGAACGTCAAGGAGGCACCATCATATTCAAGATGAATTACAAGGGCACCCCCTGTCGGGCAGACCCGGGCGATCTCGTCCCAGCCTCGGGTCATGTAGACCTTGCCCGGAGCAACGACCGCGACCTCCACTCCGGTTGCAAGGGTGCTGCAGTCAACATGCTGTAGCCAGAGCTCCAGAGACCCCCTCGGCGGCATCTCGAAGGCGAAGGAGGGAGGAAGGCAGATCCAAGAGCATGGAGGCATGGCGGCGTGGAGCACAAGCTCGCGAGAGGAGCCCTCGGCATGGATTCCAGGGGCGACGACGCGCACCGCCATGATTCGTCGGCGCCGCCCGCGGTGCCGGTGGTGTCGCTCGGCGTCTTCTTCTCCAGGGCCATCGGCCCGGGCGTACAAGGGCAGCGGAAACCCAGGCGGCGGTTGCTCGTACCAGGGCCTCGACGTCTCCTGCCATGTGACCACGTCGCGGTGACCGAGGACCGGCCGCTTCTTCGGCGGAAGTGGGTCGGGACCCTCTCGGGGGGCCTTCCCCTTCTCTTCCGTTGAAAACCGGCGGACCAGCGCCATTGGCGTAAGGTGGAGCAAGGGCGAGGAAGAAGAAGAAAGAGAGGAGCAGGAAGAGATGGACTGCAGGGGCTCTCGCCCGTCCGTACTTATAGTCCGGAGGAGGCCAACCGTCGGCCTCCACGATCGTAGGTAATCATGACTCATTTTTGCATGCAGGGACTTGTCAAGTCGAGCAGTTGCCGAGGCAGCGTGGGGAAGCGGAGGCGCCCACGTCAATCAACCGCCATGCGGCACCCAAGGCCGCAGGCTAATGGGGTCCGCAGTGCTCCGCACTTGCCCCTTCGCTTCTCCGCTAAGCCAAGTCCGAGCGCGCCTTGGGCCCGGGGGCTACTGTCGGCGATCTGGGAATGGGGGTCCCCAGACTTGCCTGCCTGTGGCCTGCGACGTGGCTCAAGTGGTGGCCCAGTACGATCCATCTTCATCAGTGCAAGACTCAAGACCCTCGCGAGGGCCAACCCTCACGGGGCGGACGACACAAGACTTCCTCAGGAACGGCCTCGCCAAGTAGGCTCGCGAGGAGGCGGAGAGATCAAGGTAGGATACCTCGCGAGGTGCTCTTGACGCAAGCCATGACGATCGAGACCAGGCGGGCGCCAGGCGGGCACCGGCCTGCGCAGTGTCCTTGTTTCCTCTTTGGAGCAAGGGGGGCAAGCACAGGCGTGGAGTACCGAGGCATCAGGCAAAGGTTGCCATTTCTGTGCAACGAGACCAAGACCAGCAGAGCGGCAGGAAGGAGGTCACCGTGGAGCCCAAGACGGCGTCATCACCAGTGCCTTTGGCAGCCGAAGACCAACTTTAGTCAGGATAACTTGTACTAGATGTTCCCCTTTGAAATGGCCGTTGTTGGCGCCCTTCCCGCTCAATATTTGGGAAGAGGGCCAGGGCCTCTATAAATAGGGATAGCCACCGCAGTAGAGGGCAACTCATCGAGTACTCATTAGATCGAGAGGCAACCGAACTCATCCAAGCAGTTCATCGCACCAGCTCAAGAACACCTCTTGCGAGGCTGTTCATCCTTTGTACTGTTCATCATCAGCCCCTGAGGCAATCCACCACACCACACACTGGAGTAGGGTATTACACCACAACGGTGGCCCGAACTAGTATAAATCTTGTGTCCCTCGTGCCGTTCATCGTTTAGCTTAGATTCTTGCGATGCGGTCGTACGTGGATCGGTAGGGGAAAGATCTTCGTGCGCACCCCAGAGTTCGAACCTTAAGGGTCTGCCAGAACCCAATATCCGACAACCACCCCGATAGGGCAGGTCTGCCTCCCTGTCACTTTTGGACAGTGCAACAACTACCACACCGAGCTCATCGACTTTGACGTCGCCCACATTCGCTTGCCATACAATGCCATCCTCGGGTATCCAGCCCTGGCCAAGTTCATGGCAGTGAGCCACCATGGTTACAATGTCCTCAAGATGCTAGGAAGTGGTGGGATCATCACAGTCCCTTGCGAAGAGAAAGATGTGGTGTGCTCCCTCGAGTGCGCCTTTCAAGCTGCATCAATCGAGGACCCTGAGAGCAAGGGCGAGAACCCTCCTGAGGCAGTTCCGAAGAAGAATGCATCACCCAGCTCATGGCCTTAGGAGGTTGGCATCTCAGGAGGAGTCGCGCCAGGATCTGCGCCCGTGCAAGGGGCGCCTCCTTCCATCGCATAGGAAGGCACTCCCGGTGCCCTCCTCGGGCATGGCTTGGGGGCTCTCTTCTGGAGGGCCTCGGACTTTGCCAAGATCACGAGGGAGGTGCTTGGGTACCACTTGGAGGCGTGCTTCACAGCATGTTTCCCTCAGGAAGGCATGGGGGAAGAAAGGCCCAACCCTTAGGAGTTCATCACCAAGGTCATTCACGAGCTTCAGGAATCAAGAGTCATACGCGGCGATCGCTGTCTGCCTGGCATAGCTCCCCATCAAGGCAAGGATGACGGGCTGCGCATCTGCATTGACTTCCCAGGGCTCAACCGAGCCACGTCTCAGGAGCACCTCTAGCCTTCGCACACGGGACGTTGTGAGGGCCCGCCGCACAGCTATATTCGCATGCCTTTCGGCCTGCTGAACGCGGCTGCCACTCACCAGCGCCATTTGCGGAGCATTCTGGCAGCTCAGGAGGCCAGGCACCATGCGGTCCTGGCGGAGATGGAGATGGTCCACGAAGAACCACCTGGACCCCCAGAGCCTCTCGAGGCTCAAGGCCCTAGTGGCTTGTGAGGTTCGACCTCTTCATCGTGCATCTTCAGCTACTCCAACACCCCCTCTACAATGGTATCAGGTGACATCTTTCGAATTCGTTTCAGCTGGGAGCGCCCTTAGGGCTGCATCATTCCCAGGCCGCATGGGTCTGTCCCTGCGACATGTATCCCTTTTGCTTATGTCTTTAGTTTACCTTGCCGGGGGCGCCCCTCAGGCTGCATCATCCCCAAGCCGCTCGGGCCTGACCCAGTGGCATGTATCCCTCCTACATTTTATCTAAGTTGATTTGCCCTTCATGCTTAACCTGCCCATGATTATCATCTGCCACCTACCATAGGCCTCGTCTCCCTCATGCAAATCACTTGCGCATTAAAAGGGGGGCTCCTGAGCATCGCGACTCAGTAGCTCTTACTGGCTCTCCAGCCCTCACCCCCTAGCCTTGTCCATGGCATCGCGACCTGGCATACCAGCGGCGGCTGAGCTCGCTCGAGGGCCGGGACCTGAGGACGTAGAGCATTTGTATCTAACCATCTTGCAGGAACACACAGTCGCCCAAGGCTCAAGACAAGGCGCAATCCGCCTTGAGGTAGGGCCTCATGAGTCCCGTGCTGGCTCACAAGTGCGCAGATACACCTCATCTAGCCCTGCCGTGCAAGCCACGTGTCAGGGCGGGGTTGTACATGCCCCGGGGGCTCCTCCCAGAGGCCCCCCACGTACCAGTGGAAGCACCATGCTGCGCGCTGGCTGACGACACTGCCGAGGAGCGGCTCTGCTGCGCGCTGGTGATAAAGAACTGAGGGTGGACCATGGCCATATCAACCTTAGGGAGCCCAAAGCTCAGTGTCTGGCCTCATCGCAACACCTCCCCTCGGGAGCGTCACGCAAGGGGGCTGGACACGGGGGTTACACCTGGGTCACGCCCGAGCGGACGCCACCCAGCCAGGTCCCTCGGACCTGGTCGTCGCACGCCCCTCCCCGAGCGGAGCCAAGGTACGAAGACCATTTGAACGTCAAGGGGGACTCCTGAGCATCGCGACTCAGGAGCCTAACTGGTTACGTAGCCCCTCACTCCTTAGTTCTGTAAGGCTAATGGCGGTTGAGGTATGCGCGGGGCCAGGCCCTGCCGATGTAGAACGCCAGATCCACCCCTACACTCCCTCCCTATTTGCTGTTTGCGCATCAAGGGGGACTCCTGAGCATCGCGACTCAGGAGCCTAACTTGTCACGTAGCCCCTCACTCCTTGGTCCCGTCCTGGTGATCTGGTCGAGGCTAACGGCGGTTGAGGTATGCGCGGGGCCG
This sequence comes from Triticum timopheevii, assembly GCA_963921465.1. Lineage (NCBI taxonomy): Eukaryota > Viridiplantae > Streptophyta > Magnoliopsida > Poales > Poaceae > Triticum > Triticum timopheevii. The sequence continues at coordinate 358,272,881 of OY997274.1, read as the reverse complement.
GGCCCTGCCGACGTAGAACACAAAGCAAATAGGAAGGAAACCGCAAAATCTCGATGCAAATCCAGAAGCAAATATTACAAACCATAATTGTCTTCACGATACCAAACACAAGTTTAAATGCCTCCACGAGGCACAGTGCATATTGCAGGAGTTAAAACAGGAAAGAAGCCATGGGCAACACCATCATTCGCCAGGAGCCCCGCCTCCGTGGTGATGTAACCTCCATCAGCTCCACCTCCCGAGGCCATGGAATCAGCAGCACCTGCCCTGGGCACAATGGCAAAGGCGCGGAACTTTGCCAGCAGGCCTTCCACCTGACCCTTCACGGCTTCAACAGCAGCGGCGAAGTGCTCGGCGTCCACAGGCTCCAGCAACTCGTTGAGTTTGGCACCATGGTCGCGAAGGTAGACGTGGCTGAAGATATGTGTCAGCTCCGCGGAAGAAAGGACGTGGGCTTCAGCCTCAGCCATGGGGCCGACGCCGGTCACAACTTCCTCGAGCGCCTCGACCAAGAAAGGAAGCAGCTGGGCAGGGCCCTCCTTGGCACCAGCCAGCGTCTTCTCCAAGCCGTCCTCGTAGAGCGTCTTCAGCGCCTTGAAAGATCTATCCTCAAGATTCGCAAAGGCCACGCGGTCCTCGGCCAGGACCTTCGCCTTGGCGTCCATCTCGGCCTTCTCCATCTTCAGCTTTTGCTCCAGCGTCCCCAGCCGGCCGCGTTCAGCAGTCAGTTCGGTGTCACGGTCCCCGATGGCGTCCTCCTGAGCCTTCATCTCCTCCTCCTTCGCCCGGCGGTCACGAGCTTCTCGGCCTCCACACTACAAAAAAAGACACATCCGTGACATTTTGGGCCAAACGAATTTTTTTTCTGCCATACTTATGACACTTCTATGACGATAATTGTGACAAAACCTGGTATCATCATAGATGTGGTGGGCTCCTACTTATATGACAAAAAATCATGACAGAAAATGGGCTTTTTGTCCTTGGCGGGCCGGAGAAGCAGCTGCATGACATTCTTTGGGCCGTCCATGATGGAAAAAATCGTGGTAGAAGTGAGGGCGAGGAAAATTTCAGGGAGTTCCCAGTTACGGTGGGTGGTCGGGGGCCAAGCGATGCGCGTTTCTCTCATACACGTACGCGCGTGTGTGCGAGGTGCTGGCTCTAACTGAACCTAAGTGAGGCATTGGGCTCTAACTGAACCCAAGTGATTGCACTGCAGGCTACGCGTTACTGAACCCGAGCGATCGATCGATGGATGTTAACTGAACCCGATCGAGCGATTACATCTCTACTGCTGCTAACTGAAGCCGATAGATGCTGCCTCTAGATGAACAGTGAGTGTTGGGGGGGGGGGGGGTTGGATGTAATGCCCCGTATGTAACTTTCCCTAATTGAAACTCCAACTCTTGCCATTTTCGGCTATGTGATATATTATTTTCTCTGTGGTTGGGTTTTTGTCTTTCGTTTTGCATTTTGTTCATGTCATGCATTTCATCATCGCATCATCCGCATTGCATCCGCATGTTTTCATAAAACCTCGTAGCCATTCGTAGTTACCGTTTCTATCTTAGTCTTCGTTGAGCTGTTGTCAGACCTCTTGTCCTTGTTAACCTTCTCTCAGACCAATTGGACCCCTCTCTTCTCTCTTTCTCCGAGACCAACAAAACCCCCCTTGTCCCTGTGGCCTTTCGTCGGACCCCATTGTCTTTGTTTTCCCCTCTCGTCTAAATGGCCACCCTCTCTGCACAGCCAGCAACCCCTTTGCGCGCGTCCGAAATTGCCCCGAACCCGAACCGGTCGGTCGTGACCGATGAGTCCGGATCATCCCCTAACATCTACAAAACATCTGCGCTTATTTGTTGGACTCCCCTAAGCCATTTATCTTCAACCGTCCGATTATGATCGGAGGGTCGAGATAATCCCTAACCTAACCCACTCACTATATATATTTGTCTAACTTGAGACCAAATCCCTAATTTCTAGGGATCCTCCCTGCCACCGCCACCGCCACTCCTCCTGTCTCGTCTTCCTCGGGATCCTCCCGATCCAAATCCCCCGCAGCCAACCACCTCCCTCCTCGTGTTCAGCCACCCAACCAGAGCTCCTATCGATCCAACTCCAACCACCAACCTGCGCGTCCCTCCTTCCTCGTTTTCCCTAGCCGGCCAATCCCCACCGAGATCTAGCTCCACCAGCCACCACCAAATCCTCCTCCTGTCGCCTCAGTCGGCCACCCAAGAAGCAGCGTAGCGCCCGAGCAGTCCCGAGATCGACCCCGCCGCCTCCTCCCGCTCGTCCCCTTGTCGCCTCTCGGTACGCACGCCTCCCTCCGACCGTCGACCCCGTGGAGATTGCTAGTGCAGCCTCCCGCCAGGTCATCCCGCTCCCCACGCCATGGATTTTGCATCGACCTCGATGTTCGCTGCCTTACCGCCCTTGCAAGCATGGCCTCGCCTTCGCGCCTCCGACAACTGGCCTCGTCGTCGCCGGCAACCCCAGGCAGGCCCCATCGCGCCCCTGCCATCTCCCTCTCCGTCTCTTTCTTCTTCACTTCCCCGTTTTCTTCTCTAAATTCCCTCTGTCTTCGTCCTTCGGACAACAGTCGGCGTCATGGACGCCAACCGCCTAGCCGCCGCTTTCCACCGCCGCCCTGGCCTCGGATCCGACCGGTTCTCGTGGTCCCTCTCCCCGCCGAGTCCCTCTGCTGCTCCCCTGCTTTGCGCCGCTGCGTCCCTGCGTCCAGAGGAGGACGAACACCTCCGCGCCCCGCTTCTCGTTCTGTCCAGGAACGAGCGACTGCGCCCGTTGACCTGTCTCGTGGGCCTCGTCCCTGCCCAGCAGCCTCCAAGCCCAGCACCTCCACTGACTCCGGCCTTGGGCCTTGGTGAGCGCCCAGCCGCCCACTGTTTCAGCCCAGTACCTCTTTTTTCAGCCTGCGATTTTAGCTATTTATCCAGAGTTTACCGTTTTGTAGAAAAACCCTCCAAGTTCATGCATTAATAACTTCATAACCATGCATCGGAATTAAACAAACTTTAGATGTAAAATGCTTAGTTTTTCATCTAGTTTCATAATATGCTACTCTCATCCATGTTTAAAATGTTTAACTTGCTGTTTGTTTAATTTTGCATAAATGTCATGTTAAAATGATTTATTTCATAATTAAATAACCGTAGCTCAGTTTTAAATAAACTTTATATGTAAATGGGGTGGAAAAATGCATAGATTAACATGTTGCACTTAATTTTCCTGTTTAACAACTATAAAATATTGTTTAGGGCAGAACAGTACCAAATTCAAAATATGCATATGGGCATTTTCCAGAATTGTTGTTTGTTGTTCCAGCCTCATTTAAACTTGCCTAGATAGGTAGTTTAATTATGCTTCACCTCTTGCCATGTTTAATAACATTTAATATTGTTTGGTAGCTTAAACGAGATTAAACTAAATATTTGATGTGGTGTTTTGTCAATATACAACTCGTTGCATATTGAGCTCCACTTAACTTGTAGTATTGTTTGTTGCACTTTGCCATGCCATGCCTCATTAAATCGGACATGCATCATACTTGATTGTGCATCATGCCATGATTATGCTTGTGTGTTTACCATGTTGTTTGCTTCTTTCCGGTTTGCTTCTCTCATTAGCTTCGTTTTCGTTCCGGAGTTGTGAGGGTTCGTTCGACTACGTCCGTTTGTCTTCTTCATGGACTCGTTCTTCTTCCTTGCGGGATTTCAGGCAAGATGACCGTCACCTAGGATCTCACTACTATCATTGCTATGCTAGTTGCTTCGTTCTATGGCTATGCTGCGCTACCTATATTTTGCTCTTCAAGCCTCCCAAATTGCCATGTCAGCCTCTAACCTTTTACACCCTTCCTAGCAAACCATTGCTTGGCTATGTTACCGCTTTGCTCAGCCCCTCTTATAGCTTTGTTAGTTGTAGGTGAAGTTGAAGATTGCTCCATGGTGGACAGGATTATGTTGGGATATCACAATATCTCTTATTTAATTAATGCATCTATATACTTGGTAAAGGGTGGAAGACTCGGCCTTATGCCTGGTGTTTTGTTCCACTCTTGCCGCCCTAGTTTCCGTCATATCGGTATTATGTTCCCGGATTTTCCGTCCCTAACGCGGTTGGGTGATTTATGGGACCCCCTTGACAGTTCTCTTTGAATAAAACTCCTCCAGCAAGGCCCAACCTCGGTTTTACCATTTGCCTCACCTAGCCCTTTTTCCCTTGGGTTTCCGGAGCCCGAGGGTCATCTTTATTTTAGCCCCCCCGGGCCAGTGCTTCTCTAAGTGCTGGTCCAAACCGAGTAGACTGCGGGGCCCCCTCAGGGAAAGACGAGGTTTGGTTTTACTCGTAGGATGTCTCATCCGGTGTTGCCCTGAGATCGAGATATGTGCAGCTCCTATCGGGATTGTCGGCGCATCGGGCGGGTTTGCTGGTCTTGTTTTACCATTGTCGAAATGTCTTGTAAACCGGGATTCCAAGATTGATCGGGTCTTCCTGGGAGAAGGAATGTCCTTCGTTGATCGTGAGAGCTTATCATGGGCTAAGTTGGGACACCCCCGCAGGGTATAAACTTTCGAGAGCCGTGCCCGCGGTTATGTGGCAGATGGGAATTTGTTAATGTCCGATTGTAGATAACTTGACGCCAGATCCGAATTAAAACACATTAACCGCGTGTGTAGCCGTGATGGTCTCTTTTTGGCGGAGTCCGGGAAGTGAACACGGTTTTGGGTTATGTTTGACGTAAGTAGGAGTTCAGGATCACCTCTTGATCATTGCTAGCTTCACGACCGTTCCGTTTGCTCTCTTCTCGCTCTTATTTGCGTATGTTAGCCACCATATATGCTTAGTCGCTGCTGCAACCTCACCACTTTACCCCTTCCTTTCCCATTAAGCTTTGCTAGTCTTGATACCCATGGTAATGGGATTGCTGAGTCCTCGTGGCTCAGAGATTACTACAACAACAGTTGCAGGTACAGGTTTTGCGATGATCATGGCGCGAGAGCGATGTTTGCTTGTTTTGGAGTTCTTCTTCTGCTTCTTCTTCGATCAGGGGATAGGTTCCAGGTCGGCAGCCTGGGCTAGCAGGCTGGATGTCGTTGAGTTTTTGTTTATGTTTCATCCATAGTCAGATGTTGATCTTGTATGTGAGGTATTGTTGTATTCATGTGGCATTGTATGCCTTTTGTATGTATCCCCATCTATTATGTAATGTTGATGTAATGTTATCCACCTTGCAAAAGAGTATCAATATGCGGTTCTATCCTTGGTGGGACCTTCGAGTCTCTTTAGGATAGTATCGCATATTGCACGTGACAAGTTGGTATCAGAGCCTCGACCGACCATAGGAGCCCCCTTGATTGTTGGCCGTTGTTGAGTCTAGAAGAAAACTATTTTGAGTCTTAGGATTATATATATCGGAGAGTAGGATTCTTTTTACTCCTCAGCCCCCTTCGTCGCTCTGGTGAGGTCTCCTGACGTAGATGTTTTGACTTTCCTCTCCTCAAATCTCACTAATTTTTTTAGGATCATGCGGGTATCTTGGGATTGTTCTGATATTCTTGTGACGAGAACATTGTTCTTGGTGCCTCCTGACATTTAGGGGTTGTGGCAGTGTCCCGGGGAGTTGAGCTCCAAGGTGTTGTCATCACAATTTTATCGTTGCAGTCCTGGAATACCTGAGTTTTGCCGACATCGAAAATCTCTTTTGTGCAGTTGTTGGTGAGATAACCTCGATGCCACCTAGTACTGGGGAGTTCGGGAGTATTGCCATAGGTCGTATAACGGATGCTTTTCGAAGGTTGAGGTACACGATTTCCGGAGTTTTCTTGGTTATGTGTTGATGGATGGATACAGCTGGATGTAGGGATTGTTAGTTTGGGTGAGATATATTGCTTCCCCTGTATCCCCAACACCAGATTCCATAACCAGAAAGTTTTGGGAGTTTATAGGTGGGAATTCAAGTAGCCCCTAGAATATCTTTCCGACAGATGCATGATATGAGATTGGGGTTCGACGTCTAGTGGTCCGCCTATCCACGGTCGTTTTTACAGTGGTCTCGTTGGGTCTTAAAGAGCCCTTGGCTTTGCTGGTTCGGGGACACTTATGTCATGTGCACTGCCTTGTACATGATTGTGCTGTACGATCGAGCCCGTGTGGGCCCCACGATGAAAACTTCAGACAAAATATCTATCATATGTTTGTTCCGGCTTATTCTGCAAGCCAAATCCTTTGTTTTGTGTTATATGTGGTATTCGAGTTGCTTCAAAGTCTAAGCGTTGATTCCATACCGTTCAAGCGGTGTTCTCATATTTCTAAGGGAGTACTAATCCTTTTGAGCATCGAGATTGTCATGTCAATTCTTTCCAACCGGTGTGCTTCTCTTCAAGTGGATCCGATCATTTTAACATTTATGAGATCAATTCTAAGTTTTCTCAACGGTATCCATTTCATCCGTCCCCAAGTTTCCTTTGTTTTCCCCGCCCTCCCACCCTTTTTCTTCAAGGACTGAGATATCTTAATCATGTATCCTTTTATTTGTGGGAAGTCTCTTCATTCTTTTCAATCAATGTTCTTATTCGGTGATTTCCCGTGAAGATGCTCAATAGTTTCAAGTTCATCATCCTTCATTGTTGTTTCTTCTCCGGTGGATCCAATTCAAGCTTCCGATATTCATCATATTCCTTTCCATTTTTCTAATGCTTTCTCATGCCGATGCACCTCTTAATCTTTCACTTCTTGCTATTCATTTTTCCTGAAGTACTTAAGATATCTCATAAGATTCGTGTTTTCCATTCTTAATCCGTTCAAGCTATTTGGAGATTATTATCCCATTCAAGTCATTTAATTCAACCAGTGCAATCCCCCCTTTCAATCAATCGTTCAACGGTGTTTCCTTTTGAGTGGGCCCTAACCCACAGGTCTTTTCCTAGGATCTTACCTGACTCTTCTAATTACTCCGGAGCCATTCCTAATTCTTTTCGAGTTTCACGTAAGAATGAATTTCATCAGTCAGTTGCCATCTTCAAGATCGATTTCAATTATTTTCATTGCTGATTCAACCTTTGGTCTTCTCATTCTCCGGGAGTATCTCAGTAATTTTGGTGGTGTTTTCCATCGTCGTCTGAAGACCGAAGAAGAGTTTCTATTAAATCTTGTCTATTCTCCCGAAGACTCATGTCGCTAGCTTGATGCTATCCGTTAAAATTGTTTCAAGTCGTGCAATTCTTTTTCAACCATCCGGAGTATGCCAGGAGTTGTTTTTCCATTTCTTTTCACCGGAGGCCATCGTTCCAGAAGAATTCTTTGTCCTCACATTTTAGTTACCGTTATTCAATTACTCTGGTGCTTCGTTCAAGTGTTCTTCAATTAGCTCACGATCTCTTTGTACTTTTGCATCTAAATCCCCTCAAGAATATTTGTTCTTCTAATTCTTCCCGGTGATTCATTCTCTTTCGTTAGTCATTTCCGAATTTTTTACGGTGGTTCGTTCAAGATTCTTTTTCTTTGTTTATCATATTAATTCATTTGTTCTTTTCAATCCTACCGGTGGTTCATGAGACCTTCTCAAGTTTGCGATATGTCACTTCTCAATCCTTTTCAAGAAGAATAAGTAGTATGCCAAATCTATTGCTTGTCATCAATTTAAATTGGTGAAGGATATGCATAACGTAATTCTTATTATTGTTTCATCTAAGTGACCTAGTTTCTTCTTTCCAGAGTTATTCATCATGTCATATTCTCGGTTCAAGATGCTTCACCTTTTCTTTTCCGGAGTTCAAAGTTTTCTAATTATCTTGTCGCGAAGCTCCATCTAAATCATCGCAAGTCCTCACCTTGTGTTTTCAACTTCTCTTTTTTTATCATCCTTTTATTACTGGAGTTCTTCATGGAGGCTCTACATGGTGGTTCGTCAAGGATTCCTTTCATCCTTCAATTGTTCTTCAAGATATCTCTCGAAGTTAAGATCCGCCAAGCTATACTCTAAAATAAACATGGTCCTCAACACATGTTTTGTTTTGGGGAGTTCAAGTATTCTTCATCTTGCATTTCGAAGTGCAATTCCCCTACCTTATCTTTTGAGATGGTGTTATGTCATTGGTGATAATTTCCTTCGCGTTTCATGATTCACAAGTTTTCAAGAATGACATATTTTAAACCCATCACTTTCTTCCTTGGAGTTATCTGGGTTTAGGTTACACCTAAAGCCTTCCCTAAGGAATGTTGCTAATTGTGGTGCCTATCGATAATCCAAGTTTCCTCCTATTCTCTCATTAAAAGGAGTTTTCATCTCCTTGCTAATCTCAGTCCAATTAACTGTTTCCATCGGTGGCTGGTTGTCACCTCATCATTTTGAGATGTTTTCCATAAGCCCACATGTAGGACCTTGAGAAGAGGTGTCTAGAGGGGGGGGGGGTGATTAGACACTAAATACCAAAGTTGCAGTTTTTAAGTTTCCTTAAGTTTAAGTGGAGTTTAGGCACAAGTTTAACATTCACAATACATATCAAGCAAGCATGCAAGAGTATATGAGCAGCGGAAAGTAAAGCATGCAACTTGCAAGAATGTAAAGGGAAGGGTTTTGGAGGATTCAAACGCAATTGGAGACACGGATGTTTTTGGCGTGGTTCCGATAGGTGGTGCTATCGTACATCCACGTTGATGGAGACTTCAACCCACGAAGGGTAATAGTTGCACGAGTCCACGGAGGGCTCCACCCACGAAGGGTCCACGAAGAAGCAACCTTTTCTATCCCACCATTGCCGTCGCCCACGAAGGACTTGCCTCACTAGCGGTAGATCTTCACGAAGTAGGCGATCTCCTTGCCCTTACAAACTCCTTGGTTCAACTCCACAATCTTGTCGGAGGCTCCCAAGTGACACCTAGCCAATCTAGGAGACACCACTCTCCAAAAAGTAACAAATGGTGCGTTGATGATGAACTCCTTGCTCTTGTGCTTCAAATGATAGTCTCCCCAACACTCAACTCTCTCTCATAGGTTTTGGATCTGGTGGAAAGAAGATTTGAGTGGAAAGCAACTTGGGGAAGGCTAGAGATCAAGATTCATATGGTAGGAATGGAATATCTTGGCCTCAACACATGAGTAGGTAGTTCTCTCTCAGAAAATGTATGCTGGAAGTGTATGTTCAGTCTGATGGCTCTCTCCACGAATGAAGAGGAGGTGAAGGGGTATATATAGCCTCCCCACAAAATCTAACCGTTACACACAATTTACCAAACTCGGTGGGACCGATTCAACAGACTAGGTCAGACCGATTTAGTAAACCTAGTGACCGTTAGGACTTTCAGTGGGACCGAAATGCAACTCGGTAGGACCGATTCGGTTAGGGTTAGGGCATAACGTAATCTTGGTAAGACCGATTACACAAACTCGGTGAGACGGATTTTGGTAATAAGCTGTCCAGAGAGTTGGTCAGGCAAACTCGGTTGGACCGATTACACAAAGGGACCAATTTTGGTAATGAGTCAACCAGGAAGTTATCATTGTAATCTCGGTAGTAGCGATTTCCCAAACTCGGTGAGACCGATTTGGGTAATGGACATACACAGAGAGATTATAATCCCATCTCGGTGAGACCGATTTGCCTAGGGTTTGTGGCAGTGGCTATGACATTCAAACTCGGTGGCGCCGGATAGAAAGAATCAGTGGGGCCGAGTTTGACTTTAGGTTTTAGGACACATGTGTGGAAGTGGGAAAGTAGTTGAGGGTTTTGGAGCATATCACTAAGCATTGTGGAGCAAGAAACTCATTAAGAAACACCTCGTCCCTCCTTGATAGTATTGGCTTTTCCTATAGACTCAATCTGATCTTGGATCACTAAAATGCAAAATGAAGAGTCTTGAGCTTTAAGCTTGAGCCAATCCTTTGTCCTTGGCATCTTGAAGGAGTTCCCACATCCTTTAGTCCATGCCACTCCACTGTTGAACTTATCTGAAACATACTAGATAAAAGTGTTACAAGCTGGATGTTCAACACGAATCATGGAGAAGATTACAATGTTGGTGATGGGCCCAACAACAATTCATCCAGGTTTCCACGAAGATGGAATTCCATAATTATGTGAACAGATGATAGCATTGGTTAGACTCACAAGATATAATGGTGTATGCTCGAGGGATCAACCACGAGTAAGACAACATTATGAACATCGTTGGTTCAATTTGATTTGATGATAGCCCACGCTCAAATCAAAGACTGGATAAGGCCATAGCTCCAACAATTGATCACAAGGATCAATCGATGAAAATATTATCTTTCTTCAACACACACAACACAAGAATATCCCCTTGAAAATAAACTAAGTCAGGCGGCTTTTATCTCCCAACTCTCCAAGTTGTTGTTTAGCTTAACCAACTAGCTCAGGGGTATTCAACACAGATTCTTGGAGAAAGGGTGGTTCCGAAAAACAACTTGATCATGAACTCAACATAGCAGTCAGGTGACAACCTGGTGATACTTCCGAGAAGATATTCAGAAAATCATGAACCACTGATATGTTACTAAGCTCGGGAACAATCTTGCTTTTCAGGGCAAGAAGATATGATCAATAGAGCGAGGGATTGACACAATCCTAATTCATTGATCGAAGAGTGCACCGAAAATAAGGACTAGGTAGCATGATCAACCTTAGTGTTGGGGATATAACTATTGAGTATAAACCGCCCAGGAGGGGCTGGTTTACCCTCAACAGCATTGAAGCCCATGAAGACTCAGAAGATGGCCTTTTACTATGAAGCATAGAGGCCTAAAGCCCAAAGGTGGATTAGGGCCCATAGTGGTAAACCGCCATGACTATGTAACTTGTAATGTAAGTTAGGGAAGGAGAGACCGAACCGAACACTCTGTATGAGTCGGTTTCAGGACTCTGTAGACCGGCCGGGCGTCAACCTGTGTATATAAAGGGACGACCCGGTGGCGGTTCAAGGACAACAGACAACAACTCGAGACTCAGGCAAGCGTATTTCCTCCCTGGTCATCGAAACCCAATTAATCCCATGACAACTAGACGTAGGCTTTTACCTTCATCGAAGGGGCCGAACTAGTATAAACTCTCGTGTCCCTTGTCCGGTTTAACCCGTTCAAGCTAACCCGTTGCGATGGCTCCACGACTAAGTCCTTCCATAAGGACATCTGACGTGTTAATTCCACGATAGTTGGCGCCCACCGTGGGGCTATCGCACGATGGTTTCGAGTTCTTGACGGGCAACTTTGAAGGACTCAAGGGGTACGTGGTGGGCCGGATGACCAAGAGTCGTCGCGACAAGCTCTACATCGACAACGAAGGATGGGGCCCCGAGGCCGGATTAATCGAGTACGGGTACCGGGTCACCTTTGGTGGAATTCATGTCTTCATCGGCAAGATCGGCGAACCGGGCCCTGGGCCGGACATCTGCACCGACCTGGTCGAGACGGCTCAGCGTGCGAGTCCAGGCCGGGTTAAGCCTGCCATGAAGTGTGTGTTTGTAGGATGTGTCCATGGGATCGGATCTGAGCCGGTGTCTGAAGGCGAGACGGCCGTATATTCCGACGGCGAGTCATCCATTGGCGAAAATGAGTCCTTGAACCGCCAAGTCGGGTTGCTGTTTACATGGCCGGAACGCAGCCCACGTTGCAGTCTTCGTCTACAGTAGCAATGAATACCGGATCAGCAGCCGCGGCAGGAGTCCCAGTGCGCCGACCGGCTCAAGTCCTCTCCGGTTTAATGGACGCCTGGGCGACCTTGTTAACCATGGCAGTCACCCCGGAGACGCGGGATCAGCACAATTCGGACATTGCGAAGCAGAAGGACCAAATAACACAGGCTAAGGAGGACCTGGCAACTGAGGATGTTAGGATGGCTGAAGAACGGGCCGCTTTTGATGCCCAGTCACAGCAGATACAGGCACAGAATTACCAGCTCATGCTGGATCGAACTGCATCAGAGGATGTAATGCAAAGGAAGTACCGGTCTCGTCTGCCGCCGGTTTACGAAGGGTTAAGTCTCTTTTAGATGTCAGGCGCTGGGCCGAGCAATCCGGAAGCTGCAAACCGGACTGATGCGCCTAGGACAGCTCCGGATCAACTACGGATAACAGAGCCACCCCGACGAACAATAACCCGCCGCAATACGTGTCTACACCACCGGGTCACTTCTCGAGCCCTCTGGGTAACACGATTGCCGCATCATCATGCCTGGCAGCCATTCCGATGGAGGGCGATTCAATAGCAGCAATTGAAACGCGACGGGCGAGAGACCTTCTTCAAACCGCCGTGGTACAGCAGTAGGCTTATTCGTATAGCCGGGATAGAATTCATTCAACCCCTCGTCCAAGCCCAAGCTATAGCAGGCGTATGGATGAACCGGAAGTGTCTAGCAGCGCGCGGCATCGTAATGCTCAAGACGTGGTGGATCATGGCAGGGCACGAAGGGATGCTGCTTTGGGTCGTTATCAACCCGCCCCGGTCCAGCCAGTAGCGTTAGTTGACCGAGGCACCGGGCTTGCCTTCAGTTCCTGGGGAGTGCCGTGCCTTATTCCTGCTCTCTGTAATGTGCGTTTGCCCAAAGATTTCAAGGGTCCATGCAAAGTGCCTAATTACACGGCGGATCAGCCACCTGAGGCGTGGGTCGAGAGTTATGAGATGGCAATGGAGATGCTGGATGTAGATGAAGCGGCCTGTGGAAAGTACTTCATGATGATGTTGGAAGGAACGACACGTACTTGGTTGAAAAATCTACCAGCTAATTCCATCGAGTCATGGGATCAGCTGAAGGCCTGGTTTATAGCCAATTTCAAAGACACGTGCAAACAGCCCATGTCCATTGTGGATCTGGATGCTTGTGTTCAAGGGGATAACAAGTCAACAACTCATTGGGCACGCCGGGTTTCAGAAGTTTTGCACTCGTCCGACCGGATTAACACTGGTCAAGCGATTATAACACTGGAGCGCAATTGCCGGTTTAAGTCACTGAAGATGAAGTTGGGACGGCTCAAGTGCCACTGCAACGACATGGGAACCCTCATGGCAGCCTTGGTCAATTATGTCGATTCTGATAATACCAAGGATCCCGATTCTGATAATGAGAAACCGGAGAATGGAAAGAAGAATGACGGTGCAAAGGGACAGCAGCACAACCAAGGAGGCCATGGGAATAATGGTAAGCGCAAAGCGGATTCAGACTTTGTGGCTAACGCTAATGTGCAGCGTCGTAAGGATAAACTGCCCCAGTGCAGCGGGGCGATGAATTTGGAGCGTTTGTTGAATCAGCCCTGTCCAAAGCATGGGACAAAGGAAGCTCCTGCAACGCATCTCTGGAAGGATTGTAACATTATGAAGGAGTTCAAAAACTCTGATCTTTTCAAATATGATCAGGGTCCGTCGGGCGGTTCAGGTCCAGGTTTTCATGGTGGCGGCGGTTCAAACTCTAGATTTCAGAATAATCAGGGTAACCAGAACATCCAAGGTGGTAATAACCAGCAGAACAATCAAGGAAATCAGCAGCAGTCGGGTTACCAGAGTCACCCAAAGCAGTTGAATGGTGGGCAGTATCATGTGTTTACCACTAGTTTGTGCAAGCGTGATCAGAAGCTTCACAAGAGGGCAGTTAATGCTGTTGAACCGACAGTACCACGTTATCTGCGTTGGTCCCAACAACCTATCGTGTGGAGTAGGGAGGATCATCCGCCCCGGGTTGACAAACTGGGTCAACTGGCTTTGGTGGTGGCACCTCAGGTGGGAGCTTATAACTTTACCAAAGTACTTATGGATGGAGGAAGCAGTATCAATATCCTGTATTATGAGACCATCCGTCGCATGGGGTTGACAGACAAGAATCTTAAACCGTCCAACACTATTTTTCATGGTGTGGTACTAGGTAAATCGGCATATCCTGTAGGTCAGATCACTTTGGAAGTTGTGTTTGGTGATGAGCATGACTCCCGATCTGAAACATTAACCTTTGAAGTGGTGAGAATCCAGAGCCCATACCACGCACTGTTTGGGCGACCGGCTTATGCAAAATTCATGGCAAGGCCTTGTTATATTTACTTGCAACTCAAGATGTCGGGTCATAAAGGGACTATTACGGTTCACGAAAGTCGTAAAATTGCTTTGGACTGCGAGGAAGGTGATGCGGCCTATGCTGAGTCGGTTTGTGCTACAGAGGAGCTAAAGTTCTATAAGTAAAATGTTGATCCGGCAGATATGACCCCTCTGAAGAAGCCCACCACTGAACATGACCCAACCCTGCATTTCAAACCGGCTGATGAGACTAAGCTTGTTGACTTCCTGCGTGGCGATTCGTCCAAGCAGTTCAGCATCAGCACAAATCTGGATCAGAAATAGGAAAGCGCGCTCATCGAGTTCATCCGTGAGAACCGGGACATTTTTGCATGGAAACCTTCTGACATGCTAGGTGTACCGAGGGAACTCGCTGAGCACACTCTCAATATTGATCCCAAGTTTAAACCAGTCAAGCAATTTCTTCGTCGCTTTAATGAGGAGAGACGTAAGGCAATTAGTGAAGAGGTAGCCCGGCTGTTGGCTGCCGGTTGAACTTTTTCATCCTGAATGGCTGGTTAATCCGGTGCTTGTTCTTAAGAAAAACGGCACTTGGCGTATGTGTGTGGACTACACGGATTTGAATAAATCTTGTCCGGCCGATCCCTTTGCTCTCCCGCGTATTGATCAGATCATTGATGCGACGGTGGTTTGTGAGCGCCTGAGTTTTTTGGATGCTTACTCAGGATATCATCAGATCAAGACGACAGTTAAGGACCAAGAGAAGACAACCTTCATCACTCCCTTTGGAGCCTTCTGCTATGTTTCTATGCCCTTTGGGCTCAAGAGTGCCCAGGCAACTTATCAGCGTTGTGTGCAGAATTGTCTTCACACGCAGATTGGGCATAATGTTCATGCCTATGTGGATGACACTGTGGTAAAGTCCAGGAAGAAGGAAACACTGATAGATGATCTCAAGGAGACATTTGACAATCTTCGGGTTTACAAGATGATGCTTAATCCGGATAAATGTGTTTTTGGTGTTCCTGCAGGAAAACTCTTAGGTTTTCTGGTATCCAACCGGGGCATTGAGGCTAATCCAGAAAAAATCAAGGCGATTACATCCCTGGCTAAACCGAAGTGTATCAATGATGTTCAGCGTCTAGCAGGTCGGATTGCAGCCCTTAGCCAATTTATCAGTCATCTGGGAGAGAAGGCGATTCCTTTGTATCAGATGTTGAAAAAGACAGATGATTTCGTCTGGAGTGATGCAGCCAATACGGCTTTTGAGGAGCTAAAGCGGCAGTTGGTTGAACCACCGGTTCTTGCAGCCCCAGTTGATAATGAGCCTTTGCTGTTGTACGTGGCTGCCAATGCCCGGGCGGTCAGTGTGGTAATTGTGGTTGAGCGTAAGGAAGCTGGGAAGGAATATCTGGTTCAACGACCTGTATACTACATCAGTGAAGTCCCGATTGAGTCAAAACAACGCTATCCACATTGGCAGAAGTTGGTGTATGGGGTTTTTATGGCAAGTCAAAAACTCAAGCAATAATTTCAAGGCCATCCCATCACAGTGGTTAGTTCTGCTCCTTTGGGTGATATAATTCAAAACAGGGAAGCAACTGGCCGGGTTGCAAAGTGGGTGATTGAGCTTGGACCACACAGTTTGAAGTATGTACCTCGAACAGCCATCAAATCTCAGGCCCTCGTGGATTTTATCAATGATTGGACCGAGTTGCAAGCACCAGAAGACAAACCGGATAATACATACTGGACTATTCATTTTGATGGATCCAGGCAGTTGGAGGGCTTGGGGGCTGGAGTTGTTCTCACTTCCCCTCGAGGTGATAAAATTTGCTACGTCCTCCACTTGATGTTTCCCTGTACTAACAATGCAGCTGAGTATGAAGCTTTACTCCATGGTTTCCGTGTGGCCAAAGAGATCAACTTAAGTCAAGTTCGTTGTTTTGGAGATTCTGATCTGGTGGCTTAGCAAGTTTCTGGTACTTGGGATTCTAAGGATCCACTCATGGCATCTTACAGACGTGAGGTGGATATTGTGGCGGGTCACTTCAAAGGGTATCAGGTTGAGCATATCGATCGGTGCAAAAACGAAGCAGCAGACGCTTTGAGCCGGCTTGGATCTCAGCGTAAACCGGTACCTCCTAATACCTTTTTAGATATCTTGCATAACCCGTCTGTTAAGTTGCCTACATAAGAGGATTTGGCTGTTCCTGATCCGGAGGCTCAGTTGGTGGCCGCTTTACACGTTGTACCAGATTGGGCGGTTCCAAATCTGGCGTATATGAACCGGGGCGAGTTACCAGATGATGAAGTCCTGGCTCGACAGATAGTCCGGCGATCCAAGTCCATGGTTATTCAGAATGGCGAGTTACACCGCTATAGCGTTTCAGGCATATTTCAACGTTGTGTTTCTCCGGAAGAAGGCCAAGATATCCTACGGGAAATTCATGAAGGGGATTGTGGTTAGCATGCCAGTTCAAAGTCCCTGGTTGCAAAAGCTTTTCGTCATGGGTTTTACTGGTTGACAGCTCATGCTGATGCAGAGGGTCTGGTAAAGCGATGTGATGCTTGTCAAAAAATTTCATGCCGAGCTCATGTTCCGGCTCAAGAACTACGGATGACTCCTATCACCTGGCCATTTTCTACTTGGGGGCTTGATATGGTGGGGCCCTTTAAGCGTTCCCAGGACAAGAAGACCCACCTGTTGGTGGCAGTTGATAAATTCACCAAGTGGGTTGAAGCGGAGTCTGTCAGCAAGTGTGATGCGGGTACGGCGGTTCAGTTTCTCAAAAAGATTATCTTCCGCTTTGGCTTTCCACACAGTATTATCACGGATAATGGTACAAACCTTTGCAAAGGTGAGATGGAGGATTTCTGTCAGAGAGAGCACA
Organism: Triticum timopheevii; assembly: GCA_963921465.1. Classification (NCBI taxonomy): domain Eukaryota; kingdom Viridiplantae; phylum Streptophyta; class Magnoliopsida; order Poales; family Poaceae; genus Triticum; species Triticum timopheevii. The sequence continues at coordinate 358,255,949 of OY997274.1, read as the reverse complement.
TCCGGCTTGACTTAGCATCTGTGGCGCACCCTCAATCCAACGGTCAAGCGGAGCGAGCCAATCAAGAAATTTTGAAGGGCCTTAAACCCCGGCTCATGATTCCCTTGAAGCGGACGCCGGGTTGTTGGGTGGAAGAATTACCTTCTGTATTATGGAGTATCAACACCACCCCCAATCGATCAACAGGTTACACACCTTTCTTCATGGTATACGGGGCAGAGGCAGTTCTACCAAGTGATATACATCATGACTCGCCCCGGGTTGCTAATTATGTTGAAGCAGACAACGAGCAAGCCCGCCAAGAGGCGCTGGACCTGTTAGATGAGAAACGGGATATGGCTCTGGCTCGATCGGCGGTTTATCAACAAGACCTACGACGTTATCACAGCCGCCGGGTTAGGGCAAGAACCTTTCAAGAAGGTGACTTGGTGCTCCGGCTCATCTAGGATTAGACCAACATGCACAAGTTGTCTCCGCCTTGGGAAGGACCTTTTGTGGTCAGTAAAAATCTGCACAATGGATCATAGTACCTCATTGACGTTCGAGACAACTCACGCAACTCTGAGAAGGAGACTCGGCGGCCATGGAACATAGCTCTCCTCCGGCCTTACTACACTTGAGCCATAGGTTCTTCTTATGTACATATTTCGACAATGTATATATTATGATCAATAAATAAACCAGCATCCTTGCTCTAAGCAGGGCATCTGCTGTTTTTTCTCAAATATCCTTTGAGTCACATGGGGGCTTCAGCTGACAATGTGGAGTACTACCTGTTAAACCGGCTATCACACCACAACATAGCTTGGGAGCTTCACACCCAAGGGGCCAAAGAGAGTTTGGATGCTATGGACAACTCAAACATAGGCACCTAATGAGCACAGCTCATCACGTTACTTGGGGGCTCCTTGTGTCAAATACCAAGGAGTTTGAATGGACCCTTGTAGCTGGGTATCGACCCACGGCTTGGAAGCCTGGTATATTTACCTAAAACCCTGGGTTAACCTGCCTTCATCAAGTAAGACACTCCTATCCAGGTCATCCTGGCACGACCCTCCGAACGTTTGACAGTTACTCTCATTGAGATCCTGCACTTGTCAAAGTTAAAACGGTGATTGGTTAGTTGGAGGTCCATCTTAAAGGGCTTTTTTAAATGGTTCAACTCAGCGGCCTGGCAGCCCACAAAAAGCTGTCACTTTTCTATTGATAAATTGTTAAACCGATTTCTTTGACCTGGTCAGTCATCTTATTAGCCCGGTATTCCTTAAACCGGCTTGGTTTTCAACTACACGTTGACAAACCTTATTATTAAACCGGAGTTAGTTAACTCGGCCTGGCTTTGACTACCTGTCGCCAGCTTTGATCATCTGATGTTTATCATCACCCGGTATGACTTATTATACAACATCAGTACATGATGGAGTTATACAAGAATTACAGATTTGGGTTTTACCCTTATTAAATCAAAGTTGATCATCCAACTAAAGTGATATTACATCACAAGTATGAATCATTTCATATTTTTACGGTTTGATTATCAATCAGGCCTTATCTTGGGCATTATGACCCATCCGTCTGTAAACCACCAGGACAATTTCTTTTTTTGCAGACATAGGGATTGCATATTATGATACATGAACCAACATGAAATTATCATGGCGGATCACATAAAGTATCTTCTACACGATGGCAGCAGATCAAAATATTTTTGCTACCCGATTATAAGGCACTTAGAAGCCCAAAATATGGAATTGTTTTAAAACGGACAGTTTCTGACATATCAACCGGATTGCCGGATCAAGCTTCATCGCCGGGTTGATGTAAAGTAGATGGGTCATCTCGCGTCGGTTCAGCCTCCTCCTCCCCATCCAATGGCTGGAAATCATTGGTGGTCTAGTCAATCTGGGTCAAGGCCTGAAAGATAGCCTCTTCACTTATAAGCTCACCCGGATCAACGTCAGGGGCGTAAGTATGCTTACGGATTGGCGGAACAAGATTTTGCACTTCCGGGATAACAGCCTCAACCGTTTATTGTCAGCATCATAGAAGGATCTATGAATTGTCAGGTTAGCTTCTTCTGCCAACTGACTCGCTAGAGGACGCATCTCCCTTGTCACACGTTTGAGGGCATCGTTATCAAACACTTCGCAGCTTTCTTGCTGACTGGGGAAGCCCTTGGCTATATCAGCCGGATCAAGATCAGCTATCCATGCCTTGGCTCGAGTAAGTGCTATAAAAGTGCCAGTCCTGGCAGCGGATTGCTTCAACTCTTCTATCTGTGCTGGCGTCATAGATAACCGGTCCAGCGTGTCCTTGATCAGTGTTGGAGCTGCATTGTCATAGGAAGTTGCGCAGATAACCCGTTGGACGCCGGTATACAACAGTTCAATCAGTGTATAGGGGGTCTTAAGTTTCTTCCGCATGTTAGAGCCCAGATGAGCAATGCGGCTACCTACATCGGTTCAAGGATTTCATGTTCAACCGGCAAAATTTCAGAAGCGGAATATTCATAAAGCTTTGGTCAACAGTGCTTACCAAAGATTGCAGAAGTCATGGCATTAATCTGGCGCTTTAATCCGGTAAGCTCTTCCGTCAACGGTTTAAGAGCTGATTCAGTGTCTTCTGCCCGCTTCAGCAATCCTGCCTTTTCGGTATCCCAGTTGGTCTGCTCAGACTTGAACCATTCTTTGAGCTGTTCCATAGTGGTTAAGGCGGTTTTCAATTCGTCCCTGGCCTTGGTGGTTTCTGCTTGCTCGGTTTTCAGATTTTCTTGAAGATCGGCAATTTGAGAGACTTGTTGGTTTATTTCACTCTACAACAGTAGGAAGAGCATGTCAATATCTTTGTCAAAGTCCCAAGAATATAACCAGTTATACACTTGGCACTTGGGGGCTAATGCGGTTCATTTTTCTACTAATTATTGAAGTCCCACGGATTAATACAAGTTTTCATCATGGCACTTGGGGGCTAATGTGTGTTTGATCAGAAGTACACAAGGAAATTAACAAAGAACAGTATGGAATATAGAAAGTCCCGGTTTGACTTTCTAAAGACAAACCGGCCCTTGGGGGCTACAATGCAATGAAGGTACAGAACAAAAGATCAAACTGTTTACCTCATAGCACTCCTTCATCAGATTTACCAAAACGGCTTCATAATGCCGGCTTGTGTAAAGCCGGTTCAAGAAACCGGAGTGAAGGTCTTGAGCAGAAAGAATAACATAGGCAGACAAATCAGTTTTTCCCTTCCCCTTGCTCATAGCAGCAAATTCATCCTTGGCAGAGTGCTTTGATAGAGCAATCGGATTACCAGGGGCGGTATATGCAGTGCCAGGAACAACATCATCATCATCTTTGGCCGGGCTGGATGAATTGACATTCTTAATAGGACTCGGCGCTTTGGTAGCAGGGCTCGGCGGTCTGTTAACAGGGCTTGGCGGATCAGCAGTTGAAACCCGCTGCTCAACAGTTGGACTTGGAGGGGCATGGAGATGGGACGTATCGACATGTACATCCAGTTCAACTTCTGGCGGATTAGCATCAGCGTCTTGGTTTTGCGCAGCAGAGCTGTCTATGGTAATCTCAGGATTTTCGCCGTCGTGCTCTGGAGTCTTCTCCGGATCAACATCATCAGCAGGCTCGCTGGTCTTGGCTTTCTTACTTAATCGAGCCTTGGCACTACAACATCAAAGGTTAGAATATGATAAATTGACACATGAAGAAACAAGTTGAGGAGTAATGTACTTACCCAGCGACGATCTTGAGAGGAGGCAGCTGAGTGGTTGATGAACCGCTAGACGAGTTGGAAGATGCCTGGTAATTCGGGTCAGACGGATTTAGTGGGCATCGGAAGAAACCTTTCAAAGGATAACGTTTTTCAGGAGAACAAGTCACCTCTGGACGATGTTTCCGGGTTGGTGTATCGGCTAAACCGGACGAAGCGATTTGTTGACCACTATGCCGGGTTGTGCGACACTCTTCAACTTGCTGTGTCTTCAAAGAAAATTTTGGATCCAAATGAGCAAGGGGGTGAGATTGTTTTACTTTTTGGACTGTGCGGCGAACTCTTTGAACCGGTACAAGATCTGAATCGGAAGAAAGAAGGATTACCTCAACATGGTCTGCGTGGCTTGCCTCAGCATCATCCTGGGAACAGTCATTGTCAATAAGATGTACGAAAAAGGAACCAAGTGAGTCAAGTTCTACCTCTGCGTCTGATTCCTCATCTTCTGGCGGATTAGAAGACTCGGTGGTTTTCTTCTTGCCAGCTTTCTTGGTGGCCTTAGTCTTTGCACGAGGAGCCCGGGCCGGTTTAGTCCGTTTCCAACAGGAGCTGTTAGCCTGAAATTAAGACAAGGAAAGGTTAGCACACAGTTAATATGGAGGCAAATCAGTAAGGTATTCAGATGAACTTTACCGCTGGCGGTTTGTTGGAGACGCAAAAAGGTGGCAACCCGGTTTGGCTGCATGCAGATATCGGCTCATCAAGCATTTTCTTCACAAATTCAGTAACTTCAAGATCGGTCATTACTATTTCATGATATCGTTGAGGATCTTTGACATTGCCAGTGTATTCATGCATCAATCTGGGGCGGCGGCTTAAAGGCAAAATGCCCCAAGAAACCCAGCAGCGGACAAGATCAATGCCAGTCAAACCGTTGGCCATGAGAGCCCAGAGCTTGGCGAGTTGAGGTGCAAAGTTCTTCCGTTCTGCGGCGGTCAAGCGTGAAGGTAATGGGTGGCTGTTGCTAAGCCGGTGAGGGCGATAACCTGGCAAAGGATTTTCTCCATCAGGGGCAGTGTTCCGGCAGTAAAAACAGGTCTGGTTCCAATCTTTAGGATGGCTATGATGTTTTGCATGAGGGAAGTCAACTTCTTTCCTTTTCTGAATAGAAACGCCACCAAGCTCTGTGTTGGGACTGTCTGAGAATTCTGTATGGCGGTTCAGATGAAAGAAGTCCCGGAACAGCTCCACGGTTGGCTCTTCTTGAAGATAGACTTCGCAGAATACTTGAAAGTTGCATATATTGGACAAAGAGTTCGGACCAATATCTTGCGGATGGAGTTGGAAATTTTTTGATCCGGGCGGGCTGAATCCCCGGTCTAAGTGTTGCATAAATACAATCACCTCTCCATCTTGAGGTTCAGGTCGACATTCTGATTCCGGAACTCGCCAATGGAGAACCCTTTTTGAGGCTAAAGCGTCGGTGGTGACATAACCGTTGATTTGTGTTTCCGTGATCCGGGACAGAACCCAATTGCAAGCAGAGAATTGTTTGGTCATCCCGGAAGGGGGAACTGAAAGGAAAAATAAATGTCAGTTTACAATTTGACGGTTTAAAGTGTACAATTCAGTGTTAAACTGGAAAATTGCTATGCAAGGTTCAGTTGGCTGTTTAAGAGAGGGCTGCTGATATATGGCGGATTGGCTATCAAAGGTTAAACCGCCCATAGGCAGAAGGGCCAGGATTCAAAAATTTTGCTAAGTGTTGACAGAAACAGGTTTCGCACAATGATCAAATTTATTTGGATCTACCCCGCCTCTGTAAATTTTTTTCTAGGATCTATAAAGGCGCTAAACAGAACAGAGAAGTTCGTGCGTTCTGTCAAGGGATTCTGTACAAGAAGGAAGATTTACTAAGTATTAAACTAGATACGGAGTGATTACCGCACGAGATTTATACTATAGTTGAATCAAACAAGCTATGGCAGAAGCGAATACAAAGAAACTAGGGATGAACGCCTATGAATGCAGGTGAAAACAGGAGTCCTAAAATGGAGATCTAGGGTTATAAGGGGAAGCTTACCGGATGCGCAGGATAGCGGAGGAACACCGAAGATCTCTGGTACAACCAGGTTGATGAAGCGGCCTTTGTTGACGCAACATTCGAAGGTCGAGGACGGCGGCGGAGCTCATGGCTGGAGTGTCGCGAGGAAGAAGAAGAAGAATGGAAGGGGAGGAAAAGAAAGGGCCCTCGGGTTTATTTATAAGGAAAATGGATAAAGACTGACGCAAAAATCGAGGAGTCCAAAGCGGCGAGTGGCGCAGCTGTCGCCTCGATTTCTAGGATGATATTAATGAAGGGAATCTTTTTATTTTCATTTTTTATAGAGATGACGTCATGATGATCCATTGCTATATCCAGAGGATGACGTCACGACGGTTTAATAAAGTTCATAAAACAAGACATCATGGCGGTTTACGAGAAGCAAAGGAAGATGTTCACGGGATTTTTTTTAAGTACTGAAGATTGATATGAACAAATTCAAATCACTCTGGGGCCTAATGTTTGGGATATAACTATTGAGTATAAACTGCCCAGGAGGGGCCGGTTTACCCTCAACCGCATTGAAGCCCATGAAGACTCAGAAGATGGCCTTTTACTATGAAGCATAGAGGCCTAAAGCCCAAAGGCGGATTAGGGCCCATAGCGGTAAACCGCCATGACTATGTAACTTGTAATGTAAGTTAGGGAAGGAGAGACCGAACCGAACACTTTGTATGAGTCGGTTTCGGGACTCTATAGACCGGCCGGGCGTAAACCTGTGTATATAAAGGGACGACCCGGTGGCGGTTCAAGGACAACAGACAACAACTCGAGACTCAGGCAAGCGTATTTGCTCCCTGGTCATCGAAACCCAAATAATCCCATCACAACTAGACGTAGGCTTTTACCTTCATCGAAGGGGCTGAACTAGTATAAACTCTCGTGTCCCTTGTCTGGTTTAACCCCTTCAAGCTAACCCGTTGCGATGGCTCCACGACTAAGTCCTTCCATAAGGACATCTGACGTGTTAATTCCACGACACTTAGGGTGATGATTCAGTAATCAGCATGCTAAGAATGAGGTTATTATCCATTTAACTACCAAGCAACGAGTTTCTAGGAGTATAGATTTCACACAACACGATTCACTTGTCGGCATTCCGGTTGCAACAACACGGGAACCGAGAAATGAATAATAATGGCGAGAAGTATCACTGTATCAAGAGTTCATAGGATGATGTGCAATTCCTATGATATTCTCGATATAAAATATGGTAATACTCCAAGGTAGAACAGAACAAAAGCTAGGTTGGAATTTTGATCTACAAGATACAACTAATTTGACCCAATCCTGGACATGGATGAGGTACTGGAGTTTGTTTCTCCTAGCCATTCCGGAATAGAATGGCTTGACGGACCACAAGAGTAATGGGCATCGATGAACATGAGTGCACGACTACTCCTGACTATCAATTGATAGACGGGGGTCAGAATACACTATGGGGGGGGGGAACTCAAAGGAACATACGATTTTCTGAGTTGTGGATGCATAGATTAGTACGTCGAGCAAAGCTCAACATTTCTTCCGAACTACCCATGCGGAAAAGGTAGGACTGGCAGATTCACAACATAGGATAGGAAACTCATCGAGATCATTCTTGTTGTGATCTTTCGGTTCAACGAGGAACTTCTTCCATATTGGTCCATGGTATTGGAAGAAGGATTTACCACGGACCTCGAGAACTATCACAAAGGTTACTAATATCCTGAAGGAACTAGCAACCACTATCAACATGAAGTAAGTGGAGTGAATCTCGGGTTCAAAGACCCAGGAATAGAATACCTACCAAGTAAATGGCATCACGGGATGCTTTTGAGAATGATGGCCAGAGTCATCACACTAGGACACGGAACATGGCTAGATTACTAGATGGTACTCTAGACACCTAGGGTCATAATAATAGCTCCAACATAACTACCGAGGCAACGAAGTACCTCAACACACTAGTTGGTGTGGTTGATCTGGCACAAAGGAACTTTGGAATGGTAAGAAGGGATTTGCAAATGCATCAGACTATTTAGAAACCTGGGATGACTCGGATAGCATAACGGCTGTAAATGCTCAAGAAGATTTTAGACATCCTGCAAAAATTGTGGCATAACCAATCAGAAGCACAATATAAAGGTTCTGAGACCAACTATGAACACATGGAAGTAGTTGGAATTGAACTGAGGCTTAAATCCGACAATCTTATGAGTCTACTGATTAGTAACACGTGATCCTAATAGAGAGAAGAGAAAGCCTAGTTCTTTAACCCCGTAGGAAGGATATGACTCGGATCAGAAGGGCATAAGATATAAGGAGTAAAAAGATCCTTATGTTCCATCCCACAATCAATTCCCTTATATAAGTAAAGAATTTCTAGACTCAACATCGACCAGTTTGGCTTGGTAATCCTACAGGAAGTCAGTCTCTGATACCAATGTCAGGACCCCGATCCTAAGTCACACCGACCTAGCATGTAACACATCATATCGCTTTGCGGCCTCACGCACGGTATTCCCATGGGTGCCACCTTACCTGGCCCGGGGCCGTTTACGCCTTTTGGCTCACGTATATGATAGTGTCGCTAGCATCCATATGACAAAGAACACGGGCCGACATGACTAGAGGAAACCCAAAGTGGCACTAACTTACAGGGACAGGCATACATGACCCAGCAACGAACGTGTCGGTCATCAGTGAGTGAATCCGGGCTGTAGCAGCTGGGCTAATAGGACTCCGGAGAATCCGGGCTGTAGCAGGCTAACAGGACACCGGTAGACACCATGTGACATTTCCCCGCAGGGACATTCACAGGAACGAAGAAGGACACATGCCAGCCAGCCTAAGTGTTTCAGAGCAGTAGCAAGCTACCATGGCTCAGTGGAAGCACTAGGAGACATTTACCCATAAGAGAGGCTACCAAGAATAAAAAACTAGGTTGTCAGATCCCACACATACCAAGCATTTCAAATCATACACACAATATGCTCAATATGTGCAAATACAACATGGCATCACAACATAACTCTATGACTCAAAGTATTTATTCAATAGGAACCGAGGAGCGAGATATTACAAACATGGGTCTCATGACCCAACATCCAGAGCATACAAGTCAAAAGCACATGTGGAAGCTTAACATGTCTGAGTATAGACATCTACAAATGAAAAAGGCTGAGAAGCCTGACTATCTACCAGATCCTGCCGAGGGCACAAGATCGTACCTGAGGTAACAAGCTAAACGTCGAAGTCCACGTGGAACTAATACTGAGACTGTAGTCTCTCTGCAAAAACATAAATTAAGCAAACGTTAATACAAATGTACCCAGCCAGACTTACATCGGAAGTAACTACATATGCATCGGTATCAACAAAGGGGGTGGTGGAGTTTAACTGCAGCAAGCCAGCTTTGACTCAGTGGCTAACCTAAACTATGACTGCAAGTAACTCTGTTGACGTGGTGCACACGAGTCCACATATTCACCATATCAATACACCACTATGGATCCGCTCCCATCTCCCTACGAGAACGCCATCCACTTTCACTTGTCTATGAACTGTATAGGCAACCCGGAGGTCCTTTACCGCGGACGCGGCTATTCGAATAGATCATATTAACCCTGCAGGGGTGTACTTCTTCACACATGCTCTCACCACTTACCGCCATGTACACGTCATGTATATCGGCAACCTTCAAGCGGAAGCCTAGCGAGGGTGTCGGCCACCGGGCCACGACCTGACTAACCACGCAAGTCTCTAGTCTAGGTTTATCGCCAATTCGGGTTCCATCCGCAAGGAGATCCGGCCGGGGTGTCGCTCACGGCCCCAAATGATGCGTACAGGGTTCCAAGCCCACCAAACGAGCGACGCTTGGCATGCCCGGCCACGGTGCCTAGTCTGACCCAAGCCCACCTGTACTGATGCCACTAGGTAGACAACTAACACAACCTACAAACACCAGAAACTAGTTGCAGCTCCTGGACAGAGATCAGGCTGATTAATAATTCAAGAGGGGTCGAGTTACCGAAACCCAATGTGTGGTAGTAACTGTTCATGGATCACAAACACAAAACTCAGTTCCTGAGGACAGCTTCAACCAGTTTGTCATCAATCACCAAAAAGGGGGAGATTGTAAGTGCATCTAGTGCCACCCCTAGTTTGGTTTTGGAGTATTGACGACAAACGTGGTTGAGGGACTAATGTGTTTGTGAGAATTGCAGGATAACACAGGTAGTAGTCCCTCCTTGATTCGGTTTACCTACCGGAGATGACCCCTAAAAATGTATGAAGACATTGAAGATAATGGTGGTACGTGAAGATATTCACATTGAAGACTATGACAGAAGAAGACATTGAGTGAAGACTATGGAGCGCGAAGCCTTAGTAGTTTCGTTGTTTCTTTTCTTCATTGTTGAGTCATAGGAACCACCACACTGTTAAGTGGGGTCCAACTGAACAAAGTCAGAGTGACTGAAGTGATGCTCAACCAAAATCCTATGTCTTCGAGCAAAGACAATGAGAGCAAATCTTATCCAAAGTTGGATAAGTCAGCTTTACTTGTAGCCCAAGTCAAGCTGTCGCATGTGTTTGAAATCTAACCGTTGTGACACGTGTCAGTTCCTTAGTGACCCAGGGTCATTTTGGACAAATCAGGTCGGGTTGCCTAGTGGCTATAAATAGCCCACCCCCTACACCATAAATTGGTGGCTGCTCAGAGTTAGTGCACGGCTTTTGTCGTTGAGAGCAACCCACCTCCGAAGAGTTTGAGAGAGAAATCCTTGTGAGGACAAAGCCCAAAACACCCAGAGCCCAAAGAGTGTTTGGCATCACTGAAGTCTTTCTGTCCGCGTGATCTGAAGACTTGTTACACTTGAGGACTGTGAATCCTCCAGCCGGTTAGGCGTCGCGTTCTGAGCATCCAAGAGTAATTGTGGATTGCCGGTGAACAAAGTCTGTGAAGGTTTGGAAGTCTACCTTGAACACTTACTAGAGTGATTGGGCGAGGACTATATGTCCTTAGCTCAAGGGGAATAAGGTGAAGACACGGTCTTCTGAGTTAAATCTCAGCCTCCCTAACCAGATGTACAGTTGTCACAGCAACTGGAACTGGTCGAACAAATCCTTGTGTTCACAACGCACTGGTTCTATCTCTTGCTCTCCTTACTTACAGTTCGTCTTTGTGAAGTCATTGCCTGATTGCTATGCTTGTTTGACTTCACTGTGTGGCTACTTGTTCTGATTGGCTTCATACTATCTTCCCTACTGATGTCAAGAATTTCATTCAACTCGATTCTACTGCGAAGAACATCATCTGTGGTCATCTGACCAAAGGGCAGTATGGCCGTGTGAGTGCTTTGGAAACGTTGAAGCTAGTCTGGGACGGGCTCTCCAAGGTCAATGAAGGCGTTTCAACTCAGAGAGATCAAAGAATCAGTGTCCTATGCAACCTCTTCAACCGCTTCAAGAGAAATGACAATGAAAATGTCCAGCTCACGTTTGACCACCTCACTGACATCACAAACGAGCTTCAGGCTCTCGGCGCTACTAAGATCACCAAGCATGAAATCGTCAAGACACTTCTGAGATCTCTTGACAGCTCATTTGACACTCTAGCTCTTATGTTCAAGAACGACCTGACTTCAAGACACTCGATCCATCTGACATACTTGAGAGGCTCAACACACATGAGTTCCAGCTATCTGAGAAAAGAGATATCTATGGTCCCAACTATGGCCGAACTCGCGCTTTTAAGGCAAAGGCTGTTTCCTCATCTGAAGAAGAATCTGACTGCAGTTCTGATGAAGCTGAAGACCTTGGAAAGGAGCTTGCTATGCTTGTGAAGAAGTTCCAGAAGTTCACTAAGAAGAAAGGCTTCAGAAAGTCTTCACGATCCAGCTCAAGAAATGATGAAGCTTCTTCCCATGACCACAAGAAGAGAACCTGTCACAAGTGCAAGAAACCTGGCCACTACATCTCTGAGTGTCCATAGTGGGACAATGAGAAGAAAAAGGAGAAGAGCAAGGAATATGATTCTGATGACAAGAAGAAGAAGAAATACTCAAAATCTTCTTCCAAGTCCTCTTCCAAGTCTTCATCACACAAGAAAAGTTCGTCTGGCAAGGCTCGTGCTTTTGTTGGCAAGGAAATGGATTCAGAGGAGGATTCTGCTTCTGAGGAGGCAGAAGGTGTGGAGTCTGAGGAGGAGTCCATCTTCAACACTGAAGACAATGTATCCATCACCAACGTTGATGCTAGTGGCAAGGACGACTCTGCTCCCACTTACTACTTCATGGCACGCGGTGCCAAGGTAAACTCACGTGATGCTTACTTTCAAACATCAAGTGAAGATGACTCTGATTGTGAATCCAAACCTAGTTACAAAAAAATTGCTAAAATTGCAACTGTACAACAGAAAGCTATGGAACATATTCAAAAACTGTTAGACAAAAGCAATGACCTGTTGGATGCGGAAATGACTAAGACATAGTCCTTAATTGAAGACATAAAAAATCTTCATGTTAAGTACCAGGAACTTGAAGGTCATCATGGAACCCTCTCAACATCTCATGAAAAGCTTTCCTACGATTATCTTCAAAGGAAGCAGGAACTTGAGAAATTGAGATTGGATCATGAAGATCTTCAAAAGGAGAACGAGTCACAACGCGCTCAATAGATCAGTCCCGCTCCGGAAGGATTTGAACCACCATGTTTAAAATGCATTGAGTGTGATAACGTTGTTTCTGTTGTTGGATGTTCTACTGCTCCTGTTGCAATATCTTCAACTGCTGATGTGGTAACTAACCCCTCTGTTGAGGATACCACTACTATTGCTGATGAGAATTCTAGGTTGAAGACACTGATTCAGATAGGGATGTACAAAAGCCTCAAGGGGCATCAGACATTGTGTGATGTCCTCAAAAAGCAGATTCTGAACTAAAACCCTAGAAAAGAGGGTATTGGGTTCGAGAGGAAAATGAATGTTGATGGTTCATACTGGAAGCCTGAGCAGTACCCCAAAACCACATGGGTTGCTACAAAGGAACCTTCAGTAGATCCATCCACCTTATCTGGTTTCACTTGCGCTAACCCTATTATCATTGATGAATCCTTTGATGCAAACTATAAACTATTTAAGAATCAGAGTGGTGAAGTGTTTGCCAGGTATATTGGTACTAACTGCAGGAATGGACCACCTATGAAGAAGATCTGGGTACCTAAACAACGTATTGAGAATCTTCCTGTGAATGTCATCATGACACCACCAAGGAAGAAGACAAACCCCAGACCTATGCCTTCATATGGCCCAAAGGCTTCATACAGATACAGGACTCACCTGAGTCACCCTAACGCCAATGTTTTGCAGGGAAACCATACTCAGACTTATGAATATGAGCGTGTGTCTTCAAACCGCTATGTTCATAGAACTAAGAACTTTTCTGCTTATTCATATGAGTATCGCTCTTCTCCTGCAAGGCTATTTGCTAGGGCTCCAAAGCCAAAATTCTCAGATGCTGCACTTAGACTCATTGCTTCTAAGCCACCCCTGAAGATGTGGGTGGTTAAGAAGAATTAACTTTCTTTTGCAGAGAAAGGTCTCCAGCCTGAAATCAAAGGCGTCCAATGCTATTGCTGGGGACCTAAAACACATTGTGGGATGCAAGATAAAATGCCCAAATGGTCTTACTATGTATTTCACATCTGAATCGCTTGCCAGTCATACTATCAGTCCTAACCATGATCTAAGCTTTGATGATCCTCTTGTGCGTCAAATGTTTATGCTTCACAACACTCTTTGACGATCCTCCTAACTGCACTTTAGGGTACGAGACCTCGTGCTTCAGAATGGATTATGGGCAGCGGATGCACTAACCACATGACAGGTGATCGAAGTCTTCTCATGGACTCAACCTTATGTCCATGTTATAAAAGTCACATCACATTCGCTGACACTGGTAAAAGCAAGGTATTGGGCCTAGGTAGAGTTGCAATCTCAAGGGATCAGCACATGGACAAAGTGATGCTTGTTGAATCTCTTGGTTTCAACTTAATGTCTGTCTCAATGCTTTGTGACTTCAACATGATTGTGCTATTTGGAAAATATCATTGCCTTGTACTAATGGAATCTGACAAGTCTCTAGTCTTCGAAGGGTATAGGAAAGATGATCTGTACATGGTAGACTTCTCAGCAGGACCACAGATGGTCGTATGTCTTCTAGCCAAGTCTTCAGAGTGCTGGCTCTAGCATCGGAGGCTAGGGCATGGTGGCGTGAGGAACCTACACACTCTCGCCAAGAAGAAGAACGTCATAGGCATTGAAGACGTCAAGTTCAAGAAAGATCATCTATGTGGTGCTTGTGAAGCTGGGAAGATGACAAGGGCCAATCATCCCTCAAAGACAATCATGACTACATCTCGACCTTTTGAGTTGATCCACATGGACTTCTTTGGTCCCACTCACTACTCTACTCTCACTGCTACTGCTTGTCTCTATGGCTTCATTATTGTTGATGATTATTCAAGATACACTTGGGTGCACATAATTCTCTTCAAGACTGAAGTGCAGGATGTCTTCAGATGCTTCGCAAACCGCGCCATGAACAACTATGGCATCAAGATAAAGAACATTAGGAGTGACAACAGCACAGAATTCAAGAACACAGGCCTCGACCTTTATCTTCACACCTTGGGCATCACTCATGAGTTTTCTGCTCCTTACACACCTCAGCAGAATGGCATCGTGGAGCGCAAGAACAGAACCCTTATTGAGATGGCTCGGATGATGCGTGGCGAATACAAGACTCCAAGAAAATTCTGGCCTGAAGCCATTGATACTGCATGCCATGTCATCAACCGTGTTTATCTTCACAAGCTTTTGAACAAAACATCCTATGAGCTTCTGACTGGTAAGAAGCCAAACGTAAGCTACTTCAGAGTATTTGGTGCCAGGTGCTGGATCAAGGATCCACATCACACTTCAAAATTTGCACCGAAAGCACATGAGGGTTTTATGCTTGGTTATGGAAAGGACTCGCACTCCTACAGAGTCTTCAACCTTTTTCACTATAAAGTGGTTGAAACTTTGGATGTGCAGTTTGATGAAACTAATGGCTCGCAAAGAGAGCACCTGCCAAATGTGCTAGATGAACTACCTGCCAGTGAATCAATCAAGCTAATGGGAACAGGAGAGATCATACCATTAGATGCCCAGCCTGAAGAGGAACTCATTATTTCTGCACCTGATCAACCTGAAGACATTTCTCAGCCTGAAGACAATCCTCCAAATGATGACAATAATCAGCAGGAGCAAAATCTTCGTCCAGTTCATCCTCGTGTTGCAAATGAAGTACAAATTGAGAAGATAATCGATAGCATCAATGCACCTGGTGCACTCACTCGTTCAAGAGCAACACAGCTAGCAAATTTCTGTGGGCACTTTGCATTTGTCTCAATCTCTGAACCCAAGAAAGTTGCTGAAGCCTTCATGGAACCTGAATGGATTCAAGCTATGCAAGAAGAGCTACAACAGTTTGAGATGAACAATGTGTGGGAATTAGTCAAGCGTCCTGCTCCTCACAAGCACAACATAATAGGCACAAAATGGATATAACGCAACAAACAAGACGAGCATGGTCAAGTAGTCATAAAGAAAGCACGGCTCGTTGCTCAAGGATACACACAAGTTGAAGGAATTGACTTCGATGAAACATTGGCTCCAGTGGCTAGGCTTGAAGCCATTCGCATACTGCTAGCTTATGCAAATCATCATAACATCCTTCTGTATCAAATGGATGTGAAGAGTGCCTTTCTTATTGGAAAGATTGAAGAAGAAGTGTATGTTGCACAACCGCCTGGCTTTGAACACCCAAAACATCCTGATATGGTATACAAGCTCAACAAGGCACTGTATGGCCTCAAACAAGCCCCTCGTGCTTGGTATGACACACTCAAAGACTTCCTGAAGAGCAAAGGCTTCAAACCTGGTTCTCTAGATCCCACTCTCTTCATGAAGACATATGACGGTGAACTGTTTGTGTGCCAAATCTATGTGGATGCCATTATCTTTGGTTGCACCAACAAGAAATACAGTGATGAATTTGCTCACATGATGCAAGAACAATATCAAATGTCCATGATGGGAGAGCTGAAGTTCTTTCTCGGTCTTTAAATCTGTCAGCAACGCAATGGCATCTTCATATCACAAGAAAAATATCTCAAAGATTTCCTGAAGAAGTTTGTAATGCAAGACTACAAAGGATACACGACGCCAATGCCAACCAAAAGTCATCTAAGCCCCGACGTCAATGGTAAAGATTTCGATCAACAGGTATACCGCTCCATGATTGGGTCTTTACTTTACTTATGTGCATCTAGGCCAGATATCATGCTGAGTGTTTGCATGTGTGCCCGATTCCAAGCGGCACCAAAGGAGTCGCATCACTTAGCTGTGAAGCGAATTCTTCGATATTTGGCTTACATCCCAACACTAGGATTATGGTATCCAAAGGGCTCAGAGTTTGATCTGGTTGGATTTTCGGATGCTGATTATGCTTGTGACAAGGTGGATCGCAAGTCTACATCAGGCACATGTCACTTTCTGGGTCGATCTCTTGTCTGTTGGTCTTCAAAGAAGTAGAACTCTGTATCACTCTCAACTGCTGAATCTGAATACATTGGTGTTGGATCCTGTTGTGCTCAGCTTCTATGGATGAAGCAAACTCCCAAGGACTATGGCATCAACCTGAAACAAGTACCTCTCTTCCGCGACAACGAAAGTGTCATCAAGATAGCCAACAATCCAGTCCATCACTCGAAGACAAAGCACATTGAAATTCGTCATCACTTTCTCAGAGATCATGTCATGAAGAAAGATATCGATATCATTCACATCAACACTGAAGAGCAACTGGCAGATATCTTCACAAAGCCCTTGGATGAGAAAAGGTTTTGCAAGTTACGGTGTGAGCTAAATATCTTGGAATCCTCTAATGTCCTGTGATCAGACACACATCCTAACACTTATGCATGTTGATGACTTAGATGTGCAACACACAAAGTAATGTATATCTTCAATCAATGAAGACTTACACTCTGAGTGTGAATACGTTAACATTGCTACTGGATCTTGCTGCGCTCATCTTCTATGGATGAAGCAAACTCTTAAGGACTATGGCATCTATCTGAAGCATGTGCCACTCTATTGCGATAATGAAAGCGCTATCAAGATTGCCAATAACCCAGTTCAGCACTCGAAGACAAAGCACATTGAAATTCATCATCACTTTCTCAGAGATCATGTTATGAAAGAAGATATTGATATCATTCACGTCAAGACAGAAGAGCAGTTGGCTGATATCTTCACTAAGCCCTTGGATGAGAAAAGGTTTTGCAAGTTGAGGTGTGAGCTAAATATCTTGGAATCCTCGAATGTCATGTGATTAGGCACACATCCTAACACTTATGCAGTTTGATGACTTAGATGTGCAACACACGAAGTAATGTATATCTTCAATCAATGAAGACAAACACTCTAAGTGTGAATACATTAATGTGGAAATTGACTTCAGAGCGCCACGATAATTGTGCGCCATGTCTGGGTCTAATACTTCCTATACGGTGGGTAACGCCACCACCAAATTCTTATGAAGTGTTTCCTCATGGCGTCATATTTGCAAAGTCTTCGCAATTGATTTAACTTCAACATTAAGTTGAATTTGTGATTACTGATTTGGATTTACTCTGTTATATATACATATATTGTATTTTGTCCTCTACAGCATTCACTTATGGCTATGTCTTCTTGTTTGAATCTTTTGAACTAAGTGAATGTGATCGGACCCTAACCTCTCTATGCTTTCTATTTCAAGCTCTATATATCCAAATCATATGCATTCTGTTGAAACTGTCGAATGACTTCTCTGCGTCCTTGTCAACAGAAGATACAGAGAGAAACATTTATATCTAGCTTTAATGACATATCCTTTTTGCCTGAAACCTGGAGAATTCGGAACGACCACCCCGACAATCCAGGCATGCGTGGGAACGTGGAACAACTCTCAATGAGTTGCATGTTCGCCACGTGTCCATCAGATGTGAACCGCCAGGGGCACCTTTGTAATTACGCTGTGCTGTCTCTACCCTTACAAATGCCTGTCTCGTCTCGGTCAAAATACTTCTTCCTCCTTCTCCATCTCCCGCAAACCCGAGCGCCTACGCTAGCTCTCGACGACGCCGACGACGAAGCGCTTAGCTGCCGCGACCTCCTCGACGCCGTCCTCACGCCGGCTACGAACATCGTCTTCTCCGCCGTTGCCGTAGGTGTCTTCTGTCGCCAAGTTAGGGCACGGGAGATCAAACTGCTCGGCATCCATCTTTGCTCCGTCTAGCAGTTCTTCGTATGGTAATAAAAGTTTACTTTTTACCGTCTTTTTGATCCGATGTATTAATCCCTTCCTGCCAAAAGTGGTTTCTAGATCTTCGAACATGAATCTATCGCTTTCTGCATTTCATATCCTACCTAGTATATTCACTTATGCTTCTTCACAAGTTAGATTCCTCACTTGTACTTATTCTTGGATTTGTACAACTCTGGAACCAACTCTCATCATATAAGTGAATGTCTTCGTGTTATGAGGTCAATGTCTTCAAACTGATTTATCTTCAAAACCTTCTGAGAATGCATATGACCTCTTTCCCTTCCCTCGCACCTTTAATGCTGTCACACGTACATCTCCGTGGGAGAATCCATTGGTTCTCATAGTCTGCATTTGTTTGCAGAGTTCTTGCAGAGTCACATCAACTCACCTGAAGCTAGTTCCTGTCAGTCCAGCCATTTGAAGCCATTACACGTACTGAAGCCCTTCAGTTTACACTTCATGGCAACTGGAAAGTCTGCAAGAAAGGGGGGCGGACAACGTCATGGTGACACTTCCAAGGATTTACCTCCTGATTTGCACGAGATGTACAAAACTGATCCAGAAGAAACCTATACTGAACGCAAGAATCAAATCCAATGGATTCAAAGATATTGGGCAGAAGAGTGGTTCAGATATCGCTTCATCACTAAAGAGTATGCAGAGAAGAATGCCATCAAGGCAACCTGGAGTGATATTCTGTATAGAAATCTTCCACCCAGGAATCAGGCTGAAGCTATTGAGCAAGGCTTCTATCCTTGCAAGGTGCGTGGACCACATCCTGAGAATGCTGACCCGTCTTCACTGCTTTGGTGTCGTGAAGACAGTCTGTTCAAGCGCAACTACCAGTTCGCCAAAGACTCAGCAACAAAGAACAATAAGGAACTAGGGCTTGACTTCAACCCTGGTCCCTCCTCACCTCGGGACAATGGCACCCGTGAAGCCAATGAAAATAGGATTGGCCACTTCTACAATCTTGCTGGCCTCATCACCCACATTGCAGTTCAAGGTGCCAAAGTGGATCATTCTGATGATGATGCTGACACCGACGAAGCTCCAGCTCCTCCTCCAAAGCCTAAGAAGCAAAAGAAGACTAAAGCTTGAAAATCATCTGCTGCTCCAAAAGCTTCAAGAGTGAAGCCATTGGCAACTGCCCCTTCTGCTCCAAGCAATAACTCTGAAGATCTCTCTCGAATCTCCAAGAGGCGTGAGAAGCCACATAAGACACTAGCTCAGCAACTGAGTCATGCACTGACGCCTGCAGCCATTCTGAGGAATGAAACTGAACCCATTGACTTGTCTGATGAAGAATTTGGTGAAGATTCTCTAGAGCAACTGATCAAGATCAAGCAAGAGGTGGAGATCTTCAACGATCTGCCCCTCTTTGATGTAAAAATTCTGAAGAACTTCATTGATGAGTGGTTTGATAATCAAGATCTCAACTTTGATGACCTTCAGCTTCCCATTGGCGTCAGCATTGCTTTCTAAGGCGCCATTGCTCCTGAGCTTGCTCTGGCTCAGCGCATTGTTGAACTGAATCGAAAGATAGACTTTGAGAAGGAACAGTTCAAGAAGCATGTCGCTAGGCTGAATGTGGCTGATGTGCAGAAGTTCAAGGTGATGCTTAATGACCTCAAGGAGTCGTTTCGAAAGAAACGCGAGGAAGCCAAAGGCTCAAGAGAGCGCATGAAAGGACTAGCTGACAAATGCGTTCAAGCCTACAATGAAGCTGAAAAGCACAAGGCACTTGGCCGCCCTGGCATTGACCCCTCAATGGCTGCCAAGAAAAAGAAGTCATCTGAAGCCAACACTGAAGCACCACGGCAGGAAGAACCACACATTGTCTTCCCTGCCAGCATGCGCGGCTCGAAGCCCAGGGCTCCTTCAGTGGCTTCTGAACAGAAGAAAACCAAGGCAGCTGAAGCCGAAGCCAGGAAGAGGAAAACCAAGCGCACCACTGATGAAGCACCACCCCCGAAGAAGAGAAAAATCAAGAAGAAAGATCGGGCTGCTCCTACAGAGCCCCTCGTTGTTGAACCCCTTGCCTTTGTTCCCCCTCCGTCTGCCAACCAAGAGCTTCAGATGATTGTTCATGAGCCTGCTTCCACAGAGGCTCCTGAAGCTCAAGAAGTTCCAGTCGTCGACCCCATCACGACTGAAGACATTGTTCAAGATGATGTAGTTCTTCCTCAGATAGAGCGCCCAACGGTATCATCGCCTGTTCAAACGAACAGTGAGCTTATCATTATTGGTCGTCCTTTGACGCCAATCTCACAAGATGCATCGTGGGCTGATCGCCCCCAGCAAGCTACCCCACATCAAGACTCACCAAGTACACCCCAGCCATCATCTATGCCCGTCATCAGCCCCATGTCCAATGATGACAACTACATGGAGACATCACCATCACCAAAGGCGCCGCTCGTATTCCAACGGCTTCGCAAAGGCCTGAAGCCATCTGCCTCCATGACCACCATCACAGAAGAGGGCTCCAACTTGTCAAGCTCAGTGGCACGTCAAGTGTTCCCTAAAGACAATCCTTCTGTGACAGTACCTGTGTCTGAAGCCAATGCTGCTGAAGACCCTCCGGCTGCATCAACCGGAGTAACACAAGAAGAAGAGCGTGTCGCTACCCCCCCTACAACTCAAGAAGAAGTTCATGAAGAGAACCAGTCTATGCCAGAACCTCCAGCTACTCAAGTGGAGGTTGAGAACCCTGAGGCTGCCACACATGACATTCCTGAAGCCAATGACATTGTCATGGCCGACACTAATGTGGAGCCTACAGTGGCCAATGCACCAGTGGCCAATGAAGCCAATGAAGCCCATGAAGCAGATGAAGTCAATGCTGCACCTGACACAAATCTGCAGCCTGAAGTCAATGCCACTGCTCCTGTTCCGCCTCCAAGGCCACATACTATCGAGCAAGCATACAACTATGGCCAGCTTGTCATTGTCAGATGGCCTATTATGATTCCTCCACCTGCTGCTGGTCCTCAATTTTATTACCATGTCGAGCACAGGCCTCAGGTTTAGAAGCCAAAGCCAAGACTGCCCAGATTTCTAGGTACTGCCACTTCGCCAGGATCTTTCAATGTCAACGGCTTCATTGCACACAACACCTTCTTCGATAGCGGAAAGAACCCCTACACCAAGCCCAAGATCTCATCTGATTGGTTCTGGAGTTATGAGCAGCGCAACTACTATTCATGCATTCTGTACAACCAAGGCCGCATATTTCCACATATGCGCCTTGATACTGAAGCCATAGCTGGCCTGCGCTGCTTAGAAGAAGCTCTCGATTGCTTCAGAGATTACTGCATTTTGTCACAGATAAGGAGCATTGGAATGAAGAGCTGCTGCTTCAATTCTATGCTACCCTTCATATCAGAGGCTACAACAGGGATCCTAAGACTTGGGTCCTTGAGTGGATGACTGGAAATGTCCATCACAAAGCCAAAGCATTTGATGTCATTGAGCTTACTGGCCTTCCCGCTCCAGGTGATCTCTATGAGCCTGGTTGTCAGCTTCACACTGCAGCTGTGGAAAGCATCTTTCACAAGCCTGAACCCAACATGAGCCAGATGCTTAGTATGATGAAGCCATTGCCTCCAGATGCAGAATATCCTACAGAGTTCTTTGTTGAAGACCTTGAGTATCTGCCACGCACAATCTATCACATCATAAGGCGAACTCTCTGACCTATCAAAGGACATTCTCCAAAGGCTAAGCTAGAAGGTGCAATGAAGACATTGGTCTTCCATATTCTTCATGGCAAATGCTTCAATGCACAAGATTTCTTCATCCTCCAACTTGCTGCATCAGGATATGACATTTTTGGGTTGAAGTTCTATGCTCCATGGATCATGCGTCTGATCAAGCTTCACACTACTTTCAACTATCAGCCATCTGCACGCAACCACATTGTCTTCTTGCCAGATGTCGATATGTCTGTTGAAGCCATCTATCCAGAGCCTGACAAGGAGCCACTTTATCTTCATAATGTTGATCGTCAGAGCTTCACTCAACCCATTGAAGCTGTGCTGGCTGCCACTCGAGTCTATCTGTTGGCTGGTACTACACATGCACCTCACCGTGCCCCAACCGAAGCCACCAACAGCACAATTGCTCAACGGCCTCGAAAGCGATCTCGTGTTCTCAATGACCGAGAGCTTCTCGTTGTCCTGCATCAGAAAAAGGATAGGCATCATGATTGGCTCAAGCACCAGATGTAGAGCATCATGACTGACGTCAATCGCATTCGCAATCTTGCAACCAAGAATGCCTTTCTCGCGCATGAAACATGTCGACGCACATGGAAAGGGCTGACGCTTATGTGTGCTGAGGAAGATCTTCAGGATGATGGCTTCTCAGAACAATTCAAGTTTGATTCCACTCCGCCTAGAAATGTTGTTCTGCGGCGCACTCCATCTCTTGAAGACTCATAGTACTCCTCTTCTGTTGCAACCGTGAATGCACGTGTGATCGATGATCAAGATGATGCTACTTCGCCACCTCCAACACACATCGACACTGCTCCAAGTTCATCTGCACCACCAAACCTCGACACCAACCCTGCATCTTCTCCTACTCCTTCTGGGAACGAGTAGAGGCTCAATGTCTTCAACCCTTTTTGGTCCTTACTGACAAAAGGGGGAGAATCTATAAGTTGATAGTCTTCAAGCGGGTTCATATGGGCGGTTGCACTACATTTTTCCTAGTGTTTACAACTCTTGCTTTTGATACATTTGGCTCTCTGAGTTGTAACACTTAAACTCGATGGTCGCCTGCTACTTATTTGCTATTTTGTAATGCGATGATAAATTACGCATGTGCGATGATAACTTCCGCACTTAAATCATCTTGCAGACGTCCATTTTTCATTATGCATGTCATTATCTTCGTTACATCAGATCATGCATGATGAATTTTCTTCATAAGTTGAAGAGGATCTCCACAAGTAGAACTTGCCATGTGCATTTGCATTCCAAAAGCAAATTATTTATATGCACATCTTCAGGGGGAGCCTTTTGCTACTTATGAAGACAATATCTCATCCTTTACAATTTCACATATTTATATCCCCGTTGAAAACTTCAACCAGTTTGTCATCAATCACAAAAAAGGGGGAGATTGTAAGTGCATCTAGTGCCACCCCTAGTTTGGTTTTGGAGTATTGACGACAAACGTGGTTGAGGGACTAATGTGTTTGTGAGAATTGCAGGATAACACAGGTAGTAGTCCCTCCTTGATTCGGTTTACCTACCGGAGATGACCCCTAAAAATGTATGAAGACATTGAAGATAATGGTGGTACGTGAAGATATTCACATTGAAGACTATGACAGAAGAAGACATTGAGTGAAGACTATGGAGCGCGAAGCCTTAGTAGTTTCGTTGTTTCTTTTCTTCATTGTTGAGTCATAGGAACCACCACACTATTAAGTGGGGTCCAAGTGAACAAAGTTAGAGTGACTGAAGTGATGCTCAACCAAAATCCTATGTCTTCGAGCAAAGACAATGAGAGCAAATCTTATCCAAAGTCGGATAAGTCAGCTTTACTTGTAGCTCAAGTCAAGCTGTCGCGTGTGTTTGAAATCTGAACGTTGTGACACGTGTCAGTTCCTTAGTGACCCTGGGTCATTTCGGACAAATCAGGTCGGGTTGCCTAGTGGCTATAAATAGCCCACCCCCTACACCATAAATTGGCGGCTGCTCAGAGTTAGTGCACGGCTTTTGTCGTTGAGAGCAACCCACCTCCGAAGAATTTGAGAGAGAAATCCTTGTGAGGACAAAGCCCAAAACACCCACAGCCCGAAGAGTGCTTGGCATCACTGAAGTCTTTCTGTCCGCGTCATCTGAAGACTTGTTACACTTGAGGACTGTGAATCCTCCAGCCGGTTAGGCATCGCTTTCTGAGCATCCAAGAGTAATTGTGGATTGCCGGTGAATGAAGTCTGTGAAGGTTCGGAATTCTACCTTGAAGACTTACCAGAGTGATTGGGCGAGGACTATGTGTCCTTAGCTCAAGGGGAATAAGGTGAAGACACGGTATTCTGAGTTCAATCTCAGCCTCCCTAACCAGACGTACAGTTGTCACAGCAACTGGAACTGGTCGAACCAATCCTTGTCTTCACAACGCACTGGTTCTATTGTTGGGGAACGCAGTAATTTCAAAAAAATTCTACACACACCCAAGATCATGGTGATGCATAGCAACGAGAGGGGAGAGTATTGTCCACGTACCCTCGTAGACCGTAAGCGGAAGCATTATGACAATGCGGTTGATGTAGTCGTACATCTTCACGATCCAACCGATCCAAGTACCGAACGTACGGCACCTCCGAGTTTAGCACACGTTCAGCTCGATGACAATCCCCGGACTCCGATCCAGCAAAGTGTCGGGGATGAGTTCCGTCAGCACGACAGCGTGGTGACGATGATGATGTTCTACCGGCGCAGGGCTTCGCCTAAACTCCGCGACGATGTGACCGAGGTGGAATATGGTGGAGGGGGCCACCGCACACGGCTAAGGAACGATCACGTAGATCAACTTGTGTGTTCTAGGGTGCCCCCCTGCCCCTGTATATAAAGGAGCAAGGGGGGAGGCCAGCCGGCCCTTGTGGGCGCGCCAAGGAGGAGGAGTCCTCCTCCTAGTAGGAGTAGGACTCCCTCTTTCCTACTCCTACTAGGAGGGGGAAAGGAAGGGGGAGAGGGAGAGGGAAAGAGGGGGGCGCTGCCCCCCTCTCCGAGTCCAATTCGGACCAGAGGGGGAGGGGGCGCGCGGCCCATGTTGGCTGCCCCTTTCTCTCTCCACTAAGGCCCACAAGGCCCATTACTTCTCCCGGGGGGGTTCCGGTAACCCTCCGGCACTCCGGTTTTCTCCGAAAACGCCCGGAACACTTCCGGTGTCCGAATATAGTCGTCCAATATATCAATCTTTATGTCTCAAACATTTCGAGACTCCTCGTCATGTCCATGATCACATCCGGGACTCCGAACAAACTTCGGTACATCAAAATTTATAAACTCATAATAAAACTATCATCGTAACGTTAAGCGTGCGGACCCTATGGGTTCGAGAACTATGTAGACATGACCTAGAACTATTCTCGGTCAATAACCAATGGCGGAACCTGGATGCCCATATTGGCTCATACATATTCTACGAAGATCTTTATCGGTCAAACCGCATAACAACATACGTTGTTCCCTTTGTCATCGGTATGTTACTTGCCCGAGATTCGATCGTCGGTATCCAATACCTAGTTCAATCTCGTTACTGGCAAGTCTCTTTACTTGTTACATAATGCATCATTCCGTAACTAACTCATTAGCTACATTTCTTGCAAGGCTTATAGTGATGTGCATTACCGAGAGGGCCCAGAGATACCTCTCCGACGATCGGAGTGACAAAACCTAATCTCGAAATACGCGAACCCAACATGTACCTTCGGAGACACCTGTAGTACTCCTTTATAATCACCCAGTTACGTTGCACCCAAAGTGTTCCTCCGGTAAACGGGAGTTGCATAATCTCATAGTTACAGGAGCATGTATAAGTCATGAAGAAAGCAATAGCAATATATTAAACGATCAAGTGCTAGGCTAACGGAATGGGTCATGTCAATCACATCATTCTCCTAATGATGTGATCCCGTTAATCAAATGACAACACATGTCTATGGTTAAGAAACATAACCATCTTTGATTAATGAGCTAGTCAAGTAGAGGCATACTAGTGACGTTATGTTGGTCTATGTATTCACACATGTATCATGTTTCCGGTTAATACAATTCTAGCATGAATAATAAACATTTATCATGATATGAGGAAATAAATAATAACTTTATTATTGCCTCTAGGGCATATTTCCTTTAGTCTCCCACTTGCACTAGAGTCAATAATCTAGATTACACAGTAATGATTCTAACACCCATGGAGTCTTGGTGCTGATCATGTTTTGCTCGTGGAAGAGGCTTAGTCAATGTGTCTGCAATATTCAGATCCATATGTATCTTGCAAATCTCTATGTCTCCCACCTGGACTTGGTCCTGGATGGAATTGAAGCGTCTCTTGATGTGGTTGGTCCTCTTGTGAAATCTGGATTCCTTTGCCAAGGCAATTGCACCAGTATTGTCACAGAAGATCTTCATTGGTCCCGATGCACTAGGTATGACACCTAGATCGGAAATGAACTCCTTCATCCAGACTACTTCATTTGCTGCTTCCGAAGCAGCTATGTACTCCGCTTCACATGTAGATCCCGCCACGACGCTTTGTTTAGAACTGCACCAACTTACAGCTCCACCGTTTAATATAAACACGTATCCGGTTTGCGATTTAGAATCATCCGGATCAGTATCAAAGCTTGCATTGATGTAACCATTTACAACTAGCTCTTTGTCACCTCCATATACGAGAAACATATCCTTAGTCCTTTTAAGGTATTTCAGGATGTTCTTGACCTCTGTCCAGTGATCCACTCCTAGATTACTTTGGTACCTTCCTGCCAAACTTATTGCTAAGCATACGTCAAGTCTGGTACACAGCATTGCATACATGATAGAGCCTATGGCTGAAGCATAGGGAGCATCTTTCATCTTCTCTCTATCTTCTGCTGTGGTCGGGCATTGAGTCTGACTCAATTTCACACCTTGTAGCACGGGCAAGAACCCTTTCTTTGCCTAATCCATTTTGAACTTTTTCAAAACTTTATCAAGGTATGTGCTTTGTGAAAGTCCAATTAAGCGTCTTGATCTCTCTCTATAAATCTTGATGCCCAATATGTAAGCAGCTTCACCGAGGTCTTTCATTGAAAAACTTTTATTCAAGTATCTCTTTATGCTATCCAGAAATTCTATATCATTTCCAATTAATAATATGTCATCTACATATAATATCAGAAATGCTACAGAGCTCCTACTCACTTTCTTGTAAATACAGGCTTCTCCAAAAGTCTGTATAAAACCATATGCTTTGATCACACTATCAAAGCGTTTATTCCAACTCCGAGATGCTTGCACTAGTCCATAAATGGATTGCTGGAGCTTGCACACTTTGTTAGCACGTTTTGGATCAACAAAACCTTCTGGTTGCATCATATACAACTCTTCTTCCAGAAATCCATTCAAGAATGCAGTTTTGACATCCATTTGCCAAATTTCATAATCATAAAATGCAGCAATTGCTAACATGATTCGGACAGACTTAAGCATTGCTACAAGTGAGAAAGTCTCATCGTAGTCAACCCCTTGAACTTGTCGAAAACCTTTCACAACAAGTCGAGCTTTATAGATAGTTACATTACCATCAGTGTCAGTCTTCTTCTTAAAGATCCATTTATTCTCAATGGCTTGCCGATCATCGGGCAAGTCAACAAAAGTCCATAGTTTGTTCTCATACATGGATCCCATCTCAGATTTCATGGCCTCTAGCCATTTTGCGGAATCTGGGCTCATCATCGCTTCCTCATAGTTCGTATGTTCATCATGGTCAAGTAACATGACTTCCAGAATAGGATTACCGTACCACTCTGGTGCGGATCTTACTCTGGTAGACCTATGAGGTTCAGTAGAAACTTGATCTGAAGTTTCATGATCAATATCATTAGCTTCCTCACTAATTGGTGTAGTTGTCACAGGAACCGGTTCTTGTGATGAACTACTTTCCAATAAGGGAGCAGGTACAGTTACCTCATCAAGTTCTACTTTCCTCCCACTCACTTCTTTCGTGAGAAACTCCTTCTCTAGAAAGGATCCGAATTTTGCAACGAAAATCTTGCCTTCAGATCTGTGATAGAAGGTGTACCCAACAGTTTCTTTTGGGTATCCTATGAAGACACATTTCTCCGATTTGGGTTCGAGCTTATCTGGTTGAAGTTTCTTCACATAAGCATCGCAGCCCCAAACTTTAAGAAACGACAACTTTGGTTTCTTGCCAAACCACAGTTCATGAGGTGTCGTCTCAACGGATTTTGATGGTGCCCTATTTAACGTGAATGCGGCCGTCTCTAAAGTATAACCCCAAAACAATAGCGGTAAATCAGTAAGAGACATCATAGATCGCACCATATCTAGTAAAGTACGATTACGACGTTCAGACACACCATTTCGTTGTGGTGTTCCGGGTGGTGTGAGTTGTGAAACTATTCCGCATTGTTTCAAATGTAGACCAAACTCGTCACTCAAATATTCTCCTCCACGATCAGATCGTAGAAATTTTATTTTCTTGTTACGATGATTTTCCACTTCACTCTGAAATTCTTTGAACTTTTCAAATGTTTCAGACTTGTGTTTCATTAAGTAGATATACCCATATCTGCTCAAATCAATTGTGAAGGTGAGAAAATAACGATACCTGTCGCGAGCCTCAACATTCATTGGACCACAAACATCAGTATGTATGATTTCCAACAAATCAGTTGCTCGCTCCATAGTTCCGGAGAACGGCGTTTTAGTCATCTTGCCCATGAGGCACGGTTCGCAAGTACCAAGTGATTCATAATCAAGTGATTCCAAAAGCCCATCAGTATGGAGTTTCTTCATGCGCTTTACACCGATATGACCTAAATGGCAGTGCCACAAATAAGTTGCACTATCATTATCAACCTTGCATCTTTTGGTTTCAACACTATGAATATGTGTATCACTACTATCGAGATTCAATAAAAATAGACCACTCTTCAAGGGTGCATTACCATAAAAGATATTACTCATATAAATAGAACAACCATTATTCTCTGATTTAAATGAATAACCATCTCGCATCAAACAAGATCCAGATATAATGTTCATGCTTAACGCTGGCACCAAATAACAATTATTTAGGTCTAAAACTAATCCCGATGGTAGATGTAGAGGTAGTGTGCCGACCGCGATCACATCGACTTTGGAACCATTTCCCACGTGCATCGTGACCACGTCCTTAGCCAATCTTCGCTTAATCCGTAGTCCCTGTTTCGAGTTGCAAATATTAGCAACAGAACCAGTATCAAATACCCAGGTACTACTGCGAGCATTAGTAAGGTACACATCAATAACATGTATATCACATATACCTTTGTTCACTTTGCCATCCTTCTTATATGCCAAATACTTGGGGCAGTTCCGCTTCCAGTGTCCAGTCTGCTTGCAGTAGAAGCACTCAGTCTCAGGCTTAGGTCCAGACTTGGGTTTCTTCTCTTGAGCAACAACTTGTTTGCTATTCTTCTTGAAGTTCCCCTTCTTCTTCCCTTTGCCCTCTGTAACATCCCAAATTTTCAATTTGGAACATTATACATTAGATCATCATGCATTACATAGTTTCTTGCATTTGTCGATCCTAGAAATTTCACGCAACTCAAGGACCCTCGGAGAGAGTTGGAGATTTCGAAATTTTCATATTTGAGTTCTCTCAAATTATGAAAAGAGGATCATTTGATTTTATTTATTTCATCTTCAAATAATTTTCCAATATCAAAAATATGAGAGGGAATAATATGACTTTCCCGAAATTTAGGAAAAATGAAGATTTAATAAATAAATCAAATTTTGGATTTTCTCGGAGTTTATTTGCCTTAGGAAAAATGCGTGCTTTCAAAAATTACATTTTAGGCCCCGAGTAAAAGTTCATTTTGTTCGACTCATTTTTAGGAGTCGGGGAAAATTTACTTTATAATTTTTGGAGTTCGTTTAGATTTTATTTTATTCGTTTTCTGCGCGTGTTTAATAAAAAAACTGCAGCGCCCCGCCGCCTGGGCCAAGGCCTAGCTGGCCAGCCGGCCCAGCCCCGCCGCCCCTCCTGCGCGCGCCCGCGCGCAGCGCACCGCCGCCGCCCCAGCCGAGTCCGGCTAGGACACTGCCGCCGCCGCCCTTGCCTTGCCCCCTCCCCCAAGCCATCCTCCCCTCCTCCTATAAATACCCGGCACCCCCCCTCTCCTCCCCACAACCCGCAGCCGCCGCCCCAAGCAGCAGCAGCAACAGCCGCGCGCCACCGCAGCCGCCGCCGCCGCGTCGCCATCGCCCCGCCGCCAAGCCGCCGCCCCGCCGGAGCCCCGCCTCGTCGAGGTAGCCGCGCCGCGCCACCCTCCCCTCGGTTCGGTTTTTTTTATAAAAACCGTTCCGATTTTTCTTTTTCGTCGTTTCGGTTTTTTTTTGAAACCCTAGATCGGTTTTATTTCCGGTTTTGTAGTTTAGCGACCGTTCGCCGGAACGTTCGTCTTAACGAACGTGATCACCGGATATTCTCGGTTAACAAACGTCCGTTCGTTTAACTGTTCGTCATTTTCTTTTTAGTCGGATTTATTCCGCTATTTTCTGATCGTGATTTCAGATCCTATCTTCATTCTAGTTTATCTTCTCGCTCGTTTATCGGAATCAGGTGATTCAAGCGCCTGGAGTTTCGTTTTGAAACCGCCGCTCCGACTAATCAACTTAAACCAAGTTTTGCTACTGTAAAATTTGACCTAGTTTTCAACTTGCTAGAACCGAGTTGTCTTCTTTCGCCGTTTGACTTTCGTTGCTTTATTTGATTTGATTCTTTTTGCAACCAGGTTTCTTAAGTTGAACTTTCTGGTTAGATCTTTTATTCGAGATTTACCTGTGCATTGGATGAGTACTTATTGTATGCTTGTTGTTTGTCTGCGATAGATCACCCGGAGTGCGCCGCTTGTTACTTCGAATCTCTAGGTTTCGCGGATCATCGGCAAGGCAAGTAACACTTGATCATACCTTTTCTACTACCCAGTTTTTATTGCATTAGATCAATCCTCAAACATTGCATGATTAGGATCTAATTAAACTGTGGGATGGGAAGTAGATGAGGTAGTACCTATTACCTGTTTTTCTTATGAATCCTTTGGGAGTTACTTCTACGTTTGCTTATTATGCCATGCTATGCTAGTAGAGGTGGATTGGGTGAGTGATATCCATGACAGATGTGAGTTTGATAATTAATGGTTTATCTAAGGTGGCAACTTAAATACACATCTGGGTGGATTGAGTCATCTGGGGTATCCAGTGATTGCCTGTTTTTTTTTGGAAATCCCGGGGTTACCGTGTGATTTTCCTATGGACCGCCACCCAGGCTCAAAGGGATCATAAGATAATTCATGCTAGTAACTTCTGTGTGCAGCCACAAGCCATTATGGGATCTGGCATAGTTGACTAAGTCGTGCGAACTCTTATAGTGGTAGACTAGCAGATGTAGGGGATGTAGGTGTACCGGTCTACCCATCGTAAGGTGCTAGCGCTTCTGAAAGACTATGTCTCGGTCATCCGTTTCTCAAACACCATGCAGTGCGAGAAACCAAACAGAGGCGATCGAGTCTTGTGGGGAAAAGTGCGCAAACCTCTGCAGAGTGTACAAACTAATCATGATTAGCCGTGTCCCCGGTTATGGACATCTTGAGTATCTAGTACTTGAATATCATGTGAATCTCAACATGTTACTCTAATTTAGTATTGTTGGGTTTGTTAATGAGTATCTTTAATTGGGATTGAGGATGTCGTCAACCATTCTCAATGTTTAACAACCACCATGATAGTTAAATAAATTTATTCCTTTGCAGTAGGGAAAAACTGGCTTTATGCAAAAAAAACTGTAACCATAGAGCTTTTCCACCAGCCATATATGCATGTAGTATAGGCTTGTCATTCATTATTCTCTATGTGTTACATTGCCAGCATATTCCATGTGCTGACCCGTTTTCGGGCTGCAACTTTCATGTTGCAGACTTTTCAGACAACGAGTAAGGTGCTTTTAGGTCGTGGTTCTATACTCAGTGATGCCGTTGGAGTTGATGGACTCACTTATCTTCCAAGTCTTCCGTTGTTATCGTTATTAGATGGCCTTAAGCCATATTTATTGTAATAAGTCCTCTTTGGGACAACGATGTAATAAGTGTGTGATTGCTACTCTGTTATAAATCCTTCGAAGTACTGTGCGGTGTCAGCATTACTGATCCAGGGATGACACCTGAGCACAGAGACTTGACCATCTGAGGTCGGGTCGCTACAGAGATGGTATCAGAGCACACGCTGACTGTAGGACACGACCACTAAGTTAAAGCCATAGGTCACTATTCTCTTCTCATTTTCTAACTCCTCATCTTTTCTACTCTTTTAGGATGACGGACGCAAAGATCAAGTACGCTCAACCAGATGAAGGCACACCTTTTGGATTCCACTTGAAGGAAGTCGCCAAGTACCAGAACATTGGACTACCAAGCTTCATCGGGACTTTCAACGCCACTCTGCCTGAAGAGGAGCGCTGGAAGATTCAAGCTCATGTTCCGGGAAGGACATTCGCCCCAATCACCAAGCCCATAGATAGTGTTTTCAGTGCACCAACCTGGAGTCTGGGAAAGAGCATGGCAGCTCATATCACCATGGGACGCATTGGAGAAGTTTATCAAGAAGACCTCAAGGACACTATCTACCAGATTTGCGGACGCCGAAATGAACAATGGGAGATAGTCAGCACCAAGAAGGATAGATCCATTGCAGCTTTCATCCAGGAGTTAAACCAGCACATTCGACGCCAGGAGAACCAGATGTGCAATGATATGATAGAGTTGAAGAATGCGAAGGGAAGGATCATCGACCTTGAAGGAGAGCTGAAGTCTACACGCAAGGACTACATGGACGAGATCGTAGCTGTAGTAAGGCACAATAGCGATCATAAGTATGAGATTGGAGAACTCAAGAAGAAGTTAGCGCTCAAGAATGAAGACAAGTACGTCGACTGTCCGAGCAACTACATCATCATCCACGACACCGATTCGGATCCAAGTGAACCCGACTTTGAAGACGAAGCTGGAGCAGACATCATGGAGTCTTCCACCGGTTCAAATTAATAGATGACCCCCATATTAATTGTGTTCCCTCCATGTAAACATTATAGTACACGCACTTTTACGATAGTTAGACCGTTGTATGCCCTTTGTTTGAAATGAATGAAGTGATTTTGTGTGCATTTGTCTCATGAGCATTTGGGTAGTGTTTTCTCCTTAGACCTCACTCTACTCTTAATTTCTCGTCTTTTCTAAACCCTTCAGATGCCTCCGAGACGCGACCCCGAGTTTGTTTTCCCACCAGAGATCACTCAATTGATTCAGCAGCAGAATACTTTGATTCAAACATTGGTACAGAACCAAGGCAACAACAACAACAACCCACCACCACCACCACCTGCGGATCACTTGACTCGTTTCCTTAGGCTGAATCTGCCGGTGTATTCCAGTAGCACCGAGCCGATTATAGCAGATGATTGGCTCCGCAAGATAGGAAGGGAGTTGACCACTGCAGGATGTACATATGGTGAGAAGGTGAAGTTTGTTGCACATCAGCTTGACGGACCCGCAGCAGCATGGTGGGAGAATTTCACAGCCACTTACCCAGTAGACACTGTCACATGGGATCAGTTTCAGAAAGCTTTCCGCACTGCCCATGTTTCAGCAGGAGCTATGGCCATGAAGAAGCGTGAGTTTCGCAACTTACACCAAGGAGGAAGGACTGTTGGCCAGTATGTGGATGATTTTAGTAAGTTAGCATGTTATGCCCCAGGAGACGTTACCACAGATGCAGCTAAGCAGGAGAAGTTTCTGGAAGGACTGAATGATGAGTTAAGCATGCAGTTGATGGTAGCGAGTTTCAATAACTACCAGGAGTTGGTAGACCGCGCCCTCATGATTGAAGGGAAGCAGCAGCAGATTGAGAATCGCAAGAGGAAGTATGGGCAGGGGAAGTATAACTCTGGAGCCCAGCAGAAGCCCCGCTATACCCCTAAACAAGGAGTTCAGTTTCAGCATACCCATGGAGGAGGTAGTTCGCACAACCATAATGGCCACAAGAATGGTAATGGGAATGGAGGAAGCAACGGCCAGAACCGGACCACACCATCAACCCCAGCCAAGAAAGACCTGAGCCATGTCACCTGTTACAAGTGTTCCAAGACCGGACATTATGCAAATGACTGTCCCGAAAGCCAAGGTGGAAATGGAAGCTCTGGAAAGAAGCCAAACCCTTTCAAAAGGGGACAGGTGAACCACATTGATGTGGAGGAGGTTGAAGATCAGCCCGATGCAGTAATCGGTTAGTTTTTGGTTAAGTCATTTACTGCACATGTTCTTTTCGATACTGGTGCATCGCATTCATACATATCAAGGGGATTTGTAGAAAAGTATAGTCTGCCTACTCAGATTCTTAAAACCCCTATGCTAGTAAGTTCACCAGGAGCAGACTACATGGCCAGACAAGGATGTTTTCAAGTGCCATTGAGTATAGGAAGGCATGTGTTCCCGACAGATTTGATTATTCTGGAATCCCAAGGATTGGATGTGATTCTAGGTATGGATTGGCTGTCGATATATGGAGGAAACATCGATTGCGCAAGTAAGACTATTTTGGTCACGACGCCAGAAGGAAGAAGGATCAAGTATGTATCCCGACATGGACCAAATAGGAATCAAGTAAATTCTTTATCAGGAGTTGTGCAGGAAGAGGTACCAGTGGTGAAGGATTACCCTGATGTATTTCCTGAGGAATTGCCAGGAATGCCACCGGGTAGAGACATTGAGTTTTTGATTGAGCTTTTGCCAGGTACACGCCTAATATCGAAGCGACCATACAGGATGCCCGCACAGGATTTGGCGGAAATCAAGAAGCAGATTAAGGAGCTATTGGATAAAGGGTATATACGCCCAAGTTCTTCGCCTTGGGGATCACCCGTACTTTTAGTGGAGAAGAAGGATGGGTCGTTAAGGATTGTTGTTGATTATCGTGGATTGAATGAAGTAACAATCAAGAACAAGTACCCACTACCAATGATAAATGATCTGTTTGATCGTTTGCAAGGAGCTAAAGTGTTTTCCAAGATCGATTTGCGATCAGGGTACCATCAGTTGAAGATTCGAGAGCAGGACATACCTAAGACATCATTCACCACAAGATATGGACTATATGATTATACCGTTATGTCATTTGGACTGACTAACGCACCTGCCTATTTCATGAACCTGATGAACAAAGTGTTTATGGAGTTTTTGGATAAGTTTGTCGTGGTGTTCATTGATGATATTTTGGTTTACTCGAAGAATGAAGAGGAACATAAGGAACATTTGTGATTGGTTTTGGAGAAACTAAGGGAACATCAGTTATATGCCAAGTTCAGCAAATGTGAGTTTTGGTTAAAGGAAGTTGGATTTCTTGGACATGTTATATCTGGAGAAGGTATAGCAGTTGACCCCACAAAGGTTGAGACCGTAACCAAATGGGAAGCACCAACGACAGTTGGGGAGATCCGGAGTTTTCTTGGACTCGCAGGATACTACCGGAGATTCATTGAGAATTTCTCAAGGATTGCAAAGCCTATGACGGAGTTGCTGAAAAAGGATACCAAGTTCATATGGACTGAGGATTGTGAGGCAAGTTTCCAGGAATTGAAGAAAAGATTGGTTACCTCACCGGTGTTAATTTTACCAGATCAGACCAAGGATTATGAGGTGTATTGCGACGCTTCACGTCGAGGACTTGGAGCAGTGCTTATGCAGGAAGGAAGAGTTGTTTCATATGCTTCGCGACAACTGAAACCTCACGAATTAAATTATGCCACACATGACTTGGAGTTAGCAGCCGTAGTGCATGCCTTGAAGACATGGGGACATTTCCTCATTGGAAATCATTGTGAGGTGTACACGGATCACAAGAGTTTGAAGTACATTTTCACGCAGAAGGAGTTAAACCTGAGACAAAGGAGATGGTTGGAACTCATCAAGGATTATGATATGAGATTGCATTATCATCCCGGAAAGGCTAATGTAGTAGCTGACACATTGAGCCGCAAGAGCCATGTCAATACGCTATTGACTGGAGAAATACCAAAGGAGTTAGCAGAAGATCTTCGTGAGCTATGTTTGGAAATAGTTCTGAGAGGCTATATAGCAGCATTGGAGATCCAGTCTACCTTGATGGATAAAATCAGAGAAGCTCAGAAAAGTGACAAAGAGATCGCGGATATAAAGAAGAAAATGAGCGAAGGAAAAGCAAAGGGATTTCGTGAGGATGAGTACGATACCCTATGGTTTGAGGACCGTGTATATGTGCCAAATGACCCGGAGATCAGGAAGTTGATTCTGCAAGAGGCACATGATTCACCCTATTCGATTCACCCAGGAAATACCAAGATGTATTTGGATTTGAAGGAAACGTTCTGGTGGACCGGAATGAAGAAGGATATTGCGGAGTATGTAGCAGTTTGTGATGTATGTCAGAGAGTGAAGGCAGAACAGCAGAAGCCAGCAGGATTGTTGCAACCATTGCCGATACCCGAATGGAAGTGGGATAAACTAGGCATGGATTTCATCACGGGTTTGCCAAAGACTCGTGCAGGCTATGACTCGATTTGGGTTATAGTCAACCGCTTGACGAAGGTAGCTCATTTCATCCCAGTCAAGACTACCTATAGTAGTGCTAAGTTGGCAAAGATATACATGACCAGAATTGTGTGTTTGCATGGAGTTCCGAGGAGTATCATATCAGATAGAGGAACCCAATTTACCTCAAAGTTTTGGAATCAGTTGCATGAAACTTTGGGAACCAGGCTGGAATTCAGTACAGCTTTTCACCCACAGACAGATGTACAGACTGAGAGAATCAATCAGATTTTGGAGGATATGCTGAGAGCTTGTGCACTAGATTATGGATCTAGTTGGGACGATAACTTGCCATATGTGGAGTTTTCTTATAACAACAGTTACCAAACCAGCTTGAAGATGGCACCTTTCGAAGCTTTATACAGAAGGAGGTGCAGGACACCGTTGTCATGGGACGAAGTTGGAGACCGTCAGTTGTTTGGACGAGATTTGATTAAGGAGTCTGAACGGAAAGTTAAGCTGATTCGCGATAGGCTCAAGGTAGCCCAGTCCAGACAGAAGAGCTATGCGGATTCAAAACGCAAGGCGATAGAATATGAAGTTGGAGACAGAGTTTATCTTAGAGTATCCCCACTTCGAGGAGTGAAACGCTCTGGAGTTAAAGGAAAATTAGCACCACGTTTCGCTGGACCGTATAAGATCTTGCAACGCATGGGAGAAGTCGCTTATAAGTTGGAATTACCTGAGGGACTGTCAGGAGTTCATGACGTATTCCATGTTTCTCAGTTGAAGAAATGTCACACCGAGATGGCAGAGGTACCTCTAAGAGATACAGTGCCACTTGAAGCAATTCAGTTGAAGGATGATTTAACATATGAGGAGAAACCAGTCAAGATTCTCGATTATGCCAGCAGAGTTACTCGCAGCAAGGTTATCAAGTTTTGCAAGGTTCAGTGGAGCCACCACACGGAGGATGAAGCCACCTGGGAGAGACAAGAAGATTTGCTCAAGGACCACCCTCACCTATTTTCTAGCCAACCCGAATCTCGAGGGCGAGATTCATCTTAAGGGGGGTAGGTTTGTAACATCCCAAATTTTCAATTTGGAATGTTATACATTAGATAATCATGCATTACATAGTTTCATGCATTTGTCGATCCTAGAAATTTCACGTAACTCAAGGACCCTCGGAGAGAGTTGGAGATTTCGAAATTTTCATATTTGACTTCTCTCAAATTATGAAAAGAGGATCATTTGATTTTATTTATTTCATCTTCAAATAATTTTCCAATATCAAAAATATAAGAGGGAATAATATGACTTTCCCGAAATTTAGGAAAAATGAAGATTTAATAAATAAATAAAATTTTGGATTTTCTCGGAGTTTATTTGCCTTAGGAAAAATGCGTGCTTTCAAAAATTGCATTTTAGGCCCCGAGTAAAAGTTCATTTTGTTCGACTCATTTTTAGGAGTCGGGAAAATTTACTACATAATTTTTGGAGTTCGTTTAGATTTTATTTTATTCGTTTTCTGCGCGCGTTTAAAAAAAACTGCAGCGCCCCGCCGCCTGGGCCAAGGCCCAGCTGGCTAGCCGGCCCAGCCCCGCCGACCCTCCTGCGCGCCCGCGCGCAGCGCACCACCGCCGCCCCAGCCGAGTCCGGCTAGGACTCTGCTGCTGCCGCCCTTGCCTTGGCCCCTCCCCCAAGCCACACTCCCCTCCTCCTATAAATACCCAGCACCCCCCTCTCCTCCCCACAACCAGCAGCCGCCGCCCCAAGCAGCAGCAGCAGCAGCTGCGCGCCACCGCAGCCGCCGCTGCTGCCCGCTTGTGCCGCCGCCGCCGCTAGCGCCGCCGCCTGCCGCCGCCGCCGCCGCGTCTCCATCGCCCCGCCGCCTAGCCGCCGCCGCGCCGGAGCCCCACCTCGTCGAGGTAGCCGCGCTGCGCCATCCTCCCCTCGGTTCGGTTTTTTTATAAAAACCGTTCCGGTTTTCTTTTTCGTCGTTTCAGTTTTTTTTCGAAACCCTAGATCGGTTTTATTTCCGGTTTTGTAGTTTAGCGAGCGTTCGCCGGACCGTTCGTCTTAACGAACGTGATCACCGGATATTCTCGGTTAACAAACGTCCGTTCGTTTAACTGTTCGTCGTTTTCTTTTTAGTCGAATTTATTCCACTATTTTCTGATCGCGATTTCAGATCCGATCTTCGTTCTAGTTTATCTTCTCGCTCGTTTATCGGAATCAGGTGATTCAAGCACCTGGAGTTTCGTTTCGAAACCGCCGTTACGACTAATCAACTTAAACCAAGTTTTGCAACTGTAAATTTGACCTAGTTTTCAACTTGCTAGAACCGAGTTGTCTTCTTTCGCCGTTTGACTTTCGTTGCTTTATTTGATTTGATTCTTTTTGCAACCAGGGTTCTTAAGTTAAACTTTCTGGTTAGATCTTTTATTCGAGATTTACCTATGCATTAGATGAGTACTTATTGTATGCTTGTTGTTTGCCTGCGATAGATCACCCGGAGTGCGTCGCTTGTTACTTCGAATCTCTAGGTTTCGCGGATCATCGGCAAGGCAAGTAACACTTGATCATACCTTTTCTACTACCCAGTTTTTATTGCATTAGATCAATCCTCAAACATTGCATGATTAGGATCTAATTAAATTGTGGGATGGGAAGTAGATGAGGTAGTACCTATTACCTGTTTTACTTATGAAACCTTTGGGAGTTACTTCTACGTTTGCTTATTATGCCATGCTATGCTAGTAGACGTGGATTGGGTGAGTGATATCCATGATAGATGTGAGTTTGACAATTAATGGTTTATCTAAGGTGGCAACTTAAATACACATCTGGGTGGATTGAGGCACCTGGGGTATCCAGTGATTGCCTGTTTTTTTTGGAAATCCCGGGGTTACCGTGTGATTTTCGTATGGACCGCCACCCAGGTTCAAAGGGATCATAAGATAATTCATGCTAGTAACTTCCGTGTGCTGCCACAAGCCATTATGGGCTCTGGCATAGTTGACTAAGTCGTGCGAACTCTTATAGTGGTAGACTAGCAGATGTAGGGGATGTAGGTGTACCGGTCTACCCATCGTAAGGTGCTAGCGCTTCTGAAAGACTATGTCTTGGTCATCCGTTTCTCAAACACCATGCAGTGCGAGAAACCAAACGGAGGCGATCGAGTCTTGTGGGGAAAAGTGCGCAAACCTCTGCAGAGTGTACAAACTAATCATGATTAGCCGTGTCCCCGGTTATGGACATCTTGAGTATCTAGTACTTGAATATCATGTGAATCTCAACATGTTACTCTAATTTAATATTGTAGGGTTTGTTAATGAGTATCTTTAATTGGGATTGAGGATGCTGTCAACCATTCTCAATGTTTAACACCCACCATGATAGTTAAATAAATTTATTCCTTTGCAGTAGGGAAAAACTGGCATTATGCAAAAAAACTGTAACCATAGAGCTTTTCCACCAGCCATATATGCATGTAGTATAGGCTCTTCATTCATTATTCTCTATGTGTTACATTGCCAGCATATTCCATGTGCTGACCCGTTTTTGGGGTGCAACTTTCATGTTGCAGACTTTTCATACGATGAGTAAGGTGCTTTTAGGTCGTGGTTCTATACTCAGTGATGCCGTTGGAGTTGATGGACTCACTTATCTTCCAAGTCTTCCGCTGTTATCGTTATTAGATGGCCTTAAGCCATATTTATTGTAATAAGTCCTCTTTTGGACAATGATGTAATAAGTGTGTGATTGCTACTCTGTTATAAATCCTTCGAAGTACTGTGTGGTGTCAGCATTACTGATCCAGGGATGACACCTGAGCACAGAGACTTGACCATCTGAGGTCGGGTCGCTACACCCTTTTTCCTGAAACTGGTTGTCTTGTTAACCATCAACACTTGATGCTCCTTGATTTCTACCTCCGCGGCTTTTAGCATTGCGAAGAGCTCGGGAATAGTCTTGTCCATCCCTTGCATATTATAGTTCATCATGAAGCTCTTGTAACTTGGTGGTAGTGATTGAAGAATTCTGTCAGTGACACTATCATTAGGAAGATTAACTCCTAGTTGAATCAAGCGATTATTATACCTAGACATTTTGAGTATGTGTTCAATGACAGAACTATTCTCCTCCATCTTGCAGCTATAGAACTTATTAGAGACTTCATATATCTCAGTCCGGGCATTTGCTTGAAATATTAACTTCAACTCCTGGAACATCTCATATGCTCCATGACATTCAAAACGTCGTTGAAAACCCGGTTCTAAGCCGTAAAGCATGGCACACTGAACTATCGAGTAGTCATCAGCTTTGCTCTGCCAGGCGTTCTTA
Source organism: Triticum timopheevii (assembly GCA_963921465.1). Taxonomy (NCBI): domain Eukaryota; kingdom Viridiplantae; phylum Streptophyta; class Magnoliopsida; order Poales; family Poaceae; genus Triticum; species Triticum timopheevii. The sequence goes on along the minus strand of OY997274.1, from coordinate 358,215,025 downwards.
ACGTTGTCAGTTGCATTAGCAGCAGGCCTGGCACCCAGCGGTGCTTCCAGGACGTAATTCTTCTTTGCAGCAATAAGGATAATCCTCAGGTTACGGACCCAGTCCGTGTAATTGCTACCTTCATCTTTCAACTTTGCTTTCTCAAGGAACGCATTAAAATTCAATGGAACAACAGCATGAGCCATATATCTACAACAAACATAGACAAGCAAAATACTATCACGTACTAAGTTCATGATAAATTTAAGTTCAATTAATCATATTACTTAAGAACTCCCACTTAGATAGACATCCCTCTAATCCTCTAAGTGATTACGTGATCCATATCAACTACACCATGTCCAATCGTCACGTGAGATGGAGTAGTTTCAACGGTGAACATCAATATGTTGATCATATCTACTATATGATTCATGCTCGACCTTTCGGTCTCCGTGTTCTGAGGCCATATCTGTTATATGCTAGGCTTGTCAAGTTTAACCAGAGTATTCTGCGTGTGCAACTGTTTTGCACCCGTTGTATTTGAGTGCAGAGCCTATCACACCCGATCATCACGTGGTGTCTCAGCACGAAGAACTTTCGCAACAGTGCATACTCAGGGAGAACACTTCTTGATAATTTAGTGAGAGATCATCTTAAAATGCTACCGTCAATCAAAGCAAGATAAGATGCATAAAGGATAAACATCACATGCAATCAATATAAGTGATATGATATGGCCATCATCTTCTTGTGCTTGTGATCTCCATCTTCGAAGCACCGTCGTGATCACCATCGTCACCGGCGCGACACCTTGATCTCCATCGTAGCATCATTGTCGTTTACGCCATCTATTGCTTCTATGACTATCGCTACCGCTTAGTGATAAAGTAAAGCAATTACAGGGCGTTTGCATTTCATACAATAAAGCGACAACCATATGGCTCCTGCCAGTTGCCGATAACTTCGGTTACAAAACATGATCATCTCATATAATAAAATATAGCATCACGTCTTGACCATATCACATCACAACATGCCCTGCAAAAACAAGTTAGACGTCCTCTACTTTGTTGTTGCAAATTTTACGTGGCTGCTACGGGCTTAGCAAGAACCGTTCTTACCTACGCATCAAAACCACAACGATAGTTCGTCAAGTTAGTGCTGTTTTAACCTTCGGAAGGACCGGGCGTAGCCACACTCGATTCAGAGACAGACACCCGCCAGCCACCTTTAAGCACGAGTGCTCATAACGGTGAAACCAGTCTCGCGTAAGCGTACGCGTAATGTCGGTCCGGGCCGCTTCATCTCACAATACCGCCGAACCAAAGTATGACATGCTGATAAGCAGTATGACTTGTATCGCCCACAACTCACTTGTGTTCTACTCGTGCAGATGACATCTACGCATAAAACCAGGCTTGGATACCATTGTTGGGGAATGTAGTAATTTCAAAAAAATTCTACGCACACGCAAGATCATGGTGATGCATAGCAACGAGAGGGGAGAGTATTGTCCACATACCCTCGTAGACCGTAAGCGGAAGCGTTATGACAATGCGGTTGATGTAGTCGTACGTCTTCACGATCCGACCGATCCAAGTACCGAACGTACGGCACCTCCGAGTTTAGCACACGTTCGGCTCGAGGACGATCCCCGGACTCCGATCCAGCAAAGTGTCGGGGATGAGTTCCGTCAGCACGACGGCGTGGTGATGATGATGATGTTCTACCGGTGCAGGGCTTCGCCTAAACTCCGCGACTATATGACCGAGGTGGAATATGGTGGAGGGGGGCACCGCACACGGCTAAGGAACGATCACGTAGATCAACTTGTGTGTTCTAGGGTGCCCCCCTGCCCCCGTATATAAAGGAGCAAGGGGGGAGGCCGGCCGGCCCTTGTGGGCGCGCCAAGGAGGAGGAGTCCTCCTCCTAGTAGGAGTAGGACTCCCTCTTTCCTACTCCTACTAGGAGGGGGAAAGGAAGGGGGAGAGGGAGAGGGAAAAAGGAGGGCGCCACCCCCCCTCTCCTAGTCCAATTTGGACCAGAGGGGGAGGGGGTGCGCGGCCCATGCGGGCTGCCCCTCTCTCTCTCCAATAAGGCCCATAAGGCCCATTACTTCTCCCGGGGGGTTCGGGTAACCCTCCGACACTCCGGTTTTCTCCGAAAACACCCGAAACACTTCCGGTGTCCGAATATAGTCGTCCAATATATCAATCTTTATGTCTCGACCATTTCGAGACTCCTCGTCATGTCCATGATCACATCCGGGACTCCGAACAAACTTCGATACATCAAAACTTATAAACTCATAATAAAATTGTCATCGTAACGTTAAGCGTGCGGACCCTACGGGTTCGAGAACTATGTAGACATGACCTAGAACTATTCTCGGTCAATAACCAATAGAGGAACCTGGATGCCCATATTGGCTCCTACATATTCTACGAAGATCTTTATCGGTCAAACCGCATAACAACATACGTTGTTCCCTTTGTCATCGGTGTGTTACTTGCCCGAGATTCGATCGTCGGTATCCAATACCTAGTTCAATCTCGTTACAGGCAAGTCTCTTTACTCGTTACATAATACATCATTCCGTAACTAACTCATTAGCTACATTGCTTGCAAGGCTTATAGTGATGTGCATTACCGAGAGGTCCCAGAGATACCTCTCTGACGATTGGAGTGACAAAACCTAATCTCGAAATACGCCAACCCAACATGTACGTTCGGAGACACCTGTAGTACTCCTTTATAATCACCCAGTTACGTTGTGACGTTTGGTAGCACCCAAAGTGTTCCTCCGGTAAACGGGAGTTGCATAATCTCATAGTTACAGGAACATGTATAAGTCATGAAGAAAGCAATAGCAATATACTAAACGATCAAGTGCTAGGCTAACAAAATGGGTCATGTCAATCACATCATTCTCCTAATGATGTGATCCCGTTAATCAAATGACAACACATGTCTATGGTTAGGAAACATAACCATCTTTGATTAATGAGCTAGTCAAGTAGAGGCATACTAGTGACGTTATGTTGGTCTATGTATTCACACATGTATCATGTTTCTGGTTAATACAATTGTAGCATGAATAATAAACATTTGTCATGATATGAGAAAATAAATAATAACTTTATTATTGCCTCTAGGGCATATTTCCTTCATCTATCTCTTACTCTCCTTACTTACAGTTCGTCTTTGTGAAGTCATTGCCTGATTGTTATGCCTGTTTGACTTCACTGTGTGACTACTTGTTCTGATTGGCTTCATACTATCTTCCATCCTGATCCTACTACCTAGCTGCCATCAGTCATCATGCTTAAATTTCATACTTGTCGGACTATGGCTTGTCTAGTGTAGTTCATCTTCCGCTGCATGTTTATAGGTCCTGTTTTCGTGTTTGTCTTCGAAACTTTCATGTTTTGAAGACTTTCATAAAAATTGCCTATTCACCCCCCTCTAGTTGATAACTAGCACTTTCATCACACACTTAGCTCACATACAGTAGGACAAGTTCATCACCATTCCAATTCATCCCCGATAAATCAGACCAGACTCAACTCTAAGCAGTAGAAGGCATGACAAACAAGCATGAATGAGTAGGCACATCAGGGCTCAAACAAATCCTACTCATGCTAGTGGGTTTCATCTATTTATTGTGCCAATGACAGGTCATGCAGAGGAAAAGGGGTTCAATTACCGCAACATGTAACAGTTGTATCGTTGTTGTCCTAATGCAGTAAAAGAGAGCAGAAGCGAGAGAGTGGGATTGTATCAGAATGAACAAGGGGGTTTTGCTTGCCCTGGCACTTCTGAAGATGATATAGCTCTTCATCGGTGTCATCAAACTCATCGTCGGAACATGTCTACGGAGAGGGGACAAATATCGGCAAACAAGGAAGAACGCAATCAATGCAATGCACAATATGATGCATGATCATGACATGGCAAAAATGAGTGTGTTGGGCTAATGCAACTAAAACCAGATGGGTTTGAGTCATTTTGAACCAAAGGATCAACCTCAAAATCAATTTATGAATTTAAATAGTGCCTTATCATGTTTTGCACTAAACAGGATGGTTAAGTGTACTTATCATGCATGAAACCATTATAGATGGTTAGATTGGATTTTTTTGATAATTTTTCATATATAAATCTTTGCATTTGGAGTTATAGATTAATTTCTATGAATTTTAGAAGCTTTAGCTAATTTCTGGAATTTCCTGAATTAAGTTTATTCCAGAAAATGACTTACAGCGTCAGCACTATATCATGCTTGCATCAGCAGGTCAACAGGGCTGCCCCGGGTCAAACCTGATCAGTGGGTCCCACTGGTCAGTGTCTTAGGGCTGGTTAGGTCGCTGGAAGGTGGCCTAGTCAACAGCCACATCTGCATGGTCAAAGCTGACGCGTGGGCCCACTGGTTTTAACTAAATCTAATTAAGGAAATAACCCAAGGTTATTTAGTTGGTGGGGCCCTGAAGTCAGCGGCTGGTGTGATTAAACTAAAGGCGATTAAGTCATATTGACGGTGCCACGTCATCATCACTGGTGTGTGCACGCCGGTGACCAAATCCGTGGCGGAGGCGCCGGGATTTCGCTACACGGTCTGTTTTGGCGCGTGGGGAGCATCTGCGGGGAGCTGGTGGAGGGTCGCATCCAGTGGTGGTGGCAGTTGGAGTTGGGGTGGCCTACAGTGGCACTAGCGATGCGTTTTGCGGAGGCCGGAGCTCGGACATGTGCGGGCGCGGGGCTACGCTGCTCAGGCGAGCGAACGGAGTGGCTAGGCAGCACCTATAGGGTGGCAGAACCACGTTGGAGCAACTAGCCTGAGCGGAAGGGTTCGGAAGCACGGAGCTGGCTAGCCATGGCAGACGACAGCGTCGGGTGTTCGCGGGGCGGTGGCTAGCGCGCAAGTTAGAGCGCGGGGAATGAGGGGAAAGATGGAGGAGCTCACTGGGATTCCAACGGAGGACTCGGCGTGCTCGTGGAGGCACCATGGATGATGAATGGGCACCGGCGATCTCCGGCGGTAGAGGAGGAAGAAGACGAGGTAGCCAGCGATGTTGGGCGTCCGACGTCGTGTGGCTCCTCGTAGATGATGAAGGCGACCATGCGGTTCTTCTGGGCGGGTCGGCGAGGCGAGGTAGTGGCCCTGGGCGCGGTGGCGGCGAATAGCGGCGTTGGTTGCGCTCGGTGCGTGCGAGGGAGGGAGAGCCAGGGAAGGGGATGGGGTCGAGGAAGTGGGCGAGGGGGTTCCAGGGGGCTGCATTGCGTCACCCGAAGAGGCCAGGATGAAGTGGCAAGCAGGAGGTGGCGTGCGTCGGCGTGCGTCGGCCACGCGCTCGTCCTCCTGGGAAGGAGGAAGAGGACAGGGAAGGGGGCCAGGTGGGATGGGCCGGCCACTACAGTGCTGGGCCAAGGTAAGTGGCCCAGGTGAGTCCTCTCTCTCTCTTTTCTAATTATGTTTCTGTTTTCCATTTATTTCCCTCTGTTTTGGTTTAGTTTAAATGCTAAACCATTTTTAAAACTCCTGAAAATAATTGTGGGCACTGTTGAAATTATTCCCATCAGCCCTCAACTAGTTTCAGAATTATTAGGGCATTTAAAATATTTATAGGATTTAAATGCCCCATTTCAAATACAATATGAGTTAATTCAAAAATCAAGAAATGACCTATAAATATGTTCATCACTTTTGGTAGAGGTTTTTACCTTTATCAGAATGATGAACATTTCCAAAGGCATTTTGGGTTCATTGAAAATATTTCATTTTGATCCTAGCTGGATTTCATTTAGTGCTAGGGTTTGAACATCCCCATTTCAAGTTTAGGCAAAATTTCAACATGATGCAACGACCAAGACTAGTCCACAACAAGAATAAAGCTAGTGCTATGACAACTCACCCCCACTAAACAAGAATCTCGTCCCGAGATTCAAGCATAGGGTAAGATGAAGGGGAACGCAACTAACATAATCTTCACGATCCAGGTTGCACTTCATAAGGGCATTGATTCAATCACCATCTTTGTCTCGTCGTCTTGCTCTGAGAACTCCAACTAACATGACAAAGAGAGGAAAGGAAAAACTCTAGAAGGATCGATCTCCTTGAAGATCAAACAACTCAGGATCAACTCATGGAGCGAGACATTGAAACATCTCTCGAGCTGAGACATGAGGCATACATCTGAAGAGATGGAGTGAGACAGATGACAAAGGTTCACTAGGTAGACAACAATTTCACGCTTAAGAAGGTGGTGAACGGTTGTCAATATAGCGAGAAGTTGAGTTTCCATGATACCATAACGGGGCACCTCATGGAAAATGACTCGTAGAATTATTACCTTAAGTGGCAAAAAGAATTACTTTTGACTCAGAGATCAATAGAATTCCCTATACCAGCCTGACGTAATTCCCATATGATCGTTTGACGGAGTTCTAAGGAATGGCATAACCAGAGTAGTATGGATGATGTGCATTACCTTGTTGAAGAAAACGCAATGGATGATTTTGCTTATCATCGAAGATGAATGGAACCTATGGTAGGACCACTTTTGAAAATGATCCTGATCAGTAAATGCTGAGAAGGGTAATCCAGAGTAGGGTGGCATGATGGCGGTGCAAGCTGGGAACAAAAATGCAAATGCAGGAAATGATTCTAGTAACTGGGGAGAACTCAATAATCGATAGTGATCCCACTATCAAAAAGGTTATGGCGCAATAGAAGAAACTGAGAGCAATCCTAGTTGGTACTAACGATAACACCTAGTGCTTGCGCGTGCTCTCAAGAACTTGAGCATTTCCTTATTCATCAAAGTTTTACCAACATCCGTGTCAAGGATCCTGGCAACACAACATACTACCATGATGAATAGTGATGGACGATGCAGATGCAAAGGAAAACAACACCTTCTCAGATTTCACCGTAGCGAAGCCAAGGAAACAAAATCTGGATGATCGACCGAGAGACATTTAGCGCTCCGCTTCTTATGTTCTCCTTGATGTGCTAGCATAACCCATACATTGAGATGGTTTGGTATCTATAACATCAAGTAACAGGTCGGACTTCGGGAGCTCAAGAATCCATATGGAACAATTGTTGGAGTAAATCCTACGAAATCCTTATGGGGAGGTGGCCAACTTTCTCAATCAAGATACTAAAATAGTAGGTCTTCCGGCTGGGTATGTCGGCCACGACATCCACTTTACCGGGTTACAGAGAGACCACTATTATAGTTCTTGGGAAATGTTCAACCATGATATCTGCCTGAGATTCAGATCTGGTTGGTGTTAGGATATTCCAGACTCATCAAGTCTGTGAAGAAAAATGAAAGTTTGCAACACAAATCGATGAGATGGCGTTGCGAGATTCTCAGGGAATGAACTACAATAGCAAGCTCCAAATATTGAGCTGGTTCTGCTACAAACATGTGAACACGCTGTCCTAGACAAGCATGACCACATAGTAGCCTTATAATAAAACACTACCGAGCTCAGGTGGGGAACCCTCATCGAGGATATCGAAGTCTTTACGCAAGTCCATGGATTAGATCCCAAGCATAAACTTCTTTTCCTTGAACAAGTCAACCAGTGGCTTGGCGTACTAGGGATACATATAGAATGAAGGTTGAAAGTCTCCAGACCATAGAATACTTTGCACATATGCATGACTGACTCGGAATGGTTCCAAAGGGAGCAACATTGACTTACTTCAATCCACGGAGGCTACTTGCATCAAATGCATGTGAATCAGAGGAAGTCACCTCTTTCATCCAACATATGCCTCATGAACGGAACATGAAGATAACGATTATAAAAGTTTCCAATACCAGCTGGATGTTCAACAGGAATCATGGAGAAGATTACAATGTTGCTGATAGGCCCAACAACAATTCATCCAGGTTTCCACGAAGATGGAATTCCATAATTATGTGAACAGGTGATAGCATTGGTTAGACTCAAAAGATATAATGGTGTATGCTCGAGGGATCAACCACGAGTAAGACAACATTATGAACATCGTTGGTTCTGATTTGATTTGATGATAGCCCACGCTCAAATCAAAGACTGGATAAGGCCATAGCTCCAACAATTGATCACAAGGATCAACCGATGAAAATATTATCTTTCTTCAACACACACAACAGAAGAATATCCCCTTGAAAATAAACTAAGTCAGGTAGCTTTTATCTCCCAACTCTCCAAGCTGTTGTTTAGCCTAACCAACTATCTCACGGGTATTCAACACAGATTCTTGGAAAAAGGGTGGTTCCGAAAACCAACTTGATCACGAACTCAACATAGCAGTCAGGTGACAACCTGGTAATACTTCCGAGAAGATATTCAGAAAATCACGAACCACTGATATGTTACTAAGCTTGGGAACAATCTTGCTTTTCAGGGCAAGAGGATATGATCAATAGAGTGAGGGATTGACACAATCCTAATTCATTGATCGAAGAGTGCACTGAACATAAGGACTAGGTAGCACGATCAACCTTAGGGTGATGATTCAGTAATCAGCACGCTAAGAATGAGGTTATTATCCATTTAACTACCAAGCAACGGAGTTGCTAGGAGTATAGATTTCACACACCACAATTCACTTGTCGGCATTCCGGTTGCAACAACACAGGAACCAAGAAATGAATAATAAGGGCGAGAAGTATCACTGTATCAAGAGTTCATAGGATGATGTGCAATTCCTATGATATTCTTGATATAAAAGATGGTAATACTCCAAGGTAGAACAGAACAAAAGCTAGGTTGGCATTTTGATCTACGAGATACAACTAATTTGACCCAATCCTGGACATGGATGAGGTACTGGAGTTTGTTTCTCCTAGCCATTCCGGAATATAATGGCTTGACGGACCACAAGAGTAATGGGCATCGATGAACACGAGTGCACGACTACTCCTGACTATCAATTGATAGACGGGGGTCAGAATACACTATGGGGGGGGGGGGGGGGGGGGTAACTCAAAGGAACATATGATTTTCTGAGTTGTGGATGCATAGATTAGTACGTCGAGCAAAGCTCAACATTTCTTCCAAACAACCCAAGCGGAAAAGGTAAGACTGGCAGATTCACAACATAGGATAGGAAACTCATCAAGATCATTCTTGTTGTGATCTTTTGGTTCAATGAGGAACTTCTGCCATATTGGTCCATGGTATTGGAAGAAGGACTTACCACGGACCTCGAGAACTATCACAAAGGTTACTAATATCCTGAAGGAACTAGCAACCACTATCAACATGAAGTAATTGGAGTGAATCTCGGGTTCAAAGACCCAGGAGTAGAATACCTACCAACTAAATGGCATCACGGGATGCTTTCGAGAATGATGCACAGAGTCATCACACTGGGACATGGAACATGGCTAGATTACTAGATGGTACTTTGGACACCTAGGGTCGTAATAATAGCTCGAACATAACTGCCGAGGAAACGAAGTACCTCAACACACTAGTTGGTGTGGTTGATCTGGCACAAAGGAACTTTGGAATGGTAAGAAGGGATTTGCAAATGCATCAGACTATTTAGGAAACTGGGATGACTCAGACAGCATAACGGCTGTAAATGCTCAAGAAGATTTTAGACATCCTGCAAAAATGGTGGCATCACCACTCAGAAGCACAATATCAAGGTTCCGAGACCAACTATGAACACACGGAAGTAGTAGGAATTGAACTGAGGCTTAAATCCAACAATCTTATGAGTCTACTGATTAGTAACACGTGATCCTGATAGAGAGAAGAGAAAGCCTAGTTCTTTAACCCCGTAGGAAGGACATGATGACTCGGATCAGAAGGGCATAAGATATAAGGAGTAAAAAGAGCCTTACATTCCATCCCACAATCAATTGCCTTATATAACTAAAGAATTTCTAGACTCAACATCGACCAGTTTGGCTTGGTAATCCTACAGGAAGTCAGGCTATGATACCAAAGCTGTCAGGACCCCGATCCTAAGTCACACCGACCTAGCATGTAACACATCATATCGCTTTGCGGCCTCACGCACGGTATTCCCACAGGTGCCACCTTACCTGACCCGGGGCCGTTTGCGCCTTTTGGCTCACGTATATGATAGTGTTGCTAGCATCCATATGACAAAGAACGCGGGCCGACATGACTAGTCGTAAACTCAAAGTGGTACTAACTTACAGGGACAAGCATACATGACCCAACAACGAACGTGTCGGTCATCAGTGAGTGAATCCGGGCTGTAGCAGCTGGACTAACAGGACTCCGGAGAATCCGGGCTGTAGCAGGCTAACAGGACTCCATTAGACACCGCGTGACATTTCCCCGTAGGGACAGACACAGGAACAAAGAACGACACATGCCGGCCAGCCTAAGTGTTTCGGAGCAGTAGCAAGCTAACATGGCTCAGTGGAAGCACTAGGAGACATTTCCCCATAAGAGAGGCTACCAAGAATAAACAACTATGTTGTCAGATCCCACACATACCAAGCATTTCAAATCATACACACAATATTCTTAATATGTGCAAATACAACATGGCATCACAACATAACTCTATGACTCAGAGTATTTATTCAATAGGCTCCGAGGAGCGAGATATTACAAACATGGGTCTCATGACCCAACATTCAGAGCATACAAGTCAAAAGCACATGTGGAAGCTTAACATGTCTGACTATAGATATCTACAAATGAAAAAGGCTGAGAAGCCTGACTATCTACCAGATCCTGCCGAGGGCACAAGATCGTAGCTGAGGTAACAATCTAAACTTCGAAGTCCACGCGGAACTACTAGTGAGACTGGAGTCTCTCTGCAAAAACATAAATTAAGCAAACATGAGTACAAATGTACCCAACAAGACTTACACCAGAACTAACTACATATGCATCAGTATGAACAAAGGGGGTGGTGGAGTTTAACTGTAGCAAGCCAGCTTTGACTCAGTGGCTAACCTTAACTATGACTGCAAGTAACTCTGTTGAGGTGGCGCACATGAGTCCACATATTCACCATATCAATACACCACTATGGATCCGCTCCCGTCTCCCTACGTGAATGCCATCCATAGCACTCACGCTTATCTTGCACATTTTAGACTATCCACTTTCACTTCTCTATGAACTCTATAGGCAACCCAGAGGTCCATTACTGCGGACGCGGCTATTCGAATAGATCATATTAACCCTGCAGGGGTGTACTTCTTCCCACACGCTCTCGCCACTTACCGCCATGTACATGTCATGTATCTCGGCAACCTTCAAGGGGAAGCCTGGCAAGGGTGTCGGCCACGACCTGACTAACCACGCAAGTCTCTAGTCCAGGTTTATCGCCTATTTGGGTTCCATCCGCAAGGAGATTTGGCCGGGGTGTCGCTCACGGCCCCAAACGATGTGTATAGGGCTCCAAGCCGACCAAACGGGCGGCACTTGGCATACCCGGCCACAGTGCCTAGTCTGACCCAAGCCCACCTGTACCGGGTGCCACTTGGTAGACTACTAACACAACCTACAAACACCAGAAACTAGTTGCAACTCCTAGACAGAGATCAGACTGATTAATAAGTCGAGAGGGGTCGAGTTACAGAAACCCAATGTGTGGTAGTAACTGTTCATGGATCACAAACACAGAACTCAGTTCCTGAGGATGTCTTCAATGAGACAATCCACCATGTACTCCTACATGGCCTCTCACCGCTACCTTTACCAAATCATGTTCACACACTTAGATCACACACAATAGGACACGTTCATCGACATTCCAATTCATCCACAATGAATCAGACCTGACTCAACTCTAAGCAGTAGTAGGCATGACAAACAAGCCTGAATGAGTAGGCACATTAGGTCTCAAACAACTCCTACTCATGCTAGTGGGTCTCATCTATTTACTGTGGCAGTGACAGGTCATGAAGAGGAAAAGGGGTTCAACTATCGCAACATGTAACAGTTGTATCGTTGTTGTCCTAATGCAGTAAAAGAGAGCAGAAGTGAGAGAGTGGGATTCTATCAGAATGAACAAGGGGGTTTTGCTTGCCTGGCACTTCTGAAGATGATATTGCTCTTCATCGGTGTCATCGAACTCATCGTCAAAACACGTCTACAGAGAGGGGACAAATCAGCAAACAAGGAAGAACGCAATCAATGCAATGCACAATATGATGCATGATCATGACATGGCAAAAATGAGTGTGTTGGGCTAATGCAACTAAAACTAGATGGGTTTGTGTCATTTTGAACCAAAGGTTCAACCTCAAACTCAATTTATGGATTTAAATAGTGCCTTATCATGTTTTGCACTAAACAGCATGGTTAAGTTGCTTTATCATGCATGAAACCAGTACAGATGGTTAGATTGGATTTTACTGATCATTTTTCATATATAAATCTTTGCATTTGGAGTTACAGATTAATTTCTATGAATTTTAGAAGTTTTTAGCTATTTTCTGGTATTTCCTGAATTAAGTTTATTCCAGAAAATGACTTACTGCATCAGCACTGTGTCATGCTTGCATCAGCAGGTCAACAGGGCTGCCCCGTGTCAAACCTGACTAGTGGGTCCTATTGGTCAGCGACTTAGGGCTGGTTAGGTCGCTGGCAGGTGGCCCAGTCAATGGCCACGTCAGCATGGTCAAAGCTGACGCGTGGGCCCACTGGTTTTAACTAAATCTAATTAAGGAAATAACCCGAGGTTATTTAGCTAGTGGGGCCCGGATCTCAGCGGCTGGTGTGATTAAACTAAATGCAATTAAGTCCTAATGACAGTGCCACGTCATCATCACCGGCGTGTGAACGCCGGCGAACAAATCCACGGTGGAGGCGCCGGGATTTCCCTACACGGTCCGTTTTGGCACGCGGGGAGCATCTACGGGGAGCTAGCGGAGAGGCGCATCCAGTGGTGGTGGTGGCTGGAGCTGGGGTGGCCTGTAGAGGCATCGGCGACGAGTTTTGCGGCGGCCGGAGCTCGGACATGTGCGGGCGGGGGCTACACTGCTCGGGCGAGCGAACGGAGTGGCTAGGCAGCACCTACAGGGCAGCAGAAGCACGTTGGAGCAACTGGCCTAAGCGGAGGGGCTCGGAAGCACGGAGCTCGCCGGCCATGGCGAACGACAGCGTCGGGTGTTCGCGGGGCGGTGGCTAGCGCGCAAGTTAGAGCGCGGGTAATGAGGGGATAGACGGAGGAGCTCACTGGGATTCCAATGGAGGACTCGGTGGGCTCGGGGAGGCACCATGGACGATGAACGGACGTTGGCGATCTCCGACGGCAGAGGAGGAAGAAGACGAGGTAGCCGGCGATGCGGGGCGTCCGGCGTCGCGTGGCTCCTCGTAGATGATGAAGGCGACCATGCAGTTCTTCTGGGCGGGTCAGCGAGGCGAGGCAGTGGCTCTAGGCGTGGTGGCGGCAAACGGCGTTGACGGCTGCGCTCGGTGCATGCGAGGGAGAGAGCCAGGGAAGGGGATGGGGTCGAGGGAGTGAGCGAGGGTGATCCGGGGGGGCTGCATGACGTCACTCGAAGAGGCCAGGATGAAGCGGCCAACAGGAGGTGGCCGGGCGTGCGCCGGCGTGCGTCGGCCACGCGCTCGTCCTCCTGGCAAAGGAGGAAGACGACAAGGAAGGAGGCCAGTTGGGCTGGGCCGACCACTACAGTGCTGGGCCAAGGTAAGTGGCCTAGGTCAGTCCTTCTCTCTCTCTCTTTTCTAATTCTAATTCTGTTTTCTATTTATTTCCCTCTGTTTTGGTTTAGTTTAAATGCTAAACCATTTTTAAAACTTTTGAAAATAATTGTGGGCACTGTTGAAATTATTCCCATCAGCCCTCAACTAGTTCCAGAATAATTAGGGCATTTAAAATATTTATAGGATTTAAATGCCCCAATTCAAATACAATATGAGTTAATTCAAAAATCCAGAAATGACCTAGAAATATGTTCATCACTTTTGGCAGAGGTTTTTACCTTTATGAGAAATGATGAACATTTCCAAAGGCATCTTGGTTTCATTGAAAATATTTCATTTTGATCCTAGCTGGATTTCATTTGGTGCTAGGGTTTGAACATCCCCATTTCAAGTTTAGGCAAAATTTAAACATGATGCAATAACCAAGACTAGTCCACAACAAGACTAAAGCTAGGGCTGTGACACCATTCTCATCTACGCACACAACGTCCAACACTTGCCAAAACTTCGTCCCTCATTTTTTCTGTTTTTCTCAGACTCGACATTGTGTGGGCATTTGGAAAATAGCATATCGTTTTGACTGTGCATCATATGAAGATGTGCTATGCATGAATGTTGATCAGCATGATGTTAACTGGCTGGTAGTTCCATTTTCGACCATGAATAAAACTTCCAACATGATATTAACCCTGTTTGAAAAGGCCGTGTTAATATAAATGCTCTGCCTCTGAAAGTTGCAGTTTCTTGTCTGAAGCTGAACTTGCAGTTTCTTATCTGAAACTGAAACTTGCATTTTCTTCTCTGAGAATCACATTGTCTGCACTTTTACACTCCTATGAAACTACGTTTTTTGAAGTGTTAAAAATAGATCTCTAGAATTCATAAAATAATTCATATGCTCAATACCGCAGATCTAAAATTTGAAAGACATTCATATCTGAAAGTACTCTCAAAATACACAACACAAAATACAATTCACAACCGGCAAATACTGACAACCCTAAGCTCCTCCTGACAATTCACAACCTGCCCGACTATTGGGCTGGGGGGCAGTCCCCTCCTATTCCTCGGAGGCAGACAGCCGCCCCATGAGATGATGTGAACGGCGAGGGAGAGGATGGCGGGGAAGCGTCATCGAGCCAACTTCTTTTCTCCTCTTGTAGTTGGGTTCGGTCGACGAAGAGTCAACCGGCTCGCTCTGGCATGACACCCTCACAAACGGCACCCTGTAGATGCTCGATCCTTCAATCTCTCGTGGATGCTCCATCTGGGATCGATACTCCCACAACAGCTCCCTCACGACCGGATTCGGTGAATCTGTTTGCTCCATGGCCCAGAGGAGCAGCTCTATGTACTCCCGCGCGACTCCCTCCGGGAGTATCGCCGCCTTTTCGCTCTGTTGCCGATATTTGCCCGTGGATGTCGCCGTCGCCGCTAGTTGGTCCTTGTTGTCAAACCAAGAGTGTATCTCCAACATGCTAGCTAGCTTCACAAGGTCGCCGTCTACGATCCTCACGTATCGGTCGTACTCCTCCATCGATCTACTTCTCCACAACACCTTCACTCGCCGGCGGTGGTTTTTGAATGGAAGAGGAGAGGAGTAGTGCTGGTTTTGGATTAGAACAGGAGAGGAGTGATACGTCTCCAACGTATCTATAATTTTTGATTGCTCCATGCTATTTAATCTACTGTTTTGGACTATATTGGGCTTTATTTTCCACTTTTATATTATTTTTGGGACTAACCTATTAACCGGAGGCCCAGCCCAGAATTGCTGTTTTTTGCCTATTTCAGTGTTTCGAAGAAACGGAATATCAAACGGAGTCCAAACGGAATGAAACCTTCGGGAACGTGATTTTCTCACCGAATGTGATCCAGGAGACTTGGACCCTACTCCAAGACATAACAGAGGCGGTCACGAGGGTGGGGGCCGCCCCCCTAGGGCGCTCCCCCCTGCCTCGTGGCCCCCCTGTTGCTCCACCGACGTACCCCTTCCTCCTATATATACCTATGTATCCTCAAATGATCAGAATTGGAGCCAAAAACCTAATTCCACCGCCGCAACCTTCTGTATCCACGAGATCCCATCTTGGGGCCTGTTTTGGAGCTCCGCCGGAGGGGGCATCCACCACGGAGGGCTTCTACATCAACACCATAGCCCCTCCGATGAAGTGTGAGTAGTTTACTTCAGACCTTCGGGTCCATAGCTAGTAGCTAGATGGCTTCTTCTCTCTTTTTGGATCTCAATACAATGTTCTCCCCCTCTCTCGTGGAGATCTATTCGATGTAATCTTCTTCTTTTTGCGGTGTGTTTGTTGAGACCGATGAATTGTGGGTTTATGATCCAGCTTATCTATGAACAATATTTGAATCTTCTCTGAATTCTTTTATGTATGATTGAGTTATCTTTGCAAGTCTCTTCGAATTATCCGTTTGGTTTGGCCAACTAGACTGGTAGTTCTTGCAATGGGAGAAGATCTTAGATTTGGGTTCAATCTTGCGGTGTCCTTTCCCAGTGACAGAAGGGCAGCAAGGCACGTATTGTATTGTTGCCATCGAGGATAACAAGATGGGGTTTTTATCATATTGCATGAATTTATCCCTCTACATCATGTCATCTTGCTTAAGGCGTTACTCTGTTTTTAACTTAATACTCTAGATGCATGCTGGATAGCGGTTGATGAGTGGAGTAATAGTAGTAGATGCAGAATCGTTTCGATCTACTTGTCTCGGACGTGATGCCTATATACATGATCATACCTAGATATACTCATAACTATGCTCAATTATGTCAATTGCTCAACAGTAATTTGTTCACCCACCGTAGAATACTTATGCTCTTGAGAGAAGCCACTAGTGAAACCTATGGCCCCCGGGTCTATTCTCATCATATCTGTAACATCCCAAATTTTCAATTTGGATTGTTATACATAGATCATCATTGCATATCATATTTTTGTTGCATTGTTGGCTCGATCCTAGAAATTCTACGCAACTCAAGGACCCACGGAGAGAGTTGGGGATTTCGTTATTTTCTTATTTGAGTTTTACTCAAATTTTGAAAATAGGATCGTTTGATTTTATTTATTTTATCTTCGATTATTTCTACTACCAAAAATTCAGAGAGGGAATAAAATGACTTTCCCAAAATTAAGAAATAATGAAGATTTAATAAAAAAATCAAATAAGATTTATTTTTGGAGTTTTTCGCCTTTTATTTGGATTTAGGAAAAATGCGCATTTTTTTAAATCTGCATTTAGGCCCCAAATAAATGTTCATCTTGTCCGGCTTGATTTTACAAGCCGGGGAAAATTTATTTCGGGATTTTTTTGAGTCCGTTCAGTATTTCTTTTTATTTTTCTTCTGCGTGAAATTATTTAAAAAAACACAACCGACCTATGGGTCGTGTCCGTCTAGGACTCCCAGCCCGCCCCGCGTCGCCGCCCCGCCCGCCGGACCCTGCCGCCGACCTCGCCGGACCCCGCCGACCCCCGCCGCCCGCATGCTCGCCGAGGTTCGCCACCGCCTCGACTTCCATGCCAGTTTTTTTAGAAAAACCGATCGGTTTTCCGTCGGTTTATTTTTGGTTCTTTTTAGTTTCGTTTTTTTAGATCGGTTTTTATTTTCGGTTTAGTTTAATTAGCGAGCGTTCGCTGGTTCGTTCGTTTTAACGAACGTATTCGTCGCATTAGTTTAGTTAACGAACGTTCGTTCGTTAACCCGTTCGTTGTTTTTCCTTTTCTCGGATTTAATCCGCGATTTTCTGATCGCGATTCCTGATCCGATTTTCGTTTTAGTATAACTTTTTGCTCGTTTATCGGAATCAGGAGATTCAAGCGCCTGGAGTTTCGCCTCGAAACCCTCTTTCCGAATAATCAACTTAAACAAGTTTTTGTTTTTGTAAAATTTGACTTGGATCCAGATTAGCAAAACGAAGTTGTTTTCTTTCGTCGTTTGACTTTTGTTTTTTTGTTCGATTTGAATCTTTTTGCAAACCGGAGTTCTTAAGTTGAACTTTCAGGTTAGATCTTTTATTCGAGTTTTACCTATGCATTAGATGATTACTTATTGTATGTTTGTTTGTCTGCGATAGAATACCCGGAGTGTGCCGCCTGTTATTTCGAGTCTCTAGGTTTCGCGGATCATCAGCAACGCAAGTAACACTTTGATCATATCTTTTCTCATACCCAGATTTTATGCATTAGATCTATTTTCAAACATTGCATGATTAGGATCTAATTAAATTGTGGGATGGGAAGTAGTTGAGGTAGTACCTATTACCTGTTTTATTATCAAACCTTTGGGAGTTACTTCTACGTTTGCTTATTATGCCATGCTATGCTAGTAGAAGTGGATTGGGTGAGTGTATCCATGACAGATGTGAGATTGTTAATTAATGGTTTATTTAAGGTGGCAACTTAAACACACATCTGGGTGGATTGAGGCACCTAGTTTCTATCAGGACTTGGCTGTTTTTCTTCGGACCGCCACCTAGGCTCAAAGGGATCATGAGAGTATTCAAACTAGAAACTTACGTGTGTAGCCACAAGCCATTATGGGCTCTGGCATAGTTGACTAAGTTGTGCGAAATCTTACGGGTAGACTAGCAGATGTAGGGGAAAGTAGGTGTACCGGTCTACCCACATTTAAGGTGCTAGTGCTTCCGAAAGACTATGTCTCGGTCATCCGTTTCTCAAACATCATGTAGTGCGAGGAATCAAACGGAGGCGATCGAGTCTTGTGGGGAAAAGTGCGCAAACCTCTGCAGAGTGTATAAACTAATCATGGTTAGCCGTGTCCCCGGTTATGGACGTTTTGAGTACCTAGTACTTGGATATCATGTGAATCTCAACATGTTACTTCTAATTAATTTTGTTGGGTTTAATGAGTACTTTTAATTGGGATTGAGGATGCTGTCAACCATTCTCAATGTTTAACAACCACCATGATAGTTAAATAAATTTATTCCTTTGCAGTAGCGAAAAATTGGCTTTATGCAAAACTATAACCATAGAGCTTTCCACCAGCCAAATATGCATGTAGTATAGCTTATTCATTGTTATTCTCTATGTGTTACATGCCAGCATATTCCATGTGCTGACCCGTTTTCGGGCTGCAACGTTTCATGTTGCAAACTGTTTAGACGACGAGTAATATGCTGTTAGGTCGTGGTTCTATACTCATTGATGCCGTTGGAGTTGATGGACTCGCTTATCTTCCAAGTCTTCCGTTGTTATCGTTTTTAGATGGCCTTAGGCCATATTTATTTCAATAAGTTCACTCTTGAGACATTCGATGTAATAAGTGTGTGATTGCTACTCTGTTATAAATCCTCCAAGTACTGTGTGGTGTTAGCATTACTGATCCAGGGATGACACTGAGCACAGAGATCAGACTGTTTGAGGTTTGGTCGCTACAAGGTGGTATCAGAGCACACGCTGACTGTAGGACACGACCACTAAGCTTAAACCCTAGATCACTAGTCTTTCTTCTCATTTCTGACTCCTCATCTTTTCTATTCTTTAGGATGGCGGATGCAAGGATCAAGTTCACACAACCAGATGAGACCTCACCTTTTGGATATCACTTGAAGGAAGCCACTAGATACCTGAACATAGGAGTACCAAGTTTCACCGGGACCTTCAATGCCACTTTGCCCGAAGAGGAGCGCTGGAGGATTCAAGTCTACATTCCAGGAAGGACATTTGCACTAGCCACTGAGCCAATAGAGTTTACCTTTGATGTACCAACATAGAGCCTAGGGAAGAGCATGGCAGCTCACATCGCCATGGGACGAATTGGAGAAGTTTACCACAACGATCTCAAGAATACTATCTACCAGATTTGTGGGCGCCGAGATGAGCATTGGGAGATGATCACCACCAGGAAGGACAGATCAATCGCAGCTTATATTCAGGAGTTAAACCAACACATCCGACGCCAGGAGAATCAGATGTGCGTAGATATGGAGGAACTACAGAAGGCTATGACCAAGATCAAGGAGCTAGAAGAAGAACTCAAGGCTACACGTAAGGACTATATGGAAGAAATCGTCGCTCTAGTAAGACAGAACGGTGACCTTAAGGAGAAGATTGGAGTATTCATGGGAGGATTGGCACCCAGAGGAGAAGAGGATGAACCTACTTGTCCAGATAATTATATCATCATCGACGACACCGACTCGGATCCCGACGACAGCGATGATGACTATGTTGATGAAGCTGGAGCAGATATCATGGAATCTGCATCGGAGCAGTTTTTCTAGTTGACCACCATAACAGTAGTAGAATTTTCCACCATTTAATTAGTTTTAGACCAAGCACTTTTGTAACAATAGTTAGACCGTTGTATGCCCTTGCTTGAATTGATTGGAATGATATTGTGTGTTTTGTCTCATGTGCATATGGGTAGTGTTATCTCACTAGACCTCATTCTATTCTTAACTCTCCTCTCCTCTTTAACCCTCATATGCCTCCGAGACGCGACCCCGAGTTTGTTTTTCCACCAGAGATCACTCAGTTGATTCAGCAGCAGAATACCTTAATTCAAACATTGGTACAGAACCAAGGCAACAACAACAACAACAACAACCCACCACCACCACCCGTTGACCATCTGGCACGTTTCTTAAGGCTAAATCCGCCGGTGTTTTCCAGTAGCACCGACCCGATAGTAGCAGATGATTGGCTCCGTAAGATAGGAAGGGAGTTGACCACAGCAGGATGCACAGATGGAGAAAAGGTGAAGTTTGCCGCACATCAGCTTGACGGACCCGCAGCAGCATGGTGGGAGAATTTTACAGCCACTTACCCCGTAGACACTGTCACATGGAATCAGTTTCGGCAAGCTTTCCGTACTGCCCATGTTTCAGCAGGAGCTATGGACATGAAGAAGCGTGAGTTTCGCAACTTACGCCAAGGAGGACGGATAGTTGGCCAGTATGTGGATGATTTCAGTAAGCTAGACCGTTATGCCCCAGATGACGTTGCTACGGATGCAGCTAAGCAGGAGAAGTTTCTAGAAGGACTGAATGATGAGCTGAGCATGCGTTGATGGTAGCCACTTTCAATAACTACCAGGAGTTAGTAGATCGTGCTCTTATGATTGAGGGAAAGCAGCAGCAGATTGATAATCATAAGAGGAAGTATGGACAGGGGAAGTACAATTCTGGAGCTCAGCAGAAACGACATTTTACCCCGAAGCTAGGAGGACATTTTCAGCATACTCATGGAGGAGGCAGCTCGCACAATCATAATGGCACAAAGAATGGGAACGGGAATGGCGGAAGCAATGGACAAAGCCGCACCAACCCGTCAACACCATCCAAGGTAGACCTGAGTCATATCACTTGTTATAAGTGCCATAAGACTGGGCATTATGCAAATGATTGCCCAGAAGCCCAAAATGGAAATGGCAATGGAAGCTCAGGAAAGAAGCCGAACCCTTTCAACAGGGGGCAAGTGAACCACGTTACCGTGGAGGAGGTTAAAGCTCAGCCAGACGCAGTAATAGGTAAGTTTTTGGTTAAGGCATTTACTGCAGTTGTTCTTTCGATACTGGTGCATCGCATTCATACATATCAAGGGGATTTGTGGATAAGTTTAGCCTGCCCACTAAGACTCTTAAGACGCCCATGCTAGTAAGTTCACTGGGAGCCAAGTTTATGGTCAGTCAAGGATGCTTTCAGGTGCCATTAAGTATAGGAAGGCATGTTTTCCCAACAGATTTAATTATATTGGAATCCCAAGGTTTGGATGTAATTCTTGGTATGGATTGGCTGTTGATGTATGGAGGAAACATTGATTGCGCCAGTAAGACAATTTTGCTTAGGACACCAGAAGGAATAAGAATCAAGTATGTATCACGGCATGAGCCGAGGAGAGCACATGTAAATTCCTTATCAGGAGTTGTGCAGGAGGAAGTACCAGTGGTAAAGGATTTCCCCGATGTATTTCCAGAAGAGTTGCTAGGCATGCCACCGGATAGAGACATTGAGTTCCTAATTGAACTACTGCCAGGCACTGGGCCGATATCCAAGAGACCGTACAGGATGCCAGCCCAAGATTTGGAGGAAATTAAGAAGCAGATTAAGGAGTTGTTGGATAAAGGTTTTATTCGCCCAAGTTCTTCGCCTTGGGGATCGCCAGTACTTCTGGTGGAGAAGAAGGATGGATCGTTAAGAATGGTTGTTGATTATCGCAGATTGAATGAAGTAACAATCAAGAACAAGTACCCTCTACCAATGATCAATGATCTGTTTGATCGGTTGCAAGGAGCTAAGGTGTTTTCCAAGATCGATTTGTGATCAGGGTACCATCAGTTGAAGATTCGGGAGCAGGATATACCGAAGACGACTTTTACCACCAGGTACGGGCTGTATGAGTATACCGTTATGTCATTTGGTCTGACTAACGCCCCAGCCTATTTTATGAACATGATGAACAAGGTGTTTATGGAGTTTTTGGATAAGTTCATCGTGGTGTTCATTGATGATATTTTGGTTTACTCGAAGAATGAAGAGGAACATAAGGAGCACTTGTGTATGGTCCTCGAGAAGCTCAGAGAACATCAGCTATACGCCAAGTTCAGCAAGTGTGAGTTTTGGTTGAAGGAAGTTGGATTTCTCGGACATGTTATATCCGGAGAAGGTATAGCAGTAGACCCCACTAAAGTTGTCACTGTGACAAACTGGGAAGCACCAACAACAGTTGGAGAAATCCGGAGTTTCCTTGGACTCGCAGGATACTACCTGAGATTCATTGAAAATTTCTCGAAGATTGTGAAGCCTATGACAGAGTTGTTGAAGAAGGATACTAAGTTCATTTGGACTGAGGAGTGTGAGGCTAGTTTCCAAGAGTTGAAGAAACGTTTGGTTACCTCACCAGTATTAATTCTGCCAGATCAGACTAAAGATTATGAAGTGTATTGCGATGCTTCACGTCGAGGACTTGGAGCAGTGCTTATGTAGGAGGGAAGAGTTGTTTCGTATGCTTCACGACAGCTTAAGCCTCATGAGTTGAATTATGCTACTCATGATTTGGAGTTAGCAGCCGTAGTGCACGCACTGAAAACGTGGAGACATTTTCTCATTGGAAATCATTGTGAGGTGTAGACGGATCATAAGAGTTTGAAGTACATCTTCACGCAAAAGGAGTTAAATCTCAGGCAGAGGAGATGGTTCGAGCTTATTAAGGATTATGATATGAGATTGCATTATCACCCCGGGAAGGCTAACGTTGTAGCAGACGCGTTGAGCCGCAAGAGCCATGTCAATACACTAATGACGGGAGAAATACCCAAGGAGTTAGCCGAGGATCTTCATGAGCTATGTTTGGAAATAGTTCCGAGAGGCTATGTAGCAGTAATGGAGATTTAGTCTACATTGATGGGTAAAATCAGAGAGGCTCAAAAGACAGATAAGGAAGTTGCCTCTATAAAGGAGAAAATGAGTGAAGGGAAGGCTAAGGGATTTCGTGAGGATGAGTACGATACCTACGATTTGAGGACCGTGTTTATGTGCCCAATGACCCGGAGATCAGGAAGTTGATTCTGCAAGAGGCACATGATTCACCATATTCGATTCACCCCGGAAATACCAAGATGTATTTGGATTTGAAGGAAACTTTCTGGTGGACCAGAATGCAGAAGGATATTGCAGAGTATGTAGCAGTTTGTGATGTATGTCAGAGGGTGAAGGCAGAACATCAAAAGCCAGCAGGATTGTTGCAGCCATTGCCTATACCCGAATGGAAGTGGGACAAACTAGGCATGAATTTCATCATAGGATGGCCCAGGACTCGTTCAGGCTATGACTCAATTTGGGTTGTAGTCGATCGTTTGACGAAGGTAGCTCATTTCATCCCAGTAAAGACTACCTACAGCAGTGCCAAATTGGCTAAGATATACATGACAAGGATTGTATGTTTGCATGGAGTTCCGAGGAGTATCGTATCAGATAGAGGAACCCAATTCACCTCAAAGTTCTGGAAACAGTTGCATGAAACATTGGGAACCAGGCTGGAGTTTAGCACAGCTTTCCACCCACAGACAGATGGACAGACCGAGAGAGTCAATCAGATTTTGGAGGATATGCTTATAGCTTGTGTTTTGGATTATGGATCAAGTTGGGATGACAACTTGCCATATGCAGAGTTTTCTTACAACAATAGTTATCAATCCAGTTTGAAGATGGCTCCTTTCGAAGCCTTGTACGGAAGGAGGTGCAGAACCCCGTTGTTGTGGGATGAGGTTGGAGACCGCCAGTTGTTTGGACCGGATTTGATTAAGGAGTCTGAACAGAAGGTAAAGTTGATCTGCGACAGGCTCAAGGTAGCTCAGTCAAGGAAGAAGAGCAATGCAGATTCAAAACGCAAGGAGACATAATACGAAGTCGGAGACAGAGTTTATCTTTGAGTATCTCCGCTTCAAGGAGTTAAGCGTTTTGGAGTTAAAGGAAAGTTAGCGCCACGTTTTGTGGGGCCATACAAAGTTTTGGAACGCATGGGAGAAGTAGCGTACAAGTTGGAATTACCTAAGGGATTGTTAGGAGTTCATGATGTGTTCCATGTTTCACAGTTGAAGAAGTGTCACGCAGAGATGGCTGATATACCACTGAGAGATACAGTGCCACTGGAAGCGATTCAGTTGAAAGATGATTTGACTTATGAAGAGAAACCAGTTAAGATTCTGGAATATGCCAGCCGAGTTACCCGCAGTAAGGTTATCAAGTTTTGCAAAGTATAGTGGAGCCACCACATCGAGGAGGAAGCCACCTGGGAGCGAGAGGAAGATCTGCTCAAGGCCCACCCTCACCTATTTGCTAGCTAACCCGAATCTCGAGGGCGAGATTCATCTTAAGGGGGGTAGGTATGTAACATCCCAAAATTTCAATTTGGAATGTTATACATAGATCATCATTGCATATCATATTTTTGTTGCATTGTTGGCTCGATCCTAGAAATTCTACGCAACTCAAGGACCCACGGAGAGAGTTGGGGATTTCGTTATTTTCTTATTTGAGTTTTACTCAAATTTTGAAAATAGGATCGTTTGATTTTATTTATTTTATCTTCGATTATTTCTACTACCAAAAATTCGGAGAGGGAATAAAATGACTTTCCCAAAATAAAGAAATAATGAAGATTTAATAAAAAAAACAAAATAAGATTTATTTTTGTAGTTTTTCGCCTTTTATTTGGATTTAGGAAAAATGTTTGTTTTTTTAAAACTGCATTTAGGCCCAAATAAATGTTCATCTTGTCCGGCTTGATTTTAGAAGCCGGGGAAAATTTATTTCGGAATTTTTGGAGTCCGTTTAATATTTCTTTCTTTTTTTCTTCTACGCGTGATTATATAAAAAAACGCAACCGACCTACGGGCCGTGTCCGTCTAGGACTCCCAGCCCGCGGGGCTTTATAAGCCGGGGGGAGCCAGCCCGAGGCCCAGCCGCCGCCCCCCAAACCCTAGCCGACCAAGCCCCGCGCCGCCGCCGCCAGCCGCCGCCGCTGCCCCGCGCCGCCGCCGCCAGCCGCCGCCGCCGCCGCCAGCCGCGCCGCTGCCCCGCGCCGCCGACCTCGCCGGACCCCGCTGACCTCGCCGCCCGCACGCTCGCCGAGATTCGCCGCCACCTCGACTTCCGTGCCGTTTTTTTAGAAAACCGATCGGTTTTCCGTCGGTTTATTTTCGGTTTTTTTAGTTTCGGTTTTTTTAGATCGGTTTTTATTTTTTGTTTAGTTTAATTAGCGAGCGTTCTCTCGTTCATTCGTTTTAACGAACGTATTCGTCAGATTAGTTTAGTTAACGAACGTTCGTTCGTTAACCCGTTCGTCATTTTTCTTTTTCTTGGATTTAATCCGCGATTTTCTAATCGTGATTCCTGATCCGATTTTCGTTTTAGTATAACTTTTCGCTCGTTTATCGGAATCAGGCGATTCAAGCGCCTGGAGTTTCGTCTCGAAACCCTCTTTCCGTATAATCAACTTAAAGAAGTTTTTGTTTCTGTAAAATTTGACTTGGATCCAGATTAGCAAAACGAAGCTGTTTTCTTTCGACGTTTGACTTTCGTTGCTTTGTTCGATTTGAATCTTTTTGCAAACCGGAGTTCTTAAGTTGAACTTTCAGGTTAGATCTTTTATTCGAGTTTTACCTGTGCATTAGATGAGTACTTATTCTATGTTTGTTTGTTTGTTTGTCTGCGATAGAATACCCGAAGTGCGCCGCCTGTACTTCGAGTCTCTAGGTTTCGCGGATCATCAGCAAGGCAAGTAACACTTTGATCATATCTTTTCTCATACCTAGATTTTATGCATTAGATCTATCTTCAAACATTGCATGATTAGGATCTAATTAAATTGTGGGATGGGAAGTAATTGAGGTAGTACCTATTACCTGTTTTATTATCAAACCTTTGGGAGTTACTTCTACGTTTTCTTATTATGCCATGCTATGCTAGTAGACGTGGATTGGGTGAGTGTATCCATGACAGATGTGAGATTGTTAATTAATGGTTTATTGAAGGTGGCAACTTAAACACACATCTGGGTGGATTGAGGCACCTGGTTTCTATCAGGACTTGCCTGTTTTTTTCGGACCGCCACCCAGGCTCAAAGGGATCATGAGATTATTCAAACTAGAAACTTACGTGTGCAGCCACAAGCCATTATGGGCTCTGGCATAGTTGACTAAGTTGTGCGAACTCTTACGGGTAGGCTAGCGGATGTAGGGGAAAGTAGGTGTACCGGTCTACCCACATGTAAGGTGCTAGTGCTTCCGAAAGACTATGTCTCAGTCATCCGTTTCTCAAACATCATGTAGTGCGAGGAATCAAATGGAGGCGATCGAGTCTTGTGGGGAAAAGTGCGCAAACCTCTGCAGAGTGTATAAACTAATCATGGTTAGCCGTGTCCCCGGTTATGGACGTTTTGAGTATCTAGTACTTGGATATCATGTGAATCTCAACATGTTACTTCTAATTAGTTTTGTTGGGTTTAATGAGTACTTTTAATTAGGATTGAGGATGCTGTCAACCATTCTCAATGTTTAACAACCACCATGATAGTTAAATATATTTATTCCTTTGCAGTAGGAAAAAATTGGCTTTATGCAAAACTACAACCATAGAGCTTTCCACCAGCCAAATATGCATGTAGTATAGCTTATTCCATTGTTATTCTCTATGTGTTACATGCCAGCATATTCCATGTGCTGACCCGTTTTTGGGCTGCAATGTTTCATGTTGCAGACTGTTCAGACGACGAGTAAGATGATGTTAGGTCGTGGTTCTATACTCAGTGATGCCGTTGGAGTTGATGGACTCGCTTATCTTCCAAGTCTTCCGCTGTTATCGTTTTTAGATGGCCTTAAGCCATACTTATTTCAATAAGTTCTCTCTTAAGACATTCAATGTAATAAGTGTGTGATTGCTACTCTGTTATAAATCCTCCAAGTACTGTGTGGTGTCAGCATTACTGATCCAGGGATGACACTGAGCACAGAGATCAGATTGTTTGAGGTCTGGTCGCTACAATATCAATCTCTATCGCTTTCTTACTTGCTTTGCTTTTTTACTTTGCCTTTTACTTTTCACTTTGCATCTATCTATCAAAAATACCAAAAATATTATTTATCATCTCTATCAGATCTCACTCTCGTAAGTGACCGTGAAGGGATTGACAACCCCTAATCGCGTTGGTTGCGAGGAGCTATTGTTTTGTGTAGGTACGAGGGACTTGTGCGTGGTCTCCTACTGGATTGATACCCTGGTTCTCAAAAACTGGGGGAAATACTTACGCTACTTTGCTGCATGATCTTCTCCTCTTCGGGGAAATCCAACGCAGTGCTCAAGAGGTAGCAAGAAGAATTTCTGGTGCCATTGCCGAGGAGGCTCACGCAAGAAAGTCAACCATACCAAGTACCCATCGCAATCCCTATCTCTCGCATTACATTATTTGCCATTTGCCTCTCGTTTTCCTCTCCCCCACTTCACTCTTGCTGTTTTATTCTCCCTCTCTTTCCCAATCTCCTCCTCTCTCTTCCCATTTGTCTTTTTCTGTTGCCTTTCTGTTTGCACGTGTGATAGTTTGCTTGCCTGTCGTGATGGCTAATCTCATATCTTCTCCGTTATCTCCCGAGAATGAAGTTCTAAATTTTAAACAAAGGGAGGGAGAAAATCTAAAAGACGCTTGGTATAGAATTTGCAATGCTCAAAATAGATCTACCAGAAAGCAATCTACTTCAGTTCTTCTTCGTAATTTTTACGTAGGTGCTAATCCTTGGTATAGATATATCCTTGATACCATTACCGGAGGGAATTTCTTGGGTAGCCACACTTTTGATTCTTATAATGCTTTAATAGATTTATTTGGCTCACCACCTCTTTTGATTAATGGAACTATGTTAACTTTGGAGCATGTTATGCAAAGACTTGAAACTATTGAGAATAAAGTTGCTACCATTGAATCAATTGAAAATCTTGATAAAAAGATCCACAATCAAATTACCCAATATGGATCTAAGGTAGGAATGACTTTGAAAAATATTAAAGAAAAAGAACCCATAGTTAATGAGAAAATAAATCTAGATTCCACAAGAATCGATAAACTTAAGGGTATCATTACCAACTTGGGAACCGCTTTTTCTTCCGTTCAAAACACTCCAAGTTCGTATACTAAAAATATTAAGCTTATTTATGTTCCTAAGAATAAGGGTGAATCATCTAGTAAGGAAACTGTGGATCTTAAATCTATAAGTGCTCATCCCAATCTTTTTACCATCATTAAGGAATCTTTTGCTATAAATGAATTTTTCGATCTTTTGCCAAAAAATTTGACAATTACTAGAAAGAAATAAAATTCTAAAGGAGGTAGAGGCCTCATTGAAGAATTTCCTACTAAAGATGGCAATACCTAGATCTATCCTTGCTTTTATGCCTAGCTAGGGGCGTTAAACGATAGCGCTTGTTGGGAGGCAACCCAATTTCATTTTTGTTTTTTTTTGTTTTTGCTTCAGTTTTGGAATAAATAATCCATCTAGCCTCTGTTTGGATGTGGTTTTATATTTTAATTAGTGTTTGTGCCAAGTAGAACCTATAGGATAACCTACGATGATAGTTGATTTGATTCTGCTGAAAAACAGAAACTTGACACGCACAAATATAATTTTGTTAAATCACAGGAACGTGATTTTGCATTGATTCTTTTTGCTGCTGTTAAATAAACATATTTTCCAGGACTTCCTATTTTGGTAGAATTTTTATAGTTCCAGAAGTTTGCGTTAGTTACATATTGCTACAGACTGTTCTGTTTTTGACAGATTCTGTTTTGCGGGTGTTGTTTGCTTATTTTGATGAATCTATGGCTAGTAAAATAGTTTATAATCCATAGAGAAGTTGGAATACAGTAGGTTTAACACCAATATAAATAAATAATGAGTTCATTACAGTACCTTTAGTAGTTCTTTGTTTTCTTTCTCTAACGGAGCTCACGATATTATTGTTGAGTTTTGTGTTGTGAAGTTTTCAAGTTTTGGGTGAATTCTTTTGATGGATTATGGAACAAGGAGGGGCAAGAGCCTAAGCTTGGGGATGCCCATGGCACCCCCAAGATAATCCAAGGACACCAAAAAGTCAAAGATTGGGGATGCCCCGGAAGGCATCCCCTCTTTCGTCTACTTCCATCAGTAATTTACTTGGAGCGATATTTTTATTCACCACATGATATGTGTTTTGCTTGGAGCGTCTTGTATCATTTGCGTATTTGCTTGTTAGTTTAAGAAAATCATAATTTCTGTACACACCTTTTGAGAGAGCCATACATGAATTGGAATTTGTTAGAATACTCTATGTGCTTCACTTATATCTTTTGAGCTTGATAGTTTTGCTCATAGTGCTTCACTTATATCTTTTGAGCGTGATAATTTTTTCTTTAGTGCTTCACTTAGATCTTTTAGAGCATGGTGGTGGATTTTTTTTTAAGAAACTATTGATCTCTCATGCTTCACTTAGATTATTTTGAGAGTCGTTAATAGCATGGTAATTTGCTTAATGTTAATATACTTGGTATTCAAGATATGTGAAACTTTCTTTTGAGTGAATTGAATACTAAGATAAGTTTGATGCTTGATAATTGTTTTGAGATATGGAGGTAATAATATCAAAGTCGTGCTAGTTGAGTAATTGTGAATTTGTGAAATGCTTGTGTTGAATTTTGCAAGTCCCGTAGCATGCACGTATGGTTAAAGTTGTGTAACAAATTTGAAACATGAAGTGTACCTGGCTTGTGCATCCTTATGAGTGGAGGTCGGGGACGAGCGATGGTCTTTTCCTACCAATCTATCCCCCTAGGAGCATGCGCATAGTACTTGATTTTTGATGACTTCTAAATTTTTGCAATAAGTATATGAGCTCTTTTGACTAATGTTGAGTCCATGGATTATAAGCACTCTCACCTTTCCGCCTTTGCTAGCCTCTTCGGTACCGTGCATTGCCCTTTCTCACCTTGAGAGTTGGTGCAAACTTCGCTGGTGCATCCAAACCCCATGATACGATACGCTCTATCACACATAAACCTCCTTATTGTTGGGGAACGTAGTAATTTCAAAATTTCCTACGCACACGCAAGATCATGGTGATGACATAGCAACGAGAGGGGAGAGTGTTGTCCACGTACCCTCGTAGACCGTAAGCGGAAGCGTTAGCACAACGCGGTTGATGTAGTCGTACGTCTTCACGATCCGACCGATCCAAGCACCAAACGTACGGCACCTCCGAGTTCAGCACACGTTCAGCTGGATGACGATCTCCGGGCTCCGATCCAGCAAAGCTCCGGAGATGAGTTCCGTCAGCATGACGGCGTGGTGACGATGATGATGTTCTACCTGTGCAGGGCTTCGCCTAAACTCCGCGACGATATGACCGAGGTGGAATATGGTGGAGGGGGGCACCGCACACGGCTAAGGAACGATCCGTAGATCAACTTCTATGTCTATGGGGTGCCCCCCTGCCCCCGTATATAAAGGAGCAAGGGGGGAGGCCGGCCGGCCCAAGGGGGGCGCTCCAGGGAGGAGGAATCCTCCTCCTAGTAGGAGTAGGACTCCTCCTTTCCTACTCCTACTAGGAGGAGGAAGGAAGGGGGAGAGGGGGAAGGAAAGGGGGGGGGGCGGCCTAGTCCAATTCAGACCAGAGGGGGGAGGGGGAGCGCGGCCCATGCTGGCCGCCCCTCTCTCCTTTCCCCTAAGGCCCATAAGGCCCATTACTCTCCCGGGGGGGTTCCGGTAACCCTCCGGCACTCCGGTTTTCTCCGAAATCACCCGGAACACTTCCGGTGTCCGAATATAGTCATCCAATATATCAATCTTTATGTCTCGACCATTTCGAGACTCCTCATCACGTCCGTGATCACATCCGGGACTCCGAACAAACTTCAGTACATCAAAACTTATAAACTCATAATAAAACTGTCATCGTAATGTTAAGCGTGCGGACCCTACGGGTTCGAGAACTATGTAGACATGACCTAGAACTATTCTCGTTCAATAACCAATAGCGGGATCTGGATGCCCATATTGGTTCCTACATATTCTACGAAGATCTTTATCGGTCAAACAGCATAACAACATACGTTGTTCCCTTTGTCATCGGTATGTTACTTGCCCGAGATTCGATCGTCGGTATCCAATACCTAGTTCAATATCGTTATCAGCAAGTCTCTTTACTCGTTACGTAATGCATCATCTCGTAACCAACTCATTGGTCACATTGCTTGCAAGGCTTATAGTGATGTGCATTACCCAGAGGGCCCAGAGATACCTCTCCGACAATCGGAGTGACAAAACCTAATCTTGAAATACGCCAACTCAACATGTACCTTCGGAGACACCTGTAGTACCCCTTTATAATCACCCAGTTACGTTGTGACGTTTGGTAGTACCCAAAGTGTTCCTCCGGTAAACGGGAGTTGCATAATTCTCATAGTTACAGGAACTTGTATAAGTCATGAAGAAAGCAATAGCAATATACTAAACGATCAAGTGCTAGGCTAATGGAATGGGTCATGTCAATCACATCATTCTCCTAATGATGTGATCCCATTAATCAACTGACAACACATGTCTATGGTTAGGAAACATAACCATCTTTGATTAATGAGCTAGTCAAGTAGAGGCATACTAATGACTATATGTTTGTCTATATATTCACACATGTATCATGTTTCCGGTTAATACAATTCTAGCATGAATAATAAACATTTATCATGATATGAGGAAATAAATAATAACTTTATTATTGCCTCTAGGGCATATTTCCTTCAGTATCCCACTTGCACTAGAGTTAATAATCTAGATTACATAGTAATGATTCTAACACCCATGGAGTCTTGGTGCTGATCATGTTTTGCTCGTGAGAGAGGCTTAGTCAATGGGTCTGCAACATTCAGATCCGTATGTATCTTGCAAATCTCTATGTCTCCCACTTAGACTTGGTCCCAAATGGAATTGAAGCGTCTCTTGATGTGCTTGGTCCTCTTGTGAAATCTGGATTCCTTTGCCAAGGCAATTGCACCAGTATTGTCACAGAAGATCTTCATTGGTCCCGATGCACTTGGTATGACACCTAGATCGGAAATGAACTCCTTCATCCAGACTCCTTCATTTGCTGCTTCAGAAGCGGCTATTGAAGGAAATATGCCCTAGAGGCAATAATAAAGTTATTATTTATTTCCTCATATCATGATAAATGTTTATTATTCATGCTAGAATTGTATTAACCGGAAACATGATACATGTGTGAATACATAGACAAACATATATTCACTAGTATGCCTCTACTTGACTAGATCATTAATCAAAGATGGTTATGTTTCCTAACCATATACATGTGTTGTCATTTTATTAATGGGATCACATCATTAGGAGAATGATGTGATTGACATGACCCATCCCGTTAGCTTAGCACTTGATCGTTTAGTATTCTGCTATTGCTTTCTTCATGACTTATACATGTTCCTATAACTATGAGAATTATGCAACTCCCGTTTACCAGAGGAACACTTTGGGTACTACCAAACGTCACAACGTAACTGGGTGATTATAAAGGAGTACTACAGGTGTCTCCGAAGGTACATGTGAGTTGGCGCATTTCGAGATTAGGTTTTGTCACTCCGATTGTCGGAGAGGTATCTTTGGGCCCTCTCGGTAATACTCATCACTTAAAGCCTTGCAAGCATTATAACTAATGAGTTAGTTATGAGATGACGTATTACAGAATGAGTAAAGAGACTTGCCGGTAACGAGATTGAACAAGGTATAGGATACCGACGATCAAATCTCGGGCAAGTAACATACCGATGACAAAGGGAACAACGTATGTTGTGATGCGGTTTGACCGATAAAGATCTTCGTAGAATATGTAGGAACCAATATGGGCATCCAGGTCCCGCTATTGGTTATTGACCGAGAATAGTTTTAGGTCATGTATACATAGTTCTCGAACCCGTAGGGTCCGCACGCTTAACGTTTCGATGACAGTTTTATTATGAGTTTATAAGTTTTGATGTACCGAAGTTTGTTCGGAGTCCCGGATGTGATCACGGACATGACGAGGAGTCTCGGAATGGTCGAGACATAAAGATTGATATATTGGAAGCCTATGTTTGGACATCGGAATGGTTCCGGGTAAAATCGGCATTTTACCGGAGTACCGGGAGGTTACCGGAACCCCCCGGGGGGGTTAATGGGCCTACATCGGCCAAGACGGAGAAGAGGAACTAGCAAGGAGGGGGCCGCGCGCCCCTCCCCCTCCTAGTCCGAATAGGACAAGGGAAGGGGGGCGGCGCCTCCCTTTCCTTCCCCTCTTCCTCCTCTTTCCCCTTTCTCTCCTACTCCAACTTGGAAAAGGGGAGTCCTACTCCCGGTGGGAGTAGGACTCCCCCCTTGGCGCGCCCCCTAGGCCGGCGGCCTCCTCCCCCTTGGCTCCTTTATCTACGGGGGCGGGGGGCACCCCATGGACACACAAGTTGATCTACGGATCGTTCCTTAGCCGTGTGCGGTGCCCCCTTCCACCATATTCCACCTCGGTCATATCGTCGCGGAGTTTAGGCGAAGCCCTGCACCGGTAGAACATCATCATCGTCACCACACTGTCGTGCCGACGGAACTCATCTCCGGAGCCTTTGCTGGATCGAAGGGCCGGAGATCGTCATCGAGCTGAACGTGTGCTGAACTCGGAGGCTTCGTACGTTCGGTGCTTGGATCGGTCGGATCGTGAAGACGTACGACTACATCAACCGCATTGTGCTAACGCTTCCGCTTACGGTCTACGAGGGTACGTGGACGAACACTCTCCCCTCTCGTTGCTATATCATCACCATGATCTTGCGTGTGCGTAGGAAAATTTTGAAATTACTACGTTCCCCAACAGTGGCATCCGAGCCTATGTTTTATGCGTTGATGTTACCAGCATGTCATACTTTGGTTCGGCGGTATTGTGAGATGAAGCGGCCCGGACCGACATTACGCGTACGCTTACGCGAGACTGGTTTTACCGTTACAAGCACTCGTGCTTAAAGGTGGCTGGCGGGTGTCTGTCTCTCTCACTTTAGCTGAATCGAGTGTGGCTACGCCCGGTCCTTGCGAAGGTTAAAACAGCACCAACTTGACGAACTATCGTTGTGGTTTTTGATGTGTAGGTAAGAACGGTTCTTGCTAAGCCTGTAGCAGCCACGTAAAATTTGCAACAACAAAGTAGAGGACGTCTAACTTGTTTTTGCAGGGCAGGTTGTGATGTGATATGGTCAAGACGTGATATTTTATTGTATGAGATGATCATGTTTTGTAACCGAAGTTATCGGCAACTGGCAGGAGCCATATGGTTGTCGCTTTATTGTATGAAATGCAAACACCCTGTAATTGCTTTACTTTATCACTAAGCGGTAGCGATAGTCGTAGAAGCAATAGATGGCGTAACGACAACGATGCTACGATGGAGATCAAGGTGTCGCGCTGGTGACGATGGTGATCATGACGGTCCTTCGAAGATGGAGATCACAAGCACAAGATGATGATGGCCATATCGTATCACTTATATTGATTGCATGTGATGTTTATCCTTTATGCATCTTATCTTGCTTTGATTGACGGTAGCATTTTAAGATGATCTCTCACTAATTATCAAGAAGTGTTCTCCCTCAGTATGCACCGTTGCGAAAGTTCTTCGTGCTGAGACACCACGTGATGATCGGGTGTGATAGGCTCTACGTTCAAATACAACGGGTGCAAAACAGTTGCACACGCGGAATACTCAGGTTATACTTGACGAGCCTAGCATATACAAATATGGCCTCGGAACACGGAGACCGAAAGGTCGAGCGTGAATCATATAGTAGATATGATCAACATAGAGATGTTCACCATTGAAACTACTCCATCTCACGTGATGATCGGACATGGTTTACTTGATTTGGATCACGTGATCACTTAGATGACTAGAGAGATGTCTGTCTAAGTGGGAGTTCTTAAGTAATATGATTAATTGAACTTAAATTTATCATGAACTTAGTACCTGATAGTATTTTGCTTGTCTATGTTTGTTTGTAGATAGATGGCTCGTGCTGTTGTTCTGTTGAATTTTAATGCGTTCCTTGAGAAAGCAAAGTTGAAAGATGATGGTAGCAATTACACGGACTGGGTCCGTAACCTGAGGATTATCCTCATTGCTGCATAGAAAAGTTACGTCCTGGAAGCACCGCTGGGTGCTAGGCCTGCTGCTGATGCAACTGACGACGTTAAGAATGTCTGGCAGAGCAAAGCTGATGACTACTCAATAGTTCAATGTGCCATGCTTTACGGCTTAGAACCGGGTCTTCAACGACGTTTTGAACGTCATGGAGCATATGAGATGTTCCTGGAGTTGAAGTTAATATTTCAAGCAAATGCCCGGATTGAGAGATATAAAGTCTCCAATAAGTTCTATAGCTGCAAGATGGAGGAGAATAGTTCTGTCATGAGCATATACTCAAAATGTCTGGGTATAATAATCACTTGATTCAACTGGGAGTTAATTTTCCGGATGATAGCGTCATTGACAGAATTCTCCAATCACTGCCACCAAGCTACAAGAGCTTCGTGATGAACTATAATATGCAAGGGATGAAAAAGACTATTCCCGAGCTCTTCGCGATGCTGAAAGCCGCAGAGGTAGAAATCAAAAAGGAGCATCAAGTGTTGATGGTCAACGAGACCACTAGTTTCAAGAAGAAGGGCAAAGGGAAGAAGAAGGGGAACTTCAAAAAGAACGGCAAGCAAGTTGCTGCTCAAGATAAGAAACCCAAGTCTGGACCTAAGCCTGAAACTGAGTGCTTCTACTGCAAGCAGACTGGACACTGGAAGCAGAACTGCCCCAAGTATTTGGCGGATAAGAAGGATGGCAAAGTGAACAAAGGTATATGTGATATACATGTTATTGATGTGTACCTTACTAATGCTCGCAGTAGCACCTGGGTATTTGATACTGGTTCTGTTGCTAATATTTGCAACTCGAAACAGGGACTATGGATTAAGCGAAGATTAGCTAAGGACGAGGTGACGATGCGCGTGGGAAATGGTTCCAAAGTCGATGTGATCGCGATCGGCACGCTACCTCTACATCTACCATCGGGATTAGTTTTAGACCTAAATAATTGTTATTCGGTGCCTGCGTTGAGCATGAACATTATATCTGGATCTTGTTTGATGCGAGACGGTTATTCATTTAAATCAGAGAATAATGGTTGTTCTATTTATATGAGTAATATCTTTTACGGTCATGCACCCTTGAAGAGTGGTCTATTTTTATTGAATCTCGATAGTAGTGATACACATATTCATAGTGTTGAAACCAAAAGATGCAGAGTTGATAATGATAGTGCAACTTATTTGTGGCACTGCCGTTTAGGTCATATCGGTGTAAAACGCATGAAGAAACTCCATACTAATGGGCTTTTGGAATCACTTGATTATGAATCACTTGGTACTTGCGAACCGTGCCTTATGGGCAAGATGACTAAAACACCGTTCTCCGGTACTATGGAGAGAGCAACAGATTTGTTGGAAATCATACATACAGATGTATGTGGTCCAATGAATGTTGAGGCTCGTGGCGGATATCGTTATTTTCTCACCTTCACAGATGATTTGAGCAGATATGGGTATATCTACTTAATGAAACACAAGTCTGAAACATTTGAAAAATTCAAAGAATTTCAGAGTGAAGTAGAAAATCATCGTAACAAGAAAATAAAGTTTCTACGATCTGATCGTGGAGGAGAATATTTGAGTTACGAGTTTGGTCTACACTTGAAACAATGCGGGATAGTCTCGCAACTCACGCCACCTGGAACATCGCAACGCAATGGTGTGTCCGAACGTCGTAATCGTACTTTACTTGATATGGTGCGATCTATGATGTCTCTTACCGATCTACCGCTATCGTTTTGGGGTTATGCTTTAGAGACGGCCGCATTCACGTTAAATAGGGCACCATCAAAATCCGTTGAGACGACGCCTTATGAACTGTGGTTTGGCAAGAAACCAAAGTTGTCGTTTCTTAAAGTTTGGGGCTGCGATGCTTATGTGAAGAAACTTAAACCAAATAAGCTCGAACCCAAATCGGAGAAATGTGTCTTCATAGGATACCCAAAGGAGACTATTGGGTACACCTTCTATCACAGATCTGAGGGCAAGATTTTCATTGCTAAATTCGGATCCTTTCTAGAGAAGGAGTTTCTCTCGAAAGAAGTGAGTGGGAGGAAAGTAGAACTTGATGAGATAACTGTATCTACTCCCTTATTGGAAGGTAGTTCATCACAAGAACCGGTTCCTGTGACAACTACACCAATTAGTGAGGAAGCTAATGATATTGATCATGAAACTTCAGATCAAGTTTCTGCTGAACCTCGTAGGTCTACCAGAGTAAGATCCGCACCAGAGTGGTACGGCAATCCTATTCTGGAAGTCATGTTACTTGACCATGATGAACCTACGAACTATGAGGAAGCGATGATGAGCCCAGATTCCGCAAAATGGCTAGAGGCCATGAAATCTGAGATGGGATCCATGTATGAAAATAAAGTATGGACTTTGGTTGACTTGCCCGATGATCAGCAAGCTATTGAGAATAAATGGATCTTTAAGAAGAAGACTGACGCTGATGGTAATGTAACTGTCTATAAAGCTCGACTTGTTGCGAAAGGTTTTCGATAAGTTCAAGGGGTTGACTACAATGAGACTTTCTCACCCGTAGCGATGCTTAAGTCTGTCCGAATCATGTTAGCTATTGCTGCATTTCATGATTATGAAATTTGGCAAATGGATGTCAAGACTGCATTCTTGAATTGATTTCTAGAAGAAGAGTTGTATATGATGCAGCCGGAAGGTTTTGTTGATCCAAAAGGTGCTAACAAAGTGTGCAAGCTCCAGGGTTCCATTTATGGACTGGTACAAGCATCTCGGAGTTGGAATAAATGCTTTGATAGTTTGATCAAAGCATATGGTTTTATACAGACTTTTGGAGAAGCCTGTATTTACAAGAAAGTGAGTGGGAGCTCTGTAGCATTTCTAGTTTTATATGTAGATGACATATTATTAATTGGAAATGATATAGAATTTCTGGATAGCATAAAGGGATACTTGAATAAAAGTTTTTCAATGAAAGACCTTGGTGAAGCTGCTTATATATTGGGCAAGATCTATAGAGATAGATCAAGACGCTTAATAGGACTTTCACAAAGCACATACCTTGACAAGATTTTGAAAATGTTCAAAATGGATCAGGCAAAGAAAGGATTCTTGCCTGTGCTACAAGGTGTGAAGTTGAGTCAAACTCAATGCCCGACCACAGTAGAAGATAGAGAGAAAATGAAAGATGTTCCCTATGCTTCAGCCATAGGCTCTATCATGTATGCAATGTTGTGTACCAGGCCTGACGTATGCTTAGCAATAAGCTTAGCAGGAAGGTACCAAAGTAATCCAGGAGTGGATCACTGGACAGTGGTCAAGAACATCCTGAAATACCTGAAAAGGACTAAGGATATGTTTCTCGTATATGGAGGTGACAAAGAGCTAGTCGTAAGAGGTTACGTCGATGCAAGCTTTGACACTGATCCGGACGATTCTAAATCGCAAACCGGATACGTGTTTATATTAAACGGTGGAGCTGTAAGTTGGTGCAGTTCTAAACAAAGCGTCGTGGCGGGATCTACATGTGAAGCGGAGTACATAGCTACTTCTGAAGCAGCGAATGAAGGAGTCTGGATGAAGGAGTTCATTTCCGATCTAGGTGTCATACCTAGTGCATCGGGACCAATGAAGATCTTCTGTGACAATACTGGTGCAATTGCCTTGGCAAAGGAATCCAGATTTCACAAGAGGACTAAGCACATCAAGAGACGCTTCAATTCCATTCGGGACCAAGTCCAAGTGGGAGACATAGAGATTTGCAAGATACATACGGATCTGAATGTTGCAGACCCGTTGACTAAGCCTCTCTCACGAGCAAAACATGATCAGCACCAAGACTCCATGGGTGTTAGAATCATTACTATGTAATCTAGATTATTGACTCTAGTGCAAGTGGGAGACTGAAGGAAATATGCCCTAGAGGCAATAATAAAGTTATTATTTATTTCCTCATATCATGATAAATGTTTATTATTCATGCTAGAATTGTATTAACTGGAAACATGATACATGTGTGAATACATAGACAAACATATAGTCACTAGTATGCCTCTACTTGACTAGCTCATTAATCAAAGATGGTTATGTTTCCTAACCATAGACATGTGTTGTCATTTGATTAATGGGATCACATCATTAGGAGAATGATGTGATTGACATGACCCATCCTGTTAGCTTAGCACTTGATCGTTTAGTATTCTGCTATTGCTTTCTTCATGACTTATACATGTTCCTATAACTATGAGAATTATGCAACTCCCGTTTAGCAGAGGAACACTTTGGGTACTACCAAATGTCACAACGTAACTGGGTGATTATAAAGGAGTACTACAGGTGTCTCCGAAGGTACATGTTGAGTTGGCGTATTTCGAGATTAGGTTTTGTCACTCCGATTGTCGGAGAGGTATCTCTGGGCCCTCTCGGTAATACTCATCACTTAAAGCCTTGCAAGCATTATAACTAATGAGTTAGTTATGAGATGACGTATTACAGAATGAGTAAAGAGACTTTCCGGTAACGAGATTGGACTAGGTATAGGATACCGACGATCAAATCTCGGGCAAGTAACATACCGATGACAAAGGGAACAACGTATGTTGTTATGCGGTTTGACCGATAAAGATCTTCGTAGAATATGTAGGAACCAATATGGGCATCCAGGTCCCGCTATTGGTTATTGACCGAGAATGGTTTTAGGTCATGTCTACATAGTTCTCGAACCCGCAGGGTTCGCACGCTTAACGTTTCGATGACAGTTTTATTATGAGTTTATAAGTTTAGATGTACCGAAGTTTGTTCGGTGTCCTGGATGTGATCATGGACATGACGAGGAGTCTCGGAATGGTTGATACATAAAGATTGGTATATTGGAAGCCTATGTTTGGACATCGGAATGGTTCCGGGTGAAATCGGCATTTTACCGGAGTACCGGGAGGTTACCGGAACCCCCCGGGGGGTTAATGGGCCTACATGGGCCAAGAGGGAGAAGAGGAAGGAGCAAGGAGGGGGCCGCGCGCCCCTCCCCCTCCTAGTCCGAATAGGACAAGGGAAGGGGGGCGGCGCCCCCCCTTTCCTTCCCCTCTTCCTCCTCTTTCCCCTTTCTCTCCTACTCCAACTTGGAAAAGGGGAGTCCTACTCCCGGTGGGAGTAGGACTCCCCCCTTGGCGCGACCCCTAGGCCAGCGGCCTCCTCCCCCCTGGCTCCTTTATATATGGGGGCGGGGGGCACCCCATGGACACACAAGTTGATCTACGGATCGTTCCTTAGCCATGTACGGTGCCCCCTTCCACCATATTCCACCTCGGTCATATCGTCGCGGAGTTTAGGCAAAGCCCTGCGCCGGTAGAACATCATCATCGTCACCACGCCGTCGTGCTGACGGAACTCATCTCCGGAGCCTTTGCTGGATCGGAGGGCCGGAGATCGTCATCGAGCTGAACGTGTGCTGAACTCGGAGGCTCCGTACGTTCGGTGCTTGGATCGGTCGGATCGTGAAGACGTACGACTACATCAACCGCGTTGTGCTAACGCTTTTGCTGATGGTCTACGAGGGTACGTGGACGAACACTCTCCCCTCTCGTTGCTATATCATCACCATGATCTTGCGTGTGCATAGGAAAATTTTGAAATTACTACGTTCCCCAACAGCTATATACTCCGCTTCACATGTAGATCCCGCCACGACGCTTTATTTAGAACTGCACCAACTTACAGCTCCACCGTTTAATAAAAACACGTATCCGTTTTGCGATTTAGAATCGTCCGGATCAGTGTCAAAGCTTGCATCGACATAACCATTTACGACTAGCTCTTTGTCACCTCCATATATGAGAAACATATCCTTAGTCCTTTTCAGGTATTTCAGGATGTTCTTGACCGCTGTCCAGTGATCCACTCCTGGATTACTTTGGTACCTTCCTACCAAGCTTATTGCTAAGCATACGTCAGGTCTGGTACATAGCATTGCATACATGATAGAGCCTATGGCTGAAGCATAGGGAACATCTTTCATTTTCTCTCTATCTTCTGCTGTGGTCGGGCATTGAGTTTGACTCAACTTCACACCTTGAAGCACGGGCAAGAACCCTTTCTTTGCCTGATCCATTTTGAACTTTTTCAAAATTTTATCAAGGTATGTGCTTTGTGAAAGTCCAATCAAGCGTCTTGATCTATCTCTATAGATCTTGATGCCCAATATGTAAGCAGCTTCACCGAGGTCTTTCATTGAAAAACTTTTATTCAAGTATCCCTTTATGCTATCCAGAAATTCTATATCATTTCCAATTAATAATATGTCATCTACATATAATATCAGAAATGCTACAGAGCTCCCACTCACTTTCTTGTAAATACAGGCTTCTCCAAAAGTCTATATAAAACCATATGCTTTGATCACACTATCAAAGCATTTATTCCAACTCCGAGATGCTTGCACCAGTCCATAAATGGATCACTGGAGCTTGCACACTTTGTTAGCACCTTTTGGATCAACAAAACCTTCTGGCTGCATCATATACAACTCTTCTTCCAGAAATCCATTCAAGAATGCAGTTTTGACATCCATTTGCCAAATTTCATAATCATGAAATGCAGCAATAGCTTACATGATTCGGACGGACTTATGCATCGCTACGGGTGAGAAAGTCTCATCGTAGTCAACCCCTTGAACTTGTCGAAAACCTTTCGCAATAAGTCGAGCTTTATAGACAGTTATATTACCATCAGCGTCAGTCTTCTTCTTAAAGATCCATTTATTCTCAATGGCTTCCCGATCATCGGGCAAGTCAACCAAAGTCCATACTTTGTTTTCATACATGGATCCCATCTTAGATTTCGTGGCCTCTAGCCATTTTGCGGAATCTGGGCTCATCATCGCTTCCTCATAGTTCATAGGTTCATCATGGTCAAGTAACATGACTTCCAAAATAGGATTATCGTACCACTCTGGTGCGGATCTTACTCTGGTAGACCTACGAGGTTCAGTAGAAACTTGATCTGAAGTTTCA
This sequence comes from Triticum timopheevii, assembly GCA_963921465.1. Taxonomy (NCBI): domain Eukaryota; kingdom Viridiplantae; phylum Streptophyta; class Magnoliopsida; order Poales; family Poaceae; genus Triticum; species Triticum timopheevii. Next base: position 358,172,656 of record OY997274.1, on the reverse strand, counting down.
TGATCAATATCATTAGCTTCCTCACTAATTGGTGTAGTTGTCACAGGAACCGGTTCTTGTGATGAACTACCTTCCAATAAGGGAGTAGATACAATTATCTCATCAAGTTTTACTTTCCTCCCACTCACTTCTTTCGAGAGAAACTCCTTCTCTAGAAAGGATCCGAATTTAGCAATGAAAATCTTGCCCTCAGATTTGTGATAGAAGGTGTACCCAATAGTCTCCTTTGGGTATCCTATGAAGACACATTTCTCCGATTTGGGATCGAGCTTATCTGGTTGAAGTTTCTTCACATAAGCATCGCAGCCCCAAACTTTAAGAAATGACAACTTTGGTTTCTTGCCAAACCACAGTTCATAAGGCGTCGTCTTAACAGATTTTGATGGTGCCCTATTTAACGTGAATGCGGCCATCTCTAAAGCATAACCCAAAAACGATAGCGGTAAATCAGTAAGAGACATCATAGATCGCACCATATCTAGTAAAGTACGATTACGACGTTCGGACACACCATTTCGTTGTGGTGTTCCGGGTGGCGTGAGTTGCGAAACTATTCTGCATTGTTTCAAGTGTAGACCAAACTCGTAACTCAAATATTCTCCTCCACGATCAGATCGTAGAAACTTTATTTTCTTGTTACGATGATTTTCCACTTCACTCTGAAATTCTTTGAACTTTTCAAATGTTTCAGACTTGTGTTTCATCAAGTAGATATACCCATATCTGCTCAAATCATCTGTGAAGGTGAGAAAATAACGATACCCGCCGCGAGCCTCAACATTCATTGGACCACAAGCATCAGTATGTATGATTTCCAACAAACCAGTTGCTCGCTCCATAGTTCTGGAGAACGGCGTTTTAGTCATCTTGCCCATGAGGCACGGTTCGCAAGTACCAAGTGATTCATAATCAAGTGATTCCAAAAGCCCATCAGTATGGAGTTTCTTCATGCGCTTTACACCGATATGACCTAAACGGCAGTGCCACAAATAAGTTGCACTATCGTTATCAACTCTGCATCTTTTGGTTTCAACACTATGAATATGTATATCACTACTATCGAGATTCAATAAAAATAGACCACTCTTCAAGGGTGCATGACCATAAAAGATATTACTCATATAAATAGAACAACCATTATTCTCTGATTTAAATGAATAACCATCTCGCATCAAACAAGATCCAGATATAATGTTCATGCTCAACGCTGGCACCAAATAACAATTATTTAGGTCTAAAACTAATCCCGATGGTAGATGTAGAGGTAGCATGCCGACCGTGATCACATCGAATTTGGAACCATTTCCCACGCGCATCGTCACCTCGTCCTTAGCCAATCTTCGCTTAATCTGTAGTCCCTGTTTCGAGTTGCAAATATTAGCAACAGAACCAGTATCAAATACCCAGGTGCTACTGCGAGCATTAGTAAGGTACACATCAATAACATGTATATCACATATACCTTTGTTCACTTTGCCATCCTTCTTATCCGCCAAATACTTGGGGCAGTTCCGCTTCCAGTGTCCAGTCTGCTTGCAGTAGAAGCACTCAGTTTCAGGCTTAGGTCCAGATTTGGGTTTCTTCTCTTGAGCGGCAACTTGCTTGCCGTTCTTTTTGAAGTTCCCCTTCTTCTTCCCTTTGCCCTTTTTCTTGAAACTGGTGGTCTTGTTAACCATCAACACTTGATGCTCTTTCTTGATTTCTACCTCCGCAGCTTTTAGCATTGCGAAGAGCTCGGGAATAGTCTTGTTCATCCCTTGCATATTATAGTTCATCACGAAGCTCTTGTAGCTTGGTGGCAGTGATTGAAGAATTCTGTCAATGACACTATCATCAGGAAGATTAACTCCCAGTTGAATCAAGTGATTATTATACCCAGACATTTTGAGTATGTGTTCACTGACAGAACTATTCTCCTCCATCTTGCAGCTATAGAACTTATTGGAGACTTCATATCTCTCAATCTGGGCATTTGCTTGAAATATTAACTTCAACTCCTGGAACATCTCATATGCTCCATGACGTTCAAAACGTCGTGGAAGGCCTAGTTCTAAGCCGTAAAGCATGGCACACTGAACTATCGAGTAATCATCAGCTTTGGTCTGCCAGACGTTCTTAACGTCGTCAATTGCATCAGCAGCAGGCCTGGCACTCAGCGGTGCTTCCAGGATGTAACTTTTCTGTGCAGCAATGAGGATAATCCTCAGGTTACGGACCCAGTCCGTGTAATTGTTACCATCATCTTTCAACTTTGCTTTCTCAAGGAACGCATTAAAATTCAACGGAACAACAACACGAGCCATCTATCTACAAACAAACATAGACAAGCAAAATACTATCAGGTACTAAGTTCATGATAAATTTAAGTTCAATTAATCATATTACTTAAGAACTCCCACTTAGACAGACATCTCTCTAGTCATCTAAGTGATCACGTGATCCAAATCAACTAAACCATGTCCGATCATCACGTGAGATGGAGTAGTTTCAATGGTGAACATCACTATGTTGATCATATCTACTATATGATTCACGCTCGACCTTTCGGTCTCCGTGTTCCGAGGCCATATCTGTATATGCTAGGCTCGTCAAGTATGACCTGAGTATTCCGTGTGTGCAACTGTTTTGCACCCATTGTATTTGAACGTAGAGCCTATCACACCCGATCATCACGTGGTTTCTCAGCACGAAGAACTTTCGCAACAGTGCATAACACTTCTTGATTATTAGTGAGAGATCATCTTAAAATGCTACCGTCAATCAAAGCAAGATAAGATGCATAAAGGATAAACATCACATGCAATCAATATAAGTGATATGATATGGCCATCATCATCTTGTGCTTGTGATCTCCATCTTCGAAGCACCATCGTGATCACCATCGTCACCGGCGCGACACCTTGATCTCCATCGTAGCATCGTTGTCGTTACACCATCTATTTCTTCTAAGATTATCGCTACCGCTTAGTGATAAAGTAAAGTAATTACAGGGCGTTTGCATTTCATACAATAAAGCGACAACCATATGGCTCCTGCCAGTTGCCGATAACTTCGGTTACAAAACATGATCATCTCATACAATAAAATATAGCATCACGTCTTGACCATATCACATCACAACATGCCCTGCAAAAACAAGTTAGACGTCCTCTACTTTGTTGTTGCAAATTTTACGTGGCTGCTACGGGCTTTAGCAAGAACCGTTCTTACCTACGCATCAAAACCACAATGATAGTTCGTCAAGTTGGTGTTGTTTTAACCTTCACAAGGACCGGGCATAGCCACACTCGATTCAGCTAAAGTGAGAGAGACAGACACCCGCCAGCCACCTTTAAGCACGAGTGCTCGTAACGGTGAAACCAGTCTTGCGTAAGCGTACGCGTAATGTCGGTCCGGGCCGCTTCATCTCACAATACCGCTGAACCAAAGTATGACATGCTGGTAAGCAGTATGACTTGTATCGCCCACAACTCACTTGTGTTCTACTCGTGCATATAACATCAATGCATAAAACCTGGCTCTGATACCACTGTTGGGGAACGTAGTAATTTCAAAATTTTCCTATGCACACGCAAGATCATGGTGATGACATAGCAACGAGACGGGAGAGTGTTGTCCACGTACCCTCGTAGACCGTAAGAGAAAGCGTTAGCACAACGCGCTTGATGTAGTCGTACGTCTTCATGATCCGACCGATCCAAGCACCGAACGTACGGCACCTCCGAGTTCAGCACACATTCAGCTCGATGACGATCTCTGGGCTCCGATCCAGCAAAGCTCCGGAGATGAGTTCCGTCAGCATGACGGCGTGGTGACGATGATGATGTTCTACCGGCGCAGGGCTTCGCCTAAACTCCGCGACGATATAACCGAGGTGGAATATGGTGGAGGGGGGCACCGCACACGGCTAAGGAACGATCCGTAGATCAACTTCTGTGTCTATGGGGTGCCCCCCTGCCCCCGTATATAAAGGAGCAAGGGGGAGGCCGGCCGGCCCAAGGGGGGGCGCCAGGGAGGAGGAATCCTCCTCCTAGTAGGAGCAGGACTCCTCCTTTCCTACTCCTACTAGGAGGAGGAAGGAAGGAGGAGAGGGGGAAGGAAAGGGGGGGGGGGGCGCCGCCCCCCTCCTAGTCCAATTCGGACCAGAGGGGGGAGGGGGCGCGCGGCCCATGCTGGCCGCCCCTCTCTCCTTTCCCCTAAGGCCCATAAGGCCCATTACTCTCCCGGGGGGGGGGGTTCCGGTAACCCTCCAGCACTCCGGTTTTCTCCGAAATCACCCGGAACACTTCCGGTGTCTGAATATAGTTGTCCAATATATCAATCTTTATGTCTGGACCATTTCTAGACTCCCCGTCACGTCCGTGATCACATCCGGGACTCCGAACAAACTTCGGTACATCAAAACTTATAAACTCATAATAAAACTGTCATCGTAGCGTTAAGCGTGCGGACCCTACGGGTTCGAGAACTATGTAGACATGACCTAGAACTATTCTCGATCAATAACCAATAGCGGGACCTGGATGCCCATATTGGTTCCTACATATTCTACGAAGATCTTTATCGGTCAAACCGCATAACAACATACGTTGTTCCCTTTGTCATCGGTATGTTACTTGCCCGAGATTCGATCGTCGGTATCCAATACCTAGTTCAATCTCGTTACCGGCAAGTCTCTTTACTCGTTACGTAATGCGTCATCCCGTAACCAACTCATTGGTCACATTGCTTGCAAGGCTAATAGTGATGTGCATTACCGAGAGGACCCAAAGATACCTCTCCGACAATCGGAGTGACAAAACCTAATCTCGAAATACGCCGACTCAACATGTACCTTCAGAGACACCTGTAGTACTCCTTTATAATCACCCAGTTACGTTGTGACGTTTGGTAGTACCCAAAGTGTTCCTCCGGTAAACGGGAGTTGCATAATTCTCATAGTTACAGGAACTTGTATAAGTCATGAAGAAAGCAATAGAAATATACTAAACGATCAAGTGCTAGGCTAACGGAATGGGCCATGTCAATCACATCATTCTCCTAATGATGTGATGCCATTAATCAAATGACAACACATGTCTATGGTTAGGAAACATAACCATCTTTCATTAATGAGCTAGTCAAGTAGAGGCATACTAGTGACTATATGTTTGTCTATGTATTCACACATGTATCATGTTTCCGGTTAATACAATTCTAGCATGAATAATAAACATTTATCATGATATGAGGAAATAAATAATAACTTTATTATTGCCTCTAGGGCATATTTCCTTCACTTATATCTTCCTCAAAACAGTCACCATACCTACCTATCATGGCATTTCCATAGCCATTCCGAGATATATTGCCATGCAACTTCCATCATCATCATCATGACATACATTACTTTTGTGATATTGCCATTGCATGATCATGTAGTTGACATCGTAATTGTGGCAAAGCCACCATGCATTATTTTTCATACATGTGACTCTTGATTCATTGCACCATCCCGGTACACCGCCGGCGGCATTCATATAGAGTTATATCTTGTTCTAAGCTTCGAGTTGTAATCCTTATGTTGTAATCAATAGACCTGTGATGATCATCATTATTAGAGCATTGCCAAAATAAAAAAAATAAAAAAAAGAGAAGAAAGGCCAAACGAAAAAAAAGAAAGGCCCCAAAAAAAAGAAAATAAATAAAAAGGACAATGCTACTATCTCTTTTCCTCACTTGTGCTTCAAAGTAGCACCTTTTTTTTCATATAGTGAGTCTCATATATTGTGCTTCAAAGTAGCACCTTGTTCTTCATGTAGTGAGTCTCATAAGTTGTCTTTTTATACTAGTGGGAATTTTTCATTATAGAACTTGGCTTGTATATTCCTACGATGGGCTTCCTCAAATGCCCTAGGTCTTCGTGAGCAAGCGAGTTGGGTGCACACCCACTAGGTTTCTTTTGTTGAGCATTCATAGCTCTAGTGTATTCGTTGCATGGCAATCCCTACTCCTCATGTTGACATCAATTGATGGGCATCTCCATAGCCCGTTGATTATCCTCGTCAATGTGAGACTTTCTCCTTTTTGTCTTCTCCACACAAACCCCACCATCATATTCTATTCCACCCATAGTGCTATATCCATGGCTCACGCTCATGTATATCGGGGGTATAGAAGTTGGGAACATCTTTGTGTGACGAAAATGAAGCATAGCCTAACTATATGATTTTGTAGGGATGAACTTTCTTTTGCCATGCTATTTTGAGAAGACATGATTGCTTTGATTAGTATGCTTGAAGTATTATTATTTTTGTGTCAATATGAACTTTTGTATTGAATCTTTCGGATCTGAATATTCATGACACAATTAAGAATATTTACATTGAAATTATGCCAACGTATCACTCCACATCAAAAATTCTTTTTTATCATTTACCTACTCGGGGACGAGCATGAATTAAGCTTGGGGATGCCTGATACGTCTCCAACGTATCTATAATTTTTGATTTCTCCATGCTACTTTATCTACTGTTTTGGACTATATTGGGCTTTATTTTCCACTTTTATATTATTTTTGGGACTAACCTATTAACCGGAGGACCAGCCTAGAATTGCTGTTTTTTTGCCTATTTCGGTGTTTCGAAGAAATGGAATATCAAACGGAGTCCAAACGGAATGAAACCTTCGGGACGTAACAGAGGCGGTCACGAGGGTGGGGGCGCTCCCCCTAGGGAGCGCCCCCTGCCTCGCGGCCCCCCTGTTGCTCCACCGACGTACTCCTTCCTCCTATATATACCTACGTATCCCCAAACGACCAGAACAGGAGCCAAAAACCTAATTCCACCGCCGCAACCTTCTGTATCCACGAGATCCCATCTTGGGGCCTGTTCCGGAGCTCCACCGGAGGGGGCATCCACCACGGAGGGCTTCTACATCAACACCATAGCCCCTCCGATGAAGTGTGAGTAGTTTACTTCAGACCTTCGGGTCCATAGCTAGTAGCTAGATGGATTCTTCTCTCTTTTTGGGTCTCAATACAATGTTCTCCCCCTCTCTCGTGGAGATCTATTCGATGTAATGTTCTTATTTTTGCGGTGTGTTTGTTGAGACCGATGAATTGTGGATTTATGATCCAGCTTATCAATGAACAATATTTGAATCTTCTCTGAATTCTTTTATGTATGATTGAATTATCTTTGCAAGTATCTTCGAATTATCCGTTTGGTTTGGCCAACTAGATTCGTAGTTCTTGCAATGGGAGAAGTGCTTAGCTTTGGGTTCAATCTTGTGGTGTCGTTTTCCAGTGACAGAAGGGGCAGCAAGGCACGTATTGTATTGTTGTCATCAAGGATAACAAGATGGGGTTTTTATCATATTGCATGAATTTATCCCTCTACATCATGTCATCTTGCTTAAGGCGTTACTCTGTTTTTAATTTAATACTCTAGATGCATGCTGGATAGCGGACGATGAATGGAGTAATAGTAGTAGATGCAGAATTGTTTCGATCTACTTGTCTCGGACGTGATGCCTATATACATGATCATACCTAGATATACTCATAACTATGCTCAATTATGTCAATTTCTCAACAGTAATTTGTTCACCCACCGTAGAATACTTATGCTCTTGAGAGAAGCCACTAGTGAAACCTATGGCCCCCAGGTCTATTCTCATCATATCAATCTCTGTCGCTTTATTACTTGCTTTGCTTTTTACTTTTCCTTTTACTTTTCACTTTGCATCTATCTATCAAAAATACCAAAAATATTATTTATCATCTCTATCAGATCTCACTCTCATAAGTGACCGTGAAGGGATTGACAACCCCTAATCGCGTTGGTTGCGAGGAGCTATCGTTTTGTGTAGGTACGAGGGACTTGTGCGTGGTCTCCTACTGGATTGATACCTTGGTTCTCAAAAACCGAGGGAAATACTTACGCTACTTTGCTGCATCATCCTCTCCTCTTCGGGGAAATCTAACGCAGTGCTCAAGAGGTAGCAAGGAGCGACGCTAGTTGTAACACCCTGGATGTAAATTTCCATAAGTGTAACTCCAACTCTTGCCATTTCCGGCTATGTGTTGTGATTTTTCCTTCGTGGTTGGGTTTTTTTTCTTTTGTTTTGCATTTTGTTCATGCCGTGCATCTCATCTCATAGCATCATGCGCAATGCATCTGCATGTTTTCATAAAGATTGCATTTCTTCATCGTCGTCGTTTCTCCCTTTACCTTCACCACCTTCTCTCGGACCCTTTGCCTTTGTTAACCTTTGTCAAACCCCCTCGTGTGCACTTCTGAAACTTTCCTGGAGCCAAACCAGGCAGTCATGACTGGTGGGTCCGGGTCAACCCCCGGAGAACCTCCTGCATCTTTCGTTTCTTCATTTGACTACCCATTGTCCCGTAGCCATCCGATCTCGATCGGATGATCCAAAACTCCTTTGTTTTGCTATATATAGACAAAACCACACCTAATTTAGACAAACCCTAGAAATTAGGAGGCTTGTCCCATCCCTCCGCTGCCGCCAGCCCACATTCTCCTCCTTGGGATCTCCTCCCAATCCAAAAAACCACCCACTCTCCCTTGATTTCCCCATAGAGCCAACCACCGCAGCGCAGCCGCCCAAATCCCCGCAGTGTCGTACTCCTCTCAATTGGTCCAAGACTGGTGAACACCAACTTCTTGGCAATGACTTGATCAGAAAAGCTGAAGAAATGTGTAAAGTCATCCATGAAAATCTCAAAGCCGCGCAATCGCGCCAGAAGAGTTACTATGATGGCAAGCACCGTGACTTGGCTTTCGAGATCGGGGATCATGTCTACCTCCCCGTCTCTCCACTGAAAAGCACTCGTTGCTTCAATATCAAAGGGAAGCTTGCCCCTAGATACATGGGTCCGTTCAAGTTCATTGGCAAAAGAGGCGACCTTGCCTATCAACTCGAGCTTCCGACCAACTTCGCAAATGTGCATGATGTGTTTCACGTGTCACAGCTTCGCAAGTGCTTCGAGACACCCTAGCGCACTATCAACTTCTAAGAAACCGAGCGCAAAACTCACAACAAGACGATCAAATTCCTGAAAGTTAAGTGGTCGCACCATTTCGACCGAGAAGCCACCTGGGAGCGTGAGGATCACCTCCGTTCTGAATATCTAGAGTTCTTTCAGTCCTAGATCTCTGGACGAGATCCTCTTGTAGTGATGGAGTGTTGTAACACCCCGGAAGTAACTTTCCATATTTGTAACTTCAACTCTTGCCATTTCTGACTATGTGATATGATATTTCCTTCGTGGTTGGGTTTTTGTCTCTCGTTTTCCATTTGTGCTTAGTGTCATTGCTATGTCTTGAGCTTGCGTTGGTTTTCCTGGAAGAGGAAAGGGTGATGCAGCAAAGTAGCGTAAGTATTTCCCTTAGTTTTTTAGAACCAAGGTATCAATCCAGTAGGAGGCTCCTTAGAAGTCCCACGCACCTATACAAACAAATAAGAACTCGCAACCAACGCAATAAAGGGGTTGTCAATCCCTTCACGCCACTTGCGAAAGTGAGATCTGATAGAGATAATATGATAAGATAAATAGTTTTGGTATTTTTATGATATAGATTGGAAAAGTAAAGATGCAAATAAAGGTAGATTGAAAGCATATATGATAATATATAGACCCGGGGGCCATAGGTTTCACTAGTGGCTTCTCTCAAGATAGCATAAGTATTATGGTGGGTGAACAAATTACTGTCGAGCAATTGATAGAAAAGAAAATAATTATGAGATTATCTAGGCATGATCATTTACATAGGCATCACGTCCGTGAAAAGTAGACCGACCTCCTCCTGCATCTACTACTATTACTCCACACATCGACCGCTATCCAACATGCATCTAGAGTATTAAGTTCATAAAGAACAGAGTAACGCATTAAGAAAGATGACATGATGTAGAGGGATAAACTCATGCAATATGATATAAACCCCATCTTTTTATCCTCGATGGCCGCAATACAATACATGCCTTCGTGCCCCTGCTGTCACTGGGAAAGGACACTGCAAGATTGAACCCAAAGCTAAGCACTTCTCAAATTGCAAGTAAGATCAATCTAGTAGGCCAAACCAAACTGATAATTCGAAGAGACTTGCAAAGATAACTTAATCACACATAAAAGAATTTAGAGGAGATTAAAATATTTCTCATAGATAAACATGATCATAAACCCACAATTCATCGGATCTCGACAAATACACCGCAAAAAGATTTACATAGAATAGATCTCCAAGAAGATCGAGGAGAACTTTGTATTGACATTCAAAGAGAGAGAAGAAGCCATCTAGCTAATAACTATGGACCCAAAGGTCTGTGGTAAACTACTCATAACTCATCGGAAGGGCCTTGGAGATGATGTAGAGGCCCTCCGTGGTCGATTCCCCCTCCGGCGGAGCGCAAATGAAGGCTCCAAGATGGGATCTCGCGGATACATAAGGTTACAGCAGTGGAAATAGTTTTTCGTGGTGCTCCTCGATGGTTTCAGGGTACGTGGGTATATATAGGAGGAAGAAGTAGGTTGATGGACGCTCGAGGGGCCCACGAGGGTGGGGGCGCACCCACCTGTAGGGGGCACGCCGGGCACCCTCGTGGCCGCCTCCTCTGTTGCTTGACGTCCACTCCAAGTCCCCTGGATCGCGTTTGTTCCAAAAAGATCACTCCTGAAGGTTTCATTCTGTTTGGACTCCGTTTGATATTCCTTTTCTTTGAAACACTGAAACAGGGGAAAAAACAACAATTCAGGCTGGGCCTCCGGTTAGTAGGTTAGTCCCAAAAATGATATAAAAGTGTAAAGTAAAGCCTATATACATCCAAAATGGGTAATATAATAGCATGGAACAATCAAAAATTATAGATACGTTGGAGAAGTATGAAGCATCCCCAAGCTTATTTCCTGCTCGTCCTCGAGTAGGTAAATGATAAAAACTGAATTTTTGATGTGGAATGGTACTAGGTGCCTCAATCCACCCAGATGTGTGTTTAAGTTGCCACCTTAAATAAACCATTAATTAACAAACTCACATCTGTCATGGATACACTCACCCAATCCACGTCTACTAGCATAGCATGGCATAATAAGCAAACGTAGAAGTAACTCCCAAGGGTTTGATAATAAAACGGGTAATAGGTACTACCTCATCTACTTCCCAAAACCCACAATTTAATTAGAACCTAGTCATGCAATGTTTGAAGATTGACCTAATGCATAAAACTGGGTAGTAGAAAAGGTATGATCAAAGTGTGAACTTGCCTGCAATGTTGATGAAGATGATTCGCACTCAAAACTCTTGATAGTTCTACTCGTCACACTCCGGTCAATCTATCGTGAGCATGCAATAGTAACCACACATAAGCAAGCAATCAAAAGATCGGAAAGAACGAAGAGTACGATTCGGAAAACATCAAAACCAAGCGAATAACTCTTGCAACATAAAACAATTTCTAACAGTACCAAAATTATGTGAATTTGGCCTTATCAGAAAGTTTAGGTCAAGATCTTCGATTTGCAAAAAGAATCAACTCAAACGGAGTTATAAAACTCAAGTTATGATCAAACGAAGTTCAAATACTAAACTGTTTGAAATTCAAATTTTAAACTTTCAAAAACATGTTTAAGTTGTTTTACTGGATAGAGGGAGTCATAACGAAGAGGTGGGCGTTGGTTTCGTCTAATTTGGATGAACGAGTAAAAAGTTGTGAGCGTCCGAAATCCAGGGGCTAAATTGTAAATAAAACATCTACAAAGAAGTCCCTGAGTAAAACTAACAGAAAAAGAAAAAGTCTAAATAACGAATGTTCGTTACCCAACGCTAACGAACAAAAACGTTCGCCGAAACTAACTAAAGAGAAAACGTTCGCTAAATAAAAATGGAACGGTTTATATAAGAAAAACCGATCTAGAGGATAAACCGACTAAATAAAATAAAACCGGGTGGTTTTATCTGCTTTACCGGCTCGGGCGAAATAAACCAGCGGCGGACGGATCCGGCCGGCGACGAACTTTGGCGTGGGCGTTGGGACGGCGACGGTGTCCGGCGAGTGCGGGCGACGACGGGGTGGCGCGGTGGCAAGGCGCGACGACGGCGGTGTCTTAGTGGCGCGGTGGAGCAAGGCGGCAGCGGCGGATCTCACTGATGGCGGCGGCAGGCGAGACGCGGCGGCGCGGCGAGATGCGGGAGACGCGGCGGAACGAGTAGAGAGAGAGGGCGGCGGGGCCGGCGTATTTATAGGCGAGGGGGGCCTCGGGAGGCATGGGGAAGGGGGCACGGGAGGCGTGCCCGGCCGGGACTCGGACGGCGGCGGCGATCTCCCGAGCGGAGTCCTGCTCGGGGACGGAGGAGGCTAGCTAGGCTGGGCCTCGCTGAGGAGCTGGGCCGGCCCAGTCGGCGGGAGGATTTTTAAAAAAAAAACAGACAAAGAATTAAAACAAAAGAGATAAATACAAAATATAATATAGGCATATTATATATAAAAATTTCTAGAAAAAGATTTTCTACAACGTGAACATTTTACTAACGTTAAATAAAGTTCACACTAATTCAAATAAAGCAAAGAGTGCTTCTGCTCTAGTAAAATCCAGTAAAAATCATTTTAAAAATACCAAAATTAGTTCAAATTTATTTCTCTCCAATTTTCTGATGTAGGGAATCATGTTACCCTATTTTCCATATATTTTATTTTTGGAGAAAAATAATTTGAATAAAACTCAAATAACTCCAAATTCAAAATAAATTCAAAATAACTTTGAATTTAATTCTTTGAAACTCCCAACTCATATTTCATATGTTTTGAAGAAGTCAATTTATCTTCGCTCCTGAAAATCATTGAGTTGCATAAAGTTCCTGGGTTGGAAATATTTTCCAAATGAAATTCAAATATTTTCAACACCCCTTGTCATTTAAATAAATGGAAGAAGTCATGTCATCTTCTCTCCAGGGTTTTGTGGTGAAAATAATTTGAATTCACAGAGATCACGAATGCAAAATGAAAGTTTGGGAAAGTCCTTTTATTCCCTCTCATTTAACTTTCAAAAAGTTTCGAATTTTACTCAATTTCACACAATCAATCAAACAATCAATCAAATCTATCTATTTATTATCACATTCCAAAATTTAGAATTTTGGGATGTTACAAACTTACCACCCTTAAAATGAATCTCGTCCTTGAGATTCGGAGAGGCTAGCAAGAAATAGGTTAGGGTAGGGGGTCTTCTCAAAATCCATCGACCATCACCGGGGTCTGGGGTACTACCACCCTTAGAAGCATGGTTACGGTTCCATTAAAACTCATATACTCCATCCTTATTGTTGACAGTGGCAGTCTTCTCAGACCTTCAGGATAATTCCTTCTCTGGGTTCTTCCGGTGGTGGCATAACCTTTTTCTTAATTCCTGTATCCATTTCATCTTGGTACGGTTATTCCGAGACAGGGTCTTCTTGGCTGACGGGTCTGGCGCCAACTCTAAACGACTATCGATATCTCGTGGTGGTCAATAATTTATGGTTTCTCCTGCAGGAAATGGGTCTGGGTCGAACCTCACCGTATATCCTACGATTGGCAACAACTGCCTTGTACAGGGGAAAACTATCATATCATTCTAAGGTTTAAACAAGGTTTTGATCGTCGTCTCTCTACTATAGGTAAGTCACTCAGAGTTACCATCCCATATAGCAAGGCGAATAATAAGAGTAAGTCGGTATGGTGATCGATCCATCCCGCACCCAAATCATTATCTTGTATATGGTTTAGCGAATCTCGCATGCTAACACTTGGTCATCCTCACAAGCATTGCAGAATTTTTCTCTTGTCGCAGAACCAAGTTCGGATAAATCCATTGGTTCTGCAAGCCAAACAAACTTCTATCGGTCATTCATAACTCTTAGGTTTTGCGTTACTCCTATAAAATCATCTGTGGGTAAAGGCATATCCTCTTCCAGGGTTTTTCCTTTAGCAAGAATGTGTTTGCTTCTTGGCAGGTCCTGGGGCCTGTGGGTTATGGCCCATCTCATCACTTGTAAACCTTGAACTCATTATCTGGGCATCTGATCATTACTCCAACATTCAGCTTCCTAGCATTCTTAAATCCATCCAATTGTACTGTCTTCCTTCCGTCTATTAGCACCAAACTAGGACATGATCACTCAGACTCATCATGGAGTTTCCATTGATCCATATTTCCAACAGTAATTCATCTCTTCATCCTCATGGTATGTCCCACATACCGAGATAAAACTTATACTTATGAAGTCCATACTCCACTTCATGGAACATCATTATCCTTTCCAGGGTCAAGAGTCCTTACAGGGGAATATTGGCCATCTCTGCATGGCACTTCTTCAACTGGGAAACGTGAAACACATCATGAACTCCTGACAGTCCTTCGGGTGACTCCAACTTGTTGGCCACTTCTCCCATACGCTCCAAAACTCGGTATGGTCCTACAAATCTCGGGGCTAACTTTCCCTTAACTCCAAATCGTTTAACTCCTCGCAGAGGGGACACACGAAGACATGCTCTGTCTCCAATTTCATAGACTACCTCCTTGCGTTTTTTGAGTCTGCATAACTCTTCTGCCTGGACTGAGCTACCTTCAGTCTATCTCGAATCAATTTAACATTCTCTTCTGACTCCTTGATCATACTTGGTCCAAACAACGAGGGTCTCCAACTTCATCCCACATCAACAGTGTCTGGCTCCTTCTCCCATACAAAGCTTTAAAAGGGGCCATCTTCAAACTGGCTTGGTAACTGTTGTTGTATGAGAACTCAGTGTAAGGTAGATTATCATCCCTACTAGATCCATAATCTAGCGCACACGCTCTCAACATGTCCCCAGAATCTGATTAACTCCCTCGGTCTATCCATTTGTCTGCGGATGAAAGGCTGTAATGAACTCTAGCCTAGTACCCAAAGTGTGGTGCAGCTGATTCCAAAACTTTGAGGTAAACCATGTTCCTCTATCTGATACGATGGTCCTCGGAACTCCATGCAGACATACGATCTTGGTCAAATATATCTTGGCCAACTTTGCACTTGTATAGGTGGTTTTCACTAGGATAAAGTGAGCCACTTTGGTCAAGCGAATCAACTACTACCCAGATAGAATCATATCCCGTTCGGGTTCTGGGAAATCGGGTAATGAAATCCATGTCAAGCTTATACCACTTCCATTCGGGTATCGGCATAGGCTGTAGTAATCCTGCTGGCTTCTGATTCTGTGCTTTTACTCTCTCTGGCATACATCACCTACGACTACATACTCCGTAATATCCTTCTTCATACTAGTCCACCAGAAACACTCCTTAAAATCCAAATACATCTTGGTGTTTCCAAGGCGAATCGAGTATGGTGCGTCATGAGCCTCTTGAAGTATTTACTTCCTGATCCTTGCATTATTGGGAACATATACACGGTCCTCGAACCATAAGATGTCGTGCTCATCCTTACGAAAACCTTTGGTCTTTCCTCTGCTCATCCTCTCTTTTAACTCAGAAATCTCTTTGTCATCCTTCTGAGCTTCACGGATCTTTCCCAACAAGGTAGACTGAACTTCCATTGCTGCAACAAAACCTTTGGGAACAATCTCCAACCGAACTTCCCTAAGATCCTCGGCTAACTCCTTTGGTAATCCCCCACTTATGAGGGTATCCGTCCTTGTTTTATTTATGGTTGTGTCCTATTTCTCCACAAAGCTTGCATGCACTTTCTCCATATCATTTCCATAAGGCTTCAACTTCTGGGACACAAACCGAGACTTTAGCAGAGTCAACTTAAAGTCTTCCCAAACGGTTACTCCTTGCCATCCATTGATGGTTTGGTACATCCTCCACCAGGTAGCAGCAACTCTTACAAAGCACTAAAGAGCATGCTGGGTCATATCCTTTCCGACTACAGGGTTATTTTTCATGTGATCCTCCATGTTCTGAATCCATTGGTCCATCTCCAATTGACTCATCAGTCCAGAAAATATAAGCTCATCTCCATTCATCCTCTATTGGGTCCATGAGTTTGGGGTGGGATAAGAGAGATCGAGAGGGATGCACATAGTACAAACAATAGTTTTGAAAAGATAGGTTTTATTGTGGCTGTCGAAAAAACATCAAACAAATGACAGCTCACAATCGTCGCATCTAACGCAGGTATGTAACAGGGGTTTGGTCTTCTAAAGGTCAATAAATCTTCAAAGTCGTCATACTCTTCAAGTCTTGGTCATTGACATGAACTTTTATTCCATAGTTGATATCTCCTGCCTTAGGGTTTTCTTAAGAAAACTTTGAGTTCTAATGCTTCATGTTCAGGTCTTTCTCCAATACACCTTGATCTCGGGTATTGACAGCTTCCATAGTCTGTCAAGTTCCATAAGTGTGGCCTTCCTTGGTCATACCAAATCTAGAAATTCTTCATATTCTCCTAGTCTTAGAAGTCTTTATCCGTCGTAGTTTCCATCATCATAATGTATGGTAAAATCTCCTTCATTTCGTAGTGGTCTTAGTTGTCTGATATCTGGTCCTTCTTGGAGTGGTCTCATCAGTCGAATCTTCGAGTGGTCAAAAAGGGGGAAAGGGTGTATAGTCTCACTAAAAGGAAATATTTGAATAAGCTCAGAAGAGAAGAGAGGTAAAAGATCCTTTTGAAAAGAAAGTTGTAGAAAAAAAATCTTTCCTATGGGCTTGCCAGTTTCTAGGGTCACGTCCTACAGTCAACATGTGCTATGATACCATCTTGTAGCGACCCGACCCAAATGGGTCAAGTCTCTGTGCTTAAGTGTCATCCCTGGATCGGTATGCTGACACACACAGTACTCGAGGATTTATAACACAGGTAAATCACATGTATAAAGTAGCGTAAATACTATTACCTCAATCCAAATAGTGGAAGCAACAAGGTTGTGGATTCCCATCAACACCAACGGCAAAGTTGAGTGTAGAAATCGTAACCCTAACGTAACACTTACTCGTCGTAAGATTCCTGCAACATGAGACGTTGCAGCCACAAAGGGTCAGCACATTGAATGTACTGGCAAATTCACACCATAGACCAATGATGAATAATAACTATCACTACATACTTATATGGCTGGTGGAGGCTCTATGGTAAAAATGTTTTTGCGCAAAGCCAATTTTTCCCTACTGCAAAGGAATAAATTTATTTAACTATCATGGTGTTTGTTAAACATTGAGAATGGTTGACAGCATTCTCAATCCCAATTAAAAGTACTCATTAACAACCCAACAATATTAATTAAAGTAACATGATGAGATTCACATGCTATCCAAATACTAGATACTCAAGATGTCCATAACCGGGGACATGGCTAATCATGATTAGTTTATACACTCTGCAGAGGTTTGCGCACTTTTCCCCACATGACTCGATCTCCTCCGTTTGGTTTCTCGCACTACATGGTGTTTGAGAAACGGATGACTGAGAATAGTCTTTCAGAAGCGCTTGCACCTTACGTAAAGGGTAGACCGTACCAACCTACATCCCCTACATCAGCTAGTCTACCCTGTAAGAGTTTGCACGACTTAGTCAACTATGCTAGAGCCCATAGTAGCATGTGGCTGCACAGGAAGTTTCTAGCATGAATTAATCTTATGATCCCTTTGAGCCTGGGTGGCGGTCTGCAGAAAAACAGGCAAGTCCTGGAAACCAGGTGCCTCAATCCACCCAGATGTGTGTTTAAGTTGCCACCTTAAATAAACCATTAATTAACAAACTCACATCTGTCATGGATACACTCACCCAATCCACGTCTACTAGCATAGCATGGCATAATAAGCAAACTTAGAAGTAACTCCTAAGGGTTTGATAATAAAACAGGTAATAGGTACTACCTCATCTACTTCCCAAAACCCACAATTTAATTAGATCCTAGTCATGCAATGTTTGAGGATTGATCTAATGCATAAAACTGGGTAGTAGAAAAGGTATGATCAAAGTGTGAACTTGCCTGCAATGTTGATGAAGATGATTCACACTCAAAACTCTTGATAGTTCTACTCGTCACACTCCGGTCAATCTATCGTGAGCAAGCAATAGTAACCACACATAAGCAAGCAATCAAAAGATCGGAAAGAACGAAGAGTACGATTCGGAAAACATCAAAACCAAGCGAATAACTCTTGCAACATAAAACAATTTCTAACAGTACCAAAATTATGTGAATTTGGCCTTATCAGGAAGTTTAGGTCAAGATCTTCGATTTGCAAAAAGAATCAACTCAAACGGAGTTATAAAACTCAAGTTATGATCAAACGAAGTTCAAATCCTAAACTGTTTGACATTCAAATTTTAAACTTTCAAAAACATGTTTAAGTTGTTTTACTGGATAGAGGGAGTCATAACTAAGAGGTGGGCGTTGGTTTTGTCTAATTTGGATGAACGAGTAAAAAGTTGTGAGCGTCTGAAATCCACGGGCTAAATTGTAAATAAAACATCTACAAAGAAGTCCCTGAGTAAAACTAACAGAAAAAGAAAAGGTCTAAATAACGAACGTTCATTACCAAACGCTAACGAACGAAAATGTTCGCCGAAACTAACTAAACAAAAAACGTTCGCTAAATAAAAACGAAACGGTTTATATAAGAAAAACCGATCTAGAGGATAAACCGACTAAATAAAATAAAACCGGGCGGTTTTATCTACTTTACCGGCTCGGGCGAAATAAACCAGCGGCGAACGGATCCGGCCGGCGACGAACTCCGGCGCGGGTGTTGGGACGGCGGCGGCGTCCGGCGAGTGCGGGCGACGACGGGGTGGCGCGGTGGCAAGGCGTGGCGGCGGTGGCGTCTCAGTGGCGCGGTGGAGCAAGGCGGCAGCGGCGGATCTCACCGATGGCAGCGGCAGGTGAGACGTGGCGGCGCGGTGAGATGCGGGAGACGCGGCGGCACGAGTAGAGAGAGAGGGCGGTGGGGCCGGCGTATTTATATGGGAGGGGGGCCTCGGGAGGCGTGGGGAAGGGGGCACGGGAGGCGTGCCCGGCCGGGACTCGGACGGCGGCGGTGATCTCCCGAGTGGAGTCCCGCTCGGGGACGGAGGAGGCGAGCTGGGATGGGCCTGGCTGAGGAGCTGGGCCGGCCTAGTCGGCGGGAGGATCTTTTTTTTAAAAAAACAGACAAAGAATTAAAACAAAAGAGATAAATACAAAATATAATATAGGCATATTATATATCAAAAAATTTAGAAAAAGATTTTCTACAATGTGAACATTTTACTAACGTTAAATAAAATTCACACTAATTCAAATAAAGAAAAGAGTGCTTCTGCTCTAGTAAAATCCAGTAAAAATCATTTTAAAAATACCAAGATTAATTCAAATTTATTTCTCTCCAATTTTCTGATGTAGGGAATCATGTTACCCTATTTTCCATATATTTTATTTTTGGAGAAAAATAATTTAAATAAAACTCAAATAACTCCAAATTGAAAATAAATTCAAAAGAAATTTGAATTTAATTCTTTGAAACTCCCAACTCATATTTCATATGTTTTGAAGAAGTCATTTTATCTTCGCTCGTGAAAATCATTGAGTTGCATAAAGTTCCTGGGTTGGAAATATTTTCCAAATGAAATTCAAATATTTTCAACACCCCTTGTCATTTAAATAAATGGAAGAAGTCATGTCATCTTCTCTCCAGGGTTTTGTGGTGAAAAGAATTTGAATTCACGGAGATCACGAATGCGAAATGAAAGTTTGGGAAAGTCCTTTTATTCCCTCTCATTTAACTTTCAAAAAGTTTCGAATTTCACTCAATTTCACACAATCAATCAAACAATCAATCAAATCTATCTATTTATTATAACATTCCAAAATTTAGAATTTTGGGATGTTACATTGTTACACAACTTTTACTATACGTGCATGCTACGGGACGTGCCAACTTCAACACAAGCATTCTTTAAATTCATAATCACCCAACTAGCATCACTCTAATATCACCACCTCCATGTCTTAAAACAATTATCAAGTATGAAATTGATCATAGCATCCAATTCACTTCCTATGATAGTTTTTATTATACCCACTTTGGATGCCCATCATTCTAGGACCAACTTTATAACCATAACAAATACCATGCTGTTCTAAGAGACTCTCAAAAAATTATAAGTGAAGCATGAGAGATTAATAATTTCTACAAAATTAAGCACATAGAGTATTCTAATAAATTAGAAATCATGTGGATTTCTCCCAAAAGTTGTGTACATCAAGTATGCTTGTGGTAATCTAAAAAGCAAAGACTAATATCATACAAGACGCTCCAAACAAAACACATATCATGTGGCGAATAAAAATATAGCTCCAAGTAAAGTTACCTTGAATATCTTGGGGTGCCATGGGCATACCCAAGCTTAGGCTCTTGCCACTCATTATTCTATAGTCCATCAAATCTTTACCCAAAACTTGAAAACTTCACAACACAAAACTCAACAGGAAATCTCATAAGCTCCGTTAGTGCAAGAAAGAAAAACCACCACATAAGGTATTGTAATGAACTCATTCTTTATTTATATTGTTGTTAAACCTACTGTATTCCAACTTCTCTATGGTTCATACCCCTACATACTAGCCATAGATGCATCGAAATAAGCAAACAACACACGAAAAACAGAATCTATCAAAAACAGAACGGTCTGTAGGAATCTGTAACTCTCGATTACTTCTGGAACTCTAAAAATCCTACCAAAATAAGAAGTCCTGCGAAATTTATCTATTGATCTACAGCAAAAAGAATCAACGCAAAATCACGTTTCTGTGAATTACAAAAAATATTTTTCGAGCGCGCAAAGTTTCTGTTTTTCAGCAGAATCAAACTAACTATTACCATAGGTTATCCAATAGGTTCTACTTGGCACAGACACTAATTAAAACATGAAAACACATATAAACAGAAGCTAGATGAAATATTTATTACTAAACAGAAGCAAAAACAAAACACAAAAATAAAATTGGGTTGCCTCCCAACTAGTGCTATTGTTTAACGCCCCAAGCTAGGCATAAAAGCGAGGATAGATCTAAGTAGTGCCATCTTTGGCACTCAATTCATAAGTAGCTCGCATGATAGTTTCATAAGGTAATTTGACTTTCTTTCTTGGAAAGTTCTCCATGCCTTTCCTTAATAGAAATTGGAATCTAATATTCCCTTCCTTCATATCAATAATTGCACCAATCATTCAAAGTAAAGGTTTACCAAGAATAATAGGACAAGAAAGATTACAATCTATATCAAGAACGATAAAATCTACGGGCACATAATTCCTATTTGCAATAATAAGAACATCATTGATCCTTCCCATAGGTTTCTTAATGGTGAAATCCGCAAGGTGCAAATTTAAAGAGCAATCATCAAGATCATGGAAACCTAGAATATCACATAAAGTTTTCGGAATCGTGGAAACACTAGCACCCAAATCACACAAATCATAGCAATCATTATCTTTAGTTTTAATCTTTATAGTAGGTTCCCACTCATCACAAAGTTTTCTAGGTATAGAAACTTCCAAATTAAGTTTTTCCTCATAAGATTGCATCAAGGCATCAACAATATGTTTGGTAAAAGCTTTATTTTGACTATAAGCATGAGGAGAATTCAACACGGATTGCAACAAGGAAATACAATCTACCAAAGAACAATTATCATAATTAAATTCCTTGAAATCCAAGATAGTGGGTTCAATGCTATTTAAACTCTTGACCTCTCCAATCCCACTTTTACCAAATTTAGCATCAGGATCTAAAAACTCCGAATCATTGGGACGCCTTTTAACTAAAGTTGACTCATCTCCAGTCCCATAATTATTAAGATTCATATTGCAAAACAAAGATTTAATAGGGTACACATCAATAACTTTTAGATCTTCATTATTATTTTCATGGAAACTAGAATAAAACGCTTTTATAAAGCATTCTTTCTTAGCACGCAATCTAGCGGTTCTTTATTTGCACTCATCAATGGAAATTCTCATAGATTTGAGAGACTCATTGATATTATGCTTAGGAGGAGTAGATCTAAGTTTCAAAGAATCAACATCGAGCGGAAGTCTATCAACATTCCTAGCCAAATCATCAACTTTAAGCAATTTTTCTTCAAGCAAGGCATTAAAATTCTTTTGAGAGATCATAAATTCTTTCACGCTATTCTCAAAATTAGAAGGCATCTTATTAAAATTTCCATAAGAATTATTGCAGGAATTTCCATAATTATTAGAGGAATTACTAGGGAACGGTCTAGGATTAAAGTTTCACCTATAAGCATTGTTACCAAAATTATTCCTACCAACAAAATTCACATCCATAGATTCATTATTATTCTCAATCAAAGTAGACAAAGGCATATAATTTGGATCAATAGGAGCACTCTTAGTACCAAACAATTTCATAAGTTCATCCATCTTTCCACTCAAAACATTAATTCTTCTATAGCATGCACTTTTTTACTAGTAGATCTTTCGGTGTGCCATTGAGAATAATTAGCCATAATGTTATCAAGGAGTTTAGTATCTTCTCCTAAGGTGATTTCCATAAAAGTGCCTCCCGCGGCCGAATCTAAAAGATTTCTAGAAGCAAAATTCAATCCGGCGTAAAAATTTTGTATGATCATCCATAAATTCAAACCATGAGTGGGGCAATTGCGAATCATCAATTTCATTCTTTCCCAAGATTGGGCAACATGCTCATGATCAAGTTGTTTAAAATTCATAATATCGTTCCTAAGAGAGATGATCTTAGCGGGAGGAAAATACTTAGAGGTAAAAGCATCTTTGCACTTCTTCCACGAATCAATATTATTCTTAGGGAAATATGAAAAGCAAATTTTAGCACGATCTCTAAGTGAGAACGGAAATAACTTCAATTTAACAATATCATTATCCGTATCTTTCTTCTTTTGCATCTCACACAAATCAACAAAGTTGTTTAGGTGGGTAGCGGCATCTTCACTAGGAAGGCCGGAGAATTGATCTCTCATAACAAGATTCAACAAAGCAGCATTGATTTCACAAGACTCAACATCATTAAGAGGAGCAATCAGAGTACTAAGGAAATCATTATTATTGGTATTGGAAAAATCACACAACTTGGTATTATCTTGCTTCATAGCGACAAGCAATCCAACACACAAGCAAACAGAAAGGCAATAGAAAAAGAGAGCAGATTGGGATAGAGAGGTCAAATAAAACGGCAAGGGTGAAGTGGGGGAGAGGAAAACGAGAGGCAAATGGCAAATAATGTAGTGTGAGGGAGATGAGTTTGTTATGGGTACTTGGTATGTCTTGACTTGAGCGAAGACCTCCCCGGCAACGGCGCCAGAAATCCTTCTTGCTACGTCTTGAGCTTGCGTTGGTTTTCCTTGAAGAGGAAAGGGCGATGCAGCAAAGTAGCGTAAGTATTTCCCTCAGTTTTTGAGAACCAAGGTATCAATCCAGTAGGAGGCTCCTGAGAAGTCCCATGCACCTACACAAACAAACAAGAACTCGCAACCAACGCAATAAAGGGGTTGTCAATCCATTCACGGCCACTTGCAAAAGTGAGATCTGATAGAGATAATATGATAAGATAAATATTTTTGGTATTTTTATGATATACATTGGAAAAGTAAATATGCAAATAAAGGTAGATTGAAAGCTTATATGATAAGAGATTGACCCGAGAGCCATAGGTTTCACTAGTGGCTTCTCCCAAGATAGCATAAGTATTACAATGGGTGAACAAATTACTGTCGAGCAATTGATAGAAAAGCGAATAATTATGAGATTATCTAGGCATGATCATGTATATAGGCATCACGTCCGTGACAAGTAGACCGACTCCTGCCTGCATCTATTACTATTACTCCACACATCGACCGCTATCCATCATGCATCTAGAGTATTAAGTTCATAAATAACAGAGTAACACATTAAGAAAGATGACATGATGTAGAGGGATAAACTCATGCAATATGATATAAACCCCATCTTTTTATCCTTGATGGCAACAATACAATATGTGCCTTGCTGCCCCTGCTGTCACTGGGAAAGGACACCGCAAGATTGAACCCAAAGCTAAGCACTTCTCCCATTGCAAGAAAGATCAATCTAGTAGGCCAAACCAAACTGATAATTCGAAGAGACTTGCAAAGATAACTTAATCACACATAAAAAAATTCGGAGGAGATTCAAATATTTCTCATGGATAAACTTGATCATAAACCCACAATTCATTGGATCTCGACAAACACACCGCAAAAAGAGTTAGATCGAATAGATCTCCAAGAAGATCGAGGAGAACTTTGTATTGAGATTCAAAGAGAGAGAAGAAGCCATCTAGCTAATAACTATGGACCTGAAGGTCTGTGGTAAACTACTCACAACTCATCGGAAGGGCCTTGGATATGATGTAGAGGCCCTCCGTTGTCGATTCCCCTCCAGCGGAGCACCGACGGAGGCTCCAAGATGGGATCTCGCGGATACAGATGGTTACGGTGGTGGAAATAGTTTTTCGTGGTGCTCCTCGATGGTTTCAGGGTACGTGGTTATATATAGGAGGGAGAAGTAGGTCAGTGGACGCTCGAGGGGACACGAGGGTGGGGGGCGCGCCCACCTATAGGGGGCGCGCCGGGCACCCTCGTGGCCGCCTCCTCTGTTTCTTGACGTCCACTCCAAGTCTGCTGGATCGCCTTTGTTCCAGAAAGATCGCTCCCGAAGGTT
This sequence comes from Triticum timopheevii, assembly GCA_963921465.1. Lineage (NCBI taxonomy): Eukaryota > Viridiplantae > Streptophyta > Magnoliopsida > Poales > Poaceae > Triticum > Triticum timopheevii. Next base: position 358,147,955 of record OY997274.1, on the reverse strand, counting down.
TCATTCCGTTTGGACTCCATTTTATATTCCTTTTCTTCGAAACACTGAAATAGGCAAAAAAGCGGCAATTCGGGCTGGGCCTCCGGTTAGTAGGTTAGTCCCAAAAATGATATAAAAGTGTAAAGTCAAGATAAAAATCCAAAATGGGTAATGTAATAGCATGCAGCAAACAAAAATTATAGATACGTTGGAGACGTATCAGTCATCTTGCATCCTCATCCTCATCATGTGCATGGTGTGATTTTCATACATATTTTGTTGTTGCATGTTCCATGCATGTATCTTGCATCCTATGCTATGACTGCATCATGTTGCTTGCGCATTTCACGGTGATTTATTATTGTTCCATTGCTTATGTTCGTGCTTTGGGTAGAACCGGGAGATGACTTCGTGAATGAGGAACCTGTTGAGTATGCTAACGAGGAGCAAGCTTTTGACAACTCTGAGAACTTTGCAGGAAAGATGACCATTACCCTCGATATCAATTCTTTCTTTGCTTGCTAGTTGCTTCGTTCTATCGCTAGGTTGTGCTACCTATCACTTGTTTACCATGCCTCCCATATTGCCATGTCAAGCCTCTAACCCACCTTCCTAGCAAACCGTTGTTTGGCTAAGTTACCGCTTTTGCTCAGCCCCTCTTATAGCGTTGCTAGTTGCAGGTGAAGTTGAAGATTTCTCCATGTTGGAACATGCTTATGTTGGGATATCACAATATCTCTTATTTTAATTAATGCATCTATATACCTGGTAAAGGGTGGAAGGCGCATGGTGTTTAGTTCCACTCTTGCCGCCTTAGTTTCCGTCATACCGATATTATGTTCCTTGATTTTGCGTTCCTTACACGGTTGGGTTTATGGGAACCCCTTGACAGTTTGCTTTGAATAAAACTCCTCTAGCAAGGCCCAACCTTGATTTTACATTTGCCTAACAACCTATTACTTTTCGCTTGGGTTTTTGTGAGCCCAAGGGTCATCTTTATTTTAACCCCCCCCCCCCCGGGGGGGCCAGTGCTTCTCTAAGTGTTGGTCCAAATTGGGAAGCCTGCGAGGCCACCTCGGGGAAACTTGAGGGCTGGTTTTACTCATAGCTTGTCCCATCCGGTGTGCCCTGAGAACGAGATATGTGCAGCTCCTATCGGGATTTGTCGGCACAGTCAGGTAGTCTTGTTGGTCTTGTTTTACCATTCTTGAAATGTCTTGTAACCGGGATTCCGAGACTGATCGGGTCTTTTTGGGAGAAGGAATATCCTTCGTTGATCGTGAGAGCCTGTGATGGGCTAAGTTGGGATACCCCTGTAGGCTATAAACTTTCGAGAGTCGCGCCCGTGGTTATGTGGCAGATGGGAATTTGTTAATATCTAGTTGTAGACAACTTGACACTTAACTTAGTTAAAATGCATCAACCGCATGTGTAGCCGTGATGGTATCTTTTCGGCGGAGTCCGGGAAGTGAACACGGTTTGGGTTATGTTTGAACGTAAGTAGTCTTCAGGATCACTTCTTGATCACTTATAGATGACGACCGCGGCGTAGTTTCTCATCTTACTCTTGTACTCGTAAGTTAGCCACCATATTTGCCAGCGCTTGCTGCAACTCCACCTCATTACCTTATCCTACCCATAAGCTTAAATAGTCTTGATCTCGCGGGTTTTGAGATTGCTGAGTCCTCATGACTCACAGATACTACCAAAATAGTTGCAGGTGCAGATGATACCACTGCAGGTGATGCTACCGAACTCAAGTGGGAGTTCGACGAGGACCTTGGCCGTTACTACGTGTCTTTTCCTGATGATCAGTAGTGGAGCCTAGTTGGGATGATTGGGGATCTAGCATTTGGCGTTATCTTCTTTTCATTTGGATTTGTCCGTAGTCGGACTATGTGTGTACTCTCAATGATGTATCAATTATATGATCTTTGCGTGAAGTGGCGATTGTAAGCCAACTCTATTTACCCCTTTCTTGTTCATTAGATGGGATTGTGTGAAGATGACCCTTCTTGCGACAAATCCACAATGCGGTTATGCCTCTAAGTCGTGCCTCGACACGTGGGAGATATAGCCGCATCGTGGGCGTTATACTGGTTTTGGATTGGAACAGGAGAGGAGGGGCGATGGTTTTGAAATGGAAGAGGAAAGGAGCGGCGCTGGATTTAGATTGGAACAAGAGAGGAGCGGCGGTTGTTTAAGAGGAGAAAAGCGGAAGAGCGGCGCTGGTCTTGGAAGTATTTTTTTGTTTTGCGTATTTTGGGTCAAAGTTTGACCATGTACTGTATTTGACAAGCAAAATGTGAATGCATGTCACCAAAAATTGTATCGTTTGGTTCGTATCTGAATGTACTTTCAAATTATATTGTTTTTTCAACGTATGACATATATTTTATTTGTGAAAATCATGGTCAATTATGACCCAGAATAAAGGGAGACTAGTTAATGTGGGGTCGCTTTCTTAATTGAAGGGTAAATTGATTTTGATTTTGATCCAGTCACAGCGCGTCGACCCTCTCGTCCAATCCTAAATCGCTGCCCCATGCTCCTCTCCCTCTTCTCCATTGCAAAACCACCTCCTCTCCTCTCCATCATCTCCATTCCAAAAACACCATCTCGCCTATCCCTCTTCTCCATTGCAAAACCACCTCCTCTCCTCCCATCTTCCAAAGCTAGCACCGGACCACTCAGAAGGACATCTATGGAGAGGATGCAGCAGCCAATCAGGAAGATCGCCGGTGCGACCAGGCAAAGTTAGCAAGGTTGAAGGATATCCTTACTTGGTTTGACAATGAGTGGGAGATTTCTAGGATGGTTAGGGCCATGTGGCAATGTATGCGAAAGAGCGAGATGGCGGCGATGAGGGCGGCGATGTACTCCTCGGCGGCAGTCACGCCGCAGTCCTTCGAGTTCATCGAGTATCTCCTCTGGGCGAAGGAGCAGACAGATTCGCCCGAGGCGAAAGTCAGGCGGAGGTGGTGGGTGTACAGGTCGAAGGTTGAGCACCCAGAGGATAAAGAATCAATCGAGTATGATGTGCCGTTCATGAGGGTGCAGAGCCAGCCAGAGCCACAGGAGTATTCGTTCTCCCACCGCAAGAGGAGGCTACATGGCGCGATGTCGCTTCCCCGTCGTTCTCCACGGTTCCCTGGACGCTCGCCTCATTTCAACGGCGGCGGTAGGGTTTAAGGTAAGCTTCGCACTAACCTAATCTTCCATCTGATCATGCTTACAATTAGTGTGACAACTAATGAAAGCCATGCTTACAATCAGTCTCCAAGTACTACGCCAATCACCCTAAAATAGCTCTGGACCTTTGGGTCAAAGTTGTGACACCGTGTACAAATATAGAAAAATAGATCGGTGCTTCTTTCAGAAAAGAATACTCCCTAGGAAACTACCAATATAAGCTACTAGTATTTGGTTAGAGGATTTCCTGCCGAGAAATATCCGTCCACGGAGAGTGCCACACATCCCACTTGTGGTGGTGGATGTCAATGGGTGCATGGAGCATGGTTGGTGTCGGTAATTTTTACATGGCACAACTCGCACTCTGCATATATGCGGTTCCATCCGTACATTTGTGCAGTTCCACCAAAATGCAGTTGAATAACCCTATTTGCATAGATAATGAAAAAGCGTGATTACATTATAGTGGCACCTGTTGATGAAACATACACTAATAAATAGAAGAAAATATTGTGACAACATCATAGTATGCCATGCTGCGAGGGCGAGATGGGACCTGCGACGCCTCATACGGTACGCCTCATACTGGAAGTCGACCCAAGTCTCCCCGATACACCTTTTGCTAGTGATGAACATCAGTGTATAACGGTAGTACAAGGAGGGGCCTTGAGACATTCCAATCTCTATTTTTGTGCAGATCAACTAAAAATAAGCACCCCAGTTTGCAGAAGTGCTTAAACATTAACAATGGGACTAGTTGATGAAACATACACTATCAAAGAGAAGCACTTTCATTATGTACATTGGAAATGAAATGATAGAGAGGACACTCGCTCTATTTTAACTGCATTATTACTTCATTTTATCAGTGACACTAGGGTCGAGCAGGTGGCAAACAAGGTGTACCGTGCGTCACAAGGACGGAGGCCGGGGGTGTTTAGACTAGGACACTGAAGCTGGCTCTTTCAGTCCCTATCTTCCCCCCCCCCCCCCTGATGTTTCTATGGTAGCATTTGGGTTGTAATCCAAACTTGGTCGAGTTGGTGCTGTGTCCCCCTAGCTGCCTATCTTATGTGGCGAACTTGTCTCCTGCTAGTACTAAGTCCGTTCTAGTAGTAGTTGCATAGCTACCCATTTACACTGAGATGTTGTCGGATAATGGTTCTCCATGGTTGGGTTTCTTTAATGAAATCGGAGGAAACCCCGTCTTTTGATATATAAAAAAAATCAGTGGCACTAACGGTGCCACAACATTGCCTCAAATTAATAGTGCCACTAGATTAAGGTGCAAAATAATAACATTACTGCTTCATCATGGCAGTGCCAAAACAGTAGCACAAGAGCAGACTCAACATGCATGATCTTTGGCAAATGGTCAGACCAAAAAGGAACATACCTCGTGATGGGAACCATATCTGCAGTCAACGCCATCGTAGAAGGGATGACACCAGTCACCAACATGGATGATTCAATTCATGGGACCTTTTGCTGCAGTTCACCTAAAATGAAGCAATGTCCCATGAGCTAGCAACTTCTCTTTTTTAAGAAAAGGGCTCCAGCCCGGGTTCCATTTCCATTAGAAAACGACACCCACAGAGCTTCTTCTTCATTAGTTGCAATAAAATTGAGCAACATCAAGGTTGGTTGTGAAGCTCCTGGAATGTTCAACTATAATTTGGATATCATTTGTGAAGTTCAACAAAGATCAAGCATGAAATGTATATCTTTGTTTGCACAAAAAAGGTGGAAAGCAGGGTGACTAACAAGTGATGAAATATGCATCAAATGAAAAGAAGCATGTTCCTTATCTGAATGGCAATCCTACAAGGACAGTATCAATTTCTAAAGCAGCAGCATTGCTAGATATTAGTGTGGGCATTAGGATTAACTATGACAACCGTTAAATACGACATTACTTTAATGGTGCCATTGCTTCATTTTACCAGCAACATTACATTAACAGCTACTACAGAGTCGGTATTTGGGCACAAGAGAGTAGGCGGACCAGGACAGTTGCATTTCTAACGAAAAGAAACAACTTATCTTAATGGGAAATTTAACAGGACATGAAAAAAAGTGCCATTGATTCATATTACTGGAGGCATTACATTGAAAACAACATTGATTTAACGTGTCCTTACTTTTAACAGTGCGACTGCTACAGTTTACTAGTGGCATTACATAAGAGTGTCTCGGCGCAACAAACATCAGAACAAGATATCTGGGTTGGTCCCATTTGTGTTTGGTATAGCCACCTTATACTGTGTGAGGCTAGCAAATCTAGTGATGGACTTACTCTGTTGACTTGTCCCCCAATCCCCACTTTCTTTCCTTTTCAACCAATAGATAGGGTTTATATTGAGTTTGTACTGCGTTTCCCTTTATTTCCCTATTAGACCTAGAGACCAGTTGGATAGCCAGTCTCTGCTACTTTTCGCCCCCATTATTTCCTCTTTCGACCAAGTCCTAGATTCAGGTAACAAATCTTCCCCACCCCCACCCCCTTTCTTCCTTGTTTGAACCAAGTAGTACTAGATTCAAGTGCTTGAACTAGTTTTACCTCTTAACAGTAAAAATTTAGGTGGTTTTCGAACAGCCGATCGATCCTATCTACGAGGGGGCCTGAGAAATAGTAAAAGATACAAATGCAGCGACGTCAGGAGCTCAGGAAGTAGAGCAAGGCCAGTTTCGAAGGAAGTTATACCTGAGGGTCACCGGGATGCCGCTAAGTGGGCGGTGGGAGGCTGGATCTGCCCATACTACGGCAGCGAGGAAGAAAGGGGTCGGAGGCCCTCGCTAGCCAGCAATGCTTGGGAGAGAATGAGAAGGCACGCTGATCGGGACGCGCCGGCGGTGGGTAAGAGCCGTCGCCGAGGACGATCGCATGAACGTTGCACATTCTCACCTTCCTCAGCGGAGAGGATCCGGCTGGATCTGTGACCAGCGGTGAGCAGAGAGAGAGAGAGAGAGAGAGAGAGAGAGAGAGAGAGATTGGCCGTCGCTGCCATGTTTAGATTTGGAGAGGATGAGACAATGTGAAGAGAGGAACACTAGCAAGCAAGCGCGGAGGCTCCTGCCTATATAGTGGAGTACTAGTTTTCTTTTGTCTACCGGAGCCGGCTTGACCTCGTCAGTGAATGTTGAGAAGTCTTCATGCACGTTCCGCGGAGGCGTAGTTGTCGTCATTTTGATCAGAAGCACCAGATTATAACATATAACACAAAAAATACCACATGACAAGAAATCATCACCTCACTGCCCAAAGGAGACAACATGAATCCCGACGGACAAATTAGATGAGGATCAAAGCTCAAATTAAAGATAAACTCGTAGAAAAGGGGTCCATCGATAGATGTCCTAATTAACATAGCCGGCTTGACCTAGATGGTAGCCGAGTAGTCTTCGTGCATGTGCCCCCAATGACTAGCCCCTTGGAGGAACTCAGTTGTCACTGTTTAACCCTCGCAATGATCCGAAGCACATGACACCTAATTTTCCAAGATGACAAGGAACCATTTTTTAGATTTCTCACCAGAACTATAGCACTGTACAACACAGCATGCATGATATGTAGATGCTAGCCAATCCAGGCGTGTCTGCTGGAGTCTGGTCACATGCATGGATGAACTGATCTTCCATGTCTTGCAGGGATCGTCCAGGCACCAACGTATGTACAACACTTCTCTAGTACTATCGCTCGTCTCTCTCTTCTATTAACTCACCCGACTTGCGGGGCCGAGGAGTGTGCCTATGGTCGGTTCGCAATTGCGGTCCCACGTGCGTGTGCAAACACAATATGACACGCATTCCATTCGGAGAGCGGCATGCCAGACCGACCGACCGTCTGTGGTGCGATGCAAATGTGACGGGCGTACTGTATACTCTGTACATGTGTACCACCATTTTCTTGAGGATTTGCTCAATGGTGCAATCCATGGATACAAAATTAGTATACTGTACTATTTAAAGTCGAGGGCGGGGCTTTTCCTGCGCGGTAGGCGGGGCAGTTCCGCCTAGTCGTTTCGACAGAGATGCAAGAAGATGAGGGAGTGGGCTGCTGCAAACGTAGGGCTGTGTGATTTGACAGCGAGTTACTGCTGGACAGGTGGGGCCCCATGATTTGACTTGCCATTATCATTTTAACTACGGTGCTACGACCGGGGTGAGTCTCCCGATTCCTGACCACCTCCATACAGGTGCCTCTCCCAATGCTCCACCACGTAGAGGCCAGCTCTTGCATGAGAGCCCACTCCTCCACTTTTTCCTTGCCTCTTTCCTCCAAATATGCAAAAATGCCATGTGAAGCGGGCCTATAGCCCACTATTGTACTTACTTGATCCTATAGGTGCTAAGCCTGCCACATAGGCATAAAGTCTGATGTGGCAAGTTAATTAAGAAGAGAGAGACTAGCTTGGTGACCCAAGGAAGAAATGATGCTAAGTGCGTGTACCTAGGTGAAAAGACAATTTTGAGTCTATAGCTAATTAAATGAAGCAAACTTAGCAACAAAAAACTAAGCACCTATGCATTGTGGACTTGATTGCTAAGCCATTTAATGCCCTTAGCACCTCATCTAAGCACCATTTCATTGGAAAAGGTCACTCCTTGGCAAATGCAATAAATACTATGAAGAAAGAGATAGAGAGAAGTAAAACATACTCTTATAGCCAACCTTATAGCTAACCTTGTTGTAGTATGAGTGACTAATTAAGTGATGACTATGTATGACATGCCAACATCAGATAGCCTAACGCACCATGTTAAATCTCCAAGGGCGCAACCACGTGAGCGAGGCGACGGTCGTGGTAGGCGCGACCATGACACGGGCTGCTGGCAGCCCTTGGATCTGAGATCAAACGGTCGCATGCTAAGTTGCTGAAAATTTGCAGAATAACCCTCCAGGATAGGATATTCACCCGTAGGTCTAGAATCACGCCATGCAACCGTTCGATCTCAGATCCAAGGGCTCTCGGAAGCCCGTATCATGGGAGAATGGAAAGCTTTGTATCACCTGTAATTTTCCCGACGCTTGACATGAAATCGAAAGCCATTTATTTGGGCGTCGAGTAGACCTAACATCTAATTGGGCCCCATAGTACTGTGCATGAAATCCATTTCTCCACCAGGCAAGCCACTACCCTACTGTTCGCACGCCCCACTCAGCATTTTTACAATCAAAAACCACTCGCAGTTTGCTCCTACTCGTCCCCGGACGTGCTTTAACACTACGACAGTTCGCTCCAAGTCGTCCCATCCTTTCACATTACGATAGTTCCACTAATCCTGACCTTCCTCCCAAATCCATGGCGTCCCAAATCTCCATGATCAGCGGTTTGTACAAGGTTAGAACCATCATCGGTGATGAGTTCAACGTCATCTATGCCCGTTCTTCCGCGACGGTGAAAGGATGCCTTGCTAGCTTCAGATGCATGTTCGAAAACTCAAATGATGAGTGGGTCGCTAGGCTAGATGTTGACTACATCACAACCCTGGACAAAGAGAAGAATCTCATAAAGGAGGAAGAGAAGATGATGCCCGCCGTGGTCTAGGTTTGTGTGCATGACTTATGCTTGATCTACCACATATGCCATGCCGATGTTGAGTGCGAGGAATTTAAGAACTTCCTCAAGGGCGGCCTAGTAAAATTCATTACAATAGACTTTATGAACGACATAATAGTCCTGGGTAGGATAGGCCTCGTTGTAGGCAACCTCTTCGACCTCTAGAAGAGTGGGCTACTAACCTCCTGTGATCAGCCTTCAATGCTGACCCTGGCAGGAGCCATGGTTCATCCTTCGTACGGTAAACTGAAGAAACTTCTGCACACGTTTCATCGTCATGCATGGTAGTGGAATGTACTAGATATAGACCACATCCACTACGCTGCAATGGATGGATACCTTTGTTTCAATATCTACAAGGGTTGGATGAAGAGCAAGAGCCAAGTGTGCAGTTCAAGCAAAGAAGTATCAGCCAAGAGGAAGAGATACAAGGACGAAGTCGAGGACGTGGACGAGGACTCCGAGTAAGGTGGCAGTGTCGTTGCTCATGGTGGTTCCAATGTAGTTTCTACCGGATTAGTTGCTTAGTTTAATTTCAGGTGTGCTTAGTTTTATTTGAGGGGTGTGTTGTGCTGAGCCCCTAGTAGAACTATGTTATGTTTCTTCTCGTTACTTTAACTCTTCAATACGTACATACTAGTATATCTTAAATTTCATCTTTTAGTTGGTGTAGTACTACCACTCGTTTCTTCACATTATATACATACAATATATATGCCCAATATCATATAGCCAGCAGTTTAGTTGTCAAAGAATTTCAGGGTGCTTAGTTTTGTCAAAGAATTTCAGGGTGCTTAGTTTTATTTGAGGGGTGTGTTATGCTAGAAACCATTATTGTGACTCAAATCTCTTTTGCCATGTTATAATGACATAAATACCGATGGACCAACATGCCAGCTCTCCCTCTATCTCACTACAGTAAAATAAAGTGTGGGGCCTACTTGATCCCAACAACGTTCTTATTTTCGTGTAAAAATTATTCGCTTGGTTACTCCTGACAAGCGGGGCCACATTTATCATTGTGAGAATCAGCTTATTTTTGTCATGTAACATGGTCAATGGCTTTGACGTGAAAATAGCAATGTCTAATGGAATTTTTAGCAAACATCTAACTTAACGATGACATTTTTGAGATATCTAATTGCATTTTTGAGTACTTGTAACTTCTAATGGCAAAACTGAGTAGTGATACACAACTAGTGGCATAAATAATAAGAACCCAAGAATTAAATAGGTATGCTAATTTCTTTAATAGAATTTAGCACCCCATTTAAGCACGTACTAGCTTTTTTAATAGTACTATATGCATAATTTGGCGACGAGCGCTCTCTATATGTACCACCTTTTTCTTTAATTTCATCTTGTTAGTTTTGCTCCATGGCGCAATCCATCGATACTACTACTATACAAAACTATACATTTTTTAGAAGGCTAGAGGGCGGGGCGGTCTAGCTTGGTCAGTTTCACGAGAGGCGAGGGCCTTTGTGATTTGATGGCTCATTACTGCTAGAAGGCGGGGCCTTGTGATTTGACTGCTCGTATAAATGTGTCGACGACCTGAGGAGGAGGAAAGAACTGTGTGGTATACTCAAGTTCTCCATTGGAGTAGTACTACGACGGAGGAGCACGAAACACGACAGCCTAGCGCCATATGGCAATAAAAAATGATCTAATTTGCTAGTCATCTCATTGTTAGCATTGTTCTATTCATGCCTCGCAGAGAACGTGACACGTGCGGTGAAACACCCGAAGCAAAAGAAGAAACACTGGAGCAAAAGAAGAAGGAAGATTATCACCCAAAAAAAAGAAGGAAGACACACACACAAGTCTGGGGCGCTGCTCTCACTACATGAAGGGTTGCTAGCCGAGGAGTCGTATCTGCTTCTTCATCGGCTCCACGACCTCCATCTCCTTGCGCGTCTCCTCCGCCATCTTCTTCATTCTGTCCATGACGCGAGATTTCTCGATGCGAGCCTTCATCATCTGTTCCACGGCCACATTACGTACCTTGAAAGCAGCCGGGTGCTCGATGCGGAGCTTCATCAACTCCTCCGTATGTTCCGTGACGAGGGCCTGCAGCATCTTCATGGAGGAACTACTATTCTCATGTAGCTTCTTCCAGCCAGCGTTCTTCTCCTTCAGCAAGTCGAGCCCGTGGTAGAGCTTCGCCTTGTCCTCCTGAAGTTACCGGATTTCACCGGTCGCCTTCTTCTTTGAGGCAATGCTCTTCTTCAGCAGCATCACCAAGTCGGCGGTCAACTCCCCCTGCTCATTGAGCTCAGCGGGCATGTCCTCGAGGCTCTCCTTCAGTAGCTCCACCAAGTCATGGATGAACTCCTCTGCTTATTGAGGTGCTTATTGAGCTGATCAGGGATGCCGTTGAGGGATAATGACTCCAGCGCCGCCAGCTTGGCATGTTCGCCTCCGCGGCTAGGGCACTCCTGGGAGCCATCGCCTGCCCATGAGAGATCTTTCGAGGTCTCTGCGTGGTGGCGAGCCCTCTCTTTTTTTCCGCGGCCTTGGTTGCCGCTCCCTTGTTATGAGTAGTTCTCGACCTAGAGCTCTGCACAACGGCCATGGCAAGGACGGACGAAGAAGAAGGACTTATGAGGAGGAAGGTAGAGTAATTTTCGGTTAGGTAGTTCCCCTTTCTATAACCTAAGTACTAGCACTAGTACTAAAACCTGCATAGTGGGAACACGTTTAGGTTTGGTATGTAATAGTAGGTGTGAGAAGGCTTGCACTTAATTGTAGCACTAGTACATTCGTATGTGATGGGTACAAGGTAAAGATTAATTGATGGTTTTGGTTTCGAGGCCCGAAACGGCTCCCGATGAGTTTAGTGGAACATAAATTTCAAGTACTCCCTCCATCTCAGTTTACAAGGCTTGCACGTGTATCTAGGTCGTCAATGTAACTTATATAAGATAAATTGTTTAACATAAAAAAATATCATTAAAAAAATAGAATATTTGAAGTTTGTAATGATATATTTTTAGTAAGCTATGCCTCTTATTAAGTTGGTCAAATTAACGACCTAGGTACATGTGCAAGACTTGTAAACTGAGATACGGGGAGTACTACACTTATCAAATGCATAAATATTATGTTACTTACAAATATGGTCAGAAGTTGGCACAAAATACGAAGGAGACCAATGGAAGTACTAGCAACCCATGATTTAACTACTCGCATGCATGCAATGGAGTAGTAATGTATTTCTTCTGCCCTCACATCCACTCAATTTGCATGCGTTGTATTAATTGACATGAAGTTAAGGACTTTACACGCATCAAATTACCACATGTGGTGGATCTTGGTACAAACATGCATCCGCCCGCGTACCCGCGTGTGCGTGCGAGGGAATGAGTGTGTGCGTGGCGTGCATGCACATCTTCGCTTCGTGTATGTTGCTACGTCTTGAGCTTGCGTTGGTTTTCCTTGAAGAGGAAAGAGTGATGCAGCAATAGTAGCGTAAGTATTTCCCTGAGTTTTTGAGAACCAAGTTATCAATCCAGTAGGAGGCTCCTCAAAAGTCCAACGCACCTACAAAAACAAACAAGAACTCACAACCAACGCAATAAAGGGGTTGTCAATCCCTTCACTGCCACTTGCGAAAGTGAGATCTGATAGAGATAATAAGATAAGATAAATATATTTTCGGTATTTTATAATATAGGTTGGAAAAGTAAAGATGCAAATAAAAGTAGATTGAAAGCTTATATGATAAAAGATAGACCCGGGGGGCATAGGTTTCACTAGTGGCTTCTCTCAAGATAGCATAAGTATTACAGTGGGTGAACAAATTACTGTCGAGCAATTGATAGAAAAGCGAATAATTATGAGATTATCTAGGCATGATCATGTATATAGGCATCACGTCCATGACAAGTAGACCGACTCCTGCCTGCATCTACTACTATTACTCCACACATCGACCGCTATCCAGCATGCATCTAGAGTATTAAGTTCATAAAGAACAGAGTAACACATTAAGAAAGATGACATGATGTAGAGGGATAAACTCATGCAATATGATATAAACCCCATCTTTTTATCCTCGATGGCAACAATACTATACGTGCCTTGCTGCCCCTGCTGTCAGTGGGAAAGGACACCGCAAGATTGAACCCAAAGCCAAGCACTTCTCCCATTGCAAGAAATATCAATCTAGTAGGCCAAACCAAACTGATAATTCGAAGAGACTTGCAAATATAACTTAATCAACATAAAAGAATTCAGAGGAGATTCAAATATTTCTCATAGATAAACTTGATCATAAACCCACAATTCATCGGATCTCGACAAACACACCGCACAAAGGGTTACATCGAATAGATCTCCAAGAAGATCAAGGAGAAGACGGTATTGAGATCCAAAGAGAGAGAAGAAGCCATCTAGCTAATAACTATGGACCCGAAGGTCTGTGGTAAACTATTCACAACTCATCGGAGAGGCCTTGGAGATGATGTAGAGGCCCTCCATGGTCGATTCCCCCTCCGGCGGAGCACCGGCGAAGGCTCCAAGATGGGATCTCGCGGATAAAGAAGGTTGTGGCGGTGGAATTAGGTTTTTGTTGGCTCCCCTGATGTTCTCGGGGTACATGGGTATATATAGGAGGCAGAAGTAGGTCAGCAGACTCCCGAGGGGCCCACGAGATAGGGGGCGCGCCCAGTAGGGGGGGGGGTGCCATCCACCCTCGTGGCCGCCTCGATTGTTGCGTGACTTCCACTCCAAGTCGTCTGGATCACGTTTGTTCCAAAAATCACGCTCTCGAAGGTTTCATTCCGTTTGGACTCCGTTTGATATTCCTTTTCTTCGAAACACTAAAATAGGCAAAAAAACAGCAATACGGGTTGGGCGTCCGGTTAGTAGGTTAGTCCCAAAAATGGTATAAATGTCTAAAGTAAAGCCCATAAACATCCAAAACGGGTTAAATAATAGCATGGAACAATAAAAAATTATAGATACGTTGGAGACGTATCAAGCATCCCCAAGCTTAATTCCTGCTCGTCCTCGAGTAGGTAAATGATAAAAACAGAATTTTTGATGTGGAATGCTAGCTAACATATTTCTCACTGTGATTTTCTTTATTGTGGCATGATTGTCCAGATCCAAATGATTCAAAACAAAAGTTCATATTGACATAAGAAATAGTAATACTTCAAGCATACTAATCAAGCAATCATGTCTTCTCAAAATAACATGGCTAAAGAAAGTTATCCCTACAAAATCATATAGTCTGGCTGTTGCTCTATCTTCATCACACCAAGTATTTAATCATGCACAACCCCGATGACAAGCCAAGCAACTGTTTCATACTTTAATAATCTCAAACCTTTTCAACTTTCACGCAATACATGAGCGTGAGCCATGGACATAACACTATATGTGGAATAGAATGGTGGTTGTGGAGAAGACATAAAAGGTGGAAGATAGTCTCACACCGACTAGGCGTATCAATGGGCTATGGAGATGCCCATTAATACATATCAATGTGAGTGAGTAGGGATTGCCATCCAACGGATGCACTAGAGCTATAAATGTAAGAAAGCTCAACAAAAGAAACTAAGTGGGTGTGCATCCAACTCGCTTGCTCACGAAGACCTAGGGCATTTTGAGGAAGCCCATCATTGGAATATACAAGCCAATTTCTATAATGAAAATTTCCCACTAGTAAATGAAAGTGACAACATAGGAGACTCTCTATCATGAAGATCATGGTGCTACTTTGAAGCACAAGTGTGGTAAAAAGGATAGTAGCATTGTCCCTTCTCTCTTTTTCTCTCATTTTTTTATTTAGCCTTTTTTGGCCTCTCTTTTTTTTAAGTCCGAAGTCTCATCCCGACTTGTGGAGGAATCATAGTCTCCATCATCCTTTCCTCACTGGGACAATGCTCTAATAATGAAGATCATCACACTTTTATTTACTTACAACTCAAGATTACAACTCAATACTTAGAACAAGATATGACTCTATATGAATGCCTCCGGCGGTGTACCGGGATATGCAATGAATCAAGAGTGACATGTATGAAAATTATGAAGGTGGCCTTGCCACAAATACGATGTCAACTACATGATCATGCAAAGAGCAATATGACAATAATTATGCGTGTCATATAAACGGAACGGTGGAAAGTTGCATGGCAATATATCTCGGAATGGATATGGAAATGCCATAATAGGTAGGTATGGTGGCTGTTTTGAGGAAGGTATATGGTGGGTGTATGGTACCGGTGAAAGTTGCGCGGCACAAGAGAGGCTATCAATGGTGGAAGGAGGAGAGTGCGTATAATCCATGGACTCAATCATTAGTCATACAGAACTCATGTACTTATTGCAAAAATCTACAAGTCATAAAAAACAAAGTAATACGCGCATGCTCCTAGGGGGATACATTGGTAGGAAAAGACCATCGCTCGTCCCCGACCGCCAGTCATAAGGAAGACAATCAATAAATAAAATTGTGATCCAAGTTCATCACAAAGCGGTTCACCATACGTGCATGCTACGGGAATCACAAACTTCAACACAAGCATTCTTTAAATTCATAATCACCCAACTAGCATGACTCTAATATCACCACTTCTATATCTCAAAACAATTATCAAGCATCAAATTGATCATATCATCCAATTCAATTCCTATGATAGTTTTTATTATACCCAACTTGGATGCCCATCATTCTAGGACCAATTTTATAACCAAAGCAAATACCATGCTGTTATAAGAGACACTCAAAATAATATAAGTGAAGCATGAGAGATCAAGAATTTCTTCAAAACTAATCCACCGCCGTGCTCTAAAAGATATAAGTGAAGCACTAGAGCAAAAACTATCAAGCTCAAAAGATATAAGTGAAGCACATAGAGTGTTCTAATAAATTTCAATCAAGTGGCCTTCTTCCCAAAAGTTGTTTACATCAAGGATGATTGTGGTAAACTAAAAAGCAAAGACTAATATCATACAAGACGCTCCAAGCAAAACACATATCATGTGGAGAATAAAAATATAGCTCCAAGTAAAGTTACCGATGAACGAAGATGAAAGAGGGGATACGTTCCGGGGGAATCCCCAAGCTTAGGCTTTTGGCTATTCTTGAGTATCTTGGGGTGCCATGGGCATCCCAAAGCTTAGGCTCTTGCCACTCCTTATTCTATAATCCCTCAAATCTTTACCCAAAACTTGAAAACTTCACAACACAAAACTCAACAGGAAATCTCATAAGCTCCGTTAGTGAAAGAAAGAAAAACCACCACATAAGGTACTGTAATGAACTCATTCTTTATTTATATTGGTGTTAAACCTACTGTATTCCAAGTTCTCTATGGTTCATACTACTTAATACTAGCCATAGATGCATCAAAATAAGCAAACAACACACGAAAAGCAGAATCTGTCAAAAACAGAAGAGTCTGTAGCCATCTGTAACTCTCGAATACTTATGGAACTATAAAAATCCTAAAAAAAATAGAAAGTCCTGGGAAATTTGTCTATTGATTTACAGAAAAAAATAATCAACACAAAATCTCGTTCCTGTGATTACCAAATTATTTTTGTGCGCACAAAGTTTCTGTTTTTCAGCAGAATCAAATTAACTATCACCATAGGTTATCCTATAGGTTCTACTTGGCACAAACACTAATTAAAACTTAAAAACACATCTAAACAGAAGGTAGATGCAAAATTTATTACTAAACAGCAAAGAAAAATATTGGGTTGTCTCCCAATAAGCGCATTTCTTTAAAGCCTTTTTAGCTAGGCATTGAGATTTCAATGATGCTCACATGAAAGACAAGAATTGAAGCACAAAGAGAGCATCATAAAACATGTGACAAACACACTTAAGTCTAACATACTTCCTATGCATAGGCATCTTGTAAGAAAACAAATTATCAAGGCAAGGAAAAACTAGCATATGCAAGGAAGAACAAAGAGATGATAGCAATCTCAACATGAAGAGAGGTAATTTAGTAACATGAAAATTTCTACAACCGTATTTTCCTATCTCATAATAATTACATGTAGGATCATAAGCAAATTCAACAAAATTACTATCACATAAAATATTTCCAACACGATCCACATGCATGTGAAGTTGATACTCTTCCAAAATAGTGCGATTAACATTAACTAAGTCATGACCTCTCCAAACCCACTTTTATCAAAAATACCATAAGATTGAACATACTCCAAATATGTGGGATCTAAAGTTCACACTCTTCCAAACCCACTTTCAATATTATTGCAAACACTATTATCAATCTCATATTCATCATGGGGCTTAAATAAATTTTCAAGATTATAAGAAGAATCATCCCAATCATGATCATTGCAACAAGTAGTAGAAATAGCAAAACTAGCATCCCCAAGCTTAGGGCATATTATTAGCACAATTGACATCAATAGAATTTATAGTAAAATCATTGCAATCATGGTTTTTATTCACGGAGTTATCGTGAATCTCTTCATAAAGTACTTCATCACAATTTTCATATTCACGAATTTCAAGCAAAACCTCACAAAGATAATCTAGTGCACTCAACTCACTAGCAATAGGTTTATCAAAATTGGATCTCTTAAAGAGATTAGCAAGTGCATGAGGATCCATAAACTTTTAGCAAGCGAAGATGCAAGCAAAAAGAAGGTACATGGTAACACAAGATCCAACGGAAGGAGGGCAAAGAAAAGGCAAAGGTGAAGTGGGGGAGAGGAAAATGAGAGGCAAATGGCAAATAATGTAAGTGCGAGGGAGATGAGTTTGTGATGGGTACTTGGTATGTCTTGACTTGAGCGAAGACCTCCCCGGCAACGGCGCCATAAATCCTTCTTTCTACGTCTTGAGCTTGCGTTGATTTTCCTTGAAGAGGAAAGGGTGATGCAGCAATAGTAGTGTAAGTATTTCCCTTAGTTTTTGAGAACCAAGGTATCAATCCAGTAGGAGGCTCCTCAAAAGTACCACGCACCTACACAAACAAACAAGAACTCGCAACCAACGCAATAAAGGGGTCGTCAATCCCTTCATGGCCACTTGCGAAAGTGAGATCTGATATAGATAATAAGATAAGATAAATATATTTTTGGTATTTTGTAATATAGATTGGAAAAGTAAAGATGCAAATAAAAGTAGATTGAAAGCTTTTATGATAAAAGATAGACCCAGGGGCCGTAGGTTTCACTAGTGGCTTCTCTCAAGATAGCATAAGTATTACGGTGGGTGAACAAATTACTGTCGAGCAATTGATAGAAAAGCGAATAATTATGAGATTATCTAGGCATGATCATGTATATAGGCATCATGTCCATGACAAGTAGACCGACTCCTGCCTGCATCTACTACGATTACTCCGCACATCGACCGCTATCCAGCATGCATCTAGAGTATTAAGTTCATAAAGAACAAAGTAACGCATTAAGAAAGATGACATGATTTAGATGGATAAACTCATGCAATATGATATAAACCCCATCTTTTTATCCTCGATGGCAACAATACAATACATGCTTTGCTGCCCCTGCTGTCACTAGGAAAGGACACCGCAAGATTGAACCCAAAGCTAAGCACTTCTCCCATTGCAAGAAATATCAATCTAGTAGGCTAAACCAAACTGATAATTCGAAGAGACTTGGAAAGATAACTTAATCACACATAAAAGAATTCAGAGCGGATTCAAATATTTCTTATAGATAAACTTGATCATAAACTCACAATTCATCGGATCTCGACAAACAAACCGCAAAAAGGGTTACATCGAATAGATCTCCAAGAAGATCAAGGAGAACATGGTATTGAGATCCAAAGAGAGAGAAGAAGCCATCTAGCTAATAACTATGGACCCGAAGGTCTGTGGTAAACTATGCACAACTCATCGGAGAGGCCTTTGAGATGATGTAGAGGCCCTCCGTGGTCGATTCCCCCTCCAGCGGAGCGCCGGCGAAGGCTCCAAGATGGGATCTCGCGGATACAGATGGTTGCGGCGGTGGAATTAGGTTTTCCTTGGCTCCCCTGATGTTCTTGGGGTACGTGGGTATATATAGGAGGAAGAAGTAGGTGAGTGGACTCTCGAGGGGCCCACGAGATAAGGGGGGCACCCAGTAGGGGGGCCTCCACCCTCGTGGCCGCCTTGATTGTTGCGTGACTTCCACTCCAAGTCCTCTAGATCACGTTTGTGCCAGAAATCACGCTCCCAAAGGTTTCATTCCGTTTGGACTTCGTTTGATATTCCTTTTCTTCGAAACACTGAAATAGGCAAAAAAACAGCAATACGGGCTGGGCCTGCGGTTAGTAGGTTAGTCTCAAAAATGATATAAATGTGTAAAGTAAAGCCCATAAACATCCAAAACGGGTAGTATAATAGCATGGAACAATCAAAAATTATGGATACATTGGAGACGTATCACATGTACCACCAGTGTGGCTCAGAGAGGATGAGTACATTCTTCTAGAACCAACAGCATGTCACTGTGATCAATCCACACTAGGAGGTCGCGACAATGCCTCCACATGTGCCACGTGGCTTCATGAACTGTAAGAGAGACCCTTTGTAGCGTGCCATTGGAATTCTAGTTGACGCGTTTTGCACATACTCGAAGTACTAGTAAGGTACACGTGCATTGCACGCATCAGATTTGGCAACCAAATTATGAATAAATACCACACTATAGCTTGTAAGCTCTGAGTCATATATGCCTGATGTAGACCTTTGTTTAATTCTTATAGTTCATCTCATTCAAAATCAATTAGTTTTTATAAAAAAGCTAGGGCCTCTTTGATTCGTAGGATTTCCAAAATGCGGGAATATGAAAAACACGGGATTAGAGTGGAATGGCGTCTTGAATCCAACAGGATTGTATGAGTGTTTGATTGTGCATAGAAAAAATGCAAGATTCTTTCAAAGAGGTTTGAGTGGATGGGATGTCTCCTATGAAATCTAGCGCAAATAAATTCTATGGAAAATTCCTATGGTTTACAATCCTACGAATCAAACAACCAAGATTGGAAAAATTCCTAGGATTAGAATCCTCCAAAATTCCTTTGAGAATCCTTTGAATCAAAGAAGCCCTTAATATATTTTCTGATTCATGGAATTGTGCGTTCTAAAGCATAAAGTAAAAAACAAATAATGGCAATTCAACTAGAATAAAAGTTTGGGCAGTTATGATACGGAAGATTAGAACAAAGGAGAAGCACTTATGTTTTGAGGTTTGTGCATTATGCTTAAGTTCAACCATGGAGTCTGCTAGATTGTACATGTGGCACAATCCGGTGGGCGCTAGAAGATGGTGCGAGGGGCCAAGTGGAGGGAGACTATGAAGGAGTGCACAAGTGCGAGATCAATATTTAAAGAGAGGGGGCAAGAACGTGCGCTGTTGCGCGCAGTGGCGGAGCCATGAAAAATAAATGAGCTAAGGGGCCAAGAATTGCTAATCCTCTACGAGGAGGGCCAATTCATCAACTTAAACCATTTTACCAGCAATTGTCTAATGATCACATTCATATTAGCCTCGATATATAGTGATGTTAGGGGGGGAGGGCCCTTGCCGCCCCTGTCTTCGCCACTATGCGCGCGTCTCAGAGATGAAGCGGAAGGCATGGATGATGAGAGGGGGGCGTTGGATATTTAATTTATGTGGGTGTATTAGCTATGTAATCCTATATAGAGAGGTATAGATTGATCGATGCGGACGTGGGAAAGAGGGTGAGACCTCACTAGATATATAGATTGATCAGTTTGTGTGGAAAACTGTGTAAGACCTAGATATACACACACACACACACATAGAGGGACATCAATCGTTGCGCATGCACGTGAGAAATAAAGAATGCATGATATGATGGAGGGGGGAGTTGTGTGTGTGTGCCTGCATGGGAGACCGACCTGAAGAAAAAGATTGCAT
The DNA here is from genome assembly GCA_963921465.1 of Triticum timopheevii. Lineage (NCBI taxonomy): Eukaryota > Viridiplantae > Streptophyta > Magnoliopsida > Poales > Poaceae > Triticum > Triticum timopheevii. Next base: position 358,127,322 of record OY997274.1, on the reverse strand, counting down.
GTGTGCCTTGGATAATGCCGACTGGTAGTGTGTGTGCATGCCGACACGAGAGAAAGTTATTGGTACAATTATAAAGACAAGACGACCGTGTGGGTGTAAAAGACTAGGTGAGGTCATAATCAGTGTAAAGTTGAATTCAAATATTTGAATAAGAGATCATGATGTTTGAAACCCATGCATGCATGACTATAACGGAGATATGCGCGGTGTGGTTTGGAAACGAGCATGTTGTAATGTATACACATTGAACAATGTCAGACTGATTTGAATTTGAGATACCGATGGCAGACATCGTTTGGCCACATTGCATCCGTGCATGGACACACTATTCTAATTGGAGATGATGGGTGGCTTTCGCATCACATATCTATATCTATACCCCTATATATATTATATTTTATATTTTTTATATAGTGTGCGGATAACTTTAACTTTGAAAGATGGTCGTTGGATGAGGCCAATCCGATGGTGCAGAGAGGGCAAATTTGAGCACTACTTGCCGTTAGATATCATCTAGATTCCACCAGATTTTGCCACATGTACAATCGAGAAGACTCCATGGTTGAACTTAAGCATAATGCACAAACCTCAAAACACAAGCATTTCTTTGTTCTAGAATCTTCTGTATCAGAATTGCCCAAATGTTTTTCTACATGATTTGCCATTATTTGTTTTTACTTTATGGCTTACGACGCACAATTCCATGAATCTTAAATAGATTAGATTTCTTATGAAAACTAGATGATTTTGAATGAAATGAACTATAAGAATTAAACGAACATCTACATCATGCATATATGACTCAAAGCTTACATGCTATAATGTGGTATTTATTCATAATTTGGTTGCCAAATCTCATGCGTGCAATGCACGTGTACCTTACTAGTCTAAATGGTGTTTGTGTGTGTGTGTGTGTGTTGTGTGTGTTAAACACATTGTACGTAGTATATCATACATGGTTTAGATTCCGAACATCTAGATAGAGCATACATGTACAATGATTTGAATTGAACATAAAATGGATACATATATTTGAATTTGAGATTGTATGTACATGTAGTTCGTATTTATACAGGAATTTACTTGTCCTATATTCATGTCATGTGTTGTGAAGATAATATTTAGATGGTTGTATAACTAACCTGAGTACGATCCCATTCAAACAGGGAAAATGTACTCAAATTTAGTCCATATGCTAGACAACACACATTGTTCTTTTATTGTTGAGGGAAGTGCAAATTGTTTTGGTACTGTACACGTTATGTTTGTTGTCCCGATTTTTTTAGTTTTTTGGTTGTATTTGAATGCATTTCTAGTAATATAGTAAAATGGGATATGGCTCTCTCTAGTGATGAGGTGCGAATTGTCTTTTTTTGGTACACTTAAGCTGGTTCTCCCAAACTTTCAAATTGTGCCTTGTTATGCCGAAATTTCAAGCTAGTGTCTCTGTCTATCGTGCTGCGAAACTCCCGCCTCTTCAACCCGCGCCTTGTTACCCCGAAATATTTAAGTTATATCTTTGTCTTGTTGTGCTCCGACAACTCCCTCCATCTCAACCCGTGCCTTATTATTCCGAAATTACAACACGCGCGAAAACTCCCACCTCTTGTGAAATCCCGACACGTGAAATGCCCGTGATACCCCTGAACCGTAAGAATTGCCTCAAATCGGTGGGGGTACTTTCGTAACTTACCCCACATTTCAGACAAGCACGTCCCTAAGACATGGTTCCCACTCCCATCCCATCCGCCCATCCATTCATACACTAAGGCCGCGAAAACCCGCGAAGCCCCACACCCTCCTCCGTCCACCAACCAGCCGGAGCCTCTTCCCCAATGACATCGTCCACAGCAACACCTCGACGTCCCTCATCCCCTGTACCAGATGAGGATCCATCGCCAATCTCGTCGTCCCGCCGGTTCGGCCACCCCGTCCTCCACCTCCAAGGAGCTGCCCCAATGTTCCCCTCGTCTTTCGCGCCACCTCCATTCCCACACCGCCGTCTTCACCTGCACCACCGGAAGAGCATCATCATCACCATTTCCTCGGATGAAGCTGCGGCCTAATCGGCACCACCAAAGAGGTTGTACACTAATCGCCACATTTTCTTCTTGATTCAATCTCACGGTGCTGCTGGCGCACGGTCCCGAGCCGACACGTCGTGGCTCCATCCATGCCGGAGTCGCCGGCCACTTCCTCCACGGCGTCGATCCCTCAGCGGCGACGTCCACATCACTAGGAGATGTTGCTGCTTTAGCTCTCACTCGCACTGCTGCTCAGCTCATGCTCTCGGTCCACTGCCTGGTCTGCTCTTGCTACTGCTCTTGCTCTTGCTCATGCTGCTGCTCTTGCTCTTGCTTGCGATGCTGCTCCGATTTAGCTACATTCGACTGAGTCGACTTTTGGGTCAGTCAATTTTCAGGGGGTGGGGGCTCGCCGGAGTTAAGGAAGAACCAGCCGCAATGGGGAGGGGGGCTCGCCGGGGAGGTACCCCACTATCTATCGTAGGATTTAGGGTGGGGGTGGTGGTCGCCGGCGGTGGTGGGGCGGTGGCGTGGGGATCGCCGGAGAAAAAGCTTGGCACAGGGGGGGGGCCTAGACGGATGGACGGTGCGGCGCTGGACTGGCGGTGGGGAGTGTTTTCGGGGCAACCGGGGCAGCGCACCACTGGCCGCGGGAGGTGGAGGGCGGCTGTTTGGCCGGTGGTGGCTGGCTGCTCAGGGGGTGGAGGCTGAAGATGAACTGTAGGCCCTTGATTTTGTATCCAACGGCTGGAAAATCGACTGGCGAGATATGAAAAAGTCAGCCGACTGACGTGTAGCCTCACCTCTAGTGTGTTTAGTTTCGATAGTAAAATTCAGTTTCGATAGCAAAATTCTGTTTCGACAGTTAAGTTCAGTTTCGACAGTTAAATTCAGTTTCGACGGTTAAGTTCAGAGATGAGCGGCTGATGTATGTTATATCTAGCACTTTGTGGTTATGTATGTTACGTCATGTATTGGAGATGCTATTAGAACTCCACTTAGGTTAACATTGTCTCTCCTGTCCTGCTTCAGCCTCGGCGTCGTACAACTCACTGGAGCTTCTCCAACAATGAAACCCTCCATCACAGCAGAGCAGTACCCCGGGCTCCATCTCAAGATGCCTAAGATCTTCTTCCCCTCCTCCGACAGCCAAGTCAGCCAGATCATCCTCACCGACCAACCCAATCACGCTAAGATCAACATGAGTTCGCCAAGGAGGTTGTACACTTGTTGCATCTCTTTTTTACTCTACATGTTATATATATTGTCCACTGAGCACACGCAGCAACGTGAAATACAATTACTTTCTCCTACTATATGACGGACTCTCTTGAACGCTGTCATTATTTATCTCTGCGTGTTTGAGTAGTGCATTTGCCGATGGGCCTGGGAGTTGAGCTAGTAGGGCAGTGGCCTGGGTCCAAAGTAGTAGAAGTAGCACAAAAACATTTTTTGAGTGTAGGCTTTTCCTTGCTCAAGCCTGCCTACTAGAATCGCCAGTGCTTGAAAGGAAAAGTGAAAGAAAATCATAGGAATTGGAAAGTTTCCTATGGTACTACTATTCGTGCATTTGGTTCAAAGGAATGGAGCAAAGGAAAACTGTAGGATTTGTTCCTTTAGTGTCTCCTTGAAAGAAAAACCGTAGGAATCTTAATATCCACTTGTCCTCCTTTTCAAATTCCTATTCATGAAGCACAAGACTAAGAGATAGTAGCATAATAGCATTATAACCGTACATTTTCTTGTGGTTTGACTTAATCTCACCATGCTTCTTTGCATCCTGTGATCTTCCAATTCTTGTGAATCAAACACCCAGATTGGCAGAAATCCTGTGTTTTTAAATTCTCTGTTTTGCACGTGCATTGCTATCCTATTCCTGTCTATTTCCTATCCCTGCATTGTTAGAATCCTCAAATTCAAACAAGCCCTTACACAATTACTTCTAGTACAGATATGTGTCAAAGAAAACCTTGTGTGGTTTGTCCTGCTCATGCGGCGCTGTGTTCCACCCCAGCTCAGCTGCTCCAGCGATGGAAGGGTTCACCACAGCAGGGATCCGCTCTCCAGACTGTGTTTCGCCGCCGGCAGCCACGACAACTGCATTACAATCATCAACTGAGCAGATGACCTTGAGGACTACACGGGTCCACAAGAGAGGTTGCATTCTTCTGTGTCTGCTTACGTTATGCATCGCTTAATATGATGACACGCTAATTTATCGTCGTGTTCACCTATTAGACTCCGAGTCAGGTCCAAACTAACGCTGAAACTTGAGTTTTTAAATGGTTGTGGCGTATATATTGGGGAAGCAATCAGTACTATCTTTCTACTATTTGGTTAATCTCGGGTGTCTACTATGAGTTTCATGTTGGGTGCAAACAAACATTAAAAGAGCCATTATCTGTATTTTTTAACTAAACCTATTATCTGCCTGCTATCATTGGTTTTGGGTCTATCCACTGTTTGCTACCATCACTCTGGATTTGTGCATGCACTCCTTACATAATCTCACTTTGTTTTATTCCTATGCATGTTAGTTACTGTAGATAATGGAACTGAACATATAGAGCAAAAGAGACGAGCCTTGCATGGCAATAAAATTTCATGCATACATCGCTCAATGGTGGGTGCAAAGGCAGCCCCCCTCCACCCATTTCGGATCATAATCAAGAGGAAGATAACTGTTCTGAGGGGGATTCAGAAGGAGAAAACCACTCCTATTTACCCCCTGAGGACTTCGCTCTAACTTGGCATGTGATGTTCATAATATCATGCATATGGTGCCTTGCATTGCTTACTGTATACATCAAAGATTTCATCTGCTTAGTTTAGACATGCTTTGTCTCAATGCCATCTGTTTAGTTTCTTTATCGTATATGTGAATCATGCAATGCCATCTAGTTTAGCCAGGCATCATATATGTGAGTTTTTCAATGCCACGCTGGTTAGCCAGTCATCCTATATGTGAATTATATCATGTTAAATTTGTCAAAAAATTTAGTACATTCAATTACTCTTCCTGTGCCTCAGCCATTCGGCACGGTCATGGAAAAATCTGGAGTGGAAACAAGGTCTTCAGAGAAGATGATGCTATCTGACGAATCACATGTCTTGCTGGTTACGGATAGCTCCTTAGAGGAGGATTCGGAGACAGATGACCAGTCTTATCCCCCCCCCCCCCGAGGTGCATGCTCTAACTTGGCAGGGTTATGTTGCTCATATCGTGCATATGGTATCTTGCATTGCTATGTCATTTGCTTAGTTTGGACATGCTTTGTGTAAATGCCACATGTTTAGTGTCTAATTACCATACATGTGAATTATGCAATGCCATCTTGTTGCAAGACACTATATATGTGAATTATGCAATGCTATCTTGTTTCAAGGCATTATATATGTGAATTATGCAATGCCATGTTGTTTAGCCAAGCGTCATATATATGAATTATATCATTCCGTCCTTTGTTTGTATTTCTCATAGCATTTGTCAAAAATGTTTGTAAATTCAACTACTCTTCCTGTGCATCAGCCATTTGAATTGGTGATGGAGAAATCTGGAGTGAAAACAAGGTCTTCAAAGCAGACAATGCTACCCGCTGAAGCAGATATCTTGCTGGTTACAGATAGCTCTTCAGAGAAGGATTCAGAGGCAGATGACCAATCCTATTATCCCCTTGAGGTGTATGCTCAAACTTGGCAGGGTTATATTACCTCATATCATGCATATATTGTATTGCAATGCTTAGTTTTTACATCATATACACAATATTGAATGCCATCTCCTTAGTTGACACATCATAAATGCGATTGCCCTCTACTCACTTGCTTAGTATATAAATCATATATTTGAATTATATCATGCCATGATGTTTACATAGACAACATGTATCTGAATTATGGCATGCCAACCCATTTTCTAAAGACATAATATAGTTATATCATCTCATCCTATTTACATAGTCATCATATTTTGAATTATGTCATTCTATCCATGAATTATATCATGCCATCATGTTTCCATCGACGGCATGTTTGTGATTTATGGCACGCCAACCACTTTAATAGACATATCGCATAGTTATATCATGTCATCATGAATACATAGTCATCGTATTTTGAAGTATGTCATTCTATTATGCTTAGTTAGCCATCATACATGTGAAATTGTGTCATGCTATCCTGTTTAATTAGCCATCATATATGTGAAATTATGTCTTGCTATTCTGTCTGGTTAGACAACATAAATGTGAATTATTTCATGCCCTGTTTTCTTCCCTACTATCCATTGCACCTGTCTATCTTACAATGTCTGTACATTCAATTACTTTTCTTGTTTATCAGCCATTTCAATTTGAGGGGGTGATGGCAGTATCTGTGCGAGTGAAAAAACTGTCTTCAGAAAAGATCGTGCTACCTGTCGATGCAGATAGAACAACAGTTGTACTTGCCCAAGAACCAGCCCCACCACGCATAACGCAGACTCACGCAGATTGTACCACTACCCAGTTGGACAGAGAACCAGCTACACCCCTTCTAACCCCAACCCCAGCAGATAGTAACCCAGTTCCAGTTGACAAAGCACCATCTCCACCATAGAGCACCCAAACACGAGTAGTTAGTAAGGCAACTGCAGTGCCCAAAGCACGAGGACCACCACTCCAAACCCCAAGTCAATGCTTAAAGCAGAAGAAGAATTGTTCTCAGGTCAGGTTCCGTAGCTATGGTTCATACTACTTTGCTCTTGCATCACCGTATTTACTCATACCAACTAATTTCAAATTTGAAGGATGAAATTGGAACTCCAATGGTGCAACAGGTATGTTTTAAACCTGTTTCTTTAACGTGTTTGCTGTTGTAACTTGCTCTATGTTGATTTCAGTTTCAATTGAATAAATAGTTATGTTCTCATTCCATGCACATTACAGGTGTTGTTATTGCTGTGTAATTTCCCACACATATATTCTGTCTATGCTACTTTGTCTTAAATAGATATGATTCGAACTGTATGCATCTTGATTTGGCAACATAAACTAGAATGATATGGACCATACAGTGAGCATACTACATAGATATATGTTTGTTTCATGTTGTTATCCTGTCCACCTTACTACTGAGCTGGTTTACCAAAATGAGTTTCATATACTACATTGTAAACCTGTGATGTGTTTGTTTGTTTCTCTTTTAGAATGCAGATAAAAAATTGGAGAAGAGTACCCCGTTATGCAATAGTAAAGGAAGTAATGCAGATAAGGTTCAAGATAGTGAGACGTCCCTGTTGGTCTCCAAGAAAGCTGATTAAAACTATATTGAAGACATTGAGACAACCCCAAAGTCCTGTCTTGATGTAGTGTTCGAGTTACTGGCTACTACTACTGGCACCAGCTCTTTGAACTTGCTGCCTGAATCAGTTCGGCTTCTTGAGTCTCAACTTCAAGTTGAAAGACATCGATCGGATGTTATGCATGCGTAGTTTCTGGTGCAACAATAAGTGCTGGAGGATTTAAGCGCCAAACAAGAGAAAGTTAATCAACTTGCTAACCATCTTGCCAGCATTATGGGTACCCAGGATATTGTTTCTTGAGCTCTTCTGAAGTGGTTTCACTTCTGGACTTGTTTTGCTGCGGCGTTTATTTGCACTGGTCTCCAACTCTGACAACCAGTGTATATGATATGTTGCTTTGTTCCCTATATTTGCACTGGTGGCGAACTTTGATGCCCAGTGGATGTAATATGTGTAATAGCCGTGACAGCCGAGCGTAATTTGCTTGCTTATTTATTTCCTTATTGTCTTGTTTATTTGTTTGCTTGTAGTCAGTGCAGTTCTTTTTCCGCGGTTTGCTAGTGTCCGCAATAACCTATTTTTTTAAACTAGGCCACAATAACCATGGGCTACATATTTACTGTAGTTACCATGGGCCTCCTAGGGCCGTAGAAACAATGGGACTTCTAAGGGCCGTAGAAACAATGGGCCTTCTACGAGCCGTACAAACAATGGGCCTTCTACGGGTCGCAGACACAATGGGCCTTCTACGGGCCGTATCATAAATGGGCCTTCTATGGTCCGTATGATCGATTGGCCAAACATGGGCCAATAACAGACCGCATTATGGCTGTAAATGGGCTAGAGTTGGAATCGTCCGTTTATGGGCCGACCATAGCAGGCCGTCGTTAATCGGCCGTATTTGATGATGCTATGAAAATGACCCAATGTATTAACGGGCCACAAACGGGCCGACTATAACCACAGGCTGAATTTGGCCCACAAGCAGAAAAAGACAGTAATGGGCCGTAAGTAAACGGATGCTGGAAATGAGCCCAAGAATAAATGGGCCATGAGAAGGCCGAAAGATAACATGGGCTGGAAACAGCACAATGGAATAATGGGCCATTAATGGGTATAAAGTGATAAACTGTTCGTTACGGGCCAGTTTCACCACAGGCTGTTAATGGGTATAAAGTGATATACTGTTCATTACAGGCTAGTTTCACCATGGGCAGTTAATGGGCCAAGAGTTAAAAAGGGCCTCATATGGGCCGAAAGACGTCATGGGCCATACACGGGCCGAAAGTTAAAATGGGCTGTAATCATATTGGATGGCCCAGATGACGCTACTGGGCCTAATTCGGATAGGTCGTAACGGGCCCTGGGTTAGCAGGCTGTAAATGGGCTATATGCTAACAGGCTGTAATCATATTGGATGGCCCATATGACGCTACTGGGCCTAATTCGGATAGGTCGTAACGGGCCCTGGGTTAGCAGGCTGTAAATGGGCTATATGCTAACAGGCCGTTAACACGCTTTCCATGGGCCAGCCCACCACCTTTTTACCAAGTCAAACGGGCCAGCCTTTTCACAGGAATTGGCCTCTGTTGGGCCGTGCCACATGTCAACATATCATAGGCGCCTTTGGTCCAATGAGTGGATGACATCTATCCCAACGGTGAGCCGACACGTGTTTCCTCCAGCCAATGATGATTTTACACGTGGAAAATCCCCATTGGTCGGGGTTGTTAACGGGTTATCGGATCCAAAACTAGACCCGATAGCTTAACGGCGAGCCGTTATGGTGGATGCCATGTGTCGGTCACCCTTGACGAAAGCACTTCTATGACGCGTGATTTATCATCATGGAAGTGTACACTTCCATGATGATAATTTTGGTAATGTCATGGAACACTTCTATGACAGCACAGGTATGACTATCTTGATTCTGTCATAAAATCGTCATGGATGTACATGCATGACAGAAAACATAACCTACTATGACAAAATCGTATCATCATCAAAGTGTATTTTTTTGTAGTGATGCTTAGTCTTACGCTGACTTGCTATTTGCAGTGTGGAACGAGCCTATCATGTGTGGAGGAGCAAACAACCACTGCAGTCGTGCCATCAACGCAAGATAAAAGGGTCCGAGTCATTGATGGCCTGGCCGGCGAGTAGGGGTCGTGCAAACGGCGGTGCATTATTTTGGTGGAACTGCACAAAAAAGATATTGGGGTTAGTCGGACAAATTTTCTACAGCCACACGGGAGGAATGTCGCTCATCAATTGGATAGAATTTCCTCCCTGCCATCATAGGAGATCCCAAGGTGTAAATCAACTACCCACATATAAAGTTATGCATAGTCTTCCTCACGTAGGTTAGTATCCCCTTCATCCAGATCATCGTGTTTTGTCATGCCGAGCTATTGATATGTGCTACTGTTTTGTGACACCGTTTAAGTACAGCGCTTTCCTATCTTTTCACATTCAGGACAATGAAGATGATTTCAGTGGAACTGCACAAAATGGCCTGATGCTGAGTGATCTCTATTGCCTCCTCTATTTGCTCCAATGTGTCAGCATAAATGCAAGATGAGCCAACATGCTCAAAGTGCAAGCAATATTGTGCAGAAAGAAGCATGCCCAGGAAATTAATGCGTACGTAGGGAGGCCCTTTGCTCAGAGAAGCATCGATCGTTTTTTCTTTATTTCTACACCTTCTCACAGCTTTGTCTTAGTTATAGTCTTGTGAATCATTTAGATGCGTAAACATGCTGAGCTTAAGTGCTTGTGAAAGTTAGCTAGTATGCATACGGTATCTTGTGAAGCTTAGTTTGAATGTTAGCGTGTCAACCTTTACAATCTATGTATATTGTGGGCATGTTATTTGACCCCTCATTTTTCCCCGCTATGACCAGTGTGAGTGTCTACATGCAGTACACCATCCTCTAATTTGGTGGATGCCAGGCCGGCCCGAAAAGGATCTATAACTTTTTTAAGTTGAAAAATGTTACACATGAGGAGCCATAATTAAGATAGAGTTGTCTCTTTTTCTTTATTTCGGATGGGCAATAAGCTAGAGAGTGTCTCTAATGGGCTGCCTCTAGTGTTAAGGGCCTCTAATACAAAACATGGGCAGCCGACTAGGCCGATACAAAAGCCAATATTTCTTAAAGAGGGTCAATCCTAGAAAAAACCCTCCTTCCTCCTCGCTTCCACTTATATTGCAGCTCGCTGGACTCTCCCACTTCCCCCCAATTCCCCCCGCTCCCTATCTTCCCCACTCGTACAGAAACCCCTGCTCACCTTATTCCTCACTCGTACAGAAAACACCTGCCCCTCTTCTTCCACTCCTACAGAAAACCCCAGCCCTCCTTCTTCCTGACTCGCACTGCCACTAGGCTCATCTCTGGCTACTCTGCTCAAACCCGTGAGCTCGGCGCGACGCTCGCAAGGAAAATGGAGTCGGATGGCCCCAGCGCCAGGAAGATGAGGCTTCCACTAGCGGCGACATCGGTTGTAGATCCCGCACCTGGCAGCATGGGGAGAAGCGGCGAGCCCCCCCCCCCACCCGGATCCGAGGAACCCGTAGAAACTCCGGTGGACCGCATCAGTGATCTCCCGGACGACATCCTTGGGGAGATCATCTCGCTTTTCCCCACCAAGGATTGCTGCCGCACACAAGTCCTCTCAACTCTGTGGCGCCCTCTATGGCGCACCGCGCCCCTCAATCTCGACTGTCATCAGATATCTATGCTTCCTGAATTTGATCTCCTCAGAGCCATCATCTCTTCTCTCTAGCAGGGCCCCGTTCAATGCCTCTGCATCCCAATAAGCTACCTGTTGTCCATACCCTACACGGGGGATGCTTGGCTGACATCCCCTGAATTCGAAAAACTCCAGCAGTTTGAGTTCTACCATTACCACGAAAGTTTCATACCACGAACCAAACATCAAGAATTTGTGCCCACACCTCCGTTGTCCATCTCGTGGTTTTCCTCCTCTCTCCACACCGCCGCCTTCGCACGGTGCCATCTACCAGACGATCTGGTACAAATGCTTCAACTCCCACTGCTAAAAAAAACTTTCACTTGTTGTTGTTTATCTGTTGGAGGCCTCACTACACAGTATCATCCACTCTAGTTGCCCTGCCCTGGAGCGCATGCTGGTTGTTTTGGGAATAGAAATCCCTATCAATTGTCTCCAAATAAAGTCGCCTCACCTTAAAAGCACTGGAATTTGTTTTGAAGGACAGCAGCTCATCATCAAAGATGCCCCTTCACTTCAAAGGTTGCTCCTTGATTATTGTTATAAACCCTCACAAATAACTGTCGTCTCTGCGCCCAAACTGGAGACCTTGGGTGTAGATCGTGATCCGTTTAATGATCATGACAAGTTGGTGCTTGGCTCCTCACTTTTTCAGGTACAGTATATTATCATCTACACATTTGTAATCATAAGCTTCATTTTTCATATGTGCGCATAAGTTTTATATCATCTTGGAGTACACTTTGGGTACTAATATTATGTTACATGCTAAATGAAGAGTTCATCCATGGATAGCCTATCAATGTTGCTGGATTCTGTCAAGATCTTATATATCCGAATGTTTAGTTATGATCTGAACATAATTATTGGCTTGCTGTGATGCTTTCCATGTCTGGAGAATTTATATATAGAGGTGATGATTTCATGCACATTGAAAGCCCGTATATATTGTACTAGAATTAACCGTTCAGCTGTCGCTCTTTCGACATACTATTTTTTCAGACCTTAATTGTTTTCAATCTTCATCTTTACTTAGGCACTAACCAATCGGTGGCGTAATAAGCACCAGGATTTTCTCAGTTCTCATGACATTCGTTTGAGGACAATGACGGTGGAAGGATATGCATCCAACAAGGCAAACAGAAGCTTTGTCACATTCTTCCTGTTGAATGCGAGGTTACTATTGTCCATGAGGCTTAAGCTTTTCGACAAGAGATTTCTCCCGGATGGACATGTTGAACAGCAAAGTAAGAAGTTTCAGGTGGACAAATGGGCTTCTGAACATGCTCGGCTTCTGCTTACAACAACTTGTAGTCAACCTCCAATAATTTTTTTGCACAGGATGTTGATTTTATCGATCAGACCGATCCATTTGTTTGTGACTGCCAAAAACGGTGGTTAGGTTAGATGTTATTGCCATGTTCAATTCGGGTTTTATCTAAATTTGATGAACAATTAATCCTTAGGCTTTTTATGTCGTTTGTAAGCTTGAGTTACATGTTGTTGCCCTCGTACTCCCCTCCGCCTGCCACTACACTACCACATATTCCATAGCTCCTATTTGTTCCCGTCCGAGGCCTCGCCGTCGTTCTCCGCCTTGGTTCGCTCGTTGTGCCTGCCGCCATCTGGCATTGTCAACATGGTCCACAACCGAGAGGAATCAGGAGATGATTGTACATGGAGAGGATGATAGTAGGGACCCATCAGGGTCATTGCATTACACAAGCAGGTGCCTCGTTATTACAAGCCCCAAAAAATACTTCCTCCTAATTGTTTGACAACTAGGCCCCATGCCATTGTCAATGTAGTAAATAAACGAGAAAGATACACAACGAGCGGATAACACCAGGGACCCAGCAGCTCGCCAAGTTGTTTTTTAGTTTCAGAGACGTAGCTCAACTGCTCGTTGTGCGGGAGCTGTGGCCCGTCTAGCCCACGCCTACGCTTTTATTTAAGTACATGACGAGCCCAGTTGATATATTTTTTCTTTCTGAAAATGGCTAGCCCAGTTCTTTTTATTCGAGAATACCAAACTGAGGCCTACTTGCTTTTCTCAGCCCTGCTGGGCTGCAAATCTTTCAAGACGAGGAGGGATGTAAGTAGTAAGAAATGGGCTTCCCTAGAAAATGGGCTATAAGTAGTAAGAAATGGTTGTAAATTTTTAAACCAAAGCCAACCTGCAATTACATTCAAATATCATTTTTTCTGGATTTCTCTACTCTTATAAAAAACAGAGTTGGTGATGATGGTGTGCCTGCCATCTGCAATATAGACCATCCGATCTATATCTAATGGATGGGAAGGAAAGTATGACAATTTACCCGCACTCCTCTCCACATTTCCAGATAAGGCCTTCCCTCGTTCATCCTTTTCCCCCACAAGATAAACTACTTAGACAAATGCATCTTGATGTTCCGTGCAACGCACGAGCATCTTGCTAGTCAAGATTTTAAATTTCACTAATTTTTTTGCGGATAATGTTTTAATTTTATTTTGATATAAATTTTTAAAAATTATTTTTAACGTGACTCGATATTTCGTGATTAAAAGAGTTCAGACCCCACCAAAATATGCAAAATTTCATTGAATTTTTTAGTAGTGCCCAGAATATGGTCTGTAATACTAACAAAAAGAATATGGGCTTCAAAATATCCTTAAGAATTAGCACATGGGTTGTAAATTATGGAAAATAATGGATAATGTGATGTATGCTATTTTCCACAAATTTGGAGGCTGACTTCTGGGCCTACTTGGTTGACGATGACGTTGTCCTAAAAAAATTTGACGGGCACGCAAGGCTTTGTCAACTTAGTTAACACAGAGCAGTGACTGTTGGATGTCCATCCAACGGGTGTCATGCTTCTTCAATCTCTGATCTTCCTGCTCCAGCCGCCCAAACCAGCGCCGGCGGGACTACCTGCTCCCTCCTCCTGTGGCTGGCTATGCTGCCATGAGGCCATCCCTCTACCCACCCGCACATCCTGTTATTTTCCAGCAACGTCAGCCTCACCCTGCAGCCAACTAGTTAGCCCTCGTACTCCCCTCAGTGTGGGCATCTGCTGATGTGGCTTCGCCGGCTCCGGGTCGTTCCCTTCATGGGCCTCACCCTCATCCATCGTGTTTGTGCTCTCGGCACGGTGTGGTCAACATGGTCAACAAACAATACCATCGGAAGAGAGATGTAAGTGAAGAGGCTGACACTAGGGACCCACACAAGCAAGTGCCTCCTTATTACGTGAAAACAGTGGGGCTTCTCTGGGTCATTCCAATATGGGGCTCACCGTCGTCCATCGCCCTGGTGCTCTCGGCGGCATGGTCAACGTAGTCAACGAATGACATCCATCGGAAGAGGACTGTACGTGGAGAGGCTGACAGGTGGGTCCACAGCCGCCCACAAGGAAGTGCCTCCTTATTACGCGCAAAATAATGATTCCTCCGCCTGACAGCTGGGACCCACCGGAAGGGCCTCTGCATTTTGCGGAAAAAGAGTTTCCCCCTGCTGACAGCTCGGACCCACCAGCTATATCTTCGCATGCAAGGAAGTGCCTCCTTATTATGAACAAAAATGTGAATACTCCCCCTGCTAGCTGGGACCCACCATAGTGAGAGGCTGACTTGTGGGCCTACTAAGTTGACGCGGACGGAGGGCTTTGTCACCTTAGTCAATATGAACGATTCTAGCTCAAGTGGCCGTACGATGTCCATCCAATGGCCGTAGTGTTTCTTCAACCTCTGGTCTTCTTGCTCCAGCTGCCCAAACCAGGGTCGGTCGTGCCACCTTCTCCTGCCTCCCGTGGTCGGCTCTGCTGCTGTGCAGGCCTGACCGCTCCATCCTACTCCAAACTCTAGCCAGGCCATCCCTCTACTCACCCACAACCACTATTATTCTACGGCAACAGCAGGCTCACACCGCAGCTGAACCAGTCAACCCTCCTACTCCTCTCAGTGTGGGAATCCACTGCCGCGTCTTCCCCGGCTCCGCGTCGACCCCTTCCTAGGCCTCACCGTCGTCCACCACCTTGCTGCTCTTGGCGCGCCGTGGTCTATGTGGTCCAGGAATGACTTCCATTGGAAGAGGCTGACAACTGGGTCCACGGCCGCAACAAGGAAGTGCCTCCTTATTACGCGCCAAATAATGATTCCTCCACCTGACAGCAGGGACCCACCAGATGGGCCACCATATTTCACGAAAAAACCTTTTCCCTCTGATTGCTGGGACCCACCAGCTACAACGTCGCACGCAAGGAAGTGCGTCCATATTACAGGCAAAAATATGATTCTCCCCTTGACAACTGGGACCCACCAGCTATATCTTCGCATGCAAGGAAGTGCCTCCTTACCTCCCTGATAGCTGGGACCCACCCGGTCGGACCGTACGTACTGTTGTCTGTTTGGTCGCGAACATGTATGTAAATACTGGTCGACCGGTCTGTTTGCAGGCTGTAGCGATGAACCATGGCCAAGTAAGGAAGGGCCTGTGTCGTAGTAGAGGCACAGACATAGCATGTCATGCACTCCCATCTATATCGTGTACACGTACGTACTGCCAAGGTGCAAGAAAGTAAATATGGCCATGTACGTACATTCGGGCGGGGTCTCGAACACCTACTCGCGCATACGTACGGCCAAGGCTCGTGTACATGGAGAGGCAGTGGAGGGTAGCAATGGCGTCCTGGTCATCGGTAGTCAATCGGCTGGGTCGAAACAGAGAAACTACGTCATGTTCATCGGGAGGCAACGAAATGCGTCATGTTCATCGGGAGCCAACTGGCTTGGACGGAACAGCTGAAACGAGGCATGTCGTACCGCAGAACGCAGCAAACGGCCTTCTGTTCGACCGGCTACGGCCGAAACAAGGGTCTTGTTCATCGAGAGGGGTGTGGCATCCCGCAAAACGGAGGAAACGCACTTGTGTTGGAGCACTACAGTCGAAACGGGGGTCCTGTTCATCGGGAGGGGTGTGGCGTACCGCAAAACGGAAGAAACGGAGTTCTGTTGGAGCACTACGGTCGAAACAGGGGTCCTATTCATCGAAGGGGGTGTGGTGTACCGCAAAATGGGACTCCGCGGGGCTAGTGTTCACCCACCGTGGACTTCCTTCAGCCTCCACCTGCGATGTTCATCCACTATGTCTTCCACCTGACTCCACTAGCTACTGTTCATCCACGGGCCACTGTTCATCTAGCCCTCTGCCGGCTACTGTTCAACCAGCCCTCCATGGGGTCCTGTTCAAACACCCCCAACCAGCTGCTCGGCTGGAGCAGCCTCCTCTCGGGGTCTTATTCATCCAGCGGAAATGGCCTACTAGTACTACCACGAGGTCCTGTTCATCCAACCCCCCTCATGCGGGAACTGTTCATCCAACCCCAAGCACGTATGTCTCGACTCGTTCAACCAACCCCCACGTTCACTGTTCATCAAGAGGCAGCAGGTTCGATTGGCTTCAGTTAGCAACAGTAGCGAAGGAATCACTCAGGTTCAGTTTACAGCAAGGGTCGATCAGGGTTCAATAACATAGGTAGCGCAATCGCTCGGGTTCAGTTAGAGCCCAACGCCCCGCTCGGGTTTAGTTAGAGCGCAACGCCTCACACACACACACACACTCATACGTGTACAAGAGAAATGCGCAAACCTCCGTGCATCGCTCGGCCCCGACCACCCACCGTAACCGGGAACTCCTCGAAATATTCCTCGCCCTCGCTTCTAAAACGATTTTTTCCATCATGGATGGCCCAAAGAATGTCATGCAGGTGCGTCTCTTGCCCGCCCAGGATGAAAAGACCATTTTCTGTCATGATTCTTTGTCATAGAAGTAGGAGCCCACCACATCTATGATGATACCGGGTTTTGTCATAATTATCGTCATAGAAGTATCGTAATCATGACAGGAAAAAAATTTGTTTGGCCCAAAATGTCACGGATGTGTCTTTTTTTGTAGTGGCTCCTCGTTGGCTTTGACACTCTTACTTATCGAAAGGACTACGATTGATCCCCTATACTGGTGGGTCATCAAGGTCTACTTGAATTCTACATGACGCGGGGTTTGTCGCCCTCTGCGACATGCACCTCAAGTGCGAGGCCCACTTCGGGTTGTCAAGGTAATATTTCTACGTGATGCCCTGCTCCCTAGATGGGAAGCTACACAAAGTAGGCGCAGCCGAGGTTTGCCGAATAGGCGGGACTGACTACCCCATAGGTACTGTACCCCTCGAGAGGGTGTGGATACCTGGGTGTTTGGGTGGTTTTACATGGACGATGTCCCGCTGCATGACCCAGTCTGGCTTGGGCTCCCAGCATTCTCCTCGGAGGCCTAAAGAAGCGCTTTAGCTAGAGGCCTAGGAGCGCTGCACAAGAAGATGATACCGATGTGGCTCGCCTGGTGGCTCAAGTGAAGCTTTTATCGGGCACCATCCTCACTATTATAGACGTGATGGCTATGGTGATAAACTGAAGAGTCCAACCTCTTCGGCAATGTCGGCACACATTGTGTATGTACAACGGGACCGACGACACTACCCAATCAATTTGGAAAGACTTCAAGGATCAAATGGCATTCAGAACAGACTTGGCCGGTCTATACGAGGGAGAAGCGGCGGACTTTCCAAAGCAGCAATTCTTGGATGGGTTTGTCTTATTTCAACCCTCTTGATATAGTATGTTTTCCCTGGATCTTTTCGTATGAGCTCATTCATTATCGCCACGCCTGTTTAATCACTATACCTGAATAGAGATGGAGGCACTAGGTCGAGACCCTAAGCTGTCCTGCGCCCGAGGTGGGGACATACGCATGGGGTAACAATCCCCTCTTCCATGAAGATGAATAGTTTTCCACCATATACATAGGGAGGACATTTTACCAAGAGAGCCTGGACAGCTCAAAACTGGTGCTACCTCTTGAGCACTGCGTTGGATTTCCTCGAAGAGGAGAGGATGATGCAGCAAAGTAGCGTAAGTATTTCCCTCAGTTTTTGAGAACCAAGGTATCAATCCAGTAGGAGACCACGTACAAGTCCCTCGTACCTACACAAAATGATAGCAACTTGCAACCAACACGATTAGGGGTTGTCAATCCCTTCATAGTCACTTACAAGAGTGAGATCTGATAGAAAATATTTTTGGTATTTTTGATAGATAGATGCAAAGTAAAAAGTAAAATGCAAAGTAAAAGCAAAGCAAGTTAATGAAGCGATAGAGATTGATATAATGAGAATAGACCCAGGGGCCATAAGTTTCACTAGTGGCTTCTCTCAAGAGCATAGGTATTCTACGGTGGGTGAACAAATTACTATTGAGCAATTGACAGAATTGAGCATAGTTATGAGTATATCTAGGCAATGATCATGTATATAGGCATCACATCCAAGACAAGTAGATCGAAACGATTCTGCATCTACTACTATTACTCCACTCATCGACCGCTATCCAGCATGCATCTAGAGTATTAAGTTAAAAAGTAACGCCTTAAGCAAGATGACATGATGTAGAGGGATAAATTCATGTAATATGATAAAAACCCCATCTTGTTATCCTCGATGGCAACAATACAATACGTGCCTTGCAACCCCTTCTGTCACTGGGTAAGGACACCGCAAGATTGAACCCAATGCTAAGAACTTCTCCCATTGCAAGAACTACCAATCTAGTTGGCCAAACCAAAAAGGATAATTCGAAGAGACTTGCAAAGATAACTCAATCATACATAAAAGAATTCAGAGAAGAATAAAATATTTTCCATAGATAATACTAGATCATAAACCCACAATTCATCGGTCTCAACAAACACACCGCAAAAAGAAGATTACATCGAATAGATCTCCACAAGAGAGGGGGAGAACTTTGTATTGAGATCCAAAAAGAGAGAAGAAGCCATCTAGCTACTAGCTATGGACCCGAAGGTCTGAAGTAAACTACTCACACTTCATCGGAGGAGCTATGGTGTTGATGTAGAAGCCCTCTGTGATGGATGCCCCCTCCGGCGGAGCTCCGGAATAGGCCCCAAGATGGGATCTCATGGATGCAGAAGGTTGCGGCGGTGGAATTAGGTTTTTGGCTCCTGTTCTGATCGTTCGGGGGTACGTAGGTATATATAGGAGGAAGGAGTACATCGGTGGAGTGTCAGGGGGCCCACGAGGTAGGGGGCGCGCCCAGGGGGGCGCGCCCTCCACCTTCGTGACCGCCTCTGGCACTTCTTGGAGTAGGGTCCAAGTCTCCTGGATCACGTTCGGTGATAAAATCATGTTCCCGAAGGTTTTATTCCGTTTGGACTCCGTTTGATATTCTGTTTCTTCGAAACACTAAAATAGGCAAAAACAGCAATTCTGGGCTGGGCCTCCGGTTAATAGGTTAGTCCCAAAAATAATATAAAAGTGGAAAATAAAGCCCAATATAGTCCAAAACATTAGATAAAGTAGCATGGTGCAATCAAAAATTATAGATACGTTGGAGACGTATCAGGCATCCCCAAGCTTAATTCATGCTCGTCCTCAAGTAGGTAAATGACAAAAAAGAATTTTTGATGCAGAGTGATACTTTGGCATAATTTCAATGTAAATCTTATTAATTGTGATATCAATATTCAGATCCGAAAGATTCATATTGACATAAAAATAATAATACTTCAAGCATACTAATCAAAGCAATCATGTCTTCTCAAAATTACATGGCCAAAGAAAGTTATCCCTACAAAATCATATAGTCTGGCTATGCTCCATCTTCCCCACATAAAATATTTAAATCATGCACAACCCCGATGACAAGCCAAGCAATTGTTTCATACTTATGACATTCTCAAAACTTTTTCAATCTTCACGCAATACATGAGCGTGAGCCATGGATATAGCACTATAGGTGGAATAGAAGGGTTTTTGTGGAGAAGTCAAAAAGAGGGAAGATAGTCTCACATCAACTAGGCGTATCAATGGGCTATGGAGATGCTCATCAATAGATATCAATGTGAGTGAGTAGGGATTGCCATGCAACGGATGCACTAGAGCTATAAGTATATGAAAGCTCTGCAAAAGAAACTAAGTGGGTGTGCATCCAACTCGCTTGCTCACGAAGACCTAGGGCATTTTGAGGAAGCCCATCATTGGGATATACAAGCCAAGTTCTATAATGAAAAATTCCCACTAGTATATGAAAGTGACAAAATGAGAGACTCTCTATCATGAAGATCTTGGTGCTATTTTGAAGCACAAGTGTGGTAAAAGGATAGTAGCATTGTCCCTTCTCTCTTTTTCTCTCATCATATATTTTTTTATTTGGGCCTTTCTCTTTTTTTTGGCCTCTTTTTTTTCGTCTGGAGTCTCATCCTGACTTATGGGGGAATCATAGTCTCCATCATCCTTTCCTCACTTGGGACAATGCTCTAATAATGATGATCATCACACTTTCATTTTTCTTACAACTCAACAATTACAACTCGATACTTAGAACAAAGTATGACTCTATATGAATGCCTCCGGCGGTGTATCGGGATATGCAATGAATCATGAGTGACATGTATGAAAGAATTATGAACGGTGGCTTTGCCACAAATACAATGTCAACTTCATGATCATGCTAGCAATTTGACAATGATGGAGAGTGTCATAATAAACGGGACAGTGGAAAGTTGCATGGCAATATATCTCGGAATGGCTATGGAAATGCCATGATAGGTAGATATGGTGGTTGTTTTGAGGAAGGTATATGGTGGGTGTATGATACCGGCGAAAAATGTGCAGTATTAGAGAGGCTAGCAAAGGTGGAAGGATGGGAAAAGTGCGTATAATCCATGGACTCAACATTAGTCATAAAGAAGTCATATACTTGTTGCAAAAATCTAGAAGTTATCAAAGAAGAGTATTACGCGCATGCTCCTAGGGGGATAGATTGATCTCGTCCCCGACCGCCACTCATAAGGAAGACAATCAATAAATAAATCATGCTCCGAGTTCATCACATAACGGTTCACCATACATGCATGCCACGGGAATCACAAACTTCAACACAAGTATTCTTTGAATTCACAACTACTTAACTAGCATGACTCTAATATTACCATCTCCATATCTCAAAACAATTATCAAGCATCAAATTTATCTTAGTATTCAACGCACTCAAAAGAAAGTTTCACATATCTTGAACACCAAGTATATTAACATTATGCAAATTACCATGCTATTAACGACTCTCAAAATAATCTAAGTGAAGCATGAGAGATCAATAGTTTCTTTAAAACAAATCCACCACCGTGCTCTAAAAGATATAAGTGAAGCACTAGAGCAAAAATTATTACACTCAAAAGATATAAGTGAAGCACTATGAGCAAAAACTATCAAGCTCAAAAGATATAAGTGAAGCACATAGAGTATTCTAACAAATTCCAAATCATGTATGGATCTCTCAAAAGGTGTGTACAGCAAGTATGATTGTGGTAAACTAGCAAGCAAAGACGCAAATAATACAAGATGCTCCAAGCAAAACACATATCATGTGGTGAATAAAAATATAGCTCCAAGTAAATTACCGATGGAACTGGACGAAAGAGGGGATGCCTTCCGGGGCATCCCCAAGCTTTGAATTTTTGGTGTCCTTGGATTATCTTGGGGGTGCCATGGGCATCCCCAGGCTTAGGCTCTTTCCACTTCCATAATCCATCAAAAGAATTCACCCAAAACTTGAAAACTTCACAACACAAAACTCAACAGAAATCTCGTGAGCTCCGTTAGAGAAAGAAAACAAAAGACTACTTCAAGGTACTGTAAAGAACTCATTATTTATTTATATTGGTGTTAAACCTACTGTATTCCAACTTCTCTATGGATTATAAACTATTTTACTAGCCATAGATTCATCAAAATAAGCAAACAACACACGTAAAACAGAATCTGTCAAAAACAGAACAGTCTGTAGCAATCTGTAACTAACGCAAACTTCAGGAACTCTAAAAATTCTACCAAAATAGGAAGTCCTGGACAATTTGTTTATTGAACAGAAGCAAAAAGAATCAACTCCAAATCACGTTCCTGTGATTTAACAAAATTATATTCGTGCGCGCAAAGTTTCTGTTTTTCAGTAGAATCAAATCAACTATCATCGTAGGTTATCCTATAGGTTCTACTTGGCACAAACACTAATTAAAACATGAAACCACATCGAAACAGAGGCTAGATGGATTATTTATTCCTAAGCAGAAGCAAAAACAAAAAAACACAAAATAAAATTGGGTTGCCTCCCAACAAGCGCTATCATTTAACGCCCCTAGCTAAGCATAAAAGCAAGGATAGATCTAGGTATTGCCATTGTTGGAAGGCAATCCATAAGTGGGTCTCATGATAGGTTCATATGGTAATTTTATTTTCTTTCTAGGGAAGTGTTCCATGCCCTTCTTTAATGGAAATTGGAATCTAATATTCCCTTCCTTCATATCAATAATTGCACCAATCGTTCTAAGGAAAGGTCTACCAAGAATAATAGGACATGAAGGATTGCAATCTATATTAAGAACGATAAAATCTACAGGCACATAATTCCTATTTGCAACGATAAGAATATCATTAATTCTTCCCATAGGCGTTTTA
Organism: Triticum timopheevii; assembly: GCA_963921465.1. Classification (NCBI taxonomy): domain Eukaryota; kingdom Viridiplantae; phylum Streptophyta; class Magnoliopsida; order Poales; family Poaceae; genus Triticum; species Triticum timopheevii. Next base: position 358,104,700 of record OY997274.1, on the reverse strand, counting down.
ATAGTAGAATCCTCAAGATGCAAGTTTAGAGAGCAATCATCAAAATCACGGAAATCTAGCAAATCACATAAAGTTTTGGGAATAGTAGAGACACTAGCACCCAAATCACATAAAGCATGAAACTCATAATCTTTAATTTTAATTTTAATAGTAGGTTCCCACTCATCATAGAGTTTTCTAGGGATAGAAACTTTCAACTCAAGTTTTTCTTCATAAGATTGCATCAAGGCATCAACAATGTGTTCGGTAAAGGCCTTATTTTGACTATAAGCATGAGGAGAATCTAGCACGGATTGCAACAAGGAAATACAACCAATCAAAGAGCAATTTTCATAATTAAATTCCTTGAGATCCAAAATAGTGGGTTTAGCAACATCTAAGTTTTTATTTCTTTCAATCCCACTTTCATCAAATTCATCATCATGATCTAGAAACTCCGAATTCTTAGAATGCCTTCTAGGTAAAGGAAGATCATATTCAGTTTCATCAAGATTCATATTGCAAAACAAAGATTTGATAGGGGACACATCAATTACTTTTAGATCTTCATCTTGATTTTCATAGGAATTCGGTTTAGCGGCCATCTTATTGACTAAGGTAGCTTGCATATCCGAAATTTCAGCGGTCATCTATTCAAGACGAGCAATTTGGGCCCTTATACCATCAAATTCTTTAGACATATCATCGAGTTCTTTATTCATGTAACTCATAAAACTTTTTTGTTCCTTAAGCTCGTTTCTAAAGAAATTATTGTGCTCAAGTTGCAAAACCATAAACTTTCTGACATTGCTTTCGATCTCCTCTAGCCTTTTAAGGTGAAGGTCACCAAATCTAGGTAGATCCATCTCGACAAATAAGTAAACTAGCAGACGAGCAAACAGAAAGGCAACGAGGAAAAAGGCAAACTGAAAAGAGAGGAGGAGACTGGGAAATAGAGGGCTAATAAAACGGCAAGGGTGAAGTGGGGGAGAGGAAAACGAGAGGCAAATGGCAAATAATGTAATGCGAGAGATAGGGATTGTGATGGGTACTTGGTGTGTTGACTTGCTTGCGTGAGCCTCCCTGGCAACGGCGCCAGAAATTCTTCTTGCTACCTCTTGAGCACTGCGTTGGATTTCCCCGAAGAGGAGAGGATGATGCAGCAAAGTAGCGTAAGTATTTCCCTTAGTTTTTGAGAACCAAGGTATCAATCGAGTAGGAGACCACGCAAAAGTCCCTCGTACCTACACAAAACTATAGCAACTCGCAACCAACGCGATTAGGGGTTGTCAATCCCTTCACGGTCACTTACGAGAGTGAGATCTGATAGATAATATTTTTGGTATTTTTGATAGATAGATGCAAAGTAAAAGCAAAGCAAGTAAATAAAGCGATAGAGATTGATATGATGAGAATAGACCCGGGGGCCATAGGTTTCATGCTTCTATCAAGAGCATAGGTATTCTACGATGGGTGAACAAATTACTATTGAGCAATTGACAGAATTGAGCATAGTTATGAGTATATCTCGGCAATAATCATGTATATAGGCATCACATCCAAGACAAGTAGATCGAAACGATTCTGCATCTACTACTATTACTCCACTCATCGACCACTATCCAGCATGCATCTAGAGTATTAAGTTAAAAATAGAGTAACGACTTCAGCAAGATGACATGATGTAGAGGGATAAATTCATGCAATATGATAAAAATCCCATCTTGTTATCCTCGATGGCAACAATACAGTACGTGCCTTGCAACCCCTTGTGTCACTGGGTAAGGACACCGCAAGATTGAACCCGAAGCTAAGCACTTCTCCCATTGCAAGAACTACCAATCTAGTTGGCCAAACCAAAAAGGATAATTCGAAGAGACTTGCAAAGATAACTCAATCATACAGAAAAGAATTCAGAGAAGAATCAAATATTTTCCATAGATAATACTGGATCATAAACCCACAATTCATCGGTCTCAACAAACACACCGCAAAAAGAAGATTACATCGAATAGATCTCCACAAGAGAGGGGGAGAACTTTGTATTGAGATCCAAAATGAGAGAAGAAGCCATCTAGCTACTAGCTATGGACCCGAAGGTCTGAAGTAAACTACTCACAATTCATCGGAGGAGGTATGGTGTTGATGTAGAAGCCCTCCGTGATGGATGCCCCCTCCGGCGGACCTCCGTAACAGGCCCCAAGATGGGATCTCGTGGATACAGAAGGTTGCGGCGGTGGAATTAGGTTTTTGGAAGGAGTATGTCGGTGGAGCGTCAGGGGGCCCAAGAGGTAGGGGGCACGCCCAGGGGGGGCGTCCTCCACCCTCGTGACCGCCTCTGGAACTTCTTGGAGTAGGGTCCAAGTCTCCTGGATCACGTTCGGTGAGAAAATCATGTTCCCGAAGGTTTTATTCCGTTTGGACTCCGTTTGATATTCCGTTTCTTCGAAACACTGAAATAGGCAAAAAACAACAATTCTGGGTTGGGCCTCCGGTTAATAGGTTAGTCCCAAAAATAATATAAATGTGGAAAATAAAGCCCAATATAGTCCAAAAGAGTAGATAAAGTAGCATGGAGCAATCAAAAATTATAGATACGTTGGAGACGTATCAACTGGCCATCACACTTGATCCGTCGGGAACACGATCGGCTTCATTGGTAAATCCTTCTCCCACCCACTCGAAAGAGAACTCCAAGTCATGAGGCCTCAAACAACCCGACTTCTCTTCCTAAGGGCCGATGTTCAAAACACGCACGCAGAAACATGGCTCCTCAAGGGAGCCTCTTGTTAGAAATACAGGGAGCTCGACCGCACACGACGTTCGTGGATGCTGGCCGCAATGCCTCTGCCCCACATAGGTAGCACTCTCATTGTTTTCCTTCGAGGATAGCTCATCATAGACTTGATTCTTGTGTTCCTTTTACAGGCGGTCCACCCATTCTACTGCGGTGGGGGAGGCTAGCATCATGGGGAGCTCAGCTCCCGGGAGCGGCACCTAACCCATTCCTACCTCGGGTGTTAATCCCGAAGCATCCCATAGGGAGGATTTAGGGATCTGTTCGGCCACCACCTCCGAGGTCGAAAGAGCCTTGAACCACTGAAGGTGGAAGGCCTCCTTGAGGAGCTCTGCCTTTTCCAGCCAAGAGTTTAATGCTTTGAGTTTGGTGGATGCTTACCTTGGTGCAACCCGCTCTGTCTTCAAAAAGGCAGTGAATGTTCTGTCCATGGGCTTGCGGGTAAGGTGCTTTCGAGCTTGATTAATTTTGGGATTCACTGTGCTGATAGTAAATTGTTTGCTTAAGAGCAAACTAAGCTGCCGAATACGACAGTAGCCCCTAAGCTTCGGTATGGGAATTTGTGATCGTATCGGGGCTTATAAAAATCTACCTTGAATAGGATTCATGGGAGCAGAATGATGAGCTCTCTGAGGTTCTTTCCCATACAGAAACAAAGCTGAATGTTGCGCTGTCTGAGGTGGATCTAGTGAAAATTTTGACCAAAGAAGTGCACAGTAGATATCTCTGCTTATGTGGCGTTCTTTTTTTGAAGAACTTCGGATCATGTAATCAACACCATATATTGTAGCAGTGGAAACCCTGAGTCAAATTAGAAAAAGGACCTCAAGCATGCCCGTGAAGATCTACTATATGCGGAGTCGCAGCGTCGAGCTCGAGGCAAAAAAACCAAGCCCCTGCCTAGTGCACCAAATGTCGGGTGATTGATTCTAAGCCATGGGAAATCCTCCAAAACCCTGGTTCGAGCTCTGGGGCTTGGTTCACGTCTACGAGGCTATGAGCTAGGCAGAAGAAGGACACAACTAGCTACCCAGGTTTGGGCCACCATGCGGTGTAAAACCCTACTCCTACTTGGTTGTATTGGTTGTGCATAGTGCTCTTGGAGCTACAAGATGAGCTAGAGCTCTCGGGGGTCAGTAATGACGCAAGAAGACGATCCCTTTGCTATGATGGTCGGCCTATGTCTTTTATACGTGTCTTGGGCCTCTTCCCCAAAAATAAGAGCGGGAAAGGGCTACCACAGGACGGCAATTTTGAAAGGGGACAGACGCCAGAGCATATCCTGACAAAAGGTGGTCTTCGCCTGCCAAAGATGTTATCCATGATGAATCGGGGGCTCCATGATGACCTCCATCCTGCCATGCCACTATATTGATCTTCTTTGACCAAACGGGAAGCCTTTGGGACTTGCTTTGGGGCAAGAAGGCGCAGCTGCTCCCTTAGCATGAAAGGGGAGACTGCCCCGGCCGCACAGGCTGGCGCTTGCCATGATGACGTCACCCATGTGATGCACATGTGCCCCGTGCAGCATGGACTCCTCGGGAAGCCTCGCGGGGAGGCGCCTCGTGAGGGAGCCTCACGGGGTTGCCTGCCATGATGGTGGTTTTGATGAAGTCCTTCGCTGGAGAAGTCCCTCATGGGGAAAGCCGCTCACGATGCCGCTGGCTTCGTGACGCCTGTTGGTGGGCTGCCTTCTTGAGTTGACCCAAGGGGCCCTTCTTGGGTCGTAGCCAAATGGCCCATGGTACCCTGGTTCCCACTGGGTTGACAATGATGACTCTATGTATCCAAATACTTTATGTCATTTAATAAATCAGTCTGCATGTCCAAACTTTGCCAACTAGCCATCGGCTTTCACCTCCTCTTCCATTGACAGAGGAGTGTCCCTTACTTCCGTCCCGAAAGATCATGCTTGGCGTTTCAGCTGACAAGCAATCCGTCTATGTGGTGTGGAAGACAAAAGTGGAGCGGAAAGTTATGTTATATTACTACTTAACGTAAGAAACATCTTCCGTGAAAAATAGTTCTTCCAACAGTTCCTTTTCTCAGGTGGTCATGGAAAACATGTGTGTCCAAGGACGGTTGACCTCGGGGGTAAAGCCCCTAGTCGGGGTTTTAGAAACCTGAGCCATTCTTCTTCTATGCCATGGCCAACCGATTATGTTCATTAAGAATGCTAGCTTTCAGCTTTACCCGTCTGAGGTACTGGTTCGGATGACCCAGGAGTAACAATCACAACGGTGCTCCCATTGCCCCTTACCCAAACAATCGGGAATGTAAGGGGCAAACACAGGAGCCAGGCAACCCAGGTTGGCTAAATCTTAAGTCAAATTAGTGCATATTTTGGCTTTAAATATTATAGAGTAGATGAATGGAAATACACATGTTTGAAAGGACATGCTATATTAATCATAGCCCCCGGGGAAATACATGTGGATGTATCCGAGGGGGCGAAAATGGAGAGTAAAACTAAAATGCAAGAAAGGAAAAATGGGGTATATACATGGGAAGGGGGTGCTTTTTTAGCCGCAAAAGCATCGGAGCAGTGTGGCGTTCCAGGGGTTAGGCTCCAATCATGCGTTCACCATATCTCGGATGTGGTAAGCCCCTTCAATGAGAACTTGGTCGATTACGAATGGCCCATCCCATTCGGGTAAGAGTTTGTGCTTCTACTTCTCTGGGTGGAGCCTCATGACAGGTCTCCTATGTTGAATTCCTTCACCCGGACTGTCCTGCTTTGATAACGTCATGCCTACTACTGATAGATCGCAGATCATGCCCAAGCTATGTTGCGCTCCTCTTCCAAGGCGTCCAAGGCATCATGCCAATAGAGCTCGGCTTCATGTTCGTTGTACATGCGCATCCGAGGTGCGTCGTGCATTACATTACAAGGGAGGACAGCCTCGGCGTCATATACCATGAAGAATGGTGTGTACCCAGTGGATCGGTTTGGCATGGTGCGTAGTCCCCACCAAATGGAATCAAGTTCTTCTACCCACTTACAATCTGCCTCCTTGAAGGAGCAGACCAGCCTCGACTTGATGCCACTGACGATGAGGCCATTTTCTTGTTCTACCTGCCCGTTTGACTGCGGGTGGTAGACTGATGCATAATCGAGTTTTATGCCCATTTTGGCGCACCAGGCTTTTACCTCTTTGGCTGTAAAATTTGTCCCATTGCTAGTGATGATACTATGGGGTATACCATAACAATGTACTACCCCGGATATGAATTCAACCACCAGGGCTGCTTTAGGTGAAGTCACTAGTTTTGCTTCTATCCACTTAGTAAACTTGTCGACCATGACAAGTAAATCCTTGTTTTTCTATGAACCACCCTAAAGGGGGACAACCATATCGAGGCCCCATACCATGAAAGCCTAGGTTATAAGGATGGTACAAAGAGATGTTGGGGGCATGTGACTTTGTTTAGCAAATACCTGGCAGCCGGGGAAGCGTTGCACAAGTGTTTTAGCATCAGCCCTCATTGTTGGCCAATAGAAGTCAACCCGAAGCCTTGCTAACCAAAACTCGTGCAGCGGCATGATATCCGCTCATGTCGGAGTGTACCTCGTTGAGAAGCAACCTTCCTTCTTCCTTAGATATGCACCATAAGAGGACATCCGTGGCGCTTTGCTTGTAGAGCTCTCCCTCATGGACCTTGTAGGCTTTAGATTGCCTTATTATCCGACGAGCATCGGCTTGGTCGTTAGGGAGCTCCTGTGGAGTAGGTATGCCAGGAGGGGTTTGGTCCATGGTGCGATAACTTCCATGATCTCGTGAGCCAAAGTCGTTTGCTGAATGACTGATCCTCCAATTATGTCCTGCTCCGCTTCATCCTCGGGTGGGATTACTTGCCCTGCATCGTTTGACTATGACGTTGTTGTATTGCCCTACCATACCACGGATGGCTTGAAAGTTCATTCAAGGAAGGTGTTATCACCAACCTTGTCCCTTTTCGCGCCCATTCGGGCAAGTATATCGGTGGCTTGGTTGCGATCACGTGGGATGTGATGAAATTCCATCCCTTCGAACTTGGGCGAGATTTTAATAACTGCATTCTGATATGATGTCATGTTTGGATCTTTGGCATCGAATTCGCCGGTCACTTGGGAGATGGCGAGGTTCGAAGGACCTCAACGTATTTTTTTTCGACCTTGAAGACTGCAGGGCTTACACCCCACAGTATTTTATTGAAAGCAAGACAAAACAGGACAAATACAAAGTTTTCCTCAAGAGGAGGAAAGAACATCAAAACAAAACTAAACAGGAGAAAAAAGAACCTACAAAATACAAATGTACAAAGAGGGGCTAAAGCAATTCCCTTCAGGGAGGAAGGAAATCAATCCATTTAAGTAAGGCTTCCTTGTGCTTCTGCTTGATTCTATGAGAAAGCATAGTAAGGTCATGAATAAATCCATATCTCCATGCTCTGAAGGAAGGTCTGATGTTCCTGAATGCCCTGTCATTTCTAACTTTCCAGATATTCCACCAGGCAGTAAACACCACTTCAGCAAAGAAAGGCTTGTTGAATTCCTTCTTCGCATGCAAGGCAATGTCCACCATACCTTGACTGTCTTTCCAAGGAATCTGCAAATAGATCCATACGCGAGCACTGAAATTGCACTGGAAGAAAAGATGATCTCTGTCCTCCAAAGTCCCTGTTGGGCAAAGAACACATTGTGGCCCATCATTAATCCTCCGTTTCCTTCTTTGGATCATGTCCTTGGTATTAACCCTATCCATTATGACAAGCCAGGCAAACATCTTAATTGACATTGTGCAGCAACTCTTCCAAATCCAACTCAAGATGGGGTTTGAGACCTTATTCTGGAAGGCAAAGTCATAGAATTTTTTTGCAGTATATGTAGATTTCTTTCCATGCCTCCATGACCAGATATCACTACAACTGGAATCCAGATTGAAAGAGCTCATTAGTGTTGAAGGCTGCTGCAACTCTTGATGTGCTTGCTAGGTGAGAGGCAGGAAAAAAAGATCTTGCAAATTATCAGCCTGAAAGACTTCTTTGACTGAGAGCTTTTTGTGTAGACAAAAGGAATACAATCTAGGAAATCTGTCCAGAAGAGGCACATGACTGTTCCCAATTTGCCAGTGATCAGACCAGAATAGCACAGTATCTCCACTGTGAACATTAACCTCAGTCACTGCCCTGAAATTGTCCATTAACTTGCAGACATCTTTCCACCAAAAAGAACCACAAAGGGTGGTATCATGGGGGATTTGCTCAAAGTAATAGGAATCCCAAATTAAATGTACCCAAGGCACATCCATTTTGTTGTAGAATTTATTCAGAAACTTCAGTAACAGAGCTTGGTTTTGCAAACCCAGATTTAAGATTCCAAGCCCCCCCTTTGCTTTGGGCCTGCAAACAAGAGGCCAAGCTGCTAAAGAGTGGCCCTTCTCCTGCCCATATTTCCTCCATAAACACTGCCTTTGTATTCTTTCTAATTGCTTTAGAATACCTTGAGGGATTGATAAGGTACAAAGGAAGAAGATAGGCAAAGAAGAGATGACAGAATTAACAAGCTGTAACCTGCTTCCCTGAGGCAAGAACCAAGAAGTTGCTGTCAATCTCCTCTCCATACAATCCACCAAGGGAAGAAGATCCACAATTTTAGGCCTAGTGGTTCCAACAGGTAACCCCAGATATGTGAATGGCATCTTGCCTAACTTGCAGCCAAAGAAAGCAGCAAGTTCAGTAGCCACCTGGTCAGTCACATTAATGGGGTACATTGAAGATTTGTGGAAGTTGATCTGCAGACCAGTTGCCTCAGAAAAGGAATATAACACTGATTTCAGAGCTCCCAATTGATTCCTATCAGCCTTTAAGAACAACAGTGTGTCATCAGCATACTGTACCACTGGAAAATCAGGATCATGTGTTGACAGGGGCCTGCTTATTAAACCCTGCTTAAGAAGACTATTAATCAAGGTCTGCAAAAGATCAGCAGCAATAACAAATAGCAAAGGAGATACTGGGTCCCCTTGCTTAACTCCACATTTGCATTTAAAATGACTGCCAGGTACTCCATTGAGTAGGATAGAAGAGGTGCCAGATGACAGTATCTGCCTGACCCATGTAATCCATCTATTGTCAAAACCCTTTGCAGCAAGAATCCTCAGAATAGCCTCATGTTGGATGGAATCAAAAGCCTTTTCAAAATCCAACTTAAGCAGAAGTATGGGCTGTTTAGACTGGTTACATTGGTGAATGTATTGAAATGTCCATGCAAGACAGTCCTGGATTGTTCTTGATTTGATGAAGCCATATTGGTTTTTATGAATACATCTGATGATTTCCTGTTGAAATCTATTAGCAGCCAGCTTTGTAAGGAATTTTAGACCAACACTTGCTAAAGATATAGGTCTAAAATCCCCCACCCCCTCAGGAGATTGTTTTTTTGGTATCAGTGTGATATAGGCATCATTTAGATTTTCTAACTGCACTGTACCAGCATGAAACTCATGCACTAGCTGTATAAAATCAACAGAAATTATTGGCCAGCATTTCTTAAGAAAAAGACCATTGAAACCATCAGGCCCTGGTGCCTTATCAATGGGCATTTCATTGATAACCTGTTCAATCTCCTTAATCTCAAAGGGTTTTGTAAGGACCTCCAAACCTTGGACCCTTGTTATTAGAGAGAGAATGTTCTCATCTAACACAATTGGCCTAATCATCCCCATTTTGTCCTTGAAAGCTCGCAAGAATTCCTTGGCCATAACCTCATGATTAGATGTGACAGACCCATCAGCTAGCTTCAGACTAGCAATTGAATTTTTCCTGTATCTCTCCGTTGCCATTGCCTGAAATTTTTTTGAGTTTTCCTCACCAACTTTGATGTACCTGATAGTACATCTCTTCCTCCAATAGAGATATTGCATATGAAGCAGGTGCTCATGATGCAGCTTTATGATTTTCCTGAAGTTACTTTCCGGCCTAGATAGCTGCCTCATGTCCTCAAGATTATCCAGCCAAAGAATTACCCAGTAGCACCTCTCAATCAGACTTTTAATGTGAGATAATCCTTTTTGCCATTTCTTCAAAGCATAGCGTAGAGCCTTCAACTTGTCAACAATAACTGCTGCAATATGAATCTTACGAGAGGGACGATTCCAAACCTCCTTCACACAATCAAAGAAACCAGCCTGATGCACCCAAAAATTTTCAAACCTAAAAATGTGTGCCTTTGGGATGGAAGTGCTGATGCTGACAAGACAGGGCACATGATCAAACGCAGTTTTTGCCAATGGGTTCACTTGCGTCATGGGATATGAGTTAATCCAACTAGCAGATGTGAACACCCAGTCAAGTTGCTCCAAAAGAGGAGTATCCTGCATATTGGACCAAGTAAACCTTCTGCCTTTTAAAGGAAGCTCGAGGAGTCCCAAATGGCCGATAATTTCATTGAAGATAAACATATCATTTATGTCACCCCCCGGGAGGTTTCTATTATCAGTGCAACGAATAAAATTGAAATCTCCCATTAGCATCCACAGTTGGCCAGGATCAATATCTAAATTGTATATCCAGGAGACAAACTCATCCCTGAGCTCTCCTTGACAAGGACCATAAATATTAACCAGGAACCATTACTCATTGTTATGCACGGAATTGAACTGCATGACAATAGCGTATGGTTTAACTTGTAATAAGGTACCATGGAACACATCGGATCGCCAAGCAGTCAATAGACCCCCCGAGGCGCCTCTAGAAGGTGATTCAACAAATTGGTCAAAACCATGAGGGCATATGGATTTCATAGTTGCCCGATCATAGGAGGAAAGTTTGGTTTCTTGTAGGCAAACTATTGAACATTGACTTTCAGACACTTGCTCTCTAACAGCGCGCTGCCTCGTATCTGAATTCAAACCACGGACATTCCAACACAAGATCTTCCAACTACGCGTTGTTACTCGATTCATGAATGACCAAAGAGCATACAGTTAAGTAGAGCATGACATACAATGCCATACAACCCAAAAGGTAACATAGTTCAGAGCCATAAAAAGGTTCCCTAGACCAACAGAGAGCAACCATAAAAAGAGTACACATAGCATGCACCCAGGATAACCACAAATAGAGCAACATAATCATTAAGCTGACGATGCAGATGAGTCCTCCTGTGGATTAGCCATAAGCTTATCCACCGATAACAGCGTAGGATCGATCTCCAGCTCCGCACCAATCGCCTGAAGAACTCGAAGAGGAGTGTATGGTGGTGCAGCAGTCGAAGCCTCGTCGTCACCATCTGCAGGAATGGGCTGGGCCTTGTCCTCCACAGGCTTGGCTCGTGGGCGCTTCTTCGATGGCTGAAGAGGTAGCTGCTCGAAAACAACATTTTTAAAGCCATCTAACTTTGCCGCGCTCCGAGTGCAACGTCGCAGCGTTGTATCAACCACCGGCGGCTTCTTCTTCTCTCTTCGCTTCCTGACGGATTGCTCGGCCGAGAAAACCATAGGTGCAGATTCAGGAGATGCAGAAACAGGTGATGGTTCCACAGAAACTGGCTCAGGCGCATCAGAGGAATCTGCAGGTGCAGGCAGGCTGTGAAAAAGAGCTCTTGCCACCGGCCGCTTTAGCACGGCAGCTTTTCTATCAGGCAGAACCAGAGGCATCGAAGCATGCAAAGTAGACACCTGCTTGGACTCATCAAAAGCAATAGACCAAGTCCTCTTTGAATAGAAAACTGCACCCAACGGCTTGCAAAAGATAGGCCTAGGCACTTCCTTCACTGAAAAATCAAACATTAGATTCTAAAAAGACCTCTTCCATATCATCTCCGGAGGGAGAGGGGGTCCAGCCACAATACGGGCCATGCCAATGAAAACCTCGTGATATTGAACCACAGGAGGCTGATACGGCACTATTGCCAACTGGTTTTCCTCAAAAACTTGCTGGTGCTGAAGATCTGGTGGAGGAACATGCTGAAGGCCCTGTTCACGTTGGTCCACAGAAACTGACTCCTCCGGCTGATCAATCACAATGGAAACTTGGTCTTGTTCAGGCATTTGCGGCTGCATGACCTGCACAGCAACATCTTCATCACCCCACCAAGCATTCCCCCAATTAGGCACCTCCTCATTTGCAGGAGGAACAGGGGGAGCAAGAGGGGCATCATTCCATCCCAACATTGGGTACGGAGGAAGAATGAATGGCAAATTATCTTGAATGAGGTTACCAGGCAGCGGGTGGGGGTTTCCATCTAACGGCATAGGATCTTCGTCATTGGGCATCTGATCTGCAAAATCAGCCCCAAGGACATAACATGCAGTAGTCCAGGACACTTGAGCGCCTCCCCAATCAGCATAATCACCAAAAACCACATCTCTTGGTACAAGTGGAGTGTCAGGAAAACTAGCCTCCACCATGGTTCTAACCAGATACGGATCCTCACTATCCCAAGAAATAAACTTGCCAAAAGTACCAACCGCCTGCGAGATGAACTCAGTAGTGCGGTAATCCAGAGGGATCCCAATAAACATTAACCAGCCCTTACGAAAGGCATTTGCACCTTTGAAATTCTCTTCCTCATCATGCTTCATAAATCTAACGAAGCGATCATTGCCCAGCTGGAAAGGAGGATGCTGAATCAGGGTGTATCTAACTGACGGATCCCGAACTTGAAACAGTCCCACCCCATGAAACCAAGGCTGAGTTGAACGAACCATGATACCTGAATCTTGAAGAAACTGAACCACCTCATCGCGCACCGGACTGAGCGGTCCATCTGGCGCTGGCATTACTTCAGCAATCATGTAGTCCTCGTGGCGTCGGGTCGGCCGAGCAGCCGGCGTGAAGAAGGTGCGCGGGAGGCGACGATCGCCACCGTCAATGATGTGGTGGCCAGCAGGCACAAAGCGCTGAGGATCAAGCTCGTAGTTCGCCATGGATGGAGGTGCTCGTGGTTTTTCTCTGGCTGTAGAGGAAGGACACCCATTGAACTGCTATCTGAAGCCCATGTAGGACGGCCTCATATTCGGCAGCGTTATTTGAGTCCGTGTACATGATGCAGCACGTACCGGACGTTGTCGCCTATTTGCAATGTAAGCACTACTCTAGCCCCTAACCCGATGAGCATTTTTGAACAATCAAAGTACATCGTACAATGTGAATACATGTTGTACTCTCTAGGGAGCTCGACTTCTGTCCATTCTCCCATGAAATCTGCCAGCACCTGAGATTTAATAGCTTGGCGCAGCCGGTACGTTATTTCAAAGGGTAGGAGCTCTATCACCCACTTGGCGATGCGTCCCGTGGCATACCCATTGTTAATTATGTCGCTTAAGGGCACTTCGGATGCCACAATCATCAAGCATTCTTGGAAGTAGTGCAGAAGTTTCCTTGATGCCATAAAAACTGCATAGGCTATCTTCTGATTGTGTGGATATCATGTATTATAGGGAGTTAAGACTTTAGAGACGTAGTAAACAGGCTTTTGAACATGAATCTTATGGCCCTCCATGTCTCGTTCGACCATGAGAACTACACTAGCGACCTGGTTGGTGGCCGAGATGTATAGTAACATTGGCTCACATGTACCTGGTGCCATTAGAATGACATTTGTGGCAAGGAGGGTTTTAATATCTTCCAGGATGGCAGCTGCCTTGGTAGTCCACTTGAAATTCTTTGTTTGTTGCACCAATCTATTAAGGTGTAGAGCTTTTTCCCTGAGTCTTGAGATAAGGACGCTTAGTGTGGCCACATAGCCTACCAACTTTTGGACATGTTTGAGTTCGGTTGGCGCCTCTAGTCGGGCTAGCGCTCGAATTTTGGTTGGGTTGGCTTGAATTCCTCAACTGGACACAATGAAGCGAAGGAATTTTCCCGCCGATACACCGAAGACGCATTTTTTGGGGTTTAACTTGATTTGATATTCCCATAGACTAATAAATGTTTGGTGAAGGCTGTCAACTTGTTCCCAACGTGTTTATTTTTGTCATTGACATAAGCCTCAATGGTTTTTCCGATGTGTTTTTTCAAAAATGTTTGGATCATGTGTTGGTACGTTGCACCAACATTTTCAGTCGAAGACGCATTGTGTTAAAGCAGAATGGCCGATAGGGCATCATAAATGCGGTTGTAGCCTGGTCGGATTCCTTCATCTTTATCTGATGGTATCCCGAGTAGGCGTCTAGGAAGCACAGTGAGTCATGCCCTATTGTGGTATCCATGATCTGGTCAATGCATGGTAGGGGAAGGGGTCCTTAGGGCGGGCCTTGTTAAAGTCTTTAAAATCGACGCACAGGCGCCAGGAGTTATCCTTCTTGGGTACCATGACCAGTTTAGCAGCCAGTCAGGGTGTTTAATGTCCCTGATGAATTTAGCTTCAAGAAGTTTAGCCAATTCTTCTCCCATTCCTTGATGCTTGGGTTCGAAGAATCGCCGAAGTGTTTTCTTGACGGGCTTATAGCCTTTTGGGATGTTCAAGTTATGCTCGACGAATCTTTGGAGGATCCCTGCCATATCCGGGGGGTGCCAGGCAAATATATCCCGATTTTCTCTAAGGAAGTTGTGTACGGCCTCGTCAATTTCTGGCTCGAGTTGTGGCCCAATTGACGATGTTTTACTTGGTCGGTGGGGTGTACTTGAAATTTGACTATGTCATCAGCCGGTTTGAACGAGGTCGACTTCGGACGCTTGTCGAGGATGATATCATCATGATCGACCGTTGCTCTTAATGATGTCAACTCCTTGGCTACGAGGGCCTTGGATAGTGACTCAAGGGAGAGCGATGTCGTTTTATTTTTGGCTTTAAGTGCTTTGTCGAGGTTGTTTGAGAAGGTGATTATCTCATTTGGACCTGATATTTTTAGCTTCATGTAGCCGTAGTACGGAACTGCTTGATACTTTGAGAAGGCGTCGCTTCCTAGAAGGGCGTGATAGCCGCTTTGGAAGGGGACGATATGGAATGTTACTTCCTCGGATCGATAGTTCTTGGGTTTTTCGAAAACCACGTCCAAGGTGATTTTTCCACTGCAACGTGCCTCTTGTCCCGGTATTATTCCTTTAAAGGTGGTTTGGCTATGTAGGATGCATTGTTTATCAATTTGCATCTTATTCAGAGTATCTTCATATATGATATTTAGGCTACTACACACGTTGGCGAGGGACAAGGCGTAGTAAGCAAGCTTCTCATCGAGTTGACGGGACACATCAATGTTATTTAGTAATCTCTTCAAAAAGGGCTGACCATGTCCATGGCTACCATCCCGTGCTCTGTCATTGAGTACGTGCAATATTCACGTCCCATCGAGGAGAAAAAATATTGCGTAGTACTAGGTGCCATCGAAGTGCACGACTCACTTACGCACTGCATATCTCCATTTTCTTGCATGACACTTCCACCTTGATGCTAGATGTCCCGCGTGTCGGCAAAAGGATGAACAAAGCACATGTCTTAAATGAAAGAGTGGAAGCACATAGATTCCCGACGACCAAGAAGGAGCAACAAACCTCGCCGTGGAGCGTCTGCACTCATAATATTTTATATTATTCAATGATATAAAATCAACCAAATCTCTCCATGTTCCTATACCATTCTATAGTTGTCGGCATCCTGGATTAGGGGGTATCTAGCCCTGCCTGCCTGCGGCCCACCACGTGGCTCCATCAACGGCCTGGTACGGCCTAGCTCCATCACCAACACTACAAGACCCTCGCAAGGGGCCAAGCCTCTCAAGGTGGACAAACGCCAAGACCCCCGAAGGAATCAGCCTCCTCATGAGGGCTCCTGAGGGGCGGAGTGTTCTATCCAATGTTGCCTCATGAGGCTCCGCTAACGTGATCCATGACGACCAAGGCTAGGCGGGCGCCGGACGGGCGCAGAGCGCAGGTTTCCTCTTCGGTGCAAGGGAGGCAAGCCACAGACGCGGAGTCCCAGGGAATCAGCCAAAGGTTTCCATTCTAGTGCAACAAGACCAAGACCTCTAGGACAGCAGGACGGAGGTCATTGACGAGCCCACCGCAGCGTCACGACCAGAGGCTTTTTGCAAGCGAAGACTACTTTTGTCAGGATAGACTGTACTACTTGTCCCCTTTCAAATCCGGACGTTGTGGGATCCCTTCCCACTCATATTTGGGAAGAGGACCAAGGCCACTATAAATAGGACTAGCCACCACCATAGAAGGGGAGGGACGAGAACATAACAAGTAGAGCTAGCATACACCACACCAGCTCAAGAACACCTCACCTCCTGAGGCTTGTTCAACCTCTGTACCAGTTCATCCACAACCCTTCGAGGCAATCCACCAATCCACACTGGATTAGGGTATTACACCACAACGGTGGCCTGAACCAGTATAAATCGATGTGTCTTTGTGTTTCTTTGAGCTCGACGCGCTAGGCTTAGGAGGATCATGAGTAGGCAGGCTGGACAGGTTGAGATCTCCTCACGCACCCCAGAGTTCGAACATCTCAAGGGTTTGCGGATCCCTAAATCGGACATTTGGCGCACCAGGTAGGGGTGCGTCAGATCCTCTCATCCGTCGTTCGATCCACCAGCGCTCCAACACCTCCATGGCCGACTCGCGCCAGGCTCGCGCCGAGTGTCGGGCTGCTGTCGCCGCCCGCGTCGCTCAGATGGCTCCGGCGGGTGACTAATGTGCCCGCCGCGCTCCTTCTCCGGTGGCCAATGCCGCCACGGGCCCTGCCGGCCACGAGCAGCAAGCTTCATTGCTGCACCCGTCGGTGCGCCATGACGGCCGCACCGCTACTCCGTCACTGACCCCAGTAGCTTCGTTGCAGGGTATTCGGGATGGATACTAGTGTGCTAGCGCCAACACATTTTCACTGGTTCAGTATTGATAGTCTTGAAGGAAACTACCTCTTCCTTGGACAAACTATCAAATGATGGTGAAAGGCGATCCAGCTGCTGTTCACACAATGTTACTACCATTTATGAGAAGCAATTGTATCTATACCTTAGACATTACTCTGCTTCCCTAGCGTGGCCTTCACAACATGCGTCCTGACATAGGCCGCTTCGGCCTGGATGATCAGTCCTGCGTTGGTCTTGAGATTGACAATAGTTGGCCCTTCCCAAAGAATCACTTCCGGTTCACAGCAAGCGTTTCCAACGCTGACGAGTGGTTGAGCTGAAGTTCATTTCATTGCTTGTTATTTATTGTGTGATGAAAACTTTAGTATTTATATTGTATCCTCATTGTCGTTGTGGGTTGATGACCTGTTGTACGTAATAAAATGATATGCCTATGATAAACTTACTAAATTTATGAATGGCTTTCGAGTCGCTTCTCTGAGTGGGTGCTGCGACGAGGCAAAAAAATGTTTTCTGAATACATAATTGTACGTGCATTGCAACAGGTTATCGGATGAGGCCAATCAACAATAGTACACTATTTGTACTAGCTTCACATGCTTCGTGCATCGGGCAGGTGTTTTTACTGTAGCTGTGAATCCCATCATCCTAGGTCCTCAAATGAGTCCAGTAGAAATTGCATTCTGATGTTTGGGTTCAAACTTTCCAAACTATTGCACTATCTCTACGTCTATGTATACGTAATACAACAATTCTTAAACTTGAGACCAGCCACCCACCCTCACAAAGAACACTTTTTAACCTAGCACGGACTCCAGGAAATTTGGCCACAGTGTGAGGTGAGCCATATGTTAATGTGTTCGCTATACGTAACCAGCACCTTGAATCCTCGATACTATATAGTAGGGTGGCATGGGCCAGAACAAGCATTCATGTCCAGGAGTATGGCACACGCCACCAAAACGACTTCCATTTGACACCATATTCCTTGGAGTTCGTGTACAGCTATCTCTTCAACCTCGTCATTTCTCTAACTCAGCCATCGGACGGCGGGCGAGGTGGGGGTTTGCCGATAGTCGGTTTCCACAACTGCGGTCCCACTTGTAAGGCCAACTCCAACGCACGACCCCAAACGGACCTCCGTTTTGCTCGGATTATGTCCATTTGGGTAGGGAAATGGGGTCGTGTCCGTGCCATTTCTCGGATGCGGTGGCCGTGCGCCCAACGCGCGGACGCATCCCGACCGCGTACATTTTTCTTTGCAAACACATATCTTTTTTTCATCATTGATTTTTGGTACATGGAAATACATCACCAAAATTTGACTAGAAAAGCAAGATCAAAGAAAATAAGAACCACAAGAATACATTTTAGAAGTTATCCAACTTCCATAAGTGCTCCTGTAAGTTGGATTAGTGCCTTCTCGATGCATTCATTATTGATCTGCGGAGGCTCGATCTTGCGTGCTTTTTTCTTCTTTGAGTGTAAAGAAGTAGAAGTTGCTTCCTTGCATCTAGTCTGATGTCTAGCCTCTATTCTACCAACAAGTGCACTAGTCTCATCTCTAGCCTCTATGCTAGCTAAAAGTGCTAGAACATCTACTAAATTGCACTCTATCAATATATCGATGTACTCTTCTTCCCAATACCAAAACTTGCATCCTTTCTACACAATAAAATTTTAACTTAGCACAACTAGTCTAATCCGAGAGCACAACCGAAGATTTGGTCGAGTTCTTCCTCCTTTTGCAGACATGTGGGACATCCAGCATCCAGGTCGTGTCATGCAAGAAAATGGAGTGATAGTTGAAGCCATGTGATGTGCATATTGGGTTAAACTATAAATAGAATCTTACTACTCTTGAGTAACTCCAAAAGCGGCCACCGAACATCTTTATTGGATTTGTTTTTCATCAACAACACGTCGAGGTGAAAGATGTGCAGGTTCAGTGGGTCCTCTTGCATTTTCACTGACATGTGGGACCGCATATGAGTAAACAGACGATGGGCTCCGCACGTTTGCTGGCTGGCTAAGAAGAGAGATAGAGGAGGACTGAGCACATACTCCAGGAATTTTGTTCTACATAACCAGCACCTCGACAAAGCCTCGATATAGTGGGATGGCATGGGCCATAACTAGCATTCATGTCTAGCAATACGGCACACGCCACCCACACGAGTCCCATCCGACAACAATTTTCCTTGAGTCTGTGCTACAGCCATCGCTGCTCCCTCCTGTTTTCTCAGCCATCGCGCGGTGGGCGGGGTGGGGGTTTGCCAATAGTCGGTTTGCTCAACTGCGGTCCCACTTGTAAGTGAAAATGCAACACAGCACGCATTCCCCCTTGAGCGGCGTGGCGGACCAACCGTGTGGGGGTGCGACGTGAGCACGACATGCATTTCCTTTTGAACTTGTAACTTGTAAATGGTTCCTGTCGGTGTACTAGAGTAGGGGTACCCCAGTATCCCGAACTTGTGCACGGGCAGTCGCAGCACCCCGCGTCAAGGCTTGCCAGGTGACCACCAAGGTCCTCCATGTTTCCTTTGGAGCCATTCAAGAACAAAGTGTTCAAGTCAAGGAGACAAGGCCCCGACAAGAGGAGCTTGCTGGGAAGGCCAACCAAGGCATCTCAAGGAACTTGCCGCGACGCGCCACGCGTCCCAGCGAGGCCCGGTGAGCGACAAGCTTCCGGACGCGACAAGACAACGACCGCGGCAAGGCGCTTGCCGCGGCAAGCTACCACTCTGTACCCGCGCTCTAGCACATCCATCAACATGTCGCCTTGGGACCTTTCCAGGCGCGCGTGGCAAGAGGCTGTGCAGCCAGCGGTGCGCGGTGGCAAGCGGCACTGACAAGACTGCCATCGTGGCAAGCGGTGGCGTCCCTGACGGTTCCTTTCTGCACTATTTGGGCGACACAGACGGGCATTTAATGCCTTTGTCCCCTGCCGTCAGGGTTAGGTATGATACACTGTACAGGTAGTTGTACCAACCACAACACATTTCCATTTTTACCCTTGTCTACGTTGCCACCTGTCGGTGACCCCTTGAGCATATAAAAGAAGGCCCATGCGCAACGTAGAGGGGGGTTCGAAGGCAGAAAACACTCACACTCGGTCTCGTTAGCAGCTAGAGTGTACTGTAGCACTCAGCGCTCCCGAGCAAGAACTCAATACATTCAGACATGCAGCAGTAGGAGTATTATCTCTCCGGAGAGCTCCGAAGCTGGGTAAATTTCTCGTGTGCTTCACCTCGATCTGCTCTTCGTGCGATCTCCGCCCCCCGCCGAACCGAAAGGGGCTCGGTCTGCCGGTCCCATAGGTGTTCATGGTGGATGCCACCTGTCGGTGACCCCTTGAGCATATAAAAGGAGGCCCATGCGCAACGTAGAGGGGGGTTCGAAGGCAGAAAACACTCACGCTCGGTCTCGTTAGCAGCTAGAGTGTACTGTAGCACTCAGCGCTCCCGAGCAAGAACTCAATACACTCAGACATGCAGCAGTAGGAGTATTATCTCTCCAGAGAGCTCCGAAGCTGGGTAAATTGCTCGTGTGCTTCGCCTCGATCTACTCTTTGCGCGATCTCCGCCCCCCGCCGAACCGAAAGGCGCTCGGTCCGCCGGTCCCATAGGTGTCTGTGGATCAGTCCACCACGACATCTTTGGCACGCCAGGTAGGGGGCGTCGAGGTTGTGTGAACCTGATCCGACATTCGCACGAGCTAGATCTTCATCTTCTTCATCAACATGCCACCGAAGAAGAAGGCTTCGGAGGTGGCTGCTCCGTCCGCGTCGATCCTACCACCACCGGAGCAAACGGGTGGTGGGGTAGACGCTGACGGAAGAACGGGCGTCGACGAGGGAGCTCACAGTGCTGCCAGGTCCAAGGACAAAGCTGCGCAGACCTCGGCGTCCGTACACGCACCGCGCCCATCTCAGGAGGCGCGGGACCGACAACGTCATGGTACTCGCGGTACCATATGTTCGTTGGACCAAGATCGAGCTGGTGGATCTCGGGATGCTCAAGACCAGCATGCACGCCAACATGCTGGCACGAGCAAGACACGGTCGCCTGGTCGGGATACTGGTCCTTCTAACATAGTTAGAAGTCCGAGCATATCCCGCTCCTCGCACCGTTCGCCACTGCCACCCATCACTCCAGCAGAAGCTTTGGCACGAGCTCAACTGCTCATGGATTACCCTCCAACGGCAGACAAGATCGACGAATGGAGGGCCACCATTCAGAGTCTCATCCGCTTTGCCAACAGCGACACTCCACGGCAGCCGAATACATCACAGCCGCGGCAAGACTCCCAGGCACGAGCCGATGGCGACAAAACCGGTGGGGGTGCAACCACCATGCACTCTCCACCACGAAGGCCAAGATCGCCGACTCGCCGGATCAACCTCGACAGCGACTCCACCGCATCATCAGATCCACAAGCTCATCGCGATCAACGCCAAGTTCTTCATGAACGACAGCAAGAAGACGCTCGTACTCGCATCGAGCGTCGAAGAGAAGCGCGGCGTCAATCGGACCAGCGTGCTAGGCCCTCTGTCGACATGCATGCGCCAGGGGAACCAGGCGACTTGCCGTACGTGGTAGGTTGCACTGCGTTCACTCGTGAGCTACGGTAAGTCCAGTGGCCCAGCACGAAGAATTTCAAGCCAGACGTACCAGAGAAGTACGATCGCAAGTCGCATCCGTCGGAGTTCCTCAGCATCTACACCATTGCGGTGCAAGCTGCCGGGGGGCGGGACGACAAGATCCTTGCCAACTACTTCCCGCTGGTGCTCAAGCCCAATGTCAGGTCCTGGCTCATGCACTTGCCGGATAACTCCATATCCTCCTGGGCAGACCTATGCCATCAGTTTGTCGGCGCCTTTACAGGCGGCCACAAACCTCATGGCCAAGAGAGCGACCTTCATCTGCTCGCCTAGAAGGAAGAAGAGCCCCTGCGCAAGTACGTTCAAAGATTCAGCCGTGTACAGCACAACATCCCAGATGTCCACCCTGCCGCGGTCATCAGCGCGTTCCATCAGAACGTGCGAAACCGCAGGATGCGAGAGGAGATGGCGATGTGTAAGATCAGAGATGTTAGTGAGCTATATGCCCTGGCCGACAAGTGTGCATGTGCTGAGGAAGGGAGGACACTCCCCGGAGAGAATACAGGAGCAGGAGGATCTGAAAGCGAGGATGTTGCCCCGGCAAAGAAAAACCGGCGGCGGAACAACAGGAAGAAGAAAGGCAAAGATGTGCTAGTCGTTGAGCAGTCCGACAACGGAGGTGGCGCCAAGAAAGCCGAAACTGTGGCCTGTCGCCGACAAGCAGGACGGCACCAACAAGCAGTACTGCAAGATCCACCACACCAAGGGCCATGACCTCCAGAGCTTCAAGAAGGTCGAGCAGCTTGTCGAGCAGCAAAAGGCTGAATACGAGCGACGCGACAAGGAGAAGGCCCAAGAAGGTACTGGAGGATCCGGCAAGAAACACCCCGGCCGAGGAGGACGCCGCGGCAAGGCCAAGCAGCGGCAAGGAGACAGACCTCCCCGCGGCCGCGACAAGGATGAAGATGATGACGACGATGAAGATATGGATGATGACGAGACCAGTGGGCAGGAGTTCCAGAAAGCCACAGAGGTCCTGTGCGTTGACGGCGGTGCTTCTCTGCATACTTCACACCGCCAGTTCAAGCAGTGGGTGCGGGAAGTCAATGCGGCAGAACCACCCGTCGAGTCACGCAAGCCTCTGAAATGGTCCAGCACGCCTATCATCTTTGATATTGAGGACCACCCTGATCGGATAACTGCGGTCGGGTGCTTGCTGATGTTGGTTTCGCCAACCATCCGCAACCTCAAGGTCACTAAGATGCTAGTTGACGGCGGGGCCAGCTTGAACCTGATCTCCTCCGCGGTACTCCAGAAACTCCAGATCCCTGACAGCGAGCTCGAAGAGACCGGCACATTCCAAGGAATCAATCTGGGAAGGAGTAAGCCGAAGGAAAAGATCACGTTGCCGGTGACATTTGGCAGCGAGTTGAACTTCAGGACTGAGAGGGTCACTTTTGACGTTGCTGACTTTCCATTGCCTTACAATGGGATACTCGGCCGTCCAGCACTCGCCAAATTCATGGCAGCCTCTTACTACGCATACAACATGCTGAAGATGCCAGGCCCGTTAAGTGTCATCTTTGTCCCTGGCGACAAGAAGGATGCTCTTATCTGCGCCGACAAGATCTACCAGGAAGCAGCAGCCGCAACAGATCGCAAGTCACTTGCCGTTGAAGGTCCCGGGGGGAAGAAGAAGACCAAGTCCGGCAAGAGTTCTGATGCCCACTCCGGCAAGCGCACCTCTTCAGAGTGCTGCGCTACCACCGAGGATGCACCATCGAGCTCCACCGGCAAGCATAAGAAGACAATGGCAGCTCCACCAGAGACCAAGAAGGTGTCCACCAAGGAGGATGGCACTGGTGGTACCTTCACCATCAGTGCCACTCTCGACCCTAAATAGGAAAGCGCGCTCATTGCTTTCCTGTGGGTGAATGTCGACGTGTTTGCGTGGCAACCGTCTGACATCCCCGGTGTTCCTACGAAAGTAATCAAGCACCATCTTGCCGTATGTCCTCATGCGCGGCCTGTCAAGCAGAAGGTCAAGAAACAAGCAGTGGAGCGCCACGAATTCATCGCAGAAGAAATCAAGAAATTGGAAGCAGCAGGCCTTGTCAGAGGAGTGCTCCATCCTATGTGGTTGGCCAATCCTGTAGTCGTGCGCAAGGCAAACGGTAAATGGAGGCTTTGTATCGACTTTACCGATTTCAATAAAGCTTGTCCCAAAGACCCATTTCCCTTACCGCGCATTGACCAGATTGTTGACTCCACGGCTGGATGTGATTTGCTTTCATTTCTGGATGCATATTCAGGATGCCATCAGATCTTCATGGCAGAAGAGGATGAGGAGAAGACCGCATTCATCACTCCATGTGGCACATACTGCTTCATACGGATGCCTTTCGGTTTAAAGAATGCTGGTTCAACATTTGCAAGGGTAGTCCATGACGCTTTTGAGCCACAAATGCACAGAAATGTGGAAGCCTACATGGATGACATAGTGGTCAAGAGCAAGGACAAGGAAACTCTGATTAGGATTTAGACGAAACCTTTGCAAATCTGCGCAAGATCAACCTCAAGCTTAACCCCGAGAAGTGTGTGTTTGGAGTCCCCTCCGGCAAGCTTCTCGGGTTCTTCGTGTCTCAGCGGGGAATTGAAGCCAATCCCGACAAGATCAAGGCCATTGAGCAGATTGAAGCACCAAAGCGCGTCAAGGATGTACGAAGACTTGCCGGTTGCGTGGCGGCTCTCAGCAGGTTTATCTCTAGGTCTGCTGAGCGCGCCCTGCCATTTTTCAAAATATTGAAAAAGGCAGGTCCAATGAAATGGACTCCGGAAGCGGAGGCTGCGCTGCAGGACTTGAAGAGATACCTGTCCTCCACTCCAACACTTGTCGCACCTAAGCCGCAAGAAAAGTTGTTGCTGTATATAGCGGCAACCAATCAAGTGGTTAGTGCTGCGTTAGTAGCGGAGAGGGAGGCGGATGATGAGCGAGCAACCACGGCAGATGCATCCAGCGACAAGCAGGGGACTTCACCGACAAGCTCTGGTCCCGACAAAGATGGATCTGCGTAGGCGCGTGAGGAGATACAGAAGAGAATGGTGCAGCGCCCGGTTTACTTTGTCAGTTCCCTTCTGCAGGGGGCTAGGTCAAGGTATTCTGTGTGCAGAAATTGCTTTTCGGCCTTCTCATGGCCTCGAGAAAGCTGCGCCATTACTTCCAAGCACATGAGATCACAGTTGTCACTCCTTTTCCGCTGAAGAGGATACTGCAGAATCCAGAAGCAACAGGCAGGATTGTCGTGTGGGCACTGGAACTGTCAAGCTTTGGCCTCAAGTTTGAGAGCACTTCAACTATCCAAAGCAGAGCATTGGCAGAATTCATAGAAGAATGGACGCCAACACCAGACGAAGAAATTCCAGAAACGAGCATCACCATCAAGGAAGCAAGCAAAGAGTGGCTGATATACTTTGATGGTGCCTTCTCGCTGCAAGGCGCCGGTGCGGGCGTGCTACTGGTTGCGCCCACCAGAGAGCACCTCAAGTACGTAGTCCAGATGCACTTTCCCAAGGAGCAAGCAACAAACAATACCGCAGAGTATGAAGGTTTACTTGCCGGTCTCAGGATCGCAGCAGACCTTGGGATCAAGAAGCTCATTGTCAGGGGTGACTCGCAGCTTGTCGTCCGCCAAGTGAACAAGAATTATCAGATTCCGTTGATGGAAGCTTACGTTGATGAAGTGAGAAAGTTAGAAGAGCACTTTGACGGCCTACAGATGGAACATGTTCCAAGAGCTCAGAACGACATCACCGATGGCCTGTCGAAGTGCGCCGCACTTAAGTTACCTGTGGAACCAGGGATCTTTGTGCTCAAACTGACTCAACCGTCTGTAACGCCATCAACTGGACAGAGCAAGAAGAGGAAGTTGATTTCTGGTGACTACTTTCTGGCAGAGCTCCCCGAAGCCGCCGCCAAGAAGGTCCCCAAGATCAACACCAAGGGTGCTGAGGAGCAGTCTGCTCCGGCAAGCCCTAGGGTTTGTTCCGTTGAAGCAGACGCTCCCGACAAGTTTTGCTCCGGCAAGCTTGCCGGGGGACATCAAGCTCCGGTTGAGCCGCAGGTTCTCGCCGTAGAAGCGGATGTTCCCGCAGCAGCAGATGTGCCTTTAGTCCTTGTTGTCGAGCCACAAGCTACAACATGGGCACAGCAGATTGTCCGTTTCCTTCAGACAGGAGAACTTCCCGAAGAGCAAGAAGAAGCGGAAAGAGTAGCCCGGCAGTCAAGTATGTACCAGTTTGTTGACAACACACTGTACAGAAGAAGACTCAACGGTGTGAAATTGAAGTGTATTCACCGGGAAGACGGACAAAAGCTGTTGGCAGAGATACATGGAGGCATATGTGGTCACCACATTGGCGCAAGAGCACTTGCTGACAAAGCATTCCGGCAAGGTTTCTTTTGGCCGACAGCCCTCCAGGATGCAACTGCACAACTAACCAAGTGTGAAGCGTGCCAGTTCCATTCCAAGCAGATACACCAGCCAGCTCAAGCTCTCCGGACGATCCCTTTATCCTGGCCATTTTCGGTCTGGGGGCTCGACATCCTCGGCCCCTTTCCCCGAGCTGTCGGGGGCTTTGAGTACTTGTATGTTGCAATCGACAAGTTCACAAAGTGGGCGAAAGTGGAAGCAGTGAGGAAGGTGACAGCACAGTCAGCAGTCAAGTTCTTCAGGTCGATTGTTTGCTGCTTCGGGATCTCTAACAGGATCATCACCGACAACGGCACGCAATTCACGAGCCGCACCTTCATGCAGTACGTCCAAGATCTTGGCGCCAAGGTCTGCTTCGCTTCTGTTGCTCATCTGAGAAGCAATGGTCAAGCGGAGAGGGCAAATGCTGAAGTGCTGCGCGGACTCAAGACCAGGACTTTCGACAGGCTGCACAAGTGCGGAAAGAACTGGATTGAGGAGCTGCCGGTGGTTCTTTGGTCGATCAGGATGACGCCAAATCGAGCCACTGGCCAGACACCTTTTGCTCTAGTCTATGGAGCAGAGGCAGTTCTCCCCACGGAACTCGTATACGGGTCACCTCGAGTGCTCGCTTATGATGAGCTTGAGCAAGAGCAGCTGCGACAAGATAAAGCACTGCTCCTTGAGGAGGACCGTCTTCAGGACGCTGTACGAGCTGCTCGATACCAGCAAGCTTTGCGCCGCTACCATAGCCGCAAAGTTAATGCCAGAAGTCTCGAGGAAGGCGACCTTGTTTTTTGGCGCGTTCAGTCCGCCAAGAATTCCAACAAGTTGACGCCGAAGTGGGAAGGCCCTTACCGGGTGAAACGAGTCACTAGGCCTGGCGATGTCCGCCTTGAGACCGAAGATGGCACTCCGGTGAGCAACTCCTGGAACATTGAGCATATTCGTAAGTTTTACCCGTAAGGCGTGGTTGCCAGAACCTGTTCCGGCAACCACCTTTTGTACAAGTCTTGCCGCTGTTGCACGTAATCCTTTGTACAAAGCCGGGCGCAGACCCCGTGCATAAGTAAAGCGCATGTGCTCCGCATATCTTGTCATTTTCATGCTTTCTATCTTTTGCATGTGTTATCTGACACTTTGTGCAGTGCCTACCCCCGGTAAGCAATAACGAGCCGTAAGGCTCCATATCTTTATTTTCTCTTCTTTCTCTTTCTCAAAGAAAGGAAGGTTCCCACGCCCACAAGTTTGCCGAGGGGAAAGGAGAAGATAATGGTGTGGACCAGGCGTCGTTCAAGAAAGTTTTGCCTTACCGGGAAGCAAACGACAGAAAAGCTAAGTTGCCAAAGTTTGAGCAATCAGTTTTAAAACTTTTGAGTTATCTTCCTCGAACGACCGTGCTTTGTATGGAAAACCTGTGCGCGGAGGAACCAACTCGTAGCTAGTTGCGCCCTTAATTTGTTTCGAGTCCGCTCGACAACTTAAGTGAGCTGCGACTAGTTGCGATAAGGTTTCTTGTCGGTAGCGGCACCGCCAGCAGGCTGCTGACGTCCCGCACTCAGCGCTCGCGGCTAAGGCGCCTGCACCGGCAAGTTCCCTAAAAGCGTAGGGCAAAAACATACAAAGGAAGGAATCAAGTAAAGGAAATAACATAGCAATCGATACCCAAAATAGAGTTATATTACAAGATAGCTTGTCGCAGCTCTAACAGATTGTTCTCATAACATGACCGGCAGCGGCAAGAAAAGGAGAAAACGGGCGGCCTAATCTACGCGATCGCCCTCAACCCTCTTGATCTCTCTCACCTTGTCCACAATGGGTGCGAGAAGGGTCTTGAGCGCTTCCAGATCAGCATCCGGCGAGATGGGCGAACTGCCCCTGTTTCCCCTGCTTATAAGGAGGGAGGGGGCGGACGTTCCGTCTTTCCGAATAAAGAAACCACCCATGATCTCTCCCACGACGCCGCATTCGACGCGTGCCATTTGGGGAGGGCGGGGTGGATACGGAGCAAGATACGGCGTAACGCAGGCCGCGCGTGCCCGTGCCCTGTTTTGGGCCTGGCCCAACAGCGCTCGGCACCGTGTGTGGCCCAGGCCCGGGGGCTCCTGTCGGTGTACTAGAGTAGGGGTACCCCAGTATCCCGAACTTGTGCACGGGCAGTCGCAGCACCCCGCGGCAAGGCTTGCCGGGTGACCGCCAAGGTCCTCTATGTTTCCTTTGGAGCCATTCAAGAACAAAGTGTTCAAGTCAAGGAGACAAGGCCCCGGCAAGAGGAGCTTGCCGGGAAGGCCAACCAAGGCATCTCGAGGAACTTGCCGCGACGCGCCACGCGTCCCGGCGAGGCCCGGTGAGCGACAAGCTTCCGTACGCGACAAGACAACGACTGCGGCAAGGCGCTTGCCGCGGCAAGCTACCACTCTGTACCCGCGCTCCAGCACATCCATCAACGTGTCACCCTGGGACCTTTCCAGGCACGCGTGGCAAGAGGCTGTGCAGCCAGCGGTGCGCGGTGGCAAGCGGCGCTGACAAGACTGCCATCATGGCAAGCGGTGGCGTCCCTGACGGTCCCTTTCTGCACTATTTGGGCGACACAGACGGGCATTTAATGCCTTTGTCCCCTGCCGTCAGGGTTAGGTATGATACACTGTACAGGTAGTTGTACCAACCGCAACACATTTCCATTTTTACCCTTATCTACGTTGCCACCTGTCGGTGACCCCTTGAGCATATAAAAGGAGGCCCATGCGCAACGTAGAGGGGGGTTCGAAGGCAGAAAACACGCACGCTCGGTCTCGTTAGCAGCTAGAGTGTACTGTAGCACTCAGCGCTCCCGAGCAAGAAATCAATACACTCAGACATGCAGCAGTAGGAGTATTATCTCTCCGGAGAGCTCTGAAGCTAGGTAAATTGCTCGTGTGCTTCGCCTCGATCTGCTCTTCGCGCGATCTCCGCCCCCCGCCGAACCGAAAGGGGCTCGGTCCACCGGTTCCATAGGTGTCCGTGGATCAGTCCACCACGACAGTTCCGCTCCATGGCACGACCGATAGATAGAAATAACGATTTTCCCTAAAGTAATGAGAAGTTTGGTTCTGGCGCGGTTCATGCATGGAGTACGTATGAAAATTATGAAGTTGATGTGAAAGGTAAGATAATTACTAGTAGTACCATATACTACTATATGGATTTGACGGAAAGATAAAGATACTTACGGATCCATCAACGTCATCCTCACGCCCTAGTGCGCCGGGTCACGAATCGACGTGTGAGGAGCAGCGGCGTTGGCGGCGAGGTCAACGTGCTTCTGAACAATTCAGTCCAACGCTACCCTACAGTCCAAGAAGGCCAACGTCCTATTATCCTCCTCTTGCATGTAGTAATCCTTGTGGAAGATTTGCACGTAGACGTGGGTGATTATGTCGATGATGTGTTGCTGCGCCAGGCGCTGCGCGGCGAGCGCAACCTCGAGGTGGACATTCTCCGACGTGACTGCGGGCAGTTGCAAGGCCACCAGTGCACCGAAGATGTTGTTACCATAGAGGCCGTTGAGGGTGGCGGGCATCGCAGAGCCTGGGTGCGTGGGCTGGAGGCGTACGTCAAGGTCGTCCGTGAGCTCCTTGACGATGGTGAAATTGTCAAGGAAGCCGATGAGGACCTCATCGAACAAGGAGACGAAGATGTCGTCCAAGTGGCTCCTCGCCCTGGCGGCCTCAAGCACTACCTGGAGACGTTCCTCGGTGCCAGGTCATAGGCGGGCGTCCTGGACCATCTGGCACAGCCGGCTGATGCTCGCGCTCATCACCTCCATGGGTCTAGCTTCTAGTCAACTGATCTTGCGATTGGAGTGATCACTCTTGCCCTTGGTTAGGGTGCGTAGGTGTGTAGGATTTCGTACTAGATTGGACTGGTGGGGAGACTGCAGACTACATTGAATTCACGTGCGTGTTGGCCATCTACTCCTCGGCCCTCTACTGCACTTGCCTTTGGCGGTATGACAGGTGGGCCAGCCACCCATTGGGCCCACGTGTCATACACCCAAAGGTAGGTGCAGTAAGTCAATGAAGCTGCGTCCCCTCCGTGCTGGTGCAGTATAGTCATCTCACCGGACCTCTAGTTGGGGCCAAACGAGAGAACTTTGATGTTTACTGGTTTATTGGTCCCCTTTGCATTTTGCGCCAAGTTTTGACCTTTGATTTAACTAATAAAATGTTAATGCATGTAACCAAAAATATTGTGTAAGTCACCTTACGAAAAGCAAATAATCCCAAAACACTTAGGCACGGTACATTAACTCCCTCCTTGTTTCTTATTTTGTGACATATCAACCAATGAGAGATGTGGGCCGTGCAATGACTTGAGACTACAAAACATGACATGTAGTGGTTAGTCCATTGCATGTAATCCTATTAATTAGCAAAAAGACATTAAGTTCTCTCGCCAATATGAATAAAACAATACACCATGTATTTATTTACAGAGGGAGTAGTACATTTTTTGTGACATGCATTACTAGATATTGCTAGTCAAATACTAAAATCCAGATGGACGTGGTAGTACTATTAAATCCAGACAGTGTTGCTAGTACTAGTAGTAGTACTACCAATGTAGTAGCACTGTCCTACCCGTTGGTCAAATTATTACGTGCTGCTCCTCATAGTGAAGTGACAAGACCCTGCGCCGAAGATGACACCTGAGTATAGGCGCTATGTTCGGCATACCATAGTCAGCCTCACCATCTGCAGTCACTATCACCATAGCTGTAGAGCTAGCCTGCTTACAACTAGCTGTGTTTGACATAATTTCCCATGCGTAGATGCCCGTGCATTGCACAGAACACCAAGATTAGGGGTCGACGGCGCCGGCAGCGGCCATCGCACCAGATTTTTCCATGGCCTTCTAGATGTGTTGGGAAGGAGATAAGGCTGATTGTGAGAGACAAGTAGTTGTTTGCATATAGGGAACAAGTGAGGGCATCTTTTTGCAAAACTAGGGAAGTTTGGTTTGTATGCGTCAAATCTAGATCCGACGGCTATTGGTGAAAGATGGCTGGCACAACATCATCACCAACTCAGGACCTCTTTGATTCGTAGGATTTTAGAAACACAGGAATAGGACACGGCAATATTACAAGTTTCAAACTGATATTACAAATGTTAGGAGTAATGCTGCACCTACGAAGAGAGAATTACTAGGAAGTTTACGTAAGAACTTTCGTTACTTTAGGTGGATGTAGCATTATCGTACAAACTAAAATCCACCGCCCTGACAAGTCACTAATGGGCAAATAAGTTTTCGAGTCTCTGGCCACTTGATGTTTCAAAAACAAATTCAGCTTCTGTGGAGACTTTGTCATTTAGGATTAGACGCTTGCGATGATCAGCACGCCATTCATTGTTGCGCCAGAGAATGCCAAACCTCATTACCTTGAGCACACTTGCCTCCAGATGAAAGAACCTGGCCAATTTAATCTCAGATGTGCTGCCGCAGTAGTCGATCAAATCAATTCCTGTAAGATGGAGATCAAAGCATTTGATGAGATTGTTATAGTGCAGCACATTTTTCACTTTTGGGTATTTTTTTATCTGCAAAAGAAAAGAACATATTAGAGCAGCTGGCTGTATAAGATTGTCGTGTCATCAAGAGGTACCAATATCATTCACTCATATGATAGGGTTGGCTGGCTAGTGATATTTTTTCACTCTCTATCTATCTATCTATCTCTCTCTCTTTCTCTTTCCTATCATTTACCTAGGAGCACGTGAAGAGCTTGGGCATTTGTTGCCTTCCACTATGTGGCCGATGCCATATTTCTCAAAAGAATGCCACATAATACGCATCGATGTCAAATCAAAAGATTTTGGCACCGCTCTCATGATGTGAGAGAGTTGGCACCACTGTGCACACAGAACCACATGTATAAACAAATCAATCAAACCAACTACACCAGCCTCTCACTCTCCCAAACAAGTGTTTTTTTATTGCCTCAGTCCTCTCTCGCTCCCACGTAAGTGTTTTTTCATTGCGTGAG
The DNA here is from genome assembly GCA_963921465.1 of Triticum timopheevii. Taxonomy (NCBI): domain Eukaryota; kingdom Viridiplantae; phylum Streptophyta; class Magnoliopsida; order Poales; family Poaceae; genus Triticum; species Triticum timopheevii. Next base: position 358,073,025 of record OY997274.1, on the reverse strand, counting down.
TTAATTTGGCACTAGAGCAAAGTAGGTGATCCAGATTGGGGCACCAGGTGAGGAATGGAGGGGCATCGATGCCCAATGCATCACAAGTGAATTTGGAACGAGTTTTGGCCTACATAGTGGAGGGCCTGCTGCGTGTGCGCGAGTGCGTCCTTCTGTGCATGCCACCGCACAGTGGTGACTTGTGCGCGAGTGCGTCCTTCACGCGGAAGAAGTGTGTCCTCTATGCACCCTCAATTTACTAGCGTGCGTGGTGCTACCCCGAGTGGTTTCAACTTTTTTTACTTCACCGCGTGTCAGATGGGCCTCTTGTTTACTTATTTCACCCACTACCACATGGGCCAGCACACGAAGATAGAGAACACGAGCTGACAAGGCAGCATGTGGACTGGATGACCGGTTAACTAAACAATATACGGAGCTATACGCTGACACAGTGAGCGTATAATCCGTCAGTATAGAGAGTTCTTCAAATGAGAGGGGGGCTCGTGAGAGATAGAAGAGAGAGAGAGAGAAAGAGCTACTCCCTCCGTTCGATAATGTATTGCCAACAGTTTTTTTAAAGTCAAACTTTTGAAACTTTGACCAAGTTTATAAAGAAATTACTTATATCTACAATACCAAAGATAAATGATAGTATGAATTAAGTACATGTTGTGATGAATTTAATGATCGTTCCAGATGTAAATGTTTTTCTCCACATATACCTGGTCAAACTTTTCTGAGGTTTGACTTTTCAAAACATCCATAGGCTTATGGACGTGAGAGGGTCCCTAACTAGAGAGAGAGAGTGTTTGTGTGTGTGAAATAGAAAGAGTGAGTAAAAAAAGTGTGTGCGTGTGTGAAAGAGACATGAACACACGATAAAAGTAGAGAAAAAGCGTGTGTGTCTTATGCAAACATACACACATGCATCTTCGAAAACGGAAGCAAAGGTGAGGAGATAGTGTGTGGTTGTTTGCAACCGATAGAGAAAGACCCCTAGCACGTGGCCAAGAGGGGTCCGACAAACAAGGGAGAGAGGTTGAAAGAGACGTACGGAGAAAATGCAGACATGGGGAGGAGAGAGTGTATGTTTGTCATAGAGAGATCCCCTGGAGATCGTGATGGGACTACATGGGTGGGAGATCAAACGACAAGGTGTCTGCGCGATAGAAGATACCCTGAGAGATATTGATATAGACGTATGGATGGAAGAAGACAACACGTGTGTTCCTGGTGGCTAGTGAGAGATAATCATACTTAGGGGGGAGTGCGTGCGCCTATGACAGAGTGAGGGATTCTGGTACTTAGGGGGGTGCGTGTCACATAGAGAGAGAACAAGGGCAGAGAGTGTTGGATGGGTCTATATGTAGCGCGAGTGAGACATGTGTATGTGTGAACCAGGGAGATATAAAGTTGAGAGAGATTTGAGGAGCCCCGATAAGGCTGAATGGTGCGTCAGATAGCTGAGAGGGGGAAAGAGATATTCCATCTGCTCGATAATGGAGTGCATGTAAAATTTTTAGAAGTCAAACTTTGGTGATCAGGTTTACGCAAATGTTATTGATATCTACAATACCAAAGATACATCATACGAAACTACATCTCATGGTGAATCTAATGGTATATGTTTGCCGTTTTAGGTGTAAATGTTTTTCTTCACGTACATGGTCAAACTTTGTGATGTTTGACTTTTCAATAAATCTATATGCTATGGACCGAAGAGAGTGCCTAAGTCAAGAGAGATCAAGTGCGTGTGAAGCAGAATGAGTGAGTGTGCAAAAAGAGTATGTGTGTGAAAGAGAAAGTGACAACAAATGATAAATTAGAGAGTGTGTGTTTTTTTGTTTCTTATGCAATATATCATGGATGCATCTTTGAGATAGAAAAGCGAGGCGAGGAGATACACGAAGATAGCTAGTGCATGATTGTTTGCAACGGAGAGAGACACCCCTATAGCACATGTCCAATAGAGGTCTGGCCAACAAGGAACAAAAGTCGAGAGGGACACATGCAGGACATGGGCGGATGGGGAGGGAGAGAGAGGGTGTGTTTGTGATAGAGAGATCCCCTCGAGATCATGAGGGGACTATATGGGTGGGATATCGAGGGAGGTGTGTGTGCGATAGAAAGATGCCCCGAGAGAAATTGAGATAGACCATGCACATGTTTGTGATGGAGACTAAGATTAGCTAGTCATATACATATAGGGGGGACTGCGTGTGCCTACAATTGAGTGAGAGACCATCATACTTGGCTAGCTAGGCATGAGATTGTGTGTGTGTGCATGTGAGATGGAGAGAGAACGAGGGAGAGAGATAGAGTTTTAGACCGGTCTATCGAGTGCGAGTGAGATATGCATGTGTATGTGTGACCCGGGTAGATGGAGAGTTTGAGAGAGAGAGGGAAGAGCTCCGAGACAACACAGTGGTGCATGAGAGAGTTAGGGGTAACGAGCCAAGGAATTTGTGTGCGTATGATGAGTGCACCCAAGATATCTAGCTTGGACTAGAGAATCATACACAGTGTGCAAGAGAGACCTATAGATGGAGTATATATGCATGCTAACTACAAAGACCCCCCTCCCCCCAACAAGGTTTGTGTGTTGGATGCGTGCGACAGAATTGAAGATTGTCGGAGAGAGAGAGAGAGAGAGAGAGAGAGAGAGAGAGAGAGAGAGAGAGAGACTACTAGGTAAAAGCCTAGCAGCATCGCGGGTTTTAGGCCTATCAGCAGCGCGGGTACCCATGCTACTAATAAGGCGCTACAGCTAACTTATAGCAGTAGCGTGGGTGCCACCCGCGCTACAGCTAACGTATAGCAGTAGCGTGGGTAAAAACCCGCGCTACTACCAATCTGTAATCTCCGAAATTTTTTTTGAATTTTTTCGAATTTTTTTTGATTTTTTTTCGAAATTTTCAAATTTCTGAATTATTTTAACTCAAATCTCTAATCACCCCTCATCGCTGCTCAATTTAATCTCTAATCACCCCTCATCATTCCAAATCATCTAACTTCCCAGACGGTCACCCATCCTCTCACTACTCCAGCCTGAGCACGCTTAACTTCCGGGTTCTATTCTCCCTCGTTTCCAAGTCTGCACTTGTTGTTTTCCTGAAAATAGTAAAATGTCAATCCTATTAACCTCAGGAATTTAGCTTGAGCATGAAGTCACACATTTCACTGTTTGAGTTTGAAACTATTGTTCTAAAAAATTAGTAACACTAATATTTCTTGAATAATTAGTTTGACCACAATTTGACCAGATTTGACCACAGTTTGACCAGATTTGACCAAAATTCAAAAAACTAAAATAATTATTTATTAACACTAATATTCTTGAATAATTAGTTTGACCATAGTTTGACCAGATTTAACAAAAATAAAAAAAAAACTAATTTTTTTTTGAATTTTTTGCCTCCAGATCTTAAAAGCCCCGTAACTTTTTTCTGTTAGGTTTTTGAGGATTTTAAAAATGTTTAATGGGGTTCCCCCCATTAAATTTGGATGTAACTTTTCGAGTAGATGATTTTTCATATAAAAAACTTTTTCATCCGAGTTCGTATGCAAAAGTTATGGCCATTTTACAAATTTCCAGAGAGATTTTGCAAATAAAGTCGAAATTCATATTTGTAAATTTTCCCAACAACTAGACCAAATATCACATGGGAAACTTATTTTCTTTTATTTTTTTGACATTTTTATCATTTTCTTTGACAAATAGGCCATACCCCGCGCTACTACTATGGCAGACGATTAGCAGTAGCGAGGGTTTTTAACCCTCGCTACTACTAAGTTGATAGCAGTAGCGCGGGTTTATAACCGTCGCTACTACTATGGCATGGTCCAGGGGCCACTTAGTAGTAGCGAGGGTTAAAAACCCGCGCTACTGCTATCAACTTAGTAGTAGCGAGGGTTAATAACCCGCGCTACTACTATGGCATATCCCGGGGGCACGGTAGAAACCGCTTAGTAGTAGCGAGGGTTACAAACCCGCACTGCTGCTATCAACTTAGTAGTAGCGAGGTTTAAAAACCCGCGCTGCTAGTAAGTAGCAGTAGCGAGGGTTTTTAACCCTCGCTGCTGCTAAGATTCTGTGTATAGGCTTTTCCCTAGTAGTGAGAGAGAGAGAGAGAGAGCAGGAATCTGGGAGAGGGGAGGTCCCATTTTATGCATCAAAGACTGATATAAACCTTGTTTCGATATAAACTTGCATTCAAATATTTAAATAGGAGAACATGTTGTCTGCAATCCACACATGAACGGAGATATGCGTATATCAAACAAGTGCATTAATTTGACTTTCAACATGTTCATGGAGTACTATAATACTATACAACATGCTACTCGATTGAGGTGTTGAATTTTGGATTTAGTTCACTATTTTGACCTGGTGAGCGAGCTATTTCATTGAATCGAGATATTTCATTTTGGGTTTGATCCCCGTTTTTGAGTGGGTCAACTGTTTGTCATATAGTAAATCGCTAACAACGAGCATGTAAAAACACATTACTCCCGAGGATCATCTCTCCATCTAAAAAAGAAGTGGCAAGCTAATATTTGAACATTTGATTCGAATCGACTTGGTAAGGTAAACGTGGATGCTCGTTCTCCCAAAATTTGAATGAACCATTAAAAACACTCTGCTCGGTGGAATTCGCCCGAGCAAATAAATGGGGGACGCAAAATTACCGGCCTATGTGGGACACGCATCAATTGGCCCATTGTACATCAAGGGTAGGTTCGTAACTTCATCCAAGCGCGCCTTCTCCTCGGCCGAAATGACATGTGCCGAATAATTCATAAACCATGGTCGGAAAAACAACCTCTCCTCGCCCGAAATAGCTCCCGCCCACTATTCCAAAACACGCTCTCCTCGCCCGAAATCGCTCGCGCCCACTATATTTCAAAACACGCCCTCCTTGCCCGAAATCGCTCGCGCCCACTATTTGGGGAGAAGCAAACTTACTCTACTATCCCCGACCCTCAGTACACAAACCCAAGCCAAGAAGCCTAAAGGAAGTGGTAGAACTGTAACTCCCCCCACATTTCAGACAAATGCCGTAAGACATGGTTCCACTCCCCTCCCAATTCCTTCCCCATTCATACCTCGTGGGCGCCAAATCACCTTCTCCCCGGAAGCTCCCTTCTCCTGAGCCGTGAAACCTCACTCCCTCCTCCACGGCGCCCCCACCGCACCAAATTCACAGCCACCCTCCTCCCTAATGTCGGAGACACTGTCCATTTGCCGTCGTGCACTAGGTCGTGTGCCTCTTACTCCGTGGTGCTGGAGCTGCCTCGACGAAAGCCGCGTGAACCGTACCGGAGCTGACTCACCCCCGCCGTTGTTCACGACGCCGAAGCGGCTCCAACTTCGGATGCATCCAGAGCCCCGGCGCTGCTTCCCCGTAGCCGTCGACCGTCACAGCATCTCTGCTTCCCTGCCCCCGATCGCCACCGCAACCGCGCCGGCCTCACCGACTCGGCAGCTGGAGCTACCTACTTCACCATGCAGCCAGATAGGTGGCACCCTCATCTCAAATTACTTTATTTAGGCGTCCACTACTAGGGAAAACCTTATACATAGAAATTTCGCAGCAGCGCGGGTCAAAAAAGGGCGCTAGTGCTAGATAGCAGTAGCGGGTGAGAAAAAACACGCTATAGATACAATCGTAGCAGTAGCGCATGTGGTCGTAAAAGCGCTACTACTAATATTCCCATTGCTAGAATGATAGGCTACGCATATCAGTAGCGGGCTTCAAAGAAGCGCGCTACCGCTAGGGCATAAGTAGTAGCAGGTTTCCTACGAAGAGAGCTACTGCAAATGGAAATAAAATAAAATAAAAACAAATAGAAAAGTAAATCAAAATGAAAGAAATATAAAAAGGAGAAAGGAAAAAATAAAATGTAAAGCAAAATAAATGAAAAAGCGAAAAAAGGAGAAAGGCATAGCAGTAGCATGTGTTCGTAAGAGGCGCTATAGCTAACATAGCTGCAGCGCGTTTCCTAGACCCCCGCCATAGAAACAGAAAAGGAAATAAAAAATGGAAGAAAATTACATAGCTATAGCAGTAGCGCGTATTGTAAAAACCGCTATAGCTACCTTAGCTATAGTGCATTTTGCGAAATGCGCTACCTCTAAGTTTGACTTAACCAAAAAACCGTTTCCCCCCGGCCACCACTTCTCCCCCAGATCGCTCGACCCACCCCGCCACCGTCTCCCCGATTCGCCGTCGCCCCACTTCGCCGCCGTCTCCTACCGACGTCGACGCCCCCGGAGCCACCAGAGCCGCGCGCCGTCGACGCCACTAGAACCATCACCAACGCCACGGAGCCGGGCGGCCTCATCAATGCCACTGAAGCCGCCGTCGACGCCACCAGATCCGCCCTCGCCACAACTGCCTCCCTCGCCGTCATCGGAGACGCCCCTGCCTCCATCGCCACCACCGGAGCCATCCTCTGTAAGCCCCCACCCCTCCTCTCTCTCTCATGCATAGGTTAACTAGTTTAGTTAGGTTAATTATCTAGGTTAGTGCAAAAATTTAGTTAGGGCTTTGACAGAGATGTAGTTAGGTTAACTAGTTTAATTAGGTTAATTATCTAGGTTAATGCAAAAATTTAGTTAGGGCTTTGACAGAGAACTAGTTAGGTTAACTAGTTTATTTAGGTTAATTATCTAGTTTAGTGCAAAAATTTATTTAGGGCTTTGACAGAGAACTAGCTACATTAACTAGTTTAATTAGGTTAATTATCTAGGTAAACTAGGTTAACTAACTAGGTTAAATTGGTAGGTTAATTAGGTTCGTTAGATTAACAAACTAGGTTAAGTAGGTTGGCTAGGTTAGACCAAAATTTTATTTTAGAGCATTAGGTCAGAAGGGTTAGAGAAATGGAGTTCCTTTGCAATTTAATTGGGTTCTGTCCTAGGCAGAGAAGAGTTAGAGAAAATAATGTGTGTGTGATAGAGAGAGAGGAATAGCTAGATCAACATAATTTGGGTTCTGTCCTAGGCAGAGAAGTGTTTAGTGAGGTCATTTTGCAAAGGTTTTTGATTTTTGAAAAGTCCACTAGTTTTCAAGGAAAAGAATTTAGGCAAGTTTTATTTTAAAGATGATCCCTTTCTTGACTTTTATTGTTGATTATATATTTTCATTGAAGTGGTCATGTTATATCTTTTCATTGAAGTGGTTCGATTGTGCCCAAGTGGCTTTGTTGTTTCTACGGAGTGAAGCCGAGTGGTCTATGTTTTTCCGGAATGTTGATTCATTTCTGTTCCGGCAAATTTCAGATTTTCGATTTGTCCACTTTTTAGCAAAAGTCATGCCGAAATTTTCCGTCAATTTTGGCATGACTTGTGCTACAAACTAGGACATATTGAGTGCTCGGGATTTGCTGCACCGGGAAGGATTCAACGTTCCTTCATGTCATTATTCATTTTATTAGGTCTAGAATTAATTACTAGATTTAATTGTAGGAAACATGGCTAGCAACGAGGAAGGACAGGGTTCTGGTGACTACGACAACATCTACTGGGCGGCAGAAGAATTTCTGAGGGACGCGGACGATCAAGAGTTGATGTTGGTGGGTCCACCTGTCACATCGGAGACTGAGACTGACATCGAGACCGGCGCTGAGACTGGGACCGGTGTTGAGACTGAGACAGGCATCGAGACCGGCGCTGAGACTAAGACCAGTGCCGAGACTAGCGGAGCCGGTATAGAACCGAAAGCAAAGAGGCAATGGCTTCCTAACAAGCTCAGGACTACTAGACTGGTGGTCACGGAGGTGGACGATGGCAATTTTGACCCAACCGCGTTCGAGGAAGCATGCGCGTGCTACTGCAAACAAGTAGGCTGCATCATACGGACAACCGCCACCATCAACGATGCGAAACTAAAGAAGATAGATAATATGAGGCCCTCCCTCCTAAAGAAGCTGCAGCAGATATTCTTGTTCCCGGGCCGGAATGAAAAGGATTATAAAGATCCAGATAAGGACCCGACAATGAAGAAGATAAACAAACACGCCATGACCAATTTTAGTGACGCGTTGGCCGCTTGGAAAACAAGGGTGAAATATCGGATCATCGTCAAAAAGGAACCCTACTCCGAGATTGTAAAGGATAATCTGACAAATACGGAAGAGCACTTTCAAATATTCAAGGCGGCTTGCAAGGCCGAAGCTGCCAAAAAAATTCGAAGTACATGAAGGGGCTTCAATAGAGGAACATTTGGAGCCACCACCTCGGAAGCCATGGTTACGGCGGGAAGAGGTCCATATGGGCCAAGGAGGACGCGGAAGCCGCGAGTCTGGGCATCCCAGATCCCTTGGCGGAGTTCACCGTCCCGCAGGAGCATGATGTCCTCAGGGCCCGGCACAGTTGGGACCCAGTGAAGAAGGTTTTCGAGACGAACGGGGTCACGATAGAGTTCATGAGACTGCTGGTAATTTTAATTTCTGATCAATTCGACTGCATGTTATTCATACACTACTAGGGAAAACCCTATACACAGAATCTTAGCAACAGTGCGGCTCAAAAAGGAGCACTGCTACTAATTAGCAGTAGCGCGGGTGCGGAAACCCGCTACTGACAAGTGTTTAGCAGTAGCGCGCTCGGTGTAACACGCGCTGCTACAAATATCGACCGACAGTGCCCAGCAAACTGCATTTAGCAGCAGCGCGGTGCCGCGAGCCGCGCTACTGCTAAAGCTGTAGTAGTAGCGCGGTTTTTCTGAGGTCGCTACTACTAATTTTCAAATTGGGCACACTTTTGGTCCCGGTTAGCAGTAGCGCTTGTGCCGAAAGCGCGCTGCTGCTACTTTCTTATCAGCAGCGTGTTTTACGTCCCGCGCTACTGTTAATCCGCACCAACCCACCACCTTTTCCCCACCCGTCCTCCCCCTCCCCTCCTCTCTTCCCTTTCCCCTACCTCCCACATCCTCCCACTCTCACTCTTCTTCTTCCTCAATACTTCTCCCCCATTACTCTCCCTCTTCTACCTACCTTTCTCTCTCTTCATTAATCCTACCTAACTACACCACCTCCATTAATGCATCTCCTTTCTCTTTTTCCTTCCCCCTCAACTAGTTGAAGTTGTCTCCTCCCAAATTAGGTAGCTAGGTAGATGTAGCATTTAGTTAACTGACCTATTTGCCCCCCAACTAGATCTAGCTTTGTTAAGAAGAGCTTTGTGCACTTTTTATCTCCCTACATCATCATCTCCACCGTGTGCTTGATATCGGAATAGAGGTGATTAAAATTTCATGCTTTTGCAAAATGGAAATATGTTTATGTGTGTGTGATATGTTTATGGAAATTGTGTGTGTGTGTGGCATGAGTTGACGCCAAATTGTGCTTTTGAGTTGCCTATGTTTTATATATGTCCTATTTTTAAGGAAGGTCATGTAGAATTATTGTATGAATTTGATGCATGCACGCATTTTTATAATCAATTTGTTTATTATTACCGTGCAGAGTTGACGATGGTCAGTGGAACGATGGTGGACAGGTGGTTGCGGTCGGCGGTGCAGGACATGAAAGAAAATAACCGGACAAAGGTTTTATGTCCGTGTTGAAAATGCAAAGGAATAGTTTGGCTCGACCCCCATGACGATGGTCGTGTCGAAGCGCACCTGCTCATGACTGGTTTCATGGATGGCTATACTCGGTGGATAATTGAAGATGAGGATGATGATGTTGAGGATGCCGATGGGGCAGGCAATGATGACACAGGGCAAGACGAAGAGATGATCGATAATGGCGGCGGGGAAGAGGCCGAACATGGCGGCGGAGAAGGGGCCGGACATGGCGGCGGAGAGAATGACATGGACTCCACGCAGCAGAGTTCGTCGGTACTAAGTTCAATCATGCGGGACCCTCATGTTCAAGCATTGCTTCGCAAGGAGACGAGTACTGGGAGAGCTGCTTCTAGAGAGGAGGCTAAGCTGGAGCAACTGGTGGTAGACTCGAACACTCCATTGTATGATGGTTGCAATCCTGAGGTGACCCGCTTGAGTTTCACGCTCCAACTCCTGAAGACGAAGGCTAAAAACAAATGGACCGACACTAGCCTCGATGAGCATCTCAAGTACCTAAAGAATGTTCTTCCCGCGGGTAATCTATGTCCTACTAGTGTTGATGAGGCCAAGAAGATCGTGTGCCCTCTTGATCTACCACACGTTAGATACCATGCATGCATCAACGATTGCATAATTTATCGGAAGGAGGACGCGGAAAAAAAACAAGCTGTCTGGTGTGCAATGCTTCTCGATACAAGAAGGCCAGGAAGAAATGTCCCCAGAAAGTTGTATGGTACTTACAGATCACTCCCCGTCTCTAGAGGTATTTTGTAGATCCTAAGGAAGCAAAGCTAATGCGCTGGCACACGGAGAGGAAAAAGCCCGACGATGGAGATGATCCGAAGCTGAGACATGTCAACGATGGAAGCCAGTGGAGAGCGTTGAACAACTTCTATCGGTATTTCGAATGTGATGCAAGGAACATCGTGCTCGGCGCATGTATCGATGGCATGAATCCGTTTGGCAACCAGAACACCAACCATAGAACATGGCCCATGTTTGTATGGATGTACAACCTCCCCCTAGTTGTGCATGAAATCGAAGTACATTAACATGAGCATGCTTATTCAAGGGCCGAAACAACCAATAAACAATATTAATTTGTATCTGGGGCTACTTCAAGAGGAGTTAGACACGTTATGGAAAACACCGGCCAAGACATGGGACGCCAACAAAGGCAAGTATTTCAACATGAGAGTCGCGTTGATCACGACAGTGCAGGACTATCTTGGTTACGGATATGTGGCAGGCCAGGTGTGCCATGGATATTGCAGATGCACGCGGTGCATGGATGATACGACATCTCAGCAGCTAACGTCAAGGAAAGATGGCGGGTCTGGGAAAATCGTGTACATGGGGCATCAAAGATGGCTCGAACAGGACGACCCATGGAGAAACCATGGAGATCTATTCAATGGTCACGCTGAGCATCGAGGACCTCCATGTAAGCGGAGCGGTGCCGAAATCGATGAGCTATTGAAAAACTAGAAGGAGTGTCCCGCGCCGGGAAAGATGATGAGAAAGGCGCCGGAGCTGCTGCTGTAGGTATGGAAGACGAGGTCTGTGTTCTGGGACTTGGAGTACTGGCACAAACTCGATACACCTCATTGCCTTGATCAAATGCATATCTGTAAGAATATCCTTGAGAGCTTGCTCGCAACACTGATGAACATTCCGGATAAGACCAAGGATGGGCCGAAGGCAAGAAAAGACTTGCAAGATTTGAAAATCAGGGAAGACCTGCACATGCTGCCCCGTAAAATGTCAGACGAGACAGAGACGGAGATAGAGGCACGGGAGAAGAAGGGCAAGAAAATAAAGAAAGAGGATTATTGCCCCCTTCTTGCTTCACCTTAAGTCAGGCTGAGATCGATCAATTCTTTAAGTGCCTTACCAGAGTCAAAGTTAGTTCCGGTAACTGTGGCAAGATAAGCAGATATCTAGACACGGACAAGAAAAGGTTCAGCGGGATGAAGTCCCATGACTGTCATGTGATGATGACGCAGATACTACATGTTGCCCTTAGAGTGATAATGGACAAGCACGTCCGTGACACGCTTATTGGTCTCTGTAACTTTTTCGACGTCATCTCTCGAAAGTCGATCAGTGCGAAGCAGCTCCAAAGGCTACAAGAAGAGATCCTTTTGATACTGAATGAGCTTGAGATGTACTTCTCGCCCGCGTTCTGTGACATGATGGTGCATTTGTCTGTCCATATTGTGGATGACATAATGGACTTGGGGCCGTCATTGCTGCACAACATGATGCTGTTTGAGTGGATGAATGGGATCATCAAAGGATTAGTTTGTAACATGTCTCGTCCGGATGGAAGCATCATCCAGGGCTATGTGACACAAGAGTGCATCTCTTTCTGTGAGAATTTTCTATATGGCGTAGACCAGCCACCTGGTGTTAGTGTTGGTTTGCCCGTTAACAAGTACGATGGGAGGCTCGAAGGAGAAGGTCACTGCAACGATCGTAGGGAACTGCACGTGGCATACTTAGATCGACGCAGGGACTTTGACAGAGCAAACTTGGTAGTGCTACAACACCTAGACGAGGTAGATCCTTTCGTGGCACTGCATAAAGAAATTATCGCAAAGACGATCGTGACTGGGGGTTATGCAGGACGGATGCCGAAGTTACTAGAGAGCACAACTCCACTTTCCTGCATTGGTTCAAAGAGCATATTATTGCTAATCCCCCGGAGGAGGGATCTAAGGACGGATTGCTCGTATACGCCTTAGCACATGGCCCCTCGCCCAACCTCGTAACCTATCAGGCATATGATATCAACGGATACACGTTCTACACGGAGGCCAAAGATATGGACAGTGATGATCAGAACTCAGGGGTGACGACGGAATGCATGACCGGCAGCGACAATGGTGCAACTGAACGATTTTATGGAAGGGTCGAGGAGATCTAGGAGCTTGACTACTCTAGACTGCACAACACGACGATGTTCCGTGTCAGATGGGCTAAGAATGTCGAAAGATAAAACCGGATTTTCACTACCATGACTATTCCCGATGCCAAGAGCGCTACCGTGAACGCTATCGCAAAAAACGAGCCATGGGTACACGCTAAGCACGTGACACAATGCTTCTTCATAACCGATCCATGCAATCCCAGCCGTGTTGTCGTGAGGAGAGGCAAAAGGAACATCATTGGAATGGATGGAGTCGCCAACGAGGAAGACTATGATCAGTACGGCAACCCAGTGAGGGAAGATGACGATGATGATGAAGTATACGTCAAAAGAAGAATCAATACTACATTACCTAAGAAAAATTGTACTCCATGGAAATGGCAAAGTCACAATGAGGGGCTCAATTATTCTTTGACGAACAAGAAGGGAAAGAAGCTGACTCGAAAATTAAAATGTCAAATGATGTAATAATATATATGTTCCTATTTTGTATACACATTTAGCCATTATTATGCATGGGTCCAATGATGTAATATATATCGCCTTCCCTTCGTTCACTGCTCTCAAGAAAAAAGTGGGAGAAAATAAAGGAAAAGAAAAAGGAAAACTGTTTATAGTAGTAGCGGTTTACTGAAAAAGAGCTACAGTCAAGCTAGCAGTAGCGATTTCCTTATAAAACCGCTACAGCTGGTGAAGGTAGTAGCAGCGCGTTTGGTCTAAACGCGCTACGGCTACATCCACTTAACCCAAAATTCTCACTCTCCCTGCTTCATCCCGCCTCTTTTCCCCCCAAATCCCCACTCTCTCTTCCCCCGTCGAACCACCGCGCCCCGACGCTCGCCCCCGACCCCGGCGCTCGCCCCCGACCCGGCCCCGGCGCTCACCCCCGACCCCGGTGCTCGCCCCCGACCCGTCGGCCCTCGCCTTCCTCCTCTGCTTCCTCCCCTCCCAACCTCGGCCGTCGTCGGGCCTGCCTCCTCGCCCCTGCACCCTTTGTAAACCCCCCCCCTCTCTTTCTGCTAGCTAGGGTTCTTTGGTTAATTTACTTAGGTTTTAGTTAGGGCAGTAGGTTAATTAGGTTATCTATTTAGTTATGAATTTAGCTAGGTTTTAAAATAGGACAGAAATTTAGGGTTAAGCAATTGTAGTTAAAAGAAAAGGCAACATTTAAGCAATTGTCCAAATTTGAACTGGACATGTGATATGTGGATATGTCATGTTTTGGACATGTCATGTTTGGAATTTGAACATGTCATTTGGACATGTGATGTTTTGGTTCAATTTTGGTAAATGATCCGAATGGCCTATGTTACGCCGGAATGTTGATTCATTTCCGTTCCGGTGAATTTCAGGTGCTTGATATGTCCATTTTTTAGCAAAGGTCTTGCTGAAATTTGCTGTGAATTTTGGCATGATTTGTGCTCGATAGTTGGCATATCGAGTGCTGGCACATAGATTTCTTTTTTATGTCATTTCTCATTTTTTTCATACTTTTAGAAATAAACAAGGACACTTAATCATAGGAAACATGTCGAACAATGAAGAAACTGGGCCTTCTGACCAAGATGCAGACGAGATGGATTATGAGGGTGAACAAGAGTACCTCGACTATTTGACTGCTAAGGAAGGTTTGCAGGTTGGCCTCGATGATGGTACTGATGCTGACATTGACACTGATGGCGCCGGCACCGATGGCGGTGCCGAGACCGACGGGGAAGGTACAGGCGGGGAAGATACCGGCAGGGAAGGTACCGACGTCGATGCCGCTACCGAAAAGAGGAAGCATAAGAAGCAGAGGATATGAAAACCTAACAAACTAGGGATTGGACGACTTGTGATCACAAAGATGGCACCTGGCAAGTTTGAGCCATTAGAGCTGGAAGAACCTCGCAAGTGCTATGGGAACCAAGTAGGATGCATCCTATGGGAATGTGTGAGCATCGACGACGATGACTTAAAGAGTAAAGAACATTTGACGCAGTTGCTCCTAACAAAGTTGCACAAGAGATTCAAGTTCCCCGACCAGGATGATAACATAGAACAACCGTGGGATGATCTGAAGATGAAAAAGATTAACAATCACGCCATGGGCATGTTCAGCAATGATTTGGCCTCTTGAAAGGGAGGGCGAAACGAGCTATTGAGGCTGAGGAACCCCTATCCAAGATTTTGGAGGAAAATCCGACACTAACGGAAGAGGAGTTCAAAAAGTTTAAGGACACTTGCGCTACCGAGGCAGCCAAGGCTAAGGCTGCGAAATTCAAGAGCCTTCAGCAAAGGAACATGGAGAAGCATCGCCTCGGAAGCCGTGGCTACCTCGGTAAAAGGCCCATATGGGATAAGGAGGACGCGGAACATAAAGCCGCGGGTCTCCCCGACCTCTTCGCGAAGTTCACCAACCCCTTGGAGCGTGACTTCATCAGGGCCCGCTACAAGTGGGACAAGGAGAAAAAGGTTTTTTACACGGACCAGATCACAAGGAAATTGATTAGACTACTGGAGAAGCATCACCAGCCTGCAGCCGAAAGCCCTACTTCTCTGATGAGGCCCAAGTGGGACACCCCTCTCAACCGGGCCTTGAACGAACTTAAGGGACTACCTTTGGGCCAGCGGCCGCAATATGGTCGTGTGGACGGCACTGGAGACAGTGCCACGTGGAAGGTGTTTTACAACGAGGGCCCAGAGGCCAAGAAGGAGAAAAAGAAGTTTAGTCAGGCAGACATCGACGCGAAGGTGAAGCTTGCGGTCAAGAAAAAAGCAGCTGAGGACATGGAAAAAACAGCCGAGGAGAAAAAGGAGTTGCTACAGCAGGCAGTCAATGCAGCTGTAACTGCCTGTAGAAATGATTTTGCTACTAACTTGGTTCCAGCTCTCATCAACTGGACGAAGGAAAATCCAGACAAGACAGTACATGATTTCCCGATGCCCAGTTTCGTCGGGAGCAACTCCATGAACAACAACAACACCGCGCCATCACTTTCTCACGCAACCGGGCCTCCTCTCGCGGTCGCTCCCGCTCATAGCAGCCCGTCCTCAGTCTCTGGCGCGCTAGGTGGGCCTTCGTCTTTGGCTGAGCTTGACGCCGTCACGGTAATTACATGTCGCACCAACATATATATAAGGGCCCCAGCATTAGAATAGTTATTTGGATCACAGCAGCCTCTATAAGGGACCCAGGATTAGAATAGTTATTTGGATCACAGCAGCCTCTATAAGGGCCCGACAGGGCCCTCCCGAACTTCCCGAACTGCCGTTCCGGCCCGACAGGATCCCACCCGATCCCGAGGCCTCCCCGACAGGATCCACCTGATCCCGATCCTGAGCCGCCCCAGCCCACCTCCTTCCCTTGATCCCCCAACCTCCCCCCCCCCCCCGTGGTCGCCGCCGATCTTCGCCGGATCCGCCCCCTCCCCCACGTCTACAGCTTCTGGCCTGCCAGATCTGCCGCCTCCCCTTCTTCACCAGCTCCTAGCCGGCCGGGTCCGCCGCCTCCCCTCCGTCTCCAGCTCCTGGCTGGCCACCGGCGCGGGCGAGCAAGCGACGGCGGACGCCGGCGCGAGGGAGCCCGCGTCACTTGGACGCGGCGAAGTCTCCCTGGACTTCAGGAAGCCGCATCCTCGTCCCATCACCACCGCTCGAAGACTTGGCAGACCAGATGACGGGACCGGCGGCGAGCGGCGCGACCAACGGGGCAACTCCTCTGCGGAGGAGGTATCTCCTGCGCCCTCAAATTCAGCCGCAACAGTACATGAACTTCCTCCCCAATTTTGCGTTCTTCTTCAATCTTGCATTCTCTGACCTTCTTGCTTCGTGTAGATGAACTTCGAGCCCTCTGCAAGACAAGGATTGCCATGGGATTCCTCTCATACCTCCACGACAAATTGTTCCCAGGGTGGCCTATCAGCTGCTGGAAAAAGGTTGGCCGAACTTATAGCCAGGGTATGGTTGAACTTCTTCCTTCCTTCGGTTTGTTATTTGCTTACAACCATGAGAAGTTCTGGTAGTGCATGAGCCTCAGTCCAGGCTACAAAAGCTTTTTTAAAATCTCCTGCTTACAACCATGAGAAGTTCTGGTAGTGCATGAGCCTCAGTCCAGGCTACAAAAGCTTTTTTAAATCCTCCTGCTTATAACCATGAGAAGTTCTGGTAGTGCATGAGCCTCAGTCCAAGCTACAAAAGCTTTTTAAAATCTCCTGCTTACAACCATGAGAAGTTCTGGTAGTGCATGAGCCTCAGTCCAGGCTACAAAAGCTTTTTTAAAATCTCCTGCTTACAACCATGAGAAGTTCTGGTAGTGCATGAGCCTCAGTCTAGGCTACAAACACTATAAAATCTGCCTGCATTCACATTCACATTCGCATTCAAAAAAATGAAAATAGAACATGCATGTGATGTGACTTGAAGGTCAGGTTGGTATGCACTAGCAGTCCAACCATTCAAAAAACTCGTGAAGGTTCAGGTTTCCTAACTGTAGACAGTATTTCCCCTTTGCAAGAAAAGAAGTTCAGGTTGTGGAGAGTGATCAGTTCAGGTACATATAAGTAATCTAATATTGCAGAATTAAAAACGCTCGCTGTGAAGTTCGTTCTATGAAGGGTGCTCAGTTCAGGTACAAAGGCATTGGCAGATGCTCACTTCAGTGCTTACTGTGATGTCTCTCACCACTTTTATATGAGAAGTTCAGGCTGTGAATAATGCTAAGTTCAGTTATGAAGGTATATGCAGATATAACCCGTGTGCTAACAGACATTTTTTCCTTATATGTCAGCAAGACGAGAGAGGCATCAAGAATCTTAGAACTTCCAAGCAGCAAGTTCACAATGCAAAGCCTGTACGCGTTGCACCACCCTCTCAATGGGTCACACCTCAAACGCACCAACAACATTACCAACCTTCTCCAGACCAAAAATGGACGACACCCGAAACACATGGATACTACCGAGAAGCTGGGTCACAGCCCTATCCACACAAGTTTACGCCTCCACCTAATTGGGTGACGCCGGAAATCCCCGCTGATTCTTTGTATCCACCAGCAGACTCCCAAGCACGCCATTGGAAGAGGGGGTTAGCTCAAGTCCTGCGTGTAACTCTGGAGGTTATCCTGGTGTGCATCATCAATGCCAAAGCGAAGCAACTAAACCGGATCCCAGGACAAATCCAACAGCAACACACACAGAGAGGAGAGTGATCTGCACACTACCACCGTTTGATCCTCCTGCTGCTGCTATGAGTCAGAATTGTACGGGGCATAAGGTAGATGGATTGCTTCAGAAAACAAAAGAGCAAACCAAGACCAGGATCGCAATACCTCCACAACCACCTCAAGCCAAAAGGACGCAAACAAGAGAGATGCCATCTTCAGCCCTCCTTCCTCCTCGTGATCCACTGCTGCATCCTGCTATGATTACTCCGCCATGCCCCATCCCAGAGGGACAACAGCCAACACTGGCGGAGTTGCGATCATACACGCACGTAAGTGATACAAAAAATATTTATATACGCATCTTGTATTATCTGCAAATTTTCTACTCCCTCGAGGATAACAAGTTCATAAACTGCATTTTAAGGTGCTGATTGGAATTTTTTTTTATATTTTTCTGCAAACACCAGATCTACCGGATTATCTAATACCAAGACTAAAGATGCGATTCAAAGATGTAGAGAAAGCAAGGGAATTTTATAAAAGATACGCTAGACACTATGGTTTTGGAATCAAGAAGACGGGTGGAAATGACAACCACAAGTATTTTGTTTGCGCCTTCCAAGGAATACACACATCTTCAGTTTCAGAGGCCAGCAGGAAGCAAAACAAAACATCACAAAGGACGGGCTGCAAGGCAAGAATGAGGGTGACGGTGCAGCAGGATGGCACATGCGTGGCAGTGGACATTGAGTACAATCATAATCACCAGCTCATGCAAACTGATGACATGCTGGTGTTTTTGCACTCACACAAGAATTATGACCCCAATATCTTGGAGTACGTAAAGCTCGTGCAGTACCATGATGTCAAGCACACAACAATCATGTCAATGCTATCTGAAAATGAAGATGGAAGCTACTTCCTAAGCATGACCGGACGAGACCTGCTAAACCAGTAATTACTCAAACACCAACATAATGCAATGTAAAAATAGCATCCTAGCTCACAGTCCTTTACTAGCAAAAAATGAACAAATGCATGTTTGCATGTGATTTGCAGGAAAGCCATGAATGCAAGGAAAGATGATTTGGATGATGTATTGAAAGTTGTTTCATTCTTCAAAGACATGAAGGCGATAAATGATAAGTTTTTCTATGACATCCAAGTGGACAAGGACAAGTCAATTAAAAACATTTTCTGGTCCAATGCAAGCTGCCGAGGAGCCTATCAAGACTTCGGTGATTGCGTAACATTCGACACGACTTACAAGACCAACAGATTTCACATGCCCCTGGGAGTGTTTGTTGGAAGAAACAATCACTTGCAGTCAACGATATTTGCTGTTGCCCTGATAAGAGACGAAGATGCAAAGTCATTCAAGTGGCTGTTCGATACATTTCTACGGTGCATGAACAACAAGCACCCAACTTGCATTCTAACAGGTGAGTTCAAATAAAAAACTCCTCAAGTTTCATCATCTTTTTAGTCCATGGGTCTGTATTGGGTATATTTGGTTTTATCTGAAAATAATATACAGCAAGCAGTTCAACCACTATTAGCACATATGTCCAACTAACAGTGGAAGAAAGCAAAATTATCTGCCACATCTTTAGAAAAAACTGGTCATGAATGTGAAGTTCAAGTACAGGAATCATAGAAGTTCAAGGACAGAAAGATGTAAAGAAAAAACATGTAACATGTTCAGAAAAAATATAGTTATTTATGTGAAGTTCAAGCACTGGTACCACAGAAGTTCAAGAACACTGCTATAAGAAAAATTTGAGTGTGACACTACTAGGTAGTCCCACTGCTACCTGTTAAGTTCAAGCACTGGTACCACAGAAGTTCAAGAAAACTGCCGTAAGAAAAAATACATGTACCATTTTTAGATAGTCATATTGCTGCATGTGAAGTTCAAGCACTTGTACAACATAAGTTCACCATCAGTACAAATAAAAGAATGAAGTTTCATTTTTTTTTAAATTCATGCAGACCAATGCCCATCGATGGCGAAAGCTATACCACAATCATTTCCAAACACCGTCCACAAGCTATGTCGTTGGCACATCTTGAAGAAGTACAGGGAATACCTCGCGTTGCTGTACAAAAAGTATAAAACATTCAAAGAGGAGTTCACAGCTATATTAAACTGGCCGCTCATGCCAACGGAGTTTGAAGATGCCTAGGCTAAACTCGTGCACAAGTACAACCTGGAGAACGCCCAGATGATGATGCAGCTCTGGAGTGATAGGAAGATGTGGATTTCAGCATATTACAAGAACATTTTGTGTGCTAGAATGACTTCCACACAACGAAGCGAGAGCATGAACCACGTGCTAAAGAAAGGGTTTGTCAAGGGGACCCAGAACCTACACAAGTTTGCTAGGCGGGTCAATGCTTGCATACATACTCGGATGCAGAAGGAGAATGAGCAAACAATGACCAGCATGGTATGATGACAAGTACAAAACACCCCCATCACGTTCTGTTTTACATTCAACATGTGCACTTTGAATTTTTTAAAAAAGAAACCCATGACTCTGCTTCGACTAATATCTCACTTTTTGACATGTGCTGACCAATCCTGTGACAAAAACAACTTACGGCTACGAGGAAGACATGTCCATCAAGTACACGAGAGCCGTGTACACCGAGATGAGGAATAGGATGAGAAAGGCAACACTATTCCGCGCAAAGCGTACAGCAGAGCCAACTAAGTACCTTGTGTACTACCACAACAAGCCTGGCCATGATGATGAAGAAAGATTTTCCTGGTCAAAGCATGAATTCCAAGTTGTAGCTGACCCAGAGAATGAAATATACGAGTGTGAATGCAAGCTCTGGACACACACAGGTGAGCGAAAAAACAACCTCATTAAATAGCTAGACTGGTAGTATCATATCAAAATTTATGAAACTCATTGCTGGCTCTCAAACTATGCATTCTGCATTCATCACAAAAATGCAGGCCTGTTCTGCCTTCACATCATGAACATAATTGACTACCTCAAGCCTAACAATTTTCCAAACAAGTATATCCTCAAACGGTACACAAAGACTGCAAGATCACAACCAACTTTTGATACAAGGGACTACAACACAACCGCATCGGATGGCAGCTCAAGGCTATCGAAGCAAGACATATTGCTGCAGCTGATATTGATGGTTAACAAGAAAGCGATGAGATGTGACCAGCAATATGACAGAGCATACTATGTTCTCAAGAGGCTTGTGGAAGAGCTTGATGCAATACATTCAGCAAATCAAGCGGATGCTGACGAAAGGATGGCTGAAGAGGACGTTGCAATTGAAGATGACCTTCATTATTATGCAGCTGAAATGCTCAACGCCGCTGCTGAAGCCAGCCAATGCAAGTAGGGTGATGGCCAGTCAATGGAGTAGCGACAGCAAGAGACGATGAAATTTCCGTTGTATTATGAAACAAAGGGTAGGAAGAAAATTACTACAACAAAGAAAAGTGACAAGAGAGCTCAAATAAAGGCACCACCTGCAGGAAGAGTCATCGTGCATGATGAGAACGGAGTGCCACTTGGACACAGGAAATGCAGTGTGTGCAACCAGGTTGCGGGACACAACAAGCTAACCTGTCCAACACTCTTGGAAAGAAACAATGCTGAGGAGGTCAAGCAACCCAAATCTCAAAAACAGCAGCCCAAGGTTATGGAACAAAAGAAGGGACCACACCCACAGAAAGCAAGCAGTAGGCTTTGTAGCGTATGCAAGGAGTACGAACCACATAATGCAAGAACATGCCCGAAGCGCGCAGATGCTGAAAAGACAAGCAAAATACCAGAGAAGAAACAGAAAACAAGACCTAGGGCCAACAACAAGAAGGTGGTGGAAGATGAAGAGGAAGACGAAGATGAAGACAACGACGAAGAAGAGGAAGACGAAGATGAAGAGGAAGTGGAATGCGACGATGAAGAGGAAGAGGTAGACGATGATGAAGAGGAAGAGGATGATGAAGAGGAAGAGGTACATGTCAAGCAAAAACCTCTACCACCAAATCCTAGGAGGAGCGCAAGGCTCATGAACAATTTGAATAGGTCAATTAACACAATGCAAACTTATGTCATATCAATGTGCAGAACATTATGTCATCATCCCCTGGTAATATACACTGTGAAGTTCTAGTAATATTACTGCAGAAGTCCTGGTGTGTTATGGCAGGAAGTGATGTGCTGGTGTTGTACTACATGAAAGTGCAAGCAGTGTTAAATTGAAAAACATACACTGTGAAGTTCAAGTAATATTACTGCAGAAGTCCTGGCATGAAAGTGCAAGCAGTGTTAAATTGAAAAACTGTAAGTGCATCTAGTGCCCCTTAGTGATTTTGGTGTATTAAAGACTTATAGGTTAAGCGAGTGATGCGTTTGTGAGTGTACACAGGTCTATAAGTCTATGAGGAGTTTGATATCTATAGAGAAAGTCGACCCCTAAAAATGAAGTTCTTCGACTGAAGACTTTGATATTCTGAAGACTTTCTGAAGACTTTGAAAGTGATGAAATTGGTGTGACCTTGAAGACTTGATATTCACTTGAGGAACATGATGCGTGAAGACTTTTGTTTTCGTAGTTTCATTTTCTCTTTCTTGAGTCATAGGAAACACCATACTGTTAAAGGGGGTCGAGGAAATACTAAGGAAAAATTTCCATGTGATGCTCAACTCAAAATCCTACACCTACCAATCCCTTCGAGTGAAGCCATTGGAAATCTCATACAGTTCAGTCAATTTCTTCAGTGACAAAGACGCAGTTCTTCTGTTCAATGAGGACTTTGCTCTGACTGAGGAGTTAGGAATTCGCCAGTGCGAATTGCCTACACAGTGAGGAACATGATAGCCCTGAGAAATTTGAGAGTCAAATTTCTGACCGTTGATGTGCTGCGCGCCGGCTGTCCCAAAATATCTCATCCACCTAACGGTCATATCATTGAAGGGCATTTATGTCTTATCATGTCGGGCTGCTCCCTAGGCTATAAATAGCCGCCCCCTACAACCACTAGTTGGTTGGCTGCTCCGAGAGAACTTGACACTTGTAATTTGAGAGCAACCCATCCTCCGAGGACTTTGAGCGAAAATCATCAAGTGAGGAAAATCCCAAAACCAAACCCCCCACAAACCCAAAGTGATTGAGCATCACTGAAGAAGTTGATCCTGCGTGGATCCGACGCTTGTTACCTTTGAAGACTGTGCTTCTTCCAGACGGTTAGGCGTCATGGTCTAGAGCATCCAAGAGGAATTGTGGATCGCCGAGTGACCAAGTCTGTGAAGGTTTGGAAGTCACCTGGAGACTTACCACGAGTGATTGGACGAGGTCTGCGTGGCCTTAGTTCAAGGAGAATACGGTGAGGACTGGGTGTCCTGAGCTGCGTGCTCAGTGACTGGGTGTCCGAGACTGCGTGTCCTCAAGTTAATTACTCAGCCGCTCCAACCAGACGTACAACTGAGACAGCAGTTGAAACTGGTTTACCAAATCATTGTCTTCACCAACTAACTTGTTCTATTTCCTCAACCCTTTCATTTCCTCATTACTGTGTTGAGTGTTTGTTCATATCTGTGCTTGAAGACATTGATTGAAGACTTTCTCAATTTCCTCAGTTCAATTTCGTCAGTCTGTTTGTCTTCATCTTGTGTTATCCTTTGATTACGCTTTCTGTACGCTGTGCTTGTCTTCATTTCATCATGATGACCATGCTTGTATTCTGTTGTGCTTACTTCTGAGTACTTATTCCGCTGCAAGTAGTTCTTTGCTAAGGAATTTCCTCACCAACAAATTCCTCAGTGAAGAATTCATAAAAATCGCCTATTCACCCCCCTCTAGTCGATATAACGCACTTTCAATTGGTATCAGAGCAAGGTACTCCCTTGTTCTGTGTGATTTTGGTTTAACCGCCTGGAGTTTTAGTTATGTCGACCGCAGGTATGAAGAAAGTGACATGCCCTATCTTTGACGGTCATGACTATCCCAAGTGGAAGGCCATGATGAGGAAGCGCCTCATGGCAATGAACAGCGAGCTGTGGACCGTCACTGAGATTGGTCTTACTGATCTATGCAAGATGGCGGACGCTGATGATATTCGCAAGTACACTCGACTTGACATCATGGCGAAGGATATCATCTGTTCCTGCCTATCCAGAGATCAATTCGGGCACATTATGGACCTTGGCAATTCGAAGCTTATCTGGTACCGAATCTCTGATGTCTATGAAGGTCATCGAACCCGTCATGATACCTGGTTTGAGGACTTCAAGGAATCTCTCAAAACGATGACTTTCGAGCCAGAATCATCATCTTCTGCATCATGTCTCATGGCAAACGGTGCTGAGGTAACCGAATGCTCCTCATCCGAGTTTCGTGATGATGAATCTGATAATGATGAATCTGATAATGATGAATCTGGTGATGATATTGAATCTTGTTATACCAAACTTGTTTGCATTGCCACTAAACAACAAACGGCTTTGGAACAAGTTCAAAACATGCTAGACAAAAGTGATGATATGTTGCGTGAAGAAATAGATCAGTCAAAAGCATTGGGTGAATGTCTTTAGAGAATTCACTCCAAGTTTGACGCCCTTCAAGATCAATATAATACCCTCTTGACTGATCATGAGAAGCTTTCTTCTGAATCTCTTCAAAGAAAGCAAGATCTTGAGAAGCTGAGAGTTTGTTATGAAGATCTTCAGAAGGAGCGCAATTCATTACTAGCTCAACAGATCAGCGCTTCTCAGGAAGAATTTGTTCCTCCATGCTTAAACTGCATTGAACGTGAATCTGCTAATTCTTCACCTGAATGTTCAAATGCTTCAATTGTTACAAATTCTTCATTTGCCTCTGCTATCACTAATTCCTCATCTGAGGACATTGCTAGTATCACTGACAATGCAGGGCTGAAGGAATTGTACATGACAGGCATGTACAAAAGCCTCAAAGGGCATCAGACTCTATGTGATGTGCTTAAAAAGTAGATCCTCAACAGAAACCCTAGGAAAGAGGGTATTGCATTTGAGAGGAAACTCAATGCTGATGGAACATACTGGAAGCCTGAGCAGTACCCCAAAACCTCATGGGTTGCTGCAAAGGGACCTCCAGTTGATCCATCTAACTTATCTGGCTTTACATGTGAATCTCCTCATTCTTCTGATGAGTCATTTGACTCCAACTATAAACTGTTCAAAAATCAGAATGGTGAAGTATTTGCTAGATATGTTGGCATTAACTGCAGGAACGGTTTCCCTATGAAGAAAATCTGGGTTCCCAAAAGTTATGTTGAAAGTCTTCAGGTGAATGTCCTCATGACACCACCTATGAAGAACAGGAACCCCAGATCGAATTCTTCATACGGACCAAATTCCTCACATGGATCAAATTCCTCAAAAGGATCAATGTCCTCATATGATTATCATCATGCTAACAACTCTGTCTCGCAGGGTAGAGCTAAGGGCTATGAATATGTGCATTATTCTTCAAACCATTATGTTCATAAGTCCTCGAAGAATTTCTCTGCTTATTCATATGCTTACCCTAACCCCTCTTATGTGAAACGAAATGGTTTGGCATCTTTGCCACCATTTTCATTTGGTTCTCGCAGAGTGATGAACTCTTTGCCACCCCTTCAGATGTGGGTGGTGAAGAAAAAGAACTAATCTCTTCTGCAGGGTCAGGTCTCCAGACGTGCTTTAACGTTTGAAGAATTTGCTGGGGACCTGACGAAATTGCCTGAAAGGACGCAGGCGAATCATGATGAAATGAACTTTCATTTCACACGTCCTAATACTGCTATATCTGTTTACTGCTTGATGAAATTCATCTGATGAACTTGATATCATATTCTTCACTGATGAAGCATATGAGATTGTAAGCTACACTAATTCATCTGCAGGATGATCAACCCAAAACTACTGAATGGTTCGTCGATAGTGGATGTACAAATCACATGACTGGTGACAAGAATCTATTGATGGATGCTCCCTTATCACCGTCACATCTGATGCATATCATCTTTGCGGACAAAGGCAAAATTCAGGTATTGGGTCTTGGTAAGGTTGCAATCTCTAAGGATAAACACATAGACAAAGTCATGCTTGTTGAGTCCTTAGGATACAATCTCATGTCAGTCTCAATGCTTTGTGATCTTGATATGGTTGTTGTCTTTGGCAAGCATCGCTGTGTTGTGATTATGGAAGCTGACAATTCCAAAGTCTTCAAAGGCTTTAGGAGAGGAGATTTGTATATTGTTGATTTCTCTACAGGACCACAACCAGCCGTGTGTCTACTTGCAAAAGCTTCAGAAGGCTGGCTATGGCATCGACGACTTGGTCACGCGGGCATGAGGAATTTGAACACGCTTGTGAAGAAGAAGCATGTCATTGGCATTGAGAATGTCAAATTCCTCAAGGATCACTTATACGGAGCCTGTGAAGCTGGAAAAATGACCAAGGCCAAGCATCCAGCGAAGACTATCATGACCACTACTCGTCCATTCGAATTGCTTCACATGGACCTCTTCGGACCTAATCATTACTCAGCAGTCACTAATGATGCATCTCTATACGGTTTTGTCATTGTTGATGATTACTCTCGATATACATGGGTACACATTGTTACTTACAAACATGAAGTGCAGGAAGTCTTCAAACGATTTTCCTCGAGGGCTTCAACCAACTTTGGTGTGAAGATCAATCACATCAGAAGTGACAATGGAACTGAGTTCAAGAATTCCGGTCTTGATGCCTATCTTGATGAACTTGGTATTACTCATGAGTTATCTGCTCCCTATACTCCTCAGCAAAATGGCATCGTGAAGCGCAAGAACAGAACTCTTGTTGAGATGGCTCGCACTATGCTCGATGAATACAAAACGCCTCAGCATTTTTGGATTGATGCAATTGATACTGCGTGCCACATCATCAACAGAGTATATCTTCACAAATTCTTCAAGAAGATGGCCTATGAACTCCTCACTGACAAGAAACCCAATTTGAGTTATTTCAAAGTCTTCGGTGCTAAATGTTGGATTAGAGATCCTCACCACAACTCTAAATTTGCACCGAAAGCACATGAAGGTTTTATGCTTGGCTACGGAAAGGACTCGCACACCTACAGAGTCTTCAACATTGTTCTTCACAAGATTGTTGACACTATAGATGTGCGGTACGATGAAACTAATGGCTTGCAAAGAGAGCACCTACCTTCTGTGTTAGATGAACTAGCACCTGAGGATTCTATCAAGTTCAAGGCAACTGAGGATGTCATTCCTACTGAAGAATTCATTCCAGTTCATGAAGAACGTCGAGCAGATGGACCTGAAGAAAATGCTGAGGAAAATGGTGCTGAAGAATATTACTTGCTTATGCTAACCATCATGATATCATCTTATATCAAATGGATGTGAAAAGTGCATTCCTCAATGGTAAGCTTGAGGAAGAAGTATATGTTGCTCAACCCCCAGGTTTTGAAGATCCAAAGAATCCTGACAACGTCTTCAGACTCAATAAGGCCCTGTATGGCCTCAAGCAAGCCCCTCGGGCGTGGTATGATACATTGAAGGAATTCTTCGTGAAGAATGGCTTCACACCCGGTTCACTCGACCCAACTCTCTTTACTAAATCTTATGATGGTGAACTGTTTGTGTGCCAAATATATGTTGATGATATTATCTTTGGCTGTACTGACCAACGTTATAGTGATGAATTTGCTTATATGATGAGTGAAGAATATCAAATGTCTATGATGGGAGAGTTGAAATTCTTCTTAGGTCTTCAAATTTGTCAGCAGCGCAATGGCATATTCATATCTCAGGAGAAATACCCTAAAGATGTACTGAGGAAATTCGGCATGCAAGATTTCAAAGGCGTCAAAATTCCTATGCCCACAAATGTCCATCTATGCACTGATGAAAATGGTATTGACTTCGATCACAAGGTATACCGCTCCATGATTGGTTCTTTATTGTACTTATGTGCATCTAGGCCAGATATAATGCTTAGTGTTTGCATGTGTGCCGGATTTCAAGCTGCACCGAAGGAATCACACCATAAGGCTGTGAAGCATATTCTTCGATATCTAGCTCACACACCTACACTAGGATTATGGTACCCCGAGGGCTCTGCTTTTGATCTCATTGGATATTCTGACTCTGACTATGCTGGTGATCGTGTGGACCACAAGTCAACATCTGGTACTTGTCATTTCCTCGGACGATCTTTGGTCTGTTGGTCCTCGAAGAAACAGAACTGCGTATCACTGTCTACTGCTGAAGCTGAATACATTGCTGCTGGCTCTTGCTGTGCTCAACTGCTTTGGATGAAGCAAACCCTCAAGGACTATGGCGTCAACGTGAAGAATGTGCCTCTCCTCTGCGACAATGAGAGTGCCATCAAGATTGCTCACAACCCAGTTCAGCACTCGAAGATAAAGCACATTCAGATTCGTCATCATTTTCTTTGTGATCATGTGTTGAAGGGCGACATCTCCATCGAGCACGTGAAGACTGAAGAATAGCTAGCTGATATCTTCACTAAGCCCTTGGATGAGAAGAGATTTAGCAAGTTGCGGTGTGAGCTAAATATCTTAGAATCTTCGAATGTTCTTTGAAAAGGACACACATCCTAACACTTATGCAAAATTGATGACTTAGATGTGCAACACATGAAGAAACGTTTTTCTTCAGTCAATGAAGAATTACACTCTAAGTGTGAAGAAATTAATGAAGAATTTGATTCTCAGAACCCTACGACAATTGTACGCGGTGTCTGAAATCATCACTCTTATACGATGGGCCACGCCACCACAAAAAGTTGAAAATCTTCAATTTGAGTTTTTCCTCATTTTTGAAATTCTTCAGTTTTTCAAATTCTTCAACTTTGCAAAATCTTCACTGTTTCCGTTGTTTTCTTCATTCGCTATATATATATGAGTTTATGTCCTCTACATCATTCACTTATGGCTATTTCTTCAAGTTGCTTTTTCTGCTAAGTGAATGTGATCGGACCCTTCCCCCTCTATGCGATACTCAACCCAATCTATTCACAAATTCTTCATGTGCGTTCTATTTGAAACTCGTTCAAAGTCTTCACTGTGTCCTCGTCAGCTGAAGAAATTGCGAACGAAACTTTAAAACAAATCTTATCCAAATTTTTGGTTTTGCCGCTCAAACCGTTCCGCATCCCACGATGCATTATTATATTCACCCACGATCTTACACAATCTCATCTGCACAGTATGTGGGTGACACATGTCGCGTGAAGGAGAAAGGGCAGGGGCATGTTCGTCCCAAAATCTTCGGGCGAACAGTTTTTCACCGTCGCTATAAATACCCCTCTCCCCTTCCTCACTTCATTTACTCCGCTCGACCGCTGTCTCTCGCTCGAGCTCCTCAAACCCTAGCGCCGCCGCTACTCCATCGTTGCTGGTGAGGAAGAGCTTCGCTGCCTCGACCTCGTCGCTGTCGTACTCGCGCCGGTTGCAGAAATCTTCACTCCGCCGCCGCCGTAGCTGTCTCCCTCTGCCAAGTTAGGGCGTGGGAGATCTAACTTGACAAACTTCACCTCTGTTCATCTCAGCTCGTCGTGTTCTTCAGTTCGGGTAATTAAAAGTTACTTTTATTACTCACTTTGATTCTCAAGCTTTCCTGAAAATCTTCAAAGGTGTTTTATTCTTCAAATCTTCACACATATGAACACCTCACACACTGTATGCTCTTGATCCATTTCTCTAAGCAATCATTTTCTTGAAGATTCCTCAATTGTGTGGATCTTTGATGTGTACAACTCTAGAACCTAAGACAAGAATGCTTAGTGAAATTCCTCAAGGCTCAACTGGTCAAATTCCTCAAAACTTGTCTTTTCGAAAAACCTTCTGAGAACGCATATGACCTCTCCAAATTCCTCGCACCTACACTCTGTTCACAGGTACTCATGTCCGCTGCTGAATCACTAGGTTCTCATCAACTTAACTCATTTGCAGCGTTCCTCGAAGAAAAACTGCATACTTCTTCAGAGTG
The DNA here is from genome assembly GCA_963921465.1 of Triticum timopheevii. Lineage (NCBI taxonomy): Eukaryota > Viridiplantae > Streptophyta > Magnoliopsida > Poales > Poaceae > Triticum > Triticum timopheevii. The sequence goes on along the minus strand of OY997274.1, from coordinate 358,043,365 downwards.
TTCAATTGTTCAAACTCCTCATCTGAAGAATATGGCTGAAGGTAAGAGACCGCAGAAAGGAGGAAAGAAACCTGAGGTCATGACTGCTTTCGAGATCCCTGATGATATATATAAGGACTATTGCACACCTGATGAAGCCAAGTTCGGCAAAGAGAACAAAAATCAGTGCAAGGTGCGCATTCAGAGGATTGAACGGAGATGGGCAAGAGAATGGAGGGAATACAGATATGTCACTCCAAAGTACATGAAGAAATTTGCCCTCAATCCTCCATGCCCAAGAGCTCCATTGGCACCTGGCCAAGTAGCTGATCCCACCAGCATCAAGCGTGGTGAGGACTTTCCTGAAGAATGGGCTAGGCGCCAAGCTAAATTGGCAAGACAAGCCAAGGAGGCAGTGAGGAAATTCAATGAGGATTCTGCTGCTGCTGCTGCTACTGACGCCTCGGTCAAGCCGAGGAAATCAATGCCAAATAAGCCTGCTCGCAAGCCAAGTGCTTCACCAACAGCGCCCTCACGACCAAGTTCCTCAGCTATGCCCTCACGGCAAATTCCTCAGACTGCTACTGCTCCACCAAAGTCCTCAGCAGCTCCCTCAAAGTCCTCAGCTCCTGTGCATCTGGCTACATGTCAAAGGACTATGGGTTTCTCGATTGCCTCTGGTGTCTCAGCAAGTTTCTTAGCTGCACCAATGACCTCATCAGGCCCCACACTGTTGAAGACTAAAGCAACAGCTGGACGCGGTCCTCGGCCAAGTCCAAGGAAGAAACAGGTCGCATTCCAAGTGCCCTCTGATGATGAATCTTCTGATGATGAACTTGCAGAAATCATCAGAGACAGGCAAGTGAAGGCCGCTAGAGCCAAAGGCACATCGGTGCCACTGCTTTTGGATCCGAGGAAAATCCTCGACTACATTGACCTCTGGTACAAGGATCCAAACACCCCCATGCCTGATTTTCAACTGACTCCTGGTCAAAGTCACATGCTGACCCATTTCATCACTCAAGAGAAATGGAAGTTTGAAAAGGCAAGAGAGATCAAGAAAGCGCAATACAGAAAGGAGAAGCTCCTGAAGAAAAATGTTGTCAGAATGACACCTGAGGAACTTCTCCAGGCTTAGTCTGAAATCCAAGCCCTCAGCAAAGACTTCGATGCATACTATGCTGATTGGCAAGGAGCCAAAGTGAGATTCGTCAAGCTGACGAAGAAAATGACAACTGTTGCAGCCCCATCGCAACAAGAAAATCTTCAGGCTGCAGACTCTGCTCAGCCTGCTGAAGAACATGCCAGCACCGCTGATGACTTTCAGCCTGCTGAAGAAAATGTAAGTTCCAGGGCTGATGACTCCATTCCAGCCGCTGAAGAAATTGCCAGGGCATCCACTAGTGGTGCGCCTGAATAAATTGAAGAGATCAGGGCAACTGCATCAGTTGCGCCTGAGGAAAATCAACCAGATTCCTTAGCTCCTCCCGCGCCTACACCAACTCCAATTCTTCCGTCTGCCTATGATGTGAAGAAGACCAAGGCTGTAGAGCGAGCTGCAGTGAAGAAAAGGAAGGCATCAGCTGCGTCAAATTCTTCGGCTGCGAAGAAACTGAAGCCAATGACCAGCTCACTTGAAAATCCCATTCATGCTGTTCCAATTTCCTCCATGCCATCAAAGGACCTTGTTCCTTTTGGAGAAGACTATGTGATCCCAAGCGGATGTGACGAAGAAAATCATTCTGCTGCTTCGTCAGAGAAGATTTATGAAGAAATTGAAGTGGACGCAATCCCTTCAACGACAGTCATTTCCTCACCTATGCCTCAGTTCACAGCTGAAGAGGCTGGTGTTGAGGAAATTGAAGATGAAGATGTGGATATCGGATGCACCACACCTGTGATGAATGATGACTTCTGGGAAAGTCAGCATCCCAATACTCCTCTCTTCACTCCTATTCAACAGATTCCTCAGTCCCCGGCAACAACAGTTCAAATGGGCTCTGAAGAAACTCATCCCACTCCCTCTGTTCATGAAGATATTCCAGCCGCTAGTGCTGAAGAACATGCTGCTGCTGATCATAAGGTTGCACAAGAAGAGGAACCAGAAATTCCTCAGCCTGAAGAACCTGAGCTCGCGATTCCTGAGGTGGTGATGCAACTCACTGACATCCCTCTGCCTAAGCCGAAGAATCCGTTCTCAAGCAAACAGAAGTTCAAGGCTGAAGACTTCTTTTCCGAGCATGTATTCTTCACTGATTACAACCCCTATGACTCTGCTCGCATAAGGAAGAGGCGTTTCTGGACTGCTAGTCAAGCCAACTTCTATTCCTCAGTGTAGTTTGACAAGGACACAATCTTCGATCATGAACATATTCCTCACGTGGATATGGAATCTCTGCCATGCTTCGAGCCAGTCCTCAGTGTTATTCACGATGCAGGATTACTGAATTTCTGCACTGACATTTGCGATTGGAATGAAGAACTCATTCTTCAGTTCTACGCAACACTGCATATCACTGGAGTCACTGATGATGTCAACTCATGGGTGTTGGATTGGATGACTAAAAACACTCACTACAAGGCACCGGCAACTGAATTGCTTCGTGTCCTTCCTCTCGATCCTCCCCATGACAGTGCACATTGCATCTACAATGACCCTGAACTGACAAATCACTATATGCAAGTGCTCATGAAGCCTTTGAAGCCTGGGCAGGCCCCACGAACCAAATTCCTCGTCAAGGAATTGCTTTTTCTGCCTCGGACTGTCTATCGCATTCTGACGAAGACAATGAGTCCTATCAAAGGCCACGACTCAAATGATGAAGATGTCGTTGGCATCATGAAGAATATGCTTTTCAACATCATTCATGGCGTTCCCGTCAACTTCCATGATTTCTTCATGAGGACTCTGGCAAATGTTGCTATGTCACCTTTTGAGCTGAAGCCCTATGCGCCTTGGATTATGAGATTCATAAGGGCAAGATCTTCACTGAATTACAAAGCTGACACTCTGAACCACGGTAGCTACTTGCCTCCTATTGAAGTCCTCAAACGGCCAGTTTCATCATCTGATGATAAAAGGCAAGGCAGCTGCTGTGATCGATGAAGGCATTCGTCCATTGGATGGTCAATTTCGCCTGGCTACATCTTACTCTACCAATGACGACTCTGCCACACATGACACTGCCGCAAATACCTCAGCTAAGCAAAATCCTCAAGCCACAGCACCCAGGGTGATGACTGACCGTGAGTTACTCCTCAGTCTTCATCAGAAGGTTGATCGCAATCACAAATGGGTAAAGCGTCAGTTTGGTGCACTTCTTCACAATATGACCTCAACACACAATGCAGTAAAGAAAAACCACTACTACCTTCATGAAACCCTCAACCGCACCTGGTCTGTCCTCACTCATGTCTATAGCGCTGAAGAACTGAAGACTATGGGTCTCAAGGAAGAATTTGACTGGTCTGCACCTCCTCCGAAGAAATTCAAGAGGGTCAAAGTTCCTGATCTGGTGGCCAGCTCTTATTCTTCATCGCGTGACACTGATGAGTATGAAGATTTGGATGACACTGCGGCAGGTCCTGCTACAACAAACAACCCCGACAACGCTGGCGCTCCTCCATCAACTTGAAATTCTTCAGGGGCGTTAGTCCTCAGTTTCAATCCTTTTGGTCATTTGATGACAAAGGGGGAGAAATCTGAGTTAGTCTTCAAGCGGGTCTATATTAAGGGCGTTTTTTTTAAGTTACAACTCTCGTTCTTCCGAAACTTTTGGATGGTGCTCTGATACTTTTGGATGGTGCTCTGATACTTTTGTTGCACTATGCTCCGATACTTTTGATGCTTTTGGCATGCTTATTCCTCGTTAATATTATTGCACGCATGCTGAAATTCATCAGGCACCATATTTCATCATGCATTTCAAATTCTTCATATTATATATCAAATGCGTGTATGAATTACAAGATATAGGGGGAGTTCTCCCTGATTCAACTCTTCAAATGTGCATTGCCTCAAACGCAAATTCCTCACTATACACATCTTCAGGGGGAGTTCTTCTATATCTTGCAATCAAATTCCTCAATATCAGTATTTACACTTCATATGTTTATCCCCGTTGAAAACTTAACCTATGTTGTCATCAATCACCAAAAAGGGGGAGATTGTAAGTGCATCTAGTGCCCCTTAGTGATTTTGGTGTATTGAAGACTTATAGGTTAAGGGACTGATGCGTTTGTGAGTGTACACAGGTCTATAAGTCTATGAGGAGTTTGATATCTACAGAGAAAGTCGACCCCTAAAAATGAAGTTCTTCGACTGAAGACTTTGATATTCTGAAGACTTTCTGAAGACTTTGAAAGTGATGAAATTGGTGTGACCTTGAAGACTTGATATTCACTTGAGGAACATGAAGCATGAAGACTTTTGTTTTCGTAGTTTCATTTTCTCTTTCTTGAGTCATAGGAAACACCGTATTGTTAAAGGGGGTCGAGGAAATACTAAGAAAAAATTTCCATGTGATGCTCAACTCAAAATCCTACACCTACCAATCCCTTCGAGTGAAGCCGTTGGAAATCTCATACAGTTCAGTCAATTTCTTCAGTGACAGAGACGCAGTTCTTCTGTTCACTGAGGACTTTGCTCTGACTAAGGAGTTAGGAATTCGCCAGTGCGAATTGCCTACACAGTGAGGAACATGATAGCCCTGAGGAATTTGAGAGTCAAATTTCCGACCGTTGCCGTGCTGCGCGCTGGCTGTCCCAAAATATCTTATCCACCTAACGGTCATATCATTGAATGGCATTTATGTCTTATCATGTCGGGCTACTCCCTAGGCTATAAATAGCCGCCCCCTACAACGATTAGTTGGTTGGCTGCTCCGAGAGAACTTGACACTTGTCATTTGAGAGCAACCCATCCTCCGAGGACTTTGAGCGAAAATCATCAAGTGAGGAAAATCCCGAAACCAAACCCCCCACAAACCCAAAGTGATTGAGCATCACTGAAGAAGTTGATCCTGCGTGGATCCGACGTTTGTTACCTTTGAAGACTGTGCTTCTTCCAGACGGTTAGGCATCAAGGTCTAGAGCATACAAGAGGAATTGTGGATCGCCGAGTGACCAAGTCTGTGAAGGTTTGGAAGTCACCTGAAGACTTACCACGAGTGATTGGACGAGGTCTGCGTGGCCTTAGTTCAAGGAGAATACGGTGAGGACTGGGTGTCCTGAGCTGCGTGCTCAGTGACTAGGTGTCCGGGACTGCGTGTCCTCGAGTTTAAATACTCAGCCGCTCCAACCAGACGTACAACTGAGACAGCAGTTGGAACTGGTTTACCAAATCATTATCTTCACCAACTAACTGGTTCTATTTCCTCAACCCTTTCATTTCCTCATTACTGTGTTGAGTGTTTGTTCATATCTGTGCTTGAAGACATTGACTGAAGACTTTCTCAATTTCCTCAGTTCAATTTCGTCAGTCTGTTTGTCTTCATCTTGTGTTATCCTGTGATTATGCTTTCTGTACTCTGTGCTTTTCTTCATTTCATCATGATGACCATGCTTGTATTCGGTTGTGCTTACTTCTGAGTACTTATTCCGCTGCAAGTAGTTCTTCACTAAGGAATTTCCTCACCAGCAAATTCCTCAGTGAAGAATTCATAAAAATCGCCTATTCACTCCCCCCCTCTAGTCGATATAACGCACTTTCAAAAACATACACTGTGAAGTTCAAGTAATATTACTGCAGAAGTCCTGGTATGCTATGGCAGGAATAGATGTGCTGGTGATGTATTGCATGAAAGTGCAAGCAAAAACAAACATGAAAAACATACAGAATGAAATTCAAGTAATATTACTGCAGAAGTCCTGGTTTGTTATGAGAGGAATAGATTGGCTGGTGATGTATTGCATGAAAGTGCAAGCAAAAACAAACATGAAAAACATGCAGAATGAAGTTCAAGTAATATTGCTGCAGAAGTCCTGGTTTGTTATGAGAGGAAGTGCTCGTGTTGTATTCCATAAAAGAGCAACCAGCAAATAATCATATAGTTTTGAAGTTCATGACAGCTTACAGAAGAAGTTCTGGAATGTAAAATCGATGTAGGAAAAGAATATGCTTAAAAAAATAAAGTTTCGCCGCATAAACTAAGGTTAGCAAGCCTAGGACAGCGCGTTCAAATGTCAAGTTCTGCTTGGATACATGCAGAAGTTCATGTAAAATGCCGACAAAGATAAAAGAAACATCCACAACATCTCTGCACAAATTTACATATGTAATACATTCCCACTTGAAAAAACACAAAAAAACAAATGTTGATTCTACACAAAAGCATACATATTGGTTTGGTTGAAAATTACCAATGCATTACACAACATAGAATATCCTCTCCATCTGAAACCAGCAGCCCAGCCACATTCTCAAAGCAGAAGTTCAAGTCCACAATCATATGTTGGGGGCCCAAAAAAATCAAGCAGTTCAACCAAAACCGAGGCAGAAGTTCAGGTACATCTATTGGGGCAAAAACATTCAACACATGGATATTGAAAAACGACGCAGCACGTTGAAATTCACAAAAGCCATTCTTCACACCAAATGCATTTGTCCACAACATCATAAGTAATAGTGCTTCACCTATAGTAGATAGACAAATCACTAAAAACATTCTTGCACCCCAATCTTTACGGAATTGTTCCAATCATTGTCAAACCTAAGACTCTGTACGAAATCAAATCTACAGATGAAACTAATGCTTCGAATTCACAGGCCAAAGGAATGGATCTCTTTAGGGAGCTCTAAACGCATGACTTTCTTCTCGCTAAAAATCAGAGTGTGCATGAACTCAGCCTTCTAGTCATCTGCAGCAGCCTGCAAAACAAAAAGAAAGGTGAAAACGATGGTTTAGTAACGCATATCTAAAACCGCAGCAGGAGCATCACAGCAAAAACACACAAGAAAAATCAAAGGATGATGAGACAAGAACAAAGACAGAACATACTTCCACATCACCAAAATCTTCAACAATCTCATCGCTATCATACGAAGAGCTGAACTTCACGGCAAAGAAACCACAATCATTATTCTTCTGCTTTGGAACATCGATGAAAGTCGGCCTCTTTGCAATAGTAACCCAGTTAGGCTGATTGCTTGCCTTGTACGCAGCCTTCCCGTACACCTCCTCGAGCAACCCAACAAACCTCTTCATCTGCAAGAAATATAAAAAATAGATGAAGTCAAAAACATGGTAACCAAAATAGTTAAGTTCAGGTACATAAAAAAGCGACACCTGCACAAGATCCACCTAAACAAAAATAGCAGAAGTTCAACTTCTAAATGATAGTCAGTTCAAGCAGTATTACCAAAATAGAGACAGCAACATATTTTGTAAACACAAGGCATGATAAACTTCGTGTCAAACAAGAGAATGTGAAAGGATGTCCAGGCTAAGAAACACTCACGATATTTTGGCAGTCCCCGTGGAAACTCGATCATGACGTTTGCATATTATCGTAAGAAAGTGAATCGAGGATGTCAATGCTCCCACGATATCTATTCACCACGTACACACTGTAGTGCGCCATTGTGCCAATTGGCTTGAATAGAATCAATAAAACCTGCCAAGAATGGAAGGACCGGTGAACACAAACTATAAAGCATATGTACTGAAGAAACGGCATGAACAAAAAGTTATTGACAAACTTAGGAAAAGGATGCACATGAAACTAAGAAAAAAGCAAGATATATGAAAAACTAACCAGCTGTGCGTTAAGAAGGTCTACTTCCTTGCGAACAAACATTGGGAGGAGTTTATCCGATTTTTTTGCATCGAACTTTGGAACTGTTGCGGCGTAGAAATCATACTCCAGGCAGTACTGTGCATTCACCAAAACACAATTAGAACACCTCACAGATGCCACTACAACAAAACTAAGGCAAAAAAAGGAGATAGGGGTGCAAAGAACTAAAACCTATATGAAGTAGGGACTAAGTACAACCCTGTCAGGATTAGAGAATATCTTAGAGGTCTCCAGGTTATCCTTCCACAAATTTATGAGATAATCCATTATGTCTCCTTCCATCTGCTGCCCATCACCGAAAAGCCTATAAAGGAAATCTCCTGTGAGGTCAATCACATTCCCAGGGATTGTAAACATGTAGTAGCTTGTCCTGCAGAATACAAAAGGATGGTAAAAAATATATTAGAAGTTCAAATACAACAACAAAACAGAAGTCCAGTCACTATAACTCAAAAAAGGCAAGAGGAGATATAAAACAGAAGTTCATATACTACAACAACGGCAGTTCAAACAATACAACAAAAGAAGTTCAGACACTACAACTCCAGGGCAAGGGAACGACATAAAGAGGGTAACTCACCCAGAATACTTCCCCAGACCATCTTTACTCAGCACATACCGTTTCACCTTCTGGTCCTCAGATAGATGACGGTAACTGTATTTTTTTAGGGGAGCGACAGGAGAACGCCACTTCAACGGCAATCTTGATGCTCGCTTGGAGGTAGGTATGTTCCCAGACTCAACTGCCGGTTTCCTCCTGGTCATCACAACATTCTTCCCACCTCTACCAGCAACAGTTCCAGCAGCACGTTTAGCATTCTTCGGGTAAGCAATCTTCTCAAAATCATCATCGGACGAAATCACTTCTGCTTCGGCTGCTTCGACTGCATCAGCCTTCCTGTAGCATGGGGTTTTTGGAGTACCACGAATACCGCCAGCCTGCTCACCCAACTTGGAAGGAATGAGGGTCCAAGGTCTATCATCTTCTATCGGAGCTGTACTCATCGGTTCCTCCCTAGGCTGGTATTCCTGTGACCCGAGGAATGAGTAGTGGTAATCGGTCAACTCCAACGGATCCACTGTCAAAGAAAAAAACAAGAGAAAACATCACCATTAAAAAACAACTGAAGTTCTGGAACATCACAACATGCAGTTCAACTAATAAAAGATGACATGATTACTACTCAAGCTGACCAAAAAAAATTAGTTGCAGTAAAAAAATAAATGAAGTTCAGGCACAACCAGAGGTACAGTTCAAGATAAACCGATGAACTCGAAATCATTCAACTACAGCTAACAAAAACCGTAGAAAGGCATCATCTCTGAAAGTTTAATTAGAAAAAATGCTCATGTCCATTTAAGCAATGGAAGGACATAAATTACTGAACCAAACACACAAGCAAAATTAAAAAAGATAGAAATGAAGTTCATGTACAAAGAAAATGCTCCTCTCCTTCTGAAACCAGCAGCCTAGCCAGATCTCAAGCAGAAGTCCAAGTTTGAGAGAAAAAATATGAAGTTCAGGTAGAATAAAAGATGCAGTGCAGGTAAGCAGTCCAACTTCCAAAATACTTTCATGTGTAGTAGCCAAACAGAGATTGGAATTCTGTCTCAAACAGGTTAGAAGAAGCGATTGAGTACAACCACGTCTTCCTGATATCAGCGATATTCTCATGGGAATAATTTGCAAGCACCCCATCATGATACGAATTAACATTCGTAAGCATGAAGAATCCGCAGTTGATACTGCCATCAAACGAAGTAAAAAGAATAGTGTTAGAACAGAAAAAGAAAGCCAACGAATTAAACATGTCACAGCTTAAGTACAACTACAGTTAAACAGATGTGATAAAAGAGAAAAAGTGGAATTCATACTTGTTTTGCTGGTGGGGGACATCAATCCAATCCGGAGGGAAATTGTCGATGCTAACTAGACTGAAGGGTGTCTCCCTGTCGTTGCTGGCATCCTTACAAAGCCTCTTGATGTTGTCGGTCATCCGCCGAAATAGGAGTACCGCACATTCATATTTCGGTCCATAGTAGGAATCAAGAAGCTGGAACCTTGAATTCTTCAGGTCAAGGAATACCGACACCCAATGACCGACACCACCCATGGAAGCAGGAACCTCAGGAGGGTCAAAAGTAGGGAAAACAACCTGAAGAATCATAAATACACGAATCGTTAAAAAATGAGAATTAATATCAGAACTATACAAAAGAAAAGAAACAAATATTAACACAATGGATCGCACTGCAAAACTAATACAGAGGCAAAGAACAAGATATTGCATACCGAATCATGTGCATCCATGCTATCTGGACCACTCGCCATGAAGTACTTCCTCACACGGGAATCAAATTGACCTCTGAAAATCTTGTCCTATAATAATGCAGGCAACACCAACATATGAAAAAAATACAAAAATGATACAAACAAGTTTTAACTAAAAAGATGATAAGGAAAAAAACGGAAAAGAAATCACTGTATGGTTGACTTACACAAACCCAATACGGCAGGATGAGTTTATCTGATCCCTGGTACTTCGCACGTAGACAGTAGAGTGCACACTCAACCACATTTGACCGAAGCATTCCGCGAGGACCAAAAGATATTGCGACATCTTCAACAGAAGCTTCACACTCCTTGTTTTGGAACATAATCATTGATCTAAAACAAGCGAATGACATGTTAGCACAGAAGTTCAGCTATATCACAAACAGGCAGTACAAGTACAAAAAGAGGCCAGAAGTTCAGCAACAGATGAGTAAAAAACAAGAAGTTCAGCTACATATAGTTGGGAAGTTCAGGTAAGAAACCACAGGCAATTCACAGGGGGCACATGGATGATGTAAAAAATTGAGCAGCTGCACTCACCTCTTGGAACGATCATTCCTAAGCCTAGTTACGCTGTAATAAAAGTCATCAACCTTCTTTCGAACGACAGCAAGGTCGCTATCTGCTAACCAAAAAGAAAATAGCAATTAACAGCAACACTCAAAGCACATAGATTCACGACAGTATCAATTAAGACCAACATTCAAGCTCAAACATTCAAAAACATAAACACATCTCAGTTGCTACATCAGAAAGAATAAAACCAAAGCATCATAGACATCACAACACATGCACTACAAACCTCCACCCACATAGAAAAACAGGTTCACTTAACATTCTTTACAACCCACACGACAAACAACAAAACAAGAAGTTCAACTTAGACCACACACGCAGTTCACAGGGGATATCATGGACTAAAACCAAACAACAAAGATGGGAGGGGATGGGGAAAGAAGAGAGAAGCATGCTCCTCTCTTCATGGATCCTTGCCTAGACCAGTGGCAGCACTGGAATGATCAACCTCCTCTCCATAGCTATCGCTTTCGGTATCTTCATCGTCGTCTTCAGTGGACGTTGCAGCGTCGTCGGGAAGGACACTAGCAGTAGCTGTAGCAACCAGAGAATCTGAAACAAGAAAAACATTTGGTTGTGCCTGTGCACCATCAACATCAACTGATGGCTCTGCTGCAAGAGACTTCTCCGGGCTTGCAGCAGTACTACAACCAGTTTGTACAGCATCAACATCAACAGATGGCTCTGCTGCAGGATACTTCTCCAGGCTTGCACCAGTACTACCACCAGTTTGTACAGCAGACTCAACATGATATTTCTCCAAAATAATGTCTCTAGTTGTCTTGCCCTGCTCAGCATCAGAAACCTCAGCGCCAATGGACGACTGAGGTTCAGTCAAGACCACACCATCGGAGCAGCCGGTGCCTGAGATGGACATGTCTGCAGCCTTCTCTGGAGCAACACTAACATCATCATTCTGCTGCTCCAAAAAGAAACAAAAAGTCATTACAAAGGGCTGACTGAACCTCATGCATAGGGGCAGCAAGTCCGTCTCAGGGGCAACAAGACAAATGGACAAGAAAAAATGGTACCTTATTTTCACTGCCATGAACCTCATCAACTAATACATCACTAGAGGGGCAAGGATCATGCACAGGGGCAGCTTCCTGCACATGATCATCTTCATGCACAGGTAAAACATCCTCCCTAACCCCAGCACCATCATCAATAGCCTAGAAAAAATAATCATGTAGAAAACAAATACCTAATAAGCAAAAAGTTCACGTTACATAATCAGAGAAGGTCAGGTATCACAACTGGCACATAATGGAAGTCCAAATACAGTAAACATAGCAGACCAGATATCAAACTACCATTAAGATGCAAAAGAAGACAAACAGGGAAAGTCATCAAAAGTCATAGAAGTTCAAGTGCAGAAGCACTTGAAGTTCATGTCCTATAAACAGAGAAGGTCACCTAGGAAACACTAGTACCAAAAAGAAAAAAGACTAGAAAATAATCATGTAGAAAACAAATACCTAATCGGCAGAAGTTCATGTTACATAGTCAGAGAAGGTCGGCTATAACAACTGATACATCATGGAAGTCCAAATACAGTAAACATAGAAGATAACATACCAAACTACCATAAGATACAAAAAGGAACAAAAAAGGGCCAGTCATCAAAATTCATAGAAGTTCAGGTGCTGAAGCACTTGAAGTTCAGGTCCTATAAACAGAGAAGGTCACCCTGTAACTGCATAACAGTAATAACTCAAAGCTAACAATGAACACTAGTGCAAAAGAAATATCAAAAGCCAACATAAACAAACCTCTTCGGTACGCTCCACATGGCCTCCTTCACGACCCAAATGAACGGGATCCTGCCTCTGAATCTCTGTCACAACAACACTCACCTCATCTTCAAAAGGCTTGCATCGGGCGTCCTGCATTTCCTTGAACAGCACAAAACTAGCCTGGAGGTGGGAAGTGCTCTCACGAAGCTCGGCAAGATATTTAGCTTCAATCGACAAGAGCTCCTTCGAAGACTCAGCATCAAAACCATGGCCGGGAGGAAGAATACCATCCACGCGACTAAGGCGCTCAACCGTTGTCGGAACACGGGCCATCTCTCCACAAATAGTTTCTAGAAGTCCATCAATCCTAGAAAGGGAAATATTCGCAGCATCGAACAACCTCTCGGAAGAAACACCACCTGCAGCACTCACACGGGCAGAAGAACCTCCTGGATCTACAGGGGGGGCACCAGTGTTAACATCCCGCGTGAATTCAAATCTTGGAGAACTTCCACTACCTAGGCCGGCGGCACGAGGCATAGTAAGAATAGGGCGTTCGATGATCCTAAAGAACACAACCTCAGCCTGTGTCTTCCACTTCATATATGAAAACAAAAATCATAACGTCGCAGAACAAATGAAAAGAACATGGAAGCAGAAATACAGAAGACAGTAGCAGAAGTTCAAGTTAGTACAACAAGCTGGTACTGAAAAAAAGACAATGACAAGGGAAAAAAGGCAGAACAATCAGATACACAAACTACACCAAAAATTCCAATAATGCATATACACGCAGTACATTTCAGAAGTCCAACTATGTCTACATAGGCAGTACAACCATGGATGACCAGAAGTTAACGTGCTTTAAAAAATGTTGGAAATTTACATAGCAGGAGTTCAACCATGTATACCAAGGCAGTAATCAAACATGTATCTCAGAAGTCCAACTATGTCTACATAGGCAGTACAAGCATGTTTGAACACTAGTTAACATGCTTTCAAGAATGTTGGAAATTTAAAAAGCAGAAGTTCAACCATGCATGTGTAACAACAAAGTTTAGCTTATTTCATATGAATATATCTAGAAGTTCACATATGTACACAAAGGAAGTAATGTCATATAAGCCAAGCAGTTCAGCTAATTTACCCTCGTCTATATGAACCAGAAGGTCATCTATGTACATAGCAGAAGTTCAACTATGCACACAAAAGGCAGTACTAACTACACAGAAAAGAAGAAACACTCACAGGTAGTCTCCCAAACACCTAGTTGGCTGGGTCGTCATCACCTTTCCTGACCAAGTCAGCCGCAGCGAGCTCAAGAAGCTTGGCCTGATGCATGTAATTGATGCGAGGCATCCTCAAGTCAACATTAGGCGTCTTGGCACTTCGAAGGCAGTCCAGGTAGATAAGAAGCGGCGCGATGGCACAGCCTGTGACATCTTTTCCTCTGCTAGTACCTTGCTGATACCTAATAACAGCACTTCGAAGGTCATCAACAACCAACTGGCAGTATCCATATCTGCCATATCCTCAAACACAAGATTCTCAGCCATTGCTGCCTCCCTGGACACTCGTGTAGACGTTCCAGGGATAACCACCTTCATGAAAACAATCAGGTTAAACACCTGCAGAGCAAGATCATCCTTCATCTCATCCTTCACAAGATCCGCGAGGATATTTCGCAGATCCTTTGTCTTGATGTCGTCACTCCTAGTGTACCCAAGCTTGCCCTTCAACCTCATAACAGCGTCATCAAACCCATCACTCGAAGGCCTAGGAGGGGTACGATTACCTTGAGGGAATCCAAACAGATGGTGAATAGCATCACTTGTAATACGTAGAACCTTGTTCGCCTCACCCATGTCCAGAACCATGGTTGCAGGGTCAATCCTCATGTAGATGTTGCCCATCAAAGGGCGAGAAATATTGGAATCAACCTTCAGGTTAAACACACAACCAAAACCAGCCTTGATATCCCTCGTCTTGTGCCTAAGTTGTAGCATTTTCGCACACGTCTTCACCTCTCCAAGTGAGCAGCGAACCGTCTTGTTAAAATGTTTCGCCTCACCTCCTCCTTGGCCACCTTCTTCGGGCGCTTTGCATCCTCTCTTCCTCCTCTTAGGCCGCTCCACAAGCTGATACTGGAAAAAATGAGATGCACAATGAGATACACAAGCTACACCAAAATTCCACTAGTGCCTACAAAATTACACACTCAGTACATTTCAGAAGTCCACATATGTCTAAATAGGCAGTACAGCCATGTATGACCAGAAGTTAACATGCTAACAAAATGTTGGAAATTTACACAGCAGAAGTTCAACAATGTACAACAAGGCAGTAATAAAAAATAAATACCAGAAGTCCAACTATGTCACATAGGCATTACAGCCATGTATGACCAGAAGTTAACATGCTTTCAAATTGTTGAAAATATACAAAGCAGAAGTTCAACCATGTATACAAAGGCAGTAATCAAACATATATCTCAGAAGTCCAACTATGTCAACATAGGCAGTACAACAATGTATAAACACTAGTTAACATGCTTTCAAAAATGTTGGAAATTTAAAAAGCAGAGGTTCAACCATATACACTAAGGCAGTAATCAAACATGTATACCAACACAATTAAGCTAATTTGTTCATGTATATACCCAGAAGTCCAACTATGTACACAAAGGCAGTAATACCGTAAAAGCAAAGCACGTCGGCTAGTTTATTCGTCTATATGGAGATGGAGCAGAAGGTCACCTATGCACGCCAAGGCAGTGCTAAAAACAAATAAAACTACAGCAATAGTGACAAATGCTCTAAAAAATAGTAAACATGGGACATTAATACCTGATTAGCAGCAACAGCATCATCGATGTCATCCTCATCATCAACATTGAAATCAGCATCATCCTTGTCTTCTGGATTAACACGAGAATGCTTCTTCGCACCCTTGTTGACCTTTGCAGGTAGAACCTTGCGCTTCACGCCGCATTTCTTCCCCTTACCAGATGCACCGGCACCAAGCGAAGAAGGTGTAGGCGCGGCAGTGGCAAGCACACGAGGACTATGGCGTGGCGTACCACCAAGGCCTAACCCTTCATCTTCAACAACTTCTGCAGGCCTTGAAACACGTGGGCTCTTCCGAGGAGTAACTGCACCAACTACTAGCTTCCTCGCAGCAGCCTTCTTGATTTTCTTCTTAACAGGGACAACAGTGCCATCACTACCACACGACACATCTTCCTCAACAGTGAGCTTAGCCGCACAAACAGATCCAGGAACATCAGACCCTTTCTCAAGGTGGGCCGCCCTCTTCTTGTCAAAATCTTCTTGCTTCTTCCTCTTACGTTGGTCCTCCAGGAGAAGCTGAAGAGGCACATCCTCGGCTTGCGTGACAGGTTCAATGCCATCAACAGACCGCGGCTGCATCTCTGACATCTGAAGAGAGCACAAAGGATCCTGAACTGAATCATAACCTTTGACTGACGGAGCCTCCTCCTCAGCAGCAGCAGGGGTTTCTGATAAACCCAAATCAGATAAAACATCGTTGATGGTGTTCAAAGCTCCTCCTCTGTGGACACATCTGCAAAAGAACACAAAAAATTGAAGCAAAAAATAAAAAAAAGTCAGGAACAAAAACAAAAACAAACAACATGAACAAACTAAAAAACATGGCTCAAAACTTTAAAATGAAAAGAAAAGGCGTTTCACATACTAGGTGAAGCAAGAGCTGCAGAAGCAAGATCCTCAAGGCTTGAAAAATTCTCAAGGCTCGAAGCAATCTCGGCAATCACAGTCAAAGGGATAATGGGTGATTTAGCCGCATTAGATATTGGAGCATCGGTATTAACCTCTGAAGCTCCATCTTGATCGCAGGCATTTTTTTAGAACTATTCAACTCATCACCAACTACAAAAAATGCAAGTAAAAAGGCAGCTGAGTTCTAATCCTCAATCCTACACCAAAAGGACTTCTACTTTTACAACAATGTCCAATACCCAGAAGTTCAACAATACATAACAAAGCAGTAAACACAGAAAACAAACTAAAAATTTTACAAACTAAACATAAAAACAATCTATACCAGAGGTTCTACTACATACATCATGAATGTCCAGAAGTTCAACGGTACATAACAAAGCAGTAAAACAAAATGTGCATAACAGAAGATCAACCAAATTTCATCACAATCAAAACAACAATAAAAACCAGAAGTTCAACTACGTTACCCAAGCAAATAACACATAAAAAAGACGTAGCATGACCACAAATAGTATTTCACAGGCAAACTAAATATCAATACCATGAACATGATAACAAGAAAACAAAAAACAAAGATATGCACTTTAAATATGAAATGGCACACACATAAACTATGTGTAAAAATGCATACACACAAAACTTGTTAGAAGTTCAGACTACTAAGACTGGCAGTCCAACATAAATACCAAATGAATATATGGGCAGACACATATAACAATACTAGTATTTAAAAAAAGATACAACTACATTAAGATACCCGGAGATGATTTTGAAGCCATGACAACACAACCGCCTCGATGAATGCCCAAACACTAGAACAACCTGTAAACAAACAAGATTAATTCCATATAGTTAGCAAGTTCAAAAACATACAACAAAATGGAAAAAAGGAAACTGAATCAAACACTAGAACCACCTACAAACAACTAGTACCAACTACAAACAACTAGAACCAACAAGTATGAAATAGATGACTGTAGCACATATAGGCAACCACAACAAAAAACGTATCCAAAAACTAACTACAATGTCCCAAACATAATCTAGACCTCCAAATCCACAGCACTAATGCCATTAGATACAACAGATCTAGCATCAACAATCACACCACAACCTCTCTGGCATGCACCTGACTGCTAAAATCAACAAAGGGGAAAATGAAAATCCACACGCAAGCATATCACAAACAAATCTGGCCGCGGGGGGATGCATCCCAACCACCACACACCCAAGAACCCTACCTAATGTCCCACCAAACCATCAGAAAAAGGGGGTAGGAGGCGGACGCGAGAGCAAACAGAGCAAACAGGGCAGGCCTCCATAGATCTGGCGAAAGTGAATACAAGCATTAGGGGGGAGGGGGCGGGGTGCAGCGTTTGTACCACTCCAAGCATGAATATGCGGCGGTTCTTCACTCCCCACAACGCCACGCGCAAGCAATTGCCGCCCGCACTTCAGAGCAGAGGAGAGTGGGCTGGGCGAGGGAGAGCGCGGGGCGGGGGGAGTAATAGGATCGGGGGAGTGCGTCAGTTACTCCACTCGCGAGCGCACGGGACAGGGGCGGAGAAATCGTGGGGAGTAGCAGTTGAAGGAGGCAGCGGAGCGACGGAGAGGGAAGAGAGAGCGAGCGACAGAGGGAGAGGAAATTTCTGACAGGTGGTGGCGAGGGAGATGGTTAGTTAATGCCTATCTGTCGTGGGACTTGCAGCTACACCAAATTTACAGTTTTACCCCCCAACAGCTAAAATAGTAAATACATGTGTAGATAAAATAAATGCACCATTTGGATGCATCTATTATGATGAGATAAGATCACAAAAACAGCAAAGCTGGTATCCTCAAAACAAAAAAATAGATGGAAAAATACACTACTAAAGGAAGAAGCATACATACATAAATATGCCCCTAAAAAACAAGAGAAAAGAAGTTCAAAAAATAAAGAACAGAAGTTCAAGTACTCTAATAAAAGAAGTAAATCAATAAGAATAAATAAACCATAAAGAAACAAAAAGAAGAAGTTCAAGTACAAAAGCAGATGAAGTTCATATCTAACCCTAAAAACCCTAAGATAGATAGTGGGGTCACAGATGTGACGGACTCGCCTATGCATGCGACGACGTGACACGCTGCGTCGTCGCCTGCTCCGGCTCGTTCCTGTCTCGGCCTCGCATGGGGAGGGAGGGGGGGTCCCGACCCCCCTCCCCCCTCCCTCGACCTCGCGCTACCGCATGTGTCAATAGGCCCAATGTCTACAACTATTTAAATCCTAAAATAACAAACATAATTATATTTTAAAAAGAAGTTCAAAAAGAAAACATTGAGAAGTTCGGGGCTTTGGCAAAACCTCAAAATTACCATTATAAAAACGATTAGCATGGTTGCTCATTGAAGACCAACAACTACTATAAGTACGAAAACATACTAGAAAAATATAAGAAATATACACATATCCGTAGGAAATTTACATGGTTGCTCATGGGAATATCAAAAAAAATCTAAAGCAATGCAAAAGTACGAAAAATAACATAAAAACAGAAAGAAATACAGAGGGGCTTGCTTCCATTACATTGCAAAGAACGAAAAACAGAAGTTCAGGTATGAACAGTACAGAAGTCCAGCGTGTACAACAACCGTTAGATGATCTGGAAAAAAGTGCATGCATACTTGGACTAATCAAATGATTGCCCACGAGACAAACTTTAAAAATAACATCTCAGGAAACTAAAATTATAAAAAAAAGGAAAAAAAAGAAAATATATAGCACCATGCACCTTCGCCTTGCAAGATATTGAATGCAATCTGGAAACCCAGAAGTTCAACCATTAATTAGAAACAAGTCCAGCATCTACTGAACATAGTGATTATCAAAAACAACAAACATCAACTGAAGTCCAGCATATACCTAGAGCATAGAACTTCAGGTGCGGAAGTTCTAGCAGTATAGCTTGTCCAAACAGAACGAAAATTGATTGAAACCACAACCCCAATTAATTTTGGTTCCCAGATTTAATCGCTTGGGTCAATTACGACACGTCAACAGCCATTTTGAACGTCTTCCTACTCCAGAAAAAAACATCCAAATAAAGATCAGCCATCAAATCAGTGCGCTCGACACAACGAACCACGACGGGAGGCGGAAAGTGCAATCCACAAATTATGAATGAATGAGCCAGCCAAATCGAATTAACAAAAAGAGGAAGGATTCAACCGCCATTTCGAACATCATCATGCTCCAGATAAATAAGAAAATGATCCCCGTCATATTATCGCTCGAACAAAAAACCATGGCGGGAGGCAGAAGATCCAATCGCCGAATTTCGATTTGTATGAGCCCGAATAATCAAATTAACAACATGGATAGCATTCTGTCTCACTGATGCACGCAAAATCTACACCCAATTTGAACAGAAAACCTACAAATCTGAAAAACCGGCCGAAACGAAACCCGCAGACGAAGAACATATGTGGCGGAACACCAAATCAAATTCATTCGAAAATAACAACAAATCATGAAGTAAACTCGTACCTAAACCCAATTTTCATCCTGTTACAGATCCTAGAACATCCAGTACATGGAAAACAACTGTGACAGACCGATGTTCATCACCGCCCGAGAGCACATCCACCAAACAGCTAGATTCCTAATCAAAACAAGCATTTAGATTCTAAAAACCGTGTAAACATTACACTTACATCGCCAACAACACGAATGATCAAAAAAACTCGCGGTAGAAGGCACGGTTGCGAAGATAGCCTGAAGGTTGGGTTCATACAGAGGGAAGTTCAGGCGCGTTACCCAGGCAGTTCAGGTTGTGATCAGAATATTATTCTGATCCCGTGATCAGAATAGTGTTTATGTATGTATGTATGTATGTATATATATATATATATATATATATATATATATATAATTCCATTTTCGTTGCCTTTCGGATGTTTTACGCCACAGACATATGTGTTTGCAGGGCGAAGAAACCCCGTGCACCATACTCTACTTGATAAAAGGCCAGAAGGTCGACGTGGGAAAGGGGATGATATTGAACCCCTTGAAACCCACGTTCCACAACCAGCCAATCCCCGCTGGGCACTTCAGGGTTAGCTTGTCTAGTGTGAAATCAGGGCACGAGGCGTTGCCTCCTCCAGTACAGCATGTGGGAGAGGACGACGAGACCCCGCCGCGGATTGGAAGCTGCAAGGGTTGGGTGCTGCTATGGGCGAAGAATCTTATTCATCTGGAGCTAGCTGAGAGCACACCAATAACCACACATCAACAAGCATGTGCGGAGACCACCACCCCGCCTATGCAATTGCCAGCTCCTGTAGTGCCGAGTGAGAGCGGCAGGCGACGTGATGAACGGGGTGCAATAGTACTGGCTGATGTAATCGGTCCTGTAGAACAGAGAATGGATGATGAGACGGAGGTCGATCCTATGGGTTTCCTCAATACAAACGCGTATGACTGTGACATAGATATGATGAGTCAACCATATGACGAATCGGGCTATCAGCATGCTAATAAGGATATGGATGATATGCCCAGGCAGGAAGGTCATTTGAAGGATTGCAAAAAGTCTCTCTTCATGAATTCCTCACAGGACACGCCTGAAGATGTCGCCTCAACACAGGCTCAACTAGCTGGGGGTCGTACAGTGCTTAGCCCGGGAACCTTGGGGCGGGGGTTAAGGAAGGGTCTGGAAGGTGCGCCCAAGAAAAAGGAGTGGAAGAGATCGGGGAAGATAACTGCCTCCAAACAAGCCAGAGCACAAAGCAGCCAGATGATGCATTCTGAAGAGCGTGTACCCGTGAAAGGTGCGGGCATGTTCCATCTCACGGGCGAGCCGATGCTACCGCCGAAACTGCTGGAGGCACTATCATGGGATCTCAGGAGACTGCACGACCATGTGCTGTCGACTGAGAAAAGCCTACTAGCCTCAAAAGATCCAGGATATCCGACATACGCGGCTCGTGTGCCTGAGGGGAAGTGCTACGTCGAGACACGGCCCGCGGAGGTGTTCTTCCTGCGGTTTGACCATATCTTTGGGATGTTTCTGACAAGGCGGCTCAATTTTACAATCGTCCACCTTTTTGCGCTACATATGAGCTCCGTCAAGAAGAGTGAAGAAGTCTCGCAAATCTGTGTGGCGGATACGTACTACATGCACGAGTCTTTCTTGAGTCTCGGCGACTTTGAGCGTGAAACTGCTAGGGAGTACCTCCAAAACTCCATGGTATAGAATAAGGACCAGGAAATTGTCCTCGTGCCTTATCATCCAAAGTAAGTCAGTTCTGGACAACCCTTTCGTACATTTCAGCCATTCCTTCTCTCTCATATGGGGAATAATTTGAGGTGTCTTTTCCCCGCAGCAACGGGCGTGTCGTCCTTATCGTTCTTTACCTGCAAGTCTCCCGCGCCGTGTATTTTGACCCTTCCAGAGACTACGAGAAAAAAGACTACACCCACATAATGAATATTCTAGATGATGCTCTCCAAGGCTTCAACAGTAGAGGTGGCCACATGCAGATCAGGAAACAAAGGAACAAGAAGATGGGTTTCGTGCATAAAACTAACTTCTCCTGCATCCATGTCCCAAAACCAAGCAAGAAGGATGGATTCTACATCGTCCATCTCATGATTCAGTTCAACACGGATCACCAAAAGCTTCGCATGACAAGCAGAAATGATGATCATATCCACAAGTGGCTAGAATCTCATGGAGAAGCGGATTATAAACTTAGAGATGACTTCTTTCTCATCCAAAGGGACATTGCGACGATCATCATGAAAGAAGTCATCGATGAGAAGGGGATGTTCCACCACGGCCCTATATAGCGAGCTGACGTCCGAACTCGCATAGGCATGCAACGTCTAGACCTCACGCCGTTCAAGAAGCTAGGGTCCATCCTCGATGATATGGAAGGATGGAACTTCTAGTGATTTATGATGCCAATGATGATGATATGTGTCCGTTGAACTTGTATACTTTTTGTAGCGATGAAACTTTGTGATGTCCACGGTCCCTGTCAAACTTGCGTAACGCTACTTTGTTAGTTTGCGTACGATGACCTGCATACCTCTAGTTAATTAGTTTGTGTACTGTATGTTGCATCTAGTTGGTAACCCTTTCTTTTTCATGTTGCTCTAGTATATTTTGTTGCATATGATTGTACATCCTCTTCATGAACACGCATCTCTAACAGGTACCTAGTTTCTTGATGGCGAGATGGAAGTGCTATGTCGTGTGCAAAGGGAAGGTTCCGGGGGTGTACAACGAGTGGCCTGAGTGTCAGGAGCAAGTGAATGGGTTCTCGGGCGCCAGCCATAAAGGCTTCAAAAGCACACAAGAAGGAGAAGCTAGTTACTTGAGGTTCACGCTAGCGTGAGAGAGGACTCATAACTGCCGCCTCATGTACTGCATAGTTCCGCTCTCACTCATAGTGATAGCTCTTCTCGCGTATACCTTTGTTTAGATGGATGACGTTGTAGTTGCAAGTATTCGAGACTTGTATGTATCGCTATTTTCGAGATGATGACAAGATACCACTTTGTGTTGGATGATGATTATGATGAGACTATTTGTATGTATATGCTATGATTGCATTTGTGGTCTCGCAGGCATTTGTATGTGTATCATGATGACATTTGTATGTGTATCATGATGACATTTGTATGTGCTAAAGATTCTTCTATAAAGCCTGTTCAAATACAAAACAAATATGCAGAAAAAATATATTAAAATTAGCAGTAGCGAGTGGAGAAAAGTTAGCAGCAGCGCGGTAGTATTAGTAGCGCGCACAGGGGAAGTGCGCTATAGCTATTAGCAGTAGCGAGCTCCACCGAAGAACGCTGCTGCTACACTTGTATATCAGTAGCGCGGGCGCGCACGCGCTGCTCCTACGGGTTAGCTCTAGCGCCTTATTAGTAGCGCCGCCTCCCGCGCTACTGATATACCTAAAACCCGCGCTGCTGCTAGGGTTTTCCCTAGTAGTGATATTTGTAAACGATCCTTGTGCATTTTGCAGAGAGAGCAGCATAGGATTGCGGCCGAAAGCGACTCGCCGTCTGAGGCGTTGGCGAGGCCCAAGTGGGACACTCCATTCAATTGGGCGATGAACATATTGAAAGGACTCCCGGTGGAGACTCGACCGTTGTATGGACGCGTGCACGGTGTCGGAGATGGCGCCACGTGGAAGAAGTACTACCGTGAGACCATGGAGGAGAGAAAGGAAAGATGGAGGTTAACTGAAGAAAACATCGACAAGAAGGTTTAGATTGTGGTTGAGAAGAAATCATCTAAGACAGTCGCAATAGCGGTAGCTGCCGCAAAACAGGTGGTTGTAGATATGTCTACTACCTTGGTTTCGGCTGTTTTCAATTGGACCAGGCAAAATCCAGGAAAAAGTGTGGTGGACTTTCCCCTTGCTGACTTCTTGGGGAGCAGCTCGACTAGCGTTGCACCAGCACCTACAGCTGCATGCGACCTCTTGAGCACTGTGTTGGATTTCCCCGAATAGGAGAGGATGATGCAACAAAGTAGCGTAAGTATTTCCCTTAGTTTTTGAGAACCAAGGTATCAATCCAGTAGGAGACCACACACAAGTCCCTCGTACCTACACAAAACGATAGCTCCTCACAACCAACGCGATTAGGGGTTGTCAATCCCTTCACGGTCACTTACGAGAGTGAGATCTGATAGAGATGATAAATAATATTTTTTGGTATTTTTGATAGATAGAGATGCAAAGTAAAAATTAAAAGGCAAAGTAAAAGCAAAGCAAGTAATAAAGTGATAGAGCTTGATATCATGAGAATAGACCCGGGGGCCATAGGTTTCACTAGTGGCTTCTCTCAAGAGCATAGATATTCTACGGTGGGTGAACAAATTACTGTTGAGCAATTGATAGAATTGAGCATAGTTATGAGCATATCTAGAGAATGATCATGTATATAGGCATCATGTCCGAGACAAGTAGATCGAAACGATTCTGCATCTGCTACTATTACTCCACTCATCGACCGCTATCCAGCATGCATCTAGAGTATTAAGTTAAAAACAGAGTAACGCCTTAAGCAAGACGACATGATGTAGAGGGATAAATTCATGCAATATGATAAAAACCCCATCTTGTTATCCTCGATGGCAACAATACAATACGTGCCTTGCTGCCCCTGCTGTCATTGGGAAAGGACACCGCAAGATTGAACCCAAAGCTAAGCACTTCTCCCATTGCAAGAACTACCAATCTAGTTGGACAAACCAAAAAGGATAATTCGAAGAGACTTGCAAAGATAACTCAATCATACATAAAAGAATTCAGAGAAGATTCAAATATTGTTCATAGATAAGCTGGATCATAAACCCACAATTCATCAGTCTCAACAAACACACAACAAAAAGAAGAAGATTACATCGAATAGATCTCCACGAGAGAGGGGGAGAACATTGTATTGAGATCCAAAAAGAGAGAAGAAGCCATCTAACTACTAGCTATGGACCCAAAGGTCTGAAGTAAACTACTCACACTTCATCAGAGGGGCTATGGTGTTGATGTAGAATCCCTCCGTGGTGGATGCCCCCTTCGGCGGAGCTCCGGAACAGGCCCCAAGATGGGATCTCGTGGATACAGAAGGTTGCTGCGGTGGAATTAGGTTTTTGGCTCCTCATCTGATCGGTTGGGGATACATAGGTATATATAGGAGGAAGGAGTACGTCGATGGAGCAGCAGGGGGCCCACGAGGTAGGGGGGCGCGCCCAGGGGGGGCGCGCCCCCCACCCTCGTGACCGCCTCTTTTGCTCCTTAGAGCAGGGTCCAAGTCTCCTGGATCACGTTCGGTGAGAAAATCACGTTCCCGAAGGTTTCATTCCGTTTGGACTCCGTTTGATATTCCGTTTCTTCGAAACACTGAAAACGACAAAAAACAGCAATTCTGGGCTGGGCCTCCGTTTAATACGTTAGTCCCAAAAATAATATAAAAGTGGAAAATAAAGCCCAATATAGTCCAAAACAGTACATAAAGTAGCATGGAGCAATCAAAAATTATAGATACATTGGAGACGTATCACTGCACCTGCTCCCGCACCGGCTCCCGCACCTACTCCCGCACCGGCTCCGACACTGGACGTGCTCGGTGGTGCTTCGTCTTTGGCTAAGCTCAATGCCCTCATGGTATTTGCCACACTGACCCTCTTCAATAAATGTATAATCTCGCATTTTCGTTGCCTTTCGGATGTCTCACGTCACAGACTTCTCTTTGCAGGCCAACGAAACCCCGTGCACCTTATTGTACACCATCGACGACCAGAAGGTGGACGTGGGGAAGGCGACGATAATGGAGCTGAAGGAACCATTGTTCCACAGCCGGTCGATCCACCCAGACGTCTTCAAGGTTTCCGTGGCCAGTGTCAAACCGGGCCACCAGAATTTGGCTCCTCTCGTACTAGTGGGGGATGACAACGAGACCCCACGGCAACTTGGTGATTGTTGCAATGGGAGGGTCCTATTGTGGCCAAAGTGTCTACTTCGTCTGGAGGCGGCCGGGAGCACACCCACGAGCACGCAGTTAGGTATCAACATCAACACCTCACCTACTCAATTAGCGTCGGCTGTCGTGCTGGGTGATAGCGCAGTGGGTGAGGAAGAGGCTCCATTAGTCGTTGGTGACGTCGCCATAGATGAGGATGAGGATGACACTCAACAATATGTCAATACTGGCGCCTACTTAGGGTTTGAGCTTCATGAGTCGGTGCCTGAATTGTCACCTCCGGAGTCTGAACGTATTATGGACAATCTTCTGGTACCAAAGAAGTCTAGGAAGAGACCAAGGAAAGGCAAAAAACCTGATTCTATGATCCAGCCGCCTCAGCAGCCTCGGGTTCAAGACTGTATAGATATCCCCGGTGCAGCAAAATGGCATATAGCCGGTGAACCAATCCTACCTGAAGCAGCGATAGGGTCTAGATTCGATGATGTAAGGAGACTTCATGACGATGTGCTGCGGAGAGAGAAAGGCCTCATTGCCTCGAAAAATCCAGGATACCCACTCTACGTGGTTAACGTACCACGGCAATTGTCGTACGTCGACACATTCCCCGCGGACAAGTTCTTCCTTCGATTCGATTACATCTTCGACATGTATCACTGGAAGAAGCTGGATTTTACGTTTGTCCGCCTTTATGCCTTGCACATGGACTACCTCATCGGGGTTGAGTAGATACCTTTTATCTCTGTCGCTGACCCATACTTCATGCACGAGAGCTTCTTGGCAGTCTGCGCAAAGCAACGTGAATTCGCGAGGGAGTACCTCGTCAATTTCATGCTCGCCAAGAAGGACAAGGAGGCGATTCTCGTGCCTTATCATCCCTTGTAAGTCATCCGCGCGGATATCCTTCCTTCGATTTCAATCATTCATTTGCACGGTGGAGGCTAATTAATTTGAGGTGTACTAATTTTGCGCAGCGGTGGGCGCGCCGTCCTCATAATTCTCTACCCTCGATACTCCCACGCTCTTTACTTGGACTCGTCAAAGAACATTAGCAAAAAGGATTACACCCACATCAAGTCTGTTCTCGATAGTGCTATCTTTTTCTATGGCAAAGGGGGTGGAGAGGTCAATGACAAGAAGACAAGGCATGGCAGACCCGCCTTCAGCCATAAGACTGACTTCTGCTGCATCTAGCAACCGAGTGATTCTCGTAATGATGGATTCTATGTCCTACACCACATGCTGGAGTACAGAAGGGATCACCAGAAACTTCGCATGTCACCTAAATCCGGCGATGCCCATATTCTGCAATGGGAAAAGCACATAGGAGATATCGAGGATCATCGACTTCGAGCTGAGTTCTATCACATCCAGCGCGAACTTGCCCAAATCATCATGAAGGAGGTCCTCGAAAAAACAGGGATGTTCTACGAAGAAGGAGAAATGTCGCGGGAATACGTCCGAACACGCGTAGCCTCTCAGCGTCTTGACATGAAGCCTTTCACTAAGCTCGGGGACTTTCTCCCTAACATGGATAGATGGCACGACATGTTGGAGTGATTGTCGATATATGAAAATGTGTGTCCATTTACTCCATACTTTATGTATGACAAAACTTTGAGTTATGCACGGCGAAACTTTATTTGTGATGTAATTAAACCGTCCTCCTCCTCGACTAGTGAAGATCACTCTAGTTAAGGCATTTTGGGTACGATGAACTTTTTTATTTATGCTTATGATATGTTGCTTCTATTTTTGCCAAGTCTGTCTCTTTTTGGTGCTCAACTATATATGTTGCATATCATCGACTCATGTGATGACGCAGGTGTATAGATCATCGATGGCGAAGAAGTGCTACGCCAGGAGTATACGACGAGTGGCCGGAGTGTCATGACCAGGTGTACCGGTTTTCGGTTTCCGAGCGACAGCCAGTAGTTAGTTTAGGTTCACGCTAATGCGAGAGAGGGATACAGACTCATGTACTTCATAGTTCCTCTCTCCCACATAGTGTAGCTCTTCTCGTGTATATCATTGTTTAGATGGATGACGATGTAGTTGCAAGTAATTGAGACTTGTATCGCTATTTGTCGGCATTCTGGGAACGGGGGTCCCCAGACTCGCCTGCCTGCGGCCCGCGGCATGGCTCAAGTGGGGGCCCGGTGCAGCCCAACTTCATCAGCTCAAGCTCAAGACCCTCGCGAGGGGCCAAGCCTCGCGGGGCGGACGACAGGAAGCTTCCTCAGGAGCAGCCTCCTCAGGCAGGCTCGCGAGGAGGTGGAGAGATCAAGGCAGGGTACCTCGCGAGGAGCCCGTGACGCAGGGTACCTCGCGAGGAGCCTCGAGACCAAGCGGGCGCCGGCCTGCGCAGTGTCCTTGTTTCCCTTTCGGTGCAAAGGGGGCAAGCACAGGCCAAGGCGTCAGGCAAAGGTTACCATTTCGGTGCAACAAGACCAAGACCAGCAGAGCAGCAGGATGGAGGTCATCGTGGAGCCCAAAACGGCGTCAAAGTCAGAGCCTTTGGCAGACGAAGACCAACTTTATTCAGGATAAGTGTACTAGATGTTCCCCTTCAAAATGGCCAATTGTGGGCGCCCTTCCCGCTCATTATTTGGGAAGAGGCCTAGGGCATCGCTCTATAAATAGGACTTGCCACCGCAAAGTAGAGCGATGGAGCATCTATTCCAAGAAGACGCATAGACTAGAGAGAGGCAACCGAACTCACCCAAGCAGTTCATCACACCAGCTCAAGGACAGCCCCTCGCGAGGCTGTTCTCCCTTTGTTAGCCCCAGAGGCAATCCACTGCACCACACACTAGAGAAGGGTATTACACCACAATGGTGGCCTGAACCAGTATAAATCTCGTGTCCCTTGTGTGGTCGTCTTTCTTGCTTAGATCCTTGCGAGACTTTGAGACGTGAGATGGTAGGGGAAAGATCTTCGTGCGCACCCCAGTGTTCGAATCTCAATGGTCTGCCGAAACCCGAAATCCGACATTTGGTGCGCTAGGTAGGGGTGCGCCGGAATCTTTCTCCCGCTGGTCGCGTCTGATGTTCCGTCGTGTCCATGGCTGACGCTCGCCGAGCCCGCGCCGAGCGTCGGGCTGCACTTGCCACCCGCGTCGACCAAACGACGCCCGTCGGCGGTCGCCCCCGTCGTTCCCCGTCGCCTGCCGCCAACGCCGCCACCGGTCCGGCAGGGAACGAGGAGCAGGCCTCGTCCCTGCATCCTTCAGTGTGGCGGGAAGGCCGCACCGCCACCCCGTCGCTGACCCCAGCCGGTTCATCGTCCCACGCCTGTCGCGCCCCCACGGACGCGCACGCTGAGCTCCTCCTGGCGCGTGAGCTCCTGCACTACCGTCTCGTTGATGACCTCTATGAGGACTGGCTCGCCCGCATCACCGAGCTCGTCAGCGCCGTAGGGGGCTCCCCTGTGCCGTCCCTCTCGCTGCCTCGTCCTCCATCCTGTGTAGGAGGCAAGGATCAGGAGGTGCCTCCACCGCCTCCTCCCCAAGAAGGCGCCCTGGCCCCAAAGAGCGCGGCCCTAGGACGAGACCCTCCGCGTCCGGTGCCTGCGCGACAAGAAAGGAGCTGCCAAGAGATCCCTCGTCCCCAAGAAGGTGCTCGCGTGCTCACAGCACCGGAGCGCCATGACCGCATCCCTGCACCGCCATGTCAAGGCCCTGCGCTACTCCAGGCAGCGGTGCGCGGAAATCTCCAAGAGGGGCACCGCCCTCTGTCGCATAGGAAGGCGCGCCCGGCGCCCTCCTCGGGCAGGGCTCGGGGGCTCTGTCTTGGAGAGCCACTGACTTTGCCAAGGTCACGAGGGAGGCGCTAGGGCACCACTTGTAGGCGTGCTTCAAGGCACGTTTCCCTCAGGAAGGCATGAGGCAAGGAGGGCCAAACCCTCAGGAGTTCATCGCGAGGAACATTCAGGAGCTACAGGAGTCAAGAGTCATGCGCGGCAGCCGCCGCCTACCCGCCGTAGCCCCACATCCTAGCGAGGACGGTGGGCTGCACGTCTGCATCGACGTACCAGGGCTCAACCGAGCCGCGTCTCAGGAGCGCCTCTGGCCTTCATGCGTGGGGAGTTGTGAAGGTCCACCTCACAGCTACGTTCGCATGCCCTTCGACCTACTAAACGCGGCTGCTGCCCACCAACTCCTGATGAGGAGAATCCTGGAAGCTCAGGTGGCCAGGCACCGCGCGTTCCTGGAGGAGATGGAGATGGACCTTGAGGAGCCGCCCGGACCCCTAGAGCCTCCAGAGGGTCAGGGCTCCGAAGGCTCGTGAGGGTTGGCTTCTTCAACATGCGTCGATAGCTACTCCGACACTCGCTCTGCAATGGTATCAGGTGACATCTTTCGAAGTTCTATTTTTAGCTGGGAGCGCCCGCAGGTCCGCATCATTCCCAGGCCACGTGGGTCCGTCCCTGCGGCATGTATCCATTTTGCTTATGCTCTCTACCTACCTTGTTGGGGGCGCCCCTCGGGCTGCATTATCCCCAAGCCGCTCGGGCCTGACCCAGTGGCGTTTGCCTTTCTCCGCATCTATCTAAATGGATTTGCTCCTCATTCTTAACCTGCTTGACTTAATCACCTGCTCGATTGACACCTACCTTTGAAGCCGCTCGCTCTGGCACGACACTTGCGCATGGGTCCGTCCCTGCAACGCCAAAAAATCTGAGTGGCTGAGCTCTGGCCGCGGCAGCCCCACAAGGCGCCACCT
The DNA here is from genome assembly GCA_963921465.1 of Triticum timopheevii. Taxonomy (NCBI): domain Eukaryota; kingdom Viridiplantae; phylum Streptophyta; class Magnoliopsida; order Poales; family Poaceae; genus Triticum; species Triticum timopheevii. The sequence continues at coordinate 358,012,975 of OY997274.1, read as the reverse complement.
CACCAGGCCCTCAGTGCCCCACTCACTCCCTCGGAGCGACCAATGGTTGGCTGGCAGTCGTGACGACAGACCTTGTTTCCTTTCATGATTGATATGCAGGACCCGCTCTAGGAGTAATGCTGGTGGCATCGCGAGCCTTCTCTCCTTCTCTCCGGCACGATCCGTTCGTGCATTAAAAGGGGGGCGCCTGAGCATCGCGACTCATGGGCTCCTACTGGCTCTCCAGCCCTCACCCCCTGGCCTTGACCCACGGCATCGCGACCTGTCATACCAGCGACGTCTGAGCTCGCTCGAGGGATGGGACCTAAGGACGTAGAGCATTAAGGAAAGTGCAAGGGAGAGGGAAGAAGCTCGCGAGGGCCTAACCCAGCCACACCTCAGCTGCCGCCACGCAGGCCCGACACTTCGCCGAAGGCCACTCCAAACCTACAAGATAAGTCGCGTGAAAACTGATTCGACTCGGCGGTAAACCCTCGCCTAGTGCAGCTCTGTCATGGCAACGTTGCCTACCTTTCTTGCCCAGCGGAGGCTGCTTGAGTGCTAAAGGGGACCCCCTGAGCATCGCGACTCAGGGGCTCTTGCTGGACCTCGGGACGCTCACCTCCTGGCCTTGACCACGGCATCGCGACCTGGCATACCAGCGACGTCTAAAGCCTGCCTGGGGACCGGGACCTGTCAGCGTAGAGCACCAGGCCCTCGTGAGGGAAGAAAGAGAGAGCCGAGCTGGCACAGGACAAGCATCTCGCATCGATTCATACTAGGGATATAATATTTACAAAAGACATGGCCAGCGCCTTACATACCCCCGCGGGGTGGTACTTCGATTCCTCGCAGGAAACAAAAGGTGCTAATCCTAGGGAATGCTAACTACGCGCACCTCCGCAACAAACGCCATCATCAACAGTGGGCCGTCAGGCACCGGCACCAACCCCGTCCAGATCAGTGGCGTCGGCGGCCTGATGCAGCTGCCCTGCTCCAGGAGCGACGCGAGCTCGGGGGCTCATAGCAGTCGTCGCTTGTCTCCGGAGTCACGTAAAGCTCGGCGAAGTCGCTGGACCCTCCGGCTCCTCCGCTGCTGCCTGAGGAGCTGCCGGGGATGCGGTTGGCGGGCCTGGTCCTCGCGACGACGCTGCCTCGGCCGCCATTCTCGGGGCATCATTCCAGCCGGCGTCCTTCCGTGTCGAAGACCTTGAAGAACATCAGGGAGGCGCCATCGTATTCGAGGTGGATTACGAGGGCGCCCCCTCTCCGGCAGACCCGGGCAATCTCGCCCCAGCCACGGGTCATGTAGACCTTGCCTGGAGCGACAACCTCGACCTCCGCTCCGGTCGCAGGGGTACTGCAGTTGGCGTGCTACAGCCAGAGCTCAAGAGGCCCCCTTGGTGGGATGTCGAAGGCGAAGGAGAGAGGAAGGCGAATCCAAGATCGGGGAGGCATGGCGGCGTGGAGCACAAGCTCATGAGAGGATCCCTCGGCATGGACTCCAGGAGGAACCACATGCACCGCCGTAACCCGCCGGCGTCGACGGCGGCTCCGATGGTGTCGCTCGGCGCCTTCTTGTCCAGGGTCCTCAATGCGGGCGTATAAGGGCAGCGGGAATCCAGGCGTCGGCTGCTCGTACCAGGGCCTCTACGTCTCCTGCCTAGCGCCCTCATCTCGACGGCAGAGGACTAGCCGCTTCTTCGGCGGAAGCGGGTCAGGACCCTCTCGGGGGGCCTTCCCCTTCTCTTCTGCAGAGAACCGGCGAATTGGTGTCATCGGCGTGTTGTGAAGCAAGGGTGGGGAGGAAGAAGAAAGGAGTAGCAGGGAGAGATGAGCTGGAATGGCTCGCGCCGTTCCGTACTTATAGCCGGAGAAGGCCAACCACTGGCCTCCACGATCGCAGGTAATCATGACTCATTTTTGCATGCAGGGACTTGTCAAGTCGTGCGGTTGCCTAGGCGTCATGGGGAAGCGGAGACGCCCGTGTCCAATCAATCGCCACGCGGCACCCAAGGCCGTAGGCTATTGGGGCCCGTGGTGCTTCGCACTTGCCCCTTCGCTTCTCCGCTAAGCCAAGTCCAGGCGCGCCTTGGGCCTGGGGGCTACTGTCGGTGTTCTGGGAACGGGGGTCCCCAGACTTGCTTGCCTGCGGCCCGCGGCGTGGCTCAAGTGGGGGCCCAATGCAGCCCAGCTTTATCAGCTCAAGCTCAAGACCCTCGTGAGGGGCCAAGCCTCGCGGGGCGGACGACAAGAAGCTTCCTCAGGAGCAGCCTCCTCAGGCAGGCTCGCGAGGAGGCAGAGAGATCAAGGCAGGGTACCTCGTGAGGAGCCCGTGACGCAAGCCACGACGATTGAGACCTGGCGGGCGCCGGCTTGCGCAGTGTCCTTGTTTCCCCTTCGGTGCAAGGGGGGCAAGCATAGGCCAAGGCGTCAGGCAAAGGTTACCGTTTCGGTGCAACAAGACCAAGACCAGCAGAGCAGCAGGATGGAGGTCATCGTGGAGCCCAGGACGGCGTCATCGTTAGAGCCTTTGGTAGCCGAAGACCAACTTTAGTCAGGATAAGTGTACCAGATGTTCCCCTTCAAAATGGCCAATCGTTGGCGCCCTTCCCGCTCATTATTTGGGAAGAGGCCCAGGGCCTCGCTCTATAAATAGGACTAGCCACCGCAAAGTAGAGCGATGGAGCATCTATTCCAAGAAGACGCATAGACTAGAGAGAGGCGACTGAACTCACCCAAGCAGTTCATCGCACCAGCTCAAGGACAGCCCCTCGCGAGGCTGTTCTCCCTTTGTATTGTTCATCGTTAGCCCCAGAGGCAATCTACCGCACCACACACTGGAGTAGGGTATTACACCACAGTGGTGGCCTGAACCAGTATAAATCTCGTGTCCCTTGTGTGTTCGTCTTTCTTGCTTAGATCCTTGCGAGACTTCGAGACGTGAGCTGGTAGGGGAAAGATTTTCGTGCGCACCCCAGTGTTCGAACCTCAAGGGTCTGCCGGAACCCGAAATCCAACACTATTTTCGAGATGATGACGAGAGAACACTTTGTGTTGGATGAAGATTATGATGATGACATGATTTGCTGAGACTATTTGTATGTATATGCTATGATTACATTTATATGTGTATGATATGCTAAAGATTATTGTATAAAGCCTATTCAAATACAAAACAAATATGCATAAAAAACAGAAACTAATAAAACTAGCAGTAGTGAGGGGAGCAAAGTTAGCAGTAGCGCTCCCTTACCAATAGCGCTTACTTCTAACAAGCGCTGCAGATATTAGCAGCAACACTCTTAGCTAAGGCGCGCTACTGCTAGCCATGTATAGCAGTAGAGTGGGACAATATGCGCTACTGCTACACGTTAGATGTAGCGCCTTATCAGTAGCGCGACCTTCCGCGCTACCGATAGGCAAAATACTCGCGCTACAACTAGGGTTTTCCCTAGTAGTGGTCAGTTGTCTGAATTTTTTATTCTGGGCCAATCTATTCCCAACGGGAAGCAGCACTCCTCGAGACGGCGGAGCTCCTAGGCTGCCGGTTGGCTGGTGTATAAAGTAAGGGTGTGGGGGCGCAAGTTCGCCGTGGAAACAGTGCTTAGATGGCTATCTTAGAGTTGCGTGGGTTGAAGGTACTGCCGCCGCCAGATCTGGATGACAGCGCAACCACGGTAGTGCGGTGGGGCGAGGAGAGGGGTTTTGGTCGGGGCCACGGACGGCCGAGGCAGGCTGCTCTGCCGTTGGTCGCTGGCTCTTCGGCGAAGATTCCGAACAGTGTCAGTCGAGAGGCACAAGACGGCCATCAAGCCATCCGACGTAGATCGACAGTACCAAAATAAAATAAAATCGTGTGACCCCAATTTAGTCTTCAGTCAATAGACGTGTGACCACTCTCGTACCTTGCTGGTGATCTATTAGGGTATTTCTTTAGATCAAAGAGATATTTCGTTCTTAACATTATGCATTTTATACATCTTCAGCCACACCGTCGACCGACTCACCGCAGCTGCTCCAACAAGGGAAGCATACACCAGAAGGGAGCTATAGTCCCCACTCAATAGTTCCCTGCATCGAATGCACGTGCCCGACATGGACAGCCACAACAACTGCAGGTCCATCGACAAGTCATCACATGATGCTCACTCCTATGGATGGTGGCCAGATAGGTTGTATCCTCATCTTACTTGTGTGTAACATTTATGGCTTTGTTATTCATCTAAGCATGGAAAATAGATTATCACATTTCATTATATATTCATGTTGATCTCTTACGGGTCTTGTTCAGGAGTTAACGTTGTTCCATAGTTCAGCTAAGAGACTTGTTCTTTAGGTAACGTTGTTCCATAGTTATCATCCATCAGCCAATGCTATCCCACAGGCTGGTGATTATAGTATTATACCACTTCTAGTATTACCTATGTTGTTCTTTAATACTTTTGTGTGCCATCTAGTTAATCTCAAGTACAAATGATACATATTCTATAACTTTCATCTGTGTTCTCCCTTTAGTTTTTGAGACCTATTGCTACTAGTTAACCCCAGTCCTACTATTTATGTCGTCTCCTACAGGCACTCATTACATAAATCTAACTAATCGTTGTCTTCCATGCATGTCAGATATAATTGCACACACTGATTTATGCACAAGAACCTCAGGGAGCAATGTAACGGCCAAAAAACTTGACGTCAATTATACCCAATATGATGGAACATGTAAAAGCAATTCTTCACAAGACCTGCAGAAAGATGATGAATCACCCCACAAGGTCCTTGCTCTTACTTGGCCCTTGATATGGGTATAGCATGCATATAATGTCCTAGAGTGCATCTACTCTGTTGCAATGCCTTGTGCTTAGCCTGCTGATCATGCATGTATATATGGCATGCCTTCCTGTTTTTCATTACCTATTCCATTCATGATAACATGTTTTCAAATTCAAGTACTGTCATTCTACTCCATCGCAATGCCATCTTCTTAGTTTGGACATCATGCTTCAGAATATCTTATGCATAGTAATTCATCAGTATGTACTTCATCTGTCTACCATACCATGTTCTTTTTCTTACATTGAAGTGTTGTTCTAGTGGTCTCTTGCAATGCCATCTTAGTTTCCCAATCATACACGCATATGTTGCCTTAGTGTTTTTCTGTATGTATTCCGCTAGCATACAGTTTTACATTCAAGTAGTGTTTTTTTACACTGTTGTCCTGTCGTATCCCAAGCTCTTACATCATACGCCCTCCGTCCGAATTACATGTCGCAGAAATGGATAAAACTAGATGTATCTAGAACTGAAATAAGCCTAGACCCATCCATTTATTTCCGGATGAAGGGAATACATGTCAATATGTCATGCCTTTCTATTCTTCAGTACCTATTCCATCTCTGATGTAGCATGTTTTATAATTTAAGCACCATTCTTCTATATAAGGCATGCAAGGGGAAGACAACTATGTTAGAATCTGAACGGTTACAAACCAGGCCTTTGCAAAAGATCCAAACGCCAGGAGAGAATAAACCAACTCCATTTTTCATAAATACTACTCCAGCACAGAGAAACCCAACTCCCACTGAAAATAAGAAGATTCCAGTGGCCAAAGAACTAGTCCGCTCCAATCCAGCAAAAGAATGTCAACTCCATTCTAAGAAGCATGTGCGTATCCTCGCATCATGAAATTTTATAGCATTCTGATCATATCTTCTACATGTTTCTTACCCATCTCTGTTTTAGAAAATAAGGTTAAACGATAGAAGACTTCCTCCATTGGGATTGTATTCAAGGAAAATATCTTGCGGGAATTCTCTCTGCTCCAATGTTGATGTACGTACCTGTTGTATATCACTGTATTTTTACATCAGCATGTATTTTGTTAATCGGCGTGAATCCAACCTTTATCTGATCTAAAATTAGTTGTAGCAAAATGTTAAAGGCGCCAATGTTGATTTTTGTAAGGAAAACTGCCTGGTAGTTTTGCATACTGAGCTGCATGAGTGTACTATCTCATATCATGCACATTACTGAATTGTAGTGCTGCTCTGGTTGCCCATTCATTCATTGTGTCAACGTTTCTTTCGTATTACCTTAGCTGGCTGATGATAGTTGTGCCATATTGTGTCTATTTGGTGTAGGCTAGTTGCCCAAACGTTCGTTCTGTCAATGTTGCTTTCCTATTATCTGACTTGGCCAATGATAGCAATGCTTGTGTGTTAAATTGGTGCAGGCTACTGAAGATAAGAAGAAAAACTCTGAAAACAGCAAGGCAACCCCATAGTTTCTTTCCAATAAATCTAGGTCAAGTAATATGGCAATAACTCATGATTAATCTGTTCGGTTCCCCTCCTAATTTATGTTATGATGCAGTGGTCGAGACACTCTCCACTATCAATAATACAAGCCTGCCAAAATCGCCATATGAATCTGTTCAGTTTCCTCTGTCCCGAATGCAACAGAAAAAATGTATGTTCGTGAACAAATTAATGGCTGAAGCAATGATGGAAATGGTGGAGGGCTCACAGGTGCACATTCGTGTGCAACAACAATTGATCAATGTTTTCAGAGACAGTGTAGCAAAGCAGCAAGAACTTTCCCACATGCTTATGGGCGTCATCCACGCTGAGGTCGCAGACTATGATGTTGTAGATCATTAGGTTCTGTTCATTTATTTGCACTGGCATCAATCTTTGATTGCCCAGTGGATGTAATTTCCTGTAATATATGCTGGATGTGCAACGTTTTTCCCTGTATGTCGTACCTTTGCTTGATCAGTTTTGGTCCTATGCATAATTTCTTCTCGTAATGGGCTCAAATTATCTAATTTGGCCTAAAGACATGTACGGACTTTAGTGGTCCCATTAAGTTAATGGGCCGTTACAAGGACGAAAGTTAACGGTCAGCCCTCTTACCTCCCGGGTCGTTAACATGCCGACATCAAAGCGGGCAACAAGTGGGCCCATTTGATTCCACGAGCCGTTAACAGGCCGTTACTAAGGTCGGGCTACATATGGCCCAACTATACCGTGGGCCTTTAGTAGGCCGAAAGAGATGGCGGGCTGGTACTAGACCATGAATAGCATGGGCCGCTAAGAGGCCGAAAGTCGGGTCATACTGTAAATGGCCCAACTGTGTTGTGGGCCTTTAGCAGGCCGATAGAGAAACCGGGTTGGTATTGGACAACCAAGGGCATGGGCCGTTAAAAGGCAAAAACTCAGGTCCGACTACAAATGGCCCAACTCATTTGTGGGCCATCAACAGGCTGAAAGACACACAGGGCCGAGAATTGACCCAACACTTAAATAGGTCGATAAAAGGCCAAAACTCAGGTCCGACTACAAATGGCCCAACTGATTTATGGGCCGTCAAGAGGCTGAAAGACACATCGGACCGGAAATTAGGCCAACACTTAAATGGGTCGCTAAAAGGTCAAAAGATGTACATCCTGAAAATTGGCCCATCCCTTGAATGAGCTGGTAACAGGCCGAAATCACATCGGGCTGATATTGAGCCCAAATATATAGCGGGCTGTTAACGGGCTCTTACTGACCATGGGCTGCAATGGTGTCAAATCTTTAATGGGCTATTGACGGGCCGAATTGGCACATCTCGTATGGGCCGTGGGCTTAAATAGACCTGGCACAAGTAGGCCGTATATGGGCCGGCCTGCTAATTTTTTACTGGGCCAGCCTTTTTCACCGGAATGGCCATTGTTGGGCCATGCCACGTGTTGACCTATCATAGGCGCCTCCTGTCCAATGAGTGGATGACATCTATCCCAACGGTGAGGCAAGACGTGTTTCCTCCAGCCAATGAGAATTTTACACGTGGAAAATCCCCATTGGTCCGGGCTGTTAATGGGTTATCGGACCCAAAACCAGACCCGATTGCTTGACGGCGAGCCGTTACGGTCAATGCCATGTGTCGGTCACCCTTGACAAAAGAACTTCTATGATGCGTGATTTCTCGTCATGGAAGTGGACACTTCCGTGATGATAATTTTGGTAATGTCATGGAACACTTCTACGATAGCACAAGTATGACTATCTGGATTCTGTCGTAAAATCGTCATGGATGTACATGCATGACAGAAAACATGACCTAATGTGACAAACACGTATCATCATGGAAGTGTATTTTTTTGTAGTCTAACCAATAATTGTTGAAGAAGAAAGGTGGGATGCCTACCATGGCATCCCCAAGCTTAGATGATTGAGACTTCTTGAATATTAACTTGGTATTCCTTGGGTAACCCCAAGCTTGAGATTTTGTGTCTCCTTTCCTTTTATAATTTCCCGAAATCTTAAAAACTTCATCCACACAAACTCAACAAGAACTCGTGAGATAAGTTAGTATAAATCAATGCAAAACCTTATCATTCTCTACTGTAGCAAATCACTAGAATTATTACTCAACATTGCATACTAAATGCCTATGCATATTTAATACTCCTATCCTCAAATAGAATCATTAAACAAGCAAACATATGCGAACAATGCAAACATAACAACAATCTACCAAAACAGGACAACCTGTAATGGATGAAGAAGTGTCCATACTTATTTAACCAAAAACTTCTGAGAATTTACCAGAATGTAGAAATTTATCATAGCTTATTGTACAGAAACTTTCAACAGTTTATCACATTCTGACTTTTCTCGGGAATTTTTACAACTGCGACAAACTTTCTGTTTTGAAACAGCAACTCATATACTTGCAAAATAAGCATGGTAAAGGCTATCCTTGCCACTTTTATTGAAATAAAAGATACACAACATTATTCTAAATAAAAGCAAGAAAATCAAAACAAAATAAAATGAAGCTCCAAGCAAAACTCATATCATGTGACGAATGAAATATAGCTCCAAGTGAGGTTACCGATAATGTTGAAGACAAAAGAGGGGATGCCTTCCAGGGCATCCCCAAGCTTAGTTGCTTGGATCTTCCTTGAATATCACCTTGGGGTGCCTGGGCATCCCCAAGCTTAGGGTCTTTTCACTCCTTATTCTCCTCATATCGATATCTCACCCAAAACTTGAAAACTTCAATCCCACAAAACTTAACGGAACTTCGTGAGATAGGTTAGTATGATAAAGACAAATCATTCACTTTGGTACTGTCAAGATAAGATCCATAATTGTTTACACACAGTGCCTACTGTACACCATTTTTACAATTTATATTGATCAATATAAGCCACAGAAACTAGAAAACAAGCAAACTACTCATTGAAAACAGAATCTGTCAAAAACAGAACAGTCTGTAATGATCTGGACAACTACGCATTGAAGATGGTCTCTTGATGTCTGCTAGAACTACGTAGGTATTTCCCCAAAGAGGAAGGGATGATGCAGTATAGAGACGGTAGGTATTTCCCTCAGTGATGAGACCAAGGTTATCGAACCAGTAGGAGAACCTCCTCACACCACGTAAACAACACCTGCACACAAATAGCAAATACTCGCAACCCGACGTGTTAAAGGGGTTGTCAATCCCTACCACGTACGGCGCCTCAAGATAGGCAAATAATGTGAGGTAAAAGTGGTAGATAGGATAAACAGATCGTGGAACGAATAAATTGCAGCAAGGTATTTTTGTATGTTTTGGTTTAATAGATCTGAAAATAAATGCAAGGGAAAGTAGATCACAAAGGCAAATATGATGAAAAGAGACCCGGGGGGCCGTAGGTTTCACTAGTGGCTTCTCTAGAGAAAATAGCAAATGGAGGGAAAACAATTACTGTTGGGCAATTGATAGAACTTCAAATAATCATGATGATATCCAGGTAATGATCATTATATAGGCATCACTTCCAAGATTAGTAGACCGACTCCTTCCTGCATCTACTACTATTACTCCACACATCGACCGCTATCCAGCATGCATCTAGTGTATTAATTTCATGCGAAAACGGAGTAATGCAATAAGAATGATGACATGATGTAGACGAGATCCGCTTATCTATTGCGGAGATATAGATCTCATCTCGTTATCCTTAGTAGCAATGATACATACGTGTCGGTTCCCCTTCTGTCACTGGGATCAAGCACCGTAAGATCGAACCCACTACAAAGCACCTCTTCCCATTCCAAGATAAATAGATCAAGTTGGCCAAACAAAACCCAAATATCGGAGAAGAAATACGAGGCTATAAGCAATCATGCATATAAGAGATCAAAGAAGACTCAAATAACTTTCATGGATAAAAACATAGATCTGATCATAAACTCAAAGTTCATCGGATCCCAACAAACACACTGCAATACTTACATCATATGGATCTCCAAGAGACTGTTGTATTGATAATCAAGAGAGAGAGAGAGGAAGCCATCTAGCAACTAACTACGGACCCGAAGGACTACAAATAAGTACTCACGCATCATCGGAGAGGCACCAATGGAAGTGGTGAACCCCTCCTTGACGGTGTCTAGATTATATCTAGTGGTTCTGGACTCTGCGGCGACTCGAATTGATCTTCGTCGATTCTCCTAGGGTTTCTGGAATATTGGGGTATTTATAGAGAAAAGAGGCAGTTCAGGGGGTACCCGAGGTGGGCACAACCCACCAGGGCGCTCCTAAGCCTCCTAGCGCACCCTGGAGGGTGCTGCTCCCCTCGAGCCACCCCCATGTGCTTTCTTGGCCCACTTGATGTCTTCTGGACCAAAAAATATCCTCTAGGAGTTTCGCTGTGTTTGGACTCCATTTGATTTTGATTTCCTGCGATGTAAAAAACATGCAGAAAACACCAACTGGCACTGGGCACTATGTCAATAGGTTAGCACCAAAAAATGATACAAAATGACTATAAAATGATTGTAAAACATCCAAGAATGATAATATAACAGCATGGAACAATCAAAAATTATAAATATGTTGGAGACGTATCATCTTTCTCAAACAACCCTGCAACCTGCTACCTCTTGAGCTTGCGTTGGTTTTCCCTTGAAGAGGAAAGGGTGATGCAGCAACGTAGCATAAGTATTTCCCTTAGTTTTGAGAACCAAGGTATCAATCCAGTAGGAGACGATGCACAAGTCACCGAATACCTGCACAAACAATCAATAGAAAATAGTAAATGATGTATAGATTGGAAAGTAAAGATTGCAAAATAGTAAATGAGAATTGATAATATGGAAAATAGACTTTCATATAATGGAAGAGAGACCTGGGGGCCATAGGTTTCACTAGTGGCTTCTCTCGAGATAGCATGTATTACGGTGGGTGAACAAATTACTGCTGAGCAATTGATAGAAAAGAGCATAACTATGATGACATCTAAGGCAATGATCATGAACATAGGCATCACGTCCGTGTCAAGTAGACCAACTCCTGCATGTATCCACTACTATTACTCAACACATCGACCTCTATCTAGCATACATCTAGAGTATTAAATTCATAAAGAATAGATTAACGCATTAAGCAAGATGACATGGTGTAGAGGGATAAACTCAAGCAATATGATATAAACCCCATCTTTTTATCCTTGATGGCAACAATACAATATGTGCTTTGCTGCCCCTACTATCACTGGGAAAGGACAGCGCAAGTTTGAACCCAAAGCTAAGCACTTCTCCCATTGCAAGAAAGATCAATCTAGTAGGCCAAACTAAACCGATAATTCGAAGAGACTTGCAAAGATATCAAATCATGCATATAAGAATTCAGAGAATAATCAAATAATATTCATAGATAATCAAGTTCATATATCCACAATTCATTGGAGCTCGGCAAACACACCGCAAAACAGTATTACATCGAATAGATATCCAAGAACATCGAGGAGAACTTTGTATTGAGAATCAAAGAGAGAGAAGAAGCCATCTAGCTAATAACTATGCACCCTAGGGTCTGTGGTAAACTACTCACGCTTCATCAGAGAGGCAATGGTGTTGATGTAGAAGCCTTCTATGATCGATTCCCCCTCTGGCAGATCGCCGGAAAAGGGCCCAAGATGGGATCTCATGGGTACAGAAGGTTGCGGTGGTGGAAAAGTGGTTTCGTGGCTATCCCTGATGTTTCTAGGGTATAAGAGTATATATAGGCGAAAGAAGTACGTCGGTGGAGCTACGAGGGGCCCACGAGGGTGGGAGGCGCTCCTACCCCCCTGGGTGTGCCCTCCTGCCTTGTGGCCTCCTCGTAGAGTCCCATACTTCAACTCCAAGTCTTTTGGATTGCTTTCGGTCCAAGAAAAATCCTCGGGATGGTTTCATTCCGTTTGGACTCCGTTTGATATTCCTTTTTCGCAAAACACTAAAAAAAGCAAAAAACAGAAACTAGCACTGGGCCTCCGGTTAATAAGTTAGTCCCAAAAATAATATAAAAGATCATATTAAAGCCCATTAAACATCAAAAAAATATAATATAATAGCATGGAACAATAAAAAATTATAGATACGTTGGAGACGTATCAAGCATCCCCAAGCTTAATTCCTGTGTCCTCGAGTAGGTAAATGATAAAAACAGAATGGATGTGGAATGCTACCTAGCATATTTCTCAATGTAATTTTGCTTATTGTGGCATGAATGTTCAGATCCGAAAGATTCATGACAAAAATTTAATATTGACATAAAAACAATAATACTTCAAGCATATTGACAAAGCAATTATGTCTTCTCAAAATAACATGACCAAAGAAAGTTATCCCTACAAAATCATATAGTCTGGCTATGCTCTATCTTCATCACACAAAGTATTTAATCATGCACAACCCCGATGACAAGCCAAGCAATTGTTTCATACTTTAGTATTTTCAAACCTTTTCAATCTTCACGCAATACATGAGCGTGAGCCATGGACATAGCACTATAGGTGGAATAGAATGGTGGTTGTGGAGAATACAAAAGGAGTAGATAGTATCACATCAACTAGGCGTATCAACGGGCTATGGAGATGCCCATCAATAGATATCAAATTGAGTGAGTAGGGACTGCCATGCAATGGATGCACTAGAGCTATAAGTTTATGAAAGCTCAACCAAAAGAAACTAAGTGGGTGTGCCTCCAGCTTGCTTGCTCATGAAGACCTAGGGCACTTTTGAGGAAGCCCGTCATTGGAATATACAAGCCAGGTTCTATAAAGAAAAATTCTCACTAGTATAGGCAAGTGACAACATTGGAGACTCTCTATCATGAAGATCATGGTGCTACTTTGAAGCACAAGTGTGGTAAAAGGATAGTAGCATTGTCCCTTCTCTCTTTTTCTCTAATTTTTTATTTGGGCCTTTTCTCCTTTTTTATGGCCTCTTTTTTTATTTAGTCTGGAGTCCCATCCTGACTTGTGGCGGAATCATAGTCTCCATAATCCTTTCCTCACATGGGACAATGCTCTAATAATGAAGATCCTCACACTTTTATTTACTTACAACTCAAGAATTACAACTCAATACTTAGAACAAAATATGACAATATGTGGATGCCTCCGGCGGCGTACCAGGATGTGCAATGATTCAAGAGTGACATGCATGAAAAAATTACGAATGGTGGCTTTGCCACAAATATGATGTCAACTACATGATCATGCTAGCAATATGACAATGATGGAGCGTGTCATAATAAACGGAACGGTGGAAAGTTGCATGGCAATATATCTCGGAATGGCTATGGAAATGCCATAATAGGTAGGTATGGTGGCTGATTTGAGGAAGGTATATGGTGGGTGTATGGTACCGGCGAGAGTTGCGCGACACTAGAGAGGCTAGCAATGATGAAGGGTGAGAGTGCGTATAATCCATGGACTCAACATTAGTCATAAATAACTCACATACTTGTTGCAAAAATATACAAGTAATCAAAACAAAGTACTACACGCATGCTCCAAGGGTAAGGGTTGGTAGGAGTTAACCATCGCGCTATCCCGACCTCCACACATAAGGAAGGTAATCAATAAATAAATCGTGCTCCAACTTCATCACATAACGGTTCACCATACGTGCATGCTATAGGAATCACAAACTTTAACACAAGTATTCCTAAAATTCGAAACTACTCAACTAGCATCTCTCTAAAATCACCATTCTCATATCTCAAAACAATCATCAAACATGAAACTTCTCATAGTATTCAATGCACTTTATACGAAAGTTCTTATTATACCCATCTTGGATGCCCATCATAATAGGACTAGTTTTATAACCAAAGCAAATTACCACGCTGTTTTATAAGACTCTCAAAATTATATAAGTAAGGCATGAGATATAAGCGAAGCACTAGAGCTCTAAAAAGACTCTCAAAACCACCACCGTGCTCTAAAAAGATATAAGCGAAGCACTAGAGCAAATTTCTCTATCTCAAAAGATATAAGTGAAGCACATAGAGTATTCTAATAAATTCCGATTCATGCGTGTCTCTCCCAAAAGGTGCGTACAGAAAGGATGATTCTTGTAAACTAAAAATCAAAGACTCAAATCATACAAGACGCTCCAAGCAAAACACATATCATGTGGTGTATAAAAATATAGCCTCAAGTAATGTTACCGATAGACGAAGACGAAAGAGGGGATGCCTTCGGGGGCATCCCCAAGCTTAGTCTTTTGGTTGCACTTGAATTATCTTGGGGATCCTTGGGCATCCCCAAGTTTAGGCTCTTGCCACTCCTTACTCCAAAATCCATCAAACCTTTACCCAAAACATGAAAACTTCACAACACAAAACTTCAACAGAAAATCTGATGAGCTCCGTTAGTGTAAGAAAATAAACCACCACTTGAAGGTACTGTAATGAACTCATTATTTATTTGTATTGGTGTTAAACCTACTGTATTCCCACTTCTCTATGGTTCATACCCCACGATACTACTCATAGATTCATTAAAATAAGCAAACAACACACGAAAAACAGAATCTGTCAAAAACAGAACAGTCTATAGCAATCTGTAACTTTCGAATAATTCTGTAACTCCAAAAATTCTGAAAGAAATTGGTGGACGTGAGGAATTTGTCTATTAATCAGCTGCGAAAAGGATCAACCTGAAATCGCTCTCCAGTAAAAATGACAGCTATTCTCATGAGCGCAAAAGTTTCTGTTTTTTTACAGCAAGATCGCAAAGACTCCACCCAAGTCTTCCCAAAGGTTCTACTTGGGACAAACACTAATTAAAACATAAAACCACATCTAATCATAAGCTAGATGAATTATTTATTACTAAACAGGAGCAAAAAGTAAAGAACAAAAATAAAATTGGGTTGCCTCCCAACAAGCGCTATCGCTTAACGCCCCTCGCTAGGCATAAAAACAAGAATAGATCTAGGTATTGCCATATTTGACATGCAATTCTTTAATTGAAAACACATAACCCTTAGGAGGTTCTTTGGTTTTGCTAATGATTAAACTCCTAGGCAAGAAATCTAGAAATTTATTTGTGGCATAAGGTTCCTTAATGATATCGAAAAAATTGGGGTGAATACTTATTGATTTGAGATCTTCATTTTCCTTACTAGAAGATTCACCCTTATTCTTAGGAACGTAGATAAACTTGGCAACTCTGGTTGGAGGAGGATGTGAGGGATTTTTAACGGCAGAAAAAGTGGAACCCATGTTGGTAATAATTTCTTCGAGTTTATCAATTCTAGTAGAATCTTGATCTATCCTTTCATAACTATGGGTTCGTTTTCCCTAAGATTTTTCAGAGTAACTCCTACCTTAGATCCATATTGGGTAATTTGGTTGTGGATCTTTTTATCCAAATTTTCTATTAACTCAACAGTGGCAATTTTATTTTAAATAATATCAAGCCTTTGCATCACATGTTCCAAGGTTAAAATAGTTCCATTGACCGAAAGAGGTGGTGGGCCTAAAAAATCTATCATGGCATTATAAGAATCAAAAGTATGGCTTCCCAAAAAAATTCCTCTAGCAATGGTGTCAAGAACATATCTATTCCAAGGAGTAATGCCTACATAAAAATTGCGAAGAAGAATGGAAGTGAATTGCTTCCTAGTTGATCTATTTTGAGCATTGCAAATTCTATACCAAGCATCTTTTAGATTTTCTCCCTCCCTTTGCTTAAAATTGAGAACTTCATTATCGGGAGTACTAACAATTATAGGAGAACTAGCCATGAGGGCGAAACAAACGATCTAACACACAAATGCACAAGAAGCAAGCAAAAAGAAGAGGGGCAAAGAAAAGGCAAAGGTTTTCGAAAATCGTTTTAGAAGTGGGGGAGACGAAAACGAGAGGCGAATGGCAAATAATGTAATACGAGGGAGACTTGGCATAGATCTCCCCGGCAACGGTGCCGCAAATACTTCTTGCTACCTCTTGAGCATGTGTTGGTTTTCCCTTGAAGAGGAAAGGGTGATACAGCAAAGTAGCGTAAGTATTTCCCTCAGTTTTGAGAAGCAAGGTATCAATCCAGTAGGAGACTACACAAGTCACCTAGTACCTGCACAAACAATCAAGAACCTTGCAACCAACGCGATAAATGGGATGTCAATCCCTTCACATTCACTCGCAAAAGTGAGATCTAATAGAGAAAGTAAAGTAAATATTTTTGGTATTTTTGTTGTACAGATTGGAAAGTAATGATTGCAAAATATTCAACGAGATGCGATGTAAATAAAAGAGATGTAATATAATAGGAAAGAGACCCAAGGACCATAGGTTTCACTAGTTGCTTCTCTCAAGATAACATGTATTACGGTGAGTGAATAAATTACTGCCGAGCAGCAATTGACAGAAAACCTCATAAATATGAAGACATCTAAGGCAATGATTATGAACATAGGCATCACATCCGTGTCAAGTAGACCAAAACAATTATGCATCTCCACACATCGACCGCTATCCTGCACGCATCTAGAGTATTAAGTTCATAAGAACAGAGTAATGCATTAAGCAAGATGACATGATGTAGAGGGATAAACTCAAGCAATATCATATAAACCCCATCTTTTTATCCTCGATGGCAACAATACAATACGTGCCTTGCTGCCCCTACTGTCACTGGGAAAGGACACCGCAAGATTGAACCCAAAGTTAAGCACTTCTCCCATTGCAAGAAAGATCAATCTAGTAGGCCAAACTAAACCGATAATTCGAAGAGACTTGCAAAGATATCAAATCATGCATATAAGAATTCAGAGAAGAATCAAATAATATTCATAGATAATCAAGTTCATAAATCCACAATTCATTGGATCTCGGCAAACACACCGCAAAAGAATATTACATCGAATAGATCTCCAAGAACGTCGAGGAGAACTTTGTATTGAGAATCAAAGAGAGAGAAGAAGCCATTTAGCTAATAACTATGGACCCGAAGGTCTGTGGTAAACTACTCACGCTTCATCGGAGAGGCAATGGTGTTGATGTAGAAGCCCTCCATGATCGATTCCCCCTCCGGCAGATCTCCGGAAAAGGCCCCAAGATGGGATCTCACGGGTACAGAAGTTTGCGGCGGTGGAAAAGTGGTTTCATGGCTCTCCCTGATGTTTCTAGGGTATAAGAGTATATATAGGCGAAAGAAGTACGTCGGTTGAGCTACAAGGGGCCCACGAGGGTTGCGGGCGCGCCTACCCCCCCCCCCCCCCCCGGGCGTGCCCTCCTGCCTCGTGGCCTCCTCGTAGAGTCCCAGACTTCAAATCCAAGTCTTCTGGATTGCTTTCGGTCCAAGAAAAATCCTTGCGAAGGTTTCATTCCGTTTGGACTCCATTTGATATTCCTTTTCTGCAAAACACTAAAATAAGCAAAAAAACAGAAACTGGCACTAGGCCTCCGGTTAATAGGTTAGAACCAAAAATAATATAAAAGATCATATTAAAGCCCATTAAACATCCAAAACAGATAATATAATAGCATGGAACAATCAAAAATTATAGATACGTTGGAGACGTATCAAACCTGAAAGAGTGCCCCATGATTTCTACCGGAGAAACCAGGACGAAAACGTGCATCAACCCCTATTCGTAGATTACCCCAATGTCACCTTCGGAATCCGTGAGTTGAGTGCCAAAACATATATCAAGTGAATCAATATAATACCCCATTGTCACCACGGGTATTCATATGCAAGACATATATCAAGTGCTCTCAAATACATAAAAATATTCAATCCGACAAAAAAAAATCTCAAAGGGAAAATTCAGTTCATCACAACAAGATAGAGAAGGAGAAACACCATATGATCCAAATATATTAACAAAGCCCGCGATACATCAAGATCGTTCCATCAAGAACACGAGAGAGAGAGAGATTAAACACATAGTTACTGGTACAAACCCTCAGCCCCGAGGGTGGACTACTCCCTCGTCATCATGGTGGCCGCCGGGATGATGAAGATGGCCACCGGTGATGATTTCCCCCTCTGGCTGGGTGCCGGAATGGGCTCCCGATTGGTTTTTCATGGCTGCAGAGGCTTGAGATGGCGGAACTTCCGATCCAGGGTTATCTTCGGGGTTTTTGGAATATTTGGGAATTTATAGGGTAAAGAGGCAATGCGGGAGGCCACCAAGGTGGGCACAACCCACCAAGGTGCGTGTGGGCCCCCAGGAGCGCCCAGGTGGGTTTTGGCCCCCTCAGGGCACCTTTGGTACTTCTTTGGCCTACTGGATGTATTCTGGTCCAAAAAGAATCTCTAGAAAGTTTCGCTGTGTTTGGACTCTGTTCGGTATTGATTTTCTGCGAAGTAAAAAACAAGTAAAAACAACAACTGGCACTTGGCACTTTTTCAATAGGTTAGTACCAAAAAATGATATAAAGTTGCTATAAAATGATTGTAAAGTATCCAAGAATGATAATATAACAGCATGGAATAATCAAAAATTATAGATACGTTGGAGACGTATCAAGCTTCTCACAAGAAGTCTGATGGTTTTGGTAGGGAACGTGCCACCTTTGTGGACGAAACGATGTTAGTTGCCTCTTCTTACTTTCAAATTTTCTCTAGTGTCAACATAGAACAATAGGAGTGTTGTTGCATTTTTTGGGATCTTTCGTGATTCACTTGGACATTTTAATACATTAACTGAGTTTTCTATGCATTCATGTGCATAATTCAAATTTGAACTACATGCACCTGCTCCAGTGCATGTAAATGGGTTCAAAATTGAAATGTGTGTCCTTGGTTGCATGCTTAGGTCCCATGGAAGAAATGGGAATGAATGCCAAACACCTTTCCACCATTGCTCGATCGCTAACATTGAGATACATGGTTTTTAAATTCTAGTAAATCGAAAATGTGTTTGAAATTTATGAAACTTGACATGCTATCATGGAACGGCATCAACATGTCGTGGTAAAAATATTGTCCTATTTGGGGCAGGTTGTGGTATAAGCTTCTCACAAACCAGAGCTTCTCACAAAAAGCCTCATGGTTACGGTAGGGAAGGTTTTACCTTTCTGGATGAAGCGATATCTGTTGCCTCTTCTTGATTTCAATTTTTTTTCTTGTGCCAACATAGAACAACGAGAGTATTGTGTTAAATTTTGGAATTTTTTGGGGTTCGTTTGGACACGTTTATACATTAACTGAGTTTTCTATCCATTTATGTGCATAATTTAAATTTGAACTACAAGCACATGCTCCAGTGCATATAAATTGGTTGAAAAAAAAATCAAATGTGTGTCCTTGGTTGCATGCTTAGGTCCCACGGAAGAAATGGGAATGAATGTCAAACACCTTGCCACCGTCGCTCGGCCGCAAACATTGAGATACATGGTTTTTGAATTCTAGTAAATCCAAAACTCGTCTGAAATTCATGAAACTTGGCATGCTATCATGGAATAGCATCAGTATGGTGTGGTACAAAAATTATCCCATTTGGGGCAGGTTTGGGTATAAGGCTTCTCACATACCAGAGCTTCTGACAACAAGCCTCATGGTTCCAGTAGGGAATGTGCCTCCTCGATGGATGAAACGATATTCGTTGCCTCTTCTTGTTTTCAATTTTTTTTCCTAATGGCAACATAGTGCCACAGGAGTGTCATGTTAAAATTTACAATTTTAGGGTTTGTTTGGACATTTTTATACATTAACTGAGTTTTCTAGGCATTTTATGTGCATAATTCAAATTTGAACTACATGCACATGCTCTAGTGCAGAAAAATGGGTTGACATATCAAATGTGTGTCCTTGGTTGCATGCTTAGGTCCCATGCAAGAAATGGGAATGAATTTCAAACACTAAGGCACTGTTGGTTGCCGGCAAAACATTGAGATACTTTGTTTTTAAATTCTAGTAAATCCAAAACTCGTCTGAAATTCATGAAACTTGGCATGCTATCATGGAATGACACCCGACATGCTGTGGTATTTTTTTGTCAATTTTGAGAGAAGGCACACTCGAATAACAACCAACAAAGGCATTTTGAAACAAATAGCTGCCACTTTAACATCTCAAATGTTTTGTATAATTTAAATCGTGTGCGTTCTGTTAACCATTCATGTGATTCCATGTGTCACTCTTTTAATGGATAGGAGGTGCCATGCGGCCAACTGCTTGACTGAACAGGAGGCGTGCGAGCGCAGGCTGACTGAGAGGCGTGCAAACACTTTAGATAGAACACCCGTATGCAAATCGATAGCTTCCCCAAGAAGCCAAGGGCAAATGTGCGGAACAAGATTTGTGCAGCTCTTCATCGCAAACGTTTAGATAGAACACACTTATGCAAAATGAGAGCTATGGTATTCCCTAGTAAGTCAAGGGAAAATTTGTCGCGCAGGAATTATGCATCTCTTCAACGAAAACGGTTCAGATTGAATACAGTATGCAAAGCAAGACTTTGCCGCTAAGCCAAGAGAAACTCTGGCACCAAGGATTTGTACATCCCTTCAAAGCAAATAGTTTTTTCGGATGATCCGTGTGCAACCACGTACAGACAATTTTGCAGATTTGCATCTGTCAAATTGGGTATATTGCCATTTGTCGAACTGGAATGGTGACATTTGTTGATCTAGTAACATTGCCCTTTGTCAACCTGGTAACCATGGCATTTTTCAAAATATGCAACTAAAAATCACTAGCACTATCTATTTTTTGCAATTAAAATTCAGTAATTAAGCATAGTTTTCATGCATAGATTGAACAATCATTCTTTATACAAACAGTTCAACTCAACAGCTGAACCGACGAAACTTTTCCCCAATTTTTGCCAACCACATACTGAAATAGCTAGTTCAACTATGTATACTAGCTAATTTGAAGTACGTTGTACAGTTCAACCACATCTATAGTCAGATGAACTGAACAAAATAGCCCCTAAATACTAGTACTACTATGGAGGGGCTTTGTACTACTTCCAGCAGCCTCTCCTCTACCGGGCACGCTCAGTAAGAGGTAGAGGAGGAGGAGCCTACCGACGAGCTGGACTACTGCAGTATGGTGCCTGCCGTTGCTGCACCTTCAATGATGCTCACCTTGAACGCCCTCTGCCGCTCTAGACGACCCCTCTCGAAGCTGCGAGATTCCTCGTAGATCTCCTGATTGCTCGCCTCTGCGGTGGCGTGTGCTGCGGTCGCGACGGCGGTAAGGCTCTTGATGTAGCACGCGAGGTCGCTGGCGCACGTGCATGCCTTCACCTCTGCCTCTCGCCTTCAAGCGGCGGTGATGGAGTGGGTGATGACCCTCGCGGTCAACAGTGGGATGGCGGCCACGGCGGCCGATGATGGGGTGGCAGCCACGAGCACCACCTCCCGCCTTTGGGCTGCGGTGGTGGAGCGGGTGATGGCCATGGTGGCCGGCAATGGGGTGGTGGCCACGACGGCCACCTCCCGCCTTAGGGCCACGGGGCAGAGCTGGCGATGGCCCTGGCTTTAGACGGTGGTGTGGCGGCCAGGGTGGCAGACGGTGGGGTGGTGGCAACAGCGGTCGGCAATAGCTGCCGGCGGACAGCGGCAGCGAAGCGTGTGGTGGGTGTTTCGTGCACACCCAACAGGGACGCCATGCGCACTACACTACACCGGGGACTGCACCGCTGCTGTAGTGTAGCCTCCCAGTTGGAGCTGTCCTCTGATGATAGCGGAGTGGCTGAGCGACAACGGCTGACCGATGCCATTAGCGATTATAGGAGAAGCAGATGAGATAAGCTACAAGGAGGGCGGGGAAAATGCAACGCAGGACTCACCGGCCGTGAGGGTTTATATAGCAGGCCGGTAAGCATTGGGATTTTGGGGGATTTCATCGAGTCGGAGGGAAACTTGCGTGAGAATCTGCGTGGTTGTGCGGGAAGGGGCTCATCGACGATTCATTGGCGCCACTTCGAGAAATCGTTTGACCAAAAGAACGCCCCCGCGCGCTGCTTAAGCTTGCGCTCAAAGTCGTCTGCGGCAACAGGGTGACAAGACGTGCGAGAGGAGGACGAAAGGACACGTACACATACGGTTAATAAAAAATAAATGTTTGCGATTTAATTACCTACTACTCCCGTCTTGGTTTATAAGTCATCTTTGTATTTTTGTTCCAAATTTTGATTAGAGATTTAACTAATAAAATACAAATGCATGTCGCCAAAGATTATATCATTGGATTTGTATTTGAACATAGTTTCCAATTGTATAATTTTTATAACAAACATTAACATTTTGTTAGTTAAATTAAAGGACAAAATATGGCAC
The DNA here is from genome assembly GCA_963921465.1 of Triticum timopheevii. Taxonomy (NCBI): domain Eukaryota; kingdom Viridiplantae; phylum Streptophyta; class Magnoliopsida; order Poales; family Poaceae; genus Triticum; species Triticum timopheevii. The sequence continues at coordinate 357,990,442 of OY997274.1, read as the reverse complement.
AGAATATAAAGGGGACTAATAGACCAAGACGGAGGTTGTAGCACATGGCCGCTCTCTACGCAGCGTCACAACTGCCAGCCGGCTCGTAGACAACCATTCCCTGCATGTTCAACTGCTCTATGTGTGTGGTTGCTTGATGACCCACAAGTATATGGGATAAGTTGTAACCTTTTCGATAAGTAAGAGTGTCGAACCCAACGAGGAGCAGAAGGAAATTACAAGTGGTTTTCAGCAAGGTAATGTCTGCAAGTGCTGAAATTGCAAGTAATAGAGTAGTTTGATAGCAAGATAATTTGTAACGAACAAGTAACAGTAGTATTAACAAAAGTGCAGCAAGGTAGCCCAATCCTTTTGAGGCAAAGGACATGCCAAAACGGTCTCTTATGATAAGCAAAGTGTTCTTGAGGGTACACGGGAATTTCATCTAGTCACTTTCATCATGTTGGTTCGATTCGTGTTCGCTACTTTGATAATTTGGTATGTGGGTGGACCGGTTCCTAGGTGTTGTTCTTATTAGAACAAACCTCCTACTTATGATTAAAAACATTGCAAGCATCCACAACTATGAGAAAAGTATTAATAATAAATTCTAACCATAGCATTAAACTTTTGGATCCAATCGGTCCCTTACGGAATAGCGCATAAACTAAGGTAGAAGCTTCTATCACTCTCGCAACCCATCATCTAATAACTACTCCAAAATGCATTCCCATATGCCAAAATATGTTGAAGTGTCATGTACTCGACATTCACATCACACCACTAAGGGAATCACAACATACATATCATCAAAATATCGAACACATATCAAGTTCACATGATTACATGCAACATGATTTCTCCCGTGACCTCAAGAACAAAAGTAACTACTCACAAATGATAATCATGCTCAATATCAAAGGGGTATTAAATAGCATAATGGATCTGAACATATAATCTTCCACCAAATAAACCATATAGTAATCAACTACAAGATGTAATCAACACTACTAGTCACCCACAACCACCAATATATAGTTCCGGTACAAAGATTGAACACAAGAGATGAACTAGGCTTTGAGACGAGATGGTGTTGTTGAAGATGTTGATGGAGATTGCCCTCCCCAATATGGGAGAGTTGTTGGTGATGATGATGACGATGATTTCCCCCTCCGGGAGGGAAGTTCCCCCGGCGGAATCGCTCTGTCGGAGGGCAAAGTACTCCTGCCCAAGTTCCGCCTCGAGACGGCGACGCTTCATCCCAAAGGACCTCCTCTTATTTTTTCCTAGGGCCAAATGACTTATGTACCAGAATAGGGGCACCGGAGGTGGGCCGAGGGGAGTACAACCCACCAGGGCGAGCCTGGGCTCCCTGGCGCACCTAGGTGGGTTGTGCCCACCTGGTGTCCCCCTATAGTACTTATTGGCTCCAATAATTCTCATTTATTCCATAAAAGTTCCTCGTGAAGTTTTAGTTCATTTGGAGTTGTGCAGAATAGGTGGCCTGATGTAGCTTTTTCAGGTCCAGGTTTCCAGCTGTCAGAATTCTCCCTCTTTGTGTGAACCTTGCATATTACGAGATAAAAGGCATTAGAATTACTCCAAAAATCATCATTATGCATAAAACAACATAAATAACATTAGGTCAACATGATGCAAAATGGATGTATCAACTCCCCCAAGCTTAGAACTCGCTTGTCCTCAAGCGAAAACTGAAATCGAAAAACATGTCCAGATGCTTAGAGAGAGAGAGGTGTCGATAAAAACAAAATACAGACATAGTAGCATCATGTAACTTATTATGACAGCAACAAACTTTAACATAGAACTATTATCATATAACTTTTATCATAGACTTCTCATGAATAAGTAACAATTCATCACAACATAGAAGTATAAAGTATAAACTCCATTGGAAACCAACAAACTATGTTCTCGGTCAAATTTGCAACTACAGTTCATCATCTTTTCTAGAAGGGTCACGTATCGGAGCCTTTAGGCAAGTCCACATACTCGACCATCATATAGTCTTCTATGATTGCTAACACTCACCGCGTACACATGAGCAAAACGTTTCAACCGGACACATAGAAAGATAGGGGTTTATAGTTTCGCCTCCCAACGTATTCACCTCAAGTGTGATGTCAACAATAATAACTCATGCTACCCATATTCAACTAGATATATGTGCCTAGATCTTACCTCACTACATGATGCTTGTCAAAAGAGAAAATAAAAAGGAATAGGGAGAAGAACTTTGACTCTTGCATGGAAGTAAATACATAAAAGTAAAAGATAGGCCCTTCGCAGAGGGAAACAGAGGTTGCCAAGCACTTTTTGTTTGTATGCTCGACCCCATACTGTAAGATAATGTCACGTTATATTGACACTTATGATAGCAACCTTTATTATGCAGTCTGTCGCTTTTATTCTTCGCTATCACAAGTTCGTAGAACGCTCAATTTTCTCTTACACTAAATGATCTAACACTTTTAGAAGCAATTTTTATTGCCTTATTGCACCAATGACAACTTACTTGAAGGATCTTACTCAATCCATAGGTAGGTATGGTGGACTCCCAAAACAAGATTTGGGTGCAAGGGTTTTTTGGATTCACAAGTAGTATCTCTATTTGGTGCGGAATTTTTGGCTCGCAAAGATAGGGGGCAAACACCACATGTTGAAGGATCTATGAAAATATATAGCTTCTATGTGAATATGAACAAACATAAATTATTATGTTGTCTTCCTTGTCCAACGTCAACAATTTTGGCATATAATATTTTGATGGGTGCTCACAATCATAAAGATTTCCAGGATAGTGTATTTGCATGTGAATCTTCTCTTCCCTTATTAATTCTTTCATGAGTTTCATCATTGACCAATGCTAGGTTTGTCAATCTACAATAAAATTTTCTACTTATACTTTTACTTGTGTGATTTCATTACTCACCATAAGATTAGCATATGATCTTTTTCATTTATTTCCTTTCTTTTTATTGAAACATGAAAGTTAAGAAAGCAAAACTCAAACTAAACTTTATTATATATCATGCACACAATTACAAAGATAGATCACTAAGCAAACTCTCAAAAAGAAAGGATCGAACTAAACTTTTATTCATCTAAAGCAAAAGATAACTATGGAGCAAACTAAGATAAGTAAAGGCAGAAGATTGTGGAGGTCATATGATACCGGGGCACCTCCCCCAAGCTTGGCGAAAGCCAAGGGGAGTGCCTATACCCGATACTCAATTTTATTTTGTTGATGAAGAAGGAGGTGGTGGTGATGAAGTAGAGGGTTTGTCTTTGTTCCTTAGCTTACGCTTGAGGCTGGAATTCTCATCTAATACCTTTTTGCATAAATGTTGCTTGTTTTCCTGCAAAAGACGAAAGCGGATAAACTGGATCTTAGGCTTCTTTGCTTTGTTGGGGAGACTCGACTTCTTAAATTCAACGTGCATGTCCCCAGGTTGGGGCAATGGGGCTTCATCTTCGTCTGAGCTCGTCTCCTCCTCCCTCTGAGGATCATAGTCTTCTTCTTCCTCCGAAGTCCAACTATAGTCCTCCACATCCCCATAGACCTTGGCGTTTGCGATGTAATCGGTAACATAGCTCTGACCCTCCGAGTCTTTGGATGACATAATTTCAGATCTGTCAACAAAACAAGAGATTTCTCCGTGATACAGAGGTCAATAGGTTCGGGGAGTATATAAAGATTATTTTATCTCGGGAAACAAGAAAATGGAAGAAAAACGGAGTCCGGAAGGTACCCGAGGTGGGCACAACCCACCTGGGCAAGCAACCAGGTGCGCCCTGGTGTCTTGTGCCCAGCAGGATCACCTTCCTGGTAGTTTCTTATTTTCCAAATTTTCTAAATATTCCAAAACTAACAAAAAATATTTTTGCAGATTTTTCGGAGTCCGTTTACTTACTGTATCACGTACCTCCTTTTTTCACGATTCTGGAGTGCTCTGGAAGGTCTCTTTTATGTGTTCCTCCGGTGTCATAGTTTGGATAATATTTCTTTCAACATTAATGGGCATACCTGAGAGATAATGTTTTATTCATTGCCCATTAACAACCTTTGGGTTAGTACCTTCGACATTATTTAGTTTGATAGCTTCAGATCGATAAACCTCCTCGATAACATAGGGTCCTTCCCATTTGGAGAGGATTTTTCCTGCAAAGAATCTGAAACGAGAGTTGTACAAAAGAACATATTCCCCAACTTTGAACTCACGCTTTTGGATTCTTTTATCATGCCATCTTTAAACCTTTTCCTTAAATAACTTTGCATTGTCATAAGCTTGGGTTCTCCATTCATCTAATGAGCTAATATCAAATAACCTCTTTTCACCAGCCAGTTTGAAATCATAGTTGAGTTCTTTAATTGCCCAATATGCTTTATGGTCTAAATCAAGAGGCAAATGGCAAGCTTTTCCATAAACCATTTTATAAGGAGACATACCCATAGGATTTTTATATGCTATTCTATAAGCCCAAATTGCATCATATAATTTCTTACACCAATTCTTTCGGGACCTATTGACCGTATTTTGTAAAATTAATTTTATTTATCTATTGCTAAGTTCAACTTGACCACTAGACCAAGGATGATAAGGTGATGCAATTCTATGGTTAACATCATACTTGGCAAGCATTTTACGAAAAGCACCATGAATAAAGTGTGAACCACCATCGGTCATTAAATATGTAGGGACTCCAAACCTTGGGAAAATAACTTCCTTAAGCATTTTAATAGAGGTGTTGTGATCAACACTAATAGTTGGAATAGCTTCTACCAACTTAGTGACATAATCAACAGCAACCAAAATATGAATATACCAATTAGAGGAAGGAAAAGGTCCCATGAAGTCAAATCCCCAAACATCAAATGGTTCAACAACAAGTGAATAATTCATAGGCATTTCTTGATGAAATTGCAACTATCCCTAGGTGGTTTTGGTAATTCATAACAACATATAGCTCATTGAGTTAATGCTATTCCAAGACTATTATTTCAGGAAAGCTCAATGAATGGCATGGCATGGATGATGAAAGTGGATCCTCAAAATATTAAGGACAAAGGATTGGCTCAAGCTCAAAAGTTCAAGACTCTACATTTTACATTTTAGTGATCCAAGATCACATTGAGTCTATAGGAAAAGCCAATACTATCAAGGAGGGATGAGGTGTTGCTTAATGAGCCTCTTGCTTCAAGTGCTTAGTGATATGCTCCAAAAACCCTCAACTACTTTCTCACATCCACATATGACCTAAACCCAAAGTCAAACTCGGCCATACCGATCTCACCGAAAAGAGCAAATCGGTCCCACCGAGTTTACCTGACCAACTCTCTGGTTAGCTTATTACCAAAATCGGTCTCACCGAGTTTGTGTAATCGGTCTCATCGAGATTACGTTATGCCCTAACCCTAATCATATCGGTCCTACTGAGTTGCATGTCGGTCCCACCGAAAATCCTAACGGTCACTAGATTTGCTAAATTGGTCCAACCGAGTTTACCAATTCGGTCCCACCGAGTTTGGCAAGTTGTGTGTAACGGCTATATATACCCCTCCACCTCCTCTTCATTCGTGGAGAGAGCCATCAGAACAAACCTACACTTCCAACTTACCATTTCTGAGAGAGAACCACCTACTCATGTGTTGAAGCCAAGATATTCCATTCCTACCATATGAATCTTGATCTCTAGCCTTCCCCAAGTTGCTTTTCACTCAAATCTTCTTTCCACCAGATCCAAATTCGATGAGAAAGAGTTGAGTGTTGGGGAGACTATCATTTGAAGCACAAGAGCAAGGAGTTCGTGATCAACGCACCATTTGTTACTTCTTGGAGAGTGGTGTCTCCTAGATTGGCTAGGTGTCCGTTGGGAGCCTCCGACAAGATTGTGGAGTTGAACCAAGGAGTTTGTAAGGGCAAGGAGGTCGCCTACTTCGTGAAGATCTACCGCTAGTGAGGCAAGTACTTCGTGGGCGACGACCATGGTGGGATAAACAAGGTTGCTTCTTTGTGGCCCCTTCGTGGGTGGAGCCCTCCGTGGACTCGCGCAAGCGTTACCCTTTGTGGGTTGAAGTCTCCATCAACATGGATGTACGATTGCACCACCTATCGGAAGCACGACAAAAACATCCGTGTCTCCAATTGCGTTTGAATCCTCCAAACCCTTCCCTTTACATTCTTGCAAGTTGCATGCTTTAATTTCCGCTGCTCATATACTCTTTGCATGCTTGCTTGAATTGTGTGAAGATTGCTTGACTTGTTCAAAGATAGCTAAAATCTTCCAACGTCTAAAATTGGGAAAAGGTTAAGTTTTTAATTGGTCAAGTAGTCTAATCACCCCCCTCTAGACATACTTCAAGGTCCTACAAGTGGTATCAGAGCTTTGGTCTCCATTTGCTTTGATTTCCATAGCTTTTGGTGGTCATAGCCTTGGTTTCACAACCTAGGAGAGTATGGCGTCTAGCGAGGGAAATTATCACCGTAGAGGTCCTTACTTTGATGGTACTAATTTTGCTAGTTGGAAGCATAAGATGAAAATGCATATTCTCAGACATAACCCCGCCGTTTGGGCTATTGTGTGTATTGGCTTGCAAGGTGAATTCTTTGATGGGAGAGAGCCAAACCGTGAAGCTAGCGTGGATGAATTGAAGATGCTGCAATACAACACTCAAGCTTGTGATATCCTCTTCAATGGCTTGTGCCCCGAGGAATTCAAAAAAATCAGCCGTCTTGAGAATGCAAAGGAAATTTGGGATACTTTGGTTGATATGCATGAAGGTACCGACTCCGTCAAGGAATCCAAGTTGGATGTGCTCCAAAGTCAGCTTGACAAGTTCAAAATGAAGGATGGTGAAGGTGTCGCTGAAATTACTCTAGGCTTGCTCTTATCACAAATGAGATTGCCGGCTTAGGGAGTGAAGAGATGACCGACAAATTCATCATCAAGAAGATCCTAAGAGCATTGGATGGAAAGTATGATACCGTGTGCACATTGATCCAAATGATGCCAAATTACAAAGATCTCAAGACAACGGAAGTCATTGGAAGAATTGTTGCTCATGAGATGTCACTCAAGGATAAGGATGAACTTCACAACAAGTCAAGTGGTGCTTACAAAGCCTCATGTGAAGCCCCCGCATCATCAAGTGAGAAACAAACCTTCAATGAAGAATTGAGCTTAATGGTGAAGAACTTCAACAAATTCTACAAGAGTAGAAGCAAAGAAAGAAGCTCTAAGTCAAGGTCCTACAATGACAAAAGATCTTCTAGTCGAGAGCGCAATTGCTACAATTGTGGGAGACCCGGACACTATTCCTATGAGTGTACGGCACCCTACAAAAGAAGAGAAGATTCTCCAAAAAGAAGAAGTAGAAGAGAAGAATCACCACCAAGAGAGAGAAGGAGCAGAGATGATCGTTATGAAAGAAGACCCTCACGGAGAAGCAAGGATTCGGAAAGGAAGGACAAGTCATCAAAGAGCTACACAAAACGAAGACATCAAGCTCATGTTGGTGAATGGGTATCCGGCTCCGACTCCGACAATCACTCCGATAGAAGTTATCACTCCGACTCCGAATATACTCAAGATGAAGGTGTTGCCGGTCTAGCACTTGAGTCAACCAACTCCTACGACATATTTGATTCACCAAATGAAGGAATTGGAAGATGCTTCATGGACAAAGGTCCTAAGGTAACACACCCCGAGTATGATGATTTTAATAGTGATGAAGATGACTTGCTAGGTGATGATGATCTACTTATTGACAACTCTAGTAATGAATACTATGATGAAACGTCAATTAATCATGCTAATCAAGATAAAACTAATGACGATGATAAGGAGAAGATTGAGCTTCTAACTAAAGAACTAAAAACTCTTAAGTTAGCTCATGAAACTATCTTCGAAGATCATCGACAACTTTTAAGGGCTCATGAGAAGTTACGCTTTGAAAAGCTCAATCTTGAGCAAGAGCATGAGTTCTTAAAGGCAATCAATGATGATCTTCATAAGAAAAGTTCTTCTTACATTGCCAAGCGTTTACTCTTATATACTTACATGCCTCAAGTCAAGTCTAGTAACAAGAACAAGAAAGACTCTTCCTCTAGTAGTAACAATAATAATGCTAAATCCAATATTGTTGCTTCTAGTAGTTCTCTTGATTCCACTAATGATTCTCTTAGCCAAGTTACACTTGAGCAAGAAAATAGCTTATTGAAGGGAATCATAGAGAAAGGTGTATACAAGAGCCTTGCCGGGAGTAAGCAATTCGAGCAAATTGTACGCAAGCAAGGAAGGCACCGGAAGAATCAAGGTGTTGGTTTTGAACGAAAGTTCAATGCCAATGGAGTTGAGTGGGAAGAAGATCAATACCCCAAGACGAAGTTTGTTCCTCAACAAGAGAAGTATGATCTTACTTCCTTCAAGGGAACACAAGCACAAGATGATCTTCCACCACAAGACCACAAGAACAAAGGCAAGGACAAGCTTCAAGAGGAGATTGATGCATTTGAAGAAGCACCTAAGGCCTTGGTCAAATGGGTTCCTGTCGGTGTCAAAACCGGCGGATCTCGGGTAGGAGGTCCCGAACTGTGCGTCTAGGCGGATGGTAACAGGAGACAAGGGACACGATATTTTTACCCAGGTTCGGGCCCTCTCGATGGAGGTAAAACCCTACTCCTGCTTGATTAATATTGATGATATGGGTAGTACAAGAGTGGATCTACCACGAGATCAGAGAGGCTAAACCCTAGAAGCTAGCCTATGGTATGATTGTTTTTCGTCCTACGGACTAAAACCCTCCGGTTTATATAGGCACCAAAGAGGGTTAGGGTTACACAGAGTCGGTTACAATGGTAGGAGATCTGCATATCCGTATCGCCAAGCTTGCCTTCCACGCCAAGGAAAGTCCCATCTGGACACGGGACAAAGTCTTCAATCTTGTATCTTCATAGTCTAGGAGTCCAGCCAAAGGTCATAGTTCGGCTATCCGGACACCCCCTAATCCGGGACTCCCTCAGTAGCCCCCGAACCAGGCTTCAATGGCGATGAGTCCGGCGCGTAGATTGTCTTCGGCATTGCAAGGCGGGTTCTTCTCCAAATCCTGTGTACCTGTTGAATAGCGTCCGGCTTCTCATAAATATTGCGCTCCTTGGCTTCCACGCCCGATAATGGCCATCTTCCACGTGTTGAACGAATGCGAAAAGCCAGGGTATTTTTACATTTACCCCCCTAGCTGCGCAAATGAGCTGCCCATAAAGGGGACGAGGATCTAGATCCGAATCACGCCATCCTCCCTTCGTGAGCATTCATTAGAGCGCATCTGACAGAAATCCATTCCATCATGGACAGTCGACACGGCTCCTCCTCTCGCCCTCCCAGCCCTCAGCCTGGAGATTGGGAGAGATGCTCCGTCCCGCACAGCGAGTTAGTGATGCTCCAAACCAAGGGATTTCTTCCCCAGCCTTCATGGTTCCGGTTCGAGCCGGACTCGCCACCTATAAGGGCGGAAAGCAAGCGGAGAGCGTCCCCAGCCCCTCCAAATGAGAGTGGGTATGCCTTGTCCCTTATTTGATAAGAGGGCTCGGATTTCCAATTCATCCGTTTCTCCGGGGGCTCCTGGAGTTCTAAGGCCTCCAGTTGCACAACCTTATGCCTGCCTCCATTTTGCATATTGCGGGCTTCGTGGCCCTTTGCGAGCTGTTTTTGGGCATCGAGGCTCATTTTGCGCTGTGGAAGAAGTTGTTCTGCCTTGTGCCCCGTTCTCAAGAGGGGTCAATATATCAAGTGGGCGGAGCCGAACTATGGCGCATCGCTAGGACCGGATATCTATCCGGAACCCCGAAGAAGGCGTCAGAAGGCTGGCCTTCAGAATGGTTTTATATAGAAGATGTCCCCCTGCCGGACCCTGTTCGGATCGGCCTCCCTGAGTTCAATGATGCTCCTTTGAAGAAACGCCTAAGCTGGCGTCCACGGAGCCCTCAGAAGGAAAATGATAGGGACGTCCTTTACCTGATGAGCCGAATTAGGCTGTTAGCTCATTCCGGACTGACCATGATTGGGGTCATGGCCACATGCATTATGCGGGGAGTGCAGCCGCTCCAGTATAGAGGCCACCCCATGTGGGATTTCAACGGCGAGGATGATGCCACCCGCTGCGGCCGTAAGGGGCCGGGATCGGTCGCCGATCTGATGAAGATCTTGTCCGCATTGTACAAGGGAGAAGAGGAGGAATTTCTCCATGTCAATGCGCAGGACAGATTTTCTATGTACAATCATCCAAGCTGGGTAAGCGGACATTTCTTTTTGCCCATCCGATCCATATTCCCATAGTCAAGTATCTCATTTTGTGATTTCTACACAGGAACTGCGCCAGGCCGTAAGGGATATAAACAACCCACCTCCACAACCTGAGGATCCGGAACGGTTCCTCGATCCGGCCTCCCAAGAGGATCTGGACATATCGGTGGAGCTGATTGATGGGGTATTTCACCAACTGAGCATTGATAATGCCTTGGTTGCCATTACGGCCGATTACCCCGGAATACTTCCACCCTCACAGGTAACTGAGACCGAAATCCCAATACTTTGAAAATGACCCATCCGTGCTTATTTTTAATCACCGTATACCAATGGTGTTTCGGGGGGGAAGTCCTTGAGGCGGAAGGCCGAGCCTGCGGCGGCTAGTCAACAAGGGACAGCAAGCCCAGCAGGCTGAAAAGGAGTGCGGTACGGATTGAGACGCCGGCGCAAAGGTATGGCATGTCATCTTACTCCCAGGTTTTATTCCCGGAAGGCATACTAACACTTGTGCTCTTTTCAGGAAAAAGAGCGCTCTCCGGACTATATCCGGAGAGGTTGCCCATCGAGCCTCCGTCAGCCAGGCTCCAACACCAGGTCCAGAAGCAGAGGCGGACATGAGGAGTGCGTCGGACGCTCCTCCAATAGAGGAAGCCGACAGGTTATCTGCCACCAATTCCGAGGTGGAGAGTGCCATGAATCATAGGCGTCGTCGGACAGTTCTTCGTGACGCATGTTTCTCCCCAGAGGCATTGGATGCCTTCAATTCGGGAGATGTGCACCTCCGTGCCGCTCAAAATGGTCTAGCCAGAGCCACGGAGCGGTATGTAAAAGACATACGGGTGAGAAAATTTGACAGTTATATATGCCAGTAGCCCCGAGACTTGAAATAGTTAGAATAACTGATTTAAGGATCATTTATTATGCAGGATCTTACAGAAAAGAATACCCAACTGTACCAGGAGCTGGATGAGTGCAAAGCCCAACTTGAGGCCGCACTAGCCACGGCGGGGGAAGCCAAAGAGACCCCCTCTGGTAATTTTATGCTTCAAAAGATAAGTAATTTGTAAAGTGCGGCGTGTGTATAAGTCTGACAATAACATTGCAAATGGCGCCGGGGTAGATCCGAACAAGCAATAGCTCTTGCGCCGGTTAAAGGCCGGCGAGAACGTGCTTACGAGGGTGAGGCAGGAGAAAAATAATCTCCAAGATGCCAACACCCAGCTGGGTGAGGAACTAAAGGATGTTCGTGCCCAGCTGTCTGACTCCATTAAGGAGAATCGGCGGCTTCGACGCGGCATGTTTAGTAAGTGCTTGAACGAACTTTGAAAAAAGAGTTCAGCGAGGAAGTCGACTAACAGAGTTATGTCTGAGGTATGCTCACAGGTCATCCTCCAGAGGAAATGCCCGGTTCTACGGGTGACCTTCTTCCCGAGCTCTTACAACTGCACGAACGAGTTCGGCAGGTGATGAAAGGCGTCGCCCAGGCCTTGTGGCCATCTGTCTCCCTACCCAAAGGCCTTGGAGAGCTTGCAGAGAGGCTTCAGGGAGCGCGGCGGCACTTCTGAATATGGAAGATATCGGCCTGCGGTCAAGGCGCCAGGGAGGCCTGGGCCATGGTGAAGACGCGATACACGAAGGCTGACCCAAACCACATGGCCGAGGACAGACCTGTGGGGCCCGATGGGAAGGAGATCTCTGTGAGCTTAGTGTACGGCCAAGTAGAGTTGGCCGCAAAGTATTCCCAGTAGGACTGTAAACTAGACAGCCTATTAGATGGCATTGAAGAGGAATACAATTAGTCGAATTGACTATGTAATTTAAGAAGACATGTAAAATGCCTTCTAGCCGGATTGTAGATCGTTTGTCATAGCGGACCTTTTCGCTTCAACCTCAGGACCCAATAGTCTGGAGTGTGTCCGAATACCCTCGCGGTTATATAAGAACCGGGGCATGCGTGGAGACCAGGCGTAGGGGTCATTAGTGCTTTATCAGACAAGTGCCCAACTAGTTATGTTATATTACATGGTTAGTAAGAAACATCTTCCAGGGAGAATAGTTCCGTTATGGGTTCCTTTCCCTGGGAGGCATGCCCTAAAGTGCATGTCCGGACTGCGAAAAAAGCAGAAAAACATCTGGGGGTAGATAAATAAATAGGTAAGAAATCGTCTTTTAGTTCACCGACCGAATATTCCCTTAAGAACGTTAGCTTTCGGCTTCACCCAGTCTGAGGTACACATCCGGTTGACCCGACAGTAACAATCATAGAGGTGCTCCCTTTACCACCTAGCCGAACAATCGGGAACGTAGGGGTAAGCACAGGAGCCAGGCAACCCAACTTGGCCAAAACTTAAGTCATATCGATGCATATAATGGTGAATAAAAGGTACATGCGGAAGTGTGACACATGTGTTGGGCATGAAGCCCGTATAAATAAGCTTCTGTTAAAGAAGCCCCCAGGTATAATGAGCGCGGATAGCGCGTCAAGTGTGTGCAAACAAAGCGCGAACGGGCCTTCAAAGGCTATAAGATAAAAGGAGGGAGAAGGGGAGAAATATAAGATAGCTACTGTATAAAATATAGACGGAGGAAGGAGACGAACTCAGAATCCGGCGCTAGGCGTAGAATCTTCGGAGACGGGCTGCATTCCATGGGTTCGGCTCGAGTCGGTTATCCTATGCATTTCGCAGACGGTACGCTCCGCCGGTTAGGACTTGGTCCATGATGAAGGGACCTTCCCATTTGGGCTTGAGTTTGTCCTTTTTATTGTCCGGCAGGCATAGAACTAACTCGCCAACATTGTAAGTTTTGGCCCGTACTTCTCTGCTTTGATATCTTCGAGCCTACTGTTGATAGAATGCCGAACGGGCTTTTGCCACATCACGCTCCTCCTCCAAGGCGTCCAAACTATCGTGCAGATCGAGCTCGGCTTCTCTTTCTTCGTACATGCGCACGCGAGGTGAGTCATGAATTATATCGCAGGGCAAAACTGCCTCTGTGTCGTATAGTGCGATTCGGCGTGGACCACAGCCCCCAGAGTACGGAGTCGAGCTCCTCTACCCAGTGCGTGTTAGATTCCTTGAGGGACCGCACTAGTCTGGGTTTGATGCCGCTCATGATTAGACCATTTGCTCGCTCGACTTGACCATTAGTTTGAGGGTGATAGACTGAAGCATAGTCGAGCTTGATGCCCATGTTTTTGCACCAGAGTTTGACCTCGTCGGCCGTGAAGTTAGTGCCATTATCAGTGATGATGCTGTGGGGGATGCTGTAATGGTGTACGACCCCTGATATGAAGTCCATCACTGGTCCGGATTCGGCCGTCTTAATAGGTTTGCCCTCTATCCATTTGGTGAATTTATCCACCATGACCAGTAGGTATTTTTGCTTGTGGGTTCCTCCATTAAGGGGTCCAACAATGTCAAGCCCCCAGACCGCGAAGGGCCAGGTGATGGGTATAGTTTTGAGGGCGGTGGGTGGCATGTGGCTTTGATTATCAAAGAGCTGGCAACTGACGCATCGTTGGACTAAGTCCTGAGCGTCTGCCCGGGCCGTCGGCCAATAAAATCCTGTACGAAAGGCCTTGCCTACAAGGGCCCGGGCTACGGCGTGGTGCCCGCCGAGTCCGGCATGAATTTCGGCCAGAAGATTCCGCCCTTACTCTTTGGAGATACACCTTTGAAGGACTCCGGTTGTGCTTTTCTTATAAAGCTCTCCCTCGTGGACCTTGTAGGCTTTAGATCGCCGCACTATGCAGCGGGCCTCATTTTGGTCCTCGAGAAGTTCCTGCCTAGTTAGGTAGGCTAGGAATGGTTCCGTCCACGGGGCGTTGACTGCCATTATTACGTGGGCTGAGGGTGTTACTTCGTTGGCAGAACCACCAATTGTGTCAGAATGTTCGGTGTCGGGCAGTGCGGTTGGGTCCAGGTTGTTATTTCCGGACTCCCCCTCCCATAGTACGGATGGCTTAAACAGCCTCTCTAGGAAGATGTTGGGAGGGACGGCATCACGCTTTGTGCCAATGCGTACCAGTACGTCTGCTGCCTGGTTGTTATCCCGGGCTATATGGTGAAATTTGAGCCCCTCGAACCGAGCTGACATTTTTAGGACGGCATTGCGATAGGCTGCCATTTTCGGATCCTTGGCATCAAAGTCTCCATTTATTTGGGATATCACGAGATTCGAATCCCCGCGCACCTCTAGGCGTTGAATGCCCATGGAGACTGCCATCTGGAGACCATGTAGAAGGGCCTCGTATTCGGCTGCGTTGTTGGAGTCCGTATACATTATCTGCAGTACGTATTGAACTGTATCTCCGGTTGGGGATGTCAGAACGACGCCAGCCCCCAGACTAGCCAACATTTTGGAGCCGTCGAAGTGCATGATCCAGTTGGAATATGCGCCGTACTCTTTAGGGAGTTCGGCTTCAGTCCATTCGGCGACGAAGTCGGCCAAAACTTGCGACTTAATAGCTCGCCGTGGCTTATAGGTTATGTCGAACGGGAGGAGCTCAATGGCCCATTTGGCAATCTGGACCATTGCGTCGCGGTTGTTTATAATGTCATTAAGATGTACTTCGGAGGCTACTATTATCGAACACTCTTGAAAGTAGTGTCGCAGCTTCCGGGATGCCATAAACACCACGTACGCTATCTTTTGATAATGCGGGTACCGTGACTTGCATGGAGTTAGGACAGTGGACACATAGTAAATTGGTTTTTGAAGGGGGAACTTGTGTCCGTCCGTTTCTTGTTCGATAACAAGTACCGCGCTTACAACCTGATAACTTGCCGCGATATATAATAGAATTGGTTCGCCATGTTGGGCGCGGCCAGGACCAGGTTTGTTGCCAATATGGCTTTTATTTCTTCGAGTATGGCTGTGGCGGCATCCATCCACTCGAAGTGTTCGGTGCGTCGGAGGAGGCGATAAAGGGGTAATGCCTTTTCTCCCAAATGGGAGATAAAGCGGCTTAGAGCTGCCACGCATCCAGTCAATTTTTGTATTTGTTTGAGGTCCTTCGGGATATCCAATTGTCACACAGCTCGGATCTTGGCTGGGTTTGCTTCAATTCCTCTACCGGATACAATGAAGCCCAAGAGCTTTCCGGCTGGTACGCTGAAAACGCATTTTTCCGGGTTGAGCTTGATGTCATATGTTCGAAGATTATCGAATGTGAGCCTCAAGTCGTCTACTAGAGTTTCGACATCTTGGTTTTAACGACCACATCGTCTACGTATGTCTCCACTGTTTTGCCGATCTAGTTTGCCAGACATGTCTGAATCATGCGCTGATATGTTGCGCCGGTGTTTTTGAGCCCAAAGGGCATTGTGTTGAAGCAGAATGGGCCGTATGGGGTGATGAATGCCGTTGCAGCTTGGTCGGGCTCTGCCATCTTAATTTGGTGGTAGCCGGAGTATGCGTCGAGGAAGCACAATGAATCGTGTCCTGCGGTAGCGCTGATAATTTGATCGATGCGGGGGAGGGGGAAGGATCCTTTGGGAAAGCCTTGTTAAGGTCCTTGAAATCGACGCATAGGCGCCAGGATTTGTCCTTCTTTGGTACCATCACCAGGTTTGCTAGCCAGTCCGGATATTTTATATCTCTGATGAATCCGGCCTCCAATAGTTTGGCTAGCTCCTCTCCCATGGCATGTCTCTTGGGTTCGGAGAAACGCTGAAGAGCTTGTTTGACTGGCTTGAATCCTTTTAGGATGTTTAGGCTGTGCTCGGCCAGCCGGCGTGGGATTCCTGGCATGTCTGAAGGGTGCCAGGCAAAAATGTCCCAATTTTCGCATAGGAATTCTCGTTGTGCGGCGTCTACATCAGGGTTTAATTGTGCCCCGATGGAGGCCGTTTTTGTAGGTCCGTTGGATGGACTTGGAATTTGACTATTTCGTTCGCCGGTTTAAAGGAGGTGGACTTGGATCTCTTATCGAGTATCACATTGTCCCTGTTCACTGTGTAGCGCAGCGCGGTGAGTTCCTCGGCCGCTAGGGCTTCGGATAGTGCCTCAAGGGCCAGTATGGCTGTCTTGTTTTCGGCGTGGAGTGCTATGTCCGGGTCACTAGCAAGAGTGATGATTCCATTGGGCCCGGGCATTTTGAGCTTCATGTACCCGTAATGAGGTATAGCTTGAAAAATTGTGAATGCCTCTCGCCCTAATAGAGCGTGATATTCGCTGCTGAACGGGGCCACTTTGAACGTGACCTCCTCGGGCCTGTAATTATCCAGCATGCCGAACACCACATCCAGTGTGATTTTTCCTGTACAACATGCTTCCTGACTGGGGATTATTCCTCTAATTGTTGTGCTGCTTCGCTCAATGCGGCTCCAGTCTATTTCCATTTTTCTAAGGGTTTCCTTGTAAATGAGGTTCAATCCGCTGCCACTGTCCATGAGTACCTTGGTAAGGCGAAAGCCGTCCACTATTGGACTAAGGACCAATGCGGCTGGTGCTCGGGTTGTTCGGAATTTAGGTTCGTCACTGGCATTAAAGGTAATAGCTGTGTCACTCCATGGGTTTATTGTTGCTACTTGGTAGACTTCGGCAAGGCTGTGGAGTGTTCGTTTCTGCATATTATTTGATGCGAAAGTCTCAAAGACTGTTAATATCGTACTGGTATCCTTGGGCTGGTGCTCTAGAGTTAGAAGCTCTTCGCCACTTTTGGCCGCCTACCGTAGTATCCACATGCTCTAAGGCTATGAGTTGGAGTGGCGTCCTATGTACTATGAATTTTGCAGGGTCCATTGAGCCATCCTTCCAGTATGGTTCCATGCCCTATAGAGGGTTTTTGCTTTTTGGTATTTAACCCAGGTGCCTGGCGATGATGCACCCTTTTATTTCGGACTGGGGTTGTATTCAGGGCCGGATTGTCCCAAAAATTGATTTCAGTTTTCCAGGCGCTTTCCATCGCACAATACTTTCGTACTATGGACGCCAAGTCAGCGAAGCGTGTAATTTCACGATGACTTACGGCGTTGAGGATTCCCTTATCCGTGCAATTATTGCAGAAGAATGAAATTGCGTCCTCCTCACGGCAATCCTTTATCCTGTTCATGACCATGAGGAATCTGGCCCAGTAATGGTGTACTGTTTTTGCGGGCTCTTGCCGGATTTGGGATAGATCGCTTATGTTTGGGTGGGCGGGTGGAATTAAACTAGGAACCCCATCCTATCTAAGACTCAGGGGCCAAGAAGTTTCTGAACTTGGAAGCTTGGGTTCTTGGATGTTGTCCAATGAATCTAGCCCGCTGCCTGACTTTAGGTTCAGGGCTTGAGTGACGTCCTCCCCTCCGCGGGAATCCGGCATGGAGGGATCGGGAATCCGGACATAGCTAGTCCTTAAAATAGAGGAAGGGTCACCATATTGTTCCTCAACCACGGCAACATGGTGGGTAACCTGGGGAGAGTTGATCTCTCTCAGATCGGGTTTAGGCCCAATCTGATCGTCGTCTGTAGCGACTCCCAGGGCGGCGATGCAAAACAAGAGCTCGTTTAAGGAAGAGAGCTCCATCGGATCTAACTTCTCGGCGAGTTCTAAGTTAACATGAAGATTGCTTTCGATGATCCGAGAAGTCATTGTCGGCGCGGTGGCCGAACAGGCGGTCATAAGAAAACCGCCTAGCCGGAGAGTTTGGCCGATGGCCAAAGCTCCTTTAGCAACAGTGCCGTCTTTAAAGATGGGATGAGGCATCCTTCCTGATGGCGACGGCACAGAGGAACTCTCAATGAAAGCACCAATGTCGGTGTCAAAACCGGCAGATCTCGGGTAGGGGGTCCCGAACTGTGCGTCTAGGCGGATGGTAGCAGGAGACAAGGGACACGATGTTTTTACACAGGTTCGGGCCCTCTCGATGGAGGTAAAAACCTACTCCTGCTTGATTAATATTGATGATATGGGTAGTACAAGAGTGGATCTACCACGATTAGAGAGACTAAACCCTAGAAGCTACCCTATGGTATGATTGTTTTTCGTCCTACGGACTAAAACCCTTCGGTTTATATAGGCACCGAAGAGGGTTAGGGTTACACAGAGTCGGTTACAATGGTAGGAGATCTGCATATCCGTATAGCCAAGCTTGCCTTCCACGCCAAGGAAAGTCCCATCCGGACACGGGACGAAGTCTTCAATCTTGTATCTTCATAGTCCAGGAGTCTGGCCAAAGGTGATAGTTCGGCTATCCGGACACCCTCTAATCCGGGACTCCCTCAGTTCCCAAGACTACGTCAAGTTCTACTTCATCAAGTACGACTACAACTCCAAGGATTCCCATCAAGATGATGTGGATCCCGAAGAAGAAGAACTAGAGAGTTCTTGAGGGTGACTCCACCAACATTCTTCACTCATATCATTATGGCAAGGACAAGTGCAATCAACTTCCATATCTTGGACTAGTTCAAGGAGTCACAAACCCTCATGTTGGTAAGGCAAGGGACAAGGTAACCTAATGATTTTGTGGACATCATCTTGTGTGTGCATCACTCTATGTCTATGGATATTCTTGTTTGCTCCTTGTGGGACTAACCCATGTAGGTATTGAAAGTGCAACTCACTCCAAAGGATTGCTCCAAATGATCTACATCAACATTGAGCATCCACATCTTCAACACCTACATGAAGTCATCATCGACAAACCCCAAGGTTAGTTCATCCCTCTAAGGGGGGATATCACATCTAGGGGGAGCTTAACTCTAAGAATTGAGTCAAAGCAACTCTAATGATGTGAACACATTAATGCATTATGTAAAAGTGGTAACCCCACTTGAGCTTAAACGATGAGTATGACCTATGATCAAATGTTCTCATTTGACTCCTAAGTCAATATACTCATATATAGATGACCTAGTCATCGCCAATTGTTTGATAGATGCTAGAATTGGTTGTGCATGCTTTGCCACATATTTCATTTGCCATTTTATTGTGTGAGCATGTTGGATGCATATTTTACTCATTCGAGGACATCCACTTGTTGCTTTGATTGATTGGCTTCCTTTTTCTTTGGCCAAGTGGATGGACAAGAATGCCTAAGAACCTTCTCTAGATATCTATGCTTTTCTCGTCTCAAACTCTATTCATGCTACATCACAAAATTTGATCAAGTAAGATTCGAACCACTCTGTGTGAGGAGCACTCGGAGTCCCCGATTCGTCATAGACATAAACTTCCAAAACTTCTTTGTGATTCTCAGTCTGACCGATTCCTCCATTTCGGTCCTACCGAGATCACTAAGTCGATCTAGGTTTTCAATCTCGGTGCAAGCGATTTGAACTTTTCGGTCACACCGAGTTGCTGTAACTGTCAACAGTTATGCATCTCGGTGGCACCGAGTTGTTCCACTCGGTCACACCGACAGTGTCGGGCTATATATACACATGGGCAAAATTTGGAAAACTTTCTCCAAACCTCATCGCCCGCGCATAGCTCGCTCTGCCTACTAGGTCTCCGGATCATCGACTTCGTCGCCAGCCGCCTCCTGTCGCTTGTCTCCGCCGCCGTCAACGGATTTCTTCTCCGCCATTGCCGCCGTAGCGAGTTCATCGCTGAACTAGGGTATGAACTCGATCACAGTGCTATCCTCGTCTAATTCTCAGCACATTGTGTTCATTATGATTCTTGCCATGATTGAAACACTCCTATCCAGTCAAAACAATCCTTAGAATAGATGCAACTTGAAAATTTAGGGTTAGGTTTCCGCCGAAACCATCTAGGACCCACCGAGTTGAAAAACTCAGTCCCACTGATTCGGCTAACGCCATTGCACTAGTAACTCTCGGTCTGACCGAGAATTGCTAATTGGTGTGACCGATTTTAGAACTGTGTGAAACCCTAGCAGTCTTGGTGCCACCGAACTGTGACTCGGTCTGACCGAGTTCACTAGTTTAGGTTCCAAAACTGCTTCGGTATCACCGAGTTTGAAAATCGGTTGATCCGAAATGCTTTCTGTGGAAAACTAAAACTAAGTTTTTGAATCATTCTTTTGCAAAAATCTCTGCATTTTGTGATGCTCATCCATTCTATCTCATCTATAACTATTCACAGGGTCAGCAGTCAGTGATTTCAGCATGTCAGACAAAAGTGATAGTCAGAACAGGGAAGAAGAGCAGATTCACATGAGTGAGGGCACTAGTCCCTCAAGTTCTTCAGATGATGGCAGCAGAAGCGCTCCTAGCAATTTGCCTAAAGCAGCCACAAGAGCCAGAAGGAAAAGAACCTCAGACTCTGAGGATGAGGACTATGTGGCAGCTGAAGATGAGGCTACTTCCAAGAAGGTAGTGCTCAAAAAGGAGTATGGCTCAGCAAAGAACACAAAGCCTAGACTCAATAGGAAGGTCCCTGCCAAGAGGACACCTATGCTGAAGGTCCGAGTATCAACACAAGTACCTGAAAAGCCTGATCCCAAAGAGGCACCTGCAAGAAGAATTACCACTTCCGAACCCAAGAAGGTTCCCACTGGAGAAACCATGAAGTTTACTATTGAGTCAGAAGATGAAGCTGCTGGTCAAGATAAGAAGAAGAAGAGAGCCAAAACCACTGCTGCCAAGGTTCTTGGAAACCCCTCTATGAGGAGAGACTCTAAGGAGGAGGAAGAAGAGGTTGCTGCACCAGCACCCAAGGCACAAAAGCTGATGGGTGATGCTATAAAGTCAGGGGCTGCAACATCAAAGCCCAAAGAAGCACCGAAAGCTGCCTCCAAGCCCAAGAGTGCACCAAAGAGGAATACCAAGAGTATACCAGCTACTGAGAAGAACAAGGCCCCAATGCCTGAAACTGTTGATGAGGAAGAAGAAGATGAAGAGCATTTGTTGAGAAAGCTAAAGCCAAAGATTCCAGACCACAATGATGCTCATCCTGTGGCTGAGAACATGAAGCTAAGAAAGGATGCAAGACTCAGACAGTGGAGGTTGTCTGATCCCTATGCTATCAGGAGAAGGACTATTGTTGACTACAGGTTCCACACTAAGGAACAACAGGATTTCTATGAGACAGTGTTGTTGGACAAGAAACCTATAGTTTGTGACATGAGGTGGGTCGACTGGACCTACATGAAGGAGAATGAGGAACACTATTCTGGAGTGCAAGACAGTTTCATTGCTTGTGGAGTTGCAGAATTTGTTGGGCAGAAGCTCACAAAGTGGAATGATGAGCTCATTACGCAAATCTACTCCACAGCACATTTCTACCCAGATGGCAGGATAGTGTGGATGTCTGAAGGTACAAGGTACCAATCAACTATTGAGGAATGGGAAAATCTGATCAATGCACCCAAGGAGCAGGAAGATGACTTGGATGTCTATGCCAAGAAGAAGATGGATCACAATTCCATGGCTCATATGTACAAGGAGATCCCAGATGCTGCAGTTGAGACACATAAATTTGGATCTGTACATTATCTTTTGTCAGGACTCCCAACGATCAACTGGATCCTCAGGCATACTCTGTTGCCCAAGTCAGGTGACCACAACATGATCAGAGGGCATGCTATAAACTTGCTACACTTGTTTGATGTGCCACAGAAGTTCAAGGTCATGAGCCTCATTACTGAGACCATCAAGAGGACAGCAGCAGACCAGAAGAGAAGTTGTGGGTATGCCCCACAGATTCAGGAGCTGATTAACTCTAAGATGGGCATAGGCACATACTTACTGGACAAGGAACATTTTGCTATCTATCCAGAATTTGAGGACAACCAAGTGGTTACGGATGAAGATGAACCATCTTCTGTGCATGCTCAAGCCAAGAAGGAGAAGGCAAGGACAGAGAAGGCAACTAAGATGCCAACAATGGAAGAGGCATCTCAGTACTTTCTGAAAAGCAAACAGGATCAACTAGTGAGGGAGTCCTGGACTAGGGGTTGTCCGGATAGCCGAACTATCATCTTTGGCCGGACTCCAAGACTATGAAGATACAAGATTGAAGACTTCGTCCCGTGTCCGGATGGGACTTTCCTTGGCGTGGAAGGCAAGCTTGGCGATACGGATATGTAGATCTCCTACCATTGTAACCGACTCTGTGTAACCCTAGCCCTCTCCGGTGTCTATATAAACCGGAGGGTTTTAGTCCGTAGGACGAACAACAATAATACCATAGGCTAGCTTTTAGGGTTTAGCCTCCTTGATCTCGTGGTATATCTACTCTTGTACTACCCATATCATCAATATTAATCAAGTAGGAGTAGGGTTTTACCTCCACCGAGAGGGCCCGAACCTGGGTAAAAACATCGTGTCCCTTGTCTCCTGTTACCATCCGCCTAGACGCATAGTTCGGGACCCCCTACCCGAGATCCGCCGGTTTTGACACCGACATTGGTGCTTTCATTGAGAGTTCCTCTGTGTCGTCACCTATAGGCCCGATGGCTCCTTCGATCGTCAACAACAACGCGGTCCAAGGTGAGACTTTTCTCCCCGGACAGATCTTCGTATTCGGCGGCTTCGCATTGCGGGCCAATTCACTTGGCCATCTGGAGCAGATCGAAAGCAACGCCCCTGGCCATCAGGTCAGATTTGGGAGTTTGAACTACACGGCCGACATCCGCGGAGACTTGATCTTCGACGGATTCGAGCCACAGCCGAGCGCGCCGCACTGCCACGATGGGCATGATTTAGCTCTGCTGCCGGACAGTGCCCTGGGGGCCGCACAAGAGTCCGCTCCGACCCTTAGCTCGGAGCCGACTGCGCCGATCGAGGATGGGTGGCTGGACACCACCTCGGGGGCTGCTACCTCTACGGCGATAGAGCCGAATACCGATCCTGTCCCTTGTGAAGCTCGTGACTCCAAGGTGTCGGACTCCTCTCCGGACCCCGAACCTTCCACGCCCCTACCAGTCGAACCCGATTGGGCGCCGATCATGGAGTTCACCGCCGCAGACATCTTTCAGCACTCGCCTTTTGGCAACATCCTGAATTCGCTAAAGTTTCTCTCTTTATCAGGGGAGCCCGGCCGGATTATGGTCAGGACGGTTGGGATGCGGACGACGAAGAAATTCAAAGCCCACCCACCACCCACTTCGTAGCCGCTGTCGATGACTTAACCGACATGCTAGACTTCGACTCCGAAGACATCGACGGTATGGACGACGATGCCGGAGACGACCAAGAACCAGTGCCTAAAGGGCACAGGAAAGCCACCTCATCATACGACATATACATGGTGGACATCCCAAAGGATGGGAATGGCGATGGAACAGCGGAGGACGACCCCTCCAAGAAGCAGCCTAAGCGCCGGCGTTAGCGGCGCCGCTCTAAATCCCACGACAGCAAAAATGGAGATTCCGGCTCCGGAGACAATAAAACCCTGGACAGTGCCGAAGACAACCCCCTACAGCAAGATTCAGCACAGGAGGATGGAGAAGCCAGCCCTCACGAGAGAGCGGCAGACAGAGAGGTAGAGGGCGATAATTATATGCTTCCCTCCGGAGATGAGGCAAGCCTCGACGACGACGAATTTGTCGTTCCTGAGGATCCCATCGACCAAGAGCGTTTCAAACGCAGGCTTATGGCCACGGCAAGCAGCCTCAAGAAAAAGCAGCAACAGCTTAGAGCTGACCAAGACCTGCTAGCCAACAGATGGACTGAAGTCCTTGCAGCGAAGAATATGAACTCGAACGCCCCTCCAAAAGCTACCCCAAACGCAAGCTGCTACCCCGATTAGAGGAGGAAGCACATAAACCTACGTCACCAGCGCACAATACAGCCGACCGGCCACCTCGTGGCCGCGACAGAGAGGCCTCCAGGCCCTCCACTAAAGTCGCACCCTGGCATCGCTCGAAAAGTACAAAGCCACGGGGGAATGCGCCGGACTTGCGAGACATATTGGAGGATAAGGCAAGACAAACAAGATTGATCTACGGATCGCGTGGGCGCCCCATGATACGCGACAACAATCGTCATGCCGGATACAGCAATTCCGGCCGGGCCGAACACAGTAGACAAAGCTCGCTTGAGCTGCGTCGTGATATAGCCCAATACAGAGGCGCCGCACACCCACTATGCTTCACAAACGAAGTAATGGATCATCAAATCCCCGAAGGTTTCTAATCCATAAACATTGAATCCTATGACGGCACAACAGATCCCGCGGTTTGGATCGAGGACTATCTCCTTCATATCCACATGGCCCGTGGTGATGATCTCTACGCCATCAAATACCTCCCACTCAAGCTTAAAGGACCAGCTCGGCATTGGCTCAATAGCCTGCCAGCAGAATCAATTGGGTGTTGGGAGGACCTGAAAGCGGCATTCCTTGATAACTTCCAGGGCACATATGTGCGACCACCAGACGCCGATGACCTAAGCCACATAATTCAGCAGCCAGACGAATCGGCCAAACAATTCTGGACACGGTTCTTAACCAAGAAAAATCAAATCGTCGACTGTTCGCATGCAGAGGCCCTTGCAGCCTTCAAACATAACATCCGTGACAAATGGCTTGCCCGGCACCTAGGACAGGAAAAGCTGAAATCAATGGCAGCCCTCACATCACTCATGACCCGCTTCTGTGCGGTAGAAGACTGCTGGCTACCCCACAATAACAACCTAACCAAAAACTCTGGTAGTTCGGATACCAAAGACACAAAGATCGCTCTACTCTCGAATTGACATACATAGAGTTGAAAACATACTCCTCAACGCTGGATTCAGAGGCTTTAAACCCGGTCAGCGGAAAAAGCCATTCAAAAGAACCACTCTGGGCCCGTCCAATTTGGACCGGATACTCGATCGCTTGTGCCAGATACACGGCACCCCCGAAAAGCCAGCTAATCACACCAACAGGGATTGTTGGGTGTTCAAGCAGGCAGGTAAGTTAATCGCCGAAAGCAACGACAAGGGGCTGCATAGCGATGACGAGGAGGAGACACGGCCGTCGAACAATAGAGGACAGAAGGGTTTCCCCCCACAAGTCCGGACGGTGAACCTGATATACGCAACCCACATACCCAAAAGGGAGCGGAAGCGTGCGCTCATGGACGTATACGCGATGGAGCCAGTCACCCCAAAGTTCAATCCGTGGTCCTCCTGCCCGATCACTTTTGATCGAAGGGACCACCCCACCAGCATCCGCCACGACGGATTCGCCGCGTTGGTTTTAGAGCCAATCGTCGATGGATTTCACCTCACTAGAGTCCTGATGGACGGCGGCAGCAGCCTGAACCTGCTTTATCAGGATACAGTATGCAATATGGGCATAGACCCCTCAAGGATTAAACCCACAAATACGACCTTCAAAGGCGTCATACCAGGCGTAGAGGCCAATTGTACAGGCTCAGTTACACTTGAAGTGGTCTTCGGATCCCCGGATAACTTCCGAAGCGAGGAGTTAATCTTCGACATAGTCCCGTTCCGCAGCGGCTATCATGCATTGCTCGGACGAACCGCATTTGCAAAGTTCAATGCGGTACTGCACTACGCATACCTCAAGCTCAAGATGCCAGGCCCTCGAGGAGTCATCACGGTCAACGGAAACACCGAACACTCTCTCCGAACGGAGGATCATACAGCATCTCTCGCGGCGGAAGTACAGAGTAGCCTCTCAAGGCAATTCTCGAGTCCGGCTGTTAAGCGACTGGACACCGTCAAGGGCGCCCGGAGTAACCTACAACAAGACCACCTGGCACGTTCTGAGCATGCGTAGCAATGCGGGCCCAACCCCAGCCCTCGCAAAATCGCGAGACAAGTACCACGCGTACATCACTACGCTCTAGAGATACCATGGGCATAGGGGGAGGGGCACGACCATGGCATGCCCAGAGTGCGGCTCAACCACACCAGGGGCTCCCAAATGTGTCATCTTTTTTTTCTTTTTCTTCTTATCCTCAGGACTCCGTTTTCCAAAAGCCCTGTCCGGCAGCAGACCTGCCGAACTCACGATGCAACAGCCAGGGAAGCAGAAAAGCTACGACGAGTATCCAGGTGGTCTCCATTACGAGCATTATACCTGTTTTATACACCATTCCACAGCCTAATCCTGGAGGGGGACATGTTAAATAGTCCCACCCCTTGCTTATCGCACTATTTATATCGTTCTGCCTTCATTGCAGTATTTTTCGAATAAACAATGCATCACTTTTTGCCTATCATTGCATTCCTTTTTATATATGTTCACTTATGACATGTTGCACCCGTATGCTTTGGTACGGCCAAATACACCAGGGTCTTAAGTTCCGCAAAATTATGGTGTGATAAGTCCGAACACTTTCACAAGTGCGGCACCCCAAACTTTTAGCATTATATGCATCAGCTCCAAATCATGTATTGGGTCAATAGTTGGGTTTGCCCGGCTCCCATGTTTTGGTACCTTACGTTCCGTTATATCGGCTAAGGTAGCGCTGGGAGAACCACTGCGATTGTGCCCCAGTTGAGCTGGCTCGAGCACCTCAGTGGAGAAAGCTAAAACTGACCGTCATGATAAGGCGAGAGCTGGTCGTTGTTCGAGAGGTCTTTTCGAGTCCCTAAAGACTTATGCTGCTTAGAGCAAGGAACCGGCTTTGTCCGTCCCTAGGCGTGGATAGCGCCCCGAATTCGGTCTTCCGAACACTAGGGGCTTCGCCAAAATTTAAAATTATAGAATTCTATGGCTAAGTGAGAGTGTTCAAGCATTATAAGTCCGGTTGCCTCGTTCGTCGTGTTGAGCGCCTTCCCAGAAGGACCCAAAAATGGGAACAAGAGCGCTCATGTTTATCCCGAACACCCCAGCACTCGTGGCATGGGGGCAGAAGCCAACGACTTGCCATCTCTCAGATGATAAACGGCCGCACAGAAGGTAATATTTTAAATTAACAAGCGTTGCTTAGCGCATATGAACAAAGTTTTCAGCGCACATGATAACAAAATGCGAGTCTACTAAAAAATTACATCTTTGGAGCATTCACCAGCAATAAGGCGGGCACCCTTCAGGACACCCTTATAATACATCTCGGGCGTGCGATACTCCTTGCCCGGCGGTGGCGCGTCCGTCACAAGCTTCTCGGCGTCCATCTTTCCCCAATGCACCTTAGCGTGGGCAAGGGCCCGACGGGCACCTTCAATGCAGGCGGAGTGCTTGATGACGTAAACCCATGGACAGGTGTCCACCAGCCGCCGCACCATACCGAAGTAGCTCCCAGGCATGGCTTCTTTGGGCCACAGTCGAACTATGAGGCCCTTCATGGCCTGTTCGACCACCTTGTGGAGCTCGACCAGCTGCTTCAGCTGGTCACTCAGGGGCACCGGATGTCCGGTCTCAGCATACTGAGACCAGAACACCTTTTCCGTCGAGCTCCCCTTCTCGGCTCTATAGCACGCGGCAGCATCGGACACGCTACAGGGAAGATCTACGAACGCTCCTGGAGAGCTCCGAATTCGGGTAAGTAACAAGTGATTCACTTTTACATGCTTGCTATACATGAAGAATGCCTTACCCGCCGCTATCTTCTTTACTGCCTCGATTTCCTGGAGGGCCTTTTGGGCTTCGACCTGAGCGGCTTTGGCACTCTCAAGAGCCAACGCGAGCTCGGACTCTTGAGTCTTCGAGTCACGCTCCAAACTCTCGTGTTTTTCCACGAGAGCCTGGAGCTCTTGCCGTACCTCCGCCACCCGCGCCTCCTGCTTCTCTCGCTCGGTGCATTCCGCGGCCGCATTGCGTTCGGCCGCGGACACCGCCTCCTTTAGGGTCGCCACCTCATTCATAGCCCCTGGAGTACCCACGTTATTCATGTCATTTTTTGCAACCAAAATCCTTTTCTATAAGGTACAACTTTAATAAGGTGTTACTTACCTTCCTTGTCCTCGAGCTGCTTCTTGGCACGGCCGAGCTCGATCTCGGACCTCTCGAGGCTCTGCTTCAAGCCATTGACCTCTACAGTCAGTGCGGCAGAGGTCAGCAGCGCAGCCTGCATTCCCATATTGACATATTTGTTTTAGACTCTTGCGTATATCTTTGTAGATCCTTAGTTCGGCTTTTCTTTCCGAACACCGAACTGAGCATCAGGGGCTACTTTCTATGCAGTACTATTTTTACATATCTCAATCACATACCTCAAAGCCTGTTAGAAGGCTGGTGCAGGCTTCGGTCAGCCCGCTCTGAGCGGACTGAACCTTCTGAATCACCGCACTCATGACAGTGCGGTGCTCCTCGTCGATGGAAGCGCCGTTGAGCGCCTCCAGCAAGTTATCCGGCGCCTCTGGTTGGACGGAGGCTACCGGCATTGTTGTCTCGCCCTTCTCACGAAGGGGCCGCCCGCCTGACTCCGGAACCACCAAAGGTTACGGTGCAGAGTCCGGTCCAATGTCCGGGAGGTTGCCCTGCGGCACCTCCGGGGCCTCCTCCTCCTGGCTGGTCCCCTTCTGGGACCCCACCTCGGCGTCGTCTGCGTCATGGGGGGAGGAGGCGGTCAGAAGTGAAGCGCTATTCACGTCCGACGAACCCAGGGACCCACTCGACGAAGCGGGGAGATCGTCCTTGGGCGGACTACATGGTTGTATTCGGCGTTAGAAGACACTATGCGACGAAAGAAAAATCATGAGTTATTCTGGAATCTGGACACTTACGATCTCGCTAGGGGCTTGGCCCTAGAGGGCCACTCCTCTTCGCCGTCGTCGGCGTTGGTGGAACAGTCCGGAAGAAGGGTCCTTCCCTTCTTGGACCCTTCGGCCTCCCCTGTTGGGGAAGCCTTCCTCTTCTTCTCTCCCCTGCTGGGGGAGAGGCCTCTTTCTTCTCCTCCTCGTCTTCGTGGGAGGAGTCCGCCTCGGAGTCATCGGACGATGAGTCCGATAACACCTGGCATCGGGAACTCCTCCGGGTTCCCGTGGCCTTCTTCTTGGCCTTCTTCTCCGGCACCACGTAGGGTGCCGGGACCAGCAGCCCCGTCAAACGGGCATGCGCTGGGTCTTCTGGAAGGGGAGCCGGACAGTTAACCTGCCCGGATGTCTTCTGCCAGGCCTGTTAAAGGTAAGGGGAGCTTAGATCCCGCATAGTCAAACTATGGAAAACAAGTGTCCCGTAAAGGGTAATATAGCTTACCTCGCCAGCCTGACGCTGCGAGCTGAATCCACGATCTTCGGTAGCGGATGCGGGAGCCTCGGCGCCCTTGAACAGCACCCTCCAGGCCTCTTCGTACGTAGTGCCGAAGAGCCTGCTCAAGGTCTGGTGCTGTGCCGGATAGAACTCCCACAAGTTGAAATCCCGCTGTTGGCATGGGAGAATCCGGCGGATGAGCATGACCTGGACTACGTTGACAAGCTTGAGCTTCTTGTTCACCAGGGTTTGGAGACATGATTGGAGTCCGGTCAGCTCCTCCGAATCGCCCCACGACAGGCCCTTCTCTTTCCAGGAGGTGAGCCGTGTGGGGATGCCAGATCTGAATTCGGGGGCCGCTGCCCATTCAGGGTCACGCGGCTCGGTGATGTAGAACCACCCCGATTTCCACCCTTTGATGGTTTCCACGAAGGCGCCCTTGAGCCAGGTGACGTTGGGCATCTTGCCCACCATGGCGCCTCCGCACTCCGCTTGGCGGCCACCCACTACCTTCGACTTGACATTAAAAGTCTTTAGCCATAAGCCGAAGTGGGGCTGGATGCAGAGGAAGGCCTCGCACACGACGATAAACGCCAGACAAATGGGTGGAGTGGAAAGCCCAGTCCACAGAGGAAATGGGGAAGGAACACCACCCTCTCATGGGGCCTGGGGGTGGGGATGAGCTTCCCCTCATCGGGGAGCCGATGCACGATATTGCTGGAGAAATATCCGGCCTTGTGCAGCTTTTTGATGTGCCCCTCCGTGACGGAGGAGGCCATCCACTTGCCTCCTGCTCCGGACATGGTTGGAGAAGGTTGAGGTGAGATGTGCGGACTTGGGCGCTGGAGCTCGAGTGCGCGGAGATGGATAAGCAAAGGAGGAAGAAGGCGTAGGTAAAAAGATGGATCCTTGTCCCCTTATATATGGGCGGACGAAACTATGCGTCCCCACTAGCCCGGTAAAACTCGCTTATCTCCCAAGCGCCGCAATTAATGGCGCGGTTGGGTTACCCACGTCCGTATTGATGAGAATCCCGGAATAAGGGGACAGGATCTCTGCTTTGACAAGACGTGCCAAGGAAACCGTTTCGCTAAACGCGCTGAGGTGGAACAATAAAAACAATTCAAGTAAAGGCTTGGCCCTGGTGTGACGTCATGCCATGAAATACATCAGCAGATTGAACTTGTGTAAATATTATTCTCTCTACGGTGGAATGTGGAATTTATTTTACAGAGCCGGACACTATCCTGGTGTTCAAAATCTTCTATGAATTATTCGGAGGAGGAAGCCGCCTTGCAATGCCGAAGACCATATGCGCGCCGGACTCGTCGTCATTGAAGCCTGGTTCAAGGGCTACTGAGGGAGTCTTGGATTGGGGGGTGTCTGGATAGCCGAACTATCATCTTTGGCCGGACTCCAAGACTAAGAAGATACAAGATTGAAGACTTCGTCCCGTGTCCGGATGGGACTTTCCTTGGCATGTAAGGCAAGCTTGGTGATACGGATATGTAGATCTCCTACCATTGTAACCGACTCTGTGTGACCCTAGCCCTCTCCGGTGTCTATATAAACCGGAGGGTTTTAGTCCGTAGGACGAACAACAATAATACCATAGGCTAGCTTTTAGGGTTTAGCCTCCTTGATCTCGTGGTAGATCTACTCTTGTACTACCCATATCATCAACATTAATCAAGCAGGAGTAGGGTTTTACCTCCACCGAGAGGGTCCGAACCTGGGTAAAAACATCGTGTCCCTTGTCTCCTGTTACCATCCGCCTAGACGCACAGTTCGGGACCCCCTACCCGAGATCCGCCGGTTTTCACACCGACAACTAGGCTACTTGATTGCATCCACTCTGAGGATTGAGAAGGGGCTGGCCACCTTGACTCAAAACCAGGAGAGCCTGGAGAGGATCATGGAGCAGAAGTTCTACAATTTAGATGTGAAGGTAACTGAGATCCAGTATGTTGTTTAGCAGCTTCAAGATGACGTGGAGGAGAGGAAGGGCAAGACAACCATAGATGCATTTGCCAGAGTGCCTAGAGCTCAGAGATCAGCTGCAGTGCCAGTGACAGACACCAGAGCCACTTCATCTGCACTAGCTATAGCTCCTACAGCTCCAGTGCAACCAGCTTCAGCACCGACACCTCTAGCTCCATGTAGATCAACTGATGCTTTCGTCCTTGGCGTTCTATCTACACCACCACCTGAAGACCAAGCCTGAGAGTCGATCTAGTACTATGCATTTTCTATGAACTTTTTGGTAACTTGTTGCCAAAGGGGGAGAAAAATGTATAGATCATAGGCTTCGAGAGAGAGTGTTGCTTTTTGTTCTCTCTTGCTTTGGTGGTTGAACTTCATTTGCTTGTTTGAGATACTCTATGTCTCTGTGATACTTGATGATCATGTGTTCGATCATATGCTACATTTATGCTTGTTGGATGACATTATCTTACTTATCCTTATATGGTCATTCACTTTGCTTGGTGATGAGTGCATGTATTCAATCTTTATTATTTTGAGCGCTCCACCAAGATGTATGTGACATGGAAGAGTAACCCATGAGCCTAATTCCTTGTGCATTTGCAGTCCAAAGCAAATCTTAAACTATGCACAAATTTAAGGGGAGCTCTTGCTTATCACATACTTCTCAAAGCGACGATGTTTTTCAATCTTATTATTATTTGTCGAATCTTTGATCTATATTTTGTCATCAATTACCAAAAAGTGGGAGATTGAAAGTGCAACTATCCCTAGGTGGTTTTGGTAATTCATAACAACATATAGCTCATTGAGCTAATGCTATTCCAAGACTATTATTTCAGGAAAGCTCAATGAATGGCATGGATGATGAAAGTGGATCCCTCAAAATATTAAGGACAAAGGATGGCTCAAGCTCAAAAGTTCAAGACTCTACATTTTACATTTTAGTAAATCAAGATCACATTGAGTCTATAGGAAAAGCCAATACTATCAAGGAGGGATGAGGTGTTGCTTAATGAGCCTCTTGCTTCAAGTGCTTAGTGATATGCTCCAAAAACCCTCAACTACTTTCTCACATCCACATATGACCTAAACCCAAAGTGAAACTCGGCCATACCGATTCTTTCTATCCGGTGCCACCGAGTTCAAATGTCATAGCCACTACCACAAACCCTAGGCAAATCGGTCTCACCGATAGGGATCTCGGTCTCACCGAGATGGGATTATAATCTTTCTGTTTCCGTTCGTAACGTTTCGGTCTAACCGAAGTGAGCGATCGGTCCCACCGAGATTGCAATGTAAACTCCCTGTTTCCCTTTCGTAACATTTCGGTCTCACCGAAAAGAGCGAATCGGTCCCACCGAGTTTACCTGACCAACTCTCTAGTTAGCTTATTACCAAAATCGGTCTCACCAAGTTTGTGTAATTGGTCTCACCGAGAATACGTTATGCCCTAACCCTAACCATATCGGTCCTACCGAGTTGCATGTCGGTCCCACCGAAAATCCTAACGGTCACTAGATTTGCTAAATCGGTCCGACCGAGTTTACCAATTCAGTCCCACCGAGTTTGGCAAGTTGTGTGTAACGGTTAGATTCTGCGTGGAGGCTATATATACCCCTCCACCTCCTCTTCATTCGTGGAGAGAGCCATCAGAACAATCCTACACTTCCAACTTACCATTTTTTAGAGAGAAGCACCTACTCATGTGTTGAGGCCAAGATATTCCATTCCTACCATATGAATCTTGATCTCTAGCCTTCCCCAAGTTGCTTTCCACTCAAATCTTCTTTCCACCAGATCCAAATCCCATGAGAAATAGTTGAGTGTTGGGGAGACTATCATTTGAAGCACAAGAGCAAGGAGTTCATCATGAAGGCACCATTTGTTACTTCTTGGAGAGTGGTGTCTCCTAGATTGGCTAGGTGTCACTTGGGGGCCTCCGACAAGATTGTGGAGTTGAACCAAGGAGTTTGTAAGGGCAAGGAGATCGCCTACTTCACGAAGATTGTAAGTGCATCTAGTGCCCCTTAGTGATTTTGGTGTATTGAAGACTTATAGGTCAAGGGACTAATGCGTTTGTGAGTGTACACAGGTCTATAAGTCTATGAGGAGTTTGATATTTACAAATAAAGTCAACCCCTAAAAATGAAGTTCTTCGACTGAAGACTTTGATATTCTGAAGACTTTCTGAAGACTTTGAAAGTGAAGAAATTGGTGTGACCTTGAAGACTTGGTATTCATTTGTGGAACATGAAGCGTGAAGACTTTTGTTTTCGTAGTTTCATTTTCTCTTTCTTGAGTCACAGGAAACACCGTACTGTTAAAGGGGGTCGAGGAAATACTAAGGAAAAATTTCCATGCGATGCTCAACTCAAAATCCTACACCTACCAATCCCTTCGAGTGAAGCCTTTGGAAATCTCATACAGTTCAGTCACTTTCTTCAGTGACAGAGACGAAGTTCTTCTGGTCGCTGATGAATTTGTTCTGACTGAGGAGTTAGGAATTCGCCAGTGCGAATTGCCTACACAGTGAGGAACATGATAGCCCTGAGGAATTTGAGAGTCAAATTTCCGACCGTTGCTGTGCTGCGCGCCAGCTGTCCCAAAATATCTTATTCACCTAACGGTCATATCATTGAAGGGCATTTATGTCTTATCATGTCGGGCTGCTCCCTAGGCTATAAATAGCCGCCCCCTACAACCACTAGCTGGTTGGCTACTCCGAGAGAACTTGACACTTGTCATTTGAGAGCAACCCATCCTCCGAGGACTTTGAGCGAAAATCATCAAGTGAGGAAAACCCAAAACCAAACCCCTACAAACCCTCAGTGATTGAGCATCACTGAAGAAATTGATCCTGCGAGGATCCGACGCTTGTTACCTTTGAAGATTGTGCTTCTTCCAGACGGTTAGGCGTCATGGTCTAGAGCATCAAAGAGGAATTGTGGGTCGCCGAGTGACCAAGTCTGTGAAGGTTTGGAAGTCGCCTGAAGACTTACCACGAGTGATTGGACGAGGTCTGTGTGACCTTAGTTCAAGGAGAATACGGTGAGGACTGGGTGTCCTGAGCTGCGTGCTCCGCGACTGGGTGTCCTGGACTGTGTGTCCTCGAGTTTAAATACTCAGTCGCTCCAACCAGACGTACAACTAAGACAACAGTTGGAACTGGTCTACCAAATCATTGTCTTCACCAACCTAACTGGTTCTATTTCCTCAACCCTTTCATTTCCACATTACTGTGTTGAGTGTTTGTTCATATCTGTGTTTGAAGACTTCGACTGAAGACTTTCTCAATTTCCTCAGATCAATTTCTTCAGTCTGTTTGTCTTCACCTTGTGTTATCCTGTGATTACGCTCTCTGTACTCAGTGCTTGTATTAATTTCATCTTGATGACCATGCTTGTATTCTGTTATGCTTACTTCTGAGTACTTATTCCGCTGCTAGTAGTTCTTCGCCAAGGAATTTCCTCACCGGAAAATTCCTCAGTAAAGAATTCATAAAAATCGCCTATTCACCCCCCTCTAGTCGATATAACGCACTTTCAATTGGTATCAGAGCAAGGTACTCCCTTGTTCTGTGTGATTTTGGTTTAACCACCTGGAGTTTTAGTTATATCGACCGCATGTATGATCAAGGTCTCGGCTGGGTGTCCTACCTTTGATGGGACAGACTACCCCTACTAGAAAAACAAGATGCGAATGCATCTTGAGGCAATTGACAACGATCTCTGGTATGTTGTGGAAAATGGTGTTCCCTCTGTCTCACCCTCACTGAACGCTACCGATGTGAAGAGA
This sequence comes from Triticum timopheevii, assembly GCA_963921465.1. NCBI lineage: Eukaryota > Viridiplantae > Streptophyta > Magnoliopsida > Poales > Poaceae > Triticum > Triticum timopheevii. Next base: position 357,955,368 of record OY997274.1, on the reverse strand, counting down.
TTCAAGCAACTCGATTCTCAAGCGAAGAATATCATATGTGGCCATCTGAGTAAAGGACAATATGGAAGAGTGAGTGCTTTGGAAACTGCTAAGCTTATCCGGGATAGGCTGTCCAAAGTGAATGAAGGAGTCTCAACTCAGTGTGACTCTCGAGTTGATGTTCTTCGGAATCTCTTCAACCGCTTCAAAAGACTCGACAATGAAGATGTCCAACAAACCTTTGATCGCCTCACTGACATCTCAAATGAGCTTCAAGCCCTCGGTGCCACTGACATCACTGACCATGAGGTGGTGAAGAATCTGTTGAGATCGCTTGATTCCTCATTTGATACTCTGGGACTGATGATACAAGAACAGGCTGACTACAAGTCTCTTGATCCTGCCGATATCCTCGAAAGGCTAAATACTCACGAGTTCCAGCTTGCTGAAAAGAGAGATCTCTATGGTTCGAGCTATGGCAAACCACGTGCCCTGAAGGCCAAGGTTGTGTCTGAGTCTGAATGTGAGGATTCTGGTAGTAGCCTTGGTGATCCTGAAGAATTGAGCCAGGAGCTAGCACTGCTCGTGAAGAAATTCCAGAAGTTCTCAAGACGTGGTCGCTTTGGAAAATCCTCAAGAAGCAGTGATTCCTCATCAAGTGACTATAAGAGAAGGTTGTGCCACAAATGCAAGAAACCTGGTCACTATATTCAAGATTGTCCTTAGTGGGAAAAGGAATTGAAGAAGAAGAAATACAAGGATTACAGTTCTGATGATGCAAAGAAGAAGAAGAAATTGTTAAAATCTTCGTCATCAAAATCCTCGAAGTCTTCATCTCACAAGAAGAGCAGCTCCAAGAAGGCTCGGGCATTCATTGGCAAGGAAATGGACTCTGAAGCTGAATCTGAGGAACAATAGGAAGAGGAGGCGTCTGAAGAATCCGAATCTGGTGTGGCGAGTCTGGCCTTCGCTACTGCTTTCGTTAGCAAGTCCATCTTCAACACTGAATAAACTGACCCCACCGACAAGCCTGATGAAGATAATGATGACTACACTCCCACCTATTGCTTCATGGCGAAAGGTGCAAAGGTACTCAAATACACCTCCTCTGAATCTAGTGAAAATGAATCTGATGAGGATCTCAAGCCCAGCTACTCTAAACTTGCTAAGATTGCTGTAAAACAACAAAGGGCTTTTGAAAAGGTTCAAAACATGCTAGACAAAAGTGATGATATGTTGGGTGAAGAAATGGATCGCACTAAAGCCCTGACTGAAAATCTTCAGAGACTTCAGTCTAGGTTTGATAACCTTCAAAGTCATCATAACACTCTCTTATCTGATCATGAGAAACTTTCTTATGAATTTCTTCAAAGAAAGCAAGATCTTGAGAAGCTAAGAGTGAGTTATGAAGATCTTCAGAAGGAGCGCAATTCATTACTAGCTCAACAAATCAGCGCTTCTCAGGAAGAATTTGTTCCTCCATGCTTAAAGTGCATTGAACGTGAATCTGCTAATTCTTCACCTGAATGTTCAAATGCTTCAACTATTACAAATTCTTCACCTGCCTCTGCTATCACTAATTCCTCATCTGAGGACATTTCTAGTATCACTGACGATGCAGGCTGAAGGAATTGTACATGACAGGCATGTACAAAAGCCTCAAAGGGCATCAGACTCTTTGTGATGTGCTTAAAAAGCAGATCCTCAACAGAAACCCTAGGAAAGAGGGTATCACCTTTGAGAGGAAACTTAATGCTGATGGAACATATTGGAAGCCTGAGTAGTACCCCAAAGCCTCATGGGTTGCTGCAAAGGGACCTCCAGTTTATCCATCTAACTTATCTGGCTTTACATGTGAATCTCCTCATTCTTCTGATGAGTCATTTGACTCCAACTATAAACTGTTCAAAAATCAGAATGGTGAAGTATTTGCTAGATATGTTGGCACTAACTGCAGGAACAGTTCTCCTATGAAGAAAATCTAGGTTCCCAAGAAGTGCCTTGAAAGTCTTCAGGTGAATGTCCTCATGACACCACCTGTGAAGAACAGGAACCCCAGATCAAATCCTTCATGTGGATCAAATTCCTCAAATGGATCAAAGTCCTCACATGATTATCATCGTGCTAACAACTCTGTTTCGCAGGGTAGAGCTAAGGGCTATGAATATGTGCATTATTCTTCAAACCATTATGTTCATAAGTCCTCGAAGAATTTCTTTGCTTATTCATATGCTTACCCTAACCCCTCTTATGTGAAACGAAATGGTTTGGCCTCCATGCCACCATTCTCGTATGGTGCTCGCAGAGTGATAAACTCTTTGCCACCCCTTTAGATGTGGGTGGTGAAGAAAAAGAACTAATCTCTTCTGCAGGGTCAGGTCTCCATACGTGCTTTAACGTCTGAAGAATTTGCTGGGGACCTGACAAAATTGCCTGAAAGGACGCAGGCGAATCATGATGAAATGAACCTTCATTTCACACGTCCTCATACTGCTATATCTGTTTTCTGATTGATGAAATTCATCTGATGAACTTGATATCATATTCTTCACAAATGAATCATATGAGATTGTAAGCTACACTAATTCATCTGCAGGATGATCAACCCAAAGCTACTGAGTGGGTCCTCGATAGTGGATGTACGAATCACATGACTAGTGACAAGAATCTATTGATGGATGCTCCCTTATCACCGTCACATCTGAAGCATATCATCTTTGCTGACAAAGGCAAAAGTCAGGTATTGGGTCTTGGTAAGGTTGCAATCTCTAAGGATAAACACATGGACAAAGTCATGCTTGTTGAGTCCTTAGGATACAACCTCATGTCAGTCTCAATGCTTTGTGATCTTGATATGGTTGTTGTCTTTGGCAAGTATCGTTGTGTTGTGATTATGGAAGCTGACAATTCCAAAGTCTTCAAAAGCTTTAGGAGAGGAGATTTGTATATTGTTGATTTCTCTACAGGACCACAGCCAGCCGTGTGTCTACTTGCAAAAGCTTCAGAAGGCTGGCTATGGCATCGACGACTTGGTCACGCAGGCATGAGGAATTTGCACACGCTTGCGAAGAAGAAGCATGTCATTGGCATTGAGAATGTCAAATTCCTCAAGGATCACTTATGCGGAGCCTGTGAAGCTGGAAAAATGACCAAGGCCAAGCATCCAGCGAAGACTATCATGACCACTACTCGTCCATTTGAATTGCTTCACATGGACCTCTTCGGACCTAATCATTACTCAGCAGTCACTAATGATGCATCTCTATATGGTTTTGTGATTGTTGATGATTACTCTCATTACACATGGGTACACATTGTTACTTAAAAACATGAAGTGCAGGAAGTCTTCAAACGATTTTCCTCGAGGGCTTCAACCAACTTTGGTGTGAAGATCAAGCACATCAGAAGTGACAATGGAACTGAGTTCAAGAATTCCGGTCTTGATGACTATCTTGATGAACTTGGTATTACTCATGAGTTATCTGCTCCCTATACTCCTCAGCAAAATGGCATCGTGGAGCGCAAGAACAGAACTCTTGTTGAGATGGCTCGCACTATGCTTGATGAATACAAAACGCCTCATCGTTTTTGGATTGATGCAATTGATACTGCGTGCCACATCATCAACAGGGTATATCTTCACAAATTCTTGAGGAAGACGGCCTATGAACTCCTCACTGACAAGAAACCCAATGTGAGTTATTTCAAAGTCTTCGGTGCTAAATGTTGGATTAGAGATCCTCACCACAATTCTAAATTTGCACTGAAAGCACATGAAGGTTTTATGCTTGGTTACGGAAAGGACTTGCACACCTACAGAGTCTTCAGCATTGTTCTTCACAAGATTGTTGACACTGTAGATGTGCGGTTCGATGAAACTAATGGCTCGCGAAGAGAGCACCTACCTTCTGTGTTAGATGAACCAGCACCTGAGGATTCTATCAAGCTGAAGGCAACTGAGGATGTCATTCCTACTGAAGAATCTGCTGAAGAATTAATTCTAGTTCATGAAGAACGTCGAGCTGATGCACCTGAAGAAAATGCTGAGGAAAATGGTGCTGAAGAAAATGCTAATCAAACTCCTCAGCGACAACCAGCTCATCCTCGTGTTGCAAAAGAAGTGCAAGTGGAGAAGATCATCGATGACATTAGAGCACCAGGTCCTCTCACACGCTCAAAAGCTTCACATTTATCTAACTTTTGTGGGCACTATGCTTTTGTCTCTATCATAGAGCCCACTAAGGTAGATGAAGCATTTTTGAAGCCGGAGTGGATTCAGGCTATGCAAGAAGAATTACATCAGTTCGAGCTCAACAATGTCTGGGAACTGGTCAAACGTCCAGATCCTCGCAAGCATAATATCATTGGCACAAAGTGGATCTACCGCAACAAGCAAGATGAAAATGGCCTTCTGGCGAGGAATAAGGCACGACTGGTAGCTCAAGGCTACACACAGGTTGAAGGAATTGATTTCAATGAAACTTTTGCACCTGTTGCTAGACTTGAGGCTATTCGCATATTACTTGCTTATGCTAACCATCATGATATCATCTTATATGAAATGGATGTGAAAAGTGCATTCCTCAATGGTAAGCTTGAGGAAGAAGTATATGTTGCTCAACCCCCAGGTTTTGAAGATCCAAAGAATCCTGACAAAGTCTTCAGACTTAATAAGGCCCTCTATGGCCTCAAGCAAGCCCCTCGGGCGTGGTATGATACATTGAAGGAATTCTTCGTGAAGAATGGCTTCACACCCGGTTCACTCGACCCTACTCTCTTTACTAAATCTTATGATGGTGAACTGTTTGTGTGCCAAATATATGTTGATGATATTATCTTTGGCTGTACTGACCAACGTTATAGTGATGAATTTGCCTATATGATGAGTGAAGAATATCAAATGTCTATGATGGGAGAGTTGAAATTCTTCTTAGGTCTTCAAATTTGTCAACAGCGCAATGGTATATTCATATCTCAGGAGAAATACCTCAAAGATGTACTGAGGAAATTCGGCATGCAAGATTGCAAAGGCATCAAAATTCCTATGCCCACAAATGGCCATCTATGCACTGATGAAAATGGTATTGAATTCAATCACAAGGTATACCGCTCCATGATTGGTTCTTCACTGTACTTATGTGCATCTAGGCCAGATATAATGCTTAGTGTTTGCATGTGTGCCCGATTTCAAGCTGCACCGAAGGAATCACACCATAAGGCTGTGAAGCATATTCTTCGATATCTAGCTCACACACCAACACTAGGATTATGGTACCCCAAGGGCTCTGATTTTGATCTCATTGGATATTCTGACTCTGACTATGCTGGTGATCGTGTGGACCGCAAGTCAACTTCTGGCACTTGTCATTTCCTCAGACGATCTTTGGTCTGTTGGTCCTTGAAGAAACAGAACTGCGTATCACTGTCTACTGCGGAAGCTGAATACATTGCTGCTGGCTCTTGCTGTGCTCAACTGATTTGGATGAAGCAAACACTCAAGGACTATGGCATCAACGTGAAGAATGTGCCTCTCCTCTACGACAATGAGAGTGCCATCAAGATTGCTCACAACCCAGTTCAGCACTCGAAGACAAAGCACATTCAGATTCGTCATCATTTTCTTCGTGATCATGTGTTGAAGGGCGACATCTCCATCGAGCACGTGAAGACCGAAGAACAGCTAGCTGATATCTTCACTAAGCCCTTGGATGAGAAGAGATTTAGCAAGTTGCGGTGTGAGCTAAATATCTTAGAATCTTCGAATGTTCTTTGAAAAGGACACACACCCTAACACTTATGCAAAATTGATGACTTAGATGTGCAACACATGAAGAAACGTTTTTCTTCAATCAATGAAGAATAACACTCTAAGTGTGAGGAAATTAATGAAGAATTTGATTCTCAGAACCCTACGACAATTGTACACGGTGTCTGAAATCATCATTCTTATACGGTGGGTCACGCCACCACAAAAAGTTGAAAATCTTCAATTTGAGTTTTTCCTCAGTTTTGAAATTCTTCAATTTTGCAAATTCTTCAACTTTGCAAAATCTTCACTGTTTCCGTCGTTTCTCTTCATTGGCTATATATATATATATATATATATATATATATATATATATATATATATATATATATATATATATATATATATATATGAGTTTATGTCCTCTACAGCATTCACTTATAGCTATTTCTTCAAGTTGCTTTTTCTGCTAAGTGAATGTGATCGGACCCTTCCCCCACCATGCTATACTCAACCCAATCTATTCACAAATTCTTCATGTGCGTTCTATTTGAAACTCGTTCAAAATCTTCTATGTGTCCTTGTCAGCTTAAGAAATTGCGAACGAAACTTTAAAACAAATCTTATCCAAATTTTTGGTTTTGCCGCTCAAACCGTTCCGCATCCCACAATGCATTATTCCATTCACCCATGATCGTACACGATCTCAACTACACAATACGTGGGTGACACATGTCGCGAGAAGGAGAAAGGGCAGGGGCACGTTCGTCCCAAATCTTCGGGCGAACAGTTTTTACCGTGTCTATAAATACCCCTCTCCCCTTCCTCACTTCATTTACTCCGCTCGATCTCTACTCTCTCACTCAAGCTCCTCAAACCCTAGCGCCGCCGCTACTCCATCGTCGCCGATGAGGAAGAGCTTCGCTGCCTCGACCTCATCGCCGTCATACTCACGCCGACCGCAGAAATCTTCACTCCGCCGCCGCCGTAGCTGTCTTCCTCTGCCAAGTTAGGGCGTGGGAGATCTAACCTGACGAACTTCACATCTGTTCTTCTCAGTTCATCGTGTTCTTCACTTCGGGTAATTAAAAGTTACTTTTATTGCTCACTTTGATTCTCAAACTTTCCTGAAAATCTTCAAAGGTGTTTATTCTTCAAATCTTCACACATATGAACACCTCACACATCATATGATCTTGAACTGTTTCTCTAAGCAATCATTTTCTTCAAGATTCCCTAATTGTGTGGATCTTCGATCTGTACAACTCTGGAACCTAAGACAAGAACGCTTAGTGAAATTCCTCAAGGTTCATCTGGTCAAATTCCTCAAAACTTGTTCTTTTCGAAAAACCTTCTGAGAACGCATACGACCTCTCCAAATTCATCGCACCTATACTCTGTTCACAGGTACTCATGTCTTCTATTGAATCACTAGGTTCTCATCAACTTAACTCATTTGCAGCGTTCCTCGAAGAAAAACTGCATACTTCTTCAGAGAATTCGACTGTTCAAATTCCTCAACTGAAGAATATGGCAGATGGTAAGAAGCCGCAGAAAGGAGGAAAGAAACCTGAGGTTATGACTGCGTTTGAAATCCCTGAGGAAATTTATGCTGACTATTGCACACCTGATGAAGAAAAATTTGGCAAAGAAAACAAAAATCAGCGCAAGGTGCGCATACAGAGGATTGAACGGAGATGGGCAAGGGAATGGAGGGAATACAGATATGTGACTCCAAAGTACATGAGGAAATTCGCCCTCAATCCTCCACGCCCAAGAGCTCCATTGGCAACTGGCCAAGAAGCTGACCCCACCAGCATCAAGCGTGCTGAGGACTTTCCTGAAGAATGGGCTAAGCGCCAAGCTAAATTGGCAAGACAAGCCAAGGAGGCAGTGAAGAAATTCAATGAGGATTCTGCCACTGCTACTGCTACTGAGGCCTCGGTCAAACCGAGGAAATCCATGCCAGAGAAGCCTGCTCGTAAGCCAAGTGCTTCACCAACAGCGCCCTCACGGCCAAGTTCCTCAGCAATGCCCTCACGGCAAATTCCTCACACTGCTACTGCTCCACCAAAGTCCTCAGCAGCTCCTTCAAAGTCCTTAGCTCCTGTGCATCTGGCTACATGTCAAAGGACTGCTGGTTTCTCGATTGCCTCTGGTGTTTCAGCAAGTTCCTCAGCTGCACCAATTTCCTCATCAGGCCCCACACTGTTGAAGACTAAAGCAACAGCTAGACGCAGTCCTCGGCCAAGTCCAAAGAAGAAACAGGTCGTGTTTCACGTGCCTTCTGATGATGAAGCCTTTGATGATGAACTTGCAGAAATCATCAGAGACAGACAAGTGAAGGCCGCTAGAGCCAAAGGCACATATGTGCCACTGCTTTTGGATCGGAGGAAGATCCTCGACTACATTGACCTCTGGCACAAGGATCCTAACACCCCTATGCCCGATTTTCATCTGACCTCTGGTCAAAGTCACATGCTGACCCATTTCATCACTGAGGAGAAATGGAAGTTTGAAAAGGCAAAAGAGATCAAGAAAGCTCATTACAGAAAGGAGAAGCTCCTGAAGAATAACTTTGTCAGAATGACACCTGAGGAACTTCTCCGGGCTTAGTCTGAAATTCAAGTCCTCAGCAAAGACTTTGATGCCTACTATGCTGATTGGCAAGGAGCTAAAGTGAGATTCGTCAATCTGACGAAGAAATTCACAAATGTTACAGCCCCATCGCAACAAGAAAATCTTCAGGCTGTAGACTCTGCTCAGCCTGCTGAAGAACATGCCAGCACCACTAATGACTTTCAGCCTGCTAAAGAAAATGCTAGTTCCAGGGCTAGTGAAGAAATTCCAGCCACTGAAGAAATTGCCAGGGCATCCACTAGTGGTGTGCCTGAAGAAACTGAAGAGATCGGAGCAACTGCATCAGTTGCGCCTGAAGAAAATCAACCAGATTCCTCAGCTCCTCCCGCGCCTACACCAACTCCAATTCTTCCATTTGCCTCTGATGTGAAGAAGACCAAGGCTGCAGAGCGAGCTGCAGTGAAGAAACGGAAGGCATCAACTGCGTCAAATTCTTCGGCTGCGAAGAAAATGAAGCCAATGACCAGCTCATTTGAAAATCCTATTGAGGCTGTTCCAATTTCCTACATGCCATCAAAGGACCTTGTTCCTTTTGGAGAAGACTATGAGATCCCAAGCGGATCTGATGAAGGAAATCATTCTGCTGCTTCGTCAGAGCAGATTGATGAAGAAATTAAAGTGGATGAAACCCCTTCAACGCCTGTCATCTCCTCACCTATGCTTCAGTTCACAGCTGAAGAGGCTGGTGTTGAGGAAATTGAAGATGAAGATGTGGATATAGGATGCACCACACCTGTGATGAATGATGACTTTTGGGAAAGTCAGCATCCCAATACTCCTCTCTTCAAACCTATCCAACAGATTCCTCAGTCCCCTGCACCAACAGTTCAAATGGGCTCTGAAGAAACTCAACCCACTCCCTCTGTGCATGAACACATTCCAGCCACTAGTGCTGAAGAACCTGCTGCTGCTGATCCTCAGGTTGCACAAGAAGAGGAACCAGAAATTCCTCAGCCTAAAGAACCTGATCTCGCGATTCCTGAGGTGGTGATGCAACTCACTGACACCCCTCTGCCAAAGCCAAATAATTCGTTCTCAAGCAAACAGAAGTTCAAGGCTGAAGACTTCTTTGCCGAGCATGTATTCTTCACTAACTACAACCCCTATGACTCTGCTCGCATAAGGAAGAGGCGTTTCTGGACTGCTAGTCAGGCCAACTTCTATTCCTCTGTGCTGTTTGACAAAGACAAAATCTTCGATCATGCACATATTCCTCACGTGGACATGGAATCTCTGCCATGCTTCGAGCCAGTCCTCAGTGTTCTTCACGATGCAGGATTACTAAATTTCTGCACGGACATTTGCGATTGGAATGAAGAACTCATTCTTCAGTTCTACGCGACACTACATATCACTGGAGACGCTGAAGATGTCAACTCATGGGTGTTGGACTGGATGACTGAAAATACTCACTACAAGGCACCGGAAACTGAATTGCTTCGTGTCCTTCCTCTCAATCCTCCCCATGACAGTGCACGTTGCACCTACGGTGACCCTGAACTGACAAATCACTATATGCAAGTGCTCATGAAGCCTTTGAAGCCTGGGCAGGCCCCATGAACCAAATTCCTCGTCAAGGAATTACTCTATGTGCCTCGGACTGTTTATCGCATTCTGACGAAGACAATGAGTCCTATCAAAGGCCACGACTCAAATGATGAAGAAGTCATTGGCATCATGAAGAATATGCTTTTCAACATCATTCATGGCATTCCCGTCAACTTCCATGATTTCTTCATGAGGACTCTGGGCAATATTGCTATGTCACCATTCGAGCTGAAGCCCTATGCACCTTGGATTATGAGATTCATCAGGGCAAGATCTTCACTGAATTACAAAGCTGACACTCTGAACCACGGTAGCTACTTGCCTCCCATTGAAGTCCTCAAACAGACAGTTTCATCAGCTGATGATAAAGGCAAGGCAGCTGCTATGATCGATGAAGGCATTCGTCCATTGGATGGTCAATTTCGCAAGGCTGCATCTTACTCTACCAATGACGACTCTGCCACACATGACTCTACCGCAAATACCTCAGCCAAGCAAAATCCTCAAGCCGCAGCACCCAGGGTGATGACTGACCGTGAGTTACTCCTTAGTCTTCATCAGAAGGTTGATCGCAATCACAAATGGGTAAAATGTCAGTTTGGTGCACTTCTTCACAATATGACCTCAACATACAATGCAGTGAAGAAGAACCAATACTACCTTCATGAAACCTTCAACCGCACCTGGGCTGTCCTCACTAATGTCTATAGCGCTGAAGAACTGAAGACTATGGGTCTCAAGGAAGAATTTGACTCCTATGCTCCTCCTCCGATGAAACTCAAGAGGGTCAAAGTTCCTCCACTGGTGGCCAGCTCTTATTCTTCATCGCGTGACACTGATGAGAATGAAGATTTGGATGACACTGCGGCAGGCCCTGCTACAACAAACAACCCCGACAACGCTGGCGCTCCTCCATCGAGTTGAAATTCTTCAGGGGCGTTAGTCCTCAGATTCAATCCTTTTGGTCATTTGATGACAAAGGGGGAGAAATCTAAGTTAGTCTTCAAGCGGGTCTATATTAAGGACATTTTTTTTAAGTTACAACTCTCGTTCTTCTGAAACTTTTATTTGGATCGAGTTGTAATCTTAAACCCTATGGTGCGCTGATACTTTTGTTGCATTATGCTTTGCATGCTTATTCCTCGTTAATGACATTGCACGCATGCTGAATCTCATCAGGCACCATATTTCATCATGCATTTCAAATTCTTCATATTATATATCAAATGCGTGTATGAATTACAAGATATAGGGGGAGATCTCCATGATTCAACTCTTCAAATGTGCATTGCCTCAAACGCAAATTCCTCACTATGCACATCTTCAGGGGGAGTTCTTCTATATCTTGCTATCAAATTCCTCAATATCAGTATTTACACTTCATACATTTATCCCCGCTGAAAACTTAACCTATATTGTCATCAATCACCAAAAAGGGGGAGATTGTAAGTGCATCTAGCACCCCTTAGTGATTTTGGTGTATTGAAGACTTATAGGTCAAGGACTAATGCGTTTGTGAGTGTACACAGGTCTATAAGTCTATGAGGAGTTTGATATTTACAGAGAAAGTCGACCCCTAAAAATGAAGTTCTTCGACTGAAGTCTTTGATATTCTGAAGACTTTCTGAAGACTTTGAAAGTGAAGAAATTGGTGTGACCTTGAAGACTTGGTATTCATTTGTGGAACATGAAGCGTGAAGACTTTTGTTTTCGTAGTTTCATTTTCTCATTCTCGAGTCATAGGAAACACCGTACTATTAAAGGGGGTCAAGGAAATACTAAGGAAAAATTTCCATGTGATGCTCAACTCAAAATCCTACACCTACCAATCCCTTCAAGTGAAGCCTTTGGAAATCTCATACAGTTCAGTCACTTTCTTCAGTGACAGAGACGAAGTTCTTCTGGTCGATGATGAATTTGTTCAGACTAAGGAGTTAGGAATTCGCCAGTGCGAATTGCCTACACAGTGAGGAACATGATAGCCCTGAGGAATTTGAGAGACAAATTTCCGACCGTTGCTGTGCTGCGTGCCGGCTGTCCCAAAATATCTTATTCACCTAACGGTCATATCATTGAAGGGCATTTATGTCTTATCATGTCGGGCTGCTCTCTAGGCTATAAACAGCCGCCCCCTAAAACCACTAGCTGGTTGGCTGCTCCGAGAGAACTTGACACTTGTCATTTGAGAGCAACCCATCCTCCGAGGACTTTGAGCGAAAATCATCGAGTGAGGAAAACCCAAAACCAAACCCCTACAAACCAAAAGTGATTGAGCATCACTGAAGAAATTGATCCGGCGAGGATCCGACGCTTGTTACCTTTGAAGACTGTGCTTCTTCCAGACGGTTAGGCGTCATGGTCTAGAGCATCCAAGAGGAATTGTGGATCGCCGAGTGACCAAGTCTGTGAAGGTTTGGAAGTGGCCTGAAGACTTACCACGGGTGATTGGACGAGGTCTGTGTGACCTTAGTTCAAGGAGAATACGGTGAGGACTGGGTGTCCTGAGCTGCGTGCTCAGCGACTGGGTGTCCGGGACTGTGTGTCCTCGAGTTTAAATACTCAGCCGCTCCAACCAGACATACAACTGAGACAACAATTGGAACTGGTCTACCAAATCATTGTCTTCACCAACCTAACTGGTTCTATTTCCTCAACCCTTTCATTTCCTCATTACCGTGTTGAGTGTTTGTTCATATCTGTGTTTGAAGACTTCGACTGAAGACTTTCTCAATTTCCTCAGATCAATTTCTTCAGTCTGTTTGTCTTCACCTTGTGTTATCCTGTGATTACGCTCTCTGTACTCAGTGCTTGTCTTCATTTCATCTTGATGACCATGCTTGTATTCTGTTATGCTTACTTCTGAGTACTTATTCCGCTGCTAGTAGTTCTTCGCCAAGGAATTTCCTCACCGGCAAATTCCTCAGTGAAGAATTCATAAAAATCGCCTATTCACCCCCCCTCTAGTCGATATAACGCACTTTCAAAGATCTACCGCTAGTGAGGCAAGTCCTTCGTGGGCGATGGCCATGGTGGGATGGACAAGGTTGCTTCTTCGTGGACCCTTCGTGGGTGGAGCCCTCCGTGGACTCGCGCAACCGTTACCCTTCGTGGGTGGAAGTCTCCATCAACGTGGATGTACGATAGCACCACCTATCGGAACCACGACAAAAACATCCGTGTCTCCAATTGCGTTTGAATCCTCCAAACCCTTCCCTTTACATTCTTGCAAGTTGCATGCTTTAATTTCCACTACTCATATACTCTTTGCATGCTTGCTTGAATTGTGTGAAGATTGCTTGACTTGTCCAAAGATAGCTAAAATCTGCCAACGTCTAAAATTGGGAAAAGGTTAAGTTTTTAATTGGTCAAGTAGTCTAATCAACCCCCCCCCCTCTAGACATACTTCAAGGTCTTTCACTTGACGCTTAACGATATTACCTATTCTTTGACATTCATCACAAGATAAGACAAACTTACGGGCATCCTTGAAGAGAGTAGGCCAATAAAACCCAGATTGCAATACCTTATGAGCGGTTCTGTCTCCCGCATGATGTCCTCCATAAGCTTCGGAGTGACATTTCCGTAGGATTTGTTCCTGTTCATGCTCAGGTACACAACATTTAATAATACCATCTACTCCTTCTTTATAAAGATGTGGGTCATCCCAAAAGTAATGTCTTAAATCATAGAAGAATTTTTTCTTTTGTTGGTATGTAAAGCTAGGAGGGATGTATTTAGCAACAATATAATTAGCATAGTCAGCATACCAAGGTATACTATTAGAAACATTTATTGCAGCAAACTGTTCATCAGGGAAACTATCATTAATAGGTTTTGGGTCATCCAGAATATTTTCAAGCCTAGACAAGTTATCAGCCACGGGTTTCTCTCCTCCTTTTCTATCAGTGATATGCAAATCAAATTCTTGTAGTAGAAGAACCCACCTAATGAGTCTAGGTTTAGCATCTTTCTTTTCCATAAGATATTTTATATCAGCATGATTGGTGTGAACATTCACTTTGGAATCAACAATGTAGGATCTAAATTTATCACAAGCAAACACCACTGCTAAGAATTCTTTTTCAGCAGTAGCATAATTTTGTTGTGCACTATCTAAAGTTTTACTAGCATAGTGGATAACATTTAGTTTCTTATCACCTCTTTGTCCTAGAATGGCACCAACAGCATAATCACTAGCATCACACATAATTTCAAAAGGCAAGTTCCAGTCAGGTGGTTGTACAATAGGTGCAGAAATTAAGGCTTTCTTGAGTGTTCCGAAGGCTTTCAAACAATGATCATAAAAAAAGGTATATCCTTTTGCACAAGATTTGTAAGAGGCCTATAAATTTTAGGGAAGTCTTTGACAAATCTCCTATAGAAACCAGCATGACCAAGGAAACTACGAATACCTTTGATATCTTTAGGACATGGCATTTTCTCAATTGCATCAACGTAAGCTTTGTACACCTCAATACCTCTTTCAAAAATTTTATGGCCCAAGACAATACCTTCGTTAACCATAAAGTGGCACTTCTCCCAATTCAAGACAAGATTTTCTTGCTCACATCTCTGCAAAAATTGATCAAGATTGCTTAAACAATTATCAAAAGACTACCCATACACAGAAAAGTCATCCATGAAAACCCAGCAATATTTTCACAAAATCAGAGAATATTGGAGTCATACATCTTTGAAAGGTAGCAGGTGCATTGCATAGACCAAAAGGCATACGTCTATAAGCATAAGTTCCAAAAGGACAAGTAAAAGTGGTCTTTTCTTGATCAGGTTGAGAAATAGGTATTTGTGAAAAACCAGAATATCCATCAAGGAAGCAAAAATGTGTGTACTGAAATAATTTTTCTAGCATTTGATCAGTAAAAGGTAGAGGGTAATGATCTTTTCTAGTTGCTTTGTTTAATTTTCTAAAATAAATTACCATTCTATAGCTTGTGACAATTCTTTGTGGAATAAGTTCATTTTTATCATTAAGAACAACAGTATACCTCCCTTCTTAGGGACACAATGAACAGGACTTACCCATCTACTATCAGCTATAGGATGGATTATACCTGCTTCCAGAAGTTTCAATATTTCCGTTCTTACCACTTCTTTCATCTTTGAATTTAACCGACGTTGGTGATCAACAGCGGGTTTAGCATCAGGTTCCATATTAATCTTGTGCTGGCATAGAGTGGGACTAATGCCCTTAAGATCATCAAGAGAATATCCAATAGCAGCTTGGTGCTTCCTTAGAACTTTCAATAATCTTTCTTCTTCATGTTCTGAAAGGTTAGCACTAATAATAGCAGGATATACCTTTTTCTCATCAAGATAAGAATATTTCAAAGTGTCTGGCAATTGTTTTAATTCAAACACAGGATCACCTTTAGGTGAAGGACGACCTCCTAGAGTTTCAATAAGCAGATTGTGTTTAAGCAGAGGTTATCATTCGAACATGATTCTATCTATTTCATTTCTTTCATGCATATGCAAATCATTTTCATGGTCTAACAAATATTGTTCTAAAGGATCAGTAGGAGGTACGGAAATAGAAGCAAGACCAATAATGTCATCCTTACTAGGCAAATCTTTATCGTGATGCTTTCTACCAAACTTAGAAAAATTAAACTCATGAGATTCATCACCAAAACTAACACAAACAATTTGTTTCTCACAATCTATTTTAGCACTAATGATGTTCAAGGAAGCACTACCAAATATAATGGGACAAAAGTCATCTTGTGGTGAACCAAGAACAAGAAAATTAGTAGGGTATTTATTTTCCCACACAAGACTTCAACATCTCTAACAATCCCAATTGGTGATAAAGTATCTCTATTCGCAAGCTTAATAGTAACATCTATGTCTTCTATTTCAGCGGGTGATATATCATTCATAATTTCTTGATATAAGGTAAAAGGAATAGCACTCACACTAGCACCTATGTCACATAAACCATGATAACAGTGATCTCCTATCTTAACTAAGACAACATGCATGCGAACAACATGTCTATGTTTATCTTTTTCATTGGGTTTGGCAATTCTAGCAGCTTCATCACAGAAGTAAATAACATGCCCATCAATATTATTGACCAAGATACCTTTAACCATAGCAACACTAGGTTCTACTTTGATTTGTTCAGTTCGTTTAGGTGTTCTAATATAACTTTTGTTTACCATAGTTGAAACTTTAGCATGTTCCTTCATCCTAACAATGAAAGGTGGTTTTCCAATATAAGAAGTGGGAACAACTAGATCAACATTATAAATGATAGTTTCATCTTTACCTTTTACCGGTTCTTTAATTTTTTCTTTAATTGGTGCATGATATTTGAATCATTTCTCTTTAGGAAGATCAACATGAGTAGCAAAAGATTCACAAAAGGAAGCTACTATCTCAGAGTCAAGTCCATATTTAGTGCTAAACTTTTGAAAAGCATCGGTATTCATAAAAGATTTAACACAATCAAACTTACCTGACTCTTTACCTTGTTAGAGTTCCCAATCTTCCGAGTTGCGTTTAATTCTTTCTAAAATATCCCATCGGAATTCAATAGTCTTCTTCATAAAATAACCAGTACAAGAAGTATCGAGCATGGATTGATCATTACGAGAAAGCCGAGCATAAAATTTTTGAATAATAATTTCCCTTGAGAGCTCATGATTGGGGCATGAATATAACGTTGACTTAAGCCTCCCCCAAGATAGAGCGATACATTGTCCTTCACGAGGCCAAAAAATATATATATATATAATTCCGATCACGATGAACTAGATGCATTGGATAATTTTTTTTGATGGAATTCCAATTTCAACCGATTCCAGTTCCAAGATCCAATATCATTGCATAGCCTATACCATGTCAATGCCTTTACCTTAAAAGATAAAGGCAAAACCTTCTTCTTAGCTTCATCCCCGGTAAACCCACAAGCTTAAACAATCCACAAATTCCATCCACATATATCAAGTGCATATCAGGATGTTCGGTTCCATCTCTTGCATAAGGATTAGCTAGCAGTTGTTCTACCATACCCAAAGGAATTTCATATTCAAGATTTTCAGTAGGTGCATTAGGTTGAGGGGCAACTAATTGTGGTTCCGATCAAGGTGAAGATACCCGGAACAAACCCCCTCAAAGGATTGTTTTCCATAGTAACAACTGACAATAAATTTTAGCACATAGTAATAATTTTTCCTTACCAATTTCCACTTACCAAGAGCTCTTCACTTCCCGATAACGGCGCCAGAAAAGAGCCTTGATGACCCACAAGTATATGGGATTAGTTGTAGCATTTTCGATAAGTAAGAGTTTCGAACCAAACGAGGAGCAGAAGGAAATGACAAGTGGTTTTCAGCAAGGTAATGTCTGCAAGTGCTGAAATTGTAAGTAACAGAGTAGTTTGATAGCAAGATAATTTGTAACGAACAAGTAACAGTAGTAGTAACAAAAGTGCAGCAAGGTAGCCCAATCCTTTTGAGGCAAAGGACAGTCCAAACGGTCTCTTATGATAAGCAAAGTGTTCTTGAGGGTACACGGGAATTTCATCTAGTCACTTTCATCATGTTGGTTTGTTCGTGTTTGCTACTTTGATAATTTGGTATGTGGTTCGACCGGTGCTTAGGTGCTGTTCTTACTTGAACACACCACCTACTTATGATTAACCCCCTCGCAAGCATACGCAACTACGAGAAAATTATTAAGAATAAATTCTAACCATATCATTAAACTTTTGGATCCAATCGGTCCCTTACGGAGTAGCGCATAAACTAGGGTTTAAGCTTCTGTCGCTCTCGCAACCCTTGATGTAATAACTACTCCAAAATGCATTCCCTTAGGCCCAAATATGGTGAAGTGTCATGTAGTCGACGTTCACATGACACCACTAAGGGAATCACAACATACATATCATCAAAATATCGAACACATATCAAGTTCACATGATTACTTGCAACATGATTTCTCCTGTGCACTCAAGAACAAAAGTAACTACTCACAAATGATAATGATGCTTAAGATCAGAGTGGTATTAAATAGCATAATGGATCTGAACATATAATCTTCCACCAAATAAACCATATAGTAATCAACTACAAGATGTAATCAACACTACTAGTCACCCACAAGCACCAATCTGTAGTTCCGGTACAAAGATTGAACACAAGAGATGAACTAAGGTTTCAGAGGAGATGGTTATGTTGAAGATGTTGATGGACATTACCCTCCCCAAGATGGTAGATTTGTTGGTGACGATGATGACGATGATTTTCCCCTCCAGGAGGGAAGTTCCCCCGGCGGAATCGCTCCGCTGGATGGCAAAAGTGCTCCTACCCAAGTTCCGCCTCGAGACAGCGATGCTTCGTCCCAAAAGTCCTCCTATTATTTTTTCTAGGTCAAAATGACTCCTGTACCAGAAGAGGGGCATCGGAGGTGGGCCGAGGGGAGCACAACCCACCAGGGCGCGCCAAGCGCGCCTGGGCTCCCTGGCGCGCCCAGGTGGGTTGTGCCCACCTGGTGGGCCCCCTCTAGTACTTATTGGATCCAATAATTCTCATTGATTCCATAAAAATTCCTTGTGAAGTTTCAGCTCATTTGGAGTTGTGTAGAATAGGTGGCCTGACGTAGCTTTTTCAGGTCCAGATTTCCAGCTGCCGCAATTCTCCCTCTTTGTGAGAACCTTGCATATTATGAGAGAAAAGGCATTAGAATTACTCCAAAAAGCATTGTTGTGCAATAAAACAACATAAATAACAGTACATAAACACTGATACAAAATGGACGTATCATTGCTCGCGGCTGAGGCGGCCGCGGCGCACTCTGCTCTCGCATCCCTCCGGGCACTATGCCCTCATCCCTCCACATGCACTGCCATTGTTTGGGGCTGGCGCACGATCACGTATGTTCGTGCTGCCATTATGCATGCGGTTGCATAGGTCACGGCGCCACGATGCAGTTACCCGCTACAAAAACTGCCATGCGGACACGCCGAGAATCCAGGCTGCCCAAACCCCATTTATTCCTATGGCCATTTACCTTCATCTCTTGTGCCACACAACACAATAAGCACACCCATGACGACACATACATAGAGGACATCCAGCGGTTCCAATGGCGCTCCTTGTGGCTCTAATGGCGCTACCAGTGGTCGACAACGACAACAGGGGGCAGTTCACAACGCATCATGTAGTGGACACCCGCGTGAGGGGGAAGGGCCTCTTGGTGGTGTACACGAATGAGACGGTCTCGGTGGAGAGCTCCATCCGAACTATGGAGCAGTTTCTTGGTAAGGACAAGTACCAAGTGGTCTGCTTCGACCTCGAGTTCAACAGTGCTCCTGCCGGGCATGATCAAAAGGTTGTTGATGCCCAGTTGTGTGTGCAACATGACGTCCTTGTCTACCACTACCACCTGGCCACAAGGACTTGCGAATGTTTCTCCAGGTTTATCAACAGCTCGGACTATAGTTTCACTATAGTGGACACCACCAACGATCTAAAAGCGCTCAAGGTTTCGGGCTTGACCTGCAAGAATCTTGTCAACATCCATGACCACTGCAAGGTCTAGGGCAGCGACAACAACAAACAGAATTCCCCGTTTGACCTTGCCTCAGCCATCATCGACCCCTACTACATGAAGATGAAGGATGAGTGCAAGAAAGACAAGAACGCCTGGCACAGTGTCTTGCATTAGAGACTGGATGAAGAACATGTCAAGTACACGGCCAAGGACGCGTACACAAGCTACAAGATGTACAGACAGATCGTTGACATGAGGAAGTGTTTTCTTCCTGCCCCAGATGAGGGATCAAACCGCAGAGCAGTGGTGGGAGCATCACAAGAAGTAGATGACTAGACGATCGTTTCTCCTAGTTTAGAATGCATGCAATCGTTTATTGAGGTGTGTGCGAATGATCTGTATAGTCACTTATGTAATTGGATGTTTATTTCATTTATATATATATATATATATTATTCTTTTTTAGACAGAGCAAATCACATGGCTTATTAGCAGCAATCGTCTGTGTTATTATTAGTCTTCACACACATTTCTGATTACAGACCTATTTGCCGTGTATCACACACATCTTGTTTAGTTGAACTATTTATGTTGTCTTGGCTCATCGCAAATAGTTCATCCGAGTGAATTGTGTGCCCTCCATCGCACACAACTTGATCTGGCTAACCGCTTCTATTGTGTTGCCTAATCACACATAGTTCATCCTAGTGAATTGTATGCCATATATCACACAAACCCTCATCTGGCAGCCCGTTTCTGTTGTACTGCCTCATCGCAAACAATTTTGCTGGATTATCCATTTGCCATGCATCACACATGCAACTTGTCACGGGAAACCACAGCCACCTATGGGACCAAGGGTCCCTTACTGGTTCGGCAGGGGGGATGTCATGTTGCACAAAGAGCAGAAGAATGTGGAGCAGCACGACAGAGATCACACAAGCAATTTTACCTAGGTTCGGGCCGCCACGAGGCGTAAAACCATACTCCTGCTTTGGTGGATTGATGGTGGAAGAATGGTGGTGGAGGCAGTACACTTGCGCGGTAGGGGCGGCCGCGGCTATGCACGTAAGAGTGCGTGAGTATCCAACCTTCTAACCCCTACTACAGTTACCACGGGCCTCCTTTATAGATTAAGGGGTCACCACAATGGCAAATCAGTCATTATGCACTGATAAGATAGCAAACAGTGCTATCATACCTAACTTTGTAGGCTGACAGTGTGCATTAAATGCGCCACTCAACATCACATTGTTGCTCGCCCAACAAGCCTTGCTGGGCTATTTTGCCAGTTTCACGCCTGCTCACTTGACACATCGCAGGACGGGTGTCGTCTTTAGGTATCTTTGTAGAAAGAGGCTGCCATGTGGCGAATGGCTACCACTTAATCACTTTGCGGCTTGACACCGCACTAATTGACGACGTGGGTCATGGTGGAGTGGTTGGTGAGGTGTTTCTTGCCTCCATGAGTCTCGGCGGGCCCTACAGGGATGTCTTGGATGTTCTCTTCCAGGGGTGGCCCCGCCCTCGCCAAGGTTGTCTGCCCGGCAAGGGAGGCTTTTCTCCTGGTGGTATCTTACTTCTCTGGCTTGGCCTTGGTCCTCTTGATCTGCATGTTGGTCCTTTTAAGGTCTTGGTTTCTTGTACTCTAGCATGGCCTGGTGCCATAATCTTGTTCCTGTGCCTGTGCACAGTCTGGGCAACAGACCCATGGTTTGTTGCACCGACAGAAGCCCCCGGGCCTACCCTGATCGCGCTGTCGAGCATCATCGGGGTAGGCCCTAATAAGTGCAGAGGCAGGGGCGCCTAAGAGGCTGGTCTCTTGAGGTCTTCTTTGCTTCTTCACTGATCTTGAGCTTGGGCCAATTTCCAGTTTTCCCGCGCATTGCGTAAAGCCAATGGTGGTGGGGCCACTCTTATAATGGCCCATGAATGACTTTAATGCACGGGGTAGGAAATGCCAATTCACTCTTCCCACCGCGCCCTTATCCTCAACCATGTATGTGGCATGCATCGCGCGGGGTAGGTAACGGAGGCACATGGCACGGGAGAGCATTATGGCGAGGGCCCGGTGTTCTTGAATTGGCGGAGGAGGATGACGGTCGATTGTGGAGGGAGCGGCTCCCCTCCTCGGCCTACCTAAAAGGAGGGGTGAAGGGGGAGCTGAGTCATCCATCTCCGCATCTCTTCTTCCTTGTCTTCTACTTTTTGCTGGTCATGTTGGAGAAAAGATCCTGGGGCCAGCCCCCGGGCATTAGCCTAGAACTGCCCTTGGATCTGAGGAGGGTACTCGGGCGACATGGTGATAGCACCGGAGGTGGCGACTCTGGCGTGCTCGTCGCCGAGTCGGCCATACCGTTGATTCTAGAGGTAGGGGATGTCAACGACATCATGCCGAGGCCTGCAGCGGGCGCGGGGTGTGGTAGTCGGTCGCTCCTCATTCTTCGTTCCCTTGTGATGCTGAGGAAGAGCCTCGGGTGAGATTCGTCACCGATGAAGGTGGCTCTGCCTCTCCCTGGGTGTCATCCCCTGGTCATGCGGGAGGGCTTCTTGCTCCCATACATGTCTTCGGAATGTGCAGTGATTTCTGACGTCAGGGCCGTTGGGGACGACCATGCTCTTTGTGGGGTAAACCAAAGACCATGGTGTCCGGTGCAGTTGTCGTGCTTAGGTCTTCAGGTGGTAGCGATGCAGATGGCTGCGACAAACCACGACGCGTCAAGAATGGGGACGATTGTTCCGACGAGTCGTGTTTGCCGGTGACTTCGTGTCCATCTGGTCCTCCGGCAGTCTCACGGACCGCACATTTCCTCCGGTTTCTTCCTCCTTGCTGAGGAGTGGTGCCATCCTGATCCTGGGGAGGCGCAGAATCCAAGTTGGGTCCACTACCGGCCTCCTCAACCTCTTCCTAAAAGAGATGGACAGGGGCAAAGGCATCACAGGGCACTTCACTTTTTTCAATCTTATCGGTAGGCATTTGCCAAATTTTAATTCAAATAGTGTAATCTCTGTAGTCCATGTTTGTGTTCTCTAAGGCTTGTATTTGTATGATCAGCATATTAATGAAAAAGATTAGCCTTGTCGGGAACCCGTGCATGTGTATGTCCATGTAGAGGTGGGATGCCTCATTAGTCAAATAAGCAAGCCTTCCCCGGCAGACTATCCTGCCGATACCCTTTTTATTTTGTTGCCGGGGACCAGAGCCTACCGGGCAAAAAATAAAGGGACCAGCCCCCCGCCAACCCTTTTTCATCAAAGGCCACTATGACTACCCAGGCCGAAGCAACGTTCGAGCCAAAATTAGGAGCACTGAGCTTCGAAGAGTGGCGAGTTTTCTCATGCACAATGTCAGCATTCTGGATATGGGGTATCCAGACTTGCTTGCCTGCGGCACACCATGTGGCTCCATCAACAGCCTGGTACGGCCCAACTTCAACGTCAACAACTCAAGACCCTTGCGAGAGGCCAAGCCTCACGAGGCAGACGACACCGAGACCCCCGAGGGGATCAGCCTCCTCAGGCTAGCTCCCGAGGGGCGGAGAGTTCTATGCAAGGTGCACCTCACGAGGCTCAACTGACGTGAGCCATAACGACCAAGTCCACGCGGGCGCCAGCGGGCGCAGAGCGCTAGTTTCCTCTTTGGTGCAAGGGAGGCAAGCCGCAGGCGCAGAGTCCCGAGGAATCAGCCAAAGGTTTCCATTCCGGTGCAACAACACCAAGACCACCAGGATGACAAGATGGAGGTCATCACTGAGCCCACCACAGCGTCACCACCAGGGGCTTCTTGCAGGAGAAGAGCACTTTAGTCAGGATAAGTTGTACTACTTGTCCCCTGTCAAATCCGACCGATGTGGGATCCCTTCCCAGCAACATTCGGGAAGAGTACCAAGGCCACTATAAATAGGACTTTGCCACCACCATAGAGGGGCATCTAGTCCATAGCCCAGCAGCTCCCTGGAGCTCAAGAACACCTCACCTCCTGAGGCCAGTTCATCCACTGTACTAGTTCATCCTCAGCCCTTCGAGGCAATCCACCAAAATGCTGGAGTAGGGTATTACACCGCAAGGTGGACCAAACCAGGATAAACTACTGTGTCTCTTTGTCTCTTTGAGCTCATCGCGCTAGGCTTAGGAGGATCGCGAGGAGGCAGGCTGGGTAGGTTGAGATCTCCACACACACCCCAGAGTTCGAACCTTTCAAGGGTTTGCGGAACCCGTAATCTGACATTTGGCGCGCCAGGTAGGGGTGTGCCGGATATCCTTTTTCGTCGATCAATCCACCGTTACTCCGACAACTCCATGGCCAACGCACGCCGAGCTCGCGCCGAGCGTCGGGCCACAGTCGCCGCTCGCGTTGCTCAAACGGCTCCGGTGGGTGATGGTTGTGTTCATCGTGCTCCGTCTTCGGTGGCCAACGCCACTACGGGCCAGGCCGGCCACATGCAGCAAGCTTCTTCGCTGCACCCTTCGGTGCGCTGCGACGGGTGCACTACCACTCCGTCATTGACCCCAGCAGCTTCATCCTCCCATGCACGTCACGGCCCAGCAAACGCACAGGCCGCTCTACTCATGGCGCGGGAGCTCCTTCTCTACCGCGTGGTCGACGACTTCTACGAGGAGTGGCTCGAGCGGATCACTGAGCTCGTCAGCGTGGCCGGGGGGTCTACTGCGCCGTCCCGCTCACTGCCTCAGCAGCTGCCTGCCGCGGGAGACGTGGCTCACAGGGCTCCTCCACCACCTCCGGCCCAGGGCGTCATCATCGATCCAAGGTGTGTGGCGCCGTGGTGCGACCCACCATGCCAGGCCCCTGGGCGGGAGGAGGTGAGCAGCCAAGTGGTGCAGCGGCCTCAAGGAGAAGCACGCGTACTTCCTGCACCCCCGCGTCAGCCCGCGTGCCGCCACAGGAGATGGCCGCGCGCATGCACTAGGACCAAGTTCTATCTCCTCGGCGGGCCCCCGTGGCCACAGCAGGATGTCACACATTCACCTCGGAGCTTCGCGACATCATCTGGCCGAGCAAGTTCAAGCCTAACCCGCCCATATGCTACGACGGCACCACTGACCCGACCGAGTTCCCCTGCAGCTCTACGAGAAGAGCATCGAGGCGGCCAGCGGTGACGAGAATATCATGGCGAACTGGTTCCCGATGTCCCTCAAGGATGGTGCGCGTTCTTAGCTCCTGAATCTCCCTGTGGGATCGGTCTCTTCCTGGGAGGAGATGCGCGGCCGCTTCATCGCCAACTTCCAGGGCACGCACGACCACCCGCCAGCCGCGGGTGACCTGCGTCGCATCAAGCAGCAGCCAGGAGAGACCCTATAGAAGTATATCCAGCACTTCAACAACGTTCTCCTCAATATCCCCAAGGTGTTGGACGAGGCCATCATCTCAGCGTTCACTGATGGCGTCCATGATGTCAAGATGAAGGAGGAGCTCGCCATCCACGAGGACCTATGCACATCCCTGGAGATGTTCAACATGGCGAACAAGTGTGCAAGGGTTGAGGAGGGGCGCCTCTTCCTCCTCAAGCTCCCCGATGTTGACCCAGAAGACAAGAAGGCCAAGGCCAAGGACGTGAAGCGCAAAGGGCCGACCGTGCTCGTGGCCGAGCCAGAGATGAAGCACGGCTGCGATCATCCCGAGTCATCCAAGAGCAACCGGCCGTTCTGCGTCTTCCACGATGTCCACAGCCACAACACCAACGACTGCCAGGAGCTCAGGGCCCTCCATGACAGGTGCCTCGGTCGACGGCCCGAGCGCAGTGATCGAGGCTACGGCCACGGAGGTGGCCGAGGTGGAGGACACTGGGACGGGCGCAACCATCACCAGGAGTGGCGCGACCATCCTCGTGAGGACCGTTGGCAGGGCCAACCTCGCGAGGGCGCCTGGAGGGAGCAGCCTTGCGAGGAGCACCCTTGGGGCAATGCCGGTCTTCCTCCACTGCCTCCGCCACCAAGAAGGAATGAAGATCATCACCAGGACGAGGGGGCTAGGGGCTTCCAGGAGCCTCGAGCCATTTCCTGCATCCTGGGTGGCTCACAGGCCCCAGCTTCTCACCGCATCTTCAAGAAGTAACGCAGTGCTCCCCAAGCCCGAAGCAACACTCCCACTCAGGTTGTCCAAATGCACCATCACCTTCAGCTCCTCAGACCAGCTCAAGTGCGCGTCCACTACCGGCGCACCCCTCATGCTCTGCTCACCCGTCATCAGCAACATGTTCGTCACCAAGACTCTCATCGATGGTGGAGCAGGGCTCAATGTCCTATCTGTTCAAACATTCGACAAGCTCCAAGTGCCATACTACCAGCTTCAGCCAACCAAGCCATTCTCAGGAGTGACCGACGGTTCCACACACCCGATAGGGCAGGTCTGCCTCCCTGTCACCTTCAGCGAATGCAACAACTACCACACTGAGCTCATCGACTTCGACATCGCCGACATTCGCCTGCCCTACAACGCCATCCTAGGGTACCCAGCAACAACCAGGTTCATGGCAGCGATGTATCACGGCTACAACATCCTCAAGATGCCAGGAAGTGGCGATGTCATCACGGTCGCATGCCAAGAAAAGGATGCGATGTGCTCCCTCGAGCACGCCTTCTAGGCTGTAGTAGTCGAGGGCCCTGAAGACGAGGGCAGCGTCCTCCCTCCTAAGGTCGCCCCCAAGACAAAGAAGCTGCAGCTGGGTCAGGGATCTCGTGAGGAAGCATCACCCGAGGATGCCGCACTGAGCCCCGCGTCCCCTGATGAGGCGCCTTCACCTATCGCATAGGAAGGCATGCCCTGCTCCCCTCTCAGGCTGGGCTCGGGGACTCTCCTCGGGTGGGCCTCAGACCTAGCCAGAATCATGAGGGAGGCACTCGGGCACCATGTTGAGGCGCGCTTTAGCACACGCTTCCCAGGAGAAGGCGTCATGCGGAAGGCACCAGGCGTTCAAGAGTTCATCAGCAAGGTAATCGAGGAGATTCAAGAGGCAAGGGTTCTGCAAGGCGATCGCCGCCTACCGCGAGGCGCGGCTCACCGCCCTGGCGAGGGTAAGGAGTTCTGCATCTGCATTGACATCCTAGGTCTCAACAGGGCCGCATCTCGGGAGCTCCTCTGGCCGTCTCGTGTCGGCCGATGCAAGGGTCCACCCCACAGCTACGATCGCATGCCTTTCGGCCTGCCAAGCGTAGCTGCGGTGTTCCAGCGCTGCACAAGGGACGCCCTGGTGGTGCTCGGCGCCAGGCACTAGGCGACCCTAACAAAGATGGAAGCGTATCTTCAGGAGCCTCCCGAGTCCCCTGGGCCTCCCGAGGCTCGGGGCCAGGACGACTCGTGAGGAGCGACTCCGGCAACGTGCGTCTTCTGCTACCCTGACATCTCTTTAGCGACGGTACCAGGTGACATCTCTCTAGTTCGTTCAGTATTGGGGGCGCCCCACGGGCTACATCATCCCCAAGCCGTATGGGTCCATCCCTGCGGCATGGATCACTTTTTGCACTTGCCAGAGCTAGTTTACCTTCCTTTACAAGATACCTTGAGATTATCAACTGCCTGACCGACATTTTGTCACCAAGAACGTCTCGCGACCTTACGAGCCCTCCCATGACCGCCTCATAATTAAGGACTGGCACGACGTCTGTGCTCGGGTGCGTCCCTATAGCGTTGCTAAACCCAAGAGGCTAAGCTCTGGTTCGCGGGCCAGTCCTCGTGTACGTCATATCCCGTGGCCCTTGGTGCCTTGTTCTCGCATGAGCTAATCGCGGGCGGATGAGTGAGGGTGCATGACCTGGTGCCCCCATGGTCGCGGGAATCGCGCGCCAGTTGTTTTTCTTCAGGATCTTTGCATGAGAAGACTGGGCACGGAGTCTGTGCTCGGGTCCATCCCTGCAGCGTCGTTAAACCCAACGGCTGAGCTCTGTCTGGTGGGCCGGCCCCGTTCATGTCACCTCCTGGGGTCATTGGTGTCTGGCCTTGTCATGCAATAGCCTCGGAAGATTCATTCGGCCCAGGCTGCCTAACCATCCTGTAGGACTAATACAAGTGTTCCCAATCAAGCTCAGGCGCAACCGTCCTTGAGGTAGGGCCTCGTGAGTCCCGCACTGGCTCACGGGTGCCCATGTACACCTCCTATAGC
The DNA here is from genome assembly GCA_963921465.1 of Triticum timopheevii. NCBI lineage: Eukaryota > Viridiplantae > Streptophyta > Magnoliopsida > Poales > Poaceae > Triticum > Triticum timopheevii. Next base: position 357,927,819 of record OY997274.1, on the reverse strand, counting down.
CCTGCCATGCAAGCCACATGTCAGGGCGGGGTTCTACATGCCTCGGGGGCTCTCCTCAGAGGGAGCCCCCTCCCACGCCCCAGTGGAAGCACCATGCTCCATGCTGGACATCGACACTGCCGAGGAGCGGCTATGCCCGTGCAAGAGCGGAAGCGCTATGCTCCGCGTTGGTGATAAACAACTGGGGGTGGCCTCGCGGCTGCATTAACCTCAGGGATCTTCCAGGCTCAGTGACTAGCCTCACCGAGCTACTCTCCCTCGAGAGGGTAGCACGAGGGGGCTAGGCATGGGGGCTACGCTCAGGTCACGCCTGGCATACCCCATGTCGCCAGGTCCCACGGGCCTGGTATTCGTGCGCCCCTCTTGAGCGAGAGCCCGGCGAGGAAAGGTATGATGGTCGGTTCATACGTCAAGGGGGAGTCCTGAGCACCCCATCTCAGGAGCTTAACTGCCCACGTAGCCCCTCACCCCTTAGTCTCGTCCTGGTGATCTGGACGCCCCAACGGCAGCTGAGGTATGCGCGGGGCCAGTCCCTACCGACATAGAACGCCAAGGCCTAACTCTCGTCCCTTTCAAGCCATTCCTAGGTCAAGGGGGACTCCTGAGCACCACGTCTCAGGAGCCTAACTGGCCACGTAGCCCCTCACCCCTTGGTCTCGTCCTGGTGATCCGGACGACCCCAATGGCGGCTGAGGTATGCGCGGGGCCAGGCCCTGCCGACGCGGAAAGACAAGGCTTGCCTTCGCACTTTTACCTAAGTTGTTCGCACGTCAAGGGGGACTCCTGAGCATCGCGTCTCAGGAGCCTAACTGGCCACATAGCCCCTCTCCCCTTGGATTCATCTTGGCTATCCGAACGACCCAACGGCGGCTGAGATACGTGCGGGGCCGGGCTCTACCGACGCAGAATAATAAAGAAAACGGAAAAAGTCGGGGAACCACAATCTAATTATTATAAAAACATATTGTTCCAAGCAAACAGTTTTAAATAGTTTTACATGACGAACATGAAGGAGCAGCATCGCCAAGCCGCCTCTTCAGCCCTGGGTGCCGCCATCACCTGCCAGTAGGAGCCACTCCTCCGGAGGACCGCTCGGATCCTTCCCAGTCAAGTAAAGCGACACCTTGCTCAGCTCCTCCTCGGGAAGGGCATCCTGGCGCAGGCCGATATTGTCATCCGCGCCCCAAGCTTCTACAAGGGGCGGGAGTGATCCTGGAGCGGCGCTAGGCGCTGCATATGGAACTCCTTGACGATCATGGCCCCCGTCAGCTTCTCATTCTTTAGGTCCTCCTCCATCTTCTTCATCAGTGGCTTCAGGGAAGGGTCAGTGATCTTCTCATAAAGCCACCCCTTCTCGGAGGAGGGGAGCTCGGTCGGCAGCTCCAGCAGGTCCTGCGAGCACTTGGCATCCATAAGGACCCACCTCTTCAGGGCATCCTCCACCTTCTTCCCGGCACGGGAGATCGTGTTACCGCCCCAAACTGCAACAAAGCCGACGCACCCAGCGGGTTGGTCGCCGCCCATGTGGAGGAAGAAGAAGTGGCGGAGCATGGCGACGGATGGCATCACCTCCATGAACGCCTCGCAGTAGAAGGCGAAGATGGATGGGAGGAGGATGGAATTAGGGTGAATGTGAAGTGCATGAAGGCCGTAATGGTGGAGAACGGCGTAGAAGAAGCGGGAGAATGGGGGCACTAGCTCCGAATAGACGCTATGGAGGAAGAAAGGATAGAAGGTACTGTTCGCGGGTTCCGTGTAGCGACAGCGACCTGAAGCACGGTCTCCCTCCACTCATTGTCCTCGCTCATCGTCAGGAGAACCACGGTCTGGAGCTTCTCCTCGGTGATGGAGGGCGCGGTTAGCACTGGCTCATACCAGGCGAGGCCGGCAGCAGAAGCTAGAGCCTTTCTCTTCTCAGTAGCCATTGAGCGGAAGATTGGAGGAGAGAATCGGCAGATCTAGTGAGTTCTTCCGGTGTTGGGAGAAGGGTATCTGGAGCAAGACGAAGAGGAGGCAATGAAAGCCCGACAACAGATGGCAACCCTTTTGTCAGATGGAAATAGTTGTCGAGGCAGCGTGGGATGTGGAGACGCCCACGTCCGTCAAACACCACACGTCATCAAGGCTGCAGGCGGTTAGGGCCCGCAGCACTCCGCATTTGCCCTTTGGCTACGCTTGGAAGCCAAGTCCGAGCATGCCTTGGGCCAGGGGGCTACTTCGGTGTTCTGGATATGGGGGTATCCTGACTTTCCTGCCTGCGGCCCACCACGTGGCTCCATCAACTGCTTGGTATGGCCCAGCTTCTGCGTCAACAAGTCAAGACCCTCGCGAGGGGCCAAGCCTCGTGAGGCGGACGACACCAAGACCCCCGAGGGGATCGGCCTCCTTAGGCTAGCTCCCGACGGGCGGAGAGTTCTATGCAAGGTGCACCTCACGAGGCTCAGTTGATGTGAGCCATGACGACCAAGGCTAGGCGGGCGCCAGCGGGCACAGAGCCCCAGTTTCCTCTTTGGTGCAAGGGAGGCAAGCCGCAGGCGCAGAGTCCCGAGGAATCACCCAAAGGTTTCCATTCCGGTGCAACAAGACCAAGACCACCCGGACGGCAAGACGGAGGTCATCACCGATCCCACCGCAGCGTCATGACCAGGGGCTTTTCGCACACGAAGACCAGTTTAGTCAGGATAAGTTGTACTACTTGTCCCATTTCAAATCCGGCTGTTGTGGGATCCCTTCCCGCCAACATTTGGGAAGAGGACCAAGGCCACTATAAATAGGACTTAACCACCACCATAGAGCGGCATCTAGTTCATAGCCCACCAGCTCTCTGGAGCTCAAGAACACCTCACCTCCTAAGGCCAGTTCATCCACTGTACTAGTTCATCCTCATCCCTTCGAGGAAATCCACCAAAACACTAGAGTAGGGTATTACACTGCAAGGTGGCCCGAACCAGGATAAACTGCTATGTCTATTTGTCTCTTCGAGCTCGCCGCTCTAGGCTTAGGAGGATCGTGAGTAGGCAGGCTGGGTAGTTTGAGATCTCCGCACGCACCCCAGAGTTCGAACCTTTCAAGGGTTTGCAGAACCTGTAATCCGACACAGAAGTTTCAGCTTACACAACACTTATGGACAAGAGGTAGAACTTATCTATTTGGCTTGTCGGGGATCACAGTGCTGGTCCATCTCCTCAACTCCTTGTAGAAGACAAATTCATGGTAGGAACCTGCAGCTTCATGCAGATGAGAATGATGCAGGATGCGATCCTATGTATATGCATATGCAAATGCTCATGAAATGCTTATGCAATGCTCATGCATGCAACTTGGTTGGGCCCCCCAGCACTTCGTTTATTTCTCTGTTGCACAGGATCATCGCCCTAGCTTTGTACAAGGGGTTACATGCAACAAAGGCAAGGCCTGTACAAAAGGGTGGCTGTCGGGCCCGCCTTATGGGTAGAACTTGCGGAGATGCTCAATATTCCATGAGTTTTGAAATTGAATGCCATCTCTTGTGTCCAAACGGACTGCGCCAGGTCTGGTGACTCGTACTACCTGGTAAAGGCCTTCCCACTTTGGCGTCAACTTGTTTGTACCCTTGGCCGACTGAACGCGCCTAAGGACATGGTCGCCTTCCTCAAAACACTAGGCATGAACCCTGTGGCTATGATAGTGATGCAGGGCTTGCTGATAGCGTGCAAGACGCATAGAAGCCCGGAGACGGTTCTTCTCGAGTAGCACAGCATCGTCACACCGGTGCTGATCTTGCGCTACTTCATCGTAGGCAAGCACTCGAGGCGACCCATAAATGAGTTCTGTGGGGATAACTGCTTCTGCCCCATAGACCAGGGAGAAAGGAGTCTACCCGGTAAATCGATTTGGTATCGTTCTAAGGGACCAAAGGACTTCCGGCAGCTCATCAATCCACCGCCTGCCGTCCTTTCGCAGCGTATCAAAGGTTCTTGTCTTGAGTCCCCGCAGCACTTCAGCGTTCGCCCTCCCAGCTTGCCCATTGCTTCTGGGATGTGCGATAGAGGCAAATGAGAAATTGCTTCCGAGGGTACGAACATATTGCATGAAGGCGCGGCTCATGAACTAGGTGCCATTGTGGGTATTGATCCTTGCCGGAACTCCAAAATGACACACCAGTTCTTTCAAGAACTTGATAGCTGACTAAGCAGTCACCTTTCTCACGGGAGTCACTTTCGGCCACTTTGTAAACTTGTCGATGGCAACGAACAAGAATTCAAAGCCCCCGATTGCTCGGGGAAAATGGCCATGATAAAGGGATTGTCTAAAGAGCTTGGGCAGGCAGGAGGATATTCTTGGAATGGAACTAGCAGGCTTCACATTTCGTGACTAGCTCAACCGCATCTTGGAGGGCTGTGGGCCAATAGAATCCTTGTCGGAATGCTTTCCCAACCAATGCCCTTGATGCAATGTGGGAGCCGCACATGCCTTTGTGTATCTTAGCTAGTAGTTCCTTTCTTTCTTCCCGGCAGATGCACTTCAATTTCACACCATTGGGCCTCCTTCTGTACAGAGTGTCATCGACAAACTGGTATATACTGGCCCTCTGGGCTACTATTTTAGTGTCATCTTGGTCATTGGAGAGTTCTCTAGTTTGGAGAAAGTGGACTATGTGCCTTGCCCAAGTTGGAGCCTGAGGCTCGGCAACGAGGACTAGCAGCACCTCGTCAACTGCGGGGTCACACTCCTCGTCTGCAGGGACCATGGTCCCTGTGAGAGGGTGTGGGCCGATAAGTTGTGAGTTTCCGGCAGGGTCCCTGCCAGGAGTGGAAGGCTCTACCGGGAGAGGCTTACCGGAGGCCTGAACAAGATGGAGAAAAAAAGTTCCTGGTTCCACAGGAAGCTTTTGCATAGTATACTTTGACAGATGATTAGCTATGTTGTTTTCCGCATGGGGTACATGCTCTGTTTGTAATCTGTCAAGGCGCTCCTCCAATATCCTCACTTCCTCAACATATGTTGATACGTCTCCAACGTATCTACTTTTCCAAACACTTTTGCCCTTGTTTTGGACTCTAACTTACATGATTTGAATGAAACTAACCCATACTGACGTTGTTTTCAGCAGAACTGCCATTGTGCAGAAACAAAAGTTCTCGGAATGACCTGAAAATCTACGGAGATAACTTTTGGAAAATATAAAAAATACTGGCGAAAGAATCAAGGCCAGGGGGCCCACACCCTGTCCACGAGGGTGGGGGCGCGCCCCCTCCCCCTAGGCGCGCCCCCTGTCTTGTGGGCCTCCTGATGCTCCACCGACCTCAACTCCAACTCTATATATTACGTTTCACAAAGAAAAAATCAAAGAGAAAGTTTCATCGCGTTTTACGATACGGAGCTGCCGCTAAGCCCTAATCTCTCTCAGGAGGGTTAATCTAGAGTCCGTTCGGGGCTCCGGAGAGGAGAATTCATCATTGTCGTCATCATCAACCATCCTCCATCACCAATTTCATGATGCTCACCGTCGTGCGTGAGTAATTCCATCATAGGCTTGCAGGACGGTGATGGGTTGGATGAGATTTACCATGTAATCAAGTTAGTTTTGTTAGGGTTTGATCCCTAGTATCCACTATGTTCTGAGATTGATGTTGCTATGATCTTGCTATGCTTCATGCTTGTCACTAGGGCCTGAGTGCCATGATTTCATATCTGAACCTATTATGTTTTCATGAATATATGTGAGTTCTTGATCCTATCTTGCAAGTCTATAGTCACCTATTATGTGTTATGATCCGACAACCCCGAAGTGACGATAATCGGGATACTTCTCGGCGATGACCGTAGTTTGAGGAGTTCATGTATTCACTATGGGTTAATGCTTTGGTCCGGTTCTCTATTAAATGGAGGCCTTAATATCCCTTAGTTTCTACTAGGACCCCGCTGCCACGGGAGGGTAGGACAAAAGATGTCATGCAAGTTCTTTTCCATAAGCACGTATGACTATATTCGGAATAGATGCCTACATTACATTGACGAACTGGAGCTAGTTCTGTGTCACCCTATGTTATAAATATTACATGAGGAATCGCATCCGACATAATTATCCATCACTGATCCAATGCCTACGAGCTTTTTACATATTGTGCTTTGCTTATTTACTTTTCCGTTGCTACTGTTACAATCACTACAAAATTGCTATCGTTACTTTTGCCACTGTTACCATTACTATCATACCACTTTGCTACTAAATACTTTGTTGCGGATACTAAGTTATCCAGGTGTGGTTGAATTGACAACTCAACTGCTAATACTTGAGAATATTCTTTGGCTCCCCTTGTGTCGAATCAATAAATTTGGGTTGAATACTCTACAACTGTTGTGATCCCCTATACTTGCGGGTTATCAAGACTAATTTCTGGCGCCATTGCCGGGCAGCATAGCTCTATTCTTTGAGTAACTTGTGATTTATATCTGCTGATCATTATGAAGAACTTGAAAGATGCAAGAACTAAAAAAATTCCCTCAACTACGAGGGGAGGTAAGGAACTGCCATCTAGCTCTGCACTAGATTCTCCTTCTGTTATGAGTAAGCTTGCGACACCTAAACCTGCTACTGCTATAAATTCTAATATGTCGCATGTTATTGATGATGCCACTTCTGCTATGCATGATACTTATGATGAAACTACTTCTGTGCTCGATACTACTGTGCCATTAGGTGAATATCTTGATGAACAACTTGCTAGGGTTAGAGAGAATGAAATTATTGAAGATGAAATTATTGATGATAGTTATGATGAAGGTTCTCCCCCTAATTATGAATTGCCTGTCGTCCCGGAGGGTTATGTTATGAATGAAGAAACTGCTAGAGATCTTTTTGCTTGTAATGATAGATCTGATCTTAAGAAGTTACTAGCTAAACTTACACAGAAAACTCTGAATGCTAGAATGAAATATGACCCTGCTTTTGATACTTCACCTATCTTTGTTATTGATAAGGATTATGAATTCTCTGTTGATCCTGAAATTATTAGTTTGGTTGAATCTGATCCTTTTTATGGCAATGAATCTGAAACTGTTGTGGCACATCTTACCAAGTTAAATATTATAGCCACCCTGTTTACTAATGATGAGAAGTCTTGCTATTATTATATCCTTAAGATATTTCCATTCTCATTAAAGGGTGATGCTAAAACTTGGTTTAATTCTCTTGATCCTGGTTGTGTGCGTAGTCCCCAGGATATGATTTATTACTTCTCTGCTAAATATTTCTCTGCTCATAAGAAACAAGCTGCCTTGAGGGAAATATATAATTTTGTGCAAATTGAAGAAGAGAGTCTCCCACAAGCTTGGGGGAGGCTTCTCCGATTTCTTAATGCTTTGCCTGATCATCCTCTTAAGAAAAATGAAATACTTGATATCTTTTATAATGGACTAACCGATGCTTCCAAGGACTACTTGGATAGTTGTGCTGGTTGTGTTTTCAGGGAAAGAACAGTCGACCAAGCTGAATTGTTATTGAATAATATGTTTACTAATGAAAATAATTGGACTCTTCCTGAGCCAATTGAGCCAACTCCTGAGCCTATTCCTAAACCCGCTCCAAAGAGGGGTGTTCTATTTCTCAGTCCCGAAAATATGCAAGAGGCAAAGAAATCTATGAAAGAAAAAGGTATTAAAGCTGAAGATGTTAAGAATTTATCTCCTATTGAAGAAATACATGGTCTTAATATACCGCCTGTTGAAGAAACACACTGTCTTGATAACCCGACACGGGTAGTAAAGGTAAATTCTCTCCATAGATATGATAAAGTTGAAATCCCGTCTACCAAATTTCATAGCCCATGTTTAGATGAATTTGATGACTTTATGGCTAGACAAGAAAGTTTTAATGCTTATGTTGGTAGAGAATTAAAGAATAATGCTTTTGAGATTGGACGCTTGAGTGATTATATGGCTAGAGTTAAAGGTGAACTTAAACTCATTAACAAATATGCTTCTATGGTTACCACTCAAGCAGAGAAAGTACTTAAAGCTCAAGGTGATTTGCTTGATGAATTAAATAGTAAACATGATTCTGCTGTTAGAGTGGCTACTAGAACTGGTAGAATGACTCAGGAACCTTTGTATCCTGAAGGCCACCCTAAGAGAATCGAGCAGTATTCTCAGAGAAATAATTTAGATGCACCTAGTCCTTCTAAAAAGAAGAAAAAGAAAAATGATAGGACTTTGCATGCTTCTAGTGAACCTGTTGTAGACACACCTGAGAATCCCAATGATATTTCTATTTCCGATGCTGAAACACAATCAGGTGATGAACATGAACCTAGTGATAATGTTAATGATAATGTTCGTGTTGATGCTCAACCTAGCAATAATAATGATGTAGAGATTGAACCTGTTGTTGATCTTGATAACCCACAATCAAAGAATCAACGTTATGATAAGAGAGATTTTGTTGCTAGGAAGCACGGTAAAGAAAGAGAACAATGGGTTCAAAAACACATGCCTTTTCCTCCTAAACCATCCAAGACAAAGGATGATGAGGATTTTGAGCGCTTTGCTGAAATGATTAGACCTATCTTCTTATGTATGAGTTTAATTGATATGCTTAAAGTAAATCCTTATGCTAAATATATGAAGGATATCATTACAAATAAAAGAAAGATACCGGAAGCTGAAATCTCCACCATGCTTGCTAATTATACTTTTAAAGGTGGAATACCTAAGAAACTTGGAGATCCAGGGGTACCAACTATACCATGCACCATTAAAACAAACTATGTTAAAACTGCTTTATGTGATCTTGGAGCCGATGTTAGTGTTATGCCTCTCTCTTTATATCGTAGACTTAAATTGAATAAGTTGACACCTACTGAAATATCTTTGCAAATGGCTGATAAATCAACTGCCATACCTATCGGTATTTGTGAGGATGTGCTTGTTGTGGTTGCAAATGTCACTATCTTAACGGACTTTGTTATTCTTGATATTCCCAAGGACGATAGTATGTCGATTATCCTTGGTAGACCCTTTTTGAATACTGCAGGGGCTGTTATTGATTGCAACAAAGGCAATGTCACTTTTCATGTTAATGGTAATGACCATACAGTACACTTTCCGAGGAAACAACCTCAAGTTCATAGCATCAATTCTATTGGAAAACTTCCAACTATTATTATTGGAGGTTTTGAATTTCCTCTTCCTACTGTCAAAGAAAAGTATGATATTCTTATTGTTGGGGATGTTCATATCCCCGTTGAGGTAACCTAGTGTTATTCAAAATTTCTCCGGTTTCATGTTATTCGGAATGAGTTTGTTAACAAGAATTGATCAACCTTGTTAGTGGATTCCTTTTGATGATCATGAGATGGATGAAACTAGAAGGCACAACCTTCTGTACTCTCTTTTTACTTTCCGTTATTTAGAATAAATAAAGCAAAAATAGTATTATCTGTCTATTTTGTGAATTATCCGTGCAATAAAAAATATCCCGAAAATAAATGTGCTCCAAATGCCCTGCAAATTTAGTATGATTTTTTATAGAATATTTGAGGATTTTAGGCACTGAAAACACAGCAGGGGGGCAGGCACCTGGCCACGAGGGTGGAGGGCGCGCCCACTCCCCCTAGGCGTGCCCCCTATCTCGTGGGCCCACGGTGGCCCCCTCCACTTATTCCTGCACCCACACACTCCATCTTCCTCCCAAAAAAATCCCAATCCAGCTCAAGCACGAGTTCTAGCTCATTTTGTTGCGATTTCCGATCTCCTTGCTCAAAGCTCCATTCACAAAACTGCTTTGGGAGATTGCTGCTTGGTATGTGACTCCTCCATTGGTCAAATTAGTTTTTATTCTAGTGCTTTATTGATTGCAAATTTTTGCTGCATAGGTGACCCTGTTCTTGATCTTGCATGTCAAATTTATGAGGTCCCAAGTAATTCTAATGCATGATATAGGCTCTAGGCACTTGTGGGAGTAGTTGCTACCAATCTTGTTTAGTTTGATTCACTTTTATTTTGAAGTTACTAAAAATTTCAGAAATTTTTCAGAGGAAAGAAATATGTCCAGGAGAATGTACCAAGGTGGTTCCTCAACCAACAGAGGACCTAGGCGTGCTATGCGCGAGCAAGACGATGAACCACCAAGGGAAGCAGAAGTGCGGGCTTGTGAGTGGCCATCAGAAGAGTTTATAGTTAATGCAGGCATCAAGGATGAATTTGACGCATATGTGCGTAATGCCGATCTTGAGGAATTCATACAAGATAAGTTTCCTCAGTACTACCAATTGAGTGATTCATTCGTGAGAAGATTTAAATTTACATCTTCGCATAATTCTCAGAATGTCCTATTTGATATTTATGATGAATCTTATACCATGGGCCTAGAAGATTTTACTACTGCGTGCAAACTCCCGCAGTGGGGAAATGTTCATGAACCCCACAAATCTGAATATTAAGACTTCCTTGCTAGTATCACTGTGGGAGAATCTAGGGATATAGCACAAGCTACGATAGGGAGCATCCATTTTCATGCTATACATTATTTTGCTCTCTTCATTGGTAGATGCATTAACGATAAAGATGAAGCATGTCACATGTGTGTCCCTGATCTTTGTGTCCTCAAGAGTGTTGTATTAGGTAATAAAGATTATAACTTGGTGGAAATAGTTGCACGTAGGTTGCATAATAATTGTATATCTGGAGATTTATTTGGAGGAATTTATGCGACCCATGTTGCTAACTATCTTGGTATATCTCCACGTGAGGGTGATATTGAGTTGCCTGCCGCTTATTTAGATTTTGATGCTATGGTCAGGCACCGTTTTCTTGTGAGGAATGAACAATTCCTCCAGTATCGACTAATCTTTGACATACATCGCACTATCCATGTTACTCTCCCTGCTCCTTCCCTTTTTGATTACCAGGCAAAACGAAGATATGTTGTCACTAGGGAGGAGGCCGCCGAACATGAGAGGAGAGCGGAGGCAGCTCGCCAACATGCCGCAGCTCAGGAGGCATTGGCTGCTGCATCTCAGTACGACCCCGGTTATAACTTCGGATATCAGCCAGGCTACCCTTGGCATTAGACCAACTTAGGCAAAAAGCCTAAGCTTGGGGGAGTACATATTTCTCACCGACTTTACTTTCATGTTCACACACTATTCTAGTTGTCGATGCTCATACTCTTTCATTGTATTATCCATGCTAGTTTAATTTATTTTTCTAGCTTTCTTCTTGTGTGTTTGATAAACCTTAAGAAAACCAAAAAAAATTAGTTAGTTTAATTTCCATGCTTGTAGTAGTAATTAAAATGAAAACCCAAAAAGTTTTCTCGTTCTTCTTCTACTTGTTGGGAGCTTTCCCGTGTAAATAGTTTTATTTTCTTTTCTTTCCTTTGGGGGTCAAGAGTAGAAGACCATATTGAAAATGTTTAGCAGCTCTCATATGCATGATTGTTGATTTAACTTAGAGCCCATATTACTTTGTCTTCTCCCTTGAATTGAATGCCTGCAGATTTCAGCTAAGTCCAATGCACGTGCACTATTATTATTATACACATCGTTCGGTCGTGCAAGTGAAAGGCAATAATGACGATATATGATGGACTGATTGAGATAAGAGAAGCTGGTATGAACTCGACCTCTTTTGTTTTTGTAAATATGATGAGTTCATCGTTCCTCATTCAGCCTATTATGAGTAAACATGTTTGCAATGACGCTTAGAGATTATAGTTGCTTATGCCATGCTTAATTAGCTAGGAGCTTATAATGGTTTACCTTGCGTGCCAACATGCTATTAAAATGATTGTGATGTGGTATGATGGGATGGTATTCTCCTTTGAATGATTCGAGTGACTTGACTTGGCACATGTTCACGCATGTAGTTGAAACAAAATCAACATAGCCTTCATGATATTTATATTCATGGTAGATTATATCCTACTCATGCTTGCACTCGGTGTTGATTAATTTTAATGCATGTTCATGACTGTTGTCGCTCTCTCAGTTGGTCGCTTCCCAGTCTTTTGCTAGCCTTCACCTGTACTAAGCGGGAATACTGCTTGCGCATCCAAACTCCATAAACCCCAAAGTTATTCCATATGAGTCCACCATACCTTCCTATATGTTGTATTTACCTGCTGTTCCAAGTAAATTTGTATGTGCCAAACTCCAAACCTTCAAATGAAATTTTGTTTTGTATGCTCGAGCAGCTCATGTTTCAACTAGGGTTGTTTGTATCTTCCATGCTAGGTGGGTTATTCTCAAGGGGAGTGGACTCCGCTCCTCATTCACGAGAAAATGGCTGGTAACCGGGATGCCTAGCCCCATGGTCAAAAATATCAAAGAAAATCAAAATAATTAAAACAAAACTCCCCCAGGACTGTTGTTGGTATGGACGGTACCGCGTTGTTTCGGATGGCCGTGGAGTGTGCTTGTTGGGGGTGGGGGGGGTATAAACTTTACCATTTTGTTTGGGAACCGCCTATAATGTGTGTAGCATGGAAGATATCGCCATCTCATAGTTGTTACGTTGACAGTGAAAGTATACCGCTCAAAATGTTATTCATCTCTATTTTAAAATCGAGCTCTGGCACCTCTACAAATCCCTGCTTCCCTCTGCGAAGGGCATATCTATTTACTTTTATGTTGAGTCATCACCCTCTTATTAAAAAGCACCCGCTGGAGAGCACGTTGTCATTTGCATGCATTACTATTAGTTCATATTGGGTATGACTTGACTGGATCTCTTTTACCATGAATTACAATGTTTAGTCAGTCCATGATCTTTAAAGGTGCTCTGCATTTATGTTTTGCGGTCTCAGAAAGGGCTAGCGAGATACCATCTTCTTATATCATATTATGATTGTTTTGAGAAAGCGTTGTCATCCGAGATGTATTATTATTGCTCGCTAGTTGATTATGCCATTGATATGAGTAAACATGATACCTAAGTGTTATTGTGAATATGGTTAGTTCATAATCTTTGCTGAAAACTTGAATGTTGGCTTTACATATTTACAACAACAAGAGCAAACAGAGTTTGTAAAAGTTTTTCTTTATCACTTTCAATTTATCAACTGAATTGCTTGAGGACAAGCAAAGTTTAATGCTTGGGGGAGTTGATACATCTCCAACGTATCTACTTTTCCAAACACTTTTGCCCTTGTTTTGTACTCTAACTTACATGATTTGAATGAAACTAAACCGGACTGATGTTGTTTTCACCAGAACTGCCATGGTGTTGTTTATTGTGCAGAAAACAAAAGTTCTGGGAATGACCTGAAAATCCAGGGAGATAACTTTTGGAAAATATAAAAAATACTGGCAAAAGAATCAAGGCCAGGGGGCCCACACCCTGTCCACGAGGGTGGGGGCGTGCCCCCTCCCCCTGGGCGCGCCCCCTGTCTTGTGGGCCTCCTAAAGCTCCACCGACCTCAACTCCAACTCTATATATTCCGTTTCGCGGAGAAAAAAATCAGAGAGAAAGTTTCATCACGTTATACGATATGGAGCTGCCGCCAAGCCCTAATCTCTCTCGGGAGGGCTGATCTGGAGTCCGTTCAGGGCTCCGGAGAGGGGGATTCATCATCGTCGTCATCATCAACCATCCGCCATCACCAATTTCATGATGATCACCGCCGTGCGTGAGTAATTCCATCGTAGGCTTACTGGACGGTGATGGGTTGGATGAGATTTACCAGGTAATCAAGTTAGTTTTGTTAGGGTTTGATCCCTAGTATCCACTATGTTCTGAGATTGATGTTGCTATGATCTTGCTATGCTTAATGCTTGTCACTAGGGCCCGAGTGCCATGATTTCAGATCTGAACCTATTATGTTTTCATGAATATATGTGAGTTCTTGATCCTATCTTACAAGTCTATAGTCACCTATTATGTGTTATGATCCAACAACCCCGAAGTGACGATAATCGGGATACTTCTCGGCGATGACCGTAGTTTGAGGAGTTCATGTATTCACTATGTGTTAATGCTTTGGTCCGGTTCTCTATTAAAAGGAGGCCTTAATATCCCTTAGTTTCCACTAGGACCCCGCTACCACGGGAGGGTAGGACAAAAGATGTCATGCAAGTTCTTTTCCATAAGCACGTATGACTATATTCAGAATACATGCCTATATTACATTGATGAACTGGAGCTAGTTCTGTGTCACCCTATGTTATAAATATGACATGAGGAATCGCATCCGACATAATTATCCATCACTGATCCAATGCCTACGAGCTTTTCACATATTGTGCTTTGCTTATTTACTTTTCCGTTGCTACTGTTACAATCACTACAAAACGGCTACCGTTACTTTTGCCACTGTTACCATTACTATCATACCACTTTGCTACTAAATACTTTGCTGCGGATACTAAGTTTTCCAGGTGTCGTTGAATTGACAACTCAACTGCTAATACTTGAGAATATTCTTTGGCTCCCCTTGTGCCGAATCAATAAATTTGGGTTAAATACTCTACCCTTGAAAACTATTGCGATCCCCTATACTTGCGGGTTATCATATGCCTCCATCAATGGACTTTGGTAATCCTTGTTGACTTGTCTCACCACAAGCTGTGAATCTCCTCGAATGATCAGCTTCTTGATTCCCAATTCTACAGCAATCCCAAGCCCGGCAAGGAGCCCTTCATACTCTAATGTATTGGTGGTTGCCTCTTCTCGGGCAAAATGCATTTGGATAATGTACTTCAGGTGCTCCCCTGAGGGGCGGCAAGAAGCACGCCAGCCCCTGCACCTTGTAGAGAAAAGGAACCATCAAAATACATAATCCATTCTTGGGGCGCCTCCTTGCTGGGGATGACTGTTTCTATCACTTCTTCGCCAGGGGTTGGCATCCATTCTGCAATGAACTCTAGGAATGCCCTGCTCTGGATTGTTGATGTGCTCTCAAACTTTAGACCAAAGCTGGACAAATCCAAAGCCCACTCCACTATTCTGCTACTAGCCTCAGGGTTTTGGAGTATCCTTTGCAATGGGAAGCAAGTGACAACCATGATCTCATGGGCTTGGAAGTAGTGGCATAGTTTCCTTGAGGCCATGATGAGACTAGAGATCAACTTTTGCACGCCAGAGTACCTCGATCGAGCCCCCTGCAATAAGGAACCGACGAAGTACACTTGGCATTGCACCACTTTCTTCCTTACCATGTCCTTGGGGTTGCTCTCGCTGTCGTGCTCACTTTTGCCCTGATCCTTATCTAACTCTACTGATCCTTGATCACTCTCTGCTTCGTCCACTTCCCGTTGTGCCACCAAGGCTGCGCTAACCACTTGGTTGGTTGCCGCTAAGTATAGCAACAACGGTTCTTGTGGTTTAGGAGCAACCAAGGTGGGCACAGAGGAAAAGTAGACCTTCAATTCTTGCAAGGCCGCATCTGCTTTTGGTGTCCATTTCATGGGTCCTGCCTTCTTCAGGATTTTGAAGAACGGCAGGGCACGCTCGGCAGACTTTGAAATGAATGTTCTTAGTGCGACAATGCACCCTGTCAGACGCCTCACATCCTTGGCTGTCCTTAGCGCCTGGATCTGCTCGATGGCTTTAATCTTGTCGGCGTTGGCTTCGACCCCCCGATGGGATACAAAGAACCCAAGTAGCTTGCCAGAGGGAATGCCAAACACACACTTCTCCGGGTTGAGCTTCAAGTCGATATTGCACAGATTTGCAAGCGTATCCTCCAAATCCTGGATAAGAGTTGCCCTGTCCTTGGTCTTAACCACAATGTCATCCATCTAAGCTTCAATGTTTCTGTGCAGCTATGGCTCGAAACCAATCTGGATTGCCCTTGCAAAAAATAGACCCGACACTCTTTAATCCGAATGGCATGCAGATAAAACAGTACATACCACATAGGGTTATGAACAAGGTCTTCTCTTCGTCTTCCTTGGCCATGAAGATCTGTGATACCCGGAATATGCATCCAGGAAGGAAAGCAAATTGCAGCCGGAAGTGGAATCCACGATCTGATCGATGCGCGGAAAGGGAAATGCGTCCTTCGGGCAAGCCTTGTTGAGATCTGCGAAGTCTATGCAAAGCCTCCATTTCCTGTTAGCCTTCTGGACCACCACTGGATTTGCTAGTATTGTGGGATGTAGCACTCCTCTGACCAAACCAGTTGTTTCAAGCTTCTTGATCTCCTCTACAATAAATTGCTGCCTCTCCAAGGCCTGCTTCCAGACTTTCTGCTTGACGGGTCAGGCATGTGGGCAGACAGCAAGGTGGTGCTCGATTACCTCCCTGGGAACACGAGGGATATCAGATGGTTGCCAGGCAAACACATCGATATTCTCCTGCAGGAAGGCAATGAGCGCTTTCCTATTTGTCATCGAGGGTGGCGCTGACGGTGAAACTACCATCAACGCTAGCCAGCCCGGTGATACGTCTCCAATGTATCTATAATTTTTGATTGTTCCATGTTGTTATATTATCATTCTTGGATGTTTTACAATCATTTTATAGTCATTTTATATCATTTTTTGGTACTAACCTATTGACATAGTGCACAGTGCCACTTGTTATTTCTGCATGTTTTTTACATCGCAGGAAATCAATATCAAATGAAGTCCAAACGCAGCAAAACTCCTGGAGGATTTTTTGCGCCAGAAGACATCCAGTGGACCAAGAAAGCACTTGGGGGTGGCTCGAGGGGAGCAGCACCCACCATGGCACGCCAGGAGGCCCAGGAGCACCCTGGTGGGTTGTGCCCACCTCGGGTGTCCCCTGAACCGCCTCTTTGCTCTATAAAACCCCAATATTCCAGAAACCCTATGGGAGTCGACGAAAATCAATTCTAGTAGCCGCAGAGTCTAGAACCACCAGATCCAATCTAGACACCATCACGGAGGGGTTCACCACTTCCATTGGTGCCTCTCTAATGATGCGTGAGTAGTTCTTTGTAGACCTACAGGTCCGTACTTAGTAGCTAGACGGCTTCCTCTCTCTCTCTCTCTCTCTCTCTCTCTCTTGATTATCAATACAATGGTCTCTTAGAGATCCATATGATGTAAGTCCTTTTGTGGTGTGTTTGTTGGGATCCGATGAACTTTGAGTTTATGATTAGATCTATGTTTTTATCCTTGAAAGTTATATGAGTCTTCTTTGATCTCTTATATGCATGATTGCTTGTAGCCTCGTATTTCTTCTCCGATATTTGGGTTTTGTTTGGCCAACTTGATCTATTTATCTTGCAATGGGAAGAGGTGTTTTGTAGTGGGTTCGATCTCATGGTGCTTGATCCCAGTGACAACCGACACGTATGTATCGTTGCTACTAAGGATAACAAGATGGGATCTATATCTTTGCAATAGATAAACAGATCTTGTCTACATCATGTCATCGTTCTTATTGCATTACTCTATTTTCCATGAACTTAATACACTAGATGCATGCTGGATAGCGGTCGATGTGTGGAGTAATAGTAGTAGATATAGGAAGGAGTAGGTCTACTAATCTTGGACGTGATGCCTATATAATGATCATTGCCTAGATATCGTCATGATTATATAAAGTTCTATCAATTGCCCAACAGTAATTGTTTTCCAACCGTTTGTTATTTTTTCTCGAGAGACGCCACTAGTGAAACCTACGGCCCCCGGGTCTCTTTTCATCATATTTTCCTTTGTGATCTATTTTCCTTTGCATTTATTTTCATATCTATTAAACCAAAAATACAAAAACACCTTTCTGCAATTTATTTGTTCCGTGATTTATTTATCCTATCTACCACTTTTATCTCACGTTATTTGCCTATCTTGAGGTGCCGTACCCGAAAGGGATTGACAACCCCATTAACACGTCGGGTTGCGAGTATTTGTTATTTGTGTTCAAGTGTTGTTTACGTGGTGTGAGGAGGTTCTCCTACTGGTTCGATAACCTTGGTATCATCACCAAGGGAAATACCTACCGTCGCTATACTACATGATCCCTTCCTCTTTGGGAAAATACCGACGTAGTTCTAGCGGACATCAAAAGGAATTTCTGGCGCCGTTGCCGGTGAGGATCTTCAACATCAACCAGGTTCCTAATGACAAATCTCATCTCCTCGCAATTTATATTATTTGCCATTTGCCTCTCGTTTTCCTCTCCCCCACTTCACAAAAATTTGTCGTTTTATTCGCCCTCTTTTTCGTCCACCGTTTTCTCGTCAGATCTCTTCTTTGCTTGTGTGCAATGTGTCTTCTATTTGCCTGCATCTTTTCTTGCTAAATATCTCTTGATATGGATCCTCATCCACTTGCTAATATTTTTAAGAGATCCAATTATCATGAAAAGATTGCTAGTGATTTTAGTACACTAGATTATCTTTATGAAGTTTTGCTTGAGATTCGTGAATCTGAAAATTGTGATGAAGAAATTTATGAAGTGATTCATGATAGCTCTTTGAATGAAAAGCATGATTGCAATGATTTTACTATAAATTCTATTCATGTCAATTGTGCTAATAATATGCAAAACCCCAATCTTGGGGATGCTAATTTTGCTATGTCCACTACTTATTGCAATGATCATGATTGGGTGATTCTTCCTATGATCTTGAAAATTTATTTAAGCCCCATGATGAATATGAGATTGATAATAATGTTTGCAATAATATTCAAAGGGGGTTTGGAAGAGTGTCAACTTTAGATCCCACTACTTTGGAGAATGTTCAATCTTATGATTTTTTTTATAAAAGTGGGTTCAGAGAGGTCATGGCTTTAGTTAATGTTAATCCCACTATTTTGGAAGAGTGTCAACTTTGCATGCATGTGGATCATGTAGAAAATATGTTATGTGATAGCTATATTGTTGAATTTTAATATGACCCCACATATAATTATTATGAGAGAGAAAAATATGGTTGTACGAATTTTCATGTTACTAAGTTACCTCTCTTCATGTTGAGATTGCTATTGTTTCTTTCTTCTTCCTTGCATATGCTAGATCTTGCTTGTCTTGCTAATTTGTTTTCCTATAAAATTCCTATGCATAGAAAGTATGTTAGACTTAAATTTATTTGCCATATGCTACATGATGCTCTCTTCGTATTTCAATTACTATCTTTTATAGGAGCATCATTGAAATATTATGCCTAGCTAGGGGCATAAAACGATAGCGCTCGTTGGGAGGCGACCCAACTTGTATCTTTTTGCCTTTTGGATTTCTTGCTGTTTTCAATAAAATACCCAATTATACCTCTGGTTAGATGTGTTTTTGTGGTTTAAATTAGTGTTTGTGCCAAGCAAGGCCTTTGGAAAGATTTGGGTGAAAGTTGATTTGATCTTACTGAAAAACAGAAACTTTTGCGCTCACGAGATTATTTTTCGTTCTTAACAGAAGGGTGCTTTTGAGTTGATTCTTATTGCATAAGATTAATAGACAAATTTCACACGTCCACCAATTTATTTCAGAATTTTTGGAGGTACAGAAGTATTCGAAATATTCAGATTTCTACAGACTGTTCTGTTTTTTGACAGATTCTGTTCTCTTTGCATTGTGTGCTTGTTTTGATGATTCTATGGTTTTATTTGATGAGTTTTTGCCATAGAAAAGTTGTAATACAGTGGATACAATGCAAAAACAAAATAAGAATAGGTTTTCTACAGTACTTATAGTAGTGGTTTGCTTTCTTATACTAACGGATCTCACAAAGGTTTTGTTTGAGTTTTGTGTGATTGAAGTTTTCAAGTTTTGGTTTATCTTACGATGGATGAAGGAATAAGGATTAGCAAAAGGATAAGCTTGGGAATTCCCGAGGCACTCCAAGATAATATTCAAAGAAGTAGCAAGCAACTAAGCTTGGGGATGCCCCCGAGTGGCATCCCCGCTTTCTTCTAACAATCATCGGTATTTTACTTGAAACAATATTTTTATTCGTAACATAATATGAGTTTTTCTTGGAGCGTATTGTATGATATGAGTCTTTGCTTGTTTTGCTTTGTGATTTAAGTGTTGAATCCTTGCTAGGCACACCCTTTTGAGAGAGCCAAAAATTATGCTATGCTTGCTCCTATGCTTCACTTAAATTTTTAGAGCCATGGATTTGCTCTAGTGCTTCACTTATATCTTTTTGAGCACGATGTGCTTTGTTATTTTGTTATAAATTCTATCTTGCTTCACTTAGATTATTTTGAGAGAAACAAAAAATTATGCTCATGATCTTCACTTATATTTGTTTGAGCTTATCAAAAGCAATATATGAAAATAGTCCCAAAGTGATAGATATCCAAGGAGGATATAATAAAAACTTTCATGAAGATCATTGGACAAAATAAAGTTGATTCTTAGTAATGGTTTTGAGATATGACGATATGATATGTGAGTTATGCTGATGAGTAATTGTGCTTTTGTAAGAATACTGATGTTAAGGTTTGTGATTCCCTATGCAAGCACGAAAGTTAATAGTTATGCAATGAAATTTATATCCTACTTATGGTGCATTATTCGGTGTTACTTTTGCTTAATGCTTGGCTACAAGATTTTTCGCTTTTTGGTGGTCGCTTCTCAATCTTTTTGCTAGCCTTCATTTTGTACTAAGTATGACCACTACTTGTTCTCCAAAACCCTTTAAAACAGTTTTGCCTTATGAGTCCACTATACCTACCTATATGTGGTATTTCCATGCCGTTCTAAGAAATTTTCATGTGCCATCTCTAATTTTCAAAATAAATTTCTCTTTTGTGTGCTCTATCGCTCGCGAAACGGTGAAGGGTGACCAATATTTTCCATGCAAGATGTGTTATTCTCACGATGAGTGTTTCTTCACTTGTCATTGCACGAGAGTACGACAAAGGTATTAGGGATGCCCAGTCCCAAAATGAAAAATGAATTTACTTTATGTTGTCAAATAATAAATTCCTTGGAAAGTGTTGGTATGGAGGGCAACCGTGGATTCGGCTAGCCATGGAAAGTGAAAGTAATGGTGGAAAAAGAAATAAACTTTATTTTCTGTTTGGGAACCCCTATGATATATCTAGCATGGAAAGTGTTGGGATCTCTAAGTCATTTTCGTTGGTGGGAAAAGTATGCCTCTCAAAAATATTTTTATCTCTCAATTTAAGCTTTGAGCTCTAGCACCTCTACAAATCCCTACTTCCCTCCGACAAGGCCTTTATTTTACTTATGCAATTTTTATTTTGAATTTGAGTCTCCATTTTCTCTTATAAAGCACCAACTAAGGGGCACTATGATCGTATTTGAGCATTGGGTGTAGCTCATATTCAAGTGTGTTTCATGAATGGATCAATGATTGAGCATAATGGGCTAGAGATAACTTGCTTTTGTGTTGATATTTTGAAAGACATGGTTGCCTATTGATATGCTTGAGTATTAAAGTCTTCATGTTAAAACTAGACTATTGCTTTGAATCATATAAAAGTCCATATGTCCATGATATAAAGAAAAGAAATATGATGAACATGTTAGGCAGCATTCCATAACAAAAATTTTGTTTTTATCATTCACCTACTCGAGGAAGAGCAGGAATTAAGCTTGGGGATGTTGATACGTCTATAACATATCTATAATGTTTGATTGTTCCATGCTGTTATATTATCATTCTACGTTGTTTTACAATCATTTTATAGTCATTTTATATCATTTTTTGGTACTAACCTATTGACATAGTGCCCAGTGCCAGTTGTTGTTTTCTGCATGTTTTTTACATTGCAGGAAATCAATATCAAATGGAGTCCAAATGCAACGATACTCTTGGAGGACTTTTTTGGCCAGAAGACATATAGTAGGCCAAGAAAGCACCTGGGAGTGGCTCGAGGGGAGAAGCACCCACCAGGGCGCGCCAGGAGGCCCAGGCGCGCACTAGTGGGTTGTGCCCACCTCGGGTGCCCCCTGAACTGCCTCTTTGCTCTATAAATACCCCAATATTCCAGAAACCCTAGGGGAGTCGATGAAAATCAATTCCAGTCGCCACAGAGTCCAGAACCACCAGACCCAATCTAGACACCATCACGGAGGGGTTCAGCACTTCCATTGGTGCCTCTCCATTGATGCGTAAGTAGTTCTTTGTAGACCTATCGGTCCGTAGTTAGTAGCTAGATGGCTTCCTCTCTCTCTCTCTCTCTTGATTATCAATACAATGGTCTCTTGGAGATCCATATGATGTAAGTCCTTTTGTGGTGTGTTTGTTGGGATCCGATGAACTTTGAGTTTATGATCAGATCTATGTTTTTATCCTTGAAAGTTATATGAGTCTTCTTTGATCTCTTATATGCATGATTGCTTATAGCCTCGTATTTCTTCTCCGATATTTGGGTTTTGTTTGGCCAACTTGATCTATTTATCTTACAATGAGAAGAGGTGCTTTCTAGTGGGTTCAATCTTACGGTGCTTGATCCCAGTGACAGATGGGGAAACGACACATATGTATCGTTGCTACTAAGGATAACAAAATGGGATCTATATCTTCGCAATAGATAAACGAATCTTGTCTACATTATGTCATCGTTGTTATTGCATTGCTCCATTTTTCCATGAACTTAATACACTAGATACATGTTGGATAGTGGTCGATGTGTGGATTAATAGTAGTAGATGCGGGTAGGAGTCGGTCTACTAATCTTGGACGTGATGCCTATATAATTATCATTGCCTGGATATCGTCATGATTATTTGAAGTTCTATCATTTTCCCAACAGTAATTGTTTTCCCATTGTTGCTATTTTTCTCGAGAGAATCCACTAGTGAAACCTACGTCCCCCGGGCCTCTTTTCATCATAATTTCCTTTGCGATCTATTTTCCTTTAATTTGTTTTCAGATCTATTAAACCAAATATACAAAAATACCTTGCTGCAATTTATTTGTTCCGCGATCTATTTATCATATCTACCACTTTTATCTCTCGTTATTTGCCTATCTTGAAACGCCGCACCCGAAAGGGATTGACAACCCCTTTAACACACCAGGTTGCGAGTATTTGTTATTTGTGTGCAGGTGTTGTTTACATGGTGTGAGGAGGTTCTCCTACTGGTTCGATAACCTTGGTCTCATCACTGAGGCAAATACCTACCATTGCTATACTGCATCATCCCTTCCACTTTGGGGAAATACCGACGTAGTTCTAGCAGACATCACCCTGCCGGGACCTTTTTCACTTGTGGAGCAGTAATCTTGGTCCTTTTGCTGTTGGAACTCTCCGGCAAGTCATCAACAAGCACAGCGCACTCTGAAGAGGTACGCTTCCCGAATTCCTTGCCAGTGCCCTTGCTATCTTTCTTCTTTCCTCTGCTTTCCTTGGCGGGAACTGCTGTTGTCGTTGCCACTGTCACGACCGCGTCCTGGTACATCTTGTCAACGCAAATGATTGCGTCCTTCTCATCTGATAGTATGGAAATGACTCCAACTGGCCCAGGCATCTTCAAGGTGTTGTAGGCATAGTGGGATGCCGCCATGAATTTAGCCAAGGCTGGTCGTCCAAGGATCCCATTGTATGGGAAGGGGAGGTTAACCACATCAAACACAATCCTTTCAGTCCGATAGTTCAACTCCCCTCCAAATGTCAGAGGCAACGTGATCTTTCCCTTAGCATGACTCCTACCGGGATTAATTCGTTGAAATGTGTTGGTGACCTTCAACTCCTCTTATGCTATCTGAAGCCCGCTGATGACTTTTGGGGAAATTAGATTCAACCCGGCCCCACTGTCCACCAACATATTAGTGACCTTGAGGTTGCGAACTATTGGAGAGACCAACAATGGCAAACATCCTACCGCAGTTGTACGGTCAGGATGATCCTCTTCGTCAAAGACGATGGGTGTGCATGACCATTTGAGTTGTTTCCGGGCCTCTGGTGCTGGTTCCACAACATTGACCTCACGCGCCCACTGTTTGAGTTGGAGGTGAGAGGTGTGCAGGGATGCACCCCCGTCAATGCATAGGGCATCAGTGGCCTTCTGAAACTCTTGCTCACTGGTTTCCTCTTCATCCCCTCCATCACTCTTGTCATCACATGCTTCCTTCTCTTGACTCTGGTTGGTTTTCCTTTGTTCCGAAGGGGTTTGCAGCGGCGATTTACTTCACCACCTCGACCCTTGCCGCCAGCGACATTCTAACCCTTTTCCTTGTCACGTTTCTCATACTCTGCTCTTTGCCTCTTGACGAGCTGCTCAACCTGATAACATTCTTGAAGGTCGTGGCCCTTGGTGCGATGAATCTTACAATATGGCCCATCGCCTTTCCCGACCTTCTCGGCAGCAGTAGCTTCCCGGCAGCCAGCGCACATGGCAGCTTCCTTGCCAGGGGCTTCGGTCTTGGCCGTATTGTCGGTACTAGGTGTACTCGATCCTTCAACAGTCATCACTGCCTTGTCCTTGTGCCTCTTATTACGCTTCTTGCTCTTCTTCTAACTGGTGGATTCATCATCATCCTCTGAATCAACATTGATGCAATCCTCCTCTCCAGGTAACTTCCTTCCTTCCTCCATCTAGGCACACTTATCCACCAAGGTGTAAAGCTCCTTCACAGTCTTGGGCAACTGCACGTTCATCTTGGAATGAATCCTGTGGTTGCGCACATTGGACTGGAAGGCGGCTATCACAACTACCGGATGGATGTTTGGGATGTTCCTATGGACTTTGCTGAATTTCTGCAAATACTTCCGATATTCTTTCCCTCTTTCTACTAGAGAAGCTCCAAATTGCTGGGACGGCCTGGTTCTTGATGGCCGCCAGTGAAGGCGCCAATGAACTCATGGCATAGGTCAGCCCATGATGATATGGAGTTCTCTGGCAGGTGCATCAGCCAGGACCTCACATTGGACTTGAGAGCCAAAGGGAAGTAATTGGCAAATACCTTCCCATCTCTTCCCCCGTCAGCTTAAACAGCGATGGGGTAGATGCTCTGAAACTCTGTCGGGTTTAGCCTCCCATCATACTTCTCGGGTATCTCTGGCTTGAACGTGCGGATGGACGACCAACTGTCAGGACCCCAATCCTAAGTCACACTGATCTAGCATGTAACACATCCTATCAGTTTGCAGCCTCACGCACGGTATCCCCACGGGTGCCACCTTACCTGGCCCGGGACCATTTACGCCTTTTGGCTCACGTATATGGTAGTGTCGCTAGCATCCATATGACAGAAAACCTGGGCTGACATGACTAGTAGTAAACCCAAGGTGGCGCTAACTTATAGGGACAGGAAGACATGACCCAGCAACCGACGTGTCGGTCATCAACATATGAACCCAAGTCATAGAAAGCTGCAAGGACTTAAAGGAACAACGCATGACATTTCCCTGAAGGGACAGACACAGGAACGAAGGACACATGCCGATCAATCCTTGTGTTCTGGAGCAGTAGCAAGCTACCATGGCTCAGTGGAAGCACTAGGAGACATTTCCCTATAAGAGAGGCAACCAAGAATAAACAACTAGGTTGTCGGATCCCACACATACCAAGCATTACAATAACATACACACAATATGCTCGATATGTGCAAATACAACATGGCATCACAAAAAAACTCTATGACTCAAAGTATTTATTCAGAAGGCTCCAAAGAGTCATCCATAGTAAGAATTACAATCATGGTTCACATGACCCAGCATACAGAGCATACAGGCAACAGAAGCATAACATGTCTGAGTACAGACAACTACAAATAAAAAAGGCTGTGAAGCCTGACTATCTACAAGACCCTCCCAAGGGTATAATACCGCAGCTCAGTTAATATGCTAAACGTCAAAGTCCACGCAGAACTACTAGTCAGACTGAAGTCTCTCTGCAAAAACAGAAATTAAGCAAACATGAGTACAAATATACCGAGCAAGACTTACATCAGAACTATCTACATATGCATCAGTATCAACAAAGGTGTGGTGGTGTTTAACTACAGCAAGCCAACTTTGACTCAGTGGCTATCCTGAACTACATCATCTAGTAACTCTTTTGAGGTGGCGCACACGAGTCCACAAATTCACCGTATAAATACACTACTATGGATCCGCTCCCTTCTCCCTATGAGAAGGCCATCCATAGCACTCACGCTTATCTTGTGCATTTTAGAGTATCCACTTTCACTTGTCTATGAACTGTATAAGCAACCCAATAGTCCTTTACCTCGGATGCGGCTATTCAAATAGATCATGTTAACCCTCGAGTGGTGTACTTCTTCACACACGCTCTCGCCACTTATCGCCATGTACACGTCATGTATCTCGGCAACCTTCAAGTGAAATCCTGGCGAGGGTGTCAGACAAAACCTGACTAACCACACAAGTCTCTAGTCCAGGTTTATCACCTATTCAGATTCCATCCGCAAGGAGATCTGGCTGGGGTGACCGCAACGGCCCCAAACAATGTGTACAGGGTTCCCGAGGCACCAAACGGGCGTCTTAGTACACCGAGCCACGTACCTACCGCATCACAGCCCACCCCTAGGGTCAGCGCTGCGCACGACCTCCAGTATACTACAAACACCAGAAACTACTTGCAACTCCTGGATAGAGATCTAGGCGATTAATAAGCCGAGAGGGGCACTTAAGCATTCCAATGCGTGGTAGTATCTGTCTTGGATCACAGACACAGAACTCAGTTCCTGAGGACGGCTTCAATGAGACAACCCATGATGTACTCCTGCATGGCCACTCATCGCTACCTTTACCAAATCATGTTCACACACTTAGATCTCAACATTAGGACATGATGACCACATTACAATTCATCCCTGATGAATGAGACCTGGCACAACTCTAAGCAATAGTAGGCATGACAAGCAAACATAAATGAGTAGGCATATCATGGCTCAAACAACTCCTACTCATGCTAGTGTGTTTCAACTATTTATTGTGGCAAAGACAGGTCATGCAGAGGAAAGGGGTTCAACTATCGCAACATGTAACAATTGAATCATCATTACCCTAATGTAGTAAAAGAGAGCAGGAACAAGAGAATGGGATTGTATCAGAATGAACAAGGGGGTTTTGCTTGCCTGGCACTTCTGAAGATAATATAGCTCTTCATCGGTGTCATCGAATTCATCACCAGAACATCATCCACTAAGAGGGAACAACACCGGCAAACAAAGAAGGAACACAATCAATGCAATGCGACAATATGATGCCTGAATATGACATGGCAATATGCTATTGATTTAGCTAATGCAACTAGCAACAAGTTGAATGAAGTTGGTTTGAACCGTAGGTTTAAATTCAAACTCCACATGTGGTTATTTAAATGTAATTCATTTGATTTGTCCGAAACAGTAGCCAAAAGTTGTTCTAGCATGCATGGAAATGGACAGATGGATAGATTGAATTTTTCTGATAATTTTTCATATATAAATTATTTCATTTGGAGCCACGGTTAAATTTCTATGAATTTTAGAAGATTTTGTTATTTTTCTGAAATAAATAAATCATTCCTAATTTATTTAAAATCCCAGAAAACATTTACTACATCAGCACTACATCACTGTGACGTCAAGAAGTCAATAGGGGTGGTCCAGGTCAAACTGACCAGTGGGACCCATTGGTTACTGAACCATAGCTGGTTAGTGTCGCAGATAGGTGGGCCTGGTCAACACTGACTAGGCCAAGTCAAAGCTGACACGTGTGCTCCAATGGATTAGCACTAATCTAACTGGAAAATTAGACTAACCTGAACAGGCTCGGGGACCCACTTGGTAGTGGCTCTAGGGGTAACTAGCGGGTGGTTAACCGCTAGACGACGCCATGTCGGCTTCACCGGGGTTCGGTTGGTGGCGACCAAAACCAACGGAGTTAATTACACAAAACCACCACTTTAGGGTAACTTATAACACTTTACCACAACTTTTGAGTTTTTTAACAAAAAACCACAACTTCAGGTCAACTTATAACACTTTACCACAACTTTTAAGTTTTTTTAATGCAAAACCACAACTTCTGAACTAATTCTCAACATTGTGCCCAAATCTATCATTCAACTTCTTTTAATAGATAATCTCATTGATTGGGCCACCATGTTAGGACCTAAGTAGGAAAATTGTGGCATGTGCACATCTCCTATGTGGCCTACCATTTCCTCCTCTTGCCATCCCGTACTAGCACTATCAACTCCACTGACGCATTGAGCAGGGAGCTGGATGTTGTTGGGGCGCTCAAAATTCTGCCACATGATGATCACTCTGAGCGTCCTCGATGGCGAGGTTCCTAGTGCCGCAAAGCCGCGCCCGCATGTCACCGTTGTTGGCGATGGAGTTCCAAATGATCTCGATGTCGTAATCAGTGAGGACGAGCACGTCGAAGTGGGCATGAAGCACGATGTGGCTGCCCTGATTGTGCACAATGTGGCAGCAAGGATGTGCTGGCAGCGCCCGTCCAGACTATGGCATGGTCGGGCAGGGCGCGCGAACTAGACAAAGAGGTCCTGGGGAGGACGAGCGCGTCTCTAGGACTGTGGAGCACAAGGCAGCAGCCTTATCTATGCACAACGCGATATAGTGCATGTGCTAGCTGCGGCTGTCCAGACGACAACATGGTTGGGCGGAGTGCGCCAGATGAAGAAGGTCAAGACAGTGGATTTTTTTTCTTTTTAGGGGTAGATGGCGTAGAAGCTACGGGTGAACGCGTCGTCGAGTAGACGACGATGTTGTATGCACATTGCTATGTTACACAAATTCAATCAGCGCCACGTAGGAGGGAACTTGTCACCTAGAGACTGACATGTGGGCCCAATCATTCAGATTGGGTGTTAAAAGAAGTTTACTGATAGATTTAGGCTCAATGTTGAGAATTAGTCCAGCAGTTGTGGTTTTGTGTTAAAAACTCAGAAGTTGTGGTAAAGTGTTATAAGTTGCCGCGAAGTTGTGGTTTTGTGTTTAAAAACTCAAATGTTGTGGTAAAGTGTTATAAGTTATCCTGAAGTTGTGGTAAAATGTTGTGGTAAACCAACGACGGAGACGTCGCAGAAGGCGCTATAGGGGATGGTTTCGGCTATGGTTTGCGGGCATAGGTAGCTGGAGTAGCGCGCATTCAACAGTGCAAGCCTCTTCACCAGAGGTGGCCGGGGTTGACGGCGGCGTCCAAGTTAGCGGCGGTTGGAGCCACGAGTTTGGGCGGAGCGAGGCTACGGTGCATGGGGAGGCCATCCGAGAGGCTCAGCAGCACCCTCGGATCACCAGGAACATGCGAGGTGCACGCGTTCGAGCAGAGGAACACGGCAATGCCGTGACCGTCATCCATGGCAGACGCCGGTGCTCGGGTTCACGGGAGCAGCAACTAGAGGACGCGAGGAACAACTGTGCAAGGGGGGAACGGGTCAGCGGCTCACCACGGGTCTGTTGGTACCACTGGAGAGACCGGGAAAGCATGGGATCTTGCGAATCGATGGCGGGATCCATCGGCTGTATCGGGGGAGATGAGCTTGGAGGCGACCACGTGGTGCTCCTCCGATGGCTGCAGTTGGGGGAGAAGGCGTACGCGTCACAGGCAGACCTCGTGGATGTGTTAGGAATGCAAGACGGTGGCCATGGCCGCGAGGAAATCGAGTGGCGGCCCTGGCTACTCTCGGCTGATCTTGGGGACGAGCGATAGGGGGGAGGAGAGGGGCCAGGGAAGCAGGGGGAGGACAGAGGGCCTCCAGGGCATCCCAAGCACGGGAAAGGGGTTAAGGGGGGCTAGACACTGCGAAGCAGAAGGTTGTGTGCTCGCCGCATGCGCTGTCTCTCCCTCTGCCTACTAGCAGAGGCTGAAGATAGCCGCTTCGCTCTAGTGGGCTGGGCCTTTGCTACAGTGTTGGGCCGCGAGGTATGTTTCTCTCTCTTTCTTTCGGTTTCGGATTTGTTTTATTTCTGTAATTTTTTTTGACTTGATTAAAATATTAAACCATTTTTAAAACTTCTAGAAATGTATATGTGAACTAAGTGGACTTGTCCAAAGCCACATACCAATTTTCAGAATTATTGGGTATATATCTATATTATCAAGCAATATAAACCCAATCCAAATTGCTATCAAATTAATTCAAAGGCCCAAAATAAATATTTTTGAGATTCCAAAAATATTGGTTTGAATTTTACCTCTTGCCAATAATTTCAGAGATTAACAGGAACATTTTCTTGGACTCATTTGAAAGGATTTTTAACTTGACCATTTTTAAAAGATTTCTGAGGCTTTACAAATTCCCTCAATTCAATTTCCTTGAATTTATAATGATGCATGATGCTCACTCATGTAACTAATTACAAGCAAATTCTAGGGTTGTGACAACTCACCCCCACTAAACAAGAATCTCATCCCGAGATTCAAGACGTGAGGTAAGAAGACAGAGGGGACACAAAATTAATAGAATCTTCATGATCCGATTGCCCTTCTCGAAGATGTTGATTCATTGCATCATGTTGATCTTGACATCTTTGCCTTCGAGAACTTCACCCAACACGATGATGACAAAAGAAATTCTACAGGAATCAATGTTCTCAAAGATCGAACAGCTCATGATCAACTCACAGAATGAGTCATTGAAACATATCTTGAGCTGAGACACAAAACAAAATCGAGAAGGATGGAAGAAACAGAGGTTGAAGGTTCAAGTTGGTAGGCAGCAATTCCATGCTTAACTAGATGGCGAGTATGTGTCAAAGTAGCAAGGAGATGAATTGCCATGATTCCATAAAAGGACACCTTAGAGAAGGTGACTCTTAGAATTATTTCCTAAAGTGGCAAAAAGAATTACTTTTGATACATAGATCATCGAAACTCTCTATACCATCCTAAGGCAAATCACAACCGATCGTTCAAAGAAGTTCGAAAGAATGGCATACTCAGACTAGAACGAATGATGTGGACTACCTTGTTGAAGACAACACGATGGATGACTTTTGTTGATCATTGAGAAAGGATAGGGCCTAGGTAAGCCCACTTTTGAAGATGATCCTGGATAACAATTGTTGAGAAGGCAGACCATAGTAAATTGGCACAAAGGCGGGTGCAAGCTAGGAACAAAATGCAAATGCTGGGAATGATTCTAGTAATTGGGGAAAAACTCAACAGTCGAGGGTGATTCCACTGTTTGAATGGTTATAGTATAATCGAAGAAACTGAGAGCAAATCCCAATTAATGCCCACGATAAAACCTAGTGCTTGTGCGTGCTCTCAAGAACTTGAGCACTTCCATATTCATCAAGGTTTGCCAACATATGTGCCAAGATCTTGGTGACACCTTGTACTACCATGATGAATATTGGTGGAGGATGCAGATGCAAAGGAAGATAACACCTTCTCAGATTTCACCTTAGCGAGGCCAAGAAAACAAAATCTGGATGATCGACCGGGAGACATTTAGCACTCCGCTTCTAATGTTCTCCTTGATGCGCTAGCATAACCCATTTGTAGATATGGTTTGGTATCTAGAACATCAAGAAAACGGTCGGACTTCGGGAGCACAAGAATCCATAAGGAACAACTACTGGGGTAAATCCTACGAAATCCTTATGGGGACGTGGCCAACTTCCTCAATCAAGATACTACAATAATAGGTCTTCTGGCTGGGTGTTTTGGCCAGGACATCCACTTTACCGAGTTTCAGAGGGACTGATATTATAGTTCTTGGAAAATGTTCCAACCATCATATCTGCCTAAGATTCAGATCTAGTTGGTGTCAGGATATTGCAGACTCATCAAGTCTAGAAATGAAAATGAAAGTTTGCAACACAAATCGACGAGATGGCCTTGTGAGAATCTCGGGGAATGAACTACGATATCAAGCTCCAAAACATGAGCTGGTTTTGCTACATACATGTGGACACGTTGTCCAAGACAAGCATGACCACATAGTAGTCTCATAATAAAACACTACCGAGTTCAGATGGGGAACTATCAACGAGGATAACAAAGTCCTTGCATAAGTCTTGCTCTTAGGATGGAACTTCTTCTCCTTGAACAAGTCAACCCGTGGCTTGATGTGCTAGGAAACACATATAGAATGGAGGCAGCCAACCTATCAAACCATAGACTACTTTGCACATGCATGACTAACTTGGGACGATTTAAGAGGAAGCAAAACCGGCTTTCTCGAATTCATGGCGGCAACTTTCACCAAATGCAGGTGTGTTAGAGGAAGTCACTTCTTTCATCCAACATATGCTTCATGCACGGGACATGAAGATAATGCTTATAAAAGTTTCCAATTCTACCTTAATGTTCAAAATCATGGAGAAGATAAGGATGTTGTTGATGGGCTCAACAACAATTCATCAAAATTTCCATGAAGATGGAATTCCACAATTATGTGAACAAAGTGATAGCATTGGCCAGACCCAAAGATATAATGGTGTATGCTCAATGAACAACCGCGAGTAAGACAACATTATGAACATCATTGGTTCTGATTTTAATTTGATGATAGCCCATACTCAAATCAAAGATTGGATAATACAATAGCACCGACAATTTATCACGAGGATCAATCGATGAGGATATCATCTTTCTTCAACAAACACACAAACACAAGTATATCCCTTTGGAATGAACTAAGTCAGATAAAGCTTTTATCTTCCAACTCTCCAAGTTATTGTTTAGCTTAACCAACTAGCTCAGGGTATCCAACACATATTCTTGGAGAAGGGGTGGTTTATAGTGATAAACCAACTTGATCGCAAACTGAACATAATAGTTAGGGGACAACTTGGTGATACTTCTGGGAAGATATCCAGAAAATCACGAACCACCAATATGTTATTAAGCTCGAGAACAATCTTTCTTCCGAGGCAAGACAATGTGATCAAATAAGCAAGGGGTTGACACAATCCTAACTCATTGATCGGAGAGTGCACCGGAAATAAGGACTAGGTAGCATGATTAGTCTTAGAATGATAATTCAATAACCAACACACTAAGAATGAGATTGTTGTCCATTAACTACAAAGCAACGGGGTTGCTAGGAGTATTGATTTCACACATCATGATTCACTTGTCGGTATTCTGGCTGCAACAACACAGGGACCAAGGAATAAACAACGATGGCGAGAAGTATCACTGCAACAGGAATTCATAGGAGATGGTGCAATTCTCTTGATAATCCTGACATAAAGGCGGTAATAATCTTGGTAGAACAAAATAGAAGCTGAATTGGCATTTTGATCTGCGCAGCACAACTACTTTGACCCAATCCTGGATATGGATGAGGTACTGAGTTTGTTTGTCCTAGTCATTCCGAAGTAGAATGGCTTGACGGATCACAAGAGTAAAAGGCATTAATGAACACAAATGCACACATAATCTTGACTATCAAGTCGTAGACGAAGGCCGAAATACAATCAAAGAGGGACAACTCAAGGAACATATAACTTTCTGAGTTGTGGATGCATTGGTTAGTATGTCAAACAAATTCAACATATTTCTTCCGGATAACCCATGCAGAAAGGTAGAACTGGCAGAGTCATAAACATAACAAAGAACTCATCAAGAGCACTCTGGTTGTGATCTTTTGGTTCAAAAGAACTTCTTCCATGATGGTTCATGGTATTGGAAGAATGATATACCATGGACCTCGAGGACTATCGCAAAGGTTACTAACATCCTAAAGGAACTAGAAAACGTTATCAACATGAATGAGTAGAGTGACTCTCGGGTTCAAAAGCCCAGCAATAGAACACCTACTAACTAAATGACATCCCAAGATGCTTTCAATAATGACGGCCAGAATCATCACACAGGGAACGAAAACATGGCTAGATTACTGATACGTCTCCAACGTATCTATAATTTTTGATTGCTCCATGCTATTTTCTTTACTGTTTTGGGCAATATTGGGCTTTATTATCCAATTCTATATTATTTTTCGGACTAACCTATTAACCGGAGGCCCATCCCAGATTTGCTGCTTTATGCCTATTTCAGTATTTCGAGGAAAAGGAATATCAGACGGAGTCAAAACGGAACGAAATCAACTGGAGAAGTTATTTTTGGAAGGAAAGCAACCCGGGAGACTTGGAGTCCACTTCAAGAAAGAAACAAGGAAGGCACGAGGTAGGGGGGAGCGCCCACCCCCTGGGCGCGCCCTCCACCCTCGTGGGGCCCTCGTGACTCCCCTGACGTTTTTCTTCCTCCTATATATACCAATATACCCGAAAAACTTCCAGAACAGAAGATAGATCGGGAGTTCCGCCGCCACAAGCCTTTGTAGCCACCAAAAACCAATCGGGACCTTGTTCCGGCACCCTGCCGGAGGGGGATCCCATCACCGGTGGCCATCTTCATCATCCCGGCGCTATCCATGACGAGGAGGGAGTAGTTCACCCTCGGGGCTGAGGGTATGTACCAGTAGCTATGTGTTTGATCTCTCTCTCTCATGTTCTCTCTCGTGTTCCCTCGAAGGCACGATCTTGATGTATCCCGAGCTTTGCTGTTGTAGTTGGATCTTATGATGTTTCTCCCCCTCTACTCTCTTGTGATGAATTGAGTTTCCCCTTTGAAGTTATCTTATCAGATTGAGTCTTTTATGAGAACACTTGATGTATGTCTTGCCATGATTATGTGTGGTGACAATGGGATATCATGTGCCACTTGATGTATGTTTTGGTGATCAACTTGTGGGTTTCGTGATATGGGAACCTATGCATAGGGTTGGCACACGTTCTTGACTCTCCGGTATAAACTTTGGGGCACTCTTTGAAGTACTTTTATGTTGGTTGGATGAATCTGAGATTGTGTGATGCATATCGTATAATCATGCCCACGAATACTTGAGGTGACAATGAAGTATCTAGGTGACATTTGGGTTTTTGGTTGATTTGTATCTTAAGGTGTTATTCTAGTACGAACTCTTTTATAGATTGATCTGAAAGAATAACTTTCAGGTGGTTTCGTACCCTACCATAATCTCTATGTTTGTTCTCCGTTATTAGTGGCTTCGGAGTGGCTCTTTGTTGCATGTTGAGGGCTTGTCATATTATCTATCTATGTTATTATTGTTTAGAGAACTTGCACTAGTGAAAGTATGAACCCTAGGCCTTGTTTCCTATCATTGCAATACCGTTTACGCTCACTTTTATCATTAGTTACCTTGCTGTTTTTATTATTTCAGATTACAAAAACCTATATCTAGTATCTATTTTGCACTTGTATCACCATCTCTTCACCGAACTAGTGCACCTATACAATTTACCATTGTATTGGGTGTGTTGGGGACACAAGAGACTTTTTGTTATTTGGTTGTAGGGTTGTTTGAGAGAGACCATCTTCATCCTACGCCTCCTACGGATTGATAAACCTTAGGTCATCCACTTGAGGGAAATTTGCTACTATCCTACAAACCTGTGCACTTGCAGGCCCAACAACATCTACAAGAAGAAGGTTGTGTAGCAGACATCAAGCTTTTTTCTGGCGCCGTTGCCGGGGAGGCAAAGGTAATGGGCACTCACTCACACCCCGTCAACTAAGCTCTTTTCTGGCGCCGTTGCCGGGGAGGCGAGCGCTTGAAGGTATATCTTTAGATCTTGCAATCGAATCTTTTTGTTTCTTGTTTTAGCACTAGTTAGTCTATAAAAGAAAATTACAAAAAAATGGAATTGAGTTTGTCTCATACGCTTCATCTTTTTAATATCTTTCGTGAGAATGATGGAAAGGAAAATTGTGCTCAATTGCTAGAAGAAGAATTACATAGAATCCTTGGCATAAATTATGTGAATGATGAGCATGATTGCAATGTTGTTAGTATGAATTCCTTGAATATCCATGATGCTAATGATATGCAAAGCCACAAGCTTGGGTAAGCTATGTTTGATGAAGCTGATATTTTTTGTCCCCCAAGCTTTGATGAGCAAATTTACTATGATGAAAGCATGCCTCCTAACTATGATGATTATTGTGATGATACGTATGCCATAAAGAAGAAGTTTGCTTATGTGGAGAGTAGTAAAATTTCTATGCTAGTAGATCATGAAAAGAATGCTTTAGGTGATGGTTATATTGTTGAATTTATTCATGATGCTACTGAAGATTATTATGAGGGAGGAACATATGCTTGTAGGAATTGCAATAATATCAAGTTTCCTCTCTATGTGCTTAAATTCTTGAAGCTATGCTTGTGTTACCTTCCTATGCTTGTTGATTATTGTTCCCATAAATTGTTTGCTCACAAAATCCCTATGCATAGGAAGTGGGTTAGACTTAAATGTGCTAGTCATATTCTTCATGATGCTCTCTTTATGTTGCAATTCCTATCTTTTATGTGAGCATCATTTTCATCATCATGCCTAGCTAGAAAGCCATTAAAGAAAAGCGATTGTTGGGAGACAACCCAATATTTATCCTTACTGTTTTTGTGTGTTCACATGATTACGGTACTGTAGTAATCATGTTTTATAGATTTTGTTTCAATAAAGTGCCAAGTAAGACCTTTAGGATGGCTTACGGTGATAGTTGTGTTGATCCTACTGAAAATCAGAAACTTTTGCACCCAGTATATTAGTTTTATTAATTCACAGAAACGTTCTCTTGATCTGACTCATTCTGCTCTGGATTGGTACACGAATTTCTTAGGGCTGCCTAATTTTGTAGTATTTTTGGAGTTCCAGAAGTATATGTTTGATACAGCTTACTACAGATTGTTCTGATTTTGACAGATTCTGTTTTCTATGTGTTGTTTGCTTATTTTGATGAATCTATGAATAGTATCGGAGTGTATGAACCATAGATAAGTTGAATTACAGTATATATTACACTCATATGAATTTATAATGAGTTCATTACAGTACCTAAGTGGTGGTTTTATTTTCTTATACTAACGGAGCTTACAAGTTTTCTGTTGAGTTTTGTGTTGTGGAGTTTTCAAGTTTTGGGTAAAGATTCGATGGACTATGGAATAAGGAGTGGCAAGAGCCTAAGCTTGGGGATGCCCAAGGCACCCCAAGGTAATATTAAAGGACAACCAAGAGCCTAAGCCTGGGGATGCCCCGGATGACATCCCCTCTTTCGTCTTCGTTCATCGGTAACTTTACTTGGAGCTATATTTTTATTCACCACATGATATGTGTTTTGCTTGGAGCGTCATTTTATTTTGTTAGTCTTTGCTTGCTGTTACTTATAATAATGTTTTTCATCTTTAGTTTCAATAAAGAAGTCAAGGATAGCCATTGCCATGCTTATTTTGCTAGTATACATGTTGCTGTTTGAAAACAGAAAGTTTACCGCTGTTGCAAAAATTCCTTAGAAAATTCAGAGAACGATATAATGTTGAATATTTTTGCATATTGAGCTCTTATAAATTTATTACAGTGGGAATTTTATTTCATAATTTTTGGTGTTAGGGAAGTATAATTACTCTTGCATTCTTTACAGACTGTACTGTTTTGGCAGATTGCTGTTATGGTTGCATTGTTTGCATATGTTTGCTTGTTTAATGATTCTATTTGAAGATAGGAGTATTAAATATGCAGAGGCATTTAGTATTCAATGTTGAATAATAATTTTAGTAATTTGTTACAGTAGAAAATGATAAGGTTTTGCATTGGTTTATACTAACCGATCTCACGAGTTTTTGTTGAGTTTGTTGTGAATGAAGCTTTTGATAAAAAGAGAAACCATGATATGAGAGGAATTAAGGAGACACAAAGTTCAAGCTTGGGGATGCCCAAGGCACCCCAAGATAATATTTCAAGAAGTCTCAAGCATCTAAGCTTGGGGATGCCCCGGTAGGCATCCCACCTTTCTTCTTCAACAACTATCAGTCAGTATCGGTTGAGCCTAAGTTTTTGCTTCTTCACATGAGTTGTTCTATCCTTGCAATGTAGTTTTCTTTAGCTTTGCTTGCTGTTTAAATAAAGTATCAAGATCTGAAATTATTAAATTACAGAGAGCCATACATGAATTGGAATTTTTTAGAATACTCTATGTGCTTCACTTATATCTTTTGAGCTTGATAGTTTTGCTCATAGTGCTTCACTTATATCTTTTGAGCGTGATAATTTTTGCTCTAGTGCTTCACTTAGATCTTTTAGAGCACGGTGGTGGATTTGTTTTAAATAAACTATTGATCTCTCATGCTTCACTTAGATTATTTTGAGAGTCATTAATAGAATGGTAATTTGCTTAATGTTAATATACTTGGTATTCAAGATATGTGAAATTTTCTTTTGAGTGAATTGAATACTAAGATAAGTTTGATGCTTGATAATTGTTTTGAGATATGGAGGTGATAATATCAAAGTCATGATAGTTGGGTGATTATGAATTTAAAGGATGCTTGTGTTGAAGTTAGCAAGTCCCGTAGCATGCACGTATGGTTAAAGTTGTGTAACAAATTTGAAACATGAAGTGTACCTGGCTTGTGCATCCTTATGAGTGGCGGTCGGGGACGAGCGATGGTCTTTTCCTACCAATCTATCCCCCTAGGAGCATGCGCGTAGTACTTGATTTTTGATGACTTCTAAATTTTTGCAATAAGTATATGAGTTCTTTTGACTAATGTTGAGTCCATGGATTATACGCACTCTCACCTTTCCGCCTTTGCTAGCCTCTTCGGTACCGTGCATTGCCCTTTCTCACCTTGAGAGTCGGTGCAAACTTCGCCGGTGCATCCAAACCCCGTGATATGATACGCTCTATCACACATAAACCTCCTTATATCTTCCTCAAAACAGCCACCATACCTACCTATCATGGCATTTCCATAGCCATTCCGAGATATATTGGCATGCAACTTCCATCATCATCATCATGACATACATTACTTTTGTCATATTGCCATTGCATGATCATGTAGTTGACATCGTATTTGTGGCAAAGACACCATGCATTATTTTCATACGTGTCACTCTTGATTCATTGCACCATCCCTGTACACCGCCGGAGGCATTCATATAGAGTCATATCTTGTTCTAGTTTCGAGTTGTAATTCATATGTTGTAATGAAAGTGTGATGATCATAATTATTAGAGCATTGCCCAAATAAAAAAAGAAAGGCCAAAAAAAGGCCCAAAAAAGGGAAAGGCCAAAAGAAAAAAAAGAAAGGCCCAAAAAAAAGGGAAAGGCCAAAAGAAAAAAAGAAAGGCCCAAAAAAGGGCAATGCTACTATCTCTTTTCCACACTTGTGCTTCAAAGTAGAACCTTGTTCTTCATGTAGTGAGTCTCATATATTGTGCTTCAAAGTAGCACCTTGTTCTCCATGTAGTTAGTCTCATAAGTTGTCTTTTTATACTAGTGGGAATTTTGCACTATAGAACTTGGCTTGTATATTCCTACGATGGGCTTCCTCAAATGCTTCGTGAGCAAGCAAGTTGGATGCACACCCACTAGTTTTCTTCTGTTGAGCATTCATAGCTCTAGTGCATCCGTTGCATGGCAATCCCTACTCCTCATGTTGACATCAATTGATGGGCATCTCCATAGCCCGTTGATTAGCCTCGTCAATGTGAGACTTTCTCCTTTTTTTGTCTTCTCCACACAATCCCCATCATCATATTCTATTCCACCCATAGTGCTATATCCATGGCTCACGCTCATGTATTGCGTGAAGGTTGAAAAAGTTTGAGACTATTTGAGTATGAAACAATTGCTTGGCTTGTCATCGGGGGTATAGAAGTTGGGAACATTTTTTGTGACGAAAATGAAGCATGACCTAAATATATGATTTTGTAGGGATGAACTTTCTTTGGCCATGTTATTTTGAGAAGACATGATTGCTTTGATTAGTATGCTTGAAGTATTATTATTTTTGTGTCAATCTGAAGTTTTGTCTTGAATCTTTCGGATCTGAATATTCATATCACAATTAAGAAGATTTACATTGAAATTATGCCAAAGTATCACACCGCATCAAAAATTCTTTTTTATCATTTACCTACTCGAGGACGAGCAGGAATTAAGCTTGGGGATGCTTGATACGTCTCCAGCGTATCTATAATTTTTGATTGCTCCATGCCACTTTATCTACTGTTTTGGCCAATATTTGGCTTTATTATCCACTTTTATATTATTTTTGGGACTAACCTATTACCGGAGGCCCAGCCCAGATTTGTTGTTTTATGCCTATTTCAGTATTTCGAGGAAAAGGAATATCAGACGGAGTCAAAACGGAACGAAATCAACTGGAGAAGTTATTTTTGGAAGGAAAGCAACCCGGGAGACTTGGAGTCCACTTCAAGAAAGAAACGAGGAAGGCACGAGGTAGGGGGGGCGCCCACCCCCCTGGGTGCGCCCTCCACCCTCGTGGGGCCCTCGTGGCTCCCCTGACGTGTTTCTTCCTCCTATATATACCAATATACCCTAAAAACTACCAGAACAGAAGATAGATCGGGAGTTCCGCCGCCGCAAGCCTCTGTAGCCACCAAAAACCAATCGGGACCCTGTTTCGGCACCCTGCCAGAGGGGGATCCCATCACCGGTGGCCATCTTCATCATCCCGGCGCTATCCATGACAAGGAGGGAATAGTTCACCCTCGGGGCATGTACCAGTAGCTATGTGTTTGATCTCTCTCTCTCGTGTTCTCTCTCGTGTTCCCTCGAAGGCACGATCTTGATGTATACCGAGCTTTGCTATTGTAGTTGGATCTTATGATGTTTCTCCCCCTCTACTCTCTTGTGATGAATTGAGTTTCCCCTTTGAAGTTATCTTATCGGATTGAGTCTTTTATGAGAACACTTGATTTATGTCTTGCCGTGATTATCTGTGGTGACAATGGGATATCATGTGCCACTTGATGTATGTTTTGGTGATCAACTCGCGGGTTTCGTGACATTGGGAACCTATGCATAGGGGTTGGCACACGTTCTTGACTCTCCGGTAGAAACTTTGGGGCACTCTCTGAAGTACTTTTATGTTGGTTGGATGAATCTGAGATTGTGTGATACATATCGTATAATCATGCCCACGGATTCTTGAGGTGACAATGGAGTATCTAGGTGACATTAGGGTTTTTGGTTGATTTGTATCTTAAGGTGTTATTCTAGTACGAACTCTTTTATAGATTGATCCGAAAGAATAACTTTCAGGTGGTTTCGTACCCTACCATAATCTCTATGTTTGTTCTCCGCTATTAGTGGCTTTGGAGTGGCTCTTTGTTGCATGTTGAGGGCTTGTCATATTATCTATCTATGTTATTATTGTTGAGAGAACTTGCACTAGTGAAAGTATGAACCCTATGCCTTGTTTCCTATCATTGCAATACCGTTTACGCTCACATTTATAATTAGTTACCTTGCTGTTTTTATTATTTCTGATTACAAAAACCTATATCTACTATCTATTTTGCACTTGTATCACCATCTCTTCGCTGAACTAGTGCACCTATACAATTTACCATTGTATTGGGTGTGTTGGGGACACAAGAGACTTTTTGTTATTTGGTTGCAGGGTTGTTTGAGAGAGACCATCTTCATCCTACGCCTCCTACGGATTGATAAACTTTAGGTCATCCACTTGAGGGAAATTTGCTACTGTCCTACAAACCTGTGCACTTGCAGGCCCAACAACGTCTACAAGAAGAAGGTTGTGTAGTAGACATCAATTACTAGGTGATTCTCTAAGACACCTAGGGTCATAATAATAGCTTCAACATATATGTCGAGGCAATAGAGTACCTCAACACACTGGTTAGTGTGGTTAATCTGGCCCAAAGGAACATAGGGAATGGGAAGAAAGATTTGCAAATGCATTAGACTATTTAGAAACCTGGGATGACTCGGACAGCATAACAGGTGTAAATGCGCGAGAAGATTTGAGACACCCTGCAAAATGGTGGCATAACCACTCAACATCACAATATCAAGGTTTCGAGATCAACTGTCAACACACGGAGGTAGTAAGAACTGAACTGAGGCTTGAATCGATTAATCCTATAAGTCTACGAATTAGTAACACGTGGTCCTAATAGAAAGAAGAGAAATCCTTGTTCCTTAACCCCGTAGGAAAGATAGGATAACTCAGATCAGAAGGGCATAAGGTAAAGGGGTAAAAAGAGCCTTATGTTCCCTTTCACAATCAATTCCCTTATATAACTAAAGAATTTCCAGACTCAACTTCGACCAGTTTGGCTTGGTAATCCTACAAGCAGTCAGACTCTGATACCAAAGCTGTCAGGATCCCGATCCTAAGTCACACCGATCTAGCATGTAACACATCATATCACTTTGGCACAGTATCCATGGGTGCCACCTTACCTGGCCCGAGACGGTTTGTGTCTTTTGGCTCACGTATATGATAGTGTCGCTAGCATCCATATGACAAAGAACCCGGCCCGACATGACTAGTTGTAAACTCAAGGTGGCTCTAACTTACAGGGACATGCATACATGACCCAACAACGAATGTTTCGGTCATCAACGTATGAACCCAAGTCATAGAAATCTACAAGGACTTAAAGGAACAACACATGACATTTCCCCGAAGGGACAGACACTGGAACGAAGAAGCACACATGCTGATCAATCCTTGTGTTCCGGAGCAGTAGCAAGCTACCATGACTCAGTGGAGGCACTAGGAGACATTTCCCCATAAGAGAGGCTACCAAGAATAAACAACTAGGTTGTCGGATCCCACACATACCAAGCATTTCAATAACATACCCACAATATGCTAGATATGTGCAAATACAACATGGCATCACAACAAAACTCTATGACTCAAAGTATTTATTCAGAAGGCTCAGAAGAGTCATACATAGTAAGAATTACAATCATGATTCACATGACCCAACATACAGAGCATACAGGCAACGGAAGCATAACATGTTTGAGTACAGACAACTACAAATGAAAAAGGCTGGGAAGCCTGACTATCTACAAGACCCTCCCAAGGGTACAAGATCGTAGCTGAGGAAACAAGCTAAACGTCCAAGTCCACGCGAAATTACTAGTGAGACTGAAGTCTCTCTGCAAAAACATAAATTAAGCAAACGTGAGTACAAATATACCCAAGAAGACTTACATCAGAACTATCTACATATGCATCAATATCAATAAAGGGGTGGTGGAGTTTAACTGCAGCAAGCCAGCTTTGACTCAGTGGCTATCCTGAACTACGCCAGCTAGTAACTCTTTTGAGATGGCACACACGAGTCCACAAATTCACCATATCAATACACCACTATCGATCCGCTCCCGTCTCCCAACGAGAAGGCCATCCATAGCACTCAAGCTTATCTTGCGCATTTTAGATTATCCACTTTCACTTGTCTATGAATTGTATAAGCAACCCAGTAGTCCTTTACTACTGACGCGGCTATTCGAATAGATCATGTTAACCCTGCATGGGTGTACTTCTTCACACAAGCTCTTGCCACTTACCGCCATGTACATGTCATGTATCTCGGCAACCTTCAAGCGGAAGCCTAGCGAGGGTGTCGTCCACGATGTTACTAACCACACAAATCTCTATTCCAGGTTTATCGCCTATTCGGATTCCATCCGCAAGTAGATCCGGCCGGGGTGTCCTCAACGGCCCCAAACGATGTGTACAAGGTTCCCGAGGCACCAGATGGGCGTCTCGGTACACCGGGCCACATACCCACCGCATCACAGCCACCCCTAGGGTCGACGCTACGCATGGGCTCCAGTATACTATAAACACCAGAAACTACTTGCAACTCCTGGACAGAGATCGAGGCAATTAATAAGCTGAGAGGGGCTCTTAAGCATTCCAATGCGTGGTAGTAATTGTCTTGGATCACAGACACAGAAATCAGTTCACAACCCACCATGTACTCATACATGGCCTCTCATCGCTACCTTTACCAAATCGCGTTCACACACTTAGATCTCAACAGTAGGACAAGATGAACACATTCCAATTCATCCCCGATGAATCAGACCTGACACAACTCTAAGCAATTGCAGGAATGACAAGCAAGCATAAATGAGTAGGCACATCATGGCTCAAACAACTCCTACTCATGCTAGAGGGTTTCAACTATTTACAGTGGCAAAGACAGGTCATGCAGAGGAAAGGGGTTCAATTATCACAGCATGTAACAATTGAATCGTTGTTGTTCTAATGCAGTAAAAGAGAGTGGGAGTAAGAGAGTGGGATTGTATCAGAATGAACAAGGGGGGTTTTGCTTGCATGACACTTCTGAAGATAGTATAGCTCTTCATCGGTGTCATCGAACTCATCGCCAAAACATCGTCCACTGAGTGGGAACAACACCGGCAAAT
This sequence comes from Triticum timopheevii, assembly GCA_963921465.1. Classification (NCBI taxonomy): domain Eukaryota; kingdom Viridiplantae; phylum Streptophyta; class Magnoliopsida; order Poales; family Poaceae; genus Triticum; species Triticum timopheevii. The sequence continues at coordinate 357,883,768 of OY997274.1, read as the reverse complement.
AGAGAAGGACACAATCAATGCAATGCGACAATATGATGCATGAATGTGACATGTCAATATGCTATTGATTGAGCTAATGCAACTAGCAACAAGTTAAATGAAGTTAGTTTGAACCATAGGTTCAAATTCAAACTCCACATGTGGTTATTCAAATGTCATTCATTTGATTTGTCCTAAACAGTAGTCAAAAGTTGTTCTAGCATGCATGGAAATTGTACAGATGGACAGACTAAATGTTTTTGATAATTTTTCATATATAAATTATTTCATTTGGAAGTACGATTAAATTTCTGTAAATTTTAGAAGTTTTGGTTAATTTCTGAAATAAATAAATCATTTCTGATTTATTTAAAATCCTAGAAAACATTTACTACGTCAGCACTATGTCGCTGTGACATTAACAAGTCAAAAGAGGCGGTCCAAGTCAAACTAACCAGTGGGACCCATTGGTCAGTGAAACATAGCTGGTTAGTCTCGTAGACAGGTGGGTCCCGACCAACGCTGACTAGGCCAAGTCAAAGCTGACATGTGGGCTCCACTAGATTAGCACTAATCTAACTATAAAATTAGACTAACTTGAACACGCACGGGGACCCACTTGGCAGTGGCTCTAGGGGTGATTAGCGGGGTTATTCGCGGGTGGTTAACCGCTAATGACGGTGCCACGTCGGCTTTGCTGGGGTTCGGTCGTCGGCGACCAAAACCGATGACAGAGAAAACCGCAGAAGGCGCTACAGAGGACGGTTTCGGCTGTGTTTTGCGGGTACATGTAGTTGGGAGTAGCGCATGTTCAACGGTACAAGCCTCTTCATCGGAGGTGCCCGGGGTTGACGGCGGCATCCGAGTTAGCGGTGGCCGGAGCCATGGGTTTGTGCGGAGCAAGGCTACGGAGCACGGAAAAGCCATCCGAGAGGCTTAGCGGCACCTTGGGATCACCAGGAACATGCGAGGTGCTCGTGTTCGAGCAGACGAACACGGCAAGGCCATGCCCATCGTCTATGCCTGACGGCGACGCTCGGGTTCACAGAAGCGGCAGCTAGAGGACGCGAGGAACAACTACGCAAGGGGAGAACGGGTCAGCGGCTCACCACGGGTCTGCCGGTACCATTGGAGAGGCCGGGGAAGCACGGGGTCCGGGGAATCGATGGTTGGATCCATTAGCTGTGTCGGGGAAGATGAGCTCGGAGGCGGCCACATCGTGCTCCTCCGATGGCAGCAGTCAGGGGAGAAGGCATAGGCGTCGCAGGCGAACCTCGTGGATGTGTTAGGAAGGCGAGACGGTGGCCGTGGCCGCGAGGACGTCGAGTGGTGGCCATGTTTGCTCTCGGCTGAGCTTGGGGACGAGCGATAGCTGGGAGTAGAGGGGCTAGGGAAGCAGGGGGAGGACAGAGGAGCTCCAGGGCAGCCAAGCGCGGGAAAGGGGTGAAGGGGGGCTCGACACGGCGAAGCAGGAGGTGGCGTGCTTGTCGCGTGCGCTGTCTCTCCCTCGGAAAATCCTATATGCCGCTCGTTGCGTCAAACTGCCAGCGCTTCGCACAGGCGAGCGATCGAGCAGCGATGCAACGGGCCGGCCCGTTTTGGGAACCTTCTAGAGGTTCCGAGCTGGGTTTTTTCCGGTTTTGGGAACCTTCTAGAAGGTTCCTGTCATGGATTTGTCACGGCAGATGCCCTAGTGAAAGGACTTAGTCGTGGAGCCATCGCTACGGGTTAACTTGAAGGGGTTAAAGCGGACACAAAGACACGAGGGTTTATACTAGTTCGGCCCCTTCGATGAAGGTAAAAGCCTACGTCTAGTTGTGATGGAATTGATGTGGTCTCGATGGCTAGGGAGAAAACAAGCTTCGCCTAGGCTCGAGTTGTAGTTGTCTGTCTTGAACCGCCGCCGGGTCGTCCCCTTGTATACACGGGTGACGCCCGTCGGTCCATAGAGTCCCAACCGGTTCATACTCGTATCCCGGTTGGTATCCCTCTATTCCTATCTTACAATACAAGTTTACATATCATGCCGGTTTACGGCTATAGTTTCTAAACCGACTACAGGCCATGGGCCTTCATCTGCTTACATTACTAATGAAGTTAACCCAGCCCAGATAGGCCGGTTCACGCCCAGTGGTAATATCCCCAACATTAGGCCCGAGATTGATTTGAACTGGTTCATGTCAATCCTTCACAAAATCTTTGTCTTGGACATCTTCTGGTAATTGGTAAACCGTCATGTCGTCATCATTTTTGGTTGCTGTAAACCAGCATGACGTCATCACGAAGCTATCATTTATGACGCCCTCCTTTATTAATAGATCTGCGATATCCAGGTCATCAGCTCCACTTCCGAAATTTAGCTCATGGATTCGCGCGCCTGACCTACGTCTGTTGCCTTATAAATAAGACCGAAGGGTCATTTCCTTTTCTTCCCTTCGTCTCTTCTTCTTCGTCTTCCTCGTGTCGCCAGCCTTGGAGCTCCGCTGCCGCCGTCGACCTCTGCATCGTCTTGGGCCGCTGCATCAACCTGAACGCACCAGAGTATTGCGGTATCCTTCCGCGTCTTCTTCGTTTCCGGTAAGCCTTCTTCTCTTCTTGACCTAGATCTATTCTTAGTGTTTCATGTTCGCGCCGTGTTCGTAGCTTGTTCATACTCATACCCCAACTCTTGAATGAATCTGTGAACCCCTGCTCTGCTTAGTAGTAATCTTTTAGCATCCGCCTGTAATTTCACACCTAAGTCCATAGATCTCACGTACATATCCGCTCATTGGTTCACTTCCGTTCTGCCTCACTCTTTTGAATATTTTCTGTTTTTCTGAGCTTGCTTTAGATCCACTGCTGCAATAGGATCTTGTGAAACCTGTTTCTGCATACTTAGCCATCCACAACTTCGATTGCTTCCGATGTTTAGATCAGGCGGTTTAACTTAATATAGAAAAAGTTAGTAAACCGGTATACACCATTAGTCCCCTTGTTGAACCACCAGAATCCATATGATGCCATTTCATAGAAATTGGGTTTATGTGTACTGCCTCCGGTTTAACATTTGCTCAGATCAGCACCTTCTTTTATCCAACATATTCTTGAACCGGAATCACCTATTTCTTGTAGATCTCACCATGGCCAAACAAGTATATGAGTGCAATTGGGTTCCTTCTCGCGTCACAGAAACTCAGCTGGATGACTTAGTCCTGATCGGCGCTTTAGACAGCAAAGATACTATCCACTGGAGGGTTCCTGGTGATGAATGTCCTCCCACACCTCAAGAGGGGGAGGTTGTGGTCTTCGCAGATCATTTGGCCCAGGGCTTCAAACCGCCTGGTTCGAAGTTTTACCAAGATGTATTAGCCAATTTTCAGCTCCGTCCGCAAGACATTGGCCCCAATTCTGTTACCAACTTATGTCACTTCCAAGTGCTATCTGAGGTATACCTTCAAGAGGAGCCTTCAGTCGAATTGTTTAGAGATTGCTTCCACTTAAACCGCCGCACTGAATTTACTGATGGCCCCAATACCGAATTGGGCGGTATGGCAATTCAAAAAAGAAAATAGATCACTTATCCCCACGTCAAACTACATACTCACCCCAAGGAGTGGAATGCAACTTGGTTTTATTGCAAAAACACTTCCCCTAACAATGAAAATCCCTTGCCTGGCTTCCGTCCGGAACGGCTCAGCAACACTCACCCCTTTCCACAAGGACTAAGTGCCAAGGAGAGAAGTAAATATGCTCCGCAACTGTCCAAGCTCCGAGCCTTTATGGCCAACGGTTTAACGGGAATAGACCTTGCACGCTGTTGGATATCATGGAGCATACTAAAATCAGCCGGTGCTCCGGTTTGATGTGCAAGTATACTGATAGCGTCGATGACCCACTCCGACACACTAAAATCAAACTCTCTGATGATGAAGTCATAGATTCTGTGAAGAAGATTTTGAATGAACCGGAGCACCTCTGCGCTCAAACCGGTCTGCTTCCTTACTGCGCCACCAACAAACCGCCAGCTGTAAGATTTTGACTGTTCTGTTATTGAACCTGTTACTGCTTTCTCCGTCTGACATTAATTACTGCTGAACCAGGGTGATAATCCGTTTTGGAGCAAGAAGCTTCCACAAGACAAAACGGAGAAAGCAGGACGGTCAACCCGTCCCAAGACCAAGGTTATCAAGAAGCCAGCTCACAAAAGGAAAACCACCGCTTCATCTGATCCAGCTATTGATGATGATGTGGGTAACCCGGACCTTGAGGTAGAACTTCATTCACTAGGCTTACTTTTTACACGCCTTATTGATGATGATACTTGTCAGGACGATGCTGAAGCCAGCAATGCTGAAGTCGCTGAGGTAACTATTCTCTCTTCCGATTCAGAAATTTTGCCTTTGCCAAAATTTCGCCAGGCAAACCGGAAAGTTAAATTTTCTCATCCTCTTGCTTACTTGGATCCCAAATTTCTTATGAAGACTCAGCAACATGAAGCTCGCCGCACAACCCGGCATAGTGGCCAGGTAGTTACCTCCGCCGGTTTACCAAACAGTCCGATTCGAAAACGCCGCTCCGAGGTCTCCGACCTTTTTATTGATTTATATCCTAAAGCGGGTTTCTTCCGTTAACCTCTTAATCCGTCCGACTCCGATTATCAGGTTACTTCTCATTCATCCTCTGGTGAACGGTCGGCCACTCAGCTGCCGCCACTGAAAACGGTTCTTGGGTAAGCTAGGCTGAACATATGCTTCCGGTATACTGTGTAATAACTTATGTTGTTCCTTGACTCTTTGTTTTTCTTTCAGGACTAAACCTAAACCGAGCAAGAAGGCCCGCCTGGACAAAGCGGCTGAAGAAGATGTCGCCCCAGAACAGGATAAAGCGCCAGATCTTGAAGCGTTTGCTCATGAGGATATTCCCAATGATCCTCCTTTGCAAGACGATGCTATTCCTGAGGAAAGGCCTATCAATACCTCAGTCTCTGCTGACCCGCCTGCCAGCTCCGTCCGGATTGAAAAATCCCGTAGTCCTGCTGATAAACCAACCGCACCAACGCAAACCGGTGAGTCTAAGGATGATGATGTTGTAATTACCGGCGTAGGTCGCTTTGAACCAGGGAATCCTGTTGCTTTAACCAAGCATACAGTGAAAGAGGATTTTTCTGCCAAGAACAAAGGCAAATAGGATGTAGAACTGGAAACATATGCTGCTCTGAGTGCCCAAGATCTGCATTCTGGTTACTTGAACCGGCTATATACTAGCCGCGACTGTGAAGCTGGCCTGGTAAAGATGATGAGAGACAAATTTGAGGTAACTACCTTGTGTTTCTTCTTTACCTCCTGCCACTGCATTGGTCCTCCTAGCCCCCAAGGACTGGTTTGTAACCTTCTTCAAACTGGGACTTGAGCATAATCCTCAGTACTTTGAAATCCATCAATATAGCCCCCAAGGGCCGGTTCAACTTAACATAGTTAAACCGGGACTCCAATAATGATTGTAACATCAGAACATAATTGAGCAAATAGCCATTAGCCCCCAAGTGCCAAGTTGAATACCTGTATTGAGCTTGGGACTTTATAATAGATGAAAATTGAAGGTACATTAGCCCCCAAGTATCAAGCGTATAACTTGTTATTTGGTTGATACTTCAAATTCTTGTACCGTTTTGTTTAAAGCCAAGTACTGTCTGTATGCAGGCTAAAGTTAGGGTCAAAGAGGACCGGATTACTGTTCTGCAGGAAACCTTGAAAACCCAACAGGCTGAAACAGACAAAGCAAGCGAAGACTTAACCAGCGCCTTGAGCATCACTGAACAGCTGAAGGAGGGTTCAAGAAAGAGCGGGCTGATTGGGCCACTGAGAAGGCCGCTTTAACAAAAAGAGCTAAAAATGCTGAAGCTGCCCTTAAACCGGTGGTAGATGAGCTGACCGCCGTAAAGCGGCAAATACACTCCATGACCGCTGCTATCTTTGGTAAGCTCCTTTTAGTTTCTGTGACAACTCTGGCTTGCTTATAATAAATCCGGTTTGAAATCATCCCTGTATTGTTGCAGGTACACGCATTGGGCACTTAGGGTCAGATGTGCGGAAGAAGCTGAAGGCTGCCTACACCTTAGTTGAACAACTGTATACCGGAGCATAGCGGATCATCACCACAGCCTCTCATAACAATCCGGAACCCTCTTTAATCCAGGACACTCTTAATAGGTTGTCAATGCTTCCTGCCCGGATTGAAGAGCTGAAAAATCTGCTGCTCGAACCGGAGCCATAAATGCCCTGATCCGGGCAAAAGCATGGGTGCAGGATTTCGATCCTGTTGAGGCAGCTCATGGGTATCCCAGACTGAAGGAAGATGGCTCCGAGTTCAATGAAGATGATTTGAGGGCAATAAACCGTGCAGTGCGCCCTCTAGCTTGTCAATTAGCTGAAGAGGCAGACTTGACGCATTATCAAGCTCAATACAATGATCAGAACAAGCGAGTGCCTGCCCCAACTCTTGAAGCGGAGAATCTGATTCCTCCAATCCGTAAGCATACTTACGCTCCTGATATTGAACCGTCTTCTCTGATCCATGAAGAGGCTGTATTTCAAGCTTTAATGGGAATCGACTGGACCACTGTTGATTTCCAGCCAATGGATAGAGATGAGGAAGCTGAAGCGGCGCAGGACGATGAGCAGGCTTGAACCGGAAACCGGTTTAAATAGCTGCCTTACAATGATCCGCCAAAAGAACAATGATCTTATTTGGGCACCGTGTTGCCTTGTAATAGGATAGTTAATACTTCTGCCTTGAATATGCCTTCGTGCATAAGTAGTTTTGCTTGAAAAACCGCAATTTATATTTCCTGCAATCAGAAAAATTTGAACTTCGGTGGCGGTATACCGCCAGCCAGTTTATGATCTGGATATATATGTCATCAATGTATTTGAAACATATAATCAAAATAAGTGATACAAAGTACCTGCCATCGCTGGGCATGAAGTTGGCTTAGCCAAGCTTGAAGCGGAGGTTGTATAAACCATTACCGTAAAAAGGGAGAAAGCAACTCCCATGTAAACCGTACTAGGTTTTTATGAGCCCCCCTGTTACTCCATAATGTTAACAGGAAAGGTAAACCGGATATATTTCTCCGGATGAAAAGTGAACCGGATCCGTCAGCTGAACCGGTAAGAAAGTGTTGTTGGTACAAAGGAAACACAACAAAAATAAAGAACAGCCATAAAATAAATATGGAAGCAAAGGCAATGATTAAACCATTTGCAAAAAACATGCTATACTGAGCTGATCAGATGGTGTTACCATGGTCGGACAGGACCAAGCCCCCAATAGGAGTGACAATGGTTCAAGTCAGCCAGGTCCCCAAATGAAACCGTGGCATATATGCCAATCAAAAGGCGTGGCAATGGTTCGGGTTCGACCAAGCCCCCAAGTGATTTTGTGGCCTTAGGCCGATCAAGAGGCGTGACTGGTTCAGACTTGACCATGTCCCCAAGTGATCTGGTGGCTTCCGCCTATCAAAAGGTGTCATGTTGGTTCGGACACGACCAAGGCCCCAAGTGATATAAAAAAGCAAATTTTCAAGGGGTAAACCGAAGGCCGCTTTAAAACAGAACCACTCCATGTAACCATGCATGATAAGAAAAGACAAAGACCCCGCTTTAGCTGAGGCTCCGGTTTTGTTATATCAAAGATAATATATACACTGTCATAATATGTACATAGATAGAGCCAATGGCTCAGGTGTAGTAAGGCCGAAGATGAGCTATGTTCCACGGCCTATTGGTCTCCTCCTCTGATGTGCGTGAGTCTTTATGCTCTTGAATATCAATCAGATAATATGAGCCGTTGTGCAGATTCTTGCTGACCACGAAAGGTCCCTCCCAAGGTGGGGATAACTTGTGCATATCTGTCTGGTCTTGGATGAGTCGAAGCACAAATCTCCTTCTTGAAAAGTTCTGGTTCTAACCCGGCGACTGTGATAGCGACGAAGATCTTGTTGATAAATCGCCGAACGGGCAGCCGCTATATCATGCTCCTCATCCAATAGGTCCAAAGCGTCTTGTCGTGCTGTCTCATTGTCCGCTTCAACATAAGCTGCCACACGAGGCGAATCGTGCCGGATATCACTAGGGAGAACCGCCTCCGCTCCGTAAACCATAAAAAACGGCGTGTATCCTATGGAACGGTTGGGTGTAGTATTGATACTCCATAGCACAGATGGTAGTTCTTCAACCCAACATCCTGGTGTTCTTTGCAACAGAACCATAAGCCGGGGTTTGATGCCTCGCAAGATCTCTTGATTAGCCCGTTTTGCCTGCCCATTGGACTGGGGGTGAGCCACTGATGATACGTCAAGTCGGATGTGCTCACGTTCACAGAACTCCTTCATAGAGCCCTTGGATAAATTGGTACCATTGTCAGTAGTGATACTGTGTGGAAAGCCAAACCGGAAAATCACCTTTTTGATGAACTGCACCGCTGTCACTGCATCACACTTGCTGACAGGCTCCGCTTCAACCCACTTGGTAAATTTGTCAACTGCCACCAAAAGGTGGGTTTTCTTATCCTTGGATCTTTTAAAAGGTCCGACCATATCCAGCCCCCAAGTTGTAAACGGCCAAGTGATTGGGATCATCCTCAACTCTTGAGCCGGCGCATGAGCACGCCTTGAAAATTTCTGACAGCCATCACACCATTTAACCAAGTCCTCCGCATCAGCATGCGCTGTCAACCAGTAGAACCCGTGACGAAACGCCTTTGCCACTAGAGACTTTGAACCGGTGTGGTGACCATAATCCCCTTCATGGATTTCTCGTAAGATTTCGCAGCCTTCCTCAGGAGAAACACAATGTTGAAATGCCCCTGATACACTGCAATGATGCAATTCGCCATTGACAATCGTCATAGACTTGGATCGCCGGACTATCTGCCTGGCTAGAATCTCATCCTCCGGCAACTCTCCCCGGTTCATGTACGCAAGATAAGGAACTGTCCAATCCGGAATGACATGCAGGGCTGCCACCAATTGAGCCTCCGGATCAGGAATAGCCAAATCCGCCTAACCTGGGAGCTTGACTGACGGGTTGTGCAACACATCAAGAAAGACATTAGGCGGGACCGGTTTGCGCTGAGAACCCAACCGGCTTATAGCGTCCGCCGCTTCATTCTTTCGACGGTCCACGTGATCTACTTGATAACCTTTGAAGTGACTCGCAATATTATCCACCTCACGACGATATGCGGCCATGAGCGGGTCCTTAGAATCCCAAGTGCCAGACACCTGTTGAGCCACGAGGTCCGAGTCACCGAAGCACTTAACCCGGCTTAAGTTCATCTCTTTAGCCATCCGGAGACCATGGAGCAAGGCTTCGTACTCAGCTGCATTATTAGTACAAGGGAACATTAAGCGGAGAACATAACAAAACTTATCACCTCATGGGGAAGTTAATACGACTCCAGCCCCCGAGCCTTCCAATTGCCTGGATCCATCAAAATGGATGGTCCAATATGTGTGATCCAGCTTCTCCTCTGGTGCTTGCAACTCCGTCCAATCATTGATGAAATCAACAAGTGCTTGAGATTTCACCGCCGTCCGAGGCACGTACTTCAATCCATGCGGCCCAAGCTCTATTGCCCACTTGGCAATTCGGCCAGTCGCCTCCCGGTTCTGTATGATATCGCCCAAGGGAGCTGAACTGACCACTGTGATAGGGTGCCCTTGAAAATACTGTTTCAACTTCCGGCTTGCCATGAAAACTCCATATACCAGCTTCTGCCAATGCGGATACCTTTGCTTGGATTCAATAAGCACCTCGCTGATATAATAAATCGGCCGCTGAACCGGATATTCCTTGCTTGCCTCCTTGCGCTCCACCACAATAGCCACACTAACTGCCCGAGCATTGGCCGCTACGTATAACAATAACGGCTCCTTGTCGACCGGAGCCGCAAGAACGGGCGGATTGGCTAATTGCCGCTTTAAGTCCTCCAATGCTTCATCAGCAGCCGGACTCCAGATGAATTGATCTGTCTTTCTCAGCATCTGGTACAAAGGGATAGCCTTCTCTCCGAGGCGGCTGATAAACCGGCTCAGTGCGGCGATCCGGCCCGCCAAACGCTGAAAATCGTTGATACACTTCGGTTTAGCCAGGGAGGTGATAGCCGTAATCTTCTCCGGATTAGCCTCAATTCCTCTGTTGGATACAAGAAAACCCAGTAACTTGCCTGCCGGAACACCAAAGACACATTTGGCCGGGTTAAGCATCATCTTGTAAACTCGCAAGTTGTCAAAGGTTTCCTTCAAATCATCCACCAGCGTCTCCTTCTGCCTTGACTTGACTATGATATCATCCACATAGGCGTGCACATTGCGGCCGATCTGTTTATGCAGGCAATTCTGTACACACCGTTGATAAGTGGCTTGGGCACTCTTGAGCCCAAAGGGCATAGATACATAGTAGAAGGCTCCAAAGGGAGTAATGAACGCTGTCTTCTCCTGGTCCTTAACCGCCATTTTGATCTGATGATAACCAGAATATGCATCCAAAAAACTCAAACGCTCACAACCCGCCGTGGCATCAATGATCTGGTCAATGCGGGGGAGGGCAAAAGGATCCACTGGACAAGCCCTATTAAGATCCGTGTAATCCACACACATACGCCAAGTGCCGTTTTTCTTAAGAACCAGCACCGGATTAGCAAGCCACTCTGGATGGAGCACCTCAATGATAAAACCAGCTGCTAAAAGCCTGGCCACTTCCTCTCCAATGGCTTTGCGCCTTTCTTCGTTAAACCGGCGGATAAATTGCTTTACCGGTTCATACTTAGGATCCACATTAAGAGTGTGCTCAGCGAGTTCCCTCGGTACACCTGGCATGTCAGAAGGTTTCCATGCAAAAATGTCCCGATTCTCACGGATGAACTCGATGAGCGCGCTTTCCTATTTAGGGTCCAAGTTGGCACTGACGGTGAACTGCTTGGATGAATCGCCGGGCACGAAGTCAATAAGCTTGGTCTCAGCTGCCGATTTGAACTTCAGATCTGAATCATGCTCTGTGGTTGGCTTCTTCAAAGGGGTCATGTCCGCCGGATCAACATTGTCCTTATAATATTTCAACTCTTCCGTGGCACAAACCGACTCTGCATAAGCCGCATCACCTTCCTCAGATTCCAAAGCAACCTTACGGTTCCCATGAACCGTTATTGTCCCCTTGTAACCCGGCATCTTGAGCTGTAAGTAGATATAACAAGGCCGCGCCATGAATTTGGCATAAGACGGCCGCCCAAACAAGGTGTGATACGGTCTCCGGATCTTCACCACCTCAAAGGTTAGTTTTTCGGATCGGGAATCATGCTCGTCCCCAAAAGCCATGTCCAGGGCTATCTTACCAACAGGATATGCTGATTTGCCAGGCACCACACCATGGAACACCGTATTAGACGGTCTGAGATCTTTGTCTGTTAGCCCCATGCGGTGGAATGTCTCATAGTATAGGATGTTAATACTGCTCCCTACATCCATGAGTACCTTGGTGAATTTATAACCTCCCACCTGAGGGTCTACCACTAATGCTAGCTGGCCTGGATTGTCAACCCGGGGTGGGTGGTCCTCCCTGCTCCACACGATAGGCTGCTCCGACCAGCGTAAGTAATGTGGTACGGCCGGTTCAACAGAGTTCACTGCTCGCTTGTGGATTTTTCGGTCGCGCTTATCCAAGCTAGTTGTGAAAACATGATATTGTCCATTGTTCAACTGTTTTGGCTGGTTCTGATAACCCGACTGCTGCTGCTGCTGCTGTTGACCGTTCTGATTATTCTGGTTGTTGTGACCGCCCTGATTGAGACCTGAACCGGAAGCTCCATCGTGACCTGGCCCATGGAAACCGGATCCTGAACTGCCTCCTGACCCGCGGTCATACCGGAAGGCATTAGAGTTTTTAAACTCCTGTATAATATAACAATCCTTCCAAAGGTGGTTAGCCGGTGCCTCCTTCGTCCCATGCTTTGGGCAAGGCTGATTCAACAAATAATTCAAACGATCCGCGTTAGGATTTGGAGCCCCATTACGATTTGCCGCTTTACCTCTGCGCCTCTGACCCCTGTCCTGTGCATTGGTATTAGCCACAAAGTCCATGCTGCCGTCCGCCTTGCGCTTGCCTCCGTTTCCATGACCCACCGGTTGGTACTGTTGCCCCTTGGAGTTGCTATTCTTCTTTCCCTTCCCTGCTTCATCATCATCCGTCTCGGGATCCTTGGTACTATCCGAATCAGCATACTTCACTAAAGCGGCCATGAGAGTTCCCATGTCATTACAAAACTGCTTCATGCGCCCCAATTTCAATTTTAAAGGCTTAAACCGGCAGTTGCCCTCCAGGGTTAAGATTGCAGAGTCAGCATTGATCCTGTCAGACGAGTGCAAGACTTCCGAAACGCGGCGTACCCAATGGGTTGTTGATTCTCCGTCCTCCTGAACACAAGCCGCTAGGTCTACTATGGACTTGGGCTGCTTACACGTATCTTTGAAATTCTGGATAAACCGGGCCCGTAACTGAGCCCATGAGCTGATAGAATTGGGCGGCAGGCTCTTCAACCAAGTATGGGCCGTGCCTTCAAGCATCATGGCGAAGTACTTTGCACACGCGGTCTCATCCACATCTAGCATCTCCATGGCCATCTCATAACTCTCCACCCACGCTTCCGGAGATAAATCAGCAGTGTAATTCGGCACCTTGCGCGGACCCTTGAAATCTTTGGGCAGGCGTACACTACGTAATGCGGGGACTAAACAAGGCACTCCCAAAGCGGATGCGACCCCTGGCCCGGCAGAGGTGGTAGGACGAACTGGTGTAAGCTGACCCGCCTCGTTCTGTGCTGCTAACTCGGCCTCCCTTCGTGCCCGGGCCCGGTCCACCACATCCTGAGCATCGCGAACACCACCTGCCGGGTTATTTCCACGGGCCGCTTCACGGCCTCGCGCGTTGCTCGATATGGCCGGTTCATCCATTGACATGCTATAGCTCCGGCTTGGACGAGGTGTGGAGTGAATCCGATCGCGGCTGTATGAATATGCCTCCTGTTGAATCAGCACGGTCCAGAGAAGTTCCTTAACCCGGCGCGTCTCTATCGCTTGCGAAGAATCCCCTTCGACCGGGATAGCCTCTAATCGTGCAGCAGCTGCAACAAGATTGTCCATAGGATTAGAATAATGACTCGGAGCTGTCTGAACCGGCGGAGGAATCACAATGTTCTGTTGAGGAGGTTCCATCAGGTGGGGTTGGACCGTCGCCCCTGGCCCTGGTGCCTCGATCCGGTTTGCCTCCAGGTACCCCGGCGGATTACTGGGTCCAGCTCTCGGAGTGTGAAAGAGATTTCGAGGGTCAAACCCTAACGACAGGCGTGATCTGTGCTTCCGCTTCAAGACCTCCTGTGATGCGTTCTGGTCAAGCATGAGCTTATAGGCCTGGGTGTCCAAAGCGGCCTGCTCTGCGGCCATCCTGTCCTTTTCTGCTGCCAGATCCGCTTTGGCTTGTACGATCTGCTCTCTCACCTTTGCAATCTCTGCATCATGGGCCTCCTGATCCGCTGGATTGGCTTCTGCCATAAGCACGGCTAATGCATCAAACAGGTCAGACAGAACTTGAATCGGCAGGCGCACAAGGCCTCCTGCCCCTGCTACCGCTGCCGCTGCTGATCCGGAGAGCATTGCTGCGGCGGTCGAAGAGTGATTCGCCGCCTGTGTGCCGGCCATGAATATTCCAACCCGGTTGATCTGATCTGGGGGGTCCGGAATACTGTCGCCATCGGAACAGCCCCTAACCTGGTCGTCTTGCAACTGGTATAGCGATTCAGTCTCTCCGGTCGAGGACTCGCCGCCGGAATAGACGACGGTCTCGCTACCGTGTTCTGACTCGTCCTCACGCTCTCCTCCGTGGATGACTCCAACGAAGGCACGCTTCACGGCCGGTTTAGCCTGGGTAGATCTCGCACGCTGAGCCGTCTCGACAAGGTCGGTGCAGATGTCCGGCTCAGGCCCAGGCTCACCGATCTTGCCGATGAAAACGTGTATTCCACCAAAGGGGACCCGGTACCCGTACTTGATCGACTCGGCCTCGGGACCCCATCCTGCGTCATCGATGTAGATCTTGCCACGACGACTCTTGGTCATCCGGCCCACAGCATAGCCTTCGAGTCCTTTGAGCTTGCCCTCCAAGATCGTCAAACCATCGTGCGATAGCCCCACGGTGGGCGCCAACTGTCGTGGATTTGTCACGGCAGATGTCCTAGTGAAAGGACTTAGTCGTGGAGCCATCGCTATGGGTTAACTTGAAGGGGTTAAAGCGGACACAAAGACACGAGGGTTTATACTAGTTCGGCCCCTTCGATGAAGGTAAAAGCCTACGTCTAGTTGTGATGGAATTGATGTGGTCTCGATGGCTAGGGAGCAAACAAGCTTCGCCTAGGCTCGAGTTGTAGTTGTCTGTCTTAAACCGCCGCCGGGTCGTCCCCTTATATACACGGGTGACTCCCGTCGGTCCATAGAGACCCAACCGGTTCATACTCGTATCCCGGTTGGTATCCCTCTATTCCTAACTAACAATACAAGTTTACATATCATGCCGGTTTACGGCTACAGTTTCTAAACCGACTACAGGCCATGGGCCTTCATCTGCTTACATTACTAATGAAGTTAACCCGGCCCAGATAGGCCGGTTCACGCCCAGTGGTAATATCCCCAACAGTTCCTGAACCGGTTTTTTATTTTCCTTTCTTTTTCTATTTCTGTTTTTTTACTTTACTTTTTTTCTTTTTTGTTTTTCAAGTTTATGTTTTCTCTTTCAAAAATATGTTCATGCTTTTACAAAAATGTTCAAAATTTTGAAAAATGTTCGTGAACAAGTTTGTTCAAAAAATGTTCTTTTCATTCATAAATTTGTTCTCACGATTCAAAAAATGTTCATGCTTTAAGAAATTGTCCAAATTTGTTCTTCGTTTCAAAATTTGTTCTCAAGATTCAAAAAATGTTCGTACTTTTAGAAAATATTTATGTTCAAATTTTGTTCTCAATTTGAAAATTTTGTTCTCTAAATTCAAAAAATGTTCGGGATTTTAAATTTTTGTTCAAAAAATGTTCTTTTCATTCGTATATTTGTTCTCAAGATTAAAAAAATATTCATGCTTTAAGAAATTGTCCAAATTTATTCTTTGTTTCAAAATTTGTTCTCAAGATTCAAAAAATGTTCATACTTTTAGAAAATATTTATGTTCAAATTTTGTTCTCAATTTGAAAATTTTGTTCTCTAAATTCAAAAAATGTTTGGGATTTTAAATTTTTGTTCAAAATTAAAAAAAATTCAGAAAACTGTTCATGTTTTGAAGTGTTGTTCGAGTGTTTCAAAAAATGTTCCTGTTTAAATATTTGTCCAGAAAATTAATAAATGTTTTATTCTCAAATTTTGTTCAGAGTTTCAAAAAAAGTTCCAAATTTCAAAAAATGTTCGCGTTTCAAATTTTTGTTTGGAATATTAGGAAATGTTCAGTATTTAAAATATTTGTTCACAAATTCAAAAAATGTTCACGCTTTCATAATTGTTTAGAATTTCATAATTTGTTAAAAGATTCAAATAATGTTCACGGTTTTAAATTTATTAAAAAATTCAAAAATAGTTCAAGAATTTCATAAAATGTTTGCACTTTCAAATTTTTGTTCATAATTTCATGAAATATTCCATTTTATGTTTTTTATTCAGCAATTCAAAAAATGTTCGTGGTTTCAAATTTTTGTTTGGAATATCATGAAATGTTCCATTTTTCCAATATTTTTCACAAATTTAAAAAATGTTCACACTTTCATATTTGTTTTGAATTTCATAATTGGTTCACGAATTCAAAAAATCTCCGTGGTTTAAATGTCTGCCCAACTTGTTCCAAAATTCAAAAAATGGTTCATGTTTTTCAAAAACAATTTCTGCCTTTTCAATTTTGTTGTTCACATATTCGAAATATGTTCTGGTCTCTAATTTTTTTCATTAATTCAAAGAATGTGCGCACTTTTAAAATACACGCAATAAAAGAAATTACACTTTAAAAAACAACGCAGCAACTAATTTCGGGTTCGCTACAGTAATTGGCTACAGTACACAAGTCAGGTTTTAATACTTTAAGTTGTGCGTTGCTCTATAGCGAACTAAACTATTCTACCGGAGTGGCTACGTGGGCACGTTCGCAACCTATTGATCGCCAGTTCGAATCCCATCCGCGCCTACCACTAATTTTTGCCATATTTCTCGACCCGCTTCATGGGCCGGCCCAGTCGAGCTGCCCCCTGTGCGTGGCGCTGCCAATTTGACGCAAAGAGTGTCAAATAGGGGCTCCCCTCTCCCTCTGCCTACTAGCAGAGATTGAAGATAGCCGTCGCCCTGGTGGGCTGGGCCTTTGCTACAGTGTTGGGCCACCGGGTATGTTTCTCTCTCTTTCTTTCTGTTTCTGATTTGTTTTATTTCTGTAATTTGTTTTGATTTGATTAAAATATCAAACCATTTTTAAAACTTCTGGAAATTGATATGTGAACTAAGTGGACTTGTCCAAAGCCACATACCAATTCTGAGAATTATTGGGTATATATCTATATTATCAAGCAATATAAACCCAATCCAAATAGCTATCAAATTAATTCAAAGGCCCAAAATAAATATTTCCGAAATTCCAAAAATATTGGTTTGAAATTTACCTCTTGCCAATAATTTCAGAGATTAACAGGAACATTTTCTTGGACTCATTTGAAAGGATTTTTAACTTGACCATTTTTAAAAGATTTCTAAGGCTTTACAAATTCCCTCAATTCAATTTCCCTGAATTTAAAATGATGCATGATGCTCACTCATGTACTCCCTCCTTCCATCTATATAGGGCCTAATACGTTTTTAAGACCGCCTTTGACTATTGACAAGATTAATAGTACATGACATGCACAATATGAAAATTATATCATTGAAAGCTCCTTTCACACATGAATTTAACAGTGTGCTTTGTGTAAGTTGCATGTCATATATTATTGCTCTAATATTTGGTCAAAGCTAGCCTCGAAAAACGCATTAGGCCCTATATAGATGGAAGGAGGGAGTAACTAATTACAAGCAAATTCTAGGGTTGTGACACCAACGGACTTGCCGCAGTTCACGAGTAAAGGCACGACACCCAACCTTGAAAGGTAGGCACCAACAATATCGGGCGCAGGCTCGTCGATGTCAGGACCATCGCACCCATTGGTCCGGCGGTGGTTGTCGCGGCGTCAGTCAATGACAATGCGCGTGTCTCCCCTCCGACTGTCCTCTAGGCCTTGCCGCCAATCTGGACACATTTGAGGGTCAGAAGAGGCCATCGAGACGTCGTACACTTCTTGATTCTGCTGTGCTCGCGCTGGCTGTCGCAACAGGGACTGTACTATGGGAATGACCCCTTTCGTAAGACCAGCAGCACGAGCCGCCATCGTTGCTTGGGGAGGTTGTGGTGGGCCAACTCACGATGAGCCCCCAGCCTCGGCGAAATCGAGCAAGCTCTGGACGGTGGCACGCCACTCGTCCATCTGCTCGGCCATTGGTGGGAATCTTAACAGCAGTTGAGCCCGCGCCATGGCCTTCGTAGTCGTGCTCGGCATGGGTGATGACGACGCGGATCGTACCGTCACTCGACTCCTGACGGTGCCAGCAGCGATAGTACCACATTCCCGCTGTTCCGAAGTGGCCACCTGGATAGCATGGTGGCGTGGCGAAGGTGCTGGAGGGCCAGCGGCCCCGTCGAGTGCAGCGACTTGGTCGACTCACCCCCGGGGAGGCGCACGCGCTGTGGTCGCTCCCGTAACGGGGGCGGCCAGAGGGTGGCGATTCGTCCCGGACCGAGCACCATCGCTACAGTTATGCCCGTCGGTGAGAGGAAGGAGTGTGGATGGAGTAATCCCTTCACCCGTACCTCGTGGAGCGTGGCCATCGGGGTGTTGCTGATGTCGCTCTCCTCCGGTGTCTCCCAGTCTTGCTTCGACCGCGGGGGAAGTGGTGATGGTGCCGCCTGCTCCGACCAAATCCTTAGCGGCATCCACATCCTCGCGCGCCTCCGCACCTCCCATAGCATTAGTGGCTGCGGGCGACGGAGCCTTTGAGGTGGATGGGTAAGCCGAAGCACCATATTTCTTCTTGGGCGCCATGGTTGGTGGCACCGTCGAAGACGAAGATGGCGATGAAGATGACGTGCTGCACATGCTTTCAGGTTCGCGCAAGTGACCCACCTACCCGGCGCGCCAAAGATGTCTTGAGAAACCACGAGCACCTATGGGACCAAGGGTCCCTTGCTGGTTCGGCAGGGGGGATGTCACATTGCACAAAGAGCAGAAGAACATGGGGCAGCATGGCAGAGATCACACGAGCAAATTTACCCAGGTTCGGGCCACCGCGAGGGGTAAAACCCTACTCCTGCTTTGGTGGATTGATGGTGGAAGAATGGTGGTGGAGCGCAGTACACTTGCCTGGCAGGGGCGGCAGGGGCTACACACATATGAGTGTGTGGGTATCTGACCTTCTAACCCCTTCTACGGTTGCCACGGGCCTCTTTTTATAGATTAATGGGTCACCACAATGGCAAATCAGTCATTATGCACGAATAATATAGCAAACAATGCTATCATACCATTAAATGCGCCGCTCAACGTCACATCATTGCTCACCCGGCAAGCCTTGCCGGGCTATTTTGCCAGCTTCACGCCTACTCGCTTGACACGTCGCAAGACGAGTGTCGTCTGTAGGTATCTTTGTAGAAAGAAGCTACCATGTGGCGTATGGCTGCCACTTAATCACTTTGCGGCTTCACACCGTACTCATTGACGACGTGGGTCATGGTGGAGTGGTTGGTGAGGTGTTTCTTGCCTCCGTGAGTCCAGATAGGCCCTACCGGGACGTCTTGGATGTTCTCTTCCGAGGGTGGCTCCGCCCTCGCCAAGCTTGTCTGCCCGACAAGGGAGGCTTTTCTCCTAGTGGTATCTTACTTCTCTGGCTTGGCCTTGGTCCACTTGATCTGCATGTTGGTCCTTCGAAGGTCTTGGTTTCTTGTACTCTGGCATGGCCTGGTGTCATAATCTTGTTCCCATGCCTATGCACAGTCTGGGAAACAGACCCAGGGTTTGTTGCACCGGCACAACTCTAATCTGAATCGTGTTTGATGTCACCGCCATCACAAACATTTTGTATCTTTTTTGACAGTTTTATTACATCACCATTTGTTATTAGTGCATCACACACAGTTTCGTTGAAGGGTCTTTGATTGGACTGTCGCGTTTTGACCAACCTGCAGTAGCGAATGTGACTAAATGCAGTGCCACACGCATATGTGGTACTTTTGGTCTTGCAACATTTAGCATCAGTGTTATGGATGCTCAGTCCTATCATCAATATTCATAACTTACATCCTATTCATAATAGGAGTTTGGCCCTTTTCTTCATTACATCGAACAACTATCATTCTCTATTATGAAC
The DNA here is from genome assembly GCA_963921465.1 of Triticum timopheevii. NCBI lineage: Eukaryota > Viridiplantae > Streptophyta > Magnoliopsida > Poales > Poaceae > Triticum > Triticum timopheevii. The sequence goes on along the minus strand of OY997274.1, from coordinate 357,864,287 downwards.
AAGCTCCTTGCAACTTCTATGCAATGTGCTAGAGTGTTAAAACTCTAAAATGAATTAGGATAATATATTCAGAGGTAATAGATCAATGAAAAGTATGATAACTATGACAAAATTTTCAACTCATATTTTAGCCTCTTTAATTAGTTGGTCATTAGGCCATATTAATTCTTGCATCGATTCGCAACAACATGCAATTGAGTCGGAATCCCTGTGATTAGCTTTTGACCACAATTCACGAAGAATTTAGTGTTTAAAGTTTTAATCACAATTCTCAAGAATCACACTTTACTTGACCGACTTTCTCTACATGATATAACTTGTATGACATTCATACCTGAGCTGGAATTCCAGTCTTCTTTTCCTTCTTCCTCTAAACTTGTTATGGTTTTACTTAATATTTCTCCTACTCAACAGAAGAATCGTCTAACTCTTAAGAGTGACATGAGCCTGGAAATTCCCTAGGCATGTGTCTCATTACATCCTTTAGTTTTGTTCTTTCTCTTTAAGTTCTCACCATCAACTCATGACTGACATTCTTTTGGATCTTACATATTTCAGTCTTAAACATAGTTGAACACTTCACTAGGTCTTGCAAAGAAAACACTTCCTTATATATCAAATATCTTTAATCTTTGTTTGTTTATGAAAACAATTTTCAGTTCCAAGAGTATCACATAGCTATCCCAAACATTTCTGAAGTTCGGGTTTCTCGGAAGCAGGCAGACCGTAATGCAATTCTAACCTTTGGATGAAAGGATGTGAGTCTCATCATCATAGTAAGAGAGCATTGCAAGCATGCAGTAGGACAAAAATCCTTCTTGGCACTCTTAGAGGATGATCCTCTCAATCATAAAGATTCAACCAGATAAATAATAGTCAATCAATTTCAATAACAAAGTGGAACTGTGATTCATAATTCTACAACTATAATGTGAACTACACATAGAGATTATTCATAATTAATTTGCACTAGTGATGAAACTAAATTAATAGATAATTGTGCTCCCACTCAAATCAATATCTCTCATAATTGATTTTAAGTGATCCAAGATCCAAATCTACTTCTCAGACATTGATGTGGACATCACTAATGATAAGAATTTTGACAGGTGGGAAAACTATTGCCGATCATATCACCATATCACTCTAGTTCATCTTTCGATGCTTCATTGTGAGGACACCGATCCTAAATCACACCGATCTAGAATGTAACACATCATATCACTTTGTGGCCTCACGCATGGTATTCCCACGGGTGCCACCTTACCTGGCCCGGGACCGTTTGCGCCTTTTGGCTCACGTATATGATAATGCCGCTAGCATCCATATTACAAAGAACCCGAGCTGACATGACTAGTCGTGGACCCAAAGTGGCACTAACTTACAGGGACAGGCATACATGACCCAACAACGAACGTGTCGATCAACAACGTATGAACCCAAGTTGTAGCAAGCTACATGGACTTAAAGGAACAACGTGTGACATTTCCCCGAAGGGACAGACACAGGAACGAAGAAGGACACATGCCAGCCAGCCTAAGTGTTCCGGAGCAGTAGCAAGCTATTATGGCTCAGTGGAAGCACTAGGAGACATTTCCCGGTAAGAGAGGATACCAAGGATGAACAACTAGGTTGTCAGATCCCGCACATACCAAGCATTTCAAAGCATACACACAATATGCTCGATATGTGCAAATACAACATGGCATCACAACATAACTCTATGACTCAAAGTATTTATTCAATAGGCTCCGAGGAGCGAGATATTACAAACATGGGTCTCATGACCCAACATTCAGAGCATATAAGTCAAGCACATGCGGAAGCTTAACATGTCTGAGTATAGACATCTACAAATGAAAAAGGCTGAGAAGCCTGACTATCTACCAGATCCTGCCGAGGGCACAAGATCGTAGCTGAAGTAACAAGCTAAACGTCGAAGTCCACGCGGAACTACTAGTGAGACGGAAGTCTCTCTGAAAAACATAAAATAGGCAAACGTGAGTACAAATGTACCCAGCAAGACTTACATAAGAACTAACTACATATGCATCATTATCAACAAAGGGGATGGTGGGGTTTAACTGCAGCAAGCCTGCTTTGACTCGGTGGCTATCCTGAACTACGACTGCATGTAACTCCTTTGAGGTGGCGCACACGAGTCCACATATTCACCATATCAATACACCACTATGGATCCGCTCCCGTCTCCCTACGAGAACGCCATCCATAACACTCACGCTTATCTTGCGCATTTTAGAGTATCCACTTTCACTTGTCTATGAACTGTATACGCAACCCAGAGGTCCTTTACCGTAGACGCGGCTATTCGAATAGATCATATTAACCCTGCAAGGGTGTACTTCTTCACACACGCTCTCGCCACTTACCGCCATGTACACATCATGTATCTCGGCAACCTACAAGCGGAAGCCTAGCGAGGGTGTTGGCCACGACCTGACTAACCACACAAGTCTCTAGTCCAGGTTTATCACCTATTCGCGTTCCATCCGCAAGGAGATCAGGTCATGGTGTCGCTCACGGCCCCAAACGATGTGTACAGGGTTCCAAGCCCACCAAACGGGCGACTCTTGGCATACCCAGCCACGGTGCCTAGTCTGACCCAAGCCCACCTATACCGGGTGCCACTTGGTAGACTACTAGCACAACCTACAAACACCAGAAACTAGTTGCAATTCCTAGATAGAGATCGAGTTGATTAATAAGTCAAGAGGGTCAATTAAGGATTCCAATGCGTGGTAGTAGTTGTTCATGGATCACAAACACAGAACTCGGTTCCTAAGGACGGCTTCAATGAGACAACCCACCATGTACTCCTACATGGCCTCTCACCGCTAACTTTACCAAATCGTGTTCACATACTTAGCTCACACACAGTAGGACATGTTCATCACTATTCCAATTCATCCCCAATGAATCAGACCCGACATAAGTCTAAGCATAGCAGGCATGACAACAAGCATGAATGAGTAGGCACATCACGGCTCAAACAACTCCTACTCATGCTAGTGGGTTTCATCTATTTACTATGGTGTGGGGACCCCGACTCATAAGTCATCTTCACCGAATGCAAGTGTACAGTGATCCCAGAGATCAATGCTCACTGAACACACAGAAGCTGAATAACAAGAGGCTTACATCCATACATACTGTATTACACAAGTAGGACCATTATGGTCAAGTCTTGAGTATAACATTGCAGCGGAAATCTTCGTCGATAACTTGGACCCATGCCATCTGCCTTAATCCTACAGGCATTCTGACAAGGAAGCGTCCTAGCTCGCATGTTCGTCACCGAAGTATTATTCATCATATCCTGTTCTTTCATGCCTGGCCAATAAAATAACCAGTGGCAAGCCAGTGAGTACTTTGAATGTACTCGCAAGCAACCCATGTTTTGGTTCAAGATACAACAATGCATGATATAGGTAAATATTTGCAGAAAGCTAGTTTTGAGTGCAATGACATGTTCAACAACTTGTAAGACATGCATCAGGAGAATTCAAGTAACCATGAGGACAGGTTACAGATATCAACATAAATAGAGTGGGCATCAACCCAACTCAATCACGTCAAGTCCTTTGACTTGACCCAAGTAGTTCTTCCCACTTATCCAAACACATACACTGGTTTGTAAACATGTGGACGTAGCCCAAGAGCGGTTACCCAACTGTCCTTGACCGTGGACACTGCTATTCAAATAGTTTTACACTCTGCAGAGGTTGCACACTTTACCCACAAGATCCGGGGAACTTTCGTGTCATCCACGACCCACGGTACCTCAAGTACCCGGGGTAAGCACCCGATCACTATTTTTCCCTAGACGACACTAACATAGAGTCCACTCGATTGGTACTAACCCCCGTGCCCAATATTTCACATCTTAAAATTGTGGAGCCTCGCTCCCATATTCGTCACATACCACTAGAGGTTATGAACATGTCCACAAAAGTTGAGATCAACAGGAGATAGTTGCCAATGTGCAGTTGTTCAAATTTGGTTCTGGACAGGAAGGGATTTGGGGCACTTTGATCAAGATCACATTTTCTCCAACTTGTCCCATTTGGTCTAGATGAATGATTAGACCATTTGAGAATGTTCACAAGGTTTGAGAACATTTGGACATGTTTGGCAATGTAAAGTTGCTCAAACTTCAAAATGGACAGAAATGGTTTTGAGGGGATTTCATGGGGTTATACTACTTTCCATGACATGATACTTGTCAAGATCATCAAACATGTCATATGTGACATTCTAGAATTTTCTTGGAATTTTTGGAGAATATTTCCTTTGTAAATATTTCATAAGCTTGAAATATCCAGAAAGGGTTTTTGAGGGATTTGACCAATATTTTGAACATGACCATGTGTTGAAACTCGTATGTATGGAAAATATATTTCCACTGAGTTTCCCTGATTTTTATAAAATATTTTTGAAGCTATAAAATAAATTTTCCCTATTAAAGACCATTTCTGGCCTTAAGAAAAAGCTTTTAAATAAAATAGGAAAATAACTTTTAAAATTATATTTTTGTGGTTTATGGGTATACTATATCTATTAGGAGTCAAATATATTTTTGTAAAGATTTTTACTGCCCTTAATTAAGTACTTGCAGTGCAAACCTCAATTCGGGGGTTTTTGAAAAACTAATTTTGAAAATACTATTTGGCCAAATTATTTTTGCAAGAAATTATTTTTATGTCCTATACACATGGCATGATCATTGGGAAAGGTTTTTGGATCAAGGAGAAGGAGTATAAGAGTTGGAGGATTTATTTTATTTTTAGAGCACTTGCAAACAACAGACAAAAACCAATCAAGGCAAGGTCCAAAACACTCAAAAGTTTTTGTCAAACCACATTTTATCATGAGTGTTAGCTTAAGTGCAGTGGCATGAAAATCAGGGTGTGACAGACCTACCCCCCTTACAAGAATCTCGTCCCCAAGATTCCCAAACTAGGCGCGGAAAGGGATACAGAAACTTGGATCTGGGGTAGTCTTCAAGTCCTCATGTTGCTTCTGCTTCCGTGTAGTACTCCATTGAGCTTGAAGTACTTGATGGTGTGGCTTCGTGTATGATGCTCTTCTTGATCCAGGTTGCTAATGGGTAGCTCGCGTTAGGTTAGATTGGGCTAGGGGTCTATGGCTCGGTGGTCAATGCCCTCGTAGAGATCGGGCAAGTTAGGAAGTTGGAAACACTTCCGGGGTTGTGATGCATGGAAAGCGTTGTGCACATCAGGTAACTCAGGTGGCAACTCTAGCTGGTAACTATCTTCTCTTCGTCTCGTAGTGATCTCAGAGGGGGTTGTTATATCTTGGAGTGATCTCGAAGGGGGCCGATGAATCTTGGTGTGGGTCTCCTTGTCATGGAAGTGCTTGGTTCCTTAGAGAGGAGTGGCTTGCAGATACACATGGTCTTTGACGTGGAAGCATACTTCTTGAAGATGGTGGTCGGTGTAGTTCTTCCTCCTAGACATGACGATCTTCAGATGTTCCTTGACCAGCTCAACGATTCTTCTTCTGTCTTTGGGTAGAAAAGTATGTCACCAAATAATGATGACATCTATCTTGTCTAAATACTCCATGAAGACTTTGTTGACGGGGTACATAAAGTAGGCTGGGGTATTGGTGGTGGTCATGGTTGAGTGTTGGCTAGGGTCTACTTGACCTAGAACTAAAGCCCGTGGTTGTGATCTAACCATGTTATGGCTTGGTAGGGCTTAAGGGTTTCAAGGATTCTAGTGTGTGGGTGAACGTTTATCATCTTATTTCAGGCACAGTTTCTAAGATGCCAATTGTTCTATCTAGTCCTTTAAACAAATCACATCATATCACCGATAACATCATTTCATATAGGTCAACTCCAATCACCACTCATGTGATTCATATCCTCATGGCTCCCGAGAGGAGGTCTAACAAAATCATATATGTCTATGTGAAGGAAATATGCCATAGAGGCAATAATAAAGTTATTATTTATTTCCTTATTTCATGATAAATGTTTATTATTCATGCTAGAATTGTATTAACCGGAAACATAATACATGTGTGAATACATAGACAAATGTAATGTCACTAGTATGCCTCTACTTGACTAGCTCATTAATCAAAGATGGTTATGTTTCCTAACCATAGACATGAGTTGTCATTTTATTAACGGGATCACATCATTAGTAGGATGATGTGATTGACTTGACCCATTCCGTTAGCTTCGCACTTGATCGTTTAGTATGTTGCTATTGCTTTCTTCATGACTTATACATGTTCCTATGACTATGAGATTATGCAACTCCCGTTCACCGGAGGAACACTTTGTGTGCTACCAAACGTCACAACGTAACTGGGTGATTATAAAGGAGCTCTACAGGTGTCTCCAATGGTACATGTTGAGTTGGCGTATTTCGAGATTAGGTTTTGTCACTCCGATTGTCGGAGAGGTATCTCTGGGCCCTCTCGGTAATGCACATCACTATAAGCCTTGCAAGCAATGTGGCCAATGAGTTGGTTACGGGATGATGCATTACGTAACGAGTAAAGAGACTTGCCGGTAACGAGATTGAACTAGGTATTGGATACCGACGATCGAATCTCGGGCAAGTAACATACCGATGACAAAGGGAACAACGTATGTTGTTATGCGGTTTGACCGATAAAGATCTTCATAGAATATGTAGGAGCCAATATGAGCATCTAGGTTCCGCTATTGGTTATTGACCGGAAGCAGTTCTAGGTCATGTCTACATAGTTCTCGAACCCGTAGGGTCCGCACGCTTATCGTTACGATGACAGTTTTATTATGAGTTTATAAGTTTTGATGTACCGAAGGTTGTTCGGAGTACCGGATGTGATCAAGGACATGACGAGGAGTCTCGAAATGGTCGAGACTTAAAGATTGATATATTGGACGACTATATTCGGACACCGGGAAAGTTCCGGGGGTTATCGGATATATATCGGAGTACCGGGGGTTACCGGAACCCCCCCGGGAACTAATGGGCCTTGTTGGGCCCTAGTGGAGAGAGAGAGGGGCCGGCCAGGGAAAGAGGCGCACCCCCTCCCCTTGAGTCCGAATAGGACAAGGAAGGAGGGGGGGGGCAGCGCCCCCTTACCTTTCCCCTCTCCCACTCCTTCCTCCCCCCTCCTTCTTGGACTAGGAAAGGGAGGGGCAAACCTACTTGGAGTAGGTTTCCCCCTCCAAGGGCGCGCCACCCCCTTGGCCGGCCCCCTCCTCCTCCCCCTTTATATACGGAGAAGGGGGCACCCCATGACACACAAGTTGATCTTCGTGATCGTTCCTTAGCCATGTGCGGTGCCCCCCTCCACCATATTCCACCTCGGTCATATCGTTGCAGTGCTTAGGCGAAGCCCTGTGTCGATAGAACATCATCGTTGTCACCACGCCATCATGCTGACGGAACTCATCCCCGACACCCTGCTGGATCGGAGTCCGGGGATCGTCATCGAGCTGAACGTGTGCTAAACTCGGAGGTGCCGTACGTTCGGTACTTGGATCGGTCGGATCGTGAAGACGTACGACTACATCAACCGCGTTGTTCTAACGCTTCCTCTTTCGGTCTACGAGGATACGTGGACAACACTCTCCCCTCTCGTTGCTATTCATCACCATGATCCTTGCGTGTGCGTAGGAATTTTTTTGAAATTACTACGTTCCCCATCAGTGGCATACGATCCAGGTTTTACACGTAGATGTTATATGCACGAGTAGAACACAAGTGAGTTGTGGGCGATACAAGTCATACTGCTTACCAGCATGTCATACTTTGGTTTGGCGGTATTGTTGGATGAAGCGGCCCGGACCGACATTACGCGTACGCTTATGCGAGACTGGTTCTACCGACGTGCTTTGCACCCAGGTGGCTGGCGGGTGTCTGTTTCTCCAACTTTAGTTGGACCGAGTGTGGCTACGCCCGGTCCTTGCGAAGGTTAAAACAACACTAACTTGATGAACTATCGTTGTGGTTTTTGATGCGTAGGTAAGAACGGTTCTTGCTCAGCCCGTAGCAGCCACGTAAAATTTGCAACAACAAAGTATAGGACATCTAACTTGTTTTTGCAGGGCATGTTGTGATGTGATATGGTCAAGACGTGATGCTATATTTTATTGTATGAGATGATCATGTTTTGTAACCGAGTTATTGGCAACTGGCAGGAGCCATATGGTTGTCGCTTTATTGTATGAAATGCAAACGCCTTGTAATTGCTTTACTTTATCACTAAGCTTTAACGATAGTCATAGAAGCAATAGAGGGCGTAACGATAACGATGCTACGATGGAGATCAAGGTGTCACGCCGGTGACAATGGTGATCACGACGGTGCTTCGGAGATGGAGATCACAAGCCCAAGATGACGATGGCCATATCATATCACTTATATTGATTGCATGTGATGTTTATCCTTTATGCATCTTATCTTGCTTTGATTGACGGTAGCATTTTAAGATGATCTCTCACTAAATCATCAAGAAGTGTTCTCCCTGAGTATGCACCATTGCGAAAGTTCTTCATGCTGAGACACCACGTGATGATCGGGTGTGATAGGCTCTACGTTCAAATACAACGGGAGCAAAACAGTTGCACACGCGGAATACTCAGGTTAAACTTGATGAGCCTAGCATATACAGATATGGCCTCAGAACATGGAGACTGAAAGGTCGAACGTGAATCATATAGTAGATATGATCAACATAGTGATGTTCACCATTGAAAACTACTCCATCTCACGTGATGATCGGACATGGTTTAGTTGATTTGGATCACGTGATCACTTAGATGACTAGAGAGATCTTTGTCTAAGTGGGAGTTCTTAAGTAATATGATTAATTGAACTTAAATTTATCATGAACTTAGTCCTGGTAGTATTTTGCAAATTATGTTGTAGATCAATAGCTCGCGTTGTTGCTTTCATATGTTTATTTTGATATGTTCCTAGAGAAAACTGTGTTGAAAGATGTTAGTAGCAATGATGCGGATTGGATCCGTGATCTGAGGTTTATCCTCATCGCTGCATGGAAGAATTATGTCCTTGATGCACCGCTAGGTGACAAACCTATTGCAGGAGCAGATGCAGACATTATGAACGTTTGGCTAGCTCAAAATGGTGACTACTTGATAGTTTAGTGCACCATGCTTAAACGGCTTAGAATTGGGACTTCAAAGACGTTTTGAACGTCATGGACCATATGAGATGTTCCAGGAGTTGAAGTTAATATTTCGAGTAAATACCCGAGTTGAGAGATATGAAGTCTCCAACAAGTTCTATCTCTAAAATATGGAGGAGAATCGCTCAACTAGTGAGCATGTGCTCAGATTGTCTGGGTACTTCAATCACTTGAATCAAGTGGGAGTTAATCTTCCAGATAAGATAGTGATTGACAGAATTCTCTAGTCACCATCACTAAGTTACTAGAACTTCGTGATGAACTATAGTATGCAAGGGATGACGAAAACGATTCCCGAGCTCTTTGTGATGTTGAAATGGACGAAGGTAGAAATCAAGAAAGAGCATCAAGTGTTGATGATTGACAAGACCACTAGTTTCGAGAAAAGGGCAAAGGGAAAGAAAGGTAAACTTCAAGTAGAATGGCAAACAAGGTGTCACTCCTGTGAAGAAGACCAAAGTTGGACCAAAGCCTGAAACTGAGTGCTTACACTGCAAAGGAAATGGTCACTGGAAGCGGAAATGCCCTGAATATTTGGTGGATAAGAAGGATGGCAAAGTGAACAAGGGTATATTTGATATACAAGTTATTGATGTGTGCCTTACTAGTGTTTATAGTAGCCCCTGAGTATTTGATACTTGTTCGGTTGCTAAGATTAGTAACTCGAAACAGGAGTTACAGAATAAACAGAGACTAGTTGAAGGGGAAGTGATGATGAGTGTTGGAAGTAGTTCCAAGATTGATATGATCATCATCGCACACTCCCTATACTTTTGGGATTAGTGTTAAACCTAAATAAATGTTATTTAGAGTTTGCGTTGAGCATGAATATGATTTGATCATGTTTATTGCAATACGGTTATTCATTTAAAGTCAGAGAATAATTGTTGTTTTGTTTACATGAATAAAACCTTCAAATGGTCATACACCCAATGAAATTAGTTTGTTGGATCTCGATCATAGTGATACACATATTCATAATATTGATGCCAAAAGATGCAAAGTTAATAATTATAGTGCAACTTATTTGTGGCATTGCCGTTTGGGTCATATCGGTGTAAAGCGCATGAAGAAACTCCATAAAGATGGATTTTCGAAATCACTTGGTTATGAACCATTTGATGCTTGCGAGCCATGCCTTTTGGGCAAGATGACTAAAACTCCATTCTCCGGAACAATGAAACGAGCTACTGACTTATTGGAAATAAATACATACCGATGTATGCGATCCGATGAGTGTTAAGGCTCGCGGCATGTATCGTTATTTTCTGACCTTCACAGATGATTTGCGCAGATATGGGTATATCTACTTGATGAAACATAAGTCCGAAACATTTGAAAAGTTCAAATAATTTCAGAGTGAAGTGGAAAATCATCGTAACAAGAAAAATAAAGTTTCTACGATTTGATCGTGGAGACGAATATTTGAGTTACGAGTTTGGTCTTCATTTGAAACAATATGAAATAGTTTCACAACTCACGCCACCTGGAACACCACAATGTAATGGTGTGTCCGAACATCGTAATCGTACTTTACTAGATATGGTGCGATCTATGATGTCTCTTATCGGTTTACCACTATCTTTTTGGGGTTATGCATTAGAGACAGCTGCATTCACGTTTAATAGGGCACCATCTAAATCCGTTGAGATGACACCGTATGAACTATGGTTTAGCAGTAAACCTAAGCTCTTGTTTCTTAAAGTTTGGAGTTGCGATGCTTATATGAAAAAGGTTTTCAACCTGATAAGCTCGAACCCAAATCGGAGAAGTGCGTCTTCATAGAATACCCAAAGGAAACTGTTGGTTACACCTTCTATCATAGATCTGAAGGCAGAACATTCATTGCTAAGAATGGATCCTTTCTATAGGAGAAGTTTCTCTCGAAAGAAGTGAGTGGGAGGAAAGTAGAACTTGATAAGGTAATTGTACCTTCTCCCGAATTGGAAAGTAATTCATCACATAAATCAGTTCGAGTGATGCCTATACGAATTAGTGAGGAAGTTAATGATGATGATCATGAAACTTCGGATCAAGTTACTATAGAACCTCGTAGGTCTTCCAGAGTACGGTCCGCACTAGAGTGGTATGGTAATCCTGTTCTGAAAGTCATCTTACTAGACCATGATAAACCTACAAACTATGAGGAAGCGATGATGAGCCCAGATTCCGCGAAATGGCTGGAGGCCATGAAATCTAAGATAGGATCCATGTATGAGAACAAAGTGTGGACTTTGGTGGACTTGCCCGATGATCAGCAAGCCATAGAAAATAAATGGATCTTCAAGAGGAAGACGGACGTTGATAGTAGTGTTACTATCTACAAAGCTCGACTTGTCACAAAAAAAGGTTTTCGACAAAGTTCAAAGTGTTGACTACAATGAGATTTTCTCAACTGTAGCGATGCTTAAGTCTGTCCGAATCATATGAGCAATTGCCACATTTTATGAAATCTGGCAAATGGATATCAAAACTGCATTCCTTAAAGAAGAGTTGTATATGATGCAACCAGAAGGTTTTGTTAATCCTAAAGGTGCTAACAAAATGTGCAAGCTCCAACGATTCATCAATGGACTGGTGCAAGCATCTCGGAGTTGGAATATACACTTTGATAAGTTGATCAAAGCATATAGTTTTATATGGACTTGCAGTGAAGCCTGTATTTACAATAAAGTGAGTGGGAGCACTACAGCCTTTCTGATAAGTATATGTGAGTAACATATTGTTGATCAGAAATGATGTAGAATTTTTCTGGAAAGCACAAAGGAGTATTTGAAAGGAGTTCTTTAAAAGAAAGACCTCAGTAAAGCTACTTACATATTGAGCATCAAGATCTATTGAGATAGATCAAGACGCTTGATAAGTTTTTCAATAAGTACATACCTTGTCAGATTTTGAAGTTGTTCAAAATGGAACAGTCAAAGAAAGAGTTCTTGCCTATGTTGCAAAGGTGTGAAATTGAGTAAGACTCAAATCCCGACCACGGTACAAAATAGAAAAGAGAATGAAAGTCGTTCCCTATGCCTCAATCATAGGTTCTATAAAGTATGCTATGCTATGTACCAGACCTATTGTAAACCTTGCTCTGTATTTGGCAAGGGAGTACAATAGTGATCTAGGAGTAGATCACTGGACATTGGTCAAGAATATCCTTAGTAAGGACTAAGGAAATATTTCTCGATTATGGAGGTGATAAAAGAGCCCGTCGTAAAGAGTTACATTGGTGCAAGCTTTTACACCGATCCAGATGACTCTAAGTCTCAATCTGGATACATATTGAAAGTGGGAGCAATGAGCTAGAGTAGCTCCGTGCAGAGCATTGTAAACATAGAATATTTGCAAAATACATACGGCTCTGAATGTGACAGACCCGTTGACTAAGATTCTCTCACGAGCAAAACATGATCACACCTCAGTACTATTTGGGTGTTAATCACATAGCTATGTGAACTAGATTATTGACTCTAGTAAAACCCTTTGGGTGTTGGTCACATGACGATGTCAACTATGGGTGTTAATCATATACAGATATGAATATTGGTGTTAAATCACATGGCGATATGAACTAGATTATTGACTCTAGTGCAAGTGGGAGACTGAAGGAAATATGCCCTAGAGGAAATAATAAAGTTATTATTTATTTCCTTATTTCATGATAAATGTTTATTATTCATGCTAGAATTGTATTAACTGGAAACATAATACATGTGTGAATACATAGACAAACTTAATGTCACTAGTATGCCTCTACTTTACTAGCTCATTAATCAAAGATGGTTATGTTTCCTAACCATAGACATGAGTTGTCATTTGATTAACGGCATCACATCATTAGTAGAATGATGTGATTGACTTGACCCATTCGTTAGCTTAGCACTTGATCGTTTAGTATGTTGCTATTGCTTTCTTCATGACTTATACATGTTCCTATGACTATGAGATTACGCAACTCCCGTTTATCGGAGGAACACTTTGTGTGCTACCAAACATCACAACGTAACTGGGTGATTATAAAGGAGCTCTACAGGTGTCTCCAATGGTACATGTTGAGTTGGCGTATTTCGAGATTAGGTTTTGTCACTCCGATTGTCTGAGAGGTATCTCTGGGCCCTCTCGGTAATGCACATCACTATAAGCCTTGCAAGCAATGTGGCCAATGAGTTGGTTACGGGATGATGCATTACGTAATGAGTAAAGAGACTTTCCGGTAACGAGATTGAACTAGGTATTGGATACCGACGATCGAATCTCGGGCAAGTAACATACTGATGACAAAGGGAACAATGTATGTTGTTATGCGGTTTGACCGATAAAGATCTTCGTAGAATATGTAGGAGCCAATGTGAGCATCCAGGTTCCTCTATTGGTTATTGACCTGAAGCAGTTCTAGGTCATGTCTACATAGTTCTCGAACCCGTAGGGTCCACACGCTTAACGTTACGATGACAGTTTTTTATGAGTTTATAAGTTTTGATGTACTGAAGCTTGTTCGGAGTCCCGGATGTGATCACGGACATGACGAGGAGTCTCGAAATGGTCGATACATAAAGATTGATATATTGGACGACTATATTCGGACACCTGAAAAGTTCCGGGGGTTATCGGATATATATCGGAGTACCGGGGGTTACCGGAACTCCCCCGGGAACTAATGGGCCTTGTTGGGCCCTAGTGGAGAGAGAGAGGGGTCGGCTAGGGCAAGAGGCACGCCCCCTCCCCTTGCGTCCAAATAGGACAAGGAAGGGGGGCGGCGCCCCCCTTGTCTTTCCCCTCTCCCACTCCTTCCTTCTCCCTCCTTCTTGGACTAGGAAAGGGAGGGGCAAACCTAATTGGAGTAGGTTTCCCCCTCCTAGGGCGCGCCACCCCCTTGGCTGGCACCCTCCTCCTCACCCCCTTTATATACGGAGGAGGGGGGCAACCCATGACACACAAGTTGATCTTCGTGATCGTTGCTTAGCCGTGTGCGGTGCCCCCCTCCACCATATTCCACCTCGGTCATATCGCTGCGGTGCTTAGGCGAAGCCCTGTGTCGGTAGAACATCATCGTTGTCACCACGCCGTTGTGCTGACGGAACTCATCCCCGACACCCTGCTGGATCGGAGTCCAGGGATCGTCATCGAGCTGAACGTGTGCTAAACTCGGAGGTGCCGTACGTTCGGTACTTGGATCGGTCGGATCCTGAAGACGTACGACTACATCAACCGCGTTGTTCTAACGCTTCCGCTTTCGGTCTACGAGGGTACGTGGACAACACTCTCCCCTCTCGTTGCTATGCATCACCATGATCCTTGTGTGTGCGTATGAATTTTTTTTGAAATTACTACGTTCCCCATCACAATGATCCCCAAACTCATATGTATGGCTACCCCTAAAAATCCATGGGTAGAGCATACAAGCTTCCAAGTTGGAATAAAACACGACAATCCAAGTGCTCATCCTATTCTTCCAAGGTCCATGTTAGTGCATCTCTATCCTAAGGAAACACGTCGTAAGTCACTCCAAGATCTTGTTTCCTTCCTATGAATCATCTCCAATAACCCGTTAACTTCCATCAATCACTACATAATCCATTTATTCTACAAACCCAATGTTTATGGTGTTCCGCATGATCTCCTAAAGTCCTATAATCTCCAAATACTTGAAAGGGTTACCTCTACTATAGTCAGTCCACCAATTTCCATTATAGGGGTCAAGTGACTTCCAACGTCAAGCTTATACAGATCCCTAAATCAACTCCGACAATTAATCCAATCTCCTAGTTTATTGTCCTCCAAGAAACATGGTATCATGATCGAGATCATCAGTCTAAATCCAATTTACTCCGAACCATGCAGACTCACTCAGCATCTATACTCCACTAGGATCACCTATGTAAATCCAAATCTCATGTCCAACGAGAATTTCTGCATGTTTCCCTCGAGTTATTATCGTAATGTTAACTATCTCCTATCATAATCATCTGTTCAAGTCAAATCCTCGCACCTCCAAGAATCTCAGCTTGTGATCATAATTGTCCTACTAAATCCAATTTACTCAGGGTTTATGATAGCTACACTACTCTATTAACATGATCCCACCAAGTTCACCATGAAAGCCTTATAATCCACCAAAGAGTCTCAGATAGTTCATCAAGGTCACTGATATAAACTCATCAAGTCATTTGTCCTCTTCTGGTGCTATATTAGGATGATAATGTGCTCATTTACTATGTCCACTAGTTCCATAATGAACCCAATGCTGTGCAAGGTTTACAGAGGCTTAACTGGTTCTCTTGCAATTATGTGGGTTAAGCACATGGTTAAGGACTCGAGATGGGGTATCTCGTGAAGTCTCGAAGGGTCTAAGAATGGGTTTCTAGTCTGGAGGGTTAAACACAACTCTACGGGGTTTCACTTGGTCGAGGAGGCTGTAGAAAAGTTCTTCAGTGCTAGGTGGTTATCGAAGTAGAATCCTTGGTGTACCTTGTCTTGCCGATCTTCAGTTAAGGAGAGAGAGATGAGAGGGAAAAGTAGCATAGAGGAGGGGAATGCCTAAAGGGGGTTCTATAGTGCAAGTGCAAACAAACGGGTGCCGAAAGGTCCAAACAGAAACAATAAAATAAGGCATGTGATATAGCCGCGTACTAGTTGCCTAGGGCGAAAAGGGGGGACTGATATCAAAACACAAACAAATAAAAACAATCGACACTCAATCATGGTTCTATTCGAACCATCATACGGACTCGATTGCGCATAGAGGGTATACGACTCATCCTACCCTAGGGGTTGTTGGATTCAGTAGTCGTGCTTTGCTCCATGCCTCATGCAGTCTTCTGGGTTTTCCTCAGGTGTCGCTACGTCTCCTGTAGTTGCTTGATGAAACTATCCAGGTTGAGCCTGAAGAGCCTTCAACAACTTCTCACTTGTTGAAGTGATGGGGTAACGGTGGCTCCTCGTAGCTGGCATTGACTTGGTCTCCTTTTGTCTTCTCAATCATGACGACCCCTCTTGCCTTCTAAGGCATCGAGTGTACCAGGTAGGCAATCCTTTATGTAGTGACACTAACAACGCATAGTAGAATTCCAATCTGCCGGACACATTGTTGCCAGTATCATCACCGAGAGCGGGGGATGAAGAGAACCGTTTTCCTGCTCACTATAGTGAGGCAGACCAAATGGCGAGGTTCTCATCCACCGGTGGTTGCCGACACAACAATGATAAGGACAGGGTTGCTCTACTAGCGATGTATACCATGACCTTGCATATCCTATGCCCTGGTCATCATAGGCCAAGGTTGCATAACCCTGGGGCAATTTCAAAGGTGTCACCATCCTCTGGGTCTTCATGTCCTCATTCCGTGAGGGCGTACCTTCTGTTGGCATCGTCTTGCTGTGGTGTTGCCAATCTTGTGTTCAAAAGAGGTGGGTGAGTGTCTGGCAAGGCGTCCTGCTTCTAGTTTACCCACGAGCATTACAAGGAATCCCGTGGTCAGGGCATAAGGATTCTAGCGACCATTTAAAATTTTGAAGGGGAAGAGGAAAGTATATCTTAGTTTTCGAAAAAAAACTAAGAAGGGAAGAGAAGTATAGATAGTTTTGAAAACTAGTAATAGTTTTGGAAATAGTTTTACCCTAACTAACGACCATGCTAACTAAGGCTTCCTGCAGTCAGGATGTTACTGATACCAGCTCTGTGGGGACCCCGACTCATAATTGATCACCGAATGCACGTGTACAGTGATTCTAGAGATCAATGCTCACTGAACACACAGAAGCTGAATAACAAGAGGCTTACATCCATACATACCGTATTACACAAGTAGGACCATTATGGTCAAGTCTTGAGTATAACATTGCAGCGGAAATCTACTTCGATAACTTGGACCCATGCCATCTGCCTTAACCCTACAGGTATTCTGACTGGGAAGCGTCCTAGCTCGCATGTTCGTCACCGAAGTATTCTTCATCATATCCTGTTCTTTCATGCCTGGCCAATAAAATAACCAGTGGCAAGCCAGTGAGTACTTTGAATGTACTCGCAAGCAACCCATGTTTTGGTTCAAGATACAACAATGCATGATATAGGTAAATTTTTGCAGAAAACTAGTTTTGAGTGCAATGACATGTTCAACAACTTGTAAGACATGCATCAGGAGAATTCAAGTAACCTTGAGGACAGGTTACAGATATCAACATAAATAGAGTGGGCATCAACCCAACTCAATCACGTCAAGTCCTTTGACTTGACCCAAGTAGTTCTTCCCACTTATGCAAACACATACACTGGTTTGTAAACATGTGGACGTAGCCCAAGAGTGGTTACCCAACTGTCCTTGACCATGTACACGACTATTCGAATAGTTTTACACTCTGCAGAGGTTGCACACTTTACCCACAAGATCCGGGGAACTTTCGTGTCATCCACGACCCGCGGTACCTCAAGTACCCGGGGTCAGCACCCGATCACTATCTTTCCCTAGACGACACTAACATAGAGTCCACTCGATTGGTAGTAACCCCCGTGCCCAATATTTCACATCTTAAAATTGTGGAGCCTCGCTCCCATATTCGTCACATACCACTGGCACGGGGTACCAACGGTGTGTCAGTGCCCCATAAAAATATTCTTGGCCACCCTACCTGGCACGACCCCGTCCCGAGAGAGAGCACCAACTCTCCCCCATCACTAGTAATGCGGGCTCCAAGCTAGTATCGGCCTAGGTAATCAATAATGCCCTTTCCCATATAAGGGTAGAGTGGTTGCGCATGTAAGGTTGGAATAACGGTCGCAACTTAAACCAATCCGTTTTGAAAACAACACACACACTTGCCTCGATACACCACTTCGTCATCAAGTGGCTACCCAACTCATCATCTTCCCCGGGCTTAAGTGGCACCCGATGGGTTTTTTGAAAAGTCTTTTGAAAATACTTTGTCTCCATCACCATGCGTATTCCCGTCCCATTTGCGTAGCTACTACTATAGCATCCTATCTACTCCCACCGGCATAACCCTCATAAGGAGTTAGGGTCATGCACCATGCAAGTATCAACGAGGAAGTAACAGAGGCAACACATCAAGGTGGTTACCACCTCATCATGATTCCGTTGCAACAACAATATGGTGCTATATGACATGCATAAAAAGGGTTTCATAGACATGGTCAAAGGGCTGCTTGCCTATTTTAACGAAGTCTTCGAGGTCTTCAAATATCTCTGGTCCAACTCCGAGCATTTCGTCTACTTCGTCAACTATCGTCGAAAACAACCATAATGAGCAACATGACAAGGCAAAAATAAAAGTGCTCTAAAAATGTGAGTTGGACTTTTCTAGGATACCTCTGGTCATATGAGGAATGACCAAGGTGATTTCAATGGAAGTAGATCAATGCAAATTTCTAAACATTTCGATATGATGGAATCAAGGGGTTTATGGATTTGCAAGAAGTGTACAGAAGAACTATTTGAAAAAATCAGCAAAGGCATCCATTTAACAAGGAATAATCTTAGAAACATCTAGGAGTTGGTTTCACTAGATTTGGAGTTCAAATGAATTTCCTATGAATTTGCAAAGTTGGCTAATATGAAGAAATGGCTCATTATATTGTGTGGCACATAAAGTATTAGGAAAAATGTTGAAAAACTAAGTTATGAACTTAGAAGTATCAAGGATTTTGAATCATGGCATTTGGATCAATTTTGAGCTCTCTGTGATTTTCTAAAGTTCATCACAGAATTGGAAAATGGGGTTTTATTGGATTTTTGTGAAGAGAGGTGTTCTGGAAAAATGTTCATTCTGCACCAACAGGTAGAGCATGATTTATGGAGTTACCAGAAATTTGAATCATTCAATTTGGAGTTAATATGATTATTTGGGAGATTATACAAATTTCTGGAAAAAGAAAAAGGCAAAGGAAGGGGGTTATACCTATACCGCGCAGTGAGCGCAGCATAGCGCCACAGCGCACTGGGCCGGCCTAGCTGCACGGCCACGCGGCTAACGAGGGCCATGCTGACGGCGTATTTAGGGTAGTACGCTCCCTGCCGGAAAGGCGGTTCCCACGGATCCCGCCTCCACTTAACTCGAGCGGGCTCGGCTGGACACGTCGGCAGAGGCTTCCCGGTGGGGTCGACGGTCCACTGGCCGACCTTCTTCATCCTCGCGCGGCCTCCCGAGCCGCAGGAACAGATGGGGCGAGGCCGAGCTTGTCAATGACGACCAGGGGCGCTGCTGCGGGTGCCCTGCGCACCGGCGAGCTCGGGGGACTGCGCTGCGCCCGCTCCCCCCTGTCAGCACGTCCATCAGAGGACGAAGCCGAGTGGGGTCACGACCACGGCGGACGGTGCTCGGGCGAGATTCGGGCAAGGCAGGGCAAGCACGGGGAGGAGGGCCTGGTGCGCGGGGGAGGCTCCTTGGTGCCGTGGGTGTCCTCTCGAGCGTTCAGTTGGAGCTGGGAAGCAGTGGGGGCCTGGGTTGGTCCGGGGGCACAACAGCGGCGACCCGGCCTTGGAGGGGCAGGAGAGCACATGGGGGAGAGAGGGGGTGTCCGAGAGGTGCACGGGAGAGAGGAGGTTCGAACCGAGGCGAGAGAAAGGGTCGGGGTGGCATAAAATGGGCGAGGCCGCGGTGCACCATGGGCAGTGTCCATGGACGTGCTCGAGTGAGCTTGTGGAGGGATAAGGAGGGCGAGGGAGGAAGGGGCCGACAGTGTTGCGTGTCGTGGACGCCGAGGCGGCCTCGGGGGACACGATTCTGGCGCCCAAGGTCGATGGGAGGCCTTGGAATGGGCGTGCTACAGTGCCAGAGAGCACTGTAGCGTGCTCCAGAGCGCGAGCTCTGCACGCCATGGCATTGTTTATGTGTCAGGTGCGTGTCCACTAGTGTCTGGGGCTTTGTGGGGTGAGTAAACAAAGGGTAGGTGGCCTTGGATGCCCTGGTGAACCACTAGGAGAGGAGAGAGGTTGAGGTAGAGAGAGAAAAGGGCTCTCCAGAGAGGTAAATGGGGGTGTTCCACCCATCAATCATTGAGCAATGGCCAGGGTAAAGTTACTGGAGGTAGAAGAGGGTCAGTAGCAGCTATGGTACAAGGTTGAGCCCATGGAGATTAGTGGAAGAGGTCAAAGATGGCATTTTGGTAAAGTGGCAGAAGGTGTTTGATATTGGTTTGGGCAAGTAGATGATCTCCATTTGTCATGAGACTCCACAGGGTGAAATAGCACATATAATTAGGTCCTTCAACCAATTTTGAGCTCATTTGGGCAAAGTTGCCGATGCAACTTTTGTAAACCCAAGAAATCAACAGAAATGGACTTCCCAAGATTTAGTCATGCAAATCTGTTCTCCTTGATGCACCCCTTTTTGTAGTGTCATCATTTGAGGTTATGAACATGTACATAAAAGTTGAGATCAAAAGGATATAGTTGCCAATGTAGAGTTGTTCAAATTTGGTTCTGGACAGGAAGGGTTTTGGGGCACTTTGATCAAGATAACATTTTCTCCAACTTGTCCCATTTGGTCTAGATGAATGATTAGACCATTTGAGAATGTTCACAAGGTTTGAGAACATTTGGACATGTTTGGCAATGTAAAGTTGCTCAAACTTCAAAATGGACAGAAATGGTTTTGAGGGGATTTCATGGGGTTATGCTACTTTCCATGACATGATACTTGCCAAGATCATCAAACATGTCATATGTGACATTCTAGAATTTTATTGGAATTTTTTGCGAATATTTCCTTTGTAAATATTTCAACAGCTTGAAATATCTAGAAAGGGTTTTTGAGGGATTTGACCAATATTTTGAACATGACCATGTGTTGAAACTCGTATGTATGGAAAATATATGTACACTGAGTTTCCCTGATTTTTATCAAATATTTTTGAAGCTATAAATATTTTTTCCCTATTAAAGACCATTTCTGGCCTTAAGAAAAAGCTTTTAAATAAAATAGGAAAATAACTTTTAAAATTATATTTTTTGGTTTTTGGGTATCCTATATCTATTAGGAGTCAAATATATTTTTGTAAAGATTTTTACTGCCCTTAATTAAGTACTTGCAGTGCAAACCTCAATTCAGGGGGTTTTGAAAAACTAATTTTTGAAAATACTATTTGGCCAAATTATTTTTGCAAGAAATTATTTTTATGTCCTATACACATGGCATGATCATTGGGAAAGGTTTTTGGATCAAGGAGGAGTATAAGAGTTGGAGGATTTATTTTATTTTTAGAGCACTTGCAAACAACAGACAAAAACCAATCAAGGCAAGGTCCAAAACACTCAATTTTTTTTGTCAAAGCACATTTTATCATGATTGTTAGCTTAAGTGTAGTGGCATGAAAATCAGGGTGTGACATATGGGAATGACAGGTCATGCAGAGGAAAGGGGTTCAACTACCGCAGCATGTAACAGTTGAATCGTTGTTGTCCTAATGCAGTAAAAGAGAGCAGAAGCAACAGAGTGGGATTGTATCTAAATGAACAAGGGGGTTTTGCTTGCCTGGCACTTCTGAAGATAGTATAGTTCTTCATCGGTGTCATCGAACTCATCGTCGGAACCACGTCTATTGAGAGAGGACAATTACCGGCAAACAAGAAGGAAACACAATCAATGCAATGCACAATATGATGCATGATCATGACATGGAAAAATGAGTGTGCTGGGCTAATGCAACTAAAACCAGATGGGTTTGAGTCATTTTGAACTAAAGGTTCAACCCCAAACTCATCTTATGAATTTAAATAGTGCTTTATCATGTTTGCACTAAACAGCAAGGTTAAGTTGCTTAAACATGCATGAAACAAGTACAGATGGATAGATTGGATGTTTCTGGTCATTTTTCATATATAACTTATTTCATTCTGAGGTACAGTTGAATTACTATGAATTTTTGCAGTTTATATAATTTCTGGAATTTTATGAATTATTTTAAATACAAAAAATTACTTACTGCATCAGCATGACATCACCCTGATGTCAGCTGGTCCACAGGGCGGGTCCAGGTCAAACCTGACCAGTGGGGTCCACTGGTCAGTGACCCAGGGCTGGTTAGTGTCGCTGACAGGTGGGCCTGGTCAACGGCCATGTCAGCTGGGTCTAAACTGACGCGTGGGTCCCACGAGGTTAATCTAAACTAAACAGGGAATAAATCTGGGGTTAATTAGGGCGTGGGGCCCCTATGTCAGTGAGAGAGGGGGTTAATTAGCGGAGTCATTAGGCGCTAATGAGGCTGCCATGTCAGCCTGACCGGAGAGAGGCCGCCGGCGACTATCCGGCGCGGCGGAGACACGCCGGAGTCATGCCGCGGCATCGCCTAGATGCGTCAAGGGCATGTGCGAGGATCTCATGCTCGCCCGCATCCATTGGACCAGACGAGGGCCATGGGTTGGTCAGAAACAACGCCGGCGACGAGCTACGGTGGTGGCCGAAGCATGGGTGCGACTCGGTCATCGCGGTGGTGCGGGGGAGACCAGCCGAGGGGCCCTATGAGTTCGTGTGATCCCCAGGAGAATTCCAAGACAACAATCGAAGGTGGAGGAGCCCGGGAGCGCGGAGCTCACCGGCCATGGCGGCGGCCGGAGCTCGGAGCTCTCGATGGCGGCACTGAAACACGGGCGCGAGGAAATGGGAAGAGGGGAAACTAAGGTGAGCTCACAGAGGGTCTGCAGGGTGAATTAGTGGGCTCGGGGGCGATCGGAGGTGGCGAATCGATCGGTAAAGTCCGGTGAGCAGATGCGGTGGTGACGAGCTCGAAGACGACGGCGTGGTGATCCTTGGCTTGCGTGGCTTGGCGAAGAGGAAGAGGAAATCGCGGCGGACCTTCCAGTCACGGGAGAGGGGCGAGGAGGTAGCTGTGGCCATGGTGAATGGTGTCGACAGCGACGATCTCCACTTGGTGGTGCTCGGGAAGAGAGCAGAGGAGGGGAGAGAGGGCAACGAGTGAAGGAGAAGAGAGAGGGGGATCCAGGGGTCTCGTGGCGTCGTCTGGGCGCGTCGGGGCAGCGGTGGGAAGCAGGAGGTGGCGGCTCGCGCGCTCGCGCGCGGTGGCCACGCGGCTCTCATCCTCCTGGCAGGAGGTTGACGGTGACTGGCACAGCGCTGTGGGCTGGGCCGCACAGTAGTAGGCCGGCCAGGCTGGATAGGTAAGCGCCAGGTAGGTCTTCTTCTCTTTTTTTATTTTTCTTCTGTTTTGTTTTATTTAATTGCCACTGAATTCAAATTCAAACAAATTTGAAAACAGTGCCAAAACTCCCCTGGATAATTTTATGTCACTTAAAGGTCCACTCCTCATATACATAAAATATCTCGGGGCATTTGAAAATATATCCATTATATATTATGAATATAACTCCAAATTCAAATAGAATATTGATTTAAAATCAGAGCCCAAATAATTCCTTAGAAATGTTCCAAAATTTTGGTTTGATTTATAACTCTTGCCAAAATTGTCAGAACTATTTCTAGGGCATTTTGGATTTACTGATTGCAATTTTAGGGTTTCTTGCCCCTTTCTTAAAATGATTTCTGAGGCTTTCAATTTCCTCATTCCAACTTTCAAAAAATATACATGATGCACACATGAAGCTAGCCTAAAGCATTACCAGAAGCTAGGGATGTGACAACTCACCCTCACTAAACTATAATCTCGTCCCGAGATTCAAGCGTAGGGTAAGATGGAAGGGTGAATGTAAACTAACAAAACCTTCATGATCCAGGTTGCACTTCATAAGAACTTTGATTCGATCACCATCTTTGTCACGACATCTTGCTCCGAGAACTCTAAGCAACATGGCAACGACGGGAAAGGGACAAACTCTAGAAGGATCGATCTCCTCGAAGATCGAACAACTCAGGATCAACTCACGGGGTGAGTCATTGAAACATCTGTCGAGCTGAGACACGAAGCATACATCTAGAGGGATAGAGTGAAACAGATGGCAAAGGTTCACTAGGTAGACAACAGTTCCACACCTAACACTACAAAAAAAAGACACATCCGTGACATTTTGGGCCGAACGAAATTTTTCTCTGTCATACTTATGACACTTCTATGACGATAATTGTGACAAAACCCGGTATCATCATAGATGTGGTGGGCTCCTACTTCTATGACAAAAAATCATGACAGAAAATGGGCTTTTCGTCTTGGGCGGGCCGGAGACGCAGCTGCATGACATTCTTTGGGCCGTCCATGACAGAAAAAACCATGGTAGAAGTGAGGGCGAGGAAAATATCGGGGTGTTCCCGGTTACGGTGGGTTGTCGGGGACGAGCGATGCGTGTTTCTCTCGTACACGTACGCGCGTGTATGCGAGGCATTGGGCTCTAACTGAGCCCGAGCGATTGCACTTCAGGCTACGCGTTACTGAACCCGAGCGATCGATCGATGGCTGTTAACTGAACCCGATCGAGCGATTCCTTCCCTACTGCTGCTAACTGAAGCCGATCGATGCTGCCTCTGGATGAACAGTGAGTGTT
Organism: Triticum timopheevii; assembly: GCA_963921465.1. Taxonomy (NCBI): domain Eukaryota; kingdom Viridiplantae; phylum Streptophyta; class Magnoliopsida; order Poales; family Poaceae; genus Triticum; species Triticum timopheevii. The sequence goes on along the minus strand of OY997274.1, from coordinate 357,839,629 downwards.
GTGGGGGGGGGGGGGGGGGTTGGATGAACAGGACCCCGTGGCGTTGCCTCTGGATGAACAGGACCCCGATCGATCGAGCCAGTTGGGGCTGGATGAATAGGACGACCCCGTGGAGGGCTGGATGAACAGTAGACGGTGGAGGGGTGGATGAATAGTAGCCCGTGGAGGGGTGTTTGAACAGGAGCCCGTGGAGAGGGGTGGTTGAACAGCAGCCGGTGGAGTAGCGCGCGGTGGAGGCTGGATGAACAGGAGCCCGTGGATGAACAGTCGTAGGTGGAGGCTGGAGGAGGTCGACGGTGGATGAATAGTAGCCTATGGAGGCTGGAGGAGGTCGACAGTGGAGATGAGCAGTATCCCGTGGAGTCCCGTTTTGCGGTACACCACACCCCTCCCGATGAACAGGACCCCCGTTTCAACCGTAACGCTCCAACACAAGTCCGTTTCCTCCGTTTTGTCGTACGCCACACCCCTCCCGATCAACAGGACCCCGTTTCGACCGTAGGAGGTCCAACACAAGTCCGTTTCCTCCATTTAGCGGTACGCCAGACCCCTCCCGATGAACATGATCCCATTTCAAACGTGGCCGGTCGAACACAAGGCCGTTTCCTCCGTTCTGCGGTACGCCAGGCCTCGTTTCCATCAACTGTTCCGACCAAGCCCTCCCGATGAACACGACGACGCATTCCATTCCGACCTAGCCGGTTGGCTCCCCAATAACACGACGACAACACTGTTTCTCTGTTCCGACCCAGCCATGTACACGAGCCCTAGCCGTACGTATGCGCGAGTAGGCGTTCGGGACCCCGCCTGTATGTACGTACGTGGCCGTATTTTCTTTCTTGCACCCTGGCCGCTGTATGTACGTGTACATGCTACGTGCGTGCCTCTACTACGACACGTGCGTGCCTCTACATCCACCAGTATGTACGTACACGTTCGCGACCAGAATGACAATGCTATGTACGCTTCGACCAGGTGGGTCCCGACTGTTAGGCACTTCCTTGCATGCGCAGATGTAGATGGTGGGTCCCAACAGTCAGGGGGGTAAATCATTTTTTTTGCCCGGACGCACTTCCTTGCATGCGAAGATGTAGCTGGTTGGTCCCAGCAGTCAGGGAGGCGAATCGTTTTTTTCCGGACGCACTTCCTTGCGTGTGAAGATGTAGCTGGTGGGTCCTAGTAGTCAGGGGGGAAACGTTTTTTTTCATGAAATAAGGTGACCCGTCTGGTGGGTCCCTGCTGTCAGGTGGAGGAATAATTATTTTGCGCGTAATAAGGATGCACCTTGTGGCCGCCGTGGACCCAACTGTCAGCCTCTCCACGTACAGTACTCTTCCAATGGAAGTCGTTCCTTGACCACGTTGACCACGCCTTGCCGAGAGCACCAGGGCGGTGGACGACGGCGAGGCCTAGGAAGGGGATGACGCGGAGCCGGGGAAGACGCGGCAGTGGATGCCCACACGTAGAGGAGTATGAGGGTTCACTCGTTCGGCTGCGGTGTGAGGCTGCCATCGCCGCAGAATAACAGGGGGTGTGGGTGAGTAGAGGGATGGCCTAGCCAGCGGCGGGATTAGTAGGGGGCGGTGAGGCCTCCGCGGCATCACAGCCGGCCACGGGAGGCAAGAGCACGCGGCATGACCGGCACAGCTTTGGGCGGCTGGAGCAAGAAGACCAGAGGTTGAAGAAGCACTACGGCCGTTGGATGGACATCGTATGGTCGCTAGAGCTAGAATCATTCATATTGACTAAGTTGACAAAGCCCTCCGTCCCCGTCATCTTAGTAGGCCCACAAGTCAGCCTCCCACCAAGGTGGGTCCCAGTTAGCAGGGGGAGTATTCATTTTTTCTGCTTAATAAGGAGGCACTTCCGGTGGGTCCGAGCTGACAGCGGGGGGAACTTTTTCTCGCGAAATACAAGGGCCCGTCAGGTGGGTCCCAGCAGTCAGGGGGAAATGTTTTTTTTGCAAAATACGGTGGCCCGTCCGGTGGGTCCCTGCTCTTAGGTGGAGGAATCATTATTTTCCGCGTAATAAGGAGGCACTTCCTTGCTGCTGCCGTGAACCCAGCTGTCAGTCTCTCCACGTACACTGCACTTCCGATGGAAGTCGTTCCTTGACCACGTTGACCACGCCACGTTCTGTTGCATGCATGCATCCATGGGCGTGGTGCGTCCCCACTGTCAGCCTCTCATGTACAATCATCTTCCGATGACTCTCGGTTGTTGATCACGTTGACCACACTGTGCCGAGCGCACCAAGGCCGGTGGACGACGGCAAGGCCCTAGACTGGAACGACCCGGAGATGGGGAAGACGGGGCAGTGGAGTTGCAGATGGAGAGGAGTGGGAAACTTGACTGGTTCGGGTGCACGGCAGCACAGCCGCGGTGCCGCCCACGGGAGATGGGCGCAAGAATAGAGGTTGAAGAAGGAGCATGGCTGTTGGATTAATATCCAATGGTCCAGCTGCTAGAATCATTTGTTGATTAATTTGACAAAGCCATGTGTACACGTCCGCTTAGTAGGCCCACAAGTCAGCCACCAAATTTGACGGGTCCCAGCTGTCAACGGGATGAATAATTTTTTTCGCAAAACAAGGAGGCACTTCCTTCCGTGCGAAGATACAGCCGGTGGGTCACAGCTGTCAGGTGGAGGAAACATTTTTTTAGATTAATAAGGAGGAACTTTCCTTGCGTGCGACCATGGACCTCGTGGGTCCCAGCCGTGAGGCTCTCCACGTACAGTCCTCTTCCGATGACTCTCGTTTGTTGACCACGCTGCACCGAGCGCAACGAGGCAGTGGACGACGGCGAGGCCCCGAACGGGAACGACTCGGAGATGGGAAGATGTGGCAGTGGAGTCGCAGATTGAGAGAAGGAGAAGGGTTATAACTGGTTCTGGTGTGTCGTGGGGCTGCAGTCGGTGGAGAATAACAGGAGGTGTGGAGGGCTGGAGGGATAGCCTGGCCGGAGGTGGGGTAGCGGTTCGCAGTGATGCGTGCTAAGCAGAGCTGCTAGCCGCCGGAGGCCAGACCAGGCGGTCCCGGCGACGCTGGAGGAAGAAGACAAGAGATTGAAGGTGCATGCCGGCCGTTGGATATAAATCCAATGGCTGTGGATGTCACAATCATTTGTTGACCAAGTTGACAACGCCCTGCGTAGGCTTTGACCTATTGGCCCACATGTCAGTGTGCAAAAATGGCATATATTTAACCCATGTTTTCTAGAATGTACAGTCCATTTGCTGGGCTGGGTGAACAAATAATTTCGCGTCAATCAGGCCCATTTATATTTTCTAAGAAATCCCAGCCCATTTGCCATTCCTTGAAATACACGAATTAGCTGGGCTCGTTATATATATAATGTTATGTTAGAAGGAGCAATTAATATCAAAGAATAAACCGGAGAGGCACATTATATATATATATATATATATATATATATATATAATTAACAAATTAGCGAGTTATTTCTCAAAATAAAAATGAGCGTGTTATTATTAAATTGGTCCTTAAAATCTTCGCAAGCTTTTGTACACAATCACCAGGATTTTCCTTGCCTGTGAGTCAAAAACAACCAGGATTTTCCTTGCCAACTTCTGTTAAATGTTTACTTTTATAAGTTAATAACACGTCGGATGTTTTTATAATGTATATATAAGTCTCTATAAAATATACGATAATAGTAATAATATAAATATATATAATGTGGTTAGAAGGGAAAACATAAATTGGACACAGCATTATTATTCTTATATATATATATATAAATAGAATAGAGACCTGTGTTTTATTAAAAAAATACATTGGGCTGCCGATCTTTAAGAAAAAGGCCATAGGCCGGTATGGACCTCAAAAAATAAGTTGAAACCACTGTCTTCGTATGTCGTGGGCTACGCATGTTAAAAAACAAAACCTAGGCCTAGCTGATACTTGTTCGCCCTCTAGAAAAAAATGATACCAGATCCCCGAGCGAACTGGATTAAAGAGGGTGCCGGCGGCACGACTGAAGAAGCACATCAGGAGCAATTTTTTCTTCAGTGGATGGCTCTCGATAGCGTTTTTTTACTTGCCTCTGCACCATAAAACTTGTATTTTTAGCCTCCCAGTCCGTTGTGGTGGATCAGCAGCCCATTTGCTGGGCGGGCCAACCTACAGAAACCAGCTATTATACCTATGAACATTCCTTTGAATCAATAAAGCTTGCGAGATCTCTAAAAAAATCAATTTTTCATCCAACCCCCAAAACAACGCAGTACTATGTTTGTTTTGAGGCCGAAAACATTACGGCAGGGGTTGAGCGAGGAGAGGGGAAGACAAAGTAATAAAAAGATTAAAAAGAGCTGATGTGCCGTTGCTACCCTAACAAAGCAGGTGAAATTCTTCTCGGGAAGAAGGTGTGCCGTTGACACCCACACATCACATACACCACAGTAGGCATACTAACAAGTTCACACACAAATACAACAGAAAAGGTAAACATTCATATCAAACTTAGGTTCACAGGACACATTCATATTGATAGCCAACATTCACTATCAACAACTCAAAAGATTCATATATACACAAGCTCAGCATATCTATGCATCCAATTGATTGATAGATCACACGACAATATTCATACATAATTCACAAAAAGATTCAGATATACACATGTTCAATATGTTTATGCATCTAAATGATTGAGATCACAGCCAATATGATCCATGGACGAATTTTAATTACCTAGGGTACAGACTGGTAAATGGTGTTCAGTCGGAGGTACTTCTTGCTAAAATTAATTCTTGTACGAGTAAACTTTCGAGTACATAAGAGGCAGCACAGACAATCTGAACTTTGCTTGTAGGTTTATCCTCAAATAGTGGCCTCGTGCCGAGCGAGGTTTGAGCAACTTGGCCACTACTTTCATCCAACTAGTTTACTGGCTCATCTTGGTCCTGTAGCTCGCCAAAATTCTACATTGCACACGAGAAAGGAGGCGGTTGAGAAAATGAACCACCCAAATTTTTTGTGCAGTTCAACTGAAATGGAGCATCCCTGGCGTGTAGAGTGATTAAGTGCCAGATGAAAATCCGTGTCAACCAACTTGTCTGGAATCTTTAGACTCCATGCCATACAGTTTGCTACCATATCTGCCGATAACCAAAAGGCACAAGTTGGGACCAAAGACTGGACTGTGTTCTTCTGGGCTATGCGCCAAGCAATATTTTTGGTGTTTACTCTCCTAATACTTGGGAGTTTGACAACTGGTTGACACTGGTTGATACTCGAATGAATATAGGCACTTGTTGTCAACATCGATGCTTGTCTGAGTGAACTTTGGAGTACATAGTAGCAGCCTAAGTATCTGTCCATCTGATCATTTTGTGCAGTTCTACTGAAATCACCCATAGCAATGATTTGCCTGCGAGTTCAGGATCCAAGTTACTCCTTTATAAAATCGGCAAACTGTAGCACAATACCAAATTACCAACACATGACAAGCACAATAATCAGGATAAAGACTAGTACCAACCTGTGTGAGGTAGCATATCAATTACTATTTCCTTTGACTGGAAGCCGAGATAAGTGAAGCGACTGACAGCGAAGGAAGAAAGCAAGGTGTGATTAGCGACTGACAGGAAAGGATGAAAGCTATCGAAGCAATGAAGCACCCAAAGTTTTTGTGTAATTCCACAAAAATCGAGCATCCCTGTTGGCACATATATTGAGAGAGTGAGATTACTATAATAGTGGGACTAGTTGATGAAACATACACTAACAAATAGAAGCACCCTCATTATCTTAATGGGTAAAGTTAGCAACATAGTAGTCTTGCTAAAAGAGAGTTATTAGTTTATTTAATCAGTGCCAATTAGCTCAACACTCAAAGCATTTCCATTTATCATAGGTTGCAAAACTTTAACGTGCAAAGATAAAGGAGTTTCTCATGACAGTAGCACGATACAAATAGAGATGACAGCAAACTAATATGGATGAAGGCCTTAGGCCCGTACCAACCTGAGAAAAAAAGCTTATTCACATAGTCCCATAAGAGATGATAAAGCACTCACTAGAATTACTTAATAGTATATATTTGTGTGCACTTCAAATGTATGGTTGAAATCACTCTTGTTTACTAGTGCTGAGATTATATCGAAAGATTATCAAGAACTTCCAACAGAGTTAAAGCACTGGCTGGGATACACTTCATTATATTGTCTTGTGTAGTTCCACTAAAATGTATGATTGGCACAACATGATCCCTGTTTGCACAAGTAGGAACAAGGTGAAACCTTCATTAGCTTAGTGAGAAAAGATAGGAAGACATTAGCATATTACTCTAACAGTAGCATCAAATTCATGATGGACAATACGCAAAACATTGCCTCATTGAACCAATGGCAATAAATTGACATGCAAAACAATAGCACTATTATGTCATGACACTAATAATATTCCCTCCCTGCTCCACCACATGATTCACCTCCATAGACAAAGATACACATGTACATGATTCAGCATAGGGTCCTACTAAAGATTTGTTTAACTCTGACAGGAAAATTAGGCAGCAATAAATTAGTGGTACTTAAGTACTCCAAATTAATTAAGTGAGACAGCAGAAGTGCAAGGGCTCCCTAGAGGATCGTCTCACATGTAAGGTAGTCGTTGTTGGAGCCCTTGAATGGCCTCGACTAAGGCCTCTAGCTTCAACAAGATTGCCTTGGCACTGTTTATTCTTCTTCTTCTTCTTCCTCTTCATGCTCTGTTTCTCTTTCTCCTCACTAGTTGGTGAAACCAAGTACATGATTGGCCTTCTATTTCAGAATTGGTTTTGTCAGTGAGGGAGTACAAGTGTACTAGTAAAAAATAGCATTATTTTCTCATGGCAGTCAGAAAATAGAGATGAACACATGCATTAAATATCATTCTTACCTAAAGGAAGGTTATGGCACCAATATGGATGATGAGGATTGGAACACAGATCTCCCTTTGTGCAGTTCCACCGAAATGAACCAACTGTTCCATTCTGACATTCCAGTTAAACAACACAAAAGTCACTTCTTTTAAGAAGAGTTTTGTGCAGTGCACCAAAAGGCCACAACAGCAACCAGGTGAATTGGATATCCCTGTTTGCACAAAAAGTCTCAAACAATCAGAGGAAAGAGTCAGAGTCTCAAACAATTACAGGCAAAAACATTTGGCTAAACTTGTCATGGCTTATAACAGTGACATGGCTTCATTTTTACCAGGGACATTAGATTAAGAACAACTAAATATTTGGTATAAGGGCATGGGACAGTGGGTGCACCAGCAGTCCAGCACCATGTACGTAAACAGGGCCATAAAGTGGTGATTCATAGTTTGTTGCCCGAGAAACAAACATACAAGAAATATATCTGGGTTGGTCCCATTTTTGTTCACTCTAGCCACCTACTCCTATGTGTGGATAGCAAATATTGTCCTGGTCATACCACTGTGTACAGTGTTACCCCTATATATCCCTTTTCGATCAAGAGACCGGTTGGATGACCAGTCTGTACTACTTTCACCCCCCTTTCCTTCCTGTTTGTACCCAGTCCGATGTACATACTAAATTCCCCCGCCACCACCTTATTTCTGAAAGTGCGTTATATCGACTAGAGGGGGGTGAGTAGGCGATTTTTATGAATTCTTCACTGAGGAATTTGCCAGTGAGGAAATTCCTTAGCGAAGAACTACTTGCAGCGGAATAAGTACTCAGAAGTAAGCATGATAGAATACACACATAGTCATCATGATGAAATGAAGACAAACACAGAGTACAGAAAGCGTAAACACAGGATAACACAAGAAGAAGACAAACAGACTGAAGAAATTGAATTGAGGAAATTGAGAAAGTCTTCAGTCAAAGTCTTCAAACACAGATATGAACAATCACTCAACACAGTAATGAAGAAATGAAAGAGTTGAGGCAATAGAACCAGTAAGGTTGGTGAAGACAATGATTTGGTAGACCAGTTCCAACTGCTGTCTCAGTTGTACGTCTGGTTGGAGCGGCTGAGTATTTAAACTCGAGGACACATAGTCCCGGACACCCAGTCACTGAGCATGCAGCTCAGGACACCAAGTCCTCACCGTATTCTCCTTGAACTAAGGTCACACAGACCTCGTCCAATCACTCATGGTAAGTCTTCAGGCGACTTCCAAACCTTCACAGACTTCGGTCGCTCGGTGATCCACAATTCCTCTTGGATGCTCTAGACCATGACGCCTAACCGTCTGGAAGAAGCACAGTCTTCAAAGGTAACAAGCGTCGGATCCACGCAGGATCAATCTCTTCAGTGATGCTCAATCACTTTGGGATTGTGGGTGTTTGGGTTTGGGTTTTTCCTCACTCGATGATTTTCGCTCAAAGTCCTCGGAGGATGGGTTGCTCTCAAATGACAAGTGTCAGTTTCTCTCGGAGCAGCCAACCAGCTAGTGGTTGTAGGGGGCGGCTATTTATAGCCTAGGGAGCAGCCCGACATGATAAGACATAAATGCCTTCAATGATATGACCGTTATGTGGATAAGATATTTTGGAACAGCTGGCGCGTAGCACAGCAACGGTCGGAAATTTGACTCTCAAATTCCTCAGGGCTATCATGTTCCTCACTATGTAGGCAATCCGCACTGGCGAATTCCTAACTCCTCAGTCAGAAAAAATTCCTCAGCAACCAGAAGAACTTCGTCTCTTTCACTGAAGAAATTGACTGAACTATATGAGATTTCCAATGGCTCCACTCGAAGGGATTGGTAGGTGTAGGATTTTGAGTTGAGCATCACATGGTAATTTTTCCTTAGTATTTCCTCGACCCCCTTTAACAGTACGGTGTTTCCTATGACTCAAGAAGGAGAAAAACAAAACTATGAAAATGAAAGTCTTCAAGCTTCATATTCCTTGCATAAATATCAAGTCTTCATGGACACACCGATTTCTTCACTTTCAAAGTCTTCATGAATGTCTTCAGGAATACCAAAATCTTCAGTCGAAGATATTCATTTTTAGGGGTCGACTTTCTCTGTAAATATCAAAATCCTCATAGACTTATAGACTTGTGTACACTCATAAACACATTAGTCCCTTAACCGATAAGTCTTCAATACACCAAAATCACTAAGGGGCACTAGATGCACTTACAATCCCCCCCTTTTTGGTGATTGATGACAATATAGGTTAAGTTTTCAACGGGGATAAACATATGATGTGTAAGTACAGATATTGAGGAATTTGATTGATAGATATAGAAGAACTCCCCCTGAACATGTGCATAGTGAGAATTTGCTTTTGAAGCAATGCACACTTGAACAGTTGAATCATGGAGATCTCCCCCTATATCTTGTAATTCATACATGCATTTGACATATAATATGAAGAATTTGAAATGCATGATGAAATATGGTGCTTGAAGAAATTCAGCATGCATGCAATAATATTAGCGAGGAACAAGCATGCAGAATCAGAGCACAGTGCATCAAAAGTATCAAAGCACCATCGGTTTTAAGATTATAACTCGATCCAATAAAAGTTTCAGAAGAGCGAGAGTTGTAACTTAGCAAAAAAATGCCCATATAATAGACCCGCTTGAAGACTAACTCAGATTTCTCCCCCTTTGTCATCGAATGACCAAAAGGATCGAAACAGAGGACTAACGCCCTTGAAGAATATCAAGTTGATGGAGGAGCGCCAGCGTTGTTGGGGTCGATTGTCATAGTAGGGCCTGCCGCAGTGTTGTCCAAGTCTTCATTTTCATCAGTGTCGCGCGATGAAGAATAGGAGCTGACCACCAAGGAAGGAACCTTGACCTTCTTGAATCTCTTCGGTGGAGGTGCAGACCAGTAAAATTCTTCCTTGAGACCCATTGTCTTCAGATCTTCTGCGCTGTAGACATGAGATAGAACAGCCCAGGTACGGTTGAAGGTTTCATGGAGGTAGTAGTGGTTTTTCTTCACTGGATTGTGTGTGGAGGTCATGTTGTGAAGAATTGAACCAAACTGACGCTTGACCCATTTATGATTGCGATCAACTTTTTGATGAAGACTGAGGAGTAACTCACGATCAGTCATCACCCTGGGTGCTTTGGCTTGAGGAATTTGCTTGGCAGAGGTGTTGGCGGCAGTGTCATGTGTGGCAGAGTCATCATTGGTGGAGTAGGATGCAGCCTTGCGAAATTGACCATCCAATGGATGAATGCCTTCATTTATCACAGCAGTTGCCTTGCCTTTGTCATCAACTGAGGAAAATGTCCGTTTGAGGACTTAAATTGGAGGCAAGAAGTTGCCGTGGTTCAGAGTATCAACCTTGTAATTGAGTGAAGACCTTGTCCTGATGAAACTCATAATCCATGGTGCATAAGGCTTCAGCTCAAATGGTGACAGCAATATTTGCCAGATTCCTCATGAAGGAATCATGGAAGTTGACTGGAACACCATGAATGATATTGAAAAGCATATTCTTCATGATGCCAATGACTTCTTCATCATTTGGGTTGTGGCCTTTGATAGGACTCATTGTCTTCGTCAGAATGCGATAGACAGTCCGTGGCGCATACAGTAATTCCTTGACGAGGAATTTGGTTCAAGGGGCTTGCCCTTGCTTCAAGGGCTTCATCAGCACTTGCATGTAGTGATTGGTAAGCTCAGGTTCACTGTAGATGCAACGAGCACCTTCAAGGGGAGGACTGAGTGGGAGGGGACGAAGCAATTCAATTGTTGGTGCCTTGTAGTGAGTATTTTCTGACATCCAGTCTAGCACCCATGAGTTCACATCTTCAGAATTTCCTATGATGTGCAGCATTACATAATTGAAGAATGAGTTCTTCATTCCAATCACCGATGTCAGTGCAGAAATTCAGCAATCCAGCATCGTGAAGAACACTAAGGACTGGCTAAAAGCATGGCAGAGATTCCATGTCCACGTGAGGAATGTGTGCATGATTGAAGACTTTGTCTTTGTCGAATAGCACAGAGGAATAAAAGTTGGCTTGACTAGCAGTCCAGAAACGCCTCTTCCTTATGCGAGCAAAATCATAGGGATTGTAGTCTGTGAAGAACACATGCTCGTTAAAAAAATCTACAGCCTTGAACTTTTGCTTCTTTGAGAATGGATCCTTGGGCTTGGGCAGAGGAGTGTCAGTGAGTTGTATCACAACCTCAGGAATCGCAATCTCTGGTTCTTCAGGCTGAGGAATTTCTGGTTCCTCTTGAGTGGCAGTCTGCATGTTCAAAGGATCAGCAGCGGCAGTTTCTTCAGCACTAGTGGCTGGAATTTTTTCATGCACAAACGAGGTAGGATGAGTTTCTTCAGAGCCCATTTGAACGGTTGGTGCAGGGGACTGAGGTATTTGTTGTATTGGGGTGAAGCATGGGGAATTGGGATGCTGACTTTCCCAAAAGTCATCATTTATCACAGGCGTAGTGCACCCAATATCCACGTCTTCATCTTCAATTTCTTCAACGCCAGCCTCTTCAGCTGTGAACTGAGGCATTGGAGAGGAAGCAACAGGCATTGAAGGGATCGCATCCACTTCAATTTCTTCATCAATCTGCTCTGACGAAGCAGCAGAATGATTTTCTTCATCAGATCTGCTAGGGATCACATATTCTTCACCAAAAGGAAAAAGGTCCTTTGATGGCAGGGTGGAAATTGGAATAGCATCAATTGGATTTTCAAGTGAGCTGGTCATAGGCTTCATTTTCTTCGGAGCTGAAGAATCTGAAGCAGATGATGCTTTCCTTTTCTTCATTGCGGCTCTCTCTGCAGCCTTGGTCTTCTTCACATCTGATGTAGATGGAAGGGTAGGAGTTTGTGTAGGCGCAGGAGGAGCTGAGGAATCTGTTTGAATTTCCTCAGGCGCAACTGATGCAGTTGCCCTGACTTCTTCATTTTCTTCAGGCGCACCACTAGTGGATGCCCTGGCAATGTCTTCAGCGGCTGGAATGGAGTCATAAGCCCTAGAACTAGCATTTTCATCAGCATCCTGAAAGTCATCAGCGGTGCTGGCATGTTCTTCAGTTTGCTGAGTAGAGGCTTCAACTTGAGGAATTTCTTATTGCGATGGGGCTGCAACATTGGTGAACTTCTCAGTCAGTTTAATGAACCTAACTTTGGCTCCTTGCCAATCAGCATAATAAGCATTGAAATCATTGCTGAGGGCTTTGATTTCAGACTGGATCTTGAGGAGTTCATCAGTTGTCATTCTGACAACATTTTTCCTTAGGAACTTCTCTTTCCTTAGAATATTTTTCCTTAGGAACTTCTCAAATTTCCATTTCTCTTCAGTGATGAAATGGGTCATCATGTGACTTTGGCCAGGAGTCAAATGAAAATCAGGCATAGGAGTGTTTGGGTCCTTGTGCCAGAGATCAATGTAGTCGAGGATCGCCTTGGGATCCAAAAGCAGTGACACATTTGTGCCTTTGGCTCTAGCGGCCCTTTCTTGCCTGTCTCTGATGATTTCTGCAAGTTCATCATCATCAGCTTCATCGTCAGATGGCACTTGGAAGGCAACCTGTTTCTTCTTCGGACTAAGCCGAGGACCTCGACCAGCAGTTGCCTTTGTCTTCAGCAGAGTGGGGCCTCATGAAGAATGTGGTGCAGCTGAGGAACTCGCTGAGACACCAGAGGAAATAGAGATGCCTGCAGTCCTTTGGCACATGGCCAAATGTACAGGTGTTGAGGACTTTGCCGGAGCAACTGAGGACTTTGGGGAAGGAGCCGAGGACTTTGGAGGAGCAGGAGCAACATGAGGAATTGGCCGTGAGGGCTTTGAATAATCTGGCCGTGAGGGCTTTGCTGAGGAACTTGGCCATGAGGGCACAGTTAGTGAAGCACTTGGCTTGTGAGCGGGCTTCTTTGCCATTGATTTTCTAGGCCTAACAGAGCCTCAGTGTCAGCAGCAGTAGCAGAGTCTTCATTGAATTTCCTCACTGCTTCTTTGGCTTGTCTTGCCAACTTGGCTTGGCGTTTGGCCCATTCTTCAGGGAAATCCTCACCACGCTTGATGCTGGTGGGGTCATCTTCTTGGCCATGTGCCAATGGAGCTCTTGGGCATGGAGGATTTAGTGCGAATTTCTTCATATACTTTGGAGTTACATATCTGTACTCCCTCCATTCTCTTGCCCATCTCCTTTCAATCCTTTGTATGCGCACCCTTGCACTGATTTTTGTTCTCCTTTCCGAACTTAGCCTCATCAGGTCTGCAATAGTCAGCATAGATGTTCTCAGGTATTTCAAACGCAGTCATGACCTCAGGCCTCTTTCCTCCTTTCTGTGGTTTCTTACCGTCTGCCATATTCTTCAGTTGAGGAATTTGAACAATCGAATTCTCTGAAGAAGTATGCAACTTTTCTTCAAGGAACGCTGCAAATGAGTTAAGTTGATGAGAACCTAGTGATTCAGCAGCGGACATGAGTACCTGTGAACAGAGTATAGTTGCAAGGAATTTGAAGAGGTCATATGCGTTCTCAGAAGGTTTTCAAAAAGAACAAGTTTGAGGAATTTGACCAGATGTGTCTTGAAGAATTTAACTAAGCGTTCTTTGTGTTAGGTTCCAGAGTTGTATAGATTGAGGATCCACACAATTGAGGAATCTTGAAGATAAATGATTCTTAGAGAAACAAACCAAGAGCAGATGACTAGTGAGGTGTTTTGTGTGTGAGGATTTAAAGAATAAAAAACCTTTGAAGATTTTGTAGAGAAAATTTGAATCAAAGAGGGCAGTAAAAGTAACTTTTAATTACCCTAATGAAGAACACGACGAACTGAGAAGTGTATATTTGAAGCCCGTCAGTTCAGATCTTCCATGCCCTAACTTGGCGGAGGAAGACAGCTACGGCGGCGGCAGAGTGAAGATTTCCACCGCTAGCACGAGTACGATGGCAACAAGGTCGAGGCAGTGAAGCCCTTCCTCACCGGCGATGATGGAGTAGCGGCGGCGCTAGGGTTTGAGAAGCTCGAGCGAGAGAGAGAGCGGTCAAGTGGAGTAAAGGAAGTGAGGAAGGGGTGAGGGGGTATTTATAGTCGCAGTGAAAAACTATTCACTCGAAGATTTAGGACGAACATGCCCCTGACCCTTCTGATTCGCTTGACATGTGTCACCCACATACTGAAAGGTGGAGATTGTGTTAGATCGTGGGTGAATAGATAAGTCTATCGTGGGATGCGGAACGGTTTGGGCGGCAAAATCGAAAATTTGGATAAGATTAGTTTTAAAGTTCCGTTCGCAATTTCTTCAGCTGACAAGGACACAGTGAAGATTTTGAACGAGTTTCAAATAGAACGCACATGAAGAATTTGTGAATAGATTGGGTTGAGTATAGCATAGAGGGGGAAGGGTCCGATCACATTCACTTAGCAGAAAATGCAACTTGAAGAAATAGCCATAAGTGAATGCTGTAGAGGACATAAACCCATATATATATATATATATATATATATATATATATATATATATATATATATATATATATATATATATATATATATATATATATAAGAAAAACGACGGAAACAGTGAAGATTTTGCAAAGTTGAAGAATTTGAAACTGAAGAATTTCAAAAACTGAGGAAAAACTCAAATTGAAGATTTTCAACTTTGGTGGTGGCGTGACCCACCGTATAAGAATGATGATTTCAGACACCGCATACAATTGTCGTAGGGTTCTGAGAATCGAATTCTTCATTAATTTCTTCACACTTAGAGTGTTGTTCTTCATTTATTGAAGAAAAACGTTTCTTCATGTGTTGCACATCTAAGTCATCAATTTTGCATAAGTGTTAGGATGAGTGTCCTTTTTCAAAGAACATTCGAAGACTCTAAGATATTTAGATCACACCGCAACTTGCTAAATCTCTTCTCATCCAAGGGCTTTGTGAAGATATCGGCTTGCTGTTCTTCAGTTTTCACATGCCCAATAGAAATGTCGCCCTTCAACACATGATCACGAAGAAAATGATGACAAATCTGAATGTGCTTTGTCTTCGAGTGCTGAACTGGGTTGTGAGCAATCTTGATGGCACTCTCATTGTCACAGTAGAGAGGCACATTCTTCATGGTGATGCTGTAGTCCTTGAGAGTTTGCTTCATCCACAACAATTGAGCATAGCAAGAACCAGCAGCAATGTACTCAGCTTCAGCAGTAGACAGTGATACGCAGTTCTGTTTCTTCGAGGACCAATAGACCAAAGATCGTCCGAGGAAATGACAAGTACCATATGTTGACTTGCGGTCCACACGACCACCAGCATAGTCAGAGTCAGAATATCCAATGAGATCAAAAGTAGAGCCCTTGGGGTACCATAGTCCTAGTGTTGATGTGTGAGCTAGATATCGAAGAATATGCTTCACAGCCTTATGGTGTGATTCCTTCGGTGTAGCTTGAAATCGGGCACACGTGCAAACACTAAGCATTATATCTGGCCTAGATGCACATAAGTACAATAAAGAACCAATCATGGAGCGGTATACCTTGTGATCGAAGTCAATACCATTTTCATCAGTGCATAGATGGCCATTTGTGGGCATAGGAATTTTGACGCCTTTGCAATCTTGCATGCCGAATTTCCTTAGAACATCCTTGAGGTATTTCTCTTGAGATATGAATATGCCATTGTGTTGTTGATGAATTTGAAGACCTAAGAAGAATTTCAACTCTCCCATCATAGACATTTGATATTCTTCAATCATCATATAGGCAAATTCATCACTATAACGTTGGTCAGTACAACCAAAGATAATATCATCAACGTATATTTGGCACAGAAACAGTTCACTATCATAAGATTTAGTAAAGAGATTAGGGTCGAGTGAAGGTGTGAAGCCATTCTTCACGAAGAATTCCTTCAAAGTATCATACCACGCCCGAGGGGCTTGCTTCAGGCCATAGAGGGCCTTGTTGAGTCTGAAGACTTTGTCAGGATTCTTTGGATCTTCAAAACCTGGGGGTTGAGCAACATATACTTCTTCCTCAAGCTTACCATTGAGGAATGCACTTTTCACATCCATTTGATATAAAGTGATATTATGATGATTAGCATAAGCAAGTAATATGTGAATAGCCTCAAGTCTAGCAACAGGTGCAAAAGTTTCATCGAAATCAATTCCTTCAACCTGTGTGTAGCATTGAGCTACAAGTCATGCCTTATTCCTCACCACAAGCCCTTTTCATCTTGCTTGTTGCGGTAGATCCACTTTGTGCCAATGATATTATGCTTGCGAGCATCTGGACGTTTAACCAGTTCCCAAACATTGTTGAGCTCGAACTGATGTAATTCTTCTTGCATGGCCTGAATCCACTCAGGCTCCAGAAATGCTTCATCTACCTTAGTGGGCTCTGTGATAGAGACAAAAGCATAGTGCCCACAAAAGTTAGATAAATGTGAAGCTTTTGAGCGGGTGAGAGGACCTAGTGCTTCAATGTCATCGATGATCTTTTCAACTTGCACTTCCTTTGCAACGCGAGAATGAGCTGGTTGTCGTCGAGGAACTTGATCAGCATTTTCTTCAGCACCATTTTCTTTAGCATTTTCCTCAGGTGCATTAGCTCGACGATCTTCGCGTTCTTGAATGAATTCTTCAATAGATTCTTCAGTAGGAATGACATCCTCAGTAGCCTTGAACTTGATAGAATCCTCAGGTGCTGGTTCATCTATCACAGAAGGAAGGTGCTCTCTTTGCGAGCCATTAGTTTCATCGAACCGCACATCTACAGTTTCAACAATCTTGTGAAGAGCGATGTTGAAGGCTCTATAGGTGTGCGAGTCCTTTCCGTAACCAAGCATAAAACATTCATGTGCTTTTGGTGCGAATTTAGCATTGTGATGAGGATCCCTAATCCAACATTTAGCACCGAAGACTTTGAAATAACTCACATTGGGTTTCTTGTCAGTGAGAAGTTCATAGGCAGTCTTCTTGAAGAATTTGTGAAGATATACTCTGTTGATGATGTGGCACGCGGTATCAATTGCATCAATCCAAAAATGATGAGGCGTTTTGTACTCATAAAGCATAGTGCGAGCCATCTCAACAAGAGTTCTGTTCTTGCACTCCACGACGCCATTTTGCTAAGGATTATAAGGAGCAGATAACTCATGAGTAATACCAAGTTCATCAAGATAGTCATTAAGACCGGAATTCTTGAACTCAGTTCCATTGTCACTCCTGATGTGCTTGATCTTCACACCAAAGTTGGTTGAAGCCCTCGAGGAAAATCGTTTGAAGACTTCCTGCACTTCATGTTTGTAAGTAACAATGTGTACCCATGTCTAATGAGAGTAATCATCAACAATAACAAAGCCATATAGAGATGCATCATTAGTGACTCCTGAGTAATGATTAGGACCAAAGAGGTCCATGTGAAGCAATTCGAATGGACGAGTAGTGGTCATGATAGTCTTCGCTGGATGCTTGGCCTTGGTTATTTTTCCAACTTCACAGGCACCACACAAGTGATCCTTGAGGAATTTGACATTCTCAATGCCAATGACATGTTTCTTCTTCGTGAGCGTGTGCAGATTCCTCATGCCAGCATGACCAAGTCGTCGATGCCATAGCCAGCCTTCTGAAGCTTTTGCAAGTAAGCACACGACAGGTTGTGGTCCTGTAGAGAAATCAACAATGTACAAGTCTCCTCTCCGAAAGCCTTCGAAGACTTTGGAATTGTCAGCTTCCATGATCACAACACAACGATACTTGCCAAAGACAACAACCATATCAAGATCACAAAGCATTGAGACAGACATGAGGTTGTATCCTAAGGACTCGACAAGCATGACTTTATCCATGTGTCGATCCTTTGAGATCGCAACCTTACCTAGACCCAATACCTGACTTTTGCCTTTGTTGGCGAAGATGATATGCTTCAGATGTGACGGTGTTAAGGGAGCATCTATCAATAGGTTCTTGTCACCAGTCATGTGATTTGTACATCCACTATCGACGACCAACTCGTTTGCTTTGGGTTGATCATCCTGCAGATGAATTAGTGCAACTTACGATCTCATATACTTCATCAATGAAGAATATGATATCAAGTTCATCAGTTCAATTTCATCAAGCAATAGCACAGATAAGCAGTGTGAGGACGTGTGAAATGAAAGTTCATTTCATCATGATTCGCCTGCGTCCTTTCAGGCATTTTTTCAGGCCCCCAGCAAATTCTTTAGACGTTAATGCACGTCTGGAGACCTGACCCTGCATAAGAGATTAATTCTTTTTCTTCACCACCCACATTTGAAGGGGTGGCAAAGAGTTCATCACTGTGTGAGCTCCATAAGAGAAAGGTGGCAAAGATGCCAAACCATTTCGTTTCACATAAGAGGGGTTAAGGTAAGCATATGAATAAGCAGAGAAATTCTTCGAGGACTTATGAACATAATGATTAGAAGAATAATGCTCATATTCATAGCCTTTGGCTCTTCCTTGTGAAACAGAGTTGTTAGCACGATGATGATCATATGATGACTTTGATCCTTTTGAGGAATTTGATCCATGTGAGGAATTTGGTCCGTATGAGGACTTGGATCCATATGAAGGATTTGGTCCATATGAAGAATTTGATCTGGGGTTCCTATTCTTCACAGGTGGTGTCATGAGGACATTCACCTGAAGACTTTCAACATAACTTTTGGGAACCCCGATTTTCTTCATAGGGGAACCGTTCCTGCAGTTAGTGCCAACATATCTAGCAAATACTTCACCATTCTGATTTTTGAATAGTTTATAGTTGGAGTCAAATGACTCATCAGAAGAATGAGGAGATTCACAAGTAAAGCCAGATAAGTTAGATGGATCAACTGGAGGTCCCTTTGCAGCAACCCATGAGGTTTTGGGGTACTGCTCAGGCTTCCAATATGTTCCATCAGCATTGAGTTTCCTCTCAAAGGCAATACCCTCTTTCCAAGGGTTTTTGTTGAGGATCTGCTTTTGAAGCACATCATAAAGAGTCTGATGCCCTTTGAGGCTTTTGTACATGCCTATCATATACAATTCCTTCAGCCCTGCATCGTCAGTGATACTAGCAATGTCCTCAGATGAGGAATTAGTGATAGCAGAGGCAGGTGAAGAATTTGTAACATTTGAAGCATTTGAACATTCAGGTGAAGAATTAGCAGATTCACGTTCAATGCACTTTAAGCATGGGGGATCAAATTCTTCCTGAGTGGCGCTGATTTGTTGAGCAAGTAATGAATCGCGCTCCTTCTGAAGATCTTCATAACTCACTCTTAGCTTCTCAAGATTTTGCTTTCTTTGAAGAAATTCATAAGAAAGTTTCTCGTGATCAAATAAGAGAGTTTTATGATGACTTTGAAGGTTGTCAAACTTAGACTGAAGTTTCTGAAGATTTTTAGTTAAGTCTTTCGTGCGGTCCATTTCTTCACCCAACATATCATCACTTTTGTCTAGCATGTTTTGAAGTTTTTCAATAGCCTTTTGTTGTTTCACAGCAATCTTAGCAAGTTTAGAGTAGCTAGGCTTAAGATTTTTATCAGATTCATCCTCACTTGATTCAGAGGAGGGGTATTTAGTTACCTTAGCAGCCTTTGCCATGAAGCAATAGGTGGGAGCGTAGTCGTCATTGCCTTCATCAACGTTGTTGGTGTTGCCATTTTCTTCAGAGTTGAAGATAGACTTGCTGACAAATGCGGTAGCAAGAGCTAGACTTGCCACACCTGACTCTGACTCCTCGGATGCCTCCTCTTCCTCATTATCCTCAGATTCAGCCTCAGAATCCATTTCCTTGCCAATGAATGCCCGAGCCTTCTTGGAGCTGCTCTTCTTGTGGGATGAAGACTTTGAAGATTTTGATGATGAAGACTTTGAAGATTTCTTCTTCTTCTTGGCATCATCAGAACTATAATCCTTGTATTTCTTCTTCTTTAATTCCTTGTCCCACTGAGGACAATCTTGAATGTAGTGACCAGGCTTCTTGCATTTGTGGCATAGCCTTCTCTTATAATCACTTGATGAGGAATCACTGCTCCTTGAAGATTTTCCAAAGCAACCACATCTTGAGAATTTCTGGAACTTCTTCACGAGCAGTGCTAGCTCCTGGCTCAATTCTTCAGGATCACCAAGGCTACTACCAGAATCTTCACGTTCAGATTCAGACACTGCCTTGGCCTTCAGGGCACGTGTTTTGCCAGAGCTTGAACCATAGAGATCTCTCTTTTCAGCAAGCTGGAACTCATGAGTATTTAGCCTCTCAAGGATATCAGCGGAATCTAGTGACTTGTAATCAGCACACTCTTGAATCATCAGTGTCAGAGTGTCAAATGAGGAATCGAGTGATCTCAGCAATTTCTTCACCACCTCATGGTCAGTGATGTCAGTGGCACCGTGCGCTTGAAGCTCATTTGAGATATCAGTGATGCGATTGAAGGTTTGCTGAACATTTTCATTGTCGAGTCTTTTGAAGCGGTTGAAGAGATTGCAAAGAACGTCAACACGAGAGTCACGTTGAGTTGAGACTCCTTCAAATACTTTGGAGAGCCTATCACAGATAAGCTTAGCAGTTTCCAAAGCACTCACTCTACCATACTGCCCTTTACTCATATGACCACATATGATATTTTTCGCTTGAGAATCGAGTTGCTTGAATCTCTTCACATCAGCAGCATTCAGGGAAGATGTGACTGAGGGAACACCATTTTCCACAACGTACCAGAGATCGTTGTCAATTGCTTCAAGATGCATTCGCATCTTATCTTTCAAGTAGGGGTAGTCCGTGCCATCGAAGGTAGGACACCCAGCAGAGACCTTGATCATACCTGCGGTTAACATAACTAGAACTCCAGGTGGTTAAACCAAAATCACACAGAACAAGGGAGAACCTTGCTCTGATACCAATTGAAAGTGCATTATATCGACTAGAGGGGGGTGAATAGGCGATTTTTATGAATTCTTCACTGAGGAATTTGCCAGTGAGGAAATTCCTTAGCGAAGAACTACTTGCAGCGGAATAAGTACTCAGAAGTAAGCATGACAGAATACACACAAGATGAAGACAAACAGACTGAAGAAATTGAACTGAGGAAATTGAGAAAGTCTTCAGTCAAAGTCTTCAAACACAGATATGAAGAATCACTCAACACAGTAATGAAGAAATGAAAGAGTTGAGGAAATAGAACTAGTAAGGTTGGTGAAGACAATGATTTGGTAGACCAGTTCCAGCTGCTGTCTCAGTTGTACGTCTGGTTGGAGCGGCTGAGTATTTAAAATAGAGGACACACAGTCCCGGACACCCAGTCACTGAGCATGCAGCTCGGGACACCAAGTCCTCACCGTATTCTCCTTGAACTAAGGTCACACAGACCTCGTCGAATCACTCGTGGTAAGTCTTCAGGCGACTTCCAAACCTTCACAGACTTTGGTCACTCGGCGATCCACAATTCCTCTTGGATGCTCTAGACCATGACGCCTAACCGTCTGGAAGAAGCACAGTCTTCAAAGGTAACAAGCGTCGGATCCACGCAGGATCAATCTCTTCAGTGATGCTCAATCACTTTGGGTTTGTGGGTGTTTGGGTTTGGGTTTTTCCTCACTCGATGATTTTCACTCAAAGTCCTCGGAGGATGGGTTGCTCTCAAATGACAAGTGTCAGTTTCTCTCGGAGCAGCCAACCAGCTAGTGGTTGTAGGGGGTGGCTATTTATAGCCTAGGGAGCAGCCCGACATGATAAGACATAAATGCCCTTCAATGATATGAACGTTATGTGGATAAGATATTTTGGGACAACTGGCGCGTAGCACAGCAACGGTCGGAAATTTGACTCCCAAATTCCTCAGGGCTATCATGTTCCTCACTTTGTAGGCAATCCGCACTAGCGAATTCCTAACTCCTCAGCCAGAACAAATTCCTCAGCGACCAGAAGAACTTCGTCTCTGTCACTGAAGAAATTGGCTGAACTGTATGAGATTTCCAATGGCTTCACTCGAAGGGATTGGTAGGTGTAGGATTTTGAGTTGAGCATCACATGGAAATTTTTCCTTAGTATTTCCTCGACCCCCTTTAACAGTACGGTGTTTCCTATGACTCAAGAAGGAGAAAAACAAAACTATGAAAAAGAAAGTCTTCAAGCTTCATATTCCTTGCATAAATATCAAGTCTTCACGGACACACCAATTTCTTCACTTTCAAAGTCTTCATGAAAGTCTTTAGGAATACCTAAATCTTCAGTCGAAGATATTCATTTTTAGGGGTCGACTTTCTCTGTAAATATCAAACTCCTCATAGACTTATAGACCTGTGTACACTCATAAACACATTAGTCCCTTAACCTATAAGTCTTCAATACACCAAAATCATTAAGGGGCACTAGATGCACTTACAACTTCTTGTTTGAACTAAGTACTCCCTCTGCCCGGAATTAGTTGTCATCAAAATGGATGTGTCTAGAACTAAAATACATCTAGATACAACCATTTCAATGAAAAATATTTTTGGACGGAGGGAGTACAAGATTCGACTCCATGAAGTAGCTTCACCTCTAACAATAGAAGAAAAAAAAGGTGACGTTGGACCATCTGATCGAGAGGGGCTGAGAGGTAGAAAATGATGCACATGCAGCAACGTAGCGAGCTGGGGAAGTAGAGCTAAGGCCGTTTCGAACGAAGATATACCTAAAGGTCGTCGGGATGTGGATAGGTGCGCGGCGGGAGGCCGGATCCGCCCACAAGCAACGACGAAGGGATCGGAGGACCTCCCACGCCGGCACTCGGCCAGAGATAACGGTGCGGCCGGCAGTGGGTCTCCTCCCTCACTATCGACGACAGCCTAAACGCTGCCCCTCCTCCCCTTCACCGGCGGAGGGGGATACGTCCGGATTTGTAACCAGTGGTGAGGATAGAAAGACAGTGTTTTTTGAAGGGAGAAAGACAGTGTTACCACCCCTATCTTGTTTAGATTTAGAGAGGATGAGAGTGTGTGAATAGAGCAACCCTAGCAAGCAAGCGCGGAGGCTCCGGCCTATATATACGTAGTGGGGTAGTTTTCCTTTTTCACTCCGTCAAAACAATCGTTTAAAATTGTGTACTACATGCCAGGTTGCGTTTTTTTAGTTGTTGATTGTTTTTTGAGACAGCTACCCACTTGTTCCAAGTGGTGTTACAGTGTGCCAGGTCGCACTTTATATCGTTCAAGTTTGGTACTACTACAAGTCCCTCAATATATGAACAACCACCCCCTCGTAAAAATTGTGAACAAGCCCATAGCTAAAATTAGCAGAAACGTGGGTTGCCCCAACATGCATTATTATTTATATTTTCTACTCCCTCCGTTCCAAAATATAAGTCCTTTTTATTAGCCACACCTAAGACAAGAATTTTTTTATTAGCAGTGAACCCCACATGTCATAGACACAAAAATTGTGGCAAGATTCCCTTAGGCAAGCCAAAGTGTGTCTAACAATTTGAGCAACTCAAGTTAGGCAAGTGTGGCAAGTGTGGGAAAAATAATGTGGCAACATAAGACAAACATAGTCACAATCCAAACAGCCCCGTAATTTTTTGTGACATGCATGAAAATTTGGTTAGTTAAACTTATAGTCAAAATTTGGCAAGGTGCATCAAATAAACACATGCAAGTATCAAAAGGAAGTCACGGCATGCATGCATGCGTTGTACTCCCTCCGCTTCCAAATATAAGCCTTTTTAGAGATTGCAACAAGTGACTACATACGAAGCAGAATACATCTACATACAACTGTATGTTGTAGTCCATTTGAAATGTGTAAAAAGACTTATATCGAGTGCAGTGCTTTGATGTGTCGTGTCAACTCGTACAAGACCGAGAAGTTTGATTACTACAACTCCCTCTCCCTCGCGGACTATGCTCCGGTGCCTTAACTTTACCTGCCTTTGGCTGCATGACAGGAGGGCCAACCACCTGTTGGGCCCATCTGTCATAGACGCAAAGGCAGGAGCAGTAGGTAGAAGCTTTCGCTACACGCTATCCCTCCCGCACAAGGTGGACGGACATGCAGCAGTGGATTCGATACTGTAAAAGTAGGAGTAACATCATTGTTTGTCTTCTCGAAGAGGCGAAGAGCCAAGCGCAACCCGAACGTGGCAGTTGTGAACGCTCACGTGGTGCGGTGCCTTGGAGCACGCATATACAGTAGTAGCCAGGCTCTTGCATGAGACAAAATTGCTATTTGAGCCCACTATTGTAGTACTACTAGTTCTTGATACTCCCTCCTTCTAGGTGAGTAGTAAGTCATTGAATTTGTAGCTAAGCTTCCCTCATTGAATTTTTTAACAATTAAACTCCATCATCCATTGGTTCATACTCATTCTGCATAGGTCCACGCGCTTAGCACCATTTCCTCCAATGTTTATTTGCTAATTAATATCATTGCATGCAATAAACTAGCCATTGCATGTCGTGTTTGGTACTCCCTCCGTCTAGGTGAGTAAGTCATCTTAGGTTGTGCACCGTGACCAAGGAGGAGGGGGAAAACGAGAGACCTTAATGTTTATTTGCTAATTAATTGCATTGCATGCAATGAACTAACCACTGCATGTCGTGCTTGGTAGTCTCAAGTCATTAAAAGCATGCACGCCCGTCGTCTCTTATTGGTTGATATCTAAAAAACAAGAAACGAGATAGAAATTAATGCACCACACCTAAGAGCATGGTTAATAGTATAGCCAACTGCTGGCTATAAGTCTATTGAAAACCGACAAACTATGTTCTCAGTCAACTTTGCAACTACAATTCATCATCCTTTCAGGAAGGGTCACGTATCGGAGCCTTTTTGGCAAGTCCACATACTCAACCATCACATAGTCTTCTATGATTGCTAACACTCACCGCATACACACGAGCAAAATGTTTCAACTGTACACATAGAAAGGTAGGGGCTTATAGTTTCGCCTCCCAACATACTCACCTCGAGGGTGATGTCAACAATAATAACTCATGCTACCCATATCCAATTGGATATATGTGCCTAGATCTTTCCTCACCACATGATGCTTGCCAAAAGAGAAAATAAAAAGGAAAGAGAGAAGAACTTTGACTCTTGCATAAAAAGTAAATACATAAAAGTAAAAGGTATGCCCTTCATAGGGGGAAGTAGAGGTTGCCATGCGCTTTTTGTTTGTATTCTCAATCCCTTACTGCAAAATAATGTCACGTTATACTGCCCCTTGTGATAGAAACATTTATTATGCAGTTTGTCGCTTTTATTCTTTGCCATCACAAGTTCGTACAACGCTCAATTTTCTCTTACACTAAATAATCTAACACTTATAGAAGCAATTTTTATTGCCTTATTGCACCAATGACAACTTACTTGAAGGATCTTACTCAATCCTCAGGTAGGTATGGTGGACTCTTCAAGATAAGATTTGGGTATAAGGGGTTTTGGATGCACAAGTAGTATCTCTACTTAGTGCGAAATTTTTGGCTAGCAAAGATGGGGGGCAAGCACCACATGTTGAAGGATCTATGACATTATAACTTCTATGTGAATATGAACAAACATAAATCATTACGTTGTCTTCCTTGTCCAACGTCAACAATTTTGGCATATAATATTTTGATGGGGGCTCACAATCACAAAAGATTTCCAAGATAGTGTATTTGCATGTGAATCTTCTCTTCCCTTATTAATTCTTTCATGAATTGCATCATTGACCAGTGCTATGTTTGTCAATCTCCAATAATATTTTCTACTTATACTCTTCCTTATGTGGTGTCATTACTTACCACAAGATTAGCATATGATCTTTTTCATTTATTTCCTTTCTTTTTATTGTGCATGAAAGTAAAGAAAACAAAACTTTATTATGTATCTCGCACACGATTACAAAAATAGATCACTAAGCAAACTCTCAAAAAGAAAGGATTGAACGAAACTTTTATTCATCTAAAGCAAAAGATAACTATGGATCGAACTAAGATAAGTAAAGTCAAAATATAGTGGAGGTGATACGATACGGGGGACCTCCCCCAAGCTTGGCACAAGGCAAAGGGAATACCCATACCCGATACTCAATTTTCTTTTGGTGATGGAGGTGGTGGTGATGAAGTAGTAGCAATCTTATCCTCGGGTTTCCATGGCAAGGGCTCACCATCATAAGAGGAGGAGTGAGTCTCACGTGTCCCGCAACTGACAGCCAAACTCATACCTTTAAACCTCACCTCATATTCAAAGACTTGGTTTTGGAGATCATAGATCTGGCTTTGGAGGAAGTTGATTTGCTCACTGAAGGAGAAGACGGTGTCCTTCATGGACTGGCCATCCACCTTGAGATCACGGGTGTATTCAACGGTCATGAGGTGATTGGCATTGAGTCCACGTTCCACAATCCCCTTGCACCGGAAGACTTGCTGCTCCATAGCTTCAAGCCTAGCCTCCACGGATCTAGTCCCCTTGGGGCCTTGCACATCGCGGATATGGAGCACCCCCTCACGCATCTGGATAGCTTGGGGGTGCTGCATCACCTCCCGCAAATATGGGTTGATGACGTTCTTGAAGAACTTGTCCTTGGAGGAGCTTGAAGCGGCCATGGTGGATTAGATCTGTCACAAAACAGCAAGAAAAAATAGAAGATTTCTCTGCGATACGGAGGTCAACAAGTTCCGGGGGTATATAAGGATTTTTTTATCTCTGGAAACAAGCAAACAGAAGAAAAACAGAGTCTAGAAGGTACCCGAGGTGGGCACAGCCCACCTGGGCGCGCCCTGGTGTCTTGTCCCCACCAGGGATGCCTTCCTGGTTGTTTCTTATTGTCCTAATTTTTGTTTTATTCCAAAATGGACAGAAAATATTTTTGCGGATTTTTCGGAGCCCGTTTACTTACCGTATCACGTACCTCCTCTTTTTCACATTTCTGGAGTGTTCTGGAAGGTTTCTTTTATGTGTCCTTCCAATGACAAAGTTTAGATAGTATTGCTTTCAATATTAATGGGCGTACCTGAGATATAATGTTTTATTCATTGCCCATTAAAAACCTTCTGGTTAGTACCTTTGGCATTATTTATTTTGATGGCTCCAGATCGATAAACCTCCTCGATAACATAGGGTCCTTCCCATGTGGAGAGGAGTTTGCCTGCAAAGACTCTGAAATGAGAGTTGTACAAAAGAACATATTCTCCAACCTTGAACTCACACTTTTGGATTCTTTTATCATGCCATCTTTTAACTTTTTCTTTAAATAACTTGGCATTTTCATAAGCTTGGGTTCTCCATTCATCTAGTGAGCTAATATTAAATAACCTCTTTTCACCGGCGAGTTTGAAACCATAGTTGAGTTCTTTAATTGCCCAATATGCTTTATGTTCTAACTCAAGTGGCAAATGGCAAGCTTTTCCATAAACCATTTTATAAGGAGACATACCCCACTACAGGAATCTGCTACTTTGCCATCTGCCACGGCGGACGGCAGAGGCATGGATGGCGGACGGCAAAGACCTTTGCCGTCAACCGCGGACGGCAAAAGGTGACGGCAAAGTAGGGGACGACTAAGAGCTGCTTTGCCGTCTGCCTCGGGCAGCTGACGGCAAAGGGGCCTTTGCCATCAGCAGCGGATGGCAAAGAAGACGGACGGCAATAAATGCGCTGTTACTCCGTTAGGTGGTTAACGGCAGGTGTCGGTGTCAAAACCGGCGGATCTCGGGTAGGGGGTCCCGAACTGTGCGTCTAGGCGGATGGTAATAGGAGACGAGGGACACGATGTTTTACCCAGGTTCGGGCCCTCTTGATGGAGGTAAAACCCTACGTCCTGCTTGATTAATATTGATGATATGGGTAGTACAAGAGTGGATATACCACGAGATCAAGTAGGCTAAACCCTAGAAGCTAGCCTATGGTATGATTGTTGTAATGGAGGTTATGTCCTACAGACTAAAGCCCTCCGGTTTATATAGACACCGGAGAGGGCTAGGGTTACACAGAGTCGGTTACAATGGTAGGAGATCTACATATCCGTATCGCCAAGCTTGCCTTCCACGCCAAGGAAAGTCCCATCCGGACACGGGACGGAGTCTTCAATCTTGTATCTTCGTAGTCTTGGAGTCCGGCGGACGATGATAGTCCGGCTGTCCGGACACCCCCTAATCCAGGACTCCCTCAGTAGCCCCCGAACCAGGCTTCAATGACGATAAGTCCAGCGCGTATATAGTCTTCGGCGTTGCAAGGCGGGTTCTCCCTTTAAGTTCGATGTACCTACCGAACAGTGTCTGGCTCTCTTATAAATTCTGCGCTTCTTGGCTCCCACGCCCAATAATGGTCTTCTTACACGCGTCGCACGAATGTGAAAAGCCAGGGTATCTTTTATGTTTTACCCCCTAACTGTGCAAATAATCTGCCTATAAGAGAGGCAGGAATCCAGATCCAAACCACACCATCTTTCCTCCGCGAATACTCATCGGAGCGCTTCTAACCAAGAATCCATTCCATCATGGACCGTCGACGCGGCTCCTCTTCTCGCGCTCCCAGCCCTCTGCTAGGAGATTGGAGGAGGTGCTCTGTTCCGCACAACGAGTTGGTGAAGCTCCAAGCGGGGGGATATCTCCCTCCGGCCTTCATGGTTCCGGTTCGAGCCGGGCTGGCCACCTATCAAGGTGGAAAGCAAGCAGAGGCTTCCCCAAGTCCCAACAAAGGGGAGCGGGTATGTTTCATCCCCTATCTGATAAGGGGACTCGGATTTCCTATACATCCGTTCCTCCGCGGGCTCCTGGAGTTCTATGGACTCCAACTCCATCACCTTACACCTGCCTCTATCCTGCATATCGTGGGTTACGTAGCTCTTTGTGAGCTATTTCTGGGCATCGAGCCCCATTTTGCACTGTGGAAGAGGTTGTTCTGCCTCGTACCCCGTTCTCACGGGGGGTCTATATATCAAGTGGGCGGCGCCGAGATATGGCGCATTGCCGGGACCGGATATCTATCCGGAACCCCTAAGAAGGCGTCCGACGACTGGCCTTAGGAATTGTTTTACATAGAAGACGCTCCGCTGCCGGACCCTGTCCGGGTCGGCCTCCCGGAGTTCAGTACTGCTCCTCTGAAGAAACGCCTCAGTTGGCGCCCGCAGAGCCCCCAACTGGAGGAAGACAAGAGCGTCCATTATCTGATGGGCCGAATAAGATTACTGGCCCATTCCGGGTTGACCATGATTGGAGTCATGGCAACATGCATTAAGCGGGGGGTGCAGCCACTTCAATATAGGGGCCACCCCATGTGGGATTTCAACAGGGAAGATGACGCCACCCGTCATGGCCGCAAAGGACCGGATTCGGCCGAGGATCTGGTGACGATCCTGTCCGGCCTGTACAAGGGGGAGAAGGAGGACTTCCTTCAGACGAACCCGTTGAATGGGTTCTCCATGAATAACCCCCGTAGTTGGGTAAGTGGATACTTTGAGGGCCTGACCCATGTTTTCGAAGTTTAAGCTTCTTATATTATGTCTTCGGCGCAGGAACTGCGTCGGATTGTGGAGGACATGATAAGTCCAGCCCCGCAACCCGAGGATCCAGAGGGATCCCAGGATCCGGCCTCCGAAGAGGATCCGGACATTCAGGTGGAGCTAATCGACGGGGTGTTCCACCAGCTAAGCATGGATAATGCTTTAGTCGCCATTACGGCTGACTACCCCGGACTATATCCGGCTTCCCAGGTGATTGCGACAGGAGTCCGGACACCATTATTTCTTCCTTGCCCATTTTTGTCCTTCGCGTACGATGGTGTTTTGCAGGAAGCACCCTCAAGGCGGGAAGCCGAGCCCGCGGCGGCTGACCAACAAAGGCCAGTCCGGACCAGTAGGCGGAAAAGGAGCGCGGCGCGGACTGAAACGTCAACGCAAAGGTATAGCTCGTAATTAATTATTTGGAGCAACGTTACTAGGAAGCGTTTGAGTGCTCATGATCTTTGTAGGAGAAAAAGCGCCCACCGCACTGCGGGCGTAGAGGTTGCCGATCCGACCTCTACCAGCCAGGCTCCAGCACCCGGTCTGGAGGGGGAGGCAAGTGCAAGGCGCGGGCTGGATACTCCTCCAACGGAGGATGCCAACAGACTGTCCGCCACCAAGTCTGAGGTGGAGAGCACCATGAACCACAAGCACCGCCGGACGGTATTTCGTGAAGCGTGTTTCTCCCCTGAGGTGTTGAATGCCTTTAACACGGGGGACGCGCACCTCCGTGCTGCTCAAGATGGTTTTACCAGAGCCATGGAGCAGTATGTAAAAGACATACGGGTAAGAGAATTTGATAGTTATATATGCCAGTAGCCCCCAAGACTTAAAGTAGTTATGTTAACTGATTTAAGGATCATTTGAAATGTAGGATCTTACCGAGAAGAATACCCGACTGTCTCAGGAGCTGCAAGAGTGCAAGGCCCAACTTGAGGCTGCACTTGCTGCCGCAGGAGGAAACACAGAGGCCCCTCTTGGTAACACACTTGCTTTTAAATATAAGCACTGTGCGGCATGCGCGCAAGTCTAATAATGACACTGCAGGTGCTGCCGGACAAGATCCGGACAGGCAGGAACTGCTGCGCCAGCTGAAGGCCGGCGAGAGGGTGCTGAATAGAGTGCAACAGGAAAGGAACAAACTCCAAGATGCCCATGCCCAGCTTGGAGAGGAGCTAAAAGGCGTTCGGGTCAAGCTGTCCAACTCCGTTAAGGAGAATCAACAGCTTCGTCGCGGCATCTATAGTAAGTGCTTTAGCGAACTCCTTTGAAAAGAAGAGTTTGGCGAGGAAGTCAATTGACAAAATATGTCTTGTAGGTATACTCACAGGTCACCCTGCAGAGGAGATGCCCGTATCAACGGGTGATCAACTTCCCGAGCTGTTGCAACTGCTCGAACGAGTTCGGCAGGCGATGAGCAGCGTCGTCCAGGCTTTATGGCCAACCCTCTCCCTACCCGAGGGCCTTGGGGTGCTTGCGGAGAAGCTTCAGGGAGTGCGGCAGCGCTTCCGTTTATGGAAGATTTCGGCCTGCCGCCAAGGTGCCAAGGAGGCTTGGGCCATGGCGAAGATGTGGTACAAGAAGGCGGATCCCAACCACATGGCCGAGGTCGGGCCGGTGGGGCCTGATGGGAAGGAGATCCCTGTGAGTTTAGTATACAGCCAAGTAGAGTTGGCTGCTAAATTTTCCCAACGGGACTGTAAGTTAGACAGCCTGTTAGACGGGATTGAGGAGGAATACAGTCAGTAGATTTGACGATGTATTTTAAAATGACATGTGAAATGCCTTCTAGCCGGATTGTAGATCGTTTGTCTTTGCCGACCTTTTCGCTTCAACCTCGGGACCCTAGAGTCCAGAGTGTGTCCGAATACCTTCTTTGTCAAGAAACGACCGTGGTATGCATGGAGACCAGGCGTAGGGGTCATTAGTGCTTTATCAGACAAGTGCCCAACTAGTTATGTTATATTACATGGTTAGTAAGAAACATCTTCCAGGGAGAATAGTTTCATTAAGGGTTCCTTTCCCTGGGAGGCATGCCCTAAAGTACATGTCCGGACTGCGAAAAAAGCAGAAAAACATCTGGGGGCAGATAAAGAAGTAGGTAAAAAATCATCTTTCAAGTCACCAACTGAATATTCCCTTAAGAACGCTAGCTTTCGGCTTCACCCAGTCTGAGGTACACATCCGGCTGACCCGGCAGTAACAATCGCAGAGGTGCTCCCTTTACCTCCTAGCCGAACAATCGGGAACGTAGGGGTAAGCACAGGAGCCAGGCAACCCAGCTTGGCCAAAACTTAAGTCATGTCGATGCATATAATGGTGAGTAAAAGGTACATGTGGAAGCTTGACACATGTGCTGGGCATGAAGCCCTTATAGTTGAGCTTCTTGAAAAAGAAGCCCCTAGGTATAATGAGTGCGGATGGCACATCAAGTGTATGCGGATAATGCGCAGGTAGGCCCTTAAGGGATTTTTAGTAAAACTGTTAAGAGAAGAAAAAGAAACAAAAGACAGCCGAAGTGTAAAAATGTGAACGGGGGAAGGGGACGAACTCTTAGTCCGGCGCTAGGCATAGAATCTTCGGAGGCGGGCTGCGTTCCATGGGTTCGGCTCGAGTCGGTTGTCCGACGCATTTCGTAGATGGTACGCTCCGCCGGTCAGGACTTGATCGACAATGAAGGGGCCCTCCCATTTGGGCTTGAGCTTGTCCTTTTTCTTCTCTGCTTTGATATCTGCGAGCCTGCTGCTGATAGAATGCGGAACGAGCCTTGGCGACGTCGCGTTCTTCCTCCAATGCGTCCAAGCTGTCCTGCCGATCCAGCTCGGCTTCTCTTTCTTCGTACATGCGCACTCGAGGTGAGTCACGAATAATGTCGCAGGGCAGAACTGCCTCTGCGCCGTATACCATAAAAAATGGTGTGAATCCGGTAGTACGGTTGGGCGTTGTCCGCAGCCCCCAGAGCATGGAGTCAAGCTCCTCAACCCAGTGCGTGTCAGATTTCGTAAGTGACCGCACTAGTCTGGGTTTAATGCCGCTCATTATGAGACCATTTGCTCGTTCCACTTGACCGTTGGTTTGAGGATGATAGACTGAAGCGTAGTCGAGCTTAATGCCCATGTTTTTGCACCATGACTTAACCTCGTCGGCTGTGAAGTTCGTGCCGTTATCGGTGATGATGCTGTGGGGGACACCGTAACGATGTACTACCCCAGATATAAAGTCTATCACTGGTCCGGACTGTGCCGTTTTAACTAGTTTGGCCTCTATCCATTTGGTGAACTTGTCCACCATGACCAATAGGTACCTTTGCTTGTGGGTTCCCCCTTTAAGGGGTCCAACCATGTCAAGCCCCCAGACCGCGATCGGCCAGGTAATGGGTATAGTTTTGAGGGCGGTGGGTGGCATATGGCTCTGATTAGCAAAGAGCTGACAACCGACGCATCTTTGGACTAAGTCCTGAGCATCTGCCCGGGCCGTCGGCCAATAAAATCCTATACGGAATTCCTTTCCTACAAGGGCCCGAGCTGCTGCGTGGTGTCCGCCTAGTCCGGCATGAATTTCAGCCAGGAGGTTTCGCCCTTCCTCTCCGGAGATACACCTTTGAAGGACTCCGGTTGTACTTTTCTTATAAAGCTCTCCCTCATGGACCTTGTAGGATTTCGATCGCCGGACTATGCAGCGAGCCTCATTTTGGTCCTCGGGAAGTTCCTGCCGAAGCAAGTAGGCTAGGAATGGTTCTGTCCACGGGGCAATTATTCTCGGCAGTCCTTTATCCTGTCCATAACTAGGAGGAATCTGGCCCAGTAGTGATGTACCGTTTCGGCGGGCTCTTGCCGGATTAGAGATAGATCGCATATGTCTGGGCGGGTGGGTGGAATTAAGTCCGGAACCCTACCCATCTCGAGGCTCGAAGGCCGGGAAGTTTCCAAATTTGGAAGCCTGGATTGCTGGATGTTGTCCAACGAGTCTAGAACGATGCCTGACTTTAAGTTCAGTGCTCGATCGAAGTCCGTCCCTCCGCGGGAATCCGGCATGGACGGTTCGGGAGCCCGGACGTGAATAGTTTTCAATACAGGAGAAGAGTCTCCGTACTGTTCCTCTACCACTGCAATGTGGTGGGTGACCTGGGGAGAGTTAATCTCTCTTAGATCGATTTTAAGCTCAATCTGATTGTAGTCTGCAGCGACTCCCAGGGCGGCGATGCGATCCAAGAGTTCGTTGACAGACGAGAGCTCTATTGGATCCAGCTGCTCAGCAAATTCCGAGATGACATGAAGATTGCTTTTGATGACTTGAGAAGTCATTGTCGAAGCGGTGGCCGGACAGGCGGTCATAAGAAAACCACCTAGCCGTATAGTTTGGCCGGCGGCCAAAGCTCCTTTGGCGAAAATACCGTCTTTGAAGACGGGAGAAGCCATCCTTCCTGTCGGCGACGACACAGAGGAACTCTCAATGAAAGCACCAATGTCGGTGTCAAAACCGGCGGATCTCGGCTAGGGGATCCCGAACTGTGCGTCTAGGTGGATGGTAATAGGAGACGAGGGACACGATGTTTTACCCTGGTTCGGGCCCTCTTGATGGAGGTAAAACCCTACGTCCTGCTTGATTAATATTGATGATATGGGTAGTACAAGAGTGGATCTACCACGAGATCAAGGAGGCTAAACCCTAGAAGCTAGCCTATGGTATGATTGTTGTAATGGAGGTTATGTCCTATGGACTAAAGCCCTCCGGTTTATATAGAAACCGGAGAGGGCTAGGGTTACACAGAGTCGGTTACAATGGTAGGAGATCTACATATTCGTATCGCCAAGCTTGCCTTCCACGCCAAGGAAAGTCCCATCCGGACACGGGATGGAGTCTTCAATCTTGTATCTTCGTAGTCTTGGAGTCCGGTGGACGATGATAGTCTGGCTGTCCGGACACCCCCTAATCCAGGACTCCCTCAGCAGGCCTTTGCCGTCCGCTGCGGACGACAAAGCCTTTGCCGTCAGCCACTGTTGGCACACTGACCAAATTGGTCAGCCTCCCAGGAAGCACAGTTGCCTGCCACGTGGTCTCTTTGCCGTCCGCTGCTGATGGCAAAGATCTCTTTGCCGTCGGTGGCAGACGGCAAAGATCCTGCATATTGTCTCTTTTTTCTGTTTTTTTTCTCCAACAATTTTCACAGCAAATATATATGACAGCAAATATATATGACAGCAAATATATATCACATATCCAGCACATAAGTTTCATATCACATATCCAGCACATAAGTTTCATATCACATATCACATCATTTTCACACATCAGTTTCATCCATACACATCAGTTTCACATATCACATCTAGAACAAGAAGTTTCATACATAAGCAAAGCTAGAACAAGAAGTTTCATACAATGCAAGTTTCATACATAAGCAAGTTTCATCAAAGGAAAAGCAAGCACTCCATCATAGCAAGCTAGCTTCCATGAAGTGAATGAAATCTGCAAAATGGTAAATAAGAAAGTTAGAAATAGGTGACTAGAACAAGAAGAAGACTAGAACAAGAAGTATATGTCATTTATGAGCTAACTTAGGTGAAATGGATCATATATGAGCTAACAAAGTTGAAATGGGTTGTTTATGAGCTAACTTAGTTGAAATGGATCATTTATGAGCTAACTTAGTTGAAATGGGTAATTTATGAGCTAACTAAGGTGAAGGGCATCATTTTTGAGCTA
Source organism: Triticum timopheevii (assembly GCA_963921465.1). Taxonomy (NCBI): domain Eukaryota; kingdom Viridiplantae; phylum Streptophyta; class Magnoliopsida; order Poales; family Poaceae; genus Triticum; species Triticum timopheevii. The sequence goes on along the minus strand of OY997274.1, from coordinate 357,804,517 downwards.
AGTAAGGTGAAATGGATCGTTTTTGAGCTAACTTAGGTGAAATGGATCATTTATGAGCTTTTATGAGCTAACTTAGTTGAAATGGGTCGTTAATGACCTAACTTAGGTGAAATGGATCATTTAAGAGCTAATTTAGGTGAAATGGATCGTTTTAAGCTAACTTAGGTGAAATTGATCGTTTAGGAGCAAATCTAGGTGAAATGGGTCATTTTGGAGCTAACCTACGTGAAATGGATCATTTTGGAGCTAACCTAGGTGAAATGGGTCATTTTGGAGCTCACCTAGGTGAAATGGGTCATTTTAAAGCTAACGTAGGTAAAATGGATCATTTACGAGCTAATCTACTAAAATGGGTCATTTTAGAGCTAACTTGGATAAATTGGATCACTTGTAAGCTAACTAAGGTAAAATGAGTCATATTAGAGGTAACTTAGGTAAAATGGATCGTTTATGAGCCAACTAAGTTAATTATGCAATTTTTTACATAAGTAAGCTTATTAAGTCATTTTGAAAGAAAAGAAGCTAACTCTAGGTCATTATGGTAAGTATATTGGAAGAAATTAAGCTAAGTCTAAGTCTAGAGAAACTTACCGTGATCAGGGAGGTGTAGGAGCGGGCTGGCTCGTGCCGGTAGCTGGAGAAGGATCGTGTGATGCGTTTCTGGAGTTAAGCTGCACCAAAGATCATTTCCAATGTCTCGTTAGCATTATGACACTCAAATGTTAAGACTAGCAAGTAATGTCCATTCAAATTAAACTCACCGTGCTCCCAGGAGCAATCACTGGCATCGGTGGAGCGGTCTGACCAGACTTCTAGCACACAGACTGCACATTTGGTTTTCACAATAGAGTCATACTAGTTAGTAATGAGACTCAAATGTTAAGACTAGCAAGTAATCCGCAGAAGAAACTTACCACAAGGAGCTCATACATGGCCCTTGCCTGCATGTCATTCCATGCCCTCTCCTCCTCCAACATCTTTGTCGTCCTCTCCTCCAACTCCCGCTGCCTCTCCGCCGCCTCCGCCAGAAGTTTCTCCGTTCTATCTCTCTCACTCTGTATAGCAGCCTGCAACACCACTCACATGACCATTTGTAATCATTGATGGAAGCGCACACAATGTAATGGAGAAAGATAGCTGAGTACGTATAACTAACCTTGATGGCGAGTTGGACTGGCCGTTCACGATGCCTTATCTCAGGAGCGGAGCTCGACTGGCGCGCCTTGATCTCCGGGAGAGTGCTAGGACAATGGATAAGTCCATCTCCCATGGCTATGGAGCCATGGGACCTCCCGCCACCAGATATCATCAGCAACTCTGTATCAATGGGACCCTGGCTCGGGTTAAAGTCCTCCCCTTTCCTTGCCTTCCCCTGATCTCTATATTGCACGAGCTTGTCGTGGGCGGAGATGTTGGTGAAGTTCTTTGGATCATCGAGGTCATACGTAGAGAATGCCTTGACTTTCTTGTAAGAGCCAGTGTGGGCCATGGCATACAGGTCGTACACCTATGGCACCTTATCCGCCTTATTGTAGCGTGCCTGAAAGAGAGAAACAAAGTAAATTAGTAATTAAAGGGCTAAAGCTAGCATGATGAATGAATTGCATGAATCATGAAGCAAACCACATACCTAGTTCCGCCCGTACTGAAATAAGTTGGAGCTGCCTTGGTGGTGTGGCACACCTTCCATTTGGGCACATTTGTCCTTGGCCTCGTTGTGGGTGGCCCGCCATTCTTTTGAGCACCACCCATCGACAAACACCTCCCAACAAACCATCCGATCCGCACACCATCTCTGAGGGGCCTAAGTTAGCAAATAGAAACTTCAGTGCTACGGCTATGACTTACTAAATAAAGGAATTAAGTACAAGGCCTTAAGAATTACCTTCATGTACTGCTCCTTACTCAAGAACTTATCGGGGCACTCCTGCTTGGACTTCTTGATACCACGGTCAGCGTAGTAGTCTCGAACAGACTGCACCCGAGCCTCATGCCATAAGTTCTGAAGTAGGCGCTTGCACTCCTTGTGGATAACATCTGCCGCCTCCTCCTCGTATCCCTCCTCACACCTGTAGAATGTCTGCAATCAAATGAGACAATATTGATTAGTACAATTAATAACTAGCTAGTTGAAGATTTTTAATTGTGTAAAGGAGAAATTACCCAGAACTTTCTGATCACCATGTCTGCCCTCGTCTTGCACAAGACACCGTCGATAATCTCACACGGCGGGGCCGGGGCAGCCATGTAGTGCTCCCAACTCAATCCAACCTCTGGAAGTCGACCCTCACCAGGCAACGTGACAAACCCCGGAAAGTTTTGCCGAATCAGAACTCCAAGGACGGAGTTGGGCCGGCGGACACTTTCATGGTGGTCCCAACCCCTGCAGCATGACAAGGCCAACGCATTAGTTATTTGAAGAAACGTGAATGCAGAAGGTATAAAAAGATTAAATGCACTTACCTCTCCCCATCAGGGAAAATCAACCACCTCTGCTCGCGGGTCACCGGCACGGACGGGAGCCGTGTAGCACCACGCTGGTAGACGTTGCCCCCCTCCTTCCCCTCCTCCTAAGAACCAGTCAGCTCCCCGCCATCATCAGCATGGTCAGTCGGCTCCCCGCCATCATCAGCATGGCCACTCGGCTCCCCGCCATCATCAGCATGGCCACTCGGCTCCTCAGGCTGACCTGACCAAGTACCTCATCCAGATGTGTGCTCCTCCGGGGTCTCGTGGGCCGAAGGCCCGTCGACCCGAGGCTCGTGGGCCGAAGACCCGTGGACCGGAGGCTCGTGGACCAGAGTCCATGTAGCCTCCTCCTCAGACGAGTCCACCCTAGCAGTCACGTGCTCGGGTGAAACAGCTGGAGGCGGCGGCGAGGAAGGCGCCGTAAGAGTCACCCTACCTCTCCCGCGACCACGTGCTCCACCTCAGCCATTCTTCTTACCTCGTCCCCTACTAGGCACCACGGTCGACGAAGAAGGGCCCGGCGGTGTCGCCATACTGTCCAGCAATGCTCGGCGGAGAGGTGCGTGTGGAATGGAAGACCTCACACTACGCACCGACGAAGAAGGGGCCTCGGCACGCTCCGGACCAGCGCCCACCATCTTTCAACACCTGCCATGACAAAGAATAAACGAAATTAGTACAACATGAAAAAAAGTACCGGCATGAATAATAATATGTATATCACTTAAGTGTATAATCATCAAGGGGTCGGGGTCGGGGTCGGGTTCTCGGGGTCGGGGTGTCGGGTCGGGGTGCCGGGTCGGGGTCGGGGTGTCGTGTCGGTGTCGGGGTCGGGGTGTCGGTGTCGGGGTCGGGGTGCCGTGTCGGTGTCGGGGTCGGGGTGTCGGGTCAAGCTTGGGGTCGGGGTGCCGGGTCGGGGTCGGGGTGCCATGTCGGTGTCGGGGTCGGGGTGTCGGGTCAGGCTCGGGGTCGGGGTGTCGGTGTCGGGGTCGGGGTCGGGGTCGAGGTCGTGGTGTCGAGGTCGGGGTCGGGGTCTCGGGGTCGGGGTGTCGGGTCAGGGTGCCGTGTCGGTGTTGGGGTCAGGGTGTCGGGTCAGGCTCGGGGTCGGGGTACCGGTGTCGGAGTCGGGGTCGGGGTGTCGGGGTCGGGGTCTCGGGGTCGGGGTGTCGTGTCGGGGTGCCGGGTCGGGGTCGGGGTGCCGTGTCGGGTCGGGTTTTTTTCCTTTTTTTTCCTTTTCTTCTTCTTCCTCTTCTTCCTTTTCTTCCTTTTCTTCCTTTTTTCCTTCTTCTTCTTATTGTTCTTCTTCTTCCTCCTTTACTTCTTCCTCTTCTTCTTCTCCTCCTCTCCTGTTTTTTCTTCTTCTTCTTCCTCTTCTTCTTTTTTCTTCTCCTCCTCCTCTTATTCTTCTTCCTTTCCTTTTTCCTCTTCTTCTCCTGCTCTCCTGTTTTTTTCTTCTTCTTCTTTTTCTTTCCTAAAACTGAACTAAACCTAAATCTAATCTAAACATAAACCTAAAACTAAAAAAACAGAAAAAAGGAAAAAACTAAATCTAAACCAAAAACTAAACTAAACTAAACCTAAACCTAAAACTAAACCTAAAACTAAAACTAAAACTAAATCTAAACTAAACATAAACCTAAAACTAAAAAAACAGAAAAAAAAAAGGAAAAACAGAGGAGAGGTAGAGCTCACCTGGGCCGGTGGAGGAGGTGGCTGGTGGAGGAGGGGGGCGGGGCGGCCTGGGGCGGGGCAGCCTGGGGCGGCGGGGGCGATGGGGCGGGGGGGGGGGGGGGGCAGTGGAGCGACGGCGCCTGGCGGCAGTGGCGACGAGGCGGGGGGCCGGTGGAGGAGGGGGACGGGCGTCGGCGCCGGGCCCGGGGCGGTGGGGCGCGGGGGGGGGGGGGGGGGTCCTAGGCGCAGCGGCGCCGAGACGGGGTGGGGGCCGGGGCGACGGGGCGACGGGGCGAGGGGCCGGTGGGGCAGCGGGGCGATGGTGCGACCGTGCGGCGGCGAGTGGTGGGGGAGGGAAACAGAGAGAGAGAGGGGTGGGGTGGGGCAAGCTGGCCGTTTAATCTTTGCCGTCCGCCACCTTTGTCGTCCGCTAATGTGCTCTTTCCCGTCCGCTAGCAGACGGCAAATAGGGGGGAGTTAAGTATTTTTTAACCAGCTCCTCAGTGGGCCCCCCTCCCTCTTTGTCGTCCGCCAGCGGACGGAAAAGATTCTTTGCCGTCCGCTTTCAGGTAGCTTTTTTGCCGTCTGCTAGCTGACGGCAAAGAGCTGGCAGATGGCAAAGTAGCTGATTCCAGTAGTGCCCATAGGATTTTTATGTGCTATTCTATAAGCCCAAATTGCATCATATAATTTCTTACAACAATTCTTCTGGGACCTATTGACCGTCTTTTGTAAAATTAACTTTATTTCTCTATTGCTAATTTCAACTTGACCACTAGAGTGAGCATGATAACGTGATGCAATTCTATGGTTAACATCATATTTAGCAAGCATTTTACGGAAAGCACCATGAATAAAGTGTGAACCACCATCAGTCATTAAATATCTAGGGACTCCAAACCTTGGGAAGATGACTTCCTTAAGCATTTTAATAGAGGTGTTGTGATCAACACTACTAGTTGGAATAGCTTCTACCCACTTAGTAACATAATCAACAACAACCAAAATATGAGTATACCCGTTAGAGGAAGGAAAACGTCCGATGTAATCAAATCCCCAAACATCAAATGGTTCAACAGCAAGTGAATAATTCATAGGCATTTCTTGACGCTTACCAATATATCCAATCCTTTGACATTCGTCACAAGATAAAATAAACTTACGGGCATCCTTGAAGAGAGTAGGCCAATAAAAACCGGATTGCAATACCTTATGTGCAGTTCAATTTCCCGCATGATGTCCTCCATAAGCTTCGGAGTGACATTTCTGTAGGATTTGTTCCTGTTCATGCTCAGATACACAATGTCTAATAATACCATCTACACCTTCTTTATAAAGATGTGGATCATTCCAAAAGTAATGTCTTAAATCATAGAAGAATTTTTTCTTTTGTTGGTATGTGAAGCTAGGTGGTATATATTTAGCAACAATGTAATTTTCATAGTCAGCATACCAAGGAGTATTGTGAGACACATTTATTGCAGCTAATTGTTCATCATGAAAACTATCATTAATAGGTTGTGGGCCATCAAGAATATTTTCTAACCTAGACAAGTTATGAGCCACGGGGTTCTCAACCCCTTTCCTATCTGTGATATGTAAGTCAAATTCTTGTGGCGAAAGAACCCACCTAATGAGCCTAGGTTTAGCATCTTTCTTTTCCATAAGATGTTTTATAGCAGCATGATCGGTGTGAACAGTCACTTTAGAATCAACAATGTTAGATCTAAATTTCTCACAAGCAAACACCACTGCTAAGAATTCTTTTCGAGTAGTAGCATAATTTCGTTGAGCACTATCTAGAGTTTTACTAGCATAATGGATAAAGTTTAATTTCTTATCAACTCTTTGTCCTAGAACAGCACCAACAACATAATCACTAGCATCACACATAATTTCAAAACGCAAGGTCCAATCAGGTGGTTGAACAATAGTTGTAGTAATCAAGGCTTTCTTAAGTGTTTCAAAGGCTTCTACACAATCATCATCAAAAACAAATGGAACATCCTTTTGTAAAAGATTTGTAAGAGGCCTAGAAATTTTGGAGAAGTCTTTAATAAACCTGCTATAGAAATCGGCATGACCGGGGAAACTACTAATACCTTTGATATCTTAGGACATGGCATTTTCTCAATTGCATCAACTTTAACTTTGTCCACCTCAATACCTCGCTCAGAAATTTTATGCCCCAAGACAATACCTTCACAAACCATAAAGTGGCACTTCTCCCAATTCAAGACAAGATTGGTTTGCTCACATCTCTGCAAAACTCGATCAAGGTTGTTGTCGGCATTCTGGAACGGGGGTCCCCAGACTTGCCTGCCTGCGGCCTGCGGCGTGGCTCAAGCAGTGACCCAGTACGGCCCGTCTTCATCAACCCAAGTTTAAGACCCTTGCGAGGGGCCAAGCCTCGTGGGGCAGACGATGCAAGGCTTCCTTAGCGGCAGCCTCACCAGGCAGGCTCGCGAGGAGGCGGAGAGATCAAGGCAGGGGTACCTCGCGAGGTGCTCATGACGCAAGCCATGACGATCGAGACCAGGCAGGCGCCAGCCTGCGCAGTGTCCTCGTTTCCTCTTTGGTGCAAAGGGGGCAAGCGCAGGCGCGGTGTACCGAGGCATCAAGCGAAGGATACCATATCGGTGCAACGAGACCAAGACCAGCAGAGCGGCAGGATGGAGGTCATGGTGGAGCCCAAGACGGCATCATCACTAGTGCCTTTGGCAGTCGAAGACCAACTTTAGCCAGGATAACTTGTACTAGCTATTCCCCTTCAAAATGGTTGTTGTTGGCTCCCTTCCTGCTCAATATTTGGGAAGAGGACCAGGGCCTCTACAAATAGAGATAGCCACCACCACAGTAGGGGGGATATCATCGAGAGCCTAGGGAGAGATCTCATCCAGAGGCGACCGAATCCGCCCAAGTAGAACACCGCACCAGCTCAAGAACACCTCTTGCGAGGCTGTTCTTTCTCTGTACTGTTCATCATCAGCCCTAGAGGCAATCCACCACACCACACACTAGAGTAGGGTATTACACCACAACGGTAGCCCGAACTAGTATAAACCTTGTGTCCCTCGTGTTGTTCATCGTGTAGCTTAGATTTACAGCAAGGCGTTGGGACGTGGATCGGTAGGGGGAAGATCTTCACGCGCACCCCAGAGTTCGAACCTTAAGGGTTTTGCCAGAACCCGATATCCGACATTTGGCGCGCCAGGTAGGGGTGCGCTGGATCTTTCTTCCGCTGTTTCGCATTCCGTCGTTCGTCGCATCCATGGCAGACACTCGCCGAGCTTGCGCCAAGCGTCGGGCTGCCCTTGCCGCCCGCATCGCCCAGACGGATCCCGTCAGTGGGCCTCCTCATCATTCTCCGTCGCCTGCCGCCAATGCCGCCACCGTCCTGGCGGGGAATGAGCAGCAGGCATCGTTGCTGCATCCCTCGGTAAGGCGGGAAGGCCGCACCGCCACTCCGTCGCTAACTCTAGCTGGTTTGTCGTCTCACGCTCGTCGCGCTCCCACGGACGCGCAGGCCGCGTTTCTCCTAGCACGTGAGCTCCTGCACTACCGCCCCGTCGATGACATCTACGAGGAGTGGTTCTCTTGCAGCATCAAGCTCGTCAGCATCGCAGGGAGCTCCCCTGCGCCGTCCCGCTCACTGCCTCGCCCCCCGTCCTACATGGGCGATGCAGCTCAGGAGGTGCCTCCGCCACCTCCTTCCCAAGAAGGTGCCCTGGCTCCGAGGCGTGTGGCCCCTGGACAAGACCCACCGTTTCCAGCGCCCGCGCAACAAGAAAGGAGCTGCCAAGAAATCCCTCATCCCCAAGAAGGCGCTCGCGTGCTCCCCACTCCAGCACATCAAGACCGCATCCCGGCCCTAGCACGTCAAGACCCCGCGCTGCCCCTGGTGGCGGCACACGGGAATCTACAAGAACAAGCCCCGCGTCTGCAAAGGGCTTCGGTGGCCACCGCAGGCTGCCGCACCTTCTCCACCAAGCTGCTCAGTGTCGCTTGGCCGAGCAAGTTCGAGCCGGATCTGCCTCCTCGCTACGACGGCACTGCCAACCCCACAGAGTTTCTGCAGCTCTACGAGCTGGACATCGAGGCGGCCAATGGAGACGAAAAGGTCATGGCGAACTGGTTTCCAATGGCGCTCAAGGATGGTGCCCGCACCTGGCTCCTGAACCTGCCTCCCGGCATGATCTCCTCTTGGGACGAGATGCGCACCCGCTTCATCGCCAACTTCCAGGGCACTCGTGAAAGTGCAACTATCCCAAGGTGGTTTTGGTAATTCATAACAACATATAGCTCATTGAGCTAATGCTATTCCAAGACTATTATTTCAGGAAAGCTCAATGAATGGCATGGCATGGATGATGAAAGTGGATCCCTCAAAATACTAATGACAAAGGATTGGCTCAAGCTCAAAAGCTCAAGACTCTTCATTTTATATTTTAGTGATCTAAGATCACATTGAGTCTATAAGAAAAGCCAATTCTATCAAGGAGGAATGAGATGTTGTTTAATGAGCCTCTTGCTTCATGTGCTTAGTGATATGCTCTAAAAACCCTCAGCTACTTTCTCACATCCACAAATGACCTAAACTTAAAGCCAAAATCGGTCACACCGATTATTCCTATCAGGCGCCACCGAGTTCTAGTGTCATAGCCACTGCCACAAACCCTAGGCAAATCGGTCTCACCTATAGGGATCTCGGTCTCACCAAGATGGGATTGTAATCTCTCTGTTTCATCGTAACATTTCGGTCTAACCGAAGTGAGCGATCGGTCCCACCGAGATTGCAATGTAAATTCTCTGTTTCCCTTTTGTAACATTTCGGTCTCACCGAAAAGAGCAAATCGGTCCCACCGAGTTTACCTGACCAACTCTCTGGAAAGCTTATTACCAAAATCGGTCTCACCAAGTTTGTGTAATCGGTCTTACCGAGATTACGTTATGCCCTAACCCTAACCGAATCGGTCTTACCGAGTTGCATGTCAGTCCCACCGAAAATCCTAACGGTCACTAGGTTTACTAAACCGGTCCGACCGAGTCTGTTGAATCGGTCCCACCGAGTTTGGTAAATTGTGTGTAACGGTTAGATTTCGTGTGGAGGCTATATATACCCCTCCACCTCCTCTTCATTTGTGGAGAGAGCCATCAGAACAAACCTACACTTGCAACTTACCATTTCTAAGAGAGAGCCACCTACTCATGTGTTGAGACCAAGATATTCCATTCCTACCATATGAATCTTGATCTCTAGCCTTCCCCAAATTGCTTTCCACTCAAATCTTCTTTCCACCAGATCCAAAACCTATGAGAGAGAGTTGAGTGTTGGGGAGACTATCATTTGAAGCACAACAGCAAGGAGTTCATCATCAACGCACCATTTGTTACTTCTTGGAGAGTGGTGTCTCCTAGATTGGCTAGGTGTCACTTGGGAGCCTCTGACAAGATTGTGGAGTTGAACCAAGGAGTTTGTAAGGGCAAGGAGATCGCCTACTTCGTGAAGATCTACCGCTAGTGAGGCAAGTCCTTCGTGGGCGACAGCCATGGTGGGATAGACAAGGTTGCTTCTTCGTGGACCCTTCATGGGTGGAGCCCTCCGTGGACTCGCGCAACCATTACCCTTCGTGGGTTGAAGTCTCCATCAACGTGGATGTACGATAGCACCACCTATCGGAACCACGCCAAAAACACCCGTGTCTCCAATTGCGTTTGAATCCTCCAAACCCTTCCCTTTACTTTCTTGCAAGTTGCATGCTTTAATTTCCACTGCCTATATACTCTTAGCATGCTTGCTGAATTGTGTGATGGTTGCTTGACTTGTCCTAAGATAGCTAAAATCTGCCAAACTCTAAAATTGGGAAAATGTTAAGTTTTTAATTGGTCAAGTAGTCTAATCATCCCCCTCTAGACATACTTCAACGTCCTACAAGTGGTATCAGAGCTTTGGTCTCCATTTGCTTTGATTTCCATAGCTTTTGGTGGTCATAGCCTTGGTTTCACAACCTAGGAGAGTATGGCATCTAGTGAGGGAAATTATCACCGTAGAGGTCCTTACTTTGATGGTACTAATTTTGCTAGTTGGAAGCATAAGATGAAAATGCATATTCTCGGACATAACTCCGCCGTTTGGGCAAATATTTGTATTGGCTTCCAAGGTGAATTCTTTGATGGGAGAGAGCCGAACCGTGAAGCTAACGTGGAAGAATTGAAGATGCTGCAATACAACGCTCAAACTTGTGATATCATCTTCAACGGATTGTGCCCCGAAGAATTCAACAAAATCAGCCGTCTTGAGAATGCAAAGGAAATTTGGAATACTTTGATTGATATGCATGAAGGTACCGAATCCGTCAAGGAATCCAAGTTGAATGTGCTCCAAAGTCAGCTTGACAAGTTCAAAATGAAGGATGGTGAAGGTGTCGCTGAAATGTAATCTAGGCTTGCACTTATCACAAATGAGATTGTCGGCTTAGGGAGTGAAGAGATTACCGACAGATTCATCATCAAGATGATCCTAAGAGCATTGGATGGAAAGTATGATACTGTGTGCACATTTATCCAAATGATGCCAAACTACAAAGATCTCAAGCCAACGGAAGTCATTGGAAGAATTGTTGCTCAGAGATGTCACTCAAGGATAAGGAGGAACTTCACAACAAGTCAAGTGGTGCTTACAAAGACTCAAGTGAAGCCCCCACATCATCAAGCGAGAAACAAACCTTCAATGAAGAATTGAGCTTAATGGTGAAGAACTTCAACAAATTCTACAAGAATAGAAGCAAAGAAAGAAGCTCCAAGTCAAGGTCTTACAATGACATAAGATCTTCTAGTCGAGAGCGCAATTGCTACAATTGTGGGAGACCCGGACACTATGCCAATGAGTGTACGACACCCTACAAAAGAAAAGAAGATTCTCCAAGAAGAAGAAGCAAAAAAGAAGAATCACCACCAAGAGAGAGGAGGAGTAGAGATGGTCGTTATGAACGAAGACCCTCATGGAGAAGCAAGGATTCGGAAAGGAAGGACAAGTCATCAAGGATGTGACGCCCTCGATTCAATCGTACACTAATCATACATGCAAATGTGTACGATCAAGATCAAGGACTCACGGGAAGATATCTCAACACAACTCTAGACACAAATTAAAATAATACAAGCTTTATATTACAAGCCAGGGGCCTCGAGGGCTCGAGTACATAAGCTCGAATATACAAGAGTCAGCGGAAGCAACAATATCTGAATACAGACATAAGTTAGACAAGTTTTCCTTAAGAAGGCCAGCACAAAAGCATCTACGATCGAAAAGGCAAGGCCTCCTGCCTGGGAGCCTCCTAACTACTCCTAGTCGTCGGCGTTCGTCACGTAGTAGTAGGCACCCTCAGGGTAGTAGTAGTCCTCATCGAAGGTGTCGTCTGGATCCTGGGCTCCACCATCTGGTTGCATCATTCGGGAAGAATGAAAAGAGGTGGAAAAAGGGGAGCAAAGCAACCGTGAGTACTCATCCAAAGTACTCGCAAGCAAGGATCTACACTACATATGCAACATTATCAAAGGAAGGCTGTATATGTGGACTGGGCTGCAGAAATGCCAGAGTAGAGAGAAGGCCTAGTCCTATCGAAGACTAGCATCTTCTGGAAACCACCATCTTGCAGCAAACAGGAGGGAGTAGAGTAGCATAAAGTAAAGTAGTAGTAGTGTTATCAACCTCGGCCAGAGATCCTTTCTCGACTCCCTGCGAGAAAGCAACCCCAGAGCCATACTATCCAATTGTCAGCACAATCCAATTCTCATCACCATCCAATTCTCATCACAAGTATCCAGCTCTAGTTGTATCGATCGGGATACAACTCCAAGTGTCCGTTACCATAGGACATGCTATCGATAGATGTTTTCTTCCCTGCAGGGCTGCACCAACTTACCCACCACGCTCGATTAACTCCGGCCGGACACACTTTCCTGGGTCATGCCCAGCCTCGGCCAAACAATACGCCGCAACCCGACCTAGGCTTAATAGAGAGGTCAGCACGCCGGACTAAACCTATGCCCCCAGGGGTCATGGGCCATCTCCTCGGGAACTCCTGCACGTTGCGTGGGCGGCCGGTGAGTAGACCTAGCTACCTCCTTAAAAAAGGTAGGAGCTTACCAGTCCAATCCGGCGCGCGCCGCTCAGTCGCTGACGTCTAATAAGCTTCGGCTGATGCATACGACGCAGAACGCCCATACTATGCCCACATGATGGTTAGTGCTATCAGGCCAGAGGCCCCTCGGATCAAATATCCAAATCGTAGTGGATTAGGAACGCGCGGTAACAAACAGAGACTCACGAAAGATGTGACCCCGTTGTCCCATCTCGAGGACTTGCGGCAAGGGATAAGAATGCCCGGCCACGCCTCGTAATTATCTCATGGGAACCTTCTAGGTCAACCCGACTCCTCATCACTCACAATTATGCTCACACGGGTACCCCTCAGGATCGACCCATCTTTAGTAACATGGTTCAGTGTAAAGTCATAGTAATCATAGTAACTGTGTGTCTAAACATCAAGGGGAAAAACCCGAGGAATCACCCCCGGTGAATTCCACTCGATGTAATCATCAAGGTGAACGTAAGAGGAATCACCCCCGAGGTTCACACTTGAGGGGTTGCATGACAGAGTCGTATCGGAAGTGGTTAAGGCGGAATCACCCTCGATAACCACGACCGAATAGCTACACTATAGGGTTAACATCAGAAGTGCTGTAGAGGTCTCACCCTCGGCACTCGATAGTAACCTAGCAGTGTCGAGCAACTAAGGGGAAAGTGATGTGCGGTGCCGGGGCCTGGTCTTCGACCCCGTTGATCGGGTCTTCGATGATGAAGCATGGGCCACAAGGACAAGGTGGGGGTCACTGATGGATCACTAACCAACCTATACAAAGCAGTTTAGGATAAGTAGGTAAGGTACAATAGCAGATACAAAAGCAGGTTATGCATCAGAATAGGAGCAATCAATAACAATAGCAAAATCTAATGCAAGCATGAGAGTATAGAATGGGCGATATTGGGATGATCAAAGGGGGGGCTTGCCTGGTTGCTCTGGCAAGGAGGGGTCGTCGTCGACGTAGTCGATCACAGGGGCAGCATCAGTCTCGGGGTCTACTGGAGAGAAGAGGGGGAAGAAACAGTAAATATAAAGCAAACATAGCATGACAAAGCATAACTTGGCAATATGTTGTGCCGGATGTGACCTAACGTATGGCTACAAGATGTAGGTGAAGGGGGAATTCAACCGGGAATGTATTCCCGGTTCCGGACCTGTTTCAAACAAATAACCAGAGGGGGAATGTTCCATGTTCAGATAGTTAGGGGCATGTGACAGGTATGAGGAGGGTGTATTCGGATTCGTTGGATTTTTCTGAGCAACTTTCATGTAGAAAACAATTTCATCGGAGTTACGGTTTAAATTCTATGATTTTTTCAAAGATTAAACCAAAATCTGGAATTATTAATATTAACAGAAAAGGAATATGACGTCAGCATGATGCAATGCTGACGTCAGTAGGTCAACAGGTCGGCTGACCAGTCAAACCAGACAGGTGGTGCCCACATGTCAGCCACTGTAAGCTTAACAGTGGGTTAAACTAATCTAACTGGCTAATTAGAGGGGCGGGCCCCTGGTGTTAGTGACTAACTAATTACTAATTAATTCATAGATTTTAATTAGCAGATTTATTTCTTTTTAAAACGTTTAAGCTAGTGGGGCCCGCATGTGAGTGGGTCAGAGTACCCAGTCAGCATGTTGACTGGTCAAACCAGTCAACGGGGACCCGTGGGGCCCAGCGTCAGTGGCACAGATGGCCCACCTGCCAGGCCACGTCAGCGACGGTGCCAGAGACAGCTCCGGCGACCCAAAACGCGGCGGCGCGTGCGGGAGGGGCTCGGGTTTCGTCGTCTGGCGACCAAATCGACGGCGGTTGGTCGCGTTCGAACAGGAACAACATCCCGCGTCGATATGTGGCCTTAGTGCGAGCTAAAACAGATGGAGTCGAGCGCTAGGTCATCGGCGGCGGACGCCGGAATCGGGCGTTGGTGGCTACGGCGATGTGGGGCGGGAAAAGCTATGCGAAGAGCATATTTGGGCTCCTACGAGCCCCGGGAGCTCGGCTACGAGCTCGGACGCGAGCTCGGGCCACGGTGTCCACGACGGTGAGGTGATCTGCGGCGGCGAGCTCACGGCAACAGCGACGAGCTAGCTAGGGCGAACCACGCGGTGTGAGGAGAAGAATGGAGGGAGGGAGGAGCTCACCGAGCGACTACAAAAAGCTTGCGTCAGCTTAGGAGCGCAGAGGTGGCCGGAGACGACGGCGGTCACCGGCGACAGAGAAGAAGGGGACGAGCTCGATCCCGACCATGCGGTCGTTCCCAAGCTCGATGGCAAGGCGTAGTCGAGGTAGAGGTCGACGGCGCGTCTCGTGGACGTGCTGGCGAGGCGCGGGATGGGCGGTGGCCGCAGTGGTGGTAGACAGCGGCGACGACGGCGCGCGGGAGGTCCAGATCGGGACGAGAGGAGAGGGAGAGGCGAGCGAGTGAGGCAGGGAGCAGGAAAGTGGATGGAGGTAGGTAGGGGAGGAGGCCCGAGGCGTCGGGGCGCTGACGGCCTTATCCTCATCGACGGCGAGGTGGTCCAGCGGCGACGCGCGGGCGCGCGCCCTCGGTTGGTTGAACAGGGGGAGGGGAGAGCGACCAGGGAGGTGGGCCGTCTAGGTTGGGCCGACTGGTGCGGATGGGTCAAGGCCTAGGGAGGCAGGGGCTTCCTTTCCTCTTTTCCTTTTCTTTTAAAACTTTTTTGTTTTCATTTAACAGTAGCCTTTTACATTTTCTTTTGTAGTAATTATCTTTTTCAAAAATGTGCCACTCATGAAAACAAATACTAGGGGCAGTGGTGCACTGCCACCATAAGCTTGGGATTTATTTGAATCCATTTGGAATTTTCATAATTGGAGTAGCATTTTAAAATGCTAGAATTGCACTGGATTAATTGCTACTGCTCATTTTAGCAACATAGTGATGTTCTTTTTCTTAACATCAATTGTTTTGGAATATTTGCTAAATAATGAACATTTTTCCAACAAGTTTTTGCAACTTCAAATTTCACTTTGAATTTGAATAGAATTCAGAGAAGGGATTTGAGCTGAGATATTACCCCAAGATGATTAAGCTTTGTAAATCAAGATGACTTGGCACTAATCATAAGGGATTACTGTAGTGTGATGCTGGGGATGTTACAAAGGAGCTACACAAAACGAAGATATCAAGCTCATGTTGTTGAATGGGTATCCGGCTCCGACTCCGACAATCACTCCGAGAGAAGCTATCACTCCGACTCCGAATATACTCAAGATGAAGGTGTTGCCGGTCTAGCACTTGTGTCAACCAACTCCTACGACATATTTGATTCACCAAATGAAGGAATTGGAAGATGCTTCATGGCCAAAGGTCCAAAGGTAACACATCCTGAGTATGTTGATTTCAATAGTGATGAAGATGACTTACTTGTGGATGATGATTTACTTGTTGACAACTCTAGTGATGAATACTATGATGAAACGTCAATTGATCATGCTAATCAAGATAAAACGAATGACAATGATAAGGAGAAGATTGAGCTTATAACTAAAGAACTAAACACTCTTAAGTTAGCTCATGAAACTATCTTCAAAGATCATCGAGAACTTTTAAGGGCTCATGAGAAGTTACGCTTTGAAAAGCTCAATCTTGAGCAAGAGCATGAGTTCTTAAAAGCAATCAATGATGATCTCTGTAAGAAAGTTCTTCTTACATTGCCAAGCATTTACTCTTATCTACTTACATGCCTCAAGTCAAGTATAGTAACAGGTACAAGAAAGATCCTTCCTCTAGTAGTAACAATAACAATGTCAAATCCAATATTGTTGCTTCTAGTAGTTCTCTTGATTCCACTAATGATTCTCTTAGCCAAGTTACACTTGAGCAAGAAAATAGCTTATTGAAGGGAATCATAGAGAAAGGTGTTTACAAGAACCTTGCCAGGAGTAAGCAATTCGAGGAAATTGTACGCAAGCAAGGAAGGCACCGGAAGAATCAAGGTGTTGGCTTTGAACGAAAGTTCAATGCCAATGGAGTTGAGTGGGAAGAAGATCAATACCCCAAGACGAAATTTGTTCCTCAACAAGAGAAGTATGATCCTACTTCCTTCAAAGGAACAGAAGCACAAGATGATCTTCCACCACAAGACCACAAGAACAAAGGCAAGGACAAGCTTCAAGAAGAGATTGATGCATTTGAAGAAGCACCTAAGGCCTCGTTCAAATGGGTTCCCAAGACTACGTCAAGTTCTACTTCATCAAGTACAACTACAACTCCAAGGATTCCCATCAAGATGATATGGATCCTGAAGAAGAAGAACTAGAGAGTTCTTGAGGGTGACTCCGCCAATATTCTTCACTCATATCATTATGGCAAGAATAAGTGCAATCAACTTCCACATCTTGCACTAGTTCAAGGAGTCACAAACCCTCATGTTGGTAAGGCAAGGGACAAGGTAACCAAATGATTTCATGGACATCATCTTGTGTGTGCATCACTCTATGTCTATGGATATTCTTGTTTGTTCCTTGTGGGACTAACCCATGTAGGTAAGTTGAAAGTGCAACTCACTCCAAAGGATTGCTCCAAATGATCTACATCAACATTGAGCATCCACATCTTCAACACCTACATGAAGTCATCATCGACAAAACCCAAGGTTAGTTCATCCCTCTAAAAGGGGATCTAACATCTAGGGGGAGCTTAACTCTAAGAATTGAGTCAATGCAACTCTAATGGGGTGAACACATCAATGCATCATGTAAAAGTGGTAACCCCACTTGAGCTTAAACGATGAGTATGACCTATGATCAAATGTTTTCATTCGACTCCTAAGTCAATATACTCATATATAGATGACCTAGTCATCGCCAATTGTTTGATAGATGCTAGAATTGGTTGTGCATGTTTTGCCACATATTTCATTTGCCATCTTATTGTGTGAGCAGGTTGGTGCATATTTTACTCATTCAAGGACATCCACTTGTTGTTTTGAGTGATTGGTTTATTTTTCCTTTTGCCAAGTGGATGGACAAGAATGCCTAAGAACCTTCTCTAGCTATCTATGCTTTTCTCATCTCAAACTTTATTCATGCTACATCACAAAATTTGATCAAGTCAGATTCGAACTACTCTGTGTGAGGAGCACTCGGAGTCCCCGATTCGTCATAGACTTAAACTTCGAAAACTTCTTTGTGACTCTCGGTCTGACCGATTCCTCCGTTTCGGTCCTACCGAGATCACTAAGTCGATCTAGGTTTTCAATCTCGGTGCAACCGATTTGAACTTTTCGGTCACACCGAGTTGCTGTAACTGTACACAGTTATGCATCTCGGTGCCACCGAGTTGTTCCACTCGGTCACACCGACAGGGTCGGGCTATATATAGTCACAGGCAAAAAATTGGAAATTTCTCCGAACCTCTTCGCCCGCGCAATAGCTCGCTCTGCCTTCAGTGTCTCCGGATCGTCTCCTCGTCGCCAGCCGCCTCCTGTCGCTGGTCTCTGCCGCCGTCAATGGATTTCAACCCTGTCGTTGCCGCCGTAGCGAGTTCATCGCCAAGCTAGGGTATGGACTCGATCACTATGCTATCCTCGTCCGATTCCTAGCACATTGTGTTCTTAATGATTCTTGCCACGATTGAAACACTCCTATCTAGTGAATGCAATCCGTAGATTAGATGAGATTCGAAATTTTAGGGTTAGGTTTCCGCCGAAACCATCTCGGACCCACCGAGTTGAAAAACTCGGTCCCACCGATTTGGCTAACGCCATTGCACTAGTAACTCTCAGTCTGACCGAGAATTGCTAATCGGTGAGACCGATTTTAGGACTTTGTGAAACCCTAGCAGTCTCGGTGCCACCGAACTGTGACTCGGTCCAACCGAGTTCATCAGTTTAGGTTCCAAAACTGCTTCGGTATCACCGAGTTTGAAAATCGGTTGATCCGAAATGCTTTCTGTGTAAAACTAAAACTGAATTTTTGAATCATTCTTTTGCATAAATCTCTGCCTTTTGTGATGCTCATCCATTCTATCTCATCAATAACTCTTCACAGGGTCAGCAGTCAGTGTTTGCAGCATGTCAGACCAAAGTGACAGTCAGAACATGGAAGAAGAGCAGATTCACATGAGTGAGGGCACTAGTCCCTCCAGTTCCTCAGATGATGGCAGCAGGAGCACCCCAAGCAACCTGCCTAAAGCTACCACCAGGCAAAGGAAGAAGAGAACCTCAGATTCTGAGGATGAGGATTATAGAGCAGAAGAGGATGAGGCTACCTCCAAGAAGGTAGTGCTCAAAAAGGAGTATGCCTCAGCACGGAACACCAAACCTGGACTCAATAGGAAGGTTCCTGCCAAGAGGACTCCTATGCTGAAAGTCAGAGGATCTACTCAAGTGCCAGAAAAATCTGAACCCAAAGAGGCACCTGCAAAGAAAGTCACAACTTCCAAATCCAACAAAGTTCCCACTGGAGAAACTATGAAGTTTACCATTGAATCAGAAGATGAAGCTGGTGCTCAGGATAAGAAGAAGAAAAGAGCCAGAACCACTACTACCCAGGTTCTTGGAAAACCCTCAATGAGGAGAGACTCTAAAGAGGAAGAAAAGGTTGCTGCACCAGCACCCAAGGCACAAAAGCTGATGGGTGATGCTATTATATCAAGGGCTGCTATATCAAAGCCCAAGGAAGCACCCAAAGCTGCCCCCAAGGCCAAGCTTGCACCAAAGAGGAATACCAGGAGTATTCCAGCTGCTGGGAAGAACAAGGCCTCAGTGCCTGACATTGCTGATGATGAAGATGAAGAAGGACAAGTTCTGAGGAAGGTCAAGCCCAAGATAGCAGACCACAATGATGTCCATCCAGTGGCTGAGGACATGAAGATCAGAAGAGACTCAGGGTTGAGGCTGTGGAGGATGACAGATCCATATGCCACAAGAAGAAGGACTGCTGTTGATTACAGGTTCCATACAAAGGAACAACAGGACTTCTATGAGACAATCCTATTGGACAAGAAGCCCATAGTGTGTGATATGAGGTGGGTCGACTGGACCTACATGAAAGATAATGAAGAACACTATCCTGGAGTGCAACACAGTTTTGTTGCTTGTGGAGTTGCAGATTTTGTTGGGCAAAAGCTCACCAACTGGAATGATGAACTCATTATGCAATTCTACTCCACAGCACACTTCTATCCAGATGGAAGAATAGTTTGGATGTCTGAAGGTACAAGGTACTAGTCAACCATTGAGGAGTGGGCAAATATGATCAATGCCCCAAAGGAGAGTGAAGATGACTTAGATGTATATGCCAAGAAGAAGATGGACCACAATTCCATGGCACACATGTACAAGGAGATCCCAGACAATGCCATTGAGACACATAAGTTTGGGTCAGTCCACTTTCTCCTGTCAGGGCTGCTAACTATCAACTGCATCCTAAGGCACACTCTGTTGCCTAAGTCTGGTGAAAACAACATGATTAGAGGGCATGCAATCAACATGTTGCATTTGTTTGATGTGCCTTAGAAATTCAAGGTCATGAGCCTTATGGTTGAAACCATTAAGAGAACTGCAGTAGACCAGAAGAGGAGTTGTGGATATGCCCCTCAGATTAAGGAACTGATTAACTCAAAGATGGGCACAGGCAAATATCTATTGGAAAAGTAACATTTTCCTCTCTATCCAGACTTTGAGGACAATCAGGTTGTCATGAATGAGGATGAACCATCATTAGTACAAGCTCAAGAGAAGAAGGAGAAGGCAAGGAAGGAGAAAGCTGCCAAGATGCCAACTCAAGAGGAGGCATCTGAGTACTTTTTGAAGAACAAGTAGGAGCATCTCGATTACCTGATAGCATCAACACCGAGGATTGAGAAGGGATTGGCCACCCTCACTCAGAATCAGGAGAGCTTGGAATGAATCATGGAACTAAAATTCCATGATCTAGATGTCAAAGTAACTGAAATTCAGTCAGTTGTGGAGCAGCTACAGGATGACATGCAGGAGAGGCAGGGCAAGACTACCACTAATGTTTTTGCTAGAGTGCCTAGAGCTTAGAGGTTAGCTACAGTGCCTGTGACAGACACTAGAGCCACATCATCTGCACCAGCTACAGCTCCTACAGCTCCAGTGCAACCAGCTCCAGCATCAACTCCAACACCCTCTACTTCAACTGAAGCCTTCGTCCTTGGAGTTATCCGGACACCACCACCTGAAGATCAAGCCTGAGAGTCGATCTAGCACTATGCATTTTCTATGAACTTTTTGGTAACTTGTTGCCAAAGGGGGAGAAAAATGTATAGATCATAGGCTTCGAGAGAGAGAGAGAGTGTTGCTTTTGTTCTCTATTGATTTGGTGCTTAAAACTTATTTGCTTTTGATTGCTTGAGATACTATGCTGTTTTTGTGAGACATTGATGATCATGTGTTTGATCATAAGCTACACTTATGCATGTTTGATGATATTATCTTATCTTATCTATATGTGATCATTCACTTTGCTTGGTGATGAGTGCATGCATTCAATCTTTATCATTTTGAGCGCTCCACCAAGATGTATGTGACATGGAAGAGTAACCCATGAGCCTAATTCCTTGTGCATTTGCAGTCCAAAGCAAATCTTAAACTATGCACAAATTTAGGGGGAGCTCTTGCTTATCACATACTTCTCAAAGCGACGATGTTATTAAATCAAATTATCATTTGTCGAAGCTTTGATCTATATGTTGTCATCAATTACCAAAAAGGGGGAGATTGAAAGTGCAACTATCCCTAGGTGGTTTTGGTAATTCATAACAACATATAGCTCATTGAGATAATTCTATTCCAAGACTATTATTTCAGGAAAGCTCAATGAATGGCATGGCATGGATGATGAAAGTGGATCCCTCAAAATACTAATGACAAAGGATTGGCTCAAGCTCAAAAGCTCAAGACTCTTCATTTTATATTTTAGTGATCCAAGATCACATTGAGTCTATAGGAAAAGCCAATACTATCAAGGAGGGATGAGGTGTTGCTTAATGAGCCTCTTGCTTCATGTGCTTAGTGATATGCTCTAAAAACCCTCAGCTACTTTCTCACATCCACAAATGACCTAAACCTAAAGCCAAGATCGGTCACACCGATTCTTCCTATCCGGCACCACCGAGTTCTAGTGTCATAGCCACTGCCACAAACCCTAGGCAAATCGGTCTCATCGATAGGGATCTCGGTCTCGCCGAGATGGGATTGTAATCCCTCTGTTTCCCTTCGTAACGTTTCGGTCTAACCGAAGTGAGCGATCGGTCCCACCGAGATTGCAATGTAAATTCTCTGTTTCCCTTTTGTAACATTTCGGTCTCGCCGAAAAGAGCAAATCGGTCCCACCGAGTTTACCTGACCAACTCTCTGGAAAGCTTATTACCAAAATCGGTGTCACCGAGTTTGTGTAATCGGTCTTACCAAGATTACGTTATGCCTTAACCCTAACCGAATCGGTCTTACCGAGTTGCATGTCAGTCCCACTGAAAATCCTAACGGTCACTAGGTTTACTAAATCGGTCTGACCGAGTCTGTTGAATCGGTCCCACCGAGTTTGGTAAATTTTGTGTAACAGTTAGATTTTGTGTGGAGGCTATATATACCCATCCACCTCCTCTTCATTCGTGGAGAGAGCCATCAGAACAAACCTACACTTCCAACTTGCCATTTCTGAGAGAGAGCCACCTACTCATGTGTTGAGACCAAGATATTCCGTTCCTACCATATGAATCTTGATCTCTAGCCTTCCCCAACTTGCTTTCCACTCAAATCTTCTTTCCACCAGATCCAAAACCTATGAGGGAGAGTTGAGTGTTGGGAGACTATCATTTGAAGCACAAGAGCAAGGAGTTCATCATCAACGCACCATTTGTTACTTCTTGGAGAATGGTGTCTCATAGATTGGCTAGGTGTCACTTGGGAGTCTCCGACAAGATTGTGGAGTTGAACCAAGGAGTTTGTAAGGGCAAGGAGATCGCCTACATCGTGAAGATCTACCGCTAGTGAGGCAAGTCCTTCGTGGGCGACGGCCAGGGTGGGATAGACAAGGTTGCTTCTTCGTGGACCCTTCGTGGGTGGAGCCCTCCGTGGACTCGCGCAACCGTTACTCTTCGTGGGTTGAAGTCTCCATCACCGTGGATGTACGATAGCACCACCTATCAGAACCACGCCAAAAACATCCGTGTCTCCAATTGCATTTGAATCCTCCAAACCCTTCCCTTTACTTTCTTGCAAGTTGCATGCTTTAATTTCCGTTGCCTATATACTCTTTGCATGCTTGCTTGAATTGTGTGATGATTGCTTGACTTGTCCTAAGATAGCTAAAATCTGCCAAACTCTAAAATTGGGAAAAGGTTAAGTTTTTAATTGGTCAAGTAGTCTAATCACCCCCCCCCTCTAGACATACTTCAAGGTCCTACAACTCGCGATCATCCTCCAGTCGTGGGTGACCTGCGCCGCATCAAGCAGCAACCTGGAGAAACCCTGCAGAAGTACATCCAGCGCTTCAACAACGCTCGCCTCAAGATTCCCAAGGTGACCGTGGAGGCCATCATCTCAGCGTTCTTTGACGGCATCCGCGACGTCAAGATGGAGGAGGAGCTGGCTATCCACGAGGATCTATGCACATCTCTGGAGCTGTTCAACCTGACGACCAAGTGTGCAAGGGTTGAGGAGGGGCGCCTCTCCCTCCTCGAGCTTCCAGCCGCAGACCCAGAAGAGAAGAAAGCCAAGGCCATGGACGTGAAGCATAAAGGAGCAGTTGTGCTCGCAGTAGAACCAGACACGAAGCGCGGCAGGGACCAGCCGGAGTTGTCCAAGGGCAGCTGATACTATGCCTACCATGACCTCCACACCCACAACACCAACGAATGCCAAGAGCTCAGGGCCGTCGGGAAGGACGCATTGGTCGACGCCCTGAGTGGAGGAATAGGTGGAGGACGATGTGATGATCGAGGCCCTCGCCAGGAGTGGCATGACCGACCTCGCGAGGACCGCTGGCAGGACCAGCCTCGCGAGGGGGCTTGGAGGGATCAGCCTCGCGAGGATCGCCCACAGGGCAACGCAGGCCTTCCTCCTCTGCCGCCACTGCCAAGAAGGAATGACGACCACCACCCGGACGAGGGGGCTGGGGGCTTCCAGGAGCCACGTGCTATCGCTTGCATCTTGGGCGGAGCCCAGGCCCCAGCCTCTCAGCGCATCTTCAAGCAGTTTGCTCGTGAGGTGAATGCACTCCTCCCCAAGCTCGAGGCCACGCGCCCTCTCAGGTGGTCCACGTGCGCCATCACGTTTAGCTCATTGGATCAGCTCAAGTGTGCGTCTACAGCTGGCGTCCTCCCAATGCTTTGTTCCCCAGTCATCAGCAATGTGCAAGTTACCAGGACCCTCATCGATGGCGGCGCAGGACTCAACATTCTGTCAATCAAGACATTCAACAATCTCCAAGTGCCATATGATCAGCTTCAGCCAACCAAGCCTTTCTCAGGAGTCACTGACGGCTCCACCACTCCGATAGGGCAGGTTCGCCTCCCTGTCACCTTCGAACAGCGCAAGAACTACTGTACCGAGCTCACCAACTTCGACGCTGCCTACATTCGCCTGCCATACAATGCCATCCTCGGGTATCCAGCCCTGGCCAAGTTCATGGCGGTGACTCACCATGGTTACAATGTCCTCAAGATGCCGGGAAGCGGCGGAATCATCACAGTCCCCTGCGAAGAGAAAGATGCGGTGTTCTCTCTCGAGCGTGCCTTCCAAGCTGCATCAGTCGAGGACCCAAACAGCAAGAGCGGGAACCCTCCCGAGGCAATTTCCAAGAAGAAGAAGACATCACCCAGCTCAAGGCCTCAGGAGGTAGGCGTCTCCGGAGGCGCCGCATCAGGATCTGCGCCCGTGCAAGGGATGCCTCCCTCCATCGCATAGGAAGGCGCGCCCGGTGCCCTCCTCGGGCAAGGCTCGGGGGCTCTCTCCTGGAGGGCCTCAAACTTTGCCAAGGTCACGAGGGAGGCGCTTGGGCACCACTTGGAGGCGTGCTTCGTGGCACGTTCCCTCAGGAAGGCATGGGGCAAGGAGGGCCCAACCCTCAGGAAATCGTCACCAAGGTCACTCAGGAGCTGGAGGAATCAAGAGTCATACGCGGTGATCGCCGCCTACCCGGCGTAACCCCCCATCCAGGCGAGGATGGCGGGCTGTGCATCTGCATCGACTATCCGGGGCTCAGTCAAGTCACGTCTCAGGAGCACTTCTGCCCTTCGCGCGTGCGATGCTGCTAGGGTCCGCCGCACAACTACGTTTGCATGCCTTTCGGCCTGCCGAATGCGGCTGCTGCTCACCAGCGTCTTGTGCGGAGCATTCTGGCAGCTCAGGAGGCCAGGCACCATGCGGTCCTGGCGGAGATGGAGATGGTCCTCGAGGAGCCGCCCGGACCTCCAGAGCCTCCCGAGGCTCAGGGCTCCGGTGGCTCGTGAGGATCGGCTTCTTCACCGCGCATCGTCAGCTACTTCAAGACCAGCTCTACAATGATATCAGGTGACATCTTTCGAGTTTCATTTCAGCTGGGAGCGCCCTCAGGGCTGCATTATTCCTAGGTCGCGTGGGCCTGTCCCTGCGGCACGTATCCCTTTTGCTTATGTCTTTAGTCTACCTTGCTGGGGGCGCCCCTCGGGCTGCATCGTCCCCAAGCCGCTCGGGCCTGACCCAGCGGCATGTATCCTTCCTACAGTTACCTAAGCCAATTTGCCTTTCATGCTTAACCTGCCTGTGATTATCATGTCCCCCCTACCGCAGCCCTCATGCAAATCGCTTGCACGTTAAACGGGGGGCTCCTGAGCATTGAGACTTAGGGGCTCTTACTGGCTCTCCAGCCCTCACCCCCTAGCCTTGTCCACGGCATCGTGACCTGGCATACCAGTGGCGGTTGCGCATGCTCGAGGGC
This sequence comes from Triticum timopheevii, assembly GCA_963921465.1. Classification (NCBI taxonomy): domain Eukaryota; kingdom Viridiplantae; phylum Streptophyta; class Magnoliopsida; order Poales; family Poaceae; genus Triticum; species Triticum timopheevii. The sequence goes on along the minus strand of OY997274.1, from coordinate 357,779,314 downwards.
CGGGGCCTAAGGACGTAGAGCATTTGCATCTAACCACCTTGCAGGAACACTCAGCCGCCCAAGCCTCAAGATCAGGCGCAACCCACCTTGAGGTAGGGCCTCTTGAGTCCCGCGCTGGCTCACGAGTGCCCAGATACACCTCGTCTAGCCCTACCGTGCCAGCCACGTGTCCGGGCGAGGCTGTACACGCCCCGGGGGCTCCTCCCGGAGGGGGCCCCCTCCCACGCACCAGTGGAAGCACCATGCTCCGCGCTGGCTGACAACACTTCCGAGGAGCGGCTATGCCCGTACACATACGGAAGCGCTATGCTCCGCGCTGGTGATAAACAACTAAGGGCAGCCCACGGCTGTATGAACCTCAGGGAGCCCAGAGCTCAGTGTCTGGCCTCATCGCAACGCTTCCCCTCAGGAGCGCCACGCGAGGGGGCTGGACACGGGGGCTGCGCCCGTGTCACGCCCGAGCGCACGCCACCAAGCGAGGTCCCCCGGACCTGGTCGTCGCGCGCCCCTCCCTGAGCGGAGCCAAGGTATGAAGACCGTTTGAGCATCAAGAGGGACTCCTGAGCATCGCGACTCAGGAGCCTAACTGGTCACGTATCCCCTCACTCCTTAGTTCCGAAATGCTAACGACAGTTGAGGCATGCGCGGGGCTGGGCCCTGCCAACGTGGAACGACAGATCTACTCGTGCACCCCCTCCCTATTAGTTGTTTGCGCCTCAAGGGGGAATCCTGAGCATCGCGACTCAGGAGCCTAACTTGCCACATAGCCCCTCACTCCTTGGTCCCGTCCTGGTGATCTGGTCGGGGCTAACGGCGGCTGTGGTATGCGCGGGGACGGGCCCTATCGACGAGCAAATAGGAAGGAAACCGCAAAATCTCGCAAATTCACAAGCAAATATTACAGACCATAAATTGTCCTCACGATACCAAACACAAGTTTAAACACCTCCACGAGGCACGGTGCATGTTTCAGGAATTGAAACAGGAAAAGAAGCCGCGAGGAGATCACCCTTGAGAAGCGCCGTCATTCGCCGGGAGCCCCGCCTTCGCGGCAGAGTTGTGCTTGTCAGCTCCACTTCCCGAGGGTGCAGAATCAGGGGTACCTGCCTTGGGGGCAGTGGTGAAGGCGCAGAACTTCGCCAGCAAGGCTTCCGCTCGGCCCTTCACGGCCTCAGCAGTAGCGGCGGAGTGCTTGGCGTCCAAAGGCTCCAGCAGATCGTCAAGGTTGGCGTCGGGGTTGCGAAGGTAGACGTGGCTGAGGATCCGTGTCAGCGCTGCGGAGGAAAGGACGCGAGCTTCAACCTCGGCCATGGGGCCGATGCCGGTCACGACCTCCTCAAGCGCTTCGACCAGGAAGGGAAGCAGCTTGGCGGGGCCGTCCGTGGCTCTGGCCAGCGGCTTCTCCAGACCATCATCATAAAGCGACTTCAGTGCCCTGCGAGATCTCTCCTCGTAATCTGCGAAGGCCACGCGATCCTCGGCCAAGACCTCCGCCTTGGCGTCCAGCTCGGCCTTCTCCACCTTCAGCTTATGCTCCAGTGTCTTCAGTCGGCTGCGATCAGCGGACAGCTCGGTGTCGCGGTCCCCGATGGCGGCCTTCATCTCTTCCTTGTTTGCTTGGCGGTCGCGAACCTCTTTGGCGAGCTCGTCGTGCAGGCCCTGCAGCTCATTCTCCAGCGTCTTGCAACGTTCCTGGACGATCGAAGCATCCTTCAATGCCGCGTCACGGGCTACTATGGCATGGGTGGCGACGTGTTTCTCCTCCTTAGAAGCTGCCACAACCTGGCTCAGCGCCGCTCGGTTGAAGGTGTCAGAGCGAGCCCAGCCAGAGACCAGCTCCAGGCGCCCGACCACCAGGCGGGGGTTGGCGCCCTAGAGATCTTCTCGCAACCAACCCAGCTCAGCAGCAGCACGGTCCAAGGTGATCGAGGAGGAAGAGAAATCATGGAGCAGGAGGAGAAGACGGCAGCGTGATCACGGCTTGGGAGGCTGGGAGCTCCTGAGCCTTGGCAACCTCAGCGACAGCATCAAGCACCGGTGCCTCCAGGGTCAGTAGGGCCACGAGGGCTGAGACCCCGCCAGAGCGCCCCTTCTAGCCTCGCGAGGACGACCGGGTAGGGGAGGTGCGAGCTCTACTGCCTCCCCTTCCCACAGGCGAAGGCGTGGCCACGACGGATGAGCTTGCCCCAAGCGGAGCCACCGTGTCCCCCTTCAGCCTCTTCGACATAGGCGGCAGCCTACCCAAGCGACGGAGGATGTCAATCCCTGACAACAAAAACAAGAGAAAGAAAGAGGATCTGGAGCAAGGCGAGCGAAAGCAATGAAGGTAAGCCTAACCCAGGCCAGCCTTTTGTTAGTTGGGCAGTTGCCGAGGCAGCATGGGGAAGCGGAGACGCCCACGTCCAATCAACCGCCACGCGGCGACCAAGGCCGCAGGCTGTTGGGGCCTGCAAAGCTCCGCACTTGCCCTTTGGCTATGCTGCTAAGCCATGTCCGAGCGCGCCTTGGGCCCAAGGGCTACTGTCGGCATTCTGGGAACAGGGGTCCCCAGACTTGCCTGCCTGCGGCCTGCGGCGTGGCTCAAGCAGTGGCCCAGTACAGCCCGTCTTCATCAACCCAAGTTCAAGACCCTCGCGAGGGGCCAAGCCTCGCAGGGCAGACGACCCAAGGCTTCCTCAGGGGCGGCCTCACCAGGCAGGCTCGCAAGGAGGCGGAGAGATCAAGGCAGGGGTACCTCGCGAGGTGCTCATGACGCAAGCCATGATGATCGAGACCAGGCGGGTGCCAGGTGGGAGCCATCCTGTGTAGTGTCCTCGTTTCCTCTTTGGTGAAAAGGGGGCAAGCGCAGGCGCGGAGTACCGAGGCATCAAGCAAAGGTTACCATATCAGTGCGACGAGACCAAGACCAGCAGAGCGGCAGGATGGAGGTCACGGTGGAGCCCAAGACGGCGTCATCACCAGTGCCTTTGGCAGTCAAAGACCAACTTTAGTTAGGATAACTTGTACTAGCTGTTCCCCTTCAAGATGGCCATTGTTGGCTCCCTTCCCACTCAATATTTGGGAAGAGGACCAGGGCCTCTATAAATAGAGATAGCCACCACCACAGTAGGGGGGATATCATCGAGAGCCTAGGGAGATATCTCATCCAGAGGCGACCGAATCCGCCCAAGTAGAACACCGCACTAGCACAAGAACACCTCTCGCGAGGCTGTTCTTCTCTGTACTGTTCATCATCATTCCCAGAGGCAATCCAGCACACCACACACTAGAGTAGGGTATTACACCACAACGGTGGCCCGAACTAGTATAAACCTTGTGTCCCTCGCGTTGTTCATCGTGTAGCTTAGATTTACAGTGAGGCGTTGGGACATGGATCGGTAGGGGGAATATCTTCGCGCGCACCCTAGAATTCGAACATTAAGGGTTTTGCCGGAACCCAATATCTGACAGTTACTCAAGCAATCATCAAAAGAAGTTCGTAAACAAAAAAATCATGCATGAAAACCTCAACAATCTTTTCTCAAAAGTTAGAGAATATAGCAGGCATACATCTTTGAAAGGTAGCAGGTGCATTGCATAAACCAAAAGGCATACTTCTATAAGCATAAGTTCCAAAAGGAATAGTAAAGGTAGTTTTCTCTTGATCGGGTTATGAGACAGGTATTTGAGAAAAACCGGAATATCCATCAAGGAAGCAAAAATGTGTGTGCTTTGGCAACCTTTCTAGCATTTGATCAATAAAAGGCAAAGGGTAATGATCTTTTCTAGTAGCTTTATTTAATTTTCTGAAATCAACTACCATTATGTAGCCCGTGACAATTCTTTGTGGGATAAGTTCATTTTTATCATTAGGAACAACAGTAATACCTCCCTTTTTAGGGACATAATGAACAGTACTTACCCATTTACTATCAGCTATGGGATAGATTATACATGCTTCCAGAAGCTTCAGTATTTTAGTTCTTACCACTTCTTTCATTTTAGGATTAAAATGTCGTTGGTGATCAACACCGGGTTTAGCATCAGGCTCCATATTAATTTTGTGCTGACAGAGAGTGGGACTAATGCCCTTTAAATCATCAACAGTAAATCCAATAGCAGCTTGGTGCTTCTTCTGAACCTTCAATAATATTTCTTCTTCATGTCCCGAAAGGTTAGCAGTAATAATAACAGGGTATATCTTTTTTTAACAAGATAAGCATATTTCAGAGTGTCTGTAAATTGTTTTAATTCAAACACATGATCACCTTTAGGTGGAGGAGGACCTCCTAGAGTTTCAATAGGCAAATTGTGTTTAAGCAGAGGATGTTGTTCAAAGAAAATTTTATCTATTTCATTTATTTCATGCAGAAGCATATCATTTTCATGGTCTAGCAAATATTGTTCTAGAGGATCAGTAGGAGGTACGACAATAGAAGCACGACCAATTGTTTCATCCTTACTAGGCAATTCTTTCTTATGATGCTTTCTACTAAACTTGGAAAAATTAAACTCATGAGACTCATCACCAAAAGTAACACCGACAATTTGCTTCATGCAATCTATTTTAGCATTAGCGGTGTTCAAGAAAGGTCTACCAAAGATATTGGGACCAACGTCATCTTGTGGGGAACCAAGAACAAGAAAATTAGTAGGGTATTTTATTTTCCCACACAAGACTTCAACATCTCTAACAATCCCAAGTGGTGTGATGATGTCTCTATTAGCAAGTTTACTAGTAACATCCATGTCTTCTATTTCAGCGGCTACTATATCATTCATAATTTCTTGATATAAGGTAAACGAAATAGCACTCATGCTTGCACCTATGTCGCATAAACCATGATAACAGTGATCTCCTATTTTCACTGAGACAACAGGCATGCCAACAACGGGTCTATGTTTATCTTTGTCATCGGGTTTGGCAATTCTAGCAGCTTCATCACAGAAGTAAATAACATGCCCATCTATGATGGAAATATGCCCTAGAGGCAATAATAAAGTTATTATTTATTTCCTTATTTCATGATAAATGTTTATTATTCATGCTAGAATTGTATTAACCGGAAACATAATACATGTGTGAATACATAGACAAACATGGTGTCACTAGTATGCCTCTACTTGACTAGCTCGTTTATCAAAAATGGTTATGTTTCCTAGCCATGGACAAAAGAGTTGTCATTTGATTAACGGGATCACATCATTAGGAACATCATTAGGAGAATGATGTGATTGACATGACCCATTCAGTTAGCCTAGCACTTGATCGTTTAGTATGTTGCTATTGCTTTCTTCATGACTTATACATGTTCCTGTAACTATGAGATTATGCAATTCCCGTTTACCGGAGGAACACTTTGGGTGCTACCAAACGTCACAACGTAACTGGGTGATTATAAAGGAGTACTACAGGTGTCTCTAAAGGTACATCTTGGGTTGGCGTATTTCGGGATTAGGTTTTGTCACTCCGATTGTCGGAGAGGTATCTCTGGGCCCTCTCGGTAATGCAAATCACAATAAGCCTTGCAAGCAATGTGACTAATGAGTTAGTTCTAGGATGATGCATTATGTAATGAGTAAAGAGACTTGCCGGTAACGAGATTGAACTAGGTATTGGATACCGACGATCGAATCTCGGGCAAGTAACATACCGATGACAAAGGGAACAAAGTATGTTGTTATGCAGTTTGACCGATAAAGATCTTCGTAGAATATGTAGGAGCCAATATGGGCATCCAGGTTCCGCTATTGGTTATTGACCAAGAATAGTTCTAGGTCATGTCTACATAGTTCTCGAACACGTAGGGTCCGCATGCTTAAGGTTTTGATGACAGTTTTATTATGAGTTTATGAGTTTTGATGTACCGAAGGAGTTCGGAGTCCTGGATGAGATTGGGTACATGACGAGGAGTCTCAAAATGGTCGAGACGTAAAGATCGATATATTGGACGACTATATTCGGAGTTCGGAAAGGTTCCGAGTGATTCGGGTATTTTTCGGAGTACCAGAGAGTTACGGGAATTTGTATTGGGCCTCAATGGGCCATATGGGAAAGGAGAGAAAGGGCCAAAAGGGTGGCCGCACCCCTCCCCTTGGACTAGTCCGAATTGGACTAGGGAAGGGGGGCGCCCCCTTCCTTCCTTCTCCTTCTCTCTTCCCTTTCCTTCTCTCCTACTCCTACTACATGGAAGGGTTCCTAGTTCTACTAGGAAAAGGGAATCCTACTCCCGGTGGGAGTAGGACTCCCCTAGGGCGCGCCATAGAGAGGGTCGGCCCTCCCCCTCCTCCACTCCTTTATATACGGGGGCGGGGGGGCACCCTAGGACACACAAGTTGATCTACGGATCGTTCCTTAGTCGTGTGCGGTGTCCCCCTCCACCATATTCCACCTCGGTCATATCGTCGCGGAGTTTAGGCGAAGCCCTGCACCGGTAGAACATCATCATCGTCACCATGCCGTCGTGCTGACGGAACTCATCCCCGAAGCTTTGCTGGATCGGAGCCCTGGGATCGTCATCGAGCTGAACATGTGCTGAACTCGGAGGTGCCGTACATTCGGTGCTTGCATCGGTCGGATTGTGAAGACGTACGACTACATCAACCGTGTTGTCATAACGCTTCCGCTTACGGTCTACGAGGGTACGTGGACAACACTCTCCCCTCTCGTTGCTATGCCATCACCATGATCTTGTGTGTGTGTTGGAAATTTTTTGAAATTACTACGTTCCCCAACAGTGGTATCCGAGCCTGGTTTTATGCGTAGATGTCATATGCACGAGTAGAACACAAGTGAGTTGTGGGTGATACAAGTCATACTGCTTACCAGCATGTCATACTTTGGTTCGGCGGTATTGTGAGATGAAGCGGCCCGGACCGACATTACGCGTACGCTTACGCGAGACTGGTTTCACCGTTACGAGCACTCGTGCTTAATGGTGGCTGGCGGGTGTCTGTCTCTCTCACTTTAGCTGAATCGAGTGTGGCCACGCCCGGTCCTTGCGAAGGTTAAAACAGCACTAACTTGACGAACTATGGTTGTGGTTTTGATGCGTAGGTAAGAACGGTTCTTGCTAAGCCCGTAGCGGCCACGTAAAATTTGCAACAACAAAGTAGAGGACGTCTAACTTGTTTTTGCAGGGCATGTTGTGATGTGATATGGTCAAGACGTGATGCTATATTTTATGAGCTGATCATGTTTTGTAACCGAAGTTATCGGCAACTGGCAGGAGCCATATGGTTGTCACTTTATTGTATGAAATGTAAATGCCCTGTAATTGCTTTACTTTATCACTAAGCGGTAGCGATAGTCGTAGAAGCAATAGATGGCGTAACGACAACGATGCTACGATGGAGATCAAGGTGTCGCGCCGGTAACGATGGTGATCACGACGGTGCTTCGGAGATGGAGATCACAAGCACAAGATGATAATGGCCATATCATATCACTTATATTGATTGCATGTGATGTTTATCCTGTATGCATCTTATCTTGCTTTGATTGATGGTAGCATTTTAAGATGATCTCTCACTAATTATCAAGAAGTGTTCTCCCTGAGTATGCACCATTGCCAAAGTTCGTCGTGCCCAGACACCACGTGATGATCGGGTGTGATAAGCTCTACGTCCATCTACAACGGGTGCAAGCCAGTTTTGCACACGCGGAATACTCAGGTTAAACTTGACGAGCCTAGCATATCCAGATATGGCCTCGGAACACGGAGACCGAAAGATCGAGCATGAATCATATAGTAGATATGATCAACATAGTGATGTTCACCATTGAAAACTACTCCATCTCACGTGATGATCGGTTATGGTTTAGTTGATTTGGATCACGTGATCACTTAGATGACTAGAGAGATGTCTGTCTAAGTGGGAGTTCTTAAGTAATATGATTAATTGAACTTAAATTTATCATGAACTTAGTCCTGGTAGTATTTTGCAAATTATGTTGTAGATCAATAGCTTGCGTTGTTTCTTTCATATGTTTATTTTGATATGTTCCTAGAGAAAATTGTGTTGAAAAATGTTAGTAGCAATGATGCGGATTGGATCCGTGATCTGAGGTTTATCCTCATTGCTGCACAGAAGAACTATGTCCTTAATGCACCACTAGGTGACAGTCCTATTGCAGGAGCAGATGCAGACGTTATGAACGTCTGGCTAGCTCAATATGATGACTACTTGATAGTTTAGTGCACCATGCTTAACGGCTTAGAATTGGGACTTCAAAGACGTTTTGAATGTCATGGACCATATAAGATGTTCCAGGTATTGAAGTTAATATTTCAAGCAAATACCCGAGTTGAGAGATATGAAGTCTCCAACAAGTTCTATAGCTAAAAGATGGAGGAGAATCGCTCAACTAGTGAGCATGTGCTCAGATTGTCTGGGTACTTCAATCGCTTGAATCAAGTGGGAGTTAATCTTCCAGATAAGATAGTGATTGACAGAATTCTCTAGTCACCATCACTAAGTTACTAGAACTTCGTGATGAACTATAGTATGCAAGGGATGACGTAAATGATTCCTGAGCTCTTCGTGATGTTGAAATCGACGAAGGTAGAAATCAAGAAAGAGCATCAAGTGTTGATTATTGACAAAGACCACTAGTTTCAAGAAAAGGCAAAGGAAAAGAAAGGGGAACTTCAAGTAGAATGACAAGCAAGTTGTCACTCCCACGAAGAAACCCAAAGCTGGACCAAAGCCTAAAACTGAGTGCTTACACTGCAAAGGAAATGGTCACTGGAAGCGGAAATGCCCTGAATTTTTGGTGGATAAGAAGGATGGCTAAGTGAACAAGGGTATATTTGATATACAGGTTATTGATGTGTGCCTTACTAGTGTTTATAGTAACCCCTGAGTATTTGATACTTGTTCGGTTGCTAAGATTAGTAACTCGAAACAGGAGCTATAGAATAAACAGAGACTAGTTGAAGGGGAAGTGACGATGAGTGTTGGAAGTAGTTCCAAGATTGATATGATCATCATCGCACAATTAATGTTAAACCTAAATAAATATTATTTGGCGTTTGCATTGAGCATGAATATGATTTGATCATGTTTATTGCAATACGGTTATTCATTTAAAATCAGAGAATAATTGTTGTTCTGTTTACATGAATAAAACCTTCAATGGTCATACACCCAATGAAAATAGTTTGTTGGATCTCGATCGTGATGATACACGTATTCATAATATTGATGCCAAAAGATGCAGAGTTAATAATGATAGTGCAACTTATTTGTGGCACTGCAGTTTGGGTCATATCGGTGTAAAGCGCATGAAGAAACTCCATAAAGATGGATTTTTGGAATCACTTGGTTATGAATCATTTGATGCTTGAGAACCGTGCCTTTTGGGCAAGATGACTAAAACTCCGTTCTCTGGAACAATGGAACGAGCTACTAACTTGTTGGAAATAATACATACCGATGTATGCGATCCAATGAGTATTGATGCTCGTGGCAAGTATCCTTATTTTCTGACCTTCACAGGATGATTTGAGCAGATATGGGTATATCTACTTGATGAATCATAAGTCTGAAATAGTTGAAAAGTTCAAAGAATTTCAGAGTAAAGTGGAGAATCATCGTAACAAGAAAATAAAAGTTTCTACGATCTGATCGTGGAGGAGAATATTTGAGTTATGAGTTTGGCCTTCATATAAAACAATGTGGAATAGTTTCACAGCTCACGCCACCTGGAACACCACAATGTAATGGTGTGTCCGAACGTCGTAATCGTACTTTACTAGATATGGTGCGATCTATGATGTCTCTTATCAGTTTACCACTATTGTTTTGGGGTTATGCATTAGAGACAGCTGCATTCACGTTTAATAGGGCAACATCTAAATCCATTGAGACGACACCGTATGAACTATGGTTTAGCAGTAAACCTAAGCTGTCGTTTCTTAAAGTTTGGAGTTGCGATGCTTATATGAAGAAACTTCAACCAGATAAGCTCGAACCCAAATCGGAGAAATGTGTCTTCATAGGATACCCAAACGAGACTGTTGGGTACACCTTCTATCACAGATCTGAGGGCAAGATTTTCGTTGCTAAATTCGGATCCTTTCTAGAGAAGGAGTTTCTCTCGAAAGAAGTGAGTGGGAGGAAAGTAGAACTTGATGAGGTAACTATACCTGCTCCCTTATTGGAAAGTAGTTCATCACAAGAACCGGTTCCTGTGATAACTACACCGATTAGTGAGGAAGCTAATAATATTGATCATGAAACTTCAGATCAAGTTTCTACTGAACTTCGTAGGTCTACCAGAGTAAGATCCGCACCAGAGTGGTACGGTAATCCTATTCTGGAAGTCATGTTACTTGACCATGATGAACCTACGAACTATGAGCAAGTGATGATGAGCCCAGATTCCGCGAAATGGTTTGAGGCCATAAAATCTGAGTTATGATCCATATATGAGAACAAAGTATGGACTTTGATTGACTTGCTCGATGATCAGCAAGCCATGTTAAATAAATGGATCTTCAAGAGGAAGACGGACACTGATAGTAGTGTTACTATCTACAAAGCTCGACTTGTCACAAAAAGGTTTTCCACAAGTTCAAGGTGTTGACTACAATGAAATTTTCTCAACTGTAGCGATTCCTAAGTCTGTCTGAATCATGTTAGTAATTGCCACATTTTATGAAATCTGGCAAATGGATGTCAAAACTGCATTCCTTAATGGTTTTCTTAAAGAAGAGTTGTATATGATGCAACCAGAAGGTCTTGTCAATCCTAAAGGTGCTAACAAAATGTGCAAGCTCCAGCGATCCATCAATGGACTGGTGCAAGCATCTCAGAGTTGGAATATACGCTTTGATGAGTTGATCAAAGCATATGGTTTTATACAGACTTTTGGAAAGGCCTGTATTTACAAGAAAGTGAGTGGGAGCACTACAGCCTTTCTGATAAGTATATGTGAATGACATATTATTAATTGGAAATGATGTAGAATTTTCTGAAAAGCATAAAGGAGTGTTTGAAAGGAGTTTTTCAAAGAAAGACCTCGGTGAAGCTTCTTACACATTGAGCATCAAGATCTATATAGATAGATCAAGACGCTTGATAGGATTTTTCAATGAGCACATACCTTGATGAATTTTTGAAATAGTTCAAAATGGAACAGTCAAAGAAGGAGTTCTTGCCTGTGATGCAAAGGTGTGAAGTTGAGTAAGACTCAAGACTCGACCATGGAAGAAAATAGAAAGAGAATGAACAGTCATTCCCTATGCCTCAGTTATAGGTTCTATAAAGTATTCTATGCTGTGAACCAGACTTATTGTATACCATGCTCTGAGTTTGACAAAGGAATACAATTTTGATCTAGGAGTAGATCAATGGACAGCGGTCAAGAATATCCTTAGTGAGGACTAAGGAGATGTTTCTCGATTATGGAGGTGATAAAAGAGCCCGTCGTAAAAAGTTACAGCGATACAAGCTTTTACACCAATCCAGATGACTCTAAATCTGGATACATATTGAAAGTGGGAGCAATTAGCTAGAGTAGCTCCGTACAGAGCATTGTAGACATAGAATATTTGCAAAATACATACGGCTCTGAATGTGACAGACCCGTTGACTAAGCTTCTCTCACGAGCAAAACATGATCACACCTTAGTACTCTTTGGGTGTTAATCACATAAGCGATGTGAACTAGATTATTGACTCTAGTAAACCCTTTGGGTGTTGGTCACATGACGATGTGAACTATGGGTGTTAATCATATACAGATATGAATATTGGTGTTAAATCACATGGTGATGTGAACTAGATTATTGACTCTAGTGAAAGTGGGAGACTGAAGGAAATATGCCCTAGAGGCAATAATAAAGTTATTATTTATTTCCTTATTTCATGATAAATGTTTATTATCCATGCTAGAATTGTATTAAGCGGAAACATAATACATGTGTGAATACATAGACAAACATAGTGTCACTAGTATGCCTCTACTTGACTAGCTCGTTTATCAAAAATGGTTATGTTTCCTAGCCATGGACAAAAGAGTTTTCATTTGATTAACGGGATCACATCATTAGGAGAATGATGTGATTGACATGACCCATTCCGTTAGCCTAGCACTTGATCGTTTAGTATGTTGCTATTGCTTTCTTCATGACTTATACATGTTCCTGTAACTATGAGATTATGCAACTCCCGTTTACCGGAGGAACACTTTCGGTGCTACCAAACGTCACAACGTAACTGGGTGATTATAAAGGAGTACTACAGGTGTCTCCAAAGGTACATGTTGGGTTGTCGTATTTCGAGATTAGGTTTTGTCACTCCGATTGTCGGAGAGGTATCTCTGGCCCCTCTCGGTAATGCACATCACTATAAGCCTTGCAAGCAATGTGACTAATGAGTTAGTTGCAGGATGATGCATTACGTAACGAGTAAAGAGACTTGCCGGTAACAAGATCGAATAGGTATAGGATACCGACAATCGAATCTCGGGCAAGTAACATACCGATGACAAAGGGAACAAAGTATGTTGTTATGCGGTTTGACTGATAAAGATCTTCGTAGAATATGTAGGAGCCAATATGGGCATCCAGGTTCCGCTATTGGTTATTGACCAAGAATAGTTCTAGGTCATGTCTACATAGTTCTCGAACCCGTAGGGTCCGCACACTTAAGGTTTTGATGACATTTTTATTATGAGTTTATGAGTTTTGATGTACCGAAGGAGTTCGGAGTCCCGGCTGAGATCGGGGACATGACGAGGAGTCTCGGAATGGTCGAGACGTAAAGATCAATATATTCGACGACTATATTCCGAGTTCGGAAAGGTTCCGAGTGATTCGGGTATTTTTCGGAGTACCGGAGAGTTACGGGAATTCGTATTGGGCCTCAATGGGCCATACAGGAAAGGAGAGAAAGGGCCAAAAGGGTGGCCGCACCCCTCCCCTTGGACTAGTCCGAATTGGACTAGGGAAGTGGGGCGCCCCCTTCCTTCCTTCTCCTTCTCTCTTCCCTTTCCTTCTCTCCTACTCCTACTACATGGAAGGGTTCCTAGTTCTACTAGGAAAAGGGGAATCCTACTCCCGGTAGGAGTAGGACTCCCCTAGGGCGCGCCATAGAGAGGGCCGGCCCTCCCCCTCCTCCACTCCTTTATATACGGGGGCGGGGGGGGGGGGGGGGCACCCTAGGACACACAAGTTGATCTACGGATCGTCCTTAGCCGTGCGCGGTGCCCCCCTCCACCATATTCCACCTCGGTCATATCATCGCGGAGTTTAGGCGAAGCCCTGCGCCGGTAGAACATCATCATCATCACCACGCCGTCGTGCCGACGGAACTCATCCCCGAAGCTTTGCTAGATCGGAGCCCGGGGATCGTCATCAAGCTGAACGTGTGCTGAACTCGGAGGTGCCGTACGTTCGGTGCTTGGATCGGTCGGATCGTGAAGACGTACGACTACATCAACTGCATTGTCATAACGCTTCCGCTTACGGTCTACGAGGGTACGTGGACAACACTCTCCCCTCTCGTTGCTATGCCATCACCATGATCTTGTGTGTGCATAGGAAATTTTTTGAAATTACTACGTTCCCCAACAATCTATATCTTCAACCAGGAGATCTTTAACCATAGCAACACTAGGTTCTACTTTGATTTGTTTAGCAGGTTTTGAAGTTCTAATATAACTTTTGTTGACTACAGTTGAAACTTTAGCATGTTCCTTTATCCTAATAGGGAAATTGGTTTTTCAATATAAGAAGTAGGAACAACTGGATCAACAAGATAAATAATAGTTTCATCTTTAGCTACTACCGGTTCTTTAATTTCTTCTTTGGTAGGTGGGTAATAATTAAACCACTTCTCCTTAGGGAGATCAACATGAGTAGCAAATGATTCGCAAAAGGAGGCTACTACTTCAAAGTCAAGTCCATATGTAGTGCTAAACTTTTGAAAAGCAACGGTATTCATAAAATATTTAACACAATCATACCTGAGCTTAATACCCGTGTCTTTACCTTCGTCGAGTTCCCAATCTTGAGAGTTGTGTTTAATTCTTTCTAAAAGATCCCAGCAGAAGTCAATAGTCTTCTTCATAAAGTAACCAATACAAGAGGTATCGAGCATGGATCGATCATCATGAGAAAGCCGAGCATAAAAATTCCGAATTAAAATTTCTCTTGAGAGCTCATGGTTGGGGTATGAATATAACATTGACTTAATCCTTCCCCAAGCTAGAGCGATACTTTCTCCTCCACGAGGCCAAAAATCATATATATATATATATATATATATATATATATATATATATACAAAATTCCGATCACGATGAACTAGATGCATAGGATATTTTTTTTGGTGAAATTCCAATTTCAATCGATTCCAATTCCAAGATCCAATATAATCGTATAGCCTATACCATGCCAATGCTTTCCCCTTCAATGATAAAGGGAAAACCTTCTTATTAGCTTCATCTCCGGGTAAACCTGTATGCTTAAATAATCCACAAATTTCCTCCACATATATCAAGTGCATATCAGGATGTTCGGTTCTCTCCTGCATAAGGAATAGCTAGCAATTGTTCTATCATACCCGAAGGAATTTCATAATCAATATTTTCAGTAGGTGTAGTAGGTTGAGGGAAAACTAATTGTGGTTCCAGTCGAGGTAAAGATACCCTGAACAAACCCCCCAAAGGATTGTTTTCCATAGTAGCAAGTGACAATAAATTTCAGCACGTAGTAATAATATTTCCTTATCGATTTCCACTTACCTAGAGCGCTTCACCCCCCGGCAGTGCCAGTAAAGTGCCTTGATGACCCACAAGTATAGGGGATCAATCGTAGTCCTTTCAATAAGTAAGAGTGTCGAACTCAACGAGGAGTCAAAGGAAATGACAAACGGTTTTCAGCAAGGTAATATCTACAAGTACTGAAATTATAAGTAACGAGTAGTTTGATAGCAAGATAATTTGTAATGAGCAAGTAACGGTAATGGTAACAAAAGTGCAGCATGGTAGCCCAATCCTTTTGAGGCAAAGGACAGGTCAAGATGGTCTCTTATTATAAGCAAAGTGTTCTTGAGGGTACACGGGAATTTCATCTAGCCACTTTCATCATGTTGGTTTGATTTGTGTTTGCTACTTTGATAATTTGATATGTGGGTGGACCGGTGCTTAGGTGTTGTTCTTACTTGAACAAACCTCCTAGTTATGATTAATCCCCTCGCAAGCATTCGCAACTACGAGAAAAGTATTAAGAATAAATCTAACCATAGCATTAAACTTTTGGATCCAAATCAGCCCCTTACGGAATAGCACATAAACTAGGGTTTAAGCTTCTGTCACTCTCGCAACCCATCATCTAATAACTACTCCACAATGCATTCCCTTAGGCCCAAGTATGGTGAAGTGTCATGTAATCGACGTTCACGTGACACCACTAAGGGAATCACAACATACATATTATCAAAATATCAAACACATACCAAGTTCACATGATTACTTGCAATAAGATTTCTCCCGTGACCTCAAGAACAAAAGTAAATACTCATAAATGATAATCATGCTCAAGATCAGAGAGGTATTAAATAGCATGATGGATCTGAACAAATAATCTTCCACCAAATAAACCATATAGTAATCAACTACAAGATGTAATCAACACTACTAGTCACCCACAAGTACCAATCTATAGTTCCGATACAAAGATTGAACACAAGAGAAGAACTATGGTTTGAGAGGAGATGGTGTTGTTGAAGATGTTGATGGAGATTGCTCTCCCCAATATGGGAGAGTTGTTGGTGATGATGATGACGATGATTTCCCCCATCGTGAGGGAAGTTCCCCCGGCGGAATCGCTCCAACGGAGGGAAAAAGTGTTCCTGCCCAAGTTCCACCTCGAGGCGGTGATGCTTCGTCCCGGAAGTCCTGTCCTCCTTTTTTCCTAGGTCAAAATGACTTATATACCAGAATATGGGCACCGGAGGTGGGCCGAGGAGGGCACAACCCACCAGAGCGAACCTAGGCTCCCTGGCATGCCCAGATGGGTTGTGCCCACCTGGTGGGCCCCCTCTGGTATTTATATGGTCCAGTAATTCTAATTTATTCAATAAAAGTTCCCCATGAAGTTTCTGCTCATTTGGAGTTGTGCAGAATAGGTAGCTGGACGTAGCTTTTTCAGGTCCAGATTTCCAGCTGCCGGAATTCTCCCTCTTTGTGTGAACCTTGCATATTATGAGAGAAAAAGGCATTAGAATTACTCCAAAAAATTATTATGCATAAAAACATTATCAATAAAAGTAGGAAAACATGATGCAAAATGGATGTATCAGCGAAGCAGATCCACCACCGTGGACAGGGCCAGCACTGAATGAGTTGTGGTACAGTGGTGGATGAGCAGTCCACTTGTTTCTAGGGGAGGTGTGCAGGGTAGAATCGGCCGCAGAAGAAGATCAGGCGAGGTGGACGCCACTGGCAGTGAATGGGCTCTGGTACACCGGTGGATAAGCAGTCTAGGTTTTCGAGAGGGGAGGGGTAGAAAGGCCGATGAAGTACGAACGATGTGCGGTAAGATGCTCTGGTGTTGTGGAGTTAGTTGTTTTTGCGGGAGGGGGATAGGAAATGGGGGTGCCATGTGGTGGGGGGAACCGGAAGTTACCAAAACAGCCCCGACCTATTATGTAAATAAGGGCCGTATTGTAACTATTGTTCTTCGTGCACCAAGGACAAAAGGGGAATTTCGCATGCTAAAGACTAGGTGGCGGAAATTTTAGAAGGAGGCGGGAGATTTTGCCGCCCGTGGGATCGTTCGTATCCAGTTTCAACTAATTTTGGACAATGCTAGCGGGAAGGTCATGCGAGACTGTGTACATGGGGCACACATCAGCAGTTAATAACTGGTGTGAAGTCCACCCTAGAAAAAGAGACAATAACTCGGGATGATGCACCGATAACTTGGACGTTCACATGGGCGTGACCAATCGTACGGGTGTAGAGGCGCGTTCACAAAAATGGGATCAAATGCTCAACATATGTATTTCCTATGTAAATATATAATTTAGTGCCCTTGGTTATTTACTTTAAACATAATGCATTGATGTGTTATTGTAGAGGCGCAGAAAAAGAAATGGATATTGTAGTCCCACAAAAGAAATGGATATTTTAGTCCGCTACTTAAAAGTGTTACCTCATATGACTACATAGCCTCCATTTCATAAATTACGTACCCGTTGAATTCATATATGAATATTACATATATATCTTCATAATAGAACCTTAAATCATCCAAGGCTAATGAATTTGAATGCAAGACTAACAATGGTGCATGTACATGATAGCTACAGTGGTTGTTTGAAGAAACATCACTATAACTTTGGCATGCACAATTGATATGTGAGTGTCCAATCTTTATAGCGCTGAATAGATATTGTATCTTTGGCCACGATACGAAGTAGATATTGATTTATGTTCAAGCGATGCATGTCCATGATCGCTAGATAGTGATACATGAATTAATTGTGCAATCTCTCTCACACACATACATATCTCATTTTGCCATGGGCATCGGAATCACACGTGCACTTCGCGTATTTCTCTCCCTCTGTCAAGGTTAGAATTCATCTTTCTACACCGTCCTACATGTCTCTCACGAAGAAACACATACGCTCTCTCTGATGAACACGCCCACCCCTTTAATTCCGCCCACCCACCACCACTAATGTCTCAAAGTATAATTATCTCTCGCACACATATGCCGAAGGTTAGCTCGAGTCCCGGAACCATATGAATACATAAAATGGGATTCCAGGAGAGCACCTTTTGTTTTGAGATTTCGCCTCTCTCTCTCTCTCTCTCACACACACACACACATGCATGCATAGACATTGTTTCTCTCTTCATTTTTTCCAGCACTTGCATGCACACTGCTTGTTTATCTCTGTGATGCTTTTAAGTATGCCTCGCACACATGCTATCTACCGATCCCTTAATATAGATATGTGTCACACAAACTCCTTCTCCCTATATATAAGTGTCACTCCCCCCCCCCCGCACACACACCCACACACACACACTTCCCGACACCGAAGGAGTAGGGTGACACCTCGATCTTGATACTAATCTATCTACTGGCTTCTCTCTCAAACATACAAACACACACACTACCCGACATTGAAGGAGTATGGTGGCACCTCGATCTTGATGTAATCTATCTACTGTCTTCTCTCTCAAACACACACTCTCACTAGTTGTGCCTCTATGCCTACCGCGTGCGCACTCTCGATACGTCTTTCTCTCCCTCCCCCTCCCCACCCCCAACAGTGACAACAGAAGGGTCACAACTCGATCTTCATATTAGTCTATTAATTGGTTTCTCTCTCCAACACACACACACATACATACATACACACACGTGCGCTAGTTGTATCTCTGTGCCTCGCTCACACACACTCGATACGTCTTTCTCTCTGTAGCCCCCTCGATATGTAGACTTCTCGCGAGCGCACAGCTGTAGTGATGACGACACTGAACCCATTGTGCCTTATTTTTACCGGCCTCATGTGGTAGTTTTCACCCTGTTTTCTGTTAATTAACAAGGCAACCTTATTCTTTGTTACTGAAGGAAATATGCCCTAGAGGCAATAATAAAGTTATTATTTATTTCATTATATCATGATAAATGTTTATTATTCATGCTAGAATTGTATTAACCGGAAACATAATACATGTGTGAATACATAGACAAACTTAACGTCACTAGCATGCCTCTACTTGACTAGCTCATTAATCAAAGATGGTTGTGTTTCCTAACAATAGACATGTGTTGTCATTTGATTAACTGGATCACATCATTAGAAGAATGATGTGATTGACTTGACCCATTCCGTTAGCTTAGCATTTGATCGTTTAGTATGTTGCTATTGCTTTCTTCATGACTTATACAAAGTTCCTACAACTATGAGATTATGCAACTCCCGTTTAATGGTGGAACACTTTGTGTGCTACCAAACATCACAACATAACTGGGTGATTATAAAGGACTTCTACAGGTGTCTCCAAAGGTACATGTTGAGTTGGCGTATTTCGAGATTAGGTTTTCTCACTCCTATTGTCAGAGAGGTATCTCTGGGCCCTCTCGGTAATGCACATCACTATAAACCATTGCAAGCAATGTAGCTAATGATTTAGTTACGGAATGATGCATTACATAACGAGTAAAGAGACTTGTCGGTAACGAGATTGAACTAGGTATTGGATACCGACGATCGAATCTCGGGCAAGTAACATACCGACGACAAAGGGAACAACGTATGTTGTTATGCGGTTTGACCGATAAAGATCTTCGTAGAATATGTAGGAGCCAATATGAGCATCTAGGTTCCGCTATTGGTTATTCACCGGAAACAGTTGTAGGTCATGTCTACATAGTTCTCGAACCCGTAGGGTCCGCACACTTAACGTTATGATGACAGTTATATTATGAGTTTATAGTTTTTGATGTACCGAAGGTTTTTCGGAGTCCCGGATGTGATCACGGACATGACGAGGAGTCTCGAAATGGTCGAGACATAAAGATTCATATATTGGAAGCCTATATTTGGATATCGGAATCGCTCCGGGTGAAATCAGGATTTTACCGGAGCACCGGGGGGTTACCGGAACCCCCCCGGGGGTTAATGGGCCTACATGGGCCCTGAGGGAGAAGAGGAGGGCCGGCCAGGGCAGGCCGCGCGCCCCCTCCCACCTAGTCCGAATAGGACAAGGAAGGGGGGGGGGCGGCGCCCCCCTTTCCTCTTTCCCCCTTCCCCCTTCCTTCTCCAACAAGGCAAGAGGGGGGAGTCCTACTCCCGGTGGGAGTAGGACTCCTCCAGGCGCACCCCTAGGGGCCGGCCGCACCTCCCCCTCCCTCCTTTATATACGGGGGCAGGGGGCACCCCAGAGACACACAAGTTGATCTTCGTGATCGTTCCTTAGCCGTGTGCGGTGCCCCCCTCCACCATATTCCACCTCGGTCATATCGTTGAGGTGCTTAGGCGAAGCCCTGCGTTGGTAGAACATCATCATTGTCACCACGCCGTCGTGCTGATGGAACTCATCCCCGACACCCTGCTGGATCGGAGTCCGGGGATCGTCTTCGAGCTGAACGTGTGCTGATCTCGGAGGTGCCGTACGTCCGGTCGGATCATGAAGATATACGACTACATCAACCGCGTTGTTCTAACGCTTCTGCTTTCGGTCTACGAGGGTACGTGGAGAAAACACTCTCCCCTCTCATTGCTATGCATCACCGTGATCCTTGCGTGTGCGTAGGAATTTTTTTGAAATTACTACGTTCCCCAACAGTGGCATCCGAGCCAGGTTTTATGTGTAGATGTCATATGCACGAGTAGAACACAAGTGAGTTGTGGGCGATACAAGTCATACTGCTTACCAGCATGTCTTACTTTGGTTCAGCGGTATTGTGAGATGAAGCGGCCCGGACCGACATTACGCGTACGCTTATGCGAGACTGGTTTCACCGTTACGAGCATGCGTGCTTAAAGGTGACTGACGGGTGTCTGTCTCTCTTACTTTAGTTGAACTGAGTGTGGCTACGCCTGGTCCTTGCGAAGGTTAAAACAACACTAACTTGACGAACTATCGTTGTGGTTTTGATGCGTAGGTAAGAACGGTTCTTGCTAAGCCCGTAGCTGCCACGTAAAAATTTGCAACAACAAAGTAGAGGACGTCTAACTTGTTTTTGCATGGCATGTTGTGATGTGATATGGTCAAGACGTGATGCTATATTTTATTGTATGAGATGATCATGTTTTGTAACCGAAGTTATCAGCAACTGGCAGGAGCCATATGGTTGTCGCTTTATTGTATGAAATGCAAACGCCCTGTAATTGCTTTACTTTATCACTAAGCGGTAGCGATAGTCGTAGTAGCAATAGATGGCGTAAATGACAACGATGCTACGATGGAGATCAAGGTGTCGCGTCGGTGACGATGGTGATCATGATGGTGCTTCGGAGATGGAGATCACAAGCACAAGATGATGATGGCCATATCATATCACTTATATTGATTGCATGTGATGTTTATCCTTTATGCATCTTATCTTGCTTTGATTGACAGTAGCATTTTAAGATGATCTCTCACTCAATTATCAAGAACTGTTCTCCCTGAGTATGCACTGTTGCGAAAGTTCTTCGTGCTGACACACCACGTGATGATCGGGTGTGATAGGCTCTACGTTCAAATACAATGGGTGCAAAACAGTTGCACACGCGGAATACTCAGGTTAAACTTGGAGACCGAAAGGTCGAATGTGAATCATATAGTAGATATGATCAACATAGTGATGTTCACCATTGAAACTACTCCATTTCACGTGATGATCGGACATGGTTTAGTTGATTTGGATCACGTGATCACTTAGATGACTAGAGAGATGTCTGTCTAAGTGGGAGTTCTTAAGTAATATGATTAACTGAACTTAAATTTATCATGAACTTAGTACCTGATAGTATTTTGCTTGCCTATGTTTGTTGTAGATAGATGGCTCGTGTTGTTCTTCCGTTGAATTTTAATGCGTTCCTTGACAAAGCTAAGTTGAAAGATGATGGTAGCAATTACACGGACTGGGTCCGTAACCTCAGGATTATCCTCATTGCTGCACAGAAGAATTACGTCCTGGAAGCACCGCTAGGTGCTAGGCCTGCTGCAGATGCAACTGACGATGTTAAGAACGTCTGGCAGAGCAAAGCTGATGACTACTCGATAGTTCAATGTGCCATGCTTTACGGCTTGGAAGCGGGTCTTCAACGACGTTTTGAACGTCATGGAGCATATGAGATGTTCCAGGAGTTGAAGTTAATATTTCAAGCAAATGCCCGGATTGAGAGATATGAAGTCTCCAATAAGTTCTATAGTTGTAAGATGGAGGAGAATAGTTCTGTCAGTGAACACATGCGCATGGGAAATGGTTCCAAAGTCGATGTGATCGCGGTCGGCACGCTACCTCTACATCTACCATCGGTATTAGTTTTAGACCGAAATAATTGTTATTTGGTGCCAGCGTTGAGCATGAACATTATATCTGGATCTTGTTTGATGCAAGACGTTTATTCATTTAAATCAGAGAATAATGGTTGTTCTATTTATATGAGTAATATCTTTTATGGTCATGCACCCTTGAAGAGTGGTCTATTTTTATTGAATCTCGAAAGTAGTGATACACATATTCATAATGTTGAAGCCAAAAGATGCAGAGTCGATAATGATAGTGCAACTTATTTGTGGCACTGCCGTTTAGGTCATATCGGTGTAAAGCGCATGAAGAAACTCCATACTGATGGAATTTTGGAATCACTTGATTATGAATCACTTGGGCAAGATGACTAAAACGCCGTTCTCCGGAACTATGGAGCGAGCAACTGATTTATTGGAAATCATACATACTGATGTATGTGGTCCAATGAATATTGAAGCTCGCGGCGGGTATCATTATTTTCTCACCTTCACAAATGATTTGAGCAGATATGGGTATATCTACTTAATGAAACACAAGGCTGAAACATTTGAAAAGTTCAAAGAATTTCAGAGTGAAGTGGAAAATCATCGTAACAAGAAAATAAAATTTCTACGATCTGATCGTGGAGGAGAATATTTGAGTTACGAGTTTGATCTACATTTGAAACTATGCGGAATAGTTTCGCAACTCATGCCACCCGGAACACCACAACGAAATGGTGTGTCCGAATGTCGTAATCGTACTTTATTAGATATGGTGCGATCTATGATGTCTCTTACTGATTTACCGCTATCGTTTTGGGGTTATGCTTTAGAGACGGTCGCATTCACGTTACATAGGGCACCATCAAAATCCGTTGAGACGACGCCTTATGAACTGTGGTTTGGCAAGAAACCAAAGTTGTTGTTTCTTAAAGTTTGGGGCTGCGATGCTTATGTGAAGAAACTTCAACTAGATAAGCTCGAACCCAAATCGGAGAAATGTGTCTTCATAGGATACCAAAAAGACACTATTGGGTACACCTTCTATCACAGAACTGAAGGCAAGATTTTCGTTGCTAAATTTGGATCCTTTCTAGAGAAGGAGTTTCTCTCGAAAGAAGTGAGTGGGAGGAAAGTAGAACTTGATGAGGTAACTGTACCTGCTCCCTTGTTGGAAAGTAGTTCATCACAAGAACTGGTTCATGTGACAACTTCACCAATCAGTGAGGAAGCTAATGATATTGATCATGAAACTTCAGATCAAGTTACTACTGAACCTCATAGGTCTACCAGAGTAAGATCCACACCAGAGTGGTACGGTAATCCTATTCTAGAAGTCATGTTACTTGACTATGGCGAACCTACGAACTATGAGGAAGCGATGATGAGCCCAGATTCCGCAAAATGGCTTGAGGCCATGAAATCTGAGATGGGATCCATGTATGAGAACAAAGTATGGACTTTGGTTGACTTGCCCGATGATCGGCAAGCCATCGAGAATAAATGGATCTTCAAGAAGAAGACTGCCGCTGATGGTAATGTAACTGTCTACAAAGCTCGACTTGTTGCGAAAGGTTTTCGACAAGTTCAAGGGGTTGACTATGATGAGACTTTCTCACCGGTAGCGATGCTTAAGTCTGTCCGAATCATGTTAGCAATTGCCGCATTTTATGATTATGAAATTTGGCAAATGGATGTTAAAACTGCATTCCTGAATAGATTTCTGGAAGAAGAGTTGTATATGATGCAACCAGAAGGTTTTGTCGATCCAAAATGTGCTAACAAAGTGTGCAAGCTCCAGCGATCCATTTATGGACTGGTGCAAGCATCTCGGAGTTGGACTAAACGCTTTGATAGTGTGATCAAAGCATATGGTTTTATACAGACTTTTGGAGAAGCCTGTATAGAAGAAAGTGAGTGGGAGCTCTGTAGCATTTCTGATATTATCTGTAGATGACATAATGTTAATTGGAAATGATATAGAATTTCTGGATAGCATAAAGGGATACTTGAATAAAAGTTTTTCAATGAAAGACCTTGGTGAAGCTGCTTACATATTGGACATCAAGATCTATAGAGATAGATCAAGGCGCTTAATTTGACTTTCACAAAGCACATACCTTGATAAAGTTTTGAAAAAGTTCAAAATGGATCAGGCAAAGAAAGGGTTCTTGCCTGTATTACAAGGTGTGAAGTTGACTCAGACTCAATGCCCGACCACAGCAGAAGATAGAGAGAAAATGAAAGATGTTCCCTATGCTTCAGCCATAGGCTCTATCATGTATGCAATGTTGTGTACCAGAACTGACGTATGCTTAGCAATAAGCTTGGCAGGTAGGTACCAAAGTAATCCAGGAGTGGATCACTGGACAGCGGTCAATAATATCCTGAAATACCTGAAAAGGACTAAGGATATGTCTCTCGTTTATGGAGGTGACAAAGTGTAGCGACCCGACCTCAGATGGTCAAGTCTCTGTGCTCAGGTGTCATCCCTAGATCAGTAATGCTGACACCACATAGTACTTCGAAGGATTTATAACAGAGTAGCAATCACACACTTATTACATCGTTTGTCCAAAAGAGGACTTATTACAATAAATATGACTTAAGGCCATCTAATAACGATAACAGCGGAAGACTTGGAAGATAAGTGAGTCCATCAACTCCAACGGCATCACTGAGTATAGAACCACGACCTAAAAGCACCTTACTCGTCGTATGTAAAGTCTGCAACATGAAAGTTGCAGCCCGAAAACGGGTCAGCACATGGAATATGCTGGCATTGTAACACATAGAGAGTAATGAATGGTAAGCCTATACTATATGCATATATGGATGGTGGAAAAGCTCTATGGTTACAGCTTTTGCATAAAGCCAGTTTTTCCCTACTGCAAAGGAATAAATTTATTTAACTATCATGGTGGTTGTTAAACACTGAGAATGGTTGACAGCATCCTCAATCCCAATTAAAAAGTACTCATTAACAACCCAACAATATTAAATTAGAGTAACATGATGAGATACACATGATATTCAAGTACTAGATACTCAAGATGTCCATAACCGGGGACACGGCTAATCATGATTAGTTTGTACACTCTGGAGAGGTTTGCACACTTTTCCCCACAAGACTCGATCGCCTCCGTTTGGTTCCTCGCACCACATGGTGTTTGAGAAACGGATGACCGAGACATAGTCTTTCAGAAGTGCTAGCACCTTACGATGGGTAGACCGGTACACCTACATCCCCTACATCTGCTAGTCCACCACTATAAGAGTTCGCACGACTTAGTAAACTATGCCAGAGCCCATAATGGCTTGTGGCTGCACACGGAAGTTACTAGCATGAATTATCTTATGATCCCTTTGAGCCTGGGTGGCGGTCCATAGGAAAATCACACGGTACCCCTGGGATTTCCAAAAAAAAGGCAATCACTGGATACCCCAGGTGCCTCAATCCACCCAGATGTGTATTTAAGTTGCCACCTTAGATAAACCATTAATTTAACAATCTCACATCTGTCATGGATATCACTCACCCAATCCACGTCTACTAGCATAGCATGGCATAATAAGCAAACGTAGAAGTAACTCCCAAATGTTTCATAAGTAACAGGTAATAGGTACTACCTCATCTACTTCCCATCCCACAATTTAATTAGATCCTAATCATGCAATGTTTGAGGATTGATCTAACGCATAAAAATTGGGTAGTAGAAAAGGTATGATCAAGTGTTACTTGCCTTGCTGATGATCCGCGAAACCTAGAGATTCGAAGTAACAAGCGGAGCACTCCGGGTGATCTATCGCAGACAAACAACAAGCATACAATAAGTACTCACCTAATGCACAGGTTAATCTCGAATAAAAGATCTAACCAGAAAGTTCAACTTAAGAACCCTGGTTGCAAAAGAATCAAAGCAAATAAAGCAACGAAAGTCAAACGGCGAGAGAAAACAACTCGGTTCTAGCAAGTTGAAACTAAGTCAAATTTTACAGTAGCAAAACTTTGTTCAAGTTGATTAGTCGGAACGGCGGTTTCGAAACGAAACTCCAGGCACTTGAATCACCTGATTCCGATAAACGAGCAAGAAGATAAACTAGAACAAATATCGGATCTGAAATCGCGATCAGAAAATAGCGGAATAAATCCGACTAAAAGAAAACGACGAACGGTTAAACGAACGGACGTTCGTTAACCGGGAATAACCGGTGATCACGTTCGTTAAGACGAACGGTCCGGGGAACGCTCGCTAAACAACAAAACCAGAAATAAAAACCGATCTAGGGTTTTTCAAAAAAAAACCGAAACATCAAAAAAATAAACCGGAACGGTTTTTCAGAAAACCGAACCGGGCGAGGGCGGCGCGGCGCGGTGGCTACCTCGACGAGGGGCTCTGGCGGGGCGACGGCGTGCGGCGCGGGCGGCGCGGGCGGCGGCGGTGGCGGCTGCGGCTGCTGCTGCTGCTGCTTGGGGCGGCGGCGGTAGGTTGTGGGGAGGAGAGGGGGGGTGCTGGGGTATTTATAGGAGGGGGGTGCTGCTTGGGGGAGGGGGCAAGGCAAGGGCGGCGGCGGTGGCGGAGTCCGAGTAGGACTCGGCGGCGGCGGCAGTGCTGCGCGCGGGCGCGCGCGCGAGTGAGGCGGCTGGGCCGGCTGGGCCCTTGGCCCAGGCGGGGCACTGCGCGTTTTTTTAATAACGCTCGCAGAAAAACAAATAAAATAAAATCTAAACGAAGTCCAAAAATTATAAAGTAAATTTTCCCCAACTCCTAATAATGTGTCGAACAAAATGAACTTTTACTCGGGGCCTAAAATGCAATTTTTGAAAACACGCATTTTTCCCTAAGGCAAATAAACTCCGAGAAAATCCAAAATTTGATTTATTTATTAAGTCTTCATTTTTCCTAAATTTTGGGAAAGTCATATTATTCCCTCTCTTATTTTTGATATGGAAAAATATTTGAAGATAAAATGAATAAAATCAAATGATCCTCTTTTCATAATTTGAGAGAATTCAAATATGAAAATTTCGAAATCTCCAACTCTCTCCGAGGGTCCTTGGGTTGCGTGAAATTTCTAGGATCAACAAATGCAAGAAAATATGAAATGCATGATGATCTAATGTATAACATTCCAAATTGAAAATTTGGGATGTTACAAACCTACCCCACTTAAGATGAATCTCGCCCTCGAGATTCGGGTTGGCTAGAAAATAGGTGAGGGTGGTCCTTGAGCAAATCTTCTTCTCTCTCCCAAGTGGCTTCATCCTCAGTGTGGTGGCTCCACTAAACTTTGCAAAACTTGATAACCTTGCTGCGAGTAACTCTGCTGGCATAATCAAGAATCTTGACTGGTTTCTCCTCATATGTTACATCATCCTTCAACTGAATTGCTTCCAATGGCACTCTATCTCTTAGTGGTACCTCTGCCATCTCGGCGTGACATCTCTTCAACTGAGAAACATGGAATACATCATGAACTCCTGACAGTCCCTCAGGTAATTCCAAGTTATAAGCGACTTCTCCCATGCGTTGCAAGATCTTATACAGTCCAACGAAACGTGGTGCTAATTTTCCTTTAACTCCAAAATGCTTAACTCCTCGAAGTGGGGATACTCTAAGATAAAGTCTGTCTCCAACTTCATATTCTATCGCCTTGCATTTTGAATCCACATAGCTCTTCTGTCTGGACTGGGCTACCTTGAGCCTGTCGCGAATCATCTTAACTTTCTGTTCAGACTCCTTAATCAAATCTGGCCCAAACAACTGACGGTCTCCTACTTCGTCCCATGACAACGGTGTCCTGCACCTCCTTCCGTATAAAGCTTCGAAAGGTGCCATCTTCAAGCTGGTTTGGTAACTGTTGTTATAAGAAAACTCTGCATGTGGCAAGTTATCGTCCCAACTAGATCCATAATCTAGTGCACAAGCTCTCAGCATATCCTCCAAAATCTGATTGACTCTCTCAGTCTGTCCATCTGTCTGTGGGTGAAAAGCTGTACTGAATTCTAGCCTGGTCCCCAATCTTTCGTGCAACTGATTCCAAAACTTTGAGCTAAATTGGGTTCCTCTATCTGATATGATACTCCTCGGAACTCCATGCAAACACACAATTCTGGTCATGTATATCTTTGCCAACTTAGCACTGCTATAGGTAGTTTTGACTGGAATGAAATGAGCTAGCTTCGTCAAACGGTCGACTATAACCCAAATCGAGTCATAGCCTGAACGAGTCTTTGGCAAACCTGTCATGAAATCCTTGCCTAATTTATCCCACTTCCATTCGGGTATCGGCAATGGTTGCAAAAATCCTGCCGGCTTCTGATGTTCTGCCTTCACTCTCTGACATACATCACAAACTGCTACATACTCTGTAATATCCTTCTTCATTCCGGTCCACCAGAACGTTTCCTTCAAATCCAAATACATCTTGGTATTTCCTGGGTGAATCGAATAGGGTGAATCATGTGCCTCTTGCAGAATCAACTTTCTAATCTCCGGGTCATTTGGCACATAAACACGGTCCTCAAACCATAGGGTATCGTGCTCATCCTCATGAAATCTCTTTGCTTTTCCTTCGCTCATTTTCTTCTTTATATCCGCAATCTCTTTATCATTTTTCTGAGCTTCTCTGATTTTATCCATCAAGGTAGACTGAATCTCCAATGCTTCTACATAGCCTCTCGGAACTATTTCCAAACATAGCTCACAAAGATCTTCTGCTAAATCCTTTGGTATTTCTCCCGTCATCAGCGTATTGACATGGCTCTTACGGCTCAATGCGTCAGCTACTACATTAGCCTTTCCGGGATGATAATGCAATCTCATATCATAATCCTTGATGAGCTCCAACCATCTCCTTTGTCTAAGGATTAACTCCTTTTGCGTGAAAATGTACTTCAAACTCTTGTGATCCGTGTACACCTCACAATGATTTCCAATAAGGAAATGTCTCCATGTCTACAATGCATGCACTATGACTGCTAACTCCAAATCATGTGTGGCATAATTTAATTCGTGAGGCTTCAGTTGTCGTGATGCATACGAAACAACTCTTCCTTCCTGCATAAGCACTGCTCCAAGTCCTCGACGTGAAGCATCGCAATACACCTCATAATCCTTGGTCTGATCTGGCAAAATTAACACCGGTGAGGTAACCAATCTTTTCTTCAACTCCTGAAAACTTGTCTCACAATCCTCAGTCCATATGAACTTGGTATCCTTTTTCAGCAACTCCGTCATAGGATTTGCAATCCTTGAGAAATTCTCAATGAATCTCCGGTAGTATCCTGCAAGTCCAAGAAAACTCCGGATCTCTCCAACTGTCGTTGGTGCTTCCCATTTGGTTATGGTCTCAACCTTTGTAGGGTCAACTGCTATCCCTTCTCCGGATATAACATGTCCAAGAAATCCAACTTCCTTTAGCCAAAACTCACATTTGCTGAACTTGGCATATAACTGATGTTCCCTTAGTTTCTACAAAACCAATCGCAAATGTTCCTTATGTTCCTCTTCATTCTTCGAGTAAACCAAAATATCATCAATGAACACCACGAGGAACTTATCCAAAAACTCCATAAACACTTTGTTCATCAGGTTCATGAAATAGGCAGGTGCGTTAGTCAGTCCAAATGACATAACGGTATACTCATACAGTCCATATCTTGTGGTGAACGCTGTCTTAGGTATGTCCTGCTCTCGAATCTTCAACTGATGGTACCCTGATCGCAAATCGATCTTGGAAAACACTTTAGCTCCTTGCAAACGATCAAACAGATCATTTATCATTGGTAGTGGGTACTTGTTCTTGATTGTTACTTCATTCAATCCACGATAATCAACAACCATCCTTAATGATCCATCCTTCTTCTCCACTAGAAGTACGGGTGATCCCCAAGGCGAAGAACTTGGGCGTATATAACCTTTGTCCAATAGCTCCTTAATCTGCTTCTTGATTTCCGCCAAATCCTGTGCGGGCATCCTGTACGGTCGCTTCGATATTGGGCCTGTACCTGGCAAAAGCTCAATCAAAAACTCAATGTCTCTATCCGGTGGCATTCCTGGCAATTCCTCAGGAAATACATCCGGGTAATCCTTCACCACTAGCACCTCTTCCTGCATAACTCCTGATAAGGAATTTACTTGATTCCTACTTGGTCCATGTCGTGATACATACTTAATCCTTCTTCCTTCTGGTGTCATGAGCAAAATCGTCCTACTTGCGCAATCGATGTTTCCTCCATACATCGACAGCCAATCCATACCGAGAATCACATCTAATCCTTGGGATTCCAAAATAATCAAATCTGTCGGGAACACATGCCTTCCTATACTCAATGGCACTTGAAAACATCCTTGTCTGGCCATGTAGTCTGCTCCTGGTGAACTTACTAGCATAGGGGTTTTAAGAATCTGAGTAGGCAGACTATACTTTTCTACAAATCCCCTTGATATGTATGAATGCGATGCACCAATATCGAAAAGAACAAGTGCAGTAAATGACTTAACCAAAAACTTACCGATTACTGCACCGGGCTGAGCTTCAACCTCCTCCACATCAATGTGGTTCACCTATCCCCTGTTGAAAGGGTTTGGCTTCTTTCCAGAGCTTCCATTTCCACCTTGGCCTTCGGGACATTCATTTGCATAATGTCCGGTCTTGGAACACTTTTAACAGGTGACATGGCTCAGGTCTTTCTTGGCTGGGGTTGATGGTGTGGTCCGGTTCTGGCCGTTGCTTCCTCCATTCCCATTACCATTCTTGTGGCCATTATGGTTGTGCGAACTACCTCCTCCATGGGTATGCTGAAACTGAACTCCCTGTTTAGGGGTATAACGGGGCTTCTGCTGGGCTCCAGAGTTATACTTCCCCTGCCCATACTTCCTCTTGCGATTCTCAATCTGCTGCTACTTTCCTTCAATCATGAGGGCGCGGTCTACCAACTCCTGGTAGTTATTGAATCTCGCTACCATCAACTGCATGCTTAACTCATGATTCAGTCCTTCCAGAAACTTCTCCTGCTTAGCTGCATCTGTAGCAACGTCATCTGGGGCATAACGTGCTAACTTACTAAAATCATCCACATACTGGCCAACAGTCCTTCCTCCTTGGCGTAAGTTGCGAAACTCACGCTTCTTCATGGCCATAGCTCCTGCTGAAACATGGGCAGTGCGGAAAGCTTGCTAAAACTGATCCCATGTGACAGTGTCTACAGGGTAAGTGGCTGTGAAATTCTCCCACCATGCTGCTGCGGGTCCGTCAAGCTGATGTGCAGCAAACTTCACCTTCTCACCATTTGTGCATCCTGTAGTGGTCAACTCCCTTCCTATCTTGCGGAGCCAATCATCTGCTACAATCGGCTCGGTGCTACTGGAATACACCGGCGGATTCAGCCTAAGAAAACGAGTCAAGTGATCCGCAGGTGGTGGTGGTGGTGGGTTTTTGTTGTTGTTGCCTTGGTTCTGTACCAATGTTTGAATCAAAGTATTCTGCTGCTGAATCAACTGAGTGATCTCTAGCGGGAAAACAAACTCGGGGTTGCATCTCGGAGGCATCTGAAGGGTTTAGAAAAGACGAGAAATTAAGAATAGAGTGAGGTCTAAGGGGAAAACACTACCCAAATGCTCATGAGACAAATGCACACAAAATCACTTCATTCATTTCAAACAAAGGGCATACAACGGTCTAACTATCGCAAAAGTGCTTGTACTATAATGTTTACATGGAGGGAATACTACTAATATATGGGGGTCATCTATTAATTTGAACCGGTGGAAGACTCCATGATGTCTGCTCCAGCTTCGCCTTCAAAGTCAGGTTCACTTGGATCCGAATCGGTGTCGTCGATGATGATGTAGTTGCTCGGACAGTCGACGTACTTGTCTTCATTCTTGAGTGCTAATTTCTTCTTGAGTTCTTCAATCTCATACTTAAGATCGCTATTGTGCCTTACTACAGCTACGATCTCGTCCATGTAGTCCTTGTGTGTAGACTTCAGCTCTCCTTCAAGTTCGATGATCCTTCCCTTCGCAATCTTCAAATCTATCATATCATTGCACATCTGGTTCTCCTGGCGTCGAATGTGCTGGTTTAACTCCTGGATGAAAGCTGCAATGGATCTATCCTTCTTGGTGCTGACTATCTCCCATTGTTCATTCCGGCGTCCGCAAATCTGGTAGATAGTGAACTTGAGGTCTTCTTGATAAACTTCTCCAATGCGTCCCATGGTGATATGAGCTGCCATGCTCTTTCCCAGACTCCAGGTTGGTGCACTGAAAACACTATCTATGGGCTTGGTGATTGGCGCGAATGTCCTTCCCAGAACATGAGCTTGAATCTTCCAGCGCTCCTCTTCAGGCAGAGTGGCGTTGAAAGTCCCGGTGAAGCTTGGTAGTCCAATGTTCAGGTACTTGGCGACTTCCTTCAAGTGGGATCCAAAAGGCGTGCCTTCATCGGGTTGAGCGTACTTGATCTTTTCGTCCGTCATCCTAAAAGAGTAGAAAAGATGAGGAGTTAGAAAATGAGAAGAGAATAGTGATCTATGGCTTTAACTTAGTGGTCGTGTCCTACAGTCAGCGTGTGCTCTGATACCATCTCTGTAGCGACCCGACCTCAGATGGTCAAGTCTCTGTGCTCAGGTGTCATCCCTGGATCAGTAATGCTGACACCACACAGTACTTCAAAGGATTTATAACAGAGTAGCAATCACACACTTATTACATCGTTTGTCCAAAAGAGGACATATTACAATAAATATGACTTAAGGCCATCTAATAACGATAACAGCGGAAGACTTGGAAATAAGTGAGTCCATCAACTCCAACGGCATCACTGAGTATAGAACCACGACCTAAAAGCACCTTACTCGTCGTCTGTAAAGTCTGCAACATGAAAGTTGCAGCCCGAAAATGGGTCAGCACATGGAATATGCTGGCAATGTAACACATAGAGAGTAATGAATGGTAAGCCTATACTATATGCATATATGGCTGGTGGAAAATCTCTATGGTTACAGTTTTTGCATAAAGCCAGTTTTTCCCTACTGCAAATGAATAAATTTATTTAACTATCATGGTGGTTGTTAAACATTGAGAATGGTTGATAGCATCCTCAATCCCAATTAAAAAGTACTCATTAACAACCCAACAATATTAAATTAGAGTAACATGATGAGATACACATGATATTCAAGTACTAGATACTCAAGATGTCCATAACCGGGGACACGGCTAATCATGATTAGTTTGTACACTCTGCAGAGGTTTGCGCACTTTTCCCCACAAGACTCGATCGCCTCCGTTTGGTTCCTTGCACTACATGGTGTTTGAGAAACGGATTACCGAGACATAGTCTTTCAGAAGCGCTAGCACCTTACGATGGGTAGACCGGTACACCTACATCCCCTACATCTGCTAGTCCACCACTATAAGAGTTCGCACGACTTAGTCAACTATGCCAGAGCCCATAATGGCTTGTGGCTGCACACGGAAGTTACTAGCATGAATTATCTTATGATCCCTTTGAGCCTGGGTGGCGGTCCATAGGAAAATCACACGGTACCCCCGGGATTTCCAAAGAAATAGGCAATCACTGGATACCCCAGGTGCCTCAATCCACCCAGATGTGTATTTAAGTTGCCACCTTAGATAAACCATTAATTTAACAATCTCACATCTGTCATGGATATCACTCACCCAATCCACGTCTACTAGCATAGCATGGCATAATAAGCAAATGTAGAAGTAACTCCCAAAGGTTTCATAAGTAACAGGTAATCGGTACTACCTCATCTACTTCCCATACCACAATTTAATTAGATCCTAATCATGCAATGTTTGAGGATTGATCTAATGCATAAAAACTGGGTAGTAGAAAAGGTATGATCAAGTGTTACTTGCCTTGCTGATGATCCGCGAAACCTAGAGATTCGAAGTAACAATCGGCGCACTCCGGGTGATCTATCACAGACAAAAAACAAGCATACAATAAGTACTCACCTAATGCACAGGTAAATCTCGAATAAAAGATCTAACCAGAAAGTTCAACTTAAGAACCCTGGTTGCAAAAGAATCAAAGCAAATAAAGCAATGAAAGTCAAACGGTGAGAGAAAACAACTCGGTTCTAGCAAGTTGAAACTAAGTCAAATTTTACAGTAGCAAAACTTTGTTTAAGTGGATTAGTCGGAACGGCGGTTTCGAAACGAAACTCCAGGCGCTTGAATCACCTGATTCCGATAAACGAGCGAGAAGATAAACTAGAACAAAGATCGGATCTGAAATCGCGATCAGAAAATAGCGGAATAAATCCAACTAAAAGAAAACGACGAACGGTTAAACGAACGGACGTTCGTTAACCGGGAATAACCGGTGATCACATTCGTTAAGACGAACAGTCTGGCGAACGCTCGCTAAACAACAAAACCAAAAATAAAAACCAATCTAGGGTTTTTCAAAAAAAACCGAAACATCAAAAAAATAAACCGGAACGGTTTTTCAGAAAACCAAACCGGGCGAGGGTGGCGCGGCGCGGTGGCTACCTCGACGAGGGGCTCCGGCGGGGCAGCGGCTTGGCGCGGGGTGACGGCGTGCGGCGCGGGCGGCGGCGGCGGCGGCTATGGCTGCGGCGGCTGCTGCTGCTGCTGCTTGGGGCGGCGGCGGCAGGTTGTGGGGAGGAGAGGGGGGGTACTGGGGTATTTATAGGAGGGGGGGTGCTGCTTGGGGGAGGGGGCAAGGCAAGGGCGGCGGCGGTGGCGGAGTCCGAGTAGGACTCGGCGGCGGCGGCGGAGCTGCGCGCGGGCGCGCACGCGAGGGAGGCGGCTGGGCCGGCTGGGCCCTTGGCCCAGGCGGGGCGCTGCGCGTTTTTTTAGAATAGCGCGCGTAGAAAAAAGAATAAAATAAAATCTAAACGAAGTCCAAAAATTATAAATTAAATTTTCCCCGACTCCTAAAAATGAGTCGAACAAAATGAACTTTTACTCGGGGCCTAAAATGCAATTTTTGAAAACACGCATTTTTCCCTAAGGCAAATAAACTCCGAGAAAATCCAAAATTTGATTTATTTATTAAATCTTCATTTTTCCTAAATTTTGGGAAAGTCATATTATTCCCTCTCTTATTTTTGATATGGAAAAATATTTGAAGATAAAATGAATAAAATCAATTGATCCTCTTTTCATAATTCGAGAGAATTCAAATATGAAAATTTCGAAATCTCCAACTCTCTCCGAGGGTCCTTGAGTTGCGTGAAATTTCTAGGATCAACAAATGCAAGAAAATATGAAATGCATGATGATCTAATGTATAACATTCCAAATTGAAAATTTGGGATGTTACACAAAGAGCTAGTCATAAATGGTTACGTTGATGCAAGCTTTGACACTGATCCGGACGATTCTAAATCGCAAACCGGATACGTGTTTTTATTAAACGGTGGAGCTGTAAGTTGGTGCAGTTCTAAACAAAGCGTCGTGGCGGGATCTACATGCGAAGCGGAGTACATAGCTACTTCGGAAGCAGCAAATGAAGGAGTCTCGATGAAAGAGTTCATTTCCAATCTAGGTGTCATACCTAGTGCATCGGGACCAATGAAGATCTTCTGTGACAATACTGGTGCAATTACCTTGGCAAAGGAATCCAGATTTCACAAGAGGACCAAGCACATCAAGAGACGCTTCAATTCCATCTGGGACCAAGTCCAGGTGGGAGACATAGAGATTTGCAAGATACATACGGATCTAAATGTTGCAGACCCGTTGACTAAGCCTCTTCCACGAGCAAAACATGATCAGCACCAAGACTCCATGGGTGTTAGAATCATTGCTGTGTAATCTAGATTATTGACTCTAGTGCAAGTGGGAGAATGAAGGAAATATGCCCTAGAGGCAACAATAAAGTTATTATTTATTTCCTCATATCATGGTAAGTGTTTATTATTCATGCTAGAATTGTATTAACCGGAAACATAATACATGTGTGAATACATAGACAAACTTAACGTCACTAGTATGCCTCTACTTGACTAGCTCATTAATCAAAGATGGTTGTGTTTCCTAACCATAGACATGTGTTGTCATTTGATTAACGGGATCACATCATTAGAAGAATGATGTGATTGACTTGACCCATTCCGTTAGCTTAGCATTTGATCGTTTAGTATGTTGCTATTGCTTTCTTCATGACTTATACAAAGTTCCTACAACTATGAGATTATGCAACTCCCATTTACCGGAGGAACACTTTGTGTGCTACCAAACGTCACAACGTAACTGGGTGATTATAAAGGAGCTCTACAGGTGTCTCCAATGGTACATGTTGAGTTGGCGTATTTCGAGATTAGGTTTTGTCACTCCGATTGTCTGAGAGGTATCTCAGGGCCCTCTCGGTAATGCACATCACTATAAGCCTTGCAAGCAATGTGGCCAATGAGTTGGTTACGGGATGATGCATTACGTAATGAGTAAAGAGACTTGCCAGTAACGAGATTGAACTAGGTATTGGATACTGACGATCGAATCTTGGGCAAGTAACATACTGATGACAAAGGGAACAATGTATGTTGTTATGCGGTTTGACCGATAAAGATCTTCATAGAATATGTAGGAGCCAATATGAGCATCCAGGTTCCGCTATTGGTTATTGACCGGAAACAGTTCTAGGTCATGTCTACATAGTTCTCGAACCCGTAGGGTCCGCACGCTTAATGTTACGATGACAATTATATTATGAGTTTATAGTTTTTGATGTACCGAAGGTTGTTCGGAGTCCAGGATGTGATCACGGACATGACGAGGAGTCTCGAAATGGTCGAGACATAAAGATTGATATATTGGAAGCCTATATTTGGATATCGGAATCGTTCCGGGTGAAATCGGATTTTACCGGAGTACCGGGGGGTTACCGGAACCCCCCTGGGGGTTAATGGGTCTACATGGGCCCTAAGGGAGAAGAGGAGGGCCGGCCAGGGCAGGCCGCGCGCCCCCTCCCCCCTAGTCCGAATAGGATAAGGAAGGGGGGGCGGGGGGGGGGGGGCGGCGCCCCCATTTCCTCTTTCCCCCTTCCCCCTTCCTTCTCCAACAAGGCAAGAGGGGGGAGTCCTACTCCCGGTGGGAGTAGGACTCCTCCAGCCGCACCCCTAGGGGCCGGCCGCACCTCCCCCCTCCCTCTTTTATATACGGGGGCAGGGGGCACCCCAAAGACACACAAGTTGATCTTTGTGATCGTTCCTTAGCCGTGTGCGGTGCCCCCCTCCACCATATTCCACCTCGGTCATATCGTTGCGGTGCTTAGGCGAAGCCCTGCATCGGTAGAACATCATCATCATCACCACGCCGTCGTGCTGACGGAACTCATCCCCGACACCCTGCTGGATCGGAGTCCGGGGATCGTCATCGAGCTGAACATGTGCTGAACTCGGAGGTGGCGTACGTTCGGTACTTGGATCGGTCGGATTGTGAAGACGTACGACTACATCAACTGCGTTGTTCTAACGTTTCCTCTTTCAGTCTACGAGGGTACGTGGACAACACTCTCCCCTCTCATTGCTATGCATCACCATGATCCTTGCGTGTGCGTAGATTTTTTTTTGAAATTACTACGTTCCCCGACAGTTACTACTAGTGAATCTGAGATCATTCGGGGCACACATAAGATATATCACTTCAACCCAATTATCACAGTAACTATTTTAAAAGAAACTGGCTAGATGCCCGTGCGTTGCACGGAACATCAAGATGCATTTGTATGAGTAGTTTATCTTGTGAGAGAAAAGGATGAACGAGGGAAGGCCTTATTTGCAAATGTGGAGAGGGCTGTGGGTATATTTTTGCAAAATTGCAATATTTTCCTTCCTATCCATTAGATATAAATCCGACAAAATCGGATGACCTATCTTGCAGGATGGCAGGCACGCCATCATCACCAACTCTATTTTCTACTCCCTCTATTCATAAATATTTGTCTTTTTAGAGATTTAAACAAGTGACTACATATGGAGCAAAATGAGCGAATCTACACTCTAAATAGGTATATATACACATCCGTATGTGGTAGTCCATTTGAGATCTGAAAAAGACAAATAATTAGGAACAGAGGGAGTATAAGAGTAGACATAGAGATATATCTCTAGCATCGTCCACAACGAACATGTGCTGGATTGGTTAGCGTCGGATGCTCGCAACGCGATGACCTAAGTTTGAATTCTGTCTTTAACTTTAGATTTTTTATATGATATATTATTTAATATATACTTCTTTCGCTATTGTACTAATAGTGGAACCCACAAAGTACTTAGAATACAAGATTAAGGATGGATTTGTTTCTTTTAAACTTTCTGTACGAAGCTGTAGCCACCCTACAAGTCATGTACACGCAATTAACTCAAATGGATTGGATGTGACTCTATTATTTCCAGCATAAGAGCATCTTCAACAGAGCCGGCAAATATCCAATGCCAGCGGCATACATTTTCACAACTCTAACCAATCGGAGGAAATTCGTGCAAACACAGACTGATTTCAGATAAGCATGAAGGATTCCGTATAAAAAGGCCAGATCTTTATATAAACATGATGGATTTCATTATCTTTACATGAACTAAGCGGTGCTAATCCGGCTCTCGTGGTATCATTAATACCTAATCTAAATGGCCGCCCGCGGATCTCTTTGTCTTCCTCATGTCCGGCAGACACTTGCGGGGTCGACAAAGTTCCTCGGTAGAGACGAAGCAGCAAAGAAACCACTTATATACGCAGTTGCTGCCTCGGCGGTGGCCTTCATGGGACCCAAGTGGCGGCAGCCTCCCATGTTCTACTTTTCCTCGATGATGGTGGCGGACACGGAGAAGCCGGCCATCGACTCGTCGCTCTCCACGCACCCGACTTCTGTCTCTACCTGCATGGCACTACCGCGGGAATGGGAGGCGCGCCCACAGATATGGGAGGTGCACCCACCGCAGACACTGGTGCGCTGTACGACGCGGCAGCGACAAGGCCCGTGCCGCCATGCTCGCCACCGTGCCGGCATGGAGCAACTCTCCACTCCTCATCAAGCTGAACTGGAGCGGTGAGTTGCTGAACCACGCACCAACTTGGGGCATCAACTGGCTCCGTCGGGCCAAGCGAGGTTGGTGAAGCACCGAGCAGCCTCGCTCATATCCGGAGGGCTCGGTAGGCCACCCAGCCAGGTAGTAAGCCATAGAATAGCCCCTCGGAAGCCATTGGAAGAGTGGAGAAAATGGTGAAGGAGGAGATGGGGGAGCGCTAGAGGGGTGTTATTCTTTCCTGCTGTCTGTATGGCCTCATTTAAATAGAGGGCGGACGGTAGGAGCTTGGCCGGCGTCTAGCCTTATTTAAACTGAGGGCGGACGGGTGGAGCTCGGCCTGCATTGCATTTAATTCCGGCCCGCTCATGAACAGACATGTGGACGGAGTAGGTTTCTTGGTTTGCATGTGGGTTTAACAGAGGCGTTTGATGGAGGCGAGGAGGTGTGTTCAGCCGGGCATGCTGCGGGCGGTGCAGTACTATTCGATTTGACAGCTACTAGTAAACCAGGACAGTTCCCGATATGGCTTTAATGTAGACGAGGGAGAGGGTAGCAGTTCCCGAAATGTTGAGCGGCCAATGATGCATCCTCCTTCAATTAGCATCCTGAATGCATGACGGAAGTAATGGGAGGAGGACGGGGAAAAGAGGCAGCATGATGTGAGTGCAATGCAGTTTGCACTCATATAAAGGCGCCCCTCCATTCCAATGCATCTACCACATCGTACGCACCTAAGCACCTACACTAAGCGTAAAAGTTCTCACTCCAAACCCATGGCAGCGATGCGCGCGAGCGGCCAGTGGCTGTGCTAGATGGTCCACAATGTTGTCCTGCATCATGGCATCGAGGATCGTCTCCATACGGTGCTGGTGACCAGCTGCTTCATGGCCATCGTCGACGCCGGCTACGACTCTCAATTGGACAAGATGATCGTTGCCACCATCAACAATTTCACCATCGTCAAGAAGCTTGCGGACGACATCGCCGTACTCCTCCAACCTGCGCACCCGGGCTCCTCATTGCCTGCCACCCTAATTGGCCTCCATGGCGAGAACCTCTTTCAAGCACTAGTGGCTCTGCGACTGCCCACCCACGCAACAAAGAATGTCCACCTGGAGGTCACGCTCGCCGCGAGGCGCCTCACCCTGAAACAATTCGTCGACCTACACATCCACGTGTACGAGGAAGTTGTGTACATAGGTATCTACAAGGCCGGTGAGGATGCTGTGGCGTTGGCCTTCGTTAACCGGCTGGAAGCATTGGGCGCCTTTGTTGAGAAGCACCTCGACCTCGCCACAAAATCTACCGCTCCTAAGCCTCGGTTGGTGGCCCGGTGCACTAAGTCGAGGAGGAGCTCGTACGTTGATGGATGCATCTTTCTTCTTGCCTCATGTAGCCACCACTGTGATCGCATCATCGTGGCCTTAATTCTTATTGCACTATTGCATTCTCATTCCAGTCAATACAGACATGTGCGATCCCTTTGCTCACATTTGGAGGCAATTATATGCATCACTGTAACTAGTACTCCGTCCGTCAATTTATAAGTTGTGCCTACCTTTTCCATCAACTTCGTGCAACGCATGGGCATCTTGCTAGAAACACTACAACATGTGGGACCGCATCTGACCAAACTACCGATGCGCCAACCTAGCTACTACCCTGCTTATCTGGCGGAAAAATCCCTACCCTAGCGTTTCCAATCGTTATTTCTATCTATAGATCGTGCCAAGGAGCAGAACCAAATGTTACAATTTATACATGTTTCTCTCGTCCTATAGAAGTCTCAGCTCGTGATGGTGGTGTGTCTGCCATCCATCATTTCTAACCATTAGATCTACATCTAACTGCTGTAAGGTAAGTTGTGTCATTTTTTCAACAATAGCACACTTCTCTACTCGAATTTGCAGAAAACCCCTTATTATCTTGAAAGCAACCACATCCCTCCCTCACCTCATCAAAATAGCCTGAGATATATTTTGAGTGAAAAGTAATATATTTTTAGTGGTATATATGTATATCAAAACAAGAGTTATTTCTTTCAAGTTTGTGAACAAGTACTATTCTACTTTGGATCCATCGCAACACACGGGCACATTGCTAGTAAAAGAAAAAGGCCTGCCGCGTTCGCGTCGCACACCCACACGCCCGGGAATCGGGAGTACTCCATGGCCTGTTCGGCACACCACATAGCTAGGGAAGGCATGTTGCCTAGCATTTTCACTTTCATGTGGGACCGCAGTTGAGCAAACTGACTATCGACAAACCGCACCGCGCCCACCGCGTTGGAAAACAGAAACGGGGAGGGGAAGATCTAGCTGTAGCACGAAAGCCAAGAAATTTGGTGTCAGATGGGACTCGTTGATAGAGTAGGAGCACTCTGTACTAGTACTCCTACTATGAAGTTTGTACTACAACTACTACCACTATACAACAAGGTACGTGCACGACACAACATCATAGGAACAAAAACGGGAAGATCTTGTTTTGGGTGTCTTTTTTCAGTCAACATACTATGAATAATATGATGTGGGGGGCACCCATGAAGCTTATGTTGCTTGGTTGAATGGCTACGAAAGGCTAGAGAAAAATAAATAGATAATGTGTTTAGAGTGAATCCACTAAATAGATACTTTGGATCCATTGCCGCGCACGGGCTGGCACATTGGTAGTAGTAAGAAACAAACTCCGGGTT
The DNA here is from genome assembly GCA_963921465.1 of Triticum timopheevii. Lineage (NCBI taxonomy): Eukaryota > Viridiplantae > Streptophyta > Magnoliopsida > Poales > Poaceae > Triticum > Triticum timopheevii. The sequence continues at coordinate 357,737,623 of OY997274.1, read as the reverse complement.
TGGCACGAGTTCGTACTACGGGAGAACCACAAGGCCTGCCGCAGGAGTTACATTTCCCTCTCAAGGCCCACGGGACCGAGCTTCAGTGGCTCAGTGCACCGGCATATGAGTCAATGACATGTGGACCTTAAATGCGGTTGTCCCACATATCATTCTCATGAAGGCAGAGCGGCGGTGGGACCGAGAGGGGTGAGGCGCAGGTCGGCAGACGTGGCTTGCCTGCTCCCCTCCCATGCTCCGATCCGTACTACCGCACCACTAATTTTCATCCAACGGTTATAATAGATTTCCTCTAGTGGGTCATCTATAGCCTCAAAGAAAGGTAAACAAAGGCCATATTTCCAGCAAATAATTTCCTACATGAATCTGTACATGCATGCAAGACCCTTTACTTTCCTGCTCGTCCTCCTCCAAATCATCAGCTGCATTGACAATGTCAGTGCCAACGCCAGAGCGTCGCAACAGGTGCCTGCCTAAGCCATGTAGCACGCTGTGGCGCCAGCGAGTACCACCTCCTCCACGCGAACATCGACGTCTGGGCCATGCACATGCAGCTGCTCCCGTAGTATTTTACCCGCATGTTCGATTGCAGTACCACACCGATCTTGGATGAGACCATGGAGCTTGTGGCCAAGAAAATTCTCCGCCTGGCCGACGCATGTCGAGGTGCTTGACTGTTGTGACGTGCCGCACGATGTTTACTAGCTCACGCCCTGGATGAGCGGTAGGTTGCTGCTCCCGATCGTCAGTGGTGCGACGGCAACGACAGCTGGGTGGGAGCTTGGGCAAGAGCCAGTGATCTACCCGGGGCATATTGCTAGACTTGGGCTCGAGATTCCGGCCGCTTGCGCCGTCCCAAGGATGTACCACATGGCGACGAGGCGGGAATGCTTGATGCGTATAGGCATGTGCTCTTGGGCGGGTGCAACCTGCTTAATGGATACTGGTTTGCGAACTTGGTGTACTCGACGTAGTTGAGCCACTGAGCCTGGAGGCGTTCCTGCCGCCATACGTTGACGCACGGCTCAACGGCGTGTAGCCACCTGCCAGCGTAGGTCGGCTATGGGGAAGTGGCATCGGTGTGGTTTGAGGTGCCCAGCTGGCCATTGTCGCGGCAGCGTTCATGATTCACTCGTTCAAGTTGAACCGACCGATAGTGGCCTAGCCATAGCGAGGGTGCCAGACTAGACGTCGGGGTTGTTATGAGGCATAGGGGGCTGTTTGGTTTCTAGCCACATCTTGCCACACTTTGCCACACCTCACCTTAGACAAGTTTGATCAAGTTAGGTGGGTGTTTGGTTCTAGCCACACCTAATGCAAGAATTTTTTTATGAGAAGTGAACCCCACATGTCATAGACACAAAAAGTGTGGTAAGATTCCCTTAGGCAAGACAAATTGTGGCTAACAATTTGAGCAACTCATGTTAGGCAAGTGTGAAAAACAATGTGGTAATATATGGCAAACATAGTCACAGTCCAAACAGCCCCCTAGATGTCCATGGAAGGAAACTATGGCAACTTTAAAAAAAGATACCCACACCACTCTCACATTTGCAAATAAGGCCTTCCCTCGTTCATCCTTTTTCCCACAAGATAAACTACTCATACAAATGCATCTTGATGTTCCACGCAACACACGGCCATCTTGCTGGTAAGAAACAAATCTCAATTTTGGCACGAGTTCGTGCAGCGGTAGCACCACAAGGCCTGGCGCAGGAGTTACATTTCCCTCTCGGGGCCCATAAGACTGAGCTTCAGCGCCTTACTACACCTGCCTTTGACTCGATAACATGTGGACCCAATAGGTGGCTGGTCCACATGTCATGCTCCCGAAGGCATAGGGGCAGTGGCCCCGAGAGCGCAGATACGTCTCCAACGTATCTATAATTTTTGATTGCTCCATGCTATTATATTACCTGTTTTGGATGTTTATGGGCTTTACTTTACACTTTTATATCATTTTTGGGACTAACCTACTAACTACAGGCCCAGCCCGAATTGCTATTTTTTTGCCTATTTCAGTGTTTCGAAGAAAAAGGAATATCAAACGGAGTCCAAACAGAATGAAACCTTCGGGAGCGATCTTTTTGGAACAAACACAATCCAGGAGACTTGGAGTGGATGTCAAGAAGAAGTCGAGGCGGCCATGAGGTAGGAGGGCGCGCCCTAGGGGGGTGGGCGCGCCCCCCACCCTCGTGGGCCCCTCGTGGCTCCCCTGACCTACCTCCTTTGCCTATATATATCCATGTGCCTTGAAAACATCAAGGAGCACCATGAAAAACTATTTCCACCGCTGCAACCTTCTGTATCCGTGAGATCCCATCTTGGAGCCTTCGCCGGCGCTCTGCCGGAGGGGCAATCGACCATAGAGGGTTTCTACATCAACAACATAGCCTCTCCGATGAGTTGTGAGTAGTTTACCACAGACCTTCAGGTCCATAGTTATTAGCTACATGGCTTCTTCTCTCTCTTTGAATCTGAATACAAAGTTCTCCTCGATCTTCTTGGAGATCTATTCGATGTAACTCTTTTTGTGGTGCGTTTGTCGAGATCCAATGAATTGTGGGTTTATGATCAAGTTTATCTATGAGAAATATTTGAATCTCCTCTGAATTCTTTTATGTATGATTGGTTATCTTTGCAAGTCTCTTCGATTTATCAGTTCGGTTTGGCCTACTAGATTTATCTTTCTTGCAATGGGAGAAGTGCTTAGCTTTGGGTTCAATCTTGCGTTGTCCTTTCCCAGTGATAGCAGGGGCAGCAAGGCACGTATTGTATTGTTTCCATCGAGGATAAAAAGATTTGGTTTATATGAGTTTATCCCTCTACATCATCTCATCTTGCTTAATTCGTTACCCTGTTCTTATGAACGTAATACTCTAGATGCAGGCAGGAGTCGGTCGATGTGTGGAGTAATAGTAGTAGATGTAGAATCGTTTCGATCTACTTGTTGCGGACGTTATGCCTGTATACATGATCATGCCTAGATAATCTCATAACTATGCATTTTTCTATCAATTGCTCGACAGTAATTTGTTCACCCACCGTAATACTTGTGCTATCTTGAGAGAAGCCACTAGTGAAACCTATGGCCCCCGGGTCTATCTTTTATCATATAAGTTTCTGATCTATCTTTTATTTGCATCTTTACTTTCCAATCTATATCATAAAAATACCAAAAGTATTTATCTTATCTTATTATCTCTATCAGATCTCACTTTCACAAGTTATCGTGAATGGATTGACAACCCCTTTATCGCATTGGTTGCGAGGTTCTTGTTTGTTTGTGTAGGTACGAGGGACTTCTGTGGAGCCTCCTACTGAATTGATACCTTGGTTCTCCAAAACTGAGGGGAATACATACGCTACTTTGCTGCATCACCCTTTCCTCTTCAAGGGAAAACCAACGCAGTGCTCAAGAGGTAGCAAGAAGGATTTCTGGCGCCGTTGCCGGGGAGGTCTTTGCTCAAGTCAAGACATACCAAGTACCCATCATAAACTCATCTCCCTCGCATTACATTATTTGCCATTTGCCTCTCATTTTGCTCTCCCCCACTTCACCTTTGTCGTTTTATTCGCCCTCCCTTTTCCGTTTGCCTCTCTTTTTTGCTTGCCTTTTTGTGTGCTTGTGTGTTGGATTGCTTGTCACGATGGCGCAAGATAATACCAAATTGTGTGAATTTTCCAATACCAACAATAATGATTTGCTTAGCACTCTGATTGCTGCTCTTAATGATGTTGAATCTTGTGAAATCAATGCTGCTTTTGTTGAATCTTGTTATGAAAGATCAATTCTCTGGCCTTCCTAGTGAAGATGCCGCTACTCATCTAAAAAACTTTGTTGATTTGTGTGATATGCAAAAGAACAAAGATACGGATAATGATATTGTTAAATTGAAGTTATTTCCATTTTCACATATAGATCGTGCTAAAACTTGGTTTTCATCTTTGCCTAAAAATAGTATTGATTCATGGAATAAGTGCAAAGATGCTTTTGTCTCTAAGTATTTTCCTCCCGCTAAGATCATCTCTCTTAGAAACGATATTATGAATTTTAAAGAACTTGATCATGAGCATGTTTCCCAATCTTGGGAAAGAATGAAATTAATGATTTGCAATTGCCCTACACATGGTTTGAATTTATGGATGACCATACAAAATTTTTATGCCGGATTGAATTTTGCTTCCAGAAATCTTTTAGATTCGGCCGCGAGAGGCACTTTTATGGAAATCACTTTAGGAGAAGCTACTAAACTCCTAGATAATATTATGGTTAATTATTCCCAATGGCAGACCGAAAGATCTACTAGTAAAAAAGTTCATGCGATAGAAGAGATTAATGTTTTGAGTGGAAAGATGAATGAACTTATGAAATTATTTGCTACTAAGAGTGCTCCTATTGATCCAAATGATATGCCTTTTTCTACCTTCATTGAGAATAATAATGAATCTATGGATGTGAATTTTGTTGGTAGGAATAATTTTGGTAACACCGCGTATAGAGGAAATTTAATCCTAGGCCGTTTCCTAGTAATTCCTCTAATAATTATGGTAATTCCTACAACAACTCTTATGGAAATTTTAATAAGATGCCCTTTGATTTTGAGAACAGTGTTAAAAAATTTATGATCTCTCAAAAGAATTTCAATGCTTTGCTTGAAGAAAAATTGCTTAAAGTTGATGAATTGGCTAGGAACGTTGATAGACTTTCTCTTGATGTTGATTCTTTGAAACTTAGATCTATTCCACCTAAGCATGATATCAATGAGTCTCTCAAAGCCATGAGAATTTCCATTGATGAGTGCAAAGAAAGAACCGCAAGGATGCCTACTAAGAAAGATTGCTAGCGTGTTCTTCTAGTTTCCATGAAAATAATGATGAAGATATAAAAGTTATTGATGTGTCTCCTATTAAATCATGGTTTTGCAATATGAATCTTGATAATGATGGGACTGGAGATGAGTCAACTTTAGTCAAAAGGCGTCCCAATGATTCGGAGTTTTAAGATCTTAATGCTAAATTTGGTAAAAGTGGATTGGAGAGGTCAAAACTTTACATAGCAAGAAACCCACTATTATGGATTTCCTGGAATTTAATTATGATAATTGTTCTTTAATAGATTGTATTTCCTTGTTGCAATCCGTGTTGAATTCTCCTCATGCTTATAGTCAAAATAAAGCTTTCACTAAACATATCATCGATGCCTTGATGCAATCTTATGAAGAAAAACTTGAATTGGAAGTTTCTATACCTAGAAAAATTTATGATGAGTGGGAACCTACTATTAAAATTACAATTAAAGACCATGAATGCTATGCTTTGTGTGATTTGGGTGCTAGTGTTTCCACGATTCCAAAAACTTTATGTGATGTGCTAGGTTTCCGTGAATTTGATGATTGCTCTTTAAACTTGCACCTTGCGGATTCCACTATTAAGAAACCTATGGGAAGGATTAATGATGTTCCTATTGTTGCAAATAGGAATTATGTGCCCGTAGATTTCATTGTTCTTGATATAGATTGCAATTTTTCATGTCCTATTATTCTTGGTAGACCTTTCCTTAGAATGATTGGTGCAATTATTGATATGAAGGAAGGGAATATTAGATTCCAATTCCCATTAAGGAAAGGCATGGAACACTTTCCTAGGAATAAATTCAAATTACCTTATGAATCTATTATGCGAGCCACTTATGAATTGAATGCCAAAGAGGGCAATACTTAGATCTATCCTGGCTTTTATGCCTAGCTAGGGGCATTAAATGATAGCGCTTGTTGGGAGGCAACCCAATTTTATTTTTGTTTCTTGCTTTTTGATTTTGTTTAGTAATAAATAATTCATATAGCCTCTGTTTGTATGTGGTTTTATGTTTTATTTAGTGTTTGTGCCAAGTAGAACCTATAGAATAACCTACGGTGATAGTTAATTTGATTCTGCTAAAAAAGAGAAACTTTTGCGCGCACGAGAATAATTTTAATAAATCACAGATACATGATTTTGAGTTGATTCTTTTTGCAGTAAATCAACAGACAAATTTCCTAGGACTTCCAATTTTGGTAGGATTTTTAGAGGTCCAAAAGTATTCGAAAATTACAGATTACTACAGACTGTTCTGTTTTTGACAGATTCTGTTTTTCGTGTGTTGTTTGCTTATTTTGATGAATCTATGGCTAGTATCGGGGGGTATGAACCATAGAGAAGTTGGAATACAGTAGGTTTAACACCAATATAAATAAAGAATGAGTTCATTACAGTACCTTAAGTGGTGGTTTTTCTTTCTTGCACTAACAGAGCTCATGAGATTTCCTGTTGAGTTTTGTGTTGTGAAGTTTTCAAGTTTTGGGTAAAGATTCCATCGACTATGGAATAAGGAGTGGCAAGAGCCTAAGCTTGGGGATGCCCATGGCACCCCAAGATAATTCAAGGACAACCAAAAGCCTGAGCTTGGGGATGCCCTGGAAGGCATCCCCTCTTTCGTCTTCGTCTATCGGTAACTTTACATGGAGCTATATTTTTATTCGCCACATCATATGTGTTTTGCTTGGAGCGTCTTGTATGATATGAGTCTTTGCCTTTTAGTTTACCACAATCATCCTTGCTTTACACATGTTTTGGGAGAGACACACATGATTTGTGATTTATTAGAATACTCTATGTGCTTCACTTATATCTTTTGAGCTAGACAATCTTTGCTCTAGTGCTTCACTTATATATTTTTAGAGCACGGCGGTGGCTTAATTTTGTAGAAATTATAGATCTCTCATGCTTCACTTATATTATTTTGAGAGTCTTCTAGAACAGCATGGTATTTGCTATGGTTATAAAATTGGTCCTAGAATGATGGGCATCCAAGTTGGGTATAATAAAAACTATCATAGAAAGTGCATTAAACACTATGATCAATTTGATGCTTGATAATTGTTTTGAGATATAAAGGTGGTAATGTTAGAGTCATGCTAGTTGGGTAATTATGAAATTGAGAAATACTTATGTTAAGGTTGGCAAGTCCCGTAGCATGCACGTATGGTAAAAGTTGTGTGACAAATTTGTTGCATGGGGTGCTCTTTTAATTGTCTTCCTTATGTGTGGAGGTCGAGATCGCGCAATGGTTAACTCCTACCAACCCTTCCCCTAGGAGCATGCATAGTAGTACTTTGCTTCGAGGGCAAGCAAACTTCTGCAATAAGTATATGAGTTCTTTATGACTAATGTGAGTCCATGGATTATAGGCACTCTCACCCTTCCACCATTGCTAGCCTCTATTATGTCTTGCAACTTTCGCCGATATCAAGCACACACCATTTACCTTCCTCAAAACCGCCACCATACCTACCTATTATGGCATTTCCATAGCCATTCCGAAATATATTGCCATGCAACTTTCCACCGTTCCGTTTATTATGACATGCTCCATCATTGTCATATTGCTCTTTGCATGATAATGTAGTTGACATCGTATTTGTGGCAAGGCCACCTCCATAATTTTTCATACATGTCACTCTTGGTTCATTGCATATCCCAGTACACCGCTGGAGGCATTCACGTAGAGTCATATTTTGTTCTAAGTATTGAGTTGTAAATCAATAAAAGTGTGATGATCTTCATTACTAGAGCATTGTCCAAAGTGACGAAAGGATGGTGAAGACTATGATTCCCCCACAAGTCAGGATGAGACTTCGGACTTTATAAAAATAAAAGAGGTCAAAGAAGCCCAAATAAAAAAAAGAGGCCAAAGAAGCCCACAAATAAAAAAATGAGAGAAAAGAGAGAAGGGACAATGTTACTATCTTTTTTCCACACTTGTGCTTAAAAGTAGCACCATGATCTTCATGATAGAGAGTCTCCTATGTTGTCACTTTCATATACTAGTGGGAATTTTTCATTATAGAACTTGGCTTGTATATTCCAATGATGGGCTTCCTCAAAATGCCCTAGGTCTGAGAAAGCGAGTTGGATGCACACCCACTTAGTTTCTTTTGTTGTGCTTTCATATATTTATAGCTCTAGTGCATCAGTTGCATGGCAATCCCTACTCACTCATATTGATATCTATTAATGGGCATCTCCATAGCCCGTTGATACGCCTAGTTGATGTGAGACTATCTTCTCCCTTTTTTGCCTTCACAACCACCACCCTATTCCACATATAGTGCTATGTCCATGGCTTGTGCCCATGTATTGCGTAAGAGTTAAAAAAGCTAAAGCGTGTTCAAAAGTATGAATCAATTGCTTGGCCGAAGCCGCGGTTGTGCATGATGGGAGTATTTTGTGTGATGAAAATGAAGCATGGCCTAACTATATGATTTTGTAGGGATGAGCTTTCTTTGGCTATGCTATTTTGATAAGACATGATTACTTGTTAGTATGCTTGAAGTATTACTATTTTTATGTTTTATGAACTTTTATTTCGAATCATTTGGATCTAAACATTCATGCCACAATAAAGAGAAATTACATTGAGAAATATGCTAGGTAGCATTCCACGTCAAAAATTCTGTTTTTATCATTTACCTACTCGAGGACGAGTAGGAATTAAGCTTGGGGATGCTTCATACGTCTCCAACGTATCTATAATTTTTGATTGCTCCATGCTATTATATTACATGTTTTGGATGTTTATGGGCTTTAATTTACACTTTTATATCATTTTTGGGACTAACCTACTAACCGGAGGCCCAGCCCGAATTGCTGTTTTTTTTGCCTATTTCAGTGTTTTGAAGAAAAAGGAATATCAAACGGAGTCCAAACGGAATGAAACCTTCGGGAGCGATCTTTTTGGAACAAACACAATCCAGGAGACTTGGAGTGGATGTCAAGAAGCAGCCGAGGTGGCCACGAGGTAGGAGGGTGCGCCCTAGGGGGTGGGCGCGCCCCCCACACTCTTGGGCCCCTCGTGGCTCCCCTGACCTACCTCCTTTGCCTATATATATCCACGTACCTTGGAAACATCCAGGAGTACCACGAAAAACTATTTCCACCGCCACAACCTTTTGTATCCGCGAGATCCCATCTTGGAGCCTTCGTCGGCGCTCCGCCGGAGGGGGAATCGACCATGGAGGGCTTCTACATCAACACCATAGCCTCTCCGATGAGTTGTTAGTAGTTTACCACAGACCTTCGGGTCCATAGTTATTAGCTACATGGCTTCTTCTCTCTCTTTGAATCTCAATACAAATTTCTCCTCGATCTTCTTGGAGATCTATTCGATGTAACTCTTTTTGCGGTGTGTTTGTCGAGATCCGATGAATTGTGGGTTTATGATCAGGTTTATCTATGAGAAATATTTGAGTCTTCTCTGAATTCTTTTATGTATGATTGGTTATCTTTGCAAGTCTCTTCGAATTATCAGTTTGGTTTGGCCTACTAGATTGATCTTTCTTGCAATGGGAGAGGTGCTTAGCTATGGGTTCAATCTTGTGGTGTCCTTTCCCAGTGACAGCAGGGGAAGCAAGGCACGTATTGTATTGCTGCCATCGAGGATAAAAAGATGAGGTTTATATCATATTGCTTGAGTTTATCCCTCTTCCTCATGTCATCTTGCTTAATGCATTACTCTGTTCTTATGAACTAAATACTCTAAATGCAGGCTGGAGTCGGTCGATGTGCGGAGTAATAGTAGTGGATGCAGAATCATTTTGATCTACTTGTTGCGGACGTGATGCCTATATACATGATCATGCCTATACAATCTCATAACTATGCACTTTTCTATCAATTGCTCAATAGTAATTTGTTCACCCACCGTAATACTTGTGCTATCTTGAGAGAAGCCACTCGTGAAACCTATGGCCCCCGGGTCTATCTTTTGTCATATAAGTTTCCAATCTATCTTTTATTTGCATCTTTACTTTCCAATCTATATCCTAAAAATACCAAAAATATTTATCTTATCTTGTTATCTCTATCGGATCTCACTTTCGCAGTTTACCATGAAGGGATTGACAACCCCTTTATCGCGTTGGTTGCAAGGTTCTTGTTTGTTTGTGTAGGTACGAGGGACTTCTGTAGAGCCTCCTACTGGATTGATACCTTGGTTCTCAAAAACCGAGGGAAATACTAACGCTACTTTGCTGCATCCCCCTTTCCTCTTCAAGGGAAAACCAACACAGTGCTCAAGAGGTAGCAAGGGGTGAGCCGCAGGTCGGGGACATGTGGTGTCATGGGTTCGAGCGGCGTCGTGGGAATTGCGTGTGGTAGTGGTAGAAACTTGATGCTCGCCGCATTTCAGCTGGCCCACATGTCATGCACACAAAGGCCGAGGGGCGGTGTGGCCGAGAGGGGTGAGGCGCACGTCGTGGGACATGGTGCCAAGGGTTGGAGCGGCGTCGTGGGAATCGCAAGTGGCAGTGTATGAAACGTGATGATCATCGTAGTTCAACTTCCATGGACAAGTTGTCATGTCTACTGACATATGCATTGCATACCGATCACTGGAAGGGGTAGTAGAGAAAGCTAGGCGGATAAATTGTTCCTTATAGTCAAGCAGACCAACGCTGCTACTTGTTCCAAAGACATGCACACCATCGAAATAGTTCATCTATATCAATATAAACAGAGAGGAAATATTTTTTACAAGAGAGGAAATAGTTCATCCATCCATAATGCCCTGCTGCTGGTGTAGCTTATTCTTCTTATTCTTCTTCTTCCTCCTCTTCTTATTCTTCGCAACAAGCTCTTTGGACCTTGCAGCTATCTCGAAGCTCACATGGCCACCGAGGGCAGCATATTTTATCCGCTCATACGTCAAGGGATAATTCTCCCATCCAAACGACCTTAATGACAGTGTCTCGTCACCCTTCTGAAGATTTGCTCCAAGCACAAAATTTGCTACGTCAAATAGGGATGGTGTTTGTTTATCACAATCTTCTACATGAATTTTGATTATGGTTTGTAGGTCAGCGATGCTTTTCAAATCAAGGTTGTACGGCGCCAGCTTCTGTTTGTCCCCTTCAATGGTTGCCCCATGGAAGTATATATCCTCCCGAGACAAGTAATCGTGGAGCTCACCTGGTATGGAGGGCGCGTGTATGATGTGGTACACCAAAACATCATCTTTGAGGCACAGCTAAAGGACAGCGGTGCGTTGAATCTTCCCAGTGGGACGCTTCGTGTACTCTGCGTCGAGACCGATGACCTTCATCTCTATCTTTTGGTGGGAGTTGGATACATTATTGATCCACTTCTGAACAACCCCTGGGTAGTCGGTGACAGTGGCAACTATGCTCAACGAGCCTTCGATGAGGACATGTTGGACGCTAAAAGCCTGCATCTGGATCTCTTTCGCCATTAGGAACCGCTGTACCGGAGGGCTATGGTTTGGAGAATTAGGATTAGATGGCTAGTCTAACTGAAGAGGATGATTATTTAAAGGGGCTTCAGAATTACTCCAGGAGTATGTGAAGAGGTTAAAACAATGTGAATGCAGTGGAGTTTGGACGCAAATGAAGAGTAAGGAGAGGTGAAGAAGCCGAGGAAAACCAGTTCCCGATGGAGAAGTAAATGGGAGAAGTGGCCTGCGGGCCATTGATTAGACGGCTAGGTAGACTAAATGAAAAGGCTATTCGGGTAGACTGAGGAGTGGTACCTGTCCGTGTATGTGCCCATCATTCTAGCGCTACATGTGCCACTCGCTAGTTGAGGTCACTCTTTCGAATCACCGTGGCGAGACATTTTATGATTCCTTTTTATTTCTGCACCCCTACTGACCGGTGGGACCTATGCAAACAGATATAACAAAATGTGTCGTAGCTGGTTCCGATGGATATTGGCGCATGTGTGGGAGACACAACGTTCTCTGGTTAAGGAATATGCGGTTATCCTCAAAAAGCAAAAAAGCCCTTCTTCACACTTCCGCGTGCACGAGAATTTGGTTCTACTCGCAATATGGATGATACCTGGAGGATGAAGTGAACCCAGAGGAATGCTAGCACGTGAGACATATTTCCACTATACAGTACTACTCTATATGTTCCTACTAGTAGTAGTACAACTATGGTACACTTGATGGTCAAAATAATATTCATTCGGTCCTCACAGCAAAGTGACAAGACCCTGCGCCCGAGGTGACACTACTCCAGGCAGCCTGTTCGGGTTACCAAAGTTAGCCTCACCCTGTGCACTGTGCAGCCACTGTCAACGCCGCTGTATAGCATGCCTCGCCTCGTCTCCCTCTCCCCTAGCACCACTCCATCTCCATCTTCGTCTTGCCGGAGATCCTGAGGTCACTCTTTATCATATCACTATGACCCCGCGTACCCTCGCCTTGCTCACCTCCCCCAGTACCACTATTCCCTCGGTAGCCGCCCCAGCACCGAGACCCTTCTCCCTCGTAAATCAAGCCCCCAAAAACCTCACCTTCCAAACTCCACCATGGCCGAACGCAAATCGTGCATCATCCATATGAGCCGCGATTGGAGCAATCTCCCCAGTGACATCCTCGACCTCTATTGTTCGTGTATGGATATATTGAGCATCGTGCGGCTGGGTGCATGCTCGAGGGACATGCACACGGCCATCGTCGAAGCGAGGCCTAATCATTTCAAGACACCCTACTTGCTGCTATCTGGTCTTGCGAGATTTGCTCACCATGATACGGAGGCGTACATGATGCCCCTCGACTTCAATCCAACCTCCATTAGCCGAAACTTCTTTGCAGGTATGTAGTGGGTCACCGTACATCATTTCCCTCAACTTTGATCCAATCACCATCACCTGAAAATTCTTGGCAGGTATGTACTGGGTCGGCATGAACTCCCACTGGATGGCTATCATCAGAGAAGACGGGAGAAAGTTGGTGCTCGTGAACTTCTAGACCTCCCATGAGATTATCCTTCCTTCGTTGGATTATATAGGGTTTTACCATCGCGGTCCAAGTCATCTAGATTACCACGTCAGTTGAACGGACCTTCTTTTTCAAAAGATTGTAATCTACCAAGTGCCCACGCGACATGCGGATTATGCAGACTTCAAGCTAATTGCCTTGTTCGACCGCGGACTCGCCTATCTTTACGCCGGTGCCTTCTTTAGCTAGAGACAACTGAGCTCGCAGTGGATCGTCAAAGCTGATACACACTTCTGTGATGCTATTGAACACAATGGCATCATCTACACGATCGACAAAGCAGATGGTACCATGTATCACTACAAAAAAAAGACACATCCCTAACATTTTGGGCCGAACGAATTTTTTTTCTGTCATACATATGACACTTCTATGACGATAATTGTGACAAAACCCGGTATCATCATAAATGTGGTGGGCTCCTACTTCTATGACAAAAAATCATGATAGAAAATGGCTTTTCGTCCTGGGCAGGCTGGAGACGCAGCTGCATGACATTCTTTGGGTCGTCCATGACGGAAAAAACCGTGGTAGAAGCGAGGGGGAGGAAAATTTTGGGGAGTTGCCAATTACGGTGGGAGAGCGATGCACGATTCTCTCGTACAGGTACGCGCGTGTGTGCGAGGCATTGGCTCTAACTGAACCTGAGCGAGGCGTTGGGCTCTAACTGAACACGAGCGATTGCACTGTAGGCTACGCGTTACAGAACCCAAGTGATCGATCGATGGTTGTAACTGAACCCAATGGAGCGATTCCTTCGCTACTGCTGCTAACTGAAGCCGATCGATTGGATGAACAGTGAGTGTTGCGGGGGGGTTTGGATGAACAGTGAGCGGTGGCGTTGCCTCTGGATGAACAGGAACCCGTGGTGTGGAGGGATGGATGAACAGTAGACGGTGGAGGGGTGGCCGTGGAGGGGTGGTTGAACAGGACCCCGTGGTGTGGAGGGCTGGATGAACAGTAGATGGTGGAGGGGTGCCCGTGGAGGGGTGGTTGAACAGTAGCTGGTGGAGTAGTGCGCGGTGGAGGATGGATGAACAGGAGCCCGTGGAGGCTGGAGGAGGTCGACAGTAGCCCGTGGAGGCTGGAGGAGGTCGACGATGGAGATGAACAGTATCTCGTGGAGTTCCATTTTGCGGTACGCCACACCCCTCCCAATGAACAGGACCCCCATTTCGACCGTAGGAGGTCCGTTTCGTCCGTTTTGTGGTACGCCACAACCCTCCCGATCAACAGGACCCCCGTTTCGACCGTAGGAGGTCCGTTTCCTTCGTTTTGCGGTACGCCACACCCCTCCCGATCAACAGGACCCCCGTTTTGACCGTAGGAGGTCTGTTTCGTCCGTTTTGCGGTACGCCACACCCCTCCCGATCAACAGGACCCCGTTTCGAATGTAGGAGGTACGTTTCCTCCATTGTGCGGTACGCCAGGCCTCGTTTCCATCGCCTGTTCCGTCCAAGCCCTCCTGATGAACACGACCACGCATTCCGTTCCGTCCCAGCCGGTTGGCTCCCACGTGTTCCATTGCCTCCCGATGAACACGACGCATTCCGTTGCCTCCCCATGAACACGACGACGACGCTGTTTCTCCGTTCCAACCCAGCCATGTATGTATGCGCGAGTAGGCATTCGAGACCTTGCCCGTATGTACGTATGTGGCCGTATTTTCTTTCTTGCACCCTCGCCACTGTACGTACGTGTACGTGTGTGCCTCTACTATGACCAGTATGTACGTACATGTTCGCGACCAGATTGACAACGCTACGTATGCTTCGATGAGGTAGGTCCCGACTGTCAGGCAGTTCCTTGCGTGCGAAAATGTAGCTAGTGGGTCCCAGCAGTCAGAGGGGCGAATTGTTTTTTTTTTGCCCGGACGCACTTCCTTTGCGTGCGAAGATGTAGGTGGTGGGTCCCAGCAGTCAGGGGGGCGAATTGTTTTTTTTTCCCGGACGCACTTCCTTGCGTGCGAAGATGTAGCTGGTGGGTCCCAGCAGTTAGGGGGGCGAATCGTTTTTTTGCCCGGATGCACTTCCTTGCGTGCGAAGATGTAGCTGGTGGGTCCCAGCAGTCAGGGGGGAAACGTTTTTTCGCGAAATATGGTGGCCCGTCCGGTGGGTCCCCGCTGTCAGGTGGAGGAATAATTATTTTGCGCGTAATAAGGAGGCACTTCCTTGTTGCGGCCGTGGACCCAGCTGTCAGCCTCTCCACGTACAGTCCATGTCCGATGGAAGCCGTTCCTTGACCACGTTGACCATGCCGCGCCGAGAGCACCAGGGCGGTGGACGATGGCGAGGCCTAGGAAGGGGACGACGCGGAGCCGGGGAAGACGCGGCAGTGGATGCCCACGTGTAGAGGAGTATGAGGATTCACTGGTTCGCTGCGGTGTGAGGCTGCCGTCGTCGCAGAATAATAGGGGGTGTGGGTGAGTAGAGGGATGGTCTGGCCAGCGGTGGGAGTAGTAGGGGGCAGTGAGGCCTCCGCCGCATCGCAGCCGCCACGGGAGGCAGGAGCACGAGGCACGACCGGCGCTGGTTTGGGCGGCTGGAGCAAGAAGACCAGAGGTTGAAGAAGCACTACGGCCGTTGGATGGACATCGTACGGTCAATGGAGCTAGAATCGTGCATATTGACTAAGTTGACAAAGCCCTCCGTCCCCGTCAACTTAGTAGGCCCACAAGTCAGCCTGCCACTATACTAGGTCCCAGCTAACAGGGGGAGTATTCATTTTTTTTAGTGTAATAAGGAGGCACTTCCTTGCGTGCGAAGATATAGCTGGTGGGTCCGAGCTGTCAGCGGCGGTAACGTTTTTTTCACGAAATACCGAGGCCCTTTCGGTGGGTCCCTGATGTCAGGTGGACGAATCATTATTTTGCGCGTAATAAGGAGGCATTTCCTTGTGTGCGGCCGTGGACCCAGCTGTCAGCCTCTCCACGTATAGTCCACTTCATATGCATATCGGTCGTTGACCACGTTGACTAGGCCATGCTGAGAGCACCAGGGCGGTGGACGACGGTGAGGCCTAGGAAGGGAACGACACTGAGGCAGGGAAGACTCAGCAGTTGTTTCCCACGCGGAGGGGAGTACGACTGGACGAGGGTTTACTGGTTCGTCTGCCATCGTCGGAGAATAACAGCAGGTGTGGGTGAGTAGAGGGATGGCTAGGCCAGCGATGGGAGTACGGTGGGGCGGTGAGGCCTGCGCGGCAGCACAACCGGCCGCGGGGAGGAGGGAGCAGGCAGTCTCGCCGGTGCTTGTTTGAGCGGCTGGAGCAGGAAGAGCAGAGATTGAAGAAGCACGACGGCCGTTGGATGGCCATCCAACAGTCACTGCTTGTGCGTCAACCTTTTTTTTAGGAAAGCCTCAAATCTGTGGAAAACAGCATACAGCCCATTTGCCATTATTTCTAATAATTTACAGCCCATTTGCTAATTCTTAACGTTTTTTTGGAGCCCATATTCTTTTTGTTAGCATTACAGCCCATATTGTGGCCACGGTTAAAAAATTATACGAAATTTTGCATATTTCGGTGCGGTTCGAACTGTTTTTAATCCTGAAATTTCGACTCACATTCAAACTGATTTTAAAACTAAATGTATATCAATATAAAATCCAACAAATCCTCCACGCATAAAAATTAATGTAATTTAAAATCTCGAAATGAAAAAAAGGATATTTGAAACTAATTGCCGCTTTGATGTGTTTTAAAAATGTACAGCCCATTTCTCAATACTGATGGCCCATTTTCTCGGCCAGCCGAATGAAAGCTCTCCTCGTCTTGAAAGATTTGCAGCCCAACAGGCCTGACAAAGCGACTTACTTGGCAAATCACAAAAAAAACTAGGCTGTGGCCGTGGACCCAGCTGTCAGCCTCTCCACGTACAGTACTCTTCCGATGGAAGTCGTTCCTTGACCACGTTGACCACGCCGCGGAGAGAACCACGGCGGTGGACGACGGCGAGGCCTAGGAAGGGGACAATGCGGAGCCGGGGAAGACGCGACAGTGGAAGCCCGTGCGGTGAGGACTACGAGGGTTCACTGGTTCGGCTATGGTGTGTGGCTGCCGTCGCCGCAGGGCCTGGTGAAAGTGCAACTATCCCTAGGTGGTTTTGGTAATTCATAACAACATATAGCTCATTGAGCTAATGCTATTCCAAGACTACTATTTCAGGAAAGCTCAATGAATGGCACGGCATAGATGATGAAAGTGGATCCCTCAAAATACTAAGGACAAAGGATTGGCTCAAGCTCAAAAGCTCAAGACTCTTCATTTTATATTTTAGTGATCCAAGATCACATTGAGTTTATAGGAAATGCCAATACTATCAAGGAGGGATGAGGTGTTGCTTAATGAGCCTCTTGCTTCATGTGCTTAGTGATATGCTCCAAAACCCTCAACTACCTTCCCACATCCACAAATGACCAAAACCCAAAGCCAAAATCGGTCACACCGATTCTTCCTATCCGGCGCCACCGATTCCAAAAGTCATAGCCACTGCCACAAACCCTAAGCAAATCGGTCTTACTGATAGGGATCTCTGTCTCACCGAGATGGGATTGTAATCTCTCTGTTTCCCTTCGTAACGTTTCGGTCTAACCGAAGTGAGTGATCGGTCCCCCGAGATTGCAATGTAAACTCTCTGTTTCCTTTTTGTAACATTTTGGTCTCACCGAAAAGAGCAAATCGGTCCCACCGAGTTTACATGACCAACTCTCTGGAAAGCTTATTACCAAATCGGTCTTACCGAGTTTGTGTAATCGGTCTTACTGAGATTACGTTATGCCCTAACCCTAACTGAATCGGTCTCACAGAGATGCATGTCGGTCTGACCGAAAATCACTAACGGTCACTAGGTTTACTAAATCGGTCCGACCGAATCTGTTGAATAAGTCCCACCGAGTTTGGTAAATTGTGTGTAACGGTTAGATTTTGTGTGGAGGCTATATATACCCCTCCACCTCCTGTTCATTCGTGGAGAGAGCCATCAGAATGAACCTACACTTCCAACTTACCATTTCTGAGAGAGAACCACCTACTCATGTGTTGAGGCCAAGATATTCCATTCCTACCATATGAATCTTGATCTCTAGCCTTCCCCAAGTTGCTTTCCACTCAAATCTTCTTTCCACCAGATCCAAAACCTATGAGAGAGAGTTGAGTGTTGGGGAAACTATCATTTGAAGCACAAGAGCAAGGAGTTCATCATCAACGCACCATTTGTTACTTCTTGGTGAGTGGTGTCTCCTAGATTGGCTAGGTGTCACTTGGGAGCCTCCGACAAGATTGTGGAGTTGAACCAAGGATTTTGTAAGGGCAAGGAGATCGCCTACTTCATGAAGATCTACCGCTAGTGAGGCAAGTCCTTCGTGGGCGACGGCCATGGTGGGATAGACAAGGTTGCTTCTTCGTGGACCCTTCGTGGGTGGAGCCCTCCGTGGACTTGCGCAACCGTTACCCTTCGTGGGTTGAAGTCTCCATCAACGTGGATGTACGATAGCACCACCTATTGGAACCACGCCAAACATCCGTGTCTCCAATTGCATTTGAATCCTCCAAACCCTTCCCTTTACTTTCTTGCAAGTTGCATGCTTTAATTTCCGCTGCCTATATACTCTTTGCATGCTTGCTTGATTAGTGTGATGATTGCTTGACTTGTCCTAAAGTAGCTAAAATCTGCCAAACTCTAAAATTGGTAAAAGGTTAAGTTTTTATTGGTGAAGTAGTCTAATCACCCCCCCCCTCTAGACATACTTCAAGGTCCTACAAGTGGTATCAGAGCTTTGGTCTCCATTTTCTTTGATTTCCATAGCTTTTGGTGGTCATAGCCTTGGTTTCACAACCTAGGAGAGTATGGCGTCTAGCTAGGGAAATTATCACCGTAGAGGTCCTTACTTTGATGGTACTAGTTTTGCTAGTTGGAAGCATAAGATGAAAATGCATATTCTTGGACATAACCCCGTCGTTTGGGCAATTATTTGTATTGGCTTGCAAGGTGAATTCTTTGATGGGAGAGAACCAAACCGTGAAGCTAATGCGGAAGAATTGAAGATGCTGCAATACAACGCTCAAGCTTGTGATATCATCTTCAACGGATTGTGCCCCGAAGAATTCAACAAAATCAGCCGTCTTGAGAATGCAAAGGAAATTTGGGATACTTTGATTGATGTGCTCCAAAGTCAGCTTGACAAGTGCAAAATGAAGGATGGTGAAGGTGTCGCTGAAATGTACTCTAGGCTTGCTCTTATCACAAATGAGATTGCCGGCTTAGGGAGTGAAGAGATGACCGACAAATTCATCATCAAGAAGATCCTAAGAGCATTGGATGGAAAGTATGATACCGTGTGCATGTTGATCCAAATGATGCCAAACTACAAAGATCTCAAGCCAACGGAAGTCATTGGAAAAATTGTTGCTCATGAGATGTCACTCAAGGATAAGGAGGAACTTCACAACAAGTCAAGTGGTGCTTATAAAGCCTCAAGTGAAGCCCCCAAATCATCAAGTGAGAAACAAACCTTCAATGAAGAATTGAGCTTAATGGTGAAGAACTTCAACAAATTCTACAAAAGTAGAACCAAAGAAAGAAGCTCCAAGTCAAGGTCTTACAATGACAAAAGATCTTCTAGTCGAGAGTGCAATTGCTACAATTGTGGGAGACCCAGACACTACTCCAATGAGTGTACAGCACCCTACAAAAGAAGAGAAGATTCTCCAAGAAGAAGAAGCAAAAGAGAAGAATCGCCACCAAGAGAGAGGAGGAGTAAAGATGATCATTATGAATGAAGACCCTCATGGAGAAGCAAGGATTCGGAAAGGAAGGACAAGTCATCAAGGAGCTACACAAAATGAAGACATCAAGCTCATGTTGGTGAATGGGTTTCCGGCTCCGACTCCGACAATCACTCCGAGAGAAGCTATCACACCGACTCTGAATATACTCAAGATGAAGGTGTTGCCAGTCTAGCACTTGTGTCAACCAACTCCTACGACATATTTTATTCACCAAACGAAGGTGTTGGAAGATGCTTCATGGCCAAAGGTCCAAAGGTAACACATCCCGAGTATGTTGATTTCAATAGTGATGAAGATGATTTGCTTGTGGATGATGATTTACTTGTTGA
Source organism: Triticum timopheevii (assembly GCA_963921465.1). Classification (NCBI taxonomy): domain Eukaryota; kingdom Viridiplantae; phylum Streptophyta; class Magnoliopsida; order Poales; family Poaceae; genus Triticum; species Triticum timopheevii. The sequence continues at coordinate 357,717,664 of OY997274.1, read as the reverse complement.
CAACTCTAGTGATGAATACTATGATGAAACATAAATTAATCATGCTAATCAAGATAAAATGAATGACAATGATAAGGAGAAGATTGAGCTTCTAACTAAAGAACTAAACACTCTTAAGTTGGCTCATGAAACTATCTTCGAAGATCATCGAGAACTTTTAAGGGCTCATGAGAAGTTACGCTTTGAAAAGCTCAATCTTGAGCAAGAGCATGAGTTCTTAAAAGCAATCAATGATGATCTCCACAAGAAAAGTTCTTCTTACATTGCCAAGCGTTTACTCTTATCTACTTACATGCCTCAAGTCAAGTCTAGTAACAAGTACAAGAAAGATAATTCCTCTAGTAGTAACAATAATAATGTCAAATCCAATATTGTTGCTTCTAGTAGTTCTCTTGATTCCACTAATGATTCTCTTAGCCAAGTTACACTTGAGCAAGAAAACATCTTATTGAAGGGAATTATAGAGAAAGGTGTTTACATGAGCCTTGCCAGAAGTAAGCAATTCGAGGAAATTGTAGGCAAGCAAGGAAGGCACCGGAAGAATCAAGGTGTTGGTTTTGAACAAAAGTTCAATGCCAATGGAGTCGAGTGGGAAGAAGATCAATACCCCAAGACGAAGTTTGTTCCTCAACAAGAGAAGTATGATCCTACTTCCTTTAAGGCAACACAAGCTCAAGATGATCTTCCACCACAAGACCACAAGAACAAACGCAAGGACAAGCTTCAAGAAGAGATTGATGCATTTGAAGAAGCACCTAAAGACTCATTCAAGTGGGTCCCCAAGACTTCGTCAAGTTCTACTTCATCAAGTACAACTACAACTCCAAGGATTCCCATCAAGATGATGTTGTAAGTGCATCTAGTGCCACCCCTAGTTGGTTTTGGAGTATTGACGACAAAGTTGGTTGAGGGACTAATGCGTTTGTGAGAATTGCAGGATAACGCAGGTAGTGTCCCTCATTGATTCGGTTTACCTACCGGAGATGACCCCTAAAAATGTATGAAGACATTGAAGACAATGGTGGTATGAGAAGATATTCATATTGAAGACTATGACATGAGAAGACATTGTGCAAAGACTTTGGAGCGCGAAGACTGTGTGGTTTTGTTGTTTCCTTTTCTTCTTTGTTGAGTCATAGGAACCACCGTACTGTTAAGTGGGGTCCAAGTGAACTAAGTCAGAGTGACTGAAGTGATGCTCAACTCAAATCCTATGTCTTCGAGCAAAGACAATGAGAGCAAATCTTATCCAGAGCTGGATGAGTCAGCTTTACTTGTAGCCCAAGTAAAGTTGCCGCGTGTGTTTGAAATCTGACCGTTGGAACACATGTCAGTTCCTTAGTGACCCAGGGTCATTTTGGACAAATCAGGTTGGGTTGCCTAGTGGCTATAAATAGCCCACCGCCTACACCATAAATTGGTGGCTGCTCAGAGTTTGTGCACGGCTTTTGTCGTTTGAGAGCAACCCACCTCGAAGCATTTGAGAGAGAGAAATCCTTGCGAGGACAAAGCCCAAACACCAGAGCCAAAGAGTGTTAGGCATCACTGAAGTCTTTCTGTCTGTGTGACCTGAAGACTTATTACACTTGAGGACTGTGAATCCTCTAGCCGGTTAGGCGTCGTGTTCTGAGCATCCAAGAGTCAATGTGGATTGCCGGTGAACGAAGTCTGTGAAGGTTTGGAAGTCTCCCTTGAAGACTTACCAGAGTGATTGGGCGAGGACTAGGTGTCCGTAGCTAAAGGGGAATAATGTGAAGACATGGTCTTCTGAGTTAAATCTCAGCCTCCCTAACCAGATGTACAGTTGTCACAGCAACTGGAACTGGTCCAACAAATCCTGTGTCTTCAACAAGCAACTGGTTCTATCCCTTTTCATCCTTACTTTAGTTTGTCTTCGTGAAGTCATTGCCTATCTGTGTATCTGTTTGACTTCATTGCTTGACTACTATTGTTGATTGGCTTCACACTATCTTCCATCTTGATCCTTACCACCTAACTGCTATTAGTCCTGTACATTCACATCATTACATACTTGACTATGGCTTGTTTAGGGTAGTTTATCTTCCGCTGCATATCAATTAGGTTATTTCTATTGTTTGTCTTTGAAACTTCCAAGTCTTGAAGACCTTCATAAAAATCGCCTATTCACCCCCCCTCTAGTCCATACTAGCACTTTCAATTGGTATCAGAGCAAGGTACTCCCTTGTTCTGTGTGATTCAGTTTAACCACCTGGAGTTTCAGCTATGTTGACTGCAGGGATAATCAAGGTCTCCGCTGCTTGCCCCGTGTTCGATGGAACTGAATATCCCTACTGGAAGAATAAGATGCGCATGCATCTTGAAGCCATTGATGTCGACCTCTGGTATGTTGTCAAGAATGGCGTTCCCAAAACTGGTGAAGGTGTCACCCCCACTGATGTCAAGAAGTTCATTCAACTGGACTCTACTACAAAGAACATCATCTGTGGTCCTCTGACCAAAGGACAGTATGGCCGTGTGAGTGCTCTGGAAACATCGAAGCTAGTCTGGGACTGGCTATCCAAGGTCAACGAAGGCATTTCAACCTAGAGAGATCAAAGAATCAGTGTTCTTCGCAACCTCTTCAACCGCTTCAAGAGAAACGACAACAAAAATGTCCAGCTCACGTTTGATCGCCTCACTGATATCACAAATTAACTTCAAGCTCTTGGCGCAACTGAGATTACCAAGCATGAAATCGTCAAAACACTGCTGAGATCACTTGACAGCTCCTTTGACACCCTTGCTCTTATGATACAAGAACGTCCTGACTTCGAGACACTCGATCCGTCTGATATACTTGAGAGGCTCAACACACATGAGTTCCAGCTATCTGAGAAAAGAGATATCTATGGCCCAAACTATGGTCGAACTCGTGCTTTGAAGGGAAAAGCTGCTTCCTCATCTGAAGAAGAATCTGAATGCAGTTCTGAAGATCCTGAAGACATTGGAAGGGAACTTGCTATGCTTGTGAAGAAGTTCCAGAAATTCACAAAGAAGAAAGGCTTCAGAAAGTCTTCACGATCTAGCTCAAGGAATGATGAAGCTTCCACACATGATCACAAGAAGAGAACCTGCCACAAGTGCAAGAAACCTGGTCACTACATATCTGAGTGTCCACAGTGGGACAATGAGAAGAAGAAGAAGAAAAGCAAGGAATATGATTTCGATGACAAGAAGAAGAAGAAATCCTCTAAATCTTCTAAGTCTTCTTCTAAGTCTTCATCATACAAGAAGAGCTCATCTGGCAAGGCTCGTGCTTTTGTTGGCAAGGAAATGGATTCAAAGGAGGAGTCTGCTTCGAAGGAGGCGGAGGTGGTGTCTGGAGAGGAGTTTGACCCTGGTGTTGCAAGTCTGGCTCTAGCCACTGCCTATGTTGCCAAGTCCATCTTCAACACTGAAGACAATGACTTCCACACCAACGTCGAAGCTAATGATGAAGAAGATCCTACTCCCACCTACTGCTTCATGGCACGTGGTGCCAAGGTAAAATCACGCGATGCTTACTTTCAAACTTCAAGTGAAGATGACTCTGATTGTGGATCCAAACCCAGCTACAAAACACTTGCTAAAATTGCAACTGAACAACAAAAGGCTATGGAACATACTCAAAAACTATTAGACAAAAGCGATGACCTGTTGGACGCTGAAATGACATGTTCACAGTCCTTAGTTGATGACATAAAAAATCTTCATGCTAAGTACCAAGAACTTAAAGGTCGTCATGAATCGCTCTCAACTACTTATGAAAGGCTCTCCTATGATTATCTTCAAAGGAAACCAGAGCTTGAAAAATTGAGAGTGGCTCATGAAGATCTTCAAAAGGTGAATGAGTCACTTCGCGCTCAACAGATCAGTTCCGCTCAGGAAGGATTTGAACAACCATGTCTAAAATGCATTGAGCGTGATAATGCTACATCTGTTGCTGAATGTTCCACTGCTGCTACTGTTTCATTGTCTTCACCTACTGATGTGGTTACTAACCCCTCTGCAGAGGATACCACTGCTGTTGCTGATGAAAATGCTATGTTGAAGACATTGCTTGAAACAGGGATGTACAAAAGTTTGAAGGGACATCAGACTCTCTGCGATGTCCTCAAAAAGAAGATTCTGAATCGAAACCCTAGGAAAGAGGGTGTTGGGTTCGAAAGGAAAATGAATGTTGATGGCTCGTACTGGAAGCCTGAGCAGTACCCCAAAACCACATGGGTTGCTACAAAGGAACCTTCAGTAGATCCATCCACCTTATCTGGCTTTACCTATGCTAATCCTATTATCATTGATGAATCCTTTGATGCAAACTATAAGCTGTTCAAAAATCAGAATGGTGAAGTGTTTGCCAGGTACATTGGTACTAACTGCAGGAATGGACCACCTATGAAGAAGATCTGGGTACCTAAGAAGTACATTGAGAATCTTCCTGTGAATGTCGTCATGACACCACCAAGGAAGAAGACAAACCCCAGACCAATAGCTTCATGTGGCCCAAAGGCTTCATACAGATACAGGACTCATATGAGTCACCCTAACACCAATGTTTTGTAGGGAAATCATGCTCAGACTTATGAATATGAGCGTGTATCTTCGAACCGCTATGTTCATAGGACTAAGAACTTTTCTGCTTATTCATATGAGTATCGTTCATCTCCTGCAAGGCTATTTGCTAGGGCTCCAAAGCCAAAATTCTGAGATGCTGCACTTAGACTCATTGCTTCTAAGCCCCCACTGAAGATGTGGGTGGCAAAGAAGAACTAACTCTCTTTTGCAGAAAACGGTCTCCAGCCAGCAATCAATGGCGTTCGATACTATTGCTGGGGACCTAAAACTCACTGAGGATGCATGATGAAATGTCATTCTATATGCTTAACATCTGAATTTCTTATCATTCATACTATGTCCTAACTTTGTTATAAGCTGTGACTGTCCCTATATGTGTCAAATGCTTATGCTTCACAACACTCTTGTGAAGCCTATCCTCTTAACTGCACTGTAGGGTACATCACCAAAATCTTCAGAATGGATTATGGACAGTGGATGCACAAATCATATGACTGGTGATCGAAGTCTTCTCATGGACTCAACCTTACGTCCATCCGACAAAAGTCACATTACATTTGCTGACATTCGTAAAAGCAAGGTATTGGGTCTAGGTAGAGTTGCAACCTCAAAGGATCAACACATGGATAAAGTGATGCTTGTTGAATCCCTTGGTTTCAACTTAATGTCTGTCTCAATGCTTTGTGACTTGAACATGATTGTGATAATTGGCAAATACCGTTGCCTTGTACTAATGGAATCTGACAAATCTCTTGTCTTTGAGGGGTATCGAAAAGATGATCTGTACATGGTAGATTTCTCAGCAGGTCCACAGCTTGCCGTTTGTCTTCTCACAAAAGCTTCAGAATGCTGACTCTGGCATCGAAGGCTGTGACATGCTGGCATGAGGAACTTACACTCACTCATCAAGAAGAAGCATGTCATTGGCATTGAGGATGTCAAGTTCAAGAAGGATCATCTGTGTGGTGCATGTGAAGCTGGAAAGATCACAAGGGCAAAGCACCCCTCAAAGACAATCATGACAACATCTCAACCCTTCGAGCTGTTACACATGGACTTATTTGGACCTACTCACTACTCCACCCTCACAACAACTGTCTGTCTCTATGGCTTCGTCATTGTTGATGACTACTCAAGATACACATGGGTTCATATAATTCTTTACAAGACTGAAGTGCAAGATGTCTTCAGGCGCTTCGCAACTCGAGCAATGAACAATTATGGTGTGAAGATCAAGCACATAAGAAGTGACAATGTCACTGAATTCAAGAACACTGGACTTGATCTGTATCTGGATACAATGTGAATCACTCATGAGTTCTCTGCTCCATACACACCTCAGCAAAATGGCATTGTTGAGCGCAAAAACAGAACCCTCATTGAGATGGCTCGAACAATGCTAGATGAGTACAAGACACCAAGAAAGTTCTGGCCTGAAGCTATTGATACAGCATGTCACATCATCAACCGTGTATACATTCATAAGCTTCTGAACAAAACATCATATGAGCTGCTTACTGGCAAGAAGCCAAACGTCAGTTACTTTAGAGTATTTGGAGCAAGATGCTGGATAAAGGATCCCCATCACAAGTCAAAATTTGCACCAAAGGCTCACGAAGGCTTCATGCTTGGCTATGGAAAGGATTCACACTCCTACAGAGTCTTCAACCTTTATCTATACAAAATCATTGAAACTGTGGATGTGAAATTTGATGAAACCAATGGTTCACAGAGAGAGATTCTGCCAAGTACACTAGATGAAGCTCCTTCAAACAAGTCTATCAAGATGATGGGAACTGGTGAAATCATGCCCTCTCAAGCACAACCTGAAGAGGAACTTATCATCTCTGCACCAAATCAACATGAAGACAATGCTCAGACCAAAGACAATCCTCCCAATGATGACAATGATCAGCCAGAGCAAAATCTTCATCATGTTCATCCTCGTGTTGCAAATGAAGTTCAAATAGAAAAGATAATTGACAACATCAATGCACCTGGTCCGCTCACTCGATCAAGAGCAACACAACTAGCAAACTTCTGTGGGCACTTTTCATTTGTGTCAATATCAGAACCCAAGAAAGTTGCTGAAGCTTTTATGGAACCAGAGTGGATTCAAGCCATGCAAGAAGAACTTCAACAGTTCAAGCTGAATAATGTTTGGGAACTTGTCAAGCGACCTGATCCTCGCAAGCATAACATTATTGGAACAAAGTGGATATATCGAAACAAGCAAGATGAGCATGGTCAAGTCATCAGAAACAAAGCACGTCTTGTGGCTCAAGGATACACTCAAGTTGAAGGAATTGACTTCGATGAAACATTTGCTCCTGTTGCTAGGCTTGAAGCCATTCGCATACTGCTAGCCTACGCTAATCATCACAATATCTTGCTATATCAAATGGATGTAAAGAGCGCATTTCTCAATGGCAAGATTGAAGAAGAAGTATATGTCGCACAACCACCTGGCTTTGAAGATCCAAAACATCCTGATATGGTGTACAAGCTAAACAAAGCACTGTATGGCCTCAAACAAGCTCCTCGTGCCTGGTATGATACAATCAAAGACTTCCTGAAGAGCAAAGGCTTCAAACCTGGATCCCTCGATCCCACTCTCTTCACGAAGACATATGATGGTAAACTGTTTGTGTGCCAAATATATGTGGATGACATAATCTTCAGATGCACCAACCAGAAGTATAGTGATGAGTTTGGCTACATGATGCAAGAGCAATATCAAATGTCCATGATGGGTGAGCTGAAGTTCTTCCTTGGTCTTCAAATTCGTTAGCAAAGGAATGGCATCTGTTGGAAATATGCCCTAGAGGCAATAATAAAAGCATTATTATTATATTTCTTTGTTCATGTAATTGTCTTTATTCATGCTATAATTGTATTATCCGGAAATCGTAATACATGTGTGAATAACAGACACCAACATGTCCCTAGTAAGCCTCTAGTTGACTAGCTCGTTGATCAATAGATAGTCATGGTTTCCTGGCTATGGATATTGGATGTCATTGATAACGGGATCACATCATTAGGATAATGATGTGATGGACAAGACCCAATCCTAAGCATAGCGTGAGATCGTGTAGTTCGTTTGCTAGAGCTTTTCTAATGTCAAGTATCTTTTCCTTTGACCATGAGATCGTGTAACTCCCGGATACCGTAGGAGTGCTTTGGGTGTATCAAACGTCACAACGTAACTGGGTGACTATAAAGGTGCATTACAGGTATCTCCGAAAGTGTCTGTTGGGTTGACACGGATCGAGACTGGGATTTGTCACTCCGTATGACGGAGAGATATCACTGGGCCCACTCGGTAACGCATCATCATAATGAGCTCAAAGTGACCAAGTGTCTGGTCACGGGATCATGCATTACGGTACGAGTAAAGTGACTTGCCGGTAACGAGATTGAACGAGGTATTGGGATACCGACGATCGAATCTCGGGCAAGTAACATATCGATTGACAAAGGGAATTGCATACGGGGTTGATTAAATCCTCGACATCATGGTTCATCCGATGAGATCATCGTGGAGCATGTGGGAGCCAACATGGGTCTCCAGATCCCGCTGTTGGTTATTGACCGGAGAGCGATCTCGGTCATGTCTACATGTCTCCCGAACCCGTAGGGTCTACACACTTAAGGTTCAGTTATGCTAGGGTTGTAGGGATATGTATATGCAGTAACCCGAATGTTGTTCGGAGTCCCGGATGAGATCCTGGACGTCACGAGGAGTTCTGGAATGGTCCGGAGGTAAAGATTTATATATGGGAAGTCCTGTTTCGGGCATCGAGACAAGTTTCGGGGTTATCGGTATTGTACCGGGACCACCGAAAGGGTCCCGGGGGTCCACCGGGTGGGTCCACCTGTCCCGGGGGGCCACATGGGCTGTAGGGGGTGTGCCTTGGCCTGCATGGGCCAAGGGCACCAGCCCCAAAAGCCCATGCGCCTAGGGTTCCCCTTGAGGGAGGAGTCCAAGTGGTGGAAGGCACCTCTAGGTGCCTTGGGGGGGAGGGAAACCTCCCCTTGGCCGCCGCCCCCTAGGAGATTGGATCTCCTAGGGCCGGCCACCCCCCCTTGGCCCTCCTATATATAGTGGGGGAGAGGAGGGACTTCATACCTTGACACCTTGGCCTTTGGTTGCCTCCTTCTCCCTCTCCAACACCTCCTCCTCCTCCATAGCGCTTAGCGAAGCCCTGCCGGAGTACTGCAGCTCCATCAACACCACGCCGTCGTGTTGCTGCTGGTGCCATCTCCCTCAACCTCTCCTCCCCCCTTGCTGGATCAAGAAGGAGGAGACGTGGCTGTTCCGTACGTGTGTTGAACACGGAGGTGCCGTCCGTTCGGTGCTAGGACCTCTGGTGATTCGGATCACGTCGTGTTCGACTACATCATCCCCGTTCTTTGAACGCTTCCGCTCGCGATCTACAAGGTATGTAGATGCATCTAATCACTCATTGCTAGATGAACTCATAGATGGATCTTGGTGAAACCGTAGGAAATTTTTTTGTTTTCTGCAACGTTCCCCAACAGCATCTTCATATCTCAAGAGAAATACCCCAAAGATTGTCTGAAGAAGTTTGGAATGGAAGACTGCAAAGGCTACACGACGTCAATGCCAGCCAAACACCATCTTGGTCCCGACGACAATGGTAAATAGTTCGATCAAAAGGTATACCGCTCCATGATTGGTTCTTTGCTTTATTTATGTGCATCTAGGCCAGATATTATGCTTAGTGTTTGCATGTGTGCTCGATTCCAAGCGGCACCAAAGGAATCGCATCACTTAGCTGTGAAGCGAATTCTTCGATATTTGGCTTACACCCCAACACTCGGATTATGGTATCCCAAGGGCTCAAAATTTGACTTGGTTGGATTCTCAGATGCTGACTATGCTGGTGACAAGGTGGATCGCAAGTCTACATCAGGCACATGCCATTTTCTTGGTCGATCACTTGTCTGTTGGTCTTCGAAGAAGCAGAACTGTGTATCACTCTCAACTGCTGAATCTGAATACATTGCTGCTGGATCCTGTTGTGCTCAGCTTCTATGGATGAAGCATACTCTCAAGGACTATGGCATCAACCTAAAACAAGTACCTCTCTTCTGCGACAACGAAAGTGCCATCAAAATAGCCAATAATCTAGTCCAATACTCAAAGACAAAGCACATTGAAATTCGTCATCACTTTCTCAGAGATCATGTTATGAAGAAAGATATCGATATCATTCACGTCAACACTGAAGAGCAATTGGCAGATATCTTCACAAAGCCCTTGGATGAGAAAAGGTTTTGCAAGTTACGGTGTGAGCTAAATATCTTGGAATCCTCTAACGTCCTATGATCAGGCACACATCCTAACACTTATGCATGTTGATGACTTAGATGTGCAACACACAAAGTAATGTATATCTTGAATCAATGAAGATTTACACTCTGAGTGTGAATACATTAACATGGAATTTGACTTCGGAGCGCCACGATAATTGTGCGTCGTGTCTGGGTCTACTACTTCCTATACGGTGGGTAACGCCACCACCAACCTTCTTTTTTTGAAGTGTTTCACTCAAGGCGTTATATTGCAATGACTTCGCATCTGGTTTGTCTTCAGTTTCAATTTGTCTTCATGACTTTCTGCACTATGATGATTTGATTGCTTTCTCATATATACTAGTGTTCTGTCCTCTACAGCATTCACTTATAGCTATGTCCTCAAGATTGGGTCTTTTGAACTAAGTGAATGTGATCGGACCCTAACCTCTCTATGCTTCCTATCTCAAACTCTATCTGTCCAAATCATATGCATTCTATTGAAACTTTCGAATGTCTTCTCTGCGTCCTAGTCAGCAGAAGGCAAAGAGACAAACATTAAATCTGTTTTAAAAGGCTTATCTTTATTGTTGAAATCTGGAAAAGCCGGAACAACTCTCCGACATGCCTGGCGGGCGTGGGAACATGGGACAACCCTGAGTGTGTTGCATGCTTGCCACGTACCCCTCAGATATGAACCGCCGGGGGCACCAGCGTAATTGCACTGTGTCTCTCACCTACTTATAAATACATGTCCCCTGTGGTAAAGAAATCCTTCTTCCACCTCTCCACCTCCGTCAAAACCCTAGCGCCACCGCTAGCTCACGACGACGACGGCGACAAAGCGCTTAGCTGCCGTGACTTCTCCGACGCCGTCCTCACGCCGACCGCGGACATCGTCCTCTCCGCCGTTGCCGTAGGTGTCCTCCGTCGCCAAGTTAGGGCACGGTGGGCTGAACTGCTTGGTCTCCTATTCTTCCCATCTAGCAGTTCTTCGTGCGGTAATTATAACTTTATTTTTACCACCTTTTTGATCTTCAAGATTCATCCTGTTTACCGAAAGTGGTTTGTGTCTGTTCAAGTTAGATCTATTCTGTCTGCATCTCATACTGCCTAGTCGATTCACTTAGATTTCCTGTCTAGTTTGATTCCTCACTTGTACTTATTCACGGATTGGTACAAATCTGGAACCAACTCACCTATATAAGTGACTGTCTTCGCATCATGAGGTCAATGTTTCAAACTGATTTATCTTCAAAATCTTCTGAGAATGCATATGACCTCTTCCCCTTCCCTCGCATCTCTAATGCTGTCACAAGTACATGTCCGTGGGAGAATCCCTTGGTTCTCATAGTCTGCATTCGTTTGCAGAATACTTACAGCATCATATAAATTCTCCTGAAGCCAGTTCCTACTTGACCATCAAGCGTAAATCTCTGAAGCCTTTGAACACATTGAAGCCATTCAGTTTGAAGTTCATGGCTGCAGAAAAATCAGCAAAGAAGGGTGGCAGACAGCGCAGAGAAGGAACATCCAAAGATCTGCCTGATGATTTAGCAGAACTATACAAGACAGATCCTGAAGAGAACTATCATCAAAGAAAGAAGCGAATCCAATGGGTTCGTCACTATTGTGCTGAGGAGTGGTTCAAGTACAAGTTTGTGACGAAGGAATATGCAGAGAAGAATGCCATCAAGAAACCTTGGGGAGATATTCTCTATCGAGGCCTTCATCCCAAGACCAGAGCTGAAGCCATTGACCAAGGCTTCTATCCTTGCATGGTCCGTGGCCCACAGCCTGAGAACGCAGATCCCACCTCACTACTATGGTGTCGTGACGACTCTCTCTTCAAGCGCAACTACCAGTTTGTTGTGGCTTCGGCCAAGAAGAACAAGAAGTCCTTGGGCTTGGACTTCAATCCAGGTCCCTCTGCTCCCCGTGCTGATGGCTCCCGTGACGCTAATCCCAATGAGATCGGCCCCTTCTCTAACCTTGACGGCCTCATCACCTACATCATGGTCCAAGGTGCCAGAGTAGATCATTCTGACAATGGTGCTGACTCTGATGAAGCCCCTGCTCCTCCTCCAAAGCCGCTGAAGCAAAAGAAGTCAAAAGCTTCAACCTCAGCTGCACCTCCGAAGACTTCTCGTGCGAAGCCACTAGCCACTGCACCTCCTGAAGCCAGTGTGCCGTCTGAAGATCAATCCCGTGTATCCAAGAGAATGGAGAAGAAGAAGCAACTTGTCAGACCATCTGATCAAAGAGCCTTGACTCCTGCTGCCATTCTGCGTGAAGAACCCATTGATCTATCAAGTGATGATGATCTTGATGATGATGCTCTTGAGCAGCTGATAAAGAGCAAGGAAGAAGCAGAAATCTTCAGCAACTTACCTCTCTTTGATGTGGCCATCATCCACAATTTCATTGATGAGTGGTTCGACACCCCCAATGTCAGCTTTGAAGATTTACAGCTCCCCATTGGCCTCAGCGTCGCCTTCAATGGCGCCATTGCTTCTGAGCTAGCTCTCGCTCAGCGCATCGTTGAGCTCAAGAACAAGCTTGACTATGAGAAGGCTCAATTCAAGAAGCATGTGGCCAAGCTAAGTGTTCAAGACGTCAAAAACTTCAAGGTCATGCTGCATGAGCTTAAAGAAGCTTTTCTCAAGAAACGCCAAGAAGCTCAGGGCTCTCGAGAGCGCATGAAGATTTTGGCTGATAAGTGTGTGCTTGCCTACAATGAGGCTGAGAAGCGCAAATCACTTGGCCGTCCTGGCATTGACCCTAGGATGGCTGCAAAGAAGAAGAAGAAGCACCCTGCTGAACAGCCTGAGCCTTCAAGCCAAGAAGCCCCTCGCATTATCTTCCCAAGCAGCATGACTAGATCGAAGCCAAAGGTCACCACAACAGCTTCAGAACAGAAGAAGACGAGGGATGCCGAGGCTGAAGCCAGAAAGAGAAAGAACACTGATGCCTCTGATGCCGCTCCCTCCAAGAAGAAGCGCAAGACCAAGAAGACTAGGGCTGCTTCCACAGAGCCCTTAGTCGTTGAACCCATTTCCGTGGTTCGCCCAGCGTCAGAACATCAAGAACGACGAATGGTAGTCCATGAGCCTGCTCCCACAGAGGCTCATGAAGCTGAAGATATTCCAGCAGCTGAACCCACCGCTGCTGAAGACATTGGTCATGATGACAATGTAGATGGTGATGAAGTTCTTCCTCGGATCGAACATGAAGTGGTATCATCGCCTGTTCACACGAACAGCGAACTCATCAGCATTGGTCGTCCTTTGACGCCAATTGCTCAGGATGCTTCGTGGGCTGATCACCCACAACAACAAGACTTCCTCAGTACTCCCCAACAACAACAACAAGCTACACCCCCCGTGCAAGAAGAGGATGAAGACTTTCAGGCCCAGCCAACTCCATCTCCTAAGGTGAAGCCAGCACTTCGCAGGCTTCACAGAGGACAAAGGCCTGAAGTCCCTCTGTCGAGCGTTCCAGAAGGAGAAGTGCAACGTTCACCTGTTGCACGGCAAGTATTTTCTGAACCTGCTCCAATTGTGAATGTCTCTGAGTCTGAAGCACATGCTGCTGAAGACATTCCGGCTGCATCAGCCGAAGAAAATGAAGAAGAAGTACGTGTTCCTACCCCCCCAGCAATTGAAGAAGAAGCAGTTCATGATCTAAACGTGCCTGTGCCCGACCCTCCTGCTCGTTAAGAGGAGGTTGACAATGTTGAGGATGCCACCACCAACGCCAATGAAGCCAGTGACGTAGTCATGGCTAACGCTAATGTGGAGCCTGCACCAACCAGTGTGCCTGAAGCTTATGAGGCCCCTGCACCTGAAGTCAATGAGGATGCTGCACCTAAAGCCAACGAGAATGCTGCACCTGAAGCTAATATGACAACTGCTCCCGAAGCACCTGTCGTGTAGCCTGATGCCTCCGCTGTTGCCCCTGCTCCTGTTCCGCCACCAAGGCCTCACACAATTGAGCAAGCATACAGTCATGGTCAGCTTACTACTTTCCGATGGCCCATTCTGGTGCCTCCACCCTCTGCCTCAGGACCTCAATTTGACTATCATGTTGAGCATAGGCCTCAGGTCCAGAAGCCAAAGCCCAGGTTGCCAAGGTTTCCAGGTACTGCCAACTCACCTGGGTCCTTCAATGCAAATGGATTCAAAAGCCACAATACCTTCTTTGACAGCGCCAAGAACCCCTACTCCAAGCCAAGGATATCATCAGATCGGTTCTGGAGCTATCAGCAGAGAAGCTATTACTCATGCGTGCTATATGATCAAGGGCGCATTTTCCCTCATATGCGCCTTGACACTGAAGCTATTGCTGGACTGCCATCCCTAGAAGAAGCACTTGACTGCTTTCATGATGCTGGTCTGCTCCACTTTGTGACAGACAAAGAACATTGGAATGAAGAGCTATTGCTTCAATTCTATGCCACTCTGCACATTCGCGGCTACTACAGAGACATCAAGACATGGGTTCTCGAGTGGATGACTGGAAATGTTCATCATGAAGCCAAAGCTATGGATATCATTGAGCTTATAGGGCTAGCCACTCCTGGAGAACTATATGAACCTAACTGTCAGCTACACCGCAACACTGTGGAGAGCATCTTTCATAAGCCAGAACCCAATATGAGCCAAATGTTGAGCATGATGAAGCCTTTGCCATCTGACGCTGAGTATCCCACACATTTCTTTGTTTAAGACCTTGAGTATCTGCCTCGAACCATATATCATATCATCAGGCGAACTCTATGGCCAGTCAAAGGACACTCATCAGCGGCCAAGCTTGAAGGAGCTATGAAGACTTTGGTCTTCTACATTCTCAATGGCATCAGCTTCAACACTCAGGAATTCTTCATCAGGAAACTTGCTGCTTCCGGCTCTGACCTATTTGCTCTGAAGTTTTATGCTCCATGGGTCATGCGCCTCATCAAGCGACACTCATCTGTCAATTATCAGCCCTCTGCTCGCAATCATATAATCTTTGTACCAAAGGTTGATATGTCAGTTGATGCTATATATTCTGACCCTGCCAAGACGCCACTTTGTCTTCAGAATATTGAGCACCAAAGCTTCACTCAGCCTATTGAAGGTGTTCAAGCAGCAACACGAATCTATCCACTGGCTGGTAACACTCGTCTGCCTCATAGAGCACCCACTGAAGCCACTGAAAGCACCATTGCACAAAGGCCTCGGAAGCATTCTCGTGTTCTCAATGACCGAGAACTTCTTGTGGCTCTTCATCAGAAACAGGACAAGCATCATTTCTGGCTCAAGAGACAGATGCAAAGCCTCTTGGTGGATGTCAATCGCATTCACAACCTTGCCACCAAGAATGCCTTTGTTGCTCATGAAACCTGTCGGCGATCATGGAAGAGTTTAACCTTGCTCAGTGCTGAAGCTGATCTTCAAGACGATGGCTTCAATGAAAGATTCCAGTTTGACTCCACTCCTCCACGGACTGCTACCCTGCATCGAACTCCATCTCTTGAAGACTCTGAATATTCTTCTTCCGCGACAATAGTTAATGCCAGAGTGATCGATGATGAAGATGATGCTACTTCACCACCACCTACTACTGCGCGCATCGACACTACACCAAGTTCGTCTGCACCGCCAACCAACGACGACAACCCTGCTGCTTCACCTACTCATGATGACGAGTAGATGCTCTATGTCTTCAAACCTTTTTGGTCCTTACTGACAAAAGGGGGAGAAGCGTATGAGTTGATAGTCTTCAAGCGGGTTCATATGGGCGGTTGCACTATATTTTGCTGCGTGCTTACAACTCTTGCGTTTTGAAACATTTGGTTCTTTGAGTTGTAACACCTAAACTTGATGGTCGTTTGCTACTTCTGCTACTTATTTACTTTACTATGATGCGATGATAAATTCTGCATGTGCGATGATAACTTCCGCACTTAGATCATTCTACAGACGTCCATTTTTCATTATGCATGTCATTCTCCTTGCTATATTATTTCATGCATGATGAATTATCTTCATAAGTTGAAGTGGATCTCCAAAAGTACAACCTGCCATGTGCATTTGCATTCCAAAAGCAAATTACTTATATGCACATCTTCAGGGGGAGCCCTTGCAACTTATGAAGACAATTTCCTATCCTTACAATTTCACATACTTTATCCCCGTTGAAAACTTCAACCAGTTTGTCATCAATCACCAAAAAGGGGGAGATTGTAAGTGCATCTAGTGCCACCCCTAGTTGGTTTTGGAGTATTGACGACAAAGTTGGTTGAGGGACTAATGCATTTGTGAGAATTGCAGGATAACGCAGGTAGTGTCCCTCATTGATTCGGTTTACCTACCGGAGATGACCCCTAAAAATGTATGAAGACATTGAAGACAATGGTGGTATGAGAAGATATTCATATTGAAGACTATGACATGAGAAGACATTGTGCGAAGACTTTGGAGCGCGAAGACTGTGTGGTTTCGTTGTTTCCTTTTCTTCTTTGTTGAGTCATAGGAACCACCGTACTGTTAAGTGGGGTCCAAGTGAACTAAGTCAGAGTGACTGAAGTGATGCTCAACTCAAATCCTATGTCTTCGAGCGAAGACAATGAGAGCTAATCTTATCCAGAGCTCGATGAGTCAGCTTTACTTGTAGCCCAAGTAAAGTTGCCGCGTGTGTTTGAAATCTGACCGTTGGAACACGTGTCAGTTCCTTAGTGACCCAGGGTCATTTTGGACAAATCAGGTCGGGTTGCCTAGTGGCTATAAATAGCCCACCCCTACACCATAAATTGGTGGCTGCTCAGAGTTTGTGCACGGCTTTTGTCGTTTGAGAGCAACCCACCTCGAAGCATTTGAGAGAGAGAAATCCTTGCGAGGACAAAGCCAAACACCCAGAGCCAAAGAGTGTTAGGCATCACTGAAGTCTTTCTGTCTGTGTGACCTCAAGACTTATTACACTTGAGGACTGTGAATCCTCCAGCCGGTTAGGCATCGCGTTCTGAGCATCCAAGAGTCATTGTGGATTGCCGGTGAATGAAGTCTGTGAAGGTTTGGAAGTCTCCCTTGAAGACTTACCAGAGTGATTGGGTGAGGACTGGGTGTCCTTAGCTGAAGGGGAATAAGGTGAAGACACGGTCTTCTGAGTTAAATCTCAGCCTCCCTAACCAGACGTACAGTTGTCACAGCAACTGGAACTGGTCCAACAAATCATGTGTCTTCAACAAGCAACTGGTTCTATCCCTTTTCATCCTTACTTTAGTTTGTCTTCGTGAAGTCATTGCCTATCTGTGTATCTGTTTGACTTCATTGCTTGACTACTATTGTTGATTGGCTTCACACTATCTTCCATCTTGATCCTTACCACCTAACTGCTATTAGTCCTGTACATTCACATCATTACATACTTGACTATGGCTTGTTTAGGGTAGTTTATCTTCCGCTGCATATCAATTAGGTTATTTTTGTTGTTTGTCTTTGAAACTTCCAAGTCTTGAAGACCTTCATAAAAATCGCCTATTCACCCCCCTCTAGTCGATACTAGCACTTTCAGATGTGGATCCCGAAGAAGAAGAACTAGAGAGTTCTTGAGGGTGACTCCGCCAACATTCTTCACTCATATTATTATGGCAAGAACAAGTGAAATCAACTTCCACATCTTGCACTAGTTCAAGGAGTCACAAACCCTCATGTTGGTAAGGCAAGGGACAAGGTAACCTAATGATTTCATGGACATCATCTTGTGTGTGCATCACTCTATGTTTATGGATATTCTTGTTTGTTCCTTGTGGGATTAACCCATGTAGGTAAGTTGAAAGTGTAACTCACTCCAAAGGATTGCTCCAAATGATCTACATCAACATTGAGCATCCACATCTTCAACACCTACATGAAGTCATCATCGACAAAACCCAAGGTTAGTTCATCCCTCTAAGGGGGGATCTCACATCTAGGGGGAGCTTAACTCCAAGAATTGAGTCAAAGCAACTCTAATGGTGTGAACATATCAATGCATTATGTAAAAGTGGTAACCCCACTTGAGCTTAAACGATGAGTATGACCTATGATCAAATGTTCTCATTTGACTCCTAAGTCAATATACTCATATATAGATGACCTAGTCATCGCCAATTGTTTGATAGATGCTAGAATTGGTTGTGCATGCTACATATTTCATTTGCCATCTTATTGTGTGAACATGTTGGTGCATATTTTACTCATTCAAGGACATCCACTTGTTGTTTTGATTGTTTGGTCTCTGTTCTCTTTGCCAAGTGGATGGACAAGAATGCCTAACAACCTTCTTTAGCTATCTATGCTTTTCTCGTCTCAAACTCTATTCATGCTACATCACAAAATTTGATCAAGTCAGATTCGAACCACTCTGTGTGAGGAGCACTCAGAGTCCCCGATTCGTCATAGACTTAAACTTCCAAAACCTCTTTGTGACTCTCGGTCTGACCGATTCCTCCATTTTGGTCCTACCGAGATCACTAAGTTGATCTGAGTTTTCAATCTCGGTGCAACCGATTTGAACTTTTCGGTCTCACCGATTTGCTGTAACTGTACACAGTTATGCATCTTGGTGCCACCGAGTTGTTCCACTCGGTCACACCGACAGGGTCGGGCTATATATAGTCACGGGCAAAATTTTGGAAATTTCTCCGAAACCCTTCGCCCGCGCAATAGCTCGCTCTGCCATCGAAGGTCTCCGGATCGTCTCCTCGTCGCCAGCAGCCTCCTGTAGCTGGTCTCCGCCGCCGTCAACGGATTTCGCCCCAGCTGTTCTCGCTGTAGCGAGTCCACCGTCAAGTTATGGTATGGAATCGATCTTTGTGCTATCCACGTCTGATTCCTAGCACATTGTACTCTTATTGAATCTTGCCACGATTGAAACACTTCTATCCAGCCAAAGTAGTCTGTAGATTAGATGAGATTCAAATTTTTAGGGTAAGGTTTCCGTCGAAACCATCTCGGACCCACCGAGTTGAAAAACTCGGTCTCACCGATTTGGCTTATGCCATTGCACTAGTGACTCTCTGTCTGACCGAGAATTACTAATCGGTGCGACCAATTTGAGGATTCTGTGAAACCCTAGCAGTCTCGGTGCCACCGAACTGTGACTCGGTCCAACCGAGATCATCAGTTTAGGTTCCAAAACTGCTTCGGTATCACCGAGTTTGAAAATCGGTTGATCCGAAATGCTTTCTGTGGAAAACTAAAACGAATTTTTGAATCAGTCTTTTGCAAAATCTCTGCATTTTGTGATGCTCATCCATTCTATCTCATCTATAACTCTTCACAGGGTCAGCAGTCAGCTTTTTGCAGCATGTCAGACCAGAGTGACAGCCAGAACAGGTCAGAAGAGCAGATGGACTTGAGTGAGGGCACTAGTCCCTCAACTACAGATGAAGGGAGCAGAAGTACTCCTAGCAATTTGCCTAAGGCTGCTACTAGGCAAAGGAGGAAGAGAACTTCAGACTCAGAGGATGAAGACTATAAAGCAGAAGAAGATGAGGCTACTTCCAAGAAAGTAGTGCTCAAGAAGGAATATGGCTCTGCACATAGCACAAAGCCTGGACTGAAGAAGAAAGTGCCTGCCAAGAGGACACCAATGCCTAAAGCCAGAAAGTCCACTCAAGTGCTAGCTTAGACAGAACCCAAAGAGGCACCTGAGAAGAAAGTCACTTCTTCCAAACCCAAGAAAGTTCCTACTGGTGAGACTATGAAGTTCACAATTGCATCAGAGGATGAAGGTGCTCAGGACAACAAGACAAAGAGAGCAAGAACCACAACTGCCAAGGTCCTTGGAAAGCCCTCTATGAGAAGAGATTTTGAAGAAGAGGAAGAGGTTGCTGCACCAGCACCTAAGGCACCCAAGCTTATGGGAGATGCAATCAGATCAGGGGCTGCAACATCTAAGCCCAAGGAAGCACCCAAAGCTGCCTCCAAGGCCAAGCAAGTTCCAAAGAGGAATACTAGGAGTATTCCAACTACTAAGAAGAACAAGGCCCCAGTGCCAAGTGTTGCTGAAGAAGAAGATGAAGAAGGTCAAGTCCTAAGGAAGCTTAAGCCCAAGATACCAGACCACAATGATGCCCATCCTGTGGCTGAGGACATGAGGATCAGGAAGGATTCAGGGCTGAGACTGTGGAGGATGGAAGATCCATATGCTTCAAGGAGAAGAACTGCTGTTGACTACAGGTTACATACAAAGGAACAGTAGGACTTTTATGAGACAATTCTGCTGGATAAGAAGCCCATAGATTGTGACATGAGGTGGGTCGACTGGACCTACATCAAGGACAATGAAGAGCACTATCCTGGAGTGCAAGACAGCTTTGTTGCTTGTGGAGTTGCTGATTTTGTTGGACAAAAGTTCACCCACTGGAATGATGAGCTTATCATGCAATTCTACTCCACAACACATTTTTACCCAGATGGAAGAATTGTTTGGATGTCTGAAGGTACAAGGTACCAGTCAACTGTTGAAGAATGGGCAAGTCTGATAAATGCCCCAAAAGAAAATGAGGATGACCTGGATATCTATGCAAAGAAGAAGATGGATCACAATTCCATGGCTCACATGTACAAGGAAATCCCAGACAAGGCAGTAGAGACTCATAAGTTTGGATCAGTCCACTTTTTGCTGTCAGGGTTGCCAACCATTAATTGGATTCTGAGGCATACTTTGTTGCCAAAGTCTGGTGACCATAACATGTTTAGAGGGCATGCCATCAACATGTTGCATGTGTTTGATGTGCCATAAAAGTTTAAAGTCATGAGCCTGATGATTGAAACAATTAAGAGGACTGCAGCAGATCAGAAGAGGAGCTGTGGATATGCCCCTCAGATTCAGGAATTGATCAACTCAAAGATGGGCGCAGGGAAATATCAGTTGGATAAGGAACACTTTCCACTTTATCCAGACTTTGAGGACAATGAGGTTGTCATGAATGAGAATGATCCACAATCAGTTCAAGCTCAAGAGAAAAAGGAGAAGGCAAAGAAGGAGAAGGCTGCAAGGACGCCAACTCAAGAGGAGGCATCTGAATATTTCTTGAAGAACAAGCAGGAGTAGCTTGGTTACTTGATAGCATCTACACTGAGGATTGAGAAGGGACTGTTCACCCTCACTCAGAATCAGGAGAGCTTGGAGAGAATCATGGAACTCAAATTCCATGACCTTAATGTCAAAGTAACTGAGATACAGTCAGTTGTGGAGCAGCTGCAGGATGATATGCTAGAGAGGCAGGGTGAGACTACCACTAATGTGTTTGCCAGAGTGCCCAGAGCCCAGAGGTCAGTTACAGTGCCAGTGACAGACACTAGAGCAACAACTTCAGCACTAGCTACTGCCCCTTCAGCGCCAGTGCAACCAGCTCCAGCATCCACTCCAGCACCCTCTACTTCAACTGAAGCCTACGTTCTCGGAGTTATCAGGACACCACCACCAGAAGATCAAGCCTGAGAGTCGATCTAGCACTATGCATTTGCTATGAACTTTTTGGTAACTTGTTGCCAAAGGGGGAGAAAAATGTATAGATCATAGGCTTCGAGAGAGAGAGAGTGTGTTGCTTTTGTTCTCTCTTGCTTTTAGGGCTTAGGGTTTAGGGTTTAGGGTTACAGGTCTTAAAACTTTGTTTGCTTTTGATTGGTTGAGATACTATGCTTGCGAGACATTGATGATCATGTGTTTGATCATAAGCTACACTTATGCATGTTTGATATTATCCTATCTATCTTATGTGATCATTCACTTTGCTTGGTGATGAGTGCATGTATTCCATGTTTATTATTTTGAGCGCTCCACCAAGATGTATGTGACATGGAAGAGTAACCCATGAGCCTAATTCATTGTGCATTTGCAGTCCAAAGCAAATTTTAAACTATGCACAAATTTATGGGGAGCTCTTGCTTATCACATACTTCTCAAAGCGACGATGTTATTAAATTTTATTATCATTTGTCGAAGCTTTGATCTATATGTTGTCATCAATTACCAAAAAGGGGGAGATTGAAAGTGCAACTATCCCTAGGTGGTTTTGGTAATTCATAACAACATATAGCTCATTGAGCTAATGCTATTCCAAGACTATTATTTCAAGAAAGCTCAATGAATGGCATGGCATGGATGATGAAAGTGGATCCCTCAAAATACTAAGGACAAAGGATTGGCTCAAGCTCAAAAGCTCAAGACTCTTCATATTATATTTTAGTGATCCAAGATCACATTGAATTTATAGGAAAAGACAATACTATCAAGGAGGGATGAGGTGTTGCTTAATGAGCCTCTTGCTTCATGTGCTTAGTGATATGCTCCAAAACCCTCAACTACCTTCCCACATACACAAATGACCTAAACCCAAAGCCAAAATCGGTCACACTGATTCTTCCTATCCGGCGCCACCGATTCCAAAAGTCATAGCCAGTGCCACAAACCCTAAGCAAATCGTTCTTACCAATAGGGATCTCGGTCTCGCCGAGATGGGATTGTAATCTCTCTGTTTCCCTTCGTAACGTTTCGATCTAACCGAAGTGAGCGATCGGTCCCACCGAGATTGCAATGTAAACTCTCTGTTTCCTTTTTGTAACATTTCGGTTTCACCAAAAAGAGCAAATCGGTCCCACCGAGTTTACCTGACCAAGTCTCTGGAAAGCTTATTACCAAATCGGTCTTACCGAGTTTGTGTAATCGGTCTTACCGAGATTATGTTATGCCCTAACCCTAACCGAATCGGTCTCACCGAGATGCATGTCGGTCCCACCGAAAACACTAACTGTCACTAGGTTTACTAAATCGGTCCGACCGAATCTGTTGAATCGGTCCCACCGAGTTTGGTAAATTGTGTGTAACGGTTAGATTTTGTGTGGAGGCTATATATACCCCTCCACGTCCTCTTCATTCGTGGAGAGAGCCATCAGAACAAACCTACACTTCCAACTTACCATTTCTGAGAGAGAACCACCTACTCATGTGTTAAGGCCAAGATATTCCATTCCTACCATATGAATCTTGATCTCTAGCCTTCCCCAAGTTGCTTTCCACTCAAATCTTCTTTCCACCAGATCCAAAACCTATGAGAGAGAGTTGAGTGTTGGGGAGACTATCATTTGAAGCACAAGAGCAAGGAGTTCATCATGAACGCACCATTTGTTACTTCTTTGAGAGTGGTGTCTCCTAGATTGGCTAGGTGTCACTTGGGAGCCTCCGACAAGATTGTGGAGTTGAACCAAGGAGTTTGTAAGGGCAAGGAGATCGCCTACTTCGTGAAGATCTACCGCTAGTGAGGCAACTCCTTCGTGGGCGACGGCCATGGTGGGATAGACAAGGTTGCTTCTTCGTGGACCCTTCATGGGTGGAGCCCTCCGTGGACTCGCGCAACCGTTACCCTTCGTGGGTTGAAGTCTCCATCAACGTGGATGTACGATAGCACCACCTATCGGAACCACGCCAAAAACATTTGTGTCTCCAATTGCGTTTGAATCCTCCAAACCCTTCCCTTTACTTTCTTGCAAGTTGCATGCTTTAATTTCCGCTGCCTATATACACTTTGCATGCTTGCTTGAATAGTGTGATGATTGCTTGACTTGTCCTAAAGTAGCTAAAATCTGCCAAACTCTAAAATTGGCAAAAGGTTAAGTTTTAATTGGTGAAGTAGTCTAATCACCCCCCCCACTAGACATACTTCAAGGTCCTACACCTGGCCAGCGGTGGGAATAGTAGGGGGCGGTGAGTCCTCCGTGGCAGCACAGCCGGCCACGGGAGGCAGGAGCATGAGGCATGACCGGCGCTGCTTTGGGCGGCTGGAGCAAGAAGACCAGAGGTTGAAGAAGCACTACGGCCGTTGGATGGACATCGTACGGTCACTGGAGCTAGAATCGTTCATATTGACTAAGTTGACAAAGCACTTCGTCCCCGTCAACTTAGTAGGCCCACAAGTCAGCCTCCCACCAAGGTGGGTCCCAGCTAGCAGGGGGAGTATTCATTTTTTTGTACGTCATAAGGAGGCACTTCTGGTGGGTCCGAGTTGACAGCGGGGGGGGGGGGGGGGGTTGCGAAATACGGTGGCCCGTCAGGTGGATCCCATCAGCCAGGGGGCAAACTTTTTTTCGCAAAATACGGTGGCCCGTCCAGTGGGTCCCTGCTGTCAGTTGGAGGAATCATTATTTTCCGCGTAGTAAGGAGGCACTTACTTGCTGCGGCCGTGGACCCAGCTGAGACTCTCCACGTACAGTATACTTCCGATGGAAGTCATTCCTTGACCACGTTGACCTCACCGCGTTCCGTTGCATGCATGCGTCCATGGGCGTGGTGCGTCCCCACTGTCAGCCTCTCATGTACAGTCATCTTCCGATGACTCTCAGTTGTTGACCATGTTGACCACACCGTGCCGAGCGCACCCAGACTGGAATGACCCGGAGATGGGGAAGACGGGGCAGTGGAATCACAGATGGAGAGGAGTGGGAAACTTCACTGGTTCGGGTGCGCAGCAGCACATCCGCGGTGCCGCCCATGGGAGACAGGAGCAAGAACAGAGGTTGAAGAAGGAGCACGGCTGTTTGATTAACATCCAATGGTCCAGCTGCTAGAATCATTTGTTGATTAAGTTGACAAAGCCGTGCGTACACGTCCGCTTAGCAGGCCCACAAGTCAGTCACCAAATCTGACGGGTTCCAGCTGTCAACGGGACGAATAATTTTTTTCGCAAAACAAGGAGGCACTTCCTTCCGTGCGAAGATATAGCCGGTGGGTCCCAGCTATCAGGTGGAGGAAACATTTTTTTTTCAGCTTAATAAGGAGGAACTTTCCTTGCGTGCGACCATGGACCTCGTGGGTCCCAGCCGTCAGGCTCTCCACGTACAGTCCTCTTCCGATGACTCTCGTTTGTTGACCATGCCGCACCGAACACAGCGAGGCGGTGGACGACGGCGAGGCCCCAGACGGGAACGACTCGGAGATGGGAAAACACGGCAGTGGAGTCGCAGATTGAGAGGAGGAGAAGGGTTATAACTTGTTCTGTTGCAATTCATATCAAACTTAGGTTCACAGGACACGTTCATATTCATAGCCAATATTCACTATCAACAACTCAAAAGATTCATATATACACAAGCTCAGCATATCTATGCATCCAAATGATTGATAGATCACACGACAATATTCATACATAATTCACAAAAAGATTCAGATATACACATGTTCAGTATGTTTATGCATCCAAATGATTGAGATCACAGCCAATATGATCCATGGACGAACTTTAATTACCTAGGGTACAAACTGGTAAATGGTGTTCAATCAGAGGTACTTCTTGCTAAAATTAGTTCTTGTACGAGTAAACTTTCGAGTACATAAGAGTCAGCACAGACAATCTGAACTTTGCTTGTAGGTTTATCCTCAAATAGTGGCCTCGTGCCGATGGAGGTTTGAGCAACTTGGCCACTACTTTCATCAAACTAGTTTACTGGCTCATCTTGGTCCTGTATCTCGCCAAAATTCTACATTGCAGACGAGGAAGGAGGCAGTTGAGAAAATGAGCCACCCAAATTTTTTGTGTAGTTCAACTGAAATGGAGCATCCTTGGCGTGCAGACTGATTAAGTCCCAGATGAATATACATGTCAACCAACTTGTCTGGAATCTTTAGACTCCATGCCATATAGTTCGCTACCATATGTGCCGATAACCAAAAGGCACAAGTTGGGACCAAAGATTGGACTGCGTTTTTCTGGGCTATGCACCAAGCAATATTTTTGGCGTTCACTCCCCTAATACTTGGAGTTTGACAATTGGTTGACGCCGGTTGATACTCGAATGAATATAGGCACTTCTTATCAACATCGATGCTTGTCTGAGTGAACTTTGGAGTACATAGCAGCAGCATAAGTACCTGTCCATCTGATCATTTTGTGCAGTTCTACTGAAATCACCCGATGTAATGATTTGCATGCGAGTTAAGGCTCCAAATTACTCCTTTATGAAATCGGCAAACAGTAGCACAATACCAAATTACCAATACATATGACAGGCACAATAATCAGGATAAAGACCACTACCAACCTGTGTGAGGTAGCATATCAATTACTATTTCCTTTGACTGGAAGCCGAGATAAGCCAAGCGACTGACAGCAAAGGAAGAAAGCAAGCGGAGATTAGCGACTGACAGGAAAGGACAGAAGCTGTCGAGGCAATGAAGCATCCAAAGTTTTTGTGCAGTTCCACCAAAATCGAGCATCCCTGTTAGCACATATATTGAGAGAGTAAGATTATTGTAATAGTGGGACTAGTTGATGAAACATACACTAACAAATAGAAGCACCCTCATTGTCTTAATGGGTAAAGTTAGCAACATAGTAGTCTTGCTTAAAGAGAGGTATTAGTTTATTTAATCAGTGCCAATTAGCTCAACTCAACACTCAAAGCATTGACATTTATCATAGGTTGCAAAACTTAAAAGTGCAAAGATAAAGGAGTTTCTCATGACAGTAGCATGATACAAATAGAGATGACAGCAAACTAATATGGATTAAGGCCTTAGGCCTGTACCAACCTGAGAAAAAAAGCTTATTCATGTAGTCCCGTAAGAGATGATAAAGCACTCACTGGAATCACACAATAGTATATATATTTTTGTACACTTCAAATGTATGGTTGAAATCACTCTTGTTTACCAGTGCTGAGATTATATCGAAAGATTATCAAGAACTTCCAGCAGAGTTAAAGCACTGGCTGGGATACAGTTCATTGTATTGTCTTGTGTAGTTCCACTAAAATGTATGATTGGCACAACATGATCCCTGTTTGCACAAGTAGGAACAGGGTGAAACCTTCATTAGCTTAGTGAGAAAGGATAGGAAGACATTAGCATATTACTCAAACAGTAGCATAAAATTCATGATGGACAATACGCAAAACATTGCCTCATTGAACCAATGGCAATAAATTGACATGCAAAACAATAGCACTATTATGTCATGACACTAATAATATTCCCTCCCTGCTCCACCACATGATTCACCTCCATAGACAAACATTCACACGTACATGATTCAGCATAGGGTCCTACTAAAGATTTGTTTAACTCCAACAGGAAAATTAGGCAGTAATAAATTAGTGGTACTTAAGTGCTCCTAATTAATTAAGTGAGACAGCAGAAGTGGAAGGGCTCCCTGGAGGATCGTATCACATGTAAGGTAGTCGTTGCCGGAGCCCTTGAATAGCCTCAACTGAGGCCTCTGGCTTCAGCAAGATCGCCTTGGCGCTGTTTAATCTTCTTCTTCTTCCTCTTCATGCTATGTTTCTCTTTCTTCTCACCCAGTTGGTGAAACCAAGTACATGATTGGCCTTCTAATTCAGAATTGGTTTTGTCAGTGAGGGAGTACAAGTGTACTAGTAAAAAACAGCATTATTTTCTCATGGCAGTCGGAAAATAGAGATGAACACATGCATTAAATATCATTCTTACCAAAAGGAAGGTTATGGTGCCAATATGGATGATGAGGATTGGAACACAGATCTCCCTTTGTGCAGTTCCACAAAAATGAACCAACTGTTCCATCTGACATTCCAGTTAAACAACACAAAAGTCACTTCTTTTAAGAAGAGTTTTGTGCAGTGCACCAAAAGGTCACAACAGCAACTAGGTGAATTGGATATCCCTGTTTGCACAAAAAGGCACAGAGGAAACAGTCAGAGTCTCAAACAATTACAGGCAAAATCATTTGGCTAAACTTGTCAGAGTCTCAAACAATTACAGGCAAAAACAGTGGCATGGCTTCATTTTTACCAGGACATTATATTAAGAACAACTAAGGCTGCGTTCGGTTCACAGGTTTGGTGCAGGATTTTTGTAGGAACACAATTCCTACCATATTCTTTCCCTTCCAACCGTTCGGAACATGGGAAAGGTGAATAGTGTTTCATAGGAAAGCTGGTCTGGTAGTACTGATTCCATCGGATTAGAAACATCCACGCGCTGCTCATTTTTTGGGCGGAAGCCTGAGGCAGGCGCTCGCTGCCATGCATTAGACAGGTTGCTGTGCTGTGTTTGCCGGAATAAAAAAATCAACCTATGTGTGGTACGTGAGGTGAGGACAAGAGTTGTCACTGTGCAGCTGAATAAACAAATAGCATCTCATGCTACCAAGCATGCTACTCTAAAAAAACAAATCTGTACATTTCGTAGTCCATCCGAACACATTCTCTTGAGAGTTTCGTCCGGTTCGCTGTTCCATAGTTTTATACCTACATTCCTTTCCTATTCCTCTATTTTCATCAAGACCTATGTTTTCTGCCCCTTTATTCCGACCGGAGCCTAAATATTTGGTATAAGGGCATGGGACAGTGGGTGCACCAGCTATACAGCACCATGTACGTAAACAGGGGCATAAAGTGGTGATTCATAGTTTGTTGCCCCGAGAAACAAACATCCAAGAAACATATCTGGGTTGGTCCCATTTTTGTTCACTCTAGCCACCTACTCCTATGTGTGGATAACAAATCTAGTCCTGGTCATACCACTGTGTACAGCGTTACCCCTATATTTCCCTTTTCGACCAAGAGACCGGTTGGATGACC
Source organism: Triticum timopheevii (assembly GCA_963921465.1). NCBI lineage: Eukaryota > Viridiplantae > Streptophyta > Magnoliopsida > Poales > Poaceae > Triticum > Triticum timopheevii. The sequence continues at coordinate 357,689,186 of OY997274.1, read as the reverse complement.
AGTCTGTACTACTTTCATCCCCTTTCCTTCCTGTTTGTACCAAGTCCGATGTACATACTAAATTCCCCCACCCCCACTTTATTTCAATGACAAGTATTTTCGAATGGAGGGAGTACAAGATTCGACTCCATGAAGTAGCTTTACCTCTAACAATAGAAAAAAAGGTGTCGTTGGACCATCCGATCGAGAGGGACTGAGAGGTAGAAAATGATGCACATGTAGCGACGCAGCGAGCTGGGGAAGTAGAGCTAAGGCGGTTTCGAACGAAGATATACCTGAAGGTCGTCGGGATGTGGATAGGTGGGCGGCGGGAGGCCTGATCCACCCACAGGCAACGACGAAGGGATCGGAGGACCTCCCGCGCTGGCGCTCGGCCAGAGATAACAGTGCGGCCGGTAGTGGGTCTCCTCCCTCGCTGTCGACGACGGCCTAAACGCTGCCCCTCCTCCCCTTCACCGGCGGAGGGGCATACGTCCGGATCTGTAACCAGCGGTGAGGATAGAAAGCCAGTGTTTTTTGAAGGGAGAAAGACAGGGTTACTACCCCTATCTTGTTTAGATCTGGAGAGGATGAGCGTGTGTGAATAGAGCAGACCTAGCAAGCAAGCGCGGAGGCTCCGACCTATATATAAGTAGTGGGGTAGTTTTCCTTTTTCACTCCATCAAAACAATCGTTTAAAATTGTGTACTATACTACATGCCAGGTCGAGGTTTTTTTTAGTTGTTGATTGTTTTTTGAGATAGCTACCCGCTTGTTCCAAGTGGTGTTACAGTGTGCCAGCTTGCACTTTGTATCATTCAAGTCTGGTAGTACTACAAGTCCCTCCATTAAATGAACAACCACCCCCTCGTAAAAATTGTGAACAAGCCCACGGCTAAAATTAGCGGAAACGTGGGTTGCCCCAACATGCATTATTATTTATATTTTCTACTCCCTCCGTTCCTAAATATAAGTCTTTTTTATTAGCCACACCTAAGACAAGAATTTTTTTATTAGCAGTGAACCCCACATGTCATAGACACAAAATTTTTGGCAAGATTCCCTTAGGCAAGCCAAAGTGTGTCTAACAATTTGAGCAACTTAGGTTAGGGAAGTGTGGCAAGTGTGGGAAAAATAATGTGGCAACATAAGACAAACATAGTCACAATCCAAGAAGCCCCGTGATTTTTTGTGACATGCATGAAAATTTGGTTAGTTAAATTTATAGTCAAAATTTGGCAAGGTGCATCAAATCAACACATGCAAGTATCAAAAGGAAAGTCATGGCATGCATGCATGCGTTGTACTCCCTCCGTTTCCAAATATAAGTCTTTTTAGAGATTGCAACAAGTGACTACTCCCTCCGTTCCTAAATGTAAGTATTTTTAGGGATTCCACTACAAACTACATACGGATGTATATAGACATATTTTAGAGTGTAGATTCACTCATTTTGTTTCGTATGTACTGTTCATAGTGAAATCTCTAAAAAGACTTATATTTTGGAACGGAGGGAGTACATACGAAGCAGAATATGTCTACTCCTACATACGAAGTAGCCCATTTGAAAGGTGTAAAAAGAGTTTTATCGAATGCAGTGCTTTGATGTGTCGCGTCAACTCGTACATGCCCGAGAAATTTGATTACTATGACGCCCTCTCCTTCGCGGACTGAGCTCCGGTGCCTTAACTGCACCTGCCTTTGGCTGCATGACAGGTGGGCCAACCACCTGTTGGGCCCACCTGTCATGGACGCAAAGGCAGGAGCAGTAAGTAGAAGCTTTTGCTACACGCTATCCCTCCCGTACGAGGTGGACGGACATGCAGCAGTGGATTCGATACTGTAGAACGCTCGCGTGGTGCGGTTCCTTGGAGTACTAGCCACGCTCTTGCATGAGACAAAATTTCTATTGTTTAACAATTAAACTCCATTATCCATTGGTTGATACTCATTCTGCATAGGTCCACGCGCTTAGCACCGTTTCCTCCTAGGGTCACCAATGTTTATTTGCTAATTAATAGCATTCCACGCAATGAACTAGTCATTGCAAGTCATTAAAAGCATGCACACCTCTCATCTCCTTTTGGTATGTTAAGAAACAACAAACAAGGTAGAAGTTAATGCACCGCGCCTAAGTGTGTTGGGACTATTTGGTTTTCGTAAGATGACTTACACACCTAGACGGAGGGAGTAGTATAGACCTGTAAACCAGAAAGGAGTATTTGCCTTTCTAGAGATTTCAACAAGTGACTAGACTTCGGCTCAAAAAAAAAACAAGTCACTAGACTACACCGTGTGCAGTACCCCCTCCCCTCCGGTTTATAGGGCTCAAATCTCAAATCTCATGAACCAAGGCATTTTGCGATTGGAGGAATGTATCTCGTACTTTACAAAACTACCCTAATTAAACTCATGCATTAATTACGTAGTTCTCTCGTTTTCCTCTCCGCCTTGGTCGCGGTGCACAATATTGAGAGAGTGCTTTGATACGTTTTAGTCTCATGACTAGCCACACTTTGACTTGGCCACACTAGTCTCCAACCAAACAGACCCTAAAAGTAGTGGGACTAAAACTTGTTAGCCTCATCCATGCTTGGATCTAAATACTAAAGAGACTAAAATCAAGTTAATGACATTTCAAAGCATCCGGGCCTGCGTGCCATCCACCAAATTACAGCGAGGTGCTACAGTCGAGACTCACCTGTCACCCCGGTGTGGCCGTCATGACCCGTCATATCACAAAACCCACACCTTTACCAGCAGTGGTAAGGTGGCCTCCAAGTTGGACTAGACGAAGCAACCATCATTTCATTGGAACACTCGTTCAAGCCCTTTATTCCCTTTCTTGAAGAAAACCTCACTCCAGGCTACTCACTTCTGCCATTTTTCTTCTCTACCGATGAAGGAAAGGTGGGCGAATCAGTTATGCTGCTATATTTTCATTCCAATAATATTCTTTTTGTGAAGCACCAACCAATTCTCACATCCTATTCTTTTCCCGTTTTCATTGCGATTGTGGTTTCCTTTCGATTGCTTTTTGTTTGTCAGTTCATTGATGGATCCTGGAGCACTAGGCAAAGAGTTGCTGGCGGACAACCCACTGGAGACAGCAATCTCCAGGAAGCAAGCACCGACCAATGAGTTGACCATGTTGGCGGGCCAACCCATGGAGACGAAGAACTCCAAGAAACAAGCACTGGCCAAAGAGTTGAGGATGTTGGCGGACGAACTCCTCAAAGAAAGTTGGAAGAACAGCAAGGGCCCCACCGTGCCTACCCCAGGAGCTCTGATTGACACCTATGTGAGGCTCAAGACCGAGTTTGAGGAGATAGTCGCCATTGAGAAGTAGTATTCCCCTGGCAAGGTGATGGCCCCGGAGGGATGAGATCCCCCGGTGAACTGCACAAGGTAAAAAATAATGGCTTATTACTATAGTTGTGGTTTTTGATTATTTGCAATGTGCTTGCTTTTTGATTATTTGCAATGTGCTTGCTAATACGTTAGTGTTGTGCAGGTGCCGGTGGTTGTCCTTGATGATTCTGATGTCGTGGCCCGTCCTGTTGGCATCGCCCCGGAGATCGATTCCGATGCCGCTGTCCATCCTGTGGACATCGCCCCAGAGATTGATTCCGATGTCGCGGTCAGTCCTATGGACATCGCCCCAGAAATCGATTCCCATGCCTCTGTCCGTGCTGTGGTCATTGCCCGAGAGATCGATGACAAGAAATAGTTGGTCGCGCTAATCCTTCAGGGTAGTTTGCATTGCCCTGTGTTTAATTACCAGAACGATGCGTGTTATCAAACCATCTTAGGGCTAAAGCACTGTCTTGTGTTTGCGAATCTTGCTACTTTTGTTTGATAGTGAATCATGCGATGAATCATGCGAACCCTCTCCGAGTTATGGACACAGATGTATCCTCACCAACTTTTGATGTAATATATGGCATGCTTAGATGCAAGTTTGAACTATTTATCATATCAGCAGGGCTTGTTTGATGATTCTTGGTGTTAGTAGGCTAGCTATTGTGCGAGCTGTAGTACTTGCAAAACACTCACCGAAAAGAAACGTTGGGGCTGATGAGCTCGTGGTACGCTTATACTTATCCCTCGTCGATCGACCAATATCCCTACCTCCTAAAATTGTAGGCTTAGCGATCGATCAGACAATGGTCAACATACATTCAGGCCTCATTTGGTTCATAGGGTAGGAAAATCGTAGCAAAAGTACAGAGAACGTGCAACACAAAATCATAGCAGTGCAGAGACGTACTCCCTCCGTTCCAAAATAGATGACCTAGGCAGGCTAGTTTGGCCTAGTGGGTTTCAGTGATATGACGTGGTACAGTGCCGTCCAGTCTTCGTGTGTGGTAGCAGTATTGCGGGTACAGTAAGTTTTCTTGAAGAAGCGGGATTCAACGAAGTCATGATGGTTCCCTCGTCCGAACAACTTACGGTGGGAAAGGTTGGGCCTGCGATATGACCAGGGTAGACCAGGATAATTTTGTGTATGGCAGGTGGACCAGGATGGTCGATTCCCACATGTCGGCGAATGAATGTATTCTTTCCGATATAGAGGACGAGCAACGAGTATTCATTGTTTATATTTGATGAAAGCTATTGTCTCCATTGTTACTCCTTGACTTCGTCAATGCCTCTCTCTCCTCCACATAAGTGGGGACTACTTGTTATGCATGCAGTGGGCAGCTAGCGTCTTGAGGGGCCAGGGCGGTGAGAGCGGGCTCCGGAAGCGGCCCGGACTCCAGCATGGCCCACCTCACATTATCACCATATATTTCTTGGAGTCCGTGCGCGGCGGGCGGGCGATCTCTTCTCCCTCCCCCGTTTCTCTCTTGTCAGCCGACGCCCGCCGACCGATTATATTTCCGCTATCGAGAGTTTATTCAATTACGGTCCCACATGTCAGTGAAATTGCAAGACAATGCGTGTCCCCTTTGGTGAGCGGCGTGCGAGCCGGACTGTCGGGGTTGCGACGCGTACGAGTCGTAAGTGTGCCACCTTTTCCTTTAGAACTTGCGAAGCATAACATTTTCGCGCGATCGATCGATAGAAATCCAGAACAAAATGACGAGGGCGGTGCTTTCCCGCTCGTTACGCGGGCTAGTTCGAGTGATATGACGTGCTACAGTGCCGTCCACTTGCTCCATTTTTATGTAAGCAAGAGTTTACACTCGTATGCGGGAGGAGTGCGAAACACCGCGGATCTGATTTTGATCGAGGGATAACTGTTCCCTGCCAAATAATGGAAGATTGTTAGCGATTATAGCATGATAGTTAGGGCATCTCTAGCGCTGGCCCACAAATTTACACCGGCATCTGTCCGAGGACACTGATGGATGCCATCCGATTCTGCCCGCATACCTTTCGACAACTATATGAACTAACCGGACGAAATTCGTGCAAACAAAGCAAATTTCAAATTAACCGGGTGAAATTAACCAGATGAAATTCATTACATTTCGAAAACTTTTCCTACAAACTGGACGAAATTCATTACATATTTCGCACAAACAGTACTAAACCTACTGTAAACCTAATCTAAACGATCACCGGTGCCCGACCACCAAGTTCGGACATGAACCCGAGAAAGCCGGCCATTGCCTTTGCCTCCTCCTCATCCGCCTGATAACCTCCTCCTCCGGCCGGAGCACAAGGTTATGAAGATTTCCGCCTCCATGTCACCGTCAAGCAGCTAATCAGCCGCCGATGTTTACCCCACCAAGCTTGGCATCGACTGAGTGGAGTAGCGGTGGCCTTCCCGGGACCAGAGCGGCGGTGACCTACAGTGTACTACTCTTCCTCGCTGCCGGCTGCGCCCGCGCACGCGCGCCGGCTTCGTGGTCGTGGCGGCGGAGGGCGGCCCGGGGGGTGCCGGCGATCTCCTTTGTTTGCTCCTGCGACAGTACATCGAAGAGAGCTTTGGAGCGCGCCCGGAGCGAAGCCGCCGATGTCCCTCGTCTGCTCCTGCGACAGTACCTCCAAGAGAGCTTCGGAGTGCCACGAGGCCATGGTTGAAGTGGTGCCGACAAAAGGAAGGGACCGGAGGAGAATAAGTGTGGGTCTTTGGCTATGACTGGGAGCTGGGGCTCAAGTTAATATAGCGGGCGAATGGCAATGTGCCATGGCAGACGGATGGACAACTAGCGCGGGAGTAGGTTCGTCGGGCGTGAATGCGGATGCTGCTTCAGTGACTTAACTGCAGATGCGTTTGGGTGTCTGACATGTGGGCCCAATGGGCGTCTGGCCCGCATGTCAGTGACACACCAATTGCACCTGCAGTTAAGTCCAGTGAATGCGGCATTGACATTCTGGTCAACCATACAAATACGGAGCTATACGCTAAGCCAACGACTGTATAATCACCATATCTCGTATACAATGATCAAAGTGAGCTATCAAGACAAGTTCGATGACCGCCAATGCATTTTACTCGATAATAAATGACCAGGATTGAAGGGGAATCCTAATTTGCTTCGTCTTCTGTCCTTGAGCTCTTGACAAACCAATGCACTATACGGTTGTCCGGCCACTCCACCCCAGAGCTCTCACCAAGCGTCGTTCATGCCACCGCTTCGCACACTAACCAGTAAGGCAGCGATGGCATCCCGCCGCGCCGAGTTCCTCGCTGCCCAAGAACGCACACAAAAGGGTAGGGAAACGATGGCATCCCGCCGTGCGAGTTCATCGCCTCTCGCGACCTCACAACTATGTGGGAAGAATTTGAATATGCCAAGGCCGAATGGGCGGTAGAGCAAGAGGCGGCCAAAGCCGCACAGAGGGAGCGGAGAAGTCAGAAAGCACTCAAGAAAAGAGAGGCCCGCCGCCGCAAGAAAGAAAAGGACGCACGCGCTGCTGCGGAGAGGTCGGCAGAGATCCAAGCACGGTGGGGTGTCGCCGACAAAGCCAGGAAGGAGAACGACGGCGTCTGGCCAGCATGTGAGAAGTAGTAGTACTAGTAGTTAGTGTGTGTGTTTGTGTCTGAGTACGAGCATGTACCGGTACTACTAGTTACTACTGTAGTTTTTAGAGCAAATTACCAGTACATTAGCCTAGACTAAGTGGAAAACTTCCTATCCTATGCATCAAATGGCTTCTCTTTCTCTATAGGAATTGAGATGCATGTCATCTCACTTCCTATGATTTTCATATTCCTATCCTATGAACGAAAGGAGGCCTCTATTGGAGTAAATACTGTAGCTAGCAGTACTGATGGTACAGTAGTTTTCTTCAAGAAGCGGAATTCAACGAAGTCATGATGGTTCCTTCGTCCGAGAAACTTCAAAGTGGGAAGTGGGCCTGTGATTTGACGGCTCATTAGTCATTGTTACTGCAGCGCGATGACCTGGGTGACTCTCCCTTGGAGTTCTGCGTGCATGGCAAGTGGACCAGGATGGTCGACGTCCCACATGTTGGTGAACGGAAGTATTCTCTCCGATATCGAGGAGCAAGGAAACCGCGTGGTATAGTATCACTGCTGATTGGTTCACAAAAAATAGTATCACTGCCGATTTATAATTATTTTTTATTTCTGATGGATGCTAGCGTTTCAACTCTTACGATGAAGGGTGCCAAACACGGCACGTGCTGGATGTCCCACACGTCAGCAAAAGGAGTGGGACATGAACAGCGTGGTAGAGCCCGGCGTAAAAAAACAGCATGGTAGAGCGTCTCCACTTCTTCCACTTCTGGGTCGGAGACCACACGTAGTAGTACTTAGCTGTATGAACGATCCAAAGTGCGACCTGGAGAGAAAGACACGTCTAGTTGGAAGGTCTCGGGGCATACACGTAAACAAATATAAAAGTTAATACGTGCCTCCAACTAATATAGTAGTAGTAGAGTACTTAGACACGTACTCCATAACATCACCGTGCATTGCACGTACAACATTTAGTGGTAGTACGTAGTAAGAGACAAATGCCGCCCAAGAGTTCCCTTCTCGACCTACTTTTGGGTGTTTGGTAGAGTGTATGGAGGGTGCATGAGACCACACTAGTTTAGCACAAATACACTAGAAGCATGCATGAAGAGAGCATGCATGAAGAGGGGTGTTGAGTTGAGCATGGATGAAGAGGGAACAACTATGCTGAGACGAGAACGCAACCAAACACACCCTGTATGCCACGCATGTTCATACCATTTGTGCCTTTCTACTTCACTTACTGCGCTACATTACTCAGGTTCGTACGTCCACTCCTGGGTACATGTCCGTCTCGTAGTTCCAGTGCCACATGTTCTTCATATAGATGGAACGATCGTTGCATAACATGTGTGCCTTGTTGCTAGATGTCTCGCGTGTTGGCAAAAGGATGAACAAAGCTCACGTAAAAAAATAGAGTGGAAGAATATAGATTCCGGACGACCGAGAAGGAGCAAGGAACCTCGTGGTGGAGCTTCTTCACTCATAATATTTAATATTATTCAGCGATATAAACTTAACCAATCATCTGCACAGTGGACTGGAAGAGTACGAAACACGGCAGCCCAGTGTAGTTACATCATACTAGTACATGGCCAACCCGCGCTATCACCATATTTCTTGGCTTTCGTGCGACACCTATCTCTAGTAATCCAACAGCCTGTATCGCTTCTCCCTCCTCATCTCTATCAAAGTGCGGCGGTCTGGCATTTCTGCAGTCTATTGAGGTCGGTTAACTATCACATGTTAGCGACATGCCAAGAGCATTCTAAAAAAAATTCCTTTCACGTTCCGTTTTCAAAAAGAAAAAAAATCCTTTCACGTACAAATTTGCCTGTATGCTTTGAGCAACTTGCATGTCCTATGCTGCTCATGTTTGATACTCTAACTTAGCTAGAGGTTAGACTAACTCATGACTAACCCTGAACTAACTGTAGCCAAAGAGGTGTTTGGGTGACAGGGTTAGATTGACAAAAAATGCACTTCATGGAGAGAGAAAAGTGATTTTTCAGTGGTCCCAATGAGAACTATACCCAGTGACACAAAACATAGGACCGACTCCAGCAGACTATACCCATACTTCACTGGCCACACCACTAGCCGCACCACACAGGACCTGCACTCCAGCAAAAGGTATACCGATTTCATTTGCCATAGCACCAGCCGTACCACAGAAAAATCCCACTCCAGCAAAAAGTACAGCAAGTCCACCGGCCGAAGACCTATCCCAACTGCAGAGACGGCCAATTCCTGCAGATTGGAACCCCATTCCATTTATTCCCAGTTTAAAAGACAATGTTTTCAATGTTGTTAGGGACTACGTGCATATATTCCCATCATGGGAAGATTATAGTGAAGACAAACACCATTTTCACATCTTCCTGTCCAACTTAAGTGTAAGTGCTATTATTCATGGTTATGACTTTCCTGTTTTCTGCTGATCGAACACATCAATCATTTACATTACATTGTTGTAACTAGGTGAGGGTCAATCTGGATAGTCATGACGAGCAAAGCTTGCTTGTGCTTTTGAAGGAAGCATTGCAGCAGTATCGGTGTTACCTGAGGAAATCACACTTTGATGGCAAGTCTATAAATGAATTCCTGGTGAAGTCTCCTGTGCTAAATTTAGAAGACATTGAATGGAAAAACCTTGTTATGCACTGGTCTCGTTCCCAGGATCAGGTACTGTCTATGAAATCACATGACAATTTGAACTTCTACTTTTCTGCATGTGCCTTACGGATCTTTTTTGCAGGAAATTAGCTCGAAGAAGAATTCCGGTTTGAAAAGAAAGACAGGATATCACAAATAGGCTGCCCGCTGCTTTGCTCTTGTTAGTACCTGTTGTCCTGTATCACTGTACTTGCATACATACCTGGTTCATTATGTGACAGCAGTATGCATTGCTTATCAATTGTTCGCTCCAAATTATCTGATCTGTATGAATGGTTACATTAGTGTAGAATATATCCAATGCCAATGAATTTTTTTAGCTCTGCATTGTTCTTGTAAGTACATGTTGTCCTTTATCAGTGTACTTATATTGACAGGTAGTTGTTCATGTACCATCACTCTGCAGCTTATTTTCCTTTGCCCTCCATTTTCTACACATCAGATCTATATTTACTCTTACCATAAGGTTGGTACTGAAGAAGTTTAGCTGTGCATTGCTCTTGGTTGTGCCTTTTGCCTGTATCGCTGCACATACATTTATAGCTACTTGGTTATGTAGCATCACTCTGCATCTTATCTTAAATATTCTCCATTTTTTCGTATATTATCACATCTATATTTACTCTTAACAAAATGTAGAATAAAGGCAATGCTTATGAAGAACATTCTATGCTAAACTTCTTGAATTGCCCCCCCCCCCCACATCAGCATGGACAAGGGCTTTATAGAGCCTGTCTTCACCAGTAATGTAAGTTTGTCCTTCTCAAGCCTTCAAACTTTGTTGTGTATATTTGGTTAGGCATGACTGCAACAGCTGTTTATTTTTGGTGTTTGCATCAAATTGCATGTTTAAAGTTTATTATGTAGTTCATAAACAAAAGTTTGTCCGTCTCAATTTAAGTTTTCAGTTGTACAACCAAGTTCCTTCTTCATACCATGTATATTAAACTATACAGAGCAAGTGATCTTCTTTTGCACTGCATGTATGCTTATGTTCTTCATCCGTAATCCAGTGGTGTGGTGAACCTACCCACTACAGCACAATGTCATATTCTGCAATGTCTTAACTATGAACAATGTCATATCATTCTACTATTATTTAAACCGCCTCTTTATTTGCCAATCTAAAATGGGATAAATTGACAGCACACTAACCATTGATACTTATGAGTTCTTAATCTGTAATCAGTGGTGTCGTGAAGCTGCCAACTCCTTCACAATGTCAATTCCTGCCATGTCTTGACCTGAACAATACCATATTGTGTTAATGCAATTTTAAACTGTGTCACTTTATTCGTCAGTAAGAAATGTGATGAATTGTCAGCACTGATACTTTTATGTGGAAAACCTGTCATCTGTCTGCTTATTTATCTTTCAGAGTGAGGAAGATATAAGTATTGAACAAGCACAGTCTCATCATCTTGCTCAGCTGCTTGCGCTGCAGCTCCCCAGCAGGGCTAACCTTTCTTGAACTCTATTGAAGTGCTGTCGGTTTTGTATATTATTTTGTCGGCGTGTTTATTTGCACTAGTGGTGATCTTTGATTCCCAATGTATGTAATCTGCTGTCTGCTTGTGCTTTATTATCATAGTGGCGAACTTTGATGCCCAATGGATGTAATATGCCATAATTTCTTTATTGTATAGTCTAGGTTTTTTCTTATTCACGATGCTGCATTTATTTTACTGTATATATATCCCGTCTTCGCAGTAAACTGGCCAAACCGTAAAATTACTGTACATAATCGGGCCGTCATGCAATCACGATGTATGATCCGCATCATGGGCCCTGTCAAACTGGTCCACTAGTAGATTCGGGCCTTTAATAGGCCGAGTAACCCCCGGCCCTATTTTCGCAAGAAACTCAATGGGCTTTTAGGAGACTGAGAAGTAGGTTGGGCCTGAAACGTGCCGAATAGCTCATGGGCCGGCGGCAGCCCGAAATGGACCCCGGCCCATGATTGTGCGAATCAATTCACGGGCTTTGAACAGGCCAAAGTTGTCTCGGTCCTTGTTTCGCCAAATCAGATATCAGCTGCGAGCAGGCCGGATGCAAACAAGGCTGTAGTTAGGCCCAACTATATGACGGGCTTTTAACAGGCCAAAATTAATATAGGGCCGAAATGTTAAATGGGCCTTTAACAGGCCGAAACTAATATCAAGCCGAACTACTAAATGGGCCTTTAGCAAGTGGGCCCAAAAGCATAGCATCCAGTCAACGGGCCGAATCTGATATGGGCCATAATTGAGCCCAAAGCCTCTTAAAGGGCCGGACCTGATCTGGGCCGTGATTTGGCCCAGAAAGTGGGAGGCTTTTAACGGGCCGGATCTTATATGGGCCATTACTAGGCCCGGAATGTGGTAGGCCATTAATGGACCGGATCAATTATGGGCCGGCATTTGGCCCAAAACATGGCAGCCAGTTAATGGGCCGGCCTACTAGGGTCCTCAAAATCTTGTGGGCCTATAGCTGGGCCGGCCCATTAATGTCGGTGAAATCTCGTGGGCCTTTAGCTAGGCCGGCCCATTATGATCCGCAAGAATTTTGTGGGCCTTTACCTGGGCCGGCCCATTATGGCACACAAAAATCTTGTGGGCCTTTACCTAGGCCGGCCTATTATGACCCGTGAAATCTTGTGGGCCTTTAGGTGGGCCAGCCCATTATAGTCCGCAAAATCTCGTGGGCCTTTAACTAGGACGACCCATTCTGGGCCGCCAAATCTTGTGGGCCTTTAGTTGGGCCGGCCCATTTAAACTTGATTGGCCGTGCCACGTGTCGACGTATCATAGACGCCTTCCGTCCAATGAGTGGATGACATCTATCCCAACGATGAGCCAACACGTGTTTCCTCCAGCCAATGATGATTTTACATGTGGAAAATCCCCATTGGTCGGGGCTGTTAACGGGTTATCGGATCCAAAACCCGACCCGATAGCTTAACGGCGTTCCATTACGGTGGATGCCACGTGTCGGTCACCCTTGACGAAAGCACTTCTGTGACACGTGATTTATCGTCATGGAAGTGGACACTTCCGTGATAATAATTTTGGTAATGTCATGGAACACTTCTACGACAGCACAGGTATGACTATCTTGATTCTGTCATAAATTTGTCATGGATGTACATGCATGACAAAAAACGCGACCTACTGTCACAAACACATATCATCACGGAAGTGTATTTTTTTGTAGTGTATTCCTGGGACGGCACGTGTAAGTTGTTTTCGTCTGATGTTAATGATAATGCCATGACACTGTTTGAACTTTTTGTAATGATTGGCATATCCCTGTTTGAGCATAATTTGAGTAGAACTATGGCAATGTATTAGAGACGCCGTAAATCAGTTATATTTGGAATGAGTTAATTCATGCGATTGTGACCATGTCATTAGAGCCAATTTGTACCCTTGAATAACGAAACGGTTAGGAAGATATGGAGATTCTCCTTATTTTATAGTAATCTATATACTACTAAATACGAGTGTGTATCAACAGCCATGTTAGTTTCCTCATTTTCATGATGTAGAAACATGCATCACACTATTGGTTTCATCTAACCATACATTAGGGAAGTAAATGTGCATATGGAGAACTCTATATTTGGAAGTAATGAAATCGTGTAGTGCTTACCATGTGTACGTACCTATATTCACCCTTCAGCAATCAATGGCTAGAATAATATCCGCACAAAAAATTTGCCCACAGAACATGGGTATATAACAATGCATGGTCTGTTAGTTTCCTTGAAGAATTTGTTTGTGAGGACAGAACATGATTACATAACATGCTTGACATGGTAGTTTCCTATGAAGAATCGATTGCGAGTTAACATGAGTATAACCATGCATGGCACTTCTATATTTTTGAACCCAGTATACATTTCCCTGTATTTTCCTCTCAGTTCCAACAGGGACATATCAATGTTGTTTCTTGCATTATCCTACTCATAATCTAAACAATGTTGATCTTACATTAGCAATGCTTGTCCTTTTTGATATGATGCAGTTACTGCCATTTGTAATCACATCCCTTTGCCAAAAACAGGGAAGCACAACTGGTTCCTTGCTCGATCAAACAACAGCAAAAGGCTGATGATCATTCGCACACATGAGCCGAAAAAGTTATATTGTAAAAAACCCACTGTGTACAAGCACCATGAAATACGTGAGTATCTAGACAGTGGTTGTTACATCTATGAGCAGGATACTAGCTTGTTGGGGCCTTCATGATTTTTGAGTTGGAGGCGGGTAAACAGCCTTGGTTCGCACTCTCTGTTTCTCAGACTCAATTATCTGATTAACCAGGAGATCACCGTTGGCAATGACCTTGATGGCAGAGAGGCTCTGTTTGCTATGGAAAACTATGTCTACATGGCGAGCCCTGGGACTTCAGGAGCAAACTCCCCTGATTGTCAACGATATAGCTTGTAGCCAAAAGAAGGTGAGAATGACAAAGGCATCTGGATTAACTTTGATCCTTGGAAGTCTCAAGTCTGACAGGAAGTGATGTGGTTCAAGCCTTCATGTTGATAGGTAATTAGGCTGTTGCGTCAAAAGGGTGGAGTAGTGGTGTCTCCGGATGACTGGTGGCTGAAGCGAGGCTGCAAATTATGATGGTGTTGGATCATCCTTCTTTGAATGACTTGTTATCTTTGCTGCTTGTTCTGGATGGGTGGTTCTCTCTTTTTTTATGCATATTCCTTATCATTTGGTCATCCTCGTCTATGTCACTCTTACTATGCAATAGTTTCCTCTATTTAGAATATCATTCTCATCTGGATCACGAGAGTCCGAGCGTTGCAGATGGGTGTGTTTTGGTGGTGTAGCAAGACTTCTTATGAACTATCATGTCTTGCTGTTTGTATCAGTGGTAGTCACTAGTAAGTGTTTCAATGTTGTATATATCGTTGTTTCGAACTATTTATTGTCTCGACTGCTGGTGGGCTAAATGAGGGCATCATCATTCTCCAGTGCTCAGAGTATATCTCCTTTTTTTCAAGTTATAATTTGAGCTCAGTGCCTTTTCGATGATGTACACTTGTTTGGGCCAGTGAGGTGTCTTTGAATATGGGTCGAGTAGTAACGCAATGCCAAACAGGTCAATTATGAATCTCAGGCCGGGCTCTAACAAAAAGAAAGAAAAGGACTCTTAGGCCGACATGTAGGTACCACTGGTGTTTTTGTGCGCTTGTGAGCCCAGAGCATATTGGAGCATGTTCGAAATGCATGCTACCTTTTCATCCCCAATCTCCTGCCCCTCCCCGACCTCTGGAATCTCGATTCCTACTTCAGTTCTCCCAAATACCCCTCCTATACTCCCTGTACTCAAGCGCACTATCATGTCGCTGGTCAACGCGGATCTTCGAGCCGGAGATCCTGACGTCCGTCCTGCCTTCGGGTGCTGCGTGCTGTCGCTCAACAGTGGCATGGATGTGCTTGATGATCAGTTTGCCGGCAAAGCGTTGATGGTAATATAGTTACCGGCCTCCTGTCTCGCCAGACGACCTTATCATTGCTCTTGGCATTTCGCACGACATCCAAATTAGTGACTTTCTCGTTGAAGTATGTCTGCCACTGGCTGATTTCTTCATCAGGTTCTGGACAACTTTCGACTACAGTCATGTGTTCGAATCTTCCCGGCATTTGTTCTACGATAGCGTGATGCTGAGCTTTGATCGGTGGCACCCAGGATGAGGCTCGGTGCCCTCTGAGCTTGAGTTTTTAACAAAGCCTACCTTCCGCGGCATGCCTTGACATGCTTGGAACAGCAAGTCCATGAATGAGATTATCAATGACCTTGGAGGTGAGCTCGTAAGTATGTTTGTTCCTCTAGACAACCGGGCTCTCACTATTATGGCATGGATGAAGAAGCCGTCCACCATACCGAAGGTGATTGGTGTTGAGATACCGGTGCAGGAACCGGGATTGTACTATTCGTAGCCACCAAGGCCGCCAGGGACCACATTATGGATGTACCTATATCGAGTGTTCGTGCATGTCGAAGAAGTGGTTAATCCATCAATCGAAGTCTTGCTGCCGCCGCTGGTGCCAGGGTCCATCGACGACGTCCATTACAGGAGTCAACGTCAGACTTTCCCCATGTTTCTCGGGACGATGGATGGCACAGGGCCAACTCCGTCGCGCGGCGGATGCCACTGCTTCTTTTGGAGAAGAGGCAGGGCTGGCTGCCTGGATGTGCTCTAATTTGAGGTAACAACTGAATCTTGTCAGATACTAGTTAAATCCGAGCTATCGGTGTGAAGCACTGATGTGCCAGTACATTTGATTGTGATCTGTTCTATTTTTGTACCTGAACTTTTTTTAGAAAGGGTTGTATGTCAACTTAATGTGCTAGCAGAACTTATTGTGTTGTCTGTCTGTTTTCTTTGCACAACATTCAAGATATTTCACCGCCATTGATAGAGACGATGAACCGTTATGTATGAGTTCGTTGGTTTCAACATAGCCGTACCCGTAGCGATCCACTGCTTCCACCCTAATTGTGTCGCCTGCGTGAAATTTTTGTATGCAAGTTCAGTGTGCTATGTTGTTCTATATGATTCTGTCAACAATATAAGTTTTTACTGAGCATCAACAATGCATATGGCTAAAAGATGCATTTACGAGCATCGACTGATGGGTATCTCTCTCTCTGTCTCTCTCTCTCTCTCTCACACACACACACAAGTGGGACCCGTTGAATTATTTCTTCGCTCATGACAACTTTTAATTAGGTTCCACTGTACTCTAACTTTTTTCTTAAGTTATTAATTGAGCTCATTGACTTCAAAAAGTTGTACAGAAGCCTTTTTTGGGCCTTTTCGGCGTCGTCGAATGTGGGCTGAGTAGCCATGTAAAGTTGTACTGTACTACACATGCTTTTTCTTGAACATCAGCAATGCAACTGGGTCGACAGTTGTACACAATATCCTAAAACAAGCGCAGCCTAGCCTATCTTTCTTTTAAAAAAATGCACAACCCAGTTCAATATTTATACAATAAGATTACCAAGCCCAACTTAATTTTTTAATAATATTTATATCTCAATATTTTTTATACGAAATACTCAGTCTAGACGATCATTGTTTTTCACCCATCCCAAAAATGGGTCCATTTCTACTAAAATCGTACGGCCGGTAAATTATCAGAAATGATAAATGCACTGCATGTACGCAATATTATTTTTGACCCAACTCAGTAAGTAGGTGTATTCGAATAAATAATCAAATGTGCTCTAAATTATCATAAATAGTATTTTCTTGAGAAAATATTATCATAAATAGTAAATCAGCTATTATTATGATTAACCAGCCCAGGAAATATATTATTTTTTGAGTCAAAGCCCAAGAAATAGATGTATTGGCAAACAAAATGAAATGGGCTGTAAAACCTAAATAAATGAGCTGCATTCCGCCACAGCTTTCGAAACTGACTTTGTTGACCCACTAGATGAAGCCTGCGCAAGGTGTTGTCCATTTAGTGAACAAAACAATTTAATGGTCTAAATAAAAGAGTCAACAAAGTATTCTAACATCTGTAGTCATTGGATTGACATCCAACGGCGATCCTACTTCTTCAATCTCTAATCTAGTTGCTCTTGCTCCAGCCGCCAAAACCATCGGAGGCTAGAGCGCCAGCATCTGCTTCCCGTGGCCGGCTATGCTGCCGTGCAGGCCTCGCCGCCCCACTCTACTGCCAATGGTGGCCAGGTCATACATGAACTCACCCACACCTTTTGTTATTATCCAGCGAAGGCAGCCTCACCCGGCAACAAAACCAGTCCCTCGTACTCCACTCCGCCAGGGACTCCAGTGCCCCTTGTTACATGACTCCAGATCATTCCCATCTTAGGCCTCGCTGTCGTCAATGGCCATGGTGCTCTCGGCGCAGCGTGGTCAACATGGTCAAGGAACGCCTTCCATCGGAAGAGGATTGTACGTGGAGGGGCTAACATCTGGGTCCATGGCCACAGCAAGGAAGTGCCTCCTTATTAAGTGCAAAATAATGATTCATCCCCCTGACAGTGGGACCTACCGGAAGGGCCTCGAAAAAAATGTTCCCCCCCTGACAGCTGGGACCCACTAGCTACATCTTCGTACGCAAGGAAGTGCGTCCGTATTATCGGCAAAAAAATGATTCTTCCCCCTGATAGATGGGACCCACTAGCTATATGTTCGCACTGAAGGAACTGCCTCCTTATCCTCCCTGACAGCTAGGACCTACCAGTTATATCTTCGCACGGAAGGAAGTGCCTTCTTATCCTCCCTAACAGCTAGGACCCACCGGGTCGAACCATACGCCAAGTTGTCTGTCTAGTCGCGATCATGTACGTACATACTGGTCAATCGGTCTCTCTGCAGCGATGTACCACGTCCGAGTAAGGAGATGCACGTGTCGTAGTAGAGGCACAAACGTAGCATGTCATGCAGTCACATCTATATATATATATCGTGTACACGTATGTAGAGCCACGCTGCAATAAATTAAATACGGCTACGTACGTACATAAGGGCAGTGTCTCAAAAGCGTACTTGCACATACGTACGGCCAGGGCTCGTGTACATCGAGAGGCAAAGGACGGCAACGATGTCGTCCTATTCATTGGTAGCTAACCGGCTGGGCTGGAATGGAGGAAACAGTGTCGTCTTCACCGAGAGCCATGTGACTGGGTCGGAACGTGTCCTATTCATTGGGAGCAAAGTCACTGGGTCGGAATGCATCTTGTTCATCGGGAGCCAACCGGCTTGGGCGGAACAGCCAAAATGAGGTCTGGCGTACCGTAAACGGAGGAAACGGGCCTTCTGTTTGACTGCTTACGGTTGAAACGGGGTCCTGTTAATCGGGAAGGGTCTGGCGTATTGCAAGATGGTGGAAACGGACTTCTGTTCGAGCTCCTACGGTCGAAACGGGGTCGTGTTAATCGGGAGGGGTGTGGCATACCACAAAACGGAGGAAACAGACTGCTCTTCGAGCTCCTATGGTCGAAATGGGGGTCCTGTTCGTTGGGAGGGGTGTGGCGTACAACAAACGGGACTCCACGGGCTAGTGTTCATCCACCGTCGACTTCCTCCATCCTCCACCGGCTACTGTTCATCTACCGTCTCTAGCCTCCACAAGACACTGTTCATCTAAGGGCTACCGTTCCTCCAGCCTCCACCGACTTCAGTTCAACCAGCCTCACGGGGTCCTGTTCATCCACCCCCAATCGGTTGGGGTGTGTGGCGGCCTCCTTGGGCTCCTGTTCATCCAGCAGCAACCGCATACTATATACCACGGGGTCATGTTCATCTAGCGGCAACCGCCAATACACACGGTCGGGGGCCTGTTCATTCAACCCCCACCGGGAATTGTTCGTCCACAGCCAACCCAACCGGCTCGACTCCCACCATGTCTCGACTCATTCTATGTATCACGAGCATGGCAACAACGGGCATTGTTCATCCAGAGGCAACAAACCGGCTAGCTACGTCTCGCACGGGCGTCCGATCGGCTTCAGTAAGCATGCGGCAGTAGCGACCAATCGGGTTTAGTTAGCAGCATAGGAGTCTTGGTCGGGTTCACTTAGGAGTGAAGGGATCAATCGATCAGCTTTAGTACGTAGCTGCAGGAGATCGCTCGGGTTCAGTTATAGAGACACGGCTCGCACCACACGCACGTACGAGAGAAACACGCAAACCACAATGCATCGCTCGGCCTCGACCACCCACCATAACCGGGAACTCCCCGATATTTTCCTTGCCCTCGCTTCTACCACGATTTTCTCCATCATGGACGGCCCAAAGAATGTCATGCAGGTGTGTCTCCGGCCTGCCCAGGATGAAAAGCCCATTTTCTATCATGATTTTTGTCATAGAAGTAGGATCCCACCACATCTATGATGATACCAGGTTTTGTCATAATTATCGTCATAGAAGTGTCATAAGCATGACAGGAAAAAAATTCGTTCGGCCCAAAATGTCATGGATGTGTCTTTTTTGTAGTGGTGCATGTTTCTGTACTTGGCATGTTGCCACGGTTCTGGTTAAAACTCTATGGTCTCTGTGTGGTGATGCTTTCTGTGACATTGCCTGGTGGCTTTATTTATAAAGTCGGGTGCTAGCCTTTCCTCAAAACAAAGTGCATGTTAGTTACACAACTTGAGTTGAATGTTATTGGCTTTGAGCATGTTAAAGATCTTTATGCACATGATCCTTCGTTTGCGATTCCTTATGCCAAATGTCTTGTTAACACTTGTTGGGAGAGCTATTATCTCAAGAATGGCTACCTTATGCGCGCTAACAAACTTTGTATACCCGAGTCTTCACTTCTTTTTTTTACTTCTGCAAGAGGCTCACGGCGGAGGACTTATGGGACATTACGGGCGCGACAAGACCTTTGCCACACTCTCCTTCAAGTACTTTTGGCCAAAGATGTTCCGCGATGTGGAACGCTTCACCAACCAATTCTCTACATGCCGCAAAGCTAACTCACAAGCTCAATCTCGTGGTTTACATATGCCACTTCCAATTCCATATCAACCATGGGAAGATATTAGTATCGATTTCGTGCTTGGCTTGCCTAGGACTCAAAATGGAAAGACTTCCATATTTGTTGTTGTGGACCGATTCTCTAAAATGGCACATTTAATCCCATGCAATAAGATAGACGATGCTTCACATGTTGCATATCTTTCTTGTAGGTAAATCTTGAGGCTACATGGAGTGCCAAGGGCCATTGTGTCGGACCGCGACATCAAATTCCTAAGTTACTTTTGGAAGACCCTATGCGCAAAACTCAGCATCAAGCTACTATTCACGATGGCCTATCATCCCCAAAACGATGGCCAAATGAAAGTTACCAACTAGATGCTATCTACTCTCTTATGCGTGTTGATCAAGAAGAACATCAAGGAGTGGGAGGAGTGCTTACCCGTCGCCGAGTATGCCTAAAATCGAGCAAGACAGTCTACTACCGGCAAGTCCCCCTTCGAGGTCGTCCACGAATTCAATCTGTTGTCCCCATTGGACATCCTACCACTTCCACTTCAATATCGAGCAAACGTGGACGCAAGTGCAAGAGCAAGTTATCTCAAAAAGGTGCATGAAGATACAAGGGACACGATCGAGCGTCAAGTACAACGCCTCACCAACAAGCTTAACATCAACAAGACCCCAATGGTGTTCAATCCAGGCTATCTCGTATGGCTACATCTCTGCAAGGACCGCTTCCTCAATGAGCACAAGTCCAAACTACTACCACAAGCCGACGGACCATTCAAGGTGTTAGCACGCTACAATGACAACACCTACAATATCGATATCCCACGTGACAAGTACAATGTAAGCAACATCTTCAACGTCAAGGACTTTGCCCCATACCATGGTGATGAAGATCATGATCCGTGGACGGATCTCTCCCAAGGGGGGGATGATGCGAAGCATCCTTCCATCATCCCCATGGACTCTATATCAATGCATCAATCACCATGTGGATTGATGACAGGAGCTCGAGCACGCGCCATTGAAAATGAGGTGAAGTCACTCCTTCGAGATCAATATCGACATTAGTGGAACTTGGTCGCTACCTCATCAAAATGCGCGATGTGTCCTTAGGTACGAAGTTAAACGCCACCAAGCTGATGAGGAACACCCCAAAGGAAGAGGAGGAGCACCCCAAGGCCACAAGGAAGGAGAAGAAGTACTACAGAAGCAGTTCTGCACCTCCCACGCGACCCCGTGCCCACGGGCCCACGAGACCATGTGTGCATGGGACACCCAGGAAGCCACTGGAAACGAGACACACCACCCCGTGCGCACGGCCTCCAGACCCCGTACGCATGGGCCCTGGATGCTGTAGCACCCCGTGCGCACGGGCGTGTACCATGCACACGGGACCCCCATGCGCATGTCCCCAACTTACCCCGAGCACACGGGCCCATCAGGATGGTCGGTCGTGGCCTACTATTTGGGCCTCCACTTCGTCCCCCTCTCGCACATACCTGTATATTTCGTACCTAGGTCTATGATTGGGGTTAGCAAAGTATATGATAGATATTTAGAGAGCTTTGCTCCTTCTACCAGTCCTCTTGGAGATCAAGACCTCTCTGGAGAGGATCCCTGAGTGGATTTCAAGACCTCCTCTTAGGAGAAGACTATCACCAAGGCCTCACCTCCTTATGAGTGGGAAGAACTTCACCTTGTGCTTGTTTCCTTGGATTGTGCTTGTATTCTTGTGGATCTATGTGTTTGCTATTCTAGTGGATGTGTAATTGGGTTTTCTTAGAGTGAATTCCTCTTTGTATTCTTGGTGTTCATCCCTTTCCCCCCTCCAAGTGTGAAAAGATCCATCTTAGGGTTTCACCCTTGAAAGCACAAGTGCTCCCTGGGTGATTTTGGTAATTCATGACAACATATCTCTTGTTGGACTAATACTTCTACCTAGTGCATTTCAGAAAAGTTCAACATTGGAGTGGCATGGACATGGAGAAGAGGATGTGGAACCCCTTCAAGATGCTAAGGACAAATATAGGCAAAAACTCAAGACTCTGCATTTTCTATTTTAGTGATCCAAGATCACAATGAGTCCATAGGAAAGACAGTACTATTAAAAGGGGATGAGGTGTTGCTTGATTTCTTCCTTGCTCAAAGTGCTTAGTGATATGCTCCAAAAACCCTCAGCCACTTTCTCACATCCACATATGTCCTAAATCTAAATGTCAAACCCTCAGCCACTTTCTCACATCCACATATGTCCTAAATCTAAATGTCAAACTCGGCCCCACCGATTCTGTCTATCCGGCGCCATCGAGTATCATCATATTCTGCCACTGCCAGACCCTAGTTACTTTGGTCTCACCGATGGGATCTCGGTCTCACCGAGATGGGCTTGCAATCTCCCTGTGATCTGGTGCAACACTTTCGGTCTAACTGAGTTGGTGCAGTCGGTCCCACCAAGTTTGCCTGAACGATCCTTTGTTTACTTATTACCAAAATCGGTCCCACCAAGTTTGAGTAATCGGTCAAACTGAGTTTGAGTAATCGGTCAAACCGAGTTGAGGTTTTACCCTCACCCTTACACATCGGTCCCACCGAGATGACTATATCGGTCCCACCGAAAATCCTAACGTTCACATTTTGAACTAAATCGGTCTGACCGAGTTTGCTGATTCGGTCCCACCGTGTTTGGGAATATGTGTGTAACGGTTAGATTTTTTGTGGAGGCTATATATATCCCTCCACCCACTCTTCATTCGTGGAGAGAGACATCAGAAGAAACCTACACATCCACTACTCATTTTTCTGAGAGAGGACCACCTACTCATGTGTTGAGGCCAAGATATTCCAATCCTACCATATGAATCTTGATCTCTAGCCTTCCCCAAGTTGCTTTCCACTCAAATCATCTTTCCACCATAGCCAAATCTGTGAGAAGAGTTGAGTGTTGGAGAGACTATCATTCGAAGCACAAGAGCAAGGAGTTCATGAACAACACACCATCTATTACCGTTTGGAGAGTGGTTTCTCCTAGATTAGTTTGGTGTCACTTGGGAGCCTCTGTCAAGATTGTGGAGTTGAACCAAGGAGTTTCTAAGGGCAAGGAGATTGCCTACTTCGTGAAGATCTACCCTAGTGAGGCAAGTCCTTCGTGGGCGATGGCCATGATGGGATAGACAAGGTTGCTTCTTTGTGGACCCTTCGTGGGTGGAGACCTCGGTGAACTCATGCAACCCTTACCCTCTGTGGGTTGAAGTCTCCATCAATGTGGATGTACGATAGCACCACCTATCGAAACCACGGCAAAAACATCCATGTCTCCAATTGCGTTTGCATACTCCAATCCCATCCCTTTACTTTCTTGCAAGTTGCATGCTTTATTTTCCGCTGCTCATATACTCTTATGTATGCTTGCTTGAATTGTATTGTGAATGCACTACTAGGAAAAAGCCTATACACAGAATCTTACCAGCAGCGCTCCTCAAAACACGACGCTAGTGCTATTTAGCAGCAGCGCGTGAGAGCAAAACGCGCTGCTGAAAGGAAAATAGTAGTAGCGCGTGCGCACCAAACCGCGCTACTACTCTAATTGCCATGACCTCGCCATCTAGCTAGTTATAGCAGTAGCGCCCTATATTCAACCGCGCTACTGCTATAGAAGTTAGCAGCAGCGCGCTTCTAAGAAAATCACTACTACTAAGATCAGCCCACAAGTTTAGTCCCACCTCGCTCCGCGCACAGGGTGTTTACCACCTTAAATATGTTACTTCTGAGACTATCACAACCAGTTGGTCTTCACTGAACTCTATGTGTAGAATTTGTGGCTGCAATATGAGTCCTCTCCAGTTCCTACCGGAGAGGACTCATATTGACAATTCTTATTGTACACAAAAAGATCATTGATGGCAAATGTATTTTTGCATTGACGTATTTTTGTATACTTACACTTAGGAGTAGCACTTTTAACTACAAAGCGCTACTGGTATTCCAACTTAGCAGTAGCGCGCAACAATGCACAGTGCTACTGCTATTCAGATTAGCTGTAGCGCGTTTTGGCAAACACGCTACAACTAACCCTACCTTATCCCCGTGCGCGCGACCGACCCTCTCTCTCACTCACAGTCTCCCCCTCTCAGTCACTCTCGCCCGCGCACCGATAACCGTCATCGTGCGTCGCCGCCGCCGCCTTCGTCCGTCCGTCGCCGAAGTAATCCCCTCCTTCCGTCCCTCCTCCCTCCTCCTCGCAACGCACCCTCCTCCCTCCGCCTGCGGCCGCCCCTCCTCCCTCCTCCGCCAGCAGCCCTCCTCCCACCGCCCTCGACCTCACCGCCGCCACCCGAGCCCACCCAGCACCGCCGCCTCCCGATCCCGATCCCGCTCTCGCCGCCCCTACCTCTCCGTCGCCCCCACCCCCTTTCTCTCTGCTTAGTTAGTACTAGATGTTATTTAGTAGTAGATGTTAATTTAGGGTTCATAGATAATGATTTTTAGTAGTAGTAGATGTTAATTAGTAGTAGTGATGGTACTAGTTAACTAGGGCAGTATGATTAATAGTAGTTGTAGTTGAACTAGTTTAGTAAGTAAATTAATAAACTAGTTGAACTAGTTGAATTAATAGAACTAATGTATTTTTAGTAAGATAATTAATATAACTAGTTGAACTACTTAATTTTTAGAAAGAACTAGTTTTTTCTATTTATGGTATGTTTATATTTAGTAAGAACTAGTTGAACTAATAAAAGTAGTTGAACATGTCATATTTGTTGTTATTTTTTTAGTTTAAGCAATTATTCGGGATGTATTAGTGATAACTTATACGGTTTTTGCTTTTGCCGAAATCAAGGAGCCCCTCCATCATCCCCGCCGTCGTCCCCGTCACCGACCCCCTCCGACATCGAGGTGAGACTAGCCAAATATCCATGTATATCTTGTGTTGCTCAAATAGGATATGTGGTTGCCCAAGTGGCCATTCATGTTCAGTTTACACTTCCGAGTGGCCTATGTTTTGCCGGAGTGTTGATTAATTTCCGTTCCGGCAAATTTCAGGCGCTCGATATGTCCTTTTTTAGCAAAGGTCATGCCGGATTTTTCCGTGAATTCTGGCATGACTTGTGCTAGAATATGTAGGAAATATCGAGTGGCCTGGATTTTCTCGAAAAATAATGATCTAATTTAGGTTTTTTAGTACATATATTTAATTGTACAAGTTTAATCTTTGAATTATGAACGTAGGAAATGTTGTACTCGGATGACGACAGTCTCTTGGGGGAGTGCAGCTGGTGCCACGACGATCGAGGTATGTGCGACGGGTTCGTTGAGCTGGACGAAGATCGGCGCTTCAGCATTAAGCTCGAGGAGACCTTCGATGTTGAAACAGTATGCAACAACGACAAGTGTTTTTTCGTAATTAAGCATGACTTCAACTATTTCAACGTCTAATTTTCATCTTTTACAATTCGACTAGCTTATACCATGCCATGCAAGACGCTATGTCTTGGAGAGGATGGGTTTTGAAGACCATGGAAATTTTGAAACAAAGAAAATACACCTAAGTACCCATCATGATATGGATTTTGAAGTAAATATGTGCAATGCTCAGAGCGTAACCCATTTTGGTTGCCAAAATTGTGAAGGGCCTTGCAAAATGTATGGTTTTTATGAGGGTATGATTGTCACCATGGATCTTGGTGATCCTAACATCGAGCAAGACAATATGGAGATTTGGGTCCTTGTTAATACACTTCCGATTGTACCGCTATGTGAGTTTCTCAAACATAGTTATTAAATAATTTATATTGTTTATTTCAAAATAGTTGACAGCTTATTTCCATTGACAGCTTATTTTGATTCTTCAAAGACTGTGCGGAAGATGGTAGACAAAACCCACTACACTGATGGCTCCGAATTAACTTATAAGGAGAAAAATCATCTGATCGCATTTTGTACTCTTCTTGAGGATTACAATAACTATTATCGAACTCCTCCAAATTATGGTGAATATGTACCACGAGTGGACGTGTTGAACCACGATAACTTCTCTGGAGATACCCTGGTAAGATTTTTTACTATTACGACATCTGTGCATGTTTTGCATACTTCTAAAACTAGTACATCATTGCTAACTACGAAGTTATTACTATGTTTTTCAACAGAAACTCCCGATGGATTGTGTGCCTCATCTGATGTATCTGAATGGTCACCTTACAGTTCTGAACATACTGCCAGGTAAATCTAGGGAGCTCACCTGTGCATATCGGATTTCTAAAACCGGTGAACACATGTTCATCAAAGAATGGAAAAAATGTTTGGACATTCGCAAGGAGGTTCTTGGAAGTAACATTCAACGAAAGGCAAGAACTGGAGACAGGCTAATCTCCATTCTCCATAATGGAGAGTCAGGGGCTATCTTATTTTTTGCTATTTTACCTTAGAAAATGTAGTAGGTCTTAATCGAATGTAGTAGGTCCTATGAGGTACAATATGTTTATTATGTGGTAATCTGTTAGAGTTGATAATGAGGAGTACTTGTGATTATGACTAGTGACCAATTTGCTATGTGATGTCATTGATGAAAACGATGATCTTGAGGAGGTGTTATATGACAATGATGTATTATGATGATAAGTTGTTAATGATATGATGATAATGATATTATTATATCATTGGGTGAAAGAACCGCGGATTAGTTTCAAGTGGATGGACATCCACTTGAAACTAGTCCACGATTCTTTCACCCCGTGATGTAATAACTCATTATGATGTAAAAGCAATCTCTAAATTCCTGTTGTATGAAAACTTGTGTAAAGGTGTATGAATACAACATGAAATAAAAAAGAAATAAAATACTAAATAATAGTAGTAGCGCGGGCAAGGAGAAGTGCTACTACTAATTACCAGTAGCGCTCTTCTGGAGAAGCGCTACTACTAAGTCAATTTAGCAGTAGCGTAGGTCAAGGCACGCTACTGCTAAGCTTTAGCTGTAGCGCCTTATCAGTAGTGATCCTGCCCGCGCTACTGATAGGCCTAAAACCCGCGCTGCTGCTAGGCTTTTCCCTAGTAGTGATGCTTGAATTGTGTTAATCTACCACCTCAACTTGAAAAACTTAAAAACTGCCAACTTTGTTTGTTGGGGGTCTAATCACCCGCCCCCTCTAGACACCTATTCTTGATCCTTCAATTGGTATCAGAGCTTTGATCTCCATTGCTTTGGTTTAATCACCATTGGAGGAAGATGGATGAGTCTACGATGGGGAGTCTTAGACGTAGAGTGCCTATGCTTGATGGAGAGTTCTCTAGTGAGTGGAAAAATGAGATGCTTGGAATTTCTCATGAATATCACTTGAACAAGTACATTACTACTCCTTATGAACCCCTTGTTGATCCCTTGCATCCTAACCATGATGAGTCTCTTGACATGATTCAGAATCTTAGAACTATCAGTCTTATCACTAAAGGCTTGCCTAGAAATTTGATTGGTCACTTGCCTACTATTGATTATGCTTATACTATATGGAGATTTCTTGAGTAACGACTTACTGACTATTCCTTGAAAAACTTAGATGAGATTATTCACAAGTCTATTTCTTTGAATAAGTTGAATCCTAATGATCCTAAGTTTGGAGATTGTTTATTTGAGGTTACCAATCTTATGTGTGCCAAAGGAGATGTTGGAATCATTAGCAATTTTATTTCTGAAGCTATTAGAATTCATAGAGATGAACATTGTCAAAATCATATATCTAATGAATCGCTCTCTCTAGGAAATGATCATTTGCAAGATGATGTTGAACATGTATACTATGATGAAGACGATGATAATGACTTTGATCTTGAAGATTCTATGAGACACTTTGGTCTTATGGCTAACCTTCGCGGCTACATGGCTGGAGGAAAGGAATGGGTCCTTGATAGTGGATGTACCGATCACATGACCGGAGATAAAGATATGTTTCATGAGCTTGCTAAAAATGACGGCCCTCGAAAGTATGTCACTTACGGTGATAACTCAAAGGGTAAGGTGGTTGGCCTCGATAAGGTGGCCTTCTCACATGACAGCTCCATACAAAATGTTATGCTCGTTGAATCTCTTGGCTATAATCTACTTTCTGTATCTAGACCAGCTGACTTTGGTTTCAATGTCCTATTTACTAAAGTAGATTGCCAAGTGTTTCAAAGAGGTAATCATAAAATGGTCTTTACCGGCATACGTAGAGGTGATCTATACATTGTTGACCTCATTAAAAAGGCTCAACCTAGAACTTGCCTAATTGCTAAATCTTCCAAAGGTTGGTTGTGGCATAGATGGTTAGGTCATGTGGGAATGCGAAACCTTGACAAGCTTATTAAAGGTGATCATATCATTGGTGTTGAAGATGTCATATTTGATAAGGATAGACTTTGCAGCGCTTGCCAAGCAGGAAAACAGGTTGGAGGAAGCCACCCCGTGAAGAACATCATGACCACGAGAAGACTGCTCGAGCTGCTTCACATGGATCTCTTCGGTCCCAACGCCTACAAGAGTCTCGGTGGTAACTCATTTGGACTAGTCATCGTTGATGATTTTTCAAGTTTTACGTGGGTGTTCTTTCACGATGATAAATCGCAGGTTCAAAATATCTTCAAAAACTTCGCTAGGAAGGCCCAAAACCAATTTGAAGTGAAGATCAACAAGGTTCACAGCAACAACGGAACGGAGTTCAAGAACGCCAATGTGGACACCTTTCTTGACGAAGAAGGTATCTCACATGAGTTCTCGGCTGCGTACACACCTCAACAAAATGGAGTTGTTGATAAGAAGAACCGGACGCTCATCGAAATGGCGAGAATGATGCTTGATGAATACAAGACGCTGAAACACTTTTGGGCAGAAGTGATTGAGACAACTTGTCATGGAACGAATCGTCTATATCTTCACAAGCTACTCGGCAAGACGGCATACGAGCTCGTCACTGGTAACAAACCCCAAGTTGGATACTTTCAAGTATTCAGCTCAAAGTGTTACATTCTTGACAAGCATCATCGTTCAAAATTTGATCCTA
Organism: Triticum timopheevii; assembly: GCA_963921465.1. NCBI lineage: Eukaryota > Viridiplantae > Streptophyta > Magnoliopsida > Poales > Poaceae > Triticum > Triticum timopheevii. The sequence goes on along the minus strand of OY997274.1, from coordinate 357,660,085 downwards.
AGTCTCATGAAGGTTTCCTACTCGGTTATGGGTCAAACTCTCACACTTACCGTGTCTACAACAATTTCACCCTAAAGGTTGAAGAGACGGTAGATGTGAAGAGTTGATGAATCTAATGGATCGCAAGTAGAGCAATTGCCAATTAATGTAGGTGACAAAGATCCTTCAGAAGCAACCCAAGACTTGTGTACTGGCAAGATTCGCCCAACGGAGGTGAAGGAGAGCACCTTGTATGTCCAAGTGGAAGCACGAACCTCATGCCAAGGTGAACCACGAGTTGACTTGGTCCACAAGTCAGACACGTCAAGATGATGAGAACGAGGATGTACAACAAGATGAACCTCGACGACCTCCTTCTCCACCTCCACGGGAGAACAATCACGTCAACAACAACGAAGAAAGACAAGAATAAGAACATGACAATGAAGAGGATGTTCCACCCCGACCCAAACAAAAGCTATCGCGAGTTCGAGCAAGAGTCTCAAGATATCAGCCCGTCAAACAAATCTTGATGACATTCAAACTGGGAGAATTACTTGCTCTAAAACTCGTTTGGCTAACTTTTGTGAACATTACTCATTCATTTCTAGCATTGAACCTATGAAGGTTGAATAAGCACTGGAAGATCCGGATTAGATAAATGACATGCACGAAGAGCTACACAACTTTGAGAGGAACCAAGTATGGACGTTGGTTGAGAAGCCCGATGAGAAGCACAATGTCATTGGAACCAAATGGGTATTTCAGAACAAGCAAGATGAAGATGGACAAGTTGTACGCAACAAGGCTCATCTCGTTGCTCAAGGCTACACTCAAGTCGAAGGTATGGACTATGGTGAGACTTATGCCCCCGTTGCTAGACTTGAGTCCATTCGCATCTTACTTGCCTATGCCAATCATCATGACATTACCTTATATCAAATGGACATCAAAAGTGCTTTTCTTAATGGTGAAATTGAGGAGGAAGTTTATGTTAAACAACCTCCCGGCTTTGTTAATCCTAAGAAACCCAATCATGTTTACAAACTTCACAAAGCTCTTTATGGTCTTAAGCAAGCTCCTAGAGCTTGGTATAAATGCTTGACTAAGTTTCTTCTTGATAAAGGGTTTGAAATTGGTAAAATTGATTCTACACTCTTCACCAAAAGGGTTAATGGAGAATTATTTGTGTGCCAAATTTATGTTGATGATATCATATTTGGATCAACTAACCCTCATTTTAGTGAGAAGTTTGGGAAGCTTATGTCGGAGAAGTTTGAGATGTCTATGATGAGTGAACTCAAGTTCTTTCTCAGTTTGAAAATCAAGCAAACTAAGGAGGGAACCTTTATCTCTCAAACGAAGTATACCAAGGACTTATTCAAGAAGTTCAACATGCAAGAATTCAAAGGTATGAATACCCCCATGCCTACTAGTGGACATCTTGACTTGACAAAGGATGGTGAACCGGTTGAACAAAAGGTTTACCGCTCTATGATTGGCTCATTGTTATATCTATGTGCATCCCGTCCCGATATCATGCTAAGTGTGTGCATGTGTGCACGATATCAAGCAGACCCCAAAGAGTGTCATCTTAAGGTTGTGAAAAGGATAGTGAGATACTTAATACATACACCAAATTTTGGCATTTGGTATCCTAAGAGGTCTTCTTTTGATCTTGTTGGCTACTCCGACTCGGACTATGCCAGTGACAAGGTTGATAGAAAGTCCACTTCAGGTACTTGTCAATTTCTTGGTAGATCTCTTGTGTCTTGGTCCTCCAAGAAACAAAACTCAGTATCCTTATCTACCGTCGAAGCGGAATACATTGCCACTGGTTCATGTTGTGCTCATTTACTTTGGATGACCCAAACTCTTAAAGATTATGGGATATATGTGAAACATGTTCCATTGCTTTGCGACAATGAGAGTGCTATTAATATTTCTCATAATCTCGTGCAACATTCTCGAACTAAGCATATTGAAGTTCGTCATCATTTTATTCGAGATCATGTTGCTAAGGGAGATATCAAACTTAAGCATGTTCGTATCGACAAGCAATTGGCGGATATATTCACTAAACCACTTGATGAGAAAGTGTTTTGCAGGTTGAGAGGTGAATTGAACATCATTGATGCCTCAAATTTGGAGTAGAAACTCCATGTGGATGCATGCAAGGATGGGCCTTACTATGACTAATCCTTGACAATTCTCTTATGATGATCATATGTCTTGGATATTCTTGTAGTCTTGCATGCTATCTAACCCTGGTAGGAACTTGGAAGAGCCCAACTCTATGAGATTGCAGCTCAATCACATTTTTCGCTATATCTACATCTCTAAGTCGCTACAAAATGGTGGATGAAGACGAGGAGGCACGAATCCATTCAATATATCGTTTGACAAATTCCTATATCAAATTTCATGATTTTCATTTTGGATACACAAGTGCTATTCCTTGAGAGACTAACCCATGTAGGAAGATGAACTTCAAATACAAGTGGTGCTCCCAACTCTTGATGATCTACATCAACTCAAGCACCCTACACAAGTTCAACCACATGACCAAGTTCGTCACCACCACCTAAGGTATGTCATTCCATATTAGAGAAGCTTAACCCCAAGACATGGGTCAAAGCAACTCAACAAGATGAGAGTACATCAAAATGCTTAAACTAAAAATGGCAACCACATTTTGAGCTTAAACAATTAGTATGACCTATGGTCAAGTGTCTTCACTTGACTCCTAAGTCAATCTACTCTAACATAGGTGACTTTGTCGCCGACCAATTCTAGATGAAGTTCTTTGTTGTTTCTTTGTGCCCTTGCATTTGTCTCATGCATGCTAGTTCCCCTTTCAAAAAACAAACTCATCTAGATTTCTCTTTCTTTTCTCCTTTCTTTATTATTTTCTGCATCTCCCTGCATCCAATTCATTGCAAATCATTTAGTTAATTCCTTGCATATCCTTGTGAGATCTTATTTTCTTAGTGAGCTGAGGTGACAAAAAGTTACTCTCTGGGATGAACTCGGTCTCGCCGTATTGATTTCTTCGGTCGAACCGAATCCACTCGGTGCCACCGATTGCAACCACTCGGTGCTACCGATTTCAGTCCTGAGACAAACTCTATGTCACTTGCCTTCTGCTATTTGTCCCAGCTCCACTCTTTGTAACTTTTTCTCTACCAGCATCATATATTACATGTGGCTTTCTAATTGACTCCAGGACCAAACCTACTTGACTCATGCTCCAGAAGTCCCTTCTTGGATAATGATGTCAAAGTGGGAGAGAGAGCACATCAAAGCTTATCACATAAGAGAAAATGTGCTCATAAAAGCTTCTCCTAATGCTCTTACTCTTAAGAGGAAAGTTGTCTCATGTCTTCAAGAGGGGAAAGACATGATAGTATACTTTATTTGCTCTGGTTATTTTCTTGTTTGCTCTGATTTTTTGCTACCCTATCTACTCCCATTATCCCATGTCAGATTCAGGGGGAGAAAGACATCTAAGGGAAGAAAATATTTGGAATTCTTTGCATATCTTTACTCTTGGGGACATGTCAATATCCAAATAGAGTACCTAGTACTCACACATTACATGTCATCCAGTCTTGGTATTCTTGTGCTCTTTAGTTCTTGCTCTGTCTAGTAGATGTTGTTGTGTTATCAAACCTTGTTTACCCAGGTACATCTTCTTCAAGCTATCTCGAGACCACAAGGTAAGTATATGCATCACACTCATGTGCATGAAGATCTCTTGCTATGGTACATTTGTTTGCAAGAGAGACTCATGAACATGAAAGTATAATTCCAGTATCTATATCATTTGCTCTGACGCATATAGCCAAGACACATGTAACTCATTGCCTGATCTGACATGTTTATGCATTATCATACTCTTATGATCTATTATCACATGATTGCATACATGTACGGGGAGCCAATGCATGTTGCATGTCCTTCCAAAGCTTTACTTGCTATTTCCTTATATCTTTATCTATAAAGCTTTGATGTATGTTGTCATCAATTACCAAAAGGGGGAGATTGAAAGCACAAGTGCTCCCTGGGTAATTTTGGTAATTCATGACAACATATCTCTTGTTGGACTAATACTTCTACCTAGTGCATTTCAAAAAAGTTCAACATTGGAGTGGCATGGACACGGACAAGAGGATGTGGAACCCCTTCAAGATGCTAAGGACAAATATTGGGAAAAGCTCAAGACTCTGCATTTTCTATTTTAGTGATCCAATATCACATTGAGTCCATAGGAAAGCCAATACTATTAAAAGGGGATGAGGTGTTGGTGATGGCTTGCTTGCTCAAAGTTCTTAGTTATATGCTCCAAAAACCCGCAGCCACTTTCTCACATCCACATATGTCCTAAACCTAAATGTCAAACTTGGCCCCACCGATTCTGTCTATCCGGCACCACCGAGTTTCATCATATTCAGCCACTGCCAAACCCTAGTTACTTAGGTCTCACCGATTGGATCTCGGTCTCACCGAGATGGGCTTGCAATCTCTCTGTGATCTAGTGCAACACTTTCGGTCTAACCGAGTTGGTGCAGTCGGTCTCACCGAGTTTGCTTGACCAATCCTTTGTTTACTTATTACCAAAATCGTTCCCACCGAGTTTGAGTAATCGGTCAAACCGAGTTGAGGTTTTACCCTAACCCTTGCACATCGGTCCCATCGAGACTATATTGGTCCCACCAAAAATCCTAACGTTCACATTTTGAACTAAATCAGTCTGACCGAGTTTGCTGATTCGGTCCCACCGAGTTTGGGAATCTGTGTATAACAGTTAGATTTTGTGTGGAGGCTATATATACCCCTCCAACCAATCTTCATTCATGGAGAGAGCCATCAGAACAAACCTACACTTCCACTACTCATTTTTCTTAGAGAGAACCACCTACTCATGTGTTGAGGCCAAAATATTCCAATCCTACCATATGAATCTTGATCTCTAGCCTTCCCCAAGTTGTTTTCCACTCAAATCATCTTTCCACCATAGCCAAATCCGTGAGAGAGAGTTGAGTGTTGGGGAGACTATCATTTGAAGCACAAGAGCAAGGAGTTCATCAACAATACACCATCTATTACCTTTTGGATAGTGGTGTCTCCTAGATTGGTTAGGTGTCACTTGGGAGCCTCGGACAAGATTGTGGAGTTGAACCAAGGAGTTTGTAAGGGCAAGGAGATCGCCTACTCCTTGAAGATCTACCCTAGTGAGGTAAGTCCTTCGTGGGAGATGGCCATGATGGGATAGACAAGGTTGTTTCTTCATGGACCCTTCGTGGATGGAGCCCTCCGTGGACTCGCGCAACCGTTACCCTCCGTGGGTTGAAGTCTCCATCAACGTGGATGTACGATAGCACCACATATCGGAACCACGCCAAAAACATCCGTGTCTCCAATTGTGTTTGCACACTCCAATCCCATCCCTTACTTTCTTGCAAGTTGCATGCTTTACTTTCCGCTGCTCATATACTCTTTTGCATGCATGCTTGAATTGTATTGTGAATGCTTGAAATTGTGTTAATCTACCGCCTCAACTTGAAAAACTTAAAAACTGCCAACTTTGTTTGTTGTGGGTCTAATCACCCCCCCCCTCTGGACACCTCTTCTCGATCCTTTCAACCCTACAACAGATGTGGGAACGCATGTACACACAACCTAAGCGAGCAAAAAAATACAACTCTATCATGCTATCATAACCAAAAAATAGTTTGTGACTCTGGTAAAAAGAAAGTCCATGATTGGCAAGTCATTCTTCAGGTAGGACAAGATTTGCTAATTGCTTCCAAATCCTGCTCACAAAAGAAATCATATCCCTTGCCATAAAAACAAAACGGATCTCTGTACGCAAAAAAACAAAGAGATAACGTTCATTGGAATTGAGGCAACATCGTCACAGCTTATTGGAGGAGATTCCATTGTAACCAAGGTAATTCCATTGGACCTTCAAAAAAGGTTATAATTCCATTTTCTCCCTGCAAAAAGCCAAAAAGAAAGAAGATTCATCCAGATTCGCAGTTGTGACCTCTTCGGCAGTCGTCACTTCCCTCCTTCGCCTCTTCCAACCGAGCGCAGCATCGTCTCCCCATATCGCCACCGCCGAATCAATGATGGAATACCTGGACTATGAGCATCGTTAGTGAGGATTCATGCATAATCATAGCTATGACCTCTTCGGCAGTCATTACTTTCTTCATTCGACTCCCCCAACAGAGCGCAGCACCGTCTCCCCATGTCGCCACCGCTGAATCAATGACAACATAGCTGGACTATCAGCATCATCAACGAGGCTACAGTTGTCGTCCACCCTTTTTTGTTTCTCCCAAGGGAGTGTAAGTTCTTTTCACATGCCTAATTTGATTTGAAATTATCCAATTGGCATTGGCTAGCATTGATGAAACATTTATTTTGTGATGTCAGGTTCTTCCATTTGTTACTTAGCAATCAAAATTTGTAGATACAAGTCTTAAATCATGCAATATGTACAACCTGATCTTGATGGCCGGGCATATCAACATCCATTTACGTCAGGTGATTATTAGTGGATTAATTGGTTGTATCAGCTTTAGTTTTTTACCGTTGAATTGTTGATCTAAATCTAATAAACATTTATTCTTTCACAAGTTAATACTGACTCGATTCCCTGTAGTAGATTGAGTAGCCTCTTCTCTCATGGTTTACTCTTATTTGTTCTTTAGGTGCTCTACTCTTATTGTTTCTCTAAATTGTTCCCTAGGTGCTCGAAGAAAAATCCATCCTCAGGAACAAAATGTATCAGGGTGTCAGTGCAACAAACATTTATGTTTGTTGACTGGAGCCATGCATAGGCGTACTAATAATCATGCATTCAGAATGAACACAAGGCTGAGCCAGAGAAACCACTCTTCGTGAGATCAAGGAGCGTATCAAGAAGACCAAGCTAAACATACATGTCAAAGATTCCAAGAGAGGTGTCCCTACTGGCTAGGCTAGGCCGGCAAGGTCGACGCTGCAAGCAGGGGCAAAGCCATACCGCTCCAGCCACGCCTCCGGGGCGATCGGAGGCCGAAAGCGCACCCCCTCCAAAAAGACTCGGCAAGCCCTGCCCCCGGCAGGCACATGATAGTTACCATCGCTCCACCGCATCGCGATGCCAGTCACTTGTCGATGCGGCATCGAGCCCTCCAGGTGATTATGTGGCTCTCACTAAGTATGTGTCAGCTCAATGATAAGCAGATCACACCCATTTGACACCCGTCTAAGGGCGTGTCTAGATGATAAGCAGAAGGTGGTTAAGCAACGACATAAGCTTGCCGGGAATGCACCCCCGCACGCCATCTAAGGTAGCATTTATAGCATTTTGTCCTAAGTGCCAAAGTTAGGTATGATAGCACTGTTAGCTATCTAATGACAAGATAATGACTGTTTTGCCACCATGGTTACCCCTTAAGCTATAAAAGGAGGCCGAAGGCAACCTAGAGAGGGATTCGGACCGCCTCACACTTGTACGCGCGTAGCTGCTCTCCCCAAGGCCACCTTGCCGGGCTTGACCATTGTGCGTTGTTGTGTTTCCTCCATCCAATCCACCAAAGAAGGAGTATGGTTTTATGCTTTCCAGCGGCCCAAACCTGGGTAAAAAGCGACCAGAGCCCCATCATCATGCTGCCTCATGGCTTCTACTCTTTGTACAATATGATCTCCCCCTTGCCGAACCACAAGGGGATCATGGCCCCATATGTGATCATGTTCTCCCACAACATCTTTGGCGCGCCAGCTAAGGGGAATTGCTTGCATGAACCCGAAGTAGTGAACATCACATCGATCTCAATCATCGTATTCTTCGTCATCAACTTCTCGGTCCATGGCACCCAAGAAGAAACCCGGCACGACCGCACATCCCTCCACTTCGAAGGCCCCCTCACATGTAGACACGGGCGCCGTAGGCGTAGCGGCGGTGTTGGGTGAGGCGGGTGCCGCAGACGACACGACCGGTGTAGGAGGGGTCGTTGTTGTGTCCCTTGCGGCCGAAGCTGGAGCAGGAAATGCCGGGGATGGGCAACATCAGCAGCATCCTGGTGAGCTTGACCCTGAAGCTGCGAGGGGAGGGAATGACGAGTCTCCACCTCCCCGCTGCACTAGCGGACGCAGCCGCAACAACGACACCCGCTCTGGTTGTAGCCGCGATCCTCCAGTTCCACCTACTACGAGCGCGGCTATGAGGCGCACACCTTGTCCGGAGCGAGACAGGCAAGGCGGGGCACCGAATGGGGCCGCCAACCCCTAAGCGCAACCCACTCACCACCAGACCGCCTTGGCGACTGGTCCACGACGGCTAGAATGCGGCAACGCTCCTATTGGTTCTACCAGGAGTCAAGCGACATTGCGGTCTGCCTTGCTGGCCATGTCAAGCACGACCGCAAAAGCAATGACGCGGGCCCAACTCTTGTTGAACTTTCCAGTAACAAATGACAAAATGGATGAGTGGAGGGCCACCATCCAGAGTTTGATTGGCTTCGCTGAGGTCGACATTCACAGCATGCAGAGCCGTCACGATGCCGGCGAATGGTGACATCGGCCCAAGACATAGGCCGTGTTGAGGGGGTTATACCAACAGTGCAATCCCCTCCGCGGCAGAAGGACCAGTGGCAGCCTCGTTTAGCCCGACGAAACGTCGATGGCCTTGTCTGACCCAAAAACTCGTCGTCATCAACAGCAAGTTCTGTAAGACCAGCGGAAGGAAGATGCGCGCGTCACCATAGAATGATGGCAAGAGGCACGCCATCAGTCTGACAGGCGCAATGGCACAAACAATGACAAACTCACGCCCAGTGCTGACGGGTACTTGTCTTTCGAGGTTGGGTGCCCTTCCTTCACTCATGAGCCGCAGCAGGTCCGCTGGCCATCTGCTCGAATCTTCAAGCCTGAACTGCCAGAAAAATATGATGGAAAGTTAAACCCGGCAGAGTTTTTGAGCATTTACACAATTGTTGTTCAAGCCGCTGGAGGCAGAGATGAGAAGGTGTTCGCCAACTATTTCCCTTTGGCACTCAGGCCAAATGTGAGATCTTGGCTGATGCACCTGCCGGAAAATTCCATTTCGTCATGGGCAGATTTGTGCAATGAGTTTGTTGGAGCCTTCACAGGTGGCCATCAAGAGCCTAGAGAACCGAGTGATCTCCAGGTCCTTCCACAGAAGGAAGGGGTGGATCTGCGTAAGTATATACAGAGATTTAGTCAAGTGCACCGTAACATTCCAGAAATTCACACGGCAGCCATAATTGCCGCATCCATTCGAACATGCGCAACAAAAGGATGCGGGCTAAGATGAATGTCGGGCTGCCCAAGAATGTCAATGAACTGTACACCCTGGCAGATAAGTGTGCTCAGGATGAAGAAGGGAGGTGACTTCTCGGAGAGGAGGCTGGCATCAAAATCGATTTAGATGCTGATGACGGTGCCGCCAAACCCAAGGGGAGGAACTGTAGGTGCAATAGGAAGTGCAAAGAGAAGGCAGTATTAGCCGTTGAGAGCTCTGGTGATCCTAGTGCCAGCAAGAAGACAAAGACCAAGGCGCCGACAAGGGAGCTTCCATGTGCGCTGATTGTTGGGAGGTCGTAGCAGTAGAGAAAGTCGGGCAATCCAGCAGGTCGCACTGCAAGATCCACGCCATGATCTCCAAGAGTGTCATCAGGTTGAGCAGCTTGTTAAGAAGCAAAAGGCTGAATATGAGAAGCATGACAGGGAAAGAGGCCAAGAGGGTGCTAGCAGGCAAGGCCGTGGTGGTAGAGGAGGCCACCGCAGCAAGGCCCCGCAGCATAAGGAAAAGCCTGCTAGAGGCCGCGAAAAGAAAGGAGATGAGAGTGATGAAGAGGGAGAAGAAGAAATCAACGAACAAGAATTCCAAAAGGCGACCGAAGCCATGTGCATTGACGGGGGTGCGTCCTTGCAGTCCTCTCACTGGCAGCTCAAGCAATGGGCATGTGAAGTCAATGCCGTGAAGCCAACTATGGATTCTTGAAGGCCACTTAAATGGTCCCGCATGCCTATCATCTTTGACAAAGAGGATCACCCTGACTGCACCAACGCGGTAGGGTGCTTGCTGTTGTTGGTTTCCCCAACAATCTGCAACCTTAAAGTAACAAAGATGCTAGTTGACGGTGGGGCTGGGCTGAATTTGATCTCCCCTAAGGTGGTTGGCAAGCTACAAATCTCTGATGAAGACCTCAAGGCGACGGGTAGATTCCAAGGAATCAACCCTGACATGAGCCGACCCAAAGGGAAGATCACGTTGCCTGTGACATTTGGCGGAGAATTGAACTACCAAACTGATAGGATGGTGTTTGACGTTGTTGAGCCTCCTTTGCCTTACAATGGGATTCTTGGTCGTCCAGCTCTGGCAAAGTTCATGGCAGCATCCCACTATGCCCACAACACCTTGAATATGCCTAGGTCGATGGGCATCATTTACATCCCGTCAAATAAGAAAGATGCGATCATATGTGTAGACAAGATGTATTGAGACATGGTAGGAGATGAGGCAGTTGACGCCCCAGCCCCCGCCAAGGAAACGAAGAAGGGAAAGAAGGCTAGCAAAGATGCCAACAAGGACTCCGAGAAGCGTGCCTCTCCAGAGTGCGTTGCACCTGTTGATGACCTGCCGGAGAGATCCACTAGCAAGAAACCCAAGGTTGCTTCACTTGTTGTGAAGAGGGTTCTGGCAAGGCAGGAAGGCGCTGACGGTATGTTCACCATCAGCGTCACCCTTGATGACAAATAGGAAAGCGCGTTCATTGCCTTCCTACGGGCGAATGTTGATGTGTTTGCTTGGCAACCATCTGACATTCCCAGTGTTCCCAGAGAGGTAATTGAGCACCACCTTGCTATCTGTCGTCATGCTCGGCCCGTCAAGCAAAAGGTCAGAAAGCAAGCTTTACAGCGACAAAAATTCATTGCCAAGGAAATCAAGAAGCTTGAAGCAGCTGGTTTAGTCATAGGGGTGTTGCATCCAACTTGGCTAGCAAATCCAGTGGTAGTGCGCAACGCAAACGGCAAATGGAGGCTCTGCATTGATTTCATGGAATTGAACAAAGCCTATACAAAAGACCCTTTCCCCCTGCCGCACGTTGATCAAATTGTTGATTCCACTTCCGGATGTGATTTGCCATCCTTCTTGGATGTGTACTCTGTGTACCACCCGATATTTATGGCGAAGAAAGATGAAGAGAAGACCGTGTTCATAACTCCATGTGGCACGTACTGCTTTGTACGAATGCCTTTTGGTTACAAGGGCATTACAAGTGGGTTTTAAACCCCAGCTACAGAAGAATTTAGAAGCTTATATGGATGATATAGTAGTCAAGACGAAGGACAGATCAACACTCATTCAAGATTTGGAAGAGACCTTTGCAAACTTGCGCAATATCACTTTGAAGCTAAACCCTGAGAATTCTGTGTTTGGTGTCCCCTCCAACAAGCTCCTTGGTTTCTTTGTGTCCCAGCAGGGGATAGAGGCGAACCCCGACAAGATCAGAGCGATCGAGAAAATACAAGCACCCAATACTGTTAAAGATGTAAGGCGTTTGACTGGATGCGTTGCCGCACAGAGTAGGATCATCTCCAAGTCTGCCAAGCGTGCCTTGCCTTTTTTTCAAAATCTTAAAGAAAGCAGGCCCGATGAGGTGGACCCCAGTAGAAGAAGCAGCGCCACAAGACATGAAGGCCTACCTTTCCTCTGCTCCCACCTTGGTCGGGCCTAAACCACAAGAGCCGTTGTTTCTATACTTAGCTACAACGGATCAAGTGGTTAGTGCAGCGCTGGTGGTGCAGCGAGAAGTGGATGAGGAAGTAGCCACAACAACTCTACCCTCCGGAGATGGAACTAAACCAGTCGCGGCAGGACTGGACACAAAATAGAGGGAGGCGGAACCAGCTAGCGAAGGCAATCCTAAAACTACGACACGGAAGAAAGTGGTGAAGCGGCCAGTGTACTTTGTCAGCTCTCTGTTGTAGGGGGGTAGATCAAGGTATTCCGGAGTGCAAAAGCTGATCTTCCGCCTTATCATTGCCTCGAGGAAACTGCGCCACTGCTTCCAAGCCCACGAGATCACGGTTGTCACCCATTTTCCACTATAGTGCATATTGAGGAACCCCGAAGCCACGGGCAGAATAGTCGAGTGGGCACTAGAATTGTCAAGCTTTGGCTTGAAATATGAGAGCACTTCAACTATTTAGAGCAGGGCATTGGCAGAGTTCATTGTAGAATGGACGCCCACTGCAGACGAAGAAGTACCAGAGACAGTTTTCCCCGGCAAATAGGCACCTCAGGAGTGGATCGTGTATTTTGACGATGCTTTCTCACTGTAGGGTGCCGGAGCTGACGTGCTTTTTGTTGCGCCCACCAGAGAGCATCTCAAATATGTGATTCAAATGCAATTTCCCTGGGAGAAAGCCACCAACAACATTGCTGAGTATGAGGGGCTCCTTGCCGGACTCAGAATTGCAGTGGAATTGGCAGTAAAGAAATTGATTATCCATGGAGATTCTCAACCAGTGGTGAGGCAAGTCAACAAGGATTATAAAAGTCCTTTGATGGATTGCAAGCGGAGCACGTGCCACGTGCAGAAAATGGTATCGCCGATCACTTGTCAAAGTGCGTCGCGCAAAAGCTTCTTGTGGAACCAAGGACTTTTTTTCCTCCATCTAACTCAAACATCACTGTCCCCTTCAACGATGGCCAGAAAAAGAAGAAAGCTAAACCCCGACAAGCATTTCGTGGCAGAACCCCCCGAAGCTGCCGGTAGAGAAGCTGGCGGGGGTAACCCTGCTTTGGTTGGTGAGCCGCACTCTCCCATAGAACCACAAGTTCTTGCAGTAGAAGGGAGCACTCCCACAAACGAGGGGGTGCCTTTAGTCCTTGTTGTCAAGCCACATGCTCCAACTTGGGCGCAGAAAATAGTCTGTTTCGTTCAAACATGAGAACTTCTTGGAGGGCAAGAAGAATCTGAAAGAGTAGCCCGACAATCTAGTATGTACTTGTTTGTCGATGACACTCTATACAGAAAGAGGCCAAATGGGGTGAAATTGAAGTGCATCTGCCAGGAAGATGGGCTGAAGCTGTTGGCAGAGATACATGGGGGTATATGTGGCTCTCACACAGGATCAAGAGCCCTGGTTGGAAAAGCCTTCCGGCAGGGTTTCCACTGGCCCACGGCCCTCCAAGATGCAGCTAAGCTAGCCACCAGGTGTGAAGCCTGCCAGTTCCATTCCAAGAACATTCATCAACCAGCTCAACCTCTCCAGACAATCCCTTTATACTGGCCATTCTCGGTCTTGGGGCTCGATATCTTGGGGCCCTTCGCCCGTGCTACCGGGGGCTTTGAATTCTTGTATGTTGCAATCAACAAGTTTACAAAGTGGAAAGAAGTGGAGCCAGTGAGGAAGGTGACCGCACAATCATCTATCAAGTTCTTGAAAGGATTGGTGTGTGATGTCTACTATGCAACCTTCTTCTTGTAGACTCGTGTTGGGCCTCCAAGTGCAGAGTTTTGTAGGACAATAGCAAATTTCCCTCAACTAGATGACCTAAGGTTTATCAATCTGTGGGAGGCTTAGGATGAAGATGGTCTCTCTCAAACAACCCTGCAACCAAATAACAAAGATTCTCTTGTGTCCCCAACACACCCAATACAATGCTAAATTGTATAGGTGCACTAGTTCGGCGAACAGATGGTGATACAAGCGTAATATGGATGGTAGATATAGGTTTTTCTAATCTGAAAATACAAAAACAGCAAGGTAGCAAGTAACAAAAGTGAGTGAAAATGGTATTGCTATGCTTAGAAACAATTCCTAGGGTTCATACTTTCACTAGTGCAAGTTCTCTCAACAATGATAATATAACTGGATCACATAACAATCCCTCAATGTGCAACAAAGAGTCACTCCAAAGTCACAAATAGCAGAGAATAAACAAAGAGATTATTGTAGGGTACAAAACCACCTCAAAGTTATTCTTTCTGATCGATCTATTGGGCTATTCCTATAAGTGTCACAAACAGCACTAGAGTTCGTACTAAAATAACACCTTAAGACACACATCAACCAAAACCCTAATGTCACCTAGATACTCCAATGTCACCACAAGTATCCACGGGCTTGATTATGCGATATGCATCACACAATCTCATATTCATCTATTCAAACCAACACAAAGAACTTCAAAGAGTGCCCCAAAATTTCTACCGGAGAACCAAGATGAAAACATGTGCCAACCCTATGCATAAGTTCACAAGGTCACAGAATCCGCAAGTTGATCACCAAAACATACATCAAGTGGATCACGTGAATAATCCATTGTCACCATAGATAAGCACATGCAAGACATACATCAAGTGTTCTCAAATCCTTAAAGACTCAATCTGATAAGATAACTTCAAAGGGAAAACTCAATCCATTGCAAGAAGGTAGAGAGGGAAAAACACCATAAGATCCAATTATAGTAGCAAAACATGCAGTACATCAAGATTGTGCCAAATCAACAACACGAGAGAGAGAGAGAGAGAGACAGAGAGAGAGAGACAGAGAGAGAGAGAGAGAGAGAGAGATCAAACACATAGCTACTAGTACATACCTTGAGCCCCGAGGATGAACTACTCCCTCCTTGTCATGGAGAGCACCGGGATGATGAAGATAGCCACCAGTGATGGATTCCCCCTCCGGCAGGGTGCCCGAACAAGGTCCCGAGAGGTTTTTAGTGTCTACAGAGGCTTGCGGCGGCGGAACTTGCGATCTAGGTCTATTTCTAGGGGTTTCTACATTTAAAGGAATTTTTAGCGTCGAGAACAAGTCAAGGGGGTCCCCGAGGATCCCACAAGACCAGAGGGCGCACCCTAGGGGGCGCCTTCCACCCTTGTGGATGACTCGGGACTCTTCTGGCCCAACTCTTTTGCTTCAGGGGCTTCTTCTGGTCCATAAAAAATCACCGTAAATTTTCAGCTCGTTTGGACTCCGTTTGGTATTCCTTTTCTGTAAAACTCAAAAACATTGGGCTCTAGATTAATAGGTTAGTCCCAAAAATCATATAAAATAACATATAAATGCATATAAAACATCCAAGATGGATAATATAATAGCACGGAACAATTAAAAATTATAGATACGTTGGAGACGTATCAGTGTGCCGTTTCGGAGTACCCAGTAGGGTAATCACCGACAACGACACCCAATTCACGAGTCGCACCTTCATGCAGTAGGTCCAAAGCCTTCAAAGCAAGGTCTCTTTTGCCTCTATTGCTCATCCCCGGAGCAATGGTCAAGCTGAGAGGATCAACCTGAAGAGTTGTGTGGGCTCAAGAAGAGAACTTTTGGTAAGTTGCAGAAATGCGGTAGACGCTGGATTGATGAGCTGCCGGTGGTTCTTTGGTCCCTCTGGACGACGCCAAATCGAGCCACCGGCCAGACTCCCTTCTCCCTAGTGTATGGGGCAGAAGCAGTGCTCCCCATGGAACTCATATACGGGTCACCTCGAGTACTTGCCTACGATGAAGTAAAGCAAAAGAAGCTTCGGCATGACGATGTCGTGCTCCTCGACGAAGATCATCTCCGGGCTACTGTGTGTGTTGCACGCTACCAGCAAGCCTTGCGTTGCTACAATAGCCGCAGGATTCATGCCCGGAGCCTTGAGGAAGGCGACCTTGTCCTTAGGCGTGTTTAGTCTGCCAAGGGTTCCAACAAGTTGACACTGAAGTGGGAAGGCCCTTAGTGGGTAGTACAAGTCACCAGACATGGCGCAACCCATCTGGAGACCGAAGATGGCATTAAAATGCAAAACTCATGGAATATTGAGCATCTTCGCAAGTTCTACCCGTAAGGCGCGGCTACCGGGCTTAGTCCCCGGCAGCCACCTTTTGTACAAGCCCTGCTGATGTGCATGTAACCCTTTGTACAAAGCCAGGCGCAGACCTTGTGCAAAGATAAAAATGAAACGTTGGCGCCTTAGACTTGCATGCATGCTTATTTAATTATGACTTTGCTAGTCATATAGATAAGATCGTGTGCAACTATTTTTTCCCTTGTACTAACAACAGGGCTCCTGCCACAGATAAACTCCCCGGAAGGAAGAAGTGAGAACAAGCTGGCGTATCTATCCCCGACAGCATAAAGCAGATAAGTTCTACTAGCCATCCATGGCATACCCCCCATATAAAAAGCTTGTGCGTAGACAACCCTTATCGCCCTCAACATCTGTGCTCCCATCCTTTGATTCGAAGAGTTACTTCAGTCAGGATGGTTGTACTAGCATTTGGAAAAGGGTTGACGAGGGGTCGGTTCCCCTCCATGATCCTAACCCGTCAGGCTCGGCTCTGCGACAACAACAGAAGGGGTCAGCAAGGTGTCTTGCTGGAAAACCTTGTTTACTTGGAAGTATTGAGAAGCCACTCCTCAGCATGAACGTGATACATGCACAAGCGCTCGCAATCACATCTTTTTTTCATTAATACGCAGAGAGACAAGTACAAATTATACGGGGTACAAAACATGAATGGAAGATTACATAATTTGAACTAAAGTTTGGCTGATGCCTACATCTTTTAGATTAAAAAAAGATAAGTGCCCCGTAATACCTTTTTTGTCCCTCTCCTCCTAAGAGCTATAGCGGGAGGTGAAGAGGGCAAAAGGAGTGCCTGGGTAGAAGCCTAGCTTAACCCCGTTAGGGCCTGCAGGACGCAGGATAACAAGATCGGGAGGGCGAGGACGAAGCCGGAAGGGCGGAAGGAGCGGCCAGGCGATGCCCTGGTAACCACCGCCAGGACCATCAGAACATGGCAGGAGGGACACCAGCAGGGAAGACGAAGCCAGAGTCTAAGAGGAAGCCTACCAGCGTCCAATTGGAGGAGGCAGGGGCATCCACACCCAACCCCCCGACAAATCGCTCTGCCGGGGAGAATACCAGGTGAAAACGGTGGTGTTGCCAGCGCTTGGCTGACAGTGATAGAGCGTCCGGCTCTCAGCTGGAGTCCGAGCCACCGTCCTCCTGCTCGGCATAGTCGTCTTCACTATCAATATCCTCTTCGTCGCTATCGCTCGAAGAGGAGCTTTCGTCGTTGGTCGAGATTTCCACGCAGCGCCCTAAGCGAGCACCCCAACGCCCAAAGACCTTGATGGAGAGTAGTTCTGCATCCATTAACTTAAAATGGAGAACATGCCCCTCCACCAAGTTATGGGCACGTGCAAAATTTTTCCTACCGCAACGGAGAAGCATCACGTGAGGTGCGGGGAATTCAACATCCGCCCGCATGTTTCCATTACAGCAACCCCTCATGTGCAGCTTCAGCCCGCGCGGATGTTCAACCTCCATTACCCTTGCAAAAGGGATAGGAAACCGAAGACGGCTGCGCGGGGGCCTGCACAGCCGGACGATGAACTCCAGCGGTGTGTCCCCAACATGGCCCACCATCGGAGCCAGGGCAGCTGGGGGTGGAGCGACCAGAGCACCACCGCATTCTCCCTGGCCCCGAGAGCTTCGCCGACATAGTCCGCATCCCGCAGCACCAACATGTGCTAGATTCCGCCCCCGCATCCCCGACTGGGTTAACTCATGAACCCTCCACTCTGAAGCGGCGTAACGAGGTGCCACACAGTCCAACTCCTTGGTACCTCATTACGCTGCTTCCGAATGGAGGGTTCATGAGTTAACCCGGCCACCAGATCTCCAGAGCCGCTATTCCAAGTTTGGCGCTCGACTCATGCTGAGTTTTCTTAAAAATAAAGTACGGGTCTAAGTGAGCATCTAGATGAGAAAAGCTTACTTTCTGGATGACCCGTCTTATCTTCTTTGGAGGCAGGGAGTCTGAGCTAGAAGAGATGGAAATTACCTCAACGTCCTCAGCCTGGCTTGTTGCTACCTCATGCCGAGAGTAAGAGGTGGCAGCTAATTCGATAAAGAGAGGGCCAAGAGAATAAAGTTGTACCTCTGATTGATCATCAGTTGACTCGCCCATGGCGGCCGGCTCAGTTGCAATGGCGGTTTTATTCTTCTTCCGAGCCAGACCAGTCTTTTTGACCACTTGAGTTTTCTTTCTTCTATTCCAGAGGACAGAGTTGGGCTGCAAAACTAGGAAGGGATAGAAGACAAAGTACAAAGTAAGATAAAGGTTTATAAGCCGGATGTCGAGGGCTGGATGCGACATATGCCAACGGATGGCTTATCATGGTGGGAGCGAGTAGAACGTCGTCGGTGCCTGGAAGCGGGATAGGGCGTAGACACGAACGCCGGCGCACTTTACCGAGGTTCGGGGCTCTCCTAGGAGATAACACCCCTAGTCCTGCTCTGTGGGGTCTCCACATGATCACAAAGGCACGAGTGATACAATGGTGCTCCTTGAGCTGTGTTCTAGAGGTAGAAGGAGGCAAGGCTAGCTCTCTTCTTCCTCTAGGGTAGTGGCTAGTACTAATGGGGTGGAAACCGTTTGCATGGGCGCCCTGGGGGTTTATATAGGCCTACCCCCCAGGGGTACAATGGTATTATGGTAATCTGGCCGGGTGTTGGACCCGGCTGTTAGTGTCTCCGGTTGCCGGCTTCTCCGCCGGCCGCTGGGGCCCGCCGCCTGGTGGGCCCCGCCGACTGGTCTGGTACGGAGCCGACAGGCCGCCCCCGTCATTGGCGGGTCTGGTTGGTGGCTGATCACTGTAGTCGTGTTGCTAATGACGCATGCTTGGTCAGTGGAGCGTGGCTACAGTCCCTGCCGCCTGGTGGGAGATCACTGTAGCCACACCATGCCTTACCTGGTTAATGGTGCACGGGCCCCGAGGAAGGTACTGGCCGCCAGCTGGAGGCCATCCTCCTTCCGGTCCGGCTAGTCTGGCTTCTGCCGTCTTCCGGGCTCTCGCTGCCTGGTAGGGCCCGCCGCCTGCAAGTCGTACCGACAGGTCGTTGTGGGGAACAAGGCTCCGCTTGTCAGGAGTGACGTCAAGGAGGGAGTGGCAATAGTGCTGCGCCGTGCAAAGATCTTCGCCTTACTGGGCATTGTAGCCATGCCAAGCCTAGGATTCGAGGGTGAGGGACTATACTGTAGCTTCACCCTGTCTTGTCCTCTTGATGAGGGGCGCAGACTCTGAGGGCGCTGGGTGGTCGTCTGCTCGACGCCGGCCGAGGCCGTCTGCTAGGAGCCAGCCGGTCTTGGTGCCGTCTGCTGGTGCTTGGCCGGAAGGTGGCGCTTCATTATGAGGTTTCGTGGGGCGAAGCCGGCCCAAAGTCTTGAAAGGTTCGGGGGCTCGGGTGAGGCTACCTGTGGCCCATTACTCCGACAGTAGTCCCCAAAGCTGGTGAGGCGTTGCGGAAGAAGGGTCGTGAAGTCTCAGTAGCTTCTCCTCTCACCGTGCTCTGAGAGAATGCTTGATCCGCCTTGTGACGCGCCGACTGCTGGAGTTGGCTCGACAAGGCGGGATCATCCGCCAATTTCAAACATCAAGGCGGGAAATAGGTGGCGTGCCAGCTAAGCTTCCCAGGCCTGCCGCCCGCCATAAGCACGCCACGCAGCGCACGTCAGCCCGGCCAGCCTGCCATCCCACGCTCCTGATGGGACGTGACAGTGGGTCGGGCCCGCCACTACCGGGCCTCGGCACGCGGGTGGATCCGCTGCGACCGGGGCGGGCGGTTGCGATCCCCGTGGGCGTTATGGCGCAGTAACTTCATGCAGTAATCGGGGGGGCGAATGGGGTCATGGGCGCAGTTAATCCCACAATCCCGCGCCCCACCCCCTCGGCTTCGCAGCTCGAGGGCTATAAGTAGGGGGAGGCAGGGGAGCGATGGAGCACGCGCGCCCTCCTTCCCACACTCTTTTCCTCCTCCCCTCTCTCTCTGCCGCCGCTGCTGCTGCTTAGTGCTCGCCGTAGCGCCATCGCAGTTTGCCGCCGTTGCGCTTCTCCTTCCCACGCAGCTCCGCTCGAAGCCATGGCGCGTGAGAAGGGTGGTGACTGGGACGGCTCGACGGTGATTGAGGATCACCTCACCTTCCTCCGGAACAAGCGCCAGATGCCCAACGTGGCATTCGTCAAGGTGCGGGTGCCGCCGCGGTAGGAGATCTCGCCGGCGCCGCAGGGGGACGAGCGGGTCGTCTTCCGCTCGCACTTCCCCCGCGACTTCAGCCTTCCGGCGAGCGGGTTTCTCCGCTCGTTCATGGACTTCAACCACCTCCAGCCGCATCACATGACGCCCAACACCGTGAAGCTGATGTCCGCCTTCTTCACGGCGTGCGAGGGCTACCTCGGCATCCTCCCCACCATCGAGCTGTGGGGATATTTCTTCTACGGCAAGCTGGGCACCTCCGCCAAGGAGACGGTGGCCGAGTGCGGTGGCTTTGTCGCCGTGCGCTGGCCGGCGAAGAGGAACGCGTTTCCGATCATCAAGCTGTCACAGTCGGTGAAACTATGTCAGCAATCTTACTTCTACGTTGAGAACGTCGACCCTACAGTCAACTTGATCAATCTGCCGCCCTACAAGGCCGGCCCCCCTGTCAGGCTTCGGCCCAACTGGGGGTACAAGGCGAAGCCGGTGTCGGTGGACATGGCTGCCGCCATCGGCCGGCTCCGGGAGCTCCAGGAGTTGGAGGGTCTCATGGCGTTCGACCTGCTCATCGCCTTCGTCGAGCACCGGGTTCTCCCGCTTCAAGGCTGCCCTCATCTGATCTGTCGGATGAGCAGGCATCGCGCCCCGAGCAGGATGTGCACAAAGGAGATGCCGACTGCCGAGGTGGCGAGGATGGTGAACGAGATCTCTGACCTCAAGGTGTCGGAGGGAGCCTAGCAGTTCAGGAAGCGGCCGTACTCCCGCGACAACCTGCCACCTGCCGTCAGTCCCTTTGCCTCTGCTTTTTTAGTTCTTGCTCTAGTCTTGTTCTTTGGTATGAAATGGTTCCTTCTCTGGAGCGCAGATTTATATGTTTGCGGCAACGGCCGCCATCGTGGGGCCGGGTGGTGACTACTAGCCAGACCGGGAGGTGAGCGATGAGGACGACGCAACAGGCGGTAACGACGGAGCAGGCGGCTCCGAAGAGGGCAGCGGCGTGGAGACCTGGCCCGATGACAACGACGATGAAGACGAGCCGTGCCCCTGCTGGAGCACCGCTAACACCAGCGCAGGCCCCTCCGCCGGGCCGTCCGCTCGACGTGGCAAGCGCAAGAGGAAGCAGGGCGCCGTCCTGTTCGGCAGCGCGCCGAAGAAGCCCAAGAACCCGGCCGCAGCGACCAGGCGGAAAGAGGCCGTGGCGAAGGTGGCCAAGTTCCAGAGGCAACCGAAGGTGCCACCCATGGTGTTAGCGTAAGTATTCCTCTTACGCTTCCACTTCTTTGCCGATCTGGCCTAAAAACTTCTTTATCTTGCTTTCTTATCTCAGGGCCGCACTCACCCTCGAGAAGTCGGCCGCCGCCTCGGTCATCAGGTCGGCAGAGACCTCCACCACCACCCGGCGAATTGATCCGGCCGCCGACCTCTGGGAAGCACAGGAGAGAAACGCGCGGGAGGTGTGCAAAGAATAGGAAGCCGCCCGCCTGGAGAAGGCTGAGGCTGACAAGGCGGCAGCGTCTGCGGCGAGGAAGCTGGCGCAGGCGGAGGCTGACGCCGTGGCGAAGGAGCGGCTTGCAGAGGCCGCGCGCTTGCAGGAGCCGCTGCTCGTGACTCCCCTAAACATCGCGCCGCCTCCGCCAGAGTTTGTTGCGATGACTGGGGGAGCCAGAGACAAGCAGCCGGTCATGGAGAGGGAGGGCGGCGACGTGGCCATGCCGGACATCATCGTGCCGCCGCCACCGCTGACTAGCGGAGTGCAAGACGGGCAGCCGCCCGCCCCGCTGGTGCCACCAGCTGGGAACGAGGTGGTGACGGACCTAACTCCTGAGGTCCGCACACCCGCGCGTCGCCGTCTTTCGAAGGCGGCCTCGGCACCGCAGCCGCTGGAGGCCGGTGCCGCAATTTCGTCGATCCCCGACACCGAGGCAACCAGTGTCGCGCCCGCCGGCTGGGTACGCGGAGGCGGGATAGGAGCCTTGAACCAGGCAGCCCTCGACGTCCAGGCCAAACTCCAGGCTGAAGCCGAAGCCCTCAAGCGATGCAATGAGGCGTTCCTGGATTCGCGGGCAGCCATCCGAGTAAGTTTCTTACTTCTCTTTTATTTTTGGTCTTCTTGCTTCCTTGGTGGGGCACGTCAGCGCACCCACTGGGTGTAGTCCCCAAGCTCAGCAGCCGGCCCGGAACTTTAACTTGCAAGCGTCAAAGGCTAACTTCATCTGACAACCCTCTTGCAGGATTATCACAACCTTCGCGCGGCCACCTTCAACTCCGGGGTCCGGGAGCTGGAGAAGCAGACCGCCTACTTATCCGGGAGCCGGAGTAAGTTTTGACTTCCTTCCTTCGCGGGGGCACGCTGGCGCACCCGCGGGCCCTAGTCCCCATGATTCGGGCCGACTGCTGAGCAGTCGGGCCGGATCTTCCCAGTGACTTTACTTCTGTTGATAACTTCTTTCTCTGCGGGGGCGCGATAGTGCACCCGCGGGCTGTAGTCCCCGAGATTCGGGCCAACTGCTGAGCAGTCGGGCCGGATCTCCCCAGCAACTGCGTCCATTCTTTGTTGATTGATTGACGTTCTTTCTTCTTCCTTTTTGTAGAGGCCAACACCGCCTTGCAGCAGCAGCTGGGCGAAGCCAACACCGTACTACGCGGCAAGGAGGCGGAGTGTAGCAAGCTGGCCGAGGAGCGTGACCGACTGGTCACTCAGCTCGCGGAGCAGTCGGAGGCCCTCAAGACGGCTCAGAGGGAGGCAAAGACCAAGGAGACCGACCTCCTTGCTCAGTTCAAGATAGAGCGCTCCGCCTGGGCCGACAAGGAGGCGCAGCTGACTGCCTGCTTCAGCAGCATTGAGGACTTGGTCAACGGTGAGTCTCTGTTGGAAATATGCCCTAGAGGTAATAATAAAAGGATTATTATTATATTTCCTTGTTCATGATAATTGTATTTATTCATGCTATAACTGTATTATCCGGAAATCGTGATACACGTGTGAATACATAGACCATAATATGTCCCTAGTAAGCCTCTAGTTGACTAGCTCGTTGATCAACAGATAGTCATGGTTTCCTGGCTATGGACATTGGATGTCGTTGATAACGGGATCACATCATCAGGAGAATGATGTGATGGACAAGACCCAATCCTAAGCATAGCACAAGATCGTGTAGTTCGTTTGCTAGAGCTTTTCCAATGTCAAGTATCCTTTCCTTAGACCATGAGATTGTGTAACTCCCGGATGCCGTAGGAGTGCTTTGGGTGTACCAAACGTCACAACGTAACTGGGTGACTATAAAGGTGCACTACAGGTATCTTCGAAAGTGTCTGTTGGGTTGACACGGGTCGAGACTGGGATTTGTCACTCCGTATGACGGAGATGTATCTCTGGGCCCACTCGGTAATGCATCATCATAATGAGCTCAAGGTGACCAAGTGTTTGGTCACGGGATCATGCATTATGGTACGAGTAAAGTGACTTGCCGGTAACGAGACTGAACGAGGTAATGGGATACCGACGATCGAGTCTCGGTCAAGTAACGTACCGATTGACAAAGGGAATTGAATACGGGGTTGTTTAATCCTCGACATCGTGGTTCATCCGATGAGATCATCGAGCAGCATGTGGGAGCCAACATGGGTATCCAGATCCCGCTGTTGGTTATTGCCCGAGAGTTGTCTCGGTCATGTCTACGTGTCTCCCGAACCCGTAGGGTCTACACACTTAAGGTTCGGTGATGCTAGGGTTGTATGAATATGAGTATGCAGAATACCGAATGTTGTTCAGAGTCCCGGATGAGATCCCGGACGTCACGAGGAGTTCCGGAATGGTCCGGAGGTAAAGAATTATATATAGGAAGTGTTGTTTCGGCCATTGGGAAAGTTTTGGGGTCACCCGGTATTGTATCGGGACCACCGGAAGGGTCCCGGGGGTCCGCCGGGTGGGGCCACCCATCCCGGAGGTCCCCAAGGGCTGAAGTGGGGAGGGGAACCAGCCCATAGTGGGCTGGTGCACCCCCCTTGGCCCACCCCCTGCGCCTAGGGTTGGAACCCTAGGGTGGGGGGGGGCGCCCCACTTGCCTTGGGGGGCACTCCACCCCCCTGGCCGCCGCCCCCCTTGGGAGATTGGATCTCCCAGGGCCGGCGCCCCCCCTGGCGGCCTATATAAAGGAGGGCAGGGGGACGGCAGCCGCACCCTATGCATTGGCGCCTCCCTCCCCCTGCTACACCTCGTCCTCCTCCCGCAGCAGCTTGGCGAAGCCCTGCCGGAGTTCTGCTGCATCCACCACCACGCCGTCGTGCTGCTGGATCATCATCAACCTCTCCTTCCCCCTTGCTGGATCAAGAAGGAGGAGACGTCTCCCGTCCCGTACGTGTGTTGAACACGGAGGTGATGTCCGTTCAGCACTTGGTCATCGGTGATCTGAATCACGGCGAGTACGACTCCATCATCACCCTTCCCTTGAACGCTTCCGCACGCGATCTACAAGCGGTATGTAGATGCAATCTCACTCCCTTGACTCGTTGCTTAGATGAACTCGTAGATGGATCTTAGTGAAACCGTAGGAAAAATTTTAATTTTCTGCTACGTTCCCCAACAGTGGCATCACGAGCTAGGTCTATGCATAGTTCTCTATTGCACGAGTAGAACACAATTTTGTTGTGGGCGTAGATCTTGTCAACTTGCTTGCCACTACTAGTCTTTTCTTGCTTTAGCGGTATTGTGGGATGAAGCGGCCCGGACCAACCTTACACGTACGCGTACGTGAGACCGGTTCCACCGACAGACATGCACTAGTTGCATAAGGTGGCTGGCGGGTGTCTGTCTCTCCCACTTTAGTTGGAGCGGATTCGATGAAAAGGGTCCTTATGAAGGGTAAATAGAAGTTGACAAAATCACATTGTGGTTATTCGTAGGTAAGAAAACGTTCTTGCTAGAACCCAATTGCAGCCACGTAAAAGATGCAACAACAATTAGAGGACGTCTAACTTGTTTTTGCAGCAATTGTCATGTGATGTGATATGGCCAGAAGTTGTGATGAATGATGAATGATATATTGTGATGTATGAGATCATGTTCTTGTAATAGGAATCATGACTTGCATGTCGATGAGTATGACAACCGGTAGGAGCCATAGGAGTTGTCTTTAATTTTGTATGACCTGCGTGTCATTAAAAGAACGCCATGTAAATTACTTTACTTTATAGCTAAACGCGTTAGCCATAGAAGTAGAAGTAGTCGTTGGCGTGACAACTTCATGAAGACACGATGATGGAGATCATGATGATGGAGATCATGGTGTCATGCCGGTGACAAGATGATCATGGAGCCCCAAAGATGGAGATCAATGGAGCTATATGATATTGGCCATATCATGTCACTACTATATAATTGCATGTGATGTTTATTATGTTTATGCATCTTGTTTACTTAGAATGACGGTAGTAAATAAGATGATCCCTTACAACAATGTCAAGAAGTGTTCTCCCCTAACTGTGCACCGTTGCTAAAGTTCGTCGTTTCGAAGCACCACGTGATGATCGGGTGTGATAGATCCTTACGTTCACATACAACGGGTGTAAGACAGTTTTACACATGCAAAACACTTAGAGTTAACTTGACGAGCCTAGCATGTACAGACATGGCCTCGGAACACAGAGACCGAAAGGTCGAACATGAGTCGTATGGAAGATACGATCAACATGAAGATGTTCACCGACGATGACTAGTCCATCTGACGTGATGATCGGACACGGCCTAGTCGACTCGGATCGTGTAACACTTAGATGACTAGACGGATGTCTAATCTGAGTGGGAGATCATTGTAATAATTTCATTAGATGAACTTAATTATCATGAACTTAGTCTAAAACCTTTGCAAATATGTCTTGTAGATCAAATGGCCAACGCTCATGTCAACATGAACTTCAACGCGTTCCTAGAGAAAACCAAGTTGAAAGATGATGGCAGCAACTATACGGACTGGGTCTGGAACCTGAGGATCATCCTCATAGCTGCCAGGAAACAATATGTCCTAGAAGGACCGCTAGGTGACGCTCCCATCCCAGAGAACCAAGACGTTATGAACGCTTGGCAGTCTCGCGCTGATGATTACTCCCTCGTTCAGTGCGGCATGCTTTACAGCTTAGAACCGGGGCTCCAAAAGCGTTTTGAGCAACACGGAGCATATGAGATGTTCGAGGAGCTAAAACTAGTTTTCCAAGCTCATGCCCGGGTCGAGAGATATGAAGTCTCCGACAAGTTCTATAGTTTTAAGATGGAGGAAAATAGTTCTGTCAGTGAGCACATACTCAAAATGTTTGGGTTGCACAACTGCCTGTCCCAGCTGGACATTAACCTCCCGGACGAGGCGGTCATTGACAGAATCCTTCAGTCGCTCCCACCAAGCTACAAGAGCTTTGTGATGAACTACAATATGCAGGGGATGGTGAAGACCATTCCTGAAGTTTTTTCAATGCTGAAGTCAGCAGAGGTTGAGATCAAGAAAGAACATCAAGTGTTGATGGTCAATAAGACCACTAAGTTCAAGAAGGGCAAGGGCAAGAAGAACTTCAAGAAGGACGGCAAGGATGTTGCCACGCCCGGTAAGCCAGTTACCGGGAAGAAGTCAAAGAATGTACCCAAGCCTGAGACTGAGTGCTTTCATTGCAAGGGGAAGGGTCACTGGAAGCGGAACTGCCCCAAATACTTAGCGGATAAGAAGGCCGGGAACACCAAAGGTATATTTGATATACATGTAATTGATGTGTACCTTACCAGTACTCGTAGTAACTCCTGGGTATTTGATACGGTGTCGTTGCTCATATTTGTAACTCACAGCAGGAGCTGCGGAATAAGCGGAGACTGGCGAAGGACGAGGTGACGATGTGCGTCGGGAATGGTTCCAAGGTCGATGTGATCGCCGTCGGCATGCTATCTCTACATTTACCTACAGGATTAGTTATAAACCTTAATAATTGTTATTTGGTGCCAAGTTTGAGCATGAACATTGTATCTGGATCTTGTTTGATACGAGATGGCTACTCATTTAAATCCGAGAATAATGGTTGTTCTATTTATATGAGAGATATGTTTTATGGTCATGCCCCTATGGTCAATGGTTTATTCTTAATGAATCTCGAGTGTAATATTACACATATTCATAGTGTGAATGCCAAAAGATGTAAAGTTGATAACGATAGTCCCACATACTTGTGGTACTGCCGCCTTGGTCACATTGGTGTCAAGCGCATGAAGAAGCTCCATGCTGATGGACTTTTAGAGTCTCTCGATTATGAATCATTTGACACATGCGAACCATGCCTCATGGGCAAAATGACCAAGACTCCGTTCTCCGGAACAATGGAGCGAGCAACCAACTTGTTGGAAATCATACATACCGATGTGTGCGGTCCAATGAGCGTTGAGGCTCGCGGAGGATATCATTATGTTCTCACTCTCACTGATGACTTGAGTAGATATGGGTATGTCTACTTAATGAAACACAAGTCTGAGACCTTTGAAAAGTTCAAGGAATTTCAGAATGAGGTAGAGAATCCACGTGACCGAAAGATAAAGTTCCTACGATCAGATCGTGGAGGAGAATATTTAAGTCACGAATTTGGTACACACTTAAGGAAATGTGGAATCATTTCACAACTCACGCCGCCTGGAACACCTCAGCGTAACGGTGTGTCCAAACGTCGTAATCGCACCCTATTGGATATGGTGCGGTCTATGATGTCTCTTACCGATTTACCGCTATCATTTTGGGGATACGCTCTAGACACAGCTACATTCACTTTAAATAGGGCACCGTCTAAATCCGTTGAGACGGCACCGTATGAATTATGGTTTGGGAAGAAACCTAAGCTGTCGTTTCTAAAAGTTTGGGGATGCGATGCTTATGTCAAGAAACTTCAACCTGAAAAGCTCGAACCCAAGTCAGAAAAATGCGTCTTCATAGGATACCCTAAGGAAACCATTGGGTATACCTTCTACTTAAGATCCGAGGGCAAGATCTTTGTTGCCAAGAACAGATCCTTTCTGGAAAAAGAGTTTCTGTCGAAAGAAGTAAGTGGGAGGAAAGTAGAACTCGATGAAGTACTACCTCTCGAACGGGAAAGTAGTGCAGCTCAGGAAAATGTTCCTGTGATGCCTATACCAACTGAAGAGGAAAATAATGATGATGATCAAGGTACTTCGGATCAAGTTGCTACTGAACTTCGTAGGTCCACAAGGACACGTTCTGCACCAGAGTGGTACGGCAACCCTGTCCTGGAAATCATGTTGTTAGACAACGGTGAACCTTCGAACTATGAAGAAGCGATGGCGGGCCCAGATTCCAACAAATGGCTTGAAGCCATGAAATCCGAGATAGAATCCATGTATGAAAACAAAGTATGGACTTTGACAGACTTGCCCGATGATCAGCGAGCGATAGAAAACAAATGGATCTTTAAGAAGAAGACGGACGCGGATGGAAATGTTACCATCTATAAAGCTCGACTTGTCGCTAGGGGTTAACGACAAGTTCAAGGGATTGACTACGACAAGACATTCTCTCCCTTAGCGAAGCTGAAGTCCGTCCGAATCATGTTAGCAATTGCCGCATACTATGATTATGAGATATGGCAGATGGACGTCAAAACGGCATTCCTTAACGGACATCTTAAGGAAGAGCTCTATATGATGCAGCCGGAAGGTTTTGTCGATCCTAATAATGCTAACAAAGTATGCAAGCTCCAGCGATCCATTTATGGGCTGGTGCAAGCATCTCGGAGTTGGAACATTCGCTTTGATGAGATGATCAAAGCGTTTGGGTTTATGCAGACTTATGGAGAAGCCTGCGTTTACAAGAAAGTGAGTGGGAGCTCTGTAGCATTTCTCATATTATATGTAGATGACATACTCTTGATGGGAAATGATATAGAACTTCTGGACAGCATTAAGGCCTACTTGAATAAGTGTTTTTCAATGAAGGACCTTGGAGAAGCTGCTTACATATTAGGCATCAAAATCTATAGGGATAGATCGAGACGCCTCATAGGTCTTTCACAGAGCACATACCTTGATAAGATTTTGAAGAAGTTCAAAATGGATCAGTCCAAGAAAGGGTTCTTTCCTGTATTGCAAGGTGTGAGATTGAGCTCGGCTCAGTCCCCGACCACGGCAAAAGATAAAGAAGAGATGAGTGTCATCCTCTATGCTTCAGCCATAGGATCTACTATGTATGCCATGCTATGTACCAGACCTGATGTAAACCTTGCCGTAAGTTTGGTAGGAAGGTACCAAAGTAATCCCGGCAAGGAACACTGGACAGCGGTCAAGAATATCCTGAAGTACCTGAAAAGGACAAAGGACATGTTTCTCGTTTATGGAGGTGACGAAGAGCTCGTCACAAAGGGTTACGTCGATGCTAGCTTCGACACAGATCTGGATGACTCTAAGTCACAAACCGGATACGTGTATATGTTGAATGGTGGAGCAGTAAGCTGGTGCAGCTACAAGCAGAGCGTCGTGGCGGGATCTACATGTGAAGCTGAGTACATGGCAGCCTCGGAGGCAGCGCATGAAGCAATTTGGGTGAAGGAGTTCATCACCGACCTAGGAGTCATACCCAATGCGTCGGGGCCGATCAAACTCTTTTGTGACAACACTGGAGCTATTGCCCTTGCCAAGGAGCCCAGGTTTCACAAGAAGACCAGGCACATCAAGCGTCGTTTCAAACTCCATCCATGAAAATGTTCAAGATGGAGACATAGATATTTGCAAAGTACATACGGATCTGAATGTCGCAGATCCATTGACTAAACCTCTCTCGCGAGCAAAACATGATCAACACTAGAACTCTATGGGTGTGCGATTCATCACAATGTAACTAGATTATTGACTCTAGTGCAAGTGGGAGACTGTTGGAAATATGCCCTAGAGGCAATAATAAAAGGATTATTATTATATTTCCTTGTTCATGATAATTGTCTTTATTCATGCTATAACTGTATTATCCGGAAATCGTGATACACGTGTGAATACATAGACCATAATATGTCCCTAGTAAGCCTCTAGTTGACTAGCTCGTTGATCAATAGATAGTCATGGTTTCCTGGCTATGGACATTGGATGTCGTTGATAACGGGATCACATCATCAGGAGAATGATGTGATGGACAAGACCCAATCCTAAGCATAGCACAAGATCGTGTAGTTCGTTTGCTAGAGCTTTTCCAATGTCAAGTATCCTTTCCTTAGACCATGAGATTGTGTAACTCCCGGATGCCGTAGGAGTGCTTTGGGTGTACCAAACGTCACAACGTAACTGGGTGACTATAAAGGTGCACTACAGGTATCTTCGAAAGTGTCTGTTGGGTTGACACGGGTCGAGACTAGGATTTGTCACTCCGTATGACGGAGAGGTATCTCTGGGCCCACTCGGTAATGCATCATCATAATGAGCTCAAGGTGACCAAGTGTTTGGTCACGGGATCATGCATTATGGTACGAGTAAAGTGACTTGCCGGTAACGAGACTGAACGAGGTAATGGGATACCGACGATCGAGTCTCGGTCAAGTAACGTATCGATTGACAAAGGGAATTGAATACGGGGTTGTTTAATCCTCGACATCGTGGTTCATCCGATGAGATCATCGAGCAGCATGTGGGAGCCAACATGGGTATCCAGATCCCGCTGTTGGTTATTGCCCGAGAGTTGTCTCGGTCATGTCTACGTGTCTCCCGAACCCGTAGGGTCTACACACTTAAGGTTCGGTGATGCTAGGGTTGTATGAATATGAGTATGCAGCATACCGAATGTTGTTCGGAGTCCCGGATGAGATCCCGGACGTCACGAGGAGTTCCGGAATGGTCCGGAGGTAAAGAATTATATATAGGAAGTGTTGTTTCGGCCATTGGGAAAGTTTTGGGGTCAGCCGGTATTGTACCGGGACCACCGGAAGGGTCCCGGGGGTCCGCCGGGTGGGGCCACCCATCCCGGAGGTCCCCAAGGGCTGAAGTGGGGAGGGGAACCAGCCCATAGTGGGCTGGTGCACCCCCCTTGGCCCACCCCCTGCGCCTAGGGTTGGAACCCTAGGGTGGGGGGGGGGCGCCCCACTTGCCTTGGGGGGCACTCCACCCCCCTGGCCGCCGCCCCCCTTGGGAGATTGGATCTCCCAGGGCCGGCGCCCCCCCTGGGGGCCTATATAAAGGAGGGCAGGGGAGGGCAGCCGCACCCTACGCATTGGCGCCTCCCTCCCCCTGCTACACCTCGTCCTCCTCCCGCAGCAGCTTGGCGAAGCCCTGCCGGAGTTCTGCTGCATCCACCACCACGCCGTCGTGCTGCTGGATCATCATCAACCTCTCCTTCCCCCTTGCTGGATCAAGAAGGAGGAGACGTCTCCCGTCCCGTACGTGTGTTGAACACGGAGGTGATGTCCGTTCAGCACTTGGTCATCGGTGATCTGAATCACGGCGAGTACGACTCCATCATCACCCTTCCCTTGAACGCTTCCGCACGCGATCTACAAGCGGTATGTAGATGCAATCTCACTCCCTTGACTCGTTGCTTAGATGAACTCGTAGATGGATCTTAGTGAAACCATAGGAAAAATTTTAAATTTCTGCTACGTTCCCCAACAGTGGCATCACGTGCTAGGTCTATGCATAGTTCTCTATTGCACGAGTAGAACACAATTTTGTTGTGGGCGTAGATCTTGTCAACTTGCTTGCCACTACTAGTCTTTTCTTGCTTCAGCGGTATTGTGGGATGAAGCGGCCCGGACCAACCTTACACGTACGCATACGTGAGACCGGTTCCACCGACAGACATGCACTAGTTGCATAAGGTGGCTGGCGGGTGTCTGTCTCTCCCACTTTAGTTGGAGCGGATTCGATGAAAAGGGTCCTTATGAAGGGTAAATAGAAGTTGACAAAATCACATTGTGGTTATTCGTAGGTAAGAAAACGTTCTTGCTAGAACCCAATTGCAGCCACGTAAAAGATGCAACAACAATTAGAGGACGTCTAACTTGTTTTTGCAGCAATTGTCATGTGATGTGATATGGCCAGAAGTTGTGATGAATGATGAATGATATATTGTGATGTATGAGATCATGTTCTTGTAATAGGAATCATGACTTGCATGTCGATGAGTATGACAACCGGCAGGAGCCATAGGAGTTGTCTTTAATTTTGTATGACCTGCGTGTCATTAAAAGAACGCCATGTAAATTACTTTACTTTATAGCTAAACGCGTTAGCCATAGAAGTAGAAGTAGTCGTTGGCGTGACAACTTCATGAAGACACGATGATGGAGATCATGATGATGGAGATCATGGTGTCATGCCGGTGACAAGATGATCATGGAGCCCCAAAGATGGAGATCAATGGAGCTATATGATATTGGCCATATCATGTCACTACTATATAATTGCATGTGATGTTTATTATGTTTATGCATCTTGTTTACTTAGAAAGACGGTAGTAAATAAGATGATCCCTTACAACAATGTCAAGAAGTGTTCTCCCCTAACTGTGCACCGTTGCTAAAGTTCGTCGTTTCGAAGCACCACGTGATGATCGGGTGTGATAGATCCTTACGTTCACATACAACGGGTGTAAGACAGTTTTACACATGCAAAACACTTAGGGTTAACTTGACGAGCCTAGCATGTACAGACATGGCCTCGGAACACAGAGACCGAAAGGTCGAACATGAGTCGTATGGAAGATACGATCAACATGAAGATGTTCACCGACGATGACTAGTCCATCTCACGTGATGATCGGACACGGCCTAGTCGACTCGGATCGTGTAACACTTAGATGACTAGACGGATGTCTAATCTGAGTGGGAGATCATTGTAATAATTTCATTAGATGAACTTAATTATCATGAACTTAGTCTAAAACCTTTGCAAATATGTCTTGTAGATCAAATGGCCAACGCTCATGTCAACATGAACTTCAACGCGTTCCTAGAGAAAACCAAGTTGAAAGATGATGGCAGCAACTATACGGACTGGGTCTGGAACCTGAGGATCATCCTCATAGCTGCCAGGAAACAATATGTCCTAGAAGGACCGCTAGGTGACGCTCCCATCCCAGAGAACCAAGACGTTATGAACGCTTGGCAGTCTCGCGCTGATGATTACTCCCTCGTTCAGTGCGGCATGCTTTACAGCTTAGAACCGGGGCTCCAAAAGCGTTTTGAGCAACACGGAGCATATGAGATGTTCGAGGAGCTAAAACTAGTTTTCCAAGCTCATGCCCGGGTCGAGAGATATGAAGTCTCCGACAAGTTCTATAGTTTTAAGATGGAGGAAAATAGTTCTGTCAGTGAGCACATACTCAAAATGTTTGGGTTGCACAACCGCCTGTCCCAGCTGGACATTAACCTCCCGGACGAGGCGGTCATTGACAGAATCCTTCAGTCGCTCCCACCAAGCTACAAGAGCTTTGTGATGAACTACAATATGCAGGGGATGGTGAAGACCATTCCTGAAGTTTTTTCAATGCTGAAGTCAGCAGAGGTTGAGATCAAGAAAGAACATCAAGTGTTGATGTTCAATAAGACCACTAAGTTCAAGAAGGGCAAGGGCAAGAAGAACTTCAAGAAGGACGGCAAGGATGTTGCCACGCCCGGTAAGCCAGTTACCGGGAAGAAGTCAAAGAATGTACCCAAGCCTGAGACTGAGTGCTTTCATTGCAAGGGGAAGGGTCACTGGAAGCGGAACTGCCCCAAATACTTAGCGGATAAGAAGGCCGGCAACACCAAAGGTATATTTGATATACATGTAATTGACGTGTACCTTACCAGTACTCGTAGTAACTCCTGGGTATTTGATACCGGTGTCGTTGCTCATATTTGTAACTCACAGCAGGAGCTGCGGAATAAGCGGAGACTGGCGAAGGACGAGGTGACGATGTGCGTCGGGAATGGTTCCAAGGTCGATGTGATCGCCGTCGGCATGCTATCTCTACATTTACCTACAGGATTAGTTATAAACCTTAATAATTGTTATTTGGTGCCAAGTTTGAGCATGAACATTGTATCTGGATCTTGTTTGATACGAGATGGCTAATCATTTAAATCCGAGAATAATGGTTGTTCTATTTATATGAGAGATATGTTTTATGGTCATGCCCCTATGGTCAATGGTTTATTCTTAATGAATCTCGAGTGTAATATTACACATATTCATAGTGTGAATGCCAAAAGATGTAAAGTTGATAACGATAGTCCCACATACTTGTGGTACTGCCGCCTTGGTCACATTGGTGTCAAGCGCATGAAGAAGCTCCATGCTGATGGACTTTTAGAGTCTCTCGATTATGAATCATTTGACACATGCGAACCATGCCTCATGGGCAAAATGACCAAGACTCCGTTCTCCGGAACAATGGAGCGAGCAACCAACTTGTTGGAAATCATACATACCGATGTGTGCGGTCCAATGAGCGTTGAGGCTCGCGGAGGATATCATTATGTTCTCACTCTCACTGATGACTTGAGTAGATATGGGTATGTCTACTTAATGAAACACAAGTCTGAGACCTTTGAAAAGTTCAAGGAATTTCAGAATGAGGTAGAGAATCCACGTGACCGAAAGATAAAGTTCCTACGATCAGATCGTGGAGGAGAATATTTAAGTCACGAATTTGGTACACACTTAAGGAAATGTGGAATCATTTCACAACTCACGCCGCCTGGAACACCTCAGCGTAACGGTGTGTCCAAACGTCGTAATCACACTCTATTGGATATGGTGCGGTCTATGATGTCTCTTACCGATTTACCGCTATCATTTTGGGGATACGCTCTAGACACAGCTACATTCACTTTAAATAGGGCACCGTCTAAATCCGTTGAGACGGCATCGTATGAATTATGGTTTGGGAAGAAACCTAAGCTGTCGTTTCTAAAAGTTTGGGGATGCGATGCTTATGTCAAGAAACTTCAACCTGAAAAGCTCGAACCCAAGTCAGAAAAATGCGTCTTCATAGGATACCCTAAGGAAACCATTGGGTATACCTTCTACTTAAGATCCGAGGGCAAGATCTTTGTTGCCAAGAATAGATCCTTTCTGGAAAAAGAGTTTCTGTCGAAAGAAGTAAGTGGGAGGAAAGTAGAACTCGATGAAGTACTACCTCTCGAACGGGAAAGTAGTGCAGCTCAGGAAAATGTTCCTGTGATGCCTATACCAACTGAAGAGGAAAATAATGATGATGATCAAGATACTTCGGATCAAGTTGCTACTGAACTTCGTAGGTCCACAAGGACACGTTCTGCACCAGAGTGGTACGGCAACCCTGTCCTGGAAATCATGTTGTTAGACAACGGTGAACCTTCGAACTATGAAGAAGCGATGGCGGGCCCAGATTCCAACAAATGGCTTGAAGCCATGAAATCCGAGATAGAATCCATGTATGAAAACAAAGTATGGACTTTGACAGACTTGCCTAATGATCAGCGAGCAATAGAAAACAAATGGATCTTTAAGAAGAAGACGGACGCGGATGGAAATGTTACCATCTATAAAGCTCGACTTGTCGCTAGGGGTTAACGACAAGTTCAAGGGATTGACTACGACAAGACATTCTCTCCCTTAGCGAAGCTGAAGTCCGTCCGAATCATGTTAGCAATTGCCACATACTATGATTATGAGATATGGCAGATGGAAGTCAAAACGGCATTCCTTAACGGACATCTTAAGGAAGAGCTCTATATGATGCAGCCGGAAGGTTTTGTCGATCCTAATAATGCTAACAAAGTATGCAAGCTCCAGCGATCCATTTATGGGCTGGTGCAAGCATCTCGGAGTTGGAACATTCGCTTTGATGAGATGATCAAAGCGTTTGGGTTTATGCAGACTTATGGAGAAGCCTGCGTTTACAAGAAAGTGAGTGGGAGCTCTGTAGCATTTCTCATATTATATGTAGATGACATACTCTTGATGGGAAATGATATAGAACTTCTGGACAGCATTAAGGCCTACTTGAATAAGTGTTTTTCAATGAAGGACCTTGGAGAAGCTGCTTACATATTAGGCATCAAAATCTATAGGGATAGATCGAGACGCCTCATAGGTCTTTCACAGAGCACATACCTTGATAAGATTTTGAAGAAGTTCAAAATGGATCAGTCCAAGAAAGGGTTCTTTCCTGTATTGCAAGGTGTGAGATTGAGCTCGGCTCAGTCCCCGACCACGGCAAAAGATAAAGAAGAGATGAGTGTCATCCTC
Organism: Triticum timopheevii; assembly: GCA_963921465.1. Classification (NCBI taxonomy): domain Eukaryota; kingdom Viridiplantae; phylum Streptophyta; class Magnoliopsida; order Poales; family Poaceae; genus Triticum; species Triticum timopheevii. Next base: position 357,623,810 of record OY997274.1, on the reverse strand, counting down.
TATGCTTCAGCCATAGGATCTACTATGTATGCCATGCTGTGTACCAGACCTGATGTAAACCTTGCCGTAAGTTTGGTAGGAAGGTACCAAAGTAATCCCGGCAAGGAACACTGGACAGCGGTCAAGAATATCCTGAAGTACCTGAAAAGGACAAAGGACATGTTTCTCGTTTATGGAGGTGACGAAGAGCTCGTCACAAAGGGTTACGTCGATGCTAGCTTCGACACAGATCTGGATGACTCTAAGTCACAAACCGGATACGTGTATATGTTGAATGGTGGAGCAGTAAGCTGGTGCAGCTACAAGCAGAGCGTCGTGGCGGGATCTACATGTGAAGCTGAGTACATGGCAGCCTCGGAGGCAGCGCATGAAGCAATTTGGGTGAAGGAGTTCATCACAGACCTAGGAGTCATACCCAATGCGTCGGGGCCGATCAAACTCTTTTGTGACAACACTGGAGCTATTGCCCTTGCCAAGGAGCCCAGGTTTCACAAGAAGACCAGGCACATCAAGCGTCGTTTCAAACTCCATCCATGAAAATGTTCAAGATGGAGACATACATATTTGCAAAGTACATACGGATCTGAATGTCGCAGATCCGTTGACTAAACCTCTCTCGCGAGCAAAACATGATCAACACTAGAACTCTATGGGTGTGCGATTCATCACAATGTAACTAGATTATTGACTCTAGTGCAAGTGGGAGACTGTTGGAAATATGCCCTAGAGGCAATAATAAAAGGATTATTATTATATTTCCTTGTTCATGATAATTGTCTTTATTCATGCTATAACTGTATTATCCGGAAATCGTGATACACGTGTGAATACATAGACCATAATATGTCCCTAGTAAGCCTCTAGTTGACTAGCTCGTTGATCAATAGATAGTCATGGTTTCCTGGCTATGGACATTGGATGTCGTTGATAACGGGATCACATCATTAGGAGAATGATGTGATGGATAAGACCCAATCCTAAGCATAGCACAAGATCGTGTAGTTCGTTTGCTAGAGCTTTTCCAATGTCAAGTATCCTTTCCATAAACCATGAGATTGTGTAACTCCTGGATGCCGTAGGAGTGCTTTGGGTGTACCAAACGTCACAACGTAACTGGTTGACTATAAAGGTGCACTACAGGTATCTCCGAAAGTGTCTGTTGGGTTGACACGAATCGAGACTGGGATTTCTCACTCCGTATGACGGAGAGGTATCTCTGGGCCCACTCGGTAGTGCATCATCATAATGAGCTCAAGGTGACCAAGTGTTTGGTCATGGGATCATGCATTACGGTACGAGTAAAGTGAATTGCCGGTAACGAGACTGAACGAGGTATTGGGATACCGACGATCGAGTCTCGGGCAAGTAATGTACCGATTGACAAAGGGAATTGAATACGGGGTTGTTTAATCCTCAACATCGTGGTTCATCCGATGAGATCATCGAGGAGCATGTGGGAGCCAACATGGGTATCCAGATCCCGCTGTTGGTTATTGCCCGAGAGTCGTCTCGGTCATGTCTACGTGTCTCCCGAACCCGTAGGGTCTACACACTTAAGGTTCGGTGACGCTAGGGTTGTATGAATATGAGTGTGCAGCATACCGAATGTTGTTCGGAGTCCCGGATGAGATCCCGGACGTCACGAGGAGTTCCGGAATGGTCCGGAGGTAAAGAATTATATATAGGAAGTGTTGTTTCGGCTATCGGGAAAGTTTCGGGGTCACCCGGTATTGTACCGGGACCACCAGAAGGGTCCCGGGGGTCCACCGGGTGGGGCCACCCATCCCGGAGGGCCCCAAGGGCTGAAGTGGGGAGGGGAACCAGCCCATAGTGGGCTGGTGCACCCCCCTTGGCCCACCCCCTGCGCCTAGGGTTGGAACCCTAGGGTGGGGGGCGCCCCACTTGCCTTGGGGGGCACTCCACCCCCCTGGCCGCCGCCCCCCTTGGGAGATTGGATCTCCCAGGGCCGCCCCCCCATGGGGGCCTATATAAAGGAGGGCAGGGGGGAGGGCAGCCGCACCCTGTGCATTGGCGCCTCCCTCCCCCTGCTACACCTCGTCCTCCTCCCGCAGCAGCTTGGCGAAGCCCTGCCGGAGTTCTGCTGCATCCACCAACACGCCATCGTGCTGCTGGATCATCATCAACCTCTCATTCCCCCTTGCTGGATCAAGAAGGAGGAGACGTCTCCCGTCCCGTACGTGTGTTGAACGCGGAGGTGCTGTCCGTTCAGCACTTGGTCATCGGTGATCTGAATCACGGCGAGTACGACTCCATCATCACCCTTCCCTTGAACGCTTCCGCACGCGATCTACAAGTGGTATGTAGATGCAATCTCACTCCCTTGACTCGTTGCTTAGATGAACTCATAGATGGATCTTGGTGAAACCGTAGGAAAATTTTTAATTTTCTGCTACGTTCCCCGACAGCCTCTTCTTCTTTCCTTTCTTGCTTGGAGTCGTCAGCCCTTATTTAGGTCGACCGCTGGCTTTTGACCTTTGGCTTTTCTTGCCCCTTGTTCAAACAGACTTCTTCCCAGGCCACTCCGTCACCGCGAACCAGATCATCGAGGCCCAACGCCAGTAGCGGAGGGCGAAAGGCGTGCAGATTGCCGCCGATGCCCCCCGGACCCTCAACGAGCAGCTCCTCAGCATCCAGGTCCGCCTTCGGCTGGCCCATCAGATGCTGCGCCGCCTTCAGTGCGTCGGGGCCCAGGCGATCTCCGCCCTCTGGCCAGGCGTGTAGGCTCCGCGCAGTCCCAGTCGGACTTCCGACTGGCTGGAGGTGGCGGCAGGCCGACTGGAGGCTTGGAAGGGTTCCGCGGCCCAGGCTGGAGTGCGCCAAGCCCTGGAGTTCGTCAAGGCGTGGTACCCTAGGCTGGATCTAGCCCAGCTGTCCATGTTTCGATTGGAGGCGTAGGAGGAGCTGGTGGCGTTGGAGGCCGACCTTGTCAGCAGGGCAACGGCGATTGCCGACTAGACTGACACCAACATCTTCATCCCGGAAGTGGTTGAAGAGGGCACAGAAGCGCCACTGCAGTTGCTCGGGCTGAACCCGGAGGACAGCGAGGACTCAGCTGAGGTGATCGACTCCAGCGATGAAGGGGAGGAGGAGGAGGAGGAGGAAAGAGAGGAGGACGCGCCAGAGGTCGGAGCGGATGGCCAGCCTCAACCTGATCGGGCCTCGAGCAATGACCAGCCGCCCGTTCCACCGACGGATGCTGCCGACTCTGCCGTCCAGCCATCCACTGCCCCAACTAGTGCCACCAATCCTACCAACCAGCACCGCCAACTCCATCGTCTAGCCGGATCCTTCTGCAGCACCAACCGGCACCGCCGACTCCACCGTCCAGCCGGATCCTTCTGCCGTCCCTTAGGGTGTTATCTTTTTCTTTTTCTGCTCACTAGTCTGGACAAACTTTGACTAAATTTGCACAATTCCACCCGCGGGGTGTATATCAAACTCTGTTGAATGCTGGCCAGTGGGCCTTTATCTATCTAAGTATTTTTGTTGCAATTCATGCTTTGCTTTGCCAGCTTCCGACTTTTCTTGCTTTCTGCTCCTTGCTTTTTTCCTTTGCCGCCCTCCCTTGGCTATCCTCTTGCCAGCCAAACAGTCGTTCTGCAGACTACGGCTGGGTTGAGTACTTAGCTATTTGTGGGAGGGCAAGTACTTAACCGTTTGGAGTGTCGGCAAGGCAAGCAGAAGCCGGCCGGCTAGCTGCTCGGCAGCCGGTAGAAAAGGCAGGATGCCGGTCTCGGTTATATGCATATTTTCCTTAGCCATTTTTTGTGTGGGCATTGTCTTGCAACCCTTGCCCGCCGTACAGTCGCTCTGTGGGTTGCGGCTTCTGACAGGGGGAGTTTTTGGTTCCAACACACTACTTGCCCGACTGTAGGAGGCGGCATATAGCAGAAGGCAGTGAGCCTCCGGGCCGACTAGTCGAACCCGGTGCGAGGCGGAATAATAAAACAATACATTCATAGGCAGAACACTTATCATATAGATAAAAGAGGGTAGTCCCCGAGCTCTTCTCGGGGGACCCGGAGTCTTTGTACTTAATACAAAAGATAGCGTGATACATACTGCTTTCAACTGTAAAATCTTCGGAGGAGGTTTGCGTTCCATGGCCTCTCCGTATCCTTGCCTGACTCATCTCTTTTGTGTGCTCCGGGCTCCTGAGCGTCGATCAGGTAGTAGGAACCGTTGCCCAGTACTTTGCTGATGATGAAAGGTCCTTCCCAAGGTGCCGAGAGCTTGTGCTGGCCGGCTATTCGTTGGATCAGCCGGAGCACAAGGTCTCCCTCTTGGAAGGATCTTGGCTTCACCTTGTGGTTGTAGTATCAGCGCAGACTCTGCTGGTAGATGGAGGACCGGGTGAGCGCCAGCAGCCGGCCCTCTTCCAGCAAGTCGACACCGTCTTCTCGTGCCTCCTTGGCATCCACCTCGGTGTACATGGTGACTCGCGGGGAGTCGAACTCTATGTCCGTCGGGATGACGGCTTCAGCACCGTAGACAAGGAAGAAGGGTGTGAAGCCGGTCGACTTGTTCGGAGTTGTGCGCAGGCTCTAGAGGACGGCCGAAAGCTCGTCAAGCCAGTAGCCGGCCAAACGCTCTAGAGGCTCGACCAGTCGGGGCTTGATGCCGGACAGAATGAGGTCGTTTTCTCGCTCCACTTGGCCGTTTGACTGTGGATGGGCAACAGACACTAAGTCCAGTCGGATGCCCTGCATCGCGCATGTAGCGACCCGACCTCAGATGGTCAAGTCTCTGTGCTTAAGTGTCATCCCTGGATCGGTATGCTGACACACACAGTACTCGAGGATTTATAACAGAGGTAAATCACATGTATAAAATAACGTAAATACAATTACCTCAATCCAAAATAGCGGAAGTAACAAGGTTGTGGATTCCCATCAACACCAACGGCAAAGTTGAGTATAGGAAATCGTAACCCTAACGTATCACTTACTCGTCGTAAGATCCTGCAACATGAGACGTTGCAGCCACAAAGGGTCAGTACATTGAATGTACTGGCAAATTCACACCATAGAGCAATGATGAAAAAGGCTATCACTACATGCATATTTGGCTAGTGGAAAAGCTCTATGGTTATAATGTTTTTGCGAAAAGCCAATTTTTCCCTACTACAAAGGAATAAATTTATTTAACTATCATGGTGGTTGTTAAACATTGAGAATGGTTGACAGCAGTCTCAATCCCAATTAAAAAGTACTCATTAAAACCCAACAATATTGATTATAGTAACATGATGAGATTCACATGATATCCAGGTACTAGATACTCAAGATGTCCATAACCGGGGACACGGCTAACCATGATTAGTTTATACACTCTGCAGAGGTTTGCGCACTTTTCCCACAAGACTCGATCGCCTCCGTTTGATTCCTCGCACGACGTGGTGTTTGAGAAACGGATGACCGAGACATAGTCTTTCGGAAGCACTAGCACCTTACATGTGGGTAGACCGGTACACCTACATTCCCCTACATCTGCTAGTCTACCCGTAAGAGTTCGCACAACTTATTCAACTATGCCAGAGCCCATAATGGCTTGTGGCTGCACACGTAAGTTTCTAGTTTGAATAATCTCATGATCCCTTTGAGCCTGGGTGGCGGTCCGAAGAAAAACAGGCAAGTCCTGGAAACCCAGGTGCCTAGACAGGCAAGTCCTGGAGTAACCAGGTGCCTCAATCCACCCAGATGTGTGTTTAAGTTGCCACCTTAAATAAACCATTAATTAACAATCTCACATCTGTCATGGAAATTCACTCACCCAATCCACGTCTACTAGCATAGCATGGCATAATAAGCAAACGTAGAAGTAACTCCCAAGGGTTTGAAAACAAAACAGGTAATAGGTACTACCACAACTACTTTCCCAAAACTCAAAATTTAATTAGACCCTAATCATGCAATTTTTCAGGATTGATCCAATGCATAAAAACTGGATAATAAGGGATATGATCAAAGTGTGAACTTGCCTGCAATGTTGATGAAGATGATTCGCACTCAAAACTCTTGATAGTTCTATTCGTTTCACTCCGTTCGATCTATCGTAAGCAAACAATAGTAACCACACATAAGCAATCACTCAAAAGATCGGAAAGAACAAAGAGAACAACTCGGAAAACATCTAAACCAAGCAAATAACTCTTGCAGCATAAAACAATTTCTAACAGTACCAAAATTATGTGAATTTGGCCTTATCAGAAAGTTTAGGTCAAGAGCTTTGATTTGCAAAAAGAATCAAATAAATCAGAGTTACGAAACTCAAGTTATGATCAAACGAAGTTCAAATTCAAATCTGATCTAATTCAAATTTTAAACTTTCAAAAACATGTTTAAGTTGTTTTACTGGATAGAGGGGGTCATAACGAAGAAGCGGGCGATGGTTTCGTTGGATTTGGACAAACGAGTAAAAAGTTATGGCTATTTGAAAAATCAGGGCCAAGCTATTTTATGGAGAAAAAAATAGGTACAACTAAGGTCTAATGTATAAATACGTAGACTAATTGGTAAATCTAATTATTTTATCGTACTAGTCTAGAAAATAATAAACTACGGAAGTATAAAAAAACGAAGAAAGATATCTTTATAAGGCAGAGAAAAGACAACTTCGGAGGAATCTAGTCAAACCAAAATATTGATTTAACCTGAATCGGATGATTTTTGAAGGCTCTATAAGTCTATATTTATTGGTGGAAAAAGGTTTAGGGGTCAAAGGCTAAGCAATGTGGGACTAAACATAGACGTAATTAAACGAAACAGAGAAGAAAAAGGCTAACGCCTCGCACGGACCTAAACCCATCGGCTGGCCGCGCGCGTACGTGCTGCATTTTTTTTTGCCAAAGAAAAAGAAAATCTGAAAAGGAAAATGCTGGCTGGGCCTGGCCTATTTAAGAGAAAGAAAAAAAACAACGGGGCGCCAGAAGCTACTATACTGCGCATGTAGGCGATAAATAAATACGGGCCGCACGCACAGTTTCTCTTTTTTAATTAGAAACAGAAGGAAAACCGAAATAACGAAATTAAACGTAAAATTATATATAGGCATATTATATGCCAAAATTTTCAGAAAAGGATTTTCTACAAGGTGAACATTCCTAGGGTACCAAATAAAATATACAAAAATTCAAATAATTCAAACAGTGCTACTTCTACAATAAAACCCAATAAAAATCATTTTAGAAATACCAAAATTAATTCAAATTTATTCCTCTCCAATTTTCTGATGTAAGGAATCATGTTACCCTATTTTCTATATATTATATTTTTGGAGAAAAATAATTTGAAAAAAACTCAAATAACTCCAAATTGAAAATAAATTCAAAAGAGCTTTGAATTTAATTCTTTGAAACTCCCAACTCATATTTCATATAATTTGAAGAAGTTATTTTATCTTCTCTCATGAAAATCATTGAGTTGCTTGAAGTTTATGAATTGAAATATTTCCAAATGAAATTCAAATATTTTCAAATACCCTTTCATTTAATTAAATGGAAGAAGTCATATCATCTTCGCTCAAGGGTTTTGTATTTGAAAAGAATTTGAATTCATGAAGATCAGAAAAGAAAATGAAAGTTTGGGAAAGTCCTTTTATTCCCTCTCATTTAACTTTCAAAAAGTTTCAAATTTCACTCAATCAATCACACAACAATCAAACAAGCAATCAATCTATCTAATTATTATGACATTCCAAAATTTAGAATTTTGGGATGTTACAGCACAGAAACGAGCCAAGGCTCCTTTGGCAAAGTTTGTGCCATTGTCGGTGATGATGTTGTGTGGTATGCCGTACTGAGTGGTGATATCAGCGATGAAAGTCACGGCAGTCGGCCCATTCAGCTTCTTGATTGGCTTTGCTTCTATCCACTTGGTGAACTTGTCCACAACGACAAGCAAATGAGTCATGCCACCACGGGCCTTCTTGAACGGTCCCACCATGTCCAGCCCCCAGACGGCAAAGGGCCAGGCAATGGGGATGGTCTTGAGCGCAGAAACCGGCAAGTGCGGCTTGGAACGGAACTTCTGGCACCCTTTGCACTTCTGTACCAACTCCTTGGCGTCATCTACAGCAGTCGGCCAGAAGAAACCATGGAGGAAAGCTTTGGCGACAAGTGATCTTGAAGCTGTGTGGTGACCGCATATTCCTTGGTGGATATTTTTGAAGATTGCTTGACCTTGGTCCGGCTCCACAAAGCGCTGGTACACACCAGTAACACTGCGCCGAACTAGTTCTTGGTTGACTATAGGGTATGCTGCTGCCCGCCGTTGCACTTGTCGGGCTAGGTTCTCATCAGCCGGCAGCTCTTTGTTCACCAGGAAGTTGAGGATGGGTTGAGACCATGAGGGTGCTGCTATCTCTTTGACTGCCATGACTACAACTTGTACAAGGGCGGTTGGGCCGGGAGGCGACGAGTTGGAGTTGGCTACCGCCTGCTGAGTTGAAGAAGTCCCCAGGCTGACAGCTGCAGTCCCCGGGCCAGGTTATGAAGTCCCCGGGCTAGGTGCGATGGCTGCAGTCACCGTGCCGCCTGCTGAAGTCCCTGTGCCGGCTTCTGGGGCCCTCAAGTCGGATCCGACTGCTTCGGGAGGGGCCGGCACGAAGATGGAGTCAGACTCTGGTGACGGTTTGACAGATGGCTTCAGTAGGCATTGTAGGGCGACGCCGGCTGGTATTGCTTGTCGGGTGGAGCCGATCCATGCCAAGGCATCTGCTTGCTCGCTGTCGTTTCTTGGCACATGGAAGAACTCGCACCCGTCAAAATATCCACTGAGTTGTTGTACGAGGAAGCGGTAACTTGACATATTTGCATCTTTAGCATCCCAGTCGCCTGACGACTGCTCGACCACCAAGTCGGAGTCCCCATAGCACAGGATCCGGCGAATGCCCAGTTCCTTGGCAAGCCAGAGCCCGTGTATGAGTGCCTCGTATTCAGCTACGTTGTTGGAGGCGGCAAAGTGGATTTGCAGCACATATCTGAGCTTGTCGCCCTTGGGAGAGGTGAGGACGATGCCGGCTCCCAGACCAGTGCGCATTTTTGAACCATCAACATGCATCCGCCAATGGGTAGAGTCTAGCGTTGGCGGCAGGTACTGGGTCTCGGCCCAGTCGACGAGGAAGCCGGCCAATGCTTGTGACTTGATGGCGGTGTGAGGCTTGTAGTAGATGGTGTCGGGGGCAGATCAATGGCCCACTTGGCCACTCGGCCTGAGGCATCTCGGCTTCCAATGATCTCAGCAAGCAGAGCAGTGCAGACAACAGTAATTGGGTGGTCTTGAAAGTAAGGCTCCAGCTTCTTGGCGGCAAAGTGCACACCATAGCACATCTTCTGATAGTGGGGGTAGTTTTACTTGGAGGCGGACAATACTTCACTCAAGTAATACACCGGCCTCTGGAACGGCAATGCTCTACCCTCCTCCTTGCGTTCCACCACTATGACTATGCTGACCACCCGACTGGTGGCGGTGATGTAGAGGAGCATGGGCTCTTTATCTCGGGGCCGCCAAGATAGGTGGGGTGGTCAACATCTTCTTGAGCTAGAGAACAGCTTTGCCCGCCTTGTCATTCCACTCGAAAAAAGTGGTCTTCTTCATGAGCTGGTACAAGGGAAGAGCCTTCTCGTGCAGCTGACTGATGAAACGACTGCCTGACGCCAGGCAGCTAGTGAACTTCTGCACGTCTAGCAGTCGGGTGGGCACCTCCATCTTCTCAATGGCCTTGATCTTCACAGGGTTGCACTCTATGCCGCGCTCTGAGACCAGGAAGCCGAGAAGCTGGCCGGCTGGTACTCCGAAGACACATTTCTCTGGGTTGAGCTTGATCTACAATCGGCGCAGGTTCTCAAAAGTCTCCTTGAGGTCCTCCAGCAGCGTGCCATGCTTCTCCATCTTCACCACCACATCATCCACATAAACATGGTCGTTTCTGTGGAGTTGCTTGAGGATACACTTCTGCATGCAACGCTGAAACGTGGTGCCGGCATTTCGCAAGCCGAACGTCATGGTCAGGTAGCATAGGGCTCCAAATGGCATGATGAAGGCGGTCTTCAGCCTGTCGGCCGGGTTCAGCTTTATCTGATGGTACCCTGAGTACGCATCCAAAAAACTCAACAGCTCGCATCCGGCTGTGGAGTCTATCACTTGGTAAATTCTTGGCAGGGCAAAGGGATCTTTGGGGCAAGCTTTGTTGAGGCTGGTATAATCAATACACATGCGCCACTGCTTATTCTTCTTCAGCACAAGAACTGGGTTGGCCAACCATTCTGGAAAGAATACCTCCATGATGAAACCAGCCGCTAGAAGCCGGGCTATCTCTTCTTCGACAACTCTTCTCTTCTCTTCTGACAGGCGGCGCAAGGACTGCCTGACCGGCTTGGTGTCAGGTCCGACATGTAACTTCTGCTCGGCGAAATTCGTCGGAACACCCGGCATGTCTTTGGGAGACCATGCAAAGATGTCCCGATTCTCATGGAGGAAATCGATGAGCTCGCTTTCCTATTTGCTGTCAAGGTTTGCACCTATGACAGTGTGCCTCTCCAGGTGCTCCGGGTCCAAGGGTATCTTCTTTGTTTCCTTCGCCGGCTTGAACCAGCCCTCAACTTCCGACTCCTTGGGGATGGGTGACATTTCCAGCTTCTTGCCTGCCATCACCACAACCCGGTCAAGGATCCTCTTCTCAACTGCAATCACAAGGGACTCGGCCAGCCGGCTGCTGTCTGCGGTGCAGGCAGACGACTTCTTGTAGTCTCCAACTACGATCAGGATTCCCTTGGTACTCGGCATCTTCATCTTGAGGTAAACATAGTGGGGGACCGCCATGAACTTGGCCAGAGCAGGCCAGCCAAGCAGCGCATGGTAGGGGCTCTCTAGGTCCACCACTTCAAACCAAACTGACTCACGACGGAAATGATTCTTGTCTCTGAAGAGAACATCAATTTGGGTCTTGCCGATTGGTGAGCAGGAAAGGCCAGGGACTATGCCATGGAATACAGTCCGACTGGGGTGGAGCTGCTTCTGTTTGATTCCCAACTTCTCCATTATGTCACGGTACAGGATATTGATGCTGCTGCCGCTATCTATCAGGACTCTGGAGAAACGAGTTGCCCGCCTCTCTGTTGAAAAGGTAGCATCTAGGACCAGGGCGTAGGAACCAGGTGAGGCATCACCTCCGGGTGGTCGGTCCTGCTCCAACTGATGGGCTTTTCATACCAATGCATGAATTCTGGAGTATCCGATGCCACCGCTTGTACTTCTTGCAGTTGCAGCCGTCTGCTGCGCCTGTCATCGGCCATGCTGGTGAACACAACGTAGGCTCTATGCTCCTCAGGATACTCATCTTGTATGGCACCGACTGGCCGAGCCGCCGGCTGCTGGGATGGAGGAGGCGGCGGGCCAGCAGGTGGAGGAGGCAGGAGTCCATCTCCCTTGGCGATTCTGGTAAGCCAATGGCACTTCCGAGTGGTGTGATTGGATGGCTTCGCGCCACTATGGAATTTGCAGGGTGCATCAAGGGTCTGCTCATAAGAGAAGGTGGGCAACCAATTTGGCTTGCCGCCCTTCTGATGCTTGGGCGCTAGCTGCCCCTTCCGGCTGCTGGTCTTCGACTGTCGCCACCTGCCGGCTGGTGGAAGCCGGCTGGGTGGCCTTTCATTTATTGTCGCTTGGTTGCTGTCGCCGACTGGTATCACCAGCCGGAGTCCGAGGAGCCTGAGGAGCCACCTTGCCAGACGCATCAACGAGGATCTCCGCCTTCATGGAGGAGTCGGCCATGGCGCGCTTGTCAGCGATGATTAGCAGCTCGTCGAGAGTCGCAGGCTCATCGCAGAGAAGTCGGTGCTTGAGGAGGGTGCCTTCTCGGCACCCGGCGGTGAAGTACTCGATTGCCTGCACCTCGTGCACGCCTTCGCAGGAGTTGCGCAGCTCTGCCCAGCGCGTGAGATAGTCGCAAGTCGATTCGCTAGGCCCTTGGACGCACAAGGAGAGCTGCCAGGGCTTGGGAGGCCGCTTGTACGTGCTGGTGAAGTTGCGGATGAAGGCTTCAGTGATCAACTTAGTTGTTGATGCTGCGGAGCTTCAGCCTGTTAAGCCACGTCCAGGCTGTGCCTTGGAGCATGAGCAGTACGTACTTCACAGCAATGCGCTTGTTTCCATTCGCTATGCTGACGGCCGTGAAGTAGTCGACCAGCCAGTCCTCCGGCTTCACGGAGCCGGTGTACTTGGGGGTATCTCTTGGGAGTGTGAACCCTTTGGGGAAGGGCTCATCTCGGATTCGTGGTCCGAAACAAGGTGGGCCCAACGCGTCTTATTCTTCTAGCGCCAGGGATCGGTTGAGGTGGTCGACCCGATGGCAGGCGTCGTTCCCTTCGACTCCCTCTCGGCGACCAAGGCGGTCGCCGAGTGTCGGGTGCGTGACAGGCGGCGGAGTGGGATGCCTTTCTCCACGAGGTGGAGGGGAGGCGGGTTGCCTCGCCGCTCCACTTCTCGAGGGCGGCCGTCGGCGTCACGCACTATGGAGAGGTGAGTCCGACTGCGGCTGGCAGCCGGCTCATTGCCTCTTCTTCCGCGGGCACCGCCAGTCGGCGTCCGGGCTATCGCGCCATGGTCCTGGCGAAGGGGCAGTTCGTCGTTCCAACGGACAGGCTCTTCGACGCGGCAGCCGGCTTCGTGCTACGTGGCGACCACGTCTAGGAGCTGCTGGACTCGCTCCGTCATGTGGCGATGCTCGTCGCCCTCATATTTGTCTAGCTCATCCGTCACCGCCTGGGCAGCCCGGATGTTCTCTGCAGGCGTGGCGTAGACGGGGCGGTCCGTCCCGAACATGCTGGCGATGGTCGCGCCACGCTGCCAGATCGAGCCAATGCGGCTAGGCCCCTTAGGAGCCGACGTGCGACCGACAGCTCGGTCCATCTCGCGTCGTAGGCCTCCGAGAGGCATCGCATGCTGGCCAGTTGGTTGGCACTCTTGATAAGCTGGACGTGGCGTGCCTCCAACATCTCGGCATCAGCGCCTTCCGGGATGGGCGCTGCCAAGTCTCGTAGTGCTGCATCGAGTGGGTCTCAGATGCCTCCGTCCGAGTGCTCACCACTGTTGATGACAAGCACCTCCGTGATGGTGCTCTTGCCACTGTGCTCGCGAGGAGGCGGCTCGTCGTAGACCACCACGTTGGTGGGGAACGCGTCAAGCGACACCGTGTCGGAGTCGATGATCATCGGGTCGGTGGAGCGAAAAGACTCCGGGTCCACGGCAGGCTCGCTGGTGACGTGAAGCTGATCGAGGAGGCTGACGAGGCGGCTCTCGGGGCAGCCAGTGCCCACGTCGGAGGCCGGCTCGTCGGAGAGGTGGATCTCGCCAACAAGGTCGGCGAGGCAGCTCGCCGCGCAGGCGATCTCCACGCCGTGTAGCGCGTCGAGGCTGACGCCGTCGGGCGTGCTGGGCTGGCCCCGCTTGCCAGGAAGGAACAAGGTTCCCGTCCAGAGCAATTCTTTGGAAGACGGTGCACCTCACCCCACGGTGGGCGCCAAATGTCGGGTGTTGGGTGCGACATATGCCGACGGATGGCTTATCATGGTGGGAGCAAGTAGAACGTCGCCGATGCCTGGAAGCGGGATAAGGCGTAGACACGAACGTTAGTGCACTTTACCCAGGTTCGGAACTCTCCTAGGAGATAACACCCCTAGTCCTGCTCCGCGGGGTCTCCGCATGATCAATAAGGCACGAGTGATACAATGGTGCTCCTTGAGCTGTGTTCTAGAGGTAGAAGGAGGCAAGGCTAGCTCTCATCTTCCTCTAGGGTAGTGGCTAGTTCTAATGGGGTGGGAACCGTTTGCATGGGTGCCCTGGCGGGTTTATATAGGCCTACCCCCCAGGGGTACACTGGTAATCTGGCCGGGTGCTGGACCCGGCTGTCAGTGTCTCCGGTCGCCGGCTTCTCCACCGGCCGCTGGGGCCCGCCGCCTGGTGGGCCCCGCCAACTGGTCTGGTACGGAGCCGATAGGACACCCCCGCCGCTGGCGGGTCTGGTTGGTGGCTGATCACTATAGTCGTGTTGCTAATGACGCAGGCTTGGTCAGTGGAGCGTGGCTACAGTCCCTGCCGCCTGGTGGGAGATCACTGTAGCTACACCATGTCTTATCTGGTTAATGGTGCATGGGCCCCGAGGGAGGAACTGGCCGCCTGCTGGAGGCCGGCCTCCCTTCAGGTCCAGCTGGTCTGGCTTCTGCCGTCTTCCGGGCTCTCGCTGCCTGGTAGGGCTCGCTGCCTGCAGGCCGTACCGACAGGTCGTCGTGGGGAACAGGGCTCTGCCTGCCAGGAGTGACGTCGAGGGGGGAGTGGCAACAATGCTGCACCGTGCGGAGATCTCCGCCTGTACGGGGCACTGTAGCCTTGCCAAGCCCAGAATTTGGGGGTGAGGGACTATACTCTAGCCTCTCCCTCTCTTGTCCTCTTGCTGAGGGGCGCAGACTCTAAGGGCGCTGGGTGGCCGTCTGCTATACGCCGGCCTCTCCGAAGGCCATCTGCTAGGAGCCGGCCGGTCTTGGTGCCGTTTGCTGGTGCTTGGCCATCTTCGGGCAGCCGGCCGTTGAGCCAGCCGGCCACCGGAAGGCGACATGTCATTATGAGGTTTCATGGGGCGAAGCCGGCCCAAAGTCTTGAAAGGTTTGGGGGCTCGGGTGAGGCTACCCATGGCCCATTACTCCGACACCGGATATAAAGGAATACTTACAGGTGAGGTCGGGTTAAGCTTGTAGAACGGTAACATACCCTTCTTGTTACTGCTTTCCTGACTCTCTCCAAGCAGACTCTTGATAGTTTTGTTGACCTCCTCAATGGTAAAATTATTAGAGTTGTACCGCTGAGGGTTGTTTGACTAGCCCAAATACTCACACATGAAGCAGGGACAGTGGCTTAAGGGGAGGATTGTCCATGCAACCCAGCACCGGGTTAGATCAACCACTCTTAAGCCATTGATGAGTAAAGATCTTAATTTTGGATAAACAGGGATGGCTTTAGCATGCTGTTCTGGAATAATTCTGCTTGGCAGTTCCGAGTCCATAGGAAGGCGATTATCAATATAACCCGACAGAGGATTCTCATTGCCCGGGACAGTGTTTTTGCAGTAAAACCAAGTCCTAATGTAGCCCTTAGGATGACTTGGTAGAGTACCAAAAGGGAAACAACCATCTCGATGTCTTTGCATTGAAACGCCACCGAGTTCTAGGCTCGGGCCATCTGCACACTCTGTTTGGCGATTCATGTAGAAGAACTCCTTGAAAAGGGAGACAGTGGGCTCCATTTGCAAATATGCTTCACATAGAATTTGAAAGTTGCAAATGTTGGATTTGGAGTTTGGGCGTAAGTCTTGAGGATGAAGGTTAAAGTAGTTCAATATTTCCAGAATGAATTTCGACCCGAGTGGGGTGAATCCTCTAAGGATATGGTCAGTAAAGACCACAACTTCTCCTTCGTCGGGTTTCGGAACATCGCCCCCTTGGCCGGCTCGCCAGCCAATTTCTTTCTTAGCTGCCAGAAGACCTTGGTCTTGATAATCTTTGAGGATGGGTTCAGAAACTTGGGAAAGCATGATGCGTCTCCAACGTATCTACTTTTCCAAACTATTTTGCCCTTGTTTCGGACTCTAATTTGCATGATTTGAATGGAACCATGGTGTTATTTTTGTGTAGAAATAAAAGTTCTCATAATGACCTGAAACTTCACGGAGGTAACTTTTGGAAAAATAAAAAATATTGGCGAAAGAATCAACAAAAGGGGACCCACACCCTAGCCACAAGGGTGGGGGGAGCGCCCTACCCCCTGGGCGCGCCCCCTGTCTTGTGGCCCCCCTAGACCTCCACCGACCTCAACTCCAACTCCATATATTCACGTCCGGGGAGAAAAAAAATCAAAGAGAAGGATTGATCGCGTTTTACGATATGGGGCTGCCGCCAAGCCTTGTTCTTCCTCGAGAAGGCAGATATGGATTCCGTTCGGGGCTCCGGAGGGGGGAATCCGCCGCCATCGTCATCATCAACCATCCTCCATCACCAATTTCATGATGCTCACCATCGTGCGTGAGTAATCCCCTCGTAGGCTTGCTGGATGGTGATGGGTTGGATGATATTTACCATGTAATCGAGTTCCTTTTGTTAGGGTTTGATCCCTAGTATCCATTGTGTTCTAAGATTGATGTTGCTATGACTTTGCGATGCTTAATGCTTCTCACCAGGGCCCGAGTGCCATGATTTCAGATCTGAACCTATTATGTTTTCATGAATATATTTGTGTTCTTGATCCAATCTTGCAAGTTATAGTCACCTACTACCTATTATGATCCAGCAACCCCGGAGTGACAATAGTCGGGACACTTCCCGGTGATGACCGTAGTATGAGGAGTTCATGTATTCACTAAGTGCTAATGCTTTCACTACAAAAAAAGACACATCCGTGACATTTTGGGCCGAACGAAACTTTTTTCTGTCATACATATGACACTTCTATGATGATAATTGTGACAAAACTCGGTATCATCATAGATGTGGTGGGATCCTACTTCTATGACAAAAAATCATGACAAAAAATGGGCTTTTCATCCTGGGTGGGCCGGAGACGCAGCTGCATGACATTCTTTGGGCCGTCCATGACGGAAAAAACCATGGTAGAAGCGAGGGCGAGGAAAATTTCGGGGAGTTCCTGGTTACGGTGGGAGGTCGGGGGCCGAGCGATGCGCGTTTCTCTCATACACGTACGCGCGTGTGTGCGAGGCGTTGGCTCTAACTGAACCCGAGCGCGGCGTTGGGCTCTAACTGAACTCGAGCGATTGCACTGCAGGCTACGCTCTACTGAACCCGAGCGATCGATCGATGGCTGTTAACTAAACCCGATCGAGCGATTCCTTCGCTACTGCTGCTAACTCAACCGGATCGATTGGATGAACAGTGAGTGTTGCAGGGGGAGGGGGGTTGGATGAACAGTGAGCGGTGGGGGTGGATGCAGGACCCCGTGGCGTTGCCTCTAGATGAACAGGATGACCCCGTGGAGGGCTGGATGAACAGTAGACGGTGGAGGGGTGCCCGTGGAGGGGTGGTTGAACAGTAGTCGGTGGAGTAGCGCGCGGTGGAGGCTGGATGAACAGGAGCCCGTGGAGGCTGGAGGAGGTCGACGGTAGCCCGTGGAGGCTGGAGGATGTCGACGGTGGAGATGAACAGTATCCCGTGGAATCCCGTTTTGCGGTACGCCACACCCCTCCTGATGAACAGGACCCCCCTTTTGACCGTAGCACTCCAACACAAGTCCGTTTCGTCCTTTTTGCGGTACGCCACACCCCTCCAGATCAACAGGACCCCCGCTTCGACCGTAGGAGGTCCGTTTCCTCCGTTTTGCGGTATGCCAGACCCCTCCCGATGAACAGGATCCCGTTCGAACGTGGCCGGTCGAACACAAGGCCGTTTCCTCCATTCTGCGGTACACCAGGCCTTGTTTCCATCGCCTGTTCCGTCCAAGCCCTCCCAATGAACACGACGACGCATTCCGTTCCGACCCAGTCGGTTGGCTCCCACGCGTTCCGTTACCTCTCAATGAACACGACGCATTCCGTTGCCTCCCCATGAACACGACGACGACGATGTTTCTCCGTTCCGACCCAGCCATGTACACGATCCCTGGCCATACGTATGCGCGAGTAGGTGTTCGAGACCCCGCCCGTATGTATGTACGTGGCCGTATTTTCTTTCTTGCACCCTGGCCGTTGTACGTACGTGTACATGCCACATGCGCGCCTCTACTACGACACGTGTGCGCCTCTACTACGACACGTGCGCGCCTCTACATCCACCAGTATGCACATACACGTTCGCGACCAGAATGACAACGCTACGTACGCTTCGACCAGGTGGGTCCCGACTGTCAGGCACTTCCTTGCATGCGAAGATGTAGCTGGTGGGTCCCAGCAGTCAGGGGGGCCAATCGTTTTTTTTTGACGCACTTCCTTATGTGCGAAGATGTAGCTGGTGGGTCCCAACAGTCAGGGGGCGAATCATTTTTTTGCCCGGACGCACTTCCTTGCGTGCGAAGATGTAGCTGGTGGGTCCCAGCAGTCAGGGGGCGAATCCTTTTTTTTTGCCCGGACGCACTTCCTTACGTGTGAAGGTGTAGCTGGTGGGTCCCAGCAGTCAGGGGGAAATGTTTTTTTCGCGAAATATGGTGGCCCGTCCGGTGGGTCCCTGCTGTCAGGTGGAGGAATAATTATTTTGCGCGTAATAAGGAGGCACTTCCTTGCAGCTGCCGTGGACCCAGCTGTCAGCCTCTCCACGTACAGTCCATGTCTGATGGAAGTCATTCCTTGACCACGTTGACCTCGCCGCGCCGAGAGCACCAGGGTGGTGGACGACGGTGAGGCCTAGGAAGGGGACGACGGGGAGCCGGGGAAGACGCGACAGTGGAAGCCCGCGCGGAGAGGAGTACGAGGGTTAACTGGTTCGGCTGTGGTGTGAGGCTGCCGTCGCCGCAGGGCCTGGCCAGCGGTGGGAATAGTAGGGGGCAGTGAGGCCTCCGCGGCAGCACAGCTGGCCATGGGAGGCAGGAGCATGCGGCACGACCGGTGCTGCTTTGGGCGGCTGGAGCAAGAAGACCAGAGGTTGAAGAAGCACTACGGCCGTTGGATGGACATCGTACGGTCACTGGAGCTAGAATCGTCGTTTATATTGACTAAGTTGACAAAGCCCTCCGTCCCCGTCAACTTAGTGGGCCCACAAGTCAGCCTCCCACCAAGGTGGGTCCCAGCTAGCAGGGGGTATTCATTTTTTTGTGCGTAATAAGGAGGCACTTCCGGTGGGTCCGAGCTGATAGCGGGGGGAACGTTTTTTCACAAAATACGGTGGCCCGTCCGGTGGGTCCCAGCAGTCAGGGGCAAACGTTTTTTCATGAAATACTGGTGGCCCGTCTGGTGGGTCCCTGCTGTCAGGTGGAGGAATAATTATTTTCCGCGTACTAAGGAGGCACTTCCTTGCGGCTGTCGTGGACCCAGCTGTCAGTCTCTCCACGTACAATATTCTTTCGAGGAATTCGGTCGTTGACCACATTGACCACCGCGCCGAGAGCACCACGGTGTTAGACGACGTCGAGGCCTAGGAAGGGGATGACGCGGAGCCGAGGAAGACGCGGCAGTGGATGCCCACGTGGAGAGGAGTACGAGGGTTCACTGGTTCGGCTGCGCTGCCATCGCTGCAGAATAACAGGGGTTGTGGGTGAGTGGAGTGGAGGGATGGCCTGGCCAGCGGTGGGAGTAGTATGGTGGCGGCTTGGCCTCCGCGGCAGCACAGCTGGCCACGGGAGGCAGGAGCAGGCGGCACGACCGGCGCTGCTTTGGGCGGTTGGAGCAAGAAGACCAGAGGTTGAAGAAGCACTACGACCATTGGATGGACATCGTACGGTCAGTCGAGCTAGAATCGTGCATATTGACTAAGTTGACAAAGCCCTTCGTCACCGTCAACTTCGTAGGCCCACTATACTGGGTCCTAGCTAGCAGGGGGAGTATTCATTTTTCTGTGCGTAATAAGGAGGCACTTCCTTGCATGCGAAGATATAACTGGTGGGTCCGAGCTGTCAGCAGCGGTAATGTTTTTTTCACGAAATACAAAGGCCCTTTCGGTGGGTCCCAGATGTCAGGTGGAGGAATCATTATTTTGCGCGTAATAAGGAGGCATTTCCTTGCGTGCGGCCGTGGACCTAGCTGTCAGCCTCTCCATGTACAGTCCACTTCGATGCATGTCGGTCGTTGACCACGCCACGCCGAGAGCACCAGGGCGGTGGACGACAGCGAGGCCTAGGAAGGGAACGACACGGAGCCAGGGAAGACTCGGCAGTTCTTTCCCACGCGGAGTGGAGTACGACTGTACGAGGGTTTACTGGTTCATCTGCCATTGCCGGAGAATAAAAGCAGGTGTGGGACTGTGGGTGAGTAGAGGGATGGCTAGGCCAGCGATGGGAGTATGGTGGGGTGGTGAGGCCTGCGCGGCAGCACAACCGGCCGCGGGGAGGAGGGAGCAGGCAGTCCCGCCGGCACTTGTTTGAGCAGCTGGAGCAGGAAGAGCAAAGACTGAAGAAGCACGACGGCCGTTGGATGGACATCCAACAGTCACTGCTTGTGTGTCAACCTTTTTTTAGGAAAGCTTCAAATCTGTGGAAAACAACATACAGGCCATCTGCCATTATTTCAAATAATTTACAGCCCATTTGCTAATTCTTACGGGTTTTTTTGGAGCCCATATTCTTTTTGTTAGCATTATAGCCCATATTGTGGCCACGGTTAAAAACTTATACGAATTTTTGCATATGTCGGTGCGGTCTGAACTGTTTTTAATCCCGAAATTTCGAGTCACATTCAGGCTGATTTTAAAAATAAATTTATATCAATATAAAATCCAATAAATTGTCCATGCATAAAAATCAATGCAATTTAAAATCTCGAAATGAAAAAAAGATATTTGAAACTAGTTGCCGGTTTGATGTGTTTTAAAAATGTACAGCCCATTTCTCATTACTGATAGGCCATTTTCTCGGCCAGCTGAATGAAGCTCTCCTCGTCTTGAAAGATTTGCAGCCCAACAGGCCTGATAAAGCGACTTACTTGACGAATCACAAAAAAACTGGGCTAGCCATTTTCAGAAAGAAAAAAAACTACTGGGTTGGTCTGTGGTAAACATAAAAGAAAAGGCTGTCTAGACAGGCCAGAGTGTCCCGCACAACCCAGTTGACACCCTGCTTTCGTCTCAAAAACAAATTAGATAAATGCCACTCCAATTATGGCGATTCATAAAAATGCCACTGCAATTTCCAAACTTTGAAAAATGGCACTGCAATTTTTGCAAACTTTGAAAAACGCCACTGCAGTTTGCAAACTTTGAAAAACGCCACTCCAGACTTCGAAAAATGCCACTAGAAATGGCATGAAATGGCATTTTTCAAAGTTTGGAAATTGCAGTGGCATTTCTCGGATACACCAGATTTGGAGTGGCATTTAGCAAATTAACCCAAAACAAAAATAACTGGGCGAGCTGCTGGGTCCCTGGTGTCAGCCGCTCGTTGTGCAATTCTCTCGTTTATTGACTACGTTGACAATGGCATGGGACCCAGATGTCAGAAATCCACTAGGAGGAGCCATTTTTTTATTGGCTTGAAATAAGGAGGCACTTGCTTGTGTACTGCCATGACCTTGGCGGGTCCCTGCTGTCATCCTCTCCACGTACAATCATCTCCTGATTGTGTACGCGTCAACTTGGTAGGCCCAAAAGTCAGCCTCTAAACCCGTGGAGGACAAATACAACCCATTTAAAAAAATAACAACCCATTCCATACGTTAAAATGGAAAGTTCAACATTCAGAGCAAAGTAACAGGTCTGATCCACATATAGAGTACTGAACTTCCACATTGATAACCATCATAGCCAAGTTAACTATCTACTCCCACTAATACTCTAGTAGCGTACAAGTACTAACTTACTCTTAGCTAACTAGACGATGTCGACCGCCATCTGTGGTACACGCTAAACACCGGCACCGGCATCCTGCGCCTCGCCACGGACTTGCAAGAGGTGCGATAGGGCGCGTTGCTCGTGTGCGTTGGCCCTTTCCATGCTGGCATGGTCCACCGAAGCTTCGGCTTCCAAGCGGGAAACCCACTTGACGAGCTGGTAGTAAAAATCGGCGTCGCGAATGCGTGCATGCCCGACAGCCTTGAGGGCTATTTGCTGGGCACCGGCCTCCACGTAGTCGGCCCAGTTGCGGGTGCTCTGCTCGCGACTCAGAGCATCGGTGCGTTGCTGCTCCATGTCCCGCCGGCGGCACAAATCGGTGATACGCTGCTCCTCTGCCAGGCGATCGCGCTCCAACAACTCCTGCTCCTCTGCTAGGCAGTCGTGCTCCAACAACTCGTCGATCTCCGCATTGCCATCTAAAGATAGATAGAATGCCTCCTCCCTCCGTCTGCCTTCCGATGAAAAACCGAACACTAGTTCTGGCGGTGAACGCCTCAGGCGTCGCCTACCGCGGACGGGCGGGGGCATGGCGGATGTGGTGAGCGACGTCGGGCTGGTGGGGGCTTATGAGGATATGGCAAGTTGGGTCACGGTGCCACCGGAGAAGGCCGGGAAACAGTACTTATAGGCGGAAGGTAGCGCGGCGGTCATCGGAATTCAATGCATAATGGCTTAGCGCGCCAGCTTGCTGTGGAAAACTAAAGAAACTGAAATTATGTATGTGCCGTCCCGTCCCGTCTGGCTCGCACGCCAGCATGGCGGTCAAACGAGTGCACTCGAATCATCTCCCTCCTTGTCAATAATGATTCCACGGATTTAAAAAGCCCACAAAAATTAAAGGGCATCTTTTTGCCATGAGTTAGCTGCCTTAATTACGGCCGACTGCATGCAGGCACTCAGAATCGCTCGCAGCTAGTACGCCGAGCAGCATGCAACGAGTCGCAGTCGAGGGCACGCATGCAGCCACTTAAATCGCTGGAATTAATTAGGCTTAAACTTCTGCATGCCGTTAATTATTGCCATGCCTTGGTCTTGCTACTTTGCTCAGGGGACTAATAAACCCAGACGGCGGGAGTTCCTTGGTTGGTGAGAGGTTTGAATTAAGCCCTGCAAACCGGAAAGGAGGTACTAGTACGTGTGTGATCCTCTATTTATTCGTGTAGGATCGAGTAGGTCGTTTCTTGAATTGAGCCCTGCAAACCGGAAAGGAGGTAGTACATGCGTGATCCGCTATTTATCCGTGTAGGATCGATAGTGTAGCTTGTTAGTTTCTTCAGAGGTAGGCATTTTTATTCAAAAAACTGCCACTTCGCATCTTGTGTCACAAATAAAACTGCCAGGAGTGCATTTTTAGGCTAGCTAGTGATCGATCAGTAACTTGTAAACATTGAGCAAACAGAAATAAGTAACTGTTAATGCATCTCAATGATTCACAGATCATATACAAATATGTAGCTCCAAAAGCAAAGATCAGCCACTTCGGATCTTGCGTCGCAACTAAAACTAACTACTACTATTCCCATACATAAGATCAACATGTTAATGCATCTCAATGATTCACAGATCATATACAAATATGTAGCTCCAAAAGCAAAGATCTAGAAAAAATATTTGTTCTTCCTACTAACATGGATGCTTCTCTTGGCCAACATTCAGTACAGACTGAAAGAAAAATTTGTTTGTGAAGTCTACAATTCCTCTTGCAAACGTAAGTGGTTTCACCAACAGCTGGAACCATGAGAATGAACCACACATGATGGAGGAACATCCACTGCAATATGATTTGGTCTTCTCTTGATCACACCATGAGACTGTTTTCGGAATACAAACTTTAACTTAGGCAAAATGATGCCCATTGTATAATTACACCAAAGCAATGAAGTACCTAGTGTTGGCCCGTAAATAGTATAGTACTACATTTCTGTAGTCCATGAAGTGACTATCCAATCTTTCTGTGTCTATTTTCAAATGGCACTGCGTGCAGTGACTATACTATTTACTTGTGCACTTCAACCAAAATTGCGGACACTTAGTTTGTTTGCCAAATAGCAACGGGCAGACATCTCTGTCTGCACAAATATCAAGCAGCTAGTAGACATATACCACACCATGTATTTTCGGTTTAAACATGTCTCTTCCGCTTAGCATCTGTCATGTTCTGCACCGGACAATCTGATACAGTTATGTTTTGCCCTGGACAATTTCATACTGAATTGATTTGCTGGTTCAGAGCAGAAATATAGCACCTATTCTTCATCAGACAAAGGATATCCATGTTCTCAGTGATGGAAGAGGTGAAATCGATACAACCGAAATTGAGCATCCAATCATTGAATCTTGTCCTGCACCTCCAATGTAGGTCCACCCTGCCAATAAATTCACATGAAAACCACTAGTATTACTATCTAATGACAGTACAAAAAGAGTAGCAAGATAGTAGCAAACCATGTGCCTTCGTAATGAACAGCTCATAGTGCCGCCAATTGGATATAAAGTTTGGAAAAAAACATGCTCCTAATGTTGAACCAGTTGGACTTTTTGTGCAGTTCCACTAAAATCGAGCATCCCTGTTTGCATAGATATTGAAAGTGTGATTACTATAAAAGTGGCACTAGTTGAAGCATAGACTGAAAAATATAAGCATTCCAATTTCTTAATGGGAAAAGGTAGCAAGACTGTTTCTAACTACCTGTTTGAAGGAATAAATAAAGCAACAACGGCTGATGACAGGAAGGCATACATAGTTTTTTCTGAAAAATTGAGCCATTCCTGACCTTTCATCTTCTTTTAAGCATATTTTGTGCAGTTCAACTAAAATAAAATGCCATCACCGCCTTGAAAACTCAGTGACACTGTACAAAAGGAAATGACTTAACATTACATCATGATGTCAGGTATGTAGTCGACAGGCATTAGAGACAAACATACAGACCTCCTCCGATAACATAATGAACATTAATTTTAGCAAAGGTGTGACTAGCTTTACCGGGATAATTTGAGTGAACTCTACACGCTTTATTCCTTAATATAAGACGTTTTCGCGGTTCAATTTAAAGTACCCAAACGTCTAGTATTTAGAAAAAACAGGTAGTAGTTTTCTTGAGCACATATCTGGGAAAGCTTGCCACACTCTGTTTATGTCCATACGCTAATGCAACACCATTCGAATACTACAGATATACACTAATCTAGTGGCTAGTGCAACAGTAGAGTAGTTATTTATTATAGGGTACAGTACAATGGTTTTACTAAATAGATTTCAATAAACTCTAGCACTGGAAGATTTCTAGAAGAATTAACAATACAAAATGTAAAGGTAACAAGTTTCAGCATTGGTATACTAGCTGTGCATGAGCATTAAACCAAATACAAAAGTCTGAAGGTAACTAGCATTATTAACTAATGACAATATAAAAAAATTGCAAACCATGTACCTCCAAGGTAAATATTATTTCGAACTCGGGGGGGGCCTTAAAAATTGCTATCCCAATCTCTATAATCAATCAAACATAAAAACTTGATCGAACGAATCAAGAGAAGAGCGGAGGAGGTACCCACTCTTGACCTTTCCTCTTGTCTTCATAACTTTTTGTGCAGTTTAACCAAAATAAAATGACATCAGCGCCTTGGCATTTTGGTGACACTATACAAAAAAATTAACTTATCTCATGAAAGTGAGGTATGTAATCTATAAGCATTAATAGTGCAAAAATCTGAAGGTAGTAACAAGTTTCATCGTTTGTATACTGGCTGTGCAACGGCATTAGAATGCCTTAGCTGAAAACTCTTTAATACATCCACAATCAACAGCTAACCCTGAAATAATCCAGTGACATTAAATGGCATTGCTTAAATTTATTAATGGCATTAGACTGAGAGCGGCATTAGTTAAATTTGGCATCACTTTAGCAGTAGCATTGCTTGACTTGACTGCTGGCGTTATACTAACAACAAAAAAAGTGGCAATAAGAGCATGGGAGGCCCATTCAGATAGTGGGTGCACCAGTACGATGTACCTCCACGGACGCAGAGTGGTGAGGGAGGTATGGTCACCCATAGCAACAAATATCCAGGCAACATATGTGGATTACGTCCCATTTTTGTTCTCTTTAGCCACCTTTTTCCTATGTGAGGACAACAAACCGATCAAACTAGTCATTCTCTATTGCGTTGTCATGCCTTTCTACTCTTCTTCAACCAAGAGACATGAGACTCGTTCCTTAGCTACTGATTTTCCCCTTTTCAACCTAGATGCGGGTTCGATGCCTACTCTCTTGGACAGTACAATCTCCCTTCCTTTCCTTATTCAACCCAGACATGGATTAGTCTGCATGAAGTAGGGTTTCCTTTAATAGTGCAAATTAGGGTTTTCATCTGCGTGGCCAGCAGAGTAGAGGATAGCAAATTGGGAAGATGGTGGAGTGGAAAAAGATCCACATGCAACGACATGGTAGATGGGGCAATAGAACAATGGTATGGTTTGAAAAGAGGTAGCATACCTGAGGGTCGGCGGGAAGTGGCTTTGCTCATGGTCGTCATCCTCCGCACACACTACGCGGCGAGCTTGGGGACGGAGGCCATCCCACGCGGGCGCCAGGTCTGAGAGGACGGCCTTGTCGTCAGTGCGTGACCTTGCTCGCCGACGACGAGTGCGTCAACGCTACACATCTTTTTCTTCCCTGGCGGATCTGTGACCACCGGTGAGGAGGGAGAGAGAGGCCGTCTTTTTTAGATTTGGAGAGAGGGTGGTAGTGTGAGAAGCAAGTGGGCAGCCTTTGCAAGAAAGCGCTGAAGCACCAGCCTATATATCTTTTTTATACTATTGGTACTGGAGGTGGAGTAGTGGTAGAGTAGTTTATATTTTCTCTGCGAACAGTACCAGTTAGTCGTGCTTCAAAACTGAACGACACGCAATTAAAAAAATAAAGGTCGATAACTAATGCGGCACCTCGGGCCAACGCGGCCAGATCGCATTTTGCATGAGAAATTACACACCATGTTTCGTTGACATGTGGTCCCATTCCAACATATCAGTGATACGATGACGAGTCCTTTTCTACTAGTAGTATTTCCGAACGGACGTGTAGGTCGGGGCGCCTCTTCGTGAATCGTGGCAAACTGGCAACCGTCCACCGACTCTTCGTGTTTACCTCTCGATTTGGAACTGCTATCGCACGCTCTTCCTCTCCCTCCTCCATTTTCCTTCAGCCCTTCACCCTTTCTTCTGCCATTGTTCGATCGTCTTCTTCATGGAGGGAACAGGCCGGAAACGACCCCATTATTCTTGCCCCGATCTGAAAGATGACGTGGTGGAGGAACCCATTGATTGGTGCGACGTCATCACCTCGGATCGCATGGCAGGTTTGTTCAAGCCCATTCTCGACTCAACTAATAACATCATTACAAGGAACCCAAGAGTCAAGGAGCGGTTTGATCTCCCCTATCTTCTTCACCATGACCCTGATGACTGGCGCCGGGACGGCGGATGCCTCTCCCTATGCAAGTTGATGCCGCTTGATAATGATATGTATGATGTTAAGATGCCATCGCTTGAGGGTAAGGCTTGGGCAGGCGCAAATGGAGATTGGGTTGTTTACATTGGGTCCAACTGCGAGTGGGAACTTGTGAATGTGTACACTCATGACCGGGTTCCACTTCCAAAAATCTCAGCAGACTGCCCAGAGGTTGAGCACACCGGTATTGTAAGCACGTTCAAATACGATCATGGTGATTGTCTTCTACGGAAGATAGCAATTTGTTGAGTTCCCAGCCGCTCTTGGAATTACAACAACTATGAAGTTGTTGCTATCTTCAACAAGCTTGTTGCCGTTCTTCGTGGTTTGACTGGATGGATATTGCTCAAAAATCAGTTTCTGTACATGGATGAGTACTGTGATGCAATTCAATATGAGGGCCTTGTGTTTGCTGCCACCACTCGTGGAACTGTTTTTGCATGGAATCCTTATGATTTCGATACGTTTGTCTTCCACCGTAATTATAATTGTTTCATCCACATGCATGCGGGTTAGCAAGTTTCCCTTTACTAATTAACCTTCTTCTTGTGTTTCCAAGGTCCTGTGAACATTCCACCACCTATACTTGAAAAAATTTATAACCAAGGGGGAGATGACGATGGTGATGATCACGAGCATGAGGACGAGCAACGCCCATATACTCTGTGGCGCCTGGCAACTAATTCCGATGGATCACCTCTTCTTGTGTGTATACAGCCCACTGATGATGTTACTACTAAGGAAGCAGGTGTAGTCTCCCATGGTCGCACTCTCCGGACCTATTCCAACACCCGTTGCATGGTATTCGGGATGGATACTAGTGTGCTAGTGCCAACTCCTTCTCCCTGGTACAGAATTTATAATCTTGGAGAAAACTCGCTCTTCCTTGGACAAAACTATCCAATGATGGTGAAAGGCGATCCAACTGCTGTTGACACAACGTTACTACCATTTATGAGAAGCAACTTTGTCTATACCTCGGACATTTGGGTGGTTCCCTACCCTGGTACTGATATAGTAGGCCGCTTCAGCCTGGATGATCAGTCCTGCGCTGGTCTCCAGATCGACAATGGATGGCCCGTCCCAGAGAATCACTTGTGGTTCAAAGCAAGCATTTCCAACGCCGAGGAATGGTTGAGTTGAAGTTCATTTCATTGCTTGTTGTTTGTTGTGTGGTGAAAACTTTAGTATTTATAATGTATCCTCGTTGTCGATGTGTGTTGCTGTCCTGTTGTATGTAATAAAATGATATGCCTGTGATAAACTTACTAAATTTATGAATGGCTTTCGAGTCGCTTCTCTGAGTGAGTGGTGCGACGAGGCAAAAAAATATTTTCCAAATACATAATTGTACGTGCATTGCAACAAGTTATCGGATGAGGCCAATCAACAGGTTATCAGAGTAGTACACTATTTGTACTAGCTTCACATGCTTCGCACGTCGGGTGGGTGTTTTTACTGTAGCCATATGTTAATGTGTTCGCTGTACATAACCAGCACCTCGAATCCTCGATACTAGTACTATATAGTAAGTAGTAGGAGTAGTAGGGTGGTATGGGCCAGAACAATCATTCACGTCCAGGAGTACGGCACACGCCACCACCACGACATCCATCTGACACCATATTATTTCTTTGACTCCGTGCTAGAGCAATCTCTTCAACCTCGTCGTTTCTCTAACTTCAGCCATCGCGCGGCGGGCGAGGTGGGGGTTTGCCGATAGTCAGTTTCCTCAACTGTGGTCCCACTTGTAAGGCCAACTCCAATGCACGACCCCAAACTGACCTCCGTTTTGCACGAACTCCAACGATAATTTTGACTAGAAAAGCAAGACCAAACAAAACAAGAACCATAAGAATACATTTTACTAGTACTCTAGAAGATATCCAGCTTCCATAAATGCTCTTGTAAGTTGGATTAGTGCATTCTTGATGCATTCATTGTAGATCTGCGGAGGCTCGATCTTGCGTGCTTCTTTCTTCTTCGAGTGTAAATGAAAGTGCAACTATCCCTAGGTGGTTTTGGTAGTTCATAACAACATATAGCTCATTGAGCTAATGCTATTCCAAGACTATTATTTCAGGAAAGATCAATGAATGGCATGGCATGGATGATGAAAGTGGATCCCTCAAAATACTAATGACAAAGGATTGGCTCAAGCTCAAAAGCTCAAGACTCTTCATTTTATATTTTAGTGATCCAAGATCACATTGAGTCTATAGGAAAAGCCAATACTATCAAGGAGGGATGATGTGTTGCTTAATGAGCCTCTTGCTTCATGTGCTCAGTGATATGATCCAAAACCCTCAGCTACTTACTCACATCCACAAATGACCTAAACCCAAAGCCAAAATCGGTCACACCGACTCTTCCTATCCGGCGCCACCGATTCCAAAGGTCATAGCCACTGCCACAAACCCTAAGCAAATCGGTTTTACCGATAGGGATCTCGGTCTCACCGAGATGGGATTGTAATCTCTCTGTTTCCCTTCGTAACGTTTCGGTCTAACCGAAGTGAGCGATCGGTCCCACCGAGATTGCAATGTAAACTCTCTATTTCCCTTTTGTAACATTTCGGTCTCACCGAAAAGACCAAATCGGTCCCACCGAGTTTAGCTGACCAACTCTCTGGAAAGCTTATTACCAAAATCGGTCTTACCGAGTTTGTGTAATCGGTCTTACCGAGATTACATTATGCCCTAACCCTAACCGAATCGGTCTCACAGAGATGCATGTCGGTCTGACCGAAAATCACTAACGGTCACTAGGTTTACTAAATCGGTCCGACCGAATCTATTGAATCAGTCCCACCGAGTTTTGTAAATTGTGTGTAACGGTTAGATTTTGTGTGGAGGCTATATATACCCCTCCACCTCCTCTTCATTCGTGGAGAGAGCCATCAGACTAAACCTACACTTCCAACTTACCATTTCTGAGAGAGAAC
This sequence comes from Triticum timopheevii, assembly GCA_963921465.1. Classification (NCBI taxonomy): domain Eukaryota; kingdom Viridiplantae; phylum Streptophyta; class Magnoliopsida; order Poales; family Poaceae; genus Triticum; species Triticum timopheevii. The sequence goes on along the minus strand of OY997274.1, from coordinate 357,593,803 downwards.
CACCTACTCATGTGTTGAGGCCAAGATATTCCATTCCTACCATATGAATCTTGATCTCTAGCCTTCCCCAAGTTGCTTTTCACTCAAATCTTCTTTCCACCAGATCCAAAACCTATGAGAGAGAGTTGAGTGTTGGGGAGACTATCATTTGAAGCACAAGAGCAAGGAGTTCATCATCAACGCACCATGTGTTACTTCTTGGAGAGTGGTGTCTCCTAGATTGGCTAGGTGTCATTTGGGAGCCTCCGACAAGATTGTGGAGTTGAACAAGGAGTTTGTAAGGGCAAGGAGATCGCCTACTTCATGAAGATCTACCGCTAGTGAGGTAAGTCCTTCGTGGGCAACGGCCATGGTGGGATAGACAAGGTTGCTTCTTCGTGGACCCTTCATGTGTGGAGCCCTCCATGGACTCGCGCAACCGTTACCGTTCGTGGGTTGAAGTCTCCATCAATGTGGATGTACGAAGCACCACCTATCGGAACCACGCCAAAAACATACGTGTCTCCAATTGCGTTTGAATCCTCCAAACCCTTCCCTTTACTTTCTTGCAAGTCGCATGCTTTAATTTCCGCTGCCTATATACTCTTTGCATGCTTGCTTGAATAGTGTGATGATTGCTTGACTTGTCCTAAAATAGCTAAAATCTGCCAAACTCTAAAATTGGGAAAAGGTTAAGTTTTTAATTGGTCAAGTAGTCTAATCACCCCCCTCTAGACATACTTCAAGGTCCTACAAGTGGTATCAGAGCTTTGGTCTCCATTTGCTTTGATTTCCATAGCTTTTGGTGGTCATAGCCTTGGTTTCACAACCTAGGAGAGTATGGCGTCTAGCCAGGGAAATTATCACCGTAGAGGTCCTTACTTTGATGGTACTAATTTTGCTAGTTGGAAGCATAAGATGAAAATGCATATTCTTGGACATAACCCCGCCGTTTGGGAAATTATTTGTATTGGCTTGCAAGGTGAATTCTTTGATGTGAGAGAACCAAACCGTGAAGCTAATGCGGAAGAATTCAAGATGCTGCAATACAACGCTCAAGCTTGTGATATCATCTTCAACGGATTCTGCCCCGAAGAATTCAAGAAAATCAGCCGTCTTGAGAATGCAAAGGAAATTTGGGATACTTTAATTGATATGCATGAAGGTACCGAATCCGTCAAGGAATCCAAGTTGGATGTGCTCCAAAGTCAGCTTGACAAGTTCAAAATGAAGGATGGTGAAGGTGTTGCTGAAATGTACTCTAGGCTTGCACTTATCACAAATGAGATTGCCGTCTTAGGGAGTGAAGAGATGACCGACAAATTCATCATCAAGAAGATCCTAAGAGCATTGGATGGAAAGTATGATACCGTGTGCACATTGATCCAAATGATGTCAAACTACAAAGATCTCAAGCCAACGGAAGTCATTGGAAAAATTGTTGCTCATGAGATGTCACTCAAGGATAAGGAAGAACTTCACAACAAGTCAAGTGGTGCTTACAAAGCCTAAAGTGAATCCCCCACATCATCAAGTGAGAAACAAACCTTCAATGAAGAATTGAGCTTAATGGTGAAGAACATCAACAAATTCTACAAGAGTAGAAGCAAAGAAAGAAGCTCCAAGTCAAGGTCTTACAATGACAAAAGATCTTCTAGTCGAGAGCGCAATTGCTACAATTTTGGGAGACCCGAACACTATTCCAATGAGTGTACGACACCCTACAAAAGAAGAGAAGATTCTCCAAGAAGAAGAAGCAAAAGAGAAGAATCACCACCAAGAGAGAGGAGGAGTAGAGATGATCGTTATGAATGAAGACCCTCACGGAGAAGCAAGGATTCAGAAAGGAAGGACAAGTCATCAAGGAGCTACACAAAACGAAGACATCAAGCTCATGTTGGTGAATGGGTATCCAGCTCCGACTAAGACAATCACTCTGAGATACGCTATCACTCTGACTCCGAATATACTCAAGATGAAGGTGTTGCCGGTCTAGCACTTGTGTCAACCAACTCCTACGATATATTTGATTCACCAGATGAAGGAATTGGAAGATGCTTCATGGCCAAAGGTCCAAAGGTAACACATCCTTGGTATGTTGATTTCAATAGTGATGAAGATGACTTGCTTGTGGATGACGATTTACATGTTGACAACTCTAGTGACGAATACTATGATGAAACGTCAATTAATCATGCTAATCAAGATAAAACGAATAACAATGATAAAGAGAAGATTGAGCTTCTAACTAAAGAACTAAACACTCTTAAGTTGGCTCATGAAACTATCTTCGAAGATCATCGAGAAATTTTAAGGGCTCATGAGAAGTTACGCTTTGAAAAGCTCAATCTTGAGCAAGAGCATGAGTTCTTAAAGGCAATCAATGATGATCTCCGTAAGAAAAGTTCTTCTTACATTGCCAAGCGTTTACTCTTATCTACTTACATGCCTCAAGTCAAGTCTAGTAACAAGTACAAGAAAGATACTTCCTCTAGTAGTAACAATAATAATGTCAAATCCAATATTGTTGCTTCTAGTAGTTCTCTAGATTCCACTAATGATTCTCTTAGCCAAGTTACACTTGAGCAAGAAAATAGCTTATTGAAGGGAATTATAGAGAAAGGTGTTTACAAGAGCCTTGCCGGGAGTAAGCAATTCGAGGAAATTGTACGCAAGCAAGGAAGGCACCGGAAGAATCAAGGTGTTGGTTTTGAATGAAAGTTCAATGCCAATGGAGTTGAGTGGGAAGAAGATCAATACCCCAAGATGAAGTTTATTCCTCAACAAGAGAAGTATGATCCTACGTCCTTCAAGGGAACACAAGCACGAGATGATCTTCCACCACAAGACCACAAGAACAAAGGCAAGGACAAGCTTCAAGAAGAGATTTATGCATTTGAAGAAGCACCTAAAGCCTCGTTCAAGTGGGTTCCCAAGACTACGTCAAGTTCTACTTCATCAAGTACAACTACAACTCCAAGGATTCCCATCAAGATGATGTGGATCCCGAAGAAGAAGAACTAGAGAGTTCTTGAGGGTGACTCCGCCAACATTCTTCACTCATATCATTATGGAAAGAACAAGTGCAATCAACTTCCACATCTTGCACTAGTTCAAGGAGTCACAAACCCTCATGTTGGTAAGGAAAGGGACAAGGTAACCTAATGATTTCATGGACATCATCTTGTGTGTGAATCACTCTATGTCTATGGATATTCTTGTTTGTTCCTTGTGGGACTAACCCATGTAGGAATTGAAAGTGCAACTCACTACAAAGGATTGCTCCGAATGATCTACATCAACATTGAGCATCCACATCTTCAACACCTACATGAAGTCATCATCGACAAAACCCAAGGTTAGTTCATCCCTCTAAGGGGGGATCTCACATCAAGGGGGAGCTTAACTCTAAGAATTGAGTCAAAGTAACTCTAATGGTGTGAACATATCAATGCATTATGTAAAAGTGGTAACCCCACTTGAGCTTAAACGATGAGTATGACCTATGATCAAATGTTTTTCATTTGACTCCTAAGTCAATATACTCATATATAGATGACCTAGTCATCGCCAATTGTTTGATAGATGCTAGTATTGGTTGTGCATGCTTTGCCACATATTTCATTTGCCATCTTATTGTGTGAGCATGTTGGTGCATATTTTACTCATTCAAGGACATCCACTTGTTGTTTCGATTGTTTGGCTTCTTTTCTTTTTGCCAAGTGGATGGACAAGAATGCCTAAGAACTTTCTCTAGCTATCTATGCTTTTCTCGTCTCAAACTCTATTCATGCTACATCACAAAATTTGATCAAGTCAGATTCGAACCACTCTGTGTGAGGAGCACTCGGAGTCCCTGATTCGTCATAGACTTAAACTTCCAAAACTTCTTTGTGCCTCTCGATCTGACCGATTCCTTCATTTCGGTCCTACCGAGATCATTAAGTTGATCTAAGTTTTCAATCTCGGTGCAACCGATTTGAACTTTTTGGTCACACCGAGTTGCTGTAACTGTACACAGTTATGCATCTAGGTGCCACCGAGTTGTTCCACTCTGTCACACCGACAGGGTCGGGCTATATATAGTTATGGGCAAAAATTTGGAAATTCCTCCGAACCTCTTCGCCCGCGCAATAGCTCGCTCTGCCATCGAAGGTCTCCGGATCGTCTCCTCGTCGCCAGCCGCCTCCAGTAGCTGGTCTCTGCCGCCGTCAATGGATTTTGCCCCTGCCGTTGCCGCCGTAGCGAGTTCATCGCCAAGCTAGGGTATGGACTCGATCACTGTGCTATCCTCGTCCGATTCCTAGCACATTGTGTTCTTATTGATTCTTGCCACAATTGAAACACTCCTATCCAGTCAATGTAGTCCGTAGATTAGATGAGATTCAAAATTTTAGGGTTAGGTTTCCGCCGAAACCATCTCGGACCCACCGAGTTGAAAAACTTGGTCCCACCGATTTGGCTTATGCCATTGCACTAGTGACTCTCGGTCTGACCGAGAATTGCTAATCGGTGAGACTGAATTTAGGACTTTGTGAAACCCTACCAGTCTCGGTGCCACCGAACTGTGACTCGGCCCAACCGAGATCATCAATTTAGGTTCCAAAACTGCTTCCGTATCACCGAGTTTGAAAATTGGTTGATCTGAAATGCTTTCTGTGGAAAACTAAAACTGAATTTTTGAATCATTCTTTTGCAAAAATCTCTGCATTTTGTGATGCTCATCCACTCTATCTCATCTATAACTCTTCACAGGGTCAGCAGTCAGTGTTTGCAGCATGTCAGACCAAAGTGACAGCCAAAACAGGTCAGAAGAGCAGATTGACATGAGTGAGGGCACTAGTCCCTCAAGAACTTCAGATGAAGGGAGCAGAAGCACTCCTAGCAACCTGCCTAAGGCTGCTACCAGGCAAAGGAGGAAGAGAACTTCAGACTCAGAGGATGAGTACTATAAAGCTAAAGAAGATGAGGCTACTTCCAAGAAAGTAGTGCTCAAAAAGGAATATGGCTCAGGAAAGAATACAAAGCCTGGACTGAACAAGAAAGTTCCTACCAAGAGGACACCAATGCCCAAGGTCAGAAGGTCCACTCAAGTACCAGAACAGACTGAACCCAAAGAGGCACCTGCTAAGAAAGTCACATCTTCCAAATCCAAGAAAGTTCCTACTGGAGAAACTATGAAGTTCACCATAGAATCAGAGGATGAAGGAGCTCAGGACAAGAAGAAGAAGAGAGAAAGGACCACAACTGCCCAGGTTCTTGGAAAGCCCTCAATGAGAAGAGATTCTGAAGAGGAAGAAGAGGTTGCTGCACCAGCACCTAAGGCACCAAAGCTTATGGGTGATGCTATAAGATCAGGGGCTGCAACATCTAAGCCCAAGGAAGCACCCAAAGCTGCCCCCAAGGCCAAGCTTGCACCAAAGAGGAATACCAGGAGTATTCCAACTGCTGAGAAGAACAAGGCCCCAGTGCCTAATGTTGCTGAAGAAGAAGATGAAGAAGGACAGGTCCTAAGGAAGCTCAAGCCCAAGATACCAGAACACAATGATGCCCATACTGTGGCTGAGGACATGAGGATCAGGAAGGACTCAGGGTTGAGGATATGGAGGATGGAAGATCCATATGCCTCAAGGAGAAGAACTGCTGTTGATTACAGGTTCCATACAAAGGAACAGCAGGACTTCTATGAGACAATCTTGTTGGATAAGAAGCCAATAGTTTGTGATATGAGGTGGGTCGACTAGACCTACATCAAGGAAAATGAAGAGCACTATCCTGGAGTGCAAGACAACTTTGTTGCTTGTGGAGTTGCTGATTTTGTTGGGCAAAAGCTCACTCACTGGAATGATGAACTTATCGTGCAATTCTACTCCACAACACACTTTTATCCAGATGGAAGGATTGTCTGGATGTCTAAAGGTACAAGGTACCAGTCCACTGTTGAAGAATGGGCAAGTCTGATAAATGCCCCAAAGGAAAATGATGATGACCTGGACATTTATGCTAAGAAGAAGATGGATCACAATTCCATGGCACACATGTACAAGGAGATCCCAGACAAGGCTGTTGAAACACATAAGTTTGGATCAGTCCACTTTCTGCTGTCAGGGCTGCCAACTATCAATTGGATTCTGAGGCACACTCTGTTGCCTAAGTCTGGTGACCACAACATGATCAGAGGGCATGCCATCAACATGTTGCATGTGTTTGATGTGCCACAGAAGTTCAAAGTCATGAGCCTTATGATAGAAAGCATTAAGAGGACTGCAGCAGATCAGAAGAGGAGTTGTGGATATGCACCTCGGATTCAGGAATTGATAAACTCAAAGATGGGCACAGGGAAATATCAATTAGGTAAGGAACATTTTCCACTTTATCCAGACTTTGAGGACAATGAGGTTGTCATGAATGAGAATGATCCATCATCAGTTCAAGCTTAAGAGAAGAAGGAGAAGGCAAGGAAGGAGAAGGCTGCCAAGATGCCAACTCAAGAGGAGGCATCTGAGTATTTCTTGAAGAACAAGCAGGAGCAACTTGGTTACTTAATAGCATCAACACTGAGGATTGAGAAGGGATTGGCCACCCTCACACAGAATCAGGAGAGCCTGGAAAGAATCATGGAACTCAAATTTCATGACCTTGATGCCAAAGTAACTGAGATTCAGTCAGTTGTGGAGCAGCTGCAGGATGACATGCAGGAGAGGCAGGGCAAGACTACCACAAATGTGTTTTCCAGAGTGCCTAGAGCCTAGAGGTCAGCTACAGTGCCTGTGACAGACACTAGAGCAACATCATCTGCACCAGCTACAACCCCTACTGCTCCAGTGCAACCAGCTCCAGCATCAACTCCAGCACCCTCTACTTCAACTGAAGCCTTCGTTCTCGGAGTTATCCGGACACCACCACATGAAGATCAAGCCTGAGAGTCGATCTAGCACTATGCATTTTCTATGAACTTTTTGGTAACTTGATGCCAAAGGGGGAGAAAAATGTATAGATCATAGGCTTCGAGAGAGAGAGAGTGTTGCTTTTGTTCTTTCTTGTTTTGATTTGGAGGTTAAACTTGTTTGCTTTTGATTGCTTGAGATACTATGCTTGTGAGACATTGATGATCATGTGTTTGATCATAAGCTACACTTATGCATGTTTGATGATATTATCTTATCTATCCTATGTGATCATTCACTTTGCTTGGTGATGAGTGCATGTTTTCAATCTTTATTATTTTGAGCGCTCCACCAAGATGTATGTGACATGGAAGAGTAACCCATGAGCCTAATTCATTGTGCATTTGCAGTCCAAAGCAAATTTTAAACTATGCACAAATTTAGGGGGAGCTCTTGCTTATCACATACTTCTCAAAGCGATGATGTTGTTAAATCTTATAATCATTTGTCGAAGCTTTGATCTATATGTTGTCATCAATTACCAAAAAGGGGGAGATTGAAAGTTGAAAGTGCAACTATCCCTAGGTGGTTTTGGTAATTCATAACAACATATAGCTCATTGAGCTAATGCTATTCCAAGACTATTATTTCAGGAAATCTCAATGAATGGCATGGCATGGATGATGAAAGTGGATCCCTCAAAATACTAATGACAAAAGATTGGCTCAAGCTCAAAAGCTCAAGACTCTTCATTTTATATTTTAGTGATCCATGATCACATTGAGTCTATAGGAAAAGACAATACTATCAACGAGGGATGAGGTGTTGCTTAATGAGCCTCTTGCTTCATGTGCTTAGTGATATGCTCCAAAACCCTCAGCTACTTACTCACATCCACAAATGATCTAAACCCAAAGCCAAAATCGGTCACACCGACTCTTCCTATCCGGCGCCACCGATTCCAAAATTCATAGCCACTGCCACAAACCCTAAGCAAATCGGTCTTACTGATAGGGATCTCGGTCTCACCGAGATGGGATTGTAATCTCTCTGTTTCCTTTCGTAACGTTTTGGTCTAACCGAAGTGAGCGATCGGTCCCACGGAGATTGCAATGTAAACTCTCTGTTTCCCTTTTGTAACATTTCGGTCTCACCGAAAAGAGCAAATCGGTCCCACCGAGTTTACCTGACCAACTCTCTGGAAAGCTTATTGCCAAAATCGGTGATACCGAGTTTGTGTAATCGGTCTTACCGAGATTACGTTATGCCCTCACCCTAACCGAATCGGTCTCACCGAGTTGCATGTCAGTCCCACCGAAAATCCTAACGGTCACTAGGTTTACTAAATTGGTCCGACCGAGTCTGTTGAATCGGTCCCACCGAGTTTGGTAAATTGTGTGTAACGGTTAGATTTTGTGTGGAGGCTATATATACCCCTCCACCTCCTCTTCATTCGTGGAGAGAGCCATCAGACTAAACCTACACTTCCAATTTACCATTTCTGAGAGAGAACCACCTATTCATGTGTTGAGGCCAAGATATTCCATTCCTACCATATGAATCTTGATCACTAGCCTTCCCCATGTTGCTTTCCACTCAAATCTTCTTTCCACCAGATCCAAAACCTATGAGAGAGAGTTGAGTGTTGGGAAGACTATCATTTGAAGCACAAGAGCAAGGAGTTCATCATCAACGCACCATTTGTTACTTCTTGGAGACTGGTGTCTCCTAGATTGGCTAGGTGTCACTTGGGAGCCTCCGACAAGATTGTGGAGTTGAACCAAGGAGTTTGTAAGGGCAAGGAGATCGCCTACTTCATGAAGATCTACCGCTAGTGAGGCAAGTCCTTCGTGGGCGACGGCCATGGTGGGATAGACAAGGTTGCTTCTTCATGGACCCTTCGTGGGTGGAGCCCTCCGTGGACTCGCGCAACCATTACCCTTCGTGGGTTGAAGTCTCCATCAACGTGGATGTACGATAGCACCACCTATCGGAACCACGCCAAAAACATCCGTGTCTCCAATTGCGTTTGAATCCTCCAAACCCTTCCCTTTACTTTCTTGCAAGTTGCATGCTTTAATTTCCACTGCCTATATACTCTTTGCATGCTTGCTTGAATTGTGTGATTATTGCTTGACTTGTCCTAAAATAGCTAAAATCTGCCAAACTCTAAAATTGGGAAAAGGTTAAGTTTTTAATTGGTCAAGTAGTCTAATCACCCCCCCCCCCTCTAGACATACTTCAAGGTCCTACAGTAAAGAAGTAGACGTTGCTTCCTCGCATCTATTCTCATGTCTAGCCTCTATTCTAGTAGGAGTATCAACAAGTGCACTAGTCTCATCTCTAGCCTCTATGCTGCTAAAAGTGCTAGAACATCTACTAAATTGCGCTCTATCAATGTATGGATGTACTCTTCATCCCAATACCAAGACTTGCATCCATTCTACTCCCTCCGTTGCACAATACATGCCTTCTATTTGTCAAAATGTATATGTATCTAGACATGTTTTAGTATATAGGTACATCCATTCTTGGACAAATGGAAGTCAAGTATTTTGGAACGGAGGGAGTACACAATAAAAAATTTAAGTTAGCACAACTAGTCTAATCCGAGAGAACAACCGAAGATTTGGTCGGGTTCTTCCTCCTTTTGCCGACATGTGGGACATCCAGCATCCAGGTCGTGTCATGCAAGAAAATAGAGTGGTAATTGAAGCCACGTGATGTGCATCTTGGGTTAAACTGTAAATAGAATCTTACTACTCTTGAGTAACTCCAAAATTGGCCACCAAAGATCTTTATTGCATTTGTTTTTCATCACCAGCACGTCGATGTGAAAGATGTGCAGGTTCAGTGGGTCCTCTTGTGTTTTCACTAACATGTGGGACCACATGTGAGCAAACAGACGATGGGCTCCGCGCGTCCGCTGGCTGGCTGAGAAGAGAGATAGAGGAGGGCTGAGCACGGACTCCAGGAAATTTTTTCTACGTACCTCGATATAGTGGGGTGGCATGGGCCATAACTAGCATTAACGTCTAGCAGTACGGCACATGCCACCCACACAAGTCCCATTCGACACCAATTTTCTTGGAGTCCATGCTACAGCCATCTCTTCTCCCTCCTATTTTCTCAGCCATCGCGCGGTGGGCGGGGTGGGGGTTTGCCGATAGTCGGTTTGCTCAACTGCGGTCCCACTTGTAAGTGAAAATGCAACACCGCACGCATTCCCGCTTGAGCGGTGTGCCGGACCAACCGTGTGGGGGTGCGACGCGAACACGGCAGGCTTTTCCTTTTGAACTCGTAACTTGTAAAATTTGGTTCTGCTCCATGGCGCGACCGATGTCAGGACTGGATTTTCGGGATGTCAATTTCCCAGAAAATGGTCCTTGTGCTCACCAGCCCCAAGATTACTGTTAGCTGATGAGGCACCAACTTGATACAGAAATTCCAAGGAAAATACAAAATATTTAGTACAAGACCATTCTGGCCTATGGGTATAACAAATGGTTTCTAGTGGTTGATGGCGGAAGCGGTTTGTGGTTCATCAGCGTCTATGGGACTCCATTCCCACAAGAACAGTTGACCTGGATAACTCCTATCTTCGCGAGGATGCTATCATCATTGCGTAGGTTCCGGGGCTGTCATCGCAACGCTCCTCTCCATGCAAGAAACTTGCCAAGACAATAGCCAGGGACAAGCCAGTGAGTACTTTTGAATGTACTCGCAAACATTTTGAACACAGGTATAATATAACAAATGATAATCATGCTCTGAAATATTCTATGATCACAACGTCAGTCACAAAATAAAATCCATGATGCACGCAAGGAGGTTATTCATATATAACATGAATATGCAATAAGAGAGTAAAAATAGAATGCACCGATCGGGTGTCTGAAGTGATGCCTCGAAAGGACAGTAACATAAAGCATGCCTCAGTCGGGCGTCTGAGCGACACCACCTAAAGAGATTATAAGTGGAATAAGTATCAAACATGCCACAGTCGGGTGTCCGTGCGACACCACATAAAGGGCTTATAAAGTAAACAAATAAAAAGCATGCCATAGTCGGGCGTCTCAGCGACACCACATAAAGGGATTATAAAGTAACAAGCATGCCTAGATGGCCTTCCTCCATGAATTGTGGGCTAGGGGCGCTCCAGAGGGATGGCCTGAGGCTGCCTGGGGGTTTGGATGAGCTCGGGGGCCTCCATTTATAGCGTAACTAGGTCGGTTCCGCGGCCGTGGATAAGAACGCCGGCGAACCGCTATTCTGTAGTTGCAGGGCGATGTGGAGGCGACGTGCGCTAGTGGACGAGCTTGCGGATGAGCTGGGGCTGCTCCAGAGGGCAGCTGGCGCGCTGGTGTGGCTCGGGCAGTGCTGCCATGGCCGGGGCCTGCTGTGGCCGGCCGCTAGTTGCCATGGCCGACCTAATGGCGGCACTGTGGGGCTCCATGGGCGGCCTGGAGGGTTCTGGTGAGCGGTCGAGGCCGGGGCACAGCCCTGCGGGCGAGCAAAGGCCAGGGGCACGATGCGGCGGCTCGGCTGTGCGCGCGTGCAAAACGTGCGCTCTGGGAGCGCCCAGAGCACGCACGCCAGGTGTCGGTGTCAAAACCGGCGGATCTCGGGTAGGGGGTCCCGAACTGTGCGTCTAGGCGGATGGTAACAGGAGACAAGGGACACGATGTTTTTACCCAGATTCGAGCCCTCTCGATGGAGGTAAAACCCTACTCCTGCTTGATTGATATTGATGATATGGGTAGTACAAGAGTGGATCTACCACGAGATCAAGGAGGCTAAACCCTAGAGGCTAGCCTATGGTATGATTGTTGTAATGGTTGTGTTGTCCTACGGACTAAAACCCTCCGGTTTATATAGACACCGGAGAGGGCTAGGGTTACACAGAGTCGGTTACAATGGTAGGAGATCTACATATCCGTATCGCCAAGCTTGCCTTCCACGCCAAGGAAAGTCCCATCCGGACATGGGACGGAGTCTTCAATCTTGTATCTTCATAGTCTTGGAGTCCGGCTGACGATGATAGTCCGGCTGTCCGGACACCCCCTAGTCCAGGACTCCCTCAGTAGCCCCTGAACCAGGCTTCAATGACGATGAGTCCGGAGCGCATATTGTTCGGCATTGCAAGGCGGGTTCCTCCTCCGAATAATTCATAGAAGATTGTGAACACCAGGATAGTGTCCGGCTCTGCAAAATAATTTCCACATTCCACCGTAGAGAGAATAATATGTACACAAGTTCGATCTGCTGACGTATTTTTGCGGCATGACGTCACACCACTACCAAGCCTTTACTTGAATCGTTTTTTATTATACCACCTCAGCGCGTTTAGCGAAGCGGTTTCCTTGGCACGTCTTGTCGAAGCAGAGATCGTGTTCCCCTTATCCCGGGATTCCCATCAATACGGACGTGGGTAACCCAACCGCGCCATTGATGGTGGCGCTTGGGAGATAAGCGAGTTTTACCAGGCCGGTGGGGATGCATAGTCTTCGTCCGCCTATATATAAGGGGATAAGGATCCACCTTTTCACCTACGCCTTATTCCTCCTTTGCTTATCCGTCTCCGCGCACTCGAGCTCCAGCGCCCACGTCCGCACATCTCGTCTCAACCTCCTCCTGTCATGTCCGGAGCGGGAGGCAAGTGGTTGGCCTCCTCCGTCATGGAGGAGCACATCGCAAAGCTGCGCGGCGCCAGATACCTTTCCAGTGACATCGCGCACCGGCTGCCCGACGAGGGGCAGCTCATCCCCACCCCCAGGCCCCATGAGAGGGTCGTATTCCTTCCCCACTTCCTCCGCGGACTGGGCTTCCCGCTTCATCCCTTCGTCCGGGGGCTCATGTTCTACTATGGCCTGGACTTCCACGATCTGGCGCCAAACTTCATCCTCAACATCTCGGCATTTATCGTTGTGTGCGAGGCCTTCCTCTGCATCCGGCCCCACTTCGGCTTGTGGCTCAAGACCTTCAATGTCAAGCCGAGGGTGGTGAAGGGCGCTCAAGCGGAGTGCGGAGGCCCCATGGTGGGCAAGATGCCCAACGTCCTCTGGCTCGAGGGCGCCTTTGTGGAGACCATCAAAGGGTGGCAATCGGGGTGGTTCTATATCACTGAGCCGCGGGACCCTAAATGGGCAGCGGCCCCCGAATTCAGATCTGGTGCCCCTATGCAGCTCACCTCCTGGAAAGAGAAGGGCTTGCTATGGGGCAGTTCGGAGGAGCTGACAGGACTCCAGTCCTGCCTCCAGACCTTGGCGAACAAGAAGCTCAAGCTTGTCAACATAATCCAGGTCATGCTCGTCCGCCGGATTCTCCCCTGCCAACAGCGGGCCTTCAATTTGTGGGAGTTCAATCCGGCATAGCACCAGACTCTGAGCGGGCTCTTCAACACGACGTACGAAGCCGTCTGGAGGGTGCTATTCATGGGCGGAGAAGCCCCCGCGTCCTCGACTGAAGATCGCGGATTCAGCACCAAGCGCCCGGCCGGTGTGGTAAGATATATCATCCTTTATGGGACATCCATTCCTTTCATAGTTTGACTCTATTGTGGGATCTACAACTCCCTGATGCCTTTAATAGGACTGGCAGAGGACGTCCGGACAGGTGGACTATCCGGCTCCCCTTCCCGAAGACCCAGCGGACGCCCGTTTAACGAGGCTGCTGGTCCCGGCACTTTATGTGGTGCCGGAGAAGAAGGCCAAGAAGAAGGCCACGGGAACCCGAAGAAGTTCCCGGCGCCAGGTGATATCGGACTCATCGTCCGATGGCTCCGAGGCGGACTCCTCCCCCGAAGACGAGGAGGAGAAAGAGGACTCTCTCCCAGAGGAGGGATAGAGGAAGAGGAAGGCTTCCCCAACGGGGGAGGCCGAAGGGTCCAAGAGGGGAAGGACCCATCCCCCGGACAGTTCCGCCAACGCCAACGTTGGCGACGAAGAGTGGCCCTCAAGGGCCAGGCCTCCGGCAAGATCGTAAGTATCCGGATTCCTGAATGATTTATAATTTATCTTTTGTGTCATATAGTGTCCTTCTAATGCCGCATACTGCTGTAGTCCGGCCGATGATGATCTTCTCGCTTCATCGAGCGGGTCCTTGGCTCCGTCGGACGTGGATTCCATTCCGACCGCCTCCACCCCTCGTGACGCTGACGAAGTTGAGGTGGGGTCCCAGGAGGAGACCCATCAGGAGGAGGCTCCGGAGGTGCCGCAAGGCAGCCTCCCGGACTTTGTGCTGGACTCTGTGCCGGAACCCGCAGTGGTTCCGGAGTCCGGCAGGCGGCCTTCGTAAGAAGGGCAAGACCGTGATGCCGGCAGCCTCTGTCCAACCGGAGGCGCCGGACAACTTGTTGGAGGCACTTAACGGCGCTTCCATCAAGGAAGAACACCGCACTATCATGAGTGCGGTGATTCAGAAAGTTCAGCTCGCCAAGAGCGGGCTGACCGAAGCCTGCAGCAGCCTTCTAACAGGCTTTGAGGTAAGAAGTTTTAAAATATGTAATGTAATACCGCATAGACAGTAGCAACTGATGCTCGGTTCGGTGCTCGGAAAGAAAAACCGGACTAAGGATCTAAAAAAGATATACACAGGAGTGCTAATAATTATGTCAATATGGGTTTGCAGGCTGCGCTGCTGACCTCTGCCGCACGGACTGCGGAGGTTGGTGCTTTGAAGCAGGACCTCGAGCGGTCCAAGCAAGAGCTCGGCCTTGCCAAGAAGTAGCTCGAGGACAAAGAAGGTGAGTAACACCACTTTAAAATTTGTACCTTACAGAAAAGGATTTTGGTTGCAATAGAAATAACAAGGATAACGTGGGTACTGCAGGGGCCACGAACAAGGTGGCGACCCTTAAGGAGGCCATGTCCGCGGCCGAACGCAATGCGGCCGCAGAACGAGCGGAGCGAGAGAAGCAGGAGGCGCGGGTGGTGGAGGTGCGGCAGGAGCTCCAGGCTCTCATGGAGAAGCATGGGAGTTTGGAGCGCGACTCGAAGACTCGAGAGTCCGAGCTTGCCTTGGCTCTTGAAAGTGCCAAAGCCGCTAAGGCCGAGGCCCGTAAGGCCCTCCAGGAGGTTGAGGATGTGAAGAAAATACCGGCGGGTAAGGCATTTTTCATGCAAACCAAGCATGTTAATGTAAATTACCTGTTACTTACCCGAATTCGGAGCTCTCCAGGGGTGTTTGCAGATCTTCCTCGCAGTGTGTCCGATGCCGCCGCATTCTACCGTGGCGAGGAGGGGAGCTCAACGGAGAAGGTCTTCTGGTCTCAGTACGCTGAGGCCGGACATCCGGTGCCCCCTAGCGACCAGCTGAAGCAGCTAGTCGAGCTCCATAAGGTAGCCGAGCAGGCCATGAAGGGCCTCATAGTCCGGCTGTGGCCTGGAGAGGCCATGCCTGGGAGCTACTTCGACCTCGTGCGGCGGCTGGTGGATGCGTGCCCCTGGGTGGAGGTCATCAAGCGCTCCGCCTGCATTGAAGGTGCTTGTCGGGCCCTTGCCCGCGCAAAGGTGCACTGGGGCAGGCTGGATGCGGAGAGGCTTATCACTGACGCGCCGCCAGCGGGCAAGGAGTATCGTACGCCCGAGATGTACTATAAGACTGTCCTGAAGGGTGCCCGCAAGATTGCGGATGAGTGCCCCAGAGATGTAATTATTGAGTAAACTCGCAATGTGTTATCCTGTGCGCTGAAAACTTTGTTCATATGCGCTAAGCCACGCTTATTGATTTAAAATATTACCTTCTGTGCGGCCGTTTATTAAACCTGAGAGATGGCAAGTCGTCGGCTTCAGCCCCCATGCCACGAGTGCTGGGGTGTTCGGGATAAACTTGAGAACTCTTGTTCCCATTTTTGGGTCCATCTAGGGAGGCGCTCAACACAACGAACAAGGCAACCGGACTTATAATGCTTGAACACTCTCACTTAGCCATAGAATTCTATAATTTTAAATTTCGGCGAAGCCCCTAGTATTCGGAAGACCGAGTTCGGGGCGCTATCCACGCCTGGGCCGGACACATCCGGTTCCTCGCTGGAAGCAGCATAAGTCTTTAGGGACTCGAAAAGACCTCTCGAACAGCGATCAGTCTCTCGCCTTTTCATGACAGTCAGTTTTAGCTTTCTCCACTGAGGCGCTCGCCCAGCTCAACCGGGGCGCAATCGCAGTGGTTCTCCCAGTGCTACCTTAGCCGACAGAACGGAACGTAAGGTACCAAAACATGGGAGCCGGGCAAACCCAACTATTGACCCAAGACATGATTCGGAGCCGATGCATATAATGCTATAAGTTCGGGGTGCCGCACTTGTGAAAGTGTTCGGACTTATCACACCATAATGCGGGAAACATAAGCCCCTGGTGTATTCGGCCGTACCGAAATGTACGGGTCCAAGATGTCAAGAATAAACATATATGTAAAAAGGAAATGCAATTATGAGCAAAAAGTGATGCATTGTTTATTCAAGAAATTCTGCCATGAGTGCAGAACGATACAAATAGTGCGGTAAGCAAGGGCTGGATTATTAGAAGTGTCTCCCTCCAGGTGTAGGCGGCGGAATGGTGTATTTAACAAATCTAATGCTCGTAATGGAGACCACCTGAGTGTTCGTCGTAGCCTTTTTCCCTCCCTAGCTGTTGCATCGTGAGTTCGGTAGATCTACTACCGGACAGGGCCTCTGGTGAGCGGAGTCCTGTGGAAAAAGAAAAAAAGAAAAAAGAGTGACACACCTGGGAGCCCCTGGTGTGGTTAAGCCGCACTCTGGGCCTGTCGTGGTCGTGCCCCTCCCCCTATGCCCATGGTATCTCCAGGGCGTAATGATGTACGCGAAGAGCTGGTCTTGCAATCATGCAAGGGCTGGGGTTGGGGCCGCATTGCTATGCGTGCTCGAAAGTGCCAGGTGGTCTTGATTGATGTTACTCCGGGCGCGTTTGGCTATGTCTGGTCGTTTAACGGCCGGACTCATAAATTGCCTTAAAAGGCTGCTCTGTACTTCTGCCGCGAGAGCCGCTGTGTGTTCCTCCGTTCTGAGGGAGCGTTCAGTATTTCCATTGACCGTGATGACTCCACGAGGGCCTGGCATCTTGAGCTTGAGGTATGCATAATGCGGTACCGCGTTGAATTTTGCAAATGCGGTTCGTCCGAGCAAAGCGTGATAGCCACTGCGGAACGGGACTATGTCGAAGATTAACTCCTCGCTTCGGAAATTATCCGGGGATCCGAAGACCACTTCCAGTGTGACTGAGCCTGTACAGTTGGCCTCAACACCTGGTATGACGCCTTTAAAGGTCGTTTTTGTAGGTTTAATCCTTGAGGGGTCTATGCCCATCTTGCGCACTGTGTCCTGGTAAAGCAGGTTCAGGCTGCTGCCGCCGTCCATCAGGACTCTGGTGAGGTGAAATCCATCGACGATTGGGTCTAAAACCAATGCGGCGAATCCACCATGACGGATACTGGTAGGGTGGTCCCTTCGATTGAAAGTGATCGGGCAAGAGGACCATGGGTTGAACTTTGGGGCGACTGGTTCCATCGCATATACGTCCCTAAGTGCACGCTTCCGCTCTCTTTTGGGTATATGGGTTGCGTATATCATGTTTACCGTCCGCACTTGTGGGGGGAAACCCTTCTGCCTCTACTGTTCGGCGGCCGGGTCTCTTCCTCGTCGTCGCTGTGCAGCCCCTTGTCATTGTTTTTGGCAATTAACTTGCCTGCCTACTTGAATACCCAACAATCTCTGTTGGTGTGATTAGCTGGCTTTTCGGGGGTGCCATGTATCTAGCAAGAGCGGTCGAGTATTCGGTCCAAATTGGACGTACCCGGGTTAGTTCTTTTGAATGGCTTCTTCCGCTGACCGGGTTTAGAGCCTCTGAATCCGGCGTTGACTGCCGTATCCTCATTGCTATCGCCGTTAACGCAGCGTTTGTTTTTGTTTCGACGCGACCTGCCATTGTGGTCCTTAGTGTCCGGACCGCCAGCGTTTTTGCTGAGGTTGTTGCTACGAGCTAGCCAGCTGTCCTCTCCCGCACAGAAGCGGGTCATGAGTGATGTGAGGGCTGCCGTGGATTTCGGCTTTTCCTGTCCTAGGTGCCGGGCCAGCCACTCGTCGCGGATGTTATGTTTGAAGGCTGCGAGGGCCTCTGCATCCGGACAGTCGACAATTTGGTTTTTCTTTGTTAAGAACCGTGTCCAGAACTGTCTGGCCGATTCGTCTGGCTGCTGAATTATGTGGCTTAGGTCATCGGCGTCTGGTGGTCGCACATATGTGCCCTGGAAGTTGTCGAGGAATGCGGCTTCCAGGTCCTCCCAACACCCAATTGACTCTGCGGGCAAGCTGTTAAGCCAATGCCGAGCTGGTCCTTTAAGCTTGAGTGGGAGATACTTGATGGCGTGGAGATCGTCGCTACGTGCCATATGGATGTGAAGGAGATAATCTTCGATCCAAACCGCGGGGTCTGTTGTGCCATCGTAGGATTCAATGTTCACGGGTTTAAACCCTTCAGGGATTTGATGATCCATTACTTCGTCAGTGAAGCATAGTGGGTGTGCGGTGCCTCTGTATTGAGCAATATCACGACGTAGCTCAAGGGAGTGTTGCCTGCTGTGTTTGGCCCGGCCGGAGTTGCTGTATCCGGCGCGACGGTAGTCGTAGTGGGTTGTGGGGCGCCCACGTGATCCGTAGATAGATCTGGATTGTCTTGCCTTGTCCTCCAATATGTCTCGCAAGTCCGGTGCATTCCCTCGTGGCTTCGTACTTTTCGAGCGATGCCGGGGTACGGTCCTGATGGAGGGCCTAGATGCCTCTCTGTCGCGGCCACGGGGTGGTCGATCTGCCGTATTGTGCGCTGGTGATGAAGGTTTGTATGCTTCCTCCTCTAGTCGGGGGAGCAACTTGCGTTTTGGGTAACTTTTGGAGGGGCGTTCGAGTTCATACTCTTCGGCCGCGAGGACCTCGGTCCATCTGTCGGCCAGCAGGTCTTGATCAGCTTGAAGCTGTTGCTGCTTTTTCTTTAGGCTATTTGCCGTGGCAATAAGCCTGCGTTTAAAACGCTCTTGTTCGACGGGATCCTCTGGCACGACGAATTCGTCGTCGTTGAGGCTTGCCTCATCTCCGGAGGGAGGCATGTAGTTTTCATCCTCCTCGTCTGCCGCTCTCTTTCGAGGGCTGGCTTCCCCGTCCTCCTGTGCTGAATTTTCCTAGAGGGGGTTGTCTTCGGCACTCTCTAGGGTGTTATTATCTCCGGTGCTGGAATCTCCATTCTTACTGTGGCGGGATTTAGAGCGGCGCCGCTGACGTCAGTGCTTGGGCTGTTTCTTAGAAGAATCTGCCTCCGCTGCTTCTTCGCTGCCCCCATCCTTTGGGGTGTCCACCATGTATATGTCGTATGACGAGGTGGTCTTCCAGTGCCCTGTAGAAGCTGGTTCTTGATCGTCTCCGGCATCGTCGTCCATATCGTCGATGTCTTCGGAGTCGTAGTCTAGCATGTCGGTTAGATCGTCGACAGTGGCTACAAAGTGGGTGGTGGGTGGGCTTTGAATTTCCTCGTTGTCCACATCCCAACCATCCTGACCGCAGTCCGGCCAGGGTTCTCCTGATAACGAGAGATGCTTTAGCGAATTTAGGATGTCGCCAAAGGGTGGGTGCTAAAAGATGTCCGCGGCGGTGAATTCCATGATCGGCGCCCAATCCGATTCGATTGGTAGGGGCGCAGGAGGTCCGGAGTCCGGCAAGGAGTCCGGCGTCTCGGAGTCACGAGCCTTATAAGGGACAAGATTAGTGTTCGGATCCATCGCCATAGGAGTTGTAGCTCCCGAGGCGGTGTCCATCCACCTGTCCTCGATCTGCGCGGTTTGCTCCGAACTATGGGTCAGAGCGGACTCGTGTGCGGCCTCCAGGGCGCTATCCGGCGGCAGAGCTAAATCATGCCCATGGTGACAGCGCGGCACGCTCAGCTGTGGCTCGAATCCATCGAAGATTAAGTCTCCGTGGATGTCGGCCATGAAGTTTAGGCTTCCAAACCTGACCTGATGGCCAGGGGCGTAGCTTTCGATCTGCTCCAGATGGCCAAGCGAATTGGCCCGCAGTGCGAAGCCGCCGAACATGAAGGTTTGTCCGGGGAGGAAAGTCTCACCCTAGACGGTGTCGTTATTGATTGAATAAGCCATCAAGCCTATCGGTGACGACACAGAGGAACTCTCAATGAAAGCACCAATGTCGGTGTCAAAACCGGCGGATCTCGGGTAGGGGGTCCCGAACTGTGCGTCTAGGCGGATGGTAACAGGAGACAAGGGACACGATGTTTTTACCCAGGTTCGGGCCCTCTCGATGGAGGTAAAACCCTACTCATTCTTGATTGATATTGATGATATGGGTAGTACAAGAGTGGATCTACCACGAGATCAAGGAGGCTAAACCCTAGAGGCTAGCCTATGGTATGATAGTTGTAATGGTTGTGTTGTCCTACGGACTTAAACCCTCCGGTTTATATAGACATCGGAGAGGGCTAGGGTTACACAGAGTCGGTTACAATGGTAGGAGATCTACATATCTGTATCGCCAAGCTTGCCTTCCACGCCAAGGAAAGTCCCATCCGGACATGGGACGGAGTCTTCAATCTTGTATCTTCATAGTCTTGGAGTCACCTGGGAGCCTCCGACAAGATTGTGGAGTTGAACCAAGGAGTTTGTAAGGGCAAGGAGATCGCCTACTTTGTGAAGATCTACCGCTAGTGAGGCAAGTCCTTCGTGGGCGACGACCATGGTGGGATAGACAAGGTTGCTTCTTCGTGGACACTTCGTGGGTGGAGCCCTCCGTGGACTCGCGCAACCATTACCCTTCGTGGGTTGAAGTCTCCATCAACGTGGATGTACGATAGCACCACCTATCGGAACCATGCCAAAAACATCCGTGTCTCCAATTGCGTTTCAATCCTCCAAACCCTTCCCTTTACTTTCTTGCAAGTTGCATGCTTTAATTTCCGCTGCCTATATACTCTTTGCATGCTTGCTTGAATTGTGTGATTATTGCTTGCCTTGTCCTAAAATAGCTAAAATCTGCCAAACTCTAAAATTGGGAAAAGGTTAAGTTTCTAATTGGTCAAGTAGTCTAATCACCCGCCCCCCCTCTAGACATACTTCAAGGTCCTACAGTAAAGAAGTAGACGTTGCTTCCTCGCATCTAGTCTCATGTCTAGCCTCTATTCTAGTAGGAGTATCAACAAGTGCACTAGTCTCATCTCTAGCCTCTATGCTGCTAAAAGTTCTAGAACATCTACTAAATTGCTCTCTATCAATATATGGATGTACTCTTCATCCCAATACCAAGACTTGCATCCATTCTACTCCCTCCGTTGCACAATACATGCCTTCTATTTGTCAAAATGTATATGTATCTAGACATGTTTTAGTATATAGGTACATCCATTTTTGGACAAATGGAAGTCAAGTATTTTGGAACGGAGGGAGTACACAATAAAAAATTTAAGTTAGCACAACTAGTCTAATCCGAGAGCACAACCAAAGATTTGGTCGGGTTCTTCCTCCTTTTGCCGACACGTGGGACATCCAGCATCCAGGTCGTGTCATGCAAGAAAATAGAGTGGTAGTTGAAGCCACGTGATGTGCATCTTGGGTTAAACTGTAAATAGAATCTTACTACTCTTGAGTAACTCCAAAATTGGCCACCGAAGATCTTTATTGCATTTGTTTTTCATCACCAGCATGTCGAGGTGAAAGATGTGCAGGTTCAGTGGGTCCTCTTGTGTTTTCACTGACATGTGGGACCACATGTGAGCAAACAAACGATGGGCTCCGCGCGTCCGCTGGCTGGCTGAGAAGAGAGATAGAGGAGGGCTGAGCACGGACTCCAGGAAATTTTTTCTACGTACCTCGATATAGTGGGGTGGCATGGGCCATAACTAGCATTAACATCTAGCAGTACGGCACATGCCACCCACACAAGTCCCATCCGACACCAATTTTCTTGGAGTCCATGCTACAGCCATCTCTTCTCCCTCCTGTTTTCTCAGCCATCGCGCGGTGGGCGGGGTGGGGGTTTGCCGATAGTCGGTTTGCTCAACTGTGGTCCCACTTGTAAGTGAAAATGCAACACCGCACGCATTCCCGCTTGAGCGGCGTGCCGGACCAACCGTGTGGGGGTGCGACGCGAACACGGCAGGCTTTTCCTTTTGAACTCGTAACTTGTAAAATTTGGTTCTGCTCCA
The DNA here is from genome assembly GCA_963921465.1 of Triticum timopheevii. Lineage (NCBI taxonomy): Eukaryota > Viridiplantae > Streptophyta > Magnoliopsida > Poales > Poaceae > Triticum > Triticum timopheevii. The sequence continues at coordinate 357,571,725 of OY997274.1, read as the reverse complement.
TGGCGCGACCGATGTCAGGACCGGATTTTCGGGATGTCAATTTCCCAGAAAATGGTCCTTGTGCTCACCAGCCCCAAGATTACTGTTAGCTGATGAGGCACCAACTTGATACAGAAATTCCAAGAAAAATACAAAATATTTAGTACAAGACCATTCTGTCCTATGGGTACAACAAATGGTTTCTAGTGGTTGATGGCGGAAGCGGTTTGTGGTTCATCAGCGTCTATGGGACTCCATTCCCACAAGAACAGCTGACCTGGATAACTCCTATCTTCGCGAGGTTGCTATCATCATTGCGTAGGTTCCGGGGCTGTCATCGCAACGCTCCTCTCCATGCAAGAAACTTGCCAAGACAATAGCCAGGGACAAGCCAGTGAGTACTTTTGAATGTACTCGCAAACATTTTGAACACATGTATAATATAACAAATGATAATCATGCTCTGAAATATTCTATGATCACAACGTCAGTCACAAAATAAAATCCATGATGCACGCAAGGAGGTTATTCATATATAACATGAATATGCAATCAGAGAGTAAAAATAGAATGCACCGATCGGGTGTCTGAAGTGATGCCTCGAAAGGACAATAACATAAAGCATGCCTCAGTCGGGCGTCTGAGCGACACCACATAAAGGGATTATAAGTGGAATAAGTAACAAACATGCCACAGTCGGGTGTCCGTGCGACACCACATAAAGGGCTTATAAAGTAAACAAATAACAAGCATGCCATAGTCGGGCGTCTCAGCGACACCAAATAAAGGGCTTATAAAGTAACAAGCATGCCTAGATGGCCTTCCTCCATCGATTGCGGGTTAGGGGCGCTCCAGAGGGATGGCCTAAGGCTGCCTGGGGGTTTGGATGAGCTCGGGGGCCTCCATTTATAGCGTAACTAGGTCGGTTCCGCGGCCGTGGATAAGAACGCCGGCGAACCGCTATTCTGTAGTTGCAGGGCGATGTGGCGGCGACGTGCGCTAGTGGACGAGCTTGCGGATGAGCTTGGGATGCTCCAGAGGGCAGCTGGCCAGCCGCTAGTTGCCATGGCCGACCTAATGGCGGCGCTGTGGGGCTCTAGGGGCGGCCTGGAGGGTTCTGGTGAGCGGTCGAGGCCGGGGTGCGGCCCTGCGGGTGAGCAAAGGCCAGGGGCACGATGCGGCAGCTCGGCTGTGCGTGCGTGCAAAACATGCGCTCTGGGCGCGCCCAGAGCACGCACGCCAGGTGTCGGTGTTAAAACCAGCGGATCTCGGGTAGGGGGTCCCGAACTGTGCGTCTAGGCGGATGGTAACAGGAGACAAGGGACACGATGTTTTTACCCAGGTTCGGGCCCTCTCGATGGAGGTAAAACCCTACTCCTGCTTGATTGATATTGATGATATGGGTAGTACAAGAGTGGATCTACCACGAGATCAAGGAGGCTAAACCCTAGAGGCTAGCCTATGGTATGATTGTTGTAATGGTTGTGTTGTCCTACGGACTAAAACCCTCCGGTTTATATAGACACCGGAGAGGACTAGGGTTACACAGAGTCGGTTACAATGGTAGGAGATCTACATATCCGTATCGCCAAGCTTGCCTTCCACGCCAAGGTAAGTCCCATCCGGACATGGGACGGAGTCTTCAATCTTGTATCTTCATAGTCTTGGAGTCCGGCTGACGATGATAGTCCGGCTGTCCGGACACCCCCTAGTCCAGGACTCCCTCAGTAGCCCCTGAACCAGGCTTCAATGACGATGAGTCCGGCACGCATATTGTTCGGCATTGCAAGGCGGGTTCCTCCTCCAAATAATTCATAGAAGATTGTGAACACCAGGATAGTGTCCGGCTCTGCAAAATAATTTCCACATTCCACCGTAGAGAGAATAATATGTACACAAGTTCGATCTGCTGACGTATTTTTGTGGCATGACGTCACACCACTACCAAGCCTTTACTTGAATCGTTTTTCATTATACCACCTCAGCGCGTTTAGCGAAGCGGTTTCCTTGGCACGTCTTGTCGAAGCAGAGATCGTGTTCCCCTTATCCCGGGATTCCCATCAATACGGACATGGGTAACCCAACCGCGCCATTGATGGTGGCGCTTGGGAGATAAGCGAGTTTTACCAGGACAGTGGGGATGCATAGTCTTCGTCCGCCAATATATAAGGGGATAAGGATCCACCTTTTCACCTACGCCTTCTTCCTCCTTTGCTTATCCGTCTCCGCGCACTCAAGCTCCAGCGCCCAAGTCCGCACATCTCGTCTCAACCTCCTCCTGTCATGTCCGGAGCGGGAGGCAAGTGGTTGGCCTCCTCCATCACGGAGGAGCACATCGCAAAGCTGCGCGGCGCTGGATACCTTTTCAGTGACATCGCGCACCGGCTGCCCGACGAGGGGCAGCTCATCCCCACCCCCAGGCCCCATGAGAGGGTCGTATTCCTTCCCCACTTCCTCCGCGGACTGGGCTTCCCGCTTCATCCCTTCGTCTGGGGGCTCATGTTCTACTACGGCCTGGACTTCCACGATCTGGCGCCAAACTTCATCCTCAACATCTCGGCGTTTATCGTTGTGTGCGAGGCCTTCCTCTGCATCCGGCCCCACTTCGGCTTGTGGCTCAAGACCTTCAATGTCAAGCCGAAGGTGGTGAAGGGCGCTCAAGCGGAGTGCGGAGGCGCCATGGTGGGCAAGATTCCCAACGTCCTCTGGCTCGAGGGCGCCTTTGTGGAGACCATAAAAGGGTGGCAATCGGGGTGGTTCTATATCACCGAGCCGCGGGACCCTAAATGGGCAGCGGCCCCCAAATTCAGATCTGGTGCCCCTATGCAGCTCACCTCCTGGAAAGAGAAGGGCTTGCTATGGGGCAGTTCGGAGGAGCTGACAGGACTCCAGTCCTGCCTCCAGACCTTGGCGAACAAGAAGCTCAAGGTTGTCAACATAATCCAGGTCATGCTCGTCCACCGAATTCTCCCCTCCCAACAGCGGGCCTTCAATTTGTGGGAGTTCAATCCGGCATAGCACCAGACTCTGAGCGGGCTCTTCAACACGACGTACGAAGCCGTCTGGAGGGTGCTATTCATGGGCGGAGAAGCCCCCGCGTCCTCGACTGAAGATCGCGGATTCAGCACCAAGCGCCCGGCCGGTGTGGTAAGATATATCATCCTTTATGGGACATCCATTCCTTTCATAGTTTGACTCTATTGTGGGATCTACAACTCCCTGATGCCTTTAATAGGACTGGCAGAGGACGTCCGGACAGGTGGACTATCCGGCTCCCCTTCCCGAAGAGCCAGCGGACGCCCGTTTAACGAGGCTGCTGGTCCCGGCACTTTATGTGGTGCCGGAGAAGAAGGCCAAGAAGAAGGCCACGGGAACCCGAAGAAGTTCCCGGCACCAGGTGATATCGGACTCATCGTCCGATGGCTCCGAGGTGGACTCCCCCCCCGAAGACGAGGAGGAGAAAGAGGACTCTCTCCCAGAGGAGGGATAGAGGAAGAGGAAGGCTTCCCCAACGGGGGAGGCCGAAGGGTCCAAGAGGGGAAGGAGCAAACCCCCGGACAGTTCCACCAACGCCAACGTTGGCAACGAAGAGTGGCCCTCAAGGGCCAGGCCTCCAGCGAGATCGTAAGTATCCGGATTCCTGAATGATTTATAATTTATCTTTTGTGTCACATAGTGTCCTTCTAATGCCGCATACTGCTGTAGTCCGGCCGATGATGATCTTCCCGCTTCATCGAGCGGGTCCTTGGCTCCGTTGGACGTGGATTCCATTCCGACCGCCTCCACCCCTCGTGACGCTGACGACGTCGAGGTGGGATCCCAGGAGGATACCCATCAGGAGGAGGCTCCGGAGGTGCCGCAAGGCAGCCTCCCGGACTTTGCGCCGGACTTTGTGCCGGAACCCGCAGTGGTTCCGGAGTCCGGCAGGCGGCCCCTTCGTAAGAAGGGCAAGACCGTGACACCGGCAGCCTCCGTCCAACCGGAGGCGCCGGACAACTTGTTGGAGGTGCTTAACGGCGCTTCCATCAAGGAAGAACACCGCACTATCATGAGTGCGGTGATTCAGAAAGTTCAGCTCGCCAAGAGCGGGCTGACCGAAGCCTGCAGCAGCCTTCTAACAGGCTTTGAGGTAAGAAGTTTTAAAATATGTAATGTAATACCGCATAGACAGTAGCCACTGATGCTCGGTTCGGTGCTCGGAAAGAAAAACCGGACTGAGGATCTAAAAAAGATATACGCAGGAGTGCTAATAATTATGTCAATATGGGTTTGCAGGCTGCGCTGCTGACCTCTGCCGCACAGACTGCGGAGGTCGGTGCTTTGAAGCAGGACCTCGAGCGGTCCGAGCTAGAGCTCGGCCTTGCCAAGAAGCAGCTCGAGGACAAAGAAGGTGAGTAACACCACTTTAAAATTTGTACCTTACAGAAAAGGATTTTGGTTGCAATAGAAATAACAAGGATAACGTGGGTACTGCAGGGGCCACGAACAAGGTGGCGACCCTGAAGGAGGCCGTGTCCGCGGCCGAACGTAATGCGGCCACGGAACGAGCGGAGCGAGAGAAGCAGGAGGCGCGGGTGGTGGAGGTGCGGCAAGAGCTCCAGGCTCTCATGGAGAAGCATGGGAGTTTGGAGCGCGACCCAAAGACTCGAGAGTCCGAGCTTGCCTTGGCTATTGAAAGTGCCAAAGCCGCTAAGACCGAGGCCCGTAAGGCCCTCCAGGAGGTTGAGGATGTGAAGAAAATACCGGAGGGTAAGGCATTTTTCATGCAAAGCAAGCATGTTAATGTAAATTACCTGTTACTTACCTGAATTCGGAGCACTCCAGGGGCGTTTGCAGATCTGCCTCGCAGTGTGTCCGATGCCGCCGCATTCTACCGCGGCGAGCAGGGGAGCTCAACGGAGAAGGTCTTCTGGTCTCAGTACGCTGAGGCCGGACATCTAGGGAGGCGCTCAACACAACGAACAAGGCAACCGGACTTATAATGCTTGAACACTCTCACTTAGCCATAGAATTCTATAATTTTAAATTTCGGCGAAGCCCCTAGTATTCGGAAGACCGAGTTCGGGGCGCTATCCACGCCTGGGCCGGACACATCCGGTTCCTCGCTGGAAGCGGCATAAGTCTTTAGGGACTCGAAAAGACCTCTCGAACAGCGACCAGTCTCTCGCCTTATCATCACAGTCAGTTTTAGCTTTCTCCACTGAGGCGCTCGCCCAGCTCAACCGGGGCGCAATCGCAGTGGTTCTCCCAGTGCTACTTTAGCCGACAGAACGGAACGTAAGGTACCAAAACATGGGAGCCGGGCAAACCCAACTATTGACCCAAGACATGATTCGGAGCCGATGCATATAATGTTATAAGTTCGGGGTGCCGCACTTGTGAAAGTGTTCGGACTTATCACACCATAATGCGGGAAACATAAGCCCCTGGTGTATTCGTCCGTACCGAAATGTACGGGTGCAAGATGTCAAGAATAAACATATATGTAAAAAGGAAATGCAATTATGAGCAAAAAGTGATGCATTGTTTATTCAAGAAATTCTGCCATGAGTGCAGAACGATACAAATAGTGCGGTAAGCAAGGGCTGGATTATTAGAAGTGTCTCCCTCCAGGTGTAGGCTGCGGAATGGTGTATTTAACAAATTTAATGCTCGTAATGGAGACCACCCGAGTGTTCGTCGTAGCCTTTTTCCCTCCCTGGCTGTTGCATCGTGAGTTCGGCAGATCTACTGCCGGACAGGGCCTCTGGTGAGCGGAGTCCTGTGGAAAAATAAAAAAAAGAAAAAAGAGTGACACACTTGGGAGCCCCTGGTGTGGTTAAGCCGCACTCTGGGCCTGTCATGGTCATGCCCCTCCCCCTATGCCCATGGTATCTCCAGGGCGTAATGATGTACGCGAAGAGCTGGTCTTGCAATCATGCAAGGGCTGGGGTTGGGGCCGCATTGCTACGCGTGCTCGGAAAGTGCCAGGTGGTCTTGATTGATGTTACTCCGGGCGCGTTTGTCTATGTCCGGTCGTTTAACGGCCGGACTCGAAAATTGCCTTAAAAGGCTGCTATGTACTTCTACCGCGAGAGCCACTGTGTGTTCCTCCGTTCTGAGGGAGCGTTCAGTATTTCCGTTGACCGTGATGACTCCACGAGGGCCTGGCATCTTGAGCTTGAGGTATGCATAATGCGGTACCGCGTTGAATTTTGCAAACGCGGTTCGTCCGAGCAGAGCGTCATAGGCACTGCGGAACGGGACTATGTCGAAGATTAACTCCTCGCTTCGGAAATTATCCGGGGATCCGAAGACCACTTCCAGTGTGACTGAGCCTATACAGTTGGCCTCAACACCTGGTATGACGCCTTTAAAGGTCGTTTTTGTAGGTTTAATCCTTGAGGGGTCTATGCCCATCTTGCGCACTGTGTCCTGGTAAAGCAGGTTCAGGCTGCTGCCGCCGTCCATCAGGACTCTGGTGAGGTGAAATCCATTGACGATTGGGTCTAAAACCAATGCGGCGAATCCACCATGACGGATACTGGTAGGGTGGTCCCTTCGATCGAAAGTGATCGGGCAAGAGGACCATGGGTTGAACTTTGGGGCGACTGGCTCCATCGCATATACGTCCCTAAGTGCACGCTTCCGCTCTCTTTTGGGTATATGGGTTGCGTATATCATGTTTACCGTCTGCACTTGTGGGGGGAAACCTGAAAGTGCGTTATATAGACTAGAGGGGGGGTGAATAGGCGATTTTTATGAATTCTTCACTGAGGAATTTGCTGGTGAGGAAATTCCTTAGCGAAGAACTACTTGCAGCGGAATAAGTACTCAGAAGTAAACATAACAGGATACCAACATAGTCATCATGATGAAATGAAGACAAGCACAGAGTACAGAAAGCGTAAATACAGGATAACAAGATGAAGACAAACAGACTGAAGAAATAGAACTGAGGAATTTGTGAAAGTCTTCAGTCAAAGTCTTCAAGCACATATATGAACAACATACAACACAGTAATGAGGAAATGAAAGAGTTGAGGAAATAGAACCAGTTAGTTGGTGAAGACAATGATTTGGTAAACCAGTTCCAACTGCTGTCTCAGTTGTACGTCAGGTTGGAGCGGCTGAGTATTTAAACTCGAGGACGCACAGTCCCGGACACCCAGTCTCTGAGCCGCAACTCAGGACACCCAGTCCTCACCGTATTCTCCTTGAACTAACACCACGCAGGCCTCGTCCAATCACTCATGGTAAGTCTTCAGGTGACTTCCAAACCTTCACAGACTTGGTCACTCGGCGATCCACAATTCCTCTTGGATGCTCTAGACCTTGACGCCTAACCGTCTGGAAGAAGCACAGTCTTCAAAGGTAACAAGCGTCGGATCCACGCAGGATCAATTTCTTCAGTGATGCTCAATCACTTTGGGTTTGTGGGGGTTTGGTTTTGGGATTTTCCTCACTTGATGATTTTCGCTCAAAGTCCTCGGAGGATGGGTTGCTCTCAAATGACAAGTGTCAAGTTCTCTCGGAGCAGCCAACCAACTAGTGGTTGTAGGGGGCGGCTATTTATAGCCGAGGGAGCAGCCCGACATGATAAGACATAAATGCCCTTCAATGATATGACCGTTAGGTGGATAAGATATTTTGGACAGCCGGCGCGCAGCACAGCAACGGTCAGAAATTTGACTCTCAAATTCCTCAGGGCTATCATGTTCCTCACTGTGTAGGCAATTCGCACTGGCGAATTCCTAACTCCTCAGTTAGAGCAAAGTCCTCAGTGACCAGAAGAACTGCGTCTCTGTCACTGAAGAAATTGACTGAACTGTATGAGATTTCCAATGGCTTCACTCGAAGGGATTGGTAGGTGTAGGATTTTGAGTTGAGCATCACATGGAAATTTTTCCTTAGTATTTCCTCGACCCCCTTTAACAGTACGGTGTTTCCTATGACTCAAGAAAGAGAAAATGAAACTACGAAAACAAAAGTCTTCATGCTTCATATTCCTCGAATGAATACCAAGTCTTCAAGGTCACACCAATTTCTTCACTTTCAAAGTCTTCAGAAAGTCTTTAGAATATCAAAGTCTTCAGTCGAAGAACTTCATTTTTAGGGGTCGACTTTCTCTATAAATATCAAACTCCTCATAGACTTATAGACCTGTTACACTCACAAACGCATCAGTTACTTAACCTATAAGTCTTCAATACACCAAAATCACTAAGGGGCACTAGATGCACTTACAATCTCCCCCTTTTTGGTGATTGATGACAATATAGGTTAAGTTTTCAACGGGGATAAACATATGAAGTGTAAATACTGATATTGAGGAATTTGAATGCAAGATATAGAAGAACTCCCCCTGAATATGTGCATAGTGAGGAATTTGCTTTTGAGGCAATGCACATTTGAAGAATTGAATCATGGAGATCTCCCCCTATATCTTGTAATTCATACACGCATTTGATATATAATATGAAGAATTTGAAATGCATGATGAAATGTGGTGCCTGATGAGATTCAGCATGCGTGCAATAATATTAACAAGGAATAAGCATGCAGAATAGCACATCAAAAGTATCAGAGCTCAGTGCATCAAAAGCATCAGAGCACGACCAAAAGTATCAGGGCACCATCGGATTTAAGATTACAACTCGATCCAATAAAAGTTTCGGAAGAACGAGAGTTGTAACTTAACAAAACGCCCATAATATAAACCTGCTTGAAGACTAACCCAGATTTCTCCCCCTTTGTCATCAAATGACCAAAATGATCGAAACTGAGGACTAACGCCCCTGAAGAATTTCAAGTCGATGGAGGAGCGCCAGCATTGTCGGGGTTGTTCGTTGAAGTAGGGCCTGCCACAGTGTTGTCCAAATCTTCATGTTCATCAGTTTCACGCGATGAAGAATAAGAACTAGCCACCAGATCAGGAACTTTGACTCTCTTGAATTTCTTTGGAGGTGGTGCAGACCAGTCAAATGCTTCCTGGAGACCCATAGTCTTCAGTTCTTCCACGGAATATACATGAGTGAGAACAACGCAGGTGCGGTTGAGGGTTTCATGAAGGTGATACTGATTTTTCTTCACGGCATTATGGGATGAGGTCATGTTGTGAAGAATTGCAGCAAACTGACGCTTTACCCATTTGTGATTGCGATCAACCTTCTGATGAAGATTGAGGAGTAACTCACAGTCAGTCATCACCCTGGGTGCTGTTGCTTGAGGCTTTTGCTTGGCTGATGTATTTGCGGCAGTGTCATGAGTTGCAGAATCGTCATTGGTGGAGTAAGATGTAGCTAGACGGAATTGACCATCCAATGGACGAGTGCCTTCATCGATCACAGCAGCTGCCTTGCCCTTATCATCAGATGATGAAATTGGTCGCTTGAGGACTTCAATGGGCGGCAAGTAGCTACCATGGTTCAGAGTGTCAGCCTTGTAATTCAGTGAAGATCTTGCCCTTATGAATCTCATAATCCAAGGCGCATAGGGCTTCAGCTCAAAAGGTGACATTGCAACATTAGCCAGAGTCCTCATGAAGAAATCATGGAAGTTGACGGGAACGCCATGAATGATGTTGAAAAGCATGTTCTTCATGATGCCAACGACATCTTCATCATTTGAGTCGTGGCCTTTGATAGGACTCATTGTCTTCGTCAGTATGCGATAGGCAGTCCGAGGCACATATAGCAATTCCTTGACGAGGAATTTTGTTCGAGGGGCCTGCCCTGGCTTCAAAGGCTTCATGAGCACTTGCATATAATGATCTGTCAGTTCGCGGTCATTGTAGATGGAACGTGCACTGGCATGGGGAGGATCAAGAGGAAGGACACGAAGCAATTCAGTTGCTGGTGCCTTGTAGTGAGTGTTTTCTATCATCCAATCCAGCACCCATGAATTGACATCTTCAGCATCTCCGGTGATATGCAAAGTGGCATAGAACTGAAGAATGAGTTCTTCATTCCAATCACAGATATCAGTGCAGAAATTCAGTAGTCCTGCATCGTGAATAACTCGGAGGATTGGCTCGAAGCACGGCAGAGATTCCATATCCACGTGAGGAATATGTTCATGATCGAAGATTTTGTCCTTGTCAAAGAGCGCTGAGGAATAGAAGTTGGCTTGAGTAGCAGTCCAGAAACGTCTCTTCCTTATGCGAGCAGAGTCATATGGATTGTAATTAGTGAAGAACACATGCTCAGAAAAGAAGTCTTCAGCCTTGAATTTTTGCTTGCTAGAGAACGGATTCTTCGGTTTGGGCAGAGGAGTGTCAGTGATTTGCAGCACAACCTCAGGAATCACGATCTCAGGTGCTTCACGCTGAGGAATTTCTGGTTCCTCTTCTTGTGCAGTTTGGGGATCAGCAGCAGGTTCTTCAACACTAGCGGCTGGAATTTCTTCATGAACAGATGATGTGGGATGAGTTTCTTCAGAGCCCATTTGAACAGTTGTAGCCGGGGACTGAGGAATTTGTTGAATACGAGTGAAGAGAGGAGTATTGGGATGCTGACTTTCCCAAAAGTCATCGTTCATCACTGGTGTAGTGCATCCAATATCCACGTCTTCTTCTTCTTTTTTAATTTCCTCAACACCAGCCTCTTCAGCTCTGAATTGAGGCATAGGTGAGGAAACGACTGGCATTGAAGGGAATGTTTCCACTTCAATTTCTTCATCAAACTGCTCTGAGGTAGCAACAGAATGATTTTCTTCATCAGATCCGCTTGGGATCTTGTAGTCTTCTCCATAAGGAACAATTTCCTTAGACGACATGGAGGAAATGGGAACGACATCAATGGGATTTTCAAGCGAGCTGGTCATTGGCTTCATTTTCTTCGCAGCCGAAGAATTTGATGCAGCTGATGCCTTCCTTTTCTTCACTGCAGCTCGCTCTGCAGCCTTGGTCTTCTTCACTTCATAAGCAGAAGGAAGAATTGGAGTTGGTGTTGGCGCAGGAGGAGCTGAGGACTGTGGCTCATTTTCTTCAGGCGCAACTGGTGCAGTTGCCCTGATCTCTTCAGTTTCTTCAGGCGCACCACTAGTGGATGCCCTGGGAATGTCTTCAGCGGCTGGAATGGAGTCATCAGCCCTGGAACTTGTATTCTCATCAGCAGGCTGAAAGTCATCAGCAGTGCTGGCATGTTCTTCAGCAGGCTGAGCAGAGTCTGCAGCCTGAGGATTTTCTTGTTGCGATGGGGCTGCAACAGTTGTCATTTTCTTCATCAAATTGACGAATCTCACTTTGGCTCCTTGCCAATCAGCATTGTATGCATCGAAATCTTTGCTAAGGGCTTGGATCTCAGATTGAGCCTTGAGAAGTTCTTCAGGTGTCAGTCTGACAATGTTCTTCTTCAGAAGTTTCTCTTTTCTAGCTTGTGCTCTCTTTATCTCACGAGCCTTTTCAAACTTCCATTTCTCTTCAGAGATGAAATGGGTCAGCATATGACTTTGACCAGGAGTCAGAGGCAGATCAGGCATTGGAGTGTTTGGATCCTGATGCCATAAGTCGATGAAGTCGAGGATCTTCTTCGGATCCAAAAGCAGAGGCACAGGTGTTCCTTTGGCTCTAGCGGCCTTTGCTTGTCTGTCTCTGATGATTTCTGCAAGTTCTTCATTAGAAGCCTCGTCATCAGAGGGCACTTGGAAAGCAACCTGTTTCTTTCTTGGACTTGGCCGAGGACCGCGTCCAGCTGTTGCTTTTGTCTTCAGCAGAGTGGGGCCTGATGAGGACATTGGTGCAGCTGAGGAACTTGCTGAGACACCAGAAGCAATTGAGAAACCCTGAGTCCTTTGACATGTATCCAAATGCACAGGAGTTGAGGACTTGGAGGGAGCTGCTGAGGACTTTGGTGGAGCAGCAGTAGTCTGAGGAATTTGCCGTGAGGGCGCTGATGGTGAAGCACTTGGCTTGCGAGCAGGCTTCTTTGGCATTGATTTCCTCGGCTTAACCGAGGTCTCAGCGGCAGCAGCAGCAGCAGAATCCTCATTGAATTTCCTCACTGCCTCCTTGGCTTGCCTTGCCAGTTTTGCTTGACGCCTAGCCCATTCTTCAGGAAAGTCCTCACCACGCTTGATGCTGGTGGGATCAGCTACTTGGCCAGGTGCCAATGGAGCTCTTGGGCATGGAGGGTTTAAGGCGAATTTCTTCATGTACTTGGGAGTAACATATCGATATTCCCTCCATTCTCGTGCCCATCTTCGTTCAATCCTCTGAATGCACACTTTGCGCTGATTCTTGTTTTCTTTGCCAAACTTGGCTTCATCAGGTGTGCAATAATCCTTGTATATTTCATCAGGGATCTCGAAAGAAGTCATGACCTCCGGTTTCTTTCCTCCTTTTTGCGTTCTCTTGCCTTCTGCCATTTTCTTCACATGAGGAATTTGAACAATAGAACACTCTGAAGAAGTATGCAGGTTTTCTTCGAGGAACGCTGCAAATGAGTTAAGTTGATGAGAACCTAGTGATTCAGCAGCGGACATGAGTACCTGTGAACAGAGTGTAGGTGCGAGGAATTTGGAGAGGTCATATGCGTTCTCAGAAGATTTTTCGAAAAGACAAGTTTTGATGAATTTGACCAGTTGAGCCTTGAGGAATTTCACTAAGCGTTCTTGTCTTAGGTTCCATAGTTGTACAGATCGAAAATCCGCACAATTGAGGAATCTTGAAGAAATGAGTGCTTAGAGAGATGGATCAAGAGCATACAGTGTGAGAGGTGTTCATATGTGAAGATTTGAAGAATAAAACACCTTTGAAGATTTTCAGAAAGTTTGAGAATCAAAGCGAGTAATAAAAGTGACTTTTAATTACCCGAACTGAAGAACACGACGAACAGAGATGAACCATGGTGAAGTTCGTCAAGTTAGATCTCCCACGCCCTAACTTGGCAGAGGGAGACAGCTACGGCGGCGGCGGAGTGAAGATTTCCGCAGCCGACGCGAGTACGACGGCGACGAGGTTGAGGCAGTGAAGCTCTTCCTCACCAGCGGCGATGGAGTAGCGGTGGCGCTAGGGTTTGAGGAGAGCTCAAGCGAGAGACAGCGACCAAGCGGAGTAAATGAAGTAAGGAAGGGGAGAGGGGTATTTATAGCCACGGTAAAAACTGTTCGCCCGAAGATTTTGGGACGAACATGCCCCTGTCCTTTCTTCTTCACACGACATGTGTCACCCACGTACTGTGCAGATGAGATCATGTAAGATCGTGGGTGAATAAACTAATGCATCGTGGGATGCGGAACGGTTTGAGCGGTAAAACCGAAAATCTGGATAAGATTTGTTTTAAAATTTCGTTCGCAATTTCTTCAGCTGACAAGGACACAGTGAAGACTTTGAACGAGTTTCAATCAGAACGCACATGAAGAATTTGTGAATAGATTGGGTTGAGTATAGCATAGAGGGGGAAGGGTCCGATCACATTCACTTAGCAGAAATCGCAACTTGAAGAAATAGCAATAATTGAATGTTGTAGAGGACATAAACTCACATATATATATAGTCAATGAAGAAAAACGACGGAAACAGTGAAGATTTTGCAAAGTTGAAGAATTTGTAAAACTGAAGAATTTCAAAAGTGAGGAAAAACTCAAATTGAAGATTTTCAACTTTTGTGGTGGCGTGACCCACCGTATAAGAATGATGATTTCAGACACCGCGTACAATTGTCGCAGGGTTCTGAGAATCAAATTCTTCATTAATTTCTTCACACTTAGAGTGTTATTCTTCATTGATTGAAGAAAAACGTTTCTTCATGTGTTGCACATCTAAGTCATCAATTCTACATAAGAGTTAGGATGTGTGTCCTTTTCAAAGAACATTCGAAGATTCTAAGATATTTAGCTCACACCGCAACTTGCTAAATCTCTTCTCGTCCAAGGGCTTGGTGAAGATATCAGCTAGCTGTTCTTCAGTCTTCACATGCTCGATAGAGATGTCGCCCTTCAACACATGATCACGAAGAAAATGATGACGAATCTGGATGTGCTTAGTCTTTGAGTGCTGAACTGGGTTGTGAGCAATCTTGATGGCACTCTCATTGTCGCAAAGGAGAGGCACATTCTTCACGTTGACGCCATAGTCCTTGAGGGTTTGCTTCATCCAAAGCAGTTGAGCACAGCATGAGCCAGCAGCAATGTATTCAGCTTCAGCAGTAGACAGTGATACGCAGTTCTATTTCTTCGAGGACCAACAGACCAAAGATCGTCCGAGGAAATGACAAGTGCCAGATGTTGACTTGCGGTCCACACGATCACCAGCATAGTCAGAGTCAGAATATCCAATGAGATCAAAAGCAGAGCCCTTGGGGTACCATAATCCTAGTGTTGGTGTGTGAGCTAGATATCAAAGAATATGCTTCACAGCCTTATGGTGTGATTCCTTCGGTGCAGCTTGAAATCGGGCACACATGCAAACACTAAGCATTATATCTGGCCTAGATGCACATAAGTACAATAAGGAACCAATCATGGAGCGGTATACCTTGTGATCGAAGTCAATACCATTTTCATCAGTGCATAGATGGCCATTTGTGGGCATAGGAATTTTGACGCCTTTGCAATCTTGCATGCCGAATTTCCTCAGTACATCTTTGAGGTATTTCTCCTGAGATATGAATATGCCATTGCGCTGCTAACGAATTTGAAGACCTAAGAAGAATTTCAACTCTCCCATCATAGACATTTGATATTCTTCACTCATCATATAGGCAAATTCATCACTATAACGTTGGTTAGTACAGCCAAAGATAATATCATCAACATATATTTGGCACACAAACAGTTCACCATCATATGATTTAGTAAAAAGAGTAGGGTCGAGTGAACCGGGTGTGAAGCCATTCTTCACGAAGAATTCCTTCAATGTATCATACCACGCCCGAGGGGCTTGCTTGAGGCCATAGAGGGCCTTATTGAGTCTGAAGACTTTGTCAGGATTCTTTGGATCTTCAAAACCTGGGGGTTGAGCAACATATACTTCTTCCTCAAGCTTACCATTGAGGAATGCACTTTTCACATCCATTTGATATAAGATAATATCATGATGGTTAGCATAAGCAAGTAATATGCGAATAGCCTCAAGTCTAGCAATAGGTGCAAAAGTTTCATCGAAATCAATTCCTTCAACCTGTGTGTAGCCTTGAGCTACTAGTCGTGCCTTATTCCTCACCACAAGGCCATTTTCATCTTGCTTGTTGCGGTAGATCCACTTTGTGCCAATGATATTATGCTTGCGAGGATCTGGGCGATTGACCAATTCCCAGACATTGTTCAGCTCGAACTGATGTAATTCTTCTTGCATAGCCTGAATCCACTCTGGCTCCAGAAATGCTTCATCTACCTTAGTGGGCTCTGTGATAGAGACAAAAGCATAGTCCCACAAAAGTTAGATAAATGTGAGGCTTTTGAGCGTGTGAGAGGACCTGGTGTGCTAATGTCGTTGATGATCTTCTCCACTTGCACTTCTTTTGCAACGCGTGGATGAGTTGGTTGTCGCTGAGGATTTTGATCAGCATTTTCTTCAGCACCATTTTCCTCATCATGTTCTTCAGGTGCATCAGCTCGACGTTCTTCATGAACAGGAATGAATTCTTCAGCAGATTCTTCAGTCGGAATGACATCCTCAGTTGCCTTGAGCTTGATAGCATCCTAAGGTGCTGGTTCATCTAACACAGAAGGTAGGTGCTCTCTTTGCGAGCCATTAGTTTCATCGAACCGCACATCTACAGTGTCAACAATCTTGTGAAGAACAATGTTAAAGACTCTGTAGGTGTGCGAGTCCTTTCCGTAACCAAGCATAAATCCTTCATGTTCTTTCGGTGCAAATTTAGAGTTGTGGTGAGGATCTCTAATCCAACATTTAGCACCGAAGACTTTGAAATAACTCACATTGGGTTTCTTGTCAGTGAGGAGTTCATGGGCAGTCTTCTTGAAGAATTTGTGAAGATATACTCTATTGATGATGTGGCAAGTAGTATCAATTGCATCAATCCAAAAACGCTGAGGCGTTTTGTATTCATCAAGCATAGTGCGAGCCATCTCAACAAGAGTTCTGTTCTTGCGCTCCACGACGCCATTCTGCTGAGGAGTATAGGGAGCAGATAACTCATGAGTAATACCAAGTTCATCAAGATATGCATCAAGACCGGAATTCTTGAACTCAGTTCTATTGTCACTTCTGATATGCTTGATCTTCACACCAAAGTTGGTTGAAGCCCTCGAGGAAAATCGTTTGAAGACTTCCTGCACTTCATGTTTGTAAGTAACAATGTGTACCCATGTATATCGAGAATAATCATCAACAATGACAAAACCATATAGAGATGCATCATTAGTGACTGCTGAGTAATGATTAGGTCCGAAGAGGTCCATGTGAAGCAATTCGAATGGACGGGTAGTGGTCATGATAGTCTTCGCTGGATGCTTGGCCTTGGTCATTTTTCCGGCTTCACATGCTCCGCATAAGTGATCCTTGAGGAATTTGACATTCTCAATGCCAATGACATGCTTCTTCTTCGCAAGCGTGTTCAGATTCCTCATGCCTGCGTGACCAAGTCATCGATGCCATAGCCAGCCTTCTGAAGCTTTTGCAAGTAGACATACGGCTGGTTGTGGTCCTGTAGAGAAATCAACAATATACAGATCTCCTCTCCTAAAGCCTTCGAAGACTTTGGAATTGTCAGCTTCCATAATCACAACACAGCGATATTTGCCAAAGACAACAACCATATCAAGATCACAAAGCATTGAGACTGACATGAGATTGTATCCTAAGGACTCAACAAGCATGACTTTGTCCATGTGCTTATCCTTAGAGATAGCAACCTTACCAAGACCCAATACCTGACTTTTGCCTTTGTCAGCAAAGATGATATGCTTCAGAGGTGACGGTGATAAGGGAGCATCCATCAATAGATTCTTGTCACCAGTCATGTGATTTGTACATCCACTATCGAGGACCCATTCAGTGGTTTTGGGTTGATCATCCTGCAGATGAATTAGTGTAGCTTACAATCTCATATGCTTCATCAGTGAAGAATATGATATCAAGTTCATCAGATGAATTTCACCAAGCAGTAAACAGATATAGCAGTATGTGGACGTGTGAAATGAAAGTTCATTTCATCATGATTCGCCTGCGTCCCTTCAAGCATTTTTGTCAGGTCCCCAGCAAATTCTTCAGACGTTAGAGCACGTCTGGAGACCTGACCCTGCAAAAGAGATTAGTTATTTTTCTTCACCACCCACATCTAGAGGGGTGGCAAAGAGTTCATCATTCTATGAGCACCATATGAGAAAGGTGGCAAAGATGCCAAACCATTTCGTTTCACATAAGAGGGGTTAGGGTAAGCATATGAATAAGCAGAGTAATTCTTCGAGGACTTATGAACATAATGGTTTGAAGAATAATGCACATATTCATTGCCCTTAGCTCTACCCTACGAGACAGAGTTGTTAGCACGATGATAATCATATGAGGACTTTGATCCAGTTGAGGAATTTGATCCATGTGAAGAATTTGGTCCATATGAGGACTTGGATCCATATGAAGAATTTGGTCCATATGAAGAATTTGATCTGGGGTTCCTGTTCTTCACAGGTGGTGTCATGAGGACATTCACCTGAAGACTTTCAACACAACTTTTGGGAACCCAGATTTTCTTCATAGGGGAACCATTCCTGCAGTTAGTGCCAACATATCTAGAAAATACTTCACCATTCTGATTTTTGAACAGTTTATAGTTGGAGTCAAATGACTCATCAGAAGAATGAGGAGATTCACATGTAAAGCCAGATAAGTTAGATGGATCAACTGGAGGTCCCTTTGCAGCAACCCATGAGGTTTTGGGGTACTGCTCAGGCTTCCAATATGTTCCATCAGCATTGAGTTTCCTCTCAAAGTCAATACCCTCTTTCCTAGGGTTTCTGTTGAGGATCTGCTTTTTGAGCACATCACAAAGTGTCTAATGCCCTTTGAGGCTTTTGTACATGCCTATCATGT
The DNA here is from genome assembly GCA_963921465.1 of Triticum timopheevii. Taxonomy (NCBI): domain Eukaryota; kingdom Viridiplantae; phylum Streptophyta; class Magnoliopsida; order Poales; family Poaceae; genus Triticum; species Triticum timopheevii. The sequence goes on along the minus strand of OY997274.1, from coordinate 357,553,772 downwards.
ACAATTCCTTCAGCCCTGCATTGTCAGTGATACTAGCAATGTCCTCAGATGAGGAATTAGTGATAGCAGAGGCAGATGAAGAATTTGTAACATTTGAAGCATTTGAACATTCAGGTGAAGAATTAGCAGATTCACGTTCAATGCACTTTAAGCATGGAGGAACAAATTCTTCCTGAGAAGCGCTGATTTGTTGAGCTAGTAATAAATCGCGCTCCTTCTGAAGATCTTCATAACACACTCTTAGCTTCTCAAGATCTTCCTTTCTTTGAAGAGATTCAAGAGAAAGCTTCTCGTGATCTTGCTTTTCTTGAAGAAATTCATAAGAAAGTTTCCCATGATCATACAAGAGAGAGTTATGATGACCTTGAAGGTTATCAAACCTAGACTGAAGTCTCTGAAGATTTTCAGTCAAGGCTTTAGTGCGATCCATTTCTTCACCCAACATATCGTCACTTTTATCTAGCATGTTTTGAACCTTTTCAAGAGCCCCTTGTTGTTTCACAGCAATCTTAGCAAGTTTAGAGTAGCTGGGTTTGAGATCCTCATCATATTCATTTTCACTAGAGTCAGAGGAGTTGTATTTGAGTACCTTAGCACCTTTCGCCATGAAGCAATAGGTGGGAGCGTAGCCATCATTATCTTCATCAGGCTTGTCGGTGGAGTCAGTTTCTTCAGTGTTGAAGATGGACTTGCTGACGAAGGCAGTAGCAACGGCCAGACTCGCCACACTAGAATCAGATTCTTCAGACGCCTCCTCTTCATCATTTTCCTCAGATTCAGCTTCAGAGTCCATCTCCTTGCCAATGAATGCCCGAGCCTTCTTGGAGCTGCTCTTCTTGTGAGATGAAGACTTCGAGGATTTTGATGACGAAGATTTTGACGATTTCTTCTTCTTCTTCGCATCATCAGAACTGTAATCTTTGTATTTCTTATTCTTCATTTCCTTTTCCCACTGAGGACAATCTTGAATATAGTGACCAGGCTTCTTGCATTTGTGGCAAAGTCTTCTCTTATAGTCACTGGATGAGGAATCATTTCCTCTTGAGGATTTTCCAAAGCGACCACGTCTTGTGAACTTCTGGAATTTCTTCAAAAGCAGTGCTAGATCCTGGCTCAGTTCTTCAGGATCACCAAGGCTACTACCAGAATCCTCATATTCAGAGTCAAACACAGCCTTGGCCTTCAGGGCACGTGGTTTGCCATAGTTTGAGCCATAGAGATCTCTCTTTTCAGCAAGCTGGAACTCGTGAGTGTTTAGCCTTTCGAGGATATCAACAGGATCAAGCGACTTGTAGTCAGCACGTTCTTGTATCATCAGTCCCAGAGTATCAAATGAGGAATCAAGTGATCTCAGCAGTTTCTTCACAACTTCATGATCAGTGATGTCAGTGGCATCGAGAGCTTGAAGCTCATTTGAGATGTCAGTGAGGCGATCAAAGGTTTGTTGGACATTCTCATTGTCGAGTCTTTTGAAGCGGTTGAAGAGATTCCGAATAACATCGAATCGAGAGTCACGCTGAGTTGAAACTCCTTCATTTACTTTGGACAGCCTATCCCAGATAAGCTTAGCAGTTTCCAAAGCACTCACTCTTCCATACTGTCCTTTGCTCAGATGGCCACATATGATATTCTTCGCTTGAGAATCGAGTTGTTTGAATCTCTTCACATCGGTAGCGTTCAGTGAGGGAGTGACAGTGGGGACACCATTTTCCACAACATACCAGAGATCGTTATCAATTGCCTCAAGATGCATTCGCATCTTGTTCTTCCAGTAGGGGTAGTCCGTTCCATCAAAGGTAGGACACCCAGCCGAGACCTTGATCATACCTGCGGTCGACATAACTAAAACTCCAGGCGGTTAAACCAAAATCACACAGAACAAGGGAGTACCTTGCTCTGATACCAATTGAAAGTGCGTTATATCGACTAGAGGGGGGGGGGTGAATAGGCGATTTTTATGAATTCTTCACTGAGGAATTTGCTGGTGAGGAAATTCCTTAGCGAAGAACTACTTGCAGCGGAATAAGTACTCGGAAGTAAACATAACAGGATACAAACATAGTCATCATGACGAAATGAAGACAAGCACAGAGTATAGAAAGCGTAAATACAGGATAACAAGATGAAGACAAACAGACTGAAGAAATTGAACTCAGGAATTTGTGAAAGTCTTCAGTCAAAGTCTTCAAGCACAGATATGAACAACATACAACACAGTAATGAGGAAATGAAAGAGTTGAGGAAATAGAACCAGTTAGTTGGTGAAGACAATGATTTGGTAAACCAGTTCCAACTGCTGTCTCAGTTGTACGTCTGGTTGGAGCGGCTGAGTATTTAAACTCGAGGACACACAGTCCCGGACACCCAGTCTCTAAGCCGCAACTCAGGACACCCAGTCCTCACCGTATTCTCCTTGAACTAAGACCACGCAGGCCTCGTCCAATCACTCGTGGTAAGTCTTCAGGTGACTTCCAAACCTTCACAGACTTGGTCACTCAGCGATCCACAATTCCTCTTGGATGCTCTAGACCTTGATGCCTAACCGTCTGGAAGAAGCATAGTCTTCAAAGGTAACAAGCGTCGGATCCACGCAGGATCAATTTCTTCAGTGATGCTCAATCACTTTGGGTTTGTGGGGGTTTGGTTTTGGGATTTTCCTCACTTGATGATTTTCGCTCAAAGTCCTCGGAGGATGGGTTGCTCTCAAATGACAAGTGTCAAGTTCTCTCGGAGTAGCCAACCAACTAGTGGTTGTAGGGGGCGGCTATTTATAGCCTAGGGAGCAGCCCGACATGATAAGATATAAATGCCCTTCAATGATATGACCGTTAGGTGGATAAGATATTTTGGACAGCCGGCGCGCAGCACAGCAACGGTCGGAAATTTGACTCTCAAATTCCTCAGGGCTATCATGTTCCTCACTGTGTAGGCAATTCGCACTGGCGAATTCCTAACTCCTCAGTTAGAGCAAAGTCCTCAGTGACCAGAAGAACTGCGTCTCTGTCACTGAAGAAATTGACTGAACTGTATGAGATTTCCAATGGCTTCACTCGAAGGGATTGGTAGGTGTAGGATTTTGAGTGGAGCATCACATGGAAATTTTTCCTTAGTATTTCCTCGACCCCCTTTAAAAGTACGGTGTTTCCTATGACTCAAGAAAGAGAAAATGAAACTACGAAAACAAAAGTCTTCACGCTTCATATTCCTCGAATGAATACCAAGTCTTCAAGGTCACACCAATTTCTTCACTTTCAAAGTCTTCAGAAAGTCTTCAGAATATCAAAGTCTTCAGTCGAAGAACTTCATTTTTAGGGGTCGACTTTCTCTGTAAATATCAAACTCCTAATAGACTTATAGACCTATGTACACTCACAAACGCATCAGTTACTTAACCTATAAGTCTTCAATACACCAAAATCACTAAGGGGCACTAGATGCACTTACAAAACCCTTCTGCCTCTACTGTTCGGCGGCCGGGTCTCTTCCTCGTCGTCGCTGTGCAGCCCCTTGTCATTGTTTTCAGCAATTAACTTGCCTGCCTGCTTGAATACCCAACAATCTCTGTTGGTGTGATTAGCTGGCTTTTCGGGGGTGCCATGTATCTGGCAAGAGCGGTAGAGTATTCGGTCCAAATTGGACGGACCCGGGGTAGTTCTATTGAATGGCTTCTTCCGCTGACCGGGTTTAGAGCCTCTGAATCCGGCGTTGACTGCCGTATCCTCATTGCTATCGCCGTTAATGCAGCGTTTGTTTTTGTTTTGACGCGACCTGCCATTGTGGTCCTTAGTGTCCGGACCGCCAGCGTTTTTGCTGAGGTTGTTGCTACGAGCTAGCCAGCTGTCCTCTCCCGCACAGAAGCGGGTCATGAGTGATGTGAGGGCTGCCATGGATTTCGGCTTTTCCTGTCCTAGGTGCCGGGCCAGCCACTCGTCGCGGATGTTATGTTTGAAGGCTGCGAGGGCCTCTGCATCCGGACAGTCGACAATTTGGTTGTTCTTTGTTAAGAACCGTGTCCAGAACTGTCTGGCCGATTCGTCTGGCTGCTGAATTATGTGGCTTAGGTCATCGGCGTCTGGTGGTCGCACATATGTGCCCTGGAAGTTGTCGAGGAATGCGGCTTCCAGGTCCTCCCAACACCCAATTGACTCTGCGGGCAAGCTGTTAGGCCAATGCCGAGCTGGTCCTTTAAGCTTGAGTGGGAGATACTTGATGGCGTGGAGATCGTCGCTGCGTGCCATATGGATGTGAAGGAGATAATCTTCGATCCAAACCGCGGGGTCTGTTGTGCCATCGTAGGATTCAATGTTCACGGATTTAAACCCTTCAGGGATTTGATGATCCATTACTTCGTCAGTGAAGCATAGTGGGTGTGCGGCGCCTCTGTATTGAGCAATATCACGACGTAGCTCAAGGGAGTGTTGCCTGCTGTGTTTGGCCCGGCCGAAGTTGCTGTATCCGGCGCGACGGTAGTCGTAGTGGGTCGTGGGGCGCCCACGTGATCCGTAGATAGATCTGGATTGTCTTGCCTTGTCCTCCAATATGTCTTGCAAGTCCGGTGCATTCCCTCGTGGCTTCGTACTTTTCGAGCGATGCCGGGGTACGGTCCTGATGGAGGGCCTAGATGCCTCTCCGTCGCGGCCACGGGGTGGTCGATCTGCTGTATTGTGCGCTGGTGATGAAGGTTTGTATGTTTCCTCCTCTAGTCGAGGGAGCAACTTGCGTTTTGGGTAACTTTTGGAGGGGCGTTCGAGTTCATACTCTTCGGCCGTGAGGGCCTCGGTCCATCTGTCGGCCAGCAGGTCTTGATCAGCTTGAAGCTGTTGCTGCTTTTTCTTTAGGCTATTTGCCGTGGCGATAAGCCTGCGTTTAAAACGCTCTTGTTCGACGAAATCCTCTGGCACAACGAATTCGTCGTTGTTGAGGCTTGCCTCATCTCTGGAGGGAGGCATGTAGTTTTCATCCTCCTCGTCTGCCGCTCTCTTTCGAGGGCTGGCTTCCCCATCCTCCTGTGCTGAATTTTCCTGGAGGGGGTTGTCTTCAGCACTCTCTGGGGTGTTATTATCTCCCGTGCCGGAATCTCCATTCTTACTGTGGAGGGATTTAGAGCGGCGCCGCTGACGTCAGTGCTTGGGCTGTTTCTTAGAAGAATCTGCCTCTGCTGCTTCTTCGCCGCCCCCATCCTTTGGGGTGTCCACCATGTATATGTCGTATGACGAGGTGGTCTTCCAGTGCCCTGTAGGCGCTGGTTCTTGATCGTCTCCGGCATCGTCGTCCATACCGTCGATGTCTTCAGAGTCATAGTCTAGCATGTCAGTTAGATCGTCGATAGTGGCTACAAAGTGGGTGGTGGGTGGGCTTTGAATTTCCTCGTCGTCCGCATCCCAACCATCCTGACCGCAGTCCGGCCAGGGTTCTCCTGATAACGAGAGATGCTTTAGCGAATTTAGGATGTCGCCAAAGGGTGAGTGCTGAAAGATGTCCGCGGCAGTGAATTCCATGATCGGCGCCCAATCGGATTCGATTGGTAGGGGCGCAGGAGGTCCGGAGTCCGGCAAGGAGTCTGGCGTCTCGGAGTCACGAGCCTTATAAGGGACAAGATCAGTGTTCGGATCCATCACCGTAGGAGTTGCAGCTCCCGAGGTGGTGTCCATCCACCTGTCCTCGATCTGTGCGGTCTGCTCCAAACTATGGGTCGGAGCGGACTCGTGTGCGGCCTCCAGGGCGCTATCTGGCGGCAGAGCTAAATCATGCCCATGGTGACAGCGCGGCACGCTCGGCTGTGGCTCGAATCCATCGAATATCAAGTCTCCGTGGATGTCGGCCGTGAAGTTTAGGCTTCCAAACCTGACCTGATGGCCAGGGTCGTAGCTTTCGATCTGCTCCAGATGGCCAAGCGAATTGGCCCGCAGTGCGAAGCCACCGAACACGAAGGTCTGTACGGGGAGGAAAGTCTCACCCTGGACGGCGTCGTTATTGATTGAAGAAGCCATCAAGCCTATCAATGACGACACAGAGGAACTCCCAATGAAAGCACCAATGTCGGTGTCAAAACCGGCGGATCTCAGGTAGGGGGTCCCGAACTGTGCGTCTAGGCGGATGGTAACAGGAGACAAGGGACACGATGTTTTTACCCAGGTTCGGGCCCTCTCGATGGAGGTAAAACCCTACTCCTGCTTGATTGATATTGATGATATGGGTAGTACAAGAGTGGATCTACCACGAGAGCAAGGAGGCTAAACCCTAGAGGCTAGCCTATGGTATGATTGTTGTAATGGTTGTGTTGTCCTACGGACTTAAACCTTCCGGTTTATATAGACACCGGAGAGGGCTAGGGTTACACAGAGTCGGTTACAATGGTAGGAGATCTACATATCCGTATCGCCAAGCTTGCCTTCCACGCCAAGGAAAGTCCCATCCGGACACGGGACGGAGTCTTCAATCTTGTATCTTCATAGTCTTGGAGTCCGGCTGACGATGATAGTCCGGCTGTCCGGACACCCCCTAGTCCAGGACTCCCTCACCAGGTGTTCGACCAAATGCCATGGCATTCTATGTCCCTCTGTTGCCTTTACAACTAAACAGGGCTATGCTAAAGATCGTATGGGAGCTAATAGACATGCTGGTAATGCCATTAGGGCAACTTCATAATGCAAGTCCAAAAGCCTGCCAAAACTGGCCATGCTCCTAACCTGCTCGATGAAATGCCAAGGTATTCCACGCATCTCTTGGGGTGGCCAAAATCTCCAGATCCTAGTCTCTTTAGATGATGAAGAGGTTGGCAAGATTAGTTTGGTAAAAACATAAACTTGTTAGTGCAAGTTTTTGAGAAAACCAATTCTGGACAGAAACTAAAGGCTATCATTTTATGGGCCAAAAATACTCCAATGGGTCCACTCTCCTGGACTTAAGGGTTTTGCAGGGTGGTTTATAAGAAGGAGAAAGATAATGGGTAACAGAGCAAAATAAAATGGGGTTGCAGTAGAAAATACCAAACTTGACCAGAGAGCAGAAGAGGATGATTTGCTCAAAATTTTCAAAGAACACCAGTGTGTTTTTGCATAAAGTTGAATTATATACCCCTACTAACATCCCCTAATTTTGGTGGAAGTTTTAAAGGAATATTTAAATAGGTTGTTGTGAAATTTTACAAACTGGACCAGATTTGAAAACTAGGGGTAGAGCCCAAAATTTCCAAATGACTAAAAGAGGTTTTTGCACAAAAGTGATGTGGGAACATCACATGACCTCCCCAAATTTTGGTGGGAATTTTAGAGAAGAATTTGAAATGGTTGCAGTGCAAAAGAGGCTCCAAAACTTATGAAACATCATTCTTAAAAGGATAAAGCTCGGGGAAAACAATTATGCAAATATATCCACTAATAAAAGAAATTTTTCTTGAGAGGGTATACAAGTCCATTAATATTTTTGGCAACTTCTCACTTGGGGTAAAAACTCCACAACATCAAAGAAAAGAGAGGTTCTGAAATCAAAAGATAAATCCAAAAAATAAAAATTTAATTTCCTGGCAAAATTTTAATAAACAAATCATGGTTAAATTTGTGGGGTGTTACAACCGATAGATAGAAAATAACGATTTTGCCTAGAGTAATGAGAAGTTTGGTTCTGGTGCCGTTCATGCATGGAGTATGTACGAAAATTATGAAGTTGATGCGAAAGGTAAGATAATTACTAGTAGTATCATATACTACTACATGGACTTGACGGAAAGATAAAAATACATACAGATCCATCAACGACATCCTCACGCCCTAGTGCGCCAGTCACCAACCGACGTGTGAGGAGCAGCGGCGTTGGCGGCGAGCTCAACGTGCTTCTGAATAATGCCGTCCAAGGTTGCCCTGCGGTCCAAGAAGGTCAGCGTCCTATCGTCCTCCTCTTGCATGTAGTAGTCCTTGTGGACGATTTGCACGTAGACGTGGGTGATTATGTCGATGGTGTCTTGCTGCGCCAGGCGCTGCGCGGCGAGCGCGACCTTGAGGTGGACATTCTCCGGCGCGACGGCGGGCAGTCGCAGGGCCACCAGTGCGTAGAAGAGGTTGTCACCATAGTGACCGTTGAGGGTGGCGGGCATCGCAGAGCCTGGGCGCATTGGCTGGAGGCCTACGTCAAAGTCGTCCGCGAGCTTCTTGACGACGGTGAACTTGTCGAGGAAACCGATGAGGACCTCGTCGAACAAGGAGACGAAGTTGTCGTCCAAGTGGCCCCTCTCCCTGGCGGCCTCAAGCAATACTACCTGGAGACGTTCCTCGGTGCCGGGCCGCAGGCCGGCGTCGTGGACCATCTGGCACAGCCGGCTGATGCTTGCGCTCATCGCCTCCATGGGTCTAGCTTAGCTTGTAGTCAACTGATCTTGCGATTCGAGTGATCACTCTTGCCCTTGGTTAGCGTGCGTAGGTGCGTAGGATTTCGTAATACTCCTCAGCCCTCTACTGCATCTGCCTTTGGCTGTATGATAGGTGGGCCAGCCACCCCTTGTGCCCACGTGTCATTCACCAAAAGGCAGTTGCCGTAAGTCAATGAAGTTGCGTCCCCCTCCGTGCCGGTGCAGTATAGTCATCTCACCGGACCTCTAGTTGGGGCCAAACGAGAGAAGTTTGATGTTTACTGGTTTATTGGTCCCCTTTGCATTTTGCGCCAAGTTTTGACCTTTGATTTAACTAATAAAATGTTAATGCATGTAAACAAAAATGTTGTGTAAGTCACCTTATGAAAACCAAATAATCCTAAAACACTTAGGCACGGTGCATTAACTCCCTCCTTGTTTCTTATTTCGTGACATATCAACCAATGAGAGATGTGGGCCGTGCATGCTTTCAATGACTTGAGACTACCAAACATGACATGCATTGTTTAGTTCATTGCATGTAATTCTATTAGTGCTCTAGTTAGCAAAAAGACATTAAGTTCTCTCGCCGATAGGAATAAAACACCATGTATTTATTTACAGAGGGAGTAGTACATTTTTTGTGACATGCATTACTAGATATTGCTAGTCAAATACTAAAATCCAGATGGACGTGGTAGTACTCCTACATCTAGATGGTGGTACTACTAGTACTAGTAGTAGTACTACCAATGTAGTACTAGTAGGAGTACTAGCACTGTACTACCTATTGGTCAAATTATTACGTGTTGCTCCTCACAGTGAAGTGACAAGACCCTGCGCCGGAGATGACACCTGAGTATAGGCGCCGTGTTTGGCATACCATAGTCAGCCTCACCATCTGCAGTCACTATCATCATGGCTATAGAGCTAGCCTGCTTACAACTAGCCCTGTTCGACATAATTTCCCGCGCGTAGATGCCCGTGCATTGCACGGAACACCAAGATTGGGGGTGGACGGCGCTGGCAGCGGCCCGCGCCAGATTTTTCCACGGCCTTCTAGATGTGGTGGGGAGGAGATAGGGCTGATTGTGAGAGACAAGGAGTTGTTTGTAAATAGGTAACAAGTGCGGGCATCTTTTTGCAAAAATGGAGAAGCTTGGATTGTATGCGTCAGATCTAGATCCGACAGCTATTGGTGAAAGATGGGAGGCACAACATCATCACCAACACAGGACCTGTTTGATTCGCAGGATTTTGAAAACGCAGGAATAGGACACGGCAATATTACAAGTTTCAAACTCATATTACAAATGATAGGAGTAATGCTGCACCTACGAAGAGGGAATTACTAGGAAGTTTACGTAAGCACTTTTGTTACTTTAGGTGGATGCAGCATTATCGTACAAACTAAAATCCACCGCCCTGACAAGTCACTAATGGGCAAATAAGTTTTCGAGTCTCTGGACACTTGATGTTTCAAAAACAAATTCAGCTTCTGTGGAGACTTTGTCATTTAGGCTTAGATGCTTGCGGTGATCAGCACGGCCTTCATTGTTGCGCCAGAGAACACCAAACCTCATTACCTTGAGCGCACTTGCCTCCAGAACTAAGAACCTGGCCAATTTAATCTCAGATGTGCTGCCTCGGTAGTCGATCAAATCAATTTCTGTAAGATGGATATCAAGGCATTCGATGAGATTGTTATAGTGCAGCACATTTTTCACTTTTGGGTCTTTTTTTATTTGCAAAAGAAGAGAACATATTAGAGCAGCTGGCTGTATAAGATTGTCGTGTCATCAAGAGGTACCAATATCATTCGCTCATACGATAGGGTTGGCTGGCTAGTGATATTTTTTCACTCTCTCTCTCTCTCTTTCTGTTTCCTCTCATTTAACTAGGAGCACGTGAAGAGCTTGGGCATTTGTTGCCTTCCACTATGTGGCCGATGCCATATTTCGCAAAAGTATGCCACATAATATGCATCAATGTCAAATCAAAAGATTTTGGCACCGCTCTCGTGATGTGAGAGAGTTGGCACCGCTGTGCACACAGACCCACATGTATAAAGAAATCAATCAAACCAACTACACCAGCCTCTCACTCTCCCAAACAAGTGTTTTTTATTGCCTCAGTCCTCTCTCTCTCCCACGCAGTGTTTTTCATTGCGTGAGTTAATTTGGCATTGGAGCAAAGTAGGTGATCCAGATTGGGGCACCAGGTGAGCAATGGAGGGGCATCAATGCCAAATGCATCACAAGTGAATTTGGCACATGTTTTGGCCTAGATAGCCCACTTTTGTACTCCCTCTGTCCCAAAATTCTTGTCTTAAATTTGTCTAAATACTGATGTATCTAGTTACATTTTAGTGTTAGATACATCTGTATCTAAACATATGTAAGACAAGAATTTTGGGATGGAGGGAATACTACCTCGTATTTAGTATAAAATTTTGACCATAGATTTACCTAAGAAAATGCCAATGCATGTCACTAAAAATTACACCATTTGAAATTATGTTCAAATACGAATCCAACGATATAGTTTTTAGTGACATGCATTAACATTTTGTCAGTTAAATCTATGGTCAAATTTTGATACTACAAAATTGGAAGAGTAAACTAGGACGGAGGTAGTACTTGCTCTTAGGGTAACCATAGAGTTACTGGAGTAGTCTAAGTTACTTTCCACTATGACTAGCCTAGGCTACTATAGTAGTACAGCATAAAAATGATGCAGGTGATCACGTGAGAAAAAATACTAAAAACATTTCTTTCCGTGCAGTGCATAGATGCAGTTTTGAACACTACACTTGTCATCGTAATTTGGGAAAATTACGAAAAAATTGAGCTACTTTGTGATTACTGTTTACTTATAGGAAAGAAGTTTCACCTCAATGAGTAACTTCTCCATGCATGGAAAGCATGTAAGGAATCCAACAACTTGATCTAGATTGGGGCCGATAGATTTTAGTGCTAAGATCTTCACTGTGTGCATGGACTGGGTCAAGCTTGTGGGAATCGTTTTCTGCAAGACGGTCGTAAATACATCAAGAAGAAATTTAAAAATGTGAATTTCAAGAAGACAGAGAAGAAGATGAGTGTTGTACCTGAACGATTACGGATCTAATAAAGAGTTCGGAGAATTTGGCAGACGAGTACACCAACGCTGTCGATTTCGGCGCGTCAATGACCCTGATTTTTGTTGGACCTTCTAGATCTGGTAGAAGCAATCTCTCAAGGAAAGGCGCATTCTCAATGACCATAACGTGGAACAGCTGGAGTGATCTCTTCCCAATTGATGTCTTGTTGCGGGGCTGGCAAGACACATAAATCCATAGGAGATTTGTCGAGGCGATGTGGAGGCTAATGAACCCATGGATCTGCTCAAGACGAAGGTACTCGAGCGCAGTACAGCTGCGGAGAAGGTGCTCCATAGCCTTCTTCGAGATGACAACATCGAAGAGGTCGAGCTGCTTGAGTTGAGGGAGAAGAAGGGTGGGTGCGGCATTAATCTGGGGAAGATAGCAGGAGCTGAAGCTGGCGCGGCGCAGCGTTGGCGTGAGGCGGAGCGCGGATGGTGGAAGAGAGCGACATCGTCCAGCTTCAAAGTTGAGCTCCTCGAGCTGATCTAGGGCGGGGGATAAGAACCACTCGTCGAACTTGGGTTGGACCTTGCAGTTGGTACTGAACATGTGGATGTCAAGGCGTCTGGCTGGCCCAAGGTGCGATGAAAGGATCTTGGAGACTGCGGCCATGCATTTGCAATCCCCATCGCAGAGGCAGCTGTCGACGGTGAGGTTGAGGGGGATGCAGCGCCAGAGGGGGCGCCACCGCCGGGAGAGCAGGGCGGTCCGCATGGCAGATTTGGAGGGGAGGAGGCTGATGATGACGAGCAGCATGTCATCGGGGAGGCTGTTGATGAAGTCTAGGCTCACCGGATGCGGTTTTGGCTTGAGCCGCCTCCGCTTGTTGGCTGCCTCGCCGTCCATCCCAACGGGCGGCGACGCTGGTGTACATGTGTGCTGGTGTGTGTTGTGTGCTGGGTGTGCGCAAGTGTGTCCTTCTGTGCATGCCGCCGCGCAGTGGTGAATTGTGCGCGAGTGCGTCCTTCACGCGCAAGAAGTGTGTCCTCAATGCGCCCTCAATTTACTAGCATGCAGGGTGCTACCCCGAGTGGTTTCAACTTTGTTTACTTCACCGCGTGTTAGATGGGCCTCTAGTTTACTTATTTTCACCCACTGCCACATGGGCCAGCACACGAAGATACAGAACACGAGCTGAGAAGGTAGCATGTGGATTGGTTGACCGGTCAACTAAACAATATACGGAGCTATACACTGACACAGTGAGCGTATAATCCGTCGGTATAGAGAGTTTGAGTGAGAGGGGAGGCCCGTGAGAGATAGCAGAGAGAGAGAGAAAGAGCTACTCCCTCCATTCGATAATGTAGTTCCAACATTTTTTTAAGTCAAACTTTTGAAACTTTGACCAAGTTTATAAAGAAATTACTTATATCTACAATACCAAAGATAAATGATAGTATGAAGTAAGTACATGTTGTGATGAATCTAATGATCGTTCCAGATGTAAATGTTTTTCTCCACATATACCTGGTCAAACTTTTCTGAGGTATGACTTTTCAAAATATCCATATGCTTATGGACGTGACAGAGTCCCTAACTAGAGAGAGAGAGAGAGATAGAAAGAGTGAGTGAAAAAAGTGTGTGTGCATGTGTGAAAGAGACATGGACAAGACACGATAAAAGAAGAGAAAAAGCGTGCATGTCTTATGCAAACATATCACACATGCATCTTCGACAACGGAGGAAAGGCGAGGAAATAGTGTGTGGTTGTTTGGAACCGAGAGAGCAAGACCCCTAGCACGTGGACAAGAGGGGTCTGACAAACAAGGGAGAGAGGTCGAGAGAGACGTACGGAGAAAATGCAGACATGGGGAGGAGAGAGTGTATGTTTGTCATAGAGAGTTCCCCTGGAGATCGTGATGGGACTACATGGGTGGGAGATCGAGTGACAAGGTGTGTGCGCGATAGAAGATGCCCCGAGAGATATCGAGATAGCCGTATGGATGGAAGGAGACAATATGTGTGTTCCTGATGGCTAGTAAGAGATAATCATACTTAGGAGGGGGGAGTGCTTGCGCCTATGATGGAGTGAGGGATTATGGTACTTAGGGGGGTGCGTGTCACATGGAGAGAGAACAAGGGAGGAGAGTGTTGGATGGGTCTATATGTATAGCGCGAGCGAGACATGTGTATGTGTGAACCAAGGAGATATAAGGTCAGTTTGGCTTGCGTCCTGAGCATCCTTTGCCTGGCCTGGGGTTGTGGCTGGATTTCATGCATGCTTGTTTGGTTGCTACCCTATGAAAAAGAAAGGCCGCCTGGCCTGGGTTCCCTTGCACTTTAATTAGCCTGGCTGGACTCCACACACTGCAAGTAGCCTGGCCTAGGCGACCGATTTCGAACGCCTGGCCGTGCCTGGTCGTGCGGCCACGAGGCTAACAGCAACATGGATGGATATTAGCATTAAATAATTGCTGCATGGTTTGATTGATGGGACGTTGATGCTTTGCCTGGCCCAGGCATGAACCAAATGCTTCAACACCACACAAGCCTGGCCAGGCAGAATTATTTTACATCTCACGTCCACACCAGGCAGTACTGGCCATCAAGGCATGAGGGTCAGGTCACGAACCAAACTGACCAATAAAGTTTGAGAGAGATTGAGGAGCCCCGATAAGGCTGAGTGGAGCGTCAGATAGCTGAGAGGGGGAAAGAGATATTCCATCCGCTCGATAATGCAGTGCATGTAAATTTTTTAGAAGTCAAACTTTGGAAACTTTGATCAGGTTTACGCAAATGTTATTTATATCTACAATACCAAAGATACATCATACAAAACTACATCTCATGGTGAATCTAATGGTATATGTTTGTTGTACTAGATGTAATTGTTTTTCTCCACGTACATGGTCAAACTTTGTGATGTTTGACTTTTCAATAAATCTATATGCTATGGACCGAGGAGAGTGCCTAAGTCGAGACAGATCAAGTGCGTGTGAAGGAGAATGAGTAAGTGTGCAAAAAGAGTATGTGTGTGAAAGAGAAAGTGACAACAAACGATAAATTAGAGAGAGTCTGTGTTTTTTCGTTTCTTATGCGAACATATCACGCATGAATCTCCGAGATGGAAAAGCGAGGCGAGGAGATACACGAAGATAGCGAGTGTGTGATTGTTTGCAACGGAGAGAGACACCCCTGTAGCACATTTCCAATAGAGGTCTGGCCAACAAGGAACAAAGGTCGAGAGGGACACATGGATGGCATGGACGCATGGGGAGGGAGAGAGGGTGTGTTTGTGATAGAGAGATCCCCTCGAGATCGTGAGGGGACTATATGGGTGGGAGGTCGAGGGAGTGCATGCGCTATAGAAAGATGCCCCGAGAGAAATCGAGATAGACCATGCACATGTTTGTGATGGAGACTAAGATTAGCTAGTCATATACATATAGGGGGGACTGCGTGTGCCTACAATTGAGTGAGAGACCATCATACTTGGCTAGCTAGGCATGAGATTGTGTGTGTGCGTGTGAGATGGAGAGATAACGAGGGAGAGAGATAGAGTTTTAGATCAGCCTATCGAATGCGACTGAGATATGCATGTGTATGTGTGACCCAGGTGGATGGAGAGTTTGAGAGAGGGGGGAAGAGCTTCGAGACGACAGAGTATTGCGTGAGAGAGTTACGGGCAAAGAGCCAAGGAATTTGTGTGCGTATGATGAGTGCACCCAAGATATCTAGCTTGGACTAGCTAGAGTATCATACATAGTGTGCGAGAGAGACCCATAGATGGTGTATATATGCATGCGAACTAGAAAGACCCCCCCACACACACACACAAAGAGAGAGAGAGAGAGAGAGAGAGAGAGGGATAGAGAGAGAGAGAGAGAGGCGAGCTATTTCGGGCAAGGAGAGCGTGTTTTGCCAACCATGGTTTATGAATTATTCAGCACATGTCATTTCGGCCGAGGAGAAGGTGTGCTTGGATGAAGTTACGAACCTACCCTCGATGTACAACGGGCCAATTGATGCGTGTCCCACATAGGACGGTAATTTTGCGCCTCCCATTTATTTGCTCGGGCGAATTCCACCGAGCAGAGAGGATGTTTAACGGTTCGTTCAAATTTTGGGAGAACGAGCATCCACGTCTACCTTACCAAGTCGATTAGAGACAGAGAGAGAGAGAGAGAGAGAGAGAGAACAGGAGTCCGGGAGAGGGGGAGGTCATGTTTTATGCATCAAAGACTGATATAAACCATGTTTCAATATAAACTTGCATTCAAATATTTAAATTGGAGAACATGTTGTCTGCAATCCGCACATGAACGGATATATGCGTATATCAAACAAGTTCATTAATTTGACTTTCAACATGTTCATGGAGTACTATAATACTGTACAACATGCTACTCGATTGAGGTGTTCAATTTTAGATTTAGTTCACTATTTTGACCTACTGAACGAGCTATTTCATTGAATCGAGATATTTCATTTTGGGTTTGATTCGTGTTTTTGAGTGGGTCAACTATTTGTCATATAGTAAATTGCTAGCAACGAGCATGTAAAAACACATTACTCCCGAGCATCATCTCTCCATCTAAAAAATAAGTGGCAAGCTAATATTTCAAAATTTGATTCGAATCGACTTGGTAAGGTAGACGTGGATGCTCGTTCTCCCAAAATTTGAACGAACTGTTAAACATCCTCTCTGCTCGGTGGAATTCGCCCGAGCAAATAAATGGGAAGCGCAAAATTACCGTCCTATGTGGGACACACATCAATTGGCCCGTTGTACATCGCGGGTAGGTTCGTAACTTCATCCAAGCGTGCCTTCTCCTCGGCCGAAATGACATGTGCTGAATAATTCATAAACCATGGTTGGCAAAACACGCTCTCCTCGCCCGAAATAGCTCGCGCCCACTATTTCAAAACACGCTCTCCTCGCCCAAAATCGCTCGCGCCCACTATAGTTCAAAACACGCCCTCCTCGCCCGAAATCGCTCCCGCCCACTATTTGGGGAGAAGCAAAGTTACTCTACTATCCCCGAGCCTCAGTACACAGACCCAAGCCGAGAAGCCTATAGGCAAGGGTAGAACTGTAACTTCCCCTCACATTTCAGACAAATGCGTCCGTAAGACATGGTTCCACTCCCCTCCGAATTCCCCCCCCCCCCCCCCCATTCATACCTCGTGGGCGCCAAATCACCTTCTCCTCGGGAAGATCCCTTCTCCCGAGCCGCGAAACCTCAGGTCCACCTCCATGGCGCCCCCATCGCACCAATTTCACAGCCGCACTCCTCCCTAATGCCGGAGACGCTGTCCATTTGCCGTTGTGCACTGGGTCGTGTGCCTCTTGTTGGAAATATGCCCTAGAGGCAATAATAAATTGATTATTATTATATTTCCTCGTTCATGATAATCATTTATTATCCATGCTATAATTGTATTGATAGGAAACTTAGATACATGTGTGGATACATAGACAACACCAAGTCCCTCGTAAGCCTCTAGTTGACTAGCTCGTTGATCAATAGATGGTTACGGTTTCCTAACCATGGACATTGGATGTCATTGATAACAGGATCACATCATTAGAAGAATGATGTGATGGACAAGACCCAATCCTAAGCATAGCACTAGATCGTGTAGTTCGTATGCTAAAGCTTTTCTAATGTCAAGTATCTTTTCCTTAGACCATGAGATTGTGCAACTCCCGGATACCGTAGGAATGCTTTGGGTGTACCAAACGTCACAACGTAACTGGGTGGCTATAAAGGTGCATTACAGGTATCTCCGAAAGTGTCTGTTGGGTTGGCACGAATCGAGACTGGGATTTGTCACTCCGTGTAAATGGAGAGGTATCTCTGGGCCCACTCGGTAGGACATCATCATCATGTGCACAATGTGATCAAGGAGTTGATCATGGGATGATGTGTTACGGAACGAGTAAAGAGACTTGCCTGTAACGAGATTGAACAAGGTATCGAGATACCGACGATCGAATCTCGGGCAAGTATCGTACCGATAGACAAAGGGAATTGTATACGGGATCGATTGAGTCCTTGACATCGTGGTTCATCCGATGAGATCATCGTGGAACATGTGGGAGCCAACATGGGTATCCAGATCCCGCTGTTGTTTATTGACCGGAGAACATCTCGGTCATGTCTGCATGTCTCCCGAACCCGTAGGGTCTACACACTTAAGGTTCGGTGACGCTAGGGTTATAGAGATATTAGTATGCGGTAACCCGAAAGTTGTTCGGAGTCCCGGATGAGATCCCGGACGTCACGAGGAGTTCCGGAATGGTCCGGAGGTAAAGAATTATATATAGGAAGTGCTATTTTGGCCATCGGGACAAGTTTCGGGGTCATCGGTATTGTACCGGGACCACCGGAAGGGTCCCGGGGGTCCACCGGGTGGGGCCACCTGCCCCGGCGGGCCACATGGGCTGTAGGGGGTGCGCCTTGGCCTACATGGGCCAAGGGCACCAGCCCTAAGAGGCCCATGCGCCAAGAGAAGAGAAAAAGGGGAGAGTCCTAAAGGGGGAAGGCACCTCCGAGGTGCCTTGGGGAGGATGGACTCCTCCCCACCCTTGGCCGCACCCTTCCTTGGAGGAAGGGGAAAGGCTGCGCCCTCCCCCTCTCCCTTGGCCCTATATATAGTGGGGAAAAGGAGGAGCAACTATACCTAAGGCCTGGCGCCTCCCTCTCCCTCCCGTGACACATCTCCCTCCTCCCGCAGCGCTTAGCTAAGCCCTGTTGGAATCCCGCTACTTCCACCACGCCGTCGTGCTGCTGGATCTCCATCAACCTCTCCCTCCTCCTTGCTGGATCAAGGCATGGGAGACTTCTCCGTTCCATACGTGTGTTGAACGCGGAGGTGCCGTCCGTTCGGCGCTAGGATCATCGATGATTTGAATCACGACGAGTACGACTCCATCAACCCCGTTCTCTTGAACGCTTCCGCTTAGTGATCTACAAGGGTATGTAGATGCACTCTCCTTACCCTTGTTGCTAGTCTCTCCATAGATAGATCTTGGTGATACGTAGGAAAATTTTGAATTTCTGCTACGTTCATCAACAGTGGCATCATGAGCTAGGTCTATTGCGTAGATTCTTTGCACGAGTAGAACACAAAGTAGTTGTGGGCGTTGATTTTGTTCAATATGCTTGCCATTACTAGTCTTATCTTGATTCGGTGGCATCGTGGGATGAAGCGGCCCGGACCAACCTTACACGTACGCTTACGTGAGACCGGTTCCACCAACAAACATGCACTAGTTGCATAAGGTGGCTGGCGGGTGTCTGTCTCTCCCACTTTAGTCGGATCGGATTCAATGAAAAGGGTCCTTATGAAGGGTAAATAGCAATTGGCATATCACGTTGTGGTTCTTGCGTAGGTAAGAAACGTTCTTGCTAGAAACCCATAGCAGCCACGTAAAACATGCAAACAACAATTAGAGGACGTCTAACTTGTTTTTGCAGGGTATGCTATGTGATGTGATATGGCCAAAAAGGATGTGATGAATGATATATGTGATGTATGAGATTGATCATGTTCTTGTAATAGGAATCACGACTTGCATGTCGATGAGTATGACAACCGGCAGGAGCCATAGGAGTTGTCTTTATTTATTTATGACCTGCGTGTCAACTTAAACGTCATGTAATTACTTTACTTTATTGCTAACCGTTAGCCATAGTAGTAGAAGTAATAGTTGGCGAGGCAACTTCATGAAGACACGATGATGAAGATCATGATGATGGAGATCATGGTGTCATGCCGGTGACGATGATGATCATGGAGCCCCGAAGATGGAGATCAAAAGGAGCAAAATGATATTGGCCATATCATGTCACTATTTGATTGCATGTGATGTTTATCATGTTTATGCATCTTGTTTACTTAGAACGACGGTAGTAAATAAGATGATCCCTTACAACAATTTCAAGAAGTGTTCTCCCCTAACTGTGCACCGTTGCTACAGTTCGTCGTTTCGAAGCACCACGTGATGATCGGGTGTGATAGATCCTTACGTTCACATACAACGGGTGTAAGACAGTTTTACACATGCAATACACTTAGGGTTAACTTGATGAGCCTAGCATGTACAGACATGGCCTCGGAACACGGAGACCGAAAGGTCGAGCATGAGTCGTATAGTAGATACGATCAACATGAAGATGTTCACCGATGATGACTAGTCCGTCTCACGTGATGATCGGACACGGCCTAGTTAACTCGGATCATGTAATCACTTAGATGACTAGAGGGATGTCTATCTGAGTGGGAGTTCATAAGATGAACTTAATTATCCTGAACATAGTCAAAAGGTCTTTGCAAATTATGTCGTAGCTCACGCTATAGTTCTACTGTTTAGATATGTTCCTAGAGAAAAATTTAGTTGAAAGTTGATAGTAGCAATTATGCGGACTAGGTCCGTAAACTGAGGATTGTCCTCATTGCTTCATAGAAGGCTTATGTCCTTAATGCACCGCTCAGTGTGCTGAACCTCGAACGTTGTCTATGGATGTTACGAACATCTGACATACACGTTTTGATGACTACATGATAGTTCAGTTAAACGGTTTAGAGTTGAGGCACCGAAGACGGTTTTTTTTGAAACGTCGCGAAACATATGAGATGTTTTGAGGGCTGAAATTGGGATTTCTGGCTCGTGCCCACGTCAAGAGGTATAAGACCTCCGACGATTTTCTTAACCTACAAACTAAGGGAGAAAAGCTCAATTGTTGAGCATGTGCTCAGATTGTCTGAGTACAACAATCATTTGAATCGAGTGGGAGTTGATCTTCCAGATGAGATAGTGATGTTTCTCCGAAAGTCATTGCCACCAAGCTGCTAGAGCTTCGTGATGAACTATAATATATCAGGGACATATATGATGATCCTTGAGATATTCGCGATGTTTGACACCACAAAAGTAGAAATCAAGAAGGAGCATCAATTGTTGATGGTTGGTAAAACCACTAGTTTCAAGAAGGGCAAGGGCAAGAAGGGATACTTCATGAAATGGCAAATCAGCTGCTGCTCTAGTGAAGAAACCCAAGGTTGAACCCAAAACCGAGACTAAGTGCTTCTGTAATAAGGGGAACAGCCACTGGAGCAGAATTACCCTAGATACTTGGTAGATGATAAGGCTGGCAAGGTCGATAGAAGTATATTGGATATACATTATGTTAATGTGTACTTTACTAGTACTCCTAGTAGCGCCAGGGTATTAGATACCGGTTCGGTTGCTAAGTGTTAGTAACTCGAAACAAAAGGCTACGGAATAAACGGAGACTAGCTAAAGGTGAGCTGACGATATGTGTTGGAAGTTTTTCCAAGCTTGATATGATCAAGCATCGCACGCTCCCTCTACCAAAGAGATTGGTGTTTGCATTGAGCATAGACATGATTGGATTATGTCTATCGCAATACGTTATTCATTTAAAGAGAATAATGGTTACTCTGTTTATTTGAATAATACCTTCAAATGGTCTTACACCTGAAATGAATGGTTTACTGAATCTCGATCGTAGTGATACACATGTTCATGCCAAAAGATAGTAATGATAGTACCACCTACTTGTGGCACTGCCACGTAAGTCATATCGATATAAAACGCATGAAGAAGCTCCATGTTGATGGATCTTTGGGCTCACTCATTTTTGAAAGGTTTGAGACATGTGAACCATGTCTATTGGTGTATATGCATGAAGAAACTCCATGCAGATGGACCGTTTGAACTCACTTGATTTTGAATCACTTGAGATATGCAAATCATACCACATGGGCAAGATGACAGAAAAGCCTCGTTTTCAGTAAAAGGGAACAAGAAAGCAACTTGTTGGAAGAAATACATTTTGATGTATGCAATCCAATGAGTGCTGAGGCATGTAGTGGATATCGTTATGTTCTTACTTCACAGGTGATTTGAATAGATGTTGAGTACATTTACTTGATAAATCACAAGTCTGAATTATTGAAAGGTTCAAGTAATTTCAGGGTGAAGTTGAAAGATCGTCGTGACAAGAGGATAAAAGATCTATGATATGATCATAGAGATGAATATCTGAGTTACGAGTTTTGACACACAATTAATACATTGTGGAAATTGTTTCGCAATTAATACCGCCTGGAACACCATAGTGTGATGGTGTGTCCGAACATCATAGTTGCACCCTATTGGATATGGTGCGTACCATGATGTCTCTTATCGAATTACCACTATTGTTCATGGGTTAGGCATTAGAGACAACCACATTCACTTTAAATAGGGCACCACATAATTCCGATGAGATGACACCGTATGAACTATGGTTTCGAGAAACCTGAGCTGTCATTTCTTAAAAGTTTGGGGCTGCAATGCTTATGTGAAAAAGTTTCAGGCTAATAAGCTCAAACCCAAAGCGGATAAATGCATCTTCATAGGACACCCAAAACAGTTGGGTTTACCTCCTATCTCAGATCCGAAAGCAATAAGGGATTGTTTCTAGAATCGGGTCCTTTCACGAGGAAAAGTTTCTCTCAAAAGAATTGAGTGGGAGGATGGTGGAGACTTGATAAGGTTATTGAACCGTCACTTCAACTAGTGTATAGCAGGGCACAAAGAGTTGTTCCTGTGGCACCTACACCAATTGAAGTGGAAGCTTATGATAGTGATCATGAAACTTCAGATCAAGTCACTCCCAAACCTCGTGGGATGACAAGGATGCGTACTACTTCAGAGTGGTACGTAATCCTATCTTGGAAGTCATGTTGCTAGACAACAATGAACCTACGAGCTATGGAGAAGCGATGGTGGGCCCGGATTCCGATGAATGGCTCGAGGCCATAAAATCCGAGAGAGGATCCATGTATGAAAACAGAGTGTAGACTTTGGCAGAACGGCTCGATGGTCGTAAGGCTATTGAGTGCAGATGGATTTTAAAAGGAAGACGGACAATGATGGTAAGTATCACCATTAAAAAGCTCGACTTGTCGTTAAGATGTTTTCCGACAAGTTCAAGGAGTTGACTACGATGAGACTTTCTCACTCGTAGCGATGCTAAGAGTCTGTTGGAATTATATTAGCGATTACTGCATTATTTATGAAATCTTGCAGATAGGATGTCAAAACATTGTTTCCTCGACGAATTTCTTGAGGAAAGGTTGTATGTGATACAACCGGAAAGTTTTTGTCAATCCTGAAAGATGCTAATAAGTATGCAAAGCTCCAGCTATCCTTCTGAGGACTGTAGTAAGCATCTCGGAGTTGGAATGTATGCTTTGATGAGATGATCAAAGATTTTGGGTTTATACAAAGTTTATGAGAAACTTGTATTTCCAAAGAAGTGAGTGGGAGCACTATAGAATTTCTGATGAGTATATGTTGTTGACATATTGATGATCAGAAATGATGTAGAATTTCTAGAAAGCATATAGGGTTGTTTAAAAGGTGTTTTTCAATGGAAAGCCTGGATTAAGCTACTTGAACGTTGAGCATCGAGATCTATAAGGATAGATCAAAACGCTTAATGGTACTTTCAAATGAGCACATATCTTGACATGATCTTGAAGGTGTCAAGATGGATCAGTCAAAGAAGGAGTTCTTGCCTGAGTGGTAAGGTATGAAGTTAAGACTTAAAGCTCGACCACGGCAGAATAGAGAGGAAGGATGAAGGTCGTCCCCTATTCTTAAGACATAGGCTCTACAGTATGCTATGTTGTGTACCGCACCTGAAATGTGCCTTGCCATGAGTCAGTTAAGGGGTACAAGAGTGATCTAAGAATGGATCACAGGACAGCGGTCAAAGTTATCCTTAGTAACTAGTGGACTAAGGAATTTTCTCGATTATGGAGGTGGTAAAAGAGTTCGTCGTAAAGGGTTACGTCGATGCAAGCTTAACACCTATCCGGATAGCTCCGAGTAGAGATACCGGATACGTATAATGGAGCAACAATTTAGAATAACTCCAAGTAGAACAGTTATTTGGAATAGCTCCAAATAGAACGTGGTAGCTGCATCTAGGAGATGACATAGATATTTGTAAAGCACACAAGGATCTGAAAGATTCAGACCCGTTGACTATAACATCTCTCACAAGCATAACATGATCAAACCCAGAACTCATCGAGTGTTAATCACATGGTAATGTGAACTAGATTATTGATTCTAGTAAACTCTTTGGGTGTTAGTCACATGGGGATGTGACCTTGAGTGTTAGTCACATAGCGATGTGAACTAGATTATTGACTCTAGTGCAAGTGGGAGACTGTTGGAAATATGCCCTAGAGGCAATAATAAATTGATTATTATTATATTTCCTTGTTCATGATAATCGTTTATTATCCATGCTATAATTGTATTGATAGGAAACTTAGATACATGTGTGGATACATAGACAACACCAAGTCCCTAGTAAGCCTCTAGTTGACTAGCTCGTTGATCAATAGATGGTTACGGTTTCCTAACCATGGACATTGGATGTCATTGATAACGGGATCACATCATTAGAAGAATGATGTGATGGACAAGACCCAATCCTAAGCATAGCACTAGATCGTGTAGTTCGTATGCTAAAGCTTTTCTAATGTCAAGTATCTTTTCCTTAGACCATGAGATTGTGCAACTCCCGGATACCGTAGGAATGCTTTGGGTGTACCAAACGTCACAACGTAACTGGGTGGCTATAAAGGTGCATTACAGGTATCTCCGAAAGTGTCTGTCGGGTTGGCACGAATCGAGACTGGGATTTGTCACTCCATGTAAACGGAGAGGTATCTCTGGGCCCACTCGGTAGGACATCATCATAATGTGCACAATGTGATCAAGCAGTTGATCACGGGATGATGTGTTACGGAACGAGTAAAGAGACTTGCCTGTAACGAGATTGAACAAGGTATCGAGATACCGACGATCGAATCTCGGGCAAGTATCGTACCGATAGACAAAGGGAATTGTATACGGGATCGATTGAGTCCTTGACATCGTGGTTCATCCGATGAGATCATCATGGAACATGTGGGAGCCAACATGGGTATCCAGATCCCGCTGTTGGTTATTGATCGGAGAACATCTCGGTCATGTCTGCATGTCTCCCGAACCCGTAGGGTCTACACACTTAAGGTTCGGTGACGCTAGGGTTATAGAGATATTAGTATGCGGTAACCCGAAAGTTGTTCGGAGTCCCGGATGAGATCCCGGACGTCACGAAGAGTTTTGGAATGGTCCGGAGGTAAAGAATTATATATAGGAAGTGCTATTTCGGCCATCGGGACAAGTTTCGGGGTCATTGGTATTGTACCGGGACCACCGGAAGGGTCCCGGGGGTCCACCGGGTGGGGCCACCTGCCCCGGCGGGCCACATGGGCTGTAGGGGGTGCGCCTTGGCCTTCATGGGCCAAGGGCACCAGCCCCAAGAGGCCCATGCGCCAAGAGAAGAGAAAAAGGGGAGAGTCCTAAAGGGGGAAGGCACCTCCGAGGTGCCTTGGGGAGGATGGACTCCTCCCCACCCTTGGCCGCACCCTTCCTTGGAGGAAGGGGCAAGGCTGCGCCCTCCCCCTCTCCCTTGGCCCTATATATAGTGGGGAAAAGGAGGAGGAACTATACCTAAGGCTTGGCGCCTCCCTCTCCCTCCCGTGACACATCTCCCTCCTCCCGCAGCGCTTAACGAAGCCCTGTTGGAATCCCGCTACTTCCACCACGCCGTCGTGCTGCTGGATCTCCATCAACCTCTCCCTCCTCCTTGCTGGATCAAGGCATGGGAGACGTCTCCGTTCCGTACGTGTGTTGAACACGGAGGTGCCATCCGTTCGGCGCTAGGATCATCGGTGATTTAAATCACGACGAGTACGACTCCATCAACCCCGTTCTCTTGAACGCTTCCGCTTAGCGATCTACAAGGGTATGTAGATGCACTCTCCTTCCCCTCGTTGCTAGTCTCTCCATAGATAGATCTTGGTGATACGTAGGAAAATTTTGAATTTCTGCTACGTTACCCAACACCTCTTACTCCGTGCTACTGGTGCTGCCTCGACGACGGCCGCGTGAACCGTACCGGAGCCGATTCACCCCCGCCGTTGTTCATGGCGCCGGAGCAGCTCCAACTTCAGATCCGTCCAGAGTCCTAGCGTTGCTTCCCTGTAGCCGTCGACCGTCGCGACATTGCTCTTTCCCTGCCGTCGGTCGCCACCGCAACCGCGCCGGCCTCACCAACTCGGCAGCTGGACCTGCCTACTTCACCATGCCGCCAGATAGGTCACACCCTCATCTCAAATCACTTTATTTAGGCATCAGTTGCCTGAGTTTTTATTCTGGGCCAATCGATTACCAATGGGAAGCAGCACCCCTTGAGGCGGCGGAGCTCCTAAGCTGCCGGTTGGCTGGTGTCTAACGTAAGGGTGCGGGGCCGCAAGTTCGTCGCAGAAGAAGCAGTTAGATGGCTATCTTTTAGAGTTGTGTGGGTTGAAGGTACTGCCGCCACCGGATCTGGATGACGAGGAGTCTTTGTGGATTGGCCCGGGGGCGGCGCAACCATGACAGTGCGGTGGGGCGGGGAGTGGGGTTTTGGCCGGGGCCACGGATGGCGGAGGCAGGCTGCTCTGCCGTTGGTCGCTGGCTCTTTGGGGAAGATTCCGAACAGTGTCAGCCGGGAGGCACAAGACAGCCATCAAGCCATCCGGCGTAGATCGGACAGTACCAAAATAAAATAAAATCATGTGGCCCCAATTTAGTCTTCAGTCAACAAAGTGTGACCACTCTTGTACCTTGCTGTTGATCTCTTAGTGTATTTCTTCAGATCAAAGAGATATGTCGTTCTTAACATTATGCGTTATCTGCATCTTTAGACACACCGTCTTCCGACTCACCGCAGCTGCTCTAGCAAGGGAAGCATGCACCAGAAGGGAGCTATAGTCCCCACTCAACAGTTCCCTGCATCAAATGCGCGTGCCCGACATGGACAGCCACAACAACTGTAGGGCCATTGACAAGTCAGCACATGATGCTCACTCCTATGGATGGCAGCCAGATAGGTTGTACCCTCATCTTACTTGTGTGCAACATTTATGGCTTTGTTATTCATCTAAGCATGGAAAATAGATCATATTTCACTGTATAGTCATGTTGATCTCTTACGGGTCTTGTTCAGGAGTTAACGTTGTTCCATAGTTCAGCTAAGATACTTGTTCTTTAGGTAACACTGTTCCATAGTTATCATCCATCAGTCAATGCTATCCCACAGGCTGGTGATTATAGTATTATACCACTTCTAGTATTACCTATGTTGTTCTTTAATACTTTTGTGTGCCATCTAGTTAATCTTGAGTACAAACGATACATATTCTGTAGCTTTCATCTATGTTCTCCCTTTAGTTTATGAGACCTGTTGCTGCTAGTTAACCCCAGTCCTACTATTTATGTCGTCTCCTACAGGCACTCATTACATAAATCTAACTACTAGTTGTCTTCCATGCATGTCAGATATAATTGCACACACTGATATATCCACAAGAACCTCACGGAGCAATGTAAAGGCCAATAAACTTGATGTCAATGATACCCAATATGATGGAACACGTAAAGGCAGTTCTTCAGAAGACTTGCAGAAAGATGATGAATCCTCTTCACCCCACAAGATCCTTGCTCTAACTTGGCCTGTGATATGGGTACAACTTGCATATAATGTCCTGGAGTGTATCTACTCTGTTGCAATGCCATGTGCTTAGCATGCTGATCATGCATGTAAATATGTCATGCCTTCTTGTTTTTCAGTACCTATTCCATTCATGATAACATGTTTTCAAATTCAAGTACTGTCATTCTACTCTAACGCAATGCCATCTGCTTAATTTGGACATCATGCTTCTGAATATCTTATGCATTGTTATTCATCAGTATGTACTTCATCTGTCTACCATACCATGTTTTTTTACATTGAAGTATTGTTCTAGTGCTCTATTGCAATGCCATCTTAGTTTCCCAATCATACACGTGTATGTTGCCTTAGTTATTTCTGTATGTATTCCGCTAGCATACAGTTTTACATTCAACTAGTGTTTTTTTTGATGTGTTGTCCTGTCGTATCCCTAACTCTTACACCATACTCCCTCCGTCCGGATTACATGTTGCTGAAATGGATAAAAAAGTATGTATCTAGAACGAAATACGCCTAGACCCATCCATTTTTTTCCGGATGGAGGGAATACATGTCAATATGTCATGCCTTTCTATTCTTCAGTACCTATTCCATCTCTTTGCTGTCGCATGTTTTATAATTAAAGCACCATTCTTCTATACAAGGCATGCAAGGGTGAAAGAGCAACTATCCCTAGGTGGTTTTGGTAATTCATAACAACATATAGCTCATTGAGCTAATACTATTCCAAGACTATTATTTCAGAAAAGCTCAATGAATGGCATGGCATGGATGATGAATGTGGATCCCTCAAAATATCAAGGACAAAGGATTGGCTCAAGCTCAAATGCTCAAGACTCTTCATTTTATATTTTAGTGATCCAAGATCACATTGAGTCTATAGGAAAAGCCAATACTATCAAGGAGGGATGAGGTGTTGCTTAATGAGCCTCTTGCTTCATGTGCTTAGTGATATGCTCCAAATACCCTCAACTACTTTCTCACATCCACATATGACCTAAACCCAAAGTCAAAATCAATCCCACCGATTCTTTCTATTCGGCGCCACCGAGTTCAAATGTCATAGCCACTGCCACAAACCCTAGGCAAATCGGTCTTACCGATAGGGATCTTGGTCTCACCGAGATGGGGTTGTAATCTCTCTGTTTCCCTTCGTGACGTTTCGGTCTAACCGAAGTGAGCGATCGGTCCCACCAAGATTGCAATGTAAACTCCCTGTTTCCTTTTCGTAACATTTTGGTCTCACCGAAATGAACGAATCGGTCCCACCGAGTTTACCTGACCAACTCTCTGGAAAGCTTATTACCAAAATCAGTCTCACCGAGTTTGTGTAATCGGTCTTACCAAGATTACGTTATGCCCAAACCCTAACCATATCGGTCCTACCGAGTTGCATGTCAGTCCCACCGAAAATCCTAACGGTCACTAGGTTTACTAAATCAGTCTGACCGAGTCTGTTGAATCGGTCCCACCGAGTTTGGTAAATTGTGTGTAACGGTTAGATTTTGTGTGGAGGCTATATATACCCGTCCACCTCCTCTTCATTCATGGAGAGAGCCATCAGAACAAACCTACACTTCCAACTTACCATTTCTTAGAGAGAACCACCTACTCATGTGTTGAGGCCAAGATATTCCATTCCTACCATATGAATCTTGATCTCTAGCCTTCCGCAAGTTGCTTTCCACCCAAATCTTCTTTCCACCAGATCCAAAACCTATGAGAGAGAGTTGAGTGTTGGGGAGACTATCATTTGAAGCACAAGAGCAAGGAGTTCATCATCAACGCACCATTTGTTACTTCTTGGAGAGTGGTGTCTCCTAGATTGGCTAGGTGTCACTTGGGAGCCTCCGACAAGATTGTGGAGTTGAACCAAGGAGTTTGTAAGGGCGAGATCGCCTACTTTGTGAAGATCTACCGCTAGTGAGGCAAGTCCTTCGTGGGCGACGACCATGTTGGGATAGACAAGGTTGCTTCTTCGTGGACCCTTCGTGGGTGGAGCCCTCCGTGGACTCGCACAACCGTTACCCTTCGTGGGTTGAAGTCTCCATCAACGTGGATGTACAATAGCACCACCTATTGGAACCAGGCCAAAAACATCCGTGTCTCCAATTGCGTTTGAAACCTCCAAACCCTTCCCTTTACTTTCTTGCAAGTTACATGCTTTAATTTCTGCTGCTCATATACTCTTTGCATGCTTGCTTGAATTGTGTGATGATTGCTTGACTTGTCCAAATATAGCTAAAATCTGCCAAACTCTAAAATTGGGAAAAGGTTAAGTTTTTAATTGGTTAAGTAGTCTAATCACCCCCCCCCCCTCTAGACATACTTCAAGGTCCTACAAGTGGTATCAGAGCTTTGGTCTCCATTTGCTTTGATTTCCATAGCTTTTGGTGGTCATAGCCTTGGTTTCACAACCTAGGAGAGTATGGCGTCTAGCAAGGGAAATTATCACCGTAGAGGTCCTTACTTTGATGGTACTAATTTTTCTAGTTGGAAGCATAAGATGAAAATGCATATTCTTGGACATAACCCTGCCGTTTGGGCTATTGTGTGTATTGCCTTGCAAGGTGAATTCTTTGATGGGAGAGAGCCAAACTGTGAAGCTAGCACGGAAGAATTGAAAATGTTGCAATACAACGCTAAAGCTTGTGATATCCTATTCAACGGATTGTGCCCCGAGGAATTCAACAAAATCAGCCGTCTTGAGAATGCAAAGGAAATTTGGGTTACTTTGATTGATATGCATGAAGGTACCGACTCCGTCAAGGAATCCAAGCTGGATGTGCTCCAAAGTCAGCTTGACAAGTTCAAAATGAAGGATGGTGAAGGTGTCGCTGAAATGTACTCTAGGCTTGCACTTATCACAAATGAGATTGCCGACTTAGGGAGTGAAGAGATGACCGACAGATTCATCATCAAGAAGATCCTAAGAGCATTGGATGGAAAGTATGATACCGTGTGCACATTCTCCAAATGATGCCAAACTACAAAGATCTCAAGCCAACGGAAGTCATTGGAAGAATTTTTGCTCATGAGATGTCACTCAAGGATAAGGAGGAACTTCACAACAAGTCAAGTGGTGCTTACAAAGCCTCATGTGAAGCCCCCACATCATCAAGTGAGAAACAAACCTTCGATGAAGAATTGAGCTTAATGGTGAAGAACTTCAACAAATTCTACAAGAGTAGAAGCAAAGAAAGAAGCTCTAAGTCAAGGTCCTACAATGACAAAAGATCTTCTAGTCGAGAGTGCAATTGCTACAATTGTGGGAGACCCGGACACTATTCTAATGAGTGTACGGCACCCTACAAAAGAAGAGAAGATTCTCAAGGAAGAAGAAGCAAAAGAGAAGAATCACCACCAAGAGAGAGGAGGAGTAGAGATGATCGTTATGAACAAAGACCCTCACGGAGAAGCAAGGATTCGGAAAGGAAGGACAAGTCATCAAGGAGCTACACAAAACGAAGACATCAAGCTCATGTTGGTGAATGGGTATCCGTCTCCGACTCCGACAATCACTCTGAGAGAAGCTATCACTCCAACTCCGAATATACTCCAGATGAAGGTGTTGCCGGTCTAGCACTTGTGTCAACCAACTCCTACGACATATTTGACTCACCAAATGAACGAATTGGAAGATGCTTCATGGACAAAGGTCCAAAGGTAACACATCCCGAGTATGTTGATTTCAATAGTGATGAAGATGACTTGCAAGTTGATGATGATTTATTTGTTGACAACTCTAGTGATGAATACTATGATGAAACGTCAATTAATCATGCTAATCAAGATAAAACGAATGACAATGATAAGGAGAAGATTGAGCTTCTAACCAAAGAACTAAACACTCTTAAGTTAGCTCATGAAACTATCTTCGAAGATCATCGAGAACTTTTAAGAGCTCATGAGAAGTTACGCTTTGAAAAGCTCAATCTTGAGCAAGAGCATGAGTTCTTAAAAGCAATCAATGATGATCTCCGTAAGAAAAGTTCTTCTTACATTGCTAAGCGTTTACTCTTATCTACTTACATGCCTCAAGTCAAGTCTAGTAACAAGTACAAGAAAGATCCTTCCTCTAGTAGTAACAATAATAATGCCAAATCCAATATTGTTGCTTCTTGTAGTTCTCTTGATTCCACTAATGATTATCTTAGCCAAGTTACACTTGAGCAAGAAAATAGCTTATTGAAGGGAATTATAGAGAAAGGTGTTTACAAGAGCCTTGCCGGGAGTAAGCAATTCGAGGAAATTGTACGCAAGCAAGGAAGGCACCGGAAGAATCAAGGTGTTGGTTTTGAACGAAAGTTCAATGCCAATGTAGTTGAGTGGGAAGAAGATTAATACCCCAAGACGAAGTTTGTTCCTCAACAAGAGAAGTATGATCCTACTTCCTTCAAGGGAACACAAGCACAAGATGATCTTCCACCACAAGACCACAAGAAGAAAGGCAAGGACAAGCTTCAAGAGGAGATTGATGCATTTGAAGAAGCACCTAAGGCCTCGTCAAGTGGGTTCCCAAGACTTCAACTCCAAGGATTCCCATCAAGATGATGTGGATCCCGAAGAAGAAGAACTAGAGAGTTCTTGAGGGTGACTCCGTCAACATTCTTCACTCATATCATTATGGCAAGGGCAAGTGCAATCATCTTCCACATCTTGCACTAGTCCAAGGAGTCACAAACCCTCATGTTGGTAAGGCAAGGGACAAGGTAACCTAATGATTTAATGGACATCATCTTGTGTGTGCATCACTCTATGTCTATGGATATTCTTGTTTGTTCCTTGTGGGACTAACCCATGTAGGTATGTTGAAAGTGCAACTCACTCCAAAGGATTGCTCCAAATGATCTACGTCAACATTGAGCACCCACATCTTCAACACCTACATGAAGTCATCATCGACAAAACCCAAGGTTAGTTCATCCCTCTAAAAGGGGATATCACATCTAGGGGGAGCTTAACTCTAAAAATTGAGTCAAAGCAACTCTAATGGTGTGAACACATCAATGCATTACGTAAAAGTGGTAACCCCACTTGAGCTTAAACGGTGAGTATGATCTATGATCAAATGTTCTCATTTGACTCCTAAGTCAATATACTCATATATAGATGACCTAGTCATTGCCAATTGTTTGATAGATGCTAGAATTGGTTGTGCATGCTTTGCCACATATTTCATTTGCCATTTTATTGTATGAGCATGTTGGTTGCATATTTTACTCATTTGAGGACATCCACTTGTTGCTTTGAATGTTTGGGTTTCTTTTCTTTGGCCAAGTGGATGGACAAGAATGCCTAAGAACCTTCTCTAGCTATCTATGCTTTTCTCGTCTCAAACTCCATTCATGCTACATCACAAAATTTGATCAAGTCAGATTCGAACCACTCTGTGTGAGGAGCACTCGGAGTCCCCGATTCATCATAGACTTAAACTTCCAAAACTTCTTTGTGATTCTTGGTCTGACCAATTCCTCCATTTCGGTCCTACCGAGATCACTAAGTCGATCTAGGTTTTCAATCTCGGTGCAACCAATTTGAACTTTTCGGTCACACAGAGTTGTTGTAACTGTATACAGTTATGCATCTCGGTGCCACCGAGTTGTTCCACTCGGTCACACCGACAAGGTCGGGCAATATATACTCACAGGCAAAAATTTGGAAATTTCTCCGAACCTCTTCGCCCGCGCAATAGCTCACTCTGCCTCCAGGGTCTCCGGATCGTCTCCCCGTCGCCAGCCGCCTCCTGTCGCTGGTCTCCGCCGCCGTCAACGGAATTCACCCCCGCCGTTGCCACCGTAGTGAGTTCATCGCCAAGCTAGGGTATGGACTCGATCAAAGTGCTATCCTCGTCCGATTCCTAGCACATTGTGTTCATTATGATTCTTGCCACGATTGAAACACTCATATCCAGTCAATACAATCCTTAGATTAGATGCGCGAAAATTTAGGGTTAGGTTTCCGCCGAAACCATGTCGGACCCACCGAGTTGAAAAACTCGGTCCCACCGATTTGGCCAACGCCATTGCACTAGTAACTCTCGGTCTGACCGAGAATTGCTACTCGGTGTGACCAATTTTAGTACTTTGTGAAACCCTAGCAGTCTCGGTGCCACAGAACTGTGACTCGGTCCGACCGAGTTCACTAGTTTAGGTTCCAAAAACTGCTTTGGTATCACCGAGTTTGAAAATCGGTTGATCCGAAATGCTTTCTGTGGAAAACTAAAACTGAATTTTTGAATCATTCTTTTGCAAAAATATCTGCATTTTGTGATGCTCATCCATTCTATCTCATCTATAACTATTCACAGGGTCAGCAATCAGTGATTTGCAGCATGTCAGACCAAAGTGATAGTCAGAACAAGTCAGAAGAGCACAATCACATGAGTGAGGGCACTAGTCCCTCTAGCACTTCAGATGATGGCAGCAGGAGCACCCCAAGGAATCTGCCTAAAGCTGCCACCAGGACAAGGAAGAAGAGAACCGTAGAATCAGAAGATGAAGTTGTTGGTCAAGATAAAAAGAAGAAGAGAGCCAGAACCACTACTGCCCAGGTTCTTGGAAATCCCTCTATGAGGAGAGACTCTGAAGAGGAAGAAGAGGTTGTTGCACCAGCACCCAAGGCACAAAAGCTGATGGGTGATGCCATTAAGTCAAGAGCTGCAACATCAAAGCCCAAGGAAGCACCCAAACCTTCCCCCAAGCCCAAGACTGCACCAAAGAGGAATACCAGGAGTATTCCAGCTGCTGAGAAGAACAAGGCCCCAGTGCCTGAAGTTGCTGATGAAGAAGATGATGAAGGACAAGTCCTGAGAAAGTTGAAGCCCAAGATTCCAGACCACAATGATGCTCATCCTGTGGCTGAGAACATGAAGTTGAGAAAGGATGCAGGACTCAGATTGTGGAGGCTGTCAGATCCATATGCTACCAGGAGGAGGACTGCTGTTGATTACAGGTTCCACACTAAGGAACAGCGGGACTTCTATGAAACAGTGCTGTTGGACAAGAAACCAATAGTGTGTGATATGAGGTGGGTCGACTGGACCTACATGAAGGAAAATGAGGAACACTATCCTGGAGTGCAAGACAGCTTTGTTGCTTCTGGAGTTGCAGACTTTGTTGGGCAGAAGCTCACAAAGTGGAATGATGAGCTCATTATGCAATTCTACCCCACGGCACACTTCTATCCAGATGGCAGGATAGTTTGGATGTCTGAAGGTACAAGGTACCAGTCAACAATTGAGGAATGGGCCAGTCTGATCAATTCCCCAAAGGAGAGTGAAGATGACTTGGATGTCTATGCCAAGAATAAGATGGACCACAACACCATGGCTCATATGTACAAGGAGATCCCAAAACAAAGCTCTTGAGACTTTCAAGTTTGGGTCAGTCCACTTTCTTCTGTCAGGGCTGCCAACCATCAACTGGATTCTAAGGAACACTCTTTTGCCCAAATCAGGTGACCACAACATGATTAGAGGGCATGCTATCAACTTGATGTACTTGTTTGATGTGCCACAAATATTCAAGGTCATGAGCCTCATTGTTGAGACCATTAAGAGGACAGCAGCAGATCAGAAGAGGAGTTGTGGGTATGCCCCATAGATTCAGGAGTTGATTAACTCAAAGATGGGCACAGGAACTTACTTGCTGGATAAGGAACACTTTGCTATCTATCCAGACTTTGAGGACAATCAAGTTGTCATGAATGAGAATGAACCATCATCAGTGCAAGCTCAAGAGCAGAAGGAGAAGGCAAAGAGAGAGAAGGCTGCCAAGATGCCAACTCAAGAGGAGGCATCTGAGTACTTTTTGAAGAACAAGCAGGAGCAGCTAGGTTACCTGATAGCATCAACACTGAGGATTGAGAAGGGGTTGGCCACCCTAACACAAAACCAGGAGAGCCTGGAAAGAATCATGGGACAAAAATTCTATGATCTAGATGTCAAAGTAACTGAGATTTAGTCAGTTGTGGAGCAGCTCCAGGATGACATGCAGGAGAGGAAGGGAAAAACAACCGCTGATGCATTTGCCAGAGTGCCTAGAGCTCATAGGTCAGTTGCAGTGCCTGTGATAGACTCTAGATCCACATCATCTGCACCAGCTACAGCTCCTACTGCTCCAGTGCAACCAGCTCCAGCACCAACTCCTCCAGCTCCATCCACTTCAACTGAAGCCTTCGTCCAAGGAGCCATCTCTACACCACCACCTGAAGATCAAGCCTGAGAGCCGATCTAGCACTATGCATTTTTTATGAACTTTTTGGTAACTTTTTGCCAAAGGGGGAGAAAAATGTATAGATCATAGGCTTCGAGAAAGAGAGAGTGTTGCTTTTGTTCTCTCTTGCTTTGGTGGTTAAACTTTGTTTGCTTTTGATTGCTTGAGATACTATGCTATTATCTGTGAGACAATGATGATCATATGTTTGATCATAAGCTACACTTATGCTTGCTGAATGATATTATCTTACCTATCCTTATATGATCATTCACTTTGCTTGGTGATGAGTGCGTGTTTTCAATCCTTATTTTTTGAGCGCTCCACCAAGATGTATGTGACAAGGAAGAGTAACCCATGAGCCTAATTCCTTGTGCATTTGGAGTCCAAAGCAAATCTTAAACTATGCACAAATTTAGGGGGAGCTCTTGCTTATCACATACTTCTCAAAGCGACGATGTTTTTCAATCTTATTATCATTTGTCGAAGCTTTGATCTATATGTTGTCATCAATTACCAAAAAGGGGGAGATTGAAAGTGCAACTATCCCTAGGTGGTTTTGGTAATTCATAACAACATATAGCTCATTGAGCTAATACTATTCCAAGACTATTATTTCAGGAAATCTCAATGAATGGCATGGCATGGATGATGAAAGTGGATCCCTCGAAATATCAAGGACAAAGGATTGGCTGAAGCTCAAATGCTCAAGACTCTTCATTTTATATTTTAGTGATCCAAGATCACATTGAGTCTATAGGAAAAGCCAATACTATCAAGGAGGGATGAGGTGTTGCTTAATGAGCCTCTTGCTTCATGTGCTTAGTGATATGCTCCAAATACCCTCAACTACTTTCTCACATCCACATATGACCTAAACCGAAAGTCAAAATTGGTCCCACCGATTCTTTCTATCCGGCGCCACCGAGTTCAAATGTCATAGCCACTTCCACAAACCCTAGGAAAATCGGTCTTACCAATAGGGATCTCGGTCTCACCGAGATGGGGTTGTAATCTATCTGTTTCCCTTCATAACGTTTCGGTCTAACCGAAGTGAGCGATCGGTCCCACCGAGATTGCAATGTAAACTCCCAGTTTCCTTTTCGTAATATTTCTGTCTCACCGAAATGAGCGAATCGGTCCCACCGAGTTTACCTGACCAACTTTCTGGAAAGCTTATTACCGAAATCGGTCTCCCCGAGTATGTGTAATCGGTCTTACCGAGATTACGTTATGCCCTAACCCTAACCATATCAGTCCTACCGAGTTGCATGTTAGTCCCACCGAAAATCCTAACGGTCACTAGGTTTACTAAATCGGTCCGACCAAGTCTGTTGAATCGGTCCCACCGAGTTTGGTAAATTGTGTGTAACGGTTAGATTTTGTGTGGAGGCTATATATACCCCTCCACCTCCTCTTCATTCATGGAGAGAGCCATCAGAACAAACCTACACTTCCAATTTACCATTTCTGAGAGAGAACGACCTACTCATGTGTTGAGGCTAAGATATTCCATTCCTACCATATGAATCTTGATCTCTAGCCTTCCCCAAGTTGCTTTCCACTCAAATCTTCTTTCCACCAGATCCAAAACCTATGAGAGAGAGTTGAGTGTTGGGGAGACTATCATTTGAAGCACAAGAGCAAGGAGTTCATCATCAACGCACCATTTGTTACTTCTTGGAGAGTGGTGTCTCCTAGATTGGCTAGGTGTCACTTGGGAACCTCTGACAAGATTGTGGAGTTGAACCAAGGAGCTTGTAAGGGGAAGGAGATCGCCTACTTCGTGAAGATCTACCGCTAGTGAGGCAAGTCCTTCGTGGGCGACGGCCATGGTGTGATAGACAAGGTTGCTTCTTCGTGGACCCTTCATGGGTGGAGCCCTCCGTGGACTCGCGCAACCGTTACCCTTCGTGGGTTGAAGTCTCCATCAAGGTGGATGTACGATAGCAACACCTATCGGAACCACGGCAAAAACATCTGTGTCTCCAATTGTGTTTGAATCCTCCAAACCCTTCCCTTTACTTTCTTGCAAGTTACATGCTTTAGTTTTTGCTGCTCATATACTCTTTGCATGTACTTGAATTGTGTGATGATTGCTTGACTTGTCCAAAGATAGCTAAAATCTGCCAAACTCTAAAATTGGGAAAAGGTTAAGTTTTTAATTGGTCAAGTAGTCTAATCACCCCCCCCCCCTCTAGACATACTTCAAGGTCCTACAAAGGGGAAGATGACTATGTTAGAATCTGAAGGGTTACAAACAAGGCCTGTGCAAAAGATCCAAATGCCAGGAGATAATAAACCAACTCCAGTTTTTATAGATACTGCTCCAGCACAGAGAAACCCAACTCCTACTGATAATAAGCAGATTCCAGTGGCCAAAGAACTAGTCCGCTCCAGTCCAGCAAAAATATGTTAACTCCATTCTAAGAAGCGTGTGCGTATCCTTGCATCATGAAATTTTATAGCATGCTGATCATATTTTCTACATGTTTCTTACCCATCTCTCTTTTAGAAAATGAGCTTAACACATAGAAGAATTTCTGCAATGGTATCGTTTATGAGGAAAGATTCTTGCAGGAATTCTCTGTGCTCCAATGTAGATGTAAGTACCTGTTGTATATCACTATATTTTTACATCAGCATGTATTTTGTGAATCGGGGTGAATCCAAACTTTATCTGATCTAAATTTAGTTGTAGCAAAATGGATGATTAAAGGCCACAATGTTGATTTTTGTAAGGAAAATTGCTTGGTAGTTTTGCATCCTGAGCTGCATGAGTGTACTATCTCATATCAGTGGGTTTGAATACTTTGGTTTTGCAGTGGGTTTTTCAGTGTTTTTCTTACTGTGTTGTCCTGTGGTATCCCTAGCTCTTACATCATACTCCCTCCGTCCAGATTACATGTCGCAGAAATGGATAAAACTGGATGTATCTAGAACTGAAATATGCCTAGACCCATCCATTTATTTTCGGATGGAGGGAATACATGTCAATATGACATGCCTTTCTATTCTTTAGTACCTATTCCATCTCTCTGATGTCGCATGTTTTATAACTGAATCACCATTCTTCTATATAAGGCATGCAAGGGGAAGACGGCTATGTTAGAATCTGAAGGGTTACAAACCAGGTCTTTGCAAAAGATCCAAACGCCAGGCGATAATAAACCAACTCCATTTTTCATAGATACTGCTCCAGCACAGAGAAACCCAACTCCCACTGATAATAAGCAGATTCCAGTGGCCAAAGAACTACTCCGCTCCATTCCAGTGAAAGAATGTCAACTCCATTCTAAGAAGCGTGTGCGTATCCTCGCATCATGAAATTTTATAGCATTCTGATCATATTTTTTACATGTTTCTTACCCATCTCTCTTTTAGAAAATAAGGTTAAACAATAGAAGACTTCCTCCATTGGGATCGTATTCGAGGAAAATATCTTGCGGGAATTCTCTGTGCTCCAATGCTGATGTAAGTACCTGTTGTATATCACTATATTTTTACATCAGCATGTATTTCATTAATCGGGGTGAATCTAACCTTTGTCTGATCTAAAATTAGTTGTAGCAAAATGTTAAAGGCGCCAATGTTGATTTTTGTAAGGAAAACTGCCTGGTAGTTTTGCATACTGAGTTGCATGAATGTACTATCTCACATCACGCACATTACTAAATTGTAGTGCTTCTCTGGTTGCCCATTCATTCATTGTGTCAATGTTGCTTTCGTATTACCTTACCTGGCTGATGATAGTTGTGCCATATTGTGTTAATTTGGTGTAGGCTACTTGCCCAAACGTTCATTGTGTCAATGTTGCTTTCCTATTATCTGACTTGGCCAATGATAGCAATGCTAGTGTGTTGATTTTGTGCAGGCTGCTGAAGATAAGAAGAAAAACTCTAAAAACAGCAAGGCAACCCCATTGTTTCTTTCCAGTAAATCTAGGCCAGGTAATATGGCAATAACTCATGATTAATCTGTTTGGTTCCCGTCCTAATTTATGTTATGATGCAGTGGTCGAGACACTCTCCACTATCAATAATACAAGCATGCCAAAATCTGAAGGAAATATGCCCTAGAGGCAATAATAAAGTTATTATTTATTTCCTCATATCATGATAAATGTTTATTATTCATGCTAGAATTTTATTAACCGGAAACATGATACATGTGTGAATACATAGACAAACATATAGTCACTAGTATGCCTCTACTTGACTAGCTCATTAATCAAAGATGGTTATGTTTCCTAACCATAGACATGTGTTGTCATTTGATTAATGGGATCACATCATTAGGAGAATGATGTGATTGACATGACCCATTCTGTTAGCCTAACACTTGATCGTTTAGTATATTGCTATTGCTTTCCTCATGACTTATACAAGTTCCTGTAACTATGAGAATTATGCAACTACCGTTTACCGGAGGAACACTTTGGGTACTACCAAACGTCACAACGTAACTGGGTGATTATAAAGGAGTACTACAGGTGTCTCCGAACGTACATGTTGAGTTGGCGTATTTTGAGATTAGGTTTTGTCACTCCGATTGTCGGAGAGGTATCTCTGGGCCCTCTCGGTAATGCACATCACTATAAGCCTTGCAAGCAATGTGACCAATGAGTTGGTTACGGGATGATGCATTACGTAACGAGTAAAGAGACTTGCCGGTAACGAGATTGAACTAGGTATTGGATACCGACGATCGGATCTCGGGCAAGTAACATACCGATGACAAAGGGAACAACGTATGTTGTTATGCGGTTTGACCGATAAAGATCTTCGTAGAATATGTAGGAACCAATATGGGCATCCAGGTCCCTCTATTGGTTATTGACCGAGAATAGTTCTAGGTCATGTCTACATAGTTCTCGAACCCGTAGAGTCCACACGCTTAACGTTATGATGACAGTTTTATTATGAGTTTATAAGTTTTGATGTACTGAAGTTTGTTCGGAGTCCCAGATGTGATCACGGACGTGACGAGGAGTCTCGAAATGGTCGAGACATAAAGATTGATATATTGGACAACTATATTCGGACACCGGAAGTGTTCCAGGTGATTTCGGAGAAAACCGGAGTGCCGGAGGGTTACCGGAACCCCCCTGGGAGAGTAATGGGCCTTATGGGCCTTAGGGAAAAGGAGAGAGGGGCGGCCAGCATGGGCCGCGCGCCCCCTCCCCCCTCTGGTCTGAATTGGACTAGGAGGGGGGCGGCGCCCCCCCTTTCCTTCCCCCTCTCCCCCTTCTTTCCTCCTCCTAGTAGGAGTAGGAAAGGAGGAGTCCTACTCCTACTAGGAGGAGGATTCCTCCTCCCTGGCGCGCCCCCCTTGGGCCGGCCGGCCTCCCCCTTGCTCCTTTATATACGGGGGCAGGGGGCACCCCATAGACACACAAGTTGATCTACGGATCGTTCCTTAGCCATGTGCGGTGCCCCCCTCCACCATATTCCACCTCGGTCATATCGTTGCGGGGTTTAGGCGAAGCCCTGCGCCGGTAGAACATCATCATCATCACCACGCCGTCGTGCTGACGGAACTCATCTCCAGAGCTTTGCTGGATCGGAGCCCGGAGATCGTCATCGAGCTGAACGTGTGCTGAACTCGGAGGTGCCGTACGTTCGGTGCTTGGATCGGTCGGATCGTGAAGACGTACGACTACATCAACCGCGTTGTGCTAACGCTTCCACTTATGGTCTACGAGGGTACATGGACAACACTCTCCCCTCTCGTTGCTATGTCATCACCATGATCTTGCGTGTGCGTAGGAAATTTTTTTAAATTACTATGTTCCCCAACAGTGGCATCCGAGCCTAGGTTTTATGCGTTGATGTTATATGCACGAGTAGAACACAAGTGAGTTGTGGGTGATACAAGTCATACTGCTTACCAGCATGTCATACTTTGGTTCGGCAGTATTGTGAGATGAAGCGGCCTGGACCGACATTACGCGTACGCTTACGCGAGACTGGTTTCACCGTTACGAGCACTCGTGCTTAAAGGTGGCTGGCGGGTGTCTGTCTCTCTCACTTTAGCTGAATCGAGTGTGGCTACACCCGGTCCTTGCGAAGGTTAACACAACACCAACTTGATGAACTATCGTTGTGGTTTTGATGCGTAGGTAAGAACGGTTCTTGCTAAAGCCCGTAGCAGCCACGTAAAATTTGCAACAACAAAGTAGAGGACGTCTAACTTGTTTTTGCAGGGCATGTTGTGATGTGATATGGTCAAGACGTGATGCTATATTTTATTGTATGAGATGATCATGTTTTGTAACTGAAGTTATCGGCAACTAGCAGGAGCCATATGGTTGTCGCTTTATTGTATGAAATGCAAACGCCCTGTAATTGCTTTACTTTATCACTAAGCGGTAGCGATAGTCGTAGAAGCAATAGATAGCGTAACGACAACGATGCTACGATGGAGATCAAGGTGTCGCGCCGGTGACGATGGTGATCACGACGGTGCTTCGAAGATGGAGATCACAAGCACAAGATGATGATGGCCATATCATATCACTTATATTGATTGCATGTGATGTTTATCCTTTATGCATCTTATCTTGCTTTGATTGATGGTAGCATTTTAAGATGATCTCTCACTAATAATCAAGAAGTGTTCTCCCTGAGTATGCACCGTTGCGAAAGTTCTTCGTGCTGAGACACCACGTGATGATCGGGTGTGATAGGCTCTACGTTCAAATACAACGGGTGCAAAACAGTTGCACACGCAGAACACTCAGGTCATACTTGACGAGCCTAGCATATACAGATATGGCCTCGGAACACGGAGACCGAAAGGTCGAGCGTGAATCATATAGTAGATATGATCAACATAGTGATGTTCACCATTGAAACTACTCCATCTCACGTGATGATCGGACATGGTTTAGTTGATTTGGATCACGTGATCACTTAG
Source organism: Triticum timopheevii (assembly GCA_963921465.1). NCBI lineage: Eukaryota > Viridiplantae > Streptophyta > Magnoliopsida > Poales > Poaceae > Triticum > Triticum timopheevii. The sequence continues at coordinate 357,511,568 of OY997274.1, read as the reverse complement.
ATGACTAGAGAGATGTCTTTCTAAGTGGGATTTCTTAATTAATATGATTAATTGAACTTAAATTTATCATGAACTTAGTACCTGATAGTATTTTGCCTGTCTATGTTTGTTTGTAGATAGATGGCTCGTGCTGTTGTTCCGTTGAATTTTAATGCGTTCCTTGAGAAAGCAAAGTTGAAAGATGATGGTAGCAATTACACGGACTGGGTCCGTAACCTGAGGATTATCCTCATTGCTGCACAGAAAAGTTACGTCCTGGAAGCACCACTGGGTGCCAGGCTTGCTGCTGATGCAACTGACGACGTTAAGAACGTCTGGCAGAGCAAAGCTGATGACTACTCGATAGTTCAGTGTGCCATGCTTTACGGCTTAGAACCGGGCCTTCAACGACGTTTTGAATGTCATGGAGCATATGAGATGTTCTAGGAGTTGAAGTTAATATTTCAAGCAAATGCCCGGATTGAGAGATATGACGTCTCCAATAAGTTCTATAGCTGCAAGATGGAGGAGAATAGTTCTGTCAGTGAACACATACTCAAAATGTCTGGGTATAATAATCACTTGATTCAACTGGGAGTTAATCTTCCTGATGATAGTGTCATTGACAGAATTCTTCAATCACTACCACCAAGCTACAAGAGATTCGTGATGAACTATAATCTTCAAGGGATGAACAAGACTATTCCCGAGCTCTTCGCAATGCTAAAAGCTGCGGAGGTAGAAATCAAGAAGGAGCATCAAGTGTTGATGGTTAACAAGACCACCAGTTTCAAGAAAAAGGGCAAAGGGAAGAAGAAGGGGAACTTAAAAAAGAACGGCAAGCAAGTTGCTGCTCAAGAGAAGAAACCCAAATCTGGAGCTAAGCCTGAAACTGAGTGCTTCTACTGCAAGCAGACTGGACACTGGAAGCGGAACTGCCCCAAGTATTTGGCGGATAAGAAGGATGGCAAAGTGAACAAAGGTATATGTGATATACATGATATTGATGTGTAACTTACTAATGCTCGCAGTAGCACCTGGGTATTTGATACTGGTTCTGTTGCTAATATTTGCAACTCGAAACAGGGACTACGGATTAAGCAAAGATTGGCTAAGGACGAGGTGACGATGCGCATGGGAAATGGTTCCAAAGTCGATGTGATCGCGGTCGGCATGCTACCTCTACATCTACCATCGGGATTAGTTTTAGACCTAAATAATTGTTATTTGGTGCCAGCATTGAGCATGAACATTATATCTGGATCTTGTTTGATGCGATACGGTTACTCATTTAAATCAGAGAATAATGGTTGTTCCATTTATATGAGTAATATCTTTTATGGTCATGCACCCTTGAAGAGTGGTCTATTTTTATTGAATCTCGATAGTAGTCATACACATATTCATAGTATTGAAACCAAAAGATGCAGAGTTGATAATGATAGTGCAACTTATTTGTGGCACTGCCGTTTAGGTCATATCGGTGTAAAGCGCATGAAGAAACTCCATACTGATGGGCTTTTGGAATCACTTGATTATGAATCACTTGGTACTTGCGAACCGTGCCTCATGGGCAAGATGACTAAAACGCCGTTCTCCGGAACTATGGAGCGAGCAACTGATTTGTTGGAAATCATACATACTGATGTTTGTGGTCCAATGAATGTTGAGGCTCGCGGCGGGTATCGTTATTTTCTCACCTTCACAGATGATTTGAGCAGATATGGGTATATCTACTTGATGAAACACAATTCTGAAACCTTTGAAAAGTTCAAAGAATTTCAAAGTGAAGTGGAAAATCATCGTAACAAGAAAATAAAGTTTCTACGAACTGATCGTGGAGGAGAATATTTGAGTTACGAGTTTGGTCTACACTTGAAACAATGCGGAATAGTTTCACAACTCACGCCACCCGGAACACCACAACGAAATGGTGTGTCCAAACATCGTAATCGTACTTTACTAGATATGGTGCGATCTATGATGTCTCTTACTGATTTACCGCTATCATTTTGGGGTTATGCTTTAGAGACGGCCGCATTCACGTTAAATAGGGCACCATCAAAATCCGTTAAGACGATGCCTTATGAACTGTGGTTTGGCAAGAAACCAAAGTTGTCATTTCTTAAAGTTTGGGGCTGCGATGCTTATGTGAAGAAACTTCAACCAGATAAGCTCGAACCCAAATCGGAGAAATGTGTCTTCATAGGATAACCAAAAGAAACTATTGGGTATACCTTCTATCACAGATCTGAGGGCAAGATTTTTGTTGCTAAAATCGGATCCTTTCTAGAGAAGGAGTTTCTCTCGAAAGAAGTGAGTGGGAGGAAAGTAGAACTTGATGAGATAACTGTATCTACTCCCTTATTGGAAAGTAGTTCATCACAAGAACCGGTTCCTGTGACACCTACACCAATTAGTGAGGAAGCTAATGATATTGATCATGAAACTTCAGATCAAGTTTCTACTGAACCTCGTAGGTCTACCAAAGTAAGATCCGCACCAGAGGGGTACGGTAATCCTATTCTGGAAGTCATGTTACTTGACCATGATGAACCTACGAACTATGAGGAAACGATGATGAGCCCAGATTCCGCAAAATGGCTAGAGGCCATGAAATCTGAGATGGGATCCATGTATGAAAACAAAGTATGGATTTTGGTTGACTTGCCCGATGATCGGCAAGCCATTGAGAATAAATGGATCTTTAAGAAGAAGACTGACGTTGATGGTAATATAACTGTCTATAAAGCTCGACTTGTTGCGAAAGGTTTTCGACAAGTTCAAGGGGTTGACTATGATGAGACTTTCTCACCCGTAGCGATGCTTAAGTCCGTCCGAATCATGTTAGTTTTTGCTGCATTTCATGATTATGAAATTTGGCAAATGGATGTCAAAACTGCATTCTTGAATGGAGTTCTGGAAGAAGAGTTGTATATGATGCAGCCAGAAGGTTTTGTTGATCCAAAAGGTGTTAACAAAGTGTGCAAGCTCCAGCGATCCATTTATGGACTGGTGCAAGCATCTCGGAGTTGGAATAAACGCTTTGATAGTGTGATCAAAGCATATGGTTTTATACAGACTTTTGGAGAAGCCTGTATTTACAAGAAAGTGAGTGGGAGCTCTGTAGCATTTCTAATATTATATGTAGATGACATATTATTAATTGGAAATGATATAGAATTTCTGGATAGTATAAAGGGATACTTGAATAAAAGTTTTTCAATGAAAGGCCTCGATGAAGCTGCTTACATATTGGGAATCAAGATCTATAGAGATAGATCAAGACGCTTGATAGGACTTTCACAAAGCACATACCTTGATAAATTTTTGAAAAAGTTCAAAATGGATCAGGCAAAGAAAGGGTTCTTGCCCGTGCTTCAAGGTGTGAAGTTGAGTCAAACTCAATGCCCAACCATAGCAGAAGATAGAGAGAAAATGAAAGATGTTCCCTATGCTTCAGCCATAGGCTCTATCATGTATGCAATGCTGTGTACCAGACCTGACATATGCTTAGCAATAAGCTTGGCAGGGAGGTACCAAACTAATCCAGGAGTGGATCACTGGACAGCGGTCAAGAACATCCTGAAATACCTGAAAAGGACTAAGGATATGTTTCTCGTATATGGAGGTGACAAAGAGCTAGTCGTAAATGGTTACGTCAATGCAAGCTTTGACACTGATCCGGACGATTCTAAATCACAAACCGGATACGTGTTTTTATTAAACGGTGGAGGTGTAAGTTGGTGCAGTTCTAAACAAAGCGTCGTGGCGGGATCTACATGTGAAGCGGAGTACATAGCTGCTTCTGAAGCAGCAAATGAAGGAGTCTGGATGAAGGAGTTCATTTTCGATCTAGGAGTCATACCTAGTGCATCGGGACCAATGAAGATATTCTGTGACAATACTGGTGCAATTGCCTTGGCAAAGGAATCCAGATTTCACAAGATGACCATGCACATCAAGAGACGCTTCAATTCCATTCGGGACCAAGTCCAAGTGGGAGACATAGAGATTTGCAAGATACATATGGATCTGAATGTTGCAGACCCGTTGACTAAGCCTCTCTCACGAGCAAAACATGATCAGCATCAAGACTCCATGGGTGTTAGAATCATTACTATGTAATCTAGATTATTGACTCTAGTACAAGTGGGAGACTGAAGGAAATATGCCCCAGAGGCAATAATAAAGTTATTATTTATTTCCTCATATCATGATAAATGTTTATTATTCATGCTAGAATTGTATTAACCGGAAACATGATACATGTGTGAATACATAGACAAACATATAGACACTAGTATGCCTCTACTTGACTAGCTCATTAATCAAAGATGGTTATGTTTCCTAACCATGGACATGTGTTGTCATTTGATTAATGGGATCACATCATTAGGAGAATGATGTGATTGACATGACCCATTCCGTTAGCCTAGCACTTCATCGTTTAGTATATTGCTATTGCTTTCTTCATGACTTATACAAGTTCCTGTAACTATGAAAATTATGCAACTCCCGTTTACCGGAGGAACACTTTGGGTACTACCAAACGTCACAACGTAACTGGGTGATTATAAAGGAGTACTACAGGTGTCTCCGAAGGTACATGTTGAGTTGGCGTATTTCGAGATTAGGTTTTGTCACTCCGATTGTCGGAGAGGTATCTCTGGGCCCTCTCGGTAATGCACATCACTATAAGCCTTGCAAGCAATGTGACCAATGAGTTGGTTACGGGATGATGCATTACGTAACGAGTAAAGAGACTTGCCGGTAACGAGATTGAACTAGGTATTGGATACCGACGATCGAATCTCGGGCAAGTAACATACCGATGACAAAGGGAACAACGTATGTTGTTATGCGGTTTGACCGATAAAGATCTTTGTAGAATAAGTAGGAACCAATATGGGCATCCAGGTCCTGCTATTGGTTATTGACCGAGAATAGTTCTAGGTCATGTCTACATAGTTCTCGAACCCGTAGAGTCCGCACGCTTAACGTTACGATGACAGTTTTATTATGAGTTTATAAGTTTTGATGTACCGAAGTTTGTTCGGAGTCCCGGATGTGATCACGGACATGACGAGGAGTCTCGAAATGGTTGAGACATAAAGATTGATATATTGGACAACTATATTCGGACACCGGAAGTGTTCCGGGTGATTTCGGAGAAAACCGGAGTGCCGGAGGGTTACCGGAACCCCCCCCCCCCTGGGAGAGTAATGGGCCTTATGGGCCTTAGGGAAAAGGAGAGAGGGGCGGCCAGCATGGGTCGCGCGCCCCTCCCCCCTCTGGTCCGAATTGGACTAGGAGGGGGGGCGGCGCCCCCCCCCCCCCTTTCCTTCCCCCTCTCCCCCTTCCTTCCTCCTCCTAGTAGGAGTAGGAAAGGAGGAGTCCTACTCCTACTAGGAGGAGGATTCCTCCTCCCTGGCGCGCCCCCCTGGGTCGGCCGGCCTCCCCCCCTGCTCCTTTATATACGGGGGCAGGGGGCACCCCATAGACACACAAGTTGATCTATGGATCGTTCCTTAGCCGTGTGCGGTGCCCCCCTCCACCATATTCCACCTTAGTCATATCGTCGCGGAGTTTAGGCGAAGCCCTGCACTGGTAGAACATCATCATCGTCACCACGCCGTCGTGCTGCCGGAACTCATCTCCGGAGCTTTGCTGGATCGGAGCCCGGAGATCGTCATCGAGCTGAACGTGTGCTGAACTCGGAGGTGTCGTATGTTCGGTGCTTGGATCGGTCGGATCGTGAAGACGTACGACTACATCAACCGCGTTGTGCTAACGCTTCCGCTTACGGTCTACGAGGGTACGTGGACAACACTCTCCCCTCTCGTTGCTATGTCATCACCATGATCTTGCGTGTGCCTAGGAAATTTTTTGAAATTACTACGTTCCCCAACAAAATCACCATCTGAATCTGTTCAGTATCCTCTGTCCCGAATGCAATGGAATAAATGTATGTTTGTGAACCAATTAATGCCTGAAGCAATGATGGAAATGGTGGATGAATCAGAGGTGCAAAGTCGTGCGACAAAACAACTGATCAATGTTTTCAGAGACAGTGTAGCAAAGCAGCAAGAACTTGCCCACATGCTTATGGGCGTCATCTGTGCTGAGGTTGCAGATTGTGACATTGTAGATGGTTAGGTTCTGCTCATTTATTTGCACTGGCATCAATCTTTGATTGCCCAGTGGATGTAATTTCTTGTAATATATGCTAGATGTGCAACGTTATTCCCTGTATGTCGTACCTTTGCTTGATCAGTTTTGGTCATGTGCATAATTGCTCGTCGTAATGGGCTCAAATTATCTAATTTGGCCTAAAGACATGTACGAGCTTTAGTCGGCCCATTAAGTTAATTGGTCGTTACTAGGCCGAAAGTTAATGGTCGGCCCTCTTACCTCCCGGGTCGTTAACAGGCCGACATTGAAGCGGGAAACAGGTGGGCCCAATTTATTTCACGGGCCGTTAACAGGTCGTTACTAAGTTTGGGCTACATATGGCCCAACTATACTGTAGGCCTTTGGCAGGCCGAAAGAGACAGCGGGCTTGTACTGGACCATGAAGAGGATGGGCCGCTAAGAGGCCGAAAGTCAGGTTGTATTGTAAATGGCCCAACTGTCTTGTGGGCCTTTAGCAGGCCGAAAGAGAAACCGGGCTGGTATTGGACCATGAAGGGCATGGGCCGTTAAAAGGCCAAAAGTAAGGTCCGACTACAAATGGCCCAACTCATTTATGGTCTGTTAACAGGCCGAAAGGCACACATGGCCGGGAATTGGCCCAACACTTAAATGGGTCGCTAAAAGGCCAAAACTCAGGTCCGACTACATATGGCCCAACTGATTTATGGGCCGTCAATAGGCTGAAAGTGACACCGGGCCGGAAATTGGCCCAATATTTAAATGAGCCGCTAAAAGGTTGAAACTCAGGTCCGACTACAAATGGCCAATCAGATTTATGGGCCGTCAACAGGCTGAAAGACACACCAGGCCGGGAATTAGCCCAACATTTAAATGGGTCGCTAAAAGGCTGAAAGATGTACATCCTGAAAATTGGCACATCCATTCAATGGGCCGTTAACAGGCCGAAATCTCATCGGGCTGATATTGAGCCCAAATATATAGCGGGCTATTAACGGCCTCGAACTGACAATGGGTTGCAATGGTGTCAAATCTTTAACGGGCCGTTGACGGGCCGAATTGGCACATCTCGTATGGGCCATGGGCTTAAATGGAACTGACACAAGTAGGCCTTATATGGGCCGGCCTGCTAATTTTTACTGGGCCGGCCTTTTTCACCGAAATGGGCCATTGTTGGGCCGTGCCACGTGTCGACCTATTATAGGCGCCTCCTGTCCAACGAGCAGATGACATCTGTCCCAACGGTGAGGCAACACGTGTTTCCTACGGCCAATGATGATTTTACACGTGAAAAATCCCCATTGGTCTGGGCTGTTAACAGGTTATCGGATCCAAAACTGGACCTGATAGCTTAACGGCGTTCCGTTATGGTGGATGCCACGTGTCGGTCACCCTTGACGAAAGCACTTTTGTGACGCGTGATTTATTGTCATGGAAGTGGACACTTCCGTGATGATAATTTTGGTAATGTCATGGAACACTTCTACGACAACACATGTATGACTATCTTGATTCTGCCATAAAATCGTCATGGATGTACATGCATGACAAAAAATGCGACCTACTGTGACAAACACGTATCATCACGGAAGTGTATTTTTTTGTAGTGTTTGGCCCGGTTCTCTATTAAAAGTAGGCCTTAATATCCCTTAGTTTCCAATAGGACTCCGCTGCCACGGAAGGGTAGGATAAAAGATGGCATGCAAGTTCTTTTCCATAAGCATGTATGACTATATTTGGAATACATTACTACATTCTATTGATGACCTGGAGCTAGTTTTGTGTCACCCTAGGTTATAACTGCTACATGATGAATGCATCCAACACAATTATCCATCGTTGATCCATTGCCTACGAGCTCGTTTCATATTGATATTTGCTTAGTTACTTCTCTGTTGCCACTGTTAATTGCTACAAAACTGCTACTGCTACTTTTGCCACCGTTACCGTTACTTCCATACTACTTTCCTACTAAATACTTTGCTGCATATATTAAGTCTTTCAGGTGTGGTTGAATTGACAACTCAGCTGCTAATACTTGAGAATATTCTTTAGCTCCCCTTGTGTTGAATCAATAAATTTGGGTTGAATACTCTACCCTCGAAACCTGTTGCGATCCCCTATACTTGTGGGTTATCAAGACCTTTTTTCTGGCATCGTTACCGGGGAGCATAGCTCTATTCTCTGAGTCACTTGGGATTTATATTTGTTGATCACTATGAGGAATTTGAAAGATCAAAGGAGCAAGATTTTTCTGTGTTACTGATAAGGATTATGAATTCTCTGTCGATCCTGAGTTAATTACTTTGGTTTAATCTGATTCTTTCCATGGTTATGAATCTGAAACTGTTGTGGCACATCTTACTAAACTGAATGATATAGCCACCCTATTTACTCATGAGGAAAAAAATCGCTATTACTACATTCTTAAATAATTTCCTTTCTCATTAAAGGGTGATGCTAAGATAAGGTTTAATTCTCTTGCTCCTCATTGTGTGAGTAGTCCCCAGGATATGATTTACTAGTTCTCTGTAAAATATTTATTGCTCATAAGAAACAAGCTATCTTGCAGGAAATATTTAACTTTGTGCAAATTGAAGAAGAGAGTCTCCCACAAGCTTGGGGGAGGCTTCTCCAATTACTTAATGCTTTGCCTGATCATCCTCTCCAGAAAAATGAAATACTTGATATCTTTTATAATGGACTAACCTATGCTTCTAGGGACCACCTAGATAGTTCTGCTCCTTGTGTTTTCAGGTAAAGAACTATTGAGCAAGCTGAATTTCTATTGAATAATATATTGAGTAATGATAATGATTGGACATTTCATGAACCAACTCCCAAGCCAACTTCGAAGAAAAGGGGTATTCTATTTCTCAGTCCAGAAGATATGTAAGAGGCAAAGAAATCTATGAAAGAAAAAGGTATTAAAGCTGAAGATGTTAAGAATTTATCGCCTATTGAAGAAATACATGGTCTTGATAACCCGACACATGTAGTAAAGGTAAATTCTCTCTATAGATTTGATGAAGGAGATATCCCGTATAATAAGTCTGCTAGTCAATGCTTGGATGAGTTTGATAATTTCATTGTTAAACAAGAAAACTTTAATGCTTATGTTGGTAGACAATTGAAACATAATGCTTATATGGTTGAACACTTGAGTGATTATATGTCTAGAGTTAAAAGTGATCTTAAGATTATTAGTAAACATGCTTCCATGGTGACAACTAAAGTAGAACAAGTACTTAAGGCACACGATGATTTGCTCAATGAGTTGAATAGTAAGAATAATGATAATGCTCTTAGAGTTATGACCAAAGGTGGTAAAATGACCCAGGAACCTTTGTATCCTGAGGGCCATCCTAAGAGAATTGAGCAAGATTCTCAGAGAATTAATACTGATACACCTAGTCCTACTAATAAAAAGAACAAGAATACTGATAGGACTTTGCATGCCTCTAGTGAACCTGTTATGGACACACCTGAGAATCCAAATGATATCTCTATTTCTGATGCTGAGACACAATTTGGTGATGAACATGAACCTAGTGATAATGTTAATGATGATGTTCATGTTGATGCTCAACCTAGTAATGATAATGATGTAGAGATTGAACCTACAGTTGATCTTGATAACCCACAAACAAAGAATCAATGTTATGATAAGAGAGAATGACAATGAGTTGCCACCTACTTTTCTAGATTATAATGCTATGGTTTGTTACCAGTTTCTTGAGAAGAACGATCAGTCCCTCCAGCACAGGCTAATCTTTGACAGATTGTGTGATGTCCATATTACCCTTCCTGCTCCTGCCTTCTTTAACTTTCAGGTAAATGGGAGATATTTTATAACCAGAGAGGAGGCAAACGAGTATGAGAGAACAGCGGAGGTCGCTTGCCTCTAGGAAGCAGCTCGTCAGGCGGTGGCTGCCGCTGCACAGTACGGCCCCAACTGTGATGTCGAATATCATCCGGGCTAGTGGTGGCCCTAGACCAACTTAGGCCAAAAGCCTAAGCTTGGGGAGTACATATTCCTCACCGACATTACATTCATGTTCACACACTCATTCCAGTTGTCGGTGTTCATACTTTTTCATTGTATTATCCATTCTAGTTTATTTTCTTTTCTTGCTTTCTTCTTGTGTGTTTGAAAAACTTTGAGAAAAAACAAAAAAAGTTAGTTGTAGCTTCTAGCTACTTTACTTTCCATGCTTAGTAGTAGCATTAGAAGAAAATCCAAAAAGATTTCTCGTTCTTCTTTTGCTTGTTGGGAGCTTTCCCGTGTAAATAGTTTTTCTCGTTCTTGTTTTACTTCCTTCAGAAAAACAAAAACTCCAAAAATATTTCAGCATGTTTCTTTGAAATTCTTTTCTTTTCTTTGGGGGTCGAGAGGAGAAGACCACGATGAAAATGATGAGTGGCTCTCATATGCATTATTGTTGATCTAACAAAGAGCCCATATTACCTTATCTTCTCCTTTGAATAAATGTTTGCAGATTCCAGCTTAGTCCAATGCGTGTGCACTATTATTATTATCCACACCATTCGGTCATGCAAGTGAAAGGAAATAATGGTGATATATGATGAAATGATTGAGATGAGGAAAAGTTGGTATGAACTCGACCTATCTTGTTTTTGTAAATATGATTAGTTCATCGTTCCCTATTCAGCCTATTATGAATGAAACATGTTTGCAATGACAATTAGAGATTATAGTTATTCATGCCATGCTTAATTAGCTAGGAGTTTATAATAGTTTACCTTGCGTGCCAACATGCTATTAAAATGGTTGTGATGTAGTATTTTTTTGCGGGAAGGTTGTGATGTAGTATGATAGGATGGTATCCTCCTTTGAATGATTAGAGTGACTTGACTTGGCACGTGTTCACGCATGTAGTTGAAACAAATCAACATAGCCTCTACGATATTTATGTTCATGGTGATTTATATCCTACTCATGCTTGCACTCAATGTTCGTTAATCTTAATGCATGTTTATGACTGTTGTCGCTCTCTAGTTGGTCGCTTCCCAGTCTCTTTCTAGCCTTCACTTGTACTAAGCGGGAATACTGCTTGTTCATCCACTTCCATAAACCCCAAAGTTGTTCCATATGAGTCCACCATACCTATCTATATGCGGTATTTACCTGCCGTTCCAAGTAAATTTGCATGTGCCAAACTCTAAACCTTCAAATGAAATTCTATTTTGTATGCTCGAATCGCTCATGTAGCCACTAGGGTTGTCTATATCTTCCATGCTAGGTGGGTTATTCTCACGATGAGTGGACTCTGCTCATCATTTACGAGAAAATGGCTAGTAATCGGGATGCCCAGTCCCATACTCAAATCAAATCAAAATAATTGCAAACAAAACTCCCCCAGGATTATTGTTAGTTGGACGGTACCCATTATTTCGGACCAACCGTGGAATGTTCTTGTTGGTGGTGGGGGAGTATAAACTTTACCATTCTGTTTGAGAACCGCCTATAATGTATGTAGCATGGAAGATACCAAAGATCTCTTGGTTGTTATGTTGACAATTAAAGTATACCGCTCAAAATATTATTTATCTCTGTTTCAAAACTCAAGCTCTGGCACCTCTTCAAATCCTTGCTTCCCTCTGCGAAGGTCCTATCTATTTACTTTTATTGCTGAATCACCATCCTCTTATAAAAAGCACCAGTTAGAGAGCACCACCGTCATTTGTATGCATTGTTATTAATTCATATTGAGTATTACTGTGACTGGATCTCTTTTGCCATGAATTACAATGTCTAGTCAGTCCTTGATCTTCAGGGGTGCTCTGATTTATGTTTTCCGGTCTCAGAAAGGGCTAGCAAGATACCATCTTGTTATACCATATAAGGATCTGTTTTGAGAAAGTGTTTTCATCCGAGATTTATTATCATTACTCGCTAGTTGATTATGCCATTGATATGAGTAAACGTGAGACCAAAATGTTATTGTGAATATGGTTAGTTCATGATCTTTGCTGAAAACTTGAATGCTGGCTTTACATATTTGCACCAACAAGATCAAACAGAGTTTGTGAAAGTTTTTTCTTTATCGCTTTCAGTTTGTCAATTGAATTGCTTGAGGACAAGCAATGGGTTAAGCTTGGGGGAGTTGACACGTCTCCAGCGTATCTACTTTTCCAAACTCTTTTGCCCTTGTATTGGACTCTAATTTGCATGATTTGAATGGAACTAACCCGGACTGACGCTGTTTTCAGTAGAACTGCCATGGTGTTATTTTTGTGCAGAAATAAAAGTTCTCGGAATGACCTGAAACTTCATGGAGATAACTTTTGGAATAAATAAAAAATATTGGCGAAAGAATCAACCGAAGGGGACCCACACCCTAGCCACAAGGGTGGGGGCGCGCCCCCTGTCTTGTGGGCCCCCTGGACCTCCACCGACCTGAACTCCAACTCCATATATTCACGTTCGGGGAGAGAAAAATCAGAGAGAAGGATTCATCGCGTTTAAGATATGGAGCCGCCGCCAAGCCCTGTTCTTCCTCGGGAAGGCAGATTTGGAGTTCGTTCGGGGCTTCAGAGAGGGGAATCCGTCGCCATCATCATCATCATCAACCATCCTCCATCACTAATTTCATGATTCTCACCGCCGTGTGTGGGTAATCCCATCGTGGGCTTGCTGGATGATGATGGGTTGGATGATATTTACCATGTAATCGAGTTAGTTTTGTTAGGGTTTGATCCCTAGTATCCATTATGTTCTAAAATTGATGTTGTTATGACTTTGCCATGCTTAATGCTTGTCACTAGGGCCCGAGTGCCATGATTTCATATCTGAACCTATTACGTTTTCATGAATATATTTGTGTTCTTGATCCTATCTTGCAAGTTATAGTCACCTATTGTTTGTTATGATCCGGCAACCCCGGAGTGACAATAGTCGGGACACTTCCCGATGATGACCGTAGTTTGAGGAGTTCATGTATTCACTAAGTGCTAATGCTTTGGTCCGGTTCTCTATTAAAAGGAGGCCTTAATATCCCTTAGTTTCCAATAGGACCCTGCTACCACGGGAGGGTAGGACAAAAGATGTCATGCAAGTTCTTTTCCATAAGCACATATGACTATATTCGGAATACATGCCTACATTATATTGTTGAACTGGAGCTAGTTCTGTGGCACCCTAGGTTATAACCGTTGCATGATGAATGCGATCCGACATAATTATCCATCATTGATCCATTGCCTACGAGATCGTTTCATATTGATCTTTGCTTAGTTACTTCTCTGTTGCCACTGTTACGATTTCTACAAAACTCCTACTGTTACTTTTGCCACCGTTAATGTTACTTCCATACTACTTTGCCACTAAATACTTTGTTGCAGATATTAAGTCTTTCAGGTGTGGTTGAATTGACACCTCAGCTGATAATACTTGAGAATGTTCTTTGGCTCCCCTTGTGTCGAATCAGTAAATTTGGGTTGAATACTCTACCCTCGAAAACTGTTGAGATCCCCTATACTTGTGGGTTATCAAGAAGGCACCCGATTGCAAATGGTAGACTTTGACATATTAAGTCTCCTAAATACAACAGAAGGCTACAGAAATATAAATGGCAGGTTATTCAAGAAATAATGACCCGTCACTACAGTGATATGAACAAAAATAGCATGATGGATAAGTCGCCTTAACGGTGAGCCCACTCCAGCTTAGCAACAGAGACAATTTCTAAATACCTGGCGAGTTATGATATGATGGTAAGCCGCCCATGATACGAAGGCGAGTTAACTAAAGGTTGTGTATTGCTAAAGTTTTCTGCTAAGTGTGGTATAAACAAGTTTCAACTAAACCAGCTATAATTTTGGATCTACGGGCAGTTTCAAAAATGGAAAATAATTGCTAAACCTAATGGTAGCGGCAGAGCTACTGATGAACTATTCATGGATTCTGGAGGAAGCATAGTCTATTCAGATGCAAGACCGATGTTAAAACTATTACCGCAGTATTTCTATGGCCATCTCAGATCAAATACAAGATCTACTCAGGATATTATGGGGAAGACGGACGAACACCAATGAACTCTATGAACTCACGAGATAGTGTGAATCTAAGGAAGGGAGATGCAAGTACCTAGCTGTAGTGGCCGAGAGCGGAGATGCGCCGCTCAACTCCGATGAAGACGGATCGGCATTGCAATCCTGAGCGAGGCAGCTGTCGAAGATTGACAGGCGCGGCGGAGCTCCAGTCATAGAGGGTTTCAAGAGGAAGAAGAAGAAGTAGAGGAGACACGGTGGAGTGAAAAAGGGGACCCCCATGCATATTTATAAGGGGGAGGTAATAGTAAATGAGTGGTGCAAAAATCAAGGAGGCGCAGTGCTACTTCTTGAGCTTGTGTGTGTTTTTCCCTTGAAGAGGAAAGGGTGATGCAGCACAGTAGAGATAAGTATTTCCCTCAGTTGAGAACCAAGGTATCAATCCAGTAGGAGAAGCGCACGATTCCCTAATAGATGCACCTACACAAACAATCAAACACTTGCACCCAACGCGATAAAGGGGTTGTCAATCCCTTCACGGTCACTTGCAAAGGTGAGACCTGATAGAGATAGATAAAACTAAGTAAAAGATAATATATTTTTGGGGTTTTTGGTTTATAGATATGAAAATAAAAGATTGCAAAATAGTAGATCGAAAACAAATATGATGGAAAATAGATCTGGGGGCCATAGCTTTCACTAGAGGCTTCTCTCTTGAAGGCAAATAATACGGTGGGCGAACAAATTATTGTCGAGCAATTGATACAAAAGCGCAAAGTTATGATGATATCCAAGGCAATGATTATGCATATATGCATCATGTCCGTGTCAAGTAGACTGACTCCTGCATGTGCCTACTTCTATTACTCCACACATCGACCGCTATCCAACATGCATCTAGAGTATTAAGTTCATAAAGAACGGAGTAACGCCTTAACTAAGATGACATGATGTAGAGTAATAAACTCAAGCAATATGATGGAAACCCCATATTTTTATCCTCAATTGCAACAATCAATACGTGTCTCGCTACCCCTACTTTGTCACTGGGTGAAATCACGCAAGATTGAACCCAATCGAAGCACTTCTCCCATTGCAAGAAAAACCAATCTAGTTGGCCAAACCAAACCGATAATTCAAACAGAAATAAAAAGATATCAAATCATGCATATAAGAATTCAGAGAAGATTCAAATAATATTCATAGATAAGCTGATCATAAATCTACAATTCATTGGATCTCGACAAACACACCGCAAAAGAAGATTACATCTATTGATCTCCAAGAACATCAAGGAGAACATGGTATTGAGAATCAAAGAGAGAGAAGAAGCCATCTAGCTACTAGCTATCGACCCGTAGGTCTGAGGTAAACTACTCACGCTTCATCGAAAGAGCAATAAGGTTGATGTAGACGCCCTGCATGATCGAATTCCCCACCGGCAGGATGCCGGAAAAGGCCCCAAGATGGGATCTCATAGGAAAAGAGGTTGCGGCGGCGGAGAAGTATTTTCATGGACTCCTTTGAGGGTTATGGAATATATGTGAATATATAGGACGAAGAGGTAGGTCAGGGGATCCCCAAGGGGGCACAAGGTAGGGGGCATGCCCGCCTATGGCGTGCCCTCCACCCTTGTAGTCGCCTCGTGGCTCTTCTGGCTTAGACTCCAAGTCCTCTGGGTGCCTTCTGGTCCAAAAAAATCATCGTGAAGTTTTATTCTGTTTGGTATTCCTTTTCTGCAAAACTCAAAAACAAAGAAAAAACAAAAACTGGCACTGGGCTCTAGTTTAATAAGTTAGTCCCAAAAATAATATAAAATAGCATAATAATGCATATAAAACATCCAAAACTGATAATATAATAGCATGGAACAATAAAAAATTATAGATACGTTGGAGACGTATCAAGCATCCCTAAGGTTAATTCCTGCTCGTCCTCGAGTAGGTAAATGATAAAGACAGAATTTTTGATGTGGAATGCTACCTAACATTTTTATCCATGTAATTTTGTTCATTGTGGCATGAATGTTTAGATCCATAAGATTCAAAAAAAATTAATATTGCCATAAAAATAATAATACTTCAAGCATACTAATAAAGCAATCATGTCTTCTCAAAATAACATGGCCAAAGAAAGTTATCCCTACAAAATCATATAGTCTGGCTATGCTCCATCTTCATCACACAAAGTATTAAATCATGCACAACCCCGATGGCAAGTCAAGCAATTTGTTTTATACTTTTGAGGTTCTCAAACTTTTTCAACTTTCACGCAATACATGAGCGTGAGCCATGGATATAGCACTATAGGTAGAATAGAATATGGTTGTTGTGGAGAAGACAAAAAGAAGGAGTTAGTGTCACATCAACTAGGCGCATCAATGGGCTATGGAGATGCCCAACAATAGATATCAATGTGAGTGAGTAGGGATTTCCATGAAACGGATGCACTAGATCTATAAGTTTATGAAAGCTCAAAAAGAAACTAACTGGGTGTGCATCCAACACACTTGCTCACGAAGACCTAGGGCAATTTGAGGAAGCCAATCATTGGAATATACAAGCCAAGTTCTATAATGAAAAATTCCCACTAGTATATGAAAGTGACAACATAGGAGACTATCATGAAGATCATGGTGCTATTTTAAAGCACAAGTGTGGAAAAAGGATAGTAACATTTCCCCTTCTCTCTTTTCTCTCATTTTTTTCTTTTTTTCTTTTTTTATGGTGGGCTTCTTTGGCCTTTTATATTTTTTTGTGAAGTCCGGAGACTCATCCCAACTTGTGAGGGAATCGTAGCTTCCACCATCCTTTCCTCACATGGGACAATGCTCTAATAATGATGATCATCACACTTTTATTTACTTACAACTCAATACTTAGAACAAAATATGACTCTATATGAATGCCTCCGGCGGTGTACCGGGATGTGCAATGATCTAGCATAGCAAATGACATCAAAAAAGGACAAGCCATGTAAACATCATGCTAGCTATCTTATGATCATGCAAAGAAATATGACAATGATGGAGCTTGTCATAATAAAGCGGAATGGTGGAAGTTGCATGGCAATATATTTCAGAATGGCTAAGGAAATGCCATAATAGGTAGGTATGGTGGCTGTCTTGATCAAGGTATAAGGTGGGTGTAAGGCACCGGCGAAAGTTGCGTGGTACTAGACAGGCTAGCAATGGTGGAAGGGTGAGAGTATGTACAATCCACGGACTCAACATTAGTCATAAAGAACTCACATACTTATTGCAAAAATCTATTAATCATTGAAAGAAAGTACTACGCGCATGCTCCTAGGGGAATAGATTGGTAGGAAAATACCATCGCTCATCCCCGACCGCCACTCATAAGGAAGACAATCAATAAATAAATCATGCTCCGACTTCATCACATAACGGTTCACCATACGTGCATGCTACGGGAATCACAAAATTTAACACAAGTATTCCTACCAATCCACAATTACTAACTAGCATGACTCTAATATCACTATCTTTATATCTCAAAACAGCCATAAGGAATCAAACTTCACATAGTATTCAATAAACGTTATATGAAAGTTTTTATTATATCCCTCTTGGATGCCCATCATATTAGGACTAAATTCATAACCAAAGAAAATTACCATACTATTTAGGGAGACTCTCAAAATAATATAAGTGAAGCATGAGAGTTCAACAATTTCTATAAAATAAAGCCAATGGCGTGCTCTAAAAAGATATAAGTGAAGCTCTAGAGCAAAATTGCCTAGCTCAAAAGATATAAGTGAAGCACATAGAGTATTATAATAAATCATGATTCGTGTGTGTACCTCTCAAAAGGTGTCTACAGCAAGGATGATTTTGGCAACCTAAAAAGCAAAGACTGATATCATACAAGACGCTCCAAGCAAAACACATATCATGTGGTGAATAAATATAGCCTCAAGTAAATTTACCGATAGACGAAGACGAAAGAGGGGATGCCATCTGGGGCATCCCCAAGCTTAGGCTTTTGTTTGTCCTTGAATATTACCTTGGGGTGCCTTGGGCATCCCCAACCTTAGGATCTTGCAACTCCTTATTCCCTAGTCCATCAAATCTTTATCCAAAACTTGAAAACTTCACAACACAAAACTCAAGAGAAAACTCATGAGATCTGTTAGTATAAGAAAATAAATCACCACTTTTGGTACTATTGTGAACTCATTCTTTATTTCTATTGGTGTAATATATAATGTATTCCAACTTCTCCATGGTTCATACCCCCCCCCTTCTCGATACTACCCATATATTCATCAAAATTAGCAAACAACACATAGAAAACAGAATGTGTCAAAATCAAAACAGTCTGTAGCAATCTGTAAACTTCGAATACTTATCTAACTCCAATTTTTTTGAAAAATTATGACAACACAGGCAATTTTTATATAAATCTTGTGCAATAAGAATAAGTATTTTACCGCTCTCCTGTTAAACATGAGAATTATTTTACTGGGTGCAAAAGTTTCTGTTTTTCAGCAACGTCAAATCAACTATCACACCATCCCAAAGGTCTTACTTGGCACAAACACTAATTAAAACACCAAAACACAATTACTGCAGAGGTAATAATGTGTATTTTATTCAAGAACAGTAGCAAAACAAAAACACAAAAATAAAATTGGGTTGTCTCCCAACAAGCGCTAACCTTTAAGGCCCTTAGCTAGGCATGAAAATATAGATCTATGTATTGTCATCTTTGGTATGCAATTACTCAATTACACCTTTGGACCTTATAGGAGGTTCTTTAATCTTATTTATAATCATGCTCCTTGGTAAGAAATCAAAAAATTCATTCGTAACAAAAGGTTCCGTCATGATATTGACAAAACAAGGGTGAACACTTTCATCTTAAGATCTTCATTTTCCCCACTAGAAGATTCGACTCTATTTTTAGGAACATAAACAAAATTAGTAGCTTTGGTGGAACAAAAATTTGGGGTAATTTTAACAGAAGCAAAAGTGGAACCCAAGTTAGTAATAATATTCTCCAACTTATTAATCCTAGTGGAACCTTGATCCAACTTCTCATTAACTATGGATTCTTTTTCCTTAAGATTCTTCAAAGCAAGTCCTACCTTTGATCCATATTGAGTAATATGATTATGAATCTTTTTATCCAAGTTTTCTATAAGATCTATGGTAGCAATTTTATTTTCAATAATATCAAGCCTTTGCATCACATGTTCTAAGGTTAAAGCAGTTTCATTAACCATAAGAGGTGGTGGACCTACGAAATCTATCAAAGCATTATAAGCATCAAAAGTGTGGCTCCGCAAGAATTTTCCATTGGTAATGGTATCTAGAACATATCTATTCCAAGGGGTAACACCCACATAAAAATTTCGAAGGAGAACGGTAGTAGATTGCTTACGAGTAGATCTATTTTGAGCATTGCAAATTCTATACCAAGCATCTTTTAAATTTTCTCCTTCCCTTTGCTTAGAATTAAGAACTTCACTCTCGGGAGTGCAAGCAATGGTGGGAAGATTAGCCATGAGGGCCAATTAAATGATCTAGCACACTAAACAAAAGGCAAACCAAAAGACGAAGGAAAGAAGGGCGAATAAAAAGGCAGATCTTTTTGTATTTTTCTGAAAATGTTTTAGAAGTGGGGGAGAGGAAAACGAGAGGCAAATGGCAAATAATGTAATGCAAGAGATGAGAGTTTTATGATGGGTACTTGGTAGGCTTGACGTAGATCTCCCCGGCAATGGCACCAGAAATTTTTCCTGCTACTTCTTGAGCTTGCGTTGGTTTTTCCCTCGAAGAGGAAAGGGTGATGCAGCATAGTAGAGATAAGTATTTCCCTTGGTTAAGAACCAATGTATCAATCCACACTGGTACAACGAGGTGCTATACAAACGGTTTTTAACCCCTTTCCGTGACGGTGTTCTGAACCGTCACCTAGTGAGTGACTGCGATAGGGGGGTCCTTCCCACACGACCCAGAAACCATCGGGGATATGCCCTCCTGGCACACACGCTCAACAAAATGAGGTCGTATGCGACCGGCGAGCGAGCAAATATGGTTATACGTACAGTAGTGCTAAAAATACAATTATACAGGCGAAATCATTTCCCGTTGTAAGTACATCCCATGCAGTCAGTCCCCGCTAAACATTTCTGTTCATATATACATCCCACGCAGTCGCTCCAAGGAAAACATTTCCGTTCGCAGGTACATCACACACAATTTTCCCCGTTAAATCATTTGTGATGGCGTTGCCATCGCACACGATATTAACAATTTTATTGTTTGCATTACTGAATGCATCACACACGGTGCATAGAATAAACTATGTAGCAAAGGCTGTCCATCACACACAATTTTTATGTGGTAAACGTTTGCGCAAGGTGGCCTAACGCAAACAATTTTGAAGAAAATGTCGTGTGTGATTGTTCATTGATCCAACACGGTTTATTCCTAGAAACTGTGTGCGTTGCCTGAGGCCATCGCCCACGGTATTTTCTCAATAACCGTTTGCAATAGCAAAACCCAATTAGCAGGCTAATTGGCCTATTATTAATAATCCATTTATTAATCTAATTTACATTCATATTAAGCACATAATATATTTCATTTCCACATTAAGGAAGCAGGATTTATAATTGAAATACATCAGAGTGCAACATGATATAGCTTCACCACTTAGCTACCCCATTACACAACTGCACCAGCACCAAGTTTCACATGCAACATCTAGAACCATTTGAAATTAGCATCATAGATGGTACATAGACAGATGCATCTCATCTAGAAAAACTGCTGAAGTGGAAGGCGAATATTGAGCCTTCATTCATGTTGAAGGTCTTTGCAACTTTAGGCCAGTGCCTATGGATGATTGACCGTCCATCCTTCATCCTCTTCAGGAACACTTCAACATTGAACCGTGGGTGTTGTATGAAAACATTCCTCGCCTCCTGACCATAGAGGTGGTTTGAGAGGTAATCATCAGTGAACTGCTTTGGAAAGGCCTGAAAACAAGGATGTGCATAAATATCTTCTCTATATTGGAAATGGGGCAAAGAAATAAAAAGGCAAGGTATAATAGTTAGTACCATCTGTATAGCTTCACACCTTTGTAAAAACTAGTTTGCTAGTCCTGTTTGCCTTTGTAAAAACTAGTTTGCTAGTCCTGTCTGGGCCCCCTCACATTCTATTTGTGCTGGGGGCATCGTACAAAATTGTAACATGTGTAACACCCCTTTATAGTTAATACAAAACAGTAGGAGCCTCTACTACTGTCTTTCCCCTGAAAAAAATAGTTAGTACCATCTTGTAGTGAACTGATGTCTTCTTCATAGTGCAGACAAAGATCCTGCTATTTTTTGTCGCTAATTTCTTTATCCTAACAATCTTTCTGAGTTTCTTGACTTGATTGATATTCATGGACAACTCATTTCCCCATATGCAAAAAGGGTCGAACGGTGGGTCAAAACCTCTGACAGCAGGGCCTACATGTGCAAGACAAATTGTCAAAAACCTAAATATTAGAATGGTTCCTACAATTGCACAATAATGTGCTATTAGACAATGGACCATGCACGTGCTAACCTTGATTGTAAACCTCAGTGCTTCCCATTGTTTCCCTGCAACACATATAAGGTAGCTAGTCATCGGGTTAAGTAAGGGTTCGCATGTTATAAGTAAAATATGTTGATGAAAAATAAGCACATTGCAGATTCATCACATTAATACAAGCCACATGGAAAACTCACTTATCCAAACCAAGCATGATTAAGAACTAGGAAATATAGCACTTGTATATGTTTCTCATGTATTAAGTGCAGCCAAATTTGATTTATTCCTCACATGCACAACAATACAAAATTCTACCCACAACAATTGGACATCGCATTGCAGAATTGAACCAAGCAGTTAACTAAACACCACAACAAATGAACCAAATATTAACTGAGCACCACATTGCACAATATAGCATACTCCTAATAGAAGATCAGACAGTTAACCAAACCAAGCATGCTTAACAACTTGGAAATATAGCAATTGTATTTGTTTCTCATGTATTTAGTACATCCAAATATGATTTACTTCTCACATGGTATACAATAACAGAATGCACCCACAACTATTGAACATCGCATTGTAGAATTGAACCAAATAGTTAACTAAACACCACAACACAAATGAACCAAACGTTAATTGAGCACCTCATTGCACAATGTATAACCATACCAAGCATGCCCGACAACTTGGAAATATAGCAATTTTATTCGTTTCTCATGTATTTTGTAAAGATAAATTTGATTATTTTGCGGATGGAAGAGAACACAAAATTGCAGCCTGTAGAATTAAACATCACATTTGCAGAATTGAACCAAACAGTTAACTGAAGATGACAACTAATTAACCAAACAGTTAATAAGTGAGCACCACACTGCACGACATATAGTACATATAGACTGGAGCAACAAATTGCATGGTAAAATTAGATAGCACAATTCACTAGAATTTGTTAAGGAAAGGCAGGAGCAGCACACGCAACGGGTAAAGTGAGCATGCTTAACCGGCATAGCTAGGTGCTCCTGCAAGATCTAAGGAGCGCCACGAATGGCAGCCATCGCGACCTCATCCGCGTGTGCGGCCGTGGTTTGCTTCTCCGCTGCCAAATGCTCCTTGAGCTCCTAGCTATACTGTGTGCACCATGGCTTAGGGCCGCGCTTATTTGGAGGGGTCGGTGATTTGGGTGGAAGGTGTCGCGCCGGCGGTCAGGGCATGTGGGATGTGGAAGGAGGAGGAGGATAGGGGTCGGGTGTGGATTACCTTCCTGGATAGATGAGGCCGAGCAGCGTGATGGAGGGTCGCCAGCGAGGAGGCTGTGCTGCAAGCAAGGAGTGAAGGTTTCAACCTGGAAAGGAAGGCGGAAATAGGGGAAATGTGGCTTTTGTTGAGTGGGAGGGGCGAGGAGGTATATATTTCCGTGGAAGCCAAAAATTTTGAATCGGTTCAACGAAAAACTGGCGCACAAAGTGTCATCACACACGGTCCCTTATTCAGAATTGTGTACGATATGTGAACATCAAAAATGATTCAAAAAGCTTAACCCGTGTGTGATGAGTTTAACGTCAAAAATTTTGGTTCCAATTTCGCTGGTTACAGTGCTCATCCATGTCATTGCATAATTTGGGTGCACAAAGGAGACTATAGCACACCCACACTTCTTAATCGAGCAAGTTCAGCAATTAAACAGAGCTAGCTAGCCTAAACATTACTCTAACAAATTAAAGACTGACACTCTTACTTAAACAAAACAAAGAGTACTACTACGGCTGGTGCTCATCGATCTCCGCCACCTCCTTCCTGTCCAGCTCGTGTCCGACAGTCTCCTGGGGAAGGGGCTCCATGGCATCCATCGCACCATACTCGGCAAGCATCTCGCCATTCGCGTCATCTCTTTGGAAAAGGCCGCCACAAGCTGGGCGTGGGCGGCCGCGATCTGGGCTTGGACGGCCTCCGTCATCGCAAGGTATGCGGCGGAGGAACGGACGGCTGCTCGAACACTCTCGGCGATTGCCAACTCTTCGTCCGTGGGTTGCCAACCGTTGTCGGAGAAGCTTCGTTCGATTTCTACAGTGACCACCACGAGCTGGGTGTGGGTGGCCTCGACATGGTCGTGGGCAGCCCCCATCAGGGCTAAGGTCACCTCTGCGGAACGGACATCTACTGTGCCACTCTCGCCAGTTTCTATCCCAGAGGCAGATGCTGCTGCCGCCACCTGAGAAGCAACAGCGGCCGTTTCGGCCGCCTTGGCCGCCCGGACGCAGATTGCGGCCGCGCTCATGCACCTTGTTAGCACGCGCATGGAGTGGGCCGCCGAAGTTTCCCTCACAAGCGGGTCCATGTCCCCGTCTTTCACCGGTGACGATTGAAGAGTGAAATGATATTTGGGGAGCGAGCTAGTGTGCTTGACATGCCGGCTGTGGACTGTAGCCGACGCACCTTCTCGCGTAAGCCATAGGCATATTATACACCGATGGTGCTCCAGGATATTTTGTATTGCATCTCACACGGTTGGTGATAATAAATTTTGTAGGATCTACTTGATTTTTCATCTTGAATTGAATTACATAATGGGGTCACAGCGGCAATGGACGGTGTTTGAATTGCTAGACCTTTTATCTGAAGTGAACATGCAACTATATGTGTGTCATAAAAAATTGGAATTATTCAGGATTCATTTGGAAAGTTTATACATTAAATTGGTTTTCTATCCATTTCATGTGCACAATTTAAAATTAAAGCACATGCACATGCTACGGTGCACCAACATGGGTTGTAAAATCATATATGTGTCCATGTGTTTATGCTTATGTCCCATGCAAATGGGGATGAATTTCGAACACCACAACACCGTGGCTCTCCGGCAAATGTTGAGGTACTTTCTTTCGTAATTCTATTAAATCCAAAACCCGTCTAAAATTCATGAACCTTGGCATGCTATCATGGAATCGCATCAACATGCTGGGGTAAAAAATATTGTCCCATTTGGGGCAGGTTATGGTATAAGCTTCTCACAAACCAGAGCTTCTCACAAGAAGCCTCATGGTTCCGTTAGGGAAATGTGTCACCTTTGTGGACAAAACGCTATTCGTCGCTTCTTCTTCCTTTCAATTTTTTTCCTGGTGTCTGATACGTCCATTTTGCATCATGCTTTTATATCAATATTTATTGCATTATGGGATGTTATTACACGTTATGTCATAATACTTATGGCTATTCTCTCTTATTTTACAAGGTGTATCATGAAGAGGGAGAATGCCGGCAGCTGGAATTCTGGCTGGAAAAGGAGCAAATATTGGAAACCTATTCTGCACAGCTCCGAAAATCTTGAAACTCCACATAAGTCACTTTTGGAATAATAAGAGTTATTGAGCGAAGAAAATACCAGAGGGGGCCACACCCTGGCCAGGAGGGTGGGGGCGCCCCCCCCCCCAACTGGGCGCGCCCCCTGTTTCCTGGGCCCCCTGGTGGCCCTCCGGTGCCCATCCTATACTATATAAAGCCTCTTACCCTGAAAAAATCTTAAGCAAGCTTACGGGACGAAACTCTGCCACCATGCGGCGGAACCTTGGCGGAACCAATCTAGGGCTCCAGCGGAGCTGTTCTGCCGGGGAAACTTCCCTCCGGGAGGGGGAAATCATCACCATAGTCATCACCAACGATCCTCTCATCGGGAGGGGGTCAATCTCCATCAACATCTTCACCAGCACCATCTCCTCTCAAAACCCTAGTTCATCTCTTGTATCCAATCTTGTATCAAAACCACAAATTGGTACCTGTGGGTTGCTAGTAGTGTTGATTACTCCTTGTAGTTGATGCTAATTGGTTTACTTGGTGGAAGATCATATGTTCATATCCTTAATGCATATTAATACTCCTCTGATCATGAACATGAATATGCTTTTTGAGTAGTTACGTTTGTTCCTGAGGACATGGGTGAAGTCTTGCTATTAGTAGTCATGTGAATTTGGTATTCGTTCGATATTTTGATGAGATGTATGTTGTCTCTCCTCTAGTGGTGTTATGTGAACATCGACAACATGACACTTCACCATTATTTGGGCCTAGAGGAAGGCATTGGGAAGTAGTAAGTAGATGATGGGTTGCTAGAGTGACAGAAGCTTAAACCCTAGTTTATGTGTTGCTTCGTAAGGGGCTGATTTGGATCCACTAGTTTTATGCTATGGTTAGGTTTACCTTAATACTTCTTTTGTAGTTGCGGATGCTTGCAATAGGGGTTAATCATAAGTGGGATGCTTGTCCAAGAAAGGGCAGTACCCAAGCACCAGTCCACCCACATATCAAATTATCAAAGTACCGAACGCGAATCATATGAGCCTGCTGAAAACTAGCTTGACGATAATTCCCATGTGTCCTCGGGAGCGCTTTTCTCATTATAAGAAATTGTCCAGGCTTGTCCTTTGCCACAAAAAGGATTGTTCCACCTTGCTGCACTTTATTTACTTTCATTGCTTGTTACCCGTTACAAATTATCTTATCACAACTATCTGTTACCTACAATTTTAGTGTTTGCAGAGAATACCTTACTGAAAACCGCTTGTCATTTCCTTCTGCTCCTCATTGGGTTCGACACTCTTACTTATCAAAAGGACTATGATAGATCCCCTATACTTGTGGGTCATCAAGACTCTTTTCTGGCGCCGTTGCCGGGGAGTGAAGCGCCTTTGGTGAGTGGAACTTGGTAAGGAAACATTTATATAGTGTGTGCTGAAATTTTCTGTCACTTGTTACTATGGAAACTAATCCTTTGAGGGGCTTGTTCGGGGTATCTTCACCCCGACCAGTAGAGCAAAGAGTTGCCCCTCAACCTACTGAACCTACTTAAAATGTTTACTTTGAGATTCCTTCGGGTATGATAGAGAAACTGCTAGCTAATCCCTTTGTAGGAGATGGAACATTGCATCCCGATTTACACCTTATCTTTGTGGATGAAGTTTGTGGATTATTTAAGCTTGCAGGTATACCCGATGATGTTGTTAAGAGTAAGGTCTTCCCTTTATCTTTGAAGGGAGACTCATTGACATGGTATAGGCTATGTGATGATACGGGATCTTGGAACTATAAATGATTGAAGTTGGAATTTCACCAGAAGTTCTATCCTATGCACCTTGTTCATCGTGATTGTAATTACATATATAATTTCTGGCCTTGCGAAGGAGAAAGCATCGCTCAAGCTTGGGGGAGGCTTAAGTCAATGTTATATTCATGCCCCAATCATGAGCTCTCAAGAGATATGATTATTCAAAAAAATTATGCTCGGCTTTCTCTCAATGATCTCACCATGCTTGATACTTCCTATGCTGGTTCTTATATGCTGAAGACTACTGAATTCAAATGGGATTTACTGGAAAGAATTAAATGCAACTCTGAAGATTGGGGTTCCGACGATGGTAAGGAGTCAGGTATGACACCTAAGTTTGATTGTGTTAAATCTTTTATGGATACCGATGCTTTTCGTGGATTTAGCTCTAAATATGGACTTGACTTTGAGATAGTAGCTGCTTTTTGTGAATATTTTGCTACTCACGGATATCTCCCTAAGGAGAAGTGGTTTAAATATAATCCTCCCACTGAACTAAAGGTGGTTGCACCTATTACAGTTGAAGAAAAGACTATCACTTATAATGATCCTATTGTTCCTACTACTTATGTTGAGAAACCACCTTTTCCTGTTAGCATAAAGGATCATGC
Source organism: Triticum timopheevii (assembly GCA_963921465.1). Lineage (NCBI taxonomy): Eukaryota > Viridiplantae > Streptophyta > Magnoliopsida > Poales > Poaceae > Triticum > Triticum timopheevii. The sequence continues at coordinate 357,484,156 of OY997274.1, read as the reverse complement.
TAAAGCTTCAACTGTTGTTCGTAAGAGCAATACTAGAACATATACACCTGCTGAGAAAATTAAAGTTGAACCAAGTATTGCTATGGTTAAGGATCTCTTGGGTGATAATATAGATGGGCATGTTATTTACTTCTGTGGTGAAACTGCTAATATTGCTAAACCCGATGCTAAGATACATAGACCCGTTGTAGGCATGCCTGTTATTTCTGTTAAAATAGGAGATTATTGTTATCATGGCTTATGTGATATGGGTGCTAGTGCTAGTGCAATACCTATTCCTTATATAAAGAAATTATGCATGACATTGCACCCGCTGAGTTAGAAGGTATTGATGTTACTATTAAGCTTGCCAATAGAGATACTATTAAGCCATTTGGGATTGTTAGAGATGTTGAAGTCTTGTGTGGGAAAGTTAAATATCCTGCATATTTTCTTGTTCTTGGTTCCCCACAAGATGAATTTTGTCCAATTATATTTGGTAGACCCTTCTTGAATACCGTTAATGCTAGGATTGATTGTGAAAAGGATGTTGTTACAATTGGCTTGGGGGATATGAAACATGAGTTTAATTTTGCTAAGTTTCATAGACAACCTCATGATAAATAATTGCCTAGTAAGGATGAAATTATTGGTCTTGCTTCTATTGTCGTAACTCCTACTGATCCGTTAGAACAATATTTGCTAGACCATGAAAATGATATGTTTATGAATGAAAGAAGGGAAATAGATGAAGTATTCCTTCAACAGGGTCCTATTCTGAAACACAACTTGCCTGTTGAAATCCTAGGAGATCCCCCTCCACCCAAGGGTGATCCCGTGTTTGAGGTCAAACCTTTACCTGATAATCTTAAATATGCTTATCTTGATGAAAAGAAGATATATCCTGTTATTATTAGTGCTAACCTTTCAGAGCAAGAAGAGGAAAGATTATTGAAAACTCTGAAGAAGCACCGTGCTGCTATTCAATATACTCTGGATGATCTTAAGGGCATTAGTCCCACTCTATGCCAACACAAGATAAAATTGGAGAAAGATGCCAAACCAGTTAGAGATCCTCAATGACGGTTAAATCCTAAGATGAAAGAAGTGGTAAGAAAGGAGATACTAAAGCTCCTTGAGGCAGGTATAATTTATCTCATTGCTAATAGTGATTTGGTAAGTCCTGTCCATTGCGTTCCTAAGAAGGGAGGTATTACTGTTGTTCCTAATGATAAAGATGAATTGATTCCACAAAGAATTATTACATGTTATAGGATGGTAATTGATTTCCGTAAATTAAACAAAGCTACTAAGAAAGATCATTACTTGCCCTTTTATTGATCAAATGCTAGAAATACTATCCAAACATACACATTTCTGCTTTCTAGATGGTTATTCTGGTTTCTCTCAAATACCTGTGTCAGCGGAGGATCAATCAAAAACTACTTTTACTTGTCATTTTGGTACTTTTGCTTATAGACGTATGCCTTTTCGTTTATGTAATGCACCTGCTACCTTTCAAAGATGCATGATGGCTATATTCTTTGACTTTTGTGAAAAGATTTGTGAGGTATTCATGGATGATTTCTCCGTTTATGGATCCTCTTTTGATGACTGCTTGAGCAACCTTGATCGAGTTTTGCGGAGATGTGAAGACACTAGTCTCGTCTTGAATTGGGAAAAGTGCCACTTCATGGTTAATGAAGGCATTGTCTTGGGGCATAAAATTTCTGAGAAAGGTACTGAAGTTTATAAAGCTAAAGTTGATGCTATTGAAAAGATGCCATGTCCCAAGGACATTAATGGTATAAGAAGTTTCCTTGGTCATGCCGGTTTTTATAGGAGGTTCATTAAGGACTTTTCTAAAATCTCTAGGCCTCTGAATAATTTATTGCAAAAAGATATTCCTTTTGTCTTTGATGATGATTGTGTAGAAGCATTTGAAATACTTCAGAAAGCTTTGATCACTTCACCTATTGTTTAGCCACCTGATTGGAATTTACCTTTTGAAATTATGTGTGATGCTAGTGATTACGCTGTAGGTGCTGCTCTAGGGCAAAGAGTTGATAAGAAATTAAATGTTATCCAGTATGCTAGTAAAACTCTTGATACTTCCCAGAGAAATTATGCTACTACTGGAAAAAATTCTTAGCAGTTGTATTTGCATGTGATAAGTTCAGACCTTACATTGTTGATTCTAAAGTTACTATTCACACAGATCATGCTGCTATTAAATATCTTATGGAAAAGAAAGATGCCAAGCCTAGACTTATTAGGTGGGTTCTCTTGCTTCAAGAATTTTATTTGCATATTATTGATAGAAAGGGAGCTGAGAACCCCGTTGAAGACAACTTGTCTAGGTTAGAGAATGTTCTTGATGACCCACTACCTATTGATGATAGCTTTCCCGATTAACAATTAGCGGTCATTAACTTCTCGTACTGCTCCATGGTATGCTGATTATGCTAATTACATAGTTGCTAAATTTATACCACCTAGTTTCACATACCAGCAAAAGAAAAGTTCTTTTATGATTTAAGACATTACTTCTGGGATGACCCACACCTTTATAAAGAAGGAGTAGATGGTGTGTCACGCCCAATATGCGACCCTATCCAAAAGGAACTCGAAGGTCCCACCAAGGATAGACCCGCATATTGAAACGCTTTTGCAAGGTGGATATCATTACATCAACATTACATAATAGATGGGGATACATACATCAGGCATACAATGCCACACGAATACATCATCATATTACATAAGAGCACCATCCGACTACGGATGAAACACAAACAGAAACTCAAACGACATCCACCCTGCTAGCCCAGGCTGCCGACCTGGAACCTATCCCCTGATCAAAGAAGAAACAGAAGAAGAACTCCAAACAAGCAAACATCACGCTCGCGTCAAGATCATCGCATAACCTGTACCTGCAACTGTTGTTGTAGTAATCTGTGAGCCACGAGGACTCAGCAATCCCATTACCATGGGTATCAAGACTAGCAAAGCTTAATGGGAAAGGAAGGGGTAAAGTGGTGAGGTTGCAGCAGCGACTAAGCATCATATGGTGGCTAACATACGCAAATGAGAGCGAGAAGAGGAGCAAAAGGAACGGTCGTCAACTAGTAATGATCAAGAGGTGATCCTGAACTCCTACTTATGTCAAACATAACACAGAAACCGTGTTCACTTCCCGGACTCCGCCGAGAAGAGACCATCACGGCTACACACGCGGTTGATGCGTTTTAATTCGGATCTGGTGTCAAGTTATCTACAACCGGACATTAACAAATTCCCATCTGCCACATAACCGCGGGCACGGCTCTCGAAAGTTTATACCCTGCAGGGGTGTCCCAACTTAGCCCATGATAAGCTCTCGTGATCAACGAAGGATATACCTTCTCCCAGGAAGACCCGATCAGTCTCGGAATCCCGGTTTACAAGACATTTCGACAATGGTAAAACAAGACCAGCAAAGTCGCCCGATGCGCCGACATCCCGATAGGAGCTGCACATATCTCGTTCTCAGGGCAACACCGGATAAGTCAACCTACGAGTAAAACCAGACTTCGAGTTTCCCCGAGGTGGCCCCGCAGGTTGCTCGGTTCGGACCAACACTTAGACAAGCACTGGCCCGGGGGGGCTAAAATAAAGATGACCCTTGGGTTAATTACTCCCAAAGGAAAGGTAGGTGGTGGTGAGGCAAATGGTAAAACCAAGGTTGGGCCTTGCTGGAGGAGTTTTATTCAAAGCGAACTGTTAGGGGGGTCCCATAAATCACCCGACCGCGTTAGGAACGCAAAATCCGGGAACATAACACCGGTATGACGGAAACTAGGGCGTCAAGAGTGGAACAAAACACCAGGCATAAGGCCGAGCCTTCCACCCTTTACCAAATATATAGATGCATTAATAATATAAGAGATATTGTGATATCCCAACATAACCCTATCCACCATGAAGAAATCTTCAACTTCACCTGCAACTAGCAACGCTATAAGAGGGGCTGAGCAAAGCGGTAACATAGCCAAGCAATGGTTTGCTAGGAATGGTGTCAAAGGTTAGAGGTTCATGGCAATTTGGGAGGCTTGATGAGCAAAAGATAGGTAATGCAGCATAGCGATAGAACGAAGCAACTAGCATAGCAATGATAGTAGTGAGATCCAGGGTAGCGGTCATCTTGCCTGAAATCCCGCAAGGAAGAAGAACGAGTCCATGAAGAAGATAAGGCCACGAAGACGAACCACACGTAGACGAACGCATCCTCACGATCGCAACGAAACGGGAACTATCGAGAAGAAGCACACAATATAGTAAACACACCACACATAACAAGACATGATGCACAACAAGCATGATGCATGACGAAGCTACATGAAGCTACTCATGGCAAGAGATGATGCAAACAAGAACAACACATCGAAGCAAGTTTAAATGAGGCCGGAAACAACATATAACAATTCCGGTAAGTCCTCATATGCATATTTCGAAATTGGTCCAGAACTGAACAAACCTTATGTTCAAGTTGTTAAACAGCAAGTTAAAGAGCATCAAGAGGATCTACACGAAATTTTAGTCAAGTTACATGTAAAGTTCATTAGATTCGGAGCTACGGCCTAGAAGATATGAGCAAAACAAGTTAAACATGGCATTGATGCAAAATGCATACAAACATCAAGCAAACACACCAAAACAAGGATGGAATATGATAATATGAAACTACATGCAAAATCACGCAAGTTTCATATAGAGCACACCCAAAACAGAGCAACGGTTCAACACACACACATGAAACAAGTGATAACAACAATCTGTCCAAAACAGCAACTAGGCATATTGCAAGCATCAAAACAATATGCTACAGCACCCCAACATAATAACAAAAGGCATGGGCATGAAGTACAGGTAAAGCATATCAAAACATGAACACTGAGCTATCTCCAGAAACAACTAGAACATGCTCAAAAGGACATGGGAAGATTGCAAATAATAACAGTTTCAGACTTAGCAGAGATAGCATCAGGTTGCAATGTTTAGAGCTATCAAACAACATGTTACAGGAACTTATCATGGCAAACAAAGGCATGTCATGAATCTACTAATTGCATAGAACAACAGTCCCTTACTGACCATGAGCCAAAAAGGATCAGAACATATGATGGCACCCATGTAAACATGGCAAGTTATATTACAGATTCATACATGGCAGGAACAACAATAAGTAGGCATGTTGGTGAGCTTGAACCACTCACCACAAAGCAATACATGGCATGGCAAGGCAACCAACAGTAAGAAGACATGTTTATGAAGCTAAGCATGGCAAGAAAAAGTTCATAGGGTGCATGGACCACTAGAAAAGCACATGGCCAAAACTGAACTTAATGTTAACAGGCTGACAGCAACATTATGAAGCAACTTTGGAGCAAGATTACAACAAGCTATAGCAGGCTATAATTGCAACCAAGGGCATTAATGGATAGAGCATAACCATATGTTCAAAACATCCTTACTAAAGTATCACAAAATAAGCATGGATCTCTCTGTAGCAACAAGTTTACAAAGCATCACGAAATAACAGATTCAGCCTGGCGAAACAGCAACAGCAAGTACCCTACTTAACAAGCTTGATGAACTCACTACACAAGTCACAAAAATACATGGATAGCACCTCTGGAAAGATGGCATGGCATAGATCAAAACACATGTAGACATCAACCTCATAGGATGCACACATCAAACATGGCAAAAATGACAAATGAGCAAGTTATAACAGTTTCAGCAGGTTAACATTAACATGCACTCTTCCAACAGCATTTCGGGCATCAAGATGAGCTCAAATGAAAATGATGCAATGGAATGAAATGAAGTACTCGTCGAGGCGAACAATTTGACAAATTACACGCATGAAACGGAGCTACATGCACAGAGTTATGATGCGATGAACATGGCATGATAATGTAAAATATTCCGGGACTTGGAGAAATATTCAACCTCGCGGGGAAAAAGTCAACGCGGCGGATCTCGCCGGAGTAGTCGCCGGAGGAGCTCCGGGAAGAAGGGGACGGCCGGGGCAGGCGGAGCTGGGGTCAGGGAAGAAGGATCCGGGGCGCTCTCGGCCGGATCTCGCCGGATCCGGGCCGGAGAGGCACTGGGGCGGTGAGGTGGAGACGGAGGCGGCGCGGGCGAGCTCCGGCGAGCTCGCCGGCCGGAGGCGGGGCCGAAGGGAGGGCGCGGCGCCGGTCGGGACACGCTGGGGCGGAGAGCCGCGGCTCCGGGAAGGCGCGGACGGAGCGGGGCGGCGCAGGGGCGAGGCACGGCGGCGCGCCGGCGGGGCGGCGACGCGGAGGTCGCTGGCGGCGAGGTTGCCCAGGCGGCGGCGGAGGCGGGCGGCCGCGGGTGGGGCGCGGCCCAGATCGGACCCGGGGCGGGCCGGCCTCGGGTCCCGACGGGCCTGGCGGCGGGGCACGGTGGTTGGACACGTGGCGGACGCCGGTTGGCCGGAGGCGGCGGCACGGGCTTTGTCCGGCGGGAAATGGACATGTCCGGCGGCGGAGGTAGGTGGAGGCTAGGGTTAGGGTGGATCCATCCGTGAAAATGGAGGGGAAGGGACGTTTATATAGGTAGAGGGAACTAGGAGAGTCCAAGTGAGGTGCGGTTTTTGGCCACGCGATCGTGATCGAATGACCAAGAGCATGGAGGGGAGTTAGATGGGTTTTGGGCCACTTTGGAAGGGGTGTTGAGCTGCATACAAAAGAGGCTTTTACGGTTACCCGGTTAACCGTTGGAGTATCAAACAACCTCCAAATGGCACGAAACTTGACAGGCGGTCTACCGGTGCTATACCAAGGCCGCATGGCAAACCTCGGGCCATTCCAAGAAAGTTTAACACCCGCTCACAACAGGAGAGAGGAAGGGGACGCCGGAGGATATAGGAGTGCCGGATTGCAAAACGGACAATGGGGAAAATGCTCGGATGCATGAGACGAACACGTATGCAAAATAAAATGCACATGATGACATGATATGAAATGCAGATGATGCCATGGCAAAGTGCAACACGCAAGCAAATGACATGGCAACGACGGCGAATAACTGGCAGACACCTGGCGCATCGAATCCGGGGCGTTACAACACTCCTCCACTAACAAGAGATCTCGTCCCGAGATCTTAGGACCGAGACGGAAGGGAAAAGGGATGATGTGAAAGAAGAACTCAAGAGAAGAAGCAAAGAATCGAGAACACTCGAGAAGAAGAGAGGAACGACGAGAATGACGAGAACCAAATGCTCAACGAACAAGGTAGACTCTGGAGCCACTCCGGTTAGAACGAGATAAGAAACGAATAAGACTGAAAGGATTTAGGTAGAACTCTGACTGACCATGGAAAGAATAGAACATGAACTTGAGAGGACGGAATGATACTTGATGAAGACATGACACAAAACCTCTGGAAAGAATTGAAAGAGTTGAATGAAAAGAACAGATAAGAAAATGACAACTTGTGCCACGAATGAAATAGAAAGCATCTTTAGACGGAAGGTTTAAACGGAGTTGTTGAGAAAATCAACAACGAAAAGAATAAGCTTATTGTGGTCTTATAGGTAACATCTCAAGATCATGAGGTGATAACCGGCCACAAACGGAAATGATTGGATAGCTTAGAAGAACGAAGAAATGCAAAACTTCACTTCAAAAGATTTAGTTGCACCTCGAGATGCAAGAACAAAAGATACTTGAATTCCACCAACAAGAATCTTGATGAACTCTTGAAGAATGAATTAAATCATGAAGAACCACCGTGAAGAACTCCGGTAACAAAAGGATAATGAGATAGAAATGAAGGATGCAAGAATAAGATGAGCCTTGCAATGATTTAGGTGGAGGTTCCGACTAGATGGCCGAGGAAATTTGAACTCTGGAAAAGAAAAGATGAAAGCACTTGGAACTAGAATTTATTCATCAAGAACAAACTCCGAAGGAAGGGATTACTCACTTGGATGAAATAAGAATCAGATTTATTGTATGCTTATCCTTCATCAAATTAAATTGATGACAAGCAACAGATTTTTGCATACTACTTATTCTTCTTGAAAAGGAATTGAGAAGTGACATATCGCAAACTTAAGAAGGTCTTCATGAACCACCGGTAGGATTGAAAAGAATGAATGAATTAATATGATAAACAAGGAAAAGAATCTTGAACGAACCACCATTAGAATTAGAAAATGACTGATGGAAGAGAATGAATCACCGGGAAGAGTTAGAAGAACAAATATGCTAGAGGGAATTTATATGCAAAAGAATAAAGAGATCATGAGCTGATTGAAGAATACTTGAATGAAGCACCGGAAGAATATTGAGACGAACAAAAGGGCACAGATATAGAGTAATTGGAGAACGAATCTGAAAACTTAGAACGAAGAAATCTTCCGAAAAGATGGCCTCCGGATGATCGAGAGAGAAAGCAACTCCTGAAATGCTCCGGATGGATGAAAAGAATAACTGACAGATGGAATAATTTACGAGGATAACATGAAGCTAGAACCACGAATCTTCGGGGGAACGGGCAAGATTTAGAGGAAAAACTCTTCTTCAATCTTCAAATGATGACGAGAAACACCACCAAAATTGTTGAAATATTCTAGGAGAATGGAAAGCAAAGAGGTTGAGCCAAAAATGAAATGATTTGAAATCGATCTTGGAAAAGGCATGTGACTGATGGAATCCATTCTTACGTCACACTCGAAAAGAATTTGAGAATAACTCCGGGGGAATTAGAAGAGTCAGGTAAGATCCTGGGAAAAGACCTATGGGTTAGGGCCCACTGAAAAGATAACACCGTTGGAAAGGGGTATAGAACAGATAGATGATGCACCGGAACAATTGAAATATTAGAATGAGGTGACAACCTCGAATCAATTCGAACACAGACGAATCTCTTGAGATGTCATGAGCACTCCGGAAGGATAAACTGGCGAGAGGCGAACGAGCAAGGAAAACACTTGATCCAAGGAAAAGAATGTAATCACCCGAAAAACTTGAATTGAGTCCACCGGAAAAGAAAGGGATGAAGAATGACGAACGAGACCAGAATTCACCGGTTGAAATAATTGAGGGAAGACTGAAGAGGCTCCGAGTGAGTGAAATAGATGGTCGAGAGAGAGTCACACTCCGGGAAGAAAAGGGGTGGGAGGGCGGGAAAAAACAAAGACAACTTGGAAGGGGAAACCGGCGAATAACTTGAAAGGAGAACATCGGTTGAAATCATTGAGGAAAGAAGGCAAAGACTTCGCTCGAGTAGGATGGATACTCGATTACGGACTCCGGTTCCGGGAGGAAGAAGGGTGGGTGGGTGGGAAAAGAAAACACTGAGGATTGAACTCAAAGATGAAGATGCTCGAGTCAACTTGACGAGAAATGCACCGGATAAAAGAGCTGAGGAACAACGATCCGAAAACCAAACTGCGTGATCCTAAAGAAAAATTTGAATGGGAAGAGGAGTAATTCAAAACACCTACGTCAAGATTCCTCACCAGAGCGACGAGGGGGGCTGAGGAGTAAAAAGAATTCCTACTCTCCGATATAACTAGACTCCGAAAACAGTTTTGTTCTAGACTCAACAACGGCCAAACTACACGATCAATCAAGGGGGCTCCTAGGGTCGGTCGAGGCTCTGATACCAACTTGTCACGCCCAATATGCGACCCTATCCAAAAGGAACTCGAAGGTCCCACCAAGGATAGACCCGCATATTGAAACGCTTTTGCAAGGTGGATATCATTACATCAACATTACATAATAGATGGGGATACATACATAAGGCATACAATGCCACACGAATACAGCATCATATTACATAAGAGCACCATCTGACTACGGATGAAACACAAACAGAAACTCAAACGACATCCACCCTGCTAGCCCAGGCTGCCGACCTGGAACCTATCCCCTGATCAAAGAAGAAACAGAAGAAGAACTCCAAACAAGCAAACATCACGCTCGCGTCAAGATCATCGCATAACCTGTACCTGCAACTGTTGTTGTAGTAATCTGTGAGCCACGAGGACTCAGCAATCCCATTACCATGGGTATCAAGACTAGCAAAGCTTAATGGGAAAGGAAGGGGTAAAGTGGTGAGGTTGCAGCAGCGACTAAGCATCATATGGTGGCTAACATACGCAAATGAGAGCGAGAAGAGGAGCAAAAGGAACGGTCGTCAACTAGTAATGATCAAGAGGTGATCCTGAACTCCTACTTATGTCAAACATAACACAGAAACCGTGTTCACTTCCCGGACTCCGCCGAGAAGAGACCATCACGGCTACACACGCGGTTGATGCGTTTTAATTCGGATCTGGTGTCAAGTTATCTACAACCGGACATTAACAAATTCCCATCTGCCACATAACCGCGGGCACGGCTCTCGAAAGTTTATACCCTGCAGGGGTGTCCCAACTTAGCCCATGATAAGCTCTCGCGATCAACGAAGGATATACCTTCTCCCAGGAAGACCCGATCAGTCTCGGAATCCCGGTTTACAAGACATTTCGACAATGGTAAAACAAGACCAGCAAAGTCGCCCGATGCGCCGACATCCCGATAGGAGCTGCACATATCTCATTCTCAGGGCAACACCGGATAAGTCAAGCTACGAGTAAAACCAGACTTCGAGTTTCCCCGAGGTGGCCCCGTAGGTTGCTCGGTTCGGACCAACACTTAACCAAGCACTGGCCCGGGGGGGCTAAAATAAAGATGACCGTTGGGTTAATTACTCCCAAAGGAAAGGTAGGTGGTGGTGAGGCAAATGGTAAAACCAAGGTTGGGCCTTGCTGGAGGAGTTTTATTCAAAGCGAACTGTTAGGGGGGTCCCATAAATCACCCGACCGCGTTAGGAACGCAAAATCCGGGAACATAACACCGGTATGACGGAAACTAGGGCGTCAAGAGTGGAACAAAACACCAGGCATAAGGCCGAGCCTTCCACCCTTTACCAAATATATAGATGCATTAATAATATAAGAGATATTGTGATATCCCAACATAACCCTGTCCACCATGAAGAAATCTTCAACTTCACCTGCAACTAGCAACGCTATAAGAGGGGCTGAGCAAGGCGGTAACATAGCCAAGCAATGGTTTGCTAGGAATGGTGTCAAAGGTTAGAGGTTCATGGCAATTTGGGAGGCTTGATGAGCAAAAGATAGGTAACGCAGCATAGCGATAGAACGAAGCAACTAGCATAGCAATGATAGTAGTGAGATCCAGGGTAGCGGTCATCTTGCCTGAAATCCCGCAAGGAAGAAGAACGAGTCCATGAAGAAGATAAGGCCACGAAGACGAACCATACGTAGACGAACGCATCCTCACGATCGCAACGAAACGGGAACTATCGAGAAGAAGCACACAATATAGTAAACACACCACACATGACAAGACATGATGCACAACAAGCATGATGCATGACGAAGCTACATGAAGCTACTCATGGCAAGAGATGATGCAAACAAGAACAACACATCGAAGCAAGTTTAAATGAGGCCGGAAACAACATATAACAATTCCGGTAAGTCCTCATATGCATATTTCGAAATTGGTCCAGAACTGAACAAACCTTATGTTCAAGTTGTTAAACAGCAAGTTAAAGAGCATCAAGAGGATCTACACGAAATTCTAGTCAAGTTACATATAAAGTTCATTAGATTCGGAGCTACGGCCTAGAAGATATGAGCAAAACAAGTTAAACATGGCATTGATGCAAAATGCATACAAACATCAAGCAAACACACCAAAACAAGGATGGAACATGATAATATGAAACTACATGCAAAATCTCGCAAGTTTCATATAGAGCACACTCAAAACGGAGCAACGGTTCAACACACGCACATGAAACAAGTCATAACAACAATCTGTCCAAAACAGCAACTAGGCATATTGCAAGCATCAAAACAATATGCTACAGCACCCCAACATAATAACAAAAGGCATGGGCATGAAGTACAGGTAAAGCATATCAAAACATGAACACTGAGCTATCTCCAGAAACAACTAGAACATGCTCAAAAGGACATAGGAAGATTGCAAATAATAACAGTTTCAGACTTAGCAGAGATAACATCAGGTTGCAATGTTTAGAGCTATCAAACAACATGTTACAGGAACTTATCATGGCAAACAAAGGCACGTCATGAATCTACTAATTGCATAGAACAACAGTCCCTTACTGACCATCAGCCAAAAAGGATCAGAAGATATGATGGCACCCATGTAAACATGGCAAGTTATATTACAGATTCATACATGGCAGGAACAACAATAAGTAGGCATGTTGGTGAGCTTGAACCACTCACCAATGAGCAATAAATGGCATGGCAAGGCAACCAATAGTAAGAAGACATGTTTATGAAGCTAAGCATGGCAATAACAAGTTCATAGGGTGCATGGACCACTAGAAAAGCACATGGCCAAAACTGAACTTAATGTTAACAGGCTGACAGCAACATTATGAAGCAACTTTGGAGCAAGATTACAACAAGCTACAGCAGGCTATAATTGCAACCAAGGGCATGAATGGATAGAGCATAACCATATGTTCAAAACATCCTTACTTAAGTATCACAAAATAAGCATGGATCTCTCTGTAGTAACAAGTTTACAAGGCATCACGAAATAACAGATTCAGCCTGGCGAAACAGCAACAGCAAGTACCCTACTTAACAAGCTTGATGCACTCACTACACAAGTCACAAAAATACATGGATAGCACCTCTGGAAAGATGGCATGGCATAGATCAAAACACATGTAGACATCAACCTCATAGGATGCACACATCAAACATGGCAAAAATGACAAATGAGCAAGTTATAACAGTTTCAGCAGGTTAACATCAACATGCACTCTTCCAACAGCATTTCGGGCATCAAGATGAGCTCAAATGAAAATGATGCAATGGAATGAAATGAAGTACTCGTCGAGACGAACAATTTGACAAATTACACGCATGAAACAGAGCTACATGCACAGAGTTATGATGCGATGAACATGGCATGATAATGCAAAATATTCCGGGACTTGGAGAAATATTCAACCTCGCGGGGAAAAAGTCAACGCGGCGGATCTCGCCGGAGTAGTCGCCGGAGGAGCTCCGGGAAGAAGGGGACGGCCGGGGCAGACGGAGCTGGGGTCGGGGAAGAAGGATCCGGGGCGCTCTCGGCCGGATCTCGCCGGATCCGGGCCGGAGAGGCACGGGGGCGGCGAGGTGGAGACGGAGGCGGCGCGGGCGAGCTCCGGCGAGCTCGCCGGCCGGCGGCGGGGCCGAAGGGAGGGCGCGGCACCGGTCGGGACGCGGTGGGGCGGAGAGCCGCGGCTCCGGGCAGGCGCGGACGGAGCGGGGCGGCGCGGGGGCGAGGCGCGGCGGCGCGCCGGCGGGGCGGAGGTCGCCGGCGGCGAGGTTGCCTAGGCGGCGGTGGAGGTGGGCGGCCGCGGGCGGGGCGCGGCCCAGATCGGACCCGGGGCGGGCCGGCCTCGGGCCCCAACGGGCCTGGCGGTGGGGCGCGGCGGTTGGACACGTGCCGGACGCCGGTTAGCCGGAGGCGGCGGCGCGGGCTTTGTCCGGTGGGAAACGGACATGTCCGGCGGCGGAGGTAGGTGGAGGCTAGGGTTAGGGTGGATTCATCCGCGAAAATGGAGGGGAAGGGACGTTTATATAGGTAGAGGGAGCTAGGAGAGTCCAAATGAGGTTCGGTTTTCGGCCACGCGATCGTGATCGAATGACCGAGAGCATGGAGGGAGTTAGATGGGTTTTGGGCCACTTTGGAAGGGGTGTTGGGATGCACACAAAAGAGGCTTTTACGGTTACCCGGTTAACCCTTGGAGTATCAAACAACCTCCAAATGGCACGAAACTTGACAGGCGGTCTACCGGTGCTATACCAAGGCCGCATGGCAAACCTCGGGCCATTCCGAGAAAGTTTAACACCCGCTCACAACAGGAGAGAAGAAGGGGACGCCGGAGGATATAGGAGTGCCGGATTGCAAAATGGACAACGGGGAAAATGCTCGGATGCATGAGACGAACGCGTATGCAAAATAAAGTGCACATGATGACATGATATGAAATGCAGATGATGCCATGGCAAAGTGCAACACGCAAGCAAATGACATGGCAACGACGGCGAATAACTGGCAGACACCTGGCGCATCGAATCCGGGGCGTTACATGGTGTTATTAGACGTTGTGTACCTGAGCATGAACAGGAACAGATCCTACGCAAGTGTCACTCCGAACCATATGGAGGACACCACGATGGAGACAGAACTGCACATAAGGTATTGCAATCCGGTTTTTATTGGCCTACTCTCGTCAAAGATGCTCGTAAGTTTGTCTTGTCTTGTGATGAATGTCAAAGAATTGGTAATATTAGTAGACGTCAAGAAATGCCTATGAATTATTCTCTTGTTATTGAACCATTTGATTTTTGGGGCTTTGATTATATGGGACCTTTTCCTGCCTCTAATGGATACACACATATTCTAGTTGCTGTTGATTACGTTACTAAGTAGGTAGAAGCTATTCCAACTAGTAGTGTTGATCATAACACCTCTATTAAGATGCTTAAAGAAGTTATTTTTCCGAGGTTTGGAGTCCCTAGATATCTCATGACTGATGGTGGTTCACATTTTATTCATGGTGCTTTTCATAAAATGCTTGCTAAGTATGATGTTAATCATAGAATTGCATCTCCTTATCACCCGCAGTTTAGTGGTCAAGTAGAATTGAGCAATAGAGAGCTCAAATTAATTTTGCAAAAGACTGTTAATAGATCTAGAAAGAATTGGTCCAAAAAACTTGATGATGTATTATGGGCCTATAGAACTGCATATAAAAATCCTATGGGTATGTCTCCGTATAAGATGGTTTATGGAAAAGCATGTCACTTACCTCTCGAACTTGAACATAAAGCATATTGGGCTATTAAAGAGCTCAACTATGACTTCAAACTTGCCGGTGAGAATAGGTTATTTGATATTAGCTCACTTGATGAATGGAGAACCCAAGCCTATGAGAATGCCAAGCTGTTCAAAGAAAAAGTTAAAAGATGGCATGACAAAAGAATACAAAAGTGTGAGTTTAACGTAGGTGATTATGTGTTGCTATTCAACTCTCGTTTAAGATTTTTTGCAGGAAAACTTCTCTCTAAGTGGGAAGGACCTTACGTTATCGAGGAGGTCTATCATTCCGGTGCCATAAAAATCAACAACTTCGAAGGCACAAATCCGAAGGTGGTGAACGGTCAAAGAATCAAACATTATATCTCAGGTAACCCTATCAATGTTGAAACTAATAATATTGAGACCATAACCCTGGAGGAATACATAAGGGACACTTTCCAGAACGTTTCAGACTCCTAAAAGGAATAGGTATGTGGTACGGTAAGTAAACCGACTCCAAAACAATTCTAATGGCAATTTTCCTCCGTTTTGGAATATTTAAGAATTTTGGGAAGCAAGAAGTAATCCAGGAAGGACATGAGGCCTCCACGAGGGTGGAGGGCGTGCCTACCCCTACTGGGCGCGCCCCTTGTCTCATGGGCACCTCGTGTGCCTCCCGGACTCTGTTTTCTTGCACGTTACTTCTTTTGGTCGTTAATAATTCATTATATAATCTCCCGAAGGTTTTGACCACCGTATCACGCAAAAATCCTCTGTTTTTGTTTCGAGCTGTTTTTCTGGCAGATCTAGAGCATCATGACATCACCCTCCTTCAACAATGAAGACAAGGATGCTTGGCTATTGAAGATAGAGCTGAAAAGAGAAGAACCGGAGGAGATCAACAAGGATGAAGGGATCAATAAGGCCATGGAGGATCAAGCTCCGGCGGTGGAAGAAGAAGACATCCCTCAACCTCTACCTAACCTCTTTACTCCAACTGAGATTGAAGCTTTCAAGATGATTGAGTTAGCTTGCATACAAAACAAGTATCTCACACAGGGAAATATTTTGTTGAAGGATCGTATCGTCGGACTCAAGGGCATTATCCGCAAGTTGGAGGAGCTTTTACGCTCGATGTGCGATTATCCACAATCATCATCACCACCTTCATCACCTCTGAGGACATAATCACATGGGTATGGGCACTCCTCTTGGCAACTGCCAAGCTTGGGGGAGGCACCCCGGTATCGTATCACCATCACACTCCTATCTTTACTGTTTTTCTTAGTTCGATCCTTTTAGTAGTATCTTGATCTAGTAGAATAAAGTTTTGGTATGAATTAGTTTTGAGTTTTGCTTCGTGATCTCTTTATGTAATCGAGTCCGTGAGCTATCTATAATAAAGATTAGTGTTGAGTCAAGGGCTTTGCTATCTTGCTATGATCTTGAGAAAATAGAAAGAATAAAAAGAATAAAAGAGTTCATATTGATTTATGGATAGTAATGACTTCACATATAAAGAGTATGAGGCATAAAAGTTGTTGAGAGTTGACAAACATAGTTTTGGTCATCGTTGCAATTAATAGGAAGTAATAAAGAAAGAGAGGTTTTCACATATAAATATACTATCTTGGACACCTTTTATGATTGTGAGCACTCATTAAGTATGACATGCTAAAGAGTTGATGTTGGACAAGGAAGACAACGTAATGGTTTATGTTTTCTCACATCTCAGTTAAAGTATATTGTCATGGATCTTCTGAACATGTTGAGCTTGCCTTTCCCCCTCATGCTGGCCAAATTCCTTGCACCAAGTAGAGATACTAGTTGTGCTTCCAAATATCCTTAAACCCAGTTTTGCCATGAGAGTCCACCATACCTACCTATGGATTGAGTAAGATCCTTCAAGTAAGTTGTCATGTTGCAAGCAATAAAAATTGCTCTCTAAATATGTATGACTTATTAATGCGAAGAAAATAAGCTTTATATGATCATGTGATATGGAAGTAATAAAAGTGACGGACTGCATAATAAAGGTTCATATCACAAGTGGCAATATAAAGTGACGTTCTTTTGCATTAAGATTTTGTGCATCCAACCCTAAAAGCACATGACAACCTCTGCTTCCCTCTGCGAAGGGCCTATCTTTTACTTTATGTCTTTACATTATCCAAGAGTCAAGGTGATCTTCACCTTTCCCCTTTTTCATTTTATCCTTTGGCAAGCACCTTGTGTTGGAAAGATCCTGATATATATATCCAATTGGATGTAAGTTAGCATGAACTATTATTGTGGACATCACCCAAAGGTGAATACGTTGGGAGGCAACACAATAAGCCCCTGTCTTTCTCAGTGTCCGATTAGAACTTCATAACCATACGTATTGCGTGAGTGTTAGAAATTGTAGAAGGCTATATGATAGTTGAGTATGTGGACTTGCTGAAAAGCTCTATTCTTGACTCTTTCTGATGTTATGATAAATTGCAATTGCTTCAATGACGGAGATTATAGTTTGCTAGTTCTCAATGAAGTTTATGATCCATACTTGACATTGTGAATAGATTGTTACTTGAGCATGAGAAATCATGTGACAAAATCTATATATGTTGCTGTTATAAGAATAATCATGATGCCCTCATGTCCGTATTTTATTTTTATCGACACCTCTATCTCTAAACATGTGGACATACTTCTCGATATCGGCTTCCGCTTGAGGACAAGCAAGGTCTAAGCTTGGGGGAGTTGATACGTCCATTTTGCATCATGCTTTTATATCAATATTTATTGCATTATGGGTTGTTATTACACGTTATGACACAATACTTATGGCTATTCTCTCTTATTTTACAAGGTTTATCATGAAGAGAGAGAATGCCGGCAGCTGGAATTCTAGCTGGAAAAGGAGAAAATATTGGAAACCTATTCTGCACAGCTCCAAAAATCCTGAAACTCCACGGAAGTCACTTTTGGAATTAATAAGAATTATTAAGCAAAGAAAATACCAGAGGGGGCCCACACCCTGGCCAGGAGGGTGGGGGCGCCCCCCCCCCTACTGGGCGCGCCCCCTGTCTCCTGGGGGCCCTGGTGGCCCTCCGGTGCCCATCTTCTGCTATATGAAGCCTCCTGCCCTGAAAAATCGTAAGCAAGCTTACGGGACGAAACTCCGCCGCCACGAGGCGGAACCAATCTAGGGCTCCGGCGGAGCTGTTCTGCCGGAGAAACTTCCCTCCAGGAGGGGGAAATCATCATCAACATATTCACCAGCACCATCTCCTCTCAAAACCCTAGTTCATCTCTTGTGTCCAATCTTGTATCAAAACCACAAATTGGTACATGTGGGTTGCTAGTAGTGTTGATTACTCCTTGTAGTTGATGCTAATTGGTTTACTTGGTGGAAGATCATATGTTCAGATCCTTAATGCATATTAATACTCCTCTGATCATGAACATGAATATGCTTTTTGAGTAGTTACGTTTGTTCCTGAGGACATGGGTGAAATCTTGCTATTAGTAGTCATGTGAATTTGGTATTCATTCAATATTTTGATGAGATGTATGTTGTCTCTTCTCTAGTGGTGTTATGTGAACGTCGACTACATGACACTTCACCATTATTTGGTCCTAGAGGAAGGCATTGGGAAGTAATAAGTAGATGATGGGTTGCTAGAGTGGCAGAATCTTAAACCCTAGTTTATGCGTTGCTTCGTAAGGGGCTGATTTGGATCCACTAGTTTCATGCTATGATTAGGTTTACCTTAATACTTCTTTTGTAGTTGCGGTTGCTTGCAATAGCGGTTAATCATAAGTGGGATGCTTGTCCAAGAAAGGGTAGTACCCAAGCCCCGGTCCACCCACATATCAAATTATCAAAGTACCGAACGCGAATCATATGAGCGTGATGAAAACTAGCTTGACGAAAATTCCCATGTGTCCTCGGGAGCGCTTTTCGCATTATAAGAAATTGCTCAGGCTTGTCCTTTGCTACAAAAATGATTGGGCCACCTTGCTGCACTTTATTTACTTTCATTGCTTGTTACCCCAAATTATCTTATCACAAAACTATCTGTTACCTATAATTTTAGTGTTTGCAGAGAATACATTACTGAAAATCGCTTGTCATTTCCTTCTGCTCCTCATTGGCTTCGACACTCTTACTTATCAAAAGGACTATGATAGATCCCCTATACTTGTGGGCCATCAGTGTCAACATAGAACAACACGAGTGTCTTATTAAATTTTGGATTTTTTTCGGGGGTCGTTTGGACATTTTTATAAGTTAATTGAGTTTTCTAGGCATTTATGTGCATAATTCAAAATTGAACTACATGCACATGCTCCAGTCCATAAAAATTGGTTGCAAAATCAAATGTTTGTCCTTGGTTGCAAGCTTAGGTCACATGCAAGAAATGGGAACGAATGTCAAACACCTTGACACCGTCGCTCGACCGCAAACATTGAGATACTTGGTTCTTAAAATCTAGTAAATCCAAAACTCGTCTGAAATTCATGAAACTTGGCATGCTATCATGGAGCAGAATGAACATTTCGTGGTAAACTTTTTGTCCCATTTGGGGTAGGTTTGGGGATATGCTTCTCACAAACCAGAGCTTCTCACAACAAGCCTGATGGTTTCAGTAGGGAACGTCCCACCTTTGGGGACGAAACGATATCCATTGCCTCTTATTGCTTTCAAAAAATTCCTCGTGTCAACATAGAACAACAGGAGTGTTGTGTCAATTTTTGGGATTTTTCGGGGTTCGTTTGGACATTTTTATGCATTAACTGAGTTTTCAATGCATTTATGTGCATAATTCAAATTTGAACTACAGGCACAAGCTCTAATGCATATAAATTGGTTGAAAATTCAAATATGTGTCCTTAGTTGCACGCTTAGGTCCCATGCAAGAAATGGGAATGAATGTCAAACACCCTGCCACCGTCACTCGGCCTCAAACATCGAGATACCTGGTTTTTAAATTCTAGTAAATCCAAAACTCGTCTAAAATTCAGGAAACCTGGCATGCTATCATGGAGCGGCATCAACATGCCGTGGTAAAATATTTGTCCCATTTGGGGCGGTTTTCGGGATATGCTTCTCACAAACCAGAGCGTCTCACAACAAGCCTGATGGTTTCGGTAGGGAACGTCCCACCTTTGGGGACGAAACGTTATCCATTGCCTCTTATTGGTTTCAAAAAAATTCTCATCTCAACATAGAACAACAGGAGTGTTGCGTCAATTTTTGGGATTTCGGGGTTCGTTTGGACATTTTTATGCATTAACTGAGTTTTCAATGCATTTATGTGCATAATTCAAATTTGAACTACATGCACATGCTCTAATGCATATAAATTGGTTGAAAATTCAAATCTATGTCCTTGGTTGCATGCTTAGGTCCCATGCAAGAAATGGGAATGAATGTCAAACACCCTACCATTGTCACTCGGCCGCAAACATTGAGATGCCTGGTTTTTAAATTCTAGTAAATCCAAAACTTGTCTGAAATTCATGAAACTTGGCAAGCTATCATGGAGCGGCATCAACATGCCGTGGTAAATTCCCATTTGGGGCAGGTTTTGGGATATGCTTCTCACAAACCAGAGCTTCTCACAACAAGCCTGATTGTGTCGGTAAGGAACGTCCCACCTTTGGGGATGAAACGATATCCATTGCCTCTTATTGCTTTCAAAAAAATTCTTGTCTCAACATAGAATAACGGGAGTGTTGTGTCAATTTTGGGGATTTCTCGGGGTTCGTTTGGACATTTTTATGCATTAATTGTGTTTTCAATGCATTTATGTGCATAACTCAAATTTGAACTACATGCACATGCTCTAATGCATATAAATTGGTTGAAATTCAAATACATGTCCTTGGTTGCATGCTTAGGTCCCATGCAAGAAATGGGAATGAATGTCAAACGCGCTCCCACCGTCACTCGTCCGCAAACATCGAGATACCTGGTTTTTAAATTCTAGTAAATCCAAAACTCGTCTAAAATTCATGAAACTTGGCATGCTACCATGGAGCAGCATCAACATGCTGTGGTAAATGTTTTGTCCAATTTGGGGCAGGTTTGGGTATAAGCATCTCACAAACCAGAGCTTCTCACAACAAGCCTGATGGTTTCGATAGGGAACGTGCCACCTTTAGGGACAAAATGATATCTGCTGCCTCTTATTGCTTTCAAAAATTTTCTAGTGTCAACATAGAACAACAGGAGTGTTGTGTTAAATTTTGGAATTTTTGGGGGTTGGTTTGGACATTTTTATACATTAACTAGGTTTTCTAGGCATTTTATGTGCATAACTCAAATTTGAACTACATGCACATGCTCAAGTGCATATAAATTGGTTGAAAATCAAATCTTTGTCCTTGGGTTGATGCTTAGGTCCCATGCAAGAAATGGGAATGAATTTCAAACACCAGGGCACTGTTGATTGCCGACAAAATGTTGAGATACTTTATTTTTAAATTCTAGCAAATCCAAAACTTGTGTGAAATTCATGAAAATTGGCATGCTATCATGGAATGGCACCCGACATGTTGTGGTATTTTTCCTATCCATTTTGAGAGAAGGCGCACTCGAATAACAGCCAACAAAAGCATTTCAAAACAAATAGCTGCCACTCTAACATCGCAAATGTTTATATAATTCAAATCATGTGTGTTATGTTAACCATTCATGTGATTCCACGTGTCTTGGTTTTAATAAATATAGGAGGTGTCGTGCGGACAGCTGCTTTACTGAACGGGAGGCGTGCGAGCGCAGTCCGGTGCAGGCTCACCGAGAGGCATGCAAGCTGTCCTCCAATGCATAGGCTCACCGGGAAGTGTGCGAGTTGTACGCTGCGCAGGCTCACTGGGAAGCGAGCCCTTTTATTTCCATGGCCGCCCGCCTTCCCCTCCATTAATGGCGCCCGAGCCACTACTTAATACGGGCGGCCTTACTGTTCGCCTCCCATTCCCCTTCCTCCCGCAGACCTCCACCAACACCATGGCGCAGAAGGATCATCTGTCACTAGTCTTCAAGTTTGGTGAAGTCGACTATGAGCCGGAGGAGATAGAAAATAAGAAGGAATGGGGCCTCATGGACATGGCCCACAATGAGTTGGCCACGGTGGTTGCTGCCCCCGCTCCCGTCCCAGCTTCCATCCCCGCGCCCGCGCCAGCAACCATCCCTGTAGCATTGACGGACTGGTCGCCGAGCACTATCGCAGAGCTGGTATCCACGGGCGTCAGCGAGGTCTCCACGGACCCGCGCGGGCTCGTGTACATGCCAGTGCCAACGCCCGTGCCTGTGTGCGCCCCTCCACCCACCTCTGGTGTCGGTCCCCATGCGTTTGGCTACACCCATCGTGCCCGTGCCCGTGTGCGCGCTCCCCCTCAGCAGCATAGGACGCCGCTGTCGAATGCTACCTCTCAGCACCGCTAGCTGTCGTCCTCCCGCACCCTGCCCATCGATCGCGCGATGACATGATGTTTAATTTACAAGTGAAGAACATCATGTGCTGCCTTGAAGACTTCAACAACGACGTCCCGAAGGACGACAACGACAAGGACGATGCGACACGCCTCCTCCACCGCTGCCGGAAATAGGTTTTTTTTCTTGGGTTTAATACTGTATCTCGATCATATGAATATAAATTTGTAGTGTGACTGAATGAAATATATGGTTTGAGCGAACATGCGTTTTTCTCTCTTAATGTACAGACTTATCAAACGATTCTCTTTTGAAAAAAAACATCAAAGGTTTTTAAATATGAAACACTCATCGCAAATGTTTTAGTTAGAACACCCATATGCAAACTGATAGCTTCCCCAGGAAGCCAAGGGAAAATGTGTTGATCAGGATTTGTGCAGCTCTTGATCACAAACGTTTTAGATAGAACACCCGTATGCAAAGTGAGAGCAGGATTTGTGCATCTCTTCAACGCAAACGGTTGTTTTGGATGACCCTGCAACCACTTACAAACAATTTGGTAAGATTTGCATCTGTCATATTGGGTATGTTTCCATTTGTCAAACTGGAAAGATTGACATTTGTTGATCTAGTAACATTGCCATTTGTCAACCTTGTAACACTACGATTTTTCAAAATATGCAGCTAAAAATCACTAGCAGTATCTAATTTGCAACTAAAATTCAGTAATTAAGCATAGATTTCATTCATACATTAAGCAGGCGTTCTTTATAAAAACAGTTCAACTTGACAGCTGAACCGACCAAACTTTTCCCCAATTGTTGCCAACCACGTACTAAAATAGCAAGTTCTACTTTATATACTAGCTAATTTTAAGTACGTTGTACAGTTCCAACACATCTATAGTCAGATGAACTGAACACAATAGCCCCTAGATGATACTACTACGGAGGGGCTTTGTACTACTTCCGGTAGCCTCTCCTCTGCCGACCGTGCTCGGTAAGAGGCAGAGGAAGAGGAGCCTACCGACGAGCTGGACAATTGCAATACGGTGCCTGCCGTTGTTACACCTTCCGCGACGCTCACCTCGAACGCCCTCTGCCGCTCCAGACGGCCCCTCTCAAAGTGGTGCTTCTCCTCGTAGATCTCTTGATTCCTCACCTCTGAGGCGGCGTGTGTCGTGGCCACGGTGGTGGTAAGGCTCTTTGCGTGCTAGACGAGGCCCTCCTCCTCCTCCCACGGGAACTCGGTGTAGCGCGCAAGGTCGCTAACGCACGTGCGGGCATCCATTTCCGCCTCCCGCCTTTGGGCGGTGGTGGCGGAGCGGGTGATGACCCCGACGGTCGACGGTGGGATGGTGGCCACTGATACATCCATTTTTCACCATGCTTTTATATCGATATTTATCGCATTATGGGCTGTTATTTCACGATATGTCACAATACTTATGGCTATTCTCTCTTAATTTACAAGGTTTACATGAAGAGGGAGAATGCCGGCAGCTGGAATTCTGGGCTGGAAAAGGAGCAAATATTGAAGGCCTATTCTCCATCAACATCTTCACCAGCACCATCTCATCTCCAAACCCTAGTTCATCTCTTGTATCCAATTCTTGTCTCCAAGTCCGGGATTGGTGCTAGTAGGTTGCTAGTAGTGTTGATTACTCCTTGTAGTTGATGCTAGTTGGTTTATTTGGTGGAAGATCATATGTTCAGATCCTTTATGCATATTATTACCCCTCTGATTATGAACATGAATATGCTTTGTGAGTAGTTACGTTTGTTCCTGAGGACAAGGGAGAAGTCTTGCTATTAGTAGTCATGTGAATTTGGTATTCGTTCAATATTTTGATAAGATCTATGTTGTCTAACCTCTAGTGGTGTTATGTGAACGTCGACTACATAACACTTCACCATTATTTGGGCCTAGAGGAAGGCATTGGGAAGTAATAAGTAGATGATGGGTTGCTAGAGTGATAGAAGCTTAAACCCTAGTTTATGCGTTGCTTCGTAAGGGGCTGATTTGGATCCACATGTTTCATGCTATGGTTAGGTTTACCTTAATACTTTTTTTGTAGTTGCGGATGCTTGCAATAGAGGTTAATCATAAGTAGGATGCTTGTCCAAGTAAGGGCAGTACCCAAGCACCGGTCCACCCACATATCAAATTATCAAAGTACCGAACGCGAATCATATGAGCGTGATGAAACCTAGCTTGACGATATACCCATGTGTCCTCGGGAGCGCTTTTCCTATTATAAGAGTTTGTCCAGGCTTGTCCTTTGCTACAAAAAGGATTGGGCCACCTTTTTGCACTTTATTTACTTTTGATACTTGTTGCTCGTTACCAATTATCTTATCACAAAACTATCTGTTATCACTTATTTCAGTACTTGCATAGAATACCTTGCTGAAAACCGCTTATCATTTCCTTCTGCTCCTCGTTGGGTTCGACACTCTTACTTATCGAAAGGACTACGATAGATCCCCTATACTTGTGGGTCATCAGCCACGGCGGCCGACGATGGGGTGGCGGCCATGACCTCCACCTCCCGCCTTCGGGTCGTGGTGGCGCAGCGGGTGATGGACACGGTGGCTGGCGGTGGGGTGGCGGCCACGACGGCCACCTCTTGCCTTCGGGCTGCCGATGGGTAGTGGCGGCGGAGCGTGTGGTGGTTGTTCGGCACACACCCAACAGGGATGCCGCGCGCACTACACTACATCGGGGACTGCGCCACCGCCGCAGTGTAGCCTCCCAGCTAGAGTTGTCCTCTGATGACGGCGGAGTGGCTGAGCGATGACAATGGACCGGTGCCATTGGTGATTGTGGGAGAAGCAGACAAGATAAGCTATAGAGAGGGAGGGGAAAATGCGACGCAGGACTCGCCGGCCGTGAGGGTTTATATAGCAGGCCGGTAAGCATTGGGATTTTGGGGGATTTCACCGAGTTGGACGGGAAGCTTGCACGGGAACCTACGAAGTTGTGCAGGAATGGGCTCACAGACGATTCATTAGCGCCACTGTTTGGCCAAAAGAATGCCCCCGCACGCTGTGCAAGCTTGCGCTGTAAGCCTACTATGGCAGCAGGGTGACAAGACGTGCGAGAGGAGGACGAAAGGCCACGTACACATACGGTTAATAAAAAACCTTCGATTTAATTACCTACTATACTCCCATCCTGGTTTATAAGTAGGATTTAACTAATAAAATACAAATGCATGTCGCCAAAGATTATATAGTTGGATTCGTATTTGAACATAGTTTCCAATTATATAATTTTTATAACATGCATTAACATTTTGTTGGTTAAATTTGAGGATAAAGTATGGCACCGAGTATAAAGGGGACTATAGACCAAGAAGGAGGTAGTACCACACGGCCGCTCTCTATGCAGCGATGCAAGTATCGGCCGGCTTGTAGGTGACCATTTCTTGCGTGTTCAACTTCTCTATGCGTGTGGATGCTTTCGGTTGAGGCGGCCGTGGCGCGCTCTGCTCGCGTCCCGCCGCGCGTGCTCTGCTTTCACGTCCCTCTGGGTGCTCTGACCTCGTCCCTCCACGTGTGCGGCCAGTGTTTGGGGCCGGTGCACGATCACGCGCGTTCGTGTGCATGCGGTTGCGCCCGGCGCGGAGCGACAACGCAGTTACCCGCTGCAAAGACTGTCATGCGGACGCGCCAAGAATCCAGGCCGCGTGGCCCCCATTTATTCCTACGGCCATTTACCTTCATCTCTCGCGCCACACGACACAATAAGCACACCCACAACGACACATGCATAGAGGACATCCAGCGGCCAATGGCGATCCCCGTGGCTCCAATGGCGCTCCCAACGGCCAACGATGACAACGGTGGGCAGTTCAACACGCATCACGTAGTGGACACCCATGTGGGGGGAACGCCCTCTCGGTGGTGTGCACGAACGATTCGGTGTCGGTGGAGAGCTCCATCCAAACTATGGAGCAGTTCCTTGCCGAGGACAAGTACTAGGTGGTCGACTTTGACCTCGAGTACACTATCGGTCGTGTCGGGCACGATCAGAAGGTTGCCGTCGCCCAGTTGTGTGTGCGACATGATGTCCTCTTCTACCACTACCACCTGGCTATAAGGCCTTGCGAGCGTTTCTCCGAGTTTATCAACAGCTCCAACTACAATTTCACTATGGTGGACACCACCAACGATCTAAAAGCTCTCAAGGTTTCGGCTTGGAATGCCGGAATCTTTTCAACATCTAGGGGCACTACAAGGTCTAGGGCAGCGACAACAACAAACTAAACTCCCTGGTTGACCTCACCTCGGCCATCATTGACCCCTACTACATGAAGATGAAGGATGAAAGCAAGAAGGACAGGTACTCCTAGTACAGTGTTTGACATGAGAGAATTGATGAACAACACGTCAAGTACGCGGCCAAGGACGTGTACACAAGCTGCGAGATGTACAGGCAGATCGTTGACATGAGGAAGTGTCTTCTTCATGCCCCAGACGAGGGATTGAGCCACAGAGTAGTGGCGGGAGCGTCACAAGAAGTAGATGACTAGACGATTGTATCTCCTACTTTAGAATGCATGCAATTATTTATTGAGGTGTGTGCGAATGATCTGTATAGTCACTCATGTAATTGGATGTTTATTTAAGTTATATATATATATATATATATATATATATATATATATATATATATATATAACACTATTCTGATCACGGAATCAGAATAATATTCTGATCACAACCTGAACTTCCTGAGTTACCCAACCTGACCTTCCCCGAGTACTAGGTTGAACTTCAGCTAAAAAGTGTCCAAATGGGACTTGTGATATACGGCTGGAAAGCTATGGACTCGAATATCATGACCCAAGTTGAATTTTTGGCAAAATATAAGCGGTTTAAGCGCAGATTTGAAAAAACCATTTTTTCTTCATACAAAAAACGTGAATCGTATTTTCGATTGCATTTCTAAATCGTTTATCGGAATGAGGCAAATAATATTGCATTAGAAAGCTGCTGCAAAACTGCTCTTCCACATGATGATAGTTTTCTTTAATTCCCTATGGTTAAAGAGTAATTTGGAAAATCGTAAAATTTTGCAAATCGAACAGCCGAGTTCGTATTATTGATGGCATTTCTAAACGGCTAATCCAATTGAGGCACACGATATTGCATTGAAAAGCTTATGAAAATGCGCTACTTTTTCATGTTGAAAGTTTTTCCTAATTTTGAACTGTTTAAAAGTAATTTAGAAAATGATACAAGTTCCACCGAATTTGTATTTTCGAGCTAATTTTTGAACCATACGTCCGAATAAAGCAAATGATATGGCGTTGGAAGCTTGAGGAAATGCGAAAAAATAATTGTATCTATTGTTTCTCCCAATTACTTACGGTTTTAAGTCAATTTTGAAAATGGATAAAAAAGGTTTTTTGGCCGTAATTTCTACAAACTTTATCGGAATGGGGCAAATAATGTACCCTTGAAAAGCTACGGAAAATGCGAAACTTTTTCATGTTGATGGTTTTCTCTGATACCTAGTTGTTTTTAAGTAATTTTGAAAACGGCAAGATCGTGCGTTCTGCCTTTATCGCGAAACAGATCCTCTGAAAATGCACCGTGTGAAGAACTTGAACTTCTCAGCATGTCTACCTGAACTTCACTCTGTTTTTCACGCGTTTTCTTTTCTCGTAGCTCTCGATCCACTCACCAGAATTGAGCAAGTGATATCCAGATGGAAAGCTGCTGTAAACATGCAACTTTCCCGTGTTGATCATTTTTTCATACGCGCGACGGTTTTAAAAGTTTTTCATCTGAAATTCATTCAGTGTAATAGTTGAACTTCTGTGACGTATTTTTGTTTCTAATTTTCTCATCTATTCTTAAGTGTTACACAAATGATATTCCCTTTGTACAAACCCCTCTCACGATAATTTTTTTAACATTCTCCCAACGAGGACTTGAACTTATAACAACAAAAACTTTTAGTCTTTGCTTTTTTACTCCCTTTTTAATACAAAATGCACACCGTGTAGTACGTGAACTTCTCACAATTATCAATCTGAATTTCTCTCGGTTATGTAAGAATATCTGAATTTTTTATGAATTTTAATCTGAATTTTCTAATCTTTTTTTATGAATTTTGAAGCGCTCTATTTTTAAAAGTTGAACTTCTTGTTATTTTATTTTTGAACTTCTTGTTTCCATTTTTTAATAACGAGAAAAATCTGAGTTTTCTATAATCATTGAACTTCTCCGTCTTTTTAATATGGACTTCCTGGTTTTTTTCTTAATCTTTTTTATGAAATTTTGAAGCGTTCTACTTTTAAAAGTTGAAATTCTTGTTATTTTATTTTTGAACTTCTTGTTTCCATTCTTTAAAAACGAGGAAAATCTGATTTTTCTATAATCATCGAACTTCTTCATCTTTTTAATTTGGACTTGGTGATTTTATTTCTTTTAGTAACGGGAAAAATCCTAAACTTCCTGAGTTATCCAACCTAAACTTCCCTCTGTAGGAACCCGACCTTCGGGCTATCTTCGCAACCGTGTATCCCCGCGCGAATTATTCTGGCCAGTCGTGTTCTATGTGATGTAAGTGTAATCTAGAAACGATTTTTAGCAACTAAATGCTTGTTTCAAATAGGAATCTCGCTCATTGGCGGATTTGCTCTCGGGTCGTGATGAACGTGTGATGAGAATAATATTCTGATAACTACATAACCTGCCACAGCAGTAGCACTTGAACTTCCCCAAGTGCTACGTTGAACTTCCGCAAACATTGCCCAAATGGGGCTTGCAATGTACCGTTGGAAAGCTATGGACATGAGTATCATAACCCAAGTTAAAATTTTGGCAAAATGTACACAGTTTAAGAGCAGTTTTTAAAACCGTTTTTCTTCATACAAAAAACATGAATCGTATTTTCAAGTCTATTTCTAAACCGTTTATCGGAATGAGATAAATGAGATGGCATTGGAAAGCTGCTGCAAATCTGCTCCTTCCACATGCAGAAACTTTTTCCAAATTCTCTACGGTTAAATAGGAATTCTTTTTAGTGGATGCTTACCATATTCGGCGCCCTGAGGTGCAAGGTGGCGACACGGAAAAGCTTATGTATAGAAAACCGAGTTATTTGAATTGTTAACTACTCTAAATTATAAATTGAACTTCTTGGTTTATTCTTTAGTAACGGGAGAAATCCAATTTTTGTAAAAAACATCACTCCACTCTACTATTATAAATTGAACTTTTTGGGTTTACTGTTTTCGTAATGGGGAAAATCTGAGTTTTTTATATGCATTGAACTACTCCGTTATTTTAGTTTGGACTTCTTGGTTTATTCTCCGAATAGAGCATATAATATACCCCTTTTAGAAAGTTGTTGAATAGAAAAGAACTATTTCATGTATAGCATTTTTGTTCCAAATTTGTAATGGATTTTGAGAATTTTTGAACTTCCCCGAATAGAGCACTTGAACTTCTTTCAACAAAATGTTTAAGCTTTTATTTTTCTATACTTTTATTCTCACCTGAAATGCATTCCTTGCACTACTTGAACTTCTCATTGTTTTCACTATGAACTTCTGTCACATTTTTGTGTATATGTCGAATTGCACGCAATTGAAGGTTGGACGTCATTTCTTGCCATTTTAAACATGTAATCGGAGGTTGGACGTCCCGCAATACAAATTTTGAACCATGCACGTAGGAGCATGTGAACTTCTTGCAACAAATCCGAGTTTTTTATATAATTCGAACTTCTCTGTTATTTTAATTTCAACTTCTTAGTCATATTCTTAGAAAGGAAATATGTGTTTAAATAAGCATCAAACTTTTTTTTTGTAAATTGAACTTCATAGTTTTATTTTTCTTAGAGACGGTAATAATTGAATTTCCCGTATACATCGAACTACTCCTCTATTTTAATTTGAACTTCGTCATTTTTATTCTTTACTAACAAGGAAATCTGAGTTTCTTTATAAATATCGAACTTCTCTATTTTGTAATTTGGACTTCTTCGTTTATTTCTTTTAGCATCAAAATTTCCTAGTTTTGTCATAAATATTGGACCCCTCCACATTTTTTAAATTTTGATTTATTTATAAAAACATAGACACAAACGGGAGAGAGAATTATGTGTGCACAAAGTGGGTAGCAATTTCCAACTTTCCCTCGTCGAGCACTTGAACCTCTAGCAAGAAATGTTTTTTCATTTTTATGAGTTGGTTTTAAAAATGCCAAAATGGCATTGGTTTTTCTTTTTTTTCAAACATGCAAATCTTAGGTTTTAATAAACTCCAAATTTTCATGTTATTTTAATTTGAACCTCGCGTTGGTTTTATTTTCTATTAGGTTAGAATCCGAGTTTTCAATAAACATTGAACCGCTCCATTACTTTAATTTGAACTTCTAGGTTTCTTCTAGAAACAGGGAAATCCATTTACTAATTAAATTTTCTAATTTTTTTGTTATTTTAATTTGAGCTTCTGTTGTGGAAACTTGTTGAACAAGAGGAACTTTTTGAATTTTCCCGGTCACACAGGAAGCGTCGTTTGGTAAGATGTGTCACCAATGAATGTGGCGGGTGAAGAGATGTGTGTCACGTGCACAAGCAACCAACGAGAAGATGAAGATCAACGTGAAGACGGACGCGCAGCAGTTAAGTTGTGTTCCTGTATGAGGCTATGCGTTTAGTCTGCATGTAGCACACTAGGATGTGGCAGCGTGGCTGGTAGTCCGCGTAATCGTCGGTTTCAGTCTACAAGTTGGCATGAAAAAAAAGATGCTGATGAAGTGGTGGCCATCATTGAAAGAAGAGCAAAGTTGCGGTCCGGTAAGTTGCGTCACCGGAGGCAGCCAGCCTTAGAAGATGAACAGGTGGTCGTCTGCGCGTTTCGTCGACTAAAAAGTCGGATGTTTGGATTAGGGGGTGAATGTTAGCTTAATCCAAACCATGTAGTACATGAACTTTTGGTTGTTATCTATTTAAACTCCTCTCTGCTTTTTTTTGCCCTAACTCCTAAAGACTCATTAAAATTGAGCACGCAAATCCTAGGTTTTTTTATAATCTCTGAACTTCTCTGTTTTTTTAATTTGAACTTCTTAGTTTTGTTCTTATTCAAGTTTTTTTTTTTGAATGAATGTACAATTTTCACTTCCTCGTACAGTCACCGTTCACTTAAATACACGATGTTCTATAATGGAACATTTTGTACTCCCTCGGATTGTCACTGTTCATTCAACATTTTTTTTTTGTATTCGCCCCTTATTTTTGGATAGCAAACGTGTGTGTTTTGTCGTAAGCGAACATTTTGAACTATCCCCAACAGTGAATTTGAACTTCGTATCCACATTATATTTGCCTTTAAGAAGTGCTCGCTTTTTTTGCTTCTAATTTTCAACTTCTATGCTCTCTTTTTTTGTAATGATTTCATGAAGGAGAATGGAAGCAGAAAAGAATGTGTATGAGAGAGCCACTAGTTGGGGAAACCAACGTTACATGCCACTCTTTTATTGTATAAGCAACAAAGAATACTCTTTTATTACGTCTTTCCAATTTGAACTTCACTAACAAAAAATGTATTCAATGTATTTGTTAGTGTTTCCATATTGGGTGGACTTGCTGCTTTCTCAAATATGAACTTCCTTGTATACTCCATGAACACAAAAAAAACACTATAAAACCAATATGGAAAATAAACATGACAAAAAATAGGTTTTTTCAATTCAGTGTACCGCGCACACACACGGGGACAGCACATCCACAATTTCTTTTGGCTGACATCATACGAAAAAGTGTTTGTTTGATAACTGATTTTTTTCACCAATGACCAGTAAATCTGGCGTATAGCTTAGTAGAACTTCAACGATGCCGACACATGGCCCTAGTACATGGCGTAGTTCCTGTTTCCCTGCATTTGAACTTCTTCAGCTGACACAACAACGCGTCCACACACACAGTTTTGTACCGCTACACCATAGGAGGGGAGCTTCTGACGTGCCTCAACTAAGAAGCATCGGCTGGGTTCTTCGTCTCCTAGGGAGAGTCATCCTCAGGTGCCGAATGCGACAGATTACATGAGTTGATGGAGAGAGGATTTTAGCTATCAGTGTCATAACCTGCATATCCATAGAACAAACATATCATAAGCGTAAGCAGTAGGCTGTTATCAAGAAACAAAAAAACATGCTAGTAGCAGTGTACTTACGATTGAACTTCTTCCAGCCAAGTATCTTCCTTTCTCGGTCAAACACAACTCGAACACCGGTTATGAAATTTTCTGCACCACAAACATTTGCAGATTCCATTGCCGAACTGATGATTTTCTTTTGTCAATGAACTCTTAACATATGTAGTAGAACTGCTAAAAATTCAGCAATTTTTGTTATAATGCATACCATGAACTCCTTAATTTCAGACATGTAAACTAAAGAATTTTGTTTATAGGCAGTCAAACTGACGTGCAGGGGAGACGAGGAGGTTGACAGAAAGAGACGTCATGGTTGCAGCCGAAGCCGGTGTAGGCGGCTGGCCGCGCCGGTGACGTGCGGCACTGGAGGAAGGGAGTGTCGTTGCCGACAGCGGGAGATGAGGAAATGAGCAGCTGGAGCGCATGCGAACCTGACTGGCTTCCGTACATTACGCATTGTTGCTACCCAAAATCAAAAATATGCTGAACATGGATGGGATGGAAGTGCTACGCTGACCATCACCTTTTGCTATGGACTTCTGCTCGCGATGGCCTCGACCTCCCTGACGCTACGGGGCTGGACTGTGATGGTGTTGGGTCACCGTCAGGGCAATTGGGACTTGGACGGTGCGTCTCTGCACACTTCCACCTCTCAATGCTGTACAGGTAAGGATTTCATCAAGAGACATATATTTAACAAAATGAAAGTACAAATCGGAAGAAACTAAGGAAACTATACAAACTGTAGGAAATACACTAGCGACAGTGCAACCCAAACACGTAGATTGTTAATTACGTTGCATTATTAGTACAACACCAACCTACTGACGGGATCCAATTATTCAGAGTAGTAAGTGTACAGGAAGAGAAAATACATGCTCTCTCTCATAGTTAGACAAACAGCAACAAGATAAAGCCAACAGCAACACCGGACTCTAGGAGGGTGACGAGCACCACCGCACTCCAGCAGCTCGACCCCGGCCAAAAAGAGCACACGGCATGCAGCAGCGCCGCCGGACTCCAGCGCCTCGACCTCTACTCAGCAGGATCACCACGGCAGCTCTGCAGCATCCTGCATGGCGCCGAGCTGAGCTTCTGAATGCCACCTGGAAGAGCAAAAAATTGAAGTGTCGACCATACAAGTTCAGAGTAATTTGAATAGCAGGAACATTACAGCCATGTTGTGTCCATTGATTGAGGACTAGGAGGAGAAGGTGTCACAGGTGCAGCAAGCAGTTCAAGTAGCAACCAGAGCATGCAGCGTCAAGCCGCCAAAACTGAACCCGACCTTGTTTGCGGGAAGAACAAGAGAGCTGAAGGAGATCAACAGTGTCTCACCGTCGAGCACAAAAAAACCAAATATGAAGCTAACTCAGGAAGGTCAAAGCGGCCTCCACGAGAAGTTCAACATGACAACGGGCGAAGCAGCTGGGTGTCGGGAGGAGGCTGATGGTTGGCAATGGCGGTACACTGCCAGGCGTGCCGTCGATGGCGGCTGGTGGCAGCGAACAGAGAAACCGGGGAGGCGCTCGTGGCCGGGGTGGAGCAGGAAGGAGGCACACATGGCAGGAGGTCGTCATTGGGAGGACGAGCTAGGTGAGGCTGAGTAGCTTGGGTGGCAGGGGAGGCACGGCGGCGCACCATACGCTAGCGGCATGGCCGCGTTCGAGAAACAGCGGCAAGGCCGTTGCGTGATGGTGGCAGGCAGCAGTGGGGTCGGATCTGGGGCGGAGGCGGCGCGGCGGTCGGATTCATGGACGGGGTGGCGCAGCGGCCGGATCCGGGGGCGGTTGGTGGCGCGGCGGCCGAATCCCGGGGAGGGAGTGGCGCGGCGACCTGATTTTGGGACCGGTGACGGCGCGGTGGCTAGTTCCCGGGGCAGGATGGGGTGACGCGGGACGAATCAGGGCAGAGGATGTGCGGGACTAGGTTGGTTTTCTAATTTTCTTCTCGGCTATTACGAGAGTTCGGGAGGGCCTCTGCGCGTCTTTATAGGGCCGATCGTGATAGTGTCTCTCTCTCATATATATACGGCTGCGCTAATCTAAGCCTGAGCGCAGAATTCTAATTCTACGCTCCGGCCAGGAAACGACGCGCATGTCTGCCAAGCAAACCAGTTCCCGTTCCACTTGGTCGTAATACCTTTGCTAACTTTAGTAAAAAAAAGGTGCAGCCAGTTACGGCTAATTGCCCGAGTGCTCCTTGCCTCGTTAATTGTCCCCTGGCCCACACATCTTTCCTGTGCACAGAAAATCTATCGTAACACCAGATTTACATGTAGTAATGCAAAACCAATGATTTACGTGGTTCTGCATGGTAAGTTTGTAACAATAGCAACATGGTAACCAGTAGTAAAACTACTTCTGCTCTCACACATAGTCTTTATGCACTTTACGATAGGCCACACCATTACATTTTTTTTAATCTGGAGACATCAGTACTACTTAAACTATCATAATTATTAAGAATTATTTTACATAAATAGGAGAAATTACTACTAAAATTATTTTATGCCAAGTGACTAGTTCTTATCATATTATGATAATAAATGTTACCAAACCATAGAAAAATAGAATGACTACATTGTATATTTCATAAAAGATTTGTTATCTCTTTAAGCTATTAATGATAGTAAATAAGGAGGCTTACATGGTAATGGGAATGAAATGCTTTACCAATTCCATGCATCGACTCCATGTTTTGTATTATTAATGTGTTGTCGCACTCCACTCCTATCGTAAAATAATTTGAATAAATAGTAATGTTAAAATTACAAATATGTTGCTTCTATGCTTAGAAATAGACTCTCCAGTAATCTGTATGTTGTATATTGGTAATGTAGTTACTATCATGTACAGTGCATGATAGTCAAACATAAAGAGAAAAACGAAGATTGGTGTTTAACCTCCTAAAACAGTACACTCCCAATGGTAAAGATGATTCCCTACAATTATCCCTCAAAAAAAAAGATGATCCCCTACAGTTAAAAGTGGACACGGCAGCATCATGGCCAAGGAATTATGAATGAATTACTGCAGCAGGCTCATGGCGTTAGCATGTGATGATAATTGGACAAGACGTGCATTGCTGAATCGCCCTAAATAGAAAGTTACTATATAGCTACTCGGTACATAGTAATTGTATTACCATTTGGTTTACTATTTGTCACAAAATCTGTCTGGTAATGTATAACCTTCCATTACTATGTACCCCTTAATTATAGGACTCCATTAATACATTCCATTAATTCATCGGAAATGTTAACGCCCACACGTGTGGGCGTTCACCACTCCGTCCACACGCAAGCATCGCCGTTGGTTTAGTTTTGCACGAATATTGGAGCAAAAGGGTTGATTTTCGGCGCCACGTAGGACGATTTTAGTGTGCGGTGTGCGAGTGGGTTCGCCCGCACGGTAGTTGCCATCCCGGGGTCAGCGGTTGCCACTGAGAGGCGTGCGGTGGAACTGCCATGCGCCCGCACGCCACGTTCCGACCGCAGTTGACGTAAAAGACGTCGCACACCCCTCCACCATTTCCTTCACGGTTCCATTCGCTCTCCCTCACGTCGCATTTACTGGCACGACCCACTCGCATTGCAGTCCACTGGAGGAGAAGGCGAGGCGAGAAGGCGACGGCGGAGGCGGGACAGTCGACGGTGTTCGCAGGCGTTGGTGGCGCTCGTCGGGAGCGGAGCGGCGTCGCCGGAACGCGTGCGGGTCGAAGGTAATGCTCGCTTCATCTATCGCGCACCCTCCCTGATTTTGTTCCCCTCTTTCCTCCCTGTTCGATTTCTAGATCCATTCCTAGAAATTCCGGCGATTCGGCGGTGCGCCGGCGTCCCCGCCGATGCGGCGGTGCGCCATAGTTGTGTGCCTGCCGTTGCTTCGGAGGAGTGGGCAGTTTCGTCGCCGCCGTTGCGGCGGCATCGTCGGTGAGGCTATGCCTGCTCGTAGGCAACGCATTAGTCTTGCATTTGGATTTTGAGAGTGTCCGCCGGGTTGATTTGGTGCGGGGTTGGTTCGAAATTTGTGGTTGCAGCCATTTCGCGCGTGAATTGTAAGGGTGATTTTGAGGTTGAATCAGTTGCCGTTGAAACCTAGATCTAGTCTAGTTTGGGGGGCTGAAAATGCAGACTGTGGCGAAATTGGTAGTACGATTTTTTGAACGTGAACAAATGTGCGGCAACTAAACTACCTGAATAAACGTGGTAGTTGCCACAAACGTGTTCTCCCATGTGGGCAACAGATTTCCGAAAATGACTGTCATAGTTGCCACCCCAAAACGAGGTGGCAACTAATTTCATTGAACTCCTGTGGCAGTTGCCACACGCATGCTCTTCCCATATGGCAAATTTTAATTCTGCTGAACTTGTGCGATAAGTAACCAGAGAAAATATGCTTTCTGAATGTGGCAACTATGGTAGTATGACCGAACGTGAACAGGTGTGTGGCAACTAAACTACATGAACAAATGT
This sequence comes from Triticum timopheevii, assembly GCA_963921465.1. Taxonomy (NCBI): domain Eukaryota; kingdom Viridiplantae; phylum Streptophyta; class Magnoliopsida; order Poales; family Poaceae; genus Triticum; species Triticum timopheevii. The sequence continues at coordinate 357,447,170 of OY997274.1, read as the reverse complement.
GGCAGTTGCCACAAATGTGTTCTCTTCTGCGGCAACATATTTTCTGAAACTGACTGTCATAGTTGCCACGAATGTGTTCAAGCTCACACACAAGGGGGAGCAACTAAAATTTTCTGAATGAATGAGATAGTTGCCACATACACGCTTTTTTAAACGAGGCAAACTATTTTTTGCTGAATTTACATAATAGTAACCTCAAACATTATTTTTTCATTTGTGAGACTTGTTTTTTTTTCTGAATTATTTTGCGACAGTTTCCATACTTTTGATAGTTGCCACAATCGGTAGCACTGGACAGAAATAATGTGCACATTGAGTGGGCGTGTTTGCCACTTGGATTTTTGTATAATCATGTTGCAATACAGTTTGTGAACACAATGTCTGTTGCCACAACACAGATATGGCAATGTGGCAAATTGGCTGCATAGTATGGCAACCACATTTGCATTCAAATAGTTAACATTTTTTTCTGTTGGGCGGCAACTGCTTACCCATTGCACTTTACATTTTCGCCATTAACAATTTGGTCTGTTCCTACATCAGCAGAATGGCTCGCGGCAATCATCAAAGTGATGATGACGATTTCATGGATCCACCTCAACGTAACCGGGCAACTGGACGGAGAAAAGAGGGCGATGAGGTAACTGTCTGCACACCCGCCCCCCTCCCTCCTGATTTATGTTATTTGCTGGCACCTATATCTTTTTTATAGTCGTCCATCATGAACTAAATTTTCGTAGCATTGCAAAAACATGGCAACAGCTCAACACTTTTGTGTTTGTTTTTTTGCAGAAGAAGAAACGTATTCGCAACAGAGCCTCCCAGGAACGTCTGACCATGCTGATTGACAAATTCAGTGACGATCAAAAGGGAGCTGCTGCTGAGATGGGTATGCAGGTTCTGATGGATGTCCGGTGCACGAACCTTGTCAACCCGGTATGCGACTGGCTTGGTGAGATATACGATCCCGCCTCCAGGGAATTCGTGATCCGGGACGGGGAAGACTCCCATTGAACGAGGAATCCATGTTCTGCACTTTGGGTGTGCCTCGGGGACATATCAAAGTCCCGTATGAGGTTAATAATGAGATTGAGGAAGAGCTGTTCGCCGGTTTGTTTCCTGGGTTGGAGGCAACGCCGAACACGTCTGTACTGGCAGATTCTCTGCAGGCCATGACGACGCACGGAGAAGTTTTCAAGATGAAGCTGCTCATGTATCTCATATCAGCTGTTTTCGCGCCGACCACTTCTCTTCGCCCAAGCAACAAATGTTTCCCCATCCTGGTGAATGATCCATGCTTACTACTACCAGTGTTTTCGTTGCGCTTCTTTTCGTTTGATTTCTGACGTGGCAAACCTTTTTTGCCCTGAAAATTTCGTGTCGCGCAGGCGAATCTGAAAAACATGAAGAATATGAACTGGTGTAAATTCATTGCCGACTTTCTCCACGATGCTTTCAAAAACAAGATGTACCAGAAGGGTTGTCGCCTGCATTTAATGGTATTTATTTTTACCAGGTCTCTGTGTGAACTCTTTGTTTATGACACACTTTCATTCATGCATGACAATCTGGTCACAACAAGATGGCAACTGCCATAGCGACAATGTGGCAACTGCCATAATGACAACGTGGCAATTGTCATTCTGGCAATGTGGCAACTGCCTTCATATTAGCATGGCAACTGCCATCATAGTAGGATGGCAACTTCCATCACACTTTGATGGCAACTACCACATACATATTATCGTTGGATCATACATTTATCCTGCTCTTTATTTTTTCCAAACTACAAATTACCGATGATGGCAACTGATATTTTCTTTTCTTTGCAAAATTGTTTTCAAATCAGCTTATGTATGTCGACTGTCTTGATCTGTCCATCGTGGATTTCACTGGGGTAGGAGGCCCGCCGCCTACGCACAAGTTTGCTGTTTCTGCGTGGACCATCAGCGTTGTCAAGGCTGTGCTTGCTGCAGACAGGGCAACTGATGGCACGTATGGAAAACTACAGGTTAGTTTTTGTTTATGTCTTTTTTTCACACGGCATGCTTACAAATTTGACATGACACAACCGTCCGTGGTTTATAAGGCATGCTTACATTTTCTTTTTTTTGTTTTTCATAGCTGATGGCCAAGCATGTTATAGACTACAGCGTGTTTGGGGGGCCTCAAAAATTTGAAAAGTGGATGGACGTGCACTCAGCTCCGTCTTGCCCTTCTGAGGTAATCAAAATGTCCACATCCATGGGTTGTTGTGGATTACATGTTTGATGTTGCGGAAGTGACTTCAATACGGGGGTTGTTTGCTGATGCTTCTTGTTTTCGTGGACAGGCGAGGGCACCAGTTGAGCATCTAATTGGGCAGTTTGCTTCCGGAATGACCGGATTGCTCGGGAAGTTGGTCGAGGGGTGGACGTCCCTCAGTGCCTCTGACAGCGACGCGGTTGCGAGGCAGTTCACTTCAGTTGTTCCAGAACGTACACACCGACCAACTGGCTGTCGTGGCCGATACGACTACAATAGTTCCCAAGAGCCTGGCGACACACAAGATGATGTAGACGGAGACGCTGGCCTCAGCAAGGATGACGACGACGACATGGACAATGTGCATCAGGACACGGATGACGATGAACAAGCTGAAGTTCGCAGAGGCGGCAACAGGGGCAAGGATGCAACAGATGCCCCACCATCGGAGAAAGTGAAAGAACAGACGGCTGCGAGAGGCCAGGGGGTGTTGCCATCAAGGAGGGGGAGGGCTCCAGATGATGTTGGGCAGGGTTCTCATGGCAAGAAGTCCAAGACGGATCCCGTAGCTGCCAGGAGGAGGTTTGACTTTCAATTTTTAGTTTTCCGCTGTGTCTATTTTCTTGGAACAATCTCATCCAATTTTATTTACACTTTTCTGTTGTCAAGCGCGGCAACGGGTTTGTTTTCTGACATTTGCCACCTTGTCTTTTTCCCTCCATCTGTTATTTTTGCAGCGAGCCGACCGCTGGTGGACGAGCAGTTACGAAGAAACAGGCGCCAACGCCAACCCGTGCTTTTGCTCGCTTGAACAAAGGTGTCCCCATTGCTGGTGACACCCCTTCCACCAGGTTGTCTCCTCGTACGACGACGACCAACACCGGGGATCCTGTTGTGTTGCCAGAAATGAGGAAGCCAGTCAAGAAGTACGTTAATCAATGTGGTTTCATTTTCATATTTGTGTTTTTTTCCTTCAATTTCCAATGCTTTTTTTGTTCAGCTTTGTCACATGATATTCTTTCACCTTCACCCACGCGGCAACCTCTCTTCCCCCAAATGATTTCTTCATTCAATTCTCTTTTTAGTTTTACGGCAACTCATATTTGGTCTTCACATGGCAACTGGCATCTAGTGCAACTGGCATCTAACCCTCTACCTCATGGGCAACTGCCATTTTTTCACCTATGGGTTTGAGAGCTCATCCCATACACAGTTTTCAAATTGCATTCCTGCCAGAACATACATCAGTTTTTCATTCTTCAATTTTTTTGCTAAACACGGCAACTACTGCTGAATTGCAACTGCTAACCAGGACACATGGCAACTCAAGTTCCCATTACATGGCAACTACCAACTTTCCACATGTTTTTCATTCACTTTAAGGTTTCTACCATTTTTTGCAAAACATGTTTTTGCTCATTTTTTTCAAACCTTTTCTCATGTGATTTTTTTCTTTTTTCAGGGTTAAGAAGACTACTACGCGCGGGGCCAAGCATAGGATAAATGATCCGCTTGAACGACTACATTCAAAGTTGTCAACTGGGGGCAACTCAAATATACATGAGGCACCCGTCGACAATACTGCTGCTGCACCGATGACGGCTTCCACCAACCCTGATGCGAGTGGCCGATCATCTCCGCCGGCTGCGGATGCCGAGGCTACAACAACAGGCATCCGTACATCGGGGAGTGATGAGTCCATATCTGCCAGGACAGCTGAAATATTGCCAACTCTTCTGGCAATGAAGGAAGCCGCAGTGAGCCACGCCACCCCATCAGCAAGTGTTGAAGTGGACGCTCCCGAGACGAACATAGGCAAGGAAGATTCCCGCACTTCAGATACTGACTCCAAGGGCGTGCGTGATGGCGCACCTGTGTCCACGACAGAAGCCGCTGAGGCGGCATTTCATAAGGATGTGCCATCTTCAGGAGAGATTCCTGCCACAACAGCTCCAGCCCCTGTCGGTGCAGATACTGCTAAGGTTACTGTGGCGCGTGCTGGTCTTCCACCTAGGCGTCGCAGCCCCCGTAAGCAACCAACAGTCGTACCCAATGTACCGGCTGTACCTAGTAGCAGGAGAGATGAGTCTGGGTATGTTCCTGCATCCACACTGTTCCCGCCAACCGCCCAAAGCAATGTGATGGAGAACCCGCAAGACCGGAGCAAAACTGAGGCAGTTGTCAAGGCTGGCATGAGTGACGCAGGTGAACGGCCGGAGCAGACTGTGCCTTTACCTGCAGTGGAAATCCCCAACATAAATCTGCGCACTTCCAGGCTGCCAGTCAATGTTGGTGTCCCCTACAGCCCAAACAAGAAGATCGCCATGAAAGCTGCTGCTGATACCGCTGACAAGATGCCCCGCCCTACAAACAAGCCCGAACATTCTGTAGCGGCGGATTCAGATATGTTTGTTGATCTTTCACCATTGGATTCTGCCCCGCAAATCGTTCGTGGTCCGGCCAGTAGGAATGAGAGGCACCCAATGGCATTTACCCCACCGAGCTTCAGCCTTGGCGTAAGTCAAGACCAAGCGGTGGTGCATGATCCTATGCCAGTTGCCTTTGCTTTTACAGGAGGCACGGCGGCAATGATGGCGCGGCCAATGGTCGAGGGCAGGAAGGCTGTCAAGTTCGCAGAGCCAATTGTGCAAGGTACACTTGTCATGTCCTTACGATTTTCGTGTGCACATATTTTGTAGTTTGAATTTTGTCCCAATCATTTCCCATTCGGTGATGTTCTCACCTGCGGTGGCAACTGCGGTGTGATGAGATGGCAAGTTGATTTTTGATGCACCATAGCCTACATTTTTTTTGGTTGTTGCCATGCTGCATTTTTGACATTTGGGTAAACACATGGCAACTGAAGTTGATTCACCATGGCAACTGAAGTTGATTCACCATGGCAACTGAAGTTGATTCACCATGGCAACTGTATTTGCTGACACGTGGCAACTATAGTTTATTACATATGGCAACTGGATTTGCCACACCATGTCACATGCATTTTGTTTGATACCATTCTACATTTTTTCTATACGGTAATCACATGGCAAGTGGAGTTGACACAACATGGCAACTGCATTTGATGCGACATGGCAACCACAGGCCATCTGAACGGTAATTCATCACAACTGCATGGCAACTGCAGTTGCGATGACATGGCCACCGTATTTCCCCACTTTTCCACAGTTGCGATGACATGATCACAACTGTAGTTGCACCACACATGGCAATTTCCCCACTTTTTCCTACCTACATGTCACATCATACACCCCATTTTTCCTCACAATCCATATGTTTTCTGACTTTCTCCTTATCATAACACACTTTTTATTTTTTTCTTCTCGAATCATTGCAGCCACCCCTGAGGAAATTTCACCGCCACTCGACGAAGCTTACCGCAAGATTGAGGAGGCAGCATTGCAGAGGAAGACATCCCGAGGACAGGGGCAATCAAGTTCCAACTTGATTGCGGATATGGCAACTGAGGATACCATCAGAAGCGCGACCCCTGGTTCTGTGAGACAGCAGAGGGTAGTTCACGCACCTCCCGCGGAAGACTACGAGCCCGAATTCAGGGCCACTAAGGAACAGACCCAGTTGTACGACGTCATCAAGCGGTTTGGAAATGCAAGGGCCAGCAGCAAGCATATGAAGGAGTTGAAAGCGTAAATGACCACATCCTACAATCACTCATTCTGCTTTGTTCTTTTTTTAGCATCTTCATCTTTTTCTTTTCTTGCACTCCTTATACATGACGCGCTTTACGTTTTAGTTCTTTTATATATCTCTTTACTTAGCAGGCATGATTCTTCCGTGTTATGTCGTTTTCATACAGCTCATGTTTGGACAGAACCAAAGTCATTCAATGCGGAGCGACGTACGTCGACCTGGGTGATCTCGCCGAGTCTGTGAGGCCAAACGGCAAAATGTCGACGAATGTGATTGCATGCGGGATCGACTACATCACCAATCACATCGATATGTGTGCCGACAAGGTCATCATGCATTACAGCGTGACATGCAAAATATGGGATGGTGACTTCCACCACAAAATTCTAAGGAAGAATTTCGCTCAGCACGGTGAATTCAAGCTAACACTGAAGAAATATGTGAGTACTCCTACCCTGTCTGCACTATTTTTTTTATATGGTGTGGTTTTTGCCATCTTCTGCACTTTTTGTGACTGTGTGTCAGATTGTTTTTCCATGTGGCAACAGTTGCCATGCACATTTTTTCTTCTTTTTGTTTTTTGTGCATTCCCTGTGCGAACCACGTGGCATTTTTTGATTTTATGAAATGCACGGCAAATCTTGAACATACATGGATGGCAACTTTTCTTCAACTACCCCCACACCATAGCCAAAAAACACATCCTACATGATTCTAATTTTTTTGTCCCTCTGCTGTTCTTTTTATGTGAACTATGCTTCTCATTTCTTCACTTTTTAAAATGCAGGTCATGTTCCCCATGTTCCAGGAGCTTGCACCACATGCCCAACACGACAAGTGTGGTCACCACTACGCGATCTGTCTGGACCTGAAGAACCAACGCTTTGAGGTGCTTGATTCAATCCGTTCGGGAGCTGATTCAGATCTTACCACGCATGCTGAATTCTTCATCAACAACCTCAAAGAGACATGGAACCGTCACTATGAAAATTCAAAGGTCCAGATCAGACATTTCCCGATTGAGTATGTGGCGACTGTGAAGCAAGGGAACACGTAATTTCTTTTTCCCCTCCTTTTTATGTGCCGTTTACATCAATTGCATCCCCTCTTTTTTTTTGTTTGCCACATGTGAATTGAAGTCTATGTTTTGCTATGTCTGTTCCTTTTTTTGTGTGTTCATTTGAGTCTTTTTCTCGTGCAGTACGGACTGCGGCTTTCACGCACTGGAATACTTTGCAAAGTGGGAAGGCAGAATCGTCCCCGCCATCACAGCTGCAACGATTGTTGAGCTCCGGAAAATCCACACGTGGAACTGGTTGACGAACGAAGATTTCAACAAGCGGTCTGGAGCACGCGAGTTCGTGGAGGAAGCTGTCAAGAAAATCAACAAGAAGTACAAGTGATCATGTGGTGTTAGATGCCGGACGCATACCTTACATTCTGTTGCTGAGGAATGTAAGGTACTTATCTATCTTGTTATTGTCGAAAAACTATGTTTGTGTGCTATGTTACGACTGCAACCCAGCGTACGCCACTATGCAGTGGTGGTGTGTGAGCGACATTTTATAGTAGGTCTGTAATATATGTGTGGACGTGAACCTATGTTTTTAGTCGTTAATGCACATACGTTTTTATGTTTTTATTATTATTACAATGGTTTCAGTCGCACACATCACCAGTTTTTTTGCTGTTTTTGGATTGCGTCCATGATGTTTAAAAACAGGTGGCAAATGTAGTTCAACATACGTGGGGCATCACCGGCTAGCAATTTGTGGGGCAGGGCTGATCATGCAGCCACAACCCTGGCTGTGATTTATGCATTTTCCGCCTTTGTCCAACTTGATTTTCAATACACTGCGCACAACACAATTTGTTTCTCTAAACCATGTGGTATTTGTCATGGAAATATACGTCATGCACAGTCATTTCAAATACCATGTCATATTTTAAGCACAGCTAACATGGCAATTACAGTTCAAAACAACATGGCAGATCAAGCATACTTGACATGGCAGATACAGTACAACTAACATGGCAGATACAGTACAACTAACATGGCAGATCCAGTACAAAAAGCATGGCATATTTAGTACAAAGTAACATGGCATATTTTTAGTATAAGATAGCATGGCATATTTTTTACTACACACTACATGGCAGATTTAGTACACATAACATGGCAGATTTAATACACATAACATGGCAGATTTCATACACATAACATGGCAGATTTCATACACATAACATGGCAACTGCATTTTCTGCAGTCAATGAATTTTGTCCCTTCTCTTTTCTTATGTTCCTCAATAGTTATTATCCCAATTTTAAAAACAAAAAATCTCATCGTATAGGCATACAAAACTAAATGTCCACAAGGACCATGACGCAACCCCCCAATTTCTGCTCATGGATTGCCCGCAGCTTTCTTCGTTTTCTTGTGTTTTGCTTGAATCTCCAATCCTGACTTGTACCTTATCTCTCTCGGGCGACCCTTTGTGATGGAACGTGGTGGGTTCCTAACCTGCTTTTGTGTGCTTGCTGTTCCAAATCCTATGTCCGAGTTTTCAGATGATGGCCCGATCGATGAAGGCACACTTGATGTGCGGGGGAACCGGTGTAAGGCTTCCTCAGCTTTCCGCTTCTTGATCTCATCAAGCTCTCTTTTTAGCGCCTTCCTGTGTTTTTCTGCGACTCTTGCTGTCTCATCACTTTTGCACGCTTCATCAATTAGCTCAGCATAGTTCTTCGTCAGCACTACGTGCCTCACGGCTTCCATGGTGGACTCTGGTCTCTCGTCATGCACAGCCAGAACTGCGTGTGTTGTCTGCGGCGCCAACGCGTCGTCAGCGTCCCAAGTCCATCGTCGCCTTATGAAATGGCGGGGCATCCGTGTCACAGCGTTCATCTCCATCACTTTCAGTATGTGACAACACACAATGCCGTCCCGTTCGAACTTGCAGCATTGGCAGTAGTACTCGCCTTCGCCTATCGAGGCTTTCACGAAGTAGTTCCTTCCTTTGTCTGGGTCTTCAGGTTATGAATCCGACATGCCCAAAATAGAACACACCTTGAACGTATGTTCGTCCATCTGGAAAGCCGTGAACATGCTGGCACGCTTTATTTCTTCTTGGAATCTGCAGGTTTTGTGTGCTTTATGTTAATCCATCGTGCGATCCTTTTTTTTGTAGCACCTTATGCTGTCATGTGAATAGAAATAGATTTTTGTTTTGAATATGGCAATCATAGCATACTGAACATGGCAAACATAGCACACTGAACATGGCAACTGCAGTACACCAGACATGGCAACTGCAGTACACCAGACATGGCAACTTCAGCACACCAGACATGGCAACTGCAGTACACTGAACATGGCAACTGCAGTACACCAAACATGGCAACTGTATTACATTTTCAACTAGCCATCGTCGTTTCCACACCAATATTTTCCCCAATGGAAGCACATTGCATCAAACATGGGCATCTGCATTCCAGTAAACATGGGAATTGCATTTTCAACAAACATGGAAGTTGCATTTAATTAAACATGGCAATTTTTGTATATTCAGCATATGTGTTGACAATATGACATTTTTTCAGTTGACATTGGCATTTGCATACCAACATGCCCCAATGGAAGTACAGTTCACTAAACATGGCGCCGGAACTTCATTGAACGTATAAAATGTATCCGAGTAAGCATTGTAAACAGAAATTTCATCAAAACATGGCAACTGCAGCTGAGTAAGCATGGCAAAAAGTATTCTATTAAACATGGCAACTGCGTATCATGGCAACTGCATTTGCAAATCTATATGGCAACTACTGCCCTAGTGCTTTTTGTGCAAACAAGACCCGTAACGCAATTGACTTACTTGTTAAAGATCTTGTTTGTGTATATCTTGCTCATTTGCCTCTCCATTGGTAAGTACGTTAGCAATTTCGGCTGCTTTAGTGCGGTGGTAGCTTCTTGCTGCAGCTCAGATCCCAGAATTTTTTGTTGCAGAGCTGTGTACTGCTTGGCAAACTGTAAAAATGAGTTGCCAAGGCTCACGTACCGCTTCAACACAGCATTGAACCCCTCGCTGCGCTGCGTAGTCTGTAGAAAAGGGAAGAAGCAGTGCATGAAGTAGGCGGGCACCCAGTACATTCGCTTTTCCCACAGATTAGCAAGCGTCTCGTTGTCTTGGACTTGATGCGTTTCAACCATGGCCATCCATCTCCTTTCAAACTCCTCGACCGTCAAGCTGTGGTCCACGCACAGCTCGAATGCCTTGTGCAGCTCTGGACGGTCAGCAAAGAACGGTCCTAGCGTCTCCTCAACCTTCTTTATTATGTGCCACCTACAGTGCCTGTGCACTGCCAACGGAAAGACCTCCTCTATGCCTGCACGCATGCTAAAATCCTGGTCTGTTATTATGTTCATTGGAGCAAGTCCATCCATGCACTCCAAGAAGGTCTTGAACAACCAGACGTACCCATCCGTGTCTTCGTTCCGAACGAGCCCGCAACCGAACTGCAATGACTGATTGTGGTTATTTATTCCTATGAACGGAGCGCATGGCATCTTGTACATATTGGTGAGGTACGTCGCGTCGAATGAAATGCAATCTCGGAAATGTTTGTAGGCTCTCCTTGCAGCACCATCCACCCAATACATGTTCCTGACACGGTCCTCATCGTCCAACCTTATCCTGTAGAAGAAATCTGGATCTTCCTTTGCTTTCTCATCGAAGTAGGCAATTGTAGCCTCTATGTCAGCCAGCCTGCTCTCTCTACGGTACCTGGCCTGTAGGTTTGTGACGTCAGCCGGTATGTACGGCATGCTACTCAGTTTCCCCTTTTTGCTGTGGATGAGTGATAGTATCTGGACCATTCTGGATGGACCGACGTTACAGTCATGTAGCAGCTTTACGAATTGCCTTTCGACTGGGGTGAATCCTCTGGGGGCGGTCAGAAATTTGACCAGGTCAAACTTCTTTATGAGACTGTGGTTGTGCTCGTCAAAATATTCGGTGACCACATACTGTGTCCCATGTACGTTTAGCTTACACCGGACAGGGCATCCCGTCTTGAGAATGATTCCTCTTTTTCGTTCCGGAACGACAGGCGCAGCACCTTTCACCTTCTTGTTCCTCCGCGCCTTGTGGCACCTCATCTCACCTCTGCTGTACTCATTGGTTTTCTTAATTTTCCTATGGTACTCGGTGTTGACCGCAAATCCATGGAACTTTGCATATGTCTGGTAGTATTCCTTTGCTTCCTCGAACGATTCAAATCTCTGCCCAATGTACGGTGGCTGAGGTACCACAATCTCTGATTGCCCACCATCTTCATCATCTTCTGCCTCGTCGTCACTTTCATCATTCACTTCAGTATCGGCGGCAGTTCCTTCTACCTGAGCGTTGTCAGTGTGCGTGTTCAAAGGGGTGCTTGTCTGTAGTGCTGGAATGATTGCCATTGCCGACTGTGACTCGAAATTGTCTGCGGCACGAGTGTCTGCTGGCTGGTGGAACGCGTCTTCCGTGCGCTCAGAGCTCCCCGCATTTGATGTCGTGGCGCTGCCGCTAACTGTAGTTGTAGGCCCTGCGATAGGGAAAACAGGTACGACATTTAAGCTTTATGTTTGAATAACATGTGTATCCTGACGGACCACACCATCTATGAGTGATTTTGCACGGCATCATTTTTTCAAACTGCAAGCCGCGAGTATGTGTGTGGGCATGCACGGCAACTATAGCTGTCCAGTGATGGCAGCCATTGTTTTCAACAAACACGGCAACTAGTTTGTTTTCGCATGCAAATAACTTCAAGTATCAAAGGTACTGTTTGTTTTACTGGTTCAGATTTTTTTCCCTTACCTTGGTGCGTTGCATTCGACCTTCCCGTGTTGCCTGGGACAGCAGAATGGTTTCCCCCACCCGCAATTAGTGAAGGCTGCCACGAGACATTTGCCGGGGTACCACCAGCGTAATAACCTGTGTGCATAGCAGTGGTTGGTCAAATTCATGGCTACTGTATTTTTTGCGCTAGCACGGCAACTGCAGTTGCCCCTGATGTGGCAACTGTAATTTTATTTGGCAAAAAAATGTATTTTTTGCATCGGCATGGCAACCGCAGTTGTTCCTCTATGGCAGCTGCAGTTCCATGACATGGCAAATGTAGTTGTAATGGCATGGCAACTGCAGTTGTTCTCCCCTGGCAACTGTATTTTGTACATGGACGGCAACAACAGACGTGCAGGGATGTCAAATGTAGTTTGCTAATACATGGCAACTGCAGATGACCAGTCATGGCAATTTTTTGCATTTGCCACCTATGCTCCTTCTGCTAATTGATCATCCTCAGCTTCACCTTATTTTATGGACTGACCTGTGTACGACATCGACGGCAGGTACATTGGCGGTGCCTGGTGCCACGTGCTGTACGAAGGCTCTGCATTTTCACACCGCGGTAAGTCGTGAGCCCTTTTGATAGATTTTTTTGCATGTTCATTTTTCATGTGCACCGCAGTATGCGCTCTTTTTTTCCGTGTTTACATTACCTTGATTGTCCATACAAGCTAGTTGAAGTTTGCTGCCCGTACATTTGTCAGTGATAGCTCCTTGCGAGTGAACTTGCCACGGGGCCCCGATAATTGTGTTTTGGTCATAAGAACCTGCTAAAAAATGGCAATGCACGACAAAAGTAGAATGTCATCTTCATCGTCGGGAAGATGGCAACTGTTCTCTTCTTTTTGTTAGCACGCATCATACCTACGCCTGCATACTGTTCCAGTAGTGGCAGCAACGGCCCTGAAGAGATGAGCTGACTGTACTCTGTTGCATCCCAAGGGGCTGTTTCTGGCCTTTGAGAACCCCAATCACCAGCGCCACCTTCGTGATTCATTCTTACCGTGTCTCCCTTCCTTCTTTTCCAATGTGTTCTCAATCTCTGCATGAACAAGAAGGCATCAACAACCCACAAGAATAGCATTCCTGTGCTGCTTGTACACAGAAGATATGGATGGCAACCGATGGGTCATAATAGGTGGTAGCTAACGACAACGGAAGGTGGCAACTGTCATTACACACAAGTGGCAATTAATTTCTTCCAACCATCTCCATTCCAAAATTTTGCCCCTACCGTCCTATTTTTTCGTACCCAACTACTTGCGTCACTTAAACTAGGAAATTAAGTCAATTTCGAACATTAGTACATGGCAGATCTGGTGCACTCTGCCTGGCAATTGTGAATATACACCGAACCACACAGTGTTCTACCCCTACAGTATGGACCCAGTACAAGATCGGGAGATTTTTCATCCTTAAGAATGAGATGGAAGGACGAGATCGAGAATTTTCACCTGGTTTTAGCTGATCGTGTCTGGAGGGCTGGATTGGAGTGGGGGGCTGTGGATGGGGAGGGTTAGGGTGTGGTTTGGGGTCGGAGCGCCCTACGGATCTGCCCTGGTTGCCATGGCAACCAGGGATGGCCGGCGACGGATGTCGGGGGTTCGAGAGGTTGGGGACGATGGCGGCGTAGGAGAGAGGGGATGGATCGGAGGCGTGGATCGGCTGGGTCGTGCGGGCAGCCGGTCTTCTGGCCCGGACGGGGCAGTGCGGGCGGGGTTGCCACACACCGGACGTGCGGGCCGCGCTTTTGCGCGCTCGGACGTGGTCGTGCGGGCCGATCCCCGTCTATGCCGCACGAGGCGTGCGAGCGGGTTCCTATCGACGCCACACGTGTGGCAGTTATTCGGACCCTAATTCATTACTACGTGCACGGGGGGAGGGGCAGAGCGTGGTCGTAATCTCATTAAATCATTATGTTGCAGTTTCCATTGCAAAGGGAGGCACGTGCACAATGAGATGCTTCGGCTAATCAGGCGCACGTAACTGGTTGGGTTTGCGGCCGGAGCGTACCATACCTCTATTCTGCTAATATTAGCAGAATAACTATTCTGCACACCACTTCCGCACTGCACGCTGAACGCAAGTGCACGTCATTCTTTAAACCAAGTGTGCTGCAGTACTCATACGAGTGAACTTCTCGTCGAAAAAAACTGCACGCGTTATTTTTTTGGTACTGTTTTCGCTCTAATTTTTTAACTGTTTATCGGAATGAGGCGTATAATATACCGTTGAAAAGCTATGGATTAGGCGCAACTTCGACATGTTGAACACTCGAGATTCCACACGGTTTAAGAGCAGTTTTGAAAATGGTGCGGCCCATGACGAATGACAGCGAGCGTTTTTTTGCGATTTCTTCTAAATCGCTCGTCGGAATGAAGCAGACGATACGCCGTTGGATAGATATCATCGAGGCGCATCTTTTTCATATATAAATTTTTCTCTAATTCCTTACGGTTTAAGAGCAGTTTCAAATTTACTAAATCACGGAATTCTGTTTTTCAAATTTTTTCAAATTTTCGGTACTGTTTTTGCTCCAATTTTTGAACCGTTTGTCGAACGAGGCGTGTGATACGCCGTTGGAAAGCTACGAACGAGGAGCAACTTTCGTATGTTGAAATATTTTTGAATTTCCTTACAGTTTTAAGTTAATTTTGAAAATCGTGCGGCGGACGACGAGTGGCAGCGGCAGTTTTTGGCGAAATTTTTGCAAACCGCTGGTCGGAATGATTCAAACAATACGCCGTTCGAAAGATATCGACGAGGCGCAACTTTTTCATGTAGAACACACTTTCTAATTCTTTACGGTTTAAGAGGAATTTCGAATTTACCGAAATGCGGACACTCTGTTTTCCGCAACACCCAAATCGACGTGTGTACTTCATCCGACTGAAAACCGCACTGCATTGAACGAAAAACCACTCTGCATCAGACGGGTAAGAGAACTGCTTGGTTTCTTTTGTTGTGAAATGCTGACACTCTGTTTTTCGCAACACCCAAATCTACGTGCGTACCTCATCCGACAGAAAACGGCACTGCATCGGACGAAAAATAGCACTGCATCAGACGGACAAGAGAACTGCATGGTTTCTTTGTTGTGATTTTTTAACCTTTTCTTTTTACGAACATATGAGAAATACATGATTGAGCCAAGTGAACCACGACACTACCCAAAAGTGCACCGCGACATTATCGAAAGTGAACCACATGACTTTCTGTTGTCTTTTTTCACTTTTTTTTTATTTTATTTACTTGCGTAGACTAGGCAAGTGGACCACAGGGGCGGAGAATCTAATAAGTGAACCGCAACACACTCCAAAGTGAATCACATTACCTTCTTTGTTGTTCCCCGACGTTTTGGATGGCTTACTTTTTTTGTGGTGTTTACTAATGTTTTGTTACTGCGTTCAGTCCTGCAAGGGCGAGAGTACCAAACTGCATGTTTTTTCTTTTTAACTTTTTACAAAGTGAAACCACATACATTTTTGTCGTAACAATGTGCAATAATAGAGACGAGCCGTATTGTAGCCCCCCGCGAAACTTCACCACATGGCATTCATAGTTTTTTTTACAAAGAACTACAGTTCTCAACAGTTTCACAACGTCTCTGAAAATCTGGAAAATCAACAACAAAATAGTAATTGTAGAAAGAACCGCACTATGTCGAGGACCCACGGAACTGCAGTGTTGTGCAACAAGCAAAATCTGAAAAAAGAAAAAAAATCTCGAACTGCAGCAGAGCTTCGATGGCACCGCACCACCATCGACAAGTTGCAGCCTGGGTTGCATGGCTACGCTCTGAATCCTGTGACACTTCAACTAACGAACTGCACACCGGCGACGACCGATCTGCATGTTAGTGTAGCGGATGCCTACGATCTCTTGTTTGAGATGGGGACGCTCACACACGCACACGCAGGGGAGCAGTCACCCACCGCCGGGGGGATTGGGTTGACTGTGGTGGCTGGTGGTAGAACCATCGGTGACAGGAGATTCACGGGAGGGGGCCATGGATGCAAAACCGAGCTCCACGGTCGACGTTGTGGACCGCAGGGGACGCGCTGCCCTGCAGGCCGGTGAGCCGCACTCCATGGCCCGGTGAACTGCACGCCGTGGACCGGTGAGCTGCAGGTCGCGTCAGGGGATCCCGGTCGTCGCTCGTTGTATACAGTAGTGGATCCCGAAGGGGAGGGGAGGGGGGCGGCGCTGGGATGAGATCGGGAGGAAGTTGGTGGGGCAGTCGCCAGATGACGTTGGGGACCGGCAGCGCTCGGATCTGTCGATTGGGCGGCGCGGCGGGGCCGAATGCGCGTGGGGGAGGGGTGTGGTGGTGACCGCGGGGGAGGCTGGCGGCACGGGGGAAGGTGGCGGCGTGGCTACGCAGGGGAGATGGCAGTTGGGGCGGCGGGTGGGAGGACGCGACAGTGAAGGAGGTGCAGAGACTCCATGGATTCGGCCGCGGATCGGCACCTCCGGCGCGCGCCTGACGGATCTGGGCGGGGGTGGTGGTTTCTGACGGAGGAGGACGGAGGTAGCAGGGGGCGGCGCATCGGTGGCGTGAGGAAGGGCGGGCGACCGGGACCCGTGCGGCGGCAGAGATTCTGAGGAGGGTGAGATGAGGGGAGGTGGAGCCGGATCCGGTGGTTGCTAGGCGGTGCTTGGCCGGCGGAGGTAGGTGGCTGGGGGGACGCGACGGCGGGCCGGAGAGGAAGACGGTGTAGGGGAAGGGTGCTGGTGGTGGTGGGGTAGGGCGCCGCGGTGGTTGGCGCCGTCACCGTGGTCGCCGGGTAGGAGGGTGGTGAGGCGGCGCGGGGAGGGGTGGTCGGGCGGCGCGGGGCAGGGGATGAGATCGTGGGTGGGTGGGTGCGCAGGCAGAGGAAGAAGGTGGGGTTGTCATTTTTATTTGTTTTGCTGCGGTTCGCTCCGGTGTTTTGTACAGTGTGAAAGTGTTAGCAGAATAAGCCTTCTGTTATTAGAATAAGACTTTTAAGGGTGTTATCATAATAGACCCACCCTATACACACACACACACACACACACACACACAACCCGTCTATTCTGCTAATATTAGCAGAATAACTATTCTAATAACACTTCCGTACTGCACGCTACGCAAGTGCACGTCATTGTTTGAACTTAATGTGCTGCACAACTCAAGCGAGTGAACTTCGTGTCGAAAAAAACTGCACGTGTTGTTTTTTGGTACTGTTTTCGCTCACGTTTTTTAACCGCTTATCAGAATGCGCGTATAATATACCGTTGGAAAGCTGTGGATTAGGCGCAACTTCGCCATGTTGAACACTTTTCGAGATTCCTCACGGTTTAAGAGCAGTTTCAAAAACGGTGCGGCGGATGACGAGTGGCGGCGAGCGTATTTTTCTGATTTTTTCTAAACCGCTCATCGGAATAAAGCAAATGATACGTCGTTGGAAAGATATCGTCGAGGTGCATCTTTTTCATATCTATTATTTTTTCTAATTAGTTACAGTTTAAGAGCAGTTTCAAATTTACTAAATCGTGGAATTACGTTTTTTTGGATTTTTTTTACAATTTTCGGTACTGTTTTAGCTCTAGTTTTTGAACTGTTTGTCAAAACGAGGCATATGATACGCCGTTGGAAAGCTGCGGACAAGGCACAACTTTCGCATGTTGGAATATTTTTGAGATTCCTTACGGTTTTTAGTTAATTTTAAAAATCGTGCGGCTGTTGACGGGAGGCAGCAGCCGTTTTTTCGTGAATTTTTTGCAAACCGCTGCTCGAAATGATTCGACTTATACGTCGATGAAAAGATATCGACGAGGTGCAACTTTTTTATGTAGAACACTCTCTCTGATTCCTTACGGTTTAATAGCAATTTTGATTTTTAACGAAATGCGGACACTATTTTTTCGCGACCCAAAATTGTCGTATGTACTGCATCAGACAGAAAACCGCACTGCTTTCAGATCAAAAAACCGCACTTCATTAGACTGACAAGTGCACTGCATGATTTCTTTTTTGTGGGACGTAAATTTCCCAAACGAGGTAGTAAACCGCACTTTTTTAGACCAAAACTTGCACTTCATCAGACAGATAAGTGCACTGCATGATTCCTTTTTTGTGGGACGTAAATTTCCCAAACGAGGTAGCAAACCACACTTCTTTAGACTAAAACCCGCAATTCATCAGATGGACAAGTGCACTGCATTGTTTCTTTTGTCGAACGTAAATTTTTCTCAGACGAGTTTTTGTTGTCTTTTCTTTCAATTTTTTGTGAACAAGAGTGTACCGCAGAGAAGAGGCAAGTGAACCGCAGCATATATCGAAGTGAACCTCATTACTATCTTTGTTGTTGCACTAATTTTTTTGCATTTTCATGTTGGGCGCAAGTGAACATCATCACTCTCAACAGTGAACCACATCCGAGGACCAAACGCACTGCAAAATGAACCGCACACATTTGTTGTTTTCTTTTTAATTTTCGAAATTCTTCCGCACTGCAAGGATGAGGCGAGTGAACCGCAAGGACAAGGCAAATGAACCACACTGTTTTTTTTCTGCTTGGTTTCTCTTTTTGTTTTTTATCCACCACCGTGTGTGCCCTGAAATTTAACTTGTGTTGTGGTTTCGCATGGGCACCCTCAATTTGTTTAGGCGCATGCAGACTACATGATCAAGGTTAGTGTACTACATGATCAAGGTTAGTGTACTGCATCATGTGTTTCCTCATTTTCTAAAAAAAGAAGTGAATTTGCATCCAAGTCAACCGTACTAATTTTTCTTAACGTTAACCGAGGGAAACAGAGGAAAATGAACAGTAGGACATGGCAAAATGAACAGCCAGGGTGCTCCAAGTGAATGTCATGCCCACACCCTCGGGACTGTACTCACAGCATGCCCAAAACCTTGCATTGGTAATCACCGGACTGCACTAGGAAATCTTTTGGGCTGAATACACCAAAACTGACAGTAATCTAAAAATACACCAAAACTGACAACAAAAATCCACTAGGAAATTTCCTGCAATAAAGGAAGAGGGAATCAGAGGCACTGCTTCGATCTCCCAGGACTAAATAAACCGAGAACACATCAACTGCATTACTGCCTAACGAACTGCAGTTACCTGCACTCCACACCGATCTAGGAGACGAGGGCCGCAGGGGGATGCCCGATCTAGCACACCGGACGTGGCCGTCGGAGCCCATCCACCGTTGAGGAGAGGTTGCTCTCTGGGGCTGCGGTGTGCAGCGACGATGGTGCACCGAGCCGCCCAGATCGAGCAGCAGCAGTCGCCAGGGTCGGGGCGGCCGGTCGAATGGAGATGTAGCGGCCGCGCGGGGCAGGAGGTGCAGTGGCAGCGCGAGGAACCTCTCCGCCACACAACGGCCATGGGAGGCGTTGTAGGGGTCTTGCCGGATCTGTCCAGCGCGAGGGGAGGGTGGCGCTCGCCTGTGGGGTGGGGAATCGGTCGAATCCCATGCGCCGGGAAGCCTGATGGGGTGGTACGAGGCCAGGAAGGCCGGATCCGATGCGGTGCACCGTCGCGGGGGGTGGTGGTCAGGGGCCGGGTCGCGGTGGGTGGTGGTTGGGGCCGGTGGCGCGGGGAAGATGAGGGAAAGCGGGCGACGGTGGGTGGTGGCCGGGGCGGGCGGGGAGGTAGTGGATTCGAGGAGGCAGGGCGCCATGGCGCGACCGGGGGAGAAGCCATGAGGGCAGTGGGTTCGGGTCACGGGGGATAAGGTGGAGGGAGTGGGATGGGTGCGGGAGAAAGAAGGTAGAGGGGGTGGGGTGGTTTTTTTTTCTGTTCTCGATGCAGTTCGGTTTGTTGTGCGCTGTACGATGGAGTGTTAGCAAAATAAGGTGGGGATGTGCAGAATAAGGGTATATATATATATATATATATATATATATATATATATATATATATATAGAGAGAGAGAGAGAGAGAGAGAGAGAGAGAGAGAGAGTAGCACTATTCTGGTCCTGGGATCAAAATAGTTATTTGGATCACAACGCCCCATATAGGGGCGATTCGATGTTCCCGAGATCCAAGAAATCCACCGCATCGATACAGAAAAAGCCCACCCAGCCCATTAGTTGACTCAGTCCCCACCCCTGACCTCCCCCGATCCCCTCCCTCGAACGCCGCCACCACCTTCTGGATCGCATCGCCGCCGACACCCTCCCTGGATTTCCTCGCCGCTGCAACCGCCACCCTCCCTAGATCTCGCTACCGCCGCCGTCGCGCGCCTTCTTCCTCAACGCCGGCGTGCCTCTTCCTCCACGACCGGCGGGACTCCTCCCCCACGACCGGCGTTCTTCCTCCCCAACGGGCCCCGCCCTCCGCCCCAACCACCTCCCCACCACCAGGTGCGTCACCGCTAGGTTCCCGCTTCCCCGACGCCGGAGGCCCGGGATCCGGCTACCACCATGCGGCGCCGCGACTACCTGCCTCCACCCCAGTCTCCTAGGCTCCCCGCGCCACCATGTGCCCCCACGTCCTGTAGCCACTGCTCGGCGTCTCCCCCTTCTGCACCGCGCGCGGGCACTTCTCCAAAATCCGCCCCAAGGTCGTGGCATGCACTTCTCCCTTTCCTCAGCCGTCCTTGCCGTCAGCGGAGGCCGCTGCCTCGATTTCTTCGATGAAACAACCCGAGTCTTGCAGCTCTCCTCTGCAGCCATCGCTGGTTGCCCCCAATCGCCGGGGTGATTGAACTGCAATGCACGGGATAATCGAACCGCCTACGAGGCTCGTGTCAATCCTCCCAGCGACCTCTGCCCACACCTGCTGCTGCTACACCGACCTGCTCCCTCTTCAACCCTGAACTGTCCGATTTTTTTGTGATGCTAGTTCTTTTATGAAAAAGTTCAGTGAGCTAGTCACATGAATTATTTTGATTTGGGGCTAATTACTGGATGTTGCAAAAAAACAAAAGTACAGAACATGTGTTGTTAGTTCAGAAGACAGTCGTGTTGTCTCATTAAATTGTTTCATGGTGAAGTGGATGAGATCCTGCTCGAGTATATATCATATGCCCATTCCTGTCTTCATACGGCTGCCATGGTTCGACGAGGAGACAAGTTGCTTCTCCCGTTCAACACCGTCAGTGGCTTATTCTGCCACTGAAGCCAACACTAGTGACTCTCTTTCAAAGGATAAAAACTCTCTGCTAAATTTTCTTGTATGCTAGCTGCCTCTTATCTACATCAGATGGCATGAGTGGATCATCTTTTGTGTTCAGAGACCCCTTCTTGTGCTCTGTATCTTTGGCAAAATATGTGATGAATTGTTGTTGCTCCCTGTGTATTTTTGATTCCGAACATCCGGGCCTACTTAGCAAAACTATGTATATGCCCAAGCTCTAATGTTTTACAACTTACAAAGTTGAGGGAAAACAGAACTGTGGAAGTATAATGTGTAAGGGTTTTATAAAATCAATAAGAAAATAAAACCAAGAAGGTCGAATTGAAATAATAGAGCAGTTCAATTTTTTATATAAAAATAGTTTTTCTCCATTTCTAGCAAGACCCCAAGAAGTTCAAAAATATAACTAGAAGTTCAAATTTAAATAACAGAGTGATTCCATGTTTATTACTACATTATGATTTTTCCCATTAATAAAGAATAACCCGAGAAGACCAAATTAAAAAAAATAGAGCAACACCCCGATTATAATCTTAGCTTCTCGATCTACTATTGTGGCTTTTCATGTTTATGAGAAAGTAAAAGATAGCCCCGTCAAGAAAAAAGGAAGACAATATAATGGAAATACTACAAAGTTTGGTCAGGAACACCAACACAAGTTCAAAAGGAAAAAATTCAGAAGTTCGGATAGAATAAGAACAAAAGTTCATATAGAGTGCAAGTTCTTTATAAAGTGCACACTCCGATTCCATTCTTCCCATCCCCAAAATTTTCAAATAAAATTGTGTTCTACGTATAATCCAGTAAATTTTATGTATGAGCGAAAAACAAGAAAAAACAATAAAACAAGGAAGTCCATATTAAAAAGGTGGAGAAGTTCGATGATTATAGAAAACTCAGATTTTCCTCGTAATTAAAGAATGGAAACAAGAAGTTCAAAAATAAAAAACAAGAAGTTCAACTTTTAATAATAGAGCGCTTCAAACTTTCATAAAAATGATTTAAGAAATAAAACCAGGAAGTCCATATTAAAAAGGTGGAGAAGTTCGATGATTATAGAAAACTCAGATTTTCCTCGTAATTAAAGAATCGAAACAAGAAGTTCAAAAATAAAAAACAAGAAGTTCAACTTTTAAAAATATAATGCTTCAAAATTTCATAAAAAAGGAATAAGAAATAAACCAGGAAGTCCATATTAAAAAGATGGAGAAGTTCGATGATTATAAAAAACTCAGATTTTCCTCGTAATTAAAGAATGGAAACAAGAAGTTCAAAAATAAAAAACTAGAAGTTCAACTTTTAAAAATATAACGCTTGAAAATTTCACAAAAAAGGATTAAGAAATAAACCAAGAAGTCCATATTAAAAACATGGAGAAGTTCGATGATTATAGAAAACTCAGATTTTCCTCGTAATTAAAGAATGGAAATACGAAGTTCAAAAATAAAAAACTAGAAGTTCAACTTTTAAAAATATAACGCTTCAAAATTTCATAAAAAAAGGATTCAGAAAATAAACCAGGAAGTCCATATTAAAAAGATGGAGAAGTTCGATATTTTCCTAGTTATTAAAGAATGCAAACAAGAAGTTCAAAAATAAAATAACAAGAAGTTCAACTATAAAAAATAGAGCACTTCAAAATTCATAATAAAAGATTATGAAATAAAACTAGGAAGTCCATATTAAAAAGATGAAGAAGTTTGATGATTATAGAAAACTCAAAATTTCCTTGTTATTAAAGAATGAAATCAAGAAGTTAAAAAATAAAATAAAAAGAAGTTCAACTATTAAAAATATAGCGCTTTATAAATTCATAAAAAGAGGATTCAGAAAATCAGATTAAAAATTCATAAAAAAACTTAAAAAGTTTCACGTAACCGAGAGAAGTTCAGGTTGACAACTGTTAGAACTTCATGTACCACATGTTGTGCATTTTGTATTAAAAAGAATAAAAAAGTAAAGGCTAAAAGTTTTGTTGTTATAAGTTTAAGTCCTTCGTCGGAGAAAGTTCAAAAAATTATTCTGAGAGAGATTTGTACAAAAGGAATATCATTTGTGTAACACTGACGAATGGATGAAAAAAATTATAAGCGAAAATACGTCACAGAAGTTCAACTGGAAACAACAGGAGGTTCAACTACTACACTGAATGAATTTCACATGAAAAACTTTTAAAACCGTTGCGAGTATGAAAAAATGATCAATACGGGAAAGTTGCGTGTCAACAGCAGCTTTCTATCGGTATATCACTTGCTCAATTTCGGTGAGTGTTCCGGTGCGTGGATGGAGAGCTACGGGCAAAAAAAGTACGTGAAAAATAGAGTGAAGTTCAAGGTTTCATACCGAGAAGTTCAGGTACTTCACGCGATGCATTTTTGACGAATCTCTTTCGCAAGAAAGGCAGAACGAATGATCTCGCCATTTTTGAAATTACTTGAAAATGGTTGGGAATCAGAGAAAACTGTCAACATGAAAAAGTTTCGCATTTTCCGTAGCTTTCCAACGGTATATTATTTGCCCCATTCCGATAAAGTTTGTAGAAATTAAGGTGAAGATATGTTTTCAGCCATTTTCAAAATAGAATTAAAACCGTTGAGAATTAGGAGAAACAATATATAACAAAATGTTTCACATTTGTTCAAGCTTTCCAACGCCATATCGTTTGCTGCATTTGGACTTACGATTAAAAAATTAGCATGAAAATACAAACTCAGTGGAAGTTGTACCATTTGCTAAATTACTCTTAAACACTTGAAAATTAGAAAAAACTTTCAACATGTAAAATTTGCGCATTTTCGTAATCTTTCCAATGAGATATCAGTTGCCTCAATTAGATTAGCCGTTTAGAAATGACATCGAAAATACGAACTCAGTTGTTCGGTTTGCCAAATTTTACGATTTTTCAAATTACTCTTTAACCATAAGGAATTAGAGAAAACTTTCAACATGTGGCAGGAGTGTTTTTACAGTAGCTTTCCAGCGCCTCATTCCAATAAACGGTTTAGAAATGCAATCAAAAATACGATTCGCGTTTTTTGTATGAAGAAAAAATGGTTTTCAAAACTGCTCTTAAACCGCTTACATTTTGCCAAAAAATTTAACTTGTGCCATTATACTCGTGTCCATAGCTTTCCAACGGTATATAGCAAGCACCATTTGGGCAAAGTTGGCGAAAGTTCAACCTAGCACAGGGGGAAGTTCAGGTCGAACAACTCAGGCAGTAAAATTGCAAAAAATGCGAGTTCATCATGACCCGAGTGCAAAATCCGCCTATGAGCGAGATTCCTATTTAAAACGGGTATTTATTTGCTGAAAATTGTTTGCAGATTACACTTATATCACATAGAATACGACTAAGCAGAATAATTCGCGCGGAGAGACACATTTGTGAAGATAGCACAGAAGTTCAACTGAAAACAATAGGAAGTTCAACTACTACACTGAATGAATTTCACATGAAAAACTTTTAAAACCGTTGCGAGTATGAAATAATGATCAATACGGGAAAGTTGCGTGTCTACAGCAGCTTTCCATCGGTATATCACTGGCTCAGTTTCGGTGAGTGTTCCGGTGCGTAGATGGAGAGCTACAGGCAAAAAAAGTACGTGAAAAACAGAGTGAAGTTCAAGGTTTCATTCCGAGAAGTTCAGGTACTTCACGCGATGCATTTTTGACGAATCTGTTTCGCGATAAAGGCAGAACAAATAATCTCGATGTTTTTGAAATTACTTGAAAATGGTTGGGAATAAGAGAAAACTGTCAACATGAAAAAGTTTCGCATTTTCCGTAGCTTTTCAAATGTATATTATTTGCGCCATTCTGATAAAGTATGTAGAAAATATGGCGAAAATACGTTTTTCTCCATTTTTGAAACTGACTTAAAACTGTAAAGAATTAGGAGAAATAATACATATAAAAAAGTTTCACATTTGTTCAAGCTTTCCAACGCCATATCATTTGCTGCATTCGGACGCACGGTTAAAAAATTAGCTCGAAAATACAAACTCGATAGGACTTGTACCGTTTTCTAAATTACTTTTAAACCGTTAAAATTAGAAAAAACTTTCAAAATGAAAGAGTAGCGCATTTTCATAAGCTTTCCAATGCCGTATCATATGACTCAATTGGATTAGGCATTTAGAAATGACGTCGAAAATACGAACTCGGCTGTTCGGTTCGCAAAATTTTACGTTTTTCAAATTACTCTTTAACCATAGAAAATTAGAGAAAACTTTCAACATGGGGAAGTAGCGGTTTTGCAGCAGCTTTCTAACGCCATATTAAATGCCTCATTCCGATAAACGGTTTAGAAATGCGATCAAAAATACGGTTCATGTTTTTTGTGTGAAGAAAAAACGATTTTCAAAACTGCTCTTAAACCGCTTACATTTGGCTAAAAATTTAAGTTGTGCCATGATACTGGTGTGCATAGCTTTCCAACGGTATATCGCAAGCCCCATTTGCGCAATGTTGGCGGAAGTTCAACCTAGTTCACACGGAAGTTAAACGCACTACTAGCGGGGCAGGTCAAGTTGTGATCAGAATATTATTCTCATCCCGTGATCAGAATAGTGTTTATATATATATGTATATATATGTGTATATATATATATATATGTATATGTATATATATATATATATATATATATACACACACACACATACATACATGTTATTCTTCTGTAGGCAGAGCAAATCACACGGCTTATTAGGAGCAATCGTCTGTGTTATTATGTCACACCCTGATTTTCATGCCACTACACTTAAGATGATAAATCATGATAAAATGTGGTTTGACAAAAACTTTTGAGTGTTTTGGACTTTGCCTTGATTGGATTTTGTCTGTTGTTTGCAAGTGTTCTAAAAATAAAATAAATCCTCCAACTCTTATACTCCTTCTCCTTGATCCAAAACTTCTGCCCAATGATCATACCATGTGTATAGTACAATATAGAATTTTCTTACAAAAATAATTTGGCCAAAAAGTATTTTCTAAATTTAGTTTTCCCAAAACCCCTGAATTGAGGTTTGCACTACAAGTACTTAATTAAGGGCAGTAAAAATCTTTCAAAAAATATATTTGTCTCCTATTAGATATAGGATACCCAGAAACCACAAAAATATAATTTTAAATGTTATTTTCCTATTTTATTTAAAAGCTTTTTCTTAAGGCCAGAAATGGTCTTTAATAGGGAAAAATTATTTTATTGTTTCAAAAATAT
This sequence comes from Triticum timopheevii, assembly GCA_963921465.1. NCBI lineage: Eukaryota > Viridiplantae > Streptophyta > Magnoliopsida > Poales > Poaceae > Triticum > Triticum timopheevii. The sequence continues at coordinate 357,421,016 of OY997274.1, read as the reverse complement.
TTGACAAAAATTAGGGAAACTCAGTGGACATATATTTTCCATATATAAGAGTTTAAACACATGGTCATGTTCAAAATATTGGTCAAACCCCTCAAAAACCCTTTCTGGATATTTCAAGATTTTGAAATATTTACAAAGGAAATATTCCAAAAATTCCAAGAAAATTCTATCATCTCACATATGACATATTTGGTGATCTTGCCAAGTATCATGTCTTGGAGAACAATATAACATCATCAAATCCCCTCAAAACCATTTCTGTCCATTTTGAAGTTTGAGCAACTTTACATTGCCAAACATTCCCAAGTAATCTCAAACCTTGTGAACATTCTCAAATGTTCTAATTATTCATCTATACCAAATGGCACAAGTTGGAGAACAAGTTAACTTGATCAAAGTGCCCCAAAACCCTTCCTGTCCAGAACCAAATTTGGACAACTCTACATTGCCAAGTGTGTCCTTTTGATCTGAATTTTTGTGGACATGTTCAAATCCTCAAATTATGACACTAAACCAAGTGGTGCATCAAGGAGAATAGATTTTCATGACTAAATCTTGGCAAAGCCATTTCTGCTGATTTCTAGGGTTCACCAAAGTTACATTGGCTACTTTGCCCAAATGAGCTCAAACTTGGTGGAACACCCTAATTCTATGTGCCATTCCATCCTGTTAGTTCTCATGGCATGTGGAATTAATTTTCTTGCCCACACCAACAACAAACACCTTTTGCCATTTTTCCAAAATCATCATTTTGACCACTTCCACTATTCTCCATGAGCTCAACTTTTTACCACAGCCCCTCCTAGTCCCCTTGCACGTCCAGTAGCAATGGAAAATCCATAGCTCAATTATTGGAGGGGTAAAACCCCACTTTCCCTCTCTGGACAGCACCAAATCTCTCTCTCTCTCTCAACCTCCCTCCTCACTCCGGTGGATCCCCAGGGCATCCAATGCCATATCCACATTGTTTATTCCCCCCTGCAACCACCAGACACAAGTGAGCGCGTGAGGACGCGAGAAAAAGCCGCGGGTGCCGGCCATTTGCGTGCTCTGGAGCACGTCAGCGTGCTCCCGACCGTTGATGCCGCGTCCCCCGACCACCTCAAGCCTCCCCCTCGCGCCAGTCGAGGTGCCTCGACGTCCGCAACACGCCACGCCCTCTGTCCCCCTCCTCCTCCTCCCTCCTATCACCTCCCTCGCACGCGCGCCAGCTCCAGTGAGCGGCTTCACACGCGCGAGCTCTCTGGCACTTCCCCGCTCCTTATCTCCCTTCCCCTGGCCGTAGACCATCTCTACAAACGCCCCAGACACGCAACGCTGCCGAGACCTTCCTCCCTGGCCCTCCTTCTCAGCATAGTTCTTCGTCAGCACTACGTGCCTCACGGCTTCCATGGTGGACTCTGGTCTCTCGTCATGCACAGCCAGAACTGCGTGTGTTGTCTGCGGCGCCAACGCGTCGTCAGCGTCCCAAGTCCATCGTCGCCTTATGAAATGGCGGGGCATCCGTGTCACAGCGTTCATCTCCATCACTTTCAGTATGTGACAACACACAATGCCGTCCCGTTCGAACTTGCAGCATTGGCAGTAGTACTCGCCTTCGCCTATCGAGGCTTTCACGAAGTAGTTCCTTCCTTTGTCTGGGTCTTCAGGTTCTGAATCCGACATGCCCAAAATAGAACACACCTTGAACGTATGTTCGTCCATCTGGAAAGCCGTGAACATGCTGGCACGCTTTATTTCTTCTTGGAATCTGCAAGTTTTGTGTGCTTTATGTTAATCCATCGTGCGATCCTTTTTTTTGTAGCACCTTATGCTGTCATGTGAATAGAAATAGATTTTTGTTTTGAATATGGCAATCATAGCATACTGAACATGGCAAACATAGCACACTGAACATGGCAACTGCAGTACACCAGACATGGCAACTGCAGTACACCAGACATGGCAACTTCAGCACACCAGACATGGCAACTGCAGTACACTGAACATGGCAACTGCAGTACACCAAACATGGCAACTGTATTACATTTTCAACTAGCCATCGTCGTTTCCACACCAATATTTTCCCCAATGGAAGCACATTGCATCAAACATGGGCATCTGCATTCCAGTAAACATGGGAATTGCATTTTCAACAAACATGGAAGTTGCATTTAATTAAACATGGCAATTTTTGTATATTCAGCATATGTGTTGACAATATGACATTTTTTCAGTTGACATTGGCATTTGCATACCAACATGCCCCAATGGAAGTACAGTTCACTAAACATGGCGCCGGAACTTCATTGAACGTATAAAATGTATCCGAGTAAGCATTGTAAACAGAAATTTCATCAAAACATGGCAACTGCAGCTGAGTAAGCATGGCAAAAAGTATTCTATTAAACATGGCAACTGCGTATCATGGCAACTGCATTTGCAAATCTATATGGCAACTACTGCCCTAGTGCTTTTTGTGCAAACAAGACCCGTAACGCAATTGACTTACTTGTTAAAGATCTTGTTTGTGTATATCTTGCTCATTTGCCTCTCCATTGGTAAGTACGTTAGCAATTTCGGCTGCTTTAGTGCGGTGGTAGCTTCTTGCTGCAGCTCAGATCCCAGAATTTTTTGTTGCAGAGCTGTGTACTGCTTGGCAAACTGTAAAAATGAGTTGCCAAGGCTCACGTACCGCTTCAACACAGCATTGAACCCCTCGCTGCGCTGCGTAGTCTGTAGAAAAGGGAAGAAGCAGTGCATGAAGTAGGCGGGCACCCAGTACATTCGCTTTTCCCACAGATTAGCAAGCGTCTCGTTGTCTTGGACTTGATGCGTTTCAACCATGGCCATCCATCTCCTTTCAAACTCCTCGACCGTCAAGCTGTGGTCCACGCACAGCTCGAATGCCTTGTGCAGCTCTGGACGGTCAGCAAAGAACGGTCCTAGCGTCTCCTCAACCTTCTTTATTATGTGCCACCTACAGTGCCTGTGCACTGCCAACGGAAAGACCTCCTCTATGCCTGCACGCATGCTAAAATCCTGGTCTGTTATTATGTTCATTGGAGCAAGTCCATCCATGCACTCCAAGAAGGTCTTGAACAACCAGACGTACCCATCCGTGTCTTCGTTCCGAACGAGCCCGCAACCGAACTGCAATGACTGATTGTGGTTATTTATTCCTATGAACGGAGCGCATGGCATCTTGTACATATTGGTGAGGTACGTCGCGTCGAATGAAATGCAATCTCGGAAATGTTTGTAGGCTCTCCTTGCAGCACCATCCACCCAATACATGTTCCTGACACGGTCCTCATCGTCCAACCTTATCCTGTAGAAGAAATCTGGATCTTCCTTTGCTTTCTCATCGAAGTAGGCAATTGTAGCCTCTATGTCAGCCAGCCTGCTCTCTCTACGGTACCTGGCCTGTAGGTTTGTGACGTCAGCCGGTATGTACGGCATGCTACTCAGTTTCCCCTTTTTGCTGTGGATGAGTGATAGTATCTGGACCATTCTGGATGGACCGACGTTACAGTCATGTAGCAGCTTTACGAATTGCCTTTCGACTGGGGTGAATCCTCTGGGGGCGGTCAGAAATTTGACCAGGTCAAACTTCTTTATGAGACTGTGGTTGTGCTCGTCAAAATATTCGGTGACCACATACTGTGTCCCATGTACGTTTAGCTTACACCGGACAGGGCATCCCGTCTTGAGAATGATTCCTCTTTTTCGTTCCGGAACGACAGGCGCAGCACCTTTCACCTTCTTGTTCCTCCGCGCCTTGTGGCACCTCATCTCACCTCTGCTGTACTCATTGGTTTTCTTAATTTTCCTATGGTACTCGGTGTTGACCGCAAATCCATGGAACTTTGCATATGTCTGGTAGTATTCCTTTGCTTCCTCGAACGATTCAAATCTCTGCCCAATGTACGGTGGCTGAGGTACCACAATCTCTGATTGCCCACCATCTTCATCATCTTCTGCCTCGTCGTCACTTTCATCATTCACTTCAGTATCGGCGGCAGTTCCTTCTACCTGAGCGTTGTCAGTGTGCGTGTTCAAAGGGGTGCTTGTCTGTAGTGCTGGAATGATTGCCATTGCCGACTGTGACTCGAAATTGTCTGCGGCACGAGTGTCTGCTGGCTGGTGGAACGCGTCTTCCGTGCGCTCAGAGCTCCCCGCATTTGATGTCGTGGCGCTGCCGCTAACTGTAGTTGTAGGCCCTGCGATAGGGAAAACAGGTACGACATTTAAGCTTTATGTTTGAATAACATGTGTATCCTGACGGACCACACCATCTATGAGTGATTTTGCACGGCATCATTTTTTCAAACTGCAAGCCGCGAGTATGTGTGTGGGCATGCACGGCAACTATAGCTGTCCAGTGATGGCAGCCATTGTTTTCAACAAACACGGCAACTAGTTTGTTTTCGCATGCAAATATTTCAAGTATCAAAGGTACTGTTTGTTTTACTGGTTCAGATTTTTTTCCCTTACCTTGGTGCGTTGCATTCGACCTTCCCGTGTTGCCTGGGACAGCAGAATGGTTTCCCCCACCCGCAATTAGTGAAGGCTGCCACGAGACATTTGCCGGGGTACCACCAGCGTAATAACCTGTGTGCATAGCAGTGGTTGGTCAAATTCATGGCTACTGTATTTTTTGCGCTAGCACGGCAACTGCAGTTGCCCCTGATGTGGCAACTGCAATTTTATTTGGCAAAAAAAATGTATTTTTTGCATCGGCATGGCAACCGCAGTTGTTCCTCTATGGCAGCTGCAGTTCCATGACATGGCAAATGTAGTTGTAATGGCATGGCAACTGCAGTTGTTCTCCCCTGGCAACTGTATTTTGTACATGGACGGCAACAACAGACGTGCAGGGATGTCAAATGTAGTTTGCTAATACATGGCAACTGCAGATGACCAGTCATGGCAATTTTTTGCATTTGCCACCTATGCTCCTTCTGCTAATTGATCATCCTCAGCTTCACCTTATTTTATGGACTGACCTGTGTACGACATCGACGGCAGGTACATTGGCGGTGCCTGGTGCCACGTGCTGCACGAAGGCTCTGCATTTTCACACCACGGTAAGTCGTGAGCCCTTTTGATAGATTTTTTTGCATGTTCATTTTTCATGTGCACCGCAGTATGCGCTCTTTTTTTCCGTGTTTACATTACCTTGACTGTCCATACAAGCTAGTTGAAGTTTGCTGCCCGTACATTTGTCAGTGATAGCTCCTTGCGAGTGAACTTGCCACGGGGCCCCGATAATTGTGTTTTGGTCATAAGAACCTGCTAAAAAATGGCAATGCACGACAAAAGTAGAATGTCATCTTCATCGTCGGGAAGATGGCAACTGTTCTCTTCTTTTTGTTAGCACGCATCATACCTACGCCTGCATACTGTTCCAGTAGTGGCAGCAACGGCCCTGAAGAGATGAGCTGACTGTACTCTGTTGCATCCCAAGGGGCTGTTTCTGGCCTTTGAGAACCCCAATCACCAGCGCCACCTTCGTGATTCATTCTTACCGTGTCTCCCTTCCTTCTTTTCCAATGTGTTCTCAATCTCTGCATGAACAAGAAGGCATCAACAACCCACAAGAATAGCATTCCTGTGCTGCTTGTACACAGAAGATATGGATGGCAACCGATGGGTCATAATAGGTGGCAGCTAACGACAACGGAAGGTGGCAACTGTCATTACACACAAGTGGCAATTAATTTCTTCCAACCATCTCCATTCCAAAATTTTGCCCCTACCGTCCTATTTTTTCGTACCCAACTACTTGCGTCACTTAAACTAGGAAATTAAGTCAATTTCGAACATTAGTACATGGCAGATCTGGTGCACTCTGCCTGGCAATTGTGAATATACACCGAACCACACAGTGTTCTACCCCTACAGTATGGACCCAGTACAAGATCGGGAGATTTTTCATCCTTAAGAATGAGATGGAAGGACGAGATCGAGAATTTTCACCTGGTTTTAGCTGATCGTGTCTGGAGGGCTGGATTGGAGTGGGGGGCTGTGGATGGGGAGGGTTAGGGTGTGGTTTGGGGTCGGAGCGCCCTACGGATCTGCCCTGGTTGCCATGGCAACCAGGGATGGCCGGCGACGGATGTCGGGGGTTCGAGAGGTTGGGGACGATGGCGGCGTAGGAGAGAGGGGATGGATCGGAGGCGTGGATCGGCTGGGTCGTGCGGGCAGCCGGTCTTCTGGCCCGGACGGGGCAGTGCGGGCGGGGTTGCCACACACCGGACGTGCGGGCCGCGCTTTTGCGCGCTCGGACGTGGTCGTGCGGGCCGATCCCCGTCTATGCCGCACGAGGCGTGCGAGCGGGTTCCTATCGACGCCACACGTGTGGCAGTTATTCGGACCCTAATTCATTACTACGTGCACGGGGGGAGGGGCAGAGCGTGGTCGTAATCTCATTAAATCATTATGTTGCAGTTTCCATTGCAAAGGGAGGCACGTGCACAATGAGATGCTTCGGCTAATCAGGCGCACGTAACTGGTTGGGTTTGCGGCCGGAGCGTACCATACCTCTATTCTGCTAATATTAGCAGAATAACTATTCTGCACACCACTTCCGCACTGCACGCTGAACGCAAGTGCACGTCATTCTTTAAACCAAGTGTGCTGCAGTACTCATACGAGTGAACTTCTCGTCGAAAAAAACTGCACGCGTTATTTTTTTGGTACTGTTTTCGCTCTAATTTTTTAACTGTTTATCGGAATGAGGCGTATAATATACCGTTGAAAAGCTATGGATTAGGCGCAACTTCGACATGTTGAACACTCGAGATTCCACACGGTTTAAGAGCAGTTTTGAAAATGGTGCGGCCCATGACGAATGACAGCGAGCGTTTTTTTGCGATTTCTTCTAAATTGCTCGTCGGAATGAAGCAAACGATACGCCGTTGGATAGATATCATCGAGGCGCATCTTTTTCATATATAAATTTTTCTCTAATTCCTTACGGTTTAAGAGCAGTTTCAAATTTACTAAATCACGGAATTCTGTTTTTCAAATTTTTTCAAATTTTCGGTACTGTTTTTGCTCCAATTTTTGAACCGTTTGTCGAAAGAGGCGTGTGATACGCCGTTGGAAAGCTACGAACGAGGAGCAACTTTCGTATGTTGAAATATTTTTGAATTTCCTTACAGTTTTAAGTTAATTTTGAAAATCGTGCGGCGGACGACGAGTGGCAGCGGCAGTTTTTGGCGAAATTTTTGCAAACCGCTGGTCGGAATGATTCAAACAATACGCCGTTCGAAAGATATCGACGAGGCGCAACTTTTTCATGTAGAACACACTTTCTAATTCTTTACGGTTTAAGAGGAATTTCGAATTTACCGAAATGCGGACACTCTGTTTTCCGCAACACCCAAATCGACGTGTGTACTTCATCCGACTGAAAACCGCACTGCATTGAACGAAAAACCACTCTGCATCAGACGGGTAAGAGAACTGCTTGGTTTCTTTTGTTGTGAAATGCTGACACTCTGTTTTTCGCAACACCCAAATCTACGTGCGTACCTCATCCGACAGAAAACGGCACTGCATCGGACGAAAAATAGCACTGCATCAGACGGACAAGAGAACTGCATGGTTTCTTTGTTGTGATTTTTTAACCTTTTCTTTTTACGAACATATGAGAAATACATGATTGAGCCAAGTGAACCACGACACTACCCAAAAGTGCACCGCGACATTATCGAAAGTGAACCACATGACTTTCTGTTGTCTTTTTTCACTTTTTTTTATTTTATTTACTTGCGTAGACTAGGCAAGTGGACCACAGGGGCGGAGAATCTAATAAGTGAACCGCAACACACTCCAAAGTGAATCACATTACCTTCTTTGTTGTTCCCCGACGTTTTGGATGGCTTACTTTTTTTGTGGTGTTTACTAATGTTTTGTTACTGCGTTCAGTCCTGCAAGGGCGAGAGTACCAAACTGCATGTTTTTTCTTTTTAACTTTTTACAAAGTGAAACCACATACATTTTTGTCGTAACAATGTGCAATAATAGAGACGAGCCGTATTGTAGCCCCCCGCGAAACTTCACCACATGGCATTCATAGTTTTTTTTACAAAGAACTACAGTTCTCAACAGTTTCACAACGTCTCTGAAAATCTGGAAAATCAACAACAAAATAGTAATTGTAGAAAGAACCGCACTGTGTCGAGGACCCACGAAACTGCAGTGTTGTGCAACAAGCAAAATCTGAAAAAAGAAAAAAAATCTCGAACTGCAGCAGAGCTTCGATGGCACCGCACCACCATCGACAAGTTGCAGCCTGGGTTGCATGGCTACGCTCTGAATCCTGTGACACTTCAACTAACGAACTGCACACCGGCGACGACCGATCTGCATGTTAGTGTAGCGGATGCCTACGATCTCTTGTTTGAGATGGGGACGCTCACACACGCACACGCAGGGGAGCAGTCACCCACCGCCGGGGGGATTGGGTTGACTGTGGTGGCTGGTGGTAGAACCATCGGTGACAGGAGATTCACGGGAGGGGGCCATGGATGCAAAACCGAGCTCCACGGTCGACGTTGTGGACCGCAGGGGACGCGCTGCCCTGCAGGCCGGTGAGCCGCACTCCATGGCCCGGTGAACTGCACGCCGTGGACCGGTGAGCTGCAGGTCGCGTCAGGGGATCCCGGTCGTCGCTCGTTGTATACAGTAGTGGATCCCGAAGGGGAGGGGAGGGGGGCAGCGCTGGGATGAGATCGGGAGGAAGTTGGTGGGGCAGTCGCCAGATGACGTTGGGGACCGGCAGCGCTCGGATCTGTCGATTGGGCGGCGCGGCGGGGCCGAATGCGCGTGGGGGAGGGGTGTGGTGGTGACCGCGGGGGAGGCTGGCGGCACGGGGGAAGGTGGCGGCGTGGCTACGCAGGGGAGATGGCAGTTGGGGCGGCGGGTGGGAGGACGCGACAGTGAAGGAGGTGCAGAGACTCCATGGATTCGGCCGCGGATCGGCACCTCCGGCGCGCGCCTGACGGATCTGGGCGGGGGTGGTGGTTTCTGACGGAGGAGGACGGAGGTAGCAGGGGGCGGCGCATCGGTGGCGTGAGGAAGGGCGGGCGACCGGGACCCGTGCGGCGGCAGAGATTCTGAGGAGGGTGAGATGAGGGGAGGTGGAGCCGGATCCGGTGGTTGCTAGGCGGTGCTTGGCCGGCGGAGGTAGGTGGCTGGGGGGACGCGACGGCGGGCCGGAGAGGAAGACGGTGTAGGGGAAGGGTGCTGGTGGTGGTGGGGTAGGGCGCCGCGGTGGTTGGCGCCGTCGCCGTGGTCGCCGGGTAGGAGGGTGGTGAGGCGGCGCGGGGAGGGGTGGTCGGGCGGCGCGGGGCAGGGGATGAGATCGTGGGTGGGTGGGTGCGCAGGCAGAGGAAGAAGGTGGGGTTGTCATTTTTATTTGTTTTGCTGCGGTTCGCTCCGGTGTTTTGTACAGTGTGAAAGTGTTAGCAGAATAAGCCTTCTGTTATTAGAATAAGACTTTTAAGGGTGTTATCATAATAGACCCACCCTATACACACACACACACACACACACACAACCCGTCTATTCTGCTAATATTAGCAGAATAACTATTCTAATAACACTTCCGTACTGCACGCTACGCAAGTGCACGTCATTGTTTGAACTTAATGTGCTGCACAACTCAAGCGAGTGAACTTCGTGTCGAAAAAAACTGCACGTGTTGTTTTTTGGTACTGTTTTCGCTCACGTTTTTTAACCGCTTATCAGAATGCGCGTATAATATACCGTTGGAAAGCTGTGGATTAGGCGCAACTTCGCCATGTTGAACACTTTTCGAGATTCCTCACGGTTTAAGAGCAGTTTCAAAAACGGTGCGGCGGATGACGAGTGGCGGCGAGCGTATTTTTCTGATTTTTTCTAAACCGCTCATCGGAATAAAGCAAATGATACGTCGTTGGAAAGATATCGTCGAGGTGCATCTTTTTCATATCTATTATTTTTTCTAATTAGTTACAGTTTAAGAGCAGTTTCAAATTTACTAAATCGTGGAATTACGTTTTTTTGGATTTTTTTACAATTTTCGGTACTGTTTTAGCTCTAGTTTTTGAACTGTTTGTCAAAACGAGGCATATGATACGCCGTTGGAAAGCTGCGGACAAGGCGCAACTTTCGCATGTTGGAATATTTTTGAGATTCCTTACGGTTTTTAGTTAATTTTAAAAATCGTGCGGCTGTTGACGGGAGGCAGCAGCCGTTTTTTCGTGAATTTTTTGCAAACCGCTGCTCGAAATGATTCGACTTATATGTCGATGAAAAGATATCGACGAGGTGCAACTTTTTTATGTAGAACACTCTCTCTGATTCCTTACGGTTTAATAGCAATTTTGATTTTTAACGAAATGCGGACACTCTATTTTTTCGCGACCCAAAATTGTCGTATGTACTGCATCAGACAGAAAACCGCACTGCTTTCAGATCAAAAAACCGCACTTCATTAGACTGACAAGTGCACTGCATGATTTCTTTTTTGTGGGACGTAAATTTCCCAAACGAGGTAGTAAACCGCACTTTTTTAGACCAAAACTTGCACTTCATCAGACAGATAAGTGCACTGCATGATTCCTTTTTTGTGGGACGTAAATTTCCCAAACGAGGTAGCAAACCACACTTCTTTAGACTAAAACCCGCAATTCATCAGATGGACAAGTGCACTGCATTGTTTCTTTTGTCGAACGTAAATTTTTCTCAGACGAGTTTTTGTTGTCTTTTCTTTCAATTTTTTGTGAACAAGAGTGTACCGCAGAGAAGAGGCAAGTGAACCGCAGCATATATCGAAGTGAACCTCATTACTATCTTTGTTGTTGCACTAATTTTTTTGCATTTTCATGTTGGGCGCAAGTGAACATCATCACTCTCAACAGTGAACCACATCCGAGGACCAAACGCACTGCAAAATGAACCGCACACATTTGTTGTTTTCTTTTTAATTTTCGAAATTCTTCCGCACTGCAAGGATGAGGCGAGTGAACCGCAAGGACAAGGCAAATGAACCACACTGTTTTTTTTCTGCTTGGTTTCTCTTTTTGTTTTTTATCCACCACCGTGTTTGCCCTGAAATTTAACTTGTGTTGTGGTTTCGCATGGGCACCCTCAATTTGTTTAGGCGCATGCAGACTACATGATCAAGGTTAGTGTACTACATGATCAAGGTTAGTGTACTGCATCATGTGTTTCCTCATTTTCTAAAAAAAGAAGTGAATTTGCATCCAAGTCAACCGTACTAATTTTTCTTAACGTTAACCGAGGGAAACAGAGGAAAATGAACAGTAGGACATGGCAAAATGAACAGCCAGGGTGCTCCAAGTGAATGTCATGCCCACACCCTCGGGACTGTACTCACAGCATGCCCAAAACCTTGCATTGGTAATCACCGGACTGCACTAGGAAATCTTTTGGGCTGAATACACCAAAACTGACAGTAATCTAAAAATACACCAAAACTGACAACAAAAATCCACTAGGAAATTTCCTGCAATAAAGGAAGAGGGAATCAGAGGCACTGCTTCGATCTCCCAGGACTAAATAAACCGAAAACACATCAACTGCATTACTGCCTAACGAACTGCAGTTACCTGCACTCCACACCGATCTAGGAGACGAGGGCCGCAGGGGGATGCCCGATCTAGCACACCGGACGTGGCCGTCGGAGCCCATCCACCGTTGAGGAGAGGTTGCTCTCTGGGGCTGCGGTGTGCAGCGACGATGGTGCACCGAGCCGCCCAGATCGAGCAGCAGCAGTCGCCAGGGTCGGGGCGGCCGGTCGAATGGAGATGTAGCGGCCGCGCGGGGCAGGAGGTGCAGTGGCAGCGCGAGGAACCTCTCCGCCACACAACGGCCATGGGAGGCGTTGTAGGGGTCTTGCCGGATCTGTCCAGCGCGAGGGGAGGGTGGCGCTCGCCTGTGGGGTGGGGAATCGGTCGAATCCCATGCGCCGGGAAGCCTGATGGGGTGGTACGAGGCCAGGAAGGCCGGATCCGATGCGGTGCACCGTCGCGGGGGGTGGTGGTCAGGGGCAGGGTCGCGGTGGGTGGTGGTTGGGGCCGGTGGCGCGGGGAAGATGAGGGAAAGGCGGGCGACGGTGGGTGGTGGCCGGGGCGGGCGGGGAGGTAGTGGATTCGAGGAGGCAGGGCGCCATGGCGCGACCGGGGGAGAAGCCATGAGGGCAGTGGGTTCGGGTCACGGGGGATAAGGTGGAGGGAGTGGGATGGGTGCGGGAGAAAGAAGGTAGAGGGGGTGGGGTGGTTTTTTTTTCTGTTCTCGATGCAGTTCGGTTTGTTGTGCGCTGTACGATGGAGTGTTAGCAAAATAAGGTGGGGATGTGCAGAATAAGGGTATATATATATATATATATATATATATATATATATATATATATATATATAGAGAGAGAGAGAGAGAGAGAGTAGCACTATTCTGGTCCTGGGATCAAAATAGTTATTTGGATCACAACGCCCTATATAGGGGCGATTCGATGTTCCCGAGATCCAAGAAATCCACCGCATCGATACAGAAAAAGCCCACCCAGCCCATCAGTTGACTCAGTCCCCACCCCTGACCTCCCCCGATCCCCTCCCTTGAACGCCGCCACCACCTTCTGGATCGCATCGCCGCCGACACCCTCCCTGGATTTCCTCGCCGCTGCAACCGCCACCCTCCCTAGATCTCGCTACCGCCGCCGTCGCGCGCCTTCTTCCTCAACGCCGGCGTGCCTCTTCCTCCACGACCGGCGGGACTCCTCCCCCACGACCGGCGTTCTTCCTCCCCAACGGGCCCCGCCCTCCGCCCCAACCACCTCCCCACCACCAGGTGCGTCACCGCTCGGTTCCCGCTTCCCCGACGCCGGAGGCCCGGGATCCGGCTACCACCATGCGGCGCCGCGACTACCTGCCTCCACCCCAGTCTCCTAGGCTCCCCGCGCCACCATGTGCCCCCACGTCCTGTAGCCACTGCTCGGCGTCTCCCCCTTCTGCACCGCGCGCGGGCACTTCTCCAAAATCCGCCCCAAGGTCGTGGCATGCACTTCTCCCTTTCCTCAGCCGTCCTTGCCGTCAGCGGAGGCCGCTGCCTCGATTTCTTCGATGAAACAACCCGAGTCTTGCAGCTCTCCTCTGCAGCCATCGCTGGTTGCCCCCAATCGCCGGGGTGATTGAACTGCAATGCACGGGATAATCGAACCGCCTACGAGGCTCGTGTCAATCCTCCCAGCGACCTCTGCCCACACCTGCTGCTGCTACACCGACCTGCTCCCTCTTCAACCCTGAACTGTCCGATTTTTTTGTGATGCTAGTTCTTTTATGAAAAAGTTCAGTGAGCTAGTCACATGAATTATTTTGATTTGGGGCTAATTACTGGATGTTGCAAAAAAACAAAAGTACAGAACATGTGTTGTTAGTTCAGAAGACAGTCATGTTGTCTCATTAAATTGTTTCATGGTGAAGTGGATGAGATCCTGCTCGAGTATATATCATATGCCCATTCCTGTCTTCATACGGCTGCCATGGTTCGACGAGGAGACAAGTTGCTTCTCCCGTTCAACACCGTCAGTGGCTTATTCTGCCACTGAAGCCAACACTAGTGACTCTCTTTCAAAGGATAAAAACTCTCTGCTAAATTTTCTTGTATGCTAGCTGCCTCTTATCTACATCAGATGGCATGAGTGGATCATCTTTTGTGTTCAGAGACCCCTTCTTGTGCTCTGTATCTTTGGCAAAATATGTGATGAATTGTTGTTGCTCCCTGTGTATTTTTGATTCCGAACATCCGGGCCTACTTAGCAAAACTATGTATATGCCCAAGCTCTAATGTTTTACAACTTACAAAGTTGAGGGAAAACAGAACTGTGGAAGTATAATGTGTAAGGGTTTTATAAAATCAATAAGAAAATAAAACCAAGAAGGTCGAATTGAAATAATAGAGCAGTTCAATTTTTTATATAAAAATAGTTTTTCTCCATTTCTAGCAAGACCCCAAGAAGTTCAAAAATATAACTAGAAGTTCAAATTTAAATAACAGAGTGATTCCATGTTTATTACTACATTATGATTTTTCCCATTAATAAAGAATAACCCGAGAAGACCAAATTAAAAAAAATAGAGCAACACCCCGATTATAATCTTAGCTTCTCGATCTACTATTGTGGCTTTTCATGTTTATGAGAAAGTAAAAGATAGCCCCGTCAAGAAAAAAGGAAGACAATATAATGGAAATACTACAAAGTTTGGTCAGGAACACCAACACAAGTTCAAAAGGAAAAAATTCAGAAGTTCGGATAGAATAAGAACAAAAGTTCATATAGAGTGCAAGTTCTTTATAAAGTGCACACTCCGATTCCATTCTTCCCATCCCCAAAATTTTCAAATAAAATTGTGTTCTACGTATAATCCAGTAAATTTTATGTATGAGCGAAAAACAAGAAAAAACAATAAAACAAGGAAGTCCATATTAAAAAGGTGGAGAAGTTCGATGATTATAGAAAACTCAGATTTTCCTCGTAATTAAAGAATGGAAACAAGAAGTTCAAAAATAAAAAACAAGAAGTTCAACTTTTAATAATAGAGCGCTTCAAACTTTCATAAAAATGATTTAAGAAATAAAACCAGGAAGTCCATATTAAAAAGGTGGAGAAGTTCGATGATTATAGAAAACTCAGATTTTCCTCGTAATTAAAGAATGGAAACAAGAAGTTCAAAAATAAAAAACAAGAAGTTCAACTTTTAAAAATATAATGCTTCAAAATTTCATAAAAAAGGAATAAGAAATAAACCAGGAAGTCCATATTAAAAAGATGGAGAAGTTCGATGATTATAAAAAACTCAGATTTTCCTCGTAATTAAAGAATGGAAACAAGAAGTTCAAAAATAAAAAACTAGAAGTTCAACTTTTAAAAATATAACGCTTGAAAATTTCACAAAAAAGGATTAAGAAATAAACCAAGAAGTCCATATTAAAAACATGGAGAAGTTCGATGATTATAGAAAACTCAGATTTTCCTCGTAATTAAAGAATGGAAATACGAAGTTCAAAAATAAAAAACTAGAAGTTCAACTTTTAAAAATATAACGCTTCAAAATTTCATAAAAAAAGGATTCAGAAAATAAACCAGGAAGTCCATATTAAAAAGATGGAGAAGTTCGATATTTTCCTAGTTATTAAAGAATGCAAACAAGAAGTTCAAAAATAAAATAACAAGAAGTTCAACTATAAAAAATAGAGCACTTCAAAATTCATAATAAAAGATTATGAAATAAAACTAGGAAGTCCATATTAAAAAGATGAAGAAGTTTGATGATTATAGAAAACTCAAAATTTCCTTGTTATTAAAGAATGAAATCAAGAAGTTAAAAAATAAAATAAAAAGAAGTTCAACTATTAAAAATATAGCGCTTTATAAATTCATAAAAAGAGGATTCAGAAAATCAGATTAAAAATTCATAAAAAAACTTAAAAAGTTTCACGTAACCGAGAGAAGTTCAGGTTGACAACTGTTAGAACTTCATGTACCACATGTTGTGCATTTTGTATTAAAAAGAATAAAAAAGTAAAGGCTAAAAGTTTTGTTGTTATAAGTTTAAGTCCTTCGTCAGAGAAAGTTCAAAAAATTATTCTGAGAGAGATTTGTACAAAAGGAATATCATTTGTGTAACACTGACGAATGGATGAAAAAAATTATAAGCGAAAATACGTCACAGAAGTTCAACTGGAAACAACAGGAGGTTCAACTACTACACTGAATGAATTTCACATGAAAAACTTTTAAAACCGTTGCGAGTATGAAAAAATGATCAATACGGGAAAGTTGCGTGTCAACAGCAGCTTTCTATCGGTATATCACTTGCTCAATTTCGGTGAGTGTTCCGGTGCGTGGATGGAGAGCTACGGGCAAAAAAAGTACGTGAAAAATAGAGTGAAGTTCAAGGTTTCATACCGAGAAGTTCAGGTACTTCACGCGATGCATTTTTGACGAATCTCTTTCGCAAGAAAGGCAGAACGAATGATCTCGCCATTTTTGAAATTACTTGAAAATGGTTGGGAATCAGAGAAAACTGTCAACATGAAAAAGTTTCGCATTTTCCGTAGCTTTCCAACGGTATATTATTTGCCCCATTCCGATAAAGTTTGTAGAAATTAAGGTGAAGATATGTTTTCAGCCATTTTCAAAATAGAATTAAAACCGTTGAGAATTAGGAGAAACAATATATAACAAAATGTTTCACATTTGTTCAAGCTTTCCAACGCCATATCGTTTGCTGCATTTGGACTTACGATTAAAAAATTAGCATGAAAATACAAACTCAGTGGAAGTTGTACCATTTGCTAAATTACTCTTAAACACTTGAAAATTAGAAAAAACTTTCAACATGTAAAATTTGCGCATTTTCGTAATCTTTCCAATGAGATATCAGTTGCCTCAATTAGATTAGCCGTTTAGAAATGACATCGAAAATACGAACTCAGTTGTTTGGTTTGCCAAATTTTACGATTTTTCAAATTACTCTTTAACCATAAGGAATTAGAGAAAACTTTCAACATGTGGCAGGAGTGTTTTTACAGTAGCTTTCCAGCGCCTCATTCCAATAAACGGTTTAGAAATGCAATCAAAAATACGATTCACGTTTTTTGTATGAAGAAAAAATGGTTTTCAAAACTGCTCTTAAACCGCTTACATTTTGCCAAAAAATTTAACTTGTGCCATTATACTCGTGTCCATAGCTTTCCAACGGTATATAGCAAGCACCATTTGGGCAAAGTTGGCGAAAGTTCAACCTAGCACAGGGGGAAGTTCAGGTCGAACAACTCAGGCAGTAAAATTGCAAAAAATGCGAGTTCATCATGACCCGAGTGCAAAATCCGCCTATGAGCGAGATTCCTATTTAAAACGGGTATTTATTTGCTGAAAATTGTTTGCAGATTACACTTATATCACATAGAATACGACTAAGCAGAATAATTCGCGCGGAGAGACACATTTGTGAAGATAGCACAGAAGTTCAACTGAAAACAATAGGAAGTTCAACTACTACACTGAATGAATTTCACATGAAAAACTTTTAAAACCGTTGCGAGTATGAAATAATGATCAATACGGGAAAGTTGCGTGTCTACAGCAGCTTTCCATCGGTATATCACTGGCTCAGTTTCGGTGAGTGTTCCGGTGCGTAGATGGAGAGCTACGGGCAAAAAAAGTACGTGAAAAACAGAGTGAAGTTCAAGGTTTCATTCCGAGAAGTTCAGGTACTTCACGCGATGCATTTTTGACGAATCTGTTTCGCGATAAAGGCAGAACAAATAATCTCGATGTTTTTGAAATTACTTGAAAATGGTTGGGAATAAGAGAAAACTGTCAACATGAAAAAGTTTCGCATTTTCCGTAGCTTTTCAAATGTATATTATTTGCGCCATTCTGATAAAGTATGTAGAAAATATGGCGAAAATACGTTTTTCTCCATTTTTGAAACTGACTTAAAACTGTAAAGAATTAGGAGAAATAATACATATCAAAAAGTTTCACATTTGTTCAAGCTTTCCAACGCCATATCATTTGCTGCATTCGGACGCACGGTTAAAAAATTAGCTCGAAAATACAAACTCGATAGGACTTGTACCGTTTTCTAAATTACTTTTAAACCGTTAAAATTAGAAAAAACTTTCAAAATGAAAGAGTAGCGCATTTTCATAAGCTTTCCAATGCCGTATCATATGACTCAATTGGATTAGGCATTTAGAAATGACGTCGAAAATACGAACTCGGCTGTTCGGTTCGCAAAATTTTACGTTTTTCAAATTACTCTTTAACCATAGAAAATTAGAGAAAACTTTCAACATGGGGAAGTAGCAGTTTTGCAGCAGCTTTCTAACGCCATATTAAATGCCTCATTCCGATAAACGGTTTAGAAATGCGATCAAAAATACGGTTCATGTTTTTTGTGTGAAGAAAAAATGATTTTCAAAACTGCTCTTAAACCGCTTACATTTGGCTAAAAATTTAAGTTGTGCCATGATACTGGTGTGCATAGCTTTCCAACGGTATATCGCAAGCCCCATTTGCGCAATGTTGGCGGAAGTTCAACCTAGTTCACACGGAAGTTAAACGCACTACTAGCGGGGCAAGTCAAGTTGTGATCAGAATATTATTCTCATCCCGTGATCAGAATAGTGTTTATATATATATATGTATATATATGTATATATATATATATGTATATATATATATATATATATATATATATATACACACACACACATACATACATGTTATTCTTCTGTAGGCAGAGCAAATCACACGGCTTATTAGGAGCAATCGTCTGTGTTATTATGTCACACCCTGATTTTCATGCCACTACACTTAAGATGATAAATCATGATAAAATGTGGTTTGACAAAAACTTTTGAGTGTTTTGGACTTTGCCTTGATTGGATTTTGTCTGTTGTTTGCAAGTGTTCTAAAAATAAAATAAATCCTCCAACTCTTATACTCCTTCTCCTTGATCCAAAACTTCTGCCCAATGATCATACCATGTGTATAGTACAATATAGAATTTTCTTACAAAAATAATTTGGCCAAAAAGTACTTTCTAAATTTAGTTTTCCCAAAACCCCTGAATTGAGGTTTGCACTACAAGTACTTAATTAAGGGCAGTAAAAATCTTTCAAAAAATATATTTGTCTCCTATTAGATATAGGATACCCAGAAACCACAAAAATATAATTTTAAATGTTATTTTCCTATTTTATTTAAAAGCTTTTTCTTAAGGCCAGAAATGGTCTTTAATAGGGAAAAATTATTTTATTGTTTCAAATATATTTGACAAAAATTAGGGAAACTCAGTGGACATATATTTTCCATATATAAGAGTTTAAACACATGGTCATGTTCAAAATATTGGTCAAACCCCTCAAAAACCCTTTCTGGATATTTCAAGATTTTGAAATATTTACAAAGGAAATATTCCAAAAATTCCAAGAAAATTCTATCATCTCACATATGACATATTTGGTGATCTTGCCAAGTATCATGTCTTGGAGAACAATATAACATCATCAAATCCCCTCAAAACCATTTCTGTCCATTTTGAAGTTTGAGCAACTTTACATTGCCAAACATTCCCAAGTAATCTCAAACCTTGTGAACATTCTCAAATGTTCTAATTATTCATCTATACCAAATGGCACAAGTTGGAGAACAAGTTAACTTGATCAAAGTGCCCCAAAACCCTTCCTGTCCAGAACCAAATTTGGACAACTCTACATTGCCAAGTGTGTCCTTTTGATCTGAATTTTTGTGGACATGTTCAAATCCTCAAATTATGACACTAAACCAAGTGGTGCATCAAGGAGAATAGATTTTCATGACTAAATCTTGGCAAAGCCATTTCTGCTGATTTCTAGGGTTCACCAAAGTTACATTGGCTACTTTGCCCAAATGAGCTCAAACTTGGTGGAACACCCTAATTCTATGTGCCATTCCATCCTGTTAGTTCTCATGGCATGTGGAATTAATTTTCTTGCCCACACCAACAACAAACACCTTTTGCCATTTTTCCAAAATCATCATTTTGACCACTTCCACTATTCTCCATGAGCTCAACTTTTTACCACAGCCCCTCCTAGTCCCCT
Source organism: Triticum timopheevii (assembly GCA_963921465.1). NCBI lineage: Eukaryota > Viridiplantae > Streptophyta > Magnoliopsida > Poales > Poaceae > Triticum > Triticum timopheevii. The sequence goes on along the minus strand of OY997274.1, from coordinate 357,401,369 downwards.
TGCACGTCCAGTAGCAATGGAAAATCCATAGCTCAATTATTGGAGGGGTAAAACCCCACTTTCCCTCTCTGGACAGCACCAAATCTCTCTCTCTCTCTCAACCTCCCTCCTCACTCCGGTGGATCCCCAGGGCATCCAATGCCATATCCACATTGTTTATTCCCCCCTGCAACCACCAGACACAAGTGAGCGCGTGAGGACGCGAGAAAAAGCCGCGGGTGCCGGCCATTTGCGTGCTCTGGAGCACGTCAGCGTGCTCCCGACCGTTGATGTCGCGTCCCCCGACCACCTCAAGCCTCCCCCTCGCGCCAGTCGAGGTGCCTCGACGTCCGCAACACGCCACGCCCTCTGTCCCCCTCCTCCTCCTCCCTCCTATCACCTCCCTCGCACGCGCGCCAGCTCCAGTGAGCGGCTTCACACGCGCGAGCTCTCTGGCACTTCCCCGCTCCTTATCTCCCTTCCCCTGGCCGTAGACCATCTCTACAAACGCCCCAGACACGCAACGCTGCCGAGACCTTCCTCCCTGGCCCTCCTTCTCCCTCTACGGAGCTCACCGAGCGCGCCCTAGACCGCGCCCACTGTGCACCAACGCCCCCTCTGTATAGAGCCCCCCCTCGAGTTCTCTGACCTGTTCCTGCTCTCCCTCTCCCCCAGAAACATCCCGGACAAGCTCTCTCGCCCCCTCGTGCCCTCTGTCCACCTCCATGGCCGGCGGCCTCTTCCACGGCCATCCCGCTCTCCACCTCTTCAGACCTCCCTGACATGCCTTGGGCATCTGGATGGATGCGGCACTCCGTCCTGAGCTCTCCGGTGTGCAGCACACCGCGGGAGGTGGTCGGAATCGCCGGCACGGGCGGCGGCCAAGCCACTGCTCCGACGGCGTCCTCACACGCACGAGGAAGGCGCCGCCTTCCCCCTGCCTCCTCCTTCGGGCGCGGCCGAGCCGCACGGCTCAGCCCCACCGCCGGCCAGCGCAGATGGGGAGAGCAGCGCCAACGGGGAGCGAGGCCGGCGCCCTCTGCCTGGCGTCGCGGGGTTGAAGACGACACGGGGCAGGGCGAGCGACCTGCTCGCGGGACCCGCCCGTCAGCCACCGAAGTGCCACGCCCAGCTGGCATAAGTGGAGGCACCCGCGTGAATGACGCCTTCGACGTGGCCCCTGCGCGCGTGCGGCCGAGCCGCTGGGCCGGCCCAGTGGCGTGCTGCTGCTAAACCACGCTCTGTGCGCCTCTTAAGGGTAAAGCCCTTGTCTGTTTCTTTCTTTTTCTTTTTCCAGAAACTTGTAAAATCTCCCAAATATTCATATTACCTCCAAATTTGATGATTCAAATTTCTAGTGACTCTATAAATCATGATCTATCTGGTGATGCAACATGCACATTTTTCCAGAGACCTTTTCTTCACAAATATTTATCAAATCCTACTTTTCCTATTTCTGTGATGAACTTTAGAAAATCACAAAGAGCCCATTTTTGATCCAAATTCCATGATTCAAAATCTTAGATGTCTATAAGTTCAAAACTTAGTTTTTGAACATTTTTACTAATACTTTCTGTATCACCTCAAATAATGGTCTATTTCTTTGTATATAGCCAACTTTGCAAATTCATAGGAAAATCATCTCAACTCCAAATCCAGTGAAACCAATTCCTAGATGCTTCTAAAATCATCCTTTGTTAAATGGGTGCCTTTTCTCATTTTTCAAAAATATATTTCTGTACACTTCTTGCAAACCCATTAATCCCTTGATTTCATCATATTGAAATGTTCAGAGATGTCCATTGATCAAATCCTAATGAAACCACTTTGGTCATCCCTCATATGACCAGAGGTATCCCAGAAAAGTCCAACTCATATTTTTTAGAGCACTTTTATTTCCTGCCTTGTTGTGTTGCTTATTATGCTTGCTTTCGACGATAGTTGACGAAGTAGGCGGAATGCTCGGAGGTGGACCAGAGATATGTGAAGACCTCGAAGACTTTGTTACAACAGGCAAGCAGCCCTTTGACCATGTCTATGAAACCCTTTTTATGCATGTCATATAGCACCATATTGTTGTTGCAATGGAATCATGATGAGGTGGTAACAACCTTGATGGTTTGCCACCGTACTTCCTCGTTGATACTTGCATTGTGCATGACCCTACCTTCTTATGAGGGTTATACCGGTGGGAGTAGATAGGATGCTAAAGTAGTGCTACGCAAAAAGGGACGGGAATATGCATGGTGAAGGAGACAAAGTATTTTCAAAGGACTTTTCGAAAACCCCGTCGGGTGTCACTTATGCCCGAGGGAGATGATGAGATGGGTAACCACTTGATGACGAAGTGGTGTACCGAGGCAAGTGTGTGTGTTATTTTCAAAACGGATTGGTTTAAGTTGCGACCGTTATTCCAACCTTACATGCGCAACCACTCTACCCTTATATGGGAAAGGGCATTATTGAGTACCTAGACCGATACTAGCTTGGGGCCTGCATTACTAGTGACGGGAGACTTGTTGGTGCGCTCTCTCGGGACGAGGTCGTGCCAGGTAGGGCGGCCATGACCATTTTTATGGGGCACCGGACACACCGTTGGTACCCCGTGCCAGTGGTATGTGATAAATATGGGAGCAAGGCTCCACGAAAATGTTATGTGAAATGTTGGGCACGGGGGTTACTGCCAATCGAGTGGACTCCATGTTAGTGTCGTCTAGGGAAAGGTAGTGATTGGGTGCTTACCCCGGGTACTTGAGGTACCGCGGGTCGTGGCTGACACGGAAGTTCCCCGGATCTTGTGGGTACAGTGTGCAACCTCTGCAGAGTGTAAAACTATTCGAATAGCCGTGTCCATGGTCAAGGACAGTTGGGTAACCGCTCTTGGGCTACGTCCATGTGTTTACGAAACCTGGTGAGTATGTATGGATGAGTGGAAAGAACTACTTGGGTCAAGTCAAGGGACTTGACATGATTGAGTTGGGTTGGTGCCCACTCTATTTATGTTGATATCTGTAACCTGTCCTCATGGTTACTTGAATCCTCTTGATGCATGCTATACAAGTTGTTAAACATATCATTGCACTCAAAACTAGCTTTCTGCAAAAATTTACCTATGGCATGCATTGTTGTATCTTGAACCAAAACATGGGTTGCTTGCGAGTACATTCAAAGTACTCATTGGCTTGCCACTGGTTGTTTTATTGGCCAGGCATGAAAGAACATGATGTGATGAAGAACACTTCGGTGACGAACATGTGAGCTGGGATGCTTCCCAGTCAGAATGCCTGTAGGGTTAAGGCAGATGGCATGGGTCCAAGTTATTGACGAAGATTTCCGCTGCGATGTTATACTCAAGACTCGACCATAATGGTCCTACTTGTGTAAAACGGTATGTATGGATGTAAGACTCTTGTTATTCAGCTTCTGCGTGTTCAGTGAGCATTGATCTCTGGGATCACTGTACACGTGCATTCGGTGATCACGACTTATGAGTCGGGGTCCCCACAGAGCTGGTATCAGAGCCATCCTGACTGTAGGAAGACTTAGTTAGCATGGTCATTAGTTAGGGTAAAACTATTTCCAAAACTACTACTAGTTTTCAAAACTATCTGTACTTCTCTTCCCTTCTTAGTTTTTTGAAAACTAAGGTATACTTTCCATATTGATCTCTTCCCCTTCAAAACCTTTGGTCACTAGAACCCTTATGCCCCTGACCACTGGATTCCTTGTAATCCTCGTGGATAATCTAGAAGGAAGATGCCTTGCCAGACATTCACCCACATCTCCTGAACACAAGATTGGCGACATCACAAGAAGACGATACCAACAGAAGATACATCCTCGAGGAATGAGGACCTGAAGACCCAGGAGATGGTGACACCCTTGACACTGCCCCAAGATGACGCAACCTTAGCCTATGATGATCAGGGCCTAGAATATGCAAGATCATGATATACATCGCAAATAGAGCAGTCCTATCCCTACCGTTGTTGTATCGACAACCACCGGTGGATGAGAACCTCGCCATTTGGTCCGCCTCTATAGTAAGCAGGAAAACGGTTCTCCTCATCCCCCGCTCTTGGTGTCGAAGTTTTCATCAACGTAACCGACATGATGGACCTCTATTACGCCTTGATAATGTCATTGCATAAAGGATTACCTACCTGGTACCATCGACGGCTTAGAAGACAAAAAGGGATCGTCGTGATTAAGAAGACAATAGAAGACCGAGTCAATGCCTGCTATGAGAAGCCACCTTCACCCCATTACTTCAATAGGCAAGAAGTTGTTGAAGACTCTTCAAGCTCAACCGGGATCGTTTCATCAAAAAACTACAAGAGACGTAGCAACACCCGAGGAAAACTCAGAAGACTGCATGAGGCACAAGGCACGACTATTGAGTCCGAGAACCCCTAGGGTAGGATGAGTCGTGTACCCCCTATGTGCAGTCGAGTCCGTATGATAGTTTGAATAGAACCATGATTGTGTGTTGCTTGTTTTTATTTGTTTGTGTTTTGATATCAGTCACCCTTTTGCCCTAGGCAGCAAGTACGCGACTATATCACCTCCTTACCCTGTTTCTTTGGTTTGGCCCTTTTTGCACCTATTTGTTTGCACTTGCACTATAGAACGCCCTTTAGGCATCCCCCTCCTCTACGCTACTTTTCCCTCTCGTCTCTCTCTCCTCAACTGAAGACCAGCAAGACAAGATGCACCAAGAAATCTGCTTTGGCAACCAACCAGCACTGAAGACTTTTGCTACAACCTCCTCGACCAAATGCAGCCCCTTAGAGTTATGGTTGCCCCTCAAGACTAGAAACCCATTCCTAGACCCTTCGAGACTTCATGAGATACCCCAGTCCTTAACCATGTGCTTAACCCACAGAATTGCAAGAGAACCAGTTAAGCCTCTGTAAACCTCGCACAACACTGGGTTCATTATGGAACTAGTGGGCATAGTGAACGAGCACACTATCATCCTAAGATAGCACCAAAGCTGACGATGCCATAGGGAAGACCAATTTAAGGGTATAGGAACAGAGGACAAATGACTTGGTGAGTTTATTTCAATGACTTTGAGGGATTATCTGAGACTCCTTGGTGGATTATAAGGCTACCATGTTGGTAGATGAACTTGGTGGGATCATGAGTATAGGATTTGAGTTGATCAGATGATATTGATAGGACACAGTTGATATTACGTAAATGACTTGGGGGAAACATGTAGGAATTCTCGTTGGATAAGAGATTTGGATTTAAGTAGGTGATTCTAGTTGAATATAGATGCTGAGTATGTCTACATGGTTCGGGTAAATTGTATTTAGACTGATGATCTCGATCATGATACCATGTTTCTCGGTGGACGATAAACTAGGAGATTGGACTAATTGTCGGAGTTTATTTAGGCATCTTTGTGAGCTTGACCTTGGAGTATTACTAGAACACAATAACGGGAATTGGTGGACTGACTATAGTAAGGCAGCCCTTTCAAATATTGGGGATTATAAGGACTTTAGGAGATCATGTGGAACACCATAAACATTGGATTTGTAGAATTAATGGATTATGTAGTGATTAATGGAAGTTAACAGGTTGTTGGAGTTGATTCATAGAAAAGGAAACAAGATTTTGGAGTGGCATACGACGTGTTTCCTTAGGATAGAGATGCACTAGCATGGACCTTGGAGGAATAGGGTGAGCACTTGGATTGTCCTGTTTTATTCCAGCTTTGAAGCTTGTATGCTCTACCCATGGATTTTTAGGGTAGCCACACACATGACTTTGGGTATCGTAGACATATATGATTTTGTTAGACCTCCTCTCGAGAGTCATGACCTATACGGAATGATACTATCAGTGATATGATGTGATTTGTTTAAAGGACTAGGTAGAACAATTGGCATCTCAAAACTGTGCTCAAGAATAAGATGATAAACGTTCACTTGCACCCTAGAATCCTTGAAACCCTTAAGCCCTACCAAGCCACAACACGGTCAGATCCTGACCTTGGGCTTTGGCTCTAGATCGATAAGACCTTGGCCAATACTCAACCGTAACCATCACCAATGCCCCAGCCTACTTTATGTACCCCGTGAACAAAGCCTTCATGGAGTGCTTAGACAAGATAATTGTCATCATCATTTGGTGACCTACTTGTCCACCTGAAGACGGAAGAAGAGCCTTTCAGCTAGTCCAGGGACATTTGAAGACCGCCATGCCAAGGAGGAAGAACTACCACCATCATCAAGAAGTAAACATCCCCGTCGAAGACCATGTGTATCTGCAAGCCACTTCTCTCTAAGGAACCAAGCATTTCCATGACAAGGAGACCCACACCAAGATTCATCGGCCCCCTTCGAGATCACTCCAAAAATTTAGCAACCCCTTCTAAGATCACTACGAGACGAAGAGAAGACAGTTACCAGCTGGAGTTGCCACCTGAGTTACCTGATGTGCACAACGCTTTCCATGCATCACAACCCCGGAAGTGTTTCCAACTTCCTAGCTAGCCTGAGCACTAATAAGGACATTGACCACCAAGCCATCGACCCCTAGCCCAATCTAACCCACCGCGAGCTACCCATTAGCAACCTGGATCAAGAAGAGCGTCATACACAAAACCACACCATCAAGTACTTCAAGCTTAATGGAGCACTACACGGAAGCAGAAGAAGTATGAGGACGTGAAGACTACCCCAGACCCAAGTTTCTGTATCCCTTTCCACGCCTAGTTTGGGAATCTCGGGGATGAGATTCTTGTAAGGGGGGTAGGTCTGTCACACCCTGATTTTCATGCCACTACACTTAAGATGATAAATCATGATAAATGTGGTTTGACAAAAACTTTTGAGTGTTTTGGACTTTGCCTTGATTGGATTTTGTCTGTTGTTTGCAAGTGCTCTAAAAATAAAATAAATCCTCCAACTCTTATACTCCTTCTCCTTGATCCAAAACTTCTGCCCAATGATCATACCATATGTATAGTACAATATAGAATTTTCTTACAAAAATAATTTGGCCAAAAAGTATTTTCTAAATTTAGTTTTCCAAAAACCCCTGAATTGAGGTTTGCACTGCAAGTACTTAATTAAGGGCAGTAAAAATCTTTCCAAAAATATATTTGTCTCCTATTAGATATAGGATACCCAGAAACCACAAAAATATAATTTTAAATGTTATTTTCCTATTTTATTTAAAAGCTTTTTCTTAAGGCCAGAAATGGTCTTTAATAGGGAAAAATTATTTTATTGTTTCAAAAATATTTGACAAAAAATAGGGAAACTCAGTGGACATATATTTTCCATATATAAGAGTTTCAATACATGGTCATGTTCAAAATATTGGTCAAACCCCTCAAAAACCCTTTCTGGATATTTCAAGATTTTGAAATATTTACAAAGGAAATATTCCCCAAAAATTCCAAGAAAATTCTATCATCTCACATATGACATATTTGGTGATCTTGCCAAGTATCATGTCTTGGAGAACAATATAACATCATCAAATCCCCTCAAAACCATTTCTGTGCATTTTGAAGTTTGAGCAACTTTACATTGCCAAACATTCCCAAATAATCTCAAACCTTGTGAACATTCTCAAATGTTCTAATTATTCATCTATACCAAATGGCACAAGTTGGAGAACAATTTAACTTGATCAAAGTGCCCCAAAACCCTTCCTGTCCAGAACCAAATTTGGACAAATCTACATTGCCAAGTGTGTCCTTTTGATCTGAATTTTTGTGGACATGTTCAAATCCTCAAATTATGACACTAAACCAAGTGGTGCATCAAGGAGAATAGATTTGCATGACTAAATCTTGGCAAAGCCATTTCTGCTGATTTCTAGGGTTCACCAAAGTTACATTGGCTACTTTGCCCAAATGAGCTCAAACTTGGTGGAACACCCTAATTCTATGTGCCATTCCATCCTGTTAGTTCTCATGGCAAGAGGAATTAATTTTCTTGCCCAAACCAACAACAAACACCTTCTGCCATTTTTCCAAAATCATCATTTTGACCACTTCCACTATTCTCCATGAGCTCAACTTTTTACCACAGCCCCTCCTAGTCCCCTTGCACGTCCAGTAGCAATGGAAAATCCATAGCTCAATTATTGGAGGGGTAAAACCCCACTTTCCCTCTCTGGACAGCACCAAATCTCTCTCTCTCAACCTCCCTCCTCACTCCGGTGGATCCCCAGGGCATCCAATGCCATATCCACATTGTTTACTCCCCCCTGCAACCACCACACACAAGTGGGCGCATGAGGGCGCGAGAAAAAGCCGCGGGTGCCGGCCATTTGCGCGCTCTGGAGCACGTCAGCGTGCTCCCGACCGTTGACGCCGCGTCCCCCGACCACCTCGAGCCTCCCCCTCGCGCCAGTCGAGGTGCCTCGACGTCCGCAACACGCCACGCCTCTGTCCCCCTCCTCCTCCTCCCTCCTATCGCCTCCCTCGCACGCGCGCCAGCTCCAGTGAGCGGCTTCACATGCGCGAGCTCTCTGGCACTTCCCCGCTCCTTATCTCCCTTCCCCTGGCCGTAGACCATCTCTACAAACGCCCCAGACACGCAACGCTGCCGGGACCTTCCTCCCTGGCCCTCCTTCTCCCTCTACGGAGCTCACCGAGCGCGCCCTAGACCGCACCCACTGTGCACCAACGCCCCCTCTGTATAGAGCCCCCCCTCGAGTTCTCTGGCCTGTTCCTGCTCTCCCTCTCCCCCAGAAACCTCCCGGACGAGCTCTCTCGCCCCCTCGTGCCCTCTGTCCACCTCCATGGCCGGCGGCCTCTTCCACGGCCATCCCGCTCTCCACCTCTTCAGACCTCCCTGACATGCCTTGGGCATCTGGATGGATGCGGCACTCCGTCCTGAGCTCTCCGGTGTGCAGCACACTGCGGGAGGTGGTCGGAATCGCCGGCACGGGCGGCGGCCAAGCCACTGCTCCGACGGCGTCCGCACACGCACGAGGAAGGCGCCGCCTTCCCCCTGCCTCCTCCTTCGGGCGCGGCCGAGCCGCACGGCTCCGCCCCCACCGCCGGCCAGCGCAGATGGGGAGAGCAGCGCCAACGGCGAGCGAGGCCGGCGCCCTCTGCCTGGCGTCGCGGGGTTGAAGACGACGCGGGGCAGGGCGAGCGACCTGCTCGCGGGACCCGCCCGTCAGCCACCGAAGCGCCACGCCCAGCTGGCATAAGTGGAGGCGCCCGCTTGAATCACACCTTCGACGTGGCCCATGCGCGCGTGCGGCCGTGCCGCTGGGCCGGCCCAGTGGCGTGTTACTGCTAAACCTCGCTCTGTGCGCCTCTTAAGGGTAAAGCCCTTGTCTGTTTCTTTCTTTTTCTTTTTCCAGAAACTTGTAAAATCTCCCAAATATTCATATTACCTCCAAATTTGATGATTCAAATTTCTAGTGACTCTATAAATCATTATCTATCTGGTGATGCAACATGCACATTTTTCCAGAGACCTTTTCTTCACAAATATTTATCAAATCCTACTTTTCCTATTTCTGTGATGAACTTTAGAAAATCACAGAGAGCCCATTTTTGATCCAAATTCCATGATTCAAAATCCTAGATGTCTATAAGTTCAAAACTTAGTTTTTGAACATTTTTACTAATACTTTCTGTATCACCTCAAATAATGGTCTATTTCTTTGTATATAGCCAACTTTGCAAATTCATAGGAAAATCATCTCAACTCCAAATCCAGTGAAACCAATTCCTAGATGCTTCTAAAATCATCCTTTGTTAAATGGGTGCCTTTTCTCATTTTTCAAAAATATATTTCTGTACACTTCTTGCAAACCCATTAATCCCTTGATTTCATCATATTGAAATGTTCAGAGATGTCCATTGATCAAATCCTAATGAAACCACTTTGGTCATCTCTCATATGACCAGAGGTATCCCAGAAAAGTCCAACTCATATTTTTTAGAGCACTTTTATTTCCTGCCTTGTTGTGTTGCTTATTATGCTTGCTTTCGACGATAGTTGACGAAGTAGGCGGAATGCTCGGAGTTGGACCAGAGATATTTGAAGACCTCGAAGACTTTGTTACAATAGGCAAGCAGCCGTTTGACCATGTCTATGAAACCCTTTTTATGCATGTCATATAGCACCATATTGTTGTTGCAATGGAATCATGATGAGGTGGTAACAACCTTGATGGTTTGCCACCGTACTTCCTCGTTGATACTTGCATTGTGCATGACCCTACCTTCTTATGAGGGTTATGCCGGTGGGAGTAGATAGGATGCTAAAGTAGTGCTATGCAAAAAGGGACGGGAAAATGCATGGTGAAGGAGACAAAGTATTTTCATAGGACTTTTCGAAAACCCCGTCGGGTGCCATTTATGCCCGAGGGAGATGATGAGATGGGTAACCACTTGATGACGAAGTGGTGTACCGAGGCAAGTGTGTGTGTTGTTTTCAAAACAGATTGGTTTAAGTTGCGACCGTTATTCCAACCTTACATGCGCAACCACTCTACCCTTATATGGGAAAGGGCATTATTGAGTACCTAGACCGATACTAGCTTGGGGCATGCATTACTAGTGACGGGAGAGTTGTTGGTGCGCTCTCTCGGGACGGGGTCGTGCCAGGTAGGGCGGCCATGACCATTTTTATGGGGCACCGGACACACCGTTGGTACCCCGTGCCAGTGGTATGTGATAAATATGGGAGCAAGGCTCCACGAAAATGTTATGTGAAATGTTGGGCACGGGGGTTACTGCCAATCGAGTGGACTCCATGTTAGTGTCGTCTAGGGAAAGGTAGTGATCGGGTGCTTACCCCGGGTACTTGAGGTACCGCGGGTCGTGGCTGACACGGAAGTTCCCCGAATCTTGTGGGTACAGTGTGCAACCTCTATAGAGTGTAAAACTATTCGAATAGCCGTGTCCACGGTCAAGGACAGTTGGGTAACCGCTCTTGGGCTATGTCCATGTGTTTACGAAACCTGGTGAGTATGTATGGATGAGTGGAAAGAACTACTAGGGTCAAGTCAAGGGACTTGACATGATTGAGTTGGGTTGGTGCCCACTCTATTTATGTTGATATCTGTAACCTGTCCTCATGGTTACTTGAATCCTCTTGATGCATGCTATACAAGTTGTTGAACATATCATTGCACTCAAAACTAGCTCTCTGCAAAAAATGACCTATGTCATGCATTGTTGTATCTTGAACCAAAACATGGGTTGCTTGCGAGTACATTCAAAGTACTCATTGGCTTGCCACTGGTTGTTTTATTGGCCAGGCATGAAAGAACAGGATGTGATGAAGAACACTTCGGTGACGAACATGCGAGCTAGGATGCTTCCCAGTCAGAATGCCTGTAGGGTTAAGGCAGATGGCATGGGTCCAAGTTATTGACAAAGATTTCCGCTGCGATGTTATACTCAAGACTCAACCATAATGGTCCTACTTGTGTAAAACGGTATGTATGGATGTAAGACTCTTGTTATTCAGCTTCTGCGTGTTCAGTGAGCATTGATCTCTGGGAGCACTGTACACGTGCATTCGGTGATCACGACTTATGAGTCGGGGTCCCCACATATTATTGGTCTTCGCACGCATTTCTGATTACGGACTTGTTTCCTGCATATCACACACATCTTGTTCAGTTAAACCGTTTCCATTGTGTTTCCTAATCACACAGAGTTCATCCTAGTGAACGGTATGCCGTATATCGCACACACCCTCATCTTTCTTCCCATTTATGTTGTTCTTCATCATCGCAAATAGTTCTTTTGTAAACGTTTGTCACTCATCGCACATGCACATCTAATATGAACCGTGTTTGATGTCGATGCCATCACAAATGTTTTGCATCCTTTTTACAGTTTTATCACATCACTGTTTGCGATTGATGCATCGCACACAATTTTGTTGAAGGGTCTCTAATTCGACTGTCGCGTTTGGACCATCCTGCAGTAGTGCCAGTAGGAGAAATGTGCAATCCCCAATGGATGCACCTACACAAACAATCAAACACTTGCACCCAATGCGATAAAGGGGTTGTCAATCCCTTCACGGTCACTTGCAAAGGTGAGATCTGATAGAGATAGATAAAACTAAATAAAAGATAAAATATTGTTGGGTTTTTTGGTTTATAGATTTGAAAATAAAAGATTGCAAAATAGTAGATCGGAAACTAATATGATGGAAATAGACCCGGGGGCCATAGGTTTCACTAGAGGCTTCTCTCTTGAAGGCAAATAATACGGTGGGTGAACAAATTACTGTCGAGCAACTGATAGAAAAGCACATAGTTATGACAATATCCAAGACAATGATTATGAATATAGGCATCACATCCGTGTCAAGTAGACCGACTCCTGCCTGCATCTACTACTATTACTCCACACATCAACCGCTATCCAGCATGCATCTAGAGTATTAAGTTCATAAAGAATGGAGTAACGCCTTAAGTAAGATGACATGATGTAGAGGAATAAACTCAAGCATTATGATGAAAACCCGATCTTTTTATCCTCGATGGCAACAACCAATACGTGTCTTGCTACCCCTACTTTATCACTGGGTGAAATCACACAAGATTGAACCCAATGCTAAGCACCTCTCCCATTGCAAGAGAAACCAATCTAGTTGGCCAAACAAAACCGATAATTCGAAGAGAAATACAAAGATATCAAATCATGCATATAAGAATTCAGAGAAGCTTCAAACAATATTCATAGATAAGCTGACCATAAATCCACAATTCATCGAATCTCGACAAACACACCGCAAAATAAGATTACAGTGGATAGATCTCCAAGAACATCGAGGAGAACATGGTATTGAGAATCAAAGAGAGAGAAGAAGCCATCTAGCTACTAGCTATGGACCCGTAGGTCTGAGGTAAACTACTCATGCTTCATTAGAAGGGCAATAGGGTCGATGCAGATGCCCTCCGTGATCGAATCCCCCTCTGGCAGGATGCCGTAAAAGGCCCCAGGATGGGATCTCACCGGAACAGAAGGTTGCGGCAGCGGAAAAGTATTTTCATGGACTCCTCTGAGGGTTTTGGAATATATGTGAATATATAGGACGAAGAGGTAGGTCAGGGGATCCCCGAGGGGGCCACAAGGTAGGGGGAGCGCCCCCTAGGGCACGCCCTCCACCCTTGCCACCTCCTCGTGGCTCTTCTGGCTTGGACTCCAAGTCCTCTGGGTGTATTCTGGTCCAAGAAAAATCATCGTGAAGTTTTATTCCATTTAGACTCCATTTGGTATTCCTTTTCTGCGAAACTCAAAAACAAGGAAAAACAGAAAGTGGCACTGGGCTCTAGGTTAATAAGTTAGTCCCAAAATAGTATAAAATAGCATAATAATGCATATAAAACATCCAAAACAGATAATATAATAGCATGGAACAATTAAAAATTATAGATACGTTGGAGATGTATCACACAGTAACTTTTGGAACAAAAAGACGCCTCGATTTTTGGGATAAGTGGATTTACACAAGATTCGTTATGACGTCATGAGAGACTTCCCAAGTTTACCAAGTTGACATCATCTTTTCGTACGGCAGGTTATGAAGTTTTTTCAAGCTGTGATTCTGAGACTCGGAGGGAAGACTCGTCAGACTAATAAATGGAAGATTGACATGAACAAGTTCAAATCAATAAGGGGCCTAATGTTGGGGATATAAACCCATGGTATAACCCGCGCTGAAAGGGCCAGGTCAAGTCATTGGCGACTCTTGGAGTTAGGCCTTAGATGGGTTAGGACGATCAAGACGCAGGACCAGAAGTGCGGCTCACAAGATGGGCCGGCTTAGGACCCGAAGCCAGAAGGCAGTAGGCGGCCCCGAGGTGTAAGCCGCCATACGGTATCTTGTCATAAAAGGCAAGGCGACTTAGAGTTAGGCTTGGTCATGGATTGTGACCCGACCCAGACTCTTGTAAGCGGGAGGCTTCGACCTATATATAAAGGTGAGTCCCTGACACAGAATAGGGCAAGTTACAATCAATCGATAGCTAGGTCAAGCAAATCCGCTCCCTTGTAATCGATACTCAAGCAATAAGCAGAAAAGTAGGAGTAGGCTTTTACCTCAACCGTGAGGAGCCGAACCTTGGTAAACTCGTGTCATTTGACCTGCTTAACCCCGACAAGCTAATCACCATTTGCGGTGGCCTGGCATCTAACTCTTCACACTAGGACATCTGCCATGACAAAACCACGACAGAAATGTAATAAAGAAAAGGAATGGCAAGATATAATTCGAATATATGATGCCTGGATAAACAGGATGGCATTGCATATTTCACATATATTATGGCTGGCTAAATAAGATGAGATTGCATAGTTCACATATATGATATAGAAACTAAACAGGTAGCACCACAAAACATGTCTAAACTAAGAAGATGACATATATGATGTCAAAAGTAAGCACTACAAGGCAACATATGCATGATATGACCAACATCATCATGCCAAGTTAGAGCAAACACCTCGGGGGGTAAATAGGAGTGATCAGCTCTGTCTGAATCCACCTCTGAACAGATATCTTGCTCTGGATTACCATCTGGAGGAGGGGGAGGGTTTGCCATTGCACCCACCATGGAGCGATGTTTGCATGACATTGTATTGCCGCGCAAAACTCTTCTCCTTTTCTCTACATGTTTAGCATGACTATATACAATATCTGACATGCATACGAAAAAATATAGTGAGATTATGTAAGGAGAGCATGCAGAAATCTAGAGTGATGGTAACAACCAGTGGATAGATCCAAAAACAATGATAGCAGGCTGATGATAGCTTTAATCTAATAAAAAGAAATATGATAATTGCTTTACTATTTGTTTGAACATACTGTTTGTTTCCCACCCAAGATGAACAACATAGACATACCCTAGGTGAACCAGATAATAGACATAGATACTATTCACTGTGCCTTGATATGTGCCCCACGAGCATTTTAAAACTCAAGATTGGACATTAATTTGGACCTGACTTGGAGTCTAAGAGGTGAACAGGACGATAAAGTAGCAGGTAATATTAAGCAATGCATAACATAAGTAGAAACCAAAGAGTGCGACCTCTCTTGCGGACCCGCGTACTCCTCAGGTTCATCTGCTGAGTCGATGATGGTGATGCAGTTGCGGTGGGTGTCGGTAGTAGGGAACGAGATCTGAGGTAGCGAAAGACGGTCAAGAGTCGTTATGTCTGGTAGGGTGGATGCTTCTGTCGATGGAGCAGCTCAGGTGAGGTGGACGGCGTCGCGACAGGAGCAGGACAAACCACACAAAGTTTTTCGACACCTATTTGTGACTGAAGTAATTCTGTGAGGGATCCTGTCATAGCCCTAGAATTATGCTTGTAATTAGATGCATTGCATCCATGCATCATGTCTAAATTCTGAAAGTTGAATTGAGGATAGTGGAAACCCTCAGAAATCACTTCAAAAATATTCAACATTAAAATCTCTTAAAATAAGTCCAGGAAAATGTTCCTCTTAGTCTTTGAAAATATTGGCGAGAGATAAAACTCAAACCAATATTTTTAGAGGATTAAAAGTAATTATTTTAGGCATTTGAAATTAAATAATAATGTATTTGAGTTGGATTTATTTCTGCTATAAAATAAATATACGTCTAATAATTCTGAAAAGTTGTGAGGGGCTTTGGAATAATCCATTTGGTGCCTGCAAAAATTATCAGAAGCAAAAAAATTAGTTTCGGGTCAAAACCCAAATTAAAACAAATGTCAGAAATAGAAAATAGAAAGAAATTCATAAAAAAGGAATTACCCGGCTTACCTGGACGGCCCAATAGGCAGCCCACCTGGCCGGTCGAGCCCACCAAGGGCAGAGTCATCTTCTTCCTCCAGCCAGTAGGCAGAGGGGAGGCGTGGCGCGCGCGTGCGCCCCCGGTCACATCCTGCTTGCCCTTCCTCGACCTGATCTGCGTCTGGAGACGCCCGAGGCCCCTTCTCACTTTCCCCTCCTTCCTCTGCCTCGCCCCCTTCCTCTGGCCTCTCTTCCTCGCGCCACCGAGCACACCCGAGACCGCCGCTTGCCGTAGCCATGGCCACCGCGCTCCCCTCGCCTCCCTCCTGGTCCACGAGCTCCGCTACGACACGAAGCTCCTCCACGCCAAAGCACACGATCCCGGAAGCACCATAACGTCGCCATCGATCATTCTTCACCGAGCACGGCCGCCATACTCCATTAACGAATTCGTCGCCGTCACAACTCCTCCCGAGGCCGCCGAGCTCCCTGTTTGATGCACCGTGGGCTCCTCCCCAATCCCCCCATGTCCCCTTCCTCTAGCACGTCCTCTAGCACCAATTTTCACCATGGCCAAAGCTCACCGTCTGCCATGGCCGCTAGACCTGCTGCTGCGGAGCCTTCCTCGACCGCGCTGCTATTATTCGTGCTCCTGGAGCACCGTAGTTGCTGCAGCGCTGCTCGCTTTGATCGCCCGCTTGCTCCAACACCGCGCATGTGCACCACCGAACTCCAGTCGCCACCCAACTCGCTTCCGCTGCCGCTACAGCTCGCGCTAGCGCCATCCACCACAACCGCTGGATGCGCACGAGCCCCAGCTCGCCGTAGAACCCAACCGCGCCCTAAACCGTGCCCTGTAGCGCGAACCTGACGCGTCTCCGCCGCTCTGTTGGTCGTCGCCGGCTTAACTCCGGCCGCTGCTGACGTGGCCCATGATTAGCGCTAATCCCCACCAGCTAGACCGCCCATAGGCGATGACAGTAGGCCCCACAACGAGTCAAAGTGTAGGTCAACACAGGATTAACCGGGATTAGCCTCTGAGTCACTAACGTGCGGGTCCCAGCCATCAGGTTTGACCTGGCTGGCGCTATTGTCCTGCTGACATCGTGTTGCCGTCATGCTGATGCAGTTATCATTTTCTGGATTAAGAATAATCTAGGAAATTCCAGAAAATTAGTTGAAATTCAAAAATTCATAGAATTTCAACCGTAACTCGGAATGAAATAATTTATATATGAAAAATTATCAAAAAAATCCAATCTATCCATCTGTACCATTTCCATGCATGTTTGAACAACTTATAGCTACTGTATATGAAAATTTGAATACATGTCATTTGAAATGTCCTATATGGAGTTTGAATTAGAACCTAGTGTTCAAACCAACTTCATTTAACTTTTTGTTAGTTGCATTAGATCAATCAACAGCATATTGCCATGTCACATTCATGCATCATATTGCTGCATTGCATTGATTGTGTTTCTTCTTTGTTTGTCAGTGCTTGTCCCCTCTGAGTAGACGTGGTTCCGACGATGAGTTCGATGACACCGATGAAGAACTATAATATCTTCAGAAGTGCCAGGCAAGCAAAACCCCCTTGTTCATTCTGATACAATCCCACTCTCTCGCTCTTCCTCTCTTTTACTGCATTAGGACAACAACGATTCAACTGTTACATGTTGCGGTAGTTGAGCCTCTTTCCTCTGCATGACCTGTCATTGCCATAGTAAATAGATGAAACCCACTAGCATGAGTAGGAGTTGTTTGAGCCCTGATGTGCCTACTCATTCAAGCTTGTTTGTCATGCATGCTACTGCTTAGAGTTGAGTCAGGTCTGATTCATCGGGGATGAATTGGAATGTTGTGAAACATGTCCTACTGTTGAGAGCTAAGTGTGTGAACAGGATTTGGTAAAGGTAGCTATGAGAGGCCATGTAGGAGTACATGGTGGGTTGTCTCGTTGAAACCGTCCTCAGGAACTGAGTTCTGTGTTTCTGATCCAAGACAGTTACTACCACACATTGGGTTCCGGTAACTTGACCCCTATCGACTTATTAATCAACTCGATCTCTGTCCAGGAGTTGCAACTAGTTTCTGGTGTTTGTAGGTTGTGTTAGTAGTCTACCATGTGGCACCCGGTACAGGTGGGCTTGGGTCAGACTAGGCACTGTGGTCGGGATGCCAAGCGTCGCCCGTTTGGTGGGCTTGGAACCCTGTACACATCGTTTGGGGCCCAGAGCGACACCCTGGCCGGATCTCCTTGCGGATGGAACCCGAATAGGCGATAAACCTGGACTAGTGTCTTGCATGGTTAGTCAGGTCGTGGCCGACACCCTCGTAAGGCTTCCGCTTGAAGGTTGCCAAGATACACGACGTGTACATGGCGGTAAGTGGCGAGAGCGTGTGTGAAGAAGTACACCCCTGCAGGGTTAACATGATCTATTCGAATAGCCACGTCCACGGTAAAGGACTACTGGGTTGCTTGTGCAGTTCATAGACAAGTGAAAGTGGATACTCTAAAATGCGCAAGATAAGAGTGAGTGCTATGGATGGCGTTCTCATAGGAAGACGAGAGCGGACCCATAGTGGTGTATTGTTGTGGTGAATATGTGGACTCGTGTGCGCCACCTCAAAAGAGTTACTTGCAGTCGTAGTTTAGGATAGCCACTGAGTCAAAGCTGGCTTGCTGCAATTAAACACCACCACCCCCTTTGTTGATACTGATGGATATGTAGCTAGTTCTGATGTAAGTCTTGCTGGGTACATTTGTACTCATGTTTGCTTAATTTATGTTTTTGCAGAGAGACTCTAGTCTCACTAGTAGTTCCGCGTGGACTTCGACGTTTAGCTTGTTACCTCAGCTACGATCTTGTACCCTTGGAAGGATCTTGTAGATAGTCAGGCTTCTCAACCCTTTTCACTTGTAGTTGTCTATACACAGACATGTTATGCTTCGGTTGTTTGTATGCTCTGTATGTTGGGTCATGAGACCCATGTTTGTAATACTTGGCTCCTAGGAGCCTATTGAATCGATACTTGAGTTGTAGAGTCGTGTTGTGATGCCATGTTGTATTTGCACATATCGAGCGTATTGTGTGTATGATTATTGAAATGCTTGGTATGTGTGGGATCCGACAACCTAGTTGTTTATTCTTGGTAGCCTCTCTTATCGGAAAATGTCTCCTAGTGCTTCCAATGAGACATGGTAGCTTGCTACTGCTCCGGAACACTTAGGCTGGCCGGCATGTGTCCTTGTTCACTCCTGTGTCTGTCCCTTCGGGGAAATGTCACACGTTGTTCCTTTAAGTCCCTGTAGCTTGCTACGACTTGGGTTCATACGTTGTTGATCGACACGTCCATCGCTGGGTCATGTATGCATGTCCCTGTAAGTTAGCGCCACCTTGGGTTTACGACTAGTCATGTTGGCCCGGGTTCTTTGTCATATGGTTGATAGTGGCACTATAATATACATGAGCCAAAAGGCGCAAACGGTCCCGGGCCAGGTAAGGTGGCACCCATGGGAATACCGTGCGTGAGGCCGCAAAGTGATATGATGTGTTACATGCTAGATCGGTGTGACTTAGGATCGGGGTCCTGACAGCTTTGGTATCAGAGCTTGATTGCCTGTAGGTTTGCTAAGCCAAACTGGGTGAAGTTGAGTCTACAAATTCTTTAGTTATATAAGGGAATTGATTGTGGATGGGAACGTAAGGCTCTTTTTACTCCTTTACCTCATGCCCTTCTGATCCGAGTCATCCTATATTTCCTACGGGGTTAAGGAACTAGGCTTTCTCTTCTTTCTATTAGGATCATGTGTTACTAATCCGTAGATTTATAGAATTGATGAATTCAAACCTCAGTTCAGTTCCTACTACCTCTGTGTGTTGACAGTTGATCTCGGAACCTTGTTATTGTGATTTTGAGTGGTTATGCCACCATTTTTGCACAATGTCTCAAAAACTTTTGAGCATTTACAGTCGTTATGTTGTCCGAGTCATTCCAGGTTTCTAAACAATCTGATGCATTTGCAAAATCCTTTCCCTCTGATTTTGATGTTCTTTTAGGCCAGGTTAACCACACTCAATCGGTGAGTTGAGGTACTCAATTTCCTCGACATATATGTTGGAGTTATTATAATGACCCTAGTTGTCTTAGGGAATCACCTAGTAATCTAGCCATGCTTTGTATTCCCAGTGTGATAATTCTGGCCACCATTCCCAAAAGCATCCCATGATGCCACTTAGTAGTAGGTTTTCTACTCCTGGGTTTTCGAACCCGAGATTCACCCTACTTACTTCATGTTGATAGTGTTTGCTAGATCCTTAGGATATTAGTAACCTTTGCGACAGTCCTCGAGGTCCGTGGTATTTCCTTCTTCCAATACCATGACCAATAAGGCAGAAGTTCTTTTGAACCGAAAGATCACAACCAGAGTGCCTTGATGAGTCCTCGATTCTATGTTGTGACTCTGCCAGCCCTACCTTCCTGCATGGGTTATTCGGAAGAAATATGTTGAACTTGTTCGACATACTAATCTATGCATCCACAACTCAGAAAAACTGTATGTTCCTTTGAGTTGTCCTTCTTTAGTTGTTTTCTGACCTTCATCTATCAATCGATAGTCAAGAGTATGTGTGCATCTGTGTTCATTGATTCCTATTATTCTTGTGGCCCGTCAAGCCATTCTATTTCAGAATGACTAGGAGAAGCAAACTCCAGTACCTCATCCATTTCTAGGATTTGGTCAAAGTAGTTATATTCCGCAGATAAAATGCCAATCCAGCTGTTGTTCTGTTCTACCCTGGAGTATTACCGTCATATGTCAAGAATGTCATGGGAATTCCATACCATCCTATGAATTCTTGATTTAGTGATACTCTCGCTGTTGGATTTCGGGTTCCGGCAGAACCTTGAGGTTCGAACACTGGGGTGCGCGCGGAGATTCAACCCTCTACTGACTCGCTCCTCACCGAATCGCTAAGATCTAACTACCAACTAAACAGCACAAGAGACACAAGATTTATACTAGTTCAGGCCACCATTATGGTGTAATACCATACTCCAGTGTGTGGTGTGGTGGATTGCCTCTTGGGCTGATGAGGAACAATATAAGGAAGAACAGCCTCGCGAGGGTCTGTTCTTGGCTGGTGCGATGAACTGCTAGGAGGGGTTCAGTCGCTCTATCTACTGGTTTCTTGGTGAGGATCCAGATGCCTCTACCCTGGGGGTGGCTAGTCCTATTTATAGGCAAAGGCCCTAGGCCTCTTCCCAAATATTGAGCGGGAAGGGCGCCAACAATTGGCCATTTTGAAGGGGAACATCGGGTACACTTATCCTGACTAAAGTTGGTCCTCGCCTGTCAAAGGCTCTGGTGATGACGCCAGCTTGGGCTCCACAATGACTTCCTTCTAGCCGTTGGGCTGGTCTTGGTCTCGTTGCACCGAAATGGACGCCTTTGCCTGATGCTCTCGCCTTCGCTTGCTCCATTTGCACCAAAGAGGAAAGGAGGACACTGCGCGGGCTGGCGCTCGACTGGCGCCCTTGGTCGTCATGGCTTGCGTCATGGGCACCTTGCGAGGTACCCCGCCTTAAACTCTCCGCCCCCTCATGAGCTAGCCTGACGAGGCCGTGCCTGAGGAAGCTCCTTGTCGTCCGCCCCGCGAGGCTTGGCCCCTCACGAGGGTCTTGAGCTTGCGTTGATGAAGATGGGCTGTGTTGGGCCTCCTTCGAGCCACGCCGCAGGCCGCAGGCAGGCAAGTCTGGGGATCCCCGTTCCCAGAACGCCGATAGTAGCCCCCGGGCCCACGACGCGCCAGAACTTGGCTGAGCAGAGAGGCGAAAGGGCAAGTGCGAAGTGTCGCGGGCCCTAATAGCCCGTGGCCTTGGCCGCCGCGTGGCGGTTGATTGGACGTGGGCGGCACTGCTTCCCCACGACGCCTCGGTAACCGCTCGGATTCGACAAGTCCCTGCATGCAAAGAGGGTCATGATTACCGGTGATCGTGGAGGCCGACGGTTGGCCTCCACCGGCTATAAGTACGGAATGGCGCGCGCCCTTCTAGTCTATCCTTCTGCTTCTGCTCCTTCTCGCTCCGTCTTGCTGCAATGGCTCCGATCCGCCGGCTCTCCGCGGAAGAGAAAGGAAAGGCTCCCCAAGAGGATCCTGATCCGCTTCCCCCGAAGAAGCGGCTTGCCCCCTGGTGTCCGGGCGAGGGCACTCGCCAGGAAGCGTCAAGACCCTGGTGTGAGCGGCTGCCACCAGGGTTCCATCTTCCCTTGTACGCGCACATTGGCGGCTCTGAAGGAGTCGACGCCGAACGCCACGAGCAGCGCCGCCGATGACGCCGGCGGGTCACGAAGGTGTGCATCTTCCCCCCTGGGGTCCACGCCGAGGGCTCCTGCCGAGAGTTCGTGCTTCACGCCGCCACATCTCCTAAGTCTTGGATTCGCCTCCCCTCTTTCTTCGCCTCCATCATCCGGCAGGGGGAGCCCCTGGGGCTCTGGCTGCAGCACACCGGCTGCGGCACCCTCACGACCGGGGCAGAGGTCGCGGTCATTGCCCCGGGCGAGGTCTTCATGACTCGAGGCTGGGGCGAGGTCGCCCGGATCTGCAGGACGAGGGGCGCCCTCATGATCCATCTGGAGTACGACGGTGCTTCGGTGATGTCCTTCAAGGTCTTCGATGCGGGGAGTCGTCGGCTGGAGTGCTGCCCCGGGAGAGGCGGTCGGGACCCTGCTGTGGCGAGACAGAGGCCGGTAGTCCGCTCCCTTGGCCGCTCCTCAGGCGACGGAGGCGCCGGAGGATCCAGTGACTCCGCCGAGCTCTTCGTGACGCTGGAGACGAGCGACGACAGCTACGAGCCCCCGAGCCTGCGCCGTTCCTGGAGCAGGGCGGGCTCGTCAGGTCGTCGCCGCCCCTGATCTGGATGGGGCTGGCGCCAGACTGGGCGGCCCACTGTTGATGATGGCATCTGCCGCGATGCCCCCTGTAGTTAGGACTCCTTAGGATTCGCGCCTTTTGTTCCTGCGAGGGGCCAAGAATATACCCCACGGGGGCTTGTAAGATGTTTGTAGCTCCGTCTGTCAATATGATCCTTATTATGAAGCTGTGCGAGATGCTCATTCCGTTTTAGCTTAGTTTCCTCCTTTCGATCCTCACGAGGGCTTGATGCTCTGCGCCGACAGGTCCCAGTCCCAAGGCGGCTTCAGCCGTCGCTGGTATGCCAGATCACGATGCCGTGGTCAAGGCCAGGAGGTGAGCGGCCCGAGGTCCGGTAAGAGCCCTTGGGTCGCGATGCTCAGGAGGTCCCCCTTAGCGCTCAAGCAGCCATCATTCGGTGAGAAAGGAGAGCGATGTTGCTAACACGGGATTGCATTGAGTGCGGGGATGGTGCTGCGATAACTTAGTGCGTCCGGAGGGTGACTTATCTTGAGGGTCAGAAAAATGCTTCTAGGTGCGGCGCTAGCCTTGGCCATCGCGAGGTTGCTCGGCGATGCTTCTTGGAGGGACCCTGCAAGCTCATCATAGAAGGAACGAGGGTTTGTCGCGACAATCGACAGTTAGCCATTAGTTGCTCTGGAGGAGCGCGAAAGGCCTCGCGAGGTGTATTGGGGTACCCGTGAGCCAGCGCGGGGCTCACGGGGCCCTACCTCAAGGCGGGTTGCGCCTGGCTCTGGGCCTTATCCTGGAGTGTGTTCCTGCAAATTTGGCCAGATGCCGGTGCTCTACGTCTTCGGGTCCCAGCTCTGGGGCTGGTCTCAGCCGTCGCTGGCATGCCATGTCGCGATGCCATGGACAAGACCAGAGGGTGAGGGCCGGAGAGCCGGTAGGAGCCCTGAGTCGCGATGCTCAGGCACCCCCCCTTTAACGTGCAAGCTGGGTTAGATGACGAAACTCTACGTCCTCGGGTCCCGGCTCTCGGGCTGGTCGCAGCCGTCGCTGGCATGCCAGGTCGTGATGCCATGGACAAGACCAGAGGGTGAGGGCCGGAGAGCCGTTAGGATCCCTGAGTCGCGATGCTCAGGCACCCCCCCTTTAACGTGCAAGATTCCGACACCCAGGAGAAAAAGGCACCAAATAACAAGCATGGTGGATCGAAAGCATAATCCTAAGATAAACGCAAGAAGGATATATGCTGCTGGGACAGGCCCGAGCAGCTTGGGGATGATGCAGCCCGAGGGGCGCCCCCAATAAGATGAGCTAAGGACATGAAATAAAAGGGATACATGCCGCAGGGACGGACCCACGCGGCCTGGGAATAATGCGGCCCTGAAGGAGCTCCCAGCCAGAAACGAAACTTAAAAGATGTCACCTGATGATGTTGGGGACGAAGGGGTGTTGGTGTAGCAGACTCGGTGGGCTGCGGGAGCCGATCCTCACGAGCCCCCAGGCCCAGGGGCCTCAGGAGGCTCCGGAGGCGCCGGCGGCTCCTCGCGGGCCATCTCCATCTCCGCCAGGGCTGCGGCACGCCTGACCTCTTGAGCCTCCAAGATGGCCCTCTTGGGACGCTGGTGCGCAGTAGCCGCGTTCGGCAGGCCGTAAGGCATGTGCACATAGCTGTGAGGCGGACCCTCGCAACGTCCCACTCGCGAGGGCCAGAGGCGCTCTTGAGACGCGGCTCGGTTGAGCCCTGGTATGTCGATGCAGACGCGCAGCCCACCATCCTCGCCTGGATGGGGGGCCACACCGGGTAGGCGGCGGCTGCCTCTCATGACCCTTGACTCCTGTAGCTCCTGAATGGCCTTGCTGACGAACTCCTGAGGGTTTGGCCCTCCTTGCCTTGCTCCTTCTTGAGGGAAAGGTGCTTCGAAGCACGCCTCCACGCGGTGCCCAAACGCCTCCCTCGTGACCTTGGTGAGGTCGGCGGCCCTCCAGGGGAGAGCCCCCGAGCCCTGCCTGAGGAGGGCGCCGGGCGCGCTTCCCTATGCGATGGAACGAGGCTCCTCCTGGCCAGGCGCGGGCCCTGAGGGGCCTGCCTCCTGAGGAGTCGGGCCGGTTGATGTCTTCTTCTTCTTGGGGGCGGCCTCGGGAAGCCTCCTGCTGCTGCGGTCTGGGTCTTCTAGTGATGCGGCCTAAAAGGCTCGCTCCAGGGAGCACACTACGTCTCTCTCTTCGCAGGGCACCATGATGACCACGCCGCTTCCTGGCATCTTGAGGACGTTGTAGCCGTGGTGGGTTATGGCCATAAACTTGGCCAGCGCCGGGTACCCAAGGATGGCATTGTACCGCGGGCAAATGTGGGCGACGTCGAAGTCGATGAGCTCGGTGCGGTAGTTGTCGCGAGCCCCGAAGGTGACAGGAAGGCGAACCTGCCCTATCGGGACCGTGGAGCCGTCGGTGACTCCGGAGAAGGGCTTCGTTGGCTGAAGCTGACTGTAAGGCACTTGAAGATTGTTGAATGTTCCCACGGACAGGACGTTGAGCCCTGCCCCACCGTCGATGAGGGTCCTGGCGACTAGCACGTTGCTGATGATTTGGGAACAAAGCATCGGGAGGACCCCGGCTGTGGCCGCGCACTTGAGCTGATCCGCTGAGCTGAACGTGATGGCGCATGCCGATCACCTAAGAGGGCGCGTGGCCTCGAGCTTGGGGAGGACTGCGTTTACTTCGTGGGCGAACTGCTTGAAGATGCATTGAGAGGCTGGGGCTTGAGCTCCGCCCAGGATGCAGGCGATTGCACGCGGTTCCTGGAAGCCCCCAGCCCCCTCGTCCCGATGACGGTCATCGTTCCTTCTTGGCTGCGGTGGCAGTGGAGGGAGGCATGCGTTCCCTTGCGGGCGATCCTCGCGAGGCTGATCCCTCCAGCCTCCCTCGCGAGTTGGGTCCTACCAGCGGTCCTCGCGAGGTTGGTCACGCCACCCTTGGCGCGGGCCGCGATCTTCCCAACGTCCTGCATTCCTTCCTCCTCCTCGGCCGTAGCCCCGGTTGCTGCGATCGGGACGTCTGCCGACCCTTCCTTCGCGCACGGCCCGGAGCTCTTGGCATTCATTCGTGTTGTAAGTGTGGAGGTCGTGGTAGACGCAGTACCGGCTGCCCTTGGAGGATTCGGGCTGTTCTCTGCCCCGTTTTGTGTCTGGCTCGGCCGCGAGCACGGCAGCCCCCTTGCGCTTCATGTCCTTGGCCTTGGGCTTCTTCTCTTCGGGGTCCGCGGCAGGCAGCTCGAGGAGGGAGAGGCGCCCCTCCTCAGCCCTGGCGCACTTGGTCGCCAAGTTGAACAGCTCCAGGGAGGTGCGCAAGTCTTCATGCATCACCAGCTCCTCCTTCATCTTGACGTCGCGCACACCGTCGGAGAAGGCAGAGATGATGGCCTCCTCCATTACCCTGGGGATCTTAAGGCGAGCGTTGTTGAAGCGCTGGATGTACTTCTGCAGGGTTTCCCCTGGCTGCTGCTTGATACAGCGCATGTCGCTCACGGCGGGTGGCCGGTCGCGAGTACCCTGGAAGTTGGCGATGAAGCGGGTGCGCATCTCGTCCCAAGAAGAGATCATGCCTGGGGCCAGATTCAGGAGCCAGGTGCGGGCTCCGTCCTTGAGCGCCATGGGAAACCATTTCGCCATGACCTTTTCGTCTCCATTGGCAGCCTCGATGCCCAACTCATAGAGTTGGAGGAACTCCGCAGGGTCAGCCGTGCCGTCGTAGCGAGGGGGCGGGTCTGGCTTGAACTTGCTGGGCCACGCGATGCTGCGCAGCTCGGAGGTGAAGGCGCGGCAGCCCACCGTGGCCACGGGGGGACTTGGGCGACGGAGAGCTTGGTCCTGCGGGTCCCCATGCGCCGTGGCTGGGGGCAGCGCAGGGTCTTGACGTGCCGGAGCAGGGAGCGCTCGGGCAGCTTCTCGTGGGCGAGGGACTTCTTGGCAGCTCTGCTCTTGCCGCGCTGGCGCCTGGTGGAGGGGGTTCCGCCCAGGGGCCTCGCACCTTGGGGCCAGGGCGCCTTCTTGAGGAGGAGGCGGCTGAGGCGTACCAGGAGCTTCATCGCCCGCGCGGGGCGGGGTGCGGTGCAGCGAGAAGGATGGTGCGGGGGCGCCTCCGGCGGCGTGGACGAGCTCAGCGACTCGGTCGAGCCATTCTTCGTAGACGTCGTCGATGGGGCGGTAGCGCAGGAGCTCGTTTGCTGCGATGAGCGTAGCTCGGGCCTCCATGGCCGCGCGGGGCGTGCGTGACGAAGAACCAGTGGGGGTGAGCGAGGACGTGGCGGTGCGGCCATCCCGCCTCATGGACGAATGCTGGGACGATGCTTGCTGCTCGTTCCCCGCCAGGCCGGTGGCGGCGTTGACAGCAGGTGACGGGGAACGACGAGGGCGCCCGCCGACGGGAGCCGTCTGGGCGACACTGGAGGCGAGGGCGGCTCAGCGCTCGGCGCGAGCCCGACGAGCGTCAGACATGGTTGCGGTGGTTGGGGAAGAACGAGACGACGGAAGGTAGATTCTGGCGCACCCCCTACCTGGCATGCCAAATGTCAGATTTCGGGTTCCGGCAAACCCTTGAGGTTCGAATACTGGGGTGCACGCGGAGATTCAACCCTCTACCGACTCGCTCCTCACTGAATCGCTAAGATCTAACTACCAACTGAACAGCACAAGAGACACAAGATTTATACTGGTTCAGGCCACCATTATGGTGTAATACCCTACTCCAGTGTGTGGTGTGGTGGATTGCCTCTTGGGCTGATGAGGAACAATGCAAGGAAGAACAGCCTCACGAGGGTCTGTTCTTGGCTGGTGCGATGAACTGCTAGGAGGGGTTCAGTCGCTCTATCTATTGGTTTCTTGGTGAGGATCCATATGCCTCTACCCTGGGGGTGGATAGTCCTATTTATAGGCAAAGGCCCTGGGCCTCTTCCCAAATATTGAGCGGGAAGGGCGCCAACAATTGGCCATTTTGAAGGGGAACATCGGGTACACTTATCCTGACTAAAGTTGGTCCTCGCCTGTCAAAGGCTCTGCTGATGACACCGGCTTGGGCTCCACAATGACTTCCTTCCAGCCGTTGGGCTGGTCATGGTCTCGTTGCACCGAAATGGATGCCTTTGTCTGATGCTCTCGCCTGCGCTTGCTCCCATTGCACCAAAGAGGAAAGGAGGACACTGCGCGGGCTGGCACCCGACTGGCGCCCTTGGTCGTCATGGCTTGCGTCATGGGCACCTCGCGAGGTACCCCGCCTTGAACTCTCCGCCCCCTCATGAGCCAGCCTGACGAGGTAGTGCCCGAGGAAGCTCCTTGTCGTCCGCCCCGCGAGGCTTAGCCCCTCGCGAGGGTCTTGAGCTTGCGTTGATGAAGATGGGCTGTGCTGGGCCTCCTTCGAGCCACGCTGCAGGCAGGCAAGTCTGGGGACCCCCGTTCCCAGAACGCCGACACTCGCCATCATTATTCATTCCTCGGTCCTGTGTTGTCGCAACCAGAATGCCGACAAGTGAACCGTGATGTGAAAATCAATACCTCTAGCAACCCCGTTGCTTGGAGGTTAATGGACAACAATCTCATGCTTAGAGTGTTGGCTGTTGAATCACCATTCTAAGATTGACGGTGCTACCTAGTCCTTATTTCCGGTGCACTCTTCGATCAATGAGTTAGGATTGTGTCAATCCCTTGCTCTTTTGATCATATCATCTTGCCCTTAAAAGCAAGATTGTTCTCGAGCCTAATAACATATTGGTGGTTCATGACTTTCTGAATATCCTCTCGGAAGTATCACCAGGTTGTCACCTGACCGCTATGTTGAGTTCGTGATCAAGTTGATTTCTTATAAACCACGTATTCTCCAAGAATCTGTGTTGGGTACCCTTGAAATAATTAGTTAAGCTAAACAACAACTTGGAGAGTTGGAGGATAAAAGTCTAATCCACTTAGTTCACCCCAAAGGGATATCTTGTATGTGTGTTGAAGAAAGATGGTATCTTCATTGATTGACCTCGTGATCAGTTAATCGGCCTATCATCTTATCCAATCCTTGATTTGAGTATGGGCTATCGTCAAATCAACTCAGGACCAACGATATTCGTAATGTTGTCTTACTTGTGGATGATCCCTCGAGCATACACCATTACATCCTTTGGTCTGACCAGTGATATCACCTTGTCCACATAATTATGGAATTCCATTTATATGGAAACCTGGATGAATTGTTGTTGAGCTCATCGACGACATTTTTGACTTCTCCATGATTTTTATTGAACATTAAGCTAGTGATGGAAACTTTTATAAGCATTATCTTCATGTCCCGTTCACGAAGCATATGTTAGATGAGAGAAGTGACCTCCTCTAATTCACGTGCACTTGGTGTAAGTTGCTGCCATGGATCCGAGAAAGATTGTTTTTTGCTTCCTTTGGAATTGTGCCAAGTCGGTCATGCATGTGCAAAGTATACTACGGTTTGGTAGATTAATTACCTCCACTCCATATGTATTCCGTAGCACACCAAGCCACTGATTGATTTGTTCAGGGAGAAGAAGTTCCTTCTTAAGAGCTAATCCGGACTTATGTAAGGACTTCGATATCCTCGATGGTGGTTCCTCACATGAACTTGGGTAGTATTTTATTATAAGACTACTGTGTGGTCATGCTTGTCCAGGACAACATGTTCACATGTGTGTAGCAAAACCCGCTCATGTTTTGGAGCTTGCTATCGTAGTTCATTCCCCGAGGATCTTGCAATGCCATCTCGTCGATTTGTTTTGCAAACTTTCATTTTTCTTTCTAGACTTGATGAGTCTGGAATATTCTAACACCAACCAGATCTGAATCTCAGGCAGTTATGATGGCTAGAACATTCCCAAAAACTATAATATTGGTGTCTCTGTAAACGGTTAAGTGGATGTCGTGGCCAACACACCCAGCTAGAAGACCAAATATTGTAGTGTCTTGATTGAGGTAGTTGGCCACCTCCCCATAAGGATTACTTAGGGTTTACTCCAGTAGTTGTTCCTTATGGATTCCTATGCTCCCGAAGTCCAACCTTTTACTTGATGTTATAGATATCAAACCATATCTATAAATGGATTACGCTAGCACACCAAGGAGAACATTAGAAGCGGAGTGGTAAATGTCTCTCGGTTGATCATCCAGATTTCGTTCCCTTGGCTTCGCTAAGGTGAAATCTGAAAAAGTGTTGTCTTCCTTTGCATCTGCATTGTCCATCACTATTCATCACGATAGTAAGAAGTGTTGCCAGGATCCTCGGCACGGATGTTGGCAAGACCTTGATGAATATGGAAATGCTCAAGTTCTTGAGAGCACGCTTAGTCACTGGGTTATATCCTCGGTAACAATCGGAATGTGCCTTCCATTGCCGAGTTGTCTCAAAACCCTAGCTCTCTTTTCAAACTAGGTATGCCATTTCTTAGAACTCCTTGAAACGATCGTTTGTGAATTGCCTTAGGCTAGTATGAAGAGTTTCAATGATCTCTATATCAAAAGTAATTCTTTTTGCCACTTAAGGAAATTATTCTACGAGTCACCTTCCCTGAGGTGCCCCATTATGGAATCATGGCAATTAACCCTCGCTACTTTGACCTCGTCCGCCATCTTCTTAAGTGTGGAATTGTTGCCTACCAAATTGAACCTTCGTCATATGCTTCCTCGATCACCCTATTTTGTGTTTTCGGCTCAACTCACGAGATGTTACTATGTCTCATACCGTGAGTTGATCGTCGGTTGCTCGATCTTCGAGAAGATCAATTCTTCTAGAGTTTCCTTTCTTCTCATTGTCATGTTGGATGGAGTTCTCAGAGCAAGACTTCGAGACAAAGATGATGATCGAATCAATGTTCTTATGAAGTGCAACCTAGATCGTGAAGATTGTGCTAGATTTGTGTCCCCTCTATCTTCTTACCTCACGTCTTGAATCTCGGGACGAGATTCTTGTTTAGTGGGTGTGAATTGTCACAGCCCTAGAATTATGCTTGTAATTAGAGGCATTGCATCCATGCATCATGTCTAAATTCTGAAAGTTGAATTGAGGATAGTGGAAACCCTCAGAAACCAATTCAGAAATATTCAACATTAAAATCTCTTAAAAGAAGTCCAGGAAAATGTTCCTCTAAGTCTTTGAAAATATTGGCGAGAGAAAAAAC
This sequence comes from Triticum timopheevii, assembly GCA_963921465.1. Classification (NCBI taxonomy): domain Eukaryota; kingdom Viridiplantae; phylum Streptophyta; class Magnoliopsida; order Poales; family Poaceae; genus Triticum; species Triticum timopheevii. Next base: position 357,370,578 of record OY997274.1, on the reverse strand, counting down.
TCAAACCAATATTTTTAGAGGACTAAAGGTAATTATTTTGGGCATTTGAAATTAAATCATAATGTATTTGAGTTGGATTTTATTTCGCTATAAAAGAAATATATGTCCAATAATTCTGAAAAGTTGTGAGAGGCTTTGGAATTATCCATTTGGTGCATGCAAAAATTATCAGAAACAGAAAAATTAGTTTGGGGTCAAAACCCAAATTAAAACAAATGTCAGAAATAGAAAAGAGAAAGAAATTCATAAAAAGGGACTTACCTGGCTTACCTGGACGGCCCAATAGGCAACCCACCAAGGGCAGAGCAGTCTTCTTCCTCCTGCCAGTAGGCAGAGGGGAAGCGTGGCACACGCGTGTGCGCCCCCGGCCACCTCCTGCTTGCCCTTCCTCGACATGATCCACGTCTAGAGACGCCCGAGGCCCCTTCTCACTTTCCCCTCCTTCCTCTGCCTCACCCCCTTCCTCTAGCCTCTCTTCCTCGCGCAACCGAGCACACCCGAGACCGCCGCTCTCCATATCCATGGTCACCGCGCTCCCCTCGCCCCTCCCTCCTAGTCCACGAGCTCCGCTACGACACGAAGCTCCTCCGTGCTGAAGCACACGATCCTGGAAGCACCATAATGTCTCCATTGATCGTTCTTCTCCGAGCACGACTACCGGACTCCATCGACGGATTCGTCGCTGTCAAAACTCCCCACGAGGCCGCCGAGCTCCCCGTCTAATGCATGTGAGCTCCTCCCCATGTCCCCTTCCTCTAGCGCGTCCTCTAGCACCGATTTCCGCCATGGCCGAAGCTCGCCGTCCGCCATGGCCACTGGACCTCTTGCTGCGGAGCCTTCCTCAACCGCGCTGATGTTCTTCATGCTCCTAGAGCACCGTAATTGCTACTCCGCTGCTTGCTTTGATCGCCCGCTTGCTCCAACACCGCACCCGTGCACAACCGAACTCCGGTCGCCGCCACTGCAGCTCGCGCTAGCGCCAGCCACCACAACCGCTGGATGTGCACGAGCCCCAGCTCGACGTAGAACACAACGCCGCCCTAAACCGTGCCCTGTAGTGCGAACACGACGCGTCTCCGCCACTCCGTTGGTCGTCGCCGGCCTTACTCCAGCGATTGCTGATGTGGCCCATGATTAGCGCTAATCCCCGCCAGCTAGACCGCCCATAGGTGCTGACAACAGGCCCCACAGCAAGTCAAAGTGTAGGTCAACACAGGATTAACCGGGATTAGCCTCTGAGTCACTAATGTGCGGGTCCCAGTTGTCAGGTTTGACCTGGCTGGCGCTGTTGACCTGCTGACATCGTGATGTCGTCATGCTGACGCAGTTATCATTTTCTGGATTAAGAATAATCCAGGAAATTCCAGAAAACTAGTTAAACTTCAAAAATTCATAGAAATTCAACTGCAACTCAGAATGAAATAATTTATATATGAAAAACTATCAGAAAAATGCAATCTATCAATCTGTACCATTTCCATGCATGTCTGAACAACTTACAGCTACTATATATGACAATTTGAATACATGGCATTTGAAATGTCCTATATGGAGTTTGAATTTGAACCTAGTGTTCAAACCAACCTCATTTCACTTGTTGTTAGTTGCATTAGATCAATCAATAGCATATTGCCATGTCACATTCATGCATCATATTGCTGCATTGCATTGATTGTGTTTCTTCTTTGTTTGTCGGTGCTTGTCCCCTCTGAGTAGACGTGGTTCTGACGATGAGTTTGATGACACTGATGAAGAACTATACTATCTTCAGAAGTGCCAGGCAAGCAAAACCCCCTTGTTCATTCTGATACAATCCCACTCTGTCGCTCTGGCTCTCTTTTACTGCATTAGGACAACAATGATTTACTTATTACATGATGCGGTAGTTGAGCCTCTTTCCTCTGCATGACCTGTCACTGCCACAGTAAATAGATGAAACCCACTAGCATGAGTAGGAGTTGTTTGAGCCCTGATGTGCCTACTCATTCATGCTTGTTTGTCATGCCTTCTACTGCTTAGAGTTGAGTCAGGTCTGATTCATCGGGGATGAATTCGAATGTTGTGAAACATGTCCTACTGTTGAGAGCTAAGTGTGTGAACATGATTTGGTAAAGGTAGCGATGAGAGGCCATGTAGGAGTACATGGTGGGTTGTCTCATTGAAACCGTCCTCAGGAACTGAGTTCTGTGTCTGTGATCCAGGAAAGTTACTACCACACATTGAGTTCCGGTAACTCGACCCCTCTCGACTTATTAATCAACTCGATCTCTGTCCAGGAGTTGCAACTAGTTTTTGGTGTTTGTAGGTTGTGTTAGTAGTCTACCAAGTGGCACCCGGTATAGGTGGGCTTGGGGCAAACTAGGCACCGTGGCCGGGTATGCCAAGCGTCGCCCATTTGGTGGGCTTGGAACCCTGTACACATCGTTTGGGGCCGTGAGCGGCACGCCGGCCGGATCTCCTTGCGGATGGAACCCAAATAGGAGATAAACCTGGACTAGAGTCTTGCGTGGGTAGTCAAGTCATGGCCGACACCCTCGCCAGGCTTCCGCTTGAAGATTGCCGAGATACACGACATGTACATGGTGGTAAGTGGCAAGAGCGTGTGTGAAGAAGTACGCCCCTGCAGGGTTAACATGATCTATTCGAAGAGCCGCGCCCGCGGTAAAGGAATACTGGGTTGCTTGTGCAGTTCATAGACAAGTGAAAATGGATACTCTAAAATGTGCAAGATAAGCATGAGTGCTATGGATGGCGTTCTCGTAGGAAGACGGAAGCGGACCCATACTGGTGTATTGTTGTGGTGAATATGTGGACACGTGTGCGCCACCTCAAAAGAGTTACTTGCAGTCATAGTTCAGGATAGCCACTGAGTCAAAGCTGGCTTGCAGCAGTTAAACACCACCACCCCCTTTGTTGATATTGATGCATATGTAGCTAGTTATGATGTAAGTCTTGCTGGATACATTTGTACTCACGTTTGCTTAATTTATTTTTTTGCCGAGAGACTCCAGTCTCACTATTAGTTCCGCGTGGACTTTGACGTTTAGCTTGTTACCTCAGCTACGATCTTGTACCCTTGGAAGGATCTTGCAGATAGTCAGGCTTCTCAGCCCTTTTCACTTGTAGTTGTCTATACTCATACATGTTATGCTTCCGTTGTTTGTATGCTCTATATGTTGGGTCATGAGACCCATGTTTGTAATACTTGGCTCCTCAGAGCCTATTGAATAGATACTTGAGTTGTAGAGTCGTGTTGTGATGCCATGTTGTATTTGCACATATCGAGCGTATTGTGTGTATGATTATTGAAATGCTTGGTATGTGTGGGATCCAACAACCTAGTTGTTTATTCTTGGTACACACTCTTACCGGGAAATGTCTCCTAGTGCTTCCACTAAGCCATGGTAGCTTGCTACTTCTCCGGAACAATTAGGCTGGCCAGCATGTGTCCTTCTTCGTTCCTGTGTCTGTCCCTTTGGGGAAATGTCACACGTTGTTCCTTTAAGTCGTTGTAGCTTGCTACGACTTGGGTTCATACGTTGTTGATTGACATGTTCGTCGCTGGGTCATGTATGCCTGTCCTTGTAAGTTAGCGCCACCTTGGGTTTACGACTAGTCATGTCGGCTCAGGTTCTTTGTCATATGGTTGCTAGTGGCACTATCATATACGTGAGCCAAAAGGCGCAAAAGTTCCCGGGCCAGGTAAGGTGGCACCCGTGGGAATACCCTGCGCGAGGCTGCAAAGTGATATGATGTGTTACATGCTAGATCGGTGTGACTTAGGATCGGGGTCATGACAGATCCTTTGACTTGCAGTATTCTAAAACTGCAGGGATAGGAAAAACACCAGAATATGGTAGGAATGCACATGAGAAATAGAGCATTTGTAAACACGGGATTTCGGTCAACTTGGGTGTTTGGTTCACAGGAATTGGAAGAACAGAGGAATGCAAAGAAACATGGCCAAATTATAGTGAAACCATATGAAAATGTGTATAGTTACAATGTTATTCTACCACTAATGGACTTACACTACTACAGGATGCTGGTAACGCGATACTACGATCAGAGACCCTTTGACGAAACTGTGTGCGATGCATTAATCACAAATGGTGATGTAAAAAAACCATCAAAAAAGATGCAAAACATTTGCGATGGTGGAGCCATCAAACACGGTTCAGATTTTAGTTGCGTGTGCGATGCAGGGCACACGGTTGATCCATACGAACTGCGTGTGCGATATACGGCATACAGTTTGCTCTGATGAACTATTTTCTATTAGGGAAAGCAACAGAAACGGTCAGCTAGATCAAGGTGTGTGTGATATATGGCATACAGTTCACTCGGACAAACTGTTTTCAATTAGGGAACATAACAAAAATGGTTCAACTTAACAAGATGTGTGTGATATGCGGCATACAGTTCACATAGATGAACTATTTGCGATGAGCCAAAAGAACACAAACAAGTCGTGTAAACAAGATGTATGTGATACGCGGCAAATAGCCGACTCGGATGAACTATTTGCGATGAGAAAGAAATTACAACACAGACGGTTACCATAGTTAATTCGTGTGTGATTCTGTGTGTACAAAGAACTTTGAAAATTGCAAACTAGTTGCTTGCAGTGGCTAGGAGTATCGCACACGATGCATCTGTGAATACTCGTGTGCGATGATTAGTAAGTTACACATACGTTTCCTTATGTTAACATGTGCGTGAATTTGCGGTATGGACAGTTAATATGCAAATGCCTTTTGGACATCGGGTACACGCTTAAACTCAATGAACTGTGTACGATACTAATACTTTTAGTGAAAATTTAAGAACTTGGCTAACATCATTTGAGTAACGTATATATAGTGGTTACACTATTCGACAAAAGGAGGATCTTCATAACACGGTTTTGACAACCATATGGTCCATATCTACATACTTAACATAGTAACAACTATCACATTTTAAGAGGCTGAGGGTCAACAATCATATGGTCCATATCTACATACTTAACATAGTAACAGCTAGCACATTTTAAGAGGTTGCGAGCCAACAACCACAACTATCCGCTGGAAGCAGCTTGATCATAGTGACTCGACATCTCGTCAATGAAAAGGAAGAGCCCTCCTGTGCCTTGGTAGAGCATGAGTAGAATAGTGTCTCCAATTTTCCCATATGGATGCATTGCCACGACAAGCGAGAACTTGTTAATTTGAATGGTTCCATTTCTACGGGAAATGCAGTACCTTGCAATCACTTTGGCGTTATTAATAGGCACAAGTGTAATTTGACCACACTGGAAAATCGATCCAGGAACTGATACAGCGGGTAATTTCTGTTGAAATGTAGAATAAAAACCAATTGTAGCATATCGTTAAAGATATATATAGTTTCTGAGCATCAACATAAAAATAAGACTTTGTACCAGCATTTGTGCACACAATTTGTCTTGTTCAATGTGTGTACCATATGTATAATTAATCCCATCCAAAATCCAACGTTCATATGTTGTGCTATCTCTATCAGATTATCAACAAAGTTTATGACATGATTCAAGTCCTTCTAGTGAAATTTGGTACGCTTAGTAACATACAGATCGTTCACTATGCATGCAACATATCCTACTTAAAAGGTGGAAAGGTATTATTCATTCAGAACATGGCAGAAGAATATATAGTGCGCATAAATTGGTAAATAGAATTTGTTACTGCCCAGGAATGGAGTCAGAAAATTAAATCACAATTGGTTGCTTAAATAGTGATCAATTAGTCAAAACAAATACCCTGATTTTGCTAAGTAATATGCTAGCATGGAGAAAGTTGAAAGGACACTAACCTCGATCAGACTTTGATCGGCTGATGACGTTGGGGAAGTAAACATCCATGTTAATTAGACCAGGCTGTGGTGCATGCACTAGAATTTTATTGCCTGCTTTCAGTTCATAACACTTTTTCTCCAAAGGTCCGCATCAAAATAGGAGTGGCCATCTTTATCATGTTTTACGCTAACCATCATTGTAAATCCATGTTGTGTTGTCAATATGACATCCATGGAGTCATCAACAAAGTAAAGCCCAAGATTTTCTACTACTCCTGTTCTTACAAAGCAAGGGATGTACTTCTTAAAATGAAAATTAAGATCATAAATTAGATATATTGAAATAACAGAGCAAGATGCAAATATGGGAGTAACTGATAGAACCGATCAATATATAGACGAAAGAAAAGTACAAAAATATATAATTTAGATAGTGTAACAAAGATTTGATGTAACTATGAGAGTAACTAGATGAACAATACATCATATATTTGCCTAATATAGGGGGGGTATCGGCTTCGACATCTAGGATGCACGTGCCACCGTACCTTTTATGCAAATGTAGCAACAGACGGTATATGTTCACAAATTTAGGCCATACCGACCGTGGTAGGTTGAGATTGAACATACCGAGCGCTCTCTGAAGTCATTCGGAATGGTGAGATAGAACTTCGTTTCCGACTGGCCACAACCACACTTGCCCGATTTGTGCTCGCACTGCGGACACATGAATGAAAACCCTCGAATCAGCTAGAAGAAAAATGAATCCACGGCGATTTCTGCTGGTTGATTAACAGCGACGGGCGGACTGCAATAAGAGATGAGTGAATATTTTGCTAAGTTGATTACCTTCTCCATGAGAAAAATCCTCATCCCAATCCCGTCGAAAACCCCAATCGACCAGAGTCTAGAATGTCGGTGCAGATAGGTAGCGGAAAGCCGTAGGGGTGAAATCCTGTGCTGTTTGGAGTGCAACCTCAGCCCGCCGACAACAGCTGTCAAGCTTAGGGTGGCCACCGCGATAGAAGTTGATGAGGTGCAGAGTTGCGGAGGATTCCGCGGCGAGTGAGTGGGGACGAAGTGGGTGAGGGTTTTATTTTTTCCTTCTACATGTGTGGGTGAACACACACGATTTGTAGAGGCGACGGAGATGAATCGTGTGTGATAGTAAATCACCGAGATTGAAGGGGAATCCGAATTTCCTTTGTCCTTTGTCCATGAGTTTTTTTCTACGATGAACATAAACCCTGCAAATCACCGTGTTCAAAATTGGCACTTTTTTGGGTTCATTTACAAATTTAGGGAATTATGTGCATTTTCTAGGCATTAGTGCACATAATTCAAATTCAAACAATCGGTGCATGAGAAGGTGCATGAGAACTGTCTGGAAAACCATGATCGTGCTATTTAGTAAATTCGCGTGCCTTTTACAAGGAATGGGCAAATATTTCACAGAAATGCGTGGCAATAGTCAACCACAAACACGTCATTTATTGGTTTTTCAACTGTAGAAAAATGAAATACATGCTTGAATAACATGACGGCTAGCATGGTGCCATGGTATGGCCTCACCATGCCCTGGTACAAATTTGAGAAGGTTCGGCTTATGTCGTCGTCCACGCCATTCATAAAGCAAACCATCACCGAGGAATTTTCATGGTTTTGAGGGGGGAAATCAGCAAGATTGAAGGGGCCGGGAATCCAAATTTCCTTCCTAGCTTGTCATTCAATTTTTTCTACAATCAACATATCCCCTCGAATGCAACGTGTTCAAATTTGGCATTTTTTTGGGCTCATTTACCATATTAGGGGATTATGTGCATTTTCTAGGCATTAATCCATATAATTCAAATCCGAACAATCGGTACATGAAAAGGTGCATAAGAACGGTCTGGAAAAACCATACTTGTGGTATTTAGTAAATTTTCAAGCCTTTTACAAGGAAGGGCAAAGATTTCAAGGGAATGCATGGCAATAGTCAACCACAAACGCGTCATTTACTAGGTTACGAACTATAGAAAAATGAAATGTGCGCTTGAAAAACATGATGCCTAGCATGGTGCCATGGTATGGACTCACTGTGCCCTGGTAAAAAGCTGAGAAGGTTTGATTTATGTCGTCATGCACGTCCTTCATAAATCGAACCATCACCGAGGAAGTTCCATGCTTTCGAGAGGGAAATCACCAAGATTGAAGAGGAATCCAAATTTTCTTCGTTCTTTGCCCTGGAATGTTTTCTACGACGAACATACACCCTGCAAACCACTGTGTTCAAATTTGGCATTTTTTGGGGGCTCATCTACCATATTTAGGGGATTATGTGCATTTTCTAGGCATTTAGCGCATATAATCCAATCCAGCTACAGCTACATGAGTGTGATGTGAGGGACGTGGATTGTCGTTCGACCACGGCGCATCCTACGGTGCACACATGTGATCTGCGTGGCTGGCGTTTCGGCTGATCATAACGCAACACACAATAGGCTCAGCGCGCACTGTTTCCGGAGGCGACGGAGATGAACCATGTGCGATAATGAACGAGCAAAATTGTAAGGGAAGCCAAATTTCCTTCATCTTTGTCGTTGAGCTCTTAAAAACCACTGCACTGTACGGCTGCCTGGCCCCTCCGTCCCAGAGCTGTCTCCAAGCATCGTTCATGGCACCGCGACACACAGTAACTGGTAAGGAAGCGATGGCATCCCGCAACGCCGCATTCCTCGCTGCCCGCGATCGCACACATGGTAAGGAAGAGATGGCATCTCGCCATGCCGAGTTCATCGCCACCGGCGGCCACACAGTTACGTGGGCGAACTTTGAGGCTGCCATGGCCGAATGGGCAGTGGATCTAGAGGCGGCCAAAGCCGCACAGAAGGAGAGGAAAAGCCAGAAAACAGTCAAGAAAAGAGATTTCCACTGCCGCAAGAAAGAAGAGGCCACATGCCATGCTGAGGAGAGCTTGGCAGAGATCGAAGCACGGTGGGCTGTTGTCTACAAGGCCGGGAAAGAGAACGTCGGTGTCTGGCCAGCAAGCCCCGATGGCAGCATGTGAGAAGTAGTTAGTGCGTGTGTCGCCCGTAAGTTTGTATAATTAATTACGAGCATCTACCAGTACTACATACGTACTATTCAAAAGTAGAGCAAATTACCAATAGTACTTTAAGTTGGTACTATCTATTATTAACGTATAATGTCGGTAAGCGCATCCTTTGAGGGCTTTGAGCATTGATTAGCCACCAGAGGAGACTAGAGGAGACTAGAGCTGGCCGCAGCTGGTTTTTAGTCCCACCTTGTCGCGCGAGCTGGCCGCACACCGGCTTAAATTGTCGTGTCGCAGCAAGCTTCTATCTTGTTTCATAGGATCAAATCTGGCTACGCAAGCGAGGCAGGTTGACACTTGATTGCATTTCATAAACCGAGAATTGCTCATCGGGTGTCACCTTGCCTCGTTCATGTACATTGAATAATCCTGATACAATGATAGAGATTTTTGAAATTAGGTGCGGTTGGAGATGCTGATAGATATAAGAATTATTAGAAGAACACAAAACACACGGTTTCTATGGTGTACCCATGTGCGTTTTTGTGGAGACGGGATCTGCCAATTTTCTCTTTTCTTGCACATGAGTATTTTATGCGCTTCGTCTGTGTTGTGTGTTTCCCCCGCCCAAGTTTCAAGTTTCACAGGAAATTTTCATTAGGCACGCGATTTCAGAATTTATTCCTCCAACCATATCCCCACCCATCAGATTTCCTCAGTATCTCCCCCTCCCCCCTATCGGCAGTTCAAACCACCGCCAACGCAACCACAGCTTCAACCACATCTATGTTCTGCTAGGTTCCAGTCAGGTAACCCACCGATCTCTATCACAGCCCCGGCCTGATTGCTTAAATGGCGCCTGCGAAACATCCTCATGCCTTCAAATCACCACCGCCCCTACCTCTAGAGCATCACCGCGCAAGCCCAACCACATATCATGTGGAGTTAGAGGAGCTGATGGCAGTCCATGGCGCGATGGCCGCTGTGCATGTTGACCTAGAGGAACACCTCACCTTCGCTTCCGCCGACATGGTGCAGGCTCTAGCCAAGATAAAGTGCCCCAGCGTCTACCCCCCAGGACTTAACATGTATGATCTAACCAGCTCAATCTTACCAATACCACTTGCAATGGCTATGTTTTGTATGGTTAATGTATTAAGCATGTCCGTGCCTTGTTTATTTCAGTATTGCACACTGTGTGATGGTCAAGTATTTACTATCCAGCTCGATTTCACCAATACCAGCAACAAACTTACAATACATGACTCGGGATATCACCAGATGCTGCCCATTTGCTATTTTCGGTGGATGCTAACCCTGTTGTACTTAACAGGCCTGCCATGTACTTACGGTCATAACGGCTGATGTTGTTGTTTGCTGTCGAGGTTAGCTGCATCCCATGTCTTACAATATTTCACATCATTGTGCAATTGCAGTTTAACTTCTAACATTTACTGGTTGCCTGTAGGTACACCTGTCAGTGGCACTGATCCATGCTTCGTCCTGGAGGAACAACTCGCCTCCGCTGCCTCTAACTTTGGGCGGGCTCTGGCCAAGAAGAAGTGCCCCATTAATTGTCAGATTTCGGGCTCCGCAGACCCAAGAAAGGTTTGAACTCAGGGGCGTGTGCAAAGAACTCAACCTCTCAAGCCGATCGACCCACTGCTCTCATGACCTAGTTCGATGAACACGACAGAGAAAGACACAATAGTTTACCCAGGTTCGGGCCACCTTGCGGTGTAATACCCTACTCCTGCTTTGTGGTGGATTAGCCTCGCGAGGGGCTGAGGATGAACTAGTACAAGTGGAAGAACAGCCTCAGGAGGCGTGTTCTTCTGAAGAGCTCTCGGTGGTTCGATGAGCTGATCACTTGATGAGTCGATCCCTCTCTATGGTGGTGGCTAGGCTATATTTATAGTGGCCTTGGTCCTCTTCCTCCAAAACTTAGGCGGGAAGGGATCCTACAACGGCCAAATTCGAAAGGGGACAAGAAATACATGTAATCCTAACAAAAGGTGGTCTTCGCCTACAAAGCCTCTAAGCGTGACGTCGTGGTGAGCTCGGCGATGACATCCTTCCTGACATTCTGGCGGTCTTGGTCTTGGTGCACGCAAATGGCAACCTTTGGCTGATTCCTTGGGACTCCACACCTACGCTTGCCTCCTTTGCACCAAAGAGGAAACTTGCTGCTATGCACCCGCTAGCGTGCGCCTGGCCTTGGTCGTCATGGCTGATGTCAGCCTTGTGAGGTTGGGTCTTGCATAGAAATCTTTGCTCCGCTCAGGAGGCCGCCTGAGGAGGCCGCTCCCTTGGGAGGTCTTGTCGCCCGCCTTGCGAGGCTTGGCCCCTCGCGAGGGTCTTGTCCTACCGTAGTCAAAGTTGGGCTGTACCAGGTCGTCGAAGAAGCCACGTCGTGGGCTGCAGGCAGGCAGGTCTGGGTAACCTAGTTCCCAGAACACCGACAGAAGCCCTCGGGCCCAAGGCGCGCTTGCACTTGGCTTCGAGGCGAAGCCAACGGGCAAGTGTGGAGCGCCTCGGGCCCCAATTGCCTGCGAACCGAGCCGCCGCATGGCACCCGATAAGTCGTGGGCATCTCCGCTTCCCCATGTCGCCTCGACAACTGTTCAACTTGACACCTGCCTGCTGCATGCAGAGGAAATCATCATTACTAGGGATCATGGGAGGCCGACGATTTACCTTCTTCTGGCTATAAATGGGGGAACGGGAGGAGCCCCCTGCCCATCTTGGTCTCCTTGTTCCTTGCTTCTTCCTCCTTTTGCTCCACCACATTGCTAGATCATCCATGGCACCGACGAGGAGGTTCTCGGGCGCGGAGAAGGGAAAGGCCCCAAGGAGGGGCTAGACTCGCCTCCGCCCAAGAGGGGCCGCGGCCACCCTCGCAAGTATGCCGCGATACTGGCAGTGACTCCCCGCGGGCGTGGGCGCCCGCCCTCCAAGGCCGGCGCTGCCTCCGGCGGTCTGGTGAGTGCGCCTTCTTGTGGTGGGAGCCGCCATGGCCAGGGGAGCCGCTGTCAGGAGGAGCGGCGCGCGATAGCCATCTGGCCACCGCGGCCACGATCCCACTCAGCCGACTCTCCCTGTGAGTTTGTGGTGTGGGCGGCGAAGCCTGCGGGCGCCTGGCTCCAGCTCCCGCACTTCTTCGCGGGCGCGCTACCGGCCGGGGGACCTAGTGGCTTCTGGGTTCAGGCCAACGGCTGCTGCAGCAAGGCCTCATGGGTGGAGGCTGAGGTGATGGCCGCCGGCGACATGTTCCTGAACCGCGAGTGGCAGTCGTTTGCCCCCGCGTGGGAGGTGCACCCTCCACTTTAGGTACGACAGCGTCGCGACCCTCTAGATGAGGATCTTCGGGGAGGATGGCCTGCGCGTAGGGTGCTACCCGGAGAGCGACAGCAACAACGACGGTGATGATGACGGTGGACGGAGGGCGGCGTCATCGCCGGTGATGACCTCGCCCTTAGCGATGGTCTCGCCGCCTCTAGCAGCGGTGGCTTTGTCAGGACCCCGACTCAATGCCACATCGATCTAGCATGTAACACCTCATATCACTTTGCGGCCTCACGCACGGTATTCCCATGGGTGTCGCCTTACCTTTGCCCGGGACCGTTTGCGCCTTTTGGCACACGTATATGATAGTGCCGCTAGCATCCATATGATAAGGAGCCCGGGCTGACATGGCTAGTCTAAACCCAAAGTGGCACAAACTTACAGGGACATGCATCCATGACCCAGCATCGAATGTGTTGGTCATCAGCGAGTGAATTCAGGCTGTAGCACTGGGCTAGCAGGACTCCGGTGAACCGGGCTGTAGCGGGCTAACAGGACTCCGGTATTCATCGCGTGACATTTCCCCGAACGGACAGACACAGGAACGAAGAAGGACACATGCCGGCCAGCCTAAGTGTTCCGGAGCAGTAGCAAGCTACCATGGCTTAGTGGAAGCACTAGGAGACATTTCCCGGTAAGAGAGGCTACTAAGGATAAACAACTAGATAGTCAGATCCCACACATACCAAGCATTTCAATAACATACACACAATATGCCCGATATGTGCAAATACAACATGGCATCACAACATGACTCTACAACTCAAGTATTTTATTCAATAGGCTCCAAGGAGCAAGATATTACAAACATAGGTCTCGTGACCCAACATTCAGAGCATACAAGACAAAGCACATGCGGAAGCTTAACATGTCTGAGTACAGACAACTACAAATGAAAAAGGCTGAGAAGCCTGACTATCTACAGATCCTGCCGAGGGCACAAGATCGTAGCTGAGGTAACAAGCTAAACGTCGAAGTCCATGCGGAACTACTAACGAAACCGAAGTCTCTCTGCAAAAACATAAAATAGGCAAACGTGAGTACAAATGTACCCAGCAAGACTTACATCAGAACTAACTACATATGCATCATTATCAACAAAGGGGGTGGTGGAGTTTAACAGCAGCAAGCCAGCTTTGACTCGGTGGCTATCCTGAACTACGACTGCAAGTAACTCTTTTGAGGTGGCGCACACGAGTCCACATATTCACCATATCAATACACCACTATGGATCTGCTCCCGTCTCCCTACGAGAACGCCATCCATAGCACTCACGCTTATCTTGCGTATTTTAGAGCATCCACTTCCACTTGTCTATGAACTGTTATAGGCAACCCAAAAGTCCTTTACCGCAGACACGGCTATTCGAATAGATCATTTATAACCCTGCATGGGTGTACTTCTTCATGCATGTTTCCACCACTTAGCGTCTGCACACGACATGTGCTCGGCAGACTTCAAGCGAAAGCCGGCGTGGGTGTAGACCACGACCTACCTAAACACTCAAGTCTCTAGTCCAGGTTTATCGCCTATTCAGGTTCCATCCGCAGGGAGTCTGGCCGAGGTTTCCACATACGGCCCCGAACGATGTGTACAGGGTTCTGTGACACCAAACGGGCGCCCGGATACCCGGCCACGTGCCTACCGCATCACAGCCCACCCCTCCGGTCAGCGCTGCGCACGGCCTCCAGCATACTACAAACACCAGAAACTACTTGCAACTCCTGGACAGAGGACAAGGGTGATTAAGAAGTCGAGCGGGGTCATATTTCAGGGCCCAATGCATGGTAGTAGCTGAATCATGGATCACAAACACAGAACTCGGTTCCTAAGGACGGCTTCAATGAGATAACCCACCATGTACTCCTACATGGCCTCTCACCGCTACCTTTACCAAATCGTGTTCACACACTTAGCTCACACACAGTAGGACATGTTCACACACCTCTGGTTCATCCCCGATGAATCAGACCTGACTCAACTCTAAGAAATAGCAGGCATGACAAATAAACATGAATGAGTAGGCACAACAGGGCTCAAACAACTCCTACTCATGCTAGTGGGTTTCATCTATTTACTGTGGCAATGACAGGTCATGCAGAAGATAAAGGGGTTCAGCTACCGCAGCAAGTAACAGATGAATCCTTGTTATCCTAATGCAGTAGAAGAGAGCAGGAGCGAGAGAGTTGGATTGTATCGGAATGAACGAGGGGGTTTTGCTTGCCTGGCACTTCTGAAGATAGTATAGTTCTTCATCGGTGTCATCGATCACATCGTCGGTACACGTCTACTGAGAGGGGACAAGCACCGACAAACAAAGAAGAAACACAATCAATGCAATGCACAATATGATGCATGATCATGACATGGCAGAATGAGTGTGTTGGCCTAATGCAACTACAACAGATTAAATGGAGTCGTTTTGAATCCAAGATTCAAATTCAAGCTCCACATAAGGCATTTCAACTGCCATTTATTCAAATTGTTGTATACAGCAGATTTAAGTCGTTCAAACATGCATGAAAATTGTACAGATAGATAGATTGGATTTTTCTGATCATTTTTCATATATATAAATTATTTGATTTGGAGCTACGGTTGATTTTCTATGATTTTTAGAAGTTTTGGTTATTTTCTGGAATTTCCTGTATAAGAATAATTCCAGTAACTGGATTAATGCGTCAGCACTGCGTCAGGGTGACGTCAGCGGTCAACTTGGTCGGCCAGGTCAAACCTGACCTGTGGGACCCACGTGTCAGTGGTTAGTTAACTAACTAAATAGAGTTAGTTAGTGTTAACTAATCTAACACCTAAATAAATAGTGCCTGGCCCACACGTCAGTGACTGGACTAATTAATCTAAGTTAGTTAGTACTAACCTAAACCTAATTAGAGATTAACAGGGCGGGCCCGTGCATCAGTGACCCTGGGAGGTCAAACAAGGTCAACCCCAGGTCAGCGGGGTCAAACCCACCGGCGACTTGACGCCGGCGAGGCTAGCCGTGGCGGCGAGCCTCGGGTTTGCGTCTCCGGCGACCAAACGGCCAGCGGAGGGCATCTACGTGATGCGGATGCACGTCCGCATCGAGTGGTGGTGACGGTTGGGCCTGGGGTGGTCGAAGTTGTCGCCGGCGATGACCTCGGCGGTTGCCGGAGCTCGGGTAAGCTCGGGGTCGAGGCTACGGCGGACGAGTCGGCGCGTGCGAGGCATCTACGGGCCCTACGCGACACGGCGAGGTCAGTGGACAGGACGACGGGGCCGTTGCGTTGCCGGAGCCACGTCGACGGTGAGCTCGGGCGACAGCGCGTGCGGGTGTGCTTGGTGCAGCAACTACGGCGAGTGGCAGAGAGAACGGAGAGGGGAAGGATGGTCAGTGGCTCACGGCGGATGCAGGGGTGGCTTCGGCGTGCTCGGGGAAGCACCGGAGCGAGCGCGTCGGCGAGGGGGATCTCCGGCGGCCGGCGACGAAGATGATGGAGATGGCGACGATGCAGGGCCTCCGGCGAGGCGCGGCTCGGTGGGGAGGAAGAGGGGATCGAGGCAAAGCTCGTGGGCACATCGGAGATGCGAGGGGGAGGAGGTGGCTGCGGCAGCAGCGAGCGGTGGTGATGAGCTCCACTCGGGCAGAGAGGGAGAGAGAGCAGAGGAGGGGGAAGAGGTCGGGAGAGAGTGAGAGAGTTCCAGGGGGGTGCGTGTCAGCGTCCAGGGCGTCCAGAAGCTCAGCGGCAAGCTGGAGGTGGCGGAGCGTGTGCTCGCGCGCGGCGGCCACGCGCGCGCTGTCCTCCTGGCGAGAGGTCGGTGATGACTGGCAGAGGCCAGTGGGCTGGGCCTCTGCTGGGCCGTGGTGGGGCACCAAGTAAGTGGCCCAGGTAGGCTCTCTCTCTCTGGTTTTCCTATTTTTAGTTTCTGTTTTCTATTTTCTAAATTTGTTTCTGGATTTAGTAAAAATACTAAACCTCATCTAAAAATCCTGAAATAAATTGTTAGGACCTGTTGAATTATTTCCAACAACCCACATTTAGTTCTAGAATTATTTGAGCATTTGTAATTGTTATAGAAATTAAATGCCCAAATTCAAATACATAATGATTTAATTCATGAGTCCAAAAATGGCCTAGAAATATGAGCATCATTTTTGCCAGAGGTTTTCACCTTTAACAAAAATCATGAACTTTTCCAAGAGCATTTTGGATTCATTGGAAAATATTTTACTTGAACCTATTTGAGTTTCATTTGGTGCTAGGGTTTGACCAATCCCCATTTCAATTTTCAAATAAATTTAAACATGAGGCATGGATGCTTATGCAACTATCTGCAAACAAATTCTAGGGATGTGACAACTCACCCCCACTAAACAAGAATCTCGCCCCGAGATTCAAGACGTGAGGCAAGAAGACAAAGGGGACACTAAGCATCACAAACTTCATGATCCAACTGTCTCCTCGAGGTTGTTGATTTGTTGACTCAAATTGATCTTGATGTCTTTGCTTTCGAAATCTTCATCCAACACGAGGACAAGAAGCGAGACATGTCTACATAGATGGATCATTTTTATGATCACAAGATCAACCCGTGGAACAAGTCGTAGAAGCATCTCTCGAGCCGAGACACGAAGCATCTATCCAAAGAAATGGAGTGAAACAGATGACGAGGGCTCGCTAGGTAGTTAACAAGTCCACTCTTAAGAAGGTGTTGAACGGTTGTCAACATAGCGAGGAGTTGAGTTGCCATGATACCATAACGAGACAACTTAAGGATGGTGACTTGCAGAAATAATTCCTTAAGTGGCAAAGAGAATTACTTTTGATTTAGATATCATTGAGACTCTCTATACCAGGTTAGGGCAAATCTCGAGCGATCGTTGGAGGAGTTCGGTAGAATGGCATACTCGGACTAGTATGGATGATATGGATTACCTTGTTGAAGACAACGCAATGGATGATTTTTGCTTATCATCGGAAATAGATGGGACCCATGGTAGGACCACTTTTGAAGATGATCCTAAACAACAATTACTGAGAGGGCAGCCCATGGAAATTGGCACAATGGCGGTGCAAGCTGGGAACAAAATGCAACTGTTGGGAATGTTCCAACCATCATATCTGCCTGAGATTCGGATCCGATTGGTGATAGGATACTTCAGACTCAGCATGTCCGAAAAGAAAGGTTGCAACACAAATCGACGAGATGATGTTGCGAGATTCTCGGGATATGAACTATGATAGCAAGCTCCAAAACATGAGTTGGTTCTGCTACATACGTGTGATCATGTTGTCCAAGACAAGAATGACCACATAGTAGTCTTATAATAAAACACTATCGAGTTCTGGTCGGGAACCATCATCAAGGATTTCAAAATCTTTACGCAAGTCCATGGATTAGATCCTAAGCATAGACTTCTTTTCCTTGAACAAGTCAATCAGTGGCTTTGGTGTGCTAGGGACACATATAGAATGAAGGTTGCAAGTCTCCAGACCACAGAATACTTCGCACGTATGCATGACTGATTTGGAATGATTCCAAGAAAGCAGCAACAAGCTTTCTCAAATTCACGGCGGCAACTTGCATCATATGCACGTGAATTAGAGGAAGTCACTTCTTATATCCGAACATATGCTCCATGAACGGATGATGAAAGCTGCTCACAAGTTTCCAACACTAGCTGGATGTTCAACATGATTCATGGGGGAGACGAAATGCTACTGGTGGGCTCAATAGCAACTCATCGGAATTTCCATATCACTGGACTTCCACCATCATGCGAACACGGTGATAGTATTGGTCAGACCAAAATATATAACGGTGTATGCTCGAGGAATCAACCACGAGTAAGACAACATTACGAATATCATTGGTTCTAACTTGATTTGACGATAGCCCACACTCAAAACAAGGTTTGGACGGGACGATAGATTCAACAACCGATCGCGAGGAACAATCGTTGAAGATATCATCTTTCTTCAACACACCCTCAAAAGGATATCCCTAAGAATGAACTAAGTCGGACAAGCTTTTATCTTCCAACTCTCCAAGTTGTTGTTTGGCTTAACCAACTAGCTCAGGGGTACCCAACACAGATTCTTGGAGAATGACTGGTCTAGAGGAAAACCAACTTGATCACGAGCTCAACATAACAATCAGGGGACAACCTAGTAATACTTCCGAGAAGATATTTGGAAAATCATGAACCACCGATATGTTACTAAGCTCGAGAACAATCTTGCTTTTCAGGGCAAGACGATATGATCAAATGAGCGAGGATTGACAAAATCCTAACTCAACGACCGAAGAGTGCACCGAAAATAGGGACTAGGTAGGACAATTAACCTTAGGGTGATGATTCAATAATCAACACGCTAATAATGAGGTTATCGTCCATTTAACTACCAAGCAACGGAGTTGCTAGCAGTATTGATTTCACACATCATGATTCACTTGTCGGCATTCCAGTTACAATAACACGGAAACCAAGGAATGAACAATGATGGCAAGAGGTATTACTGCGTCAAGAATTCATAAGAGATAGTGCAATTCTCATGACGATCCTGACGTAAAGAGGGCAATACTTCAGGGTAGAAGGGATCAAAATCTTGATTGCATTTTGATCTACGGAGTATAACTGCTTTGACCCAATCCTGGATATGGATGAGGTACTGGAGTTTGTTTCTCCTAGTCATTCCAAAATAGAATGACTTGACGGACCACAAGAGTAATAGGTATCGATGAGCTCGAGTGCACAACTACTCTTGACTATCAATTGATAGACGAGGGCCAGAGGACAACTAAGAGGGAAAACTCAAAAGAACATATGATTTTCTGAGTTGTGGATGCATGGATTAGAATGTCGAACGAGTTCAACATATTTCTTCCAGACAATTCATGCAGAGAGGTAGGACTGGCAGGGTCACAACATAGAATCGAGAACTCATCAAGAGCACTTTTGTTGTGATCTTTTGGTTTAATGAGGAACTGCTGCCATAAGTAGTTCATGGTATTTGGAAGAACGATATACCACAAACCTCGAGAACTATCGCAAGGGTTACTAATAACCTAAAGGAATGAGCAAACACTATCAACATGAAGTGAGTAGGGTGAATATCGGGTTCAAAACCCAGGAGTAGAATACCTACTAACTAAATTGCATCATGGGATGCTTTCGAGAATGGTGGCCAGAATCATCACACTGGGAACGCAAAACATGGTTAGCTTACTAGGTGGCACTCTAAGACACCTAGGGTCATAGTAATAGCTCCAACATATATGTCAAGGCAACAGAGTACCTCAACTCACCGATTAGTGTGGTTAATCTGGCCCAAAGGGACATCAAAACGGGAGGAAGGAATTTTGCAAATGCTTCAGACTATTTAGAAACCAGAGATGACTCGGACAGCATAACGGCTGTAAATGCTTAAAAGGATTTAAGACATCCTGCAAATGGTGGCATAACCACTCAATCGTCACAACATCAAGGTTCCGATATCAACTATGAACACACAGAGGTAGTAGAAACTGAACTGAGGCTTAAATCCAACAATCTTAAGAGTCTATGGATTAGTAACACGTCATCCTGATAGATAGATGAGAAAGCCTAGTTCTTAATCCCCGTAGAGGAGAAGAGGTTGACTCAGATCAGAAGGCCATGAGGTATAAGGAGTAAAAAGAGCCTTACGTTCCCTTCCACAATCAATTCCCTTATATAACTAAAGCATTTCTAGACTCAACTTCGACCAGTTTGGCTTGGTAATCCTACAGGCAGTCAGGCTCTGATACCAAAGCTGTCAGGACCCCGACTCAATTCCACATCGATCTAGCATGTAACACCTTATCACTTGGCGGCCTCACGCACGGTATTCCCACGGGTGTCGTCTTACCTTTGCCCGGGACCGTTTGCGCCTTTTGGCACACGTATATGATAGTGTCGCCAGCATCCATATGATAAGGAGCCCGGGCTGACATGGCTAGTCGTAAACCCAAGGTGGCACAAACTTACAAGGACAGGCATCCATGACCCAGCATTGAACGTGTCGGTCATCAACGAGTGAATTCAGGCTGTAGCACTGGGTTAGCAGGACTCCGGTGAACCGGGCTGTAGCGGGCTAACGGGACTCCGGTATTCATCGCATGACATTTCCCCGAAAGGACAGACACAGGAACGAAGAAGGACACATGCCGGCCAGCCTAAGTGTTCCGGAGCAGTAGCAAGCTACCATGGCTCAGTGGAAGCACTAGGAGACATTTCCCGGTAAGAGAGGCTACTAAGGATAAACAACTAGATAGTCAGATCCCACACATACCAAGCATTTCAATAACATACACACAATATGCCCGATATGTGCAAATACAACATGGCATCACAACATGACTCTACAACTCAAGTATTTTATTCAATAGGCTCCAAGGAGCGAGATATTACAAACATAGGTCTCGTGACCCAACATTCAGAGCATACAAGACAAAGCACATGCGGAAGCTTAACATGTCTAAGTACAGACAACTACAAATGAAAAAGGCTGAGAAGCCTGACTATCTACAGATCCTGCCGAGGGCACAAGATCGTAGCTGAGGTAACAAGCTAAACGTCGAAGTCCACGCGGAACTACTAACGAGACCGAAGTCTCTCTGCAAAAACATAAAATAGGCAAACGTGACTACAAATGTACCCAGCAAGACTTACATCAGAACTAACTACATATGCATCATTATCAACAAAGGGGGTGGTGGAGTTTAACAGCAGCAAGCCAGCTTTGACTCGGTGGCTATCCTGAACTACGACTGCAAGTAACTCTTTTGAGGTGGTGCACACGAGTCCACATATTCACCATATCAATACACCACTATGGATCCGCTCCCGTCTCCCTATGAAAACGCCATCCATAGCGCTCACGCTTATCTTGCGTATTTTAGAGTATCCACTTCCACTTGTCTATGAACTGTTATAGGCAACCCAGAAGTCCTTTACCGCGGACACGGCTATTTCAATAGATCATTTATAACCCTGCAGGGGTGTACTTCTTCATGCATGTTTCCACCACTTAGCGTCTGCACACGACATGTGCTCGGCGGACTTCAAGCGAAAGCCGGCGTGGGTGTAGACCACGACCTACCTAAACACTCAAGTCTCTAGTCCAGGTTTATCGCCTATTCAGGTTCCATCCGCAGGGAGTCTGGCCGAGGTTTCCACATACGGCCCCGAACGATGTGTACAGGGTTCTGTGACACCAAACGGGCGCCCGGTATACCCGGCCACGTGCCTACCGCATCACAGCCCACCCCTCCGGTCAGCGCTGCGCACTGCCTCCAGCATACTACAAACACCGGAAACTACTTGTAACTCCTGGACAGAGGACAAGGGTGATTAAGAAGTCGAGCGGGGTCATATTTCAGGGCCCAATGCATGGTAGTAGCTGAATCATGGATCACAAACACAGAACTCGGTTCCTAAGGACGACTTCAATGAGACAAGCCACCATGTGCTCCTACATGGCCTCTCACCGCTACCTTTACCAAATCGTGTTCACACACTTAGCTCACACACAGTAGGACATGTTCACACACCTCTGATTCATCCCCGATGAATCAGACCTGACTCAACTCTAAGCAATAGCAGGCATGACAAACAAACATGAATGAGTAGGCACAACAGGGCTCAAACAACTCCTACTCATGCTAGTGGGTTTCATCTATTTACTGTGGCAATGACAGGTCATGCAGAGGATAAAGGGTTTCAGCTACCGCAGCAAGTAACAGATGAATCGTTGTTGTCCTAATGTAGTAGAAGAGAGCAGGAGCGAGAGAGTTGGATTGTATTGGAATGAACAAGGGGGTTTTGCTTGCATGGCACTTCTGAAGATAGTATATTTCTTCATCGGTGTCATCGATCACATCGTCGGTACACGTCTACTGAGAGGGGACAAGCACCGACAAACAAAGAAGAAACACAATCAATGCAATGCACAATATGATGCATGATCATGACATGGAAGAATGAGTGTGTTGGCCTAATGCAACTACAACAGATTAAATGGAGTTGTTTTGAATCCAAGATTCAAATTCAAATTCCACATAAGGCATTTCAACTGCCATTTATTCAAATTGTTGTATACAGCAGATTTAAGTCGTTCAAACATGCATGAAAATGGTACAGATGGATAGATTGGATTTTTTTGATCATTTTTCATATATAAATTATTTGATTTGGAGCTACGGTTGATTTTCTATGATTTTTAGAAGTTTTGGTTATTTTCTGGAATTTCCTGTATAAGAATAATTCCAGTAACTGAATTAATGCGTCAGCACTGCGTCAGGGTGACGTCAGCGGTCAACTGGGTCGGCTAGGTCAAACCTGACCTGCGGGACCCACGTGTCAGTGGTTAGTTAACTAACTAAACAGAGTTAGTTAGTGTTAACTAATCTAACACCTAAATAAACAGTGCCTGGCCCATACGTCAGTGACTGGACTAATTAATCTAAGTTAGTTAGCACTAACCTAAACCTAATTAGAGATTAACAGGGCGGGCCTGCGCGTCACTGACCCTGGGAGGTCAAACAAGGTCAACTCCAGGTTAGCGGGGTCAAACCCACCGGCGACTTGACGCCGGCGAGGCCAGCCGCGGCGGCGAGCCTCGGGTTTGCGTCTCCGGCGACCAAACGGCCGACGGAGTGCATCTACGTGACGCGGATGCACGTCCGCATCGAGTGGTGGTGGCGGTTGGGCCTGGGGTGGCCGGAGTTGTCGCCGGCGATGACCTCGGCGGTTGCCGGATCTCGGGTAAGCTCGGGGTCGAGGCTACGGCGGACGAGTCGGCGCGTGCGAGGCATCTACGAGCCCTACGCGACACGGCGAGGTCAGTGGACAGGACGACGAGGCCGTTGCATTGCCGGAGCCACGTCGGCAGCGAGCTCGGGCGATCGCGCGTGCGGGTGTGCTTCGTGCGGCGACTACGGCGAGTGGCAGAGAGAACGGAGAGGGGAAGGATGGTCAGTGGCTCACGGCGGATGCAGGGCTGGCTTTGGCGTGCTCGGGGAAGCACCGGAGCGAGCGCGTCGGCGAGGGGGATCTCCGGAGGCCGGCGACGAAGATGATGGAGATGGCGATGATGCAGGGCCTCTAGCGAGGCGCGGCTCGGTGGGGAGGAAGAGGGGGTTGAGGCGAAGCTCGTGGGCACATCGAAGATGCGAGGGGGAGGAGGTGGTTGCGGCAGCAGCGAGCGGCGGAAATGAGCTCCGCTCGGGCAGAGAGGGAGAGAGAGCAGAGGAGGGGGAAGAGGTCGGGAGAGAGCGAGAGAGTTCCAGGGGGCTGCCTGTCGGCGTCCAGGGCGTCCAGAAGCTCAGCGACAAGCAGGAGGTGGCGGAGCGTGTGCTCGCGCGCGGCGCGCTGTCCTCCTGGCGAGAGGTCGGTGATGACTAGCAGAGGCCAGTGGGCTGGGCCTCTGCTGGGCCGTGGTGGGGCACTAGGTAAGTGGCCCAGGTAGGCTCTCTCTCTCTGGTTTTCCTATTTTTAGTTTCTGTTTTCTATTTTCTAAATTTGTTTCTGGATTTAGTAAAAATACTAAACCTCATCTAAAAATCCTGAAATAAATTGTGAGGACCTGTTGAATTATTTCCAACAACCGACATTTAGTTCCAGAATTATTTGAGCATTTGTAATTGTTATAGCAATTAAATGCCCATATTCAAATACATAACGATTTAATTCATGAGTCCAGAAATGGCCTAGAAATATGAGCATCCTTTTTGCCAGAGGTTTTCACCTTTAACAAAAATCATGAACTTTTCCAAGAGCATTTTGGATTCATTGAAAAATATTTTACTTGAACCTATTTGAGTTTCATTTGGTGCTAGGGTTTGACCAATCCCCATTTCAATTTTCAAATAAATTTAAACATGAGGCATGGATGCTTATGCAACTATCTGCAAACAAATTCTAGGGATGTGACAGGCTTATCCTCCGCGGAAAGCTCCAGTGATGAAAACTCCGACGAGCCGCCGCGTCGCCGAGCCCGGATCGGGAGGGGAGACGAGTCGTGTCGCCGCCACGCCCCAGTGAAGCGGGAGAAGGGCTCTGAGTGAGCCTGGGCGCTGCCGGAGACGGACCTCAGGAGCTGTCGTCGATGCGCGCCTGCTTTTACTTTGTTTTTTTGCTACAAAAAGAAGAAGTAGAGGCCCTACTGGGGCATGCAATGGACTATGGCGCTTGCGCCGTTATGTTACTATTTCTATGCTTCCTCCTGATGCTTGTGTTGCTATTGAGTGTGGTTGGGAGAACTTATCTTAGAATTCCTGTGATGAACTTTGACACTGCGGGAGCACTCCTTGTCGAGGGATGCCCTTGTGGTCGCCAGGCTTCAGGAGGGGGGGGGCTCGTAGTTGTGGGACTAGGAGGCCTCGGGGGCGCAGTGCCTGCAAGCTCGTCCGAGAGCGTCACACAAGGACAGGTACGCCGAAGGGCCAGGGACTGAAGCTTTGGCAAGGTGTGCTCGCAGGCAAGCCTGAAGTGCGCACACCTGCCGAGCCCCCGCACATGAGACGCGCAAGGAGGAGCGACGGCCAACTGCCACTCCTCCTGAGGCAAAGCCTGAGAGAAACGAACTAGGCAAGAATAGAGATTCCCAACCCCAAGAAAGAGACGCTAAAACTCCAAATTCTATTCAAGAAGTGCAAATCAGATACAGAAAGCAAGCAAAAAGAACAGCCGCGTCCAGCACCTATACTAGTCTTCTCACCAGCGCGGAGCTAAGTGCTGCCACTAGGATGTGGGAGGGAGCCCCCGTGAGGCCAAGGGCAACGCTCAGGAGACTCCGGGGCGTGTACAGCCTACCTCATTATTACGTGAGAGTGTCACGAGCGGACATCTTCACGGGTGCGAAGCATTCTTTATGGGTAGAACTTCCGAAGGTGCTGGATGTTCCAGGCATTCTGGATGGGGACCCCGTCCTACGTCTCCAGGCGCATGGCGCCAGGCCTGGAGACACGGGCGATCCTGAACGACCCCTCCCACATGGGAGAGAGCATGTGAAGCCCTTCCTGGAGAGCACCTACCTCTGGACGAGGTCACCCACCTCGAGGGTCCTAGAATGAATGTTGCGGTAGTGGTAGCGCCACAGCGCCTGCTGGTACCTCGCAGCTCAGAGTGAGGCCTGGCAATAGCGTTCCTCCCCCAACATGAGGTCCATCTCCCGCGCGGCGTCCTGACGCGCCTCGTTGAATGCTAGAACCCGCGGGGAGCGATGCTTGACCTCATGAGGGAGGACCGCCTCGGCTCCATAGACAAGGAATAATGGGGTCTCGCCTGTAGGCTTAGTCACGGTAGTGCGGATGGACCACAACACGGACGGGAGCTCGTTGAGCCAGCCTCTGCCGCAGGCCTTGAGCTTTTTCTTGAAGCTCCTTGCAATTAGGCCCCTCAATACCTTTGCATTGGCACGCTTGGCCTGGCCATTGCTCTGCGGGTGCGCCACCGAAGCGTAGCATATCTGCGTTCCAAGGTTAGGACAATATGTTTTAAAGAGGTTGCTCATGAACTGGGAGTCGTTGTTGGTGATGATGTGGTTGGGCACCCCAAAGCGGCTTACGAGGCCCTTGATGAACTTGACTGTAGAGCCAGCTGGGATTGTGCGGATAGCTTCCACTTCCACCCACTTAGCAAACTTGTCGATGGTGACGTAGAGGTAGCGATAGCCCCTGGGTGCTCGAGGAAACGGGCCCAAGATGTCCAGCCCCCAAACCGTGAATCGCCACGAGAGCGGGGTGGTCTGGAGGCCCTGGGCGGGCTGGTGGATCTGCTTGGCATGGAATTGACAGGCTTCACAAGATCTTACCAATTCAGTGGCATCGTTGAGCGTTGTGGGCCAGTAGAATCCGCTGCATAATGCCTTGCCCACTAGGGCGTGATGAAGAGTGATGCCCACAATCCCGACCGTAAATGTCGGCCAGCAACTCGCACACCTGCTCCTTGGAGATGCATCGCAAGGAGATGTTGTTTGGGTGCCTTCGGTAGAGCTCGCCGTCCTGGGTGCAGTATGCGGTGGCCTGGCGAGCCACCCGCTCGGCATCCTCTTCCTTCTCTAGCAGGGTGCCCTGAAGCAGGTACGCCTTGACTTCCTTGGTCCAGCACCCCTCTTGAGGCTTGAGCACAAGGAGCAGGCGGGCCCCTAAGGCCTGGCCACGGGCTGGCGCCCGCGGTGGGTTGCTACGTCTTGAGCTTGCATTGGTTTTCCTTGAAGAGGAAAAGGTGATGCAGCAATAGTAGCGTAAATATTTTCCTCAATTTTTGAGAACCAAGGTATCAATCTAGTAGGAGGCTCCTCAAAAGTCCCACGCACCTACACAAACAAACAAGAACTCGCAACCAACGCAATAAAGGGGTTGTCAATCCCTTCAAGGCCACTTGCGAAAGTGAGATCTGATAGAGATAATATGATAAGATAAATATATTTTTGGTATTTTATAATATAGATTGGAAAAGTAAAGATGCAAATAAAAGTAGATTGAAAGCTTATATGATAAGAGATAGACCCGGGGGCCATAGGTTTCACTAGTGGCTTCTCTCAAGATAGAATAAGTATTACGGTGGGTGAACAAATTACTGTCGAGCAATTGATAGAAAAGAGAATAGTTATGAGATTATCTAGGCATGATCATGTATATAGGCATCACGTCCGTGACAAGTAGACCGACTCCTGCCTGCATCTACTACTATTACTCCACACATCGACCGCTATCCAGTATGCGTCTAGAGTATTAAGTTCATAAAGAACAGAGTAACGCATTAAGAAAGATGACATGATGTAGAGGGATAAACTCATGCAATATGATATAAACCCCATCTTTTTATCCTCGATGGAAACAATACAATACGTGCCTTGCTGCCCCTGCTGTCACTAGGAAAGGACACCGCAAGATTGAACCCAAAGCTAAGCACTTCTCCCATTGCAAGAAAGATCAATCTAGTAGGCCAAACCAAACTGATAATTCGAAGAGACTTGCAAAGATAACTTGATCACACATAAAAGAATTCAGAGGAGATTCAAATATTCTCATAGATAAACTTGATCATAAACCCACAATTCATCGGATCTCGACAAACACACCGAAAAATGAGTTATATCGAATAGATTTCCAAGAAGATCGAGGAGAACATGGTATTGAGATTCAAAGAGAGAGAAGAAGTCATCTAGCTAATAACTATGGACCCGAAGGTCTGTGGTAAACTACTCACAACTCATCGGAGAGGCTATGGTGTTGATGTAGAAGCCCTCCGTGATTGATTCCCCCTCCGGCGGAGCGCCGACGAAGGCTCCAAGATGGGATCTCGCGGATACAGAAGGTTACGGCGGTGGAAATAGTTTTTCGTGGTCGCTTCTGATGTTTTCGGGGTACATGGGTATATATAGGAGGAAGAAGTAGGTCGGTGGACGCCCGAGGGGCCCATGTGGGTGGGGGCGCGTCGGGCACCCTCGTGGCTGCCTCGGTTGTTTCTTGACTTCCACTCCAAGTCCTCCGGATCACGTTTGTTCCAAAAAGATTGCTCCCGAAGGTTTCATTCCGTTTGAACTCCATTTGATATTCCTTTTCTTCTAAATATTGAAATAGGCAAAAAACAACAATACGGGCTGGGCCTCCGGTTAGTAGGATAGTCCTAAAAATGATATAATTGTGTAAAGTAAAGCCCACAAACATCCAAAGCGGGTAATATAATAGCATGGAACAATCAAAAATTATAGATACGTTGGAGACGTATCATGGGTGCCGCGGGCAGTTCCTCCCAAGGCGGCGCCGGCTCGGCCACGGGGGGGGGGGGGGGGGGGGGACCGCTCATGGACCGAAGAGCCACTCCTCAAAGATGCCAGGCTTCTGGGGGAGGCATCGAGACGCCCTCTTGGTGATGTCATCCGCCTCCTTGTTCGTGCCGCGCGGCACGTGCTGCAGTTCCAAACCTAAGAATTGTTTCTCAATTTTCCGTACCTCCTCGAGGTATGCCTCCATGTGCTTGTCCTTTGGCGTGTACTCTTTGTTGATGAAGTTGATGAGGAGCTGGGATTCACCCCTGATGGTGAGGCACCTAACCCCTAGGGCTACCGCAACCCTGAGCCCGGCGATCAGGCCCTCGAAGTCAGCAATGTTGTTGGAGACCTTCTCGCCATGCTGGAAGCAAAGCTGCACGGCGTAGTAGAGCTTGTCTTGGGTGGGCGAGATGAGCACGGCTCCAGCCCCCGTGCCCTGACGTGCGAACGCACTATCGAAGTATATGACCCAGCCGTCAGGCGCTTCACTCCTAGGGCATGGGAGCGGCCCTCGTCCACTTCTTGACTTGGTGTGTCAGTCCATTCAGCCACAAAGTCAGCGAGGGCTGCGCCTTTAATGACCTGGGTGGTGCTGAACTCCAACTAAAACGCCTGCGACTCGATGTTCCACTCGGCAACCCTTATGCAGCGTTGGGGCTTTGGAGCACCCTCTTCAGAGGGTAAGCTGAGACAACCTTGATAAAGTGGACCTAGAAGTAGTGATGCAGCTTCCTGGAAGCGACGAGGAGTGCAAGGAGGAGCTTTTGAGGCATGGGGTAACGCTCCCACGCATCGCGTAGTATAGTGCTGACGAAGTAAACAGGATGCTCGACGAGGGAGGAAGCATCTGTGGAGTCTTGCTCCCCTTGGGGCGATGGAGCCTCAGGAAGGCCATCCTCAGGAGGGGCCACGGCGGCCTCAGGGGCTGTGACCTCAGGGCCCCCATCTCCTGAGGGTTGAGCCGCGACCTCAGGCACGCCGTCCTGAGGTCGTGGCGTCATGGATGGGTGTGTGGCTCCGCGCCGCGCATCCTTGGCTGCATGCTCCTCGTGGACCTCTACTAGCGCTGCGCTGGCTGAGTGAGGCGTGGCGACCAGGTAAAGCAACAGGGGCTCGAGAGGACGAGGCGCCATCATCACCGGTGGGCTGGTGAGGTACTTCTTGAGGTCTTGGAAAGCCGTGTCAGCTTCTGGAGTCCATTTGAACGGGCCCTTCCTCTTCATCAGCTTGAAAAATGGGAGGGCGCGCTCGCCTAGCTTGGAGATGAAGCGCCCAAGTGAGGTCATGTAGCCTGCCAGCTTCTGCATCCCCTTGAGATTTGAGGCGGTCTCATCCTTTCTATTGCCTTGACCTTCTCCGGGTTGGCCTCAATTCCTCTGTGCGACACCAAGAACCCCAGCAGCTTGCCTGACGGGACATCGAATGCACTTCTCAGGATTAAGCCTTAGCTTCACTCTGCGCAGGTTGGCGAACATCTCCACTAGATCTCCAACAAGGATTCTTTCCTCCCGGGATTTGACCACTATATCATCAACGTAAGCCTCCGCGTTTCTTCCGAGCTGCTTGCCCAAGGCGATGTGCATCAACCACAGGAAAGTTGCTCCAGCTTTGCGCAACCCAAACGGCATGCAGGTGTAGCAATACACCCCGCATAGAGTCAGGAAGGCCGTCTTCTCTACATCTTCCACCGCCATCTTGATCTGATGATAGCCTGAGTAGGCGTCCAGGAAGCACATGAGATCACACTCGGCTATGGAGTCGACGATCTGGTCGATGCGAGGGAGAGGAAATGGATCTTGAGGGCAAGCTTTGTTCAGGCTCGTGAAGTCAACCAAGGTTGTCAGAATCGTGATTTTGAATTGGATCGGAGCTCCGATGGTTGGATCGCAAATCGTAGAATTTTCACTACCAGGATCATAGAAACGTAGATTCTATGAACTAAAATCGTAGAATCATAGGGGTTAGTTTCGATTGTAAAGTCGTAGAATTGTATAATAGAATCGTGATTCTAACAACCTTGAAGTCAACACACATGCTCTCTTTCCTGCCCTTCTTGGGGACGATGACTGGGTTTACCAACCACTCCGGGTGTTGCACTTCCCGGATAACACTGGCCTCCTGTAGCTTGTGGGTCTCCTGGACGATGAACGACTGCTTCTCCGGGGCTTGGCGCCACGCCTTCTGTTTCAAGGGGCGAGCGTGGGGGTACACCTTGAGGTGGTGTTTGATCACCCCCCGCGGGACGCCCACCAGGTCTGTTGCTTGCGAGGCAAACACATCCTTGTTTGCATGGAGAAAGCTGACCGGCGCCTCTTCCTAGTCCTGGGGGAGGCCAGCACCCATGGTGAAGGTGGCTCCTGACTCTTCGTCCTCGTTGACCGGTACTTACTTCATCTTGGCCCGGTCTTGAGAGAACAATGGCTTCTTCTTCGTCGGGGCAGCCCCCAGGCTCTCTGAAGCGCTCTCCGCACTTGGCCGCATGGCCGCTGCAGTCTTGAAGGTGAGCTTGAGGGTTGTCAGTGCATCCCCGGTGTCTCCCACCACAGTGAGGACGCCGCTGCTTCCCGGCATCTTCATGACGTTGTAGCCGGGATGAGTCGCTACCATGAATTTGGCGAGGGCCGGGTACTCGAGCATGGCATTGTACGGGAGCCCGATGCACGCGGCGTCGACGTCAATGAGCTCGGTGCGGTAGTTGTCGCACATTCCGAAGGTGACAAGGAGGCGAATCTATCCCACCGGGCAGGTGGAGCCGCCGACCACTCCGGAAAACGGCTTGGTGGGGAGGAGCCAGTCTTGAGGCACATGAAGCAGGCCAAACGCCTCCACAGAGAGGACGTTGAGGCCCGCGCCACCATCGATGAGGGTCCTCGTAACCTCTACATTGCAGATGGTGGGAGTGCAGAGCATGGGTAGTGCACCGGCATCGGCCGTGGTCTTAAGGTGATCTCTGGAGTAAAAGGTAAGGTCGGCCTGGGGCACCGCCCAGCCCGGGGGGGAGGGGGCCTCGTAGGGGCGGGGGAGCCCCCATCTGACGGAAGAACTGCTTGGTGTGGCGGTTTGAAGCTGGCGCCCGCGACCCGCCAAGGATGGCCACGACGGCATGGTGCGCCGGGACCGCAAAGCGTGCGGTGAACAACTCGTGCAGATCCTCCCATGAAGCCATTGAAGATTCCGGCAAGCCGAGCAGCCAGGTGCGAGGCATGCCCGCGAGTGCCATGGGGAGCCAATTCGCCATGGCCTTGTAATCTCCGCCCGCTGCCCAGATGGCCTCCTGTAGGACCTTGAGAAGAGGTGTCTAGAGGGGGGTGATTAGACACTAAGTACCAAAGTTGCAGTTTTAAGTTTCCTTAAGTTTAAGTGGAGTTTAGCACAAGTTTAACATTCACAATACATAACAAGCAAGCATGCAAAGAGTATATGAGCA
This sequence comes from Triticum timopheevii, assembly GCA_963921465.1. NCBI lineage: Eukaryota > Viridiplantae > Streptophyta > Magnoliopsida > Poales > Poaceae > Triticum > Triticum timopheevii. The sequence goes on along the minus strand of OY997274.1, from coordinate 357,339,172 downwards.
GCGGAAAGTAAAGCATGCAACTTGCAAGAATGTAAAGGGAAGGGTTTTGGAGGATTCAAACGCAATTGGAGACACGGATGTTTTTGGCGTGGTTCCGATAGGTGGTGCTATCGTACATCCACGTTGATGGAGACTTCGACCCACGAAGGGTAACGGTTGCGCGAGTCCACGGAGGGCTCCACCCACGAAGGGTCCACGAAGAAGCAACCTTGTCTATCCCACCATGGCTGTTGCCCACGAAGGACTTGCCTCACTAGCGGTAGATCTTCACGAAGTAGGTGATCTCCTTGCCCTTACAAACTCCTTGGTTCAACTCCACAATCTTGTCGGAGGCTCCCAAGTGACACCTAGCCAATCTAGGCGACACCACTCTCCAAGAAGTAACAAATGGTGCGTTGATGATGAACTCCTTGCTCTTGTGCTTCAAACGATAGTCTCCCCAACACTCAACTCTCTCTCATAGGATTTGGATCTGGTGGAAAGAAGATTTGAGTGGAAAGCAACTTGGGGAAGGCTAGAGATCAAGATTCATATGGTAGGAATGGAATATCTTGGCCTCAACACATGAGTAGGTAGTTCTCTCTCAGAAAATGTATGCTGGAAGTGTAGGTTCAGCCTGATGGCTCTCTCCATGAATGAAGAGGAGGTGGAGGGGTATATATAGCCTCCACACAAAATATAACCGTTACACACAATTTACCAAACTCGGTGGGACCGATTCAACAGACTCGGTCAGACCGATTTAGTAAACCTAGTGACCGTTAGGATTTTCGATGGGACCGAAATGCAACTCGGTAGGACCGATTCGGTTAGGCTTAGGGCATAACGTAATCTCGGTAAGACCGATTACACAAACTCGGTGAGACCAATTTTGGTAATAAGCTTTCCAGAGAGTTGGTCAGGCAAACTCGGTGGGACCGATTTGCTCTTTTCGGTGAGACCGAAATGTTACAAAAAGGAAACAGAGAGTTTACATTGCAATCTCGGTGGGACCGATCACTCACTTCGGTTAGACCGAAACGTTACGAAGGGAAACAGAGAGATTGCAACCCCATCTCGGTGAGACCGAGATCCCTATCGGTAAGACCGATTTGCTTAGGGTTTGTGGCAGTGGCTATGACTTTTTGGAATCGGTGGCGCCGGATGGGAAGAATCGGTGTGGCCGATTTTGGCTTTGGGTTTAGGTCATTTGTGGATGTGGGAAAGTAGTTGAGGGTTTTGGAGCATATCACTAAGCACATAAAGCAAGAGGCTCATTAAGCAACACCTCATCCCTCCTTGATAGTATTGGCTTTTCCTATAGACTCAATGTGATCTTGGATCACTCAAATGTAAAATGAAGAGTCTTGAGCTTTTGAGCTTGAGCCAATCCTTTGTCCTTAGTATTTTGAGGGATCCACTTTCATCATCCATGCGATGCCATTCATTGAGCTTTCCTGAAATAATAGTCTTGGAATAGCGTTAGCTCAATGAGCTATATGTTGTTATGAATTACCAAAACCACCTAGGGATAGTTGCACTTTCATTCTCCCCCTTTTTGGTAATTGATGACAACATATAGATCAAAGATTCGACAAATGATAATAAGATTGAATAAAATCGTCGCTTTGAGAAGTATGTGATAAGCAAGAGCTCCCCCTAAATTTGTGCATAGTTTTAGATTTGCTTTGGACTGCAAATGCACAATGAATTAGGCTCATGGGTTACTCTTCCATGTCACATATGTCTTGATGGAGCGCTCAAAATAATAAACAATGAATACATGCACTCATCACCAAGCATAGTGAGTGATCACATCAGATAGATAGGATAATATCAAGCATGCATAAGTGTAGCTTATGATCAAACACATGATCATCAATGTCTCACAAGCATAGTATCTCAACCAAAAGCAAACAAAGTTTGAGAAACCACCAAATAAAGCAAGAGAGAACAAAAGCAACAGTCTCTCTCTCGAAGCCTATGATCTATACATTTTTCTCCCCCTTTGGCAACAAGTTACCAAAAAGTTCATAGAAAAAGCATAGTGCTAGATCGACTCTCAGGCTTGATCTTCAGGTGGTGGTGTAGATATGACTCCTTGCACGAAGGCTTTAGTTGAAGTGCATGGAGCTGGAGGAGTTGGTGCTGGAGCTGGTTGCACTGGAACTGTAGGGGCAGTGGCTGGTGCTGAAGTTGTTGCTCTAGTGTCTGTCACTGGCAATGCAACTGACCTCTGGGCTCTGGGCACTCTTGCAAACACATTGGTGGTAGTCTTGCCCTTCCTCTCCTGCATGTCATCCTGCAGCTGCTCCACAACTGACTGAATCTCAGTTACTTTGACATCTAGATCATAGAATTTTTGTTCCATGATTCTTTCAAGGCTCTCCTGATTCTGAGTGAGGGTGGCCAGTCCTTTCTCAATCCTCAGAGTTGATGCTATCAAGTAACCAAGCTGCTCTTGTTTGGTTTTCAAGAAATATTCAGATGCCTCCTCTTGAGTTGGCATTTTGGCAGCCTTCTCCTTCTTCTCCTGAGCTTGAACTGATTGTGGATCATCTTCATTCATGACAACCTCATTGTCCTCAAAGTTTGAATAAAGTGGAAAATGTTCCTTATCCAACTGATATTTCCCTGTGCCCATCTTTGAGTTGATCAATTCCTGAATTTGAGGTGCATATCCACAGCTCCTCTTCTGATCTGCTACAGTCCTCTTGATTGTTTCAATGATTAGGCTCATGACTTTGAACTTCTGAGGTACATCAAACACATGCAGCATGTTGATGGCTTGCCCTCTGATCATGTTATGGTCACCAGACTTGGGCAACAAGGTGTGCCTCAGAATCCAATTGATGGTTGGCAACCCTGACAGCAGAAAGTGAACTGATCCAAACTTGTGAGTCTCTTCTGCCTTGTCTGGAATCTCCTTGTACATGTGAGCCATTGAATTGTGACCCAACTTCTTCTTGGCATAAATGTCTAGGTCATCCTCATTCTCCTTGGGGGCATTTATCAAACTTGCCCATTCTTCAACAGTGGATTGGTACCTTGTACCTTCAGACACCAAACAATTCTACCATCTGGGTAAAAATGTGCTGTGGAGTATAACTGCATGATAAGCTCATCATTCCAGTTGGTGAACTTCTGTCCAACGAAATCTGCAACTCCACAAGCAACAAAGCTGTCCTGCACTCCAGGATAGTGCTGCTCATTTTCCTTGATGAATTTCCAGTCAACCCACCTCATGTCATAGACTATGGGCTTCTTGTCCAATAGAATTGTTTCATAGAAGTCCTGCTGTTCCTTTGTGTGGAACATGTAGTCAACAGCAGTTCTTCTTCTTGAAGCATATGGATCTTCCATCCTCCACAGTCTCAGCCCTGAATCCTTCCTGATTCTCATGTCCTCAGCCACAGGATGGGCATCATAGTGGTCTGGTATCTTGGGCTTGAGCTTTCTAAGGACCTGACCTTCTTCATCTGAATCTTCAGCAACATTGGGCACTGGGGCCTTGTTCTTCTCAGCAGCTGGAATACTCCTAGTATTCCTCTTTGGAACTTGCTTGGCCTTGGAGGCAGCTTTGGGTGCTTCCTTGGGCTTGGATGTTGCAGCCCCTGATTTGATTGCATCACCCATAAGCTTAGGTGCCTTAGGTGCTGGTGCAGCATCCTCTTCCTCTTCTTCAGAATCCCTTCTCATTGAGGGCTTTCCAAGGACCTTGGCAGTTGTGGTTCTAGCTCTCTTCTTTTTCTTGTCTTGATCACCATCATCCTCTGATTCAATTGTGAACTTCATAGTTGCACCAGTGGGAACTTTCTGAGGTTTGGATGATGTATCTTTCCTTGCAGGTGCCACTTTGGGTTGTGCCTGAGCTGGCACTTGTGTAGACTTTCTGGCCTTTGGCATTGGAGTCCTCTTAGCAGGAACTTTCTTCTTCAGACCTGGTTTTGTGCTCTATGCAGAGCCATATTCTTTCTTGAGCACCACTTTCTTGGAAGTGGCCTCATCTTCCTTAGCTTTGTAATCTTCATCTTCAGAATCTGAATTTCTTTTCCTCCTTTGCCTAGTTGCTGCCTTAGGCAAATTGCTAGGAGTACTTCTGCTCCCTTCATCTGTAGTTGAGGGACTAGTGCCCTCACTCAAGTCCATCTGCTCTTCTGACCTGTTCTGGCTATCACTCTGATCAGACATACTGCAAAAGCTGACTGCTGACCCTGTGAAGAGTTATAGATGAGATAGAATAGATGAGCATCACAAAATGCAGAGATTTTTGCAAAAGAATGATTCAAAAGTTCAGTTTTAGTTTTCCACAGAAAGCATTTCGGATCAACCAATTTTCAAACTCGGTGATAACGAAGCAGTTTTGGAACCTAAACTGATGATCTCGGTTGGACCGAGTCACAGTTCGGTGGCACCGAGACTGCTAGGGTTTCACAGAATCCTCAAATCGGTCGCACCGATTAGTAATTCTCGGTCAGACCGAGAGTCACTAGTGCAATGGCATAAGCCAAATCGGTGAGACTGAGTTTTTCAACTCGGTGGGTCCGAGATGGTTTCGGCGGAAACCTAACCCTAAAAATTTGAATCACATCTAATCTATGAACTACTTTGGCTGGATAGAAGAGTTTCAATCGTGGCAAGAATCAACAAGAATACAATGTGCTAGGAATCAGACGTGGATAGCACAAGGATCAAGTCCATAACCTAACTTGGCGGTGGACTTGCAACGGCGGCAACGGCGGGGACGAAATCCGTTGACGGCGGTGGAGACCAGCGACAGGAGGCTGCTGGCGATGAGGAGACGATCCGGAGACCACGATGGCAGAGTGAGCTGTTGCGCGGGCGAAGGGTTTCGGAGAAATTTCCAAAATTTTGCTCGTGGCTATATATAGCCCGACCCCGTCGGTGTGACCGAGTGGAACAACTCGGTGGCACCGAGATGCATAACTGTGTTCAGTTACAGCAAATCGGTGAGACCAAAAAGTTCAAATCGGTTGCACCGAGATTGAAAACTCAGATCAACTTAGTGATCTCGGTAGGACCGAAAAGGTGGAATCCGTCAGACCGAGAATCACAAAGAGGTTTTGGAAGTTTAAGTCTATGACGAATCGGGGACTCCGAGTGCTCCTCACACAGAGTGGTTCGAATCTGACTTGATCAAATTTTGTGATGTAGCATGAATAGAGTTTGAGATGAGAAAAGCATAGATAGCTAAAGAAGGTTCTTAGGCATTCTTGTCCATCCACTTGGCACAAAGAAAAGAATCCAAACAAACAAAACAACAAGTGGATGTCCTTGAATGAGTAAAACATGCACCAACATGCTCACACAATAAGATGGCAAATGAAATATGTGGCAAAGCATGCACAACCAATTCTAGCATCTATCAAACAATTGGTGATGACTAGGTCATCTATATATGAGTATATTGACTTAGGAGTCAAATGAGAACATTTGATCATGGGTCATACTCATCGTTTAAGCTCAAGTGGGGTTACCACTTTTACATAATGCATTGTTGTGTTCACACCATTAGAGTTGCTTTGACTCAATTCTTAGAGTTAAGCTCCCCCTAGATGTGAGATCCCCCCTAAGAGGGATGAACTAACCTTGGGTTTTGTCGATGATGACTTCATGTAGGTGTTGAAGATGTAGATGCTCAATGTTGATGTAGATCATTTGGAGCAATCCTTTGGAGTGAGTTGCACTTTCAACTTACCTACATGGGTTAGTCCCACAAGGAACAAACAAGAATATCCATAGACATAGAGTGATGCACACACAAGATGATGTCCATGAAATCATTAGGTTACCTTGTCCCTTGCCTTACCAACATGAGGGTTTGTGACTCCTTGAACTAGTGCAAGATGTGGAAGTTGATTGCACTTGTCCTTGCCATAATGATATGAGTGAACAATGTTTGCGGAGTCACCCTCAAGAACTCTCTAGTTCTTCTTCTTCGAGATCCACATCATCTTGATGGGAATCCTTGGAGTTGTAGTTGTACTTGATGAAGTAGAACTTGACGTAGTCTTGGGAACCCACTTGAACGAGGCTTTAGGTGCTTCTTCAAATGCATCAATCTCTTCTTGAAGCTTGTCCTTGCCTTTGTTCTTGTGGTCTTGTGGTGGAAGATCATCTTGAGCTTGTGTTCCCTTGAAGGAAGTAGGATCATACTTCTCTTGTTGAGGAACAAACTTCGTCTTGGGGTATTGATATTCTTCCCACTCAACTCCATTGGCATTGAACTTTCGTTCAAAACCAACACCTTGATTCTTCCGGTGCCTTCCTTGCTTGAGTACAATTTCCTCGAATTGCTTACTCCCGGCAAGGCTCTTGTAAACACCTTTCTCTATAATTCCCTTCAATAAGCTATTTTCTCGCTCAAGTGTAACTTGGCTAAGAGAATCATTAGTGGAATCAAGAGAACTACTAGAAGCAACAATATTGGATTTGACATTATTATTGTTACTACTAGAGGAAGTATCTTTATTGTACTTGTTAGTAGACTTGACTTGAGGCATGTAAGTAGATATGAGTAAACGCTTGGCAATGTAAGAAGAAGTTTTCTTGCGGAGATCATCATTGATTGCTTTTAAGAACTCATGCTCTTGCTCAAGATTGAGCTTTTCAAAGCGTAACTTCTCATGAGCCCTTAAAAGTTCTCGATGATCTTCATAGATAGTTTCATGAGCTAACTTAAGAGACTTTAGTTCTTTAGTTAGAAGCTCAATCTTCTCCTTATCATTGCCATTCGTTTTATCTTCATTAGCATGATTAATTGACGTTTCATCATAGTATTCATCACTAGAGTTGTCAACAAGTAAATTATCATCCACAAGCAAGTCATCTTCATCACTATTAAAATCAACATACTCGGGATGTGTTACCTTTGGACCTTTGGCCATGAAGCATCTTCCAACACCTTCATTTGGTGAGTCAAATATGTCTTAGGAGTTGGTTGACACAAGTGCTAGACCGGCAACACCTTCATCTTGAGTATATTCGGAGTCGGAGTGATAGCTTCTCTCAGAGTGATTGTCGGAGTTGGAGCTGGATACCCATTCACGAACATGAGCTTGATGTATTCGTTTTGTGTAGCTCCTTGATGACTTGTCCTTCCTATCCGAATCCTTGCTTCTCCGTGAGGTTCTTCATTCATAACGATCATCTCTACTCCTCCTCTCTCTTGGTGGTGATTCTTCTCTTTTGCTCCTTCTTCTTGGAGGATCTTCTCTTCTTTTGTAGGGTGTCGTACACTCATTAGAATAGTGTCTAGGTCTCCCACAATTGTAGCAATTGCGCTCACGGCTAGAAGATCTTTTGTCATTGTAAGATCTTGACTTGGAGCTTCATTCTTTGCTTCTACTCTTGTATAATTTGTTGAAGTTCTTCACCATTAAGCTCAATTCTTCATTGAAGGTTGGTTTCTCACTTGATGATGTGGGGGCTTCACTTGAGGCTTTGTAAGCACCACTTGACTTGTTGTGAAGTTCCTCCTTATCCTGGAGTGACATCTCATGAGCAACAATTCTTCCAATGACTTCTGTTGGCTTGAGATCTTTGTAGTTTGGCATCATTTGAATCAATGTGCACACGGTATCATACTTTCCATCCAATGCTCTTAGGATTTTCTTGATGATGAATTTGTCGGTCATCTCTTCACTCCCTAAGCCGGCAATCTCATTGGTGATAAGAGCAAGCCTAGAGTACACTTCAGCGACACCTTCACCATCCTTCATTTTGAACTTGTCAAGATGACTTTGGAGCACATCCAACTTGGATTCCTTGACGGACTCGGTACCTTCATGCATATCAATCAAAGTATCCCAAATTTCCTTTGCATTCTCAAGACGGCTGATTTTGTTGAATTCTTCGGGGCACAATCCGTTGAAGATGATGACACATGCTTGAGCGTTGTATTGCAGCATCTTCAATTCTTCCGCATTAGCTTCATGGTTCAGTTCTCTCCCATTGAAAAATTCACCTTGCAAGCCAATACAAATAATTGCCCAAACGGCGGGGTTATGTCCAAGAATATGCATTTTCATCTTATGCTAACAACTAGCAAAATTAGTACCATCAAAGTAAGGACCTCTACGGTGATAATTTCCCTCGCTAGACGTCATACTCTCCTAGGTTGTGAAACCAAGGCTATGACCACCAAAAGCTATGGAAATCAAAGCAAATGGAGACCAAAGCTCTGATACCACTTGTAGGACCTTGAAGTATGTCTAGAGGGGGGTGATTAGACTACTTGACCAATAAAAACTTAACCTTTTCCCAAGTTTAGAGTTTGGCAGATTTTAGCTACTTTAGGACAAGTCAAGCAATCATCACACAATTCAAGCAAGCATGCAAAGAGTATATAGGCAGCGGAAATTAAAGCATGCAACTTGCAAGAAAGTAAAGGGAAGGGTTTGGAGGATTCAAATGCAATTGGAGACACGGCTGTTTTTGGCGTGGTTTTGATAGGTGGTGCTATCGTACATCCACGTTGATGGAGACTTCAACCCACAAAGGGTAACGGCTGCGCGAGTCCACGGAGGGCTCCACCCACAAAGGGTCCACGAAGAAGCAACCTTGTCTATCCCACCATGGCCGTCGCCCACGAAGGACTTGCCTCACTAGCGGTAGATCTTCACGAAGTAGGCGATCTTCTTGCCCTTACAAACTCCTTGGTTCAACTCCACAATCTTGTCGGAGGCTCCCAAGTGACACCTAGCCAATCTAGGAGACACCCCTCACCAAGAAGTAACAAATGGTGCGTTGATGATGAACTCCTTGCTCTTGTGCTTCAAATGATAGTCTCCCCAACACTCAACTCTCTCTCATAGGTTTTGGATCTGGTGGAAAGAAGATTTGAGTGGAAAGCAACTTGGAGAAGGCTAGAGATCAAGATTCATATGGTAGGAATGGAATATCTTGGCCTCAACACATGAGTAGGTGGTTCTCTCTCAGAAATGGTAAGATGGAAGTGTAGGTTCATTCTGATGGCTCTCTCCATGAATGAAGAGGAGGTGGAGGGGTATATATAGCCTCCACACAAAATCTAACCGTTACACACAATTTACGAAACTCAGTGGGACCGAATTGTTAAACTCGGTCGGACCGATTTAGTAAACCTAGTGACCGTTAGTGATTTTTGGTGGGACTGACATGCATCTCGGTGAGACCGATTCGGTTAGGGTTAGGGCATAACGTAATCTCGGTAAGACCGATTACACAAACTCGGTGAGACCGATTTGGTAATAAGCTTTCCAGAGAGTTGGTCAGGTAAACTTGGTGGGACCGATTTGCTCTTTTCGGTGAGACCGAAATGTTACAAAAAGTAAACAGACAGTTTATATTGCAATCTCGGTGGGACCATCGCTCACTTCGGTTAGACCGAAACATTACGAAGGGAAACAGAGAGATTGCAACCCCATCTCGGTGAGACCGAGATCCCTATCGGTAAGACCAATTTGCTTAGGGTTTGTGGCAGTGGCTATGACTTTTTGGAATCGGTGGCGCCGGATAGGAAGAATCAGTGTGACCGATTTTGGCTTTGGGTTTAGGTCATTTGTGGATGTGGGAAAGTAGTTGAGGGTTTTGGAGCATATCACTAAGCACATAAAGCAAGAGGCTCATTAAGCAACACCTCATCCCTCCTTGATAGTATTGGCTTTTCCTATAGACTCAATGTGATCTTGGATCACTCAAATGTAAAATGAAGAGTCTTGAGCTTTTGAGCTTGAGCCAATCCTTTGTCCTTAGTATTTTGAGGGATCCACTTTCATCATCCATGCCATGCCATTCATTGAGCTTTCCTGAAATAATAGTCTTGGAATAGCATTAGCTCAATGAGCTGTATGTTGTTATGAATTACCAAAACCACCTAGGGATAGTTGCACTTTCAAGTGGGAAAGTAGTTGAGGGTTTTGGAGCATATCACTAAGCACTGTGGAGCAAGAAACTCATTAAGCAACACCTCATCCCTCCTTGATAGTATTGGCTTTTCCTATAGACTCAATGTGATCTTGGATCACTAAAATGGAAAATGAAGAGTCTTGAGCTTTAAGCTTGAGCCAATCCTTTGTCCTTAGCATCTTGAAGGAGTTCCCACATCCTTTAGTCCATGCCACTCCATTGTTGAACTTATCTGAAACATACTAGATAAAAGTGTTAGTCCAACAAGAGATATGTTGACATTATTACCAAAACCACCTAGGGAGCACTTGTGCTTTCAATCTCCCCCTTTTTGGTAATTGATGACAACATACATCAAAGCTTTAGATAAAGATGTAAAGAGTAGCAAGTAAAGCTTTGGAAAGACATGTAACAGGCATAGGCTCCCCCTACATGTATGCAATCATGTAAATATGGAATATAGAAGCATGTGAGAGCATAACCATGATAGATCAGGCAATGTGTTACATGTATCTTGGTCATATGCATCAGAGCAAAGAATATAAAAGAAAATACCTTCATGCTCATGAGTCCTTCTTGCAAACAGTATGTACATCAGCAAGAATTTCTCATACACATGATTGTGATGCATATACTTACCTTGTAGTCTTGAGTTGACTTAGGATGGAATGAACCTGCGTAAACAAGGTTAGATAACACAGATACATCTACTAGCCAGAGCAAATAGAAGAAACCACAAGAATACCAAGACTGGGATGATATGTAGAGAGTGAGTACTAAGTACCACATTGGATTAGACATGTCCCCAAGAGTAAAGATATGCAATGAATTTGAATGATTTCTTTCCCTTAGACGTCTTGCTCCCCCTGAAACTAGCATGGGATACTGGGAGAAGATAGGGAATAGAAAATCAGAGCTGAAAGATATAAATGATGAACAGAGCTAATGCAAGCTAATGCAAATAAGCACAAAAGATCATATGAACATGTCTCTCCCCTCAAGAAGACATGTGGCATCTCTCCTCTTGAACACCAAGCATCTGGGATCCTTGAGAAATACTTTCTACTTAAGTATTCTCTCCCCCTGGAGATCTCTCTCTCCCCCTGAGGATCTCTCTCCCCCTAAGGAGGTGATATACTCTTTCTCTGATGTGATCTCTCTCTAAATGATAAGCTTTGATGTGATCTCTCTCTCCCCCTTTGACATCAATTTCCAAGAAGGGTTTTCTGGAATCTGTCGAATGGGTTTGGTCCTTGAGTCACAGCACAAAGCAATGATAAAAATGTGATGCTTGTAGAGGACAAGATTCATTGAGAGGAGCTAGATCAGAAGAAACATAGAATATGTGGCAAACTGTTTTTCCTGATGTGAAATCGATGGCACCGAGTGGTATGCTTCGGTTGTACCGAAAGGATTCGGTTGGACCGAAGACAGCAAATCAGTGAAACCGAGTTCGTCACAGAGAAAACACTTGTCACCTCAGCTCACTAGACTAGTTAGATCTCACAAAGATTTGCAAGCAATTTACTGAAAGATATGCAAGGAATTTGATGCAGAAAAATGCAGAGCAAACAGAAAGAAATCTAGATGAAGTTTTTTTTTGAAAGGGGAAATAAATATGCATGAGACAAATGCAAAAATACAGAAAAGAACACAAGAGAACTTCATCTAGAGATGGTCGGCGACAAAGTCACCTATGTTAGAGTATATTGACTTAGGAGTCAAGTGAGATCACTTGATCATAGGTCATACTCATCGTTTAAGCTCAAAATGGGTTTACCATTTTTTTTAAGCATCTTGATGTATTCACATCTTGTCGAGTTGCTTTAGCTCATGACTTGGAGTAAAGCTTCTCAAAGATGGAATAACATACCTTGGTTGGTGGTGTTGTCCATGTAGTTGAACTTGTGTGGGTTGCTCAAGGTTGATGTAGTTCAACAAGAGTTGGGAGCACCACTTGGAATTTGAGTCCATCTTCCTACATGGGTTAGTTCTTGCAAGGAAGAGCACTTGTGTATCCAAAAATGACAATCATAAAGCTCAACATAGAATTTGTCAAAGGATATGTTTGAATGGTTTCGTGCTTCCTTGACTTCAACCACCATAGTGTAGAAACTTGGTGATGTAGAGATCGCTCAAGATGTGAGTAGATTACAATATCATGGAATTTGATTCAACCAAGTACCTACATGAGTTAGATAACATGCAAGATGCAAATATATCCAAGACATAAGATTTTCATCATAAGAGAAATATCAAGGATTAGTCATAAGCTCATGTCTTGCATGTATCCCATGGAGTTTCTACTCCAAGTTTGAAGCATCGATGATGTTCAATTCTCCTCTTAACCTGCAAAACACTTTCTCATCAAGAGGATTAGTGAAAATATCCGCTAATTGCTTTTCGGTGCGAACATGTTTAAGATCAATGTCACCCTTAGCAAAATGATCTCGAATGAAATGATGACGAACTTCAATATGCTTAGTTCAAGAATGTTGTACAGGATTATGACCAATTTTGATTGCACTTTCATTGTCACAAAGCAATGGAACATGTCTCACATATATCCCATAATCTTTAAGAGTTTGGGTCATCCAAAGTAATTGAGCACAACATGAACCAGCAGCAATATATTCCGCTTCGGCGGTGGATAAGGATACCGAGTTTTGTTTCTTGGAGGACCAAGACATAAGAGATCTACCAAGAAATTGACAAGTACCCGAAGTGGACTTTCTATCAACCTTGTCTCTGGCATAGTCCGAGTCGGAGTAGCCAACAAGATCGAAAGAGGCCCTCTTAGGATACCAAATGCCAAAATTTGGTGTATGGATTAAGTATCTCACTATCCTTTTCACGGCCTTAAGATGACATTCCTTAGGAGCAGCATGATATCGGGACGTGAAGCACATAGATATAACAATGAACCAATCATAGAGCGATAAACCTTTTGATCAACCGGTTCACTATGTTTGGTCAAGTCAAGATGTCCACTAGTAGGCATGGGTGTAGTCATACCTTTGCATTCTTGCATATTGAACTTCTTGAATAAGTCCTTGGTGTACTTCGTTTGAGAAACAAAGGTACCTTCCTTAGTTTGCTTGATTTGCAACCCAAGAAAGAACTTGAGTTCACTCATCATAGACATCTCAAACTTCTCCGACATTAGCTTCCCAAACTTTTCACTAAAATGAGGGTTAGTTGATCCAAATATGATATCATCAACATAGATTTGGCACACAAATAGTTCTCCATTAACCCTTTTAGTAAAAAGAGTAGAATCAATTTTCCCAATTTCAAAGCCTTTTTCAATAAGGAACTTGGTCAAGCATTTATACCATGCTCTAGGAGCTTGTTTAAGACCATAAAGAGCTTTGTGAAGTTTGTAAACATGATTGGGTTTCTTAGGATTTACAAAGCCGGCAGGTTGCTTAACATAAATGTAACACCCCAGATGTAACATGTCCATATTTGGCAATATATCAATTTGACCTCATCCAATTCTTGTGGGTTTTATCATGTTTGGCCTCATCTTATTTTGTTGTGTGGTTTTATTCTTTTCATTGTCATATTCCTTTTAGCCATATTACATTTGTGCTTCTTGTCATCATCATATAGTGCATTTTCATCTCATGTCATCTAATGTTGCATGTTGTCATTCATGTTGTTGCCATGAGCATCATGGGCATGACCTTGTCCTCCCCCCCTTTCAACCATTGCACCTTCACTTCTCCTCCTACCTTCTCTTATCAAGTGCTATTTTTCCTTTCTCTATTAATGTTCATCTTCTCCCTGTAAATCTTGCTCCATGCCCTAAACCTCTCTGCCAAAGATCTCCTTATTTGAAGTTGTTTTGGTCAGGTTCAAAAATGACACAAGTTTGAAAATATTTCGAACTTGTCTTATTTTTCTACCTCTAAAAATGCCCAATGCAATTTATTAAAATAGTGGATAATTCCAGGAGTTGGAGAGTATTTTCTTTATGCTCTAACTCCTCTCCCTTTTTCCTGAGATTTTCGGTTTATATTTCTGTTTATATAAATAGAAATGAAGCAGCAGCAGCAGCAGCCAGCGCAGCAGCCCCCCCTGGGCCTCGGCCTCCCAGGCCGGCCCAGCTAGCGCACCGCGCAGCCTAGCCTTCGCGCCAGCCGGCCCGCTCGGTCCTCTCCTCCATGCTTTTTCTCACCCACGTTAGCGCGCACCCCCGCTAGAGCCTCGACACGTGGTAAGATTGGCCCCGCTCGTCAGCGCCTCCCCTGTTTCCTGCACCCACCTTTTCCCTCTCCTCTCGCCGTCGCCATGGGGACCGCGAGCACGAGCGCGCGTGAGCTCGCACAGCTCGCCCTAGCCCTTATAAGCCCCAGCTACCGTGTCCCTCGCGTCGCCTAGGGTTTCCCTCGTCCGCCGCCGCCATTTCCAGGTGAGTTTAGCCACCAGATCTGCCGCTTCCGCCCCGTCCCGAGCGCACCTGGGAGCGCACCTCGTCGCCGGCGTGCTCTCCGGCCACTCCAAACCGTGCAGTTCGTGTCCATCTTCTTCCTCGCCGTCGTCTCCTTCCACAACGTCGACTACGGTGCCCGGACGACGAGTTCATTGACGTCCCCTGCTTCCTCCTACCTCTCGGTCAGAAAATGCGCCACGATTCAGAGCTCCACCTCGTCGCCGGCAGCTCGTCTCTGTCGACTACTCCGTGTCCTTGGGTGAGCTGGGTAACGCACCTCCCTCTCCCATCCTTTCCCTGACATTTAGGCAACCGTAGGGCGCGTCCGATCCGTGTCTTTCCCGCGCTCGCAGTGCTCCGGCGTTTCTGAATTTGTTGGTGCAGTGCGGTGCAACCGTAGCGTGTTTTGCTTGTCATTTGCAAACCGTGCATCCGATTCCGGTGATCTTTATATCGATTTCAACGGAAATCATCTCATCTTTCCAGTGGCATACTTGGTTTGCCAAGTTGTTTCCTTGTTCATCATTTTCCTTCCGGAGCACACATATACATTGCATGTCACATCTCGCATAGCATGTCATGTATTGCATCATGTTGCTTGTGCATTGTTCCATGTTTGATTGTGGTTTCGTTGCTTGTGTTCTTGCTTTGGGTAGAGCCGGGAGACGAGTACGTGAACGAGGAACCTGTTGAGAATGCCTACGAGGATCAAGCCTTCGACAACTCTGAGAACCTTGCAGGCAAGATGACCATACCTTCGATATCACTTCTATGTTTGCTTGCTAGATGCTCGCTCTTTTGCTATGCCTATGCTACGTTACCTACCACTTGCTATATCATGCCACCCATATTGCCATGTCAAAGCTCTAACCATCCTTTCCTAGCAAACCGTTGTTTGGCTATGTCACCGCTTGTGCTCAGCCCCTCTTATAGCGTTGCTAGTTGCAGGTGAAGATGAAGTTGGTTCCATGTTGGAACATGGATGTTTTGGGATATCACAATATCTCTTATTTAATTAATGCATCTATACACTTGGTAAAGGGTGGAAGGCTCGGCCTTATGCCTGGTGTCTTGTTCCACTCTTGCCGCCCTAGTTTTCCGTCATACCGGTGTTATGTTCCTTGATTTTGCGTTCCTTACGCGGTTGGGTGATTTATGGGACCCCCTTGACAGTTCGCTTTGAATAAAACTTTTCCAGCAAGGCCCAACCTTGGTTTTACCATTTGCCACCTACACCCCTTTTTCCCTTGGGTTTTCGCGAGCCCGAGGGTCATCTTTATTTTAGCCCCCCCCCCCCCCCCGGGCCAGTGCTCCTTCGAGTGTTGGTCCGAACTGAGCTGCCTGCGGGGCCACCTCGTGGAAACTCGAGGCCTGGTTTTACTCGTAGCTAGTCTCATCCGGATGTGCCCTGAGAACGAGATATGTGCAGCTCCTATCGGGATTTCTCGGCACAATCGGGCGGCTTTGCTGGTCTTGTTTTACCATTGTCGAAATGTCATGCGAACCGGGATTCCGAGACTGATCGGGTCTTCCCGGGAGAAGGTTTATCCTTCGTTGACCGTGAGAGCTTATGATGGGCTAAGTTGGGACACCCCTGCAGGGTATTATCTTTCGAAAGCCGTGCCCGCGGTTATGAGGCAGATGGGAATTTGTTAATGTCCGGTTGTAGAAAACCCGAAGTTGACCTTAATTAAAATACATCAACCGCGTGTGTAACCGTGATGGTCGCTTCTCGGCGGAGTCCGGGAAGTGAACACGGTGTTGGAGTAATGTTTGACATAAGTAGTTTCAGGATCACTTCTTGATCGCTACTAGCTTCACGACCGTGCCTCGCTTCTCTTCTCGCTCTCTTTTGCGGATGTAGCCACCATATATGCTAGTCGCTTGCTGCAGCTCCACCTCATTACACCACCCTTCCCTTAAGCTTAAATAGTCTTGATCTCGCGGGTGTGAGATTGCTGAGTCCCCGTGACTCACAGATTCTACCAAAACAGATGCAGGTACCGATGATACCAGCGCAGGTGGCGCAACTGAGCTGAAGTGGGAATTTGATGAGGCCCTTGGTCGTTACTATGTTTCATTTCCAGACGATCAGTAGCGGAGCCCAGTTGGGACGATTGGGGATCTGTGTTGCTTTTGGGGTAGTCTTCTTTTATTTTGGTTCCGTAGTCGGACCTTGAGTGTAAACTGAATGATGGATGTTTATTTATGTATTGTGTGAAGTGGCGACTGTAAGCCAACTATGTATCTCTTTCCCTTATGTATTACATGAGTTGTGTGAAGATTACCTCACTTGCGACATTGCTTTCAATGCGGTTATGCCTCTAAGTCGTGCTTCGACACGTGGGAGATATAGCCGCATCGAGGGCGTTACAAGTTTGTAATCAGAGCCTTCCCCGACCTTAGGAGCCCCACTGCTTGATTGTTTTTAGCGGCCGAGTTGTGTCTAGAAAAAATGTTTTGAGTCATTTAGGATTATATATATCGGAGAGTTAGGAATTCTTTTTACTCCCCAGTCTCTTCATCGCTCTGGTAAGGCATCCTGACGTAGAGTTTTGACTCTTCTCTTCTCAAATTTCACTAAAAAAAATTTTAGGATCACGCGGGTATCTTGGAATCGTTCCGATGGTTTTATGATGAGAACATTGTCTTGGTGCCTCCTGTCAGGGGTTTAGTGGAAGTGTCCCGGGGAGTTGAGCTCTGAGGTGTTGTCGCCATAATTTTATCGTTGCAGTTCTGGAATACCTGAGTTTAGTACACCGACATCGAAAATCTCTTTTATGCAGTTGTTGGTGAGATAACCCCGATAACCCAGCACTGAGGTGAGTACGGGAGTATTGCCATGACTCGTATAATGGATGCTTTTCGAAGGTTGAGGTACACGATTTCCGAAGGTTTCTTGGTTATGTGTTGACGGATGGATACAGCTGGATGTAGGGATTGTTAGTTTGGGTGAGATATATTGCTTCCCCTGTATCCCCAACACCTGATTGCATAACCGGAAAGTTTCGGGAGTTTATAGGTGGGATTCAAGTAGCTCTAGCATTTCTTCCCGCAGATATTTGGTTTGTGATTGGGTAATCTTTACCACTTATTTGTTCCATCCGTACCTTGCTTTTATTTTTCTATCATCAATATCTTATCAAGTGGCTTCTCACCTTAATGGACGTGATGTTTACTTTGGAATTCATTCGTTCATCCTTGTCCGAATGTTTATTGTGAAGACTATATGTTGCAATTTCTATCCGTTGATTCTCCGGGGAAGTCAATGAGAGCCTTCTCATTAGTTCATGATATCTCTATCAAGATGGGCGACTATAAGTTTCTATCTAAACCATTTGTTCTTGGTGACTCGGATATCGATCTTATTCTCGGGATGGACTGGCTTTCTAAGCACAAGGCTCAGCTTGATTGTGCTGCCAGGGAAATTCAATTGACACACTCTTCTGAGGATGTTATCATCTATGCCGCTCGTGATGAAACCATTCGGTTGTTTTCTCTCAATGAGAAGGGCGAGCTACACGCAATCTCTCAAATTCCAGTCGTTTGTGAGTACCAAGATGTCTTTCCAGAAGAACTTCCGGGTATGCCTCCGCATCGGCCAGTCGAATTCGTTATCGATCTTGAGCCTGGCACTGAACCCGTTTGCAAGCATCCTTACAAGCTTGGACCCGAAGAACTAAAGGAATTGAAGAAACAGCTCGATGAACAAGAGCGTCTGGGTTTGATCAGACCGAGTTCATCTCCTTGGGGTTGTGGAGTTGTTTTTGTCCAGAAGAAGGATGGCACGGACCGACTTTGCGTCGATTACCGTCCATTGAACAAGAAGACAATCAAGAACAAGTATCCACTTCCCAACATCAATGAGCTATTCGAGCAACTCAAAGGTGCTAAAGTATTCTCCAAGCTTGACCTCCGTATGGGTTATCATCAGATTCGCATTCGTGAACAAGATATTCCCAAGACAGCATTCAGAACAAGCTTTGGTTCTTATGAATATACTGTCATGTCTTTCGGCCTTGTCAATGCTCCTCCAACATTCTCTCGAATGATGAACTTTATCTTCAACCCCTACACCAATGATTTCGTCTTGGTGTATCTCGATGATATTTTGGTCTTCTCCAAGAACAAGCAGGATCATGCCAAACATTTGCGATTGGTGCTTGACAAGCTCAGAGAGCATCAATTCTATGCGAAGTTTTCCAAATGTGAGTTCTGGCTTGATGAAGTTCTTTATCTTGGTCACATCATCTCCGCCAAGGGCATCGCTGTTAATCCCGAGAAGGTGTCTTCAATTCTGAATTGGGAACCTCCTCAGAATGTCAAGCAGCTCCGCAACTTTCTTGGTCTTGCAAGCTATTGCCGAAGATTCGTTGAGAATTTCTCTAAGATTGCAAAGCCTCTTTCCAACCTCCTCCAGAAGCATGTCAAGTATGTCTGGACGCCTGAGTGTGATGTCGCTTTCAACACCCTCAAAGAGAAACTCGTCACAGCTCCTGTCTTGACTCCTCCTGATGAATCCAAGCCATTCAAAGTATTCTGTGATGCTTCTCTTCAAGGTCTCGATGATGTGTTAATGCAAGAGAAGAAAGTTGTGGCCTATACCTCTCGTCAGTTGAAGCCCAACGAAAAGAACTACCCCACTCACGATCTTGAGTTGGCGGCAGTTGTCCATGCATTGATAACATGGAGACATCTCTTGTTGGGAAGGAAAGTGGACATTTTCACCGATCACAAGAGCCTCAAGTATATCTTCACTCAACCAAACCTCAACCTCAGGCAAACTCGATGGGTCGAAATGATTCAAGAGTACAATCCAAATATTGAATATACTCCTGGCAAGGCGAATGTGATTGCAGATGCTCTGAGCAGAAAGGCTTATTGAAACAGTCTAATTCTCAAGCCCTTCCAACCGGATCTTTGTGAAGCTTTCCGCAAGCTGAATCTTCAAGTTGTTCCTCAAGGCTTTCTTGCCAACCTCATAGTCTCTCCTACTTTGGAAGATCAAATTCGTGAGGCACAACTCCTGGATACCATGGTGAAGAAGGTGAAACGTGGTATTGACAAGGGCATTTCCAAATACAAGTGCTATCGCTTGGATGACAAAGATACTCTTTTCTTCGAGGATCGAATTGTGGTTCCCAAAGGCGATCTGAGAAAAGTCATCATGAATGAGGCACACAATTCCCTCCTATCCATTCATCCTGGAAGTACGAAGATGTACCATGACCTCAAGCAGTCGTTTTGGTGGACTCGAATGAAGCGAGAGATTGCTCAATTCGTGAATGAATGTGATGTCTGCAGAAGGGTGAAAGCAGAACACCAACGACCAGCTGGTCTCCTCCAACCTCTTGCTATTCCGGAATGGAAGTTTGATCATATCGAGATGGACTTCGTGACTGGATTTCCCAAGTCCAAGCGTGGAAATGATGCTATCTTCGTTGTCATTGACAAGCTTACTAAAGTGGCTCATTTCCTTCCTATCAAAGAATCTATCACAGCAGCTCAGCTGGCAGAGCTATACACCTCCAGAATTGTCTCCTTGCACGGTATTCCACAATTGATCTCTTCAGACCGTGGAAGCATCTTCACTTCTAAGTTCTGGGACTCCTTTCAGAAGGCCATGGGCACCAACATTCATTTCAGCACAGCTTTCCATCCTCAAACAAGTGGCCAAGTCGAGCGAGCCAATCAAATCCTTGAAGATATGCTCAGGGCTTGTGTCATTTCCTTTGGCATGAAGTGGGAAGATTGTCTTCCATATGCCGAGTTCTCCTACAACAACAGCTTCCAAGCGAGTTCGGGCAAGGCCCCATTCGAAATTCTATATGGCAGAAAGTGCCGTACTCCTCTCAATTGGTCTGAGACAGGTGAACGCCAACTTCTTGGCAACGACTTGATCACAGAAGCCGAAGAAATGTGCAAAGTCATTCGTGAGAATCTCAAAGCCGCGCAATCGCGCCAAAAGAGTTACTATGATAGCAAGCACCGTGATTTGGCTTTTGAAATCGAAGACCATGTCTACCTCCGCGTCTCTCCAACGAAAGGCACTCGTCGCTTCGGTATCAAAGGGAAGCTTGCCCCTAGATACGTGGGTCCTTTCAAGATCATTGGCAAAAGAGGCGATCTCGCCTATCAACTTGAGCTTCCATCCAACTTTGCAAACGTGCACGATGTGTTTCACGTGTCACAGCTTCGAAAGTGCTTCAAGACTCCTGAGCGCACTATCAACTTCGAGGAAATTGACCTCCAAGAAGATCTCTCTTATCATGAGCACCCCGTTGCTATTCTTGAAGAAACTGAGCGCAAGACTCGCAACAAGTCAATCAAATTCCTGAAAGTGAAGTGGTCACACCATTCCGACCGAGAAGCCACCTGGGAGCGCGAGGATCATCTCCGTTCCGAATATCCGGAGTTCTTTCAGTCCTAGATCTCGGGACGAGATCCTCTTGTAGTGGAGGAGAGTTGTAACACCCCAGATGTAACATGTCCATATTTGGCAATATATCAATTTGACCTCATCCAATTCTTGTGGGTTTTATCATGTTTGGCCTCATCTTGTTTTGTTGTGTGGTTTTATTCTTTTTGATTGTCATATTCCTTTTAGCCATATTGCATTTGTGCTTCTTGTCATCATCATATAGTGCATTTTCATCTCATGTCATCTAATGTTGCATGTTTTCATTCATGTTGTTGCCATGAGCATCTTGGGCATGACCTTGTCCTCCCCCCCTTTCAAACATTGCACCTTCACTTCTCCTCCTTCCTTCTCTTATCAAGTGCTATTTTTCCTTTCTCTATTAATGTTCATCTTCTCCCTGTAAATCTTGCTCCTTGCCCTAAACCTCTCTGCCAAAGATCTCCTTATTTGAAGTTGTTTTGGTCAAGTTCAAAAATGACACAAGTTTGAAAATATTTCAAACTTGTCTTATTTTTCTACCTCTAAAAATGCCCAATGCAATTTATTAAAATAGTGGATAATTCCAGGAGTTGGAGAGTATTTTCTTTATGCTCTAACTCCTCTCCCTTTTTCCTGAGATTTTCGGTTTATATTTCTGTTTATATAAATAGAAATGAAGCAGCAGCAACAGCAGCCAGCGCAGCAGCCCCCCCTGGGCCTCGGCCTCCCAGGCCGGCCCAGCTAGCACACCGCGCAGCCCAGCCTTCGCGCCAGCCGGCCCGCTCGGTCCTCTCCTCCGTGCTTTTTCTCACCCACGTTAGCGCGCACCCCCGCTAGACCCTCGACACGTGGTAAGATTGGCCCCGCTCGTCAGCGCCTCCACTGTTTCCCGCACCCACCTTTTCCCTCTCCTCTCGCCGTCGCCATGGGGACCGCGAGCACGAGCGCGCGTGAGCTCGCACCGCTCGCCCTGGCCCTTATAAGCCCCAACTACCGTGTCCCTCGCGTCGCCTAGGGTTTCCCTCGTCCGCCGCCGCCGTTTCCAGGTGAGTTTAGCCACCAGATCTGCCGCTTCCGCCCTATCCCGAGCGCACCTGGGAGCGCGCCTTGTCGCCGGCGTGCTCTCCGGCCACTCCAAACCCCGCAGTTCATGTCCATCTTCTTCCTCGCCGTCGTCTCCTTCCACGACGTCGACTATGGTGCCCAGACGACGAGTTCATTGACTTCCCCTGCTTCCTCCTACCTCTCGGTCAGAAAACGCGCCACGATTCAGAGCTCCACCTCGTCGTCGGCAGCTCGTCTCCGTCGACTACTCCGTGTCCTTGGGTGAGCTGGGTAATGCACCTCCCTCTCCCATCCTTTCCCTGACATTTAGGCAACCGTAGGGCACGTCCGATCCGTGTCTTTCCCGCACTCGCAGTGCTCCGGCGTTTCTGAATTTGTTGGTGCAGTGCGGTGCAACCGTAGCATGTTTTGCGTGTCCCCACTCCGGTTCCCCCTCTTCATGCTCCCGTAGCGCGCTCGCGCACTCGTTTACGCCTTCGCGCGCACCCTGCAAGCCTACCGCAGCTCCGGCGAGTCCCTCTGCCGCTCGCCGCGGACGCCATGGCCCCGAGTAGAGCAACTGCTCGAGCTCGAGCGCCCCTGCTTTCCCTCGTAGATGCGCGCGTCCTTTTTCCCTTTCTGCACGGCCGCCGGAGGTCCTGTGCCCACTGGTTGCCGCTGTTGCCGTCGCCGGCGCCGTCGTCCTCTCTGTTTGCAACAGAGTTGCGCGACCTGGTGCCTATCTAAAAGGGGCCGAAGGCCCTTCCATATCAGTAGCGCCCGCCTAGCCCAGTGGTTGCAGTAGCAGAGCCACACCGGGGAGACCCGGGTTCGATCCCCCGCGGCTGCATATTATTCCCCCCTTTTTTATCCATTTCTTGCACTGTGTGTATGACAGGGTGGCCCCCGTGTCATACTCTCTTAGGCTGTCTGTTTTTTTATTTATTTATTTTTATTATTATTAAGTGTTTTATTTCTGTTCCTGCGAATATACCATTTCTGGCATGTAGTACCTTTCCATTTCGGGCAAGTCCAATTCTGGACGTTTCCAATTATGGAAAATGCCATTTCTGTCATATTCCATTTAGGGCAGGTTTTAACTTAATGCACTTGTGAATATTTTTCTACAGCAACCCTAACATATTATATATGTTTTTGGGGTAGAAAAATCCCACCAATCTAGTGGTGGCATTAGTTTCTGCATTTGAGAAAGTTCATGAACAAGTCATTTTACATCATGTTGTTGTCTTGTCATTTTTGTGTGGTTTATTTCAAGCATGCTATGAGGTTGTTTTGCACAAGGATAGCTTCATTTTCATGCCTACTTCATGCTAGTACTTGTTCCATGCCATGATATGCCTGTTAGTGAGTTAATCAAGCTTGTAAAGATGTCATGTTGAATCTGTTTTTGCCATGCCTTGAAATTTCACTAAGCCTGGAACTGTTAATAAAACTTACTATGTTTACATGGGTGCCATCATTTCTTATGGTCCTTTTTCGCTTATGGTCAGTAAGGGACTTTTGATCTATGCTTTGAGTAGAATCATGTCATGCCTTGTTTTGCTATTATAAGTTCCTGTAGCAGGTTGGTTGCTTGCTCTAAACATGCCTTCCTGATGTTAATTTCTGGCATACTAGTATTTTCACTAAGTCTGTGAACCTGATATTTTTTGCACTTTCACCATGCTGGATTGAGCCTGTTATGATGTGATTTAGCCGTAGCTCAGTGTTCCTCTTTTGTTAAGCATCTCCTGTAGATCACTGTCATATGCTTTGTTCTCATGTTGGAGTGCTGTAGTATAGTTTCTTGTTGCATGCTAAGTAGCATCGTGCTGTTAAACACAGATTTGCGTCATTCTTGTTTTGCTTGTCATTTGCAAACCGTGCATCCGATTCCGGTGATCTTTATATCAATTTCAACAGAAATCATCTCATCTTTCCAGCGGCATACTTGGTTTGCCAAGTTGATGCCTTGTTCATCATTTTCCTTCCGGAGCACACATATACATTGCATGTCACATCCCGCATAGCATGTCATGTATTGCATCATGTTGCTTGTGCATTGTTCCATGTTTGATTGTGGTTCCGTTGCTTGTGTTCTTGCTTTGGGTAGAGCCGGGAGACGAGTACATGAACGAGGAACCTGTTGAGAACGCCTACGAGGATCAAGCCTTCGACAACTCTGAGAACCTTGCAGGCAAGATGACCATACCTTCGATATCACTTCTATCTTTGCTTGCTAGATGCTCGCTCTTTTGCTATGCCTATGCTACGTTACCTACCATTTGCTATATCATGCCACCCATATTGCCATGTCAAACCTCTAACCATCCTTTCCTAGCAAATCGTTGTTTGGCTATGTCACCGCTTTTGCTCAGCCCCTCTTATAGCGTTGCTAGTTGTAGGTGAAGATGAAGTTGGTTCCATGTTGGAACATGGATATTTTGGGATATCACAATATCTCTTATTTAATTAATGCATCTATACACTTGGTAAAGGGTGGAAGGCTCGGCCTTATGCCTGCTGTCTTGTTCCACTCTTGCCGCCCTAGTTTTCCGTCATACCGGTGTTATGTTCCTTGATTTTGCGTTCCTTACGCGGTTGGGTGATTTATGGGACCCCCTTGACAGTTCGCTTTGAATAAAACTTTTCCAGCAAGGCCCAACCTTGGTTTTACCATTTGCCACCTACACCCCTTTTTCCCTTGGGTTTTTGCGAGCCCGAGGGTCATCTTTATTTTAGCCCCCCCCCCCCCCGGGCCAGTGCTCCTTCGAGTGTTGGTCCGAACTGAGCTGCCTACGGAGCCACCTCGTGGAAACTCGAGGCCTGGTTTTACTCGTAGCTAGTCTCATCCGGATGTGCCCTGAGAACGAGATATGTGCAGCTCCTATCGGGATTTGTTGGCACAATCGGGCGGCTTTGCTGGTCTTGTTTTACCATTGTCGAAATGTCATGCGAACCGGGATTCCGAGACTGATCGGGTCTTCCCGGGAGAAGGTTTATCCTTCGTTGACCGTGAGAGCTTATGATGGGCTAAGTTGGGACACCCCTGCAGGGTATTATCTTTTGAAAGCCGTGCCCGCGGTTATGAGGCAGATGGGAATTTGTTAATGTCCGGTTGTAGAAAACCCGAAGTTGACCTTAATTAATATACATCAACCGCGTGTGTAACCGTGATGGTCGCTTCTCGGCGGAGTCCGGGAAGTGAACACGGTGTTGGAGTAATGTTTGACGTAAGTAGTTTCAGGATCACTTCTTGATCGCTACTAGCTTCACGATCGTGCCTCGCTTCTCTTCTCGCTCTCTTTTGCGGATGTAGCCACCATATATGCTAGTCGCTTGCTGCAGCTCCACCTCATTACACCACCCTTCCCTTAAGCTTAAATAGTCTTGATCTCGCGGGTGTGAGATTGCTGAGTCCCCATGACTCACAGATTCTACCAAAACAGATGCAGGTACCGATGATACCAGCGCAGGTGGCGCAACTGAGCTGAAGTGGGAATTTGATGAGGCCCTTGGTCGTTACTATGTTTCATTTCCAGACGATCAGTAGCGGAGCCCAGTTGGGACGATCGGGGATCTGTGTTGCTTTTGGGGTAGTCTTCTTTTATTTTGGTTCCGTAGTCGGACCTTGAGTGTAAACTGAATGATGGATGTTTATTTATGTATTGTGTGAAGTGGCGACTGTAAGCCAACTATGTATCTCTTTCCCTTATGTATTACATGGGTTGTGTGAAGATTACCTCACTTGCGACATTGCTTTCAATGCGGTTATGCCTCTAAGTCGTGCTTCGACACGTGGGAGATATAGCCGCATCGAGGGCGTTACAATAAACTTCCTCCTCTATTTCACCATTTAGAAAAGCACTTTTAATGTCCATTTGGTACAAGGTGATATCATGATGATTAGCATAGGCAAGTAAGATGCGAATGGACTCAAGTCTAGCAACGGGAGCGTAAGTCTCACCATAGTACATACCTTCGACTTGTGTGTAGCCTTGGGCGACGAGACGTGCTTTGTTGCGAACTACTTGTCCATCTTCATCTTGCTTGTTGCGAAACACCCATTTGGTACCGATGATGTTGTGGTTGTTGTCGGGCTTCTCAACCAATGTCCAAACTTGGTTCCTCTCAAAGTTGTGTAGCTCTTCATGCATAGCATTTATCCAATCCAGGTCTTCCAATGCTTCTTCAACCTTCATAGGTTCAATGCTAGAGATGAAAGAATAGTTTTCACAAAAGTTAGCTAAACGAGTTTTAGAGTGAGTGATTCTCCCGGTTTGAATGTAATTGTAGATTTGCTCGACGGGATGATCTTTAGCAATTCTTGCTCGAACTCGTGAAAGCTTTTGCTTGTTCTTTGGTTGAACTTCTTCTTCATCTTGTTCTTCTTCTTGGCCTTCTTCATTGTTGGCGTTGTCGTTCTCTTGTCATGGTGGAGAAGGAGGTTGTTGACGTTCATCTTGATGCACTTCCTCGTTTTCTTCATCTTGGTGTGTCCCACTTGTGGATGCTTCCGTATCAACTCTTGGTTCACCTTGTCGTGAAGTAGAAGCTTCCACTTGGACGGACGAGGTACTCTCCTTCACCTCCATTGGACGGACCTTGCCAATAGACAAGTCTTGGATTGCTTCTGAAGGATCTTTGTCTCCTACATCAATTGGCAATTGCTCTACTTGCGAGCCGTTAGATTCATCAAACTTCACATCTACCGTCTCTTCAACCTTTCGGGTGAAATTGTTGTAGACACAGTAAGTGTGAGAGTTTGAGCCATAACCTAGTAGGAAACCTTCATGAGACTTAGGAGCAAATTTAGAACGACGATGCTTATCAAGAATGTAGCACTTTGAGCCGAATACTCAAAAGTATCCAACTTGGGGTTTGTTACCAGTGAGGAGCTCGTATGCCATCTTGCTGAGTACCTTGTGAAGACACAAGCGATTTGTTGCATGACAAGCTGTCTCAACCGCTTCTGCCCAAAAGTGCTTCGGTATCTTGTACTCATCAAGCATCGTTCTCGCCATTTCGATGAGTGTCCGATTCTTCCTCTCAACAACTCCGTTTTGTTGAGGAGTGTACATAGCCGAGAACTCGTGTGAAATTCTTTCTTCGTCAAGAAAGGTGTCCACATTTGCGTTCTTGAACTCCGTTCCATTGTCGCTGCCAACCTTCTTGATCTTCACTTCAAATTGATTTTGGGCCTTCCTAGCGAAGTTTTTGAAGATATTTTGGACCTGCGATTTATCATCGAGAAAGAACACCCACGTAAATCTTGAAAAATCATCAACTATAGCTAGACCAAAAGAATTTCCACCGAGACTCTTGTAGGAGTTGGGACCAAAGAGATCCATGTGAAGTAGCTCGAGTGGCCTCCTTGTGGTCATGATGTTCTTCACGGGATGCCTTCCTCCAACCTGTTTACCTGCCTGACAAGCGCTGCAAAGTCTATCCTTATCAAATATGACATCGTTAACTCCAAGAATATGATTTCCTTTAATAAGCTTGTCAAGGTTTCGTACCAACATGACCTAATCGTCTATGCCATAACCAACCTTTTGAGGATTTAGCAATGAAGCAAGTTTTAGGCTGGGCCTTTTTAGTGAAATCAACAATGTATAGATCACCTCTACGCACACCGGTAAATACCATTTTATGATTGTCTCGGTGAAACACTTGGCAATCTACTTCAGTAAATAAGACATTGAAACCGAAATCAGCAAGTCTAGATACTGAAAGTAAGTTGTATCCAAGAGATTCAACGAGCATGACATTTTGTATGGAGCTATCATGTGAGATGGCCACCTTACCAAGGCCAACCACCTTACCCTTTGAGTTGTCACCAAAAGAGACATACTTTCGAGGACTATCATTATCAGCAAGCTCACAAAACATGTCTTTATCTCCGGTCATGTGATCGGTACATCCACTATCAAGAACCCATTCCTTTCTTCCTGACATATATCCCCGAAGATTTGCCATAAGACCAAAGTGTCTCATTGCATCACCAAGATCTAAGTCACTATCATCATCCTCATCATAGTATCCATGTTCAACATCGTCATGTGGTGGATCAAATCCTAGAGAGGGTGATTCGTTAGAGTGAGTTTGACAATGATCTTGCTTATGAATTTTTATAGCTTCGGAAATAATATCACTAATAATTCCAACATCTCCTTTGGCACGCATAAGGTTTGTAAGCTCAAATAGACGATCACCAAACATAGGATCACTAGTATTCATTTTACTCAAAGCAATGGACTTATGAAGAATTTCATCAAGATTTTTCAAGGAATAATTTGGAAAGCGTTCCTCAAGAAATTTCCATATAGTGTAGGCACACTTAAAGGTGGGCAAACATCCAATCAAGTTTCTAGGCAATCCTCTAATGATAAGTTCGGCAGTTCTAAGATTCCTAATCATGTCAATTGACTCATCATGGGTAGGATGCATAGGGTCAACATAAGGTGCACAAGGGCTAGCAATGTACTTTTTCAAATGATATTGATTGAAGATTACAAGCATCTCATTTTTCCACTCATGAAAATACTCTCCATCAAGAATAGGCACTCTATGTCTAAGACTCCCCAAAGTAGACTCATCCATCTTCCTCCAATGGTGATTAAACCAAGGCAATGGAGACCAATGCTTTGATACCACTTGTAGGACCTTGAGAAGAGGTGTCTAGAGGGGGGGTGATTAGACACTAAGTACCAAAGTTGCAGTTTTTAAGTTTCCTTAAGTTTAAGTGGAGTTTAGGCACAAGTTTAACATTCACAATACATAGCAAGCAAGCATGCAAAGAGTATATGAGCAGCGGAAAGTAAAGCATGCAACTTGCAAGAATGTATAGGGAAGGGTTTTGGAGGATTCAAACGCAATTGGAGACACGGATGTTTTTGGCGTGGTTCCGATAGGTGGTGCTATCGTACATCCACGTTGATGGAGACTTCAACCCACGAAGGGTAACGGTTGCGCTTTTTGGCGTGGTTCCAATAGGTGGTGCTATCGTACATCCACGTTGATGGAGACTTCAACCCACGAAGGGTAACGGTTGCGCGAGTCCACGGAGGGCTCCACCCATGAAGGGTCCACGAAGAAGCAACCTAGCTTGTCTATCCCGCCATGGCCGTCGCCCACGAAGGACTTGCCTCACTAGCGGTAGATCTTCATGAAGTAGGCGATCTCCTTGCCCTTACAAACTCCTTGGTTCAACTCCACAATCTTGTCGGAGGCTCCCAAGTGACACCTAGCCAATCTAGGAGACACCACTCTCCAAGAAGTAACAAATGGTGCGTTGATGATGAACTCCTTGCTCTTGTGCTACAAATGATAGTCTCCCCAACACTCAACTCTGTCTCATAGGATTTGGATCTGGTGGAAAGAAGATTTGAGTGGAAAGCAACTTGGGGAAGGCTAGAGATCAAGATTCATATGGTAGGAATGGAATATCTTGGCCTCAACACATGAGTAGGTAGTTCCCTCTCACAAAATGTATGCTGGAAGTGTAGGTTCAGTCTGATGGCTCTCTCCATGAATGAAGAGGAGGTGGAGGGGTATATATAGCCTCCACACAAAATGTAACCGTTACACACAATTTACCAAACTCGGTGGGACCGATTCAACACACTCGGTCAGACCGATTTAGTAAACCTAGTGACCGTTAGGATTTTCGGTGGGACCAAAATGCAACTCGGTAGGACCGATTCGGTTAGGGTTAGGGCATAACGTAATCTCGGTAAGACCGATTACACAAACTCGGTGAGACCGATTTTGGTAATAAGCTTTCCAGAGAGTTGGTCAGGCAAACTCGGTTCGACCGATTACACAAACTCGGTGGGACCGATTTTGGTAATGAGTCAACCAGGAAGTTTGCATTGTAATCTCGGTAGTGCCGATTTCTCAAACTCGGTGAGACAAATTTTGGTAATGGACATACACAGAGAGATTACAATCCCATCTTGGTGAGACCGAGATCCCTATCAGTGAGACCGATTTGCGTAGGGTTTGTGGCAATGGCTATGACATTCAAACTCGGTGGCACCGGATAGAAAGAATCAGTGGGGCCGAGTTTGAATTTAGGTTTTAGGACACATTTGTGGAAGTGGGAAAGTAGTTGAGGGTTTTGGAGCATATCACTAAGCACTGTGGAGCAAGAAACTCATTAAGAAACACCTCATCCCTCCTTGATAGTATTGGCTTTTCCTATAGACTCAATGTGATCTTGGATCACTAAAATGGAAAATGAAGAGTCTTGAGCTTTAAGCTTGAGCCAATCCTTTGTCCTTAGCATCTTGAAGGAGTTCCCACATCCTTTAGTCCATGCCACTCCATTGTTGAACTTATCTGAAACATACTAGATAAAAGTGTTAGTCCAACAAGAGATATGTTGACATTAATTACCAAAACCACCTAGGGAGCACTTGTGCTTTCACCTCCTCGTATGCCTGGAGAAACCCCGCAGGGTCCGCCCCGCCGTCATTGCGCGGCAGCAGCTCTGGGCTGAACTTCGGAGGCCATCGCACCTGTCGCAAGGCGGGGGAAAAGGCCAGGAAACCCGCGACGCCTCCGAACGCGTCCGGTCGACTAGCGGTAGGAGTGGTGCTAGCCATGGAGAAGTGGCAAGGGTGGAGCGTGGTTGATGAAGAGGCCGGCCTCCGACACGACCCCTACCTGGCGCACCAAATGTCAGATTCCAGGCTCCGCAGACCCAAGAAAGGTTCGAACTCAGGGGTGTGTGCGAAGAACTCAACCTCTCAAGCCGACCGACCCGCTACTCTCACGACCTAGCTCGATGAACATGACAGAGAAATACACAGTAGTTTACCCAGGTTCGGGTCACCTTGCAGTGTAATACCCTACTCCTGCTTTGTGGTGGATTAGGCTCGCGAGGGGCTGAGGATGAACTAGTACAAGTGGAATAACAGCCTCAGGAGGCGTGTTCTTGTGCTGAGCTCTCGGTGGTTCGATGAGCTGATCACCTGATGAGTCGATCCCTCTCTACGGTGGTGGCTAGGTTATATTTATAATGGTCTTGGTCCTCTTCCTCCAAAACTTAGGCGGGAAGGGATCCCACAACGACCAAATTTGAAAGGGGACAAGAAGTGCATCTAATCCTGACTAAAGGTGGTCTTCGCCTACAAAGCCTCTAAGCGTGACGTCATGGTGGGCTCGGTGATGACATCCTTCCTGCCGTTCTGGCGGTCTTGGTCTTGGTTCACACAAATGGCAACCTTTGGCTGATTCCTTGGGACTCCACACCTGTGCTTGCCTCCTTTGCACCAAAGAGGAAACCTACTGCTCTGCGCCCGCTGGCGCGCGCTTGGCCTTGGTCGTCATGGTTGATGTCATTTCTGTCTTATGAGGTTGGGTCTTGCCTAGAAATCTCCGCTCTGCTCAGGAGGCCGCCTGAGGAGGCCGCTCCCTCGGGAGGTCTTGATGTCGCCCGCCTCGCGAGGCTTGGCCCCTCGCGAGGGTCTTGTCTTGCCGTAGTCGAAGTTAGGCCGTACCAGGCTATCGATGAAGCCACGTCGTGGGCCGCAGGCAGGCAGGTCTGGGTACCCTGGTTCCCAGAATACTGATAGCAACTACCTCTCAGGACTTACCAAGTATGTACTCACTAGTTCAATCTTACCAATACCAGTTGCAATTAATGGATCTGTTTTGTACGGTCGATGTATTAAGCATGTTGTAGTAAACATGCCTAACACATTTTAGCTATTTTCCCTACCTTTTTATAGACAACTGGGCCATTCTCTACTCTCGCAGCACCTGCCTTGTGATGTTTAACTCTGTTAATTGCATTTTTTATAAGTACCGGTTTCAATGCCTATTAAGCCTGTTGCAATTAATAGTTGTATCCATTTTTAAACAGTTGTATTTCAATGGCTACAAAGTTACAAAACATGACTTAGGATGCTGTTAAGCCTGTTGCAATTAACAGTTGTGTCCATTTTTTAATCTGTCCCTTTGCTACCGTGCTACTCTTTCGCAATGAAGATATCACTACAAATGCTGTCGTTTTATTACCATTTGCTATTTTTGGTGGATGTTAACCCTGTTGTAGTTAACATTGGCTTTCCATGTACTTAAATAGGGCTACAATGGGTGATGCTGTTGTTTGCCGTCGAGATTAGCTGCATCCCATGTCTTATATGCCATCTATTCCTAAATATAAGTATTTTTAGAGATTCCAATATAGACTACATAAGGAGCAAAATGAGCGAATCTAGATTCTAATCTAAATACATCTGTATGTAGTTCATATTGAAATCTCTAAAAATATATGTACTTAGGAACGTAGGTAGTTGTATTTCACATCATTTGTGCAATCTCAGTTTAGCTTCTAACATTTACTGGTTGCTTGTAGGTACATATATAAGCGGTACTGAATACTGATCCATGCTTCGATCCCTTTTGCGTATGGGGCAATGAGATATTCATGAACAAGTGTCAAGTGAGGAAACTAAGAAAGATTGTTAGGCGAAAGAAACGGGTGATGGGAATTAAGCTCTTTATTTACACTTTGTCCAAGACAACAGTGAACTTAAGGATGGTAAGTAATGTGTTGCCTTTCCCCCTGCCCATAACAAGTTACTCTATTAGACCTCAGTATCTGATATTTTTCTCTTTTCAGTGGTTTTTGAAGCTATTTAGTGATGATTACCTTGCAAACTACATGACCGGAGTGGAGACAACTAAGGTTAAAGTATACAATTCATGCTACCATGGTAATGCTCTAGAAGTCTTCTTGAAGGCAGTGAAGGATGGGCGGGCGATCGTCACAAGAGGTTGGACAAAAATTGTTCGTGCCTATGGCATGCAAGAAGGCACATTATGGGCATTCCGCTTCTTCAACACCATCGGCAGTCAAAATGATTTACACTTGTCTCTTCACCTTTACCGCCTCTAAATATTGTGGTTCATCATAGTTAATTGTTGTCTAACCCCGTAATTATTGAACATATTACACTGACAATTTTATTTATGGATTCATTGTTTAACCATTGTGCTGAGAATTTGAATTCCATGTTTCATATTTCAAAATTTCCAATTTGAATAATAAATTACAGGGGAAAATAAAATTATATAGGATCGAATAAAATAATGTGCACACGGTTAGAAAGAAAACAGCGCGTGCGATGAAAAATAGAGAATAGACAGTTCTTTGACGTGAAACATTTGCGATGCCCGATGGATGCACACACGGTTAAGTCTCATATGCGTGTGCGGTTCATGGTAATACGGCAAACGTTTCAAACCAATGTGCGTGTGTGATAGGAATACCGACCACACACAGTTATGAAAATGGACACGTTGGCGTTAGTAGAGGCACCGTGCACATTTTACATTCTTGAACCGTGTGCGATAACGTACCTATCACAAACATATCGGTAGAATAAATGTTGATGTCCACCTTTTTCACATGACTATAGCGACGTAATCATTTGGGATGTCGCTCTGATCAGAAACATAATGTCGAGATGTAACATGTGGGACTGGGGCGGCTTCACATACATTTATTCTATGGCGATTGTCAATAACCGCTCGCCTATCCCCGACGGTTTTCGGGTCGTGTGGAAAGGATCCCCCTATCGCAATCACTCGCTAGGTGACGGTTCCAAATGCCGTCGGGGAAAGGGGTTAAAAACCGTTTGTATAGCATGATACGGTACCAGTGTTAGTCTTGTTTTCATGCATAGGATTTTGAAAAGTAGGTTCAGGTGGATGTTTTGCTCCATTCGTTTCAACCAAATGCAGGAATAATTGAATTGTAGAGTACCATAGGAAAATTTCCTATTGCTATGTTTTTCCATCACTTTTTCCTTTGAACCAAAATAGCCCTAATGGATCAACATGAATGTAGAGTAATAAGTGAGCAACAAGTGTACAACCTCTTTGGTGTAGCCGTGTCGACATCGCTGAAGAAGTTGCGGCAGAGGTGGCTGTCGGAGGTGTGGAGGAAGACCTGAGGCGTCTGTAGATAGCGTCCAGGGTACTGCTCTGATGTGATGGATGGTTCCGTCGTTGCAGCAGCTCCAGCAAGCTGTAAGACATCGAGGTTGAAGCGGTACAAGACATACATTGTTAATCTCAAGTGGGATTCTAATAGCATCTCCAATAGATGTTGTAATATACATTACCAAAAAGTGGTAGATGTAAAATTTACATCACCAAAAAACACCTGACTCCAACAGATGAGGTAAAAACTGTTGACTCTGAACTTAACTGTTGAAGCTGAAATTTACTGTGGAATCTGAATGTTACCGTTGAAATTGAATGCACTGGTAGCAGAGAAGCACTTCACATGTAGTTTAGGTCGGACGAGCACTAGTAGTGGAGAAATAGTGATCTAAATCAGCGGGCGATTGACAGGGAAGACACTAGCAGATAGCAGCCGGAGCAGTAGCGCGAACTAGAGCTAGAGCAGCAACTCGTGTAGCTCCAACAGCCGGTGTACTCGCTTGGTTGACCTTGAATATTACCTTGGGGTGCCTTGGGCATCCCCAAGCTTAGGCTCTTGCCACTCCTTATTCCGTAGTCCATCGAAACTTCACCCAAAACTTGAAAACTTCACAACACAAAACTCAACAGAAAACTCGTGAAATCCGTTAATGAAACAAAGTAAATAACCACTTTTAAGTACTGTTGTAAACTCATTCCGATTTTATACTTGTATTATATCTAATGTATTCTAACTTCTCCATGGTTCACCCCCCCCCCCCCCCCCCCCGATACAACCCATAGATTCATCAAAATAAGCAAACAACACAATGAAAACAGAATCTGTCAAAAATAGAACAGTCTGTAGTAATCTGGACTTTAGCCAAACTGTTGTAACTCCACAATTCTGAAAAATTAGGACAACGTGGAAAATTTGTATATAAATAAAGTGTAAAAAATTCAGAATTTTTTGTCGCTCCAGTGAGTTTTAACAATTCTGCTACTGGACGTAAAGGTTTCTATTTTTGCATAGAATCAAATCAACAATCTTCCAAACCATCCCAAAGGTCTTACTTGGCACAAACACTAATTAAAACACTAAAACACAATCATAACAGAAGTATAATTGCATATTTCTTGAAAAACGGAAGCAAAAAAAATTGGGTTGCCTCCCAACAAGCGTTATTGTTTTACGCCCCTAGCTAGGCATATTGCATAGATCTAGATATTGTCATCTTTGGTATTCAGTTCCTTCCTAATCAAATCTTACAAAACTTTTCTTAGTAGATTTTTCTTCTCACGTTCCTCCTTCCTAATGGAGAGCTCAATTTATGGAAAGGAATTCGATTAGTAACTTGGACATTCGTAATTTCATACTCAAGATCATCGCCATCGACATCTTCATATGAAACATGTATCTCAGTTTTAATAGTCTCCCTAGCCATCTCTTTCCACTCGTTATTAAATCCTTCGTCAATTCCCTTAGTGACCCAATCAAATCTAGCATAAGCATCAATATATAAAGCTTGGATAACTTTGGCATAGGGGACTCTTTTCCTTAAATTGTTACTAAAAGCAAAGTAATCCTTAGATTCCAAACCACCCATAGATTCTTTATCATAAAGAATTTCTTCTATTTGGGGATGCTCAAAGTCTATTTTATAGTGAGAAAAAAAATTCTCTAGCCTCTCGAACTATGTAGTCAAATTCACGCATAAGGATAATAGTAACAATTTTTTTAGCTTTAGGATCATGAATGTTGGGGACTTCATAAAACATCTTTTGTAAAGCCAGATGGATGTGTAAAAAATCTCTTTATAATTTAACCACAAGCATAGAAATAGCGTCTGCATAGCAATTTGTATTATCAAGGATGGTTCCCCTATTTATAGGCATAACTCCCGTGCAATCAAAAAATCCTTGAATAATGTTCTTCCTAATAATATTACCATCACCTATATGATAGATCTTTGTTTTAAGATTGGTGAAAGTATCAGTTTCAGAAGGATCATGATTAAGAACACAAGATTCAAATTTTTCCTCAAGATTTTCACTAGTATTTTCAACTATAACCTCCCTAGATTCAGACATGATGGCAAGGCAAGCAAAGAAGCAAACGAGGAAAAGGGCAAATAAAAAGGCAAATTTTTTGTGTTTTACTGAAAACGCTTTAGAAGTGGGGGAGAGGAAAACGAGAGGCAAATGGAAAATAATGTAAATGCAAGAGATGAGAGTTTATGATGGGTACTTGGTAGGCTTGATGTAGATCCTCCCCGGCAACGACGCCAGAAATTCTTCATGTTACTTCTTGAGCTTGCGTTGGTTTTTCCCTTGAAGGGGAAAGGGTGATGCAGCAAAGTAGAGATAAGTATTTCCCTTAGTTAAGAACCAAGGTATCAATCCAGTAGGAGGAACACAAAAGTCACCAATGGTTGTACCTACACAAACAAACAAATACTGGCACCCAACGCGATAAAGGGGTTGTCAATCCCTTCACGGTTACTTGCAAGGATGAGATCTGATAGAGATAGGTATAAAATATAAGTAAAAGTGCAAAATAAATAAATGGTAAATAAATTGCAACAAGGTATTTTTGGGTTTTTGGTTTTATATATCTTGAAATAATATGATAAAAATAGACCCGGGGGCCATAGTTTTCCCTAGAGGCTTCTCTCTTGAAGGAACACATACGGTGGGTAAACAAATTACTGTTAAGCAATTGATAGAAAAGCAGATAATTATGACGATATCTAACGCAATGATCATGAATATAGGCATCACGTCCGTGACAAATAGACCAACTCCTACCTACATCTACTACTATTACTCCACACATCGGCCGCTATCCAACATGCATATAGTGTATTAAGTTAACAAGAATGGAGTAACACCTTAAGCAAGATGACATGATGTAGAGAGATAGATCCAATCAATATGAACAAAGCCCATCCTTTTATCCTTAATGGTAACAATACAAATATGTGTCACGTCCGTTTCTATCACTGGGAATAAGCACCGCAAGATTGAACCCATTACAGAGCACCTCTCCCATTGCAAGAAAAATCAATCTAGTTAGCCAAACCAAATCAATAGATCGGAGAGAAATACAACGCTATCTTAATCATGCATAAAAGAGTTTAGGGAAGACTCAAATAATATTCATAGATAATCTGATCA
Source organism: Triticum timopheevii (assembly GCA_963921465.1). NCBI lineage: Eukaryota > Viridiplantae > Streptophyta > Magnoliopsida > Poales > Poaceae > Triticum > Triticum timopheevii. The sequence continues at coordinate 357,302,285 of OY997274.1, read as the reverse complement.
TAAACCCACAATTCATCAGATCTCAACAAACGCACTGCAAAACAAGATTACATTGAATAGATCTCCAAGAACATTAAGGAGAACATTGTATTGAAGATCAAAGAGAGAGAAGAAGTCATCTAGCTACTAGCTGTGGACCCGTAGGTCTATGGTAAACTACTCACACATCATCGGAAGGGAAGCAAGGTTGATGTAGAAGCCCTCCATGGTCGGATTCCCCTCCGGCAGAGTACCGGAAAAGGCCTCCAGATGGGATCTCACGAGGATAGAAACTTGCGGCGACGGAAAAGTATTTTTTGTGTGCCCTTTGGTCTACGGGGAATATTTGGGTATTTATAGAAGAATAATTAGGGTTGAAAGAGCCACAGGGGCCCACAAGCTTGAGGGCGCCCTATGAGCTTGTCGTGGCCTCCTCTAGAAGCTTCTAGGGTGTCTTGTGGTCCAAGAAAAATCGTCAAAAAGTTTCATTCCGTTGGACTCCGTTTAGTATTGATTTTCTGTAAAGGCAAAAACAACAACTAACACTTGGCACTAGGTTAATAGATTAGTCCCAAAAAATGATAGAAAATAGCATAATAATGCATATAAAACATACAAGATGGATAATATAATAGCATGGAACAATAAAAAATTATAGATACGTTGGAGACGTATCAATGTTATTAATGACATGACAAGTACACAGACATTACGTCTGTGACAAGTAGTCCGTTAAACTTACTGACGCCTACTACCATTACTCCACTTCGAGAGAGCTTCTATGCTTGCCTCTCTAGGTATTAAGTTCATGACAAACAGAGTAATGCTTTAAGCACGATGACATAATGTAGACACAATAAGACCAAGCAATATGATCTAACCCCGTCATTTTACCCTTCGTAGCAACAATATAAATATGTGCCTCGCTACCCCCTTCTATCATGAGATGAGGACACCACAAGATTGAACCTATCACAAAGCACTTCTCCTACTAAAGATAAATCAATCTAGTTGGCCAAACTAAATGGATAGATCGGAGAGAAATACAAAACCATAATAATCACACATGATAAAGTTCAGAAATAACAACTATTTTCAATGAACAATCTGATCATAAACCCACAATTCATGGAACCCAACAAACACATCGCAAAAGATTACATCAAATTGATCTCCGAAGAGAACACTGTATTGAATATGAGAGAGAGAGAGAGAGAGAGAGAGAGAGAGAGTCATCTAGCTACTGCTATGGAACCCTAGGTCTTGTGAGGAACTATTTGTGCATCATTGGAGAGGCAGCAAGGTTGATATAAAGGTGCTCCATGATCGATGCCTCCTCCGGCAGAGTACCGGAAAAGGGCTTCAGATGGGATCGCGGAAGAACTCTTTCATGCATAGGACACAATTTTTCATTTAATGGTTTAACAACTAAACTCTTCCATGCTTATGACAAAATTCTTTTATTTAAGTGTTTTGCATTGGTCCGCGCGCTTGATATTGGTTCTTCCTAAGGTCACAAACTCCTATCTCTTTTCTTAAATACCTTGCCACATCATATTTTTACCTATGTGGCATGCTTAGCACCGATACACCATGGAGCACTCGGAAGAGCCTAAATCTAGACGGAAGGAGTACTTTGCACTATATACATAGACCAATATGTTGTACCGAAAAAGGGTTTCCCCCCGCTTTGTATACAAAGCAACCAACCGAACATCCAACGATAGGTGCTGGGGCGGAAGCAGCACAGTCACGCCCAAAAGAAAAGAAAGAGAAAATAGAAAAGAAACTAATGCCAACAATGGTGGATCGACGAAAAAACGAAGAAGCCTCGAGGCCGCTGCACCCACCGGAGATCGCCCACCAAGCTCCGAGCATCCGAAGCGTCGGTACCAATCAACACCTCCAAGAAGGAACGCGACGATGACGACGCTGCTGCCAAGGGTTTCCCCCGGTACGCTGTGAGGAGAGAGGAAGGGTAGCCCCGACGCCCTTCAGGAAGGTCAGGCGGTACCCACAAGCGCCACCGCGTCAGTGTCGGCCAAGCCAACAGAGATTTCTCCCCATCCCAACCACCACCTCAGGCACTCCAGAGCTCGCCACCAAACAGACCCTCACCCTGCACCAATCCGGTCACGAAGCTTCTCACGCCGTCTCACCACGGCACCGTGAAGCATGGTCCGCACAAAAAAGAAAAGGAGTCGGGACTAGGGCAGCAGCACCGTCGGCACGCGGGAGGGCCCCACCTCCACCGCCTTGACGGTAGCTGACCGGACGCAATAGCAGGAACGTACCAGGCCCGTGGCCGCATAGGCCCGGCCGGGATCTCTGAGGCCCGTAAAGTTCCCGCCTTTGCGCTGCAGCCGGCACACCGTCGACGCCGCCGCTCCAGACCAAGCCGCTCCCCTGCCTCCCCACACAGAGAGCCGCCAAGTGGAAGCACCACCACCACGCGCACCGCCGGCCACCACCACCAGGTCACCGGACCACCACCGGCCGAATTGCACCACCACCGCACGCCCGCGACGGGGGGAAACCACCGCAGCCGCTGAGGGCCCGAAGCCGGACCCCAGCCGCCGCCCACGCCGCCCGCAGCCCGCGCCGCCTGCCGGACGGGACGGCCGCCACGGCGAGGCGCACACCATCGCGCAACCGGCCACGCCGCGCCACGCCCACCAGGAGGCGCGCGCCGCCACGCCGCGGTGCCCCGCGTCAGCACCGCGCCCGCACCTGAAGGAGCGGCCCGCGCCGCCCCGTCGCGCCGGGGGGAGACCAGGCCCCGCCGCCGCCGGCGCCGGTCGGGCTTCGCCCGGCCGCGCCCCGAGGCGGCGGCGAGGGAGGAGGGAGGAGGAGGGGAGGCGCGCGGCGAGCAGATCTGGAGCCCCCGCCGGCCGCCTCGCGGGTGGCGGCGCGGGAGGGAAACCTAGCGGGAGCGGGTACTGTAGCTAAGTGGCCGGGGCAGTTTCCGCTCTGACACCAATGACCAATATGTTGTATATGCATAACACTAGTATATGAGTGGTGGTAACATAGACTAGTGTTATATCCATAATTTTTTTAACATGGTTATATGCATAACTAAACTAACTTTAACACTAATCTAACTTAACAATAATCTAAGTTTCTCTCTAGTGGTCTTATCCATGTCTTTGTGCACCTCAGCATCTCCTCCACCAATAGCAACCGGCCCTACGGCTCCATATTTTTGTCCCGCCTTATCCACATCCCGAAACCACCACCAGCTCCTCCGCTTCCATCGTTCTTCCACCAACGCCTAGCTTCATCGGAACCGTACCCTCGTCCCCTCCCCACCGCATGGCCGCGGCGCTCGCCTCCTCCCGCTGCTGCCGCCGCCCTTCGCTTCTTACCACTGATCGCCGCCGAAGCTCCGTCGCCCGGTGTGCGCTCTCCGGCGGGGTTAGGATCTTACAACTCATTACGGTCGTACTAGTAGTAGTCGCTGGAAGACAGCTCCTGGTAGAAATTCGGCTTCTGGATGATGCATGCCAATGTGGCTCAGTATTGCTGCATTTCTAAATCCAGTTTTGCCCGGGTATTTATTGATGCGATGGGAATGTTTTTAATTAGGGAAAAGCTCTCCTTCACCCGGCGGATAATCACGTTTGCGTCCGCCTCCTCGGTTGCTTGCCACGCGTCCCCTGCGGACCACACCAGCACATTCTTTGCAACAGCCATAGCTCGTACATGAATGTGCGCCGTTGCAACTAGGCCTCGCACCGTCGTCGCCGTTGTCACCCGCTTCCACCATGACGGTTGGCCGGGTGCGGTGCGCCACCTCGCCGGTGAGGTGAGCTTGTCGTCGCTCCTCCCTCACCACCATTCGACGGAAACAACATGGTAGTTGTTTCTGCAACGCAACCATTGTTTCAGGAATTGTTTCTGCAACGCGGCCGTTGTTTCAGGAATTGTTTCTGCAATCTCCGAAATTTTGCAACAAGGTAGTTGTTTCTGCAACGCAGCCGTTGTTTCAGGAATTGCTTCTGCAACGCGGCCCTTGTTTCAGGAATTGTTTCTGCAACGCGATTATTGTTTCAGGACTGTTTTCTGCGATGCAGCCGTTGTTTCTGCAACTGGTTTGTTGTTTCAGCAATTAGTGTGTCGGGAAGGCGACGAGGCGCGTGCGAGGAGTTAGATCGCAGGGCGCAGATCTGCAGGGCGGCGGGAGCAAGAGTGCTATTGTTTCTGCAATAGAGCAGTTGTTGCGGAAAATAATTAGTACATGCGGGGCACGGGCAGTACATCGGGCGGTTATCACGTCGGGCATCCAACGGCCGACAAGGCGACGGATGAAATCAGAAAATCGGCCGGCGGACGCGTAGCGTCGCCCTTTTAATTATGTGGTGAATGTAAATCTTGGGTAGGTGGGTATTTACAAACTATGCAATTTGGCCTGAAAGTGAAAGATGGTACTGAATGTTGGTGCACAAACACGACCAATGTTACTGTTTTCTGGATGACAAAAAGTTGAATATTACTTCAAAATGAATGCTAGAAGAAATCATGTGTAAATTTAGTTCATGTTGCTGTTGAATTAGGGATGTATGTATATGCACTAAATATAGTTTGAGAAAATGGGGATTTTCGCAAAACATGAGTCTGGGGGCACGAGGGGTAGCAATTCATCTTTTTCTGGACATCAATATCTTCTGGTCTTGCTTGACATTAATTTGAAGTTCAGGTGAAAATGGAATAACTGTAACCAAATGATAATTTTGTGTAATTCATGAAAATGGTTCGAGCATTGAGTTCTTCGTTAGGATTGGAACGTGTAGAATTATTATTTTTTCCAAAGTATCTCCTTTGGTTATTAGATTTCTCCGTTTCTGCCGTTGGATATTTGCACAGATGATTAGATATTGTAGCACATATGGAACCATCCAGTAATGCTGTAGTAATACAGTTTACATATAAAAGGGCAGCCCGGTGCACGCAGCTCCCGCTTGCGCAGGGTCCAGAGAAGGGTCTGACCACTTGCAGTTTACATATAGGGCCCTTAATTTTCTTTTCCTGGATATATTTTGAATAATGCATGCTTTGGAAGGCACAACTTATGTTGAGAATATGTATTGTCTGTATCTATTAACTTATATACTTTGGTTCATGATTTTGCTGTTTTAATTGTCCTTTTTGAGATTAGTTATTGCAACTGACTATAGGTTTATACTATGAGCTGCTCTTCTCTAATTTTTATTTCCTTCAATCTCTGCAGAAAGGAAACTCATTTAGCTGGAAAGAATGTGCAATTTCTGTAGCATTATCTGTTGGATTAATTACTGTCCCACCAACATTTGGATGGTCGGCCCATGCTTATCCTCTCGAACCTGTAATTCCTGATGTTTCAGTTCTTATTTCTGGACCTCCCATTAAAGATCCAGGTGCTTTGTTGAGATATGCTTTGCCCATAGATAATAAAGCTATTCGTGAAGTTCAAAAACCGCTAGAGGATATTACCGATAGTCTCAAAGTTTCTGGTGTTAGAGCGTTGGATTCAGTTGAAAGAGTAAGTCATTCTTTCAAGATACCTGGTAGCAAAGATCTATATTTTCTTTAAAGAAGTAGAAAGCAGCTATATAATGTCTCAGGTTTCTTCAATCTACTTTATGCATATGGATCCTAGGATTTTTTTTTAAAATTTTTCTTCAAATTGTAGAATGTGAGGCAGGCCTCAAGAGCGCTGACTAATGGGAGGAGTTTAATACTTTCGGGTCTTGCTGAATCAAAAAGAGCAAACGGAGAAAAAACATTGGATAAATTAGCTGTTGGACTTGAAGAGCTTCAACGAATTATTGAGGATAGAAACAGGAATGTGGTAGCTCCAAAGCAGAAAGAGCTTCTCAATTATGTTGGAACGTGAGTAAAACTATCGCCTTAAATTTTAAATTAGATCCACTTCCCTTATTTTAGTCAGTTTTAATAACCAACTTTCGGGGGTCAGATTTGGTACTCTAGTTTTCTTTTCGGAAAATTATGGTGTCCATCTATAATATTCGCATTTCCTTGAAAACAAGGTAACTGTGACATATGATACTTTTGTAGCATTAGAGAACTGAATTGTATCTACCAGTAAAAAACTACTGAGAACTCTTATGAAAGAGCTCTTCTCATTTATACCCTGCCATTGACTCTGCAGCTGAGATCTTCCTGGGACATTGCATTTCTGCAGTGTAGAAGAAGATATGGTCGATGGCTTCCCCTATGAAGTACCAGAAGAATACAACAACATGCCTCTTCTTAAAGGAAGAGCTACTGTGGATATGACGGTTAAGATTAAAGATAATCCAAACGTAGAAGATTGTGTATTTCGGATAGTTCTGGATGGATATAATGCTCCTGTGACTTCTGGGAACTTCGTAGATCTGGTGGAACGGAAGTTCTATGATGGCATGGAAATCCAAAGAGGTAACCAATGTCTCAGGTGCATTTGGTATTTTTGTACAGTTTGTTATGCATAGTAATTGATGCTTTCAGAGCAATTAGCACAGTTTAAGATGTCTACTGTTTAGTGCTCAGAATCACTACTGAACATGCAAGTGTGTCTAAGCAGTTAAAAAGTTTACTGATACAGCATGGGTGTTGATTCTCTTGCAGCTGATGGTTTTGTTGTTCAGACGGGAGATCCCGAGGGACCAGCCGAGGGTTTTATTGATCCCAGTACTGGCAAGAGTCGTACCATACCTCTTGAGATAATGGTTGATGGTGACAAGGCGCCTATATATGGCGAAACACTTGAGGTATGTAACCAGCACTTAACTTTTTTATTTGGTTCACGGCTGCTGGGAATTCTGGCTGCTGCGGATTGAATGTTCTTAGAGTTTGTATGGCCATGCATTTCAGGAACTTGGTCTTTACAAGGCTCAAACAAAGCTTCCTTTTAATGCATTTGGAACGATGGCAATGGCTAGAGAAGTAAGGCTCACCTGGACTCTTCAATTTTGACATATCAAGGATATGCCAAAATAATTATTACCTCTGTCCAGAAATATAAAGTGCACATGCTTCCCCAAATTTATCGTTGATCACGAATTTGTTTAGCAATACGTGATTGAAAATTGATACTCCCTCCATCTCATAATATAAGACGTTAATACTCCCTCCATGCCGTAATATAACATCGTATATTATGGGACGGAGGGAGTATAATTGAATTTTTATTATAGAGCACTTTTCAATGTTACTGACCTTGTATCTAACATCCATCTATAGTTGGATTATTGTTCAGAGTTAAAGCTTCCGTAACCTGTACGTCTTATATTTCTGGATGGAGTGAGTACCATTTTCTTAGTTGTACCCAAGTTTTTTCTTCTTCTTGATAAAAGTTTTTTGGATGGGCTAGAAGAACTGGTTTCTGGAAAATATCAGTATTTTACTTCCCGAAAAATTCAGACAAAATTTTAAATCGTTTTGTTTTGGGTCAAAATATAAGTTTGCGGCCCTGACCTATAGTTGCGCGTGTCCCAACAGTTAGTACAATTCATTTATTCCTCGAAATAAGTAACGGGTTCGAGTTCTCTCCGGTGCACAACCGTGAAAAGCTCACATATATAATGGAGTGGACGGAATTTGATCGCGCCACCAAACACACCTACTTGAACACCTGTTACCACTGCGCCAAGGTCTGCTCTACATTGTTACAGGCATGCACATCTTATTTGACCCTGTTTTTACATTCAAATTCAAGTTTATCCGTATTTGTTTGAACGGTAGTACTGTTTCTTAGGAGGCAGTGGAAACACAGACCGAGAAAAAAAATCCCTGGTTCTAACACAAGGCTTCTGCATATCTTGACAGGAATTTGATGACAACTCCGCTTCTAGTCAAGTCTTCTGGCTCTTGAAAGAAAGTGAGCTGACGCCAAGCAATTCCAATATATTGGATGGCCGGTATTCGGTGTTTGGATATGTAACCGAGAATGAGGATTTCTTGGCTGATCTCAAGGTTGGGGACGTTATTGAATCGATCCAGGTTGTCTCAGGCCTAGACAATCTTGTCAACCCGAGCTACAAGATTGTAGGGTAGCATGTTTCTGTATATAAGAGTTTTTTGACAGGCAATTGTTTTACGGTATTAAAACCGATGCCATGCGCTGCAATTTCTAACCTTGTACAATTGTTTTGTTTCCCTTTTTGTGCTTATGGTTTGGCATTCTGTGGAATTCAACAGATAATAGAGAGATCGAAGTTATTTACCACGTCTCCTGCTAGTAGGTCTGTTATTGCTGTGTAGAGCCTCAAGTTAAATTAGGTCTCTTGCAAGAAATTCAGAAGACAAGACTGAAATTGTAATCAGTTTCCCAGATAAACTATGCGGCATCCCATTTGTATGACCTCAACAGCACTTTGCGGAGATTTCTGCAATTTTCTTGGGGATTGTGTTAATGATGTGTTTTGTCTATGCCATGATGTACTACGTTTCGCAAACTGAGCATCGCTTAGATGACAAGGCTCTTCGTGGTGGAACATGTCCATATGGGTTCAAGTCCTAAGAGGCCGAAAAAGAGCGGCATGATGGTGAACCGGCGCTAGCTTGGCCCCTGGGGTTTGTTTCTCCCCAGCCACGCCCCTAGGTGCCGCCCCCCAAGGCGCCCCATATTTGAACTCGATCGTTCCCGCTCAAAAAAACTACAAACCGGCGATCATCGCAATAGTTCGGTGATTCGGTGCCATAGTTCGACGATCAAATGAAAGGACGCGCAGTAGTTCGGCGTACAAAAAAGGAAGGACGCGGAAGGAATACATCAAACGTCGAGCTCAACCTCCGGCGTCGTCGTCGGCATACGCGGGCTGGGAGGAGTAAGCGCGGCTTCCGGGCTGATTGGCGCGGCTTTTGTGCTGCTGGGCGCGGCGGAGGCATCGACAGTGGGGCTGGGCTTCGCGGAGGCATCATTGATACGTCTCCGTCGTATCTATAATTTTTTATTGTTCCATGTCAATATTCTACAACTTCCATATACTTTTGGCAACTTTTTATATTATTTTTGGGACTAACATATTGGTCCAGTGCCCAGTGTCAGTTCCTGTTTGTTGCATGTTTTATATTTCACAGAAACCCAATATCAAACGGAGTCCAAACGGAATAAAAACGGACGGAGATTATTTTTGAAATATTTATGATTTTTGGGAGGAAAAATCAACGCGAAACGGTGCCCGAGGGGGCCACGAGGCAGGGGGGCGCGCCCCTGACCCTCGTGGGCACCCCGTAAGGTGGTTGACGCTCTTCTTTTGCCGCAAGAAAGCTAATTTTCGAAGAAAAATCTGGGCGAAGGTTTCAATCCAATCGGAGTTACGGATCTCCGGATATATAAGAAAAGGTGAAAGGGCAGAACCAGAAAAACGCAGAAACAGAGAGACAGATCCAATCTCGGAGGGGCTCTCGCCCCTCCCATGCCATGGGAGCCAAGGACCAGAGGGGAAACCCTTCTCCCATCTAGGGAGAAGGTCAAGGAAGAAGAAGAAGAAGAAGAGGGGGGGGGGCTCTCTCTCCCTTGCTTCCGGTGGCGCCGGAGCACTGCCGGGGCCATCATCATCACCGCGATCTACACCAACAACTTCACTACCCTCATCACCAACTCTTCCCCCCTCTATGCAGCGGTGTAACCCCTCTTTTACCCGTTGTAATCTCTACTTAAACATGGTGCTCAACGCTATATATTATTTCCCAATGATGTATGGCTATCCTATGATGTTTGAGTAGATCCGTTTTGTCCTATGGGTTAATTGATGATCGTGATTGGTTTGAGTTGCATGTTTTATTATTTGTGCTGTCCTATGGTGCTCTCCGTGTCGCGCAAGCGTGAGGAATTCCCGCTGTATGGTGTTGCAATACGTTCATGATTCGCTTATAGTGGGTTGCTTGAGTGATAGAAGCATAAACCCGAGTAAGGGGGTTGTTGCGTATGGGATAAAGAGGACTTGATGCTTTAATGCTATGGTTGGATTTTACCTTAATGATCTTTAGTAGTTGCGGATGCTTGCTAGAGTTCCAATCATAAGTGCATATGATCCAAGAAGAAAAAGTATGTTAGCTTATGCCTCTCCCTCAAATAAAATTGCAATAGTGACTACCGGTCTAGTTATCGATTGCCTAGGGACAAATAACTTTCTCGTCACAAAAGCTCTCTACTAAAACTAACTTAGCTGTGTCTTCATCTAAACAACCCCTAGCTTTTATTTACGTGCTCTTTATATTCTTGCAAACCTATCCAACAACACCTACAAAGTACTTCTACTTTCATACTTGTTCTAGGTAAAGCAAACATCAAGCGTGCATAGAGTTGTATCAGTGGTCGATAGAACTTGAGGGAATATTTGTTCTACCTTTAGCTTCTCGTTGGGTTCGACACTATTACTTATCGAAAGAGGCTACAATTGATCCCCTATACTTGTGGGTTATCAATCATCATCAGTCGGGCTGGGCGGCGGCGGCGGCGTCGTCGGTATCTGGTTCAAGATGAGGCCTCGCTCCGCCAAGAACCATGCCTTGAGCTTCTCATCGCCGCCCATCAAGAAGGCGAGGTCGTTGTTCCTCTTCTGGGCGTCTTGAGGTTTGAGTTTTGCGGCGACGTTGGTCTGGAGCAAGTCGAGTTTGACGACGCTATTCGTTATCAAAGCAGCCCACCTCGCCTCAGTTTTCTCTTCTCGTTGGGCGGCCCTGGTCTTGGCATCGGCGTGACAGTGCTCGATGGAATCTTGCACGCGTGGGGCAGCCGACTCGGCGTGTTTCGCCTTCTTGGCACCTTTGTTGCCGTCCGGGCGCCCATCGGCCGCGCCCGGGGTCGGCACGTCTGTCTTGTATGTCTCTTTGGCCTCGGCGAGGGTGCGTCAGACGCCCGCCCATTTCTCGCACTTGTCGATCCGCTTGAAGACGTGGAGGTACTTGAACTCTACGTCGCTGTTGTCATTGCGGAACATGGCGAACATGCGTAGCAGCTGCACCGAGGAAAAGAACATCAGTCGGCGCTAGCGCGCGCCCGGGCGCGCACACGGCGAAAGGAAATAGTAAGGACGGCGTGCTATACCTGATCCTCGACGTGGTGCCTCTCTCCGGGTGAGCCGCGACCTCCTCGACGATCTCATGCCATTTGTTGCACACCGTTTGGATGAGCCCCCAATGGTTCGCCATCGCCTTCGACCCACACTTCATGTGGACGCCTTTGAAGTAGGCGTCGACGAGTTTGCGCCCGTCGAACTCGGCCTTGATGTGGGCCCAATACGTCTCGATGCTCTGGTTCGTGCCGGTGACCGGGTCGAGGCATACGACCTTCCACGCTTCGGCGAGGCACTCCTCTTCCTTGGACGCCCACTTGATGCGCGGCTCGTCGGTCTTGGTCGCCTTCTTCTTCTTCTTCTTGCCTTTCCTCGTCGGCGCCGGCTCCTCCTCTTCTTCTTCCTCCTTCTCCGGCTCTTCCTCGCCGTAGTCGAGCTCGTCGTCCATGTCACCAAGGTCAATCGAGCCATCTTGAGTAGTGAACCCGGGGGAAGCGACGGCGGCAGCCGAGCCGGCTGCGATGATGTCTTCCATGTCGGCCTCCGTTGCGTCGGCGTCGCCGAGATGCAACGACAAGGAGGCTTGCGAGTAGAGGCCGCGGTGGAGAGGTGGCATCGGTGAGGCTGCGTAGTCCGGCGGCGAGTACGTGTATGACGGATACTGTAGGCCGGCGAACGCGGGCGAGGGTGTGCGCTGGACTAGGCGCCCATGGGGGAAGGTGACGTTGGGGTTGAAGCCGCCGTGGGCGTCGCCATCAGCATATCCCGGCGACGGCGTGCTCCATGGGTGCGGCGACGACGAGAACCCGGCCGGAGAGCCGACGCTCTATTGGCTCCAAGCCGCGTACGGGCCGTGCCCACCGGGTGGATTCATCATCGCCGCGCGCGCCGCCTCGGCTTATTCGGTCGCATGCTCCACCGCCACCGTAGCCGCAGCATGCACCGCTCTCTCCCTCGCCTTCTTGGCCCTGTTGCGCCTATCGGCGGTGACTGCCTCCCGGCGCTCCACATCCGCCTTCCACTCGGCGTTGCTCATGCCGGGGGGCTTGGACAGCGGCGCCCTCGGCTTCCTTTGCTTCAGCTGGGCGACGACGGCTGCTATGGGATCTGTCGCGGCGCGGGGCATCATGTACTTCTTCGGCGGCATGGCGAGCGTAAGGGTAGGAAGGAGGCGGGGGTTTGGCGGGAGGAATGGAGAAGAGAAGGAAGCCGAGGGGGGAAGCGGGATGAAACGACGGGAAATGGGCTTCCTGTCGGCGACAGAGCGGCCCCACGCCGCTTTTTGCTTCTCCCAGCGCGCCCAAGCAACACCCGATCGCTTGGGTTTGGGGCGGGATCGCCGGCTCTGGATTTCGCCCAAACCGGCGCTAAAAAAGATCCTGGGGGCGCGACTGGGCCGATTTTCGGCCACCGGCTCTAAAAATTCAACGGGGGGGGGGGGGGGGGGGGGCTGTCGGGGGCGCGGCTGGAGATGCTCTAAGCTTGGTCCAGATAGTCATTTTTTTTCTGAATTTAACCTACTCTTTTTGGCAGTATTTTTTTGAGTGATAGGACGTTTGTAAGGGCATATTTATCCCTTAGGTGTTTTGGTGATTGATGACAATGCTTTTGCGGACTAATCGTGTGCCTTGAGTTTCTCAGATGCTTCATCACTAGGCACGAGACGATTCGGTGCCCCTCGGAGACTATTGAAGACGGTGTTGTTCTACGTTTCTCTTTGGTGGATTTGAGTTGTAGGAGAGCCGTACTATTAAGAGGGGGTCCGCGTCGGAAAGGTTTGGGTGGAATCAACACGTACACATGTCCTACCTTTCCTTGCACTTTGGAGCGTCTTTCCGTTTTCCTAGTTGTGCATAATCCGACAGCTACTGCTGTACTTGCGGTAGTACTGCTCTATGGAGCGGTAGTACCGCAAGCACCTGCGGTAGTACCGCCGGGGGTCACGGTAGTACCGCTCCCCTGGAGCCTTAGTACCGTAACTCCCAGGCCTAGTGCTGCTCCGGTACGGTAGTAGGAGCGGATGTAATTTTTTACATCCGCGCCCACACGGTAGTACCGCACGTCATCCGCGGTAGTACCGCGTGAGGCCATGGTAGTACCGCTCCCCTGGAGCCGTAATACCATGGCCCTCATACCTAGTACCGTTGCGCCGCGGTAGTAGGAGCGGATGTAAATTTTTACATCCGCACCTCAACGGTAGTACCGCACCTCATGCGCGATAGTACCGCATTGGGTTTTTGCACTATTTCTTTTTCAGCGGAAGTAGGCACAGATGTATTTTATTTCATCCGCGCTCTTTGTAGGCTGTGGCTTACCTGCCTTGCGGTAGTACCGCAAGGGCGAGCGGTAGTACCAAGCGAGCGGTAGTACTGCGCTCAGTTAGGCTAGTCCCAGCCTCTGCTGTTGCCGCGGAAGTATCGTGGTCCTGCACGGTAGTACCGCGTGGCCTTGCGGTAGTACCGTGCTCTTAGAGCGGTAGTACCGCGTGTCGCAGGCTGAACTTGAGGATAATGGTTGGATCTTTTCCACAAGTATAAAAGGGGCGTCTCCTACCTCTAGTTGATTACCTCTTCCAACCCTAAACTCCATTGTTGCTCCAAGCTCCATTTTCGTCCGATCTCTCTCCCTAGCCAATCAAACTTGTTGATTTGCTCAGGATTGGGTGACAAGGGCCCGATCTACACTTCCACCAAGAGATATTCGATTCCCCCACTTATCCCTAGCGGATCTTGTTACTCTTGGGTGTTTGAGCACCCTAGACGGTTGAGGTCACCTCGAAGCCATACTCCATTGTGGTGAAGCTTCGTGGTGTTGTTGGGAGCCTCCAATTGTTGTGGAGATTGCCCCAACCTTGTTTGTAAAGGTTCGGTCGCTACCTTCAAGGGCACCAATAGTGGAATCACAGCATCTCGCCTTGTGTGAGGGCGTGAGGAGAATACGGTGGCCCTAGTGGCTTCTTGGGGAGCATTGTGCCTCCACACCGCTCTAACGGAGACGTACTTCCCTTTAAAAGGAAGGAACTTCGGTAACACATCCTCGTCTCCACAGGCTCCACTCTTGGTTATTTCGTGCCTTTACTTTGCCAAGCCTACTTGTGTTGTATCCCTTGCTTGCTTATGTGCTAGTTGTTATTGCATCATATAGGTTGCTCACTTAGTTGCACATCTAGACAACCTATTTTGTTGCAAAGTTTAATTTGGTAAAGAAAAGCTTAAAAATTGTTAGTTGCCTATTCACCCCCCCCCCCTAGTCAACCATATCGATCCTTTCAATTGGTATCAGAGCCTCATCTCTTTTTAAGGACTTTACCGTCCGAAGAGTATGGTTGACATCGTAGATGATGTGGGAGAGCACTCCGGTGCAAATCCGATATCATCTACGGGAGATGGGGGTAACTCGATCTCACGTGAGGAATTCAATGTGGCGTTGGACACATTGAAAACCTCCATGATGACCGAGGTCAAGGACATGTTTAAGGAATTCTTAGAAGGGCTTAAACTTTCCACCGCGCTCGTGAAAGTGGGTGATCCCGCCAACACGGTGACGGATGCTAACCCCGAAAAGGGGGAAGCTACTAGTGAGAAAGCTCCTATGTCTAGTGGTAAAAATGGCACCGGCATCTTTGCTCATGTGGAACCTCCAATTTATGGAGGGCCGATTCCCTCTACTCATTTAAATCATGCCGGTCCTCCTCCTAAGTATGAGAAACATGATGATTTTGATTCTTGGGTTTATCGCTTCAAGCGTCATTTAAAACATGTGAATACTAACCTTTGGAGAATCATTGAAGAAGGTTTCTATCCCCATGACCCAAGCAACTTCACCCCTCGAGAAGCCGTGGATAATCAATTCAATGAGAGTGCTCTCTTCATCATCCAAGATGCAATTCTTCCCGAAGATCTCCCTCATCTTCGACCTCATGCTATGGCTAAGGATGCATGGAAATGTGTTGTGTCTCTCTATCAAGGAAGTGCTAACATTCAACGCTCCAACTATGAAGTGGTGCAAGATGAAGCCGATGAGTTTGCAATGAAAGAAGATGAAGAACCTCGTGAGCTCTTTCGAAGAGTGACCAAACTCGCGGTCTCACTCCGAGATCATGGAAGCAAGGACACGGATGACAATTGGATCAAGCGCAAATTCCTCAAGGCTATGATGCCCTACAACAAGGCTATGTCCTTCATCATTCGTCAAAGACCGGACTTCCACTCCATGACCTCAAGTGAAGTGTTGGATGAGTTCGGTGTAATGAGCATCTTGGACAAGACCGCCGACAATGCGGTGCTCCGTTCTCAAAGGGCAAAGAAGCCCAACCTTGCTTTGAAGGCCAAGGTTATCATGGAAGAATAGGAAGAAGTGGAAGATGAGGAGAGCAATCCCGAAGACACCAAGTATGATTATCATGAGCACATGGCCCTTGCTTCAAGACAATTTTGGAGCAAGAAGAATACAAGACCCAACTTCAACAAGAACAACTCAAGTGGTGTCAAGGGCAAGCAACGAGTTAGAACTTGCTTCAACTGTGGCAATGTGAGCCATTTCGTTGCGGATTGTCCTTACGAGAAGCGGGAAGACAATGGTGGCAAATTCATCCGAAAAGACAAAGCCAAGTCCTTCCCCAACAAGAACAACTTTTCCAAGAAGACTCCAACTCGTGGGTTGGTGGTTCAAGAAGAATACCAAGAGGATGACGATGATGATGAAAGTGTAGAAGCAATGGCCATGGCATCCGTTGCCATTGCTACTACTCCCCCGGTGTCTCTCTTTGATTCACCCAACGGAAACATCACCGCCAAGTGCCTCATGGCTAAAGCTTCAAACAAGGTAACCCCCAACATCACAACCACCATCATTTATGAACATGATGGGTCTAATGAGGAAGTGAATGAATTTGAGTCTTTTATGAGTAAGCTCAAGGGCAAGTCCAAGAAGCATTTTGTTGCTCTCTTGGAACAACTTGGTGAGGCCAATGACATGATCGAGGCTCACAAAGAAACCATCTCTAAGATGGAAGGTCATAGTCGTGACTATGCCGATGAGATATCGGATCTCTCTAATGCTCTTGAGGAAGAGCGTGTTCATCGTTTGACTTTTGAGGAGTCACACAACGATGACCATGCTAAGTTAAAGAAAGATCTTGATCATGCTCTTGTCGTGTCTCATGTGCTAACTTCCGAGAAGGCTAAACTTAGCGTTGATCATGCTAGACTCAAAGAGGAGTTTGAGATACTTGACAAGGCCCAGAAGGTCTTGAAGGGTGCTCACGCTAACCTCAAGGAGTCTCATGCTCAACTCCAAGTTGAGCTAACCAAGGAAAAGGCCACCTTCCCTCATATGGTATTAGTTGATAATGCATGTGCTACTAACCCATGTTGTGAGCATGTGCATCTTGTGGAGGAGAATGCCAAATTGAAGGATCAACTTGAGAAAGGCCTTGTGACATGCATTCAAGGTGAGAAGAACCTCAACGACCTTTTGAGCAATCAAAAGGAAGTTGTGGCCAAGGAAGGAATTGGGTTCGCACCCAAATCCAAGAGCAAGAAGAAGAAGAACGACAAGACCAAACGTCCTCCTCCTCTCAAGCAAACTTTTGTGAAAGAGGGAGAGGGTTCTCCTAAGGAGAAGAAGGAAAAAGTGAAGGGAGTTGACGTCCAAAAGGGCAAAAGCATTTCCTCCAACAAAGCCGACGACTTTAACCCGTCATATGTGTTGTGCCGTGCGAGTGATGGACATGTTTATGCTAAATTTGTTGGTTCTCCTTATGAGTACATTGAGTGGTCTATTTGGGTTCCTAAGACCCTTGTTACTAACATCAAAGGACCCATTACCAAATGGGTACCTAAAACCAAGCATTGATCTCTTGTAGGTGTTTGCTTCCGGTGGGGGATCATGGTTGCTTGATAGTGGAGCAACAAATCATATGACCGGAAGCAATGACTTGGTGGTGGACGTGCAAAAGATTCCATCTATGCCCACCAATGTTGAGTGGGGTGATGCTTCACATTCTAAGGTATTGGGTCTTGGCAAGGTTGTCATTTCTCATGATCTAACGATCGAGAAAGTCATGCTTGTTGAGTCCCTTGCATACAATTTGCTTTCCGTTCATCAACTTGCACTCATGGGTTTTGCTACTTTCTTTGATATTGATACCGTGGCCCTCTTGTGGAGCCAGACTCTTAAAGTAGCCTTTGTTGGGCATGTCGAGAATGGTCTCTATGTGATTAACTTTTCGGAGCGACCCACTAAGACCGCGACATGCCTAATGGCTAAAGTTGACGTGGGATGGCTTTGGCATCGCCGTCTGGCCCACGTCAATATGAGATCTTTGTAAAGTCTTCTCAAGGGGGACCATGTCCGTGGACTAACAAATGTTAGTTTTGCCAAAGATCGTGCTTGCAGTGCTTGTATTGAAGGAAAGCTTCATGAGAAGGCTCACCCTCCCTCAACCATCATCTACTCGAAGAGACCCTTGGAGCTCCTTCACATGGATCTCTTTGGGCCTCCATCTTTTGATAGTCTTGGAGGTAGAAAGTATTGCTTGGTAATTGTGGATGATTATTCAAGATACACTTGGGTATACTTCTTCAAGAGGAAGAGTGAGACTCAACAAACCGTCATGGACTTTGCAAATGAAGCTCAACGTCAACATAATGCAAAGATCTTGACAATCAGAAGTGACAACGGCACCGAGTTCAAGAACTACACCTTGGATGAGTTTCTTAGTGATGAGGGGATCAAGCACCAATATGCTGCTCCATATACCCCTCAACAAAATGGTGTTGCGGAGAGGAAGAATTGGACGTTGATGGATGCGGCTAGGACCATGATGGCGGAGTTCAAGTCTCCATACAACTTTTGGGCCGAAGCCATCAACACCGCATGTCATGCATCCAATCGGCTCTATCTCGCAAAGGCTTGAACAAGACTCCTTATGAGATACTCACCGGCAACAAGCCGAACCTCAAGTACTTCCGGGTGTTCGACTGTAAGTGTTTCATTCTCAAGAAAGGTGTTCGTTTGTCTAAATTTGAGGCTAGATCTCATGAGGGCATATTTGTTGGTTATGCTACAAACTCTCATGCTTACCGTGTTCTCAACAAGTCCACCGGACTCATTGAGGAGACGTGTAACGTGGAGTTTGACGAAAATAACGGCTCCCAAGTGGAGCAAAGTGGTACTTGTGATATAGGTGATGAAATTCCACCCCAAGCCATAAGAAGAATGGGTATTGGTCAAATTCTACCCATTGAGGAACCCCTTGTGGCCGAAGGAGAAGGAAAATGCTCCACTCAAGTGGAGCCATCACCTCCCCAAGACCCACACGCTTCCGAAGAACAAAGTGAAGGCCCTCATCCTCGTGAACAAGACCAAGGGCAGGATCAACTTCAAGATGGTGGTGAACCTCTAAATGATGCCCAA
This sequence comes from Triticum timopheevii, assembly GCA_963921465.1. Taxonomy (NCBI): domain Eukaryota; kingdom Viridiplantae; phylum Streptophyta; class Magnoliopsida; order Poales; family Poaceae; genus Triticum; species Triticum timopheevii. The sequence goes on along the minus strand of OY997274.1, from coordinate 357,283,884 downwards.
GGTCAAGTTCTCCCCCTCGAGCAAGTTCAAGATCATGAGCAAGCTCAAGATCAAGAACAAGCTCAAGACGGCGCTCAAGATGATCAAGTTAACCCTCCTCCTTCCACACCCGAGGAGGAATTAGAGCGTCGTGCCGCGAAGATTGCTTCAAAGCTCACCACCCAAGGCCATCTCATGGAAAACGTGGTTGGAAGCCTAAGAAATGGGGTAAGCACTCGTAGACAATTAGCAAACTATTGTGAACATCACGCGTTTGTCTCTTGTGTTGAACCCCAAAAGGTCTATGAGGCGCTCGAAGACTCGGATTGGCTCAATGCCATGCATGAAGAACTCAACAACTTCGAGTACAACAAAGTGTGGAGATTGGTGCCAAGGCCATCGGAGAACCACAACGTCATTGGAACCAAGTGGATTTTCAAGAACAAGCAAGATGCTCATGGGAACATCGTTCGCAACAAGGCAAGATTGGTAGCTCAAGGCTACTCCCAAGTCGAGGGTATCGACTACGGTGAAACCTTTGCTCCCGTTGATCGTCTTGAATCCATACGTTTGTTGATTTCCTATGCTTCCCATCACAACTTTAAGTTGTAACAAATGGATGTCAAAAGTGCTTTTCTTAATGGTCCTATTAATGAGTTGGTCTATGTCAAGCAACCCCCCGGGTTCGAGGATCCCTACTTCCCGGATCATGTGTATCAACTCGATAAGGCACTCTATGGCCTTAAACAAGCCCCACGTGCGTGGTATGACCACCTTACCGAGTTGTTACAAGATCGTGGATTTGAGGTGGGGCTAATCGATCCCACTCTTTTTACTAAGAAAGTCAAAGGGGAGTTCTTTGTATGCCAACTATATGTTGATGACATTATCTTTGGTTCCCCTAACAAAGCTTTCAATGAGGAATTTGCCGCTCTCATGACCTCCAAGTTCAAGATGTCTTCAATGGGAGAGTTGAAGTTCTTTCTTGGTTTCGACATCAAACAAAGAAGAGAAGGAACCTTCATCAACCAAGCCAAATACACTCAAGACATGCTTAAAAGATTCAAGCTAAGTGATGTCAAGCCGGCTACTACACCAATGCCTACCAAGTGCCAACTTGACATTGATCCCAATGGTAAAGCGGTGGATCAAAAGGTATATCGCTCCATGATTGGCTCCTTGCTTTACCTTTGTGCATCTAGACCGGATATCATGTTGAGTGTGGGGATGTGTGCACGGTTTCAAGCCGCACCGAAGGAAAGTCACTATGTGGCGGTCAAGCGAATCTTTCGATATTTGGCTCATACCCCAAACTTTGGCTTATGGTACTCAAGAGGAGCAAACTTCAAGCTTGAAGGATTTACGGATTCCGATTGGGAGGGAGACAAAGTGGATAGGAAGTCCACTTCCGGAGGGTGCCAATTTCTTGGTTGCTCTTTGGCAAGTTGGTCTTCCAAGAAGAAGAGTTGTGTGTCTCTCTCGTCCACCGAAGCGGAATATGTGGCGGCCGGTAGTTGTTGTGCTCAACTCCTATGGATGAGGCAAACTTTAAAGGAGTACGGTGTCATTTGTGAAAAAGTGCCTCTTTGGTGTGATAATAAAAGTGCCATCAAGATTTCTCTCAACCCGGTGCAACACTTCAAGACGAAGCACATTGAGATTCGGTATCACTTCATCCGGGATCACATTAGGCGAGGGGAGATCGAGCTCAAGTATGTCAACAGTCATGATAACCTTGCAGATATTTTCACGAAGCCCTTGGATGAAGCAAGACTTCGCGAGTTAAGGCATGAGCTAAATATCATTGATTTGAGCAATGTGACTTGAACCCGTGCACCCCCCACCACACTCAACTTGTTGTCTAGTTTAGGTGTAGGCATGGACATAGGGGGAATGTTGTTCTCTCAATGAACTCTCCCTCCCCCCATCATGCATAAATAGATCAACTCTTTCACATTAGCCATTTTTTATGGTACTTGTGCTTCAAAGACGAGTTTTGGTCATGGGCCCAAGGATAACTCTTCGCGGTGCCATACCATCTAACTCAAACATAGGTGGCTTCGGCCACCGCCCTCTCTTTTTTTGAGAGGTTTTGTCGCTTGGTGGTTTCTTGTTGTCTTTCTGCCTCTGGTTTGTGCATGCTCTTGTGGTTTCCTGTGTGTGAAAAGTTTCCGTGCAAAGGTCTTCTTCTCGTGTTGAAACCTGCTGTGTCTTGAGTTCACGGTACTACCGCGGCCAGCTACGGTACTACCGCAGCCAGCCAAGGTACTACCGTGTGTGGGAGCACGATACTACCGTCCCCACGCGGCAGTAATTTTTTACTGCCGCCTGTGTCAGCGGTACTACTGCCTCGGTGCGGTACTTTCGCCCGAGCGGTACTACCGCGATGATACGCGGTACTACCGCGTCGGCTTGGGCACGTGGGGATAAGGACGGGCAGGGGGAGTTCTAACTCCCCCATACCCATTCGAAGTCCCCCCCCCCCCACGTCGTCTCTCTCTCTCTCCCTCGCTTAAGAACGGAGCCGACGTTCATCGCCGGATCTCCTCCTCCGGCTGCCCTCCCGTGATTCTGTCCGGTGGGATCATTCCCCACCACGTGCTCTTGCTATGGACCCAGGTTTTTCCCCAACCTATTCTCGTTTTGTGGAGTTCTTTGCCTCTAGGTTGTTGGGGGAGACTTGTGTGTTCTAGAGATTCTTAGGCTTTTTCTTTGCAAGAGTTGGATGAAGGAGAGTAGCTTTGCGTAGGGCTTATACTTGTATTTTTGTCTTGCGATAGATTTGATCACCGTAGCACCGCCGTTGTTTTGCGGTTCTTTTCAGATTCGAACCGCCGTTTGGATCTTACGCGACGCGGTACTACCGCCCGTCAGGTGCAGTACTACTGCTAGTATGGTACTACCGCCCGTCGGGAGCGGTACTACCGCGCTCACTGCGACACTAAAATTTTACTTCCGCTCCAACCATGGTACTACCGTGACCTCGCACGGTACTACCGAGTTTTGGAGCGGTACTAATATTTTAGTACCGCAGGCACTGGCAGTACTACCGTGGCTCACATCTATCGCACGGCAACTTTCTCGTATACTTTCTATGTGTTTATTGTGCTTTACCGTGGCCTTTGCATTGATCTTCTTCGCGTTCGTTGGTGTTTTGCATGTGTGTCTCATGTGGTGGCTCTCGCCGGTCCAATCCCAGTCGTGACACTGGCTCCAAGCGTCTGCGCAACCCAGGTGAAGCACCAGAGGGCTCCTCTGCCCCCACGCGCCATGTCAAGACATCAGCTAGCAAGTACAAGGAGCCCGCTCAGGGCATGGACGAGATACCCCAATCTGAGTACGTCCGTCTCAGGCAGCTTCACCCGTATGTGAACCCTCGTTCCTCTGTCAGAGGTTGTGAGCTGTTCTGGAACAAGCAACAGACCAACATATATCTGGATGTCATCAAAAACAAGCAGAATACCTACGTGGATGTGAAATGGATTGACATGCATCACATGAGGAAGGACAAGTTCTGTGATTACTTTGGAGAGGCTCTGGACTTGGTGGAGCAGTTTGGTATTGAGCATGTGATATCCTTTCACCTTGACTATGACCCTGAGCTTATCTGTCAGTACTTTGCCTCAGTATACTTTCACTCTGATGAGGCGCGGAGGATGACCTGGATGTCCAATGGCCGTAAGCTGACTGCTACCTGGAAGGAGTTCATGGATTTGCTCCAGGTTCCTGATGATGGGCTCGACACTCCAGTGGGTGTTCACCCCCATGCCAATGCTGAGTCTGCCAACAAGGACAAGCTTGCACCATACTATGTTGAGAAGGCGCTCGCCAATGGCAAGACAGGGTTGGTGCTCAACTCTTTTCTGGATATCATGTATCGCATCTTCCGCAACTCCTTGTTCCCTCGCATTGGTGACAAGGACAAGGTTCATGCCTATATGGTGGATATGATGCTCATTTGCGAGGAGTCTCGTTTGTCTCAGTCTCAGCCACTTGATGTCTCACACATCATGTGGTGTGAGCTTCGGTTTGCACTGTTCAACTGCAAGGTGCCTATCTATGGGCCCTATCTGTTTCTGCTGATCTCAAAGACTTGGGAAAAGATGTTCCCTGGTGAGGAGTTCCTTGCTCCAGACTGGATTCGCCATGATCCCATCTGTCTGCGTGTCAAACCCAACTGGGCCAACACCACTACTCGTGCCGAGGCGTCTGCTGCTAGGGCTGCTGTTGATGAGGAGGATGCTGGCGCCGAGGATGTTGCTGAGGGCCGTGCTGCTAGGCCTTCCCAGAGTTCCTCTATGCCATCGTGGGCCAAGAAGCTGAAGGACAAGATGAAGACTCTTTTCTGCATGCAAGCCAAGGGGCAGTACAGGACTCACGTGGCGTCCAAGGAGAGTCATCGCAGGGACAGGAAGATCTTGCAGCTCTATGGTGAGGATGTGTCTGGCGGGTCTGAGGAGCGCATCACTCTAGAGGCCGAGTGGATGGAGAAGCAAGGCTTCAGGTGGACTGATTCTGAGGAGGACGTCGAGGAGACCATCCCTGCTGCCGAGGAGTCCGACGGAGAGGGTTGGGACGAGTTCCCTGCTTGAGCCACCTCTTGTGTGTAGGTGTCCTCTCTTCCTTTTTGGCGTCTCATGCCAAAGGGGGAGAGAGAGAGTAGGGATTTGCGAGTCGTGTGTGTCGTCTTTCGTGTGTCGGTGTGTTTGCTGCTTTCTCGTTTGAACTATTTGCTACTTTCTCGTTTGAACCTCGGTTGCTTTACTTCATGGTGTAGGACCTATGCACTCTATCTATCTTAGCGAGCTTGTGATATATTGTGCTACCTTTGTGCTATGCTCTGCTTAGATGTTATTTATCATGCCTTTGTCTCTAAAATATAGGGGGAGTGTTGATCCTAGTTTGTGTGCTATGCAGTCCAAAGCATCTATCTAGATTGCACACATCTAGGGGGAGCCCGTCTATATTTTAGAGAGGTGAGGTTTGCCCTTGCTCAAAATTATCGTATCTATGTGCAAATCCCGTATTGTCATCAATCCACCAAAAAGGGGGAGATTGTAAGGGCATATTTATCCCTTAGGTGTTTTGGTGATTGATGACAATGCTTTTGCGGACTAATCGTGTGCCTTGAGTTTCTCAGATGCTTCATCATTAGGCACGAGACGATTCGGTGCCCCTCGGAGACTATTGAGGACAGTGTTGTTCTACGTTTCTCTTTGGTGGATTTGAGTCGTAGGAGAGCCGTACTATTAAGAGGGGGTCCGCGTCGGAAAGGTTTGGGTGGAATCAACACGTACACATGTCCTACCTTTCCTTGCACTTTGGAGCGTCTTTCCGTTATCCTAGTTGTGCATAATCCGACGGCTACTGCTGTACTTGCGGTAGTACTGCTCTATGGAGCGGTAGTACCACAAGCACCTGCGGTAGTACCGCTGGGGGTCACGGTAGTACCCCTCCTCTGGAGCCTTAGTACCGTAACTCCCAGGCCTAGTGCTGCTCCGGTACGGTAGTAGGAGCGGATGTAATTTTTTACATCCGCGCCCACACGGTAGTACCGCACGTCATCCGCGGTAGTACCGCGTGAGACCACGGTAGTACCGCTCCCCTGGAGCCGTAGTACCGTGGCCCTCATACCTAGTACCGTTGCGCCGCGGTAGTAGGAGCGGATGTAATTTTTTACATCCGCGCCTCAACGGTAGTACCACACCTTGTGCGCGGTAGTACCGCGTCAGGTTTTTGCACTGTTTCTTTTTCAGCGGAAGTAGGCACGGATGTATTTTATTTCATCCGCGCTCTTCGTAGGCTGTGGCTTACCTGCCTTGCGGTAGTACCGCACGGGGGAGCGGTAGTACCACGCGAGCGGTAGTACTGTGCTTAGTCAGGCTAGTCCCGGCCTCTGCTGCTGCCGCAGAAGTACCGTGGTCCTCCACGGTAGTACCGCATGGCCTTGCGGTAGTACCGCGCTCCTGGAGCGGTAGTACCGCGTGTCGCAGGCTGAACTTGAGGATAACGGTTGGATCTCTTCCACAAGTATAAAAGGGGCGTCTCCTACCTCTAGTTGATTACCTCTTCCAACCCTAAACTCCATTGTTGCTCCAAGCTTCATTTTCGCCCGATCTCTCTCCCTAGCCAATCAAACTTGTTGATTTGCTCGGGATTGGGTGACAAGGGCCCGATCTACACTTCCACCAAGAGATATTCGATTCCCCCCACTTATCCCTAGCGGATCTTGTTACTCTTGGGTGTTTGAGCACCCTAGACGGTTGAGGTCACCTCGAAGCCATACTCCATTGTGGTGAAGCTTCGTGGTGTTGTTGGGAGCCTCCAATTGTTGTGGAGATTGCCCCAACCTTGTTTGTAAAGGTTCGGTCACCGCCTTCAAGGGCACCAATAGTGGAATCACAGCATCTCGCATTGTGTGAGGGCGTGAGGAGAATACGGTGGCCCTAGTGGCTTCTTGGGGAGCATTGTGCCTCCACACTGCTCTAACGGAGACGTACTTCCCTTTAAAAGGAAGGAACTTCGGTAACACATCCTCGTCTCCACCGGCTCCACTCTTGGTTATTTCGTGCCTTTACTTTTGCAAGCCTACTTGTGTTGTATCCCTTGCTTTCTTATGTGCTAGTTGTTATTGCATCATATAGGTTGCTCACTTAGTTGCACATCTAGACAACCTATTTTGTTGCAAAGTTTAATTTGGTAAAGAAAAGCTTAAAAATTGTTAGTTGCCTATTCACCCCCCCCCCCCCTCTAGTCAACCATATCGATCCTTTCAACGTTCGTGTCAACTATGAGACATCTACGGCGACTTCGTGATTCCTAAAATTTACCGGCTTAGTCTCTCGGTGATACTTATAGGGGTTGGGTGTGCGTTCATAGAGGTGAGTGTGTGTATGTGTATGTTAGTGTTTACATTTTAATATCTACTGGTAAAAATGCCCGTGCGTTGCACCGGGAGAAACGATCCACGCACACGATCATGTAATTTGTGAAGGTTTAGTCGTATATTTGTGCCCATGCTTCACTATGGAGCAAGAGCCAGACTGAAAGATCGTGGATGTCGCCTAGAGGGGGGGTGAATAGGCGCTTTAAAATAATTACGGTTGAGGCTTGAACAAACGCGGAATAAACCTAGCGGTTAATTTGTCAAGCACAAAACCTACAACAACTAGGCTCACCTATGTGCACCAACGACTTATGCTAAGCAAGAAAAACTACTTAGGTGATAGCAAGATATATGACAAGAAACAATATGGCTATCACAAAGTAAAGTGCACAAGTAAAGAGCTCGGGTAAGAGATAACCGAGGCACGCGGAGACGATGATGTATCCCGAAGTTCACACCCTTGCGGATGCTAATCTCTGTTTGAAGCGGTGTGCAGGCACAATGCTCCCCAAGAAGCCACTAGGGCCACCGTAATCTCCTCACGCCCTTGCACAATGCAAGATGCCGTGATTCCACTAAGGGACCCTTGAGGGCGGTCACCGAACCCGTACAAATGGCAACCCTTGGGGGCGGTCACCGAACCCGTACACTTTGGCAACCCTTGGGGGCGGTCACTGGTACCCGTCAAATTGCTCGGGGCGATCTCCACAACCTAATTGGAGACCCCGACGCTTGCCCGGAGCTTTACACCACAATGATTGAGCTCCGAACACCACCAACCGTCTAGGGCGCCCAAGCACCCAAGAGGAACAAGGTCAAGGGCACCAAGCACCCAAGAGTAATAAGCTTCTCAAACTTCACTTCCACGTATCACCGTGGAGAACTCAAACCGATGCACCAAATGCAATGGCAAGGGCACATGGAGTGCCCAAGTCCTTCTCTCCCAAATCCCACCAAAGCAACTAATGCTAGGGAGGAAATGAGAGGAAGAACGAAAGAAGAACACGAAGAACTCCAAGATCTAGATCCAAGGGGTTCCCCTCACTTAGAGGAGAAAGTGATTGGTGGAAACGTGGATCTAGATCTCCTCTCTCTTTTCCCTCAAAAACTAGCAAGAATCCATGGAGGGATTGAGAGTTAGCAAGCTCAAAGAAGGTCAACAATGGGGGAAGAACACAAGCTCAAAGGATAAGGTTCAATGGGGAAGAATACCCCCTTTTATAGGACCTCCCGAATCCAACCGTTATGTGCTCAGGTCGTGCACAAGCGGTACTACCGCTTGGAGGAGCGGTACTACCGCTTAGCACGCTCAAAACAGCCCAATGGAGAGAGAAAACACGAGTTTTTGGTCCGGGGCGGTACTACCGCTTAGGAGCCACGGTAGTACTGCCCTGGAGCGGTACTACCGCTCAGGAGCCGCGGTAGTACCGCTCTAGAGCGGTAGTAAAAAATTACATCCGCTCTAGTCGCGGTAGTACCGCTGCAGCCTTCACCAAAACAGCCACAACTTTTGCAAATGGACTCCGAATTCAACGAAACCAAGTTTGTTGGAAAGCTAACGACAAGGGCTAACACAATCTTGATAGAAATACCAATAATAAGCAAATGAGAAAAGGCCCAAAAGAAAATGGTGAGAACCCTTCCTCCGAGAAGACCGGTAAAACCTCCAACACCGAAAACATCATAGAAGACGCATGCAAACTCCGTTTTCGATGAACTCAAGCTTGTCATCAAGATGACCATAAGCCCTAAGACTCACAAAGAGAATCAAACAAGAACCAAGAAACATGATGCAAGGATGCAATGGTTTGAGCTCTCTACGAATGATACGATCAAGCAACTCATCAAGAGCCCCCCTTGATAGTACGGCAATCGATCCTATAACCCGGTCTCCCACAACTACCATGAGACCGGTAAAATAGAAAACCTATCAAGAGCAAACCTTTGCCTTGCACATGGTCCACTTGAGCTAGATGATGACGATCTTCACTCCCTCAAGTTGGACCACCTTTCTTGATTGTGTTGGCTCGATGAAGACTAGATGATTGCTCCCCCATAGTCCACTATGGGTGAGCCACTCTTCGGCTCATCTTCACAAGTCCATTGACACCACAATAGATGGAAAGATTCAAGCACTTGATCTCTTCGTGATGCTCCACTTGAACTTGCACACGGCAATCTTGATGACGATCACCACTTGGTTTCATCCTTTCCATGGGTTGTAGGATATCTTCCTCTTGATGCAAGCCCATGGATACGTACCTAACCCCACATAGAACTCTCACATAGACCATGGGTTAGTACACAAAGTGCAATGGACAATGCTTACCATACCATGGGATCACTTGATCCCTCTCGGTACATCTTCTACGCTTTGTGAGTTAATCAACTTGATTCACTATTGACTTAGTCTTGATCAACCTTGAATCTTTGCAACTCTCTTCATTTGGATGATGTATTGAAGGTAAACATGAATGATCACACAACCTTCTTCTTCAAGACATGCTTGCAATAAGCTCAACACCCGCATGACCAATCTTTGGATAATTCCTTAATAGCACCTTGGTCAACTCATAAACTCCTTGAAACCAGCACATGGACTTCAAGAAAAGCCTATGGACAAATCCTTCAAATATAACTCAAGACAACCATTAGTCCATAGAGATTGTCATCAATTACCAAAACCAAACATGGGGGCACCGCATGTTCTTTCAATCTCCCCCATTTTGGTAATTGATGACAATCACTTTTAAGAGAGTTTATACAAGGAATTATGCATCACCATGCAATGCAACAACCAATGATGCATGAGAATGAGATGCAAATGCTTAGGAACCAAAACCAAAGCAAGGAGAAAACTCAGAAGACTTCTCCACAAAACTCTCTGAAACTCCTCCCCATTGGCATCGATTGCCAAATTGGGTGAAAAGCTAAGAAGGCCAAAATAAAAGGTGTTCCTCCATAAATTGTGTATTTCTCAACAAGAGAGTGGAATGCAATACACATATCCAACTGCCAATACTTGGAGGAAGACAAACTATATTGAGGCCCAAAGATTGCAACAAAAAGATATGACACAAAGACATAACAAAGAGAGACACAAGCAATCAGAAGATACCAATTGAAGCAAGCAATCAACGGATATCAATTGAACCAACTAGACCAATGATCCTACATGCCACAAGAATAAAGATATTATGATAAGCACAAAGGAGTGTTCTAAAGAAAATAGAGAAGCTCCCCATGATTTGTGCACACATAAGAATTTTTGTATTTCAATACAAAGTGCACAAAATAGGATCATAGCTCCCCCAGAATCAATAGAAACTCACATCCAATGCAAGTGAGCATATGGGAAACAAAGCCTAGCACTTGCAACAAGCACATGGTTGAGCAACATGTAAAAGAGGCAACTTAAGGATAGGCTCAACCAAAATGATGTGTGTGAGTCATGGCGAAGCACTTGAGAAGACTAAAATTAGGATGAGCATTAAGCATCAACATAGTCTTGAAAGAATGAGGCACACGGTGTAAGGCCTATCATTCCCACACACAACTAGCAAATGGGTTCACAAGCTTACTAATAAGCATATAAAGAACTTATGCTTGTGACGACCTGTGGTGAAGATAGAAGATGAAAGCCTCATCAAGATGAGGGATGCCAATTAAGATGGAAAAAGCCTCGTAAAGATAAGCATGAGGAAAATAATCTTCACCACACAAGAGTGCATCAAGATGCAACGATAGAGGACACACACTCAAGGCAAAAGCTTTCACGGAGCCTGCAAAGAAATAACATAAGAAAGACAAGGTGGACGTGAAAGAAAGGATATCAACTAGAGATGTAATTTCTCTCAAGTGTATAAGGTTCTATGTAGACGAAATCATGATATATATATATATATATATATATATATATATATATATATATATATATATATATATATATACAAAGAAGGATGTACACCCGAAATAGTTATAACACGAAGGAACAAGATATCCACAAGGAAGTCATAAATATACCAATAAGATATTTGCTTGAAAGCATAGCACTTGGCTAGATATGGTCTTATTGTATATAAATGAATTCCAATCACACATCCATCAAAGACATCACAATTAGCAACAAGAGATCATCGTTGGGATGCTTTGAGAAGGGAAACAAGTATCACAAGACATGAAATGAATATCATGCCAAGATGCAACCTACACAAGGTTGAAGGCAAGAGAGGAAAGCATGAATAGATACTTGTTACCGAGATATCATTGGAAGGATGTAGTAGATACCAATTGAAGGTGGATAGTAGTTCATTGATCATCCTAGCTTGACTCCAATATGCACATGGTGACAACACCTTCCTTGTGAGTGAGCCGAGCATCCATTGTATCTCCAAATGTTCCTAGAAGAACAACACAAACTAAACGGTACCCAAACTCATTGGGACCACATAATTAGAAACACCAATACATAGGACAAACTACACATAAATATGTGCATATAGATATGAAAATAAATATCATGCACATCTCATCCAATTTGAGACTTGGTGGAGTTTCCCCTATATATTGGGTCAAAGAAAGAAAGCATGCCAAATAAAATACATGAAGTAAACATGCATGCTCAAAACTTTCAAGAACCGAAACGAAAAGACAAAGAAATGCCAAGCGAAAAGGATACCAAATGGAGAAATCATCACTCACTTGGAAGATATCATTAAAGATACATCAAGGAATGAGATATCCATCGATACACATTAAAAAAAAGATGTCAAACTCCCAATGAGAGGATGGTTCCAAACAAACCAAGCTCTCAACAAAGTTTCATGATGGCACAAGGTACCAAAAGAAAACGGCTTTCCTTCCACCAACATACACTTGATAAGGATCACAAGAAGAGTGTTCTAAAGAAAATAGGATAGCTCCCCCATGATTTGTGCACTATAGAGAATTTGCTTTGAATACCAAATGCACAAGGTGGGATCACCACTATCACTATATCTAGAAAACACTAGACAAGAACAAGAAATTAATAAGATCCACAAGTGGTATGGAAGACAACGGGAGTTGACACAAACCTTGGCTAGAGAAAAGGCAAATAAAAACAAAAGCCAATGTAAAGATGATCAATTAAATTCTACCACACATAAATGACTACCAATTGTCAAAAGACAAGAAGTAGATGGAAATAATTCCCGGTGGTAGATATCAAGGATATCCAACATCATCTTCACACCACACACAAGCAAATTGCAACTTGTAGAGCTAACATGCCACCTAGGAACAAGATAATCTACAATATCAACACTAGGTGACAACATCTCAAATGTATACATTTTCTAGGCTAGTAATATACATAGCATATTACTCCCCCATAATGTGATACCAATGAAGAAAACTTAACAAGAGGCAATAAGAGGATCCAACACGAGATAATCAATGGAATTTTTAGAATTTGAATTTCTCATGAGAGATATACCACCTAGCGACTAGATAATCTTGAAATATCAATACTAGATGATATTATTCATGTGCACACATTTATAGGATTGTGAGGTGCACAAAGCACACCACTCCCCCATAATGGATATTCCATTAATCTCTCACAAGAGCCAACTGAGAAATAAACAAGATGCACTAAGGCTCAACGAACGACACACAAAGTACATGATGTGCAAACCAACATACACAAAGGCAATTTGGAGACACATCATATACAAACACATGCAAGGAACAAAACCAAAACATGCAAAGGGGCAAGTAACTTTCAATGTAAACAATTTAAGTACAAGTTACCGCACAGAGGCACATTGGATATAAGTTATAAACTTGACGATTCGATAGACTTGGCTTGAGACAATAAGAGTGATGAAGTCCCCTTAATTCTTCATAATGTAGCCAAGTCTCCAATGCCCTCCAACAACACCTATTGATCAAGTTTGAGCTAGTTGGTCCCCAACCAAGTTGGGTCCTAAGAGGTTAGTCACAATAGGCTTGGCTACCCAAATGGTTCTTTGCTTCAAACCACTTTGAGTACCAACAAACTTGGCAAACACATTGCCAACCTTATCCTTCCCAAGAGAATAGACATCATCAATAACAATTGGGTTGGATAAGTTACCACTAGTGCATGAAGAAGCAAGGTGACCTTTCTCACGACATAGATAGCAACGTCTACTCTTCACTTTCTTCTCACTTGATTTCTCTACTTGAGAAGAATTAGCTTGAGTCTTCTTGGGAAGAGGCCTTTCTTCAACTTGAGGTTGAGCATGAGAATGCACTTGTAGCCGCTTCCCTTGTTGCTTGACACTAATGGCCTTCTTCTTCAATGGGCAAGATCTAACATGATGCCCTTCAATTTTGCACTTGAAGCAAATAATCTTTGCCGAATTCTTGACTTGTTTTTGGCCCTTCTTCTTGTTGATATTGGACTTATTCTTCTTGTTGAAGTTGAATCCAAGTCCACCTTTGTCATTGGGGGATTTTTCCACACTCAAGATATTGTTGAGTGTGAATTTTCCTTGATGACTCTTTTCCAAGTCTTTCTTCAAAGAAGTGACTTGGGCCTTGAGCTCTTTGATTTCCTCTACATGGTTAGTCTCAACACAAGTACTAGAGGAAGTATAAGCTTCATCGTTAGAGCAACAAGGCAAGGAAAGCAATTCATCACAAGATGTACCAACATTGTGAATAGATGAATTACAAGGAATAGCACATGGCAATATACTATTTTGATTAGAAGTAGTGCTAGTACCCACATGAGGCTCACTAGATGTTACCTTAGCAATCATGGCCTCATGAGCTATCTTTAGCACACTATGAGATACTAGAAGATCATCATGAGAGCTTGAGAGCTTTTCATGACTTTCTTCCAATTTCCCATAATTGCTAGATATCACCTCAAGTTGAGCCCGTAGCTCAACATTCTCCTTCAAAATGGATGCTTCACAAGTAATAGAGTTAGTAGCACAAGCATCATCATTTACAACAATAGGAGAGGACAACTTGGCAAGCTCTTTTAAATAAGAAGCTTCAAGTTGGGCATGAGACTCGGTGAGTTTGATGAGCTCACCCTTGATGACCCTTGAGCCATTTTCGAGGTGCTCAAAATCCTCAAGGAGTCTAGCATGAGAAACCTCAAGCTTAGCATTTTTAGTTTTGAAATCATTGGCCACCTCAAGAGGTCTATCATGAGATTCCCTCACTCTAGATAATTCTAGAGCAAAAGTCTCCTCAAGAGATTCGGAGGTGGTTTGTTCATGTTCAAGAGCTTGAGATAGCTCCGCGATCTCATTTGCATAATCACGCCCATGAGTTTCCATTTTCTCAATGGTGGCCTCATGCTCCTCTAGATGATATTCCAACTCCTCAATGTATTTCTTGCCATCAATGGCAATGGACATTATTTCCATGAAGTTGGAACGAGCAATTTTATTTTTATGAAGAGCTTTAAAAATCATTTCCCCCTTACTTTTTAAGGAGGCAACATTATCATTCTCTTCATCATTATCCTCATCATCATTAGTATCAACATCATCATCAAGAGACATATTGGGGTACAAAGTAGGAGATACCTTTGATGCCTTAGCCATAAGGCAAAAAGCAATAGATGATGATGTAGGATCCCTTGAGGCACCATTAAACAACACATCTTGTTCCATGGAATGTTCGGTTTCCTTGTTAGCACAACAATTCTAGAAAATAGATGCATTTTTATCATGGCAACAAGACATAGCAAGCATATCATCATGAGATTTAGTCAAGCAATTTCTACATGATATGCAAGGACTATCAACACAAGCATGTGAAACATTTGGAGTGCTAGAAGTGTTAAAGTCCAAAGATGAAGCATTGCAATAAGAAAGTGAAGAAGGGTTATCAACAATAAGCCCACTATCATCATTGCAATGGACACCACTACTCACCATGTCATTACCATGTGGCAAACCACTTGTAGGTGAAGAAGAAGAAGTTGAGAAGACAACGTGGCCGGAGGTGGAGGGAGAACAATCATCCTTACAAAACTTGGACACACCATATTTATCTTGAAGCTTTGTCCACAACTCATGAGCATCCCGAAACGGCATGAGTTGAAATATAACTACATTGCTCAAAGCATCGAAAAGCACATTAGAAGCTTGAGCATTGAGATAAGAGTTTTTCTCATCCTCTAAAGATAATCTTTGGGGATCCTTTGGAGGAGAAAAACCCATATCTACAATTCGCTCTAAATTTGGGTCTATGACCCTAAAGAGATTAAGCATGCGAATTACCCAAACATCAAAATTTGTGCCATCGAAACTAAGAGTGCCAGAGAATCCTAATCCTCTAGTCGACATCTTTACTCTCTAGACGGTTAATCCCAACAAAGAGAGACGAGGCTCTGATACCAATTGAAGGATCGTGGATGTCGCCTAGAGGGGGGGTGAATAGGCGCTTTAAAATAATTACGGTTGAGGCTTGAACAAATGCGGAATAAACCTAGCGGTTAATTTGTCAAGCACAAAACCTACAACAACTAGACTCACCTATGTGCACCAACGACTTATGCTAAGCAAGAAAAACTACTTAGGTGATAGCAAGATATATGACAAGAAACAATATGGCTATCACAAAGTAAAGTGCATAAGTAAAGAGCTCAGGTAAGAGATAACCGAGGCACGCGGAGACGACGATGTATCCCGAAGTTCACACCCTTGCGGATGCTAATCTCTGTTTGGAGCGGTGTGGAGGCACAATGCTCCTCAAGAAGCCACTAGGGCCACCGTAATCTCCTCACGCCCTCGCACAATGCAAGATGCCGTGATTCCACTAAGGGACCCTTGAGGGCGGTCACCGAACCCGTACAAATGGCAACCCTTGGGGGCGGTCACCGAACCCGTACACTTTGGCAACCCTTGGGGGCGGTCACTGGTACCCGTCAAATTGCTCGGGGCGATCTCCACAACCTAATTGGAGACCCCGACGCTTGCCCGGAGCTTTACACCACAATGATTGAGCTCCGAACACCACCAACCGTCTAGGGCGCCCAAGCACCCAAGAGGAACAAGGTCAAGGGCACCAAGCACCCAAGAGTAATAAGCTTCTCAAACTTCACTTCCACGTATCACCGTGGAGAACTCAAACCGATGCACCAAATGCAATGGCAAGGGCACATGGAGTGCCCAAGTCCTTCTCTCCCAAATCCCACCAAAGCAACTAATGCTAGGGAGGAAATGAGAGGAAGAACGAAAGAAGAACACGAAGAACTCCAAGATCTAGATCCAAGGGGTTCCCCTCACTTAGAGGAGAAAGTGATTGGTGGAAACGTGGATCTAGATCTCCTCTCTCTTTTCCCTCAAAAACTAGCAAGAATCCATGGAGGGATTGAGAGTTAGCAAGCTCAAAGAAGGTCAACAATGGGGGAAGAACACAAGCTCAAAGGATAAGGTTCAATGGGGAAGAATACCCCCTTTTATAGGACCTCCCGAATCCAACCGTTATGTGCTCAGGTCGTGCACAAGCGGTACTACCGCTTGGAGGAGCGGTACTACCGCTTAGCACGCTCAAAACAGCCCAATGGAGAGAGAAAACACGAGTTTTTGGTCCGGGGCGGTACTACCGCTTAGGAGCCACGGTAGTACTGCCCTGGAGCGGTACTACCGCTCAGGAGCCGCGGTAGTACCGCTCTAGAGCGGTAGTAAAAAATTACATCCGCTCTAGTCGCGGTAGTACCGCTGCAGCCTTCACCAAAACAGCCACAACTTTTGCAAATGGACTCCGAATTCAACGAAACCAAGTTTGTTGGAAAGCTAACGACAAGGGCTAACACAATCTTGATAGAAATACCAATAATAAGCAAATGAGAAAAGGCCCAAAAGAAAATGGTGAGAACCCTTCCTCCGAGAAGACCGGTAAAACCTCCAACACCGAAAACATCATAGAAGACGCATGCAAACTCCGTTTTCGATGAACTCAAGCTTGTCATCAAGATGACCATAAGCCCTAAGACTCACAAAGAGAATCAAACAAGAACCAAGAAACATGATGCAAGGATGCAATGGTTTGAGCTCTCTACGAATGATACGATCAAGCAACTCATCAAGAGCCCCCCTTGATAGTACGGCAATCGATCCTATAACCCGGTCTCCCACAACTACCATGAGACCGGTAAAATAGAAAACCTATCAAGAGCAAACCTTTGCCTTGCACATGGTCCACTTGAGCTAGATGATGACGATCTTCACTCCCTCAAGTTGGACCACCTTTCTTGATTGTGTTGGCTCGATGAAGACTAGATGATTGCTCCCCCATAGTCCACTATGGGTGAGCCACTCTTCGGCTCATCTTCACAAGTCCATTGACACCACAATAGATGGAAAGATTCAAGCACTTGATCTCTTCGTGATGCTCCACTTGAACTTGCACACGGCAATCTTGATGACGATCACCACTTGGTTTCATCCTTTCCATGGGTTGTAGGATATCTTCCTCTTGATGCAAGCCCATGGATACGTACCTAACCCCACATAGAACTCTCACATAGACCATGGGTTAGTACACAAAGTGCAATGGACAATGCTTACCATACCATGGGATCACTTGATCCCTCTCGGTACATCTTCTACGCTTTGTGAGTTAATCAACTTGATTCACTATTGACTTAGTCTTGATCAACCTTGAATCTTTGCAACTCTCTTCATTTGGATGATGTATTGAAGGTAAACATGAATGATCACACAACCTTCTTCTTCAAGACATGCTTGCAATAAGCTCAACACCCGCATGACCAATCTTTGGATAATTCCTTAATAGCACCTTGGTCAACTCATAAACTCCTTGAAACCAGCACATGGACTTCAAGAAAAGCCTATGGACAAATCCTTCAAATATAACTCAAGACAACCATTAGTCCATAGAGATTGTCATCAATTACCAAAACCAAACATGGGGGCACCGCATGTTCTTTCACAGACTCCAAGCAAAAAACGGTGAGCAAGGTGTCAACAGACTTAGTTTGATGCCACATCCATTCACATGTTCAATTCTCACACAGACCAATCTTGAAAATATTTTGTTGTTGAATAAATATCAACCAAAGGAATTAAACAAATAAATTAATTCTAAGCAATTAAGGATCTACAATTGACACATAATCGTGGTGCTGATAGTAGATTGACCATTCATTTTAAAAATAGTACCGAAGTCAGTAAATGGGAAACTTCTGACTTCTGAGATAATGGAACTAGGTCTTCTCATACTGCTCAAGTACATCCTTGCCTTCTCATCTACACTGAAAAGAAACAAAAAAGAAAGTCACATTTGTGGTCACTCAAATCATTTACAATGTAAACCAAAAATATAGTCTCCCCACGACTACCTTATCAGAGAACTTGTATACTCCCCCGGAGAAGCTTATATTTCTCTACGGAGGGAGTATATTTGAAGGTGGATAGCATTTTTACCAGGGAAATGGGTTTTCAGTCAGCAACTGATAAAAATTGCACCCTATGCTCCAAATGGAAAGTAAACACTGCATTTTGGGGGAAACTATAGATCCAAACATGTTAAGAAACATGAAAATAAGCAAAATATTATGGAAGCACGATAAGTTCATTTGGATGTAGTGGAATTCATTTATTGTCCAACAATATAGTATTACACTACAACGTTAACTAAAATGCTAACCAAGTGGCATGTATTCTGCGCCCTATAGTTGTGTTTTATGGAGCTCACTGATGGCAAGGGAACAACACATGTGACAGTAGAAGGAGGGGGCAGGGAGTTTAGTATACATGACGAGCATTCGTAAAGCACACTCTTTGATGTAAATATGAAGAGATTAAAATCTGCACAGATCTACACAGATGATAATTCCAAACATGTTTAAAAATGGTAACTCCAAAAGGAGTAAGAATTATCTTTGAAAACAGAAACATAAGGAGAAAATTAGAGCTTCACATATCTTTCATGGTCAGCCATTGAGAAGTTTAATGCCTGACTAAACAGCAGTACATCTACAGAAGATCTCCATTTATCATAGGAAGGTACATCCAGCGTACTGCTAAATGATAATATGCACTAAATAAGTTGGTAGAATATGATTTTGGTTCAAGTAAAATTTATTCCTTGCCATGATCTGTGGTAACATGAAACATTGTAATATGATTTTGAGCAGTAAAACTAATTTTTTAATGACTAACAAGAACAAAATTAGGTCCAAAAATATAAACATGCACTAAATTCAGGAGTTGTCTATAAATAAACAGCAGCTCCCAGGAGTACCATTATATATTAGCATCAGTGTATTTCAGATCTAACAAAAACAGTCAGCCTACCCGGCAACACATCCAACACAGGTAGCTCCATCATCGAACACAGCCAACGTCCGTCTGTGGAGCTAAGGAACAAAAAGGCCATTTGCATAAGATCTAGTAATCCAGACTTAATTACATAAAGAGAAGTACATTCCCAGATTTACAGCTGAAGAAATTTAGCGGCAAGTGTCATACTGTATTCAATGATCATATTGTGACCAAAGTATGTATATATACAATTGCTTGAATTTTGCGGCCATACAGAAATGTAACCAGAGTTAAGAACAATTACCTGTAAGTAGAAAAGCTGCTAAATATGCATAGTTTAACTATGTCTAAAGTAATGTGCAAGTAGGAATTCAAAGGCTATACTATATTATAAAAACATGCGCTCAATTCTGCAGAGGAAGGACAAGTAATAACCATGATAAGCAGAGAATAAAATTTAGGGGCCGACAAAAACCTGCGATTTAGTGCGGAAACAACGGCGGCAACGACGGCCTAACTGTGGAACAGCAGCGAGTGTTCACTGGATGAGGCGGCTCCTGCATCCTGAGAAGCAGCGGCGGTAGCAGCGTCCTCCTTGGATGAGGTGGCTCACAAAGCAGCAGCGGGGAGCAGCTGTTCGGATGCAGAGACGATAGATGTGGTGGCGGCTGCCGTGTGCAATGGAGCCGTCGCCGACCTGCATCAGTGGCTCGGTTCCTCATGCAGTGCCTCTATCAATCCAGCCACAAGGAAGCTAGATCACGCAGTGCCTCCATCGATTGCTCGTAAGGTCTGTTGAACATGAATGGAATATTTAGTCAAACATTGAGAAAGCAAACTGAAGGATCCTTTGGCCTTCCACATGAAACCCCTCATTCTGAAGGAACACAACATGCGTGGCATATAATGATGAATCATCAGCACATACAAAAAATGGATTTAGAGAAATTGCTAGAGATATTACGAAACAAATGTGATCTGCTAGGGGCGGTGGTAATAGGAAACATGTTTTCCAACCAGATACCAGCACAACTTTCTCAGATGAAAGCTCATAGTTTATGTCATCTCTTTCTAAGCTCAACACTTCGGAGACAATCCGTAGGTCTTCAGAATTATTTGACGGTTGGGCTTCTTCCAGCTTCAACTCTTCATCAGCACATTCAAATGACAATGAAGCAAAGACACATTTCTCTGGCAAATGGAAGATAGGCCATCAATTTCAGCATCAAGAATTTGAGAATAAAGGCTTCGGCATGCTTGGAGACATGTTTGTTCTCTCTGACCAGGAAACATCAAAACTTGCTACCAAACAACGTCATACAAATGTCCAAAGGGAGAACTGCTCCCTGTTCTGTACCGCACCAATTGCTGTCGAAAACAAAGATTGCGCGAGGTTCCTTGATACCGCTCAGATTCACAAATCATTTCATGCACAAATCAACCTTCAACACGTATGAAAATTAAAATTAGCTATATGTGACTGGAACAATCAATGCAAATTAAGCAATGAGAACAGACAGTGGATTCACACGAATTGTAAGTTGAAGTACTATCAGATGGCGGTGGCTCCACACCTAGACCCGCTTTTCATCGTAGTCCCAGGACTTCCAGAACTACTTCTCGTGCAACTCAATAGCGGAAAAATCAGAACTAATGCAACACATTGTCCCTATAGATTCAGTCTTGGAAGCGAGCACCATCCCCACTGAAGGGACCGACTATTTACTGGTGCACGCCAACGGTAGCCAAGGCCAGCTTATATTGGTAGGCGTTTTTTCAAACATGTGGTGTGCACATGACAGAGTGAAAACTCTAAAAACTAATCCTTGATTTATAATCATGAATCCAAATGAGCTACAAATCCCAACAGAAAAGGAAAGTTCTTGTCTGATCCATATGAACCAGAACAAAAACCACATATCATACAATGTTTTAATCTAGGTTGAGGAGACACAGAAAATAAGCCTCACCTACGCAGCAAGGGGGCACATCAGGAACATCTGATGCACGGCGGCAGCGTGAGACCCTTGTCCGTGCGTCCGCAAGGAGGGGCGACCTACCTCATCTCCACACGAGGTAAAGATTAGTAGGTAAAGAAAAGATAAAGATAAAAATAGGACGTGAGCAGCTAATTTTTTTAAATAATACATTTTTTTTATTAATTTACAAAAATATTACGCTGATATAATATTTTTCGAAAATATTATCCAATCTGCCCACAGCAGGCCGACTGAGCCTAGTCAGCCAGCTGTAGGCCGACAGGTACTTCTCGGCCAACTGCAGGCTGACAGGTGTGCAATCGGCCACGCGGGGGCCGACTATTGGCCGGGGCTACGTGGCCCGGGAGCTGTCGGCGCGGGCTGAGGCACGGGCGCCCCAGTCGGCCAGCTGCCGACGGATCGGCCAGCGGCAGGCCGACAGGGAGCGGGCCCACAGCTGCCTCCCTTTTTCTTTTTCTTTCCCTTCTCCTTCTCCTTTCCTTCCCACCTCACGCAGCACACTTCTCCTTCTCTCTGTTCTTCTTTCTTGCTCCTCTCTCCAACCCGAAATAGCTCCAATTAATACACCAAAATGGCCCGTTTTTTTGCGGATTTGGCACCGTAAATGGGTTCTACTTAGCTAGAGGAGCCAAAAGACACCTCGATCTACTGATGGGGTAGCTTGTGGTGGTTGTGCTGAAGATTTTGTTGGAGCATTTTTTCAGCTCATTTGTGGAGGTTGTGGAGGCGGAGGTGGAGGTTGTGGCGGTGGTGGAGGTGGAGGTGGTGGTGGAGGTGAAGCTGCAGGAGTTTGGTGGAGTTTCCGGCTCGGGTTCCGGTGATTGAAGGCCGCCGTTCGTCGTTCGCGCGCACGCTTCAAGGGTATATTTGAGCAAACATTTATTTTTCGAAGTTGCGTGCAATTATTGTTATTGGCTCGAGTAGTAAACGTAAATATTTAGGTGGTCGTGGTGACCATTTTATTTCCCGTTTCGGTTAGCATTTTATTTAGATGTCAACTAATTAGTTGTGTAAAAATGTGTAGTTGCTCCGGTAATATTCCGGACTATATGTGGATGTGTAGTATTTAGGAGTGTCAATATTTGTAGTTGCTCCGGTAATATGTGGATGTGTACTGCCTAATATTTGTTAGTGCGGGTATTTGAAGTTTTTGCTTAATAATTGTATTTCGCTGTGAAAAAAAATAGGTGAGCCGAGATGTCTGATGTAGTGAACATCAGATTTTACTACGGTCCTGGTACTGTCCAAACAACTGAGATGGGAGCTGATCTGAGTGAATTTACTCACATAGATGTCCCAATGAGCGCACCTCAAACATGGTCTGTCAGTCAGTTGAAAGAATGGATTGCGGCAAGTTTAGGTCTTGATACTGAAACACACACCGTCGGTGTTCATGCATTGTGGACACGGTCAAGTACAATAATTTACTTTTATTTGAGGCCAATAGAGCGAGACTCCGATTGGGTGCGGTGGTTACAAGGTTGTGAACGAAGGGGATGCAATCCTATTGCTTTAGTGCTTCCCGTCGTGAAGGGGGTCACTGCACATGAAGGCCAAGGTGGCAACGATCCTGGGCAGAGCAGTGTAGGTAGGCGGCTATCTATGTCAAATGCTGGAGATGATGGTTACGAACAAGGACAGAGCAGTCAGGTAGAAGGAGGAAATGCTTATGGTTATGAACCAGGGCAGAATAGTCAGGTAGAAGGGGGAAATGCCGATGGTGAATACAATGGCGAGGTTGACGCTGACGAGGTAGATGGGCACATGCAGGACCAGATGGAAGAAGAAGACACTGATGTTGAAAGGGGTTATGCAGATGATTCTGGCGAGTCAGATGAAGAAGAAAATGCAGCGGAGGTCCCGAATCCTGCATGGTGGAATCATGACTTCTCATCTGCAATGACCGTGAATGATGGACATGATTCAACCTGGCAATATCATCAGAACAATATTGCAACGGGTGCTATGTATCCAAACAAACAAGCCTTGAAGGATGCAATAATTAATTGGGCAATGTCCACGCAAAGGGTTTTCACAACTCAGGTGTCCAGTCAGAAATTCCTGACAATGGTATGCAAGAATGCAGATTGTCCCGCTAGGGTGCACGGTTTTCTCCCCAAGTATGGCACAAGTTGGGTGATAAGTGACTTAGTTAATCACACTTGTCTTATTCCCTGCATCCCTCAAGATCATGCCAACCTTTCATCCACGCTTATAGCTCGGTTGTTTTACGATGAGATAGTGCAGGGCAAAGCTATGGAAGTGAAGGCAGTCCAGAATTGCATGTTCGACGCCGGTCAGGAAGTACCACACCGAGATGTCCTCCACCAAATCCTCGTGCATGCACTGCCACGACGGGCGCGAGGCAGCCGACACGCCCTCCATCAGCCACACACCGTGCACGCCCTCCAGGCCGTCATACGGGAGCATCGAGTCGCCCTTCTCGTCGCGGATGTCGAACACGCACAGTGGGAGCGCCGCGCCCACCTTGCCCAGCGCCCGCCCCACCCAGCACTTGGACTGCTCCGCCTCCAGCGACTCGCGTAGCAGCGAGGCGCGGCCGCGAGCGGCGTCGTAGCGGACGATGCGGCCCTTGCGCTGGCTGAGCCAGTAGAAGCAACTGCAGACGTGCACCCCGGGGGATGCGGCGCCGAGGCGGCGTGCCACGCCTTCCGACCGAAGCTCCCTCACATTCCACGTACCGGTCATGGACGAGAAGGTCTCCACGAGCCCGCGGTGGGGCCTGCGCCAGAGGAGAAGGACCACGGTGAAGACCGTGTTACCGGTGGACACGTCGACGTGGTACTCGAGTCCGGAGTTGGCATCACGGTCCGGTGCGATGGTTGATGGCGGAAGCGCGAGCCAGCGGTTCGCGCCTGGGTCGCATACATAGTACCCGCTCTGGCTGCGGGTCAGAAGGAGTCAGCCATGGGATGCGACGATGGAGATGTCGAGCATGGGGACGGTCTTCTCAAAGAAGACGACATAGTCCTCTGCGTGCACTTCAGACTTTTTCTCGAATACGCACGAGTGTGCGTACTATATATTAAAGAAAGGGGATGGGGACAAGAGCCCGTCCACGTTGGCGTTTACATGTTACAAAGTTACATGCGGACCAACTCCGCCGGCGTAGCCGTGCATGACCAAACCTAATTTCTCCCGACGGCCCACCTAACTAAACCCTCCATAGCAATTTCTACGTTGCCTTTGAAGATGCCGGCGCTCTTCCATGCGCGTTCTTCGGTGTCGATTCGGCCCGCTAGCGCCTTCGAGGAGGCGGAGGCGCCATCGAAGACAATTGCGTTTCGGTGCTTCCAAATTTCCCATAGCACGAGCAGAAGGAAAGCGCGTGCATCCTTCGCCTCCCGTCCCGTAGTATCCATGACGGCGGCCCAGTCCCGCAGCCTCGAGTCCGGGTTCGGCACCCACTGTGGCTTACCTAGAGCTCCACAGATGACACGCCAAACTTCTCTCGCGAAGACACAACCCAAAAGAAGATGATCAAACGTCTCCTCGTGTTGGTCGCAGAAGGGGCATGCGTCCTGGTGGTCTAATCCTCGCCGCGCAAGCCTGTCCGAAGTCCAACACCTGTTGCGCATCGCTAGCCAGAGGAAGAAGCAGCAGCGAAGCGGGGCCTTAGATCTCCACGTGAATTCTGCCGTCGGCTCCACCTCTCGCCCTACAAATCGTGCCTCGTAGGCCGATTTAGTGGAGTAATCTCCATTGGCCTCCAAACTCCAAGTGGTGCGGTCTGGTAACCCAATCCCACAGATTCATGAACTCACTTAGCTGCTCGCTGGAGAGGTCGGGACCAATGTCCAAGGCCCAGTCTCCCGTTGAAATAGCCTGGTGAACCGTCCGAGAGGCCCGCACATTGGCATCAACGACCGCATATATGGATGGGACACCATCCTGGACTGTGAAGCCTTCCAGCCACCTATCTTCCCAGAAGCGGGCACTCATGCCATCGCCCAGCGTAGTTTTTGTGGCCGCCCTGAAGAGTTGCTGCGATTCCTCAGGAACTCGGATCTGGAATTCGGCCCACGGTCTCGATGAATCCGTGTGTTGGAGCCAAGGCCATCGGGCTTGGATGGCGATGTTCAGCCATCGGAGGTTCGGAAGACCCAGGCCACCCGCCCACTTGGGCGCGCAAACGGCCTCCCAGGCAACTCTGCATTGTCCACCATTCGCGCTCGCGCGGGCACACCAAAGGAAGCCCCTGCAAATCTTCCCCATGGCAGTGAGTACCTTCTGAGGAATGTCAAGTGCCATCATTGCATGGATCGGGGTTGCACACAAGACCGATTTTACTAGGAGAAGCCGGCCGCTTTTCGGCATGGATGTGGCTCGCCAAGTTGGCAGCTTGCGCGCGAGACAGTCCACGAGCCCCATGAGCTGGGCCGATGTTTGCTTTCTTAATGTAAGCGGGAGGCCGAGGTATTTGCAAGGATATGCGCCCGTCGGGCATCCCAGGATCTGCTCCACTCTTTCCATCTCAACCGTGTTGCATCGGATGGGCAATGCCATGCTTTTCGAAGGATTTACTGCTAGGCCCGAAGCCTCACCGAAGCTATGAAGGATCCAAGCGCATGCTCGCAGGTCAGCGTCGTTCGTTTTGAGGAAGAGCATCACATCGTCAGCGAATAGCGAGAGCCGTTGTTGCATACCAAGCCTGGCCAGCGGAGATAGGATGTCACGGGATGCGGCCAGCTGGAACATTTTGTGCAAGGGCTCCATAGCAAGGATGAAGAGCATTGGTGAGAGGGGCGCACCCTGCCTCATGCCCCTGGCGTTGAAAATCGGCTTGCCGGGGTGCCCGTTCACCATAATCCGCGTCGAAGAGGTGGCCAAGAGCCCACACACCCACTCAATCCACTTCGCTCCAAAACCCATTGCCCGCAGCACCTCGAGTAGAAAAGGCCATTGGACCATGTCGAATGCTTTAGTGATGTCCAGCTTGAGCATAACCGTGGGCTCACATAGAGCGTGCAGCCGGCACGCCATGCACTGGACCAAGATGAAGTTGTCGTGGACCGACCGACCTTTGATGAAAGCACTCTGGTGCACGCCCACGAGCGCTGGCAGCTCGGATGCCAACCTGACTGCCATTGCTTTGTCGAAAATCTTCACCGCCCCATGCATGAGGCTGACCGGCTGGTAGTCCTTAATATCCTCCGCCCCATCAATTTTGGGAAGGAGAGTAACAATGGCTTTGTTGATCGCCGGCAGACCGCGCATATCCCCTTGGTGGAAGAGGTCCATGGCGCGCATGATGTCGTCCTTGATTATAGGCCAGCAGGAGGCATAGAATCGCCTGGTGAAGCCGTCCGGTCCTGGCGCCTTATCCACGGGCATGGACTTGATTACATGCTCGATCTCATCCACCGTGAAAGGCACCTTGAGGTGTGCCAGATCTCTACGCGGTAGATTCAGGGCCTCCAAATTAAGGGCCTGCATCCGTAGTGGAGCCGCCCCTAGCAAGCGGCTATAGAAGCCATCCACCATGCAGGAAAGTTGCTCCTGGCCCGAGGCCACAGTCTCCCCATCCTTGAGAACGGTAATCATGTTGCGCCATTGGCGGTGACGAGCGTGGCTATGAAAGAACTTGGTGTTTGCATCCCCCTCGCGGAGAAAGAGGAGACGAGAACGGAGCCGCGCAATTGTGCGCTCGAGAGAGGAGAGCCCCAGCAGTTTCCGCTTCAGAATTTTGCGCAGCTCCGACTCCTGAGAAGACAGCTCCCTTGCATCCATGGCTGAGTCTAGACGAAAGATCACTTCAAGAGCTATTGCAATTTGCATCTTAACGTTGCCTACCCACCGATCACTCCACTTCTTCAAAGCCTTGGCTGTGGCCCTGAGCTTTTGATCAAGCACAACGTACGGGTTTCCGCCTTGTGGGATCGACTCCCAAGCGTCTCTAACAGTGTCAAAGAAGCCGTCCGCCTTCGTCCAAAAGGATTCAAACTTGAATCTCCGTCCCATGTTCAGTTCTGCGTCAAGATTAAGAAGCATGGGGCAATGATCAGAAACCGCAGTGCTCAGCGCCGTGAGGAGATTGTTAGGGTATATATCCTCCCATGAGTTGGTGCAAAAAATATGGTCGATCTTTTCCAAGGTTGCCCGATCCCGCTCATTGGACCACGTATATCTTCTACCGTTAAGGTAGATCTCTTTGAGCTCGAGCAAGTTAAGCCGTCTACGGAACCGGGCTATCATCCGTCTGTTGATCAACTCATTGTTCTTGTCCTCAGGGTTTACTAGCATATTGAAGTCC
Source organism: Triticum timopheevii (assembly GCA_963921465.1). Classification (NCBI taxonomy): domain Eukaryota; kingdom Viridiplantae; phylum Streptophyta; class Magnoliopsida; order Poales; family Poaceae; genus Triticum; species Triticum timopheevii. Next base: position 357,256,464 of record OY997274.1, on the reverse strand, counting down.
CCTGCAACCACCCAGGGGCCCGCGTGCAAGTCCCGAATGTCGAGCAGCTCTTGTAAGAACTCGATTTTTTCATGGTCACGATGTGGACCATAGACTCCGGTGAGCCACCACTCTTGGCCCTCACAAGGCCGAACTAGCGCAGTCAATGTGTTGCTGGTGTAGTGCGGGTTGGAGAACGCCATGACCGACGCGTCCCAAGCCAGGAGTATCCCACCCCTCGTACCGCTAGCCGGCAAGTAGAAAAAGTTCTCAAATCTATTCCCAAGGCAGTGCCTCACGATGTCAAGTGTTACAATTTCTAACTTAGTCTCCTGGAAACAAACCACCGCTGGATTTGCTGCGACCGCCACTTGGCCAATGGCACATCTACGAGCCGGGCTGTTCAAGCCGCGGACGTTCCACACAAGAATCTTGGATGGTTGTATGCTCATTGCGAAGGCCTACCGAACCACGCGGACCGGGCATTAGCACGCGCCGCCCGCCGCCTCATCATGCTCGAGCAAAGGAAGGATCGACGGCTCCCAACCAAAAAGGGCTAGAATGGCCTTGATGTGCCCGTCGTTTAGTGGTTGTTGGAAAAGTTGAACGTATGCATGCAGCGCGTCGTCGGAAATTTGGTCTCCTTCGTTAGCCAAACAAAGCTTCCTGATAAGCACCCCTTGCTGCTTTGAGGCATGCGAGCCCCGCCCCACTCCGCGCGCGATCCTCACACTCCTTCTAGGATTCGAGACCGGCTGTCTCTTCTGCATGGGGCGCTTATTGGCCCTCGGTGGTTCTCTGGCAAGAGGCCTAGCAAGAATTTGGGAAGGGGCGGCCACCAACTCGTCACGTAGCGCAACCAACGGGTCCATGCCGCTGCATGGCGTGCATGGCTCCCCCCCCCCCCCCACTGCGAACCGGGCAGGTGGCAGTGTAACATCCCAAATTTCCAATTTGGCATGTTATACATAGATCATACATGCATATCATATTTTATTGCTTTTCGTTTGCAATCCTCGAGATCCTAAGCAACTCAAGGACCTTCGGAGAGAGTTGGGGATTTTCTAATTTTCATATTTGAAATTTTTATCAAATAGTGAAGACGAGGATTTGATTTTAATTATTTTCTCTCCAGAAAATATTTCATTTTAAAATAATAAATGAGTGGAGATAATATGACTTCTCCAAAATAATTGAAATATCGGAGGAAAAATGTTAAAATCATTTTTGGATTTTATTTAGTTAATTCGGGATTTTTAATTGCCCTAGAAAAATGTTGCGTGTTTTAAAAATTGCATTTTAGGGGCCAAGAAAAGTTCATCTTGTTCTAAATATTTTATTTAGACGGAGAAAACTTGTTTTGGAATTTTTAGATTTTTATTTATTTTTCTAGGAATTTTTCTTTCGGCAGAATGATTTAAAAGAAAACCTCGCGCCCGACTGGGACGAAGGCCCAGCCGAGCAGGTCGGCCCAGCCGCCAGCCGCCGCCGCCTCCCCGCGCGCGCCGCCGTGCTTGGCACGGACGCCGAGGGAGTCCGAGCCGGACTCCACCCGAGCGCCCCCTTCCCCAAGCCGCCCCGCCCCGCCCCCTATCTATGCCGCCGCCCCGCCGCCACACCACCACCCCGCCACCACCCGCCACATCGCCGCCGCCGTCGGAGCCCGCCGCCGAGCCCCGATCCACCGCCGCCTCCCGCCGCCACCCCGCAGCCACCCCGAGCCCCGCCGCCCCTCGCCGGACCTGCCGGAGCCGCCCGCCCCGCCGGACGAGCCTCGCCGGAGGTACCCGACCCCGCCGCCGGTTTTTTTTCCAGAAAACCCTTCGGTTTTTTTTAAAACCCAAGTTCATTTTTTTAGATCGGTTTATTTTCTTCGGTTTATTTACTTAGCGAACGTTCGTTCGTCCGTTCGTCCTAACGAACGTGTTCACCGTTTAGTTTCTGCTAACGAACGCTCGTTCGTTTAGCCGTTCGTTGTTTTTCTTTTTATCGGATTTATTCCGTGATTATTCCGATCGCGATTTTTGATCCGATATTCTAACCTGTTTATCTTTTCGCTCGTTTATCGGAATCAGGCGATTCAAGCGCCTGGAGTTTCATCTCGAAACCCTCTTTCCGAATAATCTACTCAAACAAGATTTTTCTTCTGTAAAATTTGACTTAGATCCAGATTAGTAAAACGAAGTTGTTTCTTTTGCCGTTTGAGTTTCGTTGCTTTGTTTGATTTGATTCTTTTTGCAAACCGGAGTTCTTAAGTTGAACTCTCCGGTCAAACTCTTTTATTTGGAGTTCTACTTGTGCATCTTTGTTTGTTGCTTATGTATGTTATTGTTTGCTTGCGATAGAATTCCCGGAGTGCGAAGCGTGTTACTACGAGTCTCTAGGATTTCCAGATGGTCAGCAAGGCAAGTAACACATTCATCATACTCTTTTCATACCCAATTTTTATGCATTAGTTTCAGTCCTCAAACAGTGCATGATTAGGATGCCTTTAATTTGTGGGTTGGGAAGTAGTTGCTGAGGTAGAACCTATTACCCTGTTTATTATCAAACCCTTGGGAGTTACTCCTACGTTATGCTTATATTGCCGTGCTATGCTCGTAGACGTGGATTGGGTTTGAGTGATATCCATGACAGATGTGAGATTGTTAATTAATGGTTTACTTAAGGTGGCAACTTTAATACACATCTGGGTGGATTGAGGCACCTGGGGTATCCAGTGATTGCCTGTTTTTATTTTTGGAAATCCCGGGGTTACCGTGTGATTCTCCTATGGACCGCTACCCAGGCTCAAAGGGAACTGAGTCTATTCATGCTAGAAGCTTACATGTGCAGCCGCAAGCTATTATGGGCTCTAGCATAGTTGAGTAAGTTGCGTGAAGCTCTTGAAGAGGTGGATCAGCAGGTAGTGGGTTTGTAGGTTTGGTATGGTCTACCCGGAGTAGAGAGTTAATGCTTCTGAAAGACTGTGTCTCGGTCATCCGTCTCTCAAACACCATGTAGTGCGAGAAATCAACGGAGGCGATCGAGTCTTGCGGGAAAAAGTGCACAAACCTCTGCAGAGTGTACAATCTAATCATGGTTAGCCGTGTCCCCGGTTATGGACAATTCTGAGTATCTAGTACTTGAGTATTCGCATGTATCTCAACACTCTTAATTAATCTTGCTGGGTTGTTAACTATTTTAATTGGGATCATTGAGTTGGGGTTACCTTCTCAAATGATGTTTCAACCACCATGATAGTTAAATTAAAACTGATTCCTTTGAAGTAGGGAAAAATTGGCTTTTCGCAAAAACTGTAACCATAGAGCTTTCCACCAGCCAAATATGCATGTAGTGGTAGCATTATTCTGTTATTGCTCTATTGTGTTACATTTGCCAGCATATTCCATGTGCTGACCCGTTCTCGGGCTGCAACGTATTATGTTGCAGACTTTTCAGACGAGAAGTAAGGTTCATAGGTCATTGCCGTGCAGCTCAGCTATGCCGTTGGAGTTGATGGACTCACTTTATCTTCCAAGCCTTCCGCTGTTATCGCATTAGATGGCCTTAAGCCATATTATTGTAATAAGTTCTCTTTTGAGACATTCGATGTAATAAGTGTGTGATTGCTACTCTGTTATAAATCCTTCGAAGTACTGTGTGGTGTCAGCATTACTGATCCAGGGATGACACCTGAGCACAGAGACTTGACCATCTGAGGTCGGGTTGCTACAGGCAGTGTCATGCTGCTGTGCAGAAGGACTGATCTGCACCAGCTCCCAGTCCTGATCTTGCCTGCCACGGATTGGCGCGTCGGTGGGAGTGCCGAGCTCAACATCCAATTGGCCATCATCGATCAGCGAATCGATCAACGAGGCCTGCTTGTCGCGGCTCGGGGATAGCAAGTGGGCGCTGCCACGAGCGCCAGACAGGGGCAGAATCATGGACCCAACCAGCATGGGGGGCCCCTCACCCACGGTCGGGGCGTCCGGGCTGCTCGAAACCTGAGGTTGCGCCAAACCCACAGGCAGCATGCCCACAGACGGCGGCGATGCTGACTCCCGGGCCCCAGCACTCGGCTCCGGTTGCTGGCCGCCCAATCCAGCCGCACACGAGGCCGAACTCTCCAGGGCCTGCCTGTCCACCAATTGGGCGACCGCCGAAGACCCGGTCCACCCAGTCCGCCCGGTCAAAAGGTCCGCCTGACCATCCACCGTCAGCTCTGTCCTGCACTGCACTGTCTCCTTATCTCCGACGTCAGGCAGGTCCACCGCGAGGGGGCCCAGCGGGGGCAAACGCGCCGCCGCCGCAGGCGCGGCCACGGCCACCGGAGCCACAGCCCCCCGCGCTGGAGGGGCCGAAGCCACCGAGGAAGCAGCCGAGCCCCCGCACTCCTCGCCCGCAGATCAGCGAACCTCCCCCTGCCGCGCCGGCGGGCCGCGGCCAGGGGCACCACCCGCAGACGAGCCGCCCAGGCCATTGCCCCCCGAGGGCGGCGACGGCGGCGAAGGCAGCGGCGGCCCCACATCACCGGGCGCATCCAACCGGACCGGCGGCGCGAGCTGCGCGATGGAAATCGAGTACCAGAATGCCGTAGGGGTTTCAGAGACGAGGCCGTGGCGGCCGCGCGTCGGCTCCTTGATGAACATTCTACGTCGGGACGGGATCTTCGCCAGATCATCAGTGCGCAGCCAGACATGGAACGCCGACATGTCGAAGCGCCTAGGAGTGCGCTCTGCGATCTGCTCCACAAACCCACAGCCCCTCAGGAGCACCTCAGCAGTCCTCTTAGTCCACGCATGAGCCGAAACACCAACGAGCTTTAGCGGAATCAAGACAGGAAGGTGGGCGCCGGTTGCTTGGCCCTGCCGGAGCCAAGGCCGAAGCGAAAGATCAAAGCTGCCCGCTGAACCATGGCCGAAGGCACGCCTGCGGTCGACCATGAGCTGGCGAATGAAAGGGTGCTCACAGATCACCAGGAAGTCCTCCGGGAAGAAGGGGCGGATGGACATGTCGTTCGGGCCGATGCCAAACTCGGTGTGCAGCGCGGCAGCCGCCTCGGCCAAGTCCACGGCCGGCCGCGTGCCGGTGATCATGACGACAACCGCCAGGGCCATGTCGGCCTCCATTTGCCGCAGGTCCTCAGAATCCTCCAGGAAGCATCGATCATCCTCCACTGCGGCAGAAACAGCAGCAGCAACCACCGACGGGGAGGGCCTCCTGGCAGCGCCACTGCCAGCGCCAGCGAACGGCACCGAAAAGTCCGGTCCACGCACACTACCCACAGACTCCACCCGCTCGAGCGGACGCCAGGGGCTCACCAGGTGGATCGCCCCTGCCGGAGGGGGGCCCGACGACGGCGGCGGAAGCGGCGCCAGAGGCCTCGGGCCGAGAGCGCCGGTCGGCCGCAGGGGAGGGAAGGCATCCACATGGCCGGCGGGCGCGGCCGGCACGCCCCCACCCCCGACCAGGAGGCGAGGCGCAGGCGCAGGCTCCGCGGCAGCCGGGCGGGGCGCCGGCGGCCCCCGAGGCAGCCCCCCCGGCGGGGAGGCGCTCCCCCGCAGGTGACACTCCCTGGCGATGTGGCCGGAGCCACCACAACGAACACACAGGGTCTCATTCGGGCAGTCGCGGGAGATGTGGCGGTCATCCCCGCAGTTGTAGCAGCAGCCGTGGAGGGCAGAGGGGATGCGAGTCCGCGGCGGCCTGCTGGTGGGGAGAGTTGGCGAGAGGCGACGACGCGCGGTCGGGGGATGCGGAGGGGAACCAGGGCTGCGGGGGCGGCGCGGGCGGCGGGAGACCCTGGTCTACCAAGCCGGGGCCGCCGGCAGCGGAGGGGGGGGAAGCACGGCCACCGGAACCACCCTGGAGGATCGGGCCGAAGGCAGTGCCGAGCACCTCAGGGCCGACGACGACCGAGCGGAGCGGCTGCCGGGGCGGGGTCGGGAGGGATCCCGACGAGGAGGAGGAGGCGGAGAGGGACACCCGAGAGGCCATCGGGCGGGGACGGTGGACGCCGGCACCGGAGTGGTGGCCGGCGGGAGGGAGGGAGGGGAACGCCGGCCGGGAGGCGGCCGGCGCGCTAGGGGAGGAGCGCAAACTTAGCCGTCATAGAATAGACGCCTGCCACGACATAGAAGGGAAAAGGCAATGTGTGAAACTAGATCACGTTGGTGGCGAGCCGGGATGCTGCGAGGGAACAACGTCCGGCTCAGCGACATCCATCACCGTGGTGGTAGGGTCGACGACCCCAGCCTCCTGTTCACTGGCGGCGTCCTCAGAGTAAGAGCCGTCAAACAAGCTACCGACCACCGGCAGTTCTGCTTCAGCGGACCCGTCCTCGGACTCAGACTCAGACACATAAGGAGCGTCGTCTTCGTCGTCGCCACCGGTGGAGTAGAGAAGGCAGAAAACTGATTTTTTTGGTGCCCTTATCGAGGAGGGCGGCTGTCGGATCTGGCCGTGGAACTCGGACGATTTGCCGTGGCGAAGGACGTCGATCCTTGTACCTATCAAGGACGGGGAGTCTGACGGGGAAGCTGGTGCCAGGGTTGGTGGCGACGAGAGTAAGGTGTGTGTACCTGATCTTGCCGCGTGGCCGGAGGATGAAGGCGGACGGGCTGTCATCGAGGAGCGGCAGCGGCCGCGGGGAGAGGTGGCGGCAGAGGAACGTGGGCTGGCAGAGCACCGCGCGCCACCTTCGGCAGACGGCGGCGAGACGGTACGCTTCTTTGTTGGGGAGCCGGTGCAGGATCTCGGAGACGATGCCGTCGTCTAGGTGCGGCACGGCTTGATGGCGGCGGTGCCGAAGATCGAGCCCGAAGTGATGGCATCCGCCATATGCACGTGGAGTCGAAATCAACTTGTAATTGGGTTGGGCGTTAAGTGCGTCTGCGTGTACTCCCCAATGTATATATGTATACACAGGTAAAATAGTACCATCTCGGATGTAAAAAATATAATATAGATGAAAAAAAATTGAAAGCGTGAATTCACAGGAAGAAGCATATTGTGACGGTGAACCCACGAAGTCAAACTATGCTTTATTATTAGGGAAAGATATCTATATTCTATCTATACCTAATAATAAAAGCGATATTGCTTCTTTCGGTTCACCGTCAGTATTTTTACATAATAGTCCCTATATTTTTTTATTAATGAATCCGCTCTTCATGGACACACGGGATCGAGCCATACTCGTTTCGTATGTCGGCCTCGGGATCAGGGAGCTCCTACTCACCACTCTTTGCGGCAAAGCAAAGCAGTTTCGCACAGGCGGTCTCCGACTGGGCCGGCCCATGACCGCAAGCGAACCTCTCTAGCTCCAGAAAATAAATACGACACCGCTAGGAATCGAACCAGCAATCTCTTCCTACAAAGCTCGAGCCGCGACCAGATGACCTAGCGAGGTTATTCGCTTAGGCAACAACGTTAAGCATTAAAGAAACAATAGGCATCACAGATCCAAATTATTTTCAGAATTTTGAAAGCAATTTAAAAAAAAACTGAGTGTTTTCTGAAACGCAAACACTTTTCAAATTTGCTAATTGTTCTACAAAACTGACACATTTTTCGAAATCATAAACGCTTTTTCTGAAATTGGGAACATTTTTCGAAATTCCAAATGAAAATTAAGCAAACACGAACATTTTTTAAACTCTCGACCAAAAATTGAAAACACAAACACTTTTTGGAAAATTTTGAACAATTTTTCCAAAAGACGAACATGAAATATTTATTTGAGATTGTGAACATATTTTGAAAACTATAACTTTTTTCAAATTACTAGCAATTTTCTGAAATTGTAAACAAGAACATCTTAAAGTTCCAGAATTGAAACACGAATATTTTTTTGAATTTTGACCATGAGAACATTTTTTCAAATTTAGAACAAATATTTGAAAATTTCAAACAAAAGAAACACGAAATATAACAACAAAAAAGGAAAGAAAATAAAAAGAAAAAGAAACAGAGAACATATTTTGAAAACGCGAACATTTTTCGAAATTACAAACAATTTTTCAAAACGAGAAATTTTATCAAATTCCCAGATTTTTTTTTATTTACGAACAATTTTTGAAAACATGGCATTTTTGCATTTTTGAATTTTTTTTGAAAACAGGAACATTTTGCAAAATTTTGAACAAATTTTCAAAAACTATAACATTGTCAAAAGCAGGATCATTGTTTGGAAATCATGAATATTTCTTGAAATGGTAACATATTTCCAAATTCCAAAACAAAATTTGGAGAAGCAAACATATTTCGAAACTCCTGAACAAAATTTGCGACATTTTTTGAAACTTGTGAACAATTTATGAAACTGGGACATTTTTTGAAACTCCAGAGAAAATGAAAACATGAACATTTTTTGAAACTCCAGAGAAAATGAAAACAAGAACATTTTGGAAAATCCTGAACATTTTATGAATTTATGAACAATTTTCGAAGACCGCAATTATTTGAACTTTTGAATGTTTTCTAAAAGCAGGAACATTTTTTGAAAATTAAGAACAAAATGCTTTTAGTTTAAAAAGATAAAATAACCTTGAAAAAAAGAACTAGAAAATGAAAACAAAAAAAAGAAAGAAAAAAGTAGAAAAAGAAACAGAAGACCGGTAAAAGAAAAAAAACAGGTTCAAGGAAACTTCTATAAGGTTCCCAAAACCAGCTGCCATTGTAGGTGCACTGGGCCGGCCCATCACGTCGCTGCTCGGTCGCCCGCCTGTGCGAAGCGCCGGCAGTTTGACGTAGTGTGCGTCCAATAGGATTTTCCTCGGGATCGAGCAGCTCCCGTTTCGTAAGTCGGTCTCCAGCCACTATATTTCTGTTATGGGCCACTAAAATAAGCGTGTATCAAAATTTATTTATGGGCCACTAGAAACCTTTCCTCTTGTATGGAAGTGAGCGTGTTGGTTTTGAACCCAGGACCAACACGACCAAACCATAGAGTCCAACCAACTAGGCTAGCACACAATCACAAGGATGGTTCAGCGGCTAATTAAATAGTACCACCTTGAATTTTTACACTAAATTCCATCAATTTAAATATGTTTGCAAGTTGCATGAGATATCAGCAAGCTTCCTCACGAACTAATAAACAAGAGGAAAAAGAGGAAACATACATACAGTCATGCTGATTGGCTCCAATTAAATGGATTTGTGGGCACGTATACTTGATTGGCCGGAATTGTGGGAAACTGAGGAAAATAGAGGTGCATGCATCCAGATTGTGGGAAATAGAGGGACAAAGAGATTAATGCACTGGCCGGCTCTAATTAAATAGACTATTAAATTTTTTTCTCAACCTATAGGCAACTTTTCTCATGCCGTGATGCCCTTGAAGCTAAATTATGCGCTTGCATGGAAGGCTTGTTATTTGCTCTCCAAAGGAGTGACCTACCAATTATGAGATGGATAAGATTGTACCAGTCAAGTTGGCTCTGTCTAAGGAGGTGGACAGGTCGATCTATTCTTGCCCGTTAAGGAAATTAGATATCTTGTGTCTCTCCGTGATTCTTTTATTACTCATGTAAGGTTAGTGATAGTTTAGCTAAGTTAATACAAGTATTTCACCCGCAAAATAAATAATAAATGGGCAAGGTAATTAAGAGGGATTGTGTGTGTGGGGGGGGGGTGGGGGGAGATACCGAGTCCGATTGTCTAATACCATTGGCTGTATAATTAAGATGACCTGCAATATGCAATAAGATTGTGATTTCTGATTAGCATCCACCCTTGAGAACACGGGGTGTCGGTGCCTTAAGGGTCGCGTATCGCGGTTCAGTGGTCGAGTTCGTCGCCTTGGCATTGCACATGTTCAGACGTACTTGTAATTAGGTGAACACCACAACCACCACAATTGAAAGACTTAGAAGGATGAGAAACAACGATATGAATGGGGTACCATGTTCAAATAGAAAACCTAGACCCTAGAGAGAATGCTTTTAGTCTTTTGGCATGTAAAAATGCAACGCACTGACATGTTTGCTTCAGTTGATCAATTGTTTTTCACTTAGCAGTGGGTAATTGGTGACCAACTATGCCAGTAATGTCCTTAATTTTAGAGAAGATGCAAAACTGAGTCAAGTTTTTCATTTATGCTTTTGCTTTAGCCAAGATAACTGAATCCATGTGACTTTTCAAACATGCAAATTATGTGACGGTTCGAGTTGTGACACACGGGCAATTAAATACAAAGGGGGCAACTATTCGTTTACTAGGGATAGTGAGATGGGAACGGAAGAGAGACAGTGCTTGCAGTTCATCTCGCAACGACATTGTCTTCTTTTTCTGAGAACGGCAAGCCCTTGTGTTTGGGCCAAGCCCGAATAATGCAAAAAACAATTACAGAAAAAGATAATTAAAAAACATTCTTAAAAAACATCTATTAAAAATGTTCCTTTTTAGAGAAATATTCCAATTTAGTAAAAATGTTAACTATTCTTTAAAAGGTGTTCCAATTTTTATGTAAACATTAACTTTTATTAAAAATAAGAAAATTTTCAGGTTTAACCTTATCATCAACATTTATTAAAATTAGATATAAAAAAGATGCACAATGGCACATGAAGCAGGTATTTTTTTAGGCTAACCACACACATGATTTATTGCTCAATTATGTTTTGACGAATACACTTTTTTTTATTTGTAGCATATGAAGCAGGCTGTACCCTTTTTTTGCCGGGTGCAACGCACGGGCATTTGTACTAGTGTTTCATGGTGCTAACGGTAAGGTCAGTAGGCCCTTGCTCGTTGCTCCAATTATGGCACAAGGGTTTATCAGCAACAACACAGATGACACATCTGGCTAATGTGGTTTCAGTGGAGGCGGAGGCGATGTGCAAGGAATCTTATATATTCGAGGACTCGGTTGTGACAAAATCACGTTTCAGTCGGACAATATTATTGCCATAGACTCTCTGAAGTTGAATGAAGGGTACACACTGGTGGCTTCACCAATTTTAGATGATTGTTGCAGTCTACTGCAAGATTTTGGAAAGGTCATTATCAAACATTGTTTTAGAGAGACAAATATGGTTGCTCATGAGTTAGCTAGCTATGGGAGGGGTAATCCACCGACAGTGTGGTCGGATGCACTTCCCACTTTTATTCTCAATGCATTAGCAAACGATGTAAGTTTGATTTGAGTTAACAAAGCAGCAATGAAGGCCTTTCCGTAAAAAAACCAAGATTGTCAATTTGTAAATCACAATTTCTGTTTCAATGACTAGTTTTGCAACATAATTAAGGACTTCATTTGTGTCTCCAATAATTCAGGCGAGCTTGTCAATCTCACTAACTTTGCTAGTTCCAACAATTGACGAGCGTGTATGTACTACTACAAGCGTAAATAGCATTTACCTCTTATTGCTAACCACCTCGTGGTCACGTGTCAGTGCTGAGGCTTAGCACTCACTCGCCACTTCTTTGGCCTCCAAGCTGTCGGAAAAGCAACGAGTTGTGGACGACGGGGCACGAGCCTTCTACGACATCCTCGAGGCCCAAAAGAAAGGAGACAGACTGGGCTGGGCGCCAGTTCGAGCCTCCGCCGCGCTAGAGAAGGGCGACGACCTGGATGCTGCCTTGCTTCGCCAGATCTCATGAGGAAGGCCTCCTCCTCACTAGATCTTGCATGGGGTGCCTCACCTCATGCGTGAGGACATTATCAAGTTATCGCCGCAGTGATCATGGTGAGCACGGCCACATGTGGTGTCCTTCGTCGGCACCAAGGTGAAGAGAGCTTAAACTAGGCGAGGGTGGAGGGTTGAAGTGGTAGGGATGCCGCCGTGGGCGGGAGGGGAAGAAGAGTGGTCAAGGGTGAGATTTAGATGTAAAGTGGTAGAGTTTTTTCTTGAGAATTCTCGCCAGCTTTATTCATTCAAAGTGGGATTGCCCAACCACACATGTCTACCTATGCCTAGGTTACAAGCAAACTTGGCGAGATTATGAGCCTCAAAGTTGAAGTTCCTATGCTCATGAATAAAAGAACATGAAATAAAACTATTACAATGGTTTGTTATCTCATGTATGATCGTTGCATTTGGACCTCCAGTCCCCCTGTTTATGTCATCCACGACTCCTTGGCAATAAGATGCGACATAGATGGCTCTCATAGCTAAGTCTTCTGCTAGCATAAGTGCTTCCTGACATGCATATGTCTCCAGGATATGAGTGTCATTGGTTACTTGGAAAAACACAGCCGAGGACCCTAGGTATAAGCCTATTTGGTCTCGGCAAATAGTAGCCACTGCTTCCCCATTACGCCTTCTTGCGATAGCTCCGTCTACATTGATTTTCATGCTTCCCACTAGAGGCGGAAGCCAATGTTGTGGCTGTGCTGATGCCATATTAGTTGATCTTCCACGGTATGGTTTCACCAAAGACTGCCACAAATATGACAGAAAATTGTCAACAAAAGATATTGTCTGTTGTGGGCTTTGGAAGGTGGATTTATAGACTGCTTTTAGCCTGGCATACCATATGGACCATAGCGTGACGGCCATCCTCGTGAAACTCATGTGATCCATAGTGACGCTCAACTAGAACAACCACAACCATGCATTGGGCTCCAAATTATTAGTCATCTATGAGACCAAATAATCATCCGATAGAGCCCAAATACACCTGGACATAGTGTATGAAACAAGGGCATGTCGCCATGAGTCCTGACAACCACAGAGAGGGCACGCATCTTGGATAGACATATTGCATCTCTTCAAAACATCATTGGTAGGGAGGGAATGGTGAGCAAGCCGCCACAGAAAGAATTTGATCTTTGATGGTACTTGCAGTTTCCAAAGAGAGCACACCGATTTCTCATCTCGCTGGGCATTGGATGATCCACCTGTACCTTGCAGCCATTCCTCGCACTGAAACTTTGTCCACTGCAAAACTTATAGGCCGATGACACTGTAAACCTACCCTTCTTATTCAGGTACCATGCCCAGAAATCAGTTGTGTTGCTATTGCTTGTAGGTGTCTTCATGATTGCATTTGCATCAATTGGTAGAAAAACGGTTCTCACCAGTCCCTCATATGATCCTATCACCGGAGATAGAAGCTCAGCAACAAGCCTCGGTGGGTCAGCAACTAAAGATGTTATGGGCCTTGGTGTAGTCTCCTTCGGAATCCAGTTGTCTGCCCAAATATCTGTTGTTTGACCGTTTCCTATTCGGCGGATAATTCCTTGCTTAAGCAAGTCCCGCCCTTCAATTACCGATCACCAAATCTGGGATGGTCTATTTCCGAGATCCGCCTCGATGATGTTTCCCTCAAGAAAATATGAAGCCTTAAGAATTCTTGCACTCCAAGTGTTCAGTTGTTGCATTATTTTCCAGGCTTGTCTCCCAAGTAAAGCGAGGTTAAAAATCTCAAGATCTTTAAAACCGAGCCCGCCCAGACTTTTGGGTCTTGTCATAGTGTCCCATGAGACCCAAGACGGTTTACGCTCTCCCTGTTTGCATCCCCACCAAAACTTCTGTATGATAGATTTGATATGATCACATAAACCCCTCCGAAGCTTGAAACATGACATAGAGAACACTGGAATCGCTTGAGCCACTGATTTAATGAGAACATCCTTTCCTCTAGCAGAAAGACATTTACTCATCCATCCTTTCACCTTGTCCCAAACTCTATCACTTAGGTATATGAACGCTCCCTTCTTCGAGTGCCCCACATCTGTCAGCATTCCCAAGTACCTGTCATACAAAGATTCATTAGGAACATCAATGAACCCTTTGACAACATTACGAACTATCTCATGGCAGCCCCTACTGAAAAATATGGAGGACTTCTCTCTATTAACTCTTTGCTGAGGCCATGCAATAAGCTTCCAATAGGTTTGATACCTCTTTAGCTCCATTAATACTTGCCCTGAAAACAGCAGGCTATCATCCGCAAATAAAAGATGGTTCACCGCCGGGGCCGTCGGTGCCACCTTAATGCCGCTAAGCTGGGATGACTGATTCTGAGACTTTAATAGGCATGAAAGGCCCTCTGCTGCTAACAAGAAAAGATATGGAGAGATGGGATCTCCTTGTCGAATGCCATGTGTTGGCTTGAACACTTCTGATTTGTTACCATTGAACATTACTAAAAAGGAAACTGAGCTCACCATATTCATGACCACATTAATCCATGGTGCAGCAAAACCCAGCTTCTCCATTATCGATCTCAAGTAAAACCACTCCACACAGTCATAGTCCTTCATCGTGTCAAGTTTCAGTGCACAAAAATTATTACTCTTTGCCATGTTCCTCTTCATGAAATGCAAACATTCACAAGCAGAGATTATGTTATCAGCTATTAACCTCCCAGGTACAAAGGCTGACTACTCCTCTGAGATACTATCCAGAAGAATCTGCTTGAGACGATTTGAAAGACCTTCGAGGCAATCTTATAAAATATGTTGCACATACTTATAGGTCTAAACCGAGAAAGTAACGTGGGATTGGTTACCTTTGGGATCAGCACCAACAAAGTACCATTTATGCAAGCAGGGCTCTCTTCTCCCTTCACAATGCCTAAAACAAATTTTGTGACCGCTTCTCCACATATGTCCCAGTGCCTCTGAAAGAAATGAGCAGGGAAACCATCGAGTCCCGGGGATTTCGTAGGAAACATTTTGAAGAGCGCCGCCTTGACTTATTTTGCATCATACGGGGCCATTAGAATACTGTTCATAGCGGCGGTAACTCGAACTGGGATGTGCTCAAGTACCTCAGCAACCCCCTGGACACCTTCCGAAGTATACAATTTTTTATAGAACTCTAAAGCCATCTGTTGCATCTCAGTCAAGTCGTCCGTGAGCTGTCCGTTTGGACGTTGGAGAGCTTTGATCAAGTTCTTCCTTTGTCTCATGGACACTCTCATGTGAAAGAAGTGGGAATTCCAGTCACTTGCAGCAAGCCATTCGATGTGGGAACGCTGCCTCCACATCAATTCCTCACGTAAGTAAAGCTCTATTAAGCGGTCATTATTTTTGATCTCCAAACGCGAAGGGCCTGTACGCGCCACATCACTCCATAGGCGCTCAAGTTCCTTCTTTAAGCTTCGAATCTCACCTCTGACACTCCCAAACGTTGTCTTGGACCAGCCACCAAGATTGCTTGCAAGTGCGTCAAGCTTGGCTTGGACTTCCATGGCTGTTAGATTATGGTTGTTTGTCTCCCATGCAAGCTGGACGGTGGGCTTCAAGTCGGGGTGAGTATCCCACATTACTTCATACCGAAACTGCTTGTCCCTCCTTCTCCCACTCCCTGGTTGAGCGAGCTATAGCAATATCGGTGAGTGGTCCAAACTGGCTGCTGTTAGATGTTCCACTACAATGCCAGGAAATTGGTCACACCACTCAACCGAGCCAAGGGCTCTGTCAAGTCTGACTCGAGTAAAGGATCCTCCTGCAACTCTCTTTTCATATGTCCACCTTGTCCCTTTATATCCGAGATCAACCAAACCACAAACATATATGGCGTCCCTAAAGCCCTGAATTTGTGTTTGACTTCTGTTGCCGATTCCATCGTGTTCATCATACCTTAAAACTTCATTGAAATCCCCCATACACACCCAAGGCATGTTGTGGAGAGTCGAAAGATTTTTCATAGTATTCCATGTGTTCTGACGAAGGTGGGCCTGTGCCTCCCCATAGAAGTAGGTGAGTCTCGAAGGATCACCACCTAAATCACTCACTTTCACGTCGATATGACAACATGAGTAACCCAAATTTTGTATCTTTATTTCATTATTCCAAAACAAATCCAAACCTCCGCTCATACTGGAGGAGCCAACAGCAAAAGAATTATCAAAACCCAGAGTACTCTTTAAATTTTCAGCTCTATGTAACGCCCCGGATCCGATGCGCCAGGTGTCTTCCAGTTATTCGCCGTCGTTGCCATGTCATTTGCTTGCGTGTTGCATTTTGCCATGTCATCATCTGCATTTCATCTGCATGTTTTTCAAAACTTGCATCCGTTCGGGTTCCGCCGGTTCTCTCCGTTCTCCGTTCTGAGCCCAGACACACCCGCACGTGCCCGTCGCCCTTCTCAGACCTTGTTTTGTGAGCCGCCGTAAAACGTTCTCGGAATGGGCCGAGATTTGCCGAGTGGCCTTGGTATATCACCGGTAGACCTCCCGTCAAATTTCGTTCCATTTGAAGGTCGTTTGATGCCCCAACGGTTAACCGCGTAGCCCGTAACCCCTCTCTCTTTGCAGCCCAGCCCCTCTTCACCACAACCCAAGAGCCCATCCAAACCCCCTCCATTCTCTCGGTCATTGGATCGAGATCGTGTGGGCGAAAACCCCTCCCCATTTGGACTCTCCTAGCTCTCTCTAGCTATAAATATGCCCTCCCCGTCCAAACTCGCGGATGAAACCCTAGTCTTCTTCATCCTCGCGCCGACGGAAGTGTCCACCCCACGTCCGGACATGTCCGCCCGTCCCCGCGCTGCCGCTCCCAGCCTCTCCCGGGCCGCCGCGTGGCAAGCGCTGCCGCGCGTCACCGCGGGCCCGCGAGGCCCGAGGCCGGCCCGCCCGAGCCGCGCCGGGCCCGAGCGCTCTCCGCTCCTGCCCGAGCTCCGCGCCGCCCGAGCCGCCTCGCCTACCGTCGCCGGCGTCCAGCGCTGCCGTGCGCCTGCGCCCCGTTGTCGCCTTGTTGCCGCCTGTCTCCGCCACCCCGCCGAAGCGCCCGCGCCGCCCCGTCGAACCCCGCCGCCGGCCCGCACGCTGCCGCCACCGCCTGTTCGCCGCCCGCGCCTCCCCGATCGCCTCTCCCCCGCCTCCGGCCGGATCCGGCGAGGAGCCGGCCAGATCCGGCCCGGATCCGCCTCCCCGCATCTTCCCCGTCTACTCCGGCGCAAACTCCAGGGAACTCCGGCCCTGCATCGACATCCGTGCGAAACCCTATATCTGATCCGGAGGGTGAGAATTCGTCCAAGTCCCTGGATTTTATCATTTTTATGCCCTGTTCGTCATGCCATAACTTCTTGTGTGCTGCTCCAATTTGTTCGTGTAATATGTCAAAATATTCATTGTGAGATGATCTTAATTTTGTTCCATTGTGCCATGCTGTTTGAGTCCATCTTGATGCCCTAATAATCGTTGCAAGAGTGCTATATGATGTTAACTGCTGTCCGTTATCAGAACTTGGTGATTTGTCTTTTTCATTGCATTTTGCGTGTGCATCCTATGAGCTTGATGTCTACATGAGTTTTGAGCTACATCAGGCCATCTTTACAGTGGTGCAATCCTTGTATTTTTGTGAGTCTTGTAGCGAGTGCATCAAGCTCGTGAAGTTGGGTACTTGCTGTTACTGTTTTTCTAGGCTGAATCTGTTATATCATGATGCTATGTAAACCTGCTGCTACAAGTCATTCTATGCATAATCTGGGGATGTTCACTAAAGATGTTTTATTCTACATATTATGTTCTAGCCATCCATGCCCTTGGTTGCATTTATAGACTGCTGTAGCTTGTTTTAATCTTGCTCTCAATTTGCTAAATAATGTTGCTGCCAGCCTATTAACATTAAGTTCAGTTTTGCCATGTGTTTTGCTAGTGATCCATGCACCCTATGAACTTGCTCTTGCCATGTGTAGCTTCATAATTGTGTTTTCTTACTGTTGGCACCTTTTCATGTCATGAAATTCTCTGTGGAGAGTGGTACAAGCTCACCCAAATGCCTACTTATCGTTGTTCCTGCCATGTACTGTTATTCTGAATCTGTCATATTACTTGCTATGTTTGTATGGATGCTACCATGTTTTCTGTTGATCTTTGGAATTAGTTCAGTAAGGGAGTTTTGTCAATTGCTTTTACTAATAGCATGCCATGCCTTTGTTTGCCATGATAAGTTCCTCTAACATGTTGTTTGATAGCTCTAAACATTGCAACCTGATGTTATTTCTGCCATGCTCAGTGGTTTTCTGCCAAGTCTGTGAACTGTTATTGTTTGCAATTTTGCCATGTCCTTTTGAGCATGTTCTAGTGATTTCTGGAGATATCTTAGTGTTCATGTTTTGTCATGCTTTACCTGTACATCATGTACATGCCTTTTGTTTTCATGTTGAGGTGTTGTAGCATATTGTTTTGATGCTTGCTAGATGTCTAGTTGTTGTTTTGGACAGATTGTTGTTATATCTTGTTTGGAGTGTATGTGTTGCACCGTTGCTCCGTTTGGAGTGTGCTCTATATGAAACTTGCTTAGAATTGCATGTAGTTTCATCTTATCTTGTTGCATCCTTGTTTTTAATGTGTTTGCTTGATGTTTAATGCATTTTGCATCAATGCCATGTTTAACTTGTTTTGCTCATATCTTCTAGGCCGTAGCTCCGAATTAAACGAACTTTATATGTAACTTGACTAGAATTTCATGTAGATCATCTTGGTGCATCTTAACTTGCTGTTTAACAACTTCAACTTAATGTTTGTTCAGATCTGGACCAACTTCTAAATTTACATATGGGGTCTTTCCGGCTTTTGTCATATGTTGTTTCCGGCCTCATTTAAACTTGCTTTGATGTGTTGTTCTTGTATGCATCATCGCTTGCGATGAGTAGCCTCATCCAGCCTTTGTCATGCATCATACTTGGTTGTGCACCATGTCATGTTTATGTGTTGTGTGTTTACCTTGTTGTTTGCTTCTTTCCGGTTGTGCTCCTTCTCGTTAGTTCCTGTTTCGTTGCGATCGTGAGGATTCGTTCGTCTACGCTTGGTTCATCTTCGTGGCTTCTTCTTCTTCATGGACTCGTTCTTCTTCCTAGCGGGATTTCAGGCAAGATGACCGTTACCCTGGATCTCACTACTATCATTGCTATGCTAGTTGCTTCGTTCTATCACTATGCTGCGCTACCTATCTCTTGCTTATCAAGCCTCCCAAACTGCCATGTCATCCTCTTACCTTTTCACCCTTCCTAGCAAACCGTTGTTTGGCTATGTTACCGCTTTGCTCAGCCCCTCTTATAGCGTTGTTAGTTGCAGGTGAAGTCGAAGATTGCTCCATGATGGACAGGATTATGTTGGGATATCACAATATCTCTTATTTAATTAATGCATCTATATACTTGGTAAATGGTGGAAGGCTCAGCCTTATGCCTGGTGTTTTGTTCCACTCTTGCTGCCCTAATTTCCGTCATACCGGTGTTATGTTCCTTGATTTTGCATTCCTTACGCGGTTGGGTGATTTATGGGACTCCCTTGATAGTTCGCTTTGAATAAAACTCCTCCAGCAAGGCCCAACCTTGGTTTTACCATTTGCCTCACCTAAGCCTTCTTCCCTTGGGTTTCCGGAGTCCGAGGGTCATCTTTATTTACCCCCCGAGACAGTGCTCCTTTGAGTGTTGGTCCGAAACGGGCAGACTGCGGGGCCACCACGGGGCAACTCGAGGTCTGGTTTTACTCGTAGGCTGACCTATCCGTTGTGCCCTGAGAACGAGATATGTGCAGCTCCTATCGGGATTTGTCGGCACATCGGGCGGCTTTGCTGGTCTTGTTTACCATTGTCGAAATGTCTTGTAAACCGGGATTCCGAGACTGATCGGGTCTTCCTGGGGGAAGGAATATCCTTCGTTGACCGTGAGAGCTTGTGATGGGCTAAGTTGGGACACCCCTACAGGGTTTAAACTTTTGAGAGCCGTGCCCGCGGTTATGTGGCAGATGGGAATTTGTTAATATCCGGTTATAGAGAACTTGACACTTGACTTAATTAAATTGCATCAACCGCGTGTGTAGCCGTGATTGTCTCTTTTCGGCGGAGTCTGGGAAGTGAACATGGTCTTTGGGTTATGTATGAACGTAAGTAGTTTCAGGATCACTTCTTGATCATTGCTAGCTTCACGACCGTTCCGTTGTTTCTCTTCTCGCTCTCATTTGCGTATGTTATCCACCGTATATGCTTAGTCACTGTTGCAACCTCACCACTTTACCCCCTCCTTACCCTTTAAGATTTTCTAGTCTTGATACCCATGGTAATGGGATTGCTGAGTCCTCGTGGCTCACAGATTACAACAACAACAGTTGCAGGTACAGGTAAAGCGATGATCATGACGCGAGAGCAATGTTTACTTGTTTTGGAGTTCTTCTTCTGCATCTTCTTTGATCAGGGGATAGGTTCCAGGTTGGCAGCCTGGGCTAGCAGGGTGGATGTCGTTTGAGTTTCTGTTTGTGTTTCATCCGTAGTCGGATGGTTCTCTTATGTATGATGATGTTGTATTCGTGTGGCATTGTATGCCTCTTGTATGTATCCCCAACTATTATGTAATGGAACGATGTAATGATATCCACCTTGCAAAAGCGTCTCCAACATGCGCTTCTATCCTTGGTGGGACCTTCGAGTCCCTTTAGGATAGGGTCGCATATTGGGCGTGACAAGTTGGTATCAGAGCCTGGTTCCGACCATAGGAGCCCCCTTGATTGATCGTGTAGTTTGGCCGTTGTCGAGTCTAGAATAAAACTGTTTTCGAAGTCTAGTTATATCGGAGAGTAGGAATTCTTTTTACTCCTCAGCCCCTTCGTCGCTCTGGTGAGGAATCTTGACGTAGGTGTTTTGAGTTACTCCTCTTCCCCTTCAAATTTTTCTTTAGGATCACGCAGTTGGTTTTCCGATCGTTGGTTCTCATCTATTTTCATCCGATGCATTTCTCGCCAAGTTCAATCCTCAGTTGTTTTCTTTTTCCCACCCGCCCACCCCTGTTCATCTTGGAGTCGGAGTAGGTAACCGAGTATCCATCCTACTCGTGCGAAGCCTTTGCTTTCTTTCAACCGGTGTTTTCTCTTCAAGATATTCGTCGGTTCTCCCTTCCAGGTGCCTTTATTTTCCCTCCCTCCCACCCTTTTTCTTCCCGGAGTCTGAGTCTCTTTTGATCATGAATTTCATCCGTGCGGAGCCTCTTCAGCCTTTCATCAATTATTTCAATCGATAAATTCTCTTTTGTTTGATATTCTTCATCTCTTTTCCGGTGGATTCAATTCCAATTTTCGGTAGTGATTATATTCTTTCCCTTGGATCAAGTGTTTTCCCTGCTCGTTCGCCTCGCGCCAGTTTATCCTTCTGGAGTGTTCAAGACATCTCAAGAGATTCGTCTATGTTCCAATTAATTTGAGGTTGTCACCTCATGCAAATATTTCAATTGTTCCGGTGCATCATCTATCTCTTCAACAATCCTTTCGAACGGTGTTTTCTTTTAGTGGGCCCTAACCCACAGGTCTTTTCCCAGGATCTTACCTGACTCTTCTAATTATTCCGGAGTTATTCTTAAATTCTTTTCAAGTGTGACGTAAGAATGGATCCCATCAGTCACATGCCTTCTCCAAGATCTCTTTCAAATCTTTTCATTGTTGGCTCAACCTCTTCGCTTGTCATTCTCTCGGAGAATCTCAGTAATTTTGGTGGCGTTCCTCTTCAGCATTTCAAGATAGAAGAAGATTTTTTCCTCTAAATCTTGCCCGTTCTCTCAAAGATTCGTGGTTCTAGCTTCATATTATCCTCTCGAATTATTCCATTTGTCAGATATTCTTTTCTTACCCATCTGGAGTATGTCAGGAGTTGTTTTCCCATTTCTTTTCACCGGAGGCCATCGTTCCAATAGAATTCTTCGTCCTCACATTCCAACTATTGTTATCCAATTATCCCGGCGCATCTGTCAAGTATTCTTTAATCAGCCCGTGATCTCTTTGTTCTTTTGCATCTAAATTCCCTAGCATATTTGTTCTTCTAATTCTCCCCGGTGATTCACTCTTTCATCAGTCATTTTCGAATTCTTACGGTGGTTCGTTCAAGATTCTTTTTCCTTGATTATCATATCAATTCATTTGTTCTTTCCAAATCCTACCGGTGGTTCATGAAGACTTTCTCAAGTTTTGCGCCATATTCCCCTTAATCCTTTTCCATAAGAATAAGTTGCATGCCAAATCCGTTTGTCATCAATTAAATTGGATGAGTATAAGCATAATGTAATTATTATTCTTACTTCATCGTCGTCAAGTAATCCCTTCCTTCAGAGTTTGTTCTTGATGAATAAATTCTAGTTCCAAGTGTTTCATCTTTTCTTTTCCGGAGTTAAATTTTCCTCAGCCATCTCGTCGGAACCTCCATCTAAATCACCGCAAGGCTTTAATCTTATTTTTTCATCCTTCATTTCTATCTCATCATCCTTTTGTCACCGGAGTTCTTCATGGTGGTTCTTCATGACTTAATTCATTCTTTAAGAGTTCATCAAGATTTTGTTGGTGGAGTTCAAGTATCTTTTATTCTCACGTCTCGAAGTGCAATTAATTCTCCATATTCTTCTAAAGTGGACTTTTGCATTTCTTCATTCTTCTCAGCTATTCAGACATTGGTTGTGGTATAATTTCACCTCAAGTTTTGAGATGTTTTTTGTTAGTCCACAACAAGCTTATTCTTTCGTTATTGACTTTCTCAACAACTCCATTCAACCCTTCCTTCTAAGTTCTTTTCATTCCACTATTTCAATTCTTTCAGGGGCATTGCATTGTTCATCTCGTCAAGTGCCATCTCATTGGGTGAAGTTCTTGTTCTAACCCTTCCATTTTCAGTCGGAGTGCTGCCCAAATTCTTTTATTCATTCCTTTTTCTACCTCGTTCTAACCAGAGTGGTTTCAGAGTCTATGTTGTTTCCATGAGCATTTGATTCTCGTCATATTCGCCGTTCATCTTTTCTAACGGAGTGCTCTCGACTTGGTTCATCTTCTCTCTTGCGTTCTTATTTCACCTCGTCCTCTTTCCCTTCCGTCTCGTTCCTAAGATCTCGGGACAAGATCTCTTGTTAGTGGAGGAGAGTTGTAACGACCCGGATCCGATGCACCAGGTGTCTTCCAGTTATTCACCGTCGTTGCCATGTCATTTGCTTGCATGTGGCATTTTGCCATGTCATCATCTGCATTTCATCTGCATGTTTTTCAAAACTTGCATCCGTTCGGGTTACGCCAGTTCTCTCCGTTGTCCACTCTGAGCCCAGACACACCCGCACGCACCCGTCGCCCTTCTCAGACCTTGTTTTGTGAGCCATCATAAAACATTCATGGAATGGGCCGAGATTTGCCGAGTGGCCTTGGTATATCACCGGTAGACCGCCCGTCAAATTTCGTTCCATTTGGAGGTCGTTTGATGCCCCAACGGTTAACCGCGTAGCCCGTAACCCCTCTCTCTTTGCAGCCCAGCCCCTCTTCACCACAGCCCGTGAGACCATCCAAACCCCCTCCATGCTCTCGGTTGTTGGATCGTGATTGTGTGGGCGAAAACCCCTCCCCATTTGGACTCTCCTAGCTCCCTCTAGCTATAAATATGCCCTCCCCGTCCAAATTCGCGGATGAAACCCTAGTCTTCTTCATTCTCGCGCCGACGGACGTGTCCACCCCACGTCCGGACATGTCCGCCTGTCCCTGCACCGCCGCTCCCAGCCTCTACCGGGCCACCACGTGGCAAGCGCCGCCGCGCGCCCGCGAGGCCCGAGGCCGGCCCGCCCGAGCCACGCCGGGCCCGAGCGCCCTCCGCTCCTGCCCGAGCTCCGCGCCGCCCGAGCCGCCTCGCCCACCGCTGCCGGCGTCCAGCGCCGCCGTGCGCCCGCGCCCCGCTGTCGCCTCGTTGCCGCCTGTCACCGCCATCTCGCCGGAGCGCCCGCGCCACCCCGTCGAACCCCGCCGCCGGCCCGCGCGCTGCCGCCGCCGCCCGTTCGCCGCCCGCGCCTCCCCGGTCGCCTATCCCCCGCCTCCGGTCGGATTCCGCGAGGAGCCGGCAAGATCCGGCCCGGATCCGCCTCCCCGGCATCTTCCCCGTCTACTCCGGCGCAAACTCCGGTGAACTCCGGCCCTGCATCGACATCCGTGCGAAACCCTAGATCTGATCCAGAGGGTGAGAATTCGTCCGTCCCTGGATTTTATCATTTTTATGCCCTGTTCGTCATGCCATAACTTCTTGTGTGCTGCTCTGTTTTCTTCGTGTAATATGTCGAATGTTCACTATGAGATGCTGTTCATTTTGTTCCATTGTTCCATGCTTGTTTGAGTCCATCTTGATGCCCTAATCATCGTTGCAAGAGTGCTATATGATGTTAACTGCTGTCTGTTATCAGAACTTGGTGATTTGTCTTTTTCATTGCATTTTGTGTGTGCGTCCTATGAGCTTGATGTCTACATGAGTTTTGATCTACATCATTCCATATTTACAGTGGTGCAATCCGTGTATTTTTGTGAGTCTTGTAGTGAGTGCATCAAGATCGTGAAGTAGGGTACTTAGTGTTACTGTCTCGCTAGGCCGAATCTGTTATATCATGATGTTATGTAAACCTGCTGCTACAAGTCATTCTATGCATAATCTGGGGATGTTCACTAAGGATGTTTTATTCTACATGTTATGTTCTATCTATCTATTCCCTTGGTTGCATTTATAGCCTACTTTAGCTTGTTGTAATCTTGCTCTTAATTTGCTAAATAATGTTGCTGCCAGCCTATTAACATTAAGTTCAGTTTTTCCATGTGTTTTGCTAGTGATCCATGCACCCTATGAACTTGCTCTTGCCATGTGTAGCTTCATAATTGTGTCTTCTTACTGTTGCTCACCTTGTCATGCCATGAAATGCTCTGTGGAGAGTGGTACAAGCTCACCAACATGCCTACTTATCGTTGTTCCTGCCATGTACTGTTATTTTGAATCTGTCATATTACTTGCCATGTTTGTATGGATACTAACATATTTTCTGTTGATCTTTGGAATTAGTTCAGTAAGGGAGTTTTGTTAATTGTTTTAAGTAATAGCATGCCATGCCTTTGTTTGCCATGATAAGTTCTTTAGCATGTTGTTTGATAGCTCTAAACATTGCAACCTGATGTTATTTCTGCCATGCTCAGTGATTTTCTACTAAGTTTGTGAACTATTATTGTTTACAATTTTGCCATGTCCTTTTGAGCATGTTCTAGTGATTTCTGGAGATAGCCCAGTCTTCATGTTTTGTCATGCTTTACCTGTACATCATGTCCATGCCTTTTGTTTTCATGTTGAGGTGTTGTAGCATATTGTTTTGATGCTTGCTAGATGATCTACTTGCTGTTTTGGACAGATTGTTGTCATATCTTGTTTGGAGTGTATGTGTTGCACTGCTCCGTTTGGAGTGTGCTCTATATGAAACTTGCTTAGAATTGCATATAGTTTCATCTTATCTTGGTGCATCCTTGTTTTGAATGTGTTTGCTTGACGTTTGAATGCATTTTACATCAATGCCATGTTTAACTTGTTTTGCTCATATCTTCTAGGCCGTAGCTCCGAATTAAACGAACTTTATATGTAACTTGACTAGAATTTCGTGTAAATCATCTTGGTGCATCTCAACTTGCTGTTTAACAACTTAAACTTAATGTTTGTTCAGATCTGGACCAACTTTTAAATTTACATATGGGGTCTTTCCGGTTTTTGTCATATGTTGTTTCTGGCCTCATTTAAACTTGCTTTGATCTCTTGTTCTTGTATGCATCATATCTTGCCATGAGTAGCCTCATCTAGCCTTTGTCATGCATCATTCTTGGTTGTGCATCATGTCATGTTTATGTGTTGTGTGTTTACCTTGTTGTTTGCTTCTTTCCGGTTGTGCTCCTTCTCGTTTGTTCCTGTTTCGTTGCGATCGTGAGGATTCGTTCGTCTACGCTTGGTTCGTCTTCCTGGCTTCTTCTTCTTCATGGACTCGTTCTTCTTCCTAGCGGGATTTTAGGCAAGATGACCGCTACCCTGGATCTCACTACTATCATTGCTATGCTAGTTGCTTCGTTCTATCGCTATGCTGCGCTACTTATCTCTTTCTTATCAAGCCTCCCAAACTGCCATGTCAGCCTCTAACCTTTTCACCCTTCCTAGCAAACCGTTGTTTGGCTATGTTACCGCTTTGCTCGGCCCCTCTTATAGCATTGTTAGTTGCAGGTGAAGTCGAGGTTGCTCCGTGATGGACAGGATTATGTTGGGATATCACAATATCTCTTATTTAATTAATGCATCTATATACTTGGTAAAGGCTGGAAGGCTCGGCCTTATGCCTGGTGTTTTGTTCCACTCTTGTCGCCCTAGTTTCCATCATACCGGTGTTATGTTCCTTGATTTTGCGTTCCTTACGTGGTTGGGTGATTTATGGGACCCCCTTGACAGTTCGCTTTGAATAAAACTCCTCCAGCAAGGCCCAACCTTGGTTTTACCATTTGCCTCACCTAAGCCTTTTTCCCTTGGGTTTCCGGAGCCCGAGAGTCATCTTTATTTACCCCCCGGGCCAGTGCTCCTCTGAGTGTTGGTCCGAAATGGGCAGACTGCGGGGCCACCACGGGGCAACTCGACGTCTGGTTTTACTCATAGGCTGACCTATCTGTCGTGCCCTGAGAATGAGATATGTGCTGCTCCTAGCGGGATCTATCGGTACATCGGGCGGCTTTGCTGGTCTTGTTTTACCATTGTCTAAATGTCTTGTAAACCGAGATTCCGAGACTGATCGGGTCTTCCTGGGAGAAGGAATATCCTTCGTTGACCGTGAGAGCTTGTGATGGGCTAAGTTGGGACACCCCTGCAGGGTTTAAACTTTCGAGAGCCGTGCCCGCGGTTATGTGGAAGATGGGAATTTGTTAATATCCGGTTGTAGAGAACTTGACACTTGACTTATAAAATGCATCAACCGCGTGTGTAGCCGTGATGGTCTCTTTTCGGCGGAGTCCGAGAAGTGAACACGGTCTTTGGGTTATGTATGAACGTAAGTAGTTTCAGGATCACTTCTTGATCATTGCTAGCTTCACGACCGGTCCATTGTTTCTCTTCTCGCTCTCATTTGCGTATGTTAGCCACCATATATGCTTAGTCGCTGCTGCAACCTCACCACTTTACCCCTTCCTTACCCTTTAAGCTTTGCTATTCTTGATACCCATGGTAATGGGATTGCTGAGTCCTTGTGGCTCACAGATTACTACAACAATAGTTGCAGGTACAGGTAAAGTGATGATCATGACGCGAGAGCGATGTTTACTTGTTTTTGAGTTCTTCTTCCGCTTCTTCTTCGATCAGGGGATAGGTTCTAGGTCGGCAGCCTGGGCTACCAGGGTGGATGTCGTTTGAGTTTCTGTTTGTGTTTCATCCGTAGTCGGATGGTGCTCTTATGTATGATGATGTTGTATTCGTGTGGCATTGTATGCCTCTTGTATGTATCCCCAACTATTATGTAATGGAACGATGTAATTATATCCACCTTGCAAAAGCGTCTCCAATATGCGCTTCTATCCTTGGTGGGACCTTCGAGTTCCTTTAGGATAGGGTTGCATATTGGGTGTGACACTCTAGCACCACTAATTTGGGTTTCTACAATACAAAGTACTCAAGGGGCAAACTTTTGTGTGAGTTCGCGAAGCTCTTGAATTGTCGGGCCGGTGCCAATCCCGTGACAATTCCAGCAAAATAGACTCATTGCGCCCGGCGGTCCTCCGCCAAGGAGGCCGCCGATTTCGCTTCATTGTTTTCCCCCACTGTTGGGGTCTTCCTCAATACTGTATTGCCCTGCTTCTCGGTCAGCTGGGTAGTCCGGGATCTCTTGGGATCTTGCTTCGGCGGGGGGGGGGGGGGGGGGGAGGGGGCTCAGTGGAGTTGCACCCCCGCTTGTCTTAGCTGTTAAGACCAGCTCCATCCTAGTGGTGACCGTTGCAGTAATGGGATCCATGGATTGTTCTGAAGAGCGCTTGCGGTTGCTTCCGACACCTCCATATCGATGAGATGTTGATCCTACACATCATCATTTCTCTCCTTGGAGGTACCACCAGTACTAACATCCTGAGACCTAGGGTTCTGGTTTCTGTTTCGGCGATAGGTGCCTGATAGGGCTCCAACGTATCTATAATTTTTGATTGTTCCATGTCATTATATTATATGTTTTAGATGTCTTATATGCATTAATGTGATATTTTATATTATTTTTGGGACTAACCTATTAACCTAGAGCTAAGTGCCAGTTTCTGTTTTTTCCTTGTTTTTGAGCATCGTAGAAAAGGAATACCAAACAGAGTCCAAAAGGAATAAAATTTCATGATGATTTTTCTTGGACCAGAAGACACCTAGGAGACTTGGATTTCAAGTCAAAAGAGCCACGAGGCAGCGACAAGGATGGAGGGAGCGCCCAGGGGGGTAGTGCGCGCCCCCCTACCTTGTGGGCCCCACATGACCCCCCTGACCTAGTTCTGCCTCCTATATATTCACGTATAATCCCAAACCACCAGAAGCATCAATGAAAACACTTTTCCACCGCTGCAACCTTCTGTTCCCGTGAGATCCCATCTTGGGGCCTTTTCCGGCATCCAGCCGGAGGGTGATTCGATCACGGAGGGCATCTACATCAACTCTATTGCCCTTCCAATGAAGCATGAGTAGTTTACCTCAGACCTACGAGTCCATAGCTAGTAGCTAGATGGATTCTTCTCTCTCTTTGATTCTCAATACCATGTTCTCCTCGATGTTTGATAACCCACAAGTATAGGGGATCGCAACAGTTTTCGAGGGTAGAGTATTCAACCGAAATTTATTGATTCGACACAAGGGGAGCCAAAGAATATTCTCAAGTATTAGCAGTTGAGTTGTCAATTCAACCACACCCGGATAACTTAATATCTGTAGCAAAGTATTTAGCAGCAAAGTAGTATGGAAGTAACGGTAATAGTAGCAAAAGTAACAGTAGTAGTTTTGTAGTAATCGTAACAGTGGCAACGGTAAAGTAACTAAGGAAAGAGCAATATATGAAAAGCTCGTAGGCATTGGATTAGTGATGGATAATTATGTCGGATGTTATTCCTCGTGCAACAGTTATAACATAGGGTGACACAGAACTAGCTCCAGTTCATCAATGTAATGTAGGCATGTATTCCGAATATAGTCATATGTGCTTATGGAAAAGAACTTGCATGACATCTTTTGTCCTACCCTCCCGTGGCAGCGGGGTCCTATTGGAAATTAAGGGATATTAAGGCCTCCTTTTAATAGAGTACCGGACCAAAGCATTAACACTTAGTGAATACATGAACTCCTCAAACTACGGTCATCACCGGGAGTGGTCCTGATTATTGTCACTTTGGGGTTACCAGATCATAACACATAGTAGGTGACTATTGACTTGCAAGATAGGATCAAGAACTCACATATATTCATGAAAACATTAGGTTTAGATCTGAAATCATGGCACTCGGGCCCTAGTGACAAGCATTAAGCATAGCAAAGTCATAGCAACATCAATCTCAGAACATAATGGATACTAGGGATCAAACCCTAACAAAAATAACTTGATTACATGGTAAATCTCATCCAACCCATCACCGTCCAGCAAGCCTATGATGGAATTACTCACGCACGGCAGTGAGCATATGAAATTGGTGATGGAGGGAGGTTGATGATGACGACAGCGACGGATTCCCCTCTCCGGATCCCCAAACGGACTCCAGATCAGCCCTCCCGAGAGAGATTAGGGCTTGGCGGCGACTCCATATCGTAAAACGCGATGAATCCTTCTCTCCGATTTTTTTCTCCCCGAACGTGAATATATAGAGTTGGCGTTGAGGTCGGTGGAGCACCAGGGGGCCTACGAGGCAGGGGGCGCGCCCAGGGGGTAGTGCGCGCCCCCACCCTCATGGACAGGGTGTAGGCCCCCTGGTCTTGATTCTTTCGCCAATATTTTTTTATTAATTCCAAAAATATTCTCCGTGGAGTTTCAGGTCATTCCGAGAACTTTTATTTCTGCACAACAATGACACCATGGCAATTCTGCTGAAAACAGCGCCAGTCCGGGTTAGTTCCATTCAAATCATGCAAGTTAGAGTCCAAAACAAGGGCAAAAGTGTTTGGAAAAGTAGATACGATGGAGAGTATCAGCTCCCCCAAGCTTAAACCTTTGCTTGTCCTCAAGAAATTCAGTTGACAATCTGAAAGTGATAAAGAAAAACTTTTACAAACTATGTTTGCTCTTGTTGTTGCAAATATGTAAAGCCAACACTAAAGTTTTCAGCAAAGATTATGAACTAACCATATTCACAATAACACTTAGGTCTCATGTTTACTCATATCAATGGCATAATCAACTAGCGAGCAATAATAATAAATCTCGGATGACAACACTTTCTCAAAACAATCATAATTTGATATAACAAGATGATATCTCGCTAGCCCTTTCTGAGACCGCAAAACATAAATGCAGAGCACCTCTGAAGATCAAGGACTAACTAAACATTGTAATTCATGGTAAAAGAGATCCAGTCATAGTCATACTCAATATAAATTAATAGTAATGCATGCAAATGACATCGGTTCTCTCCAACTAGTTCTTTTTAATAAGAGGATGATGACTCAACATAAAAATAAATAGATTGGCCCTTCGCAGAGGGAAGCAGGGATTTGTAGAGGTGCCAGAGCTCGAGTTTTGAAATAGAGATAAATAATATTTTGAGCGGCATACTTTCATTGTCAACATAACAACTGAGAGATCTCGATATCTTCCATGCTACACACATTATAGGCGGTTCCCAAATAGAATGGTAAAGTTTATAATCCCCCACCACCAACAATCATCAATCCATGGCTTGCCCGAAACAACGGGTGCCTCCAACTAACAACAATCCCGGGGGAGTTTTGTTTTCAATTATTTTGATTTGATTTGAGCATGGGACTGGGCATCCCGGTGACCAGCCATTTTCTCGTGAGTGAGGAGCGGAGTCCACTCCTCTTGAGAATAGCCCGCCTAACATGGAAGCTACAGACAACCCTAGTTGATACATGAGCTATTCGAGCATGCAAAACAGAATTTAATTTGAGGGTTTAGAGTTTGGCACATACAAATTTACTTGGAACGGCAGGTAGATACCGCATATAGTAAGGTATGGTGGACTCATATGGAATAACTTTGGGGTTTATGGAAGTGGATGCACAAGCACTATTCCTGCTTAGTACAAGTGAAGGCTAGAAAAAGACTGGTTAGCGACCAACTAGAGAGCGACAACAGTCATGAACATGCATTAAAATTAATCAACACTGAGTGCAAGCATGAGTAGGATATAATCCACCATGAACATAAATATCGTGGAGGCTATGTTGATTTTTTCCAACTACGCGCGCGAACGTGTGCCAAGTCAAGTCACTCGAATCATTCAAAGGAGGATACCACCCTATCATACCGCATCACAACCATTTTAATAGCATGTTGGCATGCAAGGTAAACCATTATAAACTCCTAGCTAATTAAGCATGACATGAGCAACTATAATCTGCAAACATGTTTATTCATAATAGGCTGAATCAGGAACGATGAACTAATCATATTTACAAAAACAAGAAAGGTCGAGTTCATACCAACTTTTCTCATCTCCATCAGTCCATCATACATCATCATTATTGCCTTTCACTCGCACGACCGAATGGTGTGGATAATAATAATAGTGCACGTGCATTGGACTAAGCTGGAATCTACAAGCATTCAATTCAAGGGAGAAGACAAGGTAATATGGGCTCTTGGTTAAATCAACAATAATGCATATGAGAGCCACTCAACATTTTCATCATGGCCTTCTCCTCTCGACCCCCAAAGAAAAGAAAAGAAATAAAACTATTTACACGGGAAAGCTCCCAACAAGCAAAAGAAGAACGAGAAATCTTTTTGAGTTTACTTTTAATTACTACTACTACAGGAATGGAAAGTAAACTAGCTAAAAGCTACATCTATTTTTTTGGTTTTTCTTAAGGTTATTCAAACACACAATAAGAAAGCGAGAAAAAGAAATAAACTAGCATGGATAGTACAATGAAAAAGTATGAGCACCGACAACTGGAATGAGTGTGTGAACATGAATGTAATGTCGGTGAGAAATACGTACCCCCCAAGCTTAGGCTTTTGGCCTAAGTTGGTCTATGGCCACTGCTGTCCTGGTGGATATCCAAAGTCGTAGTCGGGGTTGTACTGAGATGCAGCAGCTACTGCCTGATGAGCTGCAGCTTGGAGGCGACATGGACAGTAGGAGCAGGGAGAGCAACATGGACAGTATGCCGTCTGTCAAAGATTAGTCGGTACTGGAGGAACTGTTCATTCCTCTAAAGAAACTGATGGCTAACCATGGCACTATAATCTAGATAAGCAGGAGGCAACTCCATGTCACTTCCATGTATGGATACACCAAGATAATTAGCTACACGAGTTGAATAAATCCCACCAAACAAATCTCCACATGTACCATTAAGATGCAGCCTTCGTGCAACAATGGCCCCCAATTATATTGTTTATCACCTAATACCGCACTCTTGAGGACACTGAGATCAGGAACACACATGTGACAAGCTTCATCTTTACCGCTAATGTATCTACCTATAAAGAGAGCAAAATAATGTATGGAGGGGAAATGAATGCTCCCTATGGTAGCTTGGGTGATTTCTCTGGATTCACCCACCGTGATAGTAGCAAGAAAGTATTTATATTCAGATTTACGAGGTTCACTAACATTGCCCCACTGCGGGAGTTTACAAGCAGTATTAAAATCTTCTAGGTCCATGGTATATGATTTATCATAAAGATCAAATAAAACAGTGTGAGAATTGCATGAAGATGTAAATTTAAACTTCTCACAAAGGAATCAGTAAGGTAGTAGTACTATAGGCACTTATCTGACACAAAGTTCTCAAGATCAACATTACACACATATGCATCAAATTCATCCTTGATGCCTGCTTGGACCATAAACTACTCTGACGACCATTCACAAGGCCGCACTTGAGCTTCCCTCGGTAGTTCACCGTCCGCGTCATGTATTGGGGGCCTGGGTCCTTGCTTCCTTGAAGAACCACCTTGGTATATTTTCCTAAACATATTTCTTCCTCTGAAAAATTTCTGAAAATTTTAGTAACTCAAAATAAAAGTGAACCAAAGTCAACAAAATTGATAGCAACTACTCCCGCAAGTGCCTAGAGACTATATCATGCATTAGAACTACTTGGGACCAAATTAATTTGACATGCAAGCTCAATAACAGGGTCACCTAGGCAGTAGAATATTGCAATGAATAAAGCGCTAGAACAAAAACTAATTGGACCATTGGAGGAGTTACATACCAAAGAACAATCCCCCAAAGCAGTTTTGTGAGTGGAGCTTTGAGCAAGGAGATCGAAAATGGCAGCAAGATGAGCTAGAACTCGTGCTTGAGCAGGTTGGTGATTTTTTTGGGAGGAAGAAGGAGTGTGTGGGTGCTGGAATAAGTGGAGGGGGACACCAGGAGCCCACGAGGCAGGGGGGCACGCCCTGGACCCTCGTAGCTAGGTGCTGGCTCCCCCTAATGTGTTCTCGGTGCTAGATATTCTCAAATATTCTAGAAAAAAATCAAATTTCATTTTCAGGGCATTTAGAGAACTTTTATTTTCGGGGTATTTTTATTGCACGGATAAATTAGAAAACAGATAGAAAATACTATTTTTGCTTTATTTATTCTAAATAACAGAAAGTAAAAGGAGGATACAGCTTTCTAACTTCATCCATCTCATGCTCATCCAAAGGAATCCACTAACAAGGTTGATCAAGTCTTGTTGACAAACTCATTCCGAGTCGCATGAAACCGGAGAATTTTCGAATAGCATTAGGTTACCTCAACGGGATATGCACGTCCCCAACAATAAGAATATCATATTTCTTCTTGACAGTAGCAAGAGGAAATTCAAAACCTCCAATAGTAATAGTTGGAATATTTCCAATAGAATTGATACTGTGAACTTGAGGCTGTTTCCTCGGAAAGTGTACCGTATGCTCATTACCACTAACATGAAAAGTGACATTGCCTTTGTTGCAATCAATAACAGCCCCTGCAGTATTCAAAAAGGGTCTACCAAGGATAATCGACATACTATCGTCCTCGGGAATATCAAGAATAACAAAGTCCGTTAAGATAGTAACTTTTGCAACCACAACAAGCACATCCTCACAAATACCGACAGGTATAGTGGTTGATTTATTGGCCATTTGCAAAGATATTTTAGTACCTGTCAACTTATTCAATTCAAGTCTATGATATAAAGAGAGAGAGGCATAACACTAACACCGGCTCCAAGATCACATAAAACAGTTTTAGCATAGTTTCTTTTAATGCAGCATGGTATAGTTGGTACTCCTAGATCTCCAAGTTTCTTAGGTATTCCACCCTTAAAAGTATAATTAGCAAGCATGGTGGAAATTTCAGCTTCCAGTATCTTTCTTTTATTTTTAACAATATCTTTCATGTACTTAGGATAAGGATTCATTTTAAGCATACCGGCCCTCCTAGTCGCCTGCCCCTCCTAGGCGCCTCCGCCTCCTAGGCGCCTCCGCCGGCGGCCATTCCGGCCCCGGCGGCCACCACCTTCTGCCACTGTCTCTGGCCACTCCGGCGGTGACATCCACAGACCCCTCATGGAGAGTCTTCTCCATTGGGACTTCTCCCCTGGTCTGGCGATTGAATCTCAGGTACGTGACAAGTTCCAATCTACGGTGCACTTCTCACCAGCCAACCCCAGATCTGCCAAGGAATTCTTCCTTGTGGTCTCTTTCTCCTCGGCATCATTCCCTCTTACAGAAGAATCTGTGGCTCTTGCCCTGCAATCATGCATTGGTGGTATCAGTTCGGGGTTTAGGGTTTTGAGGCTAAGTGATCGTCGTTTTCGGTTCTCTGTGGCTTCAAATTGAGTTGGTCATTTCATCTATGGTCTTAGAGACCGCATCTGGCCTGATTTTATTTGTCATTTCCACCTCTACCGTGGTGATCTTTCGGTTGTGGATTATTCTGATATGAGCTGGCATGTTGATGATCATCTTCCTGAGGTTAGGCCGATCGCTATACGATCTACTTGGCTTCGAGAGCAGCAGCAATTGGTTAATTCTCAATCAACAAAGCTGCCGGCGGCGAGGGTGTCTACCTCGCCGGTCGGGGAGAGTATCCCTCTTGGCAAGTTCGAATTCCCGATATTTTCGGATCGTGATTTGAATATTACAGTGGGGGATTTTGTTCTCAATCAGAAAGATTTCCGGCATAATATCCGCACCTCTTTTCATGGCCCACAATTCAAGAAAATATACTGGCAGTCTATCCCGGATGAAAAACTATTGCATGTTATGGATGGCTGGCAAGCCGGGTATTCGGATGATGAGGTCAAGGCTATGGTGCAAATCAAAGATGTGCCTACTCAAGACTATATTTATGCCAGACTATTGAAATGTTTGAATTGCTTGCGACATGGCCATCTGGTTGGGGACTGCCCAGGTAAGTTTTGTCAAAGGTGCGTCAATCTGCTCCATGAGTGCACCTGCAGTGTGTCACGTTCTATGGAGGCAGCATGCATGCTGGGCCGTAACAATGTGTGCAATGCATGCTGTAGAAAGGACCACCGTGTTAAACAATGCTCTGGCCTTATTCGTTGTGCATCCTGTGGCCTATTGGGGCACACAGCCCATGGGCTGCTGCACCAGCAACACTGGCCCAGGTTTAAATGGCAGCCCGTACCCTCCTCGGGCATAATTGGGGTTTATGATTTAGATAAGCAATGTCATGCTGTTGCCCAGAAACCAAATCATGGAAATCGTAACGCACGGGCATATAATCGGAGTTCTGTTTGGCAAGTGAAACAGAAAATCCCACCACGTGTTGACGTGTCGTCTTCTCATTGCATGCCGATACGACCCCCCTGCTTCAGCTGTCAACTCCACCGCCCGGGGGACCCAATCCCGTCTAGTCTCCTTTGTTTCCAAAACCCCCTCTGCCCCTTCCGAACTCGCTCCACCATCGCCATCCAAGAACTCTGCTGTGCCGGCGCCCAACTCCGGCGACAAGATGGCGAACTTTCCGGTCCAGCCGTTCGAGTTTGCTCCGCTCGCTGCCACCATTGAGAGGGGGCCCAACCATCGTCTGCAGAGGAGTGTCATGGTGGTGGATGACCCGCCATTAAACCATGACAGGTACGCTATCATCTCGATTCAGCCTCCCCCTCCCGATCATCAGAAGAGATTCTGGTTGGACGAGATTTGCCGCATCATTAGGGAGGATTTGGAGTACCAGATTTCAGATGAGTTTGTTTATCCCCTTGACATTGGTTGCGTTGCTTTTGAAGATATGCAGAGCAGAGATGAGGCCATTAGAGATGGTCCTCATGCGATAGATGAGGACTCCTATTTCATTCTCACTCCACATGATGAGGGTATCAATATGAGGATGCCCGCGTTTCAGTATGAAGTCTGGATCATGATGTTAGCTTTTCCAATGGATTACATGACAGAGCACTATGTGCATAAGGCTGTATCTAACTTTGGCAAGCTAATAGCTTGGCCAAGGCCCAATGAGAACAAAGCCAGAGTTTTAGTGAAGTGCCACATTAAGGACATAGCGCAGGTACCACATAGTCTGATTGTGTCCAGAGTTGGCATGCTCCCTGGTCTGGGCCGTTCTTGGCCAGTCCCCGTTTATGTTATGAATGGCAGAGACACAGTGCCTGGGCTGGTGGACAATGAGGATGCTCCACCCCTCCTCAATGCTTCCCCCCACACATATCAACTCCCATATTATACTCTGATGCAGCAAGCCAGGATAAATGAGATGGAGGCCCAGCAGGCGGCCAATGAGCAGATATGGAATGCTGCAGGACAAGTGCATGAAGAAGTTCAGGAAAATGGCTGGGCAGCTTGGCTGGTAGTCCCACCTCCTTACACTGGGTTCAGTTTCAGAACGTTCTTTGAGTATGATGGTCCCTCTCTCATGGATGGAGTGCACCAAGAGAACAACATTGTGGATAATCTGTCAGATGTTTGGTATGAATTCTCTCAGGTTGAAGAACTGGCGGACAACTTTATTAATGGGGTCCCTACAGCTCAGTTTGCGTTTGTCAGGGCTGGGGGTGAGTCTATCTCCTTCCTCATAACTGCAGACACGGAACTGCTGCGTTGGATTGGAGGCATGCTTAAAAGGATCTACACAAAGACTCTGCTTCCTGCTGGCCACCCTGATGGAGCTTATTTGCCGCTCAATCCGTTTACTCTCCTGCAGCAACACCTACACGGGATTGCCCGTGCCATGATGGAGTCCATTTCCCCTGAAGATGATGTGCTTGATCGCATTTTTGCCTCTTCGTTTCAGGGTATCTCATTGGGTGTTCGCTGCAGTGACATTGGGGAAGATACTGTTTCTGCTGAAACTTCTTCTGGTGATGAACAGAACATGCAGAGATCTGGATCTATTGCTGACCACATTAGCTCTCTGCTAGCTAATGAACCAGCACATGTGGATACCGTTATGTTGCGCCGAAGTGCGCGTGCTAACAAGTACGATGGTTTTAAAGTCCCGCCCATGTCTGACAAGAAACCAGCGTAGTCCAAAGTGAAACCATGTAAAGTTCCTCAAGTGCAATGTGCTTCTTCTGCCACAGCGCCA
This sequence comes from Triticum timopheevii, assembly GCA_963921465.1. Taxonomy (NCBI): domain Eukaryota; kingdom Viridiplantae; phylum Streptophyta; class Magnoliopsida; order Poales; family Poaceae; genus Triticum; species Triticum timopheevii. Next base: position 357,219,081 of record OY997274.1, on the reverse strand, counting down.
TGTGCTTCGACTAAGAATAACAAGGTACCTAGTGATATCCCCCCTCCCACACCTATTTCTACCATACAATCTATTGGTACTAATATGTGTGGATTACGCCCGGATCAGTTAAGCAAGCACAAACTACTCGCGTCCTTGGCGGCGCAGGAGCGTGAAGATCCCCAGGCTGATGCATAAGGCATGGAAGGTGCTGTGCTGGAACATGCGGGGGATCAACTCTGATCAGAAGCTTTTGGCGTTGTGAAATGCAATCGATAGTAGTGGTTGTTCTGTTATCTGTCTTCAAGAAACTAAGCGTGTCTCTTTTGATAAGTCCTTTGTAAGAACTTTCTGTCCAAAACGGTTTGATAAATTTGAAGTTGTGCCCTCTCAAGGGGCTTCTGGAGGCCTGATCACTTTATGGGATAGTTCGATATTCAGTGGTGATCTTATCTGCTCTGAATCTTTTGCTTTGGGTATTCAGTTTACCTCCTTACAAACTGCCAAATTGTGGAACTTGTTTAATATATATGGCCCATGTGATGGCCCTGTTAGGACAACCTTTACTTCCTGGCTGTTTGACCTAGATATTCCGAACAATGAGGACTGGTTGTTATGTGGCGATTTCAACTATATCAGAGCCCCGGACAATCATAATAAGCCTGGAGGGAATGCTAATGACATGCTCACCTTCAATGATTTCATACAATCGCAAGCCCTAGTTGAACTGCCGATAAAGGGGAGGAGGTTTACATGGAGTAACATGCAGACAGATCCACTGCTTGAGCAGCTTGATTGGTTCTTCACCTCGGCCAATTGGACCTCTAGTTACCCCAACACGACTGTTGCACCACTCCCAAAACCCGTCTCGGATCATGTGCCGTGTGTGATCTCGATTGAGACATCTATCCCTAAATCGAAGATCTTTCGTTTTGAGAATTTCTAGATATCACACCCTGGTTTCTTTGAAGTGGTACAGTCCACATGGAACAAAAACTGCTTTGCACATAACTCGGCTGCCATGTTGAGCAAAAAATTTAAGCATCTCAGATATGCTCTGAAGAAGTGGAGCAAGAACATCTCCAGACTGAATCTGTGTATTGATAATTCCAACTGGGCTCTTCTTGAATTAGATGGGATTGAGGATTTAAGGCCTCTCACAATACCAGAGAAGAACTTCCGTGTTATTCTTAAGGAACATTTAGTTGTCCTCCTTGGGTATAAACAGGAATACTGGAAGAAGCGATACATGGTTAGATGGTTCCAGTGTGGGGGGGACAACACCAAGTTCTTTCACTCCGCAGCGAGTGAGCGTTTCAGAAGAAACTCGATCGCCTCTTTGAAATTATCTGATGGATCGATCATTTCTGACCATGCAGGGAAAGCGCTTGAGCTTTACCATACATACAAAAACAGGTTGGGCAAGGCGGAGCCGCACGACATGAAATTTGACCTGTCTAGGTTAATTAAAAAGGTGGAAGGATTGGATGACCTGACAAAACCTTTTACACATGAGGAGATTGATAAAGTTGTCCGAGAAATGCCCTCTGATCGTGCGCCTGGACCAGATGGTTTTAATGGGTGCTTTTTGAAATCATGCTGGCATATAATAAAGCATGATTTTTACACCCTCTGTGAGGACTTCTATGAAGGGAAGCTGGATCTACAAAGCCTAAACTCGGGGTTTATCACCTTAATCCCGAAATCATACTCGCCGGAGACTGCAAGTGATTACAGGCCCATCACCCTCCTGAATTGCTGTCTCAAGTTGATAACCAAGATCTTGGCTAATCGGTTGCAGAAAGTAATCCTCCAAATCATCCATAAAAACCAGTACGGTTTTCTTAAAGGGAGATCAATTCGAGATTGCCTGGCTTGGGCCTTCGAATACATCCACCAGTGTCAAGCTTCGGGCCGCGCTTGCTGTCTGCTAAAGTTAGACTTCGCAAAAGCCTTTGACACAATTCAACATGAACCTATGATTGAGATCATGAGGCACATGGGATTCGATGACAGATGGATTGGATGGATCAGAAGCATTTTATCCTCAGGCATCTCCTCCGTGTTGCTCAACGATACACCGGGGAAACAATTCGCCTGTTTATGTGGAGTGAGACAGGGTGATCCGCTCTCGCCCTTAATTTTTGTTCTTGCTGCAGACCTTTTGCAATCGGCGATCAATGAAGCCTGCAGAGCTGGGCAGCTGCACCTGCCGATTCGGTCACACGACGACAACTACCCAGTTATTCAGTACGCGGATGACACGATTCTGGTTTTCCCAGCTTGCCCGAATCAAGCTCGTGTCCTCAAGAAAATCCTGCTGGACTACGCTATGTCAGTTGGCCTGAAAATCAATTTTCACAAATCTACGATGATCCCAATCAACCTGGAACCAGCGGAGTCGCGCGAATTGGCAGAGATTTTTGGATGTGTCGTTGGGCAAATGCCATTCACGTATCTTGGGCTGCCTATGGGGACGACCCGCCCCACAGTTACTGATCTGCTGCCCATGGTCACCGCAGTGCAGAGAAAGATTCCAGCGGCAGTTTCCTTGCTTGATTATGGCTCCAAATTGACTCTTCTCAACTCAGTCATGACCTCGCTCACGATTTATGCGATGTGCTCCATCAAGCTAAACCCCAGAATCATTGAGCACCTGGACAAACTTCAAAGATCCTGTCTGTGGCTAAGGAAAACATAGGATGGCACCAAAGGCAGTTCCCTCGCAGCTTGGGACATGGTTTGCAGACCAAAAAACAAGGGAGGCTTGGGGATCATAAACCTCAAGGTTCAGAATCAAGGTTTATTGCTGAAACAACTTCATAAGTTCTACAACAGACACGATGTTCCCTGGGTTCAGCTTGTCTGGAATTCCTATTACAGCAATCAAACTCCGCATGCAGTGGACCTTTGTGGCTCGTTCTGGTGGAAAGATCTAATGCAGTTGTCTGATATATACAGAGGGGTTACCAGGGAGACCGTTGGGTCGGGTGACTCGATCCTCTTCTGGAAAGACGATTGGAAGGATGGCCTGTTCCAGGACACATTCCCGAGAGCCTTCTCCTTTGCCAAGAAGCAAGATGTGTCACTCTAGTCTCTTCTCTCGTCAGTGAGGTTGGGAGACGTCTTTCACCTACCCCTCTCGCTGGAAGCTAGGCTTGAGGTGACCAACCTGCAGCTGGCCACGTCGGATGTGTCCCTGGCTGTCAGGGATGATGCATGGAATTGTGTGTGTGTGTGTGGGGGGGGGTCTGGTTTTAAAGCAACTAAATTCTATGAGCACTGCTTCAAGGATGTGCAGGTGGATGAGGCCTTTTGCTGGATTTGGAAGACCAAATGTACCATGCAATGGAAAATGTTCGCCTGGCTGCTGTTGGCTGATCGGTTGAACACCAGAAATATGCTGAGAAGGAGGCACTATAAAATCCAGAATGATGATTATGCATGTTTGCTCTGCCAAAACCCACCTGAAGAAGACGTTGCTCACCTCTTCTTTAACTGTCCGTTTAGTAAAAGGTGCTGGGACAGTCTTGGGATTCAGTGGCCAGCTGGGGATTGCAGACTCACTTTACTGCATGCTGGCAAGAGCTCTTGGAATGGACACATGTTCATGGAGGTGTTCACGGTGGCGGCCTGGGGGATCTGGAAGGAAAGGAATGATAAACACTTCAGAGGGGTCCAGCCGTCCTTTGCTTCCTGGAAAAACAGATTCAAACATGATTTTGCTATGTTGGTCCATAGGGCCAAGCAGGAGCAAACTACTTATATCTTATCTATAGTAGCTGCATTGTAATTAGGGGGATATCACCTTCTGTAACGATTCTCCTTTTACCCCCCCTCCTCTCCTATGTAGTAGAGATTATGTAATAGGACTGTAGGCTAACTGAGCTGGACTGTTGGGACTGTACTAACCATTTAACTTTATAATACAAAGTCAGTGGGGATCTCCCCCACTGTCATCAGTTCTCAAAAAAAATTCATTTTAAGCATATCAGTAAAATGCATACGCAAAAATATAGGTCTAATCATTTCAGCAAAGCGCTCAAAATCTTCATCATCCTTTTTCTTGGATGGTTTAGGAGGAAAAGACATGGGTTTCTGAACCCATGGTTCTCTTTCTTTACCGTGTTTCCTAGCAACGAAGTCTCTCTTCATAACGTTGATTCTTTGATTGTGGGTTATCAAGATCAACAACAGGTTCAACCTCTACATCATTATTATTGCTAGGTTGAGCATCAAGATGAACATTATCATTAACATTATCACTTGGTTCATGTTCATCACCAGATTGTGTTTCAGCATCAGAAATAGAAATATCATTGGGATTCTCAGGTGTGTCTACAACAGGTTCACTAGAGGCATGCAAAGTCCTATCATTTTTCTTCTTCTTCTTCTTTTTATAAGGAGTAGGTGCATCAATATTATTTCTCCGAGAATCTTGCTCAATTCTCTTAAGGTGGCCCTCAGGATACAAAGGTTCCTGAGTCATTCTACCACCTCTAGTCACAACTCTAACAACATTATCATTCTTCTATTATTTAATTCACTGAGCAAATAATTTTGTGCTTTAAGCACTTGTTCTACTTGAGTGGTAACCATAAAAGCATGTTTACTAATAAGTTTAAGTTCACCTTTAACTCTAGACATATAATCACTCAAGTGTTCAATCATATAAGCTTTCGTTTCAATTGTCTACCAACATAAGCATTGAAGTTTTCTTGTTTAACAATAAATTTATCAAACTCATCCAAGCATTGACTAGCAGACTTATAACGAGGAATATCACCTTCATCAAATCTACAGAGAGAATTTACCTTTACTACCTGTGTCGGGTTATCAAGACCATGTATTTCTTCAATAGGCGGTAAATTCTTAACATCTTCAGCTTTAATACCCTTTTCTTTCATAGATTTCTTTGCCTCTTGCATATCTTCAGGACTGATAAATAGAATACCTCTTTTCTTCGGAGTTGGCTTAGGAGTTGGTTCAGGTAGTGTCCAATTGTTTTCATTAGTCAACATATTATTCAATAACAATTCAGCTTGATCAACAGTTCTTTCCCTGAAAACACAACCAGCACAACTATCCAGGTGGTCTCTGGAAGCATCGGTTAGTCCATTATAAAAGATATCAAGTATTTCATTTTTCTCGAGAGGATGATCAGTCAAAGCATTAAGCAATCGGAGAAGCCTCCCCCAAGCTTGTGGGAGACTCTCTTCTTCAATTTGCATAAAATTATATATTTCCCTTAAAGCGGCTTGTTTCTTATGAGCGGGGAAATATTTAGCAGAGAAGTAATAAATCATATTCTGGGGACTACGCACACAACCAGGATCAAGAGAATTAAACCATGTTTTAGAATCACCCTTTAGTGAGAATGGAAATAGCTTAAGGATAAAGTAGTAATGAATTTTTTCCTCATGAGTGAATAGGGTGGCTATATTATTCAATTTAGTAAGATGTGCCACAATAGTTCCAGATTCATAGCCATAAAAAGGATCAGATTCAACCAAAGTAATTATCTAAGGATCGACAAAGAAATCATAATCCTTATCAGTAACACAGATAGGTGAAGTAGCAAAAGCAGGGTCATATTTCATTCTAGCATTCAAAGACTTTTCTTTCAGCTTAGCTAATAATTTCTTAAGATCAGATCTATCATTTCAAGCAAGAAAATCTCCAGCAGTTTCTTCATCCATGACATAACCCTCAGGCACAACAGGCAATTCATATCTAGGGGGAGAATCTTCATCATCACTTTCATCAGTATTATCAGTTTCAATAATTTCATTCTCTCTAGCCCTAGAAAGTTGTTCATCAAGAAATTCACCTAATGGCACAGTATTATCAAGCATAGAAGTAGTTTCATCATAAGCATCACGCATAGCAGAAGTGGCATCATCAATAACATGCGACATATCAGAATTAATAGCAGAAGCAGGTTTAGGTGTCACAAGTTTACTCAAAACAGAAGGAGAATCAAGTGCAGAGCTAGATGGCAGTTCCTTACTTCCCCTCGTAGTTGAGGGATAAACCTTGGTTTTCTCGTCTTTCAAGTTCCTCATAGTGATCAGCAGATATAAATCCCAAGTGACTCAAAGAATAGAGCTATGCTCCCCGGCAACAGCGCCGGAAAATAGTCTTGTTAACCCACAAGTATAGGGGATCACAACAGTTTTTGAGGGTAGAGTATTCAACCCAAATTTATTGATTCAACACAAGGGGAGCCAAAGAATATTCTCAAGTATTAGCAGTTGAGTTGTCAATTCAACCACACCTGGATAACTTAATATATGTAGCAAAGTATTTAGTAGCAAAGTAGTATGGAAGTAACGGTAACAGTAGCAAAAGTAACAGTAGCAGTTTTGTAGTAATCGTAACAGTGGCAACGGTAAAGTAACTAAGCAAAGAGCAATATGTAAAAAGCTCGTAGGCATTGGATCAGTGATGGATAATTATGTCGAATGCGATTCCTCATGCAACAGTTATAACATAGGGTGACACATAACTAGCTCCAGTTCATCAATGTAATGTAGGCATGTATTCCGAATATAGTCATACGTGCTTATGGAAAAGAACTTGCATGACATCTTTTGTCCTACCCTCCCGTGGCAGGTGTCGGCGTTCTGGGAACGGGGGTCCCCAGACTTGCCTGCCCGCGGCCTACGACGTGGCTGAAGCAGAGGCCCAGTACGGCCTGTCTTCATCAACCCAAGCTCAAGACCCTTGCGAGGGTCCAAGCCTTGCGGGGTGGACATGCAAGGCTTCCTCAGGGGCAGGCTCTTGAGGAGGCGGAGAGATCAAGGCAGGGGTACCTCGCGAGGCGCTCATGACGCAAGCCATGGCGATCGAGACCAGGTAGGCGCCAGCCTGCGCAGTGTCCTCGTTTCCTCTTTGGTGCAAAAGGGGCAAGCACAGGCGAGGAGTACCGAGGCATCAAGCAAAGGTTACCATTTCAGTGCAACGAGACCAAGACCAGTGGAGCGGCAGGACGGAGGTCGCCGTGGAGCCCAAGACGGCGTCATCGCCAGTGCCTTTGGCAGTCGAAGACCAACTTTAGTCAGGATAACTTGTACTAGATGTTCCCCTTCAAAATGGCCGTTGTTGGCTCCCTTCCCGCTCGATATTTGGGAAGAGGACCAGGGCCTCTATAAATAGAGATAGCCACCACCACAATAGAAAGGGGGGGATCGGATCGAGAGCTCATCTCATCAAGAGGTGATCGAATCCACCCAAGTAGAACATCGCAAGACCTCAAGAACACCCCTCGCGAGGCTGTTCTTCCTCTGTACTGTTCATCATCAGCCCCTGAGGCAATCCACCACACCACAAACTAGAGTAGGGTATTACACCACAACGGTGGCCCGAACTAGTATAAACCTTGTGTCCCTTGTGTTGTTCATCGTATAGCTTAGATTCACGGCGAGGCGTTGGGACGTGGATCGGTAGGGGGAAGATCTTCGCGCGCACCCCAGAGTTTGAACCTTAAGGGTTTTGCCGGAACCCATATCCAACATTTGGCGCGCCAGGTAGGGGTGCGCTGGAATCTTTCTTCCACTGTTCCGCGTTCGATTGTTCATCGCATCCATGGCTGACGCTCGCCGAGCTCGCGTTGAGGGTCGGGCTGCTCTCGCCGCCCGCGTCGCCAGACGGCTCCCGTTAGTGGGCCTGCTCATCGTTCTCTGTCGCCTGCCACCAACGCTGCCGCCGGCCCGGTGGGGAACAAGCAGCAAGCATCGTCGCTACATCCCTCGGTGCGGCGGGAAGGCCGCACCGCTACTCTGTCGCTAACTCCAGTTGGTTCGTCGTCTCATGCCCGTCGCGCTCCCATGGGTGCGCAGGCCGCGTTGCTCCTGGCACGTGAGCTCCTGCACTACCACCCCATCGACGACCTCTACGAGGAGTGGCTCGATCGCATCACCAAGCTCGTCAGCGCCGCAGGGGGCTCCCCTGCGCCGTCCCTCTCGCTGCCTCGCCCTCCGTCCTGCGTGGGCGATGCAGCTCAGGAGGTGCCTCCGCCACCTCCTCCCCAAGAAGGCGCCCTGGCTCACCGTGTCCAACACTCGCGCAACAAGAAAGGAGCTGCCAAGAGATCCCTCGTCCCCAAGAAGGTACTCGCGTGCTACCCGCTCCAGCACGTCAGGACCGCATCCCTGCGCCATCACGTCAAGACCCTGTGCTGCCCCTGGCGGCGGCGCGCGGGAATCCCCAAGAGCAAGCCCCACATCTGCAAAGGGCTCCGGTGGCCACCGCAGGCTGCCGCGCCTTCACCACCGAGCTATGCAGTGTCGCCTGGCCAGGCAAGTTCAAGCCAGATCTACCTCCTCGCTACGACGGCACTGCCGACCCCGCGGAGTTCCTGCAGCTCTACAAGCTGGGCATCGAAGCGGCCAACGGAGACGAAAATGTCATGGCGAATTGGTTTCCCATGGCGCTCAAAGATGGTGCCCGCACCTGGCTCCTGAACCTGCCTCCCAGCACGATCTCCTCTTGGGACGAGATGCGCACCCGCTTCATCGCCAACTTCCAGGGCACTCGCGACCGTCCTCCAGTCATGGGTGACCTGTGCCGCATCAAGCAGCAACCTGGAGAGACCTTGCAGAAGTACATCCAGCGCTTCAACAGCGCTCGCCTCAAGATTCCCAAGGTGATCGAGGAGGCCATCATCTCGGCATTCTCTAACGACGTCCGTGATGTCAAGATGAAGGAGGAGCTAGCTATCCACGAGGACTGTGCACATCTCTGGAGTTGTTCAACCTAGCGACCAAGTGCGCAAGGGCTGAGGAGGGGCGCCTCTCCCTTCTCGAGCTTCCAGCTGCTGACCCTGAAGAGAAGAAAGCCAAGGCCAAGGACGTGAAGCGCAAAGGAGCAGCTGTGCTCGTAGTAGAACCAGACACGAAGCGCGGCAGGGACCAACCGGAGTCGTCCAAGGGCAGCCGATACTGCGCCTACCATGACCTCCACACCCACAACGCCAACGAATGCCAAGAGCTCAGGGCCGTTCGTGAAGGACGCATCGGTCGACACCCCGAGCACAACAATCGGGGCTACAGCCGAGGAGGAGGAAGAGGTGGAGGATGATGGGACAACTGAGACCCTCACCAGGAGTGGTGTGACCGACCTCGCGAGGATCACTGGCAGGACCAGCCTCGCGACGGGGCTTGGAGGGATCAGCCTCGCGAGGATCGCCCGCAGGGCAACGCAGGCCTTCCTCCTCTGCCGCCACCGCCAAGAAGGAATGAAGACCATCACCAGGACAAGGGGGCTGGGGGCTTCTAGGAGCCACGTGCTATCACTTGCATCCTGGGCGGTGCCCAGGCCCCAGCCTCTCAGCGCATCTTCAAGCAGTTTGCTCATGAGGTGAACACAGTCCTCCCCAAGCTCGAGGCCACATGCCCTCTCAGGTGGTCCACGTGCGCCATCATGTTCAGCTCAGCGGATCAGCTCAAGTGTGCGGCTACAGCTGGTGTCCTCCCAATGCTTTGTTCCCCAGTCATCAGCAATGTGCAAGTTACCAGGACCCACATCGATGGCGGCGCAGAACTCAATGTTCTGTCCGTCGAGATGTTCAACAACCTCCAAGTGACATATGATCAGCTTCAGCCAACCAAGCCTTTCTCGGGATTCACTGACGGCTCCACCACCCCGATAGGGCAGGTTCGCCTCCCTGTCACCTTCAGACAACACAAGAACTACCGTACCGGGCTCATCGACTTCGACGTCGCCCACATTCGCCTGCCGTACAATGCCATCCTCAGGTATCCAGCCCTGGCCAAGTTTATGGCAGTGACTCACCATGGTTACAATGTCCTCAAGATGCCGGGAAGCGGCGGAGTCATCATAGTCCCCTGCGAAGAGAAGGATGCGGTATGCTCTCTCGAGCGTGCCTTCCAAGCTGCATCAGTTGTGGACCCAGACAGCAAGAGTGAGAACCCTCCCGAGGCAGTTCCTAAGAAGAAGAAGACATCACCGATCGCAAGGCCTCAGGAGGTAGGCATCTCTGGAGGTGCCGCGTCAGGATCTATGCCCGTCCAAGGGGCGCCTCCCTCCATCGCATAGAAAGGCGCGTCCGGCGCCCTCCTCGGGCAAGGCTCGGGGGCTCACTCCTGGAGGGCCTCAAACTTTTCCAAGATCACGAGAGAGGCGCTCGGGCACACTTGGAGGCGTGCTTCGTGGCACGTTTCCCTCAGGAAGGTATGGGGCAAGGAGGGCCCGACCCTCAGGAGTTCATCACCAAGGTCATTCAGGAGCTGCAGGAATCAAGAGTCATCCGCGACGATCGCTGCCTACCCGGCGTAGTCCCCCATCCAGGCAAGGATGGCGGGCTGCGCATCTGCATCGACTACCCAGGGCTCAACCGAGTCGCGTCTTAGGAGCGTTTCTGGCCTTCGCACGTGGGACGCTGCGAGGGTCCGCCACACAGCTACGTTTGCATGCCTATCGGCCTTCCAAACGCTGCTGCTACTCACCAGCGTCTTATGCAGAGCATTCTGGAAGCTCAGGAGGCCAGGCACCACGTGACCCTGGCAGAGATGGAGATGTTCCTCGAGGAGCCACCCGGACCCCCAGAGCCTCTCGAGGCTCAAGGCTCCGGTGGCTCATGAGGATCGGCTTCTTCACCACGCATCGTCAGCTACTTCAACACCCGCTCTGCAATGATACCAGGTGACATCTTTCGAGTTTCATTTCAGCTGGGAGCACCCTTAGGGCTGCATTATTCCTAAGTCGCGTGGGCCTGTCCCTGCGGCATGTATTCGTTTTGCTTATGTCTTCAGTTTACTTTGCTGGTGGCGCCCCTCAGGCTGCATCATCCCCAAGCCGCTCGGGTCTGACCCAGTGGCATGTATCCTTCCTGCAGTTATCTAAGCCAATTTGCCTTTCGCACTTAGCCTGCTTATGATTATCATCCCCCTCCTACCGCGGTCCCTCTTTCTCCCTCATGCAAATTGCTTGCACGTTTAAAGGGGGGCGCCTGAGCATCGCGACTCAGGGGCTCTTACTAGCTCTCCAGCCCTCACCCCCTGGCCTTGCCCACGGCATTGCGACCAGGCATACCAGTGGCGGCTGAGCTTTCTCAAGGGCCGGGACCTGAGGACGTAGAGAATTTGCATCTAACCACCTTGCAGGAACACTCAACCGCCCAAGGCTCAAGTTCAGGCGCAACCCGCCTTGAGGTAGGGCCTCATGAATCCCGCGCTGGCTCACGGGTGCCCAGATACACCTCGTCTAGCCCTATCGTGCCGACCACGTGTCAGGGCGGGGCTGTACACGCCCCGGGGGCTCCTCCCGGAGGGGGCCCCTCCCACGTACCAGTGGAAGCACCATGCTCCGTGCTGGCTGACTACACTGCCGAGGAGCGTCTATGCCCATACACATATAGAAGTGCTATGCTCCGTGCTCATGATAAACAACTGAGGGCATCCCACGGCTGTATCGACCTCAGGGAGCCCAGAGCTCAGTGTCTGGCCTCATCGCAACGCCTCCCCTCGGGAGCGCCACGCGAGGGGGCTGGACACGGGGGCTGCGCCCGGGTCACGCCCGAGCGCACGCCACCCAGCCAGGTCCCTCGGACCTGGTCGTCGTGCGCCCCTCCCTGAGCGGAGCCAAGGTATGAAGACCATTTGAGCATCAAGGGGGACTCCTGAGCATCGCGACTCAGGAGCCTAACTGGTCACGTAGCCCCTCACTCCTTAGTTCCGAAAGGCTAACGGCGGTTGAGGTATGCGCGGGTCCGGGCCCTACAGACGTAGAGTGACAGATCTACTCCTACACCCCCTCCCTATTTGCTGTTTGCGCGTCAAGGGGGACTCCTGAGCATCGCGACTCAGGAGCCTAACTTGCCACGTAGCCCCTCACTCCTTGGTCCCGTCCTGGTGATCCGGTCGGGGCTAACAGTGGCTGAGGTATGCGCGGGGCCGGGCCCTGCCGACGTAGAACACAAAGCAAATAGACAGGAAACCGCAAAATCTCGCAAATTCAGAAGCAAATATTACAAACCATAAATTGTCCTCACGATACCAAACACAAGTTTAAACGCCTCCACGAGGCATGGTGCATGTTGCAGGAGTAGAAACAAGAAAGAGGCCGCGAGGAGATCACCGTTGAGCAGCGCCGTCACTCGTGGCGGGGTCGTGCTTGTCAGCTCCACCTCCCGAGGCCGCGAAACCAGCAGCACCTGCCTTGGGCGCTAATATGTCCATTTTGCATCATGCTTTTATATCAATATTTATTGCATTATGGGCTGTTATTACACATTATATCTCAATACTTATGGCTATTCTCTCTTATTTTACAAGGTTTACCATGAAGAGGGGGAATGCCGACAGCTGGAATTCTGGCTGGAAAAGGAGCAAATATTGAAAACCTATTCTGCACAGCTCCAAAAATCCTGAAACTCCAAGTCAGTTTTGGAATTAATAAGAATTATTGAGCGAAGAAACTACCAGAGGGGGCCCACACCCAAGCCAGGAGGGTGGGGGGGGGGGGGGGGGGCGCCCACCCCTACTGGGCGCGCCCCTGTCTCCTGGGCCCCCTGGTGGCCCTCCGGTGTCCATCCTCTGCTATAGGAAGGCTTTTACCCTAGAAAAAAAATCATAAGCAAGCTTACGGGACGAAACTCCGCCGCCACGAGGTGGAACCTTGGCGGAAGCAATCTAGAGCTCCGGCAGAGCTGTTCTGCCGGGGAAACTTCCCTTCGGGAGGGGGAAATCATCACCATCGTCATCACCAACGATCCTCTCATCGGGAGGGGGTCAATCTCCATCAACATCTTCACCAGCACCATCTCCTCTCAAAACCCTAGTTCATCTCTTGTATCCAATCTTGTATCAAAACCACAAATTGGTACCTGTGGGTTGCTAGTAGTGTTGAATACTCCTTGTAGTTGATGCTAATTGGTTTACTTGGTGGAAGATCATATGTTCAGATCCTTACTGCATATTATTACTCCTCTGATTATGAACATGAATATGCTTTGTGAGTAGTTACGTTTGTTCCTGAGGACATGGGTGAAGTCTTGCTATTAGTAGTCATATGAATTTTGTATTCGTTCGATATTTTGATGAGATGTATGTTGTCTTTCCTCTAGTGGTGTTATGTGAACGTCGACTACATGACACTTCACCATTATTTGGGCCTAGAGGAAGGCATTGGGAATTAATAAGTAGATGATGGGTTGTTAGAGTGACAGAAGCTTAAACCCTAGTTTATGCGTTGCTTCGTAAGGGGCTGATTTGGATCCATATGTCTAATGCTGTGGTTAGGTTTACCTTAATACTTCTTTTGTAGTTGCGGATGCTTGCAATAGGGGTTAATCATAAGTGGGATGCTTGTCCAAGTAAGGGCAGTACCCAAGCACCAGTCCACCCACATATCAAATTATCAAAGTACCGAACGTGAATCATATGAGCGTGATGAAAACTAGCTTGACGATAATTCCCATGTGTCCTCGGGAGCTCTTTTCTCATTATAAGAAATTGTCCAGACTTGTCCTTTGCTACAAAAAGGATGGGCCACCTTGCTGCACTTTATTTACTTTCATTGCTTGTTACTTGTTACAATTTATCTTATCACAAAAGTATCTATTACCTACAATTTCAGTGCTTGCAGAGAAAACCTTACTGAAAACCGCTTGTCATTTCCTTCTGCTCCTCGTTGGGTTCGACACTCTTACTTATCGAAAGGACTACGATAGATCCCCTATACTTGTGGGTCATCAAGACTCTTTTCTGGCACCGTTGCCGGGGAGTGAAGCGCCTTTGGTGAGTGGAACTTGGTAAGGAAACATTTATATAGTGTGCTGAAATTTTCTGTCACTTGTTACTATGGAAACTAATCCTTTGAGGGGCTTGTTCGGGGCATCTTCGCCACGACCAGTAGAGCTAAGAGTTGCTCCTCAACCTACTAAACCTACTGAAAATGTTTACTTTGAGATTCCTTCAGGTATGATAGAGAATCTGCTAGCTAATCCCTTTGCAGGAGATGGAACATTGCATCCCGATTTACACCTTATCTATGTGGATGAAGTTTGTGGATTATTTAAGCTTGCAGGTATTCTCGATGATGTTGTTAAGAGGAAGGTCTTTCCTTTATCTTTGAAGGGAGACGCATCGACATGGTATAGGCTATGTGATGATACGGGATCTTGGAATTATAAACGATTGAAGTTGGAATTTCACCAGAAGTTCTATCCTATGCATCTTGTTCATCATGATCGTAATTACATATATAATTTCTGGCCTCGCAAAGAATAAGGCATCGTCCAAGCTTGGGGGAGGCTTAAATCAATGTTATATTCATGCCCCAATCATGAGCTCTCCAGAGAAATGATTATTCAAAAATTTTATCCTCGGCTTTCTCCCAATGATCGCAACATGCTCGATACTTCCTGTGCTGGTTCTTATATGCTGAAGACTATTGAATTCAAATGGGACTTATTGGAAAGAATTAAACGCAACTCTGAAGATTGGGGTTCCGACGATGGTAAGGAGTCAGGTATGACACCTAAGTTTGATTGTGTTAAATCTTTTATGGATACCGATGCTTTTCGTGGATTTAGCGCTAAGTATGGACTTGACTCTGAGATAGTAGCTTCTTTCTATGAATCTTTTGCTACTCACGTTGATCTCCCTAAGGAGAAGTGGTTTAAATATAATCCTCCCGTTGAAGTAAAAGTAGTTGCACCTATTACAGTTGAAGAAAAGACTGCCACTTATAGTGATCCTATTGTTCCTACTACTTATGTTGGGAAACCTCCTTTTCCTGTTAGGATAGAGGATCATGCTAAAACTTTGACTGTTGTTCGTAAGAGTAATACTAGGACTTATAAACCTCCTGAGCAAATCAAAGTTGAACCTAGTATTGCTTTGGTTAAAGATCTTTTGGATGATGATTTAGATGGGCATGCTATTTATTTCTGTGGTGAGACTGCTAATATTGCTAGACCAGATGCTAAGATACATAGACCTGTTGTAGGCATGCCTATTGTTTATGTTAAAATAGGAGATCATTGTTATCATGGCTTATGTGATATGGGTGCTAGTGCTAGTGCAATACCCTATGACTTATATAAAGAAATTATGCATGATATTGCACCCGCTGAATTGGAAGATATAGATGTTACTATTAAGCTTGCCAATAGGGATACTATTAAGCCATTTGGGATTGTTATAGATGTTGAAGTCTTGTGTGGGAAGGTCAAATATCCTGCTGATTTTCTTGTTCTTGGTTCCCCACAAGATGACTTTTGTCCCATTATTTTTGGTAGACCCTTCTTGAATACTGTTAATGCTAGGATTGATTGTGAAAAGGATACTGTTACAATTGGCTTAGAGGATATGTCTCATGATTTTAATTTTGCTAAGTTTCATAGACAACCTCGTGATAGAGAATCACCTAGTAAGGATGAGATTATTGGTCTTGCCTCTATTGCCGTGCCTCCTACTGATCCATTAGAACAATATTTGCTAGACCATGAAAATGATATGTTTATGAAGGAAAGATGAGAAATAGATGAAGTGTTCCTTCAACAGGAACCTATTCTGAAACACAACCTACCCATTGAAATTCTAGGGGATCCCCCTCCACCCAAGGGTGATCCCGTGTTTGAACTCAAACCATTACCTCATAATCTTAAGTATGATTATCTTGATGAATAGAAAATATATCCTGTTATTATTAGTGCTAACCTTTCAGAGGAAGAAGAAGAAAGATTATTGAAAACTCTGAAGAAGCACCGTGCTTCTATTGGATATACTCTGGACGATCTCAAGGGCATTAGTCCCACATTATGCCAACACAAAATTAATTTGGAGGACGATGCCAAACCAATTAGAGATCCTCAACGACGATTGAATCCTAAGATGAAAGAAGTGGTAAGAAAGGAGATACTAAAGCTCCTTGAGGCAGGTATAATTTATCCCGTTGCTGATAGTGATTGGGTAAGCCCTGTCCATTGTGTTCCTAAAAAGGGAGGTATTACTGTCGTTCCTAATGATAAAGATGAATTGATCCCGCAAAGAATTATTACAGGTTATAGATGGTAATTGATTTTCGTAAATTAAATAAAGCTACTAAGAAAGATCATTACCCTTTACCTTTTATCGATCAAATGCTAGAAAGACTATCCAAACACACACATTTTTTCTTTCTAGATGGTTATTCTGGTTTCTCTCAGATACCTATGTCGGCGAAGGATCAATCAAAAACAACTTTTACTTGCCCTTTCGGTACTTTTGCTTATAGACGTATGCCTTTTGGTTTATGTAATGCACCTGCTACCTTTCAAAGATGCATGATGGCTATACTCTCTGACTTTTGTGAAAAGATTTGTGAGGTATTCATGGATGATCTCTCCGTCTATGGATTCTCTTTTGATGATTGCTTGAGCAACCTTGATCGAGTTTTGCAGAGATGCGAAGACACTAGTCTCGTCTTGAATTGGGAAAAGTGCCACTTTATGGTTAGTGAAGGCATTGTCTTGGGGCATAAGATTTCCGAGAGAGGAATTGAAGTTGATAAAGCTAAAGTTGATGCTATTGAAAAGATGCCATGTCCCAAGGACATAAATGTTGGGGAACGTAGTAATTTCAAAAAATTTCCTACGCACACGCAAGATCATGGTGATGACATAGCAACGAGAGGGGAGAGTGTTGTCCACGTACCCTCGTAGACCGTAAGCGGAAGCGTTAGCACAACGCGGTTGATGTAGTCGTACGTCTTCACGATCCGACCGATCCAAGCACCGAACGTACGGCACCTCCGAGTTCAGCGCACGTTCAGCTCGATGACGATCTCCGGGCTCCGATCCAGCAAAGCTCCGGAGATGAGTTCCATCAGCACGACGGCGTGGTGACGATGATGATGTTCTACCGACGCAGGGCTTCGCCTAAACTCCGCGACGATATGACCGAGGTGAAATATGGTGGAGGGGGGCACCGCACATGGCTAAGGAACGATCCGTAGATCAACTTGTGTGTCTATGGGGTGCCCCCTGCCCCCGTATATAAAGGAGCAAGGGGGGAGGCCGGCCGGCCCAAGGGGGGCGCGCCAGGGAGGAGGAATCCTCCTCCTAGTAGGAGTAGGACTCCTCCTTTCCTACTCCTACTAGGAGGAGGAAGGAAGGGGGAGAGGGGGAAGGAAAGGGGGGGCGCTGCCCCCCCTCCTAGTCCAATTCGGACCAGAGGGGGGAGGGGGCGCGCGGCCCATGCTGGCCGCCCCTCTCTCCTTTCCCCTAAGGCCCATAAGGCCCATTACTCTCCCGGGGGGGGGGGGGGGGGGGGTTCTCCGAAATCACCCGGAACACTTCTGGTGTCCGAATATAGTCGTCCAATATATCAATCTTTATGTCTCGACCATTTCGAGACTCCTCGTCACATCCGTGATCACATCCGGGACTCCGAACAAACTTCGGTACATCAAAACTTATAAACTCATAATAAAACTGTCATCGTAACGTTAAGCGTGCGTACCCTACAGGTTCGAGAACTATGTAGACATGACCTAGCACTATTCTCGGTCAATAACCAATAGCGGGACCTGGATGCCCATATTGGTTCCCACATATTCTACGAAGATCTTTATCGGTCAAACCGCATAACAACATACGTTGTTCCCTTTGTAATCGGTATGTTACTTGCCCGAGATTCGATCGTCGGTATCCAATACCTAGTTCAATCTCGTTACCGGCAAGTCTCTTTACTCGTTACGTATTGCATCATCCCGTAACCAACTCATTGGTCACATTGCTTGCAAGGCTTATAGTGATGTGCATTACCGAGAGGGCCCAGAGATACCTCTCCGACAATCGGAGTGACAAAACCTAATCTCGAAATACGCCAACTCAACATGTACCTTCGGAGACACCTGTAGTACTCCTTTATAATCACCCAGTTACGTTGTGACATTTGGTAGTACCCAAAGTGTTCCTCCGGTAAACGGGAGTTGCATAATTCTCATAGTTATAGGAACTTGTATAAGTCATGAAGAAAGCAATAGCAATATACTAAACGATCAAGTGCTAGGCTAACGGAATGGGTCATATCAATCACATCATTCTCCTAATGATGTGATACCATTAATCAAATGACAACACATGTCTATGGTTAGGAAACATAACCATCTTTGATTAATGAGCTAGTCAAGTAGAGGCATACTAGTGACTATATGTTTGTCTATGTATTCACACATGTATCATGTTTCCGGTTAATACAATTCTAGCATGAATAATAAACATTTATCATGATATGAGGAAATAAATAATAACTTTATTATTGCCTCTAGGGCATATTTCCTTCAGTATCCCACTTGCACTAGAGTCAATAATCTAGATTACATAGTAATGATTCTAACACCCATGGAGTCTTGGTGCTGATCATGTTTTGCTCGTGAGAGAGGCTTAGTCAACGGGTCTGCAACATTCAGATCCGTATGTATCTTGCAAATCTCTATGTCTCCCACTTGGACTTGGTCCCGAATGGAATTGAAGCGTCTCTTGATGTGCTTGGTCCTCTTGTGAAATCTGGATTCCTTTGCCAAGGCAATTGCACCAGTATTGTCACAGAAGATCTTCATTGGTCCCGATGCACTAGGTATGACACCTAGATCGGAAATGAACTCCTTCATCCAGACTCCTTCATTTGCTGCTTCAGAAACAGCTATGTACTCCGCTTCACATGTAGATCCCGCCATGACTCTTTGTTTAGAACTGCACCAACTTACAGCTCCACCATTTAATAAAAACACGTATCCGGTTTGTGATTTAGAATCATCCGGATCAGTGTCAAAGCTTGCATCAATGTAACCATTTATGACTAGCTCTTTGTCACCTCCATATACAAGAAACATATCCTTAGTCCTTTTCAGGTATTTCAGGATGTTCTTGACCGCTGTCCAGTGATCCACTCCTGGATTACTTTGGTACCTCCCTGCCAAGCTTATTGCTAAGCATACGTCAGGTCTGGTACACAACATTGCATACATGATAGAGCCTATGGCTGAAGCATAGGGAACATCTTTCATTTTCTCTCTATCTTCTGCTGTGGTTGGGCATTGAGTTTGACTCAACTTCACACCTTGAAGCACGGGCAAGAACCCTTTCTTTGCCTGATCCATTTTGAAATTTTTCAAAATTTTATCAAGGTATGTGCTTTGTGAAAGTCCTATCAAGCGTCTTGATCTATCTCTATAGATCTTGATGCCCAATATGTAAGCAGCTTCACCGAGGTCTTTCATTGAAAAACTTTTATTCAAGTATCCCTTTATGCTATCCAGAAATTCTATATCATTTCCAATTAATAATATGTCATCTACATATAATATCAGAAATGCTACAGAGCTCCCACTCACTTTCTTGTAAATACAGGCTTCTCCAAAAGTCTGTATAAAACCATATGCTTTGATCACACAATCAAAGCGTTTATTCTAACTCCGAGATGCTTGCACCAGTCCATAAATGGATCGTTGGAGCTTGCACACTTTGTTAGCACCTTTTGGATCAACAAAACCTTCTGGCTGCATCATATACAACTCTTCTTCCAGAAATCCATTCAAGAATGCAGTTTTGACATCCATTTGCCAAATTTCATAATCATGAAATGCAGCAATAGCTAACATGATTCGGACGGACTTAAGCATCGCTACGGGTGAGAAAGTCTCATCGTAGTCAACCCCTTGAACTTGTCGAAAACCTTCCGCAACAAGTCGAGCTTTATAGACAGTTATATTACCATCAGCGTGAGTCTTCTTCTTAAAGATCCATTTATTCTCAATGGCTTGCCGATCATCGGGCAAGTCAACCAAAGTCCATATATTGTTTTCATACATGGATCCCATCTCAGATTTCATGGCCTCTAGCCATATTGCGGAATTTGGGCTCATCATCGCTTCCTCATAGTTCGTAGGTTCATCATGGTCAAGTAACATGACTTCCAGAATAGGATTACCGTACCACTCTGGTGCGGATTTTACTCTGGTAGACCTACGAGGTTCAGTAGAAACTTGATCTGAAGTTTCATGATCAATATCATTAGCTTCCTCACTAATTGGTGTAGTTGTCACAGGAACCGGTTCTTGTGATGAACTACTTTCCAATAAGGGAGTAGATACAGTTATCTCATCAAGTTCTACTTTCCTCCCACTCACTTCTTTCAAGAGAAACTCCTTCTCTAGAAAGGATCCGATTTTAGCAACAAAAATCTTGCCCTCAGATCTGTGATAGAAGGTATACCCAATAGTTTCTTTTGGGTATCCTATGAAGACACATTTCTCCGATTTGGGTTCGAGCTTATCTGGTTGAAGTTTCTTCACATAAGCATCGCAGCCCCAAACTTTAAGAAACAACAACTTTGGTTTCTTGCCAAACCACAGTTCATAAGGCGTCGTCTTAACGGATTTTGATGGTGCCCTATTTAACGTGAATGTGGCCGTCTCTAAAGCATAACCCCAAAACGATAGCGGTAAATCAGTAAGAGACATCATAGATCGCACCATATCTAGTAAAGTACGATTATGACGTTCGGACACACCATTTCGTTGTGGTGTTCCGGGTGGCGTGAGTTGCGAAACCATTCCGCATTGTTTCAAGTGTAGACCAAACTCGTAACTCAAATATTCTCCTCCACGATCAGATCGTAGAAACTTTATTTTCTTGTTACGATGATTT
The DNA here is from genome assembly GCA_963921465.1 of Triticum timopheevii. NCBI lineage: Eukaryota > Viridiplantae > Streptophyta > Magnoliopsida > Poales > Poaceae > Triticum > Triticum timopheevii. Next base: position 357,198,443 of record OY997274.1, on the reverse strand, counting down.
TCCACTTCACTCTGAAATTCTTTGAACTTTTCAAATATTTCATACTTGTGTTTCATCAAGTAGATATACCCATATCTGCTCAAATCATCTGTGAAGGTGAGAAAATAACGATACCCGCCGCGAGCCTCAACATTCATTGGACCACAAACATCAGTATGTATGATTTCCAACAAATCAGTTGCTCGCTCCATAGTTCCGGAGAACGGCGTTTTAGTCATCTTTCCCATGAGGCACGGTTCGCAAGTACCAAGTGATTCATAATCAAGTGATTCCAAAAGCCCATCAGTATGGAGTTTCTTCATGCGCTTTACACCGATATGACCTAAACGGCAGTGCCACAAGTAAGTTGCACTATCATTATCAACTCTGCATCTTTTGGTTTCAACACTATGAATATGTGTATCACTACTATCAAGATTCAATAAAAATAGACCACTCTTCAAGGGTGCATGACCATAAAAGATATTACTCATATAAATAGAACAACCATTATTCTCTGATTTAAATGAATAACCGTCTCGCATCAAACAAGATCCAGATATAATGTTCATGCTCAACGCTGGCACCAAATAACAATTATTTAGGTCTAAAACTAATCCCGATGGTAGATGTAGAGGTAGCGTGCCGACCGCGATCACATCGACTTTGGAACCATTTCCCACGCGCATCGTCACCTCGTCCTTAGCCAATCTTCGCTTAATCCCTAGTCCCTGTTTCGAGTTGCAAATATTAGCAATAGAACCAGTATCAAATACCCAAGTGCTACTGCGAGCATTAGTAAGGTACACATCAATAACATGTATATCACATATACCTTTGTTCACTTTGCCATCCTTCTTATCCGCCAAATACTTGGGGTAGTTCCGCTTCCAGTGTCCAGTCTGCTTGCAGTAGAAGCACTCAGTTTTAGGCTTAGGTCCAGATTTAGGTTTCTTCTCTTGAGCAGCAACTTGCTTGCCGTTCTTTTTGAAGTTCCCCTTCTTCTTCCCTTTGCCCTTTTTCTTGAAACTGGTGGTCTTGTTAACCATCAACACTTGATGGTCCTTCTTGATTTCTACCTCCACAGCTTTTAGCATTGCGAAGAGCTCGGGAATAGTCTTGTTCATCCCTTGCATATTATAGTTCATCACGAAGCTCTTGTAGCTTGGTGGCAGTGATTGAAGAATTCTGTCAATAACACTATCATCAGGAAGATTAACTCCCAGTTGAATCAAGTGATTATTATACCCAGACATTTTGAGTATGTGTTCACTGACAGAACTATTCTCCTCCATCTTGCAGCTATAGAACTTATTGGAGACTTCATATCTCTTAATTCGGGCATTCGCTTGAAATATTAACTTCAACTCCTAGAACATCTCATATGCTCCATGACGTTCAAAACGTCGTTGAAGGCCCGGTTCTAAGCCGTAAAGCATGGCACACTGAACTATCGAATAGTCATCAGCTTTGCTCTGCCAGACATTCTTAACATCGTCAGTTGCATCAGCAGCAGGCCTGGCACCCAGCGGCGCTTCCAGGACGTAACTTTTCTGTGCAGCAATGAGGATAATCCTCAGGTTATGGACCCAGTCCGTGTAATTGCTACCATCATCTTTCAACTTTGCTTTCTCAAGGAACGCATTAAAATTCAATGGAACAACAGCACGAGCCATCTATCTACAAACAAACATAGAAAAGCAAAATACTATCAGGTACTAAGTTCATGATAAATTTAAGTTCAATTAATCATATTACTTAAGAACTCCCACTTAGACAGACATCTCTCTAGTCATCTAAGTGATCACATGATTCAAATCAACTAAACCATGTCCGATCATCACGTGAGATGGAGTAGTTTCAATGGTGAACATCACTATGTTGATCATATCTACTATATGATTTACGCTCGACCTTTCGGTCTCCGTGTTCCGAGGCCATATCTGTATATGCTAGGCTCGTCAAGTATGACCTAAGTATTCCGCGTGTGCAACTGTTTTGCACCCGTTGTATTTGAACGTAGAGCCTATCACACCCGATCATCACGTGGTGTCTCAGCACAAAGAACTTTCGCAACGGTGCATACTCAGGGAGAACACTTCTTGATTATTAGTGAGAGATCATCTTAAAATGCTACCGTCAATCAAAGCAAGATAAGATGCATAAAGGATAAACATCACATGCAATCAATATAAGTGATATGATATGGCCATCATCATCTTGTGCTTGTGATCTCCATCTTCGAAGCACCGTCGTGATCACCATCGTCACCGGCGCGACACCTTGATCTCCATCGTAGCATCGTTGTCGTTACGCCATATATTGCTTCTACGACTATCGCTACCGCTTAGTGATAAAGTAAAGCAATTACAGGGCGTTTGCATTTCATACAATAAAGCGACAACCATATGGCTCCTGCCAGTTGCCGATAACTTCGGTTACAAAACATGATCATCTCATACAATAAAATATAGCATCACGTCTTGACCATATCACATCACAACATGCCCTGCAAAAACAAGTTAGACATCCTCTACTTTGTTGTTGCAAATTTTACGTGGCTGCTACGGGCTTTAGCAAGAGCCGTTCTTAACTACGCATCAAAACCACAACGATAGTTCGTCAAGTTGGTGCTGTTTTAACCTTTGCAAGGACCGGGCGTAGCCACACTCGATTCAGCTAAAGTGAGAGAGACAGACACCCGCCAGCCACCTTTAAGCACGAGTGCTCGTAACGGTGAAACCAGTCTCGCGTAAGCGTACGCGTAATGTCGGTCCGGGCTGCTTCATCTCACAATACCGCCGAACCAAAGTATGACATGCTGGTAAGCAGTATGACTTGTATCGCCCACAACTCACTTGTGTTCTACTCGTGCATATAACATCAACGCATAAAACCTAGGCTCGGATGCCACTGTTGGGGAATGTAGTAATTTCAAAAAATTTCCCACGCACACGCAAGATCATGGTGATGACATAGCAACGAGAGGGGAGAGTGTTGTCCACGTACCCTCGTAGACCATAAGCGGAAGCGTTAGCACAACGCGGTTGATGTAGTCGTACATCTTCACGATCCGACCGATCCAAGCACCGAACATACGGCACCTCCGAGTTCAGCACACGTTCAGCTCGATGATGATCCCCGGGCTCCGATCCAGCAAAGCTCCGGAGATGAGTTCCGTCAGCACGACGGCGTGGTGACGATGATGATGTTCTACCGGCGCAGGGCTTCGCCTAAACTCCGCGACGATATGACCGAGGTGGAATATGGTGGAGGGGGCACCGCACACGGCTAAGAAACGATCCGTAGATCAACTTGTGTGTCTATGGGGTGCCCCCTGCCCCCGTATATAAAGGATCAAGGGGGGAGGCCGGCCGGCCCAAGGGGGGCGCGCCAGGGAGGAGGAATCCTCCTCCTAGTAGGAGTAGGACTCCTCCTTTCCTACTCCTACTAGGAGGAGGAAGGAAGGGGGAGAGGGGGAAGGAAAGGGGGGGGGGGGCGCCGCCCCCTCCTAGTCCAATTCGGACCAGAGGGGGGACGGGGCGCGCGGCCCATGCTGGCCGCCCCTCTCTCCTTTCCCCTAAGGCCCATAAGGCCCATTACTCTCCCGGGGGGGTTCCGGTAACCCTCCGGCACTCCGGTTTTCTCCGAAATCACCCGGAACACTTCCGGTGTCCGAATATAGTCGTCCAATATATCAATCTTTATGTCTCGACCATTTCGAGACTCCTCGTCCTGTCCGTGATCACATCCGGGACTCCGAACAAACTTCGGTACATCAAAACTTATAAACTCATAATAAAACTGTCATCGTAACGTTAAGCGTGCGGACCCTACGGGTTCGAGAACTATGTAGACATGACCTAGAACTATTCTCGGTCAATAACCAATAGCGGGACCTGGATGCCCATATTGGTTCCTACATATTCTACGAAGATCTTTATCGGTCAAACCGCATAACAACATACGTTGTTCCCTTTGTCATCGGTATGTTACTTGCCCGAGATTCGATCGTCGGTATCCAATACCTAGTTCAATCTCGTTACTGGCAAGTCTCTTTACTCATTACGTATTGCATCATCCCGTAACCAACTCATTGGTCACATTGCTTGCAAGGCTTATAGTGATGTGCATTACCGAGAGGGCCCAGAGATACCTCTCCGACAATCGGAGTGACAAAACCTAATCTCGAAATACGCCAACTCAACATGTACCTTCGGAGACACCTGTAGTACTCCTTTATAATCACCCAGTTACGTTGTGACGTTTGGTAGTACCCAAAGTGTTCCTCCGGTAAACGGGAGTTGCATAATTCTCATAGTTACAGGAACTTGTATAAGTCATGAAGAAAGCAACAGCAATATACTAAATGATCAAGTGCTAGGCTAACGGAATGGGTCATGTCAATCACATCATTCTCCTAATGATGTGATCCCATTAATCAAATGACAACACATGTCTATGGTTAGGAAACATAACCATCTTTGATTAATGAGCTAGTCAAGTAGAGGCATACTAGTGACTATATGTTTGTCTATGTATTCACACATGTATCATGTTTCCGGTTAATACAATTATAGCATGAATAATAAGCATTTATCATGATATGAGGAAATAAATAATAACTTTATTATTGCCTCTAGGGCATATTTCCTTCAATAAAAGGTATAAGAAGTTTCCTTGGTCATGCCGGTTTTTATAGGAGGTTCATTAAGGACTTCTCTTAAATCTCTAGGCCTCTGACTAATTTATTGCAAAAAGATATTCCTTTTGTCTTTGATGATGATTGTGTAGAAGCATTTGAAATACTTAAGAAAGCTTTGATCACTGCACCCATTGTTCAGCCACCTGATTGGAATTTACCCTTTGAAATTATGTGTGATGCTAGTGATTATGCTGTAGGTGTTGTTCTAGGGCAAAGAGTTGATAAGAAATTGAATGGTATCCAGTAGGCTAGTAAGACTCTTGACACTGCCTAGAGAAATTATGCTACTACTGAAAAAGAGTTCTTAGCAGTTGTGTTTGCATGTGATAAGTTTAAACCTTATATTGTTGATTCCAAAGTTACTATTCACACTGATCATGCTGCTATTAAATATCTTATGGAAAAGAAAGATGCTAAGCCTAGAATCATTAGATGGGTTCTCTTGCTCCAAGAATTTGATCTGCATATTATTGATAGAAAGGGAGCTGAGAACCCTGTTGCAGACAACTTGTCTAGGTTAGAGAATGTTCTTGATGACCCACTGCCTATTGATGATAGCTTTCCTGATGAACAATTAGCGGTCATTAATGCTTCTCGTACTGCTCCTTGGTATGCTGATTATGCTAATTATATTGTTGCTAAATTTATACCACCTAGTTTCACATACCAGCAAAAGAAAAAAGTTCTTTTATGATTTAAGACATTACTTCTGGGATGACCCACACCTTTATAAAGAAGGAGTAGATGGTGTTATTAGACGTTGTGTACTTGAGCATGAACAGGAACAGATCCTGCGCAAGTGTCACTCTGAATCCTATGGAGGACACCACGCTAGAGATAGAATTGCACATAAGGTATTGCAATCTGGTTTTTATTGGCCTACTCTCTTCAAAGATACTCGTAAGTTTGTCTTATCTTGTGATGAATGTCAAAGAATTGGTAATATTAGTAGACGTCAAGAAATGCCTATGAATTATTCTCTTGTTATTGAACCATTTGATGTTTGGGGTTTTGATTATATGGGACCTTTTCCTGCCTCTAATGGTTACACACATATTTTAGTTGCTATTGATTATGTTACTAAGTGGGTAGAAGCTATTCCAACTAGTAGTGCTGATCATAACACTTCTATTAAAATGCTTAAAGAAGTTATTTTTCCGAGGTTTGGAGTACCTAGATATCATATGACTGATGGTGGTTCACATTTTATTCATGGTGCTTTCCGTAAGATGCTTGCTAAGTATGATGTTAATCATAGAATCGCATCTCCTTATCACCCGCAGACTAGTGGTCAAGTAGAGTTGAGCAATAGAGAGCTCAAATTAATTTTGCAAAAGACTGTGAATAGATCTAGAAAGAATTGGTCCAAGAAACTTGATGATGCATTATGGGCCTATAGAACTGCATACAAAAATCCTATGGGTATGTCTCCGTATAAGATAGTTTATGGAAAAGCTTGTCACTTACCTCTTGAACTTGAACATAAAGCATATTGCGCTATTAAAGAGCTCAACTATGACTTCAAACTTGCCGATGAGAAGAGGTTATTTGATATTAGCTCACTTGATGAATGGAGAACCCAAGCATAAAATAGAAGAGGATTGAGTCAAAAGAAAAGGCTATTTTGGAGTTTATTAAACAATTTGCTTGTGTAGGTGGGGACCTGGTATTTTCGGAGTCCTTATGAGAGGAATTACAAAGGAAATTTTTTCAACAAAAATGTGAATTAGGAAGGATTGGTCGACGGAATATGAATCGGAGACTTAATCTTGATATACCTCAGAACAATACATTCTTGTTACCACGAGATGTATGAGAATGCCAAGCTATTCAAAGAAAAAGCCAAACGTTGGCATGACAAAAGGATACAAAAGCGTGAGTTTAACGTAGGTGATTATGTGTTATTATTCAACTCTCGTTTAAGATTTTTTGCAGGAAAACTTCTCTCTAACTGGGAAGGTCCTTACGTTATCGAGGAGGTCTATCGTTCCGGTGCCATAAAATCAACAACTTCGAAGGTACAAGTCCGAGGGTGGTGAACGGTCAAAGAATTAAACATTATATCTCAGGTAATCCTATCAATGTTGAAACTAATATTGTTGAGACCATAACCCCGGAGGAATACATAAGGGACACTTTCCAGAACATTCCAGACTCCAAAAAGGAATAGGTATGTGGTACGGTAAGTAAACCGACTCCAAAACAATTCTAATGGCATTTTTACCAGTTTTGGAATATTAAGAATTTTAGGAAGAAAGAAGTAGACCAGGAAGAACACGAGGCCTCCACGAGGGTGGAGGGCGCGCCCACCCTTCCTGGGCGCACCCCCTGTCTCGTGGCCACCTCATGTGCCTCCCGGACTCCGTTTTCTTGCACGTTACGTATTTTGGTCGGTAAAAAATCATTATATAATCTCCCAAAGGCTTTGACCACTGTATCACGCAAATATCCTCTGTTTTCGTTTCGAGCTATTTTTTTGATAGATCTAGAGCACCATGACGTCGCCTTCCTTCAACAATGAAGACAAGGATGCTTGGCTATTGAAGATAGAGCTGAAAAGAGAAGAGCCGGAAGAGATCAACAAGGAGGAAGGGATCAAGAAGGCCACGGAGGTTCAAGATCCAGCGGTGGAAGAAGAAGACATCCCTCAACCCTTACCTAACCTCTTTACTCTAACTGACATTGAAGCTTTCAAGATGATTGAGTTAGCTCGCATTCAGAATAAGTATCTCACACAGGAGAATATTTTGTTGAAGGATCATATCGCCGGACTCAAGGGCATTATCCACAAGTTGGAGGAGCTTTTACGCTCGATGTGCGATTATCCACCATCATCACCACCCCCATCACCTCCGAGGACATAATCACATGGGTATGGGCACCCCCTTGGCAACTGCCAAGCTTGGGGGAGGTGCCCCGGTATCGTATCACCATCACACTCCTATCTTAACCGTTTTATTTAGTTCGATCCTTTTATTAGTATCTTGATCTAGTAGATTGAAGTTTTAGTATCAAGTAGCTTTGAGTTTTGCTTTGTTATCTCTTTTTGTAATCGAGTCCGTGAGCTATCTATAATAAAGATTAGTGTTGAGTCAAGGGCTTTGCTATCTTGCTATGATCTTGAGAAAGTAGAAAGAATAAAAAGAATAAAAGAGTTCATATTATGCTAAAAGAGTTGAGTTGGACAAGGAAGACAACGTAATGGTTTATGTTTTCTCACATCTCAGTTAAAGTATATTGTCATTGATCTTCCCAACATGTTGAGCTTGCCTTTCCCCCTCATGCTAGCCAAATTCCTTGCACCAAGTAGAGATACTACTTGTGCTTCCAAATATCCTTAAACTAGTTTTGCCATGAGAGTCCACCATACCTACCTATGGATTGAGTAAGATACTTCAAGTAAGTTGTCATGTTGCAAGCAACTAAAATTGCTCTCTAAATATGTATGACTTATTATTGCAGAGAAAATAAGCTTTATACGATCTTGTTGTGGAAGCAATAAAAGCGACGGACTGCATAATAAAGGTCCATATACAAGTGGCAATATAAAGTGACATTCTTTTGCATTAAGATTTTGTGCATCCAACCCTAAAAGCACATGACAACCTCTGTTTCCCTCTGCGAAGGGCCTATCTATTACTCGATGTTTTTACTTTATGCTTGAGTCAAGGTGATCTTCACCTTTCCCTTTTTCATTTTATCCTTTAGCAAGCTCCTCGTGTTTGAAGGGCCTATATATATATATATATATATATATATATATATATATATATATATATATATATATATATATATATATATATATATATATATATCCAATTGGATGTAAGTTAGCATGAATTATTATTGTTGACATCACCCAAAGGTGAATACGTTGGGAGGCAACACAATAAGCCCCTATCTTTCTCAGTGTCCGGTTGAAACTCCATAACCACAAGTACTGCGTGAGTGTTAGCAATTGTAGAAGACTCTATTTGAGTATGTGGACTTGCTGAAAGGCTCTATTTTTGACTCTTTCTGATGTTATGATAAATTGCAATTGCTTCAGTGACTGAGATTATAGTTTGTTAGTTCCCAATGAAGTTTCTGAACCATACTTGACATTGTGAATTGATTGTCACTTGAGCATAAGAAATCATATGATAAAATCTATATATGTTGCTGTTATAAGAATGATCATGATGCCCTCATGTCCGTATTTTATTTTTATCGACACCTCTATCTCTAAACATGTGGGCATATTTTTCGATTTCGGCTTCCGCTTGAAGACAAGCGAGGTCTAAGCTTGGGGGAGTTGATACGTCCATTTTGCATCATGCTTTTATATCAATATTTATTGCATTATGGGCTGTTATTACACATTATATCTCAATACTTATGGCTATTCTATCTTATTTTACAAGGTTTACCATGAAGAGGGGGAATGCTGGCAGTTGGAATTCTGGCTGGAAAAGGAGCAAATATTGGAAACCTATTTTGCACAGCTCCAAAAATCCTGAAACTCGACGGAAGTCAGTTTTGGAATTAATAAGAATTATTGAGTGAAGAAACTACCAGAGGGGGCCCACACCCAGGCCAGGAGGGTGGGGGGCGCGCCCACCCCTACTGGGCGCGCCCCTGTCTCCTGGGCCCTCTGGTGGCCTTCCGGTGTCCATCTTTTGCTATATGAAGGCTTTTACCCTAGAAAAAATCATAAGCAAGCTTACGGGACGAAACTCCGCCGCCACGAGGCAGAACCAATCTAGAGCTCCGGCAGAGCTGTTCTGTCGGCGAAACGTCCCTCCAGGAGGGGGAAATCATCACCATCGTCATCACAAATGATCCTCTCATCGGGAGGGGGTCAATCTCCATCAACATCTTCACCAGCACCATCTCCTCTCAAAACCCTAGTTCATCTCTTGTATCCAATCTTGTATCAAAACCACAAATTGGTACCTGTGGGTTGCTAGTACTGTTGATTACTCCTTGTAGTTGATGCTAATTGGTTTACTTGGTGGAAGATCATATGTTCAGATCCTTAATGCATATTATTACTCCTCTTATTATGAATATGAATATGCTTTGTGAGTAGTTACGTTTGTTCCTGAGGACATGGGTGAAGTCTTGCTATTAGTAGTCATGTGAATTTGGTATTCGTTCGATATTTTGATGAGATGTATGTTGTCTTTCCTCTAGTGGTGTTATGTGAACGTCGACTACATGACACTTCACCATTATTTGGGACTAGAGGAAAGCATTGGGAAGTAATAAGTAGATGATGGGTTGCTAGAGTGACAGAAGCTTAAACCCTAGTTTATGTGTTGCTTCGTAAGGGGCTGATTTGGATCCACTAGTTTCATGCTATGGTTAGGTTTACCTTAATACTTCTTTTGTAGTTGCGGATGCTTGCAATAGGGGTTAATCATAAGTGGGATGCTTGTCCAAGTAAGGGCAGTACCCAAGCACCGGTCCACCCACATATCAAATTATCAAAGTACCGAACGTGAATCATATGAGCGTGATGAAAACTAGCTTGATGGTAATTACCATGTGTCCTCGGGAGCTCTTTTCTCATTATAAGAAATTGTCCAGGCTTGTCCTTTGCTACTAAAAGGATTGGGCCACCCTGCTGCACTTTATTTACTTTCATTGCTTGTTACTCGTTACAATTTATCTTATCACAAAACTATCTATTACCTACAATTTCAGTGCTTGCAGAGAAAACCTTACTGAAAACCGCTTGTCATTTCCTTCTGCTCCTCGTTGGGTTCGACACTCTTACTTATCGAAAGGACTACGGTAGATCCCCTATACTTGTGGGTCATCAGGCGCAGTGGCGAAGGTGCGGAACTTCGCCAGCTCGTTGAGTACCCGCGAGTGATTCAAGGATTGGGGGCTGAAAGGACATTTGTCCCGACGGCCCTCTGTGTGGATCTTTGTGGCGGAGCGACAGGGCAGGTTGAGACCACCTAGGCGAGAGGTGGGCCTGGCCCTAGTCGGTGTTCGCGGTTACTTCATAATAACACGCTTAACGAGATCTTGGTATTTGATCTGAGTCTGGCCACTGGCCTATACGCACTAACCAACTACACGGGAACAGTTATGGGCACTCGACGTCGTGGTATCAGCCGAAGCCTTCGTGACGTCAGCGACTGAGCGGCGCGCGCCAGATTGGATTGGAACGCTTGCTCTTGTATTAGGGAGTCTAGGTTTGCTTCCGGCCGCGTTCGCAACGTGTAGGTGTGCAAAGGGTGATGGGCCTAGACCCCTACACCATAGGATTTAGACCGGCGTGCTGACCTCTCTGTTGTGCCTAGGTGGGGCTGCGACGTGTCGATCTTCCGATGCTGGGCATGTCCCAGGAAAGTGTGTCCGGCCAAATGGGATCGAGCATGTTGGGTTATGTGGTGCACCCCTGCAAGGAAGTTGATCTATTCGAATAGACGTGTCCCTCGGTAAAAGGACGACCCGGAGTTGTACCTTGACCTTATGAAACTAGAACCGGATACTTAATAAAACACACCCAGACAAGTTCCAGAGACAACCCGGTGATTGCTTTCCCATAGGGCGATGAGGGGAGGATCACCAGGTAGGATTATGCTATGCGATGCTACTTGGAGGACTTCAATCTACTCTCTTCTGCATGCTGCAAGACGGAGACTGCCATAAGCGTAGTCTTCGATAGGATTAGCTATCCCCCTCTTATTCTGGCATTCTACAGTTCGGTCCACCGATATTGCCTCTTTACACATATACCCATGCATATGTAGTGTAGATCTTTGCTTGCGAGTACTTTGGATGAGTACTCACGGTTGCTTTGCTCCCTATTTTCCCCCTCTTTCCTTTTCTTCTCGAATGCCGCAACCAGATGTTGGAGCCCAGGATCCATACGCTACCATCGACGACGACTCCTACTACACTGGTGGTGCCTACTACTACGTGCAGGCCGCTGACAACGACCAGGAGTAGTTTAGGATGATCCCAGGCAGGAGGGATGCGCCTCTTTCGATCTGTATCCCAGTTTGTGCTAGCCATCTTATGGCAACTTGTTTAACTTATGTCTGTACTCAGATATTGTTGCTTCCGCTGACTCGTTTATGTCGAGCACTTGTATTCGAGCCCTCGAGCCCCCTGGCTTGTAATATGATGCTTCTATGACTTATTTACTTTTAGAGTTGTGTTGTGATATCTTCCCGTGAGTCCCTGATCTTGATCGTACACATTTTGGTGCATGATTAGTGTACGATTGAATCGGGGGCGTCATAGGGCGCCAGGCGGGCGCCAGCCTGCACAGTGTCCTTGTTTCTCTTTGGTGCAAAGGGGGCAAGCACAGGCGCGGAGTACCGAGACATCAAGCAAAGGTTACCATTTCGGTGCAACGAGACCAAGACCAGCAGAGCGGCAGGACGGAGGTCACCGTGGAACCCAAGACGACGTCATCGCCAGTGCCTTTGGCAGTCGAAGACTAACTTTAGTCAGGATAACTTGTACTAGATGTTCCCCTTCAAAATGGCCGTTGTTGGCTCCCTTCCCGCCCGATATTTGGGAAGAGGACCAGGGCCTCTATAATTAGAGATAGCCACCACCACAGTAGAAAGGGGGGATCGGATCGAGAGCTCATCTCATCAAGAGACAATCGAATCCACCCAAGTAGAACATCGCACCAGCTCAAGAACACCCCTCGCGAGGCTGTTCTTCCTCTGTACTGTTCATCATCAGCCCCTGAGGCAATCCTCCACACCACAAACTAGAGTAGGGTATTACACCACAATGGTGGCCCGAACTAGTATAAACCTTGTGTCCCTTGTGTTGTTCATCGTATAGCTTAGACTCACGATGAGGCATTGTGACGTGGATCGGTAGGGGGAAGATCTTCGTGCGCACCCCAGAGTTCGAACCTTAAGGGTTTTGCCGAAACCCGATATCTGACAGCAGCGGGGTCCTATTGGAAACTAAAGGATATTAAGGCCTCCTTTTAATAGAGTACCGGACCAAAGCATTAACACTTAGTGAATACATGAACTCCTCAAACTACGGTCATCACCGGGAGTGGTCCCGATTATTGTCACTTCGGGGTTACCGAATCATAACACATAGTAGGTGACTATTGACTTGCAAGATAGGATCAAGAACTCACATATATTCAAAAACATAATAGGTTCAGATCCAAAATAATGGCACTCGGGCCCTAGTGACAAGCATTAAGCATAGCAAAGTCATAGCAACATCAATCTCAGAACATAATGGATACTAGGGATCAAACCTAACAAAACTAACTCGATTACATGGTAAATCTTATCCAAGCCATCACCGTCCAGCAAGCCTATGATGAAATTACTCACACACGGCGGTGAGCATCATGAAATTGGTGATGGAGGAAGGTTGATGATGACGACGGCGATGGATTCCCCTCTCCGGAGCCCCTAACGGACTCCAGATCAGCCCTCCCAAGAGAGATTAGGGCTTGGCGGTGGCTCCGTATCGTAAAACGCGATGAATCCTTCTCTCTGATTTTTTTCTCCCCGAACGTGAATATATAGAGTTGGAGTTGAGGTCGGTGGAGCACCAGGGGGCCCACGAGGCAGGGGGCGCGCCCAGGGGGGGTAGGGAGCGCCCCCACCCTCTTGGACAGGGTGTGGGCCCCCTGGCCTTGATTCTTTTGCCAGTATTTTTTATTAGTTCCAAAAATATTCTCTGTGGAGTTTTAGGTCATTCTGAGAACTTTTGTTTCTGCACAAAAATAACCCCATGGCAATTCTGCTGAAAACAACGTCAGTTCGGGTTAGTTCCATTCAAGTCATGCAAGTTGAGTGCAAAACAAGGGCAAAAGTGTTTGGAAAAGTAGATACGATGGAGACGTATCAATGATCTTGGAGATCTATCTGATGTAATCTTATTTTGCGGTGTGTTTGTTGAGATCCGATGAATTGTGGATTTTTGATCATCTTATCTATGAATATTATTTGAATCTTCTCTGAATTCTTATATGCATGATTTGATATATTTGTATTTCTCTTTGAATTATTGGTTTGGTTTGGCCAACTAGATTGGTTTTTCTTGCAATGGGAGAGGTGCTTAGCTTTGGGCTCAATCTTGCGTGATTTCACCCAGTGACAAAGTAGGGGTAGCGATACACATATTGAATTGTTGCCATCGAGGATAAAAAGATTGGGTTTACATCATATTGCATGAGTTTATTCCTCTACATCATGTAATCTTACTTAAGGCGTTACTCCGTTTTTTATGAACTTAAAACTCTATATGCATGCTAGATAGCGGTCGATGTGTGGAGTAATAGTAGTAGATGCAGGTAGGAGTCGGTCTACTAGACACGGACATGATGCCTATATTTCATAATCATTGCCTTGGATATCGTTATACCTTTGTGATTTTCTATCAATTACTCGACAGTAATTTGTTCACTCACCAATTTTGGTAATAACGCTTATAGAGGTGATTTTAATCCTAGGCCATTTCCTAGTAATTCCTCTAATAATGATGGTAATTCCTACAACAAATCTTATGGAAATTATAATAAGATGTCCTCTGATTTTCAGAATAGTGTTAAAGAATTTATGATTTCGCAAAAGAGTTTGAATGCTTTGGTTAAAGAAAAATTGCTTAAGATTGATGATTTGGCTAGGAACTGCTACTTCTTGAGCTTGCGTTGGGTTTCCCTTGAAGAGGAAAGCGTGATGCAGCAGAGATAAATATTTCCCTCAATTTGAGAACCAAGGTATCAATCCAGTAGGAGATAATGCACAAATCATTGAACCTGCACAAACAATCAAACAAATTTGCATCCAACGCGATAAAGGGGTTGTCAATCCCTTCATGGTTTCTTGAAAAAGTGAGATCTAATAGTGATAGATAAACGATGAGGTAAATATTTTTGGTATTTTTGGTTTATAGATTGAAAGTAAAAGATTGCAAGAATAGTAGATCGGAAACTTGTATTGTAGATCGGAAACTTGTATGATGGAAAATAGACCCGGGGGCCATGGGTTTCACCAGAGGCTTCTCTCAAGATAGCAAATAATACGGTGGGTGAACAAATTACTACCGAGCAATTGATAGAAAAGCTCAAAGTTATGACGATATCTATGGCAATGATCATGAATATAGGCATCATGTTCGTGTCAAGTAGACCGAAACGATTCTGCATCTACTACTATTACTCCACATGTCGACCGCTATCCATCATGCATCTAGAGTATTAAGTTCATAAAGAACAGAGTAATGCATTAAGTAATATGACATGATGTAGAGGAATTAACTCAAGCAGTATGATGAAAACCCCATCTTTTTATCCTCGATGGCAACAATACAATACGTTCCTTGCTGCCCCTACTGTCACTAGGAAAGGACACCGCAAGATTGAACCCAAAGCTAAGTACTCACTGGTACTCGTCGGTCCTATACAAACGGTTTTAAACCCCTTTCCGCGGAAGCATTTGGAACCGTCACCTAGTGAGTGTGGGCGATTAGGGGGGTCCTTCCCACACGACCCAGAAACCATCGGGGATAGGGTACTCCTTTTCATTTGTGGTTGCGTTGCCATCGCAGTCGGTATTCTGTGGTGCTACATTTATGATGCCCGGCCCATCACAAACGGTTCACTATTATAGAACGTGTATGATAAGCATACAATCACACACATTCACTTTTCACAAACCGTATGCGATAGCTAATTAAGAAAATTAGCAAATCGTCGCACGAGTGTCAGATAGAATTACAAAACATCGGACCATCGTAACATCATCGTACACGACAACTATCGCACACGCTATTTTGTGGTGCAACATTTACGATGCATACTTCATCAGAAACAGGTCATGGTTGCAAATCGTGTATGATAA